>LR990045.1:15454172-20454172 GCA_905147135.1 Blastobasis lacticolella
TAATAATACAGACCCATGAACCATTATCTTTGACTTATTATAAGCACTTAATTTAACTTTGCTCTTATTCAAATTTAATTTTCTTGACTTTGAAAATTTCTCAAAAACCTCAAATGGGATTAAATTAACCTCAGACCCCGTATCGAGTTTGAATTTAGTATAACAAAATTTTTCTAATAGTAGCTTTTCTTCCCAACAAATATTTAGAGATACTAACCCGCAATATAGTTCACCACTAGAGTTGTTTTCGTTGGTCACCGCCCGACCCGATACGGGGTCTGAGGTTAATTTAATCCCATTTGAGGTTTTTGAGAAATTATCAAAGTCAAGAAAATTAAATTTGAAACTTTGTACATTCTCAACTGTGTTTGGAACATACTCATTTAATGTTTTACCTTTTGGCCTTGACGTGTCAGCAGAGATTTTTCAAGAAAATTGTGAGAAATACTTTGGTGACATAGCTAACATTTTTATTTATATTGATGATTTTTTAGTGTTCGGGAATAACAAAGTTCTTTGAGTTCTGGCACGTGCGAGGGAATTGAATGTTAAATTTAATGTAAACAAATTTCAGTACTTACAAAAAACTATTAGATATTTTGATCACGAAATTGTGGATGGTTGTTTGTTACCAGATAGTAAAAAAATTTAAACTATATCAAATTATGACAAGTGATAAGAAGAGTTAACAACGTTTTTTAGGAATGGTAAATTATTTAAGAGACTTTATTCCAAATTTGTCAGAGATTACAGGTCCATAAGGGAACTATTAAAAAAGGGTGTTATTTTTCAATGGGGTCTAATTCACTCCAATAGTGTTAACAAAATAAAGAATTTAATAATTAGTCCTCCAGTTCTTCAAAATTTTAATTCCAATTTACCGATTATTATACAGACAGATAGCTCACAAAATGCTATAGGTGGTGTGCTTATACAGAATAACCATCCAGTAGCATTCGCATCAAAAACTTTAAGTACAACGGAATGTGAATATGGTCATATAGATAAGGAGTTTTTAGCTGTTTTATTTGCATGCCAGACGTTCCATTATTATATATATGGTAGGCACATAACAATTCAGACAGATCATCAACCATTAGTGGCATTGATGAATAAGGAGTTACATGATATTAGTTCCCAGAGGTTACGGAAAATTAGGATTAAGTTGTCAATATACGATTTTGATTTGCATTATATAAAAGGTTCTGAAATGTTAATTGCTGATGCGATATGTAGAGCGTCTAGTAAGGCTAAATGTGATGATTGTGACAAATCTTTAGATAAAGTGGTACATACTGTAAATGTCAGTAATGAGTATATGAAAGACATTCAAATAGAAACAGCTAAAGATTGCAGTTTACAAGAATTGAGTAGTTATTACAAAAATAGTTGGCCAAACCAAATAGATTGATCTTGTTAAACCATTTTTCAAATTGAGAAAAGATATTTATTGTGAAAATTCAGCTGTATATTTTGGTCATAAAATCATAATTCCATTAGTACTTAGAGACAAAATATTAAGAGGAGTCCATAAATCACATTTCGGTGTAAATAAAACGCAAGCTCGTGTTGCTGCTTTGTTCTATTGGCCTAAACTAAAATTAGATGTAATGAAGATGGTTTCAGATTGTAGACTATGTCAAAAATATAGTATTAAGAAAGCCAAAGAACACATGATTCTGGATTAGGAGTAGAGAGATGAAGAGTAGGCCACATTTGCCTTTTAAAAAGATTGCTTGTGTATTTTTGAATTTTGCTGGTAGTAATTTTTTGGTAAGAGCAGATTACTACTCTAAGTGGTTTGAATTGGTCAAGGTGTCTGCATTAACTGCTAGTACAGTCATAAACATTCTAAAAGGCCTTTTTGCTACTCACGGTATACCTAGAATATTGAGAGCTGATAATATGCCATTTAATTCTTGGGAATTCAAATGTTTTGCTAAAGATTGGGCCTTGATGTTATAACTTCAAGTCCATTGTATCCAAAATCCAATGGTTTTATAGAAATATTTGTAGGCATTGCAAAAAGTATGCAATGAAAAGAAATTAGATATAGAATATATGTTATTAGAGTACAGAAATACTCCTATGATTGGTTTACCATACTCACCTTCACAGCTGTTATTTAGCAGGTTAACCAGGTCCCGGTTACCAATTCATAAAAAATTGTTATTTCCCAAAGTTGTGAAGAATTTCAATCAGTACCAAACTAAGAAAGATGTTTCTAATAAATGTTGTTACGATAAAACTGCTCATGAATCTAACCATGAATTTTATGTAGGGCAAGATATTGTTTATTTAAACAATAATGTTTGGATGTCAGAGAAAGTAGTTAATTTTCATGAATCTCCAAGATTCTCCATTAGAAATAGAAATATTTTTATTGTGTGACACTGATATCAAAGATGTAAAGGGTAAGCTTTTAAGAAGAAATACATCACATCTGAAACCTTCTAAACTAAAAATTGTGGACATGGGAAGGAAAATATATAATTCTGAAGAATCTGTGACTAATGAGCAAATAGTGGCTGTTTCAATTCCTGATTTGGTCTCAGATAATAATAGATCTCAGGGTTTGAATTTTGATACTCCTGTGGTAGAGGCAAATGAATGTGATATCTCTGCAAATTCGGCTAGAGATACTAATGCCGATACAGAAAGGCCAAAAAGAAATTTAAAAGCTCCGAGCTATTTTAAGGATTATGTCATGTTCTCTGAAGGAGAGTCTGAAGGGGAAGGTGTAGTATAATAGAATGTGTCTATGGAACATAATCCTGATTAGGCTCTATGGTTGATGAAACGACAAGATGGCGGATAGGCGTCTGAAATGTCGGTTTGCGATTCTTTAAGTTCATTGTAATATTCTATAAAAGTGAACAATAAACGAAAGTTAAAGTATTGACTGTTTTATTGATACAGCTCAAAAGGGGTTTCATTGTTTAAAAAAAAAAGGGAAATGGTCAACTTTTTTATGTATTCGAAGAGTGCATCTCCCACACTGAAAAAAGTTGCTAAGAAACAGCGCTTGAAAGAGTCTTACAGAGTTGCGAATTGAGCTAGCTCAATTTTTTTTAAATATTATTTGCCTATAAGGTACAATACTTGCCTATAAGGATTAGATTAATAAAACAAAAATATCAATAAAACATTTTTGTTTTATTTCATATTTTTTTAACTTAAATATACTTACTATTACATATTTTTTGTTTTTTAAACGCTATTAAGGATGACATTTGATGTGTCTCTTTCACGCCACTGAACGAATTTTGATGAAATTTTGAAGTGCTGTAGCATAAATCCCAAAATACCTATGGCTTACAAATTATTCCGAATTAAATTTACGGGTACGAAGTCACGGGCAAAAGCGAGTACCTACTAATCTTTTTATCACTTACATTGTTAACTTTTACTATACAAAAAACTAAGACGTTTCAGTATAATCCAAACTATTATTAAGAATGCGAAATTAAGTCTGTCTATCTGTTTTCACGCGTAAACATGCCTTACCGTGGCCACAGACCTGCCGATCAGGGCAGGGCAGGGCCGATCCGGATGCAACCTGAAGGTCATATTTTCATTCAAAATGTACTAGCCGTTACACACTTACCCGATACACTAACAACCTGAGTGGTTCAGTTGTATAACATGCCGGTCGCCACGCAGAGGTCCCGGGTTCGATTCCCGCCCGGCCGCAAATCGAAACGAAATCGAAATGATAAATTTTAATTTCTGTTACGGGTGTGGGTGTAATATGTATAAAAAGTACATATGTATTTAAAAAAAGTATAAACGTAGTTTATCCGTTATCTAACACCCATAACACAAGCTTTGCTTACTTTGGGGCTAGATGACGCTGTGTGAATTTGTCCATGCATATTTATTTACTTATAGGCCAATTGACCGGTCAGAACAGAAGGTTCCCGGAGAGCGCTCCTGGTCAGACCGTTCAAAATGGTCAGAAATAGACGAGGCTTGCATATAATCGGCACACACAGCCCGGTAGCATTCCGGGCCGGGCCGATCCGGGAGGATCTGTCATCATTGTATCATCAGTTCGTCTTCAGCATTCGCTCGCGTAAGGTCTACGGAGTAGGTGGTTTTTTGCTGTGGGATTCTGTTGATACTAATTATTTTGGCAGTGCAAAAAGTCCTGTGTTGGAATATGAAAAGCAAGGATTATCACAACCGTGATAGGTGAACCGTGAGGCTGATCGACCGGCCAAAACGCTCCCGGTGAGCACTCCCGGTCAGAACATACAAAAAGGTCAGTAAGAGGCGACGCTTGCATATAATCGGCACATACAGCTAGGAAGCATTCTGCCTTCAGCATTCGCACGAGTAATGTCTGCGGAGTAGGTAGTTTTTCGTGCGAACAATATGGTGGATTCTGTGACACTTGAGTCCATTAATTTGGTAGTGCAAAAATTCCCATTTTGGAAAAGCAAGGATTATCACAACCGTGAATCTTAAAGACCTTGCGTGGCAAGAGGTAATATGTGGAATTGGAGATAATGTTGGGTGAGGAGGAGAAAAAAATGCGGCTACTGCCGTCAGTCTTCGTGAACCCGTCCCGGTAAAATATTAAGATCCCGTAAAATAAAATCATAAGAAGAGTGAAAACCTAGGAGGACAGCGTAATTAACTATTATTTTCACTCAAGGTAGGTACTATTGAGTGAGTCAGAGGAGTAGATAGGTACTTTCTTTTTTTTATTGCTTACTATTGAACCATTAACACGGCAATTATAAACTTAAAACAATGTAATATGCATAAACAAAAGTAAGTAATAAATTATTTACGTACTTATGGTATTGTGCCAACTTATTCAATATATTTTTACATCGATCTTAAATAGATAGAACATTATTAAAATATTTACAAATTGACATTTATATAAGTTCCAACCTAAAACATTATAACTTCTAATGCAACATTAAAACGGTCATTGAATGTGTTACGGTAAAAAATAGAAAAAGTTTCTCGTGATAGTAAACAACTCAATAGGCATTTTAAAATTTATAAGTATCTGCGTATAATTCTCTGGATTACCATAATGTTTTTGCAATCCAGTTGTTACGAGTATACCTACTAAATCTGTTCAGTAGCAAACCAGGAATAGGGGGGGGGGGGAGGCTTAACCGTGACAACATTCGGGTCAGTTCTGAATAGTCCATGGGCGGGTTAAGTTTCTAAGAACAGGGTTAGGTAAGCCTGATATATACATGATCGTACTGAAATTATTGAGCCATAGCAGCAAAATTGAAATTTTTAGAATTATGGTTAGGCAAGTAAAGAGCTCGTGTGTTTGTAATAATAAAAAAAGTACGTACGTATAACTGTGGTGAAGACAATTCAATTCGAATTTTTTGGCTATCTTGACTTAACAGCTGGCTGATTGTAATGAAAGTAATTTATACATGAGCGAACACAGATTTCTTTCGGTCTGCAGGGGGATAAGTCTTTTAAAGTAGGTACTTGGAATCTATAGGAGTACCTTTGCAATAGGCGTCAAAAATTTGAAAAAAAAAACGTAGCCTGATTTTCGGAAGGGAAGCTGGCTATAAGCAATGCCTATCCCAGTGGACCTGAATTTTTTATGTTATACGGCAGACAAACAGGCAAGCGGAAACCTGATGGAAAGTGTTCACCGCCTATAGAGATTGAAAAATTGTATGACATAATAATATTAATGTCATACATTTTTCATATGAAAGGCATGAAAGTAAATGTCATACATTTATCATATGAAAGAGCATGACAGTCACTTCGATTGAAATAAAAGGAAAGAGAGTTAAGCAAGTAAAAGAGTTCGAGTATCTGGGAAGTATGTTCTAAAGTAATGGAAAGTACGAGAAGAATATTGAAAGAAGAGTATACAAGGGTAACACAGTGAATGGAGCCGTTAATCGTGTGATGGGAAGTAAAAGTTTGCCTCAAAAAGCACGTCTTGCTTTGCATAACACAGTATTGCTTCCCACACTAACATACGGAAGTGAATGTTGGGTATGGCAGAAGAGGATGAAAATAGAATAAATGCGGTGGAAATGAGGTCCCTAGAGAAAGTATGTGAAGTGAAATTGAGTGATAGAGTGAAAAATATAGCGATTCGTGAAAGGTGTGGCATGAAAGATGATGTAGGTAGTGGCAAAAATAGAAAGAGGGATGTTGAGATGGTTCGGGCATGTAGAGCGAATGGATGAAAGAAGATTGACGAGAGGTATATAGCGCGAATTTGGAAATCTGGCCCTTAAGAGGACAACCCAGAAAAACATTCACTGATCAGATCAGTAATGTTCTCAAAAATGCTGGCGTTCGAAGTGGCAAGAATGAAAGGAATGAAGATGTATGAAAAGAGTTGTGGGTTCAGTATTTGCTATTGTGCACGTCTTAACTGCAGTTAATTATCACGATCTCTCTGCTGTAGGCAATAAGTGCAGGGCTATTGGCTATCTCAATGGACAACTGAATTTGACATATAATAATCTTACACTACTGCAATTTGGTAGACGCTATAGCCAGTGGCCAACGTAGATGACGTAGTGCAGAATTATTTAATGTGAAATTCAGTTGCCAACTTACTAAGACAATAGCCATGCTGCTGCAAGAAATAAGTTGACTTGTTGTGTCTGTTATATTCTGTCATATATGTGTTTGTTTTTTATGGTCGACAATACTGGAATTTATTTAAATTGTATTTTTTATGCAAAACAAATAAACATTTTCATTTTAATTTTTTTTTCATAGTATAGTTTTGTAACAATCTTGTGTACAACAATAAATGGTTAAATAAAATAAAAATAATCTTCAAACTGAGTCTGTCAGCGCGATATCGTCAGCATACATGAGCAGCCATAGTACCTCAGGTACC
Source organism: Blastobasis lacticolella (assembly GCA_905147135.1). Lineage (NCBI taxonomy): Eukaryota > Metazoa > Arthropoda > Insecta > Lepidoptera > Blastobasidae > Blastobasis > Blastobasis lacticolella. The sequence continues at coordinate 15,461,041 of LR990045.1, forward strand.
ATGGTACCTCATGATAGTCTCGGATGCTGTCTGAAACATCTAATATCACTTTTGGGGGGCGCTCCTCCCACTCCTGTAGGTGATCAAATGCTCGGATTTCTATTGGAAAAACGTGTTCACAACGGCCAGATCAACAGTCATACACGTCCGGAGAATTTCTTCACATTCAGCGTTACGGCTCCCAAAACCAAAAGCGCCGTTGAGCGTAGGCGCTTATCCAATTGATAATGACCCCTTCGATAAGCACCTCCACAACCACAAGGCGGTCTCTCACACGCTTCACACCCAAGACGCTGTCCAGAAACTCCTCAAAGAACACTACCCTTACGCCGTTGTTCACTCGGAGAACCCGAGTATATACTTTCTTAGCTTGTAGTTTTCATCGATGTTGTGGAACCTGTTGCCTCTCCAATAAGTCACGAACGCCACTGCTACCCTCCGCCTGGCTAGCATATCGGCCGCCCGTCCGGTCAGCGTACCAAGGGTCTACGACGCGAAGCGGACCTTTCTGTAGGCTAGCGTCTTTAACCGGCCCCGCCCTATACCCGGTAGCCCTACACCCGGTAGCCCTAACCGACTTAACACAGGAGTAGGGCGATTTTCTCCTCCATTTCGCCCTCTCCATACTCGCATCGTAAGCCGTTGGCTCCCGCAACCCATCGCCAATCCATCGCTTCTTGGGCCTTCTGCGGGACCTCTTTCCTGATACAGGAAGGTTTAGGCACTATTTCCTACCTATCCTTGAGGCTTACGCAACACGTGATCAAACCAGCGAAGGTCTATATAATATCTTCGATATTATCTGCGATATCTTGAAATTGCTGTCACATATGTACTCGTTACGCACTCGATCAAGTCGAATAGCTCCACACATCCACCGCAGCATTTTCATTTCGTTGGCGTGGTGTTCGCGGACGTGTTTGGCAGCGCTGACCAGCTTTAGCAGCCGTATATTCAATTCAATTCAATTTTTATTTATTCAGACAACAGAGATCCATTTTTGTTAGTAGTACATGTATCTTAAAAAATATGTTAGTAGAACAATTTTTTATATTTTAATTTTAAATTTTAAATATGATTCATCTACATGACAACCTTGACAAATGCCTGCCATATAGGTGAATCATACCTATCAGCTATAACCTGCAGGATACTGTTCGGACTGCCGCGCACGCGCTTTAATAACGAAGCAGTTCTTTTACGCCTTATGGCGTGGAAGCCGTCCACTCTCGCCTCCGCGAACATGCCTGACGCGCTGCAGTAGCGCGGCAGCCCCAACAGCATCCTGAAGGTGTTATTATATTGGACACGTAGGACATTGAGCGATTTCAAGGTATGACTAACCCATAGGCTGCTCGTGTAAAAAGTTTGGCAATAGGCTCTAAACAATGTAATTTTTGCCGCCTCACTGCAACGAGCAAACCTACGGGCAATCATATTACCTCTCACCGCCATCGCCCTACGTTCTCTCTCTATGTCCATCTGATCCTTAAGATCGCTGGTCAACATGTGACCCAGATACTTGTATTGATTTACCTTTTGAATCAAGGTGCCATTTAGTGTAATGGGTAGTACTGGGTCAGTGCGCTTTCCAGCGGTCCCAAAGACCAGATACTCGCTTTTTTTCACATTGTAAATTAGGCCATGATCCTCCGCATAGCCCTCACAAACAGCAAGGAGATACCTTAATGCCCCAACTGTCGGTGCCAGCAACACCATGTCGTCTGCATAACTTAGATTATTGACACATACGTCATCTAAGTAGCATCCGACACGTCTGTTGCTGAGACCGACAATCAGATCATCAACATACAGGTTGAAGAGTTTAGGGGACGTCAGCCCCCCCTGCCTTACCCCGCACTGCAACCTATACTCATCTGAAAGTGCATCAGCCCACCTCACATAGTTTGTTTGGTTACTATACCAGTACCGAAACACTCCAACCAAGTCACTAGGCATACCCCTTCCCCTCATTTTCTCCCAGAGCTTATCATATGACACGAGATCAAATGCCTTGGAGAGGTCTAGGAAGCATGCATAGATAGGAGTATTTCGGTCGGTATAGTACCTAACCGTATGCTTAAGGCTGAGTATGGCACCCTCAGTAGAGAGCCCCTGTCTAAAGCCAAATTGAGCGTCCTGTAGATGTAGGTATTGATCTAATCTCTCGCCCAGCAGCCCATCCAGGACTTTTGCAACCACCGTCGCAAGCGAGATAGGCCGGTAATTTGTCTTGTCAGACAGGTCACCTGTTTTATTCTTTACAACAGGGACCACCAACGTTTTCATAAGATCATGAGGCAAGTAACAGTGAACCAAACACAGCGAGAAGAGCATAGAGAGAACCCTAGCGAGATGAAATCCCGCGTGTTTAAGGTGCTCGATGCTGAGCCCGTCGTGGCCCGGCGACTTTCCTCGTTTCATCTTTTTTATAATTGCCGCAACTTCAGCCGCCGAAAAACGAACGAGCCCCCCGCCACGGTCGGGCTCAGCATCGCCCACCTCCCGCGAGGAACCCAACGGAGATTCAACCTGAAAATGATCCTTAAATAAGTTGGCTATTGAATCCGTCTCACTACACCCACCCACGCACACAGGCAGGCCAGGCCGCTTATTCAAATTCCTAGTAGATTTCCAAAACTCACTAAAGTTGTTAGAAGAGTGATACTCAGCAATAATATCCATTCGGATTTGTTCTTTATGATCTTGACACCATTTCAAACGACCTTTGAATATTTTTCGACTCGTACACATGTCCTCGTACAACTTACCTGTAGTAGGTTTGTTGTTTAATAACCAGGATTTATACTTCAGCCTGGCCTCCCTGTATAGCATCGAGGCTTAATTATGTTCTTGTATATTAGGTCCTTGAACTTGATCGAGATTTTAGGTGTTGGTCCATTTGGTCCAAGCTGCAAAGATATCGAGGCCGATATCGCTGGACTCGTGCTGCACGGATCCGAGATATAGGAATTTCTCTGTTCTATTGACAGCTTCGTTCCCTATACGGATGGTTTCAAGCTCCGCGCTGCTGCTAACCATATACTCTGTTTTGGCGACGTTCAGCTTCAAGATCTCAAGGTCCTGGCTAAGCTTTTTTACCAGTACGATATCATCAGCGTAATTCATAAGCCAAGGAGGCATGTCCTGAATTTCTGCTGAGAGGACAATGAACCCTGGTGCACACCTACGATAAACGGAAGAGATTAGTATGACCTGTGATAGTTTTGACTACGGCTTCAGTATTAGCGTACATGTCCTGGATAATTTTAATGTACGCCTTGGCACAGACTTTGATCCCAGAGCCCACCAGATTATCTCCCGGGGAACATTGTCAAAGGCACCCTGTAGTTCAAGGAATGTGAAATGTAAAGAGCCTGAGGGCAAAGATTGATTATAATGTTGTATATTAACACAAATACATAAAAAAAGTCGTTGGGGACTTACCATTTGTTGATCGCATCCTAGCATATACTAATGAGGTAGTAACGTTACATTAACTGTAAACGAAACACATCCCAATGTTTTTTTGACACATACTTTTACCCGACTGCCAAGGAAGAGTTATGTTTTTCGCGGCCTGGATGGTAAAGGATTGTCAGCGCGTTGGTGTCGTTTCGCGCATTTGTCGGCTAGATCTTTATACCAGGCATTGTTTGTCGTGAATGGTCACACCGTCACTGAAACTTACTTCTTAGTGCCTGTCGAAATTGTGATGGCAAAATTACTTAAATTAAATAAAGCCATTGTTTTCATTAGACCAAGTTGGTGTCGTTATTATGGGTAATAAGCGCAATATTAGAATAGGACCACATCAAAGTAAATATTTAGTGACAATAGCTCTCGAGCGAATGGGATGGAAACTTGTCGAAGTAAATCAACAGACATGGTGCTGTTCATTGTTACTGTGACAACCACAAAGACATGGACCTGCCTACCCTACAGCAGTTTCTTAAAACGCTCTCCGAGACCTTTTTCAAGGCCGCAATCCGCTCGTGCGGAGACCGAGACATGTCCTCACGGACCCCCCCGACGAACTGTCGAGCGCCCTGAACCTCCTCCTGGAGGCTCAGGACGTCTCGACGGAGCCCCTGCCGTTTCAGCGCCCCCTGTAGGCCCCCAATCCCAATCCACAGCAGCGGGACCCCCTTCTGGGGTCTCGCTATAATTTCTCCAGCGTATGCTCCGCAAGGAGTGACGTTGAGCGCACACCGTCCCTATGGGGTGTCGCATCCGATGAAACCTGGAAAGCCTTCCCGGCTACAGGTCCTCCTAGGGGGTGTTTAGTACGTATGTGCCAAGGTTTTTCTGGTGAGTCGTGCATAACCAGTGGCAGGAGACCTAAACGCCAAGCATCCCGCTTCCAGGACCGCCAACGCTGCCGGAAGGACGCTGTACGCAGACGATGAAGAGCACGGGTACGAGGTTGTTGGCCCAACCTCGCCGACGCACGTGCCGACCAGCACAAACCACCACGCCGACGTGCTGGACATTGTCGTAGACAAAGGACTACCCAGCCCAGTGCACGTGGAGGTGCTGTATGCCATCCACTCGCAGCACCGACCGATCCTCGTCACCCTGGGGCACAACGCCGTATGCACCGCGTCAAGACCAAAGCGGCCAAAGACCAACTGGGCGTGCTTCGCAAGGAGCATGGAGGACTACGACCAGGAAGGACACCTCAACACACCTGAGGAAGTCGAGGCGGCCGCAGTCCGCATCACGGAGGCCATCCAAGAGGCAATGACGCAGGCCGCAAAGCCCACCACCACCACTCACGCCAGCCTCCGCGAACAGCTTCCGCCCGAACTACAGACTGTCTTGCGAGAGAAAAGACGGCTGAACAAGCTGTGGGCCCACACTCGCTGCCCACGTGTGACGAGGCTGAACAGGGTCTCCGAGCAGCTTTCGGCTGCAGTGAATGAATTCCGTGGCGCCACATGGGAGAAACTCATCGACCATGTCGGCGAGCGCGAGATCAGCCTACACCACCTGAACCGGAAGCTGCTGAACGCCAAGGAACGGGCGGTTACTGCTGGAGAGCGGGAGAGAGGGCGGAGATACTGGCTGACCACTTACAGCACCAGTTCACGCTCAACGACGCTGCCCCCGCCCAAGCCGAACACCACGCTGCAGTCGAGGCCTCAGTGAACGCTTTCCTGAAGACCCAGCACCCGCCGCCTCCCGGAGACGCTTTCATGTCACCGAAGGGGATGGAAAGAGCCGTCCACCGTCTGCCTAAGCGGAAGTCGCCGGGACCGGACGGCATAACGACGGAGGCGCTGAAGAAGCTGCCACGCAAGTGCATAGTGGCACTGTCGCGCCTGTTTAACAGGTGCCTACGCACGGGACACTTCCCGACGTCGTGGAAGATGGGGAAGGTGATACTCCTCCCGAAGCAGGGGAAGGACCGCCGCCAACCGTCGGCCTACCGCCCGATCACCCTGCTCCCCCACATCGCGAAGCTGTTCGAGCGCCTTCTGCTGCGGAGACTGCACCCGCACATCCAGCTGCGTGAGGAGCAGTTTGGTTTCCGCAGCGAACACAGTACCACGCTCCAGCTCACCCGTGTCCTGCACCACCTGGCATTCGAGCGGAACCGAGACCGCTGTGTAGCGGCTGTGTAAAGACTCCGACGGTGTCGTCGGAGTCTTTCTCGACATCGAGAAGGCTTTCGACCGAGTGTGGCACGCGGGGCTCATGTCGAAGCTGCGGGACAACACCACCACACCACCGGCACTGCTCAGGGTGATCGCTTCCTTTTTGACGGGGCGACAGTTTTATGTCGCAATGGAAGACAGAGAGTCCTCGTGCCGCCCCATTCTCGCCGGAGTGCCCCAGGGGAGCTGCCTCTCCCCGCTGCTCTACGCACTCTACGCGAACGACATCCCCACCCCCACCGGCAGACTCGAAGAATGGGAAGACGACGCATTCCTGGCCCTGTATGCGGACGATAGCGCCTTCTTCGTGTCGTCACGCCGTGCCGACATCGCTGCGGCCAAAATGCAGCGACTGCTGGACCTGCTGCCAGACTGGCTGGATAGGTGGAGGATGTCGGTCAACGTGGGCAAGACGGCGGCCTTCATCACCGGTAGCCAGCCTAACCTGCCGCCACCTCTGAGCCTCCGAGGACAGGCCGTGAGCTGCCCACGGTGCACCTGGGCTGCACCATCGACCGCGCGCTGCGCATGGCGCCGCAGGTGGAGCACTCAGTCCGCCAGGCGCGAGCCGCGCGCGCGCTGTTGCGCCCGATACTGCAGTCCCGCCTGCCACTCCGCACCAAACGGCAGATCTACGGCGCCTACATCCGCCCACGCCTGCTCTACGCCGCCCCCGCCGATGCCCACCGCCGGAAACTGCAGGCCCAGCAAAACATCTCGCTGCGAGTCATCGTCGGAGCGGGCCGTTACGTCCGCAATGACGTCATTGCGCACGACCTGCGCATGCCCTCGGTGGAGGAGTTCGTCCGGAGTCTGGCGCGTCGCATGTTCGAACGCGCCGACAACGCTTTTCTGTTGCAAAAGTAACTGATTTTAAAAGCTATTAACTTGAATTATTTAAGGAATACATAGAAAAATGTGCCGAGTAAGTTCGTGAACTTAAAAACCGCGTACTTTAAGTTCGTACGTGTATCAGCTATAGATTGTCAGTACAGCAGTGATTATATACTCTTTGGTTTCATCATCATAGTTTGTTGGATCGTTCGTCATCGTTTAACGCTTTGTTTTGGAAATATTGTGGTTTGTGTTGTGTTGTGTGTGAATTTCCTTTGTAAAATTACAATATAAATTATTCTTTCCTCAATGGTATTTCTAAGTCTCTGAATAGAGATCGTGTTGTGCCTAATAAAACATTCTGCACTTCTCACTTTGACAAATTACCAACCAAACCAATTACCAACAGTAAAAGTTACATTGAAGATACAATAAAAACTTGTAGTGAAAATGTCGTTAGAAACTGTTCCCAAAGATTTACGTGGTTTGAGAGCGTGCTTAGTGTGCTCATTAATAAAGGTACTTACCGAATTATAATGAAATACTCTAATAATTACCTACTAATAGTGTTTATTTGGTGTACCTACTGCTGCCAGAATTGTTATAAATTGTGTAATGTTATGCTCATAAAGTTCCAGACTGTGCTACTCAGTTTCCAGAGAGAGGGGGACAAACAAGGTTATCATTGAATGATATCAGTGAAGGATATTATTTATTTATTAAGGTTATAGACGAGCAGCATTGTTGCTGATGTGTCTATATCACACAGTGTTGAAAGTCATTTTAAATCAAGTAGAGAGAGTTCGTTTGATATCCTATCAGTAGTTCCAAAAAATATTCTCTGGTATTTTCGTAATTAATGTTGTTTCTTTTCAGACGTTTGATCAATTTGAATATGATGGCTGTGATAACTGCGATGAATTCCTCCACATGAAGAATAACAAAGACAATGTCTACGATTGCACCAGCAACAATTTTGATGGGTATGATTTATATAAGAATTTGTAACAGCTCACTATTCTGTTTGTTGCCCTTGACCAATGTAAATTTAGCATTAGATACAATATTTACCATATTTTATCATGTGAGCTGTTTTATGTATTCCTATGGTGCCTGTCATCATTGTATGAGATATCACCCTAAGGTGATTGAGTGTCCTCATTATCAATGGACATGGGATAATTAAATTATTCTAAAAAGGCATTATCAGTCACCAAATTTGACTATTTTAAATACAATGTTCTTGACCCCATTAGCTTCCTGTTCATTTTCTTGATCCTGGATCCCCACCTAGGTGTGCCAGTACGGGTGTTTAGTTATTTAACTTTTATATAAAAACTGAAAATAACTATACTTCTTATTTGTAGAATGATTGCTGTAATGAGTCCTGAAGATAGCTGGGTTTGCAAATGGCAGAGAATTAGTAAGTAATAAACAGTTAAGCAACCATTATTAATTGAATAAAAAGAGTTCAAGCAATGATTATGTCATGTACTAAAAATTTTTGTTTTAGGTCGTTTTTGTAAAGGAGTTTATGCAATCTCAGTATCAGGACGTCTACCCGCTGCTGTAATCAGAGAAATGAAAACCCGAGGAATAGCATACAGGCCAAGAGATACAAGTCAACGATAAATTGAATAGTATAATGTTTAATAATAATTTAATACCTGAAAATAAAATCTTTAACATTTAAACTGTCATTTTATTTTTATAGGAGTTTCTAATCAACATCAGTGTTATTATTGGGCTAGGCAGTAGGTAGTTTTGAACAGAAACTACTGGACAATGTTAAATTGCTTGAACTAACAGTTAGGGTAGTATAGTAACCAGTAACGAATTTTAGCTCGAAAGACTTAAAAGATTTTGCAGCACGGGTATACAAGAAAATGAATGAATATAAACTAGATTTTTTGAAATTCTGGCTAAAAAAGAGCTAGTGAATATAACATTAACCAAATGAGTGACCAGCCTGGCATGCCCAATAAATAAATAAATAAATAAATAATCGTGGACAAATTCACACAGCGCCATCTAGCCCCAAACTAAGCAAAGCTTGTACTATGGGTGCTAGATAACTGATATACTACTTATATACTTTTTTTTTTTTTTTTAAATACATACTTATTATACATACTACACCCAGACCCGTAACAGAAATTAAAATTCATCATTTAAATTTCTGCCCGGCCGGGAATCGAACCCGGGACCTCTTGCGTGGTTGACTGGCATTTAGACCACTGAACCACTCAGGTCGTCAATATTTATTATTATTATGTTTAACCATTTATGGTATTTTACTGATAAACTAATCCAGATTGATCAGACGGCGCGGGTGATGAGTAAGATTTAAAAATAATTAAAAGCAATGAGCTCCAAAAACGTCTATAGGTTATAGATGACTACTTCACAGTGTTGAAAGTCATGACATGGTTTTCCCGCACCCGCATAGATAGCGACCCACATTTAAATTTCAGGATAATAGCCATAATTATTGCATTTACCCTAGATACTATAAGTAATGCCATGGTAATTTTTTTGTTTTAGTTTCGTGATTACACATGAGTAATCACGAATACACCACCCATTTGGGTATTTATGCTACAATCATGCTACAACATTCTATGCATGAAATAGATAAATGTATTTTTGGTAAACTAAATATATTTTCTGGATGTTTGTGTGTGGATGTTTAGCAAGTTGATATAAGTTCAAACTTCACCATGTTATTATTATCCGACATGGTTTGTCACTAAGTGAAGATTCTTGTAATAATTTGAACCAATAAAGAAGACAAAACTGCTTAATATTCAGTTTTCTTGACTGTACTAGTATTATTATTATTATTAACACTAGTAACAAAAAACCATTGATTTAAATTCAATATTTATTCCTATTCATCTAGCTACTATACAACATAAACAATATTGCAAATTCAACTTTACATAAAAATTATTACTTGTTTATTAAAGCCTGCTACGACATTATCAAATTCTTTATAGGAAACACAAAACCCTTACAAGATAAAATCTCTAACAAATGCGTCATGGTTTTATAAACGTAATAGAATATTCTGTTAGTGACCGAATGTGCCATAATATGATTTTCGTTAAGGGTAACATATTATACCAACTTATACCACTACAAATTAACCAGGTTAACTAATGACTGATGAGCTCATTTACATTGCATATTATGCATCAGAACTGGCAGGAAACTTATTCATATTTATACTTCAATGGATTAGAAAATAACTTCAAAATGGAAAAGAGGGATTTAACAATATTAACCAGGTTAACAGAATCATGACAATGTTATGACACAGGGTGTGACTATTACCAAGTGAAATTAAATATCACATCAATACAATTAGGTACACAACTGGAACTACCACTTATATCATAATCATACTACTGAACTAATTGATTTTTGTTCGCAACGAGGAGTTAGGTTGGTTGCTAAAGTGTTACTATTTAGAATACTCCAGCAAGACATGTAGTTGAAGAAGCACATAAAATGGTGTGACTGTCAACTGTTGCCCTCCATTGGTGGTGGCTTATGTTCATTATCTGTTCCAAGCACATCCTTTTCAATTTCCTTGAAATCAATATTTTGCTTTTTCATTGCATTCTGAAAAAGTTAAATGTAGTGTTATCAAAAAGCACTATCTCATCTCTGATCGACCGCTGCTTATATTATATTACTTATAAAATTTATATTCATAACATTAGGATACCTTTACGCAATCTTGATAGATCTTAAAAATACCAGCACACACAGAATCATCGTGATCGCCTTTTAGAAATCTGTCTGTAAACCAACTATTGAAGCAATCATCATATTTTTTTTTAAGTTCCGTGCACTCTTCTCCGATACTATTCATTATAGAATTTTAAATTGTGTGTGGATTTGAAGAATATAAACGTTGTTACCGAGTTATGTAGAAAAAGAAAAGCTATGATAAGATAAATAATTTTAATAACCTCCCAGCTTCAATCCAGCTAAAATGACAGATCCCTATCTGACAGAAAGAAAACCAAAGAGGATATAATAACAATAGCAACCAACACGTTAGAAAAACAAACGCAACCACACTCACGGGCTCGTTTACGGCGTGAATATAAATGAAACCCATTATGTAGCTTAGCAAGAAAAGAAACGTTACGTCCGTAGTGTTTTTATACTCTTTGTCATGTCAGTCTGTCAGTCTCAAAAGGTATATAGTGTTTCTATACTCTTTGTCACTCAGTGCGTGTGTTTTGAGGTTATCTTAATATCTACACTAACTTTGATTTTTTATGTCAAATATGGGGGATATCTTAATGTTTTGAGTGTGGTTATTTATTATTTTATATACCATACATAGTCTTTACGTTTGGTTATTTTGTCTACATTTCGTAGAACTATTACCTACACTAACTTTGATTTCTAGTGTCAAATATGGGGGATATATTGAAAGATAGTAGATTTACTAAGTATCTTAGCGACCCACGCTATAGACAAATACCGAAACATGAGCGGAAAGTCAAAATTGATAAACGTTTTCAATCCATGTTCAGTGATGAAAAGTTTAAGGTGAAGTACACTGTTGACAAACGTGGTCGGCCTGTGAATGAAACGTCGACTGAGAATCTTAGGAAATATTATGACGTGGAGGAATCTGATAGTTCAAATGAGAGTGATGAAGGTGATGCAAACAAATCTACTGATGATCCTAAAGAAGACTCTACGCCTGGCCGATTTGTAAGACGTCTTCCTAGTGATGATGAAGAAGAAAAAAAGTTAAATGACAGAGCCGAGTTCAATAATGACAAATTGATATGTGGGCAATTAGATAAAAAGACAAAAAGAAGATTGCAAGATTTAGACATTGATTATGCTCGTGGAGAAGGTAGGAAAAGTTGCCAAGAAATGTAGTCATATTATGGTGGACAATAACATTACCATTACACAGTGCCAATCGCCTCCAGAGATACAACCTAGAATTAATATAGAATAGCAGTGACAACACATCTGTGGTTCTGCATTTTTGTTACCTGTAACCTAAATATATGAATCATAGATGTTATGGGTTGGGTGGACAGTTACCACTTACCAGGGTGGGCTGTCTGCTGCCTTATCACTGCATTATATAAAAAAAAGTACATTTTTCTGTAACACCTGATAACTTTTACCTACTGTTTTCATTACCTTGTAGGTGTTTTGTTAAGTGAAAGTTCATCAGATGATGAAACAAGTGATGAAGAGATTGAGTCAGAACTAGAACACGAATGGGGAGAGCTAGATGCTGACGCCGAAACGACAGATGAATCTACGAGAAGGTATTTTATATAGTTATTAGGAAATATTTGACCCTGGTGAGTTCTTGTGTCGGAGGCCAAGATCCACTTTGGGTCGCTGAGCCAGAGAAGTAAGTAAGTTAAGAAAATATTTAATCATCATCCATCATTGTGAGCCATCAGTAAACTGTTTTAAAAATAGACTTGGTAGACGTTACAAAAACTAAATATCATGATATATACACATCAGCTTACAGCTGCTAGCGTATAATAAATAGTGGGATCATCAACTTACCTATTATTAGCAAAAAAGTAGCTTACATTATTATGAGTGTCAATATAGATGCTATCTCATCAGTAGGGAAACCAATCCCCATACCATTTTTACTGGGTCCGTAAAAATAAAAATTACAGTCAAAACCGATTATAACGACATCGTTTACAACGACCGATCGGTTATTACAGCCAGATTGTAAGGTCCCGTCCGAATCTCTAGTAAACTATTCAGTAAACATACCGCCTATAACAACATCGGTTAAAGCGACATATCGCTTACAACGATGAAACTTTATCTATATTCATTGACTATAACGACTAACCGCTTCTTATCCCAACAAAACAAAACAATACGAACAATTTTAAATCTTATTGATAAGCATTGAAGGAATATTTAGGCGTATTATCACCTACGCACTTTCTCCCACCTCATCCGAACCTCTTCCCGGCCATTTGACCTTGCATATTTTACACTAATTGTTTAGTGCGCTAAATGACTGCGTTAGTGACAGCTTGATTTATAAGTGTTGGTTTTGATTAGACCGTGCATTTATGCATTATCATGTTGCAAAAAAAGAGGAAAGTGTTTTCTATTGAAGAAAAATCTCTACCGTACTGTACTGTACTTGTGTATATTTATTGCTTATAACAACTATCGGATATAACGTCGGCACTATACGGTCCCTTCAATGTCGCTATATCAGGTTTTGACTGTATGTGTAGATTTTGAAATTTCAATTTCAGTCATATCCTATCTCCTACTATTTCAAGGACATCTTATTACCTTATGCTAAATGCGAAAGTTTGTAAATTATTACTCCTGCAAGCAAAAACTACTGTACGGATTTTGATGGCCCACATCTTATAGGCTACGTTTTATAGCGAAATTTACTGTGATTCCTGCGGGAACGGGTCCGAAACGTCACCACCGAATTTTACGCAGACGAAGTCTCAGACAAAAGCGCGTCACACACAGCGAAGATACATGTAGTCAACCTTACTTCACCAATGGCAGTGGGAGCCACATCGAACGAGTGGCGAGCTCTTTGCGGTGCTAAAGTTCAACTATTATCAAGCTCAAAGTACAAAATCCATCCAGTTCCCGGACATTGCGAGCATTGTTTAACCTTCGTTATCGCAAATACTCTGCCATTAGGACATGTGCCGCTTCCAACAAACATATGTTCCTGATGATTAAATAACTTTCCATTTTCATGAAATCCTAAAGTGGTTCTTTCATATTTGCTGCAAATGGCAAATGATTATGTCTAGCTAGAATAACTACCTACTAAAGATACTTTTCACTACAGGATTGCTGTTTGTAACCTTGACTGGGATAATATTAAAGCCAGTGATATAATGGTGTTGCTCAACTCTTTCTTGCCTCCAAGTGGAGTCATCTCTAAAGTCTCAGTGAGTATAAATCAAGTTGTATTCTATACATAATGAAGCAGTAACAAAAGTGTGTTTACAAAAAAATATTTTAGGGTGATGAAGATGAATAAATAGTAACAGAAAAAGAATTTAAAAAATGTTGTCTGGCTGTGCACACTAATCTCAGGAAATACTAGACGGATTTGAAATAAACTTTTTGTATTGTGTAGGTATTAAGCCTGGGCAACATATAGAGTATAATTACACCCGGTTTCTGAAACGCTTGTCAACGCAAAAATCACGTAACAGCTTGTTAAACTCTGATTAAATGCAGTTTGGGTTTCTGAAAGGGCCAATTGACGGCTTGTTAACAGCTTGTCAACGGATTGTCAAATCTGCAGTTAACGGCTGATTAATGTAATTTTGGGTTTCCAGAAAGCTTTTTCTCATGTTAACTGTATGTTATCGCCTTGTTATTTTAATTAGCGAAAATCGACCAATTAACCGATTGTCAAAAGAAATTATATCCGATTTTCTTGGTCTAGGTCTTGGTCCTGGCCCTGGTCCAGGTCCTAGTTTTGGTCCAAGGCAAAGTTCAGGTCTAGGGTCCAGGTTCTGGTCCAGGATCATGACCAAAACTGCAACCTTGATCACAATTTGAGCTTGAACCAGAACCAGGACCTAGACCAGTGCCAGCACATAGACCATAAATATTAGCTGGACCAGGACCTGGTTCGGGGCCTGGACATGGACCTGAACCAGGACCAGGACCTGAACCACGGATATGTCAGGGTCCAGGGCCTGGACCTGAACTAGGAGCTGGTCCGGGGCCAGGGCCAAAACCTGACCTGGACCTGGTGCGGGGCCAGGACCTGGTCCGAAGCCAGGACCTGGACCTGAACCACGAAGTGGTCCGGTTCCAGGACCTGGACCTGAACCAGTACCTGGTCTGGGGCCAGTACCTAGACCTGAACCAGGACCTGGTCCGAAGCCGTGGGAGGACTGTATTCAGCAGTGGACCGGGACTCACCTAACTGAATAAAGATGATGATTATGGGATTACTGATTCACTGGAACCCGTGACCCTATAACATAAATATTGTTATAATTTCTCTTTTCTCGCTCTGTATATATTTTTTTTGATAATATTCGATTTTACATGAAAACTATACAATCGCTATCAGTTTCATCTAAAAGTTGAATATCCCGCCACTATCAAAAGGCCGCTAGGGACAGAGACAAATCAATGCGTTAGACAGAAACAAAACATATATGAGTGAATGAATGTGACTGATTTTAGCAGGGGTAGCCAGACGAAAAAATTGATTTCTTGTTAATGGTCGATTAGCTAACAATAGATTGATTGGCCTTTCAGAAACCCACGGTGATTTAACAGCTTGTTAAATGTGACAGTCTGTTAGCTAATCAGTGATTTGACAAGCGTTTCAGAAACCGGGTGTTAATTTTGGAAACTGACTGAACACAGAATGATTGAAATTTTAAAAATGTTTGCGTTTAGATTTTTCCTTCAGAATATGGCATAAAGAGAATGCAGGATGAGGAAGTACGCGGACCCAAAGAACTGACAGAAGAAAAGGTTGGTGATCAAGATCACGAAAGTTCAGGCAATGAAGAAGGTAATTATGAATCCATGTCAAACCAAATTATTACATTTGCCTTATTTCGTTGAAGAATTATATTAAATTTGTTTCAATTATATTTTCTCAGGTTCATCATATCATATGGAAAAGCTGCGACGCTACCAACTGAACAGGCTAAAGTATTTTTATGCAGTTGTTGAGTGTGACTCTGTAGGTACTGCCGACAAACTCTATAGTGAATGTGATGGCATGGAATACGAAAGTAGTGCTACCCGATTGGATATGAGATTTATTCCAGATGATGTCACTTTCGACCAGGTATGAAGCACAACAATTTATACTTTCAATTGTTTTTTTATGCTACTCTGGGGCTGATAGAAAGTGGTAACCGTCTCCCGTAGAACAATGTCCAAACGCGGCGGTAACCACTTTCCATCAGGTTAAGCTTACCTAACTTAATGTAATGAGATTATTTGTTAGTTACTACAATTAGTGAGTTCCTTATGACCAGAGAAATCTGTTGAACGACATATTATAACTTTGCATTCCAGGAACCTCGCGAAGTATGTACGAAGCTACCAGACCTGGCAAAGTACCGCCCAAGACTGTTCACCACAACCGCTTTGCAACAGGCCAAAGTGGAACTAACATGGGACTCCACCAACCCAAATCGCACGGAAACTATAAAAAACGCACTTGATGGGAAAATAAATGACCTTGATTTGAAGGACTATTTGGCCTCAAGCAGCAGTGAAGGTACTTACTTTTCTTTCTTGGAGTCTAATACTTGAGAAATTATTTAAGCATTCGGAGTCCAAAATATATAATAATTTCAATTTATTATTTTATATAATAGTGCAGAAATGCTTGCCTCATAATGTGGTGTGTATAAGCATTTCTGGACAGTCCCAAGCAATTTAGATTTAGTAAGGACTTAGCAAAAACAGATGTGGGCTCTGGGATGAAATGGATTGATTGCGAAATAAATGATAGAAAAAACGCCTTACGATCACTTTTCCATGTGTGTTGTTGTGTCACCAAACCAAATGTTTTAGCTGTTTTATTTTATCATTTTTTTTACGTATCATCATCGAAAGACCACTGCTAGAAATAGGCCTCCCCCAGATATCTCCACAAAGGCCGGTCCGTGCCTTTCGCATCCAGCTTGTACTTGCTATCTTTACCAGGTCATCGGTCCACCTTGTGGTAGGCCTATCTGTTTTTCGAGATATGTGCCGTGCCCATGGAGCCTTGCAATTCTGCGAGCTATGTCGGTGACCGTGGTGCTCTTACGTATCTCCTTATTTATGATTCTATCAAACAACAAGACTCCGAGTATAGCCGTTGTAACGAATCAGATACAAGGGTTCAATGAAGAGGACTGTTGATGTAAACTAAATGTATAATTTCCATAAAGCAAATACATTTTCTACTATACCCAGCTACAATAAACAACCGTGCCAAACTTATAAAACAAATTAATCTAACTATCAAGCATTGTACATACTATGACTAAAAGCACTAAGTAGGTATACTACAGTATAATACTAAATCTAACTTGTACAGTCTGTCACATAAGCCAGATAGAAGATACTCACCCTTTTCCAGCTTCTTAATCTAAGTTAACCAAGTTAACAAGTGAAATACCTAACTGCTATAACCGACTGTACTCACTTAACTCTAATAATCGCCCAAGTTTACAAGCGCAACAAAGCATAGAAACGTGTGATGTACTTACAAAACAAAGGCGTATAATGTACTAAAATATTTCCATACTACTAATAAAATAAATGTTAAAATAATTATCTCTAACTATATTTCTAAATATAGTGGCCGTGTGGTGTCCGGCAGAGTAGAATAGCACCAACCCCTTACGCTCGTGGGTGTCGTACAAGGCGACTAATGTTTTCGAGGCAAAAGATCAAGAGTCTCCGATATCTGGGAAATGGGCAGCAGCATTTTCCATTGTTATATTATAACACTGCGATCTCCAACCCGCCTGCCAAGCGTGGAGATTATGGCAATAACCTCCCGTTTCGTGGGAGAGGCCCTAAGTCCTGCAGTGGACTGTTTTGTCTGTGATGATGATATTTCTAAAAGCAAAGTCGGGAATGGTTAGCATTCCATGAATCAAGCAGGAGGTTTCAAATGTGGACTATTGCAGCTAGCTATTCGTTTGCATATATTTTCTGACAATGCTACTATATTCCACTTTAAATTTAGTTTAATTCTCAATGTTTTGCATCACGCAGGTTAACTTATATGGTGAGGGCGTTACGGTAGGGTGTAAAGAGACATTTTATTGAAATTGTGCACCAGGCTTTAACTAAATCCGATTTGATTGACATATGATGCTACTTAATTAATAATGTACTAGTCTACAACTTACCCCATGTTAATTAAAGCATTCACTAAAATGTATAGGAACCATAGAAATATACATACATATATATATATAGAAGTCTTTGATAGGAACGGATATTTAACTCGTCCATTTCTCACCGTAAATCAAATGTCTATGACCGTAAATCAAGTATTTAAAATAAACATCGTTTTGAACAGTGTACAGGTTTAGTGGTATGTGACGCCATCTACCGCTGAGTAGACGAACAGGAGCACTACACCTTTTCCATTGCCGTTTGGGGTGAGTGTGAGCTTATGAAGCCCACAGTGAGCTGCCACGTCTCTGTTCCGTAGGTCATCACTGGCAACACACATTGGTCAAAGACATTCGTATTTTTTATACACAAAGCGCATCACCCAAGCGTTGCCGACCGCGTAAAAAATCATTTTACCACTTTACACTGCTTGATGCTTTACACTAAGCATCGGTGTAGTACCAATGCGTGCCACAGGCGCCTCAATTGCGCGGATTATGGTGGCAACTTCTTAAGTATGCGCGTTGACCCTTTGGGGGGGCTGGGGGGGACCATGAGCTCTTATAGCTGGACCTAAACAGAACTGCCCTCTGTCAGGCAAGCTTCAAGTTCTAAGCAGGGCAGGTCTGTTTAGGTCCTGCTATAAGCACTCATGGTAAGCCCCCTGTTGTACGTAGTACTTTTTTCGCTATAGTATTACTAAAAAGTTGTATAATCTTCTTGCAGATGAAGATGTTGGTGAAAAAGATTTTGAGATTTCTGAAAATTATAAGGATCCAATACTGAAATATAAAATGTTACTGGAAGATATCGAGAAAAAGGACGAAAAGAAACACAACAAGGACATGGAAATGGAAATCACCTGGGGCTTAGGAATTAAAGACAGAGCAGAAAAACTAGTAAAGAAAAAAATAAATGAAGGTACATTTTTTTTGTTAATACTTTATTATTATGGCATAACACTTATTAACACCACTGAAATCACTATGTATTACAAAACCACGCGATAAACTTGAAAACTACTTAACAGATTTTCATGTGGTTTTCGCCAATAGACAGGATGGTTTAGGTGTATAATTTGTTATTAAGTTTACTATTAGTGCGAAACAGGGCGGGTCGCTAGTAAAGTTAAAATGTTAAACTCTTAACTTTTACCACATTACACATTTAAATGATTGTGTCATTATACAGGGTGTTTCATAATACATGTATAAAGCCGAAAGGGTGTTAAAGTAGAGCTTTCAAAGAGTGCACTGGCGACTTCATTTTATCCGGACATTGAATTTTAATTTTAATTAAAAAAAAAAATTTTTAAAGATAAATAACCATATCGACTACGTTGAAGCGCAGCTCTATTTCAAGTTGATGATCATATAAAAAACAGGTTAATAACCTCGTGCGACCCCTATCGAAACAAAGCAACCTCCTCAAGCCTACTACCAGGAGCCTAATGCTGCGTACACACCGGGCGATGTGTGACGCGCACCCGTTTCGGCTAACGATTGTCCGTTGGCGTGTGCCGGCCGGCAATCCGCAGTGCAGCGTGGCGGTAACATCAAACGGATAGAAGTAATCATCCAATCGCAGTTTGGGCGGATACCGAAGGCCAACAAACAAACGTGCAAATACGAGCCCGAATCGGTTCCCAAAACTCCCAAAGATCGTTTGCTTGACCACGAAATGCAAGTATTAGACCTTAGAAGTCCAAATAATTCGGCCGACAGCCCTTCGTTGGCGTACGTTGAGTGTGTACACACCATAAGGACGAGTAATAACCTCGTGCCATTCATATCAAAACAAACCAACCTCCTTCATCTTACTACCAGGCGTCGTACTAAATGTTACCTACTTATGAATAGGCTCTACCAAATTAACTAGGAACTTGCCTACACTAATTATTTTCGATAGGTAGGTATGCTTAAATGGTCGGAGCATCGGTGGCCTAAGGTGGACTCGTACGCGTGAGGTACCGGGTTCGAATCCCACTGCCGCCATGTACCACTAACTCTTTTCTAAGTTATGCACAGTAGCTGAATACTAACCGATGCTTTTACGGTGAGGGAAATCATCGTGATGAAACTTACACATTCAGTTCAGACGACTGAATGTGTAAGTAACCATGATCCAATCTGGTCAGGGTCCCTTGGTAGCAGGGTTAGGAGCCAGGAATGTCAGATGGCAGTCGCTCCACTGCAATTAATTACCTAATCTGCCAAATCCTAGATCATGGACCATAGTCTAATAATTTTGTGGAGAGAAAAGAATTTGTTACAGTGGAGCGACTACCATCTGACCTCCATGACCCTGCTACCAGGGGAACCTGACTCGATTGGATCATGGTTACAATTTCAGTTGCCAGAATTTGCAGATTTCATCATGATGTTTCCCTCACCATAGGAGCATCGGTTAATTTCAACTAATGTACATAACTCAGACAGTGGCGTGCCTAGGGGTTCAGAGTAAGGCAAGCCGAGAGATGAAGTTTGTGTAGTTTTTACGGTTATTAAAAATAAATCCATCCCCTTGCCACATTACGGAAATAATTTGTTATTTTCTGAGAAATGATTATAATGCAAATCAAAACTTGTGCACATTTTAAACCATCACAAGGGACTCTACTTCGTCTATTGTTAATCAATCTAATTAAATCACTTTTACTACAAAACACAACACAAACACAACAAAAAACTAATTACTTATCCGCCCAAACGGCTCAAACAAAACAATAGTGAAGTTGGTACGTATTACAGCATTCAACAAACGTACCTACTGCGCATGCGCGAAGTTGCCAATTTCAAAGATCCGTGTACAACTTCATACGCATGCAGGGCTTAAAGTCTCGTACAATTTACCATATAAACAAACGTATAGTTATATCTCATTATAGGACAGTTTTCATATGTAAGAAAGAGACATACCGGCCGGAATCAAAGCCCGCTTACAAGCCAGCGCGTGCGAGCGAGATGACTGACCGAGTCTCAATTTCCTCAACTTGCGTGTGCGTTCGGATCGTGTTTCGTAACCTGGGCGCACGATGGCGCTGCTTTGCGGCGCGGCAGTTTGAAATGCATTAGGAGCGCGAACTTTAAATAGTTCGCGCTCGCATTATCTTTGATTTTTTATCGATAATTATTTTTATAAGGCAAGCCCGGCTTTTGGGCTTGTATGACAGTAACGCCACTGAACTCAGAAAAGAGTCATTGGTACATTGCCACAGCGGGATTCGAACCCGGCACCTCTCTCGCTTACGTCGGATACTCAACCGCCCAGCCACCAACGTTCTTGAAAAACATACTAAAGATAGCTACATAACTAAAACAGAATTCGTTCAATTGATAAATCGTTCTACACAAATAAGTAGGTACTATGTCCTACTAAAATGGTTCACTCATCTAGGGACCTACGTAACGTAGGGAACCACTTATGAGACTAGTTTTGTTGAAACAGATTACAGACAGGTTTTACTAAATACCTACATGTTTTCATGAACAGATAAAAGCGTTGTCTTTTCTGCCTATTTCCCGTCGGAAAAGAACCTCCTAACGTTACGATTAGGTACTAGCTAGGTAGCATATCTTAAAGTCTAGCTAGAACCTAGACCTTTAAAGCATGTAGGTACGTACCTTTTTAAAGTTATTTTATGAAAACAAACAGCGTCAGGTGCCATACTTTCTTGCTTTCTTGTGGCTCGGATGACTGATAGGTATTAACTATCAAGTAAGCTTGCACTCGTATCGTAGCGTAGCTAGGTAGGTACACTCCATACACACAGATACACAACACTACGCAGGCTCTGGTTGCTATGCAATACGTAAATAGGTAGGTACCATGGTGTTTGGCCTACTGCTAGCTTGCATTCATACACAGAATAATGATTATCACAATACTTAAACGTTGAACGCTGAACACAGACAAGACTACGTTAATACTGGTACCTGGAGCTATAAATCATTCGTTCACATCGTTAACACTCTTATCACAGTTATCTTCACAATAGGTACTTAGGTATCCTACAACTACAACGCAACAATCATTTCGGTCACGCGAAAAGCTAAAAACTGAATGAACGAATACGACGCGAAAGTAGGCAAATTTCGTCAATGGAAGTCGCGCCGTGGGTCAAACCACAAAATAAAGAACGGCCCGCCAAAGTATTCTATTTTTAGATTTTGTAGCTTTCAGTTTCTATTTTGATGTCAAAAGCGCCGCCACAGCTCCGGCGCCGGCCTTGACCTTGACGGCACGTGCAAAAGGATTCGTACTTAGGGATCCGTGTTTTAGGGGTCTAACTTATTATGCCTTTTATGTTCTCTCGTTTTATGTTCTCCTGGTAGTTGCACCATAATGTTGATTTTTTTTTATTTGTTAAAGTGAGTCTCAAGCGAATCCAAATGTGGGCTTAATAATAATCCTTATGGCGATGGCCTACATTTGCTTATCACGATTTTATCGGGTAGTTTGGTACAATGACAGTAACCTAGATAGTAATTTCTAAAATTGTGTTTGGGTCCGTGCTCCACCTAGGTGACCTAGGTTCTCCAATTGGGTGAAGCATGGGATATTTACAGGTAAAGCTCCATCAACTAAGAATCATTAAGTTAATTTTAGTTGATAAGAAATGTTCGTGAAAACGATAGGTACGATTACCTACGCGACACTGAAACATGACTGACAGACATGACATGAGAAAGCAAACTCGTAAAAAGACAAAGATGTTACATTAATTAGAGTTTGCTACATTAATATGCTACAGTAATTTGAATAAGACTACTTTGCTATTAGTTAGGTGGTGGTGCACTTTCGTAAAAACTATGAATGAACCTTTTGAATTAAAATCATAATTGATTACAATATTTTTTTGTACAGAACCCTCGAAACCAAAGAATACAAAACGGATTATTTAGACCTCCTTAATATTGCGCCTAGTACGTGGGGTGTCCATAAAATAAGCCAGTGCAAATACAGGCATGACGCATTTCATCTTAGTCCTCACAGTGACAACGCATCTGCTGTTCTGCATGTTTGTTGCCTGCAACCTAAATGCTTAAATCCTAGTACGTAAATAGTGTTGCTAGGTATTTTTTCAGCTATTCAAATTTAATATTCACCTTCATGAATTCAAACATGAGTAGAATTTAATAATTACTATTAGATAGGTACTAAAATGACATCTTTCCTTATTTCGGAGCTGGCGGAAAAGTTCAACGAGAAATGCATAAACTTGTGTCAAGACTCACCACATGCATTCAACAGGATGTAAACTGAGTGAAAAAATAG
The DNA here is from genome assembly GCA_905147135.1 of Blastobasis lacticolella. Taxonomy (NCBI): domain Eukaryota; kingdom Metazoa; phylum Arthropoda; class Insecta; order Lepidoptera; family Blastobasidae; genus Blastobasis; species Blastobasis lacticolella. The sequence continues at coordinate 15,483,717 of LR990045.1, forward strand.
ACAAAAAAGTATAACAACAATATCGTGTAGTTTTGCTGCACTTTCCAAAAATATTAAAATCTAGTGAATGTACTTTATGGACACCCTGTGATATCAGTATCCCGTACATAGTCCACCTGCTTCAGTCATGACAGCCTAGTACAATAGAAGATATGGCGCAGACGCGAAATCAAGCTGTAACTTTTTTGCCTATTAATGTTTATTGTGTTTTCGCAATTAGTTTGAAGACTATGTACCTAGGTGCAACATTGTGTTGAAGGCAACAAAAAACAAATAAATTAAAGTAGAAACAAACATCGAAATGTCTTGTTTTTGTGCCGGACTGCTCACGAGCTGCTTGTAATAATAATTTTATTAACCAGCCACTTGAGGTATTGATCGTAGTGATCTTTAGATTGAATTTTAAAACTCATATGAAACGGTAGGTAGAAAAGACTTAAAGGCACAAAACCTATATCCTATCTGTAACTGGTAAAATTGTATTATTCAGTTGATTGACCTGATTATGAACTTGAGTGACCTATTACAACTGATTTCTAGAGATGCGGTCTTTCGTTTTCAAAATGTGATTATCGACATTGAAAAAGAAAAAGTTCGATAGTCATTTTCTCGGTAACTATTCCACGCACGAAAAAAATAATTGTACCTATCGTTTTAATACGTTTAGCACTCCATCCAGTTCACGGCTTTATACATGTATTATGAAACACCCTGTATAGGTTCATTCATATTATGTCCAGATTGATGATGATAATGATATGGACTGAGAATATGAATTATATTATAGTATTTTATCAGATGAGTTTGAAACTTTCAAGGTTTGTTTAATAATTGAAGTGTTGTTACAGAAAATGAAAACATGACACCATTCGAGAAGATGTTAAAGAAAAGAAAAGATAAGAAGAAGCAGAGAAAACTTAAAAATAAATCGAAAGACACTGCATCCAACTCTGAATCAGATGGATCATCAGATGATATACCTTCTGATGTTGATATGAATGACTCTTATTTTGCTGAAGAGTTCAACAAACCAGAATTCAAGAAAAGAAAAGCTGATCTTAAAAAGAAAAGTATCAATGATAATGATGATGAACAACATGAAGATGACGTGAAAAAACAGGCAGAATTAGAATTACTTTTGGATGAAGATGATGGAAAAGCACATTTCAGCCTAAAAAAAATCCAAGAATCTGAAAGCACTAAAAAATCCAAGCGAAAAAGGAAATTGAAGGAAAAAATAATTGAGAAAAAACAAGCATTACCAGATTTTGAAATTAATGTCAATGATAATAGATTTTCTGCACTGTATAATTCTCATCATTTCAATATTGATCCAACAGACCCTAACTTCAAAAAAACTAAAAACATGGAAAAATTGATCCAAGAAAAGCTTAGGCGAAGGCCAGCGGACACTGCTGCAGAAATTGACATGAAACCTAAGAAATCTAAAGAAGATGCTGAACTTAACTTTCTCGTTAATAATATTAAACGGAAAACAAAACTTGTTATGCCTAAATAAAATAGTTATATTCGTTAACTAGTATTTTATTAATATTAAGCAGTATTTTACCAATCCTAAGCCAAAATAATTTGACATTCATCATCATCACAGCCCATAACAGTCCACTGCAGGACTTCGGGCCTCTCCCACGAAAGGGGAGGTCATTGCCATAATCTCCACGCTTGGCAGGCGGGTTGGAGATCGCAGTGCAGTTGATGTAAATGTACCCAGAAAGATGCTGCTGCCCACCTTTCGGATTTGTCCCTTAGTCGCCTCTTACGACACTCACGGGAAGAGATGGGGTGGTGCTATTCTTTGAGGTGGCGGCACCACACACCAATTTGACATTATACCGAAGATATTCCGGACGTCATGAACATGGTTAAGTAAAACAAGGCACTGACCGGGTGATGGAATCACATCAGAGCTTCTGATAGCGTGTGGTAAACCGATACTTAAAGCCCTCCAAAAGTTCTTTAATTTTTACCCTCGTCGCGCCGTCCGGGGCGCGCCCATCATTAAACCTCCATGACGTGTACATGGCAGTTCGCAGTCAAGTTGCAAAATTCTTCGGAACTTCCTGCTGCACGATCCTTCGGCACGGTGTATGAATGCTATAGTATAAGGGTATTATGCTACGGGGTTCTTGCTAGTCGAGCGCTAGGAGACTGGTCCCAAGCCAAGCCGATACGCTGACCGTGCCGAGGGCTACGTGGCCGGGGGGGAATCGGGCCGCTAACGGTGCACCTCCGACACCTGGGCGCCTTGGCAGAAATGTGTGCCCTTACTCATGCATGCGGCGCTCTGCCGGAGGTGAACTTTAGTTCCCTAGCTTATCGTGGGACTTGCATGAGTATCGAATCAAACAATATTTTAAAAAGTGCCGAACTCTGCCTTTGAAGTGGTGGAGATTGATTCTGGTTCCGAAGAAGAGCTTTTGGCCTCCCCAAAAGGTGCAGCTTGACGTAGATGGAGCCAGTAATATCACAGATACGGCAGAGACGTCGACCACCGACAACATCATACGAGGGAGCCATCACAGGCTTTCTGGGGTAGCGTGAAAGCGTTTCCAAAGGCTGAGGGAGATGGATGAGGGTCACAAAGAGGCCTTTGGAAGAGATTCCTCGGTTACTTCCTTCTTCTGCTTATTGTGTCAATTATGAATAGGTTAAGTGTAAAAATAGGTGGGGTACACGAAAGGAGCCTACCCGTGTGACGCATCCTACGTGTATCCTACGATGCTATGTGTATGGCGTACCCTGGACAGTGCGAACAGCAAGTCAGTAACGCAGACTGGCTAATCCTCTCACCACAATGTTTAGTAGGTTACTCTCTGAGGCGAAGGGACTTGTACGCCGCGCCCTTGTAGTCCTTATTTCTAAGGAAGGCAGTGGGGGCCCAGGTTCGTCTCACTTTCACAAAAACCAAGATCGATCTTTCGGTTGCTTTTGAAAATGAAGCCAGTAAACACTGGCTAATGAGGGCCTTACCTAGCATCAAACTCTGGCCAGAGGCGAAGCTATATGTACTTTCAGAGAGCGAACTGCCAAAACTAGTTACCGTCTTCATACCCAGGATGCAAAAGGCGATAAACTTGCTGTGTACACAAAACAGGGGCGTAAACACGCAGCTCTGGAATGTTCTACATTGTAGGGAAGAGGAGGGAGGCATTATTGCCACCTTCACCTTCGTGGATACCCCGAAAAGGAGTCAAGGCAAAGCCGCAATTGGTTTCAGGAGCATTGTCTTCAAAATCAATGGCGACCATGCCAAAGAGGATCCTGTACCTCTGAGGTTACGCAGGCTCCTGCGACTGTCACCGTCGCAAATCCCAGACAGCAAGGAGGTTCGAACACGACCTCCTCTTAAATTGGCTGCTAGGCAGAAGGCAAAAACTGTGCGGACTCCTGTGACTTGCAACACTGGGCCAACCAACCACAATATCGGGCAGCAAAGAGGATCGATCCACAACGGAACGCGATCTCGTCTAAACTTTTCTGCTATTTTAGTACTCAACACTGCCGATAAAGCGCTCGGCACATTGGAACGCAGCACCGTACGGTGCTGCGGAATACGCAGCCACACGCGTGGCTGCGGATCTGCATCACCGTCCGTTTCCATACACAACTCCAGAGTTGATTTCCATAGACCACGCTAGTGTTACAAGATTGGGCCCTTTATTCGTCATTCTAGCGAAATTTGGAAATATGTGTAATTTTTATCTTGTTTTATGTACAAATTGTATAATATTTCATAAAATTACATTATTTAGGCGAAAAATAATTTGAGAATTGAGTAACCTTCTGACAATCCTGGAGACCTCACTTCACAGCAGCGGCCTATTTGACGCCTTTTTATGTATGGTATTTATAACATTATTATCAGTTAAGAGCAAGTATATATGGAGCGTTGGTAGCCGGGCGGTTGAGTTATGTACATTAGTTGATTACTAACCGATGCTCTTACGATGAGGAAAAACATCGTACCTAATTAAACCTGCAAATTCAGGCAATTGAATTTGTAACCATGATTCGATCTGGTCAGGTTCCCCTTGTAACAGGGTCACGGAGGTCAGATGGTAGTCGCTCCATTGTAATTACTTGATCGCCAAATCCTGGTTCATGGTCAAGGCGGATCCCGGGCCCTCGTTCTCGAGAGCACAACCGGGACATTAACGCCAAGGTGATTATTTATTTATACTTTATACTTATACCACTATCATTGAGAGTGGGGCAATTTGGAGTTGGAAGTCGGAACGCCCGTGGCCAGATGCTCGCCGACTTTATGGAGAAGGAGGGACTCTTTATGATAAACTCATTTTTCAGGAAGCCGGATCATCGCAGATGGACGTGGGTTAGTCCCGATGGTGTCACAAAAAATGAGATTGACTTCATCCTATTTACGAAACGGCATATATTCAATGATGTCTCGGTCTATACCCATCTAAATACAAAACCCCGAGAGCTTTCAACTCGAATTACAAAATCGCTTCGAGTGCCTAGGAGAGTGCGTCGACGTGGAAGACTATAATAACAGGTTCGTGAAAACTGTCTATACGGTTGGGTCAAAGTTTTATAAAGCCTGCCGTACAAACAGAACTAACAAAATCTCTGAACTCATCGAAGAAAGACGCGGAACGACTCTGCAATCCCCTGATGATGTCTCTCAATTTAAGCGACTTAATCGATAGATCTTCAAGTCTCTGACTCGCGACATACGCCGCTTCAATACTACTAATATAGAAGCGGCGATCGAGCGGAACAAAGGCTCTAAAGTCTTTGCGAGAGATCTGTCCATTGGACAGAGCCGGTTGACGAGACTGAAAACGGATTACGGCAGAGTTGTTTCGACCAAGTCCGAGGTTTTGAGGGAAGTCGAGAGGTTCTATGGAGTTATACACGACAACACGGGCACCTGTTACCAGTATGGCAAAAGACCCCAGAGCCAAGTTGACCCGACACTACACCGAAGATATCCCGGACATCAGCCTGTACGAGATTAGTATGGCTCTCAAACAGCTTAAGAACAACAAGGCGCCGGGTGATGATGGAATTACGGCTGAGCTTCTGAAAGCTGGTAGCAAACCTGTGCTTAAGACCCTTCAGAAGCTGTTCGATTCGATCATCCTCGAAGGCAAAACGCCGGAAGCATGGCACAGAAGCATAGTGATACTGTTCTTCAAGAAAGGTGAAGGCTCTCTTGAATAACTTCAGACCAATATCGCTGCTGACCCATGTATACAGGGTGTTTCATAATACATGTATAAAGCCGTGAACTGGATAGAGTGCTAAACGTATTAAAACGATAGGTACAATTATTTTTTTCGTGCGTGGAATAGTAAGCGGGAAAATGACTATCGAACTTTTTCTTTTTCAATGTCGATAATCGACATTTTGAAAACGGAAGACCGCATCTCTAGAAATCAGTTGTAAAAGGTCACTCAAGTTCATAGTACTAGGCGCAATGGGATATTAAGGAGATCTAAATAAGCCGTTTTGTATTTTTTGGTTTGAGGGTTCTGTACAAAAAAATATTGTAATCAATTATGATTTTAATTTAAAAGGTTCCTTCATAGTTTTTTCATAGGCTCCTGGTACTAGGCTTAAGGAGGTTGCTCTACATTCATAGGGGTCGCACGCGGTTATTGAACTTCTCCTTCTAGGATCATCAACTTGAAATAGAGCTGCGCTTCAACGTAGTCGATATGGTTATTTTTCTTTAAAAACGAAGATTTTTTTATGAAAATTAAAATTCAATGTCTGGATAATATGAAGTCGCCAGTGTACTCTTTGCAAGCTATACTTTAACACGCTTTCGGCTTTATACATGTATTAAGTAACACCCTGTATAAGCTGTTTTCGAGAGTCATTACGAATCGTCTCGCACGCAGGTTTGATGACTTCCAGCCTCCCGAACAAGCCGGATTCCGAATAGGTTTTAGTACCATAAACCACATACATACGCTGCGGCAGGTTGTATAGAAGACCGAAGAGTATAACCGGCCATTATGCTTGGCGTTTGTGGACTATAAAAAAGCCTTTGATTCGATCGAAACTTGGGCGGTGCTCCAGTCTCTACAGCGGTGCCAAATTGACTATCGATATATCGAAGCACTGAAGTATTTGTACGAAAACGCCACTATGTCAGTTCGTCTCCAGGACAAGACCACAGAACCTATTCAGCTGCAGCGAGGTGTTAGACAAGGTGATGTCATATCAACGAAGTTGTTCACCGCTGCACTGGAGGATATCTTTAGGCTTCTGGACTGGGACGGACTTGGCATCAATATTAACGGCGAGTACCTCACGCACCTCAGATTTGCTGACGATGTCGTAGTTATGGCTGAAAGCCTGGAAGACTTGGGCAAAATGCTCGATGACCTCTGTAGTGCCTCTCAACAAGTAGGTCTTAAAATGAACATGGACAAGACGAAAATTATGTCGAATGTCCATTTGTGCCTACTCCAGTGACAGTTGGAGGCACTCCACTTGAAGTTGTTGACGACTATACATACCTACGACAAATAGTCCAGCTAGGTAGGTCCAATTTCGAGAAAGAGGTCAATCGACGAATACAACTCGGTGGGGCAGCGTTCGGGAAACCACGCCACATATTTTCGTCCCAATTACCGCAGTGTCTCAAGACGAAGGTCTTTGACCAATGTGTGTTGCCAGTGATGACTTACGGAACTGAAACGTGGCCACTCACTATGGGCCTTATAAGAAAGCTTACTGTTACCCAAAGGGCAATGAAAAGAGCTATGCTCGGAGATTCTTTGCGCGTCTCCTCATTTAGAGTCAGAAATGTGGAGATCCGCAAGCGAACCAAAGTCACCATATTGCCAGACTGAAGTGGCAGTGTAGTGGCATTTGGTACATGAACTAAATGCCATCTTAGATTGGAGCTGTAAATACGGGCTCAAGGTTAATTCAGACAAAACACAGACTATTATAATTGGAAGTCCTTACTTTATCTCAAAAATCGATTTTACGGGGCTGCCGCCAGTCTGTTTTAACAATATACAAATACCATTTAGTAAAAAGGTTAAGAATCTGGATGTTTACTTTGATTATACACTTTCTTGGGGTGACCAGCCTACAGACGTGAGCAGGAAAATCTACGCTGCCTCGAAATCACTTAAACGACTCCGAAACTTTTTACCCACTTCCATGAAGATTGCGCTTGCTCAGGGTTTCCTACCTCCCATCCTTAATTATGCAGATTGCTGCTACCCTGACATCACGGCTGAACAGTACGGCAAAGGGGAGCGCCTCCAAAACTTGTGTATTAGGTTCATATTCGGTTTACGTAAATACGATCATGTGTCGGAGTACCGTAAATAGCTCATGTGGCTGCCGGTCCGCTTGCGTAGGGATCTTCACATGCTTTTACCTTTTATATGCAGTACTATTCAATCCCATTACCCCATCCTACCTTAAAGAACGTTTCCAGTTTCTATCTTCCTCTCACTCCCTTCCCCTTCGCTCTTCTGATAATTTACTCCTTAATATTCCTCTTCACTCATCTAATTTCTATTCCAAATCCTTTACTGTCCAGTCGATTAGACTGTGGAATTCATTGCCTGTGGACATCCGACTAGCCAAAACTGCACCATCTTTTAAAAGGCTGGTTAAAGCTTATCTTCTACAGTCAGTCCCATAAGCTTCTTCAAGTCTATTGCTTCTCATAACTCTTGTTGGGTTATAACCTTATATGTTTGCTATACTCGTATATCATTCCAGATAAACCTTACTCTCTTCTATTTTGTTTTTAAATATGTATTTATAGTATTATGCTAGGTATATTTTATCTATAGTTTTATTAGTATTAATTAAAATTACACCACTATGTCTTTTTGTTGAACGGGCTTACTCTCAGCCTATTTCCTTATCTTGCACTTCTGTCAACAGTTAACTACCCAAAAAGGTTGCCTGGAAGAAATCGCTTTAAGCAATAAGGCCGCCTGTTGCTTCTCCTGCTGTTAATTTAAGTTACCCATTGTATACTTTTGATTGTGCAATAAAGCGTTATTCATTCATTCATTCATTCATTCTTGGCTTTGGCGGTGTTTGGAAGCTGGGTGCAAAGCCTTAAGGATGTGTTAGTATAGACCATCTAGAACATTTTGAGCCATATTTGTCCTAGCCAAAGTCTGTTTTTTTAGGGAATTTTAACGCGTTTAATACCAAAATCCCAAAATTTTCCAATTAAGTTTAACAACGCAATGTTTAAGTGAAAATGTCAAAGCAAAAGCACATCGAACATGAGCACCGCAACTAGCTCGGCACTTCCAGATTGGTTCACCACCGTTGACCTTGGTCAACTTCACTTTACCATGCTTGTGGATTCTGAGCCTTACTGTAATCTAAGCGTTAAACTGAGACAATGATGGAAGACCAGGGGTGACCTTGGTCAACCTCGATTAGCCAACGGTATTGGGAGGCACACCGAACAAGTGGCGATCTCATTGCAGTGCGCGATTACGGCTAGCAAAGTACGAAACGGTCACCCATCCAGTTCCCGTACATGCGAGCATTGCTTAACCTGGATAACCGGTCTCACAATCACGCTGCCACTTGATTTTGTTGATGCTTGTAAGTTGTATCATTTATGCGATGGAGAAAACTAAATATCTTTAAAAACGCCATAAAATCACGTATCATGTATGGAGACCCCCCCTTATTTTAAATTATTTTTTTATTATTATTTTTGTTGCTGTAGCGGCCATAGTAACACATACTCTGTCAAAAGTTCGACTGTCTAGCTACTGTTGATCCAAAGATATAGTCACCAAGAGTTTAATGTTAGTGGAGGGCGGGCAGCCGGCCTGGTGACGTCACACACGAATTCGCACAAATTATTTTAGTATCGGGATCCTTGGTGTCGACATATCGGATAGCGTGCGATTCCGGAGTCACCTAGAAGGTAAAGCCAAACTGGCTTCGAAAAAGCTTGGAGTGCTTAACCGGTCCAAGCGATACTTCACCCCAGGGCAGCGCCTGCTGCTGTACAAGGCGCAGGTGCGGCCTCATATGGAGTATTGTTCCCATCTTTGGGCCGGCGAAACTGCCGACCTGCTTAATCCTCTGGACTCCGTACAGAGACGTGCCGTTCGAATTGTCGACGATCCCATACAAACAAGCAAGTTAGAACCACTGGCTAACCGAAGGGACTTTGGCTCCCTGTGTGTGTTCTACCGGCTGTACAATGGGGAGTGTTCCGAGGAACTGGTGCCAACAGCACAATTCCGCCATCACACCACCCGCCGTGGGCTGGGTACTCATCCCCACTACGTAGACCCTCTGTTGGTCACCACGCGATGGTTTGAACGAACGTTTCTCGCTCGTACGATTCGGATGTGGAATGAGCTCCCAGCCACAGTGTTTCCTTTGGACTATGACATGGGATCGTTCAAGAGGTATATTAGAGGTCTCTTCAGAGGCGGGCAACGCATTGGTGACTCCCCTGGTGTTGCTGATGTCCATAGGCGGCGGTGACCACTTTCCATCAGGTGGCCCGCATGCCTGTTTGTCTGCCAAATAACATAAAAAAAAAAAAATTCGCTGTCCTAACGCAATAATTCTTGAAATAGCAAATTTGAAGTCTCATAAATTTTTGATTTCTGAGATATTTTGATAAAAATTTCACCGTTTTGTTTCATTTTACTCATATTTTTATAACCAGTTGAAAAAAAAATTTAGAAAACTTCCTCATTGTAATTTTGCAGAGATTTCTCTTCTGTATGATATGATATGTCCATGCTTTAGGCTCAAAAGGCTTGTATCCAGTCAGGTCAATAAAATATTTAAAAAAAAGCGAAAATGTCTTGTGCTTAGGAGGTTATGTTATTATTTGGTATTTGTTATATTCATTGTAATTTATTACGCTGTCTTTATTATAGCTTTATATAAAGTAGGCGGCGAAACATCAGAAACATGAATATATTCAATTGGTCTATAATAAGAAACCGTTTCCCATTGAAATCAAAATTAGTAAGATTGGTCTCGACAGTTTGTTCTCCAGATTTTGATTTAGAATATTATTGTAATGTTGAAAACGTCCCAGAAATTAAGAAAAATATTATAATAAGAAAAGGGATAGGTGATATAGATAAAGTCTTTGACGTATATAAAGTCTTCCTTTCAACTGTGCCCCAGGACTCCTCATTTCAACTTATAAAGGAGCAACTAAATAGAGAATTGTACAATTTGCCCAACAAAACGCATCCTAGTGTTATAGACTATGGGGATGAACCTCATCTGGTCCACGAGCTTAACGTCAAGAAGGATTTTGGAAACCATAATCCTTTAGAATTTAGTGAGATTACTAGACATATGAACCTCATGAGAACTGATAAACTAGGACAAACATGTGGACATAAGAGCTACTATTTCTTGGCTGAATTAGCAGAGTTAGAAGAAGCTCTAATAAAATATACAGTTACATTGTTGCTAACAAAAAATTTTCAGCTTATATCAGTGCCAGATATTTTACCTAGCAGTATATTACATAGTTGTGGGATGACTGTAAATACCGATCGTACACAGGTCAGTATATATATGCATACTAAAATAATAACCATGACAGTCCACTAATCTGTCTTTAAGGTGCGTACAAATTAATGGCAGCCTCAGGTTGAGGCACACACAGCTCACCCATTTGCTCAATTTCGTACATGCCTCGCGCGCAGCATAACATAAAGATAGAAAATACATAGATTGAATAAACTGGCTGCACACATCTTTTTTTAGATATACTCTTTAGACCCACTTCACCATGGGCCAGACTTATACTTATCAGGAACAGCTGAAATGTCATTAGCTGGTTTGCTAATGAATTCAGTTCATGAGAAGAAGAATTTGCCATTAAAGTTAGCTGCTGTAAGCAGATGTTATAGAGCTGAAACCTCTAATGTTATTGAGGAAAGAGGTATATACAGGTCAGTTCAATATAAATCAAATAACCATAACACCTACACAGTAAGTAAGAATATAATTGAAATGTGAATTTTAGAGTTCATCAATTTACAAAAGTGGAAATGTTTGCTGTATCAACTCCGGAACAGTCTGAAGATATGTTGGAATATCTACGAGAGACAGAAGAGGAGCTTTTTAGGCCTTTAGGATTCCATATGCGTGTGCTGGATATGCCTCCTCATGAATTAGGTGCACCTGCTTACAGGTGTGTATTATTCTGAATATTTTATGCTTCACAGTATTGTACTAAAGTACATAACATCTTTATATAAGTTGTTGGACAGTCTCTTAAAAATGTGTGTGACGGCATGGGCTAATAATTGTATCATTGCAGGAAGTATGACATAGAAGCATGGATGCCTGGTCGGAATTCATTTGGAGAAGTTTCGAGTTGCAGTAATTGCACAGATTATCAATCCAGAAGACTAAATATTATGTACAAAGAAGATAACTTATTTAGATATGTGCACACTTTGAATGGAACAGCCTGTGCCATTCCAAGAATGTTGATTGCATTAGTTGAGACACATCAAGATCCAAAAGGTAAAATATTCATTCCTGAAGTTTTACAACCATTTATGAATGGTAAAAAATATATTACTAAAGCAAATGTGGCAGAATTGAAGCTACTGAAAATAAAGAAGTAAAATTACAACTCATTTATTTATTGAAACAACCATTTTATTTATGTGTTCTTATTTCCTTTAGAAAATTTCTTCATTTTGGCTTTGAACTGATTAATATCCACTGTGGATTCTCCTGATATAGAAGGTATATTTGATACTTTTTCTTCTGGAGGCACAAAGTCTTTTTGCCTCTGCTCGTTCCTAACTCGTTTAGCTTGAGCTTGCTTCTCCTCTTTTTCATTACGGTGTTTAGCTTTCTTCTGTTCATCTTTCAGGAAGTACTCTCCAGTAGCTAATTCTTTATCAATCTTGCTTTCTTGTTGTGGTGGTGGGAATGGTGTATATGGCTTCTTTTTTACTTTCATTTTAGGTTGTTTCCTTGGTACATTTTTACTCTTGAATTTTGGCAAAAATCTATCCCAGCTTTCATTCTTAAGTCTTGCATCTTTCATTAACTCTCTTTTGATCATTAAACTTTTTATATTGTACATAGGATGAATATTTTTCATAGTATCCTCTACAATTCTCCTAACTTGAACTAACCCTTTATATGGGCCAACGGCTGACACTGTATTGCCTTGGACTAATACATAACATTCTGTCAATAGTTCTATAGACTTTAATGTTACTCCATTTGGACCAATTAAACGCTGACGCCGTTTCAAAAATGTTTCTTGCTTGCTCACAAATGAATTAATTTTAATAATATCACACCCTACTTCATCTTCTAGAACTCGAACTGCTTGTTCAAATGGCACGCTTCTCGAAAGTAATTTCATAAAATCTCTGGCCTTAATAATAATATAAGGATCCCAAGTTTTTCTTGTTGTTTTAACAGTAAGGCTGCCTTCTATAAGATCCAAATCTGCTACTATGTGGTGCTCCTTTAACACTTTTTGTACAAGAGGCCAGCATTCTTTTAGATATTGTTCACGGTATTTAGGAAATAAAGTAGCGAATTTACTTTCCTCAAGTAAACCATGGGGGTTATCATCAGGAGTGAATTTGGGAATTTTCATAGACCAGGCATTGTCGATAACTCCAGTTTCTTGGGTATCATCGTCACTATCCATATTAAAAATAAGCGATTATTGTTGCACTCAAAATAATAGAATAATTACACATTTATCAAACGCAAACCACGCACTTGAATTGACAGCAAAGAATGAAAGAGAAATACCACAAACAAAGAAACACTACAATATACTTGACTATAGTTGACAGTTGGCAGAATTTTTTTTTATTGCGCATTGGCGTCTTAAGCGCACTCCACATGTTTGTTGTCGTCTCGATTCGATCGATTTGATATTTATATTCCTAGCGCTTTTTCCCGTAAGAGGTTCAGTGTACACTTGACCATGATCCACGATATTAGTAGATCAAGTAATTACAGTAGATCAGCTGCCATCACCTCTGTGACCCTGTATAAAGCAGATTAGCGATATTGGTATTATTCTACCTATTGGTAATATTGGTACCTTGGTATTAATCCTTATCAAAATCAATTACTTCATATTCACGACTGCTTCAATACCTTTATATAACTTTTTGAAATATTGAATTCAGACATTCCATTCGAAAAATATCACGAGTTTAAAAATGTGAATATTAGAAAAAAGTCGCGTGGTCGCCGCTCAGTCCGCTTGGCTATCTAGGCAGCACAGGGTACGGGAGGGGAGTTAATGTCATCAAGAAATAAAGTGCCGCGCGGCACTTGCAAATTGGAATTGCAGTGACGACGAATCTGAAGATATTGGCAACAATGATGAAAATTATTGAATACTTAGTTGAAATAAAATATTTTTCGGGGATTTTTTTATATTTTATAAAATTTATCTTTCGTTTATAAACAATTAAATTTTAATAACTTTAAAATTTCAATTAAATTACTTATAAAAAACTTCATAAAAATAAGAAATAATATGAACTAAATGATTAGACTTTTGATATGATTGATATTTTTATAATTTTTTTTGTGATTATAGATTAAATAATTTATTATTCAGACTGTAATAATTTTCTTTAATTAAATTTCTTGATAAATTATAAAAAAAAACAATAAACAATTTGGAATAAACGATAGTATATGTTTAGCATAAGATTGCAATGAACTGAGCGCTCTGTCTCACTCGCACCAGTTGTTGCATATGAGACACTTTTAATGCGTCTGGCAGGATTATAGAACCCAAAAAACTGTCTGGCTACTGAGAAAACTCAGTTTAATAATTATTTGAATAACATTTATAAAATTCAGCTTTCCTAATATAAGGTAAGTATAATTACAGAGAATTATAGTTTAGGGGTGTCCGGCGGAGGGTTGTAACTATACTATATGTCTGGCAATGAGCATCGTGAGTATTAATGCTGTTACGAATAAAATACAAAAAAATTGAGCTTTGTAACTTAATAAATGAGAAGTTTTCCAGTAGGTATTGATGGTTGGTTTCAAAAAGCATCAATAAATGGCGCTTCTACAATTTTGGTAATATTTTTATAAATTGTATAATGGTGGCAATGATTTCATGCAGCCAACTAATACTTAACTTAAAAATAAAATGTTTATTCATATAAACTTAACTGTTAAAGGTTGAACGAAGTGTAAAAGAAATATTTATAGAAGTTGGCACTATGTTCCATTATTATTACAACCTCTAAAATGGTTGAAAACTATTGACAAATACAATATTATCCGTTACAACGTACCCAGTGTTTATATCCTGTTTGCTAAGAACCTATTTCAAGCGATTATCAATTACCAAAATTGTCGGGGCGCCATCTAGTGAGTGGTCAGGAATGCTTCAGATACCTATTGGAAAACTGCTCATTGGAGATAAGATTTTATACACCTTTGTTACCTGTTACCTGCCAAAGGAACCACGATCCAGGTTTCATGGGTGGGGATCATTCTTACCTGTGTTGGGGACACACATGGAAAAACTTTCATACTTACGGACAATAGGAAGGTCTGGCCCTCATGGGCTCTTAGACTATAGACAAAGTAGAGATAGTTTGTTGTCGTCTCGATTCGATCGATATTATATTCATATTCCTAGCGCTTTTTCCCGCAACAGGTTCGAGGTACACTTGACCATGATCCACGATATTAGTAGATCAAGTAATTATAGTAGAGCAGCTGCCTCTGTGACCCTGTTTAAAGCAGATTAACGATATTACACCGATGAATCGATATATTGTCGACGCGTTGTGACACCCACCACATCCCTAATAGGCGAGAATGTAGAGGCCGACCAAAGTCCCGGCAAAAGTTTCGCCGGAAGTTTCGGCGAACATGTGGAGTGATCACATAGAGAAAAAAATTAATGTACAGTCGAGTTCATTGATATATTTGATTGATGATTTATATTTGAAGCTTTGGTAATGCTCACATATGAATGAACTAGACTGTACAGGATGTGATCTCCTGTATAGATTGACCAGGGACTTAGGTTACTTTAACAGGTTGCGGAAAAATGAGAGTACTAAAGTTATTTTACTAGTATTAGTAGGTATTCCTTCTAAAATTAGTTGGTTTAACAAGAAAAATGGAGGAATAACTATTGTGACAATGTCACTACGAAAGCGTTAAAATAAGTTCATAGGGATTCAAAGACTAAAAAAAGTATCGATATCGATTGGTTCAATGTAATTTTAATATTTTTGTCGATAACCAGAAAAGGAAGGGTTTACTGCTTCATTTCGAATGTTATGTGCCCGATAGCTGGTACCCTAAGTCTAAAGCACCGATGTACCTACACAATATCGACAAGTAGTTATATTATCAGCGTGAGGGATACCGCGAATAAGGGCGAGGGCTCGCCAGCGCTAGTATTTATTTATTTATTTTGGACAACCAACAAGACTTACACCCGGTTTCTAAAACGTATATCAAATCATTGATTAGCTAACAGACTGTCACATTTTACAAGCTGTTAAACCACTGTGGGTTTCTGAAAGGCCAATCAATCTAAAATTAGCTAATCGACCATTAACAGGTGATTAATTCATTCGTCTGGCTACCCCTGCTAAAATCAGTAACATTAATTAACTCTAAAGAATAGAGAAAATATAACTTATAACAATATATATGTCGTAGAGGGTCATGAGCCTAGTCATCATTTGGCTAAGAAACGCAACGTTAATCGAAGCGCCACCTTGCGGATAGCTGGAAATACTGTGAAGACGTCATGTTCGGCGCGCGGTCGTGGCGAGCACTTCCCATTCAACCATCGACGAGTCAAGACGTGTAACTAGCCGCTCATCCATTGAAGAAAGAAGAAGTCTTTATTAATTGCCTCGCATCACATAGCCGTACTCCATAAAGGAGAGTGTGAGTACAGAAGGGACTACCAAATTAGAATTTGTACAAGGGCGCACGTAAATAGATTCCCCGGCGCACCTTGCGTTTCGGCCTCGTGGGATGGCCATGGGTGGTGGCGGGTCTTCCAGTGACCCACGGGTTCGGTAGTCCCACATTATTATCTGTTACTTAAAATTATCCTAAAGTCATCCTATGCTTTTATCATTTGCTGTTTTTATTGTAATCATGCTTTATTACCTCAATACACTGTTAAACTGTTCTTATAATTCTTATTTCAATAACACTATCCCGAAAATACCTTCTGATGGATCTCTCCCCTGCTAGAGTCTGCCCTAGTCTACGACATATATGTTATAGGGTCATGGGTTCCAGTAGGTCAGTAATCCCATCATCATCATCTTTAGGCAGGTAGGTAGGTCCGGGTCCACTGCTGAATGCAGGCCTCCCACGGCTTACACTCCGGTCGACTCTGTCATCTTGCATCCATCGGCTCCCTAGGACCTTACGGAGGTCGTCCATCCATCTCTTGGGAGGCCATCTAGTTCGCCACTCAACAACATCCGCCCCATCGGCTAACGATTCTGTGAGTTTCAGGTCCAGGTCCTGGACCCGGACCAGTTTCTGGTTCAGGTCCAGGTCCTAGCCCCGTACCAGTTCCTGATTCAAGTCCAGGACCCGGACCAGTTCCTGATTCAGGTCTAGGACCGGCCAGTTTTTGGTTTAGGTTTAGGTTCTGGCCCCGGACCAGGTCCTAGTTCAGTTCCAGGTACTGGTCCCGGACCAGGTCCTAGTTCAGGTCCAGGTACTGGTCCCGGACCAGTTCCTGGTTCAGGTCCAGGTCCTGGACCCGGACCAGTTCTTGGTTCAGGTCCTGGTTAAGGTCATGGTTCTGGACCAGAACCTAGACCTTGACTTTGTCTTGGACCAAAACAATGACCAGTACCAGGGCCAGGACCAAGACCTAGACCAAGAAAATCGGATATAATTTCTTTTGACCATCGGTTAATTGGTCGATTTTCGCTAATTAAAATAACAAGACGATACAGTTCCCCGGGAACACGAGAATGTAGAGGGAGTATTCGTGTAGTCCCGTGCATGTTTGGCATGTCTCGCTTATTTCATAGACTAAGTAGAGATAGTTTGTTGTCGTCTCAATTCGATCGATTTTATATTTATATTTCTAGCACTTTTTCCCGTCATAGGTTCGGGGTACACTTGACCATGATCCAGGATATTAGTAGATCAAGTAATTACAGTAGAGAAGCTGCCATCACCTCTGTGATTTTTCATTCAATATGATGCAAAGTATTCATCGCATGGTGCACCTTGCACCATGCGATGAATGAAAAATTACATCGAATCTCATCTTTTCCGAACATGTATAACTTGGGTAACGGTTAACGGTAACGGATACATATAACTAGGGAAAACGGTTGGGATAGTACAATGTTGCACTTATAGGATTGGAAGAGTACATCGAATCTTGCATCTTTGTCGTTCGTTTATTCAATTACAGTTTCGTTATTTAGTTATTTAAGTTGAGTTATTTAATTTACAGTTCGTTTATTTAATTTTAACGAATGTTTCTGTAGATAATACTTATTCGTGACTGGCAACGAAAAAACTATATTTCAAACGAGAACCAACTTGAAGGGTAGAATTGATTTCTTTTTTTACTATTTCGGATCTTTCAGTTAAATTAACTAGGCTTTTCCTCTCAGACGGTCCGCCCTGAATGTCTGCGCATGTACGCCGCGCATTTGCATCGCGCGGGCCGGAAGTCCTGAGAAACTAGGGGAAATTACGGGGAAATGACTCACGCAATAATAAAGTAATATCAATTAAAATATTAACTCTCCAACAGTTTTCTTGAACTCTCAAATCCTCTCAAACGATTCTTAAACGATTAAAAAAAAATTGAACGTCTAAGTCAATTTTTCGACGAGATAGAGAATATGGGGGCCAATTTCACACCCAAAATTAAAATCAATTTTCTGGAAAAACTATTAACTCTCAAACGATTTTTCTTTACTCTCAAATCTTCTCAAACGATTTGCATTAATTAAATTAAAAAATAATTACTTTGGGGGGCCAACTTCACGGAGGTTAATTACACACTCAAACGAATGAAATAATGGAAAGAGAAATTTAGTTCAGGTGACGAACCACCTTGACTTCTCCGATATTTATTAGGTAGGTATAAAACAGGCATGACGTTATGATCAGTACTAGATTTTGCTTGCATCTGCGTCTGCGTTTTGCATCTGCGTAGAATTCGGTTTTACATTGCGGACCCGTTCTAGCCGCGATTTTTTTTCCTACGTGCTATTTTGGGTATATTATATATAAGCTTCGTGTATATTATCAATAATAAGAAGTGATAATTAAGTAATTTTATCAAAATTATTTATTGGTTGCGTTATGGAGTAACATAAGTACATCCATCCATCCATATAATATTAGTAGGAACATAAATAGGCAATATTTATTATTTACTCAACGTTTTATACAATAAATAATTTTTTTTTCGCTCTCCTTGAGGGTTCAAAGAGTACCTACACAGTGTTAAAATTTGTCTCTCAGTTTCGATTTGCAAATAAAATAATTAATTCCCAAATATGTACCTACACAATAAACGTGTTAATTGTGCTAGATATTGTCAGCTTGTTGTGTGGAAGTGTTATCCAGTGTAACACAAAGTATCAGTGCAGATTAATGGAACTGTGAAATTGTACCAACCCACCCACCTTTGTTACATGGTCTAAGTTGAACATTGAAACCCAATAATATGAAGTGCTTTGCAGTGAAGTGCAACAATGACTCCAATGTAGAAAATATAGAAAATACAGTGCAATGTGATGGATGCAAGCGAAATATCTGCCTACAATGTAGCAACTTGACGAGTAGTGAGGCTCCTGTGATGGGGCTAAAGGGCAAGAGAACCCTACTATACTTGTGCCCTCCGTGTCGTGAAGCTCTTTTCCAGGTGCCAAAGCTTATAAAGGCTTATGATGGTCTACGAGAGGAACTAGATAATGTTAAAAAGCAACTAGCAGATACTTACACCCGGTCTCTGTCCCTAGCGGCCTTTTGATAGCGGCGGGATATTCAACTTTTAGATAAAACTGATAGCGATTGTATAGTTTTCGTGTAAAATCGAAAATTATCAAAAAGTATACAGAGGGAGAAAAGAGAACTTATAACAATATTTATGTTATAGGGTCACGGGTTCGAGTGGGTCAGTAATCCCATCATCATCATCTTAAGGCAGTTACGTAGGTCCCGGTCCACTGCTGAATACAGGCCTCCCACGGCTTACACTCCGGTCGACTCTGTTATCTTGGATCCATCGGCTCCCTAGGACCATAAAGAGGTCGTCCGTCCATCTCTTGGGAGGCCATCCAGAGTTCGCCACTCAACAACATCCGCCCCATCGGCTATCGATTCTGTGAGTTTCTCCCAATTATCCCATTAGTTAAATCCTGGTTCGAGTCCTGGACACGGACCGGTTCGTGGTTCAGGTCCAGGCCCTGGCTTCGGACCAGGTCCTGGTTCAGGTCCAGGCCCTGGCCCCGGACCAGATCCTGGTTCAGATCCATGTCCCGGCCCCGGACCAGGTACTGGTTCAGGTCCAGGTCCTGGCCCCGGCCAAGGCCCTGGTTCAGGTCCAGGTCCTGGCCCCGGACCAGGCCCTAGTTCAGGTCTAGGACCTGGACCAATCCGTGGTTCAGGTCCAGGTTCTGGCTTCGGACCAGGTCCTGGAAAAGGTCCAGATCCTGACCCCGAACCAGGTCCTGGTTCAGCTAATGTTTATGGTCTATGTGCTGGCACTGGTCTAGGTCCTGGTTCTGGTTCAAGCTCAAATTGTGATCAAGGTTCCAGTTTTGGTCATGGTCCTGGACTAGAACCTGGACCCTAGACCTGGACTTTGTCTTGGACCAAAACTAGGACCGGGACCAGGGCCAGGACCAAGACCTAGACCAAGAAAATCGGATATAATTTCTTTTGACAATCGCAGAACGTGAACGGAGGGCTAATAATGTGATTATCGTGGGTGTTAAAGAGTGCGATTTGGATAGTGGTAATGACCGAAAACAACATGATGAATCGTTTGTAAAGAAGGTTTTGCTGGGCGTAAACAACGAAAATGATTTTTCGGCGCCGCGAACCAGGTGCCGCGCGCCCGCGACCAATGAAAGTGGTGCTCCGATCCTGTCAAGTTAGTTTCCCGTCAATTCCCGTTAGTTCTAAAGAACAAATGTAAGACCAGCAAGGAGGTAAGAATTTATGATGATAAGACCACTAAACAGCGCTAAGATCATATAGTTAAGGATAAGATTTGTGGACAAATCTTCTAACAAAACTTTCTGCCGATTTTGGTGCGGGGAGGGTAAATCACACTATGAAACAAAATCACACATACACAAAAATAATGTTTGTCTTTACAAACTCACACTATTTCAAAATTGACACACTAGCTTGTTTTTGCACACAAATATGTATCACACAGAAAAATCTGTGTACGTATACGTAATAATACACTCGCTCTAAAGGGAGGTAACCAATTAAAAATCGTATCGACATAATTATCGATATTACAAAATTAATAAATTTGTTGAAATTCGAAAAAACATACATATTAATTTAATAAAAAATTGTAAACACACATATTTAACCGTACTGCCAAGAAGGGAGACTAATGTTTTCAGCACGTACTGTATGTATGTTAGAAATGTTTGGATATTTGGATGTTTGTTACTCAATCACGCAGAAACGGCTAAACAGATTTGGGTGAAATTTGGCATGGATGTAGACTTTGACATGGAAAAGAACATAGGCTACCTTTTATCCCGATCCCTTAAGTAGTTCCCGAGGGAAATTTTTTTACGTGCTAAGCATTAAGTTGAGTCCACGCAGACGAAGTCGCAGGCAGAAGCTAGTATAGAATAAAAAACACAAGAAAAATCCATTTCGTTCATCATATTTATTTGGACACAGAGAAGTTTCATAAATGGACATTTAAAAAAAAAAATAGAAGAAAATACCCAATTGAATGACAAACAGAACAACAAAATTTAAAAAAAAAACTTTAGTCAACCAAAATAATGAGAAAAATGACAATTATTGATTTTTAAAATGAATCAATTTAGTATAAATGTGCCGTTTACATTTTTTAGGGTCACTTTTTTTTTGTAAGATATGCAATCCTAGTGTTTGCGTACTTTGATAATACTGTTTTAGTTAATTCTATTTTATGATTTACTAAAATGTCACCATCATGTTGTTCCACATCAGGAAACAAATTATCATTCATAACCTGACGTAGACATTTTGCCACAATATATGTCGTGGTACACGTAGTAGTAATTTTTTTATTTTCATCAAGATTTTGTCTTATGATTTTTTCGCAAAGTCGACACAACATTATTACATATTTTGAAGCATATTTTAAATAGCCTTTTGTTTTGTAGTATATCAAGCTTTTTTCCTCACACTCCCCCAAAAATACCCTTTAAGCATGCATCACATTTAATTTGCTTTGAAATATAATACACAACGTGAGAGATAAAGTTGTGATTCTAAATCTATATCATCCGCGTCATCTTCATCCTTACTGTAAGTTTCTTCAATTGTTGTACGGGAACAAGAAGTGTTATTAATTTTATCTATTGAAGAACAATTTAGAATACCAATGTTTTCCAATGGAATGCAGTTGGTCCCTACGCTTGTTACTGACAGTTCATTGTGGATCAAAGCTTTTTATAAATTGACTCGAATTGTCGCGCTGTAGGATTGTCAGAAAATCCACCATGGCTTTGAATTTTAGAAAATAATATTTCTATATGGTCTTGACTGATCTTGTAAAATGGAACATATGTAAGTCCCCCCTCCCACTCAAAGTGCACCTCACTAACATCCGAGGCCTGCACTCAAATCTCAATGCAGTCCACCACCACCTCGAGACTGATAAGCCGCAGCTGCTGTTCCTCACTGAGACGCAGATCAGAAGTTCGGCTGACGCGGCGTACCTCAGTTACCCAGAGTATACTCTCGAGCACAGGTTCGTACCTCGTGCCGGAGTCTGTGTGTACGCTCGCGACGACATCTGCATTCGGCGTCTCAGATGCTTTGAAGGGGCTGGTTTGTCCATTTTGTGGCTTCTGGTGGATACTGGTCAAGTGCAAATCCTGTTTGCCTGCGTTTATCGATCCCACATCGGGGACCAGGAGACGACTCGTTTATGTGACCATCTCATTGAAGCGGCGGATGAAGCGAAGGAATGTAACCCCGTGGCGCAGCTGGTCATTCTGGGGGATTTCAATGCCCACCACCAAGAGTGGCTTTTCCCATACCAGGTGACCAATCATGCTGGGAGAGAGACGCGTAAACTAGCTCTGTCGCTAGATCTCACCCAGCTAGTAAACTGCGCCACGAGGGTACCGGATGTCGACTCCCATTCCGCCAATTGCTTAGACCTTCTGCTGACAACTGATCCGGACAGGCACTCAGTATCGGTTTCCGCACCGCTGGGTACATCCGATCACTGTCTGGTGAAATCTGTATCCGTCTATTCCCCACCCGAGCAAAGCCCATGCAACCCCCGACG
The DNA here is from genome assembly GCA_905147135.1 of Blastobasis lacticolella. Classification (NCBI taxonomy): domain Eukaryota; kingdom Metazoa; phylum Arthropoda; class Insecta; order Lepidoptera; family Blastobasidae; genus Blastobasis; species Blastobasis lacticolella. The sequence goes on from LR990045.1 coordinate 15,506,245, forward strand.
GGTGTGGCGATACAAATCAGCAGATTGGGATGAGATGCGTAACTTTTTTTCGTCCTATCCTTGGCGGGAGGCATGCTTCTCTTCGGGCGATCCGTCGAGTTGCGCTGAAGCCGTTACCGCGGTTATACGGCAGGGAATGGAATACTTTATTCCATATTCTGACGTAGCGATGAATGGCAAGTCTCGTCCATGGTTTAGTGCTGACTGCAGTCGCGCTGAAGCGCTGAAGCAAGCGGCATACTCTGTCTGGGCTGAGGCTCGAGCGCATATGTCTCCGGATACTCGCAAACTGAAGAAAGCCTTTAACCTCGCCGCCAAGTCTTGCAAAAGGACGCTACGCAGGGCACGATTCGACCACATAAGTCGGATTGGCATCAAACTTGCCTCTTACCCTCCTGGGAGTAAGGCGTTTTGGTCTTTGGCAAAAGCGGTCGAATCGAACTTTAGTCAATCTTCGTTACCACTATTGCTGAAACCGGATGGGACACTGGCGCATGCTGCGGAAGAGAAAGCAAATTTACTTGCTTTTCAATTCGCGGCGAATTCACGTTTGGATACTGCAGGTTAAACTCCACCTATCTCACCCCGCGCTGACTGCACTATGGCAGAGGTGCGTATACATCAGAAAGAGATTTTAAAAATCCTGCGGAGTGTAGACGTGAACAAGGCTAGTGGACCAGATGGTATACCAGCAATAGTCCTGCGTAGTTGTGCCCCCGAGTTGTCTCCTATTCTCACGCGCCTGTATCGCCTAAAAAAAATTTAAATGTCATTTCTAATTTATTTTCTATTTTTGTATGAAAATCTTAATGCAGTTCACACATAAGAGTTCGGTTTTTGCCATTTGGCTCCGAAACCCTAAAAACTATACTCCGACTACGACATTTGATAACATACACGTGATTATTATCACATTTTGATTTTTTTCACATTTAAATAAATATCACATACATACTTACATAATACACATTAAACTACTTGTTTGTGCAGTCGTGTAAAAGTTTAAAACAATCGGATTTATGTTTCGTCTCATTAAAATTATACTAAGTATAAGTTTTTATCGACATCGATAGTTAAGAAGTAAAGTCACGTCACTCAAAAAGTCGGAAATTTTTTCGAAATTGTTTGATTGACTTAAATTCAACCACGATTAATCTCTATTGCTTAGAACATAGAGTCTTAAGTTGTATTTCTTAAAACACTAGTCTCGTGGGGAGTGCATGTAGTCTCGTGGGGAGTACGTGTAGTCTCGTGTCGCACACACATGAGTAACATGACTCGATTATTCATATTGCTCACTATCTAATCGATACATCATTACGATTATTAGAAATTACATTTAAATAGAAATATACGTAAATAAAATAAAAAAATACTCACAAATGAAAGGTTATTCCATCCTTGTTAATGTTTGATGTGTTGGACTTGTTTTTGCACGAGTTAACAGCACAAAACGGCATTTTAGCGGAGCACTCGCAGACGTCCTTACGATGATTTACCGATGCGCGACTGTTTGTAATCGATTACGCAAATGGTTTTTATGAAAGCATTAGATTTTTTGGAGTTCGTTAATCTTATATCTCGGCAGAGGGGAAAGCGCCTGTAAGTCTTATCCTTAACTATATGATCTAAGAAACAGCGCGATGAACTGAACCAACTTCGCGACACTCTTAAAACCAGAATGGAGAATGGAGAAACTGACTTAACAATAAAGTATGTGAAGGGAACTCCCAAGATCATTAAAAAAGCTAATCAGCTATTTGAAAAATAGCTGATTAGCTTAAACCCTACATCGATATCACATATATGTACACCAATTTATGCTCATTACAATCCAAATTTGATATTTTCTTGCTTAATGTAACTGTGAACAAAACTATTGTTACCGCAAACATAAAAACAAAAAATCAGGGGGAAAGACTGGAGGCGGGGGTATGGTAATGTCAAAGGAGTTCCGTTGGTAGCAAGACCAAACACAAGATACATGTGTGAGGATGTCGAGGCTCTCTACGTGGATGTTCAGTATGGCTCTCATCATTTTCTTGAGGTGGGGGTATACAGACCTGATTCCAAAGATGCACAGATACTAAACTAATGGAAAATCTTTCTGCTGCCACACATAACAATACAGTGATAATCGCTGGTGACTTGCAACTATTCTTCCATTAAATGGCCTATTAATATGGGTCAACATAAATCTGGCCCAGAAGAACTCTTTACTAACATGTTTCTTAATAGCAATCTCATCCAATTAGTATAAAATCCTACAAGATTAAGGGCCGATTTTTCAATCCTCAGTTAAAATTTATCTGCCCGTTAAAGTAATATACTGCCAAATTAAAATAATCTGCAATCCGTCACTTATATATGAAGTAATGATACCATTTTATTTTAGTCGCTTAATAACTTATCGGACGAATATGTTTTATCTGAGTATTGAAAAATCGGCCCTTAGACAAGGGAATTAACCATCTCTACTAGATTTGGTAATGGTTAATGAAGACTCTTTGATTAAAGAGATTGTGGCTACCGTATCGTATTCGTATAAAAGTCATGAAACTCGTGTTCTATAATAAATAGAACGAATGCGTATTTAGCCACAGAGAGCGTATTGTCATGAAACTCAGGATTGCGTTCTGAAAAGAACGACTTGTCTTCGATTGTTCTTCACGCCACTGAGCCCCAGCGCAGCTTCAGAAGACCACCGGAGTTCGCCGCCGCTGTAGTCGCCACCGTGCGCGCCGAGCTTCCTCCGATGTGCTGTCCCTCGATGCGCCGGCCAAATGGGCGTCCGCCGCTCTGCGCCTCCTATTTATAGCGGCACCACACCGGCGCGCGGCGTGGTGGGGGAAGCTATCTCGCGGCGGGCTTTCCCATTGGTCAATGCAAATAGCTTTTTACTAGATCTGTCACACGAGTTTAGGTAGTACGTATTTGTAAATATAGTTAGGCACATTTTCTGTAAATACATCCATTCCACACTTGTCTACGGAGTTTAACTAATCCTACTACTCAAGACCTCCAAAGTGGTGACCACCGCCGTTCAAGAAGTAAGAACACAGCTTAGCACCGGGAACTATGGCGACTCAAGACTTTACACGGGAACAGCAAGAAGTTGCAGGCATCGCTCTCTCGCTGCGCATCCCACAGTTTTGGCGCGACACCCCACGACTATGGTTCTACAGATTCGAGTCGGTCACAGCGGATCAGAAAAAAGGAAAACGGCAGCTGGTGGACATGATCATCGCGCAACTCGGCAAACCAGAGCTGGAACAAGTGTGCGACATCATCTACGACCCACCTAACGACGACGCCGAATTTTACGACGCGCTGAAAAGTCGTCTCATCAGCGTCTACGAAGAGAGCGACGAGCGGAAACTCGAGAAGCTGCTTAACGAAGTGGAGTTAGGCGATCGCACACCCAGCCAGCTGCTACGCCACATGAAAATGCTCAGCCGAGGAAAGCTGTCCGAACCAGTGCTGCAGCATCTTTGGAAGAAAAATCTACCACCTACCGTGCGCTCTGCAATCGCCGTCAGCGAAAATATCAACAAAACCGCAAAACTAGGCGACTTAGCGAACCTCGCCGACAACGTGTTACAACAGTCGCCCGAAGTGTCCGCCGTGTCCTCAACACCTGCGTCTCAAGCTCAAGACAAAACCCACGATCAAACCCTTCTCGAAGAAATTCGGAAGCTTAGTATGGAGGTCGCGGAACTAAAGCAAGGACGAGCGCAGCAATCGACACGCGGCCATTTCCAACGCTCAAGACAGCGAAGCCCGTCGCACCAGCGCTACCACCGCAGACCACCGTCCCGTTCGCCACCCCGGGCGCACTCGCCGCATCGCCCAATCTGCTACTACCATCGCCGATTTGGAGATCGCGCCAGACGCTGCACGTCGCCATGCTCATTCGCCGCACAGAAGACGGAAAACTAAAACAAACACTGGCTGTGGCGGAAACCAGTGTTTCAAGTACAGCACACCGCCTATTCGTCACTGACAGAAACTCGAAACTCACCTTTTTAGTAGATACGGGTGCAAATATATCCGTCATACCGAAGAGGAAAGGAACTCGACCGCAACCGCTGCCATTCACGCTCTACGCAGCCAACAACTCCGCGATATCTACCTACGGCGAAACGACGTTGGATCTTGATTTACGCCTACGCCGACCATACCGCTGGAAATTTATCATCGCCGACGTCAGCAGACCAATAATTGGAGCCGATTTTCTTCAACATCACCGACTGATTGTAGACCTCAAGAACCGCCGACTAATCGATGACGTCACAAACCTAGCAGTCAACGCACCAGTTTGTCACACGAAAATACCTACAGTTCGAAGCATCGACCTGCAACAGTCCTACCACAGTATTCTAGCAGATTTCCCTGGAATCACTCGCATCACTTCGATGAAACTCAACCCCAAACACAACGTGGAACATTTCATCGAGACCTCCGGACCACCGTTGTACTGCAGAGCCCGCCCCATACCTCACAATCGTTACGATCGAGTCAAGAACGAATTCCAAAGCATGATCGATCAAGGATTGTGCCGGCCGAGCAAGAGCCCGTGGGCATCACCTTTACACATCGTACCGAAGAAAAACGGTGACCTGCGAGTTTGCGGCGACTACCGACGCCTAAACAGTATTACGAAGCCCGACCGCTACCCGATACCACGCATCAAAGATTTTACCTACCATCTCGCCGGTTGTCAAGTCTTCTCTACGCTCGATTTGAACCGAGCTTATCAACAATTACCAATCAAGGAAGAAGACATCGAAAAAACAGCAATAATAACACCGTTCGGATTGTTCGAGTTCCCACGCATGTGCCCCGGCCTCCGCAACGCCGGGCAAACATTTCAGCGGTTTGTCCACGAAGTACTGCGAGGACTAGATTACGTCTTTCCATTCGTCGACGATCTCCTCATCGCTTCCCGAACCGAAGTCGAGCACCAGAAACACCTTCGAACAGTCCTACAACGACTAGAAGAATACGGCATCACTATCAACCCTTCGAAATGCGTGTTTGGCAAAGACGAAGTCAACTTCCTCGGGTACCACGTCTCGAAGCACGGAATAAAACCTCCACAAGAGAAAATCAATGCAATCGCCGATTTTCCGAAACCGAAGACGATCGAAGAGCTACGACGTTTCCTCGGCATGCTAAACTTTTACCGAGAGAACATACCTAACGCCGCTACCATCCAAGCCCCGCTCAGTAATTACCTACATAATTCGAAGAGGAAAGACAAAACGGAAATAAAATGGGACGACCAATCAACATCTGCATTCGAAGCCTGTAAAGCCAGCATTCAAAAGGCAGCTTTACTCGCCCACCCGTCCCACCATGGAACATTGGCGATATTCTCAGATGCCTCCGACAAAGCAGCTGGAGCCGTCCTCCAACAACGCATCTGTAATAGATGGCAACCACTCGGCTACTTCTCGAAGAAATTCTCCGACGCACAACAGAAGTACAGTACATTCGACCGCGAACTACTAGCTATTTACATGGCAGTCAAGCACTTCAGAAAAATGTTCGAAGGAAGAGAAACCATCGTTTTCACCGATCACAAGCCGCTTACCTACGTATTACACAAGGCGCCATCGCCATCCGAGCTACCGCGTCGAGCACGCCAACTGCAATTCATCAGCGAATTCATCACCGACATTCGTCACGTGACTGGCCAAGATAACGTCGTCGCCGACGCCCTCAGCCGCGTCGAAAGTATCGCCTGCCCAACGACACTCAATTACGAAGAAATCGCAAGAGTGCAAGAAAGAGACAACACGATAACGAAGCTCGAGAAACAAAGTAATTTATGCCTACGTAAAATTACTTTACCTAACTCGAACATTACTCTATACTGCGAGACGTCTACTCAACACATGCGACCATACCTACCGCTGCCGTACCGCAAGATAGCATTCGATGCAGTCCACAACATCAGCCACCCAGGAGTACGCACCACCCGAAAGCTTGTCACGCAGAAATACTTTTGGCCATCGATGAACAAGGACGTTGGCACCTGGGCCAAACAATGCCTACGCTGCCAACAATGTAAGATACATCGCCACACGTCAAGCGAACTATCTTCGTTCCCACCGGCAGACAGATTTCAGCACATCCACATCGACATAGTCGGACCGCTACCCCCTACGCGGCACGGCTACCGCTATCTAATCACAATGATCGACCGACTTACAAGATGGCCCGAAGCAATACCTACCGAAGAAATCACCGCCGAAGACGTGGCGAAAGTAATTTACGAACATTGGATAACCCGTTTTGGCTGTCCACAAACCATCACAACCGACCAAGGACGACAGTTCGAGAGCCAGCTATTTACCTACCTAACGAAAATAATGGGAATAGAAAAAACACGCACAACACCGTATCACCCGCAAGCAAACGGTATCGTCGAGCGCTGGCATCGCAGTTTAAAAGCGGCACTGAAAACGCGACTCTCCGGACAAACTACGTGGATCGAAGAATTACCTACCGTTTTGCTGGGACTTCGAGCCGCACTACGTAACGACACAAATATAAGCGCTGCCGAACTTACCTACGGCTACAACTTGCGCCTACCTGGAGAATTTTTTGCTACCACTACACAAACCGAAAACCTGCAAATCGCCGACTACAACTACGTATCCCAACTACGAAAAACAATCAACACTCTGAAACCAAAGCAACCACTACCATCACATGCAAGCAACAGACCGATCTTCGTGCATAAAGACCTACAAACCTGCAGCTACGTTTTCGTAAGAATCGACGCTGTAAAAAAGCCGCTACAACCACCGTACGAGGGGCCCTACAAGGTCATTGACCGAGACAGAAAAATATTCACCGTTCAACTACCACAACGACAAGCTAAAATATCAAACGACCGACTCAAGCCTGCCTACACACTGAACGAGACCGCTGAAAATGAATACAACTCCACTACCCAACGACAACAAATCAACAGAAACGACCCTGAAACGAAGACACCTACATCGAGACAACAGCCGACCACAATGCGAAACACGAGACCAACACAACACAAGACACGAGCCGGACGCACCACCAAACTACCTGTACGCTTCGCTTGAGGGGGAGTACTGTGGCTACCGTATCGTATTCGTATAAAAGTCATGAAACTCGTGTTCTATAATAAATAGAACGAATGCGTATTTAGCCACAGAGAGCGTATTGTCATGAAACTCAGGATTGCGTTCTGAAAAGAACGACTTGTCTTCGATTGTTCTTCACGCCACTGAGCCCCAGCGCAGCTTCAGAAGACCACCGGAGTTCGCCGCCGCTGTAGTCGCCACCGTGCGCGCCGAGCTTCCTCCGATGTGCTGTCCCTCGATGCGCCGGCCAAATGGGCGTCCGCCGCTCTGCGCCTCCTATTTATAGCGGCACCACACCGGCGCGCGGCGTGGTGGGGGAAGCTATCTCGCGGCGGGCTTTCCCATTGGTCAATGCAAATAGCTTTTTACTAGATCTGTCACACAAGTTTAGGTAGTACGTATTTGTAAATATAGTTAGGCACATTTTCTGTATCTGAGGACATGGAGTTTGAGGACTCCGTTTCCCAGGTCTCAGCGCCGCCCTCCCGCAAGAGGGCGGCTTCTCTGTCCGGGGACGACTCTTCGTCCTCGACCACCGTGACGGGAACTCTTTCCGTCACCCCCGTCCCACCCTCTGCGGCCGAGCTCGACGGATTCGAGCTCGTCGCTAAATCTAAGCGGCACCGAAAGCGGGCCGCCCGCTCAGTGTCCGAGGCCTCGTCCGAGGCCGCCGCGCCCGCCCCGGTCGCGGTCGCGGTTCTCTCTAGCCCCGCGTCCCCCGACTCGAGCGTGACTGCTGCCGCTCGCGAGACCGCGCCGTCTGGCCCTAAGCCAGTAGCGCGTTTTGCCCCCCCTGCCCCGTCTAAAGCCAAGCCCCCGCCCCCTGTTTTCCTTAGGGAAAAGTCCAAGTGGGAGCTAGTCTCCCGTCTCTGCGCGGAACAGCGCGTCCGCTATACCCGTGCCTCAAACACGGGTATAGCCGTTAAGATTGACGTCGAGTCGATCGACGACTTCAGGAGCCTTACTAGGCTCCTAGCCCACAACAAAATAGGTTACCACACCTACGCCCTCCCTGAGGAGCGTAAGGTGCGTGCGGTACTCCGTGGAGTGCCGCACGAGCTTTCCAATGAGGCCATTCTCATGGACCTCAAGTCGCAAGATTTCCCCGCCGAGGCTGTACACAAGATGTACAGCCGGTCCGGCAAACAATTTCCCATGGCGCTGGTGGTGCTTTCCAACACCACCGGTGCCAGGACTATATTCCGGGGAGGCTTCACGGTCTGTGGGCTCTCCGGAATCAAAGTCGAGGCCCCGCATAAACGCGGTTCCCCAGGGCAGTGCCATCGCTGCCAATTTTATGGCCACGCGTCGGCCAACTGCTCGGCCCCGCCGCGCTGTGTCAAGTGCGGCGAAGGCCACACTGCCAAGGAGTGCGCGCGTACGCGCGACTCCACCACCCCTCCCTTCTGTTGCAATTGTGGCCAATCTGGCCACACTGCAAACTACAGGGGTTGCCCGCGCGCCCCTCGTCCCCGCACTTCCGCACCAAAGTCCACTAAGGGCAAAGGTGCAAATCCTTCTGCGCCGAAGCCCGCTAAGGGCAAAGGTGCAAGGCCGCCGCCGCCTTCAGCGACAGTGGCCCACTATCCCCCCCTCAAGGCCAAAGGCCCCCCCCCGAGCGCGGCTCCAGCCGCAGCTTGGGGCCCGCCCAAGGCCCCGGGGCCGAAGGCTCCCCCCACCACCTCCCCCCCCAAGGCCATCAGCCACCAGCCCCCGCCCTCTTCTTTGGCGGAGGATATGCATTACATATCCTCCATTCTTGCGTCCGTCAACATTGACGAGATCCCCGTCCTGGCACGCAAACTGCGTAACGCCTCCACCCAGCTCGAGCGTTTAGACGCACTTGTCGAGCATTACTCCCTCGTCCAGGCCCTAAAGTAATGCCCCAGGCGCTTCACGCCACACCCCCCACTCCCGCCAGTGTCGGCACCGGTCGCATGAGGCCGGGTGGGGTTTCGCTTGTTTCTTTTAATGTGCGCAGTCTACGCACAAACATCTCCGAACTTAGGACGTTCGTTAGGAGCAGGGAGCTCGACCTACTTCTCCTTCAGAAGACTTGGCTCAAGCCTTCGATCCAGAAGGGTATTTCGATCCCCGGCTTCTCCCTTGTCAGGGATGACAGGTCCCCCACCGCGTCATCGCGTGGTGGAGGAACTGCCATTTACTACAAGAGATCGCTTCATTGCTCCCCTCTTCCAACTCCAACTCTCTCGAGTATGGAGGCCTCTGTAGTGCAGCTAGGCATGACAGGACATCCGTCCCTGATCATAGCCTCTGTCTACATCCCCGCCGGCTCCCTGCCACTCAAAAGCGACTTCGAAGCGCTTCTCTCTCTAGGCGACTCTGTTATTATGTTCGGAGATTTCAACTCCAAACATACCGACTGGACGTGTTCCTCCACCAACACGAGCGGTGTCCACTTAATGGACATCGTTCGGTCTCTCGACCTAGACGTGTATTGCCCCCTCTCCCCTACCCACTACCCAGACAGAGTGGATCACCGTCCCGATGTACTGGACTTTGCGCTAGTGAAGGGCGTGTCGCTCACCCTCCGGTCGATCGACACCCTCGACGACTTAGGCTCCGACCACCGTCCAGTCTCCCTAGTACTAGGCTCCCCCACCCCTATCTCTCCCCCACTGCCGCGAACTTTCACGAAATGGGAAGGATTCAAAGAGTCCATGGCGGCCGTCATGGACGCGCCCGACTCGCCGCTCGCTTTTTCATCCGACTACTTCGATAGTCCGGATAAAATCGACGCTGCGGTAGCCTCGTTAACGTCCCACATTCGGTCAGCGTTGAAGGACAACGAAGTGGTGGCCCCTGTCGTCAATCGGCAGGGACTCCCACTCGAAGTTCGAAACCTGATCAAAGCCAAAAACGCAGCCCTCCGGAGGGCCGCACTCTACCCGACCCCAGAGTACAGACGCACTGCGAACCGACTTCAGCGGGCAGTGCGAGCACGTCTCCACGAAATGAGGAACTCCCAATGGGGGGACCTCATGCAGACGATTTCCCCGTCCCATCAAGCGTACTACAAAGTGGCGAAAGCCCTTCGTACAGACGCCAGAATCTCCATCCCTCCTCTTGTTCGCCCAGACGGCACAATTGCGTTTGCGGACACCGAGAAAGCCGAATGCTTTGCAGATAGCATTGCTTCACAATGCTCCCCTAGCACCATGGAGTGCGACCCCGGTCACGTGCGTGCGGTGGAAGACGAAGTCCGTCAAAAGACCTCGCTCCCTCCCACCACGGACCCTGTCACTGTGTCCCCCGACGAGATCCACTCCTTCATCAAGGGTCTCAAATCTAACAAAGCGCCGGGCGCGGATGGAATTTCCAACCAAGCGCTTAAGTACCTCCCCGAGCAGGTGCTTACTTTGTTAGCGATCATTTTTAATGCTTGCTTTGACCATTGCCACTTTCCGACCGCGTGGAAAGAAGCCATAGTCATAGGCATTCCCAAACCGGGAAAGCCGTTAAATGTAGCGTCATCCCACCGCCCGATAAGCCTCCTCAAGGCACTAGGGAAGTTATTCGAGAGAGTAGTGTGTACAATACGTAAAGTATATAGTTCTCACAACGTCCACTAGATGGCGCTGTACAATATTTCTACATCGCGGTAACGAATGTGCGGCAAGAATTGATGAGGTTGTTTGTGTTAAATTTTTTATTATACCTTTTTGATACCACATAGAACCAGGTTTTATTTCTAGTAATCCTAAGAATCTAGACCATTAGGAGGTTTTTACATGGTCCTTCGATTAGCCGGTACTAGTGGCAAAAATTTTTTAATTAGCGACTTGCTAGGGTAGTCGCTTGGGGATCAGGGGTTCAGACCGAACTGGCTGAACTTCAGACGGGGCTTGGAGCAAGCGGGATCCGTCAGGAACAGGAGTTAGCTGCAGGGCTATACTTCAGACAGCTACTGAGGAGTGCTGTCAGGTTTTCGTCGCCGTAAGTGCATCAGCAAGGTTGGTGCAAGGAGGGAGCTGGTCCTCATCATCGCTACTGCGGAGCCTGGAGGAAGGAATCGAGTCTTCGGTGACGTCGGCAGCGAGAAACGCAGTGGTGACGTAGTGTGGGTGATTAACCGTGAGTGACATTTCAAGTTAATTTCAACCTTAAGTGCATGAAGAGTTTAACATAGAAGAAAAATTCAAAATCGGAACTTAGAAAAATTTCATTGGTTTGGACTTATAATTTTAAAGTGAATTTTAGACTTAGTTAAATAAATTGTAGTTTAGACTTAGAATAATTTGAACAAAATTGAAAATACGGGGAATCCATGCCCAATTTTTTAATGATTTGTAACAAGTTTAAACACTTAGAAATATTTTAAATTTTCAACTACTAGTTTCAAATTATCCTAAGTGTCTGTGCTTTACAGTAATCTGTTGTACTTGTGTTTTAAGGCTTAACTATACACATAGTGTACAAAACTTGTAAAAATGAGTTCGGAATATGATACCGATCGTATTAATCGATTATTAAACTTTCAAATGGATTTATTTACTCGCATGAAAAAGGCTAGAGTTAATTACGCAAAAAGTCCAAAAGATCGCATCACAAAAGAGTATCTAGACGGCAGGCTTGAAAGTCTAGATCAACTTTGGTTCGAATTTTTGGCGGGTCATAAGGAACTAATGCGTAATGTAAACACTAAGGTAATGTTAGCTACTGAGTATATAGGAAAAGAGGTATATGATGAAGCAGAAGAAATATATGCACAATACAAATGTGAATTAAAACTAAGATAACGTTGTTTTGTGTCGGTAGTGCAACTAATGCACCATCAATGGACACGCAAATGCGTAGCTCGAATGTAGACAAGTGTCAAGTGCAGCTTCCAAAGATAAATATTCCTATATTTTCGGGCTTATATTCAGAGTGGTGCACATTTCGCGATTTGTTTAAATCTCTTATACATACTAACGATTCACTTGATAATGTCCAAAAATTGCACTATTTGAAGGGATATTTGTCTGGGGAGGCTGAACAACTTTTGCGACATATTCCTATATCCGCTGTTAACTATGATAGATGTTGGAAATTGTTGGCAGAACGTTACAACAACAAAAAGTATTTGTGTCATAACACTTTAAAAAGATTATTTAGTCAGAGGAATATTGTTAATGAGTCGGCTAACAGTCTGAAAGAGTTAATAGACACAACGAATGATTGCTTATCGAGTTTACAAAACCTAGGTATACAGGTAGAAAGCTGGGACGTTGTAATTATTCATATTTTAACCCTGAAGTTGGATCCGGAATCTAGACGTCAATGGGAGTTTTCCGTAACAAACAATAACTCCTCCGATGAATTACCAACTTATAAACAATTTAAGGAATTTATTACAAATCGCTATCGGGCAATTGAATTTCTAGATCCTCGGTCCGTTATTAGAAACCAGGGACACCAGCAATGGCCAAAAGGTCAGGGTTCTACTGTAAACAAGATACAGACCCATCATGTAACAAATGTTAAATGTACGTTTTGCTCGGAGCAACACACACTTGGTTCTTGCAAAGACTTTGGAAAAAGATCTGTAGAGTCTCGGCGTGATTTCGTTATGACGAACAACATTTGTTTTAACTGTCTAGGAGTCAATCACTCTGCCAAGGCTTGCACTGTTAAATTAAGGTGTAGAGTATGCAAAAGAAAGCACCATTCGCTTTTGCATCCTGATATAAAGTCAGATTCTAAGGATAAAGACGCGCACAATTTAGATGGAACTAATACTAAGAATAATAAATTGGATACGTGCGCGTCTGTGGTATCATGTTATTCGTCTGGAGAAGTATATAAGTCTGGTCAAGTTTTGTTAGCGACGGCTGTGGTAAGCGCTACATCTGGGAGAGGCAATAGGCATCTACTGCGTGCTTTGCTAGATCAGGGATCGCAGTCGTCATTTGTAACGGAAGATACGGTGCAGTCTCTAGGTTTGAAGAAAATACCTGTAAATGGTCAGATTTCAGGTTTGGGCGGAAACAAAACGGTTAATTCTAAAGCAATTGTGTTTATTAAAGTTCATTCTAGAATCGATCCAAATTTCGTTATTAATGTAAAGGCTCATGTCTTAAGATCCATCACTTCTCTTTTGCCATCTAATAAAATGCAATTATTAGATTGGGCGGAGCTGAAGGATTTAGAATTAGCGGATCCTGAATACCATACACCAAGTCGAATTGACTTGCTTTTAGGTGCCGAGGTGTATGGAACAATTCTTAGAGACGGAGTCAAACGGAGTCCATTTGGTTCACCGATTGCTCAGTCTACCAAATTAGGCTGGGTTTTATCTGGTGCGGTTATTAAAACAACCAGTGGTTCTGAGAGTATAAGGGTACTGCATTGCCGTACTGATGATAACGATTTATTAAGGAAATTTTGGGAGATCGAATCAGATATTAAACTACCAAGGGAACAATTATATACGGCCGATGAAAAACGCTGTGAGGATTTTTATAATAAAACGACATGTAGAGATAGTGATGGGAGGTATGTGGTATATTTGCCATGTAAAGCAGATAATCCACAAGTATCTAATTCCTATGCTATCGCTGAAAGAAGACTGAAGTCACTAGAAAACAGACTGAAAAAAGATGAAGATTTAAAAACAAAATATAAGGAAGTTTTAGCCGAATATTTACAGCTAAACCACATGGAGTTGGTGCCGGAAAATGAGATAAATAGCATAAAAGCTATTTACCTACCACACCATGCTGTCGTACGTAATGATAAGGATACGACAAAGGTTCGTGTAGTCTATGATGCTTCGCAAAAAGGGAGCAATGGAATGTCTCTCAACGATAATTTACTTGTCGGTCCTACTCTACAATCAGATTTACGACACCTAATAATTCGTTGGCGAAGCCATCCTATCTGTCTTACCGCAGATTTGATTAAGATGTATAGGCAAGTTCGAGTTAGTCCTAAAGATGTTGACTTACAAAGAATTCTTTGGAGAGAGGATCCTAGGTCGGAAATTAAGCATTATAGATTGCTGACTGTCACGTTTGGAACATCATGCGCTCCTTATTTAGCTGTAAAATCCTTACACAGAGTAGCTCAGGATGAAGGTCAAAACTTTCCGTTGGCGGCTGGTAGAGTTATTAAGGACTTCTATATGGATGACTTATTAACAGGTTGTCAGTCTAATGGTGAAGCTATTTCATTATATAGAGAGATGAATGAATTATTAAAGAAAGCTGGGTTTGAAACGCAGAAATGGACAAGCAATTGTAATGAGGTGGTAAATGAAATAAAATGTATAGAGAGCAAAGGAATAAATAGTCAGGTGCAAGAAACCGAAAATCTAAAGATAAAAACGGACGAAATAGTTAAAATAGTAGGCCTTATTTGGAACCGAAACGATGATTCTTTCCGATACGTTGTGCATATTCCTGAATTGCCACGGCCAGTTACGAAGAGGACAATCATATCCAATATTTGCAGACTCTACGATCCTTTGGGATGGGTAGCACCATGTATAATTGTGTCTAAAATAATTATACAAAAGCTCTGGCTGGCAGGTCTTGGTTGGGACGAGGCAGTTCCGGACAATTTATTGGAAGAGTGGGTTAGTTATCGAGAGGAGCTTAAAAGGCTATGCGAAGTAAGGATTCCACGATGGATGGCTACAACAATGACAGATCGTCATGTGGAACTCCACGGCTTTAGCGACGCGTCAAAAGCAGCGTATGCAGCGGTAGTTTACGCTCGTGTTATCGACACTGAGGGGAGGATACATGTAGCTTTAATCTCTGCCAAAACTAAGGTAGCCCCAGTAAAACAAGTGTCGATCCCACGATTGGAACTTTGTGGAGCTGTGTTGTTGGTACGGCTAATGATGGAAATGTCTACTACTTTGAACGTGGGAAAACCAAACTTACATGCATGGTGCGACTCTACAGTGGTCTTGGCTTGGCTAAACAGTCACCCCAGTCGGTGGAAAGTGTTTGTAGCCAATAGGGTGTTAGAAATCCTGACTAGTTTGGATTCCCACCACTGGTGTCACATTTCTTCGGGTGAGAATGCTGCTGACAGCGCCTCGCGTGGGCAACAACCGTCTGAATTTGTCAAAAGTGATATGTGGTTTAGTGGCCCAGAGTTTCTGCACGAACCAACAATCAAATACGAGAAGACGGAAATTGCTGCCACGGAGCTAGAGGTGGCCAAGGTCCATCATGTAACTGTGAACGAAGTATTTTGGGATAAATATTCTTCTTTAACTAGATTGACGCGTGTGGTTGCTTATTGTCGTAGGTTTGTACACAATTCCAGGCGGCAAATGGCAGATCGATTTAAAGGATATCTATCTAGTAAAGAACTGCTAGATGCATTGAATGTGTGTATCAAACAATGCCAAATGGAGCATTTCTCTGAAGAAATACATTTTATTAAGAAAAAAGAAAATCTTCCCAAAGGCAGCAGCATTCGACCGCTGAACCCCATCGTCGACAATGATGATATTTTGAGAGTTGGTGGGCGCTTGGAGCATTCTACGCTGAGTTTTAGTAGAAAACATCCAATTATAATTCCCAAGAAATCACATCTTACTGAATTGATTATAACTGATGCACACAAGCAAACGTTACATGGAGGTCCCCAATTAATGTTAAGCTATTTACAGGGTAAGTACTGGATTTTAAGTGCTAAACAATTAGTTAAGACACATTTCCGAAGATGTGTCATTTGTATTAAAAACTCACCACCTAAAGCTTCACAGCTTATGGGCCAATTGCCTACCTCCAGAGTGACGCCAAATAGAGCATTCAAATGCAGTGGTGTTGATTACGCGGGTCCCATTCAGATAAGAACGTCTAAAGGACGCGGTAATAAATCCCATAAGGGATATATCTGTTTGTTTGTCTGCATGGTGACGCGTGCTATCCACCTAGAAGCTGTCACAGATCTCACTTCGGAAGGATTTATGCAAGCCTTCAAAAGATTTGTTTCGAGACGAGGTTACTGTTCCGACTTATGGAGTGATAACGGAACGAACTTTGTAGGTGCAGCGTCGGAACTAAAACGGTTATTTTCTGATGAGCAAAATTCAATGGTGAACGAAGTAGCTGAAGCATTATCTACCAACGGCTGCCAGTGGCATTTCATTCCTGCTCAGTCGCCTAATTTCGGTGGTTTATGGGAGGCTGGGGTGAAATCTGTGAAGTATCACCTTAAACGTATTATAGGCCAGTCTACCCTGACGTTTGAGGAGATATCCACTGTTTTAGCGCAGATTGAGGCTTGTCTCAATTCGAGACCACAAATGGTACTCAACAGCAATGATGACGGGTTCACGGTTCTTACCCCGGGGCATTTTCTTGTTGGCGAACCTCTGGTTACACCACCTGATCGCAACTACGAGACATTCAACGTAGGTTCTTTGAGAAGGTGGCAGTATACACAGAGAATGCTGCAGGATTTTTGGCGCTTGTGGTCCCGGGAGTATTTAACAAAATACTACAATAGATACCGATGGTCAGGTCAGACCCCTCAACCCAAATTGGACGACATAGTCGTGGTAAAAGAGGACTCGTTGCCACCTTGCAGATGGTTGTATGGTAGAGTGATTGCCACTCATCCTGGAGCAGACAGTATAGTTCGCGTTGTTACTTTAAAAACAAGAAGTGGTACAATGAAAAGACCAGTATCCAAGTTGTGTTTGCTTCCAGTAACAGATACTAGTTTAGTTAATAATTAAGTTATTTGTTTATTAATTAAACTCTGATTTATTTTACAATGAAATGCATGTATTTTAAATGGATGAATCAATTTCATTATATATATTCTGTCGTGTTATACATACTTAATTTTAATGTTTTTAAGTTTTAATGAAATAAGATTGTTTTAACAAATTTAAGCTGTAAATTTGTTCGAAATCAACTTATTGTATTTGTAATTTTTAAATTGTATTAACTACAATAGATAATGCAAGTCAAACTCTGTCATTTGTTACCTAATTTGGGCCTAGAGCATTCATGGTGGGCGATGTTTATGATTAAGGCCAAATATTTAGGGCTTTATTTGTCCTTGGTGGGCGATTATGTACAATACGTAAAGTATATAGTTCTCACAACGTCCACTAGATGGCGCTGTACAATATTTCTACATCGCGGTAACGAATGTGCGGCAAGAATTGATGAGGTTGTTTGTGTTAAATTTTTTATTATACCTTTTTGATACCACATAGAACCAGGTTTTATTTCTAGTAATCCTAAGAATCTAGACCATTAGGAGGTTTTTACAAGTGCTCTCTCGAATGAAAGAACATCTCTTCAAAGACGATGTTCTTATTCCCCATCAATTCGGCTTTCGTCCCAAACACAATTGCCCCAGACAAGTCCATCGTATAGTAGAATACATCCTCAATGGATTCTACCCAAAGAGAGAAAAGACGGTCGCAGTCTTCTACGACGTCGCCAAGGCCTTCGATAAAGTCTGGCACGAAGGCCTTGTTTACAAGCTATACAAGCTTGGTCTCTCCGATCGACTCGTCCGATTAGTAGCGTCCTATTTTAAACACCGTACCTTTCGGTTCAGACACGAAGGTACTTTGTCTTCCCCACGTCAACTGAAGGCCGGCGTCCCGCAAGGCTCTGTACTCTCTCCCCTACTCTATATATCGTACACGAACGATATTCCCGTCCCCGACAACGGGGTGCAACTGTCCCTTTTCGCCGACGACACGGCAATCTACGCCAAAGGGCGAAGGCCACCCATGGCAAAGCTCCAAAAGGCGGTGAACAAGCTCGAAGCTTGGTTCAAACTGTGGCGCATCGAAGTGAATCCGGAGAAGAGCTCCGCGGTTTGCTTCGATGTTAAGCGCAGACGGGGTGACAGCGACCCCCCTCCCCTCCGCATGCAAGGGAAACTAGTTCCCTGGCAGCGCGCTGTAAAATATCTAGGCGTCACGCTTGACAAAAGGCTCACTTTCCGGCCCCATGTCGAAAGAGTGTGCCGCACCGCCCGTTTCTACCTGGGTCGCCTCAACAGTATGTTGGGTCGATTCAGTAAAATGTCCCTCAGGAACAAGCGAACCCTCTACAAGGTGTGCATTCGACCGGTGTTGACATACGCCTCCCCCGTCTTCGCTCACGCGAGCTCCCACGTCACTAAGAAACTGCAAATTGTGCAGAACATCTTCTGCCGTAGGGCAACGGCGGCTCCATGGTACGTCCGCAATGCGGACCTACACCGTGACATGGACCTGCCTACCCTGCAGCAGTTTCTTAGAACGCTCTCCGAGACCTTTTTCAAGGCCGCGGAGGAGCACCCCAACCCGCTCGTGCGAGAGGCAGCAGCCTACGCTCCCCGCCCGGTCTCCGGCCACGTGGTACGGAGACCGAGACACGTCCTCGCGGATCCCCCCGACGAACTGTCGAGCGCCCTGAACCTCCTCCTGGAGGCTCAGGACGACTCAACAGAGCCCCCCCATGCCGTTTCAGCGGCCCCCGTAGGCCCCCAATTCCAATCCACAGCAGCGGGACCCCCTTCTGGGGTTTCGCTATAAATTCTCCAGCGTATGCTCCGTAAGGAGTGACGTTGAGCGCACCCCGTCCCTACGGGGTGTAGCATCCGATGAAACCTGAAAGGCCCTTATGGCTACAGGTGCTTCCAGGGGGTGTTTAGTACGTATGCGCCTAGGTTCTTTTGGCGAGTCGTGCATAACCAGTCCGGCCGGCCGGCTGGGATACTCATGAGAGTTCACCTCCTCCCTCCCAACCGCATTACCGGAGGGTGCCCATTTCCTTTGCGTTGGGCAAAAAAAAAAAAAAAAAAAAAAAAATGTAAATACATCCATTCCACACTTGTCTACGGAGTTTAACTAATCCTACTACTCAAGACCTCCAAAAGATTATTCAGAAGCCCCCAATTGGAAAAAGTGATCATTGTGTCCTTGAGTTTTGCCTTCAATGTCTGTCACATAAGACTAGCAATGTACCTATCCTCAGACGTCAATACCAATTTATTTACTATGAAAACAAATACAGATACAAAACACTTCTGCCATATCCATCCAAGCTATTTGAGCGACTGCTGCTGCGAAGGCTGCGATCGCATATAGAATTGTGCCCCCAGCAGTTCAGCTTTCGCAGCGAGCACAGTACGACGCTCCAGCTGACGCGCGTCCTGCACCATCTTGCAGTAGAGCGTAACCGAGAAAAATACACCACCGGGCTCTTCCTCGACACTGAAAAGGCCTTTGAACGTGTGTGGCACGCTGGGCTCCTCAAGAAGCTGCAGGACATCCCTACCATCCCGCCAGCGATCATCAGAGTGCTTGCCTTTTTTTTTTATGTCATACGATAGGCAAACAGGCAAGCGGGCCACCTGATGGAAAGTGGTCACCACTGCCTATAGACATCTTTTCTTCCTTGAAGGTCGCCAATTCTTTGTGGCAGTAGAGGATAAGGTGTCCTCCTGCCGCTCCATCAATGCCGGAGTTCCCCAAGGAAGCTGCCTCTCTCCAATCCTCTGCGCGGTCTATACCAATGACATCCCTACCTTGGAGGACCAGCTGGAGGACGGGGAGATAGAATTATTATTGGCCCTCTTCGCGTATGATAGCGCATATTTCGTGTCATGACGCTACCTCTACTTAGCAGAAAAAATGCAGACAGTGCTCGACGCCCTTCCGGAGTGGCGGGACAAGTGGCGCACATCCGTCAATGTAGGAAAGACGGCTGCCATTTGCACCGGCATGTAGCGGATACTGCCTCCACCCCTTAAACTCAGAGGCCATGACTTGATTTGGGAATCCTCAGTCTGCTAGGCTGCAATATCGACCGTTCGTTGCACATGGAGCCACAAGTAGACAACGCAGTACGCCAAGCAAATGCCGCTCGCGCACTACTACGATCGGTCCTACATTTCACTGCGAGCGAAACTCAGGATCTACAAGGCGTACGTCCGGTCGCGAATGCTCTACGCTGCACCAGCTTGGTATCCGCTGTGCTCTGGCACCCAGAAGAAGCGTCTACAGACGTTGCAGAACATCTCCCTGCGAGCGATTTTGGGAGCCAGTCGATACGTGAGGAACGATGTAATCGCGCGAGAGCTGCATATCTCGGCAGTCGACGAGTTCGTCCGTAAGTTGTCGCATCGAATGTTCGACCGCGCCGACCACGGGCGACACCTCAACCTGCAAAATATCGCTCCTCATCACCCCGACCGCCAGAGGCCCACAACATAGCGAGCTGTTGCGCTCCCCGTCCCCACAGACGGTTAGAGCCGGCCCCCTGCTTGCCGACTGAAGCCACAACACATGTAAGAGCTTCCAGAGAGCCGCTAAATAGCGGCTACCCACATTGACCGGGCGGGTAGAATACTCGCCCGAGAAACAGCTCGGGCACGGGGTTCGTCCCATGGACCCGCATACCTCCCTCCCATAGACAAGGAGGACGAAGACCCAGTCAGTCAGTGACAGTAGTAAAAATTATAAAATGTGGGTATGGGAAAGAGAAAAAATGTTATCTACAGAAGGGATATGGCAACAATAAGCGGACTATGCGTTAATAAATTACAACTAAGTACACATTTTGACTGCCATCCGAACCGTGAGGAATTTGGGGATAAAAAGTTCCCCAAATTTCAAGTTTGAGTTCATACTACAAGTTAGGACATTGGATGTCCTAACTTGTAGTATGAACTCAAATCATACCCAGTTTCATTTAAATTCATTCAGTAGTTTTCGAGCGATGCGCGGCCAAGATACAAAAACTCTAAAAAAAATAGTTTTGGCTTCAGAATCGTTTATTTTATAGGTAAGTATAATTAACCTAGATTTACAATAAGTGATGCTCGTGCTCTTGTGCTGCACAATCTCTTCCTTTTAATTTACGTACTACTATTAAATAGAGAAAAATTCTTAAAAATATACAATATTTATATTTTTTATCATAAATGTAGAAATTTGACCTGTTATAGTTTTATTGTATAGTTACTATAGGTACTAAAAAAATTCAAATTATTACTAATTACTATAAACTATAGGCACCAGTGAACTGAAGCTATATCTGGTAAATACATCATATAGTTGCATATTGGATAATCTAAGTATAAGATAATTGTACAGATTTTTCAAAAGGTAGGTATCTACCCGGTTAATAGAGGCAACCGGAGATCGTCATGCTGGCGCGTACCTCGGTAACGTATTAGTTTGGCCATTCAACGAGGTAACACCGCCAGCATTCTGGGAACGCTTCCACTTGGCAGCGATCTAGAATCAGTTTATTTTTTGGTGTAAGTTTTTATTTCGTTTTGTAGTTTTACATATTGTAATGTAACTATGTATATAATAATTATAAATTTAAAGTAGATCGTAAAAAGACAATTGTAAAGCATATATAAAAGTAGAGCTCGTCTAGTCTAAAATGACGCGCCCCACTACTTAGTTAGTTGATTTCAATGTGTGAGTGCAAATATTGATAACGACACTTCATCTGTGTGGGAGCCAATGAACGACGCGTGCTCCTACGTTTGAATCTTACCGGCAACTGAATGACCAATTACAACGGCATTTGTATATGTAATGCGTCCATATTTTAAACTTGCTTGTGTGCGTTAATGCGATAGTGGGGCGCGTCATTTTAGATTAGACGAGCTCTACCGCCCTATATTAAAAAAATCAAATAAGCGTTTGCTAGGATAGCCCGCTCAAGAGCTGAAAAACAAACAATTTAAAGCATAGACAGAGCTAGTCGAATTGGAAGTTGGCCATATTATCGTTATAATTGGACCAGGCCGCGTGCCGGGAGCCGTCCAGCTCGCCGGCGTGGCGGTTGTCATCCCGCAGCCGGTGGCTCCCGCCGCCGATGGCCGCGCCGCAGTCCGCGCACCGGCTCTCGACCACCGCACCCCCGCAAACGGCGATGCTGTAGTAATGCCCGTTCGGACAACTGTACCACGACCCAGCCTTCGAACCGATCGCCTTTACCACCATATCCTGCTCCGCCTTCGTCACCACCCCGAACACTTGCACTGCCTTTTCCAACTCTTTCATGGCTATCACCGCAGCTGTTTCGTCGAAAGTGCCCCCTGTCAGCACCGCATCCATGGCTATTTTGGACGCTGCCACTATTTTAGCTGCCGTGCGTGAACTCAAATACGATGGATGAGTCATCAATTTCGATAGTTGAATTATAGAATTCATACGTTTCAACTCGTTATGTATGTCCATCTGCATCTGTTCACTTATTTTGTGCGAGTTCTGGACGAGCGCTTTACATATTATCTCTACGACGTTTAGCATTTCTTTTTGTACCTCAATCAAATCATGGGCAGTAAACTTTTTGTAACGTTTTACTATCTCTTCTAGTAGTTCTAAATAGAGAAGCAACATATTCAAGCTCAACAAAGAAACTTTCTTCTTTTGTGATATCTGCGTGTGTAGTTTTTTGAAGGCTTTCTGTATGTTAGTGTTTGCTGAAATGATAAATAAATTTATTAACTCACATAACAGATGTCTACACAGCCTTTGTGTAAAACTAGGGTTTCCAATGTTACATACTTTTCGCTTCACAGTTTCGGTATTGGTGATTTTATTTAGCACACCTAAACTTTTGTAATTTTATTATTTTTTCACTTCACAGGGCCAATCTACAGTTACGTATCCCAAATAGGTTCTAAACCCTTCATAATAGTATAGAACTTAAGACAGTATTTGGTACAATTACAGGGCACCTCCCCCTGAACAAACTACTGAATACCATCAGAGCTACAGACAGCCCCCTGTGCAGGGGATGTTTAGTAGCTGAGGAAACAACAGCTCACGTAGTCTTGGAGTCTGAGGAGCTAAAGGACTACAGAGCTAAAGCCTCAATAGGAACAGGTACCCTTCGAGAAGTCTGTGAACGTCCCAAGAGATTAATATAATTTGAGTCCAAGTACGGAAAATGGGAGCCCCAAACCTAAACCCCTTAATTATAGACTTTAACAACTACCTATTACAATCTAATTGTACATAATTTTTAGAATACTAATTTATTTTGGTTAGCTCGTTAACGGACTCTTAACGACATAACTTTTTCATATAGCAGGCTATGTAAAAAATAATATGTCATGCGAACGATCCCATGTCATAGTCCAAATAAAAGGAAACATTGCGGCTAGGAGGTCATTCCACATCCGAATCGTGCGAGCGAGAAACGGGGATCTACGTAGTGGCGATAAGTACCCAGCCCGTGGCGGGTGGTGCGATAGCGGAACTGTGATGTGGGCACCAGATCATAACGTTCCTCAGAACAATTGTCAGCCGGTAGAACACACCAGGGAATCAAAGTTCCTTCGATCAGCCGGTGGTTCTAACTTGCTTGTCAGCTGTACATTATACAAGCAACAGGCGCTGCTCTGGAGTGAAGTATCGCATGGATCGGTTAAGCACGCCAAGCGTTTTCGAGGCTAGTTTAGCCTTACCATCAAGGTGAATACGGAACTGCACGCTGTCTAATATGTCGAAACCAAGGATCCCGATACTTTCTGAGATGGGAAGGGGTGTTACTTGGAACTGCGGCACCAAAACAAAAGGATCCTTTTTGGCGAAAAATGCGCAGACCTGTGTCTTTGACAAGTTGAATTCGACCAGGTTCAGTCTGCCTCACTGACCAATTTGCTCCAAGGAGTGATCAATCTCAGACACAAGTCCAATTCGACACCTCGGAACGAGGTATATTCGCTCTGCCAGTATAACGAGCATCTCCAGTACTGTCATCTGCATAGCAATGAATACTGAGTATATTCAACATATCATTGATATACAGTAGAAACAGCGTGGGAGATGGCACTGAACCTTGGGGTACTCTAGCAATGATAGTCTTGGTATCGGAGCAGCATCCGTCGACAACGACTTGGATGCTGCGCGTACGAACAGAAAGCTGGACACCCAATTGCAGAGCCCCTCGGGGATACCGTACTTCGGGAGTTTTGTTAGCAGTGCCCTGTGCCAGACCCGATCAAATGCCTTGGCTATATCAAGACTGACCGCCATAGCCTCCCCCTTGCTCCCTTTCGGATGTCTAGGCAGAGAAGCACAAGTCTTATAAACTTTTTTAGGCACGACGAACCTCAGGCATGATGAGAGATGGTAGGCGGTGCAGGTCCCAATCATCCAGAGTTAAGTTATGAGCAAAGAGATTACCCAAGATATCGGCTCGTTTGCTGTGTGGGCCAATTGCTCTTATTCCGCCGATGAATTTGAATTTTGCTCTGGCCATTACCCTCTTCGTAAACCTCGATATAATATTATATTTTTTCCTCAAATTGTGGGTGTTTGGGTCCTTTTGGGCCCGAGCCACAGTCCAGGTACGAAAAGCATGGTGCTTGAGTGGGTTGCCTCTGCACTACTGGTACTGTCGTGCCAGGGCTGACTCTTACCGCCGAGACGGACTTCAGAGGATGGGATAAAACATTCCATTACTTGAGTATGACATCAGCTACAGCGACGGCACAGGTGTTGGTGTCATTTGAGGAGAAGCAAATCTGTATCTACAGGTATGACGCGAATAATTTCCACAAACTATCTAAGTGTGCTGTACCATAGTGCCATACCTTGCGTGACCCCCTGGGGCCTACCCGTTCGGGTATAGCAAGAGGCGCCTCAGAACGGTCAAGGCAGTGGTCAGATGTCCCAAGAAAGGCATCGACGGACACCTGACAACCGTCTGGGTGGGTAGTCAGCAGAAGGTCTGATAAAGAAGGATCACGGCCCACAACATCCTGTAAGTAGGTTTGTTTGGGCACCAGTTGCGTGAAATCATTGGCCAGAAAATATTCATGGCATGGATCTCCCAGGGCAGGGTTGGTAGGACGGCTTGATCTTTGCCACTCAGTGTCGTAACCGTTAAAGTCTCCTAAGACTACTAACTCATTGCAACGATACCGCTCAAGTAATTTGTCGGTAGCGCATTAAATGTGCTCGAAAAAACCGATTTGTCTCACCTACGCCGTGACATTGTGTATTTAAATGCCCTGCCTTATTTTAGTGCTCATTTAGGCCCACATATGATGTAGAGCTGAATTGACCAAAAATTCCTAAGTAGGTGCCTAACGAAACTGGCTTCGTACCATAACGTACCATAAACTGCCTCTTATAATCATTGATGAAAATTGTATTAAAATTAGCTGGTGACTGGTTCCCGCCTCAGTTCAATAGTGCAGTTTATTAGACGTTGCAGGTTACGAGATAGAATAAATACTAATTTGAACGTCTCCTCACCCTGTAACGATAAGTACAGACAGACATTTACCTGCAAACACACTTATGTTTTGATCGTAAAATTGCTGAGACCGGCATAATATTTCTTCTCTTTTGTCTTTGATCGTAGCCTGATTTCCATAGACTATCTCCTTGATCGGATTTATTGCTGTTTTTATCATGTTATTGACGAGGTCCTTGTACCTATATGTGTTGGTAATAGGCGTTCGGCAAAAGGGACAAGATCGTATGGTGACTGTCTCCGTATCGCCCTGCATAAGACTATCCATGCTCTCTACGTCTAGGACGTGATTGCAGTCTTGTAATATGATGAACCTGTAACAAATTAAACATTTACCTCTGATCTCTCTAAAGGCCCTATCTGATAGGCCGGGGTCACTCTGTATTGCGCGGGGTATACCATTGATAACTCGCTTTTATTTTTATGCAGACCATGCCAAATAAGTGAAGAATTTCACAGCAACAAGTAATATGCAACCAACTGAATGTACCCCCAATGGTAATTATCAAAATGACCCCGTACAATTCAAAGCAATCCCGATCGCAGGTAACCTCTAACAAACTAAACTGTTATGTCACTAAAGAAAGAACTCACAAGTCATCGTCCTCGAAATCGTCGCCGAGGAAGTCCCTAGGGAAGTCGTCGGGGCGGCAAGTCTTGCAGATGTCCGGGCAGGGCTCGCCGCAGAGGCCCCGGCAGCGGTGGCCGCAGCGCAGCGGGCGCGGGCACGGCTCGGAGCAGGCGGCGCGCGAGCACGGCTGCCCGCACAGCTGCGAGCACGCGCCGTGGGGGCAGCCCCGCGAGCACGGCTCCTGAGGCCAGACAGAGATTGAGAACAAAGACCCACATTTTGTATGGATATGGTCTCCAACCGCGTACCTTTGTTGACGAGTAGCCCGATATTTCGACACAGTTGCATGTATCATGGTCACGGGACGACACAAACAAACACACAAAACATTATGTTAAAAACCCACAGTTCATCTGCCGTGCTGGTTGCGCGACACTCTCGCCCTTCATCTAATAAATACCGGGATGGGAGATGACGACTAATTTATCCAGCTTACCTTAGGTAGGCCTGTACAGCTGAAGTTGGATCTTATGTGCCTCATCATCATTAACGGCCCATAATATCCCCCTGCTGGACTTGAGCCACATACAGGTATGCCGGAAAATTCTACAAAAAAAAATTATGTCCCTCGTGTCATCGGGGTAGCCATGTATATTCCGCCACTTTCATAGTTATCGAGTTATGGATTTTTGTCTAAATTTTTGAGAATTCTCAAACTGACCAACTGTAAAAATTTCTTTGAAAAGGAGAAGACTGTTTCGAGATTTTGTTTAGCAACTGAATCTTCATGGATTTTACTTTTATGCATAAAATAACCAGCCTCGTGACTTTGAAACAGTTTTAAAAATGTTGGTCCAAAGTGAAAAATTTTCGTTCGGTGAATTATAACTTAAATTTTCAACTTTTACTGTAGGCACTGTTACTTAGTAGGCCTCAAAATGCGTCAGACACTCAGTCACTCACTTTTATAATCATAAAAAAGTAACATTGGCTAAAATCAATACCTCAAAGAGAGCAAGGTGGAAAATTCTTAACCATTTGATTATACATTATTTTTTAGCCATGTTATCAGTACTAATGTTAATTAGGTCTGTTAACTAAACAAAAATGACTGCAGAAAAGCTAAGATTTAAACTTTTTGAGGTTTATTATTTTTTTAGTTTAACTTAAGTTTAACTAATTTTGCGAGTGTGATAAAATGGCAATACATTTTCCGACCGACCAACATTTTCATCTCTTTCTTTAAAGTTACGAACCTGATTATTTTGTGCAAAAAAGTACAAATCATGAAGATTCAGTTGCAAAAATTCTCGATTCATATTTCTACTTTTTTTAAATATTTTTTTTAATTAAGTTAAAAAAAAATGAAGAAAAACAATTAAAAACTCGAAAACTATGAAAGGTCGCGGAACATACACGAGGGTGATTCGGATACCCCATGACACGAGGGACTTAATTTTTTTTTTGACATCCATGTTTATTAAACCACCTGTATGTTTAATATGGATTTACCACAAACGACCTAGGAGCTACAATGAGCAGTTTTCCAATAGGTATCTAAAGCATTACTAACGACTCGCTAGATCGCGCCCCGACAATTTTGGTAATGAAGATTGCTTGAAAAAGTTACTTAGCAAAGAGGATATAAACACTGGGTATATTTTACAGGAAAATATAGTATTTATCAATAGTTTTAGACGTTTTAATAAATTATTGCAAACAAAACAAACATTAATTAGACTGAGTCAGTTCGTTTAATGGACACTAAGATCAATATGGACGTAATTCAAATATGAAAGGTTTGTATTAACATGAAACATAGTGCCTACTTATATAAATGTATTTTATCTACACTCATAGCGTAATGTTCCAATTACATATTCGAAAACAGTCGTTTAAGGATAGGTACACTTTTTTCACGCCAGTCTATAAAATTAAAAAAAAATACTTTTCGATACAGCATTTCCCATACTATTTTCATTACAGCTGTATCGTAATAGTAGTTTATGCAACTGTCATATAAAAGGGGGTATTAAAACATGAGTGTCTGTTTATCATACGAGGCGTAGCCGAGTATGATACTAGTTTGACACGAGTGTTTTAATACCTAATTATATGCAGTTGCATACACTACTTTATCTACACTCTAATATTTTAATGTTAAAATATCGTACCTATAATTTTCTCAACTTGGCTGAAAGTAAGCTGCGAGTCAGTTCTGTTGTATCTACGCGTCAAGGATATCAAGCGGTGAGAAATACACTAAACTATATTCACATTTATCTATTTATTTGCTTAAAATAAGGAAAGACATTCACAAACACAAATTACAACAATTACTAAAAATATTCTGTTTAGCGGGAAAATAATTACACAGAATATAAACAGGAAAATTTAAATTTTGAATTTGAATATGTTAAAGACATCTAAGTATTCAGCTGTAGGCTACAACTGCGATACAACTGTAATGAAAATAGTATGGGAAATGCTGTATCGAAAAGTAATTTTTTTAAATTTTATTGACTGGCGTGAAAAAAGTGTACCCTTAATCAACTGTTTTCGAATATGAAATGGAACATTACGCTCTAAGTGTAAAATAATTTTTTAATCGTTATGCAACACTTTTATTTTTTTATTTTTTGTCGGGCGTCGGGACACTGCGTAATGTAGGCGTATGTCTTTCATCATCACAGCCCGTTACAGTCCACTGCAGGACTTAGGGCCTCTCCCACGAAAGGGGAGGTTATTGCCATAATCTCCACGCTTGGCAGGCGGGTTGGAGATCGCAGTGTTTAAATATAACAATGGAAAATGCTGCTGCCCATATTCCAGACTACGGAGACTCTTGAACTTTTGCCTCGAAAACATTAGTCGCCTTGTACGACACCCATGAGTGTAATGGGTTGGTTCTATTCTACTCTGCCGGACACCACACAGCCACTAGATGTCTTTAACAAATTCTAAATTCAAATACAAAATTTAAATTTTCTTTTTTATATTTCTGTGTAATTATTTTCCCGCAAATCAGAATATTTTTTCTAATTGTTGTAATTTGTGTTTGTGAATGTTTTTTGTTGTTTGAAGCAAATAAATAGATAAATGTGAAAGTAGTTAAGTGAGTTTTCCGCCGCTTGATATCCTCGACGCGTAGATACAACAGAACTGACTCGCAGCTTACTTTCAGTAAAGTTGAGAAAATTATAGGTACGATATTTTAACATAAAAATATGAGTGTAGATAAAGTAGTGTATGCAACTGTATATAATTAGTATTATATGAAAGTTGCATAAACTACTATTTTTACATTTCTTTCCACCTTTTAAAGTTATGTTTATATTAATAACTTTTAATTTTTAAGTTTAGTGTAGGTATGTTGGCTGCATGACATCATAGTCACAATTGTAGCACAAAATTGTGGGAGCGCCAGCTATTGATGCTTTTTGAAACCAAATGACAATAGCTACTGGAAAACTACTCATTAACCACCTATTAGCCCCAGGCTAGCCCTGGGCATAGCCACTGACCGTGCAAGGAATGCAAGGCTCGCCGCACGACTTGGTGCACCGCGTGTGCTCGCAGCGGATGCCGCACGGCCTCGCGCACGGCGGACACACGTTGTTGCAAGGCTCTTTACACCTGTATCAGATACACCACAAATAAAAATACATATAAATCTTAACGTAGGTATAGCATGATATAAAGTTGTTTTCCGCCGTATCGTAGACCGTTGGCTTTCGCATCTGACTCAAATACGAGTATATGTCATGTTCTGAGAGCTCTTTTCTGATAGGGTGACTATAAATAAATTTTTGGTACCGAGGGATATGCTTAAGCTCGTGATAAAAAAGCCCTTTAACTATGGCATCAGCTCTGAAATGCTTTCTTATCACGACGAACACATGTGTGAATGCCCCTCGACATCAAGAATTAATTTTAAGTGAAATTCTTCTTGCCTGACCTGTCTCGTCAAAAGGTAAAGCTGCGACTTTACACACCCTCATTCAGGCACCTACATAAACGAGGTTTCACATGTTGGGATGTCGTTAAGGGCAGTGTTGCCAGTGGCAGATATTACCCTTTTGAAATTGATATTATTGTTAATATTATTTTTGTCTATTGTATTTTTATCAGTGCAAGTGGAAGCCTTTAATTAGCTATGTAATGTTATTATTGTTTATATTGTAATAACTGCTGTTGGCTTTCCTTAAGTAAATAAAATAAAATTTATATTATTATAATATTTTCCCGAGAACAGTAATTATAAAAATATAAAATAAAATAATCTCACTTTTCTCGTGAAAATGTTACTTTTCGAGCTGCTTCGTGTTACTTTTGAATATCCCAACACCGCCAACAGGCCAACATGTGGAGGAGTCTCCTGTATGTGGGTGCCCGAATTAGGCCGTGTGCAATCGCAGCTTCAACGGTTGTCAAGTGTAACGTATTAAGCGGTAGTATCTCACTCGTGTCCGCATATGTGCGGGCGGCCGCAGTCGCTCTCGCAGGGCGCGTGCACGCGGCCGCGGCGGCAGCGCGCGCACGAGCCCGCGCACGGGTGCCCGCACGCCAGCGCCGCGCCGCACGCCGCGCCGCAGTACTGCGACAGATCCACCGGCTCTGCGGAGTGCGGAGAGCGGAGAGCGCGGTCAGTGTCCGCCTCCTGCTCGAAGGGAGCGGGAGCCGGACACATCCACCGACTAGCCGGCTTAGGAAAGTGCAATAAACTCCCTATGCAGCGGTTGCGGTGGCTCCGCGCACTGAAATCTACTGTAGATTCCTTTTACGAAATAAGTCCATTTTTTAATGTTATACGGCAAACAAACGGGCAAGCGGGCCGCCTGATGGAAAGTGGTCACCGCCGCCTATGGACATCAGCAAAACCAGGGAAGTGACCAATGCGTTGCCCGCCTATGAAGAGACCTCTAATATACCTCTTGAACGATCCCATGTCATAGTCCAAAGGAAACACTGTTGCTGGGAGCTCATTCTACATCCGAATCGTACGAGCGAGAAACGTTTTTTCGAACCTACGCGTAGTGACCAACAGAGTGTCTACGTAGTAGGGATGAGTACCCAGCCCACGGCGGGTGGTGCGGTGGCGGAATTGTGCTGTGGGCACCAGATCAAAAAGTTCCTCGGAACACTCCCCATTGTACAGCCGATAAAACACACACAGGGAGCCAAAGTCCCTTCGGTTGGCCAGTGGTTCCAACTTACTTGTTTGTATGGGATCATCGACAATTCGTACGGAGTCCAGAGGATTAAGCAGGTCGGCAGTTTCGCCGGCCCAAAGATGGGAACAATACTCCATACGAGCGTGCCTTGTACAGCAGCAGACGCTGCCCTGGGGTGAAGCATCGCTTGAACCGGTTAAGCACTTCACGCTTTTGCGAAGCCAGTTTGGCCTTGCCTTCCAAGTGACTCCGAAATCACACGCTATCCGATATGTCGACACCAAGGAGCCCGATACTTTTTAAGATGGAAAGGGGTGTTCCTTGGAACTGTGGCACAATGTCGAAAGGATCTTTATTGGCAGAAAATGCACAGATCTGTGTCTTCGAGGGGTTGAATTTGGACTTGCTCCAAAGAATGTTTGAGGGACATTCGTACCAGTATAGCTCGGCCAGTATAACTAGCATCTCCACTATCCGCATAACAATGAATACTGGGGATATTCAGCATATCATTGATATGCAGAAGAAACAGCGTGGGAATAGCACTGAACCTTGGGGTACTCCAGCATTTATAGTTTTGGTATTGAAGCAGCATCCATCGACAACGACTTGGATGCTCCGTCCAGACAGAACCTGGGTACCCAGTTGCAGAGCCCCTCGGGGATACCGTTCTTCGGGAGTTTTGATAGAAGTGCCCTGTGCCAGACCCGATCAAATGCCTTGGCTATGTCAAGACTGACAGCCTTTCCCCTTGCTCTCGACGGCCTCAGCTCACCGGTGCGTTAGGTACACAAGAAGGTCACCAGCTGAGCGACGAAAGCCGAAAGCCATAATGACGGTTACTGATCAGCTGGTGGTCCTCTAGGTATCCGAGGAGCTGGATATTGATAACCCGCTCCATCACCTTAGAAAGCAAGGAGGTTACCGCATTTGATGGGTCTGAAAACCTTTCTTGGGTATCGGATGCACATGGGCTAGCTTCCACGAAGACGGCACCGTTCCAGAGGTGTAGGAAAGCTTGAATAGGCGCATTAACACGGGAGACAACTCGGGAGCACATTTTTTAAGAACAATAGCGGGAATGCCGTCAGGCCTATTAGACTTCCGGATGTCTAGAGAGAGAAGCACGTCTTATAATTTTTTGGGTGAAACGAACTTCAGGCATGCTGCCCTCACACTGCGAAATGGTAGGCGGTGCAGCTCCCTCATCATCCAGATTTGAGTTTTTGGCAAAGAGATTACCCAAGAGATCGGCTTTCTCCTTTGCCGTGTGGGCCAATAGGTCATCCGGCTTGCACAAAGATGGAGAGGAAGTCCGACAAAAGTTCCCCTCAACAGCTTTGGAGAGAGACCAAAAAGCACGACTCCCAGATAGTCTCTCCCCAATTCCGCCGATGAATTTGAATTTTGCTCTAGCCATTATCCTCTTTGTAGACCTCGATAGAGCATTATACTTTTTCCTCAAATGGTGGGTGTTAGGGTCCTTATGGGCCCAAACCACTGTCCGGGCACGAAAAGCATCCTGCTTGAGGCGAGTTGCCTCAGCACTAGGCCTATCGTTCCAGGACTGACTCTTGTCGCTGCTTTTTTTGTTTAAACTTCAAAAAAACATTATTAAAATCGGTCCAGTTTTCGAGTTTTAGCGAGACTAACGTACAGCAATTGAATTTTATACATAGACATATATATAAAGATACATACACACAAGTCCTGCCGGTGTTTAAAAACAATAAAACTAAAGAGAGGCGGCGGTCCCGCCCACTGTATGACCGCAGAATAAGTAGTTTTTTGTAGGAGCGAATGAGGCTCCGATCGGCCTCCAACAATACCTGTGTCGAGAGCGCGATAAACGTTGCACGGCGGCGTGACCATGTGTCCGCAGGGCGCGCGCAGCGGGCGGGGGGCGGGCGCGGTGCAGGCCGCGGCGTCGCAGCGCTCCCGGCAGGCGCGCGCGCAGCGGTGGCCGCACGGCAGCGCGCGCGCGCACTCCGCGCCGCACTGCCGCTGCGACGGCGGCTCGCTGCACGCCACCACGGCCGAGTGCCCGCACTCCGGGATCACTTTCGACACCTACGTATCCAAATATGTATGTCGTCGCGTGAAGGAAAGGGTGTATCAGGATCATTGTCATCAGGGTGGTGATATCAGTTTTAGATCGTCCAGATAAATTAAAGAAAGGGTTCACATTTGCTCCACTGTATTTATTCCAATTCATTTTTGCACATCACTTATAATTTCACTTGAAATCAGAGCAGTATCACAATGTAGGCAGTTGAGGTGATTAACTTTCTTATTTCAAAAGTGATTTTAAAATTACTTTATTTTCAAACGTAAATAACACTTTCTATAAACGAAATGTGGAGACAGTTTCAAGACGCGTCACTCCTCGGCGGCGGTCGCGCCAAGAATGGCCGCCACTCCGCCCGAGTCGTGCCGTCGAGACTCTGTCAGCACGCCCCACCAGAGGGCGCACTCCCACTTCCGTTTTCTTCGTCATGAGTCCGTACTATTGACCACATGAGTCCGTACTATTGACCGCATCCGTCACGGCCGTCCTGCTATACACACGTCCTCGTGTGTTATCTGAAACATGAAAACCATAGCACAGTACCATATTTGCTCGGTCACTTCTGACCACAACTCGTCACCCAAGTAAGTCTTATGAATCATGTGATTGGATCTATCACGACTGCTTTAACCCACCAATACTTAAGTAACTGCTATTTGTGTACACATAAAACATACGTACATTATCATAAACTTCCGTACATTGAGAGAGACTTGAGATAACAACATCATCTCGTACACAAGTTATTCTTTCTAAGTTGCCGACATAAATTCAGCTACGGCTTCAGTTTATGAGAGAGGCGTGACAGGACACCAGACTATGAACCGTATCACAATTACCAAAAATGAAGGTTTCATCATCATCACCAGTGTTTTCCACTTGATGATCTTGTTGAGTGGGAAACATCACAAATCCAATCACAAAGCTCGTGTACTGTCCCCGACCTCCATTACTGTAGGTACTCAGATTTACTACAAATATGTGACATACCTACCTACAAGAGCAAGAGACCCAATGTTACTTCGAGTGTGATCGAAACACTCCTTCATTAAATGCCATATGATTTTGGTCATCCGTCAGCGCCATCCTAATTTTAAAAATAAGAGTAAAATACAGAAGAAATTACACACAGGCTAACCACCACACTGACGAACGCTATCAGACGGGCAGCCACGCATTCGGGCCGCCACGCAACCGGGCCGGCACGCAACTGGATCTGCACAATAGCGAAATACCACACAGACTAGGTGCCACACAGACTGGGTGTCACTCTGGTCAGTACCACTCTAATCGTCAAACTACGAGTATATTCTATATCCTGTATCACGTCTGCCATAGCACGATACAGGTAAGATGTCACACAAGGGTAAATGGCACAGAGGCGAAATGCCACACAGCAAAATACCACACCGGCGAAATGCCATACAGGCGGAATGCCTCACAGGCTAAATGCCACACAGGCGAAATGCCACACAGGCGAAATGCCAAACAGGCGGGATGCCACACAGGCAAGATGACACACAGGCGAGATGCCACACAGGCGGGATGCCACACAGGTGGGTGCCACAGAGGCGGAAGCCACAGAGGCGGAAGCCACAGAGGCGGAAGCCACAGAGGCGGAAGCCACAGAGGCGGAAGCCACCCAGGCGGGAGCCACACAGGCGGGAGCCACACAGGCGGGATCCACACAGGCGGGAGCCACACAGGCGGGAGCCACACAGGCGGGAGCCACACAGGCGGAGCCACACAGGCGGGAGCCACACAGGCGGGAGCCACACAGGCGGGAGCCACACAGGCGGGAGCCACACAGGCGGGAGCCACCCAGGCGTTAATAAACATTGCCAACATATAAGCTCAGTGTTGTTCATTCGTCACATTTTTTAAACCAGAAGGTACTTATAGACTCTAGTAATACCTCTTTCTATAATATAGGGTCACCACTGTAGCAGCCGTACTTATATAGCCAGTGCGTAGGTATCCACTGCTAGACCATACAGTACACTTTTCAATATGAAATTGCTGAAATCATGAAGTAGCAACTCCAACACGCTTTATTTCACTAATAGCTGTTTATAGACTCTCAGCTCGCGGTCAATTCCTCGACCAAACCTGCACCAAGTCAGTGATAAGTAACACAGTCATATCTGCTATCATAACACGTAACAACGGTCTACGAGTTACATAACAAGTAATCGTCACAGACCCGAACAAATGTTCACGGTGACATCTCTACAAAAACAACACCATCTCCACTGCTCAACATCAAAACCAAATCAGGAGTTTAATAATATGAAGCTCTCACGTTTATCTGTTACGCCAGTCATAGGTAAGTTCATTACCATCCAGTTCATATGTTACCACACCAAAACTAAACAAGTAATAATCATCGTCATCAATTTTAACTGTTCGAACAAGTATACTCTATCTAGACTTTACGTTACGTTTAAGCCTCCCATTTTGAAACGATTTAACAATGATTGTAATAATGAAGGTGTCCCATATACAGACGCCTTCTTAAAAAAAAAAAATACAGCATTAAATTTGCCATCTACAGCCACAAACAACATCGAGACTTTCGGGGCTATCACACACATGATTTCCAGGCCACTCCAAGTCAGCCAAATAAATCAGGATATTTGATCTCAACAACAGTTCAGGTACTACTAAACTTGTACTGGCAGAAGGATATAAAATCTCACCATTGCTTACACTACCTCATCTTACTGGTACAACAACAGAACTCGAAAAAGTTACTTTATATCGGTAATCATGGAAATTTCAGTACTCGGAGCTAAAGTTAATTTAATAAACCGACTATTGAACAATCACCAAAATATCTGGACTTTCTTAACATCATTATCGTTCAACATTTTCTCACAAAGATTGAAACAACTACCTTCTATTAGCCACGCTCCCATAGCCTCCATCAGGCCACCATCAGTGATAAAACACGATCACCTCCATCCGATGATGCGAATTACGAAATTTTAAGAAAACAAAACTATTACATAAATCTTATAAAAACCTCGGCTCGATAGACGTCACATATTGAGTTAGCTTCTTAGATAGATTCGTCTAACAAAGTCTTTAACCATGTCAAACTAAGTCATATTAACATAGAACAAATGGTTTTCGGTCGAACTAAGTCACAGGTTTATCTTTAGTTACTCAAAACATAAATCGAAATTATCTACCGTCAATCATTTCACTTACTCGTATTTACTTTTTCATTCGATTAATAACTTGATACCAACATAAAATTAAATTACTAATAAAACTACCCCTTTTTTCCATTTTGTAGTATTAAAAGAAACGTATATGAGTGATCCCATTGTTACCGCGGATATCTTCTATAACATTGGGAAACTACGACCACAATAACAAACATACTGAAATATGGAAAAGTTCGTTCGAATGTCTCTGTGTTAAATGTAAACAAACACGCTAACAATTTTTCTCTTTTTTTTCCGATACATGTTGGCACCCTCCCGCTCGCATAGAAATCGCGGAGATCTGTATTGGGTCATTATTAAAATTTTGCACATTCGAAGCCTATCCTATCTCTAAGATACAACATCCTAAAGTACACCAGCTAATTGTTCCACAAACTCACTGCTACGGCATCCCTGCCACACTGTTATTATCAAATATTTACTTAATCAGCAATCTGGAACGATTTATGGTGAGGGGAAAAGTCGAAGGCAAGAGACCCAGAGGCCGAAGTCCGAAGAGATGGGCGGACCAAATATCCGAACGATACATCCGTCAACGTCGCATTACATCAGGCGACCGATGGAGACAAACTCCGAAGATGTCACGATCCTCAGCAGTGAGGCAACGATCAAGAAGAAGAAGTCAATCAGCAGCAGTACCACCATAACGATGCTTACGTACTCAATTTATAAAAATAATAGGACTATGCTTTCAAGTATTTCTTATTCTTGTTTTCCAATAACTGACGTGATGTTGGTAATACATTAAATCATAGCGTACCATGTTTCAAGATGGTAAAATAATCTTAGATTAAATGTCACTTTTTTAATTTTAACACAGTGTACTGTAACATTTAGAGGGATTTAACATAATTCTTACTATTTTTGTGGAGTGATTTATTTTTTCTCAGTAATATTCTATTAGACAGCCCACATGAATTGACATAGGTACCCGCAAAAGCTAATATTTATTAAACTTGGCAGTAGTTTTTGACATCTATACCAACAATTTGTAACACTGACCATAAATGACGTTCTTTTTGTTTTGTTTACATTCTTTCTATGTGTAGTTTCACTAAAGATACAAATTAACCTGCCCTTCTCTCTACTAAGGGCGTCAATAGTGTTTCAGTCAGAATACTTTTCTGAATTATCAAAGTAAACAACTCTTAAAATCTGCTAGGGAGCCTCTTTTCAGCACAGGTTTTTACCAAATAATAATTATGTATAGGACTCACCAGATAAAGAGGAACTGTCAATATCACATAATTTCTCAGTCATGTACGCAACACTCGCAGATTGTCTACCATCGTCCCATGTTGAAACAATCACGTTGAGGCTACCAGTCCAGCGTTGCATTGCAATGTTGTTCTCGTAGGTGAAGCGAACCGTTGTACACCATTGTTATGCAATAGAAGAAAATAATTGTATTAGTAAAACTTAAAAAATAAAAAAATAATACTCGCCGGTTTCAATCGTTTTATTTATCTGCAGATATTTAAGCAATTAATTTAATTGTGGTGACAAACCACACTGCTAAATGAATCTAAACCTAAGCATTTACTTTAACTTCATTGAATAAACTTTAGCTGGCTAATTTAGAACTACGCAAATTATTCAACTAACACTATTTATTTTTTTTAAAAGAGGGGAATATTTTACATGAGTAGTCTAAATTAAGTTTCGCAAAAACAAAGAATACATACCAAAGTGCCGTCCATAGTATGTTTCACTCGATTTTTAATAATGGTGTCAATATCCCAATGGTGCTCTCGAAGGCCCGAGGTCTGCCTTGACCATAACCAATTGGTACAGATGATTTGTTGTTTACTTTATAAATTCCCCAATCTGTCTGACGAAGTCTTTGTCTTATATCTCGGGGTGTTTGGACTCTTGGCTGCGATTTAAACGTGTTTAATCATTTTATATTTTAATGTAGGCAATTCAACTGGATCGAGTAATCACTTTCCTTTTATTATTACGCTTCCACAAAGCGTTATCTGCATTTTCTTTGTCGCTTCTCATCATACCATCTCTTGGGCGTTGCGTTCGTCATCACCGCTTCTGATGTCGTCGCGTGAAGGAAAGGGTGTATCAGGATCATTGTCATCAGGGTGGTGATATCAGTATTAGATCGTCCAGATAAATTAAAGAAAGGGTTCACATTTGCTCCACTGTATTTATTCCAATTCATTTTTGCACATCACTTATAATTTCACTTGAAATCAGAGCAGTATCACAATGTAGGCAGTTGAGGTGATTAACTTTCTTATTTCAAAAGTGATTTTAAAATTACTTTATTTTCAAACGTAAATAACACTTTCTATAAACGAAATGTGGAGACAGTTTCAAGACGCGTCACTCCTCGGCGGCGGTCGCGCCAAGAATGGCCGCCACTCCGCCCGAGTCGTGCCGTCGAGACTCTGTCAGCACGCCCCACCAGAGGGCGCACTCCCACTTCCGTTTTCTTCGTCATGAGTCCGTACTATTGACCACATGAGTCCGTACTATTGACCACATGAGTCCGTACTATTGACCGCATCCGTCATGTATATAGGTACCCTCGGAGCCTAAGATTTGGTGGTGGAGGTATCCGACTCGCAAGCGAGAAGTCCCGGGTTCGAATCCCCCCGCGGCCGTGCACCGATGACTCGATTCTGAGCTATGTAGTTTTAGTTGAACACTACCTGAAGCTTTTACGGTGAGGGAAAACATAGTTATGAAATCTGCACATTCAGGCGACACAATGTGTAACCGTGATCCAATCTGGTCCGGTTCCCCCGGTCGCAGGATAACTGACGTCAGATGGGAGTCGCTCCACTGTAATTACCTGATGTGCCAAATCCCGGATCATGGTCGAGCCGGACCCCAGGCCCTCGTGCGCGAGGATATAACCAGAACATTACCGCCGAAATGATTATTATTTTTAACCTCAGAGCCCAAGATTATCTAAGAAAACACCCTAGAGCGCAACGATGCCATGTGAGAGATTGTTGCAAGGTGCCATGTTATCGCGCATATTTCTATTAAAATTTGCAGCGACAGAAACGACTTTCTACGACATTTGTAAGTACCCTTTGTTGGCAATCGCCGCAAGGGTCGTAGCATTTCTTATT
Organism: Blastobasis lacticolella; assembly: GCA_905147135.1. Classification (NCBI taxonomy): domain Eukaryota; kingdom Metazoa; phylum Arthropoda; class Insecta; order Lepidoptera; family Blastobasidae; genus Blastobasis; species Blastobasis lacticolella. Next base: position 15,545,734 of record LR990045.1, read on the forward strand.
GCAACGGTGTTAGCAAGGTGCGTTTCGGTTCCGCGATTTCTTGGAAATGTTTAGAAACCGCTTCTTGTCTATCGTTGAGATCAGATCAGATCGCTGTCAGTAAACGGACCATAAGGCGAACAATGGAGGGAGAGAACTCGAGAGGCACCATCGAAACCTTGCTCCATTGGTCGATAGTTACCTTTTGCTGGCAATCGCCGCACTGCTCGTAGCATTTCTTCTTGCAGTGGTGTTGGCAAGGCAGCAGGCGATTGCAGTTCCGGCGGCACGGCATGGCATCCAGGTCCATGTTGCACTCCACGCGCTCCGTATGCGTGCAAGAATTCCGTTTTTTCGTCACCTGGCATCACAGTAAGTACCACAGATTTAATAGTAACAAAAGATTGAACCGTTTTCTGTGGCCTTAGCACAAGTGTGTCCGCGACAAAGCTCGCGCCGCGAGAGAACGTTTGTCTCTTTCTCTCAATACTAAGACGAAAGAGATAGCAATACCTATGTCGCGCTTTTTCTCGCTTATCGCGCGCGAGAGCAACTTGTGCTAGGCCTACTAGTAGGTATTGTCAGTTGGTTTCAAAAAGCACCAATAGATGGTGCTCCCACAATTTTGGTACTTTCTTTTTAAATCTGTATGATTGTGGTAGTGATTTCATGCAGCCAACAAATATTAAACTTAAAAATAAAAAGTTTATTAATATTGACATAGCTTTTAGAGGTTAAAAGATATGTAAGTAAAGGTATAAATTTATGTAAGTAGGCACTATGTTCCATTTTAATACAAACCTTTTGTATTTGAAATACTTACATTCATTCTTGATCCTAGCGTTCATGAAACGAACTGACTCAGTCAAATTGATGTGTTTTTTTTTGTAATAAATTATTAAAACCTCTAAAATTGTTGAAAACTATCTAGTTTGCAATATTCTCCTGTACAACGTACCCAGTGTTTATATCATCTTTGCTAAGTACCTATTTCAAGCAATCTTCAATTACCAAAATTGTTGGGGCGCCATCTAGCGAGTGATTAGGAATGATACCTACTTATATAAATAGATACCTATTGAAAATCTGCTCATTAGAACAATCTAGGTTGGCATAAAGCTTAGAGTTCGAACGCGCTCCGGGTGAGTGCAAGCCTGACACTTCTGCGTTACGCAGCATCACGTTATTTTCTTAATCGTAAGTAGGATTTGTAGATGTTTTATACACTGTCTCTTAGCAAAATATAATATAATTTTGTAATTTCTGTATACTTTATATTGTGTGCAATAAATTGTCAAATAAATAAATAAAATATGATCCTTGTAAGCTACCTACTATTTAACCATACTGTACCATTTAACAGCGAATAAATGAAATATGAATATAACTATTGCAATAAAACACTTTTTTTTTTCAAATTTGTGTTGTACCGGTTGTGTAAGTATGAGAGTTTAAATTTTTAATGTGTAAGTACCTACTGTTTTATTTATTCCGAAATCGGCATCGTGCTTCCTAAGAACGAATAATGGTATCTTTACTTTTCTATTTCTTTACACTAAATAGATAGGAATACCTAGTTCAGTTTTCATCAGGTAAACGTTATATCCAGCCTTACAACGTAATACGGAGGCCAGTAAAGAAACATTTCATAAGCAGCTGCCCTATATTGTCGCTTAGCTCTTATAAATTTACATTAGGAACTTTTTATTTAGGACTCCTTGACAGATTTTTTCGATTAAAATAGTACTAAGAAATTGAAGTAGCAGGTAGAAGTCGGAAACCATACGACAAATAAATAGTACTGACCATGACGGTGCAGGGGTCGCAGGTCTCGTGGCACATGCGCGCGCAGCGGTGCTCGAGCGGGGGCGCCGCGGCCGCCGCGGCCGCCGCGCTGCAGCCGGCCTTGGCGCGCGCGCACGGCTTCTCGCATGCGTACTGTGCATCCACATAGATTAGATTAGACTACCAGTAGCCTGATCAAGTTAAGGAATGTTACTGATCGACGATTATTGGACTTTGCAGAACATATTTTGCAAATTTTCAAATATCCAGTCAGACGCATCGTAAATATTCTACTTCAACAGGTGCATGTTGTTACTTTATGATTTCAAGTTGAAACAGCTGGAGTATTACGCTAATGTATAATGCTAGTGTTTCCACGTAGATCATCATCAGCGTATACTAATCCGCTGCTGGACACACACATGGGCGCCAATGCACCTTGTCCTCGGCTTGTCGCACCCAGCAACCTCCCGCAGCCAAAAATCGTCACTCCACCTGGCCGCAGGGCGTCCGTACACTACGCTTACGCGCTTACCTAGTCGCAGTCCCCACTAAAAACTCATTTACTTCAGCCGTTCGCTTTCGTTGCGAATTTTATCCTTTAGGATAGACTCCGAGCATAGCACGTTCCATAGCACGCTGAGTGACCATAAACTGGTGAACCATTCGTACTGTAAGTGTCCACGTCTCGGCACCGTAGGTCACGTAGGTTTCCACGTACTTCGCTTCTACTTAACTGAGATGTACGAGGTTGGAGCCACTGGCGGCAGGTGTAATACACACTCAATACACGCAATACACACCAGCTCGTGATCGGGATCGTCGGTGACGTGGCAGGTGCGCCGGCACTGGTGGCCGCACGACTCCACGCGGAGCTCACACGGCCAAGGACACTTCACGAGGGCAACGTCACACCAGCACGATTTGTTGGTCTGCAAACAATCAGGGATAATTCTCCACTAGCAAACCACATGGCAACTAGAATCTAGATTATGTGGTAGATGAAATTTATCCTGTAGGTGGAGGGTACGATGTGACGTGGAATCAAATTTAAAACTAAACAGAACATTTAACGGAAAATGACCGATGATAACGTAAATGGGTAAAATAGGGGTCCAAGATCCGAACCTCGTGTCCGCAAGCGGATAGCGTGACCTTGACCGGGATCAGGCACTTGACCGCGGGGTCGGCGGGGTCGACGTGGCACTGCACGCGTTTGCGGTGTCCGCACGGGAGTAGCTTCTCCACCAGCTGGACACAGGGCTTGCACTTCTCCCAGCAGGCGGATGGGCACACGTGGCCCAGCTCGCAGAGAACCCTGGGGAAATTATTCTTTGAACGGCTGCTTTCTTTATTTTTCACCTGTCCAGCACGAAGACGATGCTTTTGGTGCGTAAAAACTCACAGCAAAAATGTTTGGAGTCACGCGCGCAGCAAAAACGAAGTTTGCTACAAGTTTTTACGAACCAAAAGTGCTCTTTTTGTACTGCAGAGGTGGAAAGTTGTATATTATTTTTATCACCCCAGAGAGCAGGTGTAAGTAGGTAGAAGTTATTCAAGGAAAGTGATAAAAAAAGAAGAAAGAAAACATTTATTACAAAGGACGGCACGACATGATAATTTATATTTAACACAAAAATAAAAACGGTACATAAAACACGGCAAGAAAGACTAATGTGTCCGTCTACAAACGATATATTTATGGATAAAATCCTTTTTTATTTGCCATCTAATAACAACTACGTACTATGTATAATAAGTATGTATTTAAAAGTATATAAGTAGTTTATCAGTTATCTAGTACCCATAACACAAGCTTTGCTTACTTTGGGGCTAGATGGCGCTGTGTGAATTTGTCCACGATTTTTTTTTTTTTTAACTTTGTGGTAAGTATAAACAAAAATTGGGTTGATACCAGATGTTGCACTCCAAGTTTTGCTAACCTTTCGCACGGCAGGAAGCATTTGGTTTTTGTATGGCCGCGATCGTGAGCGTGGCAAACTCGTGGGCAATTATGCCCGCACGGCAGACTGTAGTTGCATGTCAGCAAACAACCGCCTTCGGGAACCTTTTCGAAGTCTTTGGCGCAACTAATCTGATGGAAAATGTTAAGTCGCTATCGTTATGTGCCAACTAACTCTCGGTGGTCAAATTCGGTGGTCAGGGGTGGGACCGCCTAGCTCGAATTCTCTCGAATAGTGATTTCTCATATAATAAGACCACGCTAAAGCGCGCTCCACATGTTCGACGAAACTTCCGGCGAAACTTTTGCCGGGACTTTGGTCGATCCTCTACATTCTCGCCTATTAGGGATGTGGTAGTGTCAAAACGCGCGACATTTTATCGATTCATCGGTGTAATATCTGTAATCTACTGTAAACAGGGTCACAGAGGTTATGGCAGCTTCTCTACTGTAATTACTTGATCTACTAATATCCTGGATCATGGTCAAGTGTACCCCGAACCTGTTACGGGAAAAAGTGCTTGGAATATAAATATAAAATCGATCGAATGGAGACGACAACAAATTATCTCTACTTAGTCTATGAAATAGGCGAGACATGCCAAACATGCACGGGACTACACGAATACTCTCTCTACATTCTCGTGTTCCCGCGAAACTGTCCACATGTGGAGCGCGCTTAACTCCGAATCGCATATTTAAAAACAAATAAAAAATATCTGTTGGTCAACTTATGCCAAGTGTTTTATCCGTCATAGAACATCATTCATAAAAGTCATAACAAACAAATTTCTGTAATACTGTTTATTTTTGTAAGTTAAAAAACATATTATTATTTAATGGGCAAAACTTTTATTAAGAAAGTGCGGAAGATAATTATCACCATGATTAATAATTTAGACAAAAGATAATAGTGACCAAATAAGTGAATGTTTACAAGAAGGACTAACAAGAACTGACAAGGACAGATTATCCCCAGATAATTGCCATATCCACACTTTATAATTTCTACTACTGTCAGTTGATTCCGACCTACCGTGGTCCCAGGGCCGGATTTAGGGGAGGGCAACCGGGGCGAAAGCCCCGGGGCCTCCACAAACGGGGGGCCCCCCAACAATAGACTTAGGAAAAAAAAATATTTTAAATTCCAATTAGTAAACACTAGTAAACATCTTTTCCTTTGATATTTTTTTTGGCTCTTTTACCTTTACCTACAGCCTGCAGTACTGTGTACATTCATGATTATTTGATTATAATTACACTTAATTTATTATTTTTTAATTACACTTAATTACAATAAATTATTTATTGAAAAACTCGACCTAAAAAAAATTTTTACTTTATTTGGAATATAATTTGGAGCGAGGAGGCCTGCGCTCCTTCGTTGCCCCGAGGCCTCTGTAAATCCTCTAAATGCGGCCCTGCGTGGTCCTATTATACTCCATATTGTTCGCTCGCGAAAAAAGACGAAGATGTGCGATGAGGTCATAAAGCTATAGCAAAAAGTTAAGCGATAGCTCCCCTGGCATTGGCTACTAGTAGTAGGTATGTACTTACAATACGCTCCAAAATATCTACAACACATTTAGAGAAGTTATCCTAATGGATTGTACTATTTGTACTTTCTACGTTCTGATACGGGAATTGAATTAGGTACTTACAGCGCTTATCTGCGATGGATGATTTACACACTTAAGAATCAAGGAAGTTCCCAATGATGCATTCAGTTCTAAGGTCGTCCCGATCTTTTTCCAAAGATCAGAGTTATTTTTTAATATTTCGATGTTACCGAGAATATAGAATCCTAAAAGCAGAAAAAAAAACAAAATTAGTTTTTAGAATATCTATTATCGAAGGTGGCGAGAAAATTAACTAACCTACATCATAATTATACCAATTTTATTGTAGATAAAAACCCTCTATACTTTACCTTCGCGGGCTCTAGAAAGCGCCACGCAAACTCTGTTCTCCGTTCCCAAAAATCCAATTTTATTTTCGTTATTGTTTCTTACAAGTGAAAGTATAATAATTTTCGATTCTTCACCTTGATAGTTGTCCACCACAGTAATTTTAACTTGAGACAAATGTCTATATAGTTCTCTTTGCTAAAATCATAGTACAATTTAGGAAATCGTTAGGAATTTCTGGACTTTGTTTAGAACAAAATAAAAATAAGTAGGGTACATACCTACAGTCATTAAACGACGTTGACCACCTGCCCATACTTGCGATAATCCATATGATAATATGGACTATTTAAGCAATCAGTTAGTTCGTTGTATGACTGTAAATTTACTGTACTGTACCTACATTATAATGGTAGAATGACCTAGGTACCTTTCGCATATAGAACATTTGGCCCGAGTAGGCGGCGAGAATGGTGACGTCGCCATCTTGGTAATCCTGCTGCATCAGGTAGTTGGCCAGCCCCAGGGCTATGTCTGCCTCCTCCTGGTTCGAGCGGCTCGAGGTGTCGTCCACTTGCTGAGAGAGTAGCCAAGTTTAGGTGGTCGAAATTCAATCCACTTATAAAAATTTAAAACTTGAAGTATTTTATTTTATGTAATAATGTTTTCTTTGAGTGTTACATTTTGGTATCTTTAAAACATAGTGACAGGTATGCTCCAACGTATACTGCATCTGCACTTAACACCAGGACCTATATTTTTTTTTTTTTTAAAGTACATAGTAGTTAGTACCTATACCTATAATAACACCACGCTAAGACCGAATCGCTTTTTAACAAAAATAAAATAATAATCTCTGTATGGCAACTTATGCCAAGTTTATTAAACGTCATAGAACGTCATTCACAAAAGTAATAATAAACAATTTTATTTCTGTAGGATTGTTTATTTTCGTAAGTTATGAAAAATATTATTAAATAATGTGCAAAACTATTTAAAAGGAAGTGCGGGAGATAATTTTCAGTATGATAAATTATTTTGACAAACTAAAAGTACAAGTTAAATTTTTACTACTGTCAGTCAATGCGGACTTATCGTGGTCCTATTATATGTAGGTACCTACCCATCTAGACTACGTAATTTGTATTGTACTTAAATAGCTACATTTTCCTTGCCTAGTCGCACAAGAAGGCGATGTCATCTTATAAGTACCTACTGGCCGCCAAATTCACTCTATGGGGAGTTTTCCAGTAGGTATTAACAGATCATTTCAAAAAGCATCAATAGATGGCGCTCCTACAATTTTGATAATCTTTTTTTTAATTGTATGATGGTGGCAGTGATTTCATGCAGCCAACTAATACTAAACTTATAAATAACATGGTTATTAATATAAATATAACTGTTAAAGGTTGAACGAAATGTAAGTAGAAATATTTATAGAAGTGGGAATGTTCCATTATTATTACAACATCTAAAATGGTTGAAAACTACGTGCCCACTCCAGAATGGCCTGGTGCCCACCCCAGAATCTACCGATTCGAAATTCTAGGATGGATACATAAATAACTTCACATAAAAACAATTTCAATGAAATACAACCGAGAAATCAAACTTACTTTTACCTACTTTTGCAGTTACAAAAATAATTGTCTCTACATTAGAATTTGGTGTGTCGTAAGGGGCGCCTAACTAAAGGAATAAGCCAATGGATGGACAGTAGCATCCCTCTGTGTAACTAAGTACCTACTGCGATCGCCTAGTCGATTGGCGATTATAGCATTTCTTCCCACGCCACGGCCCTCGGTCTCCGGCTGTAGGTGGAATCTTAGCGGTCACGGTAACGGCGGGGCAGGGGGTGCGAAAAATCCGCGGCATAGACCAAGCTACCACAAACGACGACCCTTGGCTATGGCTTGGCTCCAGACACTGCGTACCGACGAAGGGCTGTACCAGTGTAGCCAGTGGAACTGGAGGAAGTCGTGAGCAGATTACGTGGGGAGGTCATAGGTTATCTGAAGTTCGAAGGAAGGAGGAGGACTCGATAATCCTGAAATCTGTTCTATTTCCGGGAGGGGCAACTGTACCAACTGTCCCTGGGCGGTATCGGGATCCTCATCCACAAATTCCCCGTGAACAACGTTGTCAAAATTGAGTGTGTCGTCAAGAGTAGCGTACCTTATATTAAGAATTACCAAGCGATATTCGCATTACCGTCTTCACCATAAGGGCACTCGGGGCCCGTGCCCAGGGCCCCCATTCTCGGGGGGCCCCGAAGGATCCACAATTTCTCTCACACATTTATTCTCAAAACATTTTTGTCGGGCACATTACACTTTTTTCACAAATCAGGAATCTTATCAGTAGGTTAGATTTACAAGGCATATCATATCATATACTACGCCATTATATTATCGATGACTGCGACTTTTCCTACTGTACTAATTAATAATATTTCCGAACGCAATACCTATTTTACTACGTACTCCATCTAGCGGTCACTCACGCAATCACCCCAATTCCACAGTCAAGTTGCACCGTCTAAACAAGGCCTAATATAAATGTCGACATTGTCTATGGTTGGAGGAATTCCCGAATGATGTATTGAATTTGAACTTTCAGTCTGATAGGAGTGAGTTGAGTTATTTTGTTTGGTTTGTTATTTAAAATTGAGTAAGATAAACAGGATTTAGATTTGTTCGTTTAAACATTATTTCATTATGTCAAAAAGAACATATTTAAGTGGTTCACAAAAAAGAAAAAAAGTTATAGCTCAAAAAGAAATAACGGAAAAACTTCCAAAGCTCACTTCGTTTTTTACGGTTGAAGAAACAAATAAGCAGACCGATTATTCATCCTCATCAAGCAAGACAAAAGTACCTCTGAATATCACCAGGAAAAAGAGGTCTTGTGTGATGAAAATGACAAACACACATTAAATCCTGAACCATCGACTTCAAGCTCCTGTGAATTAATAACTGCAAGCTTAGAGAATGTATCTGTGTCTCCTGACCCTGGTACTTACTGTGACGACATTTTACCAGAACAAGTCCGGGATATTTGGATTCGAAAAGGGCCAGAGTTTTTCCAAAATATAAATAGTGACTTCTCCGAAACTTCTTCAAGTTTTCCAGATTCCAAAGGTAAAACGAAAACTAGATACTTGACTAAAAAATATTTTTTCGTAAATTGACGAATGGTGAGTCTTTAGAAAGAAAATGGCTCCTTTATTCACCAGCAAAGAAATCGGTATACTGTTATTGCTGCCGTCTATTTAATACCACTACTGGTACTGGACATAATTTAAGTTCTCCTAATGGATATAGAGATTGGAAGCATATAAGTAACTTATTGATAGAGCATGAGAACAGTTCACAGCACAGGGAATTTATGATGAAATATAATATGAAGTATGCAAGGATGAAAAGTACTGGACGGATTGATACTGAGTTGCTGTCCCAATATAATACAGAAATTAACTATTGGAAGAATGTGCTTAGGAGGATTGTTGCAGTAGTGAAATTTTCGGCTTCGAGAGGACTTGCTTTTTGTGGTGATAATGAGACATTATGATCGCAAAATAATGGCAATTATTTGGGGTGCTTAGAGCTGATTAGTGAATTTGATCCTTTTCTTGCTGATCACATTCAAAAGTACGGAAATCGTGGAAAAGGAAGTACATCATATTTATCGGCAAATATTTGTAATGAATTTATTAATTTAATGGGACAGCAAGTTTTGAAAACTATTGTCAAAGAACTTAAATCAGCAAAGTACTACTCTATGACCAACTGACATTCATAGTTAGATATGTAAAAGACGGACAGCCTATTGAGAGATTTTTGCAATTTATGCCTGTGTATGAACATAATGCGCAATACATAGCAGATATCATTTTAAACTTTTTTGAAAGCCTTGATATTCCCATAAAAGATTGTCGCGGGCAGAGCTACGACAATGCATCAAATATGTCTGGAAAGTACTCTGGTGTTCAGTCAAGAATAAAAGAAGTTTGCGAATTTGCGATTTACGTTCCTTGTGCGGCACATTCGCTAAATTTAGTGGGTGTTCAGGCTGTTGAGTGCATTACTGGAGTAGTAACATTCTTTCAATTTGTACAAAAATTGTTAAATTTTTTGTCGGCTTCGACAAAACGATGGAACATTTTGACAGAACATTTAGGTGCAGATAGAGTCCTGAAATCTCTTTCCGAAACTAGATGGTCTGCACGTGCCAATGCTATTAATGCTTTGCAAAGTGGTTATTCTAATATTTCTAAAGCATTGTCTTCAATCGCAAGTGACGTCAATCAGCCAGGAGACACTAGAAATGAAGCCCAAAGCCTAGCAAAAAAAATGGAAAAATTTGAGTCTGCTCTTCTAACGGAAATTTGGAATGATCGTTTGGGAATTATGAATAAAACTAGTCTAAGTTTACAGAATAGTACTATCACCGTTGTAACGAAACTTTACGAATCTCTGATCACTTATGTCATACCGCACGCAATAATTTTGATCAGTACGAAACGGCTGCTAAAGAAAAAAATCCATATGCTGATTACAAAGATACATTTGAAAGAAAAAGATCTCGCAGCACACGCATCACTTTTTTTGAAGGATCATCAGAGGAGGCACAGTTGCGCGGCAAGGAAAAGTTTCGTGTAGATACTTTCATTCCCATAATTGACACGTTAAATACACATTTAAAAAAATGTTCGGTAGCATACCAAGAAATAGATAGTCGATTTAGTTTTCTATGTCAGTTAACAACAATGGAATCTGGTGAGTTGACCAAAAAATGCAAAGAATTTGCAGAATTTTATCATGAAGACATTAATGCAGATGAGCTCAAATCAGAATGTTTTCACTTAAGCCAATATTTAAAAAACATAGCAAAGGAATCAGCTGATTTAAAGATTTCAACCTTACATAACTTAATAAAATCAGATAAATTGGAAGAAACTTTTCCAAACGTAGAAATTGCTACAAGGATATTCCTTTGCCTAATGGCTACCAATTGTAGTCGAGAGCGGTCATTTTCGCACCTTAAAAGAATAAAAAATGAATTGCGAACAACAATGTTACAAGAACGACTGAGTAATTTGTCAATTATGTGCATAGAAAGTGATATCCTTCAAAAAATTGACTTCAAGGATATAATAGAAGATTTTGCTCAACAGAAATCGCGAAAGAAACCGCTAATATAATTGTAACCAAAAAACCTATGCTGTATTTGATAACCTATAAATGGGTTCATAGGTACTTAGTAAAAAATGTAAGTGTTTTTCTTTTTTTACTTTCCAATTCGCTTTCTTTACTTTCAAAAAGGGCCCCAAATTCTTGTGTGCCCAAGGGCCCCAGCCTAGTTTAAGACGGCGCTGGATATTCGTTGAAGGTTACAGGCTATGTATGAGGAAATTTCCACAGCCATATATTCCTCCAAGACACACTACACCATTTTCATGGGGATTGTCTACGCAAAATACGAAGCGGGGACGAGTTGAGATTAGGAAATTTGGAGTTGGAAATCGGAATGCTTGTCGCCAGATGCTGGCCGTATTCATGGATAAGGAGATACTCTATTTGATAAACAACTTCTCCTGGAAGCCTGAACATCGCAGATGGACGTGGGTTAGTCCCAATGGTGTCACAAAAAATGAGATTGACTTCATCCTATCCACGAAACGGCATATATTCAAGGATGTCTCGGTAATCGACAGCGTAAGAATTGGCAGTGATCACCACTCTGTCAGAGGCACATTGAATCTATAGCCAAAGCTCGAAAGATCGAGATTGATGAAGTCTACGCTCCAGCCTGTACCCATCCAAATCCAAAACCCAGAGAGCTTTCAACTCGCGTTTCGAATGCCTAGGAGGGTGCATCAAAATGGACGATTACAATCAGATTGGTAAAACTTGCAGATGCAGGCCGTAAACTTGTTTGCCACCTTAGTGGTATAAAAAAACTACTTTTCTGTTCTGTGGAACAGAAAAGAACCTATCTCGATGGTTTTTATCCTGGACATCAGCCTGTATAAGATTAGACTCTCAAACAGCTCAAAAACAACAACACGCTGGGTGATAATGTCCAGACCAGAACAGACCTTTGCTTAAGACCCTTCAGAAGCTATTCATTTCTGTCCTCATCGAGGAGAAAACGCTGTTAGCACAGAATTATAGTGATATTGTTCTTCAAGAAGGGAGGGAAAGGAGGGTGATAAGACGCTCTTTAAGAACTTTAGACTCAGTTGGATTCAGTGTAATCAGCCATTACGCTTGACGTTTTTGATTTGATCGAAACCTGGGCTGTGCTCCAGTCTCCACAGAATGGTGCGGTGCCAAATAGACTATCGACATATCGGAGCATTGAAGTGTTTGTACAAAAACACCATTCTGTCAGTACGTCTCCAGGACTTGAACTCAAAGCCTTTTCAACTATAGCGAAGAGTGTAGACAAGGTGATGTCATATCACCGAAGTTGTTCACCGCTGCGTTGGAGGATGTCTTCAGGCTTCTGGGCTGGGACAGACTTGGTATCAATATTAACCTCGCGAGCACCTCACTCATCTTAAATTGGCTGACGATATCGTAGTCATGGAAACCTTGGAAGACTTGGGCTTGCTTGATGGCCGCTGTGGTGCCTCTCAACAAGTAGGTCTTAAAATGGAAATGACGAAAATTGTGTCAAATGCCCATGTGTGCCTACTCCAGTGATAGTTGGAAGCGCTCCACTTAAACTTGTTAACGACTATACATACCTAGTCCAGCTAGGTAGGTCAAATTTCTAGAAAGACTCGTTTGGGCAGCGTTCGGGAAGCTACGCCATATATGTTTTCGTCCCAATTACCAAGGTATTTCAAAACGAAGCTCTTTGTTCAATGTGTGTTGTCAGTGAAGGGAACCTATGGAACGGAGACGTGGCCGCTCACTGTGGACCTTTTAAGAAAGCTCATTATCACCCAAAGGGTAATGGAAAGGACTATGCTCGGAGTCTCATTGCGCGATCGAATAAGAAATTAAGAGATCCGCAAGCGAACCAATGTCACCAACATAACCCGAAGGATTGCCAAGCTTAAAAAATTGCAGTGGCAGATGGCCGATGGGACTGTAAAGTTCTCTAGTTGCGATCACGTAGGTACCAGCAGACGGAGCGTGGGTTGCCCCCTACAAGGTGGGCCGACGACTTGGTAAAGATCGCAGACCAGCTGAATGCGAAAGGCGCAGGATTGCTTTTTGTAGAGATCTCTGAGGGAGGCCTATGCCTAACAGTGGGAGTCTTCCTGCTGATATGAAGATGATGACATCGCGATACGTATCTATCGCATTGTTTGCGGCGATACAAAGCTAATTATACCTTGTGGCTATAATACTTTTGATACATTCATGTGAGAGTTTAAGTACTGCAGTTTACTATTAAAACATATGAACTATGACATTACGTTACCGCGACAAGATAAAGCTTTTTATGAATTATGATGCTAATCGTGCTAACTGACTGTACATTGGGGGTCGACCTGGCACATCGGCTACCTCTGGGGGCCAGGCCTCCCCTGGAAAATAGCCCTAGATACGCCAATGGGTAAGGAATGCTTTAGATACCTATTGAAAAACTGCTCATTGGCTCAAATTATAGATCAAAGTATATACACTAATATACTAATCCGCGGTGCGACAGAGATGATGCTCCACGAAACCGAACACGAGCCGAAGTGCATTATTTACCACCTCCAACTGTAAGGCAAGGTATTATAGTCTACAACAACTTGTTGTACGAAGCGATGAATTGCTTCAAACAAGGAAACCTAACAATAAAACGGTCTAACCTGCTCCTTGAAGTCATGCGTCAAGAAGAACAGGTTATCAGCGACCCCTCTGACTGCCGGGAACGCTTCCACGCTTGGGTGGTTCTGCAATTCCGGGTAGATATGCGGCACGATCAGCTTAGCCAGCTCCGGCCTCATACGGTGTTGCACGGAGAGCCGCCGGCTGTGCATCCCGTTGCGGATCATGCGTTCGAATAGAGATATCTCCAGGTTGAATTGTCGCGCGAGACGTACGTCCGCCGCTGAAGGTCGCAGCTGTTGGTGGTCCCCTGGAAGCATCGACGTTTAAGAAGCTATCACCTTTTAACAAGGTCAACACTTCCAACTAAAAAAGACAATTTATTTGGTAGGCACTCTCGATTTATGTTTAAGGCAGGCATCACAGCCGCCCTCCTTAGGTTGCAGATGTCCTGGACTTCTGTGGAAGCTTTCTCTAAGCGTGTGCCCCTCTAGGCACCCCAAACCTTACCCCGGCAGTAGAATTTTGGTAATTTAGGGAATTGTGATTCCAATTACCCTCTTGTCGATTGATATTGGTGAAATGAGATAAAAGATTACGATTTTTGAAAAAAAATTGTGCCCTTTCCACCCTTGGCGCTTTCACGTGTCTGAATCATACAGCTAGCTGAGAATCTGTTTAAAAAACTATATAAAATCTGGTGCTCTTATTGACTAATTAAAAGGAGTAACGCTTAATGTGGAACACCGCTAATTATGTAGATATATTACTTACCTATTAGGATAAGATGTTGACATTCTTGCGTTAAAGACGTGACAATGTGCTGCTCCAGGACTTCAGCTGCCTCTTCCACTATCACTGAAATTAGTTGTTGAAAGAAGTATAGGCAGTTCTTATTAATTTCGTCGGATTTATTAACATTATCCCAGCTATGTGTGACGTTTACCAATTGGGGGACCTAAAGCTTGCAAGAGTTTTCGCAGTCGCGCGGCTCCACTGGTTGTCATTCCGATCACTTTGGTCCCACGGAGCATTTCCAAATCGACCATCATCCTAGCCTCCTCGTAGGCGCGTTCTGCGCTTTCCGCATCTTCCTAAAATAGTAAATGCGGATATTATTTGGCTGTGTGGTGACCGGCATTGCATTACAGGTCAATAATGCACATCCATCTGGCATGCCTTTTGCAGTGCTTATAGAACACTGAACATAGGTACTAAGAGCTAATGGTTCATACAATTTTATTTGAAAACTCATACCTTCAGTGGTTGAAGTTTTATTTTTAAGTCGTCTCTGACAGTATTCGCCCAGGTAAAGTATAACGCCCAACGATCTTTCATTGGCAGTCTGGATAGGTCGTCCAAGCTGCCATTAAAAATGAACGTGTGTTGCTCGTTTGCCATCCGCTGAAATAATATAAAAGTAGAAATACAAGAATTCATTAGGACTTCGAAGTACTTTGATGTCATTAATTTCACGAACTTACAGAGAACAACTTGATACGAGAATGTAAATCGATAATATTTTGTTCAATTTCGATTTTTTTCTGCCTGTCTTCAATTTTGTTGTATAGCCAATATAGAGACTGAATTTGCTTTTCTGTGTCATTAATTGTAAACCTTGTAGTAACGATGAAATCATCAATATGCATGAAGTCTTCAAAATCATCCAAAATTGCTGCCATTCTGCCATCATCATTTTCGTCAACGTCTGGCATGATAGCATCATTTTCTTCTTCATTAATTCCTTCTAAATTTATATCTTGAATATCAACCAGTTCCATGTTTTCAAAAAGCCAATGTTTTATCGGATCAGACTTAACATTGGGCTTATTGCGTTTATAATGCTGCCCAAGAATTTGACTCTCCGGTACCAGTGCACGGAGACTTTGGTAACTAATGACCCCGGTATTTAGAGATTCCAAAAGATTACGTGCATTCTGTAAATCCGTGACAGCCCTTCTTAGGTTATGTCTCTGTTCATTATACAATTTGGATGCCCAATTATCAAATCTGTGATTTCGTCTCAGCGTGGTGAGATTAATCTCGGTCATAGCTTCGCTTCGCGATTGCCCGCCAATACGAACTATCGAATTGGTCATAGGTAATAAGCCTTCTAGAAATTGATCCAATGCGTGATTTGTGTAACAAATAACGAGCATGAGGCAAACATCGTCTACACGTAGATTTCTTATAATCGTCGTTGCTACCTTCAATGCAAGAAAAGTCTTTCCTGTGCCAGGAGGACCTTGAATGACCGCGAACTCGCGGGTAAGTGCGAGTTTATAGGCTTCGTACTGACTATCGTTCAAGCTCAATTGTTCTTTGGTCGGCCAAGTCTCGTCTCGAAGCACTACAAATTTGGTTGATTCGAGCGGTCCAGTGTGAACAGCATACATTGCTCCAGGGCTTAAATATGCTGGAGGTTCTTGTTTGGGCTAAAACGTTAATAAATTAAAATTTTATAAATAAAAAAATTTAATTCTTCATATACCCAAATACTTACTTCGACATCAACAATATACTCTTTCATGGCTAAATGTTGTGGAAACTTAGGATCTTGCAGAGCCTTGAGTATGTGTTGATAAGGTTCGTAGTAAACTTGGCTTTCTATCATATAATACAAACCGCCATCAAATAAGTTGGTAACGTCCATATTTACCATTGAAACTGGAATCTAAAAGACCAAGACTATAAAGATAAATAAATATGCTTGGACAAATTCACACAGCGCCATCTAGCCCAAAAGTAAGCAAAGCTTGTGTTATGGGTAACTGATAAACTGCATATATACTTTCTTTTTAAATACATACTTATAATACATACTACACCCAAACCCGTAAAAGAAATTAAAACTCATCATTTCGATTTCTGCTCGGCAGGGAATCGAACCCGGGACCTCTGCGTGGCGACCGACATGTTAACAAACTGAACCACTCAGGTCGTCAAATAACGCCTATACCAAGAAAACATTTCGGAAAGAATAATACACCTGCAATCATCTTAACCTAACTAGTAAATAACACAAAGCTTGCGGGCTGCAAGCTTTGTATTATTTATTTAGTTTAGGGTAGTAGGTACTAGCAAAGTAAGAATAGTGTCTGTGACTGCATCATTTCGCACTTTAGTTAGATTAAGATGATAACGTAATATAAGAACCATATACTGAATTAAAGCTAGTCCGTTGTCAATACATCGTAAGTAGCAATAAAACTATTAATTACCATTCCAATGCTCAGCAATTTAATATCTCGTTCCAAAATAGTGGCTGTCAAAAAGCTTTTGAAATTGTCCTTCGTAAATAGCAACAGTGATCCGTAAATAAATCGTTTGCTATGGGCCCAGTTTATTTTTTTGAATCTCTTTACTGTTTTTTCGTCGAGCTGTACAATTGACCCTATATTTGTTTTTGATACGTATGGCCCGACAAATATCACGTCACGGTAAACTCTGAAAGCAAAAACCATAGTGAACTAACATTCCACTTGCGGTCCTATACGCTTATGAAGGCATAGCAATGACTTTATCTTAGGGTGGGCCAGCCAGGGCCATGGGCGTAGCTAGAAATTGAGATAAGCACTATAATCGAATCTAGAATTTACTTTGGAAAGCGCTTTAAATATCGGTAGATACCTATTGGTGATTAAATGAATGAGCGAGCGTAGCAAGCTCGAAACTTTTTTCGGAATTTTAAATAAGTAAGTAAGTACTTGTATTTGCTAAATCTTCAGTGACAGTATAATTAATGAGCTAGCGTCATCAGCTCGAAATTTTCAGCCTTTTGTTAGAAATTTTGACAAACTTTGGAAATTCGCGTAAAAAAAAATACCTACGAGTGCGAAAACTATGCAAACTCCATATTTATTATTTACACTAGAAACGTAATCGATACAAGAATTTGCATACTGTAAAAAATTACCTCTTTTTTCACACTTTTTTTATTTTATTTTAAGTACGTTGCACAGGGTTGTAATTCCTAAGCGACCGGCCACACAGAAAAGACGTAAGACGCAGTGCACCTTTAATTTACTTTCATAGAAAATCTATAGAAGCGTTGCTATGCAAAATACATAGCAAAGACCGGGCGCGGACGCGACATAGACACGTCTGCGCCCTATTGCAAAACATACAAAAAGGACGGGGCACGGTATGGGGTCTGGTAGTTGCCATATTGAATTTTGATTAATGACACTTTAGTCTTTAGTGACACTTGCAAGATTAAGACAAATCGATAGACGTAAGAACAATCAAAATTGGCCTACGCGTTTGGTCTTTAGGCCACAAAGGAACAAACATACATACGTATATATAGGGATACCACAACTTCAGGTTACTTTGACAGGGGACTTACTCTTATAGTATGACCTAAACAATACTGCCCTGCTTAAAAACGAGAGAAGCCTATGTGACACTGTCTCGTTCTAAGGAGTTTTCTGTTCTAGGAAAGATGGCTGATTTACTGTACTGCCATTGTCATGAGGGCTTTCACAAGTATGGCGTGATCCGTTTACATGAAAATAAGCAAAACACTTACCTCAGGACATCAAAGTAACCCCATTCTACCAAAACCTAGGACTAACCTTATGTTGTCAAACTTCTTTTTGTTCGGGTTTTCGATAAATTGATCTAAAACAAAAGTTATTAAGAACTTAATTCTTACCATGACTAACTATTAAGAATATATATTATTTATTATTAAGAAGTATGATTTTACTAAAATATTATAATGTTTAACTAGAATAGCCGATCTTTTCCGAGCACATTCGATTCGAAGTTTCAGCCTAACTTGACCAAGATATTTCACGTCTAATTACAACTAGGTAGGTATTTGTAATCGATGGGGTTATGATGGGCGTCCCACTTCCATCTCGGAGGCTCAAGCCAATCTCATTTGCTCGCGGTCCCCATGCTGGCAGACGAACGAGGCTCTGGCGTATCGGCTTCTGCCTAGATAAGGGCTGTGCTGGTCAGATGGCGGTCGCTGTACGTAAAAAGCTAAAACACCACTTAAAGTTAAGGATTCTGTTTGGAAACAGCTTGCTTTCAGTAAATCTGAATCCCGGCTTTTTAGTGCTAGGCGCTGAGCCGGGATTTACCGCTAGGATGAGAGATGAGGGAGGTCCTTGAAATCGAGCTTTGGGATCACCCACACACCCACAGTCCTGTGGTAAAACATATCAAATATAAATTATCTTTATCTCAGCTGCACTATGACGCCAATGGCTGGACATGAGTCTCCTCCACGTTAGTGGAGGGCGTTGCCAAATGGTTCACGCTTGGCAGGCGGTATGGAAATAGCAGTGTAGGAAATAGAAAATGCTCTGTCCATTTTCTGGTTTACGGAGGTGATGATGGTCTGCTGGTTGGATAGATCCTCTAACTCAATGAGAGTAGTCGCTTTTGTAGTAGGATATCCGTCCATGGATAGAGTTCATCCTATATTCGGCTATGACGGTCACCAAAAGGCCATTTAGGTAATATGCCCTTCACAGGGAAAACTTGGTAACGGAGGCGCCTAGCGTTTGTCCATTCGCTGCCAGAGCAACGTATCCCGGGGTATTAGAGGTGGGCAACGCATTGGTCATATATTTCAGGTGACTGGATGTGTAACCATGATCCAATCAGGTCAAATTCCCCTGGTAGCAGGGTCATGGAGGTCAGATGGCAGTCGCTCCACTGTAATTACCTGACCTACCAAATCCTGGATCATGGTCAAGGCGGACCCTGGGCCCTCGTGCGCAAGAGCACAACCGGGACATTAACGCCAAGATGATGATGATGAACGCATTAGTCATATAGCCCTGGTGCTGCGAATGTCATAGACTTGTGCGAGTCAGGTGGACCACTTTTCATCAGCTGGCTCGCTTGCCTGTTTCTAAACCGATAGACATAAAAAATTCTCACGTATGCCGTCGCGGAGTGGGCCGAAACAGTCTTCACGCAACAGCCGGAATTGTACGTCGAGATAGTGTTCGACGTCTTGATAGCGGCCGGCGATGATGTTTGGCCGCAGGAATGGCCGCCGCTGCAAGATGTCCTCGCTAGTGGGCATCACGCTCAGCTGTCGGAAGTCCTCGGGTGGCTCGCCGAGGTCCACGGGGCCGCGGCGCTTCGCCTCCGCTGCCGCCGCAGTTGCCGCCAACTGTATTCAAGTCCTAAGACTAAATAATTGGGTCTCTCACAAAAATAAACTCAAATGTAGGCACGAGTTAATAGAGATTTATAAACAAGGAGTAAGATTCAAGAGCTGTATGTGTATGTGTATGTGAGCTTCGACAGATTGATGGAACTAAACGAGGTATGTTAGTATATGAATGAAACTTCTCAGACGGCCTAGACTAGAACGGAAATATGATTTGTATAATTTTGCCTACATTTCAGCCAGTATGAGTACGAAGCAATATGTCTAAATTCATGAACGACTAGTACGCAAAATGACTAGTTTGTATAATTGAATGCTCAATAGGCATTAGTGCTCAATAGACATATCTATACTTACGTTCTCCTCTTCGTTAGTTAATAATCTTTCTCGTAACTGAGCGAGCTTTGCGCCTTGTGCGGCCGTTAGGTCAAAACTGTGACGTTCGCTCAATCCGTCAAGACAGGACCGTGAAGTATTTTCAAACAGTGATCGGCATTTTTGCAATGCTGTGGCTGGTGAAATGTCCAAGATACATTCGCAAAACGTTAAAAAGTTGTCCCAAAACTCTTGCTGGTGTTCCCAGTACAGACGATTCCTGTGTTTCCTGTTATTTCCTGATTCAGCGTATGGCAAATCCATCAAGTAATTACGAAAATTTCCAATAAAGCCTGAGTTGCATATTTCAAGAATCAGCTTTACTTTGAATTCTTGAAATGGCGATTGACACATTTTAGCTAAAGTGGTCAGGATTAACGGAAAGAAGTCTAGCTTCTCTACATCGACGGGTACCTCGAGAAGTTTCATAAAACGTGTTTTATTATCGTTGACTCTCGATATTATATCATTTACTTTCGACAGACTGATTTCTTGCAATCCCTTAAAACCCAAAGGTCGGTCTCCTCTGTTGCGATTGTACCGGTTGTTGTCACGTGATTCCCGTTGATTTTCATCTCGGTTATTTCCGTCAAAATCCTCACCCAAGAGTACATTCCGCTGAAATACTGGGAACAAAAAGCACAAAGTAGGGTTAAATTACTAATACCTACATCATTGAATCAGGTTAAACAATCTAACTATCGGCCTATCGTGAGTAAAGTCATGGAGCATTGTCGTTATTTATAGGGACACAGCTGACCAGCGAACGTCAATACGGGTTCCGCAAAAGTCGCTGTGCCGGTGACCTTCTAGTATGCCTGACTAACCGATGGGCAGCTGCCATTGAGAGTAATGGGGAAGCGTTGGCCGTCACCGTTTATTCCCTTGGTGTATAATCTACTACAACTATATTGGTCTATGATACTATCTACTATTTAAAAAATTTATAGTTTGAAGTGAAAAAAGTTATTCATATACGATTGTTTTCGAGTAAGTATGTAATTGAAACATTAAGCAATGAGCGTAAGTAGATATAGATTATTATACTATCCAAACTTCGATAAACTCTTAGCGGCCTAGCTAGCATTGATGTGGAGTAGGTATTGTGGAGGAAATCTAGGTTTCCCAAAGTGGCGATTGTGGATGGAAAAAGCAAGCGTTTCTTAGCAGTTAAAATGAACTAATAAGACATTATGACGATTATACGTGGTAACACACCACAGCATGTATTGAAAGCGTTTAAAGGTTCGCGTCGCATCATCTTTGTTTTCGATACGATTACGAATATGATGAATATGATAAGTATTTACTTTGAATTGTTTTCCCTGGAAGTGTGTGGAAAACGTATGACACTCGTGTGCATGTTATTACGCAGTCGGCGGCATTACGCCAACGCCTTTAGCTCGGCTGCAATTACGCCAAGTACCTACCTACTGACGTGGTAGCACACGCGCTCGAAACATAAGGTAGGTACATATATGTTACCCACTAATATACTTTATCAATCTGATATGATATATAGTGTCTACTATCTAGTACAAATAATTAGTGATTTAGTTTTTGGACTTTTACCAGACGGCTGCAATGACGCCACACATTTTCTTGAGTTGAAATCAAATTAGATGTTTAAAGGTACAATCGAACAAATATAAGGTAGGAGCTACTTACCTAATGCAAAACGACGCATTTTGTTAGAGCCTCTGTAAAGCCTTATGTTTGATCGACTGTAGGTACCTACCTATAAGATAAACTCACTTTGCCCTTGTCCCTGAGTCAGACCTGCTGGCCTTCTCCGGTCTGGGGCACCTACAGGCCTGTCCTGCTGTGGGCCACCCATAGGTCTTCCCCATTCTTGAGCGCCTGCAGGCCTGCCCTGTTGCGGGCCACCCATGGTCCTTCCAAATACATGGCCGCCTGGAGGCCTGCCACGATGTGGGCTTCTTGTACCCCTTCTCCAGTTTGAGGCACCTGCAGACCTGCCCTGCTCTGGGGCACCAGGTGGCCTGCTCCGCTCGCCATACATATCTCAGGATCTGCAATTACAATTTTTTACGTGGGTGTGCCTTTTGTTTCCTTTGGGATGCGAATGCGATGTTAGGTGTCCGATGGTTGGCTGATGAATTGTCGTCACCCCCTCAGCAGCAAGGACATTTACTGACATTAATTTAAGATTTAAACGCCAATGGACTATGTGCCTCTTAAATCAGTCAGCTCCCTATGCACCTCAAGCTCGTCCACAAAGATTCTGACATATACATATCCGTCAATGTCAGGGGAAGGGTCCTACCCATAGAGAAAAAATGTTTGTATACACGAGGGTCCTACCACGGTTCTGGTACACTTGCGTGGATGAATATTTGCGCAAATGGACATATTTGGAACCGTAATAGACAGTTACTTAAATTTTTCAGGGAATCTAGAATGTTCCTATACAATACAATACTTTATTGGTAATATTGTTACTACAATAGATAATAGAAAGTATTTATTATGAATAAATTATTCTGTAATTCCTGTTTGTTATGACTTTTAAAAATGACATTCTATTACGTTTGAAAAACGTTTGTACAAAGTAGGAACGATTTACTCGGTCCCAAAAAAATATATATACTTAAGATATTATAACAATAATTAAACGAATACTTGTGAAATAGCGGATACGAGTTAGGACCAAGTTTTTCCACACCCACCAGCAATTTCAGTGGGGTATAAGCAACACTTTGTCCAGTTTTTTAGGGCGTTAGCGCCATGCTATTTCGTTACAAAATCAATAAATTTATCATTAATGTTTTTATACATTATTACGCAGCTTAAAAAGGTTCAGCAATTGTATAAAATTCATATTTACAACTTTAGCTCCACATTATACAACTGAATTTAGCATAATGTGCGCATTAGTCGGTTAGGTACTTTATTATTATGAAGTAGGTAGTTACCTCGCTCCGCGGTCGCAGTTTCTCGTCACCTTTTGTCACATACAATAAGATCGCCTGTTTTCGAAAATATTCAAACTTAGATAACTATACTGTTTGCTGATTGTTAAATGAATTTAATACTGAGTGTATGCGTGCAATGCATGCAGTGAGTCAGTGAGTAAATGATAGCGGCCGGCACGCGGCGCCCGCCTCAATTCCTAAGAATTCAGTGATGCCTAGGTACAAAGATAAAAAACTTCCTAATTGTAACAATTTATTTTATAAGTTAATAACATCACAGCAAAATTACACCCTAATACAGGAAATATTATCTGCGAGTTAAAATTAACTACAATAGTGAAATCCAATCCATTTTGCAGTTCTAGTGTTTTACGGAGGTAAGGTACCATAACTTCTTTGGAGCCTTAATATTAATGAATTAGAATGTAACTACCTGTGATTTTCAAAATCTAATTAGGTTTTATTATTAGACCTCCTGTAAAGGATAATAGATAGGTACCTACAGTATGAAATAATTTGCATGTGAAAGTAAAATAAATAAATAAGTAAAGTTTTAACACAAATTTGTAAAAGTTTATTTCAATATCTTGATTAGTTATATTATAGTTCAACATAATATTCATATTAGGAGTAGGTAGAAAATCAACATAATATAGGTTTGGCAATTTCACGATTTCCTTTCTTCATGGAACCTATTCAGTTATATGGCAACACTTAATCTAGTGTTCCGCCGCATAGTCGAGTAGGGGAAATCCCTTTTTGTATCGCCAACGCTAGGTTGGAATTACGTCACAATACACGGACGGATGGTATTTCAAGGTAAGTTACGAAGTCTCCTTGTAGCCGGGTGTTAATAGCGGAACTATATTATATTCACTTTCCCGTGAGACAAAATGTAAAAAACCACAAAAAGGTTATTTGTGATACCATCTTTTCATCTATTACAGAACATTCATAAAATAATTGCTATTTTAACTAGGACCCTGCGTTTATAAACAAATCATGAAACAGATTAATTTAGGTGCCTAAAACTAACCATTTATGAAAAAAGAAACAAATTTTTATTATATTTACCGATTATGCTTAACATTAATGTTGGTCTTATAAAATACCTAAAAGCACTGTGAATATCAAACCATGAACGCATTTTAATACCACCAAATGAAGATAAACAGTTATTTCAAATAATGAACGTAGAATTATCAGCTTTTGTATTTAGCCGGGTAATGTCCGCCATTTTTACTCTTGATCAACTTTATAGTTCATAGTTTGTGATCAACTTGTTGACACGAGGTGGACACGAGAGCGATTCCTTTCCGATTATTTTCATATTTTGTTGTTATTTTATGTGAAAGTTAATATTTTTGTTGTTTTATTATTGAGTTACGTTTTTACATTTTGTTATAGTTGAGTTGAGTTTTTGTTATCTGGGTCCGAGCAATGCATGCACTTTTATTTGCCGAAGTAAAGCGTCCTAAGCATACTCGAATGCGTTCTACAGATCAGGGGCCGTATTCACTTACGTACTTACTACGTACTTACCTACCCGCGGAGATGGTAAAGACGGTGGTAGTACCTATTGTTAAAAGTAAAACTGGCAATCTATCAGTAGCCGTATTCACAATGATTCGAAACCGTTTCCGAACGATTCGACACGAAATTCGTGAGCGGCGAATCCGTGTCGATCGATTCGAAAACTGTTATCTAGAATCCCGATAGATTCCATGGAAATTCTACTCTCTATAACATATGAAAAATTTCATCAAAATTAACTGAAGCCACATTTTTCTAAGAACTTTTGCGGGGTCCTTTGTCGATTCCGTATACGAATCCGATTTCCGAGCCATTGTGAATACGGCTACAGATACGTCTAACTACAGACCGATTTTACTAGCGACAATTATTGCGAATGTATTTGACGGTATGTTGAACACGCACTTGAATAAGTATGTAATCTTGCACGATAATCAGTTTGGGTTTAGACCCAAACTCTCCACTGAAAGCGCAATTATGTGTGTGAAGCATGCCGGATACTACAAATACTACACGGATAGGAACACACCTGTTTACGCCTGTTTCCTGAACCTCACGAAGGTGTTCGACTTGGTTTCATATAACATGTTATGGAAGAAGCTAACTTAGATTAGTTTACCGCTCATTAATATTTTTAAATATTGGTACGGGAACCAAGTCAACCACGTGAGGTGGGGCACCATGTTGTCGGATCCGCACAGGTTGGGGTGCGTGGTGAGACAGGCGGGCTAACGTCCCCTACGCTCTTCAACCTGTACGTGAATGAGTTAATCGTCGCGCTCAGCAGCCGCCATGTCGGCTGTCACATTGACGGAGTGTGCATCAACAACATCAGCTATGCAGACGATATGGTGCTGCTGAGTGCGTCACTATGTGGTCTCCGCGAACTCATAGGCATTTGTGAAACTTATGCCTCTGGTCACGGTCTTAAATATAATGCTATGAAAAGCGAGCTGATGATTTTTAAGGCTGGCACTAGAACTCCTATCAGTGTGCCCCCAGTCAAATCGGGTGGAGTGCCGTTGAGGCGGGTACAACAATTTAAATATCTGGGCCACATATTGACTGACGATTTGAAGGATGATGCTGACATTGAGCGGGAGCGGAGGGCGTTGTCGGTCAGAGCGAATATGATAGCCCACAGGTTTTCTCGTTGCTCTATAGACGTAAAGTTAACACTTTTCCAAGCCTACTGTACATCTTTTTATACGAGCAGCCTGTGGGTTTCTTACACGCAAAGATCATACAACGCTCTCCGTGTTCAATATAACAACGCGCTCAGGGCGCTGTTGCGGCTGCCCCGCTACTGCAGCGCGTCGGGGATGTTTGCCGAAGCGCGCGTAGACTGCTTCTACGCCACGATGCGCAAAAGGTCGGCATCGACGGCGGCGCGGGTGCGGGCCAGCGGCAACAGCGCTCTGGCGATGGTCGCGGCGCGGCTAGACGGCCCGTTCATGGGGTACTGGATGTCGCTTCATGCGCCACCTGTGACTCAGGAGCGGGAATATTCATAAATAGTTTTAGGAATTGACATTGTGATAATTGAATGATGATTGAACTGACATTAATATTATTACATTTTACGATGTAATGACATTTCAATATTAAAGTACTGTTACGATTATTGCTTAATTGAATTGCGTGGATATTTTTAATTTATTGTGCTAACTATGGAATTTAATTTTCTGAAAAAGTGTTATATTATATTTACTTAACAATAAAACAGAAATAATTTTATATCTAACTAACATCAAATTATCTCTCAGACAGACAGAATGCATCTCTAATGTTACGCAGAGCCGAATACTTAGGCACGAGTCACCAAGCCTTCGGTTTACACGATCCGTTTGATTAAATATCTTAAATATAAAATAAGACACGAGTACGTAAATTCAAATGATTAAAAATATTTGAATTTTACCTAAATTACTATTCGAATATTCGACTTGCAAGTCCTAATCATGTTCCGCTGAGCCATATCAGCTTTTATTGCTTTTTTAGATATACTTACGTTTCTTGTTCGCTTTTGTTACGTTTATATGTATTTCCTGCCTGTGTTTAATGTTGTGGTATCATATAATTTGGTATAATTTAGCGGTCAATAAACTGCATCTATCTATAATTAGTAAAGTAATAACTGCCAACGGCGGGGTTTATACTAATAAATATTTTAAAATTGTACGATACGGTGTCTAGTTACAATCTTCTCCTGCGTTCTCTTCAATCTTCTTTATTCAATAACTTTTCCTTTTTTCCCTTTCAACCAAAATATTTTCACTTTTTTCTAGTCTGGGAAAAAAAAGACTCGCGATATGTCAAGCTTGGCGTTGTCTTGCTTTTTTTAATTTAATTGAAAATCTTCGCTGAAAAATGGAAAAATAACTAGCGTAGGCCCCGGCGCCTCCACCAAAATGTAACTCTCCGGGGGAGCCCCGTATCGTTGATTAAATAATAAAAACACGAGTTACTTTGTTCGGAAAATATTATTGAATGCCTTAAAAACAATATATCTTACTCCTAAATAAACCTAGCCAGTGATGTGTGCTCATAGATGCAGCCTACAGACCTACATACTATGTACTTATTGCAACCTGCTTAACCTACTAAAGCCCAGGCCACACTATTGGAGCACCAACCCATCCTGAAAGCCTACTTATCTTAGAGCCCTTCCTAACCTAAGGTCTGCCAGAGCATGCATGCTACAGTACCTGTACATATAGAAAGGATAGACACTAGCGTCTCTCTTGTTGTTCAACTTAAATGTTGAAACGGTCTCGGGATCTCTATTTATTGCTTTCGTAGGTACTTGTACTCTTTCTTCTTTCTTTGACCATATGTAGTATTTTTTATTTACTGCTACAGAATAGGTACTTACTTGAGGAAAGTAACCAAATATGGAATATACTCCAAATATAGAATTCCTTGATTTCTTCGGAAATAATATTTGATATCGCAATAAAGAGTCATATTCTGTTTCATATACTCATATTAGACATGTAGGTACTCGTATATATGTTCAATCTTGTCAGTAGGGCGAAGGCTGGTGACATGGCATGTGTGTTTTGTTTGGTCGCTGTTCAGAATAGTGTTAGGCATGTAAAATCGATGTATTGCTTATTATTTAGAGTTTGATAACATTTTCCTCATATATTTATGTGGTTGCATACATTGTAGTTCTTGTATTTCCAGGCCATTTATTTGTTTCAGTTTTGTAATTATTGCATTGTATTGTATAAAATATTGACAATAACTTCTGAGGTCATTAAAATCCAAATATGGACAGGCACAGGGGTCCAATTATGGAATATTCCATATTTGGGTCAAAATCGCAATTGATGGTTTAATTTTTACTTTTAATGTGTTTATATTTATTTTTCAAAATGCTTTAGATTTATTTATTATGCAGTCTAATGATTTTTACAACTAGTTACTTACTTACCAATTTAGTAAATAATTAGACTGTTATTAAGTATTACAAGACATTATTTAATCATATTTTTAAGAATTTGTTGTGACGTTATCTCATGGTACATATTTGGGGTACCTATTTCATATTTGACTACCTTTTTAATTTTTTGATTTAACTAGATTTTTGATACTGTAAATTTTACAGTATTAAAAAATCTAGTTATAAAAAGTGTAAATAGTTATAAAAATCATGAGATTATCACTAATGTTGTAAAACATTATGTCTTCTCATCTAATAAAGAAATTGACTTCGTACTATGAATAGTTTACCTTTTATATTAAAAAAACAAAATGGTATTCTATATTTGGTTACTTTCCTCTAATATTAAATAGGCATTATGGAATTAGGACCCTATCGTAAGTTCTTTAACGCATAAAGGGGTCAGCTATCTATGCCTTCATCACACGATGTAAGGAAGTTCTCACGTTTCTCGCAAGATAATTATCTACAATCCAGGTATTTGCGGGACTGCACCATCTTAGTCCCGCTGGATCCAGATATTAGCGGGATCCTGCAGTGTTGATTCAGACCTCAGAAAACAATCGTAATAAAGACCCTATACACCTCGTTTTCATGGTTTTAATTTTTACTCAAATAAAGCAATCTTTTTAGTACATTCAAATTGGTTCATTATGTTAGACAAAGATTAAGATATAAATTGACATAGAATAAAATAACAAGACAGATAGTCTTTAAGTTCTAAAACAATAAATAATCAATGAATAAAACACTGCCTTGCGTCAAAGTTCAAGCTATAACTGACAAAAAAAATTACAATAAATAAGGGGCGCGGGAGGGTAATAGGGATGATGACTGAATTTTTTTAGACCTTTAGGTATTCGTATATTATCAGAATATCTTGGACTCGTATTTTTTCTTTCGTTAGTTAAACAAAAATAATGATGAAATATTGCATGACGTTACCCCTGAGGTGAAATTTTACTCAGAAGTGACGTCGCGAGTCTCCACTCTGAAACTGATACGCTGTACCTACTTTATTTTTTATTGATTTGATAAATAAAAATATCTAATATTTTTTATAATCTGATAGACCAATAAGAATTTAAAAATGTTGACCTAGTCATCATTCTCATCATCATTAGTCCACCTCACGCGCTGCCCGTCGCGTAAAACGCATGATCCACGCTTCTCTGTAATCCCGCTAGTCCAGCAGAATCCCGCAAGATTTTTGATCGAGATTAGTCGCCTCAAAATGTATGCGGGATCCCGGTATTGCATTCATCTAGAGCAGGTGATAGGCATTTGTAACACTATTGTGTTCATACATTGTCACTAAAATCGGGTTTGTCACCACGGTTTTGATTACTTTTACCTCGATATATCGACGTAGTTGCGTGCGTCATGGTCACCATTATGGTGTATGTTTCAGTAAGTATATGTAAGGCTCATTGTTGCATACCGGGCTTCTGTTGTGCTCCAGCTGCGTATAGGTACTTATTAGACTGAGGCGACCATTCATTGCGGCTATCGCTTCTCCGAATTCATCGAATTCGGCTATGTTTATATAAAAGCAATAAGACCATCCTGTGTTCGAGACCATAGTGTTTTGTTCTGTAGTCGATATAAGAATATATGAACACCGGAACTTACACCCGGTTTCTGAAACGCTTGTCAAATCATTGATTAGCTAACAGAATACCTTAGAGATGGCTTCAGATTACAGAGTGTTGACCTAGCCCGGAATCTTCGATCAGCTCACGATAATACTCTGAGGCCACCGTTTACTCGATCTGGCTATTTAAAAGAGTCCTTCACTGTGAAAGCTACCGTCTTGTGGAATCAGTTACCCAAAGATTCGTCACTCCAAGTCACTCAACTCCTTTAAGGCAAAGTTGCGCACGCATCTACTCTCGGCTGGCATATGAATTTTGATGTCCTTAATTGGCAATTTTTTATTTTATTTAGTTTATGTAGGTGTATTGTCTATATATATTTTAGTTTTGTTATATGTGTATTTTCGCATGTAAGTGTATATTTCTACTTTCCATATCCATCCATCTTTATAAGTCCATGTTGTTGACTTGCCTGTGTATCAAGCGGTTCATTACACAAAGGTTGCCTGGTAGAGATCGCTTACAGCGATAAGGCCGCCTTTGCCCACATCTAGTTATGGTTTTTTGTCGGAACTTTTTAATGTAATTATTCTTGTGTGAGCAATAAAGAATTTATCTATCTATCTATCTATCTAACAGACTGTCACATTTAACAAGCTGTTAAATCACTGTGGGTTTCTGTAAGGCCAATCAATCTACTGTTAGCTAATCGACCATTAACAAGAGATAATTTGTTCGACTGGCTACCCCTGCTAAAATCAGTCACATTCATTCACTCATATATGTTTTGTTTCTGTCTAACGCATTGATTTGTCTCTGTCCCTAGCGGCCTTTTGATAGCGGCGGGATATTCAACTTTTAGATGAAACTGATAGCGCTTGTATAGCTATCGTGTAAAAAAAATATACAGTGCGAGAAAAGAGAAATTATAACAATATTTATGTTATAGGGTCACGGGTTCCAGTGGCTCAGTAATCCCATCATCATCATCTTTAGGCAGTTAGGTGGGTCCCGGTCCACTGCTGAATACAGGCCTCCCACGGCTTGCACTCTGGTCGACTCTGTTATCCTGTCCTGCTTCAGGTCCAGGTCCTAGCTTCAGACCAGGTCCTGGTTCAGACCAGGTCCTGGTTCAGGTCCAGGTACTGGCCCCGGACCAGGTACTGGTTCAGGTCCAGGTCCTGGACCCGGACCAGTTCGTGGTTCAGATCCAGGTCCTGGCTTGGGACCAGGTCCTGGTTCAGGTCTAGGTACTGGCCCCGGACCAGGTACTGGTTCAGGTCCAGGTCCTGGACCCGGACCACCTCGTGGTTCAGGTCCAGATCCTGGCTTCAGACCAGGTCCTGGCCCCGCACCAGCTCCTAGTTTAGGTCCAGGTCCTGGACCCTGACATGTCCGTGGTTCAGGTCCTGGTCCTGGTTCAGGTCCACGTCCTGGCCCTGAACCAGGTCCTGGACCAGCTAATGTTTATGGTCTTTGTGCTGGCACTGGTCTAGGTTCTGGTTCTGGTTCAAGCTCAAATTGTGATCAAGGTTGCAGGTCATACGGCTCCTGGACCAGAACCTGGAACCTAGAACTGGACTTTGCCTTGGACCAAAACTAGGACCTGGACCAAGGCCAGGACCAAGACCTAGACCAAGAAAATCGGATATAATTTCTTTTGACAATCGGTTGGTCGATTTTCGCTAATTAAAATAACAAGGTGATAACATACAGTTAACATGAGTTAACTGTATGTTATCACCTTGTTATATTATACTTAACCAAAATTATACATAACAGAAATGCGCATTCACGCTGGTCAGCAGTAGCCGTATTCACAATGGCTCGGAAATCGGATTCGGATACGGAATCGAAAAAGGACCCCGCTAAAGTTCTTAGGAAAATGTGGTTTTGGTTAATTTTGATGAAATTTTCATATGTTATAGAGAGTAGTTTCCGTGGAGATTATCGGGATTCTGAATAACAGTTTTCTCATCGATCGACACGGATTCGCCGCTCACGAATTTCGTGTCGAATCGTTCGGAAACGGTTTCGAATCATTGTGAATACGGCTACAGGTGTCACCCTGTTGGGCAAAGTATGTAATGTCCACACTCGTGGAAATTACAAAGTCACACATATTCCCGAGAAAACTAGAGAACGCCGATCGCGATGGTGCTCCGTCTCCCGAAAGACCAACATGGTGCAAGTAGCCCTAACTTTGCCGACGACGTCGCGCTGCCGCGAAAGACGTCACACGCCACCTGACTGACGGCGGTCGAACAGGAGCTGAAGGACAATATTATTGACGCCACTACTACTCAGAATAGAGAGAATTGGAGGAAGCAAACAAGGAGAGCCGACCCCGACTACCCTTATTTGTTTACTAGTTTAAGGGCCGATTGTTCAATGCTCAGATAAAATATATCAGTCTGATAAGTTATTATGCGACTAAAATAAAAACGTACCTATCTTCATGTATAAGTGAAGGATAAGTGTTTGTTCTAATTTGGCAGTATATTATTTTATTAGACAGATAAATGTTATCTGAGGATTGAAAAATCGGCCCTAAGTAATATAATAGAAGTCTGTAATTGGCCTATGATAAAGTAATGATGTTTCGTTTAACACTTTAGTAACTAAGCTGTTGACTCAGGTGTAATAAATAAAAAAAAATATGAAGTAGTGCTTTGATTAAAATTTATGGCTTTTTGAGGGTAATGTTTCCGATGGGCAAAATCAATTTTATGGATTTTTCATTCAGTTTTAACTATCGAGTATCCGGCCGGATATTTGCACACTATCCTATCATCTCTAGTACCTACATAGAAATATACATACAAAAGTAATGATATCCTGATAATCAGTGGCGTGCCTAGGGGTTCAGAGTAAGGCAAGCCGGGACATGAAGTTTGTGTAGTTTTTACGGTTATTAAAAATAAATCCATCCCCTTGCCACATTACTGATCAATCCTCACTTATCACTTTTCAGTTTTATACCAGCAATATAACTTGTGAGAGAGACAACCAACAATTCAAGGAGTTTGGTACACCGATCTATGAAATTGTCTTATAAGCGATTTACTAATCTGAGAAATAGGTATAATAGGAATACATATAAGGAAATAATTTGTTATTTTCTGAGAAATGATTAAAAACTTTACCTTTTCCATGCAAATCAAAACTTGTGCACATTTTAAACCATCACAAGGGACTCTTCTATTGTTGATCAATCTAATTAAATCACTTTTACTACAAAACACAACACAAACACAACAAAAAACTAATTACTTATCCGCCCAAACGGCTCAAACAAAACAATTGTGAAGTTGGTACGTATTACAGCATTCAACAAGCGTACCTACTGCGCATGCGCGAAGTTGCCATTTTCAAAGATTCGTATACAACTTCATACGCATGCAGGGCTTAAAGTCTCGTACAATTTACCATATAAACAAACGTATAGTTATATCTCATTAAGCGCGCTCCACATGTGGACAGTTCCGCGGGAACACGAGTATGTAGAGGGAGTATTCGTGTAGTCCCGTGCATGTTTGGCATGTCTCGCCTATTTCATAGACTAAGTAGAGATAGTTTGTTGCCGTCTCAATTCGATCGATTTTATATTTATATTTCTAGCGCTCTTTCCCGTAACAGGTTCGGAATACTCTTGACCATGATCCAGGATATTAGTAGATCAAGTAATTACAGTAGAGCAGCTGCCATCACCTCTGTTACTCTGTTTACAGTAGATTACTGATATTACACCGATGAATCGATAAAATGTCGCGCGTTTTGACCCCACCACATCCCTAATAGGCGAGAATGTAGAGGGTCGACCAAAGTCCCGGCAAAAGTTTCGCCGGAAGTTTCGGCGAACATGTGGAGCGCGCTTTATAGGACAGTTTTCATATGTAACAAAGAGACATACCGGCCGGAATCAAAGCCCGCTTACAAGCCAGCGCGTGCGAGCGAGATGACTGACCGAGTCTCAATTTCCTCAACTTGCGTGTGCGTTCGGATCGTGTTTCGTAACCTAGGCGCACGATGGCGCTGCTGTGCGGCGCGGCAGTTTGAAAAGCATTAGGAGCGCGAACTTTAAATAGATCGCGCTCGCATTATCTTTGATTTTTAATCAATAGTTATTTTTATAAGGCAAGCCCGGCTTTTGGGCTTGTATGACAGTAACGCCACTGCTGATAATCAATTCAAAAAGATCGTCTGCTGTACTCACTAAGCCCCGCTTGCACCACTTTCTTAAAAGAATGACGTTTAACTTTTTTTGGATGTAGTTTTTTGTTTAAGCATTTGCTTAAATGCGTTTATCTACACTCATAGCATAATGTTCCAATTACATATTCGAAAACAGTCGTTTAAGGATAGACTTTTTTCACGCCAGACTATAAAACTTTAAAAAATTACTTTTCGATACAGCATTTCCCATACTATTTTCATTACAGCTGTATCGTAAAATAACTTTTTAATCATTATGCAACACTTTTATTTTTTAATTTTTTGTCGGGCGCCGGGACACGGCGTAATGTAGGCTGAATACTTAGATGTCTTTAACAAATTCAAAATTTAAATTTTCCTTTTTATATTCTGTGTAATTATTTTCCCGCTAAACAGAATATTTATTGTAATTTGTGTTTGTGAATGTTTTCCTTATTTTAAGCAAATAAATAGATAAATGTGACAATACTTAGTTAAGTGAATTTCCCGCCGCTTGATATCCTTGACGCGTAGATACAACAGAACTGACTTACTTCCAGCTAAGTTGAGAAAATTATAGGTACGATATTTTAACATAAAAATATGAGTGTAGATAAAGTAGTGTATGCAACTGCATATAATTAGGTATTATATGACAGTTGCATAAACTACTTTATCTACACTCATATTTTTATGTTAAAATATCGTACCTATAATTTTCTCAACTTTGCTGGAAGTAAGCTGCGAGTCATTTGTTTTGTATCTACGCATCGAGGATATCAAGCGGCGGGAAATTCACTTAACTATTTTCACATTTATCTATTTATTTGCTTAAAATAAGGAAAAATATTCACAAACACAAATTACAACAATTACACAAAATATTCTGTTTAGCGGGAAAATAATTACACAGAATATAAACAGGAAAATTTGAATTTGTCAAAGACATTTAGGTATTCAGCCTACATTTCGCCGTGTCTCGGCGCCCGACAAAAATTTAAAAAATAAAAGTGTTGCATAATGATTAAAAAGTTATTTTACGTTACAGCTGTAATGAAATTAGTATGGGAAATGCTGTATTGAAAAGTAATTTTTTAAAATTTTATAGACTGGCGTGATAAAAGTGTATCTTTAAACAACTGTTTTCGAATATGAAATTGGAACATTACGCTTTGAGTGTAGATAAACTACTATTATGAATTTGGTGAAAGCCTAGGACATGCTTGAGTTTGGTGGAAGTTTGGTATGGCGGTTTGGTGTTCAATGTACAGAAAAAATAATAAGCAAACAACTAATCTTAAAGTTTTATTCTTTACATTATTCAACAGTTAGGTATATTTCCTGTATATTTTACAGATTTTTTAGGTAAATGATGGTATATTCTCAAGCCATGAAATGCTTATCGCTCACACACTGTGTCTACACAAAGAAAACTCGTCTACAGACCATAAAGTTAGTATTAGGTATACAAACTTTATGCTTCGGAGATATTCCTGCAATTCGTAGAATGGGGGATATTCAGACAAGTACGCGAAAAAGTAAATAATTCGGCGTCGTGCCTCACTAGATGGCGTTGCTGAGACAGCATTCTCAAGTACTGAATTAGGTAACCGAAGTTACTCGGAAAGGTGTTTCGTGAAAAGATACTTAGTTTCAGTATCTTCTGGGAAGAAAGCGCGAAATGTGTACATTTTATACATCTAACGGTCTCATTTTAATATATTATTGTGAATCGTGTCTAATCGGTTCTCGGAAAATCTCCCATCCCACATCACAGCTTATTTCCAGCTAAGCTAAGAAAATAATAGGTACAAAATTTTAACATATAAGTGTAGTTAAAGAGTGTCAACCATATATAATTAGGTATTAAAACAATCGTGTCCAACTATTATCATACTCGGCGTACACATTAGAGGATGCCTTAATCCTCTAAGGCGTACATCATCACAGACCATAACAGTCCACTGCAGAACAGTAGCCGTATTCACAATGGTTCGGAAACGGAATCGACAAAGGACCCCGCAAAAGTTCTTAGGAAAATGTGGTTTCAGTTAACTTTGATGAAATTTTCATATGTTATAGAGAGTAGAGCTTCCGTGGAATCTATCAAAATTCTGAATAACAGTTTTCGAATCGATCGACATGGATTCGCCACTCACGAATTTCGTGTCGAATCGTTCGGAAACGGTTTCGAATCATTGTGAATACGGCTACAGGTCTCTCCCACGAAAGGGCCATGATCTCCATGCTTGGCAGGCGGGTTGGAGATCGCAGTGTTGTAAATATTACAATGGAAAATGCTGCTGTCCATTTTCTAGCCTATGGAGCGAACACTCATGTTTTAATACCCCCTTTTACATGCGAGTTGTACGATTATAAATAAGGCACATATTTGCCACTTTATTGGCGATTGTTTATCTAGAGAGCTATTATCACGTTGAGCGCCAGATAGTCCAGATACCAAGATATACATACTATTGTTATAAATTTGATGGCGGTTGACCGATTAAGTCACATTAGTTATTTATATTTTCTTATTATCTATGCAACGACGATACAGCCCTGAGTCGTAATTTTGTGTATGTCTTCATGTCAGCACTTAGGCTAGCAACACTTAACAATAACAATTATAGATAAAATTTACTAAATAATGACTTAATAAGATAGATGTGGACAGACGAAGTCGTGATTTACGTACTTAAAGTAAATATAATATTCGAAAACGACAACATTATAAATGGCACTTTAAAATTATCTACTTACTCTATTATTGCAGATGAGTTCAGTTCTTTCCATGCTAGTAAGGGCCGTTTTTTTAATCGTCAGATAAAACATATCAGTCTGATAAGTTATTGTGCGACTAAAATAAAATTGTATCAATAATTCATTTATAATTGAAGGATTATAGTTTGTTTTAATTTGACAGTATATTGCTTTATCGGGCAAATAAATTTAACGAGGATTGAAAAATCGGCCCTTAGAAAAGTAATTTTCTCACTAAAGTCTTGTGGTCACAGGAAATACGTAAGTACTTAATGTGCTGCCACACCGGTGTCTGTTGCAAACAGTTTTGATTTGTTCTAAACCAATGTTTGCCAGACGGATGTTCTAAGGCGAAAAACTAAATATTTCTTTATTGCATGTCAAATATTGAATTTGCTCGGACAACGCGTTTTCATTTTTAAAAATTTTATTCATTAATTGTTACTTTCGTTACAAATGCTCTTACAGCCGATGATTTGAAACGTATACAAATGTAGATATCTCAACACCGGTGTGCACCTTTACAATTAAGCGTGTCTAAAGATAATTTGATAAGATTTTAATTTACCTTGAGATCAAATCTGAAAAGGAATTAAAATACATACTATTTAAAGAAAAACTTTTTTTCAGCTGTGAAAGCCATTCAGCCTTTTATGGACCGAGAGGTGAACAATAAAAAAGTGACTAATCTGGAAAGGCTGAAAGGTTTTTAATGTTACATAACATTTGTTGTGTAGGAGCGTTGGTGGCGGTTAGAGTATTCAACTCGTAAGCGAGAGGTACCGGGTTCGAATCCAGCTGCGGCCATGTACCATAGACTCTTTTCTGAGTTATATACTAACCGATGCTCTTACGGCGAGGGAAATCATCGTGATGGATCCTGCACATTCAGGCGACTGAATGTGTAACCACGATCCAATCTGGTCAGGGAGTTAGCATTGTGTACTTGGCAACAGAACTCTTAAGTCACTTTCAAGTCACGATGGCATTGTACGTGTTAACACAGTTCCAGTGACGCTGGCAAGGGGCGCGAGGTGTGGTAACTGGCAGAAAAAGCAGGCAGCCGTTCTACTCCATGCCAGCGCTGGACTGGCACGAAAAGACGTTTCGATCCGGCCAGCGCTGGCATGCCAGCGACATTGGCGCCAGCTACTGAATCAACGTAAACCCGGCTCAAGGTCACCCAGTTGAGATGGCGGCCAAATACCTGGCTATAAAAAAGGTATGGTACAAAATAAACTAATGATAGGCCCGCTACCGTTCTGCTACTTTATCATGCAAAACGTCAAACTAGAATCGATCACATTTTGAACTGTCAAACAGCATGGACCTATAATTTCTCTAGTTTGTCCGTGGTACTGTCGATGGTTCTCACACGAAGAGAGCGAGAGAGAGAGAGAGAAATATAATGGAATGATGGTGAATCACCTACTTACACAAAAAGTAAAATATAAACTTTTTATCATACAATACGTAGGTACATGGAGCTTGGAAGGGTACATACCGCTGAAAATTATGAAATATATTTCTTTAATAAAAAATATCAGACTTAAAAACATATAAGTTAATCATCGTAAGTTAGATATCATTATTTTTGACTCAGTTGCCTGCACAGTAATGTTCGTCAGGGGAGGGGTAAAACCT
Organism: Blastobasis lacticolella; assembly: GCA_905147135.1. Classification (NCBI taxonomy): domain Eukaryota; kingdom Metazoa; phylum Arthropoda; class Insecta; order Lepidoptera; family Blastobasidae; genus Blastobasis; species Blastobasis lacticolella. The sequence goes on from LR990045.1 coordinate 15,583,776, forward strand.
CTAGGGAACGGGGCACTGTGGCACCGACCGATCGCGAGCCTTGCCTTTGATTTCTCACCGATCTCATCATCAGATCCTGGCCTGAGAACCATACCCCTGGGAAGTATACACTTTCAAGCAAAAAAGAATTTCCCAAATCGGTCCAGGCGTCGAGTAATCGGGCAAAGTACATAAAAGATAAAAATAAAAGCTTCCGACGAATTGAGAACCTCCTCCGTTTTTGAGGTCGTTTAAAAACGCCACGGAATCACGGCACGGCATCACAAATCGCGACATTGCTGTTTGACATTTCATGATCACGTGCTCGACCGATTTTGACATTTACTTTAATTATAATGAGGCCGCTGGCGTCAGCGGGGCCCGTTATCCTGGTTGTTCCCGCAATTAATCGATGGTCTGAAGTTGCCGGAGGCCGTTATGCTTGGACGGTGTCCGGGTCGTGATCGCAGGGCTTCCGGACCTCTGGGCCTCCGTGGCCGGGCTGGGGTGTGGTGGGGTGTCTACGGCCAGACCACGCTCTCGATCCATTCGCGGTAGTGGGAGACGCGAGTGTAGACGCCGGGCACGGGCGAGCCACAGCCGCGGCCGAAAGACGTGATGCCGACCACGCGGTACTGGCCGTCCGAAGCGGCGATCTGCAACGGCCCACCGGAGTCGCCCTGCTCGATACACATAGGCATATATAGGCAACATTATTAGGCATCATGCGCTTATAACACATTCCTAAATTCATTTACTATATTCAGAAACAAAAAGCGCGAGAGCAAATCCAAGTGGAATGTATCGATCATAGAATAAGGTCCATTTTGGTATCACTTATATTAATTATGTCACGTGTCGATCCGCTTTTCAAGAATCCGTGATACGAAAATGGACCTTTGATTTGCTCTCACGCTTTTTGTTTCTGAATTTAGTAACTGAATTTAGGAATGTGTAATAAGCGCATAAGCTGTGTATGTAAACTTATTTGAAATACGTAAATAAATATACAGGTGATATCACAAAAATTGTTAACGACTGTTTGTTACATCTAAGAATAATCACCATAATTGTGTACCTATCATATTTTTTTTCTAGTTTCAACTTTTTTAAGTTAATGTGTTTTCAATTTTTTTTTTCTTGTTACCAAGTCCAAAACTGTAAAACAATGTAATATATCTTGAAACTTAATTGGCTTAAGTGTACGGACTAGCTTTGTAATACTTTGAATGTAAAGCTGTATGTTTTCATTAATAAAGATAAATTAAAAAAGACGCCCGTTTTTTTTATAATGTGCGCTTTTATATTTTTATTATAAAAAACTTAAATTTAAGTCACAAAATGAATGAAGAGAATAATAATGATAATAAATATGCTTGGACAAATTCGCACAGCGCCATCTAGCCCCAAAAGTCGCAAAGCTTGTGTTATGGGTGTTAGATAACTGATAAACTACTTATATACTTACTTTAACTATAAACTAATGGCGCCATTGCGATTGTGCCTAAAATCACAACAATTATTCTCTTGATTCATTTTGTGTCTTAAATTTAAGTATTTTTATAATAAAAATATAAAATATACACATTATATTATGAATAAACTATAAAAATCACAAAAAATTGCTATTGTAACAATCTAATCTAAAGCTTGTTATTATGATTAGTTTGGCTCCCCATCGCTTCGTGTCCCAAACACACACTTACAGAATATCGCAGCCAAACAATACTATTTTAAATAATATTGTGTTTCTGCCGGTGAGTAAGGTCTCCAGTGTTCCATGGGGTGGGGATTTCGGGAACCGTGGTTTTGGCAGTGGCGGGGCATTTGCCTTTTTACTGCCAGAGCAACGTGTTGTAGAAGTGGGCAACGCATTGGCGATACCCCTGTAGGCTAATTACGTAACGCTGTTGCTAACAATTCTTCGATTTCAATGGTTGAAATTGTTACTTTAGCGAATCTGCATAATCAATTTCACGGGTTTAGTCGCTAACAAAGTTTCATTGCAATAAACTGAAACTATTGATTGAATCGATTATACGCAATCGCAAAAGTAACAATTTCAATCATTGAAATGAGATAATTGTTTATTAGCCTACTGGTGTTGCTAATGTCTACAGGCAGCGGTGCCCACTTTCAAGCTGCCCAACCCACCAAGCCCACTGTTATGCAGGTGGCCTTGCCTACTGCATAACATAAAAACGTACCTGGGTAAATCCGGCTATGATTGTACCATAACACAACCTAAACTGTAACACACCCTAGTCAAGGTAACACAACCGACAAGAAGAACACAACTGAAAATAATAAGGTTTAGCAACAACATGACATTGGTGAACCCATACCAATGTCATGTTGTGGCTAAATACTCCAGCGACACCTGATATTTTTTATTTTTCATTTAAATGCTAATAAGAAACAATCTTCCGTACTAAGCTTTAGGTAACACACCCGACATTATTCTGTTGTGTTACTATCATAGTAACACAACCGAAGATATTTTCGGTTGTGTTACCCAGGTCACGCGGCAACATAACATAGAAAATACCTACTTTATATAGTCCTAACACAAGTTCTTACAGTTAACCGCTAGATATAACTGCATAAAGGTAAAAACCCCAAAGAGACTAAAACATATCTACTTACCGTACCAAAAAAGCTTAATTAAATTAAGCAATTTAATATTTTACACTCTGACCAACGGTCAACAAAACTATGAAATATGCGGCAAAATCGCGGAGACGTGACTGAAACATACAAAAAAAACCGAAAGTATCAACCTTACGACATGTTGGCAGCCTACAAATTAAATATACTACGAAATGTTGGCAACGTTTTGATCGGTAACAAACCGACAGAAATGTAAGGAAGAAAATAAGTTTAATAAAATAAATACATACTATTCTTATTAATTATTATACTATTCTGATACTAGCCAGCTTTCTGGGCACCATTCCGGGGGACAGCGGTGTGGACGACTTTTTTAATTTTTAGTATTATTTTATATGTATTAGTGTATATTTTTGCTATTTTAAACTTAGGTATTAATGTATTTTTATTATAACTGTAAATATTTTAATGAAAATTAATTATATTAATTCTGAGTGGTTTTAATATATTCAACATTTTGTAAACTAGATATATTTCAGTATAATGATAAAATCCTAAGCTAATGCCCATTAGAGACAAGTGAGAGATTAGAAGTATGAAGCAAAATTTTACTGCGTTCGAAAGACTATATTTAAATTGCGCAGAAATGTTATTTGATCGCATTAGTTTTGTTGAGATAATTGTATGGACTGGTTCAGAACCTAATTTTGAACCTTATATTAAGTTATAGATATAGTTATAGTTACAGCTGAAGTTAGGAGACATTTTTTTTTTTAAAGTACAATCATAGTCGGCCTTACCCACCTCGCTCGGTGACATAAAAAAAAGTTGTGACCCACGTACCTGGCACGTGTCCCTTAGTCCGTCCGGGTCGCCGGCGCACAGCTGTTCGGGCCCGAGTCCCCTCGGCAGTTTCCGGTAGCCGGCGTACGCGCGAGTGCACTCCGAGCGAGGCACCATAGTCACGTTCGCCTTTAGGAGCACGTCGCTGCGTTGCTCCGCTAGGTAATAAGGATCATCATCAGATTCACAAGGCTACGAAGACTTACGGGCATGAGGCAATTCAGCTTAGTCCACACAGTGACAACACACCTGCGGTTCTGCATTTTTGTTGGCTGCAACCTAAATGCATGAATCGAAGATGTTATGGGCGACAGTTACCGCTGACCATCAGGTGGGTTGTTTGCTCGTTTGTCACGTAGTATAAAAAAAACACACATATAAATATAAATGTAAAAAAAATAACGGGGTCGGCAACGCGTGGGTGATGCCTCAGTAGGCTGCCAACAATTCTCTGATTTCAGTTATTGAAATTATCACTTTTGCGATTACGTATGATCGATTCAATAGTTTTAGTATATTGCAAAAGGAACTTAGTTGGCAACTGAACCCATGAAATCGACGATACGAAATCGCAAAAGTAACAATTTCAATAATTGAAATCGGAAAATTGTTGGCAACAGCGTTACGTAATTAGCCTACTGGTATTGCAAACGTCAATGGCAGCGGTGACTGCTTTCCATCAGGCAGGCCGTAAGCTTCTTTGTCAACTTAGTGGTTTAAAAAATGATGAATAATTAAATTTAAAAGCTCGATGTTGCCTCCACCACTTCTTAGATCTTCTTTCAGAGGGTCTAAGGTTGGCTGCAAGAAATTCCATTGTGGCATATATAAGCATTTGGCGGTGAAGGGATAAAGTAGCCGCCAATATTGGCAAACGAAGATGGAAAAACTGGGAAAGGGTAATTACCCAACTGTTGCTCGTCGGAAGTTGTATATATGTCGCAGCCAGATGGTTAAATTAGCCATTTAATTAAACGGCTGGCTTCTTATGCTATTATTTAATTGAAAAATGCCATTTTCAAAAAAATTGCAAGTAATATTAAAGAACGATATTGCCCCGAGTTTACGGGATTCTTCCAAATATTGTCACAACGCTAACCTAACCACAATAATCTTAAACCATAATATATAATAGTTCGCAATTATTTTTAATGCGGGTGGGTTAGGTTAGCGTTGTGACAAAGCATGGAGGAGTTCCGTAAACTCGTTACAATATTGTTCATTAGACGTTACTTTCAAAGTTCGTGAATTTGGCAATTTTTCAATTAAATAATTGCTTTTAAAGCTAGCCATTTAATTAACCGGCTAATTTAACCATCCGGCTGCGACATATATACCACGAAAGTTGGCAAACTTCTCTAGCGCGATGTAGGACGGTTAGCGCCATTTATGCGTGGATGCTTGCCAACCTTGTGTCCGTGTACTCGTAATGTGAGTATCGTTGAGTTCCCGTATTGGAGCGATAGATGTCGCTACAGCGGGCCAGAAATAGCAGGAAGGCGGACTCTGGGCCCCCGCGTGCCAACCAGGACATAGCACCAAGATGATGATGATGATAAAATAAATAAATAATCGTGGACAAATGCACACAGCGCCATGTAGCCCCAAACGAAGCAAAGCTTGTACTATGGGTTGATGATGATGACGTAAGGGTAAAATGTGAATGTGTGTGTGTGTGTGTGGCTTACTGGCAGTGCTGGTCTGCCCCCAGCCGGTGATGGTGAGGGCGACGCCGCGCGCGGGGTCCTCGGAACTGGCGAACAGGCACGCCGCGTTCACCGTACTCGAGAACTCCACCGGCTTCGAGAGCCTGCAACACCATGGATTACTCAGACTATTATCGTTTCAGAGGTCAACCAGTACACTCATTATTAAAAAAGATAATAAACTACATACAAACATAATAAACTAGATAAATATGCGTACTTAGTGATCTAACTAAAGTCGGATGCGGGGGCCAACGGTCTACGACGAGGGGGTGCCGAAGACCGGGCGAAGTGGAGAAGATTGAGTAGGAAAGCGGACCCTGGCAGAGGCCGGCTAAGACGATGACGACGATGAGTTATCTAACTAAAATTAAATTAAACCTACAACACTAATCGAAAAGCCTGCGCTCACCAGTGGAACGAATTAAATTAGTTCTCAATTCGACGAATCATTTTTAGCTTCAGGGCCCCAAAGATTCCACGGCAAACGCCGAAAATACGCAATTATCAGCGATATTTGCGTATTTACGGCGTGTCCAGATCTTAGCTGATGGAGCGCCTAGCCTTACAGACGTAGAGCCAATATGGGATGCCGCTAAAGTATCTACGCATGTGGTGTCCCATACTACACTTATTTTAACTTATGGCTTCGAGAACCTGCAACACGATGGGCGTCCCATGCAATTATCATTTCAGAGTGAAACCACTACAATTTTTGGGTCCTTACCTATGAAATTGAGGTTTTTCTTTCGCAATTATTGTCAAATATTTTTCGCAATCATCGCAGTCATTTGCTCAAATATTTTTAATTTTACACAGCATATGAAAGTTAATACCTGATTTCGGAAATAGAGTATCTTTAGATGCCAGTAAGTCTCTAAATTTGAATACAAAATGTTTTTTTTTGAATTTACTGGTTGGGTTTGAAAATATTTTTCACTAGCAGCCGCCCCGGCTTCGCACGGGTACCACTACGGGTATATAGCCTATGTCACCCGGGGATAGTGTAGCTTCCCAACGGTGAAAGAATTTTTGAAATCGGTCCAGTAGTTTCGAAGCCTATTCAATACAAACAAACAAAAAATCAAACCTTTCCTCTTTATAATATTAGCATAGATTGGTCGTCAGTTTTGCCTCTTCAACCAAATGTAATTTTATGAAAAGGGTAGAGAGCTATCAAAATGAAATGGTATCCACTTAGCTTAATGTTGACTACAAAGATTCATCATACGATTACGATGAAACTTTGTAGTCAAGTAGGGATTGGACATTTCCAGAAATTGATAAATTTGCTTGTATGAAAATTCCAGTTTTCGTCATTTTGGCCATAAAAACGCTACTTTCATAACTCCTATTATTTATAGCTATAGTTTGAGTAGGTAGCTGTATTTGTTACATATATTTTTGCTTTTCTATTTTTAACAGCAATCGGGGTTTTTCGTTTTTGTACTACTTATATTCTTTAGTCTTAAGGATTGCCAGGCTAAAGTGGCAGTGGGCAGGGCACATAGCTCGAAGAACAGATGGCCGATGGGGCAGTAAAGTTCTCGAGTTGCGACCACGTACCGGAAGACCCAACATGGGTAGGCCCACAAGTGGTAAAGATCGCTGGTACCAGCTGGACGCGGAAGGCAAAGGACCGGCCTTTGATATCACTGGGGAAGGCCGATGCCCAGCAGTGGGCAACGTCTTTCGATGATGATGATGATCATAATGATACGTAAAATAATTAAAATAACAAAGAAAAACAGCTAAAACATTTGATTCGGTGACACAAAGTACATCGAAAAGCGATCGAAAGGTGTTTTTACTATCAATCATTTCGCAATCACTTCATTTCATCCTTGTAGCGACAACTGTTTTTGCAAAGTCTGTAAGTATTTGTAATAAAATAAAAAAAACTACTCACCTGAGCAGGGCTAAGTCGTGGTATTTCTCTCGTCGGGTGTATTGCGGGTGTGGCGTAATGGAGGCGATGGCCACGTCGGTGTCGGCGTCCCACGCCGCGCCGCCCGCCTCCACCGTGCCCACGCGGACCATACTCGGCTGGATGCTGAAAGCACAGCCGCGTCAGTGAATCATCATATCATCATCACAGCCCATAACCGTGCCCTGCAGGAGGGCCTCTCCCACGAAAGGGGTGGTGGAGATGGAAAGGGGTGGGGATAATCCCCACGCTTGGCAGGCGTGTTGGAGATTGCAATGTTGTGACTTTAACAATGGAAAACGCGGCTGCCCATTTTCCAGCCTACAGAGACTTCAGTCGCTTCGTGCGACACCCACAAGGGTTTGGTGATATTCTACTCTGTCCGACACACACGGCCCATAACACGGTACACGGCCACACGGTAAGCGCATAATAAAATCATGTTACGGCGTCAGGGGCTCTAATTTCGAACCACTCGCCTCCAGTCGAACGATTTTCAATTTTGATTATCGGCATGAAAAAATTAATACCTACCCATTTTGATGCATGGCACCGAATATCCATTTTTGGAATCGTTCGCATTCGGTGTTCTCAATGTAAATAAAAAGTATTGAAATTGAATGCCGAAAATCATAATAAATCGAGTCGTTCCAATATGACCCCTGGTATGATACTCCGAGTAATAACAGTGAGGTGCTGTGTCAATGTGGACTTATTTAAATAAGTTCCTGGTTTCCAATTATGCGCAGTCAAACTATAGGAGATTAAAAAATTACCAGTATGAAACAAATTATTAGAGAATAATAAGATTATAGTTTACCGATCCAAAGTATCGACGCAGTGGGCGGCTGTGAGCACATACTCGGCAGATATAAGCGTGCCTCCACAGTCGAACACGTACCCGTTGCCCCTGTCAAAGCCTATCGCCACCTGGAATAAGGGTTATTATTATCTGCTATTGTCAGTCCACTGCAATAGGACTCCAATGTCTATGGGAATGCCAATGTGCGCGGTCCTCGGATTGCCGCATTCAGCCTCCAGTTTATAAGTTACGCAGAGGCGGGCAACGCATTGGTAACTCCCCTGATGTTGCTAATGGCCATAGGCGGCGGTGACCACTATCCATCAGGTGGCTCGCTTGCCTGTTTGTCTGCCGTATAACATAAAAAAGCTGCGCAGTAGTTATTATAATTTTGATTGGCGCAAATATTATTCGTCCGGTATTGGATGAAGCAACGCGTCATTTTTGCGGAGTCGGCTTCCTCGCGGCCTTTGAAACCTTAATTAACAATTTCCGAATTCTAAAGCAACATGGTATGTATTATATCGGTATTCATCAAAAAGATTGGAAAGTTAGCAATCTTTAAGACTGGCAATGTTTTATTTTGCTTGTTGTATTTTATAATATGAATAATATGAGATATAGGTTTTAGTCGGCTCGTTTGCGCTGAATTGGCCACGTGATGCGTAAGCCTCAGGGATACTTGGGAAATAGGTGCCTGAATCTGCCGGTATCAGAAAAGAGGCCCCGTGGGCGACCCAAGAAGCGATGGATTGACATCGCTGAGTCGAATGCGAGAGCCAACGGCTTACGACAAGAGGATGCCGAAGACCGGGCGAAGTGGAGAAGATGGAGTAGGAAAGCGGACCCTGGCAGAGGCCGGGATAAGCGCTAGGACGACGACGATAGGTTTTAGTCGGCGCTAAGTAGCACATTACTGCGTAAACGAAATTGCGATTTATAAGTACTGTATAGTGTGTTTTCATGTAGGCGTTTAGCACAGTGGCAAGTGTTAGTATTTAGTAATGTGTTAGTATTTAAATCTTGTGGCTGCGAACTCCTGTAATTTAAAACAAAATTACTGATGTGGGTTTGCTACATACATATCTACCTATGGGTAAGAATCGACTTCGAAGCCAAGTAATTTAACCCAATTACTCTAATTAAAGCGTTTTGGCTACTTGTTTATGTCATCATCATCTTGACTCACTCAGAGTCCGCCTTCCTGCTATTCTAGGCCCACCTCGCTCAGTCTTCGGCATCCCTAGTGGGGACCTGATCCATGCACTTGACTTCCTCATCGCCTATGCGCACGGGATCTGCACTGTTGCAGGCCTGTCTTCGCCACATTTATCTTCAGACCGCCCCTTTCAGATTAGTCGCCCCTTGTCTGTCAGCGCGATATACAGCATACATGAGCAGCCATGGAGGTACCTCATGATAATCTCGGATGCTGTCTGACAATAGTCTAATATCACGTTGAACAGAAGTGGGCTGAGCACAGAGCCCTGGTGTACCCCAACGGTAATGGGGAACGGTTTGGTGTCACGGCAGTCCTTACTATGGAATCAGAATCGTGGTACATGTCTCGGATAATGTCAATATAGGCCTCAGGTATCGACTTGGACCGCAACGCCCACCATATCATCTCCCGAGGGATACAGTCAAAAGCCTACTGCATGTCCAGAAACAGGAAATGCAGGGGTGTGTTCTTTGATCTGTATCCCTCCATGAGAGTTCTCAGAGCAAATACGGGGTCCATGGTCCCACAACTCAGCCGAAACCCATACTGACACTCCGAGATTGTACACTCCCGTCGGATCCGAGAGTCCACAATGCGTTCGAAGAGCTTCATGGTGTGAGACATCACCTTAACACCGCGGTAGTTGGTGCACTCCCGCACCGAGCCCTTGCCCTTGTAGACTAGTAATAATACTCCGCCTCCATTGGTCGGGTATCTTCCCGGTGAGAGAATGCGGTTATAAAGGTCGGTAAGGATGCTCACACCACGAGAGCCCATCGATTTCCACGCCTCAATAGGGACTCCATCGGGTCCGGCGGCTTTCCGGTTCTTCATGCGGCGAAGAGCCGCCTCGACTTCTTCAGGCGTTATCGGTGGCACGAGCCCTTGGTTCCGAGGGAGGTCCAGTGGCTGCAATCTTTGTGCTGCTTGTTGAGCAGCTAGTGGAAGTACGAGCGCCATCTCTCCTTCACCGCGCGGTCATCACATAACAGGTTACCGCTAGGGTCATTGACACAGTGGCACGTGGAAATGTTCTGTGCCGGTTTAATTCTCGATCGTGCCAACTAGTAAATGAGTTTCTGCCCCTCAGACGATTCCAACTTATCGTACAAAGGACGTAAGTTGTCTCGTCTGCCTCTGGTTACCACTTGTTAGCTGACACGTTTGGCATCCCTGTATGCAGCGTGGTCTTCAGGAGATCTAAACGCTTGCCACTTTTTAAAGAGGGCTTTTTTCAGCCTGGTTCCCCTCTGTCCTGTATCGTTCCACCACCAGGTCTCCTTGTCAAGCCTGCGACCACCCCTAGACACACCCAGCACCGTCCGCGCTGCCCGTACGATAGCTGCCTGAGTTCTGTCCCAGAGTTGTTGGACGAGTTCACCGTCTGTTGCAACACTAAGGTCGTTGACAGCTGCGGCGAACTTGTGGGACTTGGTTCCTTCAAGCAGCCACCACCGGGTTTGGCGACGGCACTGCTCCCGGTATTTGCCTCGGGGCTTAACGCGCAGTTCCATCACAAGGACTCGGTGCTGGGCAGTGAGACTCTCTCCGGGTATAGCTTTACAGTTGGCTACTTTGCCAATATTGTCTCTCTGAGTGAGAAAGTAATCGATCTGGGTGGCGTTCCTCCCACTCTTGTAGGTGATCAGATGTTCGGATTTCTTTTGAATAAACGTGTTTACGATGGCCAAGTCGGCAGCCGCACACGTCCGAAGAATTTCTTCCCCTTCAGCGTTACGGCTCGCAAATCCAAAACCGCCATGAGCACCGCCAAACTCCTTACACTTCTCACCCACATGACCGTTCAGATCGCCACCGACAACAATACCCTGTGACAATGGAATGTTTCGGAGTACTTCCCCGAATTGCTCCCAGAACAGCGCCTTATCCGCATCGCTGCAACCGACCTGTGGAGCGTAGGCGCTTATCAAGTTGGCCACGACCCCTTCGACAAGCACTCTCACAACCATAAGGCGGTCGCTTATACGCTTCACATCCAAGACGCTGTCACGAAACTCCTCAGAGAGCACTACCCCCACGCCGCTGTCCCCACTCGGAGAGCCCGTGTATATCAGCTTGTAGCCGATCCCAATGTTGCGGGACCTGTTGCCTCTCCAACCAGTCTCCTGCACGAACGCCACTTGGCTACTGGCTACTTGTTTATGTATACAGCGATAATAGTCCATAATTTAGCCTTAGAATAGGCAGAATTTAACAAAGGTACAAGAACTTTACCTTTCTAAAATTACAAACTACGTACGTCCTACCCTAAGAAACTAAGTAAACTGTCTATTCAGAATGACATTTGTTACGTTACGAATAGTGTCCTTATTTTTGTCCTAGAAAATTAAGACTAAATTATCATAGTTTTCGGTAATAATTCTACGCGCTAAATGATTTACCTGAAATTATGTGGGTTACGTGGGTGTGCCTTTTGGTTACATAACATATCTCAAAAAAAAAAAAACATTTTTTAAATCAAAATTCTCTAGGCCTGAACGCCTATTTTCGTTAGACCTACTGTACTTCTCAGTACACGTAATTTTAAAAGGCCTAGCGCTCGATTCCCCAATGGTAAGCAGTTACCTAGGAACATTTGCAATACCAGACCCACAGATAGATCGTTTCTTGATCTGCTAAAGTCTAAATAACGGATTTTACTAAGGATGTGAAACTTACCATATGTGGAAACTCTCCCACAGAAGCCATTTCTCCTCCTATGATGTGCAAATCAAGGGGCTGGATGTGACGTGCTATAATTTTCTGGCATTCTGAAAAATAAATAATCACTCATTTTAGTCTCAGGAGTCGATTGGTAACACATCGATATATTATTATTATTAAGCCCTTAATAATTAAAAATATTTCTTATTTTTATTTTTATAAAACATTTTCAAATCACCTACGAGGATAAAATGGGCTTTTTAATATACCAACTAATATACTGAGTAACTCAGGTATCATTTATTTTTGGACCCGGTGCCAGCATAGTCATGTTTGTCAAAGAAGGTTGGTGTTCAAAGTTCAAAATTCTTTATTGAATAGGAATCATCAAAGTATTGTATGGCACCGACTCCAAAAATAAGTACTACCTAAGCAGCTCGTATTGTACATTAAAAAGCTTATTTTATACTTTTTGTGATTTGAAAGCGGTTCTATTTTTATATTCAAAATTGTTTTATTTCTAAATGTTCAGTGTTAGTTATGTTAACTACAATACTTTACTACTACCTACTTTGATAATGAATAATAATATTCATAACATACCCAAAACAAGTTTTAATGTACATTTTATTTTCTTTGTTTGATATTCATAAGTGCTTATGTATAGCCTATACTGAATAAATTATTTTGACTATTGACTTTTCCTTAAGGTTAGGTAATATGCGACCGTAAGAAACTGTTCGAGCATATAATCTTGGAGGGGGTTCCCTCGATATCCATGAAATTTCGTAATCACATCCTGACCTAGTGAAAATGAGACCACCATGCAAGCATCACGTTATCCCTAGATAATACGAAGTACCTAGTTCCTGTCAACCAATTGCAGTACTATCCCCCAAATACTATTCGTTAAGGAGTTATGTTAACGAATAGGAGTTGGGGTTAATACTCAAATAAGTACTCAAAATTGTTTCTGTCACCATCATCTTCTGTGTAGTTGAGATTACTATTTCTGCACGATTTGCTATTCTTGTTTGCTTTCTACAGGGTGTTTCATAATACATGTATAAAGCCGAAAGGGTGTTAAAGTAGAGCTTTCAAAGAGTGCACTGGCGACTTCATTTTATCCGGACATTGAATTTTAATTTTAATAAAAAAAATTAATTTTTAAAGATAAATAACCATATCGACTACGTTGAAGCGCAGCTCTATTTCAAGTTGATGATCATATAAAAAACAGGTTAATAACCTCGTGCGACCCCTATCGAAACAAAGCAACCTCCTCAAGCCTACTACCAGGAGCCTAATGCTGCGTACACACCGGGCGATGTGTGACGCGCACCCGTTTCGGCTAACGATTGTCCGTTGGCGTGTGCCGGCCGGCAATCCGCAGTGCAGCGTGGCGGTAACATCAAACGGATAGAAGTAATCATCCAATCGCAGTTTGGGCGGATACCGAAGGCCAACAAACAAACGTGCAAATACGAGCCCGAATCGGTTCCCAAAACTCCCAAAGATCGTTTGCTTGACCACGAAATGCAAGTATTAGACCTTAGAAGCCCAAATAATTCGGCCGACAGCCCTTCGTTGGCGTACGTTGAGTGTGTACACACCATAAGGACGAGTAATAACCTCGTGCCATTCATATCAAAACAAACCAACCTCCTTCATCTTACTACCAGGCGTCGTACTAAATGTTACCTACTTATCTACATGAATAGGCTCTACCAAATTAACTAGGAACTTGCCTACACTAATTATTTTCGATAGGTAGGTATGCTTAAATAGTCGGAGCGTCGGTGGCCTAAGGTTGCGGTATCCGACTCGTACGCGTGAGGTACCGGGTTCGAATCCCACTGCCGCCATGTACCACTAACTCTTTTCTAAGTTATGCACAGTAGCTGAATACTAACCGATGCTTTTACGGTGAGGGAAATCATCGTGATGAATCTTACACATTCAGTTCAGACGACTGAATGTGTAAGTAACCATGATCCAATCTGGTCAGGTTCCCTTGGTAGCAGGGTTAGGAGCCAGGAATGTCAGATGGCAGTCGCTCCACTGCAATTAATTACCTAATCTGCCAAATCCTAGATCATGGACCATAGTCAAGGCGGACCACGGGCACGGAAAATAATTTTGTGGAGAGAAAAGAATTTGTTACAGTGGAGCGACTACCATCTGACCTCCATGACCCTGCTACCAGGGGAACCTGACTCGATTGGATCATGGTTACAATTTCAGTTGCCAGAATTTGCAGATTTCATCATGATGTTTCCCTCACCATAGGAGCATCGGTTAATTTCAACTAATGTACATAACTCAGAAAAGAGTCATTGGTACATTGCCACAGCGGGATTCGAACCCGGCACCTCTCTCGCTTACGAGTCGGATACTCAACCGCCCAGCCACCAACGTTCTTGAAAAACATACTTAAGATAGCTACATAACTAAAACAGAATTCGTTCAATTGATAAATCGTTCTACACAAATAAGTAGGTACTATGTCCTACTAAAATGGTTCACTCATCTAGGGACCTACGTAGCGTAGGAAACCACTTATGAGACTAGTTTTGTTGAAACAGATTACAGACAGGTTTTACTAAATACCTACATGTTTTCATGAACAGATAAAAGAGTTGTCTTTTCTGCCTATTTCCCGTCGGAAAAGAACCTCCTAACGTTACGATTAGGTACTAGCTAGGTAGCATATCTTAAAGTCTAGCTAGAACCTAGACCTTTAAAGCATGTAGGTACGTACCTTTTTAAAGTTATTTTATGAAAACAAACAGCGTCAGGTGCCATACTTTCTTGCTTTCTTGTGGCTCGGATGACTGATAGGTATTAACTATCAAGTAAGCTTGCACTCGTATCGTAGCGTAGCTAGGTAGGTACACTCCATACACACAGATACACAACACTACGCAGGCTCTGGTTGCTATGCAATACGTAAATAGGTAGGTACCATGGTGTTTGGCCTACTGCTAGCTTGCATTCATACACAGAATAATGATTATCACAATACTTAAACGTTGAACGCTGAACACAGACAAGACTACGTTAATACTGGTACCTGAAGCTATAAATCATTCGTTCACATCGTTAACACTCTTATCACAGTTATCTTCACAATAGGTACTTAGGTATCCTACAACTACAACGCAACAATCATTTCGGTCACGCGAAAAGCTAAAAACTGAATGAACGAATACGACGCGAAAGTAGGCAAATTTCGTCAATGGAAGTCGCGCCGCGGGTCAAACCACAAAATAAAGAACGGCCCGCCAAAGTATTCTATTTTTAGATTTTGTAGTTTTCAGTTTCTATTTTGATGTCAAAAGCGCCGCCACAGCTCCGGCGCCGGCCTTGACCTTGACGGCACGTGCAAAAGGATTCGTACTTAGGGATCCGTGTTTTAGGGGTCTAACTTATTTCGCCTGTTATGTTCTCTCGTTTTATGTTCTCCTGGTAGTTGCACCATAATGTTGATTTTTTTTTTATTTGTTAAAGTGAGTCTCAAGCGAATCCAACTGTGGGCTTAATAATAATCCTTATGGCGATGGCCTACATTTGCTTATCACGATTTTATCGGGTAGTTTGGTACAATGATAGTAACCTAGACAGTAATTTCTAAAATTGTGTTTGGGTCCGTGCTCCACCTAGGTGACCTAGGTTCTCCAATTGGGTGAAGCATGGGATATTTACAGGTAAAGCTCCATCAACTAAGAATCATTAAGTTAATTTTAGTTGATAAGAAATGTTCGTGAAAACGATAGGTACGATTACCTACGCGACACTGAAACATGACTGACAGACATGACATGAGAAAGCAAACTCGTAAAAAGACAAACATGTTACATTAATTAGAGTTTGCTACATTAATATGCTACAGTAATTTGAATAAGACTACTTTGCTATTAGTTAGGTGGTGGTGCACTTTCGTAAAAACTATGAATGAACCTTTTGAATTAAAATCATAATTGATTACAATATTTTTTTGTACAGAACCCTCGAAACCAAAAAATACAAAACGGATAATTTAGACCTCCTTAATATTGCGCCTAGTACGTGGGGTGTCCATAAAATAAGCCAGTGCAAATACAGGCATGACGCATTTCATCTTAGTCCTCACAGTGACAACGCATCTGCTGTTCTGCATGTTTGTTCTAGTACGTAAATAGTGTTGCTAGGTATTTTTTCAGCTATTCAAATTTAATATTCACCTTCTTGAATTCAAACATGAGTAGAATTTAATAATTACTATTAGATAGGTACTAAAATGACATCTTTCCTTATTTCGGAGCTGGCGGAAAAGTTCAACGAGAAATGCATAAACTTGTGCCAAGACTCACCACATGCATTCAACAGGATGTAGACTGAGTGAAAAAATAGACAAAAAAGTATAACAACAATATCGTGTAGTTTTGCTGCACTTTCCAAAAATATTAAAATCTAGTGAATGTACTTTATGGACACCCTGTGATATCAGTATCCCGTACATAGTCCACCTGCTTCAGTCATGACTGCCTAGTACAATAGAAGATATGGCGCAGACGCGAAATCAAGCTGTAACTTTTTTGCCTATTAATGTTTATTGTGTTTTCGCAATTAGTTTGAAGACTATGTACCTAGGTGCAACATTGTGTTGAAGGCAACAAAAAACAAATAAATTAAAGTAGAAACAAACATCGAAATGTCTTGTTTTTGTGCCGGACTGCTCACGAGCTGCTTGTTATAATAATTTTTTTAACCAGCCACTTGAGGTATTGATCGTAGTGATCTTTAGATTGAATTTTAAAACTCATATGAAACGGTAGGTAGAAAAGACTTAAAGGCACAAAACCTATATCCTATCTGTAACTGGTAAAATTGTATTATTCAGTTGATTGACCTGATTATGAACTTGAGTGATCTATTACAACTGATTTCTAGAGATGCGGTCTTTCGTTTTCAAAATGTGATTATCGACATTGAAAAAGAAAAAGTTCGATAGTCATTTTCTCGGTAACTATTCCACGCACGAAAAAAATAATTGTACCTATCGTTTTAATACGTTTAGCACTCCATCCAGTTCACGGCTTTATACATGTATTATGAAACACCCTGTATATTCTTTCTTTTTCTCTATTTTACCTTTTCTGTTAAGTACGGGTAGGTACTATCAATCTTGGCTTGTGAATATTTGTAAATTTACTCAAACCTACTTAGTTTGGTTAGTGTTTATGTTTGTGTGTTTCTATGATTTTGCACCGCCCTGAATTTGTCATACCATCAGCTCTCCGGTTGACTGGTAGATAAAGCTATGAAGCATCAAGTCGGCCGTTGTACGTAACAGTGCGTTAAGTTTAAATAAATATAAATATGCTTCGACAATTTACACAACGCAAAGTAAGCAAAGCTTGTAAATAAATTAACATAGAACCTTCCCCTTCTTTTGTTTTTTGAAGTCGGTTAAAAAGCCATATTGATGTCAATGCTGTTGGTTATGTATGCAGCTGGCTAGTGTGTAGGGAGCAATGAGAACATCGCGAAAATAATTAGGAGATCCATTATAAATTTAATTCCCAGTATAACAAAAAATTTATGGAAGAGTTATTAGTTTATGGTTTCAATTTCTTTTTATTACAATACCTCTTTCAGCCGGTGTCTGCCTTCCTGTATTTGTTGGTGTAGGTTGAGTCGATGACCCTGGAACCAAGACCATAATAGCTTAATTATGTCCAACCTAGACCGAATTCTAATTGTACCTTTCGGTCTCCATCGGTATTGATAAATTACTTATTTTCTGCGCAGCTAGCATAAGTGTGCGCACGAGGGCGACCAGCAAGAAAAGGCGAGACATAGGTACTGCAATCCTTTTTCATCTTAGTATTGAGAGAAGGAAATAACGGTACTCTCGCGGCGCGAGGTTAGTCGCGGGCACACTTGTGCTAGCCGTGTTACATACATACCAAATTTACTTGTCGTATGAGGACAGCAGACTATTTCTTGATCGCCATCGAATCCACATCTCTCAAATGGATGAAAATTCTTTTTTCTAATGGCTCTGTAAACAATATCACTACAAATTATCTACTACCTGAAGAAGTAAGTTATTGAATAGGTACC
Source organism: Blastobasis lacticolella (assembly GCA_905147135.1). Taxonomy (NCBI): domain Eukaryota; kingdom Metazoa; phylum Arthropoda; class Insecta; order Lepidoptera; family Blastobasidae; genus Blastobasis; species Blastobasis lacticolella. The sequence continues at coordinate 15,601,637 of LR990045.1, forward strand.
ATACTAGGACTACTAGGTAGGTATACAGTCTTAAATTAATTAGATTTTCTGTAGGTACTTATTTTATTACAGTAGGCACCACAGTTTGTATCTCCAAGAAGTTAATTGGTTGAGTCGCGAGAAATTGATAACAATAGAAAATGCATTTATCAAAGACCCGAGACCCGATATCGTGTCAAAGTAACATTTTGATGATAAGAATTAGTGCTAAATGAGCTGTTTAAGAGTATTTGAAAAACCTAAGTTGCTATAAAGGCGCTAACAATAGGTGATATAGCGTACATTAACTCTTCTATAAACCTGATTTGAGCAAACGATTGGTGTATAAGGGTTCGGTTCAGTTAGAACAGTGCTATTGGAGCTGGTATGACCACTTGTTACCAAGTGTTTTGTGGTCAAGCTAATGTAAACATTACTCCGGTAACTTTTTAGTAATAAATTAGTGCTTCCTAGATACAATATATGGTAAGAATATATCGCCGATATCAAATAGCAGTACATATTACCCAAAGCGCTAGCTGTTACGTAATTCTGATAAACAAGTATATTCATATGTTTTGTGTTTGTGTTATCGCCAACAGCGTCAAAATATTTAGTAGTAACATATTACTTTATGTCCGATACCGCAGTGATAGGAGTGTTCGTGAATTAGAGACAAATAAAAAATGAATAAATGAATTTTGGGTTCTTACTTGTTTTAAAATGATTAAAACTTACTGCGGTGTTACTGTTTGATGCTCCTCAGAAATACACTACCTTTTAATCATATTGTCGTGGTCAGGGATTCTAGAAGACTCCCGCGCGCCTTGCCTTATTGCGTCTAACTACAGTAACTTTAAATGTTACAAAGGCATTTAACAAATTCTGTTTTATGAAATCAGTCGTAAATAAGAGTTAGCACACCTTACAACTACTTTTAGTGTTTTATACTTTATTTTTATATCATGCGGTAGGCAAACAGGCAAGCGGGCCACCTCATGGAAAGTGGTCACCACTGCCTATAGACATTAGCAACACTAAGAGTATCGCCAACGCGTTGCCCACCTCTATAACACGTTGCTCTGTCAGCAAAAAGGCAAATGATCCTCCACTGCCAAAGCCACGGTTCCCCTAATCCCCACCCCATGGAGTACTTCTTAACGCTATCATTTTTTCAAGAACGAGCCAGGATAGCTCCTTGTTAGATTGCCAATACGGCTTCAGGCCGGGCTGCAGCACCATGGATCCAATCTTTGCTCTCAGGGTTCTCCAGGAGTCCCATTGCAGTAGGAATCAACCGATGCATACGCATTTCTCAACCTGCAGAGGACTTTCGACAGTGTCCTTCGGGAGATAATCAGGCGGGCTCTGAGATCAAAGTCTGTGCCCGAGGCGTACATTTGTATTATACAGGACATATATGCCAATACTGGTGCTGTCGTCAAAAGCATCGTCGGCTATACTAATTCCTTCTCGATTACTGTAGGTGTTTACCAGGTTTCTGTGTTGAGCCCTTACTTGTTTTAAATTATGCTCGATGCCCTCTCAGCAGAAATTCAGGACATGCCTTCTTGGCTTATGAAGTACGCCGACGACATTGTACTGGTACAAGCTGAGGCAGGACCTTGGGACCAGGGTAAACATGTGGAAAAATGTGCTAGAAAACGGTGGTTTGAAGCTGAATGTTTCCAAAACAGAGATGACCAGCTGCAACCCGGATACCGAAACCATCCGTATAGGTAACGAAACTGTCAATAGAACAGATAAATCCAAATACCTCGGATCCGTGCTGCAAGAGTCCGGCGATATCGGCCCCGATGTCAAGTCCCGAATCTCTGCAGTTTGGGCCAAATGGTGGGAACTATCGGCAGTCCTCTGTGATCTTAAAATCCCTGGCAAGCTCAAAGGGCTTATATACAAGAGTATACATAGTCTGGCCATAAATACTGTTACAATTAAAAATAAACAAAATATTACATTTGAATTTGGAATCTGTCCTTTTTAAATGATTTTTCATTGTCTTTTCTTATTTTGGCGCCAATACATAGTACAATGTTTTGCGATATTAAAATGGAGTGGGGTGATAAAGAGAACCGAATCGCTGTGATTGCATTACATAAAGTAGGTATGGAGCCAAATGCAATTTTTAAAACTCTCCATACGCTTGGTATTAGTCAAATGTTTGTGTACCGGGCTATTAATAGGTACAATGAGACCTCCTCTGTTTGCGACAGAAAAAGATCTGGCCGTCCACGCAGTGTTCGTACGAAAAAGGTGGTCAAAGCAGTAAGGGAAAGAATTCCAAGAAATCCTGTCCGAAAGCAAAAGATTTTATCTCGGGAGATGAAGATTGCACCTAGAACCATGTCGCGTATTTTAAAAGATGACTTAGGACTTGCAGCCTATAAGAGACGTACTGGTCATTTCTTAACTGATATTTTAAAAAAGAATAGGGTTATAAAATCGAAACAACTACTGAAGCGGTACGCAAAGGGACGTCACAGAAAATTTGTTTAAGGATGAGAAATTTTTTACAATTGAGCAACATTTGAACAAACAAAATTACCGTATTTATGCTCAAAGCTTTAGAGCTTTCTTAGGAGAGCTTCCCAATTAGTCGACAGAGTGCAACGTGGGCATTCTCCGACTTCAGTGATGGTTTGGTGGGGTGTTAGCTATGAAGGAGTGACTGAGCCATACTTTTGTTAAAAAGGTATCAAAACAGCAGCACAAGTGTATCAAGATACCATTCTTGAGAAGGTAGTTAGGCCCCTTAACAATACCATGTTCAATAACCAAGAATGGTCCTTCCAACAAGACTTGGCGCCGGGTCACAAAGCTCGGTCCACGCAGTCTTGGTTGGAATAGAACGTTTCCGACTTCATCAGAGCTGAAGACTGGCCGTCGTCTAGTCCCGATCTTAATCCGCTGGATTATGATTTATGGTCAGTTTTAGAGAGTACGGTTTGCTCTAAACGCCATGATAATTTGGAGTCCCTAATACAATCTATACGATTGGCAGTGAAGAATTTTCCCATGAAAAGAGTGCGAGCTTCTATTGATAACTGGCCTCAATGTTTAAAGGACTATATTGCAGCCAATGGAGACCACTTCGAAAAAGCTTTTTATATTTTAAATTGTTTTATATTTACGTATTAAACTAACACATTGTAAAAGTAATAAATGTTATTTGCAATAGAAAAATATTTTTTTTTCTTTATTATAATATTTATGGCAAGACTAGGTTATTAACGTATAGGTAACGAATTAGACCTGTGATGACCGTCATATTAAATATGGCTGCGCGACATGGCCAGCGCTGACGAAACCCGAACGAAACTAAAAAGCTGCAGTGGATGTGCGGAGTTACGCGGCTCGATCGAGTACGTCATCAATACATCCGTGGCAGCCTTGACGTGAGGGATATCGCAGATAAGATCGAGGAGGCTCGCCTGCACTTGTTTGGACACGTGTTGCGTAAGCCTCAAGGATACGTGGGAAATAGATGCCTGAACCTGTCGGTATCAGGAATGAGGCCCCGTGGGCGACCCAAAAAGTGATGGATTGACATCGCTGAGTCGGGTGCGAGAGCCAACGGTTTACGACGTGAGAATGCCGAAGATCAGGTGAAGTGGAGAAGAATAAGAAGGAAAGCGAACCCGGGCACAGGCTAAATCTATAAGTTAGTTTATAATGGTTTCAACTAACTCCATGTTATCACTACTTATAACCACTTAGTATTTGATTATAACCAAATGTGATTGCTATAAAACTGTGAAATAAATATATAAATTATATTATAACATTTTCTTTATTCTCCTCCTCCTCCTCCTTATTACCTCTTCCTCCTAATTATAACTCCTCCTGAAGGTTTAATTATATATCCTTTAACACCACAGTAGAATTTAATGCTATTATCGGAGCTCCACTGGCAGTTGGCCTAGATATGGCGAAAGCGTTCGATCGGGTCTGGCATAGGGGTCTTCTATCGAAGTTACCATCATACGGGCTTCCCGAGGGATTGTGCAGGTGGGTTACTAGCTTTTTGTCCAGCAGATGCATCAAAGCCGCAGTTGACGGCTGTTGCTCCAATAGCTTGGACATTAACGCTGGTGTCCCGCAAGGCTCGGTGCTGTCTCCAACTCTGTTCCTCGTTCATATCAATGATATGCTGTCCATTGACGGCATTCATTGCTATGCGGATAACAGTACTGGAGACGCCTCTTATACGGGTCGTGCCAATATTCCTCGTGCCATAGTGGAGGAAACTTGCGAAGTATCGAAAATCGAGAGCATCTCCGATTGGGGATGCCTAAATCTACATAGTTCAATTTACTAACCCCCCACTAAGACACAAGTATGCGCGTTCACCGCCAAGAAAACTCCATTCGTTGTAGCTCCTCAGTTCCAGGATACACCGCTTACCATCTCTAAGAGCATACATATCCTAGGTGTCGACATCTCCAGTGACGTCCAGTTTCGCAGTCATTTGGAAGAAAAGGTCAAGCTCGCATCTAAAAAGCTGGGTGTGCTTAACATATCAAAGCAATACTTCACGTCGGGGCAACGGCTTCTCCTATATAAGGCTCAAGTCAGACCCCATTTGGAAACCCTCTACAAGGTGTGCATTCGACCGATGTTCGATACGTCTCCCATCTCGTCTCCGCTCATGCGAGCTCCCTCGTCATTAAGAAACTGCAAATTGTGCAGACCATCTTCTGCCGTAGGGCAACGGCGGCTCCATGGGACGTCCGCAATGCGGACCTACACAAAGACATGGCCTGCCTACCCTGCAGCAGTTTCTTAAAACGCTCTCCGAGACCTTTTTCAAGGCCGCGGAAGAGCGTCCCAATCCGCTCGTGCGAGAGGCAGCAGCCTACTCTCCCCGCCCGGTCTTTGGCCACGTGGTACGGAGACCGAGACATGTCCTCACGGACCCCCCCGACGAACTGTCGAGCGCCCTGAACCTCCTCCTGGAGGCTCAGGACGACCCCTCCCTGCCGTTTCAGCGGCCCCCGTAGGCCCCCAATCCCAATCCACAGCAGCGGGACCCCCTTTTGGGGTCTCGCTATAATTTCTCCAGCGTATGCTCCGTAAGGAGTGACATTGAGCGCACTCCGTCCCTACGGGGTGTCGCACCTGATGAAACCTGAAAAGCCCTTCCGGCTACAGGTGCCGTCAGGGGGTGTTTAGCACGTATGCACCTAGGCCCCTTTTGTGGCGAGTCGTGCATAACCAGTCCGGCCGGCCGGCGGGTACTCATGAGAGTTCACCTCCTCTCTTCCAACCGCTATACCGGAGGGTGCCCATTTCCTTTGCGTTGGGCGCAAAAAAAAACCCATTTGGAATATTGCTCCCATCTATGGGCGGGATCACCGGCATATCAGATTGGTCCTTGTGACTCGATCCTAAAACGCGCTGTGAGAATTGTCGGTGATGATTGATGAGCATAGTGCTCACAAGCGGTATTGAGCCACTGAGTCAGCGGAGGGCTTGTACAACGGTGTTTGTTCAGTAGCCGTATTCACAATGGCTCGGAAATCGGATTCGGATACGGAATCGACAAAGGACCCCGCAAAAGTTCTTAGGAAAATGTAGTTTCAGTTAATTTTGATTAAATTTTCATATTTTATAGAAAGTAGAGTTTCCGTGGAATCTATCGGAATTCTGAATAACAGTTTTCGAATCGATCGACACGGATTCGCCACTTACGAATTTCGTGTCGAATCGTTCGGAAACGGTGTCAAATCATTGTGAATACGGCTACTGAAGAACTGTTTGACATGATGCCTACAGCTACATTCTATCATCACACTGCTCGCCACCGACAGGGAGTTCATCCTCACACCTTGGAGCCAAAGTGGTCGCTATCTGTGCGGTTCCAAAGTAACTTTTTCCCACGCACACTAAGGTTGTGGAATGAACTTCCTGGAGAGGTTTTCCCTGGAGAGTACAACATGGAGTTCTTCAAGAAAGGGGTAAAAAGGTTTTTACGGGGTCGGCAACGCGTGCGTGATGCCCTGGTATTGCAAACGTCCATAGGCTGCGGTGACTGTTTACCATCAGGCAGGCAGTAAGCTTGTTTGCCACCTTAGTAGTATAAAAAAAATACCATTTATTAAAATGTTGTTTGTGTAGGACATTATAGGACAAAAAATACTCAAATGTACAGACCTGATTGCTTCTTGACATTCTGTCATTGCAGTACAAACGCCTTCTGCAATGTCATTGTTCGGTGTACATTCATCTCCAACTGTAATAAACATTTAATTGAGCTCTTAACCAAAGATAACAAAAGTGGGAGGGAAAGCCTGCATTGTAACTATAGCAGACTATAAATATACATATTTAAAAAAGCTACACTTCATGGCCATTCAGAAATAACAATGATTAACTAGAATTTACTATGATAAATATATCAAGATTTGAAATAGTTAAATACAAAATATTGGCTCTGGTCAGATAGTGGCAGCACTCTTGTGAGACTGATAACCAAAGTTAACTTAGGTTAATTTATATTGTTTTACATGGTATAACATATTTTATGGTTGATTATAAAAATGGTTAGTTTAACATTTTCCACAATTATTTTCTTTTGTTTTGTTTTTTATTGGACACCCTACTTTCAAAAAATGCGGTAATATATTAAGATTCTTAGGTTTTTATAGAGATATCCAGAAAAAACAAATGTTTGCTTAACAGTCATAGTAGTTAGTTAACTAATCACCTTAGTCCTAAAAAAACCAAAAGTAAAACCTTTTTTAAGTTTTTGCAACAAAAAAACCTAAAAGTTTAACCTTGTTCTCTAATCTCTAAATAAAAGTGTGACAGAAATAGTTTGCAATGTCTGGGAACTGGTTTGGTGACCGTATCATACTTTGAAGATAGTCGAAGTTCAGCACCGCAACGAGCTCGCCACTTGTTAGGTGTGCTTCCTAATACCTATAGGAAAGAGAGGGTGACCAAGGTCTTCTATTGGAGATCCGTAGACTGATTGAACAGTTTAGACCCCATGATGGTACCTTTTTATTTCATTTATTATTACTTTTCTAGATAAAATTATTATATGCTGTGTGTAGGGCCCGTGGTGTTGCTGATGTCCAAAAGCACTACCATAGGATGACCACTTTCTATCAGGTGGTCCGCTTACCTGTTTGTCTGCTGTATAACATAAAAAAATTACATAGGTAATTAAATTACACAGGCAGCAACAGATGTAGCTGAGCAACAACAACAAATAATATTTACTACCTACTCTTAAGGAATTAATCAATAACTTTAATATTAAAGGCCAATTTACACATATTAAGTTAAGTAGTTAACTAAAAATTAACTTCATATTAATCCACCTAATGCATGTAAAAGGCTTATTTACTAGTTCAAGGTCGCCCAGCGTGCTTTGAAAAGTGCTATGCTCGGACTTTCGCAATGAAGTAATTCAAAAGAGAACCAAAGTGTCAGACATAGCTCACAGAATTCGTACTCTGAATTGGCAGTGGGCTGGTCATATCTGCCGACAAATCGACAACCATTGGGGTAAATGAGTTTTTAAGTGAAAACCGCATCACGCATAGTGTAAGACGCCCTCCGGCCAGATGGAGTGACAATTTGCGAAAGGCTGCGGGTGGACGCTGGGTGCGGAAAGCTGAGGATGCATAGGCGCTCATTGGGGGAGCCCTAGTCCAGCAGTGGACTAGTATAGGCTGATGATGATGCTGATGAACGAATTTAGAAAGTAAATTAATTAAAAGTTGTTTATATGCATTGAGTGCCTTAATATTTAATTAACTACTTGACAACTTTATATGTGTGGTTCGGGCCTTTTACAAAATAATTCCCATCCCTCCCTAAATCCCTATATAGATCCAATGCTTTTTTCTAACCTTCATAATATTAGTAACTTGAGCTTAACAACTGCTTAATTAATTAATGAGAACACCAGATAAATGTCAGTACTTACCATCAGCTGCATTAATGAAATTTATATTTAAACAGCATAAAATTAATAATATCAGCCACATTGTGAATCTCACCGGCACGTAGTAATATAACTAAAGATGACTCAAATACAGTTTTCCTGCTTCTTATCAAATTAATAGCAAGTATGTTACGCACACTAGGTAGGACCGGTTTTTCCAACAACAACTGTAAAACATGACATCCAATTCCAAGCATCCAACTTTTTATGGCAGAGTTATGGCCTCATTAGCGTTTTTTACAAAGAGGCAGTACATTTTCTAGCATAAATAAAATATATAAGGCGAAATAAAACAAAACAAAACACTATTTAGAAGATCCAAAAATTCCGAATTATGTAGGTATTTTGTTTTGAGGCGGGCGCGGGGGGCGACCGCGGGCTTTTTGAGAGGATGGACCACAGACTATGAACTTGTGATGGATGATTGATTTGGTTTGGTTGGTTCCACGGACTTACCATATTTTATAGCACAGAAAACTCTCCAAATTGTCGGGGCGCCATCTAGCGAGTGGTTTGGACTACTTTAGATACTTCAGGGAAAACTGCTCATTATGATCCCACAGATGTCTCACTAGTTGGTAATGTAATAAATAACTTAAGCGGATAGCGTGTAGTATTTATATTATATTCTCATGTTTTTTCGTAAAGCTAATGCCGATGCCGTTCGAAAGTCGCATTTTCACATTGGCATGGTATGTCAATCATGAGTGGCGGAGACGCATAAAAATGCGCAAGTGTGTAAACGAAGAATTTATAAAGGCTCTACCATACGACACAATCATATTGTTTAAGAATTGGCAAAATCTGATACCCCATACGAGACAATTTGATTGCTAATCATATTGTTAAATCAGCAAGTTATGCATGTAAAATTTGTATGGTTTTGCCCTGATGAATGGTTACATGTGTACGTACAGTTATTAAGATTCCATTTCAAACTACTGTTCAGGTTCTTGAAACATTTGATGTCCTGAGTGGTTCAGTGGTCAACATGCAAGTCAGCCACGCAATAGGTTCCGAGTTCGATTCCGGGCTGGGCAAAAATTTAAATGATATATTTAATTTCTATTACGGGTTTGGGTGTTCTATGTATAATACGTTTATATTTAAAAAATATATATAAGTAGTATATCAGTTAGTAAGCACCTATAGTACAAGCTTTGCTTAGTTTGGGGCTAAATAGCGCAGTGTGAATTTGTCCGCGATTATTTATTATTACTTTTTTTTCAATTTTATTTTAATATTCAGTTTTAGCTTCTTGGGTTTGGCTCTTCAGGCTTTAATGACTCTCCGATTCATTGTATTATGTTATGAATACTTAGTTTGGGGCTAAATAGCGCTGTGTGAATTTGTCCACGATTATTTATTTATTTACTTATTATTTATTTATGAAAAAGAGAGGAAACTATGTTTGTTTCGAAGCGACAATTACTCCTAAATGATCAACGAATTATGTATTTCTTGACGTACCTTTTTGTATTATTAATTTATTTCTTTTTGGCCTTGAATACGTATTTTCCATATAATTTTTAATAATATCTTGGCATAAATAGTGTTTTTAAATTGTTGTGAAGTTGTCAAGCATTGACGAATCATAGATCGATGCCATGATGGCGTAGATTTTATTTCTATTTACTGCCCACAAAAAAACTGTGACAGTAATCAATTTAAAATTGATTGACGGCTAGAGAAATAAATTCATGGGAGTCGGAAGTTAGAAAGTAAAAAAAGATGAAGGATTTTGATGCTATTTTAAAAACGTAAAAATAATTTGAAAAATAAAACCAGTATTATTGTTCAGCAGAAGCTATTTTCTCAAACTAAATATATTATATAAGAGACCGGTCCAAAAATGCACAAGTTTGCATCTATAATTTGAAATATTCAATCTGTGAAAAGTGAACCCTGTGATCCTGTCAGGATTAAGGTTATGTGGTATAGACTCTTTTAGGAACTTTTGTGCTTTTACTTATTTTTTACTTTATTAAATTTCTTGTATGTAGTTATTCGGACTAAAAGAATAGAACCCATTACCCTAAATCTTTGTGTTTTTCTTTATTAACTGAACCTGGCACTGTATGTGGGACAGTGTTACGTTACAAATTTCCCCAAAGAAATTTAGAATTTTTTCAAAAAGATACAATTCTGTACAATATTCCCTAAATTAATTATGTATTTTATTACTAATTTGACATCCATCATAAATAAAACAGAGATTTTCAAATCCCCAATACGTTTATTTTTCCTTAAAATGGGCAAAAACCCCTCAATCTGAAGAAGTGGAGACCCTGATTTGATTGTACGTCCACACCACACAATCTGTCTTATTGTCAATCAGATTGATCTTGGGACGTCTATACGAGACAATGAGCCGTTTTCAAAACCGCTGCATTGAAATAAAAATAGAATAGAATAGAATAATCTTCATTGTGAAAACACTGATAATAATTGCTTATGCAGCGCCATCCATTTCGGACGTACAATAGTAGAATAATAAAATAAAATAACAAAAAAACAGGTAGGAAATAATTCTAAAAGTAACAGCTACGTACGAAACTTAAAAAATTTACAATGTAGATTTTATTTTTATAATTATAACATTTAGCTAGATAAAATGTGTTTTCTTGTAGCCATTTTTTATGTTTTGACTTAAATTGAGATCCATCAATTTTTTTTTCGCAAGGAAAATAGTTTGAAAAAATTATACCAGTTACATATGTACTCTTTTATAGAAAATATTATTACAAATTTGCGGTATACTTATGTTATATTCGTAATTCGGTCTGTGTAATCTACTAGTACGCCCACCACACTACATGGGGAAGTACCAACGTAAATAGGAGAGGTAACACGTTATATGATTATTTACTAACCAAGGGGCTGCATGTGGTGAATAAGGGATGGAAACCGACCTTTGTAACCCGTGTAAGACAAGAGGTGTTGCACATTACCATTGCAACAAATGATCTGGCGAGGCACAATAGTGACTGGCACGGCCCATAAGGACGACCTTAAACAGAACCTAGAAGAGGTACCTAAAAACAATTTATTGTTTTTAGTATAAAGGCTTATGAAGATAGCTGTCCTGTAAAAACAATGTCAACTAAAAGGGCAGTACCGTGGTGGAGCTCTAAGCTAGAAAAGCTCAGAAGTAAAACTCGGAAATTATTCAATAAGGCCAAAAGGACCCAAGATTGGGAATCCTATCGGGAAGCCTTAACAACTTATAATAAAGAAATTAAGAAGGCTAAGCGGGGAACTTGGAGAAAATTCTGCGAAGAAGTCAACAGCACGTCTCAGTGCGCAAGAATTCACAAATTCCTCGCAAAGGACAAACCTAATCAAATTGGCTTGCTTAAATACCCTAATGGGACTTACACGGCCAACAAAAAAGAAATTCTAAATTTATTGGTATCAACCCATTTCCCTGGTGCTTGCGCAGAAGGTCCATCTTCTACGCAAACATTTCGCCCAGGTAATGAAGAATGGAGAAGGGCCTCGCTTATAATAAGGCCATCCCAAATAAAATGGGCCGTTAAATCCTTTAAACCATACAAATAATGTAGAGCGTCTGGCATTTTTCCAGCACTTTTACAGCAAGGAATAGAAGTTCTAATCCCGCACATGGTAAAAATCTTCAGAGCGAGCTACGCCTGGGGGCATATTCCAGAACAATGGACCGAACAAGGTTCTATTCATTCCAAAGGCCGGAAAAAGAGACTACTCTCAACCGAAATCGCTCAGGGTTATTAGTCTAAGCTCCTTTATGCTGAAGACTATGGAAAAAGTTCTGGACATCTACATTAGGGAGACGACTAAAAACGGTTATCCTATTCACTATTCTCAACATGCCTACAGCAAAGGAAAATCTACTGAAACCGCTCTTTTGAGTCAGGTGGACAAGATAGATAAGGCATTAGAAGATAAACAATATGCACTTTGTGCATTTTTATATATTGAGGGCGCATTTGACAACACCCCTTAAAGGACACTATTTCGAGGTCTTACTGAGAAAAATATTGACCATGCGACGGTGAAGTGGGTCGAAGCGATGCTCTCATACCGAAAAGGTAACCCTGCATGAAACCTCACTTGAATTATTTACCACCAGGGGTTGCCCGCAGGGAGGGGTCTTATCTCCACTACTTTGGACCCTGGCAGTGGATCAGCTCTTGTATAAGATGGCGGAGCTCAGGATAGATACGCAGGGTTTTGCTGATGACCTAGTGGTAATCGTCCGAAGCTTCTGTCAAAGTATGCTTTCATACGTTATGCAACGAGCGTTGAATGTTGTTGAGAAGTGGTGCAAGGACAATGAGCTGGCGATTAATGCGGAGAAAACAGTGGTTGTACCATTTACCAACAAAAAGCAACTTGACAATTTAGTCAAACCACGATTGAATGGCCAAACTATTGAGTTCTCCAAGGAGGCCAAAAACCTAGGTGTAATACTAGACCAAAAACTTACTTGGAACAGCCATATAATCGGAATCTTGAGCAAGGCTAAAATAGCCTTGGGAATATGCAGCAGACTGGCAGGACAAAAGTGGGGTTTGGCTCCAAAAAATACCCTCGGTCTTTATAAAGCGGTCGCAAGGCCCATAATAACATATGCCTTAGTAGTATGTCACATAAAAGCCAACCAGGAAACTGCTATAATTAAGCTAATCGGCGTGCAAAGAATTGCGTGTCTCTTGGTTACAGGAGCTATGTCAACCTCACCTGGTGAGGTCCTGAATGCAATGCTGGATATCCCCCTCCTACGCCTGCATGTGCAGATGGTGGCATCGAACTGTATGCACAGGCTAACCACCCAGGGAGAAGAAAACTGGCTCTCAAAGTCACTGTTCGTTCAAGGACACTGTTATGGGCAGCAACATACTGAGATGATACATATGTACACTGACTCAAAAAAGCCTTATAAAACTGACTCTTCATATAAACTGCAAAGAGCAATAATTAGAGCACTGGAATAATCAGCCGGGCCTAACCCATTCTAGGGCATTAGTCAAAGCCTATATAATAGGCGGCATGCCAAAGATCTTTTACTACTTAGTAGGAATAAGTTGCGTTTCCTAACAAGGGCATTGACTGGTCACAGTGGGCTCAACAAGCACACGTATAACTTGAAGATAAGCAGAACAAAAGACTGTAGATTCTGCAAGGAGGAGGATGAAACGCCTCTACACCTGATCTGCAAATGTGAGGCCCTGATGCGCAAACGAAGCATCCATCTGGGTAAACACCAAGTAATACCCGATGAGGTGCACGATATCAGTACTAAGAACCTATTACAGTTCATAGAAGCTATAAGGCTACTGAACATTAAGAAAGAGGCGATCACAATAGATCAGGAATGGTCGCAGTGATACTTTGTCAAATATAGGATGATAATTTTGACAACTCACATTAGGGATGGGGTAGTGTAAAATCGTTAAAGAATCTATTCGATTACCGATTATCATTCTCATAGAACTTGGAATCGATAGTTGCATGGTTATTCAGTACGTGTTATACAAAATAAACTATTTATTTTCTTTAGAATAATAATTTATTTATACATTATACATTAAATTATACATTAAAAACCCTTCCACAACGACGATTTCGACACGTGCGTATTTTTATTCGGTCAGTCATCCTATTGTGTAGAATACGCGCGAGTCGAGATCATTGCTGTAAAAGGTCTCTTAGGGTGAAATCCAAACAAGGAATAAGAGTTATAGTTGCAAAAAATAATTTAATTATCTTAATGTAATTTTAAATGTTCGATTATTTTATTTTAATACCGATTTTCGATTGTCTGTTGTTATTCGTTATTCGTGGCACTTCACTAAAGGGGCGGGGCCTGCCTATGAAGTACGATATTATCCGTTGTACATTTTACCGAAATAAAACACGAAACTTCATGGGCGTGCGCAAAGGACCAACAATTAGTGAGCTGTCAAAATTATCGCCTATATCAGACAAAGCATAGGACTGAGAAAGCCTTAGAGAGCCCACTATAAAAAAAATCTATTATTATTCCTAAAAAATGTGTCGTCAATAGTTTTTACAAACATACCTATTTCATGTACATAAATTCCGTAGCATTTCAGATTGTTTCATTTTTAAAATATTTCGCAAACCTTTTTTTCACGCTATGAATACTGACGACATTATCATAATCTCTAGGCTGTATGGTATTGATATTTATCTTTCAGAATCTTTCTTTCATATATTTTATTGATCGATTTCGGGTTGACCGGAAGATAAAGCTGTTTATATACACCTTTGTACCTTATCGTCCATGAACTTTAAATAAATTTAGCAAGAACTTTAGCAAATATTAAATTATAAGTAGTGGTTTAACGCTATTTAATTTGTTCTCTAGCAATGAATGGTGACATATGATTTGCCATATCACTACAACATATACCAAGCCGCATATATATAACAAGCCGCATATAGTCAAAATATTGTAAAAATATTTGAGTCCTTGAGAGCGTGCTATTACTCGTTCGCGACGGATCGCTCTCATTGTTTGCGACGCTAGCGTGTTATTTACGTTGGCTAAAATGACGTCTACGGTAAAATGTAATCAGTGCAACGTAGTTATTGACGAACTGTTGTGTTTTATACAAAATAAAATCTCTGTAATTGATACCGATAGCCTAATGAAAATATGTTTATCGGCTTTTACAAGTGACGAAATTCAAGTGTCGAAGTCGTTGTTATTCGAGTCAGTGTCGACGAACAAACGAAACATAACGCGAAAGAAAAAAGGAAAAGAATGCCGTGATTTGGAGGACGTGATTACTCTTTTCAAGGAGTCTGATCCCAGTTTTCGTAGCTCGTCAGTTGGAAAAATTACCACCAATTCTATTTGACCACCTAGATACCACTAAACTACTGAAAGACCTGACGCTAGTGAAAAATTACGTGGACGAGATCAGGGCCACCTACGTGACTCGTGAGCAGCTGGATGAAGTGAAACAGGAGGTGAACAACATGAAGTATGAGTCACTCATTAACAACCATATAACTGTGAAGCGAGGTGGTAGTGCTTATTTGGACAGTGGTCCTATTGGGCTATCATACTACGATGACTCAACATGTAATAATCAGACGAATAGTGCTTCTAAAAATACGCAAAGGATGACTCCTGCTTTGCGGGTGAATTGCGAACAAAATCCGGAAAATATTGGTCAGAATCAAGAAGATGTGGGTAGGAAGGAAATATGTTCTGAGTGCGCAATAGTGCCCGAGATCGATGAACCGCGGTCGCCGCCGCCGTCCGCGCACCGTTCTATACCTACATCGCCCGCGGAGCGAGCCTTGCAGTCGCCGTGTTTGTTGCGCTCTGACGGTAAACAGCTGATCGGTTCTAGTGAACGTAAACAGATCGAGATTCGCAGCGCGAAGGAAACTGGTGATTGGCGGATAGTTCAAAAGCGGAAATCAAAGCCAAGATATAGGTATTTAGGAAAAATAGGTGTTAATGGTGAAACAGCTGGGGTGTTTCGGGCGGCTGAGCGTAAAATACCTATTTTTATTACGAATGTACACAAAAGCACGAAGGAATCTGATATCGAGGCACATATTCTAAAGGAAACGAAGGAAATAGTAAAATTAGAGAAAATAGCCATTAAAAATGCCGCAGACTATAACGCCTATAAGTTTTTTGTACCGGAAACGAAGATCGAATTATTCCTAAATGAGAAATTATGGCCGCGTGGAATAATATTTCGACGTTTTGTAAATTTTAAGCGAAAATTATCAGCTAGTGTCCTACCTTGTGAAGCCGGCTCGGTGAAAAATAGATATGAACAAGCGTACACTTAAACTAGCAAGTTTCAACTGCAGGAGCGTCAAACGCTCCGTAGACGAAATCCGACATCTATGTAAAATATGCGACGTTATAGCTCTGCAGGAGACGTGGCTTATGCCGGACGAACTAGCATACCTCAACGGCATTGACTGCGAGTTTAGCTGCGTGGGAACATCGGCGGTGAACGCGGAGGCAGGCGTGTTACGCGGTCGGCCGCACGGCGGCGTGGCGCTGCTGTGGAGGACCGCCGCCCTGAGCGACGTCGTAGTGATACCGTGTGATAACCCGCGAGTGTGTGCTGTTAGGGCAGTGACATGTGATCGCCCAATAATAGTGGTCAGTGTATACATGCCCACCGATTCCATGAACAACTTAGCGGACTTCACGGATTGTCTCGGTACGGTAAGCGCTATTATTGAGGAATATGATACTGCAGCGGCATTTATTGTAGGAGATTTTAATGCCCACCCGCATGAACTTTTCTATTGTGAATTGATCGATTTTTGTCACGAACATCAGTGGACCTGTGCAGACATTGAAAAGCTAGGCTTAGCATCGAACAGTTTCACCTATGTAAGCGATGCGCACGGTTCTACACGTTGGTTAGACCATTGTGTAGTAACGAAGGCGGCTCAGCGCACTATTAGCAAAGTATCGATAAATTTGTATGGTCCGTATGGTCCGATCATTTTCCTTTACTAATAGATTGTAATTTGGATGTCCTGTGCCCTAAAGTGATAAGTCAACAATTAACTCAATGTGAAAATTGTATAATATGGGGGGACAGAAGTTTAAGCGAAACTGAAATATATAGTAGAGAATGCCATAACAGATTGAGATTAATTGACTTCCCAAGTGGGGTTACAAATTGCTGTGACAAATTATGTAACGATTTGAACCATAGGGATATAATTGACAAACTGTATTCGGATGTTGTATCCGCTTTGACGGCTTCTGCCATGGTTGGTCGGGGAAAGAGGCGGAAGGGTAGGAGATCCACCTATGTGACGGGGTGGAACAAGCATGTAAGTGAGGCTCACAGGGAGGCCATGTTGAAGTTTCAGTTGTGGGTATTGTATGGAAGACCAACAATTGGCCAGGTTTACGAAGAGATGCGTATTTCTAAAAAGATATTCAAATCTAGATTGCGATGGTGTCAAAATCATGAAGTTAAAATAAAAATGGATTTGTTAGCAGAACACCATTCTAGTAACGATTTTCGAGCTTTTTGGAAGCATACGAACCAATTGAAGCTGAAGCCTGGTCTCCCAGTTAGCGTCGGAGGCGCGACCGATGTGAAAGAGATTGCGGAACTCTTTAAGAATAATTTCAAGATCCAACCTCTTAATACTACGAGCTCGCTGGAGGTGATCGGTACTGAGACTTGTAGTGAGAACCTGGATGTTAGATTTACTGCCAAAGATGTGGCAAAAGCAATAAAGGGAATAGCGAGGGGCAAGTCACCAGGCCACGATAGTCTCAGTATCGAGCATCTTCAGTATGCTGGACCTCACCTGCATAGAGCGTTGGCAATGCTGTACAACCTGTGTGTGGGGCATTCATACCTACCCGCGGAGATGGTAAAGACGGTGGTAGTTCCTATTGTTAAAAGTAAAACTGGCAATCTATCAGATACGTCTAACTACAGACCGATTTCACTAGCGACAATTATTGCGAAGGTATTTGACGGCATGTTGAACACACACTTGAATAAGTATGTAATCTTGCACGATAATCAGTTTGGGTTTAGACCCAAACTGTGGAGAGTTAGCGCAGTTAGAGTGAAAGCGCAATTATGTGTGTGAAGCATGCCGTCAAATACTACACGGATAGGAACACACCTGTTTACGCCTGTTTCCTGGACCTCACGAAGGCGTTCGACTTGGTTTCATATAACATCTTATGGAAGAAGCTAACTGAGATTAGTTTACCAGCTCCGCTCATTAATATTTTTAAATATTAGTACGGGAACCAAGTCAACCACGTGAGGTGGGGCAACATGTTGTCGGATCCGTACAGGTTGGGGTGCGGGGTGAGACAGGGGGGGCTAACGTCCCCTACGCTCTTCAACCTGTACGTGAATGAGTTAATCGTTGCGCTCAGCAGCCGCCATGTCGGCTGTCACATTGACGGAGTGTGCATCAACAACATCAGCTATGCAGACGATATGGTGCTGCTGAGTGCGTCGCTATGTGGTCTCCGCGAACTCATAGGCATTTGTGAAACTTATGCCTCTGGTCACGGTCTTAGGTACAATGCTATGAAAAGCGAGCTGATGATTTTTAAGGCTGGCACTAGAAGTCCTATCAGTGTGCCCCCAGTCAAATTGGGTGGAGTGCCGTTGAGGCGGGTACAACAATTTAAATATCTGGGCCACATATTGACTGACGATTTGAAGGATGATGCTGACATTGAGCGGGAGCGGAGGGCGTTGTCGGTCAGAGCGAATATGATAACCCACAGGTTTTCTCGTTGCTCTATAGACGTAAAGTTAACACTTTTCCGAGCCTACTGTACATCTTTTTATACGAGCAGCCTGTGGGTTTGTTACACGCAAAGATCATACAACGCTCTCCGTGTTCAATATAACAACGCGCTCAGGGCGCTGTTGCGGCTGCCCCGCTACTGCAGCGCGTCGGGGATGTTTGCCGAAGCGCGCGTAGACTGCTTCTACGCCACGATGCGCAAAAGGGCGGCATCGATGGCGGCGCGGGTGCGGGCCAGCGGCAACGGCGCTCTGGCGATGGTCGCGGCGCGGCTGGACGGCCCGTTCATGGGGTACTGGATGTCGCTTCATGCGCCACCTGTGACTCAGGAGCGGGAATATTAAAAATTTTTTTTTAGAAATTGACATTGTGATAATTGAATGATGATTGAACTGACATTAATATTATTACATTTTGAATTAATGACATTTCAATATTATTATGATTATTGCTTAATTGTATTGCGTGGATTTTTTTAATTTATTGTGCTAACTATGGAAATTAATTTTCTGAAATAATTGTTATATTATATTATATATTATTATCTACCAAGTTGGTTGACCAAGGTCAACCCTGGTCAACCAACCCGGTCAATGCTGGAGGAATAAGGTTCAAGTCTAGGCCTACGCTTAGGTTACGACTAGTCTCAAAGTTGCCAGCGTTGACCAGAATGGTTAAATTTACTAAAACAGAAACTGACGGAGCGTCGTTGGCCGAATGGTTTCGGTATCAGACTCTCGTAAGCAAAAGGTACCGGATTCGAATCCTATTGCAGCCATGTACCAATGACTCTTTCCTGAGTTATGTACATTAGTTGAATACTAACCGATGCTCTTACGGTGAAAGATAACATCGTGATGAAACCGGCATATTGAGGCAACTGAATGTATTACTATGATCCAATCTGGTCAGGTTTCCTTGGTAGCAAGGTCACGGAGGTCAGATGGCAGTCGCTCCACTGCAATTACCTGATCTGCCAAATCCTGGATCATGGTCAAAGGCCAAGGAGCAAGGGACAACGGGCCCTCGTGCGCGAGGGCATAACCGGGACATTAACGCCAAGATGAGAAACTGACGAAGCTATAACTAGACGAGTAGTAGATTGAACGGTTGACAGGGTTGACCTAGGTCAATCTCAGTTCGCCAACGGTGTTAGGAGGTGTACATAACGAATGGCGAGCTCGTTGCGGTGCTGAATTTTGACTAACCTCCAAGTTCGAAACGGTCGCCCATCCAGTTCCCGGACACTGCGAGCATCGCTTAACCACGGTAATTGGTCTCGCAAGCACGCTGCCTGAAAACGCCTTAAAATCATGATTATGTATGAACCCCACTCCGTTATTTTTTAATTATTATCTGTTGTTACTACGGCCATAGCATCACATATTCTGTAAATAGTTCAAGTATCTAGCTATTGTGGTTTCAAAGATACAGTCACAAAGAGTACGAGTGTATGGGTAGCGCCATAGTGGTGGCAGGGCTGCGGGCCTGGTAACGTCACAGCTAGATTGCGGCAGCAATAATTTCGCGAAAAGATATGTTAACCTAAATATTCTATAACTCAGTCATTTATTGACAGATTTCAAATATTTTTTTACTGACTTTAGTTTTGATCTATATTTTAACACGATGTCATTAAATATGGCAATATCGATATTAGGAAACTTCCTCATTGTAATAGATGATGATTAGACACGAAAAGGTACTAAAACTTAATATCTTTACGAGTATTTTATATCTTTCAGAGTAATTTCGGTTATAAAATTCAATACTTTAGTATCCTGTTTTAGCAATGCCACACGTATTACTTTTGAAAGTAGCTGACTGAAAATGCTCTGTTGATTGCCAATCTAGTCAGATTTTAAGTGAAATTGTGTCGTATGGAAGGGCCTTATGATCGTTGAATTTTGTTTAGAAAATTCAACAAAACGTTCTCTAATTTCGAGTAAACACTTCACTTGACAAAATATAGATCGTTCGTTCTCATAAAAAAACTTACGTACATACTACGGATGAATGTTCGCTTTGTGACGTTCGTTCGCTACCTACATAGTGCGCATGTGAGGTGACGATTCGATGATCATAAACTTTTTGTTCGTTCGGTAGGCCTTTCGTTCGGTGTGGCGCGGCGCGGCGGTGGCGGCGGGGCATCTATCCATCTATCGCGCGCGGGCACCCATCCCACCAGCCAGCCAGTCAGTCATTCAGCCATACCGTACACGAGTAGAGCGATAGTTTAGTTGTCGCAGGTCGGCAATTTTATTGGTGTACCTAAATGATTTTATACTTACATTACAAAGTGTTGCGTTTACAACTAAGAACAATAATGCAGTTGATCGTGATTTTCTAAACAATGTAGTGTCTGTGGATTTTTGTTTTTCTTATTGGAATCGTATCAGATCAGATTGTGAAGGATATAAACAAGGGCAACGGGTTGTGGCGTCGTGTCACGATGACATCCCCGAGCGCTACAGGCACAGGCAATCAACACGGCATGCATGTGGCGATGACTAGCCAGATGGGAGTCGGCGGCATGAGACTCGGCGCTCACGCTGCCATGCCTCAACTGCAGCTGTCGGGCCCATACGACATGCAAGGCCCCGGCGACTCCTCTTCTGATTCGCACTCCCCTGAAATGCATTCGGCGAAGGCAAGTGACCGCGAGTCTCGTATAATTGCAGAGAAACACCGTAGAAGTCAATTTAACTCGCAAATTACACAAATTACAACCTTGTTGTCTGACATAGTGCACCCTCAGCGTAAAATGGATAAAACCAGTATATTAAGACTAGCAGCCAACAAACTGCGCAATGAACATGTTTTTGGAGACACTGTAACGTGCTGTCATCTGGAGACATGGTCTTCCGGTTTCCTTAAATATTTTGATCTTTTTGGTGGTTTTATGATTTCTGTCACATGTAGAGGACGAATATTCAACGTTTCACCCAATGTCCAAGAGAAACTTGGTTACTGTTATATAGATCTTTTGGGACATAATATTTATAACTATGTTCATCCTGATGACAAAGAAATATTACAACACTATATTTATCCCCGAGAGTTACAAAATGGTTGTGATAAAAAGCTTTTCGATCATCATCTAGATTTTAATGTGCGATTAATGCGTGCTGGGGCCAAATCAGATGCTCCATGTTATGAACAATGCCGCATTAATGGCAAACTACGCAGGTCTGATAAAGCTACAGCAAACACAGTGCAAGATGAGCAAATCATAAAGAGGCAACGAGTAAGACATGTCCGAACATTTTCGTCTAGTGGAAATGACTATGTTTTTATAGGTATGGTACAAGTTTTGTCAAGTCCATTGCCAGCTAGAATAATGCCTCCAACAGCTTATTCAGAATACTGGACTAGGCATCTAATAGATGGACGTATTGTACAGTGTGATCAGAGCATATCGCTAGCAGCTGGATACATGACAGAAGAAGTAACAGGGACATCTGCATTTGTTTTTATGCACAAAGAGGATGTATGCTGGGTAATTTGTGTTTTAAGGCAAATGTACGACCAAAGTAAAGAGTTTGGAGAATCATATTACCGATTGATGTCCCGCTCTGGACACTTTATTTATATGAGAAGTAGAGGATTTCTAGAAATAGATAGAACTACAAAAAAAGTTCAAAGCTTTGTATGCATTAACAGTGTAATTGGTGATGATTATGGAAAGAAAAAAATTGAAGAAATGAAAAAAATGTATGCAGTTATTGTAAATATGGACAAAGAAGACCAAGGTAAGGAAGTCATTGACAATATCCCTGTAGAGAATCCAAAAAAAATTGAAGATATTATAATGCACCT
This sequence comes from Blastobasis lacticolella, assembly GCA_905147135.1. NCBI lineage: Eukaryota > Metazoa > Arthropoda > Insecta > Lepidoptera > Blastobasidae > Blastobasis > Blastobasis lacticolella. The sequence continues at coordinate 15,623,709 of LR990045.1, forward strand.
CATTGAACCGGCATTGAGTGAAAATGTAGATGAGTTGAAGCTAATAGCTCCACCAAAGGAGAACGTTATATCTGCTATCCATGCTAGTGAAAAAGTCGTTAAAGAGACATGTGTTACTCTTGATTCGCGAAAAAGAAAGAAAAGTGACGATGAAGACAGTGTTGAACATTTAAAAAGACACAGTGTAAGTGTCAGTGTAGATCATAATTAGACTATGTCATTACAGTATGTGATTTTTTGTTCCTGAGATTCTCATAGAATTGTGGTATCTATTTATAGTCCAAATATCAAAGTTACTGACATGACATTTGCTAAATGCTTGTCACTTACTTACATAGAACAGCCCAAAGGTTAGAATCATTTTATACCTGGTGTATAATGACAAGAACATTTTATATATAGTTTCATATAGGTCAGTGAAGCTAATTTACTTTACTACAGAATTTGTAATTTATAACATATATGTGTGGATTATGTCTGAGATTTTATAAATCATAACAATAGCAGTGTTTCTGCCAGTCTGTTCCTTTTTCATAGGTTGCTATGTAGGTATTTTGACATTAAAGATTTAGTTAAAAAATATTCATACCTGTTTTGGTGACGAATTTACTTCATGGTTTGGTGACGATTCATTGTAATTTTATAATGAAGCTTTCCTTAATTTAAGTAACAAATTATAAAAAAAAGTGTATGATGTTATATAAAAAGTCATTTTTGTACAGGGTGGAATGTTCAAATTTTCAATAAATGTATTAAGCTTAGTAAAGCACCTAGGTACTTGATAAATCTTAGAAAAAACAGAAACATCAACATTTATTTAAAAAAAGTTTAATCTGATTGATTGGAAAATAGTGTTGCTAGCTTTTACTAGTTCTTTTTTTACATTTTTAAATATTATTTATTTACGCTATCAATAATTGGTGGAAGGAAAAGGTTTCTTTTTTGGAATTTGTGTTCTAGGTCAATTATATTTAAAAAAATAAAGGAATGTTTTCTTGGAAAGGAGTTTTCTATAGTTCAGTCTCTGACCACGGGATAATTTCCGTATATCGTACGGGAAAATTGACATTGAGTAGTTATTAACAGGGGTATAAATTGTTGGTATAGGAGTTAAGATAGCAAAGTGAGAAGTAAATTTAAAGGTAAAATTCCAGTTTGTAACAAACGAATTTTTATTAATTGTACTGTGTCGGAATCGGAACTTGAATACGTACTCGAAAGATAATCATATGTAATCTAGGTACTTATTTGTCTGACTAGCGACCCGCCCCGGCTTCGCACGGGTAGTAACAATTTATACACTTAAACCTGCCTCATGATACACTCTGCCTATTGGTGAAAACCGCATCAAAATTCGTTCAGTCGTTTTTGTGTTTATCGTGAACAGATCGTGAGAGGCGGCGTGGGACTTTGTTTTATAACGGGTATGAAGTGATTATTACATCTTTATTCGTAAATATAAATATAAAAGATTCTTATATTCTAGGTACATGCAATACAGTCCTAAAGTTTTCATTGTATCTATGTGCTCACTTAGAAGAGTTTGTTGAGAATAAACAATGAGCAATTAAAACACGCCTATTACATTGACTTCAAGTAGGTATTGCAATTTGCTGTTCTGTGCACATGCGTTTTGCCCGGGACTTCGTCCCAGTAAAATTTGGTTGTCTGTAATGTTCGAGTGGCAGGAATCACATTGAGTTACGGGATAAATTATAGCATTCGGTTTTGCGAACATACATCCTCATTTTAAACTCTGACGTAAAATGAGTGTTACAAGTTAAACCAAAATCATTGAATGAGTGAGCTCGGAAATTTGGCAGTGCATCTTTTCAATTCGAAATGTTCGCAATAAATATACCTAAATTATAAAATGAGCGAGCGTATAGAAATTTTTCGAATTTTGGCTCAAAAGAGCTGGGATGAACATCATAAAAGTAACAGCAATGAATAAGTGACCTCGGAATATTTGGTATGTTGGTTTTTAAAATCGAGATGCCGAACGCGGTGCAGGCAGGCAGGTATTTTGCCTTTTTAAATACGAATAAAAAAAATAGATAAAATAATAAACTGCTCCCACCCCCTGCCCTATGCTGCCTATGTCCATGTAGATGATTCTTAGCTTTGTTTCATAAAAATTGGTTTAGCAGTTTAGGTAATATTTGGATACTTAGCACGGCTTGCACCGTATTCTAAAACGCGACTAAGAATAACGTTAAACGTTTACCTTGCATGAAGTTTTTTATTGAAGTATCAACTTAAATACATTTAAGAGTTTGGTGCAAACCTCCCTTATTATGTACCAACCTATACTTACTCTTATGTTAACGATAAGTTGTCGCATTTATGTTATAAGTAGGATATTATTAGGATTTAAATCTATAATATTAGTAGGCAGTATGTGATGTCCGAAACCTAAACGCAAAAAACTTGTAGACGTTTTCGGCGATCCTACATAATTACTTTCATAAAAGTTAATAAAAGTGCGATATACTCGTATAGATCATTTGTACGAAGATCTAACCATCTATGGCTAATATAATGTGACCATTACAGTACCATCACTTCAAACAACATTCGAACTTTCCACCCTGTACATTTGTACATAGTAGTTAACATGTTTTGATGACAGTCATGCTTAAAACGCTAAAACTTTATCATTTTATACCTGAAACTCCACTAACTTTCAAATCTAGTCATTTAATTTTAAAGCGGAGTAAGTACCATAGCAAAGTTTGATCGTGGTAAAGAATTTTAGCTTTTTACTATCAAAAACCTGTATAAAATAATATAAATCTTGGAACTTTTTTGAATTGTTTAAAAAAAAGGAAAATGAGCAAACTAAACGTACCTACAGAACTACATTTTTAAATACTATTTTTATATCTAAAGTCAATCTAAAATTAAACTTAAATACAAGGTGCAATTATGAATACCAACACAAAATAGTGCCAAAGCGCGGTTTATGTAAGTATATAAGTAAGTACATGTTACCGGCAGTGTGTTGGTAATTCGTGTATAATTTGGTATATATTCTATAGAATGCCTAGAACGTCCAGGCAAAGTACAAAACGTAACAACCTAACTTGACAAGCGGTTGTTTAGAATGAGATAGTACTGAACCGAAAAAGTACCCGGAACTGTCGTTCGCCTTGTCACGCATTTTATAGTATGACTGCATATTTATTTTGCCGGTAACATATGCAATACCACATGTAATTATACCAAACTTACAAATAATATTAATATGCGTTTTAATATGTGTTGGCCATAAACTACTAACGATTCGCGATTGCAGCCTGAGCCCCTTCGGCTCGCTCGCTCACAAGTTTCATACGACGTTTTTTGACAAGCATGAGAATTAAAAATCAAAATAAAATAATTTCAATTCTTGGTCGGCCCCCCGCCACAGAATACATTCTTCTGCACTGGTAAAATTAAAGGCACTCACAAACAGCCTAATGTTAAACATTTAATAAACTGGACTTGAAATAATGCACATTACCATCCGAGTAAAGCCCGCGTCACTAAAGAAGAGACTTGTCAAATGGCAGTGGAGGGAATTTCGGGCAAGTAACCGTATACAGAGCAAGTCGAACCACGTGACCCGCCAAGTCTCTTCTTATTTGACGCTAGTTATACCTAGGCATGCAAAAAGTTATGAAATAAAGATAACCGCGTTTAATAGTTTACCGCAAAAAATCGATGGAAAATGCCATTTTGCGACAACCTAATGATGAAAATGAAAAATGAAAATGATGGGCTACCTAATGATGAAAATGAGAGACTGTCACTACTACATTAAACCGTAAGGAAATCAGTTATGATTTAGGTTTAGCGCTTACCACAGTATGTTCTTGCGGTATCAGAGCTCTACCGACATGGGAGAAATAATTTGTTATAGGTTGCACTCGCACTGACTAGTTCAAGTTTCTCGTCCATAAATTTACGTCACCGTCACCGCACCCATCCTGTTACCGCAAGATCTTCAAAGGTACATACTTTACGTAATTTTGATATTTATTTAGGTATGTGTTAATTTTTTAACAATTTATATTGTAAAATAAAATTTCTATTCTATTCCCAAACCACCTACGTTTACGTCCTTGTACTTTGTCCATAAAGGTTTTTTACAATTATAATTAAATGTAGTCGTGCACACCATTGGTTCCACTATAACTGGTTTTTGAATGGCTTGATAAGTCAATAAAATAAAACCATGGTGTGCTCTTATCATAATGATAATTGGATATGGGACCACACAATAAAAACGATTCATAAGATATATCATCAATATCCAATATGGACTCTCTAAACTAATAGCATTGTTGCAGGTGACTGTTGAGAACAAGACTATAATATGTACTAATTTTTTTTTAAGCTGACTTTTCCTATTTAATCTATAACAGTTACCTGATCTTCCAAATTCTGGATCATGGTCAAGGCGGACCCCGGGCCCTCGTTCTCGAGAGCACAACCCGGACATTAACGCCAAGATGATGATAAATAAACAGTGGATAATGTAACAAATTATTATAAATATTTTTGAAATAACTCCTGGAAAATATAAAGCACATGCTTTACTTAAAAATAAATGTTGTTCTACATTTATGGCCGACGATGATTTATTTATAAGTACCCAATAATTCAGTTTGTATGTAACACAAACCCCTGTCAGATCCGTGAAGGCATTGTTCTTATAAAATCCTTTTCAGAAGGAAGTAAAAGATATTGCTCCAATTAGAAAATACTAGAAAAATATAAATCTTATTATTGTTATTAATTAATTTTTCAATGTTATTTTGTAGATATATTATTACTTTATTAGAGTACGGGTCTGACAGGGTTTTACACCCTGTAACAGGAGTCACGTAAAAAGAACGCTTCGAGTTGCGGTGAGTGAAAGTGGAAGGGGATTCGTCGGCCCCTTTTATACCGCCAGTTTCTTTTAATTTATTTTTCTTGTTTCCAGCGTTATTTTTACGTGACGGGACCATAATATTTAAGAAGTAAAATTTCTAATTACTGAAATAGATGTTAATAAAAAAAGTATTATGACTGTAATCAAGACAAATGTGGCTGATTAATTGCAAGCTTTTACCTATATCGTGAAAGGTAATGAAAAAAGAAACGTACGAACTTATTTGATTAAGTAAATTATGTATTTAAATGGATAATGTGTAGCAGTATTCGTTGAAATTTACATTCTATGCGTTTCTTATATAATTTTCGACATCTATACCCAATATACGTAGCGTGATTGATACGGCAAGTCGTCATTTTGGGTATTGTTTGTTCACCAAATAAGACAAGTCAGTTTAAACAGATCATACTTACCTACTTATACTGTTGTATGAAGTACGTACCTGACCGTGAAACTTATTAACAAAATATTCTGAGATTCCCAATTAAATAAAAACGCTAAAGTATAGAAGAGTTTACTTAGAATAATTCACACTGAAAGTTATTTTCAAGCATTGTCTCCCGTTACGAATTTATTGGAATGGGCAGTGATCTATGAAATCAGGGTCATAGTTGCGACAAATAGGAATTTGCGCGACTTTTCGGATAGGAATTTGTAAATAACTTGCATTGATAAAGGTTAAGACGAGTCTCAGCAGGGTACTTAGTTTAGTATAGGGCACGTCGTTGGTTGTAGGTTGCAGGGCACATTTATGGCAATTGAGGTATACAGTTTACACAGACGCACAAAGTACCGAAGGACTAATACTGTATGCAAAAGAACTTGCTTAGACCCTCTGTATAGCCTTACGTTTGGTCGACTGTGTTGGAAGCAATGGATGGAGGAAAGTCTGATTAAAGTCATGTTTCAATCATAATAATTAAATTCGATATGTTTGTTTATAGGTAAGCATGTAGGCTACGTATCCAATTTACACGCGGAATTGGATTTGCAATTCAACAATTACCTACATGCCATTATTAGGTATGATTATGCATTTCCAATTCATGAAGGCCTGGGGGGCTAAGTTGACATTAATTGGGTTTTTACTAAGAGTTTGTAACGGACGGTCCATCTATATCCAAGACTTGGACAACCTGTTGGTACCCTACGCCCGTTTGTAATTTTAATTTGATTAAGGGGGTCCCGAGGCGAATAAGTAACTACGAACTATGATATTATACCCCCAGGCCTAGTGCTGTGGTTATTCAGCAGTCGAGGAGTTTACGTATTTGTATTATAATATTCATTATATTGCGCCACCGGTTCTATTTTGGGTAAAGCTACTTTATCCAGCCGGTTCACGTAATTGAATAGTAAAATTGGCACCATATCAAGTAGGTAGGTACCGACATGTACCGACGTAAACTACACGCACATAAGGTTACTTTGTTTAGCCCTGTCACTGTAATGTAAGTTAAAAATTGTATATAACAACTATACTTAAATAATATCGTTGGTACGTCGCGTTTGTTTTCGCAAAATGAAAATATAATGCTACCGCGCTAGCGAAGGGTGCAATGCCGTCGAGGGGGTCCTAATACCGATTGACGATACATCCCCAGAGTGTGATTCGTATTACACCCAGATATAAAATCCAGTAACATTTTTGTACTCGAGCGCATTAACGATTTTACTCCAACTGAATAGGCAAACACCCGGTTTCTGAAACGCTTGTCAAATCATTGATTAGCTAACAGACTGTCACATTTAACAAGCTGTTAAATCACCGTGGGTTTCTGAAAGGCCAATCAATCTATTGTTAGCTAATCGACCATTAACAAGAGATCAATTTTTTCGTCTGGCTACCCCTGCTAAAATCAGTCACATTCATTCACTCATATATGTTTTGTTTCTGTCTAACGCATTGATTTGTCTCTGTCCCTAGCGGCCTTTTGATAGCGGCGGGATATTCAACTTTTAGATGAAACTGATAGCGATTGTATACCTAGTTTTCGTGTAAAATAGAATATTATAAAAAAAAAAATATACAGAGCGAGAAAAGAGAAATTATAACAATATTTATGTTAGAGGGTCACGGGTTCCAGTGAATCCCATCATCATCATTTTTAGGCAGTTAGGTGGGTCCCGGTCCACTGCTGAATACAGGCCTCCCACGGCTTGCACTCTGGTCGACTCTGTTATCTTGCATCCATCGGCTCCCTAGAACCATAAAGAGGTCGTCCGTCCATCTCTTGGGAGGCCATCCAGAGAAAGCCACTCTACAACATCCGCCCCATCGGCTATCGATTCTGTGAGATTCTCCCAATAATCCCATTAGTTAAATCCTGGTTCAAGTCCTGGACACGGGCCAGTTCGTGGTTCAGGTCCAGGTCCTGGCCCCGGATCAGGTCCTGGTTCAGGTCCAGTTCCTGGCTTCGGACCAGGTCCTGGTTCAGGTCCAGGTACTGGCCCCGGACCAGGTCCTGGCCCCGCACCAGGTCCTGGATCAGGTTCAGGCCCTGGCCCCGAACCAGCTCCATTCAGGTCCAGGTCCTGGACCCTGACATGTCCGTGGTTCAGGTTCTGGTCCTGGTTCAGGTCCATGTCCTGGCCCCGAACCAGGACCTGGTCCAGCTAATGTTTATGGTCTATGTGCTGGCACTGGTCCTGGTTCTGGTTCAAGCTCAAATTGTGATCAAGTAAGCAGTTTTGGTCATGATCCTGGACCAGAACCTGGACCCTAGACCTGGACTTTGCCTTGGACCAAAACTAGGACCTGGACCAGGGCCAGGACCAAGACCTAGACCAAGAAAATCGGATATAATTTCTTTTGACAATCGGTTAATTGGTCGATTTTCGCCAATTAAAATAACAAGGCGATAACATACAGTTAACATGAGAAAAAGCTTTCCGGAAACCCAAAATTACATTAATCAGCCGTTAATTGGAGATTTGACAATCCGTCAACAAGCTGTTAACAAGCCGTCAATTGGCCCTTTCAGAAACCCAAACTGCATTTAATCAGTGTTTAACAAGCTGTTACGTAATTTTTGCGTTGACAAGCGTTTCAGAAACCGGGTGAAAGTGTCGAATTTGTGGCCTGTACCAATAATGAGTCTTGTTAACGATGACGGAAAACCGCCTAACATAGCAGTGCGCTTACGCATACGAGGTACCTAGTTAGGGTAAAATCGTGACACCCCTTACATAACAATATATCTGAATATTAGACGTTGTCGTGTAAAACGTATCGTTGTTAACAATTTTAAGAGCAGGTACATGCCTACTTGGGTAACCATGATGGAATTAAAATTTAAGTGAATGTATGAATTTGGTGTAATGTACAACGAACTATGCAGTACCTACAGATCACCCATTACGACCCGGCTCTGTAATGTTAAATAATTAATAGTAGGTAATATGAATGTCTTGCTCAGGGCGATCTCACCTACTGCAGGACGTTGTAATAATATTCGGCTTGTAAAGGGTTGTCTGTCTGTACATTTACATGAACCCATAATGAGTGTCGGTAAATTTTTAATTAAGGTTTTTAAGTAGATTATTAATGTGTTTTATAAGTATAACAGTGTTGTTAAGAAAAAGTAATGCGTAACCTCTTTTTTACCACGGTGATGACTGATGATAGACATACAACTGCCATAACCTGTTACACGTTAAAATGCCTCTAAATTAAACCTTACGGAATCGATAATGTATTTAGGTGGCAGTCAATCGAGGATCGTTTTTTATAGAACTTGAGCGTATTGATCGGCGGCTGTAACATGCGTCACTTTGCCCCGTAATACCAGAAGAACAAAATGAATTTCCGTTTGCGAAACGTCCAATAAATGATCGTACAATAGGTACATGTTTTTAATGGCCTAATACTATTGCAGTAATTTTCTACTGAATCTAGGTATGTTGACTGACTAATCAATCAATAATATTTATATCAGAGCATCATGGCTATTTCAAACTAGGTAGGTAATGATAAGTCTTTGTTAATCGAAAATAAGGGGTCTCGTTGTATATAATGTACAGCACTGTTGATCTGTGTGTATGTAAAGGTTGTGACATTATCAAAGACTTCTATTATAACCTCACTCCGGCAATTTCAATGACCTTCATAAGAGTTATTATGTAGATTTGGTATTAAGCTATTCAATCCATTTAACGATTGGAAACTTGTTTGTTATAAAGCGTTAAAACTGACGCGGTGACTTGCATGTGCTACCTATAGAGTTAGTTGATAAGTTCTCTTTGCCAAATGAAGTCTTACGTTAATATTTAACTGCATTCATTGCGTACAATGTTGTGTGAGTAGAATCTGTGTCAAATAAGAATGTATGTTTACATATTGATATTATTTGATGTAATAAAGTTCAAACATTAAGCTACTTCTGTATTTCATTCTTCGACGTATATGAATGATATCCTCCGTCGTAGGTTTCCCTTCTTCTACCTGATATTTCTTGTGAAGTAAAAAAATAGTAAGGTTCGTAATTAAACTGAACGGGTAAGCATCATTGTTACTTTTTACTTTAGGTATACTGAAGATGTACAAAAATTCATATGAATTAATATTCCGATGACACAGAAAAGGAGGACCGGCAGAAATGTATGAACCCCAGCCTATATGACTGGTTAGCCTATGTGACAGCCTATATTATGTTGAGCGATATGTCATTGGAAAGGATTTTTCAATATAGTTGTAAACTTCATTTTGTAATATTATGACCAATTGCATTGACCATAATCTTTTTTCGCACAACGATTGGAGAATTGCTGCCATAGCAAAAGTTGTAGAAAATAAAAAAAATTTACTAATGACATATCGCTTAACGTTATTGGTCATATAGGCCGAATTTTCCAGTACAAAATGAAGTTTACTTTAGTTGACCATAACTTTTGCGCGAGCGATTCGAGGATTGTCGCCATAGTAAAAGTTGCAGAAATTGTAAAATCCTTTCCAATGACATATCGCTCAACGTTATTGGTCATATAGGCTGGGTTGTCCGGACCTCAATTGCGCAAATAAAAACATCAAAAGTAAGCGACGTAGGGAGGTACCTACAAAATTACATGAATTATGTACTTACCTTACTACCTCTTACCTCGAGCTGATCTGATGATGTAGACGGAAGTGGCGATATGAACTCCTAAACTATACATGATAAATTCTTCGTGTTTGGGGTCCTTTGATTAGTTTTGACAAAAAGGTTTCTGACTTATGGTAGCGGAGATAATAAGTAGTAGAGTTAGTATAAGTACCCAATACAAAAACTTTTTGCTTACCTGAAAACCAGTCTAGAAACATTGTCAGTAAATGTAGCCAACTTTTCAATCTTTTTGCTGAAAACAGTTCTGAATTAAAACTAAAAACAAAACGAAAATTTTTCACACGCGAATATACGGAAGCTTCGCTTTCTGTTTATTAAACACTAGTGGACCCGGCGCGACTTACTACACCTACTTTACCCCTACCTACATTTTTCTTGCTTATAAATCTTCCTCTTGAATCACTCTATCTATTGTTGAAAACTGAATTAAAATCCGTTGCGTAGTTTAAAAGATCTAAGCGTACATAGATACATACAGATGGCGGGAAGCGACTACGTATAGATTTGGTAAGTCACTTGTCCGTGTCCTTCTTCGATGGTTTCACAGTTGTGTTGAGCCATAAGATGACACCAGCTACTGTGTTGTTACATTGGTCAACTTTTATACCTAGATTAACGAATGATTATAACCGGTGGCGGTAGATAACGCACTCCTTTGATTCACATATGGTTTCGCAGATGCGTTGCAATGTAACTGTGAGGACTATTGGTCACTATGGCTGTCTAAGTTTCAATAACCGGAATTTACTTCCTAGCCATAAAAATAGATCACCAGTACCTACCTTTCTAAGCAGTTATTAGTGATTATTTGCTAGCTACTAACCTTGTATAACTAGCTTCAGTCGTTGGTGTGACTGGTACACCATTTGACGCTATTTTGATTCAAGAATATTCTACATAGGCCACATACTTAGATATCTATTTAATGTGGCGCGGTGCGCTGCATCACGTTGCTACAGGCGTGTGCCGATGATGGAATTTATATTTACTGGCGCTTATGCAGTAGGTATCACTACAATGTTGCTACTACTGCCTACATTAGTATCTATAAACTATCTATCGACTACGTATATGTACGAAGTTATAAAATAGAGAAGTAGGGTACATAGGTAGGTACTTACCTATCAATTATACATATAAACGTCGCTCTTCATTGTAAATTACTTAGATAACTATTTTATTTACCAATGGAAACTACCAGGGACTAGCGACTGGTATAGCTAGGTGTATCTACTTCATTTAGGTTATCTTCACATATAGGTAATGTAAACCTATTAATATCCTATTTTATTCTTGCCTTTTACACCATTTTGAAGAAGGGTTTTGAGATTTAAAATCTCCCGGCAGGCGCGGAGAATTCTCGCAGGCGCATGCAAGCAAAGACATTAGCAAAACTGTCGAACAGCCTAATATTAGAACCAATCTGAATTTTGGTGTGGGTATCTTACTTTATGGTAGTTACTTGAACTATATAAATAATTAAAAATAATTAAACATGTTGATACATAAAATGTCTTTCCGTGCGGTAGGTAGTGTTTATGCCGTATGCGTGCTTAATGGCTTTAAACAAAAGCCGAAAATCAGTTAGATCACCCCTTGAAAAATCGATTAAGTATAGCCGGTCTACCTACCTGGGTAAGAACTGCATTCGGATTTCGTCTTGGCTAACGATTACGATGCAAGGTACGTATGCATTTAGTAGGGGGTTAGGTGTGTAAATCGTTTGCGTAAATCCAATCTACCTAATACCTAGCATGGCAGGTGCTTGCCAAACATACGTCACAGCGATATACATTTACGTGTTCCGACAAAATCGCGTTGTGTATCGGCTATCAGCGTTACGCGGTTGTCTAAACAGCGTTGCCGTCTGGCGTACGAAACGAAAAGAATGGTATCGTAAATAGAGTTACGACATGAGCGCGGCATTACATCAGCCCTGTTTGCGCCGAGGGTCAGGGCCGGTGTCCCTGACCACGGTCAACGACTGCCAGTCAAGGTGCCCTCGCCGCGCCGAAATCGACGGCATACCTGTGCCCTATATCCACTAGGTACCAGACACTGTCCGTCGACCACCGTAATGAGACCTTCCTCACCTCCCGCGCTAGTTCGTGATACAGAAGTTGGCGCCCAAACAGCCGCCGCTCGTATAGCTCCACGAATTTGGACGCTATCGCATTATTATTCTGAGAACCATCGCATTCAAGAACGTCGCACACATAAATATTAGGGTCGGCTTTATGTGCACGCCAGATTTTCGGCTGTTTTGCGTTTTAGGTTTTTGCATTGGCAGGTACCTTGATAGCTACCTAGCTAAATAGTAGTGTTTTTGTAGGTACAGTCGAGTTCATTAATATGTGAGCATTGCCAAAGCTTCAAATATATATGTACATGGAAGGGTACTTATATATCTGAGCAGATGTACATATGTTTGTTTGATGAATCTGCTCAGATATATAAGTACCCTTCCATGTACATTTATATATGAAGCCTTGGTAATGCTCACATACTAATGAACTCGACTGTACCTACCTAAATGTTAATATTTATTGCTAAGCATGATCCAGTATCCCTTCTTTAGTAGGCCATCCAGTATCCAGTATCCAGTATCCATGTTCCTCCCTATAGGGTAGATTTGAGTGAATCAATAGTGATTCTATTATTGACGATTGTTGACAACTAGTTTCATTGAAGTCAACAGAAAGATTGTAACTACATAGTTGTACAACAAAATAACTTAACGTTACAAATGCATTTAAAACGATAACAGCTGCAGTCAGTAGGTACTTACAACATGTATATCGTTAATATTTTGTAATGAACGCCCACGTAGGTAGGTACTGTAGCATGTGTGCTCGGGCAGGCCTTAGGTAGGACGGGCTCTAAGACAGGTAGGTTTCGGAGGCCGTAGGTATGTTTGGACGGGCTCTAAGTTAACACATTCCCTGTGTGTGACCCACACATGGGGCACTCTGAGGTATAAATGATACGTGGGTGCATCACATATGGGTCACGAGCCCTTGAGAAGTAATAGGCTTGCTCATTCTTGCACGTGTGATTTTAAGCATAAAATTCGGGTTACACGGATAGGCTATGAAATGGTGAAAAATAATATGTGAGTACCAGGCAATCATTTTGACAATCATTTTGAAGTATGTTACCAGGTAGTCATATAAAAATAAAACAAAAAATAAGTAAACCAAACTTTTATTTTCGTCGACCACATTTTCTTGCCACGTTTGTGTTCTAACACAATTTTTGGTTACATAATTGGTCGGAAACCAGTTGACATAGCCATTTGATGGTCATGACAAGTTGATAAAACCAACACGTCTCTCTGATCCTAATTTCAAAATGGCCATACAATCATTTTGTTTGTCGGCAATTTAGTCGTCGGAATCGGCGGAATAGTGTCATACTAACGTTTCACCAATAATAGACTCGTATTTGATAAAAATATGAAACTACCCCCTAAACATTAATGATTACGGCAGTCTTTGAGGAACTCATACGTGCGTGCACCATATAAGGACACTAAATAAGGAGCCTATAATACGTGCATGCACGTCTGAAACTGTCACGGGACACTTAAAAAATTTTAAATTCGGAAAAGGGAGTTCCAGAAAACCGTTTACCTACTGTTCCTTAATATTTCAGTTCCTATATATGTCATAATTAGAGTTGTCACCCGTACTATAATATATAGTATCGTACTATATTTGAGTGATTTGTACTATATATTATAGAAAAATAATATAGTACGAAAAATACTATATTTTCATCGATAATACAACTGTGGACGTTTTTTATTTTATTTTGTAACAGGAACGCATGCCCATTGCCCAGCCCAGCATGGATATTTAAATATGAAAATTGAATTTAATTAACTCAACAAATTGAAAATTTTAATTAAATATTAATCAAATATTGTTTTCTGTAGATATTGGATAAGTTAACTGATGGACTAAATGGTACTATCGTTTTGTTTACACATGAAACTAGGTTATTGTATAGAAGTATACAGAATTTTTGATTTTCAGAAGCACAAGTTTTCTTGCTCGTAATTTCTTTTCTTCTCTCCATTCCTGCAATTTCCTACAAACTACAACATTTATGGGAAGTATTTTTTCTGTAATAAATATAAAATCAAGAGAAGAGAGGATTAGAGCATCGATTAATTTAATAAAAATTTCATTGTTTAGGTATAAATATTTCAATAGTCGATAGATCATAAATAATAGTTAATTGTTGGCTAAAGCCAAAAGTAACTAAAAATAAATAGTTAATGTAAATGAATGTGTACTTTTTATTTAGCAAAATTTCCCAATAGTACTATATTTTTTGCTATTAGATAAGAAAAATACGATATTTCTCGAAAAAAAAGGTGGCAACCCTAGTCATAATACCAACACGTCTAACGAAAAAAAGTATTTGCACGTGATGGGTCGAAGTTTCACTTACACAGTGAACGTGTTAAGTAGGCGTTCGGGTCGGATAGGTGCTCCCGTAGGGTAACCGGGGCTTTAGTCGTTTAAGTAGGTTAGAGCAAGTAGGATGTAGGCATGTTGGCTTAGATAGGTTGGAGCAAGTAGGACGCAGGCTTTTAGCCTGTCTCTATGAGCACACTGGCTAGGTAATAATTCAAATGTGTTCCATTTGAATTAGATGTAAGGTATCCTATGTATTTTGTATCATTCTTTTAGATACTTTCACGAATATAACTTCAATTAAGCAATTGTACTTTTACTTTAGAGTCAGTGTATCACCCAGTACATACAGCTGGGTAGGTACATAGCAGATAACAGGAAGAGGGGGTGCAGTCGCGGTGGGGGGCGGGCGGCGTACTCGTCACTGCCTGATGCAAGGTGACATTGGTCGGCATTACTCGGCAGGTCCAATGAACCCGGCCATTTGGCCTTGTGCACTCGGTGGCATGGCAGCTATAGAGTGTGCCTTTGTTACTGCATACTTACGGAGTGATTACGTAAGTGCCTATAGGCATGTGATGTGACCGAGTTGTTATTAAAACAGAAAATAGGCACACGACCCTTTACTATTTTATTTTCGTCTTAGGTTGCTTGCTGGTTATTCTTTTATACAGACCTACATGTTAAGCACATACTGGGACGCGTTTTGGGTAGGAGTGTTCAGGCGTTTGGGCACAGCCCGGTTCTGGCCCGCGGGCCAAAACGTGTGATGCATTAAAATTAATATTTTTTCTCAGGTGTTTGGGCGCGCAGTTAATAATGTTCTTAAAAATGGTTTTAGGACAGTCGGGGAATAATCATATTTTTAATAGGATTTTGAACTGCTAGCTCGAATGCCTGAGAAAAAAGAATAACTTTAATTAGATATTTACTCAGGCGTCGCGGCCCGCGGGCCAAAACCAGACCGGGCCGAAACGCCTGAACACTCGTAGACAGAAACAATTTCATTTTCCTCTGACTGAATGGAGACTAGGGATAAAACGGATATCCGGTATCCGACCTTAGTTTACTATCAACGGGATACCGGATAGTGCGTCATTATCCGGCCGGAAATCGGATAGTAAAAAATTATGAAAAGTCCATAAAAGTGATTTTGCTTATCGGGAACATAACCCTCCTTCTCATACAGTCGGGTAAAAAGTCGTCTCAAAACCATAAATATTAATCAAATCACTGTTGATTATGTAGGCACCTCCCTATCCGTATCGTTCGTTAGGTAGGTTAGAATTTTTTAATTTAAAGCCTCTTTCTTCCTCTTGCCTTACGTATTTTCCCATTATCTTGGGGAACTACGTTTATATTATAATAATAAGAGCGAAGACTTGAAATAACGTAAACACATCGTCGTCGTCGTCGTCCTAGCGCTTATCCCGGCCCCTGCTAGGGTCCTCTTTTCTACTCAATCTTCTCCACTTCGCCCGGTCTTCGGCATCCTCTCGTCGTAAGCCGTTGGCTCTCGCATTCGACTCAGCGATGTCAATCCATCGCTTCTTGGGCCGCCCACGGGGCCTCTTTCCTGATACCGGTAGATTCAGGCACCATCAATTTCCCACATATCCCTAAGGCTTACGCAACACGTGACCAAACCAGCGCAAACGAGCCTCCTCGATCTTATCTGCGATATTCCTCACGCCAAGGCTGCCACGGATGTACTCGTTATGTGCTCGATCGAGTCGCGTAACTCCGCACATCCACCGCAGCATTTTCATTTTTGTTTGCATTGCATCGTCAGCGCTGGCCAAGTCTCGCAGCCATAGAGCATCACCGGTCTAATTATACTCGTATATAAGCCCTTTGAGCTTTAAGGGGATCTTAGGGTCACAGGTGACTGCCGTGAGTTCCCGCCATTTGACTCAAGCTGCAGAGATTCGGGATTTGACATCGGGGCCGATATCGCCGGACTCGTCCATCACGGATCCGAGGTATTTGGATTTATCTGTTCTATTGACAGCTTCGTTACCAACAAGGATGGTTTCGGGATATATGCTGCAGCTGGCCATATACTCCATTTTGGCGACATTCAACTTCAAACCATCGTTTTCTAGCACATCCTTCCACGTGTTTACTACGATGCTCACCAGTACAATGTCGTCAGCGTACTTCATAAGCCAAGGAGGCATATCCTGAATTTCTGCTGAGAGGGTATCGAGCACAATGCAAAACAAGTAAGGGCTCAGCACAGAACCACAAAATAGAGAACTAGCAGAAGGTCCACTCCCGTCGTCTTCGAAAATGATGACGTAAACTTGCCGACTCACTAGGGTTGCTACTGTATTTATTCTGAATTTGAAAAGATAATTTAAAACATAAAATAGAATTTTAAAGATCGTTCACAATAACATGTCCCTTGCAAAGGACCAATATCTCAACCTTGCCATAATGTGATCATAATTGCTTCCCAAGCTGTTCAGATTATGTTCAAGTGTATCTGTTTATTTACTTTTAAAAATTCATCGCCACCTGATTACATCGTCAGACCCTGACCCTTCACTGCCCCGGGATTTGACCCACTTCCCGGTAATCAATTGAATTGAAAATTTCATACACATGTAAATGAATGAATATGCAATATTATGGTATTAGTCAGTTGATCTGATGATGTAGATCAGCGATTATTTTTATATTAGACTAGACAGGCATTTCCGACTAGAAACCTAATAGTTTTTAACAGAATAAGAAACCGTAATGGCCACCTCAATCTTAGTTACGTACAAGTACTTTTATTTTGAGCTAGTTTAGTTATAGTTTGGGGCTAGATGGCGCTGTGTGAATTTTTCCACGAATATTTATTTATTATTTTTTTATTTTATCAATAATCATCATCACAGCCCATCAACAGTCCACTGCAGGACTTAGGGCCTCTCCCACGAAAGGGGAGGTTATTGCCATAATCTCCACGCTTGGCAGGCGGGTTGGAGATCGCAGTGTTGTAAATATAACAATGGAAAACGCTGCTGCCCATTTTCCAGCCTACAGAGACTCTAGATCTTTGGTCTTGAAAACATTAGTCGCCTTGTACGACACCCACGTGTGTAAGGGGTTGGTGCTATTCTACTCTGCCGGACACCACACGGCCAGTTTATCAATAATAATATCGTTTAAATAAATAATATTCAATTTAAGTCGACAATACAACGAATTCTCGCGTTAACAATCGCGACCGAGCACTGCTTGAAACTGCTTGAGAACGCCTGTAAACGTAACGTTAATGTGTGTGTGACGAAAATGGTGCACTGTTTCCAGTGGACCTTCTTCTTGGGGCGGACCGTTCTTTATTTTGTTACAGAACCCTGGTGAACACCTACAGTAATCGGGAAGGGATTAGTATGGCCTACGATGGTTTTGACGACGGCTCCTGTATTGGCATACATATGTTATATAATACTAATGTACGCTTCGGACACAGACTTTGACCTCAGAGCCCACCAGATTATCTCCCGAGGGACACTGTCGAAAGCCCTCTGCAGGTCGAGAAATGCGTGATGCAATGGTTGATTGCTACTGCAATGGGACTCCTAGAGGATCCTGAGAGCAAAGATTGGATCCATGGTGCTGCAGCCCGGTCTGAAACCGTATTGGAATTCCGACAAGGAACATTCCTGACGAAGTCTCTGGTCCATAATACGTTCGAGTAGCTTCTTAGTATGGCTTATGAGTTTAATACCTTGGTAGTTGCTGCACTCTTGCAATTGGCGTTATAATATTTTCGCGCCACGCATCAGGTATGAGCCCCGTGGCTACGATCCTATTGAATAGTTCAGTGAGCAAGAGTACGCGTCGGGTCCCCATTGTTTTCGAAGTTTATATGGATATTCCGTCATGGCCAATAGCTTTCCCGGTCTTCATATGGGCTAGAGACCTCTCCACTTCGTTCGGGGTGATCGGGCTTATAATGCCGAGGTATGCAGGAAGCTGTGGTGGTGGCACGCGGTTGATGGCCTCGTTAGACAGTTCCTTGAAATGACAGCACCAACGGTCTTTAATAGAGTTTGCATTTGTGAGCAAAACGCCGTCTACACCCTTTATGGCAACACACTTTGTCACATCTAAAGTGGCTCGACTCCGCGACTTTGCCAGCTTTTAGATAAGTTTCTGCCCCTCCACGGAATCCAGCGCATCGTAGAGCGGAGCCAGCTGAGCCGACCGGGCTTTTACCAACATCCTCTTAGCTCACCGCTTTGCCCCCCAGTACATCTACTTATCTGAAGGTGAGTTACTGTGCTGCCATTTCTTGAAACATCCCTTTTTCTCCCTAACTGCTTCCTGCACCTCACTATTCCACCATCCCGTGTCCTTGTCAATTCTTCGGCCGCCTTTCGACGTACCGAGTACTGTTTGTCCGAGTTTGAGGATGGACTTTTGCAAATGGACCTCGCTAGTGGTTTCGCCCTTCGAGCTCCAATCGAGACGTTGGGCTGCCTCCATGAACTCCTGGCCTTTGCTTTTTAGAGTCCACCACTTAATAGACGGTTTGCAACGTTCTGAAGTAGGCCGTCTACTACTTACTCGAACATCCATGGTAAGGACTCGGTGCTGTGCAGTGAGGCATTCTCTCTGGATGATCTTGCACTGGGATACATGGCCAATGTCACGTCTTTGGATCAGCAGATAGTCGATCTGTGATTGGTGCGGGCCACTTTTATAGGTGTTCGGGTCTCTTCTTGAAGAAGGTACCACGGCTTAGTCGCCGGCTAGTGAGGTTCGGAGAATTTCTACTCCCTCACTGTTTCGCTGGCCGTAGCCAAAGCCCCCGTGCACCCGACCAAACTCCTCGCTCCTCTGGCCCACGTGACCGTTGAGGTCCGCACCAACCACAATCTGCTCGGAGGATGGTATACGTCGCAAGGTGTCCTCGAAGCTATTCCAGAAGACAGTCTTATCGGTGTCGGCACAACCGGACTGAGGAGCATAGGCGCTGATGAGGTTATATGTTGATCCTTCTATCAGTTCCTTGACCAGCATGAACCGATCGCTCACTCTGTTCACCTCTAAGATGCCGTTCCGGAATTAGTCGCACACCACAATAGCGACCCCATTCCTCCCCTCTGCCGTTCCGGTGTACACAAGCTTGTACCCCTGCCCGATCTCCCGGGACTTGGATCCCCGCCATCTGATTTCCTGTATGAACGCCATCTGAACGCGGCGCCTACAGAGCAAGTTGGCCAGCTCCCGAGAACGGCCTGTCAGGGAGCCAACGTTTATAGTGGCGAAGCGGAGCTTGTAGGTATGCGCTAACGTCTTTAGCCCTGCCTGCGCGTGACAGGGTAGCCCTCGCCCATTTTTCACAGGTGTAGGGCGATTTCCCTGCGCGTCGTTAAACGACGGCTCCCTAGCCCGGGATGTATTTGCTCTACCTGACCTTTCCATACAATTTAGTGGTGTTTTGCTTTTTATGTGCGGCGACGACCATCCGGCCCGCACAACCCTTTAGGGAAAAGCCGGTTCGCCAGAGCCTCGTCCGTCTGTCAGCAGGGGGACCACGTGCAGGTGAGGTTGGCTTGGGTCCCTGTGATGGTGGATGTTGGCCATTTATCCGGCCGCCGGATATCCGGCTATCCTATCCTACTTGTAGGATGGCCGAATATCCGGTATCCGACCAAACAACTAACAGTTTCATCTCTAATGGAGACTATTTTCTTGCTCCGATTTGTGACCACTTAGCTGAGTTGCCCACTTTAGATGAGTCAAAAATGCAATATAGGCCATCGTTAATGCCCAAAACTGATTCGTAATGGGTACTTATTCATCTTGTAAAACAAAAAATTTACCATTAGGTACATTTGCTCCCATAAATTACGGGAAATTATGCGAATGCATAGATTGCTGGAATGTCTTTTAACGACAATTTTATTCAGTTACGAACTTTACGATCACTTTAGTATTTTAGATCCCGAACACTATTCCGTAGTAGATTAGGTGTAGGTATCTGTGCTCTGGCTGGCCTTAGGTTAGGACGGGCTTTAAGATAGGTAGGCTTTCGGGATAGGTTGGTGCTCCCATAGGGTGGCCTGGGCTTAAGTAGGTTAAGCAGATTCTGCAGGTCTGTAGGCTGCCTCTATGTGGCTAGGTAGGAATTCAAATGTGTTCCATTTGAATTAGAAGTAAGGTATATTTTGTATAGTATTGCTTTCAACAATATAGTTTCAACTAAGCTGCTTGTGTCTTTTAACTCTGAATCAACGCCCCACACCGGAGCTACACCAAGGGGATAAAACAGTGTCTTACGTCATGGGCGGTACATTGTATCCTGAGCTTCGTTAAGGACTCTAGTGAGTCCTGAGTGAAGCCACACATAATAAGACCACGCTAAGTACGATCCGCTTATTTAAAAAAAATATCTGTATGGTAACTAATGCCAAGTTTTTTATCCGTTATAGAACGTCATTTATAAAAGTCATAACAAACAATTTGATTTCTGTATGATCGTTTATTTTCGTGAGTTATGATAAATATTATTAAATAATGGGCAAAACAATTAAAAAGGAAGTGCGGCAGATAATTTTTGCAGGATTAATAATTTAGACAAAAAATCAATAGTGACTAAATAACTGAATGTTTACAAGAAGGACTGACAAGCACTGATAAGGACAGATTATCTCCAGATTATTGCCATATCCACACTTTCTAATCTTTACTACTGTCAGTCAATACGGACTTATCGTGGTCCTATTATAGTCCTCTGTGGTGAAGGGAGGCGTTCATGTCGCCTACGACTAAGGGGTGATACCTATCTACTTTTCACATATTAAATCCACGTTTGATTTAACAAACTCCGTAGTCAACTCTTCACGACATTATCGTGTTAACGTAATAACAAAATTTGGCAATGATTTAAAAAAATATAACGCAATACTTTTTTTAATTGTCATAATTTTTAGCTTTTTTCTATTTGCTCAATTTGAGCAGTCTAGGGTTCTGCAACCACACCCACCTGTTGACAAAATTGCAATTTTTTAATACTTACATAACAACCTTTTTACAATACCCTTATAAGTTTTCATACCTACGAACTTTAACATTCAATTTCAAATCTCTTTACTCCCTTGGGAGTATTTTGAGATTTTGAAACTAAACAAATTTACGTAAGTTTTATTAAAATTACACAAGGTTTAGGTCGGCATCGCATCCGCTTCCCTTTTGCTGATGCCCTGGCAACGGTTACCGCTTTCCATCAGGTGGACCATCTGCCCATGTGCCCTTAAGCAACAATAAAAAGTTTTAAGGGGTAATTTTGCAACTATTCCAATGTCGCTGCGGTCACCAATTTCAGTGACTTAAGTAATTTTCATAACACTAACGCAATCTTCCAATTCTGCCAAGTGCCAATTCAGCCCATACAGGATAAAAAATATTTTATGTTGAAAAATATCTACAATTTAATAAATTTCTATAATTTCAGATATTATCTTTACGAGCACGCTACGCAACCAAAACAAGGAAATCAACAACGCATCCAAAATACTTTGAGATACTTAGCTAAATTAAATACTTTCCTTCTTCAATGGCAACATAATTATTCCAAAAACATGCAAAACCAATCTAGGTATCTATCACCATTTTCGACCGGACTCAACACAAACGTAAGAAAAAATATTAAAAAGTGCAAACTTCTTTACCTATAGATACAATAAGGTAGATATCTATTTCTTTTAGAGGTAGCTGACCCTAGACAAAGAACAGGGAATGGTTCGGAAGAATCAATCAACCGCAATTCTTTCTTTACGAATAAAAAATTTAAGTACCTATCTAATCTAGGTACTTTTATTTTCCTCGTAATATGGCTATTGTACGGGGATGGCAAGCGACTACAGAGAGTTCTCAACTACCAATACCGAAGGTGCAAAAAATCTGTTGGTCAAACCTAAATAGCTATTGAATAGTAGATAGGTATTATCAAGAAGATCTGACGAGTCGGAATCTGACAGCATATTACTGTACCGGTAGCCTAACTCCCTCCCCTTTCTGTATATTAGTCATAGCGGGAAGGGCGTCTCAGTAGAAAAAAAAGTTTAGGTAGTTAGTCATATCACTAAATGAGCGAGCGCTGCGAGCTCGAAAATTTTGTCAATTTGTCTAATAAAGCCAGTGCGATCTCAATCAAAATAACTCAAATTAATGAATGAGCGAGCACGCGACCTCTAAATTTGTTTCAGTTAAGAGGAATAATTGAAATGCGCCAATGAATGAACAAGCGCAGCGAGCTATTTTTTTTTAATGTGACTTGTATAAGCTGGGGTAGTTGTAATAAAAGTAATCAAATGCGTGGTGAATAAGCGAGCACAGCGAGTTTGAGATTTTGCTATATTGGCCTTTAATTTTACTTGATTTGATACATATTAATAAGAGTAAAATATTGAATTAGCCGAGTGGTGCCCGGTAGAGTAGAATAGCACCAACCCCTTACACTCGTGGGTCTCGTACAAGGCGACTAATGTTTTCGAGGCAAAAGATCTTAGAGTCTCCGTAGACTGGAAAATGGGCAGCTGCGTTTTCATTGTTATATTTACACTGCGATCTTCAACCCGCCTGCCAAGCGTGGAAATTATGGCAATAACCTTCCCTTTCGTGCGAGAGGCCTTAAGTCCTGCAGTGGACTGTTATGGGCTGTGATGATGATGATGATTGCATGAGCGAGTGCGAGAAAGTTTTGACGTGTTCACATTAGTTCGTGGTCAAGTCGGTGTGATCGTATTTAAAATAATTGTAATGAATGAGCAAGCACCGGTTTGTGTGTGGGGGTGAGAAGGAGCACATATTGAGGGGAAAACGGATATGTATTATTTAAAATATTTCAAAGTTTCCCCAACCTTATAACAAAATTAAGTTTATAAAAGAGCGAGCGCGGAATTTTTGGCCCTGGACCGACGGAATGGTCTCTTAGATAGCGTGATTGTTAAAGAAGTACTTACAAAAAAATGATCGAGCGCAACTAACGTAAACATTTCACTACTAAAGCTAGTGTGCTCGTGATGTAAATGTCTGAAATTACCGAAATTATAAATTTTTGATATTTTAAAACATAGCAGTTCATAAATCCTAATATAGTTTTAGATCCTAAATTGGCCGTAAATGGCCTTTAGAGCCTTGTTTTATTGTTGTGAAAATGTCTTAAATAAATGAATGAGCGACCGCAGCGAGATTGAAATTGTTGACAATTTACCCTTTAAAACCTTTTTTTTATTGTAAGGCATATGGTCAGACGATCTATAACAAGACCACTCTAAGTCCGAACCGATTATAAAAAAAAAACTCTTTATGGCAACTTAATTTTTTTTTAAGTAAAAGAACGTCATTCATAAAAGTCATAACAAACAATTTGATTTCTGTAAGATTGTTTATTTTTCTATTTTTTTTCTTATTTCTCTCAAACCGGTCAAACTTTTTCAGCGTGTTTTCCATTCCATTGGCAATAATGGTTGTCAAGCTGTTGAACAAAACGTTGCCATTTCATTAAAAAATAGATTGATTAAATTTTTGGCCGAGACCGATACGACTACACCGAAGGTTGCCGTAGTCTGGGAATAACATCTCCATTCACGATTACTGAATCTTTAAAGAAAAAACGCAACATTGACTTGTTTATACACTACACTAGTCACATAATCAAAACGATTAGATTAATAAATGGAACATAGTGTTTTTTTAAATTTTTATTTATTTGTTAGTGACTTCGCTGGTCCTAAATGTACGGAAAAAAAATAGAGATATGTATATACAATAATTAAAAAAAAAAAAAACATAATAATAATAATAAAAAATACTTAACGCGGACAACAGCCCAATGCTTAGCTCAAAAACCTTAGGTGCATGATATGTTATTTAACGTTATATGTATAATATATTTTATCTTGTTATAGCTTTAAGAAACCTGTATACACCGGGTGCATGTATCCAATGGCACGCCCGATGTACACAGGTCACCTTAACCCACGCTCCCTTTCGCGAACTCACTTCACCACCGACAGACTCTGGCTTCACCAGAGGCTTTCGAGGGCAGGTAGGGGTTTTAGCCGGTAAGAGTCCGGCACTACCTGGGTCCCCTTCCCAGGTGTCCATGACGGATTTCCCCTGCCTACCAATAAAAAAAAAAAAAAAAAGATTGTTTATTTTCGTGAGTTATGAAACATATTTTTAAATAATGGGCAAAACAATTAAAAAGGAAGTGAGAGAGATAATTTTCAGCATAATTAATAATTTAGTCAAACTAAAAGTACAAGTTCAAGCCAAATAGCTGAATGTTTACAAGTAGGACTGACAAGGACAGATTATTGCCATATCCACATTTTATAATTTTTACTACTGTCAGTCAATACGGACTTATCGTGGTCCTATTTAAAGGATCTGAATCTTTATCTCAGTAAAAGTAGATTTTAGTAATCAAACTGGGTCCAAACACCATTTAAACTCAACTGATCGTTCACAAACTGTTTATTAGCATTAAAAATCTCTATACAATCACTTGTGAAAACACTTGCGTTCTGGTCCACTAGTTAAAATCAATTGACTAAGTTCCGGTGTTCACATATTCTTATACCGACTACAGAACAAAGCACTGCGGTCTCGAACACAGGACGGTGTTATGCTTTTATATAAACATAGCCGAATTCGATGAATTCGGAGAAAAGATAGACGCCATGAATGGTCAAATAGGTAGAGCTCGTCTAATTTAAAATGACGCGCCCCACTATCGCATTAACGCACACAAGCAAGTTTAAAATATGGACGCAATACATATACAAATGCCGTTGTAATTGGTCATTCAGTTGCCGACAAGATAAGATTCAAACGTAGGAGCACGCGTCGTTCATTGGCTCCCACACAGATGAAGTGTCGTTATTAATATTTGCACTCACACATCGAAATCAACTAACTAAGTAGTGGGGCGCGTCATCTTAGACTAGACGAGCTCTACCTTTACGTAACTGGGCCACTACAGAGGCCCGGTATGCAACAATGAGTCTTACATTAGGGTAGTGTTATTGCGTTTATATAAACATGGCCGAATTCGATGAGTACGGAGAAACGATAGACGCCATTAATGATCGCCTCAGTCTAATAAGTACGCAGCTGTGGCACTACAGAGGCTCGGTATGAACAATGAGCCTACATTCGGCCATCCAATTCGTAATGAGTCCTTTCACTTATGATAATTTCTTAATTCACGTCCAATACTAAAAAATATATATAAGTGCTTACAGTATTCAACAATACTACTAACAAAGCAAACAGTAGAAACAAAATTCTGTGTGACGATCATCTGTGCGACATCAATTACTCAATGCCGTTCGCTCTCTACACTGATCGCCATACATATATTATATTAAACATACATACATACAACTAAGTAAACTTAATGAAACTCAAGTAGATTCTTGGGGACAAGTCAAATCAATTAGTTCGTGCAAACTGTCATTATCACTACTTCGCTTGAATAACCTTTAAAATTTAACCAAGAATGAATTTTATCAATTGCTACTAGATTGTCATATCTCTTGTTTCTCTTTCTCGATAGCGGAGTATCCTTTTAAAATACGGTAAGGGCCATGAAACTTCGGAACAAACTTTTCGATTTTCCTGCATGATCTAAATTATCAATAATTGTTCTTTCAACCCGTACTAAGCCGCCTTCTTTACTCAGTAGCTTTTTTTTCTCATTCTATCAAAGTGTTTTTTGTCATATTCTTGTTGTTTCTCTATACGCTCCCTTGTTTCCTACCCAAGTATGACCATATTGGCACCAGTGACCCGTTATGCAGTTCCCATAAAAATATCAGTTAGCAATTTTCCGATGAAAGCACAAACTTACACCCAAATAGTATTTCAGCGGGACTGTTACTGGTAGTTTTGTTTACAACTGTATTAATGCCTAAATTAACTTCACCTATTACCTTCACCTTTACTAATTAGCATATCATAGCATAGCATATAAATTATCTTTATCATAAGATTTAGTACCTACTAAGTGCATCGTAGATGGTACGGTTGAATCTTTCAACCTGGCCATCCGCTCTAGGAGTTGCCACTGCATTTAAAATATGTTTTATTTTTATTGGTACAGTGAACTCAGTAAATTTGGCGAATATCTGCCACATATTTCGTTTTATCGCCCTTTAATACCTGCGGTATACGATTCACTTCGCTTTAATTTGAATAGTCGCTATCCAATCATCAACGTTCACGTTAAGTACATCCAAAAGCATTGCTTAGCTTCTTCGGTAGGACAGGATTACGACTGAGCGCATTTACGTGTTACATACATTCGCCAGGTTGGTGTCGTACTCCTGAAACTGAACCCACCAACGAAAAATACGGAGAATCAGGTCGAGGTCGTGCGTTAAGCATTACAATCTGTAATGATTTTTAATTATATACCTAATAAATATACACTCCCAATGTCTCCAATTCAAACGAGTGAAGTTTTTGTTCGTCACCTGTTGGTTTTCGACTACAATACGTGACAGGACGTAGTCCATCCAGACCCCTTCGCATCAAAATACTAGCGATTCCGAATTTTGAGGGGTTTGGGGGGATTTTGTATGAAGTATATGTTTCTTACGAAGAGAATTGAAAGCGTTAAATTGGTTCTCTCTCCACTTCCATTCAAATTTTAATAAATCCGTAAGTGGTAGTGTAATCAACGAATCATTTTTTCAAACCACTGAAAAAAGAGTCTGAAAGTTCAAGGGAATGCCTGACATCGTGCTCGTTTCGTGGAGTAGTAAACTGAGAAACCGCTAAAATTTTCGTATTCCATTAACGCGAAAACCAAGGAAATCCAATTCTGTACAAAAGAAATGGCATTTGCTAATTTTTTAAAGTTAACATCACTTCATTGAACAACTTCAATACTTCCTCCAAACGCACCATCCCTTCATTTAATGTCTGCTCAGGAATCAAATATCTACGTCTCGATAATATTGGTAAACCCTAATTCCTTTAAATTATCTGAAGAGCTTGTAATCTCTTGTTCCTGTAGTTGTTTACCTTAGTTTAAAGAATTCCAGTATTTATTATAAAATTCTAATTAATTAATATTAGTTTATTAACGGTTAAAAGAATTCGATGAGTACGGAGAAACGATAGACGCCATGAATGATCGCCTCAGTCGAATAAGTACGCAGCTGTGGCACTACACTTACAGAGGCCCGGTATGAACAATGAGCCTTACATATAATATCTCTTTTAAAGCGGTAACCATTGTTGAAAAGGGGAGCGGATACGGGTACTACGGTAATACGGACCATGATCCAGGATTTGGCGATCAGGTAATTACAGTGGAGCGACCATCTGACCACCGTAACCCCGCTACCAGGGGGACCTGACCAGATTGGATGATGGTTACAAATTCAGTTGCCTGAATTTGCAGGTTTCATCACGATGTTTTCGCTCACCGTAAGAGCTAGATCGGTTAGAATTCTACTAATGTACATAACTCAGAAAAGAGTCATTGGTACATGGCCGTAGCGGGATTCGAACCCGGTACCTCTCGCTTACGAGTCGGCCGGCCACCGACGCTCCTGATCTCTAACCAACATAACAATGGAAAAAGCTGCTTCCCATTTTCCGGCCTACGGAGTGTCTAGATGTTTTGCCTCGAAATATAAATCGTATTACCTTGTACGACACGTCCACGAGTGTAAGGGGTTGGTGCTATTCTACTCTGTGCTATTCTATTCTGACACTGCACGGCCAAAAGCACAAATCCTTAATATCATAGTGATAAATCCCAAAACAAGTATTTCTTTGGTTTACTGAAGGTTCGAACTAAAATATAGTAAGTACCTATTCTATTCGGTGGCGGATTGTTTGGATCGCCGAGATTTGTAATTAAGCTCAGCTGGGCTTGGACCTATTTGATGATTTACATAGTGTTACTTCTTACCTACAGGTTACACTAATGTCATAGGGCTAATTGAATTTTGTAGAGCTATGTATTTTAAATAGGTACCTAACCAAAACATAGTTTAGATTACTTACCTACTGTGATAAATAACATGAACTTCTGACTGTAGGTATCACATTTAAATGCATAGGAACAGTTTCAGTTTGTTCTTCATTACAAAGTAACATATGAATTGCCTTGTTTACGGCCGCGGCATGCAGCTAAAAGTGGTGTTCTAAACCAGACCTTAGAACAGAGACGTAAAATCGATTTTCCTTTAGGATTTCAGAAGCTCTCATGAAGTTGATAAAAGGCTTTAAAATGCTTGCTGTTGCAGGGAATTTAAACCCTGTGTACGGTACGTTAAAGGTGTTTTTATATAGTACAGGAATTAGAGAGAGCGAACCGGACAGTTGCCGGGCAACCGGCGCAAGTCTCGTTCCCTTACCACGAGCTACGGACCTCTATCGTTTGAAGTTACTGTTTCTTTGAGAAGTATGCCGACAGAGGATACGAGGTAGGACCTCCTACCCTCTCTTGGCAGATTTTGCTTTCGATTTCCCCTCATCCTGTCTTTTCTTTCAACCACTCGTTTAGGATATTCCGAGTTGTCAATAACGATAAAGTGAAGACTCGAGAAGGCTTGGAAAGTTACATACGAAACCTGAGTAGATGCAAGTGGCTAGGCACTGGTGCGAGTCTCAAATGAAAGGTAGCTAAGGGCTGCTTGTACCTGAACTCGTAATTTTTGTTTGATCTCCTGTGTTGACTTGCGTTTGTAACACCATCCTAGTAATTAGCACAGCAGTAACATATAATAATGATTAAATAGCAATTAAGTACGTAATTATTATTTTATTTTGGGTAGGTAGAGGGTTCCTTGAAGTGAAAACAGAATAAGTCCTAGACTGAAATGGTGACAATGATGTTGCATACAATCCGGATAATACCTACGTAGATGATGTAATGTATAATACCTCCATACGTAAGTCTTTAGTAATTGACGCGTCAACGCTATGCCATATAAGATTCGTCTGACGTCGCGACGTAAAAAGCGTTATTTTTACGATCACATTCGACGTATGATATAGGTAAGTTACTTACATCAGTCAGATCTACGTAAGTTCCTAACTGAATAATAAATCTTCTACCTGTGCCTACTTACCTACACTTAATGTAGGTATACATACATACCGTCATCAGCTGAATGCTAACCGATGCTCTTAGGGCGAGGGAGTCGTGATGACACCTGCACATTCAGGTGACTGAATGTGTAACCAAATCCAATCTGGTCAGATTCCTCTGGTAGCAGGGCACAGAGGTCAGATGGCAATCACTTCACTGTAATTATCTAATCTGCCAAATTCTGGATCATGGTCAAGACGGAACCCCTCGAGCGCGAGAGCACAACCGGGACATTAGCGCTAAGACGATATTTTTTTATACGGTATGTATACCGTCTCTCGAAAGTTATAACTCGCATCTTCAGGGTGGCGGTACGAAAGGGATTGTGGTAGGAGCCTCAGCGGAATCTATATAGCCCTTGGCACGTGCTGCCAGTCGCCAGGGTGACCGTGACCTTGAACCAACTCTAGACTCTACTGCCAGGAACGTTCAATATTTATAAAATAAATTAGATCTTTTTATAAATAATCTGACTAGCCAGCAGCCAGGTAGATACCAGGATCCAGTTTCATTAAGATATCTGTTTTTATATTTTTTAGGTACCTGGGGCAGGGGTTATTTTTTATAGCTACCGCGACAGCTTTTGTTGCTAATTTATATGTAGTTGGGGCCGTTTATGACTACATTCTACAAACTGTCTTTTTACGGAACCTAATACGGGGTGGTAATTTGCTGTCTCAGGGTTTTTAGCGGCAGACCTTAGTAAACCGTTGCGAACAATATTAGGAGACACCTAACTCTTGTCTTAAAGTCTAGCGACTTGGGAAATTATAAGGTTGATTGAATTTCAAATCAACAACTAAGTAACCTGATTTTGAATAATAAAGACGTCCTCCTTTAAGCTACTAACTTATTGTAGGTATACAGACGGGCGTCTCCACAATTGAATCTGTTTCGCTTACTTGTTGATTTCGATCAATCTTATAAATTCCCAAGTCGCTTGACTTTTTGGACCGAGCTCAGAATATTCCCAAAATCCAGCTGAGTATAATGGTTATATTTAGCTGGGTTTGGGAACGCTTTGTGTCCGCAGGCACTGTAATAAAAAACGGCTAAGACGTGTGGAGCCACATACAGTGTAGGGTTCTGTAGTTGCCTTTCAACATGCATGCTTCATAGAGGGCTTTTTGATTCTACTGGATTACTATAAACACATTACAAAGTTACAAATGCATGCAGCTCCTATACAACTTGTATGAAAGGTTTGCTAATACAACTACACTTATAAGTTGGTTGACTATTTATTTGTGATTAACTACAAATTTACGATTTTCATGTTTTTTCCTTTAATTGCTTCCTGCCAAATTTCATGATTCTAGGTTAACGGACCGGTTTTGATTCCCAAGTGAGTGGTGTTGATTCCCGTCAAAATATGCGGCATAAACAGCCGTACCTTTTGACTTAAAAGTTTGATTTTTTCACTACTCAAAGGAATTGCTGACCTATGTATTTGATAAAATAAAATTGGCAGATCAGGTAATTACATTAGAGCAACTGCCATCTGACCTCCGTGACCATCATACTCAGGGAACCTGACCAGATTGGATCATTGTTTTACATTCAGTCGCATGAATGTGCAGGTTTCATCACGATATTTTCCCTCACCCTAAGAGCATCGGTTAGTGTTCAATTAATGTACATAACTCAGAAAAGAGTAATTGGTACATGGCGGCAGTGGGATTCAAACTCGGTACCTCTCTCTTGCGAGTCGGATACCTTTACCACTAGGCTACCGACGCTTTACATGCCGCGTGCGCAGGCAGTCAGGCACAGTGCAGTATAATGAAACGCCCGCTTTATGAGTTGCGGAGAACCCAGCCCGCCATAACATATCCGTTTACATAAACTCACGGCATTGCTCAGCAGGCTAATTACATAACTCTGTTCCTTACAATTGTCTGATTTCAGTGATTGAAAATGTTTCTTTTACGATTCCGTATCATCGATTTCATGGGTTCGATTGCTAACAAAGATCCTTTTCCCTGTTTATTCCTGTTCATAATATCGAAATAATGTACTACGTACAGTACATATTATTTCGATGGTTCATAATTTGTATTTTATTCCAAGTTCTTTTGACATCGAATGGATTCGTCACACCGAATCGAGCATAGATTTTAATAAGTAGGCCCGGCACTCAGCACACAAGATTTTTCGTAGATATAGTTGTACAATGTATTTGATTTTCTAATTTAGGTACTAACAATATCGTTGTGCTTCGGATTGCGGTTCCTCTATAATTCCACAAATTATATAAATCGGCCGTGTGGTGTTCGGCAGAGTAAAATAGCACCAACCCTTAACATTCGCGGGGTGTCGTACAAGGTGATTAATGGTTTCGAGGAAAAAGATCTAGAGTCTCCGTAGGCTGGAAAATGGGCAGCAATTGTTTTATTTATAACACTGCGATCTCCAACCCGCTTGCCAAGCGTGGAGATTATGACAATGACCTCCCCTTTCGTGGCAGAGGCCCTAAGTCCTGCAGTGGATTGTTATGGACTGTAATGATGAGAATGATATAGATATTGTAAGTGCAATCATCTAATGTCCTTGAATGTCCTTGAATGACGCAGTAGAGTTGCAGATGTTGCTTTTATGCTAAATATCCTAAATAAATACCTTACTTATCTATATTCAGATATATATCATACTTCAACTTTGTTGTCGTGAGTAAATCGTCGAATTAGGCCAATCCTGATATGCCCAGACAGATCGTTTATGGAGGTTTCAATTCGGTTACGTTAGGTAAGTGTTTTGTCAAAGCCAGCGTCGGTGGCGGAGCGGTTAGGGTATCCGACTCGTAAGCGAGAAGTACCGAGTCCAAATCCCACCGCAGCCAGGTACCAATGACTCTTTTCTGAGTTATGTACATTAGTTGAATACTAACCGATGCTCTTACGGTGAGGGAGAACATCGTGATGATACCTGCACATTCAGGCGAGTAGGCGACTGAATACGTAATCATGATCCAATCTGGTCAGGTTTTCCTGGTAGCGGGTCACTGGAATTACCTGATCTGCCAATTCCTGGATCCTCGTGCGCGAGAGCACAACTGGGACATTAACGTCACGATGATTTTTAATATTTAGTTTTGTGTCAAAGCGCAGAGGAGCCCTATAACACCGGACAGTAACGAACGTGTTGAAATAATATGCGAAAACATGTTTTCGCATATCGCAAGGTGATATCACCTTCAGCCCAATTCGACGATTTGCCTGCAACATATTAAAGATAACTCGATGTGCAGCGATATCTATCTATGATATCTGTATCTAATCCTACTGTTAGTACAAGTGCCTATCTAAAATGTAATTATTATAATATATGTAGTGACTAAGTGTTGTTATAAATAATAACGTAAAACTTAGGCCATATAAGGAGCGGTTACTGTCTACCTCATAAGTTTAGAGTTCTATAATTATTATTAGATCAGTTATAGTGTGACCCTTTGGGAACTATCTATTTTGAATTTTGGCAATTTGGGGGTTGTCTAGACTCTCTAGTAAGCCATGGGAGTAATATACAAACACACACAAACATTTACATTTATAATAGACTAGCTTTTGCCCGCGACTTCATCCGCGTGGAAATATATTTTGGGCAGTTTATCTTTTTCCTGTATGTCCATTTTAAATGACCTTCCTTATGTATAAAAGCTAATACTACTGAGAGGTCAAGCTGTATTCTACCCAACCGAATTAGATGAAACATGGCCCAGATTTTAAGTGGGACCCCAAACCACAACTGTGAGAAGGTATTTTAAGAGAGGTAGGGCATAGCGGGGTATCTCGTTCGAATTGGAGCCGCCTGACTGGGGAAGTACCTCCACCTTACAGAATATCGCAGCTAAATAATACTCTTTTGAATAGTATTGTGTTTCTGCCGGTGAGTAAGGTTTCTAGTGCTCCATGGGGTGGGGATTTGGGGAACCGTGGCTTTGGCAGTGGAGTGGCATTTGCTTTTTGCTGCCAGAGCAACGTGTTATAGAGGTGGGCAACGCATTAGCGATACTCTTGGTGTTGCTAATGTCTATAGGCAGTGGTGACCACTTTCCATCACGTGGCCCGCTTGCCTGTTTGCCTACCGTATGACATAAAAAAAAAAAAAATTCTTATAGTTTAACTGGTCTTTTATGGTTCTACATCAGGTGTACCAGTTTCCAAAATCAATTATAGCCCTGTATGTTGCCCAGGCTTAATAGTACACAATACATAATTTTAATTTAAATCCGTCAGTAATTCCGGTGATTTACGTGTACAAACAGGCAAACAGAGAGACAACATTTAAAAAAATCTTATTCTATTATACTATTTGTTGTGACTATGATAAAGGTATATGTCATACCAGTGATGCTAAACTTTGAAATAATAATTGGGTAGGTCAGTAACTTGATGGTAGCCGCTTTAGTGCAATACGGCGCACTTGACGGCTGCATTTTTGTGATAAACGCTATGATAGATAGCAACGTCCACGTTTGTTGATTATTCTTATCTATTTGTAATTCAGGGTGTTATTGTGTGTTATCAGTGTAAGCCACTACCACGCCACCTCCCGATATAGTATATACCTATATTGTCTCTGTGGGCGGATGTAGATATGCTCTCAGTCAGTGTGCGTATGTGGAATACGCACACTGCCTGGAAATATGTGCGCCTCGTCCCTATGGGGTGTCGTATTCGATGAAAGCTGAAAAGCCATGCCTGCTGCAGGTACTCCCAACGGCAGAGTTTAGCTGGTAGGCGCCTAGGTCTCTCTTACGAGTGCAGCATAACCAGCCGGCCGCGCTGGTACACATGAGTGTTCTCTGCCTCCCTCCCTCGTAAGTCCGGGGGTTGCCATATACCCTTTGCGGTACACGCAAAAAAATTGAAATAGCAGGTGTATGTTGCGTAGATGTTATTACGCATTATAACTAGTGTCAAATAAGAAGAGACTTGGCGGGTCACGTGGTTCGACTTGCGCTGCATACGATTACCTGCGCGAAATCCCCTCCACTGCCATTTGACAAGTCTCTTCTTTCATGACGCGGGTTATACCACAGAAATAACGCTTACGAATGTATGCATGTGTGTCGGGTTTATTGTTGGATTGGTTGTTTTACAAAACGCTCGCGATATTTTGTAAACCTGCTGAGACTTTTCAAGGTTCTTTCATATCTCTGCTGTTGTTCTGCTGGAAGAAATTTCTTCATAGACACAAGTAGTTGGTAATGCTACCTATCTCTATCTATATTGGTTGTCTACATTTGATGTGTTGGTCATCTTGACGCTAATGTCCCGGTTTTGCTCTCGCAAGCGGGGGCCTGGGGTCCGCCTTGACCATGATCCAGGATTTAACAGGTCTCGAGTCCACAAATTTATTCGGTACGATTGAATTTTTATCGGATCGCAATAGTAGCTAAACGGCAGTTTTAATTGTATCGGATCACCAAAAACGTGTCAGACAGCCATTGAGCGGCGATTACGATTCGATTATAACTCAATAAAGCCATTAGTACCTAAATAGCGGACTTGATCCCCAGGTATTAGGTAATTAGGTTGCCTAAATTTTATACTTTTACATATTTTAAAATTCTGGTGCCATCCTCACCATCCCAGCCGCAGAACACTCATTGCTGACATAGGCATCACCGCACACTTTCCACATCAATCAATTTGGTGCATTTGCATCTATCGGCTCCTTACGACTCGTATAAGGTCGTCCGTCCATTTCGCGGGGGGTCATCCCACACTGCGATTACCGAACGTGGTCGCTATTTGTGAACGGCCTTATCTTAATATGATATAAGTATAAGACATAAATATGAATATTCACACACAGTGTAACTGTTAATGAATAAATAAATAATAATAATATCCCGTCGGCCATCGGTTGCCATCCCATTGCCTTAGCCATCAATTTTGCCATTATAAAGTCCATGTCGGTTCTATGTGCCTACGTTTTTATTATGTAGTTAATTATGGCGTTAAATAAATAAAACATCTGAAATGCCTTAAAGTGCACCAAAAATACCAACATCCGTTTTACGAAATTAGGGCGGGAAGTGTGCGCGAAGGGATTTCTCTCCCATTTACGTTAATATGGAATGAACGGGCGAAGTTTATGCTGAGGTCCGAGCGCGTAATGACGAGGTTTTGTATTAATTTGACTATGTAAAAAATGTCGGACCCGTACCCGAAGGCTCAAAAAGTAACCTTCCCTGCCTGTCTGTCCAACCGTCTATCTGTTGCATGGCTTTTTGAAATCATAACAGCCTAGCTGTTATGATTTCAATTTAATAGGTTTCGTAATTAATAGAATTTTACGAATAACATGATGCCCTGGTATCAAAATATTGTTGTTCACCTAACAATAATTATTTGTGTTACAAATATACCTACATACGGAGGGTTCGTATGCGAGTTCGACTCGCACTTTCTCGTTCCTTTTTAGCCTTCTCTCAGTCCTGATCCGATCTCTAATAATTCGGAGTATATAATTATTTCCATGCCAGCGACTTTAACGACTTTAAGGGTAATTACATATGACGTTAATATCAAGCACAGCGTCACAGTGCCGTAAGCCCTCATCGTCAATGGCAACTCCCATAGCACCACACCACATGGTATAATCCGACTTTTTATTAATTGTTATAAAATGCCTGTTATAATTTAATAGATAGCAGCTTCGTAGGTAAACAATGCTTTTGTATTTATGCCTATTACTTTTAAAATACAGCTCACCTATTTGTTATTATGAGCACCATTGTCGATTTCCTCGCCGCTGTCGATCAGCCGCCGCGGGTCGGCAGCGGACTGCCAAAACTGCGATCGTCCACGGTGGTAATGTTGTGCTTGAGAACGAGGTCCACACATTTCAAAGTCCTTCGAAACCAGTAGCCAACATTAGCCAGCATTAGCGCCTTAAAACCGGTTCCTCAGCATATCCGCACTGCGTGTCGCAAGTAGCATGTGGCACTAGTCAGTTAGATTAGACAGGTAAGATAACTCTCGCCACCCACGTATTTGTGCCGTACGTGGAGAGCCGTCCTGGGGGATGAAGGAATCCTGGTGGGCCGGTGGTATAAAT
The DNA here is from genome assembly GCA_905147135.1 of Blastobasis lacticolella. Lineage (NCBI taxonomy): Eukaryota > Metazoa > Arthropoda > Insecta > Lepidoptera > Blastobasidae > Blastobasis > Blastobasis lacticolella. Next base: position 15,660,354 of record LR990045.1, read on the forward strand.
AAATCGTCACACATAGTTGGGTTTGTGTGGAGTGTGGAGCCTCGCCGCAGACCATGGCGCATTTGCTCGTTAGCCCGGCCTGCCCCGACTCCTGCTCTCTCGAAGATTTATTTAATGCCTCAGATAGTGCCGTCCGAGTTACTCGGTTTTGGTTTGGGAACCTACCTAATAATAAATGAATAATTTTTATACTTAACCTATTGATTATTCACACGATAAGAAGAAGATGTTGGGTTTGTCAATGATTATTTTAAAATAGATGTCAGGCGGCATGCGATCCCAAAGTTCCTGGAAGAAATCTCTGAACCCAAAACTGACCGGTGTAGGTGACCCCACGCCCGAGTTGAGTAGCAGTAATAACAGCAAGCGCTCTTACGAATCTAGTGCGACCCCAAGCTTGGAGGCCCCAATTCAAACATAACAACCAGAGCAATAGAACCATAGATTTGTTGATAATCCAAATCAAATTTAATGCATTTTGGCCGTGTCGTGGCCCTGTGTTGTCCGCCAGAATAGAAAAGCACCTATCCATTCCATTGACGGGTGTCGTACCTACAAGGTGACGTTATGACATAACATTGTAATACCTAGAGGTGGACAATGATAACCAAGCATCTTCGGAAAACAGGCTTCTCCAAGCGATCTCAAACCTTACCAGCTCTGAGTCTACCAGTCATGGAGATTATGACAAAACCCTCCACCAATGTGAGAGAGGCTAAAGTCTGGTAATGAACTTTGGCTATCGGTAGTTAATTCTCCATGTTGTTGTCAGTTGCTGTTGTTTCATTCTGCTATTTAGTAATTTTACGCATCTAAAACTCGAGAATTTACTATAAACAAAGGTAGGTAGGTATGCAGAGTTATATTGTGGCCTTGGATGTTATTACCCGGTCGTCGTTATCGCGGCGAGTATGACGATCGGTTACGTATGCAAAATGGCCGCGAAGAATTCGCTTTACGGTCCGTAAGGTGTACGGACGGCGTGCGATAACATTGTGTCACAGATGAGGCGTTGTTAGTAAACTAGTACTTGTTTTCTGTTACAAAATGCAAGGTGTAGTTGCTGGTCTAATAAAATATGATATGTTAAAATCGTGGCAGAAGCGACGATAATGACAGCGCGTTAGACAAATTCAGAAAACTGCGATATTTTCCAAGGACTCATCAGGTATTTTTTATTTGTTTTGTGTGTTCAGTTAGTGTGAAAGAATTATCCCGTTCAGTACCCAAGTAGATAAGTAACTACTTTGTCTTTTACTGAACTTACTATTAAAAAAGTTTATTTATTTATTTAACATTTATTGTGCACAATAAATAGTATACAAAATACACATACAGAAAAAAATCACAACAGGTACAGCTTATTTCTAAAGAAATAGCTTCCAGCCGACCAACGGAAGAGAGAGGGCAAAATCGAGAGGCAGATGGCGTGCACCTTAAATTTAGGTACCTACTATAGTACAACGAAATATAAATACATACACCATACATAATAGTACATAATTCATACATATATCATGGATAACAAATGGAAAGATAGTGCTCTTTTACTCGTTTTTAAACGTATCAGGCGAAGGACTGGTACGTACAGTATGTGGCAGCGAATTCCACAATCTAGCCGCATGAACAGAAAAGGAGTTGGAATAACATTCGGAGTGATGAGGAGGAATAGAGAGCAGTGCCTTGACGCTAGAGCGACAGGGCATGTCTTGGGAACGGGAAAAATTAAAACGATCACAAAGGTAGGAAGGAGCTCGAGGATTATAGAGGACATTATAAAGAACACAAAGTTCTATAAATTTGTTTCATTATTACATCTATTGTCCATTTAGCCAGAAACATTACCTATATATCTACTAATCTAATATCAGTAAGGGTAAACATGCACAGCCTGGGTAATCATCCGATTGATAGAGTATTTAAAACGACATCGGTTAATTATGTACTCAAATAATCGTTAGAACATTCCATTACAATGTTATTTAGAAATGAAGATACGTATTTTATTGCGTTTAGCAAAAGCACCTATCTATGTACCTAGATAATATGTATGTTATACATAAAGTAAATGGATTAAATCGAAAATACAAATAAAAAGTTATAATTCCATTGTCAAAATAAGGAGTGTAGATGGTGCGTAGTTGAGGTTTCTGACTCGCACGCGAGAGGTACCGGGTTCGAATCCCACTGCCGTCAGGTGCCATGACTCTTTTCTGAGTAAGGCAGTCGCCTTGTCAACTTGTCAAGGCGGACTACGGGGGCGCTCGTGCGCGAAAGCACAACCGGGGACATTAACACCAAGATAATGAATAATTTATATTCCATTGCCAAAATAATGATTTATCATCATGATCATCACGATCGACGGCCCGTAACCCCACTGATGGTGGGCAAGACTTGTAAACAATGATTACGTATGTGTTATTATATGTTAATCCAACTAGTTTCGGCTCGTTTGCGCTATTTATATCAATCAACCTACTCGTAACATGCTCGTCTCGTCGCTTCTAAAACCTCCTAAAACTACAAACTTTTTTGTCATATTATTTCATTCCGGATGTGCTTTCGCGCACGAGTGCCTGCTCCACTATGACCATGATCCAGGAATTGGCAGAGGTAACTACAGTGGCGCGACTGCCATCTGACCTCCGTGACCCCGCTGCAAGGGAAACCTGACTAGATTGGATCATGGTTACACAATCAGTCGCCTGTATGTGCCCCTGTATATCTACTTACGATGTTTTCACTATCCAACCACTTCCTCAAACTTTTCTTGACGGCACCTGAAGAGGCCAACCTCGCAAGACTGCGTTGGACAAGTGTCAGTAAGGTTTTGACAGAACTCGCTTTCTTTGGCGGATAATGGAGGCTCAGGCGCCAGGCCAGTCGGCCGTATCCTCTCACTCACCCTGACCGGGACCGTTTGGCCGCCACAGCCGAGGAGAATCGTCCCGAAATGGGAAGACAAAATTAAAATATTTATATCAGACCAAATGACGTCGTTGTTGGAGTCCCTATGTACGTTATTTTAGTTACCTGTCCCCTCTCATAATATGGAGGTGCTCACGTGAAGGGGCTCATCTATCTGCATCTACGTTAGTAATTATTTTATCATAATATCAAGTGAATTGAATTCTATTTTTATATATAAAATAGTCAGGTATTTGACTGCCACCTGATGTTAAGTGCTGATGCAGTCTACGATGGCGCATACCTGTCTAATACATATTCACTTTTGTCTTAAAGAGACTCAAATTGTAACGCTGAGGGGAAACATGTGCAGGCAGCGAGTTCCAGTCCTTTGCCGTTCGCAACAGAAAAGCATTAGAAAAACTAGGTGGAATTTTGACAATATATGGATGGTACGCTGACCTACACCTGTAGCCCCGAAGATGGAAGATATCTCCACTTGGTACCTCGGTATCTAATGACGTAAAATCCGAGGTTTCTCGGGACCGGTAGTAGTCCATTTTTTCCCAGTTCCGGCCAATTTCAGTCCGGCGGACAAACTCGATGGTACTGGTAGGTACTTAACAAAGTAATGGTAAACACCTACCTATCTCAGTCCGGTATCTCATGAGGTAGGTAGGATGGTTGTGGGCGCTCTCACAGTCCCGATTGTGTTCACGCGCGGCACGCGAGGGCCAGGGGTCCGTCTTTCTACTCCTCTTGGTCCACTTCGCTCGGTCTTCGACATCCTTGGTGGTGAGTTTATTGGCGCACATATTATCAACTACGTCTAGCCGGCCTCTCCTTCCCATGCCTCGCGGGGGTGGCATGGCCAGACATTTTTTCACTAAGTAAATTGCCGGTCTGCGCAAGAAATGGCCATACTATCGATAGCGGCACTCTTGCAGCTTAAGTATTGAATGCAATTACGGGAAACTCGTAAGGTAAGTATAACTATGTACCTACAAGCAGCCAAGTTTCTCCCTAACCATCTCCGTATAAAAAACTATTTTATTTATCTAATAATCAGGAATTTTCTGTAAAACATACATTGTAGATAATAATACAGTTTTTACGTAATCTCAATGTCATGCAACAATAAATTTAAACCTATTTTGTCATTCACCAAATCTAAATTTATAAGTACAGGAAATGACGCACGATTTATACACTATCTAACGAGCAACACTATCTAACCACCCCATATTTTTCTAAATACGTTCATACATTTCTGGCATTGCAACTCAGTCTTTAACTTCAAAAATAGTTAATCAATTGTAATTAGGTTGTCGCGACTTGATAGCCAATAAGACAATGATTGCTTATGTATTAATTAATTTCTTAAATACGACAGCTTTTTCAGTAGGTATGTATATCTGTTTTTCTAAATGGGTAAACAGTTTTAGTACTATGAAACAGCTGCAATCAGAACAGCCTTTGAAAAACGATCTACTGACAAAAGCTATCGTATTGAAGAAAATAATTAAATACAGAGATAATAATTGTTTTATTGGCTTTCAAACCGCGAAAACAATATAGTTAATGTCACAATATTACTAACTGTGAGATTCAGTATGAAATAAGGTTACAAACACCAGGTTATAACCCGCGTCACGAAAGAAACGACTTGTCAAATGGCAGTGGAGAGGATTTCGCGCAGGTAATCGTATACAGCGCAAGTCGAACCACGTGACCCGCCAAATCTCTTCTTATTTGACACTAGATATAGTTTCCATCATTTTCACAGACCATAAAAATTATGAATCATGGATTGGCAAAAGTAACTTCCTGTTCTTCTCGGAGAGAGTGGGCTAATATTCATGATACGACCTTCCTAACCTTAAAACGTTCATGCAAAGTGGTGGAAACTACCTGGGATTTAATCCAATCTATTCGTCTCGAATCTCATGCTTGTATATTATGATATTTTTTCAATTCCTAATGACGTTTTCTGGAGTGACTGCAGTTTGCGGTTACCTGGTTCATGTTAGAGGTCGCTCTGACCTCGTTTAAAATCATAAAACTCAACAAACGACAATAGCATAGAATGGGGACAATTCCCTAAATGGTCCGATATAATTTTCATGTGAATCTATAAACGTAATCATACGAAATGCTTCCCGCGATACCTCCGTCGTAGGGGTTGATAAGGCAGACATGATATATTTAACAATATATAAAAATAACTAGCCGGAGCTTGTGATTTTTGGCCAAGTATTTCAAGTATAAAATTTGCCTTTAACGATACAAAAATTAAAACAAGAGGGTTTTTAGTTCAAATTCAAATTCAAATTATTTATTTTCCACACACAATAAAAAATATAATAATAATATAATAATAAATATAATAATAACACAATAATAAATAATATAACACTTAATAAAAAAAAATATAAAGTGTTCCTTATAAATTACATAAACTCTAGATACATTCAACATTAAGAAAACTACAAAAACAATTGGCATGTGGAGGGTACCAATCTCAGTATAAGCTGAGCACAAGCCGTTGGCTGAAAACTTTCAGAATAGCCAATTTAGACATTTGTACATATAATGACTTGTCCAATCATAGATATACAGGATGTCCAGTAGTGCATGGATAACCTTGAAATGTCTTGTAGTATAACTAATGGCCGTTCAGAAAAAAATATGAAACAAAATATATCATAAGTAGTACCTAAGTTATGATATTTTTAAAAGTAAAGTCTATTTTTTTTACCTTATTTTATTTTTATGAACACTACGATCAGAAATGAATGGATTCCATCGGTTTTTATTGTTTTATTATTGTACACTAATTATGCTAATAGATGAACAGTAAATAGTATGTCTAGCTATTGCACTTTTTTATTCAAAATTAGCAAATTAAGTAATTTTAGAAAAATATTGCACTATGTAAACATCTTGGGTATAAAAAAATGTAAGGAAACATGAGTGGCCAATAATTTTAAAATAATGTCGGTTTCAATTAGATTTTATAATGGTACAATTCATAAATGTATCTACAATAAGGTTGGAGTGTAGCAAAGGGGGCGCTGAGGAAAAAATACTTGTAAAATTTCGAACCGCCCTAAGTCTTTTTGAGTTGCACCCTTTGGTATCCTCTAACCTCTATTTCACGCTGTTAAAGTAACTATTTTAATCATTATTGAGTATTCGTAAATTTCTGACAATTTGGTTTCAATACGCAATTTACGAATACTCAATAATGATTAAAACAGTTACTTTAATAGCGTGAAATGGGTCATGTGACCTTCATATTTGCTACCTGCGCGCACGCCTTGCTGCCAGTCTTTTGTGTTATGTTAGACAAAGAGGGTCTGAATTGGCTAAGTGCAAGCTAAGACGAAAGAGAGGAAATAAATATAAGTAGGTACTTACCTGATTTATTATATTTACATTTATACTTAGGCAATTTAGACCCTCTTTGTCTGACATAACACAAAAGACTGGCAGCATGGCGTACGCGCAGGTAGAAAATATGAAGGTCACGCGACCCATTTCACGCTTTTATTCCATTCATTACCGGACATCCTTTATAAGTATGAATATATGCTTTACCGAACAAATAACTCTCACCGTTAGAGCTCGTCTAATCTAAAATGACGCGCCCCACTATCGCATTAACGCACACAAGCAAGTTTAAAATATGGACGCAATACATATACAAATGCCGTTGTAATTGGTCATTCAGTTGCAGGTGACATTCAAACGTAGGAGCACGCGTCGTTCATTGGCTCCCACACAGATGAAGTGTCGTTATCAATATTTGCACTCACACATCGAAATCAACTAACTAAGTAGTGGGGCGCGTCATTTTAGACTAGACGAGCTCTACCATATTAAATAAATCGGCGCAGTCTCTTGTGCCACAAACTTATTTGACCCGGTGACAGCGTCGCTGTTGTTGGCAATGACATATTCAATATGGCAACACTTAGTTCCAGTTTTGGCCACCGGTTTGTGACACTGAAATAGACGTCAATCATCAAACTCGTCAAGGCGCCAGATATAACATTCTAAAAGCGTACAAAATTGTTGTAACGTAATACGTAATAAAGAATTTCCGCTGAGAGGGCATCGAGCACACTACAAAACAAGTAAGGGCTCAGCACAGAACCTTGGTGAACACCTACAGGAATCGGGAAGGGACTAGTATGGCCTACGATGGTTTTGACTATAGCTCCAGTATTGGCATACATGTCCTGTATAATATAAATGTACGCCTCGGGCACAGATTTTGCTCTCAGAGCCCACCAGATTATCTCCCGAGGGAGGATCACTGTCGAAAGCCCTCTTCAGGTCAAGAAATGCGTAATGCAACGGTTGATTACTACTGCAATGGGACTCCTGGAGGACCCTGAGAGCAAAGACTGGATCCATGGTGCAGCCCGGCCTGAAGCCATATTGGCATTCCGACAAGGAGCATTCCTGGCGAAGTCTCTGGTCAATAATCCGTTCGAATAGCTTCATTGTGTGGCTCATATGTTTGATATCTCGATAGTTGCCTCACTCTTGCACACTGCCTTTTCCTTTATAGATTGGCGTGATTATATTCACACGCCACGCGTCAGGTATAAGCCCCGTAGCTACAATCCTGTTGAATAGCTCAGTGAGCAAGAGTACGCCCCGGGTCCCCATCGTTTTCAAGGTTTCTCTGGGTATTCCGTCATGGCCAATAGCTTTTCCGTTCTTCATACGTACCAGAGACCTCTCCACCTCATCAGGGGTAATCGGGCTTATGATGCTAAGGTTTGCAGGAAAATGTGGTGGTCGTACGTAGTTGTTGGCCTCGTTAGACAGTTCCTTGAAATGACAGCACCACCGGTATTTAATAGAGTTTGCATTTGTGAGCAAAACGCCGTCCGTACCTTTTATGGCAACACACTTTGTCACATCCAGACTGGCTTGACTCCGCGATTTTGCCAGCTTGTAGACGAGCTTGTGCCCCTCCACAGAAACCAACGCATCGTAGAGCGGAGCCAGCTGGGCCGACCACGCTTTTGCCACCACCATTTTAGATTGCCGCTTTGCTCCCAAGTACAATTCCTTATCCGATAGTTAGTTACTGTACTGCCATTTCTAGAAACATCCCTTTTTGTCCCTAACTACTTCCTGCACCTCACCATTCCACCACCCGTATCCTTATTAATTCTTCGGCCGCCTTTCGACGTGCCGAGTACTGTTCGTCCGAGTTTGAGGATGGATTTCTGATAGTGACACCAGAGCTCATTGGACGTTTCGCCCTTTGCGCTCCAATCGAGGCCTTCGGCTGCCTCCATGAACTCCTGGCTCGTGCTGCTCAGAGTCGACCACTTAATAGACGGTACGCAGCGTTCTGCCGTATGCCGTCTACTACTCACCCGGACGTCCATAACAAGTACTCGGTGCTGTGTAGTGAGGCATTCCCCCTGCATGATCTTTCACTGGGAGACGTGACCGATGTCACGTCTTCGGATCAGCAGATAATCGATCTGTGATTGGTGCGGGCCACTTTTGTACGTTATGTGGTGTTCTGGTCTTTTCTGGAAGAAGGTTTGTCTACTGCCAAGTCGGTGGCCAGTGAGTTTCGGAGAATATCTTCTCTCTCACTGTTTCGCTGGCCATAGCTAAAGCCACTGTGCACCCGACCGAACTCCTCGCTCCTCTCCACATGACCGTTGAGGTCTGCACCAACCACAATCTGTTCGAAGGATGGTATACGTCGCAGGGTATTTTCGAAACTGCTCCAGAAGGCAGTCTTTACGGTGTCGGCGCAGCCGGACTGGGGAACATAGATGCTAATGAGGAAATGAAATGAAAATAAAAAAGTATTTATTGAATTAGGATTACGTTAATTAATCTCTTTTCAAAAATCAAAAATCTAATGGAAAGCAAAGGGAAAGTTAAGCGAGCTCATCCAGGTAGGGGGCGACGCATGCAGACCGATCAGCGCGCACAAGCGCTCACTCCGGCAAGACACCGGACACCGATACACGCCACGCACATAACCGCCTAGGCGAATCATGTGCACTGCGTGCCCGGCGCCAGCCAGCCAGCCGGCCTACCCGAGTCGCCCCCTGAGCTCGGAACAATTAAGTTAAAAGAATGTCGTCTGTCTGTCAGTACGCCGCTTCAGTTAAGAAAATATCCATCTGTGGGAGAAAGAAACGGCAAGAAACCCACAGGTACATTTAAATATGATTACATTGCATTGATACATTTGTTAATTTAATTTAAGTGAGCCTGACTTGATTGGAATATGATGTGGACCCCTACAAATCAGTTAAGATAACTAATTATAAGAATAAAAAAAATATATATAATAATAAAAATAAAAAATAGTACAGCAAAAGCAGGCCAGTCCACCAAGGCAGCACCCGTTCACGAGCATGACGCAGGGCCCAGCCATCGTCCAATTCAGCCATATTTGAGGGAAGAGAACACCCGACCCCCACGCCACCACTAGGCAAACTTTTAAGTGAGCATGCACTGCCAATTTCGCAAATATTTAAAAAAGATTTGTCATTGAAGTACTATTTCACATCAAGTTATCCTCGCCCAATTTACAAAATTGTAAATTTATTTATGAATATCTCCTATTTCGAAGAGCTAGTAGTACACCATACATGTTTGTCATTGATTTATTCATCAATTTTATAATAGGCTTTTTCCATTAAAGTTGTTTTCACCTTTTCTTTTAATTGAGATTCAGGCAAATTAATAATACATTCAGGAATATGATTATAAAATCTTATACAGTTACCCATGAAAGAAGAATTTACTTTACTAAGTCTGAATAACGGTGTTACCAGTTTATTCTTGTTTCTTAAATTGACATTATGATCATCGGTATTTTTAGCAAGAGGTTGGTTGTTATACCCTTTATATATATAATTTGCGTTTGATCACCATGAGTCGGTCGCTCACCCTGTCCACCTCCAGAATGCCGTTCCGGAACTTGTCGCCCACCACAATAGCGACCCCATTCCTCCCTTCTGCCGATCCGGTGTACAACAGCCTGTATCCCTGCCCGATTTCCCTAGACTTGGAGCCACGCCACCTCGTCTCTTACAAGAATGCCACCTGAACGCGGCGCCTGTGCAACAAGTCGGCCAGCTCTCCAGACCGGCTGGTCAGAGAACCGACGTTTAGGGTGGCGAAGCGGAGCTTCCTACTGCTAGGCGCGAACTTCTTTAACCCTGCCCGCGCGTAACAGGGTAGCCCTAGCCCTTTTATCGCAGGTGTAGGGCGAAATACCTGCGCGTCGTTCAGCGGCGACGCCCTAGCATGGTGTTTATTTCCAGTAGAGGACCTTTTCATTCATATTTTTTGCGGTGTTATGGCTTTTTACGTGCGGCGACTACCATCCGCCCCGCACAACCCGTTAGGGAAAAGCCGGTTCGCCAGAGCGGGCAGGTGAGGTTGGCTTGGGCCCATGAGATGGTGGCTCGTTAGGGAAAAGCCGGTTCGCCAGAGCGGGCAGGTGAGGTTGGCTTGGGCCCATGAGATGGTGGCTGTGCCCCATAACCCTCCCGTAACGTAATACCTAAAATATATATTTCTAAACAATAATAATTGGGATTCGTCAATTACAAATCCAACCATTCCAACCTATAATATTTATCATTTATTTTTTCCTTTAAAATTATGTCACTTTTGTTGTTGTAGAATTCTTTGACGATTTAATACATTTACAACAAGTTCTTATTGATATGTTGACTACTTTGAAGCTGCATGACATAATGATATTATTGTTATGATTAATTTGTATTGTTATTATTTTTAACTATATTAAACTTCCGCGAAAATAAAATCAACGGCATTATGCCGCCGGTGCAAAGTCACATCGTACGCATATATAAAAAAAAGCACAAATAAAACATAAGCAGATGGCGTGCATTGAATTTGATTGCACATACCAACTAATCATGGTCGGTTAATAATTTAGCAATAAACACTGAAATATATATTGGAAATGCCAAAAAAATTAGTTTTACAAGTAATACATGATGTAAAGTATAACTTACGGAATAAATATACTCCATTCTTGTTTTTGGTTACTGTGTATCGGAATTAGTGCATGTGTTTCCTACGCAACTCGGCATTCTTAGATTGTAAAGTAACGACCATTCGTATACGTTGCCAAAACGTCACTGAGATGACGTTGGAGCGCCATTGCAGTTTTAGCTCCAATGAAGTGGTGTCATTGCCTTTGTACAATGAACTGGTCCATTATGTAGAAGTCTTTGTGTCCAGTGAATATAAAAGTCTTGCTCATAAAAATGAAAATTATTGAATAGGTACTACTTATACTTTGAAGGAAAAGTTTAACAGGTGGTAGGACTCTGTCTAGTCTGACTGGGTGAGTCCACCGCCTTATCTATTTCTGCCGCCAAGCAACAAATGTTTAAAGTTGCAAACAAATCAGTTCGATTGGTGAATAGGTAAATATTTTTGCTACCCTACCCGCCTACAGAGAAAACCTTAACTAATTGTGGACAAAGGCGGCCTTATAATTCAAAATGAAGTATGACAACACGTGTAGTTACAACGTGTTTAGAGTCGGTATTTTCAGTCAAAATGGTTCGGAGGTACCTACCTTAATCGTCTGTGGTCTAATAATTCGTCTTTCAAACTTGTTTGTGCGGATACACAGCTCTCAAGAGAGGAAATGTACCAAATTGTAGTTGTTGCTACATTATTATACCTAAGTAGAAGCAGATAAGTGCTAGACAAATAAGGTTTATGAAAAGCTGCTGGTTTTATTCGACGAATTACACATTTGGTGGACCCAAACGTTATTGCATATATGTGGATGTATCAAACATTATTGCAGTATGCCCTTTCTCATACGGAATTTTTTAATTTCAAATATTAAAAGTTGTATTGAAACATGGCATTTAAAATTTGCACTTTTAATTTAAATAACACATTCCATAATTATTTGGTACGTAAGTAAAGTAAGTAAGTAAGTAAAAACTTTTTATTGCACACATATATAGATACGACTTGAAATTTTAATTTTGTTAATATCTCAAACCTTATGTGAAATACTAAACTATGAATAGAATTGTTAAACATTGCTGGGTCGACTATGTATTGAATTACAAAAGCTTATGTACCTAATTAATGGATATTCAGGCCCCTCGCGGCATTCACCTGCGCGTGTTCAGTTTCAAATTCTGGTGACATTCGGCTATTCCGCTGGAGCTACTGGATCCTGGGACATGAAATAGGTTGGAAAATTGCAGCTTCTTATTGGTGAAATATTTTTTGAAAGCGGTTCAGTAGTTTCGTACAAACAAAAACAATTTTACTAACAAGCAAACAAGAAGACTTATAACGGGTGTACCTACCAAAAGTTGTATTTCAATAAAACGCGAATACTTAGTTCGAAATTTCTTCGTTTTATTTCATTTTAAAGATGAGACTTGTCAAGTCTAGAATTTAATTTCGTCAGAATTCGACCTTTGACCGCCACAGGTTTTTCCAATCGCCGATTCATTTGCGTAAGTTTTCCATTTTCACACATTTCGCAAATAACCTATTACAGCGATAAGCCGACGATTATTGCGTTTCAAGTCGTCAGCGTTTTATAGATCGTTCGATGTTTGACGTAACCACAAAGAAAGAAATCTAGTGGCGTCAGATCGCAAGATCTCGGCGGCCAATTGACATCATGTCTAGAGTTAATTACGGAATTCGGAAAGTTTTATTTTATTTACACTAGCGATAGTTGGCTTAAATCACATAGCTCGGAGAACAGATGGCCGATGAAGCGGTAAAGTTCTGGAGTGGCGACCACGTACCGGAAGACGTAGCATGGATAGGCCTCCGACAAGGTGGACCGACACCCTAGGAAAGATCGCAGGTACTAGCTGGATGCGGAAGACACAGGACCAGCCTTTCTAGAGATATCTGTGGGAGGCCCAAGACCAACAGTGGGCTGATATGATGATGATGATGATGATGATGACCATGGGCCTCCGGGCGGTGTTCCGTTTGCCGGCCGTGTTGATCCAACTATGGAGGGGAGTCCGGTTTTACTGAAACTTTGGTACCTACCTATGTAAAAGAAATAAGTTCTAAAACATAAAAATAAAATATTTTACAAGCTTTGATTTAACTTGCACTGTTCGTATGTATGTTTGTAAGTTGTCCGTCAAAATTTGCAATTTTTACCGTTTGTTGGTATTTGATTGAGCTGAAATTTTGTAAACCTATGTAACATGGATGACAATGCATTAATATGGTGCCATGGAGCTGGTCTGATGATGGAGTCGGAAAGTGGTCATAAGAACTAATGAGCGAAATAAGATAATCTCAAACTGTTTAGGCTCTTTAGAATGACCTTTAGAATTTTATGACTATATCGCTCGCTAAAAGCTAGTTATAGAAAAATATTTTTCATTTGAGTACTTGGGCCTACTACAAGCCTTCCAAAGAAGATTACTTTAACCTTGTTTTTCAAATTGGTACCATAACCTCAATAAAAATAACATTATTTTAATGTTGTTTGAGCGAGAAGTTTTGTGACGTCACAGCCGAATTATTTATTCAAACCATAGACTAAAAGCCACCACAAACTTATCTGACCTTATGGTGGCCAAAACTGGAACGAATTGTGACTATTTTGAAATGTAATTTTGTTACCAAAAGCAGCGACGCTTTTGTAGTACTTTGACTAGTACAGTGACACCTAGCTACCATTTGACGAAAAGCATTGTTTATATTGTGTGAGATGTTTTATGAATTGCAAATTTAGATAATTTATTTTTATGGAGAAGATAATATTTAAACGTTATTTTGTGAAATCTTTATACTTAAGTAATCAGTTTAATGTCTTCGTCTCCAATACTACAACAATTGTGATGTTCTGTCATAGATGGCCAAAGAATTCGAGATATTATTCGTGGTTGTAGAGTTGATAAGCTTTAGCTTTAAACTCAACCAGGACTTAGCGTCAAAAGCCATTGTATGAGAAATGTAACCCCATCGGCGAACATAGATGATGCGGATTTCGTCAACAGATACAAACACAGGAGCTCACACTTAAATTCGACAGATTTGTCTGTTCAACGAAGAATTTGGAGGACCGTCCAGTTAGCCAACGAGTACAGCTCATGGAAAAACGCTTTGAACGTACGTTCAATTTGTGCGTTGAAAAGGTATCAACCTATCGTTGAAGATTTAGAGTTCTTCATAAGGGAATATTATTGTCCCAAGGAAGGCCAAGGGTATGCTTTACCGGAGTTTCCGTAGGCGACCTAGAATTATCGGTGAAGCCGATATGAAATTAAAGGAGTGTCAGAAATTGATAATGTGTGTCCGAAGTGTGTAGATTTTATATTATATTTTTATGTATGTACCTATTGTAAACGAATGTGTTTATAATGTTGCATATTTGTGTATTTAGGTATGCCTACACCTCTGGCCTCAGTTGCCTTTAGTATTTAAATAAAGATGTAAAGAGCATAGTACATTTCGGTCACCACCCAATTTCCGCCATTTTGAAAAAATATCGATTTTGCGGCTACTCATAAAACTTATGCCAATCGATAGGAAACTTTAATATCTATCGATCACTATGTTCAAAAATGTCGAAAACGGTATACCTTGCGAGATATCGCAAGTCAAAGATGTACATTATCTACCGACACATGGGGAACAAATACCTCCTACTAAGTCGACTCATAGTCAAATATCTTCTAAGCTACTGAACCGATTTCTATTAAATAAAGTTATGAATAATTAAGATTAAAAGACTTTTGAAATACAGAAAACCGCATTAAAATTGGTTTATCCGTTCGGGAGCTACAGATAGACGGATCATCATCGTCTTAGCACTTATCCCGGCCTCTGCCAGGGTCCGCTTTCCTACTCAATCTTCTCCACTTCGCCCGGTCTTCAGCATCCCCTTATCGTAAGCCGTTGGCTCCTGCGTTGGACTCAGCGATGTCAATCCATCGCTTCTTGGGCCGCCCACGTTGCCTCTTTCCTGATACCGGCAGATTCAGGCACCTATTTCCCACGTATCCCTGAGGTTTACGCAACACGTGACCAAACCAGCGCAGACGAGCCTCCTCGATCTTATCTGCGATATCCCTCACACCAAGGCTGCCGCGGATGTACTCGTTACGTACTCGATCGACGATGGCTCTCCAGACGTTTTGGTTTCTCAACTGTAAGTCTGAAAGCATTTGAATAATAAATAAATAAATCGAGTCGCGTAACTCCGCATATCCAGCGCAGCATTTTCATTTCGTTGGCGTGGAGTTCGCGAACGTGTTTCGTCAGCGCTGGCCATGTCTCGCAGCCATAGAGCATCACCGGTCTAATTATACTCTTGCATATAATATAAGCCCTTTGAGCTTTACAGGGATTTTAGGGTCACATATGACTGCCGTGAGTTCCCGCCATTTGGCCCAAGCCGCAGAGATTCGGGATTTGACATCGGGGCCGATATCGCTGGACTCGTGCATCACGGATCCGAGGTATAGGAATTTATCTGTTCTATTGACAGCTTCGTTACCTATACAGATGGTGTCGGGATCCGCGCTGCAGCTGGCCATATACTCTGTTATGGCGATATTCATCTTCAAACCACCGTTTTCTAGCACATACTTTCACGTGTTTACTCTGGTCTCATGATCTTGCCTAAGCTTGCTCACCATACAATGTCGTTAGCGTACTTCATAAGCCAAGGAGGCATGTCCTGAATTTCCGCAGAGAGGGCATCGAGCACTATGTAAAACAAGTAAGGACTTAACACAGAACCCTGGTGGACACCTACAGTAATCGGGAAGGGTTAGTATGGCCTACGATGGTTTTGACAACAGCTCCAGTATTGGCATACATACATGTCCTGTATAATAGAAATGTACGCCTCGGGCACAGACTTTGCTCTCAGTGCCCACCAAATTACCTCTCGAGGGACACTGTCGAAAGCCCTCTGCAGGACGAGAAATGCGTAATGCAACGGTTGATTCCTACTGCAATGGGACTCCTGGAGGACCTTGAAAGCAAAGTCTGGATCCATGATGCTGCAGCCCGGCCTGAAGCCGTATTGGCATTCCGACAAGGAGCATTCCTAGCGAAGTCTCTGGTCAACAATCCGTTCGAATAGCTTCATTGTGTGGTTCATAAGTTTGATACCTCGATAGTTGCCGCACTCTTGCACACTGCCTTTTCCTTTATAGATTGGTGTGATAATATTTACGCGCCACGCGTCAGTTTTAAGCCCCGTAGCTACAATCCTGTTGAATAGCTCAGTGGGCAAGAGTACGCCCCGGGTCCCCCTTGTTTTCCAGGTTTCTATGGGTATTCCGTCATGTTCAATAGCTTTTCCGTTCTTCATACGTACCAGAGACCTCTCTATCTCATCAGGGGTGATCGGGCTTATCATGCCAAGGTTTGCAGGAAGCTGTGGTGGTACGTAGTTGTTGGCATCGTTAGACAGTTCCTTGAAATGACAGCACTACCGGTCTTTAATAGAGTTTGCACTTGTAAGCAAAACGCCATCTGTACCTTTTATGGCAACACACTTTGTCACATCCAGACTGGCTCGACTCCACGGTTTTGCCAGCTTGTAGACGAGCTTGTGTCCCTCCACAGAATCCAGAGCTCATTGAAGGTTTCACCCTTTGCGCTCCAATCGAGGCTTTCGGGTGCCTCCATGAACTCCTGGCTCGTGCTGCTCATAGTCCGCCACTTAATAGACGGCAATAAATAAATAAATAGCCGGCACGCAGCGTTCTGCCGTAGGCCGTCTACTACTCACCCGGACGACCATGACAAGGACTCGGTGCTGTGTAGTGAGGCATTCCCCCTGGATGATCTTGCACTGGGATACGTGACCGATGTCAAGTCTTTGGATCAGCAGATAATCGATCTGTGATTGGCGCGGGCCACTTTTGTAGGTAATGAGGTGTTCTGGTCTTTTCTGGAAGAAAGTGTTGACTACGGTTAAGTCAGCGGCCAGTGAGGTTCGGAGAATATCTTCTCCCTCACTGTTTCGCTGGCCATAACCAAATCTATCGTGCACCCGACCGAACTCCTCTCTTCTCTGGCCCACATAACCGTTGAGGTCCGCACCAACCACAATCTGTTCGGAGGATAGTATACGTGGCAGGGTATTTTCGAAACTGTTACAGAAGGCAGTCTTTTCGGTGTCGGCGCAGCCGGACTGGGGAGCATAGGCGCTAATGAGGTTGGTTGTTATACCCTCAATTTGCGCCTTGATCACCATGAGTCAATCGCTCATTCTGTTCACCTCCAGAATGCCGTTCCGGAACTCGTCACTCACCACAATAGCGACCCCATTCCTCCCTTCTGCCGATCCGGTGTACAACAACTTTTATCCCTGCCCGATTTCCCTAGACTTGGAGCCACGCCACCTTGTCTCTTGCAGGAATGCAACCTAAACGCGGCGCCTGTGCAACGCGGAGCTTCCTACTGTTAGGTGCTAACTTCTTTAACCCTGCCCGCGCGTGACAGGGCAGCCCCAGCCCACTTATCGCAGGTGTAGGGCAATCGTCGGCGTCGTTCAGCGGCGACGCCCTAGCATGGTGTTTACTTCCAACAGAGGACCTTTTCATTCTATTTTTTTGTTGTTCTAGTGTTTTGGCTTTTAACATGCGGCGACTACCATCCGCCCGTCATTGATACATGGCGGCAGTGAGATTTGAACCCGGTACTCTCGCATTGCAAGTCGGTAATTTACTTGGGTAAATATGTCCCATCCCAAAAAAAAGAAATCGATTTGTCTAAAAACACAGAAATCGATTTCTGGGATCTGGTCACATTATTAACGTCATATGCATGGCAAGTGCTAGGCGATGTAGGTACAACGCCAAGTGCTATGCGGAGTTGCTAGCTGAGTTAGAATTGAGGAGCTTGCTCTTATAGTGTAAGCACTGCATTATGCAACTGAACTCCATAAAATAAAGAAACTTGCCAGACTGATAACCTAGGTTAAGCAATGTTCATAGCGGTGACCGTTTTGTACTTTGAGAGTAGTCAAACTTCAGCACCGCCACGAGCTCGCCACTCGTCACTCGCCACTCGAACAGTCTCGAGAGCCGAATGGCATATTATTATGAAATAAAGTATTTTGTGTGTTGGTGAACACATAATCTGGCAATACACTTTATTTTAGTTTAATTTTTGTTGTAAGTTTAACGCGTGTATTCGTCTATCTGTAGCTCCCGAACGAATAAACTAATTTCAATGTTGTTATCTGTATTTGAAAGGTTTTTTAATCGAAATTATTCCTAACTTTATTTATTCGAAATCGGTTCAGTAGTTTAGAAGATATTTGACTATGAGTAGACTTAGTAGGAGGTATTTGTTCCCCATGTGTCGGTAGATAATGTACATCTTTGACTTGCGATATCTCGCAAGGTATACCGTTTTCGACATTTTTGAATATGGTGATCGATAGATATGAAAGTTTCCTATCGATTGGCATAAGTTTTATGAGTGGCCGCAAAATCGATATTTTTTCAAAATGGCGGAAAGTGGGTGTTGATTTTCTTCATAGTAAATGTTTAATGCTCTTTATAACATATTTACTTTTCTCAAGCTTTAAATGGTTTTTATTGCCTGATATTACAACAATTCTTGAATATTTTTAGAGTTCCGTAAGTGTGAAATGGTTTCGTTTTACTTCATGACGAGGTAATGTCAGCAATTATAAAGTAGGCTTTAGACGCTAAGCAAGCCCCGAATTAGTGCGTTCGTAAATAGCCCGATAGGTAGACAATTAAATATTTCGTACAATATGAATAAATTATAATTATCATCTTGGCATTAATGTACCAGTTGTGCCCTCGCGCACGAGGGCCCGGGGCCCGCCTTGACCATGTTCCAAAATTTTGTAGATCGAGTACTTACGGTAGAGCGACTGCCATCTGCCCTCCGTGACCCTGTTAACTGGGGACCAAATTGGATAATGTTTACACATTTATTCGCCTGGAGGTGCAGGTTTCATTATGATGTTTTCCCTCACCGTAAGAGCATAGGTTAGTATTCAACTATGTTATGTACATCTGGTAATACTCAGAAAAGAGGCATTGGTACAAGCCGGCAGTGGGATTCAACCCGGTACCTCTCGCTTACGAGTTGGATATTTAACCACTAGGCCACTGATGCTCCAAGCATAGCATCCAACTCTGTATTCAGTCACTGCGTAGCATAAAAAACAACAACTAATATATAATAATAACCGGTTAAGTCTGCGTCGAATTCGCGAATCAATATTTCGAAATTAATAGAACCTATTGCTTTGGCATCAAAATATTATTGATGACCTGACAATTATCTATTGTAATGATGTGAAACCTTTCGTGTGCAATTTCGACTCGCTTTTGACCACAAATCCTCAACACTGTCGTTTTACCGCGACCTTCGTTTGACAAGAAAAAATCGTTCTGTTTTACGCAAGCTATACATGTTAAATTTTCTAGAATATTATGTATATATTATATATTAAATACCGATACTTAATTTCCTAAATAAAATAACTTAATAATAGCTTAACAGAAAGTACCATTTTAGTTTTCTTTAAGGGAAGCCTACCACCATCTTATGTCTACATCTACATGTTTGCCAATATCATCATTAGAGTCGGGTTTATCCTTATCTAGATAGGTATTATTGGAGTGAGCCCAAATATTTACGTTAGATCCGTGCGGTGTCGGTTTTTCACCGAATATCAAAAGGTTATAGCGTAGTTGGTGTAGAATATGTGCCGACGCGTCTATGCGTTAGCCATGCATTTTCCTCCTGTATGTATATTAATAAGGAGTTTTCCAATAGGTATTGATAGTTAGTTTCAAAAAGCATCAATAGATGGCGCTCCTACAATTTTGGTAATCTTTTTATAATATGTATGATGGTGGCAATGATTTCAGGCAGCCAACTAATACTAAACTTAAAAATAAAATGATTATTAATATAAACATAACTGTTAAAGGTTGAACAAAGTGTAAAAAGAAATATTTATTGAAGTTGGCACTATGTTCCATTATTAATACAACCTCTAAAATGGTTGAAAACTATTGACAAATACAATTACATTATTCCATTATTATTACAACCTGTAAAATAGTTGAAAACTATTGACAAATACAATATTATCCAATACAACGTACCCAGGGTTTATATCCTGTTTGCTAAGAACCTATTTCAAGCTATTATTAATTACCAAAGTTGTCGGGGCGCCATCTAGTGAGTGGTTAAGAATGCTTTAGATACCTATTGGAAAACTGCTCATTGTTGTGGCCTGTTGTGGCACGCTGATATACCGGCTCTTCGGTTTGCTCTATGGGTGATGACTCTATAGGTCTATGGGAAAACTATCATGTTTTTAGTATGCTCAATATATTATTAGAATTTATTGGTACCATGATATCTTAAAAACAACATTATAATAATATTATTTAGACAGTGAGCGAATGAATTGTCTATTGTTTATATATGTAAAAAAGAGACAGCGTTATAATGTTCGTACAGTGCCACAAACTTATCTAACCCGGTAGCGAAAGCTGGAACTAAGTGTCGCCATATTGTAATGTCATGTCAATCACAACGCTATCGCCGGGTCAGTTGTGTTTGTAGTTCTATATAGCATTAAGCGCGCTCCACATGTTCGCCGAAACTTCCGTCGAAACTTTTGCCGGGACTTTGGTCGACCCTCTACATTCTCGCCTATTAGGGATGTGGTGGTGTCAAAACGCGTCGACATTATATCGATTCATCGGTGTAATATCGGTAATGTGCTGTAAACAGGGTCACAGAGGTGATAGCACCTGCTCTACTGTAATTACTTGACATACTAATATCCTGGATCATGGTCAAGTGTACCCCGAACCTGTTACGGCAAAAAGCGCTAGAAATATAAATATAAAATCGATCGAATCGAGACGACAACAAACTATCTCTACTTAGTCTATGAAATAGGCGAAACATGCCAAACATACACGGGACTACACGAATACTCCCTCTACATTCTCGTGTTCCCGCGGAACTGTCCACATGTGGAGCGCGCTTTATCTTTTTCGCTCCTTATTCCGGATCACGCATTAATATTGCGATCTTTGATTGATTTTATAACTTATTTTTAAATACAATTTTATCACAAATCTACTTCATAGCAGAAAATGATACTAAAATGTAGATTTCTAAACAAAAATGTAATTTTATTCCTATGAATAAACCTATACAAAATTTATTTTTTTAGGATATTACTATTAATATCCTCAAAATATAATTTTGTATACAATTAAATACGAATAACTTGGGTGGAACGGGGCGGTTGCAAATCTTGTCAAACGGAAATTATTGTCAATATCAGTGCACTCAATATCTATTTAAGAACTGGTCAAGGGCGAGTCCAACAGGCATTTGAAGGGTTCCTTACTACTTTCATATTTTAATACTTAATTTAATATTAGGTTATTAAGAACATTTGCATCATCATTGCGTTCATCCCGGTTGTGCTCTTGCGCACCGCCCGGCCCGGGGTCCCCCTACCTACTTCTTCTTTTCCACTCGCTAGGTCTTCGGCATCTTTGGTAATAAGTTTGTTAGCTAACATGCATGCCACTTCTAAACAAGTCAAGCCATCGCTTATTGGGCCGGCCTCTTCTTCTCGTGCGTGGCAGGAGTTGCATGGTATGACATTTTTTTCCCTACATAATTTGCCGATCTGTGCGAGACGTTGCCATACCATGGAAAGCGATACTCTTCCAGCGTTAGGTGGAAATGGCTTTCTTGCAAAAGGCTCAATGGAGAGGCAACAGGTCCCGAAACTATAAACTGGCTAATCGACTGGGGATAACAGAGTGGGTGTGGTGCTCATTAAGGAGTTTCGGGAGGCGGCGTCTTGGACGGTCTTGGAGCAGGGTAGAGGTAATGACCGCAAAGATCGCGGGCAGCAGCTGGATGCGGGAAGCACAGGACCGGCCTTTGTGGAGATCTCTGGGGGAGGCCTATGCCCAGCAATGGGCATCTTTTGGCTGATATGATTATGATGATTGTTTGTTTGCTTGTAAAGGATAAACATAAAAACAACTTAATTTATTTGCAATTGCAATAATAATTTCGCATAATTTCAAAACGACTGCAGCTATTTATGTAATTCTTTCTTGTTGGGTTAGGGTAGGTGTAGGGTAGGTGTAGGTTAGGTGTAGGGTAGGTGTAGGGTAGGTGTAGGGTAGGAGAAGGGTGGGTATTGGGTAGGTGTATGGTAGGGTAGGTGTAAGGTAGGTGTAGGGTAGGTGTAGGGTAGGTGTAGGGTAGGTGTAGGGTAGGTGTAGGGTAGGTGTAGGGTAGGTGTAGGGTAGGTGTAGGGTAGGTGTAGGGTAGGTGTAGGGTAGGTGTAGGGTAGGTGTAGGGTAGGTGTAGGGTAGGTGTAGGGTAGGTGTAGGGTAGGTGTAGGGTAGGTGTAGGGTAGGTGTAGGGTATTTGTAGGGTAGGTGTAGGGTAGGAGTAGGGTAGGAGTAGGGTAGGTGTAGAGTAGGTGTGTAGGCTAGGTGTAGTGTAGGGTAGGGGGCACCACGCGAATGAAAGCGCACTAGTATATTATAAAACAAAGTCCCACGTCGCGTCTGTCTGTCTGTTCGCGATATACTAAAAAACTATAGAAAGGATTTTCATGCGATTTTCACCAATAGACAAGAGTGATTCATGTTCATGTGGCAGGTTTAGGTGTATAATTTGTTAAATTCTGAAATTGCTCATTAAGTCTATTGCTGAAAATCGTATGAAAACAGACAGACAGACACAGCGTAGGACTTTGTTTTAAAATATGTAGTGAGTGATAGACTGTGAGAGTGCCGTAGGTTATCTACGTCATCGAGTACCTATATGAAAAATAGCTTAAGCATTTAGGACAGCATGCGCAGAACGCATATGTCTGCTTTTAGTAATAGGATTACTTTTTACCTTTCGGTTACAGAATTCTAAAATATGACATAATAAGTGTGATAGTATTAGAGGTCTTTTTCAGGTTTTTCAGCTAATAAAAATCACAATTTTTCTAATCTACATAAGTATTTAATTCAAGGAACTGTGGCACATCTTTTTAAATATATAAGTATACGACATTATGAACTAGTACTTATATGTATTTATAATTCTTAACATTTGGAAACACTTGGTTTTGTATATGTATTTAGTATGTGCTTCCGGACTATAGTTGCATAAATGTATATCCCTCCTCCTTTTTACTCAAGTAGTTTTGTATTTTTTGTCTTTCTTTTCCTGCACCACCTACCTTTTTTAGGCTTAGATTATCCCGGTTGACTGGTAGATAAGGCTATTTTAGCTTTAAGTTCACCACTGTACTTTTGTGCATAAAGCTTTAATAAATAAATAAATAAAAAACACATCCCTTTATCAAAAATCACAAATCACAAATTCCGTTTCTCTGGCACCGGGAATCCTAGATCGGCCACGAAATCTGATAAACCACACCCTTCGACCAATAATCTTATCTCACGAAGATCTCCAACTTTGCTACGGGAACCAATGACACGAACAAATTGAACATACGTTCATGGTATTATGCCAAGAGCTAGCCCCTGATGAGGTATTGGCTTGGTTTAGTAGATAGTTTCACACGTCCTCGGCCCTACACACAAATCAATTGATTTGGTAGGACTCTCCCAGTGTAGGCTTTAGTTACCTCGTCGCATAGGTTGTGTTAGCTCTTTAGTATAGTCGCCAACGTCTTATCGACTCTCAACGTCAAAGGGGTCGTGTTTCACACGCTATATCAGCGATAACAGCTTCTACAAACCCGGATATCCCGTATTAGTTGGCCATCTAAAATTCATTACCGTTGTTGTAGTATTGGAGACGTAAAAGCCAATCCATTCTGTTATTTCAAAGTTTTGTGAGAATAAACACATTTCACTTGCTTTTTGGGAGAAAATAACGGTATTATATATGTCGTAAAACTTTGAAAATCGTAAAACAATACCATGAAAAAGTGACTTTTATTAGATTGATGGATTTGCTGTCAAACAAAACTTCCTGCTGTCAAACAAAAACGTAAAGTTCATGGTACGGTTTAGAAAGTAAGCTTGTTTGAGTAAATGATTCTAGCCTAAAATAACCACAAAACATTCGTTCATGCACCTCTCTATGTTAGTGCCACAAACCGGTGACCGAAACTGGAACTAAGTGTGCTAATTGAAATAATATTTGGCGGCAATATAAAACTTAACAACAGCGATGCCGTCATTGGGTCAGATAAGTTTGTAGTGACAACAATTCAAGCTTGTTTTAGGAGGTCATGGTACGGATGAAAGTAAGATTACAATAACATTATAATAACCTTATTCTAAACAAGGTTATTTTAACCTTGTTTTGAAAATATTGTGGTACGTCCCTAAGGAAACTTGAAGTGAATTACTTCGATCAAAATTGGATCGTATTGTCTGAGGGGACACTGTATCGATTCCTTAATGCGAATCTACTGACGAAATCGGTCAGGTGAATATCAATGGGTGCATTGGATTAACACATTTTACCACATATACGGCTTTGTGTCTAAATATAGCACAATTTTTTATTTTTACGGTTTTGGTACAACAGTCAAATAAAATTTTGCTTAATGTTAACTAAAACCACATACTATTACAAAATACTCTTGTAGCATACTGAATTAGATTTTTATGCATTTAAATATGTTTTATTAGGTGTTCCACTATTTATGTAAGGTAAATATATAAGGTAAATTTAATACCTTTTTAAATGTACCTACTCGTATTTAATTGTTGAGACTGCACTGGCTCAGCGACCAAAAGAGGATCTTGGTCTCCGACACCAAAAAAACGCTACTCATGTCCACCCTGACCGGATTCTTTCCATCTTTGCGGTTAAAGCTGGGTCAGATCCTGCAGCACTTTTTCCATCTATCTAGGTCGTCCCCCATTCGGACACCCAGAGTAGGCTCTCTTCACGGCGCGGCGTGAACATCTGCCATCCTCTCCACGTGACCGAGCCAGCGCAGTTTCATGGCCTTGGTCTCGACCATTATTTAAAACTTACCTAAGAAATAACTAGTTTGTATAGTAGTAGTAATTTATTACCTAATTTGTGCGACTCATGAGTTTTTAACTGTAATGTTGTACAAAGAATGAATGAATAAATAAATAATTATGTTGCGCTCGCGTTCTAGCTCCTCGATCTCCTTATTCGTTATGGGGCTTATTTTACTAAATCGCCGTGTTCCCGTCATCGATCGTGAACAGCATTTTTTGTATCATGAATAGAATTTTGGCCCTCGGAGCCCGATCGCGAGTGACGTTCTCACACCACTACCTTTATGACTTACATACACAAATGAGTGAACCAAATTCTTTAAGCAAACATGGTTTTGACAAGGAAAACTCGTGGTCGAAACTTTACGGTGACACGATTACTCACCTTGCGAAAAAGAGCGCTCAGATATATTCGGGAAAACGGTTGAAATAAGAAAATGAGCCCCCTGGGGCCCTATTTTTAAAACCGCTCGTATCCATGCGTGTGCTATCTATCTCTTTCACACTCGTAGGAAGTTACTAGAGATAGGAAAGGCAAGCATTAGAAGGTGAGCGCTCGCATCGATATAAAAAATAGGGCCCCAGATCCTCACATTTATCCACTAGTAATGCCCGCAACAGTTGTCATTCATCCATCAAGAACTTGCCTCGAGTCGAACGGTTTTCAATTTTGATTTTAGGGATAAAAATTACAATATTTTTGAAACTATATTGGTAAATCCGAAAGCGAACTATTCAAAAATAGGGATAATCAGAATCAAATATTGAATTGAAAACCGCGCGAGAGCGGTTTTAAAATACGCAAGGAAATAAAAACATATTCTATATTTGACAATAACTTGTAACTTGTAAACTTTTAAGTACTTACATTTATTTATTTATATCAGTCTGAATCATCCCACTGCTTGGCAAAGGCCACTCCCCTATTTTTCCAATCTTCGCAAGTACATACTCGAACTAAATTTATTGGCAACTCATAAATACATCTCAATACATCTCATTAAATTCATCAACAAAAAATAAAAATATAATCGTGGCGTCAATATCCCGTCGCGACTGCCCTAGGTGCACCTTGACCAGGATTTGGCATATCAGGAAAACTGCAGAGCAGAGCAACAGGAGAAACTGACCAGATTTGAAACATGGTTACACATTTCGTCGCCTAAATGTGTAGGTTTCCTCGCGATGTTTTCGCTCACCGTAAGTGCATCGGATACCTAGTGGTCAACTACCTAATGTACTTACATAACTCAGAAAAAGTCATTATTACATATATGGCGCACTTATTCTTTGAAACTGCTACTAATTATAATAAGCATTAGTTAACAGGAGCGTCGCCGCGTCTGTGGAATAAT
Source organism: Blastobasis lacticolella (assembly GCA_905147135.1). NCBI lineage: Eukaryota > Metazoa > Arthropoda > Insecta > Lepidoptera > Blastobasidae > Blastobasis > Blastobasis lacticolella. The sequence goes on from LR990045.1 coordinate 15,686,692, forward strand.
GGCAATCAATAAAAATAAATCTTGGTGTTAATGTCCCGGTTGTGTTCTCGCGCACGAGGGCCCGGGTTTCGCCTTAAACATGATTTAGGATTTGGCAGATCAGGCTAGTGGCAATCAATATTCTAAAAGCTCCGACCCACAAGCGAGAGGTACCGTGTTCACGAGTATCGCCATGTACCACAAACTTTTTCTGAGTTAGTCTATTAGCGTTTTTTCTAATCTGAGCTACTTTCACATCTGCTGTGCGTACGTGACGCCAAAGCCCGTCATTGTACCGGTGCATAGAGTTATAATAAAATTACGACAATTGCCTACGTAAGTAATTTCTTTTATCATGCAGTCGCAAAGGCGTGAGTAGTATCGGTTACTTAATAGATCGGACGTAGGTAGTAATACGTATTCACGTGCGTAACTAAAGGGTATGTTTTTCAATTTACGATAAAACTCCTACTATACTACGAGTAAAACCCTGCAACCAATATACGTAATTTAAGATTACATGCGAACGCAATCTTGAAGCGTCATGAGTAGGTACCTACTCATGAGTCTCAACAAGTCGTATTTGTGATAACGTTTTTTTCTTACGATGATTTAAATAATAAGTTACGTACGTATACGTAGCTACGTACTTATTTACTAATTTAATCTCCTTTTTAAAGTATACACAAAGTACTTCTATCTTTGTCGAGACCCTACTTTGCGCCCCTGGCGTTGCGGCGCGGGAACCGCCCTAAACGGGTGCAGTTCACAACGCTGCAAAGTGCAAGCTGAGCTTCAGAGCCTAGGCCATAAGTAAGTTTTTTTAATGTAGTATAGGTATACATAATTCATACATATTAAATGTAATCGTAGGTAAAGTTATAACCATAATGTAGGAATGGTGTTAACTGAAAATGGAATTAAAAATACGTTGACTGGAAAGTAAATTTTAAGAAGTTAATTGATGATAAGAGTAATTGGAGTAGGTAGTGGGTTTGATTGATCATAAGTAGGTATGGTGATCGAGAATAGTGTGGATGAAGTTACAAAGGCTGTGCTAGAAAGAAGAATGGAAAAGCTATTTTTTATGTAATACGGCAGACAAACAGCAGAAGAGGCGATCCTTGACGAATAGTGCAACAGTTGTTGCACAACAACAGCTGGCTCCAAACTGCCGGGACCGATTTCGGTGTTTTGCGGCATAAGAACATAGTTGATGGTGCTCTATCTATACTCCGTAACCATGTCGCTGCTGGTTCAAAGAATACCGCACGTTCATACAAGTATAACAAATTAATGCTTTTTTCGAAACTGCCGGGTCCGCTTATGTCATGCAGTATAAGAATAGAGTTGAAGATGTTCAACCCATATACTGTAACGATACCTCTATTGGTTCATAGTTAAGGGCACTTCCCATACAAAATGTGCCAAGTCTGTTATTTTTTTAAGAATTGCCGGTCAGATTTTGATGCTCTTCTCTACAAGGATGTATTTGAGGGTGCTAAATGTAAATACTATACCGATTATGTTATTTAGCAATAGTCCACTTCCCCTACATGCTTACCAAGTCTCCTTTGTCAGGGGCCCTCGTGACCCTAGCTCCGACCCTGTAATATTTTTTTTATAAAGGTATGTGCCGTTAAACTCTTTAATATAAACAGCTGCTACAACTTTAGACAGATGATAATATCAAAGAACTCAATGACGTTATGAAATAAGGCAAAAATATTATAGGCAAATGTAAATTACAAGACACGTTTATCGGCGCGTATCAAGGCTACACCGTCGCTATGTCGCGGATCTAAAAATAAAACGGAGGTATTTACATAAATTGCTTTTCTTTCTTAACTTGCGATGTCTTCAAGAGGTAGATTATCGTTACTAGCTGCACAGTGAATACTTGGAGGAATACGTGGAATATTTTACTTAAACAAGTGTTTAGATTTAAACATTTATTTGTGAATATTTGTTCGTGCAATGGAAGTGTCACCAGGAGGAAAGCCAGTTCATACGAAGTTAGGCAAAACATTTAATGCTGTCGCACCGTATGTTCCACCATCAAACGTAAGTATCGATTGGACTTTAGATATTTACTGACAAAAATAATTTCCAAGACCGCTGGGGACCCTGAGACCAAAAGTTCTTTGGGTTGAAAAGTCTCGGGAGGCAATTGGCCCCGTGACGGTATGTTTTTTAGTGTATTAAAAATAATTTCAGTAGGTATTAGCGTAGACTACGGTGATTTATTTAACACACCTATTGAACGAGATTTTTTTACAATGCCAGTTTCGCATGACGACAGATCTATGTTTTGTACCTATAGAACATTATTTAATTTTGTGATTTGTAAGTTATGTGTTAATAAAGCGACAAGGTCCGAGAATTACGTAATAGTAGGGGAGTCTATCTCTAATAACCATTATCATATCACCGCAAGACCTCACTAATCTCACTACCTGTGGTATAAACGATGTCAAGCCTTGTTTATTTCTGCTGCCACGCATTTCTTGTGCTTTCGTTCGAATTTCGAAAGATAAGGTACCCAGTCTAACAACTTACACCTTAGTCCTTACAGTGACAACCTGCAATCAAAACCTAAGATTGGGGGTATGAACTTAATTAGGCCAAATTGTACTTCACACTGGGAAGGACTTTTGCTATAGAAACCACAGGTTCGTCCCCATAATATGGAGTACTGCACTCACCTATGGGTTACAACACCTTCCCCTTGATTCCATCCAACGCCGGGCTATTCGTAGTTCTGTACAACAGGGAATGACGTTGGCTGCTTTCCATCAGGTGGACCGTTTGACTGTGTGCTTCCCTAGACAATAAAAAAATTCTAAGATTTAAAAATACTATACTTAGACACTCACACCCGTAACGTTCCTGCTGGAACCACATTAAATATAGTTTTTATAAAATTCTATTCCGCGTTTTAAGCTACAAACATCAAAATCCGTTCAGTAGTTTTTGCGTGAAGGACAAACAGCAAACTTTCGCATTTATAATATTTGTAGGCTAGGTTAGTAGGCTTGCTGGAGCCGCGAGACCCTCCATATTGTAATAATCTACTTCCACTCCATTCGCCTTTGTACAATTCAAGTTCTCTAGTGTTGGATGACTGCAACAATTTCTTCGTATTTCTTCAGATGCCTTCCTTTAATCTATCTAGAATAGAGAGGAATAGTTTTCTGATATAAATGTATTGATGCTTCATATAGTGCTACTAGAAAATGGGTTTGTGTAAGACTACATCCACGAGGGTTTCTCAATAAACAAAGTACAATGAATTATCATAAAATTAGAATTCGTAATCCTCCTTATTCGATGCGAGCACTGTTGCCTGTCGGGATAAATAGATAAGGTGGTGGTATTTGCGCAATCAGGATCTCCATCAATTTTAATCATTATATCTTTTGGATCCATCCTATTTACCCAAGCGAAATACAAAAGCGAGGTTGAACTAATGCGGGGTCGAACTAATTCCTAACAACCTTATTTTTGTTTTATTAGGTACCTAAGCATGTCCTCATTATGTAAAAGGCACTTGGTGAGCCTAAAAGGTCACGTTTTTTAGGTTCTTCGTATATATCTCGTAGACAGTGCCTTCTACAGGAATATGGTCCACTTTTAAATAAAAACCTTAACAACTTATCCCTTTACAGCTTTTAAATATTACAAACCGTTTACGAGCAACACACTCTCATTCGTGGCGGTAAACCTTACCCTTTTCTTAGGGAATTGTATAAAAAATGTAGTAATAAATATACATTAATTTTTTGTGAACAATCAGGAAAGAGGTCCCGCGGGAGACCCAAAAAGCGATGGATTGTCATCGCCGAGTCGAACGCAAGAGCTAACGGCTTACGACGTGAGGATGGCGAAGTGGAGAAGGAAAAGTAGGAAATCGGACCCTAGCAGATGATGATGATCTATTTGAACAACAGGGTGACCGTTGTAGCCACTGTACCACCAGCGCGTTCTTATAACTCAAACAATGTACATAATTAAGCCCTGTCAATAGATTAACAAAACTCAAGCGGACGCCCACACCTACGTTATTTGTTTCAGAGTACATCTCCAGCCAATTTGGACCACTTGTTCAGGTGGAACGACGTTCCCAAGGATGGTTAGTACAGTCTCAGTTCTCATGAAACGTCAGGGGTTTACAAAAAAACTACTCGTGCCTGTAATTAAGTTCCTGTTGACGATAACTAACTATTGTTGTATTGTGTATTATTTACGTATTTAAAGTAGGTACCTGAATAACTTCGATGAAATTGACGACATTACAAAGAAAGGTCAAGGTCACTGTGGAAGAATGGTAAGAGGTTATTTTCCAATTTCCTTGCGTAGGCAAAGCACGTGAATGTGCGTTAGACACTAACCTATGCACTTACGATGAGGAAAAACATCGTGATGAAACCTGCACATTTAGACGATTGAATGTGTAACCATTATCCAATTGGGTCAGATTCTCCTGTTATCAGGGTCACGGGAGGTATGTCAGTCGCCCCACTGTGATAACCTGATCTGCCAAATCCTGGATCATGGTCAAGGCGGACCCCGGGCCCTCATGCACAATCGGGACACTAACGCCAAAATAGTTATGAACAATATTGGGACCTAATTTACCATGCCTAATAAATGCTTAACATGTTAGTAGACGCGCTACAGGCTGTGAAGCTGGACCCTGCAGTGCTGGAGGCCCAGGTGACCCTGGAGACCAGCCAGGGCCGACCTGACCCACCGGAAAGCCAGGCTCAACAGACGACATCATCCACAGGTCAGTTCTCCGTTAACAGACCATTGTTGGCTTTTTGGACCTCCCCCATAGTGTACGAATTTGTCATTCAAACTCCAATCCTCGTAGAAGGTACTCGTAAGTATTTAAATCGAAACTGTGATTAATCTATGATATTATTAGTAGCTTTTCATAGTTATATATCTATAGTATTTTCACCTATTTTTTCGTTATATTTTCCGTACCTACTCTGGCTTACGGCTAACGTGATTGGTTGCCTCTTCCTAAAGGTTGTCTGGAAGAGATCGCTAAAAGCGACCGCGTTTGCGCGCAATTTCGTTTTCTTGTGTGCCATACTTTGTTATTTTTAATGTGTGCAATAAAGAGATTTTATTTGCCTTAATATTTATGTCTGACCGACATTAAACAAAAATGGATTACATTTTGGCAAATCAGCACGGCTAGCGCAAGTGTGCGCACGCGAGCTAGAAGCGAGAAATCCTGCTATCTCTTTCAACTTAGTGTTAAGAGAAAGAAAAAAGGGTCTCTCACGGCACGAGCTATGTCGCAGACGCACTTGTGCTGATAGGACCCTCCTACACGTGGGTCCGTGTGGTTGAAGCTAAATACTTGATGCTGATTCGTTCCAGACTCGGAAATAAGCCTTACTCAACGAAGCCATTTTAGAGTTCTTATGCAAAGTTCGCCGACGACATTAATATTTCAAGAAAATTATAGTCAGCTGCCTTGTTTATAAATGTATAAAACCTCTTATTTGTAGTTCCGTGAAATGTGTTGAAACTTTGCTTTCATTATACAAACACGTTCCATTTCAAATGTTGAAGAAAGTAAATATGTAATTCCATGTTTTACTGCATCACTTTGAATATTTGGGTAGGTACTTATTCAAACAATTTTGTAGAGATAGGCGTCATGACGACCTGAGTGATTCAGTGGTCAACATGTCGGTCTGCCACGCAAAAGGTCCCGGGTTCGATTCCCGGCCGGGGAGAAATTATTTATTATAATTTATTATTCAATTCTCTGTACATACAAATATAATATTGCTACCATACCTTTTACAAATATTTTACACAAGAAAAAGGCAAATGAGTATGCTGGCCGCCATGGACATTCGCAACACTTGGGCCTATGAGAAACGTATACCGCTCCGGGAAGGTTATTCCATGTAGGATGGTTGTACGCCTCTTTGTTAATCTGATATTCGGCCTAACCCTTTTTTATTATTTAAATCCCGCGAGTTTATAAAAAATTCTAATTTGATACCCTTGCACGAGTCTGGCTACCGTTCCCAGTAGTCTTACTAAATGGTCTTCTTACCACCTCAACTAGCAAGTCCCTTCCCAATACACCAGCTACAGTTTTTTTTTTAAATCTTTGTACGTTTACAATCAGCCAGTAAGCTATAATTGAAATTGTTGACATCATAATCGACATTGGAGATTTAGCACATCCTATGATGTGACATCTCATTTAATTTCAGATTGAAGCTAGTCCTGTTCTCTTTAATCGGAATACACTATTGTCAGTATCCAAGAGCGCTGAAGCCAATTTGTTCTTATGACATTCCAGTCTGTCTTTGTATGGTTTACATGATCTGTCTATCTGCTCTTTTATAGTGGTCATTTCTAGATATTCATGTACTTCTGCATTTCTTACAAAGCATGGTGCGCTAGCCAACGTCTTTAAGGCTTTGTTTTGGAATCGCTGAAGTATTTTAATGTTGGAGTGGCTTGCCGATCCCCAGAGTTCAATGCCATAAGTCCATACTGGCTTTATGATACATTTATATATTAAGAGCTTGTTTTTAATACTGAGTGAGGACTGTGTGCCTATTAACCAGTACATATCTCGAAATTTGTTATTCGCCTGTTCTCTGTTAGCTTTGATGTGATCTTTCCAGGTGAGCTTCCTATCCAGATGCATTCCCAGATATTTGACTGTACATTTGAGTTACAGATAAAGTAAGACTTCTCGGGTTTTTTTTCCATTAATCTTACTCTGTCTTATCTTTATCTGACTTGTAATGCAGACATGCCAAAACAGTGAATTTATTCATCTGATGCGGTTTAAGTTAACTGTTTGTAGGCATTATTAGAATAGAAACGACCTCAATAATTTGCAAATTATATCAGTTTCCAGAATTCGAATTGCCCCCGCGTTTGGATTTAGATATTATTGTCCGTAAGGACACGTGTAAGGATATAAGGAAAGAGTGGGCTGGCCATAACCACAGAGCAAGGCATGAATTTTTTTCTTCACAATCTTGTAATTGGTAACATTCGTTTACAAGGCTACGTTTTATAAATGTTCACAGATTAAGATTAATGGGAAAATAAGATCAGTTCTCGTTTACTTAACGGTGACTTGTGTATTGGGAAGGAAATTCCAAGCAGTACAACTGGTAAGACTATTTAGTAAGAGTACTTACTAGGAACGGCAGGAGTCTGGGTTATTGTTTAGTCGTATATCGAGGGCTACTTCTACCGGTGTCAAAGGAACTGTCTAATTAATGTAAGATTTAAATCGAATCCCAATTATATGAGGAACTGCGAATGTGTCGGGTTTTACCGCTACGACGAGATAAAGTGCGTATGAAAAGAAATATACCACCTGAGACAACTCTTCTAGCCTTAATGTTTCGCGGTTATTATGTTTACCATTGTTTACCATTAGCCTGATATATCGAAGTAAGCAGTAGGAAACCCGGAACATACCTTTAAAATGTGTGATAATAACCTCAAAAATGTCATCCCGTCTTGACGCACTTCTACTCTCGACTCTGTGGTTTTGGCCAGCCTGCTCTTTCTCTGTCAATTTTCTCGGTTATATCCTTACACGTGTCCTCACGGACAATAACATCTAAATCCAAACATGGGCAATTCGAATTCGGGAAACTGATGTCTGTTTTGCAAATTATTGAGGTCGTTCCTATTCCAAATGGATGATATTGCCTAGAAACCGTATTATTTTGTTAGACCGATGAATACTCGCATAGAAACGTCTATTTAATCAAGTCCATTGTTTAATAGAAGGTTGAGTAACTAACTAGTTACAAGGAATAAATAAATATTAACTTTGTATATAGATTGTTAGATTTAAGAATTAGTAAGTAACGAATACAAGGCAAAGGTTTACAGAAATACCTCATAAAGTCTGCTGTAATTGGTAAAATAGGCAGAGAATAAATAATAAATAAATATGTTGAAAAATGAAAGCTATTAATGGCTCAAGGCCGCAATATTCCTGTTTGTGTATCGGCGAATTGCTCTTCTGAGTATACACAAATAAACAGCGCTGGAGACGGGCTTTAGCTAAGTAATTGCGTACTTCGACATTGCTCCCTCACTTAATGAATATTTGAAGGATGTTGTCCGCATATTGATCATTGACCCAGTTCTACATATAAAGTAACCACTTATATCATTATATTTCGAGTGTACTTTGTTATTAGATTAGTTTAAAATAATCATCTTGGTGTCAATATCTCGGTTGTGTGAGAGGCTGGATTTTATTCCAATATGTGACCCAGTATTTGCCAGATCAAGTAATTAGGCACAGTAGAGTTACAGACATCTAACATTTGTGACCCTGTTTACAGGGGAACCTGACCAGATTGGATCATGATTAAAAGTGAATTTGCAGGTTCCTCACAATTTTTTCTCTCACTCTAATAGCATCGGTTAATGTAAAGTTAGTTTTTTGAAAACCAACAGTATTTAGTCAAATATTCAACTAAAGAACTTAGAAATGGTCTGGTATATAACGGCACTGGGGATGAAAAGGTTTTTAATGTTTTTCCTTGCAAGTGCGGCCTTATGAAACTCATGTGCAATGGTATTTTCACAACTCCTTCTCGACAATGTCCAATTTATAAAACTTCCCTAGGGAATAAACGGGAAGAACACGTGTCCCCCTCTCTAACAGCTATCACAAGTAGACTCTTAAGTAACAGTCGACTAACTTATAAAATGTAGATGCATTAGCAAAAATTTCATACAAATTGAATGAAAAGAAAATTGAGCTAGCTAGATTTGTAACTTTGTAATGTGTTTATTTATGGTATAAGAAAGTTCTCTTTTGCACGGATATTATGACAGGCAACTACGGAACCCTGAACTGCACTTGGCATGACACGTCTTGACCGGTTTTCGTTACAAAGCTGAGTAAGAAACTTATCTTCTTATCTTCGGTAGACTCTCTGGAAACTAACAATAACTACGTATTCAGCCATTTTTTTAAATATCATCTTTGCTGCTGCCACCTAAAAACATATAGGCTAAAAATCAATCAATGAAATATAAATTAAATACTGTTTGGTAAAATAAAAAATCCTTGGGAACATGTATAGGCACTTTAGGTCTAAGGTTTTGTTTTGTTTGCACGAAACTACTGTAGTATTGTTTGATACGTTTAAATGGATAAGGCGCTGTCCTAATTGGGAACGGTCGTGCGACTGTGGTCGTACGACGGACGTCGCCCGATCAATAGGACACGTCAAGACGTCAAAACCGCCCGTCATACGACCATGGTAACACGACCATTGCCTATTAGGACGGCGGCTAAGGCTCCATGCGTGTGAAGTTGTAGTAAAAGATGGGAATACCTCGACATATTCACTGACACGTCAGACAATCACCGATTTGGAAAAAAGACCTAACCGGTCGACCACCGATCACAAGCCATTCACCACACTCTAGTGAAGTGCGCACCCGTATTAAAATCTATCGTTTATCAGTAGTAAAAGATAGGCGGCTATGTTAACTAGGTAATGCATGTTACCAGAGGTGCCCAGTTTCGCGGAGATGCTGGGCCGGCAGCAGGCGGCACTGCTGTCACTGTCCGAGGAGAAACTGGGGCTGCTCATGCAGTACGCTGACACCTTGCGCGCTCAGCGGGAGATGAACCAACAGAACATGGTAGGCAAATTAACATAACGTATCGTCAGCGTGTGGCCGTGTGGTGTCCGGCAGAGGAGGACAGCACCCACACCTTACACTCGTGGGTGTCGTACAAGGCGACTAATGTTTTAGAGCCAAAATATTTTTGAGTCTAGAGTCTTGTAGGCTGGAAAATGGGCAGCAGGCTTTTCCATTGTTATATTTATACACTGCGATCTTGATTACTGCGATCACTGTTATCTGCGATCTCGATTATAACAAGCGTGGAGATTATGGCCATAACCTCCCCTTTCGTGGGAGAAGTCCTGCAGTGGACCGTTATGGGTTGTGATGATTGATTGTCAGCGTCTTTAGCATTGGCTACGGGAGCGGGTTGTTAGTTTGTTTGTCATCTTTTAAAACATATTATGATAAATGAAGTATGGTTACAGACAGAGCAACAGTGTTGTGTTGTACTGGCCGGTAAGTTAGGCCACTAATATATGTATGGACGACCTAGGGACCTAGGAATCCTAGGGAGCCGATGGATTCAGGAAGCATATAAAGTCTATCGGCGCGGAAGACGTAGAGGATACCTATATCCAACTAATATTACAATTAGATCGGCTAGGACCATCGTTTGCTGGAATAATATGATGAATTTTATATTAATGAAGTTTGTAGAAAAGCGAAACCAAAATATTTCATTTTTCGTTACAAAGCTAGGGAGGTAATGACAGTCATAAAAGTAGGTAGGATTCATGAATAATAAAACACTACCGCCGATGTCCGTCAATCATAATTTCAAACGATACCTATCGATCGTGTTAATTAAGGTTAGTGTGTTTGTCTATTTCAACGTCAAATTACAACTTCAATTTAGAATAGATAACACGGATTGCTTTTTAATTGAAATTTTAATCGACAAAACAATATTTACAACTTCATGCTACGTTTTCAAAACAATGCACAACATCTTTCCTGTTTGAGTTAATGTCGCAAAAGCTATTTATTGCCAAGAAAGACCAACCTAGCGCAATCACTCACATCCACATCATATTGCAGACTACATTCCACAAGATCTGCAGTACCCTGAGGACAGGAGAAGATGGCGCCTTGGCAAGTAATGGGAGGTCACGACTTGAGATGAGGAATCCGAACGGAGGAAGTGGGCGCGTTTACTAATGAAATGATTATTGACAACTTTTATGATTCCTCAGGAATGCGCTTTCTGCAAGAACAACGGCGAATCTGTCAGTTGGTACACCAGCCATGCCCTGCGAAGCTGGCGCGGGCGCGTGCTGTGCCCGGTGCTGCGCGCGTTCCGCTGCCCGCGCTGCGGCGCCACCGGCGACCGCGCGCACACCATCAAGTACTGTCCCGACAACAACGGCGACCGCGACGGTGAGACACACACACACACACACACCGCGTTCCGCTGCCCGCGCTGCGGCGCCACCGGCGACCGCGCGCACACCATCAAGTACTGTCCCGACAACAACAGCGAACGCGACGGTGAGAGACACACACACACACACACACACACACACACACCGCGTTCCGCTGCCCGCGCTGCGGTGCCACCGGCGACACGCACGCACGCATATTATATGCCGATTCTAAAAATATAAACTTCAAGAACCTCTTAGTACAAATAGTTGGTAAAAAATTCAGTAAACTTGCGGTTGTGACAAGCATAACGAAAATGATATACGATATAGGTACTGAAATTTTAATTGATTTCTAGATTTCAACATCATAAGAAGGCTGTACCTAATCTGATCTGAAAGTCTCGCCGTAATGGTCTTGCACCACCCACTCGCGCAGTAATGTTTTTAGCCAATAGATTTTATGTAACACTAACGACTCGCCCCGGCTACGCACGATCCATAAACCTTCCACACGAATCACTCTGTCCATCGGCAAAAATCGCATGAAAATCCGTTTACTCAGTAACGAGTATAACGCGGTCAGAGAGCCAGATAGACAGCCGCGGTGCGGCACAAGCGCCGACATCTTATTTACTTACACCCGGTTTCTGAAACGCTTGTCAAATCATTGATTAGCTAACAGACTGTCACATTTAACAAGCTGTTAAATCACCGTGGGTTTCTGAAAGGCCAATCAATCTATTGTTAGCTAATCGACCATTAACAAGAGATCAATTTTTTCGTCTGGCTACCCCTACTAATATCAGTCACATTCATTCACTCATATATGTTTTGTTTCTGTCTAACGCATTGATTTGTCTCTGCAGCAGCCTTTTGATAGCGGCGGGATATTCAACTTTTAGATGAAACTGATAGCGATTGTGTAGTTTTCGTGTCAATAAAAATCAAATATTATCAAAAAAAATATACAGAGCGAGAAATAAGAAAATATAACAATATTTATGTTATAGGGTCACGGGTTCCAGTGGACCAGTAATCCCATCATCATCATCTTTAGGCAGTTAGGTGGGTCCCGGTCCACTGCTGAATACAGGCCTCCCACGGCTTACACTCTGGTCGACTCTGTTATATTGCATCCATCGGCTCCCTAGGACCTTAAAGAGGTCGTCCGTCCATCTCTTGGGAAACCATCCAGACAAAGCCACTCAACAACATCCGCACCATCGGCTATCGATTCTGTGAGTTTCTCCCGAAAATACCATTAGTTAAATCCTGGTTCAAGTCCTGGACACAGGCCGGTTCATGGTTCAGGTCCAGATCCTGGCTTCGGACCAGGTCCTGGTTCAGGTCCAGGTACTGGACCCGGACCAGGTACTGGTTCAGGTCCAGGTTCTGGACCCAGACCAGTTCGTGGTTCAGGTTCAGGTCCTGGCTTCGGACTAGGTCCTGGTTCAGGTCTAGGTACTGGCCCGGACCAGGTACTGGTTCAGGTCCAGGTCCTGGACCCGGACTACTTCGTGGTTCAGGTCCAGATCCTGGCTTCGGACCAGATCCTGGCCCCGCACCAGGTCCTGGATCAGGTTCAGGCCCTGATCAAGGTTGCAGTTTTGATCATGATCCTGGACCAGAACCTGGACCCTAGATCTGGATTTTGCCTTGGACCAAAACTAGGACCTGGACCAGGGCCAGGACCTAGACCTAGACCAAGAAAATCGGATATAATTTCTTTTAACAATCGGTTAATTGGTCGATTTTCGCCAATTAAAATAACACGGCGATAACATACAGTTAACATGAGAAAAAGCTTTCCGGAAACCCAAAATTACATTAATCAGCCGTTAATTGGAGATTTGACAATCCGTTGACAAGCTGTTAACAAGCCGTTAATTGGCCCTTTCAGAAACCCAAACTGCATTTAATCAGTGTTTAACAAGCTGTTACGTAATTTTTGCGTTGACAAGCGTTTCAGAAACCGGGTGTTAGTTATTTGTTGCTACAAACGTTACTATTATCATTTATAACATTACTAGCCCGAAAATAATAATAGATCTAATTTAGCAACACACGTCTCCAAATAGCTGTTTACACACCTAACAACGGCTCCAGATAAAGGTATCCAAGTATCTTGTCCTCATTAAGTCCTTCGCGGGTATTAAAATACCGGTTTCTCATAAACAAACAGGAGCTATAAGCTGCGATTAATTGATTCTCGGAATAGGGATTGTTTTATTTCAGCTAATGATATAAGAAAGGTGTGCAGGGGCGTACGATATCCTGCGCCCGGGAATTCCAGTCTGATGGTTCGCACTTGTTACGTAACATATACCTAAATACTGTGTGACTGCATACCTTATATCAATGTCATAAATATATGTACAATAATTTACTAAAATTAATAGAATTTGTTTTTAGTTTAAGTATCTATGTCGTAGATTAGGGCAGACTCTAGCAGGGGAGAGATCCATCAGAAGGTATTTTCTGGACAGTTTCGTGAAAATAAAGATCAACCGAACAGTTTAATAGTGTATTGAGATAATAAAGCGATATTACAATAAAAATAGCAAACAATGAAAGCATAGGATGAGTGTAGGATGATTTTAAGTAACAGATAATAATGTGGGACTACTGATCCCGTGGGTCAATGGAAGACCCGCCACCTCCCATGGCCATCCCGCGAGGCCGAAACGCAAGGTGCGCCAGGGAATCTATTCACGTGCGCCCTTGTACAAATTATAATTTGGTAGTCCCTTCTGTACTCACACTCCTTTATGGAGTACGGCTATGTGATGTGAGGCAATAAATAAAGACTTCCTCTTTCTTCAATGGATGTGCATCTAGTTACACGTCTTGACTCGTCGATGGTCGAATGGGAAGTGTTCGTTGCGACTACTTGCGACCGCGCGCGCACGTAGTACCTAAATGTGTCTGTTAATGGATTTTTACCTATGAAATTGTCGTTTTAGTCGAGGCTCTATTGGATCGCTCCTATACAGAACCTTAACATTTTTATAGAGCTATGGGCTTAACCACATTTATTTCTTAAGTAATTCTAAGCATTTCTAGTGCGGGCTCCAAGAAAAAAAAATGCTGCTGCCAGGGGCGAGGGGGGTATAAAGAACCCCTCCGCCCACCATATTTTTAAAAAATCTTTAAGTTTCCCGCTGCCTACTACAGCAAGTTTGGTATCATTTTCGTATAAAATGAAGAAGTAGAATTTATTGCCGGTATTTATTTTAATCATTTTCATAGTAATATTTTGAATAAATCGTATAAAAGTAAAAAGTTAACAAATTTTTTTTATGCTTCGGAGCTAATAACTTTAAAACAACAGATAAATATAACAAACAAAAAATAGTATAATAAAGCGTATTTTATGCCAATTTTTAAAATATAAACTTTAAGAACCTCATGCAACTAAAATTTGGTAAAAAAAATTCTGTAACGTCGCGGTGGTGACAATTCCCTCTAAGAGGCGATTTACCGATTAACAAATTGGTCTGTATTATCAGGCTACTATGGTAAGTTTGGTATCATTTTGATATAAATAGAATATGAAGAACTCATTTCTGGTATTATTTTAATAATTTTCATAGTATTTTTTCTGATAAATCGTAAAAACGTGAAAAGTTTACTATGATTTTTTTAACTAACTAATTTTTTAATATATAAAGCTAATAAAGCTAACTTTTTAATAGCTCAACAAAGCACAAAAATAGTATTGAAAATACTTTAATAAAGTATATTTTAAGTATGAACAACCTCCAACTAACCAACTTCTATAAAAAGCTTTTAAATCAATCTGTATCTTCGCAATGGTGGCGACTCGAGCTAGGCCGCAGACTACGGCCTAGCTCATATAAGCCATCGGAGTTTCTGAAAGTACGATAATACTAATATATACGACAACAATTTAGATAGTCATGTTCATATCAATTGATTGAAAATTTTAACCTAAGTATTTATAAAGTTACTTTAAATAATTGTCGAAATTTCCGAAACAAGAAAAGAAAAAGAAAGAATTCTGTTCGCATTAATTTTCGTTTAAAGCAGTTGCAAAAATTTGTACATTTTGAAAGTAAGTAAGTTACGGGCATACATTTGCGATATCTGGCAAGTCAGATCGATAATGGGTACAAATGATTTTTTCTATACTTCCACCAACAAGAGAACGACTTCCTATGTATCTAATTGCAAAGTGATATACGGAGAGTGCCTCTTAACACAGCACCGAGTCCTTGTCATGGACTTCCGGGTGCCTCCCGAATGCCTCTATTGGAGCGCAAAGGCTAAAACCACACTCTCCTCAGCTCTAGCGCAATTTTCACAAGTCCACTCAAATTCAAACGAACTTCATGTCGATGTGTTCCAGGCGGCCAAAGAATTGACAATGGCACGGGGTGCTGGAATCGTGGGGTGCAGGAAGCAGTCAGGGACAAAAAGGCATGTCCCATGAAATCGCAGCGAACTAACTCCTCTTCGGATAAAGATGTGTTGGGAGCATAGCGCTAAGCTAAAATAATGGTGGAAAAGTTTCGGTTTTCAACTCAGTTTCACTCAAATCAGATACGCTAGCTGTTTGCACTGGAAAATCAACAACTATACAACTTATAAGTTATACAAAGTTTTCGAACGTACTAAAGACCAGAGAGTTTGCCAGGAATGCTCCTTGCCAATTCAGGTCTGTGGCACCATTTATACAAATCTCTTCCAGCAGGCCTATAGAAGAGAGACATTATAGATTATAGGGGATGAGACGTGCGCAATAGTTAAAAAATATACATATATACCAAAATCCAAAATTATGATCCAAAATTTACCCTGAGAACCGTTCAGGACGCCTACTGCAGTAGAAATCAACCTCTGCATTTCTCGATCTGGAAAGACTATTTGACAGTGGATCAAAATCTGAGCCGGAGGCGAACATTAGAATTATCCAGGTCATGTATGCCAATACTGAGGCCGTGTCTCTCCCCGATTGCCGTAGGTATTCACCACAGTTCAGTCTTTTTTTTTGTACTTCTATTGCGTTATGCTCGATGTTTTCTCAGCTGAAATTCTTGAACTAAGATTAAATACTTTATGGATATTCACCATGACACCGGACTTACACAAGAAAGGATTGCAAAAATAGCTTTGCTTTATCACTTTATGTAGCTACTAACGTTAACAAATAACAAAATGAAAGATAAATAAAAGTATATAAAGTCAATAAAAAACCTTTTTATGAAAATATTCGTTTACTTTCTTTGCTTCAATCAAAACTGAACAATGTCATACAATTCATTTGATTTAATATAATTTCTGTACAAACTTAGCACACACGTCTCGTCTACTCAGCTATCGTTATCAGAATGATGTTGAAGCCGATCTAGCCCCACTCCACCTCTGCGTCCTAGCCCGAGTCGCCACCATTGCGAAGATACAGATTGATTTAAAAGCTTTTTATAGAAGTTGGTTAGTTGGAGGTTGTTCATACTTAAAATATACTTTATTAAAGTATTTTCAATACTATTTTTGTGCTTTGTTGAGCTATTAAAAAGTTAGCTTTATTAGCTTTATATATTAAAAAATTAGTTAGTTAAAAAAATCATAGTAAACTTTTCACGTTTTTACGATTTATCAGAAAAAATACTATGAAAATTATTAAAATAATACCAGAAATGAGTTCTTCATATTCTATTTATATCAAAATGATACCAAACTTACCATAGTAGCCTGATAATACAGACCAATTTGTTAATCGGTAAATCGCCTCTTAGAGGGAATTGTCACCACCGCGACGTTACAGAATTTTTTTTACCAAATTTTAGTTGCATGAGGTTCTTAAAGTTTATATTTTAAAAATTGGCATAAAATACGCTTTATAATACTATTTTTTGTTTGTTATATTTATCTGTTGTTTTAAAGTTATTAGCTCCGAAGCATAAAAAAAATTTGTTAACTTTTTACTTTTATACGATTTATTCAAAATATTACTATGAAAATGATTAAAATAAATACCGGCAATAAATTCTACTTCTTCATTTTATACGAAAATGATACCAAACTTGCTGTAGTAGGCAGCGGGAAACTTAAAGATTTTTAAAAATATGGTGGGCGGAGGGGTTCTTTATACCCCCCTCGCCCCTGGCAGCAGCATTTTTTTTTCTTGGAGCCCGCACTAGAAATGCTTAGAATTACTTAAGAAATAAATGTGGTTAAGCCCATAGCTCTATAAAAATGTTAAGGTTCTGTATGGGAGCGATCCAATAGAGCCTCGACTAAAACGACAATTTCATAGGTAAAAATCCATTAACAGACACATTTAGGTACTACCTACCTTTACTGACTGATTGGTTTTAACATCTCACGATACGATATTGATAATATAATGTACTAATTTTCTTTTTCATATATTTTTCAGATATGTGGAGCCCCATCAGCTGGTCCTGATCTTTGTGTTACGTTTCAAATAAACAATACTTATTAACACTGTGTTTATTATAACTGAACATTTTTTATACCACCAATGTGGCAAACAAGCTTACGGCCTGCCTGATGGTAAGCAGTCACCGCAGCCTATGGACGTTTGCAATACCAGGGGCATCATCCACGCGATGCCGACCCTATAAAAACCTTTTAACCCCTTTCTTAAAGAACTCCATGTTGTACTCTTCAGGGAAAACCTCTCCAGGCAGTTCATTCCACAACCATAGTGTGGCGCCTACAATGACACATTATTAAAATTAAACTTTAAAATGATTGCTTGCAACAAATAATAAAAGTAGTGCCTTTTGTGTCATGTATATATTTGCCATATCTTTGTTACCATTTTTGTGTGCAATAAACTATTAAATAAATAAATAATCAAAATGCCTAGTAAATTCTGAGGTTAATCTGAAAGGCTTACTTGCCCAAAAATGGTCGTAGAAGAGGAGGAAAGAACCCATATTATAAATGTGAAACATATTTAAGTCTTCGATCATAATGTGGACATTATGCGTCAATTATACGCAGAGGACTCGACTGCATAAGATATCCACCTATAACGTGCTCAACTAGAAGCTAGTAGCAGTGGCGTGCACAGAGTTTTTAGACAGGGTAGGCAGAAAACATTAAAAGCTTAATGATTACCAAAAATGCTGCATGTTAAAGTTGAATCGTAAAGAGTAGTTAAAACGTTTCTTAACTTTTTAAATTTTTATAACGAGCGCGACATTTGTGTGATAAATTGTCTACAATTTCAATAAAAATCCGCATAAAATTGATTTTTGCGTCCACAACATTACGTTTTCCTTTTAACGGTCCTATTTTTTCATAAATGTAAATGATAAGGTCCTGTTTTTCATTAAAGCATTCATAAATGTATTCACACCTAGATCTAAACGTTTCCAAAAACGACGAGGTTTATACTATTTGCAAATCTGGTTAGAACGGCCTTTCACTTGTTTTTCTTTTTCACTGAAAGATAGTTTAGAAAATACGTTATTTTTTATTTTCTTTAAACAAACACAACCTAAACAACTTTCACAGTTACTGTTATCAATTTTTCACACTGATAGATAACTGCTTTTATAATTTAAAACAAAAACGAATCAAAACAAATAATGGCGGGCGACCACGGTAACTCAGTATTTTCAATTACAGCATAAAAAATA
Organism: Blastobasis lacticolella; assembly: GCA_905147135.1. Classification (NCBI taxonomy): domain Eukaryota; kingdom Metazoa; phylum Arthropoda; class Insecta; order Lepidoptera; family Blastobasidae; genus Blastobasis; species Blastobasis lacticolella. The sequence goes on from LR990045.1 coordinate 15,705,347, forward strand.
ATACAATACGACACAAAGGTAAAGGTTGTAATTTAAATCAGCGCAACACTTTAGCAATCCACTTTATAAAATAGTTACATTATCCAACTAATAACTCGGTTCGGAAATGGTTCGGAAGACTTCGGCCATTGTCGAGATTTTTCGTCTGAAAAGACATTGCCTACCCTGTGCGTAATTTGTGGCATAGTGTTCCACGTACGTATAGGAGTGCACACCAATGTGGATAAATAAACAACAATGCACACATATGATTTGATTCGCGCTGATAACGATACATTACATAGGTACCACAAATTTTCGGTAGGTGGCGTTGTGTTGAAAATACGATAAATGAAGCACCGACATTCGATTTGACTGATTAAGCTGCTTTGTTTATTAATTAGTAGAGTAGCAATTAGGTACCCATTATATTAATTTATAATATTGTGATCGGAACAGAATGGTAGGGTAGGCAGTGTCTTTTTGTCTTTATGAAATGCACGCCACTGGCTAGTAGGTACAAAGCGTTTATTGAAGTAACTTCACTAAGTCTAATCTAAGGCAATCTAAATAATATTTTTAAGAGCGCACCGTAATATTGTACCCACTTATGAGAAGCGCCTACCTATTTCCCACACAATAAACGCCAAATAGGACAAATTTCCGGTACACATTCCCGAAATAACTTTACTGCTCTTTCCTTAAATTATAAATGTGGCATGCGTAAGCAAAATCAATGACTTCTTACACAAATCCGAAGTTAAGTCCGAGTTCATACTCTCAAGACTGATTTTATAGGTCTTTTGTATTCCAATTTAACAGAGAATAGGTACAAACACAAACCAACAATTTCAATTAGGAATTGGGTCGCGAGATTATCTAGTAGTAGATAGCTTCTGGATCGAGTTATAATTCTGGTCTAACATTTTGTCGTGCGGTGCCGGCCTAGAATTGCAACATCCTATCTCGTAGCTACTGCTACGAGAGCTACGTGGTGGGCGAAAAAGTGATCTACGATTCTATGTAGATGGTGGGCGGCATCAACAGTAACCATGGCTAACCTAACTGTTGAAACCGATCAAAAATAACAACGAAACTTATTGATTCCAGTTTGCGCGAAAATTTCACTAAAGCGCATTTCACTTACCGTTCAAATTCGGAACTATATTAATAAATAATTTATTCAAGAAAACTTAAGTCTAAAATTACATCGTTAGATTTAAAAGTACCTACTTACGTTAAAATTTAAATAGAACAAAACTAGCGACATAAAGGGAAAAAATTCCCCTTCCATAGCCGGCTATCAACATAGTACATGGTCGTCACTCGAAAAACTAAGTCATCGGTTATGTGAGCGTTAGTAATGCTCTTCTGGAGTTTATGTCGGTAACTTTCATTCCGCTACGGATATCTTCATTTCTGATCGTAGACGTAGATGTAGGTAGAGAAACTCCAAGCATAGCTCTCTCCATCTGTCGCGGAATTATTTGACTATCACCACGTGGTGCGCGCCACGTTTCTGATCCGTAAGTCATCACGGGCGAGACACATTGGCCAAGACGAGAGCGTCTTGAGACACTACGGTATTTTCGAATAGCACTGCCACAAGCATTCTTTTGAATCGTCACGTGGATACCAACAAAGAGCATACATATAGAGGTTATGGCGGAATTCGTGAAGTGAAATGAAAAAAGCAAAATAAGTTTTAATTACCTGAGATACTTTCCTATATAAATTCATAATACTCTCTTCAGTTTCCGATTACAAAGAGATAAAATACCATTTATCCAACATCTAATCCCCATGTGTACTCGTAAAGCCCTACAGAGTATACCTTTACAAAATATATGATCCTTTAGTGGTTTTCCATTAGAAGCGTCGGTGGCCGAGCGGTTAGAGTATACGACTCGTAAGCCAGTGGTCCCGGGTTCGAATCCCGCTCCGGCCGGTTGATTAGTTGAATACTAACCGATGCTCTTACGGTGAGGGAAAACATCGTGATGAAACCTGACCAGATTGGATCATGGTTACACGTTCAGTCGTCTGAATGTGTAGGTTTCATCATGATCTTTTCCCGCAGCGCAAAAGCATCGGTTAGTGTTCAACTAATGTATATAACTCAGAAAACAGTCATTGGTACATGGCGGCAGTGGGATTCGGATGCCACATCACTCGCTTGCAAGTCGGATACCTTTACCTACAATCCCTATTCAATTAAAATCTAAAACATACTAGGCGGGCCACTTCGGACTGCGTGCGACCCCAGTTGAGTACAACCGCTGATTAAGCCACTCAAATGATCGATCAACAATTTGCTCTTGATCGCGATTATTTATATGGACGCCGCGTGGTACCCTGCAACTAATATGGAGATTCACATTGCCTGAACAATTTAAGGTTTGAGTGCCAGAGCCCCATGGTCTCAACGTCTCGACCCCAAACGGATGAAGTATGAAGTCCTAGTGTAGGCTTTCGTATTTCCTTAGTTTGAGAGCAACAGCACAGCTCCTGCGGGCGGTTGAGGCTACATGGGATGGAGCTCCACGCAGGTAGGGTTCTACACACACCAGCGACCTGCTTCCCACGTTTCCAGCGATGAGCCGCACGTCATGCCGTCAGACCTCTCTCCATCGTCACGTACCATTCAGCTGTAATACGACTAGTACGTTGACGGTGACACGCGCCCTTCGGATGAGGTCATAGATTGCCGCCTGCTTGGATATTCGTCCTTCGCTAAGAGCACATGACAGACCATCGTGTCCTACCGCCAAACCATAGGGCCAGCAGTGTGGACGAACCAGGTTGACCCCCCACCTTAAACTCAAATATTTAAAAAGATTAATTGACTAAAATGGTGCCGACATTCAAGTAGTTTGCAACCAGAACCCTGACTCTCGCTCAGTAATGGCTATACAAATTAAATCACATCGGAACTGATTGATGGGAATACAAGTAGGTAGACACTATTACTAGTCCAACGTGTAAAAAAGTGGAAGGAGTCACTTGAGAACGGCGGTCTGAAGATTAATGTAGCGAAGACAGAGTACATGGCCTGCAACAGTGCAGATCCCCTACCCGTGGGCATAGGCGAAGATGAAGTCAAGCGCACGGATCAGGCCAGATACCTAGGATCTGTACTAAACGCAACCGGGGACATCGACAGCGACGTCAAAGCCCGAATATCCACAGCTTGGGCCAAATGGCGAGAAGTGACAGGTGTCATTTGTGACCCTCAAATGCCAATAAAGCTGAAGGGACCGGTCTATAAGATCATCATTAGACCTGCTCTTCTATACGGCAGCGAGACTTGGCCCCTACTGGAGCGACACAAGCAGGAGCTGCGCGTCACGGAAATGAAGATGCTGCGGTGGATGTGTCGAGTTTCACAAAAGGATCGCGTTCGAGATTCCCACATTCGGGGTAGCCTTGGCGTCCGTAAGAACTGCAAGAGTGCCGCCTTCAATGGTATGGCTATGTCTTGCGCAGACCGGCAAGCTATGTGGGGAACAAGTGTCTGGCCATGCCGCTCCTGCCGGGCATGGGAAGGAGAGGCCGGCCCAAGAAGCGATGGCTTGACGTAGTCAGAACGAGTATGCGTGCCAATAAGCTCACCACTAAGGATGCCGAAGACCGAGCGAGGTGGGCCAAGAGTAGCAGGAAGGCGGACCCTGGGCCCTCACGTGCCGCGCGGGGGCGCAACCGGGACATAACGTTAAGATGATGATGATGAGACACTATTACTAATCTTTATAATGTTACTACCGTACGATTTATTACGTCGTTGTTGGTTGATGGATGAATGTTATTGATTTTTCTTCGATATTTAAACACAAGTATAAACTACCTGCAAGTATACGAGGGCTGATAAAAAAATGCCGTCCTACGCGTCCAAATTGGCGGGAAATTTTATTATTATTTATAAACATGTGTACCAATCTAAGAAAAAAAAATGCTCTTACAACGACATATTTAATTGTATGAATTAAGGCAAATATCGAAAAACTACCCAACAATAATTTAGTATAACCAATTACTTTTCTTATAAAAAGAGAACTATGTTGATATGAGTAGTATGGTAATATTGTGCACGTCCTATCGGCGTCTCATGATCACATCACGCTTCCGAAGGCCTGCTGGAAGAGATTTCTTTTAGAAATAAGTTGTGCCATTTATTACTTTGCCTGTTATTCACTATGTATTTCCTGTGCACAATAAACTGTTAAATAAATAAATAAATAATAAATACTCTGATATTTCGATTGGAATAAACTAAGGAGCAGTAATTTTTTTTATACTGATAAAATTATAAGCAATAGTAATTTCCTTTAACAATAACTTAAAGAAAATACTGAAAAATTACATATAAAAAATTGGCTTTGTGATGTAATCAGAAGCATTACATTTTCCGTGTCAAAATCATCATTATCGAGTATTACAGAATACTTTTTTTGGAGCGCACTAACATTCTGCTCCTATGTGCTATTGTAGGCTATAAACTACATCACTGCAGAGGGCTAACCATGAACTCTTATAGCAGGACCTAAACAGAATTGCTTTCGGTTTGAACGAGACAAGCTTATGTGACACATATAGCGCTGTCTCGTTCTAAGCAGGGCAGTTCTGTTTAGGTCCTGCTATAAGAGTTCATGGTAAGGCCCCAGTACATACGTTTTTACATGAAGTAGTAGTTAATAAACATCCACTCAAATATCAATTCATCCTTACAAGCTTTCTCATTCAAAATACTAGAAGTTATGTTATTTATCTTCTCGTAATTGAACATTTGTACCGCCGTATCACAAAGTAATATTTTAATTAAGGCGTTTATTAATGTCTAAAGACATAATTTGCAAGAGTGAAACAGGAAAAACGAAAGTAATTTCCTATTAACAAGGAAGATTACACAGTGGAGGTGGTGTAATAATGTAATATGTGTAGGTTTAGCTACAAGTACTTACTATCTGAGATGAGATGATGGTGTTCTTTGCTAGAGCTCGTGTTTTGTATTTCATTAGGTGTTTGATTTGGTTTGTTTATGATCATGGGAGCGCTATTTAACTTGCACTGTTCGTACGTAAGTGTCCCGTCATAATTTAAAAACCATTCTTCGACCATTTGTTGGTACCGATTGAGCTGAAATTTGGTAAACCTATGTAAATTGGATGACAAGGCATTAATATGACACCATGGAGCTGGTCTGATGATGTAGTCGGAAGATGGTCATAGGAACTAATGAACGCGATAAGATTACCCCATCGTGTTTGGGCTCTTTATAATGATCTTGATGAGTAGGTGCTGCGCCATAATAGTAGTTTATCTACACTCATAGCATAATGTTCCAATTACATATTCGAAAACAGTCGTTTAAGGGTAGACTTTTTTCACGCCAGACTATAAAATTTTAAAGAATTACTTTTCGATACAGCGTTTCCCATACTATTTTCATTACAGCTGTATCGTAAAATAACTTTATCTACACTCATAGCGTAATGTTCCAATTACATATTCGAAAACAGTCGTTTAAGGGTACACTTTTTTCACGCCAGACTATAAAATTTTAAAAAATTACTTTTCGATACAGCATTTCCCATACTATTTTCATGACAGCTGTATCGTAAAATAACTTTTTAATCATTATGCAACACTTATATTTTTTAAATTCTCGTCGGGCGCCCGGACACGGTCAAATGTAGGCTGAATACATAGATGTCTTTAACAAATTCAAATTCAAAATTTAAATTTTCCTGTTTATATTCTGTGTAATTATTTTCCCGCTAAACAAAATATTTTTTGTAATTGTTGTAATTTGTGTTTGTGAATGTTTTTTCTTATTTTAAGCAAATAAATAGATAAATGTAAAAGTAGTTAAGTGAATTTCCCGCCGCTTGATATCCTCGACGCGTAGATACAACAGAACTGACTCGCAGCTTACTACCAGCAAAGTTGAGAAAATTATAGGTACGATATTTTAACATAAAAATACGAGTGTAGATAAAGTAGTGTATGCAATTGCATATAATTAGGTATTAAAACACTCGTGTCAAACTATTATCATAGATAAACAGACACTCATGTTTTAATACCCCCTTTTATATGACAGTTGCATAAACTACTATTTTAATCATTATGCAACACTTGTAATTTTTAATTTTATGTCGGGCGCCGGGACACGGCGTAATGTAGGCTGAATACTTAGATGTCTTTAACAAATTCAAATTCAAAATTTAAATTTTCCTGTTTATATTCTGTGTAATTATTTTCCCGCTAAACAGAATATTTATTGTAATTGTTGTAATTTGTGTTTGTGAATGTTTTTCCTTATTTTAAGCAAATAAATAGATAAATGTGACAATAGTTAAGTGAATTTCCCGCCGCTTGATATCCTTGACGCGTAGATACAACAGAACAGACTCGCTTACTTCCAGCTAAGTTGAGAAAATTATAGGTACGATATATTAACATAAAAAATATGAGTGTAGATAAAGTAGTGTATGCAACTGCATATGCATATACATAATAGTAGTTTATGCAACTGTCGTATAAAAGGGGGTAATGTAGGCTGAATACTTAGATGTTGTGAATGTTTTTCCTTATTTTAAGCAAATAAATAGATAAATGTGACAATAGTTAAGTGAATTTCCCGCCGCTTGATATCCTTGACGCGTAGATACAACAGAACAGACTCGCTTACTTCCAGCTAAGTTGAGAAAATTATAGGTACGATATTTTAACATAAAAATATGAGTGTAGATAAAGTAGTGTATGCAACTGCATATAATTAGGTATTAAAACACTCGTGTCAAACTATTATCATACTCGGCTACGCCTCGTATGATAAACATACACTCATGTTTTAATACCCCCTTTTATACGACAGTTGCATAAACTACTATTATGTATATGCATATGCAGTTACATACACAAATTTATCTACACTCATATTTTAATGTTAAAATATCTTACAAATAATTTTCTCAACTTTGCTGGAAGTAAGCTGCGAGTCAGTTCTGGTGTATCTACGCGTCGAGGATATCAAGCGGCGGGAAATTCACTTCACTACTTTATCTATTTATTTGCTTCAAACAAGAAAAAAAATTTACAAACACAAATTACAACAACAAGAACAAATGTTCTGTTTAGCGGGAAAATAATTAGGTACACACAAATATAAACAGGAAAATTTAAATTTTGAATTCGAATTTTGTATTTGTCAAAGACATTTAGGTATTCAGCCTACATTTCGCCGTGTCTCGGCGCACGACAAAAATTTAAAAAATAAAAGTGTTGCATAATGATTAATGCCGTTTAGTTTGCAAAAGGCGGGAAGGCGGGAACGGCCACGGAGTGAGCGGCGCGCGAGCCGGCGTCGGTTTTGACTGAATGCATATAGGCATAGCCTCCTTCATCTTACAAGCCATGCGCAGAAGTTTGACAACGTCGCATTTTGAATTTTAGTGAACCTGAAAACTTCTGTAAAACTATCATCGCGGTCGTCGTCGTTTTATGTTATTAGTTATTTAAGTGATAAAGTATATTAATAAGTGTATACATTAGTTAGATAATATGTAATTGGATAGATTTTTGTCCTATTTACCTATATACCTATTTGCAATTGTATTATCCTAATATTATAAATGCGAAATATTATCTATGTTTGGTTTTGTACGTAATGGATGTTTGTTACTCCTTAACGGAAAAACTACTAAACGGATTTTATTGAAATTTGGTAGTCATATAGCATATAGCTCCAAATAACACATATGCTATAATTAATCCCGTTATTTAATGTAATTTTCGCGGGAACGGGTCCGGAACGTTTTAGTCAAATTTAATGTGGGCGCAGTCGCGACCAAAAGCTATTATGAAATAAAATAATCTATGCCAGCCAAAATATTGCCCAATTTATTAAATATTAGGTATAATAGATTTTAAACAGTTTTATTTAAGTGCCTAAGTATATAAAAACTAACTACTTACTTACTGATTGTACCTATATACTTTTTCAATGCTTAGATCATCGTGGATAATCAGAGATCGTGGTTTAAAGTTGTTGTGATAACTTTCACAATGCAAAAATGTTTGCTGCTTACAAAAGATTCTTTGGTGGGACTCCAGCATGCTTGGGGAATAGCAGAAGTCCATTTATTTAATAGAATTACATCTTTGGGAAAGCAAAACATCGGCACAGCATCTTTCCCATTTTTATGGTTTAATCATAATTTTACTTGCATTTTTCAAATGCAAAAATGCCTTGGCATCTGTTAGAGAAAGATTACGAATATACAACAGAATTTGATTTATGAAATAAGCTAAAAACTAACAACAAAAATGGTCAAGGATTGTTTTTCAAAAATCGTATTTATCCAATTTTAGCACAATTATAAATATATTTACTTTTATTTACCTTCGTAGATCGTCCATACAAACGCGTTAATTTACAGTTTTATCAATATATTTTAAATTTATCATCATAAAATTCATAATTTTCCCGCACATTGACATGTAAACAATGAGTAAATCGGTTTACAGCGACGTTGCCGCTCCGTGCTACAGCATGGCTTGTAGATGAAGGAGGCTATGATATAGGCATAGCCTCCTTCATCTTACAAGCCATGTGCAGAAGTTTGACAACGTCGCATTTTTTAATTTTAGTGAACCTGAAAATTACTGAAAAACTATCGTCGCGGTCGTCGTCGTTTAATGTTATTAGTTATTTAAGTGATAAAGTATATTAATAAGTATATACATTAGTTAGATAATATGAAATTGGATATATTCCTGTACTATTTACCTATCTATCTACTTGCAATTGTATTATCCTAATATTATAAATGCGAAATATTATCTATGTTTGGTTTTGTACGTAATGGATGTTTGTTACTCCTTAACGGAAAAACTACTAAACGGATTTTATTGAAATTTGGTAGTCATATAGCATATAGCTCCAAATAACACATATGCTATAATTTATCCCGTTATTTAATGTAATTTTCGCGGGAACGGGTCCGGAACGTTTTAGTCAAATTTAATGTGGGCGCAGTCGCGACCAAAAGCTATTATGAAATAAAATAATCTATGCCAGCCAAAATATATTAATCTATGCAAGCCTTTTAAACAGTTTTATTTAAGTACCTAAGTATATAAAAACTAACTACTTACTTACTGATTGTACCTATATACTTTTTCAACGCTTCGATCATTGTGGACAATCAGAGATCGCGATTTAAAGTAGTTGTGATAACTTTCACAATGCGAAAATGTTTGCTGCATACAAAAGAGCCTTCGGTGGGACTCCAGCATGCTTGGGGAATAGCCGAAGTCCATTTGTTTAATAGAATTACATCTTTTGGAAAGCAAAACATCGGCACAGCTCCTTTCCCATTTTTAAGGTTTAATCATAATTTCACTTGCATTTTTTAAATGCAACAACGCCTTTGCATCTGTTAGAGAAAGATTACGATTATAAAACAGAATTTGATTTATGAAATAAGTAAAAAACGAACAACAAAAATGGTCAAGGGTTGTTTTTCAAAAATCGTATTTATCCAACTTTAGCACAATTATAAATATATTTACTTTTATTTACCTTCGTAGATGGTCCATACATACGCGTTAGTTTACAGTTTTATCAATATATTTTAAATTTATCATCATAAAATTCATAATTTTCCCGCACATTGACATGTAAACAATGAGCAAATCGGTTCACAGCGACGTTGCCGTTCCGTGCTACAGCATGGCTTGTAAGATGAAGGAGGCTATGATATAGGACACCGTGCTATTAGCTGCTCAATATCTTTGTCTATATAGGCCACCAAAATGATGCACAAGCCTCAGCCTTTGTTTTATTTACGCCAAAATGTGCGCTATGTAATTCATTCAATATTTTAGCACGTAATAACTGTGGAATTACAATTGTATGGCCTCGCATTAGACAACCCTGTTCGTAAGATCAATCATACCTACAACTAAAGAAAACGCCGGCCGCGGCGGCGGCGCGCCCTGCGATGACGTCGGCATGGCAACGCTGCTAGTGTTATGGGCCTTTGCACCGGGAATGGCAACGAGTGGGTTAAACATCTAGTTTAAGTTTTATGACGAAGTTATACGGATATCTAGTTTTAAGTTTTTATTTTGACTATGTAAGTTATGTTGACATGTAATGGAATGAAAATGTAATTACAGATGGGATACAGGTTATGTCCCTTTAAGTATTTTCTGCCTACCGTTTCATATGAGTTTTAAAATTCAATCTAAAGATTACTACGATCGACACCTCAAGTGGCTGGTTTATAAAATTATTGTCACAAGCAGCTCGGGAGCAGTCCGGCACAAAAACAAGACATTACGATGTTTATTTCTACTGTAATTTATTCGTTTTTTTTGCCTTCAACGCTATTGCGCTGCGAATGTTCGACCTAGCTACATAGTCGACAAACAAATTGCGAAAACACAATAAACATTAGTAGGCAAAAAAGTCACAGCTTGATTTCGCGTCTGCGCCATATGATCTATTGCACTAGGCTATCATGACTGAAGCAGGTGGACTAGGTACGGGATACTGATATCATAAGTACATTTACTAGATTTTAATATTTTTGGAAAGTGTGTTTGACAGCAAATGTACAGGATATTGTTATTACACTTTTTGGCCTATTTTTTCACACAGTCTACATCCCGTTGAATGCATGTGGTGAGCCTTGGCACAAGTTTATGAACTCCTCGAAGAATTTTTCCGCCAGCTCCAAAATAAGGAAAGACGTCATTTCAGTACCTAGGGTAAACTATCCAGTTATTGGCACTTTAAGAGCTCGCTTTCGCTGTCGTCGGAAACAAATACTGAAATTAATACACATATGCAACCTATCCCACAATCTTTTTTAAAACTTTGAAGTTGGTAGTCTAATCTTTGTATCGATGGTCGTTGCTATCTTGCCAAACAGTGTAATAAATATTTTATAAGCAAAATTCTAAAAGCTTATCAAAATACCCATTACTGGCATAGTAAGTCTCAATATTAGCATTAATAAAGCTAATTATTGACACTCAGGTTGTAAGTGGATAGGTGTAGAGCAAGTATAGGGAAGGTTTTAGATAGGTGTAGGATGGGGGAAGGGTAGGAGTAGGGTAGGGTAACAGTAGGTGTAGAGCAGGGTAGGGTAGGTGTAGGGTAAGGTGGGGGTGAGACAACGCGCGAGCGAAGTCGCGCCGGGCCAAGTAGTAATAAAAATTAAAATTCAATCATAAAAATTTCTCCTGTTTTATTTAAGAGTCCTTATGACACTAAAACATTTACAAAAGCAGTCATTCCTACTTTATTAGTGGAAAATTTCCATCTTCATATTCTACAACTATTTTAATCACATGTTTTATTTACGAAATACTAATAAATTATCTAAAAAGCTTAAAAACAAAATAATCTTCTAATAAACCAGGCGTACGAATTGAGATATCTGGATGGCGTCTAAGAAAAAGCTGAAACTACTTTTCCCTGGGAATATTGTTTTTGAAGGGGTTGGGTCTCCCGCTTTTTTTATAAACTCTGCAACGCTGTGTAACACATTCCTCTTTCCTTTTCGGAAATCCCTTTTTGTAACAGGCAGTTAACCAATGTATTATTTCAGCCTCTTCTTCATTATTAAGTACTGGACTTGGACCAGGATCCACTGCGGATTATGACTGGGGTTGTTCAACCAAAATTGCAGGGTAGCTCAAGGCACTTGGAACCTCTTTTGCTGCCTGTTTCTTAAGGCATGGCATTTTTAATTGCGCTTAACGCTTTTTTTAATGATATTTCTCAATATCGGTTTCTTTTATATTTCTACTTTATTTCGTGGCTTTATAATGCAATATGCAGCTAAAATAAACAAAAAGTGTTATTGGTATCAACTATCCTAATATTGGCATCGACTATTCTAATATTGGCACCACTGCCAATAATAGATTTTTTCATATTGGCACAGGGGCCAATATTTGGAAAACACTATATACAAACAAAAATTGTAATACAGAATCGAATATACACTTTAAGCCTTTACGACTAAACGTTGTAAAGTTGATAGTCACAAAATATTACAATATCCTAAATATTAGCAGTAGTGCCAATAATAACATGCCTTGTAAATTGTTGTTCTAAATGTTGGCACCTCAATTAAACAAACTATGTTAATATAAATTGAATAAATATAAGCTAAATTAACTGCTTAAAGAGGTTCAGACAGGTTCACACAGGACAAAACAACTTGTAAACATTTTGTTGTTAAAATTAACCTATTATAATAGCGTTCGCAAAGGTCTTACCTTAACAAAAAACCAAAATTTTGCACCGAAATATGAGCACACAACTGAAGTTGTTGACAGTAAGCCGTCATATTGTTTACTGGTGTTGTGTTGCCACTTTTAAAATAGAAATATACCTACACTTTTTATTTTTTACTGAAGTAACTGAGTAATCTGTGGTATCCTTGTTTTTTTAATCTAAATGCAAAAGTGCCAATAACTGGAGGGGTGCCAACGAAAGGGTAGGCTACCCTATCTAATAGTAATTATTAAATTCTACTCATGTATGAATGAAAAAGTATTTATTGAATTAGGATTACGTTAATTAATCTCTTTTCAAAAGTCAAAAATCTAACGGAAAAACAAAGGGAAGCTAAGCGAGCTCATCCAGGTAGGGGGGACGCATGCAAACCGATCAGCGCGTACCGACCGTACGAGGGCTTACTCCGGCGAGACACCGGGCACCGATACACGCCACGCACATAACCGCCTAGGCGAACCATGTGCGGCGCGTGCCCAGCCCCAGCCAGCCCCGCACACACCCGCACGCACCAGCCGGCCTACCCGCGTCGCCCCCTGAGCTCGGAACAAATAAGTAAAAAGAATGTCGTCTGTCTGTCAGTATGCCGCTTCAGTTGGAAAATGACCATCTGTGGGAAAAAGAAACGGCAAGAAACCCACAGGTACATTTACATATAATTACATTGCATTGATGCATTTGTAAATTTAATTTGATTTGAGTGAGCCTGTCTTGATTGGAATATGATGTGAACCTCTACAAATCGGTCAAGATAACTAAAAATAAAAAAAAATAGAAAAAAAAAAAACAAAAAAAAACAATGGCACAGCAAAAGCAGGCCAGTCCACCAAGGCAGCACCCGTTCACGAGCATGACGCAGGGCCCAGCCATCGTCCAATTCAACCATATTTAAGGGGAGGGACGAGCCGACCCCCACGCCACCAACCTTGAATTCAAGAAGGTGAATATTTAATTTGAAAAGCTGAAAAAATACCTAGCAACACTATTTACGTACTAGGTACGGTCAGGAGACCCGGTTTTACCATTTAGTCAATTTACTAGTAACAGACGCTACGATTTGCCTTGAGCCGACCAACCATCAGTTGCAGTCGATACTAATCCTTACTAAGTACTTGGCTCCAGAAAAAGGGAAACGTCTGTTACTAGTTTAAAACAAACATGTACCTAGTGGCCTAGTGGCAGTACAATTACAGGCAAGCGGTAACCGTCGCCCATTATATCTACGATTCAAGCATTTAGGTTGCAAGCAACAAAAAGTAGGTAACATGTAGGGGAAGCAAAATGGAACAAATGGTTTTATTAGATACATGACTGTTTTAATCAATGTCTAAACCAGGGATCCCCAAACTATTTTGGACAAGTGACCCCTTTTCCAAAATTAACTATTACCTCAGACCCCCATGGCCAAATTACCTACTTTTAAGAGCAACCCCCTTATTCATAATGGTCCGCTAACTTAAAACAGCTACTACAGAATGTTATTTTTCATTCTGACTTAGGTCAATAGAAGAAGACAGAGTGAGAATTAGCAATGCTTTAAGTTAGCAGACTATTATAAATAAGGGGGCCTATCTTTAGTTTTTTCCTATTGATACAAAATACCTCGGTACTAAGGTACCAATTGGAAAACTTTGCAACTTTAGAAAATATTGTGTTTACCACTTTTTCGGTCACTTTACTTCACTTAATTTAGCTATGTAATAACTTTGTAATCTCTTGAAATAAATGAGTACTTTTATGAGTTATTATCGTTCAAACTCCAACGAATTTCAAAACGCAAATGAACTTTCAACCTAAGTGCAAGCTCTTTAAACAGTAAAATATCAGGAACATGTTTGGACTTGATCATGAATTCGTTCGTGTTATATCGCGGAAGCGTCAAATAGAGAGCAAGCCTGAAAGACGTACACTCGAACTCATTATCTTGCACAAACTTGTCCACACAGACTTGCCGAGTTTTTCATCTTGTACGAACTTGAGACTTTACATTACTACAACAATGCTATTTCCTACAAAAATATTAATTATTCTTAGTACACGTAACACAACATAAACAATACAGTACCTACCAATCTTGAAAGTTTTAAATAAGAACTTGTGTTAATTTAATAGGGGTCGATTTTTAGACATCGTCGACCCCCAAAATCAATTTTCGTTTATGTCGACCCCTAGGAAGCCCCTTGGGGTCGATATCGACCACTTTGGGAATTCCTAGTCTAAACAATCCTAATGTCAAACTGAGTACCTACTTGAACTGTCACAATATAGATAAATTGGTGGAATAATAAGTTTAAGGGAAGTGTTGAAAATAAAAATATCTTGTATGTATCCTTATTAATTTATTAACCGTAACACTTCTGTCTCTCTGTGTCACTGTTTGACCAGCCAGTGATAATGATTTATTACGATTTCCGCAATTAAAAATATATTTCTCAAGTTTCTCTGACCCTCGGTTTCATTGCACCAGCACCAAATTGTCTTAGGTACATTGCACTGTGCCTGGATTTAGATCTGGGCTACAGTACCTTCGTCAACAAGCGCCCCACGGTACTTTCAGATACACGAAACGAACGGAACGGAACGCAAAAACGTACTGTCAAACAACAAATATCAAAAATATAAAACTATCAAAGCTACTATAATATTTTGTCGGTTAATTTTGTAACCTCAAATAAATGTAAACAATACGTCCTAATAAATACATGAATTCCACTTAAATTCAAATGATTTCCAAAAGATCACATTTCTTTCAATATTTTCAAAACCTATCTGAATACATGTTACGTACCGGTGCATTATTTGCTGTTCATCTTCCAAATCGAACAGCAACTTATTTGCTCTAACAACAACTTACATGCTTGATAAACCCAAAATATTACGTTTTTGTACTTATTTCGAACGTAAACGTAAAATACTGGAAATATCACGGTGAAATGAAATGATGAAAACATGAAAACCAAAACATAACAACAACAATGTCTGGATGACGTGACAGCTGAAGTATCAGTTTGTTTACAGATAGGAATATTATATTGGAGTTTGAAAGTATTGTAGTGCTGCCAGCAAAGACTTCTATATATGGACCGGTTTATTATACAAAGGCAATGAGACCACTTCATTGGAGCTAAAACTGCAATGGAGCTCCAACACAACATCGTCTCAGTGACGTCTCGGACATGTAAACGAATGGTCGCTACTTTACAATCTAAGAATGCCGAGTTTCGTAGAAAACCAAAAACAAGGATGGAGTATCTTTTTTCCGTAAAGTATAACAACTTGTAAAACATATGTTTTTAGCATTTCCAATAAGTATTTCAGTGTTTATTGCTAAATAATTTCCCGGCCATTAGTTTCCGACCGATGCTCTTACGGCGAGCGAAAACATCTTGATGAAACCTGCGCATTCATATTATCATATCATATTAACCGACCATAATTAGTTGGTATGTTCAATCAAATTCAATGCACTCCATCTGATTGTTTTTGATTTGGCCGTCTTACGTGCATGCGCACGATGTGACTTTGCACTGGCGGTATAACACCGTGGATTTAGTTCTGACCATTAACTGTGGGTAGGTTAGGTGGGTAGAACAGAAAAAAATACTTATTACTGTGATATGTTTAGTACAGGATAACCCGGAACGGACTAATATTTGGAACTAGCGCCATAGTTACTTTTGTTCAGCTCGAAAATAGCTATCCAACGACGTATTTCACATAGCTATTGGAATGCACTGTCCATACAAATTCTTGTGGGCGTTAACTATGTTGACAAACCTATTCGACCCGGTGGCCAAAACCGGAACTAAGTGTTACCGTTTTGAAATGTATTGTCAATGCCAACAACAGCGATGCTGTCACCCGGTCAGACATGTTTGTGGCACTGTAGACGTCGCAGTTTTATTGACTACGGTAACCGTCAGAGTTATTTGTTCGTTCAACCGCATCCGGATGTATATATCTATGGCTGCCAGTTTCAGCAAGAGCAGTAGTAGGTAAATGTACTTGGAACCCACAATCATCCGCGAAACCGTCGGGTTTTCTCTCTTAAGTTTATGTTTATTTATATACCTTGGCCCAAAGCCTGAGATAGCCTAAACAAGTCGCCATTTCTAATCTCGAATACCCCAAATGATAATCGCCTACATTGGCAACACTTTGTTGGCGCGACGCCGGCCGGCAGTGGCGGACTAAGTCCATCAGAGGCCCGGGGCGGTCAACCTTAATAAGGCCCCCAGTTTAAGAAGTTTGATGTAATTTTACAAGCTTTTTATTCAGTTCACATTTGCATGTTTAAGTATTTTATTTATTTAGTTAAAATTACTTTTTTTTCGACCCTGATCTTAATTCTGTTTGAATAGTGATACAGCCATAGCTACGCTCCTGTCACAACGTTAAAGGCAACATGGAAGTGTTTGGAGGCCCCCCAAGGCCAGAGGCCCGGGGCGGGCCGCCCTTTCCGCTCCGTCCGTTAGTCCGCCCCTGGCGGCGCGATGCTGGCGTGATGGACGCGGTTCCAGTGTGGCGCAAGCGGCGCGAGAGCGGCGCGATAGTTGCCTAGGCAACACGCCAGCATCGCGCCGCGCCAGCACCACGCTCGGGCCGCGCCAGCGCCACGCTCGCGCCGAGCTATGTGTGTGGCAAAGCCTTTAATGGACAGCTCATTATCTTCGCTCTCCTACGCTCTCCTAGGCGTGTTGCCTAGGCAACACGCCAGCATCGCGCCGCGCCAACGCCACGCTCGGGCCGCGCCAGCGCCACGCTCGCGCCGAGCTATGTGTGTGGCAAAGCCTTTAATGGACAGCTCATTATCTTTGCACCACTTATCAACAACATTCAACGCTCTTTGCATAACGTATAAAAGCAAACTTTGACAGAAGCTTCGGTGATTATCACTAGGTCTTTATTTATTTATTTATTTAATTTGCCAACAGATTTACATTTTTTTACAATGCTCTTAAACTACAGTAACAATAACAATAAACATAAATGTAAAGCCAATAACAGGCAAACCTTACGTGCACTATATAAATCGCGCTTATAACGTAAGTACTAATCTATTACAATAAAATATATTACACAAATTAATAGATACTTAAGCAATTTTGTTAGAAAAAACAACTGAGTTTACAGATTTATATAATTACATAAACATGTTTTGTATTTCGAAAGAGAAAAGTTAAATACATCGACAGACTTTTCCGCAATAAATAACTTGTTATGTTCCTTGGATAACCTAGTAATTATCTCGTTTCTACCCACATTCGTTCTGCTATTTCTAAATGTAAAAGGTCTGAAATTAGTTATTCTGGCATTGCGTCTAGACACAGAGAAAGATAATCCATTTAATAAGGACGAACAGTCAATCAGCCCCCTAACAATTTTAAATAGAAACATTTGATCCGCCACCCATCGACGATACCTGAGAGAAATCATATTATGATGCGACAGTCGATCCCTGTACGAGGTAAGCCTAGATAATTGCCCTTGGTGCACAGTATGGAAGAACAAAAGCGTTTCTGGATTCTCTCTATTCTAGAAACATGACATTCATACTGTGGATTTCAGCTGGAAGTACAGTATTCTAGAGTACTACGCATCAATGCACTATTTAAGCGCAGAAATGCTCTTGAAGCACTTGCAGTTTCTCCAGACAAATCCCAACATACGAAATGATTTACTTATGATGATATAAATATGTGGATTGAAGGAAAGTTTAGAGTCAAGTGTAATACCAAGATCTCTTATTTGATTAACTTCCTCTAGAGTGTGACCACTAATTGAGTATGAAGTTTGCATGGGCGATTTCTTTTTGGTAAACTTAATATGCTTACATTTCCCTATGTTGAGCGGCAGCTTATCATCAAGTGACCACTTAGAAATCACATCAAGGTCTTGCTGCAAGAGTTGAGAGTCCATTGGCGATTGAATAGAGCGAAATATTTTTAAATCATGCGCAAAAAAATAAAATTTGGAATGCCGGATGTTAGAGGCCAAATCGTTAATAAAAATCAAGACCAAAAGAGGACCAACATGGGAGCCCTGAGGAACGCCAGAAGGTGCCCCAAATTTTGACTATTCTTGGCCGCAAACCACGACTTTCTGAAGTCTATTAAATAAATATATTTGTTTATCTTCTAATGCCTTGTCTAACTTGTCTTCCAGATCTCGGTTGAGAGTAGTATCTCATTCCAGCCTTTGGCATTCCAAAGGCTGGAATAAGAGACTACTCTTTATTCATTAATAGAACCTTCATTTCGGTCCATTGTTCTGGAATATGTCCCCAGGCGTAGCTCGCTCTGAAGATTTTTATCATGTGAGGGATTATTACTTCTATTCCTTGCTGTAATAGTGCTGGAAAGATGTCATCCGCTCCACATGATTTATATGGTTTAAACGATTTAACGGCCTATTTTATTTGGGAAGGCCTTATTATCAGCGAGGCCCTCCTCCATTCTTCATTACCTGGGCGAAATGTTTGCGTTGAGGATAAACTTTCTGCGCAAGCACCAGGAAAATGGGTCGACCACCACTGTTGGTGACGCCAACCCGTTCCCTATTACCGTTGGGGTATCAGACAGCATCCGAGACTACCACGAGGTGCCTCCGTGGCTTCTAATGTATGCAGACGATATCGCGTGGATAGACTCAAGGAGCGACTAGTCCAACGTGTAAAAAAGTGGAAGGAGTCACTTAAGAAAGGCGGTCTAAAGATTAATGTGGCGAAGATGGAGTACATGGACGGCAACAGTGCAGATCCCCTGCCCGTGCGCATGGGCGAAGATGAAGTCAAGCGCACGGATCAGAGGGCCTAGTGTGAGTTCCGCTTCGATTTTACTTAACTATCGCGTTTGCGTTTACGTCGAAATTAGTATGAAGAAAAAAGCTTCATTTACGTACCACTAGGCGGCGCTATATATTTTTCTATACTAATTTTCACGTAAACGCAAACGCGATAGTTAAGTAAAATCGAAGCGGAACTCACACTAGGCCCTCTGGCCAGATACCTGGGGTCTGTACTAAGCGCAACCGGGGACATCGACAGCGACGTCAAAGCGCGAATATTCGCAGCTTGGGCCAAATGGCGGGAGGAGACAGGTGTCATTTGTGACCCTAAAATGTCGATAAAGCTGAAGGGACAGGTCTATAAGACCATCATTAGACCTGCTCACCTATACCGCAGCGAGACTTGGCCCCTATTAGAACGACACAAGCAGGAACAGCTGCGCGTCACGTAGATGAAGATGTTGTGGTGGATGTGTGGAGTGGAAAGGATCGCGTTCGAAATAACTGTAACTCTCGGTGGTTCACAATAACGGGTGAATAACGCGGTGGATAAACATTAAATGACGGGCAAACGACACGTTGGAGTGAGATGGAGTATATAAAGCTTTGTTTGTGTCTCTTAGCAGAAAGGCATTTCACCTGACACGTACACATTATATACATTTATTTAAGTATCTATATATTATTATATATTAATACATTATTATGCTTATTATATTAGTTTATTGTATTGACTGTAGGCAAGGATAAACGCACGTACTAGCGGGTAGCAGTCCGGACCCCACTCCGCGGGACCCGCAGAAGACCAGCGCCGCGGCTTTGGCCGCGGCTCATGCTGAGCGAGGTCCCTTTATCAATTGGGAGGGCCACAGCACGGCAATGCTAACTCGACTTTATTATAATGGCAACAATTTGTTTGTAATTTTATGTGTTGATGTATATGTCTTTTTCTTTTTTTGTTTATGTTGTGTTGTGACGTTTCTAGTTATAATAAATGAGTTATTATTATTATTAAATTTCTTAGCTTAAATTTCTTAAGTAGCCTTGGCGTCCGTGACATCTACCGGCAAGCTATGTAGGGAACAAGTGTCTGGCCATCCCGCCTCGCCGGGCACGGGAAGGAGAGGCCGGCCCAAGAAGCGATGGCTTGACGTAGTCAGGACTGATATGCGTGCCAATAAGCTCACCACTAAGGATGCCGAAGACCGAGCGAGGTGGGCCAACAGTAGCAGGAAGGCAGACCCTGGGCCCTCGCGTGCAGCGCTGGGGCGCAACCGGGACATAACGCCAAGATGATGATGATGATGATGATGACTACCACCTAATAGCAAATTAGTCTAATTAAAATTACGGTAGCATATTAATGTAGCAAACTCTAATTAATGTAACATCTTTGTATTTACGAGTTTGCTTTCTCATGTCATGTCTGTCAGTCATGTTTCAGTGTCTATCTGCCATGAGATTTTTCGATACCTACACCCTCATCCTATTTTAGTATCAAGTAAAACAAATAAAATACCCTAGCACCGCCGGCCGTAATGAATGTAACATAAATAAAACAAAGACTGTGGGTAGTGGAGCTTAAGACAGAACCCTCCACTGTTGTGGGGAAGGCTCAAACTCTCAGTGGATTGTCATCGGCTATCAATGATGATTAAAATGCGTAAGATTTCATGAACATTAATTATCAAGATCTCATAATTTTCAAGATCTCATCAACTAAAATTAAGTAAAGGATTCTTAGTTGTTGGAGCTATTTATACCTGTGAATATTCCATGCTTCACCCAGTTGGAGAACTAGGTCACCTGGAGGTCGGACCTAAACACAATTTTAGAAATTACTGTCTAGGTTACTGTCATTTAACCAAATTACCCGATAAAATAGTGGCAAGCAAATGTCGCCGTCATCATAAGGATTATTATTAGCCCATTGTTGGACTCGCTTGAGCTCACTTTATCAAATAAATAAAATCAATCTCATCTCCTCGTAGATGCACTTTATAGTGCATCTACGAGGAGAACATAAAACGAGAGCACATAAAAGGCGAAATAAGTAAGACCCCTAAAACACGCATCCCAAAATAGGAATCCTTTTGTGCGTCGTCGCCGCGCAGACAAACGCCGTGCCGCCAAGGTCGAAGGGGGCGGGCCGTTCTTTATTTTGTGGTTCCCGTGGGACATTTGTTTGTTCAAGTTTTTCTCACAGATTGTCTCAAGAAACCGTCAAAAGCCTTAGACAAATCTAAAAAACACAGGTGTATTTCGGTTAGTATAATATCTAATAGCGTGCTTTATCGACAGTATTGCTCTGTAGAGGGTCCAGGTCTAAACCCGAACTGGTTACCGTGCAAGTTTAAGTACTGGTTGAGATGTTGGTTAAGCATGCTGTCAAATACCTTGGAGATAACCGTAGCCAGCGTAATAGGTCGGTAGTTTCCTTTATCAGACATATTTCCGGTCTTGTTCTTTACTAAAGGCACAAAAATAGATCTCACGAAATCCTACGGGAGATATGAATGACGTAGACACAGTGTTATACAGCTTGACAGAACCCTGGAGATATGGAGTCCGGCATGCTGGAGGTGCTCTATACTCAGTGGCGTAGCATAGGTCACTAGCACCCGGTGCGGATTCCAAATTTGCCGCCCTCTTATTTATGTAATCCATTATAAAAAATTTGGGGCATGGTAAAAAAAGTACTTTTATTGATTAACACTAACCTGAAAAGTGAAATAAACATTTTTTGACATAGAGTAGAAGGTAGAATTTCACTTAGAAAAATTACAGAGAAAACGTAATACAATAATGGAGAAATCGCCTACTTCACGAACGCTCTTTTGCGCACGAGTATCATTCTAACCTCAACTCTTTTGTAAAGTTTGGTAGTTAGATATTATATATTTATTTGGCATGTTACTATTTTCGTTCCGATTGTACCTGCGCGCACCGGCGCTCGCAGCTAGGTAACAACAAAAAAAAATGACGAAAAATACACTGAAAGAAATTAACTTTTTTTATATTTTAATTTTTTTTTTAACTGCCACCTCCGTAGCGCCGCCCCCGGCAAAGTGCCGCCCGGTGCGGACCGCACCCTCCCCCCCCCCCCCCCCCCCCCATGCTACGCTACTGTCTATACTAAGCCCGTCATTCCCGGGGGATTTACCTCTACGCATAGATTTTATTCCATGTCGCAAATCCTTCGCACATCCTACCGAGGTTCGTTTCACCCAAAAAATCATAAGACGTGTGCTGCTCTCCCTAGACATCCGGAAGTCCAGTGAACCTGACGGCATTCCGGCTATCGTTCTCAAAAAGTGTGCTCCCGAGTTGTCTCCCGTGTTAATGCTCCTACTCAAGCTTTCCTACACCTCTGGAAAAATCATACACGAAAACATCTTGATGAAATCTGCGCATTCAGGCGACTGAATGGATTGATCGATATACAACACAAACGCAATTCTACCTATTCGCGATTCTACACAATATGGATTCCGCACAACTGACATTCAAGACATTATTTATTCCACACAGTCTTCAATTATACACAAACGCGTTTCTTCCTGTTCGCGATTCTACACAATATTAATTCCACACAAATGCTGCCATTCAACAGATTCGCTATTCCACAACGCTGGGGACCTGAGACTGGCTGACTTAGACCTGGACCTAAGTTTAATGGAACCAGTCAAGGTTGCCCAAGGTCAACCCTGTTTAAGAAACCTAGTCCAATGCTTTGTTGGTTGACTGGGGTTGACCTTGGTCAACCTTTATTAGGTCCTGGTCTAATTCTAACAACCAGTCTCAATTCTGCCCAGCGTTGACCAGGTTCGATGACCAGAGTTGACCTTGGTCAATATTAACTTTTTTTTTATGTCATACGGTAGGCAAACAGGCAAGCGGGTCACCTGATGGAAAGTGGTCACCACTGCCTATAGACATTACCAACACCAAGAGTATCTGTCATACGGTACGCAAACAGGCAAGCGGGCCACCTGATGGAAAGTGGTCACCACTGCCTATAGACATTACCAACACCCAGAGTATCGCCAATGCTTTGCCCATCTGTATAACACGTAGATCTGGCAGCAAAAGGCAAATGCCCCCAACAGCCAAAGCTGCGGTTCCCCAAATCCCCACCCCATGGAGCACTGGAAACCTTACTCACCGGCAGAACCACAATACTATTTAAAAGAGTATTGTTTAGCTGCGGTATTCCGTAAGGTGGAGGTACTTCGTACTCTCTTCTACTAGGTCCACTAAACTTACACCCTGGTCTAGTTCTAGCTGAGGTTACAATACAACCATTCTTATTGTGCCCAGCGTTGAAGAATGTGTGAATGGCAGTCCAGAGTCTACAGCGTTGACCAGGCTGGTTGGATCAGAGTTAGGATCAGAGTTATTATGAGACTTCTATGAGCACTAACGGGCCACCTGCCCTTAGAAGCATAGGTGGCCTAGTGGTTATAGTATCCGACTCCTAAGCGAGAGGGACCTGGTTTGAATCCCACTGCCGCCATGAACCAATGACTTTTTTCTGATATATGTACATTAGTTGAATACTAACCGATGCTCTAAGGGTGCAAACATCATGATGAAACCTGCTCATTCAGATGACCAAATGTGTAGGAAACCATGATCCAATTTGTTCAGGTTTCCGTGGTAGCAGGTCAGATGGCAGTCGCTCCACTGTAATTACTTGATCTGCCAATCCTGGATCATGGCAATGCAGACCCCGGGCTCTCGTGAGCGAGAGGATAACCTTCACATTAACGCCAAGAACTATCGCTACATATTCGTTACTAAAATATGTAACGAATATATGGAATAGCGAATCTGGTGAATCGCATCAGTTGTGTGGAATTAATATTGTGTAAAATCACGAACAGGAAGAAACGCGTTTGTGTATAATTGAAGTGTGTGTGGAATAAATAATGTGTTGAATGTCAGTTGTGCGGAATCCATATTGTGTAGAATCGCGAATAGGTAGAATTGCGTTTGTGTTGTACATCGATCAATCCGACTGAATGTGTAACCATTATCCAATCTGGTGAGGTTTCCCGGCGGCAGGGTCACGGAGGTCAGATGGCAGTCGCTCCATTGTAATTATCTGATCCACCAAATCCTGGATCATGGTCAACGGGGACAGCGGGCACTCGTAAGCGAGAGCATAACCGGGACATGAACGGCAAGATGACTTATATTTTTATTTTTTTATACTACTCAGGTTGCAAACAAGCTAACGGCCTGCCTGTCTTTATTGCCTTTATTGTCTGTATTGCCATTACATTAAAAGATCAACCACCAACTTTATGAAGTTAAAAAATCACCTTGTACCTACTAGACAGAGGGCCTAGTGTGAGTTCCGCTTCGAATTTACTTTACGCAAACGCGATAGTTAAGTAAAATCGAAGCGGAACTCACACTAGGCCCTCAGGTCGCTAGTAAACAAACCAGCGCAATCCACACGACAGGCACGCACCCAGTGAGCGATGAGTAAATTCGTGAATTTGCATACACGGTCATGTTGGGAGGCGTGAACTGGGTTGTGGACATATTTACATTTAATGGAGGCATCGACCGAGTCTGCCGTGGGGTAGGTCGAGGCTGGAGCCGCATGACTCGTTGCGATGCGACAATGGGGCTACACTACGGCTTGCAAAAGTTGCTCTCGCGCTCGATAAGCGAGAACAGGCGCGACATCGATACTGCTACTTTCGTCTTAGTATTGAGGAAGGAAACAAACGCTCTCTCGCGGCGTGAGCTGTGTCGCCGATACACTTGTGATAGCCGTGCTACACGTGTGGTTGCAGGGGCGGCTTTGTTGGTCTACGTAGGTACTTATTACAATGAATGAGTCCATTTATTGAATGATGGTTTGGTAGGTTATACTCGTCATCATCATCATCGTCCTAGCGGTTATCCCGACCTCTGCCAGGGTCTGCTTTCGTACTCATTCTTCTCCACTTCGCCCGGTCTTCGGCATCCTCGCGTCCGATTCAGCAATGTCAATCCATCGCTTCTTGGGTCGCCCACGGGGCCTATTTCCTGATACCGTTTGGTAGGCTATACTAGTTGGTACTAGAGACGGGCGATAAACTTCGGTCAATTAGAGTTCATGTATAAAAAGTGAGACTTAATGGGGGCATCGACCGAGTCTGTCGTGGGGTAGGTCGAGGCGGGAGCCGCATGACTCGCTGCGACGCGACAATGGGGCTACCTACACGTGTGGTTGCAGAGGCGGCTTTGTTGGTCTACGTAGGTACTTACTACAATAAAGGAGTCCAGTTATTGAATGATGGTTTGGTAGGCTATACTAGGTACTGCAGCGTGTGTGCTCATGCAGGCCTTAGGTAAGGACGGGTTCTAGGACAGGTAGGTGTCGGAGGCCGTATGTTTGGACGGGCTCTAAGTTAGGTAGGCGTTCGGGTTGGCCTGCTGCTCCTGTAGGGTAACCGGGGCTCTAGTCGGTTAAGTAGGTTAAAGCAAGTAGGATATAGGCGTGTAGGTATAGATAGGTCGGAGCAAGTAGGATGCAAGCTATTAGCTTGAATCTATGAGCACACATAGCACTGGCTAGGTGATAATTCAAATATGTTCCATTTGAATTAGATCTAAGGTATTATATGTATTTTATATCATTCTTCAAACTAAAGTTATCAATAACATCAATTAAACATTTGCATTTTTACGTTAAACTCAGTGTAACACGCAGTGCTACAGTACTAAAGACATCGGTCAGATAGAGTTCCTGTATAAAAATATTGATTAATGTGGAAGAAGCAAGTGAGACTTACACCCGGTTTCTGAAACGCTTGTCAAATCATTGATTAGCTAACAGACTGTCACATTTAACAAGCTGTTAAATCACTGTTTGTTTCTGAAAGGCCAATCAATCTATTGTTAGCTAATCGAACATTAACAAGAGATCAATTTTTTCGTCTGGCTACCCCTGCTAAAATCAGTCACATTCATTCACTCATATATGTTTTGTTTCTGTCTAACGCATTGATTTGTATCTGTCCCTAGCGGCCTTTTGATAGCGGCGGGATATTCAACTTTTAGATGAAACTGATAGCGATTGTATAGATTTCGTGTAAAATAGAATATTATAAAAAAATATATACAGAGCGAGAAAAGAGAAATTATAACAATATTTATGTTATAGGGTCACGGGTTCCAGTGGATCAGTAATCCCATCATCATCATCTTTAGGCAGTTAGGTGGGTCCCGGTCCACTGCTGAATACAGGCCTCCCACGGCTTACACTCTGGTCGACTCTGTTATCTTGCATCCATCGGCTCCCTAGGACCTTAAAGAGGTCATCCGTCCATCTCTTGGGAGGCCATCCAGAGAAAGCCACTCAACAACATCCGCCCCATCGGCTATCGATTCTGT
Source organism: Blastobasis lacticolella (assembly GCA_905147135.1). Taxonomy (NCBI): domain Eukaryota; kingdom Metazoa; phylum Arthropoda; class Insecta; order Lepidoptera; family Blastobasidae; genus Blastobasis; species Blastobasis lacticolella. Next base: position 15,731,826 of record LR990045.1, read on the forward strand.
GAGATTCTTCCAATAATCCCATTAGTTAAATCCTGGTTCAAGTCCTGGATACGGGCCAGTTCGTGGTTCAGGTCCAGGTCCTGGCCCTGGATCAGGTCCAGTCCCTGGCTTCGGACCAGGTCCTGGTTCAGGTCCAGGTACTGGCCCCGGACCAGATCCTGGCTCCGCACCAGGTCCTGGATCAGGTTCAGGCCCTGGACCCTGCCATGTCCGTGGTTCAGGTCCTAGTCCTGGTTCAGGTCCATGTCCTGGCCCCGAACCAAGTCCTGGTCCAGCTAATGTTTATGGTCTACTAGTGGACCCGGCGCGACTTCGTTCGCGTAGCGTTCTAACCCTTACCCTACACCTACCCTACACCTACCCTACACTTACCCTACACCTACCCTACACCTACCCTACACCTACCCTACACCTACCCTACACCTACCCTACACCTACCCTACACCTACCCTACACCTACCCTACACCTACCCTACACCTACCCTACACCTACCCTACACCTACCCTACACCTACCCTACACCTACCCTACACCTACCCTACACCTACCCTACACCTACCCTACACCTACCCTACATCTTAGGTGTGAATCTAAACCATTCCCAGATCCCCTTGAACACACACAAAAAATTTCATCAAAATCGGTCCAGTCGTTTGAGAGTAGTTCAGTGACATACACACTCACAGAAGAATTATATATATAAAGAAAATATATATATAAAGAAAATGTGCTGGCACTGGTCAGGGTCCTGGTTCTGGTTCAAGCTCAAATTGTGATCATGGTTGCAGTTTTGGTCATTATCCTGGACCAGTACCTGGACCCTAGACCTGGACTTTGCCTCGGACCAAAACTAGGATCTGGACCAGGGCCAGGACCAAGACCTAGACCAAGAAAATCGGATATAATTTCTTTTGACAATCGGTTAATTGGTCGATTTTCGCCAATTAAAATAACAAGGCGATAACATACAGTTAACATGAGAAAAAGCTTTCCGAAAACCCAAAATTACATTAATCAGCCGTTAATTGGAGATTTGACAATCCGCTAACAAGCTGTTAACAAACTGTCAGTTGGCCCTTTCAGAAACCCAAACTGCATTTAATCAGAGTTTAACAAGCTGTTACGTAATTTTTGCGTTGACAAGCGATTCAGAAACCGGGTGTTAATGGGGGCATCGACCGAGTCTGCCGTGGGGTAGGTCGAGGCGGGAGCCGCATGACTCACTGCGACGCGACGATGGGGCTGCCTACACGTGTGGTTTCAGAGGCGGCTTTGTTGGTCTAAGTAGGTACTTACGACAATGAATGAGTCCATTTATTGAATGATGGTTTGGTAGGCTACATTAGTTGGTACTAACTTCGGTCATAGAGGATTGACGTGTGTTACGTTTGATATATGGTATGTTTTATTTGTAACTAGTGCATTCGGCGCGACTTCGTTCGCGTTCACCTACTTTACCCTTACCTGATTTTCTTGTTTATAAACCTTCTTCTTGTATCACTCTATCTATTGTTGAAAACCGCATTAAAATCCGTTGCGTAGTTTAAAAGATCTATGTACACATAGATACTGACGGCGAGAAGTTGTTTCTTGTAATTGTACAGTGCTTTTCTTGAACACTAATGGCAAAACCGTTTTTTCCTTATTGTTAATTATATTTTCTTTGTGTCTGTACCTCAGATCAGATTCGTGGAAGCCGAGACGGGGAGTTGCCGAGCTGGGAATAACTGTATTTACCTTTTGACTTGATGAATTTGTATTTGCCTTTAAGACTACTTAATTTCGAATTTTGGAATGGATAAGAAGGATAAAAAAGTTTGCCCTTTAGAAAATATGCCCTTTAACATTCTACACCTGTAAGTTTTGCGCGCCTGATTATTGTGATAAGGATTTCAATTTCAACGCCCTATCAAACAAATAAATCCCATTCCGATCGTGAACCATAAACACTCAGGTTGTAAAGCCATAGCAACTTTGCCATTATGTCACAGTGCCTCTCCGATAAGGTGCACGTCACACTTCCGTTGGTATTATGTCATCGTGAGTACGCCGTGCGGTCCCGACCTGCCCTACAGAGTTCGCGGCGCATTGTTCAATGACGTGTCGACAACTACACGCCACAGACACGGCACCGATTAACAGCTACCTATTATCTGGGTGCCCTTTTGAGAATAAGGAAGTTCGTAGTAGCGTAATTATCTAGCTAGGCTGTCTTAGCTACCTTTTCAGAACTAAGTTTTTACTAACTAGTGAACCCGGCCCGACTTCGTTCGCGTACACCTACTTTACCCCTATCTAAGCTTTTTTTGCTTGTAAACCTTGAATTACTCTATCTATTGTTGAAAACCGCATTAAAATCCGTTTCGTAGTTCAAAAGATCGAAGCGTACATGCATAGACTCATAGGGACAGACGGCGGGAAGCGATCATTGTAAAAATGTTAGGACATTTGAAAAGGATACTTATAGTCCCACATTCGCGGTTGCCTTCAATGTCCATGACATCGCAGACAAGCTGCAGGAGTGCGTCTTTGAGTATGACTACATCACGCTTCGACCGACAACTTAAAATATATTTATTTCATAAACCAATGTTACAATATCTGATGTGAATGGGATCTCCTTGTAGACTAGATGATTGTCTATCTCTGGAGAGCCCGCTCTTCCATAACTCCTAATACTCAAAAATAATAATAACTTACTTAATAAAGATTTAATGTGTGTGAGAATTTATAACGTAAGGAAATGTCTGGCCGTGCCCCCTGTCTGGGAAAAGAAACGCATGAAGCGTGGCCACAAACTCTACCATCTAGGATGCCGAAGATCGCTCGGTCTGTGAACAAAGACAAGGCGGACCGTGGTCCACCTCCGTGCGTATGTCTGTTTAAGACATTAGGCGTCATGTACAATACCTGTATGTGGAAGTGATGTGTCAATGTTGGTGTTATATTATTCTACTCAGCTGCCGGATAAAGACCACGTGACAAAATTCAATTTTAACATAGCAACATTTCAGATTCGATCCTTTGCAAACATTTTGATACGAGAAAGAAACACATTTTACGTTATATAGTGAGATAAGATCGAATACGACCGGGTTTTGGGAACTCATTTGAAGCAATTTATGTCAAAAAATCCAATTTCTTTAATTTAAATTTAAATTTAGTTTGCAAATTATTTTTTAATACGATGTTTTTCCTATTAGAAGAGCGGATCCTGACGCAAGCGGCGACCGCAACGATGATTACAATGATGTAACTTCGTACTTAAGATTTCTAACAATATTAAAACTTTTTCCATTTAATGTTGGTAACATCGTTTCTTAATTTAAAACAGGACAAGACAAGGACAAAAACTTGTTTTTAAAAAATAACATCATCAACCCGAAAGCATATTTTAAGAATTACTTAGGCACTCCGTGTCGGGACGAGCCACTTATTCCTTTATAAATATTGTATCACAAACAGGAAGCGCTAAGCGCTATCAGCCCTATTAATAATAACATGGCATAACTTTGTCAAGTTATGACGTGATAGTGTCGGTAGGAATAGCCATTGAAGTTCCTATTGCTAATCTTAGGTGTAAAGCTACGCTACGTTTATTAATACGGAGGTACAATTACATACTTATTCTATTGACTTTTTCGCATTTTGCAAGAATAGACTAATTATAGACGGCTTATAGACTAATTAATTAAAACGAAGTCCATGTCAAAATTACTTAGTTCTCGTTGTTAAAGTAATCATGTAGGTACCTACTCAAGTAAAGTATCTACTTAAGTATCTAATTGAATGAGACCCGACCGGTGGAAATACCTACCTAGAGGCAGCACCATAGAACAAAAAAAACAGTTTTTTGGGCAGCACTATCATATTCAGCATCACAGCCCATAACAGTCTACTGCAGGACTTAGGGTCTCTACTACGAAAGGGAGGTTTTTGGTATAATCTCCACGCTTGGCAGGCGAGTTGGAGATCGCGGTTTTCCAAATATAACAATGAAAAACGCTGCTGCCCATTTTCCAGCCTACGGAGACACTAGATCTTTTACCTGGAAAACATTAGTCGCCTTGTACGATACCCACGAGGAGTTGGTGATATTCTACTCCGCCAGACTCCACACAGCCACTATCGTATTACCGATTTCTAAATCTTCGTAAATACAAATAAAGAACCTATATTTGTATTTTACGAAGACATTTCTGTCCAATAACCTTTTTATAAGTACTATTAAGAGTACAATACCTGATGGACAAGTGATCACCGCCGCAACACCAGGGGCTGAAAGCGTGCGGCCTATTTTTTCTCAAATAATAACGTTTATCCACACTATCAACAAGACACTTAGTTACTATAATAAAATTACTTGCATTGTTTAACAAGATCGTTTCTTTTTGTCCTACCTACCCATAGAAGTATTCTCCTTAATATACCATTTGTATGTATAACTCACCCTAAAATGATTTCCAAGATATGGTAATGTTTAGCTACATTTTGATTGCTTTGTTACTAATTACATTAATTTTGTGCGTCAAAGCAATTTTGACGATTCAACGAGTAATCCAGCTGAGTGTTCGTGTTCTTCAAAGTTTTGGAAGCCTTACGAGTGGTCTAAAGCCGTCGCACCTGTAATTGTGCAGTAACTCAATTTGATAAGGACAAGACAACCCGTTTTATAGGCAGGTATGGGAATAGGAAACGTGTAAGTATCCATTTATAAGTGACCATATTTATAAATTATTTAACATAAATAATACCATAAAACATAATAACAGTACAGTACAGTATAGTTTGAAAAGTTTCAAAACTATTATGAATGCCAAAATTAAAAAATAAATGTTTTGATCAATAAATTTTTAACAAAAAGTAGCTTTTTTGACGTTATATATGAGTATGACGGATGCGGTCAATAGTACGGACTCATGTGGTCAATAGTACGGACTCATGACGAAGAAAACGGAAGTGGGAGTGCGCCCTCTGGTGGGGCGTGCTGACAGAGTCTCGACGGCACGACTCGGCCTGAGTGGCGGCCATTCTTGGCGCGACCGCCGCCGAGGAGTGACGCGTCTTGAAACTGTCTCCACATTTCGTTTATAGAAAGTGTTATTTACGTTTGAAAATAAAGTTATTTTAAAATCACTTTTGAAATAAGAAAGTTAATCACCTCAACTGCCTACATTGTGATACTGCTCTGATTTCAAGTGAAATTATAAGTGATGTGCAAAAATGAATTGGAATAAATACAGTGGAGTAAATGTGAACCTTTTCTTTAATTTATCTGGACGATCTAATACTGATATCACCACCCTGATGACAATGATCCTGATACACCCTTTCCTTCACGCGACGACATCAGAAGCGGTGATGACGAACGCAACGCCCAAGAGATGGTATGATGAGAAGCGACAAAGAAAATGCAGATAACGCTTTGTGGAAGCGTAATAATAAAAGGAAAGTGATTACTCGATCCAGTTGAATTGCCTACATTAAAATATAAAATGATTAAACACGTTCAAAGCGCAGCCAAGAGTCCAAACACCCCGAGATATAAGACAAAGACTTCGTCAGACAGATTGGGGGATTTATAAAGTAAACAACAAATCATCTGTACCAATTGGTTATGGTCAAGGCAGACCTCGGGCCTTCGAGAGCACCATTGGGATATTGATACCATTATTAAAAATCGAGTGAAACTTACTATGGACGGCACTTTGAACAACATTGCAATGCAACGCTGGACTGGTAGCCTCAACGTGATTGTTTCAACATGGGACGATGGTAGACAATCTGCGAGTGTTGCGTACATGACTGAGAAATGATGTGATATTGACAGTTCCTCTTTATCTGGTGAGTCCTATACATAATTATTATTTGGTAAAAACCTGTGCTGAAAAGAGGCTCCCTAGCAGATTTTAAGTTATTTACTTTGATAATTCAGAAAAGTATTCTGACAGAAACACTATTGATGCCCTTAGTAGAGAGAAGGGCAGGTTAATTTGTATCTTTAGTGAAACTACAAATAGAAAGAATGTAAACAAAACAAAAAGAACGTCATTTATGGTCAGTGTTACAAATTGTTGGTAAAGATGTCAAAAACTACTGCCAAGTTTAATAAATATTAGCTTTTGCGGGTACCTATGTCAAATAAAGAATTATGTTAAATCCCTCTAAATGTACACTGTGTTAAAATTAAAAAAGTGACATTTAATCTAAGATTATTTTACCATCTTGAAACACGCTATGATTTAACGTATTACCAACATCACGTCAGTTATCGGAAAACAAGAATAAGAAATACTTGAAAGCATAGTCCTATTATTTTTATAAATTGAGTACGTAAGCATCGTTATGGTGGTACTGCTGCTGATTGACTTCTTCTTCTTGATCGTTACCTCACTGCTGAGGATCGTGACATCTTCGGAGTTTGTCTCCATCGGTCGCCTGATGTAATGCGACGTTGACGGATGTATCGTTCGGATATTTGGTCCGCTCATCTCTTCGGACTTCGGCCTCTGGGTCTCTTGCCTTCGACTTTTCCCGTCACCATAAATCGTTCCAGATTGCTGATTAAGTAAATATTTGATAATAACAGTGTGGCAGGGATGCCGTAGCAGTGAGTTTGTGGAACAATTAGCTGGTGTACTTTAGGATGTTGTATCTTAGAGATAGGATAGGCTTCGAATGTGCAAAATTTCAATAATGACCCAGTAAAGATCTCCGCGATTTCTATGCGAGCGGGAGGGTGCCAACATGTATCGAAAAAAAAAAAAGAGAAAAATTGTTAGCGTGTTTGTTTACATTTAACAGGAGACGTTCGAACGAACTTTTCCATATTTCAGTATGTTTGTTATTGTGGTCGTAGTTTCCCAATGTTATAGAAGATATCCGCGGTAACAATGGGATCACTCATATACGTTTCTTTTAATACTACAAAACGGAAAAAAGGGGTAGTTTGGTTAGTAATTTAATTTTATGTTGGTATCAAGTTATTAATCGAAAGAAAAAGTAAATACGAGTAAGTGAACTGATTGACGGTAGATAATTTCGATTTATGTTTTGAGTAACTAAAGATAAACCTGTGACTTAGTTCGACCGAAAACCATTTGTTCTATGTTAATATGACTTAGTTTGACCTGGTTAAAGACTTTGTTAGACGGATCTATCTAAGAAGCTAACTCAATATGTGACGTCTGTCGAGCCGAGGTTTTTATAAGATTTATATGATAGTTTTGTTTTCTTAAAATTTCGTAATTCGCATCATCGGATGGAGGTGATCGTGTTTTATCACTGATGGTGGGCTGATGGAGCCTATGGGAGAGTTTTATGGTTGCTTACCGGCCTGATGGAGGCTATGGGAGCGTGGCTAATAGAAGGTAGTTGTTTCAATCTTTGTGAGAAAATGTTGAACGATAATGATGTTAAGAAAGTCCAGATATTTTGGTGATTGTTCAATAGTCGGTTTATTAAATTAACTTTAGCTCCGAGTACTGAAATTTCCATGATTACCGATATAAAGTAACTTTTTCGAGTTCTGTTGTTGTACCAGTAAGATGAGGCAGTGTAAGCAATGGTGAGATTTTATATCCTTCTGCCAGTACAAGTTTAGTAGTACCTAACCTGTTGTTGAGGTCAAATATCCTGATTTATTTGGCTGACTTGGAGTGGCCTGGAAATCATGTGTGTGATAGCCCCGAAAGTCTCGATTGTGTTGTGGCTGTAGATGGCAAATTTAATGTTGTAATTTTTTTTTTTAGAAGGCGTCTGTATATGGGACACCTTCATTATTACAATCATTGTTAAATCGTTTCAAAATGGGAGGCTTAAACATAACGTAAACTCTAAATAGAGTATACTTGTTCGAACAGTTAAAATTGATGACGATGATTATTACTTGTTTAGTTTTGGTGTGGTAACATATGAACTGGATGGTAACAACTTACCTATGACTGGCGTAACAGATAAACGTGAGAGCTTCATATTATTAAACTCCTGATTTAGTTTTAATATTGAGCAGTAGAGATAATGTTGTTTTTGTAGAGATATCACCGTGAACATTTGTTCGGGTCTGTGACGATTACTTGTTATGTAACTCGTAGACCGTTATTACGTGTTATGATAGCAGATATGACTGTGTTACCTATCACTGACTTAGTGCAGATTTGGTCGAAGAATTGACCACGAGCTGAGAGTCTATAGACAGCTATTAGTGAAGTAAAGCGTGTTAAAGTTACTACTTCATGATTTCAGCAATTTCATATTAAAAAGTATACTGTATAGTCTAGCAGTGGCTATATAAGTACGGCTACTACAGTGGTGCCCCTATATTATAGAAAGAGGTATTACTAGAGTCTATAAGTACCTACTGGTTTAAAAAATGTGACGTATGAACAACACTGAGCTTATATGTTGGCAATGTTTATTAACGCCTGGGTGGCTCCCGCCTGTGTGGCTCCCGCCTGTGTGGCTCCCGCCTGTGTGGCTCCCGCCTGTGTAGATCCCGCCTGTGTGGCTCCCGCCTGGGTGGCTCCCGCCTGTGTGGCTTCCGCCTCTGTGGCACCCACCTGTGTGGCATTCCGCCTGTGTGGCATTCCGCCTGTGTGGCATTCCGCCTGTGTGGCATTCCGCCTGTGTGGCATTCCGCCTGTGTGGCATTCCGCCTGTGTGGCATTCCGCCTGTGTGGCATTCCGCCTGTGTGGCATCTCGCCTGTGTGGCATCTTGCCTGAGTGGCATCCCGCCTGTTTGGCATTTCGCCTGTGTGGCATTTAGCCTGTGAGGCATTCCGCCTGTATGGCATTTCGCCGGTGTGGTATTTTTCTGTGTGGCATTTCGCCTCTGTGCCATTTACCCTTGTGTGACATCTTACCTGTATCGTGCTATGGCAGACGTGATACAGGATATAGAATATACTCGTAGTTTGACGATTAGAGTGGTACTGACCAGAGTGACACCCAGTCTGGGTGGCACCTAGTCTGTGTGGTATTTCGCTATTGTGCAGGTCCAGTTGCGTGCCGGCCCGGTTGCGAGGCGGTCCGATTGCGTGGCTGCCCGTCTGATAGCGTTCGTCAGTGTGGTGGTTCGCCTGTGTGTCATATCTTCTGTATGGTAATATTACTCTTATTTTTAAAATTAGGATGGCGCTGACGGATGACCAAAATCATATGGCATTTAATGAAGGAGTGTTTCGATCACACTCGAAGTAACATTGGGTCTTTTGCCGAGTACTGAAAATTTTATGTAGGTAGGTATGTCACATATTTGTAGTAAATCTAAGAACCTACAGTAATGGAGGTCGGGGACAGTACACGAGCTTTGTGATTGGATTTGTGATGTTTCCCACTCAACAAGATCATCAAGGGGAAAACACTGGTGATGATGATGAAACCTTCATTTGTGGTAATTGTGATACGGTTCATAGTCTGGTGTCCTGTCACACCTCTCTCATAAACTGAAGCCGTAGCTGAATTTATGTCGGCAACTTAGAAAGAATAACTTGTGTACGAGATGATGTTGTTCTCTCAAGTCTCTCTCAATCTACGGAAGTTTAGTATGATAAATGATAATGTACGTATGTTTTATGTGTACACAAATAGCAGTTACTTAAGTATTGGTGGGTTGAAGCAGTCGTGATAGATCCAATCACATGATTCATAAGACTTACTTGGGTGATGTGTTGTGGTCAGAAGTGACCGAGCGAATATGGTACTGTGCTATGGTTTTCATGTTTCAGATAACACACGAGGACGTGTGTATAGCAGGACGGCCGTGACGGATGCGGTCAATAGTACGGACTCATGTGGTCAATAGTACGGACTCATGACGAAGAAAACGGAAGTGGGAGTGCGCCCTCTGGTGGGGCGTGCTGACAGAGTCTCGACGGCACGACTCGGCCCGAGTGGCGGCCATTCTTGGCGCGACCGCCGCCGAGGAGTGACGCGTCTTGAAACTGTCTCCACATTTCGTTTATAGAAAGTGTTATTTACGTTTGAAAATAAAGTTATTTTAAAATCACTTTTGAAATAAGAAAGTTAATCACCTCAACTGCCTACATTGTGATACTGCTCTGATTTCAAGAGAAATTATAAGTGATGTGCAAAAATGAATTGGAATAAATACAGTGGAGTAAATGTGAACCTTTTCTTTAATTTATCTGGACGATCTAATACTGATATCACCACCCTGATGACAATGATCCTGATACACCCTTTCCTTCACGCGACGACAAGTATATTAAGAGTCATTTGGCGTATGTTTTACAAAAAATGACTAAGCCGTCTCCTTCCAGGAGGATCCCAAACATGGTATGTTTTGAAAATATTTCTTGAAATTTTAGAAAACAGGTGGCCGAAATGTAATGGTGTAGTATATTTTTAGAACGGGCTTGTGAACCCCTTTCATTTGACCACTACACAAAATAGGTTTAAAAAAAAAATACAAATCCCATACAAAAATTTATGACGTCATCACTGGTCGGCCATGGGAATAAGTTTAAGAACAACCGCTTAAAATGATTGTTTTAACCTAAAGTACCCGTGTACCTACCGGCTATCCTGTACATCGATTTGCGTTTTTTTTTATCGTAGCCCGACGACTAATTTAAAATGTACTTGGTAACTATTTTTGCCTACGTAGGTACTGTGGTTCCAATTTATTATTGCAAATTTTCAATTCCATAGGGTCATGATGGCTTTATTTTCCCAGTTGAGCTCCGCCTTGATCATGATTCACGATTTAGCAGATCAGGTAATTACAGTGGAGCGATTGCCATCTGACCTCCGTGACCCTGTAAACAGGGGAACCCAACCAGATTGGATCATGATTAATCATTCAGTCCCCTGAATGTATAGGTTTCATCACGATGTTTTCCCTCACCGTAAGAAGATCGATTAGTGTTCAACTAACGTACACTACTCAGAAAAGAGTCATTGGATTAGTTAGTGGAGATCAGTGGAGAGTTAGTGGGATTCAAACCCGGTACCTCTTGCTTACGAATCGGATACCGTAACTACTCAGCCACCGACGCTTAGAGTTATGTCGATATAATTTAGAATGGGACACACCTTTACCAAAAGACTTATGTCATGTTTGAGAGAGTTTTTATAACAATATTATTAACGAGGAACTTTTCGATCTGGTGCCCACAGCGCAATTCCGCCATCGCACCACCCGCCGTGGGCTGGGTACTCATCCTCACTACGTAGACCCTCTGTTGGTCACGACGCGAAGGTTCGAAAGAACGTTTCTCGCTCGTACGATTCGGATGTGGAATGAGCTCCCAGCCACAGTGTTTCCTTTGTACTATGACATGGGATCGTTCAAGAGGTATATTAGAGGTCTCTTCAGAGGTGGGCAACGCATCAGTGACTCCCCTGGTGTTGCTGATGTCCATAGGCGGCGGTGACCACTTTCCATCAGGTGGCCCGCTTGCCTGTTTGTCTGCCGTATAACATAAAAAAAAAACATGCCTTGCTGGCTATACATCGTTTTTTGCATGTTTCTGAGGCTAAGCTTACGGCTGCTGCTGTTATTTAAAATATACAAGTCTAGACCATACGAACATTCACCTACTTTGCTCAAAATCAAAGCATGATGCAATTAAATCTAAGCTAAAAATTCCGAAACTGGACTTGTTGTTATTAGCAAAACATGCTAATCATGTCGCTAGCAGGCTTAACCTGACGACTATTGATATTTTTAGTGATTCCAAGATTGTGATAAGCTGAATAGACATATCGTGCTCTGGGTTCCCGTGTACATAGGAAACCGCGTTAAAGAAATAATGCGGTTAACACAGACATCTAGTTGGCACTTTACTCCAGGTCTATTCAACCCAGCAGACATTTTATTTAGAGATACGGATCCAATATAAAAAGCTATTAGTTTCTGTTGGCTCGTGGATGAATGCGTGGACCAGATTATTTAATAGAGTCAGATTGTTACATATATAAAATGACGACACTAAAACGCTGTTAAGATTTACATGTTATAATTTTTCAAATTTACTTCCTCAATATTGCCGTCTTTTATAATTTTAAATAAAACATCATAAGCCAATAAAAGTTAAATTTTACCAGGTATGTGAAACTGATCATCAGCCAGACACATTTTTGGGACTTTAAAGCTTCTCACTATTTTTGTTTGAGGCCGCTTGGATGATATTTTATCGACAATGGAACAAGTGATGTTTAGTTTATAATTCTGCATAATCTACTCTATGGGCGGGTAAGCCTAAAGTGCGCTCCACATGTTTGCCGAAACTTCCGGCGAAACTTTTGCCGGGACTTTGGTCGACATTCTCGCCTATTAGGGATGTGGCAGGTGCCAAAACGCGTCGACATTATATCGATTCACCGGTGTAATATCGTTAATCTGCTTTAAACAGGGTCACAGAGGTGATGGCAGCTGCTCTACTGTAATTACTTGATCTACTAATATCGTGGATCATGGTCAAGTGTACCCCGAACCTGTTAAGGGAAAAAGCATTAGGAATATAAATATCAAATCGATCGAATCGAGACGACAACAAACTATCTCTACTTAGTCTATGAAATAGGCGAGACATGCCAAACATGCACGGAACTACACGAATATAGGCGAATACTCCGTCTACATTATCGTGTTCCCGCGGAACTGTCCACATGTGGAGTGCGCTTTAAGGCTTTAATAGATTTACTACTGCAAACGTCACACAAGATACCAATATTTTTATAAAATCATATTGTGGTAATCCCAGCTGTTCGGCTAATGCTGTGATACAAAATGAGATTTGACTCCCACATTCTAAAAGCGCCCTTACCACTAGTTTTTAATTGTTTGCTCCTTGTACAATCACCTTAGCAGTGTGTATCAAAACGGATGGCTTGGTTTACAGGCTGTGCTACGTGCTTGATTGGTGTTTCATCATCTGTCACAATGTCATACACAGCTTTTGATAATCCGTGATCGCACTTTGACAACATTTTTTTACACCAATCAACTCAGATCTGTTTTTGTACTGGGGTGAATTCATGAGGAATCCAGCGGCCACAAAGTTTTCCAACTTTTAAATGTTGATAGATTTTTTGAATTTGGCTTATACCATCCCCGAGGACGAATCTCCTCATAAGTGATACACCGGTTTACTTCAATTTTTTTTTGTTTAATTTCGCATTAATTGCATTTTTGCTGTGTACGACAAACTTAAACTTGTGAAAAAAACAATAGACAGATTTCCGCGTATTTTGGTATAAATTGTGGGTTGTAGTATAAATCTCAAAATCAGTACTCAAATAATATATTGTTGTTTTCGTGGATTAATTAAATCCATAAATTAACCATACACAACATCCTTCCATCAACTTACCATCCCCCTCTCCCAAGGGAACCGTGATGTATTTCGGGATAAAAAGTATCTACTGTTCTACCTCGTAGTATGAACTCAAATCATATCTTCTTCTTGGGCGATACGCTCTTGACAAAGCCGTCGTGGTCATTATGTGTTGTGGGCAGCTATTACTCGCCTCACGATTTTTTGCCATCTCGATCAGAGGGCTTAGTGTGAGTTTCGCTTCGTTTTTACTTTACTATCGCGTTTGCGTTTACGTGAAAATTAGTATGAAAAAATGTATAGCGCCGTCTAGTGGTACGTAAATGAAGCTTTTTTCTTCATACTAATTTCGACGTAAACGCAAACGCGATAGTAAAGTAAAATCCAAGCGAAACTCACACTAAGCCCTCTGTTACCAGTTTTCCTGGTACACTCATACAAGGGACCGCCTATAGCAGATTGAAACTGATCAGTCCATCGCATGGGTGATCTTCCACGCGGTCGGCTACCCTCCACTCTGCGCAGACGCTCGACGGAGTCTTGGTTTTGCCTCGAGACGTGTCCGAAGAACTTGAGAATGCGAGCTTGTATGGGTGTGGACAGACCCCGCTTAATACCGAGTTTTTGGAGTATGGAAGCATTTGTTCGAAACTCGTTCCAAGATACTCCAAGCGTCCTCCTCCAGCACCACATCTCTAAAGCATCTGCTTTCCTCCTCTTCGAAGCATACAAAAATATGGGGAAAACTTAACTTCTCACAACACAAAGTTTCACTGTTACTTTCCGTTCAGACTAAGTTTTGCCTAAGCAGCCATATATTGTAGGATAGGGGAAAAATACCTTTTATTTGACATACACTCGTAGATTATAGTAGATTATCTACGGGTAGATTATCGTAGATTATCTCCATGGCAACCCCATACCGACCAGGCCAGACCAGGGCGAGAATAGGCATTATTTGACAATGTTCTTTCTTAAAATCCATGATTTTTCAGAATACCAGATTGGGCGAAGATATTACTGTGGCCGGATCTCCTACTATTATGAATGTCGGTATACGCGTCGGTGACCTTATGACGGGTCCGACTCCATCCGAACCGAGTTCGATCCCTAGTACCGCTATGTACCTACAGTCAACAACATAAGGCTATACCGGGAATCCACGAAAAATGATGCGTTCTGGTTGTGTTGTATATATAGCCTTTTAGTTCGGCCGTGCAAACGACTTTTTCTGTTTTATGTACATTAGTTAACCGATGCTCTTACGGTGAAGGAAAACACTGTGAGCAAACCTGCACATTCAGGTGACTGAATGAGTAACCATAATCCAATCTGGTCAGGTGCTTTTTGCAAGCTCATGAGTGCCAGGTGCTCTCGCGCCCGAGAGCAACCGGAGTATTGACGCCAAATTTTTTTAAAAGAGAATGCTTTGCGCCGCATTTCTATTCGTCTGCCTGTGCTATTGTGGTTCCCGCCAGGACGGAATTCTAAATACGTTTATTACTAGTTACTGTTAGCGCTATTTCACGTAATGTCGATCCCCGAATGTTCGTTCTTAACATTAATTTACGTACTTTGAAAACATTTAAATAAAATGCTATTTAACCAAGGATGATAATTACCTGTCCGTTCGGTATACTTAACAGTTGAATATCTGAATCTCTGCCTAAATAACAATTAACGTTTCGCGTTTAAACTATAAAACGTTACATGCCAACCAGACAGACATACTAGTAACAATTTGTTGGAAATTTCGTGAATCGTGAGTTTTTGTTACGGTGCCAAATGTGATCGGGTATCGCCGTCAGCGGTACGTAAGCAGACGACGGCTGTTAATTAGGCGAGACCAATTCAGACCGTTCCATTTTACAGATAAGGTTCAAAATCCCAAAAATACGTTTAATGCACCTACGCAATTATAACATTACCTAAATAACAAATCGTGCCACTTGTGTTTGATCTAAAGAAATGAGTGTCGGGAATTCATTCGAAGTTTGTGGCGAATTTTTTACGCCATACGTACGAGATAGTGACGATGTCGTTTTCATGAATGACCTGTCTTTAATTTTAAGTTTAAAAAAAATCGTATTACCTTGTTATTTAGGTAATATGTGGTTGTAGTGCTTACTCGAAGCGTATGATTTGTAGTCCTTGAAGCTATTTATATCTACATATCGTATCAAATTTTCATACAAATTAAACCGCGTAACGTTAATAACAAGTTAATTAGTAAAGTTAGTTAATTAGGTGAGAGTTACACTTGAAGGGAAAATTCTCCTGAGGCCCTGTGTTCAAATAAATTTTTACTGGATGGTAAGACTTGATTCCGCTTCATCATCACATTCATCAACTCCTATAATAGTCCAATGCTGAATTGGAGCCACCTCCACATAATCTTCGCGGTTACCCGGCAGGCTGGAGATGGCTGTATTGAAAATACTCGACACAAAACGCAGCTGCTCGTTTTCTAGTTATAAAAAGGTAGGCAAGAACTATCTTGTATACTTCTTGGCGTAGGTACTGCTGATGCAACATACTATCGTTAAGTCGCTGTCCGATCTGAACAGTCGTACGACCTTGGTACGACCAACAGGAAACCTCAAAACCGCCTGTCGCACGACCGTTGTCTAGGACAGCGCCTACGGCATCATGTCGATAAAGTTATAAAGGAGATATTTATTTATTTATTTAGTGTACCATCGATGTGATGTACTATCGCTGCAGTGACCCGCCGATCTAGACGACCTTTCTATGGCAACAGTCGTCTTGTATGTCTCCCGTCAACGCAGAGGTACTACCGCCTTTTTTAGGGTTTCTATATTTTCTATTACCTTTTGCCGGCAAGCAATAATGCTTGCGTTGTTCTGCTATAATTCCAAAGATAAGGTAGTCAAAATTTTGTAGGTACTCCATTGCGTAGTGTGTAAGACAGATACCAGCTCAGCCTGCTTAGAGGGTCTGCATTTCTGTTACAAGAATACTAAATGCACGAATCGCGTATTACTAGTTACTAGTATAGTTTTATACTTATCAAGCACCCATAATCAGTGTTACCAGCAGTAGTTTTCAAAGAAGTACGTCCGGGCTCCTAAAATAGTACAAAAATGGCTAAATGGTACGGTTTACTTATTCTTCTATTTTATCGGCCTTGGGGGGCCGAGATCCGTCGTAAGTTGAATTATAAACAATAAAACGGCGTTATTTTGAAAAGAGAAGACCTTATTTACTCGCCGACTGTGCCAGTAAGCAAAAACACGTCAAAATCAACCCTTCCTTCCATTATTTTACGGTATTTTGGCGACAGGAAAGGCAAAGTGACAACACCCCTTAGCAAAATTTAGCATTTTGTAAAAGCGTACTAAATAGTACGATGTGGAGCAAAGTACGCCCAAGGTACGACAGTCAGCCAAATAGTACGTAAATCGTACCAAAAGGTACAATCTGGCAACGCTGCCCATAATACAAGCTTTGCTTACTTTGGGGCTAGATGACGCTGTGTGAATTGTCCAAACATATTAAGCATATATTGTCTTTGGAGACAGTTACCGCTTCTTTTGGGTGGGTTTAGGTTGGCAGTTCTGCTTGTTTGTCACAGAGTTATATATAAAAACATGGGTATTGTTAATGGATTATGATCTGATGTAAGAATCTACTAACACATTCTTCTACTAATAAGCCCATGTGTGCCTCAGCCCATGATGTGCTCACGTGTTACAACGACCACGGAATAAAGTAATAATACAAATACTTTAGTTGAAATTATACCTAGTAGAGACATCTGTACAAATATCCTCTAAGTCGATAGTTGGTCTGGCTTCACAAAGTAAGGTTTGACTTTACTGGACGCACGTCTCGTTACTAGGTAGGTATGCTGCGTAGTTTCGAAGACTGCGGTAGATGGCTCTGATTGTACGAATTACATTTTGAACTTCAGTTGACGCCAAACGTCGTATTTTCTCCACATATTTATTGTTCCACCACCAAGAAATTAAGTAATTTCCTAGACTAAACATTTGGCAAAATTAATTAATTACGTAGTTTCCGTACTGATGAGGTTTCAGATTCAGATGAGAAACTTTTTACAAATATTCGAATAAAATGAAACACTTCGCATGACCAAAAGGCTGGCCAATACCTTGGCCAAAGGATACAGCCGCATTGCCTCGCGATACAGCGAGGCAATGCGGCCAGCCTTTTGGGAACAATTCCTTTAACAAGGGAATTGGGGCAAGTTTTTGAATTGTAAATATTATTTTATAATTTAGTATTAGCTTTATTTAATTTATTTCCGTCATGTAAATATTTCTTTTAAACAATAAAAATATATTTTCTAATTAAATTAAAATTGTACATAAAAAAAAATAGTTTTAAAATATTGCAATAGACTACGCAATATTGTATGAGTTTGCTTCAGGTGTACGTGGTAGAGGGCGCGCCCTTGCTGCGCTCGCGCCGGCCCGCCGCGCCGCCGCCGAGGCCCAATCGGCGTCGCGGCCGACCGACACTCGTCACTTCGATGTAACCGCGAGTGGTCGTGTATCACAGGGCTCATTGTAGTTCGCGCACGAAAGCCCTTACCAGTGCCTATTCAAATGTAGTCCTTTTCGTGCTTGCCAAACAAAAGGCCTTACAAATAAATCGAGAGGAAAATCCATGCAAACGTAAGTACCTACTCAAATATTTATTACTTAAACACAGTACAGTTTTCATTTAATTTCCAAGTTAGCTGCCAACATATTGCACAATTTTTCACGATAAGCGCCTCGCGTTGGGTTTTTTATGTCGCAATTCCCCATTAACCTATCGAAAGTTCTATTCAATTAAATATTTTAACGTGTGAATTAGAGTTACATGGTTACTATGTTCGCGTCCTGGTTTAAACTTTCTCTTTACTCATTGAATGAGCGACCTTTGCGCACTCTACAATGCGAGGATTATCGCTTCATAAACTTCTAGTAAATTTTAATCTAATAATTTTATCTTGCCTGGTACGGATTGGCCCATTGGTGGAATCTAGACGCCGGCACTTGACCCCAATCAGCATGGCCCGAAGCCCGATCGTTGTCCTCGTCCGACGGAGCACGTGGACTTTATATTTAGGCCGTCGCTAGGGGAACGGTGACGTCCTCCGCTAGGTAGGCAGCCACATAAAAAATGAACAATCTTTTGACTGTTTCGGCCCGGTGCTTGACTAATCATGAGATACTTGTACTTGATGAAATAATTGTAGTTAGTGATTTGGAATAAGGAAGAACCGCACTCGAACTCATTGCTATTGGTGCCATTACTTAATATCAGTTGCGCCTTTTCATTGTCTATATTTTTGTCGCTAAGGTTTCGTTCTGTATTCATTTTCGAAAAAAATGTGTAAAAATGATCTGGTAGCTATGTTTATTGCTTACGTTTATGGTTACCACAAATTTGATTGTAAAACCCCGTAAAACTTTACTATTATAGTTACCTATTTTTTCCATAAGTTTATGTAACCCAACGGAATACTTCTTATTTACTTCCTTCATTCCTAGACTTGAAGCAATTAACGTTCTATAGGTCTCCATTATAAAACCGCAGTAAATTCTGCAATTATTTCCTAGGTACGTAGTTTATCTACAGTAATGACCGCAGAATACTAAATACCTACTTAGAACCATTTAGCCAGAAAGAGCATTGCGAATTACGTTGATTATTAGTGTATTGTGTTGTTGACCATTTTGCTTCAGTTTTGTTATTTATTTCCATCACTTTAGGTGTGTATGGCACAGTATGAATAACTACAGATTATCACTACTTGTTGCATATTGTGCGGCGATGTATTTAAACCACCTACAATACAGACTGTGGATGAGCTATTTCATATTAAAAAGTATTTGCTCGAGCATGACGCGACTCTGACACTCTAATGAGAATCGGAGGCCTTCATTGTAGGTAGTAACTGTGTCTCGAACGTATTCTTTCAAATTTATGCTTTGTTGCGAGTTTTATCGAGTACCTAGCTAAACTCTCGCGATCCATACCTTACACTTCATTGTCCCTCTGCCCTGCCCCTATTCCTCTAGGAGACGTCGGCACTTACAAGTCTCTCATTTTGAACCGTTCAAGTTTTGGTTCAACTTCATGTTTCATGACCGGCCGCCTGCCTGATATCAACTTTCCTTTGGAATGCTGTTGAGATGGCTGTGTTTAAAACACATAGTAGAAAACGCTCCTATCCGTTGTCGCGGTCTACGGCGGTCCTGGTTAAGATTAACCAGGACCGCCGTAGACCGCGACTTTAGTCGCCTTTTACCGTTTACGACACCCATAATTTGCCGGGCACTACATGGCTCCATACCATGAGGCACGGCTCCATACTTTTCACTTGGGATTACTGTATCGTCCGTTTTTATACAGACATTACACATTCGCTCCCAGCAGCGTTAGTGTCGAAAGTGTCGAAAAACTAGAGCTACGTTACCTCAACTCGGCGGTCAATGGCAAGCCGTACTTCAGGAAACGCCATGCGGTACACTCGAATACCTTGACATCGGTTAAAATTCAAGGAACCGCGGTACTATTAAAGACCAAGTTTATTTGCTGCTGAGAAATACCTTGACATCGGTTAAAATTCAAGGAACCGCGGTACTATTAAAGACCAAGTTTATTTGCTGCTGAGAAATATCAACATTGCAACAATGGTGTGTGTACATGTTACCTATATGAAAAATCATTGTATACGTGTATGTAACAATGAGGTGATTATGATTGAATGAATGAGTTTGTGCAACCCTTAATCTCGAGATTCACTAGAACGGTTGTATAATACAGTTTACGTTCTGCGCCAGGGCATCTTGGGACATTGTATCGAGAGTAGCTTAGAATTTACAAATAGAGTAGCACAGGCCACGGGGCGATATCATTGTCGTCGGACAAAGATGTTATGTCGGTCAGAGGAAATGGGGAAACCACACTTGTGGGAAGCTTGTTGTTTTTGGTTTACGTTTTGTGGCCGAATGATGATCGTATGTTCCGCAGGTGTATTGATTATATCGATTTCTTTTTGTATTAATGAATAAATTACCTCCAGCTGAACCTAAACATATATTTCGTTACTAAAAATGATTAAATATATCTAGCGCCTGTTGTGTTTTCTTATACTTGATAACGCTGATTTTAGAGGCATAAAAATAGCTGTTGAACATTTTCGATGTTGCAATCTTCAATCTACCTGTAAATAAAACTTCTAAACTTTATGGATGCACATGTCCATCAGCGACAGTCAAAACACAACAGATTAGGTACCCCCCTTTATTTTTTTTACTTACTTAAGGAAAACCAACAGCAATGATTACAATATTAAATAATACTGGCAGCACAGAGCAAATTACAGGTTTCCACCGATAGAAACTGGTTAAACTAATACATACTTAACTAATCGTTAAGCATACCGAACAGTCTACAAGACTTAACAATTTCAAATTTAAACTATAATATACCTACAATACTCGAAAGTAATGCAACAATAGTCAATTTCATAATAATCTGGTTCGAAAAAATGCTACAACTAGTCGAAGTAATACTTGAGTATGCGGTTTCTCGCTGACTCACAACTTGTGTTAAATAAATCAAGATCAATTCTCCTGGATAAAACATTAAAATTATTCATTGCTCGCAATAGAAAGGAGTTCCTTCTGTAGTTGGTAAAAGCTTCTGGAATATGCAACGGGTCATTGCGCCTGAAGCATCTTACAGGTGTCTTAAAATATTAGCAAGAAAGAAGTTCCGGGCAGTCGTAATTTTGAGAAGCATTGTCAGATCAGCCATTTCCCTACGCATGAAGAGAGGAGGAAGGTGGTGTTTCTTGCACAGAGAAAGGTAATGCTCCGACCCATAGCGTTGACCCACTCGGTAACACACATAACGCAGAAACTTTTTTTGGATAGCCTCAATACGTGAAATGTAGACAGCGTAACATGGACTCCAAACCTGAGAAGCATATTCTAAGATACTCCTGACAAAGGTACAATAAAGAATTTTAATAGTTTTTATAGAATTAAACTCCTTAGAGCATCTCATTATAAACCCAAGTGCCTTATACGCTTTAGCTTTTATAGAATTTATATGATGATCAAACATAAGCTTGGAGTCATGGAGAACACCCAGATCACGCACCACCGACTCTCTCTGCAAGATTTTAAATTTGAGGCGATAGTTAAAAAGTATAAAGTCTCGCTTACGACCATATGTTACAGCCGAGCATTTTCCGGGGTTGAGATCTAACTGATTAGTACTACAGTATTCTTTAAGGCGTACGAGATCGGTTTGTAAGGCCTCAGCCTCAGCAATGAAGGTTATAGTGGTGTATATCTTCATGTCATCAGCAAAACACAATAGACTGGCTATTGAGTAAGTAATGTAATTTATGAAAATAATGAATAGTAAAGGCCCCAGCGAAGATCCCTGTGGTACCCCACTAGGAATAGTAACCCAGCTAGATACATAATTACTGACGACACCCGCCTGAGATCGATTGTTTATATAAGAGGCGAACCACCTAAGCAGATCGCCGCTGATCCCTATATACCGGCCAGCTTACTTATCAGTAGCTTGTGGTTGATTCGATCGAAGGCCTTGCTGAAATCAGTATAGATTACATCGACCTGCGAGCCCGTCTCCATATTCACAATAAGGGCATTATTAAAAAGTGTTAAGTTCTACACCGTAAAACGACCCTTCACAAATCCATGCTAAGAACCACTGAGAGAACCGCTCAGAGAAGCATAAACTTCCTTATAGACAACTCTTTTAAAAATTTTAGGTACAATACACAATTTGGAAATAGGTCTGTAGTTATTAATTTCAGTTTTAGGCCTCTTTTTGTGAACTGGTGTGATATATCCCGCTCCCAAATGCTTGGCATGGCAGCTCTTATTGTTACTAAATACCCGGATCCTCTATTGAAGAAAGATAATCTACACAGTTTCAATTGTCCGTCTGCATTTCCATTGCGACCACGCCATTGTAATCGATAACGCTTAAACACAATTTACGAGCCGGAAATTTCCTGTTATGTATAAAGATCGTTGCACACGAGTTCCAGGCGCATTTTCGAGCCCAACGCACGTTAATTGATATGCACGTGCCTCGATTTCACAGTTGTTGACGATTGGCTATTTTTCCTATGGGCCGTGGACGGTGTTGCAGTTGTCACGTTGTGCCAAAGTGGCGCCCACCGCGGAATCACGCGCCGGAGCGCTGCGCGTGCGCGTGCGCCGCGAAACTCGCCTTTATCTGACCTAACCTATATTGCTCATGGCACGTAGCGTGGTGCGCCGTACGATAGCAAACTGTCGCAACTACGTACTTTTCTTCAAGCCATCCTGCAGCTGCAAATGTAGATGGGAGTGTGCCAATGTAAAATATGATTCCACCCTGTCTGTCTATCTATTTATATTTTATTGATACGCACTGAAATATTATATTCTTGCATAAATGACACCACATTTATTTCCAGTATAAGTATGAGTAATAGTCATAAACAAGCATTTACTTCAATCATTTCCTTTTAACTCGAGCGATGATTCACTTGCTATGCTTATTAAGAGTATCACGCTGTGACCCATTTGCAATGATAAGGGCTCCGTGTATGTATCCGTAAATCAAGGTATTCTTATCAGTTTATAGAGTAACTAAGTAATAAGACCAAGCTAATCCAAATCGCATATTAAAAAAGTAAAAATAAAAATCTCTGTATGGCAACTTATGCCAAGTTTTTATCCGTTATTAAAAGTCATTCATAAAAGTCATAACAAACAAATTGATTTCAGTAGGACTGTTTATTTTCGTAAGTTAAATAAAATATTATTTAATAATTTTGACAAAAGTTCAAACTAATCGTGACCAAATAACTGAATGTTTACAAGAAGGACTGACAAGGACAGATTATCCCCAGATTATTGCCACCTTATAATTTGTACTACTGTCAGTTGATTCGGACTTACCGTGGTCCTATTATATACATATCTACGTTTACTGTAAAATACAAACCATTGTTTTTTTGTCATAAGTGTAAATAGCAAGTACCTACTTAAATTACCCAGACAATTTATTTTGTGATTACCAATATTGTATATGGCAATGAACTTAGAATTTAGGTACATAAAAATACATGGAACCTTTTAAAATTTAAGCAAAAACATCTTGTTGGTTATTTCAATCGCGCTAACTTTATTGGTAAACGGTACTTAAGAAATGCATTAAACTAGCTGTAAATATTTTTGGCTTGGAATAGAACAGTATTACGTAAAGCCAAAGAGCAAGAAATGAACTTGCGTAAAACTGAAAATTTACAAACATTGCGTAAACAACAACTGCTCGCCATAAACATTTTCAAAGAATGTTTACATATCTAAAAATTAAAATCGTTTGGATATTCTTGTTTTAATTAAAAAATTGTTTATCTACACTCATAGCGTAATGTTCCAATTTCATATTCGAAAACAGTTGTTTAAGGATACACTTTTTTCACGCCAATCTATAAAATTTTAAAAAATTACTTTTCGATACAGCATTTCCCATACTAATTTAATTACAGCTGTAACGTAAAATAACTTTTTAATCATTATGCAACACTTTTATTTTTTAAATTTTTGTCGGGCGCCGAGGCGCGGCGAAATGTAGGCTGAATACCTAAATGTCTTTGACAAATACAAATTCAAAATTCAAATTTTCCTGTTTATATTCTGTGTAATTATTTTCCGCTTAACAGAATATTTTTCCTTATTGTTGTAATTTGTGTTTGTAAATGTTTTTTCTTGTTTGAAGCAAATAAATAGATAAATATGAAAGTAATTAAGTGAATTTCCCGCTGCTTGATATCCTCGATGAGTAGATACAACAGAACTGACTCGCAGCTTACTTCTAGCAAAGTTGAGAAAATTACAGGTACGATATTAAAACATAAAAATATGAGTGTAGATAAAGTAGTGTATGCAACTGCATATAATTAGGTATTAAAACACTCGTGTCAAACTATTATCATACTCGGCTACGCCTCGTATGATAAACAGACACTCATGTTTTAATACCCCCTTTTATATGACAGTTGCATAAACTACTATTATCAGCGGCTCTATTTTTGATACATAAAATAATCAATATTTTTTCAATTACATTGGTAACGCAGATAATCAGTGTCATACAATAAATAAATAAATATGCTTGGACAATTCACACAGCGCCATTTAGCCCCAAAGTAAGCAAAATCATAAAGTAAGTAGTTCTCATGCATCAAAATATTGAAATTTACAAGCCAAAAATCAAAATTGTTAACCGCTCGAATCGTGCCGAGCGTTTCGAAAATCATCATCATCATCTTGGCGTTAATGTCCCGGTTGTGCTCTCGCGCACGAGGGCCCGAGGTCCGCCTTGACCATGATCCAGGATTTGGCAGGTTAGGTAATTACAGTGGAGCGACTGCTATCTGACCTCCATGACCCTGCTACCAGGGGAACCTGACCAGATTGGATTATGGTTACACATCCAGTCGCCGCTCGGCCACCGACGCTATCAGCGTCGAGCCGAGCGTTTCAAAAATATGGAGCTCTAATCCTGAGCTACAACATACTTTAATTTCGAAGTACAATTATTTTTGCGAAACCAACGAAAGGAGTATCCGGTCGCGAGATTGACAAGATTGACAACCCCAGTCAAGGCTTGGCCGATACTAATTATCATAAAGTAAAGCCCCAGTCTCGGTAAACAGTGACGTGAGCCGAGGCCGCAATCGTAATTATCACGTGGTTATCACCGTCTCGCGCGTCACTCGATTATCAGGTGTTGTACTTGTCTTCTTACAACGAAAGCGAAGGCGCCACTTCCTGGAATTCAGTGGTTTCGTTTTATAGGTTTTGAAGTTCTTTTTTAATCTAACTAGTCGCCGTTTCGCGCGTCACTCGATTATCAGGTGGTGTACTTGTATTCTTACAACAAAAGCGAGGGCGCCACTTTCAGGAATTCACTGGTTTCTTGTAATAGGTTTTGAAGTTTCTTTTATAATCTAACCATTCGCCTCGGCATTTGATCGCCAATGCGGCCGAAGATGGAGCATGCCTGTCTAGGAATAGCCTTTTCACACACTCTTATGCAAAGCGTTCCTCTTCTTAGCTACACTCATTATAAAGGTTGAACCAAAGGGGCTCGTATGGATAGACGAAGATCCACGACATAAGTATGAAACGCCCGCCTAGACCACGTTTCCTGACAGCGGAAAGGGGCCGACGGAATGAGATAGTGCAACTGCTTCGCACACTCACCGAAATGCACCCTGTGGCTGACCGACAGACGCACAATCCTACGCCGATTCTACATTTGTAGAGACTTCAGCTAGAATATTTAAAAATATTTTTGTTTGTAAGGGAAATCGTGGCATGGCCGCGCGTACCGACCTGACATTGAGCCAATTCGCTATTATTTGACCGACATACATGTGCAATAGCATTGTACCGTTTTCATTTGTTCAACCACAGAAAAACATGTCTCTCAAGATATCACGGTATCAACGTACTTTCGAAAAAATATATTAAACTTTCACCCACGCGCAGTTCGGATATACAATCAATTTTCCCGATGGGACCTTTTATTTTTATTGGAAACGTACCATGCAGTAATACTTACAGAATAAATATAAAATTGATAGACTATCAAATATATTTTATTAAGTAGAAAAGGAATGTTATGACTGCAATTATTATTTTAATTTATTAAATATAAGAAATCCTGGGTGTCAATGCCGAGTTCTTGGACCCTAACGGATTGATAGTCACATAATTAATCATCATTATTTTAATCTACCAGATAGCAACATACAGTTTATCTTTGTACAGATTTCATGGTTAAATAATCTTAGGTATTAAGCATGTTTTCGTATCGTAGCACTCAACAATATGTAGATATGTACCTTCTACTTTCTCTTACAACTCTCATGCTAGGTAGTCAGCATGCGCGAAAGTTAGCGGTTTGTAATACTAATGATTTAAAATCGAAAGATATGTTTTCTTTTATTACGTGAAAATAAATCACCTAAACTAAAATTCAATATTATTTCAATTACATTAGGAACACCGTAAGCGAATGGTTCAAAATTGGGAAAAAATCATTATAATCAAAAGATTGAAGTTTTCATGCTGAAAATCGTAAATAGAAAACTGTTCGACTCGAGGCGAGCGGTCCAAAATACTGAGCCTTAACCCTGAACGTTACTAACCACATTTGAACTTGAATTCATAGTAATGATATTGGAAATTTATGGAAAGTCATAATTATAAATAACTTACCAATTCTAGCTTGTAGCCGAAGTGTTTTCGGTGCTGTGTTCTTGCGTTTTATTCAATAATGGAATAAAACTAAAAAAGACATCACAAATTAGTAACGTCTACGTGTGAGCACAAGTGTTGGTGATCACAGTGTGCTCCACTGAGAACGCAAAGCGTGAAAGGTTAATGATCTAGACAATCAGAATTAAAAATGTTAATAAGAGTACAATATTATAATATTGTACTTTTTTTAATTTATCTATAATTTATCTAATGGTTAAAAGCGAGCAGCGGCGGAGAGCTTTGTTTTTTAATACAAGTAGTGACTTTATGGTTATTAGCGACATACTCGTATGACATATAGGCAGGGTCCGCCGACCGCCCGGCCACCGCCGCGAGCTATCTCAGCCATTAGTCACGTGATCCTGTCATCTCAAAGCCTCCTCAGTGACACCGACAGGTGATTACAGCTGGCTTATTATGGAAGCCAGTGTCCAGTCGCACTCGCCACTGTCACGGTCACGTTCACGAAATGATTATTGTTCGTACCTATACATTGTATCGTCCGACCAAAAATGTAAGGTTCAGTACTGACAAACGATTGCGTAAAGTTGATCACAGATTTATTGTTGACTATGGCTGATATGATGGGATTTTATTGGTGTTCGATTGACTCGCGAAATAAGGTTTAATAAACAAAACCTTCTGAAACGACGCTTCTGTGTCTAAAAATCTAAAGTTACTGATAAACTGGCACTTATTGACGATCAGATAAGTAATTCAGTCTGAAAATACATCACAGCCATAGATATAAATTAAATGTGCTGACACTCATTATTAACAGAAGTCTATCGCTATGAGGTGTCAGTTCACAGAGAGGCGCCAAGTAAGTTAAGAGCTACTGTTCAAAGGCCAAAGGCACCAAGACGTTAGGTGCTTTTTCAGTGCAGTTAGAGGTTAAATTTAATGTGCGAGACTATAACGAAACTCTACTTACATTGTATGCGGTAGGTGTTAGCTAATAATATAGGTAAGTCATTTTACATAGGTAGGCACTTAACTTGCTCTCCTCGGCCAAAACAACCCAACAACAATAGTGGCAGCCCAAAAAAAAAAAAGTTATTCGGTAGCTGTGTGTTTGAAGCTTAATGTTTGTGTCAATCCTATCAGTTGTCGACTGCGCGGGCGCAGACAGCTTTCATCGGCCGGTGGCCGGCCGGGGCAGGGGCCGATTACAAGGCGATACTTTAATGGCTAATTGCCGAATAACGTCGTGTGGAGTCTTGGTGTCCAATAGTTGCTCCGGGGAATTTCCTTACGCTACTATACGTTGGTATGTGGATTAAGCGGCAAAGGGTTCTGTTGTTGAGTGGCAGCCTTTGAGCCATACGTTTCGCATATCATTGTTATCGAAAGAAAGCCACCAAACTCGATGATCATTCTCTGTATCTTTCTGCATCGGCATACCCAAGCCGGTACGACATTTGAGCCTTCAAACCTCGCAAGTCTTCTTTCAGGCCAGCAACGCATTCGCGAAAGACCTTGTGTTGCAAAGGTCCATAAGCGGCAGTGATCACTTACCAGCAGGTCACGTGCATGCTAATTTGCCTCCCGATTTTATAAATACTCGTAAATGTAATTATAAGAAATAATAAGTATTGCCATAATTTATAAAATCTTCTTATTTTTGGTTTGATTTAGGTTAGATTGGACAAAATAATGTACAATCGTTTTCATTATCTGCTTCGGGAATTCTAGCGCTATCAATTACTATGTATTGCATAGAAACCCCGAAATGTTATGTCTTATATCCAAAGTCACAAACAAATATACCTTGACGCTTTAAACTATCACGGTTATTATCACACATTTTAAAGGTATGTTTGACGAGTAGCCCGATATTTCGACGCAGTTGCATGCATCATGGTCACGGGCCGACCCGTTGTCGTAAATATGCCTTGGTAGACATTTTATATATATATTGTCCGTTCTTTGTTGCAGATCAGTAGCGGTCTAGATCACCGGTCGACCGAGTGCCCCAGTCCTTCACTGGTCCATCCCGATGGGTTGAGAACGCCGACACTGTGTGTTTGTGGTCACACCACCGACGCGGTGAGTTACTCTTTATTTGTTTTTCTTTTTATTTGTTTAATAATTTATTCCGCCGTATGTCTACTGTACCTAGGTTTTCTGTAAGATATTTTTACAAGGACTGTACATCTATACATAGTATAAAACAAAGTGGCTTCCTGCCGTCTGTCCCTATGGATATATGTACGCTTAGATCTTCTAAACTACGCAAGGGTTTTAATGCCGTTTTCAATAATAGATAGAGTGATTCAAGAGGAAAGTTTATGAGCAAGAAAAAATTGTAGATAGATGTAAAGTAGATGTCCGCGAAGGAAGTTGCGCCAGGTCCGTTTGCAGGGTATCTATCTATCAGTATGTATTTCCGCTAAATCCTTCTAAACCACGCAACGGATTTTGATACTGTTTATACTAATATTTTGTAATTTCTTCAGGAAAGTTTAAATGTAAATAAAACACATGCAAATTTTAGTCGACCACCCGTGCGAAGCCGGGGCTGGTCACTCGTTTTATACAAACCTGTCATGTTGAAGTTTGCGACAATCAAGTGACATGACAACTTTGTATGAAGTAACAGGTGTACAGTCGCAAACATTTCATATACTTGATGCATGCTTATGTTGTGCGCTGGACTATCCGAATGGAAATTCTAAATGAGGTTAATTCTTTGGAAAGGCATTTTACGCCTTTTTTCAATGGTAATGGTACGTCAAAGTTTAATGTACCTACTGATTTTGCTAACAAGATAATAATGCCTGCCACCAGTAAAATAAGGCAGATGGATCCAACGAGTATTGTATGCAAGCCTTTCATGAAGACTACAATACCGACTCTTCAATTGTAATATGGGCATTGTAATTCGTAACAGGAAACGTCTGTTTTTTTTTTTGCTAAATAATAGACTACATGCGCAGTTAAAACAAAGTAGGTAGGTAAATATTAAAAATAACTTGACTTGGATATATTTACCGGTCTTTTTACAATTTCCTTTAAATTCATATCATTGTAATATAACAGTACAGTAAATTTAAATTATATAAATTAATAGCTATGCGTTAGTTTCGCTAAAACGGTCATAATAAATGTCATAAAAACAAAACTTACATGGCTCGAAGCGGGAGCACAGAGATTATGTTGTGTCGACCCCACCTAGTAGGATGAGGGCAAGGAATGATGACTGATGTATGCAGGCATTTTTCAACTGTCCACGGTCGTTCAATATGTAAGTATGGGTATAGGTACGTTGACAGTAATAATTCTCTAGCTATCTTTAGAGTTAATGCTAGCCTGTCAAACTTTAAAGCCATTTCTTATAGCATAACAGAAACTATGTGAGTAGAGTTTTAGCTATTTGTGGTAAGTAACGTGTTATTTTTTTTAGCACTCAATAAGGAAATCAAACGTGACAATTGTTTGTATTAACGAATTGCGAAATGTCACGCAGAATGAAGCTAAGAGGTTGCTATAGCATTCCAGTTCGAAGCTAGTCAAGTAAAATACAATGTAGGACTTTTATATTATTAAAAATCTTACATTTACAAAATACGTGCTTCTATTGTTATCTAAATTTCCATCAAAGGACTAGTGCTGAATTATATTATTAAAAGAAAATAAATTTCTGTTAAACAGACATTATTTCAAACAATAAGGTGCGAGAGCACAACCGGGACTAACGCCAAAATTATTATTTTTATTTTTATTATACACTTATTCATTAAATTGGATATTAAGGAGTGTGCAAACATAAACTGACGTACCGATAGGATGTGACGTGCTGTGAAAAGGGACCCTCAGGACATCAAAGTGAGCATTGGATCGCCATATGTTAACTCATCTGTTCAAATAACCGCGGTGACGTAAGTTAATAAGTAAGCAACGCAAGCAATGATAAATTGCTAATTCACAGTATTGCCCAGTTACATTGAAAATACACGGCCGTTACCAACTTGATAATACCATTCGATAAAACGTCTTTTACATGCACATTAAACTAGACTTGTCATGCGTTGTACCTTCCTAACTTGTAATGTGACTTCCTATTACAGAAAGGCTTTTTAAAATCGGTCCAATGGTTTTTTAGTTTATTTTTTTTATATTGTATATCTAGATACCAGAGATATTGCCGGTTTTTCAACTTTTTCCATGCAAATTATCGTTGATAGGAGAAAACGTTATTGTCTACCTATGGGATGGAATTTTTGGTACATGGAAAATAGAAGGCGCGATTACATTATCTACCATTGGAATTGGTGACTATTGGAACTTTTCGGGTTTATCTTGGTTTCTTTTTAATTAAAAGTTATTACTCGTCGGTTCTAACGTGAACTGCGTCTTACACACGTCCAGTTCAAACAACGCAGTTTAGAATTTTCTGACGTGAATACACTATATATCTCACGTAAGTCAGGGTTATCTGTCAATTGCTATCATGGCAGTGCTACGTCGTTATGACGTACGTCAAAAAACGAAACAGTAGGTAAACTATGCCTTTATAACTGATAGTAACGTGTTGTAACTTGTAACATAACGTTGTTTCTGAGGTAATACTTACGTAAAAGTTAACGTTATACGACTCGATACGACGAATGTTGCGAGTTAGAAAAGCAACCTTTTATTTGACAGTCTGTCCCCTGCTGTTGCCCTGGTCGTGACCACTGGCGGTGATCACTGATGGTGACCACTGGCGGTGATCACTGATGGTGATCACTGGCGGTGACCACTGGTGGTGACCGCTGATAGTGACCACTGATAGTGACCACTGATGGTGACCACTGGTGGTGACCGCTGGCGGTCATCCCTGGCGGTGACCACGGTTGATAATCCCTGGTGGTGACCACTTTGCACCAGATGCCCCACTTGCCTGATTCTCTACCGATTAAAAAGTAAAAAATTCTAAAATCAGCATAGTTTGGAGCATAAACCTACGTCATTGATGACTGTACAAAATAATAAGTGTGTCATTTCACTGTCGAGTCGTCAATAGTACACAATGTCTGCATCTTACGCACACAATTTGTCTCATCTGATTGACCCCAATAAGAACCCCAATCTATGTTGATGGGTCTTGTGTTGTATTTTACACGACAATAGCATACGAATCAACTTTATGTTCCACCAGTACTTTTAGCCACAGCTACAAGTCCATTTAATGTTACAGGAAGTTCTTTATTTCCCTATTTTAAATATATTCATTTAATGAGTTGTATGTTTTATTGCACACAATAAAACATACATGGACTTCAGTTTATGTACCCTTTACCTCTGACCTTTCTTTAACATATCATTTTATCATTTTTTGTAACCCGCTGTTTGCGAATTTGCTAATCATTGTTAACGTGCTAGTCCTAAGTTGGCACACCTACCAAACCACACCGCAGCCCTAACTTATATCAATCAAGTCGTTTGATCGAAGCGCTACGGAGGTCTGCACCCGGGGGCGTTGACCCTACGGGAGTCGGGGCCCATTCACGGCTGCGTCTGCGCTTAGTGCATTCAACCGCCCCGCTTTTGGCTCGGCCCTTTCATTAAGTAGTCAACACGCACATACACGTACACGTACCAATAGGTACATTGTGTGAACTATAGTTTGTCGCGAAGCGGGACTGGGTATAGATAGATGAGAATTGCAAGACTTGTGGGTAATTTATAAAACCTTTAATATAAATAATTGCAACAGGCTTCCTCCTATGAGTGTTGGGCAACGACTCTACTTGTAGAGAAATTATGTCAATCAAACGAAACTGGATTGCAATTTACAATTTACATTTAACCGAATTTACAAAACAGCAACCGTTATAGGTACAACATATCCCAAAGGAACACGCAGCTGGTCACGTATGTATTTTGGTGTTCTAGCACTTAATAATAATGTCCGATACGCTTAAAAGCGAAAAAGCAATTTAATAAAGAGACGCGGCCCAGACAGAGGGGCAGACGTAAATTGAAAAAAAAAGAGTACTGTGCGCCAGGACATCGAGTCATTCATGTGGCATTTGAATACCATCGAGCCCGCCGACAACCGGTTGTAGAATTTCCGGCCGTTTGCGCTATGTCCTCTAATATTGAAATAGAGGGGCCATTAAAATATCTACACTTTGTATGACAGGTGCTATTAATATAACAGACACATGTTTCAAAGGCTTTTTTATGACATCGTTAGCATATTGTTGGGTGTAGAACAACAGACTAAGTTTTTACAACTTAGTGACCGAAATACGACCCAAACAATAAATCTAGGTTTCCTGCGTGCTCAGTATATTCTGATATTTTTTAATTTAATTAGTTAAAACTTTAGTATATACCTACCTACCTGCCTATTCAAGCTTTATTATATTTACTTATCAGTCAACTGAATAACAAAGTCATAGAAGACCCTTTATACAAAGGGTAAAATACACAAACATCAACGAAGTAACAAAATGTTGGATTCTGTAGGTACTGTATTGCTGTACAACTGTATACAGTTTGTTCGTATTTTTTTTCTTTAAGCTACAGCCTTACCACCTTGACGCATTACCCAAACCGATTTATCTCGGCCGACAAAACGCCCGCCTGCACTGAAAAACGAATAGCAGCAAAGATTCGAGTCATTCCTTTGCTGCTATGAAAGGAATGTCGGTATGCGAGCCGACTACCTGCCCAGGCCATTAGCAATTGGATCAAAGTGGTCTTTTCTATCCCGTTAAAGGTAAAGAATTAACGATGAAATGCAACCAGTGTTAAGTCTTGGAGGATGTATCCATTAAAAATATTCTTTTGCGCAAAATTTACTGTGTTCTTTTACCTAGTTTATATTTTGTTGACTATCACTCAAAAATATTATAAAAATACATTATTATTTCTCGTCAATCACTCTGTCCATTGATGAAAAGAGTCCACAGCTGGACTTGCGCCTCCTTCATATCAGTGGAGGGGATTTCCATCACCTCCACGCTTGGCGTACGGGTTGGAGACACATATATATTAGTTTTGAAAACACAAAACAATGAAAAAGGCCGCTGCCCTTTTCTGGTCCACGGAGGTCGCAGCTGGTCTGCGTCCAATGCACAATTCCCGTGATTTGGGTTTTGTTGTATTTAAACGGAATTTTTGAAAGTGCGGCTAAGAACGTCAGACTTATTTTCTGTACCATAAGAATTTTCCTTACACTTTTAAGGTTGTGATCAATCATCATGTCAAGTAGATACCTATTTCCTTTCCGTCTATTATTCCAAGAAAGACTGAAAGAAAAATATACTGTAGTAGTCCGGTGACATTGGTGATAAAAATGATACATGATGATGTTCGTTTCTGACACATAAGATATTCACGTGAAAATGTGACGTAACGCGCATTCCGCAGCGCCGCGGCTGGCGCCTGCGCATGTAAATTATTCACTTAGCAGATACATACTGCGAAAAGCCCGCGTTATCTGCCACAAACAACACTCAAATGCATTACCAGTGATCCATCAAAGATCAATAAAAGTTTTAGTTTACCAATCTGAACACACACGCCGGAACGCCGTCCGTATTTCATTACGCTTGTAGAAATCGCTAAAATTGAAATCCATCAAAATTGTATTCATTATCGATTCATAGAACACATATATTTATTACATAGACATTTAATAGGATTTCCCAATTAAAAACTTGCAGTTTGCAGTCAGCTAAAATACGACACTTTGTAAAGCAAGGTTTCTTGATACTTTTGTCGACTTGTACAAAAAGAGGCATCGGATCAAATTATTGATTACGTATTTCACTAAACAGGTGAACTTAACTAGGTTCCTACCTAAATGAATTCGTTTACGTTTTAATAGTCGGCAAGAGTCAATAAACTGTTACACATAAGAGAGACATTTTTTAAATAATTTTAAATTAATTATACCTACACTCCAGTTTTTCTTGATAATTATATCAAATTTAAAAAATCTGGAATAGGAAAAAAACTTGGCTAACTTATCATTCTGAGCTTGAAGCACCTGAAGTGCAGCTAACCCAAGGGACTATGGAGATAACTGGTAAAGAAGGTACTCTAGAGGTAGATTACATACGATATAGAGGTCAGTCAGTTGCACCAAATTTGAAACAAAAATTGTAGCATTACCATTATAGAAAGATAATTATTTGACACACTATTTAATTAATGTAAATTCATTGAGACTAACAGTGTAGAATTTTTTTGAAAGCCATTCTTAAATTCGACCAGGTGCTTAGATAATTCCCTATATAAGGAATATCTAGACTTGTTATAGTTACTTTACTATGTTGTGAGTACCTACTGTAATGGTAAAGTCTATAAGTATTTGCATTCCATATCTAAATATAAATCAATATTTTATGACTGCTTTGCTACCATTCGTGTTTTGAATTTGCATATTCATCTGCTAGTGGTAGGTAACTGTAGGAAACGTACTCCGCAAAAATACATTTTACCTCGCGGAACCATCATCGTAAAATTCACGAAATGAAATTCACCAAATGTATGTCTGGCTTATGGCAGTATTGATTTACCTCCCAAATGTTTACGTGCACAACGGACGTCCTATTTCAATTTCATTCTTGATATTTATCAAAAAGTAAATCACTTTTTGGAAAACATCTTGACGCACAGCGCCGCGTGCTAGGTGCGAGGAATACGCGTGGAAGATATGGCATAAGTAAACGGGCGGCGGTGGCTTCAATATATTTTTCACATAAATCTTGTTATATTTTATCACCTTGGAAATTGCTAATTGTGTCTCGCTGTGAACTTGAGAGATGATATCCTTGGCCGTGGATTTCTATTACGCTGACTCGTGTTAATGCAGCGGTAAGTGTCACTATGGTGATTTTATCACACTTTTACGTGAAACAACTGTTGCTGGGTGTTAATCAATGTAGCGCACGCAAGTAGGTATTAGTTAGTTATACCTGTAATTTATTTATACCTACTAAATTATATCCAGAAGTAGCTTTTTATTAATGAAATAAGTTTCGGAATAGGTCCTTACTTTTGGTAGCCTTTGGTGGTTTCAGAGTATTTAACCTGAAACATTTTTTTTACTTTGTAGCTATCGCTCGTCAAAGATCCTCTCGAATTATCAAAGGTTAGCTGAAAGTAATCCCGTTGTGGGATAAACTCGCCTTTGCATTATACACTGGTTTTTTTTTGTGTTTTAGTGTAATGTTTTATGCAATTAACAGATTACAAACAAACAAACCTAGTTTATACTAATCATAATTATTTATATAAGTGCTTGTCGGGGAAGTTGGTATGCCATTCTCCTTGACAAGGTTAGGAGGTTACGAACGATGACCCTCAGACATCTCAAATCCGAAATTCTGAAGGAGTATCTACTGATAAAATATGTACCTTCGTCAGATTACAATGTTGCTAGCCACTCTAAGAGACACCCTTGGAACCACTCAAAGCCAAAGGGACCTAAGTCCTTATATGTGATAACAAGTGCGATACGGTGGAGCTATCATGTTCGCGATTAAGAGATTACTGTAATTGAAACCGTCGACGGTAACTGCTAGTTGCCATGGCGCTCGGGTTCTCTAGTTTCAAATGCACCTAGGCCAGTGCATATGCACTGAGGAACCTCAGGGAAGTAGAAAATACTTGACTATCCTTATAAACTGCACACAGCTACCGGGCTCTCTCTGAGGTCGGTCCTTCATGTTTGAAGATCGCGACCATGGTGGGATTCCATCCGGGGAGCGGACTAATTGTCTCCAGCGACCTCTGTGGCAATTTTAGCGATATGATAGAAAGTTGATTTTTGTGCCATTTTTAGTTAGTCCAGACCATCTAGTCGGTGAGCGGCCCCTAGGTGCCCCTGTGTTGCCCACGATTATCAAAGTAGCTCAGAACGCGTTGGTAGTACCTAGGTACACTGATTTAGCTATCGGGCACACACTTTTAATTAAGTTAGCGCAGGTGCAATGAATAGACCTTGGCTACAGACATATCAGATAATGTGTTGCCTAATCTTTATCGCTGAATTATAAAACTCGGAATGCGGATTTAACTACCGGTTGTATTGTATGTTTGGTACAATATTTTCTACTTTAATTAATTCTATTTTCTAGCGTAACGCGGTATTAACCTTTACGGGTTCTCATTATATTTAGGTTTTATTAATATACCGATCAAGTAACGTCTAATGAGTCCGTATGAATGGGTACCACCGTCTTAGCTATTTCAGCCGTCACGCAACAAAGATTTGCTTGAGATAGGCATGAATTTTGTATGACCAGCCTAGTCCTCACCCGCACGCTTGACTGTTATGGGCGACAGTTACCGCTTTCCATCAGGTGTGCCGCTGCTCGGTGGTCACTAAATTTCAAGTATATAAAAATTATCTTACTTGATAAAATATAAACACGTGACTATACTATAACTGAAACGTGTGCATTTAATTCTTTTGTAGGTCATGAACCTACTTCTTTCAACTAGGTATATAACTTGAAACTTACTTTGCAGTTGTACACTTTTGAACCGACTTCCAAACACGACTACAAAAATAAATTATACCTACCGACATGTACAAATATACCTATACAAAAGCCAAGTTTATTAATTACTTTTTTCTGTAGGTGTTTGTCGGTTTTATTTTTTGTCATATAATATCATTTACTAACATACAAGTGGAGTTGAATGGAGAGTTCTATTTCCTTCTTCAAATGGATTAATAAATAATGTAGATAAAAAAATGACAGATAACAAAGTGAAGACGACATTGTCAAAGACAGCCTTGGCTTTAAAGTAACATTGTCCAGTTACCAGAGGCTGATATGCGTGTTGTTAGCTACATGAATGCGAGGACGTTATAGGTAAAGGCGACGTCGGACTGTGTTTGTGCCATCCAGCACATTGTTCATTGTTAATGAACCAGTTCTAACATCGCCAAAATTGAAGTGTTTTGTACCAGGTTCATAGACTATTACTCTACACAGTTTATACTTTGTGTATTGTATTATATTTGGAACTCACAAGAAAAACAAGCGGTCCCCGGCGGTTCTCACCGGCGGCGATCAGACCGAAATTCTACTAATTCGCGGATTGTTACTTTTCCGGAACGTAAACTACTATTTGACACTCGGAACGGAAATAATGTAGTCTATTAGTGAAAGAATTTTCGGGATAGGTTCATAGGTTTCGGAAATAATACTGCTGATTAATTGTACTGGGATGTGCATGAAGTATTAAATAAATAAATTAGCACGTTCAAGCTAACAAACAAAAAGTTTTTTACATAATTTTAGTAATGTGTAAAAATTTTTTTTAGTTTATCGTACCTGTTTCGCTAAAATTAGGTAAAGGTATTTTACAATATTATTAGCTCAAGCTGTAGCTACTAGGTTGGATTCTAGGATTCGAAGGTACACTGCATTTTTACCATCAATTTTCCATTGCCATAATCTTATCCAAACAAACATTCACAGCTAACTGATACGTAAACGTACATACCAAAATTTTCCTATCAAACTGTACGAAAACAACCACCAAGCACCTACTCCAGTTACTCGGGCAATGATCATCGGAGATTTGCAATATTTACGAGATGGATACTGGCGGCTCCACATTAAATTAAGTGCAAATACTTGGTATTATTAGGCTTATTGTGTGAGCCAGGGCACGTGTAGTGTACGATTTCGTTCGCGGCGAGATAGTTGCCTCGTCGTAGTCGTAGGTCGGCTATTGTGTGCGCCGGCGCACCCGGCTTCGCAGCGCCTGCCGACTTAGCGATTCAGTACTTTACTTCAGTATTGTTTTATAGTCCGCAATAAATGGGACTGAAATTAAATAATAGCTTAGAGGCAATTTTTCTTTAAAGCGATTTAAATTTTACCAGTGTAATGGGGTGATCCTGGAATCTACTTCAAATAAATCTGGATTTATTTGAAGTTAAGTGTTGAAATATTAAAGGGTGAGTTTTCAAGGGAATAAATAAGTAAATAGCTTGTAACTTTAAGGTTATGTAGATAAATAATCTTCTAATCGGGGTTTTATTCCCGGCCGGATTAATTATTTTTGTTACGAGTCTGGCTGTTAAGTATGTAGTCCATCAGTTACCCATAACACCTACAAGCTTTGTTTAGTTTCCGGCTAGATGACGCTGTGTCCACGATTATTTTATTTAATGCCGTAAACATCAATAATAGGTAGAGTGTGACGTAGAGTAGATATATCTGTCAAGATCTAAATCATTTATTACACTTATGCATTATGTTATAGGTATTTATAATACTTTAAGATCGTTTTAAGCTGTTTTTCACGGAGCACACAACAATGTCGCGAAATATTCATATCCAATACAAATATTTCAATTTTGATAACTTAGGTAGGTACTTACTGGATTTCTTGTGGGTGTTACGTTGTAATGATAAAGTAAGAAGTGTATATAAACATTAGAATATCCATGTCGTATTGACTCTTTGATAATTTGTTATCTTTGCTACCGATGCCAACAGTTAGTTGCATTCGCGTCTACCTTCGAGATGAACCTATCTGGTTTAATTAATTGAGTGCCCGTTTAGTTCAGTTTTGGATTGAAACAAAAGTGACCACTTGGCGAGCTTACTTAACTAAATGTGCAACTATTTTGGATATAATAATAATGCCTTATTGCATCCCAGCTCAACTGTGTTGGGAATAATAACAATCTCTTGTGAGATCGGAGTTCCATCTTGTTTACCGCTACAGTTTGACCGATAAACCAACCTTTGGTACGTTTTTAATGTTAATTAAGTATGTTAAATATTGAGAAGCCACACGCACAACACCACCCGTCTGTGGGACAATTCTCGTACAGCGATATATCTTTTTCTACATTATCTCTAGCCGCAAACCACATAAATACCTATATATAAATAACTAGCGATCTGCCCCGGCTTCACACTGGCTGTAACCTTAACAAATAATAAATCTAAACCTTCCTCATGAAACACTCTGTCTATTGGTGAAAACCGCATTAAAATCCGTTCAGTAGTTTTTCAGTTTTTCGCGAACAGAGAGTAAGACTGACAGACAGTTGCCATACAGATACGGCGTGGGACTTTCTTTCATAAAATACTTGCTTTTGCCCGCGACATCATGCGCTATTTTAAATGACCTACCTAATGTATACATACATAGATACATAAGGACAGACGGCGGGAAGCGACTTTGTTCTATCCTATGTACAGATAGTGTTAATAATCCCGGAGCTGAAATATGTAGGTGTTGCAGCCAAAAAAATTAATCTCAAATATCTTCGACAATTCTTTATGTCTAAGATAGATTTCAGTGACATTTTAAATTCAGAGAGATTTCGATATTCGTAATACAATATACGACACTCGTAACTTGTAAAGCCTTTTCGTACAAGGCAACTAACATTGCATAGGCGTAGCTAGAGATATTTTCTAGAGAGGAATAGCCCCTGACCTCAAAAATGTTAGTAATCGCTTTGTACCTACTAGAAATCTCGAAATTTCTAACAAGCGAGCAAGTCTTTCTTTGCAAAATTGCTGTCCAAAAAGTTTGAGACGTAGTAGACGTATCTAATCTTTGGTATTAAGGGATGAAGTTGCTGAAATCCTTAGTCACATTGGCCGTAGTACTGACAACTTTTGGGGTTTTGTTGTCGAATAGCTAGAGATGAAGTGCGAATAACGGCTGACATTAACTGTAGCCGCGAAGCTGAACTTCCTGCTAACACTATGGCATGTGGAATTTTTGCTTTCACACGCCATGTTATACTTATCTGATAACAAGTTCACGTAAATTTCCTGTACCTTCTACCACCTACTCCGATGATTCACTCAAAGTAAAGTTGCAATACGATAATTTATTCATTAATTTAATAGTCCATTTGTATCTATTGTTTCAGGGTTAAAAGGAAAATAAAAGTAGTGAAGGTGTGGAACACCGTTGCTTCCCCGGCGGAGTCCGATGCCCGCCCCGCGCCCGGCGCCCCTTCCCCTCGCGCCGTGATCCCGCGACTAACCATCACCACCATCTTTGATGGTCGCTCCCCTAGAGAAGATTATCTACTCGCGCTGTCACTTCATTGTTATTAAATTCCTTAACATTTTTTTCATCTTATAGTTCACTTTGCCCCTTAGTTTGTAATTAGAAATACAAAAA
Organism: Blastobasis lacticolella; assembly: GCA_905147135.1. Classification (NCBI taxonomy): domain Eukaryota; kingdom Metazoa; phylum Arthropoda; class Insecta; order Lepidoptera; family Blastobasidae; genus Blastobasis; species Blastobasis lacticolella. The sequence goes on from LR990045.1 coordinate 15,772,604, forward strand.
TGAGCAAGATACTGAAAGTTGTAGGCGCCTCCTGGCTCCAGACGAAGGTCAGCTCGTACATCCTGGGCGTCCTCGGCATCCTGGCGATACTGGCTCTCTTCGCGGGACAAATAGAACGGTAAGATTTATTGCTCTCCTTGTATAGTTAATTTATCTATACCATGATAGAAATCATAGTAGAATACCACAGAGTAGAAGACCTGTCGGTCATAAAATGTTTGGAATTGCGAAGTTTATGTATGGATACCACAAACACGGATACACTATACGTGGACAACCTTTTAATATGTGTCTGTGCATAAAATAGACGTTGAATCGAAACATAAATAATATCAAACTTGTGTGCGCAGTAAGAATATACCAAATGGGTGGTTGTTGGTTGCGTCAATTTATAATTTAGATGCTCACCATTTGTAGTGAATTTGATGTTCAGTACGAAATGTGAATACATATTTTAAACTACGAACTAGATTCGCCGCCAACTACCTGGCATCCGTTTAGATGTTATCTCGTACAAGTGCACGATAAGATGAACTATTTATATCGGCAATCACTGACATGCAAACATAGTGTTTCCTTTTAATGTAACTTTGCATAGCTTACGTAAACGGTACGGAACGTAAATACCAGTGACTAACGAGCAGACAACCCACTGGTGGCAAGCGATAACAGGCACCCATAACAACTACAATTCATGCATTTAGGTTTCATAAAACAAACAAGGTGTAACAAATTTGCAAAGCGAAGGTTCGTTGTCACTGAGCGGACTTAGCTGATGTGCTAAAACATGGGCTCTCTTATCCTTCTAATTGACATGCAGGTATTCAGGCATGAGGCATTTCAGCTCATCAGTGTTGCTTACTTGATGATTTCGATTAATCTTATAATTTCCCAAGTGGCTTCACTTTTTAGACAAAGTACACCATTACCAGAGTAGATTGGGGTTACTTTGCGGGGTCACGTTTTACTTGTCTCTGCTGAAGTTAAAGACTGCTGATTTTGTGTAAGCGAATTTCATTTTTAATATGTTGTTTCCGGTATTACCACTTAAGTGTTTTTCATGTATGGCGTGTTTAGAAATAATACTTGATTAATAGAGAAATGTGAGTGATGGTGAGTTTCACCCCTCAAATCAAGGTACCATTTCTATCAGTATCAGATGCAATTGAGATCATTATAGTCCTCACAGTGACCACGCAACTAGTAGTGCTCGAAAGTGTGTAGAATATAGCACCCACCGGAAAATTGGCAGCATGAAACGTTTTCTGCTGTGTATTTTCACTGCGACCTCCAACCTGTCCAAGGCAGATATTACACCAAATCCCTTCACTGATGTGCAAGAAGCTCAAGTTTCTCCATACGTTCCATAAAGAAAATAATATAATATGAAAGAGTAAAAAAGTGCTCGTCACATTTACATGCTAAGTAGGTAGCCATATATTTATTTTAGAAGTCGTGCCTTGGATTAAGTATCTAAATATAGTAATTCTACGTACGTAAGATAAACATCTATCATCTCGAAAGACGTGTCTGAAAATAACTTTATGCATATTATTATAAATTAATCGTTATAACAAACAAGCAAACCTAACACAAAAGACTACGTAAATAACAAAGAGCCATTGTAATGTATCACGGATATAATAGATACTCACTGAATATATGCACACTGAATATATACACACTGAATATATGCACACTGAAATCTAATCTATACAATATCTATCTGAATAGGTCGGATGGTACTCGCTCTACTTTAATTACATCTGCCAAATTCTGGTCAAGGCGGTACCCGGGCCCGGCTGTGCACGGACGCGAGCACTGCAGCCCGGGTACCGCCGCAGGTGACCCTGATATGGGTATCGAAAAAGCCAAGTTCAGCGACTCTGTCCACACCAAACGTATAAATGAGCCAATAAAATAATCTACTAACGGGTTACATCCCTCCCACAGCATCCAAGAAGACGGCAACTACTCAGCAACCGTGTTCTACTCGGAGAAGACCGGCTACCGGATCGAGTACTGGGGGCAGAGCAACGAGCTGGCCGAGCTGCCGCGAGGCGTCGCCCGCGCATACTTCCGCCGAGATGTTGACACCACCGGGTCAGTCACCTTGCCTTCGCACTATGTATGTGTACTTATAACGTTTATCCACTGGGAAGTGTGCAAACTGCTGTCTGTAGATTTTTATACCACAAGCGTACGACCTGTCTGAAGGCACCTAAGTAGTTAACGTAGCCTATGGACGTTCGGAGTACCTACAAGGGGGTAGTAGCGTTTTGTCGACCGTGTAAAGAACCTTTTTACACGCTTCCTAAATAACTCCATGTTGTAGATGTTACTCACTTAGGAAAACCTCAGCGGGGAGCTCATTCCACAGTATAAGACTGCGTGAAAGGCTTCTTCTGAAACCTCACTGTGATGAACTGTCTGTTGATAGAGAGCTGTGTATATCCAACAGACACATGTCCAACATGCTGTTGATGACGATAATGCAAGCAACCAACCCTTTTAAGAGAGGTAGGGGATACCCGGTTCGAGTTGAAGCCCCAACTGGGCAAGTACCTACAAAATACCAGCTACAAAATACAGCTAAACAATATTATTTTAAATAGTAGTGTTTCCGCCTGTAAATATAAAGTCTCCAGTCAACCATGGAGTTGGCAGTTGGCCTAGCATTTGACAGTTTGCTGGCAGAGAAACGTGTCCCGGGGTTTTACATATAATCAAGTAGCCCGCTTGCCTGTTTGTCTACCGATTAACATAAAACATTTATGTAATAAATGAAAGTTTTGTAGAATCTCTATATTAATAATATGCCGCTTACTCACATACCTAAAACCGTCATATCTTTACAGCTGGTCTCTCCTAGAGGTCGAAACCAACGCATCGTACCCCGACGAAATTCAGGCGTACGCGGCGGGCATCGTCGAGGGCGCTCTGACTTGGTCCCTGATCCATACGCATCTCTCCAACACCATTGGAGCAAAATGCGCGGACCAGAAAATGAAGAAAAAATGCGAGAAACTGAGAGACGCCTTCGACAAGTCCGTCAACATCTGGAAGACTCAAGCCTCGGAGAAGGAAGACGAAGATCCCTTTTGGCATCATGTAAGTGATATAAGAAATTTATTTTAAAGTCAATAAGATTTTTATTACACCGACAAAAGCCATAGTTTTAAATATATTATGATAAAGATTTTTATTGGTAATGCACTTATTGTTTTCATGATAAAAGGCAAAGAGAATCCCTAGTTTTCCTTCCGTAATATCAATAGCAGCTACTTATGGATAGACTCCTGTCTACTGGCTCTAAAACTGCGTCATAATTGTTAATAATGAATGGTTTACTAATCGTAATATTCGTCACAGGTATCGCTGCACTACACTCAGATCAGCGGCGTATTCACCGGCTGGAAACACGGCGTGGAGCGTAGCCAAAAGGAATATGAGACCGACATCTCTGACCTTTATTGGCTAAATTCCATCGCAGAAGCAGTCGAGCTCCAACATAAACTGAACATCTCCCTGGAAGACGCGTTTGATAACCTCCCAGACCTTTCCAGCGCCTTCGTACGGATGGTCAACGAAACCGCCGAAGATGGAACTAACACCGCCAAACTTTACGTAGCTCAAAATGCTGCAGGAAGGTAAGAACATTAGGCAAGCTCAAGTGTAACTTCATTTGATCTTTTCAATAAAGCTTACTGAAGATGTCTCAGTAGGTTTCTGCGATAACGGAGTGGTGGGGGGAAATGTGACATGCTCTCTACACGCAGGCTATACTCTCTTGTGACACATCCGGCAGTAGGCTAGCCTACAATAAAGTTATATTGGCAATAGATTTATGTCATCACGCCCTCTACCATCCAAACCGTAAAAACCTACTGATTTATAAATTACCCATATATAAGATACCTAACCCAATATTATGTTTTTGCAGCTACTCGGCCATGAACCGCATCCTGAAGCACTATAAGTTAAATTACCGCCTGACCGCGCAAGAAGACTCCGTCGCGGCTCCCAGGGTCTCCATAGAGTTCTCCGCTTACCCCGGCGCGGTGACCAGCCAGGACGAGTTCTATATACTGGCCGGTGAACGCCACCGCCTTGCGGTCGCTGGAGTGGCGCTCCGGAATTATGATGCTAACCTGTGGAAGAATGTCGATATTGACGGGCAGGTGAGACTTGGTTGTATTTTTTTCGAGCGATCATGCGTCGTGACAAACGTGAAAAAATATGTGTTGTTGCTGTTTTGGTTACCCGGTTGCGCCGTAAAAATACGATGTATATTACTAAAACCAAGGAATAGATTTGGTTCTTGCTACTCATAGGTATAACTTCATTCACGCGGAATTCGATAAAAAGTGCCCACATATCTAATTAAACAGTCTCTACAAAATTTAAATCGGTACCGAGTGAAACTGTACAGACAAAGTTTAGGATTTTTCAATACTGTTCATGTTCTCGAGACATATTTACATTGTAACCCGTCTATCTTCCCAGCTGCCGCTGGCCCCGCGCGTCTCCGCCGCCAACCGGCTGGCGACCAACGCCAGCTCGTGGGCGCACGCCATCGCCACATACAACTCCGGCACGGGCGCCAAGCAATGGCTGGTCGTGGACTTTGATCGGTTCGACCGCCTGCGCTCGTACGACCAGAGCCGCCAAGCGGAGTTACGCAATGTCGAGCCTGTGACCACCATCACTGAGCTTCAGTGAGTACTTTTTAAGGGCTTGGATTTTACGGTTGCTACTTTAACATAACTGCGCTGGTTCTACCTCACAATAGTAGTTTATGCAACTGTCATATAAAAGGGGGTATTAAAACATGCGTGTCTGTTTATCATACGAGGCGTAAACGAGTATAATTATAGTTTGACACGAGTGTTTTAATACCTAATTATATGTAGTTGCATACACTACTTTATCTACACTCGCAAAATATGAGTGTAGATAAAGTAGTGTATGCAACTGCATATAATTAGGTATTATATGACAGTTGCATAAACTACTATTTTAAAATTTTATGGACTGGCGTGAAAAAAGTGTATCCTCAAACAACTGTTTTCGAATATGAAATTGGAACATTACGCTATGAGTGTAGGTAAAGATTATTGTTACCAAGTGGCGTCACAAACTCATGAACTACTTTGGTCGAATACTATTTTTAAGTATATTGTTGTGGGGTTGTACTAAAAAATGGCAACAAATTCAGTACAGTTAACTCGGGGTCACAATCGGATGGTCTCTGTCACGGAATCGGTCGCCTTGCATCATCATCTTCCTATCTTTATCCCACTGGGTGTGATCTGAACAGCGCGACTGTTTCTTTCACTTTTATGTAACAGCTCCATCACTCGTCATCTCGGTCCCTATCTTTTCTTCCTTTACTCATTCAAACATCTACTCACATTTATCGTTATAAGGTCTAATTTACATCGCTCTCTTCAAACAGTGGCATGCGGCACATCCACGTCCACCGCGCTACCGAGCTAAGCGAGCTTCTGGTGTTGGTGGAGCAGGCGCCCGGGCTCACGCACTCGCGGGACCTCACTGCTGCCTTCCTGAAACAGCAGTACTGGGCCACCATTGGACTCCCCATCACCGAGGTAAGACTATATAGAACCCTTTCGTGGTTATATACTACACTTTCGTCACACATGTTGTCGAGTTTGTTACCACTGTTAGTATCTATTGTTAATACCACGATATTTCGACGCAGTTGCATGCGTCATGGCCACGAGTTGACTAGTATGACGCATGCATCTACATCGAAAGATTGAGGTAAAATAACAATAGTAATTGTTGTAGCAAGCCCGATATCATATGCGATGAAAATATATAGAACGCTCCCCGTAAAAAAGGCGCTAATTGGTCCAGTTACGAAGAATGCCCACGTATATACATTATCTAACTATCTATGTAGAATAGGTACATAGGACAATAAAATAAAAAGGTGTTAAGAATCTTAGTCCTCGCAGTGAATTCTACATATATTTTTGTTACTCGTAAATTCATGGTTAAAAATGCGTGTATGAATCGTAGACGGGGATTTATGGGCGACAGTTAGTTATCGCTCTTTACTATATAGACTCGATTCATTAGGAACAATAATTATAGTAGAAAAAAGTGCAACAAATAACAAAAAACATTATCTCACCAGGACATCAAGAAAGCCACACACGTCGCCGAGATGGAAGACTTGTACGGGAACGTGTTCTCAGCATCCAAGTCGCCTAGAGCCGTGATATTCAACCGCGGGTACAAGAACGCCACTTCTTTAGACACCATAATCAAATTGATGCGGCAGAACAACGTAACTGCCCTGAACAGTGCAGGGCACGGCTCGGCGACATGCGAGGGGCCTTTTCAGTGCATCGTCGGCGAACCCGGCTACTGGGCAGTGCTCGGAGCGCGGGGCGACCTTGTCAGCGGTCACCGACGGCCCTATGGAGTCATCGACACTAAAGTTGTTAGCGGTAAGACAATTTGTAAGCTATTGCTGACACAATAACTCCTAATTATCCAAAGAACCAAACCAAAATATTGCAGTAGTATAAATGAATGTTGAATTTAATAAGAAAACAAAAATGTGAATCGCAGGTGTATTGCTTTCGTCATGTGGTTGTCTTGTCTGCTATTTTTCACTAAGATGGAGATTAAAAAAAATCTGATATTGGAAATATTTGTTTCATGATTTTTGAGATACCCTCGTCGCTGAACAAGAGAAAATATACCTATGCTTGATGTAGCCCGTAATACAGTGTAGGTAGGTACCTACGTTAATATTTAACTAACAACATTAATTCTGGTATTTTCTCACCAGGTACGACGAATAGTAAGAAGTTAGAATTTGTCGCCGTAGCCAGCCCGCCATACACGGAGGTCGCAGCTAACGCCACCAGGATGCTGGTCAACAAAGGGAACCTTGCCACCATTTACACGGACCAATTCGACAACCAACCGACTATCGACACCGTGGAAATTAGAAATCAAGTTGAGCAACAGCAAGAAAAAGCAGAACAAGAAGCCCTGGAAATCCTGAATAGAAATATAGTACAGCCATTCCAATGGTCTGAGAGTGACTTTAAAGACGTCGAGCACGATACCTTACCAGACAAATGGGCTTTCCAGCCTTTCACACTCAAATGGCATTGGTGAATCTCCAATTATAAATTCTCAAATGTAATCCATAATAATATGTAGATACGTAAGATATAAAATTTAACGAAGGGTCGATTTTAGATACCTGATGTTTAAAGATTTTTACTAAATGACTCTGAACTGTAATTAGGGCTATAGCTTTCCGAACAAATACTTTAGGTTACTTTTGCTCGATTGTCAAGAATATCATAAAATTTTACAATATTGTATCAAAATAGGGATTTCCACCATTGCTCTTATTTCAATGTAATAAATTGATATCCGTCCGATTTGGATATCGTACCTACCTACGTTACGTAAAGGTATACTTCCATGTTTTCTTTTAAAATAGTGTTTTCCACCCTCTCGTAGATTTTCCGGAGGCCAAAGGGTGTCTTGAATTTGAGGAATTGAATTGGCAGGAACTTTATTAATTGCCTACCTTCATAATAATACAGTTAATTTTAGGCGGTTCCTTTATTTTATTTTTCAATAATTTTACTTCAATGTGCTTATAATTCTAATTGTTTATTTATTAATGAATTTTTGTTCGTCGCGTCTTTTTTGTTTGTATATCGTGTTATATAGATAATTGTTTGTCTAGAAATCATATTTCATATTCACGTCTACATCGGCCAATACGACAGTATTGCTTTCATTGATAGGGTTTTCCTGAAAAATTGCCTACTATCATTAATTATTTCCTATTTAATAAGAATGAAGTGACTTGAATTAAAATATTTACCAGAACTCAAAAGCGTTTTCGCTCTCGATAAATAAATGTTTTAAAATTTTAATTCTTATACATTTATTTTGTCGCTCATTTAGCCCAACTTGCACCAAATTCTAAACACGTTTAAGAAGGATGTTTAACGCTTTTTTTGTAAATAGTTTTTTGTGTTCAAGTATAAACGTAAATGCGTGTAGAAATTTGGTGCAAGGCGCCCCTATCCCTAATACTTTACGGAAGTTGTGAAGAATGGTATAATATATATACTATACTAGTGGACCCGGCGCGACTTCGTTCGCGTAGCGTTCTAACCCTACACCACCCTACCTCTAGTTCTACCCTTCCCTACACCTACCGTACACTTACCCTACACCTACCCTACATCTACCCTACACCTACCTTACACCTACCCTACACCTAGTGGACCCGGCGCGACTTCGTTCGCGTAGCGTTCTAACCCTACACCTACCCTACATCTACCCTACACCTACCTTACACCTACCCTACATCTACCCTACACCTACCCTACACGATATTCCCGCTTTTCTTTTCAAATTTTTCCAGAATTATCTTTGCTATAAACCTCACGGAGCCCGAGACCTTTCCAACGAATGCAAAACCGTGGAAATCGGTTGGTGCGTTCTGGAGTTATAGCGTCAGGAAGGAAAACCCGACTTCTTTTTATATAGTAGAAGATAATACCTACGTTACTTGCGACGGATCAGGAAACTTATAAAGTGAATAGGATATTTCTAGACAAATTTGGTCTAGCTTCAGCGGCATCATCTCTTACCACCAAGTGACATGGCAGACAAATTCCTAGTTGGTCTATACTAAATGTAGGGAAATAATTACTATTAAATAAATTATTTATTTAAGTATTAGAGAATATTATAAAAAAAGGTTATAATTCTGTTTTAATTAAATATTCTCTCTAAGGCGCACTTATCTCTCTGAGAGATATCCTGCAGGCGAGCCTGGCTGGTATATAACTACCTAAGTAGTTAGGTGGGGGAGAAAAATAGTGTGGTAGTTCTAAGAAGGTAACTCCCGTGAATAAATAGGTCGTAAAGTAAAATAGTACCCAGCTAGAGCTGAAATGCTAGCAAACGCAAACACTATTCTTAAAGATATTCTTGAAAATATCGCAGCTTTTTGCAAGTTTCGACGATGCGATGTACAATCTATGGTGTAGGTACCTTACTCTTTTCTACAACGCTAAGTTTATGGTTCCATTATAGCATCTATTGTAGGTTTCTGGGTTTTTTTCCTTGATCTATGGTTTATGCTGCCATCAAGGTATCATTGTTTATTTATATCTCTTTGTATTTTAGTATGAACCTTCCTATTCAATGTATTGGTTTGAGGTAAATCTAAAAGTTAATATTTTAAATTATATGAGGTTCAAATAAAACTATTTTTAAATGTGCTTTTCCGTATTTTATGAAAATATATCGTAGGAATGGACGGCCAAGGAGGTTCACGAGGTAAGTCATCATCATCATCATCTTGGCGTTATATCCCGGTTGCGCCCCCGCGCGGCACGCGAGGGCCCAGGGTCGTTCACGAGGTAAGTACAACATACAATCCCCGGGATCCTCTTAGATTTTACACCAGGTATTCTACCTACCTATTGTAATTTTACTAAGGGTCTACCCTCTCTACTTAGGGCCTTAGGTGGATTGAAGTCTTGAAGATCGAAGCAGAAAACGCCACTGGTCCACAAAGCTCCTATGTGATTTGCCTCGATATCCTATACCTAACCGTATCTAGTAAAAGAGGTCCGGACATCCCAGCCTATATGACCAATAACGTTGAGCTATATGTCAATAGAAAGGATTTTTCATTTTCTATAACTTTTACTATGGCTACAACTTTCAAATCGCTGTGGGAAAAAAGGTATGGTCAATTATAGTAAACTTCGATTTGTACTGGAAAATTTGGCCAGAAATAGTTAAAAAACTATAAAAAATTCCAAAATCGCGATGTACAACATCGGTATATTTTTAACAATAGCGCACGAAGCCCACGTACAAACAATGCACTACGACGTTGCTTGCACTCATAGAAATACAAGACACCCGGGTCACGTCAAGCATTGTGATTGGCATCATCCCATTCTTTGCCACAGGGCGTGGCGTGATGGGCATTCAAAGCGTTAGTCATTAGACGGCGCTCCTCCTTTTTCTTTTTATTCTACGCTGTAACAAACGAGCAAAGATGGTATTAAGCTGTAACTGTCGGCCATAATATCATACTTTTACCTAGGTTGCTGGCAAAAAAATGCCGATGAAGATGAAGGGACAGATTTACTAGACCATCAGCAGTGAAACTTGGCCTCTAATAGAGCAGCACAAGCAGCAGCTGTACCGCCGATCTCCTATAGCAGCTCTGGCTTTGACTTGCTGCGATTGGTTCACACGCAATCGGCGGTACCACTGCAGGAGCTGCACGTCACTGAAATGAAGATCCTGCTGAGGATATGTGGAGTTTCTCACAAAAATCAGTAACCCTACCGCCAATCTCCGATAGCATGCCGCCATTTGAGTGTGGACAATCGCACAATAGGAAATAGGCGGTACCACTAGGCGTCCGAAACGTCTACATCCGCCTCAGGCTTCACGTACGTGACAACGCAGTCATCGGCATCGCAGATAAACTGAAAAGATAGCCGCCTTCGTATGGGTAGCTGAATCTCCGAGAGATAAAAGTGCGTGTCGTTAGACTAAACAATAAATTGAAATGATTGAGAAGACTAAGACTACTAAGATTAGTATCAACTGCAGCTGACGGTTGGTCAAATCAGGGTGTCTATTAGTAGTTCTAACCACACTCATCACCCCACGGAAATCTAAATAAATAATACGTAGGTCGTTATCAATTCAATAATAAAGTGCGTATTGAGTTGACAGCAAAAACGTCTGGGTGGATATCCATTCTTGTTCTCGATTTCACGAACGCCAGTTGTAAGCGCGAATGTGTACGACGCGTTAGTAAGCTGTCATTGGGGACATAAGTGTAAATGATGCAATAAATCAATGTATTCTGTGTGACTCATTATTTGTTATTTTCTAATCAACTAAATTAATTTACTATTAGTAGGGACTACGCCAGTATAATTGTGTTAACTGACCCGAAGTTTAGACAACATATCCACCATGAACTTCTTCAGAAAGGAGCCCACAGTAAAAGGTTTATAATACTTATTTTTCACCAGTAAATTGCAAACTTAACAAACTTATTTCTACTTTATTAGAAGGTAGGCTAGCTTACCACAAGTTTTTGCTACTTCTATGCTATGATTCACCCTCTAATCTCAGCGTCTCAGATCTTAGTCATTACTCATTATTCTTAAGTAAGATTATTTAATGTAAGTACTTAATATATTTCTAGACACGAATATAACTTATACCTAATCATATTATACTACAGAACAACAAAGACAGAATGACCGTGAGCTGCGCAAAGCGACTCGTGATTTGGAAAGAGACAAACATGCTCTTGAAAGGGAAGAAAAGAAATTGGTAAACTTCTTTGCTTATATTAATTGCCTTAAATGCAGTGGAGAATATTATTTACAATTTAAATATATTATTCAAACACATAGCGGTAGTAAATAGAAAGTATTACGGCCTTTTTAAAGGTCTCAGGGAGCCGACAGGTGCAGGTAGCACAGAGTTGATTGGATTGGAAGGCGTGAGGGTGGCCTATTTTCAGCAGTGGACATTCTGCGTCTCAAATAATTATTACGATGATGGTATTTTAAATATACTGACCATGTAATTTTTGTGGTTATTGTAGGAAATGGAAATTAAAAAAATGGCTAAAGAAGGGGACAATGAAGGTTGTAAAATATTAGCTAAGCAACTTGTCCAATTAAGAAAACAGAAGACCAGAATATATACTGCTAACAGCAAGGTAAGATTATTACTGTGTTGAATAAAATCTTGACGACATTTAACTAATCATGCATTGCTTATTACTGTTAAAATCTTGACACGATTCTGTTTGTTGTTTGTTTGTCAGTCTGTGGACTCTGTGGCATATTTTAAGAGATGGTGGTGCTTGAAGTCATATTATAAAATAAATAATCATCTTGGCATTGATGTCCCGGTTGTGCTCTCGAGAATGGAGGCCCTGGGTCTGCCTTGACCATGATCCAGGATTTGGTGATCAGGTAATTACAGTGGAGCGACTACCATCTGACCTCCGTGACCCTGCTACCTGGGGAACCTGACCAGATTGGAACATGGATTCAAATTCAGTTGCTTGAATTTGCAGGTTTCATCACGATGTTTTCCCTCACTGTAAGAGCATCATTTAGAATTCAACTCATGCACATAACTCAGAAAAGAGTCGTTGGTACATGGCCGCAGTAGGATTCGAACCCGGTACCTCTCGCTTACGAGTTAGATTCTTAACCGCCTGGCTACTGTCACTCTTGAAGTCGTATTAAATTATAATAATCTTAGAAAGACACATAGACATAGGAAAAAACATTTTCACTTATAATATAAGTCTTGTATTATTGTTGCAAAAGGCATGATACAAAAATTGACCTTATTGTATGAAAATTATATTCCACTGTTACATACTCTAATGCTTGCTTCAAATTGAATCAAATGTAATAAGCCCATAAGACCGGGTGAGAATAGAAAACGAAAGCAGACCCTGGCATTCGCCAGGATGACCACACTATGAAACTATTTATACTGAATAACAATATTTGTTTAATAAATTCACAGATATCAGGGGTTCAAGTCCAAAACAAAGCAATGGGTGCAAACATAGCAATTGCTAATGCAATGGGCACAACCGCAAAGACAATGGGCAGTATGAACAAAGTCATGAACCCACACCAAATTGCCAAGGACATGGAAGCCTTCAAACAGGCAAATGCACGAATGGATATGACTGATGAAATGAGTATGTACTATTATGTGACAGAGTTAGAATTGTTTCAGTCTTGCTATTGGCTATCTCAGTGGACAACAAATTTAACATATAATAATATTACACTACTCTAATTTGGTAGACACTATAGCCAGTGACCAACGTAATTGACGTAGTGTAGAATGATCTCATGTCGAATTCAGTTGCCAACTGAGTTAGATAATAGTCCCGCTGTTCAGTTTCAGTTCGTTGAGTCACACTTAACATTACAAAATGTTTTAAAATTATATTATTATATGGTTAGGTAAGGTTCTCATTTTATAAAAGAGCCTCTCTCTACCTGTCTAACATAATTATTATGGTTAAACAGATTTATTTCTTGTTCATTGCTGAATAAGATGTGTGAAGAGAAAGTAATGGGAGCTAAGCTCTGATACTTTTAAATGATTTAATAAATTCTATGGTTACACTGTCCCATTTATGCTACAACACTACTATGCTGCCCTAGCGTGACATGTCTTATCCCGTACCCTCTACCCTACCCTTCTCCTACCTACCTATTATTTTTTTCATATAAACCTTGTCCTGACAATCATTATAAACCCAACAAAAAAGAATTAGGTCCAGCTGTTCTGAATTTATGCGCGAACGTACATTCGGCTAAATTATTTTTATTTATGTAGACTAGGGTTATCAAAGAGTATCTAAATTGTGTTTCAACTATGGCGAAAATACTAGTCTACATAAAGCGCGACACCTACTTACTACTCTCTGGTTGACTGAATGAGTGAAACTAAGCATGGTGCCATTCTGCAGTTTCAGACACACTGGACGACATTATGGGCGAGTCTGGCGACGAGGAAGAATCTGAAGGCATTGTGAACCAAGTGTTGGACGAAATTGGTATCGAGATCAGTGGAAAGGTTTGTTGGACGGTGTTTTTGCTTTCTTTCTGATATGATCTTTGTTTTATCTCAATTTCAATTTATTTATTTCGTTCAGACAACAGAGATCCATTTTTGTTAGTAGTACAGTTATCTTACAACCTTTTAATACTGTAATATAAAAGATGATTCACCAATATGAAAATCTTTACAAATGCCTGCCATATAGGTGAATCATACCTATCAGCTATAATCTGCAGGATACTAATAATTATAGGTTGCCTTTGAATGCTTTGGTTGCTCTGTGCGTGCACCTGAAACATTAAGTTAAATAGTTCAAATCATCATCATCATCATCGTCCTAGCGCCTGTCCCGGCCTCTGCCAGGGTCCGCTTTTCTACTCAATCTTCTCCACTTCGCCCGGTCTTCGGCATCCTCTCGTCGTAAGCCGTTGGCTCTCGCTTTCGACTCAGCGATGTCAATCCATCGCTTCTTGGCTTCAGTTAAATAATTCAAATATCAGGTGTTAAAAATTTTGCACTATTTAAATCGTCATCGCAACGGTCAATCCGGGCTACTGCCATTGTTACGTGGTTCGACCAAAAAGTCATGCTTATTATAAATAATGAAATCCTATTGTTTGTTAAAAATACAATCGCCTCTCTTCTCGTCATGGCTTTGGTAGAAGCCGAGTCTAAAAATACTGCCCTACTATATTATATTTTATTTTATTTGGAAGATCAACAGCCATCCCACAACATAATATAACTATTGTGTTTCACGTATATTGCATTTTTGCCACACGAATAAATAAATATAACTATTCGTTCGTTCCACAAAATATCATTAGAAAAGTATTAGTTATAGTATACCTAATATTATGACGAAATATTATAATTGTTACTCTCCTTCCAGATGGCAGACGCTCCCGCAGTTGCCCGCAACAAGGTCGGAGCATCCACGAACGAAGCCGACAAAGACATTATGGCCCAGCTCGCCAAACTGAGGTCAACATAGCACTTCCATGCCTTACCTTGAGAACCTCATTTGTATACTTTACGTAGAGGTAATTAAATTACCTATACTTTTGTTATTTTTAATAGTTCATTACAATTTTTATACAGATATACACCCAATAATGTACATACTTGTGTAATCAATTCCAGATATGTTTTACTTTACTTAGCAAAGCGTATTTTTTTAAAATCCTTGATTTTTAAATTTAAATTAAACAGAAAAATAGCCCTAATATTGGAGAAACTAGCTTTGGTGGAAAGATAATGAAATGCTATAACTATGTTTGAATATGACTTCGGCCATGTGGCCACCGCGACTGATGGACGCATAGATGGCCCAATCTGAAAGTCTAATTCTTAAACTTTTCGCAGCAAATGGCTGTATTTCGCTAATAACTCGCCGAATGTTGTGTTATGTGTCTGGTTGATCGCCATAGGCATATCTCCAAAGCGAATAATCTAATGGAGTGAGATCGCATAATCTAGATAACCAACGTGAAATTATTCGTTGATGTTAATTTTTTCCTATATCCACTTTTCCTTGAATTGTTTTTTTACTTTTGTTAGAAAAAACACGCAGTGGCCACATGGCCGAAATCATATTCAAACATAAATGGCATTTCGTTAACTTTCCAGTGAAGCTAGTTTCAATTATACTAAAAATGTATTTTTCTTTGTTATATTTCAATTTGAATACCAAAGGTTTAAACACCCTTTAAATTGTTTAACCTTACGTACCTAAGTTCATGTTTGTAATTTATAATTTAATTGTTAAATGGCTAGTTGTATTGTAACTTGTAAATCGAAGTACTTTTATAATAATTTTACATATACAATAATGGTTGTAGAGTATTAGCATGGTATTATTATAGCGTATGCACTTAATTCACCTAAACGTCCACTAAGCTAACAAAATATACCTCGTATTGTATCATGATATACTAAATAAATTGTTATGAATGGAAGCTGTGATATATTTATGTTACATGAATATATTAGATATTTTAAAACATGTTTGATTATTATTTGGTATGAGAGAATATAGTGTAGGGGTACAACTATATCCTATAGAGAAATATAGTATACTGTCTGCATCAGAAATAGCTTTTAGACTGTAAGGGCGCCGTCGGTTATCCTATGTCATCGAGACCAAATAGAAAAGTGACTTTAATGCGAGTGAAAAGCAAAACTGCCAAGACGATGAGAGACACTGTTTTTTTTTACTTCTAGAACCCGCACAAGAGGATAAGTAAGTACTTTCCTAGTAACTATCCATAATAACTGCAAGTTTTCGAATTCGCGACGTGACCGGGTAGCTTTTTAAATCAAGAAAACCTTGAAATTTTCACTTTTTCAACTTTTTTGCTTATAACTTCAAAACGGCGGCCTATAGCTAAAAATATTTTAAGGTAATCTACATAAAATTCTCTACAACTTTTGCTTTAATCACTTTTTCAAATTCCCGTAGATTTACGAGCACAACAGTCGCGGTTGTGACGGTAGGTAAAAAAGGTACCCTTTTCTTAGACTTGTAGAAAAAATTATAGAGGAAATTTTTATATACGATGAAATATAGTATGCCTATCAAGTTGGATGACTAACTATAAGAAAACTTTGGTATACACAAAGATGATTTGCGTAACATCTGGTGTAGTTACCGATGAGCTCTAATCATGAAAGCAAGAAGTAACGTCTTACAGCACAAGTAAAAAAAATACAAAACCGTACATATACATAAAAGTACATATACCTAAATTTATCTTATTCGCTGCGCTATAGGCGGCTGTCAAGTGAGATCCTCCTGCGTGCAGGTGTATGGGCACGCTGGGCACGTCGCGTCGGCCACTGAAATGACGTTGGAGTGAGTACATCAACTATATTATTTCATACCATTCCCTAAGAAAACGGTATTTTACCTACCGCCATAACCGAAACTGTTTTGCTCGTAAACGGCTGGAAATTTTAATAAAGCGTATAAATCAATGGAGGTCTGGACAACTCGGCCAATTTGATCAATAACGTTGAGCGATATATTATTGGAAAGGATTTTTCATTTTCTACAACTTTGACTGATGACAACTCACGAAACGCTGTGGGGTAAAAGTTATGGTCATTTCATACAAACTTCAGTCCATATGACCAATAACACTAAGCGATATGTTGTTGGAAAGGAAACTCCCCAAAGTAAAAGCGGTAGAAAATTAAAAATCCTTTCCAATAACATAGCTATCGCTCAACGTTATTGGTCATATAGGCTGAATTGTCCGCCCGCGCGGTCAATCCCGGCTTCTGCCAGGTTCCGCTTTCTTATTTATTTATTTAACATTTATTGTGCACATTAAATAGTATACAAAATAGTCATACAGATAAAAATCACAACAGGTACAGCTTATTTCTAAAGAAATATCTTACTTTGATTTCTCCACTTTGCCCGATCATCGGGATCCTCACGTCGTAAGCCATTGGCTCTCGCGTCCAACTCGGCGATGTCAATCCATTGCTTCTTGGGGCTGCCATTCCATCCCTGAGGCTTAGGCAGTACGTGACCAAACCAGCGCAGCCGTACCTTTTCGATCTTATCCACGATATCTCTCACGCCAAGGCTGCTACGGATGTACTCGTTACGCACTTGATCAAGTCATTTTTCTAGCACTTCCATCCACGTGTTTACCCCGACCGCAGGGCCCTGCCTCAGCTCGCTCACCAGTACGATGTCATTAGCATATTTCATAAGCCAAGGAGGCGCTTCCTGAATTTCCGCTGGAGAGGAAATCGGGCACAACGCAGAACAAGTAAGGGCTTGGCAGTCAGCGCTAAAGCCTGGTGAATATCTACCGTAATCGGGAGGCCTACGATGAATGTTTTATGAACATGTAAATTACCTTACCATAAGAACACTTTTTGCTATAATCAAAAAACTAATCAAAAATACAACATTTCGATGAATTCTTGATTTTTGACAATGACGCGGTCGTCTCGCGAGGTCGAAAACTTGGATTTTACATCATTTTACACGCATTTACATCATGAACAACTTACAAAAAAGCATAGATACCTAATTTGATGCACCGTTCACACTCCTCTCATGTCTAAAATTCATGGCCATAAGCCGAGATGATATCTAAAGAAATATACGAACAACAAGAAACTTAATTCCCTTGTGGTACATAAAGGCACCTTGAAAGGTTCCTTGTATTTATTGCTGTTTCTCTGTCGTCAAAGGCCAAACGTCGCCTCTGTTTACTTGGGAGTCATTAGCGCGCCGAGACCTTGTACCTTTGCCATTGAAATTCAAAATGCGATCGCTACCCCTTAAAATTTTAATGAAATTTACACGTCTTGTTTGCCTCCGCACTAATCTATACTAAATATTTAATGTTGGCAAGGCGTCAGCGAACATTAATCTAGCCAATTCTAAGCCAAAACTACCCCAGAAGCCAACAGAGCAAGATGATTCCAGACCACTGGTTCGACGAGGGTATCAACAACACTTACCTGGCAAATGATATGAAACATATACAGAGAAATAATGTAGTTTACGAAAAGACGCAAAAGGATTATGTAAGTACATTGGCATCTTTGTTTACTGTGTAGCGTTTGGATTTTCGGAATATGGATGGTTATTTTAAAGTTAGACTGTAATCACGGAGGTAGGTAATTGTAAAAGTGATACGCTAGTAGAAGTTTTTGCGTGAAGGACATATTACGTGACACGAAAGGTCGAACAATTTACTTGCCGTTTTTGTAATCGAGTTTTAATCGACTCAGTTTAAGATTCTTTTCTGTGTTCCATCTATGATCCGTTAAAACTGACTTGTCTTATTTGGTGAACAAACAATGCCCAAAATCACAACTTGCCGTATCAATCACGCCACGCATATTGTGTATAGATGTCAGAATTATACAAGAAACACATAGAATGTAAATTTCAACGAATACTGCTGCACATTATCCATTTAAATACATAATTTCCTTAACCAAATAAGACCTAGTTCCTATCCTGGGCCAGAACTTCAAGCTGAGAGTTGCAATCCTTTGCTTTATTTAGCTATAATCTGTCCAAACTGACTTGTCTTATTTGGTTATGGAAATTATGTATTTAAATAGATAATGTGTGTTTAACATTCTATGTGTTTCTTATACATATAATTCTCGAAATCTATATGTCGCAGCCAACTGGTTAGTTCAGCCATTTAATCAGAAGGCTAGTCCGTTAATCATACGCCGGCATTTAATTAAATGACTATAGGATAACCAGCCAAGTTACTGAATGTAACGTTTAACTACTTGGCTGAACGTTATTTAGCCGTTTTGTTAAAGGGTATACAGATGGTTGGTTAGAGTGACCATAAGTTCGCAACTTAAATGATAAACTTTATTTAAGATAAAGAATAATGAATTAATAAAGATCATTTTTATATAATAAAACATTATTAGTCGCAAGATATTCAATAAGTAGGTATACAATTAATTGTATTGCGAGTAGGTACCTATAACCGTATTTAACTAAGTAAAAATATTTATTGAAACTTTAAATTTATAACTTATTTACTACTTGTAACTATGTAGTAGGAACAATAGCAACAGTGCAGTATAATATTAAATATAAAATTTATAATATTAAATATAAAATGACACGAAAGTTTGGCATTTGTTTCTAATTAAAGGTAAGTATAAAAAGAAAATGAACATATTCAGTTATCGTTAAGAATTAAGATAAATAATAAAATAAATAATCGTTGACAAATTCACACAGCGCCATCTAGCCCCAAAGTAAGCAAAGCTTGTATTATGGGTGCTAGGTAACTGATAAACTACTTATATACATTTTAAATACATACTTATTATACATAGAACACCCAGACCCGTAACAGTAAGAATACTTAAAGTTATCTCAATTCTTGCTTAACAAAACATGTACCACATTTTAAATTTAGTTAAAACGACGAGCTTGCTGTGCGAGCTGTCTGACGCCAGATTTGTTTTGGTGACTACCAGCGCAGCAGTAGATAAAATTTGAACTAAATTTAAATCACCTGCCTGATTTTACTTCAGCCGTCTCCGAAGGGCTGCCTTTAATAAGCCACCTAGTTAAACGTTGAGTGAAACTAGTAAAATCAGCTATCGGCCTAGTCATTCAATTGTATGCCGGCGTTTCATTAACAAACTAGCCTTTTCATTAAATGGCTGGTTTAACCAGATGGCTGCGACATATACACAATATACGTAGCGTGAAAGATACGGCAAGTCGTGATTTTGGGTATAGTTTGTACACCATATAAGACAAGTCAGTTTAAACAGATCATACTATGACTACTGCGTTCCATTGTAGGTACCAATCACGAGCTACAAGGTACCTATTCCTCAAGGTAACGTTGAGCTTAGTGACGAATAAAAATTGGTACAATTACTGAAGGCAGCACATCAACCTACCCAAAACCAGTATTTTTTATATATTTAGGCAAGACAGGCATTTGGCCGCCATCTCACTGTTAGTAAGTGACGATGCGGCCGAAGATGAAGCATGCCCGTCTTGGAACAGTATATTCACTGTAGCCTTGAAAGCATCCAGATTATATTGATCAGGGAACACACTCGCAAGCAACGTGTTCCATTCCTTAGCCGTACGCATTATAAAGGTCGAGCCAAAGCGGCTCGTGCGAATAGCTGGAAGATCCACGACATAAGGATGACGCGCTCGCCCGGATCGCGTCTCCCGATGGCTAAATGGAGTATAAAACGAGATAACATCACTATACATACGGGCGAGCGCGTCATCCTTATGTCGTAGGTAGATCTTCCAGCTATCCGCACGAGCCGCTTTGGCTCGACCCAAAAGAGACGACCGGAGACGCTGCAAAGGCTAAACAGGGTTTGAGATGGTGTCTTCTGTGACTGTACCTACTTACAATTTGAATATTTTACATGCAACAATTAGTGGAAATTAGCCCAGAGGACATTTTTAAAGTAACAAACTTTTTTAAAGTCGGTCACTACTGTACTACCATGGATAACGAAACTAATGCGCATTACAGTCTGAAAAAGACGAACATCTGCATGGGAAAGTCACGCGAATAGTATTATAGGATCATAGGACTTCGAATATTGACTTATCTTATTTTGATTTACGAGTATGTAGGGTGAATGGCGCAGTGGTTGAGTATATGTTTTGTATCCTTTACATATTTTCGATTCGCTTCCGGATTAGAATGACAAATGATATTTTTATCTACGCTTGGGATTCTGTTCTTAGGCATTTTATTAGTAAGTTAATAGTTAATGATAATTTAAGCTCTATAGGCAGTTACGGATTTTTATGCGAATCCGTTTAGGAGTTACGTCTTAAATAAGTACTTAAGTACATAAAATTTAAAAGAAGCGTAAATGTGTAAGTATTTTTTTCCACCGTGTGGCGTTTAAATGTGGAGGAGGCTCAAGTCCAGCAATGTACTGCTAAGGGCTGTTAATCTGTATGGAGTCTGGTTGTAGCACTACTTTAAACTTCACTCGTGGCCTCATGGCTTCCAAAGTATTTTTTTGCTATGAATGCTGGCTTTAAATCACATACTAACGAAGAGTCTACTGAGCACGTGAATGAGTGATTTAACGGCATGTGTGAGAGTTTGCTCTCGTGTGAAAACTTTTCACCACTCCAGTCCGAAAATAACCTTTTTCACCGAAAACGTTATTTTCATGCTGGAGAAGTGACAATGTACCTCATCATATCAGCCGAAAGGCGACCACTGCTGGGCATAGGCCTCCCATGTTCACAAAAGCCGGTCCAGTGCCATTCACATCCAGCTGGTACCTGCGATCTGTACCAGGTGCTCCTTCCACCTTGTGGGAGGCTTACCCATACTGCGTCTTCCGGTACATAGCAGCCACTCGAGAACTTTCTGCCCCATCGGCCATCAGTTCTTCGAGCCATGTGCCCTGCCCTGCTACTTTAGCCTGGCAATCCTTAGAGCAATGTACCTACTTACTGATAAATAAACTAAGGTATTCATTCATTTTAATTATAATAACAGGAGCAAGAACAGCGTGACCTCCTGGACTCCCAAGATGGCGACACCTGCGAGACCCACGACCAGTTCTACCGCGACCACAAGCTGCTGCTGGTTTTGTTCCGGGCGCTCGCCGTCATGCCCATCACCAGGTCCAGGCCAGGTGATGAATAATGCTAGTTTTGTTACTAATAGTTTTAATAAAAGTGTTGTAAGGGTAGTTTTGTAGCTGTAAGGAAAGGATCACACTTCGACCAAGCGGATTACCAAGTGATAGCTATCGTCAATCGTACTTGAGAAAGATGTAGCTTCATACTTAGGAGCCATTTACTAAGTCTTCTGAGATAACCTTTTCCAGGCACAATCACGTTCAGTTGGAGTTCTCGAGCGACAATCTACGCGATATTCTTCTACATTTGTGCCTCAGTCGTGGTACTTGTTGTGGGTTATGAGCGAGTTTCACTGCTGCGTTCGATCAAGAAATTCGATGACTACATCTACGCTATCCTGTTCATAGTGTTTTTGATACCGCATTTCTGGATACCATTCGTGGGCTGGGGAGTGGCGCATCAAGTCGCCATTTACAAGACTAACTGGGGGAAATTTCAGGTCAGTCACATTTTAATATAACATTCAGTTACACATAGTTTTATTCAAGGTGGATTTTTTTGTAATAACCTTAAGTAGGTATTTAAATCCGTTTATTCGTCTATCAGGTGAGATACTACCGCATCACCGGCGAAAATCTTCAATTCCCCAACTTAAAGGTGACCATCGTCATAATAAGCGTGGGATGCTTACTGCTGGCTGTAGCGTTTCTACTAAGCCTCTGCGCTTTGCTGGATGGCTTTTTGCTACGTCACACCACGGCCTACTACCACATCATCACAATGATTAACATGAACTGTGCCCTCTGGTACATCAACTGCAAGGGAATTAAGATTGCGGCCCAGAGTTTGTCGGAGTGCTTCCGCAGGGTAATGTATTCGGTCCACTTTGTTTCCTTATTAAATATTTATTAACTTGGCAGTTGGGAATAATGTAGCTTCCCATCAGTGATATAAATGGAGGAATAAGTACAGTATAGTCGGTTATAGTAGTTACTTATCATTCTACGTGAAAACAAAGAAAGGTTTTTTACCAAATATTGTTTTACTACAAATAACTACTTATCTAGTCCTATAATAAGTCGATTGATTAAAATATTGCAAACAAAATATAATTTATTTCCTAAACTAGATTTACTTTTTTTACTGCTAAACTTATTTTTATACATTGTAATCATATTGGAAAGGATGTCAATGAAGAGTGCTCTGCAAGGGTGATCGCCCGGTACCGCTTCCTCTGGCTGAATTTATCGGAACAGCTGCAATTGCTTGGAAATGCTTATGCGAGGACTTATTCCACATATTGCCTATTCATGTAAGTTTACTTTGCTAAAGTAGAATTTTTAAATCGCTGTGTGTGCGCTATTAATAACTTGCCTATAATTTAAAGATGAAGCTTACTACATGGTTCGTCTAAAGCGTCGGGGGCCCAGTTGTTAGGGGTTCGACTTGTAAGCGAGAGTACCGGGTTCGAACCCCAGTGCCGCCATATACCAATAACCTTTTCTGAGCTATGTACATTGGTTGACCAGTACCGATGCTCTTACAGTGAGGAAAAACATCGTGATGAAACCTGCACTGATCAGGTTTCCCTTTAAACACGTTCACGGAGGCAGTCGCTGCACTGTAATTACCTGATCTGCCAAATCTTGGGTCATGGTCAAGCGGACCCGGGTGCAAGAGCACAACCGGGAAATTAACGCTAAGATTATGAGGCTGAACTGGCGTGCACCCTGTACTCGAATAACTAGACTAAAAATTATCTCTTGTTTCAATATCTGTAGGACAAATAAAAACAGACAATTGTTCTTAAAACCTACATTTGATTCAAAGAGACGAATTAGTAGCAACATATCACTGCTGCAGGATGCCCAATGGGCCTCACTCCTTTATCACTCATCTTTTATCAGACGGTAGGACTCTGTCAAGCCTGAGGAGTCCACCTGGGTGAGTACCACCGCCTTATCTATTTCTGCCGCTAAGCAACAATTTCATTGTTGTGTTCCGGTTTGAAGGATAAGATAGCCAGCGAAATTACATGCATGAGGCATTTCATCTTAGTTCTCACAGTGACAACGCACCCGCGGTTCTACATTTTTGTTGCCTGCAACCTAAATGTATGAATTGTAGATGTTATGGGCGATGGTTACTACTTAGCATCAGGTGGACTGTCTGATCGCTTGTCAATGAGCAGCATAAAAAAACACTCCGCCTTCCACGCCAATCGACTTTCCATCTTTCTACTAACTACGATTTCTATAAAGTCGTCCGTCCATCTTGTACATGGTTTACAGCGTTCCTTATTTAGCCTTAGCTTAATTATTGTCATAATACTTTTCTGATTTGTTCATTTCATTACCAGGTTCATAAACATAACCATAGCTGTGTACGGCGCTTTGTCTGAGATTGTAGACCACGGGTTCGGGTTCAGCTTCAAAGAGATGGGGCTCTTCGTGGATGCCACCTATTGCTCCGCTTTGCTGTTCATATTCGTGGACTGTTCGCATAAGTCAACTTTGAAGGTAAAGGTACCGTCGTTATATTTTAATTTTGTAACTACTTCATTGTTTTACAACATCGAGTGGTCTTGTCAATAAAAAATCCTTGTTGACTTCTTTATTTAGCACTAGCTTTTGCCTGCGACTTCGTCATCGTGGAAATCGTTTTAGAGACTGTTTATCTTTTTCTTAAGTGGCCATTTTAAATGACTTCTCTAATGTATGAAAACTAGTACGTACTACCGAGAGGTAAAGCTGTATCTCTGGTTCTACCTATTCGCCTAAATTTTAAGTTAGATCCCAAACTACCAAACTGTAAAAAGCCGATCAAAATCCATTCGGCGCCATTTATTTATTTCTTATAGTTTAGCTAGTCTGTCTCGTAGTTCCGTTAGACTTACTTAGTTAGACTTACATACATTTTAAAAATTCTTATTCTATTACTATATCTTCACCGCCAAAAATATTTTTTTTGTAAATATATTTAATACCCGCCCCCGGCTTCCCAAGGGACCACTACGGGTACACGAGTTACACACGACCGCTGCGTAGGGAGCCGACCGCGCGAGTGGGCCGCGCGGCACTTTATTTCTTGACATTGACTCCCCTCCCGTACCCCGTGCTGCCTAGATAGCCGGGCAGACTGAGCGGCGAACACGCGACTTTTTTCTATTATTCACATTTTTTAACTCGTGATATCTTTCGAATTAAATGTCCGAATTGAATAATTCAAAAAGTTATATAAAGGTTGAAGCAGTCGTGAATATGAAGTAATTGATTTTGATAAGGATTAATACCAAGGTACAAATAAAGAGCGTTTTTTAGCGGCGGCATTTCAATTAAATTTTGAAAATAAAAGCACTTATTGTGACATAACTATAATAGTTAGACTTATACTGTCGCGACACTTTTTGCAGATAATGATGAGTTCAGCAAAGTCGTAGTACATTATTTTGTTCTATCATCAATAGTTTTTGCAGCACACGCGATGTAAGGAATTTTTTGGGTATTTTTTTACACCTTGGGCTACATTATTGGAGTTTTATTCATGATCCGTAATTTTTTAGAAAATATAATATAGCCTATGTCACCCGGGAATAGTGTAGCTTTCCAACGGTGAAAGAATTTTTGAAATCGGTCCAGTAGTTTCGAAGCCTATTCAATACAAACAAACAAATAAACAAAAAAAAATCAAACCTAATGATATACAGACACTTTTTACTGTCTTATATGTATAGATAAGCACCCGGATAAACATGAATGGAGGGTAAAGATAATATAATATGTCTTTTCCTTCCCCTATACTACATCCTTGAAAAAAGTTAAGTCAATAGAAGTATCAGTTTTGAGGTGAATTAAAGACAAACAAAAAGATTTACGTGAATACGCTACGAGTAGCTTGTAAAAAGAGGGTCCCAAATAGGTATATTTTCCCAGCTTCAGACAGCCGAGGTTGTTTATAATGTCAACATGGAAGGAATAGACAGAAGATTCGCCGAGAGACATGTTACAATTACATTTTCTAAGCCAATGGAGCAAAAATACGACGAGTCAAACAAAATATATAACATTTGTTATCTGTTATAACATGTGTATCTTTTTGAATAGATATTTTGTTGTTTTGTTAGCTGGTGGAAAGATTAAACTCCGGGATTCGGCACTTATTCCAGATTTATTGTATGTGTTATTACTTACTTTTGTACTCTTGTATTTTTAACTTCAGCTTCAACTTTTAAGACGAGGAAGTTTTAGTCGTTGCCGAAGCCGTCCATTGTAAGACAGAGCAGAAGACTGGAGCACCTATGACTAACCTTCACCAATTCACATAGGTTAACCTAGTGAATAAATAACTAATAACCAAATTAAATAAATATATTTGCACTAACTCGAACTAGAATGACTAATGCCCAATTGTACTAAACCTAGCCGACGCTTAAGTTGTTGCTTACACGTTTTAAAAAAATTCTAACAAAGAAAGCATTGCACCAACACCAACTTAAACGCTAAGTCACTTTATGTCACCGATATTGTGACTCTTAAATACCTACTTAGGAACATGTTGAAGCGTGAACTTATGCGTCGCCTAAGTTCACTCCCTTCGGGCACTATTAATTACCTACCTTAACCATCCGGCCCGTGTTCGCCAAATCAGAACCAAACAAAGGCCACTAGAAAAACATTATTCAGTTACACAATTATGAAGGATAGTGCTTAAGATCAGGTAGAACCAGATAAATATTTAACCTTCCGCGGCAGGTGGCAGCGGGGGTCCAGGACACCTTGCTGTCCGTAGATGTGCTATCAGTTGACAGACCCACACAAAAAGAGGTAAGCTACGAGAGTCAGCCACGTCCTGTTTTCTAATTGGGCCGAAATTTTACAAAGTTATGGAAGTTCGGTGACAATGCAATGCTATCGAGCTGATCGGAGACGGAAGGTGGCTATAGGAACTCCTAAACTATACCTACATAATAAACCCATCTAGTTTGGGTTCGTTTGATTCAAGAACTCTGTCTGAGGGTAATTAAAATACAACGCGCGATAAAAGCACGATTTAAAAAATGATTTTCGTTTCAGAACTTATTTATTTCCATACACTACATAAAAGACTAATAGACTGAATTCCATTAGTGCGAAAGTGTCAAGCTAATCTCAGAGTAAAAGCGCGAACACATACAAGTGTTAAGAGAAACACCAAGTCTATTGCTGTTACAGATCGATCATTTCATTCAAGCCATCGAGATGAACCCAGCAGTTGTCAGCCTCAAAGGATACGCTGAAGTAAACAGGGAGCTTCTAACGTCGGTCAGTAAAATTAAGTTCCATTGGACGTAGTGTTTTTAACTCAGTTCAGTGTCAGTTTAATAGACTAATCTCAATTGCACTAAACTTAAGCCGACGCTTAAGTTGATTTAAAATTTACCAAGAAAAAGCATTGCACCATCACAAACCTTACGTGAATACTAAACTCGTTAAGTCACTCTTAACTTTATGACACCAATTTTGTGTCTTCTAAGTGCTTAGTGAGTTGCCTGTAGGTATTCGGAAACTTCATAGTGAGGTCTCACAGTGCGCGCGAACGCAGAGGGTTCCAGTTGCCAATACTTGAGTGGCGATCGTTGGGCGATCGGCGGAACCGTATTGAACGCAGACTCTGTGAGAAGTGTCTTACTTTGCATAGTAACGCTACTTTACACAAGTATTGTTTGTGAAAACCGTATCTTCATACAAAGACGAATTGCATTAGGCAGCGATAGTTCTATATAATCTCCACTAGAGGCGCTTTACATACGTTACAAGGCTCAAAAAGCGTGCCCAACAATAGATTCCGAAAGAATTTATAATCACTTTATTAACATTTGTTGCAGGCAATCAGCATGATAACCATCTATCTTCTAGTCCTGCTGCAGTTTAAAATTTCACTGCCGAAGTCGTGAAAAAGTCATGACATGGAAAGTGTTCTGCTCTGTTAGTTTTATTACTCAGTATTACTATGGAATCACTACCTTTGTTGAAAAAAATAATACTAAGAAAGTGTAACCAATGAACCTTTTTAGGAACAAGTATTTTTATAATTAAACATACTAATAACACATTAATTAGACCTTCATTAATAATGTTATAAATGAAAATAAGTACATAAATATTGGGATAGATTTCATTCACACCTTTCACGCACGAGCAGAATGTGGAATGTGCCCTCCCGAAGTCATTTCTCTGCGCTACAACATGGGGTTCTTCAAAAAGCATGTCTACAGGTAAAATAAGACCACGCTAAGTCCGAATCCCTTAAAAAAAAACTCTTTATGGCAACTTATGCCATGTCTTTTATCCGTCATAGAACGTCATTCATTAAAGTCCTAACAAAGAATTTGACTGACTTGAAAAATATTATTAAGGCGATTCGCACACTGGAACGCAGCACCGTACGGTTGTGCGTGACGTGCGTTAGTGCATGATATAAAGTTATTTGAGCTGTCATCGGTTTACATGGAAATCACGCATAGTCGAACACACTGAAAACGCATCCACGCGAGTACGTGCGGATCCGTCGTTTTTTTAAATAATAATGGGCAATGACTGACAAGGACAGATTATCCAATCGATATTGCCATATCCACACTTTATCATTTCTACCACTGTCAGTCGATTCGGACTTAGCGTGGTCCTATTATACCTCAAAGGCCGGCACCGCATCCACACCCTTTAGGTTGCAGATGATCTGGACGACGGTGGCCACTTTCCAACAGGTGGACCGCACGTGTGGCAATAAAAAAACGCAAAGAGAAAAACACTGTAAATTAACCTAATACCTACTGTTCGAATAAAATTGAGTAGAGTACCTAGGTAGGTAGGACAAGGTACAGTGCCTTTAATACACTTTTACTAATTGTGAACAAAGAAAAAGAAGTTCAATTAAATGTAAGATTGTTACAATATAATAAAACTTCCTACAACCATCATTCTTATTTATGTTCTTAATTAAAATCACAAAAAGAATATAATTAATTTACTGTAGTCACAAGGCACGTGTACCTTTTCTCATAATAAGAAAGAAATTAGAATTCCCTGGAAAGATGTAATCACGAGAGTGTAAATTATTGTATTATCATACCATTACCGTATAAATTTGACGAATAAACACGAGAGTAGCTATTTTGAAGGTAATAACAATGTTTGAGTTTTAGAGAAGTCTGTCAGTGGATAATATGGTAATTAATTTATGTACGTGAAGTACATATATGAGGTTGTTAGTTGAATATATTCAGTTGCCTTGGGCTATGGATTGTTGCTATTAATTATTGGTGCCTGTAGGTAACTGTTGATTCTGTAAGAGAATTGTCCCGCTACTTCGTCGGTGCTAACTTCCATTTTTTTATGCTAACAGCCCACTTGAAGGAAAACGGTAGATATCGGCTATAACATCTACGACTCATGGACTTTCATTTTGTACCTAACCAAAATGTAGAACGCAAGTGGGTTGTCACTGTGAGTACTAAGGCGATTGGCACATTGGAAACGCAGCACCGTACGTTTCCATAGACAACTCCAGAGTTGCATTTCCATAGACCACTCTAGTGTTACAAGATTGGGCCTTTTATTCGTCATTCTGGCGAAATTTGGAAATATGTGTAAATTTTATATTGTTTTATATACAATCAAATATTTAGAAATTGTCCAAATTGGTATAATCTTTTCATAAAATTATATTATATAGACGAAAAATAATTTGAGAACTGATTAACGGAATACCTATCTGACAATCTGATATATTTACAACATTATTATCAGTTTAGATTATTTATTTATTTGTCAGTTTGACGAATTAGTCCGTGGTATTGTTGATGGCTTCCATAAGAAAGAGAGAAATAGAGATAAAGAAACGAAAAAGACGCGGTTATACGAAATATTATCAAGGAACGAAAGATCGCGATAAACAAATCACTGGTAGTCGTGGGACTACTGGTAAATATAGACTCATGGGAAAAAGAGTTCCAAGATCAATACTTTCCAAGTGACTGCATTTTCCAAGACATCTGTCATCCGAAACGTAGATCTCGACTGGTACCTACTATCATTTCTCTTTAGAAACTTGTATTCTAGGACTGAAAGTTCCCGACTTATAAAAGTTCTAAGTTGGACAGCTGTCACCCAAAATGTAGATTTCGACTAGTACTATCAATATTCTTTAGGGACTAGTGTTCTGGGACTATTAGTATACTCTGAAAGAGTTACTACAAACTTTTACGCCACTTTTATGATGTATTATTGATCCGTCGGTTTGTAGATACTAAAGCTTTTGTACACAAAACTCTTGACTTTGGCTTTTATATATTGCATTGAACAATCAGAAAACTTCCTCACAAAGCATTAGATATTTTGTACATTTTATTAGGGACAGCCCGTGGATTCAGCCAATATATACTATCTCTTTGGGTTCAGCAGTAAATTCAGTACGTATAACAGTAGACCTACATGGCAATACTGACTACAGAGCACGCGTGTCAAATGCGTCATAGAAAAAAAAACGACGGATCCGCACGAACGCACGTGGAAGCATTTTCAGATGACAGCTCAAAAAACTTTATGTCGCGAACTAACGCACGTCACGCACAACCGTACGGTGCTGCGTTTCCAATGTGTCGATCGCCTAAGGTGATATGCTTCTTATTCGTCACTCTGTCTGGTGAATTGTGTGCCTTAGTAAGTTACCTACGCCTTAACCCATACAGTCAAATTACCTCAATTTAAAAAATTAACAAAGACATAAAACCGACTTAAAATTACAAAAAAAGTAAAAATATGAAGCGCTTTTATCATACAGAGTAAGTTAGATTAACTGACGAATGATTTATTGTAATACATAATAAATACCAAATAATAAAAAAAAAATTTATAAATTTTTTGGACATTATTTTTACTTATCCTATACATCATATCAACTGTGACCCATGTATCAAAACCTTTCAACCCGCTGAGCAGAATGAACGACAAAAAATCTTAGTAAAAATTCTCTTCTTTCTTCTTTTCCGCCGTTTTCAACCTCTAGGGTGTAGGCCTCCTTTAATATATTCCATCGTTGTCGGTCTTGTGCTGTTTTCGACCTTTCCATTTCAGCTGTTTTCCTAATGTCGTCATACCAGCGCATCTGAGGTCTTCCCTGTGGGCGTTTTTCACCCCACGGTCTCCACTCCACCAGTGATTTGCACTATAAACCCCGCTTTCTGGCGACATGGCCAGCCCATTGCTACTTCAGTTTCGATATATGTTTGATAACATCTTTCACTTTACTTTATTACTTTAGTCAAGATTACAGACAGCCAATTCATTTTTTCTTTAGTTCAGGAGTAGTTAAGATACCCTTTCAAGCATCATGTTACCCCTAGATACTACTGAGTAGTTCCTGTCGACAAATTGCAGTACTATCCACCAACCCCTAATCGTTAAAGATCCCATCATCAGATCCTGACTTGATGACTATGGGACCACCTGGTTAGTATACCCTTTCGAACGGAAGAAGAATTTTTCAAAATCGGTGTAGGCGTCTTTGAGTAATCGGGGAACATAACAAAATAAGATTCTCAATTTTAAATTGAGAACCTCCTCGTTTTTCAAAGTCGGTTAAAAATCAGTCTAATAAATTAGTCGTAAGTACGCAAACAACAATAACTGGATTAGTACTAGGTATTACTCGCTTATTCCCAGAAACTTCTCAACTACTGCTGTATAATAGAAACATTGTGAGTATTTCTTATATTTCAAAGTTAAGGTTTATTGGAAATATTTTCCTTGTAACCTTAACCCTATCGATTGATGTCGCCTATATTCGACTCTATTTCGAGTTTTCATTCTTTCGATTTCCGATTGAACCAAGTTACGTACTTTCATGAAACCTGTTTCTAAAAATAAGAGGTTGTTTCCTGAAGCTATACCACATAGTTCGTCAACACTAGGTCACGTCTGAAATTACACTGGCTACCGGATCCATCAAACCGCAATTCAAATATCCGGAAAACGAAAGTAAAAATAAAGAGCAAATAAAATTGACAGTCGGTCTCAGCCATGAAGGTAACTTTCCAGTCTGTTTGGTGATCAACGACTGGGGAGAAAGATGAAGATGTCAAAGTTTGTATGAAATCACAGTCGCCAGCTTTTCCCTTCGTTGTCCATACTTTGGTTGCGTGTAATTAATTAAGGTATTATTCCTATTTTTTTATGTCATACGGTAGGCAAACAGGCAAGCGGGCCACCTGATGGAAAGTAGCCTATAGACATTAGCAACACCATAGCTTTGCCCACCTCTATAACGCGTTGCTCTGTCATGTATCTATGTAATATGTATATCCCACATTCCTCTATGAATATCGTCCAACTTTCCAAGCAGCCTTTGATGCGAGTCACTGAGCGATATCATGTGAAATGATTTAATTTGTTACCGTAGGGTAAAGATGAGTGGATAAAAGCTTTGACCATTTACTAATACAAAGGTCCTCGTGCGATCAATAGGATTAATGATATGGACTATATAAAATATTAATATGTGTGCACAAGTAATACCAGAATATCTTGACATTTACTCTCGATGATACACGGAGTAGGTAGCAAATGTACAGTTTAAGTGGGTAAGATCTTGTACCATTATCTAAATGAGCTCCATCTTATGTACGGAATGGAGTCATCTA
Organism: Blastobasis lacticolella; assembly: GCA_905147135.1. Classification (NCBI taxonomy): domain Eukaryota; kingdom Metazoa; phylum Arthropoda; class Insecta; order Lepidoptera; family Blastobasidae; genus Blastobasis; species Blastobasis lacticolella. Next base: position 15,805,066 of record LR990045.1, read on the forward strand.
ATTTAAAAGGTCAGGCATCAGGCATTAGTCTGTTAGATGATCTCTACTGTATTCATTAGCGCATTGCAATTTTCAGAAAATGTTTCTGGAGACGTATAATATTAATACATCTAAGAAAATTTTAATACGTAGGTCACGCAGCGTTAAGATATTCTAATCGAAGATATACTTAACCTCCTTATTTCTAAAGAAAAACGTCGGAAAACCCCCGACAAAGTCTACTCAAATACTTCTACTTAACCTATATGATGAAACAAAGCTAAGAACTACAAGTATATCGATTAAACTGATTGTCAAATTAAGAAAACCGCTTCTAAATCGGCCAGAATCCGTTCAGAAGCTACGATGGCAGAGACAAATAGACAGTCACGACAAACTTACAACACTCGCCCTTTTGCGTAGGCGTTAAAAATACAAGCCAGCAGACACCTTGGCAGAATTCGCAATGTTCTGGCTTGACTAGATATTTCCGATGTAGGTTTCGTAATTATCAGATCCTTATTCCGTGCCGTAAAAAGTACCTAAAAGTTAGCCTATACCGCACAGACACAATCTTTGCTATACCGTTTTGAGATAGCACCAGAAGAAGAATATATCAATAGGTATGTTTATCAACTCGCACCAACATAATCCATTAAATCGTCATCGGATTTTTCTCGAAGCTCGTCGAGCATCTGTCGCTCGCAACAATCGGAGTACCAACCACTGACAGGCCGAATGGTGCTTCATTAATCAACTTTTCCAATTTCCAACCGATCTAACCCTCTGCTATGTCTAAGTTCGATGACAACCCGAGAGCTTTTTAAAATCCAATTTCCACTAATTGTTAGATGATTTTCGTGTTCTCCTATTATTGGTTAGTACTTAGGATCTCAATTACCAAAAAATATTTATCTTATTTAATCTGCCAAATCCTAGATCATAGTCAATTTACCACGCGGCCCTCACGCGCCGGAGCACAACCGGGTTATTTACACCAAGTTGATTATTCTTTACTTATCTTATCTTACTACAAGGCTTTACATCATCATCAACATTCAACGTCACCTTTATCCCATCAGGTGAGGTTGGCACAACAACATTATATTTTTAGGAATAATCCGTGTATCCAGAACTATAGATTTGGGCATTAGTTCCATGAAACTGTAAAGGATTATATAAGTACGTAGATCACGTAATGAACGATCTTCGTGCTTATAATAGGACCACGCTTAGTCCGAATCAACTGACAGTGGTAGAAAATATAACATGTGGATATGGCAATATCTGTTGGATAATCTGTCCTTGTCAGTCATTGTCTATTATTATTTAGGCGATCCGCACACTGGAACGCAGCACCGTACAGTTGTCCGTGACGTGCGTTAGTGCGTGACATAAAGTTATTTGAGCTGTCATAGGTTTCTATGGAAATTACTCATAGTCGAACACACTGACAACGCATAAACGCGCGTTCGTGCGGATCCATCGTCTTTTTTCTTTGCAACATTTGACACGGGCTGCGGGTCAGATAAGTTTTTGGCGCTGTACTTTCTACATAAAAAGGCGTCAAATAGGCCGTTGCTGTGCAGTGAGGTCTCCAGGATTGTCAAATAGGTATTCCGTTACTCAGTTCTCAAATTATTTTTCGCCTAAATAATATAATTTTATGAAAATATTATAACAATTTGGAGAATTCCTAATTTTTTTATTGTATATAAAACAATATAAAAATTACACATATTTCTTAATTTCGCCAGAATGAATGCTGCGCTCCAATGTGCCCATCGCCTCAACAATATTTTTCAAGTCAGTCAATTATTTTGTTATGACTTTTATGAATGACGTTCTATGACGGATAAAAGACATGGCATTAGTTGCCATACAGAGATCTTTATTTTTTATTTTTTTAAAAGCGATTCGGACTTAGCGTGGTCCTACTATAGTAGGTCACAAAGCAAAGTCACGTGAGAATTATGCTAAGCTTTGACAATCCTTTGAAGGCTCGTCCGTGCGATCTGAAGTGTTTGTTACCTTTTTAGTACACACAGAGCGTACCGCATTCATAAATATTTTGTCTAATTTTATTAGGTACTAGCTGTTGCCAGCGTCTTCGTCTGCGTGGACAACTGAACAAAGACAATAGTATATATTTCATCCTCGTATAAAAGAAGAGAGATATATTCTTTTTTTTAAAAGCTACCAGAAAATGAAACATTTCATCGATATAAATGGTCACTGAAGACAATGACATTCAAAATCATAAAACTGAACTGACTTATTACGCCGATTTCCTTACATAGTTTTTAGCGGGGTCAAGTTCCCCAAAAGCATGAACCGAACATTCAGAATAATAAAGTGCGCTTGAAGCCTAGATGCAGTTAAAGAGTTTAGCAATTCCACGAGGAATACAACTGCACTTCTCTGGTCTATCGTAGGATTATTAATGAAGGTGTCCTCTACTTCGGCCCACTCTATCTCGATCGATCTGTCGCCTGCCCATTTGTGAGAGTTGTTGCAACTTTATTGGGAGTGTTTGAAGAACCACTCGATTACAGAAGAAAAATTCTCGGAATAACCAAAATAATCTTAACCTACAGGATGGGATGTTGTACAATAGATAATTAGGAATGATTCCGTGAGTAACTAATCTAATTAAACATTCAACCAGTTAGAGTTGTAATTACGGAGTTGCCGTAATGATTTCAAGTGGAACAACTAGGCTCAGCGGTAAACCGCCCATGACCTTGGCCCCTTGACTTACTACTTTATGCTGATTTATGTAAAATTCAATTTAAAATTGGCTGTAGGTTCCGATAGAATTGAGTCAACACTTTGACTGGATGTCGTAAATGGTTACAACTTTTTTGTAGTATATTTTAAATACTGTGATCTGCAACCTGCCTGCCAAGCGTGGCGATTATGGCAAAGCCCTTCACGGATGTACAGGAGGCTCAAGTCCCGCAGTGGACTGTAAAGGGCTATTGCTACTGTTGGTGATTTCAAATTCGTAGGTAACACCACTGTTTATCATATTTGGTAAGTAATTGTTAAATAACACATATCCATTAGCAAGCACATAAACACACAGAGAATATTAAGTTATTAATTTTATTACGATATTTTTTGATCTTTTTGTTGTGTATTAGCTATATCAATTACCAAATTATAAATTGCAATTTTGTTATTAGCATTACAACTTCATAATTTAACCTTTTTAAACATACTTTATAGGCGGTAAAATTGCGAAAGATAAAAAATATTTATTTATTTAACTGTTTATTGTACACAATAATGATATACAGAGAAATATAACAGAACAAAAGACACAACAGGCGCTGCTTATTTCTAAAAAGAAATTTGTTCTAGCAGGCCTACAGAAGAGAGATGTTTAACTAAAGTAACGCAGATACGACGTGCACAATACTTGAATATATAATCGCATAAATATATGACGGATGCGGTCAATAGTACGGACTCATGACGAAGAAAACGGAAGTGGGAGTGCGCCCTCTGGTGGGGCGTGCTGACAGAGTCTCGACGGCACGACTCGGGCGGAGTGGCGGCCATTCTTGGCGCGACCGCCGCCGAGGAGTGACGCGTCTTGAAACTGTCTCCACATTTCGTTTATAGAAAGTGTTATTTACGTTTGAAAATAAAGTAATTTTAAAATCACCTTTGAAATAAGAAAGTTACTTACCTCATCTGCCTATATTGTGATACTGCTCTGATTTCAAGTGAAATTATAAGTGATGTGCAAAAATGAAATGGAATAAATACAGTGGAGTAAATGTGAACCTTTTCTTTAATTTATCTGGACGAATACGATCTAATATTGATATCACCACCCTGATGACAATGATCCTGATACAACCCTTTCCTTCACGCGACGACATCAGAAGCGGTGATGACGAACGTAACGCCCAAGAGATGGTATGATGAAAAGCGACAAAGAAGCGAAATTAAACACGTTCAAAGCGCAGCCAAGAGTCCAAACACCCCGAGATATAAGACAAAGACTTCGTCAGAGAGATTGGGGGATTTATAAAGTAAACAACAAATCATCTGTACCAAATGGGCCATGGTCAAGGCAGACCCCAGGCAGGCCTTCGAGAGCACCACTGGGATATTGACACCATTATTAAAAATAGAGTGTAAATTACTATGGACGGCACTTTGGTATGGTTTCTTTGTTTTTGCAATATTTAATTTAGATTACTCATGTAAATATGTTCCTTTTAAAAAAAATATAGTGCTAGTTCAATCATTTGCGTAGTTCTAAATTAGCCAGCTAAAGTTTATTTAATGACTTTAAAGTAAATGCTTAGATTTAGATTCATTTAGCAGTGTGGTTTGACACCACAATTAAATTAATTGCTTAGATTTCTGCAGATAAAATTCAATCAAACGATTAAAAACGGTATGTATTATTATTTTATTTTTTAAGTTTTACTAATACAATTATTTTCTTCTATTGCATAACAATGGTGTACAACGGTTCGCTTCACCTTCGAGAACAACATTGCAATGCAACGCTGGACTGGTAGCCTCAACGTGATTGTTTCAACATGGGACGATGGTAGACAATCTGCGAGTGTTGCGTACATGACTGAGAAATGATGTGATATTAGCAGTTCCTCTCTATCTGGTGAGTCCGTTACATAATTATTATTTGGTAAAAACCTGTGCTGAAAAGAAGCTCCTTAGCGGATTTTAGGAGTTATAGTTTGATAATTCAGAAAAGTATTCTGACAGAAACACTATTGATGCCCTTAGTAGAGAGAAGGGCAGGTTTATGTGTATCATTAGTGAAACTATAAATAGAAAGAATTTAAACAAAACAAAAACAATGTGAGTTACCTACGGTGTTACAAATTGTTGGTATAGATGTCAAAAACTACTGCCGAGTTTAATAAATGTTAGCTTTTGCGAGTACCTATGTCTATTAATGTGGGCTGTCTGATAGAATGTTACTAAGAAAAAAAATCACTCCACAAAAATAGTAATTTATGTTAAGTCCCTCCCAATGTTACAATACAGTGTTTAAAGTAAAATAGTGACATTTAATCTAAAATTACTTTACCATCTTAAAACATGGTACGCTATGATTTTACGTATTACCAACATCACGTCAGTTATCGGAAAACAAGAATAAGAAATACTTAAAAGCATAGTCCTATTGTTTTTATAAATTGAGTACGTAAGCATCGTTATGGTGGTGCTGCTGCCGATTGACTTCTTCTTCTTGATCGTTGCCTCACTGCTGAGGATCGTGTCATCATCGGAGTTTGTCAACTGCATGTCTCATCGGTTTCGATCAGTCGCCTGATGTAATACGACGTTGACGAATGTATTGTTATGATATTTGGTCCACCCATCTCTTCGGACTTCGGCCTCTGGGTCTCTTGCCTTCGACTTTTCCCATCACCATAAGTCGTTACAGATTGCTGATAAAGTAAATATTTGATAATACAGTAGATAAAACAGTGTGGCAGGGATGCCGTAACAGTAAGTTTGTGGAACAATTAGCTGGTGTACTTTAGGATGTTGTCTTAGAGATAGGATAGGCTTCGAATGTGCAAAATTTCAATAATGACCCAGTACAGATCTCCGCGATTTCTATGCGAGCGGAACAACATGTCAACATGTATCGAAAAAAAATAGAGCAAAATTGATAGCGTGTTTGTTTACATTTAACCGGAGACATTCGAACGAAATTTTCCATATTTCAGTATAATGTTTATTATTGTGGTCGTAGTTTTCCAATGATATAGAAGATATCCGCGGCAACAATGGGATCACCCATATACATTTCAGAAAATTAAAAAAAGGGTAGTTTGGTTAGTAATTTAATTTTATGTTGGTGTCAAGTTATTAATCTAAAAATAAGTAAATACGAGTAAGTGAACCGATTGACGGTAGATAATTTCGAATTATGTTTTGAGTAACTAAAGATAAACCTGTGAATTAGTTCGACCGACCATTTGTACTATGTTAATGTGACTTAGTTTGACCTGGATAAAGACTTTGTTAGACGGATCTATCTAAGAAGCTAACTCAATATGTGACGACTATCGAGCCGACGTTTTTATAAGATTTATGTGATAGTTTTGTTTTCTCAAAATTTGTTGCATCATCGGAAGGAGGTGGTCGTGTTTTATCAATGATGGTGGGCTGATGGAGCCTATGGGAGAGTTTTATGGTTGCTTACCGGCCTGATGGAGGCTATGGGAGCGTGACTTTTATAGAAGGTAGTTGTTACAAGCTTTGTGAGAAAATGTTGAAAGTCCAGATATTTTGGTGATTGTTGAGAAGTCGGTTTTATAAATGAACTTTAGCTTCGAGTACTGAAATTTCCTTGATTACCGATATTAAGTAACTTTTTCGAGTTCTGTTGTTGGACCAGTAAGATGAGGTAGTGTAAGCAATGGTGAGATTTTATATCCTTCTGCCAGTACAAGTTTAGTAGTACCTGAACTGTTGTTGAAGTCAAACATCCTGATTTATTTGGCTGACTTGGAGTGGCCTGGGAGTCATGTGTGTGACTCATTGGGCTGAGAGCCCCGAAAGTCTCGATGTTGTGGCTGTAGATGGCAAATTGAATGTTGTAATTTTTTTTAGAAGGCAGCTGGATATGGGACACCTTCATTATTACAAACATTGTTAAATCGTTTCAAAATGGGAGCTTGAACGTTACGTTAAGTCTAGATAGAGTATACTAGTTCGAACAGTTCAAATCGTTGACGATGATTATTACTTGTTTAGTTTTGGTGTTGTAACAGATGGACTGCTGTAACCCATGACTGGCGTATCAGATAGACAGGAGAGCTTCTTATTATTAAACTCCTGATTTAGTTTTGATATTGAGCAGTAGAGATAATGTTGTTTTTGTATCACCGTGAACAGTTGTTCGGGATTGTGACGATTACTTGCTGTGTAACTCGTAGACCGTAGCTGAGAGTCTATAGACAGCTATTAGTGAAGTAAAGCGTGTTAAAGTTACTACTTCATGATTTTAGCAATTTCATATTGAAAAGTATACTGTATAGTCTAACAGTAGATACCTACGCACAGGTTATATAAGCACGGCTACTACAGTGGTGCCCCTATATTATAGATGGAGGTATTACTAGAGTCTAAATGTACCTACTGGTTTGAAAAATGTGACGAATGAACAACACTGAGCTGATATGTTGGCAATGTTTATGAACTTCTATTTATTTGTCCCGCCTGTGTGGCTCCCGCCTGTGTGGCTCCCGCTTGTGTGGCTCCCGCCTGTGTGGCTCCCGCCTGTGTGGCTCCCGCCTGTGTGGCCCCCGCCTGAGTGGCTCCCGCCTGAGTGGCTCCCGCCTGTGTGGCTCCCGCCTGTGTGGCACCCGCCTGTGTGGCTCCCGCCTCTGTGGCACCCACCTGTGTGGCATTCCGCCTGTGTGGCATCCCGCCTGTGTGGCATCTCGCCTGTGTGGCATCCCGCCTGTGTGGCATCCCGCCTGTGTGGCATCCCGCCTGTTTGGCATTTCGCCTGTGTGACATAAAGTCTTGTGTGACATGTAGTCTGTGTGGCATTTAGCCTGTGAGGCATTCCGCCTGTATGGCATTTCGCCGGTGTGGTATTTTCCTGTGTGGCATTTCGCCTCTGTGCCATTTACCCTTATGTGACATCTTACCTGTATCGTGCTATGGCAGACGTGATACAGGATAAATAATTAATAGACTCATAGTTTGACGATTAGAGTGGCACTGACCAGAGTGACACCCAGTCTGTGTGGCACCTAGTCTGTGTGGTATTTCGCTTGTGTGCAGGTCCAGTTGCGTGCCGGCCCGGTTGCGTGGCTGCTCGCCAGATAGCGTTCGTCAGTGTGGTGGTTCACCTTTGTCATTTCTTCTGTATGGTAACATTACTCTTATTTTTAAAATTAGGATGGCGCTGACGGATGACCAACAATCATATGGCATTTAATGAAGGAGTGTTTCGATCACACTCGAAGTAACATTGGGTCTTTTGCCGAGTACTGAAAATTTTATGTAGGTAGGTATGTCACATATTTGTAGTAAATCTAAGTACCTACAGTAATGGAGGTCGGGGACAGTACACGAGCTTTGTGATTGGATTTGTGATGTTTCGCACTCAACAAGATCATCAAGGGGAAAACACTGGTGATGATGATAAAACCTTCATTTGTGGTAATTGTGATACGGTTCATAGTCTGGTGTCCTGTCACGCCTCTCATAAACTGAAGCCGTAGCTGAATTTATGTCGGCAACTTAGAAAGAATAATTTGTGTACGAGATGATGTTGTTCTCTCAAGTCTCTCTCAATCTACGGAAGTTTAGTATGATAAATGATAATGTACGTATGTTTTATGTGTACACAAATAGCAATTACTTAAGTATTGGTGGGTGAAAGCAGTCGTGATAGATCCAATCACATGATTCATAAGACTTACTTGGGTGATGTGTTGTGGTCAGAAGTGACCGAGCGAATATGGTACTGTGCTATGGTTTTCATGTTTCAGATAACACACGAGGACGTGTGTATAGCAGGACGGCCGTGACGGATGCGGTCAATAGTACGGACTCATGACGAAGAAAACGGAAGTGGGAGTGCGCCCTCTGGTGGGGCGTGCTGACAGAGTCTCGACGGCACGACTCGGGCGGAGTGGCGGCCATTCTTGGCGCGACCGCCGCCGAGGAGTGACGCGTCTTGAAACTGTCTCCACATTTCGTTTATAGAAAGTGTTATTTACGTTTGAAAATAAAGTAATTTTAAAATCACCTTTGAAATAAGAAAGTTACTTACCTCATCTGCCTATATTGTGATACTGCTCTGATTTCAAGTGAAATTATAAGTGATGTGCAAAAATGAAATGGAATAAATACAGTGGAGTAAATGTGAACCTTTTCTTTAATTTATCTGGACGAATACGATCTAATATTGATATCACCACCCTGATGACAATGATCCTGATACAACCCTTTCCTTCACGCGACGACATATATTATATTATAATATATAGGTATATAAAGCTAATATAAATAGACATATTATTAAAACAAGCTATATAAAATACATAAATATATAAGTTATGGACTAGACAGGGAAAGATAATATTCCTTGACCCTCTTTTTAAATATAGACAGTGACTGACTGTCACGCACATTATGTGGCAGTGAGTTCCATAGTCTCGCTGCATGGACAGTGAAGGAATAGGAGAAGAAATTGGAATGATGGATAGGGATGGATAACAATGATTTTACATTGGACCGACAAGGCTTGTCTTGGGCCCGGGAGAAGTGGATGGAGCGGCGGAGATATGAGGGAGCAGAGGGATTGTTGAGGATATTGTAGAGCATAGAAAGGACATGAGCGTTCCTGCGATAACGAATCGGTAGCCACTTGAGCTGCGATCGATAAAGAGAGATATGATCATACTTCCGTAGACCAAAAATAAACCTTATGCAGACATTTTGCAAACGCTCAAGTTTGTTTAGTAGCTCTTCTGTGGCATCCAAATAGCAAGAGTCAGCGTAATCTAGGATAGGGAGAAGGAGGATTTACTTCAAACATACATTTTTTATATAAATATACAAATGCGTGAAGTCACTCCATTACTTTATTTATTTATATTAGACTGAACCATCCCACTGCTGGGCAAAGGCCTCTCCCCTATTCATCCATACTTCGTTACTTCGCCACTTTACTTACTAAAAGTATTTTTTTATTGATAAGAAGCCATTCTTTTCTTTTACAAATACAAATCTCCGAGGAAACGCTGTCCATCAACTTCATTTTACTTTCTATTGATGTAACAGCAAAAATGCTTTGACAAAACATCTGTGGTCTGAATTTCATTGATCGCATTAGAGAAAGCAGGCGTATGTATGGGTCTTACCTCTCAGTTATTTGATGTTATGTGAATCTACAGTAACAATTACATTTTATCGGTAGCTTCGTACAGATTGATGTTTTTCATCCCGAATTTAATCTCGTCATAGTTCATTATTTAAGTCTTTAAACTGTATCAAACAGAGAGAGTGATATCTATGCAAATAAAATATTAGGAAAAGGATTCAAATTACTGATTTCATGTACGAGTATCTGTTTGCGTTGAAAGTGGAAAACCGTGACGAGCATCTCGATCAAATCGGAGATTTTTTTATATATCCGCCATCTCACCTGTTTGTAAGTGACAATGAGGTCGAAGCTGGAGCATGCCTGTCTAGGACTACCCTATATATCTGTATAAAACACAGTCGCTTCCCGCCGTCCATCCCTATGTATGTATCTATGTACGCTTAGATCTTTTAAACTACGCAACTAATTTTAATGCGGCTTTCAACAATAGATAAGAGTGATCTAGTATGAAGGTTTATAAGCAAGAAAAAAAGGATAGATAGGGGTAAAGTAGGTGTACGCGAACGAAGACGCGCCGGGTCCACTAGTATAATAATATAACTGATTGGTAAAGTAAAGTAAACTGTATGAAGTAAATATCCTAATTAGAATGAGAAATCAGTGTAGATAGATATTGAAGACAAACGCTGCAAGCTTCGATTTCAAGTCTCTTTTATTTAGGTAACAGGACTGCATGCCGCAATTTAATTAACTTTCCATTGTAATAAAACACGGTCAGGCCTAATTGCCTAATGGTTTGTATGGCGAAGTTTAATTGAATTCATTATTTAGTTGAAAGGTCTACGCCATTCAAAAGTCAGTTTACCAGCAATGGATCAGTGCAGGACTGCTGGTCGAAATCAAATACAAACTGTGGATCCAAATAAAGAACTTCTACTGGGCCATATTGAAAAGTTTCTGGAACTGGCCACGTATAACAAAAAAAGTAAAAAAGCATACGGAGTTCGAAATCGGAACTCGCTGGGAACATGTTGGTTTTTAATTTGCGAGACTGTCATTAGTTTTTTCATGGGGGCGCGGGCGTGTCCTTTAGAAAATTGTGCTTCGCTCTTACAATGAATAAAACTCGTGATTTCGCTAAAATTTTTCTTTACAATTTCTGCTGAGAGTTGGCAGATAATTCTATTGGTATTTGATAATAAAGCCCCATATTGCATCTCACAAGGTACTCGTGGTTCAGAGAATTTAGACGCGGACATACACCTTTACCTTTATGTAAAGGGCCGTCCACTGAGATTAATGAATGTGTTAGATAGGGTGTATAGAGTGTACAGATCTCGCGTGTGAATTTAAGTATTTAGAAGATATTAATGATGGTGGTCTAGTATTTTATCGAAAACTATGGGTGGAAAGCTTAATGAAATAAAAATAGGGCACATTAGTTAAATATAAATAGCTATTTATTCCAGACAGGAAAAGCATATTTAAACACACATATTGGATCAAATTAGATAAGTTATTATATCATAGGATAGGCAATCATAGCAAACAAAGTTACATGGGAAATATAACAATATATTCTGAACATAATAATACATGGCAAAATACAAAATCCCTAAAAATGGGACAATAGTATTACGTATGATTCAATCAATAACCGATTATATAGATGAATAAACCTAATACAAAATATAAATCAACAATAAAACAATGCAAGTTTGTACTTAACTCTGTGCCGGGTCTGGAGCAACAAGGCCCTCCCAGTCTCTCGACTGGGTTTATATAACCAACATTCAAACGGAAGTTAGAAGCCGTTACATTTCAACCAATGACAGCACGTTATAATAATTCTAATTAACTATGAAATATTGTGCAAAGATAATAACCAAATTCATCGAAATAGTTCTTAAAACTATTTTAAATAATTATAAGATACATTAAATATTTGGAAACCAAACTTTTAGTTAATTAGTACTGAATGTGCTCAAAGATTAAACATCGTTCAGGAGTTTCGTACATTCGTTCTGAAACGACTATAATTTTATTTGGCAATATTATTTATAATTAATTACGATAGTTTTACTTTTAAATAACAATTAAAAATAGACTATAATACCATATAATATAACAAATGCAATATACGACAACTGACTAAAACTGTCAAATAAATTTCTTGTCAGCTAATTCGTACTGTATTAGGCATTGGAATGTGCCAAACAGTGTGTGATGTCGCGTAGCGCCCGCGTACTTGTGATTGTCCATATTAACAGGTCTTTTAACGTAAGCTCGTTTGTAATGGTTTTTACAAATATCTCAAAAAATATTAATAGTTAGGGATTTCGCTATAGTTTTCCAGTAAAATATAGCCAAATCTTGACGAATATGAATTGGAAACTGCGGAGATTTCGATTTCAGCACTTTTAGTAATAACTTCAAATCTGTAGCAAACAGGAAAAAATATCAAAAATTGTGTTAAATTGTGCACAAACGAACAAAGGATAGGGTCTATCGGTTCATACAATGTGTTCACCAAGATCCAGCCGGTACAAAGTGAATGAAAAACGGAAGTATGTAAAATACGGAACTCGAATCAGTTGAAAAAGAAATCTAAGTCTAGCCAATTCTTCACAATTATTTTTTGAAAACAATATTTTTAGCAAAACTGCAACACTCACGCGACATTCATGCAACACTGGAACAAGCCGTAGAGTAAACGATGAAAGAAGAAACTCCTTCTACGCCCGGAGTAAGAAGTCTTTTTCGTCATAGCGAAGAGAAATCAATGAGGAAAGAAAAAACTCCTTTCCAGAGGAGAGGGCATTATGTTCAATAATGCGTGTAATGCTCTCGCTTTGAGAAAACACTGGTAATGCGGCGTGCCACGTGACATACCTTTTGATGTTACATAAAATAGCTGACGGATGTGCCCAACATCAACTAGCACAAGAACTAGATTTCCTTAGAATCATGGTATGTACAACACCTTGGTCGACCTCGCTTCGCCAACGGTATTAGGCACACATAACGAGTTTCCAACTCGTTGCGGTGCTAACGTTTGACTACCCTCAAATACGAAATGGTCACCCATCCAGCTCCCCTGCATTACTAGTATTGCTTAACCTTGGTTTTTACTACATAATAAAAAACTTATCTGACACAATGGCCAAAACTAGAATTAAGCCTCGTCATTTTGAAATGTCATGCCAATGCCAACAACAGCGACGCTGTCACATGGTCTGACAAGTTTATGGCTCTGTAAGAAAACTCCTTTTAAGGGGCTCAACGGCAAAAATGCGTACAATGCGTGACACACACCTTTTGATACATAAAATGGCCGACGGATGTGGCCAAAAAGAAACTAAAATAATAATTACAATTCCCCAGCATCATAATACATATTATTATGGCTAATTAACTCGCTCACAGTCTATCATCGCCATAGAAATTACAACCACAGGGCAGGTCTTCTTAACGGAGTATGGAGTTTCATTCGTCATTAGTGGCAGTGTATGACAAAGACAATGACATGCCTGTCATTGTCAATGTCCATACCTAGGATTTTGTACCTGTCTGTCTATGCAGTGCCACAAACTTAATCTTACCCAGTGACAGCGTCGCTGTTAATGGCATTGACATGACATTTCAAAATGGTGACACTTGGTTCCAGTTTTGGCCACCGGGTCAGATAAGTTTGTGCATCCATAGCTCTTTTCGGGTGTGTTCATAATTTCATGCCAAGAATGCGTTCGTTTCATAGCAAATTAGTAATATTTTAAACATAAATATAAATAAATTGGCTGGCTAAAGAATTTAAATAATTACGAGAAGACATTACGTTTTATAAGCTTTATCCATTACAACTCTCATTATGCCGGCTGGTGGTCAGGAAAATTATGGACTGTCTCCTTTTTTAATTATTATTTTTTGATTTTTTCTCATTAGTTTTGTAGATAAGACATGGGTCTAGTCAATTTTCATTTACTTTCTGAAATACCGATCTAATGATTATTAAAAAATATATATTTGAGATTCTCACAATGAGACACGCACGTATCTGTATAATGTCATACAGTGCAGTTTACTAAAAAAAAACTTTTAAGTTTCTTATGTGCCTACCAAGAGTGACTCCATCTTCAAAATTAGTCTATTTAGGTTACGTTAAGATGTCCGAGAAGTTTAAGTCGCAGAAATTAATTTGTGTGCAAAATTTGAACTTAATAGATCCAGTAGTTTCGAAGAAAATTGTCTGTGACAGACGGACGAACGGACCCAAACCACAAGTGATCCGTCCGACAAAGGTTACGTTTTTTATTCGGACGTACGAAACCTTCAAAAGTATTAGACTTTTGAGGATAGTCATTGAATACCTATAATATTGTGACAGGTAGCGAAACCTGGATATTCTGAAATGTGTCACAATTTTGTTGAGTTGGGTTCCGTTGTTCGCAGGACACACGCGTGGTATCTTGTGATATCCATACAGGTGGACGAAGTATTTTATTTTGAATGTCTTGGCATTCCAAATAAAACAGGGGAAATGAATACCTACTAACTTAGTATTACTAACCCGGGACAAGATTGAATGTGGAGGACATCACTGACGGATCTATTCTCAATGTTGGAGTCGCATGCCTCTTTGTAATACAAAGTCGTGGGATTCTGTACATTTCGTATTCCGATGCCTTTCTTAGAACGTGGATTTAGATTTGACACGGTTAATGAGACGCGTAGCATATTTGTAGCACATTCGTAGCAATGCTACGCCGCAGGTTTCTTTGTAATATTGAATTGTAGTATTTGATTTAGGGCCGATTGTTCAATTCTCAGATAAAACATATCAGTCTGAAAAGTTATTATGCAACTTAAATAAAATTGTATAATTACTTCACAATTGTAAAGGATTATAGTTTGTTTTAATTTGGCAGTGTATTACTTTATCGGGCAGATAAACTTTATCTGAGGATTGAAAAATCGGCCCATAGAGTAGTAGCCTGATTTCAATTATTTTCCATTATTGTCAGCCAACCTGCTTTATCAAATAAATATGGATAGGTACCTAAAGTTGCGAAGATAAGCATTTAAGCTTAGTGATAATTATTCAGTTCTGTTATCAATGACAAACAATAAAACCAGTGCGAGCTACATCACCCACACATAGTAGCACTAAAATATAATACTTTAATCCAAGCGACAGGTCTAACCGGTAGGGCTGTCGGTAAAATGAAACGGTTACACTACATTTTAAAAAATATTATGAAATTGGTGCTGTAGTCACTGGCATAAAGGGCCCACTCATATATTGAAGGCAAGAATGTTCCGTAGTATTAAGCAGTTTGTGTTTTTTGCTTATATTAAGTTTGTTATTACTGTGCGTGCTGTATTGTTAATGTTAGCTATTATTAACTCACCGATAGCAAGCTGGATTCTGGTTACAATCTTAAGAAATTACACAGAATTCGCAAGTATTAAATACTCTTCCTTAACATCAATATAAGTAGTATATGCTTATCAAATAAGGACACATTAGGAACTATTAACCTTAGCGTTAAATCAGGTTTCTGCGGTGATATGGGAACGGCGAAAGGAGTTGATCACCGCTAGAGGATATCTTTAGCCTAGCTTCTGGGTAGGCCTCCCACAAGGTAGATCGACGACCTGGTAAAGATCGCAGGTACCAGCTGGATGCGAAAGGCACAGGACCGGACTTTTTAGAGATCTCTATGGCCTATGCCCAGCAGTGGACGTCTTTCAGCTGATATGATATGATGATGGGACTACGGTGACGTCAATTGATTACCGCTAGTCTTTATTGAAGCAATAAAGAAGATGTATGATAGTGTTGCTACGTCAAGTTTCACATATATCGACCAGTAAGGCTACGTTCACGCTGATAGGTGGCTTTGCTTAACGCCTAGAGAAGTAAAACGAACGTTATATAATGTTTGCAACCGGCCACACTTCGTTCTTAGAGCTTCGCTACTCGCCACTAATCAGGCTCTATCACCTACCAGTTCCACCTGTCAGTGCGGACATAGCCTAACAGTGCGTTCATACCAAACGAGTGAATTATCTAAAGACATTCAAAATTCATGTAAAACAACGATATTTTCATGTATGCTCGGAAGATAGAACAACGTGCGCGTTCTATCTCGGTTTACGTTTTGTTTATTTGGAATTTGAATGAAAAACTTTCAACTATGTTAGCCAGCCCTGTGTCCCGCATTGACGCAATAAACGGCAATTGTGCGTGACATCATTCGGTAGCATTGCCGCGGTATCGGCCGCCAGATTTGTATCGCGGCACTCGACGCGGAGTGCCCATATTAACTCTCGAGACCACTCTAGATAATGAAACCGCTAAAATAATGCACTAACGCCCCGCAAATGTCACCATTGCGACGACCTTGTAACGCGGACTACGTGGGTATTCGAAAACGAATCCCTTTCGTGTTTTTCGCAGATATGGCGTCAATACTACGTCATAACAATCACACAAATTGTTTAAAAAAAATATATTGGACTGGAACAGATTGTTCATTATAAATGTTGTTTTAATCCTAAGCTTCCACGCAATAAAGAATATCATATCAAATGATACCGCACGAAAAATATGGAAACGAATGTATTCAAACAAAATACAGGGCGCTTTATACAAACCGAATATTCAATTAGCTTCTGGAATATCAACATGAGTTCATTGTGAGTGAATATTTGTTAAATGTTTTCTTTACTTCAACGATTTAAGTCAGCAAAATATAAGCGTTTGTAGTCGTATGTGAACCTACACTTTGAGAGAGAACTGGATAAGTATTTTATCTTCTACTTTTCACTTGTTTCCTCAAAGTTGTGCTACGCACTCTACAAGTTTTGATATCTCTAGAGGCTAGTTTGGGTAGTCTAGTTCAGCTCTACTGGATAAAAAATATAAGTTTACTATAAATGGCTCCATTAATTAAGGGATGAGCTTCTTCTAATTATTGTTTGTCAGTTAGAAATAGGTATTAATATCTATTAATAAAATCACACACACACACTCACACAAGATTTGTTTACAAATTACAATAGCAGTACTATACAGTACTACAGTACACTGCTACCTAGTTGTAGATTATATATATACCACAGTCTGAACCTTAACTTATCTAGCTCGAAAGAAACAAGCCTCCAAGGATGTTAAGATCAGCTAACTTGCTCAGCAGGTCTCTTAAAGGCAAAGTTTGCTTTTGTTGCATTAAACAGAATGGAAGAGAAATAACTTCTAATTAAATATACATAGTTTCTTTACCGGCTGTACTCGCGTTGCTCGCAACTTTCATCCCCGGTGTCGTGTTCTGGCGCCTGGTAATTACTGAAAGGATAACATTTATCACAACGAATGACGTATTTTTATCTCGATAACCCAATTAATAAAAACCATGGGCAGTTGATTGCTATTCATTTGATTTGACATATAGTACCTAATTTATGGCGATAAATAACATAGAGTTTTTTCCAAGCAGCGACATAATAAGCTGTTATTTCACACAGCAGCATACACGGTTATTTATAAAGACAAATGACTAATAAACAAGTGTAGCGAAACTTAATTAATTTTCTGCGCTACGCAAATGATTACGGAAAGTCGTCAGACAATAATTAAGGTCAGACTGAATAGAGGTTAACGTAAAGAAAGCGAACCCGAGACTTAGATACGAGACGATAAGAAAGAGATACGAGTATATGTTAGCAATATGTATAATTATGGTGTGTCTCTTAACGTTAGCGCTATACGAAGAAAATCAAACAAACATTATCTTAGTCAGGGCACCTACGTACCGTTCGTCACCGCTCATCTTGTTTACTATTAATTGGCACATAAGAATCCGGCGAACCATGATTCGGCTCTAAGTGTACCAGTGGGCGGTCTCCAGTCCCCGTAGTACGTAGGAATAATTATAAAGAAATATCCCGGTTGTTAATAAAGATGGAACATCGTGCCCTGCGTGCGGGAATGCTCAAAGACTTGCAAATGTTGACAAAATAACCGTAAGTGACCCCCGGCTCGGAAATTATACGGGAGACTTAATTTTGTACGTGACAGATTAGTGCGTTGTAAGTTGAGGGGGTTCTCAAGACGAATTCAGTGAAATAATGGCGGAGGACGTCACTGCTCTCCGGAGACCGACAATAACTGTAAACAATGGGATTAATTAAATGATGAACTGCATTATTATAATGATCGTTATACAGTTATTAAACATGACATTGTAAAATACTTACAATACTGTATTTTTATTTACTTACTTATTTCAATAAATTGACTTACAACGGACTTGTGGATTTAAAATTAAAGGTGTGATTTAGAAACACATATATTTTTATAATAAATAAATATAAATAATGAGTGCACATTTTATATGATCGATTATTTCGGATGAAGTACAGTGACAAGTGGAAAAATAAATACTTAATGTCTCCAATTTTATTTTTAGCGTTTATCTTATAATCATCATAATCATAGCCCATAACAGTCCACTGAAGGACTAAAGGCCACGAAAGGGGAGGCTTATTGACCTAATCACAACGCTTGGCAGGCGAATTGTAGGTTACAGTGTTATATTAAAACGTTTATCTACTTACATTTACAACTTATATTGAACACGAGCGTCGGTTGTGTCATGATCCAATTTGGTCAGGTTCCTCTGTTAAAGAGTTACAGAGGTCATATCATCGATCTACAGTCATTACTGTGATCTGCCGAATTCTAGATCATAAGCAAGGCGGACCTCGAGTCCTCGCACACGATAGCATCACCGGGATATTGACGCCAATATGATTATGAATATGAATATGATTATTATTATTTAATGAATAGTAGAGTCTCGGGAGCCGATTATCACCCCGTGGCAGTACCTATACTAGTATCATATTATTATGAAGATTCAGCTCATACATACTCATACAAGTGCTGATTCATGCTATAATTAATTACACTGGCTTGTGGATAGATAATACGGTGGTTCCATTCATATATTCTATGAAATTCCAGAAGCAATTAAAATTTGAATGGGTCAGGCAGCAACAAGTAATTAAATTTATGTCGCATTTGTAGAAAATAATTTCAACTTATTGTCATAACTATACTCCGGTATAGTAACGACAATAACTCTCTCGGGTTCTTTGAAAAAGAGATAATTATAGTATAGATAGAGTAATGGTCCAAAAAGTTTTTATAGGCTCGGCAACACGCGGTCGAGTATTACAGCGTACAGACTGTGAGATCACCGTAGGTTATCCTACGTCATCGAATATAATAAATATGCCACTTTGTAGCTATAGTAGAGGTTTAGGAGACCCACAAAACGTTAGTCTGCCTATGTACAACCTGGCACGTTCGGTAAAGCGGAAAAAAATTTTTTTAGAGACCCAAACTTTTATCTTATCGTAGCGACAGTATTTACTTATAGAAGTAAAACAACCGGCTTGCCTTACATTCTGTTGGCAGTTTTGCTAGTCAGCCACATTAAAGTCACCTTTTGGTGAGTCAAATTGGGGGTGCCTTTACAGTCCGGCGACTACTTACCCGTGCCATACGGTCACCTAATTAGGTTTACTAGTAAAAATAAGCCTAAGAATCTCTCTTCCTGTTGCTAGTTGCGCCGTTCACGTGATCACGTGGCCGCTGGTCTTGTCGATGTTTATTTACTCTCCGAGGCTGCGTCGGATGCATGCCAAGGGCAGCCGGGCGGGCGCAGCCAGCGGGCGGGGCATGGATAGGATGCGCTTTAATAACACGCCCGAGACCAGTTTATTGCATCTTTACCGCTATGTTAATTTCAAAACTTAATATGACGGATATTAGTTTTGGATCTGCACTGTGTATAGCAGGCGTATCTATACATAGTATGAAACAAAGCCGCTTCCCACCGTCTGGCAATACTATGTACGCTTAGATCTTTTAAATTTAATTTGGGTCGTTGCGGCTTTTAACAATAGATAAATAATAGTAAATAATAAATAAATAATCGTGGATAAACTCACACAGCGCCCTAGCCCCAAACTAAGCAAAGCTTGTACTATAGATAGACAGAGTGATTCAAGAGCAAAGTTTATAAGCAAAAAAAGGTAGGTAGAGGTAAAGTGGGTCTATAGCGCAATGAATTTTTAAAACCAAAACAGAGGAGACAATTCAAAAGTTGCAACAAAGTGTGCGTTGGCACTCAAAACGTAACTGTAGCATCGTAACTACGTGTTGCGTCGGCTTGCCCTATTGGAGGTAACAATTTATGAATGAAAGAAATGTCACGTTGATGTTGTCGTCCCAGGGCGTAATGTCGTATTTAGACAGAATATGTGCACGTACGTCAGTCGACGGGTATCATTTAGTATGGATTATTCTACTGCCGTATTTTGGTGACAGGGCACGTGCTCAATATCAGAAAACATGTTAATATATTACGACGTTGTTATCACCTGCATGGAAACCGGGACTGGATAATTTTTCCGCAAGATTCTTAAATTCTGCGATCGTGAGCTTATAAGCTGAACGGGTATAGTGTAATTTCAATTAATTTCAACGAAATCATAACCATGCAAACATCTCTTGTACGCTATCTACTAGCTGATTATACTACAAAAATACTGAACCGACATTCCCGAGTGTCATAGCGTACCTTTGATCCCAGAAAAATAACAGGATCCCGCGGGACAGTTGAATGTTTACAGAGATAACTGCGTTCGGGAAAACGCGGGTAAGTACTAGTTGTTTCATAAAACGGGAATCAAAACAAAAGGACCACGCCACCAGCATTCACACCGTTCGTAAAAAATAATTGCTGAGGTTAAGCATTGACCTAGGTAGTTATTACTGATTACAACAAACTTTGAGCGCTTTTAATAAAAAGCGTGAAGAGTTTTAAATGCTTTAATCTATCTGTCGGAAATAAGCTGTTCCACCTCCTCGTTCTTCTTTCTCTTCCACATGCCGTCCTCCGAACTCAACCCAATATTCTATTTATTTCTGGGAGACATCAAGGCCGCAAGGCTGCGTTGGCTTGGCCACGTGGAGAGAATGGGAGAGAATCGCGCCGTAAGAAGAGCATATGTATGTGGGTCGGCCGAGCGGACGTCGACTGGTCAGGCGACCCAGATATTTATTTATTAATTAAATCTTTATGCACTAAAGGTAAGTCGGACTTAAAACTAAAGTAGACTTATCTACCCGTCAACCGTGAAAAACATGTGATCGAAAACAGTATATACTAGGGACATATCGCTGGATGGATGAAGTTCTGAAAGACCTGCGCACGCACTGGGAATCCTCGATTGGCAGGAGATGACGCAGGATAGGAAGAGGTTGCGATCTCTGGTGTCGGAAGCCAAGATCAACTTTGGGTCGCTGAGCCAGCGCAGTAACGAAGTGAATAGTCTATCTATACGTAGTACAAAACAAAGTCGCTTCCCGCCGTCTGTATCTATGTACGCTTAGATCTTTTAAACTACGCAACGTGTTTTAAAGCGGTTTTCAACAATAGATAGTGGTAGAGGAAGGTTTTTAAGCAAGAAAAAAGAATAGATAGGGTTAAAGTAGGTGTAAGCGAACGAAGTCGATCCGGGTCCATTAGTATATAACTACAAAAGGCGTATAGTAAATTCGCTTTCACTTAAATGTATAAATAATTCTAGTATATGTTCATTTACCTGAAACTTTATGAGTACACGTAGCATATGCTGACGAAGCTTCCTATTATATGTATTGAATGTTATACCTTAAGAGTTCTACCCGTATGTCACTTTCAAACGGTTTCCAGCTAAAGTTTGGTTGATAATCGTGAAATCTGCGCCAACAAGTTCACGCTATCGTACGTTCGTGTCTACAACCCGCTTAAACTCTTGTATATTAGATTTAAATTATCTCTACATTTTACTCTCTTCCAGTGGAAAGTTCTATCTGCTTTCGATGAGCCGAAGCGTTTATTTATAACAATATACTAAATAAAAATGCGTTTGGTCTTACTCTACAGGGAGCTTACTTGCATTACTTTTACCATTTCATTATTGTAAGAGTGCCCTCTGTGGAGTCAAACTTTGGATCCGCTCGAGGCCTTTTGGCATCGTTTGTAGAGTAGGCGTAATACAGAGATTCTTAAACACAAATTTAGAGGCCGTTACAAAATGCTGTAAAGTACGCACTTCAAGTGAACTTCAACTACCACAATTATATTTTGTTATGTGTTCAGGCTTACTTTCTTTGGTCGTCGACTTCAGAGTAAGCAGGTTAAAATGATAAAGAGTGGACTGTAGTTTTAAATTAAGCAAAGAATTACAAAATTAATTAGAGGCTGCTGATCGTCGTGAAAGGTAGCTGAATAATGAATTGTGAATAGTTACAATGTACAGCCAAAGTTTGTATACAAAATAAATATATAATTAAAAATTAAATTATGAATATACAATTATAGATTTTCTAAAATCTGAACAGTGTGTAGTGGCTGACATTTTTGCTACTTTAATACACGATTTACAAATTATTGGTACTTACGTAACTTTTACGTATAAGTAACTTTACAATTTACAAACCGTCACAGCATAACTGTAAGCAGTCGAATAACGTACTCTTAGTTATGTTATGAATAACGCTCGTAATAACGTCATTCATAACATAATTATGTCTCTGTGTTTTATACTAACATTTTTTGTTAAGTCTTGTCTCTTGGCCTTATTTACCCGCCTCTATAGCAAAACTGCTAGGTTGTACATTTAACGAGATTCGCGAGTGCAGGTCGTTAGCGGTACTATTATATAAAAGCACACGTGCAGCACAAATACACACGTGGACGCTAGCTAAAATTATAGTGATAAAGTTATTTTCCTTTCCCACAAAGAAATACTCTTTTTCGTCTTCCAAGGTTGATAAATAACAAGATCGCAAATAAATAAAAAATTCACAGCCGGCTTTTGTCGCGCGTTCTTTATGATCAGTCTGAGTACTAGTCAAGACTAATCAATCGAGCCCAAACTCGACGGGTTACCATACGTAGTTAACGAATTCCTATGGCCATCTTCCATCTGGAGATCCGCAAGCGAACCAATGTCACCGACATAGCCCGAAGGATTGCTAGGCTAAAGTGGCAGTGCACATAGGCCGAAGAAAAGATGGCCGATGGGGCAGTAAAGTTCTCGAGTGGCGACCGCGTACCGGACCACGCAGCGTAGGTACCGGCTGGATGGACTAGGTCCCACAAGGTGGACCGTCCACCTGGATCGCAGGTACCAGCTGGATGCGGAGAGCACAGGACTGGCCTTTGTTGAGATGTCTGTGGGAGGCCTACACCCAACAGTGGGCGTCTTTTGGCTGATATGATGATGGTGATGAAGATCATCTAGGCAAAATTGTACCTAAAAACAAACTACCTTATTAGTTCTACATTCTAATAATACACTATACTAACCCGATTTCAGATATTTATATCACAACAAAACAGCATAAAGTCCACTGCTGACAGCTGACAGATATTAATTTACTATGCTGTATTTCAGAAGTTTCTTCAATTTATAGCTAAGTGTATAAGTTATTTAAGTTCATCAGTAACTGTATAGTCCAATAACGATAGTTACGAACAACGACGCATTTGCGTCGATAAACTAATTTATCGAATTGAGAGTCTGGGACGTGCACAGCGATGGAAACCCTGTTACCTTATTAGTGGAAGGTAAGGTGATCTTAATTACAGCAGGGTATTCTCATCTCACCGATATGCCTACAAGAAATTTTAATTCCATCTAGACAGTAACTGCATAGAGTTTTATTTTCTTCAGCCACTTCGATAGATAAAGAAATTCGGAATTAATATAAACTATTAAACTTCTCATGAATAATCTAATGGGTTGTATGGGTCAGTTGGCAGTCGCCATACATAAAAAAACTAAACACCACAAAATTATTATTAAGGATTTTGATAGGAAACTGCTTTGAGTCAATCTGAAAGCACTTTCCTAGTAGAAAAACAGGCAATGGTAGGCACCCGAGCTGGGATTTTCGGCTACAACGTACAAGAAGAAGAAGGTTTTTGCGCAAAATACCTGAAAATAGTTCTGTTCATTACGATAATTCCTATTTTGCTGTTACATGATCATTTGTAATCCTAGATTTTGCAATTTTCTATACTATACAAGTGGACCCGGCGCAACTTCGATCGCGTACACCTACTTTACCCGCCTACCTCCCCTTTTTTCTTACTTATAAACCTTCCTCTTGAATCACTCTATCTATTGTTGAAAACCGCATTAAAATCCGTTGCGTAATTTAATACATCTAAGGTACATAGAGACTTTGTTTTATACTATGTATAGATACCGACATCATGATATAGGCTAACTTTGCATCTACACAAAAACTTGTTACAGGGCCCCATCGCCTTATAACAAGTGTTTATAAACAACTTCGCCATTGTAAGGGTGACTGCTCATTGTAACATTATTGATGGCTATCAAGCAAGAGTCGACAGTAAATGAGACACTTAACCTCCGCTGTGATAATCAGTATGGGCATACCTATACGTAAGAGTGGATCGGTAGCAAGGGTCAGCCTCAATATTCATTGAGTTAAAATAGCCCTTTACTACTTACTAGTCAATTTATCAAGTATGTATTTATTCCTTAATAACTAATACGTCTGGAATGGTGGGATGTTTGCATCTTTCTTCAGTTTAATGGATCAAACAGTACGGTCCGGGTATTAATCTTTATATTTTCGAATCGCAAAATTCAATGTTAGTTTCGCACGCAAGCACCGCAAACTTAAAAAATACATCCCGCTAATACATAATTGTTAAAATAAAAATTCACATCTTTCTCTGCGCGTGCTGTGCAGGTTTGGAACAGACTTCCCAAGGCTGTTCAAGAAAGTTATTCTTTCCCCACTTCATTTCCTAGGATATTTCCTATATGTAGGTATATGTTAATGTGAAATTTAGGAATTGTATATATTTATACAATTCCTAAATTTCACATTAACATATACCTACATATATTATTTAGGAGCATTATTTTAAATTGATAATTTTATCAAACATATACTAAGTACTCGCTTAAGTACCCGTGATATCGCTTACACACCTCTCAGGGTAGCTGGAAGAGATATTTTGTGGACATAAGCTCGCTTCTGTAAACTAGGTAGTTTTTATTTCAACTTTGTGACTTTTCGTTGGGTACAATAAAGAATATATAAAGAAACATGAATACCGTTAATGTGTTGAAAAATTACATACTTAATCAATTAAGCTGTATCGGTAGGAACTCGATCTATCTTACTTATTGTATCGATATTGAAAGTCAGCCAATGACTTGACGATGAATAATTGAAGAGACCTAAATGAACCTTTACCGCAAAATTTATGTTTCGTAAGCCGACCATTCCCCTCTTGATGATAAATACTTAACCGTCACAAACTATTGAAACTATTCGGTACCATCTCAGCTTGCCTATTAGTTGGTAATTTCAATAAATATATCAACGCGGGTTATCGTAAATGGTGTGGCTCCTACTACTCTAAATTTATAATTTTAGTACGATGTACAGGCACAACGTACTTGGGCTTTCTTATCGCCATACAATGCATCTAAAAATTCTTTCATTTACAGATGTCGGCGGTAAATAATGCATGAATATCGGCTAATTCGGCGTCTTTGTATTGTCTCTACATTCCTTCTCGTTTCTTTTATGTCAACTGGCCAGGGCCGGATTTAGAGGTCCAGAGGCCTCGGGCAACGAAGGAGCGGAGGCCCCATTTCCAAATAAAGTGAAAAAAAATTTTAAGTCGAGTTTTTCAATAAATAATTTATTGTGAAACCAAGTAGATTCTCTCAATAAAAGATGTTTACTAATTGGAATTTGAAAGATTTTTTTTTTCCGAAGTCTCTATTGTGGGGGCTTGTGGCTTTCGCCCCGGTTGCCCTCCCCTAAATCCGGCCCTGCAACTGGCAGACACTTGACTGACACCTCGGTCATCGCTGCCTTTACATACTAGTTACATAGTAACACCAGGTGTATTACCAATGCGTTCCCCACCTCTAAAACAACTCTGGAAGAGTTGGAGGCACTTTCCCAGTCGAGCGGCTCAAATTCAAACGAGATATCCCGCTACGCCCAACCTATCTTCAAATACGAGTGTCAGGAAATGCGAAGCCTACACCACCCGGTGTTAAGCCGGTACTTATGACACTGCGGCAGGACTGATCTAGGAGGCAGGTAGACAGTTGCTACTACGTGGTATAAAATAACTCAACTGTCTAACTGCCTGTAACGAATAGAGAGGGAGTTAAAACTTAACTTCTGAGTTAAGCGAGGGAGTTATGTAGAGTCCTGAGTGAAGCGAGGGGTTGAAGCCGCCTAAGACTAAGACTGCTTTATCCCATTGCCAAACAGAACCCAAATCAAAATATTTACAATACCTATATTGATTTAGCAAACTCCGGAGTTAAATCAGTAGTGTTTCACGAAACTGACACGACACGCGTCAATGTAAAAATATAATTTGGGACTGAAAATCATTATATCACGATATACATTTTTTATTTCACACTATTTTCATTTGCATAATTTGGGCAGAAAAACGGTTCGATTTTCAAATAACGTCTCTTTACAAAGCCCATATGTTAAAATTTTTCATACGATAGTGTTTTAAACTATCTCGGTTATTATTACACATTTTAAGGGTATGTTCCGGGTTTCCTACCGCGTACCTTTGTTGACGAGTAGCCCGATATTTCGACACCATGGTCACGGGACGACGCATGCAACGGGGGATGATGCATGCAAGTGTGTCGAAACCCGAAACATACCCTTAAAATGTGTTTCATACGAATTTTAAAATTTATTTATTTATTTAAAACTTCATGCACATTACAGTACAATGGCGGACTTAAAGCTACGTAGCTTTTTCTACCAGTCAACCAGAGAACAATTACCAAAAATTACAAGGCGGTGCTACAAAAGAAGAAGATAAAAGAACATAAAACAGACTAAAAGTAACATTAATTAAATAAGTATAAAAAAAATCCATATTTAAATCGCTTATTCTCTTGAGATTTTCTTACAATATTATCTCCCTGCGGGTAACAAGGCTTTAAGGTGACATTTCATGATACGTAATTGGACATTGTCGACAGGGTCTGAAAAATTATTTATTTATTATATAGTTTTAACGCGATGATTTTAATATACAGTAGGTAACATCATCACAGCCCATAACAGTCCACTGCAGGACTTAGGGCCTCTCCCACAAAAGGGGAGGTTTATGCCATAATCTCCACGCTTGGCAGGCGGATTGGAGATCGCAGAGTTAGAAATAATAATGGAAAATGCTGCTGCCCATTTTCCAGTCTACGGAGGTTCTAGATCTTTTGCCTCGAAAACATTAGTCGCCTTGTACGACACCCGCGAGTGTAAGGGGTTGGTGCTATTCTACTCTGCCGGACACCACACGGCCAGTAGGTATCAAGTTGAGTTTAATTTACCGCTATCCAATAGTATATCTACTGATTTGTTGGTCCTGTCAACATCACATCACCCATCGACAGCCCATATATCATCGACATTAACAACACTAATAAAATAAAATAAAAATAAAAATAAAAATTATTTTCAGCGGTTTCATGCATTACATATTATTATAGTTTTTTTTTGAGAAAATATTATTTTTTCTACTTCACATTATTCAAATTTTCCTGATTAGAATAAAAAATATAGGTCGAACGTTAGGTCCACTTCACCGACACGCGTAGTGATCAAGATGCAATCTTAATGTAAAATATTCCGTAATACCTCTCTTGGAGAAGCGTTAGCATAATGCAGTTGCAGAGGTCAGCTGACACTGCAATCACCTGCGGAGCGTCCTATTGAGGACAGCATACTTTTATCGGAATTTACATAGGTACTGTGTTCAGTACAATACATGAAAAACAAAATATCATAGAAACATAAATAAGGTACCGGCGGTAAATAATGTACATTGCCTTCGGCTTCGTAGAAAGTCATTTGAAAATTCACTAAATTTAGTCATCCAAATTCAGAAGCAAAAGCGTGAGAGCAATTCGATGTGGAATGTATTACTCATAGAATAAGGTTTATTTTTATATCACTTATATTATATTACGCGTTGTACTGCTTTTCAAAAGGCGTGATACAAAAATAAACCTTTTTTGAGCAATAAATTTCACTTTGATTTGCTCTCACGCTTTTTGCTTCTGAATTTAGGCGACTGAATTTTGCCAAACTAATAATATAATAATCATTTATTTCAAGTATCTCGTAGACTCATACAATTTGTTAGTAGGTAGATACAATAACTTAATCTAATGTTAGTATTAAAGTAAAATCTTCACTGCTGTGACGTGCAAGTCACAGCAGTGCCTTATATATGGGCAGTCTAGCCTGCCGGCTATCATCGCCAGGACGGTGTTGGAGCTGGCCCGCAGTCCGCACCCTGCGCACCAGAGACGCGCACCGCTTGCGCATTGTGGTAAAGTAGCAATCGGTGCGCGCCTCCGCGAACATGCCAGAGGCGCTACAGTAGCGGGGCAGACCCACCACCGCCCTGAACGCGTTATTGAACTGGACGCGAAGGGCATTGTACGATTTCTGTGTATAATCTACCCATAGGCTACACGTGTAAAGTGCTGTACAATATGCTTTAAAAAGCGTAACTCTAGCTTCCTTAGAACATCGTGCAAACCTACGGGCGATCATATTTGCTCTTATCGACAAAGCCCTTCGCTCCCGCTCAATGTCAGAGTTGTCTTTTAAATCAGCGGTGATAAGATGTCCTAAATACTTAAACTCTTCAACCCTTGTCAAAGGAACACCATATAGTTTAAGGGGCGGTACACATGAAGGTCTTATTAGACCCGCCTTAAACACCATAAACTGAGTTTTATTTATATTGTATTGCAACCCGTGCTTTA
Organism: Blastobasis lacticolella; assembly: GCA_905147135.1. Lineage (NCBI taxonomy): Eukaryota > Metazoa > Arthropoda > Insecta > Lepidoptera > Blastobasidae > Blastobasis > Blastobasis lacticolella. The sequence continues at coordinate 15,833,840 of LR990045.1, forward strand.
TTGCATAGCTTTCACACACTTGTAAAAGCCTTCTTAGACCACAGACCGACGCGCTCAGCAGCACCATGTCGTCTGCATAACTCAGATTGTTGACGCAGACGTCGTCAATATGGCAGCCGACACGCCGACTGCTGAGCTCGTCGATCAGTGCGTTCACGTACAAGTTGAATAATGAAGGAGAGGTCAGACCACCCTGTCTCACCCCACATTCTAGGCTGTAAGACCCCGACAGCGCGCCGGCCCATCTGACACTATTGACCTGGTGTCCATACCAATACTTGAAGATGTTCACAAGTTCTATTGGTAGATTAGAGTTCTGTAGTTTTGCCCATAGTATGTCGTAGGACACCAGGTCAAAAGCTTTCGACAAGTCGAGGAAGCAAGCGTAAACTGGAGTTTTTCGACTCGTGTAGTATTTCACGGTATGCTTGAGACACAAGATTGCACTTTCCGTAGACAATGACGGCCGGAACCCAAATTGATTGTGGTGCAAATTAAGATATTTATTTAATTTTGTCTCAAGCATAGCGTCAAACACTTTCGCGACAATTGTCGCCAAGGAAATGGGCCTATAGTTATTTTTATCCGAAACATTTCCCGTTTTATTTTTGACTACAGGCACAACTATTGTTTTCATGAGCTCGGGGGGTATGTACGAATGACTGACACACAACGAGAAAAGCATCGCTAAGACTCTCGATAAATGAGAGCCAGCGCACTGAAGGTGCTCGATGCTGAGACCATCGTGACCGGGAGATTTGCCTCTACTCATCGACCTTATAGTCAAAGCCACATCCTTGGCAATAAATCTGGTCCCCACGGCCCCGACTGGCATCTCATCATCGGTCACCGTCCGCGACGAGCCCAAAGAAGACTGTACCTGAAAATGATTTTTAAAAATCTCTGCAATTTCGCCAGGGTCACTCGCGCCACCCACGCTCATCGGGAATGCTCTTTTTGAATCGCATTTGTTGATGAGTTAGGTGCGCACGAGTGGTGCACATGCAGTTACGTACGGTGCCATGCAACGTGCCACTTGCGCGCTGTTAAAGTAACGGCGTTAGCGTTGGCGCTTTCGCAAGATTTGGACGCACCCTTGAGAATACAAATATGCAGCCTATATATGTATTCTAAAGGGTTTATAAAATATAATATAATATTTTATAAACGTTCTTCCCATTTCGTATCAACGCTAGCGCCGTAATGGGAAATTAATCTGGGTTCTGTCCACCCGATTTGCATTATTTACCGCCGACACCTTAAATTAGTTATTAATTTCATGTTTTTTCTGTTTACTTACAAATATAGTTCATACAAAAATAAAGTAACAATTCATATAAAGCGTACTGTGAATACTATAGCCTGTACATGCGACTTCGTCCGCATAAAATTCGGTTATGTCGTGAACCCGTTGAAACTATGATGAGTTTTGGAACAAATTATAGCGTTTGTGTTATTCGGAAATATAGGCTCAAATTAAGAGTCCCTAAATAAAGTATGTTAATTATTTTGTTGAATACATCAGAACAGAATTACCGTACTCAGAAGCTGCCGCCCATAATATCTACGATTCATACTTAGGAACCATGCAACAAAAATGCAGCCAGATGGGGTCGGGATGGTGACTCAGATGAGATACCCACCTCTTGCTTATATTTGTGTTATTTTTATTCTAGTGACAAACGACAGCCCACCTGATGGGAAGCGATAACTGCCGTCCATAGCATCTACGTTTTATGCATTTAGGTTGCATGCAATATAAATGCAGAACCGCAGGTGCGTTGACACTATGAGGACTATGAAATGCCTCATGCATGTAATTGCGCGGGCTACATTATCCTTCGAAACACAACAATGCAAACAATTTTGCATGGCGGAAGAAATAGATAAGAGGGTGGTACCTTTGCAGGCGGAATTCAGCTTGACAGAGTCCAACCACCGGTATAGCTTAGTATTTTGTTCTTCAAATCACCAACTCTTGGCAACTGCTGAACAATAGGCCCACCAATACTTTAAATTTCACAAGAATCCAAGCTTAACCCAAAAAGCCACCAAAACGAAATAATTGGAGTTTTAATAAAAATGTTGGCTTCTCAAGAAGTGAACTTTGGTAAAGTGAAACTTTGTTACAAGGATCTCATTATAATAGTTGTAAGACTTGAAACTGTATTTTTATTATAAAAAGTAGGTATTACATTTCCCGTCTTGTAGAATATTCCGTTCTTTGTTGAAAGGCTTTGTTCCTTTTAAATGAAAACTTCAGTCGTGTTTAGAAAAAGGAAAGACAATAATTGTCTTTCACGTACGCACTTTTAAAAGTCACTCGTGACGTGGGTTAAAAGGAAAACATATTGTTTTACTTTTAAACGCTTTTTATGTACAGGTAACCACAAAACACGCACTTACCAATCGTAAACTTATTGTACCTACAAATGTTTCCAATAGCACCCACATTTAGTACTAGAAACCCGCCGAAAACTTTGAAAGAATGATGACTATGAAATGACACTTTTATAAATACGGTATAAATTACTCTGTGTGTAATCTTTTTATAAATTACTCTGTGTGTAATCTTAAATTTAGAAAAATAAAACAATGGAATTAATCTATACTGATGTATATCAGTGTCTGTCTAGATGAGTACGCGCGACCGCTCCGGCAGGGCGGGCGGGCGGCCGCCTAACCGGGTATATAAGCGGGCGGTGCCGCTGTCCCGCCACAACGCACCACAGCCTCCAACACGCTTCACTACCTCCGAGGCTCGACACCGTGCTCTACACCCACTAAGGTCAGTATCCACGTTGACGATTTCGTACGAGACTGTACTTGTGATTGTAGTTGAATTGGAAGGTTGAACGTTCGAACAAAGTTTTCGATTTTCAAATTTTTTGGCGCTTCCTACAAAACCATAAACTTAATTTTTTGGGATTTGTGAACTTTATCCGATGAGATCGAAATTGTTTTTTTTTTCTTGAGAGGATTATAATTTTTTCTAGAAGAAATAGGAAGTATTCTGATAATTATTGTTTGATTAATTAATGTGCGTGTAAAAGAAGAGTTGGTGGCCGAGTGGATAAGGTTTCCGACTCGTAAGCGAGAGGAACCGTGTTCGAATCCCAATGCAGCCACGTTTCAATTACTTTTTTCTGAATTATGAACATTAGTTGAATGCTAACAAATATTCTTACGGTGTGAGGAAAAACATTGTGATGAAACCTACACATTCAGGCGATTGAGTGTGTAATCATGATCCAATTTAGTCAGATTCCCCTGGTAGCAGGGTCACTGTACTGTAATTATATGACCTGCAAAATCCTGGATCATGGCCCAGGCCCTCGTGCGTAAAAATACAACCGGAACATTAGTAGACGACAACTCTAGATAACAAATATGACACAGGAATATATTTCGTCTTTTTTTTAGTATCTACTTAAGTGATAATTTAAATAAGCCTTTTCATTCTAATTCCTCCCTACAACCAATATCAATAGTAGTAATAAATAACACAAAATAATAGCTTATTTGTCACCGTAGTGGTACAAAAAATCACAAAGTATATATCAATCAATATAAATACTTATTTCAACATAATGACTAATAATAAGGAATGTATGTGGATTACTGTGAGTGTGTGGTAATTATTTGCAATTCAACAAATAGTGGTACGTACCACATTCTGCAATTATGCGTAGACATGTTATCGCAACTATGAACGCATGTCTCCCACTTAAAGGAATAAACTAAATACGTAAATATTACTTCTTCTATTTTCTATAAATTATATCGGTCATGTATTAAATTAAGTAACGAGAAAATGTGTTTTGTGCTTTTTATGAAAAGTCTATATTTGGAATGATGATTGCCGCAATCATACCGTTTCATTGACTAGAGCCTGCACGTGTAACCTTTACTTTATTTATCTCCTTTATGTTCTGCATACGTTATTATTATTTTTATCCCAGTGGACCCCCAAAGAGTTGACATAAGTCTTTTCTACCTGCCCGATGGATTTCAGCCTTCTTCGTTTTAATATAGTGTTCTCGAGAAAAATATAAAAAAAAGAAGTGGCCCTAATTAAAAATCTGCCTTCGCACCCGCCAACGCACGGCCTTTGTACACTAGTAAAATTCCTTCTTACGTCATTTTTAATCCCATTTTTTTGTAACTTTTGTCTGTTATAAAATAAAAGTAAAGATTACTTGATTGCTTTATGTAGAGTTAATTATATTCTACTAAAAGGAAGATGATTATGTCCGGTATCCAACGGTTACTAACCCGCATTGTATGCCGATAACGCAGGTTGAATAGTAAAGGGGGAATGGATAACGGGGTCTCTACCAAAGAGTCTTTTCTCTGGAAAATAAATCAGGTGGCCCGCTTGCCTGTATGTCTGCCGTAAAACATTTAAAAAAAACAGTCGCGGGTTTCCAGTCGGCTCCCGCGACTATATTGGTATGTTATAATTAAATATGCTACACACATTTACAATTTAGGAAAATATCATGAGTAAATCTGAGCTTATCTTATAACAAGTTCCAGGATCCGGGTAAAATCCATCAAATGCGCAATTGATTCCTATCAGCTTTGTGTCATCCGCCCAACTGTAAGCGATTAATTAAATATTTGATATAAAATGTGTATGAAAAGAAATACCCAGTAAGTTCTAACGTTTTCTAATGAACGCGTAGGTATATAAAAAATATACCAACGCGTTTTTTTTTGCTTGGACAATTCACACACCGCCATCAAGCCCCAAAGTAAGGAAAGCTTGTGTTATACCCATAATAGATGCTATAGATAACTGATAAACTACTTATTTATTTTTAAATATATACTTATTATACGTATAACACCCAAACCTAAAACAGAAATTAAAATTCATCATTTCAATTTCTGCTCGGCCGGGAATTGAACACGGGACCTCAGCGTAGCAGACCGACATGTTAACTAACTGAACTACTCAAAACTTATTTGCTCAATTCCAATTCAAAAGTTTATGTCGACCGCTGTGCACAGCTGCAGCATTAGTCGCCTCCGCCGCTGTTTATTCATATTTCCTTTATTAACGTGAATAGAATGTCATACCGCTCTGGTACGGTCGCCTACTTCCGGATATAGCACGAAGGCCTTCATCATAGCATCTAATACAATGCTATGTTAAATATAGCTTTTTATAAGGGTAATTAATACATATGCAGAAAGCTGCAATTTTAAATACTTGTCGTATTGTGCGTAAATTCCTTCAGGAAGATGCGACTCGCAACCAGTTTGAAAGTGTAGCTCACTTGGAGTAATCCCGTGGGCGTCACTCATATCACCGGTCACACTAAGTGACTGAGATAAAATAAAATAAACAAACAATAATATTATTATTAATCATTTATTTCAGACCATATAAATACGATTTTTAACAGTCCATATTATATTGCATAACCCAGGGAGAAGTCGGAAACCGAGGTTACTCAACCACATGCGTGGGTTGCCTTGGGCCCAAAAGATGGTGGTAGGGCCCCGTAATCCTCCCTCTGTCACTTTCTTCTAAAATCAATAGAGCTTTTAACTATCCAACCCCAAACGCAACCTCAGTCCTAAAGTAGGTAAACAAAAGAAATAATAACAGGAAAGATTGGTAGATATTTTATCTACTTATTACTTGTTCCTTTATTTGAAAAGGCAATGAAAGGGTCTTTGGAGTCCACCTCGCGTACCTATTCCGATTGTTTTTACTGAATCGATCTAGGGAGTGGGGTTTGATAGCGTAGCTTTGTATTTCTTGGCGGATAGAATTTGTGTGAGAGCAAAAAATTGCCTTTTTAGAATCGTAAAGTATTATTCAACTGTACATATTCTTTTTTTTATTTTATTTCTTTATTATATGTTGTTTTCTTATATCACAACATTCATTATGTATTTAATTGTATATTTGTTACAAAGAATGAATAAATAAATGGTTTCTTGTTTATTCGATTTTTGTGGACTAGGTTATCCTTCTTTCACTGCTCAAGCTCAGCAGCTGATGCACTAGGCTGTTGATGATGATTCCATCTTCCAATTAAAATCTAATCAAATTCGGTTTAGTCATTCAGACGTTTACCATCGCAAAGCAGACAAAAATAGGCAGTAGAACCGTTATTTAAAAGGATTATTTAAGTACTAGAAAATCACACTTTCGTTTAGTTTAAGTTTAGTTTAAATAAAAAAAATATTTCAGATGTGGTTTACGAAAAGTAAACCACATCTGAAATATTTTTTTTATTTCTATTTCTTTCCCCAATATTTATTTGTGACAATTGTTGCAGACAAAATGATGCGGTCTTGCGGAGCGCTGGCAGTGATAGCCGCGTTGCTGGTCTCCTGCAGCGCTAACGCCCACCCGGTAACTGCATGAAACACATACTCTCCCTCACATACCATTCACACACATTTGTACACTGTCCACTTTTATCAACTACTATAGTGAAAGCACGTCATAGTACAACTATAAGTATTTTTGCTAGCTATAGCAAATCATAGAGTAAACATAATACGGCACTCTTCAAATGAAATTATGAATATCAACATAGTCTGCTCTGACACTGCAGCCCTTGAATGGACGAGTCCATCAAACAGATTTGATGGACGAGTCGTCGGAGTAAAGATCCACAGCGTCTGCATTTTGGCTGATAATGCCAAAAACCAGTGTTCTAGATCCAAAACTCCAGTGGTTTTAAGAGGAACTACAAACATTACCTAAGTCTTGAATACTCTAAAAATAATAGTAGAGAGAACCGCGCAACTCTTCATAGGTACTAAAAAATGAAACAGATTATATATTAGCCTTTTTTAAACCTTTTTAAACTTTTCTAAAACGTCGATAAACCAAACACGAGTGAACACAACATTCGTTGAGTTATTAGCGAGATACGGCCGTTTGCTTTGAAAAGTATATGAAAATGAACATGGATTGATCGAGGTACAACACAAACGCAATTCTACCTATTCGCGATTCTACACAATATGGATTCCGCACAACTGACATTCAACACATTATTTATTCCACACAGTCATCAATTATACACAAACGCGTTTCTTCCTGTTCGCGATTCTACACAATATTAATTCCACACAACTGCAACCATTCAACAAATTCGCTATTCCACATATCTATTCGTCAACGCTGGGGACCTGGCACTGGATGACATAGATCTGGACCTGAGTTTAGTGGAACCAGTCAAGGTTGACCAAGGTCAACCCTTTTTAACAAACCTGGTCTAATGGTTTGTTGGTTGACTGAGGTTGACCTTGGTCAACCTTTACTAGGTCCTGGTCTAGTTCTTGGGTAAACAACCAGTCTCAGGGTGCCCAGCGTTCATCAGGTTTGTTGACCAGAGTTGACCTTGGTCAACATTTACTTGGTCCACTAAACTTACGCTCTGGTCTAGTTCTAGGCTTAGGTTACGTTACAATACAACCATATTTAGGGTGCCCAGCGTTGACGAATAGGTGAATGGCAGTCCAGGGCCCTCAGCGTTGACCGTTTGTTGGATCAGAGTTATTATGAGACTTCTATGAGCAACGCGTTCCAGTTTGGTCTGTCAGTGTAAATTAACAATACAGTAACGGGCCACCTGCCCTTAAAAGCATGGGTGGCCTAGTGGTTATAGTATCCGACTCGTAAGCGAGAGGGACCGGGTTTGAATCCCACTGCCGCCATGTACCAATGACTCTTTTCTGAGTTATGTTCATTAGTTGAATACTAACCGATGCTCTTAAGGTGCGCACGAATTATTTTGCTCATTTGCTCAAATTCGTACGTGGCTCACGCGCAGCGTGTGCGCCGCGAGCCGCCGATTGGCGATTTTCTGTCCATGCTCAATGGACAGAAATGCGTGCGTGCCTCGCGAGGTTGGGCGTGACTACAAATGCGCGCGTATTGTTTATTGACACTTGACAACTTTAATATTTTCATATTAATTAAACTGTGGTGTTCCTAATAAATACATAATATAAATTACATAAATAAAAAAAAATAAAAAAATTAATGAAAAAAAAATACTAAAATAAAATAAAATAAATAAATAAATTATATGGAAAACTTATATACTAAATAACATGGTGAGCAGAAAAAAGCGTTATGGGATCGAAAAAACTAAAATTATTTTAACAATCCCATCAATTATGATAAAAGCAGCATCAGCATTTTATTTGTGCGGCGCATTTGTGGCTTGCTGCGAGCACGTTGCCTCAACGAACAAACAAATGAGCAACTGAGCAGCCTCGCCGCGCGCGGTGAGCATGCCTTGGGCTGAGCCGCTCTAATTCGTACGCACCTTTAGGGTGAAGACAAACATCATGATGAAACTTGCTCATTCAGGTGACCGAATGTGAAGGTAACCATGATCCAAAATGTTCAGGTTCTCGTGGTAGCAGGTCAAATGGCAGTTGCTCTACTGTAATGACTTGATCTGCCAATCCTGGATCATGGTCAATGCAGACCCCGGGCAGTTGTGTGGAATTAATATTGTGTAGAATCGCGAACAGGAAGAAACGCGTTTGTGTATAATTGAAGACTGTGTGGAATAAATAATGTGTTGAATGTCAGTTGTGCGGAATCCATATTGTGTAGAATCGCGAATAGGTAGAATTGCGTTTGTGTTGAACATCGATCAATCCATGAACATCCAGATTGAGCCATCTACACCCGAGTCGCAGCTGCCACATAGCCAAAATCATATTTAAACATAAATGGCATTTCATTATCTTTCGAATATAGCTATTTTCACTGATATTAAATATATTTTTCATTATTATATTTCGATTTAAAATCCAAAGGTTTAAAAATCATTCTTTAGATTCCTATGTACATAGGTACAAATAGGGTAGAATATTTACGCTGTTTGTCAGATTCCATAGATCATTTATCCACAGAGCATAAAAAAATGCAAGTCTATTCGGTTCTACGTGGTGGCTCTTGTTTACTAACTACTTAACGCACTTACGTAACTTTACGTACTTGCCTCGGTACACTATGCATGTTTTAGGATAACTTAACGAACTTGCGCAAATCTGTCATATCGTCTTATAACTTAGAGCTAGCTTTAGAGAAATTGATGCTGAAGTCAAGTGATATTCACTTAAATATTAGATCATACAATGTTATCATTAATTCTACACGAAGCTAGGATCAACGACTCGAAGAGTATTAGAAATGCAGATATAAAAGGAGAGAAAATGAGAGCAAATAAAATGCATTGTATATTGCAATGCAATGTGGTAGGTATCTACCTACGGGGAAAAAGTGTATGTATGTACAAACAGCACAAGAGAGCATAAGAACAACCTAAATGTTAATGTTAGCGGTTTAAACAAAATTAAGAATTATTTTTATTGAATAAACATCCTGTTCTTGGGGCTTAAGGAACAACTTATGGCACTTTCTCTATTATTTTTTTTTTTTTTTAATTTCACACAGCGCCATCTAGCCCCAAACTAAGCAAAGCTTGTGCTATGGGTGCTAGATAACTGATAAACTACTTAAATACTTTTAAATACATACTTATTATACATAGATCACCCAGACCCGTAACAGAAATTAAAATTCATCTTTTCAATTTCTGCCCGGCCGGGAATCGAACCCGGGACCTCTTGCGTGGCAGACCGGCATGTTGACCACTGAACCACTCAGGTCGTCAACTTAACAATTTGGTTAACAATACACCAAATACCCTGTATATTACGGTAGTTGCAAAGATAAGTTTTCTTAAAGTGCTACTTGACCTTCGGCTCTAGTATTGTACCTTTTAAATATTGCCACCGTGCTAAAGATCGTTGGTAGCTAGATGCGGAAGGCGCAAGACCAGACTTTGTGGAGATCTCTGGGGGAGGTTTATGCCTCAGGATTCATATGTCATCCGGTTTATATGATGATGATGATTAAATATTGAAAAAACAGAGATCCACCTCGAAAATGTAATTCCTGTAATAGATTTCCATAAAAAAAATCTGCAAGTCGTCTGTGGCTCAAGTTATCATGGTAGTATACACAGAATTTACTTTCAGATAACTGTAATGTACAAAAGCTTAGAGGGGTGGAGAACGTAATAACAACATAAGCCCCAATTAGGTTTGAAAATGAGGCGCAGTTATGCCAAAATGTGTCAAAATTCTGAATTACTCAAGCAAAAGGCTCAAGTAGGATTCAATTTTATTTACATTTCAACCACGAAGACAAGGCCGTCGTTTTCTCTCCATCAATTTTAATTTGAGGTTGAGGTACAATATCATATTTCCAACGAAACAAGAATTCGTGAGGAACCCATTCCGGAAAGCCCTGTATATTTTCTATCAAAATAATATGTGGCTTATTTCACATTGAGTTTACTTTCTTTGTAGCATTAACATACTTTCGTTGAGATACTAGGCGTATATAAGTTTAGACCAGAATTCACTTCTACATTTCGTTCTATTCCCAAGAAACTGTCAAAGATAGGTAACAATTCTACAACTAAGAAAGCACTTAAAACTTAAAACAAATAAACTACTAGACAACGGGCTAGAAAAGTTATTTTTGTCTAAAAACTTTACCTGCATATTTAACGAACCTCAAGTCAGAAGCTTCACTTTTCCCTTTTTATAAGGACCTTACGTTGGCTAAGCCGCCAACAAATAAAAGGATGAACCCCAATTGTGCCTTCGTTGAGATGTCAATAAAAGTCTGCCTATCGTGACCCCGGCAACACCTACATATCTATTAGTGAAATTCATGTGAAAATTCGTAAAGCAGTTTTCGCAATATTATCGAATTTAGACAGACGCAGCCTGACGATGAAATAAAAAAACACTTACGTGAGTAAGTAGTGAGTAGTGATACTTTACCACGAGAATTTCACTTAGTTACAAAATAATAACAGCCTACACTACACTAACACTACACTAATTTAATAATACTTACTATAAGTACTTACCACTGAACTCTATTACGAAGTGGCAAATCAATATTTAATTTTTTAAGGTGGTTGGTAATTATTGTTTTCTCTAAACAGGACCAAGAGGGTAGAGTGGGTAGCAACAGCCTCGCCGATCACTTCGACACCAACGGTAAGTTCTGCGTATTTTATTGCAACACAAACCCTAATCTGTCTACACCGGTTGCAGCACAATCATTTTTATGTAGTCCTGCAACGAAGTAGCTGACCACTTAGTCCTTATTGCCTTGTAGATTATCATACGGACAGGTGGTCAACTAATTCGTTGAATGACCTTACATTTCTATGTAACCCACGCGCACTTACAAACTTAAAAAACATATCACGAACTTTGTCCGACACTTCCCCTGTTATCGTTTGTTAGTACCCCCACACACAGTACCTTTTAGTACACACATAATATAGTTCTCCACTAAGGTATACCACTTTGCACCATTTACCTGAATTATTGATCACCTTTATTCCTAAAAATGTTAATAGTACGTAGTTCTGTCTAAATAGCACTTAACTTGAAACCCTTCAACCAATTGTGATTGTTCCCGCACTTTCAAATCCAGCGCACAAAAATCACAACCTTTTGTTTGTTTGTATGTTTCGTGCACCATGTGACACTATGTATGAGGTGAGTAAAATATTTTTCATCTAATTATGTTGCTCTAATACTACCTAATACGTCTCATATTATTTTGTGCTAGGGGCTAGCTGCTGACAATAGTATCTCATTACAGAATTGCAAAGGGAGGAGTATGAAGATTTTCTGCGATTCCTACTACAAACCGATAGACTTGGAGAGCGCAATACCATCGGCATTGGGGGCGGCAGCCTCCTCGGGAGGAACCTTAACGGCATTGGGGGCGGCAGCCTAATCGGGAGGAACATCAACGGCATCGGAGGCGGCAGCCTCCTCGGGAGGAACGTCGGCGGAGGCGGGCTGGGAGGGTCGAGCCTGCTCGGAAGGAACACCAACGGCATTGGCGGGAACACTCTCTTGGGCAGAGACATTTCTGGAGCCAGATACAGCCGATATTTGGACAGTATCGGAGGCAGCCACATGGTACGTAATCTGGATTCTATTGGTGGATCGAATTTTGTGAGGAACCTCGACACGTTGGGCGGAAACAGCCTTGTCAAGAAAAACCTGGATCAGCTCGGGGGCCCCAATCTGATCAAGAGGACCCTGGACTCCATCGGCGGCAACAACCTGGTCCGCAACCTAGACTCCATCGGGGGCAGCAACTTCGTTCGCGAACTCGACTCCATTGGCGGCGACAGCCTCATTTAAATCACTCCTCTAAGATTTTATTGTAATTACAATATCAAGCCAATAAATTCCCTAAATTCGTACAACGTATACATTGTGATATAAATACCTATTGTAGCTTTATTTCTCTAGTTTACCCTTCGATGTTAAATAGAAACTTTCGTGAAATAAATATCCTTGCAGTTTAGAAAAGTTGTTATCTTTCATTTCCCTTTCGTTTTAGTAAGAAGGTAAGACAGAAAAAGAATCCTGTATTTTATTATGGTGAGCAGTTACAGTCTTCATTGTGTGGTTGAATTTTTATCTTTATGTCAATACTAATAGGTCACAAAACCCGGAACCTGGACTCTATAGGTGGCGGGAACCTGGTGCGGACGGTGCGGGAGTCCCACTACCAGTACGGCTCGCCGTACCTCGTCAACCGGTACGATTACCCAAGGTAAGACACTGAAGAATTCTCTTGCTAGGTACCGTAACTAAGTACATTATACTTAAAATACCATGCGGAAATCATCTTGACCATTGACGGAGTGGGGAAAAGTTTACGCAGGCTCATTTGATTGTAAAATGGACTCGAAAGTTGTCCAAGAATATTGCCGTTGCCTATAGGTATGTACTGGAATAATGTTTGTTTGCTAACCTATCATCTACATCGCAAAAACGCAAGCGCAAATTGTTGACTAGCTTTTAAGTACAGCAGTTTAATACTATTGCTTACCAACTCAGCATTAATCATCATCGCAGCTCGTAACAGTCCACTTAGGGCCTTAGGACTAAGGGCCTCTCCCACGAGAGGGGAAGTTATTGTCATAATCTCCACGCTTGGCAGGCGAGTTGGAGATCGCAATGGAAAACGCTGCTGCCCATTTTCCGGCCTATGGAGACTCTAGATCTTTTGCCTCGAAAACATTTGTTGCCTTGTACCTACGACACCTTTGAGTGTACGGTGTTGGTGCTATTCTACTCTGCCGGAAACCACACGGCAGCATTAGTATTAGACCGAAATAGCTACGGCATACGATAAGTCCGAATCAATCAATAGTTTAAACATCTAATTTAAACATCGATGAGCTATATAAACAGAAAATATAGTAGTCTCAATGATAATTTGTGACGGAAACGAAAATAGGCTTTCCAAATACAGTTAAATTGTCTTGCTAATCCCCAATTACAATAAAATTGTAAGTCTAATGTAAATAACTTAAAGTAAAATCCATATCACTTCGTAGGTATATCACGAGCATAAAGAGTCTCAAATAGGTATATCGATATTACTTGTTTTACTATCCAATCTAGTGTTCCCAAAATAGATAGAAAATTATACTAGAAACAGGAAGGAAGCTAAATAGTTCCTTTGATATACGAGAACTGTGGTAATTTAATAATCACGCTTTACGAAATATGAGGAGGTAGTCTGTACCAATTAATTATGAAAATGGGGTACCTATTGTATGCAAATTCGTCAATTTACAAACATTTGCCGCAAATAATATTTCAAATTCAATCTTCGGTGGGTAATAATTTAATCTCAAATTCCGAGCATATCTGTTTTGGAGACTCTTAGAGCATGACAATAACAGTAAGTTAGATTCGGGCCACAAAATACCGCAGCAAATACTTTGAAAGAATTTCGCAAAACCTAGTAGTCTAAAACCATGCAAAAGCTCACTACCGCTCTCGATCGCGGAGATTTTTTTTCTGTTTTCTATGCCTATGTGCCACGGCGCCTGAGCAATTTATTTTTTATTTATGTAAAATGATTAATATGTATAAGTACTTTCTGAGATTCATGAGCGTTGTTAAAATAACCTAAACTAAATTAACGTAATTTGATTTGACAAATCAATGTCAAAAATAATGTCAACATTTTATTCAATCAAATAATTTTATTCAGTTTGGGATTAACAACACTGAAGAATGTAAATATTATGTATATTCAGATTACAATACGAGAAAGATAGCGCCGCGGCATCGTCGACCCGAGCTAGTAACTTGAACCATAGAAAAAAAAATACTCCTGGCGAGGACAGGATTATTATACAATAACTGACACCTAGATCGATAACTCCGTAAGTTGTTCATAGAAAGTTTTCAGGATTCCGTAGTAAAACAAGAAACCCTTACATATTTTTATTTTGAATCCTTTTCAATAATCCGTCATGACCATCTATCTATCCGCGGCTGAACTCCAACTATTTGCATTAGATTAAACACATTAATCAAAGACAAATTGTAAAATTAAATCTTTTAACAGTTCTGATTTATAGCACCTCCCCTACACTTAAAGCAAATAGTTAAAGTGAGAATTATTACAGCTTAGTGGACTCTTCAAGTTAACGAATAACAAACGATCAACCTATAAAATGTAGTTGTATTGTACAAGTAAACATTTACAATTCATCATACAAATTGTATAGAAAAAAGTTGCAACTTTATACATATATGTTGATTGTATCAAACGTTTAAAGTACAGTACATTTCAATAGAAAAGACAAAACAAGAGCAAGACAACGATAAGTATTTCCACAGAAATCACAATATAATACATAATAATCATATTGGCGTTAATGACCCGGTTGTGCCCACGCGCACGAGGGCCTGGGTTCCGCCATAACCAAAATCCAGGATTTTACAGATCAGGTAATTACACTGGAGCGACTGCCCTCTGACCTCCGTGACACTGCTACAAGGGGAACCTGACCAGATTGGTATATGGTTACACATTCAGTCGCCTGAATGTGCAGGTTTCCCTCACCGTAAGAGCATCGGTTAGCATGGCCACAGTGGGATTCGAACCCGGTACCTGTCACTTAGGAGTACCTTAACCACTCGGTCACCGACCGTCAGGAATCCACAGAAGTCAATATATTTAAATTGCGATAGACAAAACTTACCGTTGTCGTACTCTAATTTCGCCTTTTTTATTAAAACGTATAAGTAACGTATAAGCTTATTATGACAGGCAACTACGGAACCCTACACTACACGTGGCCCGCCACGTCTTGCCCTGTTTTTTGCATATTCTAGGGGCCTAAGGGAACTGCCTATACTTTTTTAGATGTTATTCTATTACGAAATGGGACTTAGAAATGAAGCTAATCAAATAACGGTTTATGTAACTTTGGGCTTTCGAGGAAAGCCTGCGCATTCCATAGGGATTTCAATTTTAATTAAATTTTAATATAGATAGTACAGCAGATTAATTCTCGTTTTCCTTATTATCTTTCATTGTGTGAATACAACTTCACCACCACTACATTCACCACTCACTTAACGTATATTAATGTAGCCGAGACAAGGATCAAAAGTCAATGTTTAATTTATTAAGTACTGTAGCTATTGTATGTAGGGCTATAAGTATATATCGTACAGTCAGCTGTAGAGTGAATGGCCTGTAGTAAATATGATCCCTCAGCTGACTGTACAAGAGAGTACACAATACCTTACTGTTTGTGAAAACAAATTGAAAACTTATTCTGTAGAGGAAGGTCAGATAATCGAGGTGGACCAAGAGACTTGAGTGGCGACTGAAAGAAGTTGTCAACGAATAGGAAAGTTTTCTCTAATTACTGTCCCATAAAGTTTATTATTGATTGATTGCAGCATTAGAGTGGGAAAGTATGGAGGGGCCCACCCACACTTTTTGCTCTGCGTAAATAAATACGGAAGAAAACTTTGCTACGCAATTTCAACCGTAAAACTATCTATGAGATATTTTGTTTACTTGCAGAATACTATGAGCCCCATTTCTAATTATGACACCAATGAGGCCCGCTTGCACCAGGCTAGGTTGTCTATCATAGTTATATCAGAGGTAGATCGTAGCATGATAGTTGCAAGAGATAATTAAAATAGAAGATTGTCAGATTTTTGTTAAAATTATTTTTTATTATTCAAAGTTGCACGGGATTTTATATTTCAATAGAAATCTCTAATCCCGGTTAACTTTAAAACTTTGATATATTTTGTGATAGTGAAACATTTTGTCCTGGAAAATCAAAAATTAATGGTTATTTTCGGATGGAGGTAGTTGTTCCAGTAAGAAGTTAGTTTCATCAATTTGTTATTTTAAACAACAATGACGACAGTCAATATATTATTGCGACAAAAATGGCATGACATTTCAAATATTATTCATATAATGAAATTAATAATTACAAAATTTCGCATTTAATGCCTTCATGCATACTATTCCGGTCTCGGCGTTGTCAAGACCCCATACAGACATGCTTGAATGAGAATGCCAAGCAATTTTGGGTTTTATACTAATGACGGAAAGTTTGTTGTAACCTTTCTGTAAAAACGCGCCGCATCAGCCCAATCTTTCCGTGATATTCGAACAGCGAATGGGCAGCGTCCGCCTAGTTACCGCGTAGAATCCAAACAGTCAACGTGCAGCGTCCGCTTAGACGCCGCGTAGCATGCGAACAGAAAACGGGCTGCGTCCGGCTATTCACCGCGTAGCGTCCGCGCCAGTAGAATGGTTTTTCTTGCGCCTATGAATTTTGAATGCGGTTTCCCGTTCGTCCGCTACTCGTAAGCTTCTAGTATATACATAGTATAAAATAAAGTCGGTTGCTGCGTCTGTATGTATTTCCGCTAACACGCACCGGATTTTGATGCTGTTTTCACCATCAGTTAGAGAATTATTTATTTACACCCTGGGGAGGCACGGACGGACAGTCCACCTGATGGAAAACGGGCTACCGTCGTCCAGCACATCTGCAACCTAAGGGTAACGGATGCGACGCCGGTCTTTAAGGTACCTGTTGACTTGCTTTTTAAACACAAAGAGCAAAGGAAAGTCATCGAGAATATTTTTTTCGTAAATTTTTAACATGTATAATACATGCATGTTATGGTAAAAAAAATGACGAGAAAACCCGTATGAAGCCGGGGCGCTAGTTATAAACATGGATCATATCGTATGTGTGCTTTGTCCAGGCAAAATCTTGTCGTGAACCGGCGCAACTTCGACGAGATCGACCAGACGTCGATGCCGTTCCCGTACAAGCGGTTCTCGCGGTTCTACCGGCCCAACTACATCGTGGCGCCTTCCTTCCACGAGTACTGATGAGAACCGATGAAGTCTTGATGTCGTACTTTCTGCTGTTACTGCTTGGTTTAGTTTTTTTTTTTTTGATGTGGTGTATGCGAAGGTATTTTTTCTTCTTTTTTATCCTGCTTTTTTTTTAGCTTAACTTTTCATTTGTTCTATTGTAAAATAAATGTTAAAACGTATAAGCAATAAGAAACAGACACCATTTAGCTAAGAGATGCTATTGTTAATCTACCAACAGTTACCAGCTACAGTTTCAAACAAGTCGAATAACAGCTACGGTACGGTGACCTTTGCCCACAATGTTTAAATAGACCTGTTAAATGTTCTTTCCTGTAAATTTGTGTGCAATAAAGAGTATATCTATCTATCTATCTATCTACGGTCGGAAGTTCCTTTGTCTAACATCGTTAGTTCAAGAACTTACTTTTGAATTTATATATTCAAATTATAAAATAATTCATCCTTTTTTCAGCAGGTTGATAAAATATCTACGCATGCTGAAAGTACCTACTCATTCAACTTTTATTTTGACCGTTCAGTATTTAATTTTTGTGAGTGCGCTATTACCTATATTTTTTGCCCATGAAGCTATATTGTGGAAGTATGTAAGTATTTCAAACAAGTAGAATAAAACAACGCGAACTACAAGCTGACACGACAACGCTTTAGTAAGGACATCCGAAGAGTTAACGCGGCCAGATTGCTTTACGTGTGATGCTGTTTTTTTATATATTTAAATTAAGCATTTAATTTTACTTTTTATGATCACCGCCGTGTAGAGTATTATAATACTTTTTCAACAACTGCAACTGCTCGTTTTCATCATCATCACACATTTAAGAGTTGGACCCTTGTCGGTGGAGTAATCCCCAATCTGCAACCCTCTTCACTTCTTTGTAAGGACGTGAAAGATAAAATGAACGCTGATGTTTGCAAAGAAAAAATAATATTAATTATGTAGTACCAATTACCTATTTTATTATTGTGAAAATAGTTCCTAGATATTATAAACTTCAATATACGCAAAGACGATTGTTTGCAAACTAGCCCGTTAATTCCGAAAATGTTCGCACAAAACCTCGAACCAGCAGCACAACAAATTACTTAAAAACCGATCAAATTACAGGCTTGAGTAACATTGAATTCAAATTACAGGGGCAACAACGCGAAGAGGTTCAATGACGTCAACATGGACGAGATCGACCAGTCGTTCCTGCCTTTCGGCGCCAACCGCTGAGGGCAGATGCGTGCCAGTGCCAACACTCCATGAATACTTCCCAAACTCGACATAGCTCGCTCATGACATGACTTTTTTAAACTTGAATACAACACTCTGAAACTTAACTTAGTTTTCCATTTACCCAGCGTACGACCCGCGTTCGTACGCGATGCGAATATATCCATTGTAATTGTTTTTGGGTTGTAATAAAATCGATTTTCTTACGTAAATTTTTGTGGGTGTTGAACACGTTACTCCTCTGTTAATATCACATTTCATCGAACATTTCGTCTCGATACTGGGATTTATAATATATATATAACCTACTTTAATTAAATGTAAATTTTTAAAATATATATATATTAAATTTTAAATACGTTATATCGTAGATATTCTAATATTAAGGAGGGAGAGGTTTAAATTTAAATGTTAATATTAAAAATGTTAAATGTAGGTACTTACTAATTAAATTTTCGTGTTGTACCTGTAAAACATCTTCCCGAAAGTTTATTTGTGTGTAACCTAAGTACTTAGTAAATATTTGAAATTTATTTTTCTTATACACATGTAACTATACTAAAATGATCAAATAAAAACATCATTCCCCTTTATCATTTTATCTTTATATTCTGCCAAACCGTATAATTAATACTGTAAGTAACGGTCTACCTCTATGTTTTAAATATAGTCATACACCGGCTATCTTTTCGGCGAGTTCACTCGAGTATATTTACTCTCGCTACCGAACGCATTAGTAGTCAATGCACGAGTAACCACGTACGTCAGCTGCAGGGTAAGATACCTGTCAGTATAGTAAGTTACTAATTAGGGCGTTACGACGGACAAAGTAAGAATACCCTCCGTAAAACAGCAATCCGTAAGAGATTGTACGGTCTCGCTCATAAGTGCATTGTCACCTTAAAATTCATATTCCTGTGCAGCTGATACAATTAGCGTACTATTCGAAAAGTAATAAAGTATAAAACATTTTTAAATTGAAATAATATCAAAATCCCTTGTAGTTATTTTTTTATTACAATTCAAAATTACTTCGTCAGTTTTCTTTTAGTCGCCCATTGCGACTTTTTGACTTTAAAAAAGTTAACATTATGTGCATACATTTTTTAATATATTGTATATTGTAACTTATTAAATTGAAAATAAAATGTTGAATGTATTATCAAAAAATCTTTTAATTTCAATTATAAGGCCAAGTATGGAAATACACTATTAATAGCAATCTTCATTTATTAAATGAAAACAAACTAGCAACAGCAATGAAAACAATGCACATAATATGAGGTATGCTGAGATCCAAACCGAACCCACCTAAATTAGTGAAAGTGTTCACACACGGCCAATTTCGGCGATGTTTCTGAAGATGACCTTCTAGTAGTTGTCTATGTTGTGCTTTTAATTAAAGAGACGTGTAGCTAAGTCGTAGCACATGCTTAGCAATGCTACACCGCTGGGTTCTTTGTAATATTTAATGGTAGTCTAATGGTAATATTGGAGCGTCAGTGGCGTAACGATGGGTCGGCTTTTTCTACCTTATGTACGTAAGGGTCTAATACGTAATTTCGAAACAATCGTCGTCGTCCTAGCGCTTATCCCGACCTCTGCCAGGGTCCACTTTCCTACTCAATCTTCTCCACTTCGCCCGGTCTTCGGCATCCTCTCGTCGTAAGCCGTTGGCTCTCGCATTTGACTCAGCGATGTCAATCCATCGCTTCTTGGGTCGCCCACGGCGCCTCTTTCCTGATACCGGCAGATTCAGGCACCTATTTCCCACATATCCCTGAGGCTTGACCACGTGACTAAACCAGCGCAGACGAGCCTCCTCGATCTTATCTGCGATATCGCTCACGCCAAGGCTGCCACGGATGTACTCGTTACGTGCTCGATCGAGTTGCGTAACTCCGCACATCCACCGCAGCAATTTCATTTCGTTGAGTTCGCGGCGTGCAGTTCGCGAACGTGTTTTGCCAGCGTTGGCCAAGTCTCGCAGCCATAGAGCATCACCAGTCTAATTATACTCTTGTATATAAGCCCTTTGAGCTTTAAGGGGATTTTAGGGTCACAGGTGACTGCCGTGAGTTCCCGCCATTTGGCCCAAGCTGCAGAGATTCGGGACTTGACATCAAGGCCGATATCGCCGGACTCGTGCATCACGGATCCAAGGTTTTTGGATTGATCTGTTCTATTGACAGCTTCGTTACCTACAAGGATGGTTTCGGGATCTACGCTGCAGCTAGCCATATACTCCGTTTTAGCGACATTCAACTTCAACCCACCGTTTTCTAGCACATCCTTCCACGTGTTTACTCTGGTCTCATGATCCTGCCTAAGCTTGCTCACCAGTACATTGTCGTCAGCGTACTTCATAAGCCAAGGAGGCATGTCCTGAATTTCCGCTGAGAAATTCAGTGTTCTATTATTCGAATTATGTACTTCATCCTACAGGGTACTTCAAATTTCGCATAACTAAAAGCTACTACGATTTGCAGCAAAGACCCCGAATAAAATAATTACTAACTTACTATTTACTATCTACATACTTACGTACTATCCCTAGAGGATAATCTGGCTCTAATCTATTACTAGAAAATCCTTTGGCTTATCTCTGTCTCAAAGAACTACTGATCAAAGTAATTTAAGTAATGAGGAATATTCCGAATAAATCCGTAGCAAATTGTACGTAAAACAAAAACAACATTAGGAATAGCTAACTGGCAATGTAAGTACTTTGTTCTTTACGCCCCTTGGGAACTTCAGCGCGGAATTTGAGACTTTGAGAAATTTCAGTTTTCCCGCAGGATCGAGGAGGATATTTTCCCGATGTCAGAGGTAGGCTAGAGATTCGGGAGTAGTTAGTTAGTGATAGAAAGGTAGTAATTTTATTAAGGTACTCAATATTATTAAGCCAATCTATAAAAAGAAGGGCAGTGTACAGGAATGCGGCAACTATCGAGGTATCAAAATCATGAGACACACAATAAGTATTTGTATTTGTATTTTTTATTAATTCATTGTAAGTACATATAGTTTCTTGATCCTAATTGACACAAATCCCGGGTGGGTTTATCTGTGTCTACCTGGCTATTTATCAGATGTATAGTTACAAAGAATACAGCCTGTGCCTAATACAATGTTACAAAATACACTCGTTCACTACAAGATCGCAATTACCAAGTTAAACGGAAGTTTATTCGAACATAATATCGACCAGAGACTTCGTCAGAAATGCTCCGTATCAAATTTCCAATACCTGGAGATCAAGATCTGCTAAATCCTGGATCATGGTCAAGGCAGACACTGGGCTTTCGTGCACAAGAGCACAACCGGCACAGTAATGCCAAGATGAAGATTATATTTTACGCATAACGAGGTGAGGAAGATTCTAGCGAAGTCGTAGCACATTCGTAGCAATGCTACGCCGCTGGTTTAATTGTAATATTGTATATTCGATCAATTCGTTCTGGAATAGTCGTCTGGAGTAATTTACGTATTGAATGGTAGCCTAATTTAGGAGCGTTGGTAGCGTAATGGCGGGTCGCCCACGTAAGCTAGAGGTAGTGAGGTAGTATCTATGACTATGATAAGTTGCATACTAAACGAAACCCTGACTGTTAAGGGAAAACATCGTGGGGAAACCTTCACACTCAAGCGTCAGAGAATGTAACACGCGACACAATTCGCGCCGTGAGATAGCGTTTGTTTATTTCTCTGAATACTAAGATAAAAGAGATAGCTGTATTTATGTCGCGCCTTTTCTCGCTTATCGCACGCGAAAGCACACTTATACTAGCCGTGCTGATCCAATCTGGTCCAGACCTTAGTTCCCTTGTTAACAGGGCCGCGAAGGCCAGATGACAGTCGCTCTACTGTTATTCATGATATGCCAAATCCTGGATCACGGTCAATACCGGTGTACCGCGAATGCATAACCGGGATATGGACGCCAGGATGACAAAAATAATCAAGAATGTCATGAAGAACGTAAAAAATTCACGATTATCATGAAAATCATAAACACAATTTTATTCTCCAGTATCGGTTTTTAGACGAGGTAGATGATGATAATTATGATGAAGAATCTCATTACATTAAACTTGTACTGGGAGCATAAAGTTACTATCCGCTAGGTATACTAAGTTTATGACTGAGACCAATATCGAGTCGCAACTTTACCTTTCATAACAAATAAAATGTCTACAATCCGTTGTACCCACGTCGCGTTGTATTTAATATTCTATGTGGCTGAACAATATAGCCCATTAAGCCGCAGTGTATTGTTCTTGTTAATGCAAATGTTGCATCGTAAACTGTTCATGAATAATTGGTAAATGCTACTAATTACAATCAAGTGTTTCAAAAACAATACAAATTAGTTGTATTGTCCCGTACGCACTTGATGGTCGAAGGTGTTGCCACACCATAGCTTTTTAATTGCATTCTTTATTTCAACGCGAATGTTATAGTAGCTAAGTGATTATACGTGGCCAGCAATAAAACGGTAAAACTTAATTAGTGGTCGCCTTAATTAAAATGGAAAGAAAAACGAGGTGTGGCATGTGGGCCTAGTAGAGAACTACGTTTTATATTTAAGCACGCTACACACGGTGCAGATACTATATCGAATAGAATAAGGGAAAAAACTGAAATAGAATAGAAAAGTTTTATTACATCAACGACGTCACGACACGACAATACAAAAAAATGCATTAAAAAACTGGTAGGTGAATCGATATATTTAACAAAATAACAGACTATATCGCAGTATGCAAATTACATAACCGAAATACTACTTATACTCTTGTTTTATACTATGTACTTATAGAAGTACACAAAAATCGGTGCAAAAAATGGTTATGAGTAATCGTGTTGAAACATATTATACGTAGTATTAGCTACATTTGTAGCTAATACTACGTATAATAAAATATATTACGATATATTTTTTTCTTTTCTCCATATATTACGTGCTTAAAAGGTTTTTTTTTATTACTCTTGTGGTGCGTACTCATCATATTAAGATATACCATTTAATAAAATAGGCAAATAGATCCTCCCGGCTCTCACGTTTTAAATAACGTCCTACCAAATGTTATGAATTAGTCCCCAGAGAGGAGTAAATAATTGGTGAAAAGAATGATTCATTGCTTTCTTGTCATCTTTACGCAGCATAAAATAAAGTTTTTTTTTTCGTGTCTGTTTGTCTGTATTCCAGAACGGATTTTAATGCGGTTTCCACCATCAGTGAGATTATTTTTCCACGTAATATTTATATGTGCATATTATGTGAAGAAAAACCTTGAAAATCCAAACGGAACCGAGCGAGTCGCTAGTTTGTTTTTAGTATAATTTGAGTGCCATGAAAGTACCTATATTAATGAAATGCTGTGTTTATATATTTAACAATTTATTTTACACAAGATTGTTAAAGATATTCTTGTTTTGATATTTTCTAACATGTGGGTGGTAAAATTACATGATTACATTTTTGTTTGGGGAGATCGTTACCCTGATGAGTCCAGCCGATCGATAGGAATCACTATCCGTAGATTTAGTGCCATGCAGATTTACTCAGTCATGCGAAATTTATACGCAAATCTGGTACCTATACCTATAGTTAGGTATCTTCACAGACCTTTTCACTTAAAAGTATTACAATTACAATAAATAATGCACATTGTTAGTTCCGCTTCGGGCTCTCTCTCAACGACTGACTTAATACCCGTAGATGTTAGGCGCCGCACTAGGAAAATAGTTTCTACTTAAAATTCTTCCTAATGCCTTCTGACTGCTACTACTATGCCTACTCTACGAATGTCTTGATTTTGGTCAAGCCAAGACACTACTAAGGAAACAATCACATTGCTGATTGCTGCCCGAACGAATGTTGAACTATAAGATTGTTCATCGTTAGTTGTCACTTGTCAAGGATCAATTATCATCATCATCATAGCCCATAACAGTCCACTGCAGGACTTAGGGTCGAAAATATTAATCGCCTTGTACGACACCCACGAGCGTAAGGGGTTGGTGGTATTCTACTCTGTCGGACACCACACGGCTAATCCAGGACCAATAAGCATCTTTGACAGATTATTTTACAGGTACGTAAAATAATCTGTGTCAGGGCATAACTTGTGGTGAACGATCACTATGCCGATATCAACACGGAAGAACGCGGGCGGAAGTTCTACGACACAAGATACGTAAATCGGCGTTACGCCATAAAATAGGTTTTGGAAACTCGCATAACCTTTATTAATACAGTATTAGAGATGGCTTGCAATCCTTGTTGGATTAAATATCGTATCTTGAGATAATCTTTTCGCTATTTCGTTATAACGAGAAATTTAATACAGAGGCTTACTTTCCTCCAATAAAGAAAACTCACAGGTACTCCAAAGTTAAACAGGTTTTCTGATGAGACAAAATTATCTTTCGGGGCAAGAAAACGTGTTTCGCTGTAGATTTATTTTTTGTGCATTATTTGTAACTTTGTCGTTTAAAAAGTAATCCTTCGTAAGAAGAGGAGAGCTGTAATGATTGAAAAGTAAATATTTCGTATTTAATTTCTGTTGGTGCTCAATTTCCGCTACATTACTAATTATTTAATTAAACACAGTTTCTAGTTTCAACAATGGCCTATCAGGGGAATTCGGTTGAGTTGCTTCTGACCTTTAACTTTGTATGAGAATGATACCAATTAAATATCTAGTTATCTGACATCGACGTTGTGGGTTATACCTTATTTCATTTTATTGATTTTTGTGATCGTAGAACTTCATTAAATAAATAATATAATTACAACCAATTCATCTTTTTAATTCGGTTCAAAGCTCAATAATTTCAAAGTTTGTTAAATTATTCAAATAAATACACTGTTAACGAAATAGTTCTAGTTTTCTATTTAAACATTTTTTAACCTAACGTGGATCTTATGGCAATGATACTCCGATCAAGTCCAGCTATGGACTGTTATGGGCTGTTGATGCAATTTGACATTCTATTTTACTTTATTAACTATATTAATGTATTTCTATTTCACAACAATGTTTTCTGAAATTCATAAAATTGAAGCTGGCCAAACAAGGTCAAATTCAATTTAATATGTCGTATGTCGTAGTGATAATTATATGTATATGTATGCCGCCGATAACATTTCTAATTTACTTAAGCAAGCCGATCAAATTGTTTGATGGGTCAATGAAAAAACGTCGTGAATGTTTATTTTGTGCCATCACAACGAATTTATATTCTATCTTGGATTTCCATTTCCCTATATTGAAGCGATAAACTTTGTTATGTCTAAATAAAACATAGGTGTCTAAATAAGCCAACCAAAATAAACCACCTCGTTCGTGTAATGAAATTCTGACGTTATATCTTAGTTGAATAATGCTCATCCCCAAAACCATTGCGAACAAATTCCATTTATGGCAATCGACATAGCCAGCATGCCATCACAAAGGTGGCTTATGACTGAATAAGTTCTTGGAACTTCGGGCAATCTAAGTTCTTACTTAGAAATTCAAGTTTGTTTACGCATTTCTGTATGGGGGGAGATCAACCGCTTATGCGGAGCTCCTAAATCCAATTTAAGCGTTGAATTGTGTGATCGATGGTGACGTCGAGCTCCTCAAAACAAGTTCGATCCACGACGCATATTAAATAGCGCCAGTATTATTGTGATTAGGTTATCTATAACGATACATAACATATAGATTTCAGTAATAGTATAGTATGTGACTCAATGCTAAATTTCAATAGAATAATACTCTACTTATAAAGTAAGTACTGACGTAGTTAACTACCTAGATAGCATTTCAGTCGATTATAACATCCGTGAATGTTTGAAATAATTGTCCGAGAGGCGCTTGCTAGATAAATGTTCACCCGTGCCAAGCTTTTAATTTCTATAGCTAAAATTTAAAACGAATTTAAAAGAATCTATAGGTAAAGTGAGTGGTGGCAGATGACAATATAGGAGTTATACTTCGATTACATAAATTTACTGTCAATCATTAAAACTTAGTTTTAAGTCATCATCATCTTGGCGTTAATGTCACGGTTATGCTCTTGGGCACTAGGGCCCGGGGTCCTTCTTGGCCATGATTCACGATATGACAGATCAGGTAATTACAGTGCAACGACTGCCATCTGACCTCCGTAACCCTGCTGCCAAGGGAACCTGCCAAGATGAGATCATAATTACACATTTAGTAGACTGAATGTGCAGGTTTTATCACGATATTTTTCCTCACCGTAAGAGCATTGGTACATGGCCGCAGTATGATTCGAACCCGGTACCTTTCGTTTACGAGTCGGATACCTTAACCAATCGGCCACCGACACCCCAAAAAAAAGTACCACTACAAAAATTCTAGTTAGTAGTAATACAGAAATTCTTAGCGACTAGCTCCACTCGTGCAGTGCAGTGCACTGCGCGGCGCACCACGCAGTGCCACGTCACGGTGACAACAAAGAAAACGGTGGTGTTATTCTGGTTTTTAAGTAAGGCAACGTTCGCACGAGAGATTTACGAATGATTGTGAGTTAGGCAACGTTTGCACGAAAGCTTTTTCGACGCCTTTACGCGCGTTATTTTAAACGACTTGCATGATTATTGACCTTATGTCGACCTTATGTATGGAGGTCAGTTGGCAGTCGTTCCACTGTAATTGCCTGATCTGCTAAATCTTGGATCATAGTCAAAGCGGACCCCGGGTCCTCGCGTGCGAGAGCACAAACAGGATTTGACGCCAAGATCATCATTATCATCGTCTTGGTGTTAAATTTCGGTTGCCAGGAGTCCGCCTTCCTAATCCTCTTGGTCCACTTCGCTCGGTCTTCGGTATCCTTGGTGGTGAGTTTGTTGGCACGCATGTCGTTCTTATCAACGTCTAGCCATCGCTTCGTGGGTTGAACTCCTTCAGCGGGCTGGCATGGACAGATTTTTGTCCCCACGTAATTTGCCGTTTAATTTCCTTACTACCATTATCCGCATCTTGTCTCTCACGTTCCGTTTAGAGTAATCTGATCGATTATAATCGTATGGTGCAGGATGTTTTTCAACAAGCTCATAAAACATTATATTGAAGTCAAAATCATCATAATGACGCCACGATGATTATTTAATTTATATTATTGTCAATGCTACATTGACATTACAATTTGTGTGCCGTTTTTGTAACCTTGATCTGGCTCGGGTTAATATTTGATTATAACATAATGGTGACATCCTGAAAACCTGCTGATAACGGTCCGGATACATTTCCAGGTTTACCATCAACTGGTCAGTCTATTTTTTCACCGGTATTCCATATAGGGTGCACCCAATATTTACGTCGGGGTCGTCTACATTTTTGCATATTAACCATCTGCAGTACGGCCAACATGTCTTCATCCTCGGAAGAAGACATAATTTTACTTTAAAATCTTTGAAAACGAATTTTTTCTTTGGATGTTTACTTCTGACAGGTGTCCATAGATTCACCATCTGTAGACCGTGGTAAGACATTCCATATTTTAACTAAGAAGTATAACATCAGTAATATCTAAAGAAATTGAACCATGCAACTTCCGCGAATACTATACTATAACTGATACTTTTTACCCGACTACGATGGAGCTAAGGAAGGGTAATGAAGTTAACAATCTATGTATGTAAAGTTGATAAACGTGGAAAAATCGACAGAGATTTGTCAGTACCATAGCAAGTGGAACAATGTCGTCTCTGTCGTATGTCGTCAATGTCGTACTCTTGCGGGAGAAAGGGGTTTGTGTGTATGTATATTGATTTGAATGTTTGTATGGATGTTTATTCTAGCTCAAAAACTACTTGGCCGATTTTCGTTAAAAGCGTATTGATTGTCCGATGGTTACAGGCTCTATGATAATACATTCAATTAAATTATCTTGAGGATATAAGAACATAAAACTTCAAAATTTTTAAATTCAGAAGATTGATTCGGTCATGTTAGTAATTTTTATTCACATTGATTGATTCTGTTGTAGAATAAACCGCACTGCTTAAATTTGTCCTGAACTGGTTGAAGACATGATTTTGGGACAATATTACAACAAAATGTTTTAAAACGTAGTTATTTCTTTCCTTTACAAATGTTTACTTAAACTGAGTGTATACCATGGTGGTTCATTCAAAACTATAACTACAAAGTATAACATCAGTAGTAAGTATAAAGAGAGTGTATATAACTTAAATTACTCGGAAATCATTGCTCTTAGAAAACTAGATCCTAAAAAGAAATGATAGTGCCCGTCGATATCTATAAGTATTTGCTGTTCTGGAACAAGCGTTTTAAGGCAAAAAGTTTCAGAGTTATTACAGTATTAAGTTTGACAGCTGTCAACCGAAATGTAGATGTTGACGAGCACTATCATTTCTCTTCAGAAACTAGTGTTCTAGAAGCGATAGTTTAAGAGTTATTACAGTATTAAGTTTGACAGCTATCATCTGGAATGTAGATCTCGACGAGTACTATCATTTCTCTTTAGGAACTAGTATTCTAGCACCAATAGTTTTAGAGTTATTACAGTTTTAAGTTTGACAGGTGCCATCCAAAATGTAGATTTTTACGAGTACCAGCATTTCTTTTTAGAAACTAGTGTTCTAGAACCAAACATGCCTTATTTATAATTCGAGATGAACTGAGAAGAGAATGACGACAGGATCACGAAAGCGAAACAACTTCGATAATGTTAAAGAATCAGAAAAAGGGGAGAGGCTTACGCATCAGCGTTCAAACTTTCTTTGACGAAGTCGGTTTCCTATTTCATTCACACGCGTTGTATCTGTACTAAAAAAAGTAGACAGATATATGTGTGTGAACTGTGTCACATAAAGAGGAAAGATTCGAACTGTTGGTAAAAAGAAACAGTCAGATGTGACGTTTCATATTGACATCTACTGACATCGCACCGCACGCTGCACGATGGGGCCAAATTGAAAAACGTAGACAAAATTAATACAGAACTGACATTTCGGGCTTCAATTGCGGGTGTTGCCCCATCATGCAGTGCGCCGCGCGGCGCGCTGCACAGTGGGACATTCCGCCATCTGTCAATGTACTTGCATACACATTGCTCGGCGGGTAACAAGTTTTGCCACATCGTGCAGTGCACTGCGCAGCGCACTGCTTGAGTGTGCGTTCAAGATTAGGATATGACTGAGTTCGTAACAAGTATATCTGTGTCAGCATTAGCGCAATAGAATATTGCGAATAAGATTGAAAAGGCTCGTCTGCGCTGGTGTGGTCACGTGCTGCGTAAGCCAGGTATACATGAGAAATAAAAATCGATGGATTGGCATCATGATAGTCATAGGTAAGTCAGATGCGAGCGCCAACGGTCTATGGCGTGAGAATGCTGAGAACCGAGCGAAGTGTAGAAGGAAACGTAGGACCGCGGACCCTGCCATAAGCCAGGATAGGCGCTAAGATGGTGTTGACTAAAACACTTTTGAACTTTTCTAAGGCAAAGAATCAGAATACTAAATTGGCATATTACATACTTGATTATTAGGAGAGAAATGAGAACATGTGAATGTACCTATGCTGTACATCTCCGACCATCCCGTTCAGAGATAGTGCCGTAAAGATAATTGCTTTTTAGTGGCGGAGAACTATAAATTTAAATAAAATAAAATATTTAGTTAAATGGCCGTGCGGTGTCCGGCAGAGTAGAATAGCACCAACCCCTTACACTCATGGGTGTCGTACAAGGCGACTAATGTTTTCGAAGCAAAAGATCAAGAGTCTCCGTAGTCCGGAAAATGGGCAGCAGCATTTTCCATTGTTATATTTAAACACTGCGATCTCCAACCCGCCTGCCAAGCGTGGAGATTATGGCAATAACCTCCCCTTTCGTGGGAGAGGCCCTAAGTCCTGCAGTGGACTGTTACGGGCTGTGATGATGATGATGATTTAGTTAAATAAAATAAAATAAAGTATTTACTTTAAATTTAAATACAATATTTAGTAACAAACTTTATTGGAAAGATAATTTAATACCGTGACTGGCGTAGATGGCCCTATCTGGATATCCAATTTTTATACACTTTTCGCAATAACTGCGGCCGTATTTCGCTAATAACTCACCGAATGTTGAGCTCGATCGTCTCCGATTTATCGGTGTAGAAAATTGACTTGACATATCTCCAATGTAATAGACACAACTTGATAGCCAACATGAAATTATTAGTCGCTGTTCATTTCTTTCCACATACAACATTTTGTTCGGCGATGAAGCTCACCATTGGTTGAATGATTAAGTAACACACGACGGTTAGATGACCGAAATTATATTCAAAATGCCATAAAATTATCTATCCAATAAAGCCAATTTCACTGATATTAAAAACATTTTTCTTTGTTTTATTTCAATTTAAAATTGTCCGCCTCTACAAAAACACCCTATGCTATAACGCGTAAAATTACATCATCCCTCCATATTATCTGGTATAACAAAAAATATGTATATCATGAAGTTTCCGTTTTTATTTCGCTGTACATGTTGTTCTTTGTTATGTTGAAACCGATAAAATGTCGAATGATTGATGCCTGCAGCGAAGCGGTGATATCGAACAATCAATAATATGTGGACGTTGCCATCGGAAACAATGGATATTACTACGTTTTTAGTTTAGTGGAATGGATGAAGTTTAACGCATGATTCATATCTCAGTATTTTGCCTAAATTTGTTTTCAGTTAGTTGTTTTAGTAGTATTTGGCAAACAAAACAAAAAGTTTTATTACTGCAAACAAATGATCTGCATCACTAGATAACTAAAAACTAGCATGATCGTAGCAATGTCGTAGACAATTCGTAGCATAAATCTGTTCCGGTTATGGCAAATGTAATCATCACCCACTCTCTAATCAAGTCCACTGCAGGACTAAGGGCCTCTCCCACGAAAGAGGAAGATATTGCCATAATCTCAACGCTTGGCAGGCGGGTTGGAGATCGCAGTGTTTTAAATATAACAATGGGCAACGCTGCTGCCCATTTCCCAGCCTACGAAGACTCTAGTTCTTTGGCCTCGTAAACATTAGTCGACTTGTACGACACCCAGAGTGTAAGGGGTTGGTGCTATTCTACTCTGTCAGACACCACATTGCCAGCAAATGCAAATAACCAAATGTAACGGACACTAATTACTAATCATCAATAGCCCGTAAAAGTCCACTGTTGGACCCGAGCCTTAGTCTGTTTTTTTTTGCCTTGACTAATCGCCATGCTTGGCAGGTGGGTTGGAAAAAACCATAAAAATCGCTGTAGGCTGCCTATTTTCTGGTCTACGGAGGCCCTAACTGGTCTGTCTTTAAGGGCGTTGAGCAGGACCGTGTGCGAAAAGCCAGTAATAAAAGTTTCCGCGCGCGGGTCTCATTCAACCCACCGCACGCCCTAAATCATAATTATTATTGACTTTTGCGTGAGGGAACTCCCTAACTCCGTACAATAATGTTAGTAGATCAAAATAATGGATGGCAAAAAAGAACTCATGTTATTTTCATACAATTGCAAATCAGTGCGGCGGGCGGCTGATGGAATACGATTAATGTGTCAAACAGGTGATATTATAGCACTCCAAGAAACCTGGCTTTTGACATCAATGTTATTGGAGAAATTCATCGTGATTTTGATTTTACGAGTAAGTCAGCTGTTGACACTTCAAGCAGCCCGTTACTGGACAGACCATTCGGCGGAGTTGCGATTATGTGGCGCAAGTCTGTGTTTACGTCGGTGTCAGTAGTTGAATGCAGTTCACCGCGCCTTGCGGCAATATTAGTGCAGGTAGCCGGCCAGTCTGTTTTGTTTTTCTCTATTTACATGCTTACGAATGACCTAGACAATCTATTGGAGTTTATGGAATGTATTTATTTATTTATTTATTTAAAACTTTATGCACATTACAGTACAATGGCGGACTTAAAGCTACGTAGCTTTTTTTACCAGTCAACCAGAGAACAATTACTAAAAATTACAAGGCGGTGCTACAAAAGAAGAAGATAAAATAACATAAAACAGACTAAAAGTAACATTAATTAAATAAGTATCTGTATCTGTGTATGTATCTGTGAAGTGAACGCTATTATTGAGACTAATATTGTGTAATCAGTGTTTATTTTAGGGGATTTTAATGCACATCCGAATACATTATTTTTTAGTGAATTACGTAGTTATTGTCAAGATCGAAGTTGGAAAATAGCGGATGTAGAAATTTTAGGCTTGGACTCGGATGTTTTTAGTATTATAAGTGACAGCAGCGGCTATTACGATGATATGTCCATTGTGTTGTAACTGAAGCTGCCTGGAAATCAATCGCTAACTTGAAATTCCACAATGATATATTTTGGTCGGCCCATTTTATGTTGGGAGTTCGATTTGACATTGGTTCAATCGTTGTAAAGGAGCAGTTTACTGCTGAAGGCATTAATCGAGTAGTCTGGGGAAAAAACAACCTCACCTCAAAATATTCAGAACTTTGTCACGAAAACTAAGCCTTCGATGAATCGACTTTCCGATGGAAATGAGGTCATGCTGTGGTAAAAGTGTGATATTATAGAATATGTATGTAAGGCTGGTAAAAACTCTTAGAGAAGCAGCCCCTTGAGACCTATGTGGAGAATAAATCGAAAAGAAAATGTTATGTTGTTGAATGGAATAAACATGTAAAAAAGTACGTACGTACGTGTAAGTGCTCGACTGGCGTTTTTTATTTGTATGGGCGGTGGTAAGCCTTCTAGCGGAATTCTCTATGAAAATATGAAAGAGACTAAGCGTATTTTGAAGCAGAAGCTCAAATAGTGTCAAAACAATGCTAACCAAATAAAAATGGGCATTTTAGCAGAGCACCATAAGTCGAAGGATTTCAAAAAGTACTGGAAACAAACCGACAAACTAAATTCGCGTTCGAGCATCCCTATGAGCGTGGAGGGAGTATGTGAACCTGTCAGTATAGTGAACATGTTCAAAGAGCATTTTAGAGTAAAACCGACTATACAAACGGCACCTGTGGTGCTCGGTGGTGGTGTGGGTCAAGGGTCGCAGGTTTACTTCTCGGCTACGGAAGTCAGGCTAGCCCTAAGGAACATGATACGCGGGAAGTCGCCTGGGCATGACAGCCTCAGCATTGAGCACTTGCAGTACGCGGGTTCGCACATTGCGCGAATATTGAGCATGGTCTTCTCCTTGTGTGTGGGACATTTATACCTTCCGGACGAGTTAATGAAAACTGTTGTCGTACCAGTACCGAAGAACAAGACCGGGGATTTGGCCGATAAAACCAACTATAGGCCTATTTCACTGTCAACTGCTATCGCGAAAGTGCTGGACGGTTTGCTTGACAGACATATTAAAAAACAAGTTCAATTACATGACAACCAGTTCGGATTACGAGCTGAGTTGTCAACCGAGTCTGCCATACTACCTATGCCTCAAGCATACCGTCCGGTACTATACCGATCGTAAGACCACCAGCGTTTGCATGTTTTTTAGACTTGTTTAAAGCATTCGACCTGGTGGATTACAATAGGTAGTGGTATGAAGCTGGTGAGTAGTACAAATGTGCCTACGGACATAATTGGGTTGCTTAGGTACGGGTACGACAACCAAACAAATTATAATAGATGGGCTGGTTCGCAGTCGGACGTGACGATTGGGGAGTGGCGTGAGACAGGGGGGGCTCAGCTCTCCGACACTCTTCAACATTTATATGGACGACCTGATTGGGGAGCTCAGTGGCACCGGAGTCGGCTGTCATGTAGGGGGCTATGCTACAATAACATCAGTTAAGCTGACGATATGGTGCTACTGAGCCCATCAATCAGTGCTCTCAGGAAATGATATCAATATGCGAAGCCTATGCGGTGGCCCATGGCCTGAAATACAACCCCAAAAAATGTTAAGTATTAATATTCAAATCAGGTACAAAAAAGTTTAATAACTTACCGCAAGTGACCATGGGTGGCTCTGTATTAACAACTGTGCACAGATTTAAGTATTTGGGGCACTGGGTCACCGAGAGGCTAGTGGATGATGAGGACATGGAGAGAGAGAGGAGGGCGCTCGCTGCACGGCCCAACATGCTAGCCCGCAGATTTGCACGCTGTACACCGAAAGTTAAGGTAACCCTATTTAAAGCTTTTTGCCAGACATTCTGCACGTGCAGTCTGTGGGTGAAGTACACGAAAAAATGTTACAACGCATTGAGAGTGCAATACAACAATGCACTGAAGATGCTGTTGGGGCTCCCCCGCTACTGTAGCACCTCGACAATGATGGCGGATTCACGAATAGACTGCTTCCAAGCATCATTCGTAAAAGATCCGCGTCTTTGTTGAGCCGAATACGGGAGAGCACCAACTCTATCCTCCAACCGATAGCGGAGCGGTTTCAGTGTCCTATAATGGGACACTGGGACAATGTCCATACTGGGGGCAGACCCCTTTATTTTTCATATAAAATAGAATAAGTAAACTGTGTGCATTTGTTATTAACATTAGATATAAGTATTAGTTTTTGTTTACAAGATACTAACAAACTATGGACCATCGTCTGAAATAAATGTTTATTTATTTATTAGTCCCTTGTACGACACCCGTAATGTAATTTATAATATTAAAACCATATTATTTAAAAGTAAATACTATCTAACATAAGTAATTTACTACCTGGACTACATTTAGTCGATTTTTTAACCTTTAGAAAGCAACAAGGAAAATTCCCAATGTAATATAAGTACCTACATCAAGTATTGATAGAATTACATCGTGAAAAAAATTTAATTTGGCTCTTGCGACGGGCAAAGGCAATAAGATAAATGTCTGTCACCCGCGCTGCCGTTCTCGTTGGAAGACTCGCGATGTTAAATTGTCATCATAGATAGGCGAATAATGCGATTAGCCTTTTATTCTATTACTAGCTGACCCGGCGCGACTTCGTTCGTGTAGCGTTCTAACCCTACACCTACCCTACCCTACACCTACCCTACACCTACCCTACACCTACCGTACACTTACCCTACACCTACCCTACACCTACCCTACACCTACCCTACACCTACCCTACACCTACCCTACACCTACCCTACACCTACCCCTACCCTACACCTACCCTACACCTACCCTACACCTACGTCTAAAAAATAAAAAATAAAATTTAGGGGTGGACTACCCCTAACATTTAGGGGGATGAAAAATAGATGTTGGCCGATTCTCATAGATACCGGGTAAGCACAAAAAATTTCATCAAAATCGGTCAAGCTGTTTCGGAGGAGTATGGCAACGAAAACTGTGACACGAGAATTTTATATATTAGAAGATAACTTGTCATGTATCATCTTCGATCGACCAACATAAAATGAGTTGAGAGGCCTTGTTCTGGATAGAAGATATTGTGCTGCCGAAAAAAATAAGCTGTTTATTTTTGATGAAATGAAAAATAGTTTTTAAGAATACTCATTTGTAGTGGTGGATTATAAATTGACCTTGTGGTGAATCTGGCCGTGTGGTGACCGGCAGAGTAGAATAGCACCAACCCCTTACACTCATGGGCGTCGTACAAGGCGACTAATGTTTTCGAGGCAAAAGATCAAAAGACTTCGTAGTCTGAAAAATGGGCAGCAGCATTTTCCATTGTTATATTTAAACACTGCGATCTCCAACCCGCCTGCCAAGCGTGGAGATTATGGCAATAACCTCCTATAAAAATGTTTGCTACTTTTGTGTCCCCTGATGGTGGATAAATATTTTTAAACTTGTTCCCAGAGTGGGGTGGTCCCCGTGCACGGGGGAAGGAAGGTGTGTATCTAGACAACCTTATCAGCAGTGGGCAGGGCGAGCACGTCGCTCGCA
Source organism: Blastobasis lacticolella (assembly GCA_905147135.1). Taxonomy (NCBI): domain Eukaryota; kingdom Metazoa; phylum Arthropoda; class Insecta; order Lepidoptera; family Blastobasidae; genus Blastobasis; species Blastobasis lacticolella. Next base: position 15,870,235 of record LR990045.1, read on the forward strand.
GAGCAGAGCGGATGGCAGTAAACTTTTCGTGTGACGACCATGTAGCAGAAGACGCAACATGGATTGGCTTCACGCAAGGTGGACCAGCTATCGCAGGTATATAAGCTGGATGTGGACGGCTCAGGACCGGCTATTGAGGAAAAGTCTAGGGGTGGCTATTGGCTAGTAATGGGCGTCTTACGGCTGACACAATAATGTGATCTCCAACCCGCCAGTCAAGCATGTGAAAAGTAATACCCTGTTCTGTAATAAAAAACACAGTGCTAAATAAAAGTGAAGATGCGGCCAAAGGTGCCAAAAAGGCCCGTCTGCCTGTTCATTGCTCGTTCCAACATTATTATATGAAAGCGAAAGTTCGGTATGGCAAAGAAGGCATGTAAGTAGGATACTGCAGTAGAATGGAAGTATGGACGTGCTGGAGTGGAAGAAGATAGTGACTAGGATAGATAAATTTGGTCATGTAGAGAGGATGAATGGGAGGAGATCAACGAAAAGATATAAAAGCAGGTTTGTATAGCAGGAGCAAATGGAAGCGTTGGAGGGGGAAGACTGAGACGTACATATCACGATCATACAGTGATATTTAAAAAAGTCAGGTTAAGAGTTACCCTATACCGACAAGCACGTATGTAAAGGTTGATAAATGTGGAGGAAGTGAGAAAGATTTGTCAGGACCGTAGCAAATGAAACAATGTGGTGTGTGAAACCCCTACTAGGAAAAAAGCGTGACAGTATGTATGTATGAATCAACAAATATGTTAATCTCACCAAACTCTATGATATTATAGAACCTCGAGTTTCCCCGCACGAATAAAAATGTAATCTAATAGAGTCATGCAGAGTGTAAAGTATCCTAATTTAATTCATCTACTGTTCGTTGTATCCCTCGCGATCCCTTTTTGTTTCATTCGCGAGAGCGTGACAAGCATACCTAAGTGAGACGATGTTATGTTAGAAAAGAGCGAGTTCAAGTTGTAAACCAGGTAATTGCTTTAGGGTTGAAGTTCAGTTGCACATCGTAAACTAACAAAGTCGATTTTCAACTGGGTACAATTATATTCTTATAGGTAACAGTCGCAACCTATAGGATATCCTTAAGGATATTTTGGCCACACTGGTGAGATGACCCATAATGTCAAATTTCTTTCCATTCTTAACCAGATTCTCATTATCCGTCTAAATTAAACCTTACATCAACATTAAGTAAAATTTGGATGGCTTACGTTCTAATTACCTACTTACTTACTGTAGCCGTATTCACAATGATTCGAAACCGTTTCCGAACGATTCGACACGACATTCGTGAGTGGCAAATCCGTGTCGATCGATTCGAAAACTGTTATTCAGAATCCCGATAGATTCCACGGGAACTCTACTCTCTATAACAAATGAAAATTTCATCAAAATTAACTGAAACCACATTTTCCCAAGAACTTTTGCGGGGTCCTTTGTCGATTCCGTATCCGAATCCGATTTCCGAGCCATTGTGAATACGGGTACTGGTGTCTAGTAAGCATAATAATGGAAAGCGCCCAACATCAATTAGCAATTTAAGTTAATTTCATTGATTGTAACAAAATAGAAATTGCGCAGCGGCAATATTACTTTGAAGACAATAACTCCACAAACCGCAGCACAACATAGCACAAGACAGTTGGCCACTGAGCAAAAAAAATTGCCCTCAGCCATGAAGCTAACTTTCTTATATTTTTGCTGTTGGCTCTGTTGCTTGGCAGCAGCAATAACGCAGAATTATTGAAAACCACTCGAGGCGAGCGGTTCAAAAATAAAGACCCTGGTGACTCAAATAATTTTCAGCACTACCTACCTACCTTAGAAAAAGATCTCAAATGAAAAAAAAATTCTTTTATCACGCGTTCTATTTTATTTACACACCACCTACGACCAGCAGCGGCACCGCCAATCTCCAATCGCATGATCCCACCCCTCTGTAATGACGTCGCAACATGCATTTCGAATATTCTGTAACGTCATTCCAGAGGGTGGTATCATGCTATTGGAGATCGGCGTTACCGTTCCAGGCAGAGTACTTGTCAAGACCAATCAAACGAGCCCTTACACGAGGGATTTATCATTTAGATATAGTTTAGGTGTTCCGGTAGTCAGCTTCCTCCTCCATCATCAGATTAGCTCGATGGTATCTTAGCATTGCATTGTCACCGAACTTAAAGTGTGCAAAACATCGAACGGTAGGTAGGTAAAGCTGGAAGATAGATCCCGTGGATATCGTGGTGTTGGTTTTTGTGTTTCATAGTTTCCCGGAGGGCACTACCGTGACATTTCATACATAAAATAGTTCATCATGTAATTTTGATCTCAATATTATCTCTACACAGTTTTATAGAGTTAGAATCAGTTACCTACATAATACTTTTTAGCATTTATATTTTTAAGCACAGAAATTGTGTTTTAAGTAGGTATATCAATTTATGTACCATACAGTTGAAGCTATTCGAACGTTTCATATAGACCAAAGGCTTCGCCAGGAATGCTCTCTGTCGGAATGCGAATACGGGTTCAGACCGGACTGCAGCACCATGGACCCCACTGTTAACCTAAGAATTATACAGAAAGCCCACTGTAGTAAAAATCAACCTCCGCTTTTTGCATTTCTCAGTCTGCAAAGTGCGGACTGCAGCACCATGGACCCCACTGTTAACCTAAGAATTCTACAGAAAGCCCACTGTAGTAAAAATCAACCTCCGCTTTTTGCATTTCTCAGTCTGCAAAGTGCTTTGACAGTGTTCCTCGCGACAATGTTTACCACATTATCTTATTTATTGGCTATTTAACCGCGAAAACTGAATAAAATCGATTAGGTATTTATGAAGTTATAGACTGATTTGTAACTCCGGAAATGTATGAGCGTAGGAAATATATGGAAAAATGGAAAAATTGATTTGCTTGCTCACGAGTGTATGTATATTGTATGATGTAAGTATATATGGGCCCTTGCCGACTGAAAATAAATATAAAAATGAATCATGTAAGGCTGTGAGTGAAGAATCATCTGACTGCAAAGCTGCAAAGATAGGTACTATTTAAAAAAAATTGATACTATGACAATAACGTAGGGAGCGCTAGTGTATATTCTCTTTTAGCTAAGGTTTTCATACATAATAGTGTCTGGTTAGTTCCTTTTTACGCCACGTTCGTTTGTTGATCCACAAATAACCAACCCAAACAAAACACTCCAACTTTATATCGCTTTCTCGTTCATATTTCGTTTTGTACACGTTACAAAGATGTTGCTGTCTGTAATTTGCTATCGTTTTTAATTTGGTTGTGTTATACATAACCTCAAAGCGATCGAACGACCGACATCCGTGTGTTTGTTTATTTGTGGACTTGTGTACTTTATGAAAGTAAAGAATAAAAATAGAACATTTTAAAGGAATGCATTAATAGGAATGGATACATTAGTTTTGTAGTAAATGTAGTTGTTATAGTGTTACAGTGGTTGTTATAGTAACTAAAATGAAAAGATGTTTTGTCGAAGACGTTGACGGCTCAAACAATATCCAACAATTGGAAAAGTCGCCTAAAATAAATATTACTACTGATCCTTTGAACTCTTTACTAATGCATAAGAATACTATCTGGTTCAAGTCCCTTCTCAATGCAGAGAAGTCGTGCTTGAAAGAAGACAAAATAAAAAAAATACATTACAAATTTGAAGATGGTAAAGAAATGGTCGAAGAGTATAACATAGATACGGAAGTGTTACTGCGGCGAGCATGGAAAGTAAAAGGAAAGCTGGGGGGCGAGGGTAAGTGGGATGTAGAAGTTGGTGATCCTATCCCAGATGGCAATCCTAACCATGATTCTACTGAGCTCATAGAAGCTAAAGATCAGGTAATCACAGAAAATTCCATTTCAATTATTTATTTACTTTATACAACATTTAACATTTGCTTAACCTTGTTGTCTTTTATTTTCAGCCACAATTATTAAAACGTAACACTAGAGTGAACTTGGAATGGAGAATTAGAAACTTGCCTTACCCAATTGATACTTATTCCATTAGTGCCAATAATGATGAGAGATGCATAGTTATTAGAACTAGTAATAAGAAATACTTCAAAAAGCTTCAAGTGCCTGAGCTTAGTCGTCTCAACCTACCACTGGACCAAGCACATATACAGGCAACTCATGCCTTCAATACCCTTATTATTCAGGTGAATTTTTGAACTCTGTTTATAAGTTCTTTCATTCAACTGACAAATTTAAACTGTTCATTACATTTCAGTACAAAAAACCTCTGCCATTGCTCGACATGGAAAAAGACTGGTATGCAGAGTTGAAAACAGTGAAACCAATTAAGGATATCCCCAGTGACTGCAAAGCTCAGTAGATTATTTCTTAGGCTGATTTCAGAGCTGTCCGGCAAACCCACATGGAAAACTGAACTAATATAAAACAATATGAGACAAATGCACCAACTGTTTCAAAATCAGATTGGGTCATTTAAATATTTTAATTTAATTAAGACAGTGACACAAATGCTACTGTAGTGATGTGTAAACATCAGTTGCAAGCTGCTAGTGCATCAATAAATAATCAGAATATAGGCAGGAAAACATTGTTTCACAGAGACCAGGATAACCTGGAAAGTGTTCTAGTAGTATTTTGTCTCCACTCCAGGAAACGTCCTCACACAGCTGTGTGGGGATGTTGAAACCAGTGAAACCAGCCTAATAAATATAAGATTGTCTTTAAATATTGTGCTGTAAACTGAAGATAATAATAAACAATACTTGGTATTAAAATTTAATTTATATGATTTAGTCATATCCTATACAATAAGTTTTATAAAAATATTAATCACTATCATCCATAGTTAACGCCTTTGCTTGCTCTTTCAATTCTTCTTCATTTTCTTCTTGATCTAGCAAACCTCTTGCCTTTAAATATTCTCCATATTGTTTAGGAATACCCATAAAAGTTTTAATTTTTGCTCGTAACTGTTTCCATGTTTCTTGATAGTAGTTCTTCTTGTCTTTTGCCATTACTTTATAGTCATGTCCATATTTGTCTAATAGATATGTGATAAATTCAACCTGACCTTTTGGTAACCTGAAATATAAGTAAGAGAATATGGTAAATATTCAAATAAGGATGCCAAGTTGATGACATTATAGACACCAACCGAGCTCGGTTATGTCCAAGATAATCACACAAATTACTGCACAACTGCAATGTATCTGCGAGGCACTGACTTCTCGAAGTATAAAATTCATACATACATAAACTTTCTCTCTCTAGGAGCTCTTGCTTCTTTCTCTAACCTCTCAGCAACATGTAACTTGGGAGCAATTGGCTCGAAAAGTTCTTCTTCACTCTCTGATTCACCTAGATTTTTCATTTTTTTAGCTTTTTTCAGTTGTTCCTCTTTAAAGCTTGGAATTTTTATTGCTTTGTTTGGATCATTTGCAAGGCCCATTTCTTTGAGGTTTTTTAATGTGGATTTTTTTGGATCCCATACTTCTTTCATTGTTTTACTGTAAAATCAAAATATTTTAGAATCACTTTGTACTATACTAATTGTAAATTATGTTATGGATGAATGGTGTTATAAATAGTCAATGCAAATAGAATTACTTAGTAGTATAATGTAACTTTCACATCACGTCAACAGAAAACATTGCCACCCATTTTCTGATCCAGAGTTTCCAGCTGGTCTGCATCTAGACTACTCTAGACACTTAGTCATCTTACATGCAGGATGACCAACCCTGTATGCTTATTTTACAGGACATTTGACATAAAAATATGGAACTTTATTTGTACACTTTGCGCCTCTGTGGGAATGCAATGACTTAGTATGAGTAGGAGTTATGGAACGGATGGTCAATTCAAATATACGAGACCATGTCTTTTTTTTATTATATGTAATACAGGTCACAGCCAAAATGATAGCTAAAATTTTAGAACGCTTGTTAAACAATACAGTTGGCCAATTAATGGAAAGGGTTGATGCTATTCTACTCTATATTTAAAACCACATAGCAAATAGAATAGGTACATTTTGATTTGCATTAAATGTAAAGAAAACATAGTAAAATAACAATATAATATTAATAATAATTACATGAAAAAAAAAATTGTGGTAGTGCAAGGAAGTTCACTTTTTATTTTAGAAGTAGTCTTACCATTGTACTTCTCCAGTACTTTTTTGTTTTAAGTGCATTCTCTTTCTATTTAATTTGTGAAGAAATTTCTTCTTCCGATGTTGCTTTTTAATTTTCATTTTACTAACTTCTCAAAATAACACAATACAACCACAAAACCACGTGAAGGAACACGATCGAAACTTGTTGAGAGGTATGTCCACAGATTACTATAGATATGTCAGATCAGATTTGACAAGTTTCGACTCTGTTCAGAAATGGTTTGACGTACTGTGTACACACCGGCCCAATGAACACAAACAAATGGGTTTCGTAACGTTAACCTTCGTTGGTCCTATTTGGACAGATTAAGCGAACGCCAACGATCGTTCGTTGGCGATGCGCAGCGTGGCGGTAACATCAAAAAGGAATAACTACAGAGCGGGCGGAAAGGTTTCAAAGTTCTCTTCCTTTTAAACGCGAGATACAGAAGCCCATATCTAAAAAAACGCGAGACAGGATCACACTCCGCCCGGAATAAAATTCTAGTAACCACTGCACGTGGACGGATATAAAGACCGTTTCAACATTTAGTTTCCTTGAAAAGGCGTTATTTTCTAAATAAAGAGCCAAGAGAGGCCAATAGTCTTAACTATTATAATGTATGTGTACTAGTACACAAGACAGAATTTTCATACGTCTGTGTTTTTAACCAAGCATAAGTGCACGCCGCACAGTGCTGAAAATCGACCTTCATAGACATAGGCAACTCAACTTTTGATGTGTTAGTTTTTTGCGGGAATTGCTTCCATGAGCTATAACTATACCTAAAAATGTTATACGAGTTAACTCTGCGCAAAAACAAATGAATTATGTTTTTTTACGAAAAAAATGTATGGAGCCAATATGAAAAATCCAATTATCTCTGAAACAGCAAGGAAAACCGTAATATCCTTATAGATGATTATAAAACTAATTATTCATGATTTTTTGACATACTCCATATAACGGTTACTGCTGCAGAATTTTTATTTAAAATCGTCGAAATATTTTATTTATTTATTTATAAACGTTTCCTTTCGGTGAGAGTTTATAGTGATCAATTTGATTAAACCGCTTTTTTATATACATATATATACCTACTAAACATTTGAGCAAATATATTTGCTTACCATTTACAATTTGAAAATATTTTTTTTCAATAATTTAAAAAAATCTTCTGCAGCAGTAACCGTTATATGGAGTATGTCAAAAAATCATGAATAATTAGTTTTATAACCATCTGTAAGGATATTACAGTTTTCCTTGCTGTTTCAGAGATAATTGGATTTTTCATATAGGCTCCATACAATTTTTTCGTAAAAAAAATATTATTGATTCGTTTTTGCGCAGAGTTAAATCGGATATCATTTTTATGTATAGTTATAGCTCATGGAAGCCATTCCTGCCAATAAACCGACACATGAAAAGTTGAGTTGCCTATGTCTACGAAGGTCGATTTTCAGCCCACTGTGCGCCGTGAAGCTGCTTGACCGTGTCGGAACCCCCTTAGGTCTTTGACAGATAGCGGCATTGACATCGGTATCAATCAAGTTCGTTGGTCGGTGATTGAACGGCGGATGTTTTGAGTTTTCTTTTCGTTTCGTTTCGATCACGTTTCGATTTCAACTTTTGTTCGTGCGTGGTGTGTGTTTCTTGGTTATTTTCTGTTATATTTTTCGCTTCAAAATGCCACAAACGGGAGCAACTAGATACCAAAAGTTTCTGAAGTCGGAAAAGGCAAAAACTAAGTTAAAATCTAAGAAAGACTTGCCTAAAGGAACTAATGTGACAAAAACTAATTTCAAAGTTAAAAAAATTGTTATCAAAGAGCAACTGAAGAAGCACGGAGAAAACGAAATATTGTCTTCACGAAAGCTGAATGTTAAAGAGTTATTATCACGTCTAAATCACTTCAATACACACTCCCGAATAGATGCACTCGACGGTATTAGAGAGCTCATAACCTCGAACCCCGCAACCTTAGTGCAAAATCTTGGACAGTTTATTCATAACATTTCTCCGTTAATGCTTAATATAGAGAAAACGGTTGGTATTACTTAAATTTATTTTTAATATTGTCGTCTTAATATTTACAATATTTAAATTGTTTGTATTACCCATTTTCAGGTTCGGCGTGAATGTCTGAAAGTACTTCATCTAATATTGTCTAATGCAGCCTTAGAAAGAATTGAGCCGTTCTTTAGCATTATGTCGACATACTTGAGAAGTGGAATGACACATATTGATACCAGGATTCAAGAAGATTCTCTTTTATTTCTTGATGTTTTACTTGATTGCACATCAAGGCAAGTAGCTCAAGATTTTCATAAAATTATACCTAACTTCCTAGATATGATATCCAAACTAAGAGTTGATTCTAAGCCTGGCAGGACATTGACAGTAAATTTAGACAGCCAAATATCCAGTGTTAAATGGAGAGTAAAAGTTCTTCACCGCCTCAAAGACTTCTTACAAAAATTTATTGAACATAATATAAAAGATTCAGATGAGAAAAGGGATGAAAAAATTAATAACTTTACAGAAGGTATTGATAGTTACTATGATTTATTTAATCCTAATTATACATCTTTATGTCAAGTAGCTTGCTTCTTAGCAAAAAATCAAGATAATGCATTACAAATTGATGAAGCTCAAAGGTTTAAAGAATATGTTGAGACATTAATGCCTCTTCTCTTTGAAACCTGGTTAGAGGTGTGTTCTACTAAAAATACAGACAAGAATATTGAAACTGTAGTCAATGAGGATGGAGCTATATTATTGAGACATACTCTTAAACTTATTTCATTATTGTGGATGATTATCCAGCATCTTGAAAAGAAATATCCAAATTCCCAAATTGAAAATGTGTTTTGCCAAAAATATAGGCAAATGTTCAGTGAACATTTTGTTGACCCTTTTCCATTTGCAACAAACATCAGATCAAAACACATAAGCTCTAACTCTCCATTTGAAGAAAGAGTCACTGATCCTAAATTAGTATCTGATAATTTGGAACTCTGTCACTTATTCATAAAACTGAATCCTTATATTAATATTACAGTTCAAAGTAGAGAAATAGCTGCAGTTCTAAATTATATAGAAAGGACATTCAACCACAGCTCTCAAAATGAGATTAATGACAATGTAATAAAAATATTACACACAATATTTTCGAATGATGTTACAAGTTGGACTAAAACAATAAATGTAATGGATGCTCTATTCCGAAAAATAATTTGGACTTACTTCAATAACAATAATATGCCTAGTTCGTTTAGGCAACAAATTTTCACATTACTATGTAAAATATCACTAAATGATAGATTTAGTCATTTTCATAACAGTGAAGCTTATGAGAAGTGGCTTAATAATCTACCGGACATTCTTTTGGAACAGTCAATAAATACTCAAACTATAGATATTATTCAGAAGTTTGCTGTAAGAAAGAATAAAACATTCAACATTATTATTAAACCTAAATTATTAAAAATTATTGAGAATCTACCTTCTTTAGCAGTAACAGATTCTTCTGATAATTATAGTAGTTATTTTAAACTTTATTCTGTATTTTATTGGATAAAAAACTGGGATCTTGATTCTCTTGATTTACTGGAAAAACTACTACTAGATGGTGGTTTTGATCATTGTCAAGGAAAGTACATTCTTGACACACTTCGTTTAAAAAGTGGAAATATGCCATAAAGACCTAGTAAGTCGTAGTAGTTCTAACCTTTCAAGAGGCCTTGAATTGAATTATCAACCTAAATACATCAGTAGTTCTAATCATTTCTAAATTGTAGTAATCAATGTCGAAACCCGAGCATGTGTCGCCTAGTGCTTAAGGTATCCTACTATAAATATTTATAAAGGTACCAAGTTCAATCCCAGTGCCTGAGTTATCTACATTAGTTGAATACCAACTAATGCTCTTATGGTGAGGCTCTGCTGATGAAACCTGCACATTCAGGCAACTGCATGTGTAACCACGACCTAATCTGGTCTTGTTCCCCTGATCAGATGGCAGTTACTCCACTGTTATCGCAAGTCCTGGACCATGATCAAGGCGGCCCGGGCCCTCGTGATTGACACTATAATGCTAAGATTATTGTTATTATTTAATTTTATGATGTGGAAAAGCAATACTGCTTTAATTAACTTATAATAATTTGGAAAATTTACGAAATGATTGAGCGTACGGCTAGCTAGAAAGAAAACGACCTTCGGTTTGCCAACAATATTTTTGTCGTGGCTGAATCAGGACCTGCAATTAACACTGCACAGTTTGAATGCTCCTTGTAAGTGGGTCGGTCTCAAGATGAACTTGGACAAGACCTGGAACTTGGAATTGGAATCTTGTATTTGTACTTATAAAGACGTCAATCTGGAGCTGACTGAGATAAATGTTACAACCCTAGAAGTTGTTGAAGAAAAATTTTACGCAAATATTACGATTAGGTAAAAACAACATCCGCCGCTCACTGTGTGCCTTATAAGAAAAAGAAAGCTCACTGTTACCCAAAGGGCAATAGAAAGAGCTATGCTCGGAGTCTCGTTGCGCGATCGAATCAGAAATGAGGAGATCCGCAAGCGAATCAAGATCACCGACATAGCTCTAAAAATTGCCAGACTAAAGTGGCAGTGGGCAGGGCAGATAGCTCGAAGAACAGATGGCCGATGGGGCAGTAAAGTTCTCGAGTGGCGACCACGTACCGGAAGACGCACCGTGGGTAGGCCTCTCACAAGGTGGACCGGAGACCTGGTAAGGATCGCAGGTACCAGCTGAATGCGGAAAGCACAGGACCGGCCTTTGTGGAGATCTCTGGAGGAGACCTATGCCCAGCAAAGGGCGTCTTCTGGCTGATATGATGATGATAAAAAACAACATTGGAAAGGATGCCGAATAGTCGAATTTCGTTGAACTGGTCGTCATTTTAGAATTGTACGCCAATGACTGGATACGAAGTACTACAGCCTGATCAGTCGCGTGCCTCGGCGGATGCCTAGTCCAGCAGTAGTGGACTGAAACTGGCTGATAATTAAACTCTTACAGCAATATTGCTTTCCCACGTCGCAACCTCTCACTAGCATTGCTAATGTATGTACCCTCATAGCGTCTAGATACTTACAGTGTATAAAAAAGACTTGTAAAATAATGTCATGTAATTTATTGTATGTGAAACAATTTTAATAAAGATGTTGGATATTTAAAAGTAAAAGTCTTTTATTTTTAATCAACAAACTTAGTATAAAATATTTACAAAATCGTTAAATACCTAATCAAAGTATTTATTCAAGGTGTCAAACAAGTGAGGACCATGTTTTGGGTAGTTGTCTAATTCTAGTATGCCGCTATTTAAGCGTCCCGCAAATGCAAGCGTTCTGCGGACACAGTCTGCGTGAAACTTCACTCATCCACCGCAGCACTTTCATTCATCCGTCACACGCAACTCCTGCTTGCGCCGCTCTAGAAGAGGCCATAAGTCTCGCTGCCGTACAGAAAGGCAAGTCTAATAAAAATGATGGTACCTATATAGACCTATCTTCAGATTCCGGCATTTTGATGATTGAAATAAAAAACTGCCCTGCCCGCAAATGGCATGTTCACGAGCTCTCGCCAGTTTTTATCATCTCTGCTCCCGCCGTTTGGCCCAAGAGGCACAAGCCGTGGATATTGATTTTAAACGTCGCTTTCTGTCACCGGTTGCGCTAGAAAAGTGCAGATTCGATATGCCGTTCTGAGTCTGATCAGAACTTTTGACCATCCGTTGACCACATCTTTACTTATGCGGACGGGTAAGGATTATGTAGGTACTGTATACCTGTTGCAATTTATAAGCCATTCAGTCATCGTCACATTTAATTTCAGGCCGCTGCTGTTTTCGAAATCCCTTACGGATTAGTTAAGGAGTTCCTTTAATCTGTCGCCGTTCTCAAGTGACTCTACAAAGGTCCAGTGTTAGTGACTCCTAGGACGTAGCCCCTTGTCAGTCTGTCCGCGTGATATCATCGAGATTTTTCTTTTAATTTTAGACTATCCAGTAATTTGACCGCCATCTCACCTGGTCGTAAGTGACGATGCGGTCGAAGATGGAGTATGCCTGTCTAGGAACAGCCTATTCACTCTAGCCTTGAAGGCGTCCAGATTATAGTGATTAGAGAACACACTCGCAGGCAACGCGTTCCATTCCTTAGCCGTTCGCATTATAAAGGTTGAACCAAAGCGGCTCGTGCGGGCAGCTGGAAGATCCACGACATAAGGATGAAGCGCTCGCCCGGATCGCGTTTCCCGCGTATTATGTACACAGCTTTTGTCAGGCAGGAACACGCACTCTGCGGGGCTATTGGCTAACTCAGTTGACAACTGTATTTGACACTAGATAATTCTACACCACGTCATCTACGTTGAAAACTGGCAATAGCGTCTACCAAATTAGAGTAGTGTCAGATTGTTTTATGTCAAATTCAGTTGTCCACTGAGATAGCCGATAGGCCCTCAGGTCAGGCAGAAAATGCCAGAAATAAATGAAAGCTAATAAAAAGCCAGAGACACAAAATGCAGCCAAATTGCAGCTATGCACCCACTTTGTGGCACTGACTTTGCAATACCGTCAATCAATGAGGAGTTTTCCAATAGGTATTTAAGGCATTCCTAACCACTAACTAGATGGCGCCCCGACAATTTTGGTAATTGATAATCGCTTGAAATAGGTTTTTAGCAAACAGGATATAAATCCTGGGTACGTTGTATTGGATAATATTATATTTGTCAATAGTTTTCAACCATTTTAGAGGTTGTAATAATAATGGAACATAGTGCCAACTTCTATAAATATTTATTTTTACACTTCGTTCAACCTTTAACAGTTATGTTTATATTAATAAACAGTTTATTTTCAAGTTTAATATTACTTGGCTGCATGAAATCACTGCCACCATCATACAGATTTACAGAAGATTACCAAAATTGTAGGAGCGCCATCTATTGATGCTTTTTGAAACAAACTATCAATACCTACTGGAAAACTCCTCATTAATTTTGTGTTGCATGAAATACTAGCTCTTGCCCGTGACTTCGCTGCGTAAAATTCGGTTATAACGTTACAGACCCAACTCCGCGGGCTATTTTATATTAAAAGCTATGTTTCTGACACATTTCATCAAAATCCGTTTAGTAACAAACATTTCGTGAAGGAGTAACAAACATTCATCGTCACAAAACATGTTTCTTTTTTAATTTTCCGCACTTTTAACTTTTCGCTACCGTCTCCTTGACCACTAAAGGTACGCGTTCACCATCCTGAGTACAGCCGCATTCTCGCGGCACGCAACGGAATTTGGTTTGCTTTGTATGAATTTGTATAGCACTATGCCCATAAGGTTAAGGTTAATGGGCTCCTTGGAATCTCTTGCCAAATGTGAACTGTTTCGCGATTCGGTCACACTTGGCTTCAAACATAGGGTTACTCTGGACGAATGTTTCCCATAAGGTTCGATGGGAGCCAAGTTTATTGTTTGTTTTGCCTCATGCTGTATATGCAGATCAAGAGGTGGCAGTCCCAGTAGTACTTCAAGTGAAGCTGATGGTGTCGAGCGCATACAGCCCGTTATGGCAGAGCATGCCATTCTCTGGAACCGTTGCAGCCTGTTGACCGCTGTATTGAGCTTGGTTCTTGACCACCAGGCCACCGCGCCATAGGCAACAAAGGCCTCACCACGGCTGTATACAGCCACCTGGCAATCCTGGGGGTGATTCCCCATGTTTTGCCAAGGAGTCTGCTGCACTGCCACATCGAGATGCTGGCTTTGGCCAGTTTGTGTTCCAGATGTTTGTTCCATAACAGTTTGTTGTCGAAAATGACCCCAAGGTACTTGACCTCGTCTGTTAAGGATAGTTTGATACCGAATAGCTTGGGGAGTCTGAGTTCTCCCAGACTCCTCTTGTGCGTGAACAGGACCATCTCTGTCTTGGATGGATTGACCGAGAGGTCGTGTTCACTACACCAGCTTTCGACTATTTTAAATTGAGACCCCATGAGGTCGCATAAAACGTTCTCGAATGGTCCGCTAATAAGTATGGCTATGTCATCTGCATAGCCAATTGTATGGAATCGTTGTCGGTTAACCGGCTTATAAGCTCATTGACTTCAATATTCCATAATAACGGAGATAAGACCCCACCCTGTAAGCATCCCCTAGCGACCACTGCTCTGGTTGTGTTATGTATCGTTATTCGTACGGCCCTGCGTCTCAGCATTGAGTCGATCCATCCGGCTATGGTATCCGTTAAGGATTAAGCACGGAGTTAATAACTCCGTGCTTAATCAGTGCCTGATTGATGCTCCCAAAGTGTGTTTTGTCAAAAGCACCTTCTATGTCTATGAAGACTCCTAGAGTGGATTGCTTAGACGCCATAGCGTGTTCGATGTAAGTCGTTACGCTATGCAATGCTGATTCTGTGCTTTTACCTACAGTGTAGGCATGCTGATTTTTGTGGAGAGGGTACTTTATTAGCGCCGAGTCTCTAATGTCTCTGTCGCATATTCTCTCTAGTACCTTCAGCAGCAACGATGTCAGGCTGATGGGCCAGAAAGCTTTGGGTTGTGTGTAGTCACTTTTGCCGGGCTTCGGAATAAACACAACCCTTACCTCTCCACTTTAAAGGTATATATCTTTTAGCAAGACAGGCTCTGTATATACTGACCAAATGATCAAGTAGTCTCCCACCACACCATTTAAGTAGGCCGGGGAATATTCCATCCGGGCCTGGTGCCTTATCTCTGAGCACTATGCCTATATTATCCGTAACGCCCGCACCGCACGCCGGCACATATCATCGATTTCCAGCACAGCCATAACGCACGAACTGTAACCCGTTCCCGCCTGCACCGCAGACCGGCCGAGCAAGAAATGCGTTGCGTACCTACGCAGTACCTACCGCAGTCCGGCCGCCTAACTCGAATTGAACGCCGCCATCTTATCCTATAGTGATATATATAGATATATATAGAGGAACCAATCGCAGAAAGGCAGCGCCTGACCCTGAGGAATACCAATTCATAAATATCCTGACCCAAAATAGCCAAGTTAATTAAGGTGCATCGAGTAGGTAAAGATTTTTGTGAAACAAAGAACGTTTTTTTATTTTTTTATTTATTTTTTCATTAATGAATTCCTTTTTTTTCAAAATTTTCAGTGGTAGTTATGGTTTCCATAACTTTGAGAGTTCCTTCGATGCCCCTAAAATCTATCATCGAATCCTGACGTGCAAATGAGACCACACTAGGAGATTATCTTTCATGCACCACATCAGCCCTAAATATTACTACTATAAATCTTAATCCTATTTTTATTATACATATATCCTAATCTTATTATTATTAAACCTCGTACTTAAGTTGTTAAAGGAGACAGTCTAAAATTTTCCTGACCACCAGCCGGCATAATGAGAGTTGCAATTGATAAAGCTTATAAAACGTAATGTCTTCTCGTAATTATTTAATTTTTTTAGCTAGCCAATTTATTTATATTAATGTTTAAAATATTACTAATTTGCTATGAAACGAACGCATTCTTGGCATGAAATTATGAACACACCCGAAAAAAGCTATGGATGCACTAACTTATCTGACCCGGTGGCCAAAACTGGAACCAAGTGTCGCCATTTTGAAATGTCATGTCAATGCCAATAACAGCGACGCTGTCACTGGGTTAGATTAAGTTTGTGGCACTGCATAGACAGACAGTTAAAAAAATCCTAGGTTTGGACATTGACAATGACAGGCATGTCATTGTCTTTGTCATAAACTGCCACTAATGACGAATGAAACTCCATACTCCGTTAGGAAGACCTGCCCTGTGGTTGTAATTTCTATGGCGATGATAGGCTGTGAGCGAGTTAATTAGCCATAACAATATGTATTATGATGCTGGGGAATTGTAATTATTATTTTAGTTTCTTTTTGGCTACATCCGTCGGCCGTTTTATCATCGTGTCACGCATTGTACGCATTTTTGCCGTTGAGCCCCTTAAAAGGAGTTTTCTTACAGAGCCATAAACTTGTCAGACCATGTGACAGCATCGCTGTTGTTGGCATTGGCATGACATTTCAAAATGACGAGACTTAATTCTAGTTTTGGCCATTGTGTCACATAAGTTTTTTATTATGTAGTAAAAACCAAGGTTAAGCAATGCTAGTAATGCAGGGGAGCTGGATGGGTGACCATTTCGTATTTGAGGGTAGTCAAACGTTAGCACCGCAACGAGTTGGAAACTCGTTATGTGTGCCCCCTAATACCGTTGGCGAAGCGAGGTCGACCGAGGTGTTGTACATACCATGATTCTAAGGAAATCTAGTTCTTGTGCTAGTTGATTTTGGGCATATCCGTCAGCTATTTTATGTAACATCAAAAGGTATGTCACGTGGCACGCCGCATTACCAGTGTTTTCTCAAAGCGAGAGCATTACACGCATTATTAAACATAATGCCCTCTCCTCCTGAAAGGAGTTTTTTCTTTCCTCATTGATTTCTCTTCGCTATGACGAAAAAGACTTCTTACTCCGGGCGTAGAAGGAGTTTCTTCTCTCATCGTTTACTCTACGGCTTGTTCCAGTGTTGCATGAGTGTCGCGTGAGTGTTGCAGTTTTGCTAAAAATATTAAGTTTTCAAAAAATAATTGTGTAGAATTGGCTAGACTTAGATTTCTTTTTTCAACTGATTCGAGTTCCGTATTTTACATACTTCCGTTTTTCATTCACTTTGTACCGGCTGGATCTTAGTGAACACATTGTATGAACCGATAGACCCTATCCTTTGTATGCTGTTGGCCGGTCGCCAAGTTTTATGCTTACCTGTTATTCTTTGCAGTATTTCAGCAAGAGTATGGGTATTATTATTTCGATGTGCTCAGAAGAGTGGGTTTGTAAGTTTCTTACTCTGACAGCAGTTAAATATTTTGGTCATTTTTGGTTGGTCCTTGTTTTGGTTGGACCGAGTTCCCGTGTTGAATTCGCTTGAAAATTAAATTTCTTTAGAAAACGCTATGCTAATCAGACGAAAGGGAATGTAATTTATAATTTCAATCTTGGACAAAATATATTAATCTGTGATTTCAATATAAATGTAAACCGAGATGAGTAAATAGTGAAGTGATAAACTAAACAACTGTTTCTCATAGTAGCAAATTCATTGTGTCAGAAGTCTGTGCATCTTTAGTAGTGTGTAAATAAAAACCCGAAAATGACGGACAGTAAATCCCAAATAATGGCATCTGTGAGTGGACTGATCGATAAGTCGAAGGAGCTGCAAAAGGAAATCCTCATGGAGAAATTGAGGTCTAAAACTTCACAGTATAAAAACCTTAGTGAGACTTCCAAAGGTGTTCGAATGGCGATGCTAGTATGTATAGCAGATATCTAATTTGTATAAATTTTTTGTAATTATTAACTCAACAGTTTTGATTTTACTTCATTACATATAATATTCCATTGAATGTGTGTACAGGATAAGCGGTGGGCAGTGGACAGTACAGACCGTATGATATTGCAGAAATGTCTTGATAGTCTTCAACATTGCATAAAAGTGAGCTCCCTGCAGAGTCTCATTGAGCGATTGGAATGCTTGTCTAGACAACTTGGGTTTGTATCAGTATTACCTACTCGTCACATGCCAATTCATATAAAGGGTTATTTATTAAAAAAATTACATTACTTCCTTTCTTTTTAGGTTGAAGTTTGTTGTAGGCAATTCAGGAGTTAATTTTTTCATATCATCTGACATGTTTTATCTTGAAATAATTGTTGAATCGTCAGGATCAGTAAAGGACATTAAAATTCACCATGAAGGCAAAGTAAGTTTCATTATAAGGCATAAACCACCAAATTTTGAATGTGTATCTTTTTTTTATTGTTTTTTAATTCTGTTTAACTTATTTTTCATAGATTGAGCAACAAAGTTGTGAAGAACTGGTGTCTTGTATAACCCGGGGAGACTTTTCTGATTTTACAGCTCAGTTAGAAGGTCTCACGGCTGTATATCAGCTAAATGCAGAAAAAAAGGTAAAACCTTAATAAATGTTATGCATATTTTAAATTTTATTTTGCTCTAATGTAAGGTTAATTAATTTTTTCATAACACTCATTTAATTTTATCTATCACAAAATCAACTCTTTCATTTATTTTTGTCTATCACAAAATAGTTTCAAGAAAGTTTGTAATTACGTACTTACATTTCTGCAGTATGATTTCAAGGAAATTCAGAATAATAACTTTTTAAATAAAATTTTATTTATTGGATATTACATATTTTACGATTTAATTATTTGGTATATCCATTGTTTAATATTATATATTAGGCAATGAAAAAACAAAGTACTGTTTATCATTGTGTTTTAAAATACTAATTCATACCTTTAAGGTGAAATGCAAAGCCTTCAGTGCTCTTCAAAGCTTGGAAGAGGACCTCTGCACTCTGAAAAAACTTCAGAGCTTCATTAAGGACCCTTGGGCACAGGTCCATAAAAGCCCTATTGGGTTCTTACAAAAAAGAAGAGGAGGTATGAAGATCTTTACTTAAAGATATTATTTTCAAATTTATTTTATTTTGAAGATTAACAATCTCAATAATACATATTGTAGATAGAACTGTAAATAATAACAATACTAATAATAAGTCTTTATAGAAAAACAGGCAAGTGGGGCACCTGATGGAAAGTGGTCACTGCTTCCTATGGACATCAGCAACACCGCTACCAATGCGTTGCCTGCCTCAAGAGACCATTCTTGGATCGGATCTAATTAGTCTCCGATCCAAGAAAAATCCACGTTCCACCTTCGGCCAAATACCACCTTCGGCCAAAAACCACCTTCGGCCAAAAACCACCTTCGGCCAAAAACCACCTTCGGCCAAAAACCACCTTCGGCGAAATCTTCGGCATCGGCCCCAAACACGGCCGAAACCTTAGGCTTCGGCCACCTTCGTCGTAATCTTCGGCATCGGCCCCGAACACGGCCGAAACCTAAGGTTTCGCCGAAGGTGGTTTTTTTGTTAGTAATCATCGCATTTAATTATTTTTTTGTAAATGTATTCAATGTACAGACACACTATTTTTACTGTTTTATTATATGTATAGATTGTGGCTTGTAGCCAATGCTGAACAATATTTCTTAGGGCTTCTAAACTTTCGGCTGCGGCATCGGCTTGGACCGAAGGTTGTGGCGATAGCCGATTAATCGGCTGAGGCCAGAAATTACCTTCGGTCGGATACTACCTCTAATATATCTCTTGACGATGCTGTGTCATAGTCCAAAGGAAACACTGTGACTGGAAACTGTTTCCTTTTCTGAATAAGACCGATCCCTGGATCGAAATTGGCAAAATGTGTTAAAAAGGAATTTTTATACTGACATTTAAAATTGTTTTAGTCAGAATCATCAGAATGCCACGGTTTTTCACGAAAAATTATTGCCGAAAGTTGTTATCGAAGTCTAATAGGCCCCTCCTTTTGGATTTGGGTTGTCTACGCCTACAGGAGTTCCCGCCGCCTAAAGTTCATAAAATACTGATAAAACAAGTAGTTTAACATTTCTTTTCTTTTGTTTAGGTCATGCAATGCGGCTTACGTACTTCGTGTCCCCGTACGAGCTGCTGGATAAAGATAAGGGTTTGCAGCCTCTCACTACCGAGCTGCTCACAGTCGGCAAGCCAGCGTCCTGCAGCGGTTTGGCGTCTCTCGTAGCGCCCTCCCATTCGCCCATAGGGCACTCAGCTACAGTGCTTCTCGAAGGCTCGACTGCAAACAAACTACAGCTGTCACCTATCATTGCAAATGGACAGAACCAAGACAAGAGGAAAGGGTATGTACAAAAATAGTGTGTCTGATAATAATTAAATTTTATACACAGTAGAACCCGGATATAACACCCCTTAAGGGCGACGTTTCGTGGTACTAACTGGTGGAAGCACCTAACAGATTGTTTTCCCAGTACCTATGTAACTCTAACTTGAGGTTTAATGTATAAACTAAGCTGTTGCGTCGACTACACCTACACCATTATAATTAAAATTGTAAAAAATGGAACTACTGGGAAAAGAAGAAAATATTGTCTACTAACCTGAACTTTCACAGCACAGCACCTATAATCAACTGTCTCTTAAAATATTGATCTTAGACTATTTTGGTTGCAACGGTAAGGCTAATGCAGCCCCTGACCACTGTCAATTTGACAGTGACTAAAATGCAATGTTACTTATCCGCATACTAGTATAGTTGAAATTAGTAAAGTTGCATTTCGATCGTTGTTGTCGTCGTCAAGACAATAGGAATACACCTATCCTCCTTTGCCCATAATTAGGCCTTTTACTATCCGAGATCAGTAGCCGGGACAGTCTAGTAAGTCAGCAGAGTATAATATGCGTAATTTAATACTACAGGGGTCATTGTGTAAAACTTTTGTAAAACGCATATTATAATGCTGCTGGCATACTGGTCTTGGCCCTGATACTGGCAAGTTTAGGCGCCTACTTCCCACGTACCTTATCCATTTCTCACGCGAAGGCGTATGGCCAAGGGTCTAACGTGTAAGGTGTGCGTTGCAGAGCCGCCGGCGGGCCGGTGTACGCGCCGCTGGTGCCGCAGAACAGCGCGATGCTGCCGGCGTGCTTCACGCTGAAACTGTCGCAGCCGATGCCGCTTTGCGCTGGACTCGCGAAGCTCATACACGCCACCACTGATGTGAGTTGGTAAAGCCACGTTAATTCCTAATTCAATTTGTTGCTAGTTACGACAGTATTCGCTTCTTTCGAGCGTGTCAGGGTGTCAAACTTGATCAGGTGGTAGGACTCTATCAAGCCTGAGGAGTCCGCCTGCCTGGAGTATTTCTGCCGCCAAACAACGATGCTTGCAGTGCTGGGTTCCGGCCAATAGCCTGCGCAATTACAGGCATGAGGCAATTTCAATTTAGTCCTTACAGTGACAACGCACCACCGGTTCTACATTTTGTTGCCTGCGATCTAAAGTTATGGGACACAGTAATCGCTTACCATCAGGTGGGCTGTCTGCTCGTTTGTCACTATATAAAAAAAAAACTCTTCTATTGCTCTTTTGGGCCTCCATTTTAGATCTTGGCCTGAGTGAGTAATGGGACTTTCCCTGTTACGCACAACTGAGTAATGATTTGCCTGACATATCTCCAGGTGGAAGTAGCCGGCGACTGGGCCAACGCGAAGCCGATGCTGGGGCTGGTCGCACAACAAGCCTACAACAAGCTGACACCGGGGAAGACTATCGAGTTGAATCTCAGCAAAGGACTCTTTGTGGTTAGTACTTTATCATGACTACCGTAGGTTATTAAATAGTTAATTTCAGAAATCTGACTATTTGTGCTTTTTATATTTTTTCGAAAAAAGATGGGGTAAATGTAATAAAAGTAAATAAATTCATATTAGGATACTTAGGATGTTAGATACACATAATTGAAAAATGAGTAAGCGCAGCGAGCTCGAAATATTTCGAATTTAGGCTCAAAGGACGCGGAATGAACATAATAAATGTTACGTAAACTAATGACAGAGTGAGCGACGCGAGCTCCGCTTCGAATATTTGGTATATTGTTGACGAAAATCTTAATTGATTACATGGTGCGAGCTTTGTGAATATGAACCTACGCCCTTACGCCCATGCAGTAAATTATATCATTATTATGGCACGATTGTCCTGCCCACCCCGTGTGGGCTACGGCCATGAATGTGTAGATATACTAGTACTGTTGGGTAGGAGACATGATGGTTGTGCGGATACTTTGATTTAGTTACCTACATAAGGAACCACTAGATTATGCCATCAGAAGCACATTTTTTCTAATAAAAAATTACTATCATTATTAATTATTTTTAAAACATAATGCCGACATGTGAACCGATCCTAAAACTTACCTTTGTTTACTTTCGGAAGGATTTTACACGCACACTCACACCACCAATCATTAACACAACACAATCACATTAACAGATCACATCATCACACACTGTGCTCCATGCAAATAATATTTTTTCTAATTTTCTTTGGGTAGGTAGATTGACGTCGACTTGTTTTTTTTGTTCTACTCCTACCCTTATTTGTTTACTAGTTTAAGTAATATAATAGAAGTCTGTAATTGGCCTATGATAAAGTAATGATGTTTCGTTTAACATTTTTGTAAATAAGCTGTTGACTTCAGGTGTAATAAATAAAAAATAAAAATAAAAAAAAAAATTTATTTATTTATTGGAGTACCAAATTCAAATACTTTTATTGTAACCTACCAACATCTTATAAAACAAATTACATGCTATGAGTAGACACAGTCACCCAGTATGAGTAGATATGTGCGTGTAGCTAATATGCACCGTCACCCAGAACCTGCCAGAGCAGTCGCAGTGCTACTTCCTGTGCGAGACGCGCGGGCTGTCCGGCTGCGTGGTGCGCAGCGTGCCCTTCACGCACCCCTCGCACGCGCCGCCGCTGCTGGCAGCTCTCAGGCAGCAGGCGCTCTTCAACGCCCTCATCGCCAGCGCCGTCAGGCACCAGACCAAGCACCGTGAGTATGGTGCACCTAGCCGCAGCGTGCCCTTCACGCACCCCTCGCACGCGCCGCCGCTGCTGGCAGCTCTCAGGCAGCAGGCGCTCTTCAACGCCCTCATCGCCAGCGCCGTCAGGCACCAGACCAAGCACCGTGAGTATGGTGCACCTAGCCGCAGCGTGCCCTTCACGCACCCCTCGCACGCGCCGCCGCTGCTGGCAGCTCTCAGGCAGCAGGCGCTCTTCAACGCCCTCATCGCCAGCGCCGTCAGGCACCAGACCAAGCACCGTGAGTATGGTGCACCTAGCCGCAGCGTGCCCTTCACGCACCCCTCGCACGCGCCGCCGCTGCTGGCCGCGCTCCGGCAGCAGGCGCTCTTCAACGCCCTCATCGCCAGCGCCGTCAGGCACCAGACCAAGCACCGTGAGTATGGTGCACCAAGCCGCAGCGTGCCCTTCACGCACCCCTCTGGATGCACCTAGCTGGATTTTACACACACGCATACATCCCTCGCACAGTGTGTTAAAGACCCTCACTTTGTCTCACCTTAGTTTTATTGAGGAATACAATAGTTATTACCATTACACACGTCATAGTAAAACGCCGAAAACGATATAGCTTGTAATTTTTGTGGGAAAAAATTCTAAGTTTGCGGTGTTAGGCTCACGCCAGCGCGATGCGCCCCAGACCGAGCACCTAGCTGTAGCTTGTACACGCACACCTCCCACTTTGACAACCGGCAGACTTCAACGAGTTCGTCGCTATCCCCATACTAAGCGCCGTGAGTCGAAAGCAAAAATACTCTCTGTCTCCGTCTTGCGTGTGGGTGTGTGTCCTTTCGCTCGGTCAACAGGCAGACTTTGATGAATCCGTCGCTAGCTCCTAGCGCCGTGCTCCCTCAGACCAAGCACCGTGAGTCGAATTCACCTAGCTGTATCTTACGTACACACCTCTCTCGCTCGAACAACAGGCGGACTTCAACGAGTTTGTCGCCAGCTCACCCCGCGTAAAGTGAGCGCCGTGAGTCGAAAGCGAAAGTACTCTACGTCTCTGTCTTGCACACACACACCCTTCGCACTCAGACAAAGGCAGACTTCAACGAGTTCGTCGCCAGCTCCATTCGCGCGTAGACCAAACACCTGAGCTGAAATTAGTTGAAAGCGAGAGCATGAACACGATTTTTTGCCACCATTACCAATTTACAACACGAAAATAGTGTCAAAAATTGAGGCAGCTTTGGAAAGGCCTGGTCGTCAAGAGGCGAATAGCTACTTACGCCACTGTCTGTCTACTAGATGACGCTACTGACACTACCTACCAACCTATCTACGAGTCCGACTCAATCGTGAACTCGCCCTACATGTCGAAAAAATACAATTTTTTTTATATGAAAGCATTTGTCCGCCATCTCACCTTGTAGTGACTAACGAATGAAGTAAAAAATATTCGTATTATTCCCACAGCCTACGAGCCCGAATCGGTGGTGATGCTTGAAGTGAGCGCGCCGTCCTGGCAGCACATCTCCGTATCTCTCGAACACCCATTAGAAGAAGGCCTAGCCACGGTGGAACTGTCGTTGGTAGAACCATCCGCCCCAAAAGCGACTCTCCACGCCCTACACGCCCCGCCTAGGCATCACGTGGACGAATACATCACGCGTGTACTCCAGAAGACGCACTCGATACCCATCACGCTTAGGTAGGTACTTTTTC
Source organism: Blastobasis lacticolella (assembly GCA_905147135.1). Classification (NCBI taxonomy): domain Eukaryota; kingdom Metazoa; phylum Arthropoda; class Insecta; order Lepidoptera; family Blastobasidae; genus Blastobasis; species Blastobasis lacticolella. The sequence continues at coordinate 15,894,676 of LR990045.1, forward strand.
AAGTTCTAGTGTTATAATAAGGCGGTAGATAAAAAGACAAGCGAGCCACCTGATGTGGTCAGCGCTGGCAGTAGATATTAGCAACACCAGGGGTGTCGCCAACGCGTTGCGAACCTTTAAGTGCCTGGGACACGTTGCTCTGGCAGGAAAGAGCCAAATGCTAGACCTATTCACTGTGACAGCCACGGGGAGCACTGGAAACCTTACTCAGCAGCACTCCTTAAAATAGTAATGTTCGTAATTAACCGGCCCTTTGGTCTCCTTTGGTTTTATTGTGATATGAAATATTTGTAAAAATGTTATATGTATAATAAGCGTGTGAAATTGCGATTACAAAAAGCCACCAGAAGGTCCTACTGAGGTGTAAGTCCTGCTATCAAAATACTGTCATGCTATTGGATAACAGCTGTAAAATGACGGACGGATCGACTTTATTTTCACAGCAGACTTTACACCGCAGTAGAAAATCAGATGGATTTTGGTATCGCAAACACCCTCAGACCCTGGCAAAATCCAGGATTAACCGCTAGGTTGATGACAATTCTTCTGTCCAAAAATAAGGATAGACAATAATTACCGCTTTCCATCAGGTGCGCCTTATAAAGCTCACGCCTTATGATCGTCGCTAGCTTAATGGAGCGTCAGACTTGTAAGCGAGAGGTACCGGGTTTGGTCCCCATGCACCGTCATGCACCAACGACTCTTACCGAGTTATGTACTTACATTAGTTGAACACTAGCCGATGCTCTTAATGTGATGATGGAAAACATCGAGAGGAAACCTGCACATTCAGCTGAATCCAATCTAGTCAGGTTCTCCTTTTAACAAATTCATTCTGGATCATGGTCAAGGCGGACCCTGAACGTGAAGGTATAACAAGGGGGATATTGCAGCCCCGATGCCTATTTATAAAGATCACGCCTTCGTCTCAGGACCGTCTAACTACCCCAGGCAAAGACTATGGACCGACACTCCCTTCCTAACTTAACTCCCTAGCCTCGCATTTATCCACAATTCTCACTTGTTCTTTCTTCTTCGTTTGTCACTGAGTAGTATAAAATAACATTGAATTGGCAACAGGGCGCTGGTGAAGATATGGGAGCGGGAAGCGGCCACGAAGCAGATGAATGGCAACTATTCGGCTTTGGATTCAAATTTTAACTGCGGCATGGGCGGGATCGACCCCGGGGGCGACGGCAAGCGGGAGCCGGGCGCGGGGGGGCGGCTGTTCCCCGCGGGGGTCAACCACCCGCACCAGGGAGGTGAGTTATGACAAACTAATGGACTTTAGAACATTCATACAGTCAACCTCGAAACAATTTCAAATAAAAAATACTGCGTTTTTCAATTTGATGCCCATAAATAGTGTCACCTTCAGATACGATAAATGTCAACTGACTGACAGCAACATACACGCGCACTGTTACCTATTAGCTACACCTGACTGCCTGCAACATACACGAGCTGGTTCACCTGACAGGCAGCAAAATACACACACGCGCAGGTTTGCCTGTCTGTTATACCCTGACTGACGACAGCAACATACACGCGCAGGTTTATTTGTCAGGTGAGATGAGACTGAGAATGACAACGAAATTGAAAGTCCTTTGACTCCTCCTTTGAAAGTACTTTGTCCTTTGATCGTCGGTACGGAAACAATACTGCGTCAAGCAAGCCAAATTTAAAGCTTAAACTTTATTGACATTTCTTAAATTCTCAGTAGTGCCACAAAAAAATCCCATGTCGTCTCGCCCTGAGATCCGGACCTCAGATTTACTGACATCGAAAGCTAGGCTTCATTTTCAACCTTATCGTCACATCTTGTTATCTGATCTAACCTATAAAACTCGTCTATGTTTGAGGTTAAACTAATAAAAACTACCTTGTAGTTTGTACTTAGAGTCAGAGAGCGCTACGTGACAAATCAAGCGAGTGCCTCACACGGTAGTTAAGACTAATGTTAGTATTTGTAATTACTTTGTTGTATATGTAGCGTACGATTGTTTAAAGTGAACATTCATTTATATAGAGCCGCTCGCCCTATAAAAATAGGGCGAAACCCCTATAACATCAAAAACTTGTTCCAAGGTCAGTTGATATTCAAGATTGTCAACTGACTTTAAAAGAGACAGTCTAAAATTTTCCTGACCACCAGCCGGCATAATGAGAGTTGTAATGGATAAAGCTTATAAAACGTAATGTTCTCTCGTAATTATTTAAATTCTTTAGCTAGCCAATTTTTTTATATTAATGTTTAGAATATTACTAATTTGCTATGAAACGAACGCATTCTTGGCATGAAATTATGAACACACCCGAAACAAGCTATGGATGCACAAACTTATCTGACCCGGTGGCCAAAACTGGAACTAAGTGTCGCCATTTTGAAATGTCATGTCAATGCCATTAACAGCGACGCTGTCACTGGGTCAGATTAAGTTTGTGGCACTGCATAGACAGACAGGTAAAAAAATCCTATTTTTTGACATTGACAATGACAGGCATATCATTGTCTTTGTCATACACTGCCACTAATGACTAATGAAACTCCATACTCCGTTAGGAAGACCTGCCCTGTGGTTGTGATTTCTATGGCGATGATAGGCTGTGAGCGAGTTAATTAGCCATAATAATATGTATTATGGTGCTGGGGAATTCTAGTTATTATTTTAGTTTCTTTTAGGACACATCCATCGGCTATTGTATGTATCAAAAGGTATGCGTCACGCATTGTACGCATTTTTGCCGTTGTGCCCCTTAAAAAGAGTTTTCTTACAGAGCCATAAACTTGTCAGATCATGTGACAGCGTCGCTGTTGTTGGCATTGGCATGACATTTCAAAATGACGAGACTTAATTCCAATTTTGGCCATTGTGTCGGATAAGTTTTTTATTATGTAGTAAAAACCAAGGTAAAGCAATGCTAGTAATGCAAAGGAGCTGGATGGGTGACCATTTCGTATTCGAGGGTAGTCAAACGTTAGCACCGCAACGAGTTGGAAACTCGTTATGTGTGCCCCCTAATACCGTTGGCGAAGCGAGGTCGACCGAGGTGTTGTACATACCATGATTCTAAGGAAATCTAGTTCTTGTGTTAGTTCATTTTGGGCACATCCGTCGGCTATTTTATGTACCTTCAAAACATTTGACACGCGGTTCGCCGCATTACCAGTGTTTTCTCAAAGCGAACGCATTACACGCATTATTGAACATAATGCCCTCTCCTCTTGAAAGGAGTTTTTTCTTTCCTCATTGATTTCTTTTCGCTATGACGAAAAAAGTTCTTACTCCGGGCGTAAAAGGAGTTTCTTCTTTCATCGTTTACTCTACGGCTTGTTCCAGTGTTGCATGAGTGTTGCAGTTTTGCTAAAAATTTTAACTTTTCAAAAAATAATTGTGAAGAATTGGCTAGACTTAGATTTCTTTTTTCAACTGATACGCGTTCCGTATTTTACATACTTCCGTTTTTCATTCGCTTTGTACCGGCTGGATCTTAGTGAACACCTTGTATGAACCGATAGACCGTATCCTTTATCACGAGTCGCGATAGTTGACGATTCTGTAACCACACTGTAGCAACTTGTCCCGTTATTACAATATGTTATGTATTTAGACTGCCACGCTGCGGCTTCCAGACCGTGGTCGACACTTGATGACCTTTCGAACCCAACCACCGTCGGCTATGGCCTATTTATAAAAGACCAACCTTTGAAGAGGTGCTGTTTTCTCTAGCCTAACTATATAATGATTGCTTTTGGGTCCGCGGATATTATAGCCTCTCCCAAACAGATGCGATTATAACGCGCTAAAATAAAACGAGCGTTTCTGCGATAATGCGTTCCGGCTCTCGTCCTTTACCAACAATGCCATTTGTAATTTAGTGAAGTAAGTCAACAACGGCCGCTGCTTGGCGACTCATTGGGTGTTAAACTCATTAGGCATTGTAAAGGTTCTCTGATTGGAGGACACGGGACCTCAAGCGTCCTACTTCTATTTAAATAAATTAATCTATATTTTGTTAACAAAGAGTACTTAAATCTATAGCAGCAGGAGTCTCCTTTTAGGAAAAGCTTTTGTCATGAGATTTATGCGTTATCGCAGCGGTGTGTAAGATCGCGTGCATCCTAATACAAAATGTACTCTGAATACAATATATCACAATAACGCGCCCTATGATAGCGCGCCTGTCTTTCAGAGGCTTAAAAGATGAAACGGGTTCTACCGAGAGGTTTGATAAGTCGACCTCTACAGCATCACCGCCAAGCGGAAAACATTTTCTGTAATCCTGCCATTGTATCACCTTCTCGCTTGTTCACAGGCCAGTATTTGTCGGAACAACAACATCATATGTCGATGCTGTGTCAGGACACCGAGCAGAAGTACCAAGTTTCCGAAGACCGCAAAACGAAGAAACGAAAGGCCGAATCCGATCCGTGGTTGAATCCAAAAAAGGGGAAGCCCGGGATGAGCGAGATGGCGGACTCTGACAGCGAGAGCGACAATTCTGACGGTTACGTCAACGAAGATGACAACACCATGAACAGCAACTCGACAACCGGAGACATAGAAGGTCAAGAGTCGTCCGTGTCACAGAACGAGTTCGCATCCGACTTAGAATTGTCGGCAATGGATGCGGCGGATGCAATAGGTGGCCAAGACCATAGACCGCCCTCCGATATGGACAACTCCAACGATGGTGATAATGAGGATATGATCAGGTGAGCTTGTTGCGTTTTTTATTTACATAGACGGTTTATAGCGTAAAGACGGAAACAGATATGGATTTTTCATTTAGTCATTCATTAGTGACGCCACATATTCTACATTTTTATTGCATTGGTCTTGATGAGACGTAGATGTTACAGCGGTTTATTTATTTTCTTTGGGACAAATTGACAAACTACAATCTTATGCAGTAACCTAAATAACATAAGAGACATATCCAGGCTGTAGTTTTAAAATACAGTGTACATCATGTACTAAAATTTTTAATTACATGCAACTGAAGACGGTTAATTACGCTTAATTATAGGTTATGTCTAAATAAATTAAAATACATTTAATGGCGTTGACATATACAGATTTATTGCGGCAAAAAACGTCTATGTCTTTATGTTATTTAGCCAGATCATTGTATTGGCGACACATTCGTACAATAAGGTTTTAAAAGGAAGTGTTGTTACAGCTAACCAACTTATGCGATGTCCGTCGCTCGCTAGTATAGCTTAAACCATTTTGTTGCAGGAATTCTTTTCACAAGTCTGATCACAAAAGGCAAAAGTTGAAAAACAGGGAAGAGTCCCGCCGGGCGCCGTCGTCGCTCCTACTGGACCTGACCGAAGGTAAATCGTACATGCCGTCGTCGGTGTCCATCACCCCCATCGGGGCCCCCGGGGCAGTCGGGCCCCTCGGGGCAGCCCCCGCGCCGGCCGCCCTGCAGTCCATGCTGTGCCTGGACCGCCGCCCCGGCATCGAGATCATCCCCATCGCCGCCGCGCCCCCCGCCGCCCTCCCCAGCTCCATTACAATAACCCCCATCACATCCTCGCAGATGAAATCCCTTGACGATCGAATGCGTTCCGAAAAGAAATCCGGCAACCGCGACGAGCGCGCCAAGGAGAAAAAGAGGAAGAAGCGCCGCGACGACCCGATGGGGCCCCCGGAGAAGGTGCCGCCCAAGCAGGACCCGCTCACCAAGCCCGTCTCGGTTAGTATCAAACCCACTGACGGCTCACCTATGCGGCCCGCCTCGCCCGCGTCGCTGCTGCGCAAGCTCAGCGCCAGCGCCAGCGCCAGCCCCACGGCCGGCCGCGCCGGGGCCGCCAAGGCGCCCAGCCCCGCCAAGGGCATGGGTAAGCCGTCAGGGACCGCCGCGCACCACAGTAGTCCTAGGCACTCCCCGGTGCAGAACAGCCCGAAACACTTGACAGGGTACTCGAGTCCGAAAAACCACAGCGTCTCCTCGCCCAAGCACAGCTCGTCGGGGTCGGGCAAGCCCAGCATGTCGGCGCTCAAGTCCGCCGCCGCCGGCTCGCCCTCCGGCAAGCCCGGCGCCACGGGCTACGATCTCTCCAAGAAGCTGTCGAAGGACTCCTACGGTTCCGGATCTATGACGTCGAGAGACAAGGAGAAGAAACATTCCAGCTTGTCGTTCTCGTCCAGTTCGGACCGGAGCAGCCCCAAGTTGAAGAATCCGATGAAGCTGAAGCAATTGGAGATCACCCCCGTGACTTGCGACAGCCCCGTCGCGGAAGCGTTGATTTCTCCGCCTAATATAGAAATAAACAAATCGGCTCCGAGCCAGAACCGCAACAGGAAAGGCTCTCTCAGTGCTGTGATCGACAAGTTGAAATCCGCGGCGCACTGCGCGCCGGACGGCGAGCTCGCGGCCAAGCCTAGCTCGTCGAGCAGTGCCAAATTTTCAGATCCAAAAACTTCTTCTCCTAATAACGCAAAATTAAACGAAAGTAAAAATCAGGAGTACATGGTGAAACATAGTTTAGACGGAATGAAAATCACAATTAACAAAACTAGGACTAAAGAATCTTCCAGTGGCAGTAGTAGTAAATTAAATTATAGCAGTTCAAGTTCTAGTAGACAATCGTCTCCCCAACTGACTCCTCAGAGTCAAGGTTCGCCTAAGACCCACACGGGCCTGAAGCCCGGGGTCATAAGCGGGCCGGCCTCTAAGAAGACGCAGGCGATGCAATCCTCGAAGTCCGGCAACGTAACACCCGGCTCCACGCCGCCGAAGGCCAATATGAGCCCTTCTGATCCCACAAGTTCTAGCAACCCTATGCCGAAAGTGCCTTACAAATCATCCAGTTCTAGTAGCACCGGCATCAATCTATCCAAATCCAGCTCGAAAACTAATTCAGGATCTCCCAAAAGTAGCAACACAGATATTTCTAAAATAATGAGAGATCGAGAAAAGACTAAAACTAAGCTTATGGGTAACTCGGAGAGATCAATATTCTCTTCAAAATCAGAACGGCATTCCAGCCCGAGTGGATCGAGAGATGATATCGACGGAGACAGGTTCAAAACATCCAAGGAAGCAAATTTTTTGGTCGAGGGCCTAATTAAACCACTAGACACGAGTAAATTTCAAATTCCTAAATTGAAAAATCTAACGACTCCCGATAAAATGAATTCCGGATCGCAGTACGACAGCCGGTCGATGGTCAACGACTTCAGCCGGACCTTAGAGCAGAACAAATACGCGTTTCCTCATTACGACTCGAACACCCGAACGGCGGAATCCCTGCAGAAGTCCGCGTACGCCTTGAACGTTCCCAAGCCGCTGCTGAATATGGGCTCGATGAGTCCGAAGACGGTGCAGCAGATGAAGGGGGACCAAATGAATCCCGTGGAGTATTCCAAGGCCATATCGGAGAGCATATCGAAGGGCGGCAGCCCGCAGCTCAAGGAGGAGCCGAAGGACGGCTTCCCCGGGTCGTACCCGCTGCTGCCGCTGGACTTCAAGACGGAGATGGCGAAGGGGTTCGCGGCTCCGAAGGCGCTGGAGGAGCGCAAGGGCGCGGAGTCGTGCATGAAGCCGCCCGCGTCGGGGTCGGTGCCGCGCAGCGGGGCCACCACCCCGCAGGAGGCGGCCGAGATGCTGCTGGACTTCTCGTCGTCGTCGGGCAACAAGGTGTCGGGGCTGGTGGCCGTGCGGCCCGTGTACCCCGCGGCGTCGCCCGCGCTGCTGCTCGCCTCCAAGAGCCCGGCGCCCTCGCCGCTGGTGGCCGCCTCGCCGCACTCCAACTCGCCCGGGATCACCGACGACGAGCTCATGGACGAGGCGCTCGTCGGCCCGGGGAAATGAGTGTCGAGCATACCGCCCCTCCCGCCCCTCCCGCCCCCTCGCTACCCCGTCTCGTGCCCACTCGGCACCGGCGACCGGCCCTATCGATCCATCCGCGACCTCGAACGCCCTGACTTGAACATTTTTAATCCTCTCCTATTTATCGTATTCGATCGTCTGATTGTGTTATCTTATCGATTAATTCTATTTATTCATTATCGTATAAGATTTTATTGTAGCTGTAATGTTTCCGTGTAAATGTTTGCGATGTTCAGCGCGACGATGACGATCGATAATCACCAAATTTTTGTGATTCACATTTTGTAATTATTTTTATCTAATAATTTGCATAATAATGCTGTGTCATATCATCATGTTTGTTGAAACGCAAAAAGACAGTAGATAGTCCATTTGAACCAACGGAATCCTACCGACTGCCATTACTACAAATAGTGTACAAAATATATTTCCTAAACGTTAGATTAAGTGATAGGTATGGTGAAAAGCCTATTATAGTTTTACAATCGGTTGTAAATAAATATGGATTGGTAATATATTATTGTAGAATATTATTAAGATTATGCTTATAGAAGAAGAGATTTTTAGAAATAAAAGTTCCGAAACTGTATTACAAGTTTTATTTAAACCTTTTTAAACTTACGCAATGGAGAGGCAAACTGAGAGCTAATGACGCCACCAGCGACAGTGCCTACAATTTATTGATTGGTCTCTTAGCTTTTAGTATGCCTCCACATTGTATTTACTTATTTGTTAAGTATTATAAATTAAAAATTACACACTAGCAATGGCAAGTTATTTCGTATTATCGGTATTGTCAGTAATATCTAAACGGGCTAGGGCGGTAAAAGTAGTAGGGATAATAAACGCGGTAGGGTCTTCTATGATATGGGTTTCGGTTGGTTTGTCTTCGGGCTGCTAAGCGCCTGCGAGCCTGATGCTGCTTTCTCCACTTGAATATCGGAATTGGTACGAAGCCCTCTGCAGTATCCATGATTTCCTCCGGAATGTTGCCCAAAGCGGCACCACCGCTCAGGTTATTGTCGATTAATAAACTTTCTGGAGTATCGTCTAAGACGGTATCAATCTGAGGGAAGGTGTACTTCTCCGGGCTGAAGGTCTCCTCGATGATGAGCTCAACGTTTGCGCCCTCGTACGCGGCCGGCACTTCCGCGGTAGTAGCCGCGTATTCAGTTCCAGTTTCAATGGCGATTACCTGTTTGTTTTGTTCCGAATCGTCGTTGTTTTGTACTTCTTTGTTTTGCTTGGATAGTGATTCATTTTCTGACAAAGGCTGGTTGATAGTTGAGTCTGATTGTTTTGCCGGATCCGCAAACACGCCGATGAGCCCTAGCGCGTATAGTACAATGACCAAAGTCTTCATTTTTTCTGTAACCAAAATTGCTTTCATGAAATTCACAACACGAACTAATGCAGACAAGAACCGACTAAGTCTTATATTAGGACAAAAGTGGAACAAAGAAAGGCATCCGTTATATTTGGATAACGCTTTTTATTTAAGTAAATGATTAGCGGATAAAAATATGGACATTAGGAATTCCCCGGGAGGTAGTCATTGTGCATGAGTAAGTACATGTACAGTAAATGAGTAGATATAATTCGCTAAGGTGATGAATGACATTTTTGAGATATGTTCGGTAAATATTTACGGTCGGCTGAATGCTTGTGTAAATATACAAACAAACGTATTCATTATCAGTGTTACTTCCGAAGTTTGTTTGTAAAACTGGGTCACCGGCACGGCACTACAATGCGAGTACTTACGTAGTAACGTCTCCGCACTTGTGGGCAATCTGGCCTGGGTCGACTGGGCCTCCTGGGTGGGTCTATTCTCCTTGCACTCTGTTGGTTTCTCCTCTGCGCTCTTGCCTTCTCCCTTCTCGCTTTTATCTTCAACATGGCAAACTTCGGAGGGAACGGATGCTGCCCCTCGGCCACCTCCATCATCTCATCTTCGACCAGGCCCGTTGATTGAGGCTCCTCCACTGGTTTCGATTGCACAAAGAATATAAATACTACGATAAAAATTAATGCGAGAAATTTCTTGCACGCCATTACAAATAACGTACAAATTCAACGCAAAAGACTAATTTTAAAAATAAAAAAATATATATTTCAAAATATTGATGCTACTGTTTAGTGAGGTGGCTCTAATCCAAGTTTAACGTCAATATGCTCTGAACGCCAGGTTTTATAGGAACCAAACGGTTCGGTGACACACTTTATGGCGCTGGGTGCATTTGTTTATCGCACCCAGACGGTGGTGTATGACTCTGTTTCAGGAAGCGTAACGGGTCATACATTCGATTCCAATTAACACATCCTCCGGTCAAATTCATAGTAGGAACTGGGGCAGAGCTCGTAACTGTAACTTCTTTTACATGTTATAAGCAATTGACTAAGAATGGAATTGGGCATTTGAACGATGCATCTGACTGATAACAGATGCATTTTCTCGTTTGCCTCTTGTCTTCTGTCTTCAGATAATATATATTGCACACAAAGAACATTTTTTTACGAGAGAACCGAGTTTGTTTAAGGGCCGGAGAGCGATAGGCATAGCAAGGTACATTTTATCGACTGTTAGGTACTATAGGAAAGTCAAATATATTTTCGTGTTATCTTTTTTGCGTGTGTGTTAATTTATAACGTCTGGCATATAACCTTCAAGCGTCAGCAACAGGTCAAAAACATCCCGAAATTAAAGTATCTTATTTTGATACGGATGCCTAAATATTACGTTCTTTGTTGTAGAGGAAACATAACATGTAATCTAAACCATAGTAGACCATAATACGACCGTAGAAACGATTGACCGAATTTGACGACCTGAGTGGTTCAGTGGTCAACATGCCACGCAAGAGGTCCCGGGTTCAGTTCCCGGCCGGGCAGATATTGAAATGATGAATTTTAATTTCTGTTATGGGTCTGGGTGTTCTATGTATAATAAGTATGTATTTAAAAGTATATAAGTAGTTTATAAATTATCTAGCACCCAAGCAAGCTTTGCTTACTTTGGGTCTAAATGGCGTTGTGTGAATTTATCTACGATTATTTATTTATTTTATTTATTTTTATTGGGACGGAAAGATTCTCGAGTGGCGAATACGTAAGTAGGCCTACTACCACACAGGCACAGTGCGTCCCCATAGATGGTAGTTTAAGATGTTTACTGGTTTGGTAGTAGAGAGCAAGAGGCACGACATCTGTCGAATTGTTTAACATGTTTACTGGTCTCGTGGTAAAATGCTGATTTTTTTTTAATACCACTAAGGTGTCAAACAAGCTTGCGGCCTGCCTGATGGTAAGCAGTCACCGCAGCCTATGGACGTTTGAAATACCAGGGCATCACCCACTTATTGATTGATTGCTTAGTAGATGAGATGAGAGGAATCGTGTTTTTTTTTGCGCCTAACGCGAAGGAAATGGGCACCCTCCGGTAGCGGTTGGGTGGAGGTGAACTCTCACAGAGTACCAGCCGGCCGGTCTCGAGACTCGCCAAAAAAGGGACCTAGGCGCCTACGTGCTAAACACCCCCTGGGAGCACCTGTAGCCAGGAAGGCTTTTCAGGTTTCATCAGAAGCGACACCCCATGGGGATGAGGTGCGCACAGAATGACTATCGTGTTATTTAGCTTTTGACTGGCACTACATATTCCCAACTAGGGAATATCCAGAGCCAAATTTGGTAAGGGACTGGAGGGTATTCTAAGATAGGTAAAAATTCAATACATGTAACTTATAGACAGGCGCTTATCCAGTATTTTCCTTTTTGTTATTGTGAAAATGACTTAAACCAATCGATAGAGCGAGCGAGCAGATGGAAATTTTTGACATTTTCAGTCTTAAAATCAAATTTGGTCTCATGGTGAATATTGGACACTTTTGGTCTTAAAAGCAGGGGTGAACATAAAATGAATGAACGACCGTAATAAAAGAAACTTAAATTAATGAATGAGCGATCGCAACGTGCTCGGTATCTTTGGAACTATAGCTTTTCAAAGATTGATGAATGGTAAGAAATGTAACTGAAAGCAATGAAAATCCCGGTTGTGCTAGCGCGCGAGTGACTAGAGTCCGCCTTGACCATGATCCAGGACAGATCAAGAACTGCTTAATCCTTTTTATCGTCATTTTTATAATTTTGATTCTTGGAGTAGATTTTTTAGCATTTTGGCCCATTAACCCGTAGGCGATTGTAAGTCAAGGTGAAGGTAAGACTGTCGACCAATTAAGTGGCTTTGTTGAAGACATTTATATCATTAATAATACCATACTATAAATACGGCTATTGTGTCGTTCGAGCATCACGGAGTCATTGTCAAGGCAAAGGCCTACTAACGTCATTTCGAGTCAGAGCTATAAAAGGTAGTAATTACTCACTGGACCTAAACAAACAGAAATATTTTACGACATTCTTATACACGTTGTTATTAATACATATTTCCTTGAAATATGTCCGTTGTTGTGGTTTATGGTTCGGCTTTAAGGATAACATAGCGGTATATTATACACTCTTTTTAATACATAAAAAAAAATATTTGCGGGCGCGGTACTGTCGATATTTTAAAATATTTTTGTTGGGGCACGAGTTATTGTCAATATTTCATTATAATATTTATTGTTTGCGATTGAGTGTTATTTAGGTATGCTTACATAAAATTCTTAACACGTACAATGCCAATTACAAAAGATTTAATTAAGTATTCTACTTGAATATGCAAATAAAGCTATTGTATATACATCCGTTGGCCGTGTGGTGTCCGGCAGAGTAGAATAGCACCAACCCCTTACACTCATGGGTGTCGTATAAGGCGACTAATGTTTTCGAGGCATAAGATCAAGAGTTTCCGTAGTCTGGAAAATGGGCAGCAGCATTTTCCATTGTATTATTTAAACACTGCGATCTCCAACCCGCCTGCCAAGCGTGGAGATTATGGCAATAACCTCCCCTTTCGTGGGAGAGGCCCTAAGTCCTGCAGTGGACTAGCTGTTACGGGCTGTGATGATGATATACATCGACACTGTTCAAGCCAACTCCATAGCAAATTAATACCGTAACAACTGGTAGCGTCAAAACGTAAGCCCCTCCGCATTTATATTCTACTGTTATTCTAAAGTAATATACGAGTAATAGCGTTGTAGAAAATCATCAGGATGCTACCCTGCTCAGCCTGTGTTTTTGTTCTTTAGTGTGTTTGTCATTTGTACCTATGTGTGTTAACTCTCACTTATCAATATAATTTATATGAACAGGAATGATGACTGGGTCCTCATTTTAAAATTGTAATTAGTCCGAGCGTATCAAAGTTTCGGATCGTGACAGGCAGGCAACATTTCAACGCACTATATCGGCGTTATTTTTTGTTTAAGCAAATAATTGGAAAATACAAGTCCAATATTTTTTTATAATCTACCTAACGGACTAAAAAACTTTTTTCAGGCATGCCTATTCGGGCGGGCTTTAAGAATAGCACCCCAGTTATAAAATCTAGCGACCCGCCTCGGTTACGCACAGGTTTTCCGGTTTCCTCTGCTTTTTAAATTATAGGCACTACATACTGAAAGCAAAATAAGGACCACTTGTAAATTTTGATAACCAGACTGATTTAATATAAAAGGTATAAATAAAGGCGAGGTCGCACACCATGAAGCTCTTCGAACGTATTGTGGATCCGACGGGAGTGTGCAATATCCAGTGTCAGTATGGGTTTCTGAAGGGTTGTGGGACCATAGACCCCATATTTGCCCTGAGAACCCTCATGGAGGGATACAGATCAAGGAACACGCCCCTGCATTTCCTGTTTCTGGACATGTAGAAGGTCTTTGACTGGGTCCCTAGTGAGACGATCTGGTGGGCGTTGCGGTCTATGTCGGTACCTAAAACCATACATTATTCGAGACACGTACCGCGATTCCAATTCCATACTGTTGGCGACACCAACCCGTTCCCTATTACGGTTAGGGTACACTAGGGCTCTGTGCTCAGCCCACTTCAGTTCAACGTGATATTAGACGAACTTTCTGTCAGCATCCAAAATTATAACTACAGGATCGTTGGTTAATCCGTTGTAGACGAGTTGTTACGTGGACCCAGCTGTGTTTTAGACGATATAGGGTGTAGGTAATCTGCATAGCAAACATTTTATGAAAGAACATTTTAGAAATCACTCATTTCAAGAAAGAAGACATTTTAGGATGCCACCAAATTAGGAAGCAGACCTTTTTAGGTAGAAAACAGATTGTTTATAGAAAGATGTTGATGTACGCAAATTTTACGATACAGACATTGTACCCCAGAGGGGTACAAACTTTGAGTTTTCACAACCATAGCTATATCATTGCTTGAAGAGTGCCATTCACTACGGCCTGTATCTATTGAATTTGGTTTCCTTCATCAAGTGATCCAGAATACTTGAAATCGATTTTTAGAGACTGGAAGTGTGACCAGAAGACAGGTTTCTGGCAGGATTCGATCAACCACTGTTTTAATATCTATTTTGTATATACCGTTTATAATGTAACAATATGTGTTCTGCAGGTGTACCTTACTTAAATAAATAAACAACCTCACAGGGAGATCACTACCACTACGTACGCTTAACCACGCAGAGAGCGACAAATTGATAGCGAAAGCCGGATTAAAATCTGTTGCGTGGTTATGGAGTAGTTAGCGGATATCAGACAGACGCAGAAAACAACTTTTTAAAGTACTTAAGTAAAGTTAAGGATAATGCACATGCGTGTCGCACGCGTCTGAGACAATACGAAGCCGAAACTAGCCGGTGCGCATTATTGATCGCCGCACACCAGTGTACCTGCCTGTTCCTACACATTTCATGGATCATATCTTGAAAATTGAATAATTAATGTTTAGGTACCTATACTAAATTTAATATAAACGATAAATGATTAAATTACCCAACGTACCCAAAAAATTGAAATATCAGCGCTGTAAGTCGTTTCTTGCGCCTCACAGCACATGCTGAGTGAGTACCATTTACGCTGGCCACCGCGGCACCGACAGTATCATGGGAGGTTACGTATTGTTTTAATTTAGATATTTTAAGTATTAATGTTTCCGTTGTCTGTAATTGTAACAGTTATTGTGTCGTGGTGTGCTATGTGTAATAAATGTCTTTTCTTTCTTTCTTCTTTCAAATCGTTCCATATATTCTGTAGGTACGTAAGCACTGCACTTTTAGTAGGTAGATAATAGATACCTACCTAGATCTGATTTTGGGTAAAAAGAAGAGAGACATATTGTACCGAGCCCACCTAATGAGATAGGGGCTGAAAGATGATACCTAGATCCTGTAGGAATGACTTTCTTGCGATCTAAAAACGCCTGTGAAAACATAATAAGCAATTGTTACGTGTTCGCAGCTTTGTCGATTCTTTAATAAGGCGATAGCTCGTATCCTAGCGTCCCGTGTTGGTCGGCTGCTTCGTATCGAACTCTACTCTGCGCACGCAGGTGCTGTGGTCAGTAAACCTAAATGGAGACCGGATGACACAATATAAAGATAAAATATTGAGAATAGACCTACTGAAGAGTGCTGCAGATCACTTGATCCTTGCAGATTAGAAAAAAGCTAGGTACTAGGTTCTACCTACCTAAAGGCAAGTACAAAAAAAATAAGTTTGTCCATTTTGTGTTTTGTTTTGGTGGTTTGGTTAAAAACTTTAGATAAACCTTAGCAGATATGATTTCCATACGATGTCTTTGTCATCCATCATCATGTTCACTCATGATGAGGACAAAGGCTTTCAGTGACTCGGTAAATCGTTGTTCCAACTTTAGCATGCCTGTCCACGCTGATCTTCCCGGCACGTGGTTTCAACTAGCCATATAAGCTATTTTAAGTACCTATACGTAGTGTTATAATACTCAGTGACAAACCAGCACACTGCCCACCCGATGGAAGGCGGTAAGCGCCGCCCATAACACCTGCAATTCATGTGGTGCGTTGTCACCGTGAGCACCTTCAACCCGGAACACAACAATAGAAGCGTTATGGCTTGGCGGCCGAAATAGATACTACCGGTGGTGCTGTGGTCCAGACGAGACTCCTCAAGTTTGACGGACTCCGAGATATTTATTACTGGGGGTTTATTTGTTTATCTAAATGATTTGTTTATTCATTCTTATCGTTATCTAAATCAAAAGGACTTAGGTACAAACTCCAGCATGCTATCTATAAAAAAGTAGGTACCTAATAATTTACGATGGGTGGATTTATTGTCTTTTATGAGGAACCGAGTATGAGTAATTTAATTACAAAGTACTTATTTCCTAAATTTTCATTCGGTGTACTATTACCGACACGGCGTGTATGTGAGTTTTATGGAGCGCAGAGCTAAAATAAAAGTGTATACCTACCTATGTACCTACACAGGAGGAATAGGTAATAGGAATAATTAAACGGGTAGTTTCTACTTGTGATAAAATGTCAGATGACTTACATGACAAAAGCAAAGCCCAACTCTAGTCTAGTAGAATACTAGCTAATTATCAAAAACAGTTTTATCATGTGTTTTTAGAGATTTCAGATGATCTGGTAGGCGTTGCGGTCCAAGTCGGTACCTACCTGCGGCCTACAATATATTGACATTATCCGCGACGTTTACTGCGATTTCGATTCTATAGTTAAGATTGCTGTTGGTGATACCAACCCGTTCCCTTGATATTATCGGTGGGGTACACCAGGGCAGGTATATCGCATCTCATGTGCCCGACGAGGACGGCGCGGGCGGAAGGGGCTAGCGATTCAGCCCTCTGAATACTACAAGAAACAAGTTGCATTACCTACATCTAATTTGCTTCTCGATACCTATTTATCATATCTCGCTCATCTCACCCCAGCTCTTTTGAACCAAAATTCGTTCGCTCGCTACACACGCTCATTTTTCTTAAACATTCGAGAGTCAACAATATACCAAAAACTCCAAGCCGAGTTCGTTGCACTCGTTCAGTCATTGGTTTATGTTATGTTTATCATGTTCACTCAAGTTATTCGAGCCAATATTCGAAAAACTGCAAGCTCGCCACGCTTAACAATCGCGGAAGCCATGGCGACCGTGACATCGCATATAAGCTGCAAGAGTGTTGCTTAGATGGTCGCGCAGTCTGGCAATGTACGTAGGGAATTTTTGGCCATGCTACGCCGCCACCCGCCAGGCACGGGGAGGAGAGGCCGGCCCAAGCAGCGATGGCTTGACGTCGTTAAAAGGAGAACATGCGTGCTAGCAAACTCAACGCCAAGGATGACAAACACCGAGCAAAGTGGACAACGAGAAGTAGTAAGGTGGCCCGGGCCCTCGCGCGCGAGAGTACAACCTTGGCGTCAGTACGCCAAGATGATGTCTTCGTTCGTCACATCTAAACCGCTTTGGTGCAGCGACTTCCGAAGCTTGTAAGGCCCCTCCGCAGTATTCAACGCGTCGTAGAGCGGAGCCAGCTGAGCTGACCACGGCCTTCCACCATCTTTAGATATACGCCGAGCTACGGCACTTTGCTTGTAGACTGTGAGGACGCCGTAAGTTATCCTACGTCATCGACTACAAGAAAATATCCACTAGTGATAGTAGACGTTTAGAAGACCTACAAAATGTTGGTCTGCCCGTGCACAATCTGGCACAAATATAAATATTTTTTTAGTGACCAGACTTCGACTTTTCGTAGCGATAATACTTACATATCCTCTTGTGGGGGTTCTGTAAGTAAAAAAACCGGGGTGCCTCACATCCTTTTGGCAGTTTCACTTTCCAGACACATTATAGTTACCTTTCTCTTATGTTACTTTAATGTGGCTGAAAAGCGAAACTCTACTTACTTATTGTTATTTACCTGATCTTTGGTTGGGCCACAGAAATATAAAGAAATAAACGGTGGGTAGGGCATCTCAGATAGTCGGACAAAAATGTACATTATGCTGTCGTAAATAAACGCAGTTAATCTCGTGTTGCTGGGCGTCCGTGATAACTCCGTGTGATATGAGAAACGTGTCCGTAGTCACCAACCCTACCTATCTAACGCAATTGAGATAAATAAGCAATGGACATTAGAAATCCATTAAATACCTACTACGTTACATATAACATACCTACCTACATTACGTCAATACCTAGGTACTTAGGTAGATATATCTAGAATGTCCAAAGTGTAAAATCTTATCGTATCTTATTCGTGGAATAACTCTTCAGATGATTGCTATCAATCGCATTCGTGAATTCGTCAAGTAAATTGTGAGAACCTACATTAATATGAAATTCAGGCAATGTGGTACATCATCATCATCGTCCTAAAGCTTATCCCGGCCTTTGCTAGGGTCCTCTTTCCTACACATTCTTCGCCCGGTCTTCGGCATCCTCGCGTCGTAAGCCATGGTCTCTCGCATCCAACTCAGCGATGTCAATCCATCGCTTCTTGGGCCGCCTTGTGGTCTTTTGCATGATACCGGTAAGTTCAGTCACTTATTACCCACACATTCCTTCAGCTTACACAACACATGACTATACCAGCGCAGGATAGCCTCCTAGACCTTTACGGATGGTTTCAAGATCCGCGCTGCACATAGCCATATACTCGTATTCTGTTTTGGCGACGTTCAGTTTCATACTCCCGTTTTCTAGCACATCCTTTCTCGTGTCCATCCTGTTCTCAAAATTCTGTCTAAGCTTTCCAACCAGTGCGATGTCATCAGTGAACTCCTGGCTCTTGTTTTCTTAATAGAGGTTCGCAGCGTTCGGTAGTAGGCCGTCTACTACGTACCCGGAATGTCCATGAAGAGGACTCTGTACTGTGCAGTGAGGTATTCACCCTGGATGAGCTTGGACTGGGATACATGGCCGATGTTACGTCTTCGGATCATCAGATAGTCCATTTATGATTGGTGCGGGCCACTTCTGTAAATGATGAGGTGTTCAAGTCTCTTCTGGAAAAAGGTGTTAACCACAGCCAAGTCGGTGGTCAGTGAGGTTCGGAAAATTTCTTCTCCCTCACTGTTCCGCTAGCCGTAGCCAAAGCCCCCGTGTACCCGACCGAACTCCTCCCTCCTCTGGCCTTCGTGGCTGTAGAGGTCCGTACCAACTACGATCTGTTCAGAGGATTGTTTACGTCGCAGGGTATCATGGTAACTATTCCAGAAGCCAATATGTTCAGTGTCAGCGCAGCCGGACTGGGCAGCATAGGCGCTAATGAGGTTGTATGTTGATCCTTCTATCAGGGCTATGACCAGCATAAGCCTTATGACAATGCCGTCACAATACATTTATAAGAAGCTTATATACATATGTACACTTATTTATGAAGAACAATGATGTTTATAATATAAATACTAGAAATAAAGATAAGCTTTTAGTGGTACTTGTCGTCCAACCAAAGTCCACAAATCATTATAGTAAATCTAGTCCATGGGACTGAACTGCGGTTCTATACCTACAGGTATTTCTCTACTATAAACGTATAAAAAAAGTAATTTAGGCTTTGTGGGTTTCTTACCGTTTCTTTACCACGGAGAACCATCTAGGAAACAGCGTTAACTTTCCTTCCTTCCCACACACGGTGTCTTTTGTTCGTTCCCGGGCTGCGGGACACCTGCTCTGCGTTGGCTGCGGTGGGGATGGTATAGGGTAGGGGTAGGCTGGAGTAGGGTAGGGTGGGGGTTGCTGCCTATTACATGCAGCATTTGTAATGCACACTCGCTTAAAAGTCTGTCTGGCGGTGGCGTGGGGGCCGGGTCGCTCTTTCCCTTCAAATATGGTTCAATTGGTCAATGTCTATGGGCCCTGCTTTATACTCATGAATGGGTGCTGCCTTGGTGGACTGGCTTACTCTTGCTGTAGTTTTAGGTAGTATTCTTAAGTCGGTATACTAGATATAGTATACGACTCTGGCACGATCCGGCCGTGGTCGGCGTGGGGTGGGTGTGCTCCGGCCCTGGGCACAGCCAACGTATCACTGCGTGTTTCCTTCCTACTTTCCTACCGCAGTCCTTTTTAACGATTGAAAGTGATATTTAATGTCTTAATCAATAAAGAAATGTTGAGTTTGCCCTAACTCCCGGGTCTTGGAGCCTAGATGGGCTCCTGTATGTTCGGCGAGCTCTCTATGCCGACCCGTGAGCGAGCAACCGTTGAGCGTCATGACGCGGAGTTTTCTAATTGGCACTTCTGTCTTTAACCCTGCTCGCACGTGGTGGGGAACGCCCTCGCGAACTTGTCGCAGGTTTAGGGCGATGTGCCTGCGCGTCGTATTTCAGCGACGCCCTATCTCTGAGTACAATCCCGTTAATCCTTCCTATCATGCTTATTTATTGGTGATTTGGTTTTTTACGTGAGTTGACTACCATCCATCCCGCACATACGTCTTTCCTTCATATTACTGGCCTTTCAGGCATTTCGTTGCGCGCGCGAAGTAGGTACCTACATACCTACTTAATGCGCACGCTTGATGCAGCGCACACCCTTAGTGGATCTTCTTGGAGCCACCCAAAAGCTCACATAGAGACTAGGTAGGTGCATATATATAATTATTTATTCTACTATTACTTTCACCTACCTATTAGATAGACTGTAGAGAATGTGGAGAATACTAGGCACCTATCTACACACATAGACACAGAACACAATATTCTCTACCATAAGCTAATGGCTAACTACTCTCCAATTTTGTTCGCGATTAATATTGGGTAGCACAACTAAATTATGTTGTCCACTCATGATGATGGGAATCAACATAATATATCATGACGTGACGTCTTCTAAACATGTAGACATGTGGTTAACACGTGACCATGATACAGCTAACAAACAATACGACCGCAATACATCACTGAACCCCTGTAGCCTGATAAAATGAGTGATAATAATATCAGTAGGGATGGGCCTAAGTTAATTTCACATTTGGTTTCACCGAATTTCAGCAGCTTCACAGCTTGTGCCGGGCTTCCGTATTTGGCGGAAATTCGATTCAGAACACCGAATATTCGGTATCAGAAAATATTGAAATGGTTCAACTATTTTGGGTAAAATTATAAAACCTGAACTGATACTTAATTAATAGTCATACAAGGGAACAAAGAAATATTCATAAATACCACACATACAGGCCGATATCTAACGGTTATTATTTTTGTGATTTTTTTTCAATTGGCGCGGTAATCCTGAGAGTGTAAATCCATTGAGGACAAAATTACAAACTAATACTTTCCTATGGCAAAAAAAATCAAAAAGTTCAGGTAAGTATCCCAAACGGTTCTAACCTCCTTCCGGCAAGAAAACTCGCTCTCACAATATACCGATCGTCCAGAAGATGATAAAAATATTCATGCTAAAGAACTTATGATCTAGAGTTCGAACACTTTCACAGCACTTTCTGGAATGCAACAGTAGAAAGCTAAGAGCCAAACTACGGCCGAAGTTTGGCCAAATTTAGAATTTTTATCGATTATTCGGCCGAAGTTCGAGCCCGGTCCAAATCACATTCGGGCCATTACATCACTAAATATTAGATTAGGGGATTACGATCTACCAGCTGCAGTTCCCTGCGTTTTTGCGTAAGCGGCACGTTTGGCAGTTCAAGGTCCGCGATAGAGCATTGATTGGCGTGACGTCACCCTCGGGCGGAGCGCCCGCCGCCGGCCGCCGTCGCCAGTCGCCGGCCCGCGCTCTGGCCGCTACGAGCGCCTCCGAATCGCTCACCTGTAGATAATAAATCATTATGTTTTGCCTATAAAGGACACCGGCAACGCGTTGCTGTCCGACAACCTATAAATTCATACACGAAGTCACACATGACTACTTTAATTTATAAATACTTATTTAAAACAAAATCGAAGCCAGTTTTGCAACTTAGCCAGTGAAAGTAGGGAAGGATAGACGGATCTCTTTAGTGTTTTAGAAGACAATATTTTACATTGTTGAATATTTTTAGTTTAGATTATATTTATCAAAACTCTATAGTTTAATATAAAGACTGAAACAGTGAACTACGTTACGATGAAGGACAAGAACACGAGGTGAGTTTAAACTTATTATTTTCATTGTAGCATATGTATATTTGAAAATATTATTAAAATATAAATAGAAATAATCCCCATGATAAATGCCAATCAAACCTGTGTAAAATAGAAAATTCCATTTATTTACGAAACTCTAGTTACATATGAAGCGGCGCTGCATTACGCCATTGCCTTTGAATAAGTAAATTAAATATTAGTAAATACGAATACGAGTTAAGGGATACGAGGCATTATAAATTAACCCCAATTAACCTAATTAACCCCATATGAACACATTCGGCTCGATAACAGCTTACAGCAGTTTTGATACTCTACCCAAAACTTTACTGATTAACCCATTCCAATTGATTTTTTAACACTAATAGCCAATCTGTTGTAGATGAAGCCAAAATACCTACAAAAGTTAGTAAAAAAAATAAAAAATAATGTTATTGCTGAGAATGTTATTGAACTGAGGTATTCAATTGTTCAGATATTTTAGAGTCTTGAATGGTGAGTTGTGATGAGAAATTATGAATGTCGCTCCGCACACGCATTATACGATTACACGGTAACTTGACTAACTTATCTAACGATTCACGCGTGAATGTCCATGACTATGGGTCCCAGCTAGGTGCCTAAAATTTCCCTGGCTTTGTAATTTCGCAAATACCGATGTCTGACCTAAAGCACACTATATCATATTTGTAAATATCACACAGTAATATACCCGTGTTTGTCTTTATTGTCCTAAGTATTTAATGTTTCAATCACGACTTCACGACTTAAATAGTGATAGGTAAAATATGCTCTTAAAAAGTTTCTGTAGGTTTTTCTATGAGGCTCGTAGCGTTACGCCTATCTACTGCTAACGCCTGATCTAAGTAAGGTACTTTAAAATCATTATTTTCAATTTATGTAGGCAACCACTGCGATACAAGATTGCCATAGTGCAGGGCCCACAGTTAATTTAAGGATACCTAACACCATTCTTGTTTTTTGTACCTCCTAACCTGTATGTAACCTATTAAGTTAAATAAATTTATTCTTGTTGTAATTCTTAAAATTCCTGCTTTGTCACTATCGCATTCCTATCACTAGCAATTACCAATCAGGTATTGTCTGACTGAAAAACGAAAAACCGTTTAACCGACTCTCTACTTCCGCGCTATCCGTTGACGCGACAACTCTGCCGGTTACCTCGTCTTGATGTTCCTGCACTACATTATTATACATCACTCTACTCTCGTATTGTTATATAGGATTAAGCATGATCATCGGCTGCTAAATATTATGTATAAAGACCAACCAAGTGTATGAATAGGGTCAAAGTTGGAACAGGTACAAAAGAAAAGGGTCAGGGTTTTTGAAGTAGGTCGCAAAAGGAATACAGTAAACTTTCTTCCGGTTGACCGTAAATATCCAAGGTTTAGAAGAATTTAACAACAAAATGGTACATCCAAATCATTTGTTTTAGGTAGTCGCAACCTGATATTGTAACTGCCATGGTTACATGTATCTAAATATGTAAATTTAATGGTATAGGTAGGTAATTAAAAAGATAACAAATTGTATAAATTCTAAAAATATTTTGATGATACTACTTTTGAATGTATTTAAATGTATTTATTCAAATCAGACTAAATCATCTAACAGCTTGGCAAAGGCCGCCCTCCTACTTTTCCATACTTCGCGATCGTTTGCTATCATTTTTTATTACATAATATATACATTTGCAATTTATTGTAATCTGTACATTTTACTGTAATCTCTGACTAATGGTGTTGGTCTCACAATTATTATCATGTTGATGGATGCCACGGAATACCCATTATTACTGTAACAGTACTTCTGATATTATTACGTACATTTATTGTAAAACTATCTGAAATTCCGCTACGGCCATGTACCAATGCCTCTTTTCTGAGCTATGTACATTAGTTGATTACTAACCGATGCTCTTACGGTGAGGGAAAACATCGTGATGAAACCTGCAAATTCAGGCAACTGAATTTGTAACCATGATCCAATCTGGTCAGGTTCCCCTGGTAGCAGGGTCACGGAGGTCAGATGGTAGCCGCTCCATTGTAATTACCTGATCGCCAAATCCTGGATCATGGTCAAGGTGGACCCCGGGCCCTCGTTCTCGAGAGCACAACCAGGACATTAACACCAAAATGACTTTTTATTTATTGTGATACGCTTATTAGTTAAAATAATATCAGTTTTATAGTATCTACCTAGATGAAAATAAATACCTAATCTCACAGATAGCTTTTCTATATGGTGATATTAACTTAACTGTGTTAGCCAAACTACCCAAACGGCTCTGTTTAACGTGCTTTGCCAATCAGACTTTATCGTCTTAATTAAATTTATGTACCATAAGTAGTTTTGGTATGTTATTACTACCTATACCTATTACTACTGTATTGATATCGTAGTGCTTAGGAAAATACAGGTTTTAGTATCTAGGTAGACTGAATTTGGGTACCAACTTTTTAGTTAATAAATAGAAATGATTTATTGGTTATCGTAGGTGTAAATTATATTTTACTAGCGACCCGCCCCGGCTTCGCACGGGGAGAAAGCTTAACAAATTATTATACACCTAAAATTCCCTCATGAATCACTGTCTATTGGTGAAAACCGCATGTTTTAGTTTATCGCGAACAGACAGACAGACGCGGCATCTAACTTTGTTTTACGTTAAGTAGTGATATGAATCAGATAAAATACTCAAATAAATGGCAGTCATTCTATTGTGCAATCGGAATTATATAGCAAATTATAATAGCGATTTTAATTCTACTCTATCTATCTACGTAAGTTTCTATAGTGCTAACTGAGTACCTACCTACTCAATTTTTTTATGAAACTATATTTAAATAAATAAATAAAATAAATATTCGTGGACAAATTCACACAGCGCCATCAAGCCCCAAACTAAGCAATGCTTGTGCTATGGGTGCAAGATAACTGATATACTACTTAAATACTTTTAAATACATGCTTATTATACATAGAACACCCAGACCCGGAACAGAAATTAAAATTCATCATTTAAATTTCTGCCCGGCCGGGAATCGAACCCGGGACCTCTTGCGTGGCAGACCATTGAACCACTCAGGTCGTCAGGTAGGTTATTTCTTCTATGAGACTTCGCAGTAGCAATTTTGATACGAGTGTATGTTGATATAGGTATCAATATTGACAGACTGACGCAATCATTGGCACATGATGATCATGAAAACCACTCGTGTAACTAAAATCCGGTCAACGCGGTCATAAATAGATTGGGAGATTTCCTAAATGCCATAATAGGTAGGTACACAAGTATTTTACTACTCATTGTTGATAAAATGTGATGAAATCATGAACAATTATTGAACAGGTTGTAGGTTTATTGAATTATTTAGAATTATATTTGCTAACATTAGTTTTACAATCAGATAATCATTAGCTTGCGATTAATTTCGTCAGATTTCGGCAAAGCTGTCTGATAGGGCATCTGTTACGTAGGGCAGACGCGTTTATTATCGATGCTTAGGAATGACGTGAAAATACGATTATCTAAGAAGGTGAGGACCGAGCCCTGTCGCCATGTTATCTAATCTGCATGATACCTATAAACGCGACCTAGCACGATCGAACATGTATTAACATTTCACGCTCATTTCGGTACATTACTAGCGGCCAATTGCACAAGCATACGTTAAAAAGTAAAACCCGTGTGAAAGAATAGAAAAATATGGTTACCTACATAAAATCTGTATGAAAAATGTTAATAGTAGTGGTTCAATACTTAAATGGATTTTGTTAATCCCTTAATACGCCAACTGTTTTTATGGTTTTTATTTTGCATTGTCGATGGAATATCGAAGCAAGTGGAGTATCACCAAATTGCGTAATCATTGTGTAATAAATAAATTGCGCAACTTTTTCTTCACTCTTCTTTTCTTGAAGGTCACTGTGATAAAGATGAAACAGGCTCACATATTAATTAATTCTCTACATACATTAAGTATTTATGGGTATATTTAATTAGGCCACGACAGTAATGCCGAAGACCGGGCGAAGTGGAGAAGATTTAGTAGGAAAGCGGACCCTGGCAGAGGCCGGGATAGGCGCTAGGACGATGATGATGATGATTTTAATAGGTCATTAAGTAGATTAAATACTAGTATCTATTAATTACGTGAAAGTTTATCATGTCCGTCATCACAGAGGTCAATCCCGCCTTCTGTCCCCCGCGTTTCTACATTTCCTCCTTCTCTTCGCTCGGTCTTCGACTGCGGCTTACGACATGAGGATGCCTGAAGTAGTAACAGTAACCCGTTGTCTCTTGCAACAGACTCTGCGATATCGACCGATTCAATAGATATCAATCGGTCGCTTGCTTCTTGGGCCAATCGTGATGTCTCTCCTCGTACTAGCAGGTTTATGCAACTATTTACCACATATTTATGATATCCGTAAGCCTTGCGCACCACGTGGCTAAAGCAAGTATCTATCTGAATAAATAATATGTTTAATATTATAATAGTTTAATAAATAGAATGTTACTGAATTCTAAATATAAATTTTGGACTTTGACCGACCGACAGCAAAGCGACCGGACCGTACGAAACTTGAGGATAGAGAACCAATGATTAGTATATTGTTTTATAAGTTTAGTTATATTGGCGTGCAGCAGATTAACACATAGCTAGGTTTTAATTTATCCCGAAATTCGAGGAAGGTAGATCCAGCTGGAACACAATTTAGGCGATCGAGCTATGAGGTACAGACTGAGACGTTCTTCCCTTGAAAGAGAGAGAGGCCTTGTACTAGTATTGACGGATTTTTCCTAAGATATGGGCGCGTTTTCCCATATTTTCCTAAAAGCACGTTCACAAGAGTGCGGGTTACAAGCTGCTTTCTCGGCATACAAGGTGAACGCTGTAACCACAAGAGCGGTCCCTGCGCGGCTTTGGAGTGGAGATGCTCCGACCAAAGCTGTGCGTCCGCTGCAGCGAAAAGGTTTCTTGCTGTAAGGAATACGTGTTCCTACAGGATAACGATGTTTCTGCCGATCGCAACATGATATTAAACGCATGATTCGCATCCCCATTCATCTCACTCTACTCGTATACTGAGACTGTCATAATGTTTCTTAGTAATGTCGAGTCGACGCATTTCGCGCGAAACTTACATAAATTATCGGAAACGTAATTTGGGCCACCTACACTCAATGAGTTTCGCCTACCTAGATACCTACTATTGCGCCGGATTTAAGTCTGAAGCATTACCTACGTTAGAAGATATTCTGTGTCTTATGCCCTTTTTTTGTCAACTAAAAAGTTCCTTATCGCTGTGGAATGTGATACCTGTTGTTGGGTTTCTCTTCGTGCAATGTATTTTGCAACAAAAAGCCATCCTTGACGACTAAGTACTTACAGTCATAAAAAACCGGTATACGACTTGTGATAAAGAAACTGCAGTTATCCTTAAATAATACTTACAGGGGCCTCTTTATAGACGTGCCAATTCGACAATTTTAACGCTTTTTGACAAATAAGTTAGGTCCAATATGCGACAGGTTATTACTGACAAAAATATCAGACTAAAAACCCGTTTAATAAAGGCGACAATTGTCAAATTTTCCTTGTCGAGTCGAATAACACACAATAAGTACTAATAAGTCACACAATAGTTTCTTAGAAGAAACTATTGGGTGACTTATTTGTCATGGTAATTGCCTAATTTGGCACCTTTTCCGACATTTTTGTCACCACACAATATCAAGGCATGCATAAGAGACAACATGAGCATAAAACAATTTTACTTTTGTTTTTTACTTACACTTTTTTTTTGCTATTTGAAATGGACGGCAAATCAATAATTGTAGGCAAATTTTGTGATAATTTAATACACGAAATAAAAATTAATAAATGGAAACAATAAACTACTCCTAGTATCCGTCGACGACGTTAACACAATTTTTTTTTTATATTTGTAACTGCTGCTGATGTAACTGACGAAAGGATAAGATCTATATTGTCCAAAATACACTTTCTCCTTAAATAAATGTGGTGTCCGGTAAAAAAGCATCAACCCCCTCGACAAGGATGTCATACAAATTGTAAAAAATATGCTTTAAAGTAAATTCTAGAGGATACAATATTTTTTATATGGACACAACTTTTTTCGACATCGTAAATGGAAATCTCCTATATCTTCATAAAAAAAAATTGCAACCTTACCTGTCGCCTGTCATTGTCGCGTTTATACATAGAAATAGGACCCAGGTTTTTTGTGTTTAGTTTTTGGTTGGTCATGTTACTGTAAGGCGCTGTCCTAATTGACAACGGTCGTGCGATCAGGTCGTACGACGGGCTCGCCCGCAGTAGGAGTCCACAAAACCGCCAGTGACAGTGACGTAGTAGACAGTGACGCATGAGTGAGTGAGACCACAAAACCGCCCGTTGCCAATAAGGACAGCGCCTTCGGGTGTCTAAAATTAGTTAGTAGAGGATCAAACAAAATCAATATTTACATGTTATTATGTCTATGCATAATGAGTTCAAGGAGTAAGTGATAATGACAATAATGACTCGGAGACACAGTCTTTCCCTGCGTTCCGTGCGGGACACAACAAGTGATTGCTCTGTAATCGTATTGCATTAAAACGTGCCTAAATCACGTGAATACGTAATAAAAGTACGAAATGGTGCTCGTTATATTTGGCTTCAGTTTGCATTTCGGTAGAAAACTCCGTATTATAAAACTACAAAGGTGAGTGTTCGATAGAATAAGTCATAACAACGAACGTTAAATATAAGTACACAAATGTTTTAAAGAGAATAGGTACCTATTAATGTTCGACTTCTATTGTTTTGAATATTGCTGTATATTCATAAACGTCGGCATAACATTAAGTTACTGTTACTTGCGTTAGCGTGAGTGTAGGTAGGTACCTATTAGATACATTTTCTTTTTTGCTAGTAGGATGGCCTTTTGACTAACTTCACTTGAATAATGCGCTTATTAGATTTGGCTAAATTCAGTTGTTTAAATTCAAAAACAAAAATTGTGCGAGAAAATCAAAATGGACTGTATTGCTCAGAAAATAAGTGCCACGCTTAGGTGGCAGTGGGCAGGGCACATAGCTCGCCGAGCAAATGGCAAATAGGGCAGTAAGGTTCACATATGGCGAACACGTACCAGAAGACACAGCGTAGGATAAGATCGCAGGAACCTGGACGCGGAAGGTACAAGGCCCGCCTTTGTGGAGATCTCTGGGACGGCCTATGCCCAGCAGTGGGCGTCTTCCGACAGATATGATGATGATGATGATGACCATATCACATAGATACAAATACGAGCCATTACAAAACGTCTGACAGTTATAAGTTAGTATCCTGTGCTTACGGGTGGCCAAGGATAACGGTATGCACAGTCAGTGGGTCGAGTAAAATTTTTGCAGCAACTATAGACTAGGTAACAAAAACATAGTAGGTAAAATAAGTAGTAATAAGAGAAAGTGTTCGCCAATCAGCTAGAATCGAACATAGTGGTGGCATATCCTGAGAACACAGATCAGGAAAATTATTAGCTATCTACAGAAAATAAACAATCATGGCTTAAAAAGCTGCTGCCCATTTTCTGGTCTACTGAGGTCCTACTTTTGGAAGATACAAGAGAGAAAAAGTGTTCTATTAGTTTTAAGTCTAAGAGTAACTTATCCACGGAGGTAACAAAACTGTTTTTTTTTTTTTTTTTTTTTTTTTTTTTTTTATGACAAACAAGTCGGGCATTTGACCGCCATCTCACCTGTTGGTAAGTGACGATGCGGCCGAAGATGAAGCATGCCCGTCTTGGAACAGCCTATTCACTCTAGCCTTAAAGGCATCCAGATTATATTGATCAGGGAACACACCCGCAGGCAAAGCGTTCCATTCCTTAGCCGCACGCATTAAAAAGGTCGAGCCAAAGCGGTTCGTGCGGATGGCTGGAAGATCCACGACATAAGGATGAAGCGCTCGCCCGGATCGCGTTTCCCGATGGCGGAAAGGGGCCGGCGGAATGAGGTCGTGCAGCTGCTTCGCACACTCTCCGAAATGTAATCTGTAGAAGACCGACAGACGCGCAACCCTACGCCGATGTTCGAGGCTCTGCAGCCTAGCCTTAATCAACCGCGGGTCACAAATTATCTTCTTTGCACGTTTTTCCACCGAATCCAAAGCCGCCAGTTGATATTTAGCTGATCCATCCCAAAGGTGGCAGCAGTACTCCATGCAGGACCGCACTTGTGCTTGATATAACTGAAGCAACTGCCTAGAAGTGAAGTACCGCCTAACCTTCGAGAGGATACCAAGTTTTTTTGCTGCAGTCTTTGCCTTGGATTCGATGTACTGACCGAAGTTGAGATTTGAAGATAACTCAACACCAAGAAGCTGTAGGTTGTCGGTAATTTCCACAGAAACATCCCGAAAAGTTGGAGTAAGATGGAATGGACTCCTTTTGGCGGAAAACAAACACGCCTGAGTTTTGGTTGCGTTGAACGCCACCAGATTGGCATCGCCCCAATCAGAAACTGCCTTGAGAGCTATGTCCAAACGATCAACCATGGCCTCTCGACAAGACTGAATATCGTCCCTGTTGGCTTTTGCCTCTGACAGATATCTATCCGTTACCGTGCTGTCATCTGCATACCCAAACGTACCTGGTACAAGCAGATTGTTAATATGCAGCAGGAATAAAGTCGCGGACAGTACAGATCCCTGAGGAACTCCCGCGTCGATAGCCTGGAGATTAGACGAGTAGCCATCGATAACTACACGGATTGAACGTTCACTCAAAAAATCTGATATCCAGGTGCAAAAGCCAACAGGAATACCAAATGAAGGAAGCTTGCTTAGAAGGCAAGCATGCCAAACCCTGTCAAAGGCCTTAGAAATATCAAGAGACACAGCAAGAGCCTCGCCATGTCTCTCAATGGCCTCACTCCATAATTGTGTGGCATACACCAGAAGGTCCCCAGTAGACCGACCACGGCGGAATCCGTACTGGTGATCGCTGAGGAGATCGTTACCTTCAAGATGCGCAAGGAGTTTATTGTTCAGCGCACGTTCCATAATCTTACAGAGTATGGAAGTGACCGAAATAGGGCGGTAATTGGAAGGGTCGGCACGGCTGCCTTTTTTTGGCACGGGCTGCACATTGGCAAGCTTCCACGACTTAGGTACAATACCAGTCTCAAGTGAGAGGCGATACAGGCGCGTGAGAACAGGAGACAGCTCGGGGGCACAACTACGCAGGACTATTGCCGGTATACCATCTGGTCCACTAGCCTTGTTCACGTCCAGACTCCGCAGGATTTTCAATATCTCTTTCTGATGTATTCGCACCTCTGCCATAGCGCAGTCAGCACGGGGTGAGATAGGTGGTGTTTTTCCTGCAGTATCCAAACGCGAATTCGCCGCGAAAAGAGAAACAAGCAAATTTGCTTTCTCTTCAGCAGCATGGGCCAATGTTCCGTCTGGTTTTAGCAACGGAGGCAACGAAGATTGGCTGAAATTTGATTCGACCGCTTTTGCCAAAGACCAAAACGCCTTACTCCCAGGAGGGTAAGAGGCCAGTTTGGCGCCAATCCGGCTTATGTGATCGAATCGAGCCCTGCGTAGCGTCCTTTTGCAAGACTTGGCGGCGAGGTTAAAGGCTCTCTTCAGTTTGCGAGTATCCGGAGACATATGCGCTCGAGCCTCAGCCTAGGCTGAGTATGCCGCCCGCTTCAGCACTTCAGCGCGACTACACTCAGCTCCAAACCATGGACGAGACCTGCCGTTCATCGCTACGTCAGAATACGGAATAAAGTACTCCATACCCTGCCGTATAACCGCGGTAACGGCTTCGGCACAATTCGACGGATCGCCCGAAGAGAAGCATGCCTCCCGCCAAGGATAGGACGAAAAGAAGTGGCGCATCTCATCCCAATCTGCTGACTTGTATCGCCACACCCGTCGGGGGTTGCATGGGGTTTGCTCGGGTGGGGAATAAACGGATACAGATTTCACCAGACAGTGATCGGATGTACCCAGCGGTGCAGAAACCGATACTGAGTGCCTGTCCGGATCAGTTGTCAGCAGAAGGTCTAAGCAATTGGCGGTATGGGAGTCAACATCAGGTCAGGTCATCATTTTCTTCCGTATGTAAGGCGAAGGGGTCGGTGCTATAGGTATTATTATTCTACTCTGCCGGACACCACACGATCACAGGACACCTAATCTCATAATAAATTACGTGTGCATACGTCTATAGCGGAAATGATAATAGTGTTTGTACATTATCTTAGCCACGTACCTTAGCACGTAACTTGCTTTGCTCCAGAATTATCAGTCAAGGCAAATGAAAGATTAAACTAAATAAATAAATATGCTTGGACAATTCACACAGCGCCGTCTACTCCCAAAGTAAGCAAATTTTCTGTTATGGATACTACACATGCAGCTGCAGCTGACTACTTAATAGTAAGTAGTTCTTGCAACTAGGATTTAAAAGGGGTATTAAAACACGAGTGTCTGTTTATCGCGATAATAGTTTGACGCGAGTGTTTTAATACCTAATTATATGCTGTTGCATACACTATTTTATCTACACTCATATTTTCATATTGTTAACCACTGAACCACTCAGGTATTCGAACAACTTCCTGGAACCAATAGTTAGAGGAGTTAAATATAAAACTTCCTCTAGGTACTAGCTGTATATATTTTTTTTCTCTCTGATACTAGCTTTTACAGAAGAACTTCAGTGGAAGTTAGAACTATTACAAATGCAACATAAAAAAATTAAGTGAAACAGTATACAGACCAGTTGTATAGACGATCTGGCGATGGAAACAGGAAAACGGCGTTTCAGACTAGAAATAGATGCCTACATACCGGTTGTGAATACAGAAAATGCATTTTTTTATTAAGTAGGTATATGAGTACCTACTAGATAGATGGTTATAATGAGTAGATGTTCTGCGTACGTGAATACAAAATATTATTGAACCCATTATTCCTACACAACAAAATAAGTGAAACAGTGCAAAAAGCAGCCGTGTTACCAATAGTGGACGGTGTACAAAGCAAATATTGTCAGAAAACCGCAAATCGATGTACAGGATAGCCGTTTGGTACACGGGTACTTTAGGTTAATTTTGAACGGTAGTTTTTAAAAATA
Source organism: Blastobasis lacticolella (assembly GCA_905147135.1). NCBI lineage: Eukaryota > Metazoa > Arthropoda > Insecta > Lepidoptera > Blastobasidae > Blastobasis > Blastobasis lacticolella. The sequence continues at coordinate 15,927,734 of LR990045.1, forward strand.
TTCCCATAGGGGGAGCAGTAATGACGTCATAAATTTTTTGTATGGGATATGAAACTAATTTTTTCAGAAACACGTTTTGTTTGGTATCAAAAGAAAGGGCTTTACAAGCCGGTTCTATAAATATACTAAACCGATTTCGGCCACCTGTTTTCCAAAAATGCAAGGATAATTTTTAAAACATCACTGCTCCCCATGGGAAGATTTTTAGGAACTACCGCTCAAAATGATTATTTTAACCTAAAATGGCAATCATGTACATTTATTTGCGGTTTTTTTATCGTACCCCGACTACTACAAATGCGAATTGTACCTATAGAAGATCTGGCGATGGAAGCAGGAAAACGCCGTTTCAGACTAGAAATAAACGCAATTCATACTGTATGACAGCGAACCTATAGATACAATTGAGCCACGACCACTTTCACTATCACACCACATTGCCAAGGGCGGGCGAATGAGCGGCGGTGTACATTGACTTTTACCTATTTCCATCACGCAATACCTACTAGTATTATATTATCAAATAATACAGTTTTATCACCACGCAATGTTATTGCGAAGTCATGTCGTGTCACTGCGGAGCGACTACATGGACTGTTTATGCATCGAAGCACTCTCGAGAGAAATTTGCATACGGAATTTGACAGTCAATCGAGTAAGAATTAATAAGTTCTCAAATGTTCATAGCTATACCATTTTAAGGGTTTCGTAGTTAACCAAGGGACCTGTCATGTTTATTATGTATTAGTAATTATTGTGTATTGTCAATCCCTTCCTCTATATTGCAGAAAACCGCATTAAAATCCGTTCAGTAATATTTGAGTTTATTGCGAACAGACAGACAGACGCGGCGTGCGACTTTGTTTTATAATATGTAGTGATTTTTTGAATATCAAAGCCGTAGTGCATTAACAAACAGAAGGTACTAACTAACCATTGCAGTCTCTAAACTGACATAATTTATCCCTAACAATTTAAACGGGAAATATCAATCTAGACTTGGAAACACACGAGGAAAATTGAAATTATCCGTTGTCTGAAGGCGAAAATCAGCCTCACGTTTTTGCGAACTCATTCTCATACTCCATCCAAATCCATACAATTCACTTAACGAACAGTAGGTACAGTATCGGATGTAGAGAAATCACTTTATCACTCCTTTATATGGTACTTTCCATTCATACTACAGAATGAATGGAAAGTACCAAGAATATGATTCAAACCAATCAAACCAACAACTTGAGATTATGAATCCTAAGTTTGAGCTTAACAGCACTTGGTAGTGTAAGTAGGAGTATCTATAAAATATATATACATATACTCCTACTTCTATATTTATAAAAATCAATTGTTGTGCGTTAGTCTCAACTCGAAAACGGCTGGAACGATTTGAATAGTTGTTTTTTTGTTTTGTTGGCTATGGCACAGGGGTGGTTTAAACGTGAAGAAAAAAGGGTAGGTAGGGGTAACGTAGGTGTAGGGTAGAAATAGGAGTAGGACAACACGCGAACGTAGTCGCGCCGGGCCAACTTGTTTTGTTATTATAAAAGTCGATCTATCATTATATTTCAGTCATTTAAAGAATATTGCTCATCCAGGCTAAGTAGCTATTGTTTAATTAACACTTTATTTTACACAAAAATAGATAATATACGATTATCTTTACATGGTATTGAGCGTCGGCGGCCGAGCGGTTAGAGTATACGACTCGTAAGCCAGAGATCCCAGGTTCGAATCCCGCTTCGGCCATGTACCAATGACTGTTTTCTGAGTGATGTACATTAGTTAAATACTAACCGATGCTCTTACGGTGAGGGAAAACATCATGATGAAACCTGCACATTCAGGCGACTGGATGTGTAACCATGATCCAATCTGGTCAGGTTCCTCTGGTAGCAGGGTCATGGAGGTCAGATGGCAGTCGCTCCACTGTCATTACCTGACCTGCCAAATCTTGGATCATGGTCAAGCCGGACCCCGGGCCCTCGTGCGCGAGAGCACTACCGGGACATTAAAGCCAAGATTTTTTTTTAATCTTTACATGGTAAAGGTAATCTTGACGATTACAATGTCCAAACTTTTAACCATTACATATATGTAGGTAAAGCTTAAAAGTAGAGTGACCCTGGTAGAAGTATCTACCTATTACATCGTTTTTTATGACATGCCTATATTCATACCTCAGGCCTACTCATACACGGACTACCTACCAAAATTTAAAATAATAATGAAAACTTGTTACCTAGTTGACGGCAAGAAATATGGAAGTCGATGGCCTGTTTACATAGACTTTACAGCACTTCATAATTACAGCCCATAACAGTCCACTGCTGAATTTAAGGCGTCTCCCACGAGAGGGGAGGCCTATGCGATAATCTCCACGCTAGGCAGGCGGGTTGGAGATCGTAGTGTTATAAATTTAACAATAAAATACTCTGCTGCCAATTTTCCAGCCTACGGAAACTCGTACACGTAGTAAACAAACTTACTTCTAAAACATTAGTCGCCTTGTACGACACCTACGAGTGTAAGGGTTGGTGCTATTCTACTGTGCCGGACACCACACGGCCATAGCACTTACCAATATTTATTTTTGTCGTAATACTAGTAGCGTATTATCCTGTTATACGTGTCCTTGACCGTGTGTTGTTTCATAAAAACGTGTGATTGATAATAAGCTTGGACTCATTTCTGAGAACGAATGCGGAAAATTCTTTTTATGATGAGTCAGCTAATAAATTGGGATGCAAAGTAGATTACTAACTCTCCATATTAAATAAGGAAAACTACTGTTATTTATTTTATAAATTGACTGAGGTATTTTAAATGCATAAAAGTAGGTATAATTTTTAGGAGTTGTACCTATTCTTTCAGCGGGGAAAACCAAAATCAAAGCAATTGAGGAATACGATTGAGGACAGTGCAAGAATTTTATGGCCTGTATGTTATTCTGGAATTTAGGCTATAACAAGACAAACAGTATTAAAAATATAAATTTAAAAATACTTCCATCCTTACAAACTGTCTCATTTATATCATAGTAGGTTTTCCTTTTACAACGTTCCTGTTGCGCTATGGATTCAAATAATCGATAGCTCTATCCTCCTATTTGGGATATTTCCGATAAAGTTGGTAATTAAATACCTAAGCAAGTGGACTGTATGACAAAACTAAAGTTATTTTAGGCACAAATACTGAAAAGGAAACACTCACCTACAGGATTTGTGCTTTTTTCTGACTCGACAACGATAAATTGCTATTACAGCATAAACATGAGCATTTAAGTCGAGTATATAGTACAAAAACTATTAAAACCTCGCGAAAAATCAATCGCAAATTTTTTGCGCAAAGCAAAAAGGAAAGGTATGCAAAGTGAGTTAGATAGTGAGCCCATTGACTTATTTATACTTACTCTATGGTAAACGTTAGTATAGAAGTGGTTACGTGCAGTAGTCATAATCACATGGACACTGCAGGGAAGTAGATGCATGGATATGTAAAGAATGTAGGTACATTTCACGTGTAGGTGCGATTAAAACGTTTGCCTTTCTAAAAGCAATGTTTTTAAACATTTCCACGGTTTTTTAAACAAAGGGTAAAATTGTTAGCGCATTTGATCTTAATAATCTCATAAAGGCTTACAATACAAATATCGACAATTTCAGGTAATGTGAAATATATTAGGTAGGTATGTGCAGTAGGATAAAGCGATTGGACTACGCTATGGTACGGTTACTGTATTGAAGAGTGCAAACTTACCTACTGTGAAATTGAAGCCGGGAGTAGTTCTTTCAGCAATAGCGGGCCCGACTACAGTAGAACATACATACATAGCTCACACTACACTATACAATAGAAACGGATGCTGTCAATAGCAATTACCTAATGATAGCCCCTAATGTATATGTCAAAATCTTTGGCAAAGGCATGATGTATAAATTTAACTAAACCAATTGCGGTAGTTTTTTTTGTATTAGTGGGAGGCAAACGAGCAATCAGGTCACCCAAGAGCTATGACAGATCATAGCTCAGATCAAAATCTGATTATGACTACGCCGCCCATGAACATCTGCAACACCGGCTATACTTCAAGTAGAAATTATTACTTGTTAATTTGTGATAAATTTACATTTGGGGTTTTTTATTATATAGACAGGCATTTGACCGCCATCTCACCTGTTGGTAAGTGACGATGCGGCCGAAGATAGAGTATGCCCGTCTTGGAACTGCCTATTCACTCTAACCTTGAAGGCATCCAGTTTATATTGATCAGGGAACACACTCGCAGGTAACACGTTCCACTCCTTAGCCTATAGGTAGCCTTAGGTACTTTACAATAGAATACATTATGGTTAGGTACTTATTACATCTTTTATTACTCGACCCTAAGGTTCTAACACACATAATGACAATCAGACACCATCACCATGTCACAATTACGAGATCGTGGATTCTTTCCCATTTTATTGCAACATTTTGGTCAAATTAAGTAAATACATTGACCTGCCTGCGCAGCATGAGGGGCTTTGTCACGCGAGACCTAATTTGGTGTCTCGCTTACTTCAACGCAAATAGAAAGTGATATCTAGAGTTATCTCGTTCTCTCGCGTGCAACGAAGCACGTCATGCTGTGGTGCTGCAATCGATATTGGCGCGTCACTATCTAGAATTAAGCTCTCTTAAAATAGTATCGCTCGCTCTTTGAATTTCAATTTCGATCGATACTTTTCAAAAGTAACGTATTCGAGATCCCGGGCGTTGCGGTGTATCCATTAGGCAAAACGGTGATCACTTATCATTTGTTCGTTTGTCTTCACATATTTGAGGATCTGAGTTAACATGCCGATCTACCACGCAGAGGTCCCGGGTTCGGTTCCCGGCCGGGCAGAACTTGAAATGATGAATTTTAATTTCTGTTACGGATCTGGGTGTTGTACGTATAATAAGTATGTATTAAAAAACATAAGCAGTTTATCAGTTTTCTGGCACCCATAACACAAGCTTTGCCTACTTTGGGTCTAGATGGCGCTGTGTGAATTGTCCAAGCATATTTTTTATTATTATTTACACTTACTATTATAATGTATCGTCTGTAATTGAAGTTCTCACAACCACTTTCTTGTTCGCAGCGATGGCGCGCACGAGGCAATGCTCAGCGTCGGCCGCAAGCCGGAAGTGGCGGCCAAGGATACCAGGAAGCAGGAGGAGTACGAAGCGCTACAAAGCTTCCTGCGGAGCATCAGCTCCACAGCCACACTGCCCCCTTACGTCAAGGGGGAGACGTACTCCTCAGTGCGGGGTGTGTTTAACCAGGTAGGTTACCGTCGATCAGAACCGGGGGTTATATAGAATAAAAAAAATAATCCTTCGGCGTTAATGTCCCGGTTATGTTCTTGCACGCGAAGGACCAGGGTCCACCGAGACCCTGCTTCCAGGGGAACCTGACCCGATTGGGTCATGGTTACACATTCAGTGAATGTGCAGGTTTCATCACGATGTTTTCCCTCACCGTAATTTGTTAACTTAATGTCGGCAGTAAATAATATACTTTACACTACCGGGTTAGGCTTTCAGGTTAGGAATAATTCGAATAATTCAGCTTTGTAGAGCGTCATCTCTACCACACGCGTATGTGTAAATACGAGGCCGAATATGCATCATTTACCCCGCAATATAGCGGATGTTAACTCTCAGTCATGCCATTTATAACTTTTATTTTACTTACTATGTCGCAGTTCGGAGGAGTTGTAAACTAAAGTAGTCCCACAAAACACGAAAAGGAGGCGCGGTGGGCCCAGACGGTAGATAGCGGGATGAACTCGACTCGTTAAGCTCTAGGCCTAGCTGAGACTTTTGCCGTGCAGTGCGACCACGATGGCTTAAAATAATAATAATATTAAATTCGTATCCGACGTAGGCACTTATTCGTAGTCCGTATACTTAGTCTACGTAAAACCGATATTAATAGTAGTAATTACGATCAAGCAATGTAATTATTTTTACGAATACCGTAAAAGATAACAACGAGTAAGTAGCCCTTACTTAGTCGTGGTTGTTTACAAAAACCTAGCCTCCAGTGCACTAACTCGACCGTGACCAGAAGAATAGTTCAAAGCGAAAGTACTTTACCTAGTTCAATATCATCATCACTTTTACTTTAATGTCCCGGTTGTGCTCTCGCGTACGAGAGCACGGGGTCTGCCTTGACTATGATCCAGGATTTCAGGCACATCAGGTAATTACAGTGGAGCGACTGCCATTTGACCTCCGTGACCCTGCTACCAGGGGAGCCTGACCAGATGGATCATACCTAGTTAAATATTTAGAAAAGTAAAACCTATGTGCTTGCCAAAGTGAAGTAAGTGAAACATCAATCAATATCTATACCTAAACGAAAATAAACGATTTCCCTATAGGTTTGTGGTTAACCTGTGGCTAGTAAAGCCACAATACTGACATATTTTTGCAACATGAAGACCTAATCTTACAAAATAGTAGGTAGGTAATTTATTCTTCGACGAATGATATTTTCTATGTTAACTGAGTTGCAATTATCAAGGCTATCCTTATTTCTTAACATCTTTATTAAGGAAGTATATAAATAAGTATGGACGACTAAAACTGTTATTTACCGACATATCAAACAGTGAATAAAACCTTATATACTCGTAGTTTGTAGCACGTTGGTAGTAACTGAAATACCTAAAGATTTTATTGAATTCCATCGTACATTGTACTTGTATTGTAGGGGCGTTTATGCACGGTCATGCACTTTATCTATTTTATTATTGTCAATTTATCTCAACCAAGCTTCTGACCTGTATCTTCTTATATTTTTTCTAGTCATTCTTACGTCCGGTTTCTGAAACACTTGTCATGTTGTTGTGTGTTGTAATGTTAACCATAGATTAATTTTTCCTTGGTATAATACCGAACTCTTTGGTTAAAACTTTTTCCGTCTCCGTCTACAACTCATCATTGATAAGGATGGCGAATTTTATTTGATGATTAACAATAGATTAACGTTGAAGAAACTGACCGCTATATATCTCAAAATAGAAAATAATTAGAACTAAATTTTCAATTCTCTGTTATAGTTTCATTATTTTAAAACCGGCCTAGTGCGAGTCCAACTCGCATACGAAGAGTTACACATTCAGTTGCCTGAATGTGTTTAGGCTTCATCACGATGTTTTCCCTCGCCGTATCACTTCGTACATAGTTGTGATTTACCATGTTAACTTATACGTCTTATAACTGTAGTCTGTAGCAGTAAGAGCTTTTCCATCAAAAACCCTTTTATGTAAAAATTCGCTATCTCTTAGAAAAGACAGACTTCCATACAAACTGTAGAGCGCAATTTCACCCCCTCGAGCGAGGGTGGATATTTGCTAATTTTAGACTTCTCCCTTTATAAACTCTTAACCCTTATAAACAGTCAGGGAGTGAACATTGAAACTTCGTTAAACGATATTTTAAAAACCGTTGAAGGTAGGAACTTGATTTGGTATATACGCTGACTACATTATATAGACAATGAAATATAAAATTCAGGCACTTTCTTCAGTCCCTAACAAAGATATAAAGAGCTCGAAAATGCGTTGAGTTCCTTAGCGAAAAGGGAGTACTGCCGTGCCCCCTGATTTCCGAACTGCATAAGTATATTTGTTTTTAGAAATATTTCAATAACTATACCTACAGAGTAGAGTTTTCCAGTAAAATATAACTAAATCTTCACTAACATTAATTATTTTAGTTTTACCTTGGTAAACCTCGGAGATAAGGGGGAGGGGGCGCTCATATTTTGCGCACTTTTCTTAATAGCTCGAAATCCAATACATTTAGGAAAATAACATCCCCTCAAAAGTGACTCCTATATAAACTCATGGACTTCTTATAGGTTTTCCGGTAAAATATAAAAGAACAATTTCAGTTGGTTTTTTTTTTCAAATGTTGTCAACTTCGTCTACTTCCATGAACAACTTGAAAAATACCGACCGAAAAGTTGACTTTTAAAGAAGTTATTAACCGCTGTAATTAGAAATAAAATAATAATAATGTTTTGTTCCTTGTGGTGGATTAGGACTATAATGATAGGAGTGCTATTAATATTATACCTACAATTTAATACTCGTAATACAAGTATTACACTACTTTCTCTCTCCTTTTTGACGATTGAACTAGATATTTAATGTCCTAATCAATAAAGAAATTTCGAGTTTGCTTTTGAGTAAACAAAATGTTTATGAGATGTTTTAGAAATCCATCAAGCTCATAAAACTTGTATTTTCAATAGGAAAAATACTCGTTAATTAAACATCACGTGCTGATGAAGTATTGTGTGAGGCTCATAAACGAACGCCAATTGGTTGGTCTTCATTAACTCCATTGTTTCGTACGATGATGCCGGCGCGCACGCAGATGCTTCTAATAAGGGGGTTTCAATTGACAGAACATCAAATTCGTGACACAGGATGCAATTACATTTATTTATTATTATATTAGACGGGACTTGCGCGCGACGTACCTTTTTGATATGGTTTTCCGACGTTTCGGTAGGGTGCAAAGAAAATCACTTATTGCTGATGGATGACACGTCGCGCGTTGATGTCTTTTATATGGCGGTTTTTACTTTGTAGCGCGTTGATGTCTTTTGTACGGCAGTTTTAATTGTAGCTCATTGATGTCTTTTTTATGGCAGTTTGAACGAACCAAAGTAGTGACGCACGCAGCTATTGAATCGTTCAAGGAAGTTCTGGTCAGGTAAATTATGTAGTAGGTAATGCTCAGGGAAAATTATCAGCAAACCTAGTTATTTCTATTGAGTACAGTTATTGATTGTAGTTACACATCTGCATTATTTATAGAGCCATGAAGGTAATAACGATTAATGTACTACTGTTCAAAACAAATAATCGATCAATAGTCAATATACCTACCTATAGAATATGTGTCTGTGTTTACTGCCAGATGTCTGAGTAAAGACCGCTTTTGTACTGAAAGTTTTACAATCAAAAGTTATACTATACTAGCTCGCGCGCTGCGACTTCGTTCACTTATTGTCCTCCTATGAACCATTCTATTGAATCAGTCTATCTATTGTTGATAACCGCTTTAAAATCCGTTGCGTAGTTTAAAAGATCTACACGTACATACAAACATACAAATGGACACACGGCGGGAAGCGACTTTGTATTAAAACAATATTTTGAAATCAATAATAGCACGACGGACTTTGTCACGCGATATATAAGTTTGCGTCTCGCTTACTCCAATACAAATCGAAAGAGATAGCTACAGGTATGTCGCTCTCTGGCACCATACAGCCTAGCGGTGCTGAGATACAATACATTAATAGAGTTATTCAGTGGAGAGATGGAAGCAGCGACATGCGTGTGAAAAAAGTGAATGCAGAGATGTCGAGTGAAATTGTGCCGACCCCACCTAGATTAGGGCAGTGGAATCATCAAGAATGGAAGTTCAATCACATGAGTTATATGGCGCTCGTCTGATGGGAAGTGATGACCGTTCTCCAGGACATCTGCGGTCTACACGGTGTCCGCTGAAAGAAAATGTTATATCCCCTAGTAGTAACGGTTCTCGTTCAAGGCTACTAATATTAACAAAGCATAATTAACGGCGTAGACCAGAAAGTTTTTTTTATTCTACGCAGTGACAATCAAGTAGACAGCCTGGTAAATGCATTTAGGTTTAAGGCAACAAAAAAGAATATGCTTGGACACAGCAAAAAATGCAGAACCGCAGGTGCGTATTTGTAAGGACTAAGATGGAATGTCTCATGCCTGTAGTTGCGCTTGCTACCTTATCCTTCAAACCGGAACTGAAAGCATTGTTGCTTGGCGTCAAAAATAGATAAGGCGGTGGTGCTCACGTGGCACGTTACGATGTCACGACGTAGTTTTTTACGATGCTCGTCGTAGATTCCCACGTCGCGACGTCGCATCGTGAAACGACGCCGCATCGTAGTACGACACGACGTCGTATCGTGTTTATGTGTCCCGGCTCTCACCCAGGCCCACCTGATAAAACGGTCAACAGCCTAACTTGTTATGTATCTTCAGCACTGTGATCTCCAACCCAACTGCCAAGCGCAGAGACAATGGCAAGGCCTTCCACTCCACTATTTAGGAGGCGCAAGGGCCAAGTTGAAAAACCGACTGGAATGCGGTGATGATGACGAGGAAAAACTTCCTTTCCACCTTATTATGTGCGGTGCGGTGAAGACGAAAATGTTATGACCGGTTATGTGTGGATCGGAGATTGCGTATCAGATAGAAAGTGGAACTTGGATTTTAAATAGTTAGGGATAGCCGGGTCATGCATTATGTTATTAGTAATTAGTAAATATTAGTAAGCCGATTCGGTATTGATTGGGGCCTCCTATAAATGGCCCTACGCCTTTATAAAGACCGGCACCGCATTGGCGACCCTCCTGATGTTGTGTGTCTCCATGTGCTGCGGGGATCATCCACCATCAGGTGACCTGCTAGCTCCTTTGCCTGCATCTTTTTTAAAAATGACGTTTGGTATCGCATTTGCTACTCCTGCGCTCCTTAAATTGAGATTTATCTAGCACGTGATAAGCAGTTTGCATTGAAGTCACGTTCGCGTTAATGTGTTTGCTCGGAAAACAGTACTTTGTAGCTGTTAGTAGGATTTGTTGTTGTAGTTTCGTTGGCTAGGATCAAACGTAAATCTGATCGATGAATGAATGAAAATTACTTATTGCTTAAACGCAAATAATATATAGCAAAAACAAAGGAGGAAAAATAAATAAAATCGATTCGTAGCTCATACTACGGTACACACGGTACATATAGCCAGTGTACACAGTACGCACAGATGATGTGTGTGATTGATCTGCACAGAAATCTTATTTATTTGTTTGGATTTCTATGTTGACACGTTTGTAGGCATAACTGCGTGTGAGCAAATCAATTAGCTGGGCTATGAATGTCAAGTACCTATCTACTTAATGGATTATGCAATAGCACCGAGTTCCAATTATAGAGCGTGAGAAGCGTCGGTGGCCACTAGGCCATCTAATCACTTGATAAAGGGGGTTACTCGTAAGCGAGAGGTACCGGTTTCGAACCCCACTACCGCCATGTACCAATTATTATTTTCTGAGTTATGTGAATACGTAAAACACTAACCGATGCTCATACTGTGAGGAAAAACATCGTAGTGAAACCTACACTACTCATCCTGTAGGTGGCTCAATGTGTAACCATGATCCAATCTGATCAGGTTCCCATGAAACAAGGTCACGGAGGTCAGATGGCAGTCGCTCCACTTGCATTACCTGATCTTCCAAATCCTAGATCATGATCAACTTTTGACATTACCACTAAGATGATTATTGCAGAGTTCCAATTATATACAATCAATACAGTGTTCATTATGCGATTTGTTTCAAAAAGTGGCTCAAAGGGATGTTTCCCCACTGAGATTTGTGACGAGGGTACGGCGCAGTTTCAGCTGTAAGACAATTGTAGGCTGACAACAAACAATTCAAAAAGGATACATACGTACCCACGTCTCCATCTTGTTCTTATTTATTATCATGTTGAGTGTGATGTGGTAAATACAAACTTTTTCTTATAAATTTCTTGGCACTCAACCGATTTTTAGAGCCAAGTTCTTAATAGGTAAGTATGATCATTATCTTCATCTTGCGATCAACCCCGGGTTGTGCCAGAAATACGTCTCTAAATATAACAAATACTTACATATACCTACAGGCACCTATGTATCTAAAAATAAACAAGAAAATAGAGTGAGTAGGTAGGTACATATTCGAAACAGTTGTGAATGGAATAACGCATCAATCACACCTTTGGTTTTGTATGAAATTGAGGCATGCGTGAAGTATGCTAACAAGACAACTATGGACAACAATCAACTTGCACTTGTAACCACGCAGGTACCTGCTCGTATATATCTCATAGTAAAGGGTACTTACTTACGTTAAGGCCTATACGTTTTAAGACTTTTGTGGTTATTCACTTCACTTTCACTACACATATTACCGGGTTTTTTACCACGGTTAGTATTGTTTTTACCTCGATATTTCGACGCAGTTGCATGCGTCATGGTCACGAGTTGACTGGTGCCGCTGTGGGTCCTATTTTTGAATCACTCGCTTCGATTCGAGCGGTTTTCAATTTTGATTTTTGGCATGAAAATATCTATATTATCATGCATGATGCTGATTTTCTCTATTTTTGAACCATCCTCATTCGGTATGGTCAATGTAATATTAAAATTTTTTTATTTTAAAGGTAGAAAATCAATATTGAAAACCGTTTGAATCGAGGCGAGCGACTCACAAATACAGCCCCAGTTAATTAGTTCATATAAATTGCTTTTGTTTGCTTGAAATTAAAAAAAACTGTTTTTTATTTAGCTCTTGGATAATGAAATCATGCGAGCGAATATTCGTAGTAGATGCACTAAGACTAATCTTTACCCATATTGTAAGAAGGCAACCGTTCCATTTACAGAAAAAAATCCCGAACAATAACATCTCTTTACTGCGGCGTTTACTTAATGAGGAAAACAGTAATCGTAAGCGTACAACATTACCCATTGTTCATTATAGCACACCATTTCACAGCAGGCAGCATAATGGGAACACTACGCCGAAAGGTGGTTTAAGTATCTTCTCATTTTGAACAACAAAAAAGCATCAGTTCTATAGTAACATACCCTCTTACTCATCTAAAGCGTATGGAACTTCGCGTCAGCTTAGAATAAGAACATAGCGTAGTTTTTTTTTAGTTATGGAATAAACTTTTTATTACCGATTTAAAATTTATCCTTCTTTATCCTTCAAGCCGGAAAAGTCTACAACAGTAAAGGTAAAAAACAGTGGCAAAAATTTAGTATAAGGCGATAGTGGTGCCCTCTGAGAGTTGTGTTTACAGGACCGTAGAGTCCAATCATAATAACAAAAAGTCATTGAATATACAAAAGTTATTCAATAATCCGCATGCCCGACTTTATCACAATGACAATTAATTGATACATGCATATCTATTACGGCTTCGAAAGTAAGTAGTTTGGATGACAATAATTGAAAGTCATAATGACTTGTATACCTACGAGTAAATCACTCCGTGAATATAATCTGGGGTCTAAACTACCTACTTCTACAGCTTCCACACGTGATGTGCCATAGTCAATTCTCCAAACTTCCATATCCAACAACCTTTCGAGTACAAAAGAGCAAACTCTTCCAGGGTTCAGTCCCTCATCATCACCGCATTCCAGTCCACTGACTTTGGGGAGGTTATTGCCATAATATCCACGCTTGGCAGGTGGGTTTGGAGATCGCAGTGTTGTAAATATATAAATATCTCTGCCATTTTTCAGTCTATGGAGACTCTAGATCTTTTGCCTCGAAAACATTAGTCGCCTTGTACGACACCCACGAGTGTAAGGGGTTGGTGCTAGTCTACTCTGCCGGACACCACACGGCCTTCAGGGTGAATGAAGCCGTGTAATCTTATCATACCTTATTTTCGTCCGGCAGTGCCTGATAACGTGCGCGGTGCTGATCCTAGCAGCGGGCGCAGGGCACCCCATCGGCTTCTCGGCCGTGGCGTTGCCGCAGCTGCGCGTTGAGAACTCCACTATGCGCATCAACAACGAAATGGGCTCCTGGATTGGTGAGTTCAGCTCCTTATCTTACCGGTAAATCCCGCGGCTAGCGGTAAACCTGCCAGACAAGGTCCGCTCCTCCACTAAAAGTTCAAGATTTTTTTTTACGACATACTATAGGCAATCAGGCAAGCGGGCCACCTGATGGGAAGTAGTCACCACTGCCTATAGACATTAGCAACACCAAGAGTATCGCCAATGCGTTGCCCACCTCTATAACACGTTGCTCTGGCAGCAAAAAGGCAAAAGCCACTCTACTGCCAAAGCCACGGTTTCCCAAATCCCCACCCCATGGAGCACTGGAAACCTTACTCACCGGCAGAAACACAATACTATTTAAAAGAGTATTATTAAGCTGCGATATTCTGTAAGGTGGAGGTACTTCCCCAGTCGGGCGGCTCCAATTCGAACGAGATACCCCGCTATGCCCTACCTCTCTTAAAAGTGCTCATATAAGCCGTAAGTTACGTAATTGATGTAAGCAAGCGATTTTTAGGGTTCCGTAGGAAACCAAGGAACCATAATAGTTTCTCCATTAACGTCTGTCCGTCCACGGCTTATCTCAAAAACTAGTACTAGAAAGCTAAATTTTTGTACGGTTATACATATCATCACGCCAACAAAGTTGTATAATTAAATATTTTAAAAGTAGATACGCTTATTTACACGTAAAGCGGAAAATGTGACTATTTTTCGCGCATTGTGCTTTGTGTGGGGCGTCGTTGAAAGGTCTTTTGAAATAATTTTGGGTATCTAAAGAAAGATTTTTGATTAAGTTTTCCGTTTTCGATATATTTATACGATACGTGAAAAGTATTCAACATAGTAGAATATGTAATTAAGTTAAAATAAAAATTATCACAGCCTAGTGGATTCTTCAAATTAACGAGTACCTAATAGTCGAACAACTTATGAAATGCAAGCAAACATGAAATGAAAGCCATCCATATTATGAAAGGCAACTACGGAACCCTACACTGCACATGGCACTACACGTCTTGGCCGGATTTTTATCGATTAGCCCGCAGGTTTTCTCTGAAGAGTAGAGTTCTTCAAGAAAGGTGTGAAACGGTTTTTACGGGGTCGGCAACGCGTGGGTGCTGCCCCTGGTATTGCAAACGTCCATAGGCTGCGGTGACTGCGTACCATCAGGCGGGCCGTAAACTTGTTTACCACCTTAGTGGTATAAAAAAACTTGTTTCAACATACAGAATAAAATAACGTATCAGAAGGAATCCTCTCAGTAAAATATTTTGACTCTTTTATGAATAGCGGAATGTGTACGATGTGTTACGCAAATTGTTATTTGTGAAGCAATTTTGCGGGCATTTTGCCGAGTGTCCGTGGCCTATACGCTCGGGTCATATCGGGCAAGTGATGGAACGACCTCAACCGCGTGGTCAACCGATTAATTCTGTCAACGCGTAAAATCCGGATTCTGGGTAGATAGCAGTGAGAGTATAATAGCTGATATTATTGCCAGGTCAGTAGGTATTACCTATAGATACCTGTATTATTGGAAGCACTATAGAGCCAAATAAAGCAAACCAAATTAAATTAACTAAACTATTTATGTCCGCGTAACGTGCAAGTGGTATCCTGAAAAGTAGGTACTTGCGCCTCAGCCTTAACTTCATAATCTAAGAAATACATATCAATAATACCTTTAATACCATGGTTTTCAATGTTGATTTTCGGCATGAAAAATACCTTTTAATGACGAAATCTAAATTCAAAACCATTCAAGTCGAGGCGGGCGGTTAAAAAATAGAGCCTGATAAATTATAGGTACGTAAATGTGTTTGATTCCCTTGGCAATGGCCTAACTGAACATTGACGAAGTTAAATACCGATAAGACGATGTCGATTAAAAAATCAATCAATATAAACACAGTACCTATCTAGGGGGTACCTAGATAAGATTGGTTAGTGGATACCGCGAAAAACTACAAGTGTTGCATGAAAAACAAGGAGTATAACTAAGTATGATGTACTGCACTGTCACAGCATCATGTATATCTAGGTATAGTGAAAATTATAATTTTAAAAAGAAGTATTTGGTTTTTGAGTTTAGGGTTATAAACAAACTGAAAAACTAATAAATATATCTTGTAAATTATAGATATGAAGTGCTTATAGAAGACTATTATAAAACTGTAAAGAAGCCGTGTCTGTATAATAAAGATGAGAGACGTAAACAAGCCCAAGAAAGTTAAATTTTTTTCGGTCTCTTTGTCAAATCACGCAAAAACCACTGAACGGGTTTTTATGTGGTTTTCGCAGTTTGCTAGCTTGGGGTCCAACTTAAAATGAAGGCCATGTTTTGCTAATTGGGGTGGGGGACCAGAGATATAGCTTGACCTCCCGGTAGTTCCTAGGTACCAGTATTCTAACAATTTATCAGTTTGCGGTCAAGCGGGCAAAAGCTAAACTGTCATAAAAACTATTTCCACGCGGACGAAGTCGCGGGCAAAAGTTAGATTCATAAAATAAACAAGTAACTTACATACTTAGAAATGTAGAGTTGCATCTACATTAGATAGGTACATTTTACTTTTCATATAGGTATTCTACGTTACACTTTCTGGAGCCTTTAAAAACAGTAGTACAATACTAATTTTGGCCAGCGCTGACGAAACACGTTCGCGAACTCCCCAACAAACGAAATGAAAATGGTGCGGTGGATGTGCGGAGTTACGCGCGTAACGAGTACATCCGTGGCAGCCTAGGCGTGAGGGATATTGCAGATAACATCGAGGAGGCTTGTCTGCGCTGGTTTGGTCACGTGTTGCGTAAGCCTTAGGGATATGTAGGAAATAGGTGCCGAAGACGTAGTAGGAAAGTGGACCCTGACAGAGATCGGGATAAGCGCTAGGACGACGACAAGTAGTACAATATTAATTTTGATTTCTCATGACATAAACCCAGCCGATTGTAGTTCTGAAGAGGAATGAATGTAGCACTTCTCTTGAGAGATGTGCTAGCTTCTGTATTCTATCCGAACAACAATCACCAACATTCTTCGTAGACGGCTAATGTAGAATAGACAGTTTTGACATGAAATGAAAATGCTGCTGTGAATGTGTGGCCTAACACGACTCTACCGAGTACGTAACGAGTACATCCGTGGCAAGCTTAGCATGAGAGATACTGCGAACAAAATTTGACATCGCCGAGTCGGATGCGAGAGACTTGGCTAACGACGGGAGGATGCAGACCGGGCGAAGTGGAGGAAGAAAAGTTGGAAAGCGGACCCTGGCATAAGCCGAAATAGACGACGATAATAATGATAATGATAAAGTTATAGTTTATTTTAACTAAAGAATTCACAATATTCGCAGATATTCGATGTAATTCAGCCATTTATTTGATCTACTACACTGCAGGTGTGACATCATCATCGTACTAACTAGAACCTGTCTCGTGCAGGTTTGCCTAGACTGCCCTAGACCAAAACTTCCGCTTCCTACTTACAACAACATTAAGGCGATAATGCTAAACTACTGTCTCACCCATAGCATTTGATGCGATGATGATGTTGATCATAAAAAGTCACAATGTCAAGTACTAACATCGTCATTTCAACATTCTCGAAACACAGTAAAGTGAGATGCGGGATCCGTAAACAAAGTGTCGAGTTAATAATGAATGATGATGGCCTGATGACGCGCCATTTGCTGCCCGGGTATTAGCGGTATGAACGTCTAACGAATGTTGTTCAGGAAATAAAGCCACCGCGTGCCGGCTACTGACTGCGGATCATGTTCAATTAAATCGGTTCAAGGAACATAATGTTTCAATGCAATGAGCCTTATGAGCATTTGTCATGCTTCCTTAGGTTTGTAGTGTACGTAATGGAACCTACTGTGTTTAGATTTTTGTTCACGGATTAAAATGAGAAAAACGATAGCAGTCGCAGCGATGAAATGAATAGTATCTTAGTAATATAAATTACGCAAAAACATAGACAGCATCTTGGTAATTAAAAATGAACAAGGTACAGAAGGTGTATTTATTTATTTAATAGTTTATTGCACACAAAAATGGTAACAAAGATATGGCAAATATATACATGACACAAAAGGCACTACTTATTTCTAAAAAGAAATTTCTATATTCTAAATTTTCGAATTTCTGTATTTAATGTAGATAGCTATACATTTGCCATTGACTGAGCGGCTTAACTATAATCAATAATAATATGTCATCAAGCAAGGTACAGCACCCAAACGCTTGATATTCAACCTTATATCCTACTAAATTATAAATTCGAAGAAAAACAATGGATAAACGGATTTGCATGAAATTTTGTAGGTAGCTAGATTAGGATCTGGACTATAACGTGTAGCCACCTTAATAACAATTCGCACCCCGTGACATTATTTTTATTTTTTTATTTGATTGATCTGTTGCATTGCATGTTCATGGGTAAATAGGTACCCCAAGGAGAGACATAATTCCGCTTTTAAGTATGTTGCAGGCGAGAGCTCAAATAATAACAAAAACTAGGGTCCATTATCAGACTAATGATCTACCGGCTCAAGTGTGCACAGTAAACAAGAAAATGATACTAAATAAACTAGTGGGCTATCGATCACGTTGGCGTATTAAGTTCAATCGTTTCTTCGTCACAATGCGGCGTAGGCTAGGGTCGATGAGGTGGTGTCTTATGTCGCAGCCGGATGGTTAAATTAGCCGGTTAACTAAACGGCTAGCTTTTTGAGCAATTATTTAGTTGAAAATTTGCCAGTTTTATAAGATTTTAAAGTGATGTTGAAAAAACGATATTGCCTCGAGTTTACGCAGCTCATCCACACATTGTTCCAATGCTAACCTACCCACAATAACTTCAAAGTATAATAATAGTTTGCATTAGGTTTCTATTCGGTTAGTTTAGGTTAACATTATGACAATGAATGGAAGAGCTCCGTAAACTCGAGGCAATATCGTTCATTTGACTTTATTTTCAAAGTTCATGAATTTGGCCAATTTTCAATTAAAGAACTGCCTAAATAGCTAGCCGTTTGATTAACCGGCTAATTTAACCATTTGGCTGCGACATCTATTCCACTTCATGGATTTGATCTCTGCTAACGTTGATGTTGACACCGCATGATTACCGCATGACACAGTCCTGTCTGTTCCTCGTCTGCCACAAGGTTTGACGTACGTACCCTTATCTATTGGGCGGGCCCGGTGATGGCGTTTACCAGTCTTAGCAATTAGATACATTGAAAAGCTGCTAATCAAGTTGCACGCTCATTTTAGACTTGTTTAGGTAGGTACTCATTTTGTGCTTACATACCTGATTTGTATGGAAAGCACGCGCGTGTTCCTAAACTTGAAGAGTTGGAACGGCAAATCGCATTTTCCTGTAGTCATACTAGTTTATCGTAACGTTCTCAGTCCTCATACAGTATCGATCGAATCGACCCGTTACAGTTAATGTCCTAAATGATTCATCATGTTGGTATGCCACGCAGGAGGTCCCGGGTACGACTTCTAGTCGGGCAGAAATTGAATGATGAATTTCATTTCTTTAACAAGTCTGGGTGTTCTATGAATTTGTATAATAGGTGTATTTAAAGTATTCGTACTGTACTGTTCTAAGAACAGTATGGCGGTGTATGAATTTGTGCACATTTATTAATTGTTACGATTTAGTGTCTATCTACCAAGAATTTCGTATTGTATTGTATTGTATTATTTATTTAATCCGTTGTCCGCAGCGAGCATCCACTCTGCCGCGACGCCGCTCGGCTCCATGATGTCCGGGCCGGTGATGGAGGCGATCGGCCGCCGGCGCACGCTGCAGGCCTCCACGCTGCCGTTGGTGGTGGGCTGGGTGCTCATCGGCTCGGCTGTGCACCACGCGCTGATACTCCTCGGCAGGGTGGTCTGCGGATTCGCTGTCGGGATTATGGCCGCGCCCTCACAGGTAGCTATCGTATACCGTATTCCATTTCGTCTCATTTCGTAGCTGAAATTCTTAGCTAACTGCGTAATGGGGATACAACACATGGAAATACATTTCACACAACGCTTCCACTGTCACTAGCACATGATGATCTGACTCTAGGTTTATGGTGCCCTGCCTCCTCTCTACTGACTTAATGTTCGCCAGCTCCACTTCCACCCCTGCCATAGGTTGTGAAATCTCAGAATGCCTCAGGTCAGCCTCACCCTCGGGGTTTTTTCGAACCACAGGCTTTCTATAGACAGAGGATTTCTATCACCCTCTACCCTGCCGTTTCCGTCGCCATGACTAGCTAGGTGGCCGGCATTTGAGGGCCATTTTAAGCTCGTCTGTCTGACTGACGCACCCTCTACTCTAATGACATATGTGCTCGAGACTAGACTCATGCACTCAGAGTAAATAATATACGTCGAGTTTCTACCGTAGCTAGTAAGAAAGGCGTTCTATCTTTGGAAGTGTAATGAATTACATACTATTACAGCTCGTACCCTCCCCTTTCGTGGGAGAGGCCCTAAGTCCTGCAGCGGACTGTTATGGGCTGTGACGATGATGACAGCTCGTAAAATAAATTCAGTTTCGGTTTTTAGCTTACAGATTGAAAAAAGTTTAAGACATAGGAGAAGGCATACAAATATGCAGAAGCAACATTACAAACTAAACGTAGATTTACATAGTAGATTACTCTATTCTGTGAGTAGGTTATACAATCACTTTGTTTTTGTACTCACGTGTGGCCATGAACCGCTTCAATAATGACTACTAAGACGGCCATGCGCTACGTACGAACAATTAGTGTAAAAGGCTTCACAGGCGCTCTACGAGAATGTGTCATTTTTCTTTAATCCAATGAGTAGCCTTCTGTTTATTCGGCTGTACTACATACATAGGTACAGATTAGGCCTACCTAGTAATTAAGTACGGGTACATTATGAAGTAGATAAAATTTAATTTGTATAAAAGTTTAACTCTACGGAAGAGGTACCGCCCGTTGTGGACTCGGTAGTAACGTCTAAACGCATGATAATTACTGATTACTTGTGTCCACATTATTGTCACAGTGAATCATTTACCCTGTCTAAATATTCATAAGTTAACTTGGTGCTTTGTATAGACGTTGTTTGTCTAAGGGCCTAGTTTTCAATCCTCAGATAAAACATATCAGTCTGATAAGTTATTGTGCGACTAAAACAAAATTGTGTCATTACTTCATAATTGCAAAGGATTATAGTTTGTTTTAATTTGGCAGTGTATTACTTTATCGGGCAGATAAACTAAATCTGAGCATTGAAAAATCGGCCCTAAAGTAAAGTAAATAAATACCACGTGCCTGCCTGTAAAAGAGTACTTATATGTACCATTGTATAAATAGTAACTAATGTCTACAATAGGTACGAATTATTCTTATGGACATAGAGACTAGTCATCTTCAGAAACAATTGTTGTTTGTCTGAATAGTTTGTCAACCTCTCGTACGTAGAAAGGTCAGTCTACGTACGTCATTAAAACTATCTTCAAATCAATATCTTAATAATTGGGGATTTTGGGGTAAAAAGTGTAGTTCGGCGTGTCTCACTAAACGGCGCTGCTTAGACAGGATTTGAATTTGATAACCGAATTTACTCGGAAATATGTCTTGTGAAAAGATATTAGTTCAATAACATTTCTGTGAAGAAAGTGCAAAATGACAACATTTTTATACGTTTAACGTGTCTAATTACGCCAACGCCTATTACAATTATTTGAATTTTTTTTTTATCGGCTCTCGATATACCCCCATTGCCCTCTGGCCATGTGGTCCCACTGCTTGCTTTCGGATTAGCAAGCGTGTATTACTTGACGTCTGTCTTTAGGTGTTTATTATGTAGGTTATTAAAAGTTACTTATTTTATACATGATACCCTTCCATTTTTCCCCTAAGCTTAAAGAAATACTAACCACATTATTCTTAATCACAAAACAAACTTACACGGGTACCTAATCTGAATTTCGGTTAAACCGATAACAAAGTAAGTAAACATACACACTTCGCTCGTGAATCTAACAATGACAGTGCAGATTTAAAAAGATAAGAGTTGAATGCATAGGAATTTAACTACCGGGCTATCAAAAGATATTGAGTAGCGTCAACCGTAAATCCGGTTTCGATCAATGTGAATTGAATACCTAATTGGTTTCGTATGTAGGTATACTCGTATATGAAGCGAAAACAAATAATCAATATAGATCTAAAAGGTAATATCGTACATATACCTAGTCTTATGATATACCTTGTCTTAATGCTCTCGATAGACTCCATCTACCTGCCCTGGCTAGCTTCCCCCTGTGGAAGGCAGGCGTAGTTGTTTATAACTTTCGGTATAAATCACATCGACTTTACATATATACATATTTTTTAAACATGGATGTCTTTGGTGTTCTTTTAACCCAGCATTTTAAGGTTTTAAATAAAAAAATTCTTCACAACCCCTGAATTTTTTTAAGTAGGTATATTTGTTCTGGTGTAGTATTGAGTCAATCTAAAATTCCCTATCTCTCCCCGCGTCCGTCCTGAGATAGGTACCGGTATACAGGACGTAGAATGGATAATATCACGACCACTAACATCTGGTTTTTATGTATTTTTAGATTTTTGTGATCTAAGATTTTTAAAGTTGATAGCTAGCCCACCGCCACTTCGTTCGCTTATTATCCGACCCTATAAACTTCCTCATGAACCACTATGTCTATTGGTGGAAACAGCATGAAAATCCGTTCAGGTTTTTAAGATTATCGCGAACAGTGAGACAGACAGACAGACGCGGCGTGGCATTTTTGTAGTGATGATTTAAAAAATCGACCACCTCCGTAAAACACTTTATAACAACGCCAATTTATTTTTTCTGGAAACAACACCACCTCTAAAAGAGCCGTTCCATTGCAGGTGTACCTCGGCGAGATATCGGAGCCGCGGCTGCGAGGGCTGCTCATCGGCACCCCCTTCGTGGCGTATTCACTCGGCGTGCTGTACGTCTACGCGCTCGGCGGCTCACTGCCTTGGAGATCGGTCGCGTACCTTAGCATAGTACTCCCGGTGTTGGCTTTCACGGCGCTCTGCTTTGCGCCAGAGAGCCCCACCTGGCTGGCGAGGAGGGGACGCTTCCATGAAGCCATGGCTGCTATGTCCAGACTCAGAGGCGACCCGGATACCGTAAGTTTTCGGCATTTATTCAAGTTGATCGCACACCGTGTATGTTCGATTTTTATTGACGTCATAGATACGAGTGTAGGTTTAGCAGAGCTGTAACTACATCCAAAGTTCAATGTACAAGTTTATCGTAAAAAAATATGGACTTTGGACACTAAAATCGGTTCGGATCAGACCGACAAAAAGTCAAACGTGGGCGATAAGCTTTAGCAGCTCAATGCGTTACCTACTGGTCAATAAAATAAACAATACCTACTCAATTAGTTCAATTATCATTTCAGGTTTGTTAGCTTAATTATACGACGGTGTCTGTGTTCCAAAGTTCAATAAGGATCTAATTATTATACATACATTCTCAAATGACTGGACAAGCTTTTGCCTACGTTATATTTTAACTGGATACCATCTACGATCAGTCACGAATATATGTGTACTTATCAACACAAATCAAACGAGCCCATACTCGATGGGTTTATCATGCGTAGGCCACATTCCGTCATCATTATCAGACCTTGAATATCACCTAGGGTTACCTATCTATAATAGTACCTACTCATCAAGACTAAAGAGCCCAAACAGGGTTATCTTGTTGCGTTTATCAGTCCCTAAATGACATCCTTTTAACTCCATCAACAGTCCAGCTCCATGGTACGATATTAACACATTATCACCCAAGTTACATAGGTAGGTATAGCCAATTTCAGCTTAATTATTTTAGTTATTTTTATTCGCTTTTTTAGCTTATTATTTAGCTCAGATATTATTATTATTATTAATTGAACTATGGCCAAATTAGGCTTGCAAGATTTGACTCAAACATACAAACATTGCAAGTTAAATAAAAGCTTGTAAAAAGCCACCATCTTCGGCGACGCAGCCTTTGCCTTGGTATCTATTTTTGCAAATGTTAGGCTGCGCGATGGCCGTGACTCTGCTCGCAATTTGACCGTGAAGGCTGTTTAGAAGAGTACATACTTACTTCATACAACTTCACGCACATCGGCGCAAAGTCACCTTACGTGTCAGTTTTTGTTGAAGATTTCGTTTAGGTATATACTTAACAACAGATCATAAGTATCCATTCACTCACGACTCGTTACATCATTTAACAGATGATGGTGATTTACTGGATGCCAACCACAATGTGTTACATAGGTAGTAGGTACTACAGCTGGCTAGCTCTGCGTGGTACGTACACAAAAAACGGTTGAAACTACTATAATATAATAGCGTGCGAGCTGAAGTACATACCTACCGCGTATATGTGAGTTTACACAGCTATACCGCCATCACCATGCATAACTGTGCACCATGGCATAGCGAGGCTGTAAGCCTTGAATAATGGTTGAAAAATATAAACTAGCTAGGGATGTTGGTACAAAAAACAATAAGTTATACTTAGATGCTTATTAGACAGTAGTTATCTAAGGCCAGATTACCAACTAATTATACACGGTTGGTGATCCACTCTAATATCGGTTTAATGACAGTCGTGTAACCACTATCATTTCAGCAAATAGGCTTCGTGCGGGGACGAGATTAGTCATGTTGTAAACGTTAATTTGTGTTTCGTGATCGGCTCGCTTGAAATATATATACACTTAGAATAGGTAGAAGTAGAAGCACCATGTTGAGTATAGGACTATCAGGTAGTAAATTGTCCAATTAGAAAAGCTGTAAATAAATAACTAACAGGTCAAAATACAATGTATGAGGAAACAGGAGGAAAGCTAGTACAATGTAATGTTTTAACTCGCACATATAAGTATAAAAGTGTTTGTTGTACTATGCTATTGTAATCAGTATTCTCATATAGTTAGTTACCCATAGTTTAATGCAGGTAATGTACATTGCACGGTGCAAACCCTAGCGCTAAACCGCTCTTTAAAACTACAGTAAGCCAAGAATCGATTCGAATGTGGCATGTTAGATTGATCTTAATACCATTATTAGATTTAAGACCCACACGATTAATGAGGCTTCATAGCGCTCAGCGTAGGGAATTCAATTTGCCGACTCTATACACTACACACTAACTACTTAGTAACCTCCTACGGCGTAGAACCTACGCAATTTAAACATCTAAGAAGGGGTGGCAAAAAGGCAAAACCCCCGAGTTTGGAACCAGATAACGTCTTGAACACTTTAACACTATCTTTTTCTATATTTCTGTCATTTGGTGCCGTGGGCTGGCCGGTAAAGTAGCATAGCTAGCACCGATTCCTTTGACTTACAAGTGTCATACAAGGCGATTAAGAGTCTGTCTGAGAGTCTAACCAGCTACATATGTAGACCAGAAGAAAATAGGCTGGCAGTGTTTTCTGTTAAATATATTTTCGACACTGCAATCTCTAACTCGCCTATCAATCATGGAGATTTTCGCAACTCTCCAGTAATGTGGAGGAGGCTCAAGTCTGGACTGTTATGGGCTGGTGATGATCCTTTTTGGTGCTTGAAAGTTTATTATTTGGTTTTTAATTGAGAAAATTCACCCTACGGGAAAGAGGCGTGATTTGAGAGGTATGTAAAATTCGCACTTACCTCTTATTATCTAAACTAGCGTTTATTCCCGTCGCAGGCGCAACGCGAGCTCCACGAGCTGATCAACGCGCGCGAGAAAGAGAAAGCGAGGGGCGAGGAGAACCTTCGCTTCTTCGCGGCCGTGTTCCGGCTGCCGGTGCTGAAGCCGCTGATGCTCATCAACGCGTTCAACATGCTGCAGATCCTGTCCGGCAGCTACGTGGTCATCTTCTACGCGCTCGACATCGTGGAGAAGGTCGGCGGCTCTTGGAATCCGCAGGTGCGTTTGGATAGTAACAGGTTTATGTCGAGAGAGCTAAAGATTTCTTGTTAGCATTCGATTTGCGTTCGAAATCGTCAAAGTATACGAGACATATTGTTTGTTATGCTTCGTTGCGACAAAGCGTCAGTTACTAATCATTCCTACACTATATCGCTGCAAGAATTGACTGGCTTAACTAGAGCTCACAGTTTTAGTTAACTCAAAAACAACTGTACGAGTGTTCATGCGATTTTCGCTCATAGATAGATTGACGATAGATTGATACACGGGGAAGGCTGAGTTTTATGAGCCTTTTTGAAGAGTCCAATTTATCTGTACAATATTTCTACTTTGATTCTCTTTCCAGACGGTGGCGAACGCGAGCGCGTGCGTGCGTCTCGGCATCACGGTGGTGGCGTGCGTGCTGCTGCTGCGCATCACGCGCCGGCAACTCGTCATGCTGTCCGGGCTGGGTACTGCCGTCAGCACACTGGCACTCGCCTTCATCCTCACCCAGGGAAAGGGCGTCGGCGTCGCCCCGCCCGTACTCATCCTCTGCTACGTCGGCTTCAACACCTTAGGGTTCTTCCTCCTCCCGGGACTCATGATCGGCGAACTCCTCCCCACCAAAATCCGAGGCCTTTGCGGTGGATACATCTTCTGCCTCTTCAACGCAGTCCTCTTCGGCTTCACCAAACTCTACCCCATCATGGAGAACAGCATCGGAATGGCGGGCATCTTCTGGCTGTTCGGCGCCTCGGCGCTGCTCGCAACAGTAGTCCTGTTCCTATTACTGCCGGAGACGAAAGACAAATCGCTGTTGCAAATAGAACAGTATTACCAGAAACCGAACATCTTATGGCAGACGCGGAAGAAAATGATGACCGACAGTCAGACCGTGTGAAGAACGCTATAAAAGAGTATTGGAATAGGACTGTACCAATAAAGTACTTAAGAAAAAATGAGAAATGAAAGCACCAAATTAGATAGGTACCTACCTACGTGCAATGTCACTGATACAATTTCAGGCAGGTTTTAAAAAATATTATGTGCACTTTTTATAACATTCCATCATAATGATAGTATTGTTATATCATTATTATAAAAACTTGGTTATGAAAGACATTGGCGTAGGTATTTCACGCTTTAATGGTACGCTGTATATTCAAGGGAAAGATACACATTCACTAGCCATAGGTATAGTCACCATAATGAATTTCAAAAAATAGTTTCGGAAAAACCTTGCAGACGGGTATGCTGCGACATAAAACTCTTTATCATAGCTGTGTTAGACGCAGGGGCGGGGCATTAGACGCCGCCATTCAATATATTATTCATACAAAGCAAACAAAGCCGCTGCGTTAGGCCCCTTGGGCGGTTCAAAACTCCCACACCAGAGGTTGATGTCTCACACGATTAATAAATGAATACATGGTGCGTGTGTGACGCCCGTGATCGACGGCTAGTGGATGCGTAGGTATTGCGTACCTTTACTTAGGCGTAAAAAATCCAATTCTCAGTACACCTAGCTAATACAATCATGGAATCAAACGACAATAATAGAAATTCGATTGTGTAAAGTACTCTCTTTGAAATATATTTCCAATGTTATAATTCCGTAAAAATAAGCCATGATGTTAGCATATTGAGACTTGGGTTTTGCACTGTTATTGTAGTATCTCAATAAAAGCTGTGATCTAATATCCGTTTTCGTAATAACAACAAAAAATATCCCTACTTCTGTAAATTTAAAAAGATAAATACCTATATTTGTTACGAATTTATATTAATATTATGTATACACTTTAGGTATCAAGCAAGGGACAAATTGCCTTTTAAAACCAGAATGTGCATGTATTCAGAAAAATATATTTAATAATGTGGATAATATGTAAAATAAAAAGCCATTGTATTTTAACGCCAACAAAATACGAGATTGTTACATGTCTGTGATCTTTTTGACCATAATGTACATAACTTAACCCTTTAACCGCCACGCTTAGAATCAGTTGGCGTGCCCTCAGCGCCACGCACAGTAAAACGAAAAATAAATACCTACAACAAATAGTGATGTTCAATAGTATATCGATATGGGTAATTCCCCTTCAAACGCTTACAATTTCATCTAAATATCGTAACAGACAGTAGATAGAAAACGTTACTTTGTAATTTTATTTCTAATATTAGCAGGTATTTTGGTAACACAATGAAACAAAAAGCGTTTACAGATATTGAAAGATTTATTGATTTCCGCACAATAAAATTAGTCATGAAAAGAATTTTGTTATTCTTATTTTTCAATGCAGTCCTATAGAGTATTCTTTATCTAAATGCAATAGTTAACAAACAACATTGGTCAGTTTTTAACAAACATGATTATACTTATTTCAACAATATTAATATCAGTTTACCGAATCGAACCTTGACAGATTCTAATGATATTTAACTACAGATCACCTTCCAGAATACGTATTAATTCTTCAGCTGTAATCATGTTTAATCACATTAATCGATAACACGAACATAATAATAACACGCATAAGCACAACACCAATGGAAAAATCCAGAAGGCGGCACTCGTTTATGACGTCAGAAGCGGTCGTCTTTTTCCGTCCGTGGCGCTGGGTGTACTAGCAACATTAGTTTCTAAACATGCAGACTAGGGATGGGAATTGTCGATTCAGTCACTGACATTTTTAAGCTTTATTTATTATAAATAAAACAAAATAAACACATTTATTTATAGAAATAAATGTGTTTACTATAGAGTAACATTTGCTTTATTTGTTTTATAATAAATTAGTAAGTATAAACAGAAATAATTTAATTTATGTGGATTTTTCTACCAGTAAATCATTGCTTATGTCCCATCCTTATTGTCGGATTTTTCCGTCACTGGCGCTGGACACCAATACACTTTTCGAATAATACTATCAGTAATTTATTCAACTTTAGACATTATTTTTAAGTCTTCTAATTAAGAAACTAAAGTGTAAGCAATTGTATATGATTACTTCATTAACTATTTACCAAATTATGAACATAATTGTAATATAATACAGTGCTATCAAACAAAAAGGCAGATTAACCGAGTAGTGGTATTTGGTCGTAAATATCCGTCCTTGGCGAAATGAGCACGAAAATTTTTGTCGGATATATCCGACCTTGGCGGTTAAAGGGTTAACAATAGGTGCTTGAAATGTATTTTACGGTAGACTGTTGTTTTCTATTCTCACAATAGAATATGTAAAAATGTGATATATACTTATAAATAAAGATGTCGAAATGTCTTTTTCTTTATACTTCATTTTAAAATATGGCTTCCATCATTACTGGAAGAAGATTTCATCAACCTCAAAGTCAGAGTTAACCTTGAGTTAACACAATGGCTACCTTATCCTTCAAACAGGAACACAACAATGCAAGCATACTCGCCCAGGCGGACTTCTTAGGCTTGACAGAGTCCTACCACTTGATAAGAAATGTCGAAATATCATTCATCATATTTCTCTCCATACCTGTTTAGTTTTCTTTGTTATGTATAATCGACAGTACGTATTTTGATTTTTAAATTATACTCATCTCAACATCCTCTCTACTACTGGGGAAATATTCTCAACAATAAGTAAAACAAATTTACTAGGAACAAATACATTTATTAGCTACTATCTTACATCACATTATCCAATCACAGTATACAGATATTTTCTTAAGAAACAGTGATATTCAATCACTGTTTCTTAAGAAAATATGTGTAGGGAGATTTTCTGAGAGCCGAATGAAAAGAAAAATAGTGCTAATAATTCTAATAGATGGCGTTGATTAGACTCGATTCTCAAAAATTTTTCAAGATGATACCGTTAGAAGTACAAAAATTTACACATCTAACGCTTTCTTTTCAAAAATGGTACTAAAACATAGTATCTTTTCACGAAACACCTTTCCGAGTAACTTCTGTTACCAATTTGGCAAAACTCGAGAATCGTGTCTAAGCAGCGCCATCTAGTGAGGCACGGTCGAATTACACTTTTTACTTGTTAAAGTAGCTCTTTGCAAGACCCCATTGAAGCAACGACACAGGCCTTTATTCGCCGTGGTACAGTTATCGCCACGTATATAGAATAGACAGCCATGGGCGACAGATAAGTCGCTAATTGAGCAAATATATCGTCATAGCTCTCACTATAAATTACCATTGATAAACATTTGACGCTAATATTGACACCAGTTCTATCACTATTCAATTAACACAAGTGTTTACGCGCGTTTTCTGCAGCGCGCGGGTGTTTACGGGTACCTTAATTATGGTATACAGGTATGCAGTATGCAGGCGTATAGAGTGAACACGCCAAGCGAATGCTATCAGTATCATGGCTTGAAATAAGTGCAATTCAAAAAAGCTTGTTGTTTTATATTTATTACTTGTTATATTTTAACTATGTACTATTAGCCAAAATAGTACATAGTTTCTTAAATCAAAGGGTAAATGAGACTAATGAGAAAAAAAATTAGTTTCAAACCTCATTGGGTTACGGAAATAGTGAGACCTACTAACTCCTCTTATCTACGTGGCGCGAACTGTACTATAGGTATAGGGCCATCGCTTCATGCACGAACGACATTCAACCAAACAATACGGAGATCAACCCTGCTACGCTTCCCGCTAACCCTCCCGTATGTAAGGGCGGGCGCGCACGAGGAACTTACCCAGCAACTTTTTTGTCGCTGCTCTCACTGTCTCCTTGCCGAGATTTCGATATAATTTTAAGGTAAATTAAGGTGGCAAGTCTTAAACCTGCGGAAAAAACACCACCGCGACCAGAACCAGCTGTAACTGCTTCCCATCAGCCAGTCGGTAAGCTTATCTGCCATTTTAGGCAGCTAACGTATATAAAAAAAATTTAAGACTTTCGGCTGTCGCGTCGCCATACGCGCGCACTTTCACACAACCCCGTAGACAAATGACGTCACGTAAGAGACAAATTCGTTGCCGAGACAAAAGTAGCTCGTGCGCGCTACCTTAACTCCACAAGCTTGGTAGTTGGTCCATGAACTCCGTGGCTTGACACTTCACCCTAGACTAGTCCGTGGTGATCACTGGTCACTCGCCGCCGGGCAGGCGCTGGTAGAGCCTCGGGCGCGATGCGCAGCCCGGACAGACGTGCAGAGACCCAGACACCACGGCCTCGCACTCCCAGCAGTAGAACTCTTGGCAACGCGGGCACTGGAATACCTATAGACCAGTGGGTTAGGATAAGAAATCCGCAGACGAACCAAGGTTACTGACACATCCCGAAGACCTGCGCAGGGCTTGCAGTAAAGTTCCATAGGGGCACTAAAGAAGACGCAGCGTGAGTTGGCCTCCCGCATGGTACTCTGACGATCTGGTAAACGTCGCAGATCCTATCTGGATGCGGATGGCCCAGCAGCCGTACGTACCGCCGATATACGATAGCACGCCGCCATTTTGGTGCAATTGAGTTTAAACCAATCGCAGCCAGACAGCGGCGTACTATCAGAGATAGGCGGTACCACTGCAGGACCGGTAATTGTGGAGATCTCTGAAGAAACCTAAGTCCTGCAATGTCTTCTTCAGCTAATATGATGATGATGTCTGAGTGACGGTATTGGAATTTCGAGGCCTTGGATTGAATTGCGAGGAATCGGATTGCTCGCCGGGCGTCGTTTGCGGGAATTGGATGCCCAATCTATAGCGGTTTTGGCCCATAACTCCTCCCACATTCGTACATAACCGACCCAGTCCCACTTCAGATTTCCAGCTTTGGCGGCTACATCAGCGATCTGTGTTTCTGACCTGTGTGTTCTGATCGGTCTATTTAACTCCTAACATGCTGCGTTCCAAGGCGCGCTGGTCAACCCCGAGTTTGGACTATTGTGGTTTAGTCAAAGACCAAGGCCGTATTTCGCAAGTGAGTATCGGGAGAATACACATGTCGAAGAGTTTTAAAGAAGAGCGGCAGAGGGTGACGTAAGTGTGCGTTATTTAAGCGTAAAATTTACCTTTTTATCGACGTCTGTGAAATTTCTTAAACACCCATAACAGTATTGCGTTTGCCCCTCGTTGTTAACCTCTTCGTAAGTTTCCACTGGAAATAGGTGATGATAAGATCTAGAACAAAAAAATATTAGCGTACACAGTCATGCATCCATTGCAGCTACGATACATATGACCCCTCTTATTGGTCTGGGGTAAAAAAGGCTAGAAAAGCAACCAATACTATTGCAGACCTGTATAATAGTATTGGTTGCTTGTATATTAGTTTAATACTAACCGATGCTCTTACGGTGAGGGAAAACATCGTGATGAAACCTGCACATTCAGGCGACTAAATGTGTAACAATGATCCATTCTGGTCAGGTTCCGCTGGCAGCAGGGTCACGGAGGGTCAGATCACAGTCGCTACACTATAATTACTTGATCTACAAAATCCTGGATGCATGGTCCAGGCGGACCCCGGGCAATAGTGCGCGAGAGCACAACCGGAGCATTCACGTCAAGATGATTATTATTTTTTCAACTGCATAGATTACAGACCTGGCCAAATGAGGTGCGGAAGCCAGTGTGAGCCCGCACGTGCGGCACTGCGCGGGCAGCGAGCAGTACTTGCTCTGGCACTGCGGGCAGAGGTGCCCGTCGCTCGACTCGTCAGGACATTCATCCTCGTCCAGGTGCCTGCGAGGATACATAACATGCTTTTTTATTTCCACTGAACAACAATAAATCAAACCTGTAAACGAATTTTTACAGGTTTGATTTATTGGTATTTATTAATGGTAAATACCGCCTGTTCCTATTAATGGTATTTATTTGATCTATTCACATTAAGATATTACGAGAGAAACGTAATAATCGTAACACATATCGTAGTAAATTTGAAATAGGCAATTCAACGTTGTAATGTAATAATTCGTCTATACGAATACTAAACAAGGGTTCGAAGAGCATAAGTTCGGTGAGTACGGTCCCCCCTTAATTCCATGGGCGTGTTCGCGGTGACAGCAGCAATAGTAACAGACCTATAAATGAATGGTGTACCTAAATGAGTCTCAAGTTCCTCAAGAAGGAAGAGTAATTGTTGGGGGTGGGGGTATATAAACATTGCATAGTCGAAAGGTTCCTAAGTCGCTTAAAAAAAGAATTTCGTACATTGATCTGTAACTACCTGTCTCAGTCGCTCCCGCATAAATATATTTGAGATTTAAGGACGAATTCAGAAACAGGTAGTAACAGAATTTCTTTTTGCTAAGCGACTTACCTTTTTACATCACATCACATAAAGCGCATAACGTCCGTGGCGGGATTTGAGCTTACTCAACATTAGTGAAAGGTTTTGCAAAATACACAGCAGAAAAGCAGGCTCTGAATGGTCAGCCCTAAGACACTGCGACTATCCGAACGTATTACATCTGTACCTAAAGTTATGCGTAATATCAAAAAACTTTTCCAATCATGAATGAGAAAGATTACAATTTATTGCGTAATATCGATGTTGTCTGCGCGTAAACATTGACGTCTATCGGCCGTCAACATAACTGCGTAAAAATACGTAATTGATAATTGATGTAAGGGATAATTGATTGACATTCAATAGTTCCTTACATCAAACACGATGAAAGAAATCTGCATAACTTTTATGTATTTACAATGCCTCGCCTTTCACAGATCGATTATATGCTGCTTCGAAGACGTGACATCGGCCATGTATCTCAGTGTAAGATCATAAAGATGCCTCACTGCACAGCACCGAGTCCTTGTCATGGTTGTCCGAGTAAGTAGTAGACGGCCTACTGCAGAACGTTGCAAGCCGTCTATTAAGTGGTGAACTCTAAAAAGCAAGGGCCAGCAGTTCATGGAGGCAGCCGAACGTCTCGATTGGAGCTCAAAGGGCGAAACCACTAATGAGCTCTGGGGCCATTTGCAAAAGTCCATCCTCAAACTCGGACGAACAGTACTCGGTACATCGAAAGGCGGCCGAAGAATTGACAAGGACACGGGATGATGGAATAGTGAGGTGCAGGAAGCAGTTAGGGACAAAAAGGCATGTTTCAAGAAATGGCAGCACAGTAACTCACCTTCGGATAAGGAGGTGTACTTGGGGGCAAAGCGGCGAGTTAAGACGATGGTGGCAAAATCACGATCGGCTCAGCTGGCAAAGTCGCGGAGTCAAGCCAGTTTAGATGTGACAAAGTGTGTTGCCATAAAGGGTGTAGACGGCGTGCTGCTCACAAATGCAAACTCTATTAAAGACCGTTGGTGCTGTCATTTCAAGGAACTGTCTAACGAGGCCAACAACCACGTGCCACCACCACAGCTTCCTGCAAACCTTGGCTTGATAAGCCCGATCACCCCGGACGAGGTGGAGAGGTCTCTGGCCCATATGAAGACCGGGAAAGCTATTGGCCATGATGGAATACCCACAGAAACTTGGAAAACAATGGGGACCCAAGGCGTACTCTTGCTCACTGAACGATTTAATAGGATCGTAGCCACGGGGCTTATACCTGACGCGTGGCGCGTAAATATTATTACGCCAATCTATAAAGGTAAGGGCAGTGTGCAGGAGTGCGGGAACTATCGAGGTATTTAACTCATGAGTCACACAATGAAGCAACTCGAACGTATTATGGACCAGAGACTTCGCCAGGAATGTTCCTTGTCGGAATGCCAATACGGCTTCAGGCCGGGCTGCAGCACCATGGATCCAAACTTTGCTCTCAGGGTCCTCCAGGAGTCCCATTGAAATAGGAATCAACCATTGCATTAAGCATTTCTCGACCTGCAGAGGGCTTCGACAGTGTCCCTCGGGAGACAATTTGGTGGGCTCTGAGTTAAAAGTCTGTCCCCGAAGCGTACATTAGTATTATACAGGATATGTATGCCAATACTAAAGCCGTCGTCAAAACCATCGTAGGCCATACTAATCCCTTCCCGATTACGGTAGGTGTTCACCAGAGTTCTGTGTTGAGCCCTTACTTATTTTGCATTGTGCTCAATGCCCTCTTAGCGGAAATTCAGAACATGCCTCCTTGGCTTATGAAGTACGCTGACGACATTTTACTGATGAGCAAGCTTAGACAGGATCTTGAGACCAGAGTAAACATGTGGAAGGATGTGCTAGAAAACGGTGGTTTGAAGTTGAATGTCGCCAAAACAGAGTATATTGCCAGCTGCAGCATAGATCCCGAAACCATACTTGTATGTAACGAAGCTGTCAATAGAACAGATAAATCCAAATATCTCGGATCCGTGATGCACGAGTTCGGCGATATCGGCCCCATTGTCAAGTCCCGAATCTCTGCAGCTTGGGCCAAATGGCGGGAACTCACGGTAGTCACCTGTGGCCCTAAAATCCCTTAAAAGCTAAAAGGGCTTATATACAAGAGTATAATTAGACCGGTGATGCTCTATGGCTGCGAGACTTGGCCAGCGCTGACGAAACACGTTCGCGAACTCCACGCCAACGAAATGAAAATGCTGCGGTGGATGTGCGGAGTTACGAGACTCGATCGAGTACGTAACGAGTACATCCGTGGCAGCCTTGGCGTGAGGGATATCGCAAAAAAGATCGAGTAGGCTCGTCTACGGTAGTTTGGTCACGTGTTGCGTAAGCCTCAGGGATATGTGGGAAATAGGTGCCTGAATCTGCCGGTATCAGGAAAGAGGCCCCGTGGGCGAACCAAGAAGCGATGGATTGACATCGCTGAGTCGAATGCGAGAGCCGACGGCTTACGACGAGAGGATGCCGAAGACCGGGCGAAGTGGAGAAGATTGAGTAGGAAAGCGGACCCTGGCAGAGGCCGGGATAAGCGCTAGGACGACGACGACAATGCCTCGCCTTTGGCATGTGTTATAAAGTACTGTATTGTATATAATACTGTAGAAATCTTGCAGTGGCAACCACCATAATCAACCACAGCTCGTGATCCACTCTTGGATTGATTTACAAAATACCAGTATCTCTTTGATCCGAGCTTACAGCTGCAGTGTCTGCAGACCGTTAAACCGTTGAGTCCTTCAAGAAATGAGCCTGCATCTATCACAAAAGCCGGCAATCCCCAGGGTCCCCCCCACAGGGTGATCACTTCCTATCAGTTGGCCCGCTTTCTCGTTTGTCTCCCTCCATGGAGCAATTTTACTTGTGGAGTGAATGAGCAGGTTTTTGTTCTAAAGACTTGTTACCGATTTGCGACGGGAGGAGAGGTAAGCATCGCTGAATGCAATTCACCGACGTCCGATTGACGTAGACGTCAAAGCTGCGCAGGATTATTTTGGCGAAATAATCCTACGCATATACGAGTTGAAGTATATGCTCAATATGTGCAGTACCCCACTGGTCTATTTGCTCCATGGCTCCATCTACAATAAACAAAGCTT
This sequence comes from Blastobasis lacticolella, assembly GCA_905147135.1. Taxonomy (NCBI): domain Eukaryota; kingdom Metazoa; phylum Arthropoda; class Insecta; order Lepidoptera; family Blastobasidae; genus Blastobasis; species Blastobasis lacticolella. The sequence continues at coordinate 15,963,759 of LR990045.1, forward strand.
TCTCTCACATACCCCATGCAAACAATGTGTGGCTTTTCATTCTTGGTTGTGGGGTCTTCCTCGACGTCCGTTGGCTTGGTGTACGGGAAGCCCATCTTGACGAGGCCGGCTTCGAGGGCGCGCGCCCGCGGCGGCGGCGCCGTGTGCTCCAACAGCAATGAGCGGTAATGAATGTCGTCTAACACTACCTGTACAATAGATTTTTTATGTCAATCGACAGAGAAACAAGCAAGTGAGCCACTGGATGGGAAGTGGTCACCGCTGCTTATGGACATCAGCAACCACAAGGGTATCACCAGTGCGTTTCCAGCCTCTAGAACCTTGGGACACGTTGCTCTGCATATAGCCAAATGCTAAGCCCCTCCACTACCAAACCGCGGTTCCCTATAGAGCACTAGAGACCTTATTCACCGGCTAGAGGTGGAGGTACTTCCCCAGTCGGGCGGCTCTAATTCGAGCGGGATATCCCTATATGCTTTACGTCTCTTGTTATTGATTTATGATGTTCGAAATGTTATAATAAATATAATAATCCTGGCGTTAATGCCGCGATTGTGCTCTCACACACGAAGGCTCGGAGTCCGCCTTGACCATGATCACGTAATTACAGTGGAGCGACTGCCATCTGACCTCCATGACCCTATTCCCAGAAGATCCTGACCAGATTGGATTATGGTTACACATTCCGTCGCCTGAACGTGCAGGTTTCATCACGTTTTGCCTTATCAAAGGAACATAGGTTAGTATTCAACTAATGTATAGAACTCCGAACAGAGATGTTCGAAATGTTATATGATACAACAAACCCTGTTGAAATAGCACCTACCTAACTGCATCTTTCAGTTACAAGGTGACTTTTTGGACAGGGACCAGCTATGACTTAAATCATTTCGTACTTTACAAATAGAACTCTAAAAAACAGCCTGTAAAAGAAATTACTTACAGAATATTCTCCACTTGTGTCTTGACATAATTTCTTGCAAATCCTGACTTCTGCTGCTAAACCAATCACGGAACACCTTATTCCGTCAGTTTTCAAGGTCTAAAATGTAAAATGTTATATGTAAGTATACATTGATGAGCTTAACTCCACAATTGACTAAAAATAAATTCAGTACATGTATCTATTAGTCCACCATACCTGTATGGTAACAGTTATATCTTCAGGGTCACAAGTAGTCAATGACCCAAAGAGTACTAGAACTTCCCTGGATGCATGACCTGGCAGCGGCCTGAGCACTCTCCCCGCCAATTCCAGAGTATTCTGCAGCGAGGGTTCACCGGATAAAACAAGAGTTGACAACCTGTAAAAATTATACACATAAAATTGCAAAATCTGTGCAATCTGGCAAAAAGTGTAGGTTATACCTAAAAATAATCAATATTCATTAACTTACCCTTGCACTGCTTTTATATGCCTTCTAATATTTCCTGAAAGTTCTGTTAATTTTTCTGTTCTTTTGTTCTTCATAAGCAACACACCTAACTGGCTGAGTGGATTCTGGTCGAAGAATTCTTCAATAAACTTCTCCAGAAGCTGAAATAAAAATTACATTTGTTAAATACAATTTAAAATATTAGTTTAAATTCAACTATGTATTTAGATGTAAGTATGTACATTTAATAAAGCAGTAACTGGCATATCTGTACACTGAATATATTTAATAAAGCTACTATTAAGAGTATGTATTTGTTAAAGAAATGATTGTCAGGGTAAAGTTACCTTCATGCAAAATTTTTACTGACCTTCAAAGTACAAAGGAACCGCATTGGCTTCAAATCTTGACAGTTCATCGCATCAGAACAATCCACGGCTACAAGCAGATGTCTCATCATACCCAGTCGTACAGGCCCTTTGCGAGGTGTCAGTGCCTTTTTTGCTGCTTTCTGAGCAAACTCTGCCACCAACCCTTGGACCAAACCATCTTTGTCCTCTTTTATCGCCTCCCTGGATTTAAAACAGGAAGATTATTGGCAACTACCATACAAACCTCAATTTGCGCTACAAATCTGTGCTTGTACTGTCCTCTGTACTTAAGTAACTCCCCTACTCAATGCAGAACCATCCTTCTTTCTTGAATATTATGGTGCAAGCCTCTTAACCCAAATCATAAATGTAGAAAATAAAATAGACACAAACATTTTGTCATATTAACAAAAATGCACTTACCATGTTTTCTCATATCCTGTCTCCCAGCGATATTCTTTTGTATCTTGTTCATCATCAGCCATTATGAACGGACGGAATTGAAATATATCCCAAAAGTAAATATGGCTATTGAACCTCAGCTTATCAATAAACTTTAAAATATAGAATGGATTATATTATTTTCAAATCTCTGTAACAAACACAAAACAGAATATACCTACAGTCAGAATACACAAAAGAGTGTAATTTCGAAAAACAACATGATTTGATTTATAAAGAAGACACCCAGGTAGGAATGGGAGAAGCAGAGTATAAACATAAAAAACAAGATAAAAGAAAAAGTTAAGTTTATGCAAACAGAAGTTGGTATAGTTGTGTGGTAAGGTGAGAAGTATCTAAGTTTACTACTACAGTTTAGTAATAACATAAACAAACTTTTCCCACAAAAAATACTAATCAAAAGTTTGGTTAGAGGATACCAAAGGGTGCAATTCAAAAAAACTTCAGTATGTTATTAGATTAGATTTAATTTCAGTATGTTATGCCCACGATCTAATGTTGTTATACCATGATTATGCCAATACGACTTCTTCTTGTGAAGAGATTTAGGTGTGATAGTTTGGCTTCCAAGTTTGCAAGGGGGATGAAGCCGGTGACTGAATGTATCCTGTAGCCAGTCAAACTTACCCCTTTACCAATCCAAGGTAACCTCAAGTACATATATATACAACCACAGCACCGTTAAGGGAACGCAATACACATGAACACAGACGTGAATTGTTATTGGACTAATTCAAATTCAACAAAAAAGATAGAAGAAAAACACAAATAAAGAAACAATAAGCCAAAAACCAAAAACAACCAACCAAACAAACCCAGTGCCGACCGACTTCCTCTACGCGACCGACTGACAAATGACGTTGACAACAGAGAGTATAGAAACCTACCATTGACAATGACATCTATGACAGAATGACAGAAGAACGGACACACTCCACCATAGACCAGGGGTGGTACAGTAAGTCCATGGGTGGTACCGCCTATCTCCAATAAACGCCGTCATCTCACAGGATGGGATCAATCCTGTGGAATGACGGCACAACATCCAATGAGGAGTTTTCCAGTAGGTATTGATAATTTGTTTCAAAAAGCATCAATAGATGGCGCTCCTACAATTTTGGTAATGTTGGCAGTGATTTCATGCAGCCAAGTAATACTAAACTTGAAAATAAAGTATTAATTAATATAAACATAACTGTTAATGGTTGAACGAAGTGTAAAAAGAAATATTTATAGAAGTTGGCACTATGTTCCATTATTATTACAACCTCTAAAATGGTTGAAAACTATTGACAAATATAATATTGACAAATATAATATTATCCATTATAACGTACCCAGTGTTTATATCCTGTTTGCTAGGAACCTATTTCAAGCGATTATCAATTACCAAAATTGTCGGGGCGCCATCTAGTGAGTGGTTAGGAATGCCTTAAATACCTATTGGAAAACTGCTCATTCGAACAGGCTCTACTCGAATAGAGCCTACCCAGTAAAATGGACTGAAACGTACGATTTTGAACGACATAAAGTTGGTTATAGAGGTGGGCAACGCATTGGCGATACTCTTGGTGTAGCTAATGGCTATAGACAGTGGTGACCACTTTCCATCAGGTGGCCCGCTAGCCTGTTTGCCTACCGTATGACATAAAAAAAATGATTTTTTTTATTTTTTTTATGTTACTTAGCAGACAAACAGGCAAGCGGGCCACCTGATGGAAAGTTGTCACCGCCGCCTATGGACATCAGCAACACCACGGGAGTCACCAATGCGTTGCCCGCCTCTAAAATACCTCTTGAACGATCAACGAAGTTGGTTGTACTCTAACTTCATAGGAGCGAATTTATTATTATATAACTTAATTTTCAAGATTTTTAGTTGTTCTTGATCCCGTTTTATAAATTAATTTAACATTGCAAAATACTTAGGTTGCACTCATAATATCAAAATACGAAAATAATTTAAAAATATTCTATTATAAAGTACGATTCTAGCATTTTATTTTATTTAAAAAGTACGAAGTTGACTTGTTGATGTGACGGATTGTTACTATACTCGTTTAACTTCCCATTCGTTTCGTTTATTTTGATCGATACCGAGTTCGGCGGTACGAATTCTGTGACGTAAATCCTCAGGATGGGTTCAAGATGGCGGCGTACTATAGGAGATCGGCAGTACCACCCCAGTAAATATCTTTGGCAAGATGATGTCATGAACATACTATATTCTGCTTTGGTACTGTCACTCAGTCTACGTTCATGATAATGTCGTCGCTTCTGTGGGTTTTGTTTTTATCATTTGGCGGGTTGGACTCCCGATTCAGGCAGACGATTTAAAAAATCTATAAACGCAGTTCAAATATAGAGAAAGAAATGTGTATAAAAGTGTGGCATCGGTGGCATAGCCTTGGGACACTATTATTTTTTTGTACGTTTGCTTAGATGGCAGCAACGGCTGTCGTCTGCAGGAGCGTGCTACTAATCACTGAATACCTAACCAATTGGTTTAATTGATTAGGTACTTACCAAGTATACGTATTAGGTTCTTACCGAGTACAGGCATTTAGTACTTACCTACATAGTATACGCCTTAGTATCATCATCATCATCATAGCCCATAACAGTCCACCCAGTAACAGGACTTAGCGCCTCTCCCACGAAAGAGGAGATTATGTCCATACTATATTGCCTCCTCGCTCGGCAGGCGGGTTGGAGATCGCAGTGTTAATTTATTTATTCATTTATTTCAGGCAACTGAGGCCCATATTTATAAATACACAAACAACATAAATACAAAATAAACTGATACAAAATACAGGCAAAGATAAAACCTATACCTACATACAAATTATTATAAATTGTAAACTACTATATAAAAATATAATTTATTAATATCTTAAAAAAAACCGTCACTTAATGTCGTTCGGCGGCACCGGAAAATCTGGGTCGCCCACGAAATCGCCGGTACACCACACCCTTCGGCCAATATTCTTCCCTCATGAAGAAATCCAAATCTGCGGTGGGAACCAACGCCACGAACGAGTTGAACGTACGTCCATGGCTTGATTCCAAGAGCTGGACCCTCACGAGGTACTTCTTGGTTATGCGGATGTGCTCCTCCACGTCCTTTGCCGTCACCGTGTAATGAAGGCGGGACAGGTAGAGAGCAGTCGAAGGTGTCGCAGGGCGCAGCAGGAAGTTGGGACCAGGTACTGCAGTGCCGCGAAAATTCTGAGCAGCACGACGTCTACTCTTCTTCTGGACCGTGACAAATCCTTCCTCATCACGGTCCCCGTTGAGGGCGCATGGGGGCTTCAATGCCGCCGATTCTCGCGGTGTTGAAGCCTCCACGCGAAGATGTTGGCGCGATGTCGATGCGCGGACGGGAGCCGCGGGCGCGGTGGGCACCGGCGTTCGAGCGGCGGGCGCAAGCGAGCTCGCGGCTGGCTGCGGCGGGCGGGGCGCGGGGCGCGGGGTGCGCGTCACGCGGCGGCTCGGCCGAAGCGCGCGCGCCGATGCGGGCCGCGTACGTGTCGGGTGTCCGTGCGGCAGGCGATGGCGACAAAACTGCTGACTCGAAACTCGAGCCCGCGAGGTCGACACTCGCCCAGCCGCGTTGAATACACACATTAGCAGCGTCAGCAGGCGACCCGATCACGCGCGACGGTTTGCACCGCCGCCTCAGTAAAACACTAATATTACAAAGTTGGCACAACACGACCTACTCACATAGCGCATACTGCGAAACTAATATAACAATAGAAAAAGCTGCTGCCCAATTTCCAGCCTAGGGAGTCTTTTGCCTCGAAAACATTAGTCGCCTTGTACGACACCCACAAGTGTAAGGGGTTGGTGCTATTCTACTCTACCCTACTGTTTAGTAGGACACTACCAGGGAATTGACGGACTTGTCCACTGACACGTCTGTGTAGGTGCGTTGTGTTACACTACAATCAGACATTACACTCCTTTGAGGTACATGTAGCTGTAGACATGCCTCTTGAAGAACCCAGGATAAGACTGCGGGAGCGCCTTTCAATTACGTGGCGTGCTTGTCTGCCGTAGAGGAACAAGATAGAGACCTAAGTGTACTTATAAATCCAATTGTACAATAAATCAAGTTTTTATAAATCCAATTGGGCTTTACCCTTAAGTGATCATTAAATGGTGATTCGTTCCAAATTTCGACGCCGAGATCCTTAGTAATCGAGATCGTAAGGGGAACGTTCAGACTCCGTAGCACCAAGTATAGTTACACGACCGCCCAGACTAAAGCTGGAGACTTGTAGAAGAGAAGTGGTAGCTTCGCGAGAAGTGCCTTATGTATATCAAGCTCCATGACTTTGGATACTAAGTAGGTAGGATGGTTACGAAGGGCGGATAGTTAGATGGGTCTGCACGGTTACCCCTCTTATGTATTGGGAAAACTCAGGCTACTTTCCATGAAGACGGAACTTCCCCAACAGAGTAAGGAGAACAAGAATAGACGTTTCAAAATCGGAGCCAATTTTCCGAGACGTTGAGAGAAAACATATTAAAACTAGATATCAGACTCTGTAGGTAGAGTGCATCTGTTAAACGTTGCCAGAGTAAACTGTGTTATGATGGGCGGCCTTTTATTGCCCGAGAACAGCAGGGATTGTTCGCATTTGCATCATGATTTGTATTGCTCCAGGGCACCGAGCATCAACTCGGGTGTCGGCAGGTGTCGTAATTATTCGCCCAGGCTTTGTCATGCCATTGGGATATGAGCCGATCGAGATCTGTCTGGATCTGCCAATTTGACGATTGGCCTACGACAGATATAAAATGTCGCAACGCTTTAATCACAACACACTAGATAGCGCCACTCTCTCTCTCTCTCTCTCTCTCTCTCTTGTACATCCGGTACCTACAGATCCAGTGACACCGACGTAAATCTGAAACAAAGTTAGTATGCCTACCTTTCGGTAGATTAACTTCATGATCAGATGAAAAAGAATGCGCCAGATTTTTTATTTCCGGGAGTTCAACCGTCGTATAAGAGATGAATGCGCTAGACTCTATCTCTTGTAGATCCATGAGTAGGTACTGATGATTGATCTAGTTCCACCGACTCACTGTAATGACTGAATATTACATTCACATTCTATAATAGCGAGTTGAACAAGTACAGTCAGCATAAAAAGTAGCTAAGCAAAATTTTATACTTAGTGGTAACTGTTTACAATCAGATAGCTTGTAAGCTTGTTTGCCACAATTGCATTAAAAAACAGGATAAAGTCCGTTTTGGTATGGACCAGTTTGTTATACGGGGAATAACTTTTTGGTATGGACTCTGGTTCAAATGTCAGTCTGTTCAAATGAGCATTCTGAACAGCCTCTTCACTTTTGATGCTGACTGTACCATGTTCACTATCTCATTGAAAAAAAATACTAACATTTCTCAATTAGTTTCAACATACCGTTTCAGGCTGAGTGTACCTTACTTTTTTAAAGAAATTGTGTATTAATTTTAAGAATTTATTTTTATTGTTCGATAAGACTAACATAAGATACAAAAATACTTCAAAATAATAGATTCTCATTGTCCTTAATAAACAAGCTGTTAAAACATTCACCTAAATGTTAATATTTTACATGGACTATTTCATGGAATATGGCTACAGATGGAATACATAAGTAGTTAACCGTAATTAAAATAAGAATGAGAGAATACCTTCCATATGCAGATTAAGTTTGTAACATGGATTTTTTGAAATCTCTATATTTATTAAATAATTTATCACTGAACTATTTAATGTGACGAATGATAAATGGGTGCCACAGTAAATAGTTTAGTGACCCTTAAGCTAAATATTACCAAAAAACTAGCAGTTATAAATTAATGTCTACAGATACATTATGTCATAGTAGAACATGTTACTTTTACATAATCTTCCTTTTGGCACTGCCAAGACAGTATATCAATATTTTAAAGCAAAACTTCTACTACAATATTGATAGGAATCTGTAAACAACAGGCCATTGATAGTATAAGCTAGTTGGCCAGGTTTCAATTAGTCTTCTTGCCTTAAAACTGGATAACCCAGCTCTATGACTTGAACTTCATGTCACATTTCTTTATTCTGTGGCCGCCATAGCTCGTGCTTGTGCCCGCACCCTCTTGTCATATTCTAGTCTGTTTTGGCTGTAAAAAGATTTAAGTTAATTAATACATTTAGCTCTTTTTTTGGCCCATATCTCCCAGACTGATATAAATAAATAAAATAACTTCAGCTCTCTTCTGGGATCCAACTGCCTAACTTGATTACTGTCGCTTATGACTTGCCGTCTTGCTTGCTCGCGTAAGGTGCGGTGAATAAAGAAATAGGTGGTACGGACCCTGATTTAAATAACTGCCTGGGAATTTGTTGGGGCTTAATTCGATTATAGTGTAGAAATTCATTTTTGCCAATGATATGTTAAAAATAAACTAAAACTATATTACAGTAATACGTACTGGTTTCGGCTGATCGAGGACCATAATTATACACTTCTGCCCAGATATAGACAATACTTAAAATATCATTGGCAAAAAATTAATTTGTCTGATGCCATCTGCTGCTTCCGTATGCAGTCGGCCGACACGTGGCACGCCAACGTGTCACGCGCGGAAGGTATCTCATTGAAATGCATAGAAACCAGTTGTTCCGCGCCAACACGTTGTCTGGTGCTGCCGTATGCAGGTGGCTACAAACTCGCACCTTTAATCTAAAATTTAAGCTTAAACTGCAAAATTTCATCCAAATCCATCCAGCAGTTTTTGTAAGATATAATAGCAAACATCTGTCTTTGTAAACTGCAGAGATGAGAGATATGCAAATGTTTTTACAAGTTATAATATACAATATAAAAAGGGGACAACATAACACTACAAATTTTCATCAAAACACAAACTCAGCCACCCAAATTTTTGCACACAATATACGTTTTTGTTATGACAAACTGTAAACAATGTTTACAGATTTTGGGAACAATGGCAAATTAAGTACTAACCAATAGATTGTGTATGCTTCTGCCTGTGCTGGATCCTTTACATTAGGCTCATTGAGTAAATCTTGAATACCAAGAAGAATCTGTTTGATTGTGATCGCTGGACGCCAGTCTTTCTCTTCATCAAGAAGTGACAGACACACAGTGCCGGATGGGTAGACATTGGGATGAAATAACGGTGGTTCAAACTTGCATTTTGGAGGACTTGAAGGGTAGTCATCTTTGAAGATCATTCTCAGCTTATACAAACCACCTTCCCATGGTGTCTGTAATATAGTATTGTTTTTCTTAATACTAAGAAAGTGCTTTCTTCAAGTCTAGTTTCAAATGCATTAGTAGGTAACATATGAAATACTGCTACCATACGGATTTACACAAATTATTTCATATTTGACTATGTTATAAAAACAGGATTGCCGAAGCTGGTAGACATTTACCAGCTAAATATTTTACTGTAAAGAATATTCAAATTGTTCAAGGAAAATATTCCATCCTTTGTTCTAGTAATGGTATAGCTATGGTATAGAATAGTGCTTATCTTTATGCTCAGTAAAGGAAAACTTTATTTACCTTAAAATATTATAACACGACAAGTAGAAACTTTGGTTATTAGATATTTGACTAGAATTACTAACCCCCTTTTTTCCAGGAATCGCGCACTCCCATGTCATTAGATTCAGGGATCCATCAGGATTCTTCATGGGTCTGGCGACGAAACCCTGGAAAATAATATTTCTAAATGAATTCAACATTGAACTTGGCTAACAATCATCACAGAAAGAGTAATTGACTTACAAATGGATGGTCCTTGCGCCAAGCTTTTCTCTCTTCAGCCAAGCGAGCACTTGCTATACCCGACATCTGTGAAAACCAATCTGACTTAATAATGCCTTATATTACATTGTGTATTTTATTACTTATACTTAACACAAATACGTACTTTTTTGGTCTAATATTTGTGATAATATAACGTAAAAATAAATTATTCGGCGCGAATAAAAAGCGTCCCACGATGCGTCAAGAAGACATGAAAATTGTTCTCTTTGAGACACGTTTACAAATGTCAAGTAATAGAGATAAATGCTTCATTTCTATTGGCTAAAGCGTGTTTACGCCAATCGCTTTCAAAAATATTGTACGTAGAGAACATAAGTCTACTTTGCTTATTGCAGTCTTCAAAGATTTTGGACATTCACTCTCGTTTATTTGTGGTGAAAAAATAGAGGACAAAATAGCTTGTAAAATATTCCCTTTGGGGCAAAATCAAACGCCCTTCCGAGGGATACTGCTGTTGCTAGTAGTACAAGAACTTCATAATACGGTATTTAAGTTGATAGCATCTGGGGGACTACCTGTCCCCATGATGGGGACCAAAGAGAAAAATAAATATAATGGGGACTACTTGTCCCAATGATGGGGACAACGATACCTAAGTAATAGTACAGAAGGCAACACATCAACCTACCCACCGCCAGTATAAAATGAGATAGCATCAATATTGACGAGCGTACAAACTGTAGACGGTCCTATAGTAGGGCCACGCTAGGTGCGAATCGCTTTTAAAAAAAAATAAAAAAAAAACTCTGTATGGCAACTAATGCCATGTCTTTTATACGTCATAGAACGTCATTCATAAAAGTCATAATAAAGAATTTGACTGCTTTGAAAAATATTATTGAGGCGATTGGCACATTGGAGCATTACATTCATTCTGGCGAAATTTGGAAATATGTGTAATTTTTATATTGTTTTATATACAATAACAAATTTAGGAATTCTCCAAATTGTTATAATCTTTTCATAAGATTATATTATTTAAGTGAAAAATAATTAGAGAACTGGGTAACGGAATACTTATTTGACAATCCTGGAGACCTCACTTCACAGCAGTGGCCTATATGACGCCTTTTTATGTGGAAAGTACAGCGCCAAAAACTTATCTGACCCACAGCCCGTGTCAAATGTGTCAAAGAAAAAATACGACGGATCCGCACGAACACGCGTCGATGCGTTTTCAGTGTGTACGACTATGAGTAATTTCCTTAGTAACCAATGACCGCTCAAATAACTTTATGTCACGCACTAACACACGCCACGCACAACTGTACGGTGCTGCGTTCCAGTGTGCGGATCGCCTAAATAATAATGGACAATGACTGACAAGGACAGAATATCCAATAGATATTGCCATATCCACATTTTATATTTTCTACCACTGTCAGTTGATTCGGACTAAGCGTGGTCCTATTATAACTCCAAAGCATCGAAAATACTGAAATATAAAGTACTACGTACAACTCGAATGCATACTCTGCTGATTAATGGAGCCGATAGAGATAGTCATTTCATCCCTCTCCGTCGTCGCCCACACACTACAAGAGTGCTACGTTGGAGTCCAGTAATTTGTGTACTTTGGCATCTTTTCTGCAGGATAAATTCAAAAATATCTGTCCGGTTCTGAGGACACGGTTCTGCGGTGGGGCGGCTCCACGCTCACGTCTTCCGACGGTGACATTCACATGCGGACTTGTCGCCAGCGACAAATCCTTCGGATTGGTATGTGTGGTTTGAATGGTATTACATTATTAAAATCTACTATGAGTTACCGAAGTGTGTTAATTTTTTTAATAAATTGCTTTCCCATCTCTTTCTAACTAGCTTTGTTACCGGTCATTCTTAACGCTCTGACAAGATACGGAAAGTTGCAGTGGTAGTGGTTATAGGTGCTTAAGGTATACAGGATATATAGTGTGGGGCTTGAAACAAGGGCAAAAAAATTCAATATAGATCCTTTAACTAATCAATAACTAAGTCCACGTGGTTTTAATTTTATAAAATGAAAAATAAATGTATTATTATTTTCAAAGAAAATTAATCTAACCAGCAATGTACTGCATACCGTCATGTCCAGTCGGAATACTTGACATTGACATTACGATCGTGTACGTCGCCCCAGTATTAAGGAAATGCCCGGTACCAAGACATCTAACGACAATTTCGCGATGACGAAATTCATTGATCATGGATTGTAACTTTAAATTAATATTTCTGTGAGTTTAATCACTTTGGAGCATTAGGATCTGGTCAAGGTGACTTCAGATACTCTGAGAAATCTGCGTTTAAATTTTTGCTCCTGTTACAGGCCCCACCCTGTATATTTTAAAATAAATTTGACGGAAACGATTACTGAAAACATAACGTAAAGTATAATTTACAAAATACGATGGTCACAGACTTGAAGATAGAAAATAATGTCACAAAAACAACTTTAAATAATTACTTATTGGGTATCTTTTATTAGGTACCTGTTTAGGTATATGTAGGATGTGTAAGTAAGTAAAACCCTCTAAACAAGTTGTAGTAGTATATCTTAATAATTGTTTCTTATTAACTATAATTTTGGTTGTAGTTATATCAAATTATCTTGGCGTCAGTCCCCGAGGTCAATTGTATGTGCTGCCATATAAAAATTAATGTTTGATTTTTTTTATTGAAGTGTAAAGTATACTTTCGAAAACAAATAAAGGGTTAACAGAACGGAATGGCGGTTTTACGTTTTTGCACCTTCCGTTCTTTATGGATGCAATAATTCTATTCTTACCGGAACAGATGAAAACGGTGTGTCTGGGGCTGGCCTAAGGGGACAATGGCGAATGGGGACAATGGAAAAATTAACAAGACTTTACTTTTTATGCCTGTGGTTTATGTAAGGACGAACATTTTTATATGGTTTATGCCAGTTGTTACCTAAAAACCAGGCCGACAAAATGGTTCTAAATAATTTTATTCTGTTCCCGTCCCCATTTCGTATCATCACGAGCACGGCGCAATGGGCACAACGGGGGAAGTGCCCGCCCCCACTCCATGGTACTAATCGTGGGAACAACGCGAATTCGCCCGTGCCCCCATTAATACATGCAAGGGAAATCCCCTTGCATGCATTACCCCTAGGGAATTAAATAAAATTATTTAAATAGTTTCCCGTTGTCCCCGTTGCCCCTGATGATGAGACGGAAACTGAATAAAAAATATAGGTATTAAAATCTTCCCATTTATGAAGTTACTATTTATTGTTGTGGGTAAATGTTTCGTTGTGTTACAGTAGGTACCTAATTGCAAATATACAACATCCCCAGACTTAAACTTGTATTTGGTACCTGAAATTACATTAAATTATTTAAATAGCTCCGCGTCCCCGTTGATAGAAGATAACGTGGCAAAGTAGGTGGCTCTATTTAGGCTTTAGGCGCTATAAACAAGCCACCGTCAGCACGACCGCGCCTTTTCGCTTTGATGATAGGTATCCAAATAAGGACATAACACAGATTTTGCCCTATTTTGTTATATGGTTAAATAAGAAAATAGGTTTACCCTCCCAAAATATCGTTGAGAGAGGGGGAGCCGATGGATGCAGAAGTCATTGGGGAGGTCCTATGTCTAGCAGTGGACGTCGTGGATGTCTTCTGCAGCTGAGATGATGATGAAATCGGCGAATTAACCCAGAAGCTCTAGCTAAGCAGATTTTGATGACAGGTGTAGTGCTAGTAGGTAGGTAAATTCTCTTTTTATCTGAAAAGACTTTAATTACCATCATAGAGAAAAGAATAACGATTACCATCAAAACAAGAATTCTGAAGTACAAACGTGTACAAAACTGAGTAAAATAAGAATAATTTCAGCAATTTCGGCGTAAGGTGACGGCATAGAATTAATTTCGGCATATAAGTTCGGCGTAACTTGTACTGCAAGTGTGTTACGTTATGCATTCTATTTTTCATATGATGATTGGTTGTAGTTTATAAATGCTGCAACGCTATTGGTCAGAAAGATTAAAGTGGAGCACAGACAACAGCTTATGTCGGCGTTCGGAAGGAGGTGTTCATTCGATGTCGGTGATGCTGTTTTTTTCCTCATAAAATATTTGATCTCGCAGGGATTTGTTCCACTTATTTTGTTCCGTTTTGTGTTGTAGATTTCGTAATTTTGAGAAAAAAGTATAGTGACAATTTGTTTTGGTAGGTAAGTGATGTTTGAATGATAGTGTCGCCTCGTAGATATTTACATGAGTTTTCTATGCTAAAACTATCTAAAATTAACACGCTTCGCCTTCAACAATGGTTGTGTTTTAGCATCGATGTGTCATTTCATAAAGTTACCGAATGTAATTTTGTAAATATTGTATTAAGTTTATTTATGACTCGTAGAATTAGTTTCCTTGTTATTATGGTCTTATTTAACTATAACATAATGCCACCATTCAATTTAATTTCAAAGGACCCAAGCAACCACGCGAATTATCGGTAAAACGAGTTGGCGGGAATCTGCCGGCCTAGTTTTCAGAGGTTATAGAAATAATGTTCACCGTTTACAACAGGTCAACAGGTACCTACTACAATAATAAATTTTTGTTGTAGATACTGACAACTCAGCATGAGTGCTATGGAAGAAGGCGAGGCTGCTGCCTCTGAAGTACCTTTTGGTAATCCAGATGACATTACAAAAAATCCAGTTGCCTTAAAAGGTATTACTTCTATTTGTTTGTGTACTGTGTGCCTTATTATCTACCTATTATATCATATGATAATATGTAATTATCTTGTTTTTAGAAGCTCATGAAGAGATGGCAACGTTAGATGTGTTGGTTTGTGGACAGTGCCATTCTGCTTTTCATTATGTCGAGGAGTTTAATGATCATAAAGAAAGTGACGCCTGTACCACAAAGTCGCCAGTGAGGGACAGTGTAAGTGTATACCATGCAGTGTATATGAAGTGCATGTAATGTAGTAATATTTCCTACAAGGCAAGTGCAATGCCAGGACAATAAGTAATACCATGTTCAGATCTAAGTCTCCGAATAATATACTGTCATAGAGTGCCAATGGGGTCCCGAGACTGCTCAGTCATTGGATGAAACACAGGATATATCAGCTTGAAAATTATTTTATAGACCCTGCTATAATGTATGTTGTTTTCTTTTGTGGAAAATTTAGTTGGTTTATCTTAAAATCCATATATTGAAACACTATATTATGAAGAAATACATCATAATAGATGTCAATAAATATAGTTTATTAGCATTACCATTTATGTAACCAGCTTCGAAAAGGCTTCGACTAAATTTTGTATTTAGAAAATGGATTTCCCATTGGAACGCCCTTGATAAGTTCTCTATTATGACACTTAAAATGAAAAGAATGTTTCTAAATGCAATGTTGTTATATAAACTTTTGTTTGCATAATTTGACAGCTGTAGTATCAATAATATGATTATGTATCATGTGCCTAGTAACTCACAACACTACTACATTTTAGTTTTATTTGAATACTTGTTTTTGTTTGAGGCCGAAATTTCAAAGAGTTGCTTTTGTTATTGTTAATTACGTTAAACATATGCAATGTTACTCTTAAATTGCATTGTTCATAGGAATATTGGCCATACTATAATTATAGGGTCACTCCGCATTATGAAAATGTTTGTGTTATCTCGTGTGTATTTTATTAACAATTATAATTTTCAACCCACCGCTGATTATGGAAATTATAGCAAAGCGGAAAAGACCCATTACAATCTACTGGTAGCAATAGACTGTTATGGGCTGTAAATGTGATGTGATAGTTTTTAAAAATATTACATACAAAACATGTTTTTAAAAAATGTATGTAACATTTATTTTCTAGAATGAGAGCAAAGCACAGGTATGGGCATTTCTTTTATGGAAGTGCTCATCAGCACGGGATGGCTCAGAAGTAACTGACAATAGCTGGAAATTGTACCAGCAGTGGTGTCGCATGCCTGAACCACAGCGTACAGCCTGGATCACAGCTGGAGCCAATGTACAGGCTCTCTCCAAGTTTGCACATGCCAAAGTCGTAAGGAAACCCTTTTTATTCACTGTACTTATAATTTATTTTATAAATTTTATTTTAGACTGATAACAAACTTAATTTTCATATTTAATTTTATACTTAAAAATTTACAAGTATACTTAAATTATTATGAACGGTGAATTGTGTGCGAGAAATAGATATTTTAATTGACTACAGATGGAACTGAAGACTGATGATCAACTTGTACCAGTTCAAACTCCGGCAGCAGAGAAAAAACGTGGGAGACCCAAGAAAAAAGTGGTATGTCTCAAAGTCTAAACAAAACATTGGTCAAAGTTTTAAACTTATCATGTAAATACATACTTACTCTTAAATTAAATGGTTTCAGGATGATTCTGAGACTCAGCCATCTGGTGAAGACAGTGATAGTCATATCAAAGCTAGTCCAGTTCAAAAGCCTGTATTTAATAAAGTTCCAGTGCAAGTTGCAACTAAAAAGGTATTATTTTAATTTAATTATATCTGTGTGACATTTACACACACGCAAAAATGTCATACATTGTTAATAATAATGTATATTTAGCTGTGTCTCACCTGTCAGAGGTTTACCATACACCACTACACTATCTACAGTAAATTTTAACTTGTGTTTTACTTCCCCACAGGTCATTCACCTTCAGCAAACCATTGACCATGAGTCCCATAACTCTGGTGTCATAGTTTTGGTGTTTGTTACTAAAATTTATATTTGCGTTTACTGTTCTACATTGCATTGCATTTATTGTATATAGTGCCACCAATTTATCTGTTCAGTAGAAGGTGGTTCTAGTGGGGCTAGTGGAATGACATTTACTAAATAGCATCATATAGTTCTCGTTTTGTCTAGTGTACAGATAGTTTGTGGCATAATATTCTACATAATTCGTCATCTCTAGCCACAAATATCTGTTACAAAGTCACTGAATCTTTATACCAAGAAAAAAATTAATTCTCAACGATTTTCGCTAATCTATTATAGTCGAGGATCGTTTTAAATTACCTTTTTAATAGAGATACTTAGCTAGAAAAAATGTCGACTTGGAGATATCACAGCGCGAGAGTTAGGCCCCTGGTGTTGCTAATATCTAGGGGCAGCGGTGGCTGCTTTCCATCAGGGACTTGCCATGAGCTCTTCTTATAGCAGGACCTAAGCAGAACTGCCCTGCTTAAAACGAGACAAGCTTATGTGTCACGTATGATATCTCGTTCTAAGCAGGTAGGTTAGTTTAGGTCCTGCTATAATGGTAAGCCCCCAGGTGGGCTTGCGTAGACGCCTACCATAACACATATTAAAAAAAAACTCATTTCCCCCACCACCCAGCGCGAGCACCATGAGCGCGAGATAAGACGTCAGTCCCTCCGCTGCAAATACCTGATCTGCCAAAGTGGGGATCATGGTCAGAGGACCCTAGGCCCTCGCGTGCGGGTTGCACACCTAGACGCCTACCATACAACTTAAAAAAAAATCCATTTTCCATTCCCAGGACCTCTCAGACAAGGAGTCGGTCCGCAACGCCCAAGAGCGAGTCCCGCCGGAGGAGCGCATCGCGCGGCGCACCGAGCGCGACGGCGCGCCCGCCGACGGCGGCGAGTACGTCGTGGAGAAGATACTGGCCAAGCGGTTCAATCCTAGGCGGAAGCAGTACGAGTATCTGCTCAAGTGGGAGGGGTATCCACAGTGAGTGTCGGCTTTGATGGGTTGATGGTCGATTTAAGCATATGTCATGTGTTTTATGCCAACCATTGAGCAACAAATTTCATTACACGCCAATAATTACCACAGAAGATTGCAGTCCACCACAGAGTTACACCCCAATGAATTATTGGTTCAGGATCTGCCAGACGCTAAAGTGACAAGGCGATTAAAAAAGAAAGTCCCTTCCGACCTCACAACCTTTGTTTAAAAGATATATTGTGGATGCATCATTGGATACATGCCTGGCAAGTTATATGAAACACCAAAACTACTACTAAATGTCTTCTAAAATAGATAGATTGTAGTAAAAAAAGGGGATAAAAAAAAATGTTTTTTATAATGCGTGGAATGGAACACGTTGTCTGCCATACTCTATTTTTTTTAACTATAAAGTACTGAAGCTGTATAGGATCTTCTATTTGGTTCATTCAAATTAGGTATGCTAAGGCGGCTTTCACGGCGTGGATACCTGCGATCTTACAACATACAATTACTAAAAAAGAAAAGAAAAACGCAGGTATTAGCCGTAGCCGGTAGGAGCCGTTTGGCACCCCGTTAAGAGTTTTAAAAACCCCTTATGGCTACTCTAATGTGGCCATCTTCCGCCTCCGTCATCAGAACAGCTCACTGATACCATAATATTACATTATTTATTTAACATGTATATGCAACATTTTAATTCAATTGATTACCAATAAGAATGGAGAATGTTATCCAAGTAATTTATAGTTAAAAAAGAGTGTAGTGTGTTCCCTGATCATTACAATCTGGACGCCTTAAAGGCAAGAGTGAATAGGCTGTTCTTAGACAGGCATGTTCTATCGGCCGCATCGTCACACCATCAGTTGAGATAGCGGTCAATTGTCGGGCTAGTCCAAAATATAAAAAAAATTCTTACTATCAGGCAGGCCGTAAGCTTGTTTGCCACCTAACGCCCGAATACGAGAATGCTTCTTAACTTTAAGGGCTCCTTAAAGATCATGCTGACACTTTCAAATCTTTGACATAGAGAATAGCAAAGGGATAGCATGATATTTACTGAGCCCTTAAAATTAAGAGACCGGGCGTTAGTTGCATAAAAATAAAAGATATATACGAGTAGTTATGAGGCAAGAATTGACATCGCCGAGTCGGATGTGGATACCAACGGCTTACGGCGTGATCCTAAAGACTGTAAAAGAGGACCCTGACAGAAACCGGAATTGACCGCTTAGATCATTATGATGATTTACTATTAGGAGATCTTCTCGTCAAAGAGACTTTAACACACCAATCTACCTACGTACCTTACTTAAAGTGTACTTCGACTTACTTGTGTTACTATCGATGGTATATCAAATATATAAATATAATAAAATAATGTGTTCCGCCGTCCCCAGCGAACAGAACACCTGGGAGCCAGTAGAGAACATGGAGACCTGCAAACATCTGCTGGAAGCGTTCGAGAAGCAGCTGGCGAGACAGAAGGAACTCAAGGCGTTGCGGGCTCAGCAACAGCAACAACAGCCTGTGCAGGTGAACTCTTCTTTTTTAGTTTTTTTAATATAAGAAGGTGCCAAACGAGCCTGCGGATCAGTCATTGTTGCACATAGATGGGTCGGGGAATTCCTTAAAGATAACAATTTAAGCTTGTTTCTTATTTCGGAAAATATTTCTTCTGGTTGATGGCCTTTACATTATTTGTTTTACAATGATTTCGAAAGACGGTTTTAACAAAATACCAGCAGGTACCAGCTGGATGCGGAAGGCACAGGACCGGCCTTTTTGTCGAGATCTCGGGGGAGGCCTATGCCCAGCAGTGGGCGTCTTTCGGCTGTTATGATGATGAGCAAAATAAAGTAGCGTTTGGCGCGTACAAACATTTACTGTTGCAGTTGATTAACAATCTTAACTGAGCTGACACTACTCAATACTCAATATATACTCACTATTTAGCATTAAAAGTCTGATGTGTTTGTATACATATAGCTCCGTCCAAGTGGTGCGATTTTTGTAGCTTTTAGATACCTTGTATCAATGTGATGTGAAGACCTCTTACACCCATCAGATAAACCAGAGACAGATCGGGAGGTATAATACAAATTCTTGCTTCTAGGTTAAGCAGGTCAGCACACCTCTACAACAAGTTGTTAAACAGACCATCAAGAAAGCAGAGAGTCCAGCTCTTACTCCAACTGGGTAAGTGTTCACTATAATTTCCAGTCAAATTTATTGTAACTAGAATAAATAAAACAAAAATAACCAACCATCCTGTGCTGCCTTTCGCACACTTGTCCGTAATATCACAAAAAAATTGTGCATAATATCTATGTCAAGAGAGGTAGGGCATAGCGGGGTATGCCCTACCTCTTAGTTTTAAAGTTATTATATTCAAGAGAGGTAGGGCATAGCGGGGTATCTCGTTCGAATAGGAGCCGCCCGACTGGGGAGGTACCTCCACCTTACAGAATATCGCAGCTAAATAATACTCTTTTAAATAGTATTGTGTTTCTGCCGGTGAGTAAGGTTTCCAGTGCTCCATGGGGTGGGGATTTGGGGAACCGTGGCTTTGGCAGTGGAGTGGCATTTGCCTTTTGCTGCCAGAGCAACGTGTTATAGAGGTGGGCAACGCATTAGCGATACTCTTGGTGTTGCTAATGTCTATAGGCAGTGGTGACCACTTTCCATCAGGAGGCCCGCTTGCCTGTTTGCCTACCGTATGACATAAAAAAAAAAAAAATGTCGAAAACACGATGCGCGACATTTCCAAGCCTGGGAGCCGCTGGTACGTCGGTCGTGCGTGACGTCGCGTCTCCCCGTCTAGTGACCCTAAACCGACGTTAGCAGGTCAATATTCTGTGCCGAAACTTATAAACTAATTAGTTTGAACGATACGTAATATTTTACATTTGACATTGAACATTGTACGTATTGATAATTATTCCTGAGGTTAAACATAAAATCACTGCCCCTTTCCCCAGCCGTCTCCAACGCAGCAGCAAGGCCCGCGCTTTGGACCAGGTGAAGGCGTGGTGCGGCGGCGGCGACCCCGACGCCGAGCCCGCGCCCAAGCGGGTCAAACGGGAAGCCTCCAGCGACGACGACGACTATTCCGACCCCACGGACGATATCAGGGGTAAGTTACCTCGTGGATCTTCCAGCCACCCGCGCGAGCCGCTTTGGTTCAATGCGTACGGCTAAGGAATAGAACACGTTGCCGGCGAGTGTGTTCCCTGATCACTACAATCTGGACGCCTTCAAGGTTAGAGTGAATAGGCTGTTTCTAGACAGGCGAGCTCCATCTTCCGGTCTTATCGTCACTTCCCACCAGCTGAGATGGCGGTCAAATGATGGATAGTATGTCACTTAGCTCGCAGAATTGATGACGAGCTAGCCCTAACGGGTTAAACGAGAGGCCTCGAGCGATGATGAGGACTGCTCAAGCCCCAAGCAGGTGTCAGGGGGTGTTGATCACCTTCAATGAGCGTTTTCGCTGGCGTTGCTGGGACGTGAGGTCGCTTACTAAACCTGACTAGCAATCGCAGCGTAGGACGAGTTGGACGGACGACCTTCGTACCTTCGAAGGCCGTAGGAAGCCGACAGATGCAAGAGACACAAAGTCGATCGGTTTATAAGAGGTGGAGGCCTATATCAAGCAGAACATCTTGCGGTTGAGATGAAATGTGTAGTTTATACGAAGCCCTGCCCCAAGGACGACAAAAGTAGATAACATACTTGATAGTAAACGATAACTGCCGCCCATAACATCACGATACATTGACACTCCAAATCATCACCGTCATATATCACTAGTCATATAGTGAATGGTGTACAAAACAAATATAAATAGACAACCGCAAATTGATGTATAGGATAGCTGTTTGGTACACGGGTACTTTAGGTTAAAACAATCATTCATGGAATACATGGCCCCATGTGACAGTAATGACGTCATCAATCTGTTACAACTGTTCCCAAGGGAATATTTTTAAAGACTACCACTCAAGATTGTTTTAACCTAAAGTATCCGTGTACCAAACGCCTATCCTGTGCATCGATTTGCGGTTATTTTTATCCTAGGCCGACCACTAATATATTCAGAACACAGTATACTAAATTACATCGAGTGTCGTTCAGTTGTTGCTCTCAGCTGGAGTGTTTGAGATTTACATAACTTTCCAAAGAGGAATAGTATATTAAAGTCAGGTCTGTTAATTCAGCCTTCATGCTGTTCTATATAAATATTAAATACGTATTTCCCAATTAAAATATCGCGCCAGTTTTTAAATAAATAAAATGATAACGTTCGCAGTGGAGAAGAAAGTGCTTAACGGTCAATCGTCGCCCAAGTCGAACCTCGACCCTGAGCTGGTGAAATCGCTGGGGCTCGGCGGAAAGGGGATGCCCAACATCAAAGGCGTCATCAAAGTGGATCCCAAACACATGCCTAACCTCACCACTGGTGAGTGGCCAGTTCTATCCAACTCCTTATATTTTTTGCCTAAATTCTTCACTCGTAGCTAGATAAACTTGCTTATCCTTGCACTGAACACCCCGTACCCTGTTTTCGTGTTGATAAGAGTGGTTTTCCATTAAACCCGGCTGCAGTGTAAGTTACTCACGACGCCTTATTGTTTTAGGTGTGTACATAATGTCGAAGAGCTCAGGCATAATGAAGATAGACTCGCCCGGCAAGTTGGGGCCTGGCCTGAATATTGACCAGGACGTTATTAGGAAACAAATAATGGCCGCCAAACAGGTAATGATCGATTTTATTTGTTCTGTACCTCGTCAAGTTATGGTGCAAATTTCTGATTTCCGACTAAATATGTTTTAATGTTTCAGAAAAAAGTGGATGAAGTTAAAAGGCCTTCCCCCGGTCGGACGCCGATGACCCAACAGGTGTGTATAATATCCATCCTTTTCCATTGGATATCCCAAGTGTATTATAAAAGTGAAAGTCTTGAAGTGTGTCAGTCCATCCTTAATGTCTTCATGGCATGACCAATTCAAGTCATAGGTTAAAACTAGTAAATAAAATAATATACACGGTCCACCAACCCAATTAGTCTTTTTGCAAGTCATTATATGTGTACCATTTGTTCCTCTTCCACGTAAAGAAAACTAGTGAAAATCTAAAAATCACTACAATTTTTACACCGAAATGTCGTTCCACCAGGTAAAGAAGACATTCGGTGCCGGCGGCCAACAGGTCACAGAGAAGACGATAATCACGCCCTCGGGCCAGAAGATCATCCAGCGCACCATACAGCGGCCCACGCCGCCCGGCGATGGGAAATCGCCCATCAACATACTCAATAGGAAACTAGCGCAGGTATGTTACGCTTTATAATATACTCATATTGTTCGGTGATGGAAAATATGCTAAGTAATAATCATCATCAGAGCCCATAAAAGTGCACTGCAGGACTTATGGCCTCTCCCACGAGATAGGAGGTTATAGCAATAATCGCAGTGTTATAAATATAACTCGAAAACGCTGCTAGAGCTCGTCTAATCTAAAATGACGCGCCCCACTATCGCATTACCGCACACAAGCAAGTTTAAAATATGGACGCAATACATATACAAATGCCGTTGTAATTGGTCATTCAGTTGCCGGTAAGATTCAAACGTAGGAGCACGCGTCGTACATTGGCTCCCACACAGATGAAGTGTCGTTATCAATATTTGCACTCACACATCGAAATCAACTAACTAAGTAGTGGGGCGCGTCATCTTAGACTAGACGAGCTCTACCTATTTTCCAGCTTACGGAGACTCTTAGAAGTTTTGCCTCGAAAACAATAGAAAGGCTAATATAGTATGGGCAATATTATGTGGAGGGATGAAAGTTATGTGATGAATATGAATGTGGATGGATACTTCATTAGAGGCTGACGTAAGAATAGATGGATGGACCCCCGACATGCTAGTGAAAGGAGTAAGTAACATATTGTGTCGACCCCACCTAATGGGATATGGGGTTCTTCAAAAGGCATGTCTACAGGCACCTCAATGGCCACCATTGGCATTCGTTCCCAGTAGGGTTACGTAACCCTGTTGCCAACAATTCTCGCAAACAGTTTGCGATTACGTATGATCTATTTAATAGTTTCAGTTTATTGCGATGGAACTTTATTAGATGATACGGATTCGCAAAAGTACCAATTTCAATAATATAAATCACGAGAGTTGGCAACCGATTTACGTAATTAGCCTATTGGTACCCAGTCACTTTCCATCAGGCGAACCATCCGTTCGCGTGCCTCCCAAGGCAATAAAAGGCGGGTCTGGTGAAAGGTTTTTACGGGGTCGGCAACGCGTGGGTGATGCCCCCGGTATTGCAAACGTCCATAGGCTTTTACTGTTTACCATCAGGCAGGCCGTAAGCTTGTTTGCCACCTTAGTGGTATAAAAAAATAATTATAATAATAGTGATTGTTCTAATCAGGGTGACAGCCTGCTCCGGCGCGGCGGGGCGACTCCGCGCGGGCGCGGGCGCGGCGCGGCCGTGGCGACGGCGGCCGGGAACATCGTGCGCATACGGGACAAGAGCCTGCCGCCTATCGACTTCGAACAGGTACGCTGATGAACAGGGGTCGGAACAGGGGCTCTATGTTTGAATAGCTCGCGAATTCGAACGGTTTTCCATTTTGATTTTGTACATGAAAAATTCAATATTTTCTTAATTACATTTGTGGAAAATGCAGTTTGTATTACAGTTACTAAATACTTTGTAATCTAATCTTAAGGTTTAAATATTGTAATATTATCATTTATCCCGAATAATAAAAAAGAAAACATTGGCAACGCGGAAAGAGGTGCGGTTTAAAAATAGGGAAAATCGCATCGTGCATCAAAATATCAAAATTGAAAACCATTGTAATCGAGGCGAGTGAAAAAAAAATAAGGCCCCAGGGGCCTTATCGCGTTGAATTCGATCGTATTTACCAAAACCAAACCGCAGTCGTTGCTATATTCGGTAACGTGGCTTCTTTTTCACAATATTTTGAAAGAGATGTCATGTGTCGGCTGCGGTTTGCTTTTGGTAAATACGTTCAAATTTAGCGCGATTAGGTTGATCAAATTTACGAAACAGAGTTTCACAATTCTAAAATACACCCAGTGACGCTACTGACACGTGGGGTCTGCTGTCAAAATGAAGCCCTGTCCCTGGCTGGATTCATCATTTTGTAACAGTTGTTCCTGTCCAGTAGCTCGACAGTGTTTGGTGGATTATTAAATTGCGAAAGCCCTTATTCAGTGTACACCCCTTAATAAGGCGACGGCAAAAGACGGATCCGCTTGACATTTCTTTTTATCACTTTAAACTGTTTGAGAAATTTTCCGCTCTTCAACACTAATGCTACGAACTGCAGGGTCACAAAAGGCCACATTAGCGTTTCATAATATGATTCATATTAATTTGTCACAAACTCATCTGCAGCGTCGCTGTTGACAATTCAAATGGCGTCACTTAGTTCCAGTATTGGCCACTGGATCAGATAAGTTTGTTGCACTCTAATATGAATCATAACATGAAACATTTTTAGACCCCCAGCATGGCTATCACAGGTGTGTCCGCGACACAGCTCGCACCGCAAGAGAGTCCTTCTCTCAATATTAAGACAAAAGAGATAGCAGTATCTTTGTCGCGCCTTATCGCGCGCGAGAGGATCTCGTGCTAGCCGTACAGAAGTCAATATACGCTTATATAACCCTATAACTGCATCCCTCCCAGTGGGAGCAATCGTCGGAGTCGTCGGACGGCGTCGAGGACCCGTTCCCCAAGGAGCTGGGCCCGCTGCCCACGGCCAGCCCGGACCGGGACCTGACGCTGTGTCCGCTTACTGGGAAACGGCTGGCGCGCGCCGAGGGCGAGCCCACGCCGCCGCCCACGCCGTCGCCGCCGCCCACGCCGCCCACGCCGCCCACGCCGCCGCCCGCGCATCCCACTATGCTTATGAAGGTACGATAGATAGACAGATAGAGAAATTCTTCATTGCTCACACAAGTATAATAATTACATTACAGAGTTCCGACAAAAACCATAACTAGTTGTTATGGTGGTAAGATTGGGAAGGTGGTTGGGCACGTTTTGGTTCCCGTGGCCGTGCTTATACGAGTATTTTGGGGCGGTGTGGTGTCCGGCAGAGTAGAATAGCACAAAGCTCTTACACTCGTGGGTGTCGGATGAGGCGACTAATGTCTTCGAGGCAAAAAATCTAAAAGTCTCCGTTGGCTGGGAAATGGGAGGGAACGTTTTCCATTGTTAGGTTTATAACGCCATCTGCGATCTCCAAGACGCCTGCCAAGCGTGGTTTTGGTTCCCTAGGAACTTACCTGTATCAGGTAAGAGGTCCCTGCCCACCCAAGACATCGGCGAGTCGGACGCGAGAGTAACGGCTTACGACGAGGATGCCGCAGATCGGGCAAAGT
Source organism: Blastobasis lacticolella (assembly GCA_905147135.1). Classification (NCBI taxonomy): domain Eukaryota; kingdom Metazoa; phylum Arthropoda; class Insecta; order Lepidoptera; family Blastobasidae; genus Blastobasis; species Blastobasis lacticolella. The sequence continues at coordinate 15,989,966 of LR990045.1, forward strand.
GGAGAAAACAAAGTAGGGAAATAGGGATCCTGGCAGAAGCCAAGATTGACCGCTCGGATGATGATGATGATTATTTTGTTCCTTAAGAATTGGACTTGTGAAAAGATGTTTAGGTGACTGCTACGTACCTGCTATAAAGGTTGCAAAAGTTTAGTAAGGCAATGTTTTAATGTCTACTATGGAAAGTTAAAATCTACACGCTCTGTACATATAACTAACTGTAAAATAAATTTGTTATTATTATTATTATCTTTAATCAGGCAGGCAGTTTGACAACTGATTAGCCTGTATCCAGCTGATAAATGTATTATTCTACCCCACGCGTTAAAATATAATGGTCCAGTTTGTTTTTAAGCTGCTTAACATTATTGGCTGAAACCACTTCTTCGTTCAACCTGTTCCATGTCTGCACCACTAACCGAATAACATTTTACCCCGCTCCCCCTCCCGAAAGTAGACGCATTATTTTTTATTTTTTTTGAAATGTAAAACCAACCAGCTTTTCATACAAGAATACAAAACTTAAATAAATTCAGAAAGCCAATTACAGGTTTTCACTGATAGCAATAACGTAAATTAATTAAATCGCAAAGCACTAGTGTACGATATAAACATACAAAAGCACGCCGTATCTAGTAAACTCAGTATAACTTATGTGCAAATACGATTTGAGACGCCTAAACGTGATCACTATAATCTCCGTTCCCTTTCCAGGTGGAGATGTCTCCAGGCGGCACCACCGGGATGCTGGTGCAAGGCGACGGTGGCGACGGCGGCGACGGTGCCGCTCCATCGTTACCCGTCCTCACCGACGAAGACGGCGCCGAAGTGAAGGTGGAAGCCAGTGCAGTGAAACAGCTTCTCGAAGCTGGACTAGCGTCTGAAGATGACGTAGGACTGTTGTCCGGCGCGCATCCGCCGATCATGATTAGGGGCGAGGACGGCGTGCTTTATCAGGTAAGCTACGTACTGCATACACCGCGCACGCCGTATACTATGAACCACGCACGTTATAAACACTAAACCACACATGTCATGTACACTGCACCACGCACGCTATACACACTACACCGGGCACGCCATGTACACTACTCCATGCACGTCATATTAAGTACTCCACATACGTCATATACACTACACCACGCACATCATATACACTACACCACATACGCCATATAAATAAAATACACCACACACACCACACTATGGAGCATCCTTTCCCCGTGCTCACCAATGAAGACGGTGGATGCATCGCAGTGAAACAGCTTTCAGTACACTCATCAAGTGTCGTCACACATCGTACGCCCTATATATTAGGACGTGATTTGGTAACAGTTGCTTCGTGAAAACTCACAGTGATATTACCGTGACGTTACTAACACTTAATTCGACTGAAATTTCTAAGTGGCAGTTAGCAAAAAGAAAATGGCTTGTACTAAATCTCGTATCGTATTGCAGGTGGCAGGCGAGAACGAGGCCGGGCAGACTTTGTTAGTGGCCGCGGAGGGCATGGAGGGCGTAGAGGGCGCCGTGGAAGGCGCGGTGGATGGCGACGGCGATGGCGTCATGTACGTCACCAGGGAGGACGGACAGGTGAGACCAATAACAACCAGCGAGAACAATAATGAGAGACTATTTTAAAAACCATTTTATTGTTCCAAGAATCTTGCATGCCTTGCGTGGGATAGACAAATTAGGACACCAATTTTTTTTATATTTTATAGAGTTCTTCAGTGGTATCATAGTTCAGTCTTAACTTCATGGGTGAATCAGTTTGTGTTTGTATAACAGCGCGAAATTACTTATGAAAACAGGTGGCATCACATAAACATATTCCGGCTGTATTATTTTAACACCAATAAGGAGGAAAACAAAAATTTTCATGAAAAATCCAATAAAACCAATTGTGACTTTTTTACGAAATTAGAACGGATTCGATTCTCAACAGTTATAAAAGATTTGAATGCAGCTCATATTTATTCTAAAATCGAATCTCGTGGTTAAATAGTTTCCTATTTCTACTCACTTCGCTGACCCATGATTGCTAACTCTGTATACTGTGAGAGGCAAAAGAGGTATGTCAGGCTCGTAGCTTGTGGCACTCGATAGGCTCTGCGCATTCCCCCAGGACGTATTGGCCACTCGATAGTCTCTGCCCTCCGCTGCGGGATACAGACGTCAGTGTGTATGTACGTATATTGATAGTACCATTCCCCCCAGGACGTATTGGCGATAGACCCGACGCAGCTAGCCTCGCTACTGCCGGGCGGCGCGGCCGGGGGCGAAGCGCCAGCCCTCCAACAGGTGGCCGTACAAGTGGAAGGCGAGCCCGGCGAGGACGCCACGCAAGTTATCGCCCAACTCGTACAGGCGGACTTGCCTTCGCCAGGTAAGCTACACCAGACACCTTTAGCCCTCAAGATCATATTTCTTATAGGGCTACTACGTAGACCCTATGTTGGTCAACACGCGAAGGTCCGAAAGCACATTTCACGATCGATTCGGATGTGGAATGAGCTCCCAGCCAGTGTTTCCGGACTATGACATGGGATCGTTCAAGAGGTATATTAGAGGTCTCTTCAGAGGCGGGCAACGCCGATGTCTATTGGTGGTGACCACTTTCCATCAGGTGGTCCGCTTGCTTCTTTGTCTGCCGTATAACATAAAAAAGGCTCACTTTTGATTACAACAGACACTTTGTCAGGTGGAAGGACTCTGGAGGCCACTGGAGGAGCACCACCACCTTATCTATTTCTGCTGCTGACCAGTGTCCAGTCACCAGATGAAATATAAACAACAGTGTTTTCGTAATGGTATACTTACCTTGTCATCAACATCACAGTCCACTGCAGAAATTAGGGCCGCTCCCATGAAAGAGGAGTTTATTGCCATAATCTCCACGCTTGGCAGGCGAGTTGGAGATCGCAGTGTTGTAAATATAACAATGGAAAACGCTGCTACCCATTTTCCAGCCTACGGAGACTAGATCTATTGCCTCGATAACATTAGTCGCCTTGTACGACATCCACGAGTGTAAGTTGTACTAAATTATATTTATAAGCGACAAAATTACGTATCTACCGAAGTATCTGAAAATATGAAACGTTTCCAGGTGGCACGAGGCGCGTAGTGCTGCTGCTACCGGACGGCAGCTTCACGATGACGGAACTCGACAAGGAACAGTACGAATCTATCACGGAAGCCAGCAAAGCGCAAGAGTGAAGCCAGAAATCATTCATGAAAACTTGACTGAAGGGTACCGCGTCAACCTGTCTAGGCAGTGTTCGTTAATTTTTAAGATATTCTTAACACTACAACATAATATTTGTAGTAATTTAGTAAGGTTGCTAGCTCAAATATTGAGAACACGCATTTTGAGAAGTTGCATATCAGGGCTTTGTACTATCTGGTCGCTGGATAATAAACAAATATTTAAAAACCAGCAAGAGCTACTGATGAATAGGATTGAAATTTTTTCATAGTTATATCATTCCCATATCGTCTGTTATATTTATGCAGCAATTTAACCAGTGAAAATGAAAAAGTGTTTATTGAATTAGGATTACGTTCATTAATCTCTTTTCAAACTTCAAAAATCTAATGGATAGCAAAGGGAAAGTTAAGCGAGCTCATCCAGGTAGGGGGCCAGTGGTATAATATTCCAATGTTTTTACGCTAATCGTAGTGATCCTACGCAGCTTAGACTTCTGCGACAACTGCGCGTCGGCCATTGGAATCTAACGACGCTTACCTCTCCCGCTGAAAATCGGTTACAAGTGTTAAGAACAAAAACGTGTGGGTTCCGCTATTCACTGGTTAAATTACTACATGGTTCTGTAAGATTCATCTGCTTATAAAGCTGAGGAACTTGTTTGAACGCGCAAACCTCTGATTTATCTAAAATAAAATGAAGCAATATAGAGGGTGGCTGAGTGCGGCGGGTGAAACCGCGGAGCTCAGCTAGTATTAGATTAAAGATAGATAGATAGATAAACGCTTTATTGCTCATAAAATAAAACAGTATCAATCAGTTAAAGTAAAAAGGAACACATATGAGCAAAGGCAGCCTTATCGCTACAAGCGTTCTCTTCAAGGCAACCTTTACAGAAATTGAGACAGGAATATTACAGCAGGTAGTGTTGAGCCACAGGATACAAGAGAATGCTTTACGAAACAATATGCAAGTTATTATTTAGTGTGGGTATTTTGTAAATAGTGCTAATTGTGTAAACACATACAAAATGTTATGTTGTACAGACGAATGTACACGGTAATGTTTGCGTTGAAATTTTTGAATGACGAATAAATTTTTATATTATAGAAAAATGTGTAGCGAAGTGTAGGCCAATAATTAAATTTGAAAACGTACCTACGTTATTAGATTAGATGAAATCACCGCGGGGCGGATTGGTTTTTTGAAACGCTTGTTGATTTCGAAAAAGTAGGCTTGTTTGTTTGTGTAATCGCTGCGAGACGCTCTGACTAGACTGACACATAATAATATGGTTACTGCTAACTTGCTCATGCAATTATTAGCTTCGGCAACAACGGCAGTGCGTCTACCGCAGCGGTTGCTACATACACAAACCAAGCAATATTTTAATTTAGGGATAGACTTAATGGTTTGTATATTATTTCAAAACGCCCGGCACATCACACATTGTAAATATTCATTTCATAGAAAGTTGCATACGTTTTTTGAAAAGAGTGAAGTAAAGAAGCGTTTTAGTGCGAAGTTCACTTATTATTGTTACAAAATAATAATGCACATACATCTTTAGTTAGGTAGACTTGAGAATGTAAAGTATTTTCATTCTTCGTTTTATGTGTAATTTTAACTAATAAACGGATATTATTTACTATCTATGTGATTTCTTTCATTGTGAAGGTAAAACTATTCTAGAGCACGGTTTCCAACTGCTGCGCCAAATTAAAATGAGTATGACTCAGCCTGGCAGGATCACTGTCGAAGCTGGAATACATTATTAACTGTAAAATTAAAATACTAAATACTTTTTTCTCGTGTTTATAAAATAAAAAATACAATATATTTTCAAGTAGTGTGTTTGTATAAAATACAGTGTTTTGACAATACAAATTTATAATACAAATACTTGACACATACCATAGTTACCTACGCAAATAATATGCAAATACATAGGAAAGTACTAGTTAGGTATACCTCCTATCTATAGGGGGAGATGCCCTATAATTGTACCAACTACTGTCCTGTGTTCCTTCCGTTTGTGATCTAGCAGTCTATTGGTCAGTCTTGGGGATCGTTCGGTCACCACCAACTTTGTCTACAATGTGATGTGCTAAGCCAACGCATGGTCATCCCAAAAATACCAAAAAAGTAGAAAATGACGGCCAAAAACTGAAAGTATTTAGTTTGATATATACTGGTCAGTCGTGTATTTACTCGCCCATGAGCGCAGTGTGTTAAAGGACACCAATGTTGTCAGCTGGGGACCCTGAGACTGGTGGAAAGCCGATTGGCATCCGTATAGAAAGAAACTACAGAATAGAAAGTAAATTATTGGATGGAAGTTATTCTGTTTACATAATTTGGTAAGCAACACAAACCTCTAAAATAATTTGATCAATGGAAAATGTTTTTGTCAGCAGTAAATTAAAAACCGACCAAGTCGCACACATATGAAGGGTCCCGTACCATAAATCCCTGTTGCGCTCTCGCGCGGCACTCTGAAACGCCCGGGTGTATCGAATTCCTCAGGCGATATCAGTGGTACAAGTCATTGGTTCGGAGAGAGATCCGGTGGCTGCATCCTGCACCTCTCAGCTCGTGGAAATAAGAGCGCCATCGCTTGGACTCTCGGTCGTGACAAAGGACGTAGCGAGATGGGCGCTTGCCACTTGGTAGCAGGGTTATCCACCTGCGCATGATTTTGCGGACGCCCTATCCATGTGCGGTTCTTTAAATATTGCCATGTGCACAGACGTCGACCCGCCCAACCCGTTAGGATAAAGCTGATTCGCCAGGAACGGTACCGCCAATCTCCAATCCGCCTGATACCACCCCTCTGGTATCAAGCGATTGCAGGCGCGGATCCAGGGGGGGGGCAATGGGTGCAATTGCCCCCCCCCCCCTAAAAATTCGAAGCGCGCTGCGCTCGCTCAGTTTTTTTAATGAGTTTATCAATCACTTTTTAAAAGAGAAATGTCAAAAATTTCGAGCTCGCCTTGCTCGCTCATTCATTGCCTTCAGTTTTGTCATACTATTCACCAATATTTAAAAACCTAAAATTCTCAAATATTCATTTTAACAATCAGCTTTTAAGAACCATAATATGAAAAGTTTCGTGCGCATTGCGATTGCTAATTCAATAATTTTAATTTCTTTTATTACGACCAGCATCACTCATAATCGCAGCACTTAAGCCAAATGACAAAAATTCCGAGGTCGCTCCGCTCGCTCATTAATTTATTGCTTACTCCAACTTTGAAGATCCAAAATATCGTAAATATCGAGCTGACTTCGCTCGCTCATTCATAGGTTTCAGTTAGGTACTTTTCTTACCTTTCACCAAGCTCGTTGCGGTCGCTTATTCAGATCATTAATGTCCCTCAGTTAGTTTTGAAAGGATCACCCATTGCTGTTAAAACCCAAAGTATTTAAAATTTCGACCCAAAAAGTCAAAATTTTCGAGTTCGCTTCGCTCGCTCATTCATAGGTTTCAGATACTTTTCTTATCAAGCTCGTTGCGGTTATTCATCCATTGATTTCCTTACATTACCATTGTGAAGATCACTCATTGCTGTTAAGACCAAAAATATCTAAAATAGAGAGCTCATTAATTTAATGATCACCTCAAGCTTTTATAACCCAAAATATCACAAATTACAAGCTCATTCCGCTCGCTCATTTAATCAATTCACTCCAACTTTTAGGACTTTTAGGACGTAAAAATTTTTGAGCTCGCTCATTTATTGATCACCGCAGCTTATAAGACCCAAAATGTCAAAAATTTCGAGCTCGCTCACACATTCGTTGTTCTACCCCAGGTTTTAAAATTTAAAATTTTCGTACTCCCGCTCGCTCATTCATTTATTGTTCACCCCATTAAAAAGGGCATTTTTTTTACTCAGTGTGCTCGCTCATTGAGTAGAGAATACCTATAATTAGAAGATACCTGTAATTTTGACTTTGCCCCCACCTTCAACCAAATCCTGGATCCGCGCCTGAGCGATTGGAGATAGGCGGTGCCGCTGCAGAGCCTCGTGAGGTTGGCTTGAACACCTGAGATGGGGGTTAAGCTAATAGCCCCCGCACAAACTTACAAGGGGGTCGTTTTGCATACAGCCCCTGTGTAGCATTATAGTAAATTACTTGTTATAATTTCGCGGCGCAGTGGTGACCGCCGGATAAACAAAGCAACGATGCCGGATATCGACACTTCCTACTTTGAATTTCAAAGGAACTCGTAAGTGGTGTTTACACTCGCGCACTCCGGTCGCTACGACGTGAAGCGCGAGTCTGCACGAGGCGAGCCGCGAGTGTAGCGATACAATGCAGTTCATAACCTGAAATTGTTTTGTTTTTGTTATGTAAACTTGTGTATTATCGAAGTTTTAATTTAATAAAAAGAGTACCTTATATTTTTACCTTTTACATTAGTTACGTATTATAAGCTAAGGAACAAATTGAATAAGGTATTATAAAATATCTACTTATTTGAAAGCTTTGAGACCAATGAAAGTTGAGAGTTCTCTTCAGATTCTTTTTTGTCCAAAACCGCTCGAAAATAAAATGCAACTCATTTGTAACTAAAATGAGTTCTTGTTCTATGTGAATAGGTTATGATAAGTCCGTGAGTTTACAGTTTTGAGTTGAGAATAGTAATAATCATCGTTGGTTGAAACTTGAAACTGTTCCTGTTGTTCCTGTGTTCCTGTCAAAATGGAAAATGGAGTAGTCTGTCAATTTTTCTTTGAAGATACAGAAACAAACCGTAAGAAACTATTCAAGGAAGCTTTGTTATCTGCAAAACATGGGAAAGTGCTTTATATACTCAATGAGCAGCTGAACGAACTCCCAGTGTTATCTCAAGATCTAACTACTATTAACAGACATTATGTTAAAATGATCAGTTTCCTCTACACTAAAACAATGGATTCTTTAATTGAAAGTGTGTCTTCATTGCCTGATTGGAATAATGTACCAGCTACAATTATTCTAGATGACTTGAACCGCTTTTGTAGTAGTAATCTTCAAAATGTTTGTGGTCTTGTTGCATTCCTCAAAGATACTGCATCTAGTTGCTCAAAATCTTTAAATTTACCTTGCAAGTTATTTATATCTGTGTCTCACAATTCTGTATGTGAAGATTATTATAACACAATTAATGATTTATATGGTTCAATAACATAATAATGTATTTTTTTTATTTTGTACAGTAATAAAATAAGTATTTGAAAAGTCAGAAGACATTGTTGTTTTGTTTTTGTATACCTATACCCACTGGTTCTATTCTATATTATATTCTACCTGTTCAGTAGTTCCCAGAGATTACCCCTACATACAACAAAATCAATTTTACTATGTTATAGTATTAGTGGTATTAACAAATGATAGAAATGAATACAGATAATATTTATTTATGTACAGATGAGAAATAAATACTTTAAAGGAATGAAAATATAATTTTAGGGTCAATTGGTATTATGATAGTCATAATAATAACATAATTACCTAAATCACCTGAATTTCAATACTATGTACAATAAAAAAAACACAAATATTGAAAATAAAAATAAGTAAATAATGTAATAGTTGTGGTTTCCTTTGCCAAGTCTTAGTACTCGACCCATAGTTTTTCCAAGAAAACCTGAACTCCTATCTACATCATCGTCTAAGCCTCGTAGAATTTTGTCTTGGTAACGTACTTCATTGCCAATTTCAAGAGATATATGTTTCAGTGTAGTTATCTTTCCACTAAGCTCTGCAGCCATTCGTTCATTTTCATTTTCCAGTACATCATCAGTTGGTGCCCTAGGTATGGGTTGGTATTGATAGCCATCCCGGGCTCTTCGCATGCTGCCGCGTCCCGCCGTTTTGATTTAGATGTGGATTTTAGACAAATAAATATTATTGGTACTGCCAGCAACACAACAAAGGTCAGGTATTTGAAACTTATTCACTTCTTTCTTTGAATGTTCTGTTTCTAGGTGAGGCTACAGCAAATTATTACACTTTGAGACCAAAAATCTTCCTTTTTGTTCTGAATATATAGAAAAATGATGCAACTTTATTCACTTCCAATTTCTAGAGCAAAAAAACAGCCAACAAGTAATGAGTCAAACAAACCATGACAGAATTGACAGATACGACGACACGACACCAATGATTGACAGTGCATTGATAAGCTTTTGGCATTTGATTGATTGACACATCACACCTGTTAAATCCACCAAACCTAAATACGAATGTTCGGCGTTCGCTGTCGGATCACACTTCAGTTTCAGTGATGTTCGGCGTTCGGTTTTAATGTTATGCTATAGTATACATCTGGGGTGGTACTGCCGATCTCTGATATTACTCCGCCCGCCATCTTGATCGCGTCATGTGGAATGACGTCACAACATGCAAATCGAATAGGCTCTACTCCTATAGAGCCTACCATGGCAGTGAATTTTATGTTCTGTTCTATTAACATAATTTTTAAGCTTTTTAGTTTTTATTTTATTTCATTTTATAAATAAATGTAACATTGCAGAATACGAAAATATTTATTATAATTTATATTTTTCTAGCATTTTATTCAATTTAAAAGTATGATATTTGATTGATTGATATTTGCTTATTTGCAAAAATTAACAGGGCCTGATTACCAGGTGTTCCGTTTTTGGAAATCGGGAGCAAAAATGGCGGACATACTGAAAGCTTGTCAGGATGAGCTATTACATCTCAATCCAAATGATTACGTTATCATTATGGGTGGTATAAATGATAATGACCCTTTTGAGTGCTTGTCCAGTTTATTTTTTTAAGTTTAAGCAATATTAAAACACCCAATATCATGATCTGTGAAGTACCTACAAATCCACACCTCAAAGAATTTAAATTAAATTATAATCAAAATTATTATATAGCAAATTTCCAAATTCAATGTTTCTAGATCTAAACTACAGTAGAAAAGTTATAGCACGTAATTTCTTTGCAACATATAATATATAATAATAATAATAATAATATAAGTTTATTGCAGCTTCACAGTAATACAATTTCATGAGTATTGAGTTGTACACATAGGCACCACTACATTTTGTTGTGTTACAAACTAAGTACTTAACATGAGTAACAAGTGGATAGATTAGAAACCTATAATGTATTCAATAGTGTACCCAACCCATGTGAGCACTGTCCCTTACACTAGGTTGACCTGTATTGTAAGGTTACAGTACCTTCCACCGGCCTATTTGTTTAGGTATATACTTCGTGAATTCACTTATGACTAAATTCAATATTTAATATAAGACTTACAGTTATAGCAAGCGCATATCGCCATCCCGCTGTCTTTTTTCGTGTCGGCCACAAGCATTGAACTGGTAACTATACCGTTTTCAGTTTCGAATTACTAATTTGGGTGTAAGTAAGAGCCAACAAACACTATGGGACGGGATATCGACAGTAATGTAACTAATTAATAGCTAAAAATACTAGTACTAACGCAAGCACAATGTCTAGCATTAAAATATAGTGAAATCCGGGTAGGTCATAAAAATTGTTACCATTAATACCCACCCGAGATCATTATTGTCAGTGACAAGTACATGCATATTCTATATAAATCATAGTAATGTGTGGGCAAGGTGTATATTGTGAGTGTGTGGATGTTTGTGTGTGTGTATGAATTTGCTTTCCATAGGAGAGAGAGAGTGGGGTGTATTTGTGTAAGTGAGATATGTAGTGTTTGTAACGTGTACTTGTGATAGCCGATAGTATAGGATGTTCCAACCGTTATGAACTGCCTTAGATGGCAATTAAATTCAACAACTGCACTATAGTATTCACCTAGGATTTATTAATGTTTTGTGTAATTAGTATCTGTATAACAAGTAACATAGGGTAAAATATTTGATATTTTCAAGAGAAGGTATTTTGTATTTTGTTAATTAAGAGGATTAGAAAGTATCACGATGTTTATAGTCTAAGAGCCAGCTTAAATCTGACAACACATATTTTACGGTATCTGAAATTTCGTCCAGTGAGACTTCTATACCCAGTAAACAAGCAATGGGTACTCTAGCTTAGCCCGGCCGCGGTAGGTTTGGGGTCCCTCAGGTGAGTCAGGTATGAAAATTAAGTAAATTTTTAAAGTATTTTACGGCGTCTGCCGTTTTAATATGTTATAATATACCTCTAGAAAAATTGAAAAATAATGATGGCTGCTGATTTTAAAGGTTGCAACACGCTGGCAGCCACTTTTCAAAATTCGAAAAAAAAAAAATGTTTAAAGTATTTTACGGCGTCTGCCATTTTAATATGTTATTTATTGAACTATTTTAAGCTAATATTGAAAATGGCTGACATATTTTCTGGTTGTAACTATCCGGTTTACAGCGAAACATTACCTGCAGTCCGTGCATACGTATGTCCACAGTTGTAATTTTTACATTCGTAAAATTTATGTAACATTAAAATTATATTAGTAAATGTAAAATTTTTTAGAAATATACAATTAAACGAACACATCTACCACTTTAAATGTGCATAATAAGGAAAATAAGGTCCATTATAAGGCTGTAACAAATATAAAATTATTATAAAGATGTAAAAAAAAATCAAACATTAATTAGATATATTCATTATTCATTATTCATATCAGAATATATTTATTTTTGGAAATAATCTATAATGATGAAATAATGATAAAATATTTTAAAATTAATTTTCATCTTCGGAATCATCTCTAGAAAGAGACAAGTCATCTTCATCCACCAAGTCAATCTGACTGTAAAAATAAAATACAAATTTTTAAATAAGCAGTTGTGTGGCTTTATATAGAGCATAATGAAAAACAAAAATATTTGCTAATGTCATCAAATAAAAAATCTTAGTTCTAATATCCAAAATATATAAAACAAGCCAGCGAGTAACTTATCTTGTAAATTTCACTTTTCAAACATTTTATTATTATTATTAGATGTTATAGGTTAATAGACAAGTAGCATTTCTTCTGATATGTCTATACAACATTGCAGTGCTGATAATAGCTTTCACTTCCATAATACATACTACAGTTTAGTTCACTGAATAATTTTATTAATTTTGCACCAAATGTCCATTTTGTTTTTAAAAGATAGGGCGGTTACCTATGAGAGCCTATTGTCCCATGTCTGAGAACCAATTCCAACTATTCACAATTCACAACCTTATGGTATAGCAAGTGATAAACAATATTAGTCTTAGATGGTGTGCAATTTATCCTTGTGCTGTGTCCACACAATGCTTCAGCACCTTTCATATTAAACATTCGACGAAAGTTAAGCTTGTAAGTCTCATTGATGCCACCCTGTATCCTTATTTCTTCCAGTGTGGTGAGGTTCAATTCTTGTAGTCTTTCCTCATATGACTTCTGTTTTAGGGCAGCCAACGAGTAACTTATCTTATAAATTTCACTTTTCAGACATTCTATTATTATTATTAGGTGTTATAGGTTAATAGACAAGTAGCGTTTCTGCTGATATGTCTATACAACATTGCAGTGCTAATAATAGCTTTCACTTCCATAACACATACTACCTTTTAATTCACTAAATAATTTTATTATTTTTTCACCAAATGTCCACCTTGTTTTTAATAGAAGGGGCGGTTACCTATGAGAGCCTATAGCCCCATGTCTGAGAACCAATTCCAACTATTCACAATTCACAACCTTATGGTATGGCAAGTGATAAACAATATTACTCTTAGATGGTGTACGATTTATCCTTGTGCTGTGTCCACGCAATGCTTCAGCACCTTTCATATTAAACATTCGATGAAAGTAAAGCTTGTGAGTCTCATTGTTGTCACCCCGTATCCTTATTTCTTCCAGTGTGGTGAGGTTCGATTCTTGTAGTCTTTCCTCATATGACTTTTTCAGTGCTGCCGGTATCTTGGTGGCTCTTCCCTGCACACTCTTGAGAACAACAATGTCTTGTAGAGAGTTTTAACACTTCTCACCTTAGAAAAAACAGTAAGAGTACGTCTCTTACATCACAGTGTGTGTATTAAATTATTTATTTGTTTTCGCATTTGGGCTTCATGTTGGCGATAAAACGTATTTTCATCAGCCGCATGAACTTCGGCGAACATCCTCCAAGCAAAATATCGCCTTCCAGACATTTTTGGCACGAAAATAATAACTATCTCCAAACGAACCAAATGTTTTCTAAGCATAGACTGCAGGTAATGTTTCGCTGTAAACCGGATAGTTACAACCGGAAAAAATGTCAGCCATTTTCAATATTAGCTTAAAATAGTTCAATAAATAACATATTAAAATGGCAGACGCCGTAAAATACTTTAAAAATTTATTTATTTTCGAATTTTGAAAAGTGGCTGCCAGGATGTTGCAACCTTTAAAATCAGCAGCCATCATTATTTTTCAATTTTTCTAGAGGTATATTATAACATATTAAAACGGCAGACGCCGTAAAATACTTTAAAAATTTACTTAATTTTCATACCTGACTCACCTGAGGGACCCCAAACCTACCGCGGCCGGGCTTAGCTAGTACCCATTGCTTGTTTACTGGGTATAGAAGTCTCACTGGACGAAATTTCAGATACCGTAAAATATGTGTTGTCAGATTTAAGCTGGCTCTTAGACTATAAGGTACTGAGAGAAGTATTGCACGTAGACTACAAAACTCGTTATAATGAGTATAGAACGACATATGAGCAGAAGTCGCTAAGAAACAAGGCACAGGCTCGTAAGTCTATAAATCAGCATTCTCAGAATTTCGGCCTTTTTTGTCAAGAAATTGTAGCATTACAGATCACTGTACACAAAATGACACTGAACCCTTAAATAATGACAAAGCCACTAGCCCAAAACAATCATCTACGTACATATCTGCGGAATCTGTACAGAACATTAAACAAAACAATTTTTTTCGTTCTTAATAGTATAAATGTAATCCATCAAAATGTGAACGGCAACTAAGCAAAAAAGATTTTCTCATACAAAGTTTGGATGAGCTCGAAAACAGCGGTAAACGCGTAGACGTGATCTGCGTAACAGAACACAATATGCTATATGATGACTGTTAATTAAAATGAATATTAAATATATGATGAGTGATGAATATTTATTTATTTATTTATTTATTTATTTACTGTAAGATGCTAAATTTTCCCAATTTCATTTTGGCAGATTGTTTTTTACGGGGCAGTCGTAGTGGCGGAGCCTGTACAATGATCAGAAATAATATAAAATATAAAACCATTGACGTAATCTCTAAATATGCTGTACCAAATATTGTAGAATGTTGTGCAGTCAAATTAATTGGCCATAATATAATAATAATTTGTTTATAAAGGATACCAAAAAACAATAATATTTTTTTTTACATCTTCTTTAATAAATTACATGAATTTTTGACATTATATGCATACAGAGGTAAGTTGAAGAAAGGTAGGGCATAGCGGGGTATCTCGTTCGAATTGGGGCCGCCCGACTGGGGAAGTACCTCCACCTTACAGAATATCGCAGCTAAATAATACTCTTTTAAATAGTATTGTGTTTCTGCCGGTGAGCAAAGTTTCCAGTGCTCCATGGGGTGGGGATTTGGGGAACCGTGGCTTTGGCAGTGGAGTGGCATTTGCCTTTTTGCAGCCAGAGCAACGTGTTATAGAGGTGGGCAACGTATTAGCGATACTCTTGGTGGTGCTAATGTCTATAGACAGTGGTGACCACTTTCCATCAGGTGGCCCGTTTGCCTACCGTATGATATATATATGACGGATCACGGTCAATAGTATGGACTCATGTGGTCAATAGTACGGACTCATGACGATGAAAACGGAAGTGGGAGTGCGCCCTCTGGTGGGGCGTGCTGACAGAGTCTCGACGGCACGACTCGGGCCGAGTGGCGGCCATTCTTGGCGCGACCGCCGCCGAGGAGTGACGCGTCTTGAAACTGACTCCACATTTCGTTTGTTTACGTTTGAAGTTCGTTAATAGAAAGTGTTATTTACGTTTAAAAATAAAGTAATTTTAAAATCACCTTTGAAATAAGAAAGTAAATTACCTCAACTGCCTACATTTGTAATACCGCTCTGAATTCTAGTGAAATTATAAGTGATGTGCAAAAATGAAATGGAATAAATACAGTGGAGTAAATGTGAACCTTTTCTTTAATTTATCTGGACGAATACGACCTAATACTGATATCACCACCCTGATGACAATGATCCTGATACACCCCTTTCCTTCACGCGACGACATCAGAAGCGGTGATGACGAACGCAACGCCCAAGAGATGGTATGATGAAAAGCAACAAAGAAAATGCAGATACGCTACGTGAAAGCGTAATAATAAAAGAAAGGTGATTACTCGATCCAGTTGAGTTGCCTACATTAAAATGTAAAATGATTTAACATGTTCAAAGCGCAGCCAAGAGTCCAAACACCCCGAGATATAAGACAAAGACTTCGTCAGAAAGATTGGGGGATTCATAAAAAAAACAGCAGATCATCTGTACCAAATGGGTCATGGTCAAGGCAGACCCCGGGCCTTCGAGAGCACCACTGGGATATCGACAACATTATTAAAAATCGAGTGAAACTTACTATGGACGGCACTTTGGTATGGCTTCTTTGTTTTTGTTAAATTTAATTTAGATTACTCATGTAAAATATTTTCCTTTTCAAATATAAAATTGTGTTAGTTAAATAATTTGCGTAGTTCTAAATTAGCCAGCTAAAGTTTATTCAATGACTTTAAAGTAAACGCTTACATTTAGATTCATTTAGCAGTGTGGTTTGACACCACAAGTAAATTAATTGCTTAGATTTCTGCAGATTAAATAAAATCAAACAATTAAAAACGGTGTATATTACTTTTTTTATTTTTGTTTTACTAATACAATTATTTTCTTCTATTGCATAACAATGGTGCACAACGGTTCGCTTCACCTACGAGAACAACATTGGAATGCAACGCTGGACTGGTAGCCTCAACGTGATTGTTTCAACATGGGACGACGATGGTAGACAATCTGCGAGTGTACATGACTGAGAAATGATGTGATATTAACAGTTCCTCTCTATCTGGTGAGTCCTATACATAATTATTATTTAGTAAAAACCTGTGCTGAAGAGGCTCCCTAGCGGATTTTAGGAGTTATTTACTTTGACAATTAAGAAAAGTATTCTGACAGAAACACTATTGATACCCTTAGTAGAGAGAATGGCAGGTTTATTTGTATCTTTAGTGAAACTACAAATAGAAAGAATGTAAACAAAACATAAACAACGTCAGTTACGTCAGTGTTACAATTTGTTGGTAAAAATGTCAAAAACTACTGCTAAGTTTAAAAATGTTAGCTTTTGCGGGTACCTATGTCAATTAATGTAGGCTGTCTGATAGAAAGTTACTAAGAAAAAAAATCACTTTACAAAAATAGTAAGAATTATGTTAAATCCGTCCCAATGTCAAACAGTGTTGATAGTAAAAAAAGTGTTATTTAATCTAAGATTATTTTACCATCTTGAAACATGGTGCGCTATGATTTTACGTATTACCAACATCACGTCAGTTATCAGAAAACAAGAATAAGAAATACTTGGAAAGCATAGTGCTATTATTTTCATAAATTGAGTACGTAAGCATAGTTATGGTGGTGCTGCTGCTGACTGACTTCTTCTTCTTGATCGTTGCCTCACTGCTGAGGATCCTGACATCTTCGGTAAACTGCATGTCTCCATCGGTTTCGATGAATCGTTCGGATATTTGGTCCACCCATCTCTTCGGACTTCGGCCTCTGGGTCTCTTGCCTTCGACTTTTCCCGTCACCATAAGTCGTTCCAGATTGCTGATTAAGTAAATATTTGATAATAACAGTGTGGCAGGGATGCCGTAGCAGTGAGTTTGTGGAACAATTAGCTGGTGTACTTTAGGATGTTGTCTTAGAGATAGGATAGGCTTCACATAGGCTTCGAATGTGCAAATTCAATAACGACCCCGCGATCTCCGCGATTTCTATGCGAGCGGGAGGGTGCAAACATGTATCGAGAGAAAAATTATTAGCGTGTTTGTTTACATTTAACAGGAGAAATTCGAACGAAATTTTCCATATTTCAGTATAATGTTTGTTATTGTGGTCGTAGTTTCCCAATGTTGTACAATAGAGAGATAAGATATCCGCGGTAAAAATGGGATCACTGATATACGTTTCTTTTAATACTACAAAAAAAAAGGTAGTTTGGTTAGTAACGTAATTTTATATTAGTATCAAGTTATTTAACGAAAAAATAAAGTAAACACGAGTAAGTGAACTGATTGACGGTAGATAATTTCGAATTATGTTTTGAGTAACTAAAGATAAACCTGTGACTTAGTTCGACCGAAAACCATGTGTACTAAGTCAATGTGACTTAGTTTGACCTGGATAAAGACTTTGTTAGACGGATCAATCTAAGACGCTAACCCAATACGTGACGACTATCGAGCCGAGGTTTTTATGAGATTTAGGTGATCGTTTTGTTTTCTCAAAATTTGTTGCATCATCGGATGAAGGTGATCGTGTTTTATCAGTGATGGTGGGCTAATGGAGCCTATGGGAGAGTTTTATGGTTGCTTACCGGCCTGATGGAGGCTATGGGAGCGTGGCTAATAGCAGGTAGTTGTTTTAAGCTTTGTGAGAAAGTGTTGAACGATAACGATGATGAGAAAGTCCAGATATTTTTGTGATAGTTCAATAGCCGGTTTTATAAATTATTTTTAGCTTCGAGTACTGAAATTTCCTTGATTACTGATATAAAGTAACTATTTTGAGTTCTGTTGTTGTGCCAGTAAGATGAGACAGTGTAAGCAATGGTGAGATTTCATATCCTTCTGCCAGTACAAGTTTTTAAGTACCTGAATTGTTGTTGAGGTCAAACATCCAGATTTATTTGGCTGACTTGGAGTGACCCGGGAGTCATGTGTGTGACTCATTGGGCTAAGAGCCCCGAAAGTCTCGGATGTTGTGGCTGTAGATAGCAAATTTTATTTTGTAATTTTTTTAGAAGGCGGCTTGATATGGGATGCCTTCGTTATTACAAACATTGTTAAATGGTTTCAAAATGGGAGCTTAAACGTAACGTAAAGTCTAGATAGAGTATACTCGTTCGAACAGTTAAAATCGATGACGATGATTATTGCTTGTTTAGTTTTGGTGTGGCAACAAATGGACTATTGTTACCTATAACTGGCGTATCAAATAGACGTGAGAGCTTCTTATTATTAAACTTCTGATTTAGTTTTGATATTGGGCAGTAGAAATAATGTTTATTTTTATTTTATTTTATTTTGTTGTTTTTGTAGAGATGACACCGTAAACAGTTGTTCGGATCTGTGATGATTACTTGTTGTGTAACTCGTAGACCGTTATTGACCGGGTTATGATAGCAGATAGACTGTTACCTATCACTGACTTAGTACAGATTTGGTCGAAGGATTGACCACGAGCTGAGAATCTATAGACAGCTTCTATTTATTTGTCCCGCCTGTGTGGCTCCCGCCTGTGTGGCTCCCGCCTGTGTGGCTCCCGCCTGTGTGGCTCCCGCTTGTGTGGCTCCCGCCTGTGTGGCTCCCGCCTGTGTGGCATCCCGCCTGTTTGGCATTTCGCCTGTGTGGCATAGTCTGTGTGATATTAAGTCTGTGTGGTATTTAGCCTGTGAGGCATTCTACCTGTATGGCATTTCGCCGGTGTGGCATTTTTATGTGTGGCATTTTGCCTCTGTGAAATTTACCCGTGTGTGACATCTTACCTGTATCGTGCTTTGGTAGACGTGACACAGGATATATGATGAATAAACTCATAGTTTGACGATTAGAGTGGCACTGACCAGAGTGACACCCAACCTGTATGGCACTTAGTCTGTGTGGTATTTCGCTTGTGTGCAGGTCCAGTTGCGTGGCGGCCTGGTTGCGTGGCAGCCTGATTGCGTGGCGGCCCGACTGATGGCGTCCGTCGTGTGGTGGTTCGTCGCCTGTGTGTCATTTCTCCTGTATGGTAACATTACTTATTCTTTTTAAATTAGGATGGCGCTGACGGATGACCAAAAATCATATGGCATTTAATGAAGGAGTGTTTCAATCCCACTCGAAGTAACATTGGGTCTTTTGCTGAGTACTGAAAATTTGATGTAGGTATGTCACATATTTGTAGTGAATCTAAGTAATGGACGTCGGGGACGATACGCGAGCTCTGTGATTGGGGCTTGTTTCCCACTCAACAAGAGCATCAAGGGGAAAACACTGGTGACGATGATTAAACCTTCTTCATTGGTGGTAATTGTGATACGGTTCATAGTCTGGTGTTATACCTTGTCACGCCTCTCTAATGAACTGAAGTCGTAGCTGAATTTATGTCGGCAACTTATAAATAATAATTTATGTACAAGATGATGTTGTTATCTCTCAATCTACAGAAGTTTAGTATGATAAATGATAATAGACGTATGTTTTATGTGAAGAATTGGTGGGTTAATGCAGTCGTGATAGATCGAATCACATGATTCATAAGACGTATTTGGGTGATGTGTTGTGGTCAGAAGTGACCGAGCGAATATAGTACTGTGCTATGGTTTTCATGTTTCAGATTACACACGAGGACGTGTGTACAGCAGGACGGCCGTGACGGATCACGGTCAATAGTATGGACTCATGTGGTCAATAGTACGGACTCATGACGATGAAAACGGAAGTGGGAGTGCGCCCTCTGGTGGGGCGTGCTGACAGAGTCTCGACGGCACGACTCGGGCCGAGTGGCGGCCATTCTTGGCGCGACCGCCGCCGAGGAGTGACGCGTCTTGAAACTGACTCCACATTTCGTTTGTTTACGTTTGAAGTTCGTTAATAGAAAGTGTTATTTACGTTTAAAAATAAAGTAATTTTAAAATCACCTTTGAAATAAGAAAGTAAATTACCTCAACTGCCTACATTTGTAATACCGCTCTGAACACTAGTGAAATTATAAGTGATGTGCAAAAATGAAATGGAATAAATACAGTGGAGTAAATGTGAACCTTTTCTTTAATTTATCTGGACGAATACGACCTAATACTGATATCACCACCCTGATGACAATGATCCTGATACACCCCTTTCCTTCACGCGACGACATATATATATATATAAAAACAACTATAAAGTTTTACCTTGTGGTGACTTTAATATAAATATTTTAAAGCAGTCTAAACAATCGTCTGAATTTATGCAGGCTATCTCAGCCTACAACCTTAAATTGTTAATTAGAGAGCCAACGAGGTTAGATAGAGGAACATGTCTCGATAATGTAATTCACAATATTAAAAGAAGTAAAGGAGAAGTGATAGATTTAGGATTATTTGACCATACTGCCCAATTTGTCCGTTGCCCAGTGAAGAAATACTGCACACTGTCTACTTGGTACACTAATAAATGAGACTATTCTGAAAAAAACTTAGTAAAATTTATTTATTTATTTATTTAACCATTTATTGTACACAAGATTGTTACAAAAAGTATATTACATAATATATTAGACACAACAGGCCAACTTATTTCTATGAACAACTTATTACTGATTCTCTAGGGAAATTATCCTTTTTAGAAATATATTCCAGTGGTAGCGCCGATGAAACGTTCAATAAATTATACGACCTATTTATAACATTTTACAATTTATGTTTTACCGTGGTAAGAGTCAAGCACACTGCTAAAAAACGAATGAACTGGCTATCTAAAGGTATAAAGTTATGTGCTAGATGCAGACATGAACTTCTGTGGAAATATAGACTAACAAAAAACAAATCTGACAAACAAATTTTAAACATATTCTAAAAGACTTACTCTAGACATATTCTAGAAATAAAATAATGAAATTAACACAAAAATCACAAAACAACAATTACAATTAACTACATTAGGACATCAAATAATAAATCAAAGGCTATTTGGCATGTAATAAACAATACTAAACAGCAATTTCCTAAAGAAACTATAACACAAATAAAATCAAAAGATTGTACTATTCGTGACCCGGCTGATATAGCACAAGCTTTTAATTATTATTTTACAAATATTAACTGCATCACTAATAAATCAAACTACAAAAAAACTAATTTCAATACTAAACTAAATTCTTTATTTATGACACCCACTACTCCATATGACATTTTTCGAATTATAAACGATTTAAAAAACGCGAACAGCACGGGATATGATGATATAAACACTAAAGTCATCAAACATGTATCCCATGTTATTTCATCGCCATGTCATAAACCTGTGCATTACAGAAAGTGTTTTCCCAGATAAACTAAATGCGAGAGCCAACGGCTTACGACGCGAAGATGCCGAAGACCGGGCGAAGTGGAGAAGATTAAGTAGGAAAGCGGACCCTGGCAGAGGCCCGGGATAAGCGCTAGGACGACGACGACGAGCCTTAATTCCCATATTTTCTAAAATAATTGAAAAATAATAAACAATTATTTATACCAATACAGCGAAGCAAATGAAATACTAGCACCGCAGCAAAAAGGATTAAGGAAAAACAAAAATACAAATATGGCATACTTTACAAAATTTATCTCAGATTAGATAATCGCTTACCAATAATGGCATTGTTTTTACATTTAACAAAGGCTTTCGATTTTGTTGACCACGAAATTCTAATTAAAAATTTAGAAGCCACTGAAGTAAGGGGAAATATCAACAAATTAATAAAATCTTATCTCAGTAACAGAATTCAAATGACCCAAATTACTTGAATATGTCACAAAACAAAATTAGAAACCCAATATTTGTCAAAGTGCTTTTATGTTTTTATTGAAATTTGAATTATTATTGACACTATCTACTGTTGACATCTTAAATTATTAATAATGTAAAAAGGTAAAAATCAAATTTTATAATGATGCTTATAATAAATAATTTTAAAATTATTGTACATAATTATCTATTTGATTAATGACATTATTTAAATTCGAAAATTCATAAACTGTAACTAACAACTGTATAACCTGTGTACCACAAATGAATGAATGACAAAACGGATTGTTACTATATACTCCCCAATGGCATTTATATCGTTCATTCTGACCGATACTGAGTTCGGCGGTACGAATTCTGTGACGTCATTTCACAGGGTGGGATCAAGTTGGCCAATATTTTCAAAACCTGAGTTTAACCTAACCAATTAACCTAACTTTTAAGAACCATAATGTTAAAAGTTTCGTATCCGATTGCTCAATAATAATTTTAATTTTTTTTATTGACTTTTATACGATCAGCATCACACACCATCACAGCACCTAAGCCAAAATGAACAAGACCTCAAACGTAAAAAATGTCAAGCTCGCTCCGGTCGCTTGTTCATTGATCACCGCAGCTTTAAGACCCGAAATGTCAAACACTTCGAGCTCGCTCCGCTCGCTCACAAATGCGTTATTCTCCCCTAGGTTTTAATACCTAAAATTTTCGAGCTCACTCCGCTCGCTCATTTATTTATTGTTCACCCCACTAGAAAGGACAATTCTTTTTACTCAGGGCGCTCGCTCTTTTACAAGAGAATACCTATAATTAGAATATACCTATAGAAGATACCTATAATTTTGACTTTTGCCCCCCCTCAACCAAATCCTGGATCCGCGCCTGTTTCGGATATTCTGTGACGTCATTCCAGAAGGCACTACCATGCGATTGGAGATCGGCGGTACCGTTCCAGGCCTAACGAACGCAAACATATGGGTTCGGAACGGCATCCATCCTACTACTTACTAGCCGAACGAACGCCAACGAATAGGTTCGGCATCCATCCATACTGTGTTTTGTTGATAGCTTGCTATTCCTTTGATGTTACCGCCACGCTTCGGATCGCCGTCCCATGCCAACGAACAATCATTGGCGTTGGCTAATCGCCAAATAGTGCTGGGTACACACCAGCCCAACGAACGCTAAAAAATGGATTCGGCATCCGTCCAAACTACTTTTTCGTGAGTTATTCAAGGTTAAACGTAGGTATACAATCGCAAAAAATAGTTCGACTTCAGTTTCGCGTAAAGACGTAATGAGTTTCGTGTGTTGTGATAATCAAGGGAGTAACAATGGTAGTGGTTCGAGAATTCGAAGTGAGGGTAATCGAACCGAAAAGGGTCGATCGATGGACCGATATGTCTTTCCTTAATGCGCTTATTACATTTGATTAAATTCAGTAGTCTTAATTCAGAAGCAAAAAGCGTAAAAGCAAAGCAAAGTGGAATGTATTGCTCATAAAATGCCATTTTTTATTGCGGCTTTTGAATAGCGAAGCGACGCATACCATAATATAAGTGATACAAAAATGGACCTTATTCTATGAGCAATACATTAAAGTTTGATTTGCTCTCACGAATTTTGCATCTGAATTTCAGCTACTGAATTAGTCAAATGCCGCAAAAGCCGGTCACAGACAAAGATCAAAGATCAAGAGGTGTCAAGATGTGTACAAATGTTTGTATAGATATTTGCAAAAGCGACTTCCCACTGAAATATTTATTGTAATTACGTAGTTATTGCGCTTTTGTACACAGTTTGTACAGTTTACAAATAATATAAATAAATTAAGTCGTCGGTCAACTTAAACTCAGCGTGTAAAGATCCAAACAGGTAGTACCTACCCATTATGTAAGAAAGTGATTTAGTAAATATTGAGTATATTTTAGGCAAGTAGCCGCGCCGCCCGCACCGCATGTTCTCCCCGCTGGGCGTGGCCACGCTCTGTACTTGCCACTTGCCGCATATAAACATACAATTAAGTTGTTTAGTGGTTGTGAATAAGTGTTTAGTATGAGGTAAAGCACTGATTACTTACTACTTAGTTTGAAAAAACCGTCTTATTGAGAAATAACCAGTTTGAAAAAAATGCAGGCTACCGTCAGTTTTCCTGAATACATGTTTTAGCTGCCCGACGCGTCTTGTCTTCGTTCTCGTGGTTTGAATTAAATTAACTTTACGCCTTAGCCCCTACCCGTACCCAAACCCCCACCATCCACTGCATCGAATTCCTACTCTCGTCCTTTTATCTACATCGATTTGTATATAGAATCCCTACCCTATATATTTTCTGTTGATCCGATCACTACCAACTTCATAAGATTATCCGCTGGACTAATGTGAAGATTCTCTGAAAATTTTATCAAAATAGGTCCAGCCGTTTCGGAGTGACAAGTCAAGCCAACATGCGTCGCCATTTTTAGTGGGCTCGTGATCCATACTATTCCAAAAAGGCGACGAAACGAACTTTACGTTGGTAGTTCCACTTTTTGACTATCATTTATAGTTTTCGAGAAATCGTCGCGTAAAAATACACAATTTATATGTCGCTCGAATTTTTGTCATGCGTACCCTCCTGAAAAACACTTCCATGTGTAGTATTGACGTCAATAGGGACGTATAATATTATCCAGGGGATTAAGAGATCAAGGTGGTCATTTTGGAAAGTAGCCGGCTCAGAAGAAAAATTTGCTGACGCTAAAGTAGCCAGTTTAAAAAAGGCCACAACCCTGTACAATGGGACCTTTTGCGACCGGAACGAACATTATATAAGCATAGGGACGTTTTGCGAACCTAGCCAGTATTTACACCGTGACCCAGTGGGACCACAAACCGGTAGGTATAACACAAATTCTGAAGATTGAAGCACTACATGTTTGCAAAGTTTAAAGAATGGGCATAGCGTAGAACAGAGCACGGTCGGTTTGTGCTCTTGTTAGGGCTGCTACGTGCGGCGGCGAATGTGACAGCGGCACCACATTCACCTTGAAATATCTCATGAGACTACTGAAGCACAAATTGTTACATAATGTTTATAGGTACACTTAACCAATCATGAATTACAAAAAGCTATTTATTGCTTAGACATTTATAAAAATGCTGGACCTGACGGTATTCCTCCAATTTTTATTAAAAACTGCAGTGCTTATCTCATTGATCCATTACTCCTTTTATTTAACCGTTCAATATCAACAGGAAAGTTTCCTACAGCTTGGAAAGAAGCGCGAGTCATTTTTTTCATATAAAAGAGACGACGAAAGTAGTGTAGCCAATTATCGTCCTATATCAATACTGTCGTGCTTCTCAAAATTATTTGAATCACTTATTCTGCTTTATATCACAAACCTTGTAGATTCTTCCATAAGCGACCATCAACATGGGTTCCGTAAAGGCCGCTCTGTTGTAACAAACTTAGTTTCCTTCATTTCTCACGTCTCCCGAGATGTCGAAGCTGGTTATCATGTAGACGCAGTTTACACGGACTTTTCAAGTGCGTTCGATAAAGTCAACCATAGTATACTACTTGAAAAACTGGAATGTACTGGCATTCACGGTTCTCTTCTAAATTGGTAAAAATCGTATCTCGAAAGAAGGACACAATTAGTAGCGTTAAACGGGTATGAATCTCGCAAATATTATGTCCCTTCAGGCGTACCGCAAGGCTCGAATCTGGGCCCTATGTTGTTTTCATTATTCATTAATGACGTAACATCTCAATTACATCACTGCAAGTACTCCCTATTCGCAGATGACTTAAAAATATTTACAACAATAGAAACTTCTTCAGATTCCATATTAATGCAACAGAATTTGGTAAGATTGAGTTATTAGTGTACTGCGAATGGCATGGTGATAAATGCCAAAAAATGCTTTCATATTAAATTGACTTCTTAAAAGATACACATACCTTCTGTTTACCATATTGGGGGCGAGATTCTGAATGAACTCAGTGAAATCAGAGACCTCGGAGTCACTTTAGATACTAAACTGAAATTCACCTGTCACATCAATAACATAGTTAAACGATTCTCACAAGCACTAGGTTTTATTAAACGCAATACAAAAAGTTTTAAAATCAACACTAAAATAAACTTGTATAATACCTTAGTACGCACTCATCTAGAATTTGCTTCATCAGTTTGGAATCCCAGTTATGCAGTTCATTCACAAAGAATTGAAAGTATACAAAGGTCCTTTACCCGACACATCGCCTACATATCGCCAGAAATTTCACACCGACGTCCATACGAGCAGCATTTTAGAATGGTATCGTTGCGGAAACGCCGCACTGCGTCACTGCTCTTTAAAGTGCTCAATGGACATACTGGCTGCAGCGACCTTCTAGAACACTTCTCATTAAGTGTACAATTTAACTTAGCTAGAAAACCGATGCCTCAAATCTTAACAAGTAGTTCAATAGCCAGGACGATTATTGGATCTCACTCTCCAAACCTATAACGGATCGCATATGCCAAACCTATAACGGATTTCAACAAAAATCGTCCCAAAATGATCTCTTTTCCAATTCTCTTGGCAGTTTCAGAAAGACTGTTTATGATTTTTTATAGTTTAAGTTGCTTTGTTTAACATTATTAAAATTTTTAATGTTTTGTTTATACTAAATTCCTTTTTCTTTATTTTATTTTGTTTTAAATGACACTGAACGAGAATGTTGTGTCACCAATATAGGACTCGACTTAGAATAACTTTAATGTAAACTGTTTATGACGTAACAATATGTGTTCTGCAGGTGTACCTTACTTAAATAAATAAATAGGTCGACTACATAGGGACTTAGGTTACTTTGACTCGTTGAAAAAACGAGTATACTAAAGTTATTTTACTGGCAATAATAGACATAAAAAAGGAAATGTACAACGCCATTATTAAAAGGCCTAAAGCCTTTACCACCGTCTTCGTCATTGTATACCTTCTATAACTAGTCAACTTAAACAGGAAACGGAAGGAATAATATGGTGACAATGTCATTACGAAAGCGTCAAAATAAGTTCATAGGGATTCAAAGAGTAATAAAAGTATCGGTATCGATCGATTCAATGTAATTTTAATATTTTTGTCGATAACAAGAAAAGGAAGGGTACCCCAAAGTCTATAGCATACTTACACAATTTCGACAAGTAATTATATTATCATCGTGAGGGATACCGCGAATAAGGTCGAGGGGGCTCGCCTTCGCTGGTATTTATTTATTTATTTAGGACAAACAACAAGACTTACACTAACAAAAGTTATCCTATAGCTAAAAATATGGTCACGTGTTGCGTAAACCCCAGGGATACATGGGGAACAGGTGCATGAACCTGCCGGTATCAGGAAAGACACCCCGTAGGCGGCTCAAGAATCCATGGATTGCCATCGCTGAGTCGGATCCGAAAGCTAATCGCTTACGACGCGATGATGGCTTAGACTAGGCGAAGTGAAAAATAATGTTTTTTTTATATACCACTAAGGTGGCAAACAATCTTACGGCCCGCCTGATGGTAAGCAGTCACCATGTGTAGGAAAGCGGACCCTGGCAGAGTCCGAGATAAGCGCTATGACGATGATTGGGGGGTATGGGGCCCAACAACCATCTCATGGGCCCAAGCCAACCTCACCTGCCCGCGGTCCCCTTGCTGACATCAAGAAAAAATTTATTCGCTGGCTTGGGAAAAATCCCGGGGTGCGCTAGCGTGCCGGTTGGCGACCAGACGAAAGGACGCGCTAGACACTCTTGGGGGGGCTCGGGCGTCCCCGCAGTCTCCGTTCTGGTTTACCTACGCTGTAACTCTACATGCAGTAACCACTGTGTTTGTCTGTAGCGCCTCTGAACCCACTTCGATTCTTCTTACCTTCACTCACTCCCCTATAATTAAAGTTTAAAATACAGTTACGGTTAAACAGCGGAAGCACTCCTTTCACTTCACGTGCACCTCTCAAATATTCTAGGACTGCACGCTAATCTCGATCCGGTTCATCAACATCTTGAAACCTCTAAACCTCACCTATTGTTTCTCACGGAGACGCAGATCAGGTGACGCGGCATACTTGGCTTATCCCGGATATAGCTTAGAGCACAAGTTCAAAGCTAGGGCTGGTGTGTGCATGTATGCTCGGGATGACATCTGCTACCGGCGCCTTCGTGACCTTGAAGACTCTAGTTTTCCGTGCTTGGGTTACTGGTGGATACGGGATTAGAAAAAGTCCTTTACGCTGCTGTATACCGATCACATACCGGTCATGCGAAGACGACCAGACTAATGAGCTACCTCACAAAGATGGCTGACGTGGCTCAGCAGAGGTATCCCTCCGCCCAACTGGTGTTCCTTGGGGACTTCAATGGCCACCATAGAAAATGGCTCTTCCCATACAAGGACACGGATCATGCTGGGAGGGAGATATGACGTATGTCGAAGCGAATGATCTGTTGAGTGACCATCAATACGGCTTCCGTAGTAACAGATCAATAGGTGAGGATCAAGCATCCGACACAATGCCAATTGATGCCGGTGTGCCTCAGGGATCCGTCCACTTTGCAACACTTTTTTTGCTCCACATTAACGATCTGCTAAAGCCCGGCATCCTTGGGTACGCAGATGATAGCACTGTTGTAGAGAGGTACCTATCGAACGCGCGAGCTACTGGGCCTCAGGTCCGGGCCAGCAGAGAGGCATTCTGCCGCACAAAATTAAAACGCAGTAAGTGCATTTTCCTAGTTTTGAGAAAAACGCGTTTGCTGTACTGGTTTTTATTTTTGATGTAACAAGTTTTGTTTTGACAAAAATAACGGTAAAAATTACTTTTCTGGTAGAAAAAAACGAGTAGATCATGATTTTAACATTACAAGAGAAGATTTTTAATTTTTTAAGGATATGTCACCGGAAAACAATTAGAGTTGTGGAAACGTCAAGTAAAATGTACACGTTCACAACCCATAAACGCAGTGAGTTCTGTTACTTACTGCGGTTATGCTAAGGGAACAGCCAATAGCCGCGGCAAAGCGCTGCAGTGGGATCACTTACTGCATTATTAGTAAGGAACCAACGTAAATTAAGATATTTCACATGAACTTTAGTATAAGAATTAAGAAGAATATATGCATTTTATTACAGCAGCTGTTTTTATTAT
This sequence comes from Blastobasis lacticolella, assembly GCA_905147135.1. Classification (NCBI taxonomy): domain Eukaryota; kingdom Metazoa; phylum Arthropoda; class Insecta; order Lepidoptera; family Blastobasidae; genus Blastobasis; species Blastobasis lacticolella. The sequence goes on from LR990045.1 coordinate 16,019,108, forward strand.
AAACAAATGATGCCTTTGTTTTGCCAAACTCTTCCAGGAAATGAATAAATAATTTCGTCTGGTTTATTGAGTCAATAGGTTTATGCGATTAAAACAAATTTTAGGCTTTAAAAATAAAGTAATTAGGTTTTTACTGATTAGAAATAATAATCACATTGAAAATAACAATTTAAATTGTTTGAGATCAATATAGAAAACCCACGCAGTCTTTCAAATCAAATAGGAATATATATAAATGAAGTACCTAACTATTTTTAACAAACAAACGAAAAGTTTCGAGAAATAACAACTACGGTAAGCAATTTAAGTTTCTGTATTTGTTTTGAGCATTTCAGTCTTTACTTCTTCCATCTTCTCTTTCATCTTTCATGAGATTACACGAAAGAAATAAAAATTAAAATGCTGGACACAAATACAATAATTATAGAGATAATTAACTTTACACTTAACAAAGACCAAACAGTCATATAGTCATGTTTAACAAAGCAACAAGTAAGTTTTAAAATTAAGAAATTTCATAATCTATAAAAAATACATAGTCTTTAATAGACAAATTATACATCAAATTGGAACGTTTTTTATACCACTACGATGGCAAGCAAGCTTGCGGCCTGGCCGATGGTAAGCAGTTACCGTAGCCTATGGACGTTTGCACTCACGTACTTCTTACCCTGTAAAAACCTTTAAAAGTTAATGTATAGTTACTTAGGAATTGAGTACCTAACTATTGTTAAGAAACAAACGAGTTGTTTAGAAAAATAGCAACTGCGGTAAGATGTTTTAACTTCTGTATTTGTTTTGAGCATTTTTATCTTTACTCCTATTTCATGACCCTACATAAAAGGGGTGAAGACTGAAATGGTCAAACTTCACATTTAGTAATTCTACGTAAGTAGTAATTATACTTCGGACGAAGCATTATTGTGAATTATATTGTATTGTTATTTAATAGAACGTCGGTAACCGAGCGGTTTGGGTATCCGACTTGAAAACGAGAGGTACCGGGTTCGAATCCCGATCCGGCCATGTACCAAAGACTCTTTTCTGAGTTATATACATTAGTTGAATACTAACCGATGCTCTTACGGTGAGGGAAAACATCGTGATGAAACCTGCAAATTCAGGCAACTGAATTTGTAACCATGATCCAATCTGGTCAGGTTCCCCTGGTAGCAGGGTCATGGAGGTCAGATGGTAGTCGCTCCACTGTAATTACCTGATCTGCCAAATCATGGATCATGGTCAAGGCGGACCCCGGGCCCTCGTGCGCGATAGCACAACCGGGACATTAATGCCAAGATGAATATTATAATAAAGATTTAAATAGCAGGAAAACGGACCCAGAAAAGAACGCGGAAAGCCGAAGCCCCTTGATGATAATGATAAACTATGCTACGTAAATCTAAAGATCAACTTACCAGCACAAGGCTTAATCGTAAATAATTATATTTACTTCCATTAACATTAGGATGATCATTTTCTAGTATTGAGCATTGCTTCACTTTTACAATATTGGCTTTCTTTTTTAATTTGCTTCAAAATTTACCTCTTTGAAGCAAATACGTTTTACTTTCTTCTATCCTTTTGAACTTTTCACACTTGTTGTCATTCAATAATAACTATCAACTAGGTTTAGCTTAGATTAGTTAATGTTCTTACTGCGTTTACTAAGGATTTCGATCAAAAGTTATTTTCTCACTTACGTAAAAAATGTCTTAGTTGCACCTACTGCGTTTATGCTAAGCGTATCGTAAATTTGGGTTAAGATTTTATTTATTTATTTACAGCATCATCACTCACTGCGTTAATGTTATGCACTTGCGACTCATTAATGCTCTTACTGCGTTTATAGCTTATTCTTTTTTGTTTCTAGAGTAGTTATTAAAAAACGGGTCTTTGATTCGAGTAGATCTCGTTTCCCTGATTCCGAAAATATAATAAACCCAAAAGTGAAAAAATGGACTTACTGCATTTTAAATTTGTGCAGCAGCATTACTCAGGCGCATCAATGAGACCTTTAAGTCTGTGGCTGATTGGCGTGAAGCCAACCTGGTCAAGTTTAATCCTACCAAGACCCAGGTATGTCTCTTCTCAGCTAAACGTAGCCCTTTCCACCTAACACCGTCTTTCCGGGGTAAGTCGTTGCCTCTGGCCGACAAGTTGGAGCTGCTTGGTGTCACTCTATCATCAGACCTAAACTTTGGACCATATGTTGAGTCAAGAGCCCAATTGGCTTCTAAAAAACTTGGGAGTCCTCGCCGAAGTGAGGAAGTGCTTCACACCTGGACAGCTTCTCAATTTATACCAAGCACAAGTCCGGTCATGTATGGAGTACTGTTGTCACCTCTGGGATGAGTCCGCCAAGTATCAGCTGGAAGCTCTTGACTCTATCCACAGACGTGCCAAAAAACTGATTGGTGATGATTCGCTTGTCGAGTCTCGCCTTCTGCTCCCAGGAGCTCCAAAACCTTGTTCCACCATGCCCTTTTTATTATCGAACATCGAGGGGGACAAAAGATCCTCACCCATTTATGGTAGACGTCCCACCATCTCGTAATAAGCGTTTTGCATCCAGTTTTCTTATGCGCACTGCAAAGGACTGGAACTCTCTGCCTGAGTCATTATTCCCCGATAAGTATAACCTTGGTGTCTTCAAATCAAGAGTGAATAGGTATCTTCTAGGCATCTTCGACCTCATCGTCGCTTTCCATCAGGTGAGTTGAGGTCTAATGCAAGCCTATTGATAATAATAAAAAAAAAGATGATGAATAAATGTTTAAAGAAAAATTGATATTTTATTACATAGGATTATTTACTACAACGTTTTATTCAATAAAAAATATATCAATATGTAAAAATGTACGATCACAACACTGTCCATCTGACATTCTATAGCGTCATAATATGACTTTGCTGATATTATGAATATCATATCATATCAATATCAATACTTTGCTCATATTATGAATTTGCTGATAGATTATACTATGCTTTGTCTAAAATAGGATGATAATTTTGACAGCTTACTAATTGTTGGTCTTTGGCACACGCCTATGAAGTTTTGTGTTTTTTTTCGGTAAAATGTACTACGGAAAATGTCGTACTTCATAGACTGGCCCCGCCCCTTTAGTGAAGTGCCACGAATAACAACAGACAATCGAAAATCGATATTGATATAATATAATCGAATATTTAAAATTAACACTTAGGTAACCTTATTATTTTTTTTACCTAAACTCTTATTCTTTGTTTGAATTTTACCTTAAGAGACCTTTCACAACAACAATTTCGAGTCGCGCGTATTCTACGTAATAGGGTGACTGATCGAATAGAAATACGCACGTGTCATAATCGTCGTTGTAGAAGGGTTTTTAATGTCGTATTAATAAATTATTAATTCAGAAGAAAATAAATAGTTTATTTAGTATAATACGTATAGCATAACCATGCAACTATCGATTCCAAGTTCTATGAGAATGATAATCGATAATCGAATAGATTCATTAACGATTTTACACAACCACATCCCTACTGTGATCTGTCAAAATTATCATCCTATTTTAGACAAGGCCAGTGTTGCTACCATGGACTTACTACCCAAAGGGACTGCGCACTGCTTTGACTAAAACCGGGCAGAGCGAGAGTCACCATCGATAGTCCTTTGTCCCTTTCTAACAGTGTAAACATAATGTTATTGGCATAATCACCGTCATTCTAAATTGACAAGTGTCATGTTTGGTGTTGCCATTATTGGAGAAATATATTTACCGTGAATTTGGTATTATTATGGGGTAATCCGTACAATCCGAAAAGTAGTTGTCAAAATACCTTTTGATCCACTGAACGTTTCTCCGACAAACGTCGAGTCGACATAATTATCAACCTACGACTTTTGTTCCACAAAACAGATAAAAGAGTTCGGTAACGATTTATCCTACAACACTAGTTCCTAAAGAGAAGTGATGGTACGCGTCGATATCTACATTTCGGGTGACAGCTGTCAAACTTAAAACTGTCATTCGAAATGTAGATCTCGATGAGTACTATTATATTACTCTAGGAACTAGTGTTGTAAGACCAATCGTTTCCGAGTTACAACAGTTCTAAGTTTGACAGCTGCCATCCGAAATGCAGATCTCGACGAGCACTATCATTTCTCTTTAGGAACTAGTGTTCTAGCACCAATAGTTTAGGAGTTATTGCAGTTTTAAGCTTGACAGCTATCATTCGAAATGTAGATCAACAAGTACTATAATTTCCCTCTAGAAACTAGTATTTTAGGACCAATGGGTTCCGAGTAGTAGGGAATCCTTGGGCTGGACCCTGGTGAAAATATGACCTTCAGATTGCACCCGGTCCGACTCTGCCTGGCCCTGATCGGTAGGTCGGTGTCCGCGATAAGTAATAAAAGTAATTCAGAATTTGCATCAACAATGGTGGCAACACGAGAAAGGGACACAGGACTATCGATGGTGACTCTCGCTCTGCCCGGTTTTAGTCAAAGCAGTGCGCAGTCCCTTTGGGTAGTAAGTCCATGAGCTATACATAAATTATGGCATAACCGGAGCCTGACGGGACTTCTTGCGCGTGGCGTCCTACCCTACACCTAGTTTACCCCTTTTTTCTTACTCTCATTCTACCTATTGCTGAAAACCGCATTAAAATCCGTAGCGTAGTTTAAAAGATCTAAGTATACATAGATACATAGGGGCAGACGGCGGGAAGAGACTTTGTTTTATACTATGTATAGACATAGACCGATGTCATCATCTTGGCGTTGTCCCGGTTGCGCCGCGGGGGCACGCGAGGGTCCAGCTTCCTGCTATTCTTGGCCCACCTCTCTCAGTTATCGGCTACCTTAATGGTGACCTTATTGGCACGCATATCATTCTTAACTACGTCAAGCCATCGCTTCTTGGGCCTTCTTCTCCATAGACATAGACCAATATACACTGTATAGAATACGAATACCGAGGTCCCGTTAGGGTGATAGACATGTTTGTGGGGGGTTCCCCAACATCTACTGTGCATCTATCGGTTACGTTAAACCGATTAAAACAAATAGATTTCATTGGACATATTTTTTTATTATGTACATATTGGTTATCCATAGACAGTAGTCGATAACAATTTTAAACATATGACTTATCTGAAATACTACATTTTTTGGGGGAATGTATTGCACTTGCACACTGGATGTGCGCCGAAAACATCTTTGCGCCATGTTTCAAATTCATTGTGTTACTTGGTAGCAATCGTATCTAATTAACAGACAATTATATTAATTAATGTAATGCAAACGATAACATAAAATGTACAACGAACTTCCGCCACAATCGTATGGCACAAGTTTCCCTAATCCTTGTGTTGTATATGTTTTATATCACAAAAAGCGAATACGAACAGAAACATACCCCAAAATATGTATTTGTACAAAACAAATAAAATCTTAGGAAGCCACATTTTACATAATACATAATTACAGGTCATTTACACTATTGCATAAAATTTAAATCGATAAATCAGTCAATCAGAGAAATACAACAAGGCTTAAAACAATTCATGTCAAAATGAGAACTCGAGTTTTAAACAATAAAAGCTTTGAATTATAAGATTTTAAGATTCCAGCCTCAGTTTAATTTATACATCTTTAAAATATGTAATTGACAGGTTCATTCCCGGTATTGCTGGTGTTTAACTGCATATACAAAATTTTATCACAAGTTTATAGGTATTTACATAACATTCAAAAGTTCAAACACAACATCTATCTACAATAAATCATTTTTTGACCATTAAATTGCATAAACCTCTAAGAGCAGAATACGATGTTTAGACATTAGAAAGTATAACGTGCGCCGTGATAACGATTTTTTATCTGGATCGGGTGCGTCGTACGCAGTACGACAAACAGAGATTCGAGTCTACGCTGACATACCTACTGTACTAAATCGATTACAAGTTTTCGCGTGGTCAACAACGGGTCAGAAAGGGGAGCGTCTACGTCACTCAATACAACATCAGTCTTTGAAAAATTGGTTGAAATCGAAAACGTTCAGCCAAGAGTCTCAATTCGATTGGATCTGTTCCGACGCGTGCGCGGCCGCGGCCGTCAGATGTGCACCGGCACGTGTAGAAGGAGTGCGTCACGTCGGGGGAACTCCAGGGAGCACATCTCGCACTTGTAGGGGCCGGTGGGGTCCGGGGAGGCCGGGGAGCCCGGGGAGGCCGGCGGGGACGACACGGACGCGGGCGACGGCGGCGAGGGCGCGTGCTCTCGCAGGCCGGGCCGGATGGCGCGCAGGTCGTCGGCGGGGTGCCGCGGCGGCCGCCGCTGCCGGGGCGACGGCGGCGACGGCGGCGACGGCGACGGCGACGACGGCGGCGCGCGCCTGCGGACGCCCCGTCCGCCGCGGAGGGCCCCACGCACCTAACAACATAGTAAAAAATAATCATCATGGCGTTAATTTCCCATATGTGCTCTCGCGCACGACGGCACGGAGTCCGCCTTGACTATGATCCAGGATTTGGTAGATCAGGTCAGCGACTGCCTCAGATGGCCTCCGTGACCCTGCTACCAGGGGAACCAGACCAGATTGGATCATATTTGTTGGATTGGAGCTAAAAACATAGTAATCATGATTTATGGACTAAGATTCATCATCTACCTGTCCTTATTCCACTAGGTGGAGTCGGCACAATATGATTAGTTTTCTTTCTTCCATTCAAGCCTATCCATGTCAGTCTCGACAATTAGCACTGGTGCTAATTGGGGGAGGCCTATGCCAGCTGTGGACTAGTATAGTTTGATGATGATAACTCGTCATCTCAGTACTCACTCCTTTCATCCATCTTTTCTTAGGTCGGGCTCTACTGAACTATCCTTGTTTGTCTTACGTTAACTACTGAATTTTCCTTCTCACATGACTTTCATCTCTCCGCATAACCTGCTGCGACGATTCTGCATCACATAATAAATACAGGAATCTAGCACAGATTTATGGTCTTGCTATGGTGTTAAGCTGGATCGGACTTAAAATGTTTTCTGGGTACAATATCACTTCTAACTACATATTTAGTAGTAATCATCATCTTGGCGTTATGTCCCGGTTGCGCCCCCGCGCGGCATGCGAGGCCCCAGAGTCCGCCTATGTACTTATTCAGTATTGTTATTGTAAGTATTACGAGTGTTGTGGTGTCAAAATAAATAATGTCTTTGTCTGTGTTCCTATATTTTGCTTTACCTGTTTAGTACGCGGTCTCGGCTCGGGCTCAGTATGTATCATGCGCGGTCTGGACCGCGGCGGGGCGCGGGGTGGCGCCCGACGGCGGCGCGGCGGCCGCGGCGACGGCGGCGACGGCGGCGACGGTGGCGACGGCGACGGCGGCGACGGCGACGACGGCGCGGCGGCCGGGGACGCACTCCTCGAGGAAGCCGGGGAGCCCGCGGGCGAGGCGCGCTCGCCGCCAGACTCAGCGTCCATCTGCCACTCCGGCGCCGGGGAACTCTCCGTCTTCAGTTTCCGCCGCCGCTTGTACTTCCGAGGGCCGCTCTGTGAATAGCATAGATCGATTACATGTCATACAGTAGAGAAACAGGCAAGCGGGCCATCTGTAGGCTAATATGTAACGCCAATAATTCTTTGATTTCAATGATTGAAATTGTTACTCTTATACGTAATCGCAAAAGTAAACATTTCAATAATTGAAATATACTTGTTAGCAACAGAGTTACGTAGTTAGCCTACAGTACATTACAAAGTAAACTAATACTCTGTCTCAGTCACTGAGTAATTAAACTAGTGAAGTGCAAATTTGTACGTTTTTGTTCTAAAAACGAACTATGTTTGGTAAATGCGCTGAGCTAGCTTTCTCCACTGGTTAACTTCATGCCGCCTAGTAAGCTTTGGAATTGGGTAGTAAGTTTGGTTGGTTAATTAACGTGCAAAATGGGCGCAAGCTCGTCTAAGCTTTAGTTCAACCTTTATAATGAGTACGGCAGTATAAGGAATGGAACACGTTCCCTGCGACTGTGTTCCTTGATCATAATAATCTGGACGTCTACAAGGCTAGAGTGAATAGGCTGCTCCTAGACAGCATGCCCCATCTTCGGCCGTTCGGCTTGCACCAGGTGAGCTGGGGTCTTTCTTGATATCGCACTGATACATGATTTAAGAGCGTCGGTGGCCGAGCAGTTGAGTATCCGACTCGTAAGCGAGAGGTACTGGGTTCGAATCCCGCTGCGGCCATGTACCAATGACTCTTTTCTGAGTTATGTACAATAGTTGAATACTAACTAATGCTCTTACGGTGAGGGAAAACACCGTGACGAAACCTGCAAATTCAGGCAACTGAATTTGTAACCATGATCCAATCTGGTCAGGTTCCCCTGGTAGCAGGGTCATGGAGATCAGATGGCAGTCGCTCCACAGTAATTTCTTGATCGCCAAATCCTGGATGATGGTCAAGGCGGACCCCGGGCCCTCATGCGCGAGAGCACAACCGGGACATTAATGCTAAGATGATTATTGTTATAATTTTTTATTGATCCATGATTAATTACTTATTATTTAAGTTGTACTTGTGTTTGTACCTACATTGTGTTAGTTTAGTATTGAAGTGTTCAACAATTACCTTAATTCATAAACGCTTATGGAATTTGTGATGTCAAAATAAATTGGCCTGACTAGTTTTTTATTTCATTTGTAGTCAACAGCGTTAATTCAAAAATGTAAAGCGAAACATCATTACTTTATCATAAGCCAATTACAGACTTCTATTATATTACTTAAACTAGTAAACAAATAAGGGTGACAGTATAATTAAAAAAACAATTCGACGATAATCTACCCACCCGAAAAAAATATAATAATATTATTTGCATGGAGCACAGTGCCGTGTGGTGACCGGTAGAGTAGAATAGCACCAACCCCTTACACTCGTGGGTGTCGTACAAGGCGACTAACGTTTAGAGGCAAAATATCTAGTCTCCATAAAGTGGAAAATGGGCAGCAGCGTTTTTCATTGTTATGTTTGCAACACTGCGATCTCCAACCCGCCTGCCAAGCGTGGAGATTATGGCAATAACCTCCCCTTTTGCGGGAGAGGCCCAAAGTCCTGTAGTGGACTGTTATGGGCTGTGATGATGGAGCACAGTGTGTGATGATGCGATCTGTGAATGTGATTGTGTTGTGTTAATGTATGGTGTAGTGAATCCTTCCGAGTGTAAACAAAGTAGTTAATATAAAAAAGAAAGTATCGGAGACTTTTGGTACCTGCGGCTGCCGCTTGAGCGCGGTGTTGGCGTCGCAGTGCTGGATGAGATGCTGCACCAGGTCCCCGCTCGAATGCAGGTTGCGCCCACACACCACGCAGTAGAAGGCTGGGCCACCTGAGAAATAAAAAATAATTACATAAAAGCGAAATCAAAATGTAAACGATGATAAATGGGCTTATGGCTCAGGGGGCTTACATAACGCAACGCCGCCCGGGGTCGACAACGCGTGGGCGATGCCGCTGGTATTGCTAACGTCCATATGCTGCGGTGACTGCTTACCATCAGGCTAAGGCCCATTATAGCGGATTTGTTGGTTCATTTGATAAACGAAGCATTTAAGTTGGGCGTATATCCTAATGTGCTAAAATGTACGCGTGTTTGCCCTGTGTACAAAGGTAAAGGTGATAAGGACAAAGTAGATAGTTACCGTCCCATAACAATAGTCCCAACCATTTCAAAAATTATTGAATCGATTTTATCAACGAATCTAATGCAGCACTTTGAACAAAACGATCTACTAACAGACAGACAGTACGCGTATAGGAAGGACAAATCGACAATATCAGCGGCACAACAAGTCGTAGACTGTATAATTACTGGAATCGATGATAAATATAAGACAGCCGGTATCTTCTGTGACCTCTCAAAGGCCTTCGACGTCATCCAACATGAATTGCTACTGGCAAAATTGAAAGTATACGGTATCACAGGCATGTCCAATGACCTAATTAAAACGTTTCTCTTAAATAGGAAACAATCGGTTGAAGTTTCGTCAAATGGTCGTAAGCACAAGTCCGGAGAGGGTGTTGTCACTATAGGTATCCCGCAAGGATCAGCGCTTGGGAATACTTTGTTCCTGGCCTTTGTTAACGACCTCCCATCAGCCATCACAGATGGTCTAATAACCTTGTTCGCTGATGACACGACGGCGGTGGTATGCGCGCGTTCGCGCGACGAGCTTAACTATAAGATAAATGCCCTTTGCGCCAAACTAAAGCAGTGGTTCTCGTGTAATAGACTCATACTGAATGAGTCCAAATCCCACGTAATCCTGTTTACCGGGAGAGCAGTATCTACGATGAATATAATAGCGCCAGTACCCAGCTGCAACATATGTAAATTCCTTGGTCTGACGTTAGACTCCAAACTGAATTGGAAGGCGCATGTTGAGTCTCTGTGCGATCGACTCAGCAGTGCTGCTTATGCGCTACGTAAGCTTCGTCCTCTAGTGTCAACCAGCGCGCTGCGGCAAGCGTACTTTGCGTACTTCCATTCGTTGCTGTCGTACGGAACGATTCTGTGGGGTGATTCCACAGATTCCGGTCGTGTACTCATCCTGCAGAAGCGAGCCGTGAGGATTATAGAGAACGCCAAACCAAGGGACACATGTCGACCACTGTTTAAGAAGAACCGTATAATGACGTTATACTCATTATATATTTATAATGTAGTTATGTACGTGAGGGCAAATCTTTCAAGTTTTGATCGTCGCACGGACGGAGGGCACGGCCTGAGAGGCGCGGGGCGATTGGCGGGGGTCCACCATCGAACAGCCCTCGCGGATAAAAACCCACGTATAATAGGGCCGAAACTATATGAACATCTACCCGCGTCTATTAAAAACGAACAGACTGACGAAGCGTTTGCCCGCCGACTGAAAAACTTCTTATTGGATAATGTATTTTATTCCGTTAATGAATTTATAACTCATGTTGAGAACTAATTATTTTTAAAGACATTTTTATTCTGACTTGATATTTATATTGAATTATTACTTAGTTGTTTGACATTACAAATTTTCAATTCAATTTTATTCTATTCAATATGAGTTTTATTTTCATTTATTGACATTTTTGTATTTTGTATCCAATAATGGACATTTAATTATTATTTGACTATTTGCATAAATTACCTGCCTTACTGGTATTGACATGCTTTGTATCAATTTACCTTAGTGTAATTTTATGTATTAATTTTTTATTTTGACATTGTTTACCATATTATTTCGATTTATTTATTATTTGATATTGCCTTCTTATATGAAAGCAATAATTCTAATATTATAATTTGACGATCTCTTTTATTGACCAAATGTAATCTATAATAAGAATATTATAATTATGTAAGAACTTAAGAGAGAAATAAATAAATCTAAATCTAAATCTAAGCTTGTTTGCCACCTTAGTGGTATAAAAAAAAAATTATAGCCGTAAAACTCAATACCTATCGCATTGTCCGAAAATTTCTTAATGTCTGATGCCAGTTCTTTGTAAACTCAAGAATATATTTCTACTATACTTTGTCTAAAATAGGATGATAATTTTGACAGATCACAGTAGGGATGTGGTTGTGTAAAATCGTTAATGAATCTTTTCGATTATCATTCTCATAGAACTTGGAATCGATAGTTGCATGGTTATGCTATACGTATTCTACAAAATAAACGATTTATTTTCTTCTGAATTAATAATTTATTAATACGACATTAAAAACCCTTCTACAGCGACGATTATAATACGTGCGTATTTCTATTCGGTCAGCCAACTTATTACGTAGAATACGCGCGACTCATAATCGTTGTTGTGAAAGGTCTCTTAGGGTGAAATCCAAACAAGGAATAAGAGTTTAGTTACAAAAAATAATAAGGTTACCTAAATGTTAATTTTAAATATTCGATTATATTATATCAATACCGATTTTCGAAAGTATGTTGTTATTCGTTATTCGTGGCACATCACTAAAGGGGCGGGGCCTGTCTATGAAGTACGACATTTTCCGTAGTACATTTTATCGAAAAAAAAACACTAAACTTCATAGGCGTGCGCCAAGGACCAATAATTAGTGAGTTGTCAAAATTATCATCCTATTTTAGACAAAGCATAGGTAGCGAGATGAAATTAAAGATCAAAAATGTAAACACACAACTGTCAATGTCAAAGAGACTATCCAGGGGTATAAAACCTTTGGTTTGCATAACCAAATGGGTGCTTTACAATGGCTGGTAAATTTTCGAAAACGAAACAAATCGATTTACCCCCATTTATTCAATTGATTAAAAACGTAATAAGTAACTCGGAAACTATTAGTCCAAAAACACTAGCCAATACCAACCAACCAATACCACCAAATACCAATATTATAAAGTGGCCGCCATTTTGAATCTTATATTCTTTTATGTATTATTATTTGACAAATTAATTAAATATGTCTCGGCGTCGGTCAATCTCTTACTTTCTAAGCCTTTGCAATAATGTACTGTAACCATTGATTTACTACCAACCGTAGATAAACCACTTCATACAAAAATGCGCTTGAAATCTGTCGCCTAATTGACTATACATTTGTACGTAGCAATTTATTAGCTAAATACGCACGCCCGAATCAAAATGCCATTACGTACAGTATCGTATTTACCAAATATCAACTTTTTTTCATACTTATAAAGTTCAAAATTGCTTTTCGCGCTGTGGATAATACTGCGACTCCATTTCTTTTAGTGAGCAATCATTGTTTTCGCATGCGCATGATTGAGACAACTGACGTGATGTCTGACACTGACAATATGTCTATGATTAAAATAATTATTTCTGATGGTTTTTTATGTGTAAATTGCTATATTTATGCATGATAAGATGTATAATGTGTTTATTCACGCAAAATATGAAATCCCATCCTTTTTTCGTCGTTAAAGGCCTTTGTTTCGACAATTTTTGAACGCGCTCTTACATACATGGGGCATGCTTACGTGCCGACGGCTAAAGACGGACTACGGAAAAGGACTGCTTGACTAGCGATTAAGCAGTCCTTCACCGGCCCACTTTTCAAGCGTTCATGTGCTATCTACGGTTAGTAATAAATCAATGACTGTAACAATTCATTGTTACAGTACAAAGGTTTAGAATTTCTTACCATTACCAGTGGCATAAATGAAAACAAATGGTGGCACAAATATGAAACAAAAAAAACATAGTTCCCTATTTAATTCAGTTAAATATTTTAAAATATTCATATGATTTTATTTCGTTTTGAATGTAATAATTTTAATCAATATTTCAATGATTTTAAATAATCCACCATTTGTGTTATTTTTTTTATAGCTGCAACCCATTTATTTACATTTTTGATCTTTAATTCGATCTCATACATATTGTTTGGCCAAAAGCAGCAATTACGATTAACCCTCAGAAATGAGAGAATATCTTACATAAAACACATAATAATAATAATGTCTATGTATATATGTACTCACCATTGGCTCGCCGGTCGGGCGCGGAGTGGTGGCTGCGCACGTGCTCGCGTAACACCACGCGCTGGTTGAACGCGCGCGGGCACACCGCACACGCGTACGGCTTCTCACCTGCCGGGGGACAGAGCGAGGATTTATTTAGCGATCACGGGCGAGGATAGAGCATTTAGCGAAGTCTAATAATCACAGCCCATAACAGTCCACCGCAGGATTCAGGGCCTCTCTCACGAAAGAGGAGGTTATTTCCATAATCTCCACGCTTGGCAGGTGGGTTGGAGATCGCAGTGTTATAAATATTACAATAAAAAACGCAGCTGCCCATTTTCCAGCCTACAGAGACTAGATCTTATGCCCCGAAAACATTAGTCGCTTCGTATGACACCTACGAGTGCTATTCACTATTGTACTCTGCCGGACACCACACGGCCCAAAGAAATAGAACACGCACAGTCCAAAGGAAACACTGTGACTGGGAGCTCATAAAACAAAAAAAAGCACCCATACCCGTGTGTATCCTCTCGTGTTTCCTCAGTGTGCCGCCGTCTGCGAATGCCTTCCAACAGAAACGGCACGCGTACGGCCTTTCACCAGTGTGGATGCGCACGTGGATCTGTTGGGAACTGCGCGACCCGAACACTTTGCCTGGGGGTCGAGAGAAAACTATTAACTATCATACATATACATTTAGAAATAGCAGAACGAGTGTTGGTGGAAACGAGATATATACTAGGTTATTAAATAGGTGGGTAGGACTCCTCATGTCTGAGGAGTGTGTCTGGCTGAGTACCACCGCCTTATCTATTTCTTCCGCCAAGCAAGAACGATTGCATTGTTGTGTTCGATTTGAAAGACAAGGTAGCCAGCGAAATTACAGGCATAAGCCATTTCATGTTAGTCCTTACAGTGACAACGCACCTGCAGTTCTACATTTTTGTTAACTGCTACCCTAATGTATGAATTGCAGATGTTATAGGCGACAGTTACCACTTACCATCAGGTGGGCTGTCTGCTCGTTTGTCACTGTGTAGTAAAAAAATTTGCATTTTATATGTAAATGGAATGGATACATTTATTAGCAGAATAGGTAAATCATTTATACTTACCACACTCTCTGCAGGGAAACTGTTTGAAATTACTCGACGTTGATGTGTTATTTCTACCCCGGGTCATTTTCTTCATTCTGGAATATAATGTTTCGTTATCATTATATAGAGTATCTAAGCAGTCAAATTGCATGAATTCCAGCGCATTATAGTTAATAAGCGTTGTTACTCTTTGATCTTCACATTGAGTAAAAATAAAGAGCTATGTTTCGGGTATCCTACATGTTATGTCTTGTAATAATGACGGTGACTATAGCACAGGAGTTTCTTCTCCTATTTTAGTCACCAGATTTATATGTAACCACAGACAAATACTGTTATCAGCTTATAAGTATAGACGCAAGAATACCCTGTATAAGTATTTACACGAATAAATATTATGATTATTATTTTACTTGTGCAAGCCATGCAAGTGAGTGATTGTGTGGGAGCCTGGGGAGTGATTGTGTAATAGCCAGGTGCGTGATTGTGTGGCAATCGAGTGAGTGCTTGTGTGAGGTGAGTGATTAGGTGTGGAAGCTTGAAATTTTAAGATGGTAGTCCTGTGATAGAATCAATGCTCTTTCATACTTTGTTATTGTAGGGGTAGGGTATAGAGGTAGATAGACAGATATACTCTTTCTAGCACTTAAATTACAAAAACGAAAATTCAACAGTCTTTTCAAACATAGTAGAGTGTAGGGGTATGGTGTAGTGTGCACTCACCTAGGCTGCCCTCGTGGGCGGCCGTCGCGGTCGTCGCGGTCGGCGTGCAGCTCGGCGTGCGCGAGCAGCGTGAGCGCGTCCCCGCAGCCCTCGCCGCACACGTCGCACGTGTGCTCGCCCCACGACGTCGTGCTGTCGTGCCGCTTGTAACTGCCAACGGGCGGGGGGAGGGTGACTTTACAAAGGTACCAAACAATTTGGAAAGTTTCCACCAAAAAAGATTCAGAATGAAGCGTCTATCAAAATGATTAGGAAATTATTTTCATAGACGCTTTTTATTTTGACTATTTTTATATTCTCGGCCACGGTATACGACTATCACTAGAGCTGTTATTTAAGCTTGAAAATCTAGAATTCGATTTCAATGTTTCTGGTCCTGTCTCGAGGGCCCGCGGGGGGTCGGCCCTTACCTGTGCGCGGCGGCCACGTGCCTCCGGAGCAGGTCGGCCCGCTGGAAGGCGACCCCGCAGACCTGGCAGAACAGCGAGGGCCCGCGGGGGGTCGGCCCTTACCTGTGCGCGGCGGCCACGTGCCTCCGGAGCAGGTCGGCCCGCTGGAAGGCGACCCCGCAGACCTGGCAGAACAGCGAGGGCCCGCGGGGGGTCGGCCCTTACCTGTGCGCGGCGGCCACGTGCCTCCGGAGCAGGTCGGCCCGCTGGAAGGCGACCCCGCAGACCTGGCAGAACAGCGAGGGCCCGCGGGGGGTCGGCCCTTACCTGTGCGCGGCGGCCACGTGCCTCCGGAGCAGGTCGGCCCGCTGGAAGGCGACCCCGCAGACCTGGCAGAACAGCGAGGGCCCGCGGGGGGTCGGCCCTTACCTGTGCGCGGCGGCCACGTGCCTCCGGAGCAGGTCGGCCCGCTGGAAGGCGACCCCGCAGACCTGGCAGAACAGCGAGGGCCCGCGGGGGGTCGGCCCTTACCTGTGCGCGGCGGCCACGTGCCTCCGGAGCAGGTCGGCCCGCTGGAAGGCGACCCCGCAGACCTGGCAGAACAGCGAGGGCCCGCGGGGGGTCGGCCCTTACCTGTGCGCGGCGGCCACGTGCCTCCGGAGCAGGTCGGCCCGCTGGAAGGCGACCCCGCAGACCTGGCAGAACAGCGAGGGCCCGCGGCTGGCGTCGGCGACCCGCTCGGCGCTGCCGGCGCGAGCCCCCGCCACCGGCGACAGACGGAAGTCCATGTCGTCGCCTGCGGAAGGACCATTTATTTATTTTTTTAAAGAGAGACAGGTAAGCCAGCAAGCGGGTCACCCGCTCAGCAGTTGACGCCGCACCAGCGAGCAAGGTTAAATCAGTGTAAAAAAATATAGTCGTTTGTAGTGTGTTTCTACGTGTTAGTAGAATGAGATTTAACACGAATCAAAATTCCAGTAGGCGGCGCTAATGGAGGGTTTAGTTCTGTTGTCAAAATAAGTCATGCTATTCATCAAATTCAAACGCTCAAAGTTGACCGTTGGATTTTAGCCAAGAAATAAATGATAAACCCGAAATGGCAGTGGGCTAGCTATATCTGTCGGAGAATCGACAAAACTGCTAGGGTAAATGATTTCGAGTGGAGACCGCGATTCCACAAGCGCAGTCCGGCTGCGGTAGAGTGACGATTTGCGGCTGCATATCTGGATGCCACAAGCCTCATTTGGGGAGGCCTATATCCAGCAGTGGTATAGTACAGGCTGATGATGATGCTGACAAGATTTTACTCACTGGTGGCGCCCGGTGGGCAAATTGCGTCAGTTCAATTTTGATTCGCGGCGCAGCTTTCGCGTTTGCCTTCACATCTGTGACATCGCAGATAATCTACAAGAATGCCGCCTTCGATGGTACGACCATGTCTTGCGCAGACCGGCAAATCACGTGGGGAAATGTCTGGCCATGCCACCCCCGCCATACGCGAAGGAGGGGTCGGCCCTAGAATTGATGGCTGGACGTCGTTAAGAGTGAGATGTGTGTCAACGGACTCACCACTAAGAATGTCGAAGACCGAGCAAATTGGACCAAGAAGAGCAGGAAGGTGGACCCTGGGTGTACTGCGTGTCGCGCGGTAGCAAAACCGGGATTTAAGGCCAAGATAATGATGATGTATTTCGATTCGCGGTAGCCCCCATCAGCCCTCAGGATGAGTGATCGTGGTCATACCCGAGTCTGCGTGGTCGTGGTCCACGCCTCGGATCTAGAGGTATCTCGGTGTCCTGTGTGCTGTGTGCTGTGTGCTGTGTGCGGTGTGCGGTGTGCGGTGTGCGGTGTGCGGTGTGCGGTGTGCGGTGTGCGGTGTGCGGTGTGCGGTGTGTGGTGTGCGGTGTGTGCTCTCACATACCCGAGTCGGCGTCATCGTAGTCGTGGTCCATGGGCTTGGCGGCGGCGGGCGCGGGCGCGGGCAGGTGCGGGTGTCGCGAGCGCGCGTGCGCAGCCAGAGCCTCGCGGGACCAACACAGCTCGCCGCACATCGAGCACTCCACTGGGGAGTCGCCGCCGTGGATCTGGGGGTGGGGGGGACGGATTCTTTATATGTTTTGGACAGACGTTGTATTCGCATGGTCAGAAAGTTGACAATTATTGATAAGTATAGTCATACAAATAAATTCGCTTTCGGATTAGTACTGATGCGCGACCGTGCCGACCTTGATCGGACGTTCGGCCACGTCCCCCGCACAAGAGAGTGAGTTTATTTTATACTGTATAAGTAAGGATTAGTATCAACTGCAACTGACGGTTGATCGGCTCCAACCAAAACGGAACATCTGTTAATAGTTTGAGCGCCCGTTTCACTTCCGCTTACCCCTCGCCTTCCGTCGAAAATCGTCCTCGTTGCTCCGGTGTGGTGTGGAGATACTAGTTTTACTACGGCAGACCATTTAGACATAGAACATAGACATTATTTATTTTGACATCACAAAAATCCATAAGCGTTTACATATTATGAAAATTTTAGAACACTTCAATACTAAATAAAAATAAAGTAGGCACAAACACAACAAATCATGGACCAATGCGATGCCAAAAAAAGACCCCAGCTCAGCATTTGCTACAACAAATGCTGCAGCGCTGATTTTCAGTGGGATCTAGACGGTAAGGAGACCTGCATGAAGTACACAACATATATAAAATAAATAAATAAACGAAATATATACGTAATTAAATTAAAGTATATGTGTAAAAAAGGACAAAGTTAAAGTAAAGTTATTTCGACTCACCCTGGCATGCGACTGCAGCGCCTTCTCCCTGGCGAACCCGACGCCGCAGTGGCGGCACACGAAGGGCCTGGACGGGTCCGCGGGCGGCGGCTCGGGCTCGGGCTCCGGCTCGGGCTCGGGCTCGGGCTCCGAGGGCGGCGAGGGCGGCACCGGCGCGGGCGCGGGGGGCCGCGCGCGCCGCGACCACTGCTGCGTACGCGCCGACGTCATGTTCTCCCACGACCCGTTCTGGTGGGTACGAGACGGGTGGCAGATCAGCTCTTTTGCTCTTCACACGAGGACAGAACAGTAGGACAGTGGCGTTGAAATATAGGGCCAAATAGGACAGTCCCCGAGTGAGCGTGCGTGCAGTCCTGCTCTTTGCACTGCACTGCGCGATCACACGAGTCCAACTCCAGCCACAAGACAGACAGAAAGGTGGTGGGGAGAGAAACGGCCCCGAAATATAGACCGACGAACTATTAATTGTTCTGCCTTGGTTACAGGCAAGACATTACTGTTCTATCGACGGAATATACGACGGAACTTAATGCTTTTTAGTGAATTTAAATAAATAAATCACTCAGTCGACTATCAATCGTCTTTCTTTTATAAAATTAAGATTGAACACCACTCACCTCGATTGGCTCGGAATTCTTTTTCCGCCGGCCGCGCTTCTTCTTTGGTTTCATTAGGGGGTTGTTGTCTAACATTTCATCTGCAAATCAAATAACAATTTTTCGAGTCATTGCTACTGTTGCTAAATATCCATATATATGCTTTTAGCCGCTACTCCGTCCGCATAAAATTCGGCTATAACGTAACATTCCCATTCCCGCGGTAACCACATTGAATTTCGGGGTAAATTATAGCCTTTATGCTATAGTGGGCTATACCTAAGCTATATTTCTGCCAAAAATCCATTCAGTAGTTTTTGCCTGAAAGAGCAACAAACATCCTTACAAACTTTCGCTTTTATAATATTAATAGTATAATTGGATCTTAGCTCTGTAAACATCATTCTGTAATGTAAATTTCGTGTATTTTCAGTGTGTCCATTGATGGCGACAGCGATTTGCAACTTATTTTACTATATTATAATACAAATACATAAGACTGAAATTGATCTGGAATTTATATAATTCCATTTTCTTTTTCAATACTTCAACTGAATGTGAAAGTGGTTTGTATGGAAACCGTTGGTTAATTGGAGATAGCGCTTACCCATGCAAATCTTATTTGGCTAAGGCCTCTGTTACATCCAACTTCAAAAAGACAGCAAATACATTTACAATGAAGCACATATACAAATACGGAATATTACTATTCCTTATTAAATAAATAAATAACTTTCATTAAATAAATAAATTTTTCATTCATAAAAAATACTACAATAATTAATTGCGCGTTTCCTTCTAACGAGACACGAGTCGAATGGAACGCAGGACGTTCGACCGTGTGCACGCTTTCTGTCTGATAAGTCCCTAATAATAGCAACAGCACATAACATTTGTAGACAAATGAACAATGAAGATGCAGAGCCAGAAATAGAACTACCTACCTATGAAGCTGTTCCAGTGCTGATAATTAAACCCAGTGATAATAATATTCATGAGCGACAAGAGTTGATTTTGGCTTGATGTGTAAAATATTTGAAAATGAAATAATATTTTTATCTTAGATTTATTGTTGCTTACCTGGGTGTTGTACTTTGTATCAGTTATAATCTAGATTTTTTGGTACAGTAAAGATATAAAATATAGCCCATATTCTTAGATGCGAAAAAAACGTATAAAAATCCTTACAGTAGTTTCTGAGATTATCGGGGATAGACACAAGCTCATAGCAGGAAGGGACTTTTTAATAATGTAGGTATTAATGTATGTATAAAACAGCAGTACTTAAATTGACAAAATCAAATCTATCTTCTTATTTTGTTTGTGTGGTTTGGACTACTAAAAAGGTCACATTAGCGTATCATAATATGATTCATATTAATTTGTCACAAACTTACATGCAGCGTCGTTGTTGTTGACATTGACATGACGATTCAAAATGACGTCACTTAGCTCCAGTATTGGCCACCGGTTTGTGGCACCCTAATATGGATCAACAATATGGAATATGAAACGCTACTATGGCGTTTTTAGACCCCCCTGATGTCAAACAAAATAAGGCCCCATCATGTCATTGGCTGGAATAGATTTGTCATTTTATAGTAGTTGTCTCTATCCAATAGCACAACAGTATTTTAGCAACAGATCTTATGCCTCAGTAGCGACATCTGCGCAAGTAGCATGACGAGCTTTGTTGCGCGCGAGTTAGCGAGAAGGGTGTCTATTTAGGTATTTCCTAAAATTTAATGTACTAGCATTATAGTCCTAGTATCGTTACTCCTAATGTTCTTATCCTAATTATCGAAAGTCCTCATGTCGTTAGACCTAATATTTTATCCTACTCCTATATAGATCGGTGCCTTGCAATAATAGATAAGCAAATTATAAAATATGTATTCGCGAGTTTGTATGTACAATTCCACTTCGAAAATTATAGATTTGGTTTCGGCATCCGCTTGCACCTGCCGCGGCACGCTCGCTTCGCTGGCTTGGCTCGTGTGCGGTGATTCATAACAACTAACATACTCGTCACTTCACCCTTCGCAACCTAACCCCTTTGTGACCTAACGACGTTTTTGATAGATTGGGTTTTGTCACATCCAATATCCTAAAATTCAGGTGACCAGTTTCTAAATCCAGCCCGTTAATTAACCTACTAGGATAATTTAACTTTTGAGTAATATTAGGAATAATGATTTTTAGGAGGATCTATATTAGGACGTTCACACTTTAAGAGAATAAATGCATTAGGATAACCAACATTTAGAACGATCGAATTAATGAAAATCATTTTAAGACATTCTTTGGAATGGCTTACGATTATAAACATTAGGACAAACAAAATGCTTCCAGCCCATCATGCTACGCAAGCTGAAATTGCGAAGACCCCCATTGGTACACGCACATCCTAATAAGACTGCGACACTAGTTCGACGACCATCATGGAGGCCTGGACCTTCAAATCCTAACACTGGACTATTACAGTATACTGCTGTGATATTATAGTTAATCTACACTCACCGAACTCGATGCCGTCCGGATGGTCGGGGACAAACGCGTGCACTTTGAGGTGGTTCATCAGATCGCACTTGCGCACGTACCGCACGCCGCACAGGTTGCACGCATGCGGCCGGTCGTTCTGATGTGCAACCATGTGGTTCATGAGAGCCGCCTTTTTCCGGAACCGTCGTGAACAGAAGTCGCACGGCCACGGTCGCATTGCTGTGTACTCGTCCTGAAGGATGGAGTGACAGATAAGTATACGTATGGTGCAATGAATGTCTTAGAAGGCAGAATGTTTCGGTCAGGGTAGCAGTCAACGCTTCTACGGAGAAGATGTTTGCCGGAGGCTTTTGTTGAATCAAGCAATGTATTGTTATAAGCTGTTGATGATGACGATTGTTTAAGGGTTAGTTTATGGTTTGTACTTTCTGTTCTACTAGCAAAAACCGATAAGAAGAAAAGCTCACAAAATAGTAAAAAACAGAATAAGTAGGAAGGACATAGAGCATAGATAAAGACTTATTCTACCCAAAAATAACAACACTTATAATTTAAAGATCATAAAGAAACTCCTGATCCCCTTTTTTACTAGGACGTTCCGTTAGTTTGTGGTGTATCTTAAATATACATTCATATGAGCATTAAACATACCTGATCAGTTGGTAACGGGACATCTACGTCATTCTCTTCTTTTATATCTAATACTGGGTTTGCAAAATGATCAAATGTGACTTCCACCCTAGAACAAAATAATTACGATTACATTGTGTACGTTGATTTTTACTAGCAGTAACATAATGATAATATGATTCACATTTTAACACCCAATATTTTGTTTTTGTTTCAATTGAATTTCAAGTCTTCATACCCATTCGACATTAAATAGGGTTGTGAACACAATAGGGGGTTCACTGACCTCTCCTGTCCACCAGGTGTGACCCAGTCATCAGTTATCACCTCCTCTGTGACACACTCCACACTGGGGTCCAGCTCAGCAGTGTAGCTGACCACATCCTGAGATAAGTACATCAGGTTTTCTGCGGCCATCTGATCCGTATCCTGTATTATTTCCTCTGTTGCCTGTGAAATATAATAAACATGTTTGGATTTGACATTGAATGAAAAAATATTAATAAAATTAGCCTCTATCTTTATTACCTACATTCCCCAACTCCCAATAATTGGAACGAACATTACCATGTAAAATAAGTGTTCCTTTTCCCCATTATTTAATAATTAGATCTAATGTAATGGAACAGTTTAGCCATAAGTATTTTATAATCCTTTTCTATAACCCCTATTAAGCATGCCAATAAAGTTTGTTCTATTTTCGGATTTTAAGTAGTTACTCTTATTTATAAAGGTACATTTAGTTCGCTTTTCTATAATATTAGGTTTTCGGAGAAATGCCACTTGAAATAATAGCCATACTAAATAAAATGTGTGACTATGGCTGGATCAGTCAATTGTAGACCAGAGAAGAAAGAATTATTTATTATACACATCAGCTGTAAGCTGATGCCTAAAAAGCAAATTTTACATACCATATTGGAATAAGAGCCAGCTTGCCCATCGTCTTCTAACCCACACATTTGTTGAGCTGCATGGTTTGGAGAATGCTATAAAAATAATAGATATAACTTAAAATTTAAAAATATAACAACTGTACAGTAATTTTATAAATATGGAGGGGTAGGCTGCAACCTTGCAGGGCTTGTTCCATTTTCTATGTCCTAACAAATTTCTTTCACTTCTTTTACATTCATCATCCTTTTCATACTTGATCATTTGTTTAAGCCAGTTTAAAATTGGAAAGAAAGGTGATGAGTATGGTAGTACTGTGCCCTTTCTATAACAGTATAATAATTGGTCTTAATAGTGTCATGTAAATGTTGCCTAAGTAAATATTTTGTTGTAGTGCCACATAAATACCACATCGCCACTCATCAATAGATGAGATGGTTGTCAAATGTCCATGTCCTCTAAAATGTAATATTATAATTCCTTGTAATATTTTGAAAATCACTATTTTTTATTAGTTCAGATGACATTGAGCAGTACATACATAGTTATATGCAATTTTGTTCAATATATGTGTTTTTTTATCTAAATAATAGAGAATGATATTTTAAATATGAGGTGGTTTAGTAAACTGGTGGTTGAAATGGATAAAGAAAGTAAGTACCTTTACTTCCACTTCCTCCCAGTGGAGGGAGAATTCTTCCCCAACTGTCTCCATAGCAGCTACACAACCATCGTTGGCTGTTACGGAAACAAAGAAAAATGATTGTGTATCCTGTAATGTATGTTACCAGAACTGTATGAAATCTAGGCATTGTATACATTTTCTAGGAAACGTATACAATCGCAAGCCTAGTCATGATTGTAGAGGAGCCTAAAATGATTTGTTGATGGTTCATATTTCCTAGGAAATGTATGTATTTCCTAGGCATTGTATGCAATTCCTAAATGGTAGCCGAAAATGTATGGGAAAATTTTTGCTTGTGCAAAATTGGATAAAACTGTGAAACAAACAAATAATTAGCAAGGTAATTCTAAACAATAGTCTAATAAAATATTAATATCATAAACAAAATTTGTTAGAGCTTATATTATAAGTCTTTAGCTTCGACCAAAGCTGGCCAACCAGAAATTGACACAGAGATTGAATTGAATTGAATAGATTGATTGATTGAATTGAATTTGATTGATTGATTGTCAATCGGACACTTTAAATGCAACGCCGCAAATTTTTAATTTTGTCTGAATTGCTGTGGTTCATAACAGCTAACATGTTTGTTGCTTTGCTCCTAGCAACCTAATTGAATTCCTAGATAATGTATTTTGTTTTGTCAACTACCATGTTTTTATTTTTCTTTTCGACATTCATTATTTAGTTATGAGTGGAAGTATGGTCTTGATAGGTAGGTGCCCAATAGCACCTCCATTCTGTCATACTGCACTCAGCATATCTGGATTAGTAGGTACCTTGGAGATTTTTGTTTTAATCATTGTTGTGATCGACATACGTCCAGAGAGTAAGGATATGTATATAACTAAATTTATTTTTAGGCATTTTACACATATCCTTGGAATTTTATATATAATGACGGATTACATACAATTCCTGTAACATATATATACTACATACAAGAGTTTACCTAGTTATAAATTTAGATGGATATGCATATTGATAATAATTACAATGCAGTAGTCTAACGTAAAATGATACAAACTCAAGTATCTATAGTGAAATCAAATTCATAATAACAAAAAAATCAACTTTATACCCGATAGATGCAAAAGCTGGTACTATGCCATGTAAGACAATCAAGTTCTAATAGTCTGTCATGGATTTCTATACACCCTATAGCATTCTTTCAAAACATCAACATAACCTTACCAAGCTAACAATTACTAATTTTGTCAATCGTATTCAATATCAAAAAACTTTGGAAGATTACAAGCCTAGGAATAATTTTGTATAATGATGGTCTAATTATAAAGACGCAAACACGAATCAAAATGGTGTCAAGAACTGAAAAACTTTAGGTTATTCTCTTACAGAGAAAGGTTATACTGATGCAAACAAATGTTGTTTGTCACGATTCGTATAAAATTAAATACAGAATTTTACCTACTTTTTAATGAACAGACAAGTCTTAGTTATTCAAAGCAGATGGTTTATATCTATACGTTTACATGACGCAATCACAAAAGATATCAATAGCTGGACATGGATGAAAACACAAAATATAACCAAAGTAGTAGCAAAAATATTTGTAGGTCTCACCAGAATATTGTTGTAGATGATAAATTAACCTGTATGAAACTCAAACTTGCAAGATCATGAGAATTTTATCAAAAATTGTTTGGTTATTGGGCAAATGGCTATCTTCCATTTTTCTAAAACCACAGACAAAACAAACCATACGTACCATGATATCACCACCAATATAGACAAAAATGCTACACACAGATAAAAGAGTCTTCACGGCATGAGTGTGGCATGCCCTGACCACACCTCAGTCAAGCACAACGCGTTGCACTTTAGGGCGTTAAGCGCACTCCACATGTTCGCCGAAACTTTCGGTAAAACTTTAGCCGGGACTTTGGTCAACCCTCTACATTCTCGCCTATTAACGATGTGATAGGTGTCGAAATGCATCAACATTATATCGATTTATCAGTGTAATATCGGTGATCTGATAGGTTCTGCTGTAAACAGGGTCATAAAGGTGATGACAGCCGCTCTACTGTAAAGTGCGCTCCACATGTTCGCCGAAACTTCCGGCGAATATTTTGCCGGGACTTTGGTCGGCCTCTAAATTCTCGCCTATTAGGGATGTGGTGGGTGTCAAAACGCGTTGACATTATATCGATTCATCGGTGTAACATCGCTAATGTGCTGTAAACAGGGTCACAGATGTGATAGAACCTGCTCTACTGTAATTACTGGATCTACTTCGGTAATAACATCTGAATCGATTGCTATAAATGCCTATTATGGTTACGTTTATCCTCATCTAAGTTACGGCATCATTTTCTGGGGCAACTCTGTAAATGTTCAATCAATTTTTGTAGCTCAAAAAAGATGTTTAAGGAATATATTTAAAATGAGCCAAATGGAAACATTGCGTAACAAATTTAAAGAAAAGAATATACTTACTGTAACTGGTATTTATATCTTAGAAATAAGTCTCTTTGTAAAGTCAAACCACAACACATTCCTTCGAAATACCAGCAGATTACTTAGACCGAACTATGAACATAATATAGTTATACCCCAAACTAATAACAACTTATTTCTTAAAAGCACATACGTGAGTGGTATTAAAATATTTAATCATTTACCTTATGAATTAAAAAAGTTGGATGGTATCAAATTTAAATTGACACTTAAAGATTGGCTGTTACAAAAGTCATTCTACAGTCTATCTGAATTCTATAATTATAGAAATGATACCTATATTGTTAATTTCTAAAAAAATTAGGCTTTGTTTTAGATTTAGATTGTTTTTATGTTAAAACTTCTACGTGCTTTTAAAAATGTTAAAATGACAGCTACTTGTCTATTTTAGTATCAGCTTATTTATAATAGGTACTATACTATCATGTAGAATATTGTACGTCCGAAATGGACAACACTACTTAATAAGAAATTATTGTCAGTGTCACACAATAAAAAATATTTCTATATCTATTTCTATTTCCTGGATCATGGTCAAGAGTACCCCGAACCTGTTACGGGAAAAAGCACTAGGAATATAAATATAACATCGATCGAATCGAGACGACAACAAACTATCTCTACTTAGTCTATGAAATAGGCGAGACATGCCAAATATGCACGGGACTACACAAATACACCCTCTACTACTGCGCTTAAAGTGCGCTCCACATGTGGACAGTTCCGCGGGAACACGAGAATGTAGAGGGTGTATTCGTGTAGTCCCGTGCATGTTTGGCATGTCTCGCCTATTTCATAGACTAATTAGATATAGTTTGTTGTCGCCTCAATTCGATCGATTTTATATTTATATTTCTAGCGCTTTTTCCCGTAACAGGTTCGGGGTACACTTGAGAGAAGCTGCCATTTCCTCTGTGACCCTGTTACAGTAGATTACCGATATTACACCAATGACTTGATTGAATATCGCGCGTTTTGACACCACCACATCCCTAATAGGCGAGAATGTAGAGGATCGACCAAAGTCCCGGCAAAAATTTCGCCGGAAGTTTCGGCGAACATGTGGAGCGCGCTTAATGAGGAGTTATCCAGTAGGTATTGTCAGTTGGTTTCAAATACCATCAATAGATGGCGCTCCTACAATTCTACTATTTTTTTTAAATCTGTATGATTTTGGCTGTGATATCATGCAGCCATCTAATACTAAACCTAAAAATATAATGTTTATTAATATATACCATAACTTTTAAAGGTTGAACGAAATATACAAAGACATATTTTTATGAATAGGCACTGTTCCATTTTATTACAACCTCTAAAATGGTTGAAAACTATTGATAAATACAATATTATCCAATACATCGTACCCAGTGTTTATATCTCTCTTTGCTAAGAACCTTTTTCAAGCGATTATAACTTGCCAAAATTGTCGGGCCGCCATCTAGTGAGTGGTTAAAAATGCTTTAGATACCTATTGGAAAACTTCTCAACACATGATCTGCCAAAATCCTGAATCATGGTCAAGTGTACCCCTAACCTGTTACGGGAAAAAGCGCAAGGAAGTGTACATTTTGTTTGTTGTTAGTGAATTTGGTTTGGCTGCGCTTGGTCATTCATTAGTTTTCTTTGATAAGTTCGCTAGTTCTCTTTTAAACCAGAATTCGAAAGATTTCGAGCTCGCTGCGCTCGCTCATTTTTTAAATATTGCCATTAACCTCCCGCTTGTTTCATTCAGATTTTAAGAGCCAATATGTAGGTATACCAAAAAGTCCGAGCTGAGCTAGCTGCGTATACTAAGTCATTGGTTGAGGTTACATTTAAGCATAATGTTCTCCCCGAGTCATTTGAGCCACAAGTAGAAAAATTACGAGCTCGCTGCGCTCGCTCATTGTTAAATATTGACATCAACCTCCCGTGTGTTTCATTCAGATTTTAAGAGCCAATATGTAGGTATACCAAAAAGTCCGAGCCTGGTCGAGGTTACATTTAAGTATAATGTTATCTCCGAGTCAAATGAGCTAAAAGTAGAAAATTTTCGAGCTCGCTGCGCTCGCTCATTTTTTAAATATAGTTACACAATGTCCGCGTCGTGATTATAATCAATTCGGATTTTAAGGGCCACTATACCATAACTTTTCGAGCTCGCTGCGTTCGCTCCTTTTATTAATATTCACACCGTTCGCACCATGCATTCAATTCTAATTTCTAGAAACCATTACAATAAATATTCGGAGCGGAGCTCACTGCGCTCACTCAGTCATTGGTTTATGTTATATTTATCATATTCATTCCGCGCCTTTTGGGCGCTGTTTGATTCGGATTTAAAAAGGCTGATATACCCAATATTTCAAGTACATCTCGCTACATTTACCTAAGGCCTGCGCCACACCAACCGTTTTCATCCATTCCAGTAAGAACAGAATGTAAACGGAAGGTGGGTCAATTCGCGAAACTCACAAAAAATGGGTTCGGCCCAAAAAAAATGCTTTGTGTGTCTTTGTGTCTTTACAGTTTAATTGCTTTACCAAAACCCTTTTGCCGGGCCCAGCAGCGTTATTTGCTTTGCCCGAATTGATTCCGAACGTTCGTTTTCGCAAGGCGAATCAACTGTATTATCGTCGTAACGTAATGTTTCGATTACGAGTTTGTCATGTCAAAACTATGTACGTATAAAGGATGTAGTGTGAGAACGTCACTCGCGATCGGGAAAATTGTCTATACATGATACGAAAAATGCTGTCCGCAATCGATCCGGGAATACAGCGAATTAACAAATTAAGCCCCCAGACATGTGTCAACATGTGTACAAAGATATCCTGTATATAATTTTTTTTCTTTATGACCAGCTGGTTTTTATTTTTCGAGTATGACTTTTGAAGATGCGCGATTGCATGGGGAGCCAATTAATTAGGTTTACAAATATTTCAGATTTTGTACAAATATTCCGTATTTGCCATGTGTCGGTTTTTTAGCATACTTCAAAGTGCGCAAACCACATTTCGACGACTTCCACACTTTTTGCAAAGACTTAGTTTGCTGCTATGTGGTATATTTCGTGAATAATGTCCGCTATCTTTGCAAAAACCAGAGTATAACATACTTATACTAAATCTATGGCAAAAACTAATCTAGAAATATTTGCGAACTAAGTATGGGAAGTCCCTTTTGAAAAAGAGTAAAACTTTGTAAAAACATAGAAGCATGTATGTGTATAAAGCTTGAGAGCTTGCCGCATGTCTGGGTACGGCTTTAGGTCGAGTCGAAGTTGCCTTTCTTGCCTAGCCTATAGTAATCTGTGAAGTTGTCTTGGCTGTTGTGAAGTGTTGTGTTTGTTGTTACCTATTTTGTTGTCACATAATTATCACTATTTTATTTGAAAAATATAGTATCGTCATGGCTCAAGAACTCAAAGAACTTTGTCAGTTATTGTTTCCCGAGTCTACTTCAGGTACAGACCCTTTAAATAGGTATGAAGTGGAAGTGACCAACTCATCATTGACTGAAGAATTTTATAAATTTCAGAAAATCCAGAATACTTCAGTGATGTTACTGATTATATAAAAAAACTTGGTTCCCAAAACTGGGATCATGTACGTAGAGAACCTGAAAGACTTGCCGAAGAGATGAAGCAGCTGACCGAGCAGACTCAAGATTTAGCATTTACAAATTACAAGACATTTGTTGAGACTGCTGAAATATCCAGAACAATAATGAAAGATCTTAGCAAGTCAAAAGATTCTTTAGCAAGCTTCCTCGATAGTACACCAGATTTTATAACTGAATGCGAAAAATTTTCACAGATGGCAGGCAATATTGTCAAAGAAAAAAGGTAAACCTAGACTGAAAGAAAGTGCTTACATATACAATTTAAAGGTTTATTTCATTATTTTTGGTAAAATGTTAGTGATGTTACGTTAGTACAGATATTCTGTTGCGGTGGTTCATAACAACTTATATGCTTGTCGCTTAGCTCCTCGCCACCTAATCTTAAGTTTTATTGCTAATTTTGGGCTTTGGCAGATTTCATAACCTTTATTTGTATGGAATTATAAAATTTCTATATTTTATTTTGGTAATACTACAAATCTCCGCAATCTATAACTTGCGCAGTTACTACTACATAAAATAAGACCTGTTCATCATAAAATTGTGGTCACACAACTCGACAGCCCATATACTACAGTTTAGCCATGATAATGAAATATACCTTTAAAGCTCCAGCTTTTATTTATTATTACAATTAGAACTATTATTTAATCTTTTTAAATTACTTGTTTGACAGCCGTTATAGTTCTATTCGTAATCAAAGTGATAAACTTCTCGAACTACTGGAACTTCCATCACTGATGCGTGAAGCCCTTAATGCAGAAGATTATGAAAGTGCCCTGGATATATTCACCTTTGTCCGTAACCTGTCTAAACGGTATTCAGAAATACCTATTGTGCAAGTTAGTTGAATACTCTTTATTTTTTTATTTCAGCACTTGAGTTTAGGTAAGTTTGTGTTAACATAATTAGAATTACTATTTTTGTTTCAGAATACAACAAATGAAATTATGACATTATGGTTTGAAACACTTTATCATTTGTTTAATCAGTTGAGGTATGATTTGCCGTTACCACAATGTTTACAGGTAATATAATTACTTTATCAATAGCTTCTACTTATTTCTAAGGCCTTATCTTGATTTTGTTTTTGTGTTCTAGATATTAGGCTACTTGCGTCGTGCAAATACAGTATACAAGTCAACTGATGAGGAGCATAATTATGCTGCTAGTAAAGCTAATGCAGCAATCAGTGATGGCCTTCATCTACATTTCCTTAAGGCGCGAAATTCGTGGTTTGAAAAGGCCTTAGGGGATGCTAAAAATATTGAAGGTATGGAAGATATAGGTGTATGTGTGTGTTGCATTACATGTTCCATTGTTATATTGTCCTTCTTATTAACTGTATATGACATTGTTTTAGGTTCGGAACGGCTACTGAGAAGGATAGTAGAGTTACATAGAATCCACCTTTTCAATGTTTTAACCCAGCATAAATCCATCTTCTTGTCTGATGCTCAAGAGTCAAGAGTGAGAGATGATGAATTAAGTGGTACCAGTGCATTGTCATGCTGGTTGAAATTAAAGGTAGGTTTATGGATTGTAATTTTGCAAAGATGTTTAATGAAATGAATTAACAAGTTAATAATTATTAATAATTATTGTAGGTGGAAGGATTATCCCAAATGCTAAACCAAGGACTTTTGAAGGAAGATGAATCAGGTTTTGAGTCACTGATGAACCAATGCATGTATCTTTGTCTGTCATTTGGCAGAGTTGGGGCTGATATGAGATGCACATTGACTCCATTATTCAGGAAAAATATACTGATACAATTTCATAATGGATTGGAAAAAGCTGACAATCACTTTGATAATCAAATGAAAGTATATAAAGTTCCAAGTATAAAGAATGTGCCAAGACCAATTAATGAATCTGCAGCAGCCGGACCACCTGAAAGCCTGCTGGACTACTATCCGTTAGCAGAGTACTGTAATGGAATGTTGACCGTTTTAAATGCAATGCGTGTTACGGCGCCTCTTAATATTGTGAAAGAAGTGTACAGTGATTTTAGAAAATCTTTTGAAAAGGCAGTTCAAGTGTTACTTGCATTCTATCAAAGAGAACAGCAAGCTTTCACTGATATGGAAAGACAAAATTTTGTTTCATTTTGTGTTTGCTTCACTGAGGATCTAGTACCATACATTACTAAATGTCTGTCCCTATCATTTCCCTCAACTCAAATTGCAGAACTACTAGGCGTTACCCTAACTGTCCTACAAGAAAGCAAGATTTTGTACATTGATCAAGTATTGATATGTGAAGCCTTAACCAGCATTACAGGAATAGCAATAAAAAGTGAAACATAGTAAATTATGTATAAGATTTATATTATTGAATAAAAATCGTTATATTCATTACTTGTATTGTTCTTATGTGTAACAAAATAGAAATTGAATTGTAAGGCACAGCCTTCTTAAAATTAAAAAGTACAAAAATAGAAGTAAAACTTAGAGGAATGGCTCTAAAAATTATAGAAACCTATTACAAGCTTTACCTAAGTAAACCTAATTTTCTTGATTCTTGACTTTCCCTCGTCGTTTCGTGACACTTCATAGAAATGCGTCACCTTATCGATGTTCCCCAGGGACTCGATGAACTCCCGGTCGTGTGTGATGATGATGAACATGAAATTCCTCTGTTTCATACGTTCCCGTACTATTTCACCAAGCGCCGAACAAAGACTGGCCACATTCTCTTGGTCCAGATTCGTCGTGGGTTCATCCAAAGCTAGTATACCAAATCTGAAATATTTAAAAAGTGTATAAGTTTCTAATTTCTTTATTTTCACAATATTTTTTTGGGTCGGCACTTATTAGAACACTCCACACAAGGTCTTTCGGAGACTTACGACAAGAGTGCCAAAGTGTATCAAGAACGGGAATAACTATAGACTAACGTGCGTGACCTTATGCGCGTCATTAACGAATCGCTACCTATAAAATAACACTATTTCGTTCAGAATAGACTTTATAATGCGGTTGTTGTACTGCTGGGGGTTTCACTCTGCAGCCGACCGTACTATGTAATCCATTGTACTTACCTCGAACTGAATGTTTCCGCCAGGGCCAAACGAATAATCAGACAAGCCAGCACTTTCTGCCCAGCGCTACATCTTCCTCTCATGTCAATTTCGACTCCATTTTTGCATTGAACCACTCTAAAATAAAGAATTTGTTTATATTTAATTGCACCAAATTTTTATTGTTGCTATGATACAGATGCTTTTGAATAGTTTATTTACCTATAGTCATACTTTCGACGTTCATTATCGGCTGTGAAAGTGCCCTCTGTTTTTATTTCAATGTAATCAATATCATTTCCTCTGTATATCTTTCTCCACATTTCCCTGAAAAGGTAAGTTTGCAGTCACGAGTGCCTTACAAGAAAAGTACACAGACACCAAGACAATAACAAGCACCCCATGAGTTCCACCGGGGAATCACCAGCGGTGCTCCAACCTGCAACTAACTCTCACCTGATGATTAGATTGATGTGTTCCATCTTTTCTCTATGGAATTCCATGAGACATTTCTCCAAAGCGACTGCGTAGTCTTTGATGTCTTTGTCAATTGCTCGCATCACATGTAATTCGTAAAACTTTTCCCTGAATCTCTTTTCTATGTCTTTGTTTTGTGCTTTCTTTAGTTCTGCCTTGACTTGATTTAGAGTAACCTAGGGAGAAACATGATACAATATAAATAAGAGTAGGAACTAAAAGAACAAAATTTTAAAATAAATTCCAAGACGTTGTTACTTGAATGATTAAAGTTATTGGTTCATACCTGTAACTGCTTCATTTCACCCTCAGTTGTTGCCTTTTCCCGGAATATTTTGGTCTGCTGCACCATAAGAGATTCCTTTTCAGCCAGTGACTCTGTGTTGACTCCACTTAATTTCTCATTCAGATCAGCTTCTTCCTTGACACAGTTTTCAATTTCCAGCTGTGCTTTGCGAAGTTTCAAGTTGTCTTCCAAGTCGCGCTTGTATATCTGGTGGGACAGAGAAACGTGATTTAGATCTGTAAATCTAACCATAATTAAGTACTACACGCTGCAACTATAGCACGCTGAAGAGTAAATTTAAATAATAATCTAAGATAGATTATGGGGAAATCAGTATATACGATACGTTATAACTTAAAACAATGTTATATCTGCTAAAAAAAACTTCGTAATTTAGTTCTTTTTTATGTCAAAGTTTTGCTTATTTAATAACATCTGATACGGAATCGCAAAAGTAACTATTTCAATAATTGAAATAAGAGACGTGTTAGCAACAGAGTTACCTTATTAGCCTACAGATCAAACTTAGTAACCTAAGCAATTAAACTTACATCTTGTTTAGCGAGCTCATCTTTGAGCGTGTCAATCCTCTTGGTGAGCGCATCCCTATCGGTCATAATCTGCTTTTGTTTATCCATCAACTTCTCATTGGCCTCTTTGATCTTGTCCAAATCGCGTTGAATGTTGCGCTCCTTGTGCTGCCTGATTTCCGCGTCGACGGACTTCACTTTGTCGAATGAGTTCACAATGTTCTGGATATACGAGTTCTTTAGTTCAATGGCGCTCCTGTTAAAGAAATAAGTGGAATAGATTATAATTTTGATTGCATAAAAATCCCAAAATTTATTGGAAATAATTAGAGATGTAACGGATATCCGGCCACTATCCGGTATCCGGCCATAATTTACTATCCGGCCGGATACCGGATAATGCGTTAATATCCGGCCGGATAAAGCCCATAAAAGTGATTTTGCTCATCGGAAATATATGCCCTTCTGTAGCAGTCGAGTAAAAAGTCGTAATAAAACGTTTAAAATCCATAAATATTAATAAAAGTACTATTGATTATCTCGGCATCGGCACCTATTCTACTCGTATCGTTCATTTGGTAGGTTAGCAAAAATGTTTAATAGTTTTCTGGTCTCTTCTTTTTGCACTATGCTGGAGTCAGCTCTCCTTGTCTGCTTCCTCCATTTCTTTCTATTTTGAGCAGTAGCAGCGTCAATAATATTGTCCTTCAGGTCCCGTTGGTCTGCCGTCAGCCAGGTGGCGTGTGGGTGGGTGTCTTCCGCGTCAGCGAGTCGCCGTCGACAAATTTAGGGCTACTTGCACTAAGGTGATATTTGGGGCGGCGGAGCACATGCTCCCACCATCGCATTGAGTTTTCTTACATTTTCTCGGGCATAGGTGTGACTTTGGAACTTCCACGAGTGTAGACATTACGTACTTTGCCCAACAGGGTGACACCCGCTGATCAGCATAAATACGCATGTTTGTCGTGTGTGGCTAATGTGTAAGCCCGTATTTTTAAACTATCAATTCGTATAAGGGCGGAAGAATTGTTCAGTTCAACGTTCAAATTATTCACATTAAACGAAAACTTTAAATTACGTAAACACATGCAGTCGTATAAACGCCGTGATTACAGCTTGTACAAACTTGTTCAGAGACCTGACCTGTAAATATCCGGCCGCCGGATATCCGGTATCCGGCCAAACAACTAACCGTTTCATCTCTAGAAAAAATCCTATCAACAATATTTTATTGGTAGGATTCTTTGAATCCAATAGGACCATGGTATGGAAATAGTATGGAACTTAGAACACCACCTATTGTTTAACCCCAATACGACTTACCTATTCTTATTGACAATATTAGTCTTGTCATTTTCTTTCTCTTTCAGTGTAGCTTCAAAAGATGGCACTTCTTTCTGCAACTCTTCTAGTTCTACCACGAACACCTCTCGATTCGCTTCAATCTGTTTCTTGTTCTCTTGCAGATTGACAATTTCTTGCACCTGGAGAGTTGATTTTGTTAGAGAACCACTATAGTTCATTCGCGATAAGAAAAAAGCGAGACATAAAATGAATACCTCGTCGGTTGGAATAAACAGCAAATACTAGACTGGCTGCTAAGCAAAGGGATATATTTGAATTTGAGACAATAAGTTGATTTTTATCCATTGATAAACTTTATCTTTTAAAAATATAAATTGTTTGAAGTTCACTCCACTGTGAAAACATCTTTACTCTGTTCTCGCGTATTTCGTTAATGCGAATGGACTTTAGATACTAGAGAGAACAAGAGTCGAAAGTTAAATCTACAGGATAGCCCTAGCCCTACTGAGACATAAAGGTATGTTGTCAAAATAAAGCTAAAGTCTGTCAAGTCTCTGATAATGAGGAATATTGCGTCTCAGTACTGTCACCCAGTTATCATTTTCGGGGCCGCGCTCATGCGCTCCTTAAACCGTCTTCTGTCATCATCATCATCATGCGAACTCATGAATGTGATTATATTCATGAAACACATATGATGAAGACTGAGTCGAAAGCAGATACATTGAAAAAAAAAAGAACCTGTCAGTCAGTCCCGGCTTCTGCCAGGGTCCGCCAAAAACCCACCTTCTTCTGTATATTGAGCAGTTCCTCCTTTATCTTGTTCTTCTTGTCGTTCATCTGCTTTATTTTCTTGTTGTGCGCGGTGAGCTTCGAGTTGGCGGCCTTCACGCGAGCCCTCGCCTCGGATAGCTGTTGCTTGAGCGCGGTGCGGCGAGCCGTGGCCTCTTCTACAGACCCTCCTTCTAAGCCTTCGCATTGCGAGCGGAGAGACTCCGTCTGGGGAAAAGCCAGTGTTTCAAGACGCGTACAAATACAAAATGTGCTTGAAGAAGAACAGTTTTATTCATAAATTTGTAGTTCAAAACAAAATTGCTTGAAGCCAAGTCTCAAAAAAAGTGAAATGTGCTGAAATTTGCACGGAGAAATCCAAATGGAGTTTCAAGGAAAATAATAAAAGTTATGGGCTATTCCCCATGGATGTAATGGATTCACAAGCTAATCACAATCAATCACTAAGCGAATAAAATCAGCTGTTCGTGGCCATGTTTGTCACAAATATAGGTTTATAGAAGGGATCAGCCTTTTTTACGTCATGAAGCCGTGAATGAGCCTTTTAGCGCTAATATGCTAATGTTTTTTAAGAACTATATTTTAGCAAGCTTATAAACCTCCCGTAACTTTTTATGAATAAGTCCGGAAGTGTATATCAGTGTCAAGACACATTACTCACGTCTCTGGTGGCGGTCTTGAACTCTTGTAGCGACCGGTCGAGTAGCGGCATCTCGCCGTGGATCTGCTTGGCGGTCGCCATCTTGCGCTCGGGCTCCGACAACGCGGCCCGCAGCTCCTCCAGTGTGGTTTGGATCGTGCTCAGTTTCTGAACGGAGAAATAAGAAATTTAGGTAGGTACTCATATTTACCTAAAGCACAGAACATATAACAGTACTAAAAGAGCTAAAATATAATAGTGAGGAACGTGAAAAATGTCCACAAAATACTAGCGGTAGCAAATGAAAAATGAAGTAGCGTAGAGTGGAAGTGGTATGGTAGGAGTAGGGTAGGGTACTGTAGGGGTAAGGTAGGGTACAGTAGAGTAGGGGATAGGATAAAGTAGAGTAGGGGATAGAATAAACTAGGGTAGGTAAGGCAGGGGGGAGGACAAAATAGGGTATGGTAGGGTAGGGGTGGTGTAGAGTAGGGGTAGGACACCAAGCGAACGAAATCTTGGAAGGTGGAATCAAAAGCGAAGACGTTCAGTAAGTAAAAGAAACTCAAACTGTTCTCACCTGTCTATATTGCTCCCGCGTAAATATATTTGCATCACGCTCGCACAGAGTAGCTGCATTGAATCGCGCGAGCGTGATGCAAAAATTATGTACGCGGGAGCAACAGAGACAGGTAATAAATATCAGGTCAATGTACGAATTTCATTCTACTGAACGTCTTTGACTAGTTTATACAAGTTAGTAGTTGATATTAATTAGTTTATTTTGCAAATATTTAGTTACAAAATAAATAAAGAAGTAATGGAGGAACAGTATATTTCCTTTGGACAAGTACAATGGTACAACAAACTCACATCGTCCAGCCCCTTCAGTCTCTCCTCAAGCTTCGGGATGTCAGTCTCCTTGAGGCTGATAATTTTCTCGTTTAAGGACTTCATGCTGAGCAGCTCGTCCTTCTTTGCCGAGGTGCGTTGTAGCTCCTCAGTGACAGACTCCAGCTTGGCGGGCACATTCATTACTTGCGTCGTCATTTGCGATATCAGGTCTGTCACCTGAAAAGAGGATTTTTTTTTATATTCGACAAGACAAGCATTTGACCACCATCTCATCTGTTGGTAAGTGACGATGCGGCCGAAGATGGAGCATGCTCGTCTTGGAACAGCCTATTCACTCTAGCCTTGAAGACATCCAGATTATATTGGATGAAATGATAGTAGGAAATAAAGTGGCTATTTCAATGGACTACTGAATTAGACATAAAATAATCTTACACTACTCTAATTTTGTACCCGCTATAGCCAGTGGCCTATGTAGATGACGTAGTGTGGAATTATCTAATGTCAAATGCAGTTGCCAACTGAGTTATGCCCCGCAGATGAGATAGCGGTGAAATGCCTGGCTAGGTAGTTCTAACAATAAAAAAAATAAAACAAGTAGAAAAGTGATATAGGATTGTTGAATGGGTACTTTTCACACAAAATAAGCACCGTCAAAGTCATGTTCATAAGACGTTGGGCACATCCAAGTGATGGCAAAGGGTCAAAGTCTTTAGAAATATGGCCTAGGTTATGTTAATATGCGTGGTATCAGCTTCTCATACCTCAGTCTCACTGTCGAAGCCACGGCTACACACTGGGCAGCAGTTGTTGTCCTTCAGCTGCGTCTTGTACTTGGCAATGATGAACATCGACGACTGCAGAGTGTTTTGTTCATCCTGCGAGCAATGTGCATAATTTAGGAAACAATTATCAATCAGAAATGTAGCAGAATAACACATAGCACATAGGCTATAATTTATCCCGTATATCAATGTGGTGAGCAGGCGCAGCGTGGGTAGGCCTAACACAAGGTGGACCGACGACCTGATAAAGATCACAGATGCAGAAGGCATCCAGCTGGTACCGGACCAGCCTTTGTGGAAATCTCCGTGGGTCTATGCACAGCTATGGGCGTCTTCCGGCTGATATGATGATCAATGTGGTTCCCGTAGGAATAGGTCCGGAACGTTGTAACCGAATTTTAGGCAGATGGAGTCGCGGGAAAAAGCTTAAATAAAAGTATGAGAACATGTATTATACGTGATTTTGTAACATACTTCCTTCGTGAAAAATCACAGTGATATCTAGCACTTCATTCCAGTGAAGTTCCTGAGAAGCCGTCCTATTAGCAAAAAATTGGCTTGTTAGAATGTGGAAGAGGCAAAACAGTGTCTGGCAGGCTTGTAGCTTTTGGCCGTAGGATAGTCTCTGCCAATCCGTATAGGATACGTGCCTGAGTGTGTATGTATATGTACCTGCAGCTTTTCGACTGTCGCGTTGAGCTTCGCGAGCGTGGCTTCGTAGGTCTGAGTACCGCACGCCTTGTACATCTTGTCTTCGGCCTTCGTAAGCTCGTTGCGGCGGTCGTTCAGCATCTCACGCACGTGCTTGCGCTCTGTCTCCAGCTTGGTTGTCTATGAGGAAGAGGAACATATTTACGAGTGATCATGGTAGGTTTTAGTATAGCCTGAGGAGCCATCTGGATGGGTACAACCCCCTTATCTACGTCTCCCGCCAACCAAATATGCTTACATTGTGTTGTTGTTCGGGTTTGAAGGATAAGGTAGCCAGCAGGTAGGTTACAGACAAGTGGCATATCATCTTAGTCCCCACAGTGACAAATTGACAATGCACCTGCACGTCTGCATTTTTGGTTTTGCAAGTACATGAGTCGTAGACGTAGATGTCGAAGTGCTTTATTGTGTTACGTAAAGTTTACTTAGCTGTCTCTAGCAGTTTAGATAGAAAATCTAAGGGCTGATAAAGATTTTAACTCACCTCTTTGTCATGAGCTTTGACTTTCTTCTTTATGCCGTCAATTTCCACTTTAGTCTTGGCCTCGAATTTGTTGACAGACATAGCGTAGTCACTCTCGGGCATCTCGCCCAGAATCTCAGTGAGGGCAGTACGGTGTTTGTTCCTGAGTGTGCTCAGCTGTTTGTCCTTGAGTTTCAGATTTTCCTCTGCTACATCACGCTCCTTCAGCTTAGCACTTTCTTTTTGCAACTTAGTTATCTGCGAAAATAAAATTTAATTAAATAAGTGAGTTATTGTAGGCAAATTATTCTGTACACACACATAATATACACGAAAAAAGTTTAAATAGAATAGCATGGATCACTAAATGAGTCATATGGGTGGGCTTAGTAGATTAGTATGAGTCGTAAGTAGCTTGAATTTTTTTTATACCACAAAGATGGCAAACAAGCTTACGGCCTGTCTGACTGTCACTGTCACCGCAGCTTACGCACGTTTGCAATACCATAGGCATTACCCACGCGTTGCCGTTCTTCAAGAAAGAGATAAAAACCTTTTCACCTCTTTCTTGAAGAACTCCATGTTGTACTCTCCAGGGAATGTACGCATGATATTCATAATCAACATTATACTGTCTGGAGTAGACTCTTGCGCAACCTGTACCTATATGGTTATTAAATATGATTTAATTTGATGGTAGGTTACCTTCTCATTCAGTTCATCTTGTTCCTGTTCACATTGTTCCACCGCCTTTTCGTCTTCTTGAATGTCCTTTTGGATTTGTTCCGTATTCATGTCGGCTTCAGCTTGCTGACATTCCCTGTAAATGGGTAAAGGTTTCGTGTAACAACAGGCTGTCTGGTTGAAGATTGCTACCAAAATAGAAAAAAAAACTCAATTTGATTATTTATTAGTGTTTAAAGACACAGTGAGCTTGCATTGTCTTGTTCCGGTTTGAAGTATAAGGTACGCAACTTAGTCCTCACAGTAATAATGCATCTTTTTTTTTTTTTTTAAAGATGGGAAATCTTCTGAAGATACTTCACCCGGGGGAGTAACGTGGGTATGTGGGATTGCCCGAAAAAGGACCCTACCCACTAAAACCCCTCCATCTATTTACAACCGCTTTTTATTGAAACACCACAGGACCTCATACATAGTTTGCACTGTGATGTTTCGGCGAATACCCAAACTATGTTGGGTCTATCAGCATGTACGGGAGACATCCTGATACACTAGGATGTCACCCAGTCATGTGGAACCGTGCAATGCAGGAAAAGAGTCCCCCGACTCTTCCCCACTGGTCCCACTAGGATGGAGGAAGGAGACGATTATATCGCCTTCTCCTTGGCCCCGCGCGCCTACGTCTAATTAAATCAGAGGAAGCGTCTTCTTCCCTGATCCGCTCAGCAGCCTCCTTCTGCGTCATCACTTCCTCGCAGAAGGTGGCCACAGTTTGCCAATTTACTTCGCTGTCGAGCATGGCTCTTACTACGGCTACGAGTGAAAGGTCTCCTCCGCTAATTGCTGATACTGCACGCCGCTCAGATTCCCAGGCAGCGCACACCTCTAGGGTGTGCTGCGCCGAGTCTTCCGCAGCACCGCAGTGGTGACACATTGGAGATGATTCTCTCCTAGCTATCTGGTGTAGATACTTCCCGTGATCAGCCGTGATCAGACAGTATTTGTACTAAACGGAAAGTCAGCGCTCCGTGTTTCCTGTCCACCCATTCCTGAAGGACAGGGCGTACAGCATCGATAGCCCATAGACCATATGCCAGGTTTCCTAGACTATCCCCCCAATGTTCCATTAGGGCATCTTGAGCTTGGCTCCTTCTTTGAGTTACCTCTTCAAGAGCCGGACGCTGCCCAACAGTTCTTCCAGCTACCTGGAAGTTATATACCGTGGCAAGAACTTCCGCATCCAGCTCCCAAGGCGGGAAGCCAGCAAGAACGCAGGCGGCGCCCGTCGACACCGTCCTGTATCCTCGTATTGCTCTCACTGCTATTATCCGCTGCGGTCTACGCAGCTGAGCTCTATTATCAGCCGTGAGAGCATCAGACCAGACAGGTGCACCGTAGAGCGCCATACTTCGTATAACTCCTGCGTATAACCTACGACATCCGCCATTTGGACCGCCCAAGTTCGGTAGGAGGCGTCCAAGCGCAGATGCTGCAGCTATAAGCTTTGGGGCTAAACGGCGAAAATGTTCGCCAAATCCCCATCTCCCGTCGAGTACGAGGCCCAAGTATTTCATATGTGGGCTCACAGCAATGTGAATCCCCTCAATACGTAATTCTGCGCCTGGAGGGGGACCTTTGCGGGGTCCGTGAAATAACAGGGCTTCAGTCTTGTGTATTGCAACCTTAAGACCCAGCATTTTAATGCGATCGACAACTAAGGTAGTGCCCACCGTAGCTAATCGCATAACCTCTCGGAAACTACTTCCACGTACTACGACTATAGTGTCGTCTGCGTAGCAGAGAATGAGCATCCTCGGCAAGAGGGTACCCCGCAGAACCCAGTCATAGCCTATGTTCCACAGGAGCGGTCCAAGAACCGACCCCTGCGGAACTCCACATCTCACAGGATACCTAATCATATTACCCTGGCTGTTGACGAAAAGAACTTGCCTATCCATCAGATAGTCCTCCAACAGTCGCCTCAAGTATAGGGGCACTCCATGAAACCGGAGTGCCTCCCTGATTGTACTAAATGGCAGGCTGTTGAAGGCATTGGCGATATAAGGACACCGCCAAGGCACGCTCTCC
This sequence comes from Blastobasis lacticolella, assembly GCA_905147135.1. Lineage (NCBI taxonomy): Eukaryota > Metazoa > Arthropoda > Insecta > Lepidoptera > Blastobasidae > Blastobasis > Blastobasis lacticolella. Next base: position 16,061,658 of record LR990045.1, read on the forward strand.
CCTGTCAACAGCCTCTCTCGTAAACTTCTTGAGGGCTACAAGTGCGTCAATTGTCGAACGCCCCGCTCTGAAGCCGACTTGTGTCTCTGATAAGTCCGGACCAATTTCCGTAAGGTGCTTAATGACACGGGAAGCCAGTATTGTCTCAAACATCTTGCCCATGTCATCCAAGAGCACAAGTGGTCTGAGCGCCGACGGAGATTCAGATGGGCGACCGGGCTTCTGAATCAAGCACAGTCGCCCACATTTCCAGGGCTTCGGAAAACATCCAGTCCTTAGGGAACTATCGAAGACTTCTCGAAGATTTGCCTCCAAATGCTTGACAGCTACACACAAAACACGGCCAGGTATCCCATCTGGTCCTGGAGCCGACTTTTTTCGGCGAAGCCTGTCTAGCTGCTTCAAATTCACCATCAGTTACAGGTTCAGCTTCTAAGGTGCAATCACCGATGCCTTCAGGGGGAGCCATGGCCGGGGGAATGTAATCAGGGGGATTTGGGAATAGCTCCCCTAGTACTTTATCTAGGATCTCCGGATCAAGGGTCTCCGTTATGGGGGGCGCCTGTGTACGAAGTTTGTTCCGCACAAACCTGTATGGACGGCCCCATGGGTCCCGATTGAGATCCTCTAGCAACTCCTCCCATGCTCTCGCCTTGGCCTGGCTGATGGCTGCCCGCAGAGCCTTCCTAGCTACGCTGTATGCGGCATATACTTCATCCGCCACCTCATCTGTAGTACTACGACGGCGATTACGCTGATGTGCTCTTCTTGCTGTAATGCAATTTGCACGGAGATCTGCAATCTCCGTCGACCACCAATACAATGTCCGCTTTTGTAAGCAAGCTCTTGCCCTGGGCATAGCTGCATCACACACGATCGTGAGGGCAGTTTGGAAAGATTCAGAGTAAGTAAGTAATAATTCACCTGCAATTCTGCATTTTATGGTGTTCGGTTACAATTAAAAGTTCCCTTGAGCTGTTATGGCGATCCAACCGAGCCACTAGTGAATTAGTGGACTTGAGGCCCTGGCCGGCACTGACGAAGCACGTCCGTGATCTTCATTTCAACGAAATGAAATGCTGCGGTGGATGTGTGGCATAATGTGGCATAACACTACTCAAGTAACATCGGCGTGAGACATCGCGGAAAATATTGAGGAGGCTCGCCTGCGCTGGTTTGGTCACGTGCTGCGGAAGCCTCAGGGATACGTGGGAAACAGGTGTCTAAAAATGCCGGTATCAGGAAAGAGATCCCGCGGGAGGTCCAGGAAGCGTTACATTGACGTCGCCGAGTCGGATGCGAAAGCCAATGGCCTACGACGGAATGCTGAAGACCGGTTGAAGAGGAGCAAGAAAAGTTGGAAACTTAAACTGTGGATGAAGTGTAGTAATTGCCTAAGTAGAAGTAAGAAGTTATGTTATTGTATCACTCACTGTTCTGCTGTATTCAGTCTTTGTTCCAACACGTCTAGGCGCTGCTTGGCTTCATTAGCATCCGTGATCTGCTTCTCCAATTTGTTGATCTCCTTTCTTGAATTGGCTATCTCCATTTCTTTACTTACAATTTTTTGTTTATGGCGAGACTGCATCAAATAAATTACACGTTCAAAATATAAAGCTGATAATATAAGGTGCCTAATAAGCCATGGATTTACGAAGCTGAGTTGGGTGAGGACCGGGCAATGTGGAAGAGCAAGAGCAAGATAATGGACCCTGGCAAAAGCCAGGTCTGACCGCTCAGTTGATGATGAATAATAATTTTAATGCATTTTTGTCAAGTAACAGTTCTATAAACAGAGACTAATTTATATTGGGCATTGGCTCCCCTGCCAATATGTATTGCACAGCTATCTCAAATCAACAATAAATGCTTAATATGTATTAGAAATCAGAATAGATGGATTAAACGCAAACTGATGTATGGATTTTTATGAAATTTTGAAGTAATTAACTTACAAGCGCATCTCTGCTTTCATCCACATGTTGTTGATATTGCTTCTCCTCAGTATCGGCCGCCGATTTCATCTCTTTAAGCTCCTGTCGCAGGCTCTTCACTTTACCGGTCAAATCTGATATGCCCTTCTCTGCTTCCTCATTTGTTGTAATTGTTTCTGGTGTTTCTATACCTGTAGATATTTTGTTACTTAGTTACTTTAGTTGGAAGTTAATCATTGTGTAATAGTGGGAAACCACTAAACATTATAAAAAAAAAGTCCCACACCGCGTCTGTCTGACTGTCTGTCAGTTCACGATATACTCAAAAACTACTAAAAGAATTTTCATGAGGTTTTTACCAATAGAGAGTGATTCCTGAGGAAGGTGTCGGTATATAATTTATTAAGGTACCAGTGCGAAGCTGGGGTGGGTCGGTAGTATAACATAACTCCGTATGGTTAAGTTGCAAAACAAAAATATTTTATTTATTTATTTCTGCTGCTAAGCAACCAGCCAGCAAAATTACAGGCATGAGGCATTTCATCTCGTTCTGAGAGCACCTGTAGTTTTGCATGTTTTATATGTAATCTAATTGCATGAGTCATAGATGTTATGGGCGACAGTTACCGCCCTTATCGCTTACCATCAGATGGGCTGTCTGTTCCTTCGTCACGGGCATGGGTAGAATAAAAAATTCTCTACAACTTCTCAGTTAGTGATTACTTACCAGCCATTTTTGCGGTCTCCACAATGACCTTATTCCTTTTCTCAATTCGTTCCTGATTTTGCTTCTCAAGTAATAGCAGTTTAGTACATTTCATCTCATTTGAGGTCTTCTCATTGGCAATTTTCTCTTCATCCTTGTTGAATGACATATTCTTTTTGTATGACTCATCAAGTTCTTTCTGCTTGGCTTTGTTTGAGGATCCATAGCTGGCTGCAAAAATTTAGAAAATTTATTACCTATTAGTCAAACCAATCGGTATAGGCCTTGCATTTTGCAAAGTCATTAAAAATATCCCTCACCTATTTTCTCTTGAAGTTCTGCTTGAGTCCCTTCAAATATAGTTTTGATATTTGCCTTCAATTCTTCTTCTTGAGTTTTGTTATGGTCCAGTCTAAAGATAATTTTAATAATATTAAAAATAAAAAACATATCCATTACAACTTTACCAAAACAAGATAAAACAAAGTTTGAAGATAGCAAAATTAATTTAAATATTTTAAATTGAGTGTTGATATTTTTTTATTAATTATTAAATTTAATAAAGCACAACTTTTTGTAAAAACATAGGTGTTATACTTGGTTTTGATCTTCTCCCTTTTGGACTCCCACTGCACAAGGTTTTTCTGCAGAGTCTCAATTGCAGTAAGTTTCTCACTGATTGGCTTTAGCTCTTGTGCCAGTTCAGAAACTTTTAGTTCGGCTTCCGATATCTTTGCCTCTGTGTTCACTCCCTCCAGCTTCCTTTTATCCAGATCTTGTTTTTTCTCAGTAAGATGTGTTACTTCAAGCTCTGTGCAAGCAAAATGTCATTTATTAACACAAATAAGTCATCATAAATTAAATTCACACTATTAGAAGCATTTGATCCCATCCAAATTGTAGACCCAAATGCATGAATATAGCGAATGCCATACAAATAAAGTGTGAGTTGGTGGCCGAGTGGTTAGAGTATCCGACTCGTAAGCCAGAGGTTGCGGGTTCGAATCCTGCTCCGGCCATGACTGACTGACATACCAATGACTGTTTTCTGAGTTATGTACATTAGTTGAATGCTAACCAATGCTCCTACGGTGAGGAAAAACATTGTGATGAAACCTGCACATTCATGCGACTGGATGTGTACTGATCCAATCTGGTCAGGTTCCCCTAGTAGCAGGGTCATGGAGGTCAGATGGCAGTCGCTCCACTGTAATTACCTGACCTGCCAAATCCTGGATCATGGTCAAGGCGGACCCCAGGCCCTCGTGCGCGAGAGCAAAACTGGGACATTAACGCCAACGATGATGATGATACAAATAAAGTGTGCATAAATCCAAGATGTCAAGACCGTTGTGTGAATGACTGCAGGGTAACGGCCCTATGTAGAACTAATAAAAGACTACTGAGAAGAATACTGCAGAATCATCTTACCAAGTAGTTTCATATTCTGAGTGTAGTCCTTTCTTAATTTTCTGAGTCTTTCAAAGCAGTCTGCATACTTATCGGCATCAAAGATCTCATCAAACCTTTCCTTTACTTTTTTACCTTCGTCCAGTGGCCAACTGGAGTCTTCTTGGTGGCAGAATATAACAGAATTCAAAATAGCTCGTGATACTCCTACAAAAATAGGCAAGGTTTATATAAATATGAACAGCAATCAAAGTTGTTATATAAGACAAACTATAGATTAATATATACCTAATTCTTCTTGTATTAAGAAATCTAAATCAGAAATTCTGGAAGAAATGTCCTTTGTTTTCCCATCATCATCAATCACAGAAAGGAATGAATCCATTGTTTGAAACTTGGTTTTCTTCGCTAGGGCAGTGACTTTCATTGATCTTGATACCTCTAACTGCTTGTCTTTCGCATTCACAACCTGTGATAGAATATTGCCATAAGAGTTAGTAAACATCACATTGTCAGTATACGGCGTAGACATGTTGCAGAAACTTTGCGGCTTACCTTTAGCCTGACTTGGGCCAAAACTTCAGTAGTCCTGTTAACTTTAGCATCGTGAACAAAACATTCATTTCTGCTTCCTGGGGGCATCTGCCCCGTAATCGCATACCGTAAACATTCAATGATAGTAGTCTTTCCACAACCATTCTGACCGAGAATCAGAGTAAGCGGTTTCTCGAAAATAATGCGCTGTTCGTCAGTGTCGTCTGGTCCAAAACTTCGTATGCCTCTCACGGCCAATGACTGTATCCCAGCCATTGTGAGATAATCACACACAAATCACAATTTATCAACAATTTAGCTTTCCTTGGCGCCAAGATGAAATTATCTGCAGCACACCGGCAAGTCGGCGACGCAAGGATCCAGTATTACCACATAAAGCTGTTGAGAAACTAAGAATACAATAGGAATAAAAGCAATTTTTAAACATTTGGTAAATAAAGAACAATATTTAAAGTAGGTACCTATAGTGTAAAATATAACATACAGTTTATAGTGAGAAATATTACAGAAAAGACGTATTTTATTTCATTAATGCCACATGACTTGTATTCTAAATTGCTCTTCATGAATTGTATAATTAGGCATTTACTGTAGAAATCGAAAAAATGGCAACCCAGTTAATAAAGTTTGACATTTCCCCCCCTACCATGATGCTATGATGCTCAAACCCAACCCAAGCAATCAATAATGTTTCCACTATGCAAAAAGATGTATGCATTTTACTGAATTTAAATTGCAGTGTAGTTACATTAGTTACCGTGAAAGTAAAATAATGGAATAGTTACCTTATTTATAAACTGCAAGTAGATTTAATATTAGCAATAACGATAGCATTAATGCGTCCGTGCGCGACAGTTTAAATAAAAATAAAATAAAGCCTAAAATTATAGGCCAGTAGACAACGCTAAATAGAGTTACTCTGTGCCAGTCTTTTTTTTTCTGTGAAGTAAGACGTAAAATTTTTGTGAAAATTCTGATATAGCTTCTCTGACTTCTTTATTGCGAGTATGCTACATGCTATAATCTACAAAATATGTATACGAACGTTTGTGTTTCGATAAGGCCCTACTACGCCCTTTGTTCTTGAAAATTAATAATTTAATTTATTTGACGACCTAAGTGGCCTGTCTGCCACGCAGAGGTCGGGTTCGATCCCAGGCCGAGCAGAAATTGAAATGATGAACTTTAATTTCTATTACGGGTCTGGGTGAAGTAAGTATAATAAGTAGGTACGTATTTAAAATAAAAAGTATATGTGTAGTTTATTATTTATTTTACTGATTTGGTGATTTGACATTACTCGGATCTGGTAACATTAAAACTGACGCTCATTCATAGACCAATAATGGCAACGCACAAAGACCAATAATAGCATGTTGGTTTTCTCGTTTTACTAAAATAATACCAGCCAAGTAAGATTTCCCACAAAGCTGCATATAATCAGACCACGCTAAGTACGAAAAAAAAACTCTGTATGGCAACTTAGGCCATGTCATTTTTCCGTCATAGAACGTCATTCATAAAAGTCGTAACATCTAATTTGACTGATTTGAAAACTATTATTAAGGCGATTGGCACATTGAAACGCAGCAGCAGGGTAGAGGGCGCCACCTTGTCGGAACATACTGAGTCCGTAAATTAAATTAATTTAAAATTGTTAAATCAAATATATTGCTATAAAAATATATACATTCAGTTAATTAAACAGTGCCTGTGTTAATGTTATTTTGTGGTGGAACTAAATATTTTGTAATAATTTGAAAACTGAGTAACGGAACACCTATCTGACAATCCTTGAAACCTCACTTCACAGCTGCTGTGAAGTGAGTTTTCAAGTGTTCAAGTGAGGTTTCAATGCTGCAGCGGCTTATTTAACGCCTTTTTATGTAGAAAGTACAGCGCCAAAAACTTATCTGTCCCGCAGCCCAACTGCCTAATAAACGTCGCCCTCTTCTAGCAATAGGATATATTTACAACATTATTATTAGTTTATAGCAAGTATATATGATGAGCAAGTATTCAGATATACTACTATACACTTTAGATTATAGTCAGAAGGCGATGCATTTCGACTTCAATTTATTTGTCAGTATTTTTTTTTATGTTACTTAGCAGACAAACAGGCAAGCGGGCCACCTGATGGAAAGTGGTCACCGCCGCCTATGGACATCAGCAATACCAGGGGAGTCACCAATCCGTTGCCCGCCTCTAAAGAGACCTCTAATATACCTCTTGAACAATCCCATGTCATAGTCCAAAGGAAACACTGTGGCTGGGAGCTCATTCCACATCCGAATCGTACGAGCGAGAAACGTTCTTTCGAATCTTCGCGTAGTGACCAACAGCGGGTCTACGTAGTGGGGATAAGTACCCAGCCCACGGCGGGTAGTGCGATGGCGGAATTGGTCTGTGGGCACCAGATCGAAAAGTTCCTCGGAACACTCCCCATTGTACAGCCGATAGAACACACACAGGGAGCCAAAGTCCCTTCGGTTAGCCAGTGGTTCTAACTTGCTTGTTTGTATGGGATCGTCGACAATTCGTACGGCGCGTCTCTGTACGGAGTCCAAAAGATTAAGCTGGTCGGCAGTTTCGCCGGCCCAAAGACGGGAACAATACTCCATATGAGGCCGCACCTGTGCCTTGTACAGCAGAAGACGCTGCCCTGGGGTGAAGTATCGCCTGGACCGGTTAAGCACGCCAAGCTTTTTCGAAGCCAGTTTGGCCTTACCTTCTAGGTGACTCCGGAAGCGCACGTTATCCGATACGTCGACACCAAGGATCCCGATACTATTTGAGATGGAAAGGGGTGTCCCTTGGAACTGCGGCACTATGACAAAGGGATCCTTTTTGGCGGAAAATGCGCAGACCTGTGTCTTTGAAGGGTTGAATTCCACTAGGTTCAGTCTGCCCCAGTGAGCAACTTGCTCCAAGGAGTGTTCAATCTCTGACACAAGTCTTATTCGGCTTTCCGACACCACGGAACGAGGGATATTCGCACGGCCAGTATAACAAGCATCTCCAGTACTGTCATCTGCATAGCAATGAATACTGGGAATATTCAGCATATCATTGATATGCAGAAGAAACAGCGTGGGAGATAGCACTGAACCTTGGGGTACTCCAGAATTAATGGTCTTGGTATCGGAGCAGCATCCGTCGACAACGACTTGGATGCTCCGTCCAGACAGAAAGCTGGATACCCAATTGCAGAGCCCCTCGGTCACCCCCTTGCTCTCGACAGCCTCAGCCCACCGGTGTGTTAGGTACACAAGAAGGTCACCAGCTGAGCGACCATGACGGAAGCCATATTGACGGTCACTGATCAGCTGGTGATCTTCGAGGTATCCAAGGAGCTGGATATTGATGACCCGCTCCATCACCTTAGAGAGCAAGGAGGTTACCGCTATTGGCCTGTAGTTTGATGGGTCTGAATTGTCACCCTTCTTGGGTATCGGATGCACATGGGCTAGCTTCCATGAAGACGGCACCGTTCCAGAGGTGTAGGAAAGCTTGAATAGGCGCATTAACACGGGAGACAACTCGGGAGCACATTTTTTGAGAACGATTGCCGGAATGCCATCAGGTCCACTGGACTTCCGGATGTCTAGGGAGAGAAGCACACGTTTTATGATTTTTTGGGTGAAACGAACCTCGGGCATGATGCCCTCACACCGTAAGATGATAGGCGGTGCAGCTCCCCCATCATCCAGAGTTGAGTTATGAGCAAAAATATTACCTAAGAGATCGGCTTTCTCTTTTGCTGTGTGGGCCAATTGGTCATCCGGCTTGCGCAAAGGTGGAAAGGTGGTCCGACAAAAGTTCCCCTCGACAGCTTTGGAGAGAGACCAAAAAGCACGGCTCCCAGAGGGGTAGCTGATTAGTTTCTCTCCAATGCCGCCAATGAAATTAAATTTAGCTCTGGCCATTACCCTCTTTGTAGACCTCGATACAGCATTGTACTTTTTCCTCAAAATGTGGGTGTTAGGGTCCTTTTGGGCCCGAGCCACTGTCCAGGCACGAAAAGCATCCTGCTTGAGGCGAGTTGCCTCAGCACTAGGCCTGTCGTACCAGGGCTGACTTTTTCCGCCGAGACGGACTACAGAAGATGGGATAAAACATTCCATTCCCTGCAGTATGACATCAGCTACAGCGGCGGCACAGGTGTTGGTGTCATTTGAGGAAAAGCAAAGCTGCATCCACGGGTACGACGTGAAGAATTCTCGCAATCCATCCCAGTCTGCTGAACCATAGTGCCATACCTTGCGTGACCCACTGGGGCGAGCCCGTTCGGGTGTAGCAAGAGGCACCTCAGAACGGACCAAGCAGTGGTCAGATGTCCCAAGAGGAGCATCGACGGACACCCGATAACCGTCTGGGTGGGAGGTCAACAGAAGGTCTAACAAAGAAGGATTACGGCCCACAACATCCGGTTAGTAGGTGGGTTCTAATACCAGCCGCGTGAGACCATTGGCCAAAGCAAATTCGTGGGCGGATCTCCCGGCGGGGTTGGTAGGGCGGCTTGACCCTAGCCACTCAGTGTGGTGACCATTAAAGTCTCCTAAAACTACCAACTCAGCCGAAGGACACCGCTCGAGAACCTTGTCGGTAGCGCATTAAATGTGCTCGAAAACCCGATTTGTCTCACCTGCGCCGTGACGGTTGTTGTATAGGCATGCGTAGACACGGGATGAACCTCCCTGTTCCACGCACACCCACAAAACAGATTCGTCACTGTTCAATGGCAAGACGTCGACAGCAGATATCACTTCCGATGAATAAGCACACACCAGCGCGAGGAAGAAACCTGTGTTCTAACTTGTACCCAGGATAGTGGAGGTACGAAGTGTCGGCCGGAGGTGATATCTGTGTTTCAGTCAGAAAGAGTAAGGCAGGCTACGCCGTCTCATGGTGGTGATGTACGGCGTTCAGGTTGGAGTGGAGGCCCCTGATGTTGCAAAAGTCCACTCGAAGTGTGGAAAGGGGTGCCGCTGAAAAAACCTTACTCTTTGTTTTACTTTTTGCCATGGTATTTTAGAGGGGTAAAAAAGGAGTGCTGTAACATTGGTATCCAGCAGGGCAAAGATGTTTTGCTACAGGACGCTGCAGAGGGATGGGTTGTGTGAAAAGCTGGCACGGGGGACGGAAGGGCCCCCGATCCCCCCTGAAGATACCTGTCGGGTCCACTCCGGTCTCCTACCCCGGCACGACAGGAATCCCCAGGATTTTTCGCGCAGTTGGCGGGACAGCCTCCCGGGCCGGAGGTTGAAAGTGATGCCCGGGTTCGGGTCCCCTACTAACTGGCGGGCGGCCAGCGACGAGCCGTTTCATCGGGTCTCCCTGGCCCCCGCGTCAACCTGTCACGCCCACCCCCCTATCATGTCCGACACAAAACTGGGACCTACAGAGTACCAACATTACAGCACTCGGACGAGGGGAAATGGCTCACGGAGTACTCTGGCGGAACACAGCCCATGGGCTGCTTAGCGCCATGCAGACTCATCTCCGTGGGTGGTCGCTAGCCATGCGGGCCGAGGCCCTACCACCAAGCAATTTCGGCTGCACTCTTCGCACCACCCGGGGGTCACGTGTAGGGTCTCTAGGGTATAGCGAATTAGTCCGTGGTATTGTTGATGGCTTCCATACGAAGGAGAGAAAAAGAGATAATGAAACGAAAAATACGCGGCTATACGAATTATTATCAAGGAACGAAAGATCGTGATAAACAAATCACTGGTAGTCGTGGGACTACTGGTAAACATAGACTCATAGGAAAAAGACTGCCATTTCTCTTTAGGGATTAATACACGTCACGCACAACCGTACGTACTGCGTTTCAGTGTGCGAATCAATTAAATAATAATGGGCAATGACTGACAAGGACAGATTATCCAATCAATATCCAACCACTCTGAAGGCTCTATACAATGCATTAATTAGAAGCAAACTGAAATTTAGTGCAATTGTTTGGAATCCTCATGAGGAAAAGTACATCAGTTTGATGGAACAACTACAAAATAAGTTTACCAGATATACTAATGTATCCAACACTCTTCGTGTTGGGCATGGTGGGATATTTTAAGTTGGAGATTCAACGAAATGCGGCGTTAGCACATTATGTATTTAAGGTGTTACGGGGTATCAAACGAGGAAGTACTGGAGTCGATGGAATTACTGGTACCAAATTCGAGACTGAGAAAGAATTGTAGAGACGGGATATTTGCTACTCCGCAGTGCAGAACCAACTTGCTTTTGAACGCCCCTATTACAACTGCACTGAGAATAATAAAGGAAGCAGGAAAATCGGTTGATTTATTCCACTGTTCAATTCAAAAATTTAATGAGACAGTAATTTTTGCAATGTGTAATGTAAACGGAATATAGATAATATAGAATAAGTAATTAATTAGTTAATAATCTTAGTAATGATTAAAATTGTATTGTGTCGGATGTAACTTTATATTTTATTTATTAATAGTATTGTATAAATCTATATTGACGTCAACTTTATCGCATTGGTTTAGCTGTAATGACAATGCTTGCAATAATAAATAAATAAATATCTACACTTTATAATTTCTACTACTGACAGTCGATTCGGACTAAGCGTGGTCCTACTATAGTTATCAACCGCAGTTCTGATTTCTACTGTGGAGTTAGTAGAATATTTCTGTCAATTTTGTTGTATAGCAAGGGTCAATTTGTACAATACAATACAAAACAATAACTATTTATTGAACATCAAAGGACATACAAAAAGAGAACACATATATTAATTAAAGCATAGTACAACGAGCGGTCTTATCACTTATAAGATCTTTTCTAGACATCCTTGAATCTTCAACCCAAGTCTCATGTGATTCTATGAATAAAAAAACCTAACATTCAAATTTTTTTATTAATATGATTCGACTGAGTACGTTACGCGTACATCCGTGCAGTCTTGGCATTAGAGACCGTGGACAAGATCAAAGAGGCGCGCTTGCGTTGTTTTGGTTGCGTAAGACACAGGGATACGTGGGAAAGAGGTGTCTTAAATGGCTTACGACGGGAGGATGCTGAAGACTGGGCGAAGTGGAGGAAGAAAAGTCGAACTGCGGGCCCTAGCATAAGCCGGGATAAACGCTAGGATGATGCTGATGATGATGATCGCCATAATCTTCATACTTTATATGAAGTACTCAATTGCACATCAAAGAATGCTAGGATGAAGATGTTTATGGTGTAGGGAATACAATAGAGACCCATTTGAAATATACATAAACTAATAAAACAAGTTTTTCTTCTTCTAACATACAAAAAATTTTGAACTTAGAAAAACTAACAATTTAAGTACAATGACTGGTGTAGAAAACAGCAGACAATAATAACATCTTGATATCTTGTGCATGAATTTCTAGCTTGCTAGAAATTCATACACCGTAAAGAAAATATACGCCATTAACCATTAATAACATAATTCATGTGAATATTAATTATTAAAATATGGGTAATATGTATCAAGAAGTTCAGGATTTCTTATAAACTTTCACTTATGTTGTCACTATTAGCCTGAACTTGTACTTTTAGTCTGTCGAAATTGTTAATAATGCTGAAAATTAACCCCACACTTCCTTTTCAATTGTATTTCCCATTTTTTAATCCTGCAGAAATCAAATTGTTGTTTATGACTTTTATTAATGACGTTTTATGACCTTTAAAAAACTTGACATTTGAGATTTCTTTGAAGGCGATGGCAGCTTATCGTGATCATATTCTAAGTCCATATTAATAAACTCTCATAAAACATTAATAGAAACTTCAGATCACGTTGTCACGACCTCAAGATCGCGTAAATCAACCATTGCGAACATACGCTAATGAGGAGATATCCACTTAAGAAGTTATTAAAAAAGTATCCACATAAAAAATATAGTATCCTCTTAGTATATATTTTTAATATTATTGCCGTTTTCACTTAACTTAGGATTCGGTAACATAGGATCGGGTAAGTTCTTTCTTATCTCAATTTGGACGTTGCTGATTGTCTAAAAACTAATTAAGACGGAACTTAGGTGATTCTTAAGTTTATTTAAAAAGGCCATTAGTACTATTATTTTATTATTTGTATGTATATCGTGATTTCAACTTGTATGACACCCTTAAGACGAAGGGGTTAGTACTACCATGCTACTACTGGAGCCCACATGACAAAGAAGGTAGTTTTTTTTTATTACCTCGGTAGAGCTCGTCTAGTCTAAAATGACGCGCCCCTCTACTTAGTTAGTTGATTTCGATGAGTGAGTACAAATATTAATAACGACACTTCATCTGTGTATGAGCGTCCACTGCTCCAATTGAAAGACGCGTGCAACGTGAACGAGTCTCACCGGCAACTGAATGACCAATAACAACGACATTTGTATATGTATTGCGTCCATATTTTAAACTTGCTTGTGTGCGTTAATGCGATAGTGGGGCGCGTCATTTTAGATTAGACGAGCTCTAACGTACTTTAAAACAGTAAAAGTGTATTTTTGTCTAAATAGCTCTTATTATACCCGAAGAATACACTATATTCCTAAAATATTGTAGATTTAGGAACTCTACCTGAGAACGCAATCTTAGTTGATCTTGCACTTTAGAATATTTCACTGTATTGGGAAAATTGAAGTTAGTAAGTGGCCAACCAACAGCGTTGCCAGATCGTACGATTCGTACCTTACGTACCTTTTGGTACGATTTACGTACTATTTGGCCGACTGTCGTACCTTTGGCGTACTTTGCTCCACATCGTACTATTTAGTACGTTTTTACAAAATGCTAAATTTAGCTGAGGGAATATTTAGCTCACTTTGCCTTTCCTGTCCGCGAAATACCGTAAAATAATGGAAGGTTGATTTTGGCCAGCGGCACCATTTTATTGACTAAAAATCGTCTCTCCCCCCCCTCCCAAGGCCGGTAAAATATAGGTAAAATACAGAAGATAAGGTGAATCGTAACTTTTTAGTCATTTTCGTACTATTTTAAAAGCCCGGACGTACTTTTTTGAAAACTACTGCTGGTAACACTGAACACCAAAATAGTCACATTAAAAAAAAAAGTCAACGGAGAGCAGAGATTTTGTTTGTTTGCATTGTATTGTGTGAATTTGTAAATCAATGAAATCAAATTATTGAATCAATCGTCCTTAGTGGCAGCAAAAGTTAGTAAAATGAAGAAATTGTACATTCTTTGAAGCTATATAATTTAAAACTATAGGCTCTCATTTGTGGTTGTGTTGTGAAAGTGAGATTGTCATTGACACCGTGGGATGCTGGATGCTGTATCTTGAAACTGCGTGCTTTTTGTTTGTGTATGAGTCTTGTCTGACTGAAGAAATTGCTCTGACATTCCAGCCGTAACAGCATTTCTTATGTGAGTTAATTCTTACACTACATAATACTAACGTAACAGTTACATATGTGATATTATGACCTATTTCAGCTTAAAATAGATTGAAGATTTTGAGGATGGGTTGAGGATAATGAGATACAGACATATCAGTTGTTCCAACTGCCTGTCTGTTCAGGAATAATAATAATAATAATAATAAAGATTTTGCTAGTAGAAGTATGTACCTACATAGTCAGGAAGAGCATTTACAAAGGTCACATTATGTTTTCCGACTTACTTTACTATCAAGGTTTTAATGAGTCATATTAATTTTAGATTAATACAATACGAAACTCTTTATTGCACACAAGTACTAATTCTACAGAGAACACAAGTAACAATATAAAAAATATGGTAGGTAGTACAAAGGGTGGTGTTATCACTAGTGTGATCCCTCCAGACAACCTAATATAGTAGTAGTTGTATAACTAATAACTTCACTACACAAACCCAGACTTAAAGAATTAAAAAACACCTACAGAACAATCCAAGAAGTAAATCATCTAAATCAGTTACTTCAAATCTAATCATAATCACAGTCCTCGCAAATTGGCCTGTGGAACTCCTTTGTCAAGATGTGTACATAGATACACAAAAATTATGCGTGGGATTTAAATTGTAAATATGTGTACAGATATTTCGGATTCTGTACAAATATTCATATTCGCCATTCATGTGGTGGTTTTTTAGTGTACATCAAAGGGCGCAAACCATAAATATTTTGACGACTCTCACATTTTTTGCAAAGTCTTATATTCTCTGTTATGAGGTATATGTCTGCTACATAACCTAAACTAATATGTCTGCTATCTTTGCAAAAAAGAATATAATCCAAAAATATTTGTGACAGGGAACTCGCTTTTGCAAAAGGGTAAAACATTGTAAAAACATGTGTACGCATCTTGACACATGTCTGGGCCCGGCTTAATGCAATTCATGTACTTTACAAGCCTAAAATTTTTTGGCCAAAGCATTTAAAGTTGATTTGCTTGTATCAAAGTGTGAGCTATGTAAAGGATCCTGGGTTTGATTTCCGGCCAGGAAGAAAGTAAAGTGATGGAAGTGATGGATTTGAATTTTGTTCTGGGTCTGGGAAGTCATGCTGTAAGACATTCTCTGCATATCAAACTTCACCAAGTAAGTTCCCCATACATTAAGAAAAAGTTAAAGGGGCTTAACACCGCCTGTTTCATGTAATCAATCTGGATATGAAGAATCAATGTACTAAGCTTGCTGCGCTCGCTTGGTCATTGGTTAATGTTATGTTGTACGTAATTTTGAAACATTTTGAGCAGCTTCCCTATTTCCAGTATTTGTTGTTTATTTTGAAAATGCTCAATAGAAAACCACCTTGGGTCCCAAGCCAAGCTACACCGCCACTGACAACTTGTTACTCAAAAAAGTATCTTAATCAAAACTTAAAGGACCACAACCAATGTGTGGGAGTGTAGCTCGTAAGCAGTTTGGAATTTAAAAGAGGATATGTTCTGAAGTAAAAGCTGTAGAGATTTTTTTTTAGTAATACACAATATTTCCATATGTAGTTTTGTGTTTGAGTTATAACCCAAAAAGTGAAAATCTAGAGCTATTGTAGTGGAGTTGTAGGTAGACTTGCAGAGGGCCTATGTAGTCACGTTCGTACGTACGTACAAAGTCTGTGCCCAAGGCGTACATTAAGATCATACAGGATATGTACGTCAATACTGAAGCCGCCATCTAAACTATCGTAGGCCATACTAATCGCTTCCCGATTACTGTAGGTTTACCAGGGTCAGTGTTGAGCCTTTACTTGTTTTGCTTTCTGCTTGATGTCCTCTCAGCGGAAATTTTGGAGGCGCCGCCTTGGCTTATGAAATACGCTGATTACATCGCACTGGTGAGCAAGCTTAGGCAGGATCTTGAGATCAGATAAAACACCTAGAAGGAAGTGCTAGAAAAGGGGGTTTAAAGCTGAACGTCGCTAAAACGGACGGAGTATATGGAACAGCGCAATGCAGCGCGGATCATGAAACCATCCGTATAGGGAACGAAGCTGTCAAAAGAACAGATCAATTCAAATATCTCGGATTAGTGCTGCACGAATCCGGCGATATCGGAGCCAATGTCAAGTCCCGAATCTCTTCAGCTTGGGCCAAATAGCGGGAGCTTGCGGCTCGCGCTCATCTGTGATCCTAAAATTCCTGTTAAGGCTTATATACAACAGTATAATTAGACCTGTAATGCTCTACGGCTGCGAGACATGGCTGGCAATGACAAAACACGTCCGCGAACTCCTCGCCAACATAATGAAAATGCTGTGGCGGATGTGCGGAGTTATGCTACTCGACCGACTCGAGTACGTAACAACCGTTTGCCGGTTTGCCTCCCGTATGACATAAAAAAAGTACATCCTTGTCAGCCTTGGCGTGAGGAATATCGCGGATAAGGTTGAAGAGGCTCTGGTATAGTCACGTGTTACGTAAGCCCCAGGGCTACGCAGGGAATAGGTGTCTGAACCTGCCGGTATCAGGAAAGACATGCGGCCCAAGAAGCTGAGGATGGAAGGCAAGAAGATGGATTGATATCGCTGAGTGGGATGCGATAGCCAACGGCTTACGACGCGAGAATGCCGAAGACCGGGTGAAGTAGAGAAGAATCATCAAAATAACATGATAGCTAGACTGACATTTATATTTCTATTGAACTTGTTTACCAAATTTCATCCAGTAAAAATGCCCAATAAATAAAAGAAATATCCCTACCTTTCATCTATTAGGACCTAATAATTAGGTAAAAGGTTTAATACTTACGGGTTTGGTTTAGGTATTTTATAAGTGTAATATTGGTATTTTATAAGTGTAATATAACATGCCTCGTAGTCAAAACATGTAATAAATTATGATGTTTCTTTTGTTACAGGAAAATAAGAATGGCGTCTACAACTATGATAGAAACTGTCACCATCACAAGACCTCTAAAGGTAAATTAGTCAATAATGTAGGTACTGTATTTTTTTACACTAGCCAAGAGTAGTAGACTGGTGAAGTGGTAAGTGATGGCAAAAACGGGGCAAGCCTCGAGGAACAGCATATTTACCCTAACCGTAAACACAAGCAAAATTTTATAACTCGACGTCCATAAACATTCCACTGATTACCTAGTGGAATATTTTACCGTGCCATACTCTTCACGCTTCGCAGGCGAGTTGGTGATCGCAGCTCAAATTAGAAATAAGTTACCACGTAAATTTCAGTGTTGAAAAAAAGAATTAGAAAACGCTGCTGCCCATTTTCTATAAATAAATAATGTCGCACAAGGCAAAACAGGACCTCCTATTTTGCCTTGTGCGACATTATTTATTTCGTAAGTCGGGATGCTGCCATATACACCTCACGGCAAATTTTATTTGTTACTGGAATGGGAACAACATATTCGTTTTACGCCCGCCACTTTATTGCGCACAAATATCATACCCAGTTCTTTGCTTATGTAACTTATTTAATATTTAACGCATGCTGATCCAATTTGTAAATCCTTTACGTGTACGTTTCTTGATGAAAACCGTCAAGTGCGCGAAGCCGAGTATTGGATTAGCGACGTCGCTGGTGCGTTAGTGGAGATTCGCGTGAGGATGCAGACGCACGGTAACCTGACCGCTAGCTACCTATGGCAGCCCGGGGAGCTCGCTCGGCGCGTGCTTGGCGAGCGGCCCGCGCCCGTGCCGCCCACGCGCGAGCTCTGGCCGCCGCCGCAGCCGCCGCAGCCGCGCGCGCCGCACCGCCACCAGCCGCTCAGCGTCAGCACGCTGCAGGTCGCCTACCTCCAGGACGACTCCGCACCGAGGAAATGCGCCACGCTGCCCCCGCAAACGTATGCCCCCACCACCATACCCATCGACCCAGAACCCACACGCTACAGGGACACCGGCCACAGAGTACGCGTGTGCACCGTCGGCACCAACACGGAACCCCCGCCGACGATTCTCTCCAAGCTGCGGCGGCTGTTAAAAAGAGACGAGGACGGCCCCACGGGGCTTCCGCCGCCGGGGCGCCTGACGGCCATACCGCGGGAAACGGCCCTGGATGCGAGAGACGACGAAGGTCGAGCGCAAAGGGCGATAAATGGCATCAAAAAGGCAATCTCGGGAGCAAAGTATCGTATCGCACCGGGATCGGAACCCGTGGACAGTCCAAAAATAGTATACGATATGTCTAAACCCGGCGACAGAATGACGACGACGTTCGGTGTGCGAGAGCGAAGGAATTGGTGCAAATTGCCGTCGCGAGCGGCGTGCGGCCGGCGGCTGCGGGACGTGGGGAGCTGGTGCGAAGCGAAGCGGCCGCGGCGCCCCTCGCACCGACAGCCGCACCCGCCGCCCTTCCAGATCACACAGGTGTGAAGAGATTCATTTGCGGATTGTACTGCTATGCACTGTGTAATGAAATGATATTGTGACTTAAAACTCGCGTAATTTGTGTACGTGAAACCACTGAATGTCGTAACTGTGTACCGTTGCCTCAGGAAATGTAATTGTTACGTGCGATAATCGCAGAACGCTAAATGCTGTTCGTGTTTGTGTTGTAGAGCGATCGAAGTTTAAGTAGCGTTTTGGCTAATAAATGTGTCTCCGTAATCTGTGTTTTGTTGGCGCGCGGGGCGGGCGGGGCGGGGCGGCGCGGCGGCGGCAGTCCCGCGCGCCGCGTCGCCCGGTCCGCCCGCCCTAGCACCGAGGCCCGCCCTACGGACGTACCGATCATTTATCTTCCTTCCCACAAATCCCTTCAAAGTTCCGTTCTAGCGCTTCTTTGACAAACACCCGCCTTACAATTAAGAAGTTTCTCGAAATATTCATCGAAGATCGCAGAGAAGGTGAATTTTTGTGGAGTCACAAAATCGGCGCGACCCAATGCGCAAATCTCACGGACGAAACAGAAAATTGGGCTGAAAAACTCTTAGTTTGTGCGACTATTTAAAGATCTATATTTACGTACACTAAAGTTGTTGATGTTCAGAAAATAGTCACATTGATAAAGTTATATGTTTAAAACTTAGATGCTTACTTGTAATGTAAATGTCTCAAAGTTTTTAGTTCAGGATTAGGCATTTAGAAATCTAGTCAAGCGAGTGTTGCGTTTTTTTGTAACTTGTTTTATTTTCGACTAAAGTATTTTTTAAAGTCGGAGTGTTGCTAATCTGCCCTATACCTGGTAGTCTTGGCATAAACCGCTGAAATTATACTGATGAATGAAAGGGTTAGAAGCGGACGCCACACGCGCTTGTTTTTGTGAGTTGCTACTGAATTTCGGTTCCTAAGTAGATTACCAGAATATCGTTTCGAATTTTAGAAACTTATTTTGCTCGTGCTTGTTACGAAACGTCAGTGTAACCGAATGCTGCGAAAACTGCGTAGCTCACGACTGACAAAATTACGCACGTGCGCCTAGATGAAACCATTTTTGACTTCGTCTAAGCACGTCCGACACGTCCTTAAGATTTAGATCTGCAGAAGGGCGATCCTATAGTCGAAGCCAGATTCTAGAATTGTTTGGTGCCATAATATAATTAGAGACGCACTTTTGTTGAACCATGTTTATCTTCAAATCGTTCAATTTTACTTTAGTTTTTCTAAACTGTCATTATTTTTCTTTATTACAATTTTTTACTAGCGTTACGTAAATACAACAAAGGCAATCTACAATAACCTCGTTGCAAAGTCGATTGCCAAAAATGATAAAAGATTCTACACTTTATACTTACTTTTACTTTCGATTGGGCCAACAGTGGCAACCCAAGGGGCACGTGACGCATCATCACGCAGTGAAATGACGTTTGAAATTCAGCCGAATTCTGTCAGTTATATCGGCATACTGTACAGAATGAAGACATGTTTCTAAAACAAACAACTATGACGTGCGAGGAAATCCTACGATAGATGCCAGCTTGTTCCTCTCGTCTGTGTAACAGTTGTTGTTTTATAAACATTCGATATTTGTTGATTCAAATGTTGTCTATGTTTATTACCAAATTATAGATTTATAGATTGGGTAGTATAGTTTCGATCATCAGTCGTACGCTCGTGCTTTTAAATTAAACACGTTTAATACTTAGTAATTTTTGTCGAGTTTTCATTTACATCTCATCTCATTAAGGAGGTTTTGCTTTAAAATTCTGGTGGTGAGCTTGACGATAATCCTGCAACATCAGTTCAGCGCACGTTGTGCAAATGTAGTGTTATTTTTACGTTTCGAATCGTGTGGGTACATTGTAGTTGGTTTTTTGTCCAGACTGTCGTGACGCCCGCAGCCCGCAGGCGACCTCATTCGGCCACCAGTTTCCCTACACGCGTGTGCCACTCCGCCTGACCTAAATTACGGGGAAGCCATGCGGAAGGGGTAGCCTTTCACTAATCTTCACTCTGGTGACCAACAACTCAATCTCAGTCGACTCACTGATTTATAATGTAATCCTCATCAGGCATAGATAATTAATGGTTCCAAAATTATCTATTTACTATATAGCGTTTGCCCACGACTTCGTCCGCGTAGAAATCGGTTTTACATTCCGGACCCGTACCCGCGGGAACAACATTACATTTCGAGATAAATCATAGCGTATGTGCTAATCTGGATTTTAAAGCTACATTGCTGCCCAATTTCACGAACATTCTTTTAGTAGTTTTTGAGTGAAGAAGTAACAAACATGCAAACATCCATCCGTCCATACAAACTTTCGCATTATAGGGTAGGGTAGAAGTAGGGTAGCGGTAGGGTAGAGTAGAGGTAGGACTACACGCGAAATAAATCGCGCCGGGCCCACTAGTTTGTAATATTTGAGGGTTAATAATATTACAAGTCTGTTATACTTGTGTTATGTCCGCACTCTTCCTTTCTTTTTTTTTTTTTGCTTTTCTGAACTTTTCGAAACAATTTTATTTTCTAGATCCATAGCTTCAAACGTTGTGCGTGGCTTATCGTTTGTTAGAAGTTTCATTTCGCTGAAACTAAATGGGGCCAGTAGTTAGAACGGGGCAATTCTTTCAAATGTCGATGTCTTTAGTTTTATTACTACTAGCAATAGCGACTATCCACCTGCATATACTATACCTAGTGTAGTGTTTTAGGTAGGTATGTCGAATGACTTGCAGGCAAAGCTTTTCGTAGTGCTGTCATTAATCACTTTTCAATTAGTTATTCACAACGTTGTTGGCTGGGGATTTTTTTATCATGTACTGGAAATGACATTGATGAATTTAAGGGCATCATTCTTTGCAGCCCTGCCGCCCCGCCCCGTCCACAAACAACGTGCTCTTCGCTCACTGTTTCCGTTGAGTCCTAAATTCATTGTAATTGTCCCTTGTATTTCATTCAAAATTGCATAGACTGAAGTCAGCATAGATATAAAGTGTAATTTTTATCTTTGTAGGTATGTCAGCTTTAGCTTTGTTTATAAAATATTTTGAAACTTATTTTAACCCGTTCGCAGCGGCCGCCTCGTCATTTGGGTCGTAATTGACGTTACGCGAATGCGCACGGACTCGTCTGGCCTCAATTATTTTATCTATTACCCATGTTAAACAATACCCCCTAACTAAACTTTGAAATTATTCCTATCCTAAGCCCTCAGCCTTACATCTACACAACGATCGTTAAGGGTCCAAAAGGAAACCCCAGTGTAACAATAACATCAACAGTAAAAGACTGAGCGAACTTGACTTGAGCGTTGACTGTCGCGTGTCGCGTCGTCGAGTGTTGTGCCAGCTTGTGCCAGCGTGTGCCTCGTCTAGTGTGGTGTGTCAGCGTGTGGCGGCGTGGCGGCGGGCCGGTAGCGACGCATGCAGGGGCGCGCGGGCGCAGGCCCGGGCGGGCTCCGCTCCAACCCGCGCGCCCTCCCGCCACCGGTGCTGCCGCCGCCGCCGCAGTTCGCCACCGACGACGACGAGATGCCGGCCAATCAGATCGCGCAGGTGCTGCATACGTTCCAAATCTAGCTATGTTAGCCACGGCGAAGCTTGAAGCCTAGCTAGTAGCAAAGTCAGAGGTTTCTGCGATGTGTGGTACAGGAGAGCTTGATATGTATTGTAACCTGGGCCTATTATCGCGCTGCGATATCTCGAATACGACGAATTGTCTCTAGACGGTTAGTAAGGGTTAATGTTTCGGTTGTGCTCTCGCGCACGAGAGTGCGGGGTCCGCCTTGACCATTATCCAGGATTCCGCAGATCAGATAATCAGAGACAGATAAGATTACAGTGGAGCGATTGCCATCTGACGTCCGTGACCCTGCTACCAAGGGAACCAGACCAGTAGCCGTATTCACAATGGCTCGGAAATCGGATTCGGATACGGAATCGACAAAGGACCCCGCAAAAGTTCTTTGGAAAATCTGGTTTCAGTTAATTTTGATGAAATTTTCATATGTTAAAGAGAGTAGAGTTTCCGTGGAATCTATCGGGATTCTGAATAATAGTTTTCGAATCGATCGACACGGATTCGCCGCTCACGAATTTCGTGTCGAATCGTTCGGAAACGGTTTCGAATCATTGTGAATACGGCTACTGATTGGATAATGGTTACACATTCAGTCGCCTGAATGTGCTGGTTTCATCACGATGTTTCCCTCACCGTAAGAGCATCGGTTAGCATTGAACTAATGTACATAACTCAGAAAAGAGTCATTGGTGCATGGCCGCAGTTGGGAATCGAACCCGGTACCGTACCGAATCGGCCCGTTTAGGAGTCGGATACCTGAACCACTCGGGCACCGGCGTACCTCAAATTTCTAATAAATACCATTGAAATCACTATTGCAGCCAAAAAACTTATTCTCAACGATCTTCGACAATCCTTCAATATTGAAAATGGTCTTAGTGTCGTTTCAATGCAGAGTTGTGGCAAGAAATAATGTCGAATTCGAGATGTCGCAGCACGGGATCCGCCCACTTGCACTTCTCCGTCACCCCAGGCCAACCCACTGGGATAAACGGTAGACGTTTTAAGAAAGTAGATATTCAAAGACGAAACAGAGGGAACTCTCTTTAAAGTGAAAAAAAAGGCACAAAACCATTTTAGACACTTGTCTGAGCACTTCGTTTTATATTTGAATCTCAGTGTCTCTGTAATTACGATACCTTTCATTTGAAAAACGAATCACTTAAATTTTTTTAGATAACCGGGATAATCTAGCTGATGGAAAGTGGAACGTGTTCCAGATTCCGTTCCTTAAATGCTTGCAGTTTCCTTTCCTTGGATACATGTAATAAAAACGTAAAAAGAAAAAACAGAAAAGGGTGAATAGGTGTATTGCAATAGAAGCAAATATTGCAATAATTGTTACAGTTCTGCTAGTACCTAATTGGTTTATTAAGGATTCCTCGATTCTGCAACTGGCACCTCTGGGTTCGATTCATTAAAAATTCCTGAACCCGCATTTTTATCGGTGCTTTGAAAAATGGCTACTTCGCTTACTGGCATCGTCGAAATTGAATTCAGCATCGCTCGCCAATAGCCGAGTAGAATATCGAATAGCTACTAGTTGATTTTAAATTCCCCATGAATGAAAATTGGAGCGTAGTTACTTCAGCCAAATTCTTTTTCATTGCTAAAACAGAGTAAACGATTTCATATCTAGGTAAAGTGTGGCTGAAATAAAAGTAGAGTTACATTTAGGTCTCCTCCGACATAGTTATGTTATGGTCTTTCTTAACAGTATAGTTGACGACCTAAGTTTTTATGAGCGGCTTTACTGCCTAAATAACGTCAGTCAAAAAGTTTACGCCGGAGCTCGAAATAAAATTCGTGACTTTGTTCGTGGCGTAAAACGTAAACGTTAACGTTCCGAATGCTCAGTGTGCAGCGTAACTAAACTAGCCGGGTTAGATTGGCCTGTATTTGTTTGTGAACGGAAATTGGATCCGCGGCTTTTGCTTTTATTTTATTCAGATTACCTATCGCGTCGGGCTATTTTCAATGCGACGGTCTGGTACAATGTCTAGTGTGTTTGCAGTGATTGCTTTACTGCATTCAGCTTGACTCTTATTCAACGTAACATAGGTATACGTTGGTATGTGATTAATCTCTCGCAGGATGTCGTTCCATTCGAATTTGTCAGTATATTCAAATGGAACGTGTCTTGACGCGACCCCTGGCAATAACCGGAAGCTGACATGAGCCGCTTTGTAATTTTAATGAATAAACTCCCTCTTCATGACATATGCTTCCGTCTGATCCAATAGACTTTTAGGCCTACTAAGGATCCCTGCCCTTTCCGAAATGCTTTGTATTCGTCTGTGAATAGGCTTACTTTACTTATCAAAGCCAATTAGTTTTAGTTTGTTTGTTTCGGGGGACTTAAATTTCCGATGTTCTTCTTGTATTGTCTGAATACCCAGAAATTACATGTTTACGAACTGGTTCCTAATTTTAGGCGAATCGGTTTTCTAGCTAACCCAAATTATATTCAGGGTTGACCGATAAGCGCTTAGTCGCCACATCAAAGTAAACCGAACTCAGACATTTGCGGGGGATTATATCGCATAAATTGAAAACTTCGCTCTCAGAGGTGTCACGCGGGCTTTACTTTGGAAAACAAGCGGACACCCCCGAGAAGATCGTCTGAGAAGGGTTCGGAGGGTCCGCTAACAGCTGACGGCGGCTTCGGGGCGCTGGAGGAGCCCGGTGCGATCGATGGCCGCGCCCCGCCGTCCCGACCCGCCCCCGCCTCACCTCGAGACACCCACACCACTCACTTTCCCGCATTTCTTTCCCTCGTGTTTTGATTTCTAGCACTACTCGGAATAATTCGCGCCGCAGCCGTGATGGATGTCGGCCGGGCGGCGGCGGGCGCTGCAACGCGCCTCGTGTGGAACAATGCGCTTTGTCTGCCATGCGAGGCGTTTTCCCCACTGGGAAAATAACTTTTTTGATGTATGCACCTACCTCTCTTCTGTATGCATTGTTCCGGCGAGTACGGCGGCAACGTACGGCAGCTGGCCTGCTTTCAGTCTCCTAAAAATCTTCTAAAAGATTTCGAATTTACGATCAATCCTTTGCTGTGTTTATTTATTTGTCGGACTGAACAAGCGTTCCTTCGTATCCATTGTTTTAGGTTTATTCTATTTTCAGCTTGTGAGAGAGCTTGTTGTTACTATGGATATGGATATATTGTACGCTACATTTCCTTTCTGGGAATTGTATAGTTTTAACCACGATCCATAGCTACTGCTCCATTGTGAATGTGTTAATTATGCATCACATTGTTTCTCTCCGCATACTGCAGTGAAAATTAATGGGGCGATTTTGCAATAATTGGATATTGGGATAATGCGGTATTAACCAGCAGATATTACTTTAAGCCGTTTACCTACTGCATATGTCGCAGCCATCTGGTTAAATCAGCCATTTAATGAGAAGGCTAGTCCGTTAATAAGACGCCGGCATTCAATTGAATGACTAGGCCGATCGCTGATTTTACTAGCTTCACTCAACGTTTAACTAGTTGTCTTATTAAAGGCAGCCCTTCGGAGACGGCTGAAGTAAAATCAGGCAGGTGATTTAAATTTAGTTCAAATTTTATCTACTGCTGCGCTGGTAGTCACCAAAACAAATCTGGCGTCAGACAGCTCGCACAGCAAGCTCGTCGTTTTAACTAAATTTAAAATGTGGTACATGTTTTTAAGTAAGAATTGAGATAACTTTTAGTATTCTTACTGTTACGGGTCTGGGTGTTTTATGTATAATAAGTATGTATTTAAAAAGTATATAAGTAGTTTATCAGTTACCTAGCACCCATAACACAAGCTTTGCTTACTTTGGGGCTAGATGGCGCTGTGTGAATTTGTCAACGATTATTTATTTATTATTTATTTGATTATTTATCTTAATTCTTTACGATAACTGAATATGTTCATTTTCTTTTTATACTTACCTTTAATTAGAAACAAATGCCAAACTTTCGTGTCATTTTATATTTAATATTATAAAATAGGACTTTAGTGCACTGTTGCTATTGTTCCTACTACATTAAAGTTATAAATTTAAAGTTTTATTAAATATTTTAACTTAGTTAAATACGGTCATAGGTACCTACTCGCAATACAATTAATTGTATACCTACTTATTGAATATCTTGCGACTAATAATGTTTTATTATATAAAAGTGATCTTTATTAATTCATTATTTTTTATCTTAAGTAAAGTTTATCATTTAAGTTGCGAACTTATGGTCACTCTAACCAACCATCTGTATACCCTTTAACAAAACGGCTATATAACGTTCAGCCAAGTAGTTAAACGTTACATTCAACAACTTGGCTGGTTACCCTTTAGTCATTTAATTAAATGCCGGCGTATGATTAACGGACTAGCCTTCTAATTAAATGGCTGATTTAACCAGTTGGCTGCGACACATACATTGCGTTAGTTTTGTACTCACATTATAATAAAATTGGTGCATTTATACTGTCGAATATTTCTATCTACTTTCATAAAGGTGTACATGTGCTTAAAATATATATATTTAACTTTGAGTTAATACATTATATTGGTTGACAGTGAGTAATGAATGTTTAGCACTTAGTTTTATTTGACTTTAACGCGTAGAAACAAACATTTGAGGGATAGTGGCTCTATGGCTACCTTTTTTGAGTTAAGTACATTAGTTGAACACTAACCGATGCTCTTACGGTGACGGTAACATCATGAGGAAACCTGCATATTCAGTCCATGATCCAATCTGGTCAGGTTCTCCTATTACCAAGGTCACAGAGGTCAGACGGCAGTCGCTCTACTGTAAATTAAAATAACCTGATCTGCCAAATCATGGTCAAGGCGGACTCCCGGTTCACGAGCGCGGAAGCCCGAAAACGTTTAGGGACGTTTGTAGGAATTACAATTCATGGGTTATAATATAATAGAGTTAGAGTTAGGTTAGAGAAAGCAACCTTTTCTGTCCCTTTTTTTATACCACTAACGTGGTAAACGAGCTTACGGCCTGCCTGATGGTAAGCAGTCACCGCAGCCTATGGACGTGTTTTCAATACTGCGATCTCATGCAATAGTAATTGTGGTAAAACTCTTCAAAATTGAGGAGGCTCAAGATTTTGATGGTGGATCATATCTGTGTGTGTGTGTGTGTTTTTATCGTTATCCTTACTCTATATTAGCCCATTGCGCTCTATCTTTGACAGCCAAGGATAGAGCGCAATGAGCAAATAATTATAGAGTTGAGGCAAGGCTTGGCTTTCCGCATACAGCTTCCGATACTACACCTTGGGCGTCCAAAGCTCGTTTGCCGATTCACGGCCTCCACATAATAAGACGGTTCTTACTTTAACGATTGTGGACCTAAATTTAAAGACTAGATAGTGAACTTGTATAGGCTGATGATGATGAGGTAGATACTATACCTGCTTATAACAATACTATGCCTGTATACTTATAGTCTAGCAAATTTGTTATGTAACAACCTAACCGACAAAAACGTCGGATAACCCCCGACCAAGTTTACTTAAACTCAAATATTTTATAAAGTACATAACCGATTTTAATGAAACATAGCTAAGAACCATCTCGATTAAACTGGCTTTCAAATAGAGAAAACCGCATGCAAATCGGTCTACCCGTTCGGAAGCTACGATGCCACAGACAGACACACAAAGCCATACACGCGTAAAACTTACAACACCCCTCTGTTTTCGTCGCGAGTTAAAAAGGTTAGATACTCCCGCCGAGTCCATGTCGGCGAACATGTATTACTCGCATCCGTCAACAGAGGGGCTGCCGTAATAAATTGCCAAGTACCTAGCGGCGGTGATAACTCCGCCAGGGACGCGGGACGTCCGGGGATGAGTTACGCGAGCGCTGTTCCGCGAAAACGGGAGGCTTCCGCCATTGCAGCAGGGACAACGCGGAGCCTGGAGGCTGTCCGCCTAATCCGGTCACCGACGGCTTTGCTACATGATTAAGGACTGCTGTGTTCCAAATGTTTTTCTTAACGGCCCTTGTTAGCGCCACCCTCTTTTGGTTTGATCTAAATCTTGCGTCTTTTTCGCTATTGACTTGTTTGTCTTACGTATGCTGTATTTTTTAGACTTCAACGCCAACTGCTGCTGTGCTTTTCAGTCTACATTTGACTGATTCTACTTTTGACACCGTAGTAAATTTTTTACCGTTACTGCATTAGACAGATTCTGCATTTGATCGATTCTATAATTTAGTGATTATACGCTTGACTGATTCTTTAAAACATTACAGTAGTAAATCAAAGTAGAAAATAGTGGTGTGTGAATTCAAAGATCTCTGATCCATTACATCCCAATTAGCTTAGGTCAGCGTTATGACATTGTATGGAGGAGCTCCAGGGCAATGTCATTCGGTACACGTTACTTTCAAAGTTCATGAATTTAGCGTTCCGTTCAATTGAATAATTGCTTAACAAGTTAGCCGTTTAATTAACCGGCTAATTTAACCACCCGGCTGCGACGTATTATTCATCCGTATCCCTAAGCACGGTAGACGGATTACGTGGCGCGAATGACGAGTCTCTTGAATGTAAATGAAAATCACGTACGTAACAATAAAAGAATACAATATAATATTTTCTTTATTTTATAATGTTAATACTAGGTACCCATGTGTGATTAATGCGATTCTACCTATCTGCGGATTATTACCGCAACGAAACTGTATTGTAAACACCACGTAGTATTTGTCATACATGAGTTTGTTTGAAATACAACTCGTTGAATATTATCTATATGGTACAAGGACACCTGACTTCTTTACTTATACTTTCCTCGGAATCACTTTGCGGAAAGCGATAACTATATTTTATTATTTCTGTATTGTGCGGCCGTGTGGGGTCCGGTAGAGTACTAAGTACCAAGCAATCCCAAGATTCAACGATTAATGTCTCCAGTAGAACAAGAAGTGGGAGGCAGCATTTTCTGTTCAGTGTTTTCAACAACGCCTTCAAAAGGTCGTAGGGAGCCGATGGATGCTAGAGGCACAGAGCGGATCTTGGACATGGGTCGACGACGACACGGGACGATGACTATGTTCAGCAGTGGACGTATATGTTGAGGTGATGTCATTATGATGATTTTCAACACTGCGACCTCCAACCCGCCAGCGAAGCGTTACGAGTACGGCGATATACTAATAATATGCGTTTCTTTTATAACTTCTCACTTCTGTAGGCCTGCTGGAAGAAATTTCTTTTAAGAAATAAGTAGTGCCTGTTGTGTCATTTATAATTGTGTTTTTTCCTTTATGATTTATTATGTACAATAAATAGTTAAATATTAAATAATAAGTAAATAAGGATTCTAGTGATGATGATGACAATTAATATTTATTCATTCGTTAACCTTCGTTGCAGGTGATCGCCCTGATATGCGGGCTTCTGGTCGTGATCCTCATGGTGTTGGGGCTGGCCTCCGCGGATTGGCTGATGGCTCTCGGGTGGCGGCAGGGGCTCTTCATGCACTGCATAGACCCGGACGCACCGACTCCCCTGCCGTTTGACATCGTTGCACAGCCCGGCTGCTACGCTGCCAGGCCCGCTACCTACATTAAGTGAGTATGCGAGGTCTTCACATGTGTTCTTCTCCTTATCGGCATGAATTCACCGGTGGTAGAAACTCCGCAGGGCTGAGGAATCCTCCTGGGTGGTCCGCCTTATCGATTGCTGGCGATAAGTGACAATGTCCGCGTGGTGTTCCGGTTTGAAGGTTAATACAGTTTACAGGAAGAACGCACCTACGGTTTTGCATTTTTGTTACGTACACAATGAATGCGCGGCGGTCCGCTCACGCTGCAGCTAACTGTACAAAAATATACGTATTCTCCTATGACTTTCGGTAGAAAAAACTTTGAAACTAAGGCCGTCTGTTGGCAAAATAGCGTTACATTGTTGTTTTACTCGCGTCCTTAAACTTTTAAAAGACCTCAAGGGAACGGTTTTCCACCAATATTTAATACGAACAGACAACAGGCCCCGATCACTTTTCGTTGGTAGGTGGGTACTGCGAAAGAAAACCTCCCGCGGGAGCCGAGACGGTTTGGCAACGGTTTTGACCGAATAATAGATGACTCTAGCTAGAACAAAAAGGAAAGTTCCTCTAGGCGCCTTTTCTCTGTAACATTGAGTGTCCAATTCTTTTTGTGGATAGCTGTTTTAACCTTTGGTAGAATTCCTGCAATGCGTATGTACTGCAATGTATGACGTAGTTTGGCGCTGTTTTTATTTCAAAAGAAAGTGACTTTTTACGAAAAATGAGGAGTGGACATTGCATAACTAATTAGAAGTTTACACAATACACTTACACTTACACTTACATACAATAATATACAGGGTGTCCCAGAAAGCGACGTCCAAACGATAACCATTAATAGGCCAAGTGATGACAGTAATTAGAAAAATAAAATAAAAAATCAATCCTAAGTACTTACAAAGTTATAGGTATTTAAATATTTTTTAAAATTTAACAGCCTTTGTAGTACTTTTGATCACTGTGACCACAAATATTAACAGATTTAATTTTTATTTTTTATTTTGTGTTCCTGAATAATGACGTTATTAATTAGTGCCTAAAATTAATGCCTTAACATCTTCATTTATTAGTAAAAATGAAATTAAATAAGAGCGATGAAATATTTTTTTTACATCACGCAACTTTGACGGTCTACACTGAAAAAAAAATGTACCAGGCTAAATTGGCAAGTAGTTTTAAAAAATGGCGCATTTCTTCGTGATTTCAAAATGGTATGATACTTATTCATAAATTAACGAACAATGTTTTTAAAAAACAATAATACTGTCAACTCCATAATTTTTAATTTACAACAAAATGCCCTCACATGCAATGAATCTTTCTCTAAGCCACTAGTTTGATTCAGACGCATAGAAAGTTATTCTGTTAAGTGTAAACGAGGCAAAAACTTCTTTTAGAAGGACTGAGTACCTACTACGAGTTGCAAAACTAACATACCTACTATTTTAACACACTTAGTGAATGAAGCTAGCACATACTTATTTGTTAAAAAAAGGTAATGAATACAGACTTTAATAAAGGTTTATTTCAAAAATATGTTTTTCAATATGTTCTTAAAATGTTGGCCTCTTATCATAAATACAAGCCCTCATTTTTCTTAGTAAAGAGCACTTTATGTGACGAGCAAAATTTCGACGATTTATGTACTCCACACCCTCAGTAATTTTGTACTGCCAATCACAAAACAACTTTGTAAGTGCTTAGGATTGATTTTTTATTTTATTTTTCTGATTACTGTCATCACTTGGCCTATTAATGGTTAACGTTTGGACGTCGCTTTCTGGGACAGCCTGTATATAGGTAGATGAAGGGATTATGATTTTATTTAAAGATGATGATTGTGACGTGATGTTGTTTTTTGCTCCACCAAAATTTATAGGTTCATAGTGGTATCTCAGACTAAACAAACTACGTAGAAGTAGTACCTGTAATACCTACAAATTCGTAAATAAACTGATGAGAATGATGTAACAATAGTTTACAAACGTGCTCTACTCATTAGTCCACCTTATAGCCCGTAGTGTTAATTGACATTGGCTTTGGAAATGTAGCGATTAGTGTATGTATTTACATGTTCATGAAATTTCGTAACTTCGTAGTTTGTTGTTCCTGGTGTGATGAATATGCGCTCGTTATGGTGATTTGACGCCCATACTAAATTTCTTTTGACATTCTATCATTCGTTTGAGTGTTTAGTGATTGTATTATAGGTTTCTATAGTTTCTATAGATTAATGATATAAAGCAGTTAAATCGTAAAAAGCACAAGTTACCGCTAGATGGCGTTGTTTTGAGTTTTCATTATTTTTCTTTTTCATTGCTTTGTTTTATATTATTAACATGTAGAAATCTATTTCGCGCTCAATTGGACACATTTACTAACGGCCAATTGCACAAACTTACATTAAAAACATCAAAACCTTAAAGGAATGACGATCAAAAGTTTCATAAAATTTGTATGAAAATCGTACCGCCTTAACAACCAAAAATACCTCCGGTCTTTGACGAAATCTATGGCTAGAACAAGTACTTAGCAATTAGAGGCCATAACATCTACGATTCATGCACTTAGGTTTCACGGTACAAAAATTTAGAACAGTAGATGCGCTATCACCGTTGAAGACTAAGATGATAGAGTGCTGGCTGAATTTTCCTTCAAAATATTGTTGCTTGGCGGCAGAAATAGTTGAGGCGTTGGTAGTTACCTACGGGGAGTCCTCGAGTTGAGTCCTATCACCAGATGAACCCTATTGTGTGACCAGGACTGCAGCAGGTCTGTGCGCGTGGGAACGCTTGCGGCGAGAGGCATATCCTCTGTTAGTGATACGACGTGTACGTCCATAACCTAACCGACAGGAAAAGTCGGATAACCCCTAACCAAGTAAACATAATTATACTTCTACTAGCTGACCCGGCAAACGTTGTTTTGCCATATAAATAATTTCCTAAAAAAATAAAAATTTAGGGGTGGACCTACCCTACACCTACCGTACACTTACCCTACACCTACCCTACACCTACCCTACACCTACCCTACACCTACCCTACACCTACCCTACACCTACCCCTACCCTACACCTACCCTACACCTACCCTACACCTACGTCTAAAAAATAAAAATAAAAATTTAGGGGTGGACTACCCCTAACATTTAGGGGGATGAAAAATAGATGTTGGCCGATTCTCATAGATACCGGATAAGCACAAAAAATTTCATCAAAATCGGTCAAGCCGTTTCGGAGGAGTATGGCAACGAAAACTGTGACACGAGAATTTTATATATTAGATATTTTCTAAACTACTTAACCGAATTAAACTTGGGACAAAGCTACGAACCATCTCGATTAAATTGGCTTTCAAACAAACCGCATCGAAATCGGTCCATCCGTTGGGGAGCTACGTTGCCACAGGCAGGCACACAGAGCCACGGATACACACGTCAGACTTATGACACCCCGCTATTTTCGTCGGGGCTGAAATTCAATCTAGTCTATTTTACTTAGACAGCGGCTGAGAGGAGAAGCATATTGTGCTCTAATACGACGTGTACGTCAAAAACAGCGGTACGCATCGCAAAAGAACTTCAATCCACAAGTATTATTTTTTTATGTAGGCAGACATACAGGCATGCGGCCCACCTGATGGAAAGTGGTCACTGCCGCCTATGGACATCAGCAACACCAGAGGCGCTACCAATACGCTGCCTGCCTCTAACGAGACATTTAATATACCTCTTGAACGATTCATGTCATAGGCCAAGGGAAACACTGTGGCAGGGAGCTCATTCCACATCGGAATTGTCCGAGCGAGAAACGTAAAATCATGGGGTGTTATAAGGTAAAGAGCATCGGTGGCCGGGCGGTTGAGTATACAACTCGTAAGCGAGAGGTATCGGGTTCGAATCCCGCTGCGGCTATGTACCAATGATTCTTTTCTGAGTTATGTGCATTAGTTGAATACTAACCAATGCTCTTACGGTGAGGGAAAACATCGTGATGAAACCTGCAAATTCAGGCAACTGAATTTGTAACCATGATCCAATCTGGTCAGGTTCCCCTGGTAGCAGGGGCACGGAGGTCAGATGGTAGTCGCTCCACTGTAATTACCTGATCCTCGTTGCCGAGAGCACAACCGGGACATTAACGCCTTGATGATTATTTTTTATTTATGGGGTGTTATAAGGTCTATTTTCCTTGTCCAGGGCGGCGGCCGGGCTGTGCGTGGCGACGCTGGCGGCGGACGTGTGCGGCGCCCTGCTGACCGGGCTGGGGCTCCGCGCGGCCGACCACCGCACCAAGTACCGATACTACCGGTTCGCGGTGCTCGCCATGGCGCTCGCACGTATGTATACTTATAGCTGTTACCCTGAATTGGTGTTTAGGTATGAAGAGGTGAAAGAGTGTGGGAGAGGCGGGTGAAGTTTGTCAGTGGAATCTGCTTACCCCTACGAGAAAACGGCGTGACGTTATGTATGCAAAAAATTTTTGAGTAGGACCCTACCCTTAGAATCGTCAAAGAGGAGAGGGTAGGAAAGCAGGAAGGAAACACACAGTGACATGTTGGTCACCCCAGGACCAGAGCACATACACCCCACGCCGACAACGGCCGGACCGTGTTAGACAATACCAGACAGAGCCGGTCAGTGTCCGACAATGTCAAGCAGAGCCGGACCGCTATGTTTGTATGTATGGCGACTGCAGCCAACTACACTGAGCAATCAAATCGCCATTCAAGCCATCTTTTTACGTCTACCCACGCTCATATATTTCGGGCGTTACAAATCGGTCTATAACTTTATAAATAAGTGATAGATTTTTATTCGGTTTTCAACACGATTTCACGCCAGTCAATATTTTTTCATAGACGAATTTGCAGCTGTCTTGAAAAAATATTGCCTTGCGTAAAGCGATAGTAACTAATTAAATACTTCGATAATCATTGTTTCCTCATTGCTTCATGATGTTATTGATCTTAATAGCTACACAATAAACAATCTGATACCAAATTTATCTAAATCGGTCAAAAGCCGTTTGAAAGTAGAATGGACACACACGCAGGCCGATCTTTGCCTTCCATTCTATTTGCCACTGCTTTGAACTTCGAGGTAAAATAATCAAAACCGTGGTGATAAGTGACTAACTTAATTTATACAATTTTGTCCACCATTATCATCTGGTGGTACAAATCATACACAACTACCAACGTGATGTTTCATCACTGATTAACAGAAACACATCCACGGGCATAATAAAATATGTATGTAAGCTACGCGTTTTACGTGAATAGGTGGTATCCGAAGAATCCCAACCCACGTCTGAATCCCCGAAGATAGAAGGTGGAAGGCCTGAGGCCTGCACCCTTACGCACTACAATATATGAAAATAATGTATTTGTGCCATGACTTTGATAATGTTTTTGTCTATTGTAAGTACCTACGGAACACAAATAGAATTAAAATTACACTAGAAATAGAATTTAATTTGGGTCCGAGCTCACGAATATTTTACTAACATACAATTATGTAATTTCTCCCATGCTACAAATCAATGTGTAATTAGATAATTGCATGTGCGATGTAACAGCAATTAGTCGTTAGTCCGCCAGAGCGGAATAGTGTCAATCCTCCTCGGGCCAATTTGCGGATACCTATTGTAATACAAAACGGATATTGACTAGACTTTTAACTAGCATATTCTCGTTCAAAAAGGCTGTACATCTTGTATATCTGTAAAATTGTATAAATTTAACATTTATTTATGTAAATATGTTTATTTATGTTAAGACCTTGTCTTATAGTTTCTCCCGCACCGTCTACCGTTTTCGATCATATTTTTTCACGGTTGACTGGTAGATAAGGCTATTTTAGCTTTAAGTCCGCCAATGTACCTTAAGTGCATAATGTTTTAATAAATAAATATTATAGTTATTTTGTTAGATATTAGGTGTTAGGAACTAGACGCAAACCGGCTCGCACTTCCATAGACCAGAAAAATGACGAGTAACGTTAGCATTTCCTGTGTTTTAATGCTCAGTTTAGGCTGCGGTAGGGGTATGGTAGAGGTAGGGATAGGGTAGGGTAGGGCACGGTAGGCGTAGGGTAGGGTAAGATAGGGGTAGGGCAGGGCTAGGGTAGGGGCACGGTAGGGAGGGCATGGCGGAGGTAACTGTAGGGGCTAGGTCGCTCTTTTCCCTCAAATATGGATGAAGTGGTCGGTGCCTGCCTTGGTGGACTGGCTTACTCTTGCTGTAGTACAAAGGCGGTCTTATCGCGATAAAAGCGATCTCTTCCAGATAACCATTTTACGGACGTCGTAGAAGGATCTTAGATAAAGCAGGCATGTAATGTACAGAGAGTCAACTTAAACTCTATCTACATTAAATGACGAACAAAGGTTTCTAATACAAATTAAGAAAAGAAAAAAAAAGAAACACAAATATTGCTATTCCGTATCTCATGAACACAGGCGATGTACTTCAGTTGTTCGTTGTTAGGAGATGTACTTTCAGTTTCCTTTTAAATGTGAGCGGTAGTTTTAGGTAGCTTTCTTAAGTATACTAGACATACCTATTTAACATGTCGGCGCTGACTGACTGGCATTGTCCGGCGCTGCCCGGCTCTGCCTGGAATTGTCGTGTACGGCCCGGCCGTTTTCGGCGTGGGGTGGGTCAGTGTGTGCTCCGGCCTTGGGGCCAATGTGTCACTGTGTGTTTCCTTCCTACTCTTCAACCCTCTCTTTTTTGACGATTAAAAGAAATATTTAATGTCCTAATCAATAAATAAACGATGAGTTTGAATGGTAGTAATACTCTGATCTTGATCGGAGAGTGTGACGTACGGGCTTAGCCAGGTTTTGGTTTTGGGGGGGTTCCTAAAGATCAAAACATATAAATATCGATCCGTATCGATCCCCCCCACTGACAATGAAAAATCAGCGAGCGTAGTGAGCACATTTTTCCAATTTTGGCTCAATTGACTTGGGTAGAACATTATATCTAAATATAACAAAAACCAATGACTGCAGCGAGGTCGGCTTGGCCTTTTTGGTATCCTACATATTGGCTCTTTAAATCCGAAGTACGCGGCGCGATTGGTGTGAATATTTAATAAATGAATTTTTTCAATGTTTGGTTAAAAAGAGCTGTAGCAAACTTATTAAAGAAAGAACTAATGAATTAGAGAGCTCGAAAATTTCGGTATTTTGGCTGTAAAAATCTGGATTGATCAAGCGGTGTGAAATGATTTGGGGGGGGGGGGGGGGGGGTTGTGCTATGCTCAATACAAGTAAAGTGTCAAGTGCTGCGCAGGTAAACCCTTACTTAAAAGGAGACCCCTACAACTCATAAAATTGTGATTGTAAATTTAGTTGATGGAATAATTTTTATTTTTTATTTTTTTTTACTTTATAACACTCGCCTCAATTTTAACATGGTTTTTCTTTATTATCTTTTCAGTGATGTGCATCTTAATAGCGCTGGTGATCTACCCGGTCTGCTTTGCTGCTGAGTTGAATCTTGGTAAATATTACATTATCCATTTGCAGCTTTTTACCTTGAATATGATTTGTCACTTTCTTTTAAATTCAATCATTTCTCTGGCAGATAAAGACAACATATTTTTACAAATTCAAGTTTATAAAACGTCAAATAACTTTTACGAATAAGTCGGTTAGATTGTAATACAATTTTATATTTTAAATAATTTTAGCGTGCTTACCACGCGGTATGTATGCCTCCTACATACATACACAATCCGTAGCCGAAGCGAGGTCGATCAAGGTCTTTCGCTGGGGACCCTAGGACTGGTAAAACAGTCTCGGTGTACTAAATAGTTATTATGATACTGTGTGCAGGCAACAGGTCGGTGTGGGAGTTCGGATGGGCGTACGGCGTGGGCTGGGGCGCCGCCATCTTCCTTTTCGGAGCCGTAGTGCTGCTGCTCTGCGACAAGGAGAGCGAGGAGCTGTATTACAAGGAGCGGAAAGTGAGTGTCGCCATTTGGTCCACTGGGGGGGCGTAGATCAAAGCTATTCACTAGCTTGATTTTTTTATGACATACGGAAGCCAAACAGTCATGCGAGCCACCTGATGCAAAGTGGTCACCGCCGCCTATGGACATCAGCAACACCAGGGGTGCTGCAAATGCGTGGCCCGCCTCTAAGGAGACCTCTAATATACCTCTTGAAGGATCCCATGTCATAGTCCGAAGGATATACTGGCTGAAAATGTTGTATATACCTATAATTTTGGTGCATTAAAGTCTAAAGGAACTTGTAAATTTAGTACTCGGTCGGGCTTACCATGAGCTCTTATAGGAGGACCTAAACAGAACTGCCCTGCTTAGAATGAGCCAGCGGTATACATACATAAGCTTGTCTCGCTCTAAGCAGTGCTATTCTGTAGGCTAATTACGTAACGTTATTGCCAACAATTCTCCGATTTCAATGATTGAAATTGTTACTTTTGCGATACCGTACGATCGTTTCAATAGTTAAAGTTTATTGCAATGTAACTTTGTGT
This sequence comes from Blastobasis lacticolella, assembly GCA_905147135.1. Taxonomy (NCBI): domain Eukaryota; kingdom Metazoa; phylum Arthropoda; class Insecta; order Lepidoptera; family Blastobasidae; genus Blastobasis; species Blastobasis lacticolella. The sequence continues at coordinate 16,099,722 of LR990045.1, forward strand.
GCAACTGAGCCCATGAAATCGATGATTCCGCATCATTACACACAAAGTTCCATTGCAATCAACTTAAACTATTATAGTTGCGAAAACTATCATACGTATTCGCAACTGTAACAATTTCAATAATTAAGAGAATTGATGGCAACAGAGTTACGTAATTATAATAGGACCACGATAAGTCCGTATTGACGGACAGTAGTAAAAATATATAAAGTGTGGATATGGCAATAATCTGGGGATAATCTGTCCTTCTTGTAAATATTCAGTTATTTGGCTTGCCTTGTACTTTTAGTTTTTCGTCTGAAAAATATCTCCCGCACTTCCTTTTAAATTGTTTTGCCTATATTTAATATTATTTTTCATAACTAACGAATGTAGCAATCCTACAGAAATCAAATTGTTTGTGACGATCTATGACGTTCAAAAAACATGGCATAAGTTGCCATACAGAGTTTTTTTTTTATAACCGATTCGGGCTAGTCTCATTCTATAAGGAGCTCATGGTATTCCCCTGCCGTCTCTGCCTCGCGATAACCGGCCCTCCTCTACATTGGTGGCGCAGGTGGTGCATCTGGAGAGCGCGCCGCGTCCCTAGGGCCGCGGGCGCCTGCCCGACCTGGTGCCGTGAGCGCGCCGCGGCCCCGCCGCCGCCCCGCGCCCTGTGGGTCTGACCCAATGAGCGCGGGCGCTAACGGCCGACCTACCATGACCCACACACCGCCACGCAAGGATACAACGCCGATGTTATAGCTCCACGCGTGCCCAGGCCGCGTGGGGCTCCCCTTATAGCCCCTCGTGTGCCCGGCGAAGGCCGGAAGGTCGCGTGGGGCGTCCTCAGTTCTTCGATTTGGTTCGTCGTGTTTGTGTTGTGTTATTTGAGTGATCCCGCGTCGGGCGGGCTCTGTTCACTGTTTTGGTTCGTCGTGTTTGTGTGTTTCTAAGCGACCCCGCGTGGGGCGTTGTTTTGATTCGTTTTCTTAAGGTTTTTGGGTGATGTGGCACAAGTGGGATGATTAGGTGGCGCTGCTGCTGACGATTTTCTGATTTCAATGATTGAAACTGTTGCGTTAGCGATTGTGTCGTCGATTTCATGGGTTCAGTTGCTAGCAAAGTTAGTTCAATTGTTATATATTGCAATGGAACATCGTTAGCTACTGAACCCGTGACATCGACGTAATCGCAAAAGTAATTTCAATCGTTGAAATCAGAGAATTGTTAGCAACAGAGTTACGTAATTAGCCTACAGAGTAGAGTTCATTCCTAGTTCGTGTCGAATGGACTGAGAAACGGATTGAGTGACTTAAATCCAGTGCGATTGTTGTAAAACTTTAAATGTTCTACATAAAATTTTAACGAAAACAACTATATAAAATATTAAAGAAATTAGTTCCTACCGAGGGATCTACGCACGTTCCACTCAATCCATTTAGCACGTCCTATAGAAAGAAGCGCCGTCGTCGCCATGACGAGAGCCTTCTTGGGGCCATATATTTGTTAATTCTTAGTTGTAGGTTTAGTTTAGGCCGCGCGCCGCGCTCCGCGGGCGGAACGAGGTACCTCGAACGTAATCCGTTCCAAAGAGCGTCGTATTTATTCGCTTTAATTTATTGGTTCGTCCTCATACTGGTAAAAGACGCTCTGTATTGGCTGGAGCCGACCAACCGTCAGCAGTCGATGCTAATTCTTACGAAGTACAAAATGTAGTTGCTTTTGGATTCATTCGGATGCGCGGGCGAGTCAACCTTGGCCCGACCACGTCCTTCGCACCCAAAAGCGACGTTATTTTATACAGCGTTAGGACTAAAGTCGCTTTTGGATTGAAAGAGCCGACCTTGGTCGGACGTCCTATCGCGTTTTCACGTGTCACTCACGTCAAAAGCGACTTTATTTTATACAGTGCAAGGACTACTATCGGCTGCAACTGATAGGTGGTCGGTTGTACCCAAATCAGACCATCTGTTGCGAGTTTTAGTTGTAACGTTGTGTGTTGCGTTGTGTGGGCACGATCCTGGCCGGCGGCCGGCGGCCGGGCGGCAGCGCCGCATCGGGCAGGCGACCCCGCTACGATACCGTACGCTCCACTGAGAACTGCGTTTTGTATAAGGACTCAATATAGTGATAGTGCGAAATAGTGTAGACAGTGTAGACACCATACAGTGTGTCTAAGTGACGGACCTTGGGACCGGGGACGACATGTCGTCCAATAAAATTACGAGATTAACGGGCTATGACTACTGAGATATTTAAAGGAATTAAATGTACGTTTTGATTAAAGTTACCTTTTAGTACGGTATACTTGCTATATTAATAAAATCTATTTTATTATTGTAATATTTATACATGAAATCATTAGCTATGTGTACCGGTCGATTCGATTGGACCTCAGTGATATACTAGAATCTCTTTCCATTGTTTTGAAGCGATCTCGCAGATTCTCTATAAGCTAACTGAAAGGAAACTTTTTTGGAATTGATGTTGTTTTAAATTAAACGATATTTTCTTAATATTTATCTAAACATTCGATCGAATGAAGAACTTTATAATTTATGATGACAGTTAATATTGTACATGTAAAATGTCCTGTAAGTGTAATGTTAATGATACAATAAAATTATTGAAATAATTATTTAAGGACATCAATAGAAATAATCTCACTCTCTAATATGATATATGGTTTAGTTTAGACCTAACGGTTCTGTTGAAAACTCTCGAATCCATTCCCTCTTCACATAAATAATATCTCGATTATAGCTTTAATTCCTGTTCATGTTATGTGATATTATTGATTGGTACAGTATGCGAATGCACCAGTGAGTTGAGCTATTATCAATAACATGTGGCTACAGCAACAACTCAGTTGGTATATTTGTATATTTTTCTATTAACCTGTCAAGCTACTATAGCTTATCAAGTATACATTTTGTCAATTCGGTGTTTTATTCAATATTGACATGTTATGTGTTATTCTTGGCACGACAGCAAATCAACCTACTCTATTTAAGCTTTGGACCGTCTTCGGTTTGTAGCTCATTTTATACTGGTGGTGGCTAGGTTGATGGGCTGCCTTCCACACAAGCCTGATTAATGTAGTGTTTATTTCGTAAGAATCTCTAACGGCATCTATTTATTTGATAATATTAACTTAACACACGCAATATTACATCACACTGCCATGTTGACTAACCAATCGGGTGATTTATGTTGGTGGAGTAATTTTAATGTTAAATTATTGTATTTTACGTAATTACATGTAAGTGTACATTTACATAGCGATGTTAACTTAACCCCCAATGTATTAATATTATGGATTGGAAAATTAGTCATTTTATCTAATTATTTTTACGCACAACGTACTCGGGCAAAGTATATTCACGTGAATCTATTGTTTGTAATAAAATGTACCAATAAGTTAGTCATTTGCTAGTACGGCGATCGTTCATCATCGTCACTCATTACACCAATTAGGGACAATATCACCGAATAGATGATAAAATATTTAATATTAAGTTTATTTTGCTTTAGGGCAGTGATAAATAGTCACGTTCTTAAAGTCGCTGACACACTGTGGCGCACGCTGTGTAAGCACACGATGCATTTCAGCTACGTCTGTTCATTTGTTTGAAAATGTTGGTCTACGTTTCCACTGCAGAGCACGCTATACATGAATAGCGCTGCACAGTTTACAAATCAAAGCAATCGACAAAATAGCGTCGGTAGTCGGTACCACTCCACCTTCCGTAGCTAAGGTTCCGTGTACCGCGTGCAAGGCGTTGTCAGCGTTGAGCTGCGTGGGCTGAGCAAGGCACGTTTGTAGCTATAATCATCCGAGAAGTCAATCCCGGCTTTTACCAGGGTCCGCATTCCAGCTCTTTCTTATCCATTTCGCGTGCGGTCTTGGCCATCTTCGCGTCAATCCATCGTTTCCTGGGTCTCCCGTGGGACCTCATTCCTGATTCCCGGGGCTTAAACTTAGACAGTACGTGAACAAACTTTTCAGTCTTATCCGGGATATCTCACGCCAAAGCTTCCACGATGTCATTAAACGCGTATTCATGCGTAGTATATACGTGGGTTGCAGTGGACGCTATTACATACATTTTCTTGCAAAGCGAAGCTATACAGCTTAGACCCTCCGTGCGTAGCAGTGGGCCAGAGCCTTAAAGCTTTTATTGTGTAAGCATTTTATTTACTATGATGAAACAATTTATAAGCAGGCAGCTTTAAAAATAAGTAATTATTTTTCCAAGTATGATAACCCTCCTTTAGTTGGCTTGGCCTTACTATATACTCAAAACAAAAAATATGCGAGTTATAATTTTGTAGTAATGAATTTTCATTCATGTAATTTTAAAAACACAAATATAACCAGAATATGACGTAGGAATTACACGAAATTCGCGATAGGAGTTCAAGGCCTTTAATAAAATATTATACTTAAGTCTTTTATATTTTTATTGTTTATATCATGTATAGTTAAACTGTGTACATAGTTATTCTACATTGTAGTGTATATTATCCTCGTCACATATTCCATTGCAAATTGTCATGCCATTGGGTTGGAAGGAAAAGGGGATGTTGAAATCTTGTGCGAACTTTCAGTCATAACATAAACATCTGGTTAGTTTTATTTATCATTACTATATTTTTCAAAATCAGCCATGGTCCAATCAGGTCAGGTCCTGGTAGCAGGGTCACGGAGGTCAGGTGGCAGTTTGGCTGATCTGCCAAATCCTGGATCACGGTGAAGTCGAACCCCGGGCCCTCGTACACGAGAGCACAACCGGGACATTAACGCCAATATGATTTTTTTAATCTCTCGAATTGCAACGGGTTCAAAAATTATGTTCATTAACTTTCTGCACTACCACTTGACATTCTTAAAAGGCCAAATTTTCGCTAATTGCGCGACTTCAAGATAAATGGTGTTAAACCTAACTATTCCTAGAAGCTACTTGTTTTTTGTAACTTCTGCCTACCTGCCTAATTTCTAACTACCCTGAAGTCCTGAACGCAATGTAGCACCAACCATGACCATAATTCGATCCACAATTTAATTAATATTTGCCTTGAAAGTAGTATGCTAGACTTATCCAATGGATATGTTTGTTACTATATGATGTAGTATAAATTAGATTCATGAAATTTCAAAATTACACGTGTCTGTTAAAGGCGGCGAGAAATAGTCAATTTTAAGAATCTCATAGGAATATCTTATACACCGTTGCCCGAGCACGATTATAATAAAATGTCCATTTTATTAGCCAATTTATGAGTCATATCAATGAAAATAAATAAATTAATACCTTAGTGAACAATTCGAGTTTTATTTAATGCAATTATATCCTCTAAACTATATGTTAGTATCAATATCCTATCTAATTGGAAGTGCATGGAAAATACAAAAGCAGTTTTAAATAAAAAAATGCGTTTTATTTTTATCTTACTTAAAACTAAACCACAATTTAATACTCATACATACACATAATTTTAACTTTAGTAATGCCAGCATTTGTTCTGTTAACTGTCTAATAACATTTTATGTTTTAACCTTTCATTTCTGGTCTATCTGGATGACTTTTGTACAGTAACAGTCTTTTCATATTAATAAATATGTTAAGTTTGATCCAATATTAAAATTAACAAGTAACTCGTTGGGTGGAAGTATATATTTAACACTTAATTTAGCTTACAATATACTGGATAGATAATATTTTTTGTTTTCTATTTTATTTGCAAAATATACTCATATCAATTGAGACAAAATGGCTTCTTATTTTATATTTGACATGAATTAAAGCGATCTCAAGTAGAAAGTTGTATCAAAAAACAAAACTGTTGAATCAGCTGCTGTATTACACCTCTACGCCAGTGAGGGCTTTGATGCTCTTGATCATTCTGGCGTTGCCGTCCTTGTAGTCGACTGGCTGGGCGTTCACCACGGTGGTCTTGAGACGAGCTTCATCCTAAATAAAAGAATGGACATGTAAGTTTAATGGGCAAAGTATAAAACTATGCAAACACTTCAAGCTAGGCCATGTGGTGTCCGGCAGAGTGAATAGCACCAACCCCTTACACTCGCGGGTGTCGTATAAGGCGACTAATGTTTTCGAGGCAAAATATAGTCTCCGTAGGCTGGAAAATAAGCACCAGCGTTTTCCATTGTTATATTTATAACACTGCGATCCAAACCGACGGCCAAGCATGGAGATTATTGCAATAACCTCCCATTTCGTGGAAGAGGCCCTGCAGTGGACTGTTATGGGCTGTGATGATGATGAACGGGGAATGTATAAAATTATGCAAACACTTCAAATTCGTCAGGGAGAGCAAGTACAGAAACTGGATATCAACTATGTTCGCACAAATGCACTTGAGTGCACCTGCACTTAACACGATAGGGAGACTAGAAACAATCCCAGAACACGGCGTTACTTATCAATCACTGAACCCTATATAAAGTACCTACTGAATGTGGCGAAAAAGAAACTAACATGTCGCCAATATCCGCTACTGAAGAAAATTATATGAAAAGACATTAATATCGCTGTCGCGCACAATTGTTTATTTCTTTTCAATTTAAAATACGCTTTATATACAGCGTTCGGCCTCTCGATAAGTAACACGTATGATGCGTGTCGACTGGCTTTCTAAACCTCGCAAGTAACTAGCTATTAAAGTACTTACGCTATAGGTCTCCATCTTGGTCCGGAACTTGAAGACGAACGTCTTGAACTTGACCTCCTCGAAGAGTTGCGCGTACGCAGCCTTGTCGTACTCGGACATGCGGCCGATGTCCGCGGCGGACGCGCCCAGCATCGCCTCGGCCGACTCGTTGAACGCTGTGATGCGTTGGTCGCCAGTCGGGTCGGACACTGTCGCCTGGGGAATGGGTGGCTTTTAAACGCTGCTTTGCAAACTGTAGACGTCTCGGCATGATGTGCGTCGATATGGATACTCGACGTCATCGAAATTAAAATAATGTAAGTTAAAAGAAATGTTACGTGGTGACTTGTCGCCACTACTGCGCAGGAACAGTCAGGTGTCAGATACTATGGACGAATGAAGGTGAACGGGTCATCTACTGCATGGTGACACGCACAAAGGATTCTTATTGACTCATTTTGATTTTTGTGCGACACGGTACGAAGGGGAAAGGTACAAATTGAATAAAAGAAACCCTAGGATACGCTAAAAAAAACTGCAAATCGATGTACAGGATAGCAGTTTGGCACAAACAATCATTTTCACTCATAGTTTCTTAACAAAAATTCCCTTAGGAAAAGCGTTGACGTTATAATTTTTTATACCACCAAGATATTTCAAGCAATTTTTTGTAGTCATTTTTGCTGAGAAATATTAAAACAAGTACTCATTGTATACAGTACGCAATACTCACGGCCAACAGCAGCCGGTACTTATAGTTGGGGTACTCCCGGTTGCACTTCTCGCATCTGAACAGGCCGTTCTCTTGATTGATCAGTTTCTTGTTGCACTGCTCCTGCGGGCAGGCCTTGTAGATGGCGTTGTCGGAGAAGGTGAAGGTGAGAGCACCAAGGAGGCTGTAGTAGTCGCTCTTGTCACCGGAACCCAGCTGTCGTGCTTCGGCATCCGCGAACGTCACCCACTCGTTGCTGCCACCGGCGAAGGTGCCAGTTCTGATGAGGAGAATGGTTATTTGTAAATGGAATGTTGGTGTTTTAGATACATTGATCAGTTTGTGATACTGACTGACTGGGGGCAGAATGAGGGCACTTCAACACAAAGATAAAAACTGTGATAAAAACTTTTTCTCTAATGAAGGTGTAATAACCTTCATTAGAGAAAAAGTACCAGACTCAAATGAAAGTTGTCTGATGTGGTGGCTGGCGCAGGATTACGTGTAGTGTATACTATAAGTCACCCCTCTCATCACGTTGAAAGCCGCCTAAGCAATATAATGACCCGAAATTCGGTTATTGTACCAGTTTACGTTCTGGCTTTTTATCGCCTATCGCTAAAATCCCAAAGCGTGACGATTATGCAATTCCATCCTAACCCATTCGCAGATACCCATAACACGCCTATATCCTTAATGAACATCCAACCCTGAAATGGTGTTTTCTCAACACACTTTCATCGCACATGTTATCGGGTTTATTACCATCTATTAGTATTTTATTGCATTTTATACTCATCACAGCCCGTAACAGTCCACTGCAGGACTTAGGGACCTCTCCCACGAAAAGGGAGGTTATTGCCATAATCTCCACGCTTGGCAGGCGGGTTGGAGATCGCAGTGTTTAAATATAACAATGGAAAATGCTGCTGCCCATTTTCCAGACTCCGGAGACTCTTGATCTTTTGCCTCGAAAACATTAGTCGCCTTCTGCGACACCCATGAGTATAAGGGTTGGTGCTATTCTACTCTGCCGGACACCACACGGCATTTTATACTATTGGTATTTATTATATTGCGATGAAAGTGTAGTGAATAACCACGAATTCTTAAATCCCAGATTTCTCAACAAACATTTCTTACATAATTATAAATATCATACTTAGCGGATATGTTGACGAGCTCCATATCGGCGCCGCCGTTGTCGTACCAGCCGCGTAGTTTGTGAGCCTCCGGCAGGTCGGGGTTCAGCCGCATCATGGTGCTGGCCAGGCACGACAGGGACTTGCTGCCGTTGAACTCGGTTAGGCGGGCACCCTGAGGAGAATGAGCATAGGTTGAAGCTATAGGTTGTTGTAGGTTTCGTAAGGGATCCTCCCCCGGAGGTGTCGTGGATGACAAGGCTTCGGCTACTCTCATGACTCCTCCTTTCGGGCGGTGCAGGAACGCCGCGGGGTTTGTGGGTTTGTCTGGGTACACCGGCTACTGTTGGGAGTCCCACACAGGCCGTCCGTCCCCGTCCCCCCCTACGGAGGGTAACGTGCGTAATGCATTCTCCGCGTAAAAAAAAAGGACCCACCCTGGCAGAAGGCAGGTGACCACACAGATGAAGATGATGGTTTGTGTGTTCCTGCAGAAGTGGACCCGTGTAGGATGGGCCGATACTTTGAAAAGTCAAACACCTTTTTTACATGGAACTGTTGTATTTAAGTAATGCTTTTTATTATTCCGTACAGAGTGAGCAACCCTAATGGGTTAGTGACGAGAAATCGGAAACAATAAGAGATAAGGTAATTTGTCCATAGGAACTACGAGGTTTAGAATTAAGAGTAACTGCATTCAAATTTTGTTATAACTCATACTCAACCCCAGGTCAATTTTCTTAAAAAGTCTAAGTTGTTTTATTGCAGTGGTCAACAGCACAAAAAAATATACTAATTGCGTACTTCCTCCCCACTCTCCCATTAGGATTGCTCAACCTGTTGTATACATATAAAGCTAAGGTTATTAAATACACAAACCTTTGCAGACACTACAGGATTAGTACTACCATCAAAGGTTTCAGCATCATTTCCCCATAGTGTCAGTACTATGCCACCAGTGCTGTCTACTAGTGTGACCTCCCTCTTTTTCAAGAGCCTTCCAGTACTCTTAGCAGTAAGTTCCTGAACATCTGCAGCCATCTTACATACACCAACCACATCTGAAATTTTATAAATCATTGGTTAACTAACCGTTGGTGTTGAATTGAAATATGTTTACATTTTACATTAATCCTGTGCCAATCCTGGATTGGATTGGAATCGCTAGATTCAGCTACTGGATCAATGTAAATCAGCCTTTCTAATGTTTATTGTATAATATAAACTGACCTAGTATTGTATCTGGGTTTTTACTAGCAATATCACTGATGGGTACAAAGTCATATTTTATGGTGGGCATAGAGCCTGAGTCATCATTGCACTCCGCAACTACTGTATTTGCCGTAAATGTCATTTCATAATCATTTTTCATATTTGTGAACTGCTTGTTAGCTGTTTTCAACTGGCATTGGCTGATAAAGTAGACTTTGTCTGGCTGTAAGAGAAAAGTTATTATAATATTATATACCTCTGTCTTCATTTAGAATAAATAAAAATATCAAATTCATGTTACCTGAATCATGTCATAAAATTTCTCACACTCATTTCTGAAAGCAGTTGCACGGATTTCACCGCTATCATCACATAAATCCATGCTAAACAATTTGCCTTCTCCTTTAGCATTGCTCCAAGTACGGAGTGGTGATTTACTCATGACTCTTGCTTTTATAACCCATCTGATAAAAGAAATATTAGGAATCATAGTTATAGATATCATAGTTTTACACACAAGTTTTATTGAATAATTCTTACTTACTTGTTTTGGTATGGACTTAAGCTGGCAATAGGATGGGTCATTTGTGTTGATAAAATGCTCGAGTCTAGGCCAGGCGCCGGGCCAGGTGTAGGTCTTACTGGAGCTGGGGCTGGGCCTGGGGCAGGCCGAGATACCGGCTGCATCGCTGGCTGGGCTGGAGTAGCTGCTGCCATTTCCTCAGACCATGTCTCTGGATTCCCTATTTTCTTTCCTACTTGTGAACCAGGTGCAAGTATTGTGATGTCCAAAATAATCATGACACGCCTGTAAATTGTACATTATTATCATTACATCACATAATGTAATATGTAGCAATGAATGTAATAGGTAGAGGGGGTTGGAGTGTAGTAAAGGGGCACTAAGAAAAAAGAAGTATTTTTAAATTGCCACCGTTCATATCCTCTAACACAGGGCTTCTCAAAGTGGGTCAGCGAACCCTCCCTTCTGATTAGTGACAAAATTTATACTATTGGCGCTTGCTAGGTGTCATAAAGTGTCGTTTTGGACAATTAATGGGTTTAGGGGAGTTGCCGAGGTTCGCAACCGGTTAAAAACTTTAACCGGTTATTTCAAGAAATCCTGCTCTAATCAAAGTAGGTACTTACTTCTCTCCTTTACCCGTATTTTTCAACAAAGAGGTAACAAAGCGGTCAATCTGAACTACTGAAAAGTCTGAGAGCTCTCCAGTAATTAGCTTGTCATTGAGTTGAGTTGCGAGCATGGCAAAACTATGGGAGTGCTTCCCATCGGATACGAGAAGTCTAAATCGTTCGTTGGCTCCGCTACCTTGGATTTTTTTGCTGCCTAGTACCTGCATGACCGGCTTATCATAATGGCCTCCATTCATTATCACCTATAATAAAAACAAACGGGAATGAATTTGTATCGAAATTGGTCAACATGAACATGTTCTAACTTGTATGTTTATGATGACGTTATAATACTTTATTTCCTTACCTCAAGGGAACCTTCTGAAAGTTTGTACGCCATGTTAAGCAAGAATATTAAAATAAATCTGTAAAGAATATAGTGCGATTTTGTATCTATTCACCATAAATACAATTTTTTCCGATTTTTTTCGCTAAACGGCAGTTCGACACTAACCAAATCCGCGCGCAAAACTCAAATGTCAAATATTTTTGACATTTCTTTTGACAGTATTTTTTTTACATGAAAGGATTGGAAAAGTGTTCTGATTTTACACAGCCATGTTAATACCGTTGTTAAGGCCGTTGCTAAGGTTAATGTCGTTGCTAAGGCCTCAAAAGCCCTAGGCTTTATGATGCGTGCCTCAAGTGATTTCAGGTGTGCTAAAACTTTTAAGGTCTTCTACTGCACTTATGTGAGGAGTTATTTAGATTTACTTCGATTTTACTTTACTACCGCGTTTGCGTTTACTTGGAAATTAGAATGAAGAACCCTTCATTTACGTAGGTACCACTAGACGCCACTATAAATTTTTTCATACACATGTTCACGTTAAACTTCAATGTAAAATCGAAGCAAAACTTACACTCGGCCCTCAGATGTGAAGGGTTGGTTTGTAAGCAAATAACCACACACAAATTAGTATATACTGAATTAAAAAGCAGTGTTTGTTTACATCCATGGAAAATTGATCTGAGATAAAGTATTACCTACACTACGATACCAAGGGCCACTGTAGGTCAAGGTTGACTAGTACCATGCGATGTTTTCATCATACACATGAGGAAAATAATAAAATAATCACAAAACACGCGGTACCACAAGGTACGCGGTAACTGTCACCCATAACATCTACAATTCATGCATTTAGGTTGCACAAAAACGCAGATCCGCATGTGCGTTATCACTGAGAGGATTAAAATGAAATACCTACCTCATGTATGCCTTTATCCTTATGTCGTGAATCTTTTACTTTGGTTTCAACTTTTATAATGCGTTGGAATGGAACACGTTGCCTGCGAGTGTCTTCGCTGACCATTATAATTTGGACGCTTACAAAGCTAGAGTGAATGGTCTGTTCCTCGACAGGCATGCTCCATCTTTGGCCGCATCGTCACTTACCACCAGGTGAGATGGCGGGGAAATCCAAAGGTAGTCCAATTAAAAAAAAATTATTGATACCTTATCCCTCAAACCGGAACACAATCACGCCAACATTGTTGCGCTCACCCAGGTCGACTCCTCAGACTTGACGAAGTCCTACCATCTGATGGGTAATGCTAAATGCTGCAGCATACAGTTGAGAAACCAAAACGTCTGGAGAGCCATTATTACCTTTTCAAATTCAAATTCAAATTATTTATTTTCCACACATAACTTAATAAAACAAAAAATACAAAGTGTTTCTTATAAATTACTTAAACTCTAGATACATTCAACATTAAGAGTTCTCACGTTCTCTTTGCTGTAGGCCTGCTGGAAGAAATTTCTTTTTAGAAATAAGTAGTGCCTTTTGTGTCATGTATATATTTGCCATATCTTTTTTACCATTTTTGTGTGCAATAAACTATTAAATAAATAAATAAATAAGAAAACTACAAAAACTATTGGCGTGTGGAGGGTACCAATCTCAGTATATGCTGAGCAGACACTAAGGACTACTCACCACTGATTTTCAGATGGCCCCTTCATTTAGTTTGACCTTTCGCTCTGGCACTAGGCCACAAGTAAACAATAAATAATTAAAAATATACATCACAACCTCTTTATAATAAGTAAGTAGGTTAAACAAAATTAAAAATACAAATTGCTACCTAATTTCTTATAATAATTACTACCTGACCATTATTTACCTGTTTATTTACCATTATTACCTGACCTGCCGAATCCTGGAACATGGTCAAGGCGTACCCAGGGCCTCGCGTCTCAAGTGTGGAACCCATGATATATGAAGTATCAAAACCGTATCGAAAACATTCAGAAAAGGTGTCTGCGCATTTTATGTTTCCGCACCGGTGATAGGTTTCGTTCTGATGAATATTTTATGTTCTGTAAAAAGCACCACCTTCTGCCGTGGCGTGAGATTGCCGATCTAGTTTTTCTTTACAAGATTATATCCGATGTGGTTGATAGTAGAGGTGAAACGGATATCCGGTTGCTATCCGGTATCCGGCCAATCCAGCCTTAATTTACTATTCGGCCGGATAATATAAATATGTAGGGCATTGGCCTTACCTTCCCAACTCCGCCATCGAAAGAATCTACGGAACCTATTCTTTCCCGACAGACATACGACCCACTCACCGCAACGTGCCGCCCTGTGGCGCTTAAAGCTAGTAGCGCTAACGCATGATACTTCGGTTATTAGGCACTTATTCTTTTATTCCTGTAAAGCAGAGAAGGCAAATTACAAATAAAACAAAATCGCTATTGTAACGCCAAATTTAACATTTTTTATTTTGTTAATAACAATTACATCACAGCAACTTATAAATATAGGGATTATATTAATCTATAAATATATTAATTATTTACAAACAAATGTAGTTAACCAGTAAACCTATAAAAATATCACACGATCGATTTATCGAGGCAACTTTAGGTAACTATAATGTAATAAGAATAAGGATATCATAAAATACCTATAAGCTATTGCGACTCCTGAAAACGAATTATTCTTTATTCTTATAGGTCTTGCAAAGTATATATTTGGTGTGATCTTTAAACATATTTCTAAGCTTAACAAATTAAATAGTACAATTAAGTATTTCCAAAAGTAATACATGATCATCTAATAAAGTGGACTTTCATAAAATAGGTATCTAAGTAAAAAAGATTACTTGTATGGCCGGATATTTGAGATCATGTCTTCTTAACCCTCATTCTAACACAGATATTCAGGTTTCCCATGATAATATTAGGATTTTTTTATGTCTGAATCATCACTCACATCACATATGTTGAATTAGAGACAGGACTGTCTGATTACCTAGTTATAGTTAATTACAAATAACAATATCAATAGGGGTTCATTCATGTAGCGCATATTTCTTTTGAACCAAACTAATAATGGATATAGGTTTCACATGGATATCTTTAGTGAGTTTAGAAATGGGTGTTGATCTTCTTGAGAGTTGCTGAACCTGTAGTGCATGGTTAGATTGGACACAGATAGTTTGTGTTGTATAGCCTATGCTTATTATTGAGATGACTCTCCATGATTTACGATATTTCTCTGCATAAAACTCTATATAGATCGATACATGTTTCTAGCTGAGTGCCTTATGGTTAGGTACATCGGATAGGATCTTCTGGCTCCACGCCAGCTCTATGTAAGGTGGTGTTGTTTTTGACCTCTTTCAGCAAAAGCGACACTGTGTAGTCCAGAAAGGTTTATAAAGCTAGAATGGTGGCGGCGCCAACATTAACTTGTACACCCCAGTGTGTCCTGCATCCAATATCCGGATTTTATCATGTCAATCAGAAGATAAACAGGCAAGAGGGCCACCTGACGGAAAATGATCACCACTGTCTGTTACCATTAAGAAATCAGGGGTATCGCCAATGCGTTACCTCTAAGACCCTGGGACGTTGCTCTGGCAGCAAACAAGCAAACGCTAGGCACTTCTACTGCCAAAGCCATGGTTCCCCATCGCGCTCTGGCAGCAATTAGTGCCAATACTAGCCGCCTCTTTTTCTTTTTATATTCTTCAAGACAGGCATTTGACCGCCATCTCACCTGCCACATCTCTACCACAGCATCTGCTGCCAAAGCCACGCCCCCCATAGAGTACTGCAGGCACTGCATCATGGGTTGTACAAGCTCTATGAAAGGGCGCCTTGGATCTTAGAACCCGTCGACGCTGCCGACGCGGCGGCGGTCCGTCTGCGGGACGAGGTAGCCGGCGGCGTCGCGCGCGATCCCGACCAGCGCGGCGAACCCGGCCGTGGGGCCGCGCTCCGTGGTCGCGTGCCCGCGCGCCGCCAGCGACGATATTATCTCCTGTGGGCAGCAATGGCGGCAATAAAGAAACTGGCATGGTGCGTTTAGTAGTAATGAGGAGTTTTCCAATAGGTATCTAAAGCATTCCTAACCACTCACTAGATGGCGCCCCGACAATTTTGGTAATTGATAATCGCTTGAAATAGGTTCTTAGCAAACAGGATATAAACACTGGGTACGTTGTATTGGATAATATTGTATTTGTCAATAGTTTTCAACTATTTTAGAGGTTGTAATAATAATGCACCATAGTGCCAACTTTTATAAATATTTCTTTTTACATTTCGTTCAACCATCAACAGTTATGTTTATATTAATAAACATTTTATTTTTAAGTTTAGTATTAGTTGGTTGCATGAAATCACTGCCACCATCATATAGATTAAAAAAAGATTACCAAAATTGTAGGAGCGCCATCTATTGATGCTTTTTGAAACCAACTATCAATACCTACTGGAAAACTCCTCATTAGTTCAGCATGAGGCTATTAGCACAAGTGTGCTCTCGCGAGCGACGAGCGCGAATAGGCGCGACATAGAGTGGAGAGTACAGTATGGACATCTTCAAGAAAGAGATGAAAAGGTTTTTACTGCTGCGGTGACTGCTAACCTTCAGGCATGCCGTCAGCTTGTTTGCTACTTCAGTGGTATAAAAAAGACATAGATACTGCCATCTCTTTCATCTTAGTATTGAGTGAAGGCTACAAAGGCTCTTTCGCGGCGCGAGCTATGTCTCGGGTACACTTGTGCTAGCCGTACTGAACGAGAGGTTAATGTCCACCCTAGTCCGCTATAGTCAGTAAATTTAACACGACCTATAATACGAGTACACATATTCGGAAGGCTCCTTACCGGGTTGAAGTCCGCCTCGTGCTCCACCTCCATGGGCACGAGCTGGTGGTGCAGCCGCGGCCGGTGCATCACCTCCGTGAAGTCGCCGCCCTCCAGCAGCGTGTGCATCACCGTCTGAAGCCAGCAACAGAGGGTGGTTGTGTGTCTTTAAATCTCTTTATTACATAAAACATTCCACTAAATACACACCTAAAATAACAGTTGATAATGCAAATGGATTTCTTCCAGCTAACCTTTGATAAGCTGAGGACCTCTTTGGTGAGCGTTCAAGGCAATCATAAACTTTGGGTGGTGAGTGTCCAACTCCTATGGGGGTTTGTGCGGGAGGTTCACGTGTAAATTTTGGTTATAGCGAGATGTTTGACCTTGGATTTCTTTCTCCTGTGCGAATTTTTATTTGGTTTGAAATAGGTACTATAGGTTTTAAGACTTTCGTGGTTATTCACTACACTTTCACTACACATATTATCGGGTTTGTTACAACGGTTAGTATTGTTTTTACCTCGATATTTCGACGCAGTTGCATGCGTCATGGTCACGAGTTGACTGGTGCCGCTGTGTGAAGTCGCTCCTAAGGACAGACATATCGGTCCACCCTCTTTCGGATTCGACGATTACCCTCACTTTGAACTCTCGAACCACTACCATTGTTACTCGCTTGATTCCCGCGACACACGAAACTCACTACGTCTTTACGCGAAACTGAAATCGAACTACTTTTACGATTGTATACATTTAACACTGGATTCCATGCACTGGACAGTTTAAACCCATCTTCACGATTAAAATTTTTGTATTTCGTTATTTTTATTGCCTCTCGCACTAGGCGTGGTATATAGTGACGTTCCGTCGACAGTACTTGGGGGTTATGTAACTCGATCCAATGATTCGTTTCGCTTTGAGTCAGGTGTTGTGCTATGGCCGACTTCTGTGCGTCGTTGTTCCTTACAGCTCTTATATGCTCCTTCATGCGGTCGACAATTGTTCGTTTTGTTTGACCGATGTATGAGCTGCCACAACTGCAGTTCACTTTATAGACGCCAGGAGTTTGAAGAGGTAGGCAGTCCTTAGGCGAACGAAGCAGCTCTCTTATTTTGCTAAAGGGGGTAAAAACAGTTTTTATAGAATATTTCCCTAAGAATCTACCAATTTTATCAGTTACCCCTCTCACGTATGGCAAAAACGCTGGCTGTCGCTGTGCCTCCTCCTTTCTCATTTTTGGGGTGCGTTTAGGTTTGCAGGTTTAATACTAACCGTGGTAACAATCCCATAATATGTGTAGTGAAAGTGTATTGAAATAGGTACGTTGGCACCATCAACGATCATGCCAAAGCTTCATCAGTATGAATCTACTGATAAAGAACTCTTATCATTGGTGATAAACCTAGGCAGTCTAGACATCTTATTAACCAGAGCAATCGCCATGGCCGGCGACGGTGGGATCCCGTATGTGGAAGACTCAAGTCTTCCGCACAGTACCTACAGCAATTCCTATTAGTGACTACTATTTCACTCACCAAAGCGACCTGCGTGGTGATCTTGGTGCCGCCAGCGCCTCCGAGCACCATCTCCACCTTATTGTCGCCGTTCAACACCACCGCTGGCACCATGCTGCTGAGCGGTTGCAGCCCCGGCGACAGCAAGTTGGCGGGAGACGGCGGCATCCCGTACGCTGACTCGCGGTTGGGTATTGCGAAGTCGTCCATCTCGTTGTTCAGCATGAAGCCCAGGGTCTGCGAGCGGCGTTGGGAGCCCCAGCTGTTGCAGGAAAGAGCGTTGGGTGGTGTGGCAATAATGTATAGCTAGTTATAGAGTAGCTACGAGAGCTAGATACGAAAATTTCCGTTGTTTCCGACAAGGGATTGTCTTCTCGATATTTTTATACGGGGTTGAAACCTGGACGGTAAAAGCCGCAGACAGAAAACGAATTGATGCGTTTGAGATGTGGTGTTGGCGGTGGATGCTAAAGGTACCCTGGACTGCTTTCCAAATGAATGTCTCCTAACGGAAAGAGCTGGGTCTTGAGAGCTAAAAACGGTTAACAGCTGTTTGCCTATACAGAATAATCCAGTATTTTGGATACCAACAACGTTGAGAGACTAATTGTAACCGGTACCGTGGAAGGCAGAAGACCAAGAGGCCGAACCCCAAGCGATGGCTCAAACAAGTGTCGGAATGTCTGGAAATGCCGGTGAGCGCGGCCCTGCAGAAGGCCACCGACCGCAGCTCATGGAGAACAAGAACGTCCTTGCTACGTCGGCAGAGGCACGATCCTCAGCATTGAGGGACCGATTGAGAAGGAGGAGGAGTTATAGAGTAAGTCGTTAGGAAATCAGTGTCGTAGATGGCAGCGATAACCCATGACCGAAAGACATGAACAAAAAGGTGATCGCATAAGAGTTCTAATTTATCCTTAATATGTATTATTTATGGAGCGCACTGAAAATCAGCGCCACTGTGTCAGCCGTGACATTATGCTGAGTGCATCTCATTGATCTTCTCTATGGCATGGCTAATAATCATTTGTATCTTTGTTTAAAAATGTTTTGTTTGTCTCTTTTTATGTTTTGTCTTGTACGTTTTGTTCTTTTTGTCCCTTGGAAGTAAGTGCAATAAACATAAGTATTTTACTTTACTATTGTAGGTATACACAAAGTGTGTTACAAAGATGAAACCTAAAGATAATTTATAAAGCCGAGCATATCTCCGTAAGAGATCTCCCAGCCAACCTGACAGGTGAAAGCGATCTCACGGGTTTAGCAATCAATCAATCAGTCAATTCATTTTATTCAACATAGGTATCAAAAATACACTTATTGAACGTTAATACAATGTAACTTGTTTACAGACATTGTTTATAAAAGCTAGGAGTAATTTAGTTATATAAAACTTCATGCACTGTTGCATACAATGGCGGGCTTAAAGCTGAATAGCTTTCTCCACCAGTCAACCGCAGAGATGACAGTATGAAAAATTATAGGGCGGTGCAAGATGATTGACACAAATATTGATGAACACATTAACTATTAAGTACTAATGTTTAAGCAAATTTGTCATAATACATAAATTCACAAACCAATACGGCAAGCACAAGTTGCTCTCGCGCGCAACTCGATCTCTTTCATCACAGTATTGGAAGAAGGAAACAAACGTTCCCTCGGCGCAAGCTGTGTCGCGGACACACTTGTGATAGCCGTGCAAGACCAACAGTAACAGAAAATACTAGAAAATCTAATCAGAATCCTACATAAAACAGAGCACTCACATGTAGTTGATGGTGCTGGTGGCTGACACGACGCTGCCGTCGGGCGCGACCACCACCACGTGCGCGGTGCCGTGGTCGTCGGCGCCCTCGAACAGCGCGCCGTAGTGCCGCCAGTCGGAGTAGGTGCGCTCGTCGTCCACCAGCGCGCGGAACGACGCCGCCCACTCGGGTGACGTGAGGTTGCGCTCGAGCTGGGGGTGTATCACCAATTCTGGGTAAAGGCTCACCACAGTGTGAACGGCGAAGTCTTCGTGTCTTCATTGATTAGCAACCGTACACAAATTGATATAAGATTTAATTTAAAAATGAAAATTGTCGTCACGCGCGACCACCACCACGTGCCCACATGGATGGAAGTCATACCTTCGTCTTTTGGAAGAAGTAGACTCGACGGTCCTGAGTAGCTCTAAGAACTAGCATAGAACAAGATCAGACACGTGATAACAGCCCCCAGCTCCAACCACAGAGTAGAATAGTCCTCGAACTCACCTCACGAATGTCATAGGGCAGGTTTGAGCGTAAAGGGTCCCCGAGGCCGGTTCGCTTGGCGTAGGCGTACTTGAAGCTCTCCACGACGCGATGCCAGTAGAGAGGCGAGCCGGTGGCCGCGGGCGCCTCGCCGACCCACCCGCGAAGCATGTTCAGGATGAATCCGAGCACCGAGCCGGACCCTGGCAGCGGTACCGAGTAGAGGGTGCGCCCGCCACCGAGCGGCACGGGGATTGGCTCCTGCCACTCTACCCTGAGGGGCGAGATAAGTACAATTTATGATATATCTGTCGCAACTGGATGGTAAAATTAGCCGGCTAATTAAACGGCTAGCTATTTAAGTTACTATTCTTCTATTGAACATTTTCCAATTTCCATACGACCGGCAGAAATGTATGGACCCCAGCCTATATGACCAATAACGTTGAGCGATATGTTATTGGAAATGATTTATCATTTTCTACAACTTTTATTATGGCAACAATTAACGAATCGCTGTTTGAAAAAAGTTATGGTCAAAATGATGTTTACTTTAATTGACCATAACTTTTTACTCACTCACTCATGCGAGAATTGTTGCCATAGTAAAAGTTGTAGAAAATGAAAAATCCTTTCCAATGATAGGTATATCGCTTAACGTTATTGGTCATATAGTCTGGGTTGTCCGAACGTGTTTGAAAGTAATGTTAAGGTACTGTAGTACTGAAACGATAATAATAGTTTGTATTGGGTTTATATTCGGGTAGGTTAGGTTAGCGTTGTGAAAATGCATGGAGGAGCTCCGTAAACTCAGTTCAATATCGGATGGTCATACTGGTCGTCCGTACGTGGTCCGGGCCAACCTACGCTACGCTTGGCCGCAATAGCGACAGCTATTCGAGTAGGCCTTTGAGCCGCATCAGTCACCGATTCTGCGAGCGAGCCCTGTCTGGCCTAGATGGTTAGAAAATAGTGAACAATTGGCAGCTTTGCAATCTTTTTCTTTTAATTATTTATTAAGTAAAAATCTAATATTATGTTAAAATTCAACTGATAACGCAGCCTGGTACGGTTTTTAAGGCACGCCCACCGCGGTAGTATTGTTATGTTGGCCAACTATTTTTGGGCCGAGTTCTTCTATTGTAAGTTAGATAAAGAAGAGTTGAATATCGCCGATATTACCTACTAACCGCACGCAAGCAATGCACCTACGTCACTACCGACCTATATGTACGACAAGTAATTATGCACGGAGCATCCTCATGATCGGCTGTAGATGTCAGGTACAATACAAACATCGATACAACGAAGAGATAAGGCAAGGTCTCGCTAATAATAACTAGTTTACTCGTATTAGGTAGTCTGTGACTAGGTGTGAGTGTGAGTTAGCTATATCACATCACAGCCCGTAACAGTCCACTGCAGGACTTAGGGCCTCTCCCACAAAAGGGGAGGTTATTGCCATAATCTCCACGCTTGGCAGGCGGGTTGGAGATCGCAGTGTTTAAATATAACAATGGAAAATGCTGCTGCCCATTTTCCAGACTACGGAGACTCTTGATCTTTTGCCTCGAAAACATTAGTCGCCTTTTACGACACCCATGAGTGTAAGGGGTTGGTGCTATTCTACTCTGCCGGACACCACACGGCCAGTCGCTGTGTGTAAAGTGGATGTAAGTGAATGGCAACTTGTTACAACCGTTATCGTAACACTTACTCCAATGAGCCGAGAAAGGAAAATAATTAGCAACAGACATTCTTTGTCACCGGTAATATTTTAGTACCTGCCCATATTAATGGATTATTTATCTGCATAACTGAGCAGTGTTTTTATTGGCTTCCCACCACCTTCCATGGTACGACCGATCTCTAGGTCAAATGGACAGAGTCAGACCTAATCACGGACGATGCGTGCGATTACTTGGCGGTTTCTCTTTTGGGCGCGAACACTTCTTGACTCCTTGCAACTCTGGACCAATCCCTTATCGTTCTGATATATGTCAGTATGGGCCGTTGATAATGATGGTTGATGACTGACTGAACTTGCACAGGTTATAGTGCCGGTACCATTGTGGGCGCGGATGCCGCGCGTGCGCCGGGAAAAGCGAGCGAACCAGTGTGTATCGGCTCCCGGCCATCTTCGGCGATAACGTCCACCGGACGCGCAAGCGTCGGCTCCCGGATCTGCCCAATTCGATTCACATTTGGCGGACATCATCGATGCCAGGTGCGTAATGTTGTCAGGCTACTGGTGGTGATTGAATGGTGCAAGAACAACGCTACCGATCCGAAGATCCGGAGGTCTTGCTCCATGACAATGCAATCGCTACAGGCAATCTTCGAAAAGGCTTATAGTAATCGAAACCAGGTGTGTGTGACACGGTGCGACAGTATTTAGCGTGTTTGGTAGTATTTAGTGTGTGTGATAGTTTTTTTTTATAGTTGGACTAGCCAGGCTTTGACCGCCACCTCACCTGGTGGAAAGTGACGATGCGGGCGATGGAGCATGCCTGTCCAAGAACAGCCTATTCACTCTAGCCTTGAATACGTCTAGTATTTAGTGTGTGACTGACCTGAAGTTGCGCAGATCCTCCTCTGTGACGATGCCGCCGTGTTCGCGGATGTCGCGCGCGAGCGCCGCGGTCAGCGACCCGTTGTGTATCGCCTCCGGGCCATGCTCGGCGATTAGGTCCAGCGTGTTCGCGAGCGTCGGCTCCCGGATCCGGTCCCCTTGGACCCACACCTTGCCGGTCGCTGGGTTCACGTACACCTCCCTGTATGTACACGATATGTGCTGTTAATGGGATTTGGGCTGAGTAGCGCTTACAGTAACAACGCACCTGCGGTTCTGAATATTTGTTTTAACGATATGTACTTTATGTAGCATAACATAAAAACCTGGCTGTAGATACGAAGTGTAATTACTACGTGGGCGATTAATTCAGTAGGTCTTGCGCTGAGAGCGGCGAGGGATGGGTGCTGTCACGTTAATTTAATATGTTACCCGTGGCTTCATGTAGCGTGGACCTCTACGAACAGCGCCGTCTTATGAGTAATTCTATGAACATGCAACTTCACACACATCCTCCTCACTGAGGGTTGTGTCGTGAATTCACCGATGGAAATTCAATAATTACAAAAACACATATCTACTATTTTAACTGAAATTGTAGGTACTGTATACTGTATCGAGTATAAGTACCTATTCTTCGTTATCTCCGTGTGTTTTTTCTATACACGGTGAAAACTAAGTCTAAATACTATAGCCTAATTCTTTTGGGATGAGATGAAGAGATTTCTTACACACATTGTCGTATTGTTTTCTAACAAGGAGACAAACCATGCAAATGTTGCCAATGAGACATCTTCTTCAGCGTATCAATCGATTTAGAAAATGGACTACTAATTTACTGAATATTTATTTTTTAACAAAACTCAGTACCTGTCCTGAAAACAGTACTATAGAATAATTATTCTATAGTACGTATTGTCGTGTTACAATATCTCCATAAGAAATAGACTAAGTAATTGGGGTAAGCGTGCGTGCCGCTTACCTACTTTGTGACACCGTAGCACGTCACTTCAAGGAGAATGCTCGGGGGTGTTGCCATGACAAACTAAAAAACAACAGGTACTCAAACTTTTCTATTTCAGTGACTATTTTTGGATCACCACAACACAATGACGCTAATCAGAATTGGCGGAAATGGTCCGAATGAGCCGTGTACAAGAGTTTTTGTCAACATGTGTACCGGTCCGTAAACTGAGATTATTTTAACATTATATAACGTTAGGGACGTACATAGGTTTAATAGAAACATCTATTTACGGTGTGGTGTCGATTAGAATATAAGTTATCAGAGGGTAGGTAGGATCCTGAGGAATCCGCCTGGATGGACACCACCGCCTTATCTAATTCTGCTTACATTGTTGTGTTACGTATGAAGGATAAGGCAACCAGAGCGATTACAAGCATGATATATATATGTCAGTCATCAGTAACATCAGCGGTTTTGCATTTTTGTAAGGTGAAACCTAAATAACGTCATGGACATACCACTTTTGAGTCGATGAACCTGTTGCCGTTCAACTACCGCCCCCGAAGCCCCCCACAAACAGCGCCATTCTTCCCGGTCCTAGGCAATCAGCATCCATCCACTGTCCACCTTTTTAAGGTCCAAAAATATCTCGATTACCTCATAGAGGGCTCTGCCAGGATCCGGTCGCTGTAGCTCTGCAGCACGCGCGCCATGTACTCGTTCACCACGTGTCCTCTGCGGCAGAGGTCTGCCGTAGGCTTCACGAGCTCGCTCCAGTCCAGCCGCCCGTACTCTCTGCACAGCCATAAAAAATAGAAAAATATATTATTAACTCTTAACAACAAAATAAAGATTTGTGCTCTAACCGTGATAATAATGGTAATAAGAGCGAGGCTCTAGCGAGCGCTGTTCCTGGAAAAGAAAGATATAGACCTGACCACGGGCCGTTAGCCTTCTCTGCCGAGGGGACGATTCCCATGTGAATGATATAAGAAAAGTAATTTGTCTTATTTCTAAATATAATAATATTGATTCCGTTCGACCAATCTCAGGGTCGACCTCGCTTCGCCAACGGAGACGGCACACCTAACGAGTGGCGAGCTCGTAGAGGTACTGGAGTTGGATTAGCCTCAAGTACGAAACGGATACCCGAGCGATGGGCCGACATAGTAAATTAGAAATTTTTCTTACATATATTAATGATCGGGTGGAGACCATTGCCAAATGATGTTCAAGCCTTCGATTATTACAAAACAACGGTTCAGACTCGGACTCTTAGTTTGATATTAAAAGAACCAATTGCGTAAAACTTTATGAAATTAAAATCAAACAATCATCATCATCATTGGGTTTAGACATCTATTACAGATGATTTAAACAGCGTCACTGGCGTTGTCAACATCAAACAATAACGACTAATATACCAGGCGAAGGTATAAGGACGTCAACACCTACATTAGATACTATATGTAGTTTCTGAACAGCGATACCACAACAATACCCAAATAAATAACGTCTTGAAACTAGATTATGTAGTCAAGAGGAAACACCTAGAGAATTATAGAACTTGGCGAGATGGGAACAATAATTAAGAATCTTACTGGAAGTAAAAGGACCGGCACAAGATAATGTTAGCCATGTTAACGATACTACATAAATATAGCTGCGTTTACGCAGGTAGATTTTTACCATGTTGGAGACAGACAGGCCACTTGCGCCGTTTTACCTGAAGTGACTCGTGTAAATCCAGTTTATGCGCTTATTACACATTCCTAAATTCAGTGACTGAATTTAGGAATGTGTAATAAGCGCATTAGAGATGGGCAACGCATTGGTAACACACCTGGTGTTACAAACATCCATAGGCGGCGGTGACCACTTTCCGTCACTTCTATAACACGTTGCCCTGGCAGCAAAAAGGCAAATGCCACTCCACTGCCAAAGCCACGGTTCCCCAAATCCCCACCCCATGGAGCACTGGAGACCTTACCGGCCGAAACACAATACTATTTAAAAGAGTATTATTTAGCTGCGATATGCTGTAAGGTGTAGGTACTTCCCCAGTCGGGCGGCTCCAATTCGAACGAGATACCCCGCTATGCCCTACCTATCTTTAATTAATCTATATGTCGCAGCCATATGGTTAAATTAGCCGGTTAACGAAACGACTAGTTTTTTGGGCAATTATTTAGTTGAAAATTTGCCAGTTTCATAAGATTTTAAAGTGATGTTGAAAGAACGATATTGCCTCGAGTTTACGCAGCTCTTCCACACATTATTCCAATGCTAACCTACCCATAATAACTTCAAAGTATAATAATAGTTTGCATTAGGTTTCTATTCGGTTAGTTTAGGTTAGCATTATGACAATGAATGGAAGAGCTCCGTAAACTGGAGGCAATGTCGTTCATTTGACTTTACTTTCAAAGTTCATGAATTTGGCCAATTTTCAATTAAATAACTGCTTAAATAGCTAGCCGTTTAATTAACCGGCTAATTTAACCATTTGGCTGCGACATATACATAGTATAAAACAAAGTAGCTTTCCGCCGTTTGTCCCTATGTATCTATGTACGCTTAGATCATTTAAACTACGCAACGGATTTTAATGCGGTTTTCAACAATAGATAGTGATTCAAGAGGAAGGTTTATAGGTAAGAAAAAAAGGGTAGTGTATGTCTGTCGTTGGAGAGGCCCTTAGACTAGTGTACTGTTATGGGCTGTGATGATGAGGGGTAATGTAGGTGTGAATAGGAGTAGGACACCAAGCGCACGAAGTCGCGCCGGGTCCACTACTATAATAATAAACAAAAACAGTTGTACCACATACCGGTACATAGCGCCGTATCCCCTCAGCTCGCCAGGCACCGCGACGGCCAGCCCGCCGACCGTGGACGACGCGTTCTCGTACATGTCCTGGCTGGTGGCCGCGGGCGCGCGTTCCCGTGCGTTCATCACGCGCACGCGCCCCGTGCCCGCGTCGTAGATCGTGGCCAGGAACCCGCCGCCGAGCCCCATGCATTGGGCGCATGACACGCCCTCACAGAAGAGCGTCGCGATCGCCGCGTCCACGGCCGAGCCGTTCTTCTCCAGGATAGAGCTGCGGAGGGAGAAGAGATTGTGGTCTGTACGGCTAGCACAAGTTGCTCTCTGAGAAGAGGCGCGACATAGATACTGCTATCTCTTTCATCCTAGCATTGAGAGAACACACTTGTGATAGTCGTGTTAATGGAAGAAGCATAGGTAAACGACGAGAAAATTGGTTTATGATAAGATTGAACGTCATAAAGAAACAAGGTTGATTTTGTCTCGCAATGATGATCTTAACAGTTTTTTGAGTAGGTTTGGACACGGGAAGATTAGTCAAAAATAGGTAAAACACTTTTTGGGCCTAACTGGGTGGGTAGGCACATTCGAGGCTAACGCTGCCTAGTTTCAACGATTCTTTGAACGTATTTTTACAAATTGAGAGAATGCGTCTGCGCTAAAGTTGCTGATAGACGGGCGAGTAAGTACGAGTACTTGTGGCTCGACGACTTTGCTCGCTCGTGTGTCAGCCTAAGTACGCGTAGTTTAAAACCGCCGAGTAAGTTCGCCGGCGATCCAACATGTTTGAATTTTGCTCGTAACTCGCAGCTCGCGCGTCTGTCACCGTCGCGAGCCGCGAGCCGCGAGCCGCTATTCTTTTTGTGATGTATCTCGTGCAGTTGTGATTTGGCATAGAATTTGTTTAAGTTTTATTAACGTTATGGTTTTCTGTTGCGAAAGTGACGGATTTTTGAAGCTATTGACTCGAATTATTTACGAAATTCATTAAAAAGCGAGCCGGATTCATTAAAACATACAAAAGTAATAATTAGTATAATGTCACGCTACCAAAATGTATCGCCTCTCTCGTATGTACGCAGCCATAAAAAATTGAGGTACATGAAGCGTTAAGTATTATGAAACCCATTAATTATAGCTTATAACTGAGTTAGCAATTACGTTAGGTCGTTGCTATTGTAACAAATGTAGGTCGAATTTGTCTGATAACAATAGAACCGCCAATACATAGAATACATAGGTTTAATATTTACCAAACAAAAATCAGTTTTATTCTGCCTGCAGTTTACAGTACCTACTGCAGTTTTTCATTCTTGTGGCGACTTACGAATACTAGTACTTACTTATGGACGGTGTTAATAATACCCATGGATATACCCAACAATACGTAATGAAATAAATAAAATAAGTAGGTACATAAATTATTTAATTAAATTGTTAGACATAAGTATAACCTAGGTAGGTACATTAAGCACCTATAGGTGTTAATTTACTGATACTTTGAAAATTTATGGCAACCCGTCGTCACTACAAAATTCAGTAGAGTCCATAAATATGATGATGATTATTACGGGAATGCAAATTCTGCTATGTTCAGATTATTGTGTCTGGTTACGATGCTGAATCTGGACCAGAGCTAAATCTATTTGAGCTCTGGAATTATGGCTAGAAACAATAGCTGTAAAGCATTTCATTCATGCAATTGTGGCGTGCATTGTACGGGCCGAAGTATGGAAACATCAACAATGCCAAATATTACGTCAACTAGTCAAACAAGTTATACCCATAACATTTAAAGTGCAGAGTGTTGAGTTTGCTTACGGCACGGAATTAAGCAGGTTCTATAATCATGTTATGTGCGGTTTTGAGATGATGAAATTGCAATTAATACATGCAAATGTTCATATCATCAGGCCTTCTAGGCTGACATTACAATGTTACATAAGTAATCCCAGTTACCAGATTTCCTCTATCGCTTTCAGCAGCTAGTCCCGTCAATAAAAATTACAAACAAAATATTTATGATAACGATAACGTTATAGTGTTTTACAACTCCTTTTGCAAATACTGGATTAGCCTGTTGTTTGTTCTGTGTGAGAAGGGGCTGTGGTGTAGTATTTACCTAAGATCTCAGTTTGGTATGGTGGCAATTCATGGCGACACCCTACATTGTGGCCTCGTCATTTATCATGACTGGCTTATGTCAGATTCGTGTCGAGCAAGTCCGCCAGTAAAAATAAATGTCTAAACTAAAGTATAATATTGTGCACGTTCTATCGGCGTCTCGTTATCACATCACACATCCGAAGGCCTGCTGGAAGAGATTTCTTTTAGAAATAAGTAGTGACATAATTTGACATGTAACAACTTACTGCACACAGTCCAACAATAAAAAATATTTTATTCTATTCTAGTGCCTGTTGTTACTTGCTTGTTATTACTTTGTCATATCGTGTACCTATGTATTTCCTGTGCACAATAACTGTTCAATAAATAAATAAATGTCATTTGCGTCCGCGAGTCGTACCTACATACATTTGAGATGTAGTCACCACACAGTCAACACAGTTTATGTTACTTTTTCTGAGTAAAGAGCTGATAAATTTTTAAATTTTGTTTCGATTTCCCATTATCAAATTACGCTTGATAGACTCTATGTAATTTTGTAATCGTTCTAAAGAGCTCAAAGCAAAAGTACGGAACCAAAAGCTTTTTGTTATTCGTTTTCTGAGTTTCCAGCTCAATAATTTTTAAATGTTGCTGCGGTTTTCCATTATCAATTTTTATTTCCGCTTAATAGACTCTAGTTTAATTTCATAATCGTCCTAAAGATATCCAAAAGAAAAATACAAAATCAAAAGCCTTCTGTTTTTCGGCTGCTGTATTCCTCGTCTAACAAATGGTAAACATATTTGTAATCGACAAACACAAAACTTATTGTTTTTAAGTAGCATTCATTTGCTTCGCCTTTTACATTTGGTAAGTAGGTAGTTGTATCCTAACAAGTGTATCATAATATTAATTAAAATCTGAAAGAAAAAGCAGAGACTGGTCGCTGCAGCTCTTTGCATTGGAGAGACAAATCAGGCAAATCTCCAGTAGTGACGATGATTTTAAACAATAATCAATCTATTACATTCACCTATTCGCCACCTACATCATTTTGACGTTAATATGTTAACATATCACCACCTACTTACCCATAAATATTACCCAACTCATCACGATAACTTTACGTATATAGGACAATTATTACCTATTATATTTTCTTAAAGCTAAAATGAGTATTGATCCTGGTCCCTATGATAGATAGGTAATATGCATAACGAGAGTCTATGGAGGATGTTTACATGAATGTATAGGAGATTGGTAGGGACTTATGCGCTTATTACACATGACTACATTCAGTAGACTAAATTATTCAGTTACTGAATTCAAATAGACCTTCAGAAACTCATTTTTGCCTAGTAATTTTACTGTGTGAGTTTAATCTTGTAACATTAGGCACCATTTTGAATGTTTATATTTGAAATTAAGTTTATGAATAACACTAGGTATTGCCTTTTTAGGGATATCATATTTAAAATAAATACCAGTAAACATTAATCGGGAGCCTCGATCGATGGCTTAGTGGTTAAGGGGTCCGACTCATAAGCGAAAAGTCCCAGGTTCGTATCTCAGTGCCACCATGTACCAATTACTCTTTTCTGAGTTTGTTGATCACTAACCGGTGCTTTTATGGTGTGGAAAACCATCGTGATGAAACCTGCACTTTCAGGCGACTGTATGTGTAACCATGATCCAATCTGGTGAGGTTCCCTTGTTAACAGGGGAACTTGGGGTCAGGTGGTAGTCGCTCCATTGTAATTACCTGATCTGTCAAACCCTGGATCATGGTCAAGGCGGACCCTGACGCGCGAGCGCACAACCGGGACATTGACGCCAAGATGATCGCTTCCTTATTTATAACTTTTTCATGTAAATGTCCAGTAGTGCAGTTTTCGAACGTAACTTCTAAATAAAAAGTAAAACAGATTGTCGGGTATTAAAAAGCACTAGAGACTTTCTCGTATACGACACGTCCGACTTCGTTACGCTTCAACCAGTAACTGAATTTAGATCTGTGTAAATAAATAAATAAATAATCGTGGACAAATTCACACAGCGCCATCTAGCCCCAAAGTAAGCAAAGTTTGTGTTATGGGTGCTAGATAACTGATAAACTACTTATATACTTTTAAATACATACTTATTATACATAGAACACTCAAGACCCGTAACAGAAATTAAAATTCATCATTTCAATTTCTGCCCGGCCGGGAATCGAACCCGGGACCTCTTGCGTGGCAGACCGGCATGTTGACCACTGAACCACTCAGGTCGTCAAATCAGGTGTAATCAGCAGCTTCTTAATTTAGAAGCTAGTTGCTTCTGCATTTAGTCGATTGAATTAAGTCATGTGTAATAAGCGCATTACATAGCACTCGTGCAAACAATCTCTCAAAACTACCCAATTTTATCCACTTGTAAAATATCATACTTTTTTGGTTGAACACACGTCCCCCCCACATACTCATTACTTTTTGTAGATACTTCGAGACCAATGTCTATTTAGAAACTTGTTGAGTTATTGTTAAGTTTCGGTAATCGAATTATTATTAAGTTTATGTTAAAATAAAATTATCATCAAAATACGATACAGACAAATATACTAACACATTGGCGCCGAACTTTTTATTTTATTAGGATCAGCGATCGATTTATCGATCAGCTCAGCGATCTGTTTAGGTAATGTATAGCCGAGGAAACTGAATGTGTAGCAAGTTGACATAAGTCTGAAATTGGCCGTTGTACTATTTTTCGACTGTCATTATGCGATGTTTCACGTAAAAATACAAACAAATTAAAAAGACAACTAAACTGTTAAACATTCAGTTTTGCGGCTCCAGTTCGATACGCGTATGCAACGGGTAGGTTTCTTGTGCGTCTCCCTAGAGTCGCCGACATAGAATATCGCGTCGTCGACCCGTCGCGTCGCACTATATACGAACTTCAGCGAAATTTTATGTCAGCGGCGAGCACGAACGACGTGTAGGATTTACATATCAAACCGGACTTGAGAGGGAATAGCCTCAAGCAAATATAGGTAGCGGAGGGGCATTTGCCTTTTTGCTGAGCAACGTGTCCTGGGGGTTGTAGAGCTAGGAAACGCATTGGAGATAGATACCCCTAGTGATGTTTCTGATGTAGATATCAGTGACCACTTTCCATCACATTCGCCTGTTTGTCTACTGAATTACATAAAAAAGCCCCATGTGCGAATTGCCTTACAAATATATGCTTTTAACAAACCCGATCATCATCATAGGCGCCCACTGTTGAACATAGGCTTTCCTCCATCGATCGACTCTGTGCCTCTTGCATCCATCGGCTCCCTACGACCTTCGTGATAATCGTATAGTGGAGATATAAAATGTAGTTACTCACCGGCCTATGGAGGCGCATTCGTAGCCATTGGCGGCGATGGCGGCGTGCGGGTAGCGCGGGTGGTCGCGCCCGGCCCAAGGCTGGAGGACCAGCAGGGCCACCAGCGCACCCGCGACCAGCGCCGACAGCACGCTGCCCACCAAGCACCAGCGGCGCGAACACGACCAACTGCGTCAGAACAAGCCAACGTCTTTACCACATCGGTTGGAACGCCCGAACGATTGACGCACACATATTTACGAGTAACTAGTTTTAGTCGAGAATATCGGCAGAGAATTTTGAATATCACTTTACACACTTTTGCGATTTGATTTGTCGGATCGCGGAATTTTGTTGTCAATTGTCCTGTCTTGGTGACGCGGTTTCTTCCTCACTTGGTAAGGTTGCCAAGTAGGTTGGGCGGGTCTAAGTAGGTTCGACTATGACGTGTTTCCAACTTGCAACTTTAAAGGAGATTTTTCTTTCTTTCCACGTTCGTTTGCAATGAGCAGTTTTCCAATAGGTATCTAAAGCATTCCTAACCAAAATTCCAAAATTGTCGGGGCGCCAATGAAACTTATCTCAGACGTTTTGTAATATTATCAGAAGTATAAAAAGAGCCTCTGATTTCGGATATGTGGTCTTTTAGATTTTCTGTACCTAAAATTTACTGCAAAAAGTTTGGTATATTTGATTTACTGACATTCTAAGATAACTTTCATTTGCGCCGGACCCGGGGTAATTATGTATGGATTGCATGAATTCGTTAATGATTTAGGGGCGTACTAAATCATTAACGAATCCATGCAACCCATACAAAATTGTCGGATTATCAACGATTTTGGACGCTCTTAAGTTTGGACTCTTCTAAATTCGCTAAGACGCTCTTAAGCTTGGAATGGATCTTTGAGGAAAACGGTCGAATCTGTCAAAAATATCACACTCAGTTGCTCTCGCGCGCGATAAGCGAGAAAAAGCGCGACATAGGTATTGCTATCTCTTTCGTCTTAGTATTGAGAGAAAGAGACAAACGCTCTCTCGCGGTGCAAGCTTTGTCGCGGACACACTTGTGCTAGGGCCACAGGGCCTGTTATTGCAGATTGTAAATATGCAAAAGGCTAGAGTATACCTCAAAAGAAATTCAAAGAAGCGTGCGCGTTGATGTCTTTAGTATGGGCTATGAAATGCTGGTCAGTTGATGTCTTTTGTAGGGTCATAATCTTTTTCCTTCTTTTCAACTCCTCCAAGTCTGCGGGGCCGATTTTAATCAGGTTTTTTGTCTGCGTTCTGTGTGCGTCATTTGTGTGGTGCTCTCGCGAGCGAGAGCCCGGGGTCCGCCTTGACCATGGCCCAGGATTTGGCAATCTGGTAATTCCAGTGGACCGACTGCCATCTGACCTCCGTCATCCTGCTTCCAGGGGAACCTGACCAGGTGTCAGGTATCATCACGATGTTTTCCCTCGCCGTAAGAGCATCGGTTAGTTTTCAAGTGTACATAACTCAGTAAAGTGTCACTGGTACATGGCCTCGATGGATTCGAACCCGGTACCTCTCGCTTACGAGTCCCTTAACCACTCCTTAGTCCCGTAGAGTCACCTTAACCACTCGGCCTCTGACGCTCCGATAGGTACCTCTATATAAACATAACCTAACCAGCTAAACAGTGAAACAGACTATTATCTGCTTTTATACGGCCCCTGTGACAAACGGATAGCCAGCCCACAAATAATTGAAGGCGATTACTGATGATTACTGTCCCACCATTCATATAATAGGCGCAGGAGAAATACTGTTATTACAGTGTCTGAATTATAAGCTACGATGCCTCACATGGATACCTACCTTATTCTTCAAATAATAACATAACTATGCACTATTTATTATTGTTCGGCATCAGAAATGAATTAACTCAACTGATGGAAAGCGACGTTGAGGTCGAAGATGTAGTATGCGTGCCTAGAATATACCTATTTACTCTTGATTTGAATACCCCGAGGTTATACGTATCGGGGAACAATGACTCAGGCAGAGAGTTCCAGTCCTTTGCAGTGCGCATAAGAAAAGTGGATGCAAAACGCTTAGTACGAGATGGTGGGACGTCTACCATAAATGGGTGAGGATCTTTTGTCCCCCTCGCTGTTCGATAATAAAAAGGGCATGGTGGAACAAGGTTGTGGAGCTCCTGGGATATTCAAAATTCTCGACTATAACTAGTTCCTCGTAAATATGTGTGCGTGTATGACAAACTTAAGAATCATTTTCCTTTGCACTATTGTGGAGTTGTTAAACGGTTTCAATAGCATTCATGAATTATTATTTTATTTATTATAAAAAATATACCCTGTGGGTAAAGTCGAGTCCCTTGGGAATAAGAGAGAGCTAATGCTTCCTCTTTTAGCAAACTTATTTTGGCTAAAGATGCACAAAAAATCGTGAATGTTGCAGTAGCAGAGGAACATTTTATCAAAGTGGTAATGCACTTATGCTCACGTACTGTACCTCAGGATATACCTACTATCGCTAAAATAAATAATAAATAAATAAATAATCGTGGACAAATTCACACAGCGCCATCTAGCCCCAAAGTAAGCAAAACTTGTGTTATGGGTGCTAGATAACTGATAAATTACTTATATACTTTTTTTTTTAAAGTATACTTATTATACATAGAACACCCAGACCCGTAACAGAAATTAAAATTCATCATTTCAATTTCTGCCCGGTCGGGAATCGAACCCGGGACCTCTTGCGTGGCAGACCGGCATGTTGACCACTGAACCACTCAGGTCGTCAAATATAAATAAATAAATATGCTTGAATAAATAAATATAAGTACTACAAGCTATAAATACTTTACAATCTACAGGTTACATACA
The DNA here is from genome assembly GCA_905147135.1 of Blastobasis lacticolella. Lineage (NCBI taxonomy): Eukaryota > Metazoa > Arthropoda > Insecta > Lepidoptera > Blastobasidae > Blastobasis > Blastobasis lacticolella. The sequence goes on from LR990045.1 coordinate 16,134,213, forward strand.
ACGAATAATAGTGTGCAGTGAGCCATTGGAGTTAACCGAGTACTAGGATGATTATATAATTCAGTACAAGGTCGCTTGCGAATGACCCATTCAGTGATTTCGAAAGTGAACGATTGTGACATGAGTTAGGTATTTCTCTTTAGTGCTCCGTTTATTAGTGTACAAATTTGAGTAAGTGTACAAATAACAAATATAATACCTAATTTGCGTTTCTTGACTATTAATAAATGAATGAATAACACTTTATTGTACATTTAGAGAAATACAATGGGTACTTAAATATTAACAGCAGGAGAAGCAACAAGCGGCCTTATCGCTTAAAGCGATTTCCTTTAGCCAACCTTTTTGGGTCCACTGTCAATAGGAATGCACGCTAAGAAAATAAACTAAGAGTAAGCCCGTTGAACCTGAAGACATATTGGTGTAATACTAATAAAACTATTCTATATTTATATATCTGAACACCGCCGAAAAAAATCGTCAAAATCGGTCCAGCTGTTTCGGAGTCCATAGGGAATATCGGGAATTTCAAGTTTATCGTGTAACTTTGTATGTTTTATCATAAAATGTCTACTTTTTTATGTTATACGGCAGACAAACAGGCAAGCAGGCCACCTAGAAAGCCAAATGGAAAGTGGTCACCGTCGCCTATAGACATCAGCTACACCAGGGGAGTTACCAATCTGCTGGAGTTATTGCTATTATCAAGAAATACGATTTGTGCAAGTTCCGTGTCTAAGTGGATAATATAAGACAGCGTTGGGTAAAATATGAGTCCCGCCTGCAGGCATCGTATTATATTTGATCATCATCATTATCCGAGCGGTCAGTCACGGTTTCTGCCAGGGTCCGCTTTCCGACTCATTTTTCTCAATTTCGCGCGGTCTTGGGCATCCTCGCGTCGTAAACCATTGGCTCTCACATCAGACTCGCTCATCGCATTATATTCATTTATTGTAAGACGTGCTGAGACATAGCATTACCGTAGCAACTCCGCCTACTCTTACTGGAAAAAGACGTGAGGAAAAATATGTATGGCATTACCATAATATTACGTAATAAAAGGGTTGGGTAAATATATTGTCTTACACAGGCAATAATATTATTGGATGTGTGTTCACACAGGAGAGATTCAATGATACCTACAATAATAATATTTTTAAATCATAGGTGGCCACAGCGGTTCAAGTAGGTGTTACGGTCATGGTATTGCTGGCTTACCTACGTCAAGAAACCGTACTAAGCAAACTCCTTCAGTTATTTTTTTGATCTAAATTCTAAGTCTTTTGTTGTAAGTAAGAGTTGTTTGTAGTAAGTGGCCTAAAAATGGAAACATACCCTTACTTTCTACTAGCAGGATGCCCCTCTTTGCTGGAAATCCATGTAGAACCATGTTTTATCAGGTGAAAGGACTCTGTCAAGCCTGAGGAGTCCGCTTGGGTGCGTACCACTGCCTTATCTATTGCTGCCGCCAAGCAACAATGCTTGCGTTGTTGTGTGCCGGTTTGAAGGATAAGGTAGCCAGCGCAATTACGGGCATGTCATTTCATCGTAGTCCTCACAGTGGCAGCGCACCTGCGGTTCTGCACTTTTTGTTGCCTGTCATTTAAATGCATGAATCGCAGATGTTATGGGCGACAGTTACCACGGGCTGTCTGCTCGTTTGTCACTGAGTAGGATAAAAAACATTTTATTCATCTCTCTAACTAATCATCATAATGCAGTGCCTTATTGCCCTAATCAAGTGGGGTCAGCACGTCTCCTTTTTCTATTTAATTTTTCCAAAAACTTTTAATTGCCTAGGAAGGCACATGGCCAGACAGTCCACCTGATTTAGAGTGGTCCCAGTCAGCCAGAACATCAGCAAGCTCGCTAGCTGTAGTAGATTACTACTACATTAGTATGTGGAAAAACCCCAAGAATAGTAAGTAGTACAGAGCAAAGAATTTTGAGGGGTGATACTTCCACATCTTGCAAGTGCGCGATAGAAAGGCTAGCCAGCAGTTGCAATGCCTAGCATTCAGTTTTAGTGGTTGAAATTTGTCCCAGGACACGATCCTGGGGGTACCAAACAAAGCAATGCCTAATAACATAGTGCCATATGTAGGATGTTTGACCAGGTACTGAACGGATTTAACAGTCCACTGCATGCTGAACTTAAGTCTCCTCCAACATTGAGATGATTCATCCTTCTAGTTTCCTTCCTTCCTCTTGAATCACTCTATCTATCGTTGAAAACCGCATTAAAATTCGTTGCGTAGTGAAAAATGGATACATAGATACATAGGGAAAGACGGCGGGAAGTGACTTTGTTTTACATTATGCATAGATTGGAAATGGAGCCTGTATTTGGCGCAGGTTCTACCATAGATATTAAATTACTTGGAACAACGCATTAGGTGCTCGGAACAACGTAATTTCATTCATTTATGGTACGTACTTGCGTATAAAACAATTTGTGTATTCCGTGACCGTTTCCTGTGCGTACGATTAATGTTGAAAAAGCGTAAACGTGAATGTAGCGATCAAGATAAGAAACTTCATACAATTAAAAGCCTCAGTTAGTACTAGGCCGTACCATAAACGTGTAACTGCCTAGGTATCACGTTTTCAAGTTCATTTGGCATAGGAAAGTAGATACTTAGTAGTTATATATTGACAGCATACGGGTACATAAATACTAAATTTCCCATGTATGTATATTTCAGAACTACCTACTTTAAATTCCTTGATAGAAGAATGGATTCTTCAGACACCTACCGATTCTTAACAGATATTTAAGTAGGCATACCGTGTGAACGTAAACTTCAATATTTACATGACACTTTATGCATTGAAAGAGTGAAGTGCTACCCAGATATAATGCAGTGTGCCATAATATGTACACTCTTTAGAAATGACTAGAATGCTTTATAAACAATTATAAGGCACAGCCAGTGCTGCATTTAAGATAATAGATAAGTTAACTAGGTATCTGATAAAGTCTTTGTTGAAGATGTAATAAACGAAATTAACTGATTATATTTAGATTGCCGACATCCGTCGAAATGATAATTTGTTTAACGACGTAGGAATGATATTCAAAGAATTTATATCATCAAAATTGATATTCAATTAGGTATTTAAGTATTATAGACTAGCTGGCGACCTGTTGTCCTACCCTATAAACATTCCTCTTTAATCACACCTTCCATTGTTGGAAACCGCATTAGAAACCTTTGCGTAGTTGAACGATCTAACCGTAGGTACCTACATACATTCATACATACAGAGGGACAGACGGCGGGAAACGACTTTGTTTTATACTATATACTAGTGGACCCGGCGCAACTTATGCGCTTGACTAAATGTAGCAACTAAATTCAGAGGCTAAAAGCTGAGATCAAATCAAAGTGAAATGTATGGCTCATAGAATAAGGTCCATTTTTGTATCACTTATATTATGTTACGTATCGCTCCGGTTTTCAAAAGCCGTGATACAAAAATGGACCTTATTCGATGAGCAATACATTCCACTTTGATTTGCTCTCACGCTTTTTGCTTCTGAATTCCGTTACTGAATTTAGGCATGTGTAATAAGCGCATTTACCCTTACATTTATGACTTACATTACTCTATCCCTACTTCTTCCATAACCTACACCTACCCTACCCTACACCTATTTTACCCATTTCTTTCTTATAACCCTTCTATTATCTACTGTAAACCCGCAAAAGCCGTTGCGTAGTTTAAAAGATCTAAGCTTTACATACATCGATAATAAGGACAGACGGCGGAAAGCGATTTTGTTTTATACATACATAGTATAAACCAAAATATGGCTTACGACGCGAGGATGCCGAAGACCGGGCGAAGTGGAGAAGATTAAGTAAGAAAGCGGACCCTGGCAGAGGCCGGGATAAGCGCTAGGAAGACGACGACGACGACTATGTATAGATAATAGGATAGGTGTATCTGGTGAAATATGAGCTATTTCGATATCATGAACGCATCGCACTTTCGTCTTCAAGTAGGTACCTACTATCTACATAACTACTTTTGATTTTACTTTCTCCCACTGGTTGTTCGGAAGAAATCGCCTACATGATAATTTTTTTTGATTATACAATATCACAGCGAGGGACAAGTGTAAAACGAAATCAATTAATGTTCGTAATATCATTTATGTTCGCATTCGTTTCTTTAAAAACCTAAATCGATTTCGAGCACCCAAACATTCACCATCCACCCATCTTTCCACCACAGAAAACAACTTTTTTAATACAGGCTGATTTCAAATTGATCGCGCTCGTGAGAACATACTTTTTGACTCTCTAAAAAGTAAAACGACTTGGGAAATGATAAGATTGATCGAAATCAACAAATGAGGAAACTAATTGAACAACCAAGACATTCCTCTGTAGACCACAAGATAGTACCTAAGCTAAAAGATGGACGTCTTCATTATACAAAATCAAGTTGTTCACTTGTTGATTTCAATCAATCTTATAATTTCCCAAGTCAAAAAGCAAAAACACAAATATAGCGAATAAAAAAAATTGCCGTTTCATTTACTATTAAAAACGAATTCAGCTAAAATGTATGAAATAGCCTAGCTGATTATTTTTACGATTTCAGAGTTGAAGCTATAATAAAAGGTGTTCGTTAGCACCAGCACATGCATACGGTACCAATTGGCGCTCATCAATTTGAAATCACCCCGTATAATGTCTGTGATCCTTACAAACTGAATGTCACCGCATTTCGATAATTACGGAAATATATTAAGCTTTGGAAATGTGTGTGTTGGAAATGAAAATTATGTGTTAGGTACATGCGGACCTACACGCAAGTGCCACATTAGGTATGTCCACCTAACACTCTCATTTGAAGTAGATGTCTACACAAGTACAATATCTACAGGTAGTTTATTTATCTATACAATAGTACAGGATTTAAGATAACAAATAATGCTAAGTAGACATTTATCTGATATAGTATCTGTTAAATATGCGTAATAACCAGAATTTTTAAGATTGTCGACAGTTCATAAAAGGATAATTTATTTAAGTATGATAGGGAGACATTTCAAGAATGTTTACATTATAGCTTATAGCATTAGGTAATACATGACAGATGGATAGGTAAAACAAGTAAGCATCGAGATGACGAGTCATCACTTCATATCATCTCCATCAATGAGACGTGATGACGAAAAATAATCTAGATACCTGCGGAGATTACAGATAAATGGAACGGGCCCGTTGCATTTATCGGTGGAATAATATGGAATAGAATGGAAATGGGAATAATATGGAATGGAAATGGAAATATAATGGAAATATAATGGAATAGAAATGGCCCGGGCGAAATGGAAGAAAAGCAATAAAACGACCCGGCAGAGCCGGGATTGACACTTCGGATGATGATCATGATGTTCGTTCCTAAGCCTTTAACCATTTGGCATCGCCAATGCCATGCGTCTAAAAACGACTATCGTAACTGCATGGAGGTTCATATATATAAATCTGTCCAAACTGAGTTGTCTTATTTAGTTAAGGAAATTATGTATTTAAATGGATAATGTGCAGCAGTATTCGTTGAAATCACATTCTATGTGTTTCTTATATAATTCTCGATATCTATACACAATATACGTAGCAGTACGTAGATTGATACGGCAAGTCGTCATTTTGGGCATTGTTTGTTCACCAAATAAGACAAGTCAGTTTATACAGATCATACACACGTAGCTTTGATGATTTAACTACGTTACGAAAGCTATCCAAGACGCCGAAACTTTGATAGGTAGGTGGGTAATTATTGGTGAAACCATTTAGTACCTACCTAAATATCAAATTCGTTTCTGGAAAAATATCCTTAGCTATTTGACCTCCTCTTTATGTCGTAGGTATTCCTCACCGCTAAGGGTCGTGTCTGTAGATAAAACGTCCAAAGATCCCGACTGCGATATAAACTTTAAAGAAACTAAATATCGATAATTTGTAATCAGCCGTGACTTAACACAACTCTATATGAAATTCATACGAATATGACATCATAAGTACCTAAGTATATTTTGCATCTAATTTGTATTTACATTCCTTCTGGGATACAATGTATGTTTCCTAAAATATGCTTTTCCCAAAGTTTCCTTTCTCAAACCTTGCGTTACCTTTTTACGCAACACACCAGCAATTATCATGGTAATATAATGTATGGTTAACTCCCCAAAGTCTTAGTAGCCCTTCATCAAAACGAATGAAAATATTTATATAGGTGTCTAAATACTTAGGTAAGTACTCAATAACACAACATAACAAAATATATACTTAATAAATGCTTCGTAATGTTGTGTTATTGAAAGTCATAATGAAAACTGCAGTTAGTTTCTAGTAGGTACCTACTTAATAATATGTCAATGAACAGTACCCTCAATGTACCTACATACCAGCTACAAAGGTATGAAATGCAAATTTTCTAACTCTATTTCTACCGGTTGGCAGTACTCTTAAGACAATGTAATTACGTAGGTATGTACCTATTTCATTAATTACACAGACAACAAAAACAATACGCGATTTATCAATTACTTACTCTGGTTGGCTTAACAATGCTACCGCCAAACAATAAACGGAATTTACGCAGTAACTTTATACCTGCATACATTAATATTTATCACAATCACGGAAATAGGTAAGGTAAGCAACTAATTGCGAACACTTAAATTTATTCAGGTCATCAGGTGAGGGTGAGCCTACTTTATAAAAGAGCAAGCTAGTTTTGGCAAAGAACACGCAGCTGAATAGAATTTACCTAAGAATGACATTCAGAAGGCGCTTTTGTGCGAGTCGGACTCGTATAGGTATCTATCTACGAACACATCCACAACATCTCAAAATAATAGCAAATAAGTAATTTTTAGATAAGTAAGGAAACAACAAGATTGATCATCATCACATCATTATCATCCGACCGGTCCACCCTACTTTCTGCCAGGGTCTACTTTCCTGCTCTTTCTCATCCACTTTGCCCGATCTTCGGCATCCTCACGTCTTTAGCTGTTGGCTCTCGCATTAGAATCAGCAATGTCCATCGCTTTTTGTCCTGATACCGGCAAGTTTAGGCACCTATTTTGTGCTTACGCAGCACGTGACCAAACCAGCGCAGGCGCGCTTTTCGATATTATCCCCAAAAAAATAAAAACAAAATTCAGCTGAAGCTTAGAGGTACTAATTCCCGTTTTAAAAAATATTATAGGCTTGAGTACAATAGTATATTCACTCAAAAATCTTCCTATCACTCAAGTTTCTGTCTCAAAGCTAAAAACAATTGTTTCTGTAAAGTTAGGCGAATCTGTATATGGTATGTAGGTATAAAACAAAGCCGCTTCCCGCTGTCTGTCCCATCTACGTATGCTTAGATCTTTTAAACTACGGAACGGTTGTCTTCAATAGATTGAGTGATTCAAGAGGAATGTTTGTAGGCGGCTAGGTTTAAGAAATAAAGGGCAGGTAAGGGGTAAAGTAGGTGTAGGGGTAGGGTAGGGGTAGGACGCCGCGCCAATGAAATCGCGCTGGGCCCACTAGTTAATAATAAACAAATATTAGATAGGCCACGGGCCTTTGCTGCGGCGAAGTCGCGGAGAAAGTTTATAAAACATTTCGATCCATTTAACATTGCATAATCGATAAACCTGTTTACAGGAGTATTTATTAATGAAAAACTAAACACTTTCCGCAATCACTCAATGATCAATTCGTTTCATCTTTGGGAATAAATAATTCAATAAAATACATACACAAAAATCCCATATTTTCTTTCAACACATATTTCAAGTTTTCTATATTTTTTGTAACTGCACTGCACTTTATTTTTTAGAACGTTAAAGTAAGGTAAGGTGCCGATCGTAAAGTTTTAAAAGTTTGTGTTACTCACTTAACCATGCTGCTGGACGACAGGTGGTGCCCACAGCTGAGCCACGACTGTTCTTCTTGCGCCCGCGCAAAAATCTATAAGGTCGCTAGTCGCTGTTCACACGGTTGCACGCCGCAGTACAATCGACAACGCAAGCGCAGCCGTTGATGTCAATTCATTGATGTAGATTCCGTTATCAAACTTCAGTTGTAGCTTGTTTTAGTGTATTAACAATCTCAGAAAGATTAGCGCTTAATTACCCCATACTGTGGCATAAAAACATGAATTTTCTCTTAAGTTTTTACACTTTAAGCACTATACCTACAATCGGAATTGACCCCTACAGGCAGCTTTGATCCTACTACAAATGTGAAAGTTTGTAAGGATGAAACTTTGAAAGTATGATTGGACGTTTGTTACTACGTCACACAAACAATACCTACTGCACAAATTTTTGAGATTCTATTTATTATTATTATTATTTCTGAACAGATAGGCAGTTGGAATTTGCAGTGCTGTAAGCATTGCAACTCAGAACCACTGCATTTTCATTGATTCCGAAATTGAATTAATTACTACAACCTACGCTTTAATTGATCTCGAAAGTCATCGTAAGTAGTTTGTCGAAGCACATGGGCAAAATTAAGTATAAGTAAAGTAGTAGTTGCTAATGCATTAACCACGAAAACATGATTTCAGTCTGCATTTTGCATAATTTTGGGTGTTTAAGACAAACTAGCGGTCATACAGTGTGGTCCTGATATACGTCCTGGCTCGATTCCAGCGCCACATTTGTAAATCCAACCCTGAGAGACCTGCTCAAACATAAACAAAAAATATAATAAAAAGCTTCTGTTAGTAAACATACCTAAATCTGCATCCAGATAGATAACCTAAATTGGGCAATCGTTTTGGATGAAGTAAGACCAGAATGACTAATGATTTATTCGTCTGAGATGACTTGCAGGAATTTCCTATAAGAGTAATTCCTTGCATGGGATAAGGATACTGTGAGAAAAACAGTTTGTTGCATAGACGTGACGTACACACCTACATAAGACCTACATAATCCGACTTATTTTTTTTTTCTTTGACCGATGTCGAAGTCGATCGCAAAGCATTTTCGAGTACCTATTTGTTGAGTGCTCCGGTCGTTGTGGATGGCTGCCTCCAGCTTACAACACAGAGACATGCGAATGCATACGACGCGTGCAGCTCACTATGTCCGCACTCGGATCTACGCTTACGGTAGTATGAGAATTCTGTATTAGTATAATATTAAATGTCCAAAAACTACGGGTAAGCAAAGGTACCGTTAAACGACCTCATCCAGGTTCCTAGGGGGTGGCGCAAGGACCTAGATCGGCTAGCGCGTAGGAGTCGCGCCATTAGCGCAGAACGGACACAGCGCGCCCCACCGACGAGCACAGCGTTTACAAAGCGCAAGTTCGTCATCATATAGAGTATACTGACCTGTGGGCTGGTGCATCCCAACACCTATTTCTTCCACTTGATTTCATTCAACGTCGGTATTTTCGTATTGTCGACAATCCCAGACAGATTAACACTTAGAGACATTGACTCTGTGTGTTCTGTACCGCCTGTACTTAGGTACTTTGTGGAACGTTTACACTGTTACACTGGGTCACAGTCGACAGTGAGTCAGTGCAAGTATTTGTCCGTGGAATCGCCGATAGATAAATAAATTAATATTCGTGGACAAATTCACACAGCGCCATCTAGCCCAAACTAAGCAAAGCTTGTACTATGGGTGCTGGATAACTGATATACTGCTTAAATACTTTTTAAATACATACTTATTATACATAGAACACCCAGACCCGTAACAGAAATTAAAATTCATTATTTCAATTTCTGCCTGGCCGGGAATCGAACCCGGGACCTCTTGCGTGGCGGACTGGCATGTTGACCATTGAACCACTCAGGTCGTTAGATACATCACACCTACAGAAAAGGTTGAACCCTTGTGACAGAGCTTTGACTATCCTGTGGAATATCTAGGTACTCCACATCCTGCGCTGCCATGGTGTAGTGCAGACAGTTCGATCATTAGCTTCCTACAGCCTTTATAATAGTTGTTTATGCAACTGTCATATAAAAGGGGGTATTAAAACATGAGTGTCTGTTTATCATACGAGGCGTAGCCGAGTATGATAATAGTTTGACACGAGTGTTTTAATACCTAATTATATGCAGTTGCATACACTACTTTATCTACACTCTAATATTTTTATGTTAAAATATCGTACCCATAATTTTCTCAACTTAGCTGGAAGTAAGCTGCGAGTCAGTTCTGTTGTATCTACGCGTCAAGGATATCAAGCGGCGGGAAATACACTTAACTATATTCACATTTATCTATTTATTTGCTTAAAATAAGGAAAAACATTCACAAACACAAATTACAACAATTACTAAAAATATTCTGTTTAGCGGGAAAATAATTACACAGAATATAAACAGGAAAATTTGAATTTGTCAAAGACATTTAGGTATTCAGCCTACATTTGGCCGCGTCCGGGCGCCCGACAAAAATTTAAAAAATATAAGTGTTGCATAATGATTAAAAAGTTATTTTACGTCACAGCTGTCATGAAAATGGTATAGGAAATGCTGTATCATAAAGTAATTTTTTAAAATTTTATAGGCTGGCGTGAAAAAAGTGTAACCTTAAACAACTGTTTTCGAATATGTAATTGGAACATTACGATTTAAGTGTAGATAAAGTCGTTTGTTTCTCTCGTGGTGGGCCGTTTCCGCCACATCGGTCATCAGCTTTGGTGATTTCGAACTTTCTAATAATATAAGGCCCTAGTAAGGTACCACGACATGGTTAGATAAGAGAGGTAAGTAATCACTGGCAACATAAAATGGTAAAAGACTTTCATCTTGAGATAGGCACTATGAGGTATTGAAGGACGGGAAGATGTGCCGCAAGTTCTCTAACGCGATCGCTGTTATTAAATGTCAGACAGCTCGTCTTAAGGAACACTCAGAACTAGCTGGAATACGGTGCTACCGTCTGCTGCTGCCGCTTACAGTCGGGTTCGGAATGACGACTGCAGCGACATGAAGCCGTGACGTGTCGCGTTGGTTGATGCTGCTGCGCGCATCTTAACAACGAAAAAAATCTCCATGGCACCGACAGGGCGAAAAACGGAGTCACCAGGAACTTGAGTGCAAACATACACCAGTACATCTTATGACGCATTTAAACGGGCAATTAGATTAGATTAGATGTACCCGGTCATGTTCCGTAACTCTACGACCTTGTGTTTCTTTTATGTGAGGGTGAAAATTATAGTTTGGATAACACTAATGTTCCTGTCAGCTCAATTCTTTTTAAAAAATCATGGGATCCTTCAGCCTCCGGTAGATCTCCGAGAGGGTTGCTCGTCCTAAATACTTACTATTGGAGCCACGCTACTGCATTTGAACAGGACATGGGCAGCTGTTTCTTGTTACTCTAAGCATGCTCTGCATACGGGGCTGTCCGTCCGACCTATTTTTTACCAAAAGGTGATTATTATGCGGGCCATGTCTTGTGCCCCGGTTACCATTCAGAGCTGTATTTTTTGTTAGTTTGTTGGATAGGGAGATGGATATCATGGGAAGGGTCTTCCTTGATTTTCTGCAACTCTTCTGTGAAGACCATGTTTGATTGTGTTTTCGTAGATGTTGACGGGTCCATGCTAATGGCAACGGCACAATTGGTTCTGGACCCACCGGTATTGTGTCGGATTCTCGTCTAGCCAGTTCGTTAGCCGCGTCATTTCTACGAGAGCGCTGTGCCCCTTTGTCCATTGCACAGTAATGGGATTGCTTTTACATGCCTCATTTAAGCACTGATGGCACTCGAGAATGAGTCCCGAGGTAATGTTGTTGCTTTCCAGTGCTATCAGTACTGTTCTGCTATCCGTTAGTATGCGGATTGGTTGCTTTGTTACTTCCCTATCACGTACGGCGTGACAGGCCAAGATTATGCCCATACATTCAGCCTTGAAGACCGTGTGATACTTACCACGTGGAGTGCTTATCTGAATTTATTTATTTATTTAACAATTTATTGCACACAATAAAGAAATACAGAGATATAACTGACACAACAGGCACTACTTATTTCTAAAAGAAATTTCTTCCAGCAGGCCTACAGAAACACTCCGCAGCCTGTACCTGAGTCGGTTTTTGACTCATCCGTAAAGATCCTTAACTCACGCAAGTTCCGACCATCGGCGGGTCTTCAAGAACTTGTATCTTGAATTATTTGTCGAAGACTAATTGTATATTTTGTCACTTAACGCTTCTAACGTGGGTGCTTCTTTTACTGCTTTCTGTAGTAGTTCTAAACGAGCAATACTTTTACAGAAATATGTGGCTACAATACTGTTAATAGTACGAATGGCAATACGGCCGAGGTGAACCAAATCTTACTGCAATATTGCATAGTCTGGCTGGTATTGCTGGTAATATTGGCGGCGTTGTGTTGCATTGGAGAGCATCATTGGCCCACATATTGAAGTAAACGTATTATAAATATTCTGAATCAGGAATAGTGACCGTCTAAATTAAATCACGTTTCCACAGTACAAAATTACGTTTTTATTCAATAAAAAATTTAAACCTACATAACAACTTACTTACGGGTAACTATTCATAGCATGTATTGAAACTGGATTAAGTGTTTGTGGAGGCGATTGAAATGTTGGAGCGCCGACGGAAATATGGCTTTGTTGTAAGTGGGTCAGAGATGGAGCATATTATATAAGGATTTAATAAAATAATCCATAGATTTTGACAGAACTTTCAAGGATTTAGAGGACTTCCCGCTCCAGTAGCGCCAGCTAGTGGCGCAATAGCGTTGGGGCTCCACCCGAGTAATGGAGGCCCCAGTCTCCATTACGAGAAAAACAACGAGGGGAGCCTCTTGCGTTTTGCACAGCGGTTTCAGCGCGATGCCGACTGCCTATTACTAGTTCGTATATTTAACTAGCTTGCACGCCGCGACTTCGCGTGTTGTTCTACTCTATACCTACAGGCTGTCCAAGAAATCACCGTCAAGCCTGAAACGGATGATCGGCCAAGACATGACAGTTCTTAGAGAAATATTAAAAAATTATTGGTCATCTCTTTTTCAAATGTTAAGTATCAAGGGAAGGTTGTTAAAAATTGCGTGAATCCCTCAACTTACGATTAAACAAGTTTTTTCTCCATTATGCAATAGTAATCTAACAAGTGTCATACCATTTTGGAATCTAGACTTAACGCGACAACTTTTAACGTCACTTGCCAAAGTATAATTAGTACATTTTTCTGTACAGTCTGTTAACGATGGGTGATGTAGTAATGTTTTATTTAACACTGAAGCAGTTATGTCTTAATTTTAAACGGTTGTTTACAGATAGGTTATACACGGTTACGTTACAGAAATCAAAGAAACGTTAATATTTGTAGTCACAGGGCTTGAAACACCGTCACAGAGTGTCTGTTTTTCCGATTTCGTTTTTGATACTTTAAATTTGAAAAGTACAAGACCAAGATATCACTTGCCGTTACTTGTTTCAGGCTTGCCGTTAATTTATGGGGCACCTGTATAAACCTTACTCTTCATCATCATTTTATGCGTTATGTCCCGGTTGTATACACCTTGCTTTTGAATCACTTATATGTGTTGCGTACTTTAAAAGATCTAAGCGTACATACAGAGGGACAGACGGCGGGAGGCGACTTTGTTTAATCACTACATAGTATAAACAAAGTCGCTTTCTCTGTCCCTATGTCCCTTTGTATGCTTAAATCTTTGAAACTACGCAACGGATTTTGATGCGTTTTTTTTTAATAGATAGAGTGATTCAAGAGGAAAGTTTATAAGCAAGAAAAATGGGTAGAGGGTGGGTAGGTGTACGTGAACGAAGTCGCGCCGGGTCCACTAGTGTTATATAAAATTATAATGCTGCGACATGAAATCTGAGTGCGAAAGTACATAGGTACGGGCGTACTTTTACGATTTCGTTAGATCCAATCAATTGACCAAAATTGCAGCAGAACATTTATCCTTGCATTTCGATTTGCTTCAATTACATTTAAAATTAAAGTTCATTATAGTTAAGAAAATAGTGACGTCAGTGAAACTGGGGCAAAAGTAGTTTTGTAATCATAATGGAGAAAGAAGAAACATGCAACTTCCAGAAGCAAATACATACATCGAAGATTCTAGTGATACTTACTACTGATTAGAATATTTATACATTAATTTATTTTTATTAAATTTATAAAAATTCAAAGTATTGATATCTTATCTGTCTATCTGTTATCTGCCAGTATGAATCTATTCAAAATAATCATAAAATGGTATGAATTTTTCTCCACAGTGCAGTTTCAATGATGACTCACTATTTTCTTAACGCGAATGGTTGTATATATAATATTCAATTCAGTAAATATCGTATTTGGTAGCATAATTCTATTTTTAATACATTTCTCAGTCCAAACAATTCAATAACTACACTAAGCGGCAGAAAATGTGACCCCAAGTTCTTATAGACAATTTATAAACAGTTAAGTAGGTAGGTACATATTATTTGTTAAGTTTTGATGCGGATAAATTTCCTGTTAGGACCTGTGTGGTTCTTTAAATGGATGATTTGAGATTAACTTGTGTTATGTTATGACTCAGTTTTTCTAATAATGTGTGCCAGAACGTTAATCCAAAGGGTAAGCAAAATGTTCGAATTTTGAAAGCGAATCTGATAAACCTTTCAAAATATCTGCATAAACATCTCATAAACGAACACTAAACATGTCTCAGACCATACTTTACTACGAGAGCCATAAGTTTAGGTATCACGTCACATAAAGTAGGCATGATTTGCACCAACCAAAACGTAATAGGTTGCTCCTAAGTGCCTAACTAACGATCAGTGTCTCGTACGATGATCTATTTTTAATCATTAATTTAAATTTGCCATCTATGGTAAGTTGCAGATAGAGTCGGTGAGAGTTTAAATCGATGATTAACATTGACGTTTCAGAAACTGGGCGTAAGTATTCGAAAGTTGACAAAATGTAGACTGATATCTGAGAGTCTATGGTCTCTATGGTCCATCAGTTTTATTAGTTAAATGGTAGTTATCCTATCTGTTGAGTCGAGTTAGATTGCAATTTGCAATAAATGATGTAGTACTGCAACATTACTGCAGTACTACATAATTTATGCAGATAAACAATGAACAATAAACTGAACGACGTTTTTAATGCTATACTTATACTATATACTTACTTATTTACGTGTCAACTTAAGTGTCGCCTAAGTTTAGTGCAATCGGGAATTAGTTTGTTTAACGTTTTGCGATAAGCACTTGGGCCGCTTTTCCTGTCGGATAATGTACGTTACATCTATGTGGTTTAATTGATCACTGTGTGTGCTATACCATATAATAAAAATGCAAATTAGATACTTATACCAACAACATGCACCTATGTTTATAACAATCAGGGAAACATTTGGCTTCACATACAAAAATATTTTACATTCCATCCAGGTATAAAATTGCCATAGTAAATTAACAGTAACTAGTTAGAAGTAAACGAGTGACTCTTAATCTGGAGTCCTAGTTCTTGGCGGTTCGTCACCAAAACAGTGTTTGTGGCCAGGATCTTTGTACGAGTTCTCATGGAGAACACTGTGTGAACTTGTGCGGCACTTGGTGAGGCACAATTCGTAATCATCACTGAGGGAACGGAACAGAACATTTTCTTCTGCCGATAGCTTGGATAAAACCACCTCCAGCATGTCCCTCTGAAATGTAAACAAACGACACTTAATTACTCTATATAATTGTTGTGCGTTAGTCTCGCTAAAACTCAGAATGGATCGATTTGAATAATTTCGAAGAATAATTTTTAGTTTTATTCGCTACAATACATATAAACGCAAAAAAAGTGTTGATAGGGGTAAACTAGATGTAGATTAGTGGTAGGGTACAAGTAGAGTAGTTATGGGTAGGACATGCGAACAGAGTCGCGCTGAGCCAACTAGTTAATAATATTCAACTCTGCTCCATACTTTTTTATTACATTATTTCGCAATCCATAGTGTCACAGGTTTTATTATACTCTGTCCATATTACACTCCATATTATAAGGTCCCATTTAGTGCATAGCGCGCGTTGACGCAGCGACGTTTTTAGATTTGGTTCCGGGCCATAATCTTGCCAACCCAAATTTAGTGTAGTAGAATTAACCGAAAACATAGCTTGAGGTTGAACAAATTGTAATTGAAATGATTAATGCGGCAAATGGTAGGTAAACAATCGAAATATCATGCAATGTCAGTCGACATATTAAAAATATACACCTTTATTTTTGGTGCTTTTGGTGTGGAGGCTTGAAAGGTCCCATTTTTGGTTCTTCGTAAATATTTCTAAAACAGTGCACCCTACGGGAAAACAGTCCATTACTAAATTAAAGCCCATAAAATTCTCTACTAATTTGCTTTCGGATTCCCAACCGTTTACCAGCAACTATTACGAGCAAAATGTTATAAGTATAAAAAACGCGAGAGCACAACCGGGATATAGTGCAAAGATGATTATAATTTTATAATTAATAACAATGTATGAGCAACTTCAGAGTAGCACTGACTGTGCTATGTGCGAACTGTCACCAATACCTTTTGACTGACATAGCACAACGCGACCGCCGCACGAGTGTACCGTCGGTCTAGCACTACTTAGGGCCACCTTATGTATATTTGAGCCATGAGTTTCATTAATCAATAATTCTGTTTGAGCATCTTCAGTTTGTTGTACGAGTCGGAGGCGAGAGCCAATGGCTTACGACGTGAGGATGCCGATGATCGGGTAAAGTGGAGAAAAAAGTAGGAAAGCAGACCCTTGCAGAAGCTGGGATTGACCGGGATTGATTGTTGTATGTGCATTATATACCCTGGTTTCACGATGATGAAGGTAATCTCAGGCATCTCAGGAATCTCAGTTCAGAAAACCTTACAATTTAAATATGGAGCTTTTGCAAACATCTATTGTAAGTAATATGAGTTACATAAAAATAATACTTTGCCAGGATCCAAACAGCAGGACACACAATTCTCATAGACAACACAACAATTATGCTTGTTGCAAGTGTCACAACCATATTTCCTAGTTGTGATAGCCTCTGTGTCACAACATCCATTTTTTAAAACATTTGGTCGCTCACACACATATCCTGAAATACATAAATAATAAAATTGAAATAGATGGTCACTTGCACTTATTTAAAGCTTAATTAATTCCATTTAGTTAGATAATTCATTCTGAACAGTCTGGACACTTAGCTTCTTCTATGCTGACTTGAATCAATTAACTTAATATTACAGATTTTTCCTGCTTTCTATCTAATCTTCTAAGGTCAATGCAGGGAATTCTTTTCTTATTTTGCTTTCTCTGGGGCACCAAGCTCTGGGGCAAGAGTCTCTGCCTACCCCTGTGGCATACTATAGTGAGTGTGTCGTATAGTGATATATGTAGGTAGTTCGACCAAAATCTGTATAAATCATATACAATCAAACTAAGAAAGGTTTACAATACTGCCGTGGGGCAAAACCGGTATTCCCAATTAATATTGTATAGTCTTGGCCCAATTCTAAATTTTATAGGTAGACTTATATCACTAGGCATATTTCATCTCTAATGTGTAAATTGTGACAGGTCTTTAATCTGAAGAAATTGGTAATTAGCAATATAAACTAGAAACTTTTCTTGGCATAAATCCATTGATTTTCATATTGATTTTCATGTACAAATACAACACTTCTCAGTTGTGTTTAACTCCACAACAAGACAGAAACGTTCTTTTGTGCTTTTCACTTTCCTATGGTACATAGCTTCAACTGTGGTATAAAGTTTGAACAGTTAGTAAACTCTCATGAATGTGGCAATTAATAGAATGTGTTGAACTTAAGGGTAGACAAAATTCCCCCACTGACGGACTTCCCTGCATTGACCTTACAGATATATTTGCTTACCTCTATCATCTACAAGAAATGATTTCCCCTGCACCGAGTTTCGACAGATAACACTATCATTTGTATCATTATGTTCTTGCAGTGTTCTCCATACAAAAGGCTTCCTTTCAATGTTAATGTCTAGGTACATGGTATGTCTATGGCTTCCCTGAAAATTTATTATTATTGATAGATAAAACTTATTAATTATTTCATAAGATTGCTGCTCTCTAGTTAACTCATACAAACCTCACGTAGAAAACTGACGATACAATAAGTTAGGGAAGACGCAAATATGATACCCAAAACAATGCGTCTCCGGATGAAACGTACTAAAGCAGCATACCACATAATGTAGCTTCGGTCTTCCTCAATTTTTATCAACAAAACTATACTGTAGATTATTAACATTTTCTTAGTTCATTGCCGATTTAAACTAGCCATATTTACAATAATGATTCTTCATATAATGTTACATATTAGATATACTAAAATATTTTGAATTATGTTATGATTTAAGTGTTAGAATTAGATTTTACGAAGGTGATCTTGTCCTATATTATTTCTATATAAAACTGATTACTACTATTTATTAACTTAAAGGTATATTTAATTATCGCTACTTCTGCACCAGTAGCATGATTTTTAGGTTGGACTTTTGGAAAATAAACTAATTATTTTTTTATCAAAAGTATCAACATAGAACGACCTATCAACAACCCACTCCAAAATTGACATGACATTTTTTTTCTTTTTCTTTCTGCGGAGTTATTGTCTGTGGCCCCTGTCATACAGCCATAGAGAAAAAAAAATTTCTACCGAAGCAGAGAGTACATACCACAGATATAACAGACTAAATATAAATCACAAATATTCCCTGTTTGCTCACTCTACAGTGATAATGAATCTTGCTATCCCGTTTTTTCGTTTCGTTTGCTTGACAATATTAAATTATAAAGACCAGCGGGGCTATTGGCTAACTCAGTTGACAACTGTATTTGACACTAGATAATTCTACACCACGTCATCTACGTTGAAAACTGGCAATAGCGTCTACCAAATTAGTACCAAATTAGAGTAGTGTCAGATTTTTTTATGTCAAATTCAGTTGTCCACTGAGATAGCCGATAGGCCCTCAGTTTTAAAAAATGACGAAGTTGTCCGTAGCGAAATATCCACAGATTGGCGTATGTGACTTCACAATCATGCCGCCTAGAGGAGGACATCGTCATGAAAAAAAAAATTCATGAAAAGGCAGTGGCGTAGCGTGCCCTCCGGGGGCCCCGTATCAATAATTGTGTAGGGGCCCCCCTAACAGATACCCCCAACTACGGGGGGTACTAATGAGTAACATAAATCCTAGTCTCAGCCTAAGTCAATAAATGGACTAGCCTAGCGCGCTCTACATTTGTGTGACAATAGACTTTAAAAGTAGGGTCCACGAGGCTAGTTAGAGCTCGCAATTTTTGATATTTTGGCCCTTGACTTGGATATATTAAAACCTTGCGTGATTATGAATGAGCGAGCGTAGCGAGCTCGAAATTTTTGTATATATACATTAAAACATTGCGCGTTTTCGTTGAAAAATACCGTAAAAAGCAATATCGAAATCGGGCTATCTCGAAATTATTTAGGAGATTGTATTAAAATCAAGTTGTCTTGTTTTTTCAATAAACATGTTAATAATCTCTTAAACGAAAGGTGAATGAAAACCGATTGTATCGCTTTATTTCATTTTATATTTTGGTGGAGAGCGCACCCGACCCTGGCCTGAAATTCTCTATTAAATAATTTTTTTCTGGAAATAAAGAAGAGTTTTACTGAGTTTAAAAGATAACGTGTTTTTGCTTACACACATTTGGGGGCCCCTATAGCCCGGGGGCCCCATATAATTGATACGGCTGATAGGGCGGTAGCTACGCCCCTGTGAAAAGGGTATGTACATAAATATATGTATTAAGCAGGCAGCATATTCTTTATTTTCACTAAAAATTCAAATAGTGATGGTGCATCAGGACAGAAGGGACTTGCGACAACTTATTATCTTGTTCTTCAAAATGTTTAAAACATAGCACTTCCACATTGCAACCCAGACATCACCATGTCTGGTCTTTAGGAAACCTAGAAAAACAAATAAATATAAAGAAACGTAATATTGTTTAATAAAATGTCATTTAGGTACATTTTTGAAATGAAACCCCAATTAATACATATAACTTTGTGGACTTGAGTATACAACAAATTTTAAATCCGACCCTGGTTACATTAGTGGAGGCTTCATTGGTCAGAACCTTAAAATTTTTTATAGGGCTTCACCACATTTATTCCTTAAAAATTCTTAGAATTACTCTTAGCAATTATAGCGACGCGTCGCTATAGAAAACGCTGCTGCCCATTTTCCAGTTTATGGAGACTAGATATTTTGCCTCTAAACGACACCCACGAGTGTAAGGGGTTGGTGCTATTCGACTGTACCGGTCACCACACGGCTACACAGACACAGAAATATAAACAGGAAAATTTAAATTTAGAATTTGTTAAAGACAGCTTAGGTATTCAGCCTACATTTGTCTGTATACATTTTAGCCGTGTCCGGGCGCCCGACAACAATTTAAAAAATATAAGTGTTGCATAATGATTAAAAAGTTATTTTGCGTTACAGCTGTAATGAAAATAGTATGGGAAATGCTGTATAATAATAGTAGTTTATGCAACTGTCATATAAAAGGGGGTATTAAAAAATTAGTGTCTGTTTATCATACGAGGCGTAGCCGAGTATGATAATAGTTTGACACGAGTGTTTTAATACCTAATTATATGCAGTTGCATACACTACTTTATCTACACTCGTATTTTTATGTTAAAATATCGTACCTATAATTTTCTCACTTTGCTGGTAGTAGGTAAGCTGCGAGTCAGTTCTGTTGTATCTACGCGTCGAGGATATCAAGCGGTGGGAAATTCACTTTACTACTTTCACATTTATCTATTTATTTGGTTAAAATAAGAATAAACATTCACAAACACAAATTACAACAATTACAAAAAATATTTTGTTTAGCGGGAAAATAATTACACAGAATATAAACAGAAAAATTTAAATTTTGAATTTGTTAAAGACATCTATGTATTCAGCCTACATTTGACCGTGTCCGGGCGCCCGACGAGAATTTAAAAAATATAAGAGTTGCATAATTATTAAAAAGTTATTTTACGATACAGCTGTAATGAAAATAGTATGGGAAATGCTGTATCGAAAAGTAATTTTTTAAAATTTTATAGACTAGCGTGAAAAAAGTGTATCCTTAAACGACTGTTTCCGAATATGTAATTGGAACATTACGCTATGAGTGTAGATAAAGTAGTTTTTTAAAATTTTATAGACTGGCGTGAAAAAAGTGTATAAGTACTTAAACGACTGTTTTCGAATATGTAATTGGAACATTACGATATGAGTATAGATAAAAAGCATTTAAGTAGTATATCAGTTATCTATTACCCATAGTACAAGCTTTGCTTAGTTTAGGGCTAGATGGTGCTGTGTGAATTTGTCCACGAATATTTATTTATTATTATTTATGTCTGTTACAATTATTTAATTTTTTTTTGTTTTAGTCGGCTTTCGGAAAATCTCTCACTACCGTCGTATGTGACTCAATCAATGAATGAGTGACCTCAGGGAGCTCAAAAATTGTACAAACCATCTACCTCGTCTACCAACGTTCCTACTACTACGTAATAATACAATAAAAACGGAAGGTAAAAATTCAATGTAAACGACGTAATATATTCACAGACCTGTGGATAAAAATAAATTATGTATGCATATATTCTTCTTCTTAGTGTGCCATGCATGTGCCATTTCCTAACGGACGTCAGCGACCACCTCTGCAAATTTTATTCTGTCCTTGGCCTATGTAGATACAGCCATAATTTATTGAGCCACCGAAAATTTGTGTCGAAGTTTAGAAGTCGAAGTGCCCCTTTGTCACATCGAATAATAATTTCATAATAGTAGTTTATGCAACTGGCATATAAAAGGGGGTATTAAAACATGAGTGTCTGTTTATTAGAGATGAAACGGATATCCGGTTACTATCCGGTATCCGGCCTATCCGGCGTTAATTTACTATCCGACCGGATACCGGATAGTGCGTTAATATCCGGCCGGATACCGAATAGCAAAAAATATATAAAAAGTACATAAAAGTGATTTTATTAGGAAAAAAGTAATCTCAAAAAATATAAACATTCCTTTATCAAAGCACTGTTGATTAGTTAGCTACCCGTTGTTCATTTAGTAGGTATGTAAGAAAAAACATATTTTTTCAAAATCTAGCGAAGTAAATCTAAGGTAAATGATTATAAATTGGCTTAAAATAAGAATTGTTCCTACATTAAAAGGTAACATGCGGTTTTTATGTATGTATATAAACTCTTTATTGCTTAATGAATACAGTAGTTTAAGCGGTTTCGTGTGTCTTCTTATGCAAGCTTAAGAAAATCTTTCACTACACTCTGGTCAACGATGCTGGGGCTAATTACCCGTATTTAGAATCGAGGGTACCGCCCGAGGTTAGAAGAACTGTTCAGAATAAAGTTCAAATTATTTAAACACATGCAGTTGTCTAATTTCCCACCCGTGCTCATAGCTTGCAGAGACTTGTTTAGAGACTATTGTAAGGTGGGAGGCCGGAGCCTAGTGAAACGACTGACTTCGGGATTAAGACTGCGTATATTTGAATAGTAGATAGGTGATAAATAGAACGTTCATTGGTACATATGGCTATACACTACACCTTCCCTGTGGGAAAAAAAAATAAAATGTTTACATTATTTTATTTTTTGCTAAGTAAACAGGATAAATATTCCATTAAATGGTAATATTCACGTTAAAGGTAAGATATACTGTATTGATTTCTAACTGTTTTGTTAAGTACATTACTAAATTAACAAGTTTAATTATTTATTTATTTATTTAACCATTTATTGCACACAATAAAGAAATACAGAGATATAACATAGATATAACTGACACAACAGGCACTACTTATTTCTAAAAGAAATTTCTTCCAGCAGGCCTACAGAAAGGAAATGTTTAGCTAAGAAATGCAGATACGACGCGCATAATTAATGAATAATTATAAAATACATATGAATATGACTAATTTTTATATACTATATCAATAAATACATACATACTTATACACTTAAATACTACTACATATCAATACAAATAAATAAAATTTATGGACTAGACAGGGACAGGTAGTGGTCTTTCACTCGCTTTTTGAATACTTATAGGCAGTGACGGACTGTCACGCACCACATGCGGGAGAGAGTTCCACAGTCTCGCAGCATGAACAGTGAAGGAGTAGGAAAAGAAATCGGAATCGGAATTATTAATATAATTGATTACATACCTTTCATTTAAATTGTGAACAATTTAACATTTATAGATTAGGTACATAAAACATTGTTTTAGGTTTACGCAAAATACATAATCATAACATAAACATTTACAGTACATTATGATTAATAAACCCTATTTACCATTATATATAGGTTGGTACTAAGTGGTAGGATTATATAGTTTGGTACGATTTTTATGCACTATCTCTTCCTTTCCGTTTCGTAAAACCGGTGAAATCTATAAAAGTAACTAATTAAAAGTTTTACGTAACTAAAACTAACGTTCTTTCTTTCTAATAACAATACATATCCAAATAAAGAGTGTGAGCTATTTTTACCTATAAACATACCTAAAGCAAAACATTCCAATAATGCAAGATTAGGTACTTGTTCACACAAATTACAAAACCATCTTCTTTGGAAACCAATAACTAAATACAATTGAAATCTACTAAAACCGAAACATAAAACCAACCTCAAAATATTTTATTTTAGTAGTCAATTGTTAAATACAGAATTAGATTACTTATAAAATTTTAAAAATGAATTTTATAAAATCCTATACCTACTTAATGTTTAAAGATATTCTCAATATTTTATTCTCAATGTTGACAATTGGTTACAATAAGTACCTAAGTACTTACAAATATTCAAAATTTGGAGGTCTTGAGTAGTAGGATTAGTTAAACTCCGTAGACAAGTGTGGAATGGATGTATTTACAGTTTTTTTTTTTTTTTTTTGCCCAACGCAAAGGAAATGGGCACCCTTCGGTAATGCGGTTGGAAGGGAGGAGGTGAACTCTCATGAGTATCCCAGCCGGCCGGCCGGACTGGTTATGCACGACTCGCCAAAAGAACCTAGGCGCATACGTACTAAACACCCCCTGGAAGCACCTGTAGCCATAAGGGCCTTTCAGGTTTCATCGGATGCTACACCCCGTAGGGACGGGGTGCGCTCAACGTCACTCCTTACGGAGCATACGCTGGAGAATTTATAGCGAAACCCCAGAAGGGGGTCCCGCTGCTGTGGATTGGGATTGGGGGCCTACGGGGGCCGCTGAAACGGCATGGGGGGGCTCTGTTGAGTCGTCCTGAGCCTCCAGGAGGAGGTTCAGGGCGCTCGACAGTTCGTCGGGGGGATCCGCGAGGACGTGTCTCGGTCTCCGTACCACGTGGCCGGAGACCGGGCGGGGAGCGTAGGCTGCTGCCTCTCGCACGAGCGGGTTGGGGTGCTCCTCCGCGGCCTTGAAAAAGGTCTCGGAGAGCGTTCTAAGAAACTGCTGCAGGGTAGGCAGGTCCATGTCACGGTGTAGGTCCGCATTGCGGACGTACCATGGAGCCGCCGTTGCCCTACGGCAGAAGATGTTCTGCACAATTTGCAGTTTCTTAGTGACGTGGGAGCTCGCGTGAGCGAAGACGGGGGAGGCGTATGTCAACACCGGTCGAATGCACACCTTGTAGAGGGTTCGCTTGTTCCTGAGGGACATTTTACTGAATCGACCCAACATACTGTTGAGGCGACCCAGGTAGAAACGGGCGGTGCGGCACACTCTTTCGACATGGGGCCGGAAAGTGAGCCTTTTGTCAAGCGTGACGCCTAGATATTTTACAGCGCGCTGCCAGGGAACTAGTTTCCCTTGCATGCGGAGGGGAGGGGGGTCGCTGTCACCCCGTCTGCGCTTAACATCGAAGCAAACCGCGGAGCTCTTCTCCGGATTCACTTCGATGCGCCACAGTTTGAACCAAGCTTCGAGCTTGTTCACCGCCTTTTGGAGCTTTGCCATGGGTGGCCTTCGCCCTTTGGCGTAGATTGCCGTGTCGTCGGCGAAAAGGGACAGTTGCACCCCGTTGTCGGGGACGGGAATATCGTTCGTGTACGATATATAGAGTAGGGGAGAGAGTACAGAGCCTTGCGGGACGCCGGCCTTCAGTTGACGTGGGGAAGACAAAGTACCTTCGTGTCTGAACCGAAAGGTACGGTGTTTTAAATAGGACGCTACTAATCGGACGAGTCGATCGGAGAGACCAAGCTTGTATAGCTTGTAAACAAGGCCTTCGTGCCAGACTTTATCGAAGGCCTTGGCGACGTCGTAGAAGACTGCGACCGTCTTTTCTCTCTTTGGGTAGAATCCATTGAGGATGTATTCTACTATACGATGGACTTGTCTGGGGCAATTGTGTTTGGGACGAAAGCCGAATTGATGGGGAATGAGAACATCGTCTTTGAAGAGATGTTCTTTCATTCGAGAGAGCACTACTCTCTCGAATAACTTCCCTAGTGCCTTGAGGAGGCTTATCGGGCGGTGGGATGACGCTACATTTAACGGCTTTCCCGGTTTGGGAATGCCTATGACTATGGCTTCTTTCCACGCGGTCGGAAAGTGGCAATGGTCAAAGCAAGCATTAAAAATGATCGCTAACAAAGTAAGCACCTGCTCGGGGAGGTACTTAAGCGCTTGGTTGGAAATTCCATCCGTGCCCGGCGCTTTGTTAGATTTGAGACCCTTGATGAAGGAGTGGATCTCGTCGGGGGACACTGTGACAGGGTCCGTGGTGGGAGGGAGCGAGGTCTTTTGACGGACTTCGTCTTCCACCGCACGCACGTGACCGGGGTCGCACTCCATGGTGCTAGGGGAGCATTGTGAAGCAATGCTATCTGCAAAGCATTCGGCTTTCTCGGTGTCCGCAAACGCAATTGTGCCGTCTGGGCGAACAAGAGGAGGGATGGAGATTCTGGCGTCTGTACGAAGGGCTTTCGCCACTTTGTAGTACGCTTGATGGGACGGGGAAATCGTCTGCATGAGGTCCCCCCATTGGGAGTTCCTCATTTCGTCGAGACGTGCTCGCACTGCCCGCTGAAGTCGGTTCGCAGTGCGTCTGTACTCTGGGGTCGGATAGAGTGCGGCCCTCCGGAGGGCTGCGTTTTTGGCTTTGATCAGGTTTCGAACTTCGAGTGGGAGTCCCTGCCGATTAACGACAGGGGCCACCACTTCGTTGTCCTTCAACGCTGACCGAATGTGGGACGTTAACGAGGTTACCGCAGCGTCGATTTTATCCGGACTATCGAAGTAGTCGGATGAAAAAGCGAGCGGCGAGTCGGGCGCGTCCATGACGGCCGCCATGGACTCTTTGAATCCTTCCCACTTCGTGAAAGTTCGCGGCAGTGGGGGAGAGATAGGGGTGGGGGAGCCTAGTACTAGGGAGACTGGACGGTGGTCGGAGCCTAAGTCGTCGAGGGTGTCGATCGACCGGAGGGTGAGCGACACGCCCTTCACTAGCGCAAAGTCCAGTACATCGGGACGGTGATCCACTCTGTCTGGGTAGTGGGTAGGGGAGAGGGGGCAATACACGTCTAGGTCGAGAGACCGAACGATGTCCATTAAGTGGACACCGCTCGTGTTGGTGGAGGAACACGTCCAGTCGGTATGTTTGGAGTTGAAATCTCCGAACATAATAACAGAGTCGCCTAGAGAGAGAAGCGCTTCGAAGTCGCTTTTGAGTGGCAGGGAGCCGGCGGGGATGTAGACAGAGGCTATGATCAGGGACGGATGTCCTGTCATGCCTAGCTGCACTACGGAGGCCTCCATACTCGAGAGAGTTGGAGTTGGAAGAGGGGAGCAATGAAGCGATCTCTTGTAGTAAATGGCAGTTCCTCCACCGCGCGATGACGCGGTGGGGGACCTGTCATCCCTGACAAGGGAGAAGCCGGGGATCGAAATACCCTTCTGGATCGAAGGCTTGAGCCAAGTCTCCTGAAGGAGAAGTAGGTCGAGCTCCCTGCTCCTAACGAACGTCCTAAGTTCGGAGATGTTTGTGCGTAGACTGCGCACATTAAAAGAAACAAGCGAAACCCCACCCGGCCTCATGCGACCGGTGCCGACACTGGCGGGAGTGGGGGGTGTGGCGTGAAGCGCCTGGGGCATTACTTTAGGGCCTGGACGAGGGAGTAATGCTCGACAAGTGCGTCTAAACGCTCGAGCTGGGTGGAGGCGTTACGCAGTTTGCGTGCCAGGACGGGGATCTCGTCAATGTTGACGGACGCAAGAATGGAGGATATGTAATGCATATCCTCCGCCAAAGAAGAGGGCGGGGGCTGGTGGCTGATGGCCTTGGGGGGGGAGGTGGTGGGGGGAGCCTTCGGCCCCGGGGCCTTGGGCGGGCCCCAAGCTGCGGCTGGAGCCGCGCTCGGGGGGGGCCCTTTGGCCTTGAGGGGGGGATAGTGGGCCACTGTCGCTGAGGGCGGCGGCGGCCTTGCACCTTTGCCCTTAGCGGGCTTCGGCGCAGAGGGATTTGCACCTTGCCCTTAGTGGGCTTTGGCGCGGAAGTGCGGGGACGAGGGGCGCGCGGGCAACCCCTGTAGTTTGCAGTGTGGCCAGATTGGCCACAATTGCAACAGAAGGGAGGGGTGGTGGAGTCGCGCGTACGCGCGCACTCCTTGGCAGTGTGGCCTTCGCCACACTTGACACAGCGCGGCGGGGCCGAGCAGTTGGCCGACGCGTGGCCATAAAATTGGCAGCGGTGGCACTGCCCTGGGGAACCGCGTTTATGCGGGGCCTCGACTTTGATTCCGGAGAGCCCACAGACCGTGAAGCCTCCCCGGAATATAGTCCTGGCACCGGTGGTGTTGGAAAGCACCACCAGCGCCATGGGAAATTGTTTGCCGGACCGGCTGTACATCTTGTGTACAGCCTCGGCGGGGAAATCTTGGGACTTGAGGTCCATGAGAATGGCCTCATTGGAAAGCTCGTGCGGCACTCCACGGAGTACC
The DNA here is from genome assembly GCA_905147135.1 of Blastobasis lacticolella. Taxonomy (NCBI): domain Eukaryota; kingdom Metazoa; phylum Arthropoda; class Insecta; order Lepidoptera; family Blastobasidae; genus Blastobasis; species Blastobasis lacticolella. Next base: position 16,162,310 of record LR990045.1, read on the forward strand.
GCACGCACCTTACGCTCCTCAGGGAGGGCGTAGGTGTGGTAACCTATTTTGTTGTGGGCTAGGAGCCTAGTAAGGCTCCTGAAGTCGTCGATCGACTCGACGTCAATCTTAACGGCTATACCCGTGTTTGAGGCACGGGTATAGCGGACGCGCTGTTCCGCGCAGAGACGGGAGACTAGCTCCCACTTGGACTTTTCCCTAAGGAAAACAGGGGGCGGGGGCTTGGCTTTAGACGGGGCAGGGGGGGCAAAACGCGCTACTGGCTTAGGGCCAGACGGCGCGGTCTCGCGAGCGGCAGCAGTCACGCTCGAGTCGGGGGACGCGGGGCTAGAGAGAACCGCGACCGCGACCGGGGCGGGCGCGGCGGCCTCGGACGAGGCCTCGGACACTGAGCGGGCGGCCCGCTTTCGGTGCCGCTTAGATTTAGCGACGAGCTCGAATCCGTCGAGCTCGGCCGCAGAGGGTGGGACGGGGGTGACGGAAAGAGTTCCCGTCACGGTGGTCGAGGACGAAGAGTCGTCCCCGGACAGAGAAGCCGCCCTCTTGCGGGAGGGCGGCGCTGAGACCTGGGACACGGAGTCCTCAAACTCCATGTCCTCAGAGGGCTCGCGGGGGGCCTGAGGGGCACTCCCCACTGACGCCAGGTAACTACGTACGACGTAGTTGTCCTGGCCTAGATTTGCTCGGAGGAGCAATTTCACCGCCTGAGCGGCGAAATCCTCCACCGAGACCGTCGCCATTGGGAGGCGAGAAGAGGGACGAGAGATGTCGACGAGGGACAGAGAGACGCGGGGCGTCCTCCCTGCGCGAGGCAGGGGGGAGAGGGGAGAGGGGGTCGGTGGAGCGGCTATCCCTAATGGATATGCCGCTATCCGTCACCCTTGGGCAGGCCCAAGTGCAATGGGATCGGGACGTCCGGTTTCGTTAAGACCTGAGGGGCCTTAACAGCGCACCGGGGCAACGCTAGTTGGCTTAGTTGTCACCGTTAATTATCCACCAACTCAACGCGGCAGAAACGCAGCTTTGTGTTACCAACGAATCGGTAACAAGAAACTACGTCTCTGAATGAACGTAACTATAATTCGTTACGCTCAGCGGGACGCGGGCTCGCAACGCGAAGTGAACGCGCGCGAAAACTTGCGAAATACGTAAGCAAAACGGAAGCGAGCTGGCAACGAGCGACGCGGGGGTGCGCTACGAAGCCAAAACGGATACTGTGTATTTACAGAAAATGTGCCTAACTATATTTACAAATACGTACTACCTAAACTTGTGTGACAGATCTAGTAAAAAGCTATTTGCATTGACCAATGGGAAAGCCCGCCGCGAGATAGCTTCCCCCACCACGCCGCGCGCCGGTGTGGTGCCGCTATAAATAGGAGGCGCAGAGCGGCGGACGCCCATTTGGCCGGCGCATCGAGGGACAGCACATCGGAGGAAGCTCGGCGCGCACGTGGCGACTACAGCGGCAGCGAACTCCGGTGGTCTTCTGAAGCTGCGCTGGGGCTCCGTGGCGTGAAGAACAATCGAAGACAAGTCGTTCTTTTCAGAACGCAATCCTGAGTTTCATGACAATACGCTCTCTGTGGCTAAATACGCATTCGTTCTATTTATTATAGAACACGAGTTTCACGACTTTTATACGAATACAATACGGTAGCCACAGTACTCCCCCTCAAGCGAAGCGTACAGGTAGTTTGGTGGTGCGTCCGGCTCGTGTCTTGTATTGTGTTGGTCTCGTGTTTCGCATTGTGGTCGGCTGTTGTCTCGATGTAGGTATCTTCGTTTCAGGGTCGTTTCTGTTGATTTGTTGTCGTTGGGTAGTGGAGTTGTATTCATTTTCAGCGGTCTCGTTCAGTGTGTAGGCAGGCTTGAGTCGGTCGATTGATATTTTAGCTTGTCGTTGTGGTAGTTGAACGGTAAATATTTTTCTGTTTCGGTCAATGACCTTGTAGGGCCCCTCGTACGGTGGTTGTAGCGGCTTTTTTACAGCGTCGATTCTTACGAAAACGTAGCTGCAGGTTTGTAGGTCTTTATGCACGAAGATCGGTCTGTTGCTTGCATGTGATGGTAGTGGTTGCTTTGGTTTCAGAGTGTTGATTGTTTTTCGTAGTTGGGATACGTAGTTGTAGTCGGCGACTTGCAGATTTTCGGTTTGTGTAGTGGTAGCAAAAAAATCTCCAGGTAGGCGCAAGTTGTAGCCGTAGGTAAGTTCGGCAGCGCTGATATTTGTGTCGTTACGTAGTGCGGCTCGAAGTCCCAGCAAAACGGTAGGTAATTCTTCGATCCACGTAGTTTGTCCGGAGAGTCGCGTTTTCAGTGCCGCTTTTAAACTGCGATGCCAGCGCTCGACGATACCGTTTGCTTGCGGGTGATACGGTGTTGTACGTGTTTTTTCTATTCCCATTATTTTCGTTAGGTAGGTAAATAGCTGGCTCTCGAACTGTCGTCCTTGGTCGGTTGTGATGGTTTGTGGGCAGCCAAAACGGGTTATCCAATGTTCGTAGATTACTTTCGCCACGTCTTCGGCGGTGATTTCTTCGGTAGGTATTGCTTCGGGCCATCTTGTAAGTCGGTCGATCATTGTGATAAGATAACGGTAGCCGTGCCGCGTAGGGGGTAGCGGTCCGACTATGTCGATGTGGATGTGCTGATATCTGTCTGCCGGTGGGAACGAAGATAGTTCGCTTGACGTGTGGCGATGTATCTTACATTGTTGGCAGCGTAGGCATTGTTTGGCCCAGGTGCCAACGTCCTTGTTCATCGATGGCCAAAAGTATTTCTGCGTGACAAGCTTTCGGGTGGTGCGTACTCCTGGGTGGCTGATGTTGTGGACTGCATCGAATGCTATCTTGCGGTACGGCAGCGGTAGGTATGGTCGCATGTGTTGAGTAGACGTCTCGCAGTATAGAGTAGTGTTCGAGTTAGGTAAAGTAATTTTACGTAGGCATAAATTACTTTGTTTCTCGAGCTTCGTTATCGTGCTGTCTCTTTCTTGCACTCTTGCGATTTCTTCGTAATTGAGTGTCGTTGGACAGGCGATACTTTCGACGCGGCTGAGGGCGTCGGCGACGACGTTATCTTGGCCAGTCACGTGACGAATGTCGGTGATGAATTCGCTGATGAATTGCAGTTGGCGTGCTCGGCGCGGTAGCTCGGATGGCGATGGCGACTTGTGTAATACGTAGGTAAGCGGCTTGTGATCGGTGAAAACGATAGTTTCTCTTCCTTCGAACATTTTTCTGAAGTGCTTGACTGCCATGTAAATAGCTAGTAGTTCGCGGTCGAATGTACTGTACTTCTGTTGTGCGTGGGAGAATTTCTTCGAGAAGTAGCCGAGTGGTTGCCATCTGTTACAGATGCGTTGTTGGAGGACGGCTCCAGCTGCTTTGTCGGAGGCATCTGAAAATATCGCCAACGTTCCATGGTGGGATGGGTGGGCGAGTAAAGCTGCCTTTTGAATGCTGGCTTTACAGGCTTCGAATGCAGATGTTGATTGGTCGTCCCATTTTATTTCCGTTTTGTCTTTCCTCTTCGAATTATGTAGGTAATTACTGAGCGGGGCTTGGATGGTAGCGGCGTTAGGTATGTTCTCTCGGTAAAAGTTGAGCATGCCGAGGAATCGTCGTAGCTCTTCGATCGTCTTCGGTTTCGGAAAATCGGCGATTGCATTGATTTTCTCTTGTGGAGGTTTTATTCCGTGCTTCGAGACGTGGTACCCGAGGAAGTTGACTTCGTCTTTGCCAAACACGCATTTCGAAGGGTTGATAGTGATGCCGTATTCTTCTAGTCGTTGTAGGACTGTTCGAAGGTGTTTCCGGTGTTCATCTTCGGTTCGGGAAGCGATGAGGAGATCGTCGACGAATGGAAAGACGTAATCCAGCCCTCGCAGTACTTCGTGGACAAACCGCTGAAAGGTTTGCCCGGCGTTGCGGAGGCCGGGGCACATGCGTGGGAACTCGAACAATCCGAACGGTGTTATTATTGCCGTTTTTTCGATGTCTTCTTCCTTGATTGGCAATTGTTGATAAGCTCGGTTCAAATCGAGCGTAGAGAAGACTTGACAACCGGCGAGGTGGTAGGTAAAATCTTTGATGCGTGGTATCGGGTAGCTGTCGGGCTTCGTTATACTGTTTAGGCGTCGGTAGTCACCGCAAACTCGCAGGTCACCGTTTTTCTTCGGTACGATGTGTAAAGGTGATGCCCACGGGCTCTTGCTCGGCCGGCACAATCCTTGATCGATCATGCTTTGGAATTCGTTCTTGACTCGATCGTAACGATTGTGAGGTATGGGGCGGGCTCTGCAGTACAACGGTGGTCCGGAGGTCTCGATGAAATGTTCCACGTTGTGTTTGGGGTTGAGTTTCATCGAAGTGATGCGAGTGATTCCAGGGAAATCTGCTAGAATACTGTGGTAGGCCTGTTGCAGGTCGATGCTTCGAACTGTAGGTATTTTCGTGTGACAAACTGGTGCGTTGACTGCTAGGTTTGTGACGTCATCGATTAGTCGGCGGTTCTTGAGGTCTACAATCAGTCGGTGATGTTGAAGAAAATCGGCTCCAATTATTGGTCTGCTGACGTCGGCGATGATAAATTTCCAGCGGTATGGTCGGCGTAGGCGTAAATCAAGATCCAACGTCGTTTCGCCGTAGGTAGATATCGCGGAGTTGTTGGCTGCGTAGAGCGTGAATGGCAGCGGTTGCGGTCGAGTTCCTTTCCTCTTCGGTATGACGGATATATTTGCACCCGTATCTACTAAAAAGGTGAGTTTCGAGTTTCTGTCAGTGACGAATAGGCGGTGTGCTGTACTTGAAACACTGGTTTCCGCCACAGCCAGTGTTTGTTTTAGTTTTCCGACTTCTGTGCGGTGAATGAGCATGGCGACGTGCAGAGTCTGGAGCGATCTCCAAATCGGCGATGGTAGTAGCAGATTGGGCGATGCGGCGAGTGCGGCCGGGGTGGCGAACGGGACGGTGGTCTGCGGTGGTAGCGCTGGTACGATGGGCTTCGCTGTCTTGAGCGTTGGAAGTGGCCGCGTGTCGATTGCTGCGCTCGTCCTTGCTTTAGTTCCGCGACCTCCATACTAAGCTTCCGAATTTCTTCGAGAAGGGTTTGATCGTGGGTTTTGTCTTGAGCTTGAGACGCAGGTGTTGAGGACACGGCGGACACTTCGGGCGACTGTTGTAACACGTTGTCGGCGAGGTTCGCTAAGTCGTCTAGTTTTGCGGTTTTGTTAATATTTTCGCTGACGGCGATTGCAGAGCGAACGGCAGGTGGTAGATTTTTCTTCCAAAGATGCTGCAGCACTGGTTCGGACAGCTTTCCTCGGCTGAGCATTTTCATGTGGCGTAGCAGCTGGCTGGGTGTGCGATCGCCTAACTCCACTTCGTTAAGCAGCTTCTCGAGTTTCCGCTCGTCGCTCTCTTCGTAGACGCCGATGAGACGACTTTTCAGCGCGTCGTAAAATTCGGCGTCGTCGTTAGGTGGGTCGTAGATGATGTCGCACACTTGTTCCAGCTCTGGTTTGCCGAGTTGCGCGATGATCATGTCCATCAGCTGCCGTTTTCCTTTTTTCTGATCCGCTGTGACCGACTCGAATCTGTAGAACCATAGTCGTGGGGTGTCGCGCCAAAACTGTGGGATGCGCAGCGAGAGAGCGATGCCTGCAACTTCTTGCTGTTCCCGTTGATAGTCTTGAGTCGCCATAGTTCCCGGTGCTAAACTGTGTTCTTGCTTCTTGAACGGCGGTGGTCACCACTTTGGAGGTCTTGAGTAGTAGGATTAGTTAAACTCCGTAGACAAGTGTGGAATGGATGTATTTACAGAAAATGTGCCTAACTATATTTACAAATACGTACTACCTAAACTTGTGTGACAGATCTAGTAAAAAGCTATTTGCATTGACCAATGGGAAAGCCCGCCGCGAGATAGCTTCCCCCACCACGCCGCGCGCCGGTGTGGTGCCGCTATAAATAGGAGGCGCAGAGCGGCGGACGCCCATTTGGCCGGCGCATCGAGGGACAGCACATCGGAGGAAGCTCGGCGCGCACGTGGCGACTACAGCGGCAGCGAACTCCGGTGGTCTTCTGAAGCTGCGCTGGGGCTCCGTGGCGTGAAGAACAATCGAAGACAAGTCGTTCTTTTCAGAACGCAATCCTGAGTTTCATGACAATACGCTCTCTGTGGCTAAATACGCATTCGTTCTATTTATTATAGAACACGAGTTTCACGACTTTTATACGAATACAATACGGTAGCCACAAAAATTACTCCAATTTATTTGTTTACAATATAGATCTGACTTCAAGAATTACATTTTTTTAACAAAATACTTTTAAGTAACAACACATTTGTAGTGAAGCGAGTATTTACTTAACTTTCTCATATTCATTATATTCTTTTTGTTTACACATAGCTTCTTCACTTTTATTTATCATAAAATACAATCATTATTGACATTTATAAGTAGTACTTTGATCTCATCATTTCTTTTTATATTATTCAATTCAAAATACAATCACATCCAAACTCATCATCTCATTTATTTATCAAGTAACTACTCGAGTACTCATATAACTTTTTCTTACAAGTAAAGGTACATACACAATGCACATTTTATTTTAATGGACGCGTCCCATTTCATTTCATATTTATTCACTTTATATAAAGATACTTTTTTTTTATATTCCTCTAGAGGTCACTCTTCAAACTCGCCAGATCTCTCAATGCTGCGTACTCGCGCGCCTTCACTGATAAAGATTACTGGTCTACATAAACATAGCATTTGGCTATTCACATATTAAGGTAAAGGACATACCTAACTTTTAAGACAAACGTCTCCAACGATTCTCACGGGGAAATCTCGTTTCGGCCATGATCGAATGAAGGATGATCGTTCCTTTACCCGTACCTTTAACGTGTGTACCTTTGATGACTGTGATGGAACAATGTACCAATCATTTTATCCTCACATTAATACACAAACAAGATTGCCATTTTTATCTGAAGAAATTTTTGTAACTTTTGGGTGATCAATCCAATAGTCAATTTCTGTGGACCAAAATATTCACAATCCTACAATTCGTTACATTAAGCTACTGTTCAAATATTCACCTATATAACCATAATATCCTTTTCATTTCCTTACCACATTTATATTCCATATCTGATTTCTTTACATAATATATCTATATTTCCATAGAAACGTCGCTAAGCCTTAAGTTACAACATAGTTATTAACAACACCAATGGATCAAATTACTAATAATATCATCATAGCAAGTACAGACAGACTGAGCGTGTTAGATATAAGGTATTTTAGTATGTTTTAATTGGTATTAAATATCGTAATTAATAATAATTAATATTTCAAAATACTTTCGTAAACATTTCACCAACTTCAGAACGAAGTGTGGTGTTTCAGAACGATTGTTTGTCTTTGTTCAGTTAAGTACTGTTTATGAGAAACTTCCTTAATTAATTATGTAATAAATATAAATTTAGGAGACCGGAAATGAGAATAGAAAATGACATTTCCGGCTAGAAGGTAGTATAAAGGTCCAGTCAAAAGACTGGGTGGTACTTTTGCTCCAGAGCCGGCACAGAGTTAAGTACAAACTTGCATTGTATTATTGTTGCTTTATATTTTGTATTGGTTAATTTATTTATATAATTGTTTATTTATTGAATCATATGTAATACTACTGTCCCATTTTAAAGGATAAATATTGAATTATGTGATCGATAATTGTGTCTTAACATTTGGTGAGAATTTTGTATAAATGTGGTTTGCCTATGGTACTTTGTTTGTATTATAAAATCTTGTTTAATTCAGCTAATGCTGTTTAAATAAATACCTCATTTTATAATGGATTATATTGCTTATTACAATATACCTAATATCTTTAAAACATTTGTTTGATTAAATGATATCCACTAGAATCATACGTTATCCTAGATAATATATTTTCTAGTAAACTCCTACACAAATATCAGCCTTGGATACTTCATCATCATCGTTGTCCATATATTTCACTGGGATTTTGGATACATACTCACATTCTGTTATTATCCTGTAGCCTAATGACTAAAATAAAGGTTTTACTAATGAAAGACACTGTAGTTATAAGTAGGACTTATATAAAAGCTGACAAGCGCAACAATATATCTCCGTGTAAAGATTAAGTAATTGTTATTAATTTAATTATGCGTAGTTTTCTGAACATCGTATATATTTCATTCGCACAACGATTCGATCGCATTGATAATGCGATACCTTAAAGCGATTGTTCATAACACTCCATTTGACGCATGCGGCTAAAAATAATATATAAAGGTAACGTAATTTGAGAGGTCTAATTTAACGACTACATTGTTGTAAAAAAAAATATTTAACGAACAAGTTGGGTAGGCAACTATAATACCTATCACGTAGTTTGCTACTTTTGAAATATAAATAAATCATTAAATCATCAAGACCGCAATGAAAGTAATAAGATCAACGAAAGAAGTACCTAATCACGTTGCATCGAAATGTGCATGTCGCGATGCGCACTGCGCACGCTTAGCGATGTCAGCATCTTGGTAGCAGCTACTTCACGGAATGCATACAATATGATACTTCGTTGTCTTTCGCAATATGATATTATTATTACAAAGTAAGTTACATGTACTTTTGAGTCATGTTGTTAAGTATGATGGATAAAATATATTTATTATAGTTAATTAGATAAAATGTTTGTTCATAATGGGATAGTTTGTTGTAGTATTTACTTGAACAAAAAAATTACGTATGTGTTACCTAACCTACAGTTATCAATTAATTGTGTTTTAGAGTAGACAGAGAAAACATCTACATACTTTATTTATTTTCTCAATTGTTGCGTCAGCTCTGTATGCTGTATGCTCTGTATATTTAGAAAACTTATACCTTTGCTATGCTTACACTATTAATTCATACTTTATGATAGACAAATATACTTTTTACTTTATTTTCCAATTCTTTTAATTTTAACGATAAATTTTATAATATATTTATGAATTCGTCGATAATGTAGCGCAGCGCGGACCGCAGCTCTGGCAGGGTCGCCATGTAAGGTGGGAGGCCGGAGCCTAGTGAAACGACTGACTTCGGGATTAAGACTGCGTATATTTGAATAGTAGATAGGTGATAAATAGAACGTTCATTGGTACATATGGCTATACACTACACTATTATGCCCTGCCGGCCGCCGGATATCCGGCTATCCGGCTTATGGGGGTGGCCGGATATCCGGTATCCGGTATCCAGCCAAACAACTATCGGTTTTATCTCTACTGTTTATGTCATGCCTGTTGTATGTAACCCACATGTTTATGTCATTACTATTTATGTCATGAAAATTTCTGATTTTCACATATGTTACTGAAAATTGGCAAAAATAAAAAAAGTAATTATTTTTATTGTTTATTTTTTTGGAAAAGGGGTTTTTTTAAGTGGGTCTCTAACGACCCAATGGGATAATAGATTCCCTAAATGTCTGAAATTAACCTGGTCGTCACCTTCAAAGAAACTTGTATTATAAGTTCAAAAATAAGTAAGTAAACAAAAATTTATTAATCGTACTGCTCGAAACACTTGTCGTGAAGATTTACTTCGTATTTTCTGCACGTTTTGTTCGTTTCATTCTTACAAACAGCACATCTAAGTCTCCTTTGTAGGCCAGTCAAATCTTACAAAAAAATGGCCCTAAAACGCAAAGCGCGATGTAACGCTGAATTTTTGGTATGTTATTTGGACCCTATAAGAGAGTGTAAAACTACATATTGCAAGCAAAAAAAGATTGTGCTTCCTGCGTAATACGTGAAAAACTGCGAAATTTTCGGACTTTTTTTACTTTCTGGTATAAAAATAAAAAACTATGCATTTTTTGACCAATGAAGCTTAATGGCTTTTAAAGTTAATTATATTTGCCACCATTATAGCTCAAACGCAGCTCTACAAAATGTACAGTGACCAAGTTATGACTCTTCAAAGATGGTCAATTTTTCCGGAAAATTTACAATTTTAAGTTTTGCTCCGTCCGGAGCAACTTATTGATAAAATCGCTAGTCCTACGATATAGGTAACTAAAAAAAAGTTGTAGTACATTTAATTTACTTTCATTCAAGTAAAAAACGAACTAAGTGAGACTAATAGTTTACTTACAATCTTGAAAATGGTTTTTTGAAGAATTCTGTGAATACTTATTTGTGTGAATGGTACCAAAGTACTTATGCTATGCTTGTTAGAAATTACGTTTTAATAATAATAAAATACCATCACAAGGTGCCAATCAGCTTCCGAGACCGTTCTATCAGTCTCAGGGTCCAGTGGAAGATATTTGTCAACCTCGCCAATGAATTGCTCGCTTTGAATCGAACGATTTTCATTCTTAATTTTCCTTATGAAAAATGTCATATTTTTCCCTATATTTGCCCATACTTCGGCCTCCTCTTTCGGTGTTGCCAATGTGATTTTAAAATTTGAATTTTTCACGTCGATATTCAACATTGAAAATCGTTCGAATAGGGGCGAGCGATTCAATAACTGAACCCAGGGCCGTTTGTATGTTAGTTTGAAGTAGCTTAGTTTTACCATGGGTTACTGACATTCTACCGAGTTCTATTGAAATCGTAATAATGTATTTTTATGTCATTACTTGGCTTTAGTGTTGTATCTACATTCATACGACGACGACATTAGGGCCTTCAAGGAACAAGCCTCTATAAACGAATTCTTGACACCACTGGCAGGCTAGGTAGAACAGTCCTTAGTAAGTACGCTTTATGGCGCCTAAAACTAAAAAAATGATGGTTTCATTCGTCCTATTGCGGTAGAGACTACCTACCTACCTACGCCAGTTTTCCACCCCCCAGCCCAGCAAATTACTTCCAGCATATCCAGCTCGACTTTGGATTTAGAGGTGACTGCGAAGCCGCCGTTCACGCCATGAGAACTTTCCTCCAAAGTAATAGTGTTGAAGTCGTACTGAAGGGTGACGTAAAAACGGATTCAAGTCCGTCGATAGAGGCGCGGTCAAATACGATCTAAGCTGCCGGCCGCTTATAAGTTGATGCGGCAATGCTATAAAAAGCTGAGCAATCTTATATACAAGGGCTACCTCTTGCAATCAGTAGTCGGCTGCCAGCAATAGGCGACTCTCGAGAAGCTAAATTCTAAATTTAACGTGTGGTAGTACGACCTACTTAGAACACGGGATCCTACGAGGGGATGCGAACACGGTTTTACAGGATTTACAGCTCCTCATGCGCGAGTTGAGGGTGATTGGTGTGCAGTCCGAGTCTATTTCTGCAGCTTTTGACGCTATTGCTATTACAATGTCGTCGACAAGGCGTGACTTCACCTTCTAGGTAGTTTTGATTAATCCCTCTCGGACTTCATTAAAGAAAAAATTACAATTCTATTGTTGTTTTTGCGGTGTTGTCAACAATACAGTGAAACATATTCTTATATTTTAATTCTTAACATAAATCTCGATAATTCATCTTGGAAACAGATGGATATGGAGGTCTAGGTGTTAGGAAAGTTTCAGATGTGTCCCTGTCAGCTTTTCTGTCCTCGGTGCATAGTTCACAGTATCCAGTGTAGAAGTTATTATCTAAACTAGGGACTTTTATTACGGCGTATTCTATCCAGGCCAAAGAAATGCCTTTGGCACGAGGCTTTTCCGGAGGCCGAGCTCCCGAAAAATTCCTGTTCCCAGCGGCTATGGGGCGAGCCTCGCTGCAGATTGGTGCGAAACAATCTTTTAAGCGCACCATCCAACTCTGTGTGAGACTCAGAGTGTGCCCGTTTGCTGGCTGCTGGCGAGTGTAAATCGGGTCTCTAACTTCAGGCAATGTCTTCTAAAAATATTGGGACACTTCTCGACCGCGTTACGCACTATACCATCCGCCGGGCCTTCACCTCCGCTGGAGCACCCGCTAAGCTTGAGCCAGGTGGTTTGGCCCCTGATGGCGGTAAGAGGCCCGAAGGGATGACAGTCCCGCCCTGGGAGCTGGGACGACGTTTGGTCAGGGACACCACGTGTAGCGATACCCTTGCACCATTTCCATCTTCCAGTAACGGTCCGATGCCGTCTCAACTGAAAGTGTCAAACGGCGCAAGTGTTGGTGGAAACCACATATTTACGCCGTTTGGTGTGGAATCCCTTGAATTCTAGTGTCCATTTCGGGAGCTAGCTAAGCGCTTGGTCGATATTACTATAGGGCTGACTTTCACTTCGGACGGGGGACAATACGGCCAGGCTTCTGAGCAGCATTCCTAATAGTTTTAATACCGTGGACCATGGACAAAATTAGTGATTGTTTTATTAAGTTAGTTGTTATTTGTAATTTGTATTATGTCAGATTAGTATTAATAATTTGTATTATGTCAGATAAGTATTCATAATATGTATAATTGTTATTCCTACCTTAATAAATACTTTATTTTTCAAAAATACATTTTCACGTTCTCGTTTTTTTAAGATTGTGAATGAACCATTAGCCTCACATAGTTTGTTCTGTACATCATTTAAAGCAAATTAAATGTACTACATCTCCCTTTTAATTTTTTTTATAATAGAACTAGCAATTTTATCAATAATTTGCTCCGGACAGGAGCAAAACCTAAAATTGTAGTTTTTCGGGAAAAATAGACCATCCTTAAAGAGTCATAACTTGGTTGCTATACGCTTTACAGAGCTGTGTTTGGGCTTAAATCCTTGCAAATTTAATCAATTTTAAAAGCTATTAAGCTTTGTTGGTCGAAAAATGAATAGTTTTTTATTTTTAGACCTGAAAGTGAAAAAAGCCCCAATATTTCGCAGTTTTTCACGTATTACGCAGGAAGCACAATTTTTTTTTGCTTGCAAAATGTAGTTTCACACTCTCTTAAGGGGTCCAAATAACATATCAAAAATGCAGCGTTACATCGCGCTTTGCGTTTTAGATGTAAGATTTGACTGGCCTATTGCTTACATAGCAAAATATGATCGGCATTATGGGTTCGACCTGCCATGGGGATTGATTGATTGCCTTCTTGTGGTTGATGGTCCAGAAGCAGCTCTAGGAGACCCGTACTTCTGGAGTAGGGATGTAGCTAAGGATCTGCGAAAATCCAATGTTGACAAGGGCGAACCCATTGATTTAGCTAAAAGTGTTGCGTTGTTGACTGCAACATCTAAAAGCCACAGTAATATCGGCGTGTACCACTTTTTGCCTCGCACACTTATACGATACACACCAACATTGGCGTCCAGGCGATCTACACCACCCATATAGCGGTTATATTGAGCTATCATATTAGGCTGCGGTACAGTAACTCTTGATTTAGAGACAGCCGAATAACGCGTTGCTGTTTTCAAAGGTTCTACGCCGTATTTGCTGGACATAACTGTAACGACACTATTATCGTGCCAGCGCACCGCTGCTATATTAGCTTTGTTTTCGAACTGGTAATCGTAGAAGCCTCTTTCCTTCCTTTTCATTTTCTTATCGTTCAGCAATAGACAAGTTTCAGTACGATTTGCACGAACAGTTCCCGTAATGCTAATATTTTTTCTTGCAAAACAGTTAATAATCTGGGACTAGTAAAAAGTTATCGCAATAAATTGAGAATGGAGCTTATGGATAAAAATTTTGCAATTTCTCAGCCATCTTGAGCACTACAGATTCACCTAGCCCAACATCTGTTTTTTCACATCGCCCTTGATATAACTCAGCATACAAACAATATCCTAGTCTTAGAGCCGCTACCCAGCATTTATAGCCGAATCTTATTGGCTTCCCCTTGATGTGCTGTTTGCATCCATGTCTCCCGTAATAGGGGATCATTGACTCATCCACACTTACATGCTCGTCAATAGGGGCGTATTGCATAAACTTTTCATTGAGCTTGTCAAACAAAGGTCTTACCTTTCCCATTTTATCTTGGAGATTCAAACATTCATTATGTACTGCATGAAAATATCGAAATATTTCGTCAAACCGATTTCGCCTCATAGCAGTAGAAACTATAGTATTATAGCAATCTTCGTTGCTTTCCCAGTACATCCGTCGTCTGGGTACTGTATTATAACCACTCAAGATCATGATGCCTAGAAATGTGTACATATCATCCAAAGAGAGAACAAAGTTCGAATTATTTTTTTGTAAGGCATACATAACTGTTTTCTTCACCAAATCTTCGACTACATCAAATCCAAAAAATAGTTGGCAAAATCTATTGATTCACTCTCAGGACCAAGTGCTAAAACTGCATGGGGCAAAGACTGTTCCTAGGTTTGGCTTTTCACGAGCTTTTTGGTTGATCTTGATTTTGTTGATCTACTAGGACCGGGCTCCACTAACTCGGTCTCAATTCCATCCTCAACTTCAGGAGATTCACATCGATTTATGACCAGTTGTGCATAAGCCTGCAATTGCGCACGAGAAAGTTGGTTTACATCCGAACAATTTTCGTCTCCGGAGTCACCTTCGGATAGCTGACCATCCCCAGGAGGCTCCAAGTATACATCTATTGGCCAACATGTTTATCTTCCACTAAGTGCTCTAAAACTTCAATAATTTCGAACGCACTCAAGCCACGCGTCGACCTGTAACAAAAATATAAAGGTCAGGGATTATCCCATTGGGTCGTACGCGACCCGTATGGACTAGCCTAGCGCGCTCTATATTTGTGTGACAATAGATTCTAAAAGTCGGGTCCACGAGGCCAGGTAGGACTCGGAATTTTTGATAAATTGGTCCTTAATTTGGCTATATTAAAACCTTGCGTGATAATGAACGAGCGAGCGTAGCGAGCTCGAAATTTTTGTATATATACATTAAATCATTGCACATTTTCGTTGAAAAATACCGTAAAATCAGCAATATCGAAATCGGGCTATCTCCAAATTTTTTAGGAGATTGTATAATAAAATCAAGTTTGCGAACAATTAATGAGCGAGTGTAGCGTGCTCTGAATTTCTGAAATGTTGGCTATCAAAACCTTCCATTATTAACTTAACAACAGTCAAATTCAAAGGTTGAGGGCGTGTGAGCCAAGACGATTATTTGTGTGAGCGTGTGGGCCAAGATTATTATGAGCCAGATCCACATGACCCATTTAGAAAAGAACGGAGTTCTGCCTTTGGTGCTACCGATAATGCTGAAAATATGAAATTATCAAAACTGTTGTAATTTTTGACATCTGATGGGTGCACATTTTATACAATTTCAATGAGTCTTGAGAGTCTTGTTTTTTCAATAAAAATATTAATTATTCCTTGAAATAAATTTGTTTAGCATGACAATGACTTGAGAGCCTTGCTTTGATACCTTTTTCTACCAGTCTCTTGCTGTTCTCTGCATTGGACCGTCCGCCACGATAATCATTTTCTCCTCCTCAAAGCCGACAACAAAACTCGCGTGGATGTACGTGATTATTATGCGCGACGCTCTCCAATCTCCGTAATCGTGCGTGACATTTCCGTGCGAGGTTATGATGACTCGGGAATGATCCCAGCAAGGAATATCAGGGGATCAGTTTTTCGAAATATTACCAGATCATTTTGCCAGGTTATTTTACCGTACAAAAAAGATGAAGGAGATTTTATCAACGCCAACTATGTCGACGGATATGAGTACAATAGAAAGTTTCTATGTACACAGGGAGCACTTCAGTGTACCATTTATAACCTAAAGCGTATGTTGTATCACACCAGCGCAACATAATAGTGATAATGTGCTCTAAAGAGGTAAACCGCAAAAATAACTGTTACTATTATTGGAGTACAATGTTCAATGTGGAATAAGAACGTAAATGGAACAATTCCACCAATCGTCGTGCACTGCAGTGCGGGACGTGGACGGACTGGGGCATACTGTCTCTTAGACATCTCCATTCCCAGACCAAGACAATAAACCAAGAACTCGAGGAAATACTTCGTAAGCCTGTAAAAGGGACATTCATATAAGCTCATAAGTATCAAAATTTAAATCTAAATGGGCATACAAACTCGGTCTGTTTCGACCACTCCAGAGTGGTCCTACTTATGAAGAAGAAACGTGGAGATTATATAAACGCTAACTACGTGGATGGCTACAATAAAACCAAAAAGTACATATGCACGCAGGCAACGACGCGTCACACCGTTTATGACCTGTTGCGCAGTATATGGATAACCCACTCACGGATAATTGTAATGCTTTGCGAAAAGTCAATTTTTAATCGGGAGCAATATGACGCTTACTTGTGTAATCTGGTGGTAACCCTAAAGTGACAAAAATTTGAAATAACAACAAAGAAAATTGAAGTTCGGCCAATTTACGTGAAGACAACGCTGCAAGTGACTAATGAAACCACGGCACTTCAAGAAGTATTACACTTTACGTTTACTACGTGGCCTGATTCGGACTTGCCGGTTAGCGTTCAAGACTTTTTGGACTTTGTTTTAGTTGTGAGACGTAATGAGCAGTTTTCCAGTAGGTATCTAAAGCATTCCTAACCAATCCCTAGATGGTGCCCGATGACGATTTCGGAGAAAAGTTTTTACGCGTACTAACCCGGGAATCCTACTGACTGCGCCAATTACGTTAGCCACGGCCGGAGAGTTAAAAAAAACCGATTTACTTTAAATATATTTAATTCTGAGTTTTAGAATTACAAGGAAAAATTATGATTAACAATAAAATCTAAGTCTTGACCCGATCGATGTCTGTATCGAAGTGCCGTGGTCGTCCGGTCACGTAGGCCGCTGCGTGGTAGGCACGAGGCGCGGTGTCAGCGGTTTACTCCAGCTGCGTCAACTGGAGGGGGCGAAGTTCGTGCAAACGCCGACTCAGCTTTTAGGGCCGTGTGCACTGTTGTTCGTGGCGTTTGCTAACATGGCGTATTGCTTACTACGCGGTCTCGTAACATCCCAATATCAAAACTAAATCAGGAGTTTAATAATAAGACGTCTCTCTGATACGCCAGTTATAAGTAATAACAGTCCATCTGTTACCACACCAAAACTAAATAAGTAATAATCATCGTCATCGATTTAGCACACTGTATTACCGACGTTCGGTATGCTACAGGATGAGCAACCTACCAGCAGTATTTAGAAAAAAAATAATAGATATGGCGGACCAAAATGGGAAAAAAGTCGGTGTGAGTGTCAATTGAAATGTTTTAATTACAACTAAACGAAGCAGCTTCAAGTTTTTATATTAAATAGGGTTCTTCATTAAAGATTAATAACAAGACTGAAAAAAAAATTGAGTCTTAATATTATGTATATTATTAATTATCTTGTCCACACCCCCATAAACTTAATTTTTCAGGCCCCAGTAGAGCTATGCCTTAGCGCGTTCGCGCTTAAGGCATGCAATAATTATGACTATTCTGATTAGAATCTTAAGCCTTTAAATGATGATTTGAAAATAGTAAACAAGTGCATCACTTGGACTCCGACTGTTTGCTCGTAAATGGTAGGCAGATAACCAATCTGCTTTACCCGCTGTTCAACTCGATTTTTATTTTTTGCGGGCAGGTGTACGCAACTGGAATAGAACTCCAATACCTGTTCTTCAGATCCTGAAAGTTGGTGTCGTTCAGCTGCTTGACTAACTTGTTGTATTCCTTCAAGTTGTCGATGTTTTCGTTCACTTGGCACACGCCCTTTTTCAAACTTGAAGCACGTGGTTAGCACCTTTCTGAATCGCAAGTAAGTTCTCTGGTACGTCAGCATGCAGCAGGGAGTCGTTGACGTCATGCACTGGGAAGATAATAAAGATTTATTACACACACTCTAGACGGTCAAACACCTTGAATCTGTTCATAAATACACTTACTGACTGTCCCAGCAGTAGACATTCCATTCGTTTTTGCGCTATGACAAGTGGTGGAGTATTGACGATGTATTGTGGTGTTCCGGACACTACCATGACCACCGTAATAGGAATCAGGATAACGTCGACGATTGCAGCCATCTTCCACATGTAACAAGGAAGTACAAATTGTTTACTTACGTCCGACGCAAGAGCGGATATCAGTTAGCAGACGTCGCAACATCTCGAGATCCAAAGGGAAAGTAAATCCTTTCAGCAGTCGCCGCTATTTATATGAAATCTTCCTCAGGGGTTGGGGTCATGGAAAATGAATAATTCATTTTCTTTTAGAAAAACAAACTAAAAGATAATTACTAATAAAAAACAGTAAACAAAATCATGGAAATGCCATAAAGTTTACTTGCGGTACTTCCACTTCAATGAGTATTCATTGCTACATTAATATGTTAATAAGAATTATAATATTTGTTGTCAAACACCATCCTATTGGTATTGCTGATTTGTGTATCTTATTTTTTGCTGTCAATTTGATTATCAAAGTGAACATTGCAAGCATTGTTCCAAACATTTCATCTTAAGTAATGGCAGGATGAACACCATGGAAATTCTAATTTTAATTGTGATTATCTAACTTGAGTGACCACGTCGCAAACAATCTTAAAGTCAACCTAAAATTACATTAGAATTATGGGCATACTGTCAGTAATTAAAAACGTTTTCTTTTGTAATCATTTATTCACCACCATTAGATTCGTTGTTCCCATCCATGGCATTAATCAAGCATTGAAAGTCTTTTGAACAGTCAACAATCACTATCGCTGTACAATTAAAAATTTTTTTCCTTCACAATAACAACTTTACCTCCACAAGATTATTTCCTCAAAACATTTGAGCTTACATGTTTCAACATCTTCAGTGCAACGTACAAGTATTGTTTATAATACAAATTGCGTAAAAGTCATTCGCTAAATAAATCAGTCAGTCGCTAGCCTTGGTGTATGGGTTTCTTGCTACCACACACTTCTTGGATGCTTTGATTATTATAAGGCTAATTTCCGAAGACTTGGTTTATTGCTTAATGAGGAGTATTACGCGGCTAGGCGTCCGTGTAAGTACTGATACAAAAATGGCGCTACGTTAATTATAATAAAATGTTGTTATGTTGTGTTATTGCTGCGTGCGCAGAATACATGCTGTACTTTGTATATGCTCCCGAGGGAGAAAAATAAACAAGAATAATAAAGTATAATAAAGTTACAAATAATATGAACTTAAGAATTTCATTCAAGTATTAAAAATAAATCTTCTTAAAACTGGCGTCGTCCCTCGCTCTACTCTGGCGGGGTGCGGTGCCGGCGCGGTGGCGGCGGCCACGGCGGCAGTAGCAGCTCGCTTCCTCTTCCATATCGCCAGTTGCAGGTTTGGGCCAGTGTACATTAAATCGTTCAAACTTTTCCCGCTTGTAGTGTATTGCGATCCGTTGTGAACGACGCGCAGTGACGTAGTCTCGGACGAGACTCGAATGACGCAATGGTGCGGTAGATAGTAGTCGGGCTGCGAATTCTCGGTACACAGGTTCATGTGTCCTAGCGCCTTATATACATTGATGAATTTTTTATATTCTGTTGACACGCGGAGTTGCTTGATTAATTTGCGTTCTAGTTGAAGGAATTGTGCGATAGCTTTTTGCTTCGAAGATCCCAACTCTTGCTCGAAGTTAGGTTTTAGAGGTAATCGTACTTCGTATCTGCCATCTTCGAGTCGTTTGTTGATTCTTGATAGAATTGAATGCATCTTTGATCTTCCAATGATAAGGTTGTGTCTTCAGAGAGGTCCCCTATTTCCCAGAATTATTTGATGCTGTCCATGTTATTTAATACGACCTTGCATTGTAGGGTGTTGACGCTGCCGCATAAAATCCAACCCAGGCGCGTCTGTTGAGCGACTGGCGAAGATTGATTTGATCTGCAGATGCCTTCCAAGATAATTTTGCTGTATACGTCGGCACCCAAGAGAATATCGACGGGGCGACTGATATTGAAGTCAGGATCGGCTAGGTTAATGTTGTCTAAATGCTGCCATTATGTTCTTGAGAATGAATAATTAGGTAAATTTTTTATAAGACTCTTTATAATCACGGCATCTGTATTAAATGTGTATGCTTCGTTGATGGACTGGCAGTTGATCTTGATACGTCCTTTACTGTTGCTTTCTTTCATGCCGACTCCAGATATAACTCCCTTGCATCTAAGTCTCGGCAATGAAAGGCGTTGAGATGCCTTTTCTGTTATAAGTGAGAGCTGTGACCCTTGATCGATGAGGGCACGCATCGTAATATAGGATCCGTCGCTGGTCTGCACACGGATAATTGCTGTTGCCAAGAGGATTTCTGGAATGTCGCCTTGCTGCGATACGTGAGAGTGCTGATTTTGCTCGCTTGTTCGTGGAGTGGTAGGCAAAGCGGCGGCGGCATGGAACGCGCTCAAGTTCTCAAAGGTTTCATATAATATCGTGTTATGTGCTCCGTTGCATTCGCGGCATCGTTTCGTCGAATAACATGTTTTTCCATTATGATTAAAAAGGCAGTTCAGGCATAATTGGAGTTGTGAGATAGTTTTGTACTTTGTAATCGGAGACATCTTCTGGAATTCTTTGCAATAATAAATGCCGTGCTTTTCTTTGCATATTGGGCAATTATATATTTTGTTGTTTGTAGTTTCTGCTTGTAAAACTTGCGATTGTTGATTGCTTTGAAATGTTCGATTGAAATTATTTGGTTTTTGGTATTTGAAATTTGGCGCTGATTTTTGTTGAAATGCGATAGATTTTTGATGAGTATTGGCTGTTTTCGTCGTGCTTTTTAAAAATTGCATTTTTTGCTCGCTTGACATGATGTTGTTTCGATGAATTGTTTCCACGAACAAGTCCTTGAAGGAAATCCACTGATGATAATTTCCGTGAAATGTAGGTACATCCATTTTCGGGATTTGCCCGACGATAAATCATTTGATGATTTAGTGGAGATTATGACGCGCCATCTTGAACCGCAACGATCGGAGATTGCGGAGCGGCACGTGTTCCGGCTGCGCCGGCAGCGCGCGGGTGAGCCGCTCACCGACTACTTGCAAGCTCTAAAGCATCTTGCTAACACGTGCAACTTCGGCAAGTGCAGGACCTGCTCATCACTCGAGGAGAACTTACGAGACCAGTTCGTCTCGGAACTGGCGAGTGAAACGATGCGGTCCAGAATATTCGCAGAACGGGACATAAAATACAAGGAAGCAGTTGAGCTAGCGCTGGCTCTGGAGGCTGCGGATAAGCATGCAGAGGTGAGCGCGGCGACGGCGCCGTCGGCTCGGATCTCGAGCGTGGGCAGCAATGAGGCGGGTGAGGCCTGCATGCTTATCCGCAGTCTCCAGCTCCCGCGCGTGGCGGGAGTGGCGGCGCCGGCCCACGGCGGCGGCGGCAGCTGCGCGGCCTCGAGCGGCGGCGTGCCGGGCCCGCAGACTGCGGCGCCACGCGCGTGGCCGGCGATCACGTGCTGGCGATGCGGAAAGGCGCATCGCGCAGATCAGTGTCATTTTAAACATTATAACTGTGATGACTGTAATCAAAGAGGCCATTTGAAAGCTATGTGTAAACAAATGCGCGGTGGCGGCGGTCGGCATAATTATGTAAGTTACGATTCGGATGATCTGTTTAACATCGACATGACAACACAAGGTAACAAACCATATTTTATTAACTTGAACATTGATGGATCCTTATTTATTTATTTATTTAATAGTTTATTGCACACAAAAATGGTAACAAAGATATGGCAAATATACAGAGTGTTACTTAATACATGTATAAAGCCGAAAGGGTGTTAAAGTATAGCTTGCAAAGAGTACACTGGCGACTTCATATTATCCAGACATTGAATTTTAATTTTCATAAAAAAATATAAGTTTTTAAAGAATATTAACCATATCGACTACGTTGAAGCGCAGCTCTATTTCAAGTTGATGATCCTAGAAGGAGAAGTTCAATAACCGCGTGCGACCCCTATGAAAGTAGAGCAACCTCCTTAAGCCTAGTACCAGGAGCCTTATGCTACGTACACACGCACCGGTTTCGGCCAACGATTGTCCGTTGGCGTGTGCCGGCCGGCGATCCGCAGCGCAGCGTGGCGGTAACATCAAACGGATAGAAGCAATCGACCAAACGCATCTTGGGCGGTTACCGAAGGCCAACGAACAAACGTGCGATTACGAGCCTGAATAGGTTCCCAAAACTCCTAAAGATCGTTTGCTTGACCACGAAATGCAATTACCTATTGAACCTTAGAAGTCCAAAGAACGTGCTGTAACCAACGGCGAATTCGGCCGACAACCCTTCGTTGGCGTAAATTGAGTGTGTACACACCATAAAGAGGAGTTTAATAACCTCGTGCCATTCATAACAAAACAAACAAACCTCCTACATCTTGCTACCAGGCGCCGAACTAAATGTTACCTACTTATCTACATGAATAAACTCTACCAAATTAACTAGGAACTTACCTACACTAATTATTTTCAATAGGTAGGTATACTTAAATGGTCGGAGCGTCGTCGGTGGCCTAAGGTTACGGTATCCGAGTCGTACGCGAGAGGTACCGGGTTCGACACCCGCTGCCGCCACGTATCAGTGACCTTTTCTGACGGAAAACATCGTGATGAAACCTGCACATTTAGGCGACTGAATGTCTAACCATGATTCAATCTGGTCAGGTAATCAGGTTCCCCTGTTAGCAGGGTCAGGCAGGATTCAGGACTGTCAGACGTAATGACCAGAAATGCGAAATCCTGGATCATGGTCAAGGCGGACCCCAGGCCCTCGTGCGCGAGAGCAAAACCAGGTCATTAACACCGAGATGATTTCTACTAGGTAGGTACCTAACAGAACAAACCACCCCAGAACAACAAAGGTAAAATAAGAATTCAATTCATAATACTTAGGTACTTATTAACTAAAGGCCTAAACACAGTATCTAAGTAGGTTAGGTAGGTAGGAACCTACGTAAATAAAAAACAAAACATGTTAATCAGTCTAGAAGACAGCCGGACCCGCGGTGTGGACTGCCGCAGGTACATAAACTAAATAAAAATAAACATAGTCAGCTACGTACTAAAGTAGATATCTACTACACTAAAACGGGATTCGTTCAATTGACAAAATGGCTCTACACAGATAGGTAAGTACTAGGTACCTACTAACACGGTTTCCTCATCTAAATACCTACGTACCTAGGGAACCACTTATGAATCTAGTTTTGGTGAAACACATTACAGACAGGTTCCACTAAATACCTTCATGTTTTTATGAAAAGATAAAAGCGTTGTCTTTTATACCTATTTCCCGTCGGAAAAGAACCGAGCGCGGCGGTTGCGCTTCTAACGTCACTATTGGGTGGTAGATAGCGTCTCCTAGTCTAGCTAGAACCTAGACCTTTAAAGCATGTAGGTACGTACCTTTTAAACGTTATTTTATGGAAACAAACAGTGCCAGGTGCCAGCGCGGTTAACCACACTTTCTTGCTTTGTTGTGGCTCGATGACTGATAGGTAGATACACTCATACACACAGATACACAACACTACAGCATGCACTGGTTGCTATGCAATACGTAAGTAGGTAGGTAACATGGTCTTTGGTCTACTGCTTGGTTGCACTCATGCACAGAATAATGATTATCACAATACTTAAACTATTGAACATTGTACACAAACAAGACTACGTTAATATTGGTACCTGAAGCAATAAATCATTCATTCATTCATATCGTTTACAGTCTTATCACAGTTATATTCACAGTACTTAGGTATCCTATACATACAACGCAACAAACAATCACACCGATCACGCGAAAAGCTAAAAACCGAATAAACGAACACGACTCGAAAATAGGTACATTTTAACCCAAGAAGCCACGCTGTCGGCGTCAGCGTCGGTTCAATCAAACGACACACCCAAGTGTGCAGCACGCACACTGCCAAAACTCCGGCGTGTCGACACATGGGCCTCGTGGCGGGGTATTTCCCGCGACTTTCGGCGCGGCGCACGGGGCGGTGGGTGGCGGGAGGCGAGGCGGGAGGCGTGGCAGCAGGCAGCGCTTTAGGGATCCGCGTGTTAGGGGTCGTACTTATTTCGCCTCTTATGTTCTCCTGGTAGATGCACCGTAATATTGATTGTGTTTATTTATTAAAGTGAGGCTCAAACAAGTCCAACAGTGGACTAATAATAATCCTTATGATGTCGGTGATGGAATACATTTGCTTACCACAATTGCATCGGGTAATTTGTACAGACAGTAATTTCTAAAATTTCTCTAAGCGAAAGAGGAATGAAAACGGATTGTATCACTTGATTTCATTTGCATCTTTGGCGGAGGGGGCCCCGACAATGGTCTGAAAATCACTAACGATTATTTTTTTCCGGGAAATAGGGTTTAACTGAAATTGAGGATAACAGTACGTATATTCGTTTACAAATGATTTGGGGCCCCGTATCATTGATACGGCTGATACGGCGGTTGTTGCGCCCCTGCCTAGGTTCTCCAACTGGGTGAAGCATGAGATATTTACAGGTATAGCTCCGTCAACTAAGATTCATTTAGTTAATTTTTATTGATGAGAAATGTTCGTGAAATCGTACGGATTTTAACCGTCATTAATAGCCGATAACAGTCCTCTGAGAATTTAAGCCTTCCCCACATTAGTGGAGGGTTCTGTCTTAAACTCCACTCTCTACTGTCTTTGTTTTATTTATGTTTCATTCACTACACTAAGGTATTTTATTTGTTTTATTTAATATAAAAATATGTGTGTGTAGTTACTGAAAAATCTCATAGCAGATAGATACGATTACCTATGCGACACTAAAACATGACTGACAGGCATGACATGAGAAAGCAAACTTGTAAAGACAAATATGCAACATTAATTATAGTTTGCTACATTAATATTAATATTAGTAATTTGAATTAGACTACTTTGCTATTAGTTAGGTGGTGGTGCACTTTCGAAAAAACTATGAAGGAACCTTTTAAATTTAAATCATAATTGATTACAATATTTTTTTGTACAGAACCCTCAAACCAAAAAATACAAAACGGCTAATTTAGATCTCCTTAATATCCCATTGCGCCTAGTACTATGAACTTGAGTGACCTTTTACAACTGATTTCTAAAGATGCGGTCTTCCGTTTTCAAAATGTCGATTATCGACATTGAAAAAGAAAAAGTTCGATAGTCATTTTCTCGCTTACTATTCCACGCACGAAAAAAATAATTGTACCTATCGTTTTAATACGTTTAGCACTCTATCCAGTTCACGGCTTTATACATGTATTATGAAACACCCTGTATACATGACACAAAAGGCACTACTTATTTCTAAAAAGAAAATTCTTCCAGCAGGCCTACAGCAAAGAGAACGTGATGACTGGAAGTAGTTTAAGACGTGCACAATACATAAATATTTAATTATTAAAAATAGACTACACTATCGATAAATTTCTACATATATACCATATACCTAACAAAATATATACATATATACAATACATACGTATATACACAATATTAGACAGATAGAGAGAGATAATGCTCCTTAACGCGCTTCTTAAACATCGTGATAGAGGAACTATCACGTACCTTATGAGGCAGAGAATTCCACAATCTTGCAGCATGTACAGCGAAAGAATAGGAGAAAAAGTCGGAATGGTGGGGAGGAATAGCCAGCAGCGACTTAATGCTGGAACGGCTGGGCTTGTCTTACGACCGGGAAAAAAGGAATCGTTCACGGAGATAGAAGGGAGCGGAGGGGTTGCGAAGGACATTGTAATGGGTGGAGAGAATGTGGATATTCCTACGCATACGTATTGGGAGCCACTTAGCTGCGACCGAAATTTAGAAATATGGTCATACTTTCGTAGCCCAAAAACGAAACGTATGCACAGGTTTTGAAGACGTTCCAGCTTGTTAAGCAACTCTTCGGTGGCATCTAAATAACAAGAGTCGGCATAGTCGAGGATGGGGAGAAGTAGGGTTTGGACTAGGGAAATATTGATTTTCAGGGGTAAGAAGCGTTGGAGATATTTGATTGAATGGAAGGAAAAATGGAGTTTCTTGTTTTTAATTGAATGTGAAATTGATACCGGAAGTCGTATTTCGGCGATTAGCGAGCAAATGTTTCAGAGTAAATTTACTTACAAAAATGTTTTTAAGGACAATTTAATGTTATGTAGTTATTCGGGCTCACGAATCGAATCACTCGGTTATATAAAAGTAAATGTAAGCATAGGGGCAGTGAGTAGGAATTCCTTGCCACTTTATATAATTCGAGGTGGAGCGCGCCCATTACTTGGCAGAGAATGGATGCGCATCTTAAAAATAAATCAAATAAATCTAAATGAAATAATCGATGATGGATTCGTGAGTCAGTTATCTACGGAATTTCCCGAGGTTTTTATTGACAAATTAGGAACTTGTAAACGTACCATTCGATTATAGCTGACCGACACGGAGCCGGTGTACGTACGTGCGCGGCCTGTGCCGCTGGCGCTGCGCGAGCGCGTCGAGCGCGAGTTAGCCCGCCTCGAAGCGGATCGGGTCCATATTCCGCGTCGTCCATTCCGATTACGGAACCCCAATCGTGCCAGTCGTGAAGGACAACGGGGAAATAAGGATCTGTGGTGATTTTAAGATCACAATAAACCCGAAGTTAAACCGATATCATTATCCGCTACCGCGCATAGAGGAATTATTTGCATGTTTAAGTGGAGGTGAACAGTACACAAAAATTGATCTCAGACATGCTAACGAGCAGTGCCTTATTTCTGAGGATTCGCAGGCGTACACTGCGATCACGACACACGTTGGCACGTTCGCGTATAGGCGTACACCGTACGGGCTATCATGTGTACCAGAAAAAATCCAAAAGTTAATGGAAGAAACTTTACGTGGAGTACCAAATTGTGTGGTTTTTTTAGATGACATATGCGTTACGGGAGCAAGTAGAAAGGAACACATGATCAATCTGAACGCTGTATTTGAAAGGTTACGTAATATGGGGCTCACAGTGGAACTGAGTAGGTAGGAAATGTAAATTCTTACAGGATAGTGTAAAGTATTTAGGGTCCATTATTTGCAAAGAAGGCTTAGGGCCTGACCCTTGCAAGTTGGAGGCTATTTCCAGCGCGCCAAAACCAGAGAATGTCTCGCAGCTAAAAAGTTTTTTGGGAATGTTAAACTACTATGGACAGTTTATTAATAATCTGAGCACACTTTTATACCCACTACATAACTTATTAAAAAAAGAGGTCAGCTGGAAATGGGACTCCAAGTGTGAGGCAGTCTTTGAAACCGCTAAGAGCATTCTCCTGAGTGATCGTGCGTTGGCCCACTACGAGGAAGGGCGTGAGCTGGTGGTGTCGGTGGACGCGAGCGCGTATGGGCTTGGCGCCGTACTAGCACACCGCTACCTCGACACCAGCGAGCGGCCCGTCAGCTGCATGTCGCGCACGCTCACTGCGCCCGAGCGCAACTATAGCCAGCTCGATAAAGAAGCCCTAGCTATATTTTACGGGATTACAAAGCATCACCAATATCTTTTTGGTAGGCGGTTCATACTACGTACTGATCATCAGCCTCTGTACTATATTTTCGGAGCAAAAGGGGGAATTCCACAAACGGTGGGCGGCACGGTTGGCCGCATACGACTTCACGGTGGAATTCGTCAGGTCCGCGGACAATGGACTGGCTGACGCGCTATCGCGATTACCACTGCCTCAGAAGGGTCGCTCGGCTAGCACGGTCAATTATTTAAACTTAGTGGAGGAATCGCTTCCGATAAATTTTAAGGACATTGCTGTAGAAACTGAAAAAGACTCGTTGTTAAGTAAGATTAAAGGATATGTTATGTTTGGATGGCCGTCGGCCGCGAGCTGCGACGAAGAAAAACCTTATTTTGTAAGAAAGTTCGATTTAGTAATCGAAATGGGATGTTTAATTTATAAATACCGAATAGTGGTACCGACCACCTTACGTACGCAAATATTAAGTGAGATTCATCAAGGGCATCTAGGTATAAACAAAAAGAAAAATTTATCAAGAAGCTATGTGTACTGGCCTAGTGTAGACAAAGATATTGAAGCTGTGTGTCGTGCGTGTGAAGCATGCAGATCGGTGCGGGATGCCCTATCTCATGCACCTTTACATCCCTGGGAGTTTCCCCTACACCCCTCGCAACGGGTACACGCCGATTTCGCGGATTGTGGGGGAAAGCGGTACTTGATACTTGTAGATGCCTATTCAAAATGGCAAGAGGCAATAGTGATGCGAAACACAGATGTTCGATCGACTATCGAAGCCCTAAGGGGTATTTTTGCGCGATTCGGGTTACCGCCGCAGCTCGTGAGTCGTGACGGACAATGGCCCATCATTCCAGTCACACGACTTTGAGTCATTTTGTAAAAAAAATTGTATTAAACATGTTACCTCAGCTGCCTACACAAGCCAATGGAGCCGCGGAAAATGCCGTGAAAATGGTAAAGAAAGCTATAAAAAGGGCGTTATACGAGGGGGAAGACATACCTAAGGCATTAAATAAATTTTTGTTGCAATATCGCAATTGCGAACATGCGACAACGGGCGTGTCACCGGCCGTGGCGCTGCAGGGGCGGCGGCTGCGCGGGCGCCTGGACGCGCTGCGGCCGGACGTCGGCGCGGTGGTGCGCGCCGCGCAGCAGCGGCAGGTCGCCGCCGCGCGCGGCACGCACCGCCAGCTCGACGTGGGGGACGAGGTGCTAGCGCGAGACTACACCATCAGGGGGGACAAGTGCTCCAAGGGTACGGTGGTCAAAAAGACAGGCCCTGTCTCGTAAAAGGTAGACGTTGAACGCGGAGTCCAATGGCGGAGACATGTGGACCAAATAATACCGGCGAATCGTAATAATAAAAATCTGAATTCTCTATCTCGCACCAGTGTGGGTGCACAGATGGAGAACATCGATCCTGAGGTCGAGGAGGAAGCTGAGGATACGTTCGAGGACGCGTCCGACGACGGCGCGGCGGAGGCTTACTCCGATACCAGCGACGGGGGCGGGGCGGCTAACACACCGTCCACGCCCGAGCTGGGGCCAGGGTCCGCCCTGGCCAGCCCGACGCCGCCGCCGCCGCCGGACGCCTCGGCTCGTGCTTTGCGTGCGTATCAGCGCTCACAGAGGACACCGGATCCTAATAGATTTAAGTAGAGTATGTGGTTGTGACTTAGATAAGTTTTTTGGAATACCGATTTGTTAGCTTAGTGAGGAGAGGTGCAACGTACAAGTATTGTTTATAATACAAATTACGGGTCATCCGCTAAATAAATCAGTCAGTCGCTAGCCTTGGTGTTTTACTATCGTTCCATTCAGTTCGTTCGTTTTGTATTCGTTTCTCCACCACGTCACATAAGGTAAATATTTCACCGTCCGTTCGTTCTTGTGATTTTTTAAATAAATGTTCTAGTAAGCTCAAGGATAAAAGTAAAACATTGTATGTGAATTATGGAACTGTAAGTCTGTTGATATGTTTTGTTTATGTGTAATACTTGTGTAAGACTGTTTGTTTTCCTCAATAAATAAAATAAATAGTAATCATATTTTAATGGAGCCATAAAAGAGTTTATATGCAATAAGCATTCATTTCAAGGGTAGTGCACTTAGCCATGGTAGTAAAATTCACATTAAGGGTAAATTTCGATATATTACAGAACAAAACCTGGTGCTGCTGAAGACAAACTCAAGAAAGGTCACTCTAGAAAAATGCACCGTTATAGACATAACTCCGAGAGAACCCCAGCTCCCAGAATGCATACACCAACGCAACTGCCAATACGACCTGAATTTAAAACTGAACCATCAGCTTCATCCAGATATCGCAATCCCAAAGCTTTCGCCAAAAGTGGTCTCCAATCATCTAGTTCTCCACACGCACAGATATTCGTTTCTCCACCACGTCACATAAGGTTAATATTTTTATAGAGTCATACAAAGAGTTTCTTTTAATGTTTTTAGAATATGTTATGGCACATTTTTTGCATTAAGATATTTGAGAGGGTTCAAAGAAAGAACCACATTTTTGAAAGCTTTCTTCAAAAATATTTTTAACCCTCTATAGTCTGGTCTTGAAATCCCACTTTTAATTTTTTTTTACTTTTTCTTAAAGTGAGAGACATATAGCCTAAATTATAGAGAGGGGGCTGAAAAGGAGACGCATGGACATACTAATACAACTAAACTGTTCCTCACACAGTCGTATTACGCACTATGATTGGTTTTGCCCCCTAACAGCTTACACGTAGACGTTTCAATATCCTCTGACTATAAAGGGTTAAAAAAAATAATGAAATGGAAAAAAGGCGGTGCCGCAGTGGCGTAGCATGGAGGGGGGGCGGAGGGTGCGGTCCGCACCGGGCGGCACTTTGCCGGGGGCGGCGCTGCGGAGGTGGAAGTTAGAAAAAAAAATTAAAATATAAAAAAAGTTAATTTCTTTCAGTGTTTTTTTCGTCATTTTTTTTTTGTTGTTACCTAGCTGCGAGCGCCGGTGCGCGCAGGTACAATCGGAACGAAAATAGTAACATGCCAATTGTCGATTGAACAAGACCTCGATATTGAAAGTGTGATCAAAAACTTTGCTGAAAGGAAGACTAGAAAAGTTAAATTTTAATCTTTCAGTTGAGGAGTTGAGGTTAGAATGATACTCGTGCGCAAAAGAGCGTTCGTGAAGTAGGTGATTTCTCCATTATTGTATTACGTTTTCTCTGTAATTTTTCTAAGTGATATTCTACCTTCTACTCTATGTCAAAAAATGTTAATTTCACTTTTCAAGTTAGTGTTAATCAATAAAAGTACTCTTTTTACCATGCCCCAAATTTTTTATAATGGATTACAAAAATAAGAGGGCGGCAAATTTGGAATCCGCACCGGGTGCTAGTGACCTATGCTACGCCACTGCGGTGCCGCGCTCATTGTGTGACCTACGAAGGGTTAGCTAAACAAATTGGTCATTAGATTAGATCGGTAAATTTCGATGTATTACAGACCAAACCCTGACGCTGCTGAAGACAAGCCAAGGAAAGGTCACTCCAGAAAAATGCATCACCATAAGAAACACCCGGGAAAAGCTTCGACAAAACGAAGACCAAATGTGCGACCAGTCCGAGATGAATTCACAACTGAAAGCGCTACATCTGCTGTGATACAAATCGTAGTAGAATGAACTACATGAATTGCAGCAAACTGATTTTTTTCTGTTAAAAAAATTAAAATCTTATCCGAACTTATATAATAAACTTTGCAAATGTTCATCTAAATGCGCTTTTTCTATAAAGTTCAAACTTTACTCATCCTAATTACCGTTAGAATTATCCGCTGAAATTGTACAAGCAAAAAGATGCGTATGGTCCATTTATTATGACCCAAAATAATGTAAAAGCTACAATTTTAAAATCTCTAATTCCCTAACTTCAAACTACAATAGCGTCATTGATATAAGCGTGAGATGACGTCAACTCGCTCGACACCTACGCAATAGTGTGGTTTTATGTAGAGTGATAAGGCAACGTATGGTTCATAGTCACCGTTACCCATATAGAGTCATTAAAACTAATGAGGAAAATAAAACTCAATAGGTTTTACAAATACATGAATGCCTACCCAATTTTCATGTAATGCGGTACTTGATAGACACATAATTAACATGACACATTAAAACGCAATTTTCGTGCAAAAAAGTTTTAAGTATGAATTTTAGGTATGTAGGAATGAGACAGCGAATTTTGTCTCATATGAAACTTATAATATTAACCACAAGAGCTCGCTTTAGGTACGAAATTTTGATGACCCATGGTTTCCGCTGGTTCCCAGTATTTCTCGGTAAAACCCGAAACAAACAACTTTGTTCATTAAAATTACATGTTTATTGAAACCAATATTGACACCATTATACATTCCAGTTTAAAATTATTTATTTTGAACCGCGATTTAATATAAACCGTATTTGTATCATAGCATTGTCCATTTCGTCACAAATTTTTTTAGTAACAGCATCGACCTTTGCAGGATTTTTTCGGAGTAAATTAAGAGAACTCTTAATTTTGAAACCGAAATATTCGGCATAAATTTCGAATCGCGTTTGCAGATGCGCATAGTGCAGGTCGCTACCGGAAGTTTTCAATTGGTTACTATGTTGATTACGGACACGTTTTATCGAATGTAGAATACTTGAAACTAATGGTTGAATTATATTGAACTGCTTCGCCAACGTAAGACTTTTGTTACTGAACGAATGACCCGAAAACGACTCGTCACTAGAAGGATTTTGGACGCTGATAGAAGTTGTAGTAAAAGCAGATCGAGCTTTTTGATGAGGTGATATGTAGTACGACGCAAAAAGTATCGCATCATTGAGGCTATCTGTGGAAATAAAACTAAAATGAGTGGCCCATAAGTCTACGAAGTGATACGATTAGTCAATTAGGTGTTGTCTCACCCGTTTCATAATAAAGTGCAGCCATGTAAGGTTCCCAGTACCTCGCGGCTGGCTTGTCCTCGACAATCCACCGATTAACCTTGTCATTTTCATTTGGGGGTGGGTAGCGTACAAATATAATATCTCCCAAGTAGGAGCAGATCCACTGAATCAGGACCGACGCCAAGCCTGGCTGATCACTGAGGCTGCCTATCCACTTGACAACCAAACATTCCTTCAGTAACGCTCTAGGCAAGGTCTGGAAAGTGCGAATTCTTCGTTGAGAACTAGGTACTCGTATACTAAACTTATAAGAGTTTGCAACAACAGTTATCATTGAAAACAAACTAAGATCTTTACATAATTAATTTATATTTGTAGACTAAAATAGAAACGACAAAGCAAGATATTTGTGACATTGTCAATACATGAATCTTTTACGACGCCTGAGGATGGAATAATAAATTCCGGAACGCTGCGCTAAAAATAATTTGTTATTGCCTTTTTTAGATCCTATATCCTTGGATAATCTTACATCGATTACATTATCCGGATCAGAATATCAAAAATAATATAACACTTACCATATTCGTTATCATGATTTAAGCTTTAGAACTTGAATTTTACTGAAAAACATGTGCGCCTAGGCTAGAAGTAACACAATATGTCTAGACAAATTGGATGTTTACCTTTTATACGTGTTCGCATCTCCATGCATAAGTAAAATTCCAGACGAACTGTTTACATGAATTTATTTAAATTAGTATTCGAAATATATTAACATAAAACAGGCCTAACGGCGCCATGAGAAAAAAACAAAAGATTTGAAGTTACTTGGGTGGTATCGTTCGTAAATATTTTGCAACATCGATGCGACTCGGCTGCTTTTTGTCGGAAACTGTTTTTGAGCATATTCAGCAAATCGTTCATAGACAAATCGGCTCCCATCGTCCAGGGGTCTAAAAAGGCCACATTAGCGTTTCTTAATATGATTCATATTAATTTGTAACATCTTATCTGCAGCGTCGCTGTTGTTGATATTAACATGACAATTCAAAATGGCGTCACTTAGTTCCAGTATTGGCCACCGGATCAGATAAGTTTGTTGGCCTTTTTAGACCCCCTGATCATCTACAATGACCAAACAGTTAAAATTAGAAGGTGTCAAAAAATGCATTTCGGTCACTGATAAAAAAAAGACTCCACGGTCGCTAAGTAGACCTGAGGGTTTTTTTGAAAATTGCGACGTAACACCATGTTTTTCCGCGGGATAGCAACGAACACATTTTTGCCATAGCGGGATACGATCCATGACCTATGGATGCACTGATAACAGAATGGACGAAACTTTACAGGCAGTTTTACGAATTTCACTACTAAGAAAATGTTATCAGCTATTTGTGACATGTCTGATAACGTCTTATTGTATTGGCAATCACAGGGTTTATGAAACGAAAACAAACTCATTTGTTCTCACCAATGAAAATGCATCAGAGCAACAAACTCGTACGGAATAAGACTGCCCTTAACACTCTATTCTTATCAAGGACGTCAGGAGCACTACTCAACTGACGTCCTATATTCCTTCATTTGCACGTTTAATTTCCGGATTTTGTCTTCTGTCTGGTTTTGCTCGACCCCTATGATGTATTCCAACAGCTTTTCAACTATTGGTTTTATCACCACTATTGGTTTAATCAGTAGCGAAATGTGGCTGATTTCGGAATTCTCGCGAAAGTTCCCGGGGCTGGTTGTGAATATAATGGCGCAGATCGCTTCTTTCGTACACGACGTGAATTCCGGTTGAAAGAACTCATTGCTGGTCTATCTGCGAAGAAAAGTAATGATCATAGAATCAGGCTGTTATCAAAATACAACACGTCAAATTTGCAACAGGTTATTAAAAAACACTTACCTTCAAAGATGAAGTTGAAATGTAGACTCTCTCCCGAATTGAGATATAAGAGATAAGTCTGCTCCATCGGCCCTTATACCATCGATACGAAAGAAAACAAAAACCACACCACAACAATAGTAAGAATTATGTTTAATCCCTCCCAATGTTACAATACTCAGTGTTTATAGTAAAAAGTGATATTTCATCTAAGATTATTTTACCATCTTGAAACATGATACCCTATAATTTTACGTATTACCAACATCACGTCAGTTATTGGAAAACAAGAATAAGAAATACTTAAAGGAGTAGTCCTATTATTTTTATAAATTGAGTACGTAAGCATAGTTGTGGTGGTGCTGCTGCTGATTGACTTCTTCTTCTTGATCGTTGCCGCATCGCTGAGGATCGTGACATCTTCGGAGTTTGTCAACTAAATGTCTCCATCGGTTTCAGTCAGTCGCCTGATGTAATGAGACGTTGACGGATGTATCGTTCGAATATTTAGTCCGCCCATCTCTTCGGACTTCGGCCTCTGGGTCTCTTGCCTTCGACTTTTCCCGTCACCATAAGTCGTTCCAGATTGCTGATTAAGTAAATATTTGATAATAACAGTGTGGCAGGGATGCCGTAGCAGTGAGTTTGTGGAACAATTAGCTGGTGTATCTACTTTAGGATCTTGTGTCTTAGAGATAGGATAGGCTTCTCATAGGCATCGAATGTGCACAATTTCAATAATGACCCCGTACAGATCTTCGCGATTTCTATGCGAGCGGGAGGGTGCGAACATGTATTGAAAAACAAAGATAAAAATTGTTAGCGTGTTTGTTTACATTTAGCCGGAGAAATTCTAACGAAATTTTCCATATTTCAGTGTAAAGTTTGTTATTGTAGTCGTAGTTTCCCAATGTTATAGAAGATATCCGCGGTAAAAATGGGATTACCGATATACGTTTCTTTTAATACTACAAACGTGAAAAATAAAAGGTAGTTTGGTTAGTAACGTAATTTTATGTTGGTATCAAGTTTTTAACGAAAAAAAAAGTACCAGCCAGCCAGCCAGCCACCAGCCAGCCAGCCACCAGCCAGCCAGCCAGCCACCAGCCAGCCAGCCACCAGCCAGCCAGCCACCAGCCAGCCAGCCACCAGCCAGCCAGCCACCAGCCAGCCAGCCACCAGCCAGCCAGCCAGCCAGCCACCAGCCAGCCAGCCACCTGCCAGCCAGCCACCTGCCAGCCAGCGACCAGCCAGCTAGCCCAACCAGCCAGCTGGCTGGTGGCTGGCTGGTGGCTGGCTGGCAAGTGTTACAGTACCAATAATTTGTGGCTGGCTGGTGGCTGGCTGGCTGGTGGCTGGCTGGCAAGTGTTACAGTACCAATAATTTTTACTGTTCTAGTATCAGAGAAACTATAATATACAAGGCCAGCGACCTCATAACGAGGAGTTAAATATAAATCTGGCTGCGATTGCGATAAACAATCCGTAAATGGAGGAGGAGAGCTCTTCAAGTCGAAACTTAGTTTTTTAACGAATCTTTTTTATTTTAATTCAGAAAATGGTTTGTCATGAATAATAAGTTAATAATTTAGCGGAAAAAGACATTAATATTGGGTCATACAGGGATATCACAATCAATTTAAATGTTGATAAAGACCGAGCTTACATCGAAAAATGAACGCTATTGCAAAAGTTTACAATTCATATTTAAATGAAAATTGAATCGATAATGGCGTGAGACCACATAAAACCCTTGTATTTGTGCTGCAATATAAACACATTTTTATTGAAACATAATTAAAACTAAGACATGTCTAGCCTCTAATCTTCTAAGTACCCATTAAATATATTTTTACAATAGTTAAGAAAGAGATTCTTATGTATAACATCATTAATTAAAGTTAAATAAAGAGTATTTAGATACAGTTGAACTTATTTATACTTATATCTACGTGAAAAATGATGTACTACGTTGAGCTTTAGCGATGCATTTAAGCAACACAAACATGTAGCAAAACTAAACTGGAGCAATATGCATACTGCTTTGGTTCTAGAGCACACGAGCGTCGTTGCCTCCGAATTCGATGCACTGTATTTGGGATCTAAACTGTCCGTTGTCGATCGCACAAAATGTTTCCGTACGTCCAACTCTTGTTGATCAATGAACAATCAAAGGTCCTGGCTTTGGTTGGTTTGTATCGGAGGCTTCTTTGTTTAACTGCTATCATTTTCTGTTCACTCGAAATAAGAGGCTTAGAAATTCGTTCGGATCAGTAGGAATCATAGAGAAAATATTTACTAACGTAATAGAGGAGACACCGCAAGTATTTTCTTTTAACCACGCTATGCGGTCGGTGCGGTTGGATATTCAAATGCCATCTTGTCAATGACTGCTACATAAGGACCCAGTTCATTGAACAAAGGGAATAGCTCCATGTCATTGGAGCGTAAACTGCAATTGCGCTCCAACTACGTCTCAATGACGTTTTGGCCACGTATACGAATGGTCGTTACTTTACAATCAAAGAATGCCGAATTGCGTAGCACTAACAACATACACTAACATGCACTAATTCCGATAAACAGTAACCAAAAACAAGAATGGAGTATCTTTTTCCGTAAAGTATAAGAAATATCATGTAACACTTGTAAAACTTATATTTTAGCATTTCCAATAAATATTTAAATGTTTATTGCTACATTATTAACCGGCCTTGATTAGTTGGTATGTTCAATCAAATTCTTTGCATGCCATCTGCCATAGCCTCCTTCATCTTAGATGAAGGAGAAGGAGGAGGAGGAGGAGGAGGAGGAGGCTATGCACATGGACTTACTACCCAAAGGGACTGCGCACTGCTTTGACTAAAACCGGGCAGAGCGAGAGTCACCATCGATAGTCCTGTGTCCCTTTCTAGTGTTGCCACCATTGTTGATGCAAATTCCGAATCACTTTTATTACTTAGCGCGGACACCTATCTACCGATCAGGGCCAGGCAGAGTGGGACCGGGTGCAATCTGAAGGTAATATTTTCACCAGGGTCCAGCCCAAGGTTTCCATGCTACTCGGAACCCATTGGTCCTAAAATCCTAGTTTCTAGAGAGAAATTATAGTACTTGTTGATTTACATTTCGAATGACAGCTGTCAAACTTAAGACTGCAATAACTCCTAAACTATTGGTGCTAGAACACTAGTTCCTAAAGAGAAATGATCATGCTCGTCGAGATCTACATTTCGGATTGCAGCTGTCAAACTTAGAACTGTTGAAACTCGGAAACGATTGGTCTTTCAACACTAGTTCCTAGAGTAATATAATAGTACTCATCGAGATCTACATTTCGGATGACAGTTGTAAGTTTGACAGCTGTCACCCGAAATGTAGATATCGATGAGTACTATCACTTCTCTTTAGGAACTAGTGTTGTAGGATAAATCGTAACCGAACTCTTTTATCTGTTTTGTGGAACAAAAAGTCGTAGGTTGATAATTATGTCGACTCGACGTTTGTCGGAGAAACGTTCAGTAGATCAAAAGGTATTTGGACAACTACTTTTCGGATTGTACGGATTTCCCCATAATAATACCAAATTCACGGTAAATATATTTCTCCAATAATGGCAACACCAAACATGTCACTTGTCAATTTAGAATGACGGTGATTATGCCAATAACATTGTGTTTACACTGTTAGAAAGGGACAAAGGACTATCGATGGTGACTTTCGCTCTGCCCGGTTTTAGTCAAAGCAGTGCGCAGTCCCTTTGGGTAGTAAGTCCATGGCTATGCATCTGCATATTTTTTATTTTGCAGTCTTACATATATGCGCACAATGTGACTTTGCACCAGCGGCATAATGCCGTTGATTTTGTTTTCGCGGTAGTAATATTATTATAGATAAAAATAGATAACAGATGAGTATACAAATTAATCAATAACAATAATATCGTTATGTAATGTAGTTTCAAAGCAGTCAACATATTAATAAAAACTTGTAAATGTGTTAAATCGTTAAAGAATTCAACAACAACAAAAGTGATATAATTTTGAAGGAGGTAAAATGATAAAGATTGAAGGTTGGAATTGAGGTTGGATTTGTAATTGACGAATCCCAATTATTACTGTTTAGAAATTTATATTTAAGGCTTTACATTACAACAATTTTGCACGCTTTTACCATGTTATATCTGGCGCCTTGGCGAGATTGATGACTGACGTCTATTTCAGTGCTTAAAACCGGTGGCCAAAACTGGAAAAAGTGTTGCCATATTGAAATGATATGTCATTACCAACAACAGCGATGCTGTCACCGGGTCAAATAAGTTTGTGGCAAAGAGACTGCGTCATTATATTTAATATGGTATGGCTTATTTATACTTATACAGGATGTAAAAAGAATCATACCCGCGGAAACTCATAGTTTAGGCAGAAATCGAGATTCTTTTTAACAAAAAGTTTGTATTTTTTTACTAAAAATATCAAGTATCGATATAGCACAATTAA
This sequence comes from Blastobasis lacticolella, assembly GCA_905147135.1. Classification (NCBI taxonomy): domain Eukaryota; kingdom Metazoa; phylum Arthropoda; class Insecta; order Lepidoptera; family Blastobasidae; genus Blastobasis; species Blastobasis lacticolella. The sequence goes on from LR990045.1 coordinate 16,201,077, forward strand.
TTTAGACACTCAAAGTTCAAATTTAAGTTGAATTAAATGCGCTTTAAGTAAAAGCACGCAGTGTAAAGCGTGCAGGCCGGCCGGCCGCGCAGGGTCAGTGGCCACTGGCCACGTGGGCGAGCGAGAGGCATGCGCTGGACGATATACATTGCGCGTCGCAATGAAGCATTTACTTTAGGTAGCTAAATTATGAAGTCATTTCCGCGGGTTACTTGGGGAGAGGTGTTCAGTTTCATAGGTAGAATATGGGGTTTCAATTAATTGAGCATTAATGCTAGCGGTCTTTTTACATGATGGTGCATTACACATGGCCATTAATTGCGGGTAGAACAGAAAAACATACTTAATAATGTGATATGTTTAGTACAGCATTACTCTGAACGAACTAAAATTTGGAACTGGCGCCTTACTTACTTTTGTTCAGCGCGAAAATAGCTTTCCAACGACGTATTACACTATTGGAATGGTTACCACTGTCCAAACAAATTCTTGTATGCGTTAACAATGTTATATATGGCGCCTTGATAAGATTGTTGACAAACCTATTTGACTCAGTGGTCAAAACCGGAACTAAGTGTTGCCGTTTTGAAATGTAATGTCAATGCCAACAACAGCGACGCTATCACCCGGTCAGACATGTTTGTGGCCATGGACTTACTACCCAAAGGGACTGCGCACTGCTTTGACTATAACCGGGCAGAGCGAGAGTCACCATCGATAGTCCTTTGTCCCTTTCTAACAGTGTAAACACAATGTTATTGGCATAATCACCGTCATTCTAAATTGACAAGTGTCATGTTTGGTGTTGCCATTATTGGAGAAATATATTTACCTTGAATTTGGTACTATTATGAGAAAATCCGTACAATCCGGAAAGTAGTTGTCAAAATACCTTTTGATCTACTGAACGTTTCTCCGACAAACGTCGAGTCGACATAATTATTAACCTACGACTTTTTGTTCCACAAAACAGATAAAAGAGTTCGGTAACGATTTATCTTAAGACACTAGTTTCTAAAGGGAAGTGATAGTACTCGTCGATATCTACATTTCGGGTGACAGCTGTCAAACTTATATGTGTTATAACTCGGAACCCATTGGTTCTAGAACACTAGTTTCTAAAGAGATATGATAGTACTCGTCGAGATCTACATTTCGTATGACAGCTGTCAAACTTAGAACTGTCATGTGAAATGTAGATCTTGATGAGTACTATCGTATTGCTCTAGGAACTAGTGTTCTAAGACCAATCGTTTCCGAGTTACAACAGTTCTAAGTTTGACAGCGATCATGCGAAATGTAGATCTCGACGAACACTATCATTTTTCTTTAGGAACGAGTGTTATAGCACCAATAGTTAAGGAGTTATTTCAGTTCAAAGTTTAACAGGTAGATCTCAACAAGTACTATAATTTCTCTCTAGAAACTAGTGTTTAAGGACCAATGGGTTAACTTTGACAGCTGTCATACGCAATGATGATCTCGAGGAGTGCTATCATTTCACTCTAGGAACTAGTGTTCTAGGGCCAATAGTTTCCGAGTAGCAGGGTAAGCTTGGGCTGGACCCTTGTGAAAACATGACCTTCAGATTGCACCCGATCCGGCGCTGGCCCTGAGGTTGGTGTCCGCGCCAAATAATAAAAGTAATTCGGAATTTGCATCAACAATGGTGGCAACACTAGAAAGGGACACAGGACTATCGATGGTGACTCTCGCTCTGCCCGGTTTTAGTCTAAGCAGTGCGCAGTCCCTTTGGGTAGTAAGTCCATGTTTGTGGCACTGTAGACAGCGCAGTTTTATTTACTATGGAAACCGTCAGAGTTATTTGTTCGCTCAACCGGTTCCAGGGTATTTATTTCTATGCATCTTGTGTATTAAAAAACTGTACGAACCATTCGAGGGCCAAAATTAAAGAAAATGGCGTAACATTTTATCGGTCAGTATAAAAACCTGTTACTAAAATCAGCTGAAACACTATTTAATAAGTAAAGATCAATTTATGCTGCCATTTTTGTGCAGGTTATAGATTAAGAAAAGTGAACCTACAGAAGGGGCAGCGCTCTGGATTTACCTACTAGAATTAAACATTTGTTTAAGTTACTTTTACAGTATCCGTAATACTATGACTAGTATTCGCCCGTGATTTCACTCACTTTTAAGAACCATTTTAGAGACTCTTTCACTTAACTACCCTTTTTTATGTTATTCGGCAAACAAACAGACATGCGAACCTGATGGAAAATGGTCACCGAACACCAGGTGCGCTACCAATGCGTTGCCCGGCACTAAGGAAACCTCTAATATATCTCTAAAACGAACCTATTTCATAGTTCAAAGGAAATACTGCGTGATTTTCCTTAAGTTAAAAAGCCCTATCAACTTATCTTTCACGCTTGCACGTTCCGACATCATCATTCGTGACCTACATGATCATCAATATCAGCTTCTACTGGTCCGACATGTACTACCATAATCCTAAGTGTGTCGTAAGTGTATAGTCACATAGTTTAATAAATAGTGTAAAAGTGTTAGTTTAAAATTAAAGTATTCTCAGATCTGTACAGTAATATGTACAGATTTGACAAATCATCATCCTTACATAGTTAACTACTACATATTCAAAGTCTCACGCCGCGTCTGTCTGTCTGTTCGCGATAAACTCAAACACTACTGAACGGATTTTCTTTTTAAATTTCTAAACATTGTATATTTTAATTTATTTTACAAAAATAATTTTTATTTTAATATGTTATCGTATACGCCTTTTAGGAGTTTGAATAATACGAGGAAACATGATTACCAAATGAGCATACAATGCATTTGTTTTTTGCAGTGTGTTTTATATAGAATTAGTTAATATTAGACGTTCTTGGTGGCTTTCACCGGCGCGCAGTTCGTTTCTCCGTAAACAATCAACTTTTCCGAGTATTATTTTCCCAGGATGATAAAACTGTGTTAATCAGTGATGAAGCGTTCTATTAGTGAAAGAATTTTTTAAATCTGTTCAGTAGTGTTTGAGTTTCTTCTAAATTAAAATACAATTATAGGATCGTATCTGTAATGTCGCATTCTATGACTTAGCAGCCTCCCCCCGCACCTCCCGCAATTGACAGGTAGGTACAATATTTTTGTTTGTGATGGCTGCTCTATTACGTTAGTAAATATTTTCTCTATGGTAGGAATAGAGTTGTTCGACCAATTTGTATACCCATAATGGGTAATCTCCCGTACCTCCTTGAATGTGACATCAGTGATTTGGAGTCTCGTTATTTCGTAACCAAGCTTCTCTCATATTTCGATAGTTTCTACTATATATTTGCCGAACACCAGCTCATAATCCTTGGCGTGTACAATAATGTACATAATATTCAAAACACGTTTCAGGTCCGTCATCTATGTCACAAAGTGACACAATAATTCAACAATTCCTCCTCCATCCTCCAAAAGCCGCTACTTGTATGCTCCGTTGTGCAAATAAACTTATTTTCCTCTTCAAGTAGTCAGATTAATTTTCCCCTTGTGTCGTTAAGATTACCCGAGAGTGATCCCAGCACTTCATGTTGCTGTAACGGTTTCGAGGTGAATTTTCAAACTTCAGAAAATGATAAAAATACCTTCTGGTTCTATGGCCACTACCTTAGCGTGCTCCTGCTTGATCAATTGATGAATGTTCGGTTGCTGCATCTTTTTCAAGAAGTCCTTCACTGTTGAGGTTGCAAAGCCGTAGTCTGCCATTTTGATAGCAATTGTTTTCACTGGTTCACTGATACTAAAATTGCGGAGTAACAAGTTCTGCGACAATTATATCGAAAGTAAAGATGTTATTGTGCCGATGTATATTATATATCATATTATTGAATCGATGTTATTGTTGTTATGCCGTTATTGTGCCGCCTCAATCAATATGAACTTTGTCATGTTGGTGACGTTTACTAAAAACGTCACGGCTACATAGAGAATTTTTTTTATCTACAGAAGCAGAGACAACATACCGAGTTTTAATTCGAGACAAAATGACACACATCTCTATAACACACACACTAATGCAAATGCAGGGACGGAACAAGGCAGCCCATGTGCAATGTTATATTTTGCTGCGAATTTCCACTCGTAACGAATAAACAAATCTGACTTGTGAGTATATTTCGCTCCGGATGAATTTGTAATTTTTTTAAACTTGCCTTATAATTTTATATTGACATTATAATAAAAGGTAAGGTGTCTAGTGAATCAAACCAACGCCCTGATACCTACCACCGTCTTTTTTATTTCTCGATCCTACATACCGTGAATTGGCAGTGCTTGCTTTTGCATGAAGGAGGGTTTTGAGGATTTTGACCGGTATAAATGTTTATTTGTTGTCTCATAACTTCTAAATTAAGTAGGTACCTACTTACTTATCGTTAGAAGTATCTTCATTATCCACAGGTTGACCTATGTGACTTCACAATAAATTGAATATGATGCCCTCTAGAGGACATAGTCATGAAAAAAAATATATAATGAAAAGGATAGGTTAGATTAATATATTAAACAGGTAGCATATTCTTTATTTTCAGTAACAATTCATATAATGATGATACACCAGGACTGAAGGGACTTGCATCTACTTATTACCTATCTTGTTCTTCAATATGTTTACAACGCAACACTTCCAATTTGCAACCCAGACATCGCCATGTCTGGTCTTTAGAAAACCTACAAAAACAAAAAAATGACAATAAACGTTAATATGCGATTAATCCGTTAAGTTGTTTTATAAAATGTCAGAACATTAAAAATTTAATTTAGGTACATTTTTGGTATGAAACCCTAATTTATACATATGTATAAAATTAAGGACCGATAGTTACAAGATTTGAGTATTAAAATTTTATACAATTAATACTAAATACGACCCTCTTAGCATCAAAATATTTTCGATCACCGAAATATTGCTCAATTCGCCAATAATTTTAAATCTATCTTTGATGGCATGTTGTTCATTGCAAATTCACACTATAACGATGCATATTTTTGTCACAATTTCTAAAATTGATTCCCGATCGCCGCGACCACGAATGAAATTACTTACCGATGAAAAGATAATCCAGGTGTATTTCCATAAATTGCGCTTTCACATTAATGTGCACTAAATTACACCGTCTTTTAAATGGTTTTATTTACATTTTACTAAGAAATTATAAAATTTACACCGTTTTGTTTCTTTCAAAAGAAACGTCAGGTCGTTGTTAGCTTGAGCAGCATGTCGAACGTTCAAAACATTGCGCGCGTTATTTTCTTAGAGCTTATATGAATATACGAAAAAACGGGATAGCAAGATTCATAATCATTGTAGAGTGAGCGAACAGGGAATATTTGTGATTTGTGTTTAGTCTGGTATGTCTGTGCACGGCTATTGGATTCAAAGTAGGGTTGGCGATCTGAGATCGATTATTTGGACCGAAAAAATACTGAATTGATCCCGTGAATACTTTATCCTTGGAAATTGAGTTTTATTTTATTGTGTGTTTTATTTCCACGAGTTACTTATAAAAACTTATTCAACTGCCATGAATACATGTGCATTGTGGGATCATCTGTACCTTGTGAGCGACTGTTTTCGATTGATGGTATTATATGTCTTTATTTTGATTCCAAAACAGAATTTCAATAAGCTGAACTACTCGAGACCGAAATGAAGCACTATGTAAACAATGCACCTAATATCAACACGCACCTTGTAATAACCTAACGCATTTAATTAAGCTCTAATTCTATATATTTTACTTATTTTTAGTAATTATAAACAAATTAATTATTTTTATTATTTCTATTAAAGTTAAAAAATTTAAGTAGTTCCTCGGATATGTATCCGAGAACTAGTTCTTCTAAGCTGCAGAAACATGTTCAATCCAGAATTGAGATATAACGACACAACACTAGCCAGTTTATATTTTATTTATAACCATTTACTGATAAGGGGTGATAACAGATGTGTTATACAGAGAAATTTATGAGATAACAGATGTTTGTTCAGCGCTGTTACTAAGAACCACAATATATAGTTACCCTTATGATAAGAAAAATAAATTAGAGCTCTAATTATTATTCATATTTATTAAGCGTGCAATTATGCTTCTGCGGGGGTGCGGCTATGTAATTGCAACCTTAGAGAGCGTGGAACTATGCTTTGGCGATAGTGCGGCAATACACAATTAAAAAAAAAGAAGCGTGTAGCTAAAGCGGGAGACTTTAGGTCGCTCGTACTGACTCACCGTTCAGGCGAGGGTTCGAATCCCAGATAGGTGCTGAGAGAATTTTTCACGGTTATTTTCATATCGAAAACGAGATGAGACGATGATGAAAAAAGAGATGTATGTACCAAAACATATGTTTAAATATATACAGTATATACGCCGCATATATTTGTGTGCAAAAAAATAGATGTGAAGTATATTTTCACATTAATCTAAGTAAAAAAAAATTTAGAAATTAAACTACTTGAAATCTTTAATTTTGAGTTTTAATTCTCGGCGGTCACATAGTGCCTGTGGGACATAGTTACTAGTAAAGTACTAATGTTTTTTCGTTTGTATCAGATCTCAGGTCGGCAAAACATAATTTAAGTCTCGTAATTAGGAAAACTACTTGTATCATTAACATAGGCTTAAGCTTTGATGTAATGTTAATTAACACAATAAATTGTAAATACTACTTATGTTGTATCATTTGTAACCAACATCGGTGAGCCGGAAATTTGCATTAGAACTACTGAATGTTGCTACGGGGTACTGTGTGGTTAACAGCTCGTTGAGACGCGATAAATGATCAATGAACGTCAATTACAACAAGTGTCGATGGTAAATCGATGAATTGTTCTGCTGATGCTATGGCAAATTGACATCAGAGTTCTAGATATTCATCTGTACAGCACATAAATAACCTGCACTACTAGACCTAAAAGTTGTCAATATATAGAATGGCTTCTCTTTAATATACTTATTGCTGTTTTAGTTATACAGTGGTGAACACGTACAGTGCTACAATTTATTTCTATTAAACCATTCGGACGTTTAATAAGTGAAAAGAAACAACATTTCATGTTAGTCAAGTATTTAATAACTCCAGGTTAACATCTTTGAGTCAAAAGTTTCGTTGAGAGATGTTATTGTTCACTTCTTGCTGTTACGCATAGCCACGTACTTATCAAGAGTTTTAGTTGTTTCTTGGACAGACTTTTGGAGTTTGTGAAGCAACTCCTTCTCCTTGTCTCGACGCGAATCATCTTTTTTACCCGAAGGATTTCCGGAGCCTGAAGAAGAAGGCGGTGGTCCATATACTGTAGTCATAGTTACGCAGGGGTTGGAAGAAAAGCTACTTGCAGATGACACTGATGATGTCGAGCTTGATTTGGAAAGCTCGCTGTATTGACGCTTAGTAGGGCTCAAATTCCTAAAGGCTTTTATCAAGCCTGAGATTTTCTTATCAGACGTCTTCTTGTAAATCACTTTCTGGCGCTCAGCCATTGCAGTTGTTCAAGCCGAGACGTGTTTGCAAGCAAAATTCTTCTCTAAAATCAAAATTACTGGAGTGGTTCAGCCACGTGAACCAGTCACTGGAGGATAGCTTGCTTTCAGCGGAAATCGCTGATCAACACGAAAGAATTGAGAACAATACCAAAGGAGAATCATGGCTGAAGTAAACTAGTCTGGTTAAGAGCGGATGCGTTATTTATATAGCGATCTTGACTGACAAGTCTTATACCTATGCTTTGACTGTAATCAATCAAGGCACTCTACAATTGCCAATTGAGTATAATTATCTCAAGTGCTCTAAGAATATTTATTGGAGGTTTTGATTGAATTGCATCCTAAAACAATAAGGGGCTGTTACAAGCAGTATCGGAGTGGAAATTTTGAACAAACATACTGTTGTTGGATAAGCTATGTTGAAGAAACATTTGTGATTGATCCCGAATTCATGGGATCAGTACCCTTCGGAGTTCATAGGGTTGGTTCTTCATAGTGAAGTTGAAGCGCATTATCGAAAGACCAACAAGATAGAGGGAACACAAATTAATATTGATAATACGTCTACTATACTTCGCATACATGGCAAACAAATATGGTTTAAAAAGGAAAAGGACGTACGACCAATACCTAGCTCCGAGAAATACACTGGAGTTCTTATGCCATGTATTGAAACACCTAAATCGTAAGTAATAAATTTTTGTTTGTTCTTTAGCGACCATTCATGGTAAGACCATATCATTATGTAACGAAGCTTTTTTGTTGCAGCCGAAATCCTTGCTGTCGATACATCTAGGTTTAGATGTACAACATTATTAGTAGTTCATACCACCAATCACTATATAGAAATCATAAAACGTTATGTTTGGTTCATGTACTTCAATTAAAGTTCATTGTGGATCAATCATCTCGATGAGCATTGAATATTTATAAGAGTGTAGCTCCACTCATGCAGTGCAGTGCACTGCGGGGCGCACCGCGCAGTGCCACTTCACGGTGACAACAAAGAAAACGGTGGTGTTATTCTGGTTTTTCAAGTTAGGCAACGTTCGCACGAGAGATTTACGAAAGATTGTGAGTTAGGCAACGTTTGCACGAGAGTTTTTTCGACGCTTTTACGCGCGTTATTTTAAACGATTCGCATGATTATTGACAGTCGTTGAGAGAGATCAGTTGGCAGTCGTTCCACTGTAATTGCCTGATCTGCTAAATCTTGGATCATAGTCAAAGCGGACCCCGGGTCCTCGCGTGCGAGAGCACAAACAGGATTTGACGCCAAGATCATCATTATCATCGTCTTGGTGTTACATTTCGGTTGCCAGGAGCCCGCCTTCCTACCCCTCTTGGTCCACTTCGCTCAGTCTTCGGTATCCTTGGTGGTAAGTTTGTTGGCACGTCGTTCTTATCGACGTCTAGCCATCGCTTCGTGGGTTGAACTCTCCTTCCCGTGCCCAGAAGCTGGCACGGCTTCCCGGGCTGGCATGGTCAGACATTTTTGTCCCCAAGTAATTTACCGTTTAATTCCCTTACTATCAATATCCGCATCTTGTCTCTCACGTTCCGTTTAGAGTAATCTGATCGATTATAATCGTATGGTGTAGGATGTTTTTCAACAAGCTCATAAAACATAATATTGAAGTCAACATCATCATAATGACGCCACGATAACACCCTGACGTGACATCCTGAAAACCTGCTGAAAACGGTCCGGATACATTTCCAGGTTTACCATCAACTGGTAAGTCTATTTTTTTCACCGGCAATATTTACGTCGGGGTCGTCTTCATTTTTGCATATTAACCATCTGCAGTACGGCTAACATGTCTTCATCCTCGGAAGAAGACATCATTTTACTTCAAAATCTTTGAAAACGGATTTTTTCTTTTGATGTTTACTTCTGACAGGTGTCCATAGATTCAACATCTGTAGACCGTGGTAAGTAATTCTATATTTTAACTAAAAAATATAACATCAGTAATATCTAAAGAAATTAAACCATGCAACTTCCGCGAATACTATACTATAAGTGATACTTTTTACCCGACTACAATGGAGCTAAGGGAGGGTAATGAAGTTAACAATCTATGTATGTAAAGTTGATAAACGTGGAAGAATCGACAGAGATTTGTCAGGACCATATCAAGTGGAACAATGTCGTCTCTACCTACTCTTGCGGGAGAAAGGGGTTGGTAATTCTAGCTAAAAACTACTTGGCCGATTTTCGTTAAAAGCGTATTGATTGTCCGATGGTTACATGCTCTAATCAATACATTCAATTAAATTATCTTGAGGATATAAGAACATAAAAACTTCAAAATTTTTCAATTCAGAAGATTGATTCGGTCATGTTGGGAATTTTTATTCATATTGATTGATTCTGTTGTAGGATAAACTACACTGCTTAAATTTGTCCTCAACTAGCTGAAGACATGATTTTGGGACAAAATTACGACAAAATGTTTTAAAACGTAGTCATTTCTGTCCTTTACGAATGTTTACTTGAACTGAGTGTATACCATTGTGGCTCATTTAAAATTATAACTACAAAGTATAACATCAGTAGTAAGTATAAAGAGAGTGTATAAAACTTAAATTACTCGTTAACCATTGCTCTTAGAAAACCAGATCCTAATAAGAAATTATAGTGCCCGTCGATATCTATAAGTATTTGCTGTTCTGGAACAAGCGTTTTAAGGCCAATAGTTTCAGAGTTATTACAGTTTTAAGATTGATTGCTGTCATCCGGAATGTAGATCTCGACCAGCACTATCATTTCTCTTTAGGAACTAGTATTCTAGCACCAATAGTTTCAGAGTTATTACAGTTTTAAGTTTGACAGGTGCCTTTCAAAATGTAGATTTCTACGAGTACCAGCATTTCTTTTTAGAAACTAGTGTTCTAGAACCAAACATGCCTTATTTATAATTCGGGATGAACTGAGAAGAGAATGATGACAGGATCTCGAAAGCAAAACAACATCGTGAATGTTAAAGAATCAGAAAAAGTGGAGGGGCTTACGCATCAGCGGTCAAACTTTCTTTGACAAGGTCGGTTTCCTATTTCATTCACACGCGTTGTATCTGTACTAAAAATAGTAGACAGATACATGTGTGTGAACTGTGTCACATAAGGAGGAAAGATTCGAACTGTTGGTAAAAAGAAACAGTCAGATGTGACGTTTCATGTTGACATCTGCTGACATCGCGTCGCACGCTGCACGATGGGGCTAAATTGAAAAACGTGGACAAAATTCATACAGAACTGACATTTCGGGCTTGAATTGCGGGTGTTGCCCTATCATGCAGAGCGCTGCGCGGCGCGCTGCACAGTGATACATTTCGCCACATGTCAATATACTTGCACACAAATTGCTCGGCATGTAACAAGTTTTGCCACATCGTGCAGTGCGTCGCGCGGCGCACTGCATGAGTGTGCGTTCAAGCTAAGAAGTCGAATTCACTCACATGCCATCAGTCATTTGCAATCTATGACAGGTTGCATCAAAATGTTAAAGCACGTTTGTTTAGTTCCGAACGAATGGTTTAATTACTACACACCAGGCGTTTTGGAAGTGATTCTCAAGCAAAACATGTCTTGCCAGTCAGTAACTCAGAAAGTTGAAGGGGCAAGGATTAACGTGAATGGTGTCACTGCCCAATTACGCTATCATCATGACCAGCCAGAACATGAACGGAGGACCATACCGAATCCCCAAGAATACTTGGGTGTTTACATCTCCTGCGATAGCTGTCGCGACCCGTAAGTAAAATCTCTTTCAACAGTAGCTTGTGTATGTTCGTACTCTAGGCAACACCTATCCGCTACCTTATAATTGATTCTTTGATCGATGAGTAATCTCATGGTCCTGTGCTTTACTATTGAACATGTAACTAAGCAAACTTGTGATATCAGAAACATATAATTAGAATTAGCAAAGATTCGAGTAAAAAGATCTCATCCAAGTCCTATCAATTGGCGCGCTTTGATTGAAACGTCTCAAGTGCCACTATAACGCATTCAAGACCAATTTACTCACGAGCTTTCGATTTACGAAGACCATGAATATTTTAACATATCTATTAGGTATCGTGTCAATGGTTGGGGCTTACATGGAATAGTTTATAACTGATACGCCTCTAAGAAATGCTTATTCATTAATATAAACTTAGAACAATCAACGGTACCACTATATGCAGAGAGTACATCGAAAGTTCGATACCATAGCAAATGAGTTTATTTTGTTTCAGAAACAAGTTGATACGCTTTTAAAGCCACATCACATGCGTATGGAGCATGGTCACAAGAAGTCATCCCGGATTGCCCGTTCGACTTCCAGTAGGGAAGTCGTAGCGACGTAGCGTCGCAGCGAAGGGAAGAAGTAGCGACATCCAGTAGGGACGTCGTCCGGTGGACATACGAGACACCTGAAGCCAACTGACAACAGTGCCATAAATTATAGACTTTGGAGTGTTTATTCACTTTATTCATAAATTATTAAAAACTATACATTGTGTAACTTAATGCTATTAAACAAGTATCAACATTAATAACATCTATCGATTCAAAGAGGCATACATCAATCACATCTCAATTAGTAAATTGGCAGCTCATTGTACAATTCATACTATTATGAGATGTTTGGATGCTTTAATTGAAGACAATGAACTTTCAATCACCTCTGAGACCTATCTAGACCATTAATCATTGAGCTATTAGCGTCCATTTAGTTTTGCAGCTGCATTTACTCTACTGTATGGTTTAATACTGATTATAACTCAGTAAAACAGAATAGAATCGAATCTACACATCATTTAACACTTATCTTAAACACACACAAAACAATTATGATTATTCTGGTTAGAATCCTATACCTCTAAGTGATGTTTTGAAAATAATAGACAAGACATCACTAAGGCAGTCCGCACACGGCGCGACACGTCGGATGCATGTCGCGTATGAGAAAAAAATAATATATTTAGTATGCGCACATCGCACGCTAACGACATCGTAACGACATGCAACTTGTCACTGACATGACACTCACTGCATACGTGTCTCCTAGGCATGTCCAGTTTTTGTATTATTGAAGCTAAAAACTAGAAAGCTGTGAGACCCTCATCGATTAAATATTATGTAGTGTGAAATAAGGTACTTCTGACAAGAAAATTGGTCCCGACGGCTTTTAAATTTTAATTTAGTAAACCTAAATATACAGGGTGTTTCATAATACATGTATAAAGCCGAAAGGGTGTTAAAGTATAGCTTGCAAAGAGTACACTGGCGACTTCATATTATCCAGACATTGAATTTTAATTTTTATAAAAAATCTTCGTTTTTAAAGAAAAATAACCATATCGACTACGTTGATGCGCAGCTCTATTTCAAGTTGATCATCCTAGAAGGAGAAGTTCAATAACCGCGTGCGACCCCTATGAAAAAAGCGTGGCGGTAACATCAAACGGATAGAAGCAGTCGACCAAACGCAGCTTGGGCGGATACCGAAGGCCAACGAACAAACGTGCGATTACGAGCCCGAATAGGTTCCCAAAACTCCCAAAGATCGTTTGCTTGACCACGAAATGCAATTACCTATTGGACCTTAGAAATCCAAATCGGCCGACAACGCTTCGTTGGCGTAAGTTGAGTGTGTACACACCATAAAGAAGAGTTTAATAACCTCGCGCCATTCATAACAAAACAAACGAACCTCCTACATCTTGCTACCAGGCGCCGAACTAAATGTTACCTACTTATCTCCATGAATAATCTCTACCAAATTAACTAGGAACTTACCTACACTAATTATTTTCAATAGGTAGGTATGCTTAAATAGTCGGAGCGTCGTCGGTGGCCTAAGGTTACGGTATCCGAGTCGTACGCGAGAGGTACCGGGTTCGACACCCGCTGCCGCCACGTACCAGTGACCTTTTCTGACGGAAAACATCGTGATGAAACCTGCACATTTAGGCGACTGAATGTCTATCCATGATTTTAATCTGGTCAGGTAATCAGGTTCCCCTGGTAGCAGGGTCAGGCAGGATTCAGGACTGTCAGACGTAATGACCAGAAATGCGAAATCCTGGATCATGGTCAAGGCGGACCCCTGGCCCTCGTGCGCGAGAGCAAAACCAGGTCATTAACACCGAGATGATTTCTACTAGGTAGGTACCTAACAGAACAAACCACCCCAGCACAACAAAAGTAAAATAAGAATTAAAATCATAATACTTAGGTACTTATTAACTAAAGGCCTAAAAACAGTATCTAAGTAGGTTAGGTAGGTAGGAACCTACGTAAATAAAAAACAAAACATGTTAATCAGTCTTGAAGACAGCCGGACCCGCGGTGTGGACTGCCGCAGGTACTTAAACTAAATAAAAATAAACATAGTCAGCTACGTACTAAAGTAGATATCTACTACACTAAAACGGGATTCGTTCAATTGACAAAATGGCTCTACACAGATAGGTAAGTACTAGGTACCTACTAACACGGTTCCCTCATCTAAGTACCTACGTACCTAGGGAACCACTTATGAATCTAGTTTTGGTGAAACACATTACAGACAGGTTCCACTAAATACCTACATGTTTTTATGAAAAGATAAAAGCGTTGTCTTTTCTACCTATTTCCCGTCGGAAAAGAACCGAGCGCGGCGGTTGCGCTTCTAACGTCACTATTAGGTGGTAGGTAGCGTCTCCTAGTCTAGCTAGCACCTAGACCTTTAAAGCATGTAGGTACGTACCTTTTAAACGATATTTTATGGAAACAAACAGTGTCAGGTGCCAGCGCAGTTAACCACACTTTCTTGCTGTCTTGTGGCTCGATGACCGATAGGTAAATACACTCATACACACAGCTACACAACACTACAGCATGCACTGGTTGCTATGCAATACGTAAGTAGGTAGGTAACATGGTCTTTGGCCTACTGCTTGGTTGCACTCATGCACAGAATAATGATTATCACAATACTTAAACTGTTGAACATTGTACACAAACAAGACTACGTTAATATTGGTACCTGAAGCAATAAATCATTCATTCATTCATATCGTTTACAGTCTTATCACAGTTATATTCACAGTACTTAGGTATCCTATACATACAACGCAACAAACAATCACACCGATCACGCGAAAAGCTAAAAACCGAATAAACGAACACGACTCGAAAATAGGTAACACAAGAAGCCACGCTGTCGGCGTCAGCGGTTCAATCAAACGACACACCCAAGTGCAGCATGCACACTGCCAAAACTCCGGCGTGTCGACACATGTTCGGCGCGGCGCACGGGGCGGCGGGTGGCGGGAGGCGAGGCGGGAGGCGTGGCAGCAGGCAGCGCTTTAGGCAGCGTTGCCAGATCGTACCTTTTAGTACGATTTACGTACTATTTGGCCGACTGTCGTACCTTAAGCGTACTTTGCTCCACATCGTACTATTTAGTACGTTTTTACAAAATGCTGAATTTAGCTGAGGGGGGTAGTCACTTCACCTTTCCTGTGCGCAAAATACTGAAAAATAATGGGAAGGAAGGGTTGATTTTAGCCACCGGCAACAAAATAACGTCATTAATTGACTAAAAATCATCCCCCCCCCAAGGTCGATAAAATATAGAAGATAATAAGAAGAAATCGTAACTTTTTAGCCATTTTCGTACTATTTTAAGAGCCCAGACGTACTTTTTTGGAAACTACTGCTGGTAACACTGGCTTTAGGGATCCGCGTGTTAGGGGTCGTACTTATTTCGCCTCTTATGTTCTCCTGGTAGATGCACCGTAATGTTGATTGTGTTTATTTAATAAAGTGAGGCTCAAACAAGTCCAACAGTGGACTAATAATAATCCTTATGATGTCGGTGATGGAATACATTTGCTTACCACTATTTTATCGGGTAATTTGTACAGACAGTAAGGGAACGTACCCATACTACGTGACCTGTTTTTTAAGATTTTTTGACCCCCCCCCCCCTCCCTCCCCTCGGTGACCACGCGTAGTATATGCCAAGACCCCCCCCCCCCCCCCCTTAAAGTTTTTCGTAGCATTGACAAGTATTATTTTTAATTATTTCGCAGGCAGAAAGTGTAACAAATGAAAATAATTTGACTCATATTTGCAATTTCTTGCGGCGAAATCGACTACGTAACAAAAATTTAAGCCACCCCCCCGCTCCTGTGACTGAGCGTAGTATTTTGAAGATCTCCCTCCCCCCCCTAAACGGGTCACGTAGTATGGGTACGTTCCCTAATTACTAAAATTGTGTTTGGGTCCGTGTTTCACCTAGGTGACCTAGGTTCAGTGGCGTTGCTTGCCTTCCAGGGGCCCCGTATCAATAGCTGTCTGGGGCCCCATAGTTAGTACCCCAACTACAAGGGATCATCATCATCATCATCACAGCCCATAACAGTCCACTACAGGACTTTGGGCCTCTCCCGCAAAAGGGGAGGTTATTGCCATAATCTCCACGCTTGGCAGGCGGGTTGGAGATCGCAGTGTTGCAAACATAACAATGAAAAACGCTGCTGCCCATTTTCCAGTTTATGGAGACTAGATATTTTGCCTCTAAACGTTATTCGCCTTGTACGACACCCACGAGTGTAAGGGGTTGGTGCTATTCTACTCTACCGGTTACCACACGGCTACAAGGGATGCTAATGAGTAACTTAAATCCAAGCCATTCGCGTGTTAAGGCGGTACGATTTTCATACAATTTTTATGTAACGTTTTTGTGCAATTGGCTATTAGAAAATATGTTCAATTGTGCGCGAAATAGATTTCTACATGTTAATAATGTAAAACAAAGCAATGAAAAAGAAAAATAATTAAATCACAAAACAACGCTATCAAGCGGCGATTTGTGCTTTTTACGATTTAACTGCTTTTGAAAAGAAAACCACTTTGCGCACCATTGAATACATTTACTAAGAGTAGAAATCATAATACAATCACTAAACACTAAAACAAATGAAAGAATATCGAGAGAAATTTAGTATGGGCGTTGAATCACCTTAATAGTAAGAATAACATATGTATGAAAGAAAGTTCCACACCGCGTCTGTCTGCCTGTTCGCGATAAACTCAAAAACTACTGAACGGATTTTCATGCGGTTTTCACCAATTGACAAAGTGGAATTACTTTGTCTATTGAGGAAGATTTAGGTGTATAATTTGTTAATGTTTTATGTTGGTAGTTTGTATGACAAGAATCTCCTTAAAGGCCGGGGTGGACATCGGAATTTTTGTAAATTGGCCCTTGACTTTGGTATATTAAAACCTTGCATGATAAATATAAAAATGTCATAATTTGTTGAATAAGCGAGCGTAGCGAGCTCGATAGTTTCACAAACTACCCCTTCAGAATACTTGCGCGAATAACATAAAATCAGTAAATGGACGATACGACATACGATGTACACATTTCTGACATCTGGTTTATAATAAAATTAACTTCGCAAACAATTAATTAATGAGCGTGCGAGCTCTATTTCTGACATTTTGGCTATAAAGTTTTCACGATTAACTTAAAAACAGTCAAATTCGAAAATCGTGTGGGCCAAAACGATTTTATTATGAGCCAGGTCCATCTGACCCGTTGAGCAATGAACAGTGTAAGGAGTTTTTTAAATCTTATGATCTCACCGATAGTGCTGAATATGTTGTACATGAGATCAAGATTTTTCTCATTTTTGCTATAGGTGCATTTTTACACAATTTCAATGAAGTAATGAGTGCGCGTGAGGGGCTCTAAGTTGTTGTTTTTTATTAAAAATGTTAATTATCTCTAAGCTAAAGGGGAACGAAAACGGATTGTATCACTTGATTTCATTTGCATCTTTGGCGGAGGGGGCCCCGACCCTGGTCTGAAAATCACTAAAGAATTTTTTTTTTCCGGGAAATAGTGTTTAACTGAAATTGAGGATAACAGTACGTATTTTTGCTTACAAACGATTTGGGATCCCGTATCATTGATACGGCTGATACGGCGGTTGTTGCGCCCCTGCCTAGGTTCCCAACTGGGTGAAGCATGGGATATTTACAGGTATAGCTCCGTCAACTAAGATTCATTTAGTTAATTTTTGTTGATGAGAAATATTCGTGAAATCGTACGGATTTTAACATAACAGTCCTCTGAGAGTTTAAGCCTTCCCCACATTAGTGGAGGGTTCTGTCTTAAACTCCACTCTCTACTGTCTTTGTTTTATTTATGTTCCATTCATTACACTAAGGTATTTTATTTGTTTTATTTAATACAAAAATATGTGTGTGTAGTTACTGAAAAATCTCATAGCAGATAGGTACGATTACCTTTGCGACACTGAAACATGACTGACAGGCATGACATGAGAAAGCAAACTTATAAAGACAAATATGCTACATTAATTAGAGTTTGCTACATTAATATGCCACAGTAATTTGAATTAGACTACTTTGCTATTAGTTAGGTGGTGGTGCACTTTCGAAAAAACTATGAAGGAACCTATTAAATTAAAATTACAATATTTTTTTGTACAGAACCCTCAAACCAAAAAATACAAAATGGCTAATTTAGATCTCCTTAATATCATTGCGCCTAGTACTATGAACTTGAGTGACCTTTTACAACTGATTTCTAGAGATGCGGTCTTTCGTTTTCAAAATGTCGATTATCGACATTGAAAAGGTAAAAGTTCGATAGTCATTTTCTCGCTTACTATTCCACGCACGAAAAAAATAATTGTACCTATCGTTTTAATACGTTTAGCACTCCATCCAGTTCACGGCTTTATACATGTATTATGAAACACCCTGTATATGTATAGGTACTATTATTACATTCATACATTACATACAACACTCACGCCCGTGTCCCATAGGGGTAGGCAGAGACTATCGACTACCCCAAGCTACGATCCTAACACACCACTTTTGCCTCTTCCTTTTTTTGACATGTACATTAAATTTTATATAATTCTAAAAGTATTGTACGTCCGTAATGGACAAGCTGTTGGAACTACTTATGTAATAACATCTGCATACCTGTATACACAGTTTAACAATAAAGACAATTCTAATTATTATTCCACATTTATACATATTTTCATGCATTTACGCCGGTTAAGGATACTTACTGGAGCTGGTCATTTATTGATCAGTATAATGTCCTTCTTAAGCGCTTTTTCAACCCTTCCATTTACATTCATACGATAGATACCATTCGTTATGTTTTTCTTCCATCCTCTCCACGTGTCAAAACCATCTCAGCATACCTCTTTCAATACTCTTTCATAATCCTTACGAACTTTTATGAGATTACTCCTCATTTTATCACTCTTGATGTGATTGTGAGGTCATCACCTCACACTCCGTATATAATACTTTAAATACCTATATTGTTTTTTTATTACATTCCTTTAGACATGGAATGAAATGGATCAATTATTACTCTTCAGGAACAAGAGTTCTGAGATCAATAGTTTCCAAGTTATTACACTTTTACGTTTGACAGCTGTCATCTAAAATATAGATCGCGACGAAAACTATCATTTCCCTTTAGCAGCGAGTGTTCTAGGACCTTAAGTTTCTGAGTTATAACTGTTTTAAGTTTGACAGCTGTCATTCGAAATGTAGATCTCGACGAGTACTATAATTTCTCTTTAGAAACTAGTATTCTAGGACCACTAGTTTCCGAGTCATAACTATTTTAAGTTTGACAGCTATCATCCGAAATGTAGATTTCGACGAGTACTATCATTTCTCTTTAGAAACTAGTATTCTAGGACTAATAAGTTCCTAGTCATAACAGTCCGTACAACAACAGGCCGACATTTCGTACCTTTACTATCCTGGGTACAAGTTCGAACCTAAGTTCTTTCTTTGCGCTGGTGTTTGCCTATTTATTTATTTATTTATTTATTTAAAACTTCATGCACATTACAGTACAATGGCGGACTTAAAGCTACGTAGCTTTTTCTACCAGTCAACCAGAGAACAATTACTAAAAATTACAAGGCCTATTCGTCAAATTATTAGTCACCACACTAAGTTGATGTTGTTATAATATTTTGTAAGTCTTTCTGGTACTCATAATGATATATAAGATAGGATAGGATATATAAGAGAGGTTTCATTCTGAAAATCACAAGGCACTTTATATTTTCGCAAACTGACTTGCAGTTCCGAAGATATTTAGGCTTTAACGAGGAAAATTCGAAATTTTCGGCCCAAATACACACTCATGCAGAGAAAGAATAGAGGCGACTGACGTAAGTTATGTATCAAAATTATAAGTACCTACTGTTGGTGGAAGGGCACCGAGTGACTCTATTACCTGACACCTGGTTTCCTGGGCTTGGTTGAGCGGTTCGTGATATAATGGTATGCCGAAAGTACATTAGATTTTTACATACTAATGGATTTCATGTCAAAAATAGTCGTGACAGGGTACTGAGACACTTTATAATTATTATATAAATTATTCCTTCAATAACGCATACATTTTTCAAATTAGAGTCAGAACTAAAAGTTCGTCTCAACACTAGTTCGTACAGTAGCATGACGGGTTGACTATTGCCTAACTCAGTTGCAAACTGTATTTGACATTAGATTATTCTACACTACGTCATCTACGTTGGCCACTAGCGTCTACAAAATTAAAGTAGTGTAAGATTTTTATATGACAAATTCAGTTTTCCAGTGAGTTAGCCAATAGCCCCCCAGCAATGACGAATAAAACCAGAGGGCCGGCAATGTGGTTATGGTTTCTGTGGCGATGATAGAATAGAATAGAATATATTATTTATTTGCTTAGAACATGGTTACAATGATAGGTCTTAAGATGGGCCATGAGCGTGCCGATTGACAGCCGATTATCTATATTATTATTATATACTACCTGTTGCCCGCGTCTACATCCGCGTGGGCCTCTGAATATAAACAAAATACTTATCCTTCAATGACAATTTAAAATTAACCATACATTTCGGCTGGTCATCTTGGCGATAATGTCCCGGTTGTGATCTCCCGCGCAAGGGCCCGGGGTCCATCTTGATCCATGATTTAGCAGATCAGGCAAGTATAGTGGAGCAACTGCCATCTGACCACCGTGACTCTGTTAACAAGGGAACCTGACCAGATTGGACATTCCTGGGGCCTGAACTTGCATATTGCCTCACGATGTTTCCCTCACCGCATGGACACTGGTTAGTTTTCAAATAATGTATATAACTTATAAAGAGCATTGGCACTGCTGTTTGAACCGCGTGCGGAACGCGGTAGCCTGTACGTGATATCGCATTCAAACTACAGTACCTTTTTTAGTTAGTTCTTGCGCAGACCGGTAAATTACGTGGGGAACAGATGTCTGGCCATTCTCTCCAGGTACGGGAAGGAGAAATCGGCCCAAGAGTGACGTGCGTTCTAACAGACTCACCACTAAGGGTGTCATAGACCGTATAAAGTCAACTAAGAAGAGCTGAAAGTTGGACCGAGATTTAAAGCAAATATTATGGTGATTTCCCTCACCGTAAGGGTATAGGTTAATGTTCAACTGTACATAACTCAGAAAAGAGTCATTGGTACATAGTGGACCTGGGGTTCGTACCCAGTATTTCAGGGTACGAGTCTGACCCCTTAACTATTAGGCTACCGACACTCTGATCATCATCGTACTTCTCGGATTACTCTTATCGAATCTTACACTTTATTCGCCCAGTATTCGAAGATACATACAGCCTTTGGATTTGCCTCAAACAAGATACTTAGAACAACATACTGACTCAAATGTAACGCAGTTGAACTGGTAATTTAGGAGAATAGAGTGTGTTGGGAGCCCGCATACACTTAAGAAGTTTAGATATTATACGTACCTACCTACATTTACGTGACTCACCTAGCTGACGTCAGAATTAACCTTAAATGATCTGAACCTTTAAACTATCGAGTATACTAATGTAAGCAAGAAATTAGCAATTATACTCTTTTTTTTTAACATTAAAGTACTGGGATGCTGTTCTCCATTCTCATTGGTTACAAGTCAGCGTTCACATCAAATACACATTCCCCACTTTCCGGTATTCAAACGAGACTGTCGAACGTCGAACGATCGTCATGGACACGGGACGACCCGTAGATAAACTAAACAAGTTCCTTCTAATCTAAACGCACGACTAAACATCTCATAATGAACCCATAGTTTGTTTATAAATTTGCGACAAGCACTTGGACAAGTTTTTATGCAGCTGAGTGTATGTATAAGATAAGATAAACTATGATGCAATGGTATTTTATATATAGTTCTTCTAGTTTGAGCACATCTGTTTCACGCATTAATTGACATTGTGTTCTCTCCTCATAGAAGGAGCTTTTTCTTTCCTCATCATAGTTACAAGGATCATTTGGCATTTGGATGAGGGCGTAAGTGTCAAATATCAACTCAAGCTGTCTGTCAAAAGTGACGCTGTACAAGTTGGCAGCGTTAATTCTTATTTCGGCCACGTGCCAAATGATCTTTGTAAACCGTCAGTTGACAGTGTCGCGTGCATGTGTCGTGCATGTGTCGTGCATGCGTCCTGCATGTCTCCGTCGCGTCGCTGTCGCGTCCGTGTTACGTCATGTGCGGACTGCCTTAGAGGTCTCAGACTCTGACCAAATTATTCGCTAATGTAAATGGTAGGCGGATGACAAATCCGTTTCACCCGTAGTCCAACTTGATTGTCATTTTTGCGGACAGGTTTACGTAACTGGAATTAGGACTCAAGTACTTGCTCTTCAGCTCCTCGAAGTTAGTGCCGTTCAGCTGCTTGACCAACTTGCGGTACTCTTCCAAGTTGTCGATGCTTTCGTTCACTTGGCACACGCCCTTTCCGAACTTGAAGCACGTGGTTGGCACCGTGTTGACTCGCATGAAGGTTTTCTGGTAGATCAGCGTGCAGCAAGAAAGCTTTGACTCCATACACTGAAAAAATAATAAAGAAATATTGCACACACTCTAAACGGTTAAACGTCTCGAATCTGTTAGTGAAAACACTTACTGGCTGTCCCAACAGTAGGCAAGCTTCTAGTTTTTGTATTTTGTTAGTTTGTGGAGATTTCGGGATCTATCGTGGCGTTCCGGACACTACCATAACCATTGTGATAGGAATCAGGATGATGTTGACCATTGTAACCATCTTCTCGGATTTATTCTGTGAAAAATGATAGCACAGGATTCAGTTGTATTCCTTTTAATAATCACATGCAACAAGCAGGTACAAATTGTTTACTTTCGTTTGATGCAAGAGCGAATGTCAGTTAACAGACGTTGTAGCATCTGCTTCGATATCTAAAAGGAGACTAAATTTCCGAAGCAATCACCGTTATTTATATGAAATTTGTCCCAGGGGTTGGAGTTATGAGAAATGATTAATTCATTAATCCCGAAAAATAAAATTACAGTTAATTTTTAATAAAAAAACGGTAAACAATTTCGGGAAATGTCAAAACGTTATTTTGCATTACTTCTACCACATTAAGTATTGATTGCTATTCTTTATTCTTTATTGTACACAAACATGACATAATTATACAGTACAGTAACAGAGATGTACAAAGGCTATATATATTATAGTATGTTAATAAGGATTGCAGTTTTTGTATGTAAATACCATCTCAATGGCGTTGCTGATTTATTTGGTTGACTTTTTGCTGTCAGTTTGGTTACTAAGTCAACACTGTAAGCATTATTTTTAGATTTGATGTCAAATGATTGTAAAGATTGTTGCAAATATTTCATTTCAAGTAATAGCAGAATGAACATCATGGAAAATCTAATGTCAATTGCAATTATCTAGTTCGAGTGACGACGTCGCAAATGATAAAAATAGTCAACATAAAATGGAACGCACTTTCGGCTGTAAAAAAATCAACGTCATTATAATATTTCCAATTGGGTGGGTCTCGTAAAAATAATATATATTTAGCTAGGAAAGATAAAACAATAGATCATGCTCGTAAAACAGATGCCGTCATTGAGGGTGTAAAAAAATCAACATCATTATAATATTTCCAATTGGGTGAGTCTCGTAAAAACAATATCTATTTAGCTGGAAAAGATAAAACATAGTAGGTCCTGCTCGTAAAACTCGGTGTAATTAATTAAAATTTTCATATCACTTACTTTGTGACTCAACATTATATAGTAAATAGTGCCATAAACAATATTACGATCGGCTACGTGAGTAGCAAGAGAATAAACACAGCGCTTAGGTCAGGTAGGAAACTCTGTACCAAAAGTAGACTTAGGTAGTTAACCTGCAGCAGTCGCTCAACTCAAGCTTCAATCATATCGTTACTTCTCTTAACTGCATTACCATTTTGTTATTCTAAGCTAATTACTTCCGTGCTCTGCCTACCCGGTGTTATTTTCTATAGTCATAATAGTTGAAATCTGAGTTTGAATTTAGACATAGACATAGACATAGACATTATTTATTGGTAACTTTTCATTACACGTCATAAAATTATGATAATATTCCAATTATTTAACTTAATTAAATGAATTACCATTTTAAGTTACATAATAAATAAAATGTGATACAAAATTGTATTAATTAATGGAATTACTCATAAAAATTAATAAATGTCAAGATTATAAATAAGCATATTAATCAAAGACAGGGCAAGGACGCGGCGCCGTCGCGGATCAGTCAAGAGCGTAGGCAAGACAAGGACAGCAAGCGTTGCGGGCGAGGCCCGGCTCCCCGCGCCCCGAACGCACCCCCGCTCTCGCCCGCGGCGCGCCCTTGCCTCGTCTTTTCTGTATGTTTTGCGTCGCGACGTTTCTATACATTTAGTATGAAAGTAAATTGAACGGGCGCCGCGTCTGCGACGTGTCTGCGTCTTACGTCTTTTCTGTGTGGCCGCTCGCTAACTCGTCAATTTCAATGAGCAGTTTTCCAATAGGTATCCAAAGCATTCTTAACCACTCACTAGATGGCGCCCCGACAATATTGGTAATTGATAATCGCTTGAAATACGTTCTTAGCAAACAGGATATAAACACTGGGTACGTTGTATTGGATAATATTGTATTTGTCAATAGTTTTCAACCATTTTAGAGATTGTAATAATAATGGAACATAGTGCCAACTTCTATAAATATTATCTTTTTACATTTAGTTCACCCTTTAACAGTTATGTTTATATTAAAAAACATTTTATTTTTAAGTTTAGTATTAGTTGGCTGCATGAAATCACTGCCACCATCATACAGATTAAAAAAAGATTACCAAAATTGTAGGAGCGCCATCTATTGATGCTTTATGAAACCAACTATCAATACCTACTGGAAAACTCCTCATTGCATTAATTCCATGTCTAATATAAATACAAGAACCTCCATGCTGAGAGTTTTACGGCAGTATTTCGACATGAGGGTATAATCACTTATACACACTCGGTCCAAATTACAATTAATTTAGGTATTATTTGTATCGATAACCTAATTAACTTCGTCCTCCCCGTTATCGACATTATAGATATCTGCACTAGAGGTCAGAGTAATAATACATAAGTATGAATAAATCTAGGTTAACACTGAGCTCTCCAGGACCAATGAAATGTCTAAGATACTTAATTGTAAGTTCTATATATCTAAAATGGTTTAACCCTTAAACTCACAACCTGTGCACATATTCCAATTTTAAATAAATTCGGTCCATAAAAAACCTATCAGAATATTTAGAAAAGGAGAGAATAATAAAAAAAAGCAAAATTTGTTGTTTTGGGGTCCATTTGGACCCCAGTTGTGAGTTTACAGGTTAAGAATGTTCCATTCGTTTTTTTTCGTTGTATTATTGAAAATCATTTAACATTCAAAAGTTATAAGTAACATTTCAACCGAAGCTTATAAATAGGAAAAAATAAAACTTTACAAGTGTGAACTCTGTCTAACATTGTGTGATATTTCCCAGTAAGTGGATCACACTCGACTACATCGCACTTATCTTCGTCTATTTATAAATAACTTAATTTGAATTCGCGTCGTTATAATGCGTTACATTTTTGTGTTCAGCATTGTGATTTTCAGAGTATTAGGCGAACATGAAAGGAGGGAAATCTTTTCCTCCTACGAAGAAATGGTAAGTAATACATAATAGCAATATTGTAATTGAACGATGTAACGAGTATTCCTTACATTCCTTCAGGATTTTAGAACAGTATCTGGAACCTGTAAGAACATAAGAAATATCTACTCGGGCAGAAAGAGTGGAGAGGGTGTATAATTGATAAAAACATCAGTTATGGGAGAATATATCAGAATTTATTAACTAAAATTAACAAATTAATTTACACTCATACTACAAATCCTTAATACTATCAACTTCCATTATAATGCTGAGCTTTTGGAAAAACGGTACTGTAACCTGCCTAGAACTAATACCCTGGTTCCGCGATCCATGTCACTTGCTGTTCCTCACTGTCCTCGGCTGGCTGGTTGAGTGAGATGCTAATGTGTTTGTGTCCATCCTTCAAATAATCTTCGTCTCTCTATACTCCTTTGTACACAGTGCACACCTTCGGTCCCAACTTCTCCACTCTCTCCACGTATGCACTTTTGTTTCTAGTATCACACACCGTACCGAGTGCTACGTCGATAATTAACTGACGTAATGTAATTACCCTGTCACAATGAAACATATCAAATTGATTAAACTTTGGGTTTTCTAGGACGACAACATGTTACCTTTACATGATCCAATTTGGTGGTTCATAAGATCTCCATTAGAAGTACTTTGGCACAGAGATGTAGAGATAGATTATCCGCGGACCAACATGTTCGGAGTAGAAGTACCGAATGTCCTCCAGGTGGGTTTCGCTGACAAATGCTCATTATTATCATGGTGTTCATTGACTATTCTCTTGTTCTAGTTCATACTACTTGGTAGATGGGTAGATATAATTATGGTCTTAGCCCACTGCCCATTGCTATTGCTCAGGGAGCTCATGGAGATGCGGGGGCGAATATCTCAGAGGAGCGCCATACCATATTCAAACAATGCAAGACAAAATCTTTAATCTGCCCGGTTTTATCTGAACCATTTATTTGGAAACGGCGGATTGCTAATGGCCGGCCGTTGGAGGCGTGCGATCTCAGCCGTCTCTTTTTTACTGACCATATTTAGATACATCGTCCCAGTACTGATGTCTCAAGTCGTGGTAATTTGTGTAGTTCAAAAGAATGTGCAGCCTGACGAGTGTTCCGAATCGAGGAATATCCAGAAAAGAACGGCACGTGAAATCGTCGAATACTGTACAGGCGTATGGAATATAGTGCAATGTGCAGCCGGCACCACGTCTGCTGTCACTGCAGTAATCGGTGAAAGAACACTGGAAAAGAAGAACTTTTTTTAACACGCTGTTGGTAGTAGTAGACGACCTGAGTGGTTCAATGGTCAACATACCGGTCTGCTACGCAAGAGGTCCCGGGTTCGATTCCCGGCCGGGCAGAAATTGAAATTTTGAATTTTAATTTCTGTTACGGGTCTGGGTGTTCTATGTATAATAAGTATGTATTTAAAAGTTTTTAAGTAGTATATCAGTTATCTAGCACCCATAGTACAAGCTTTGCTTAGTTTGGGGCTAGATGGCGCTGTGTGAATTTGTCCACGAATATATTTATTTATTTTTTATTTAGTTAAATCTGAATTTACCATGAAGATATATACTTACGTCCTGACCGGCAGGTATACATGTTTGTCTCTTCACAATATTGTGCAAAGGATTATCAAACGCCGGTTTGGTCGTTACTGTGCCGACCATTATTAACATCACCGTTGCAATTTGGGTAGAAGACACTTTCATTTTCTTTGCTTACTGAAGCAGATATTAACAGATTTAATATTTGTTAGGAATGTATAGGAATGATATTGTTGAAATAGCATTATTCCATTTACTTCTTGTTTAGGCTCATAAATAATCCTGAAAACTGCCGGTTGTGGCGGTAATTGTGATGTAACACGCCACTGTCGTAAAAAAAGTGAATTCCCACAAAGTAATTTCCTGAAAGCTTTCATTACACGAGTATGAATTAGTACTAATTCCTAGAACCTTCGATTTTTAGTTGCTAATTGTAAAAATTGGGTGAATTGATGACTTTAAATAAAAAAGCAACGAGTTTAGGTAATGCGTATGTAAAAAAACGTATTAACAGCCGGGAGGAAATATCTTAAGTGCTTGGTTCTCCAGCTGTGACGTCATCAATATAACCGCCGCCACCGCGTTTTGAAATTTGCCATTAAAACAGACTGCATTGCATTCAGATGTATTTGTGGGGATCAAATAAAGCAAAATAAAATGTGCGACAACATTGTCGATACATTCAACTAAATGAAAATTATAGTTTGAAAGATATTCTTGTAAAAATATAATTTTGCAAAAAAGAAATCCGTTTGTAATTTGTAACAAATTTACGGGTACCTTTAAAACAAAATAATGTATGAAGATAAAGTATGAAAATAATGTATGAAAATAAAAATAATAAAGACACATTATTAAGCTATAAAAAAACATTTTTATAATTGCAATCTGATAATAAACATGTGAGATATTTCAATTTGTCTTCGTCACCGATTTGAATTCATAATAAATACTTACCTAGAATAGTGGCGTCTGGCGCGGATTATACCAAGCGTCGGCGACGCAAGTTGCGTCGGCGACGCAGGTTGCGTTATGCTGTCAAGTCAAAATTGTATGAATTTTTAATGCGCGCGCCGACGCAGGTTGCGTCGGCGACGCATGTTGCGTCGGTAACGCAAGTTGCGTCAGCGACGCAGGTTTATTAAGGACCGACCAAACCGGAGCTCAAAATACGCCATGGCTGTGATAACGCCGCATACAGTCCATTGCGTCGGGTTTTTAACGCGAGCTGTCCACACGATTTGTTCGACTAGTTTAACAAAAGCATTTTTTTATAAATTTTTACACCTTATTCCCATATCTCCTCTCTCGCTTATCTCAGAAGCGATTGGTCCTAGAACACTGTTCCAAAGTACTCGTCGAGATCTACGTTTTGGGTGACAGCTGTCAAACTTAAAACGGTTATAACTCTGAAACTATTGGTCCTAGAACACTAGTTTCTAAATAAAATTATAACACTCGTCAAGATTTAAAATTCAGGTGATAGTTGTCAAACTCAAATCTGTCACCCGAAATGTAGATCTTGAAGAGTACTGTCATTTCTCTTTAAGAACTAGTGTTCTAGGACCTGTAGTTTCCGAGTTATAACGGTTTTAAGTTTGACAGCTGTCACCTGAAATTCAGATCTTGACGAGTGTTATCACTTCTCTTTGGGAACATGTGTTCTAGGATTCAATGTTTTTGAGTCCGCCAGCTGCGGAACTTTAAACCGTTGTAGTTTAAAGTTCCGCAGCTGGCGTTATCGCAGTGTCAGAGTATTTTGGGCTTAGGTTTTGTCGGTCTTTAATGCTGTCACAAGTGTAAACTCAAAATTGTATGAATTTCTGACGCAGGTTGCGTCGGCGCGCGCATTAGAAGTTCATACAATTTTGAGTTGACAGCATAACGCAACCTACGTCGCCGACTACGATTTCCAGTTATCGTTCTCAGCTCAAATGGCTTCCAATCCGTCTACGCAGGAATGCTCATATCCTATCCACCCTCTACAAAGTCCTTTATAGCCCACCCGCTCCCTCATACCTCCGTGACCGTTTCCACTTTTCCGTCCTCAAGACAAGCCCTGTCGCTCAAGCGTAAGATCGTCGCTTTCAATTCCTACTCACAGTTCCGATTTCCTCTCCTATTCCTTCACTGTTCATACAGCCCGGCTTTGGTATTCTCTCCCACACGAAGTGCGGGATAGTCAGTCAATACATATTTTTAAAAAACGTGTGAATGAATACTATCTTTCCCAGTGTGCCTAGATGTAATTCAGTATTCTCAATGCCTTTATGTTATATTGTATTAGTTATTATGGTATTTGTTTATTTTATTTTTATGGTATATTAGTATAGTGCGTATAGAATTTTATGTATGTATTTATTTATAGTATTATAATTATAGTCATTGTGCACGTCTTAGGGGGCGTCCATAAATTACGTGAGACATTTTTTAGGATATTTCGGCTCCCCCACCCCCCCCTGATGAGATTTCGTAAGATTTTCCTTTACCCAATTCCCCCCCTCTCCCAATCTCACGTAAGATTTTTTAAAATGTGTTTTTGGCTGTAAACTCTATTGGATTTAAAAAAAATACAAAAAAAAACAATTTGTTCTATCACTTTTATTAAATAAAACCTATTCACTGTAATGAAATTAAATAATAAATACTTCAACGTAAATTAATAAAAGATTATTCTAATTCAGTCCATGGAGACTCGTGCACAGTCTCAAGAGTGACTACTGGAACCAACATATCCAAATAATTTTCAATAAAATTATGTGTTCCTTCAACTTCGCCCTGATTGAGCCTCTCCAAACCGTTGTCGCTTGCACACAGAAGCTCAGTCACTCGTCTTGTGACAATACGCGATGGTCGCAATTTGCGTGTTTGCACTGCTCGTGCATGATGAGCCGCACGTCGATGTTCTGCAACTTTTGTGATGGATGCGAAATAGATACCACATGTATTGCAGCATCTCTTTTCTATATCGTGACGTAAACTTGGACAATAGAGGTCGTAAGGCATGCTTGTGAAGGTGTGTAATTTTTGAATCGGTAGGCAGTGGCAAATTAAAAATGGTGCAAATGTTTTTCCATCATGCTGTTCAAGATCCGGAATCGTCGGATGTCCTTTAACTTGAGTGATAGGATATGGAGGTGATAAAAAACGATCATGTGGGCATCCTCTCACGACACAGCGATATTGAAACATTTCTCAAAAATTCAAATTGAAGCCGATAGGAATCTATTATATAACAATAACAAATTAGAATGCACGAAAATACAAAAAAAATGATTTCTGTCAAACAAAAAATAGTTTCTTTTTCTAGGAGTTCGGTTTGGCTCCTAGAAAAAGAGGTGTCAGTAGTGAATGTTTATAAAAATAGATCTTTCGCGTATTATTTATATAGGTATATTAATTTTATTCTAAAAATGTATAAACATAATTTAATAATATTATAATATTTATTAATATCTGCACATATCCTTGATCTATTTTGTATCCAACTGGGATGTCTAGTATGTAAAATTATATTTCAATAATTATTTGACAGCCACTCGATGCTGGCGATCGCTTTTACTAAGTATATGGCTCTGAATACTGCGTTTCCACCCCGTGGTCGAGTCGCGCGTATCGATACGGCTGGTCGATAACACTTAAACAATCGGAGAGCTATTGTGCTGCTCTGCGGGGTTCAGGCGAGTACGACAAACACCATTGTGTAAAATTTCGCCATATTTTTATTCTAGAAAAATTTCTTACTTTAAATTAACTTTACTTTCACACATTTTACATGGTTTTCTATTGATAAAAAAATTACGTGATATTGAAAAAAAAATTACGATATACATGAGATTTGGAAAGATTTAACTTGACTCCCTCCCCCCCTTGAACACCTCACGTAATTTATGGACGCCCCCTTATCTGCGTTTAATTTTCACATATCTCTTTTGTAGGCTTACTGGAAGAGATTTCTTTTAGAGATAAGTAGTGCCTGTTGTGTCATAACTAATCTGTACTTTCTGTATTTGTTATATTGTGTACAATATACTGTTAAATAAATAAAATGGTGGTTGGCGACAATGCGATGTCAGCATCACGTGGTCGTCCACGGGTCGGCTAAATGCATCGGCCTGTATTTTCCGTCCGTTGAGGTGAGTGTTGATCCGAAGATCAGCAACTATACTAGGGTGTTAAGAGAACATGTTGCTGGGATGTTCCCCTGTTGATCTTCCTTGTCAGGAACATTGTAAATTGGTTCGTGCGGTGAAGTAGGATCAGCCGGTCTAGTCATCTTTGACAGCTCGGCTTGCGGGAGGCGTGTATTGTAGAAAATTGACAGCTCCAAGTTCGACTATTTCTACCAAAACATCTACATTCACTCTGATTTTCCTCTGCTGTTAATCAAACATCAAATATTTCGAATTTTGTTCTATTTATTTGCTTTTAGTGATTATCATCAAAAATAAATGGGGAATGGGGGAAATAAAGCAAAAGTAATTGTAAACCGTGAGAAATACACAACCGTTTCAGCGGGCGCGAGGCCGCTTCAATTTTCTACATTGTAAAAGTAAATATCTATTTTGTAAATAGTTTATAGTTTATTCTGTGGAACTAGTGTATAAAAGTGTTTTAATCTATATTATAACTTTTATGTGTAAGTTAGTACCTAACTTTATTTATTGTACGTAAACTCCCACGGTTTTATGTGCCAAAAGACCCAAAAATTCCAAGCTCGCTGCGCCAGGTTTTTACAAAAGAAATGTCAACAATTTTGAACTTACTTTGGTCGCTGATTTATTTGCTTAAGATTTTTCATACTATTCACTAATCTTTCTGAACCTAATATTCCGAGCTCGCTGCGCTCGCTCAAATATTCATTTTAATAATCACCCCAGCTTTTAAGATCCATAAGATCATAAGCTTTTAAGATACCTACATTAAGAATACCTCGACCTTCCTCACGTACTATTGCTACTTTTCAAATCCCACCCTTTCGAACAAATTATGCAATAAATACTTTTTTAGACATTCTTGTGATGTTTATAATAAATGTTTAAGCAGTGTCGACATTTTCGCGGCGAGTATATCTCTTTATAGAAAGAGAGTATACGAATTGTTGTTATAAGTAACTTCTTGAATAGCAATCAGCCCAAGCAACCGGCGCCTAAACATGATCTTGTTGGGTACTATTGCGCAGATTAATATGTTCATTGTTAATCATTTTATTAAATTCAATATTTCTTGCGCTGTATACTGTAAGCTCAAGGATAAAAGTAAAATATTGTATGTGAATTATGGAACTGTAAGTCTGTTGATATGTTTTGTTTACGTGTAATACTTGAGTAAGACTGTTTGTTTTCCTCAATAAATAAATAAAATAAAATAAAAATAATGTTAAAAGTGTCGTGCGCGCTAGATTGCTCATTCAATAATTAAAAGTACTTTTATTGTTTTTTATCAGCATCACACATTATCACAGCACTAAAGTTAAATTTCAAAAATGTTTGTTCATTAATTCATTGGTGCTTGAATGATGCTTCACCCCAGCTTTTAAGACCCAAAATATCAAAGATTTCGAGCTCGCATCGCTCACTCATTAATTTATTTTCTTAAATTAGTATTGTGAGGCTCACTCATTGCTGTTAACACCAAAAAAGTCTATAATCTCCTTTGGTAGAATTTTCTGCGTTCGTTCTACCCAAAACGTTAGCTTATTTCAGTTAACGTTAGCTTATGTCAAATCCCATAAATTTTTGTACCACAAACTATTATAGATTAACGATTAACGAAACCACTTGGCTAAGGCCGCATGAACTGTAGATTCATTGAGATTTCTCCTTTGATAGTGGCGTAGAGTAAAGAGCGATATAATTGCAGTTGTGATAAACACCATGACGTAGAGTAGGATGTGGTGTGATATACGATGTCTTGAAGATCAGCTTATCTTGAATATCATGTATTCCTCTTAGGTCGATAGGGTTGAGGCTGTATCTTGAGCTTCAGACGGGTATGGGATTTTCATCAAGGTGAAAGGGTGCCCTTGTTTCTTGACATTTTCATTGATGATGCGGCGTGATTAGATAATGAGGCGTGCGTAGATAACAATTTACAGGAATCGTCGCGAGATAGCTGCCTTGTAGTGTGCTGAAATTAACCAGTACCTTCGTTGCACGTGGAAATGATACTACGTAGTGTTGGTCGTCGAGCTTTTCCATTGCT
Source organism: Blastobasis lacticolella (assembly GCA_905147135.1). NCBI lineage: Eukaryota > Metazoa > Arthropoda > Insecta > Lepidoptera > Blastobasidae > Blastobasis > Blastobasis lacticolella. The sequence continues at coordinate 16,234,445 of LR990045.1, forward strand.
TCCTTGCTAGGGTGATTCCTGTGAAGCTGCAGGATTCATCCAGGTCTTGATTCACGATGAGGCGCTGGATACAGTCAGGTTTGGAATGGATTTGATGGTTACAATACAATTTAATACAATCGGTTGATGTTCTTTTGACAGAAATACTAGCTATCAAACTTAGGGCATTCAGCCTCCATGTACGCAAACGTGTTCTCGTTGGATGCAATAAAGGGATAGGATGGGACAATGGCTTGCTGATTTTTATTGAGTGCTATGGAAAGCCTAAATAAATTAAGAACATCTTGAGAGACTATGGAAAATTCAAACATGATAACTATTTGCTTTTCAAAGTAGTAATATTCAGGTTTAATTACATCGTAGTATTCTCTCAGAAATAAGTCTAAATTTTGTTCGCTATTATTAAGGGATTTTAATTTAATTACCATTGATATTAAGACCTCAATATCTATCATTGTATGATGGGTGTTGGAGGTACACGAATAAATGCTTAAGTATTTTCTAACCTCAATAATTCAGATATTAAATCCTCTACATTTTTGCTAATTATTCCCAAAAGTTGGTCAAATTTAGCGTCCTTAATTAAGTTACTATCTCTATAAGCTTGCCTGTCTAAGATTAATCCTAATGCAGCATTCATTTTGCTCTGGTTTTCAACCAACTGCATCCCAGACCAGGGTTTACCTTGGTCAACCTCGCTTCGCCAAAGGTATTAGAAGGTGCATATAAGAAGTGCCGAGCTAGTTGCGGTGCTCATGTTCGATTTGCTTCAAAGTACGAAACGGTCACCCATCCAGTTCCCGTATATTGCGAGCATTGCTTAACCTTGGTTATCGCAAGTACTTTGCTTGATGCTCCTAAGTTGTACCATTTATGTGATAGAGCAAAACTAAATACCTCTGAAAACGCCATAAAATTACGTTTTGTGTATGGGGACCCCCCGTCCTTTTAATTATATAATTATAATTATTTATTGTTGTTATAGCGGCCATAGTAACACATACTCTGTCAAAAGTTCAACTGTCTACCTACTGCTGATCCAAATATATAGGCAACAAGAGTACGAATGTATGGATGGCGCCATAGTTGCGGCCAGGCTGCCGGCCTGGTGACGTCACAGCTAAATCGCGGCAGCAATAATTTCGCAAAAAAATATGTAAACTTAAATATTCTGTAACTCAGTTATTTATTGACGGATTTCAAATTTTTTTTACTGGTTCTCTTTTGTAGGCTTACTGGAAGAGATTTCTTTTAGAGATAAGTAGTGCCTGTTGTGTCATAACTAATCTGTACTTTCTGTACCTACTAAAAAAATTATGGGGCTATTCCGACTACCTTCCATACATGCTAGTGATGGCCGTTCGTTGGTCGATAAATTGGACCTACTCTTGAACCTTTTTTAATAAAGACCCTTACTTACGTATAAATTCAAAATTAAGTTATATTATCTTACGTTACAAAGTTGTGGCACAGTGGTGGCAGCTCCAGTGCCAAATGCAGACTGTCGCCTGACCGATAGACAGGGTGTCCCGAAACATAAGTGGGTGCATACGGGACGCGTTCAGAGATGAACGCTACACCACACCCCTACGGAGAAAAAATAAACCATCCTTACAACTAACTAAACTAGAATTATTATTAAAACAAATCTAAACAAGAAAATAAGTAAAATCAGATTATCCCTTAAACATAACTAATAGATGAGGGAGGAACCAAAAATACAGTCATCTTATACGTGTACAGTAATTTTAAAGCGTACTCTGCGAACTGAGCGCGTCCTATACTTCTGCGGGGCAGTAGGCGGCGGAGCTGTAGGTATCTCTAGGGCAGATGTAGCAGACGCTGGTGAAGGAGCTGTGACAGGTTCAGGTTCTGGATATATGGTTTGTCTTTTCAGATCTGTTGGAGGTGATGAGTCGGCGTCTGTGTAAGCTGGCTTTACGTGGTCCAAGCTAACTTCGACGTTGCGGTTACCGGTAGCGATTGTGATTGTTTTACTATTGCGTGCCAAGACTTTGTATGGACCTAAGTAAGGAGGTTTTAGAGACGGTCTGACAGTGTCGTCTCGAAGAAAGACGTGTGATGCGGTCTCCAAGCCCTTGGAAACGAAAGTAGGTTGATTGCCATGGCGGGATGCAGGGGTTGGTCGTAAGTCAGCCATAAATTGTTTTAATTGTATAGCCAAGTTAGAGGCGTCCTCTACGCGATTATCGGGCATGTTAGGTTGAGAGATAAACTGGGTAGACACAGCGGTTCGCCGTACACTAATTCGGCGGGAGAACATTGTAACTCTTCTTTAAGTGCCGCGCGCATTCCGAGGAGGACCACTGGTAGAGCTTTATGCCAGGACTTCTGATGGCACATTATGGCAGATTTTAGCTGACGGTGCATCCTTTCCACCAAGCCATTCGCACATGGGTGAAAACTCGTGGTGCGAGTGCGCTTAATAGAATAAAGCTTAAGAAAAGCTTGAAATAGAGCTGATTCAAATTGACGGCCTTGGTCAGTAGTTATAAGAGAGGGAGCGCCGAAGTGTGAAATCCATTCCCTATGAAATGTCTCGGCAACTTCTTCCGCATTCATAGTGACCATAGGCCAAGCCTCTGGCCACCTTGTGAATCGGTCGACAGCGGTTAGGCAGTATTGGAAACCCTTGCTATGAGGTAGTGGTCCAATTATGTCCACGTGGACGTGCCGAAAGCGTTGTGTCGGCGTTTTGAAGTTACCGAGAGGAGTTTTTGTATGTCTGATGATCTTGCTCCGTTGGCAAGCGAGACAGTTGCGGGACCAAGTTCGGCAATATTTTTGTATGCGGGGCCACACAAATCGTGAGGACACCAAACGTGCAGAAGCGTGCCAGGGTGACTCAGGTTGTGTAACTTGTTGAAGTAAGCGCAACGAAAGGAAGGAGTGAGATAAGGCCGGGGATTCTTATTGGAAATGTCACAGGAAATGGCAATGTCCGTGCCAGGTATTATAATTTTCTTTAATTTCAGTGACGTATCTGTTTGGGCCTTGAGAACTTCTTCATCGCTCTCCTGCTCCTTAGCGAGTGCCGCGTAATTATCGTCGAGTTGAATGACTTCAACGCGAGACATGGTGTCTGCAATAATGTTGTCAACACTAGCATGTTAACCACTGAACTAATCAGGACGTCACACACTATCGTACTCCTGACATATTCCTGCCATACCCCTACGGTAAATCTAAAGTACCCCTACTCTCTCTATCTCCTCTCTACGCGTCCTTGAACCCCGCCTCACCCCCCTCAATATAATAACAATTTCAATTCATTATTATCAAATAATAAATACCATAATAATAGTTAGAATTTTATCGAAATATTAATATCGACAAGAATTCGATTTTGTCAATCACTAGCGTAAATGTAAATTCAGAGAGGATTTACAGCACACACGCAACGCAATGTGTGTATGTGGTAGTGACCGATTGACTAATCACGTTTGACTTTGCGTGTGCGTGCGTAAGCCTGTGCTTATTAAGTTGCATGAGTAGTAATAAAAATAGTGGGGTCGGGAACGGCGGCATCGGTTTCGGTACTAATGGCGAAGATGCCACTTCTATCGTGTTCTGTGAGTAACACGGTCACAATTAAGTTATATTACGTTACGTTACAAAGTTGTAAACACAGTGGTGGCAGCTCGAGTGCCAAATGCAGACTGTCGCCTGACCGATAGACAGGGTGTCCCGAAACATAAGTGGGTGCATACGGGACGCGTTAAGAGATGAACGCTACAAGTCCCTATCACTTCGAAATATCTTACGAATGCGTGTCCCAAACTTTATTATGCCCTGACCCTGTTATTTTAATGTTTCCTCCTCGTGACTCACCAATTTTTTTTTACCCTCCTTGTGCATAATACAGAAAAACCTTTCTAGGGCATTCAATGTTTCGTGGCCCGGTGCCGGTATTAGGGTCAGAGAGTGCCTACTGCGCAAGACTCCTGGGTTCAATACTCGATATTTTTATTTTTGTCAGTGTATGCCTATAATATAGATATGCTCCATACAATATAGTCCTAGTAATTTTAATTGTGTTGATATTAGCTACAATACAAAAAGTACTGAGCCCATATTGTTACAGTTTATAAGGGACCGCCAATAAGTAGGTGATAGCGCGGGTTATAAATATCCAGCTCCTCGGATACCTAGAGGACCACCAGCTGATCAGTGACCGTCAATATGGCTTTCGCCATGGTCGCTCAGCTGGTGACCTTCTTGTGTACCTAACGCACCGGTGGGCTGAGGCTGTCGAGAGCAAGGGGGAGGCTCTGGCTGTCAGTCTTGACATAGCCAAGGCATATGATCGGGTCTGGCACAGGGCACTACTATCAAAACTCCCGAAATAGGGCTTGTAGGACTCGAGCAGAATGCGAAACGGCGGTCAAATAAAAATAAGAAAAGTGTCCCCCGATCTTGTTTTCTACAAATGTAGCTTGATTTTACGTGATTCAGAAACCTTTAAATTAGTTTGCACTAGCTCGCTTGCGAGACCGATAATCAAGGTTAAGCAATGCTCGCGAATTGTAGCCACCATGTTGAGCTCGCAATGTCTTAGATCTGGATGGGTGACCGTTTCGTACTATGAAGTTTGAGGGTAGTCGAACTTCAGCACCGCTACGAGCTCGCCACTTAGGTCTGGCGAATTGACCGATGTCTTCCGCTGGGACCCGAAAGCCAGGTATAAATTTATCTATCTATTTTTTTTTTTTATTTTATTTGTTTATTAACAGATCACAGCAAAATGATAAGTCAAGATTCATCATCATCATCACAGCCCATAACAGTCCACTGCAGGACTTTGGGCCTCTCCCACGAAAGGGGAGGTTATTGCCATAATCTCCACGCTTGGCAGGCGGGTTGGAGATCGCGGTGTTGCAAACATAACAATGGAAAACGCTGCTGCCCATTTTCCAGTTTACGGAGACTCTGGATCTTTTGTCTCTAAACATTAGTCGCCTTGTACGACACCCACGAGTGTAAGGGGTTGGTGCTATTATACTCTACCGTCTAAGTCAAGATTAATTAATGAGAATTATAAGTTTATTGAAATTCAATCAGGACGGCCTAGGTAAGTCTCTTAGGGAGTATACACGTAGAAGAAGCAGTCTCTATACTTTGTGCCATACCAGCTCCGACCTGCTCGTTGGCGACGTTCGGTGCTTATGGGTGCTGGTTCGGCACAAGTATAGAAACTGCCTGCGCCGACTACCTGCGCGAGCCGATTCCGATAAGCGCTGGTAGATCGGCGCAGGTAGCCAGCGTTCTACGTGTATACGCCCTTACTAATGCTTTGCTCAGTTAATGGAAGGTTATTACATTAGATACTGAACCGCTACTTATGGTGATGTATTATCCACTTTAATTTTGCAAAGGAAGAATGTAAATAGTAACATGATGAAAGTGACAGTTACATTTGATTCAGTATAATTGATATTTTTAAAGTTCTTTCGACCTTGTTCGCTATAGAGCAGTCTATAATTGAGCATTTACCTTATGACGCGCTGAAATGCTCGGCCGCTCGACGATAATGTTTCAGCACAATTGTCCAGACCTATACTAGACGCCTACCCTGACCGCCCGCTCTGACTCCTGAGTCCACTAAAAAATTACCCTTGATTTTTTTTATTGTATGTGTAAAAATCATTTCGTAAAAATTCAAAAATGACTCGACCGATTTTGTTGAAATCTTTGTATGCATAGAGAAAATATTTACTAACGTAATAGAGCAGCCATCACAAACAAAAATATTGTAGAGCTCGTCTAGTCTAAGATGACGCGCCCCACTACTTAGTTAGTTGATTTCGATGTGTGAGTGCAAATATGGATAACGACACTTCATCTGTGTGGGAGCCAATGAACGACGCGTGTTCCTACGTTTGAATCTCACCGGCAACTGAATGACTAATTACAACGGCATTTGTAAATGTATTGCGTCCATATTTTAAACTTGCTTGTGTGCGGTAATGCGATAGTGGGGCGCGTCATTTTAGATTAGACGAGCTCTACCAACCTGTCACGTGCGGGAGGTGCGGGGGGAGGCTGCTACGTCATAGAATGACCGATGAAATGTTATCATTTTCTTTATTTTTGGCCCTCGAATGGTTCGTACAGTTTTTAATGCACAAGATGGCGTTATTTGAATATCCAAGCCACTGTCAGATTGGTCCGCGTCGCGCAATGTCTCAGAACTGACCGCGGCCACTGTTGTCCATGGACCGCAAAGCGTGGTTCAAAGAAAATACTTGCGGTGTCTCCTCTATTACTTTAGTAAATATTTTCTCTATGTTTGTATGTCTTTGAGTGAGTCCCTGAATGGTTTAGAAACACAATTTGACGGTAGGTGGCGTTGCAATTGATCAGAACATATGGCGGTATCCAGTAATTATATACCAACGTATTTCTCGATTGTCATTCTGACGACCTGAGTGGTGCAATGGCCGGTCTGCCACGCAAGAGGTCCCGGGTTCGATTCCCGGCCGGGCAGAAATTGGAATGATGAATTTTAATTTCTGTGACGGGTCTGGGTGTTCTACGTATAATAAGCTTGCATTTAAAAAAAAAAAAGTATTTAATTAGTATATCAGTTATCTAGCACCCATAGTACAAGCTTTGCTTAGTTTGGGGCTAGATGGCGCTGTGTGAATTTGTCCACGAATATTTATTTATTTATTCACATTTTGAAATGGATAAGTACGTTTTAGAAATATTACTTATCTAAAGCATTTAAAAGATAAAAAATACTTCTAACGAAATTAAACACACAGACAACGTTTTAAATCATTTATAAAAATAACAAATTCGTTAAAAATAATTAAATTTTACAAGCAATATATCTCAACTGTACCTATTATATCATTTACTGTTTAGTATTATGTGATCACTGCATACGTTTCTGTGCACCTTCCAGTCTAATTTCTGAAACATACAAAATTAACAGTCTTGTTATCTAAGATAGAAAGCCGACTCCAGATAATGGGAAAAGGCGTGGGGAAAGAAGAAGTTATCTAATATAGAAAGATACTTTAAAAATACAATAAATGTGGGGAATATTTTTAAAACAACAATAAAAATTCAATAAAATTTAAAAGGAATAGGTAATATATAACTTTGTAGACGGAGTTATCGAAATGTTATTTTAAATTGAAAAGTTAGGCTAAGTTAACAAGATATATTTCTGTTAAATTACGTTAAAATTATCACTCTTAATCGGTGTAGCTTGATTCTAGTTAATGTGAGCCAATTTGTGATTTCCATTCCAACGCATTTATGCTTACTTGACACTGGTAACTGCAATAGTAGATACGATAGCAACCCAAACATTTAAGATTCGTAACACCCTTGCAAACGTAACAGGCGCTGGAATCAATGTATGATGCATTTGGATTGAGAGAGGTTACATGTGTGATCAATGGATTAATGTTGTTCTGATTATTGTCTATTTTGTCCGTATTCTGAAAGACAAAACATAGATGTCATAAAATTAACTTAGTCTTAGTCTTCATACTATACCTAAACCATTCATAAATTGATTAGTATGAAGTCATTCTACCATTGGATTCTTCGACAACGATTCGAATAGGGATACATTGACCTCTAATCTAATTATAGCCTACTGATAACGTGGTCAATGATCATTTATGGCGGCTCAGAAGTCAGCGTTATAAGTAAATACGCATAATTTTGCATACCATTCATTTTTAATAAATGTTTTAAAAACATTACAATTTGAATCATGAAAATCAATCAAGAAAAAGCCAATTGTGCCAAATTGCACCAAAAGTTAAAACTAAACTCGAGAAGTCAGTCTTGTGAATGCTAAGCGCTTAGGCAGATCGTAAGGCGTCAGGAAATTTTAAGGTGCCAACTTTACAGTTGTCAAGTTTAGTGTAATCGGGCATTGGTCGTTACAGTTATTTAGGTATGGCATGGCATTATATATCTAGGTATGCTATGTCACGAAGTGGTAAGAGAAAATTATGATAAAATACACTAAAAAATAAATGGGTAAGTACCTACCGTTGGATCCATAGAACTATTCAGGGACAGAGGTGACATGAACCCACTGTCACGGGAGTGCGACCTTGTAGCTTCCAGTGCATTTTGTTCTTGTTGCGGCTGCATTAAATTATTATTAAGTAGTGGTAGGCTATTATTTGGCGTGTTGTTTCCTGGAGGAATAATTTCCGATACCTTTTCAATAGATCTATTAGTGCAGAGTTCTGGGTGTGGATGCGGGTCTTTGGTTGGAATCGGGTCTTCGTTTGGTATAAAACTTATATTAATGTTACGGTTGCCATTTTTCACATCAATATCCACGCGCACGTTCCGAGGGACTTGTTGAAAAGTGGTTTGAGGAATTAAGTCGTAAGGTGGATATGTTCTCGACTCAAAAGGGTAACAACGGGCAGCTGTCGAATTCGAAGACTTTTTCTTCATTCGCGCATGTTTTAAATCTGGCCGTTTTAATGTATTATGCTCAGAAGAGTTTACTGGCCATTTCATAGCAGGATATAACATATTATTTTGCATACTGGGATTATTTTTGTTAATGTTCGACCCACTAAGAACATCAGGATTTCTTCCAACATTTGACATATTGCTTGTATTTATATTCTTCTTTAACATATTTGTATATAATATATTATTTTGCATACCGGGATTATTTGGGTTTATGTTCGACACCGTAGGAACACCATGATTTACTACAACATTTGACATATTGCTTGGATTTACATTCCATAACATATTTGTATATAACATATTATTTTGCATACCGGGATTATTTGGGTTAATGTGCGACCCAGTAGTGACACCAGAATTTCCATATACATTTACCATATTGCTTGGATTTAAATTCCGTAACATATTTGTATATAACAAATTATTTTGCATACCGGGATTATTTGGGTTCATGTTCGACCCAGTAGTAACACCAGGATTTCCTAAAACATTTGACATATTGCTTGGATTTACTTTCTGTAACATATTTCTATAAAACATATTATTTTGCATACTGAGATTATGTGGGTTTATGTTCGACCTAGTAGGAACAACAGGATGTCCTCCAGCATTTGACGTAATACTTGTGTTTACATTATTTAACATGTTTTTAAGTATAGGATTCAAAGTGCCTTGTGTGCGTGTGTATGTAGCGCGACTTTGTAAATTGTTTTGAGATATAAGACTCTCCATTTCCATTTCAAGATTTGCAGCGTTGTTTAAAATCGTCTGTGTCTCCATTAGCTTTGCTTTATTTTTTGCCCAAGTGATCATTTCTTTGTATATCACTACGAAGTCACCGTACGCATATCTGTTACCACATAGTTGGAGGCAATCATTTACGAATTTATTCATAAAGGCTGCGTTAGTCTCTTGCGGAACCATTACATTACTTATGACGGAAAATGATAAAGAAAATAAATATTCTTTTGACTCAGAGTAATATGTAAATGCTAATTCAGTTTCCTTTTCGTTATTAGTTTTTTTTAAATCATAGTACTTGTAATAATATTCTAAAATACGAATCGCATGTTCAGAAGCAGTTTTTAATACTAGGCCCATATATTTTTCAAAGTCTACAAAATTAGGATCGTTAGGTTTATTTGGGCAATTATTAAAACTATACTCTTCATTTAGACTTGTAGGACTTTTATAATTCAAATTTTGGTTGCTAGTTTCATTATTAAATGACGCAACGGATTTAATGTGTTCATTTTGGACATATGTATGTAAAGCAGCTATGCCTCCAACAGCATTCTTTGCCCTTGGAACAGGATTTCTTGCCTGTGGAGGAGCTTGGCCCCCAACGTTATTACTAACTTCCAAGAAATTTCCAGAATTTTCGTAATTGTTAGCTTTTTTTGAAATGAACTCCACAATTTCTTTAAAGTCTTTTACATTCACGTTTGGAACGAAAATTGCATGACCTGGTAATTCTGGTTTGGACCCAGTTCGGTTTATTTCAGTTTGAAGCTTGTCTCTTTGAGATTCATGTTTTTCGTTTAGGTCAATTTCGGTTTGAAGCCCATTCATTTCAGTCTCATAGGATTTAAGTTTTTCATTTTGTTTGTCAACTGTTTTGATGTGAGTTTTTTGTACACCAAATTCAGTTTGAGGCCCTTTCGTTTCAGTTTCATAGGATGTTCGACTTAATTGATGAACATTTAGAGATTTGTCTTCGTTCAAATTAATTTCTTCCTTAATGCTATCATCATCATCATCCATATCTTCAAATTCTACAGTTACGTCAACAGGTGCATCGAAATCAATAGCTAAAATATTGACGAGTCCATCTGAAACAAAGAACGTATTTTTACTAATGGATCTATTCTATTCAGTAGGTAATTACATTTAACATATATGGCTTTTTACTTACGGTTTTCCATTTTGACTTTGAATCAATCACAAGTCATTAATAATCAAATAAAATGTTCAGTACCTGAAACAAAAATAAATGTGTTATTAATACCTATTTTTACTAGCTTTGACTGCATCCGTATGAATCGCGACTCGTCAGTGTGGACCGCGAATTCGTCAACGGGGATCGCAACTTCGTTGGTCTGGCGCCGCGATTTCGTCCGCGTGGACCGCGGCTTCTTCTACGTTTATCCCGACTTCGTCCGTATAGAGAAGATTAGGTTTTTGCTTTACTCTGAGATTCGTATAGTCTCGTTCAGTTCTCATTTTTAAGACAGTTTTTAAAAAGCTTTTCCTACTCATATTACAAAGCGTACTTTCTCGTTCAGTTCTCATTTTTGAGACAGTTTTCAAAAAGCTTTTTTCCTACTCATATTACCAATTTGCGTACTTTTCCTTTTACAAATACGCAAGAGAGTGGTTTTCTCACAGAACAGAAAAAAATAATCCTGATGCAATGCATACTAATACGTTAACCTATGAATGCTGAAGAAAATGTTTCCACACATTGTTACGTACCGGTAAAACAGACTATTCACCTTGCATATGTCGAGGGTCTATTGACCTGGCTAACCATCGCAACGGCGGTTCTATTGCGAAACTAAACATTATAAAGAGAAACTATAAATAATGTATTTCAATACAGGTATAAAAATCAAAAGGCACAAAAAGCAAACAGTACAAACTAAATATATTACATGTACATATAAAAATCAAATAGAAGTAGGTATTTACGAAACGCTTGATAAAACATACATAAAATACATGGACCTTTTTTTTAGGCAATAAACTAAAATTGGCGTCCATTTAAATGATCGTCCATTTGGTTTTCGATGTGGTACACATGATGTATGTCAACCTGGTATTGAATAATTTTCTGTAAAAACGTTTAGATCTACACTTATATTACCGATAGGTTCGTAAGGAAATAATTAAATAAAATTTAATTACTTGTAGTAAAAGAAGGTAATCTATATACGTTAGCTTAATTACCGCGCACAAGTCTTCCGTTCGGTCCACAGCAGTTACGTGCGTGTTTGCCATATTGACTCTTAAAACCTTGCTTGATTTTTATAACAAATAAACATTAAATAGACGAGCGCATCAAGGTTGTTGTTTGAATGTCGAACATTCAAACTGGCGTCTTATTGATAATAACGTAATTCAATTGGATGATTAAATATTATGTGACAGAAGCGACAAAATGTGGTTTAACCAATTTGAAAGTCGGTTTTGGCTAAATGAAATCTACAGGCAAGAAGTTTCTAAGTCTAATCGACTGGAAAGTGAAAGATTTAAATGACTACTTATACATACTGTTGCTGACATATAATGGCTCTTTGTTATCGTGATTCTTCGTATACCTACCATAAAGGGATAATTAGTAAGAGGCCCCTGATTGACCTGAACAATCTATAGTCTGGTGATAAAAATAATTACTTACTTATAGTGGTCTTTACTCTTATGACCGATATTGTTATTATATCATTGTTTTTGCAATTTTAGGATTTTTCATAGGATTCAGGCGATTGTCGTGTTGTGCTGCCCCCAGAGTAGGAAGTTACAATTGTAAATAAAAAAAACATATAAAGAAATAAACAAAACTGGGTTAAAAATGTGATATAAAAAAGATATCTGTGATGAATGTTGCGGCTGCCCAGTTTTAAGGATTCTACTGTGTAAGGAATAACTAATCCTACATTTACAAAAGAAACAAAATTGAATTAAAAAGTAGATTAATGTAAAATTTAATAAGTGATTCTATAATTGTCTTCGATCATTACATAATTACACTGATTGAAGATATTGTGGTATTTTACTGTGTGAATCAACGTTTTTTATTTATAAGTTTCTTGATATTACTGTACTTTATTTCATTTTATTTACTTAAGGAAAACCAACAGCAATGATTACAATATAAAATAACACTAGCAGCACAGAGCCAATTACAGGTTTCCACGGATAAAAATTGGATAAACTAATACATACTTAACTAAAAGTTAAGCATTCCGAACAGTCTTTAAGATTACAAATTCAAACTTAAACTAAAATACACCTACAATACCCGAAAGTAATATCACAATTGTTGCTTAATAATATAGTTTGAAAAAAGCTCCAACGTATCCAAGTAATACTTTAGTATGCGGTTTCTCGCTGACTCACAACTTATGTTAAATAAATCAAAATCAATTCTCCTAGATAAAACATTAAAATTATTAGTTGCTCGCAATAGAAAGGTGTTCTTTCTATAATTGGGAGAAGCTTCTGGAACATGCAACGGGTCATTGCGTCTGAAGCATCTCACAGGTTTAATTCCTAGTCGTTTAATATCCATCAGTATTATACGAAACTACCTCCGGTATAATTTACCACGCGAGCGCGTTCGCATGGATGCGAGCGATTGCGCTACCTATCTCTTTCACACTCGTGATAAGTTGCTACAGATAAAAAAGACAAGCATTAGAAAGCGAGCGCTCGCGTGAATGCTAGCGGTTCAAAAATAGGGCCCCAGTACTAGTAAAGAAATTGTAAAAATTGAGGTAAGACCATCAATAGAAAGGAATTAAGAATCTTGGTATATAGTGTAACACCCATTCCCCTGACCCTAAATACTAAACCTACTACTAACATGACAGAGATGTCTCTAGCTATAAGACGTGTAACTTACACATAAAATACATTGGCCGTACATCGTGATCGTCTAGCTTTAGATACATTACAAGGACCCTCTACCTTGTGTGTTTGATAAAATCGTGTGTCTAAATAACACCTTTAAGTTTATAAAATATCGCTAAATTAATGGAAAACTCATTTAAAGGAAATGCGTTATATAGAATCACCGAACGGAAAAGTAAACCGTACAACTAGCAGGAGATCAAATCCGCAAACAAGATAAACACATTAAAAGCCGCGCGCGCGCGCAGGAGTGAAGTATAAATTATCTGTGAAACAATTAAAAACATAAGAAAATAACCACAAGTATATTAATACAAAATTAGGTTCAAATGAATGCATCGTGTAAAATACGCGAGTGAAATAAAAAATCAACACACAAGAGATACCTAATTCTCGTGCAAAACGTAGACCATCAACACCAGTACTCGAAAATACCACGCGGTGCCTGCGCGCGCGCACTCTTTGTATCAACGAAATATCCCTAGCCGAAGAACAACCACCCAGTCCAAGGCTCGGGACCTTAGACCAACTGTCGTTCTCGTCTTCCTTCCTTTCGCCCCTCAACCCCGCATCCTAAAGCGTGGGAAAAGCAACCAATAATTTTTCCATGAATGACAAGGTCCGCTTGTCGCCATTCTTTGTTTTTTTTTCCTGGACTATCTATCACTTTTGTAACAAACAAAATATATCGACGCAACGCTAATAGCAATATCAGGTCATAAAAATAAAGAAATCCAACCGCCTGCCATAAAGACAAACGCGCGTACCACGGGCGTAGCCAGGTTTTGGTTTTAGGGGGGGGGTTCAAGATCGAAACATATGCATATCGATTCGTACTCCCCCCCCCCCCCTATTCCTACATTTTGGGTAATCGAAATAAATGTAACTGAAAATGAAGAAAAAGCGAGCGTAGCGAGCTCGAAATTGTTCAAATTTAGGCTCAATTGACTTTAGGGGTGAACATGATACCTACATATAACAAACATCAATGATTGAGTGTGCGCAGCGAACTCGGCTCGGACTTTTTGGTATACCTACATATTGGCTCTTTAAATCTGGATTTAATAGAGCGAGCGCAGCTAGCTCGAAATTTCGGCTGTAAAAATCTGGATTGATCACGCGGCGCAGGCGTTGTGAGATGATTTGGAGGGGGGGGGGGGGGTTGAACCCCTTGAACCCCCCCCTCGCTACGCCTATGGCGCGTACCATTTATTGTTTAAAATATTACTAATAAGACTAGAGAACAATATGCGTGAAGGAAGGAAGTCACCGCCGTTTCTTAGATTATTGCCGTCCCATTCAAACTTTAACAACCATCTCAATAAATTCTCATTTTGACAATAGCCCACATGCGCGCAGCGGCGTCGGTTAAAATCGTGAGAAAGGCATTTCAACAACGATACTTTATTTTATTTGTTTTATGGTATTTCCAAATTGCTGAAGCGATCACAATGAACCCCAAAATAAAACTTGCCAATAACGTAGTATGCTATTATTTTGTCACCCGAACATGCGCATTTAAACACGACATACGAACACTTTTCAAAATCACATACCTATGGTAATAACTATATTAGTTACTGGAACGTACTTATGGCACACAAGGACTGTTACAATAGCTAATAGTAGAAAAGGAATATCGAACTCCAAATTAAGTCTCTCACCATAGAATCAGGATCACTCTTCAGCCGCTATTAGGTATTTCTTGAGGGATATGTTTCGTTGGTACCTAATATTTGACTCGCCGCACTGTATTTAACTGACTGTGTCAGTTAGGATAGGTTAGGAATTATAGGCTGACTGACACTTGATCAAATCAATACTCTCACTACAAATCGCACTAGGAGAATAAAACTTTCGACTAGTGGGACTCCTTTATATAGATCTGGGGTCCTGAATAGGACCTCTGGGCAGGTTTGATATGTTATCTAAGGTAAGAATATAATGGGAAAGCTTAAAAGCCGAAATGGCCACATGCCATAAAAAGGGAACAAACAACAGTCATGGACAATGAGCTAGATACGATACAATGTTTTGTAAAAGGAATACAATGGGAAAGGTAAATACAATGGTTTAAGGGCTAAAGGTAGGCTCTATCTACAGACAGTTTAGTAGGTAACAAGATAACAATACAGTCAAGAGATAAAAAAATTCAGACCTGGTTAAACTCTGGTTAAAGGGGTTTTTCATGGAGGGTTTGGTAGCGGGGAAGGTGAAAGGCCAGAGGGGATTTGCGGTTGACGTTGGGGGTTTCACTGATTCGCATACAATATAGTCCCCGAAAACCATAAAGGGATCATTAGTAAGCGGCCCGATTGACATAAACAATCTATTGTCTGATGATAAACATAATCACTGACTGTTGTCTTTTGTCTTATGACCGTTATTGTTATTAAATTATTGTTCCGCTCTACCTGAGTTGCTGTGTTTGGCATTTTGCGATTTTTATGGAATTTAAACGCTCGCCGCCTACCCCTGAACACTATGCTTTGTCTAATATAGGATCATAACTTTGACAGCTCACTAATTGTTGGCGCGCTTATGAAGTTTCGTGTTTTTTTTCGGTACAATGTACTACTAATGTCGTTCTTAACAGACAGGCCCCGCCCCTTTAGTGAAGTGCCACGAATACCTAACGAATAACAACAGACAATCGAAAATCGGTATCCAAATAAAATAATCGATCATTTAAAATTAACATTTCGATAATTAAATTATTTTGTGCAACTATAATTCACCCTAAGAGACCTTTTACAACAACGATTTCGACTCGCGCGTATTCTACGGAATAGGCTAACTGACCGAATAAAAATACGCACGTGTCGAAATCGTTGTTGTGGGAGCGTTTTAAGTGTCGTAAATCATTAATTCAAAAGAGAATAAATATTTTATTTTGTAGAACACTTTCAGAATAACCATGCAACTATCGATTCCAAGTTCTATGAGAATGTTAATCGATAATCGAATACATTCATTAACGATTTTGCACTACCCCATCCCTATTGTGAGCTGTCAAAATTATCATCCTAAATTTGATAAAGTATAGTTAGATTACAATTAAACATAATATAGGCACATAACAAACAGGGGCAAATTAGACCAAGAAAGACAGACTTTAATTAAAATGTACCTTTAAATACTTTATTTATTTGGTAAAAGACCGTAACAATCTACATAAAAGAAAAAATACAAAAATGGGTTAAAAATATTGTTTAAACAAGATATCTGCGATGAATGGTTGCGGCACAGCTAATGCAAAAGGAATTCCCAAAAATCTGCCCAGTTTTGAGGATTCTACTGTGTAATAAATAACAACTAATCCTACATTTACAAAATTACACTAATTGAAGATTATTGTGGTGTTTTGCTGTGTGATCAACGTTTTTAGTTTCTAAGTTTCTTGACATTATTGCAGTTTAATTCCTAGTTGTTTGATCTATATCAATATTATTCGAAACTACCTCCAGTATCATTTACCACGTGAGCACGTTCGCATGGATGCGGGCGATTGCGCTACCTATCTCTCTCACACTCGTGGTAAGTTGCTAGAAATAAAAAGACAAGCATTAGAAAGCGAGCGCTCGCGTGAATGCTAGCGGTTCAAAAATAGGGCCCCAGTACTGGTAAAGAAAATGTAAAATTTTAGATAAGACCATCAATAGAAAGGAATTAAGAATCAAGGCGTATAAGTAACGGTAGAAAAGGAATATCGAACTCCAAATTATGTCTCTCACCATATAATCAGGATCACTCTTCAGTGACTATTAGGTATTTCTTGAGTAACTTTGTGTCGTTGGTACCTAATATTTGTCTCGCCGCACTGTATTTAACTGACTGTGTCAGGTAGGATAGGTTACGAATTATAGGCTGACTGACACTTGATCAAATCAATACTGTCACTAAAAATCGCACTAGGAGAATGAGACTTACAACTAGTGGGACTCCTTTATACAGACTTGGGGCCCTATAGGGCCCCTGGGCAAGTATGGTAAGTTATCTACTTTAAGGAAAGAATACAATGGAAAAGGTTAAAAGATAAAACCAGCCATATAAAAGGATTAAATAATTCTATAGATATAGATAATTAGCTAGATAAGATACAATGTTTTATGAAAGGAATTCAATGGAAATGGTTTAAGGGTATAAAGGTATGCTCTATCTACAGATAGTATAGTAGGTAACAAAATAACCATATAGTCAAGAGTAAAATAAAAACTGGTTAAACAAAGGGCGTTTTCACACCGAGTTTGGTGGTGGGGGAAGTAAAGGGTCAGAGGGGAGATGCGATTGACGTTGGGGGTTTAACTGATTCCCACCACTGATTCTGACCATATAGTCTCCGAAAACCGTAAAGGGACCACTAGTAAGTGACCCGATTGACCTGAACAATCTATTGTTTGATGATAAATATATTGAGAATCATCTTGATTTGAATTCAGCAAAATGTGGCATTGTCACCTTCTCCCGAAAGTGGAAACAGATTACCTTTGATTATAAATGGTTGAACTCAGGTCTCCAAGGGAGTTTTCCATGCGCAATTTAGGTGTAATACACGACAGAAAACGAATGCCACTATCAACAAAGCATCTAGAATGTTGAGATTTGTGATGCGTTGCGCCAGGGTCTTCTCCAAAGCAAAAACTTTTAAAACTATTTATTATACTTTCGTACACAGTGACCTGGAGTACGCGTCCCAGATTTGGACCCTGCTTAATACTGTGATCAAAAAGTAAGGTGAAATTGTCATTTAAAACTCCCGGGCATTAGAAAGAAGCGTCTGTTTGTCAAAAGGTTTGATTATCCCGAGCTACACGTGTTTTTTAAACAATAAAAAGTGAATTTTTAGATTTTTACAATGGTTGATTTTGTTGATGGGTGATTTTAAAGAACTTGCATCAAATTTTGTTTGTGGAACGAATATTCTTATGTGATCAAACTATGGCACAGAAAAAACGTTTATAAGTGGTACAACGAGTTCAAAGCTGGCCGAGAACGCGTTGAAGACGACCCGCGCTCTGGACGACCATCAACGTCTACCGACGAGGGCCACGTCCAAAAGATCAAAGATTTGATGCTTGAAAATCGTCGATTGATAATAAAAGACCTCGCTGATAGTGCTGGAATATCATTTGGCTCAGCCCAAACCATTTTGAAGGATGCTTTGTGTCTCGCGTCAAGTCTCGATTGGTGCCAAAAACGCTCTATTTTTTGGTAAAAAGCGTAGCGTTGATGTGAATGAGACTTTGCTGTCTGACTATCAGGACCACTTGAAATGAATCATTACTGGAGACGAGACTTGGATTTATGCATACGACCCTGAAACCACCGACCAATCCAGCGAATATTGGCAAGACCGAAAAGAACACGGCAAAGTCGGTCGAAAATCAAGGTTTTGTTGACAGTTTTCTTTGATTATCGTGGTGTGGTGCACTATGAATTCCTTCCGCCTGGCAAACTGTCAACAAAGAATATTATTTGAGCGTTATGCGTCGTTAAATGTCAGGCGCCTCGAGAACATTCAAAGAAATTTTGTTTGTTACTTGTGCTTTCGCCTAGGTGA
Organism: Blastobasis lacticolella; assembly: GCA_905147135.1. Taxonomy (NCBI): domain Eukaryota; kingdom Metazoa; phylum Arthropoda; class Insecta; order Lepidoptera; family Blastobasidae; genus Blastobasis; species Blastobasis lacticolella. Next base: position 16,253,121 of record LR990045.1, read on the forward strand.
GGAGTATCATTCAGAGAATTACCTGGACGTGTGTAGTCGACACAAGTTTTGGTTAAAAAGAGCTGGAGCAAACTTATTAAAGAAAACTAATGAATGAATTGAAATTTTGGTATTTTGGCTGTAAAAATCTGTGTGTGTGAAATGATTTGTACGCCTATGCTCTGGTGTGCTTGTAGGAATTTCAATAACTTAGCATTGGAGACTGATATAGATCCATTTAACACAAGCGTTGTAGCGGCACAACGTTTGTTGACGCAGATGGCTTGTGAGTTGACAAATAATTTCTATTATATGCACCTTAAATTGTTACATAAGTGGGCGGGTTTGTTTGATGGTGGAACTACTAGTATAATTATTGAAATAGTTTAGTAGTAAAATAGTTTTAAATTTAGTTTATATATGTATAGTACCTAATGTAGTTGTAGTAGTATTTTACTAGTTGTAGTAATACAGTAGTATTGTATTAGTTTTGAGTGTCCAATTTATTAACTGTATAAGTGTAACAACAGAATTTTCTTATTTGGTTTCTAAAGTCGATCAGCGAAGACCTTAATTGGCTTTTAGTTTCGTAAGAATATTAATATTATGTTGTTGGATAGCTGTTGGTCTTCTAAATAAAATAATCACTTATTGTATGTCTTTTCTACCGATGTTGTTATTATATCATTGTTCCGCTCTAACTGAAACTACACTAATGTCAAGAATCTTAAAAATTAAAAACGTTGATTCACACAGCAAAACACCTCAATAATCTTCAGTTTTAATACTCCCTTTTATACGCGAGTTGCATAAACTAAAATTATCTACTTTATCGTTAGGACACATAATGTATTAGTACATAAGACAAAATAAAACAGAATTAATATAGGCTCTTTCCCTTAAGGAGAACCACTTAGAAGCGGCGGGTGTTACGTAGTGCATGATTTACACTGATTTTTAAAAACAATATTTATTAATTTAGAGATACAGAGGTATGGTTACCGCAAGAGTTAGAATACGATTGTTCTACGCGCTATTGTCATTCGACTTAAATACTACAATTTACTAGTGAGCTTGAGAGAAATAAACATCATGACATAATACAGAGTGAAAATAGGATGTAAACATGACTATTAGGTAATGTAAACAAGGAAAGTTACAAAGTTTATGTATGATGGAGATTTCTAGAAATACACATATTGTTTAAGTATTATATAGATATAACAATGATAAGTTTCAATTATAAAGAGTTATATAATAGTAGCAGTATAGTGGCATTATGTAACACCTCCCCCCTTAGAATAAAGATTGGGCATTCGTGCCTGATCTTGATGGTGAAGTCATTGGAACTGCAGGAGTGGATATTTCGTCTTCGTCTTCTGATATGCACGCACGGATAATTTGTCAATATGATGTCTTATTTCTTTTAATTTGTCTAATGGCATTTCATTGACTGTTATTGGCATTAATTTCTGCATCTTGAAGTCGGTATAACTATCTTCAAAGCAGTCAACTGTTCTGATGTCGGGCACAATCGTTGGGAAACTGATGTTATTTTCGTTGGAGTGAAAAGCGATGAGAGTGGTTTGAACGGTGTAAAGTTTACATCCTCGTGGAAGTGATATTAATCTTGCTCCTTGAAGTTTATGATGGGTTATTTCGTTATCACATTGAAGTACACATTGAATTTGTTTACTCAGGAGGTAGAGCCAGTGATTATTGCTGAGGGACTGGAACGTATTGATTTGCGCTGGAAACGTTGATGTCGTTAAAATTTTTGATAGTTGACGATGTTATTTGAATTTGTTTAGTCAAATTCAAGATCAAGTTCTTGTTTTTCAAATTTATAAATGCATTCTTCGTATTGTCTGGCATCGGATTATGATACATTCGGATGTGGTCCCGGAGGGTGGCATGAAATCGTTCAAGCGCTCCATTTGTCTGGGGATGATATGCTGTATTAAAAGTTTGATTTGACCCGAGAAATTTAACTAATTGTTTTATTACACTATTTAGAAATTCTGTCCCTTGATCAGAATGAAACCGAGTTGGGATACCATAATGTTGACAGAAATGAATTAGTTGCTTGGCAACAGTAGTTGCTTCTTTGTCAGGAATTGGATAGGCTTGGACGTACCTTGTTAGTTCGTCTTGCAGTGTCAATACGTATTTATTGTTATTTATCGCTTATATCGGAGTAGGATACTAAATCCATAGAAATCCGTTGGAATGGTTCAGTAGACTGGGATGTTATAATCATAAGGTCCTGAAAGGTTTTACTTTGAATTTTGTTTCGTTGGCAGATATGAGTCAATGTAGTTTTTAATATCATGGGTCATTCCCTTCCAAAATAATTCGTCGCGTATTTTTCTGGTAGTCTCTACAATGTCGCGATGTCCTGATAAGGGCTCACCATGAAAAGTTTTCAGGATATTTGTGATTTCATCAGATTTTGGATATTTAACTTTGTTTTCACATATTGTTATTTCACAATCAAAGATTTCGGCTAAATATGCAGTAATTCGAAGTTGTTCGTTACCTTGGAGTTTGCAAGTGGGATCTTGTTTAAGTAATGGGACATAGAGGGATTCAATGTTATGCTTTGGTAGGCAAGAGAAGAGAGATTTAAAGTAGCTTTCTGAGTCCCATGGATCAAAGTACGTAGGTCTTGTACAGCAGAAATAAAGATTTTGTTTTTCATTAGAAATAAGAAGATCACAGTCGTATAGGGATTTTATTTTATAGAAATACTAGTGGACCCGGCGCGACTTCGTTCGCGTACACCTACTTTACTCCTACCTACCCTCTTTCTACTTGCTTATAAACCTTCCTCTTGAATCACTCTATCTGCTGTTGAAACCCGCATCAAAATCCGTTGCGTAGTTTCAAAGATTTAAGCATACAAAGGGACATAGGGACAGAGAAAGCGACTTTGTTTTATACTATGTAGTGATGGTTCAACTTGAGAGCAAGCATTTATAGCTTCATTGAAGATATTATCTTGATCTGTGTTTGCACAGGACGTGGGGATAAAGATATTTTTATGTCGCGAATCTAGGAGTCTATCTGGGATCGTTTTAATTTTAGGTGAATCAATGGATATACATATATTGAGAAATGTAGTGTTCATAGTTAAGTTGTAATAGTTCGTTGTAAGAATCATCTACTAAGAGATCAACATTAGGATTTGATGTGGTATTAGTTACATTGGGATCGAATATATTCGAATGCATTATGGGTGGACGAGAGCGTCTGCATTTGTATTCATTTTTCCGGCTTTATACACAATTTCGTAATCGTATTCTTCTAGCCTTAATCGCCATCTTACTAGTCTACTACCAGGATCTTTGAATGAGAAAAGCCATGTAAGGGGTTTGTGATCTGTGACGATTTTGAATTTCCTTCCATAGAGATATGGTCGGAAATGCTTGACACAATGGCGAGCAATTCACGCTCTATAGTGGAATAATTTGATTCAGCTTTATTTAATGTTCGTGAGGCATAGGCGATAGATAAATCTTTTCCAATTTCGCCTTGAGAGAGGATAGCTCCTACTGCATGAATGGACGCATCAGTGGTTAGTATAAATTCTTTATTGAAATCAGGGTATTGCAATAACGGAACATCGGTGAGTATATTTTTACAGGTATCAAACGTTTTTTTTTTTTTTTTTCTTTATTAAGGAAAACAAACAGCTTACAATATTACATACAATATAAGAGAATATTTCACACGTTAGCCAGTGAAGTTTCCACAGGATAATTTTACGAAAGTGAATAAACTATTTTAAACTAATTATAATAACACAACCCCCACATAACATGGGATAGTGCAAGGAGGAAGAAGAGAGAAACTAATGAAATTAACATTATAAATGTTCAAACCAATGAGTATCCATTCTGCTCGATAACGCTTTCTATTTTAGTCTCTATTATCAAACTTAAGTATCCGTTAACCATTTAGCCTTTACGGAAGATTTATATTCACCATATTTCACATGAAACAAATCAATGTCTGTGTATTTATTATTGTGCGTATGACAAGCTCTAACCAAAAATCTGTTTTTGGAATAGTTCGTTTTACAATAGGGAACCGAAAATACATCACTGCAGCGGCTCTGTGACCTAGGACACCTGAACAGAATACCACCAAGAAGGTACGGGGAGTCTATCATATTATTAATTATTTTGTATATAAATGTTTGGTCTCTATGTTCGCGACGCAGTTCCAAAGACAAGAGACTGGGCTCAGGACCTTTAAATCTATACTGTACTCTTCGGAGGAACTTTTTCTGTATTTTCTCCAATTCGTATTTATGCTTTGAATATAGTGGATTCCAAACAGTGGATGCATATTCCAGGTGACTTCTCACTAACGAATTATATAATAGTATGTATGTATTCATGTTTTTGAAATCACTACACTGCGGAAACATGAACCCAAGCATCCTATATGCTTTTGCAGATATTTTATTAATATGCGATGTGTTATTAAGCTCACCATCCAGCTGAACCCCAAGATCTCGCACCTCAGTTACCCTCTTTATATTTTTACCTAAAATTTTATAATTGAAATTGATTGGCTGTTTTTTACGAGAAAATGTTATGATTTAGCATTTGTCTACATTTAAAATTAATTTATTATTGCGACAGTAATTACCAAATTCCAACAAATCATCTTGAAGCAGCATGCAGTCGCTGGTTGACTTCACTAAGGCAAAAATTTTTGTATCATCAGCGTACAATAAGCTCTTGGAATTTCTAAAACACTTTACAACGTCATTAATGAAAACATTAAAGAGCAACGGGCCAATATGGGAGCCTTGGGGGACACCAGATGTTATAGGAACAAAACTAGACATAAAACCCTTCACTGCCACCGCTTGAGTTCTATCGCGTAAATAGGATTCCAGCCATCTCAGTAAGTCGCCGTGTATACCGATGTTCTCAAGTTTTTTTATGAATATGTTGTGAGAGATTTTATCAAATGCTTTAGAAAAATCGGTATACACGGCATCCACCTGGTAACCATCCTCCATGCCTTTCAAAACCACATCCAAAAATTCACATAGGTTAGATTCAGTGGAACGGCCGCTGATAAAGCCATGTTGATCCTGAATTAGCAGAGGTCTAACTGCAGGGAATAAAGAATCGTAAATAATTTTTTCGAACAGTTTTGACATTACCGATAATTTCGATATACCACGATAGTCACTTATATTATGTTTGTTACCACTTTTAAATATAGGCACTATCATTGACTTTTTCCACACCGATGGAACACTGCCTTTTGTTAAGGAAAATTTAAATAATAATGAAAGAGGGATAGCAAGCTGTTTATTTTGTTGATTTTCACTACAAATGAATGGAACATCTTTCTTTAGAAGTCCTGTGAGTGGTTTCGTGATTTTGCTAAAGTTAGGTATTAATCTACGGTAATAACCGGCGAGGCCTAGGAACAATTTTATATCTTTACAAGATTTAGGCATAGGGAATTCCTTTACAGCTTTTATTTTGTCTGGATTAGGTTTAACACCTTCGCTTGAGATAATATGACCGAGATATGCGACTTCTTTCCTCAGAAATTCGCATTTATCTGGTTGGACTTTGAGACCATGTTTGCGTAAACGCGTGAATACTTCATAGAGCTTTTGTTCATGTTCTTGAAGACTGGATGCGAAGATTACGATGTCATCAAGATGGACAAAACATCTTCCTCCTTGTAAACCGCAAAGGACACCATCCATCACTCGTTGATAAGTAGCGGGTGCATTTTTTAAGCCGAATGGCATTCTGAGGAATTGATAATGACCGTAAGGGGTATTAAAAGCTGTCTTAGGGATATCTGCTGGATCTAGTTCAATTTGGTGAAAGCCAGATGCTGAATCTAGAGTAGTGAAGTAGATGGAATGTCCTAACTTATCTAAAATATCATTTATGTTAGGCAATGGATAGCTGTCACCGATTGTGATATAATTAAGTTTGCGGTAGTCTATTACTACTCGCCATTTTTGTTTACCAGATGCGTCTAGCTTCTTTGGTACCACCCAAATAGGGCTGCTCCATGGCGATGTACTAGGTTGAATTATATTATAGTCGAGCATTTTTGAACTTGTGTTTGGACTTCTTGTCGATGTACAAAAGGGAATCTATATTTTTTGGTGTTGATTGGAGTTTGTGAGGTAGTTGGAATTGTATGTTTGGTATGATTAGAGAAAGTCAAAGGTTTGTCTTCTGTATATAATATATCAGCAAATTCTGAGACAATATTGTCGAGTGAGTCACATTCCTCTTTATTGAGATGATCGCGCCTAATTAGTTTATCTACTTTTTCTTTCTTATCTTGTGAAGGCTCACTAGGAAATGTGTTTACCGAGTTAATTGGGCATATTGGAGATCATTCTGTGGTTTCTATAAATACTGTTGTTTTAATTATGGGGATAGAGATAGTGACATCATTATCGCTCGATTTATGCATGTGATTAGGAACTTATTGTCATGTACATTTACAAGAGCATTGGGAATGGTGAGATTTTCGCTTATTAACTGTTTTTGTACAATAGCTGCACCGTTCTGCATGTCATGAGTGAAGCATGTGATTACTGTTTCAGAGCGACGATCTATTAGTTGTTTGTCGTTGACGTATTTCTTTTCTTCGCCTAGGAAGAATAGTTTATATGATCGATCACGGACTCGCATAGTCTTTGATTGACAATAGACACTGGCATGGAATTTCAGCATGCAATCGTTACCTAAGATACCATCTGCAGATATGTTAAGGTTTGCAATGTGAAATTTATGATTTGGGAGTTGGTCGAGGGAAGCAAGAATAGTACCTTGGGTTTCGACGGTAGATGTACCGTTCGTAACGCCAACTATAGAAACTGTATTAGATTTGTCTAAGGAGGATTTTGTCAGGTTTTAACACGGAAATGGCAGCACCTGTGTCAATTAAAAGAGTTATTGGTTGACCGTCTATATGAAATTTGCAATACAAAAGATTTTCTGGAGGTGCATCGAGTGATGAGATTTTGTAGGTTTCGATTTCGGAGTTAGGAGTTGATTTAGTAGTTTTTCGAGTTAGATTTCGAGATTCTGTTTTTGAATGATTTAGATTTGGATTTAGGGTTAGATTTAGATTTGGACTTAGATTCGGATTTTGATTCAGATTTTGGACTATGATTAGAATGAGTGATTTCATATTGAGTGTAATCATCGCGAAACTGTCTCTGATAGACTGGCTTAGTTTGTGAAGTTACGAGAGTTTGACTTGGAAATTCAGTTTGAGTGCAAGCGTCCTTTACGTTATCATTGCCCTCAAAGTCTGATTGTCCTAGATGGACTAGTTTCGAAGGCTCCAACGAACTCGAACTTGACTTTTGACTGATGCTATTCCCAGATCTCACATTGTTGGGACAGTTGAGGAGAATGTTGAAGCGATTGCCGAGGAGCTGTCCTCCTCCTCGGCCCTCTCCAAGTTTAAATAATTGATTCTTCTTTCATTTGTTTTCGCTTGTAAAGACTGGTTGTCGTTCAATGCCTGAGTTTTTGATCTACTGTTGTTTAAAAGCCCTCTTTCTGCAATCTTGAATAAGATGCCCCGGTCTCTTGCAATAGTTGCAAGTTACCGGTGAAGGTGCGAAATTGCGGTTCGGAATGTTCGGGCGTGTGTTTGGAATGATCGGGCGTGTGTTTGGATTAGTACTAATTCTAAATAAATGTTGTCTTGCTTTGTTCATGTTTCTTATCTTATCTTCTTGCACTGCAAAATTACCGGCATCTGACAGATTTTGGAAAGTTTTTGTTCGCAACATTACCCCTATATCTGACGAAAGTCCGTTTATAAAGACATTGAGAGCTGTCTCTTTTGTTGTGATTTATCGACCTTCTAAAGAGTTGTCTTTAATTTCGGTTGTTAGTTTTTCAAGAATTTTATTTTGACATAGGTCGACGCGAATGAAATATTCAGTTACCGTCTCATTTGGTTTTTGGAACATGCTCTGAAGTTCTAGGTTTAGATGCCCTAATGTTTTCGTTTGAGAGAATTTTGAGATTAGGAATCCTTTTACTTCTTGCCATGACGCGTGAGTTTTGATATGGACGTCAGAAGAGAGTGGTCCTGTTATCCCGTTTAACGCGTAAGTTAAAAGAATTACCCTTTAACTATCGGATGCCAGATCAAACGATCACATGATCTAATGAATCTATAAACTTGATCGGATTTGGATGTGTCAAATTCAGGTATTAGTTTTAGGAGTGTTGAGGTAAGCATTTCATAATGATTTTGAACTTGCATCTCGGTTGTATTAACTTTAGTATCAGGCATTGTTTTAAGTGTGATTTGTGTTAGGATAAACGATTATGAATGGATTTAGAACACGAAGAAGAGTTAAGGAGTTTGGAATGGAGATATGAGCAATCAGTTTGGCCACTCACCACAGTAACACAAAGATCTTGATCATCTCTTGACTCGAAGTTCCGGCGAAGACTTGTTTAAACCCTTCAGGTACCGCACTTGGGTTTTGGCGATGTTGCCCGTCCCACGTACGTTTCGTCCTCGTCTGAAATGTATCCTACCGACTGTGCCAATTTGTTACGTAGTGAATGATTTACACTGATTTAAAAAAATAATATTTATTCATTTAGAGATACATAGGTATAGTTACCGCAAGAGTTAGAATACGATTGTTCTACGCCCTATTGTCATTCGACTTAAATACTACAATTTACTAATGAGCGTGAGAGAAATAAACATCATGAGATAATACAGAGTGAAAATAGGATGGAAACATGACTATTAGGTAATGTAAACAAGGAAAGTTACAAAGTTTATGTATGATGGAGATTTCTAGAAATACACATATTGTTTAAGTATTATATAGATATAACAATGATAAGTTTCAATTATAAAGAGTTATATATTAGTAGCAGTATAGTGGCACTATGTAACACGGGGCAGGGGTGGGGTAGGGTAGGGGTAGGGTAGCGGTAGGGTAGGGGTAGGGGTATGTTTCAGTGTACCCCCTCCCCTCGTCCCCCCACCCCCTGAACCACGTTTCTAAAAACTCGCCCCCGCCCCCCTTCCCATTCAATCATTGCATTTGTTTGCGCATTATCCGATCGTACAGATGATGACAATGACCTTGTGGGCTGTCTGTTCGTTCGTCACTGACGCAACAGCTCAATATTAACACATACCCTATTATAGCTAGTGTCAAATAAGAAGAGACTTGGCGGGTCACGTGGTTCGACTTTCGCTGCATACGATTACCTGCGCGTAATCCCCTCCACTGCCATTTGACAAGTCTCTTCTTTCGTGACGCGGGTTATAACTACCTACAAATTATTTATTTACGATGTTACGTACCTAATATTTACTTTATTAGCATCCTGGACGCGATGCGATTAAAAGTAAAACAACAGTATGCGATTAAAAGTAACAAAGTATCAACAACCGTTGATAGAACGTAGGTAATTAGAGGCGGGATACGTCTCATTGATATCAATCATTCTATAATATCCTGTACCAACTATGTATGTTTAAAGTACTTATAGATAGATACAAAGTCCAAGCAGAGCTGTGACACAAAAGGAGATCCGACGATAATAAAAAATGGGAAGATGCCTCATTTGTATTATATTCATAAAAATCGTGCTTTATATGAAAGAATATTACTCAATTGAGAAAAAAATATATGGGTTGCCTACTCTTACCCTAGTCCTTCCATGGGGTTGCCATGGAGACAATCTACCCTCATCTGTTATTTAATCAAGTTAAATGTTATGCAAGGTACTTATTTTTCCTATCCAACAATATATGGTTGCCTGTGCAAAACTTGGTTAGAACGGAAATGTCGGTGAACATTAATAAAATAATGACAATAAATTTTTGGAATGTTCACCGGATTAAGTTTTGCCTAGGTAACCATATATTGTTGGATAGGGGAAAGAAAAACGTTTCGTCTGACATTATAGCGCGATAAAATATCACATGAGGGTAGATTGTCTCCATGGCAACCCCAAAGAAAGACCAGTATGAGAGTAGGCAACCCATATTTTTTTTTAATTGAGTAATATTCTTTCGGACAGTACACAATTTCTTTGAATAACAGATAAGGGAAGATATTATTCAAAGAAATCATAGTCGGATCTATCGATCATCGGAATTGCGGTATTTGAGTCTGTTTAACGGAATAAGTCCCATGAAGAGAGGCCTTTAGCTTAGCCATGAACTTAACTATACTGTTTGTGGTTACAACCATATATTTATAGACCTAGATGCGGTTGAGCGAACCTTTTCGACTGGCGATCATGTACCGGAAGACGCAGCGTGAGTAGGCCTCCCACTCCCACTTTGTGGGGACCTCTGGGGATGCCTATGCCCAGCAGTGGGCTGTGGGCAGTGGGCAGTGGGCATCTTACGGCTGATATGATGATGATGATTTAATATGTACATATGAACATCTAAGTTTAGTTTCGAGACGAGAATATGGGAGCGCCTTACAGCGCCCCTCCTTCCTCTCCACGGCGCACACTTTGGAAACCCCTGTGCTTATATTAATTTTTTTAGCAAACATTTTCAAGCCTCCTCTTTGGGATTTATCATCGGTAAATTAACCTCGTGTGCGAAATTCCAAGAGTCCGTAGCAAAATAACCAACCGCGCCATGCGTAGTCCGCGGGCGCACTGAGAAACGTCCCTTGTGCTCCCTACCCCGCGCCCCAGCGCTCAGCCCCGAAACTTCACATGATGTCACCAATTCTGCCCCCCTCATACCGCAGGCGATACACCAGTTAAGTTTTCGACCTATAACTATGGCGCTATTTCTAAATATTAGTCCGTTCCGAGTAATGATGTATTAAACATATCACAGTAATAAGTATTTTTTTCTGTTCTACCCACATTTAATAGTCAGAACTGAATCCCCGGTGTTATACCGCCAGTGCAAAGTCACATCGTGCGCATGCATGTAAGACGGCTAAATCAAAAACAAGCAGATGGAGTGTATTGAATTTAATTGAACATACCAAATAATCATGGCCAGTTAATAATTTTGCGATAAACATTGAAATATTTATTGGAAATGCTAAAAACATAAGTTTTACAAGTAATACATGATGTTTATTATACTTTACGGAAAAAAGATACTACATCCTTGTTTTTGGTTGCTGTTTATCGGAATCAGTGCATGTGTTTCCTACGCAACTCGGCATTCTTAGGCCCGAGCTCCACTCATGCAGTGCAGTGCACTGCGCGGCGTACCGCGCGGTGCCACGTCACGGTCACAACAAAGAAAACGGTGGTGTTATTCTGGTTTTCCAAGTTAGGCAACGTTCGCACGAGAGATTTACGAAAGATTGTGAGTTAGGCAACGTTTGCACGAGAGCTCTTTCGAAGCTTTTACGCGCTGTTAAAAGAGATTAAGGATATGCCTTTAAAAAAAAAAGGATTATGGGTTTACACACTTTAATTTGAAATAAGAAAAAATACATTTAAACAACACAGATATCTTTTGGCAACCACTCTGTATGGTGGATCTGAACAGACTGACTGCTCTCTGACATACTCTGTAATACTTCGTATGATAACTGCTGAGTAAGCTAAGCAGTGGCCAGGGTGGCACTAAGACTAGCATGAGCCGGCTATAACCCCCTTTAAGAGGAGACTTTGGGGGAGGATTTTCCAAAGTCTCTATTAGATTCTAGTTCGAAGAGCAGCAGATAGTGTGGCTGTTTCTATATCTGAATCTCGTCTATCTATTGGGTTATTATGAACTGGTTGAGGTCGAGATAATGAGTGAAATTTAAATAAGGAAAATCAGTTGCTGCCAGATTTACAAACGTGTATCTTTTTACAAATGCCAAACAATAGCGATGAAAATATAACAATAGAAATAAGAATTGTTAGAACAGAATAATGTGTCCCATATTTCACTATGTGAGGTTTTTCAGGAAATTCGATTGGTTTGAAATCATCTGAAATGGATTTTAATAGAAATTTATTTTCTGTATTAAAATCATCCAAATCTATATCGCGTGGGTGTGTAGGAGACACAGACCGTTGTATAGATTCGGTAGGGTTCTGACCGTTTATTTGGGCCTGGTTACCCTGTCGGTAGGCCGATTTAGAATTTAGGGTGGTAGACATATGACCTTCTGTTTGGGGCTGGTTACCCTGTTGGTAGGTCGATTTAGAATTTAAGGATTTGGGAGACATATGACCTTCTGTTTGGGGCTGGTTACCCTGTTGGTAGGTCGATTTAGAATTTAAGTAATGTAATTTTAGGAGATTGGAGATTGGTGTCGACTTCAGTGGACAGTCTCGAGTGACACCGTGGCGAGACCGTTAACCGTTTAAATTTCCGAGTGAAAAGTCTACTTCGTCTTGGCCAGCCTCTTCATCAGGCTGATCAAGGTAGTTAACGCGCGGAGGTGGTCTGTGAGAGCTCTGGCCAGGGAATGTATTCTGTTGGTTTCTATAACGGTTATGGTTATATTCCCGTTTTTTAATCCAAGCGGAGATATTGGATTGGATATGTTGGATGAGACCTGTGGATGAGGGTTTGATGATCTTTGCGGGTTTGACACATCTGGCTTAAATACGTTAGTTCTTAATCTGTTGTTGTTATTATTCATGCTTGCAGACTTATGATCACCTGACAATATTTGAAATACGAGGATGGAGACCCATGAGGAAATGATGGAGAGCGAGATCCTCCATAGCCGCGGTGCGACCAGAGGGCCTATCGGCTATCTCAGTGGACAACTGAATTTGACATAAAAAAATCTGACACTACTCTAATTTGGTACTAATTTGGTAGACGCTATTGCCAGTTTTCAACGTAGATGACGTGGTGTAGAATTATCTAGTGTCAAATACAGTTGTCAACTGAGTTAGCCAATAGCCCCGCAGGTAGCTCCTTCGTTTTCTTGGTGGATAGCGCTATTTTCGTGAGCAGTTGCGACAAGTGGGTCTCTACGCGTAGCGCGTATTGACTGACATTCTCCTGCGGACCTTGTTTGCTCTCTTGAAGGTCAGTAAGGAGGTGGGAATAGTGTTCACGTTCACTAAATTGTGTTTTTAGAAAATATTTGAGTTGGTCCCATGTAGAAAATTCTTTAATAGAGCAGGAAATTTCTGCTTTTCCATTTAGCTGGCTCAATATAAATTTGAACAAAATTGGTTTTTAATAATCAGATGCGAGGTCGAATGCATTGTCACAATTTAGAATGAATGAGCTCAGGATTTCCCGGTTACCATCATATAATTTTATGAACTTGAATAAATGTTTAATTCTAATTTGTGCATCTCTGAAATTGCGGTCGTTTTTCTAGTAACGCGAGGAGAAACAAGTGGTGACCTCACTGACGTATCACTTGCGACCTGTTCTAATATTGGGATATCGATAGTTAATTTACTTTCTTCTACTTTGGGCACTTTTGGCATACTTAACTTACAGGAAAATTAGATAGAACAAGTAGCAAGGATAAAATATATATATATATTACAATCACTGACATAATTATTACGATACTTTTAATTAATTAACTGAATTACGCAACCCTAATATTTGTCAGCCGTAGACAAAACAATGACCAGACTTACAGTATCAGCTGCAATACGTGGGCGACGGATGCAAGCGCGACGGCCGGGAACATGCCGATGCGATAAGACTAGGCGGGGCTTACGACTTTCCAGTCGGCGAATATTTTAATGAATTTTGAATTATCAATTTCTCGATTTGATCTTAGGATACAGGATATCGAAGTAGAATGGATGTTCAGTAAGTACTTCGGAAGGATTCTCTCTCAGTTTGGAGCACACACAGCTCGGTCGAAGGTAAGTAATCGCTGTTCGGGATGCGATACTTTCTTCGCTGGACGATCAGGCTCTTTCCAGGATCTGACCGTATGTTCGTGACGAGTACGCTGAAGATGAAGAAGAGCACTCTTAGCACTGAACTTCATTCACTATAGCACAGGGTTTTAAATTAAGGATATAATTATAGTTCTGCAGGATACGGAGCGAGTCTGCGTAACGGCTGCCGGGCACTGGGGATTTCCGTATCCCACCGCTGACACAAAAAGTTTAACGAGATTAAGGATATGCCTTTAAAAAAAAAAGGATTATTTTAAATAGGAAAAAATACATTTAAACAACACTGACTGACTGCTCTCTGACATACTCTGTAATACTTCGTATGATAACTGCTGAGTAAGCTCAGCAGTGGCCAGGGTGGCACTAAGACTAGCATGAGCCGGCTATAACAGCGCGTTTTTTAAACGACTCGCATGATTATTGACCATATATTATGTCTCCGACTGTCTGTTCACACGCAGGCGTAAAAAGTGACTGGAGATTTGACGTCACACACAGTAAACAATGTCAAGAACTGTTTTCTCTATTGGAAACTAATAATTTTGTTCTGGCCGACACTTAGATTTTTGATCCAAAAATTTATGAAACGCGAATGTTGCTTTTTTAACTAAAAAGTATAACAAGAAGAAATTGGACCACCTCGATTGATCTTCCTCAAATACTATGATAACTGATATTTTTACCCGACTACGAGGGGAGCCAAGGAAGGGTAATGAAGTTAACAGTCTATGTATGTAAAGTTATTAAACGTTGAAGAATCGACAGGGATTTGTCAGGACCATAGCAAGTGGAGCAATGTCGTCTCTACCTACACTTGCAAGAGAAAGGGGTTTGTACGTATGTATGTGGATATGAATGTTTGTATGGATGTTAATTTTAGCTCAAAAACTACTTGGCCGATTTTCGTTAAAAGCGTATTGATTGTCCGATGGTTACAGGCTCTATGATAATACATTCAATATTCATCTTAAGGATATAAGAACATAAAAACTTCAATATTTTTCAATTCAGAAGATTGATTCGGTCATGTTGGGAATTTTTATTCACATTGATTGATTCTGTTGTGGGATATACCGCACTACTTAAATTGGATTGATCGATGTACAACACAAACGCAAATCTACCCATTCGCGATTCTACACAATATGGATCCCGCATAACTGACATACAACACATCATTTATTCCACACAGTCTTCAATTATACACAAACGCGTTTCTTCCTGTTCGCAGTTCTACACAATATCAATTCCACACAACAGATTCGCTATTCCACATATTCGTCAACGCTGGGAAACCGGGACTGGCTGACTTAAACCTGGACCTAAGTTTAGTGGAACCAGTAAATGTTGACCAAGGTCAACCCTATTTAACAAATCTGGTCCAATGGTTTGTTGGTTGACTGGGGTTGACCTTGGTCATCCTTTACTAGGTCGACTAAACTTAGGTCCTGGTCTAGTTGTAAGCTTGGGTATACAATTAGTCTCAGGGTGCCCAGCGATGACCAGGTTGGTTGACCAGAGTTGACCCTAATCAACCTTTACTAGGTCCACTAAACTTAGGCCCTGGTCAAGTTCTACGGTTAGGTTACAATACAACCATTCTCAGGGCGCCCAGCGTTGACGAATGTGTGAATGGCAGTCCAGGGTCCTCAGCGTTGACCAGGTTAGTTGGATAAGAGTTATTATGAGACTTCTATGAGCAACGCGTTCTAGCTTGGGCTGTTGGTGTAAATTAACAATACACTAATGGGCCACCTGCCCTTACAAGCATGGATGGCCTAGTGGATATAGTATCCGACTCGTAAGCAAAAGGGGCCGGGTTTGACTCCCACTGGTGCCATGTACCAATGACTCTTTTCTGAGTTATGTCCATTAGTTGAATACTAACCGATGCCCTTAGGGTGAGAGGTGACCGAATGTGTAGGTAACCATGATCCAATTTGTTCAGGTTCCTGTGGTAGCAGGTCAGATGGCAGTCGCTCCACTGTAATTTCTTGATCTGCCAATCCTGGATCATGGTCAATGCAGACCCCGGGCTCTCATGAGCGACAGGACAACCGGCACATTAACGCCAATATGATGAGATGATTTAAAGTATGTAACGAAAATGTGGAATAGCGAATTTGTTGAATGGCAGCAGTTGTGTGGAATTAATATTGTGTAGAATCGCGAACAGGAAGAAACGCGTTTGTGTATGAAGACTGTGTGGAATAAATAATGTGTTGAATGTCAGTTGTGCGGAATCCATATTGTGTATTATTTATGCCTTAAATTTGTCCTCAACTGGTTGAAGACATGATTTTGGGACAATATTATGACAAAATGTTTTAAAACGTAGTTATTTCTGTCCTTTACGAATGTTTACTAAAACTGAGTGTATACCATGGTGGCTCATTCAAAATTATAACGAAAAAGTATAACATCAGTAGTAAGTATAAAGAGAGTGTATAAAACTTAAATTACTAGGAAACCATTGCTCTTAGAAAACCAGATCCTAAAAATCCCGTCGATATCTATAAGTATTTGCTGTTCTGGAACAAGCATTTTAAAGCCAATAGTTTCAGAGTTATTACAGTTTTAAGATTGACAGCTGTCAACCGAAATGTAAATATCGACGAGCACTATCATTTATCTTCAGGAACTAGTGTTCTAGGAGCAATAGTTATTACAATTTTTAGTTTGACAGGTGCCATCCAAAATGTAGATTTCTACGAGTACCAGCATTTCTTTTTAGAAACTAGTGTTCTAGAACCAAACATGCCTTATTTATAATTCGGAATGAACTGAGAAGAGAATGACGACAGGATCACGTAAGCGTAACAACTTCGATAATGTTAAAGAATTAGAAAATGGGGAGGGGCATACGTATCAGCGGTCACACTTTCTTTGACAAGGTCGGTTTCCTATTTCATTCACACGCGTTGTATCTGTACTAAAAAAAGTAGAAAGATATATGTGTGTGAACTGTGTCACATAAAGAGGAAAGATTCGAACTTTTGGTAAAAAGAAAAAGTCAGATGTGACGTTTCATGTTGACATCTGCTGACATCGCGCCGCACGCTGCACGATGGGGCCAAATTAAAAAACGTGGACAAAATTCATACAGAACCGACATTTCGGGTTTGGATTGCGGGTTTTGCCCAATCATGCAGTGCGCCACGCGGCGCGCTGCACAGTGGGACATTTCGCCATCTGTCAATGTACTTGTATACAAATTGCTCGGCGTGTAACAAGTTTTGCCACATCGTGCAGTGCGCCGCGCGGCGCACTTCATCAGTGTGTCTTCAAGCTTATCTTTCAGCTTATCAGTTCGAATCTTTCCTCTTTATGTGACACTTCACACACATATATCTGTCTACTTTTTTAGTACAGATACCACGCGTGTGAATGAAATATAAAACCGACCTTGTCAAAGAAAGTTTGACCGCTTATGCGTAAGCCCCTCCCCTTTTTCTGACTCTTTAACATTAACGTAGTTGTTTCGCTTTCCTGATCCTGTCATCATTCTCTTCTCAGTTCATCCCAAATTATAAATAAGGCATATTTGGTTCTAGAACACTAGTTTCTAAAAAGAAATGCTGGTACTTGTAGAAATCTACATTTTGGATAGCACCTGTCAAACTTAAAACTATAATAACTCTGAAACCATAGCCTCCTTCATCTTACAAGCCATGCGCAGAAGTTTGACAACGTCGCATTTTTTAATATTAGTGTACCTGAAAACTACTGTAAAACTACATCGCGGTCGTCGTCGTTTAATGTTATTAATATACCTTATCACTTGAAGGTACCTACTACACATCTTATCACTTGAAGGTACACTAGGTAGGTACCTACTTGCAATTATATTATCCTATTACTATAAATGCCAAATATAATCGATGTTTGGTTTTGTGCGTAATGGATGTTTGTTACTCCTTAACGCAAAAACTACTGATCGTATTTTAATGAAATTTAGCAGTCATATAGCATACTTATAGTCCCGAATAACACATATGCTATAATTTATCCCGATATTTAATGTGATTCCCGCGGGAACGGGTCCGGAACGTTATAGCCGAATTTTATGCAGACGCAGTCGCGACCAAAAGCTATTATGAAATAAAATAATCTATGCCAGCCAAAATATTGCCCAATTTATTTAATATTAGGTATAATATATTTTTAACACTTTTATTTAAGTACCTAAGTATATAAAAACTAAGTACTTACTTACTTATTGCACCTATCTACTTTTTCAACGCTTACATCATCGTGGATAATCAGAGATCGTGGTTTAAAGTAGTTGTGATAACTTTCAAATTGCAAAAATGTTTGCTGCATACAAAAGATCCTTCGGTGGGACTCCAGCATGCTTGGGGAATAACAGAAGTCCATTTATTTAATAGAATTACATATTTTGGAAAGCAAAACATCGGCACAGCTTCTTTCCCATTTTTATGGTTTAATCATAATTATACTTGCGCTTTTTAATGCAACAAGGCCTTTGCATCTGTTAGAGAAAGATTACGAATATAAAACAGAATTTGATTTATGAAATAAGTAAAAAACTATTAACAAAAATGGTCACAGATTGTTTTTCTAAACTCTTATTTATCAAATTTTAGCACAATTATAAATATATTTACTTGTATTTACCTTCGTAGATGGTCCATACGAACGCGTTAATTTGCAGTTTTATCAATATATTTTAAATTTTCATCATAAAATTCATAATTTTCTCGCACATTGACATGTAAATAATGAGTTAATCGGTTCACAGCGACGTTGCCGTTCCGCGCTACAGCATGGCTTGTAAGATGAAGGAGGCTATGCTGAAACTAATAGTGCTAGAATACTAGTTCCTAAAGAGAAATGATAGTGCTCGCCGAGATCTACATTCCGGAAGACAGCTGTCAAACTGAATACTGTAATAACTCTAAGCTTTCGCTCCTAGAACACTAGTTCCTGAAGAGAAATGATAGTGCTCGTCGAGATCTACAATTCGGTTGACAGCTGTCAACGTTAATACTGTAATAACTCTGAAACTATCGCTCCTAGAACACTAGTTCCTGAAGAAAAATGATAGCGCTCGTCGAGATCTACATTTCGGTTGAAAGCCGCTTGTTCCAGAACAGCAAATACTCATAGATAACGACGGGCACTATCATTTCTTTTCTAGGATCTAGTTTTCTAAGAGCAATGGTTTCCGAGTCATTTAAGTTTTATACACTCTCTTTATACTTGCTACTGATGTTATACTTTGTAGTTATAATTTTGAATGAGCCATCATGGTATACACTCAGTTTAATGTTTATATATCTGTCCTTTTCTAACTCTTCGGGAAAAGAACTTCGGGAAAGTTCTGAAAATTTCTAGAATGATCTAGAAAGTACTGAAATTAATAATATCGGTTATTATCAATGTATCTTCATGTATTTTTTACACCATTAAACATACGGTGTATATTTTAACCCGTGCAACGCCGGGTTTCGCAGCTAGTTTATTATAAACTTTTATTTATTATGTTTTTATTGCATAAAACTGGTATAGACAAACTTAATTTGGACTCATAAAGGCTAATATTACTAAAGACTATTTACTAGAATAAAAAACCAAAATTTAGTACATCCTTTCATATATCCCATCTACCATCGATAAGTCTTTCCTTGTTCTGTAGTAGATATTTGTGAAAATCATATTGAAGAAAATTATTACTTACTCGGTTAGCGTGAAGGTTTGACAACTTCGAAGCCGTGTTCTAAAGTAAAAATATTCAGGGTCAAAAGGACATTGCTCGTCGTCCATACATAGTTGGCCTAAGATCCAACAGGGAGGTGTATTTACTTTTTGGGTTTTAGATAATGTATATATTCGATTGAACCTAAATTAAAACAACGGACACTTTTAAGGATTCGAAAAAAATCAACACTTTCGGATTTTGAGGTTATAATTACGTCAATAAAAACATTCGGTATGTAGCAATAACTTAGCATTTATTACTGAGTGTAAGGACGTACTTACATTGGATTATAAATTGTAGGTAAACCTTTTATTGTCACACTGCTAGGTCAGTCATAACACTCTGAACTACTGTTTCGAAAACAGCTCTGCTGATATAATTCTCGTCATATCCCGCTGATGCTGAGTTTTAAAGGCTTGCATCCTTGTTTTCCACCCTACTCGTTATCCAAGTAAGAGCAATATAGGATACTTAACTACCTTAGTTTTCTTTGAATTATCGGTCAAAAATTGAACTCTAGGAGTCTAGGAGTCAGGAGTCTTATGGACATGCAAGGGTTTTATTAAGGATTTCCTTTTTTATTTTCGTGTGATTATAAAGTAGGTATAGCCATGGACTTACTACCCAAAGGGACTGAGCACTGCTTTGACTAAAACCGGGCAGAGCGAGAGTCACCATCGATAGTCCTTTGTCCCTTTCTAACAGTGTAAACACAATGTTATTGGCATAATCACCGTCATTCTAAATTGACAAGTGTCATGTTTGGTGTTGCCATGATTGGAGAAATATATTTACCGTGAATTTGGTATTATTATGAGGTAATCCGTACAATCCGAAAAGTTGTTGTCAGAATACCTTTTGATCTACTGAGGGCTTACCATGAACTCTTATAGCAGGACCTTAACATAATTGCTTTCGGTTTGACAGAGACAAGCTTATGTGATACGTATAGCGCTGTCTCGTTCTAAGAGGGGCCGTTCTGTTTAGGTCCTGCTATAAGAGTTCATGGTAAGGCCCCTGAACGTTTCTCCGACAAACGTCGAGTCGACATAATTATTAACCTACGGCTTTTTGTTCCACAAAACAGATAAAAGAGTTCGGTAACGATTTATCCTACAACAATAGTTTCTAAAGAGAAGTGATAGTACTCGTCGATATCAACATTTCGGGTGACAGCTGTCAAACCTAAATGTGTTATAACTCGGAACCCATTGGTTCTAGAACACTAGTTTCTGTAGAGAAATGATAGTACTTGTCGAGATCTACATTTCGTATGACAGCTGTCAAACTTAGAACTGTCATCTGAAATGTAGATCTTGATGAGTACTATCGTATTGCTCTCGGAACTAGTGTTCTAAGACCAATCGTTTCCGAGTTACAATAGTTCTAAGTTTGACAGCTGTCATGCGAAATGTAGATCTCGACGAACACTATGATTTTTCTTTAGGAACGAGTGTTATAGCAACAATAGTTTAGGAGTTATTTCAGTTCAAAGATTGACAGGTGTCATTCGAAATGTAGATCTCAACAAGTACTATAATTTCTTTCTAGAAAGTAGTGTTTTAGGACCAATGGGTACCGAGTTATAAAAGATTTAACTTTGACAGCTGTCATACGAAATGATGATCTCGAGGAGTGCTATCATTTCACTCTAAGAACTAGTGTTCTAGGGCCAATAGTTTCCGAGTAGCAGGGTAAGCTTAAGCTGGACCCTGGTGAAAACATGACCTTCAGATTGCACCCGGTCCAGCTCTGCCTGGCCCTGAGGTCGGTGTCCGCGCCAAATAATAAAAGTAATTCGGAATTTGCATCAACAATGGTGGCAACACTAGAAAGGGACACAGGACTATCGATGGTGACTCTCGCTCTGCCCGGTCTTAGTCAAAGCAGTGTGCAGTCCCTTTGGGTAGTAAGTCCATGGGTATAGCATTGTACTAGTACCATATGTAAAATGTTATTAGTCTTTGGCGCACGCCTATGAATTTTTTTTTTTTTTTCGGTAAAATGCATAGCCTCCTTTATCTTACAAGCCATGCTGTAGCACGGAACGGCAACGTCGCTGTGAACCGATTTACTCATTGTTTACATGTCAATGTGCGGGAAAATTATGAATTTTATGACGATAAATTAAAAATATATTGATAAAACTGTAAAATAACGCGTTTGTATGGACCATCTACAAAGGTAAATAAAAGTAAATATATGTATAATTGTGCTAAAATTGAATAAATACGATTTTTGAAAAACAACTCTTGACCATTTCTGTTGTTAGATTTTTACTTATTTCATTAATCAAATTCTGTTTTATAATCATAATCTTTCTCTAACAGATACAAAGGCGTTGTTGCATTTGAAAAATGCAAGTAAAATTATGATTAAACCTTAAAAATGGGTATGAATCTGTGCCGATGTTTTGCTTTCCAAAAGATATAATTCTATTAAACAAATGGACTTTTGCTATTCCCCAAGCATACTGGAGTCTAAACGAAGGTTCTTTTGTGTGTAGCAAACATTTTCGCACTGTGAAAGTTATCACAAATACTTTAAACCACGGTCTTTGATTATCCACGACGATGGAAGCGTTGAAAAAGTAGGTAGGTACAATAAGTAAGTAGGTAGTTAGTTTTTATATACTTAGGTACTTAAATAGTACTGTTTAAAATGTATTTTATCTAATATTTAATAAATTGGGTAATATTTTGGCTGGCAAAGATTATTTTATTTCATAATAACTTGTGGCCGCGACTGCGTCCACATAAAATTCGACTATAACGTTCCGGACCCGTTCCCGCGAAAATCACAATAAATATCGGAATAAATTATAGCATATGTGTTATTCGGGGCTGCCAAATTTCATTAAAATCCGTTCAGTCGTTTTTGCGTGAAGAAGTAACAAACATCCATTACGTACAAGGCGAAACACACATTATATTTCGCATTTAAAATATTAGTGTAATACAATTGCAAATAGGTAGATAGGTAAATAGTACAGGAATCTATCCAATTTCATATTATCGAACTAATGTATATTCTTATTCATATACTTCATCACTTAAATAACTAATAACATTAAACGACGACGACCGCGACGATATTTTACAGTAATTTTCAGGTTCACTAAAATTGAAAAATGCGACGTTGTCAAACTTCTGCGCATGGCTTGTTAGATGAAGGAGGCTATGGTAAAATGTATTACGGAAAATGTCGTACTTCATAGACCGGCCCCGCCCCTTTAGTGAAGTGCTACGAATAACGAATAACAATCGAAAATCGGTATTGATATAATATAATCGAATATTTAAAATTAACATTTAGGTAACCTTATTATTTATATAACTAAACTCTTATTCCTTGTTTGAATATCACCTTAAGAGACCTTTCACAACAACGATTTCGAGTCGCGCGTATTCTACGCAATAGGATGATAGAATAATCGTCATAATCGTTGTTGTAGAAGGGTTTTTAATGTCGTATTAATAAATTATCAATTCAGAAGAAAATAAATAGTTTACTTTGTATAATACGTATAGCATAACCATGCAACTATCGATTCCAAGTTCTATGAGAATGATAATCGATAATCGAATAGATTCATTAACGATTTTATACAACCACATCCCTACTGTAATCTGTCAAAATAGATAATGTCTAAATAGTAACACCGAGGATTATGCCGGAAGTGAATACTTTTTAAAATGTTTTCGAAATTTAGAAGTGTCCGTTCTATTAAAATATTTGTAATGTACATTATAAAAAGATCTAGTAATTATAGTAAATGTTTCATGCGTGTTGATTCATAGACCATTTTTAACAATGTCTTTTAGTTATAGAGTATTGAGTTGAATTATTCACATATATTAACTAAGGCAGAGTTAAGTTACTTATAAAACGCGATAAGGCGAATATTGCATAAATTTGCATGAGTCGATAAGGTTAGGGGGCAGTGAAGCTGTCATAATGGTTTATTAGTACTGTGATAATTATAACTAACAAGAGCGTAGCAACTCGCACTTACTCGTACTTTAAATACACGTCAGAAATCAAATTTTTTCTTTAGGTATACTAACCGTCAAGTAAAGTCAAACTTGTTGATGACGTTGATTGACGTTGGTACAGTTGAACTTGTAGGATGGTAGTAGAAGAGATTTGGCCGAATAAATGTCCTACCTAATCATATATGGGTGACAACAGTACTTAGGTAAAAATATGTTTATGACAAAGTTGTTTCCGAATAAAATATCCTGCCTTTTTCGTTTGGCTTTTGGGAAAACGACTGTCATCCACATTACTACCCTCATTAAGGGTAGTTAAATGATGATAATTACTTAACTACCCTCATTAAGGGTAGTTAACTAATGATCATCATTAAGGGCAGTTAACTAATGATCATTAGGTAACTACCCTTAATGAGGGTAGTAATTAACTAATGAGCGACCACTACAATAAAAGGACTAAAATTTTGTGTTATAATTTAGTATTTACAAAACTTTGTAACCGTTAACATTACATTTGTCCTGCGACTGAAAAGTGTTAGAATGGAAAGTTTAATAACTAATTTAGACTTGTTTGTTCTTCTAAAAAGTTAAAGTACTTCATTTGACTATAAAGTATTGTTTGGTGCAGTTATGTCTCGCTTAGGTTACGGGTATACGGTTTTCCTTGCTGTTTCAGAGATAATTTGATTTTTCATATTGGCTCCATACATTTTTTTCGTAATACTCTTACAGATGGTTATAAAACTAATTATTCATGATTTTTTGACATACTCCATATAACGGTTACTGCTGCAGATTTTTTTTTTAAAAATCTTCGAAATATTTTATTTATTTATTTATAAACGGTTCCTTTCGGTGAGAATTTACCCTACCTACATCTACCTACTATTTCTAGGAACCAAGCCTAATACTATATGATTTAACGTGTTGCTAAATTCTCACCGAAAGGAACCGTGTATAAATAAATAAATAAAATATTTCGACGATTTTTAAAAAAAATTCTGCAGCAGTAACCGTTATATGGAGTATGTCAAAAAATCATGAATAATTAGTTTTATAACCATCTGTAAGGATATTACGGTTTTCCTAGCGGTTTCAGAGATACATAATTGGATTTTTCATATTGGCTCCATACATTTTTTTCGTAAAAAAAATATAATTCATTTGTTTTTGCGCAGAGTTAACTCGGATAACATTTTTGTGTATAGTTATAGCTCATGGAAGCAATTCCCGCCAAAAAAACGACACATTAAAAGTTGAGTTGCCTATGTCTATGAAGCTCGATTTTCAGCCCACTGTGCGCCGCCAATAATGGATATCAAGCCCAAACCTTTTATGTACCTACCCCAACGGCACTAATAAAATGAAACGTCAGCGCGCTCCAGACTAATTGTTAAAAGGATTTATCGGGCTCTCGGATGGATGTGTCGTCGTAGCCTATATGCGATACTAATGAAATGAAACGTCACCAGGCTCCAGACTAATTTTTAAGACCAATATTGGACTCTCGGATGGAGCCGTAGCCTATATGCGATTTAGCGTGGATTTGGCGCGCCCGGTAATGGATTCGTGATAGAGGATTTGTCATAAATAATAATGGAGGCAGACTTGTTTTCGGACCAGAAATTGACCTGTTACTACTATTCGTACGTTGTCTCTGTTGCTCCCGCGTAAATATATTTGCATCACGCTCGCACAGAGTCGCGTCCTAAAATTGCGCAACACCTCCTTGCTGCTTTAACTTTTAATCGAACTAACATTTGTATTATATACTTTATTTATTGCAACCTTGACAGCTATTAAATCTGTATTACAAACAATAAGAAAGTACCTTAGTAAACAGCCAACTACAATGTTTGACATTATAATTTTTATATTTACCGCAAAGTTATAAAAATAAATGTAACAATATACATTACTTTTACACAAATATACAGTATGTCATGATATAAGTGTATGAAAAGTGTGCGTGTAGTAGGGAGGAGAATCTTGAAGAAATGCTTGATTATTTTTTTTAAAATATGTTTGCAAACTTTTAATGGCCATGTGAGAAGGCGCGTCCCTCACTTTATATTGTTACACGCTTTTATTTACTTTCACATGTCCCCGTGGTTGTTCGCAATAGTATCTTGCAAGTTAAATTTGACCTATTTCCCCGTGTCTGATAGAGCTGACATTTTGCATACTTATGTTAATTCGGTGACAATGTTATGATACCATCCAGTTGATCTGAAGATAGTGACGGTACGTAAACTCCTAAACAAGGCATGATAAAATCATCGTGTTTGAGCTTGTTTGATTAATCTTGACAAGTACATTGACTGATCACAGACAAAGCACGATAAAATGTTACTATGAAAATATATGTATCATTTGAGAATTTGTTAACGATATGCATATTGCGTTGTAACAATTAAGAAGTTTTTTTTTATTAATAAAAATCTGTACAACAACAGCGCGTTTTTGTGGCGTGTACTGTTTCATAAAGCAAAGACTGACGCTTCTATGCGGGCTGTCACAAGCCAAATCTGATAACCGGTTTGGTAATTGGGCCATTCGTTACCTTGGTACCGTTTTTATGTCAAAAAATCACGAAGGAACACGCGAAATCACGGAATCGCGGAAAAACTGAATTTTACGCGTTCCGCGACGTATCGTGTCACTGATTAAATGTTTCTTTGAAAAACGGGTAGATAGGTAAGCTAATGATTTTTGTTGATAATTTTTACTAGTTACTAAGTAATTATGCAATATGCAGGAAAGCTTATCTTCGCGGGAGTCATTTACGTTCATTATTATGTTATAAAACAAATAAATGGGCCCTGAACTGTTAAAACAATGAGTCTCAGGTAAGGAAAAAGTAAGAATAACCCCTATGGTATATGGGTGTGTGCCTACCGGTAGGTAGGTAGGGATAGGTATATCACAATCATAATAGAACAGGACACGAATGTAATGAAACCTAGTATCCTACACACGTATAAATAAAGTTAAGTACATTTTAATCTTTTAAGTTAGGACTTATGTATAGCAAAAAAGGTACCTACCACTTCAACGTCTGACATCGACCTGACGTGCGATTCATTCGGGACGGAACGTTTTCAGGGGGCTTACCATGGCCTGTGGGGTATGTAGCTGACCACACTAGACCCTGGAGGCTCACCGTGAGCTACGTCTATAAAGCTAGCATAAGAAAGTGAGCAGAATCGTTTGTAATTCTGCTCAGAATTTAGTGCTAATTGAGTGCTAATTTAGTGCCAAATTCGCAAATTTGGTGCTCCATAAGATTTGCAGAAAATACAAATACTGCTACCTTTTGATCAAGCTAGCAGAGTACATGCCTAAATGCCTAAAACAGAATGACACAGCTTTACAATCAATGATATAATATTTAGTGCTAATTAAGTGCTCTTGATATATAGAGATGAGAATTTCAAAAATGCGCAATTTTTTTTTTTTTTTTTTTTATAAGAAAAGTGCTAGTTTGACAGAAACAGCAAGTAATATCATCAGTATCGAGTATTTTGAGAGCATAACGATGGATGGACAGGGCGTAGGAATTAAGTGCTCAATAAGTGCTGTCGACATGAGAAGGAAAAAGGTTCAAACAACATTTTTTTTTAATGTTTTCAGCGGGTAACTGCTAGTTTAACAGAAACAGCAAGTAATATCTTAAAATCGAGTACTTTGAGAGCATAACGATAGATGGACAGGGCGTAGGAATTAAGTGCTCAATAAGTGCTGTCGATATGAGATGAAAAAACAATAGATTTTTTTTTTGCATCGAGTAACTGCTCGTTTGTCAGAAACAGCAAGTAATATCTTCAAAATCGAGTACTTTGAGAGCATAACGATGGGTGGACAGGGCGTAGGAATTAAGTGCTCAATAAGTGCTGTCGATATGAGATGAAAAAAAGATCAAAGAAGGTGTTTTTTTAATTTTTCAGTGAAATACTGCTAGTTTGACAGAAATAGCAAGTAATATCTTCAAAATCGAGTACTTTGAGAGCATAACGATG
Source organism: Blastobasis lacticolella (assembly GCA_905147135.1). Classification (NCBI taxonomy): domain Eukaryota; kingdom Metazoa; phylum Arthropoda; class Insecta; order Lepidoptera; family Blastobasidae; genus Blastobasis; species Blastobasis lacticolella. The sequence continues at coordinate 16,280,713 of LR990045.1, forward strand.
GGTGGACAGGGCGTAGGAATTAAGTGCTCTATAAGTGCTGTCGATATGAGAAGAAAAAAAGATCAAAGAAGGTGTTTTTTTAATTTTTCATTGGAATACTGCTAGTTTGACAGAAATAGCAAGTAATATCTTTAAAATCGAGTACTTTGAGAGCATAACGATGGAAGGACAGAGCGTAGGAATTAAGTGCTCCATAAGTGCTGTTGACATGAGAAGGAAAAAGGATCAAAGAAGTTTTTTTTTTATGTTTTCAGCGGGTAACTGCTAGTTTAACAGAAACAGCAAGTAATACCTTAAAATCGAGTACTTTGAGAGCATAACGATAGATGGACAGGGCGTAGGAATTAAGTGCTCAATAAGTGCTGTATCGATTTTTTTTTTGCATCGAGTAACTGTTCGTTTGACAGAAACAGCAAGCAATATCTTTAAAATCGAGTACTTTAAGAGCATAACGATGGATGGACAGGGCGTAGCAATTAAGTGCTCAATAAGTGCTGTCGATATGAGATGAAAAAACAATCGTTTTTTTTTTTTGCGTCGTTTGACAGAAACAGCAAGTAATATCTTTAAAATCGAGTACGTTAAGAGCATAACGATGGATGGACAGGGCGTAGGAATTAAGTGCTCAATAAGTGCTGTCGATATGAGAAGAAAAAAAGATCAAAGATGTTTTTTTAATTTCTCATGGGAATACTGCTAGTTTGACAGAAACAGCAAGTAATATCTTAAAATCGAGTACTTTGAGAGCATAACGATGGGTGGACAGGGCGTAGGAATTAAGTGCTCAATAAGTGCTGTCGATATGAGATGAAAAAACAATCGTTTTTTTTTTGCATCGAGTAACTGCTCTTTTTTTCAGAAACAGCAAGTAATATCTTTAAAATCGAGTACTTTGAGAACTAGCATATTCTGTAATGACTTCCAATACCTGTTCTTTTGGAACAGATGGCTTTCGCCCTGGTTTTAAGTCCATCTTTTTCAAATGTTTAATGAGAAATTCCAGATCAATTTAAAACACACGCTGAAAAAACAAAAAAAAATCTTCTTTGATCTTTTTTTCTTCTCATATCGACAGCACTTATTGAGCACTTAATTCCTACGCCCTGTCCATCCATCGTTATGCTCTTAAAGTACTCGATTTTAAAGATATTACTTGCTGTTTCTGTCAAACGAGCAGTTACTCGACGCAAAAAAAAAATCGATTGTTTTTTCATCTCATATCGACAGCACTTATTGAGCACTTAATTCCTACGCCCTGTCCATCCATCGTTATGCTCTTAAAGTACTCGATTTTAAAGATATTACTTGCTGTTTCTGTCAAACGAGCAGTTACTCGATGCAAAAAAAAACGATTGTTTTTTCATCTCATATCGACAGCACTTATTGAGCACTTAATTCCTACGCCCTGTCCACCCATCGTTATGCTCTCAAAGTACTCGATTTTAAGATATTACTTGCTGTTTCTGTTAAACTAGCAGTTACCCGCTGAAAAGATAAAAACAATATTTCTTTGATCCTTTTTCCTTCTCATGTCGAGAGCACTTAATTCCTACGCCCTGTCCACCCATCGTTATGCTCTCAAAGTACTCAATTTTGAAGATATTGCTTGCTGTTTCTGTCAAACTAGCAATATTCCCATGAAAATTAAAAAAAAATCTTCTTTGATCTTTTTTTCATCTCATATCGACAGCACTTATTGAGCACTTAATTGCTACGCCCTGTCCATGCATCGTTATGCTCTTGAAGTACTCGATTTTAAAGATATTACTTGCTATTTCTGTCAAACGAGCAGTTACTCGATGCAAAAAAAAAAATCTATTGTTTTTTCATCTCATATCGACAGCACTTATTGAGCACTTAATTTCTACGCCCTGTCCATCTATCGTTATGCTCTCAAAGTACTCGATTTTAAAGATGTTACTTGCTGTTTCTGTTAAACTAGCAGTTACCCGCTGAAAACATAAAAAAAAATGATCTTTGATCCTTTTTCCTTCTCATGTCGACAGCACTTATTGAGCACTTAATTCCTACGCCCTGGCCATCCATCGTTATGCTCTCAAAATACTCGATACTGATGATATTACTTGCTGTTTCTGTCAAACTAGCACTTTTCTTATTAAAAAAAAAATTAAAAAATTTTCGCATTTTTGAAATTCTCATCTCTATATATCAAGAGCACTTAATTAGCACTAAATATTATATCATTGATTGTAAAGCTGTGTCATTCTGTTTTAGGCATTTAGGCATGTACTCTGCTAGCTTGATCAAAAGGTAGCAGTATTTGTATTTTCTGCAAATCTTATGGAGCACCAAATTTGCGAATTTGGCACTAAATTAGCACTCAATTAGCACTAAATTCTGAGCAGAATTACAAACGATTCTGCTCACTTTCTTATGCTAGCTTTATAGACGTCCGTGAGCTCTTATAGCAGGACCTAAACAGAACTGCCCTGCTTAGAAAGAGACAAACTTATGTGACACGCAAAGAGATTGGAATGTTAGCGACCTTCATGTAGACTGGCAAGAAGGTCGCTAGCATTCTAATCTCGTTGGTGGCAGTTCTGTTTAGGTCCTGCTATAAGAGCTCATGGTAAGCCTCCAGGGTCTAGTGTGGTCGGCTACATACCCCACAGGCCACGCCCTCCGTGCCGAAAAAACCTTGCGGGGGACACGGAGAAAAAAGGTGCACGATACCGTTATTTTCCGAGGAAATTCCGTCCGTTCGGTTCCGCCCCGGATCGAAGACATAGTCGACGCGGCGACGCAGCAAAATTTCATACATTTACTTGAGCTACGGATTGAATCCGGGGTAGTTTTTTTCCGTTGCGTCCCGCCCCGGATCCTTGTAGTCTGAGACTAACTAGTGTTCTAGGACCAATATATTCTGAGTTATTACGTAATTATAATACTTACATGGATTAAATCGGGGTAAATCGATTTGTTTCGTTTTCGAAAGTTTACCAGCCATTGCATAATTATTTGGTAATTAAAAACATTCGTTATTAAAGGTTTTATACCCCTGGATAGTCACTTTGAAATTGGCAGTTGTTTACATTAGTGATCTTTAATTTCAGTTCCGACTACTTATAATACGTCTTTTTATTTATTTATCGTAGTATCTACTACAGTGGCGGACTTAAAGCTAAAATAGCATTATCTACCAGTCTACGGAGAGATAACGAAAAAGGTAGATAAGCGGAGCAGGAAGACAAGACAAGCAAAGATTGCACATAAGCTTAGTCAACCACAATCAAATAACAGACATTTACATAATAAATACATTAGCAGTTAAAAATTTGCTGTATTTAACTATTTATGTATTTATTATGTAAATGTCTGCTATTTGATTGTGCAAATTTTTATGTAAAACAGTTTTAAGAGTAGTATACATTGCCATAATCAATTATAGGCAAGGTATGATGGCAGGAGGAAGGAACAATTTAATTTATCCCTCTTATACTATATAATAAAATTAATATATTTCCTCTGAAACAAAGACTCGCGGTGACCTTCCTGCTGACCTCTGTCACATGCGGTACCCAGCTAAGAGTTCTGTCAATGTAAAGCCCTAAGTCCTATACCTGGGAAGAGTAGGTATACGGGATAATTGTACCATATTGTATTGTAAAGGTGAGTTTTTATTTTCTTAACAACTTAAATATCGGGTTAGAGGATACCAAACATAATTTAGAAAAATTGAGAAAAGGCACCCGGGTGCGCACACCGCGAACAAGACTATAGGTACCTATGTAGGTAGGTATTATTGGCTCTTGAAAAGGACCTAGTGACCCATCCCACAGATATATTTAGTTCGTTGTAATTTGTCTTATGTGGTAAACAAATATGGCGTACTAGCAACCAAAGATAATTTATAGGGTTGGGGAATCACCGAATGAGTGACTAGTGAAATAAGAACGAAAATGACGTGATCTGATTTAATTCAATTTAATTAAATCGATACACTACCGAAATAAAGTATTTATAAACAAGCTTCTGCCCGCGGCCTAGCTCATGTGGAACTCGTTTATAATTTAATTAATATTTTGAGCTAAATGAAAGTTTTTTGTTCTAGATAGATGAAACACAACAATATCAATCACTCTAGCTTTGTGTTCGATAGATTTTTATTTTTATTTATTTGTTCATTTTATATGTACCCATAGGTAAAAACAAGAGTAAATACTGTTACGAGCAGCGTTTAGCGAGTTAAATACTGTAGTTGAACACACAATGGTCAAATTTCCGTGTATCAAAGCCGTAAGCACGCCGTAAGTTGTCGTTCCAGATGAATCACCAACAGAGTCACAAAGTATATTTCGAAATCCATAAAAGAAAAGTCATTATTGCATATAAAATCACCAGTCCCAACACAATAAAGTTTTCTTTCAAAATAAAAACTGTCGTAGAAAGTAAATTTTCAAAGTTTCACAGAGATTGTAGATCCATTTCTATAAACCCAGCGTAGGCCGAATAAATTATTTTTAAAATAGTTAAAAGTGGTTGTAAACACGTTGTGTACCAATTCCTATAGAAGGCAGAATTTATACATTTTAATCATTTTTATATGGTCCATAGAGGTGGTATACCATTTTCATGTCGTTTCATAAATAAAATATAGTTTTTATCGTGCATGATTATGTGTGGAAGCAATGTGGGAGTCGATACATTCTAAAGTGTTTAATATTATGTAAAACTCTTTGGTTGAATTATTCATTCTACTTCTCCCATCTCTAAAATCATTAGACATTCTAGATTTCGGAATATCAGTGAGCCAGTGATTTTCAAAATCTGTAACAGTAAGTGAATGTAAAATTTATATTTTCAATGAAATTACTTACGTATTTAAATGAATAATTTGCAACAGTGTCCGTTGAAATTACATTTTATGTGTTTCTTATATAATTCAAGACATCAATTTTGTTACGAGTGCTGTTTGTTTTCCACATAAGACAAATTACAATAAATTAATGGTAGGCAGTCCATGAGATTTCTTTATTTTCCCATAAATCAAAGATTTAATAACAGGTTAGAGATTTTCGGGGCCGAAAGAGACCGTGATAGCTTTCAACCAGCACGTGAAAAGCATGCCCTCAGACCAATGCTCCTCATGTTTAAAAAGAATGGTTTAACCGAATGAAAAAGTATATAAACGTAATGGAGAATAAGTAGTAAATATATTACTTTCTATGTAAGTTGTTTTATTTATAAGTTGAGTTACACAAAACTTTCAGTGTACCCCGCGTACCTCCCGTAAAAAATACATTGTACCTACTCATTAAAGTATTTTTATTTTACTATATGTATTTTTTATATAATACGGTAAATAAACAGGTAAGCGGGACCTGTGATTGCCTACTTACTTAAATTAAAAATATATAATAAAAGCGAGAATTTAATTTATTCACAAAATATTTTTACACATACTTACTCCAAGTTATTGAAAAACAAAAGGCACGTGTAAAAACAAGACAGCACTTACTTCTTAATCCTCCTAAAAGTCCCTGGAAAATGCAATCCAATGTTGTTCACTTCACTTTCAAACAATCGCACGTAGGTACTTTGTTTTATCTTTATAATATTGCGTCTAATAAGTACACAGCCAAACGGACAACACACATTCACAGACACAGAAAACGTAAAACTTCGAAAACAGCAGTAAATATTACGATTAAGTTTACTTAACAACAATTGCGTGTTTATTTAGTTGCGCTCGCTTAATCCGCAAGATAACGACACATGTGCTCTCTTCGCGAACCTCTGGCGATATGAGCCGCCCGCCACGCAGGGTTGCCAGATGTGTTTTCTCATATTTCCCCAGATTCATAATTATTTTTCCCCAAAATGATACATTATTCAGAAAAAACCCCCAAACTTGATTTGGTTTAATTAACAAATAAGTAGGTACAATAAACACTTTTTTCATCAATTTTTTTTTATTAAATGAAAGTTACTTAAATTTCACTAAACAAATTTAGTTGAGTAGACGTTTTCGCTATTAAGCCGTTTTATCATTTTGGCAGTAGGTTCACGTATTTTTATTTATTTTAATCTATTCATATTGATTCGAATCATAATGTTATAAATCAATTCGAATCAAGGGTTAGTTTGAATCGTGATTCGAATTTTTGCCGGATGATTCGAATAATATTCGATTCAAGTCCCATCACTAGTTTAAATGGTCCACAGACTTTTTTGTTCAAGGGTTTTCTGGCACTGGAATCAAGTTTTTAGAACTTGTCTTAAAGATTCATAGAATTCATTTTATCGTCATTTGTAAATGTAAGTTATTCTATAATCGGGGCCCAATATTTTCCCAAGATCTTTTTTCCCCAAAAGTTTCCCCAAAGATTCTGTTTCCCCAGTTTTTCTCCAAGAGTCAATTTTATCCCCAAAATTGCGAAATAAACCCCCAAACTGGCAACCCTGGCCACGTCCCGCCTACCCGCCAGCCAGCCGCCACCAACCGGCCGGCCCACCCACCAGCGCCCGCCGCAGCCCGGCCAGACTACTGCGAGCAGCATCAATGCAAAATAATGCAAATCAGCACTCGTCATATGTCTGGAAACTGCTTAGCTACTGGAGTAATACCTAATAGACGACTAGACTTTATTTTTTTTGTCCTTTGACTCTTTGTATTGACATTGTTTATTTATTTTATTAATTATAACATGTGAAATTTTAAAAATTACCGTATGTGGTTAGGATTACATTTATCTTGTTTGTTGTTCATTTCTGTTGTTATTGACTACATAATTGTGAATTGACCTTCAAAATAATGTTATATTATTAACATTTAATTTTCAATTATAGGTAAATAAACTAAAACTAGACAGTCGTTGTTTGATCGTTTAGTAGATAGGTATATAGGTTACGTAGGTATTTACATAATGATCTGATTCTATACTATAGATAAAGATAGATCATCACTACATAGTATAAAACAAAGTCGCTTTCTCTGTCCCTATGTCCCTTTGTATGCTTAAATCTTTGAAACTACGCAACGGATTTTGATGCGGGTTTCAACAGCAGATAGAGTGATTCAAGAGGAAGGTTTATAAGCAAGTAGAAAGAGGGTAGGTAGGAGTAAAGTAGGTGTACGCGAACGAAGTCGCGCCGGGTCCACTAGTTATGTATAAGTCGCAGCCATCTTGTTAAACCAGCCATTTAATTAAAAGGGTAGCCCGTTAATTAAACGCCGCCATTCGATTGAGTGGCTAAAAGACATCTAGCCCAGTAGTTGAATGTAACGTTCAGCTACTTGTCTGAATGTTACATTCATACATGTTATTTTGCCGTTTTGTTAATGGGGATATAGATGTTTGGTTAGGTTAGGTTAGGTTAGACCATGACCAAGAGTTCGTGATTTAAATTATAACCTTACTAGTGGACCCGGCGCGACTTCGTACGCGTACACCTATTTTACCCTTACCTACCCTTTTTTTCTTACTTAAAAACCTTCCTCTTGAATCACTCTATCTATTAAAAAAACCCGCATCAAAATCCGTTGCGTAGTTTCAAAGATTTAAGCATACAAAGGGACATAGGGACAGAGAAAGCGACTTTGTTTTATACTATGTAGTGATTAATAAATGATAAACCTATAACCTTCACTACAACTAATATCACTTTTATTTAATAAATAAATTAATAGTGGCTACAAATTCAGTAAGAATACAATTAATTAGTTTGCGAGTACCTATAACACTTATAGTATTTAAAACAATAAAATCTTTAACTTATAACTTATTAACTAGGTACTTATAACTATGTAGTAGGAACTTTCTTATTCTATAATATAGGTAAGAATTAGAATATGCACGAAACTTTGACAGACATTTATGTTTCCAATCATAAGTATAAAAAGAAAATAAACAAATTACCACACTCTAAATTTAGTTAAAATGTATACAAAAACATTCCTTGCTATGCGAGCTGTCCGACGCCATATTTGTTTCGGTGACTACAAGCGCCGAATTGGATAAAATTTAAACTAAAATTAAATTACCTGCCTCATTTTATGTCAGCCGTCATCAAAGGGTTAGCTTACTATAAGCCAACTAGTTAAACGTATAGTGTTGTTAGTTCAATCAACGAGCAGCCTAGACATTCAATTGAATGCCGGCCGTAATTAAAAGACTAGCCTTCTAATTAAATGGCTGATTTAACCAGATGGCTGCGACATATACATGTAGAGGTAATGCGCTGATAACATTTGACTAAATTCAGTAGCCAAGGCCAGAAGCAACAAGCGTGATAGCAAATCAAAGTGGAATGTATTGCTCATTAAATAAGATAAACTTTTGTATTACGGCTTTTGAAAAACGGAGCGACACGTAGCATAATATAAGTGAAGAATTTAGTCAAATGTAATCAGCTCATAACTCCTAGTCCTACAGTCTAGTCCAGTATTTATGAGGCGAGTAGGTGATCGGGCGATTGGACACGGTTTATAGTCCTCTGTGACCCAGACACGGATGCGTGTCAAAAGCCAAGATAAAATAGTAGGTATAATATTGCTACAGTGCCGCAAGATTGCGGCTTAAATACTTTTTAGTTATTTTCGCTCGCGAGCAACCTCTATAGATCAGTTTCCGTTTTCTTTTTCACAGTATTTTTGCCAAGACTGTAATTTTTAAATTTGGAGAAAATTAGAATATCGATATTTCATTTCTATGAAGATTTTGGTTACGTCTCATGGAAATGTTTTTATTTTCTATACGTTTTACTGTATCTGCCTTACGCAACAGTAGGTACTACATATCTTTAAACATTTGGAACTTAAAAGTGTTGCTTCGTTGAAAGGATTTTTTTCTCCTGTTAAAGGTTAGTCTTTAGGTCTTTTGTAATTTCCGTCCATTAATTTTTGATAGTTAGTGCAACAGACGCGCTCAGTCCTTTTCTCCTGTTTGCTGCGCGTAGCGAATGCAACACCGGGATACCGGGATCCCGCATACATTTTGCAGGACTAATCCCGGTCGAAAATTTTGCGGGATCCCGCTGGACTGGCGGCTCGTGGGCCGTGGTCTGGCTGGCTGGGCGCTGGCTAAGCGATGCGATGAACACTAACCGATGAGAGGCTATACTTGCAAGTTTAACTATCGAACCACCCCATATAAGTTCGAACATTTCTGTCATTACAAATCAGATTTCGGTTTTCGCAGTTTGATAGCCAATAAGGCAATGATTACTTCTATATTTGATTAATATGTATAAGAGGTAATCAAATACATAGGTATTCATTGTCTTGTTGGCTAGAATTACGCGAAAATGTAATTAAACATTGATAAGTATTTATTAGTAAGACCAATTTGTAACGCCAGAAATGTATGAGCGTAAGTATATGGAGTGGTTTGATACAATACAATACAAATGACGGTGTATCATGCAGTAGCTCCAAGCGCCAATTTGATTTCCCATGTGCCGGTATCTCTGAGGTGAACTACCGCAAACTGGGCGACCGCAAGAATAGCTGGCGTTGTACTGAATGCAGGACACCGGCCAAACCTACCAGCCAGGCCAAACAAGACTCTCACCTGACAGAACAACTTAAGGAAATGCAAGCAACCCTGGCTAACATCACCAAACAACTGGTGCCGCTGGCTACACTGGTGGAGGATATGGGTGCTATCAAGCTGCATATATCAGAATTGAAGACCTCATTGGAATTCGCGCATGACGTGAGTAAAACTAATTCAGACAAGATAATATCTTTGGAAAAAAAGTACTGGATTTGGAGGAAAAATCAAATACACTGAATGTTCTTCAAGCAGGGATCCATAAAATTAACGATGATTTGCGAGAGAAAGAACAATGGGCAAGAGCTAACAATGTGGAGATAAAGGGAATCCCCATCAAAAAGTCTGAAAACCTATACAATATTGTCACCAAGATAGGGGAAATAATCAAGTGTCCTGTGAAAAAGGAGTCCATAAATTATATCGCCAGGGTTCCCAGCCTGCAGGACAACTCGCAAAAATCTATTGTAATGGCACTGAATAACCGTTACGACAAAGAAGAGTTTGTTGCATCCGCACGCAATCACAAGAAGTTGCTAGTGTCAGATGTTGGTTTGTCGGGTGGCGATCAGGTTTACATTAATGACCACCTTACGCTACACAATAAAGCTCTCCTTAAAAAGGCTAAGACCTTAGCGGCTCAAAAAAACTTCAATTTCATCTGGGTCAGACACTGCAAAATTCTAGCCCGAAAAACGGATTCTTCACCGATATTCAGAATTGCTACCGAAAAGGACCTTCAAAAAATTTTATAAGTTCGTCTCTGAATGTTCTTAACTTAAATACCTATCTTCTGTTTCAAAAACTAAATTTAAGAAAAATAGATATAATTTACTGCTCTATTGGTAAATGTTGCGTCCGGAAGCTAAGAAGCCCTGTCTGGTTTGTTGTGATTGTTTCGATTATTGTTGTGGCATGCACTCGTTCACTGACGACTAACTCTCTAAACTTGCACGATAAATACTGTCTTATTGCTGCGTCCATAGCGCTCTTAACCCCGTGTGTGATCTGTCGGTACATACACATAGACGTGTTAAAATTTTTTTGTCTTACCCACAAGTTACTCCGTACTGTAATGCTGTGGTATGTTTGTTATAACAAATACGCTACAAACTTTGTGTTACTTATGTTGACAATTAAGTTCTATCGTGGGATGTTTGAACCGTTAACTATATTATACCTACCTTGTTCGTATAGCTACCTATCGCGATGTCTAATTTAGTCAAAATGTACTACCAGAACGCCCGTGGGCTACGTACCAAAACATCTACATTTAAAAGAAATGTTATGCTAAGTTGTTACGACATCGTAGCAATAACCGAAACATGGTTAATTGACGGTATTGGAGATAGCGAATTATTCGATGACCGGTATATTGTGTGGCGGCGGGACCGCGACTATGCGACCACGGGCCAGCGGCTCGGCGGCGGCGTGTTGGCGGCCGTGCGCCGCGAACTCGCCGCCGCCGGCCGCCCGGAGTGGCGCTCCACGGCGGAGGACTTGTGGCTCACGTTGAGTCTGACCATGGGTCGGCGAAATTTATCGTTACACCTAGGTGTCATATACTTATGCATAGAGGGGAGTGGCAACTATTTAAACCAACAGCTGAATAATTTTGCACTAAAACTTTGCGATAATTTCAACTTATGCCCTAATGACATGTTTGTGTTGCTTGGCGACTTTAACTTACCTAATATTACATGGAGCTCTAGTGCTGACGGCTGTCTGGTGCCCGTAGGTGCATATGGTGATTCACAAATGTTATTTCTTGACACTTTGGTTGAGTGTAATTTAGAGCAGTTCAATTATGTATGTAATGTTAATGATAGAATATTGGACTTGGTACTCTCGAATCATAATTTAGATCTACGTCCGTGCGATGACCCATTAGTGCCTGAAGACTCACATCATAGGTCTGTTTGTATTGACTTGCAGCTGGATTTCCCCGTTAGCCCGCTAGAGAATAATGTAAGAACCACCTATAATTATATCAAAGGAAATTTTGAACTGTTGAACCAATCTTTGTCCCGTGTCGAATGGGTGGACATACTGAGTAGTAACTCTCTTGAAGAGGCTGTTGGTTCATTCTATCGCATCTTGCGGGACCTACGGGAGGCACACATTCCGCACCGAGTTATTCACAAACAGACTTATCCCGAATGGTACTCATCCCCACTTAAGAAAATTCTTAAAGAAAAATATAAATATATGAAAAAGTACAAGCGATACAAAAATCCAAACTTATGTAATGCTGAGAGAACGCGCTAAAAAGGTGGAGGCGGAATGCTACCAAGCGTACATTACTAGGGTTGAAGGCTCGGTCATAAATAACCCACGGATGTTTTGGTCCTACGTCAAATCGCTCAATAGGCCCGCCCATACACTGCCATCCGCGATGCACTACGACGGCGACACTGGTACCGGGGGGGAGGCAGTGTGCAACTTATTTGCTTCGTACTTTAAATCGACGTTTCTTGCGCCTGCAACTGCCGTACCTAGTGGGTCGTCATCAACCGAATCGACGTATCACAATTTTTTGGTCAGTGACATAGAAATTTACCCCGACGAGGTCTTAAAATTGTTAAAAACCATCAACGTAAACAAAGGAGCGGGCCCCGATGGCTTGCCTCCAGTTTTTATAAGTCGGTGCGCGCAGGAGTTGACGTTACCTTTAACAATATTATTTAAAAGGTCTCTCCACGAAGGCATAGTTCCTAACATTTGGAAATCGGCATTTGTAACACCCATACACAAAAGTGGGGATAAAAGTAATATAAAAAATTACAGACCGATTTCCAAATTATGTATATTTTCTAAAATATTTGAGCGAATTGTTTATAGACAAGTCTATGCCTCATTGCAGTTGTATTTTACACCAGAACAACATGGATTCCTGGCTCGTAGATCTACTACTTCTAATTTACTGATGTTTAATGATTTCGTGACGTCACACATGGATGGAGGGGGACAGGTTGGCTCGGTGTTCACCGAGTTCAGTAAGGCTTTTGACCGCATCGATCATACTCTGCTTCTCACGAAGCTACGCAATGCTGGTATCCATGGCAACCTATTTAGATGGTTCTGCTCTTATGTGGAAAATAGGTCCCAAGCGGTGACGGCGAGTGGCTATACATCTACATGGATGCCAATTCCATCCGGCGTTCCTCAAGGATCATTGCTCGGTCCGCTGTTATTTGTCATTTTTATCAACGACATAGGTAATTGCTTTAAGTTCTCCAATTTCTTACTATACGCTGACGATACAAAATTATTTGCAGTCGTCAAAGATTTGTCTGATTGCTTTGGACTACAGAGCGACTTAGACAATCTAGAACAGTATTGCGTCAGAAACAAGTTGGACTTAAACATACAAAAGTGTTTTACGATGACATTCACACGGAAACCGAATCCCATCACATATAATTATTTAATTAGCAACAAACCCCTATCAAAAGTCGGGCTCATTCGAGATCTTGGGATAACACAAGACTCAAAACTATTATACGATTCCCATGTTGACACCGTGGTAAGAAAGGCATCGAAGTCCCTAGGTTTCATTAAAAGATCTACCTCTAAGTTTAATAACATTAAAGCTATCAAAGTATTATATTGTACCTAAGTGCGAAGTATTCTTGAGTACGCTTCTATGGTATGGAACCCTCACTATAGAGTACACATTAGACGTATTGAATCAGTGCAGAAAAAGTTCTTGAGATACTTACAATTTAAAAGCCGACAGATTATTCATGGGTATGAGAACCGCTGCAGGAAATTTCATTTCTTACCTCTTGAAATCCGAAGGGAAGTGGCTGATATTATTTATCTACTGAAAATTGCGAACGGAGCTATCGATTGTTCAGCTTTGCTTGAGAAAATTAATATTTTCGTACCAAACAGACGTAGTATCAGACACTTTCAATCATTAGCTAATGTGCAAGCTAATGCGAACTATCGGCGAAGGTCATTTTTCTCGCGGGTCGTGAGACCTTTTAACATCCTACATAATTTGCACATTGAGATGGATTTATTTAACACAAAGCTGGTATCAGTAAAGCGAGTGTATGCAGAAAAGTTCTTTCATTCTTCCAAAGACGCAAGATCAAATTAATGAACTAATTTTACACTGAGTAATTCAGACTTCTTACGATAATTTATGTAATTCTGTACAAACTGTAATCCTACTTCTAGCATCCCGTATCATTTAAATAACTATCTGCGAGCACCTGTTAATGGCCTTCCTGTTATATATGTTTGTAAGTATTACTTGTAATTTGCTGTTGGTGTTCTGAATAAAGTAAAATAAATAAAATAAATAAATATAGTTATGCGTGCAACTTGCAAGTTTATTTCCAAAATAATGTATAATTTGCTTACGATGTTGTTTGTGGTTTGTACGTAAATATTTCAATTTATGTTGATGTTGGCTAGAGTATGTCAATTTATCTCTTAATTTTGACTTCTCTTGAATTTAAGACTAAGATGGTTCAGTCCCGCAAATACCTGGATTGAAATCATCTTGCGGAATCCCGACCTAGACCTAGACCTATATCCGGCATCAACCTGGCCTGGAATCGGCCAAGACACTGTCAGCACATGACCTTCAAGGAGGACCTGAATTTTGAACTTTTTATCAACTATTTGCTATATCTCATTTTTTTTTTTTGTGCCCAACGCAAATATAATAGGCACCTTCCGGTATCGGTTGGCCCTCCCAGGAGGTAAACTCTCATGAGTACCAGCCGGCCGGCCGTACTGGTTATGCACGACTCGCCAAAAAGGATCCTAGACGCATACGTCCTAAACACCCCCTGGGAGCACCTGTAGCGGGAAGTTTTTCCAGGTTTCATTGGATGCCACATGCGACACCCCGTAGGGATAGGGTGCGCACAACCACTGTGACTTAATTTATAGATACTCTTTATAGGGCTCGGCGAGACCGTCGGCGAAGGAGACGTCAGGCACGAAGGCAGATTGGAACATGTGTCACGAAGGCACATGATCCAATCTGATCAGGCTCCCCTGGTAAGAGGGCCACGGAGGTCAGATGGCAGTCGCTCCACTGTAATTACCTGATCTGCCAAATCCTGGATCATGGTCAAAGCCGACCCCGGGCCCTCGTGCGCGAGAGCACAACCGTGATGATTAACATCAAGATGTGATGAGAAATGCCTACACTCCGAAATTTACCATCATCCTAGTCAATTAGGACCATGATATTAATTGTATCTTTTTTAGGAATAATTCTGGCTATGTTCACCCTTGTAACCGGGGTCGTCTTTAACCTATTGGAGCACTTAGGATCATGGAGCCGCTATGACCTTGACAGAACACTATTTTGGTAGGTTAGATAGATTAAGCAAGTAACCAGTGGCGGGCGTGGGTTGCTTTATAGGAGCCCCGTATCAATCTAGGTCTCACCTTAAGTCAATAGATAAAATGTCGTCGATATAAATAACTAGGAACTAGGAAGCCTATGAATCGCGGAGCCTTGGGCAGGCCCTAAGTGCCTAGTGGGAAAGAGTGGCCTGCCTGCCCTCTCCACCTGCCCCCCCCCCCATCTGTCATTTTGACATAATATAGTCGAAATTTTTACGCAATTTCAATGTACTAAAGAGTGAGCGTAAAGGGTCTCTTTTAAATTGAGTTAGCGTGAAAAAAGTAGGTTCGCGCAGGTAAAAACTATAAAGTAAGCACGTACTAAGTACTGTAGTCAGTTAAAGTCTGAAAAATAAAAAATCGTTTGATTTTTTCGTTTGGTTATCTGGCAGGAACTGGGGGCAGGCCCAGAGTGCCCAGTGAGAAAGAGGTGCCTGCGTGCCCTCTCCACTTGTCCTTCACCTGTCCTGAACTTGCTCTATACGTGCCCAATACCTGCCCTACACCTGTTCTACACCTGCTCCACACCTGTCCTACACTTGCCCTACACGTACCCTCCTTCTTCTTCTGTTCAAATTATGGCTTCACTGTCATTTGACTATGAATTCGCCAACGTCAAAGTTCATGACATAATACAATTTATTGGTGGTTGATCGGTCAGATTTTTTTTAAAACACCTTTTAACCTGCCCTACACCTATTCTACACATACCCTACCCTTTTTTTCTTACATAGAAACTTTGTCTTAAAACTAACAAAACCATTAAAAAAAGAATTATTTTAATAGCCATTCTGTAATAAATTATGCGCGAACGTACAACATTTTTGTACCTACACAAGTACACCTAACTCAAATACACAAATTAACTGCGTTTATCATTTCCGCCGAAACAATTAGGAAACTATACCTATTATATTACTATAGGTAATTAATTAGGTACAAAATAATATGATGACTACATAAAACGTGACATGGAACATAACACGGTGAACTGACGACTACGATAAATAAGTAACAAGTAGGTAACTATGCGAACAAAACTACAAGACTTTATATATTTGATATTTTTTAGATTACACATAGCATTTGATCAATATAACTTGTTAGAGAGCAACGAACTTGATAAATACCTAAACTAGGTACCTACCTACATTTTACCTATGTAGTCCGGTCCTTATGTGCCATAAGTACGTTCCAGTAGATAAGTTGTTACCTACCACTACATGTATGTAATTTTGAAAAGTATGCGTAGACATATACCTATAATTACATACATAATTACTTACATAAATGCACATGTTCCGGTCACAAAACAATGGCACACAACTTTAACAGCAAGTTTTATATTAGGGTGCATTATGATCGCTTTAGCATTTTGGAAGTACCATAGGACCACAGAACAATGATCGGGCCACACCGCCCGCGCGGACCCAGGGCGACACACATGGACTTTAAAGCTATGTGCATAGGACAAATAAAACAAAGGATCGGACGGAGGAAACGACGGGATTTTTAACAGACGCTGCTGTGCACATGTGGGCTTTTGTCAGAAACAGGGTTTATTAAGATGTTTTCGGACGACGAGGATTTTTTTAAACGGTGCGCGCGTTTGTCTTTATGGCGGTCTCGCCCGCATTTCTTTACTTTTATTATATGCAGTTGCCGTCAGCGCTGCGTCGGTACATTTTTTTAAATATAACTAAGAGTGCCGAGGAAGTCGCTCATAAAGTAATTTAGTAATACTACGTTTTGTTGGCTTCGGAAAAGGAGACGGGCTTGAGGGGCTGAGGTATGAAGTACGGAGGAGACAGTAAACAAATAAATAAATAAATATTCGTCGACAAAATCACACAGCGCCATCTAGCCCCAAACTTTGCAAAGCTTGTACTATGGGTGCTAGATAACAGATATACTACTTAAATACTTTTAAATACATACTTATTATACATAGAACACCCAGACCCTTAACAGAAATTAAAATTCATCAACTATCAACAACAACATTTAAAGTAACTGTCTTCTTGGTGTAAGGCCGCGGAGCTGGGTGGTTGTTCTTCGGTTAGGTATATTTTCTTAGTACGGAGAGTACACAGGCACCGCGTAGTGTATTCGATAGTGTTGTAGAGTGCGAGTGCTAACAGTAGGTAGGTATCAACGGTCAATGAGCAGTTTTCCAATAGGTATCTAAAGCATTCCTAACCACTCACTAGATGGCGCCCCGACAATTTTGGTAATTGACAATTGCTTGAAATAGGTTCTTAGCAAACAGGATATAAACACTGGGTACGCTGTGTTGGATAATATTGTATTTGTCAATAGTTTTCAACCATTTTAGAGGTTGTAAAAATAATGGAACATAATGCCAACCTCTATAAATATTTCTTTTTACATTTCGTTCAACCTTTAACAGTTATGTTTATATTAATAAACATTTTATTTTAAAGTTTAGTATTAGTTGGCTGCATGAAATCACTGCCACCATCATACAGATTAAAAAAAAATTACCAAAATTGTAGGAGCGCCATCTATCGATGCTTTTTGAAACTAACTATCAATACCTACTGGAAAACTCCTCATTGACGACCTGAGTGGTTCAGTTGGTCAACCGGTCTGCCACGCAAGAGGTCCCGGGTTTGATTCCCGGCCGAGCAGAAATTGAAATGATGAATTTTAATTTCTGTTACGGGTCTGGTCGTTCTATGCATAACTAGTATTTATTTAAAAAAAATATATTTAAGTAGTATATTAGTAATATATCACCCATAGCACAAGCTTTGCTTAGTTTGGGGCTAGATGGCGCTGTGTGAATCTGTCCAAGATTATTATTATTATTTTTTTTTTTTCTAAATTCAATTCAAATTTAAAAATTTCTTTATTGAATAGGACATTAAATATCTCTTTCAATCGTCAAAAAGGAGGGGGGTAAGAAAGTAGGAAGGAAACACACAGTGACACTCTGATTATTATTATTATTAATTAAACTCAGGTATTTCGCAACAAAAGTCGGCAGTGTAGACTAAATATCTAGGTACCTACTTACCTGCTTATTCACTCAATGGTTCGCGCAAGAAGCAAAACATTATACAACCCTAAGAAATATAGGTACCTAAGTACAAATTATTACTGCTTTTGCATGAGGGTATTGGTACCGACGCATACAGGGTGACCTTAGCCTCTGGACAAATAATGAAAGCTTGTATAGGGACTAGACTTTTGTTCAGACTAGAGATGAAACGTATATCTGGTTACTATCCGGTTTCCAGCCTATCCGGCCTTAATTTACTATCCAACCGGATACCGGATAGTGCGCTGATATTCGGCCGGATACCGGATAGTAAAAATGAATGAAAAATCCAATAAATTGATTTTGCACATCGGAAACAAAACCCTCCTTCTGACGCACTCGGGTAAAAAGTCGTCTCAAAAAGTTAAAAAACCATAAATATTAATCAACGCACTATTTATTATGTTGACTCTCTACTCGTAGGTATCAATATTTTGATAGGTTCGCAATTTTTTTAAATATTTTTCTTTTTGTTTTCTTCCTCCAATTCTCTCAATTCTGAGTAGTAGTGGCGTCAATAATATTGTCCTTCAGCTCCTGTTGGTACCAGATGCAATTCTGATAAGTAATCTCAGGTCTGCTATTTGTCTTCGTTTGAGAAGTGGAGGAAGGTGGTGTTTCTTGCATAGGCGTAAATAATTGTCGGATTCATAATACTGACCCGCTCGATAGCATAAATTATCTATCTTCTAATATATAAAATTCTCGTGTCACAGTTTTCGTTGCCATACTCCTCCGAAACGGCTTGACCGATTTTGATGAAATTTTTTGTGCTTATCCGGTATCTATGAGAATCGGCCAACATCTATTTTTCATCCCCCTAAATGTTAGGGGTAGTCCACCCCTAAATTTTTTTATTTATTTTTTAGACGTAGGTGTAGGGTAGGTGTAGGGTAGGTGTAGGGTAGGGTAGGTGTAGGGTAGGTGTAGGGTAGGTGTAGGGTAGGTGTAGGGTAGGTGTAGGGTAGGTGTAGGGTAGGTGTAGGGTTAGAACGCTACGCGAACGAAGTCGCGCCGGGTCCACTAGTCTTCTAATATATAAAATTCTCGTGTCACAGTTTTCGTTGCCATACTCCTCCGAAACGGCTTGACCGATTTTGATGAAATTTTTTGTGCTTATCCGGTATCTATGAGAATCGGCCAACATCTATTTTTCATCCCCCTAAATGTTAGGGGTAGTCCACCCCTTAATTTATTTTTTATTTTTTGACGTAGGTGTAGGGTAGGTGTAAACCACCTTTTCAAGGACTTCGGAGACTATACACAGTTTAGATATAGGTCTGTAGTTTGCTGTTTCTTAATATCTCCTAATATCCAGCTCCTCGGATACCTAAAGAATCACCAGCTGATCAGTGACCGTCAATATGGCTTTCATGGTGGCTCAGCTGGTGACCTTTTTGTATATCTAACGCACCGGTAGGCTGAAGCTAGTGAGAGCCAGGGGGAGACTCTGTCCTTAAGCCCCTGCCACACAGAAAAGACGTAAGACGCTGACACGTCGCAGACGCAGCGCCCTCCTTTAATTTAAAATATATAGAAGCGCAAAATATATATTTGCTATTGGGCGCAGACATTTCTGCGCCCTATTGCAAAACATACAGAAAGGACGGGACACGGGCGCGACCAAGGGTGCGGCTCAGGCATACAGCGCTTGCTGTCCTTGTCCTGCCTGCGTACTTGACAGGTCTTAAAAAAGGTAGCGCGACGCTGTCTCGTCCGCGCTCCGTCTTTTCTATATATTTTAAAAATTTGCGTCTTACGTTTTTTTTGTGTGGCTGGTTGCTTACACTTTGTAACTGCAACTCTGAAAAAAGTATTTTAAAAAATCTAGTCAGTGCTTCAATATTGTAATTCGCGCAAGAGCACAACCAGAACATTGAGACCAAGATGACTAAACAGATGTGATTCCCTCGACGGACCCTTAATAAAAGGCACACACAGTTTTGTATGATAACAGAAAACTTTTAATTATACATTGTAAAATTATTCTCAAGCTATGCAACTTGTTTTTATACCTAGGTAGAGCTCGTCTAGTCTAAAATGACGCGCCCCGCTACTTAGTTAGTTGATTTCGATGTGTGAGTGCAAATATTGATAACGACAGTTCATCTGTGTGGGAGCAATGAACGACGCGAGCTCCTACGAGCTCTGGTCTCACCGGCAACTGAATGACCAATTACAACGGCATTTGTATATGTATTGCGTCCATATTTTAAACTTGCTTGTGTGCGTTAATGCGATAGTAGGGCGCGTCATTTTAGATTAGACGAGCTCTAACTCTTTTTATTCTAGTGTGTAGTTTATTATTTAGTTTCAAAAAGGTATAAAGGGAAACTTTATGGCTGTTAACTGAGATGCAAATGGAAGTTAGTTGGAAGGTAAATAAGTTAGGTAAGTAAGAAAGATAGATTGGTATTTAATTATTGAAAAGAAAAATTGACCTAGAAAAGTAAGTGCGAAGCTGTCTTGTCCGCGTCCCATCTTTTCTATATACTTTAAAAAGTCACCGTCTGCCCTGTCTGCATCTTACGTCTTTTCAGTGTGGGCGCTTGCTTACACTGTGTAACTGCAACTTTAAATAAAAGTATTATAAAAAATCTAGTCAGTGCTTCAATATTGTAGTTCGCGCGAGAGCACAACCAGAACATTAACGTCAAGATGACCAAACAGATGTGATTCCCTCGACGGACCCTCAATAAAAGGCACACACTTTTTTTTTGTACAATGACAGAAAACTTTTAATCATAGATTGTAAAATTATTCTCAACTATGCAATTTGTTTTACCTAGGTGCCTCTTTTTATTCTCTAGGCTTTTGTGTAGTTTACTATTCAGTTTCGGAAAGGTACAATGGGATGTTAACTTTATGGCTGTTAAGAGAGGCGCAAATGGAAGATAGTTGGCAGGTAAATAGGCAAGAAAAAAAGAAGGATTTACTTTTAGTATAAATTAAAATTTATTGGTATTTAAATATACAAAAGAAAAATATACATGTCAGAAATAGGTAAATTAAACAATACTAATTACGGCAAATAATATAAATTATAAAAAAATATTTACAAATAAATGTCCCTTGCAGAAGTAATTGTTAACAAAAGACTAGCCGCATTACTTTACTGTTTCGCGAGGCCATATCGCGCAAAGCATTAACCAGGCCCTTATACAACTCTTGGAAGATAGCGCCTAGACCACAAGGCCCAAGCGTCTCTACGCATAGGCGTAGGAAGAGGTGGGGGTCGGGTGGGCCGAGCCCACCCCAGAATGGTCTGGCGCCCACTCCAGAATCGGGTGCTCACTGACTGTCCATTGGCGATTGACTCGGCTTCATTGGCCACGTCAGGGGCCAGCCCCCTCCTGGAAAATAGCCCTAGATACGCTAATTTATTTATTTATTTATTTACTTCACCATACATTTGTAGCATTACAGTATACTTAACACTAATGCACTACAAACGTGACAACAATTTTACAAATAAAAATAGTAATAAACTATGGCACATTTCCATGTAAAAATTTAAATAATTAGGAACGATCATTCATTCATCAACTCACAAAACCTCAGACACATACGTCGCACGTCTGTCCATCCACTAGCAAATACGTCACACTCAGGTGCTGATGTCTGAAGAGCGTTCAGCATGTCCATAGCGCGAAGTAAAGGAGAATGCGCGCGAGCTACGGTTCGCGCGGCCGGAATCGCGAGGAGCCGGTTCTGACGCGCTCTTAGGATTATTCTTGGCTTAGGGGGGACAAATAAACTTACTACCTGTGAGACCAGAGCCGTACAGTCGGCATCCCCGCGCAACGTGAGACACACCATTATAAGCAAATTAAAATTACGCCTTACTTCCAGAGAATTGAAACCTAGCGTACCCAGCAGGTATTTAGTGGGGTATAAAAAGGGATAGTATCCATACATTTTTTTATATAGTTTCTACGCATAACTAAAGGTATAAGTTCAAGCTAATAGTGACCAAATAACTTAATGTTTACAAGAAAGACTGACAAGGACTGACAAGGACAGATTATCCAATCGATATTGCCACATCTACACTTTATAATTTTTACCACTGTCAGGTCAATACGGTCGTATCGTGGTCTTATTCTAGTTAAGTATTTCATTAGCGGATACTACACACACGATATTTATCGTGATACACGCAGGATCATGATATTTATCGAGTGTGTAGCCTAGAGTATCACGAATCATGATACGGATCGCAGGATTTCCGAAAATCCAGAAATCTACGATCCGTATCAACTATCGTGCGATATATATCGAGCGTCTAGTATCTAGTCGATATTTATCACGACATTTCTGTCAAACTGACAGATAAATAACGTAATTTCAAATTTATTTTCATAGTTTGTGTTTATTTTCAAGCCGCTCGCGCTGTGGCCACTATGGGTCTGGATAGTTACTATAAAAGTATGAATAGTCAACAAGATCCTTTTCCTCATAATTTTACCCATTTTTTTCTCTTTACGCGTCTTTTCAATCCTAATGCTAATACTATAGCAACGCAAGCTTTATTAGTAATTTTGGTAAAAATACGTAAAAATCGTAAAAAAATTTGCTTTGCAAATGCTTTTTTTAGGCTAGGCATTGGCAACTTAGTCTATTCAGCCATCAAAATGAATGAAAGAATGCACAGACTAATGAAAATATCGACGATTCTTATCGTGTGTGTAGGGTCGACTTGCGATCCAAAATATTACTCGATATGGATCACGATACGTATCACGATATATATCGTGTGTGTAGTATCCGCCATTGAAATGACTGCGAGCTAAGCTTCTTATTTCCATGGCAGCACTGTTTATGAAAGTGTTTTGTGTAGGTCTCTACTAATCATCGTCATCTTAGGCCTCGTCCCGACAGAAAAGACGTAAGACGCAGATGGGGTGCTGACGGGGCGCAGATACTAAGACGAATGAAATAGCATTATCTGTGTCGCGCCTTTTCTTGCTTATCGTGCGCGAGAAAACAAATGCGCTAGCCGTGCTGGTTTAAATTTTGAGAAACGATAAGTGCGAGTGTGAAGTGCAAGTGACAAGTATATTGTGCGTCTGAACGGGCTATCAGCGCCCACAGAGATACGGAGAGGCTACCCTGCGATAATGAGGATGCGTAACTAATTTAGTTGAGAATGCAGATTTATAGAACTAAGGAATCATTAACATACACTGCAAAAAATTTTGTTTTACGACAAAAATTTACGAAGTTATTATCACTGACACCACCAAATTACTACAGACAAGGACCGATCGCGATCGGCCCGCGTTACGGCTTGGTTCTCATTTTAGCGCGCGTCATTTTCTAAACCCCTAAACATATTCTAAACTTAGGAAAATTAGTAACAAATTACAAGATTGTTATAAGTAAGGTAAATAACAATCTTTCAAAAGTATATTCATCAATAGTGTTTGATTACTTAAATAATAATTGAAAATAAACATACAGCGCCGAGATACGTAGTTGCAAACTGAAAAGGTAAGTGTTATTATAAATTACACGCCTCAAGAAATATTGGCTATATAAAACAGTAGTTTATGCAACTCGCATATAAAAGGGGGTATTAAAACATGAGTGTTCGTTTATCATACAAAACGTAGCCGAGTATATTATTTTGACACGAGTGTTTTAATACCTAATTATATGCAGCTGCATACACTTTTTTATCTACACTCATATTTTCGTTTTAACAGGTATAATTTCCAAAGCGAAATATAGAGAAAATATACATTTTTAATAGATTTGTCATAAACAATAAATCTGTTCATGCGCATCATTTGTTTTGCCCAATATCACTATGAAAATTTCAAATACTCTAACGTAGTTAAACACGTTATTAATTTTCATTGCTCTTCATCGAGGACTGAACTCGTAATATTAATTAATGTCGAGTATCGATCAGTCTACTTCGCATGGCAAAGCTATCGGCGGTACCAACTCATTTCCTGTATTTATTTCCTGATATTTTCCTCAATTAGCTAATAGTGCTACGTTATCGCTATTATAAAAGCACAAACATAAATTCTATTTTAAACAGTTGCGAGTAATATGTTGCTCTACTTTATCGTCCGACACTCTGCGATCAAAAAGTCCATTATGTTGTTTACCAAAGTCGTAGAATTTCATCATACAATAAATTTTGATTTGTCAGTAAAAAGCAACGAAATTTGGTAGCTGGTCGTTGGTAACTTGCCAAGAAGAATTAGAATAGAACAATCTAGTAGCTCTATCTAGTCTTACCCGAAATGTTCCAACAAATTTTGCGATGGTCGCGTTGGAACTTGGCGTATGCGTCATTGACGACCTGAGTGGTTCAGTGGTCAACATGCCGGTCTGCCACGCAAGAGGTCCCGGGTTCGATTCCCGGCCGGGCAGAAATTTAAATGATGAATTTTAATTTCTGTTACGGGTCTGGGTGTTCTATGTATAATAAGTATGTATTTAAAAGTATACAAGTAGTTTATCAGTTATCTAGCACCCATAACACAAGCTTTGCTTACTTTGGGGCTAGATTGCGCTGTGTGAATTTGTCTACGATTATTTATTTATTATTATTATTTATTGAAATAAATACGAACACGTGTTCAATCGCTGTTGCTACGTGGTCCAGAAATAATGAACTGATAGCGGCTTTTATTTATCTTTCAAAACGATAACCTATGACTTTGATAATACGCACTGTTCTATAACTATTGAGATTAATATTTTTTATCATTTCTCATTCGTAATTAACCAGTTCGGGCGTTTTTTTTTTTTTTTTTTATGTCATACGGTAGGCAAGCAGGCAAGCGGGCCACCTGATGGAAAGTGGTCACCACTGCCTATAGACATTAGCAACACCAAGAGTATCGCTAATGCGTTGCCCACCTCTATAACACGTTGCTCTGGCAGCGAAAAGCAAATGCCACTCCACTGCCAAAGCCACGGTTCCCCAAATCCCCACCCCATGGAGCACTGGAAACCTTACTCACCGGCAGAAACACAATACTATTTAAAAGAGTATTATTTAGCTGCGTATGCGTTGAATACTTAAAAAAAGATCAAGGAATCTCTGACTTATGAAGGACTAAGTCGATCATTTCAAGAACAAGATACAAACTTTGGAGCTCTGATCCTAAAGGCCTTGCCACATACAAAGCTCGGCGCGAGCGCGGCGCGTTATTTGCTAGGCAACCATCGCGCGGCGCGATAGTTGCTAGGCAACCATCGCGCCGCGCGATGGTTGCCTAGCAAATAACGCGCCGCGCGATGGTTGCCTAGCAAATATCGCACCGCGCTCACGCCGCGCTCGCGCCGAGCTTTGTATGTGGCAAGGCCTTAATTCTTACTCTGAACAATCTTTTTCAAAAGCCTAACCTTCTACAGACGCTCAAAAAGAGTTGGGAAAAAAATAGCTGTGATGAATATCAGGAGTGATGGTCACTTGTGTAATGATGTGGAAAATTTTATAATTTGATTTAAACAGATGTTAGATTTTCCTTAGAAAAACCCATAATGATAACATATCAAGAGGGTCAGAGTTTTTAACAATTTCCACAACCCAATTTTCCACTTACGTAAATAAAATGGCTGAATATTTTATCAGTACAGGATGAATATGCCAACGGGGTGATCGCTGTTTTTTTACATTATCGACCTATTTTGTTTCAAAATATATGATAAAGCTTCTCTATTTAATTGGGCGGAAAAACCACAGACCAGTTGTTATCGGTGCAGATTTACAGAGGGTAAAATTATTATAGATAAACATGTTTACATAAATCTAGTAGGTTCTCTATGATTGCGCAATAATTTGACTAGGACTATCATCATACAATGACTTTGAAAAGTGGAAAGGAACGAATTAATTTAAGTAGTTATTACTGCTCAATGATTTCGTACCAACCAATGTCAGAATAATCAAGAGCTTGGTGGTATTCGTGTAACGTTTAGTGAGAGATAATAACAATTCAACTCAAGTTAAAATATGGATCTGAAATGATGAAGTTTTCCGTGCTGTAATAAAGCTTAGAGGTTAGAATTTAATTATATTATCGACTGTATGTATGCAAGGGTCCTAGAAAAACCCAAAAGGTCATCGCGCATAAAGGTTAATGACTTAGTGGTAAACTACCGAATTTAAATAACAAATCGAAGCTACTTAATACGGTTTCTATTGTTTGAACTTAATTAAAGTGGAATATTACTGAATATGATATTACCTATAAATTTATGAATTAAAATAGTTTTCAACTAATGAATTTAATTTGATTTAAGAAGATATAAATATGTCGTCGCGTGAAGGTAAGGGTTGTATCAGGATCATTGTCATCATTGTTTACGACCTGAGTGGTTCAATGGTCAACATCCATGGTCTGCCACGCAACAGGTACCGGGTTCGATTCCCGGCCGGGCAGAAATTGAAATGATGAATTTTAATTTCTGTTACGGGTCTGGGTGTTCTAAAATAAGTATGTATTTAAAAGTATTTAAGTAGTATATCAGTTATCTAGCACCCATAGTACAAGCTTTGCTTAGTTTGGGGCTAGATGGCGCTGTGTGAATTTGTCCATGATTATTTATTTTATTTATTTATTTATTTATTGTGGTGATATCAGTATTAGATCGTATTCGTCTATATACTATCAATGAAACCAGTGTTTTCCCCTCGCTCCAATCACAAAGCTCGCGTATTGTTCCCGACCTCCATTACTCTAAGCACTTAGATTCACTACAAATATGTGACATATCTACATACAATTATCAGTGCTCAGAAAAAGACCCAATGTTACTTCGAGTGTGATCGAAACACTCCTTCATTAAATGACATATGATTTTTGGTCATCCGTCAGTGCCATCCTAATTTTAAAAATAAGAGTAATGTTACCATACAGGAGAAATGACACACAGGCGAACCACCACACTGACGAACGCTATCTGGCGGGCAGCCACGCAACCGGGCCGGCACGCAACTGGATCTGCACACAAGCGAAATACCACACAGACTAGGTGCTACACAGACTGGGTGTCACTCTGGTCAGTGCCACTCTAATCGTCAAACTATGAGAATTATTATTTATCCTGTATCACGTCTGCCATAGCACGATACAGGTAAGATGTCACACAAGGGTAAATGGCACAAATGCGAAATGCCACACAGGAAAATACCACACCGGCGAAATGCCATACAGGGGGAATGCTTCACAGGCTAAATGCCACACAGACTAAATGTCACACAGACTTTATGTCACACAGGCGAAATGCCAAACAGGCAGGATGCCACACAGGCGGGATGCTACACAGACGAGATGCCACACAGGCGGGATGCCACACAGGCGGAATGCCACACAAGTGGGTGCCACAGAGGCGGGAGCCACACAGGCGGGAGCCACACAGGCGGGAGCCACACAGGCGGGAGCCACACAGGCGGGAGCCACACAGGCGGGAGCCACACAGGCGGGAGCCACACAGGCGGGAGCCACACAGGCGGGAGCCACACAGGCGGGATAAATAAATAGAAGTTAATAAACATTGCCAACATATCTACTGTTAGACTATACAGTATACTTTTCAATATGAAATTGTTAAAATCATGAAGTAGTAACTTTAACACGCATTACTTCACTAAAAGCTGTCTATAGACTCTCAGCTATGGTCCACGAGTTACACAACAAGTAATCGTCACAAACCCGAACAACTGTTCACGGTGATACAAAAACAACATTATCTCTACTGCTGAATATCAAGACTATATCAGGAGTTTAATAATAAGAAGCTCTCACGTCTATCTGATACGCCAGTCATGGGTCACATCAGTCCATCGGTTACCACACCAAAACTTAACAAGTAATAATCATCGTCAACGATTTTAACTGTTCGAACTAGTATACTCTATCTAGACTTAACGTTACGTTTAAGCTCCCATTTTGAAACGATTCAACAATGTTTGTAATAATGAAGGTGTTATGTAGGTAAACCGATATTAATAATTGTAAGACACCAAAGTGTCGTAAACCGCGATTTAAATGTACCTAAACCCTCTGCGAACACCTCCGGAAACTCCGATTTCAATAAGTTGGCAATTGAATCACTTCCCGCCATATTATGACAATCTAAAAAAGTTAACTTTAAATTTTTAATCCAGGTGCGGCCCATTAGGGGTGGTCCCCCTTTTTCAATTATGTATAACTTTAATATGGCAGAATTCGATCCACACAATACATTGACTTCTATATACCCAACAGTTTCGATAATGTCACCTGTATAAGATTTTATAGTTAACATTTTACTCTGAATAGGTATATGTGAGAAATTGTTCATATAAAATTCTTTCGAAATGGCTGAGATCTTGGTGCCAGTATCGATTTCGAATTTACACGTAATGTTTTCAATTTTTTAATTAGTGAAATAAGGCGCGTCTCCATCACTGCTGGTGACAATATTATAGAAATTACAGCTATCATCACTCGAACCCGACTCATTTAAAAAGTACTGACCTTTCGCCGAAGGCTCACTCTTCATTTTGTGACACATCATTTTGAGATGTCCTTTGACACCACACGCATCATATGTGTAGTTCTTGAAACG
Source organism: Blastobasis lacticolella (assembly GCA_905147135.1). Classification (NCBI taxonomy): domain Eukaryota; kingdom Metazoa; phylum Arthropoda; class Insecta; order Lepidoptera; family Blastobasidae; genus Blastobasis; species Blastobasis lacticolella. Next base: position 16,309,249 of record LR990045.1, read on the forward strand.
GCACTTGTTTGCCGAATGATTGCTTTTACCGCAACGCGAGCACTCCGCGCGCTGAGCGTCGCCCGCCTCGACGGCCTGCATCGCATCGGAGCGGCGCGCGTGCGCCCGGCAGCGGCGGCGGCGGCGGCTGGCAGCGCCCGGGGCCGGCGGCCCCGAACTTTAAAATCTTATACAGGTGACATTATCGAAACTGTTGGGTATATAGAAGTTAATGTATTGTGTGGATCGAATTCTGCCTTATTAAAGTTATACATAATTGAAAAAGGGGGACCACCCCTAATGGGCCGCACCTGGATTAAAAATTTAAAGTTAACTTTTTTAGATTGTCATAATATGGCGGGAAGTGATTCAATTGCCAACTTATTGAAATCGGAGTTTCCGGAGGTGTTCGCAGAGGGTTTAGGTACATTTAAATCGCGGTTTACGACACTTTGGTGTCAATATTTGGTCAATGTGTCGCTTATGCAAGTGCCCATCATCCGCTTTAACTTTGTAAGCCACTGGACTGCATCGTTCTACGACTTTTAATCGGAGTTTCCGGAGGTGTTCGCAGAGGGTTTAGGTACATTTAAATCGCGAATAAGCCTTCATTTGAAAGACGAAACGCCGGTGTCCGTCCGCGCGCGGCCGCTGCCGCTGGCGCTGCGCGCGCCCGTGGAGCGCGAGCTGCCGCTGGCGCTGCGCGCGCCCGTGGATCGCGAGCTGCGCCGGCTGCAGCGCGAGGGGGTCATCCACCGGGTGGACCGCTCCGACTATGGCACTCCCATTGTACCCGTTATTAAAGCTAACGGGGGAATCCGGATATGCGGAGACTATAAAATTACAATTAATCCATTATTCAAAGATTTTCACTACCCATTACCGCGCATTGAAGAATTGTTTGCGACCCTGGGCGGAGGCCAGCAATATACTAAGCTAGACCTGTCCAACGCTTTTCAGCAGTGCTTATTGGACGAGGATTCCCAGCCCATGACGGCTATCACTACTCATGTCAGTACTTTTGTGTATAGACGAGTACCTTTTGGTATTAAATGTATTCCCGAGAACTTCCAAAAAATAATGGAAGAGACATTGAGTGGCCTGCCGTCCACGGCGGTCTTTGCTGACGATATTTGCGTTACGGGTAAAGACTGTGCCACTCATCTCGCTAACTTGAAAGCTGTATTACAAAGGCTTAAGGAAAATGGACTTCGTATAAATTTCAATAAATGTGCATTTTTTCAAGACAGTGTAACTTATTTGAGATACAAAATAGACAAAGATGGTCTACATACAGACAGTAAAAAAATTGAAGCAATCGTGTCGGCACCACAGCCCACGAATGTCACCCAATTAAAAAGTTTCTTGGGGTTAATTAACTTTTATTCCAAATTTTGTTGCAATTTAAGTCAAATATTAAAGCCCCTGTATAATTTACTTAAAAAAGACAACAAGTGGGTGTGGAACGACGATTGCAACATAGCATTCAATAAAGTAAAAAGAGTGTTAAATAGTGCGCCTGTACTGGCTCACTATGACCCGTCCCTGCCGTTGGTGCTATCGGTCGACAGCAGCGCATACGGGCTGGGCACTCTCTTAGCGCAGCGCACGGCTGACGGCAGCGAGCGGCCCGTGTGCTGCGCCTCGCGCACGCTCAGCCCCGCCGAGTGCAACTACTCGCAGCTCGACAAGAAGGCACTGGCGATTGTGTTCGGGGTCGCGAAGCACCACCAGTACCTGTACGGCCGATCCTTTATTCTACGCAGTGACCACAAGCCACTGAGCTACATATTTGGTAAGAATAAAGGCATCCCGGTCACAGCGGCGGGCAGGCTCCAGAGTTATGCCGTTAGGTTAGCAGCCTAAGATTTCACAATCAAGTTTGTGAAATCGTCACAAAATGGTCCAGCTGACGCATTATCGCGTCTTCCTTTGAATTCGTCTAATAGACGAATTAAAAGCGAGGACGAAGCGGGCAGTTATTTAAATTTCGTACAAGAGTCATTTCCGCTCAGTTTTAAAGATATTAAAACAGAAACGGAAAAGGACTCTTTATTAAACAAAATTTATGGTTTTGTTCTACATGGATGGCCTCATAAACAAAACCATGAGAACGAAAATCCCTTCTTTAATAGGAAAGATAATATCCACATTGACCAGGGGTGCTTAATGTGGGGATATCGTATTATAGTGCATCGGTCGTTACAGATCGCGATCTTAAAAGAAATACACGATGGTCACCCGGGCATCGTAAAAATAAAACAGATCGCACGTAACTATGTTTGGTGGGAGTCAATAGACGCGGATATCGAGCGCACGGCGCGGGAGTGCGCGACGTGCCGCTCGCAGCGGCCCGCGCCGCCGTCCGCGCCGCTGCACTCCTGGCCGTGACCCGCGGAGCCATGGGCAAGATTAAATGTCGACTTTTTGGGGCCTTATAGGAATAAGTACTATCTGGTTATTGATGACGCTCACTTAAAATGGATTGAGGTCGAAAAGGTAGATAGTACTTCGGCAATACTAGTAATCGAGCATTTGCGACGCGTATTTGCTAGATTCGGACTTCCAAAAAGAATAATCAGTGACAATGGTCCTCCATTTTCATCTGCCGAGTTTTCTTTATACCTTCAAAGAAACGGGATAAAGCATACTCTCATTGCCCCCTATCATCCGGCTAGCAACGGAGCTGCCGAAAACGCAGTACGATCTGTAAAGCGAGCTTTGAAAAAGGCACAAATTGAAAATGAACACGAAAATAAGGCTTTGAGTAGATTTCTGTTTGCATACAGAAATACAGAGCATGCCACCACTGGGCGAGAACCCTCCGTGGCCCTGCTGGGTCGCCGGTTGCGAGGGCGACTCGACTTGCTGCGCCCCGACGCCCCGGCGAGGTCGTGCGCGAGCGGCAGCGCGCCAGCGAGCAGCGGCGCGGGGCCACTGGCGCGAGGCCGTGCCCGGCGACGCCGTGCTTCTGCGCGACTACTCCGCTAGGGGCCATAAATGGAAGGAAGGGGTAGTCGTAGAGTGATGCAGTCCAGTGGCTTACAAAGTTAAAGCGGATGATGGGCACTTGCATAAGCGACACATTGACCAAATATTGACACCAAAGTGTCGTAAACCGCGATTCACTCTGTCCAATGTTACTAGCGAAGATACAGTGGGCAAAAGTGATTCATTACTGTCGCCAGTGTCGAAAACATCTGTTTGTGGCCCCGAAGAGGAGTGGCAGTTCACGGAAGCGAGTCCTCAACTAGTAAGCGCATCGAGTCCTGAGAGCACTGGGTCCTGTAGGGAGGAAGAGCTCGGATCGCCGCCTCTTGAGGGTCGGCCTAGGCGGAAGGCTGCCGTGCGTTGTATGGAAAAATTAAAAGATTTTAAATAAAAATGTACGACCTCTCTGCCAACACCTACCTACGTATAACATATACCTAAGTTCTCATTCCAACCATAAGTCCTAAGCTATTGTTAATATAGTATTTAAACTATGGTTAATGGCTTTAGATTTAATTATACCTAACTGTGTTTAAGTTGTGATTATAAACAACATACCTAACTTTGTTAATTAAGTATTGTTTAAGGTTGTACTTTCTTACTATAACTTTTGCTGTGATAATTAAGCATTTACTTAAAAATTAAAGTAAATTAAATATAGGGGGAAAGTGTTATGTAGGTAAACCGATATTAATAATTGTAAGTAGGCGGTGGCCTTGTGGATTGGCCGTGTGGTGTCCGGCAGAGTAGAATAGCACCAACCCCTTACACTCATGGGTGTCGTACAAGGCGACTAATGTTTTCTAGGCAAAATATCAAGAGTCTCCCTAGTCTGGAAAATGGGCAGCAGCATTTTCCATTGTATTATTTAAACACTGCGATCTCCAACCCGCCTGCCAAGCGTGGAGATTATGGCAATAACCTCCCCTTTCGTGGGAGAGGCCCTAAGTCCTGCAGTGGACTATTACGGGCTGTGATGGTGAAGTAGGCGGTATTCTTATTTTTCTAATAAACGCCGGTCTAACTCGGATCTCTGCCTTTCATTAACGTATCAGGTGTCCCATATCCAGCCGCCTTCTAAAAAAAATCACAACATTCAATTTGCCATCTACAGCCACAACATCGAGACTTTCGGGGCTCTCAGCCCAATGAGTCACACATGACTCCCAGGCCACTCCAAGTCAGCCAAATAAATCAGGATGTTTGACTTCAACAACAGTTCAGGTACTACTAAACTTGTACTGGCAGAAGGATATAAAATCTCACCATTGCTTACACTGCCTCATCTTACTGGTCCAACAACAGAACTCGAAAAAGTTACTTAATATCGGTAATCAAGGAAATTTCAGTACTCGAAGCTAAAGTTAATTTATAAAACCGACTTATCAACAATCACCAAAATATCTGGACTTTCAACATTTTCTCACAAAGCTTGAAACAACTACCTTCTATAAAAGTCACGCTCCCATAGCCTCCATCAGGCCGGTAAGCAACTATAAAACTCTTCCATAGGCTCCATCAGCCCACCATCATTGATAAAACACGATCACCTCCATCCGATGATGCAACAAATTTTGAGAAAACAAAACTATCACATAAATCTTGTAAAAACCTCGGCTCGATAGTCGTCACATATTGATTGAGTTAGCTTCTTAGATAGATCCGTCTAACAAAGTCTTTATCTAGGTCAAACTAAGTCACATTAACATAGTACAAATGGTTTTCGGTCGAACTAAGTCACAGGTTAGGTTTAAAGATAATTTATTCTCATTAAAGACACAATTTGTCACTTACACGAGAATACAATACAGGTAAATAGGTATTAATTTAAACATTCGCATCGCACAGAACATAAATAAGGTACTCACAAAGAATGGAATCTTGAGATAGGTAGGTACTAGATTGTCACTACACATTACATTTTTATAAGACACCAAGTAAGAACCAACGTTCACAATTAAGTATAGCTTGAATTCAACTAGATAGGATATACTCAGCCAATTTGTGTTTAAAAATATCTAATGACTCAATATTTTTAATATGGGAGGGTAGGTTATTAAAAAGTTGCACTCCATCGTAACAAAACATTTGTTTACCGTAATTTGTGCGTATCTTAGGCAAAGCAAGGTATCCAGGTCGTCTCGTGCTGCGTTTAGACGCATATTTTGTTTGGTCGAGTGAGATTGATGTATGGATCGATTTATTCAGTATCTTCTTAACAAGGATATTTGTGTGATAGTTGTACAACTGTTTAATGTTCATAATGTTAGTTTCTTTGTAGACCCTAGCTGTTGGTGTGCGGTACGGATAGTGAAATAAGAGTCTTATTAATTTATTTTGTATAGTTTGTATATCCTTTAATTTAGATTTATAGGCACTGCCCCAAATTTCTATAAGGTACATAAGTTGAGATTTAACCAAAGAGTTATAAATTGTCACTCGTACCTTCCGAGGTATAGAATGCACAATGCCGCGCAAAGATCCCATCAATGAACATAATTTTCTTTTGATATGGTTAATGTGAACATCCCATGACAGTCCCAAGGGTAATCCTAGATATTTTTCAGTATTTTTTTCTTGTAGGTAAATTTTGTTTATTGTTAAAAGTTTGTGAGCAGGTATAAATTTATTCTTAGCTTTAAAGTTTGTGTAAGAAGTTTTTTGTATGTTTATGGTTAGTAAATTTTGCTGGAGCCATTTGTAGAGGGTATCTAGATCTGTCTGAGCTTGTTCAATTATAGTATGTATAGATGATCCAAAATAGAATAGACATGTATCATCTGCATACAGAGTTACGTGACCATGTAGACCTAGGTTATTAATTGAATTAATGTAAATAAGGAAGAGTAAAGGTGCTAATATTGAGCCCTGGGGGACACCACATTTGATAGGAAGAGGGTTACTTTGATGCTCATTCATTTTTACAATTTGTTGCCTGTTGTTTAGATATGACATAAATAGATCTAGTACTTTGCCAGTTAGACCGACTGATTTAAGCTTCTGTATTAGAAGATTATGGCTCACTGTATCGAACGCTTTCTTAAGGTCGATGAATACTCCCAGTACAATCTTTTTATTGTCAATATTTTCCCTAATTTTAGTTATTAGACAGTTGCGGCAAGGGTATTAGATTTTGGCCTAAATCCGAATTGACGTTCCGATAGGAAATTGAAAGAGATAAGATGGGATTCTAAACGCATATGCATTACTTTCTCAAGGATTTTTGAAAATACTGGAAGTACCGAGATCGGTCTGTAGTTACCGGGGTCAGTTTTCGTGCCTGATTTATATATTGGGCTTACTTTTGCGATTTTTAGTAAATCTGGAAATTGCCCTTCAGATATCAGGTTATTAATGCATGTAGTAAGGCTAGGAGCTATCGGGATTTTTATGCGTTTAATGGCTTTGGTACTGATATCGTCAAGTCCTGAGCTTGAGTTGGGATCTAGGCTGTCAATTATTTTTATGATTTCTTGCTCAGTGCAAGGAGTTAAAAATGAAAGTTTTGGGACAACATTTGTATTTTCTGAAGCTAGAATGTCATTGTGAGAATTGTGGTAGTGCGCTGGTATATCGTTGACCAACATCAATCCAATAGAAGAGAAATATTCGATAAATATACTGCATATTTCATTGGGGGTCTGTTGTTATAACATTGTTGTGTGCAAGGTTTGGGGGGGCGCAACTTGTTTGTAACTTGTTTGAGGCAAGGAGATTTATGAGATTCCACATCTTTTTGGGTTTGGTGGTGCAGTTTCTGAATTTATTATAATAGTAAGAGTCTTTATTGGTTTTTATAAGTTTGGCTGTAGTATATCTTACCTCCTTGAATCTTTCATCCAATACACTGTTTTCTGGGTCCTTTTGCAGCTCAGCCCACAACTCATTTCTCCGATTTATGGCTTCAATAATTTCACTGCAGATCCAATCTTTCTTGGGTAGGTTTAATATGTTTGTTTTAATCACATTACTTTGATTTATTAAATTCTGTAGGGCATATTCTAGTTGCTCAAAGTTTCGAATGTTTTTAAATTTATATTTTTCCGCTAGTTCGTATAGCTTTTCATAATTAATGGCTTTGTAGATTCTGCGTTGTTTTGGCGGAGGTTTGTACTTTCGGAGGGTAAAGTATATGTCTGTGGTCTGAAAATGCGGATTCCATTAGGGCAAAGTTGTAGTTCTTCTTTAGTTACTCAAAACATAATTCGAAATTATCTACCGTCAATCAGTTCACTTACTCGTATTTACAAATTTTTCGATTAATAACTTGATACCAACATAAAATTAAAAAACTAACCAAACCTTTTTTTTGCCGCGGGTATCTTCTATATCATTGGAAATATACGACCACAATAACAAACATTATACTGAAATATGCAAAATTTCGTTCGAATGTCTCCGGTTAACAAACACGCTATCAATTTTACTCTTTTTTTTTTTGATACATGTTGGCATGTTGTCCCGCTCGCATAGAAATCGCGGAGATCTGTGCTGGGTCATTATTGAAATTTCGCACAGCGAAGCCTATCCTATCTCTAAGACACAACATCGTAAAGTACACCAGCTTATTGTTCCACACGTTTTATCTACTGTATTATCAATTATTTACTTAATCAGCAATCTGTAACGACTTATGGTGATGGCAAAAGTCGAAGGCAAGAGCCCCAGAGGCCGAAGTCCGAAGAGATGGGTGGACCAAATATCATAACGATACATCCGTCAACGTCGTATTACATCAGGCGACTGATCGAAACCGATGGAGACATGCAGTTGACAAACTCCGATGATGTCACTATCCTCAGCAGTAAGGCAACGATTAAGAAGAAGAAGTCAATCAGCAGCAGCACCACCATAACGATGCTTACGTACTGAATTTATAAAAATAATAGGACTATGCTTTTAAGTATGTCTTATTCTTGTTTTCCGATAACTGCCGTGATGTATGTAATACGTAAAATCATAGCGTACCATGTTTCAAGATGGTAAAGTTATTGTTGTTATGGTATAGTATGGTATAAGTTATGGTAAAGTAAAGTACAAGATGGTAAAGGTAAAGATGGTAAAGTTGGTAAGTTATTTTCCGGAGCTTTACGCATCGTCCCGGAGCGTTAACAGTGATGATATATTTGTGTGGAAACAAAGAAAATATTATTTTATCAAAATGTAAGTAGAGCTTTTATTTTTCAGTTAAAATTATTCAGAATTCAAAACGTGTTACAGTTACAAGAAAATTTTCTCATAGAATAGAAATATAATTGGCAAATTTTATGAGTGATATTTTTTGTTCATACGCCTGCTAATTAGCGGCCGCAAATTTGATAACCAGTCGCATAGCATACGATTGATTAAGTTCAATATTTAAATACGTGTTTTTTATTTGTTTCAGATGGAACAAAATAAGGATAAAGCGAGCCAATTCTATGTGGTTCATTTCTTACAAGAACCTTCTGAAGGAATTGATTACTACGTATGTGTACCGTACACTTGGGTGATAATCCATAGATTTACGGAAAATTTACGGATATGCAACAACTACTAAATTGTTGCATATCCAAAAAATTAAGATCCCTTTGTAACGAGAGAACGCGTTAAGAAAAAAGAGAAACACGAAATTGAGTGGGCGTTTTGTACGGCCGACTTGAAATATCAATCTGGTAAGTTTTATTAAATTAGTTATGTAATGCATTTTCTTTTTTGTAATACCTCAAATTAATAAAAAATCTTGTGCATTCCAGATTCTTATGAAGATACAGAGCTTTGGATATCTAAGAATAATAATAATCGGCCTTCGGTACGAAAAATTCAAATACAAATGGTGAGAATCAATTCGTTTTTAAATTGTCGCTGTATTGCATGCCTTAAGCGCGAAGCGCGCAGGTATGCTCCACTCTCGCCTAAAAATCGAAATCTCGGTTTCGTCAAAGTTTCTAAATAAATTAATTAATTATTTGTATTTAAAGTGGGTTCAATTGCATACAATAATAAGAGAAAATCCTCAATGCCTATTTTTCTAAACAATATAAAGCTGATTAATCCCACAATTTAGATAAAAATGAATATTTATGAAAAAATGTTGTGAAAATTGCGTCTAACATTGAAAGTACATGTACTTGTAATCTTGATAACTTGCGAGAAACACAACTAAGTCGCTCAAATTTTATTTCAATAGGACCGCGATTTAATTGAAACGAACTAATTAAAAATCACAACTCAATATTTATTAGTTTAATTATAAAATAATAAGTTTTGTACGGTCGAATCTAAAAAATTCACATCTCAGGTAGCCATATGTATTAAAAATATAATAAACATAGTTAGTGAAGACTTGCAACTTCTACCAGAACGTGCAAGATGGCGTTAGCATAGATTTTAATATTAGAACACTTAAGGAATGCTTATTTGGTTTTACCAACCTTTCTCCCATATTTTAACTTTTTTTTATTTAATTGTGATTGATTTTTATATTTACTATTTCTAGGTTCGTCGGTTCCGTGGGATCACGAATTACGCAGTAGCAAGCAGAATTTTTTGTCAAAGACCAAAGATAAATCTGAGAGGACAAAGCTGTACAAAACTTCCAAGCAGGAATTGCCGAAACATATGAACAAGGAATCAATTATCGAAACAAAAAGACAACTCTATTTAAAATGATTGAATTGGTTAAATGAAACTGCCAAGTACTACTCAGAACGCTGATCCGCAGCCGGTTTCTTCAACAGAACAATCGAATACCATCAGGGACGAACAAACCATGGAGAGTGCTCAGGCTGAAGAAACTGCTGCAGCAACTGATGGTTCAAAAAGTACTGAAAGAAGCAGTAACTCTACTGAACAAGTTGATAATGAACAAGAGTCAAGCATGATAATAGACGTAGATGCACTTAGTAACGACGTCAACATTGAAGACCAGTCGCAACAGGAGCAGCCCAGGGAAAACCATGGACCCAAAATTTGACAGCTACACCAAAGTCTCTATCTCCAATCGAGCAGACTTCTCAGCCAAGTCAAAACAGTAATCAAAGCATTCGAGTAAAAGATGTTCGAACTCTTAGAGCACCATCGAACAATCAAGAACCACGCGTTGATGACACTTCAAATACCAGGCAAATTACTTCTCAGCTTACAATGAGCTCACTATCTCCTGAGCTATGTAACCAGATTGAAAATGACAGGAAAAATATGGCCATTGCTGCGCAAAACTCTTCGAATCGAGTAGACCCAACCCTGCCATTACCAAAGCCTGTAACTCAACCATCACCAGCAATGAATCAGAATCCGGTACACTAAGGATCATCGGTTCTTATTGCGAATAACGTCAATTGTGCTCCGATTCCAGGCATTACGACCAGCTCTCAAGGATACCAGCATATATCAGGAATGAATACAGTACTTGCTACTGATCCAAGAGTTGTTTACTCCGTTGCTAGTGTCGCAGCTCCTCAAAATCTTTCACTTAATCAGAATCCTATCTTTGTCTATCGAAGTGTACAGCAAAATTTACCGGCTCAACAACAATACATGCAAATGCCTGGACAAGGATTAATACAAAGATCAAGAACACAAGCGCTTGATCCTAGACTTCATGTGCAATATCATCCGATCAGTGAAGTTCCACAGTATCAACCTCTCAGACCAACTTTCAATAACAATCCATTGAACGTATCAAATCAGTTTCATCAAGCTCCGGAGATCCAACATCAAGCACAGAGGGCAGTCAATCAACGACCACAAGCTCCTGTCTACATCCCTATTTTGCCTAAAAATAGTAGACGAAGCCCAACCCTTCAAGGGGTTGAAAAGACACCACCACCCACTTCGTCAAAAATTCCAAGCTCAATATACCACGCACTATTATCTGTTCCTGAAAAGTATCCATAGAATGAGCAAGAGTTGCAAGCAATTCTAACGAGGATTCCCAGGGACCAGAACAATCCAGGTTTGATGAATGTCCTTCGAAATATCGCAGTCTTGAAAGCAAATTGTTCGCACAGGTTTAATGTGCCTTTGAGTTCATCCGACCAATTACCGAGAATGGAATCTTCACCAGTCCATCAAAATGTCAATCAAATATTGCGCCCGCAAGCTCAGCAGGTTGATCAATTTAATGAAGTGAATTCGACGACAAAGCGAGTACATTTTCAAGATGCCGGTGTCAGGTCTGCTCCTCAACAAATGAAAGTAGTAGACAGTGGGTATCAAACAAACGTGTGCACACAAGAACCTCTGTTATCACCTTACAGTGCAGCATCAGATTCAGGAATTGAGACGGATCATGAAGCAGCTTGTAGCTATGAGATGTCAGTAGATACAGCACATTAGACAGCCAATGAGACTGAGCATAATTCAGTAGACAGGACAAATGCGCAAAACTCTCTGTCAACATTGGTCGCTCAACAACAAATGATGGAAAAATTTGCAATCGTCTGTAGTCAAGTGCATTTTACTTTGCAGAATACGGTAAATGTTTTCGATAACTTACGGAATTCGCTCCTTGAAACTGCTAAGTCATACCAAACGTTTTTCGACAACGAAAGAATCAATGCGTCGGAAAATTCAGCAAGTCACGCACCTTCTAGAAACGTCGCACAAGAAGTCTCGCCGGTTGTTGAAGAAAGACAGAATTCAGCGCCTGTGAGACGGAATTCTAGCAATGGGAATCAGCAGAACAATGCCGTCAGTATACTACCAGAAAAAAACCCACCAGAGAGATCACAAAGAGCAGCCTCATTCCACCCAGCAAGTTATTCTACCACCGGAATATGATCCCAACGATACAAAATGGACTCTTAAGTTTCGGAATCATATAACCGGGCTTGTAGAGCTTATACCTAACAGCAATATCTATGTCAGGTACAGCGAGCTCAAACGTTGCGAACAAGAATCAAAATGTTCCCAATCATTAGCGCAGATGATGTTACATGTAGTCTTCAACTAAAAAGCTCAGGGTGTATGTGCATCGATGACTGAAATAGTAAAGGTTCATTATCAGAGCAGCCCAGATGCAAGACCTACATTAGATAACCATGGATTTTTGGTCCTCCTTAATTACGTCATACAGTATAGTTTCAAATGTAAGTGGAGTGCTGATGTTGTAAAAATCCTTCATACTTTAGATCTTGAGGTCAAAACAATGCGATGTAAGTACGCTGTTAAATCTAGGTGTTAATGATTGTGTCTTATCGAATTTATGTAAATAGTATGTTATTAATCTAATTTCCACTAGTTTTAGGTTCCTTTTTTTTTTTTTTTCATGGAAAGTTGAAAAATCTTTCATGAGTTCATTCTTTAGATTTGGTAGCTATAAACCCACCATTTTGTATTCTTAAATCAAATTTTAGCTTAATTAGTATTGCAATGTAATTTATTGTGATTTTCATTCCTGCTTTGGTAGTATTGCGTTTTATATTGTAGAAGTCGGAAATTATCAAACAGGATTTGAATTTGTAAATATTAGAAAAGACATTAGTTTGTAAATAAGCAACATGTGCACTAATTTAATTTTTTGGGTATTTGTAAATAAGACATCTAGGATAGGAGCTGCTTGTTAATGCAAATATTTTAAGCAATTTGATAATTTTGTAAATTTTGCTCATTCATCAAAGCACCGTACTTGTGTTATTTCAATAATAGTTTAGAAGTAATGTAACTTTTGTCTAGATAGATACACCAAATATTAATTGATAGGGTTACTTTTTTGATTTTTGTGAGAGACCACACAAAAGACTGCTGAAGATCTAAAATATTTATTTGTAAATTTGTATTTTAAGTAAATTATTACCATTGTACATTTTAGCATAAGAATTGAAGATCATGTAAATTATTTGAAATAAAAAACAATATATTGAAACTCTTTTAAATATTGTTTTATTGAATGCCCCAATTGTTTGTCACTACAAGTTCTATACTTTATGCAACAGAGCCATCTACAAGATGAAGAACGAACTACACGAGCAAATCTGAAATTAGCTGTTGATAACATAGAGAGTAATTTTATCGGTAGTAAAATACTTTTTTCATTGTTTCTGTGTTTTATTGTGATATCCTATTTTTTGAAAACATGCGTTTGTTCTACAAAATAATCAGTGAACAAAGTTTTAGTTCGGAAACAGGGTGAGCTGATACTATCCCTAAAAAACAAAATGATTAGAAATGATTTAACTCCCATAAGAAGCAGTATTTGAAATGTTGAAAATTGAATTATTTTAAATTATTTTTAACCCCTTTAAATCATTTTGTTTAATCATGGTTAGTAGGTTCTCGAAAAATGGATTAATTCCTGTAGATAACATGTTGAAATTTGTTTCATGTTTCCGGTAAATTTGATAATTATTTTAACATCCGCAATAATGTTATTAATTAAGCGTTCAAAATTAAAAACTGGATGATTCATAATATTTAATCGACGTTATCATACTACTAGTTCAGTTATAAAATTTTGATTCTTTAAACTTTACAAAACCTTAAGTAATAATTGCAACTTTTTTGATTAATGCGACTGTAATAAAAATTTAAAACAAATTTAAAAGGAATTTTTAACATTCTACTTTGAAATTAATCCTGTTTATTTCGTACCTATAATTTTCTCAACTTCGATGCGAGTCAGTTTTGTTGTATCTACGCGTCGAGGATATCAAACGGCGGGAAATTTACTTCACTACTTCCGCATTTACGTATTTATTTGATTCAAACACGAAAAAACATTTACAAACTCAAATTACAACAATTAGACAAAATATTCTGTTTAGCGGGAAAATAATTCCAAAGTCACATAATCATAATACTACAAAAACCACATAAACAGGAAAATTTGAAATTTTATATTGCATTTGATAATGACATATTAAGACAAGATTCAGCCTGTTTCGCCGCGCCCGGGCGCCCGACAAAAAATAATTCGGATTCGGATTCCGGGTTCGGATTTATAATGAATTTAAAAGTTTCTGAAGAGGGTTGGCTTCTAGACAAATGATTTTACTCTATAATAGAAATGTTAAATCAGTAAAGCTTTAGCACGAACTTAATAAAGCGAAACTATGTACATATTTGCATGCCATTGTTGGCTGAACATATGGTACGTTAATGTAAAAACCATCTAATTGTGTAAGTATGCTCTCGCAAATGAAAATTTCTGTTTCTGATTCTGATGAGAGAGAGAGCGGTGCTAAGAGAAGCATCCACGTCGGAATTCAGAATACCAGCATTATATTGTCTGTGGTCTTGGTGTTTCATTCTTTTATACAGAAACTAGTGGACCCGGCGCGACTTCGTTCACGTACACCTACCCACCCTCTACCCATTTTTCTTGCTTATAAACCTTCCTCTTGAATCACTCAATCTATTAAAAAAAACCGCATCAAAATCCGTTGCGTAGTTTCAAAGATTTAAGCATACAAAGGGACATAGGGACAGAGAAAGCGACTTTGTTTTATACTATGTAGTGATAGTGAAGTGATAAGCTCAGCGAGACATTGTTTTTGAGAAAATTCTCGTCTAAAATTATAATTATCGTAAACTTTATCGCAAGCCGAATACAAATTTGATAGCTTGATTCTGTAGACGTTTCAATTTATTGGTCAGTTCTTTAGTGGCGTCCAAGAAACATACGTAATATGCATAAGAAATAAAAAAAAAAAAAAAAAAAATACGTCTGCATAGTCCAAAAGCGGCAGGAGAAGAGATTGAGCAAGCATAACTTTGGTCTTGTACGGGAGAAAATAGTGAAGCCGCCGCAGAGAGTGGTAAGTAAAGTGCATACGTCTACTGATGTCATTGATGTGTGAAGACCAAGACAGATTGGAGTTCATAATGAGACCCAAGTTGCGAGTTTTATTTGTGTAGCAAATTACAATGCCGTCATAATAAACTGGAGGCATGCACTCCGCCGAACCACCCTCAAGCGACTGCTACCAATAATAGTAGCCTGAGACTTTGACGGGTTGACCAATAGACCAAAGGACTCAGCCCACCTCCGCACCGCCGCCGCCAAGTCGGCATTGACTTTGTCGATGGCATTTGAGATGTCAGAGACCGAATAGTGCGTGTAAAAGCACACAGCACATGCTAAGTGGGTACCATTTACGCTGGCCGCCGCGGCACCGACAGTGTCATGGGAGGCTACATATTGTTTCAATTAAGATATTTTAAGTATTAATGTGTCCGTTGTCTTTAATTGTAACTCTTATTGTGTCGTAGTGTGTTATGTGTAATAAATGTCTTTTCTATCATTCTTATTTTTTTAAATTTGGAGATCATCAGCTGAAAGATAAAATGGAGAGTGTAAGCGTGTCTAGCGGTCTTGACCTTGGGCAAGGTTTGTACAGTGAGAAAGTCTTGAGGGTAAAGATCTTTTAACTAGATATTTCTGCAGCCAGTGCTTTCACGGTTGAGATGGTGGGGTTGGATTGTTGATTTATTGAGTGAGAGCCACCTCAAACTCACCATCCTCGTAGAGAAGAGCAAGACAATTTCGTTCATTTTACTGTTCAGTACTGAAGCCGGATTCATTGTGAATGTGAGTGTGAGAGGAGATAACGAAGCAGCGGGTGCAGTTTAGGCTTTAATACATTATACAATTTAAGTAGAAAAATATTATAAAAATAATTGTATATTAAAAAAAAATACAGAAAGCACCAAATAGTTGGAGTTGAGTCACTTTCGTGCCTACCCGCAATCATGGTACATCACAATTATGGTACCAACTGTATGGTACTAATACATGGTACATGTCACTCGAATTATTTTCAGTTTCGGTGTAGTTGGACGAGTCAGAACCATCTTGCAAATTAATAATCATCTCGTCTATAACATTGTCGAATATATGATCGTGTTTGCAGTATTCATCTTCAATTTTCTGGACATGGCTGTCACATTTATTATATGTCAAATTGCTCAAGTGCAGTTTTTTCTTTTCTAAACTATTATCGGATTCGTTTATTGGGAGTTGTCGCTCTATGCCCCCCTAAACCAGTTCTATAGGGTTCAAGTTTGGATGGTACGGCGGAAGTCATGCCCGCAGCTTTTAGCATTTCATCGATTTTATAAACATTTTCAGAGCCATGTTGCTTGTTCAACGTAAACAGGTCACATTTTCTTAAGGAACTATCAAATTGCACACCGTGTCTTGCAGCCAGGATTGCATGACAGCTTTCGTGTATGTCATCGTTAGCTTTCTGTCTTCCTGCACTGAATGATATGCGGCGTTATCCATAACAATTACAGATCTTGGAGGTAAATTTGGCAAAATGTATTGAAAATTAAAAAATTCATATCAATATGATCCTCCTCAATCGGTCCCTCAATGCTGAGGATCGTGACTCTGCAGACGTAGTAATGACGTTCTCGTTCTCTATGAGCGTCGGTCGGTGGCCTCCTGCAGGGCTGCGCTCACCGGCATTTCCAGACATTCCGACAATTGGTTGAGCCATCGCTTGGAGCTTCGGCCTCGGGGTCTTCTGCCTTCCACAGTACCAGTTACAATTAGTTTCTCCAAGTTGTTGGTATCACGGCGAGCAAAGTGTCGAAAATACTGGATTATTCTGTAGAGGCAAACAGATGAAAACCGTTGTTCGCTCTCAAGACCCAGCTCTTTCAGTATGGAGACATTCGTTCGGAAAACAGTCCTGGTCTTGTTTTCTTTGTTTGAGTAAAGAATGTACATTGTTTAGCTTGTTTATTAATTTTTTTAGCAAACATTTTCTCTAAGGTCTCAGGAAATCTTATTATTTACCTTTGGCAAATTAACTTCGTGTGCGTTGTTCCGAACGTCCGTAACTTAATAACCAACCGCGCTGTGCGGAGTCCGATGGCGCACTGTCGCAAACGTCATTTGAGCTGCCTGCCCTGCGCCCCCGAGACGTCACATAACGTCACCCATTCTACCCCTCTTACCGCGCGGGCGATACACCAGTTAAGTTGTCGACCTATAAGATGAAGAGTAGGACAAGTGTCTTTCCTTACAAAGTGGGAAAGTCGAATTTTAGTAGTAGCTTGAATTGATAGGAGGTCTATTGCACTTATGTCACTGATATTATATAGTACTTAAGCTTACCTGACGTGCCGATAATGAGGATGAATAAATAGATTGCAGTCTTCGCGGAAGGCTGTCTGTTTCTGGAGGGTAACTCTGTGCTGTCTTGAACCTACCGGTATCACTGCCTGGAAACGACTGTGGCTCGTAAGCATTCCCGACGCATAAGTAGTGCTGGATGTAACGCATACAAGATACTCAACCAATCACAATCTTGGAACTTGTCGGAGGTCACTGGAATTCCCGAAACTGCGATAAAAGCTATTATCATCTTGTTTTTGAAAATTAATAAGATCAAAAGTGATTTCCGCCGAATTTATGAGTTCTTAAAAATTGAACCGACAAAAATATCAACATCACATCACATCACAAAAAAAAAAAAAAAAAAAAACCTGTCCTGCCAACATATTGACAAGCCAAAATTATTATTATAAATTATTATAAAATTTCGTGGCTTCCTACGCAGTTTTATGTGCTGTTACCTGGTAGAACCCGTGGCAGTGCGTACGCAGAGTTGTGGGTGGCTGCGGGGGCGCCATATACAAGGCGCAGTGCGTATATTATTATTTACAATTATTTTTGACATGACGCCACGCTATACGTTGCTTAGCTACGCCTAGACGTCTGCGCGCGCTGAAGAATTTCCTGGCCTGATTATGTCACCAGAGAGGAGACAGAAACTAGATGTCACTGCCAAGTGAAGGTCAAAATGATGAAAATTATATTATTTATAAACAATTATGTGAAGTGCAAACGGGTGTGAAAAAATTATTTCTATAGTTTTAAGTATATTTTTTTAGGCTTTTTATTCTCTTCTACGTACAGAATCAATAAGTGCCCCTTTTCCCTGAGCCCATTCCCATGCAACATTGCGTAGTATGTTTACGGTCATTTAATAGCATCAAAGGACTCCATATACATCAATCGCGAGTTCATCACGCGCGCATCCTTCTATGCTCACCTTGTAGCCAAAGCCACGACTCCCAGAACAACAACACACCACTCACAAACACATCTACCCCCTTACACTTACTCCTTAGCCAGTTAAAAAGTTCTACAGCCATAGTGAAACGCATACCTCGTGGTGCCCGATCCTGTGTAGCTTCCGCTCTAGCCGAGTGCATCAAAAGATGCACACGCGACAACAATCTCGTGTCCTGGCATGACCTCCTCACCTTTTCATACAAAACTCTACACACCTCACTTGAGAATAAGACCTCCCTCACACAGCAAATAAAAAACAACACTTCTCCAAACACACAATTACCCCAAGCGGCGCCTCGAAGGCCTCAGCATAGCAGACGTCATAATGACATATTTTCTAAAGTAGAAGAGAAAGTGCAAGACGGAGATTTAAAAGGCGCCGCTCGGCTACTTTTTTCAAATGATACCATTGCACCCGACTCACCGGAGACCGCCACCGCACTACAATCCAAACACCGCCCAGGCCCTTCCTGCCCCCCTTTTGTAGACCCCCCATCTGACATCGCAACATGTCTCCGCGCCAAAGAGGAAGATGTTGTTGCCGCCATCGCCACCTTCCCGACAGGTTCGGCGTCCGGTCTGGATGGCATCTCCCCTCAACACCTCAAGGACCTCACCAGCCACGGTGTGGGCATGGCCGGCGACCACGTCATCTCAGCCCTAACCGGGCTGGTGAATGTCATGCTAGAGGGGAATGTGTGCCAGGAAGTGACACCGATCCTATACGGGGCTAATTTAATAGCCCTGACTAAGAAAGACGGAGGCGTACGTCCGATCGCTGTAGGTTTCACCCTGCGGCGATTGGCTGCCAAAATTTGTGTTCGGCTAACTCGTTCTAAATTCCAGTCTCTTTTCGAACCCGTACAGGTTGGCTTCGGAACCCGCGGAGGCTGCGAGGCAACGGTCCATGCCGTACGCACCTTCACGCAAGACGATCTGTGCGAGGTGATACTTAAATTAGATGTAAAAAATGCTTTTAATTCGGTAAACAGGGACACCCTCCTGAATAAAATTAAACTGCATGTTCCGGAGATTTATAATTTTATGCTACAGTGTTATCACTGTCCTTCAAAATTATTGCACAAAAATAATGAAATTCTTTCGGCCGTGGGGTGTCAGCAGGGTGATCCACTCGGTCCAGCGATCTTCAGTTTGGCCATAAATTCGATAATCCACAGTGTCAAATCAAAATTAAATGTATGGTACCTGGACGACGGTACCATAGCTGGGGATGCTCAGACTGTCCTAACTGATTTAGAAATGGTAAAACACAATTTTGACCTCATTGGTTTGGAACTAAATTTTAATAAATGTGAACTCTTCATTTCTGAAAAAATAGACACAACCTTGGCACAATCCATAATCCAAAATTTTAATAGCGTAGCCCCAAACATAAAAATACTCACAAAAGACAGTCTGAGCCTTCTTGGCTCCCCTATTTTCGACGAGGCCATTCCACCGCTACTAACAAGTTCGATTTCTAAATTTAATGAATTTTCGGACCGCCTCCTTAAAATTAGCAGCCATTTTGCCCTCTTCATACTGAAGTTTTGTCTTTTCGTTCCTAAATTTACTTACCTGCTCCGCTGCTGCCCAGTGTGGAAATTCCCTGTACTAATCCAACACTTAGATAATGTAATAAAATTCCAAATTGAATCCATCACAAATATCAGACTCAGCGAGCAGGCATGGACCCAGGCCTCCCTGCCAATTAGGTATGGTGGCCTGGGAACCCGCAAAATCTCTAGTGTAGCACTGCCGGCATTTCTGTCCTCTATCTATAGCTCGTCCGACCTCACAGGTAATATTCTTAAAGCCCCTGCGGCTACAAACTGTGAGGTCGCGTGCTTGGCGGAGGCTGAAACTGCCTGGCTAGCTGGACCGAGCCCAAATTTTCCTCCCACGCCCAAAATTCAAAAGGCCTGGGACAACATTTCTTCTCAAGTCATATTAGACACCCTTCTTAATATCTCACCATCTTTAAAAGACCGCGCCAGGCTGGAAGCAGTTGCCAGACCAGAATCCGGGCACTGGCTCCACGCTTACCCATCCCCCAACACCGGCACTTTCATCGACCCGACCACTCTCCGTCTCGCCATCGGTCTCCGGCTGGGAGCCGAGGTTTGTATCGAGCATAGTTGTGCTTCTTGTGGAGCGAGTGTTGACCGCCTCGGTCACCATGGGCTTGCCTGTTCTTCGAGCGCTGGCCGCCTCTCCCGTCACGCCGCGATCAATGACATCCTGCGACGGTCTCTCGTCAGCGCCAACGTCCCCGCAATCCTGGAACCTCAACACATTGCACGGGACGATGGCAAGAGACCTGACGGGATGTCTATGATACCATGGAGGATGGGTCGCCCGCTGGTGTGGGACGCCACGTGCGCCGACACACTAGCTGCGACCTATCTTCCGGCAACCGCTAAACGGGCCGGCGCGGCGGCTGAGATACGAGAGCGCTCGAAGGTGGGCAAGTACAGTTGTCTCGGCGCCCAATACGAGTTTGTCGCATTTGGTGTCGAGACACTGGGTCCGTGGGGCCCGGGCGCACACTCGCTCTTCATGGAGCTTGGTAAGCGGTTCAGGGAGGCGACGGGTGACCCACGTGCCGGCAGCTTTCTCGCGCAGCGGTTAAGTATCGCCATCCAGCGCGGGAATGCCGCCGCCATGATGGGCACCTTACCGCGTGGCCCTGGTTTTTTACATCTTTTTTAATTTAGTTTAGTTAGTTAATAAAATATTTATATCTTATAAGGGTTTAGTTTAGTATATTTTATATGTATTACTGTATATATTTTTGGTATTTTAGATGTAGGTATTAGTGTATATTGTTATTATAAATGTAAATTATTTTATCAATAAAGTGCTTCTTTAATGGATCAACATCACAAGGAAGTGTTTCAAACTCGAAAGTTAGGGACTTGGCAAAATTTGAAACTATTAGGAAGAAGACTACTCTGATTCAGAGTTGAATTGTTTAGAGATGTTCTGAGGGTGCGCATCAAAATATTAAAAGAGAACAACAGGAAAATTCTTATAAAAAATATAATTAAGACCATAACCCCTTGAAATTAACCTTAACTTACTTAGCACTAGGACTTGGACAATTGGAAAAATTATTAACATTACCCTTAACTCTAACACTAGCACTGGACACTTGTAGGAGATTACTGGATCCTAGCAACTTCAATAGTCATGTAGTTTTCAGGAGTTGGATGATCTTCATTGTCGTCGATGATCTTGAACCATACGACAGTATCCTGGTAATTTTGAGAAACCGCTGAGATACCGTCGTGGGTCAATGATAGTCCGAAGAGAGTGTGATAAAGTTTCCAATGCTCCTCCAGATAGAAATGGACGAGCAAATCGATAAAAAACTCAGGAATAGAGTCCCAAGCCTTTGGTACGATGCAATGAAAGTAGGCCATTGTTTACTATATTTCTTCCGAACGCCTGGCGCGGCGATTATTTATGGAATGAAGATAATCCGGTGCAACGTTTGTTTATATTCCAGGCAAAAGGAATCAATGACCGCATGAGCTTTACTCATTTTTTCGCCCTTTGCAAGGTGAGGCCTCAATATAGTCTCCAAGTGATAAATTGGCCAGTAACGCGTGCTACGAACCGCCTTTGGTACTTTGTATAAGGTGAATTTAGAGCCGGCATGAAGATCAACAAAGGAGAGTCTCAAAGACGAATTATATGTGTACAGATGATAATTTCTTATAGCTTTTGAAAGAACAAACAAAAATGCACAATGAATTTTACAAAGAAAGTCTGCAGTCAACAAGAAATCAATAAAGATAACATGTAATTAAAATTTTAAAGTTTTTGAACAAAGACATATTTCACAACTTAAGATAATAACTAACATAAAAACATTAAGAAGAAATATTAATTATTTTATAATGATGTCTATGACCTATTTCTTCTTAGATAACAAATTAAAATAAATAACGCAGTTCTATGCATATCTTTTTACATGATCATGAACTATATAGACTTAACAATGGATTTAAATTATTTTAAAATTGCATATTTTATATTTGCACAGTAAGACTGTATTTTTTATAGATTTTAACTTTTCAAAACCATTAAAAATAATCCTTACTAATAGATTTGGCCGTATGGTGTCCGGCAGAGTAGAATAGCACCAACCCCTTACACTCATGGGTGTCGTACAAGGCGACTAATGTTTTCGAGACAAAAGATCAAGAGTCTCCGTAGTCTGGAAAATGGGCAGCAGCATTTTCCATTGCTATATTTAAACACTGCGATCTCCAACCCGCCTGCCAAGCGTGGAGATTATGGCAATAACCTCCCTTACATGGGAGAGGCCCTAAGTCCTGCAGTGGACTGTTACGGGCTGTGATGATGATGAATAGATTTGGGAAAAGGAGACTATTTCTTCTCTATGCAGTGACAAGTGCGATGACCCCTGGCAAAAATAAACGCGTCTTTCTGCGAACGCAATCAAATATAGATGCATATGGTGACGTCAATCAGTGTTCCAAAGACTTATAGATCATTGCCAAAGTACTCTAGTGACTCAGTAAACGAATTGATAAATAAATTCACAGCTAACGTTTGTTCACATTATAGACAACTATTCTTATCAACTAAAATATAAAAACAAATAACACTACACCTCGTCACATTTGTTTCATACTCTTGTTCTGCGGTTCATAGTCTTCATCCCCGGAATTAGATTCAGATTGCAAAGGAATTTTGCACTGGACTTCATTTATCTTCAGCAAATCCATCATCTTCTGGTCTCTGTTCACAAACGCAATATGATATGGGGTCATACATTCTTTGTTAATCGCTTCCCGGTTGATATTTGGCTGTTGACACAACCATTCTACCAGTTTATAATTCCTGATCTTCACTCCAATATGCAAAGGAGTGTCACCATCGTTTAGTTCTTTCCCATTGATATCCGCTCCCCAAAGCACCAAAAGCTTCATCTTCTCCACAGAGTCTAGAGGTTCCATAGCAACAATATGAACACATTGTTGCTGCTTTTCATTGTATCAAATTGCATCAAACAATGTCTGTTGCTCTCATTTATTAGGTCATGAAGAAACATTAGATTGTTTACACCTCCAGTACGACACAAATAATGTGCAAGATTGTCTCCTTCTTCATTCCTGGATTCGCTCATAGTTATCCCTCGTCTATACATTTCAAGTTTATAATTTAACCGCTAGAACACGACTGAATCACTTGTTTCGTGGCTCGGTAAGTATAAGTGGATGCATGATAACAGATCCATGCAAATCTCATGCAAAGAGGAGAATCATCCGTGGATTACTGACACGATAAAACGAATGATAAGTCTCCGAAATGAGGCACATACCAGGTGTCGGCGAAGTGGAGAACATGCGCACACGGCGTATTATAAACAATTAAAAAAATGTGTCCCTTCGGCGATCTACAATGAAAAGGTGGCGTATTTTGCCCAACATATTAATAATAATTCCTCTCAACCCCGTACTCTTTGGAAGAATCTACGAAGAACTTTGAATGAGACCAGTAAAAATTGTGAGACTTCACTACCTGGGAATTTGTCGGACCCAAATTTAATTAATAATCACTTTGCCTCTGCTCCCGGTGTGGATGCAGTTTCGACCGCGTATCAATCTTCCTTCGAGATGGATAGATTTGGCCAAACAACATTTAACTTCCGGCCAATTGGGGAGGATGTACTTTTAAGGATTTTAAGGTCATTAAAATCGAACGCTGCTGGGTCAGATCACATGACTATTGAAATGTTGCTTATGAGTCTGCCCCACTCAGCTAGCGTTATTCTAGAAATAGTGACATTCCCCCAATTATGGAAAACTGCATTGGTTACTCCCTTGCGAAAGAAAAATAATATTACAGATCTAAAAGATCTACGACCTATTAGCATACTTCCATGTCTATCGAAGGTTGTTGAAAGAGCAGCTTGTATTCAACTGACCGATTATTTGGAGAGCTCGAGTATACTTCTTAAATACCAGTCAGGCTTCCGAAAGTCACGAAGCACATCAACAGCCCTTGTGAATGTTGTGGATGACATTTTGTCGACACAAGATGTAACCAAAGGAACTCTTCTCGTATTGCTTGATTTTTCCCGGGCTTTCGAGACCATTAATGTCTCATTACTTCTCTCCAAACTGAGATTTTACGGTCTAGAGACGGGTGCCTTGAAATGGTTTGAAAGTTACTTAACTAATCGGTCTCAAATTGTCAGGATAGTCGATGGAGATGGACGTATTGCCTTTTCAGACCCTTTGTCTTTGAGCAGGGGGTGCCCCAGGGCTCCATCCTTGGACCAATTTTGTTCATTCTATACACAGCCGACCTCTCGAATCACATTAAGCACTGTAATTTTCACTTGTACGCTGCTGACACTCAGATTCATACTTCGTTCGAGCCCAGAGATACCGAAAATGCCGTTAAAATTGTAGAAGAGGATCTCCAAAGTATCGCTTCCTGGTCCATTGCTAACACATTAGTACTCAATCCTATTAAATCGAAGTTTATGATTTTGGGGTCAAAAAATGTGATCAAAAACATCTCGCAGCACAAATCTACTATCACTGTATGCGGAGCACAAGTGGAACGAGTTTCGGAGGTTCGAAATCTGGGGCTGTGTATGGATGAGCATCTGCGTTTTGAAAATCAAGTCATTGGAGTGGTACGGAATTGTTTTTACAGATTGAAGATTATGTACAAAATCCGAAACTTTCTCTCAGTCGATCTGCGGGTGCGGTTGTGTGAGGCCCTTGTCTTGTCTAGGTTCAATCATGGTGACACTGTGTATGGTCCTCGGTTGCTGGCTAGGACTGAACGCATTATACAGCGGGTACAAAATGCTTGTGCACGCTTTTGTTTTAATATACCATCGCGAAGTCATGTGACGCCATTCATGAACCGGGCAGGTTTGTTAAAAATGACTCTAAGACGACAGCTGCACCTTGCGAATTTACTCTTCGATGTCATAAAATTAAAACGACCAGAATATCTCCATGACAAGCTGCTGTGGTGTGACTCGGGTTCTCGCTCATCTCGAGCGGGTACTTTCGTATTGGTACCGTATAAGCCGTTCCGTTATACTGCCACAAAGTGCTGGAATAATATTCCACCACCTCTTCGGGATTTAACATTCAGACGATGTTTTACTATCAAACTTCGGAATCTGCTCCTGGAATATCAGAAATCGGTCGCTCCAGGAACTCGCGTTTTACCTACTTATGTCGGTTAGAATTATTTTAGTGAGTACTGCAAAATTTCTTTCTCTTTTAATGTAAATGTAGTATATTTTATTTATTACATCAGGTTTAAAGGTATATGTTTTATTAAGCTTCGTAATTATAAAATATTTATTTTTGGATTATTAATAAAGAATAGCATATTTGTTTAAATAATTTTGATATTTAAATAATTTTTATAACCGTTCGCGTAACGTGCGTGGGATGCATGGGCTTTTCTGAAAACCAGCGCTGTGACAGGCATTAGCCCTCACAGCATTATGCTGAGACTGGTCCTTTCGGTCCTGGTCATTTCGGTTTCCATTACATCACTGGCTGGTCTTATGTAATTTTCAATAATTATAATTTACTGTACTTACCTTTGGTTAAGGATGTAATGAAGATCCGAATAAAATACTGTCTATGTCTATGTATATGTCAAATGTCAACGGTTATCGCTTATAATGACTTTCCATTCCCCTGCATAATATCACTGATTACCCCAAAGTCAGCTCAAGAATTTCTTTATTAGGTTTGTCGCATACGTGGTAGTCTCGATATAATATAAGATGTGATCAAACAAATTGCAATTCTGTCCAATAAACAAGGCTATAATTTAGCTCGTTTTTGTGACATGTACAAGCGAAAACATTCTAATAATATTCGCAACTGAAAGGTTTATATATTTAACGATGCATTATAATGTCAACACTCACTTTCATCCTATAAAAACATGTACGTAGCAGTCTTAGCTCATAAATCACTCTGTAAATGGGGAGGTGTAACGTTATTAATCGGTAATTGAAATCCGGGAGCAAATGATAACCGTTATATCTTAATGTAGACGTTGACCGAATTGTACTTGAGAAGATTGCATAAGATCAAACATTATGCAACTGCATTATGCAACGAAATTACAAAGATACAAACATCTACTACCAAGGTTACGATTCTGAGTACGTTATGCACCGCACGATTCATTCATAACTGTTTGTTTACATATGATAATAATATGTAGGGAGTACCAGTCGTGTCTGCTAAATTACTTATTCTATTTACCCAACGAGTCATCGCTGCAAAAACCTTGAACTGATCTCGGTCAACTAATACCGACGTAACATGTTTTACATGTAGATTGTATTGGTCGTTAGCTTCATTTTGGAATGCGGTAATCTAATGCCGCTGGCATTAACCTCACAATATTGAAAGTCAAGTAAAGGTCCTTGTGTTTTTATGCACAAGTAACTGATACCCTTAATTGCGCGTTTGCTTGGTAGGTTAGTGATTTAAAGCAATTTCTGATATGATGACCTGAGATCTTGGGTCTTTGCTTTGTGATGAGGTAAACAAACGGAGCAAAGTACGGACTGATACAAGATGTAGTTTTTTGTAGATATATATAATGGGTTCAATACTAGGCCTAATAAATAAAAATTGTTGTTTGTACGTCAGACATCGAAGGAGATGTCAATCAAATGGATCTTTTATTTATGAGATCTTACCAATACTTTGGCTTAAGAAATGTACAGATACACCTGCGAGACCAAAAAATTGTAAACCTGATTAAATATATACAATCATAAATATTGACATCGTATGTTACACTCCCATACGGAAAAATATGTGTGCGAAAAATATACATGAATATTTTTTTCAGGTAAATAAAGTATAGTCCCTTACAATTCTGCTTAACTCTGTTGTAAAAATGTATAACGGCCTCTTAACATATCACAAATACATAAATTGATTATTACACCTCTTACATCTATTCATGACCTAAAGTAGATATCGTTCCCGTATTGTATTTCATACTTTAAACTCGTAGAAGAAGGACGTTTATTTTCTCGTTTGTACTATGGAAGGAAAATTTGTTTCTATTGAGTACATCCAGCTCGCACCCATCGTTTTGGTACCGATATTTTGGCCAATTTACGGAATGGAAAGCTTTGTTTTGAAAGCTATAAGAAGAATAATAGAAACCAGACAGCATGATAATCCTGTCATTCAAATAAACAAGATTGATAAGTGACCACCTTGGCTATCCATTTGTGTTTGTACTTGTCCCTGAAGCGTAAGTACTATTTCAAAATTGTGGAAACCAAAAATTTTGAATATTTATAAATAGATCCTTTGATCTTAATCTGTACTAAATCCTTTGGTTTCGACTGCAGGCATATCGTTGAAGATGACGTCTTCGAACTAGTTTCCCATATCGACGAAAACAACAATGAGATTGAAATTATCAGCGGAAGCAATTCTGGATCCTCAGATACTTGCTGGGCCAAAATCAGGGAGCCTGTGTGTCTACTGCGATCTCGTCTAATCAAGTAATTATTCGCTTGTTATTAGCTTATCTAATGTTTTAATTACAGATGACTCCAGTTACTGATCCCAAACTTTTCAATTTATACTGTGAATATTTTAGTATTTATAACATAGATAACACGTGGAAAATCGATGATAATATTTATTAGGTATTTTTGAATGCGGCAAATTTAAGCAGTTTCTTACAATATTTTTTTTACAGTTTGTCCCAGTGTATCCAGAAATGCAAATTTTCTTATCAATCCTAAGGAACATGCCGGTAAGTTTACCATAGACGTAAAGAACCACATCCATTTTTTGTAAGTCAATGACTTGGTCATTTTCCTTGAACCGGTACGATATTTACCAACAAAAAATGTAAAAAGAATAAAACTTTGTTCAGGTTATCAACTTCTTTAATGCATTCCTAAGTTATGCGAGGTAAAAGCTTATTAGGGTTCACTAAGGCAAATATTTGCGATTTTACTTAACTGTTTAATGTCTTCTTTGTTTCAGGTAGAAGAAGTCTATTAAATGTTAATGTAGTTTATAATATACAAATAAAAATACTTTTTAACAGTAGTTTTGTACGAACAATTTAAATTGTTTCTTTGTATCTTCGTAAAAGCCGATACTTAACTCGTTATAACATTCAATAACCTCCAGTAGTGATAATAAATAATCACCACCCGAACACATGCATAATTATCAAGTTTTGACACTGCAGTTACATTAAATCATAAAACCCACAACTCACGTCAGTATCTCTGTTTGGCGCTCGACGATTATTCGCCTGCATTTTATATTTAGCGGTGATATATTATTTACAAATATTCATTTTTTTGTGTCGTATCTGGCAAACAGAATAAATACCATCAGACTATCACTAAACGGGTCAGTTTTTATTCAGACACAATGGCTGACAATCGTCAGATCGAGAAATGGATTGAAGACTCTGAAATGAACCAGAGTAATGTGATAGAGTTAATGAGCTCTGAGTACGAAGCACCAGGAACCTCGGAACCGAAAAGAAGAAAACTAAAGCGACGTCTTATTGAGTTACTGTCTAGTCTAAGTAAAAGTCCTCCAGTGACGTCGCAGATAGGAAACCAGATCCCAGAAGAAATCGATTCGGAATCTATGATAGCTTTGGCGCCATCTAGAGTCGCCACTCCTACGTCGAATTAGACCCAAGTGAATGGAAATCATGCTCCTGAAAGTTACACAAACTTCTATCAGTTTCTAATAACAACGGTCATCCTGGACGATCTGAGCTTTCGAGAACCATTTATCTCAGCTGCAGACGCCAACCGACTGACAGAAGAAGATTTGATTCTTCACGGAGTCAGACTTTACTTCAACGCGCACCAGCTGAGTCCTCAAGAACTAGTGAACCTGCCGTTTATTCCTCGCCTAATGGTTACAGGACAAACGATGGAGGATTTCCCGTTCTTGGATCCTCTGCTCGTTGTCCTCTGGAAGTTTGACATCGATGACGTTCACTGGATGCTAAATGTCCTGCCCTGGAGGTTAGTAGACCGCCACATCAGAACCGGTCGAAGTATTCTTCAGTGGATTGTTCAAATTGGCAATTTTCACCAGTTCCTGGAGACCACCAGAGCTCCGTTGAGTATAACAGTGAAAATCTTGCGGTTTTTAGACAATTATTTCGAATAACTTTCAATCTCTTTGCAAACAAAGTGACGTAGCTTCTTATCATTTGTTGTTTTGTAGACAAGCTCTTGGCTCCACTATGTCTACAGTAATTTAAGAAGCTAGTGGGTGTTTTGCAAATTATTTATTCAAAAATATGGACTACTGTTTCTAAGTTTCGACATGGAATACTTTCCTTGTCAAGTTAAAAAGTCGAGGCCCTTGTGACCTTTCTGGACAGATTTCAGTAGGTATTAAACATTTTATATCTATAGTATGATATTGAGGGCATGACGTGTTTCGTCAAAAATCAATTTTCTGTATTTCTGTATTGTGAAAATTTTTATAATTTAAAAATATAATACAAGAATATATTAGGAACATAAGGAAGAATTACTATATACAGTCAGGAACACAGGACTGTGCGATCTATAATGCCTAGATGCAGATTCAGGTGTGACTACGAATTTTGCCATTGCAATGTTAACCCCATGCACTTGGATGCATTTGACTCAAAATACACTTGAATTTTTTCACTACGAACGATGCTCACTAGCCTCACGGCACGCTCCTGGATAAGTTCTAGACATAAATCTCTGCAGAAGACTTGCAGGTGTTGCAGAAAAGTAAGATAATCACAGCCGCACAGCCCGTGAACGCCGCGGCGCAAAACTTAGACTTCTAGTAACGTAACGTCGATCCTAGGCTAGTGTCAGCTTCTACACAACAATCTAACGTACCTGAGCAAAGCTCACCTGCTCTCAGACCTCTGCTACTCACATTCCATAATCTTGAAACGTTCGTGACGAATGTAGAGATCATAGCACGTTTTCCTTGTATGTGTGTATGTGTGTGTATGTCTAGTTAACGTACACGTACACGTATGTTGGTTACGTTGACGTGAACATGTCTTTACTACGATACGTCGTCATGCCGGCAGTCAGCAATGATAGTATTATTTAATTTGCGTTATATGTGTAGTTAATTATAAATTATCGCTGCGCCCCGTTGCTATATGCGCTCCTTTGAAAACATGATCACGGCAGAACTTTTGTATATGTTGCGACGTGTTCGCGGCGTGTTCGGGGCTTCAAGCCGCTGTCGATAAGCCTGAGTAAAATACACGATTTTTTCTTCAAAGCTAGCACAGTCGCCGCAACTCGTTCTATTGTGTGACCGAGATCTCGATGCAGCCTCGGATAGTCACGGGCGGAGCGGTCTTATCGGTAGCTCGATGCAGCGGCCAAGACACGGAGCTGCACCTGGTCGGCGTGCAAGTTAATCTTGTACGGAGTTTGAAAAACTTAGCATGTCAAAAGGTATGCACTTTGTATTAGCTACATTAGGTACGAACCCAACTTTAGTTTGAAAACAAACAGCATGATAACATTTATTTAATTATGGCATAAAAATATGGTGGAATTCCGTTGACGTCAGGGTTTCAGGCAAACCACAAAAATAGTTGCCTATTATTACAATATTATCGGCATTATTTATAATGGGTGACGCAAGAGTATAAACCGCGCCCAATTTAACCATATTTGATCATTATTTATTAAATGAATTTCAGGATTATTGCCTAATTAATTTTCCTTACATTGCGTTATTGCATCATTCATTTTGCGGCTGCTGATATCAGCAGGTACTATATAATGTCCCCCAAACCTTTCTCGATATTCATAAACCCACCGACAGCCACTGAGTGAACAAGTTCGCCCACAGGAACACTGTGACACGTGACCCTCCGTGCTCTATGTAAGTATTGAATATTTAAATTAATTATTTTGTGCATTTTTATACTTCTCCTGTGCATTCCTTCCAGGGATGAAGCGCTACTGAATCGCAGCTATTGAATCAAAATGCTATCAAACAGTCTGCTGGTACTGATGGCGGTGTGCAAGCTGGTGGCGGCGAGGCCTGAATCAAGCCTGGAGCTGCCGAACCATCAAAAAGCTGTGAGTATATCATTTCTACAAACTTCTATCAACCACCCATCCAAGTTTCTTATTACCGTTGCAATTTCTAAGCAAAGAGTTTGTCCCATGCCATGTAAGCATCAACGAAATTAATGTTAATTTTTCTATTTACAGATGACCGATCCCACCAGGTATCGCCGGAGTGCTAAGGGACCAGCAGACTCGCACGTCGTGAAGAAGTCTGGGGTGTTGGGGAGCCAGATTGGATCTGGTAAAGGCCCAGACCCCAACACATGCTGGGCCTTTTAATTAGGGAACATTGACGCTTACTTGTGTTTTATACTTTTATAAATATAAATAAAAGTTATTATGTAATATTTCCTGGTATTATTGACGTAGATAAGCTGACGCGACACCGCGTCCAGTAGGTATCCCAACTGTTTTATATACCTGGCTGCAGGCTTAGGTCACCATCGGTCTGCTAGGCTACATGCACACAGAATGTGCATCAGACCGATGTGCAGATATAGGCGTCACGCTGCAACTTGTGCAACAGATACTGCACTCTGATGGGTCGAGCGTAACGGGCTGGGAGTTAACACCGTTGCATGATAGAACTGTGTCTCCTGAGTTCAAAAATACCACCCCCCGCTTCCCCCGACCCTTAACTTTGAAGTTATAGGCCGTACGTTCTTGTGCAATTGACTGTAGATGATAATGTCGCTTGTTTGTTTTTTTGTGCTTCATTTGGAGTTTGGGGATTCGGGTTGAAATTATATTGGTTGTCTTCTTGACGTGTGATCGATCCATAGTAGTTTTTGCTACCTGGATCGGTGTTGTAAGTATCACCAGTCTGTACAGTTATGAATCCTAGTTGGACATAGTCTGTATTGGTGGGTTTCTGGTTTGCATTCGATTGAGCTTGGTTATTACCTTTTCCTGTTTGGTAAACTTGATTCTTTTGCACTGTGATCGATCCGTATATGTTCTGGACGTTTGCGCCAGTGTTGTAAGTATTGTTTACGTGATAGGTTTGGGAACCTAGGATGATTCTACTTCTATTGACGGGTATCTGGTGTTAGATTTGATTTCCCTTGGTTATGATATTATTATGACCATGCGTAGGATAGGATATACGGGTAGGATACTTCCTGCCGTCCAGTACCTCCTGACGCTTCAACGGTGCCAGTTTGGGTGCCGGCTGGCCTAGAACTGTCAGGTGATTAATATACTTCGGTCTCGTGCTGTACGATCGAACCATATATGTTCCGGTTATTAAGGCCGGTGTTGTAAGTGTTGTCATCTGTACCTTTAAGGCCTCGAGCACGGTTCCGTCTCTCCCGGCGGGGGTTATATTTCATTCAGTTGCACTCTTCGTCCTCCATTTTCTCACGCAGTAACATCCAGGCGCGGATCCAGGATTTGGTTCAGGGGGGGCAAAAGTAAAAATTATAAGTATCAATATATTGGTTAAGCTGAGGTTAGAAGTTTTTTGAAATATGGGATTTAAAAGCTGGGGTGAATAAGAAATGAATGAGCGAGCGTGACGAGCTCGAAACCTTAGACATTTTATGTATAAAATGCTGAGCTAATTGCACCCATTGTCATCCCCCTGGATCCGCGCCTGGTTACACCTATAACAGTAAAACTATCTGTTACATCCGTGAAAAATTCCATGTAAAATAAAACAGAATTACACAAAGCGAGCATTTGGCAATACTTACAAGACAAGCTGATGGCAGCGACCAAAAGCGTTACTATAAGCATACTATAGGTTAACAACTTAACTGGTATCGCCTGCGGTAGGTGAGGTAGGTGGGAGGGTATTTTTCGTGGATCGCGGGGCAGTGAGCATTTTCTTCCGCGAAACGTCAGTTAATGACGTTCCTCGGAAAAAGAATGTACACGAGATTAAACCTGAACTTGTCCCAAGATTAAGTTTAATATCCCGAGACAATAAACCTAATTTTTGCCAATGGCTTTTCTAAACTAAAACTAAATCTCGATTTTTAAATCGGTGGAAAAACGTAAGTTTTTCTTTATATTTATTTTATGGCTCACTGTGGGCTTATAAGAAAACTCAATGTTGCCCAATGGGCGATGGAAAGGGCTATACTTGAAGTGTCATTGAGCGATCGAATCCTGAATGAGGAGATCCGCAAGCGAACTATTGCGAAAGATTGCCAAGCGGGAAGGGCACATAGCTCGCAGAACAGATGGCCTATGGGGCAGGAAAGTTCGCGAGTGGCGATCATGTACCGGAAGACGCAGCGTGAGTAGGACTGCCACTAGGTGTGCCAACGATCTGGTACACCAGGACAGGTCCTCAACTGGAAAGTTACGGATTGGCCTAAAAACTTGTCCTGCTTGGTAGAATCAATAGTCCCGAATATCCCTTGGTTCTTGTCAGAAGAAGTCGGAAGTAAACGTCAGTAGCGTGGAATATACGTTGCGGTTTATTTTTACTCAACGACGATATAAATAAAGCATGAAATATATGTAAAATTCAAGTTGTATAGCTTTTTGGATATGAATTTTAATCATGAATAAATAATTCCAATATGCTAATGTGATCAAGGATACTGATTACTATAGTGCCTGTCGAAAGCAGTTTTTTTTTTAATTCTTTTTTTAAGGAGCTTGATCACATTAAAGCGACCATGTCGCTCCATACTGTTACAGTCTGTGGAGATGGGTTAGAGTGAAGTTACTTTCGCTTCAAACCCATCCTGACCAGTTTATATAGCGCCCTGGCGCCCAGAAAGCAGTTTATATTATTAAATAGCTTAGACGTATCTTAGATTTTTTTATTCATGATAGCTACTTATAGTCAACAAAACATGTATGTTATTGTTTATATGCAGGAAATAATAACATTTATTAAAGTGGGTCACTACTTGGCTCGCAGCGGTCCCATCTGTGAGTAACAGCGTCGTCTTGACATACGATGAACATTGTTCAATTTTGGTGGTAGTAATCGTAAACTTACCAACTACTTTTGATGACTGTTCTTTTTCACTCCAGTACGGGAAACACTTCGGCTTATTGTTTTCAGTTGCCCGACACAGCATGACAATAATTGGCACGTGCTCCATCCATCCGCCAAAAATCGTAGACAGTATATTCCATCGGTCCTTGTGTGCAGATAAATTTCCGGTCATACGCGAATCCATGAACGGAACTTGCGTTGATGTAACTGCTTCTATTTTTTTCGATCGGAAAAATCACTCTGGAGTGATCAAAACAGTCATTTTCGGGATACCTGTTCAGTATTGAATTAGCCTTACTTGTATTATTATTATCTTTTTACCGCAGATTTTTTCGTGCTCTTCTCTTCTTGATGATTTTTTTATAGTCACTGCACTGATCGAGACCTAATCATTTTTATTAAGTCGGATGAACTTAGGTTCAGCCAACCAACCTCTGAAACAGTAGTTACGTATATAATGTTGTTCAATAACTGTAGTAGTGGTTATTAATTCTTGTAATTACTAACTAAATTGATAAAATTTAATGTTTTGTAAGTCCGCTCAACGAATTATTACCATACATAGTCTATATTATGTTATACCGCGCAATAAAAATGTCGTCAGGACGTTATTCACATATAAATAAAAAAATAAGTACAATGTTTTTAAATACTTTTTATTTCATTTTAAATGATGCTATTATACATTAGAAATACCTTACAATAATTTATTTTTATTTTTATTTTTCATGCGCACTTATAAGAAATGAGAAAAAACATGTCTTACTTTTAAACTATGTTAAAATAAAAACTTAATTGTGTGACAATTGATTTATTGACTACAGAATATATTTTTACTGAGACCTTTCAACTTTGAAGGTAAGAAACTAGTCCTGGTTGGTGTAATGTATAGTCATAAACAAAATTAATCGGTGCTTGATGTTATTATCACAGTAAAGATCCAAAGATTAATATTATCAGGAAGTAATTGAATTGATGAGCTGTATATGTAATAAATATTGCAATTATTTGAAAAAGTTTAAATATATTAGTAGCAATTGTTTTGTTCATATATATATGAACAAAACAACAAAAAATAATAAGCAAAGTAAAGAACAAAGTATGTTATGTAATTATTAAGATTCTGATCCTAATTCTCATAAAAGTTTTCATTCAATTAGGTCATTTTCAGTTTTTTTTTCCTTTATTGACTATCGTCCCTTTTTGGGCCACTTGTCACTACGCTAAAGTTTTTATAATCTGTTCTCGTCTTAAAATTAGCTTTAGTCCTACTCGGCCATTGAGTGAATCCAAGGGTCTGAAATACCTCACGTTTTCGATATGAAAATATCCGTGAAAAACTCTTTCAGTACCTATCTGGGATTCGAACCCTCGCCTGAACGGCGAGCCAGTACAAGTGTCCTACAGTCTCCCACTTTACCTACACGCTTCTCTTTTTTAAATTGTGTATTGCTGCACTGTCGCCAAAGCATAGTTCCACGCTCTCTAAGGTTGCAATTGCATAGCCGCACCCCCGCAGAAGCATAATTGCACGCTTAATAAATACGAACAATAATTAGTACTCGAATTTATTTTTCTTATCATAAGGAAACGTATATATTTTGGTTCGTAGAAACAGCGCTGGACAAACATCTGTTATCTCATAAATTACACTGTTTACATATCGGTTGTTATCTCCCCCTTACCAGTAAATGGTTACAAATAAAATATAAACTTGCTAGGGTTGTGTCGTTCCATCTCAATTCTGGATTGAACATGTTTCTGCAGTTTAGAAGAACTAGTTCTTGAATACATATCCGAGGAACTACTTAAATTAAAAAAACTTTAATAGTAATAATAAAAATAATTAATTTGTTTATAATTACTAAAAACAAGTAAAATATCTAGAATTAGAGCCTAATTAAATGCGTTAGGTTATTACAAAGTGCGTGGTGATATTAGGTGCATTGTTTACATAGAGCTTCATTTCGGTCTCGAGTACTTCAGCTAATTGAAAAACTGTTGTGTTGAACTCAAAATAAATACATATAATCCCACCAATCAAAAACCGTCGCTCACAAAGTACAGATGATCCCACGTTGCACATGTATTCATGGCTGTTAAAGAAGTTTTTATAAGTAACTTGTGGAAATAAAACACACAATAAAAAAAAATATCGATTTCCAAGGGTAAAGTATCGATTCACGGGATCAATTCAGTATTTTTTCGGCTCAAATAATATAATCGATCTCAGATCGCCAACCCTACTCTGAATCCATTAGCCGTGACCTTTATAGTAAACGTCACCAACATGACAAAGGTCATCTTGATTTCACAGTAAACTGAGAGATAAAGCATTACTTTGTAAAACGTAATTTGTTGTGGGAAACCCCATAATAAACGGCTGATAGGAGAGGCGGCACAAAAACATCTTCACTTTTGATATAATTGTCACAGAAACGTATTACTCGGCAATTTTAATATCAGTGAACCAGTGAAAACAATTGCTATCAAAATGACAGACGACGATTTTGAAACTTAACAGTGGAGGACTTCTTGAAATAAATGAAGCAACCGAACATTCATCAATGAGGAGTTTTCCGGTAGGTATTATCAGTTGGTTTCAAAAGCATCAATAGATGGCACTCCTACAATTTTGGTAATCTTTTTTTAATCTGTATCATGGTGGCAGTGATTTCATGCAGCCAACTTATACTAAACTTAAAAATAAAATGTTTATTAATATAAACATAACTGTTAAAGGTTGAACGAACAGAATAAAGAAATATTTATATAAGTTGGCACTATGTTCCAAATATTTTAGAGGTTGTAATAACCTCTAAAATGTTTGAAAACTATTAACAAATACAATACTATCCAATACAACGTACCCAGTGTTTATATCCAAAATTGTCGGGGCGCTATCTAGTGAGTTGTTAGGAATGTTTCAGATACCTATTGGAAAACTGCTAATTGACCAAGCAGGAACACGATAAGGTAGTGGCCATAAAACCAAAAGGTACTTGTCATAATGTTCTGAAGTTTGAAAATTCACATCGAAACCTTTACCCCTACATTAAGTGCTGGGATCACTCTCGGGTAATCTCGACTACACCCGGGGTAAACGAACCTGACTACTCACATAATAGAGTATCACATAATCGTAACTTCAAGAGACAGCGATTCAACTTACATTCACGGAAACTATGTACACGGGAATGAAGAAGAAAATAAGTTCATATGCACTCAGGATCCAATGGAGCATACAAGTAGCGACTTTTGGAGGATGGCTTGGCAGCAGAATTGTCGAATTATTGTGTCACTTTCTGACAAAGATGGCGTACCTGAAACGTGTTTTGAATATTATGTACACGTCCAGAATTATGAGCTGGTGTTCGGCAGATATATAATAAAAACTATTGAAATACAAGAGACGATGAATTACGAAATAACGAGACTCCGGATCACTGGATATCACATCCAAGCAGGTACGGGAGATTATCCATTACAATATACAAGTTGGCCGAACGACCCTTTTCCTACTTATCCGAGCGAATTTCTCAGATTCGTATTTCTAGTGGACGAAAAACGAGAAGAGTTAAACAATGAAGAGATCCCGAATACAGTGCATCGAATTCGGAGGCAACGACGCTCGTATGCTCTAGAACCAAAGCTACTACAGTTTAGTTAAACATGTGTTGCTTAAATGCATTGCTAAGGCTCAACATAATACATCATATTTCACGAAGATATAAGTATAAATAAGTTAAACTGTATCTAAATACTCTTTATTTAACTTTAATTAATGCTGTAAGCCGTAAGAATCTCTTTCCACTATTGTAAAAATATTTTTAATGGGTACTTATAAGATTAGAGGCTAGACATGTCTTAGTTTTAATTATGTTTCAATAAAAATGTATTAATATTGCAGCTAATTTATTGACTATATGACCTAATACGTTACTTTATAAAAATATCCTCAACATGTACCAATTAAGCTAATTAAACATTTTGTTTGATATCGCAATAACTAGCTCCATTCATTTTATTATTTCATTCCAGCTCTCACGCCATTATCGATTCTATTTTCGTTTAAATATGAAATGTATACTTTTGCAATAGCGTTCATTTTTCGATGTAAGCTCGGTCTTTGTTAACATTTAAATTGATTGTGATATCCCTGTATGACCCAATATTGACGTCTTTTCCCGCTAAATTATTTATGTTTTTATTCATGACAAAACATTTGCTGAATTAAAATAAAAAATATACGGTGAAAAACTAAGTTTCGACTTGACGAGCTCTCCTGGACAGACCGCAGGTGTTGCTGAATGCGGAAGGCGCAATACCCTTTGTAGAGATCTCTGGGGGATGCTTATGCCCAGCAGTGGGCATCTTACGGCTGCTATGATGATGAGGATTTAATATGTACAAATGAACATCTAAGTTTAGTTTCGAAACGAGAATATGGTAGCGCCTTACAGCGCCCCCCTCCTTCCTCTCCATGGCGCATACTTAGGAAACCCCTGTGCTTCTATTAATTATTTTAGCAAACATTTTCAAGCCTCCACCTCGGGATTTATCATCGGTAAAGTAACCTCGTGTGCGTTATTCCGAGAGTCCGAACCAATAACCAAGCGCACTGTGCGGACTCCGCGGGCGCACAAAGAAACGTCCCTTGTGCTCCCTGCCCCGCGTCCCCGCGCTCCGTCCCGAAACGTCACATGACGTCACCCATTCTGTCCCCCTCATACCGCGGGCGATATACCAGTTAAGTTGTCGACCTATACCTAAATGGCTGGTATGTCGGTACAAAAAACAATTTCTTTGAACGGTCCTGGCCTTAAGAGTAAATTCTTATGTGGTACCAATCCTTAATTTAGTGTCAAATGAAACTTTAATAATTATGTTTCCCAAAGAAATGATAGCCGAGAAAAAAAATGATAACTGTTCAAAAAGAAAAAAATATAGGTTGTGAAATATAAAATCTAAAAAATATTAGTAAAAAAACTTTTTAATATCTCACAAACTGAATATTCTATGAATTTTCAAGGTGTGACGTTTTAAAAATCAGCGCGAACTTGACCGCTCCACGCGTGACGTCACAGCACCCCCGGTACGCCCTCCAATATGTCATTGCTCGTTCGCGCGTTAACGAACTCTTGGAGTAATTTTTAGATATTTTTGGAATTATGTAGAAAAAAATACTATAAAGATATTGTATAGTAGGGGAGCCAGGGGCATGTACTAACAGATTTTACTATTTAATCAATTGAACGAAATTTATACTAGCTAGGGATATAATTTTTAAACCCTTTGAAGCGTCAACTACCTCTCTATGATTTTTAATTAAAAACTCCAACTAATGCCTTGTATTTCAGCCGTAAACATACGTTTTATAAAAAAGATACTTGTTAATACTTGCCCCAGTTTGGGGGTAAGTTTTAACTACCTTGGGGTAAGTATTAACAATACTACCTTGATATGATTATGATAATATTTCATAAATATGAGTAGAAGTATATCATATTTAAAGTTTATACTATCAGAAAGTTATCAACTTGTAATATTAAATTCGTTTTTTGTACTATTTGAGGCAAATAGAGGCAAATAGTACAAAAGATCCAATCTGATCGTTACAGTAGGTATTTCTTGTCACTAAAATCGATGACATGGTTTCTAAGAATAGATCTTTGCATGTCTTATAGTTTCAGACTTGCCCATACTGACCGATCTAAAGGGACCACCCTGTATTTTGGAAATTCACGTGTTTATTTATGCTCCTTTTACGAAATTGTTCATTGCAGAAATTATATAAGCCCAACAAAAAATTGCTATATAAATTAATTAGTTTTTTTTGAGATTGAATCAGACACGGAAAATCTTATAAAATGGAAATTGTGTGGTGGAACTTTAAAACTGAAACAAGGCGCAGTACATACAAAATTTGAATGCCAAAAAATACAAAGAACGGCTCCGGTCCCACGCCCTGGGTATGACAAAATACAAAGAATAGACGTTAGTTGGATTTCGGAACGATTTACTAGTTTTAAAATACTTATTCAAAGTAACAAACTTATCTGAATAAAACAATGTATCTAAGTTTACAGAGCGCGTGTCACTCACATACGGTCGCTGAGCTATGCTTTGTCTAAAATAGGATGATAATTTTGACAACTAATTATTCTTGGTCGTTGGCGCACGCCTATGAAGTTACGTGTTTTTTTTTCGGTAAAATGTACTACGGATAATGTCGTACTTCATGGAAAGGTAACGCCCCTTTAGTGAAGTACCACGAATAATGAATATCAAAAGACAATCGAAAATCGGTATTCAAAGAAAATAATCGAACATTTTAACAAAAACGATTTCGACTTGCGCGTATTGTACGGAATAGACTGCATGAACGAATAAAAATACGCACTTGTCGAAATCGTCATTGTGGAAAGGTTTTTCATGTCGTATTAATGAATTATTAATTTAAAAGAAAATAGATAGTTTATTATGTAAAATACATACAGAAACATAAAAAAAACATGAGAAAAATAATCGATAATCGAATAGATTCAATAACCATTTTACACCACCACATCCCTACTGTAAACTGTCAAAATTATCATCCTATAATTGACAAAGTATAAGCTATCTTACATCACCTCGCCTCGGCCGCCCGCGCCCGCTGTTCGTACACCGGCGCGGGTGCTGTGACGTCATAGCCATTACTCGACGGGTGCAATATGTTCTCGCGATATTGATTTGTTTATAAAAAGCTCAGTTTTCGCGATCACGACATATTTTTTTACAGTTAGTTTTAATATCGCTTAAAGTTTGTGTTAGGGCTAAAAAAAGTAAATAAATTTTCATTTACATCTTCCTCATTCCGAGCGGTGTGCTGACTATCGTGTAAAAGGCACAGATATTTCCTTATTATTTTTGTCTAATAAGTGTGCCCACTTGACCCACCGATCCCACAGTGACTCTACTTGAGTTGCGACGTGCTATGGATGCGAGTTAAGAAGACGAGACGTACATACTTAACGCAGCAATGCATTTGACAATTGTTATGTTATCACCCTACCATTCACCCTCTTAAAAGATCTGAATCTCAATCTCAGTAAAAGTAGATTTTAATAATCAAACTGGGTCCAAACACCATTTAAACTCAACTGATCGTTCACAAACTGTTTATTAGCTTTAAAAATCTCTATACAATCACTTGTGTAAATACTTGCGTTCTGGTTCACTAATTTAAATCAACTGCCTAAGTTCCGATGTTCACATACTCTTATACCGACTACAGAACAAAGCACTGCGGTCTCCAATACAGGACGGTGTTATTGTTTTTATATAAACATAGCCCAATTCGATTAGTCAAATAAGTACCATTACGTAGGTGGGCCACTACAGAGCCCGGTATGCAACAATGAGTCTTACATTAGTAAAGTGTTATTGTGAGTTATTGCTTTTATACAAACATAGCCGAATTCGTTGAGTACGGAGAAACGATATCATGAATGATCG
The DNA here is from genome assembly GCA_905147135.1 of Blastobasis lacticolella. Classification (NCBI taxonomy): domain Eukaryota; kingdom Metazoa; phylum Arthropoda; class Insecta; order Lepidoptera; family Blastobasidae; genus Blastobasis; species Blastobasis lacticolella. The sequence continues at coordinate 16,350,826 of LR990045.1, forward strand.
CCTTGTTCTAATAAGTACGCAGCTGGGGTACTACAGATTCCCGGTATAAACAATGAACCTTACATTCGGCCATCCAATTCGAAGTGAGTCCCTTCACTTATGATAATTTCTCAATTCACGTCCAATACGAAAAAATATATATATATATAAGTGTTTACATAAGTCAACAATACTACTAACAAAATTAACAGTCGAAACAAAATCACAAATAACAATATATGTGTTAAATATTATATTTAATAGATGAAACATCGAAAACAACTACACCAATAGTAAAAGTCTAATATATAAACTTAAATTCTCACTTAGGAGGAGTACAAACCAGTGCTCAGTTAAGTTTAAACCAAGAATGAATCTATCTAATTCAATTATAATATCGCGACGCTGCTTTTGTTATTGTTCCAACAAATCGAATTTGACATCGTCCGGCCTCGTGGTAGTCGCCGCTCCGGGGACAGCGCCGTCTTCCATCGGCCGCTACGGTGATGTCATTCTAGTGCTTGTTCCACCAGGTGCCACTCGAGTTCAGATAAAATGCTGAAACACACTTTAATAGTCATCCTAACCGATGCTCAAAGCTATACGATATTATAAATTCATATATCAATTCTGCATGGTCCACCATGATCTACGAACATCTGTGCGATACTGATTGCTCAATATCATTCACTGTCTGCACTGATCGCTCATGATTTTCCATAGCTCATACTCAAACAATCTGATCAATTCTGCATGGTCCATCATGATCTACGACCATCTGTGCAATACTGATTGCTCAATATCATTCGCTGTCTGCACTGATCGCTCATGATTTTCCATAGCTCATACTCAAACAATCTATTCAATCCTGCATGGTCCATCATTATCTACGACCATCTGTGCGATACTGATTGCTCAATATCATTCGCTATCTGCACTGATCGCTCATGATTTTCCATAGCTCATACTCAAACAATCTAATCAATCCTGCATGGTCCATCATGATCTACGACCATCTGTGCGATACTGATTGCTCAATATCATTCACTGTCTGCACTGATCGCTCATGATTTTCCATAGCTCATACTCAAATTCTGTACGACGATCATCTGTGCGACATCGATTACTCAATGCCATTCGCTTTCTGCACTGATCGCCATACTTACATGCATTAAACTTAGTCAAAGTCAACTCAAGTCAAATCAAATCAGTTCGGACATATCGTCATTATCACTACTTTCGCTTCAATAACCTTCAAAATTTAACCAAGGATGAATTTTATCAAGTGCTACTACATTCTCATATCTTTTGTTTCCCTTTCTCGATAATACTTTTAAATTACGGTAAGGGCCATGAAACTTCGGAACAAACTTTTCGTTTTCCCTGCATGATCTTTATCAATAATGGTTCTTTCAACTCGTACTAAGTCGCTTTCTTTACGCAGTAGCTTTTTTTTTCTCTTTCTATCAAAGTGGTTTTATTTTTATGTCATATTCTTGTTGTTTCTCTATACGCTCCCATATTTCCGACCTAAGTACGACCATATTGTCACAGTGACCCGTTCTGCAGCTCCCATAATAAGATCAGTTAGCAATTTTCCGATGAATGCACAAACTTACACCCAAATAGTATTTCAGCGGGACTTTTATCGGTAGTTTTGTTTTCATCTGTGTTAATGCCTAAATTAACTTCACCTATCACCTTCACTTTTACCAATTAGCATATCATAGCATAGCATTAAAATTATCTTTACCATAAGATTTAGTGCATCGTAGATGGTACGGTTGAATCTTCCATCCGCTCTAGGAGTTGCCACTACATTTTAAATATGTTTAATTTTTATTGGTACCTATTTAGTTTTTTTCGTCCCTTAATACCTGCGGTATACGATTCACTTCGCTTAATTTGAATAGTCGCTACCCAATCATCAACGTTCACGTTAAGTACATCCAAACGCATTGCTTAGCTTTTTCATTAGGATCAGTGACAGGATCACGATTGAGCGCATCTACGTGTGCCATACATTCGCCAAGTCGGTACTCTATCTCACAGTCGTACTCATGAAACTGAACCCACCAACGAAAAATACGGAGAATCAGGCCAAGGTCGTGCGTTAAGCATTATAGTCTGTAACGATGTTTAATTATATACCTATTAAATATACACGAAATCAATTCAGGAACGCTGTTGCGGCCAATTTCTCCAATTCAAACGAGTGAAATTTTTGTTCGTTACCTGTTGGTTTTCGACTACAATACGTGACAGGATGTTATAGTCTATCCAGACCCCTTCGCATCAAAATACCAGCGATTCCGAATTTTGAGGTATCTGTATGAAGTTCGATATTCTATTTAGTTTCATATATGTTTCTTACGGAGATAATTGAAAGCGTTAAATTGATTATCTCTCCACTTCCATTCAAATTTTAATAAATCCGTAAGTGGTAGTGCAATCAACGAATATTTTATTTTTATTTTACAAACCTCCGAAAAACAAAAATAAACCGAAAGTTCAAGGGAACGCCTGACATCATGCTCGTTTTGTGGTGTAGTAAACTAAAATACCGCTAAAATTTTCTTTTCCCTGGACGTATTCCATTACCACTAACGCGAAAACCAAGGAAATCCAATTCTGTGCAAAAGAAATGGCATTTGCTAATTTTTAAAGTTAACATCACTTCATTGAGCAACTTCAATACTTCATCCAAACGCACCATCCTTCATTAAATGGCTGCTCAGGAATCAAATATTTACGTCTTGATAATATTGGTAAACCCTAATTCCTTTAAATTATATGAAGAGCACGACTCATATTGTTTTTAGTAAATCTTTTAAACTTGTAATCTCATGTTCCTGTAGTTGTTTACCTTAGTTTAAAGATTCCTGTGTTTATAATAAAATTCGAATATATTAACGTTTAAAAGACGATTCGCGCGTAAGGCGCGCGTGACTAATGAATATGTATTTAATGGTATAATATTACTACTCAAGTTCTGAACAAGCAATTGAATCCATCTTTTAAGTCGTGATTTCCAGGTAAAATATAATAGTCATGATTTCTCAGTCCACGTAGAGATACTCTAACGTAAATTGTACTTGAATAGTCTTCATCGCAGTTAACGAATATTGGGTTATAGTGACGTGGCCATGTAATTTCAACATTTTCATATCAGAGTTCCTAATGAAGATTAACGAGTCAGTTGTTTTTGTTATTATAATCCTATTTCGTTTTTCAGTAAAGTTATGGCCAATAAGGATTTTTTTTCATATCTTCGACAACATAAAAATCATGTCTGTGATGTGTTGCATTTAGATTTTTGCTCTTACAGATCCTACAGGCATAATCAAAATAAAAACCTATACAGCAGCATAACCAAGAAATACCTAGTCTATTGGCTTCGCTACGCCGCATTAAGGTGTACTCTGGCTACAGTACAGTCAGGTCTACGTAGCCTTCCAGATCGTTACCGTTTAGTTGTAAACGTATCAAGTACTTATTATCATTTACTATCTCGTTTTCAAGACGCATCACGGATTTCTACTGTGGGTTGTCACCCTTTTTATCCTACTGATTTGGTAATTTTTGGAAATTAATCGATTCATGCGGCCGTGTGGTGTCCGGCAGAGTAAAATAGCACCAACCTCTTACACTCGTGGGTGTCGTACAAGGCGACTAATGTTTTCGAGGCAAAAGATCTAAGCGCCTCCGTAGACTGGAAAATGGGCAGCAGCATTTCCCATTGTTATATTATAACACTGCGATCTCCAACCCGCCTGCCAAGCGTGGAGATTATGGCAATAACCTCCCTTTTTGTGGGAGAGGCCCTAAGCCCTGCAGTGGACTGTTATGGGCTGTGATGATGAATCGATTCATGATTTCTATTACATGTAGTACATTTCATTATTTTTTTGAACACTTGAAACTAAAATGCCCCGGCTCATTGCAATTATAGCAAGCAACATTCGAATTTGTACGAGAATTAAACGGTTTCGTGTCACTAGTAGATGTCTGTTTCACACTCGAATTATTCAAATATAAATTTGATCGCTTTTGTAAATTAATTCCAAATCTATTCGATTCACGAGGCAGTTATTTTATTCACTGAAAATATTTTAATACTTCCTCAGCTTCCTGACATTTTACAGCCTTGGCACCTAACCGTAACGAACGATCTTCGATTCTTTCTGCTTTCTTATCACTAAAGTTACATCTGTGCAAAAAAATTATTTTTTTCGTAATAATATAGTTATACTGATACGGTAAACTTCCCACGTCTTGTTAACATTTCTGCTAACAATTATGTATAATCATCGAGGACTCGATTAACTTATTCTTCCAACCAGGCCACGTATACGAAATGGATGGTAAGGCTTGGTACCAAGTTTTCGCGACGCCTACTAATTTTGACAAAGCATAATGAATTATCTGATCATCGACTCACCTATATAACCTAGCGCATTAATTTACCGTATGACATTGCCTAAAGTGGGGAATTTATTACCCTCAGAATTATTAGATAAATGGCGTTTAGTATCGCAGATAGTAGCACTTGTATATCACCACCCTTAAGTTCATTATTATTACATACGTACGTAGGTCGTGTCACTAACTCGTCACCTTTCCTGTCCGTCGGTTACCTGCACCAACTTCCAAGACTGGACGTATTATTCGCTCGCGGCTACTGCACCGGCTCCTCGTCTGTCTCCTATTGCAATCAGCTCGCTCATGCCCGCCGCGCCGCCTGCTCCTCGTCTGTCTCCCATTGCAGCCAGCGCGCTCGTGCTCGTCGCGCCTGCTCCTCGTCTGTCTCCCATTGCAGCCAGCGCGCTCGTGATCGTCGCGCCTGCTCCTCGTCTGTCTCCCATTGCAGCCAACGCGCTCGTGCTCGTCGCGCCTGCGCCTCGTCTGTCTCCCATTGCAGCCAGCGCGCTCGTGCTCGTCGCGCCTGCGCCTCGTCTGTCTCCCATTGCAGCCAGCGCGCTCGTGCTCGTCGCGCCTGCGCCTCGTCTGTCTCCCATTGCAGCCAGCGCGCTCGTGCTCGTCGCGCCTGCTCCTCGTCTGTCTCCCGCTGCAATCACCGCACTCGCCCTCGCCGCGCCTGCTCGTTGCCTGCCTTCCACCTGGAAAGAACTACGGATAACACGCTCACGGCTGCTGCATTCGCTCCTAGCCTACCGCCCACCCGGACTGCGGACAACGCGCTCACGGGCGCTGTGTCGGCTCCTGGTCTGCCTCGGATTCGGGCCGCGGCTGGCTCGCTCGACGTGACGACGCCTCTGGCTCGGCTCTGTTGTTCGCTTACGTCGCTTCACTTCCTTCTTCTTAGAGCGATTTCTTCGCGGTGATGGCGACCATCTGTTCCACACCTCCGCCGCTTGTACTCAGATCGACGCGGTATCGACCTGCTTCTAGTACGATGCCTTTCTTGATCCGTACGTTTTCTTTTGTTTTCGGTATCCATTAGAAGTCAAATATTTTCCAATAACGTGGGCGTTTAAACAGTGGTTTAACTATCCCACTTCTGAGATAAAAGATCTGAATCTCAATCTCAGTAAAAGTAGATTTTAATAATCAAACTGGGTCCAAACACCATTTAAACTCAACTGATCGTTCACAAACTGTTTATTAGCATTAAAAATCTCTATACAATCACTTGTGTAAATACTTGCGTTCTGGTTCACTAATTTAAATCAACTGCCTAAGTTCCGATGTTCACATACTCTTATACCGACTACAGAACAAAGCACTGCGGTCTCCAATACAGGACGGTGTTATTGCTTTTATATAAACATAGCCCAATTCGATTAGTCAAATAAGTACCATTACGTAGGTGGGCCACTACAGAGCCCGGTATGCAACAATGAGTCTTACATTAGTAAAGTGTTATTGTGAGTTATTGCTTTTATACAAACATAGCCGAATTCGTTGAGTACGGAGAAACGATATCATGAATGATCGCCTTGTTCTAATAAGTACGCAGCTGGGGTACTACAGATTCCCGGTATAAACAATGAACCTTACACTCTGGACATTAGAAACCTAATTAAGATTTAATATACCATTAGTATTTCAGATATTGTTTTTACTTTTGAATCTATGTTCTATTAATTATTACTCTTACGCAATTAGGCATTATTTTTTGTACATCATTTAGTCATTGTTATAGTATATAAATTGGTCAGAATAGACCACAGCAATGAGCAGTTTTCCAATAGGTATCTAAAGCATTCCTAACCACTCACTAGATGGCGCCCCGACAATTTTGGTAATTGATAATTCCTTGAAATAGGTTCTTAGCAAACAGGATATAAACAGTGGGTACGTTGTATTGGATAATATTATATTTATCAATAGTTTTCAACCATTTTAGAGGTTGTAATAATAATGGAACATAGTGCCAACTTCCATAAATATTTCTTTTTACACTTCGTTCAACCTTTAACAGTTATGTTTATATTAATAAACATTTTATTTTTAAGTTTAGTATTATTTGGCTGCATGAAATCACTGCCACCATCATACAGATTATAAAAAGATTACCAAAATTGTAGGAGCGCCATCTATTGATGCTTTTTGAAACCAACTATCAATACCTACTGGAAAACTCCTCATTGACTTCAATTCCATCAACCGCACGTAATGGTTTACCAAGATCCTAAATCTAGTAATCAATTAAATTATTTCGAGTATAAACAAGTGATTGACATTTCCGCGTAAAACAATGTTTATACTAATAGGTATGTCCGAAAATTTATTTAAAAAACGAGATATGAACGATTCATACACAGATTACACGTCCTTTAAGAGTAATCTAATAATAAATTCGATGTTGGACAAAAGAAAATGCTTTGTTATCAGTTTTTATTGACGATGTGGTCTCATATCACACGGAAAAACTGTGCATATTCATCATTTTATCGCGACAGGTTATCTTGTTTGGTCCATTTTCAATGTTCTAAAATATCTGCTACATTACTTAGAAGCGCTAATATATTTCGTTGGCTGATGTTTCACCGACCTGTAAACTAGGTAAAATAGGTTTAGATATTACTATAGCTAATACTTAATTGTAAGGGTCTTAGTAGTTATCATACATGTGTGTTATTTTCATGGATTGTAGGGATTCTCTTATTTGCCCTCTAAAACCTGTTGCAATGGATCTTTATTTTTATATATTCACTGTAATAAATCATTCCGACTAACCCACGTCTATTTTTAGACGGTGTTAATAGCACTAACCAGAATGTAAATGTCCCTAACAACTTTGACGAAGTATGCCCCTATATAATGGTGCTAAAATTATGTTTACTTATATGATTTTCATTTTAGTGTTGCCACTACGAATATTTTTCCTCGGAATTAAGTATATTTTTATCGAAAATGAGGAAACCCACCATATAGGTAATGGAAACTTGTAGAATACTACTATGGCTTTTTGGTTGGTCCCTGACTATTGAGGGTTGTGACGCTCTGGATGAATTCGGTAGATTATGATGTTGATTGATGCGTGCAGAGTTGATGGGGATGGTCAGTGCGAAATTATGGATAGATGTCTTCGCGCTCCACCTACTGCGATTAGCTCTATCTAGTCTCTAGGTATAACCAAGTTGCTTGGATTTCAACAAAATTGGAGATTCGTCTATAGCGAAAATAATATAATAATAATAATATCGTCATATTCGTTGTTATGGTCGACAGTTACCTACCGCCTACCGTACCGCCGTCGTTTGTCACTGCGTAGTATACGGATGACTTCAAGATTGGTAGGTATAGATATGGCAGGTCCAGTGGATTACCTAAAATCTAAATGAGATGCGATAAGTAATCCATTTATCAATGAACGACGTTTTACTAAAATTTCAAACCGTAAATACAATAAACCAGGCCTGATAAAGGCAAACTATACACAAATATAACAGACCTTTTAAGTCTAATTATGAAAAAACTCCATGGTAAACCATTATGAATAATATACCTATATATTTATTTTGGTAGGAATATTTTAAATCTATTCACTATACCAACGTATACCTACGTCATACTCAGTGCGAGATAATGTGTACTATAACCAATATTTATGTAAATAGGTAGATGTGAAAAGTTTCACAAATAAGCTAAATCGTCATTTTGGTAAAACTGACGTTAATGTTGTAGAAAATTATATTTTCCAACTCAAAAACAAACAAATTCAACAACCATATTTCCTTATCAACACAATACAATGAATGTACTGCTCAATGCCACCAATGCATGCAATGTATGTGCGCCAATGTACTGTTTGTGCATGAAGTATAAATAAATAAATAAATACCGCACAAAAGGAAATTCAAACATCACATGAATATATGGAAAAGCCGAGCGCAGCCTGTGGTCATGTTTTCAGGTGAAATCGAAACAGAGCTGGCATCCCCGTTTCAGGCTTTCAGTGTACATCCGGTCGTGACTCGCGTTCTACGCTTTTCAGGCGCGTGGAAATCTTCGTTTTCCCGCCAATTTGCGATCGCCGTACTAGAACGAATTGTAGACATTGTAACGAATATGTGGCAGTGACTATAACAATAATTGCTGTGTTTTCTTAAATTTTTACATTATTTTGTGCTATAGTAAATTTTTTAATTTCCTTAGGTCTTCTCAGTAGATTAGATGTAATAAATTAATTTTATATTTATCAAATAGGTGTTACGAAATTAGTGAATGAAGCAGTTGCACACACAAGGCACTTACTCTTATTAATTAAACAAATTCAAATAATTATTTTGTAAAACTCTTGGATGTGTTTTCGTAAAACTCTAAATCACAAGTTTTAGAAACTACAATGGTAGTTACATTTTCGTATCAATTGTGATAGTAAGTACTAATTATTGATCTGACTCTAAAGCCCTCAAGGGGACAATATCGGAAAGTAATAAAGATATCAAAGAGGAAATTGGAAACCAAGTAAATATCTACACACTTCACTGTCGGGGACTGTAAGGCGTGTAACGTAACACAAACAACGCTCAATCTAATGGCTTATAGCGAATAGACAACAGTGACGTGGAAAATTACTCTTCCTTTTAATACATCCATTTCGCATTTATACTTACAAGATTAATAAATATTTTATTGAAAAATAATATAATGCAACAATTAAATGATCACTTTAAAAAATAATATAGGGAGGTATCGTACTCCTTTAAGAAGCATCAAATGTGATATCATTTTACTGTTTACAGCAAATACCTAAAACACATCCAAAGGTATTTGCGTTGTAGTCCAATACTGCGAGATCGTGACAGTGAAACGTGACAGAATCTAATCTTATCGTTGATAGTGTTTGGATATTTCTTCTTATTGTGTTCTTTTTTCTATTGTTTCTTTTTTGCTATTTGATAGTTCAATGATCTTTCATAGGAACTGCCACTTCGGCAGTAAGGATAACAGTGCTTCGCGTTAAAATGTCTATCCTCCTTCTTCTCTTATATAGGTAGGTATCATAACCAAAATATTTAAATCTTTAACTGACCCTTCACACACGGCGGAAAAATACATATGCATGTAGTGATTGGGAGATTATTATCATGGACAGCGAAGCATTATGGGAAACATAACAATGAAAGGTAAGTTGAATGGTAATTGTTTTGGCTGGTTATTACACAAGATTTCTCTGTGTTCTTAATAAAGTAACTTATGAGACACTCGACCTGCTACTTATCTTGGCGTTGATGTCCCGGTTGTGCACTCGCGCGCGATGCGGCTTTACCATGGTTCAATATTTGGCAGATCAGGTAATTGCAGTAGAGCGACTGCCGTCTAACCTCCGTGACCCTTTTACCAGGCGAACCTGACCAGATTGGATCATTGTTACACATTCAGTGGCCTTCATGTGCAGGTTTCATCACGATGTTTTCCCTCAGCGTAAAAGCATCGGTTAGTATACTAGTAATGTACTTAACTCAGAAAAGAGTCATTGGTACATGGCCGCGTGGGATTCGAAACCGGGACCTCTAGCTTACGAGTCGGATACCCATAATCACTCGGTTACCTACGCTCCCAAACACTTGATCTGCTATTATTGCTTAACTTGATCTGCTACTATTGCGTAATCATTAGAACCAGTGGAAGAAATCCGTTCGTATTTTTTTAAACAACTAAGGTGGCAAACAAGCTTGCGGCTTGCCAACAATTCAAATAACAGGCTGTTTACCGTTTACCGATTGAAACTCAATCTTTAATTTATGTCAAATGAGAAGTAAATAGGAATGGACGAGTTATAAATATATAATGACAAGCTTCTTTTAAGATAGTCCGGAGCCAAACCATCACATAAAATGTTTGTAATGAAGGACTAACGGTCGCTGTACGGATATCCTTCGCAAGACACTGGCATTTATTTAGTTCACCACAGCCCATAACAGTCCACTGCAGGACTTAGGGCCTCTCCCATGAGAGGGAAGGTTGTTGCCATAATCACACGCATGGCAGGCGGGTTGGAGACCGCAGTGTTGTAAATATAGAAATGGAAATCGCTGCTGCCCATATTCCAGCCTACGGAGACTCTAGAAGTTTTACCTCGAAAACATAAGTCGCCTTGTACGACACCCAAGAGTGTAAGGGATTGGTGCAATTCTACTCTGCCGGACACCACACGGCCATTTATTTAGTTATATCTTCATTATTCAATCTCAATGATCCTGTGTTATCATTGCATGATGATTATTATTTATCTCCTATTCTGCGCGATTTCAACATTTGACATTTTCTCTATTAAAAATCACTAAAACGCAGGCAAAAAACTTATTCTCAACGATCTTCGCCAGTGTTTTAATGTCGAAGATATCTTTCATTGCCGTTTTTAATTGAGATATTTAGATAGTAAAATGTCGTAGCACGAGAATAGGTATGATTTCCGCAAAGGTCTCTGTCGGGCCGGTGACCTTCTTGTATCACCTGACTCAGTGATAGGCAGCTGCCATCTTTGGCCGTCAGTCTCGGCTCTAGCTAGCTAGGTGAACGTCAAAAACTTCCCCCTATACCGTTTGTATGGCACAGAAACGTAATGTTCCTGGTGTGGGTGGAGTATCCAAGTTGCCATGCTCATGCTCGGTGATTAGGCCTATTGATGCTGGTTTTCCCCAAGGGTCTGTACTGTTTCTAAATACTATACGTATTTTTATAAAAAAAAGTAGTACAAGAACTAAAAACCCGGACTGTTATTAAATAACTGAAAAGTTAGAAACAAGTAGAATGTGTAAGTAAATATGTCTCTAAAATGCAAACGTTAGTTTAATTTAAATTTGAAAGCAGGCGGAGACCCGTTTTGCCTCTAGAGTGCCACAAAGGAACAAATATACATAGATACATAACACTCACATTAACCTTCTTTGCGTAACGAGGTCAGGTTTTGCGACGCGCATTCGGGTAAAAAGCCGTGTCTGTCCATTGAGCATATTTCAGAAAAAAAACAGCCGGGACAGGATTCTGGGACGTACCAATGACCAAAACATTTTTGTCTGTCTGTTTGTCCGTTCGCGCATCACGCAAAAACTGTCGAACGGATTTTGATTCGGATTTTATAGTTTGGTAGTTTCATCTAATTCGGGTAGGTAGACCAAGAGATACAGCTTGACAATTACAGATACAAATTGAAAACAAATAGAGCATGTGTCTGTGCTCTGTATGTTGCATAACCGCCGTCCGGCAAAATATAGCACCAACGTATTCCATTTTAAGTGACATATGTATGTAAGTTAGAGGCACGGGTATCGTTCAAGATGACCAATAAGCATGATAGATAGAGGCAGGCCAGCTAACACCACCGCAAAATAGGCAATGGGATAGCAGAGTTTTCTGAATTTCAATTTCAAGTCTTTACCTATGAAATTGCCGTTTTGTACGGCGAAAATGACAGAAACTGTAATTGCCATGCAAGCAAATTTCTTGGAAATGGCAAATCCCTTTACAATGAAATTTAGTGGGTATAATTAGACAACATTAAGGTAACTGCTGCATATCAATTCATATTGATAACAGCCTTCTTCATAAATTTATTTTACATCTGTTTAATAAAGCAAAATTGACGACCAATGAAAAGGGGTATTTCACAACTTAAAAGCTTAAGGCAATATTTTATTCATTAGAATGAATAAAACCTTAGAAGCCTTAGAAGGACTTGCTGGCATCACAATAGGTACTCTATTTTTACCCACGATGGACGGAATGGGATACTGGGAATAATTTATTTTTATTGATTCGTATGGCATTAATAGCCAAGTCGCTAATTATAATCTAGGTATTATTGATGAACACTAAAACTACAAGTAAATATCTAAATAGTAATACTGGGAATGGCAGCTCCCGACGGATTTAGAGCGATCTGCTATAGTCGGGGGTTTAAAATATCCTTATCTTATTATATACCTAGGTAATCCTTTTTTCTTTACAACAATAAAGCCGTCGTAGGCTTATTCAAAAATTTACATTTTCCGAAACTAAGTAGATATTAATTAAACGTGATGTAGGTATTATGCATTATAAAAATATTTGAGCAAATGTTTATTTTGGCCTACTTGCAAAAAACGGCAACTTCAATACGTAAAGACATATTATTGTCATATCCGGCGATCTCCAACTCGCGTACCAAGCGTGGAGATTACGGCCTAACCCTCCACTCCACAATGTGTAAAAGGCTCTGATGTAGGCGATAGGACTACTAACCCATTTTTGCAACGTTCACAAGATCAATCTCAATTCCTTTCCTATAAATAAACAAGGAGGTATTATGATTTTGCAGAGATGAGTGACCTACACTTTTTAACTAACACTATCGTAATTCGTATTTAATCAAAATAACCAAGGTACTTTAATATAATTGTAAATGCAGCGGGCTGGGTGCTCATCCACATTAACGGTTCTATTCTCGCTCGTAAGTAATTTATTTATTCCTGCCTGCCAAGGGAAACACCTTTGCCACAGGACAACATGGAACCTTCAAGAAGTCTCAGGCAGGCAAGGCAGGCACCGCATGGGTGTGGTTAGACGTAGCGGAGACCATTCTCCATTACAAAAAAAAAAACTAATAAACATGTGTATAAGTATAGATAATTTTTCAGATGCTTAAACGAAAATAATTGCAGTTGCATACACTACTTTATCTACACTCGTAGGTATTTTTATGTTAAAATATCGTACCTATAATTTTCTCAACTTTGCTGGTAGTAAGCTGCGAGTCAGTTCTGTTGTATCTACGCGTCGAGGATATCAAGCGGCGGGAAATTCACTTTACTACTCTCACATTTATCTATTTATTTACTTAAAATAAGAAAAAACATTCACAAACACAAATTACAACAATTACAAAAAATATTTTGTTTAGCGGGAAAATAATTACACAGAATATAAACAGGAAAATTTAAATTTTGATTTGAATTTGTTAAAGACATCTAGGTATTCAGCCTACATTTGACCGTGTCCAGGCGCCCGACGAGAATTTAAAAAATATAAGTGTTGCATAATGATTAAAAAGTTATTTTACGATACAGCTGTCATGAAAATAGTATGGGAAATGCTGTATCGAAAAGTAATTTTTTAAAAATTTATAGACTGGCGTGAAAAAAGTGTATCCTTAAACGACTGTTTTTGAATATGTAATTGGAACATTACGCTATAAGTGTAGATAAAAATAAATTAAGAAACTTGTTCGAGTAAAAACATAGAATTATTTTTCAGATGATATAACGAAAATTATAAAATTACTTATTTAGTAGCAATAGTAACGTACTGTAGCGAAAACTGAAAAAATAAATAAAGAGAAAATCGTGGAATTGGCAAGATTGTAACCAATAAAAAGATCCCAATAAATAAGAGACCGAGTATTTGACGTATTTCTGTTGACATTTCTGAGATAGAAATCTGAAACAAATTTTTCACGTTACCTATTCACGAAGAAAGCCTCTAGAGAGAGTCGGTCCTTTTTTGGTTGGTAAAGTATGTTGTTAAAATAATGATCCCTGGAGGTAAAATTATTCCTGACTTAAATAGCACCAGTATGACTATCACAAGTGTGTCTGCGACACAGCTCGCGCCGTCAGAGAGCGTTTGTTTCCTTCTCTCAATACTAAGACGAAAGAGATAGCAGTATCTATGTCACGCCTTTTCTCGCTTATCGCGCGCGGGAGCAACTTGTGCTGGGTAATAGTTGCGAAATTACTATTTTTTGGGCACTAAGGCAGTCTCTTACAAAGTGTCATATAGCCATGAGCTTTTGTAATTTTTTTACGCCGAAAATACAAAAATCACTGCTTTTGATCAATATTTAGTAGTTTTCTTCTTAATAGATATTTTATGTCTTTATGCTATGTAACTGTCCATGGTCTATTGGTAAAAATGGCAATGGCTTTTTTTAAATACAGCTTTTATAATCCTCTGAAAACTGTTCATTTCTCAAAAGTTTAGGTGTTATACGTATTTCACCTAAAACTCGTCGTACATTATTATTTTATTGTAAACTGTTTGCTTTAATATTGTCACCTTTTCGTGTTAGCATCTCCTCGCTAAGCTCGATACGGAGCTGTTGAAGGTTACAGCGATGATGCCGGTAAATGGCTATGTCACGAACAGGCTGAAATACCAACAACAATCGTGGAACTTGGAACCAACGATATGATAGGACGACAATTTTCTATCGACACTGCCATTGGCGACCGGGACCTTTGCTATTAAAATTCATAACTAGGTTAATAGGTACTTATGTTATTTTCCTTATAAATTAATAATTAGGTTAATTGGATCATATTTTATTTTCTTTGTGGGCTCAACAAACTGGAGCACATCATAAATTTTAATAAAGCTAAGCTTCTTAGCGAAGCCGTTTTAAAGTAATACCAACACCGTGAACCAAGCATTAAGCATTAATAATTGTTTAATTAGATACAGATAGAGGCATAAATAGATATGGAATTAATAAACGTCTATTATATTACGTAGGTATTATATTATGTATCAGGTTCATCATCATCACAGCCCGTAACAGTCCACTGCAGGACTTCGGGCCTCTCCCTCGAAAAGGGAGGTTACTGCCATAATCTCCACGCTTGGCAGGCGGGTTGGAGATCGCAGTGTTTAAATATAACAATGGAAAATGCTGCTGCCCATTTTCCAGACTACGGAGACTCTTGATCTTTTGTCTCGAAAACATTAGTCGCCTTGTACGACACCCATTAGTGTAAGGGGTTGGTGCTATTCTACTCTGCCGGACACCACACGGCCATGTATCAGGTTGAATCTAGGTAATTAAAATATAATTAGGTAGTCATGAATTCCTTTTCCACTTGATACCTAACCATTTGATTACGTTACTCTTAATGAGTTGATATAAAAACCCTTAGCTCCATCGAAGTCTGTTCAGTTCAGTCAGCCACCTCTAACAAATACGACAGATTTGCTTGTGGTCACTACCAAGTCATAAGATTTTAATCATTCACACGATGTTCTCGTATGATGAATCTTGTAGTTGTGTAATCTTTATGCACCTATCTCAGCCACATTAAAGTCTTTGTTTTTTACAACTTATACGAGGTAAAACTGTGTTTGTCTATGTGTTAGGGTGCGTCCAAATCTAACAAACGCGCCGCGAATGCGCAGTCGCATCAACGAAAAGCGTTTGCTGCAACAGCGCTTTCGCGGCATGTTTGCATGAATTAGACGCACCCTCACGCTTTATAAATCGGTTTGGAACAACACAAACTTAACCTTACCTAATGGAAACGTAAATACCCTCCGCGCTTTAAGATAATATAACCTTAGCGAATTGAAACTTTGCTTACCAGACGATTTGCCCAATTTGACGAATGGCCTACGACGCATACAACTAAGAGCGTCGGTGGCCGAGCAGTCAGTGTTTCCAACTCGTAAGCGAGAGGTACCGGGTTCGAATCCCGCTGCGGCCATTTACCAATGACTTTTTTCTGTTGAATACTAACTAACTACTTACGGTGAGGGAAAACATGATGGAACCTGCACATTCAGGCGGCTGAATGTGTAATCATGATTCAATCTGATCAGGTTCCCCTGGAAGCAGGGTCATGGAGGTCAGATGGCAGTCGCTCCACTGTAATAACCTGATCTGTGAAATCCTGGATCATGGCCAAAGCGGACCTCGGACCCTCGTGAGCGAGAGCACAACCGGGATATTAATGCCAAGATGATTATTTACAAAAACTAGGTTCAACCCAGTCTTAAGATACTTCTGAAGTAGGCGGCTCATTACCACCTCACACGTAGGTGCAAGATGTGGAATGAGGTTGCTTGTCATTTATATATTCTTATGGCATTAATATCCGAGTCGGTAATTATAACCTAGATATTATTAATGAACTACAACGGGACGGGACTTGTAGCATAAAATTACTGAATCATAATGAAAGGGTACACAGCTTATATCTAATGAATTATGCCTATTTACTACACACTAAACTCTTTTTTATTTTTTTTACAAATATAACTCAAGCGGGCCATATGGAAAGCGGTCACCGGCGCTTATGGATATCAGCAACACCAGGGCCACTACCAATGCATAAAAAAAACTTAATACCAACACGAGGTGCCAATCGGCTCCCGAGACCGTTTTGGAGGTTCCTAATGTCATCATTATCACCACAGCCCATCACAGTCCACTGCAGGATTTAGGGCCTCTCCTACAAAAGAGGAGGTTATTGCCATAATCTTCACGCTTGGCAGGTGGGTTGAAGATCGCAGCGTTATAAATACAATAATGCAAAAGATACTGCTTATTTGCCAGCCTATGGAGAATCTAGCTCTTTTAACTCGAAAACATTAGTCGCCTTGTCGACACCCACGACTGTAAGGGGTCTGTGTAGCGACATCTATCGCTCCACTAGGGAAACTCAACGATACTCACATTACGAGTACACGAACACAAGGTTGGCAAGCATCCGCACATCCGCGCTAGAGAAATGTGCTAACTTCCACGGCATATATACAACTTCCGACGATCAACTGTCGGGCCCTTGGTCCCCTGGTCACAACACCCGGTCAGGTGGGTAATTACTCTTTTCTACCTTCTCTCCATCTTCGCTTGCCAGCATTGGCGGCTATATTATCCTGCACCGCCAAAGTCTGTGCTATTCTGCTCTGCCGGACACAACGCGGTTAATTTCCAATGTCATAGACCAAAGGAAGGAAGGTGCTTGGGACTGGGCGCTCTAATATAAAATACTGAACTGACACACTGGGTGGGTGAGGCTGATTCCCGCATTCTTTTCACATTTCTCGGTTAAAAGGTACCTACTAGTGGACCTGGCGTGATTTCGTTCGCGTACACTTTACCCCTACCTACCATTTTTTTCTTGCATCATAACCTTCCTTTTAAATCACTCTATCTATTGTTGAAAACCGCATTAAAATCCATTGCGTAGTTTAAATGATCTAAGCATACAGAGACATGTACAGAGTTAATATTCTGTGGTACCTATATCTAAGCAAAAACCTTTTAAGAAAAAAAACCAGAACTCACTTTTTGGCCCTGTCTCTTGCCACTCCGTCTATCTAGCTGGCTGTCTGTAAAACACTCCAGATCCTTTTTCAAATAAAGTCAAAATATATAGCTATTTACACCAAACTTGTAGACGAATATGTCTACAGAGGTCGAACTCTCGGGTAATTGCGGCAGATCTTCTGCAATGTCCTAATTAAAATTGTTTTTTCAATTCCAAGCGCAATTAAAACTTTGTGTATTGAAACAGATGCACAGCATCGGAAACCTCTGAGTCTATATACACCTTTTTTTTATTATACCACAAAGGTGGCAAACAAACTTACGGCCCGCCTGATGATAAGCAGTCACCGCAGCCAATCGACATTTGCAATACCAGGGGCATCACCCACGCGTTGCCGCATCACACACCTTTTTTAGGAGTGAAACATTTTACGCGTTCTTTTTTCTAAACATTACGTTACGCTAGGGTCGGTGACATTAAATCGGTACCTACTTGGCTCTCCTATTAGGCTCCATTTGGACGTTTTCACCACCATCGTGTGGTCATTTAATTTGAATACACTCTCATTTTGCATGCAAAACATATGGGCGTAGAGGGTCGTCAGCCAAATACAGCTTTCCTAAGAAAACATGTGGCAACAATTCCATCCCAAAACCATTAATTTCGACGACCTTTTGTTTAAGTAAGTAAGCAATAAATTCTCAAATACGTCCAAAGTAGGTGCCCTTTTACAAAAACGAAATTAACCATCGTCAGTAAAAAAAGGAGCAAAAAGCATTAGAGTTCTCGGCATTTAAAATTTCTCAACAAATCACAACGTAATATCTACTTCAAATAAGAACCATTCATTCCAGAAAAAAGTTTAAAAATTTTAAGTGGTATCGAACTTAACCTAAAAGGTGCTCTAAATAAAAGACTTGGCCCTAAACTTGCTAAATTCATACTTGAGTCATAGAATTCAAAAAGTTGATGTAAACGGAGAGAGATCTATGGGGTCTGTTGTCTCTATGGGTGTCCCCCAGGGATCTATTTTGGGCCCGTTTTTGTTTCTTATTTATGTAAATGACTTACCGTACTTTGTAAAAGATACCCATGAAATTGTCTTGTTCGCGGACGATACATATTTAGTGTTTAAAGTAAAAAGACAACAATTAACATATGAAGACGTGAACGAGGCTATTGCAGAAGTGGTAAACTGGTTTACGGTTAATAATTTATTACTGAATGGCAAGAAAACAAAATGTTTAAAATTCTCTTTGCCAAATGTTAGATCAGTGCCCACTAATGTACAAATAAAAGGCGAAAATTTGAATCTTGTTGATTCTACAGTATTTTTAGGCTTTACTCTGGATAATAAATTGCAATGGGGTCCTCACATTGATAAATTGGCGAAACGGCTAAGTTCTGCAGCATATGCTGTAAAGAAAATGCGGGGTATTTCTGACGAGGCTACAGCAAGATTAGTTTACTTTAGTTATTTCCACAGTATTATGGCCTATGGCATACTGCTGTGGGGACACGCTGCCGACTGGCACAATGTATTTGTATTGCAGAAAAGGGCTATTCGCGCGATTTATCAATTGAGACCTAGAACTTCACTAAGAGATAAATTCAGGAATATTGATATAATGACAATGCCGTCACAATATATATATATGAGAACTTAATGTATGTTCATAAAAATTTACACTTATTTAAGAAGAATAGTGATGTTCATAATATTAACACGAGAAATAAAGATAAGCTTGTTGCTGGTGCTTGTCGTCTAGCCAAAGTCCACAAATCATTTATGGGTCAATGTGTACGCTTTTATAATAAGGTTCCAACAGATATTCAGAATTTACCATTGAATAAATTTAAAGTCGCTATAAAAAACAAATTATGTAAAAAAAGTTATTATAGTATATCTGAATATGTAAATGACAAAAGTCCATGGGACTGAACTGCTGTTCTATACAGGTATTTACTTTTAAGATAGTATATAGGACAAATAATGTATTAGTACATAAGACATGTTTAAAAAAAAAAAAAAGAATTAACGTAGGCTCTGTGGGTTTCTTGCCGTTTCTTTTCCCCACGGAGAACCACCTTGGAAGCGGCGTTAATTTTCCTTCCTCTCCCACACATGGTGTCTCCTGTCTGCGCTAGGGTAGGGGTAGGGTAGTAGTTAGAGTAGGGGTAGGGTAGGGTAGGGTTGGAGTAAGATAGAGGTAAGCTAGTATAGGGTTGGGTAGGGGTAAGATAGTGGTAGGGTCGGGGTAAGATAGTGGTAGGGTAGGGGTAAGGTAGTGGTAGGGTAGGGTTAAGGCAATGGTAGGATAGGGTAGGGGTAAGGTAGCGATAGGGAAGGGATAGGATAGAGTAGGGTGGTAGCGACTACCTACCACATACAGCATGTGTGATGCACGCTCACTTAAAAGTCTGTCTGGCGGTGGCGTGGGGGCCGGGTCGCTCTTTTCCCTCAAATATGGTTGAATTGGACGATGGCTGGGCCCTGCGTTATACTCGTGAACGGGTGCTGCCTTGGTGGACTGGCTTACTCTTGCTGTAGTTTTAGGTGGTTTTTTCTTAATTATACTAGACATACCTATATAATATAATATAGCGTTCCGGCTCTGCCTGGCATTGTCGAGCACGGTTCGGTTGGCGAGGGATACGTTTATCTACGGTCATAGGGCGGTCAGCGTGTCACTGTGTGTTTCCTTCCTACTTTCCTATCCCCCTCATTTTTGACGATTGAAAGAGATATTTATTGTCCTAATCAATAAAGAAATTTTGATTTTTGATTTTTTTTTTTTGCTCGAAATTTGGCTCTACACTTAAAATTTAAAGGGTGGTTTTACTTCATCATGGTTATAAATAACTCATCGTCGTATAATATTCCCTAAACTAGTCAACCGATTTTAGTAAAACAAGCCTAAGAACTATTACGATTATCATAGTCTTAAAAAAACGCGATATCGGTCCATTCATTCGGACGCTGCGATGCCACAGGCAGACACGGAAATGCGGTCGTAGATACAAGTAAATACAACATGGGGTCTAACATAAAATCGATTTGACCCAAGTGGTTCAGCTGGTTAACATGCCACGCAGATGTCCCGGGTCCGATTCCCGACCGAGCGGAAACTGGAATGATGAATTTTAATTTCTGTTACGGTATCTGTCTCTAATGTACGGTAATGTCTGGGTATTGTATGTATTAAAAATATACATATAAGTAGTTTATTAGTTTTCTGGCACCCATAACACAAGCTTTGCTTACTTTGGGTCTAGATAGAAAAAAAAGCTATGTGGTAGAACTACAGCTACAGGTTGACCATTCTATAGTACACGGTCATTTATTCTTCTAAACGGGATCACGGACAAAAGTAAATACTGTCATAAAAACCATTTCCACGCGGACGAAGTCGCGTGCAAAAGTATTTATTTTATTTATTTATTTGATAGTAACATAATACGATTAAGATAATTAAAGTGCGAAATATTTTTACAGGTATACACAGCATTTATAACATGTACGCTACTTATCGATTAACCACTTAACATATCACATCAGCACACACCTACTCTACACAATAAAAGCCTCTAACAACTACCATATTTGTTATAAATTAATCCTCGATACATACTATACTTAATCTTCTTCTTAAATAACCTTCTTGGCGTTAATGTCTCGGTTGTGCTCTCGCACACGAGGACCCGGGGTCCGCCTTGACCATGATCCAGGATTTGGCAGATCAGGTAATTACAATGGAGCGACTGCCATCTGACCTCCATGACCCTGCTACCAGGGGAACCTGACCAGATTGGATCATGGTACACATTGAGTCGCCAGAATATGCAGGTTTCATAACGATGTTTTCCTCACCGTAAGAGCATCGGTTCGTATTCAACTAATGTACATAACTCAGAAAGGAGTCATTGGTACATGGCCGCAGCGGGATTCGAACCCGGTACCTCTCGTTTACGAGTCGGATACCCTAACCGGCCGGCCACCGACGCTGAAAGATGTATATGTCATCAACAATAATGTTGTATGTATCCACAAGACGATTCATAGGTGCGGAAATATTTGTTCTCAGAAACAACTTTTTGAAACATATGCTAAGTGAGAACCCAAGGATTACTATCGGGAAGGGTAACCTAAGCATTACTCTCGGAACACAAAGTCGAAGTTCGCTCAGTAAATCGGCCGCATTGTAGTTATAGGCACTGTTAGGTTTCGGCTACTTCACTATCACTACATAGTATAAAACAAAGTCGCTTTCTCTGTCCCTATGTCCCTTTGTATGCTTAAATCTTTGAAACTACGCAACGGATTTTCGTAGTTTCAAAGATTTAGATGCGGGTTTCAACAGCAGATAGAGTGATTCAAGAGGAAGGTTTATAAGCAAGTAGAAAGAGGGTAGGTAGGAGTAAAGTAGGTGTACGCGAACGAAGTCGCGCCGGGTCCACTAGTATATGATAACCTCTTATATGATAAGCATAAGTAGTCTCAGAGCCGAGTTCTTGTTTGTACAAAATTAAACATTAACACTCAGAAACCTTATGTTCATATTTAATTGGTTATTCGGTGTCCAGCAAAGCAGAAGTAATTAGTATTTTCTACACTGCGATATCGAACCCGCTTAAACCTGTAGGTTAATTACGTAACTCTGTTGCTAACAAATATCTGATTTCAATGATTGAAATTGTTACATTGACGATTACGCATGATCCATTTAATAGTTTCAGTTCATTTCAATCCACCTTTGTTAGCAACTGAATCCATGGTGATACGTAAACGTAAAAGTAACAATTTAAATCATTGAAATCAGAGAACTGTTAGCGTAATTAGCCAACTGGAGATCATGGCAATACCGGAGTTTGTATGTTTATGAGGAGGAGGCTTAGTCCAGTATTGGGTTGTCATGGGCTGTTGATGTGATGTGACGTCAATTTGTTTCAGAGCTACTGCAGTTGCTCCTCCTATTTGGTCTGGGCTCGCTGGTGTGTCCGGGCCCGCAGCGGCGGCGGCTGAATTCCGCTGATGATTACCCGTCCAGTAGAAGCTGCTCCCTAGCAGACTACGCAGCCACGGCGCAATGTATGCAGACAGACTACAGACTGACTTGCACGCACGGCTTCACCTCGCACTGGACTAAGGGTGTCAAGTAAGTGTAAGCTCTATTGGTAGCGCTGTAGATGTAGTTTCGATTATAAGAACAATGACGTGGTTCCGTTGGCGAATGACGTGGTGTGAATGTCATGAACGAGTAGACAGGGATAGAATGTGGTAACTTTCTATTGCCTGTGATCTACGATTCCAATGTATCATGTAATAGAATACAGATACGCACTAAGGTGCGTTGTCAATTGTAGTGACTTACTCCTCAACGGCCTCATAGGCTTTTTTCAGGCTTCTAAGTCATTTTAATTTTTGTATAAAGATAAGTTTTAAGGGTTCTGTAATTCAAAAGAAAAAAAAACGGAACCCCTATAGGATCACTTTGTTGTCCGTCTGTGAAGACCCTTTTTCTCAGGAACGCCTGGAGGTATCAAGCTAAAATTAATATGAGATACTCAGATCTGAAATCCCCTGGAAACAGTGAATTAATCAAACTAATAAGTCAACGTAATTAAAAGATACGGCCGTTTATGCTCCGTTTATTCCGCATATTTTGACGCTCGCAGGGGAAGGGGTACTTTCCGTTGACCTATAATCATAAAATTTGCAAAGGAGCAATGTCATGTAACACAAGTACAAGTTAAGGAAAAATCCGGAAACCGTAAATTCGTAGTTATATCCACAAATAATAGTCAACCAACTTATAAAGTGTAGTTGGATTAGCAAATACTTCATATTGATTTATTTATATCATAAATTAAAAATTACAAGTCAATTTATAAACGTAAGTACTGTAGCATGTGTTCTCAGGCAGGCACAGGCAAACAGTTAGGGTTCGGAGGCCGTCCTAACCTAAGGCCTGCCCGAGCACACATGCTGCAGTACTTACATAAAACAATTAATTATAGCAGGTACCTAAAACTTCAGAAATGTTATACAATTTAATCAATTATTTATGTCAATTTACAACTTTTGCGTGTTAGTTACTCAATAACATTAATTACAAATTCAATAATTATAATGTCATTGTTAATGTCACTCATAAAATGAATATCAATATGATACAATATAGAATAAGATACGTGTTAAAATTTATATAAAGTACAACAATAAATGTTTAATGGTAATAATGTCAAAATGTGTAATTTTTAATACGCATTTAAATGTCATAATTGGAATCATGTGCAATTATAATCATATAATTTTAATGTTGTGAAATATAATTCGGGCCATAACATAAATTATGATACAATATTATGGATTCTGGGTCAAGGTAACCTTCACGCCTTTTTCATACAGGTTGTATAGCAGCTAGATGTATTTGTTACTTTGTAATATGTGACAGGCAACTACGGAACCCTACACTGCATGTGACCCGACACGTCTTGGCCGGTTTTTTTCGATTGGCAGGTTTAATTTAAAAACTAGGTAAAAGTGATTTTGCTGTCGTTCAGAACATGATAATAATTTCTACTTGCCAATTGCAAATTTTACGATTACCAATAATTATACTTTACGAGCTATTGGCCGCGACTCGACTGCAAAAAATCCGGACCCGTTCCCGCGGGAACCACATTGAAATTCGGGATAAAATATAGCCTATGCGTTATTCTGGGCTATATAGCTTATAGCCCAAATTTCATCGACATCTGTTTAGTACTTTTTGTGTGAAGTTGTAACAAACATATAGAGAGGTAGGGCATAGCGGGGTATCTCGTTCGAATTGGAGCCGCCCGGCTGGGGAAGTACCTCCCATCTTACAGAATATCGCAGCTAAATAATACTCTTTTAAATAGTATTGTGTTTCTGCCGGTGAGTAAGGTTTCCAGTGCTCCATGGGGTGGGGATTTGGGGAACCGTGGCTTTGGCAGTGGAGTGGCATTTGCTTTTTGCTGCCAGAGCAACGTGTTGTATAGGTGGGCAACGTATTAGCGATACTCTTGGTGTTGCTAATGTCTATAGGCAGTGGTGACCACTTTCCATCAGGTGGCCCGCTTGCCTGTTTGCCTACCGTATGACATTAAAAAAAAAAAAAAAATACACCCTTAAGCGACTAGCTCCACTAATGCAGTGCAGTGCACTGCGCGGCGCACCACGCAGTGCCACGTCACGGTGACAACAAAGAAAACGGTGGTGTTATTCTGGTTTTTCACGTTAGGCAATGATCGCACGAGAGATTTACGAATGATTGTGAGTTAGGCAACGTTTGCACGAGAGCTTTTTCGACGCTTTTACGCGCGTTATTTTAAACGACTCGCATGATTATTGACCTTATGTCGACCTTATGTATGGAGGTCAGTTGGCAGTCGTTCCACTGTAATTGCCTGATCTGCTAAATCTTGGATCATAGTCAAAGCGGGCCCCGGGTCCTCGCGTGCGAGAGCACAAACAGGATTTGACGCCAAGATCATCATTATCATCGTCTTGGTGTTAAATTTCGGTTGCCAGGAGTCCGCCTTCCTACTCCTCTTGGTCCACTTCGCTCGGTCTTCGGTATCCTTGGTGGTGAGTTTGTTGGCACGCATGTCGTTCTTATCGACGTCTAGCCATCGCTTCGTGAGTTGAACTCTCCTTCCCGTGCCTAGCGGGCTGGCATGGTCAGACATTATTGTCCCCACGTAATTTGCCGTTTAATTTCCTTACTATCATTATCCGCAACTTGTCTCTCACGTTCCGTTTAGAGTAATCTGAAGATTGATTCGGTCATGTTAGGAATTTTTATTCACATTGATTGATTCTGTTGTAGGATAAACCGCACTGCTTAAATTTGTCCTCAACTGGTTGAAGACATGATTTTGGGACAATATTACGACAAAATGTTTTAAAACGTAGTAATTTTGAATTTTGAATTTCTGTCCTTTACGAATGTTTACTTAAACTGAGTGTATACCACGGTGGCTCATTCAAAACTATAACTACAAAGTATAACATCAGTAGTAAGTATAAGTGTGAATATAACTTAAATTACTCGGAAACCATTGCTCTTAGAAAACTGGATCCTAAAAAAAAATGATAGTGCCCGTCGATATCTATAAGTATTTGCTGTTCTGGAACAAGCGTTTTAAGGCAAATAGTTTCAGAGTTATTACAGTATTAAGTTTGACAGCTGTCAACCGAAATGTAGATGTCGACGAGCACTATCATTTCTCTTTAGGAACTAGTATTCTAGCACCAATAGTTTCAGAGTTATTACAGTTTTAAGTGTGACAGGTGCCATCCAAAATGTAGATTTCTACGAGTACCAGCATTTCTTTTTAGAAACTAGTGTTCTAGAACCAAACATGCCTTATTTATAATTCGGGATGAACTGAGAAGAGAATGACGACAGGATCACGAAAGCGAAACAACTTCTATAATGTTAAAGAATCAGAAAAAGGGGAGGGGCTTACGCATCAGCTGTCAAACTTTCTTTGACAAGGTCGGTTTCCTATTTCATTCACACGCGTTGTATCTGTACTAAAAAAAGTAGACAGATATATGTGTGTCAACTGTGTCACATAAAGAGGAAAGATTCGAACTGTTGGTAAAAAGAAACAGTCAGATGTAACGTTTCATGTTGACATCTACTGACATCGCACCGCACGCTGCACGATGGGGTCAAATTGAAAAACGTAGACAAAATTCATACAGAACTGACATTTCGGGCTTCAATTTCGGGTGTTGCCCCATCATGCAGTGCGCCGCGCGGCGCGCTGCACAGTGGGACATTCCGCCATCTGTCAATGTACTTGCATACAAATTGCTCGGCGTGTAACAAGTTTTGCCACATCGTGCAGTGCACTGCGCAGCGCACTGCATGAGTGTGCGTTCAAGTTACAAACTTTCGCATTTTTAAAATTAGTAGGATTCACGATGCTCTACCATTTCTTTATTATCGGTTTGTACAGTATTCGTGCTATTACGAATAACATACAAATCTGAAATCATTCACACTACTGGGCATCCGTAAAATTAATAAAGTATCGATTACATTCTGAATGCAGAGAGGGATGGCATGGCGGACTCAACAAACGTAGTTCCATAACCAATTTTCGAGGGTCGATTGCAGCTGTGTGTTCCCGATGTTTTAATACACTTGCGACTCGCAAGTTGCGAGATAAAGTATAACTCATTTGATGTTGCTGATATCGCGCTGAATATGTGGAAGTCACTTGGGTATTGAGAACGGTGGTCTGGATCCCATACCCGTCCGCATAGCCAAAGATGACGTCAAGCGCACGGGTGAAGTCAAATACTTGGGATCTGTACTTAGCGTAACCGGGGAAATCGAAAGCGATGTCAAAGCCTGGTTATCCGTGACTTTCTCCCACGCACACTAAGGTTGTGGAATGAACTACCTGGAGAGGTTTTCCCTGGTGAGTACAACATGGAGTTTTTCAAGAAAGTGGTTAAAAGGTTTTTACGTCGTCATAGGCTGCGGTGACTGTAGTTATCTGCAGATCAGGCAGGCCGCAAGCTTGTTTGCTACCTTAGTTGTATAAAAAAAAAAAACATGGGCGAAATGCCCATCATTAAGCAAAATTTCATTAATTAAGGTGACAGGTATCATTTGTAACCATAAAAAGCCGATAAAACTATAACTAAAAGATCACAGGTTTATAAGGCCATCATTAGACCTGCTTTCTATTAAACAGCGAGACTTGGACCCTACAGGAGCGACACCAGCAGGAGCTGCGCGTCACGGAAATGTAGATGCTGCGGTACATGTGTATAGTTTCACGCAAAAACCTCCCCCGAAACGCCCATATTTAGCTTTGTAATGGGTAAGCTTTGACGTCCGTGACATCCTGCAAGAGTGCCGCCTTTGATGATATGGCCTTGTCTCGCGCCGACTGGCTATGCCGCCAAGCCAGGCTCGGGAAGAAGAGGCCGGCCCAAGAAGCGAGGGGCTTGATATCGTTAGGGCTGACATACGTGTCAAGAAAGTTGCCATCAAGAATGCCAAACAATTGGCGAAGTGTATAAGAAGAGGTAGGACGGTGGACCCCGGGCTCTCGCTGGCCGACTTGATTGACGATGATTTTAAACACAAAGGACAACTTTTAATTTTCTGCGCCTGCGCTGCGCTGTGAAAAACATATACAAAGGTTACCTTACTATACAAACTAACTAACAATATATTAACAAACAAACATACTTCATACAGCAACTTAAACGAACATAGTTTTTATTAAAACCAGAAACATCGTCGACGCAATGTTATTATTGTTATTAAGCGAACTCTGGCTAAATAAACTTTATTATTTCATGTATAGCTTTAGTATGTGGCTTGCCTAGCCTAGCCTACCTACGTTTAATTAGTATTAAAACCACATGGAAGTTTAAAACGCGTCGCGTATTTCAGACGGGCCACTTATTTGCTTTAGCAATTCGTTGGAAAATTTAATATGAAATGCAACTCAGGGTAAAACAGTTTTCATAAAACTATAGGTACGTGGTAGATGTATGCAGAGCTCTGTCATTCATATTTGAAGTGTGGGAAGTTCGAATGAAAAATTTAATTTAGATGGAGGTAATTTTGTAACTTTTTCATTTCGTGATAACCAAGCCACCAACTTGCCAAGCATGAATCGTAAATTTTACGGGCGAAAGTTAGATAATATCGTTTTCATCAGCTGGGCTTTCTGCTCGTTTGTCACTGAGTAGCATAAAAAGCGAATAAATAAATACATTCCAGAGGGAACTAAAACGCCAAGTCCCGACATTTGGGACCCCGTATTACGAGTACTTAACACGTTTTTAGGGTTACGTACCTCAAAAGAAAAAACCGGCCAAGACGTATCGGGCCACATGCAGTGTAGGGTCCCGTATTTGAATGTCAATATGCATGTGTAAAAGCGAGCTTTTTGATACTATAAAAACATTGCAAAGTTATAAATGCACTTTTATACTATTTATATGAAATATTTGTTAAACCAACTATCTACACTTTATAAGTTGGTTGACTAGTTCTTTTGTGATATAATTGCTACAGTATTCGGATTTTGTACTTTCCGTCGACTTCAAAGGTCAACCGTGTTCCGTTTTTTCTTTTGAGTTAAGGAACCCTAAAAAACCCTTGTAGGATCACTTTGCTGTCCACCCGTCTATCGGTTTGTCCATTCCCTTTTTCTCAGCAACGCGTGGAGGTATCAAGCTGAAATTAATGCCAAATACTCTGCAATCTTTTGGATCAGATAAATACATCAAACAAAGGTCAAAGGTCTTCAGCCCGGTGGCATCCTTGGCGGCCTGGCAATTTTACTTAATTATACCGGATTAAAATATTTTAATTTATTCTCCTAATTGTGTTCCCGCATTTTCGCGCTGTCGCGTATTGTACCTATCTACAGACCTCCCCGTCCGCGACATAACATATCATTTTTAAAGTATACGCCGCCCGAATTTCGCCGTCGCGTAGGTACTGTACCTACATACGTACCTTCCCGCCCGCGACAGAAAATATCATTTTTAAAGTGAACAAAGCCCGCAATTCCTCGACACGTAGGTAGAAACGGTATAACATATAACTACAAGGATATTGTTTGTCAATTACTTATGTTAATAATATAATGTTTTCCTTGTGTTGTGGCAATAGAATGCTTTCCTTGTGTTGCGGCCCGCCTAACTAAAATCAAAATATTCATGGCCCTTGAGATCAAAAAAGTGGAAGACCCCTGATCTAAGTCGACACAATCAAATAGTACGAATATTTATGCTTCGTTTTTGCCGCTTATTTTGACGCTCGCAAGGGTATCACAATACTTCCTAATGACCCTAGAGTAATGAAATTTGGCAAGAAGCAAAGCCAAATAAAGGAAAAAGGCCGAAAACCGTATATTTTTGGTGAATACACAAAAGAAAAAAAATTACAACAAACTTATAAAGTAGATATACCTAGTTGGATTAGCAAATATTTCCTACAAGTTGCATATCAGCTAGGTACAATTATAACTTTGTAATTTGTTTATAGTACCAAAAAGCCATATTGATAGGCAACTACGGAACCCTATACTGCACATGGCACGACACGTCTTAGGCAGTTTTTCCTTTTTTACGATCCCCACGTGCTCCGTGCTTCGGAAAGCACGACGCTGGCAGGCCTATTGTGGTTATTGAAGTGTTAAAAAAACTGGGTAGGAAACTAGTTTGTCTGCCTCTACGACTCTAAGACTAAAGATGAAATGACGCGCCCCACTACTTAATTAGTTGATTTCGATGTGTGATTACAAATATTAATAACCAATCGAATCTTGTACGATACCAGTAAGTGGAAGGGGGTGGTGCTACAGGTATACTACTCTGCTAGATACCACATGGTCATTATATGAGTTTCGACCAAGACTGTTTCAACACAAAACCATAGCTACATCTTTAGTATAAAGGTGAAACTGTAGAATAAAGGTGAAAGCCGGAAAACATCCATTCACTGAGGGGAATAAAATAGGCCTACGTAACCATTTTTGTTTTTGAGCGAATAAATGAATGAAAACCATTATAAAACGGTTATATTTATTTATTCGCTCAAGTTCACGACAAAATAACTCCTTTGACAACTTGAGTGTTCACCTGACAGCCTCCATTAATGGGTACAGTTTTAATCAAAGTTCAAAAGAGGTTAAAAGTAACAAGAAACCCTGGAAATACTTAAACAGTTATTCGACGTAACAACCACTTCAAAGCACCTACCTGATTTCTGTGGCTTTCGATTAATTTCGTATGAAATTTCCAACCCTATTATTTTATTTTTAGATGTGGGGTGTACCGCAGAGCAGAAACACGTCTTTCAAACCCACAATTCATAAAGATCGGCTAGGTTTTTATGTCATGGGCTAGATCTAGGAGCTTTACGTTATACAGCCTTATGGTTAAGGGGTCCGTCTCGGAAGCGAGAGGTTTTTTATGCTACTCAGTGACAAACGAGCAGACGAGGTAACTGTCGCCTATAACATCTACTATTATATAAACATAATATTAGTAACAAAAATGAAGAACTGCATGAGGACATGCCTGTAATATCGCTGGCTACCTTATCCTTTAAACTCGAACACAACAATGCAAGGATTGTTCCTTGGCGGCAGAAATAGATAAGGCTCACCCATAGAAAAAATATTTACTAACATTAGTAAATATTTTCTCTATGGGCTCACCCATGCCGACCGAATTCGCTCCCCAGTGCCGCCATTACCAATGTAGTTTTTTGTAGTTATGCATATAAGTACATTAGTTGAACATTAACCGATGCTTTTACGGTGAGGGAAAACATCGTGGTGATCCCTGAACATTTAGGCGATGGCATTTGCTCCACTGTAATTACTCGATATGCCAAATCCTGGGTCATGTTCAAGGCGGATAAAAGCAGCCTAGGCGTCTTCGGCCGGCACTTAGGTATTAACTGCCATGTAAACGGAGATAGCGCCAAAATGGCGGTACGTAAAAAGTAAAAGAATTAGAACTTTATGCAAAGTCTGGGGTTCGCCATATTAGAAAAAAAATCTCAAGGTGTGTGGCAGCCGCCGATATGCCGTTGAAGAATTGCCGTTCGTTTATATGTGCTCCTTACACTGACGTGCTTTCACCGACTTGAAATATGAATTCGTTATTTTATATTACATACTGTATACCGATGCGGATCTCACCGCCATCGCAGGAGCCCAAGCAATTTTTTAAATTGTTTGTTTGATTATCCAGGCATTTGACTGCCATCTCACCAGGTGGTAAGTGACGATGCGGTCGAAGATGGAGCATGCCTGTCTAGGAACAGCTCGTGGTCCCCCTGCTGACAGACGGACAAGGCACTTTACCCTTACCTTACCTAACCCTTTGGGTTGTGCGGGTCAAATGGCAGTCGATATACGTAAAGGCAAATCACAAATTTTTCATTAAATATTCTCATAGGAAACCGCTGTCAGTAAAACTAAAAGCGCTTTCGTAGTAGAAGAGCGGACTGGCAGATTTACACCCGTATTCAGAAACGAAACTCTCATAGTGCGCGAGCGAACGCACAACGAGCGGCACTAGGCGTCCAACAAAATAAACGCATAGCTATGGGGTCGTCATTAATGACGCGAGACTCGAAGAAATAACCAATTATCACAATGGGGTGTAATGAGATATCGTATTATATATGTGTATTTATTTCCTTGTTGAACGCACGATTTCAAAACCACTGAAGCTCATTTATTATTTTATAATTTCGCGAAATTACTCAAATTACATACAGGTAGTACTAGCTTGAGACAGGTAGTACAAAACCTCATCACGTATCAGGATCTCCCAGGGGGGAGAGGGGGAGGGGAGTCTACAAAGTTGCTAAAAACATCACGTGATTAATGGACGACCTCTAGGGTAACAAGCAAAATTTACCAATAATAGAGCCGTGTTATGTTATCACCACGCCATTCACCCTCTTGACTCTAGAAGCCAAATGAAGATAACGACCGATTAGTATTTAACACATTGGTTTTACTTTTTAATCTATGTTCTGTTGTTTATTCTTCTCAAGCAATTATTGTTTGTAGGCATCATTTGTATTTGTATCTCACTAGCAGTACTTTGTATTTACGTTCCCTAGCTAATTATTTGTACATCATTTGGTCATTGTTTTAGTATATAAACTGGTCAGAATACCACAGCAATTGAATCCAATTCCGTCAATCGTACGTAACGGTCCTCAAGATCCTAAATCTAGTAAGCAATTAAATTATTTCTAGTATAAACAAGTGATTGTCATTTCCGCCTAACAGCCGTTGATATTGAATGCAGAGCACTGGGAGAACGCATAGTGAGGCTACTTTACTTGATTGTAAATACGAGTGTTACCCCCATTCGCTGAACCGGGATTTACCGCTAAGATGAGAAGTGGGATTTTACAGAGGCTAAGCCATAGAGTCAACATTCTGGCAACATATTACGCCATTAAAAGGGACTCAAAGAATTTCTGACAAAGACAAACAAAACAATGAAAGCACATGGGTAAAATTATGCAAACAATGGTCTTGTATGTTGGTAGTTTTGGACGGACAACAGCGTTGGGACCCCCCTTGTAAGAAAGCATAAAAAATAGAATGGACGAATAGACCATGTGGCACCCAGATTGGTCGCTCGCTGTTGAAGTAGAAAGTTCCTTTGCTAGCAACGACGATCGCGCGAAGCGATTTATTTATCTAGGTACTTATTTATTAAAAGAAATTTATTTAGATACTTCTTTATGAATATATTTACAAATGTTGCAACGGCGTACTTAAAGCTAAACTAATCAATCGAAAGTAAACCAGGAAAAAGAGATCCAAAGGTGTAGATTGCTAAATAAAAAAGTACATAAACACTGTTATCATTAAAATATATCTATGATCCGAATTTGTCAATTTAAAAAAAAGTCAGATCAATGTGAGTAGTCTGTTCAGCCGCTACTATGAAACAACAAAAAAAAGCGCCACGCGGCGTCTACGTACAGTCAAATGAACCATCGCCACTTCTGCGTTTCCGTTTGGTTTAGCTCATATTAAAACAATTTGGTGTCTGTCGAAAACGATATATCGTGAATTTTATAAATAATCATCTTGGCGTTAATGTCTCGGTTGTGCTCTCGAGCAAGGGGGCCCGAGGTCCGTCCAGGATCCAGGATTTGGCAATCAGGTAATTACAGTGGAGCGACTACCATCTGACCTCCGTGACCCTGCTACCAGGGGAACCTGACCAGATTGGATCATGGTTACAAATTCAGTTGTCTGAATTTGCAGATTTCATAATTATGTTTTCCCTCACGAATCAAATAATGTTCATAACTCAGAAAAGAGTAATTGGTACATGGCTGCAGCGGGATTCGAACCCGATACCTCTCGTTTACGAGTCGGATACTCAACCGCTCGGCCACCGACGCTCCTCGTGTCGTGAGTTTATAACCACCCCATTTAGTCAGTCGTAATAAATAAGTTTGGTCTTACATAATAGAACAGAATTTATTGTTAACTTAGACACAGCAACTTCATAACAAAAGAAAATTTAAATCTTCAATTCGCTCAATTTTATTTAAATGGGTAACTAAACAGAACTGGGTAAGTAAGTAGAGAGAATTGCTTGATTGCTAGAAATTGTAACGGCACCGATCATTGTTTGACGACGAGCTTAGAGCTAAGTAAATTAGATAAACGAATTTTGGGTTAAAATGTCGGTAGGTACCTTAAGCATTTAAAATTCGATTTAGGGCCGATTGTTCAATCCTCAGATAAAATGTCTGTTAACTACTCAGCGAATAAAATTATTAGGCTGTTTATCGGTCTGTTAATCAGTTGTTATTTTTCAATAATGATTTATCTCATGGATAAGTATCTGACCGAATATTTCAATTCTGCCAACATTAAATCAATACGAACTTCAGAGAGGTGAAACAAAAATATCGCTTACACAATTGTTAGAGCAGGATAGACTAACGAAGCTATCAGTTGTAGTTTACATTTATTTTATTTGTTGTTTGGTTGGATTGAGGGTTTATATTTTAGTGATTTAAAACACGGTGATTACCTTCTATTGCAATTTATCGCAAAAGAAAATTAAAAAAGAGAGCGATCTGCAAGTTTCACAACTGCCGAGACAAATTTCAGTCAGTTCAGTCGCATATTCTTTCTTTACTGTGACGTGGATTTATATACTCGTATTCATATATTATGGGCGTCTTCTTTGATTGCTAGGTCATCAAGGCTGTCGAAAATATGCATATTATATACCTACTTCGTTCAAAAACTGCAAAATATAACCTCAAACCAACTGATTTATCAACACGCTATCTGTCGCCGACGCAACTTGCGTCGCCGACGCTTGGTATAATCCGCGCCTTAGACTTACAATTGTACCACACATTAGTATTCTATCTGTTTTGTTTGAATTCCACCTTTGTGTGAGTATCTTATTTCAATTCTTATAAGTTTTTGCCATTGTATTTGTTTCCTTTATTTTCAGTTATTGTCTACCTTATATCTAAGGAATAGCATTTGGCTATGATCCTTTCGGGAAACTACCATAAGACGCCCCAAACATCCCTTCCTTCATCTATTAGTTCACACAAAGGTTACATAATTTCGTTGATAATCAAAGGAACTAACATAACGCCTTTGTGGGAACCTGGAATCTGAAAAAGGTACTACAGATCTCCAGGCTCCCCCCCACAGACGAGATCAATATAACAGAAAAAGATAAAAAATAAAGTGTGAATGTATATGAGACGTATACAAGTGAGTGTGTATGTGTGTGCATGTGCGCAAGCGCGCGCGCATGTGTGCTTGTGTGTGTGTGTTTGCACTATTTACTTATTAATTTATGATATTACTGTTAGAAGGCATTCGGTGTCATTATAATTTAATGATTGCAGCCATTGTGATACTCGTTGCTTTACCTGATAACATGATGATGATTCAATATGTACAAATGAACATCTAAGTTTAGTTTCGAGACGAGAAGATGGGAGCGCCTCACAGCGGCGCCCCTCCTTTGCCCCTCCTTCCTCTCTACGGCGCATAATTTGGAAACCCTTGTGCTTCTATTATTTTTTTAGCAAACATTTTCAAGCCTCCACCTCGGGATTTATCATCGGTAAATTAACCTCGTGTGCGTTATTCCGAGAGTCCATAGCAAAATAACCAACCGCGCTGTGCGGAGTCTGCGGGCGCACTGAGAAACGTCCCTTGTGCTCCCTGCCCGCGCCCCGCGTTCAGCCTCGAAACGTCACATAAAAATATGCTATTATTTACCTACTTCCTTCAAAATCTGCAAAATATAACCTCAAACCAACTGATCTATCAAGACGCTATCTGTCGAATAACGGCTATCTGGCGCTCAAAGAGGCAGATAGATTTATTCCCCAGATAAAAATTTTATTCGACAAATAACTGTTAACTGACAGTTGAAAAATTAAAAAACTATCCGTCGAATAAACGATGAATAAATTTTGTTAAGAAACATCCGGTGTGGGTGGGAGTAACAAAAGGAAACTTTTGCAATATTTGCAAATTCTAGTACCTACCTATGGAAGTTAATGGGTATCACAAAGGAATTTAGATTCCTATTATAGCAATGTTACAATGACTATCTTTCGGGACAAAATCTTTCGAGACAACTGGGTACAATGGGAATGGAGTTAAAATCAGAGGTCCGAAATAGGACGGTATTGAAAAAGACTTCTACATACTCCGCGGTCCGGCTCTGTTTGTCATTGGCGGGCACTCACCGGCTCTGTCTGGTATTGTCTGACATGGTCCGGCTGTTGTCGGCGTGGGGTGGATGTGCTCTGGTCCTGGGGTGACCAACATGTCACTGTGTGTTTCCTTCCTACTTTCCTACCCCCTCCTCTTTGACGATTGAATGAGATATGTAATGTCCTACTCGATAAATAATTATGAATTTTTGAATTTTACTAATTCCGAGCGTGAACTTGGTAGGTTGCATGGTACTTTTTTTTATTTGCCACTTATTCCGTAAAAATACCTAAGTACTCTTCTAGCCTTAATCTGAATTTTTTACTAATCTTGTAATACGAATATTTAATGACTTGAAACTTAACAAAGCAAAAACGTTGTTTGTGTTACTAATGAATTGGCTCTGCTCAAGACCGAAAAACTTTTTACATTGTAAGAATAAAGGACTGTTTATTTATTTTCGAATGAGTAATCAGTGCAATTCGACACGGTGATAATATTATGCCGCGTAATACGGCGGCTCGATATATTATTCGAAAATACAATAAGATAACTTAGCGTTTTCTCTCTAGTCTTGATATTTTTGATAATGTTTAGAAAATAAAACGCATTTAGTTTCGATACAAACAAATAAAAGGGTTAGAATGTTTTTGAGTAACTTTACTTTTTTAGGGTTCCGTAGCAATCCAAGAAACTTTTAAAGTTAGAAACATTCGCCTGTATGCGGCTTATCTAAAAAACTGACCCCCCACCCCTCTAACAGCCTCTAATATAATAGTATATATTATGAAGTGAAAAGAAATTCTATCTATTTTATAAATTGATACAACTATATACTATAATATATATGACAGGCAACTACGGAACCCTTCAATCGCTCGGCCAATCTTGAGACATTGCATAGCGATTTTATAAAGGACAATATTACAAAGAGACACTTTCCCGTGGTAAAATCTCCTAGCGTGCAGCATAACTGAGTAATTCCACTTTAAAGTTTCTATATAGGTATTTCAGAAGCCAATTTCTCGCTTAAACGGCACGCTAGGAGATTTTATAATGTGAAGAACCTATTTGTTTGTATTAATGTTCTCTGTCGAATTGCAATGTCATAATATTGGACGCAAGAATAAAATAATTATAGGTATAGTAGTTTGGATATCCCCGGTGTTGCTATCTTTTATACTTTTAATTCTAATATCAATTGATTTGCAATAGATATTGGTAATTATTCCAACTTAATTCTATTTCCAACATACCTATATCTCGGGTTATGTCCTTATTTTCTTTATTTAAAGCCTTTTATATCAAATATTATTACTGAATAATATCTTTTTTATATGATAGACTAGCTCGGCAATAGACCGCCATCAGCTCACCTATAAAGCCTTTAAACTGGTTTTATTACTTTATCACCCGGCTTCTAAGCCCTTAACCTGATGGAAGAAACCAATTTGATAGGTTTAATTTAAACCCATTTAAAATTATTATGTAAATTATAAGCAAACTTCTCAATTTTGCTCGACTTACGAACTGAGACTTCATTTAGTTTAAATCCCATTTAAATTATATGTAAATTATCGATAAACTCGGTCTCTAGAGACTTGACGTAAAGGGGAGGAAGGCTATTTATGAGTAGGTACATATCTATACATAAGAAGATTTTATATTTAGAGCTTTGATTAAATACCTGTCTAGATGGAGTATTGCGCTGCAATCACAACAAATATGACAGGACAGGTTTGAAGCGCTTGTGTGCGTATTACGCACGTATGTGTAGTTACTATTGTTTGACACATATTTGACAAGTATTTTACTCATAAATGTAGGGGAAAAATGTGTTTTGATTTGGAGATGTGACGTGAATACATAAACGTCATACCTGCATCGATGAACGGTACAATCGTACGTATAATCCGCGTTATGAAAGAAGAGACTTGTCAAATAGCAGTAGAGGGGATTTCGCGCAGGTAATCGTCTACTGCGCAAGTCGAACCACGTGACCCGCCAAGTATCTTCTTACATGACACTAGTTATAACAGTCGCACATCTACCATAAAAAAATAACCATCTCTTCATTAATGTCCCGGTTGCGCTCTCGCGCTCTAGGGTCCGTGGTTCGCCTTGACCATGATCCTGCTTGTGTTTTGGCAGATCGGATAATTACAGTGGAACGTCTGCCACCTCATCTCTGTGACCTTGATAACAGGGAAACCTGACTAGATTGGATTATGATAACACATTCATTCGCCTGAATGTGCAGGCTTACTCACCGTAAGAGAGTCGGTTAGTATTTAAATTACTCAAAAATGGCGGTAGTGGGATTCGAACCCGGTACCTCTCGCTTACGAGTAGGATACATAAACCACTAGGCCACTGATGCTAATCTACCATACAAAACTAAAAAGTTGCTGTGGGTGACCTGCGTTTTCTATCTCCTTAGGTGGCGGCTTGGATTATTTTTTTTACAGTACGAGGTGGTAAATAATTTATTGATAAAATAATTTACATTTATAATAACAATATACACCTAAAATACCAAAAATATATACAGTAATACATATAAAATATACTAAACTAAACCCTTATAAGATATAAATATTTTATTAACTAACTAAACTAAATTAAAAAAGATGTAAAAAACCAGGGCCACGCGGTAAGGTGCCCATCATGGCGGCGGCATTCCCGCGCTGGATGGCGATACTTAACCGCTGCGCGAGAAAGCTGCCGGCACGTGAGTCACCCGTCGCCTCCCTGAGCCGCTTACCAAGCTCCATGAAGAGCGAGTGTGCGCCCGGGCCCCACGGACCCAGTGTCTCGACACCAAATGCGACAAAGTCGTATTGGGCGCCGAGACAACTGTACTTGCCTACCTTCGAGCGCTCTCGTATCTCAGCCGCCGCGCCGGCCCGTTTAGCGGTTGCCGGAAGATAGGTCGCAGCTAGTGTGTCGGCGCACGTGGCGTCCCACACCAGCGGGCGACCCATCCTCCATGGTATCATAGACATCCCGTCAGGTCTCTTGCCATCGTCCCGTGCAATGTGTTGAGGTTCCAGGATTGCGGGGACGTTGGCGCTGACGAGAGACCGTCGCAGGATGTCATTGATCGCGGCGTGACGGGAGAGGCGGCCAGCGCTCGAAGAACAGGCAAGCCCATGGTGACCGAGGCGGTCAACACTCGCTCCACAAGAAGCACAACTATGCTCGATACAAACCTCGGCTCCCAGCCGGAGACCGATGGCGAGACGGAGAGTGGTCGGGTCGATGAAAGTGCCGGTGTTGGGGGATGGGTAAGCGTGGAGCCAGTGCCCGGATTCTGGTCTGGCAACTGCTTCCAGCCTGGCGCGGTCTTTTAAAGATGGTGAGATATTAAGAAGGGTGTCTAATATGACTTGAGAAGAAATGTTGTCCCAGGCCTTTTGAATTTTGGGCGTGGGAGGAAAATTTGGGCTCGGTCCAGCTAGCCAGGCAGTTTCAGCCTCCGCCAAGCACGCGACCTCACAGTTTGTAGCCGCGGGGGCTTTAAGAATATTACCTG
The DNA here is from genome assembly GCA_905147135.1 of Blastobasis lacticolella. NCBI lineage: Eukaryota > Metazoa > Arthropoda > Insecta > Lepidoptera > Blastobasidae > Blastobasis > Blastobasis lacticolella. Next base: position 16,390,114 of record LR990045.1, read on the forward strand.
TGAGGTCGGACGAGCTATAGATAGAGGACAGAAATGCCGGCAGTGCTACACTAGAGATTTTGCGGGTTCCCAGGCCGCCATACCTAATTGGCAGGGAGGCCTGGGTCCATGCCTGCTCACTGAGTCTGATATTTGTGATGGATTCAATTTGGAATTTTATTACATTATCTAAGTGTTGGATTAGTACAGGGAATTTCCACACTGGGCAGCAGCGGAGCAGGTAAGTAAATTTAGGAACGAAAAGACAAAACTTCAGTATGAAGAGGGCAGAATGGCTGCTAATTTTAAGGAGGCGGTCCGAAAATTCATTAAATTTAGAAATCGAACTTGTTAGTAGCGGTGGAATGGCCTCGTCGAAAATAGGGGAGCCAAGAAGGCTCAGACTGTCTTTTGTGAGTATTTTTATGTTTGGGGCTACGCTATTAAAATTTTGGATTATGGATTTTGTCAAGGTTGTGTCTATTTTTTCAGAAATGAAGAGTTCACATTTATTAAAATTTAGTTCCAAACCAATGAGGTCAAAATTGTGTTTTACCATTTCTAAATCAGTTAGGACAGTCTGAGCATCTCCAGCTATGGTACCGTCGTCCAGGTACCATACATTTAATTTTGATTTGACACTGTGGATTATCGAATTAATGGCCAAACTGAAGATCGCTGGACCGAGTGGATCACCCTGCTGACACCCCACGGCCGAAAGAATTTCATTATTTTTGTGCAATAATTTTGAAGGACAGTGATAACACTGTAGCATAAAATTATAAATCTCCGGAACATGCAGTTTAATTTTATTCAGGAGGGTGTCCCTGTTTACCGAATTAAAAGCATTTTTTACATCTAATTTAAGTATCACCTCGCACAGATCGTCTTGCGTGAAGGTGCGTACGGCGTGGACCGTTGCCTCGCAGCCTCCGCGGGTTCCGAAGCCAACCTGTACGGGTTCGAAAAGAGACTGGAATTTAGAACGAGTTAGCCGAACACAAATTTTGGCAGCCAATCGCCGCAGGGTGAAACCTACAGCGATCGGACGTACGCCTCCGTCTTTCTTAGTCAGGGCTATTAAATTAGCCCCGTATAGGATCGGTGTCACTTCCTGGCACACATTCCCCTCTAGCATGACATTCACCAGCCCGGTTAGGGCTGAGATGACGTGGTCGCCGGCCATGCCCACACCGTGGCTGGTGAGGTCCTTGAGGTGTTGAGGGGAGATGCCATCCAGACCGGACGCCGAACCTGTCGGGAAGGTGGCGATGGCGGCAACAACATCTTCCTCTTTGGCGCGGAGACATGTTGCGATGTCAGATGGGGGGTCTACAAAAGGGGGGCAGGAAGGGCCTGGGGGGTGTTTGGATTGTAGTGCGGTGGCGGTCTCCGGTGAGTCGGGTGCAATGGTATCATTTGAAAAAAGTAGCCGAGCGGCGCCTTTTAAATCTCCGTCTTGCACTTTCTCTTCTACTTTAGAAAATATGTCATTATGACGTCTGCTATGCTGAGGCCTTCGAGGCGCCGCTTGGGGTGATTGTGTGTCTGGAGAAGTGTTGTTTTTTATTTGCTGTGTGAGGGAGGTCTTATTCTCAAGTGAGGTGTGTAGAGTTTTGTATGAAAAGGTGAGGAGGTCATGCCAGGACACGAGATTGTTGTCGCGTGTGCATCTTTTGATGCACTCGGCTAGAGCGGAAGCTACACAGGATCGGGCACCACGAGGTATGCGTTTCACTATGGCTGTAGAACTTTTTAACTGGCTAAGGAGTAAGTGTAAGGGGGTAGATGTGTTTGTGAGTGGTGTGTTGTTGTTCTGGGAGTCGTGGCTTTGGCTACAAGGTGAGCATAGAAGGATGCGCGCGTGATGAACTCGCGATTGATGTATATGGAGTCCTTTGATGCTATTAAATGACCGTAAACATACTACGCAATGTTGCATGGGAATGGGCTCAGGGAAAAGGGGCACTTATTGATTCTGTACGTAGAAGAGAATAAAAAGCCTAAAAAAATATACTTATAACTATAGAAAAAGTTTTTTCACACCCGTTTGCACTTCACATAATTGTTTATAAATAATATAATTTTCATCATTTTGACCTTCACTTGACAGTGACATCTAGTTTCTGTCTCCTCTCTGGTGACATAATCAGGCCAGGAAATTCTTCAGCGCGCGCAGACGTCTAGGCGTAGCTAAGCAACGTATAGCGTGGCGTCATGTCAAAAATAATTGTAAATAAAAATATACGCACTGCGCCTTGTATATGGCGCCCCCGCAGCCACCCACAACTCTGCGTACGCACTGCCACGGGTTCTACCAGGTAACAGCACATAAAACTGCGTAGGAAGCCACGAAATTTTATAATAATTTATAATAATAATTTTGGCTTGTCAATATGTTGGCATGACAGGTTTTTTTTTTTTTTTTTTTTTATATTACTTATATTATATTGGATTGGATACTTGGATTATTATATTACTTATTATTAAGGCATGATTAAATACTTTTTATCACATTATGTTAGCACAGGAAAAAATTTCAAAAACAGGTAACCCTCTAAACAAGATATCAAATGGCGTTACATTAAAAAATAAAATTACTGTATATTATAATAATTGAATGTACATCATTATAGTTATTTAAACTTTACTCTCCGATGATAGGTAATTTTTTTAGGTGTTTTTAATCATTCTTTGTAATTCTTACATACTTTTGCTGCGCAAATCGTCATTTTTATGAGCCAAAGAAAAGCTACAGAAAGCGAGTTGATCCTGCAATGACAGTGACATGACAGAGCGGGTGGGAAAAGCTTATCAGCTATCAGTTGGTTAATATTTTTTTCAATATATATATAATCAAAGATTTAGAGAGGGCTATTTACTTTTATATTTACGACTGTAAATATGTTCCAAGTCTAACTGCAATTTATCTGCTCTAAATTCGGTCATACATTTTTGAAAAACTTTGAATAAAGTTTTTGCACTCATTTCGAAAATAAATGTCCCACTCAGTAAGAAACTAGCAATATCCACAAGACAATAACAATGTCTGAAAGACGTGACAGCTGAAGTCAGTTTGACCACAGACTATAATATAACATTTGAGTTTGACAGTAATTTAGTGTGGCCTATTTATTTTATAATATACTGGATATCTAAGTACGAGACTAGATTATGTTTTATCAATAATGATATTCAATATTCCACAAGCGAGGATTGTTAGTTATTTTTCCCAAAAATCCCCACTGGACAAATAAGTACATCCGAGTAACAATAAGACATTTTTAAGAACAAGTCAATGGTCCTCAACTTTTGCCTCAAATATTGATACTGTACCTATGTATTAGACAACCTATGTCTGCTTATCACTACGTTTCGTACGACAGTGTCGTAGTGTCTTACAAGGCGACTAATGGAAATGACGACAGCACGAAAGCAGAAACGTGTTCTATTGTGTGTTTTCATTACGGCGACCCGCCAGTTAAGTGTGGAGATAATGGCAAAACCATCTTCTAATGTAGTGAAGGCTCAAGCGCAGGAGAGGACTATTATGGGATTATGTCGATATGTTGTGATGTATACGAGTGATATGATATATAGAGGTGGGCAACGCATTGGCGATACTCTCGTTGTTGCTAATGTCTATAGGCAGTGGTGACCACTTTCAATCAGGTGGCCCGCTTGCCTGTTTGCCTACCGTATGACATAAAAAACCCTACCAGTAATTTTCGATTTCAGGCACGAGATAACCTACTTGCGGGTGGTGCAATGGCCAGGCGACTGCCTCAATGTAGGCCGGCTGCAGCAGCGGTTCCCGTCGCTCAGCGTCTTGGAGATCATCAACTGCACAGAGCTCAACACCTTCAAAGGCCATTTCGATGGTACCAGCAAAATTGAGGTACTAAATTGTTCAAGTATTTTTATTTCTCCATGAACCTCCAAATCTTACTTCTAGTTCTTAACTACGCAATAAATTTTAATACAGCGATCAACAATGCATGGAGTGTTCCAAGTTGCGCCTTCCTATTTCTCCTTGTCCACTTTGCTAGGTCTTCGGCATCTTTGGTGTTGAGTTTGGTTATGGCACGAATGTCATCTTGTCATTAATTCGTAAATATTCGTTGACAAATTCACACAGCGCCATCTAACCCCAAAGTAAACAAAGCTTGTAATATGGGTACTTGATAACTGATATACTACTTACACATATTTTTTTTAAATACATACTTATTATACATAGAACACCCGGACCCGTCACAGAAATTAAAATTAATCATTTCAACCACAGAAATCAGAGTAATTATGTGTTAATTGCCTTCACGACACTCGTCAATTTATTGGGTTATTAAATGTCACCACAAGGTCAAATGCTTTATAGGTTTCTGTTTTGTTTAGTCGGCCTATTTCATTCACAATTTTTATTATCTCCATGATTTGTTCGTTTATCAATACTCTAGTGACTAGAGAAGTCAACTCTAGTAGGTGGGGGTGGGGCGGTGGTCGATATCTTCCGAGGAAGGTAGTTACGAAATCCATGATTTCTGTGTGGTTTATCCCTAATCCCACAAATAAAGTGTTTGAAGGGTTTAGACAGATCAGGCATGTACATACATACTCGTACCGTAATTTATAATTTGTGGTGTAGCAAAACATTTGAGATATGAGGCGAAACAGATTATCGTGTACCTACTTGTCGTGTTCAATAGCTTTGTTGTTTGAACCACAAATAAACTCGGCGGCTCGCCGAGAGAGTTTTGTTTCATAGAGCAGGCCCCAATTACCTATGGCATACTCTTAAGTTTTGGAGCTGGAGTGCATTTTGCGTTTATTAAAATTAAAAAGACTTGCCGGCGCAAATGTATAAGAAGATGTGTTAAGCAGGAGAGCGTAGCTTGTGTTACTCAATTGTTTCTTACCACTGAAAAATCCACAAATGTACCATTTGACGGTACGTCAAAGTCTAGGGCGTGGTGAACAGCCACGTCTGGAAGTCGCCTACAATTGGAAGAGAACTACTCTTTTGACACTACATAAGGCGGTTATTTATGTGTAGTATCGATCCCCATATAGCTATAGCTTACATCATCATCATCATATCAGCCGAAATACGCGCAGTGCTGGGCATAGGCGTCCCCCAGAGATCTCCTCAAAGGCCGGTCCTGTGTCTTCCACATCTAACTGGCACCTGCGACTTCTACCAGGTCGTCGGTCCACCGACCCACGCTGCGTCTTCCGGTACGTGGTCGCCACTCTTTACTGCCCAAATATAGCAATAAAGCTTAAATATTGTTGCAGAAAATAGTGATGCAAGGCCTCCCCGAGCTGTGGGAGATACCAGCGGACATGGTGGCGACGATGCCGCTGCTGGCCGAGATGGACCTGCGCGGGAACGGACTGAGACACATGCGCCCGCGACTGCTGCGCAGCCCGCCGCAACTCACAGCCGTCTACTTGAAAGGTAGCTTCTTATCTCATCATCATCTTGGCGTTATGTCCCGGTTGCGCCCCAACGCGGTACACGAGGGCCCAGGGTCCGCCTTCCTGCTACTCTTGGCCCACTTCTCTCGGTCTTCGGCATCCTTAGTGGTGAGCTTATTGGTAAGCATATCCGTTCTGACTACGTCAAGCTATCGCTTCTTGGGCCGGCCTCTCCTTCCCGTGCCCGGCGGAGGTGGCATCCACTTTTTTACACGTTGGACTAGTCGCCCCTTGTTCAAGTCTATCAATGCGATATCGTCAGCATACATGAGAAGCCACGGAGGCACCTCGTGGTAGTCTCGGATGCTATCTGACAGTACGTCTAATATCACGCTGAATAGAAGTGGACTAAGCACAGAGCCCTGATGTACCCCAACGGTAATAGGGAACGGGTTGGTGTCGCCAACAGCAGTCCTCACTATTGAATCGAAATTGCGGTACATGTTCCGGATAATGTCAATATAGGCCTCGGGCAGCGACTTGGACCGCAGTGCATGTCCAGAAACAGAAAATGCAGGGGCGTTTTCTTTGATCTGTATCCCGCCATGAGAGTTCTCAGGGCAAATACGGGGTCCATTGTCCCACAACCCGGCCGAAACCCATATTGACACTCCGAGATTGTACACTCCCGTCGGATCCGAGAGTCCACAATGCGTTCAAAGAGCTTTATGGTGTGGGACATCACGTTTATACCGCGGTAGTTGGTGCACTCCCGCACCGAGCCATTGGCTTTATAGACTGAAGTAATAATACTCAGCCTCCATTGGTCGGGTATCTTCCCGGTGAGGAGAATGGGGTTATAAAGGTCGGTAAGGATGCTTATAAAGGTCGGTAAGGTAGCTTCTTATCTATCTTAGTTATATGACTCGTCTGATTCATCATCATCATCCGATAGCATCATGCTTTCACCATGGCCCGTTCTTTCTACTCCGCTTCGCCCGCTCTGGGCCGCGTCGTGAGCCGTTAGCCTTCGCATCCGATTAAGCGATGTCAATCCATCGTTTCTTGGGATTTTCGTGGGATTTCTGTTTTCTGTACCGGTAGGATTAAGCACTTATTTCAGACGTGGGGATTACGTAGCACATGACAAAACCATCGCAGGCCCGCCTCTTCAATCTTATCTATATTTCTCTACATTTTTATAAATGTTGCAAGGATCAACTGTACTTTTTTGGCCGCGACTTCGTTCGCGTGGAAACAGTTTTGTAGATGGATTAGGTTTTGCCCTAGCAGCCATGTAACCTACTTATGCCCAATTGAAACAAACTTAGGCGACGCTTAAGTCTACGCCATAAGATATTCTGCATTTAGGAATCACAAAATCGGTGTCATAAAGTTATTAGTGACTTAGCGAGTTTAGATTTTACTTATGGTTGGTGCAATATTTTCTTATTAGTTTGGATTTAGTTAGGTAATGCTTAATTTAAATTTAGAGAAAACGAGTTAATAATATGTAGTATTGACCGTGTGGTGTCCGGCATAGTAGAATAGCACCAACCCCTTACACTCATGGGTGTCGTACAAGGCGACGAATGTTTTCGAGGCACAAGATCAAGAGTCTCCGTAGTCTGGGAAATGGGCAATCCCAGACTACGGAGCATTTTCCATTGTTATATTTAAACAATGCGATTTCCAACTCGCCTGCCAAGCGTGGAGATTATGGCAATAACCTTCCCTATCGTGGGAGAGGCCCTAAGTCCTGCAGTGGACTGTTACAAGCTGTGATGATGATTACAAGACCGAGTACTTAATACGACCACTCAATAAACTCAAAATTTTTAGAAAATTGGCGAAGTAGATTTTTAGACGGTATTGGATTTCAAAATTTACAATTTTATCTGTCTTTCTGTAAATCGCTGTGAAATTAAATTGTATTCAATAAAATAACACGTTAATTTTAAAACGAAATTATAATTTTATAAACATCAAACCGCAACTTAGTCGACAGTTTACCACCACGCGAATTCATTAACAAGTCTCACCTAGCTGGGAATGGGCTTAGTTAGACATTGCCTAGATTTCGACCTCGGTTTGGCGAAATCGACCACTTGCCTTAAAGGCCCTGCCACACACAGAGCTCGGCGCGAGCGTGGCGCGAGCGCGGTGTGATAGTTGCCTAGGCAACGCGCCAGCATCGCGCCGCGCTCGCGCCGCGCTCAGGCCGCGCTCAGGCCGGCGTGAGCGCGGCGCCGCGCGTGCGCTGTGCAGTGCCACAAACTTATCAGACCTGGTACCGGCGGCGCTGTTTTTGGGATTGACATGTCAGTTCAAATACATTTCAAAAGTAAGTGTCGATATTTTTCCGTAGTTTCAGTTTTGGCCACCGCGTTTCTATGACAATCGGCACACATAGAGTGGCAGCTCCATTATTCGGGAAATTGAATTTTTAGGATGGTAATACTCCCACATATCGTAATAGCGGGTTAATTACTCGTTTCTTTTTACCAACAGTCCGAATCTTTCCTCCTAATTTGACTGGTGCATTACGCAGATAATTTAGAACCTGAGGACGAATATAGGCTTACTTTTCATTCCCCTCCACTCGCTAGCTTGCAAGAGTATATATAAGGTAGGTAAAAACCTGATGCTTGGAAAAGTAACGCCCTACCTCTGAAATAAGTCGCCTTTTACGACACCTCTTAGTATGGACGGCGATGCTTTTTTACTCTGTTGGACACCACACTGCAAATTTTGCTCCCTAGGTAGGTAGGTAGGATGAGGGGGCACAGCTCTCCTACATCAGAATCAAAACATTTCAGTCCGACTTACTTGTCGAGTTAGACAAACTTTTAATGATTCCGTAACATAGAGCACAAATTCTACAGTGCAAAAATTCGGTGGCTAGAGTCTAACGCTGATATAGATGTTTTGTTTAAGTACCCGCTACAGTGCACAGAAAACTGCGCTCAATCTTATCCACCACAATTTTCAGTTCAGTATAAAATAGACGAACAATTGCCCAAAGATTACTTCATGGCCATGGATCGTAGTTCTTCTTGTTCGTGTACAATTGACTTACAGCCATACAGAATCAAATTCGACTTTTTTCTAACAGATCTATCGCTAGCGGCTGAACCGGGATTTGTCGCTAGAATAGTCCCCGCGGGCTTAAGTAACCCACTCTTACGTATTTGTGTCTTTGACATTTGTCAAAACGCACTTGCCAGGTGAAATTATTAAATATTTATGGTAGAATTTTATTGTAGTTTTTTAAATATTTATTTTAGAATTTTTTAGTAATTTATATAATCTGGCTACCAATAGACACTGGCAAAGACACATAACAGACTAGACACAAATCAAAAATATTCCCTGTTCGCTCACTCTACAATTATTATGAACCTCGCTATCCCGTTTTTTCGTCTATTGAAATAAGCTGTCAGAAAATAACGCGCGCAATGTTTTGAACGCTCCACATGTTGCTGGAGCTCCTGAAGACCTGACGTTTCTTTTGAAACATCGGTGTATAATTTTATAATTTCCTAATATAATTTAAATCAAACACCCTAAAAGACGGTGTAATTTAGTGCACATTTAATGAAAATTTTAGAAATTTAAATATTGTAATCGAAAAGTATAAAATAAAAACATAAATCTTTTTTTTTTAATAAACCCACTACGTAATAGAAAATAATTATTGACCATAGATAGGTAACAAATAGGGAAAGCAAAATTGTCATAATGTCTACTCGAAGCAAATGGAACAAATGGGAGTTTTATTAGATACATGACTGTTTTAATCAATGTCTAAACAATCGTAATGTCAAACTGAGTACCAACTTCAACTGTCACAATATAGATAAATTGCTGAAATAATAAGTTTAAGGGAAGTGTTGGATATATAAATAATAATCTTGTATATATATCCTTATTAATTTATTAACCGTAACACTGATAACGTTGTAATGTCAATCTCTTAGCAATGTTCTGTCTCTCTGTGTCACTGTTTGACCAACCAGTGATAATGATTCACTACGATTTCCGAAATTAAAAATAGATTTCTCAAGTTTCTCTGACCGAGAGTCAGCCATCTGATTGTTTTTTATTTGGCCGTCTTACATGCATGCGCAAGATGTGACTTTGCACTGGCGGTATAACACCGTGAATTTAGTTCTGACCATTAAACAGAATAAAATACTTATTACTGTAATATGTTTAGTACAGCATAAACCGGAACGGACTAATATTTGGAACAAGCGCCATAGTTACTTTTGTTCAGCTTGAAAATAGCTATCCAACGACGTATTACACATAGCTATTGGAATGGTTACCACTGTCCATAGAAATTCTTGTACGCGTTAACAATGTTATATCTGGCGGCTTGACAAGATTGTTGACAAACCTATTCGATCCGGTGGCCAAAACCGGAACTAAGTGTTGCCGTTTGAAATGTAATGTCAATGCCAACAACAGCGATGCTGTCATCCGGTCAGACATTTATGTGGCACTGTAGACGGCGCTGTTTTATTGACTACGGTAACCGTCAGAGTTATTTGTTCGTTCAACCGCATCAAGGTGTATATCTCTATGGGTGCTAGTGTCAGCAAGAGCAGTAGTAGGTAAATGTACTTGTAACCCACAATCATCCGCGAAACCGTCGGGTTTTCTCTCTTAAGTTTATGTTTATTTATGTACCTTGGCCCAAATCCTGAGATAGCCTAAACAATTCGCCATTACAATTTTTTCGTCGCCAATTTTAATCTCGAATACCCCAAATGGCGATAAATAGCCTACATTGGCAACACTTTGTTGGCGCGACGCCGGCAGTACCGGACTAAGTCCATCAGAGGCCCGGGGCGGACAACCTTTATAAGGCCCCCAGTTTAAGAAGTTTAATGTAATTTTACAAGCTTTTTATTCAGTTCACATTTGTATGTTTAAGGATTTTTATTTATTTAGTTATAATTTCTTCTTTGGTGGAGGGGGTCCTCGACCCTAATCTTAAATCTGTTTGAATAGTGATACGGCGATAGCTACGCCCCTGTCACAACTCCGAACCACCTCTTCGATATGTTCTAAGCATATTTTAAAGCCTTGTATAGGATTTGATCAAGGCAACTTGGAGACGTTTGGAGGCCCCCCTGGACCAGAGGCCCGGGGCGGGCCGCCTTTCCCGCTTTGTTCGTTAGTCCACCCCTGGCGGCGCGATGCCAGCGTGGCTTGAGCTCGGCGCGAGCGCGGTGCGATAGTTGCTAGGCAACTATAGCGCGGCGCGAGCGCGGTGCGATAGTTGCCTAGGCAACGCGCCAGCATCGCGCCGCGCCCGAGCCGCGCTCGCGCCGAGCTTTATGTGTGGCAAGGCCTTAAGGCGATGACTACAGAGACTACTGGTGAAAAGGGGTGTTAGGTGTCAACTAAGCGTCACCTACGTTTAGTGCAATCAGGCATTATATAGTCTTATATATAATGCTAGTACCTACACCGAAGAGGTCAAGCTGCATTCCTGGCCATTTTTAAATTACCTACAAAGTGTATGAATTTACCTATTTATTTATTCATTTATTTCGGGCAACTGAGGCCCATATTTATAAAAACACGAACATTATAAATATAAAATAAACTAATACAAAATACAGACAAACATAAAACCTATACCTACATACAAATTATTATAAATTGTAAACTAATAAACATATAAAATATAATTTATTAATATCTTAAAAAATTATTGACACTTAATGTCGTTCGGCGGCACCGAAAATTCTGGGTCGCCTACGGAATCGCCGGTACACCACACCCTTCGGCCAATAATCTTCCCTCATGAAGAAATTAAAATCTACGGTGGGAACCAACGCCACGAACGAGTTGAACGTACGCTCATGGCTTGATTCCAAGAGCCGGACCCTCACGAGGTACTTCATGGTTATGCGGATGTGCTCTTCCACGTCCATTACCATCACCGTGTAGTAAAGGCGAGACAGGTAGAGTGCCGTCGTTGGTGTCGCAGGGCGCAGCAGGAAGTTGGGACTAATTACTGCAGTGCCGTGAAAATTCTGAGCAGCACGACGTCTACTCTTCTTCTGGACCGTGATAAATCCTTCCTCATCACGGTCCACGTCGGGGGCGCATGGGGGCTTCAATGCCGCAGATTCTCGCGTAGTTGAAGCCTCCACGCGAATATGTTGGCGCGATGTCGATGCGCGGACGGGAGCCGCGGGCGCGGTGGGCGCCGGCTTTCGTGCGGCGGGCGCAAGCGAGCAAGCGGCGGGCTGCGGCGGGCAGGGCGCGGGTTGTGCGTCGCGCGGCGGCCCGGCCAGCGCGCGCTCCTATGCGGGCCGCGTACGTGTCGGGTGTCCGTGCGGCAGGCGGCGGCGACAAAACTGCTCACTCGAAACTCGAGCCCGCGAGGTCGACACTCGCACAACCGCGTCGAATATATGCATTAGGAGCGTTAGCAGGCGACCCGATGACTGTAATAGAGTTACGCAAAGCGTTGACTTCCTCCCGTAACTCAACTAATGTTTTTTGGGATGTCTTAAATTTTGCTCCCATTTCGGCCAGATTTGCCTTCAGGAGCACGATGTCCTTCAGCAATCGGGTGATGTCGACGTGGTCGAAGGTGACGGTCGGGAGCTTATTCAGGTCCCTCGCCGCAAACGTTGGCACGTCGTCTGGATCTGTCTCTTTCAGCAACGTGATAATGTCCTGTATGCTTCTCGGCGACCCGTCACGCCGTTGCGACACCGTCTTCTCCATCACGTTGAGTGAAGTGTACAGTAGCACCTTGGCTTCAGATATGTCCGTCTCCGAGAAGATGGTTTTACATATCTGAACGGCACTGACCTCGTCCATCACGTCTAATTTTTTGCTTTTAAATTGCTGTAAGAACGCGAGGAGCTCGTTCACAACGAAGTTTGTAGCCATCGCAGTGACGCACGCGTGACGGTTTGCACCGCCGCCTCAATCAAAATGAATGAATGAATGCTAGAACACCGGCGAGATCAAGCTGTATTCTACCCATACTAATTACATGAACATGGCTTATATTTTGAAGTTCGTCGCAAAATTATGAAACTGCAAGACTGATGACAGACAGACAAATTGTCAAAAATTAAAAAATGGATATAGTTGCGGCTCACGGTCTCAGGTAGTCTCAGTATCCTATAATGACTGTTTTTTCTGATCTTATATGACACGGCTATACCGATTTTTAATAGAACAGAAAAAATAAGCACCGCCAGGAAGGAAATCAGCTATGCCTTTTTTGACCGACGCCGTACCTGGTAAAAGCCACTGTTATGTCGTTTGCCTGAAATCCAATAAAATTAGCAGAATACATAAAACACCAAAAAAGTAGCGAGTTCAAAAAGATCGACAATGAAATTCAAAGGTAAGACGAAAGGAAGAGGCAGCGTGACAAAAAACGACGTGCGATCTCTGTCTACACATTATTATATATGACCTTTGTGTCTTTCACTTCTTGAATTAACCTTTGTAAGCGCCATCACTTGGTATCGCTGGAGAAATAATAATCCGTAAAATCGCAGACATTGCTTTGATGCTGAATATCTTAAATATTTCTCGGTGTCGCAAGTCAGTCAGTAATATCGACTGCCTCTTATTGAGTTGTGTTTCCTGACTGTTCCGTCGAGAATTATGAGATCACGTTCGATCGTCCTATTGCCGTGCCCTCAGCGTCAACGAATTACAGGCGAAACAGCTTCTTTTTTAGGACTGTACCTCATTTCTGCGACGAACAATCTTCGATGATCGCCAATGCGATTTAACAAAACTGCGATGTCATTTTACAACGATGTATTTAAAGTTCGACTTTACAAGACCGCGACGCACGTTACTGCGAAAAGTCGCTGGTTCGACTCGACAAAGGTTCGATGTACTTTACAGCGTCATCACTAAACAGCGAAAACGCAAACCCCGACGAACGTTACTGCGAAACGTTGCTGCTTCGAAATCAATAAACGTCGATGTACTTTACAGCGTCATCTCTAAACAGCGGCAACACAAATTCCGACGCACGCTACTGCGAAACATTGCTGCTTCGAAACCAATAAGCGTCGATGTACTTTACAGCGACATTTCTAAACTGCGAGTGGTTTAAATTGCGACGCACCGTACTGCGAAGATAATCACTTCGATATTCCTACATTTCGATAGCGTCTGTTTGGCAACCCTTGTCCATATTATCATGGACAAATTCCGTAAACAGCACAAGATTAGAAACCCTGTAGACCTACCTCTCACAAAGCCATGTCATGCTTGTTAACAATTACTAACACTATTCACGTAAGAAACTATACAGCTCAATGGAAACTAGATTTTTTTTCTGTTATTATTTTTTATTACATTATTTGTTTAACACTTTTATTGGATTATGATTATGAGACTTCCATATACAGGGTGTTTCATAATACATGTATAAAGCCGTGAACTGGATGGAGTGCTAAACGTATTAAAACGATAGGTACAATTATTTTTTTCGTGCGTGGAATAGTTACCGAGAAAATGACTATCGAACTTTTTCTTTTTCAATGTCGATAATCACATTTTGAAAACGAAAGACCGCATCTCTAGAAATCAGTTGTAATAGATCACTCAAGTTCATAATCAGGTCAATCAACTGAATAATACAATTTTACCAGTTACAGATAGGATATAGGTTTTGTGCCTTTAAGTCTTTTCTACCTACCGTTTCATATGAGTTTTAAAATTCAATCTAAAGATCACTACGATCAATACCTCAAGTGGCTGGTTAATAAAATTATTATTACAAGCAGCTCGTGAGCAGTCCGGCACAAAAACAAGACATTTCGATGTTTGTTTCTACTTTAATTTATTTGTTTTTTTGTTGCCTTCAACACAATGTTGCACCTAGGTACATAGTCTTCAAACTAATTGCGAAAACACAATAAACATTAATAGGCAAAAAAGTTACAGCTTGATTTCGCGTCTGCGCCATATCTTCTATTGTACTAGGCAGTCATGACTGAAGCAGGTGGACTATGTACGGGATACTGATATCACAGGGTGTCCATAAAGTACATTCACTAGATTTTAATATTTTTGAAAAGTGCAGCAAAACTACACGATATTGTTGTTATACTTTTTTGTCTATTTTTTCACTCAGTCTACATCCTGTTGAATGCATGTGGTGAGTCTTGGCACAAGTTTATGCATTTCTCGTTGAACTTTTCCGCCAGCTCCGAAATAAGGAAAGTTGTCATTTTAGTACCTATCTAATAGTAATTATTAAATTCTACTCATGTTTGAATTCAAGAAGGTGAATATTAAATTTGAATAGCTGAAAAAATACCTAGCAACACCTATTACGTACTAGGATTTAAGCATTTAGGTTGCAGGCAACAAACATGCAGAACAGCAGATGCGTTGTCACTGTATTTGCACTGGCTTATTTTATGGACACCCCACGTACTAGGCGCAATATTAAGGAGGTCTAAATTATCCGTTTTGTATTTTTTGGTTTCGAGGGTTCTGTACAAAAAAATATTGTAATCAATTATGATTTTAATTCAAAAGGTTCATTCATAGTTTTTACGAAAGTGCACCACCACCTAACTAATAGCAAAGTAGTCTTATTCAAATTACTGTAGCATATTAATGTAGCAAACTCTAATTAATGTAACATCTTTGTCTCTTTACGAGTTTGCTTTCTCATGTCATGTCTGTCAGTCATGTTTCAGTGTCGCGTAGGTAATCGTACCTATCGTTTTCACGAACATTTCTTATCAACTAAAATTAACTAAATGATTCTTAGTTGATGGAGCTTTACCTGTAAATATCCCATGCTTCACCCAATTGGAGAACCTAGGTCACCTAGGTGGAGCACAGACCCAAACACAATTTTAGAAATTACTGTCTAGGTTACTGTCATTGTACCAAACTACCCGATAAAATCGTGATAAGCAAATGTAGGCCATCGCCATAAGGATTATTATTAAGCCCACAGTTGGATTCGCTTGAGACTCACTTTAACAAATAAAAAAAAAACAACATTATGGTGCAACTACCAGGAGAACATAAAACGAGAGAACATAAAAGGCGAAATAAGTTAGACCCCTAAAACACGGATCCCTAAGTACGAATCCTTTTGCACGTGCCGTCAAGGTCAAGGCCGGCGCCGGAGCTGTGGCGGCGCTTTTGACATCAAAATAGAAACTGAAAACTACAAAATCTAAAAATAGAATACTTTGGCGGGCCGTTCTTTATTTTGTGGTTTGACCCACGGCGCGACTTCCATGACGAAATTTGCCTACTTTCGCGTCGTATTCGTTCATTCAGTTTTTAGCTTTTCGCGTGACCGAAATGATTGTTGCGTTGTAGTTGTAGGATACCTAAGTACCTATTGTGAAGATAACTGTGATAAGAGTGTTAACGATGTGAACGAATGATTTATAGCTTCAGGTACCAGTATTAACGTAGTCTTGTCTGTGTTCAGCGTTCAACGTTTAAGTATTGTGATAATCATTATTCTGTGTATGAATGCAAGCTAGCAGTAGGCCAAACACCATGGTACCTACTTATTTACGTATTGCATAGCAACCAGAGCCTGCGTAGTGTTGTGTATCTGTATGTATGGAGTGTACCTACCTAGCTACGCTACGATACGAGTGCAAGCTTACTTGATAGTTAATACCTATCAGTCATCCGAGCCACAAAAAAGCAAGAAAGTATGGCACCTGACGCTGTTTGTTTTCATAAAATAACTTTAAAAAGGTACGTACCTACATGCTTTAAAGGTCTAGGTTCTAGCTAGACTTTAAGATATGCTACCTAGCTAGTACCTAATCGTAACGTTAGGAGGTTCTTTTTCGACGGGAAATAGGCAGAAAAGACAACGCTTTTATCTGTTCATGAAAACATGTAGGTATTTAGTAAAACCTGTCTGTAATCTGTTCCAACAAAACTAGTCTCATAAGTGGTTCCCTACGCTACGTAGGTCCCTAGATGAGTGAACCATTTTAGTAGGACATAGTACCTACTTATTTGTGTAGAACGATTTATCAATTGAACGAATTCTGTTTTAGTTGTGTAGCTATCTTAAGTATGTTTTTCAAGAACGTTGGTGGCTGGGCGGTTGAGTATCCGACTCGTAAGCGAGAGAGGTGCCGGGTTCGAATCCCGCTGTGGCAATGTACCAATGACTCTTTTCTGAGTTATGTACATTAGTTGAAATTAACCGATGCTCCTATGGTGAGGGAAACATCATGATGAAATCTGCAAATTCTGGCAACTGAAATTGTAACCATGATCCAATCGAGTCAGGTTCCCCTGGTAGCAGGGTCATGGAGGTCAGATGGTAGTCGCTCCACTGTAACAAATTCTTTTCTCTCCACAAAATTATTAGACTATGGTCCATGATCTAGGATTTGGCAGATTAGGTAATTAATTGCAGTGGAGCGACTGCCATCTGACATTCCTGGCTCCTAACCCTGCTACCAAGGGAACCTGACCAGATTGGATCATGGTTACTTACACATTCAGTCGTCTGAACTAAATGTGTAAGTTTCATCACGATGATTTCCCTCACCGTAAAAGCATCGGTTAGTATTCAGCTACTGTGCATAACTTAGAAAAGAGTTAGTGGTACATGGCGGCAGTGGGATTCGAACCCGGTACCTCACGCGTACGAGTCGGATACCGCAACCTTAGGCCACCGACGCTCCGACTATTTAAGCATACCTACCTATCGAAAATAATTAGTGTAGGCAAGTTCCTAGTTAATTTGGTAGAGCCTATTCATGTAGATAAGTAGGTAACATTTAGTACGACGCCTGGTAGTAAGATGAAGGAGGTTGGTTTGTTTTGATATGAATGGCACGAGGTTATTACTCGTCCTTATGGTGTGTACACACTCAACGTACGCCAACGAAGGGCTGTCGGCCGAATTATTTGGACTTCTAAGGTCTAATACTTGCATTTCGTGGCCAAGCAAACGATCTTTGGGAGTTTTGGGAACCGATTCGGGCTCGTATTTGCACGTTTGTTTGTTGGCCTTCGGTATCCGCCCAAACTGCGATTGGATGATTACTTCTATCCGTTTGATGTTACCGCCACGCTGCACTGCGGATTGCCGGCTGGCACACGCCAACGGACAATCGTTAGCCGAAACGGGTGCGCGTCACACATCGCCCGGTGTGTACGCAGCATTAGGCTCCTGGTAGTAGGCTTGAGGAGGTTGCTTTGTTTCGATAGGGGTCGCACGAGGTTATTAACCTGTTTTTTATATGATCATCAACTTGAAATAGAGCTGCGCTTCAACGTAGTCGATATGGTTATTTATCTTTAAAAATTAATTTTTTTTATTAAAATTAAAATTCAATGTCCGGATAAAATGAAGTCGCCAGTGCACTCTTTGAAAGCTCTACTTTAACACCCTTTCGGCTTTATACATGTATTATGAAACACCCTGTATATCGATGTTACCTATAGTTAAAATTAAAAGTCGGCTTATTTGTAAAGTAGTAGGTACCCGCGGAAATGACTTAAAAATTTCGCTACCTAAAATAAATATGGTATGTTTCTTGGGGAAAGATGTTTAGTTTCATGGGTAGAATATGAGGTTTCAATTAATGCTAGCGGTCTTTTTACACCCTGTATATGAAATCGAGGGGAAAAAAGCAAGCTCATAATACCTAACATAGAAGTAAAACAAAAAATATGAACTGTAAGATACTTTATTATGACATATTTGAGAGAAATGTACTACTTTACAAATAAGCCGACTTTTGATTTGAACTATAGGTACCATCGATATATATAGAAGTCTTTTATAGGTACCTATTGTAAGGTAGGTATTGTTAACAAAATATTTTCACAATTTGATTAATTTAATGGATTTATTGATGTTTTAAGGTGTGTGATATTTTCCTATAAAGAAAACAAAATAATTAAGAAATAAAGAGCATATATTTTACTACATAACCCGAATAAAAATTACAGTAAAGAACAAAAATATTAACATACCTATGTAAAATGCGAACAAAAAACAACTCTCCAATTTAAATATACCTTAAGGTAAGAAGTCACGATAATCAACCACAATAAAACAAATCTTCAATGTATTCATGAAAACTACATGGCAACATTTTAAGATAGTCCTTTGAAAAGGAACACATTCATAACAATAAAAGTGTTTAACAAATAATGAAATAAAAAAATAATAACAGATAAAGAATCTAGTTTCCATTGAGCTGTATAGTTTCTTACGTGAATATAGTGTTAGTAATTGTTAACAAGCATGACATGGCTTTGTGAGAGGTAGGTCTACGGTTTCTAATCTTGTGCTGTTTACGGAATTTGTCAATGATAATATGAACAAGGGCTGCCAAACAGACGCTATCGAAATGTAGGAATATCGAAGTGATTATCTTTCGCAGTACGGTGCGTCGCAATTTAAACGACTCGCAGTTTAGAAATGTCGCTGTAAAGTACATCGACGCTTATTGGTTTCGAAGCAGCAATGTTTCGCAGTAGCGTGCGTCGGAATTTGTGTTTCCGCTGTTTAGAGATGACGCTGTAAAGTACATCGACGTTTATTGGTTTCGAAGCAGCAACGTTTCGCAGTAACGTTCGTCGGGGTTTGTGTTTTCGCTGTTTAGTGATGACGCTGTAAAGTACATCGAATCATTGTTGAGTCGAACCAGCGACTTTTCGCAGTAACGTGCGTCGCGGTCTTGTAAAGTCGAACTTTAAATACATCGTTGTAAAATGACATCGCAGTTTCGTTAAATCGCATTGGCGATCATCGAAGATTGTTCGTCGCAGAAATGAGGTACAGTCGCTAAAAATCTTGGGATCCTATCGAAGGTCAAGCGGTACTTTAAGGCAGTTGCTTCAGTTATATCAAGCACAAGTCCGATCTTGCATAGAGTACTGCTGCCACCTCTGGGATGGATCAGCCAAATACCAACTGGTTGCTTTGGATTCGGTGGAAAAACGTGCAAATAAATAAATTTGTGATCCTCACTTAGCTTAGTAAGATAAGCTGCAGAGCCTCGAGCATCGGCGTAGGGTTGCGCGTATGTCGGATTCCTACAGGTAGCACTTCGGAGAGTGTGCGAAGCAGTTGCACGAGCTCATTCCGCCGGCCCTTTTCGCCATCGGGAGACGCGATCCGGGCAAGCGCTTCATCCTTATGTCGTGGATCTTCTAGCTATCCGCACGAGCCGTTTTGGCTTGACTTTTATAATGCGTACGGCTAAGGAGTTAAATGCTTTGCCTGTGAGTGTGTTCCCTGATCAATATAATCTGAATGCCTACAAGGCTAGAGTGAATATGCTGTTCCTAGTCAGGCATGCTCCATCATCGACCGCATCGTCACTTACCACCAGGTGAGGTGGCGGTCAAATGCCTGGCTATTCAAAAAAAAAAAAAAAAGTGTTACATCTCCTCGGATAACGCAACAATTTGGCCATTTAGGGCTAGATATCCCAAAACTGTAGTATTTTCCAACCATCTGCGACATTGAAAATTACGTTTTAAATTCTCCAAAAAAATATAGGTATTATAGGTCGACAACTTAACTGGTATATCGCCTGCGGTAGGGTGTAGGTGGGTGGGTGATTTTTTGTGAATTAACGCGAGGGTGCGGGGCGCGGGGCAGTTAGAATTTTCTTTCGTTTGTCTCTCTGTCATTTATGGTAAATAAATAAATAAATAAATTATGCAATATAGGTTTTATGACTTTCGTGGTTATTCACTAAAGTTTCATTGTACATGTTAACGTGTTTATTACCACGGTTTGTATTATTTTTACCTCGATATTTTGACGCAATTGCATCCGTAATCACAAGTCGACTAGTGCCGCTGTCAGAAATCTCTCCTAAGGGCGTATACACGTAGAAAGCTGGTTACCTGCACCGACCTGCTCGTTCGGCGACGTTCGGCGCTTATCGGTGCTGGTTCGGTACAAAGTATAGAGAGTGCCTGCGCCGACTACCTTCACGGGCCGGTTCCGATAAGCGCTGGTAGATCGGCGCAGGTGTACGCTATGTGTATACACCCTATGAACCAGGCGCGGATCCAGGGGGGAGCAATGGATGCAATGCCTCGACTCTGACTCACAATCGCCTACGGTTATATGAGCCAAAAGGCCAAAAATTTCGACCCAAAATGTCGCATCGCTCGCTCATTCATAGGTTTCAGACACTTTCCTTATTTCACTAGCTCGTTGCGGTTACTTATTCATTGATTTCCTTAAATTACTATTGTGATCTTTATTTAGGATCACCCATTGCTGTTAAGACCAAAAATATCTAAGATAGAGAGCTCGCTCTGCTCGCTCATAAATCGCTAAAAAGGGAAATTTTTTTTTCTCTGTGCGCTGGCTCATTTAGTAGACCTATAATAAGAAGATACCTAAAATTTTGACATTTGCCCTTCCCTCAATTAAATCCTGGATCCGCGCCTGCTATGGACAGACATATCTTTCCACTCTCATTCGGATTTGACGATTACCCTTACTTCGAATTCCTTAACCACTACTTATGATGACACGATTCTGACGACACACGAAACTCATTATGTCTTTACGCGGAACTAAATGCGAACTATTTTTGCGATTGTACACGTTTAACACTGGATTCCACGCATTAGATAGTCTAAAGCAAAAAAAAAAATTAATTTCTGATTTCTGTCATCTCCCGCACTAGACATGGTATATAGTGGCGTTTCGTCGACAGTAATTGGGGATTATGTAACTCGATTCAATTATTAGTTTCGCTCTGAGTAAGGTGTTGCGCTATGGCTGACTTTTGTGCGTCGTTATTTTTTGTTACTGCTCTTATGTGTTCCTTCATGAGGTCGAGGATCATTCTCTTGGTCGGGCCAATATAAGAACTTCCACAACTACAATTAGCTTTGTAGACACCAGAAGTTTAAAGCGGGAGGTGGTCCTTGGGTGAACAAAGCAGCTTCCATATTTTACTGAATGGGTAAAAGCAGTATTTATGGAATATTTCCATAACAATCTGCCTATCTTATTCGTTACTCCCTTCACGTAAGGCAAGAATCGCTGGCTGTCGCTGTGCCACTTCCTTGTGTTGTTATGCTATAATCGTTGCGTTGAAGAACGGTATTTACATATTCCAGCTCTTCAGGCTTTGAGATTGGCATCACAATATCATAAGCTGTCTGTCAGCCATTTTACCACCGAATCTCATTGGCTTATCTAGAGCTATGTTCCAGGGGGGGCTGGCCTCTGAGGTGGTCGATGAAGCCGAGTCAATCGCCAATGTACAGCCAGTGAGCACGAAATTTTACTCTTATATTTGTTACGGTAGACTTTTGGAAAAATAATTAAATTTTTCATTGTAATTTAATATCATTGTAAATTTGACTTTTTGATATGGAGTCTTGCTTGGACCGGCATGCTGAGTACACGTGCGCCCGCGCCTTCGTCTCGGCCGAGGGCAACCCCTCAAGGACACAAAAAATTTACGACCCGCCCTTTGTCTCGAGCACTATTTGCGTTGCGTTTACTAAATTCTTTTGCATAGAATTAGTTAAAGTGAAATCTAAAGTCTTAGTTAATCTTAACTTAGTGCCAAAAAATTTATTGCAGTAGTACCTAGAGTTAGAAGTGACACGAATAATCGAACAATCGCGCATCTACAGTGCAATATCTGGTTCCGTCTGTGCCGAAGCGATGCTGTTCCCAAGTCTGCAGTGAGTCGAGACTGGGTGGGGACCGTGGAGATGCCGCAGGTGAGCGACCAGGAAGCACGCGTCCGTGCCGACTATGGTCAAGGCTGTGACTGCTGTGTGCGGGAGTCAGGTAGGGAAGACGTAAGGATCACGTCGGGGTCACCACTTTGGCGGTGCAGGATAATATAGCCGCCAATGTCGGCAAGCAAAGATGGCGAGAAGGTTGAAAAGGGTAATTACCCACCTGGCCGGGTGTTGTGACCAGGGGACCAAAGGCCCGACAGTTGATCGTCGGAAGTTGTATATATGCCGTGGAAGTTGGCACATTTCTCTAGCGCGATGTAGGATTGTTAGCGCCATCTATGTGCGGATGCTTGCCAACCTTGTGTTCGTGTACTCGTAATGTGAGTATCGTTGAGTTTCCCTAGTGGAGCGATAGATGTCGCTACAGTACCAATCCACAATAATACGTACAGAAACATGCGCTCCACAATACAGCAAAACTACTACCTAATTTGCAGCGCATTGTAAGTATAACTTTACAAAACCGTACACCATAACCATAACTAAAGTATAGGGCCTTACGCAAAACGCAATAAACACAGGAAAGAAATCGACATAAAATTGGTAAACAATAAGCGCACATTTGTAGACTGGTTCCCAACGGAATGGAGATAAAAAACTATTGCCTGACCATTTCCATGAACAAAGCCACTGCAACATCTGGCGCACCGAACATGGCAATCGAAAAACAGACGCCAATAAGATATAATAAGTCGATGATGAAACAAATGAAGACCTTCACCTAATATTTTACCACTAGGCAGTGCGTCCAGACTTAGCGACATACGCAGCGAATATCAGGAAAAGACTGACTCTGCTCAGCTTTTCTATTAATATTATAACAAAATGCGGACATAGAAAACCAATAGTTAAACCATCGAACTTGAACGAATCGAAATCGAATTTGAACTGCATTCACAACCACTGCAATAAGTATCATAATGCTAACCTCACAAGGGCCTCAACACAGTACAAACTAAAAGCCAACTTTATATCGAAGAAACTAGATGTAATAATACAGTTAGGAAGTTATTTGACGACTTTCTTATAAGACCGATCTATAGACAACCACATGTTCACTCTCAAGCGGGTACTGCATTCCAATTGGTGAGCGGGCACCAAAACATAGTTTACAGTCCTCGATAGCTATGACTTCATTAAAGACCCAATAAGTGTAAAGCACGAACGTGCAGAAGGTACGTATTTAACACTCGCAATACTGACCAACACGGGAACATAGCTGACAGCCGCTGAGTGGCCGATTTCGACACTACACCGGAACAAAGGAATAGCTCTAAGTTTATGGCACCTGCCGTGAGCAGGACACCGACTGAGAGACAACATTAAAAGAATGGCTGAATGTTACGGGTATGCTACGGGCGACATGTTGGGACAACATTAAGAAATACACCAAAAAGTTCGTTACTTGGAAAGTTATGGGTATTTTATTTATTTATTTATTTATTAAATCTTTATGCACTAAAGGTACATTGGCGGACTTAAAGCTAAAGTAGCGTTATCTACCAGTCAACCGTGACAAAAAAAAATATCGAAAACAGTAGACGGTGCGGGATAAACAATACGATAAGGTGAAGGAAGGGATACTTTACATCAATAAAGGCTAAATTTATACAATTTTACAAAGATACAAGAAATAGTTAAACAACAAATACATACTAAAGATAGTAAATAATTATTAAGTAAATAATAGGGGGAATAATGTAATTAAGGAGAATGCAGATAATGCTTGTGTACAGCCTTTTTAAATGAGAATTTGCTAGTCATTTGACTATTTATTTAGAATTTGGTATTCTGCTGCGATAAGACAAGAATTCGAAAGACGACATAGTAAGGACGGTTGAAGGTCACGAGTTCGCTGTTTACGACAGGGTATCGAAGGAACATTAAGAAGATTAGCAGAAAGACAAGAGTTGAAGAATAGCTAATAATGTAGGCCGGTTGCGACAGGACTTTGATGAATAACATAAGAAGAATAGCCAAAAATTACGGGTACGCTGCTTGCGACAGGACATCAAAAGAACATAAAAGAAGAATGGCCGAAGGTTACGGGTACGCAGATTATGACAGGACATCGAAGGAAAATTAAGAAGAATAGCATAAAGACAAGAGTTGAAGAACAGCTGATATTGTAGGCAAGTTGCGACAGGACTTAAATGGACATCATAAGAAGAATAGCCAAAAATTACGGGTACGCTGCTTGCGACAGGACATCAGTAGAACATAAAAGAAGAATAGCTGAAGGTTACGGGTACGCAGATTATGACAGGACATTGAAGGAAAATTAAGATGAATAGCAGAAAGATAAGAGTTGAAGAATATCTGATAGTGTAGGCAGGTTGCCTAGTGTAGGCAGGACAGTACTTCCATGGACAACATAAGAAGAATAGCCAAAAATCACGGGTACGCTGCCTGCGAGATACATCAGAAGAAAATTTAGAAAAAAAGCAGAAAGATAAGAGTTGAAGAACAGCTTATAGTGTCAACAGGTTGCGACAGTACTTCCATGGACAACATAAGAAGAATAACCAAAAATCACGGGTACGCTGCCTGCGAGAGTACATCGAAAGAAAATTAAGAAGAAAAGCAGAAAGATAAGAGTTGAAGAACAGCTTATAGTGTCAACAGGTTGCGACAGGACTGTAATGGACAACATAAAAAGAATAGCCAAAAATTACAGGTACGCTGCCTGCGACGGGACATCGAAGGAAAATTAAGAAGAATAGCAGAAAGACAAGAGTTAATGAATAGCTGATAGTGTAGCCGGGTTGCGACAGAACTTGATGGACAACATAAGAAGAATAGCCAAAAATTACGAGTACGCTGCCTGCGAGAGTACATCGAAAGAAAATTAAGAAGAAAAGCAGAAAGATAAGAGTTGAAGAACAGCTTATAGTGTCAACAGGTTGCGACAGGACTGTAATGGACAACGTAAAAAGAATAGCCAAAAAATTACGGGTACGCTGCCTGCGACGGGACATCGAAGGAAAATTAAGAAGAATAGCAGAAATACAAGAGTTAATGAATAGCTGATAGTGTAGCCGGGTTGCGACAGAACTTGATGGACAACATAAGAAGAATAGCCAAAAATTACGAGTACGCTGCTTACGAGAGGACATTGAAAGAAAATTCAGAAGAATAGCAGAAAGACAGGAGTTCAAGAACAGCTTATAGTGTCAACAGGTTGCGACAGGACTGTAATGGACAACATAAAAAGAATAGCCAAATATTACGGGTACGCTGCCTGCGACGGGACATCGAAGGAAAATTAAGAAGAATAGCAGAAAGACAAGAGTTAATGAATAGCTGATAGTGTAGCCGGGTTGCGACAGAACTTGATGGACAACATAAGAAGAATAGCCAAAAATTACAGGTACGCTGTTTGCGAGAGGACATTGAAAGAAAATTGAGAAGAATAGCAGAAAGACAAGAGTTCAAGAATAGCTTATAGTGTCAACGGGTTGTGACAGGACTTCGATGGACACATAAGAAGAAAAGCCAAAAATTACGGGTACGCTGCTTGCAAGAGGACATCGAAAGAAAATTAAGAAGAATAGCAGAATGACAAGAGTTAAAGAATTGCTGATAGTGTAGGCGGGTTGCGACAGGACTTCGATGGACAACATGAGAAGACTAGCCGAAAATTACGGATACGCTGCCTGCGTGAGGACGTCATTAGAAAATATAAGAAGAATAGCTGAAGGTCACAGGTACGCAGATTACGGCGGGACATCAAAAGACAACAAATCACGAAGATCAAACCAGCAGACCTCTCCGAGGGACCAATTACAGCAGTCAATATCCTTCCTTTATATATTACACATCAATTACACATCAAGTTCTTGTCGGCTCTCCAACTCCTATCGCTCCCATCCTGACTACGAAAGCCCTACATTCCTCTTCGCATCTACATGCGCACTGGTATCTCGGGCTGGAGGTAGCGCAAATCAGTTAGAGGACGAGATGAAGTGTCGCTTAAAATCAACAATTTCTACGTCTGATACGGTATCCGGAGCACACCAGCTCTTTGGGTGAGAACCGTGCCATCTGCTGGGCTTGGTTGCTCAAAATACAAGTACAGACGACGGAATTACCGATGATGGCGACGCCATACTTGGTTCTCGCTGATATGACCTACATACACCCTTGCAGAAGCATTTCTGGCTGGTGTTGTACCTGGAACGGAACGGATTGTAAATTTGACTTTTTGATAAAAAAATTGATACTAGCTGAAAGGAGCAAAAGTCAGGCAACCAACCTAGAGTCGAGGTTTTAGTCCACCACTATACAATATATATACCCATGTTTTGAGGGAGGTTCAAAATTAATGTGCATAAATTTCAATTCGCACGATCACTTTCCTCTTGAAAAGGGGTAATCTTAATAAAAGTGTACAAATTCATATTAATTTTTCGAATTTGAACTTAAAAAACCCGGGGTGAACATGATAAATGTAACATCAACTAATGACTGAGTGAGCGTCGCGGGATGCGCTTGAAATTTTGGGAATATTGGTCAATTGATTATACGGTGTGGGCCGCGTGAACGTTCTTAATATGAGCGAGCGTAGCGAGCTCGAAGTTTTTTCAATTTTGACTTAAAAGACACGGAATTAAAATAAAGCAATGACTGAGTGAGCGCAGCGAGCTCCGCTCAGAATATTTCGTATAGTAGTTTCTATAATACTAATTGATTACCATGGCGCGAGCGGTGTGAATATTTATAAGAAGGGCGAGCGCAGCGAGCTCGAAAATTTATGGTATATTAGCCCGTTAAATCTGAATTAATTATACGGCGCGAGTAGTCTGACCATTAAAAAAATTAGTGAGCGGAGCGAGCTCGAAATTTTTCCATTTTTAGCGTAAATTCGTGGTGAACATGATACCTAAATGTTAAATAAAGTAATTTAAGCTAAAATTTTTTGGTATAAGTGTACCTTCATATTGGCTCTTAAAATTCGAATTAAACACGCGGCGCAGTTGATGTGAATAATCAGAACACTAGCAAGCGTAGCGTAGCGAGAAAACTCCTTAAGGAAAACTAATGAGTGAGCGAGCGCAGCGAGCTCGGACTTTTGGGTATTTTAGCTGTTAAAACTGGATTGATCACGCGACGTAGTTGGTGTCAAATGATTTCGAGGTTGTTTTAACCCCCTGAACCTCCCCCCCCTCCCCTCGCTACGCCTAAGTATATATCTAAAAAAAAAGTTAGTAAGTTTGTAGGTTCCTCGGTTTTATTTATTTATTTATTTATTAAACATTTATTGTGCACAATAAATAGTATACAAAATAGACATACAGAAAAAAATCACAACAGGTACAGCTTATTTCTAAAGAAATATCTTCCAGCCGACCAACGGCTTTTATTTAATTGAAATTAAATAATATGTGGTTGTAATTAAATTAAGCAAATTTATATTAAGAGACTAAGGATATTCGTAATAAAAGTAACTTAAATAAACTAGGTTGAACATGATAAACGTAACATCAACCAATGCCTGAGTAAGCGCAGCGAAATGCATTTGGAATTTGGGTTTATTGGCCCTTAAAATCCGAATCAATTACAAAGCGCTGGTGATTTTAACATTCTAAATATGAGTGAGCGTAGCTAGCTCTAAGTTTTTGAATTTTGACTTTTGAGATTTTGAATGAACATGATAAATGTAACATAGACCAATGACTGAGGGAGAGCAGCGAGCTCCGCTATAAATATTTGGAGTTCCTAAAATTCGTATTGATTACATGGCGCGAGCGGTGTGAATATTTACAAAAAGAGCGAGCGTAGCGAGCTCCAAAATTTATGGTAGGTATAGCCCTTAACGGCCCACCCGCATTTCCATCTGGACTACAAACGGCGACGTACACGTGGAGGTGGACTGACGTTCGTGTGCCTTTATTGTCATACATACGACTGTCGTCACGCAATGAGCAGTTTTCCAATAGGTATCTAAAGCATTCCTAACCACTCACTAGATGGCGCGCCGACAATTTTGGTAATTGATAATCGCTTGAAATAGGTTGTTAGCAAACAGGATATAAACACTGGGTACGTTGTAATGGATAATATTGTATTTAGTACAGTTTTCAACCATTTTAGAGGTTGTAATAAAAATGAAATATAATGCCAACTTCTATAAATATTTCTTTTTACACTTCGTTCAACCTTTAACAGTTATGTTTATATTAATAAACATTTTATTTTTAGTTTAGTATTTGTTGGCTGCATGAAATCATTGCCACCATTATACAGATTATAAAAAGATTACCAAAATTGTAGGAGCGCCATCTATTGATGCTTTTTGAAACCAACTATCAATACCTACTGGAAAACTCCTCATTGGCCACGGTTATGATTTAGACACGTGACAGCTGACAAAAAAGAACTGGCTACGCTGCCGTGTGGTATAATTAACACACGAAATAGGTAAGTATACCTAATTAAAACCTGTTACATATCACTAGTCTTAATGCACATGTGGTGCACTAGCGGACAAAACGGCGCCAGTCTCTACCTAACTCCCATCTTTGTGAGTCATCTGCGGACACCACGACCTGAGGCCGCCAAAATTGAGATGATTTTTGATCAGCCCCTAGCTAGATTTTACTGTTGTTATCTTCTTGACATTTTAAATAGTACCTTCCTATTCATGAAGTGCATTCTATTCGAATTTTATCATTATCATAAACTTTTTGCTATTGTATCCTCTCTTATTTATCCACTTTATAGCATTACATCCGTACTTTTTTGTGTCTTGTTATTAACAACGTCAGTACAATCCGCGTCACGGAAGATGAGACCTCTCAAATAGCAGTAGAGCAGAGCAGATTTCGCGCAGGTACACTCGCGATCACAATCTAAATTGAAAAAGTAAAAATATTTAATAAAATTTACAATTCTCTTCGCCGTTATAAGCGACGTTTTAGTTGCGGCCGCTGTACGTTTTTGTCCGCTTTGAAATTGTCGACGCCGTGCTCTGCTTCTCTTGCCATAAAAGTACATAAAGTGTTTACGTCATACACAAGTTTTTTACATTGTCGGTTTAAAGTTTTACTTCGAGGCATAATTTACCGTGGTAATAAACAATGAAAACAAAGAATAAGAAAACAACTATCAACTTTTGCACTCGTTAGTACAACGGGGTATGCACGGGATGCGGGGAACGTCAGACAACCGACGCGCGTGCGGATGCACCGCACCTCGCCCCGCACGCCGCTTGCCTCACCCCTAAGCGGCCACGCCGCTCCCCACCCGCCCCGCCTCGGAAACCGCGAATATAACCCACAAATCGTCTACTGCGAAAGTTGAACCATCTTTCGTGGCGTTAGTTGTAATATTACGTAACTATTTACACTGCGAGCTCAACAAATCCAATTCGGCGGAACCACCCGAGCCGTACCTTTTTGTGCTTTGCAATTTTAGCCATAAGATTCCAAGAGGTTTACCGCTTTCGACCTGCAAATTATGTAGGGAACAAAATGTCTAGACAACAACATGACTTCCGCCAGCCTAGGTACGGGAAAAATAGGCCCACCCAAAAAGCAATGGCTTCAGGCCATAGCTCACCATTGATGATCCCAACTATTATTAACCTAATCGATAGAAAAGTCCTCCCTGGCTAAGCTTACATATTCTGAACCATCTCGATTAAACAGGCTTTTAAAAACCGCTTCGAAATCGGCCCGCCCCTTAGAAGAAAAATTACACACTTCAACCTTGTACACCCCCTCCCCTTCTTAACAAAGACCCCTCTTTTTTCATCTGGGTAAAAAACTGAGTGAAGTGGACTGAATAAAAGTATCGCCATGCCTATGTTGTTCACAGAAGTTTTTCATTGTCAATCCTCGAAGTGTCGAGACACTTAAAATTGTTCATCGATAATGATAATCTAATTTAAAAAGTTTGTTTTTACTCGGGTCTTCTGAGTTTTTGCTTGGATCCGTAAAACTGTTATACTATTTATTTTGTATTACAGACGTTGTATTAAGAAAAAGGGTTTTGTGAAGACGCTGGAAATGCTTTGAGAATAAGAATAAAAATAAAGACATTTATTGCTACAAGACACCACGACACGACAAAAAATAAACAAATTTGAAAATCGTATCTAATACCTACGTACTAAAGCAAGTGTACTAATGACCCAAGCCTCCGCAGGTTAGGCCCACTGAAAACCAGCGTCACGGCAACTGTCGTGGCATATGCTGAGTGTGGCCCCATTGTACTCTCCACATAGCCCAAGTAACGAGATTAGAGTATATTTTTTCTTTTTCTTATTTTGTTTATGTCTCTGTTTGATTATTCTTTTTTAATTTAATTTTAAGAATTTCGTGCTGTGTGTTTGAGTGTAACAAATGTGTTTTACTTTACTTTTTACTTTAGATCATCACGGGCTTGCGGCGTTGCTGTGTTGCACTATGTTATTATGCATGTCGTTCGGTCCGATGGCCAGTAAGATTGGGCCGAGCTTCCGCGCAGACAATATACAACAATGTTCATACTAAAGCTACCATATATACATATAAACCACTCCACTTAATACACAAAAACCAAGTGCTAGCAGAATAGGAAATCGCACTATCCCGTTAAACTTATGGGCATCGTCAAAGGCGACGTATGTCTTAGTTAGAGGCTATAGGACCTATATTGAACATGGGCAGCAACTTTTTCTGTTGTGTATTGTAAATACTGCGACTTTTACTTGCCAAGCGTGGGGACAGGCGAAACCCTCTACTGATGTGGAGGAGGCAAAATCCAGCAGCAAACACTATAATGATGATGAGGCGCGCTCTCTGTTAAAAGTTTAAAATTTCAAAGTTTTTGTAAAACCTGCATTGTTTACGAGCTTTTACTTATAGGTAGAATATGTTATGTACCTTACGCGTGTAATAATTTTGAGAAGCTTCCCGTAGTTCACCAAATTAATCGTGTATCACCGTAATACATGTTTGTATACCTACGTACTATGGGCCGTAAAGACAGGGTGAAAAGGTATGGAAAAACTCATTTTACACTCGAGCAGTTACGTCACTCCTCAATATGGTAAATATGTGTGTATAAAATACATAATTAAACCCAAATAAACAGCAAATAAAACGCTGAACATAAATAAAAAATAATGTGTACCGGCTCAGTATTCCATGCAATATGTTTTTATTGAGCCA
Source organism: Blastobasis lacticolella (assembly GCA_905147135.1). Lineage (NCBI taxonomy): Eukaryota > Metazoa > Arthropoda > Insecta > Lepidoptera > Blastobasidae > Blastobasis > Blastobasis lacticolella. The sequence goes on from LR990045.1 coordinate 16,421,433, forward strand.
ATGTATATTTTATTTATATATGTCTGCTTTTGCTTCTGATTTGTCAATATTTGAATCAGTCAGATAAAATAAGTAGGCAATATAAATTGCATTGATATACACGTATCAGCATTAGCTGCTAGTGTATCCATCAATAATAATAATAATATTCTTCAGCGCGATTGGGAATATGTGGTCTTACATAATTCGCACACTGGAGACGTACAATATGATTTTCGTGGAAATAAACAGAGCAACATCATTTTCCGTAAATTTTCCACACGCGTACCTACCAAGCGAGGAGATTACGGTAAATTAGTAGAATGGAATTGAGAATTCCAATACAGTGCTTTAGATGTAGAAGTATTAGTTTTTTTTATGCTACTCAGTGACAAACGAGCATACACCCGATCGATGGTAACTGGTAACTGTGCCCATAACATTTAATGTCGCCGATAACATCTACAATTCATACATTTAGGTTGCAGGTAACACAAATGCACAACCGCAGGTGCGATGTCACTGTGAGGACTAAGATGAAAAGTCTCATGCCTGTAATTTCTACGACTAAAAATGAATGTAAAATATGCCCACGGTCAGCTAATCTTGATCAGTTGGCTACGAGAACTCACGCCACGTTACGTTTGCCGTCAAAATCGAAGTAGCACGTCCATAGCATTTTTTTCTTATGTTATACTGAATGGAAACAAGCAAGCGGGCCTGGTGGAAAGTGGTAACCGCCGCCAATGGGCATCACCAGGGCGCTACCAATGCGTTGCGCGCCTCTAAAGAAACCTTTAAGTATGTATATTACAGATCGATCTTTCTCTTTCCGATCTCTTGATCGATTCCATGTCATAGTCCAAAGGAAACACTGTGGCTGGGAGCTAATTCTACATCCGAATCGTACGAGCGATAAACGTTCTTTCGAACCTTAGCGTGGACACCACTACGTAATGGGGATGAGTGTCCAGCTCGTGGCGGGTGGTACGATGGCGGAGTTATGCTGTGGGCACCAGATCAAAAAGTTCCTCAGAACACTCCCCATTGTACAGCCGATAGAACACCCACAGGGAGCCAAAGTCCCTTCGGTCAGCCAGTCTTTCAACTTGCTTGGTATGATGCGATAGTCGATCATTTGAACGGCGCGTACCAGCGCGTACCAATGATACTACACCACGAACATCACCAACTGAAGTCACAAAGTTTTTTTATACACAACTAGTCCTTTCCCTTTACGTAAACACCTACCTACGTCCATAGAGGAGTCTAACTGGCCTATTATAATACGGGACGGAAAGTTTAAATAAACGAACAGAGTGATCTCGGTATGTTCTAAGCTGTTTTTCCAAATCCCAATGTATTATTTGATTTAAAATGTTTGATGAACTTATCCAATTTTTCTACGAGGGAAAACTCCATCTGTTACTCTAGGGTAATCTAAACTTTTAGTCAGATATCTCATAAAAGATGAGAAAATATTTAATCAATTGTAGTTTTAATAACAAATCATATTCGTAGTATAACCCTTTAAATAACAAAAGGATTTATCATGACTGAAGAAATTACATGCTCTCATTTATGTAAATATTAATTTATATATTAATCAGTAGTAACGGGAAGTTCACCAGAAAGCACCCGGAAATACTACAGATAATAATTCTGCCATCATAAGAAAGAGTACAGTAAGTCGTGATTTGGACAAAATTGAGTTAGTTACACAGAAATGATATCTGAAAAATAACGTATCTTTCAGTCTAGTTTTCGTTACTGTATTATGTTTTCCTGCGATTTCGCAAGTATAAACAATACAGTATGTCTGAGTAACATGTTAACAGTTCCTGTAGAACACAACAGTAAGTGGTTCTTTAGGTTTTAGTTAATTTATTGTATTATTTACTAGGAATATCATATAACTAACAAACAGTGCAGTAAGTGGGTTAGATACCTTACTTTATAAGGTATTACATCGATTTCCACACAGTCATCAAAATATCGCGCGCAACTTTTAAACGGCTTTATCTCAAAACCGATTTTGGGTAACTTACTGTACTCCTTCTTATCACGGCACAATTATAGGGGTCAGAAAATGGAATTTATTTAGTTGGCTGGATTAAATCATGTTGTAACACTGTACCCGTTTTTGTACGATTAACATTGTACATATTTCTTATTCCACTGAAAACCCTCTATACTCTCGGTTCAGACTTCCTGGCCAGCAGTAAACCATTACATGCGTAGGTAGCTGATGTTACATGACTAAGTGCTTCATATACTGGTATCGAACACGTTACGTCCGTAATATTCATTACATAAATCTTACACTCGGGCTCTTGGGCTTTTCGTGACTTAACGCTGTAATTACGAGACCGCCCCAGGGGAAGAGTAACGTCCTTCAATCTAGTTTTGTATAAACATGAACTTCTGGGAGGGAATATAGCCTTTTTTATCTATACATACATAGTTAAAACAAAGTCGCTTCCCACCGTCTGTCTCTATGTATTTTGTACGACCTGTGGCCCTAGCACAAGTGTGTCAGTAATAAAGCTCGCGCCGCGAGAGAGCGTTTTTATCTTTCTCTCAATACTAAGACGAAAGAGATAGCAAACCTATGTCGCGCTTTTTCTCGCTTATCGCGCGCGAGAGCGACTTGAGCTAGGCCTACTGAGTGGTTCAGTTGATTAACATGCCGGTCGCCACGCAGAGATCCCGTTTTTTCCCGCCGAACAGTTTTAATTTCTGTTACGGGTCTGGATGTAGAATGTATAATAAGTATCTCTTTTTCGAATTTATCCCGAGAGAATTTACTTTTTTCCCGCGAAAAGTGTCTTAAAGAGTTTAGTTTTCACTTATCGCCTTAAGTTTAGTGCAATCGGGTATAATCACTTCGGAATAACGCAGCTTCATATAGTGAAAGAATTATTAAAATCAGTTAAGTAGTTTTTGAGTTTATTCATTACATTACTGCTTAATGCTGGGTGTGGCCCCTTTATTGGCAGGAAGTGCCACATCGCAGCAGCTCTAAATACAAACGGAATTACGTACTTATTGTATTAAAATTATTTATTTATTTATTAGTGCATTACACAGTTAAATACATTTAAAAGATAAGTACATAATGATTGAAATGCCAATGACAAAACTGCATTTTAAAATTTTGATATGTGGCTACTAAGCACTAAGCATCTTTGCAGATTAATGCCCTATTAGATTAGATTGCAGGTAATTTGTTAATTTGATGTATTGTAAATGTTGAGAATAGTGTCTTGAAAATAATAAATGTTTCATTCATTCCTTCATTCACAAACAAAAATACAAATCTTTTCTCTTTATAATATTATGTAGTATAGATTAGTTAGTATCCAATCAGTATCGATCAATCTATCGATAGCAGAATAACTAGTGGTCTCACTCTTAAGTTCTAATCTTGTCAGCTTCGTTTTGTGATTGGTTGCTTTTCTTTAATTCTGACACAGACAACCAATGGGACTGCAGCGACGAAGGGCTCGACTGGTTGGCGATGGAGAGTGACAATGGATCCGTGAAAAAGAAAATACTGGACTACTCGAAACTAGTTTGCCACCAGAAGCTGTACCGGGGCAAACCTTTGCCGTTGGTCATGAATGTTATTAAGGTAAGCGTTCTAAATTATGAAAGTATTTATTTTTATAACCTTCGCTACAAGGACAGCATTAAGCGTGACATGGTCTCATTTGACATCGATGGGAATAGCAAGGAGAGCCTGGCTCTGCTCACTGTGTAACCGAATCTGCCTTTCTGCCGCGTGGGGCTCTACAGCAATTAGAATCGCCGTACACAAACTCCTAACGATGACGCTGTTTAAATTGTCTACAATAGATGTTTAAGGTCGATGATGATTATTAGTTAAAAATACAAAACTAATGACAAATGAAAAGGAGTAGTTTCAATGTACAATTTAAAATATCTGAGAAAATGTGTAATTGCAAAAATAAAACGTCAATTTCATAGGTGCGTAGGTTCCACACTGCGATCTCTACCTTACCAAGCGTGGCTAATAAGGCAATAATATTATATTCCTCTTAGCGTCAATATTCCGGTTGTGTTCTCGTGCGCGAGGGTCCCGCGTCCGCTATGACCATTGACCACGATCCAGGATTTGGCAGATCAGGTAATTACAAAAGAGCTACTGCCATCAGAGTGCCGTGACCATGTTAACAGGGGAACCTGACCAGATTGTACTCGGTATCTTTTGCGTACAAGGCCTACACCACCGATGCGCAGTTGCTCAGTTTTGTCACAAAAGTTGTGAAAAGAAAAAATTACTTTGTAGATGGAGATCTCAGAAGATAACTTAAAATAAACTTGAAATCAGTTAAACGGTGTCAATTATTCAGATCGTCCAACATTTCCGTGCTGATTATCCCAAGTTCGACGCTAAATCGTACCTTTTTAGGTACGTACCATTTTTGAAATTCTGCGCATAATTCGCTTACAAATCCTTCGTTTGAAATGTAAATCATAGCACATAGTAAGGTTTTTATTATTACCTACGGCGTAGATGGCGCAACTTATGCAAAACCTATCCGTACACAGCTTCATCGTCGGAGTGGCATAATAATGCAATATCGTCCACTAATGTGGCGGAGGCTCAAGTCCAGCAGTGGACTGTTATGGGCTGTTAGTGTGTGTTGATTGGCTAATAATGCATACTATAATAATTATACTAACCGATCTTAGTGGTATCTATCGCTCGATTATAGTTTTACAGGAAGTAATAACCTGAATAACCTCTTGTGTGGGTAGCAAAAACTTTAAATCACTCAAAATGTACGAAATAAATCTCCGCGCCACGCTAGTCCCCATCCTTTACTATGTATATGTATAGAGGGAGGTATCATGCAGACAATTATTGCTTTTAATTGGAAAACGTGACATATTTCGCAACAAATACTGTCTGAATTGATTTTGTCGTCTACAGAGCTGACATAGCAAAATATACTGCACAGTAACTGGTACCAGTATTGGGTCGCATACTTTATGTTATTGAAGAAGATATTGTTTCAGCAGAAATGCCGTCTAGCAACCGACTTATGCTTAGTTAGTAGATTCTAAAATATGTTTATTTTTTATTCTTTGCTATTCTTTTATTCTTTGAAGTTCTTGAAAATGAAAATGAAAACGAAAAAAATATTTATTGAATTAGGATTACGTTAATTAATATCTTTTCAAAAGTCAAAAATCTAACGGAAAACAAAGGAAGAGTTAAGCGAGCTCATCCAGGTAGTGGGCGACGCATGCAGACCGATCAGCGCGTACAAGGGCTTACTCCGGCGAGACACCGGATATTAATTTTAAAAGCTGGGATCCAATGTGGCAAATAAAAGTTAGGTACCTAGTAAACCACGTACCGGAAGACGCACAAGGTAGACCGACGACCTGGTAAAGATCGCAGGTACCAGCTCGATTCTGAAGGCACAGGACCAGCCTTTGTGGAAATCTCTGGGGGAGGTCTATGCCCAGCAGTGGGTGTCTTGCGGTTGACATGATGGCCTAGTAAATACAACCGCCTGATCTCGAAATCTCCATGAACGAAGTCGCAGCCCATAGCTAGTAAAAGTAGTAGGTAACTTATAATGGACCAACAAATACATTGTCACTATGCCGTAGGTATAACCGTAGCTATTCAAAGCCTAATATGGCTATATTCAACGCTTAATTGACATGCTCAAGCCAACAATGCGATAGTCACATAAAGGCGGTTCTTTTGTCTTTAACTAGCAACTGAGTTTATCATTATCTGTTCAGCGGATTATAGACTTATAGTTATGTAAATCGAGCTATTTTTAGTAGGTATTATGACCAGCTTTTGTAAACACTTGACTTATGACAATCACTAAATAGAGTTTTGTCAGTTTATTTGTATGTGTACAAGGGATAAGTATGGTTTACTTTGTCGTAAACGTGAAGAGCCTTGTTAATTGATACCTACGTTGACAAAGTCAAGAACGTTTACTTAGAAGTGTAAACCTAGTCGTACGTTAGTAACTTTTTTGAAAAGAACCAATTTGTAGTAAAGGTTGTAATTAGCGCGATTTTCAATTTTGTTGGTAGGTAGGTACATCTTATGCACAGAAATCTAAATAATAATAAATATATAAATGACATTTTTTACACAAAACTTCCGGCATTTACCCTAAAAACACATAACAATATTTTTATGAAATACCGATACCTATACCTACATAATAAAATATTCTCTCCACGAATGAAAGTTTTTAGAAAGACTGATTTTTATAATAATTACTTAATGTTTTCTGGGTCCTAGAATCCAAACGGTAAGGGTGTGGATTCTTGGGCTCCACTTTTTTGGCACCTACAAGTGTTGCACTTGTGTATATTTGAGACCTTTTGTGAATTATTACCCACTAGCAATTGTGTCGTCTAGTAAATTTTATCAGATATGTTACCACATGTTTTCCTAGAAGGTTTGAAACGTTGATCAGGAAGACACAATTTTTAAAATATTGATTATTAGCAGTTATCATTTACCTTACCTTATGTACCTTTTTTTATTCCATTTTTGTTTTCTGGTGGATCCTCGCTTCATTCTCCTGTCCACCAAGTAAAAAAAAATTTGTCATCTTTGTGCCATCCATCGGCTTTCTATACAACCTTTACAAGATAATTCGTCCATCTCCCGCGAGTCGTTCTGCGCTTACTAATACGAAGCCTAATGCCATGATTTCACCCGCAGAGAGTGCGCCAGACATGTCCTGAGCCTTGCAAATGCGTGATGACGCACGTGGTGTCGGACGGTGCGAGCGCAGTGATCCCCATCATCACGGTGGACTGCGCGGGCAGGGGGCTCTTCGACCCCCCCGCGACCCTCCCTCCTAACACCACCACGCTGCGATTGGAGGGCAACAAGGTAACATGGTATGATGAAATTTTCGATGTTACAACGATGCTTTTGTGTTCGTTCGCAGAGATCGGTGTTATGGTGCATTTAGATTTAGACCACGAATTTAGAGAAAAGCTTTATGCGTGTCAACGCACTCAAACCCAAAATTTACTTATTGATTAGGAGATTAAATATCTTTTTCAATCGTCAAAAAGGAGGGGGGTAGGAAGGAAACATACAGTGACACGTTGGCCGCCCCATGGCCGGAATACACCCACCCCACGTAGATCACGACCGGACCGTGCCCGACAATACCAGACAAAGCCGGGCAGCGACTGACAATAACAGACAGAGCCGGGCAGTGCCCGACAATGCCAGGCAGAGCCGGACCGCGCCTGACATATTATACAGGTATGTCTAGTATACTTAAGAAAACTACCTACAACTACAGCAAGAGTGAGTCAGTCCACCAAGGCAGCACCAGTTCACGAGTATAACGCAGGGCTCAGAGACGATTTTGTTCTTACCCATCGCATGGTCGTCGGTTAAGTTATAGTTCGTACAATATACGAGCAGTTTGATGTCTTTGACAGCTGCTGTCTACAGAACGTGCGTAAAGTATGATAATTTTGAACATTAAAATTCCCGTCAGGTAATGGCATACTTTATGGGTGTTTAGTCGTGCCATAACGTGGAGCGTCGGTTGCCTAATGGTTAAGGTAATACTCGTAAGCGAGAGATACCGGGTGCGAACCCCAGTGCCCCAAATGGCCCCGAGGCTCTCAGGGAAAAATCTGATGAATCCTGCACATTCGGAGATTCGATGTCTAACCAACCATGATTCAATCTATCAGGTTTCCCTGTTAATAGGGTTACGGGTGTCCGATGACAGTCGCACTACGGTAATTACCTATCTCTTTTGCCAAATCCTGGATCATGGTCAACTATGTATTAGGCAGAAGCAGTGCGACAGGCGGAAGTTGTACAGTAATCGCTGTCAAACATCAATTTCTTATTGCTTATTTAGCAACAGAAACGCGACAGCCGATAAGCGATAGTGCCGTCTCTGTGGAGCAATTAACGCCAAGGGCCATAAAGTATTATGTTTCTTTTTACGTACTTAATTTAATGTAGCCACTTCACGCCAACGACATTCTTTTCACACTTAGGTACATCCGTTTTTTACCCACGTTCACATTTGTACGTATGTGAGCGCGCGTGTTGTAGGTAGATAGGTACAGATGCGAGTTAGGTAGCCTTAAAGGCTTGAAATGCACGTCACGCAACCAACGATCTCCTCCTCTAGCATAACTCTTTGACTACTATATGATTATCATCAACCTGGGCCTAAAGTCCGGTAGTTTATTAATGGCTCGATTGAATTGTAATTGGATCGCAATCGCAGTTGAAAGGCAGTTTTACGCGTTTTTGATATTCTCCTACTGTTACTAATAGCTGGATTGAATTGTAATCGGATTGCATTCACATCTCAATGGCAGTTTTACGCGTTTTTGGTATTCTGCTACAATTAAAACTGCCGTTGAGCTGCTATTGAGATCCACTTGCATTTCAATCGCGTCAAGTTAATGAGCGGACTCAAGTGCCTGATCTGCCATATTCTGGATCATGGTCAAGCTGGACCCCGAGTCGGCGCGCGCGAGAGCATAACCGGGACATCACGCTAAGATATTTTTTATGATTATCATCAACAACCTTTAACAGTCCACTGCGGGACTTGGGCATCCTCCACATTAGTGGAGGGTATTGCCATAATCTCTACGCTTTGCAGACGGATCAAATACAGCTATATTATAAACTAGTGGACCCGGCGCGACTTCGTTCGCGTACACCTACTTTACTCCTACCTACCCTCTTTCTACTTGCTTATAAACCTTCCTCTTGAATCACTCTATCTGCTATTGAAACCCGCATCAAAATCCGTTGCGTAGTTTCAAAGATTTAAGCATACAAAGGGACATAGGGACAGAGAAAGCGACTTTGTTTTATACTATGTAGTGATGATACACAACACAACAAAAACCTGATGCCCATTTTTTGTTGACATATGTATAGCCTTTATGATAGTGTACAAACAGTACTTCTTGGCTAACAAGTTGTAGTAGTGGAAATGAGTGTTGGGGCTTTGCATTTTGACATTATTCGCCTTGTACGACAACCAAAGGATAATACTGGCTCTATATTACGCTCTACGGATACCACACGGAATGATTATTCTTTCGTCATTTACGTAAAGAAGACGTTGTTCCCATTTAAAGCTATTAGTGTGAGCCCAAGAGCGCTCTATCTGAATATACTATGAGTAGGAACTAACATAAAGTGTCTGTCTGAGAATAGAAAGGTTTCCAGATAGATTAACTGTCTTCGTTTGATATTGCACTAGGTACACTTGAATGGAGCGCATCCAATTATTTTTATTTACTTTTGTTACGTTCGCTTGTGCCTTACATTGTTCTTCTGCGGTTTTATATTATGCTCGTGTCTGCAGATCTTAGTAATATACTAGGTATTATGAAACATGAGATAGTTTGTGTGCTTGAAGGTTCGTCTGTGGATCTGGACGATTGTAAATATTCTTTCAGTGTTTTATTATAAAAGTTATTTCCGGGTTTCATCCAGCGCTTTTGATCCCGCTAATTGAAAGTCAAAAGCTTCAAATTATAGCGCGACTACATTTGGAAGTTTTGACCAAAAGGGGGCTCACGTATGAGCGCGGACGTGGACGTTTGAGGGGAAAATAATATTGCAAAGTTCGTGTCCGATTTCCATTGGTACATTTTATATAGAGTACATTTATTAATTGGGGTCACAAGAAATTTAGAGGCTCGACCTTTGTAATGTGGGACACTCTGCCTACTAAATGTGTTACCCGATCAGTCCAATCTGAACTCCTCAGGCCAAAATGAATAGACTGTTTCTTGACATGCTGTTCCCATCAGGTGAAATGGCGGTCAAATATCTGCTGAACCCCACTTCACTTCGGATCAAAAACTATTTTAACGTTCTCGGGGATCCGAATTTGGGTAAACTACCTAATATAATCAAGCCATAAGAGCCCAATGCACAGAAAAACCTAGAGAAAATAGTATCCTGTTTTACCATAGTAGTTTTTACCTACACACCGTAAACTACTTTACTATCTCTCTGGCTTCTTAGAGTCCTGTACTGTTTCGATAACAGCGACTATTAGAGTAGGTAATAGTAGGTATACAAGTACCCAGGCATATAGGTATGGTCCAGCTTAATACGGATAATCCCGTATTGGTACTTATAATGCCTACCTATCTCGCGTTAGTGCGCGTCTAGCGCTTTAGAATTAGCTGATTGTACTTAGCTAAAAAAAATATAGGTTATTGGATTACTCGATCGTCGAGGCCTTTGCCCAGCAGTGGCATGTTATAGACTGATATAATATTAATAATAATTTGATTATTCTGTCTTTATTCGCCTCGTTCGTACAGTCATTAGCAGACTGAACGGATCCCCAGTATACTAAATGTACCTACCTAACCTACTTTAATCCTAAGCACAGAATAATAATATTATTATTCTGTGCTCTTATAAGGAACTAACGTACGTAACCCTAAGTCAAAGTCATTCACAGCTAGGTTTACAGAACTAGTTGACCCTGGTGCGGTAAATGTATTACGAAAACATAAAAATATTATGTTGAAACCTACTTTACGTAAATGTATATTCTTCGCCCTTTAATGGAACTGTCGGATTACAAAGGCACAACATTCAACCAACAGGGAGACATTTTTGCGCGTAATACGGAAATAGTCGGAATCCGTACTGAATAGCCTCAAATACCTTCAAAACAGGCTCGCATTGTTAGAGAGGTACTATTAAGTGATGACGCGACTTATTTGAATTACAAAAGACTGAAGGCTAGGTTTTCAATACGTCGACGTATGCAACTAGTATTACTTAAAATTAAAATAAATTACGTAGGTTCAAACACACGTGCAAACAGTGCTATTTTAATACCTCCACTATTCTGTTTCGGTTTCTGTCACTAAGCAACGTGAGTCGCGAGCCGGGGGCCTATTATTGAACCGCTCGTATCTAGACGGTTTTCAATTATTTTTTTATACCACTGAGGTGGCAAACAAGCTTACGGCCTGCCTGATGGTAAGCAGTTATCGCAGCCTATGGACGTTTGCAAATCCCAGGGGCATCACCCACACGTTGCCGACCCCGTAAAAACCTTTTTACCCCTTTCTTGAAGAACTCCATGTAGTACTCTACAGGGAAAACCTCTCCAGGTAGTTTTATTAATAATTTTGATTGTCGACATCAAAAATTGATGCATGACGATGATTGTCCCTATTTTTTAACAGTTCACTTTCCGTAAGGAGCGTGGGTGACCGAGTAGTTAAGGTATTCGACTCGTAAACGAGAGGTAACAGGTTTAAATCTCACTGCAGCTATCTAGTAATGTCTCTTTTCTGAGTTATGTGAGGGAAAACATCGTGCTGAATGACTGAATGTGTAACCATGATCCAATGTGGTCTGGTTCCTCTGGTAGCGGGGTCACGGAGGTCAGATGGCAGTCGCTCCACTGTAATAATCTGATCTGTCGAATCCTAGATCATGGTCAAGGTGGACCCCGGGCTCAAAAGAATGGCTACATTATCATTTACTATTTCCAAAAAGATTGCAAAGAGACCTTCATGTAGACTGGCTGGATAGTGTATCCGCGGTAAAACGAAAGCCATATTTATATGCGTCGAAAATAGGTCACGTGAAATTCTAAGTCATTAATTGGTGCCGGTTTCATACTCTTTGCTAGCTACGTGAATAATAAAATACCCGTTATTTGATACCCACCTTGTTTAGACATACATATATATATATACACATAGTATAAAACAAAGTCGCTTCCCACTGTCTGCCTCTCCTTATGTATGTATGTATCTATGTACGCTTAGATCTTTTAAATTACCCAACGGATTTTAATGCGGTTTTCAACAATCTATATATAGTGATTCAAGAGGATGGTTTATAAGTTAGAAGAAGGAGCAGATGGGGGTAAAGTAGGTGTACGCGAACGAAGTCGCGCCGGGTCCACAAGTTTCATATGTAATGTTAGATAGGAACTCGATGACATGGATTCCTGCAATATGGCTGATTTGACGTTATACGATACCTCTATACGACACACAAACCTAATGGAATTACTGTGATGGCGCGTTTTCTGTGAAATCAACTTGTCATAAATTGCAGTTATTGTTAAAAACGTAGGTGTTTATTTTGGTGTGGTATTTTCGGTTATATATTCGATTTTTAAGGAATTGTAAAATTAAAATACAAATTGGTTCCAATTCTAGGTATCCATAAGTCGCTTGTTCATATCCGGCTCGATGGACCAAGTTAGAGTTTAGTTGAGTGCTAAGAGTTAATGTTAAAGAACCGAAACCGTTGATTGCTGTTTAAACACAACATTTATTGTATAATAAGACCACGAATCGATACGATTACTAAAAAAAAAACTCTGTATGGCAACTTATGCCAAGTTTTATACCTGTCATAGAACGTCATTAATAAAAGTCTTAACAGACAAATTGATTTCTGTAGGACTGTTTATTTCCGTAAGTTAAGAAAAATATAATTAAATAATGGGCAAAACTATAATTAGGGAAGTGCGGAAGATAATTTTCACCATGATTTATAATTTAGACAAAAGTAAAGCTAATCGTGACCAAATAACTGAATGTTTACAAGAAGGGCTGACAAGGAGTGACAAGGACAGATTATCCCCAGATTATTGCCATATCCACACTTTATAATTTGTACTACTGTCAGTTGATTCGGACTTATCGTGGTCCTATTATAAAACGCATAAAACTAGATCGCATAGTGCGCAATACGAATAAGCAGAGTACATTAACGTAACCTACTTAGGCTTAGGTATAGCTAAAAATGCCTGTGCGGCATTTACTCCATACAGGTGTACGACCAGTACATAAGTAATTATTATAGTTACTCATTTTAAAGTGTTATTTACTTTAAAATATCCCCCCTATCCGCAATTATTTGGTTACGGTTACGGAGCTCCATAACATCTCTGATACTATCTACTATCTATAGAGCTATTGACCGCGAGTTTATTCGCGAAAAATTTGGTTACAAGTTACAACACTAAAAAAATCATCAAAATCCCTTGAGTCAATTTTTGCGTAAAGGCGTAAAAAATATCCTATATAATCCTATAAATATCTTTATAAACTTTATGTAACCTCGCACAAACCGTTACTACCGTAGACGTTTTAAAAAGAAGTAAATATTTTACTTCAAAAAAGAAATTTAGCAGAAACCTAACTGAGTATTTTCTTTCATCAGACAATAGAATCCAATCCCTACGAAATTTGATTAAAAATACTAGCTTTTGCCCGCGATTTAGTCCGCGGGGAAATCGTTTTTAGGACAGTTTATCTTTTTCTCGTGCGACTATTTTAAATGACCACCCAATTTTTTTTATACTATTGAATGACAAACGAGCAGACAGCCCACCGGTAGAATGAACCCCCCCCCCCCCCCCTCCACCCTGACCCCTCCCCTCACCCCTGCCCTCATTAATATATGAAAGCTACGGAGAGGTCAAGTGCATCTCTGGTTGCACCTAACCGAATTAGATGAAACATGGCCTAGATTTTAAGTTGGAACCCATACTACTAACTGCGAAAACCCTATCAAAATCCGTTAAACGTCGTTTCCATATTTATCATTGTTTAGTCTATTATTGTTTTATATCAGGTGTTCCAGTTTCCAAAACCAATTATACCCTATATGTATGTTACCAAGGCTAAATAGATATACAACAAAAAAAGTTTCATTTATATCCGTCCAGTAGTTCCAGAGATTAGCGTGTACAAACAGACAATCTTACAGAAAAACAAAAAAATCTTATTCTGTTGCTATTTCTTCATCGCACTAAATTTTATTTTTAGAAATATATTCAATGTACAGACACACTCTTTTTACTGTTTGGTTATATGTATATGACGGATGCGGTCAATAGTACGGACTCATGTGGTCAATAGTACGGACTCATGACGAAGAAAACGGAAGTGGGAGTGCGCCCTCTGGTGGGGCGTGCTGACAGAGTCTCGACGGCACGACTCGGGCCGAGTGGCGGCCATTCTTGGCGCGACCGCCGCCGAGGAGTGACGCGTCTTGAAACTGTCTCCACATTTCGTTTATAGAAAGTGTTATTTACGTTTGAAAATAAAGTAATTTTAAAATCACTTTTGAAATAAGAAAGTTAATCACCTCAACTGCCTACATTGTGATACTGCTCTGATTTCTAGTGAAATTATAAGTGATGTGCAAAAATGAATTGGAATAAATACAGTGGAGTAAATGTGAGCCTTTTCTTTAATTTATCTGGACGATCTAATACTGATATCACCACCCTGATGACAATGATCCTGATACACCCTTTCCTTCACGCGACGACATCAGAAGCGGTGATGGCGAACGCAACGCCTAAAAGATGGTATGATGAGAAGCGACAAAGAAAATGCAGATAACGCTTTGTGGAAGCGTAATAATAAAAGGAAAGTGATTACTCGATCCAGTTGAATTGCCTACATTAAAATATTAAATGATTAAACACGTTCAAAGCGCAGCCAAGAGTCCAAACACCCCGAGATATAAGACAAAGACTTCGTCAGACAGATTGGGGGATTTATAAAGTAAACAACAAATCATCTGTACCAATTGGTTATGGTCAAGGCAGACCTCGGGCCTTCGAGAGCACCATTGGGATATTGACACCATTATTAAAAACGAGTGAAACTTACTATGGACGGCACTTTGGTATGTATTCTTTGTTTTTGCGAAACTTAATTTAGATTACTCATGTAAAATATTCCCCTCTTTTAACAAAAATAAATAGTGTTAGTTGAATAATTTGCGTAGTTCTAAATTAGCCAGCTAAAGTTTATTCAATGAAGTTAAAGTAAATGCTTAGATTTAGATTCATTTAGCAGTGTGGTTTGACACCACAATTAAATTAATTGCTTAAATTTCTGCAGATAAATAAAACGATTATTATTTTTTTATTTTTTAAGTTTTACTAATACAATTATTTTCTTCTATTGCATAACAATGGTGTACAACGGTTCGCTTCACCTACGAGAACAACATTGCAATGCAACGCTGGACTGGTAGTATCAACGTGATTGTTTCAACATGGGACGATGGTAGACAATCTGCGAGTGTTGCGTACATGACTGAGAAATGATATGATATTGACAGTTCCTCTTTATCTGGTGAGTCCTATACATAATTATTATTTGGTAAAAACCTGTGCTGAAAAGAGGCTCCCTAGCAGATTTTAAGAATTATTTACTTTGATAATTCAGAAAAGTATTCTGACAGAAAGAATATTGATGCCCTTAGTAGAGAGAAGGGCAGGTTAATTTGTATCTTTAGTGAAACTACAAATAGAAAGAATGTAAACAAAACAAAAAGAACGTCATTTATGGTCAGTGTTACAAATTGTTGGTAAAGATGTCAAAAACTACTGCCAAGTTTAATAAATATTAGCTTTTGCGGGTACCTATGTCAAATAAAGAATTATGTTAAATCCCTCTAAATGTTACAGTACACTGTGTTAAAATTAAAAAAGTGACATTTAATCTAAGATTATTTTCCCATCTTGAAACACGCTATGATTTAACGTATTACCATCATCACGTCAGTTATCGGAAAACAAGAATAAGAAATACTTGAAAGCATAGTCCTATTATTTTTATAAATTGAGTACGTAAGCATCGTTATGGTGGTACTGCCGCTGATTGACTTCTTCTTCTTGATCGTTACCTCACTGCTGAGGATCGTGACATCTTCGGAGTTTGTCTCCATCGGTCGCCTGTTGTAATGCGACGTTGACGGATGTATCGTTCGGATATTTGGTCCGCCCATCTCTTCGGACTTCGGCCTCTGGGTCTCTTGCCTTCGACTTTTCCCGTCACCATAAATCGTTCCAGATTGCTGATTAAGTAAATATTTGATAATAACAGTGTGGCAGGGATGCCGTAGCAGTGAGTTTGTGGAACAATTAGCTGGTGTACTTTAGGATGTTGTATCTTAGAGATAGGATAGGCTTCGAATGTGCAAAATTTCAATAATGACCCAGTAAAGATCTCCGCGATTTCTATGCGAGCGGGAGGGTGCCAACATGTATCGAAAAAAAAAAAAGAAAAATTGTTAGCGTGTTTGTTTACATTCGAACGAACTTTTCCATATTTCAGTATGTTTGTTATTGTGGTCGTAGTTTCCCAATGTTATAGAAGATATCCGCGGTAACAATGGGATCACTCATATACGTTTCTTTTAATACTACAAAACGGAAAAAAGGGGTAGTTTGGTTAGTAATTTAATTTTATGTTAGTATCAAGTTATTAATCGAAAGAAAAAGTAAATACGAGTAAGTGAACTGATTGACGGTAGATAATTTCGATTTATGTTTTGAGTAACTAAAGATAAACCTGTGACTTAGTTCGACCGAAAACCATTTGTTCTATGTTAATATGACTTAGTTTGACCTGGTTAAAGACTTTGTTAGACGGATCTATCTAAGAAGCTATCTCAATATGTGACGTCTATCGAGCCGAGGTTTTAATAAGATTTATGTGATAGTTTTGTTTTCTTAAAATTTCGTAATTCGCATCATCGGATGGAGGTGATCGTGTTTCATCACTGATGGTGGGCTGATGGAGCCTATGGGAGAGTTTTATGGTTGATTACCGGCCTGATGGAGGCTATGGGAGCGTGGCTAATAGAAGGTAGTTGTTTCAATCTTTGTGAGAAAATGTTGAACGATAATGATGTTAAGAAAGTCCAGATATTTTGGTGATTGTTCAATAGTCGGTTTATTAAATTAACTTTAGCTCCGAGTACTGAAATTTCCATGATTACCGATATAAAGTAACTTTTTCGAGTTCTGTTGTTGTACCAGTAAGATGAGGCAGTGTAAGCAATGGTGAGATTTTATATCCTTCTGCCAGTACAAGTTTAGTAGTACCTGAACTGTTGTTGAGGTCAAATATCCTGATTTATTTGGCTGACTTGGAGTGGCCTGGAAATCATGAGTGTGATAGCCCCGAAAGTCTCGATGTTGTGGCTGTAGATGGCAAATTTAATGTTGTAATTTTTTTTATAGAAGGCGTCTGTATATGGGACACCTTCATTATTACAATCATTGTTAAATCGTTTCAAAATGGGAGGCTAAAACATAACGTAAACTCTAAATAGAGTTTACTTGTTCGAACAGTTAAAATTGATGACGATGATTATTACTTGTTTAGTTTTGGTGTGGTAACATATGAACTGGATGGTAACAACTTACCTATGACTGGCGTAACAGATAAACGTGAGAGCTTCATATTATTAAACTCCTGATTTAGTTTTGATATTGAGCAGTAGAGATAATGTTGTTTTTGTAGAGATATCACCGTGAACATTTGTTCGAGTCTGTGACGATTACTTGTTATGTAACTGGTAGACCGTTATTACGTGTTATGATAGCAGATATGACTGTGTTACCTATCACTGACTTAGTGCAGATTTGGTCGAAGAATTGACCACGAGCTGAGAGTCTATAGACAGCTATTAGTGAAGTAAAGCGTGTTAAAGTTACTACTTCATGATTTATGCAATTTCATATTAAAAAGTATACTGTATAGTCTAGCAGTGGCTATATAAGTACGGCTACTACAGTGGAGTCTATAAGTACCTACTGGTTTAAAAAATGTGACGAATGAACAACACCGAGCTTATATATTGGCAATGTTTATTAATGCCTGGGTGGCTCCCGCCTGTGTGGCTCTCGCCTGTGTGGCTCCCGCCTGTGTGGCTCCCGCCTGTGTGGCTCCCGCCTGTGTGGCTCCCGCCTGTGTGGCTCCCGCCTGTGTGGCTCCCGCCTGTGTGGCTCCCGCCTGTGTGGCTCCCGCCTGTGTGGCTCCCGTCTGTGTGGCTCCCGCCTGTGTGGCTCCCGCCTGTGTAGATCCCGCCTGGTATTTTTCTGTGTGGCATTTCGCCTCTGTGCCATTTACCCTTGTGTGACATCTTACCTGTATCGTGCTATGGCAGACGTGATACAGGATATAGAATATACTCGTAGTTTGACGATTAGAGTGGTACTGACCAGAGTGACACCCAGTCTGTGTGGCACCTAGTCTGTGTGGTATTTCGCTATTGTGCAGGTCCAGTTGCGTGTCGGCCCGGTTGCGAGGCGGCCCGATTGCGTGGCTGCCCGTCTAATAGCGTTCGTCAGTGTGGTGGTTCGCCTGTGTGTCATTTCTTCTGTATGGTAATATTACTCTTATTTTTTAAATTAGGATGGCGCTGACGGATGACCAAAATCATATGGCATTTAATGAAGGAGTGTTTCGATCACACTCGAAGTAACATTGGGTCTTTTGCCGAGTACTGAAAATTTTATATAGGTAGGTATGTCACATATTTGTAGTAAATCTAAGTACCTACAGTAATGGAGGTCGGGGACAGTACACGAGCTTTGTGATTGGATTTGTGATGTTTCCCACTCAACAAGATCATCAAGGGGAAGACACTGGTGATGATGATGAAACCTTCATTTGTGGTAATTGTGATACGGTTCATAGTCTGGTGTCCTGTCACGCCTCTCTCATAAACTGAAGCCGTAGCTGAATTTATGCCGGCAACTTAGAAAGAATAACTTGTGTACGAGATGATGTTGTTCTCTCAAGTCTCTCTCAATCTACGGAAGTTTAGTATGATAAATGATAATGTACGTATGTTTTATGTGTACACAGATAGCAGTTACTTAAGTATTGGTGGGTTGAAGCAGTCGTGATAGATCCAATCACATGATTCATAAGACTTACTTGGGTGATGCGTTGTGGTCAGAAGTGACCGAGCGAATATGGTACTGTGCTATGGTTTTCATGTTTCAGATAACACACGAGGACGTGTGTATAGCAGGACGGCCGTGACGGATGCGGTCAATAGTACGGACTCATGTGGTCAATAGTACGGACTCATGACGAAGAAAACGGAAGTGGGAGTGCGCCCTCTGGTGGGGCGTGCTGACAGAGTCTCGACGGCACGACTCGGGCCGAGTGGCGGCCATTCTTGGCGCGACCGCCGCCGAGGAGTGACGCGTCTTGAAACTGTCTCCACATTTCGTTTATAGAAAGTGTTATTTACGTTTGAAAATAAAGTAATTTTAAAATCACTTTTGAAATAAGAAAGTTAATCACCTCAACTGCCTACATTGTGATACTGCTCTGATTTCTAGTGAAATTATAAGTGATGTGCAAAAATGAATTGGAATAAATACAGTGGAGTAAATGTGAGCCTTTTCTTTAATTTATATGGACGATCTAATACTGATATCACCACCCTGATGACAATGATCCTGATACACCCTTTCCTTCACGCGACGACATATAGATTATTTGAAAGTTAAACGTCCCTTCCCATTATCTCGACAGGGGAGGCCAAAAATAAAATAACGAAATACATTTTCAAGGATTCCTTTTATAACATTAATGAAAGAGTCTTGACATTTAATTATAAAATTAATTAATGACTTACGTTTGAGAACACATTTTAAAGCAATTTGTGTACTTTCAGCAATTAGAGCTTCATTCACAACTTTACATGAAGCGCTTGTTGTTTTGAACACAATACTAAGAGTAATTTATTTATTTTTAAATACAATATTGTATAATAATATTAAGCAACACCCGAAGTGTTGCTGCTACGGCGTGCGAACGGCGCGTTACATTTCACCAGGGGCTGCTACCAACAGTGACCTTAATCAACCAACCAATCAACGAATAACCGCCATTTTTTCCAAAGCGAAACGAGAGCATTATGGACTTATTATCATATGATAAGTCCATGGTGGTCGTTAATTGGTTGCTTGATCAAGGCCGCTCTGTTGACAACCTGGGTTTGCCATAGTGCAGCAGCCCCAGAAACGATTGAAGACGTGCACGCACGCCGCTTCGAGAGGTGCGCGAGCCGTTCCGGCAACGGCGCATTCGCTGCTCGTTTAGACGCACCCTTAATATACCTAAGTCATATAATATCTTCTTCTCTCTAATATCATCTAATATATAAAATTCTCGTGTCACAGTTTTCGTTGCCATACTCCTCCGAAACGGCTTGACCGATTTTGATGAAATTTTTTGTGCTTATCCGGTATCTATGAGAATCGGCCAACATCTATTTTTCATCCCCCTAAATGTTAGGGGTAGCCCACCCCTAAATTTTTTTTTTTTTTTAGACGTGTAGGGTAGGTGTAGGGTAGGTGTAGGGTAGGTGTAGGGTAGGTGTAGGGTAGGGGTAGGTGTAGGGTAGGTGTAGGGTAGGTGTAGGGTAGGTGTAGGGTAGGTGTAGGGTAGGTGTAGGGTAGGGGTAGGTGTAGGGTAGGTGTAAGGTAGGTGTAGGGTAGGTGTAGGGTAGGTGTAGGGTAAGTGTACGGTAGGTGTAGGGTAGGTGTAGGGTTAGAACGCTACGCGAACGAAGTCGCGCCGGGTCCACTAGTTATAATATAAAATACACATTAAACTCTATCTATATTACCTAAAAGTTTGGTGTTTTGCTTATCGTTAACGTCAGTCAAGTGTCCGGTCCGGCCTTTGGTTAACGTGTGTGATCCGCTTTAGGAACAAAAAGTACTGACAATGTTGAATTTCCATAAACCGTAAAGCCTTCGGTCGTCGGACACAACAACAATATTTGAATTTGAACACTTGTGAGGCACGTGTAATAATCACAATACATGTATTTACATGATTTACATACCTATCTTTTTCTTATTCTCGGTCTTACCATACATATTTAGGTATTTGTTTGGCATTCGATATTGGTTATTCGAGCGCACATCAAAGCGTTCTATGTAGACAGGTACAAAAATGTGATGTAGCGTACTACACTTGCGTAAAGCTCGTATAAAAATATCGATTAAATTTTATTCATTAGATACCAACATTTTTTTTTATTCTTTTTCACGTCGCTGCTTACGAATTGCGTACGCCTCGCATTATTCACCGTGTAGCGCCCGAACAGGGATCGCGCCTAAATCGCGCAGCCTACCATAATGGCATAAAATGACGCAGTGTCTAGGCGGGCTCGACGCGATGACTGTGCGGGCGCGACGCGACGACAGAGCGGGCGCGACGCTAGAGCTGCGCGATCATTTACAAATACTAAATAAGTCATTTATATAGACACAAAAAATGCATAACATTTGGGACAAATCGCGCAAAATGGGCTCTCACGATGCATTTCACACACCCAACCCCTATTACAATTCAAATTTTCTTCGTACCTACTTTTTTATTTTTTATTTAGTACTAGCTGGCCCGCCGCGACTTCCTTCGCCTGTTGTCCAACCCTAAAAACCTTAATCTTGAATTAGTATGTCTATTGGTGAAAACCGCATGAAAATCCGTTCAGTTGTTCAGACAGACGCGGCGTGGGACTGTGTTTTATAATATGTATGTGAAGTGGTCTATATTAATAGCTTCACAAAAATATTCAATATTTCTGTTCTTCCTGCAGATCACTACAATAAGGAGCATAGTGCAAAATCCCCAATACAAGAGACTACATGACCTGTATTTGGACAATAACAGCATATCAGCTGTAAAGGAGCTGGAAGGTACAGAATTCTTCACCTCATTGAGAGTGCTCAGTCTTCGAGGGAACAACTTGCGGCAGGTTAGTAGAAAAACTGAGTACAATATCAATATTCCTGAAGCTGTTGTACCTACCTTCTGTATAATCAGGTGACGTGGAAGTGTTATTGGCGCCGTCCTAATTGCCAACGTTCGTGCGACCAATATGAGAACACAAAACCGTCCGTCTTACGACCATGGTCGCACGACCATTGCCAATAAGCACAGCGCCATTGCCTGACGACAAGCTGGTATTTACTACAATGGTACTTTTTTTGAAGAAACATCAAAATTGCTTGAAATGCTTCAAAATTGACTTTATCAAGGAATGGCTGCCTATAATAACGTAGTCATTATCTTCTTTCTAGAATGTGGTTACATTATTTTCCTATTGGTAATTTGTTAGGAAAAATCAAACGGAGATAAAAATACAGGGGAGATGGCGGTCAAATCCCTGGCTAGCATAATTTAAAAAAAAAGGTAAAATTAAAGTAAATAATTTGTAATTTTAAAGTTTTGCTTGATTTTCTTTAACACTTTGTTTGGAGTGTAGCAAAGGGAGCATTAATTTTGCATACCGATGGCGATTTAATGTACCTAGGCAAATATGCTTCTCAACACAGCGTATACATAATATGACTTTAATAAACTGCAACTATGACAAAACAAGAACATGACATGAACATACATGTGCAAGTACTATCGTTACAAAAAGTAAAAGTATAGGTCAATAAAAAATTTGTTCCAGGCTGTGCACGGGCAGACCAACAGTTTGAGTCTCCTAAACGTCTACTATCGCTACGAAGTGGAATTTTTCTTGTACTCGATGACAAGGGATAACCTACGTCACCCTCACAGTCGATTATGTTTGAGTGCTACGCTTGTGCTTCATCCGATATAGTCGAGGGTTCACAAAAAGCAAGGCAAAATGTCTTTCAAATCTCTCCCACGGTTATAAGGAACAGTAAATCCCGTTACACAACAATTTCAGAATGAACAAAACACAGTTTTACGTTGAAGGATCTTGGCGTGCTTGGATACTGTGGTAAATAAAAGGAAATGAGATGACTACAAAGAGTTTAAAATATGTGTAAAGTCGTACTTCAACTCTACTGTTAGTTTACACTCGATCAGCTCTAAAACACTCTGGAAAAATCTTAAACAAACCATGAACCTAGACAATAAAAGCTCTTATTTAGAAATCCCGGAGCATTTGCGTGATCCGGATTTAATTAATGCTCATTTCGTTGACTTCCGAGCAAAACGGATGTGTCGATTTCCGATTTAACGTACTACGAGTTCGCTAGGCAGGGATCGTCTGAGTTCGAACTATAGGTTGTGAGCGAGGGTACGGTAGGAAAGATAATTAGCTCCTTGAAGTCAAGCGCGATAGGGACCGATGACATATCATTAGATATGTTACTTTTAACATTGCCCCGCACGCTGGGTGTCATAATAGATATTATCAATCGATCCGTTTCTAGTGGCACCTTCCTCGATGCCTGGAAAACGGCCTGAATTACTCCGTCGCCAAAAAAGGATAATGTCAATGACTTTAAGGACCTACGTCTTACAAGCATACTTCCTTGCTTCTAAAAATCAAGGAAAAAGTAGTTAGTACACAATTGACGGCTTATCTTAAGATGAACAACTTGCTGCCTGTCCACCAGTCCGGTTTCCGTCGATCCCGTAGTACCGCCACCGCATTGCTGAACATCGTGGATAACATATTGTATGCGCGAGACGAGGGGGAGGGCACCGTCATGGTCCTCCTTGACTTTTCGCGAGCGTTTGATGCCATCAACACTTCTTTGTTGCTGTCTAAAATGAGTTATTTCGGTTTTACTCCCGCCGGGGTAAGTTTTTTTAACAGTTACTTGAGTGGACGCTCACAATTTGTAAAGATGGACGGGGAAGACGGTAATCCCATTTTGTTCAAGCCGATACCTTTATCGCGCGGAGTGCCGCGCATATTGGGTCCTCTCTTATATAAGAGTAGTATAAACTCTACACCGCCGATATGCCTAAGGTAATTAAATACTGTAAGTACCACATATATGCGGACGACAAGCAGCTATATATCTCCTTCAAACCAGGAGAAACGCATATTGCTATGGAAAAACTGACATCCGAAGATTTGACAAGGCTGGGCATTTGGTCCGAAAGAAACATTCTTGTGCTGAATCCAAATAAGACCAAGTACATCCAAGTGATTCTTGGATCTTACCGACAGATTGGGGCAATCTGACGGTCTTGTGCTTGGCGCACAAGTGGAGCGAGTGACTTAAGCGCGTTACCTAGATCGAAGCGGTCTTGATGGATTCAAATCTCGATTTTGAAAAGCATATCGTAAATATGATATTTACGATAAATGTTTTTATAAAGTTACGATATTGTACCAGATTCAAGACTTTCTATTAAATTAGTTATTTAATAGAAAGCCTTGTATTTCGTATTAAATTATGTGATTCGTTAATATTATCAATCTTGGGTTATGCCGTCGTATATGGTCCTAGACTATTGGTTCGATTCGCCCGGTTGCTGCAGCGGGATCAAAACGCCTGTGCACGTTTCTGCTTTAGGGGTTCCCCTCGAACAAACGTTACACCTTATCTTGATAACGCGAAAATATTGTAATTGTCTTTGCGCGAACAACTCCATCTAGCCTCTTTATTGTATGGGTTAATAAACCCTGGTGTTCCTGAATACCTGTATAGCAAATTAAGCTGGCGTAGCGGGGACGGCTCGCGAAATGCCCGCAGAGTACTAACTCTACTACATCCTCTCAGAATACCTGCTCACAGGACGGCTGCTTTTCGTGGCAGTTTTAGATATGCAGCCACTAAATGTTGGAACAACCTGCCGCCCCCATTAAACAATAAAAAATAATTACATCTTTTAAGTTTAACATGAAATATTACCTTTTCAAACATCAAAAATCATTTCTTTTAGGCTGCAGAGTTGTTCCAACATATCAAAATTAAATAAAGCAAGGTGAACAAGTAAATAATAACTGTATACCCTATCACCCATCGGGAACTTGAGTATGAATTAATTTGTAATAGTAACAAGCATTTACCTATGGACTAGTTACGGAATTATAATCTATAGCATTCCTCATAAAATTATTTGTATTTATGGCAAATGTACGGCACTTCGTACTCGTTCAACCATTTGGCGAGAGACGAACGCACTATAGGGCTCGGCTGAAAATCAGCGCTGTAGTTCCTCTATCTATAGCATATGCTGAGCTGAGTTCTAACTTGGCATGACACTACAATATTCACTATACATTTTATCATTAAACGTAGCCTAGTCTTAACATGTTATACCGATCATTCTTGATATTATCACAACTTGTCATATATACTTGTAGTTATTGCCAAATTAAATTTATGTCTATATCTATTTCTATGCAGGTAGGTATGTTTATGTTGTGCCGACAGGGATGGTGATTGTTCAGTTGAGTATTTAGGAGTACAGCTTTAGGGCCGTGTGTTCAATCCTCAGATAAAACATATCAGACTAGTAAATTATTATGCGACTAAAAATAGGTTCATTCATTCCTGTTATGTGGAGAAGTAGTCTGTTTTTATTTGGTAGTATATTACTTTAACGGGCAGATAAACTTTATATGAAGATTTAAAAATCGGTCCTTAATGAATAAGTTTATTAGGATGGATGGATAAATGCATTTTTAAATGGATGTTTGTTATTCCTTCACGCAAAAACTACAGAACAGATTTTGATGAAATTTTCCAGTAATGTATATAATTTAAGAAATTCAACGTGGTTCCCGCCGGAACGTAGTAACCGAATTTTATGCAGACGAAGTCACGGGAAAAATCTAGTCTATACTAATATTTTGAAGAGAAAAGATTTGTATTTTTGGTTGTAATGGACCAACTCAAACACTACTAGAACGATTTTAAAAAATATTTTTGTAAGAGAATGCTACGAGTACCAACATGGTCACGGAGTAACATAGGCTACTTTTATCTCGGGAAAATAATAGGTTTCCGCACAAAAGCTGATTGTTTACAGCGAACTGCACGCGAGTGAAAGGCGCTGAGAACACTAAGGAAATAATAGGTATTTTGGTTAGGAAATACATTGCTATGTTACGCAGTAATATGTTACATTTTGATTGCGAAGCGTTGCGTTCTTCCCTTTTTCATTTAGTTGTTGTACAACTTGTATCTACTCGACTTTTATTTGTTACCTACCAGGTTGTTGTACGTGACAATTTGGTAGAATCATGACAAAAATCCTAACAAGACCCTGTATCAGTGGACTCTAAGGTACCGGTGTGCTTCGTTATCTGATTTGGGATCCATGTACCTAAACTCTTATTTATGGGCCTAAGTCACGATTGCGACAAATAATATTGATTTTATAACTTATTTTAAGGATAAAAGATCGTGCAATAATAAATTTAAAAAACAGCCTCTTACTAAATTTGTTCATTTATCTTCCTTCAAGCCTTTGATTCATAGTCACTACGAAGTTAAGGCCTTGCCACATACAAAGCTCGGCGCGAGCGCGGTGCGTTATTTGCTAGGCAACCATCGCGCCGCGCGATGGTTGCCTAGCAAATAACGCGCCGCGCGATGGTTGCCTAGCAACTATCGCGCCGCGCGGTGGTTGCCTAGCAAATATCGCACCGCGCTCACGCCGCGCTCGCGCCGAGCTTTGTATGTGGCAAGGCCTTTAATACTGCAATTTCAAGTAGTTATTATATTATTCATCGACTGTAAAAACTGGAGCGTCGGTGGCCGAGCGGTTAGAGTATGCGACTCGGCTCTTACGGCGAGGGAAAACATCGTGATGAAACCTGCACATTCAGGCGACTGGATGTGTAACTATGATCCAATCTAGTCAGGTTCCCCTGGTAGCAGGGTAATGGAGGTCAGATGGCAGTCGCTCCACTGTAATTACCTGACCTGCCAATTCCTGGATCATGGTCAAGGCGGACCCCGGGCCCTCGTGTGCGAGAGCACAACCGGGACATTAACGCCAAGATGATGATGTTGATGATGATCGACTGTGAAATCAATGTAAATTAGTTCGTCAAAAACCAAATCAATAATGACTGTATTGTTATCCTGTACCGATAAGGATTTACTATTCATTTAAAACTTTATGCACTGTTATGTTCAATGGCGGACTTAAAGCTTGGTAGCTTTCTTTACCATTCAACCGGAGAGATGATGCAAGATGATTGACACGAATATTGGTAATTCTGGTAACATTATCTAAATCTATTCGTTCTTTGTGATGTCGAAATATATTTTGTCTATAATTTTTACGTTGTTAGAGAATAGACTTGGTAATTTTTTACAG
This sequence comes from Blastobasis lacticolella, assembly GCA_905147135.1. Lineage (NCBI taxonomy): Eukaryota > Metazoa > Arthropoda > Insecta > Lepidoptera > Blastobasidae > Blastobasis > Blastobasis lacticolella. Next base: position 16,448,340 of record LR990045.1, read on the forward strand.
GGGATGGTTTTATCTCAGTATAGAATCGTTTTAAATATTGTGTGCCGATTCTAAATGGAAAATACCTTAAAATACTAAGACCAAGTATTGCAGTAAAAATATTGTACGTTAAGAACTATTTTCTCTAACAACAGACTATCTCAGATTGGCATTTTTCTAATTGAGGAGAATCCAGAAACTTTCAGTATGGCCTAAGTACACAACGATGCAGATCTATATTCTATAGTCTATTTAAACTGTAGAACTATTAATTAGTACGTGTAATATAAACACCCATGTATCTACATTAACCCGGAATATATAACTTCTATAAACGGTATAATACTTTCACGTTCCCTGTGTTTGATGGACGTAATTAATATTCAATTTGCTAAGTTTAAACCGGCTACGTTTGATAAGGGTTCGCCACCTGGCATAATATTTACATATTCACTGAAAGTGGATGCCTACTGGCGATACGTTTACCAAATCTCGATACCTTTGCACCAGGTCTCCCTTCATTTTGTAGCTCACTGCTGTAATTGATATTACTTTCCAGCTTATAATTAATTCCTAATCAATAGGTACACTAGGTAAATACATAAAATATGATAAGGGTAATCTAATTAACTTGTACTTCATGATTAATTTAATTAGTGTGTCCCATAATTATATTACACATTGTGCTTTGTTTAAAAATGCATAATTAGCTGCAATTTTGTGTTCTTGGAAAACTGAAATGCCATTTGTGTTGTAGATACTACACATAATGGCTGTGTGGTGTCTGGCAGTTCCAAGTTGCCAATCCATTCTTATTCGCGAGTATAATGTGTCGAAGTGTTATCAGAACCACATTCTAAAACAGAATTTGTCCGGCTAAATTATCAAACGCATAGTAGGTAGCCGTAGGTAGGTAGGTCTACCCGTTAATATGACATTTGATAGAGAAATTAAATTTATGGTATTGGATGGAAACGGGTTTTTGTTGAATTGGATGCAGCGCTAATTGATGGCTGGGCCGGGTAGACGGATCAGATATCCCTTTGTTCGCCATGAATTTTCTACCTATCGAACTGAATTGGGTGAATTCATGAATATTTTATAATTAATACGTTAAACAAAGAAATGTAAGGCCCAAGTTATATACCTACAAATATGTTACTGTAGCGACGAGGGCTTGTGATGTCGTTTAATGTAATGCCCGTATGTTTTTCGGACAATGCGACTCCCAAAGACAAGGCTGTGTACCTAATATAGACCTGCGAGAGTAACTATCGAATCACTCCATATTTTTCCATATCACATACATTTCTAGGGTTATAAATCAGTTTCATCAATTACTTAATCAATTTTAATTCGGTTTTCGCAGTTATTAGCCAATAAGACAATGATTCCGTCTGTACTTAATTTCTTTCTGCAATATATTCTGGTTACGCCAGACAATATTTTTACAGAAGACGACATTTTAACTATAGGCGAATATTGATTAAAGCCTTGGGGTTTACTTTAATGGTCACCACTTCACCAGATACATTCGAGGTGTTAAGGGTTAAGGGTAAACGGGTCTTAATACTTATTAATAGTGAGTCGGTTAACGTATTCTAAATTCTTATAAAGACTGATTTTACCCACACTATCTGTTGCTAATCTTAGCCAGTTTCAAAGCATACTAGATGGGGTAATACCTAAACATGGGGTAAAAAGTTAAAATCCGTAGTCCAAGTTAAAGTTCGTAGTTATAAATAATAGCCTTAGAGGTAGCCCACCTCAATTCTCATGATATGTATAATAATATGCTTGGACAATTCCCACACCGCCAAAGTAAGCAAAGCTTATGTTATGGGTGCCAGGGAACTGATAAACTACTTATATATTTTTAAATACATATAATACGCAGACCCGTAACAGAAATTAAAATTCATCATTAAAATTTCTGCGCGACTGGGAACCCACTCAGATCTACAAATGATATTTATGATATTTTCTCACAGTCCAAGTAAGAGAAACGAATTGAGAACGACGACAACATGACAACACCACTCACTCTTTCAGATCCCAGTGTACGCGTTCGACAAGGCGTTGCAGGGTAACAACAATATCATGAACCTGTACCTGGGCCGCAACCCTTGGCGGTGCGACTGCCACTTCATCCCGAGGTTCCAGGCCCTCATACTGAAATACCGGCGGGTGATCAGAGACCTCGTGGACATCAAATGCCATAAGACCAACGACCAGGCTACCTCGATGGCGCAGGTAATAATTTCAGGGGCTCTGTTTTTGAATTGCTCGCTTCGATTCGAACTAGTTCAATTTTGATTTTCACAACACCAAATAAGTACTGTTAAAAAATAGGGAAAATCAGCATCATGCATCAAAATTGCAAGCCGAAATTGAAAACCGTTCGAATCGAGGAGAGCGATTCAACAATAGGGCCCCTGGTTCGACTGATTTACATTGCCTACGAAAGTTGCCGTATAATAAGCGGGTAGTGAAGAAAATGGTGTCTGGCAGAGTAGAATATAGCATAAATCTATCCCTGATCCACAAATGCTAGTACGTAGCGAAACCCTTCGATCGGATTTGGCAGAAAGCCCTTCGATCGGATTTGGCACAAATTAAAGGGGAGTCAAAATTATAGGTAATCATGAGCGAGCGCCCTGAGTTAAAAACCATTTTACCTTTTTAGTGGGGTGATGAATAAGCGAGCGGTGCGAGCTCGAAATTTTTAACATTTTGAGTCGTAAAAGTTGGCGTGATCAATGAATAAATGAGCTCGATATTTTTTGTCATTTTGTTTAGGTGATGTGATGATGTGTGATGCTGATCGTAATAAAACACAATAAATTATGGTTTTTATAAGCTGGAGTGATTGTTAAATGAGTAATTCGAAATTTTAGGTTTTAAAAGATTGGTAAATAGTTTTTCTTTTTCTAATTTTCTTTTTATTATCATTAGGCTTGCATTTGACCTCAACTCACCTGATGGAAAGCGACGATGAGGTCGAAGCTGCCTAGAAGATACCTATTCACTCTTGATTTAAAGACCCTAAGGTTATTCTGACGACCTGAGTGGTTCAATGGTCAATATGCCGCCGGTCTGCCACGCAAGCGGTCCCGGGTTCGATTCCCGGCCGGGCAGAAATTGAAATGATGAATTTTAATTTCTGTTACGGGTCTGGGTGTTCTATGTATAATAAGTATGTATTTAAAAAAAAAAGGATTTAAGTAGTATATCAGTTATCTAGCACCCATAGTACAAGCTTTGCTTAGTTTGGGGCTAGATGGCGCTGTGTGAATTTGTCCACGAATATTTATTATTATTATTATTATTCTTATCGGGGAACAGTTACTCAGGCAGAAATAGTATGAAAAGACTTAAGCAAATGAATGAGCGAGAGATTTTTGTTCTAAAAAGCTGGAGTGATTAATACAATAAATAAAATAATTGAGCGGGCGCAGCGAACTTGGAATTTTTGGCCTATGGGCTTATAAAACAGTGGGCGACTTGAGTCTGGATCCGCTCCTGGCCTTGGCACCGTTGCCGAGCCTCAAACAGGGTAAATACTGTTCGAGGCAGCATACGACTTTATGCGTTCGCTGCAGAGACTGCGCGGGGGGCCGCGGTGCTCGAATAAGCAAAAAGAAACTGTATCAGGAGTTGGCGCGTGAGTTGAGGCGTAGGGTCCTAAGATCTGGACACTTATGTGGGTCAGCAAATATTACTTGCCGTCCATCGAGGGAACATTTGAGTACACTGGTGGACTGAAAATTTTTCTCTTAGGTTTGTACCTGACTTTTGGAAAAATAACTTAATCTAGCTTTCATTGTAATTTAATTTTATTGTAATAAAATGTGGTTGTCATTTAAAAACCTAAGTAACCAATTCTTTCAGAATTTTTGTTTATAAAAATACAATACAAGCTGAAAACAGCAAAAGTTAGGCAACCAACCTAGAGTCGAGGTTTTAGTCCATCACTATACTAGATATACCTGACTCATTTGCAAAAAAAAGTTTTCGGATTCCTCGGTTGTATTTCATTGAAATTATGTTTGGGTGAAGTTTTTTATGTGTCCAACCTAGAATTTCGGTACATCCTGGGGTGGGCACCAGACCATTCTGGGGTGGGCACGGCTTACCCGGTCCCCCTCAACCTTCCTACGCCTAGGAATGCTGGGGTCCCGCAGGGTAGTGTGTTATGCCCAAGTTGTTTTTTTTTTATGTCATACGGTAGGCAAACAGGCAAGCGGGCCACCTGATGGATAGTGATCACCACTCCCTATAGACATTAGCAACACCAAGAGTATCGCTAATGCGTTGCCTACCTCTATAACACGTTGCTCTGGCAGCAAAAGGCAAATGCCACTCCACTGCCAAAGCCACGGTTCCCCAAATCCCCACCCCATGGAGCACTAGAAACCTTACTCACCGGCGGAAACACAATACTATTTAAAAGAGTATTATTTGGCTGCGATATTCTGTAAGGTCCAGTCGGGCGGCTCCAATTCGAACAAGATACCCCGCTATGCCCTACTTCTCTTAAAATATGTTGTTTAATTGATGCAATTATTGTGTTACATTCCATAGTGGATAAGTGATAACAGCACAGTGGATGCATCGTACTTTAGCAATGCAAGCATTTCTCTGGTGACGTAGAAGGCGACTTATGGCTAGGATGGCAATGGAAGGAATTGGGTAGCAGTGTTGTAAGCACCTGCACCTGTAATGTGCAATATACATGCAGAACTATCGCTTATTGTGTGTTGCGAACGCTAAACGCAGAATTCTAAACTTATAACCCTACACCGCTTGACGTGGAATCTGAGTTTAATCCAAATTATTCTCTCTCCAGTGATATATTTCAATCGATTTCTCACCCCAAGTTTTCAAACTAACGCAGAAGCAATAAACGAGTATTCAGTATGTTTAAAACTTTGATTTCAAACTTCACGGAGATCTTGCCAAAAATCGATAGCTGGGTTATTTGACGTATACTAAGTTTATACAGCTAAAACATGGAGCATTGGTGGCCTAGTGGTTAAGGTATCCGACACGTAATCGAGAGGTACCTGGTTCGAATCCCACTGCCGTCATGTACCAATGACTCTTATCTGAGTTATATACATTAGTTAAATACTAAATAGGTGAGGGAAAATATCGTGATGAAACCTGCTCATTCAGGCGTGAATGTGTAACCATAGTCCAATCTGGTCAGGTTCCCCTGATAGCAGGGTCACGGAGGTCAGATGGCAGTCGCTCCACTGTAATTACCTGATATGCCAAATCCTGGATTATGAGCAAGGCGGACCACGGGTTCCCGTGCGCAAGAGCACAGCCGGGACATTAACGTCAAGATGATTATTTACTTTCTTACTCACTTTTCAATAGCCAGATTAAATGCCAGATACCTAACTTGGCCTTTGCGATTTTAATCTGCATCATTAACGTGCTACGATAGAGCCAAGGAAGGGTAGTGAAGTTAACAGACAATGTATTTTTATACAATAATGAAGAACTAACCCATAACATTTCCTATAATAGCTATAATGTATGAATTGTGGATGTTGTGGGCAACCGTTAACGCTTACCATCAGGTAGGCTGTCTGCTCGTTTGTCTCGAAGTAGCTTGAAAAAAATTTCGGCGCCACTGCCATTAATAGCAGAACTATACATACCCATTATCAAATAGATTCATGAGTTGTCGTTCCCTCAATCAAAGGTAAATGTAACTATGAGAAAGTAAAAAGAACCACCTTCCTACAAATGAATTTGATTCCTAATTAACATTCTGTATATCTTCTGAATATAATCACGCACGGCATTGAATGAATAGTTTAATTAACTATGCTTATTACGACACGTGGAACAGAGGATATAACATTAATGTAAATAAACCATTATGAACAGCTGAAGAAATATCTCTTTTTTTCTGTGTTTTCAGTGCTTCACAAATCACTGACTACTTGCAGTTAGTAAGAGAGTGGTACAGACTACTTATGTTATTAGAATTGCGGAAACTAAGTAGATTTTACGTATTGTTCACCATATTTTTATTAATATGTCACGTGACAAACGTCTGCCGCGCTGGCTTAAAAATTGATATTGTTAAACATTTAGAAGTACAAAGGGGTTTGCAACACTTTCTGTAAATGGGTGCAGCCTATCAGTAGTAGAAACAATAAATACAATAAAATCTTTAACTATGATAAAAACTTTAAAATAGTTTATGTAGTCTGTAATAATTATTTTTCTTCGGCGCGACTTCGTACGCAAGCTATCCTTCACAAAACAATACTCATAACGCGTTCATACAGACACAGGGATATACGGCCGGCAACGACTTTTTTTTTTAATTACTATATAGTAATAATTACAATATATAAAAAAATTAAAACTATTTAGTCACCTTTTTAACCAACATTTTCGTCGATATTAATACTTTAGTGCAATTATTGAGGAAGAGAACAGCTACCGAAAGTTTGAATAAATGGCCTACATCAGAATTACCAACGACCACCATTTCTCAGTTGTCTAGGCCATTCAGATATTTATAGAACAGAAAAGACAATTCTGAGCCACGTAATGGAAACCGACGCTTCCTAGAGCCCGTATAAATACAAAAACTTCACAGCACCAGCCGTAATTCCAATAGAAAGAAAGAGAGAAAGAAGACATTTATTGCACATAGATACCACGACACGACACGATAAAAGCGACTACGGCACTCACTATTTAGTTGTTGTATTAAAATCTTTGGTTGTTACAGTTTTCAAATAAATATTGTGTACAGTTAACGAATAAATAACGTTTTTAAAAACTCATGTCGACGTACACAATCATCTGCATGCTCTATTTAAATACGTTACTCCCCCTATTTTTTATTCCTAGGTATGTATTCAAATCTATATCTATTTATAAATACATATTTTGCATTTAGTTATCTATCGGTACAGCTGCAGTTGAATTATACCAGAGATATATAACTAAATTATATTCCCTTCCTCTATCATGTCTACTTTTTCGATCACACCTTTTCGCAGTTGACTGGTAGTTTTAGTTCGAAAATTTACCTTTCATGAATAAAGTTTCAATCTAATAAATAATATGTAGTGCCACTCAGAAGTCTCATATTAGCTGAAAGACGACCAATGCTGGGCATAGGCCTCCCCCAGAGATCTTCACAAAGGCCGGTCCTGTGCCCTCTGCATCCAGCATAAAACAATTTCCATAATGTACCTACTATCAACTTCCACATATAACCTACATGTCGTGAAAGTTCTTCAATTACTCTGATGAATAAATTATCTCTATATTTCCGAACAAAGCAAAAATTTACAAGTAAGGAATATTTTTTGTTACGCACAATCCGTGGGTCAGAGCCGGAGAGGTGGCGTCGATAAGGAGAGGTTCCTTGGTATGTTTGTGATGTTCTTTGAAAGAAAAATAGCGAGTATTTGTATAAAAGGCCATGTGAAATATCTTTTGATCTGCTTGGTTTGGTGAAACATGATGTTGATCGAGCACAAAATAGACAATAGGTAGCGTCGCCGCTATACACAAAGAAACTGTAGCTCACCAGAAGCTGTTGCGTGTAGGTATCTAGTATATTCTGTATTAAAATGATTGAATTTTGATATTGAATGTTTAATCATAATACTTTGGTGACACGGGGCTTTGCTTGGGGTATGAAATAATGGCGCTGCCTGGTAGTTAGAACGCCGTGGCGACTTTTTTTAGCTTGAAAACATGGGGACGACAGCTCGCAGTGCGCACCCCATCCCCGCTTAGGTCTTTCGTAGCGAGTCTTGTATAACCATCTAACCGGCCGCGCTGGTACTCATGAGAGTTACCCCGGAGGATACTCTTTATCCATTGCGGTGTGCAAAAAACAAAAAAAATACTGCTGGACTTGATACCATACTCGGTTTTCCATAATTTCCACGCTTTGCAGGGGAGTTTCTAGCTACTAAGATATAAGTCGCTTTACCCATAGACAACCAAGAGAAAACAAATAGTTGTAATGAAGAAAGAGAGGAATTGGCGCACTACTCTTTTCTGCCGGACACCACAAGGCAATGTTACTCTATCTTTAATGATTTCTTTGGGCAATAACAACAGTTATTCACTATTTTAGTCTCGGCTTGGACCAAATACAACAATTCCGAACTATTAGTAGACTCTTGTGTGTGATCTAAAGTAGGTGAATGTTCGACTTTGGTGCCTTTGACTGACTCTTGACCATCAACTTTCGATTGTTCCAGATTAGTTCCATGCCCCTCGGGAATGTCTGCAAAAGTGAAGCGGAGATGCCTATAAGCATTATAAATATAGTGAACTTGTCACTGACAGCCGCTCTGTTACTAGTGATTGGTCGGTTTCTTTACGACTGGCACAGTTTCAAGACGACAGGTAAACTACCGTGGATTTCATCCATATTGCCGTGAAAGAAGTTATTTGTACTTTTTAAAGCATGAAGCAAGTTTCCCAATCTTGATTTGAAGAAAAATCGCTCCATGGCAGCTTCCACTGAAGTGAGATGTTATCTTGCTATTGCTGTGTGAATTAGATTTGGTCCTATACCATTATAGAAGTACTTTCCCAAGTATTTTTACGTAGGTAATAAAAATAATTGGTCCATCATTTTAGTGGACCCGTTATGTTGGATTGAGAATTACGTCATTTAGTTAACTTTGTAATTGTCACCCAAGCAACGGTTTAAAATTCAGTTGCTTTTAATCACACATACTACTTAATACGTTTTTAAGCTCGTAAAAATATTTTTTTAATGGTAGGCATGTATTTAATTGAAGTTTGGCTGACAAAGTTATTTGTTAATTTCGTATTAAGTTTATATTGTGTATGAATTCACATTATGTATAAAATTCTTTGACATTACAGTTTTGTTCTGATAATAATAGATAATGAATGTATCGACGTATTTTAAATCGTAGAATAACTTAATGATTGTGGATGTTACAGGGAGCTTAATGCTGTTAGGTTCACCCTATCTAGATTTAAGAATATTTTGTACATATTCCAGTGATGTAATCACTAAATATTGTTAAAGAAATTAACAATATTTAGTAATCGTGTTAATTACTTAGAGTGGGATAGGTAGAAAACGTGATTGTATTGTAGGTAAACTAAACTATCTTTCAATTAAAGTAACCTAGTATATAAACAAAAAAGTACAGTCGAGGACAGTGAATGTTTAGCAAATTGACATAATAATATATCTGAAATTAGCCTAATTTCTATTTTCCGACGTGTACTATTTCTCATTAATGTTTCTTGCAATAAAAAATTATCTACTTGGCAGTAATGTCACGGATGTACTCTCGCGCTCGAGGGTCCGGGGTCCGCCTTAACCATGATCAAGGATTTGGCAGGTCAGATAATTACAGTAGAGGGACTGCCATCTGACCTCCGTGAACCACCAGGGGAACCTGACCAGATTGGATTATTACCAGGTCACACATTCAGTCGCCTGAAGAGCATCGGTTAGCGTTAATGTTCGTTACAATAATACCAACAAATCAAGAAGACAATTAAAATGCTATAGATTAAGTTTCCTCGACTGTACATTGACCCTGTGTGCCGTAGCCGTAGTGTGTGACGACGTAGTATAAATAAATGAAATAAAAAAATAACATCCTTGAAGATCAATAATACACCGATACAGGAAAAGCAAGTGGAAAAAAACCTTAGGACTACGACTGGATAGCCGATTAACTTTTGATGTGCATATTGACCATGTAAAAGAAAAATTGTCATCGCTGAATTGTACGTTGTTTTCCCCGAAAAGTACGTATACTTATCTAAAACTCATTAGTGAAGTCACACTTAATGCATCTGATAGAGATCTAGGGTAGTGCATCTAAAACAAAATTGTCCGAACTACAAGTGATACAGAACAAATTGATAAAAATCCTTTTTCATTATTCATATCTTTCACCCACTAACAAAATATATAAAGAAACGAACATAATAAACATAAAAGAATTATACATATAATTACAGTATGAGTACACATATCAGGCAAGTCTTAAATAAAAATATTAATATACCAATAACTCTTACTAAAGTCGGGCAAGTGTCTAAACGCTCCACAAGATGCGCTAACTATCTTGTACTTCCGAAGATCAGAACGAACTATGGCAAAAAAATGTTTACTTATGAGGGTGAGCAACTTTTGAACAAGTTACCGTCCAATATAAAAACTACGGAAACTTACTTCGAATTTAAGACAAAGTTGAACGATTATATTAAAATAATGTCGTACTTAAAGAAAAGAGATTCCTAGTTACCTATTTTAGTTAATTCAATGCAGTGTACCTACTTTTGTATAATAGTGAAGTGTTTTGGTGAGCGTTGAGATATTAAATTAATTGTATAAGTTATTTTCTCATGTAAGTGATGTTATTACTTTTGTGAGAATAAATATGTTTAAACCTTAAAATCTATTTATAAGGACAATAATTAATTACAATTAATTATAGACACCTACGTGGGAGACCTTATGTACAAAGTGTGAGGTATATATAGCAGGTGAAGTATCGGTACGTAATTTTAAAAATTCGGTTTATCGTTTGTTTACCTTTTGTCTAACTTTGATTAAAAGATAGTTTAGTAAGAAAGTTGGAAAAGGAAAGTTGTGTTGTTGTTGGTTTATGAGAACCATTCTGGTGGAATGTTGTGCGTTTAGTCAAGTTATAACTTAGTAACAAATAAATCACTTAGTAACTATCTCTCGTTATTAATGTTATGTAGAAACATTAGGGAATTTTCGATGTGATGTTAGGTTAAGCCATAAGTAAGCCGAGTAGTATAACCTTTGGGTCTTCAAGTCAAGAGTTTCATCGTCGGCATGGAAAGCCATCAGGTGAGTTGAGGTCAAATGAAAGTCTATTGAGAAAAAAAAATTAAATATTTAATTACATTTGTGACAAATACTTACTTCAAATAATTTGTCCTAAGTAGGTACCTATTATTTTACCTTTCCGAGTAATCTACATATACAGGTGCCATTTTAGCTTAATAGTAAAGAAGGACTAAGTATGAATAGGATGTGTCATTTTATATATTAAAATCGGTGGTCAATAAACTTTAGACATAGGTAATATGAGTTTGTTCAATGAACAACAAGGAATTAAAAAAAAGGAATTATATCGACGTGAATTTGTATATAAGAATCTTTAATATCATAAACTTACGATTTCTCTATTAAGTATTATGGACCTATGTTCATTTCTTCGTTGATGTAAATAATAAATTACTGTAATTAAAATTGTTGCATGCCTGTTTATGTGGGTTTACTGTTCACATTATGACACTAAAATGTATCAGTTTTAGGATTATAACTTTGTGGCTGTATATTTCAGCTTTAACGGCACAGTTTTAAATAAACACATAAACCCTGCAAGGTTTTCGTTGTACAACTAATGTAACCCATCAAAATCTCGAAACGTCCAAATCGGTACCGAAAGCGCAGTTGCAGCAACAGCTCGCGCAACCTGATTAAAAATTCAGTTTTTAGATGAGCTCGATCAGAGTAACATTCAAGTTAGATAAATTATTTTTCGAGAAAAGACACAGTTTCGTTGACAGAATTGAAGGCAGTTGTACAATAATTAATCTAACAGAAGAAATATGCAGATTAGTAATGCAACCGTAATGCAACTAAAGTACTAGAAATTACCAGAATACGAATTACGAAAAAGTTCGACCTCAGATACAGATGCAGCTAAACATCTATGTCATTTGGATATACTGAGAAAATTTCCGTACCAGAATCGAGCTCCAGTGCGCAAACCGTTGTTGCAACTGCATATTCATGGTCCATTTTCAAGATTTGGGCGCACCTTTATGTATTCTCTAGGCATGTCAATGTTTTAAACAATAAATATGAAAAGTTACTTTGTATTTTTTTCATTTATGTCTATCACATACGTCAGGTTTGCCTGGTGCGGGCGCCTAATAAGGCCCGCCTATTATGATCCGCTATAAATCCATATATCTATAAAAACAAATTAGGCGTATCTACTAAATTTCGAGATAACGACCCATCGACGACACGGCACTATCGCGGTAACGTCACTCGAGGTTAAACTCAAACGACATATGCAACATATAAATACAGATTGGCCAAACCAGTTTCCCGTACGAATGTCTTAATAACGACCTTGTAAATGTACCTACTTAAATGAGTGGTCAACAGCATTGTTATCACGAGAGATGGCGGTCTAATGTTTGCAGCAAAGGTAATGTATTAGCTTTTATTTATGCTACTCGGTGACAAACGAGCAGATAGCCCACCTGATGGTAAGTGGTAACTGTTGCCCATAACATAAACAATTGATACATTTCGGTTGTAGGTAACAAACATACAGAACCGCAGGTGTGTTGTCACTGTGAGGACTAAGATGAAATGCCTTATGCCTGTAATTTCGCTGGCTACCTTATTCTTTAAACCAGAACACAATAATGCAAGCATTCAGAATACTGGCACTCACTCATGTGGACTCCTCAGGTTTGACAGAGTCCTACCACCTGATAACAGTTTGCGATCACTTTGAGGCGATGCATGCATGCAGGTAGATTAAAATTTGTCTAATTACTGGTACATAATAATATCATTACTAGTAATCCAAATACCTCGGATCCGTGATGCACGAGTCTGGCGATATCGGCCCCGATGTCAAGTCCCGAATCTCTGCTGCTTAGGCCAAATGGCGGGAACTCACGGCAGTCATCGGTGACCCTAAAATCCCTGTATAGATCAAAGGGCTTATATATAAGAGTATAATTAGACCTGTGATGCTCTATGGCTGCGCGCGCTGCGATGCTTACGACGCGCGGATGCCGAAGACCGGGCGAAGTGGAGAAGAATTTGTAGGATAGCGGACCCTGGCAGAGGCCGGGATAAGCGCTAGGACGATGATGATGTATAATATCATTAGTAGCTTTTGCCCGCATCATCATTTTAAATGACCTCCTTATTATAGGAATGCTAATACTACAGTAAAGTTGTATATCTGGTTCTACCTAGCCGAATTAGATGAAACATAGCTTTGATTGTACACTGGACTTCAAGCTACCAAACTATCAAAGCCGAATAAAAATTAATAGTACAGTAGTTTTTGCGTGATGTGAAAGACGGATAAAAAAGTTTTTCGGCATAGTTACGTCCCTGAATCCTATCTTGAATTTTTTTTTCGAAATATCTTAAATGTACAGACACAAATTTTTTACAGTTTACGTATAGACATATTATATAGATATATGTTTGATAAGCGAGTTTCCCTCTAGTGTCAGCAATGTTATCTTCAATCGATGTCTTGGCTGCAAAAACCCCGAACCTGTAATTAACTCAAAGTCCTTAGAGACCTTACCGAGAGAGAATACCTACCTATAGGTACGTGTAGACCTACATACAAGTGTAGTCTCGTTTCAAGGTGTGGTTTCAAGGTACACGATTTGTATCAGTGGTGTGGGTTGGGACTGGAAAACGATCAATCAATTAAAATGGAGATTCTCTCTAGGGTACCCGATAGCTAGGAGTTCCTATGCAGTATCTAGGCACATATCACAAGTATTCCTTATTAGACTGAGCGGACGCAACTGTTGGAAGTGCCCCATTTTTTACAGTTTGCTTTGCGAGGACGTCTTAGAGAACGACATTATAATAAGACCACGCTGAGTCGGAAATGCTTATTAAAAAAAAATCAATGTATTTCTAGTTTTTATTTGTCATAGAACGTCATTCATAAAAGTCATAACATACAATTTGATTTCTGTAGGATAATGAATTAAAACACTTTTTGTACACTAGTTCCACTTTATTATACAACTTCACACTTTATTAAATTTGTATAATAAAGTGGAACTAGTGTACAAAAAGTGATTTAATTCATAATAATGGAGTTCCATCATGAAGTGACAACACAAAGTGTTAAATATTCTGTAGGATTGTTTATTTTCGTGATTATGAAAAATATTATTAAATGCCCATGCAAAACAATTAAAAGGAAGTGCGGGAGATAATTTTCAGCGTGATTTAATAATTTAGACAAACTTAAAGTACAAGTTTTTTTTATATATGTAGGCAAACAGGCAAGCAGACCACCTGATGGAAAGTGGTCACCACTGCCTATAGACATTAGCGAAAACAAGAGTATCGCTAATGCGTTGCCCACCTCTATAACACGTTACTCTGGCAACAAAAAGGCAAATGCCCCTCAACTGCCAAAGCCACGGTTCCCTAAATCCCCACCCCATGGAGCACTGAAAACCTTACTCACCGGCAGAAACACAATACTATTAAAAATAGTATTGTTTAGCTGCGGTATTCTGTAAGGTGGAGGTACTTCCCCAGTCGGGCGGCTCCTATTCGAACGGGATACCCCGCTATGCCCTACCTCTCTTAAACACAAGCTAATAGTGCCCAAATTACTGAATGTTTACAAGAAGGACTGACAAGTGCTGACAAGGATAGATTATCCCCAGATTATTGCCATATCCACATTTTATAATTTTTACTACTGACTGACTAATACGACTTATTGTGGTCCTATTATAGTAAGTTTTTTTTATGTACACGGCAGTAAAACAGGCAAGCGGTCCTGATGGAAAGTGGTCACCGCCACCTATGGACATCAGCAACACCGGACGCACTACCAACTCGCCTCTAAGAGGATCTATAATATACCTCTTGAACGATCCCATGTCACAGTAAAAAAAATTTACATTACTGCAACGTACTTAAAATGTAAAAAAGAAAGTTATTTTGACAAAAAGAAATCGGTTTTCTTCAATTAGTGCCTGGCGTTAGTCACATTGGCCGTGTGGTAACCGGCAGAGTAGAATAGCACCAATCCCTTACGCTCATGGGTGTCGTACAAGGCGACTAATGTTTTCGAGGCAAAAGATTAAGAGTCTCCGTAGTCTGGAAAATGGGCAGCAGCATTTTCCATTGTTATATTTAAACACTACGATCTCCTCCCCGCCTGCCGAGCGTGGAGATTATGGCAATAACCTCCACTTTCGTGGGAGAGGCCCAAAGTCCTGCAGTGGACTGTTACGGGCTGTGATGGTGTCGGTGGTGGTAGGTAGTCACATTTTCCTCAATGATCGCAGCTGAGGCCGACCTTCACGAATTTCTTCATGGAGAGAAATTCTAAATTCTACCAACTTACGATGCTCAAATGAGGTATTCCCTCCCAAAAGCATTTTGAGGACTAGCAGTGCACCCTTGCGGAGACGGTGAACTTTTAATATATAAAAAATCAATGCCCTAAAATCTTTTCGCGTTAATTCCATTTTTGCTACGGATGACGAACTTCAACTTGCGATAAAAAACAATTGACACGCGATTACTAGCCAATAAAAAAAAAAGTCAATGATTGAGTTTCTTTTATTTAAAAAAGTATGACATTTGAAATTCAAACATTTATAAGCGACCGGACGCGCAGAACTTTCAATGTGCTGCATGTACTTACCTTTGCTTTATCTATAGTTAAGGAAACAAAAAAACTGCCAAAAAGACACCAAAATTATAAAAATGGCAAAACAGTCGTTAATCCAGACAAACCCTATAAAAAATACCTATACTCTATAAAATGGACTGGTCCCTTGTTTTTAGTTTCTAATATCTATGGTGATGACAGGCCAGGATTCGCAATACTACTACTATACGCCATGTACTATAACTTTCTAGTCGCCTTAATACCTAATTATCTGTATAAATACACACATACGAGTATCTACATATAGAAGGTAAGATATAATATAATAAACATCGTTTAAAATATTGACTGTAACTGAACTGACTGCCGCGTTTCCATTGCCGGGTTAAATTGTTTGAAACCCTTATCTTAAAAATTCCCACAATCCAATATTTCAAACAAAATAAAAATGAAATGTTTCTAATTTTATGAGGTCTAAGCGACAGCTCTTATATCGTTCGCACATCCGTAAATTTTACAACCTGTTCCTGATAAAACGAAATAAAGTTAAATTTTACAACAGCTATTGATGTATTACGTACGATGTTTTATTTATCCAACGAGTCGATTAAATTTAAAGAACTCAGGCAAAAAACGCAAGCAAATGGAATCGATGTGGAATTCCTCTAGACCAAAAGTAATAGTGTAGAGAAGCATAAGTAAACAATATATTGACATTTTAGGTAGGTACTATAAACTCGACGTCATGTTACACCAGACTGATTTAATTTCTATGAAGCAATTAAAATGATTCAACAAACAAGTACATTAAAATTAAGTTATAGAGTCGTACAATATTTAGGTGTACTTTAATTAAATTATTTTTTTCGAAATTTCTTTGAAACGTCGTTGTATATTCACATCTCTATCACATGTGGTTTATACATAGGTCCCATCACTTGACGCCCAATATTTGAGATATTCACGATATTTTGCCTGTCGTTCAACTAATCAATAGCGTAAATTTATTACGTGCTTTTGAAGTAAAATGTAACACTTTACGTCAAATTTTGTGAATTTATTACAAAACCAAGTTTTGTTTAAGTATTTGAGAGCATTTGTTAAAAGAAGTCATGATAAGCAAATTATATTTAAACCACACACTGCTCTGTAAGGCTCATTGTTAACAACTATTGTAAGGCTCATTGTTACATACCGGGCCTCTGTAGTGGCCCAGCTACGTAAAGGTACTTATTAGACTAAGGCGACTATTCATGGCGTCTATCGTTTCTCCGAATTCATCGAATTCGGCTATGTTTATATAAAAGCAATAACACCATCCTGTGTTAGAGACCGCAGTGCTTTGTTCTGTATTCGGAATAAGAATAACACCGGAACTTAAGCAGTTGATTTTAAATAGTGGATCAGAACACAAGTATTTTCACAAGTAATTGTATAGAGATTTTAATGCTAATAAACAGTTTCAATCAGTTAAGTTTAATAGGTGTTTGGACCCAGTTTGATTACTAAAATCTACTTTTACCGAGATTAAAAATTAGATCCTTTACTATAAACATACCATATATAAATAAATTGTACGGTGATGAGCTCATGGTACATAGTGATCGTTACAGTACCATGATGATAGGGAATTCTAGTTCTTATGCTAGTTGTTTTGGGCACATCCGTCGGCCTTTCTACATTCTAAAAGTGTCATATTAAGCAGTGCATGTTGCCTTTCTATTACCTAGTTAGTTTCTTTTCTCCATGCTGTAGGGTTTCACGCTAGTATGGCTTACGTGCGTTGGCTGGCGTTTTCTTTTTGTGTTTTCTCGAGTTGGGCTCCCCAATTCTTTATATTATGACCTGAAAATGAGAGGATACATTTTTGTTAGCATGCGACCATTACTATTAATGGTCTACGAATTATGTATTATTTAACGTACCTTTTTGTTTTATTTAATTTGCGAATCTCCTTTTGTCCTTGGAGACTTTTCGCCCTGTTTCTACTTAATATTTGTTTCTGTATGTATACATTTTATAATAAAACTGGCGTATTGCTTTGTGAACTGTCGATGTCAAGCAGTGACGAAATATTAGATGGATGCCACGATGGCGAAGATCCTATTCTTGGGAGCCAATGAAAAAGTCAGTGGCTTTCATAAATTTTAGATGATTGACGGCTGGAGGAAAATGGAGATGGTGGACGACATTTTCTTGAAGTATTTTTGTGTGATTTTCTGGCACGTTTGATTTTTCGGGTTTATATTTGTGAATCTAAAACTCAGTGTGACTGTACGAAAATGCCTTTCAAGTTTTATAGTAAAATTGCCGACTCGATTATCTCGTCTGCCGCCATCACATAGAGAAAAAATTATGGCGCAGCCAATGAATAATTTGATAAGATCAATGAAAATACTGAAATATCGACCATCTACAACTCTACGTTCTATGATAGAGCTATGAAGAAACTGTGATCCAGGACTAAGGTTACCTTCGTGTTTAAGACTTTGAATTTTTGAGCCTTTACCTAGTTTATTTTTTCCACTGTAGTGTTAACCTAACTGTATTTAGTCAATTGGATTAGACTGGACTGAAAGAAAATAACTTCTCTTAATTTTTTTTTTCTTTCTCTCCTAAATATTAGAGCTTACGCCATTTTCCTAAAATGCGGAACATTACAATGCATATCCTTCATATTTAGGTAGAATAGCTTGTGACTGTCGTTTCCAGCCTGTCAAATAATCCCGATGTCAGGTGGGTCGAATGTAAGATTTCAAATTAAAAAGATGTTAAATGCGAAAACATACACTCTGTCGGAGTGTTCACGGATCACGGGAGTGGTACGGGCAACATATGGGTCCATTCGCTCGGGAGCTCCTGCTCCGGTTGCGACGGACGAATCGATGCGTTAATAAAAAAAAATGTAACTGTAATGAAAGATAATTAATAAAAAGTAGCGTCCATGAGATGTTTTTGTATTTTAGTGTTGGTCTCCAGAGGAAGGACTTTTACCAGCATCCTATCCCTTTGTGCCTCATATTACATATTCCACATTTGGCGCTTACAAGATTTTGGACGCTGCACGCACGCCTCGATGTCACGAAATGTCACTCTGCGCAACGTGAACTGTCTAGCATTAGTATTTTCGAGATTGGATCATGGTTACTCAAAATAGAAAACTAACTCGGGGCGGGCCGTTCTTTATTTTGTGGTAAAAGCGTCGGTTAGTGTTCAAAGGTACCTAGGTACCGTAGCCGTATTCACAATGATTCGAAACCGTTACCGAACGATTCGACACGAAATTCGTGAGCGGCGAATCCGTGTCGATCGATTCGTTATACAGAATCCCGATAGATTCCACCGAAACTCTACTCTCTATAACATATGAAAATTTCATAAAAATTAACTGAAACCACATTTTCCTAAGAATTTTTGCGGGGTCCTTTGTCGATTCCGTACCCGAATCCGATTTCCGAGCCATTGTGAATACGGCTACTGAACTGTATGTAATTTCGTAATGCTAGTGTGGTACTTAAATATAAGCATTGTATTATTTAATTCAGTAATAAATAAGACTTCAATCGAGATGGTTCTTTAATTATGAAAGTATCTCTTCAGTACTTTACTCAGAAAAACGTCATTTGCAGGTTCGAACTCGGTAAAAACTCACGCTTAAAACTCAGGCCAGCTGTCCATTAGCCCGCCGACAATGCTCACTCGCAGTAAGCTACTTGTTGGTCATTATGGACATTATACTGAGTTACAATTCAAAACTGAGGTAGCGCGGGTCGAAGAGTAGGTAAGTAGGATAATAAATATAAATAATCATCTTGGCGTTAATGTCCCGGTTGTGCTCTCGAGAACGAGGGCCCGGAATTCGCCTTACCCATGATCCAGGATTTGGCGATCAGGTAATTACAGTGGAGCGACTACCATCTGACCTCCGTGACCCTGCTACCAGTGGAACCTGACCAGATAGGATCATAGTTACAAATTCAGTTGCCTGAATTTGCAGGTTTCATCACGATGTTTTCCTTCACCGTAAGAGCATCGGTTAGTATTCAACTAATGTACGTAACTCAGAAAAGAGTCATTGGTACCAGGCCGCAACGGGATTCGAACCCGGTACCTCTCGCTTACGAGTTGGATACTCAACCTGGCTACCGACGCTCTAAGTAGGATATCGGTCCTTATCTGTACTTAGAATTCAAACGGTGACAGAGGTGTACTATGTCACAAAGCATTCTAAGAGTTCGTAACTTGAAACTACAAAGCTCAACAGAGCGCTTTATTGTTGAGTCGATACATTCTCCTAATTCCGTTACACAGTGGATATTTATTATACTTCGGTAGGTAAGTAGGAACGAAACACTTTTTAAGTAGGCGTATGTACTCGTATTCCTACATACATGATTTTATAGATCAAAATAACTTAGAGGTGGAGACGTAGGAGTATTCCCTGGCCTGTATAAAAGAATATATGCTTGGATAATAAACATATCGCCATCTAACCCCCAAGTAAGCAAAGCTTGTGTTATGGGTGCTAGATAACTGATAGACTACTTCTACTTTTAAATACCCTTTTTTATAGCCTTGACTCCTTCAAGGGCAGAATGAATATGCTGTTTCTAGTCAGGCACGCTGTATCTTCGGCCGCATTGTTGCTTCCCATCAGGTGAGTGAGATGGCGGTCAAATACCTGTCTAGTACCTATATGTATTATAAAAATAGTAAGCGGATAACTCATAATACCAAATCAACAGTTAACGGGATAGCTTTTGTTAGATAGGAAATCGAGGACATGATCCAACACTATGGCTGATTTGAAGTGAGACGACAAAGTATAGATAGATGGCATAACCGGATGCTTGGAATGGCGCCTTTTGGTGGCGCCTTTTCTGTGAAGCCGAAATGAAGTGCAGTTATTGTTAAAACTATACATTCTTTCTTTTACTCACTCCTGACGAGCTCTTTAATACTAATCTAAGTAATAGATATTAACATGACATTGGCGTGTTTTCGAAGATAATATGTACCTACCTGTACCTAGATGGGTATTAGGTGTAGGGTTTGGTAGGTGTAAGGTAGGTGTAGGGTGGGTGTAGGGAAGGTGTTGGGTAGGTGGAAGGTACGGGTAGGACAGGGTAGAGTAGAGTAGGGGTACTGGTAGAGTAGGGATAGGACGCCACGCGAACCAAGTCACGTTGAGCTAGGGTTGCCAACTCTACTATATAATATAGTTTACTACTGTTTTAGGTGTCCGCCTACTATTACATTAAAATTTAAATATAGTAGGCGAAACTACTATATTTTATCAGCAAAGTCGCTCATCAGTATCAGTAACTCCAGTGAATCAATATTTTGTATAATTCTTAGTGTTTTTACAAGTATTACAGCTAGCCTATATGAAAAATGTAAAGATGAGCGTAACAGAGCCAGCACGTATCATACAAGTGGAGTTAATTGTGATTTATAATTTAGAATTATAAAGCGTCCTCAAAATTACTCATTACATAAGAAAGAATATATGTTTTATTAAAACTATATTTTTATGGCTACTGAATCCGAAAATACTATATTTGGTCTTAGTAAAGTTGACAACCCTACGCTGAGCCCACAGTTAATAATAAAAAGTAGGTGCCATGTATTCATTTATATTTTGTTTGTAATACAAGCGCTATGTCATTAGTTTTTGTTATAAGTACAAATAAACAAGGCATAATAATTGTTGACAAACCAAAAAAAAATAAGACTGGTAATATGTTTATGCAAACAACGATTCAAAGGTAGGTACCACAGAGCAATTACCAAGCCAAACCGCCCACGCACGCGTCCCCCAGGGCCAGGGAACTAGGGCAACACACATGGACTTTAAAGCTCTGTGGTAGGTATCGAGCGCCTACCATCTAGCTTTGTGTCAGCTTAATTCTGATTTTACAAACAAAACAACCTATAATCTGGGGCCTAATTCTCGCACTGTGACATCTCGATGTCGACATTTTTTCTTGCCGCATATGTCCATTATTAATGACATTAAAATGTCTATTGTAGCCAAAAAATTTTGTCTCAACTATGTTTGACAGTCGTATATAGGCCAAGATAAATTTCAGTGACGAGTGAAGATAAAGTTGAGTGATTTAATACAGTTTTTTGGCTATAGAAAATGTCACAGCGCAAGAATGGCCCCCTGAGAGATAGCATGGAAAATGTCACGTACTATTTAACGAATAGGAGTAATTGCTTGCGGGTTTCTAAACTAGTTACCAAGGCAACTGAAAGCAGGAGTAAGAAGAGAGAGTTTATTTTTGGATACAATATGTGTGGAAACAGTTCTGTTGCCCTAATTCTTTTTTACAAGCAACATCCCCACACTAGACAGAAGATTCAATCGACATGAATTGTTGTTTGCCTAAATTAAAGTCCTTTTCATTGCACACAAATTGAATGAAAAGCTTGATATCCCATACCTCTGAAACGCAACCGCACTCATGCGCCAGAACCGAATCAAAGTAAGTAAGAATCATGATTACTAGTATCTTATTAGTTATAAAATGGGCATGGGATGCTACCTCATTTATCTTGGTATACATAATTGATATGCTTACCTACCCCGTAACTTCGACCGCGCATACCGAAAGTTCCTAGAGAGTGAATATCAATCAGTTCAGTAGTTTCAATATTTATCGTATCGATTAGGTACCCTTTCTATTAATACAGGATGACTTTCAATTCATGATGCCAGGAGGTATCGTATACATATGATTGTAATAACAAACAACTTTTGAGTTCTGCCACAAACTCTGAAATCGCGAATACAAATCAGCTATTCCATGTAAAATTTAAAACCAATTATATGAAAGCCAATTGTATGAAACAGCTGATTTTTTTGCGATTGTAGAGTTGGTGCCGTAGTAAAAGTTGTATGTTATCATGACACACGGTACCCCTCGGTAAAATGAATTTAAAGTTAACATGTTGTAGTAGGTAGGTAAGTATAAAATGTAATAGTTGTAGGGATGGATATTCGTATAAAAGTTTGGTACGCTTTCAAGCGACATTCACTGAACGGATTTTGCTGAGGAACCCAGAAATTCATAGTACCTTCCGTGTCAAAACGGCACCAGTAACCAAATTTAACGAGGGTTAAGTCGCGGGCGGAAGCTAGTTGGTACATATTTAATCAATATATTCTGATTGCTCGCTAAAATTTAAAGTCAGTTTTGTTGTAGGGCTGTCGAAATAGGAACGAGTGCCTAGGGTTGTGACGGGGAGCATTTATAAAGTGCACGCCACGCTCTGCAGCGGCAGCACCGCCGATCTCCAATAGCATGTTCCCACCCCACTACAATGACGTCACAACATGCATATCGGATATTCTGTGACGTCAGAATATCATGCTCGTGAACGGGTGCTGCCTTGGTGGACTGGCCTGCTTTTGCTGTGCCATTTTTTGTTTTTGAATTTATTTTTATTTTTAGTTATCTTGACCGATTTGTAGAGGTTCACATCATATTCCAATCAAAACAGGCTCACTCAAATTAAATTGACAAATGTATCAATGCAATGTAATCATATTTAAATGTACCTGTGGGTTTCTTGCCGTTTCTTTTTCCCACAGATGGTCATTTTCCTAACTGAAGCGGCATACTGACAGACAGACGACATTCTTTTTACTTATTTGTTCCGAGCTCAGGGGGCGACGCGGGTAGGCCGGCTGGTGCGTGCGGGTGTGAGCGCCGGCGGGCTGGCTGGGGCCGGGCGCGCGCTGCACATGATTCGCCTAGGCGGTTATGTGCGTGGCGCGTATCGGTGCCCGGTGTCTCGCCGGAGTAAGCCCTCGTACGCGCTGATCGGTCTGCATGCGTCGCCCCCTACCTGGATGAGCTCGCTTAACTTCCCTTTGTTTTCCGTTAGATTTTTGACTTTTGAAAAGAGATTAATTAACGTAATCCTAATTCAATAAATACTTTTTCATTTTCATTTTCATTTTCATTTTCATTTTCAGAAGGTGGAATGATTCCCCCCTTTGACGTCACAGAATATGCACTGGAATCATGCGATTGGAGATCGGCGGTACCGTTCCAGGACTGAGAGGTGTTCCTATGACCGTGTGCGGTCGATTTTGCATAAGTATGTCCAACTAATCAATTATATTTCATTCCTACTAATAATATTTCTAAATGCGAAAATTTGTAATGATGGATGGATGTTTTACTCGCAAAAAATGATGAACGGATTTCAATGAAATTTGGCAGTACTAGAGGTTATAGCCTAGAATAGCATATAGGCTTTATTTTTAATCTATCCCGAAATTCAATGTGATTCCCGCGGGAACGGGTCTGGAACGTTTAAACCGAATTACACGCGGACAAAGTCGCGGGTTTAACATCATCAACAGCCCATAACAGACCACTGCTATACTTGAATCTCCTCCACTTTGGTGGAGGGCATTGCCTTATTTTCTCCAAGCTTGTCGCCCCGGGATGGATCTGCAGTCTTTAAAATATACAAAAGAAAGTGCTGCTGCTGTCATTTACAACAGTTGATGATTTCTCTAAATGTATGAAATTGTTATTTTAAACTTTTTATCTGTCTGCTTGTTTCAATGGGCTAAATAATAAGACATAACCAAAAGCAGCATTCTGTGATGCGGGAAGGGTTTGAATTACCTAATCCTTCTCAAGGAGACTGGATGCTGTCGTGTCGTAGAGTAAATAGTCGGATTAGCGCCAGCGATGTTAGGAGCGGTATCTATCTTTTAGAATTCAAAGTATTTGGTGTCCGCGCAGTCCGCGTGTTTGCCCTGCCATTGGTTCTGTTGATGGTTGCGCTGAAATAGTAGCCCGAGTAGCGCCATCTAGATTTTATTTCCGAAACTACCTACTTACGTAATGAACATCCGAATCCACAATTTTGCGACCAAGTACGTCGCCGTATAAGTTCACGGACGTATGAATAGATGGCGCTGTCTGTAATGTTTCGTACCTATGAAGCTTTTGCCTGCGAAAAATGACATTACTCGTATTATAACTTTTGGCTTCGTAACACAAAATAAAAAATGGTCCGCAATTATTTATATTTTTGGCAAAGTATTTTTTACATTTAACCCGACTCGAACCCCGATCCGACCTGTTATTTTTTCATTGAAATAATATTGCCATCACGTTACGATACGATACGTTTGTGGCCGTTACCTACTTTGAAACTGCAAATATCTAAGTAGTAGTGATAGGAGTAGAGTCGGACTACATCCAACAACGCACAAACATGCAAGCCTCTTTTTTGTTAATGGGACGGCCTCCTGGCGGATAAGATGGAAGAGGATGCCTACGCTGGTTTAATTATTTTTATTTGAAAAGTGGGCTCTCCAAGGCTTTCTCAGTCCTAGTATCACTGCGACCATTCCTGATCTATTGTGATCGCCTCTTTCTTAAAGTTCAGTGCTAATCCCTATAGCTTCTATGAACTGTAATAGGTTCTTAGTACTAATATCGTGCACCTCATCGGGTATTAGTTGGTGTTTACCCAGATGGATGCTACGTTTGCGCATCAGGGCCTCACATTTGCAGATCAGGTGGAGAGGCGCTTCATCCTCCTCCTTGCAGAATCTACAGTCCTTCATTCTGCTGATCTTTAAGTTATACATGTGCTTGTTCAGCCCACTGTGACCAGTCAGTGCCCTTGTTAGGTTACGCAACTTATTCCTACTAAGTAGTAACAGATCTTTGGCATGCCGCCTATGCTTTGACTAATGCCCTAGAATGTGTTAGGCCCGGCTGATTATTCCAGTGCTCTAATGATTGCTCTTTGCAGTTTATATGAAGGGTCAGTTTTGCAAGGCTTTTTGGTATGCCACAGAACGGTTCTGGACCATATGCTGTAGTTGTGCTACGAGCCTCCGCGAGTTCGTCAGCGATTTTATTGCCTTCGATCCCTTCATGCCCTGGGACCCAGCGCAGAATCACTTGGCTTTTCTCACCCGCGGACATTCACGCAGTTTAGCACAAATCTTGAACTCACAGAGTCTGATGAGAGGGCCAATAGAGCTGGTTTGGTTAGCTGGGGCTCTTTTTTTGAACCGTTCGCATCTCGCGTTGTCTATCTCTAGGAACTTCGCACGAGTGTGAAATATATAGGTAGGGCACACGATCGATGCGAGCGATTCAATAATAGTGCACCAGTTAACCAAACCACCATCGGCTTCCTCTTCAATCTTATCCGCGTTATCTCTAACGTTAAGGCTACCACGATTGCACTCGTTATGTACTCGGTCAAGTCGGATAACTCCGCACATCCACTGCAACATTTTCGTTTCGTTGGCGTGGAGTTCGCGGACGTGTTACATCATGTCGGCCAGCAGCCATACCCCAGGCCCAGGCTTAATGAATTTGCTCTTGAATGTAAGTAAGCCCCTACAACTTGAACGGGATTTCGCCCAAGCTGTAGTAGACGTACAGGACTCAAGCCGATGTCACCGATTCGTGCAGCACGTATTCGAGACAACTACATAGGAATCATACCATACCTAATGAGGTTTTAACTCCATTAGGCCGACTCCTCTCCTGCCACTCCGGTGTGACTTAAGCAATAGCAAGTTGCTCCCCGGGACCCCTCCGCCCTGAAACTAGGTACTCTGGAAAAGAGAAACATATGATAGAGATCTCCAGAATCCATATTTTTGTAAAGTAAACACTTTTTCTCTATAAATACTCTTTGAAAATAAGTCTTTCGTTCTATGTTCTTTCTAGACTATAATAAAAACGAATCTGTCAGTCTAAATGTCATAGAGTTAAAACAATAAAAAAATAATTTATTTGTAAATAAAAATGTGATTTCGATAGCATGTTTTGATCGTCAGTTTCAACATTTAGAAACTGAAGATCAAAGAAATCCAAATAATTAATAGCATTCCGTTGTTAGACTCAATACGAGATAAATCAGTATTCTGGTTGGTCTTGTTCATTGACCTAGAAACTTACTTACATAAATTAAGTACTTCTATTCTAATTGGAAAGATAGTCTATCTTTAAGAAAGCAAGATCGAAACATGCACGTGTGTGCACGGAGTAAAATACCTATACCTGATGACAAAATATTGAATGTAATTTTTGAGCAGCAAAAGCACCAAAAAGACGCCTGGACACAATACACAACGACTCTAAGAAAAGGTGTACTCAAAAATAGTAATGGTGAAAGGAATACGTTTGTACATGATCTAAAGATGAAGCTTCAGGATTTGCAGACAGAGTATGAGAGGTCCAGCGGTATAGACAAGAAGGGCAATAAGTTTAATAGATCTGAATTCAGTGGCCTATATCATGACATAAGGGTCTTTAACGCTAATGAAGAACATCTGACTAAAACTTTCGTTGACAGTGTAGAAAAGATGTTAAACAGACTCAACGCTGACTTAGTCGGATTGCAGGCAGCTTTTGATAGTGTGAAGAAATATCTGCCTAAAGTCAGACCTGACGTCGCTCAGGACTCACCAGTTAAAGCTAAATCAATTTTGAAAAAAACACAATTAAAATGATTGATGAAACAAAGAGAAGAGAATTCTTCTAATTGTGGAACACGTACGAAAACAAATCAATAGGTTTATGTTAATAAAATCGGCTTTTGTTGGCAACCGCATTACTGCAGATGGCTGGGCCGAAATATTTTTTTCACATACACTAAAAAAAAAAACCGTATGAACGGTGTACGGGATAAGTTTCAAATCTGTGTTATAATGAGTCTAACTTAGAAAACGGATTGATCGCTTAAAGTACAGTAAAAAATGTGAAAATAGAAAAATGTAGTTTTGTCTAGATACAAAGTTATAATAGTATTTTTACGCTAAAGTAACTGCAATTGGAATCAAATAGGTACTTTTCAGTCGATAGGCTCCTGCGGTAACGGAACGTTGAAGTTGTATGCGGTAACGTTATTGTATTAACGAGAGCTTATATTTGGGCATGGAGAGTATAATCTAATTCGGGCGCGTGCGCTGAATTGAGCTGTTACCGTTATCTTTACCCTAAACCCCTTCCTCCGCCAACACTCTGCTACCGCAGGAACCTATAGCCTTGTTTGTATTTCAAAGTTCAGTTAGATACGCACAACTTATCAAAAGTGCTCTTCCTAAAAAAATATAATTTCTTGTTAACAATGAAAAAGTAAGAAAATTCTGCTCAATGAAAATATTGTCTTTTTATAAAACAAAATTTTAATGCAACGACTTTAAGGAGCTAACATTTAACTTTTTGCTAAAAAATATTTTTTTATATTTATGGGTATTTATAATGTATATTTATTAATTTTATTTATATTTTTTGAATTAATTTTATATTTTCAATGTGTCAACACATGTGTGAATGTGTCAACACATTCGCACCTCTTCGATATATTTTGGTTCAGTTTTGTTTTCACAATTAAGTTAGAGACCTGTAGAATATGGTTATGTCAAAACTTAAGGTACTTAGCACCGCAACGAGCTCACCACTTCTTAGGTGTGACTCCTAAATACCTACCGTTAGCGAACGGTATTTTTTTTTTTTATAAGATTTATGTTCATTATTTATTATCCATTGAAATCGCAATTTAGTGACTTCAAGTTTTTTAATATAATCATGGACCATGTAACACCTAACTTTGAAGCTTAGAATTTACTTTGATTGTCAATATCTACAAATAAAATTTTAGTGAATTGTTCAAGTGAATACTTATTTAAACCAATTTCTACTTTCCCAGAATATCGCAGACTATGTAAGTACCTAAGTATAATATTATCGTGATCAATTGTCCGTAGACAATAAATTGGAGCAGGACAAGGATATCTATCATCATCATCATCATTGACCTTAAACATCTATCGTAGATGATTTAAACAGCCTCATCGTTAGAGGTTTGTGTACGGCACTTTCTCTGATGGTTGTAGAGCCCAACACGGAAAAGACAGATTCGGTTACACAGTGAGCAGACATAAGAATTCGCCCTGGATGCTAAGGGTAAATCAATAAGCACAGTAAAATAAATCATATAACGCAAGGTTCCGGCACCAGCACAAATAAGCTGAACTTGTTTTCCTAGTCATTTCCTACTTCCAAGCATTGGAAAAGGGGAGTGTATGGCGTGAATTGCGGTTGATGGTTCGAATTCTTTGCCCATTTGGGTATATAAACTATGTATTTTGTTCAATCGTGTACGAATCACGATATCCTGATTAAATCGAAAATACTTTAAAGAAATATCAAATCAAGAGGACCCTAAACCGACGAGCATGTTCGAAAAATGATTAATGTGGAAGAAGTAAGAAAGATTCGTCAGGACCGAAGCTAGTGGAACAATGTGGTTTCTGCCAACCTATCCATAGGAAAAAATTTAATAAATATAGTACCTGTGAATTATTTAATCGAATAATTCGTGGAATAGAAGCTGTTTTTGATTTCACGACAAAAAGGTTCGACTTTTTCCGAAAATTCTCCGGAACTCGAGATATAAATAAAATCATTAAGTGTTCAGAAAATAGGATATTTCAATACGGCGCCCTCCAATCACACTGCCACGCTTGTAGATTATGGCAAAACCCACTGTTTTGATGCTGGGCACCGATTTGAATCTTACAGTTCACTGGATCTGCAGAACGTGATGTACAGATGTTGTTTCTTTCCCGTGATTTAAATGTAGCTTCTGTCACTCTGACCATTATACACATTACATTGAAATTTGTTCAGAAGTTTAAGCGGTACAGTGGAATACATATTACAAATATTTACTTATGTATAAATCCGGCCGTGTGGTGTCCGGCAGAGTAGAATAGCACCAACCCCTTACACTCGTGGGTGTCGTACAAGGCGACTAATGTTTTCGAGGCAAAAGATCTAAACGACTCCGTAGACTGGAAAATGGGCAGCAGCATTTTCCATTGTTATATTATATCACTGCGGTCTCCAACCCGCCTGCCAAGCGTGGAGATTATGGCAATAACCTCCCTTTTTGTGGGAGAGGCCTTAAGTCCTGTAGTGGACTGTTATGGGCTGTGATGATGAAATAAAATCATCATTAATATCCCGGTTGTGATTTTGCGCACGAGGGCCCGGGGTCCGCCTTGACCATGATCTAGAATTTGGCAGATCATATATTTACTTATGCATACCCAGATTAATAAAATCATAACCTTTCATTTTGGGTTTGCCGTAGCCGGGTAAAAGTATAAATAAATATGTACAGATTCATCATTTATTTATGAACATTTACCGTGGCACACCATGTTTGTACGTAGCTAAGATAATTTTCTCCACAATATACTAGCTGCTCGCAAATTCTAAACAAAATATCCGAACCGAACGAACTTCCTCGAAGTTTGAACGAGTCATTTTTCTGAAACGCCACAGACTATTAATATAATTTCTAATACTTTACCACGAACAAGTCTGGAATACGCGCTGAAGTGGGTGTCAGACTCCAAGATAAATCACTTGTGGAAATTTATTGGCAGGGAAGCACATTCAATTACAGCTTTCGACTTAATAGCATTTAGAGCTATTAACTATTCTATGACATGATAGATATGAAGACTGTTCGACGAGAGGTTCAAAGGTACGTCAGTTCTATTTAGATTGGGGAACTTGGATTTTATTGGTCTCTATCAGCTTGTTCAAAGGTTATGTTGAATCATTGATAGTCGACCAACGTCGTCGTGTTATGTACCTTTTACTTAGAATTAAAAGCTTTAGTGCTGAGGTGCCAGTTAAATATTAAAGCTTGAAGAAGAAAAACCTAGTTGATATACACAAAGCCTTCTTAAAGGATTACCTACATGCAAATACATAAGCGGATGAGCTGATGGAGTCTACTAGAATAAAAATAAAATAATAATCATGGTTTAATGTCCCGGTTGTGCTCTTCGCGCACGAGCGCCCGAGGTCCGCCATGACCATGATCCAGGATTTGACAGTTCAGGTAAATACAGTGTAGCGACTTCCTCTGTGACCCTGCTACCAGGGGAACCTGACCTGCGGGGCTATTGGCTAACTCAGTTGACAACTGTATTTGACACTAGATAATTCTACACCACGTCATCTACGTTGAAAACTGGCAATAGCGTCTACCAAATTAGTACCAAATTAGAGTAGTGTCAGATTTTTTTATGTCAAATTCAGTTGTACACTGAGATAGCCGATAGGCCCTCAGATTGGATCATTATGGTGAAACTTGCACATTCAGTCGCCTGAATGTGCAGGTTTCGCCATAATGTTTTCTCTCACCGTAAGAGCATCGGTTAGCATTTGACTTATCTACATAACTCAGAATAATTTATACATGGCCGCAATGGGTTCTGAACTAGGTACCTCTCGCTACCGAGTCGGATATAACCACTCGGCCACCGACACGATGGAGTTTACTCGTATGACACTCTTTTTATTGCTAATGCTTATCAGCCATTATGATTCGCTGACGGTTGAATATAAAAACGAGTGCAATTGTGAACAAAACAGCATTAATCATAGTGTAATAAGCTTGCCAGCGTAGCACAAAATGGCAATAAATTAATTCCGTTGGCGATATATCACCCGGTTGATAGCTGAGTCAGCAAATAGTTGCATGTGTGTAATGAAAACGTGCCAGCCGAATATGGTTTGTGTCTGTAAGGGATTCGTATAGTGCTATTGTGCATTTTCGCAGTCATGTACCCGACAAATAGTAACTCGTCGACTCGATAAATAAATTATTTGAACAACACGAGCCCATATATAGAATTGTCTAGTAAACATTTACGAGTAGCTACTAATATAAAATTTAAAAATTAGTCTTTTTTTGTTGTAACTACATTTTCTAATCTGGATAAAGATTAAAATATGGCAATCTAGAAATAATACTGGGATTGGGAATGAGGGGGTTATTTATAGATTGCCATGTAGAGACGGGACTTGATGACAAAGATGCGCGATCAGTTCAGTTGCACTTATTATTTGTTATAAATCAATAATGTGGGGTTACCTACCTTATATCTTACTAGCTGGCCCGCCGCAACTTCCTTCGCATGTTGTCATAGAAACCGTCCTTTTGAATCACTCTCTCTATGTTGAAAACCGTATTAAAATCCGTTACGCGGTTTAAAATATGTACGAATCTAAACATACAAGGGACAGATCGGCAAGTACGATACGATAAGGGGTTAACGCCTATTTACTACACACTACAATTTTTGTGTCGTTGACGAACAAACAACACTCACGAATTATCGCACACAATCTGAGTAATCTGTAACATTTTATGTGATAGCTATTCATTACATAAATCAAGTGCAGTCCACCTATAGGGGCGTAACTACAGTGGGGCATAAAATAGCAATAAATCGTTTTCTAGCGACGATACGTCACTGGAGCTGACTCGGCTCGAGGTTGCAGATAATGACGTCATCGCACGAAGCCGGTTCCGACTCACAATGCCTTCATTATGCCCTAACAGCTTGCTTACCATTGTGCAGACAGTCTGCCTGCTAATGGAAATGGTGGGGTACGTAGCGACTATTTTTGCGCTAAATTGAGAGCGAACCAAGTGGATTTTCGTGTGAACTGTCGAACTACTCGTATTAGAATGCAAAATATGCCCGGTTCGGCGCCGCTAGCGCTCAGGTTTGCTGCAACAAAAAGTTTAGATTAAAGGAGACAGTCTAAAGTTTTCCTGACCACCAGCCGGCATAATGAGAGTTGAAATGGATAAAGCTTATAAAACGTAATGTCTTCTCGTAATTATTTAAATTCTTTAGCTAGCCAATTTATTTATATTAATGTTTAAAATATTACTAATTTGCTATGAAACGAACGCATTCTTGGCATGATATTATGAACACACCCGAAAAAAGCTATGGATGCACAAACTTATCTGACCCGGTGGCCAAAACTGGAACCAAGTGTCGCCATTTTGAAATGTCATGTCAATGCCATTAACAGCGACACTGTCACTGGGTCAGATTAAGTTTGTGGCACTGCATAAACAGACAGGTAAAAAAATCCTAGATTTGGACATTGACAATGACAGGCATGTCATTGTCTTTGTCATACACTGCCACTAATGATGAATGAAACTCCATACTCTAATTAGCCATAATAATATGTATTATGATGCTGGGGAATTGTAATTATTATTTTAGTATCTTTTTGGCCACATCCGTCGGCCATTTTATGTATCAAAAGGTGTGTGTCACGAATTGTATGCATTTTTGCCATTGAGCCCCTTAAAAGGAGTTTTCTTACAGAGCCATAAGCTTATCAGACCATGTGACAGCGTCGCTGTTGTTGGCATTGGCATGACATTTCAAAATGACGAGACTTAATTCCAGTTTTGGTCATTGTGTCAGATAAGTTTTTTATTATGTAGTAAAAACCAAGGTTAAGCAATGCTAGTAATGCAGGAGAGCTGGATGGGTGACCATTTCGTATTTGAGGGTTGTCAAACGTTAGCACCGTAACGAGTTGGAAACTCGTTATGTGTGCCCCCTAATACCGTTGGCGAAGCAAGGTCGACCGAGGTGTTGTACATACCATGATTCTAAGAAAATGCAGTTCTTGTGCTAGTTGATTTTGGGCACATCCGTCAGCTATTTTATGTAACATCAAAAGGTATGTCACGTGGCACGGCGCATTACCAGTGTTTCCTCAAAGCGAAAGCATTACACGCATTATTGAACATAATGCCCTCTCCTCTTGAAATTAGTTTTTTCTTTCCTCATTGATTTCTCTTCGCTATAGCGAAAAAGACTTCTTACTCCGGGCGTAAAAGGAGTTTCTTCTTTCATCGTTTACTCTACGGCTTGTTCCAGTGTTGCATGAGTGTCGCGTGAATGTTGCAGTTTTGCTAAAAATATTAAGTTTTCAAAAAATAATTGTGAAGAATTGGCTAGACTTAGATTTCTTTTTTCAACTGATTCGAGTTCCGTATTTTACATACTTCCGTTTTTCTTTCACTTTGTACCGGCTGGATCTTAGTGAACACCTTGTATGAACCGATAGACCCTATCCTTTGGCCAGTATTGCGAATTATCTGTACTGGATAGGTATCGCTTTAAATATAGAAATGCTACTTTTAAAATTTTTGTGTTTGTAATTTTTTAGGCAGTTTTAGTTTGAATGTTTGGCTTCAGTGTTTTCGAAGTGAAAACTGCTTTAAGAGAGCCCTGATTAGGTATACCTATATTTTGCTAGTTACAGTGTAAAGCAGATCCGTAACGCTTGGATAATTCAAATTCAATTCAGTCCTATAAGAAAGGGGTGATAAGGTTTTTACGGTGTCGGCAGCGCGTAGGTGATATCCCTGGTATTGCAAACGTCTATTGGCTGTGGTGACAGCTTACTATCAGGCAGGTAGTATACTTGTTTGCCACCTTGGCTATAAAATTTTTAAATATAAAGCTTTACCAAGTACGAATAGGACTCCCGCAATGAGGGTTCCGAACCAAACTAACAAATTGAGAAAATGTTGTAGATGCTTTCATAAATCAATAAAATCTGTTCAACACTCATCTGTACTGAGAAGTAAGTACTTACTCAAATTGCATACTGTAAATCGATCGCCAAAATAACCCTAACAGCATTACACTAACAAAATCTTTCCGGCGCCGCCTCAAGACGGTAATAACTAATAAGTAATAAAGCAACTCGGGACGAACGCACGCCTGTTAAAACTTGTTCATATCTCGGAGTTGGTTGAAAGTGCATTATAACTTCCACCTGCGCGACTCAACTCGCCCCGGTCGGGATAAAGACATGTCTCCACTTGCCGGGAACTTCTATAGCTGTACTGTACAAACGTTGGGAGATGAGTGAAAACAAATGAAACACGCGATTCGAACCGGCAAGACAAAGGGATGCTAAATGAGGAGACTGCTGTTTCACCTGTGAAGAGCTGTCTGCGTCCTGGCTTTCACAAGTTGCCTACGTACTTTGGTACGGACAGAGAGTTATTTAAAGGCAGTTATTTTGGTATACTATACAAACTTTTGTAGCTTGAGGAGTCGCCATGGCCGAAATCGGTCGAAAACTCGGAATAGACTGCTTATTATTATTACAAACTTGAGATGAACAGTGATTCATTTTATTTACCAAAGGAAAACTAACAGCAATGATTACAATATAAAATAATACTGGCAGCACAGGCTAATTACAAATTTACACCGATAGAAACTGGATAAACTAATATATACTTAACTAAAAGTAAAGCATACCGAACAGTCTCTAAAACTTTACAATTTCAAATTTAAACTAAAATATACCTTTAATACCCGAAAGTAATGTAGCAATAGTTAATTTAATAATATCGTTTGAGAAAATGCTACAACGTGTCGAAATAATACTTGATTCAGTGATTCTGTTTTTAAATGCAAACTTTGTGTGCGTCTGATTGATTACTAATTAAATAGCCATTTTAATAATCCCACCAAAAACATCACATTCGCCAAGCCTCGTAAGTTCAAAACGGTCTCACTATGAAAATGTTATCATATTTAATTAAGAGCCAGCCTCTATATCTACAAACTCAATATTTTGGTCAGAAAGTAGGTATGGATTATACGTTTCATAACAATATTGACTGACATTCAGTAGGTACTCGACCACGTGACGGTAAGGGAAGACGTCGGTCGGACCAAGCTAGCGCGTACCAAGAATCAACTCTGCACTGTTGATCATTGTCTCTAATAGAGCTTCATTTTAATCTATGAAACGGCCAACCTATACTATTTGATCAAAATTTTGAGTTTGTAGAAGGCTTGGTTAGCTTTTAGATATCTGATATCTTTTTACAGTGAAAACGTTTTGAGTTTGGCTTTCAATTTTCTAGCATCCAGACTGAAGATAGGACAGTCTTAAAATGCGACAAAACACTGCGAAAAGAGGTTGCCTCTACCTTTTTCTCGTCTTGGCGGAGTCACTTCCGTGCTCCTAGATTGGTAAGATTGAGTAGGTACCTTTTGATTGCAGGCATTTGTACGTGGTATAAAATAAAGTCGCTTTCCGCGGCTTGTCCCTGTGCGGTTTTCAACAATATATAGAGTGATTAGAAATTAGAGATTTAGAAATAGAAATTATAAAGAAACAACAGATAGAGAAATAGAAATGAAGGTTTATGAAGGGTCGCGACGGGCCAGCTAGTTTTAAATATGTTGTAGCTAAGTAATGTACAAAATAAAGTACTGAGTGAGAGCTTTCTGGTTCGATTCCAGGCCAAACATAAATGATGAAGTTTATAGACTTTTACGGGTCTTTGTGTAAGGTAGGTACTTTGTATAATAGGTGCCTATATTATACCTATATTTTAAATATTAAATATTTGTGAAGTATATCAGTTATACTTTGATTAGCTTGAGGTTGGATGGCGCTACTTGAAAAATATTATTTAAGTACTTAATGTACGGGCCACCTTCACGGGAACACAATGTAAGCCTGTGTGTGCTTACGAACAAAAAACTTGAAAAAACTACAGGCACGACGACACAAACACGGGACTCTGTCACGGCTGAAGAGTCCGCGTGGCGCCATCCCGCATTGTACCCTGCGACCCTAAACATCTGCGTAGGCACGAGGAGCGGGCCACGCGCGCCATTAATCTGCCATTGC
The DNA here is from genome assembly GCA_905147135.1 of Blastobasis lacticolella. Taxonomy (NCBI): domain Eukaryota; kingdom Metazoa; phylum Arthropoda; class Insecta; order Lepidoptera; family Blastobasidae; genus Blastobasis; species Blastobasis lacticolella. The sequence continues at coordinate 16,484,359 of LR990045.1, forward strand.
CAAGGACACGGCTGATTGATTGCCAATACGACATTACCTATGTCCCACTACATCAATCAACGCACCCCAGTGCCCGGGGTAATGCCGGCCAAATATTTGATGCGATCAACCTATGTGTGTCAGCAGATTACCAGGGATATTCATTCGGAAATAGCGTTAGAAGAGAGCATTTTGTCGGAAAAATAGTAAGGTGCGAGTGATAGGAGTGATAGCTCATACGAGTGTCGTCATCTTGAAATGGTAAGGAATGTAAAACGATTACTAAAATCAAATATATTAATTCTCGCCTTTATGTGTGCAAGTCATTCTGGAAACTGGGTTCTAAGTTAGCTTCACATCACACCAACAGCCCATAGGAGCGTGGGTGGCCGAATGGTTAAGGTATCCACATTGACACACACATGAGTGATTTCACATTAGTGAACGTCATCGCTATTATTCCCAAGAAAACAGCGATGGCATCGCATCGTTCAATCCACTATAAACCACTTTGAAGGTCATCAGCGATGACAAAAAGACCAGCTCGGAGAAGTGGAGGTAAGTCGGATACTCCACGGAAACATCATCATATTGACGTCAGTCAGGTCCGTCTTCCTACTTGTATTTGAACTCTTCGTTCGGTCTTCGGTATCCTTTGTGTTGAGTATGTTGCATGGCAGGTATGTCATCCTCATCGACGTTGCGCGAAGGAGACAAATACCCATTTTGTAGATGTGACTGCGATTCCCTAAGTTTTTTTTTATATTATACAATACAGCATTTGACCGCCATATCACCTGTTCATCCCTTCATAAGTCCATCCTTCTAAGCATGCCCTTCTTGGAACAGCCTATTCACTCTAGCCTTGAAGGCATCCAGATAAAACTTAACTTGATAGCATCGATCAAAGACTTTGACTGTGGCAACGATGAAATGAAGGATGTTCTGTCGGATGATAACAATCGGTTCTGCACCTCCTGCAACCTCCTTAGGCTCCCTATGAACTAACCGAGGTTGTCAGTCAATCTTGTGGGGGGACATTCTACGCTGCGATTTCCAGTAGGACGTGGTCGCCACTTGGGAACCCTGCAAGGTACGTGACCTGCTCATCGCCACTTGAGTTTTGAGACTCTGGACTCTGGACTTTTGTCCGTAACTGTAGTTCTGCTACATATATCATCATTTCTTTGTGGAAATACCTTCCTTTTAGTAACGTATATGTTACTAGCTTTTGCCTTTTTAGAAATAGTTATGACAGTTTAGCTTTTGCCAGCGTTATCATTTTAAATGACCTTCGTATTGTATAATTGCTAGTACTGCGGGTAGGTCAAGGTGTATATTTAGTTCTATCTACGCAAATTAGGTGAGATATGGCTTAGATTGTATATGGACTTCAAGCTACCAAACTATTAAAACCAAATCAAAATCCGTTTAGTAGATTTTGCGTGATGCGCGAACAAACAGACAGACAGAGAAAAATTACAAAAAGATTTTGGCCATTAATCCTATACCGACTTTTGTTTCTGTAATATCTTAAATGTATACGGCCGTTTTACAGTTTTGTAATAGTATAGACAAGCATGATGATTTGAGGTAAATTAGAGAAAACTTAAGTATAATTTCAGGACAGTACAAAAAGTCGAAAGGAGATTTTGATGATTTCCAGTTTTACGTATCTTTCTAAAATTAACATAAAATGTGCTGCTTAATGTAATAGCTCAGTTACTGTTTACTGATATAGAAATGATGAGTATTGTCTTTTCAACCCGAGAAATTATATCTATACATTTAACAAATGCGATAACCTTTAAATCAAACATTCTCAGACTAGGCTTGCGTGGGCTGAGACCAGTCGTGGGAGGAGACTACAGAGCCTCTGAATATTCATCCGAAGCTCCAAGATATTTAAGAGCAGGGTAAGCCCTCTATGTTCGAATAATTATAATAATTCTGATATATTTTCGGAAAGATAGCAAAGCTTTGTTGTTTGAAAATTAGGATATGGATTTATATAATGCGTATTAACTGTACTGTGTGCATATTAAATTCGTTCATGGTACCAACTCTACATAACGGAATCCATGTTCAAGATTTAATAACAGATATGTATAGAAAGCAGTACGTCAACCTACCCAATTCCTGTATAAGATGAGCCTGCATCTCTAAGGATGTTGAATTATTTGCTGAATAGTTCACCTTTTAGTTGTACAAACCTACAGGCTGTAATAACCTGTCCGACCCGAAATTGTTTTTTTTTCTATAAATAAGCTAATCTACATGTACCTAAATCAATTTCAGGCCACCCCAGGGGGTCTACTCTCGTGCTGTGTACATCTCTATTTTTACGAGCCACAAATCTATATAACAACGTCACTAAAATCGATATTTACAGTTATACGATAATCAAAGATAGTTGAGAAAATAGACATTTCAGTGTCTTGTTTTATTAATAAAGAAGATTTGTGGGTAGAAAAAATGTCGATTCCGAGATGACACAGCGTGAGAATTAGGGCTCTTAGTAGGAACATACAACAAAACCTTGACTGATTTTGATTCATGAAAATTTTGTTAGGTATTTATTTGTAATCCTTTCCAAAACATAATTAAAAAAATACCTGTAGGTAGGTAAACAAAAAAAAACATAATAGATCCAGGCCCCCTGGTGCATGAATAAAAGAGTTTTGTACTAACTCGTCTTAAACGATGTACTACAAACAGATACAAAACAAAATAGATAACTCAACATCGATCCGAGAACACTTAATATAACATGCGTTCTCTCTCGTAAAGCTCAATTATCTGCTCACAAGTACCTCTGTTGCTCATATCTGCTAATTTCTGCACGTAGATTACCCTAGTGGATTTAATCAAACTATCCAATTTAGAATTTTCGTCATGTACTACGTTATGTAGTGGGTGCGTATGGCTCCCAGTTTCAGAGACATTAATTAAAGAGCCTGCCACTACAAGAAGGCGCACATACGAGATCAGACAGTCAGCACCTAGCCACTATAACGTGATCCCTGCTTAACTTACATCGCCTTGGAGGAGATATGCTTTACGCGAAAAACTAAGGTATCACGCAGACCAAGTTATGCTGGAAAGGGTGATATACACTTCCAATAGATTAGTTTAATTACAACACGTTCCTAATAAATGAAACTATCTATTGTATTTATAATGTAGCGCCTGCGTGCGACGTGCTCGCTCGCTGTGACAATAATAAGTGACATCGGAAAATGTCTTTATCTTTTTCTTATATTACTTTGGCATAGGTTTATTAAAGTACTTTTAGGTTTGCTCTGCCAGTCCACGAGTTGACGTAAAGGCGGTTTTATGACGATCACATTTGTAGGATAGAAAACTAATTGTGATCACTTTGACTTACGACAGACGCTGTTTAAAATATTTGAGGAGCTGGCGAATATAATGGTATAATTACGTTTCTGGGCAATATACTTTTATTTTAATCCGGAGGTTGTAGCCTTGCTGAATACGGACCTCAACTCACTCTCAATCAAAACGGTCCAAACCGCTATCAATTTTTGTTTATTAGAAGTTGATAATCGAATTATTTTACCTATAAATAATCAAATTCGAATTATAGTTCAGTAACCACAGTTCAGTTCCACAATTTTTGTATGCAATATCAGTATATTGCATACAAAAATTGTGGTTTCGATCACAACGGTATAATTACAACCCCACTTGAGTTTATACTGCTCCTGTAAAATATATTTTCATATAATTATATCGTTCTGTTCGCCAGGTCCTCATTTTGTATTCCTAGGATAGAATTTATAGCACAAAAAGAAAACGGGTGCTTTTATTCGTCAAACTTTTTTCTTGTATTGTTTCGTCGAAAAGGTTTCATAGAAATTTTTTGTTACTGAACGACCACTAAAAACACTTGCTTAATCGAATTGAAGAATATGAAAAAAATTACACCAAAAATATAGACCCAACTAAAACAATTACCAACTCTGGTACAATTAGATAGTTTATGTTATCTCAACGATAAAACAGGATAGGATCCGATAACACGTGTCAATAATGTGTTTATAATGTTACGTGTACCAATCTGTATAATAATTTGAGTTTCTAATTATTCATCGTTGTTAACCTACATGCTTTTTGGGTTGCTTCACAATCCATCGATACTCCTGTCACATCACTGTTTATGTTTCCTCATACATTCATGAGGGAAGCTTAGGTACTTGTAGGTATGTATACTGCTTTAGACTACATACTTACAGGAGATTTTAATCGTAGCTTCTACTGAGTCGCTCCAAAGCTAAAAATGGCTAGAAATCAATTTGTCACAAAAACACTCATCAGAAAAGAAGTGAATTACCATCCGGTCCGTTTTCAACGTCGCCATCGGCTGTCATCAATCACATCCACTCCACAATACGGCAAATTGATGAAGCATTTTTGGAATCCAATCCCTATTTTCAACGGGTGACGGGTGACGTGAAATGTTGGTGTCGCATTGACGACGTTTGGAGTACGCATGTTACCTGCGCATTGCGGCTTTTATATTCGTAATTTGATGTATTGTATTTCGTGTTTTCGGAGTTGGTAATTCTAGCCCGTTATTGATCAAAACGTCTATGTAAACTGAAGACTTTGTTCTTGATCTGAATTTTATGCAGTATCAGGTAGCCTTAACGAATATCCTGAATGATTCGTAAAAGTGTTGTAAGTTATGTAGTAAACTAATTTTTTCAGAAAATAAGTAAAAAAAATGACATGAAGTAAAACTAAAGTTTGTGGTTGTAATGCTTTTTACACCGCGCGGCGCTTTTGTTTGATGCTGTTGTCATAATTTGAAAATTGATTGATTTTTATCCAAATGGCAAGTACAAATGTTTTTATTAGTCGTTTTTTTTTTGAGATAGGATTTTTTAATTGTACATAATCCAATACCAAACTCGACACGCTGTCTCCAATGCTTTTTTTGCGAGATTGGCCCGGCCCCATCCCATTACAAGGTCTAGCAATGGGATCATCTAGGAATGGAACGATCTGGAACTGCGACTATTTAGGAACTGGAAAATTTAGCGATATAACCATTCAAGACTGCGTCGTACACCGACTAATATTTTCAAAGCGACTAATGTTTTCCAGGCAAAACTTTTAGAGTCTCAGTAGGCTGGAAAATGGAGAGCAGCGTTTTCCATTGTTATATTGATAGCCTACCCTTTCGTGGGAGAGACCCTTAGCCCTGCAGTGGACTGTTATGGGCTGTGATGGTGAAACCCTTGTCCAATCTGAAAGGGGCATGTATTATTATGCCATGTCGTAATCCAATACCAATCCAATAAAATCACGTAACCAAATAAAACAAGTAAATTTTTTCGTTACAAGCAACCTATAAATGAATTTTTTCGTACCGATTTTATTGATAATGGGGCCTTAGGAACAGCTGAGGTCGAGACCGTTGAAGGGGTTCAATTCAATTCAATTACGCTAACGATGCACCAAATACCAAGCAACTATGGTACCATTTCTTCGCAAGAAATAATGGAAAAGAAAAATCTGAAGCAACAAAACAATTTCAATTTAAGGAAACTAAGTAGGTACACGAAGTCTGACCCGCGGCTACATTTCCAGAGAGAAATAGTTTTTACTTAAAGCCTCGGGGTTAACCTATTTTCTGGGTGGGCAATATAAAGTGGCAGTGTAAGCGAGCAGAATCTGCCAACCAGGGTAGGAGTAGGATCGTACTGTCATTTTGGCGCTTTCGGCGCTAGATCTAGCCGAATTTCAGGGTAATCAACTCCCATTCTTAATATTTGAATCCTAGTGAAAAATCCTAGCACCTTATTGCAATAGCTGTTAAATACCTAAAATATACCGAAATATGTCAAACTTTGGCTTAAAAGACCTAGAGTGAACATGATATAGGTACGTCTGACTGAGAGAGTGCAATAATCTCCTGTTTTTGCCGCTCTAGTAGAAGCCAACTAATTAATTTCTTGATTAGTCAAATACTAGGTGTGGTTGTGGATCGTAACTATTAACTCTTAATTGTAATTCTTTTTTAAAATCACACTTGTTTAGCGGAATTTTGCGCTTTTTTGAACTGATCTAGCGCATAACTCTCAACAAATCTGGCAGCACTGGAGTAGGAGGATAGTTCTCTATAGGTATTGGTGTGACAGAGACGTCATATCTGGTGCAGTTTGGAGTCGCGTTACACAAACCTGGTCTGATCAGTCTGCAGCGCCACTTGATTGCGTGTGTTTACTCCAATTGCACACCCATCGTGCGATCGAGGAGACTTGTGTGTAGGGCCTCTAATATTAGATTTCACAGGTATATTCTGGATTAGCTAACGTCCGCGTAAAATTTGGTTACCTATGCCCTGTTGGAATCACATTAGAGTAATTATGACAGCAAAATAATCAAAATCCTTACTGGTTTTTGCGTGAAAGAATACATCCGCAAAGTATATTCATTATTATTTCTTACTAGCTGGGCCTTGCTGGCCAGCCGCGACTTCGTTCGTTCCTATAAACCTCCCTCTTACTTAAATCACAGAATCACAATCGCATGAAATTCGTCCAGTAGTTTTTGAATTTATCGCGATTTAATATAATGTGATGTGTGTGTTTTATATTGCTACTACTAGCGCCATCTATCGGCGAGAAGAATTACAACGCTACTTATCAGCAGACGGCGCTAATTTAATAGTCATACCGCCCTGCTTCGCACGGTTTCTCTTCTCGGGGATACTCTATTATAATATGCATGTTTTAAACACAAAAACCTTCCTCATAAATCACTCTGTCTATTGGAGAAAACTGCATGAAAATCCTTTCGGTAGTTTTTGAGTTTATCGCGAACAGACCGACAAACGGTCGCGGTGTAGGACTAAAAGTTAAAGTATAAAGCTAAAAGTTGGATAGGTTAATACCTTTCTTTTTTATTAAAAATAGAAACGATTATAAACGAAAATACTCAGTAGTAAATGCGTTGACATTGTGTAGGAAGAATAATGTGAAAAAAAATAATAATAACGTGATAGATTTGCGCTACACGAATAGAACATTCGAAAGCCGAGACATTTACATTTCTTGTACAATTATTATTTCAAGCTTCACCTTGTTATTACTATTCAATCCAGGAGCGCCCGACGCTCGACTTTAGAATTTTAATCTCAAACAGATTTTAAGTAAAAGCTCAAAGATTCACAAAGTGCAAAGTGAATTTCCTAGAGCTTTAACACAAGCGGTCCGGTTATCGGGGCGCTCACTAAAAGCGTTCCTAAGACGTACTTAGCGCTAAACCACCGACAGCCCTGCCCTATCAGTGGACCGTCCGGCCGCCCCAGCTTACGTGTAATGTAATAGATATTCCATGTGCTAGGCCGTAGGGCTGTCAACGGGTAATTTTTATTTATGGGAATTTATTTTATTTTATACATTATAAAAAAGCACCATCTTCGGCTAAGAAGAAGCACTGTAATCAGTAGAATACATCCATCTATATTCGGTCGCATCGTCACTTACCATCAGGTGAGATGGCGGTCAAATGCGTAGGTAGTCTAGTCTAATAAAAAAAAGTTAATATGATTTGCGTTTCAAAAAGTGCCTTATAAAGAAGTATTAAGGCAATTTTATTAAACAACATCTAATATCTAAATCTACTAGCTGGCTAGTTTTACTAGCTGGAACATAAATATCAAGTACATATTCCTAAAACATGATGTAGGTAAATCAAATAAGTATTTTTGAGCGTAGAAAATATTTCGGTTCACTTGCTACTTTATTATTCAAATACTTCAATAGAGGATTCCATTAGCCAGAGCACACAGGCCTTGTTGTGAGTAACCCAAAAACTAGGTCAAAAAGGTTTGGAACTTATAAAAGGAAAGTTAGGTATTTTAACTCGTCCCGTTTCCAAGAATGGTTCTTGGATGTGGTCCATCGGTTCATGGGAAAAGTTGAAATATACAGACAGCCCTATTTACAAAATAAATACTCAGGATAAATGGTTGTATGAAACTATGCGATAACTCGCATAATATGGGTCGACCCTAAGAAAGTGAGCTGCTATGGGAAAATGTGACCACGCACCTTCTATCTGTATCTATATAAAACTATGACCTTGCCGTGTCTGTCTGTCCGATACACGATAATCTAATGTAAACGTAAATACAATGATTTTCATAAGATTTTCCTTATGTGTTTGAGAGATTTTTGCAGAAGATTTGTACAGGAGAGCGCGGCCGGGGCGGGTAACTAGTACGCAATAAGGGCACACTTTTTAATAATCGAAGAATGAATATTTAATTTCGTTCGAAACTGGAAACTTGCTAACGATTTTATAAATTGAGGCTTTAATAAGTAATTGAGGAAAAGCACGACTCGAATTAATCACGGGGAAATTATAAATACTTTCTTGCGAGGTTAAATTAAAATGCTGGAAGTAATTGAAAGGTTTCAGAAAGGTGAAAGCGCTGTTGGGTTGAGATTATACAACGTGATTTTTTGTGACGTACTTCCTTAATTTGTTTATATATTATTTGAATTTATGTTGTTTCGAGTGCTCATTTACCATTTCTCTTATTCACTAAACTTAGGAATAGCCTAAGTTGTTACCTAACTGATTTTGGACGATGCTGATTGTTTAAAAAGTAGTTAAGACGGAACTAGGCCATTCTTATGTTAAGTGAAAACGGCAATTAAAGTGGTAGTGGATGCTTTACAAGTATCATTAAAAACAGGTTACCTTCTATCATAGAATACTATTCTAATACTGGCATACATGAAGATAAATATCATCATAATCATCATCTGAGCGATCAATTCCAGCTTCTGTCAGGTGCATTCTTACTCTTTCTTCTCCATTTTGCTCGGTCTTTGGCATCCTCACGTCGTAAGCTGTTAGCTCTCGCATCTGACTCAGCGAAGTCAATCCATCGCGTTTTTGGTCTCCCGTTAGACCTCTTTCCCGATAACGACAAGTATAGGTACGTGTGCCCCACGTATCCCTGGGACTTACGCAGCACGTGACCAAACCCGCGCAGGCGAGCCTCTTCAATCTTATCTGCGATGAACCTCACGCCAAGGCTGCCACATATGTACTCGGTCGAGTCTCGCAACTTTGAACCAGCAGCGACATGGTTACGGAGTATAGGTTGAGCTGAGCACCTTCAACTATGTTCTCATGCCACACGACATCAAAATTTGGACCCGACAGTATCGAGAAAAAAACATTCATTTGTCACGTTTGTATGACAAGTACCGTATTCTTTGAACCAGCAACAACATGGTTACGGAGTATAGGTTCAAGACCTTCAGCTATTTTCTTATGCTGCTTAATCTGCTTCCTTTATCGGCAACACATAGGTTCCCTAACTGTGCTCCGTCTTTATTGGATCTTGCCATTGTTTCCTCCGCAGACCGCGTTTATTCGCACGGCCAATATCCGGCTGATGCTTTCTCGTATCATGACCTTATTTATGTATCGTATAAGGTTAGATGTCCTAAGGCTAAACGTCGAATCGTCATGCAGCGCAGTTTCGGGAACTTTGAGGATCCCAAATTTATGTCGGATCTTAACAATATCGACTGGTGTGCTGTCTTTGATTCTGCGACTGTGGATGAGAAGCTGGAGGTTTTTGGTTCTTTACTGACGGGGCTATTTGACAAGCATGCTCCGTTGCGCCCTATAAAATTGAAGCATCTCCCAGCACCTTGGCTTACGGATGACTTGAGGATGCTTATGCGCAAAAGGAATGCGGCCAAGACCAAATACAAAAATAATCCCTCTGAAATTTCATGTTGCAAATATAAGGAATTGAGAAATCGATGCAGCAGATTGTGCAGAGACGCTCAGCGTCGATACATCCACGATTCTGTGCAGAATCGTAGTCCTGCTAAGGTTTGGACATTCCTTAAATCTCTTGGCATTGGTAAAACCAATTCCTCCCCCAGTCCTAACCTAGACATTGAATCCCTAAATCATCACTTCACCTCCTCCTGTCCGATTCCCGTCCTTACTAAGCAGGCTACACTGCGGGCACTGTCTTCCACAGTTCCTCCTTTATATTCTCCTTTTAGCTTCGAGGCCGTGTCAGAGCGAGATATTAGAAAACAAATTATATCCATTTCCTCTAATGCTGAAGGATGTGATGGGATCAGCCGAAAGATGATCATCTTATCTCTTGAGGTCGTCCTACCCATTCTTAGCAACATTTTTAATTTTTCCCTCGATACTGGCTCTTTTCCTGACTGTTGGCGGCTAGCGGCTGTCATCCCGATTCCTAAAACTGGCAATCCTGTTTCCTTTTCCCATTATCGTCCAATTTATATACTCCCTTTCCTTTCTAAGGTTTTGGAGCGTCTCGTCCAACAACAGCTGTGTGCTTTCCTTAACAAAAATTCCCTTCTTAGCCCTTATCAGTCCGGCTTCCGCCCGGGGCATAGCACAGTGACCGCTCTTGTAAAAGTGTCTGATGATATACGCTTGGGAATGTCCAATCAACTAGTTACCATAATCACTCTATTAGACTTTAGTAACGCGTTTAATACGGTTGATTTTGACGTTCTTCTCGCGATGCTGGAGTCAATTGGGGTGTCGTCGATTGCGGTGGAGTGGTTTCGCAGCTACCTCTATGGACGGAAACAGTGTATCCGCATTGATGGCAAAACGTCATCATTCTGTGATGTTACTGCTGGTGTGCCCCAGGGCGGCGTCCTATCACCTCTCCTGTTTTCCATCTTCATTAACTGCCTTACCCCCTTCCTTAAGTGCCAGTATCACCTCTACGCAGACGATCTCCAAGTTTATATGCAGGCTGGTGTTGACGACATTGTGGCAGGCATCGACAGGATAAACCGTCATTTGGCGACTGTGCTTGAGTGGAGCCGTAAGCATGGTCTTACTGTGAATCCAGGCAAGTCCCAGGTCATAGTTATCGGTGGACCTAAGCAAATGGCACGTTTAAATCTGGAGGATTTACCGCCAGTCATCTTTGACGCCACTCCTCTGGTCTTCAGTAAAGCCGTAAAGAATTTGGGCGTGTACTTCGACAGTACATTATCCTGGACGCCACAGGTTTCTGAGGTGAGCCGGAAAATTTTTGCAGCGGCTGGAGCATTAAGACGGTGGAGGAATCTACTACCAGTTAAGACCAAAGTCGAGCTTGCGCAGACACTGCTTCTTCTGATCCTGGACTATGCAGATGTATGTTATCTTGACCTAAATGAGGATCTTCTAAACAAGCTGCAGCGTCTGCAAAATCTGTTTAAATTATTTTTTCGGGCTGCGCAAGTTCGACCATGTCTCCGGTTTCCGGGCACAGTTGGGGTGGCTTCCGGTCAGACTGCGAAGAGACGCACACGCGCTCTCGCTGACCTATAATATTATAAATAGAGGTTCCGGTTTTTGGGCGCGGATCATGATCGTGGTCTCCGGTCGAAGTCTGATAACCTTCTTAGGGCCCCCTTTTCTCGATCAGGATATTACAGGGAATCTTTTACTGTTCAATCTGCCCACCTATGGGACGCTCTGCCGAGAGAGATACGACACGGTACTTCATTACCTAGTTTTAAAAAGATGGTACACGAGTATTTCTTCTCAAAGTCGAATTGTTTGCAGTAAATAAATTTTCTGATTGTGATTTTGATAGTATAGTATTATAGAATTCTTTATGATTATATTGTATTTATGTATAGTATTACATATATGAGCATATTAGTTTATTTGTTAATTATTATTTTTCGCTACTATTTACTCTTGCACTACTTACTAGTTCTTGTGAAACATTACCTCTTCCCAAAGGTTGTCTGGGAGAGATCGCTTAAAGCGATAAGACCGCCTTTGCGCGCATGTATATTATGCTGTTTTTTGTAAATTGTCTTATAATATGTGTGCAATAAAGAGTTTTTACTTACTTACTTACTTACTTACTTATGCCCCACGACATCAAAATCGGTGACGGCAGTTTCGAGAAAAAAGCATTCTTTTGTCACACATGTATGACAAATACGGTTTTCTTTGAACCAGCAGCGACATGGTTACGGAGTATAGGTTGAGCACCATCAACTATGTTCTTATGCCACACTACATCAAAATCGGACCCGGCAGCAACACTAAAATCGGTCAAAGCAGTTTTGAGAAAAAAGCATTAATTTATTACTAGTGGACCCGGCGGGACTTCGTTCGCGTACCGTTCTAACCCTACACCACCCTACCCCTAGTTCTACCCTACCCTACACCTACTGCTTTTTTGCATGCAGTATAAGAATAGAGTTGAAGGTGTTCAGCCCATATGCTGTAATGATAACTCCATTGGTTCATAGAAAAGGGCACTTCCCGTGCAATATGTGTCAAGTAAATATCTGTTTTTATTTTTAAGAATTGCCGGTCAGATTTTGATGCCCTTATCTGCAAGGATATATTTGAGGGTGCTAAATGTTAATACTATACCGATGTTGTTATTTGGCCTTAGTCCACTTTCCCTACATACTTACCCAGTCTCCTTATACCATACCATAATAAAAAAACCGGCCAAGTGCGAGTCAAACTCGCATATAAAGGGTTCCGTACTATTAACACAAATAAACGCGTTTTCTCCCGTCAGCTTTGCACCAGCGGAGCCCTTCACATTACAGAGGCTGTAACACAACTTAGTAGCTAGCGACTGCCCAAGAGGATACAAGGCACTGCAGCCGTGCGGCTGTCATATGTAAGGACACCCAGCCGCGCTACTGTCTTACGCCTATAAATGTGTCAAATTCTATTACATTCCAAAACCTTGATGCACGAGTCCGATTTACGCTTGACCGGGATTTTAGTTTTTGTTGTTATACTTTAGCTAGTGTAATAATATGGAGGGAATTATAGTATTATTAAAATCATACGTATTAATGACTTTGCTTTGTTCTTTGCGTTTATGTATTGCCGTTATTACGATAAATAAATAACAAAAAACCTCTGAAAAACGTAAAGACCATGTTTATTTATTTAATTATTTAACCATTTATTGTACACATGATTGTTACAAAAAGTATATTACATAATATATTAGACACAACAGGCCAACTTATTTCTATAAAGAAATTTCTTCCAGCAGACCTACAGCAGAGAGATCGTGATAATTAAATGCAGTAAAGACGTGCACAGTAGCAAAAACAAAATAATGATGCTTAACTAATACAATACATAAATAAATACATACCTATATACCTACATTGAAAACAAATACATATACATACATACATACATACAAATACATATACACATACTTACATATATTAGACAGATAGAGAAAGGTAGTGCTCTTTTGTAGGTTGTTTCTTGTATGGTGACCCGCTTTAGTTTTAATTTATTTTTATGTTTATTATTTATTGTTGTAGCAGTCATTGAATCACATATTCTGTAACAGATAGACAGACATACAGACTTGAAGACGGACTATCAGCGGATGTTTAGTTCCTTTAGGTTCCTTCTTTTAAATCTTTGGGCATGGAACCCTAAACCGAGTTTTCTTTTCGTAATAAAAGTTATTAAAAGTAAATTTACTTTCGGCAAACATTTTTACTTAAAAATTGCTCTTTTGCGAATTGAATATTATGCATAGTACCATAATATAAAAGTAAGCGAGATTTCTTCATTACACAGTTGTTGTGAACTTATTTGCGGGAAACGTTTTACTTACTTAAAAATTGTTCTGTGACTTATATAACTGGGGATTCACTTAGGGAAGGCACACAAACTTCTAAAAACTTAACTGAACATTTACATACTTAAAGAACTGTGCCAAGAAGGTCCTCATTAATAGTTTTGACTGGGGAACTCTAATTTACTCCAAGTACCAAAAGAAACAATGGCAGTTTGTTTATATTTGCACGAGTTCTCTCCTGTAGCTTGTTATGCGGACAAAGCCGTTCTGTTTATTAGCTCGCACCTGCCCCTTTGTTATTATAAAAGCAGAGTAAGATTTTCAAAAGCAAGACAACGGTTTTAATGAGTTTTTAACGGTTACACTCTTAGTTTAACAGCGCGGCTTGAGTACGGCGCAGTGTTAGCTTTAGCAGTTTTTAACTAGTCATGTGGTCCACTATTAAAACTTCACTATAGTGCATGAATTGGTGGTAGAGCTCGTCTAGTCTAAGATGACGCGCCCCACTACTTAGTTAGTTGATTTCGATGTGTGAGTGCAAATATTGATAACGACACTTCATCTGTGTGGGAGCCAATGAACGACGCGTGCTGCTACGTTTGAATTTCACCGGCAACTGAATGACCAATTACAACGGCATTTGTATATGTATTGCGTCCATATTTTAAACTTGCTTGTGTGCGTTAATGCGATAGTGGGGCGCGTCATTTTAAATTAGACGAGCTCTACTATGGGTGACATTTACCGCTTTCGATCAGGTTGGCTGCCTGCTCGTTTGTTACTGAGTTAAGATATAGTGGAGGGGTAGGGAATCGCGGGTATCCCGTTCGGATTGGAGCCGCCTGACAGTACTTCCACCTAACAGAATACCGCATTGAAACAATACTATTTTTAACCATCGACGAAAAAACAGGGGTGTTATAAGTTTCACGTGTGTATCTGGATATCTGTGGCTCTGTGTATATGTGTGTCTGTCTGTGGCATCGTATCTCCCGAACGGATGGACCGATTTAGATGCGGGTTTCTCTATTTGAAAGCAAGTGTAATCGATATGGTTCTTACATTTGATTCATTATATTCGTAAACGATGTGGATTTGGGGAAACGTGGTGTTGGCAATGGAGGGACATTGCCTTTTTTCCAACGTGTCCCGGGGTAGAGGTGGGCAATTGGCGATACCCATGGCGTTGCTATTGTCTATCTACGGCAGCTGTGACCACTTTTCATCAGGTGGCCTGCTCGCAGGTTTGTGTACCGAATGACATAAAAAAACATCATCACCGCGTATCTTGCTTGGTTTCATACGCGTATCTCGGCGTCAATATCCCGGGTGTGCTTCGCGCCTTGACAGATTTGGCATCCAGGATTTGGCAGATCAGGCACTTGGCAGGCGGATTGTATGGATCATCATCATTAACAGCCCAAAACAGTAAACATGAGTAAATCATTGACGGTACTGCCATACTTAATCTAATCATTTTCTATTATACAGGTATGCTAGCCATTTTACGCTTACGAATAACATTATATTTGATACCAGAAAAAAAAAAGTAATCTATTAATTTTCCGGGACCCATAACACAAGCTTTGCTTACTTTGCGGCTAGATGGCGCTGTGGGAATTGTCCAAGCATATTTATTATTATTATTACAGTTCGATTCGCTTTAAGTAAATGAGATATGTCAATTAATATTGATTTTAATCATGTTGGTGTGTCCAATGCGACATTTTATTAATTAGTTTAGGGACATCAGATATATGCCATATCTGTAATTGAGTGTACCGTAATAACGACTTTCAATGTTAATTAACCGGGTTTAATATTTTGACTGTGTGGTGTCTGGCAGAGTAGAATAGCACCAACACCTTACACTCGTGGGTGTCATACAAGGCGACTAATGTTTCCGTAGGCTGAAAAATGGGCAGCAGCGTTTTTCATTGTTGTATTTATAACACTGCAATCTCCAAACCGCCTGGAGATAATGGCAAAAACCTTCCCTTTCGTAGGAGAGGCTCTAAGTACTGCAGTTATGGGCTGTGATGATGAATATTTTGGATGGTGCCAGGATTTGTATGGATTGTGGTACGGTTCCAATAGCTATGTGTAATACGTCATTGGATAGCTATTTTTGAAAAGAACAAAAATTACAGTAGTAATGATGTATTCACATATTAACAATAAGTGCTTCCTTTGGACTATGACATGGGATCGCTAGAGAGGTATACTAGAGATCTCTTTAGTGGCGGGCTACGTATTGGTAGCGCCCCTGGTGTTGCTGATGTCCATAGGCGTCTGTGACCACTTACCTACTGCAGGTGGCCCGCATGCCTGTTTATTTGCCATACTACATAAAAAAAGTTTTGTTTCTATTCTGCCCATCTTTAATGGCCATGATTTGTAATACATCGTTAGATGGCATTATATAAGTCTTTGTTCGATAGTTATTTTAACTTAAGCACTAGTTGACCTTGTCAGTATGACGTATTACACTTTGGAGGTGGGCAAACAAAAAATTGTTAAAATGTTGCGTAGTTGTATACAGTACAACTCGGAATAGACTAACATTTCGATCTAGGCTCCATAGTATGTTCTACTCGGATCGAAAACAGCTATCCAACGACATATTACATATTGCCATGGGAGTGGCTAGAACAGAAATACAAGGTATTAATAGACATGTAATCCAGTACAGCACAATTCAGTAGCCGTATTCACAATGGCTCGGAAATCTGATTCGGATACGGAATCGACAAAGGACCCCGCAAAAGTTCTTAGGAAAATGTGGTTTCAGTTAATTTTGATGAAATTTTCATGTGTTATAGAGAGTAGAGTTTCCGTGGTATCTATCGGGATTCTGAATAACAGTTTTCGAATCGATGAACACGGATTCGCCTCTCATAATTTCGTGTCGAATCGTTCGGAAACGGTTGCGAATCATTGTGAATACGGCTACTGAATGGACAAACATTAGGAACTACGTGCCGTAGTAAGTTATGTTCAGCTCAAAAATAGATATCCATAGACGACATATAGCTATTGGAGGTGGGTACCAAGATTAGCGTCATCCTTGGCAAGTATTTCATTAGGTCAAGGCAAATGTTAGAATGGCTGTGTCGACTATAATTTAGATTTTTTTAAATACAGAGGGTTAACTAAAGAACTAAACTAAGAAGATCTATGTAGTAGTATTTAAGTGTATAAGTATGTATGTATTTATTGATATAATATATAAAAATTAGTCATATTCATGTGTATTTTATAATTATTCATTATTTGTGCGCGTCGTATCTGTATTTCTTAGCTAAACATTTCCTTTCTGTAGGCCTGCTGGAAGAAATTTCTTTTAGAAATAAGTAGTGCCTGTTGTGTCCGTTATATTTATGTTACATCTCTGTATTTCTTTATTGTGTGCAATATATTGTTAAATAAAAGAAATAAATAAAATAAGATCGCCGACTACATAAAAATAACCACCCTAATGGAATTAGGTTTAATAGTTTCTTCCTCAGTAGACGACTGCTCTTTTTTATAGTAATTGTCTTTACGCTATTGCCGAATTCTTAAGTAAATATTTTTTATTTAGGGGATAGTTTTAAAGAAAGATAAATTAAGGAATAGTGTAACAATAGGGAAACATGCTAGAGTAGAAGAATATGTAGTGACTCGGATAGATAGAGACAGAAATGTTTAGTTAAATTGGGTGCTTGGAGAGGATGAATGAAAGGAGATGAATGAAAAAGATAACTACGGCAGAACTAGGAAAGAGAAGAAAGACACGTATGTATCACGATCAAATCGATGATGTTTTTAAGAAAGGTCAGGTAAAGAGTGCACTAAAAAGACGATGTTCGTGTGTAAAAAGTCTAAGAAAGGTCGAAAAAGCGTGAGAGATTTGTCAGGACCGTAGCAAGTGGAAAAAACGTGGTCTCTGCTTACTTTTAAGGGAAATAGAAGGGACATATCTGTATATACCTACGGGTTTAAACAATAGCAAACTAAAATTTATTAAAACTAATTCGTTGTAGTACTTATGCACTGCTACGCGTCGCATGGATTTATGTACAATCTAGACACAATATGTATAGGCGCGAAAGCTAGTCCTATAAAAGTCATCTTGCGCATGGGGGCCCAGGGTCCGCCTTAACCATGAAAAAAGTCAAATTTGCAAAATTGATCGAATTTTTCAACTCGAATTAAGTTTAGATACTAAAGTAAATAAAATAAAATAAAGTCCTTAAGTAAATCAAATAAAATAAAATAAAAATAAAATAAATTACTCTACCTTCTGTTAAACCAGTCTCGGGGTGCCCAGCGGAAGACTTTAGTCAACCTGGATTCGCTATCGGAGGCACACCTAACGAGTGGTGAGGTCGTTGTGGTACTAAACAAAACGGTCACCCATCCAGTGACTGGTAGCATTCGGTTGGCTTAATCTTATCGGTCTAGCAAGCACAGTGCCATTAAACCGCGCATGAATTAAGATTATACCTAGATGGATATTAAGGGAGAGTCGACTAAAGTGGATGAGCACCCCTCATTAATATCGGAAATCTTCCGACTTGGATCAAAGGGGATTGTTTGAACCTTTGCATTTTATTTGATGTCCCTGATTTGTTTGGAGATTTTGAATGGAAATTTATAGAGAACCGACATCAAAGGCACGACAATCATTGTCTGGACTTTTCAATTTGTTCGTGGATTTTATAATTATTCTGAATTCAATTTTTGGTTCAATGTTTTTAATTATAGCGGAGATTGAAAAATTAGCTACTTTCGCTATGTTTTTGTAAATTCTTTGCTAAGAATATACTCACTATAGGTATCCAAAGACAAACCCAAAAATATTCTCATTGTCTGTGGCCATGTCCTCTTGACAAATATGTCACATTGAGTTTTTAGTAATTTTGTTATTAAGATTAATTAATTACTTACAATAGCTTATTAGACTCCTCAATATAATATATATAAATATTTATATTTGTAACATATTTAATAATATAGGCTTTAATATACTTCAACATAATGGCCGATGATGAAGCATTGCTGGACAATATCATGGGAGTAATTATGGATGATTCTGGTAAGTATATATTTTTGCTTTATACAAGACTGGTCTCCTAATTCTGTGTATTACTTTAGATTATGTAACCCTTACACTCGTGGGTGTCGTACAAGGCGACTTATGTTTTCGAGACAAAGTTTCTAGTCTCCGTAGACAGGAAAATGCCCAGCAGCGTTTCCCATTGATATATTTATAACACTGCGATCTCCAACCCTCCTACCAAGCGTATATATTATGGCAATAACCTCATTTTATTATACTTCATAAAATTGGCTCTCAGAACCATCTAGAAAATGCAACCTCCTTGAACAGAAAAGTAAACAAGCACCGCCCCACACAGCCAAGCGTTGAACTAATAAATGTACAGTAAAAACATAACGTGTGATTCCTTCCGGTGGCGCGGTGCAGCGGAAGCCGTTGGCGCGCACGAAGACACGTCACTTCCGGCGGATGCCGTCGAGCCCGCGCGCGCGCCCTTTCGCTGCAGCGATGGCGGTGAGTGCAGTCCAGTTACTGGCTAGTCTGTGTTGGTTTTTTAGTATATTACCTATGATTTTTGCGCATTGGATTCGTTTTTTTGTGTGCGGTTTTTGGCTGTTGGTACTCGTGGAGGATAATGGAGCGAGTGCAAGAGTTCATGAGTAGTATAGTTCCAGAGTTCGATGATTATAGTTTCCGTGTTGGTACGTAATTAAAATATTCGGAGTTTACGTAAAAATAAAATAATCATCTCCTCCGTGACCCTGCTAACAAGGGAATCCGACCAGATTGAATCATTGTTACATGGTTACACATTCCACTCAGAAAAAGTCATTGTTACTTGGCGACAGTGCGATTAGAATCCGGTAACATAAGGTAATCCGGTATATTATGCCGTCTGCCCGCTGACTGAACTCTCTCTCTCTATTTTCATTTATTCTCATTGGATCATTGATTCGTTGATTCATCATGATGTTGCTTATATCCATACTTAAAATGATGTTGCATGGACATGTCGACTATCAGCCAAATAATACTATTAGAAACTTTCTGTAGATTATTTGATAACACATGGAAAGGAAAAACTTATTAAGTTAAACGGCTAATTATTTGACAAACACATACAATTAAACCTCGTTTTATTGTATTTATTTATTTATTTAACTGCTTATTGTACACAATAATGATATACAGAGAAATATAAAAGAACAAAAGACACAACAGGCGCTGCTTATTTCTAAAAAGAAATGTATGTGTTTGTCTAATAATTAGTACCAATTAGGTGTACCGGTTTTTTGTACCTCTATTTACACGTCTAACGAAGGGCGAAGTGGGCCAAGAATAGCAGAAAAGCGGACCCTGGGCCCTCGAGTGCTGCGCGGGGGCGCAACCGAGACATAACGCCAAGATGATAATGATTATGATGATGATTTACACGTCTAATCTCACTAAATTGTAAACCGATATTGAGCTAAACTAGCTGTGTAGGTACTTTTCTACTCGTCAGGGGGTGGGTGGTAAAACCTCTCTCGCAGTATAATCTTTGACGAAGCGTCCGTCTAATTCCGGAGCAAGTTAGCGATTTATTATGGACTTACAGCAGCCCGACACGTTGCCGGATGCGATAGTTTATAGTTTTTCACTATTGTTTTAGAACAGTTGTGAGCATCGTCAGTACGGAATATTCCTATATTCCATTCCATTCCTATATCTAAGATTTAGATTATATATAAATGTTTTATTTTATAAGGAGATTTAGTCGAATTGAAAATCTGTATCTGTTTTATGTCTGTTAAAAGTGTATACTAAGTGAAAACATGTAAATTTAGTTTTGGTGGCAAGCAAGCTCACGGCCCGATGACAACCAGTCACCGCAGCCTCCGGACGTTAGCAATACCGGGGACATCACCCTCGCGTTGCCGACCCCGTAAAAACCTTTTCACCCCTTTCTTGAAGAACTTCATGTTGTACTCTCCAAGGAAAACCTCTCCAGGTAGTTCCTATGGAACCGAACAGTTCCCGACCAATTTAGCTCTAAGGTGTGAGGCTGTCAGTGGCGAGCGGTGCGATGATAGAATAGTTAGAGTAAAAGCTTTCATAAGAACATAAGTCCGATTCATGTTGCATTCTTTAGCTATGTTCCTACTACCTATGTTAATACCAATAGAGTATTATCAACAAATATCGATAAACTGTATTTTATCGTAAATGCAAGCAACATTAGCCCAGCTATTGATAGCAAATCCTTTTCGGCCATCCGTAACACTTTGCCCAGCCAGACATCTCCACGTATTTATGTGGGGAAACGCCGAATCACGTTCCATTATGGAAAATAAATAAAGCGTAAAGCTGAAATTATTTCAACTCTTAAACGGAGGTAGCCGCCATGAGTCGGCGGGTTCGCGCTTTTGTGTTTGAACAATAGTTTCAGCAACAGTTTTATTAAAATGTATCGATAAAAGATTGAAATTAACATTCTGTCGGGATTGCTTTTAGTATATTGTATCGAACGTTTGTGTGTTAGTTGCGTTGCTTGCGTTAAGGGAATTTAGGTTTTATTTTTAAGTGGTACAGTTAATTGCATATCATACGCTTTTGTAACATGAACCTTACTTTATGGACAAACACAAATCCAGTAATACACAATTGAAATCAATAAATTTAACAAGGCAAAAATTTAACGGAGAGAACAATCCTCTGCCTCTCTATAGGGAGGCCTCTTATTAAGCCTCTCTAAAAGGCTTATTAAGCCTTTTAGAGAGTTGAATTATAAGATTATAGGAAAATGCCGATACAAATATCCAATTGCAGTGGACGCCATAGGAATCGATACAAAGCAAGAAATCCGTCAACTCCATCGAACGTTTTCCGAAATGTTGTTCGACAAACCGTTGCCCGATAGTGAGGTTCGAGCGACATTTTTAACTGACTCAACAGTTGTTCGACATCAGTTTCGGCCGACGAATGTTTTGAGCAACACAACTTCTGACCAACAGTTGTTCAATATCGCTTTCGGCCGACAAATAATTTTTTATCGACATCCCTCTTTTCGATTCACACGATTCTCTCTAATCTGGACCGAAATATTTTTGAGTCATGTTATGTCGCAGTGAGCGCGCGCATCTTTACAGCTACGTCACTCACATATTCTGGGAACTAACACACAAAACTCATAAGAGCCTATGCACGTCGGACTAATTGCTCTAGCACCGCTACCGGCACATATGTGCGGACAAAACTCTCTCATTATAAAATCCCGCGCACGCCGAAAGGAGTTTGTGGGCAAAAAACGGTCGACAATTTATACGGTGGGGCGGGTGGGCAGCACTAATCGCCGTCATCAATCAGGCAGCCGCGCGATCGGATCAACGGACGGCCGGACGGCGCCCCCGCCTCCCCCCCTTGCTTTTCGGCGCCCCCCTTACCGCCCTGCTGTTTTGGAAAAGCTGGACTCTCAGACGCTTGAGTTTGGTGGGTTATAAGCGTAGTGTGTAACAACCTAAAACTAGACATAAGGTTGATGTTGCTCTCGTCGAATTTGGTGGATGATTGGTGTTGGAACCTTTATGATGCGTACGGCTAAGGAATGGAACGCGTTGCCTGCGGATGTGTTCTCTGATCATTATAATCTAGACGCCTTTAAGGCTAGCGTGAATGCCTATTCACGCTAGCCTTAAAGGCGCCTAGACAGGAATGCTACATCAACGGCCGCATCGTCACTTACCACCAGGGAGATGGCGGTCAAATGCTTGGCTAGTCCAACTAATAAACTCTGGTTTTTAGGATTCCGTATCCGAAGGGTAAAAAAGGTACCCTATTATTTAGCCTACCATAGTCTGTCAGTCTGTATTTGGAACCGTGACAGCAAGGTTCTTAACATTTTCACATCATATGTGTTTCTATGGCCGCTATATAAAAATAATGATAATGAAAAATACTGTGAATAATTTTTTTCGCTGTTTTTGCCAGGATTTTTATTATTTCTCTATCGTACTGTAGTACTAATATTGAAACATAACAATATATACCAAAAACCGGTCAAGCGTGAGTCGGACTCGCGCTACAGGGTATCGTATTTAATAAAATTTAACCCTGTGTATGAGAAACGATATCGGTTAAGCATAGTAATTACAATATATCTTTCTGGGCTTCGAGTTTTATGTAGGTATAATGTTTCTTTTCAAGCCACTAAGGATGCAAACAAGTTACCTCGATTGGGTAAACCCACTGTAGTCCGGAAAGAACGTAAGGTACATTTCAATAGAAAAAGGCAAAGTATAGCACGATAACAAAAGGTATTATCCACAGTAATGTAAATAAATGGACTTATTCGATAAATATAAATTATTATTAAATTTCTGTAGTTTCAATACATTATTTAAGTCATTTATCTAGATTTCCGTGGGTAACACTTACCGTTGTCGTGCTCTACTTGTGGGATCGGCGGTTTTTTAAATTTTCAGTTTTTTAATAGCAGTCGGGGTTTTTAGTTTTTAACTACTTTTTGACTTTACTAATATCTTTGTAAATATTTTCCACTGTAAAATATTCAAACCCCCCTTTCCGAGCGTCCTAATCCACGATGCTTGGAAAGTGGGTTTGAGTATTTTTACAACCCTGAAAGAAATTCAAGAAGAAGAGGTACGTATATTGGAGGTCTCTTCAGAGGTGGGTGACCACTTTCCATCAGGTGGCCCGATTGCCTGTTTGTCTTCCGTTTAACATAAAAACAATTTCAATATCACAATTGACCAACCGGAATTTTGCCTTAAATAATTAACAGGCTTTACCGACGCTATCTTTGCGTTGTATTAAAAATCATTGGAATTTTAAAATGAATTTGCTATCGGCTAGTTGGCAGCCCTGCAGTCAGTTAATACCGTGAGACTCGCCAGTTAATGCCTTGTATAATTGGCGATTATAGATTGAAACTGAAAATTTAATAGGGCTGCCTGTATATTACTAAAGGCTTATAGGGGTACTGGACCAACTGGACGAAGATAATTGACGGCAATTTGGGAATGAATGGGGATCTACATGTTGATAGGAACACAGTAATGGTGATTCAAACAATTTGGTATTATAATTTGCTCGTTTGTTTGTAAAGCCTTCCGTGACTTTGGTATAGACACTAGACTAGTACATGGATACTAAGACATTCATTGTTTGCATGCAAGTGCGATAATCACTTGATAGTGTAGTGTACATTTTTTACTCAACATAAATAAAACTCTTGAGTTGTAAACTCATTTCTTCTCATAAAGATAATGGAGTCAGCACTACCTATTTTAAAGCTTATACATTTTTTTATAATGTCTGTAATGACTCTTCGGGTGCTGTAAGAAGAAACTGATGGCACGATACGTTGCGGGTGGAAACGGATCACACTCTCTTAGTGTGTTCTGATCGGGATGTCAGTTTCACCTAGCGTGAAGGACTTTGTTAAGCATCGGCATTCTCGACATATTGAGCCATCCCACAGATAACTGCAATACTGAATACATGATCTGACTTGTGCCTTGTAGAGTACCAGAAGCTGTCCCGAATCCCGATATGAAGTATCGCCTAACCTTGTATAAGACGCCCAGTATCTGGCCGCTATTTGTGCCCTAGAGTCAAGATCGGCGCCGAAATTGAGAGTGGAATTCAACTCTATTCCCATATGCTGGATTATCCCATGGATTATCCCATATATATATATTATCCCATATCCCATATATTGTCTGTTGTCTATCACGGAAAGTAAGAGTCAGATTGAAATGAATTTACAACTACACTCCTTCATCTGATCCTTTCTCCGCGTTGAAAACCGAAATTCATTCAATTAGTTTGAGTTTTTTCGCCTTGAAACATAACGACAACGCGCCACCCGTAGAAGCAACGTGTTTAATTCAAGAACGTGTCTATGTATAGAATGTGGTTAGCCTTTCATCTGAGCCTCTTCAATAAATAAGTACGCTTAGGTCCCATTTCTGGCATTGGAACCCCGAAATAACACGATCGATAAGGGTCCAAGTCGTCTGTAACAAAAAGGCGGAAAAGATAGCGTCGAGTTATCCGAGCGAATCCATTGGGTTAAACAAAGAATACTTGAAATTTCATCCGCATAATATTTTGACAGAGCAATGTTTGCCGACGGACGGGCCCTTGTGTTTTCTACGACAACACTGGACCCCGGTGGCTTGAGTTACTGTGCGACTGAAATATTGTCGGCGTGCTGAAATTTATGTCGTTTAGATAGGGTTCAAATCAATTTTATGTGAAACAATCCTTTGATAGTGATGCGCCTGCGCGATTAGGCAGGTATATAGACCAAGGACGTTAATGTTTTCGTTACATAATGAGTTCTAGCAGTTGATACGCACTTTTAAGACTGTGGAACGGGACCAGTTCCGAAACTCCGGTTTTATGAACAGCCGAAGGGGAACGACCACTTTCAATTGTGATCCCAAGGGTCCCTAAATATTTTTTCCAGGATGGAAAAATCACTACAACAAATTCCAGTAAAGACTAGACAGATATTACGACAAGTTTTTTCGTTAGTTAGGTACAATTCAATCCCATTCGTCCAATTCTTCGTTCGGTCAATTGGTATATATACCAATTGACCAATTGGGATTGAATTGTACCTAACTAACGAAAAAACTTGTCGTAATATCTGTCTAGTCTTTACTGGAATTTGTTGTAGATATAACTGTAGCCTGTGATATCCATTTTGTATTAGATTGGCTTTATTGTGAACCGAAAATATATAGCTGTTAATTATATATAGCATTCTCAATTACCTAGTAGTACATGTACCCTTGGAAGGTCATTCCCATTTCAAGGAACTATCGAACACTTCGTGACACTGCCACAGCCCACAAATCTAGACACCGGACGATGTAGGGAGTACCTTAATATACCTCATACCTTACCAGGACGTACTAAAGTAATTAAAATCACTAGGTAACATATTCCAGCCACTAGGTTTTTCCGCCAATTCAGCAATAAATTCTCGCATATTCAGTTTAGACCTTAGACCCGACGCTTCCATCACTAGCCGTGTCAGAGTGTTAGCGCGCTGACGTGGGTAGCTCCCGCGCCTCGCGCCGAATTGATTTACCCACATCCGTAAATGTCATGGTTTTTCCAGTTCACACAATTTGCTACATCACCGGTGTGCGCAAATACGTTTTAAAATATGGCACCTGATATCTGGGTCTAGGAGTAGGCGGTATGGTGTTCGGAAGAGTTCGGCTATGTTTTAGTAACAACCGTTTCCACTTGCGGGTAATCTGTATTTGACGTGTGGTGTCCGGCAGAATAAAAGAGCACCGACTCCTCCGAATAATGTCTTAGAGGCAGAATATAGGCACTTGGTAGCAGAGTTTCCTGTTGAAAAACCTCTCGACTAAGGTGGACGAGTGCTGGAGTGAATAGAGAGGAATTGTGGTAGTATAGTATCTAGTTATATATATTTTTGAAACCGCTCGCATTCACGCAAGCCCTCGCGAGCGCCACCTATCTCTTTACACTCGTGGTAAGTTGCTAGAAATAGAAAAGACAAGTATTGGAAGGCGAGCGCTCGCGTGCTTGCGAGCGGTTTAAAAGTAGGGCCGCAGAAGTAGAGTGGTGCAGTGATGGATATGCTGTTGATTTGGTGGTTAATGTATTTAGAAGAAAACCAGGAAATGAGGAATCGTCGTTTTTTGTTGTGCATTTTAAACTATCTCTAACCCGCCTGCCAAGCGTTGATAGCCATATACTCTTATAATGTGGATCAGTCTCTGAGTCTCAAGTCTGAGATTGATAACCGAGTATTTCTGTAAAGAGTATAGAGGAGGTAAGATTAAACTCCGAAGCAGGGGCAGGGGCAGAAACCGGGATTGCTGCTAGGAAATGATGATGATATAGTAGTGTGATGAATGTGGAAGTTTAAGGGGCATAGCAAGTGGAACAATGTCGACTCTGCCTACCCCTACGCGAATGCGGCGTATCGTTATTGTTTAGTTTGAATATAAAGTCGGCAAAAAAGTGGTTTGCACGTTTTCACGGAAATCCCCTTTTTTTTTGAAAAACAGTTTTTGTAATGGAATATCAAACTTGATGTTTTATGCAGTACATCTGCATGAAACAACACAAGTTATGATAAACAACTGTTAACTGATAATCAACTTTTTTGGCCGTTACAAGTTAGGTAGGTAGGATAAGTTTTCCCTTGAAAATAAACATGAAATTCGACGCCAATCAAATACCAATTTAATTTTTTGGAGGTGTTAAATTTTTTACAGTATGCAAAGGTCTTGGCTAATAGAAACCCAGAGTCGCCAGAAATTTTATATATGCCGTTATTATATTCATAATATGTACATCAAACATATATAATAATTTACTGCAAATCGATGGTATACTACATATTTTGTTTATAAATAATACAATCTCCATACAAATCAATGAATTGCTCTTCGTTAATCTCGCTATAACTCGAAAACGGCTGGACCGATTTTAATAATTCCTCTTTTGTTTTGTTGGTTATAAAGCAAGGGTGGTTAGTACGAAAGAAAAAATCCCCCTACATACCCTTTTTTACTTTGAGTTTGGTAGGTACGATTCTCATACAATATAATAACTTCTATATTACATGGTTTAAGAACCTGTTTTTTCAAATCATAATGAGTTAACTATAGTGAACCCATTTTTATTTATTTCGTTGCTGGCGATTCTGTGTTTTTTGTCTATGGCTTTTTAGCCAAGCCCTTTGGGAACTGTACCTTTTATCCCTAATTCTACCGAAAATATTATTTTAGGACATTCTATTTTAGGACAGTTCCTGATTTTGAATTAATTCTTTTTACGTGTTAACCAATACCTAATTCAGCAAGTAATGTTTTTGACTTTTAAATTTAGCTTAGACTATTGGAAGTACTGTAGGGAAAACTAATTTACGAAGTCCAGCATGTTCCGTGCACAGGTCCCCGCGGCTGGTATTAAACTGTCCACTCATATAATAGCCGTTAACTTTCAGCCCCCGAGACTACATCGAAGAAATTACTTTTGTTGCAGAGCGTGTGATATTGCGGTGTTACATGTCGCTGATGCGGCAAATCTTGCAGCTAGCCGAGAGGGCGCCGGTGTAGCCAGGCTAGTTGGATTCTTCAGTATTTATTGCAAGAGGAATAAACACCAAAATATAGAAAATGCTTATGTTTGAATTCACGTAGCTCCTATCGTACTGCTGGCAAAATAATTCTAATCTTTTTTAAATTTTGGATCCTGGTCGGTGGTTTTCTACATTTAAAAGCCAGTTTTATCCAGATCGTTCTTAGTTTTGTTTCATTAAAATCGGGCAAGTAGTTTAGGAAATAAGTGTTCTCCAATTTGTAGAACATTTGAAACTAAAGTTAGATAAGGTTCAAATATTGAAACGGTTACCCATCCAGTTGCCGGCGTCGGCGTGTGTTACTTAACTTTTGTTAATTTCTCGCAAGCACGCTGTCACTAGACCGGAGAATAAGCATGGGGCAAAATTTCTGTGTTTTGGACACTGCGATATCAACAACATGCCTAAATAGTTATGGTGTCACGCTATGTTATAAAAACATTAAGCCAAATTTTTTATACAACATAGCGAGAGACAGTGTGACAGTGGGTTAAGGGCTGGATCATTTTAATCTGGTTCAATAGCTATAACTATGAGGCGTACATACACCCTAACAAAAGTGATAATTAAGCGCCAACCTAGAATACTAATCTCTTCAAGACAAGCACTAAATTCCGGGTATATCAGCGACGATGCTACATTTAATATCGGTGCCCTAAATGTCTAAACAAAGGCGCAGATTAGAGGGAATCGCGAAGACCATAACGAGCTGGCATTAGCGAATTGAAGTGAATTAAGGGAAGCACTTGAAAAACAAAAGGGAGCCGAAATAAAACTGCCAAGACAAGCAGTCTCAGTTACATCATGCGTTTATATCCTCATTAAAGCGGCGTTGCAAGGCGTTAATATCAGCCGGGGGCGGAATTGCCAAATATTATGGGCCTGAAGTTTATGCTTCGAGGCGGAATCGTTTGATGTCGCAGCTTGGGCTACTCCCGCTTGCACCGGTGTGCACTTACTTCTGTCTGTAAGACCTTAAAATGAAAATATTTTTTATTTATTTACCAAAATATCTGGTCGTTTGGTGATGTAGGTAGATATTTTTTTCCTTCTTTTTACTTCATTTATTTGACTTTTTATGCCATTTACTGTTGCTCGTTTGCATGGCTGTCTGCAGAGTCTCGAGCATCGGCGTTAGGTTACGCGTCTGTCGGTCTTCTACGGGTTGCATTTCGGGGAGTGTGCAAATCATTTGCACGACCTCTTTCCGTCGGCTTTTTCCGGGGCATTGGGACACGCAATCCAGGCGGACGTGTCATTCTTATGACATGGATCTTCCAGATAGCTGGATCGGCTGGACTGTAGTTAAATGTTAACTCACGGGATAGTTGACACTTGACAGATGTTTTACTGAATAAATGATATAAATTGTAATAATATATGTTTCAGCTAAAGCTCTTGCACTGTTTTTTTATTGCTTAAGGAGGCACACAGACGGACGGTCCATTTGTTGGAAAGCGGCTACCGTTGTCTAGGACATCTGCAACCTAAGGAGAGCAATGCGGTGACTTCGGGAGATCATTCTACATCTTGCGCGTTCGCTGTAAAAAGGCTCACGGTGCCCTTATGTTTTGTTCTCTTCTTCCAAAAATACAAAAATGGCGCCGCCATTTACGACAGGCGCTAACGGGAACAACCCGAGGCGACTAGCCCAAATGCTGGGAATGCCCACTGGAGGAAATGACATGGCCGAAATGACGGAAACGTCTCTGCGCAATTTGACGGCTATTTCGGATATTTTCACCGCGGCGCGCCGCGCAGCCAAGTGCTTTATCATCCACAGTGCGTTTGGGCCCGCTTCATTCGTCATTACCGTGCTTTGGTGGTCTTATAGGTATATATGTATAGTTTAAATTGCACCATTAATCAATACATAGTATAAAACAAAGTCGCCTCCCGCCGTCTGTATCTATGTACGCTTAGATCTTTTAACTTCGCCACGGATTTTATTGCGGCTTTCAACAATAGATAGAGTGATTCAAGAGTATGGTTTATAAGCAAAATAGGGTAGGTAGGGGTAAAGTAGTTGTACGCGAACAAAGTCGCGCCGGGTCCACTAGTTAAGTATTAAGCCTGTGGTGTCCATCTGGAGGGTAACACTTTTCTTATTTCAGCTGCATAGTGATTTTGCCTAAGCGGTTCATCTTGAACTATAGTGTCAACCTTTTTAGCAGCTAGACGAAATTGTCGATTTACAAATGAATAAGCAAACGCAACAAGCTCTGAATTTTTGACACGTAGGCCTGCCCACACTTAGAAAATACGTCAAGGTACTTACTTAATAGATAATGTTTTAAACTATCGCGGTTATTATCACACATTTTAAGGGTATTAACATGTGTTAAAACCCTTAAAGTAAAATGTAATCCGGCATTAGCAGTCGAACTTGCAATTTGAGTTATATGGTGTCTGCTCACTTGTCACTGTGTAGCATAAAAAAGAAAATATGGTCCGTTGGTCAACTAATCTGTTGAACGATTTACATTAAGTTTTCACTGTTAATTGAAGTATTTTAAGCACGAGGATTTAATTTGGCAACGTATTGACGATTGACTTATTTATGCGGCAAGCTTTTTCTGCTCCCTGACGGCAAGCAATGTTGTTTGTGTTGTTCGTGTTTTAGTATATATGCTGGATAAAATACTGAGTGTAATAACAGGCAAACTGCATTTTCATCTTAAATATAATTTCTCATTTTAAATGTATGTTCTGGATTTTCTACCGCATACCTTTGTTACATAACATAATATGACACACTTTGACAATGTGTGACAATAACCGCGATACTTTAAAACCATCTCTTTTCCTTCTGACTGAGGTATGCCCAAATGAAATAAATCCATTATTCTGCATAAACGACTAGTTATATGTTTTCTCATCTCGTATACAAATGCAACAGGTAAATAAATAGACGATATATTTCCTCGTAAATTTGCTTATCCCCACGGTTTCATCCGGGTAGCCTCATGCATGCCTCGCAGACACGTAACTCGCTATCCTGTCCGAAACAAAAGTCCTCCCTTCAGGAATTACACAATTCAAACAATGGATGAGCGGATACCAATTCTGCGTATATCAAAGAAAGTATCCTGTAATTGGCTTCATCCCGAGGTCAGGTGGGCATTCGCCGAATCTGAAAGGGCCCTTTATTCCGCTACTCCTTGATTTTCCGCCGAGGCAAAGGGCAGCTAAATAAGACCTTTGAGATTCAGCTTTGTTTCCCTCTTATAAGGTTACCTATATGATATTAGTGGCGTGATGCAATATTCATATCGAAGCGGTAAATTCTTGTTTTTGTAGACCCGGTTTTAGGCACAGTGTTACTTCTTAGTATTATGTATTAAATTTAACTTTGTATTACTCTTAGGGACAGTAGTCGCCGGCGTGGTTTACACATATCTAGGTTATGCAGACTACTTATAATTGGTCTAGTGAATTAGCAGTGACCGGTAACATCCGTCGCATTATTTGCAAGACAATACAAGCTAGTAAGTGTCGTTTCTAAGTAAATAATTAGTGAAGTAAGTACCCTTACTTCCCGCTAACAGCTTCGCTAGCGTTAAAATAAAGGCTTGTTTCCAAGGAACTACTTTCAGTTTCGAGACAAAGTGCAGACACTTAGTATAGCCTTAAATATTATATAAGCTTACAAAAGGTAAGTACTGTAATGAAATTAAAGATACTACGACTCTGCGGTTGCGTCAACAGACCTACAAGCGAGGTTTTAGTGCCCCATATTTCCAGCACAATGAAACTATAGAATGAAGTGTATGAACTACGTGAATGGAAACAAAGGGGGTGACAAATATTTGTCGGTGGCTGTCGGCGGCAAATCCTTTGAAAGCCCGCGCCCATCCGGGGAGCTCTCTCGCGGTCGCGCACCGTTTGGATGGTTTTTGTCTATTGCGTAGGTGTAGCACTCAATCATAGTGATTGGTTAAAAATACTAATTTTATTAATAAAATAATAAATATGCTAAGAGAAAATCACATAGCGCCATCTAGACCCAAAGTAAGCAAAGCTTGTGTTATGAGTGTTAGATAACTGATAGACTACTTATATTTTTAATTACCTATTTTTTTTTTATGTAATACCTACATACTTTTTAGACATACTACCCTGTGACTCGTAACATAAATCAAAATTCATTATTTAACTTTCTGCTCGGCCGGGACTTGAACCCGGGACTTCTGCGTGACAGATGGCATGTTATCCAACTGAACCACTCAGGTCGTTAAAATGACCATGAGCACGTTTGTGCATCAGTACATGGATTTGAGAAATTTGAGAAGCAGTAAATGTATTTGTCAAGTCTGATTATTCGCATGCAAAATTATTACTTGAAAAGTTGAAAAGAGCTACATACGAGCAGGCTACATTTTGTCGTGATTTATATGGACGAATTTACAATAATTAGTAGGTAATCGGTTGGATTCGATTGGACAGCATTCGGGATGCTACCTCTCATGTTTCGTCTTAATTACGGCAGTGTCTCAAGATGAAGGTCTTCAGGTCGTCAGTGATGACCTACGGAATACAGACATGGTCGCTCACTGTGGGCATTATAAGAAAGCTCATTGTCACCCAGAGGGCAATGGAAAGGGCTATGCTCGGAGTCTCTTTGCGCGATAGAATAGGAAATGATGATTTCAAGGTGACAGTCAAGTTTAAAGGTCGAAGTTACTTTTAAAGATATCAATATCGTATGTTGGTAAGCTTATAGGCACGGTACTTATTTTATTTGTGATTATTAGTCGGCTTTTGGATTTAAGCCACAGTTATTAACATAGTTCCGTGTATCCGATTCATTTTTGGCCTGCGCAAATATGACCACATTTCAAAATATCGTTCTCAACTCAAGTGGCTCCCAATTCGCTTGCGCAGAAATACTCATATCCTATCCACCCTCTATAACGTCCTTCATAATCCTTCCGCTCCCTCATACCTCCGTGACCGATTCCACTTTTCTCGTCCACAAGACAAACCTTGTCGTTCCAGTGTTAGATCGGCGCTGGACATCCCCATCCACCATTCCGACTTCTACTCCTACTCCTTCACTGTACATGCCGCAAGACTGCGGAATACTCTTCCGCACGAAGTGCGCGATTGTCAATCTATAGCAATCTTTAAAAAGCGTGTAAAGGATCATTATCTTTCCTCATGTGCCTGAATGTTCTACAATACCTGTATATATTTTATTAGGTATATATGTATGTGTATTTATATATATACTATTGTGTGTATTTAGTATCTTATTTATAATTATTTATGTAGTTTATTAAATATGTATATTTTAAACTATTGCGCACGTCTCATCCCCTATAATCTATAATGTCTCTCTTCTATAGGCCTGCTGGAAGAGATTTCTTCTTAGAAATAAGTAGTGCCTGTTGTGTCGTCTTTAATTTTGTAATTTCTGTATACTTTATATTGTGTGCAATAAATTGTTAAAATAAATAAATAAAATAAATAGTTAATAACAAACGGAAATTAAGTATATTTATTTGCTCTGTGTAGAACGAGAGCACTCCAAGGACGACGGTCACAGGCCTTACCCTTATTACGCGTCCTGTCGGACACGGCGATGCCCGGAAAGATATGCGTGTTGCCAAAAACACGCGACTCGCCGCCCAAGACAATATTTCTGCAAGCTTGGCAGGTGTTGCCGTGTGATACAGTCCTTTGTTTTGTTTCAATGTCCTTTTGGACCGAGTAGTTCGTTCCGCCAAGACAACACATTTTGGACGGCAATTTCGCCTACCCACTCCACTCCGCTAGTTGATCGAACACCGTTTCCGGGAAACAAAATAATGACGAGTATCCATTGTTTTATCACGAGTCGCGACAATAGCTATGCTCAAGAAGACAGCGTTCCCGAGAAAATTACTGGCTCCTATTCAGCTCCATTGCGTAATACTCGCCAACAAGGAAGGGAAGGTGAAATAATTCAGATTAAACTGCGCAGAAGATATTATAAGCTACTCGCCTACTCGCTGCCGGTATATTGCTGGCGTGATGAATCGCAGCGGAGTTCGCCGAGTTTGAAGAATCCCGCTGCCCGCCAACTGCGGGTGGGAGCGCTCGAGTGTTTCTTTATGACTGAACTTGCGGGAATTTTTGAAATATCGATCCCAGTTCTGTTATGTCGAAAGTTTGAAGACTCACACTTGGAAATTACCTTGATATTAAAATATACTGCGGCGGGCCGAGTGAATTATGATTTGTTTTCATAAATTTTTATTTTATAGTGCCCTTAGCCCGCTTGTTTAGCGCGGAGTTTGGATACAATAAGCTCGCCTCTTTTGTTACATTGTTGCCTGTATGTTTTACATTGTCTAAAATAATAGTCCTTTTATGTTACCTAGACGCATATGACCTCATGGTCATATTGAGAATTCCGTACAGAATTTTTTGTTTGTTGGTTTTTAATAGCCTCAAGATACTTAGGTATCACTAATTCCTTCAAATCAATCATACTTTAAAGTGATGTAATACTATATAGCTACATAAATATTAGTTTTGAGGGTTGTTTACCTTCCACCGACTAATCATAGGCGAGTAAAAGGTTCACGGTTAATTATTGGTACAACCTTCATTACACAAGTTAATATGGTGAACTACAAAGTGTGCCTTATCGTCCTGTGGGCCGAGCCGTCAGTAATTTCTGCCTAATTGATCATGTCGCGTCTCCCGGCCGACAGGTGATCCATCAATGATGCCGGTTATACCGCTCGGCCTGCCCTCTAGAGATTTGGAACTTTTTAGCAAATGGCCTCGTTATTGAGTGGCAAACAGATGCGTGGCCCAAGAGGGATGTTTGTGAATTTTAAACAAATGTATTAATGTATAATTCGTGTAACGAGGTGGGCGGATGAACTTTGGTAGGCAGGCGATGGATCGAGATGACACTAAGTTACGCCCGCGGAGCTAACTTTCCAATATTTTTGGGTGAGGTATTAACATAGACTTATTATTATGATGATGATAACGAAACAGTATACAAAATGTTTAAAAAAGAAACCATTTGTTGGGGTCAAGTGATACGTAATTTAAACCATATTTTCTATTGTGATAGGTAGTTCCGTAGTTCAAGTTATTCAGAAGATAAGTAAACTCCGTTATGCTTTAAATCGTAATCAAAATCAATGTGTATTGCGCTTAAATTAATATGCTAGGTATAGGCTAATACACTCATTGATACTAACAATCATGAAAAGTAGCAACAGCTGTTGTTGCCATCGTGTAATCTTGGATGAATGTAGTTGAATGTGTTTCTCGTATATTGTATTTTTGCCATAAGAAGTTAGAAATGCAAGAAAAGTTATTTATTGTATGTATGTATGTATGTATGTAAACTCTTTATTGCAATTAAAAATAAATACAGTAGGTAGAAAAATATCATTTAACAAAGCAAAGGCGGGCTTATCCCACAATGGAATTTCTTCCAGCCAACCTTAGACCCTCAGAACGGCGTGCCTTTTGGTCACAGGAGCCATGACAACCGCCCCGGGAGCGGCCCTGGATGCAATTCTGGACCTTCCGCCGCTACATTTGCATTTGCAAATGGTGGCGGCGGCCAGTATGCACAGGCTAACCATCCAGGGAGAGGGGAAATGGCTCTCACAGTCTCTGAAGTCTTTTCAGGAAACGATCATGGGCAATAAAATACTAGGTATGCATACAGACACCATGATTCCTAACTAAGTGTGAACATCAAAAACTTTACACTGTAGAGATCCCAGCCAGGGA
Organism: Blastobasis lacticolella; assembly: GCA_905147135.1. NCBI lineage: Eukaryota > Metazoa > Arthropoda > Insecta > Lepidoptera > Blastobasidae > Blastobasis > Blastobasis lacticolella. Next base: position 16,519,909 of record LR990045.1, read on the forward strand.
TGAGTGGCTCAAAAGCCAAATTTCCTGGAAAAAAGGGAGCCTGATCTGGTACACAGATGGATCCAAATCAGGACATCACGTGGGGAGTGGAATATTTGGGGAGCGACCTAGGGTTAAGAAATTTCTGAACCTGGGCAAGCACGCCTCTATTTTTCAAGCCGAGGTTTACGCAATTTTGGAATGCGCTGATATTAACCTCCAAAGGCACTACGTGAACCATTGTATTTATATACACTCAGACAGTCAAGCAGCTTTATTAGCCCTATCATCAAACTCTGTGAGTTCTAGATTGGTGCTAAACTGTATGAATGTGCTCAATTCCTTGGGTGAGAAAAACCAAGTAATTTTACGTTGGGTCCCAGGACATGAAGGGATCGACGGCAACGAAATTGCAGACGATCTAGCTAAGGCTGGTAGTGTGACCACAACACATGGTCCAGAACCATTCTGTGGAATACCAAAAAGCCTAGTCAAACTGACCCTACGGACAAATTGCAAAGAGCAATCATTAGAGCACTGGAAGAAGCAGCCAGGCCTAAACCATTCTAAAGCATTAGTCAAGGCCTACAATGGCCTACATGCCAAGGAACGATTACTACTCAGTAGAAATAAGTTGCGGATCCTGGTAAGGGCGCTGACTGGTCACTGTGGGCTGAACAAGCACATGCTTAACTTGAAGATCAGTAGTACAAAGGACTGCAGATTCTGTAAGGAGGACGAGGAATCGCCTCTTCACCTGATTTGCATGTGCGAAGCCCTGATGCGCAAACGTAGCATCCATCTTGGTAAATACCAGCTACTACCGGATGAGGTGCACGATATCAGTGCTAAGAGCCTTTTACAGTTCATAGAAGCTGTAGGGATCAGCACTGAACTGTAAGCTAGAGGCGATCACAATAGATCAGTAATGGTCGCAGTGATACTAGGACGTTTAGCCTTGAAAAGCCCACTTAACAAATAATAATAATAATAATAATAATAATAATAGACCCTCTGAAAGGAGATCTAAAGAGCGGTGGAGGCAACATTGAGCACTTATAACTAAATAACTTTTATTTTACAGGTATTAATTAACTTAAACAATAGACATTCTTTTATGTACATATTAATATAATATATACTATATCCATACTATATAGATAAATAAATAAATATAATACTATACATATATATAATAAAGCTCTATTAACTGCTGAGAAAGTGCTTCTTCAGAAGTTCTTTAAAGCTGAATTGTGTACGAGCATTGTGAATGTCGTCTGGCAGAGAATTCCACAGGTGCGCAGCATACACTCGAAAAGATTTCCCATAGGCAGCCGAGCTATAAGTAGGAATTGCCAGTTGGAGTTCTCTACGAGGGCGCAAACGAGGATCCGCCGATGGACAGAAGTCGAACATCTCGCGGAGGTACAGAGGGGCTGTGGGATTAACAAGAATGGTGTATAATAAACCTAGTATGTGGCACTCTCTCCTTCGCCGTATGGGCTGCCACTTCAATTTGGTTCTTTATTCAGACACGTGGTCAAATTTACGAAGCCCATAAACATATCTAATACAGAGATTCTGCAACCGCTTCAGCCTAGACAGAAGTTCCTCCGTGGGATCCAAGTAGGCCACGTCCCCATAATCCAACAATGGAAGGATGAGTGAATTCACCAACAGAAGCTTAGTTTCCACAGGCAAAAAAATACGTAACCTCTTAAGAGAGTGAAATGAGTAAAATACCCTGCGGCTAACCTCACCGATGTGCGTCGACCAGGACAGAGTCTGGTCGAATAAAACTCCCAAGTTTTTAACGGATTTCTGGAACTCTATGATTTTGCCATAAAAAAATTAACGTTGTCAGAGCAATACCCTTCAATTTTGTAATAAAATGTTGGCTACCTATTACAATAGCTTGGGACTTGGAGGCATTTACCTTCAGACCAAACTCCTTAGCCCAGCACTCAATTCGGTAAAGATCCCTGTTGAGCATCTCAATGGCATCATTCAGGTTAGACAGAGGAGTCGATATGTATAATTGCAGATCGTCTGCATAAAGGTGAAAGGAGGAGGTCAAGGAAGAAGTAATCCCATTAATGAAAAGAGAAAAAAGGATAGGCGAGAGAATTCCATCCTGGGGTACTCCAGCTACAATTGGACACCAATTAGAACGGCCATCATCAACCTTTACCAATTGGACCCGATCCTGCAAGTACGAGCAAAACCAGCAGAGAGTGGTCTCGGACATATTAAATGTTCTGAGCACAGCCAGCAAGATATCATAGTCGACAGTGTCAAAGGCGCAACTAAAATCAAGAAGAGCTAGCACAGTTAGCTCTTTCCTCTCGATGTTTAATCTTATGTCATGCGTGATTTTGACAAGTGCAGTTGTAGTGCTGTGCCCCGAACGAAACCCCGACTGGTATCGGTTTAGCAGATCAAACCTTGATAGATGGGAGCAAAGTCTACGCTGAACAAATTTCTCGATCAGCTTAGACAAGATGGGAAGAATGGAAATCGGCCAAAAATCAGCGAGAGAGGATGGATTAGATTTCTTAGGGAGAGGAGTCACGTGTGCCTGCTTCCAGCAGGATGGAACACTCCAGAAGATAAAGAAAAATTTATAATGTGAGCGAGAATTCGGGCTAAAACGTGTTTGATTGGATTAACCATATCAAGGCTCACTCCATCATCCCCAGTCGCCTTAGTTTTGATAATCTTCAGCAAACCCAACACCTTCCCCTCCGATATCTGCCCCAGGGTCAATGAATCGTTACCAATTACCCGTTTGTTTTCGAGCTCTGCAAGGGTGCGGCTCTTGGTTCCTGGATCTATGACCGGTGATTTCGAGCAGAAATGGTGATTTAAGGTATTTAAATCTAAACCTGAGGGACCAGTCAGCTTTTCCCCCCCTACTCCCAAAGATCGCAAAAAACTCCAAAGCCTCGAGGGCGGGCACTCGTTAATGGTGTTATGTATGTGGTTCCGCTTGGCCGCGCGACACAAGCGAGTACATGAGTTACGTAATGTTATATAGGTCTCCCCGTTACGAGAGGACGGATCATGCCGAAACCGTAACTTGGCCCTATCCCTCTTAGCCATTTAAGCTTTAATCTCCGGTGAAAGCCAGGGTGCGGGAAAGTGCTTCACCCTCACTGGCAAGACAGGTGCATGTTTATCATACACTGCCAAAAGTATTAAGTTTAATGCCTCAACGTTTGCGTCCACACCATCAACAGAGAAGACCGAGCCCCAGTCCGCCTTCTGCATATCCTCAAGAAGAGCCTCCTGGTTAATATCAGAGAACTTCCGAAGTAGAAGAACCTTATGCCTCTTCTTTGGTGGACGAATTTTAAAGGACGCATAAATTAAGTCATGGGCGGAGAAGGCGACCGCTGCAAACTGACCATATGAGTCTACTACCTGCGGAGAAGATGTGATTATTAAATCGAGGAGTGATGGTGGACCATTATGGGGGAAATGAGTTGGCCCGAGAGGCAAGAAATGAAGATCGAGTGAATTCAGAAGTGAGAGGAGATTTTTCGAACGAGCATCACTCCTTACCAAACAGGTGTTAAAATCTGTAGACAGCACCCAATAACACCTTGGTATGATGTAAGGTGACTTCCAGGAACAAGTGCTCAGCCGTATTGTATACTGAAGGTGATTGTGAAATTATTCTACAAGAAATGTCGCCGCGCAGATAAGTAGCGACCCCCCCACCACCGACCATTCTCGCACTCCCACCGAGGTCCTTAGTATACGCTCTGTCATTTCTAATCAGCTTGAAGCCAGGGAGAGGGTATAAAGTTGACGGCAAAGACGGCTTCAGGAATGACTCTGAGACCAACAAGGCGTGAATATTTTGATTAAAGAATGTTGCACATAGGTCCGTATTGCTTATACACAAATATAACAGAAACAAAGAAACAAGAAAAAGCAACCGACGGCATTATCGCTTCAAGCGAATTCTTCCAGGCAACCTAACTTGGTGTCTGACATCTAGAAAACAGAATATACTCTAGGACACCCTATCTTGGAGGTCTCGGAATCTGTTCTACAGAACATGACTGTGGCATATTTCAACTAATAATCTTCTGATGCTTAGTAAATGTATATCCAATAGCGGAGTCTACACAGGACAAAATATGCGACCCAAATGTACGACTCATAATCCCGCCGATAGATTGACAAATAATTCCGATGAACCGCGCTCGCAGCAGAGCCGCGACCCGCGCGCAATCGGATCACCAGACGAGCTGAATTTCCAATTTGAGGCGGGTTTTCCTGTTTTTGCCGTGTTATCGCCTGGCGCGGGCGCGACTAACGACCGATGTCGATGTCGCCATGTCGCTCGCCGAAATGTCACCATGATTTATCGCCCACGCCCAATAGTACCCCATACGACGTATTTAGATATAGTTTTTCGGCGATATTTCGCCCCGTCCGCATCGCTGCGTCCTCGTGTTAATCGACGGATACGCAGTAAATAAAAATTTTCCGTTATCCCTGTCTTATGGTGTTATTTTGTTATAAGGAATGCGAAACACGTTTTCCCTTCCTAGTATGTGATATTGTTTATTCACCAGAGCGTGTATCATATTACCTTCCTAATTAGCGATATTATTAGAGTATTTCTGCTCGCCCGTAAGTTAGGTAAGCGTCTATCCTAGCGTCGATTATACTGTTTTCACCAATAGACAGAGTGATTCGCGAGGAAGGTTTAGGTGTATAATTTGCTAAAGTTGCGACCCGTGCGAAGTCGAGGCGGGTTGCTAGCTTTATATATAAAAACAACAGCTTTTGTTACAGGTGATTGTAGGTATATTACTTTATGAAACCTGTAATTGCATCATAATCCTTTTCACTACAAATGTTGCAGACAAAATGTTATTATTAATCTTAGTGGACCCAGCGCGACTTCGTTCGCGTACACCTACTTTACCCCTTTCTTGCTTATATGCCTTTGAATCACTCCATCTATTGTTGAAAACCGCATTAAAATCTGTTTCGTAGTTTGGAAGATCTAAGCGTGCATAGATAAAGACGGCGGGAAGCGACTGTGTTTTATACTATGAATAGGTACAGATAGCTAACAAATCGAATAAGATTACTTAAAAACGTAGACATTTCAAAGTGGAAACTTACTGGACAGTAGTCTCCAAGGCCTGTCTGAGCAACATATCCCTTTATCTCGCCGGCCGGCGCATTGTTTCTAGTCCAACTCTCTTGAATTTTCTATAACCACGGCGGCCACTTTCCGAGGAAATTTGCGAAGCGACGTGTGCGAAATTGGCGCGACAAAATTGGAACACAGAACGTTTCGGGCTTATTCCACGAGGCCTCGTATAAATATTACCGGTGTACCGTAAATATGGTAACGACGAATGATAGCGAACGATCGCGCGGGAAATAATGAGAGCGACAACATGGTCCGTAAGAGCCCTCTTTTGTTAGAACACATCCTTTGGCAGCGGATCGCGAGACCTTTCCGGATTTGATTTATTTATTTATAGAATGTCGACTGGTATTTATACAATAAGTAATAATAGCACAAGATAATAATAAAAAAAAAAGGGCAATTACAGGTCCTCAGTAACTACTAAATAATGTTTCCGGTCATAATGATGCTAATCTACTTCGCCCAAAATAATTATATACGTAGGTACTTAGGTGTATGAACACAAGACATTAATTTTAATCAAATTAAAATCTCTATCCACTTCCAGTGGGACGGCCTAGATACCGCTGGCTGGATGAAGTGCTGAAGGATCTATCTGAGCTTCAGAGGCTTAGAGGAAACCTTTCAGGGTCGACATGAGTGGCGTCTTTTGGTGTCGGAGGCCAAGATCCTCTTTGGGTCTGTGAGCCAGCGCAGTAAGTAAGTAAAAACTGTCTACACCTATCGATAGTGATTGCATATTGCAATCATGCCCGCAGGCTGAGTCGATCATATAAAAATATAAATATAAAAATGGTCATTTCAGCCCGCGGGCTGACTTGGACGTGGGCCGAGTTGACCCCTGAAAGGTAAGAAATTTCTATACTGATGTCGGCTGTAAATAATGCACATCGGCTAGTTCTGCTTCGTAGAGCGTCGTCTCTGTCGCATGCGTGTGAGTAACTCATCATATCAGCCGAAAGACACCCACTGCTGGGCATAGGCCTCCCCGAGAGATCTTTACAAAGGCCGCTCCTGTGCCTTCCGCATCCAGCTGGTACCTGCGATCTTTACCAGGTCGTCGGGCCACCTTGTGGGAGGCCTACCCACGCTGCTGTTGTGCTGCTGTGAGAGGACCACGAAGCCGAAAGTAGCCGATATGCATTTACAGCCGCCTACTGTACTATGTAACTCATTGTTGTGATTATTTTGTGGATATAGCAATTGCAAACCAATAAACACAATCAACATAATAACGATGGCTCGACCAATAACGGGCGCTATTCACATACAGCGTGTTTACAATGGGCTATTTAGGCTTGACACCAAGGAATTATTAAGACACTACCAAGCTCTACTTGCTGAGCTTACCTGATCTGCCAAATGATTGAGGCGGACCCCGAGCCCTCGTGTAAAAGAGCATAATCGGGATATTGACGTCTGTTTTCAAGTTTCAACTAAACTTACTTTTGCACTTTATACACCTATTTACTTACACCATTCAGCTTGTTTCTAACTTATCAGTTTTTAATAGCAGTCGGGGTTTTTAGTTTTTGTACTACTTCTTTTATTTGTCAAGAAGCTCTACTACCTATTAGATAAACATAACCGTAAAAACTATCCTATGTTTAACAGCTAACCTGCGTTTCTGTGAAAATGAAAAGCTTTTTGGTCAATAAAATAAAAATTATATAATTAAAGTCTTCGTGGTAACCGATGTTAAGTGATCTCCTTATTGATCTGATACATAGAGGGCCCGGGTTCGATTCCCAGCCGCGTAAAATTTGAAGTGATGAATTGAAACTGTTCCGGGTACGGGTGTCTGGTATGTAATTATAAATTTTGGCAGCTTTATCAGTTTAGCTTGCACTCATAATATTACAAGCTTTGCCTAATTTGGGGTTACATTTGGTTAGGGTTTGTCGAAGAATATTATTAACACTTAAAGCAAAAACCAGAATTTTTTTGGCACCGCATTGGTCCATGATTTACTGTATTTGTGTGTTTCTACCTACTTTGTTTTAGTTTAGCATTGAACTGTTCTAAAATTACCTTAATGTGTAAACGCTTATGGAGTTTCAAAATAAAATAAATCATGTCTATGTCTACGTTACTTACCTACATCTGATACATTCTATGCGTGGTGCCTGCATTGTTTCTCCGTGCAGCAATCTGCTTAATGCAGCTTTTCACAATAGACCTGCTCCGCTGTATCCAGCACGAAGCGCAATGTATGAACGCCCAAATGTGTTTGATTAATCACGTCTGTGATTCGGTTTCCATTTCACATGCTCCCGTTATTAACAGCTGGCTAGGTACAGTGGAATAACCGTGATACAGATTATAGAGATCTGTATACTACTTAGACTAGGTATTGATTCTATGCCAGCTACAGTGAGCTGAAGAAATAATTCTTCGACTAGGTATACATTACATTAATGGTTCCTTATTCGTCGGATTCCAGAGTCTCCGGATTCCAAGATCTATGCTAGGATAGTCTGTTCACTGTGCAGCTGACAATACGTACCTAAAATTCACTCTGTGGAAACACAGATCCCAGAAGTTGGCGTCAAGATTAGATGTACTACGGTACAACTACGGTACTTGGCAATAGCAAAATCTGCTTAAGAGTTAACGTTAACATTGACCCACTTTACTGATACTTAGTTCATCTCTCAGGTGGCTGCGAAGAGAAGTTGCGACAAAGTAGTTGATCGACCATACGACTGGTACGATCTCGTGTGCCAGGGCCAGATTTTTCATTTTATGTCTGTTTTAGATTTCGCGATGTTTTCACGTCCGCTAAGAATACACATGGCTACCCCGTCCGTCAGTACAATATCAGGCTTGTTAATGAGATACCTATTCGGTATGGCCAGTAAATATAATGTGATAGTTACCTGGTAGTAATATGCTTGAGCGACTCTCCATACTCTAATATTGTCCTCCATCCTATCCATCAGGATATATTTACCTCCGATAGTTACTGGTCATGCCCATCTAGTATTGCGGAGTAAAACCCTCCCCGAAGAGGCCGCTGAAGCGCAGCCACTGCAAGGAGTCCTTCGCAACCAAGTGACGCTTCATGCAGCGCCTTGAAGAACCTTCCGTGCAACCCTTTCTTCCAGAAATCCTCTCGGTCACTGCCGATTTACGCCTTTGCTCAGTGGTCAAGGAGATAATAGTTAGTCCTTTGTAACATTCCTATTCAGTAGCTGATATATTATACCATATAAAATCGACGTCGCTGCTAACCAATTCGTACCATAATTCAAATGGCCCAAGCTGTTAAGAGAGAGTCAACGTCTACTAGCTATTCAATATACTAGTCGATTTCATACCAATTTCCTTTATTCCAGGCCAGAGCTATTTATTTTCAGAGTTTCATACTATCATAAAGCTGTCGCCAGCATAAGGCCGTAAAATCATGAACTATGTAATAAGAGTCGACGTAAAATTGCTTTATGTTTTAATAGTTGTGAAATATGTTCAACAGTGATTTTCGGAGACCTTGAATATTACACTGTGACTTGCTTACACAGGGCTTATAATTACCTCGTCTGGCTTTTGGGTACTCTCATTAATCTGTATGTTTTAGTTTATAGAATTACGTACTAAATCATTTATATGTGTACAAAGTGGGATCTGTATGACTGATCAAGATTTACCTAAAACTGCTGGATTAGAAGATTTGAAATTAGTTACCGAGGTAACTAATTTAAAATCTTAAGCAATTTAGAAATACACTTTGGAAATTGTTACGGAAAGCCATGTCTAGACCTATGAGCTATCGGGGCAAAATGAAAAAATTTGTCAGGGATTGAAAATTTCACGATTTGGGTCGCGTGGCGTCCTACCCTTACATTCATCATTTACCCCAACCTACCCTTTTTCCCTTGCTTATAAACCTTTCTCATCAGTCACTATATCTATTGTTGAAATTCGCATTAAAATCCGTTGCGTACTTTAAAAGATCAAATTGTACATAGATACATACATAGGGACAGACGGCGGGAAGCGACTTTGTTTTATACTATGTATAATATAATAATGTAATCTAGGTTGACTTTTCTAACCATCGATGTTGTGCCGGTCCACAGTCTCGGCGTATCCCTCATTTGGGACAAAGTTGAGAGCATGTATACAGTTGTAGCACTGCGGCTTAATACTTGTACCTAAGCTTAAATATATTTATTATGTATATTTATTCAGGGCAAAACTAATTAATGTTAACAGCCTATAAGGGTGTGTCCCGATCTCGTGAACACGTGGCGAATGCGCTGTTGCAGCAAGGTAGTCATCATCACAGCCCATCTCAGTCCACTGTAGAACTTAGGGCCTCTCCCACGAAAGGGGAGGTTATTGCCATAATCTCCACGCTCGGCAGGCGGGTTGGAGATCGCAGTGTTATAAATATAACAATGGAAAACGCTGCTGCCCATTTTCCAGTCTATAGAGACTAGACATTTTGCCTCGAAAACATTAGTCGCCTTATACGACACCCACGAGTGTAAGGGGTTGGTGCTATTCTCTGCCGGACACCACACGGCAAGCAAGGTCCCTTTATCTAATTACTTAAGTTTACTCAATAGTCCATACCTCTAAAGTTAGCAAATTACAAATGACGATCCCAAATAAGGAAGTTCTGGCACTTTCCAGTTTTTCCCGTATCGGTACCGAGGTAGCTCTTAGTCGGCCGCTCTAGTCACGTACCCTACGTTTATCGCCGACACGTTCGGCTGCTGTAATAAAAACTTCTCTAAAATGAAATATTTAATGCTACCCCCGGCCGAGCGCTGTGTTCCTGGTGCCACTTCAATGAACAAACTTGTTTACGTTTACTTTTTTATATAAACTAGCGGTTTTATTGCACACCGAGGCTGAGCTACGCGCCAGTGTTACGACACGATGAAGAAAAATTGTGTTTCTCGTAATATGTTTAGCTGTATGTGTGTGTGGGTGTTGTTTGATACTTGCAGATAGGTGTATGTTATTGAAGAGGTAAAATTTGTCAAATAATAATTTCTATAAAAGATGTAAAACAATTTAAAATAAGTACGCGAGAGTGCCTAGGACTCGCGTCATGAGGGTTCCGAATAAACAAATGGAAAATATTTCATCTAAATCCGAGAAAAGGGTAAGTAGGCGAGTGCCCAGGACTCGCAGCATAAGGGTTCTGGACGAAAAAATATAACATTTCATCAATATCTGTTCAGCTTTTCAAATGGGTACTTACTCAAAATAATTTTACTAACGGTTGGAATAATCATCATTTGCCTGCCCTTATCCTGATTTGTATGAAATTTGTTTTGTTCTGTAGGTTTTAAGCCTGGGCAACATTAGATTTTGTAAAATGGAACACCTGATGTAGAACCATAGACCGCCATAGAAATACCGCCTAATTAATTTTGATGGGGTTTTCACAGTGTGGTAGTTTGGGGTCCTACTTAAAATCTCGGCCATGTTTCATCTAATTTGGTTAAGTAGAACTAGAGATACAGCTGGAACTCTCCATAGTACTAGCTTTCTTACATTCATTTAATCATTGATTCCTTTAAACCGGGAAATAAATTTGGTCAACCGGGAAAAAGGTAAATACTTTTTAAAACTTTAAATTCCCGATTTCGAACGAACGCGAACGAAGCGACCAAACGCCAGTAGGCAATTAACATTCTCGTCACACAATAAATCAATCAAATATCGTTTCTTTACCTTGTTTTGTATACATTGCCGCTGGGCGTGGCGGAAAAGCCCGAAGCCTTCCCAGAGGGCCTTTATTGAATTGTAGACAACTTTTGCGCTCACATTTACCGCCGCCTGTTTGGTCATTGTCCCTTTGAAAAGCAAACAAAAGGCTCCCCAGATAAAGCCGGGTGTAGATACTGGGGAATATTTTGTTGGGCTCTGATGAGTCGGGCGGACACGGGAGTTCGGCTAATTTGGCAGGTTTAGCGGTAAATGTGTAGGTACATAGTATTTCCTAAATTTAAATCTATTTTGTTACTCGTTTTCTGTGCTTAACACAGAGTAAAGATCCTTACAATGTACGTTATATGTAGACGTACTAGCACCACAACGCACCTGTGGTTTAGAATTTTTGTTACACAAAACTTAAGTGTGAAATTCATTATTATTCTAGGGCGACAGTTAGTACTTTTCATTAGCTGGACCGTTTGATGTCCGCTGCAGTAAAATAGCACTAAACCCTTCTATTCATTTCCCTCCAGTGTCCTCCAGAGTGACTTGTATGTTGACCAGCTATACGAACTTTGTAGACTAGAACATGGGCAGAAGCGTTTTCTGTTGCGGTGTGGTGTTTCTAATACTACGATAACCAAACCGAATGCCCAGTGGAGATTATGATAAAATTCTCTACAAATCTTAGGGCTCAAGTCCAACTGTGGGCAGTAATGGGCTGTTAATAACGATGATGATATTACCTCTATTCACATTGGAGGGGCAGCGTAGCGGCCGGCGGCTCTACGGCCTCACCATTGCAACCTTTAGGCATAATTAGGTATCTCCATTAGGAGATGCATATTATGACTTGATAGTCGAGCGCTCGCCTGGGGCGACCCTGCTTGGATGGAGCCTTTCAGCCTGCCGCACTACGCTCCCGACTGGCTAATCCGGCGTGAATTGAGCCTTATTGTGCCGTGATGAATCAGGCGGACAAAGGAATTTCGGGTAATTTGGTAGGTCAAGGTTGGCGACGCTCCGCTGAATGGAAAGAGTTTTCGGTGTGATAATTACTTATATATGTCGTGGCCAGATACTAGAATGTATTACTTCACGATAACATGGCCGACCATTTTGTATTTCGTTACAAAATGATAAATAGCGTCTGATGATATGAATAGCGTAACGCACGGCTACTTCGTGATAATTACCTATGATCAAACATTAGTGATCATAGACTTAAAATAGTTACATTATCCACTGTAAGAGGCGCTGATATCGTTTTGTTTTTGTGATGCGCCATAGCGGCGAACAAATGATTGTGTTACATATTTAATTATTTAGTAATAGTTGTCTGGAAGAGATCCCTTAAAGCGATAAGGCCGCCTTTGCGCGCAAATATATTTTGCTGATTCTTGTATGTTATCATATGTATGTGTGCAATAAAGTGTTTTTACTTACCTACTTAGTTACCAATAGTAAGGAAATTTGGGCCGACATTATAAGACAATTATTCAATAAATCTCTGAAACTAATTATATAACCTGTCGAAATCATTTCAAAATTAATAAGATAGGTGAACAGTAGTGTATTACAGAAATTATGGATATATATCTGAGCATTAAATTTATATTGACCATAAATACCTAGTAGACGTAAACTCAAAAGTCCTCAATGTAATTATTCAAAAAAATTTAAATACGGCTTTAAATCTACCAATACTTAGTTATCAATCCCTGTAGCAAGTTTAGAAAATCAGAACTTTCCTACAACATTTCTGTGTGTTATAAGTAGGTAGACCCAAATAAAGATACCTACACGAATGAAGTACACCTACACTATATAAGTGGCTAGGATTAGAGGATGTTCAGTGTCCGCAAGATAACAATATGAAAAGCATGAGTTTTTATTATTGTACTTTATTTACGCGATGCACAGACATGTCCAATAAAACACTTAACAGCTTGATCGCGATTTTATAGTGACGTTGACCGTGGTGTTATGTACCTATGTATAACTATACATAGTATAAAAAATATCGCTTCCCGCCATCTGTCCCTATGTATGTATCTATGTACGCTTGGATCTTTTAAACTACGCAAACGGATTTTAATGCGGTTTTAAACAATACATAGTGTTTAAAGAGGAATGTTTATACGAAAGAAAAAAGGGTAGGTAAAGTAAGTGTACGTGAACGAAGTCGATCCAGGTCCACTAATAGGTAAATATGGGCTGAACGTTAAAAGATTAAAATGTTAACGTTTCACCTTGAGTTTCTTAAAATGATACTCTCATAACTGTACTCTCCTTTGTCGGCGAGGCACAAACAATAAGCATTTATATCAGAGTGACCACTGAGCTGACAACCCTTCTAATAGAATAGAATAGAATGCAGTAAGTTCTGCCCATAAATGCAGACATAGCTCATATAATGCTTCATACCACAGAAATTATTTTATTTCTTTGCATACACTAAGCGCGGCTAATAAACAGAAATTTACGATCTCGTTAGATGGAGTTTAGTTTACGTTAAATTTAAAAATAAAATCCATTGATTTGCAATCTTTGTAGAGGAAATAATAAAGTGAAAAATTAAAATTTTCCTTATCCGCAATTGAGATAGCAACTCCTCAACAACTCTAGGCCAAATATTAATTCAGGTCACATTTGCCGTTCTGGATGTCCATGTTTGCAGAGATACAACTTTCCGGCCATCGAATTTAGAATGGTTTACTTTGGGCCCTGTGTATTTGACTATTTATGCAAATTGGATCTGGCGCAAGACAGGGGCGGAACTAGTAATGTTATTCAGGAGAAATAGCGGAGATAACATGAAGCAGCATGTTTTAGATGGGTACATTGTTCTATTTGTTTAGAAACATAAAAATTACCCAATAAGTTTGTTCCTTATATGCAATCGAATGTTCAGTAAAACCAGCGTATAGATCAGTAATGCCATCGATTTAAATGTTCTTTTTACTGAGAAACTTAAAATATCCAAATATATAAAATTACAGCTCATGACGTCTGAAGATGAAACGCTATGAGTCAGGGAATTTTGCAGAAATGTTTAAAGTATCTTTAATCTTCCCGTGGTCAGGTAGACAGAGCTTCTAACGTATTGGAAACAGGATTAATTGCCTTCACCCTCCATTTGTAATTTCCCGTTTGGTTGAAAAAATATCAGGCATTGGTCCTTTCGTTGCGGCGTCGATCTTATTCTTTTTTTGGTCGTAGAACTGTTGATGTTAGGTTGGGATAAGGAAGGGTTTTGCAGAATCCACCCAAACTTGCTAGACAGGTTAAAATGGCAGTGTTGAAATTACCGCTGTTGCCATCCGTCTAGTCGAACGGTTTACAGTTTTAATTTTTGACGTGAAAAATTCAATACCTTTTTTATGTACTACTTTGGCAACACCATAAGCGAACGGTTCAAAATTAGGTAAAATCAGCCAATTATAATATTGAGCTTTTTATGCCGATAATTAAAATTAAAAGCGTTTAACTAAAGGAGAGCGGTTCAAAAATAGTTCTCCTGAGCGTGGAGGGGGTTGGATTGCGGATCCGTCTAGTAGGCGGCGTCTACTCTTACGTATATTATGGTACATTCCCGCTGTCCCCATTATCTGTACCCCAATTGACGACAAGAACGGTCAGAATGCAACTTAGTATGTTCTACATACCGGTGAATTTGGCATGAGTAACGAAAAAAATGTATTTTATTTTTCTATCGCAATTTCAGCCGTATGCATAGCAAATTAGTGTTATCATTGTCGGCAGTTGTCAGTGGAGACACAGACACTATATGGACATTGGGAATACAGCCCCTTAGTGTCCCATTATTCACGTATTTTTGAACCGCTCGCCTCGAGTCGAACGGTTTACAGTTTTAATTTTTAACGTGAAAAATTCAATACCTTTTTTATGTACTACTTTGGCAACACCATAAGCGAACGGTTCAAAATTAGGTAAAATCAGCCAATTATAATATTGAGCTTTTTATGCCGATAATTAAAATTAAAAAGCGTTTAACTAAAGGAGAGCGGTTCAAAAATAGTTATCCTGAGCGTGGAGGGGGTTGGTGTTATCCTACTTTGTCTTGCAGCACATGGCCAATTGAACTTGCTTTATTACAGACAAAAAATTGACCCCCTCCCTGCGCCGGCCCTGGCTCAGAACAACCCGCGCACGCGCACGCGTCACGCCACGGCCGGCAGCTGCGTAATCCGATATTTTACACACCGCTGTTTAGCATTTCTGTTAGCAACACAAATTGTAATATCGTATTTCATACGTTCGCGTTTAGTTGGACCGTCGCGCGTCGCGCCGTTGCTATGTAACGCAAAATAATTTTTGGCTGTAATTGCGCTGAATGTGTCATTTTCACTCGTTCCCATGTTTTATGCGCGGTTTAGTTGAGTATCTGAATTTTGATTGTTCATTTTGTTTGTTTATTTAGAACGTATTATGCAGATAAATCGTTCACTGCCTATAATTCATAATTATATGAAACTAGTGGACCCGGCAAGACTTCGTTCGCGTACACCTACTTTACCCCTACCTACCCTTTCTTTCCTGCTAATAGACCTTTCTCTTGAATCACTCAATCTATTGTTGTATACCGCATCAAAATCCGTTGCTTAGATTAAAAGATCTAAGCGTATGCGATCTAGATACATAGGGACCACAGAACAATGATCGGGCCACACTGCCCGCGCGCTCGGACCCAGGGCGACACACATGGACTTTAAAGCTCTGTGATATTGACAGACGCGTAGGAAGTGACATAGATATGCACCTACTAGTGCGATTTGAGGACGACTTGTTTCACTGTACCACGAAGTAGGTAAACAGGGTTACCACTGAAATGTGACCATTAATAAACTATCTATTTGAATCAATTATCTTTATAGCAACAAATACGAAATACACATATCTAAAGGCGAATTTTTCTAACTTCATAAAACCAATATTTTTGTTAAACATCAACAAAATTACAAAATATGCAAGATGCTTGGAACGCTATTTTAAGACTATGACTCTGTACCCTAAGATATTCCACTTCAAATACTCTGGAGATATAGCCTTGTATTTCCTTGTATCCAGTTTATAACCCACAAGATGCATGGAGCCACTGTACCGGGGAGAGTCGGCATTATCTGATGAATAAAGTATGAATTTGAAAGTCGAAACTCATGAATAACTTTAATGTTATTTTATTCATAGATCGGTTATCTATCGATGAAATAAAGCTGAGGTTCATATTTGAATTAAGCTTATGATTTCTTGGCTGTGTAAGCGCCGTGCGCCCGTATGGAATATGAGACTGTGAATTTTAAATTTGAATTAAAAGTGGGAAACGTTTATAGAGTGTTTGAGAAAACTTTTCATGGAATAATTATTTATTTATTTAAAATTTCATGCACATTACAGTAAAAATGTGGACTTAAACCTCTTGTTCTTGTTCTTGTTACCTGCTAAATATTAAAATGACAATAATTTTTCTATACATTTTTGTATGTATTGTACGAATGTGTGGTAATTCAGTTAGAAAATATAAATCTGTATCAATATTATAAAGTGGAAAGAATATTGTTTTTGTTTGTTTGTAATGAATAAACTCAAAAACTACTGGACCGATCTTTACAAGTCTTTCACTAATAGAAAGCTACGTTATTCTCGAGTGACATAGGCTACTTTTTATCCCGGTAAAATAACAGGGTCCCGCTGGAAAGTTAAATGTTAATACAGATCCGAACTGCGTGCGGGTGAAAGCCGCTGAGTATGGCTAGTACTATCTATTGCAGGCTAAATTGTAAAACAAAAATCTGTTAACGAGCAAATGTAGAATAATAAATTGTTAGATACTTCTAACCTTAAAGTTTATTAATAACGACCGCGTACAAGGCGCACTTCTTAACTTAGCTAATTAATAAAGGAAAATCAAGAGCACACCCAATTTTAGTCGTTTCAAAGTAATATAGCTTTTAACGTTTATATTTTTAAAACTCTATATGTTATGATGTCAACACTACTAGCGTACGCGACTGTAACATTGCCCGTAGCTGTACTTTAATATTGTTAGTCGTAAATATCGACTATTGCCGAACGGTTTAGCAGTTATCAAAGCTATGTTTATTGTTTAAACAGCTGACACTGTTTAGTGCCGGGGAGCTTACAGAACGAGTTTATACCGCATGTGTGCCTGCTACGCACCCCTACTACATACCCCTACTTTTATTTTTAGTGTTCTGGGGCCCTGTTTTTGAATAGTTCGCCTCAATTCAAACGGTTTTTAACCGTACTCTTTCGGTGTTGCCAATGTGATTTAAAAATATATTGAATTCTTTATGCCAAAAATAAAATTGAAAATTATTTGAATCGAGGCGAGCAATTAAAAAATAGAGCCCCTGAAACTCTATTTAAAGGTCCCTGAAACTTTATTTAAAGTAAGGTGGAATCCAGAATCATTATGTTGCCAGTTTGTCTGTTCGCCTGTCGGGCACGCAAGATTCTCTTTCACAGGTACGGGTAAAGGTATCGAGTTGAATAAAAATGCTTCAAATATTATGGAAGCTGAACAGACTTGGATGAGACAGTGCATTTCTGTGGGTTCGAAACCCTAGAGGTGCCAGTCCTCCTCGCATTTGTCTGATTTATACTATACTGTTATAATTCTACCCCATTGGGAACATACGGACACACTGAAGGATTCGCATACAGAACAATAAAATAATAAGTACCATAATTACCTACTATTAGTTAATGAAAATGAGACAAACCATAAAAATTTACTTCACTGATATTCTATACAGAAATGTAACATTTTAATTATGTTTATGTATTAATGTAACAATCTAATTCGATACTTGCAATTAATTTACTGATGTATTTAAATTGCAAAGACGCTGCAAAGATTTTCTGGGTAAGTGGGGCTTCATAGACCAGGCACAGCAGCGATAGGCTGTGGAGCTCCATCCCAAACCATGGCGCATCTGCTCTCTTGTCCTTTTTGTCCTGCTACTTGCGCGAGTGAGGAATTGTTCCTGGCGACTGATAATGCCGTTGCTGTGTCCGACTACTGGGCAAGCCAGTGTTTTCCAAAATTGACTCGACGAAGAAGAAGGCTGGTTATGATTTATGAAAAATTATTCTATCGCTGCTGCGAAGGAGGATTTTTTTTTAAATGAGTATCATCAGTTTTACTAAAACCAACAAGTGGCTCTTTTTATGGCCTTATGGCTTATGCAAGGCGATGCGTAACGCTATACGCAACGCATTGTCTAAAGTCTTTGGCGGATCCGGAGTAAGATATTGCAATAATCGAAAAGCTAATAATAACCATAACTATGAGCGAGGTAACGTAAAATAAACCCATGGTCCTTACCATGCTGTTCTGAATTGATATATACGGATTTCACGACTATAAAAATCAACGAAATTGTTTGATTTTTGTAAATACTCTACTACATATTATGAGATAATGGGCTCGTCCAAAGGAAATTCTTTTGAACAATTATCAGTAATAACAGTCGTACCCAGTGACTGTGAGTACGTTCCCAGGTGGGTGCGACTGGGAATAAATGGTAATAATTACAACAATTAAATAGTAATCACGACAATTTTGTCGTATTGACATGTTGTCAGCCAGATTTTTAAAAAAATCATTGTTGAATTTACCCTCATAGAATTGCAAGGTATCAGTACAGAATAAAAAATTTCTTTTACTTCTTCTTGGAAACGGCAAATTCGATTATGGTGAAACATAAACCGACTAGTGAAATGTCACCTTTGTTACTACTTTTGTCATACAATTACATCAGGTTACAGGAGCGAAACTGTATAAACCGTATTACGTGTTTTTTTATTTTTTGGCCTAACTTTACTTAGACATGTTATGTAAAAAACATTGTGATTTAATGAATACATATGCCAACAAAGCCCTATAATGTGTGTAACAAGTGGACTATGTTTTTAATCCTAGACAAGACATGGAGGGTAAATATATTATGTAAAAAGGGCCAAAGTATGCAGTACAGACATAAATTATGATTACCAAATAAAATCTTTCGATACAAAAATAACACCGACTTCAAATCACAAAAAAAGTAAAAAATAATGCCTCAATCATTTCAAATAGAAAAATAACTTTCCTAATCCATTTATAGATGACGGAGTTCTGAGTTAACAAACATTAAAAAAAGAACATTCAACCGCATTGAGAACCCACTCCGTATTTTGAAGTTAGTCAATAAAATTAAATAGGGATAAATGTTGTAATGTAAACTGATCGTCAATACACTAAAAATGTGTAATGTGTATTCTTGCTACAAATGCTACGTCGTAGCATTATTGCTATGAAATCGCGTCACAAATGCAAGAATGTGCTCCAATTTTAGATGTCCTTACTTTGACCTTACGTAGGCGTTCGTGCAGACTAGAACTTCGGATTAGTCTAGGCTTGGTGAGGAATACCTAACCCGAATTGAATTGCTCAACGTTTATTTTGAATGGAAATATATTCGAAATTCAAAATTCGGCATGCTTAAGCGGTTCGATTTGATTTGGAAAGCAGTCTTTAGAATAATTTCTGTGAAGAAAATTCCAGTTATGATTCAGCCGAGCCGTGTAATCGTACCGAATATGGTATAATAATTGCGTTCTAATTGGATTTAAACCTCGTAAGGTTATATGTATGTGGTGATAAAGCTGCGATCCGGATTATTGCATAGGATTTGCATCAGCTTGCTGGCAGCGTGTGGCGTTTAGCAATTCCGAGGGGAATAAAATTGAAAACAACCCGCCCCGCAGTAAACTGGGTTAAAGTTAAAACGTTACACTTTTATTGGTTATGGATGTATTTCTTTACTACTATACTGGTATATGTAACCTATGAAGTTTGAGAAACTCATATAGGATGTTTGTCCTAGAAAATTTCATGTTACATGTATTGGTGAACTTATAGAATAAATGTCTATAGGCTGCGGTGACTGCTGACCATCAGGCGGGCAATAAGCAGGTTTGCGACTTTAGTAGTATTAAAAATAGGTGAATTATTTGTAACTACGAGATGATAAGTTAAAGCGAAAATGCTTTTGTTTTAGTGTCTAGATAGCAAAGCTACGAAGTATATTACTGGTTACACTGGTAAATACGGTATTTGCCATGTGGAAAGCAAGTCTAACACCCGTATTCGGAAACGTTACTATGAGGTCTCATAGTGCGCGCAAACGCACGGGGTTCTAACTGACAATACTTGAGTGGCGATCGGTATCATGCATCCGTCAAAACTAACAGAATTGACCAATCATAGAGCCTTACCGTTGGCGATGCGAGGTTAACCAAGGTATTCCGCTGGGAACTCAGAGACTGTTTGAACAGTTTAGGGCCCCGCCCCGTGACGGTATATCGGTATAGAGCATAAGTATTGAACGCAGTGCGATCACTTAGCAATAAGCGTAAGAGCTAACGAGCACTGTGAGAATGCATAGAACGGCTACTTTACAGCACGTCTTTAAAATACTTCTGTAAGACATGAGGATGTAGATTTGAATCGCTTGCCTCGATTCGATAGGTTTTCAATTTTGATTTTTGACATGATAAATTAGTTATTTATGCAAGTATTATGCAAGATGCTGAATTTCCTTATTTTTGAACCGTACTCTATCGGTGTTAGCCGTGTGGTGACCGGTAGAGTAGAATAGCACCAACCCCTTACACTCGTGGGTGTCGTACAAGGCGACTAACGTTTAGAGGCAAAATATCTAGTCTCCATAAACTGGAAAATGGGCAGCAGCGTTTTTCATTGTTATGTTTGCAACACTGCGATCTCCAACCCGCCTGCCAAGCGTGGAGATTATGGCAATAACCTCCCCTTTTGCGGGAGAGGCCCAAAGTCCTGTAGTGGACTGTTATGGGCTGTGATGATGATGATGACTCTGTCGGTGTTAGCAATGTGATTTAAAAAATATTGAATTTTTCATGTCGAAAATGAAAATTGAAAACCGTCCTAATCGAGGCGAGCGATTCCAAAATAGGGCCCCAGGTTCCATTTACACACTCTAGCGAGTCTGCTTTATATACTTTGTGCTCGAATAAAGTTGTACGTATAAACATACTACTAGCACACACATGGCGCTTATAATTCATCTTGGTTTTCTGGTGTATTTAGTTCACGCCATGCCCCTCAGATCGACGCAGCCGCAAGTCCCTCCAACTCTTTGACAAATGACACCCACCGCCGAGGTGCCAAGCATACACGTATAATGTATAGCGGGGGATGATTTTTCAATCCGCACCCATTATCTAGAGATTATAAGGGTGGGTCCAGACAGATTTGGGATGTTTTTGTCCGTTTTGCGCGGGTTGGAAGGGGCAGTAGAGAACGCGGGTCGATAGTTAAAGGAGAGACACGACGAGATGTGCTGATTTTAATCTACATGTAGCTACAGATGTGTATTTTCAGTTCCCTAATGTAAGACGGTAGAATAGTTTCCAATTATGGATTTTAAGTCAGAGCTTGTCGTACGTACGTTAAGAAATACGCAGATTTTGATTTCTATCATATGATGGGATCCAAGTGTACAGAGAGAATCTTGCCGGATATAGCTTCAGTAAAATGGTGGTGATGCTATTAGTAAGATTTTCTTTGTTTTTTTTTTTTATAATATAAGCCTTCAAGGTTAAAGTAAATAGTCTCCATCATCGGCCGCATCGTCACTCACCACCAGATCATCATTATCATTAAGAATGGAAATACATTGGTTAGTACGGTCATAGTGTTATTACTTATCAATAGCTTATAATAGTCTATATTACTTCACTTTCGTTTCTGTTGGAACTTCACTGGCTAACGTGTAACTTATTGTCTTATACTGCCAGTACTATTGTAACTAAGAAAAATAAATTATCAAATAAGCAAGGATATCTCATTGCTCATTGTTAATCGTAGTTTAAATATCAATAGCCCCAAATGGGTAGTCCCCCCACTTTATGGAGGGTATTGCCATGAAGTCAAAGCTGTAAAGAAAATAACAATAGAACAGCTGTTATTGTTTGTATTTTTTAAAGCGGCAGGTAGCGGTCAACAACACCTTCTATTCATTTAGTAGGTACTACTAGATTAGAATATACCTAAGTACAGTATTAGTATACAAGTATTGTGTATATTTATGTGTATTAATGAAGAAAGAGAGAGAGAGAGAAATTCCGTACAAGTCTATCAGCACCAATTTTTCGCAAATTTCCATTACAATAGACGCCATCTTCAAAAACATTATCCACGCTTATCTTTGAGTTTAAGTGAGCGCATCTAAACGACCAACGATGTGATTTATCGACGCAGTTGACGCCTGTTGGTGGCGAGCCGTTATTTTTTAAACCCCGCTTTATCTTAACCGTTTTCCGATCAGGCCGCGAGATTAACGTAAAATGGCGGGCAATCTGACCAGGCCAAGTTGCCGCTACACTTGTCTAGCATTATCTTGGAAAATATTTAGCCAATGATACTCAAGTAACGGGTTTTCCATGGAAAAATAAACGAGCAAGTACCGGCCAAGTGCGAGCCGGACTTGCTTGAGAGGTTTTCGAAATGGAATTTAAAAAAGAAGAAAATAGTTTTTTTTTTATTTTTTTTTATTTTTTTGCCCAACGCTAAGGAAATGGGCACCCTCCGGTATAGCGGTTGGGAGGGAGGAGGTGAACTCTCATGAGTATCCCAGCCGGCCGGCCGGACTGGTTATGCACGACTCGCCAAAAAAACCTAGGCGCATACGTACTAAACACCCCCTGGAAGCACCTGTAGCCATAAGGGCCTTTCAGGTTTCATCGGATGCTACACCCCGTAGGGACGGGGTGCGCTCAACGTCACTCCTTACGGAGACCCCAGAAGGGGGTCCCGCTGCTGTGGATTGGGATTGGGGGCCTACGGGGGCCGCTGAAACGGCAGGGAGGGGCTCTGTCGAGTCGTCCTGAGCCTCCAGGAGGAGGTTTAGGGCGCACGACAGTTCGTCGGGGGGATCCGTGAGGACGTGTCTCGGTCTCCGTACCACGTGGCCGGAGACCGGGCGGGGAGCGTAGGCTGCTGCCTCTCGCACGAGCGGATTGGGATGCTCCTCCGCGGCCTTGAAAAAGGTCTCGGAGAGCGTTCTAAGAAACTGCTGCAGGGTAGGCAGGTCCATGTCGTGGTGTAGGTCCGCATTGCGGACGTACCATGGAGCCGCCGTTGCCCTACGGCAGAAGATGTTCTGCACAATTTGCAGTTTCTTAATGACGTGGGAGCTCGCGTGAGCGAAGACGGGGGAGGCGTATGTCAACACCGGTCGAATGCACACCTTGTAGAGGGTTCGCTTGTTCCTGAGGGACATTTTACTGAATCGACCCAACATACAGTTGAGGCGACCCAGGTAGAAACGGGCGGTGCGGCACACTCTTTCGACGTGGGGCCGGAAAGTGAGCCCTTTGTCAAGCGTGACGCCTAGATATTTTACAGCGCGCTGCCAGGGAACTAGTTTCCCTTGCATGCGGAGGGGAGGGGGGTCGCTGTCACCCCGTCTGCGCTTAACATCGAAGCAAACCGCGGAGCTCTTCTCCGGATTCACTTCGATGCGCCACAGTTTGAACCAAGCTTCGAGCTTGTTCACCGCCTTTTGGAGCTTTGCAATGCCTTCGCCCTTTGGCGTAGATTGCCGTGTCGTCGGCGAAAAGGGACAGTTGCACCCCGTTGTCGGGGACGGGAATATCGTTCGTGTACGATATATAGAGTAGGGGAGAGAGTACAGAGCCTTGCGGGACGCCGGCCTTCAGTTGACGTCGGGAAGACAAAGTACCTTCGTGTCTGAACCGTAAGGTACGGTGTTTTAAATAGGACGCTACTAATCAGACGAGTCGATCGGAGAGACCAAGCTTGTATAGCTTGTAAACAAGGCCTTCGTGCCAGACTTTATCGAAGGCCTTGGCGACGTCGTAGAAGACTGCGACCGTCTTTTCTCTCTTTGGGTAGAATCCATTGATTATGTATTCTACTATACGATGGACTTGTCTGGGGCAATTGTGTTTGGTACGAAAGCCGAATTGATGGGGAATAAGAACATGGTCTTTGAAGAGATGTTCTTTCATTCGAGAGAGCACTACTCTCTCGAATAACTTCCCTAGTGCCTTGAGGAGGCTTATCGGGCGGTGGGATGACGCTACATTTAACGGCTTTCCCGGTTTGGGAATGCCTATGACTATGGCTTCTTTCCACGCGGTCGGAAAGTGGCAATGGTCAAAGCAAGCATTAAAAATGATCGCTAACAAAGTAAGCACCTGCTCGGGGAGGTACTTAAGCGCTTGGTTGGAAATTCCATCCGCGCCCGGCGCTTTGTTAGATTTGAGACCCTTGATGAAGGAGTGGATCTCGTCGGGGGACACTGTGACAGGTTCCGTGGTGGGAGGGAGCGAGGTCTTTTGACGGACTTCGTCTTCCACCGCACGCACGTGACCGGGATTGCACTCCATGGTGCTAGGGGAGCATTGTGAAGCAATGCTGTCTGCAAAGCATTCGGCTTTCTCGGTGTCCGCAAACGCAATTGTGCCGTCTGGGCGAACAAGAGGAGGGATGGAGATTCTGGCGTCTGTACGAAGGGCTTTCGCCACTTTGTAGTACGCTTGATGGGACGGGGAAATCGTCTGCATGAGGTCTCCCCATTGGGAGTTCCTCATTTCGTCGAGACGTGCTCGCACTGCCCGCTGAAGTCGGTTCGCAGTGCGTCTGTACTCTGGGGTCGGATAGAGTGCGGCCTTCCGGAGGGCTGCGTTTTTGGCTTTGATCAGGTTTCGGACTTCGAGTGGAAGTCCCTGCCGATTAACGACAGGGGCTACCACTTCGTTGTCCTTCAACGCTGACCGAATGTGGGACGTTAACGACGCTACCGCAGCGTCGATTTTATCCGAACTATCGAAGTAGTCGGATGAAAAATCGAGCGGCGAGTCGGGCGCGTCCATGACGGCCGCCATGGACTCTTCGAATCCTTCCCACTTCGTGAAAGTTCGCGGCAGTGGGGGAGAGATAGGGGTGGGGGAGCCTAGTACTAGGGAGACTGGACGGTGGTCGGAGCCTAAGTCGTCGAGGGTGTCGATCGACCGGAGGGTGAGCGACACGCCCTTCACTAGCGCAAAGTCCAGTACATCGGGACGGTGATCCACTCTGTCTGGGTAGTGGGTAGGGGAGAGGGGGCAAATCACGTCTAGGTCGAGAGACCTAACGATGTCCATTAAGTGGACACCGCTCGTGTTGGTGGAGGTACACGAATAGTTTTTATTATAGTCAATAGATACAACCATACACAATATAATGAAATATTGACTGTGTGATTTTTTTTTTAAAATGAGACTTGTTTTAATGGGTTGATGATCACTCAGCAGCATGGGCCAGCTAAATTCAATTTACGACGTGACTTGAGTGGTAATTCTTTCAGTCTGACTCTTTGAACAAACTTGACATAAAAGTTCAGTACAGCGCCATCTATTTATAAGGAGATAAATCTTGCTTTTTTATTTCTATAACTGTCAAATTGAAAATCTCACATTCTTAGATTAGCAGAAAGATTTTGTATCCAGAGCAACATGTTATTCGTGAATTTGATTAATCTTGACACCTTTTTGCGCGAATCTGAGTCACACACGATTTTTTTATACAATGTAATAAAACAGTATAAAATAATTTTACTACAATTACTAATATTACCTGTATACATATAAAATTTGGTCGTTGTATTCGATATATTTTTTATACAACACAGGTGGCAAACAAGCTTACGGCCTGTCTGCAGCAAGCAGTATTCGATATTACAATATAGAAAAATAAAATAACTCTAAAAACCTGTAAGCTTAAATGTGGGACCTCCCTCAGTTGTTATTTGAAAAGATAAAAGCATAATATTTTAAAGGCAAATCAGTTTAGTGTTGAAAATCCAAAATACGCTTATAGCTCACGATTTACTTCCCTTTCGGATAAGCCCGAATCTTTGACTGCTGGCCTGATAAGTTATCTCTAGGAAAGTTACGCGGTGCCCACTTTCCAGCAAGTGGCCCGCTTGCCTGTTTGTCTGCCGTATAACATAATAAAAAAAAGTTACAAGTATTTAAATACCAAAAAAAATTTTTTTTTTAACACTTCGTAATCAATTTTATCGACAGACGGTCGACTTTTTAAGATTTGCAATCTGACCGGAATATTCTATGATCTGGAAATAATTTCCTGATTTTCTGGATATATCAGATCGATATAGTAATAACATAGAGAAAAAAAATACTACGTACAAGTAACAATGACTGCTCTACTTTTTTAATACTACATACACAAACACACTTATTCCCGTTTCCCACAGGGGTAGGCAGAGACTGTTGAGTGCTACAATGAACTATAATCCTGACCGGACACACCTATTTCGCTTCTTCCACATTCTTACATCTTTAATACTAAATATTTTATACACTATCAACTGCATTTTTCAATAAAAATATGATCAACACTTTTTATATGCTTGGACAAAATAAGCAAAAGTTGATCGTAAAATATAGCTTGGCAACTCCTAATTAGATCTGAATATACCTATTTAGAAATTAATCCTTAATTAAAAGAATGCTCCAAATTAATTGCTTAGTTAATACCAATTAAGCGCTAAAAATATTACGTTACTAGTCCACTTGAATTTCCTTCCAAATTCGTTAATTTTTATTTTTTGCCATAGAACTGGGAAAGTGAAAGGGAACTAATGAAAAGTTATAATTATGTAAAGAACGAATGGCAAAAATATTGCCGTATTGAGTGTGAAATCCACGCCATGCGTCACAGAACATAGGCCCTATTTTTAAACGGCTTCTCTCAAATAGAACGGTTTTCAATTTTCATTTTTGGCATGCATGCAATTGATTGACAGGAACTGCTTAGTAGTATCTAGTGGTAACGTGATGCTTGAAAGGGTATACCTACTCCTGAGGTAGTCTCATTTTTACCAAGGCAGGAGGTGGTCACGAAATTTCGGAGGCATCGACGGAAACCTTATATTATGCAAAGATTATATTATGCACGTACGTACGTATTTAAGTTACCTAAACACCACTGAAAATTATGAAATATTTTTATCTGAAATAAAAAATTTAATCGTTTTAAAATCACAAAGAAGTACCAAAACAAGACATTTAACATACAATACGAGTAACTTAGGTATAATTTATTTTTAGAGTCTCTACTTATTGCCTCCTAAAATATATTGAGGCACTTCCCGAAGGAGTAGAAAGAAACTAGAATTTTTAGGCTAAGTAGATTTAGGATACAAGTGGAGGAAAAACTCTTTTTTTTTAAACAGCTCATTTTTACTCGGGTCACTCCTTGCCAGGGACTGTATTCTCGTATAATAGGGGTTCTTAAAAGTTTACACTCTGACTCTGAATTTAGAAAGAAGAGACAAAATCCCACCAAAAACACAACACCAAGCAAAATAAGGCCCAAGTTGATGTCTAAAAATCACGGCCTCTTGAAGTACTAAGATCTAAAATTGGCCCAACATCTGGCAAAAATGTTATTCTAAATAAATTACATACCCAAATAATAAGAGCTCGAGATTTCTGGACAGGAACATGGGCCTTATTTTTTAGAAGTGTTTAATGACATTACTATTTACTCAAAAACCATCTCTCATCAAAAGCTCTAAAAGCAAATACCTACAAACTAAGCAAACGTAAAAAGGGATTTTAAAAAGCATATTCAAATTGGCCCAATAATCTGTGATGGTCGCTTTGTGCAATGAAGCTCGTTTGCACTGGGCGTCTCTTTTGAAAGGCAAAAAAAAATAGTGGAAATAAAAAAATGCCACTGCACGCAATCAACCGGCCCTGCTGCGATTAGCTTGCGCTCGCCGACAACACGTAGAGCCCTGTCTATGCCCCTCTGCAGGGAGTTTAAAAGAACTATAGAATAAAGTTACTTTGTGGGTATTTGTAAATTTTGTAGCAACTGTCGTGAACTTAATTCTATCAGAGTAGTAGGTACCTTTATAACCATTAATTTATTTGACAACGTAACTGAAAATAAATAAATTAAATAATAATAATAAAAATTGTATCCATTAAATCTTATGGGATACATTTACATTAAATTTTAACGTCTAGAATAATATGTTTAAAAGGTAATTAATAATAACTAAATGAACAAGTAAGTAAAATAAGTACTACTGAGTATGACAACTCTTTGGTACTTATGATGTACCCGCGCTACTTGCGCGGTTATTTGCCTCCTAATACAAAAAGAAGAAGCAAGCAAAAAGTACTAATTGCTCTATGTCACGCTAAAACAATTGTTTTATTATGGTAGTAAACAGTTATGTTACATTGCACGAATTTACGATTTATACAGCTTGTCGACCTACAACTACCCTAAATAACAAATTTTACGGTTAAGAGTGCCGACACGACAAATTCTTGACTGTATCCAACATTAGAAATAAGAAACACTATACCTGTACATGAATTTTTTGGCATTTCAATTTCACCAAATGATGATTTAGATACTTTACAACGTTCGACCAGGTAGGCAGATACAAGATATAAGGAACTACAGCTACAAATAAACAACACAAAACAAACTATATTCATAGTATTTTCTTGGCAACATTTAGCGTTAATACTGTCGTTTATAATATTCAGTGCAACCTTATAATTTGCTTTTATGCACAATCTGCCATTTGCCTACTCTTTGTAGCTTGTTATTTTAAATTGGACACATTTGTGTTTGAAACGGTGCACTGTACGTCCCATTACATAACCGTCTGTAGTGCAGGCAGTATATAATTTTTTTCTGATTGTCAGAAGATATGTGTTTTGTGTAATTTAGTTGATGCTTGGTTTGGCCTTGAAGAACAGGATTAAGTATTCGTTTTTACTGGCACATGTTTTTCGGATTTTTGAAGAAAAATTAAGAGATATGTTTTTTATCTTGTACATTTGCCCGTTCTTGAATAAAGTATTTTGACAGATGGCCAGACGAGTGGGTTACAAAGTGCTCCCAGAAGTGTACCGCTTTTTTGTTCTCAGACACGCGACCCTAAAACTTCGCTTAGCTGAAGGGCATTGTTTAACATACTTCACGAGACAAAGACGATTGTTTAAAATGCAACATATCCCATTGACACAAAGTGAAACGTTCCTGAAACAGAGTGAAACTCAAAAACAACTTTCGAGCTTTGGCAAGTTATCGGAAGCCTCTTTGTGAAATACTATCCGATATTTTCCAAAGTAACTGCGCGGGGCAAGTTTCCACAGCGCCGAGATATAAGTTGCCAACTCCGAGTTCCCCTGCTTCCTTCTGTATGGAAAGAAGTATAATTTTTTCAAAGTGTACGGGTAGTATAACGAGATGGCGGGTTTTTGTGGACCTCAATATCAGGAGGTTCTCGAATATTGGGCGCGTTGGCGCCGGCGGTGTCCGCTCGAAATTCGTAATACTTTAAGCAAACTCGTGAGTTGGAGTTGCGAAGTTGTCGAGTGAACAGGTGCTGCGTCGAATACGTCTGATATTCAGGAGCGAGGTGCTGGGGATGCGCTTACATACAAAGCGAAGGAGAACGCCTTTCATAGCGCGCGTTCAACTACGAATTCTTAGTATTGGACGGTGGCGTCGGCTTTTCCGAGGCAAAGTGGGTTGATCTTCCTTTGTTGTGAGAATAAATTATGTTTCCTGCTCGTCTACAGGTACCGTTTGACTAATTAGAAACCTTTAATAAAGTCCAAGGCACAACCTGAATGTGGATGTTTAATTAATACAGGTACGAAGCTGCCTTAGGTGACATCCTGTGTCTAAGGAATCTTAGAAAAGGTATAAAGAGGTGTCGCTAGGTTAATGTGAACTTTGTGTCATATCCTTGGTATCGTGGCTCGGAGCTAGCGCGTCGAGATAACGAAGCAGGCGCGGCACGTGACGCTCCCGCTTGAAAACTTTGGATTGATTATTTGAGGAGCGATTTTGAAGTGGCGTCCTATTTAAATTGGTCATGGTGGTCATAGTGTGAGATTGTATGTGGGGTTTGGGAGTACTCCTAAACTATTATTTAGCAGGAAGCTTCTGACTTCTTAGTGTTATAGAGTAGGTACTTTCGGTCTCAGAAAAACAATAGGAATCCGTGATATACTTGAATTTTCACAAAGATCTGCAATACGCGCGAATCAAAACCATGGGAGACCGCTAACAAACATAAACACGAATACCCAGTAAACAGGTAAAATAATAAGGTAATATAAGGAGAAAGATCTTAATTGCTAGTCTAGAGAATGCTCGAACTCATTTTGTAAGAACAAAGCTGATTAAATTGCTGTTGAGCTCGTGGAGATGCTTCATTGCATTCGCCAGCGGCCTCGCGGGTTGGCTCGTGTATTTATAAATAAAACCAGCCTCCAACTTATCATGATTAAAATGCTTTTATCATAGGGGTTCTGCCTTTGCAATAAATACGTCTTTTAGATATATGTCTGAAAGTACCTATCTATACACACAATAAACAACTTGCTTTTCACTGCAACATTGTCCGCGTGGAACAGTTTTGTCCTAAAATTAAAATAATAACAAAATCAAATTTTAGATTAAAAAATGAAATTTACTTTTAAAAGTTTTGAAATAATTGGGAAATATAAAGCACTTTCTGTGCCAATTTACCGCTCCACATACCTCAGGAAGCGTATAACCGCTACGTGAAATTTTTTTAATCTATTATTGACTTTTTATTTTAAACAGGGTTCATGGGGAGACCAGAATGCAAATATAGCTATCAATATCATTATTGTTATCGCTGCTGCATTCTATTTATGTAAAAAACGGTCCTTATACAAAGCTATCTAAAAATGAACAATAAGGGTGCCCAACTGTAACCCTATATTTTAAAAATTAAATTTCGCAACAACTGCGTGATAAATCATCATAAAATGTGTCATATGTTACAATGTTGCTCGTCGGGCACAAGCATTCATTAATCACTTTTTCTTTGTCATAAATTTTCGAGCTACAAAAAATAGGCATACCTACGTTTCATCAATTCTATGATGAAAAACTCGAGCACTAAAGCCGCGAGACGATGTGTCATATTTTCAAACACATTCAGCAGTGGAGGGCAATTAATGTGTTCCCCTTTTGTGAAATGTAACCCTACGACCAATGCGTGTCACAGTTTCATGAAATTTTGATAAAATTCTGTTGCTCTCGAGAAAGTTAGTTTTATATTTGGTTCTAATTCATTATCATCGGCCGGCTAGAGTCTACTGTTGCTCTTCATTAGTAGAGTCCTTTTATTTCTAATTCATTGCGGGTATTATACGTACATGGTTCCAAATAACCTAGCACCATGTACTAAAACTTCTAGAACACGAGATAAATTCTTAAAAATAAAGTCGCTTTCCGCGTCTGTCTGCCTGTATATCCTCTGTCTGGTCTGATTTTAATGCGGTTTTTACTTTCAGTTAGAGAACTTTCCTTCCGGTAGGTTTATATGTATAATACATAATATAAATAATAGGAAAACCGAAAAGGCAGGGCCGGTCGCTAGCATTGCATAACATAAACCAAAATTCTAATCAGACTACAAACTGCACCGGCCTCGCTGATTAAAATTATACAATCACTAGCTTTATGCACATCAAAAGATTTACCCGTGGCGGCGGGCTTGGCTTGGCTCAGCATAATAGAGTGGATAGTTCCCTCCGTGCGGTTTTACGCTATGAGCCATTGTTATCTGGCCTGGCTGGTGGATAAATTTGGCCCCCGTCTGGCTTTATTAGTGCTACCCGATTCGGACGTGGAAGCTGATATTGGGGGTGCGTATAACCCACCCTTGGCTAGATATCGAGGTTCACGCTGCACGCATCGGTCGGAGTAACCGAACGCACAATCGATGCGCTGTATGTAGGCATACAACAATGCGAATATGCGATACGGGGAAAGCTATCGCTCCTTGATTGCACAATATGCGAGCAGGCCGTTCCCATTCAGGTTTAGTTGCATGCGCTTGAATCGATATTACGTGTATTATTTAGCTTTGTATCCTCTAATGGATGAGGGGAGTCCTGTGATCAGTTTTGGACAAAGAGATACATCATAGTCTATGCCATAATGGCAAGGCATGTCTGAATGGGCATACAGCAAATTGTTACTTGCGTTACCTATTTGCCGTATTCCGTTTGTAAGCTCAGATCCTGGGCACGAGGCATCTATGAAATTGTGTTACTTACAGAAAATTTATGTATCAGTCGTAGTTGTAAGATCAAAATCACCGTCTCTCAGGTGGGTTGTCTACCTACTTGTTGAAAATGTAAAGCGTCTGA
The DNA here is from genome assembly GCA_905147135.1 of Blastobasis lacticolella. Classification (NCBI taxonomy): domain Eukaryota; kingdom Metazoa; phylum Arthropoda; class Insecta; order Lepidoptera; family Blastobasidae; genus Blastobasis; species Blastobasis lacticolella. The sequence goes on from LR990045.1 coordinate 16,552,073, forward strand.
AATCGTTATTATTTATCAAGTTTTGCAATAATTTTACACGCCAAAATCAACTCAATAGCACTCTTCACAAGTAAAATAACCAACTTATTTAGTCCAGAGTGTTGGTACAGCAATTTGTTTTTAACAGCACATAGGAGCGTAATCTCGGACGTTCAGGCCATAGATCATAGGATTAATGTTCGCGCGCCGATCTCCGGCTAACGTGGCTGCGCCGGCCACACTAGGCACACACACACACAGTTACCTATATAATCACACCATATATCCTGATATCCTCCCATACACACACTTACTCAGCCACTCTCAACTGTAGAACGTAATATGTATTTCGTGTCGTTGAGCGGTATGTGTAGTGTCCATTGTGTTATAATGCTCATAGATCTAATATTCAATACTTACTTCTGTAAGTAATCAATTATATATTTTTTAGTCCGATATGTATTACAAAACATTATACAGGTGTTGTAAATTACGTCTAAAATGATTAAACATGACAACGTTAATAGGTACTGCATTTGGTTACCAAAGCGCTACATACAAAGTTTGATCATATTTTCAATATTTCGCTATCAAAGTCAATGAAATTTTGTAGATGTGATCAAGAAACTAATATCTATGCTAGTGGTATATCAGATTTTCGTTACAATATATAGTTTTAAAGTTACACGGGATTTAAAATTTGTATGGAACGATTTATTTGCTACTTACTCGTGGACTTCATGGACCCACATATGTGTGTAATAGTGTGTCTGTGGCTTTGTGTATGTGTGGAGGTGTGTGTGTCTGTTTGTGGCATCTTAGATCCCGAACGTTTGAACCAATATCGATGCGGTTTCCTTTGTTTGAAAAGCTGGTCGTGGGTTATTCGACTTTTTCTTTGAATTGAATTGAGTTGTATTAATTTAGGTCATTATTATTTTGTCCCATTGAAATACGCAAGACCTTCGTAGTGTAGACTAGAAAACTGGTAGCAGCGACTTCAATAGCGTCGGTAAGGAGGCAGTAGTGTGTTATATAGCTACTGCGATTATCAATTTTTTTTAATTTTTTTATTTGGTACTATCGACCCGGCCCGCACAGGTTCGCCAATTTGTACACCTTAAAATTTCTCATACATAACTCAGTCTATTGCTGAAAACTGCAAGAAAATCCGTTCAGTAGTTTTTGAATTTATCGCGAACATACAGACAGACCCGGCGTGGGACTTTGTTTTTTATAATCTAATAATATAATTTATTATAGTTTTTTTAAATCGATAGTATCACAACACTGATGTTTATGATTGATTAATTACTTTACAAATAAAGTATCCAAAAAGCAAACTTTCCGTTTATAATTTTGGGGAGAATCATGGAGAATCCTTGGGAAAACCGTGGGACGTTGAAAATGTAATTAATTTTCTTGTCTAGCCATCCGACCTTGAAGGAAACAAGAACAAAATAGAAAATCTATTAGTACTTTTTCGTAACTTTTGTTTTGATGGGTTCATCTTTTAATATATTAAATTACAGAGTAAACCTAATATAAGTGGTTTGTATTAATATTGTCTAGTGTATTACTAAATTGTGGCTTATTGTACCTATTCATGTCTGTATTCAACGTAAAGTTTGAGTTTAAGCCGAGTTTCAGTTAGTTTGCTTTGCGCACACTCCAAGGAATTTATATTGAACTAGTATTGAACTAATACAACTATTATAGTCGATCAAGCATGAATTGTATTACGTAATACAGCTATACCCTAACTATAGTTTACCCCTGGCGAAATGAAGTTGCTGTGAAATATGTGGTTCTAAATTCGATGTAATATTAAGTTCATATAATAAGAAAAAGGTTAAGTCTAGTGGCATCCTGCGAGACCGATAATAAAAGTAAAGCAGTGTATGCCGATGCCGGTAATCGGATGGGTAACCGTTTCGTACTTTGAGGCTGATAGATCTTCAGCACCGCAACGAGCTCGCATCTCGTTAGGTGTGTCTCCTAACACTAGACTGAGAGTGGGCGAAATTCTCGGGGGGCGATTGGCACTCCGTGGCGCGTGACGAGGTTTGTGTACTGTTTTCTAGATATAGGTTTTAAGACTTTCGTCGTTATTTACTGTAGTAAACTATAAAGTGTACTTTCATCACACTTATTATCAAGTTGGTGCCATGGTTATAATTGTTTTTACCTCGATATTCGGCGCAGTTCCATGCGTTATGGTCACGAGTAGATTCTTCTCGTAGCATGACGCATGCAATTGCGTCGAAATATCGAGGTGAAAACAATGCTAACCATGGCAATAAACCCGAAAATATGTGTGATGAAAGTGTCTTCCAGATGACACAGCAGCACTCTATTGTATTTAAATGATCTTGTATGTCTAAATGAGTTATTTTTGTTGGTTTCTATTGGTACATGTGCTAGCCAAAAAAAATGCCACACTTAATTAAAACTATTCATCCAAAAAGCAACTTATTGTTTCTAGCCCCAAGACGTACAGAATACTAAAAACTTAAAATTGCTACTGTCTATAGACTTCTAGCGAGCCTTCGACTCCGTTTGGTTTGGTGTTCCAGCATCTAGATGAAAAGAAGAAAAACATTAAAAAATTACAGAATAAAATCAGTCAGTGAACACTAATCCAAAACTAGCCAACGTGCACTACTTACCGCCGACATTCGTATAATTTCTTGATGTTACAGAAGCATTTATTTATTTAGTAAGTGTAAGCATTAAGTAAGTTTTTACCTAATTTTTGTATGTGTAGTTAGCTCAGTAAGCAGACTTACCTGAAGAGAACTAACTAAGTAGACGTTTAGCCAGAAAGCGTCAATCATAGTCCGTTAACTACGCTTTATTACTTGCCATAAACTTTGTTATTACAGGGACGGACTCCAAAATTCAATCAATAAAGCGTGAATATTCCTGAGCAACTACCTATAGGTACATAACCAGTTATGATTTTGATGTGTGTTTAAAGTGTACGGTAGTATTCCGACAAACATGGCAAAATTAAAGAGGTTATAGGCAATTTGACTTGACACACGATCTAACATTGACATAACTAATATATCTCCGTGTTTTCATCAACGTGAACCATTTCCATTTTCCCACTCAAAATTACATAAAATATTTATGGTAATATCCAAGAACATAATATTTTAGAAACCTCATCTTATACGACGAACCAGATGCAGTTGGCAATTGGCTATAGCGTAATCCTTTGAACACATGAATGATAAAGTTAAGTAACAGCAAGTAAGTGACAGGGGTCTGCATGTGGGGCTAACACTTGCGTTGTAAGCTGTTTAGAGTTCCAAATAGCACTTAGGTTACGCACGGAGCCAATGGTCGCTGCCTGCATTTACTTTGCAGCGAAACATTTTTGCTGCACTTGTTAATGACATCCTTCACAGATTCCACTTCTATTATTTATTTATTTAACTTTATTTGTATTTTTTTATTACCTATTGAGGCAGACGGACGGACGATGCATCTAATGGAAGCGGCTACCGTCGTCCAGGACATCTGTAACCTAAGGGGAACGGATGCGATGCCGGCCTTTGAGGAACCTTACAGTTTATTGTGGAAATGACAACGTAGAAAATGGCACAACAGGCACTACTTATGCCTTAAAGAAATATCATCTAGCAAGCCTTTAAAAGTGTTTGTGTTCTATGTGTTAGCAAATAATTTTATGTACAAAGGTGTTGGTGTATCTACGGACACCTTATACCATTCATCATCATCATCATCATCTTGGCGTTAATGTCCCGGTTGTGCTCTCGCGCACGAGGGCCCGGGGTCCGCCTTGACCATGATCCAGGATTTGGCAGGTCAGGTAATTACAGTGGAGCGACTGCCGTCTGACCTCCATGACCCTGCTAACAAGGGAAACTGACCAGATTGGATCATGGTTACACATCCAGTCGCCTGAATGTGCAGGTTTCATCACGATGTTTTCCCTCACCGTAAGAGCATCGGTTAGTATTCAACTAATGTACATTACTCAGAAAACAGTCATTGGTACATGGCCGGAGCGGGATTCGAACCCGGGACCTCTGGCTTACGAGTCGTATACTCTAACCGTTCGGCCACCGACGCTCCTTACCTTACGTACCTTATACCATTACTTAGCTTTAATTTCTCAAAGAAAAAAACAAACTATTGTAAGTCTGTTAGTTTTGGAATCATCTAAGTTCTTCCCTAGTAAATCCCCAAAGAGTAGTGATACTAAAATAGAATATTATTTGAATGTAGGTAGTAAAAATACTATAGGTTTCGCAAAAACGGTGGAAAACTTATACAGCCGGGCCTGGCGTATTTTGGGTAATTTTTCGGCGAGAATAAGTAACGCTGTTTTCATTCATATTTCTTCATTCGTAAAATATTATATTAGTTTTAAAGTCAGGCCAATAGCTGACAAAATGGTGGAGATTAGACTAAGATGGTACGGTCACGTGTACATGACAACCGAAGACCATGTCGTGAGAAAGTGGGTTTCCATTGCTACAACCAAAAGGGGCAGAGGAAGACCATTGACCACCTGGTTAACGACTATCCAAAAGAACTAGAGGATGCATGTGATTAAGACAAGTAGTGCCAGATAGGGAAAGCCGACCCTGTATAACAGGACAGCGCGAGGACAAAGAAGAAGATACATTATATGAGGCATCAACCTCCATTACGATTATTTTTCATTATGTAGTATATTCGGTCGCGTGTGCCCACCCCGTAAAATTGTTCGACTCCCTCCTTGAATAAATCCATGCCACCGCTCTCTAGGGAATATAAGTGTGCCTCGGATAAGGTGTTTTACTTATATTATTATGAATACAACGCATATAAATTATAATAAATAAATATGTTTGGATAAATTCACACAGCGCCATCTAGCCCCAAAGTAAGCAAAGTTTATGTATAACTGATAAACTACTTAAATACCTATTTTTTTAAATACCTACTTATTATACATACTACACCTGTAACAGAAATTAAAATTCATCATTCCAATTTCTCGGCCGGGTATCGAGCCCGGGACCTCTGCGTGGCGACCGGCATTAACCAACTGAACCGTTCAGGTCGTCAAATAATAATAAATAAAAACGGATATTTTAAAATTTACCCACGTCCGGCCAGAGTCGAACACACCCTGCTTTTATTATTCGACAGGCACTTGACGGTTCTCGGTAGCCAATAAAAAACGGGGAAAATTGTTCTTTTCTCACTTTACGACCGGAGTTCTGAGTTTAATTAGACGAATGACGTTGCAGAAACGAAATTAAAAACGCGAAGTGTATTTGAATACAAATTGACTTGTAGGTAGGCAAATATTATTTTTAGAAGCAGAATCTATCAAAGCAATTTTTGTTTAAGTCTCCTCTTTTTCCAATCTAGAAAATCCGGCCCAATCGCTAAAGCAAAACAACTTTTAACATTATTTTGCACCTCGATTGGAAGTGTTTTCGTAATGACTAGACACTTCGCTGAGAAAAGACGAAAGATGGGGCGGAGGAAATGACGCGTTACCCAGTCAGTGCCAGTACAGGCAAAGTGGGGGAAAATTGCCCCAGCTATGCAGTTAAGGCACGCACCATTAGCCCTGCACGAGACGGCGGGCTTACTGACTGGCTGCATCTGCATGGGGCTTCTATACTGATGTTATTCATAGCCATATTTCATACACGGACGGGTGATATATTACAAGCGTCGAGAATTTGGTCACAATTTGACGCCAGCTCGGTTGTTGATTACAAGCACTTGGGGCCGAAGTTTGTAGTAAAATGGAAAGAAAATTGGGCGCGTGTGTTCTCCTTTCAATTTAATAATGAGATCACTTCCCATCACATGACCCGTATTTTCGTTTGCCTCCCTCTATTATTAAAATTGATTGTTTGATGGTTTTGGCAATATTACGCTGAATGAAACATTTTTTTTTGATTGGACTAGCCAGGCATTTGACCGCCATCTCATCTAGTGGTAAGTGACGATGCGGTCGAAGATGTTTGTATGCATTTTGGAAAAAATCATAGATGAGCATGGAGTCTTTCCTTTGCACTATAACATGGGGTTCTTCAAAAGGCATATCTACAGGTACCTCAAAGGCCGGCACCGCATCCGCTCTCATTAGGTTGCAGATGTCCTGGACGACGGTGGCCGCTTTCGATAAGGTGGAGAGTCCGTTTGTATTCCTATATAGGCAATCGAAAAATATAGAAAAAAATGCACTAGGCCGGCATCATTCCCACTCAAACAGGATGTATGAGAAAGGAGGAGTGACAGGAGGACAATTACCGAAGACTGATGACGATGAATTACAAAAATAATAAATACATAAAGCTCCCGTCCTTGTCCTACATGAAGGGTTGACAGAAGATTATTACTTTTGTGAGACAAGATTTGTACAACACTTAATCAGAAGAAAACCAACCATTAATTCATCAATTACTCAATGAAAATCTTTGAGCCTCTTCCGCATTTATAAAGCGTTTGGCAAACTGTGTAAAGAGGTTAGCTGGTCTGCCTTTACGACTTTACCCGCCTTGTACAGTATTATAGGAGTTAGCAAAAACACATGAAAATGATCAAACATTGTGTCAACGTCACTGACTTCTCTCAAGGTATACAATTTTGTTTATTGAGACATACCAAAGAAATAAAATAAAGTACGTTTTTTGCGAATGTTATCACAGAATACAAGTAACGTAATATTTATGAGTGTTCCTCATCTCGCATTCCGGTCGCCGTCTCACGTGACCTGCTGCAAGTTATTTATAGAAGAACAAAGGGTTAGATATGTCTTTTTAAACGTGTTCAGTTGTAAAGCAGGACAGACCGCGGTGTGGGCGGTTATACGGCACCGTTAAACCGTGTAACAGACAGTCTGGGCCTCGAACATTGACTTTTACTTGTAGTGCCCTTGTCAAGTGCGGGCCATGTGTCCTTTAGACGTTTCGGTGGGCCTGCGAAAGGAATTTGGTTAGTTTTCTTGTAATACTCGCTCTGTAGGAGGTTTTAGATTGAATTATTGGATTGATAAATAGTTGGAAGCGTGTCTAGTCTAGTGGTAGCGTAATTGTGAGGCCGACCTATAAGATAAGCAATGCACACAAAGTCCGGGAATCATTAGCTCGTCACTAATTAGGCGTACATCGTAATACTGTTGAAGAAGCAAGGTTGACCAAGGTCTTCTGCTGGGGATCCTGAGACTGGTTGAGGGTAGTCTTTGGAGCCAATGGGCACCTCTTAAGGATATATTACTACATATTTATAAACAGTTGTGTTAGATTCCTTTCTATTTTTATCTGTAAGGGAAGGATCCTTCCTAGGGATATTTACAGTCATCGGGTACTTGATTCAGCGAAGCCACTAAGACCTAGCTAGTAAAACAAGTTACATAACTCATGTAGGTATGTTACTTATACTCTTTGAACGAGTGGTATCATATCTCATATCTCAAATATCTCATTTTCTCTCATTTTTATGTTCACCACACATTTTCGGTTTCGATCTTTGTTCACAGATTTAGAAGCTTTTTTCTCCGCTGAACTTTTTGTAACTTTCACATCCCTCTACATGTTCCACACTCTCGTTTAAATAAAGACTATTCAATATTAAATTATTAAAACACACAAGCTTACACAAATGGAAACACTAATTACAAACGAAATTCCTGTTAACCGTGTTACGGACATTAGTGACATTCAAAAATGAGATTATACGGCAAAATTTTGTGGTTGAATTTACAATTTTCAATTGGGGATAATTATGATAATTTCAATTTATTTATTTATTTCATTTAACAATTTATTGCACACAATAAAGAAATACAGAGATATAACATAGATATAACTGACACAACAGGCACTACTTATTTCTGAAAGAAATTTCTTCCAGCAGGCCTACAGAAAGGAAATGTTTAGCTAAGAAATGCAGATACGACGCGCACAATTAATGAATAATTATAAAATACATATGAATATGACTAATTTTTATATACTAATTTTATATAATATTGGTTAGCAATTCGTGATAATGCAATTTTGAATAATAATATTGTGTGACATAGGAAGTTTCAGCAAGTTTTCGCTGCCTGCCTTGATGGGGGTACCCTATTGGTACCAGTTGCTGCCAAGATACAATACTGAGACCCGTATATAGAAACCTTACTACTTATGAGGTTTTACAGTGCACGCGAATACTCATGGTTACGGCTGGCAATACTTGAGTGGCTATCAGAACTATGCGTCTGTCAAAATGAACAAACTTGACCAATAATGTAATTGCCAATCATAGAGTTAATTAAACGCAGTGCGTTCACTTAGTAGACCAGCACTGTGAGAACGCTTAGCAAAGGTATCCCATACCGATGTTTAGATACATTTTGTAACGTTTAGATACCTACATCCGACGAGGGAACAAGAAAAACAAATCGATACCAAATGTAGGTAACAAAATAAAACAAACGGATACAAAATGAAACTGTCTAGAACAGTTGCAGACTTCGGTGTTTACTTACACACACGGGCGTGGAAAGGTTTTAGTATCGGCGGTCACTATCGCGGTCACTATCAACCTGGTGTCAGTCCTGGGGCTCTTAAAAGGCCACATTAGCGTTATAATTCACATTATATTGCCACAAACTTACATGATCCGGTAGCCAATACTGGAACTTTTGAATTGTCAACTGTTGTTTGCGACGCTGCAGATAGCTTTGTGGCAAATTAATATGAATCATATCAAGAACATGGCCCTTTTAGATCCCTTGGTTGCGCTCTAATTCGTGAGGGCCGGGGTCAGCCTCCTTACTTCTTGTCCACATCGCTAGAACCTTAATATCTGAGGTGGTAAGTTTGTCACTGCAATAATGCTTTTGTCACAGTGCGTATGCAATAAAGTTCCGCCCATGTTTCATCATCACAGCCCATAACAATTGGCAGGCGGGTTGGAGATCGCAGTGTTGTAAATATAACAATAGAAAATGCTGCTGCCCATTTTCCAGCCTACGGAGACTCTAGATCTTCTGCCTCGAAAACATTAGTCGCCTTGTACGACACCCATGAGTGTAAGGGGTTGGTGCTATTCTACTCTGCCGGACACCACACGGCTAATGTTCATGTTTATCACCACCTAATCACATTCGGTTTCATCTATAACATCATGTTCAGACTCTACCCCGTCCTCGTCCTAACGCTGTCCTGTATGCAACCCTACACTGGAGGGTGGTCTGCTCATCAGCAACGGTCAAGGGCAACCGCCACAAAACTACTTGTATGTTACCTACGTAGGTGTCACTTGTAGGGTTGTAAGGTAAAGAGTCAAAATCACAAAAGCGATTTAGTATCAATTCCCAGAACATCATTGTAATGTGGTTAATTTTTACTTCTTAGTTATTTTTAAAACTGAAATCATATATGTTAAAGGATACAGCAATCGCTTTTATACATAAAAAAGAAAACAATTTCGTGTAGGGTTATTAAAATGTTTATCCATTGGACTTGTGGTGTCCTGCTGAGTAGAATAGCACCAAACCCTTACACTCGTTGGTGTCGTACAAGGCGACAAATGTTTACGAGGCAAAACTTCTAGTTTCCGTAGGTTGGAAAATGGGCAGCAGCGTTTTCCATTGTTTTATTTACAACACTACGATCTCATAGCCTGCCAAGCGTGGAGATTATGGTAATAACTGTCGCTTTCGTGGGAGAGACCCTAAGTCCTGCAGTGGATTGTTATGGGCTGTGTGATGATGATGATTGTCCATTTACTTTATACTAACTCTTCCAAAAACGTAAAGCTGTTGTATAATTTGTTTAAGGTTGCACTGAATTCTGTCATCATTTGCATGCGCGCTGCATACCAATGGAAATTGAACGGCGTTTCTGGCATTTTGACTATTTGCATTTATCTCCCCCCTGGCTTGTGCTAATTCGCACCGCGATTCGTTCTTGCATCCGTGACTCGAGACGATCGGCGCCCATTACGTGTGGTTTTGATGGCAATGAAGACTGCACAATGGGAATAATATTTATTAAACTTGTTCTGGCTTACCAGAACAAGTTTAATAAATATTATTCCCATTAGCATTAAATATTATTGAGAATTAGCCCTTAGGCTAATACTCAATAAGTAATCATCTTTGCGTTAATGTCCCGGTTGTGCTCTCGCATACGAGGGCAGGGGTCCGTCTTGGTCACGGTCAAGGATTTGGCAGATCAGATAATTACAGTGGAGCGACTGTCAACTGGCCTCCGTGACCATGCTACCATGGGAACCTGATCAGATTGAATCATGTTTACACATTCAGTCGTGAGTGTATTAGTTAGTGCTTTTATATCTCTGTTGGGGTCTTTACAGTAATAATGAATAGGATAGAAATTATCATTGTTTTTGCTCAAAATCTTTTTCACTATATAAAAATATTTCACATTATTGTTTTCATGGATAACATCATATGCTGGTATAACTGTACTAATAATAGTGTATTTCATAACCATTTTGGACCGTTTTTGAGTCCATGATTCTCCACGGACGAAGTTCGAGCACGAGAAAATTATCATCATTTTCAGTTATACATACATAACATCACGACTTTATTTTTTTTTTAGTTATTCCATAGTTATCGTCAATTATATCTGACACTGACACGTAATGGCTCCTTTGCATTATGTATGTGATGCGTCGCACGCGCCACGGCAATCGCGCGATGCGGCCCCGGGCCCGCTCCGTTGACGTATTACCGTTGTGCGACAGATTGAGCCGTTGAGCCGTCGCTGTGGGCCCCGAATTAGACAGCACAGCGCAACATCAGGAATTCGCAGCATTCGATCTGGTGGCTCCGTATAGCGTCGTACCGCTGAAGAGTAAATATGCTGCAGACGGCAAGAGAGGTAGGGCATAGTGGGATATCCCGCTCGAATCGGAGCTGCCCGACTGGGGAAGTACCACCACCTCCAGTACTTCACCTTATAGAATACAGCAGCTAAATAACACTATTTCAATAGTGTTGTGTTTCTGCCGGTGAGTAAGGTTTCCAGTGCTCCATGGGGAACCGTGGCTTTGGCAGTGGAGGGGCCGTCCTTTCATATTCACTGTAACGTGGCTAAGGCGGGGCGGTGTGTTGACGCGGCGGTCAGGGAGACCTAGTGAAACGGCTGTCCGCTGGCCGCTCGCAGACTGAACGGGCTCCCGAACCCAGAGAATACATAATCTCCGCCCTGGGAGGCTGAGCTGCCAGTCTCGCGAAAAGTCCCTGGCGTAATGTTGCTTAAAAAATAAAAATAATAGGATTTCTTCAGTTTGAGGGCCAGCATTACTTTTTTTACTTTTTTATGAGGCAAGACATGCATTTGACCGCCATCTCACTTGTTGGTAAGTGACGATGCGGCCGAGGATGAAGCATGCCCGTCTTGGAACAGCCTATTCACTATAGCCTTGAAGACATCCAGATTATATTGATCAGGGAACACACTCGCAGGCAACGCGTTCCATTCCTTAGCTGTACGTATTATAAAGGTCGAGCCAAAGTGGTTCGTGCGGATAGCTGGAAGATCCACGACATAAGGATGAAGCGCTCGCCCGGATCGCGTCTCCCGATGGCGGAAAGGGGCCGGCGGAATGAGGTCGTGCAGTGAGATTACTGATTGTTCTTTGATGTTAACGTTGTTTCACAATTTATTTTACATCAGCCAAATGCCGTATTAGCTATGCAAGCTTGCGTGCGGCTAGCATACGGTGCTTTCGCGAGATCTTGATGTACTCAGAGACGTCGTCCTAATAGAAAGCGAAATAATCAAATTTTTGTTATTATGTAAATTATTTTTAATAAAATCTATAAATTGAAATAATTGAAAATTATGTTCAGATAAATTGTAATTAGTAATAATAACTTATAAGGTACCGTCACGGGGTGCTAATCGCCTCCCTAGACTGTTCAACCAGTCTTAGGATCCCCAGCGAAAGACCTTAGAAACCTTAATAAATTTTTATGACATAATATTACAGCTAGTAAGCTTTACTTTTATTATCACTGACAGAATTAAAAGGATACGATTAATCTCTGGTTCTGCGAACCGCACTCGCTGCCAGCATCTAGTTCTCGACTCGGTAAAGTATCAGGAAAACATAAAGTGAACTTGTAAATCGATGGCCGAATTGGCTTCGGTCCAGAGTCCGCTCACCAATACAGAGCATTACAAAAATCTGTTGTAACACAGTTTGGCAACCCGCCCCGCTGCCGCGGCTCACGTACCCACTTTATTTAAAACATTTCGCCTAAACGCCTCTCCAGCGACGCCACGATTAATTTAAAGTAAACCTTACTTTTTTCCTACGTGGAAGAATTGGAAAAGGGTGCCCGGGACGACTCGAATACAATCAGGCGCCAGCGTGTTGCCGCCAAATTAAAGGAGCTAATATTGTTCCGCCGTACTTTGCGCAAAGCTACTAGAATTCACAATGACCTGCGGTGTTAATTCAGTTCTTTTTCACTTTTATTAATTTACCTAACACCTCTTCAACGATAAACCAAGTTCAGTTTAAATTGTTGGATTTTACGACGTCTGAAAATTTATTTAAAACGGATATTAAGCATATAATTGACTTTTTATGTGCTCCAGCGGAAGCTCTTACATTAAGAACCTCTTAATTTCTACTTGGGAGCGGTGATAAAATAAAAAAAACGCACAAAAATAAAAGCATCTTCATTCCTTAAACTGGAGGAGTTTGAAAGAACAAACGTAAAATATAAAAATGTAAAGGTTTCCTCTCAGTTTATTGTGAAACTGGAGAAAAGTCAAATTAAGTAGGCGTGTTGATGTCGTGAGTTTCGAAACAATTTCGGGAGAAGAAAAAGTTTCGAAAGTCGATGTTTTTTTTGATACACCGGCTCCGGGTCCCGAGGCATTGTTTATTTTCCGTTAGCTGAAGATTGTCATATCAAGGGCAATATCTTCGCGATATAAGTTGTGTTTTGATATCTACCTACGATATATTATGTTCCTACGTATTTCATCTCGAATCCGTAATGAAATAATAATGAAAGTAAATTGGATCACGTTCTTGCAATATTTTCGTTCACATAAATTCAGCTAGTACAGATATTACTTGCTCCTTCGACTTGTCACACCACGGAGCCTTTTTCGGACTGGACTGGAAATTTGAATGCCTGCTCCTTCGTTTCAAAGCTAGTTCGCATAAAATATATACAATCTCTCTTAAAGAAAGTACAGTCTTGAGGATGCTCAATACCGGCCGAAGTGGATAAGAAAAGCGGAAGATGGACAAGTCGGGATTAGCCGCTTGGATGATGATCATGTTCCGATTTATATCAAAAAGGTGGTTTGGTGTCAATTCGCCAAGAGAAGCTTTGGCAGTCGTCATTTTTCAAGCCTTTAGTCCCGGCTTCTGCCAGGATACGTTTCCCGACTCATTCTTCTCGACTTTGTCCGGTCTTAGTCAGCCTCGCTCGTAAGCCACTGGCTCTCACGGCCTATTTGGAGTTGTCAATCTATCGCTTCCGTGAGACCTCTTTCCTGATACCGGCAGGTTTAACCATTTAATTCGCACGCAACACGTGATCAAACCAGCGAAGGCGAGCCTCTTCAATGTTATCCGCGATATCACGCCAACGCTGCCACGGGGAGATTTAACAGTAACGTAGGTTATAGACCAGAATAGCACGTAAGCCGAATATATCACCAAATTCAATGTGGTTGCCGCAGGAATGGATCTGGAACTTTATACGAAGTCGCGGCTAAAAGCTACTAAAAAGTAACTGTATACCCTTTCTTCGGCTTCTTAGATTTGTGAGCCGCGCAACGTGCTTCTCAATCCCTCTCTTTGGAGCCAATAATATAACCGGCTTATCGACATCAGTGACTTGTAGTACTGTTACTGTTAAATATTACCAGCACCAATCCTCTGAACCGGTTCCATAATTGAATGTGTTAATATCAATTATGTCAATACGGAATAATAAATAAATAAATAAACAGGCTAGGAAAAATTCACACAGCGCCATCTAGCCCCAAAGCTTGTGTTATGGGTGTTAGATAACTGATAAACTACTTATACACTTTTTTTAAATACTTCTTATACATACTACACCCAGACCCGTGACAGAAATTAAAATTCCTCTTTTCATGTTTTGCTCGGCTGGTAATCAAATCCGGGACCTCTGCGTGGCAGACCAACTGAACCACTCGGGTCATCAAATTATGCGACATTGAAAATCAAATTAGCCAAACATCACAACGTTAGGCGTTAAAGACGAAATTTATTTTGGTGTAAGGTCGACGGAAAAATCGAACGTTCGGCCTTCAAAGACAAATTGACGACTCAACGAGCAAGCGAGTACACGGACAAAGGCGTAATCTCGCAAGAGATTTATCTCTAAAAGATGGCGGACAGTAAAATATCAGCGTCATTAATTGAATCGCAATATTGCTTTAACAAAACAAAGACCGATGCGGATGACAAATTTGTTTTGTCCTTCAGGCGTCAGTTGCTTCAATAACGTGGCTGTAGCAGCGATTATGTGCAGAATGTGGCTTCCAAGAATTTTTAAGATTTCATTATATCTTTTCTATTAAACTATTCGAGTTGTGAAAGCAGTTTGGATGTTTTAAAAAACAATTGTAATAAATTACTAATCTTTATTTTTTATCGTTATTGAATAATTCTAATTTATGCTATTGGCTAATTGTATCAATCGCATCGAATGTTATGTCGATTAGGTTATTGCGCCGCATTCAATATTTTCTTGATCAATAGTATTGTCTTTTTCTACTCAAATGTACTTTGGGTAAGTATTGATATATGTAAATTGAGACATACTAATAGATAGCGTGTAACTTTAAATCTATGCAATAAATAAACAAAACCAACAAAAATCCCATTTAAAACTATGATTGCCTAAAAAACAAACACGAACACTAAAATGAAAACACTGAATTGGTTTTATAGTTTGATACAGGGACAGAATGAATCTCATGTTAAATCTGTATGAACAAAGCAGGAAAATACAAATTTGACTGTAGTCGTTTCCATGAGCTTGTAGGGCGGTGTGGACTCAAAATTTGATGGGAGGTACCTCCGCCCCGGCGGGCCGCGATACCAAATAATAAATTGAATCCCGAAGGAAGCCAGGCTTAAGATAATTTTGCATTTTTCTTGATTTGCCAGACGTTTCTCACCCTATTCATAAAGATGAAATACCAACGTCTCGCTAAAGTGAGAAATTGAAATAAGAAAAAATATATTAATAACCTGTGGTTACAAAGTCAGACGACAGATGCGAGAAATGATTTCATATTTGAAGAAGGCCAATTTTTAACGAATAATATTTCTTTTTTATTATTATTTGTATCCGACTACGAACGAGTTTAGCCAAGATATGAGGTAGATTAAGTATCGGCTACGAATGTAAGAAGAAGTAGGTACCTGCAGTCCGTAGATAGATGTCCGGTAAATTAATAAGTCAAACACTTGCAGGTACATTGTTATTTATTGCGAAAGCACACAAAGCTTAGAAGGAGTGAAGAGCAGCAATAGTCCACAAGCACAAGAAGAAGAAATAATAGTAATAGGGTAACAACGATTAAGCAATAGTCATAGAATTGTGCAAAAGCGCGTATCGAGAATAAGCCAGCGGTGGGACCAAGCGACGTGGACTCGGCGCGCGGCGTCGAGATAAGATTTTGTTATGTGTTTCGCCTGACCAGGGATTCAAGAAGTCGATAATCCTTATCGATAGATATCAACAAACTGGTACTCATCGATATCGAGTATAAATAAATATTGGAATAGAATGTAAATAAAAATACTGTAAATAATATTATACAAGTGTAGGTATACTATGTGAGATCTGTTGTAAATAAATAAACATTTTATAATATTTAACAGATACTAAAATACTGATATAGTGTGAATGTGTGTGTGTGTGTACGTGTGTGTGTTGGTGGGTGTAGCCCACACGAGTATCCTGCTAGGTTGATTTTGAAAAACTGAAAGAAACTCGTGTATTCTCCTATTCTTCTCAAATCTTTTTTAGTACCTTGTATGCTTATATGTTTATTAGTACTAAAAAGCCCGTTTGCCTGTTTGTCTGCCGTATAACATATAAAAAAGACCTCATATGAAACAATCATCAACATCACAGCCCACAACAGTCCACTGCAGGACTTAGGGCCTCTCCCACGAAAGGGGAGGATATTGCCATAATCTCTACGCTTGGCAGGCGGGTTGGAGATCGCAGCATTATAAATGTAACAATGAAAAACGCTTCTGCCTATTTTCCAGACTATGGAGACTCTATATCTGTTGCCTCGAAAACATTAGTCGCTTTGTACGACACCCACGAGTGTAAGGGATTCGTGCTATTTTACTCTGCTGGACACCACACGGCCTACGGGAAGGAGTGTTTCATATTAAGTATGAAACATATTGTCGAATGAAAACACGGACATGATCGAACGACTGATGACTGCCAAAGAAGAGGAATGTGAGTGTGTCGCTTCGCAGCTTTAGCGCCCCGCGCCCCGGCCGCAAAACACTGACGTCGCCCCCGAGGCACACGCGGTTAACATGGAGCCCGCGGTCGCCGGGTGTAAGGCCGTGGCCTCCCCGGCTTTCGCGTCCACCTCTTTCACCTTCTACAAAGCTTCAGCCGCCCCGGCCGTCGCGGCCACATCTTATGCCGCCGCTGCGAGGAGTACGACGCGCCCTAAAGCCCACGCGGCCCACATCCAGCCCGCGGTCGACGGGCCATTCAAGGCCACAGCCGCACCGGCCGTTGCGGTCACGATCCCCGGCAAACCCAGCAGGCCTGCTAGCGCGAAGCCGGCGCAAACATTGCGAACTAATGTGCAGACACAAAGGACTCTAGTTTTTTCAGACCGAATAGGCAAAAATATGGGCGTGTTACTAAACGACTGTACGAATTCCAAAGTAACCAATTATTGCATGCCTGATTTGTCGTACGGCGGTATTATACAAAAAATCTTAAAAAATTCAAAACATATTGATCAAAATGTAAATATAGTAATTTTAATAAGTAATAGCCTTAAAGTACGAAAATATGACATAATCAAGGGTGTTGAAGCGTTGCAAGGATTGTCAGCAGGAAAAATTGTATTATGCGCATTTCCCTTCGTAAAAAATTGTTATAATACTGAAAATGACCGTATTCACAAGTTGAATACTTTGATGTATAATTTGACTTGCAGTCAGAAAGACGCATTTACCTTTTTTGACTGTAATAAATTTACAGATAAAGTAGTTTTAACAGAAGATACTATGTATCTTCGACGTAGGTACAAAGTCAAACTGGCTGCAATGTTAGCGTACCATATTAATTTATTGATTTCTCCTACCGTAGGTAGATATGACCAGAGTGCCGATTTGATAATAAACAAAAAGGGTCACTGTTTAAACTAGTATGTAAGACAAAGGAGCCGTCCTGTATCATATCAGCAGCATATAACAGTAGACTGTTAGACTTGAACAATAAATCTTTTGATATTGTTCAGAATATACAGGACTGCTCTGGCATAAAGTCATTAGTAAATAGTGGTAATAAGCCTTTGGATGTACGTTAAGTAAAATGTTATAATAATAAACAAAATTGTATAGTTAACTTAGTACATCAAAATATCCAAGGCATGACGAATAAAGAATTGGAAGTTGAGCTATTCATGAACGGTGAGAATGTTGATATTTTTTGCATTACTGAACATTGGTTCAAAGATCACCAGCTCATATTTGGCTTTAACAACCATAAACTTGCAAGTTCGTTTACAAGAGGGCAGGCAATTCATGGAGGTTCCCTAATACTTGTTCGTAATTGCTTAAAATGCAAGGAACGCACTGATATTGTCAAGCTGTCTGTTGAACGATATGCTGAAATTGCCTGTATAGAACTTGAGCGACTTATTGTAATGAGCGTATACAGACCTCCGGCTTCATCATTTGATTTGTTCGAGAAAATTATGGACGAAGCTCTTATTAAAGTTAGCAATTGTAATAAAAATATTGTTGTGTGTGGAGATTTTAATATAGATTTATTAGACGTATCTTGTAAATATACTGGTAGGCTAATATCATTATTTAAGTGTCAGGTATTTATTAAGTATTATAGAGGACAACACAAACAAATTATAAACTAAATAAATTAACTTAGTTATCTAACTAAAATTAAAATAAACCTACAACCCTAATCTAAAAATCTATATGTACAAATATCCCCTAAATCACTGCCACTGCTGGGTATGGTGCCCATAAGGCTGGCTGCATTCCCCCGTTGGATGGCTATCCCTATGAGCCAGCCCTGCGCTCGCCAGTGGAACGAATTAAACATGATTTTAATTTGGCGAATAACTTTTTAGCTTCAGGGCCCCACGGCCCCAAAGTTTCCACGGCAAACGCCGAAAATACGCAACTATCAACGATATTTGCGTATTTACGGCGTTTCAAGGTCTCAGCAGATGCGGCCGCCGCGCCTGGCCTCACAGATGTCGAGCCAACATGGGACGCCGCTAGAGTATCAACGCATGTGGCGTCCCATACTAAAGGCCGACCCAGCTCCCAAGGCACGAGAGCATAATTTAATCAACTTATTTTTAGAGCCTACTAGAATAACAAGTACTACATCAACTTGTCTAGACAACATTTTTTGTGATATCCAGGCATGTAGCCAGTCTGTAATAAACAAATTGCAATCCGATCATTGTGGTCAATTAGCTGTGTTTAATGTTAATATGAGGAAAGAAACAAAAAATACTATTAAATTTGTACCAATTAACAACAACCGTCTAAACAGTTTTAGAAATAACATTATAGAGAAATCATCCAATTTAAAGTATTTTGATGATACAAATGAATATTATAATTCAGTTTTACACATGACAAAAACTGAAAGTTATAGTATATTCAAACCAAAGGTGAAGGCAGTAAACAGCAAACTTATGTTTAGCGATTGGGCGACAGCAGGAATACATAAGAGTAGAAATAAATTATATGAGCTCTATGCAGAACGGGCGTATAATAATAGCGTAGAATTTGCTGAGTATGTTAAACATTATTCGAAGTTATTTAAACGCGTTTGTGCTACAGCTTAATCGAATTTCGTTAAACACAAACTAAAAAATTGCACAGATGTAGTAAAATCCACATGGCAGATAATAAATAGTGAAACTGGAAAAGTAACAAATCGCGATACTAAGTACAGTTTAAAGATAAATGATAATGTTGTTACCAAAAACTCGGAAGTTGCGGAGGCATTCAATAAATTTTTTACAGACATTCCAGTGTCAACTACGAAATCCTTAAATTCGTCTCCTGCTCTCGCTAAATCCTTGTTAAAACAAAATGTACCCGAGAGTGTCATCGATTTTAAGTTCGAGCATGCAACACCTAAAGATATAGTTAAGTCTTTTAAAACCATAAAAATGAAAGCAACTGCCGACATTTATGGTATGTCGGTAAAAATTATTAGCTCTGTAATTGATGTTATTGCTGTCCACTTAGCGAAAATCTACACTAATATTATAAAGAGGAAAGATTTGTACCTATTTTTGTATGTTTGTATTGAATAGGCTTCGAAACAACTGGACCGATTTAAAAAATTCTTTCACCGTTGGGAAGCTACACTATCCCCGAGTGACATAGGCTATATTATACGACTTTGCAGAACACATCATTATCTACAAAAAGTGTCGCGACAGTATATGTCTAACTATTATAGTTATGTCACAATAAGTGTTCTTTTATTTTCAAAATTTAATTGAAATGCCGCCGCTAAAAAACGCTCTTTATTTGTACCTTGGTATTAATCCTTATCAAAATCAATTACTTCATATTCACGACTGCTTCAATACCTTTATATAACTTTTTGAATTATTCAATTCAGACATTCCATTCGAAAGATATCACGAGTTTAAAAATGTGAATATTAGAAAAAAGTCGCGTGTTCGCCGCTCAGTCCGCTCGGCTATCTAGGCAGCACGGGGTACGTACGGAGGGGAGTCAATGTCAAGAAATACGGCCGTCAGGAGCCGGGTCGCCCCCTTCCCTCTAAAATGGTTGAGGAGACGGTTGGAACTTTTGTGATCGTAATATGGTGTCCTGTTTGTAACGGGACACTACTCAGTACATACTTAAGTATAATATAATTACTTCATATTATAAAACGAAGTCCCACGCCGTGTCTTACTGTCATTCTGTACGCGATAAACTCAAAAACTACTGAACGGATTTTCATGCGGTATTCACACACAGACTACATAGTGCGGTTTTAGACAACGTGATTCATGACGAAGGTTCAGGTGTATAATTTGTTAAGGTTTACTACCCGTGCGAAGCCGGGGCGGGCCGCTAGTATTTAATAATTGTGTTGATAATGGTGAATTTCCTGACCTGATGAAGCACAGTAAAGTTATTCCATTGTTGAAAATTGGTAATACAACGGATCCTACAAATTTTAGACCAGTTTCAATTTTACCGACTCTAAGTAAAATATTTGAGAAAATCATATTAAATCAACTAAAAGCTCATTTTTATGGAAGTAACCTATTGCATCATAAACAATTCGGTTTTACTCGCGGTCGTTCAACAGCTGATGCAGGTGTTGAACTTATTAAACATATCTTTGGGGCGTGGGAGGAATCACGTGATGCCTTTAGGGGTTTTCTGTGATTTATCCAAAGCCTTTGATTGCGTTAATCATGACATTTTGGTCAGGAAATTACAACATTATGGAATAAAGGACTTGGCCCTGAACTTGCTAAATTCATACTTGAGTCATAGAATTCAAAAAGTTGATGTGAACGGAGAGAGATCTATGGGGTCTGTTGTCTCTATGGGTGTCCCCCAGGGATCTATTTTGGGCCCGTCTTTGTTTCTTGTTTATGTAAATGACTTACCGTACTTTGTAAAAGATACCCATGAAATTGTCTTGTTCGCGGACGATACATCTTTAGTGTTTAAAGTAAAAAGACAACAATTAACATATGAAGACGTGAACAAGGCTATTGTAGAAGTGGTAAACTGGTTTACGGTTAATAATTTATTACTGAATGGCAAGAAGACAAAATGTTTAAAATTCTCTTTGCCAAATGTTAGATCAGTGCCCACTAATGTACAAATAAAAGGCGAACATTTGAATTTTGTTGATTCTACAGTATTTTTAGGCTTTACCCTGGATAATAAATTGCAATGGGGTCCTCACATTGATAAATTGGCGATAAGGCTAAGTTCTGCAGCATATGCTGTAAAGAAAATACGGAGTATTTCTGACGAGGCTACAGCAAGATTAGTTTACTTTAGTTATTTCCACAGTATTATGGCCTATGGCATACTGCTGTGGGGACATGCTGCCGACTGGCACAATGTATTTGTATTGCAGAAAAGGGCTATTCGCGCGATTTATCAATTGAGACCTAGAACTTCACTAAGAGATAAATTCAGGAACATTGATATAATGACAATGCCGTCACAATATATATATATATATGAGAATTTAATGTATGTTCATAAAAATTTACACTTATTTAAGAAGAATAGTGATGTTCATAATATTAATACGAGAAATAAAGATAAGCTTGTTGCTGGTGCTTGTCGTCTAGCCAAAGTCCACAAATCATTTATGGGTCAATGTGTACGCTTTTATAATAAGGTTCCAACAGATATTCAGAACTTACCATTGAATAAATTTTAAGTCGCTATAATAAACAAATTATGTCAAAAAAGTTATTATAGTATATCTGAATATGAAAATGAAAAAAGTCCATGGGACTGAACTGCTGTTCTATACAGGTATTTACTTTTAAGATAGTATATAGGACAAATAATGTATTAGTACATAAGACATGTTTAAAAAAAAAAAGAATTAACGTAGGCTCTGTGGGTTTCTTGCCGTTTCTTTCGGTAGGGGTAAGGTAGCGATAGGGTAGGGATAGGATAGAGTAGGGTGGGAGCAACTACCTATCACATGCAGCATGTGTGATGCACGCTCACTTAAAAGTCTGTCTGGCGGTGGCGTGGGGGCCGGGTCGCTCTTTTCCCTCAAATATGGTTGAATTGGACGATGGCTGGGCCCTGCGTTATACTCGTGAACGGGTGCTGCCTTGGTGGACTGGCTTACTCTTGCTGTAGTTTTAGGTGGTTTTTCTTAATTATACTAGACATACCTACGAGTATATAATATAATATAGCGTTCCGGCTCTGTCTGGCATTGTCGAGCCCGGTTCGGTTGTGGTTGGCGAGGGATACGTTTATCTACAGCCATAGGGCGGTCAGCGTGTCACTGTGTGTTTCCTTCCTACTTTCCTACCCCCCTTCTTTTTGACGATTGAAAGAGATATTTAATGTCCTAATCAATAAAGAAATTTTGATTTGATTTGATTTGATTTGATATTAAAGTGACACAAACTTATCTAATACGGTGACCAAAACTACAACTAAGATTCATACGTAGTTCCGAAAGCCATTTCATCGATTTTCATTTCAACGAAACTATTAATCCTCATTTCTAGGAAGGTTTGATTAACCGATGTTACGAATCTTCGAAAACTTATTACCTAAACTCATTTCACCGACCATACATTTAACCGACATATTATGTAGTCGTTGTAACATTTCACCGAATTTTGAGTGTATTTTGAATTGAGTCTTGCAAACAACAGCGACGCTGCAGATGTGACAAATCTGATGAATCATAATTTGAAACACTAATACAGCATCTTTAGAGCTCCCGGTCCTAAAAATGCTATGCCAATTTTCCGACCGTCCATGTTTGGTTGTCAATGCATGAGTGCGACCGTGTTTATAAACACAGCATGGCATAGTTTTGCATGCCTTAGTATGTTGTTCGCAGAATTCTGTCTTTATTTCTTATTTGATTTGAAGAAGTAACCTATATCATTCACAAATGGCATTAACCACATTTCATCATCATTATTATCATGTCAGCAGAAAGACACCAAGTGTTAGGCATTAGCGTCCCCTAGATATCTTCACAAAGGCCGGTTCTGCACCGTGCGCATTCAGCTGGTACAGAAACCTGTCAACCTACCTAAAACTAGTATAAAATGACCTAGCATCCCTATGGACTAGGATAGCAATGTTACCTTCTTATGTAGGCACTGGCAAGTAAGTTGATGTGCTGCATTCTGTACTTGCAACAATAACTATGTCGTCAGTCCTTCTTACGGTAGGCCTGCCTACATACGCTGTGTCTTCCACAGGTACTCCATTTGAAACCTATGTAAAATAAAAGAAGCTAGCCAAAAAGGACCTTAACCAGGTCGTCAGTCCGTCTTATGGTAGGCCTGGTCTACCTATGCTGTGTCTTCCGTACTCCATTTGAAACCGTAAAATAAAAGAAGCCAGCGAAAGTGACCTTACCAGGTCGTCATTCCGCCTTATGGTAGGTCTGCCTACGCTGTGTCTTCCACGGATACTCCATTTGAAACCGGAAGGAAATAAAGGAAGACAGCGAAAAAATTAAAATTTCATATGGCTTTGTATTCTATGCACGCAACTTCGCAAGGAAACAGCTAGTTTATAATGTTACGACGCCGTTCCCTCTATGACGGCATTAAGAATATCAAATGCTCGTAGCATCAACAAATTGGGGCGGTAGCTGGAATAACTGTTAGCTTAAACAAGGGATCCGGGTAACATTCAGAGGGAATGTTATGCAAATGACATACATGTCAAGTAGAATGCATTACTGTACACTTAGCACTCCACTAGTACTTATAGTCGTGGTTAATTTGAATTCTAGGAATGGGTTGGTTGATAGGCTGTTGTGTGATAGAGTACGTAAGCAAATACTACATCTATACATCTGAAACAAATCTATATCTATATGTGAAACAAAGTCGCTTCCCGCCGTCTGTATCTATGTACGCTGAGACATTATAATTGTAACTTTTTTGGTTGACATTGTGAATTTTATATCTTGACATTTTAGTTACATATGTTATTCTTGCGTGTATGACATTATTATTATTATTATGTTATATGTGATATTATTCATTATGTATTTATGGGACCTATGTACCGGTAATAAATGACATTTGATTTGATTTAATTTAGACAGTTTAAAGTACGCAACATATTTAAATTTTCAAGAATAGATAGTTATTCAAGAGGAATTAAAAAAGGGTAGGTAGGGGTAAAGTAGGTGTACTCGAATAAAGTCACGCCGGATCCACTAGTACATTAAACAATGCAATTTTGAAATACTGTTTAAAGAAATAAATAAATAACTTATTTATTATCACTAGAAACGGCACAATACAACATAAGAAAAAGAAAACGACACATTTATCAACACAATATTACATACAGACTGTTTC
This sequence comes from Blastobasis lacticolella, assembly GCA_905147135.1. Lineage (NCBI taxonomy): Eukaryota > Metazoa > Arthropoda > Insecta > Lepidoptera > Blastobasidae > Blastobasis > Blastobasis lacticolella. The sequence goes on from LR990045.1 coordinate 16,576,408, forward strand.
ATTGCATAAATGTTTTCATTATTATAGGTACCTGCTCCTTGCCATACTAATAGTGTCGACTAGGCATTGCCGTGCCGTGGCCCTCCCAGTCGGTAAAAGAACCTCGCTCAGTATGAGCCGTGGCCAAAGGCGCTGATCTTCCGCGGGTCCCGCGTAGTGAGGTCCGGACTGCCACCCCTTGCTACGTATAAATAGTTTAGTTTCGAATCTGTAGACTCCGCATCCGGCCGTGTGGTGTCCGGGCGAGTAGAATAGCATCAACCCCTTACACTCGTGGGTGTCGTACAAGATGACTATTGTTATCGAGGTAAAAGATCTAGTCCCCATAATCTGGAAAATGGGCAGCAGCGTTTTCCATTGTTATATTTATAACACTGCGATCTCCAACCCGCCGAGCATGGAGATTATGGCAATAAGCTCCCTTTTCGTGGAAGAGGCCCTTAGTCCTGCAGTGGACTGTTATGGGCTGTGATGATGAGACTACGTATCCTCCGTATCCTTAACCTCTAAAGGTTAAAGCTAATAAAGATCCTCCAATAATGTTAAATATCGCTAGGTAGTGTTGATGTGTGTAGTTGAATAATGTGTTGCTTGCAGTCTGCTACTAATTCGGGTATTTCGGTTCTTATGAAGAGAAAATGGACTCTAAGGCTGCGAGAATTAGCCGACGCTGACGACGCACGTTCGAGAACTTCATTCCAATGAAAGACTTGAACGAGTGCGTAATGAGTATATCAGTGGCTGCCTTGATATGAGAGATAATATTGAGCTGGCTTAACTACACTGTTGGTTTGGTCACCTTCTGCTTTTCTACACCTGAGATTTACAATTTGGGTGTCAAAAAATATTACCTATCCATATAAAAATATAGTAGGTATCCTTTATTTGTCTCTTACACTTTGTAAATGATCCACTTACGTCGAAGGGATTGGTGTTATTCTACTGCAGACAACATAACAAAATGGTTATTTTTTTTAAAGATAGGTAATAATAGTAGTTTATGCAACTGGCATGTAAAAGGGGGTACATGAGTGTCTGTTAATCATACGAGGCGTAGACGAGTACGATAATAGTTTCACAGGAGTGTTAGATAGATAGATAGATATATCCGTGCCATTTTCCGCATTCAGGCAAACCCGCGCCCATTCTGCGTGGATATGGTATACTCCAAGATACCCTATTGTTCCTGCCATCCCAACTCCTCCAGGAAACGCAGCAACCCCTTTAGTTTTGCAAACGTCTCTGGAAGGGTTTGTGGTTGTCCGAGATGCTCATGCCTGTATGATGCCACCCCCTCGCATGTCTGCAGGACACACGAGTGTTTTAATACTTAATTATATGCAGTTGTATACACTACATTATCTACACTCATATTTTCATGTTAAAATTGGGTACCTTTAATTTTCTGAACTTCGAGTAAGCTGCGAGTCAGTTCTATTGTATCTACGCGTCGAGGATAACAAGCGGCCGAAAATTCACTTCACTACTTTTACATTTATCTATTTATTTGCTTCAAACAAGAACTCACAAATACAAAATACAACAATTAGAAAAAAACATTCTGTCTAGCGGGAAAATAATTACATACAGAAAAATTTGAATTTTGATTTTGTTAAAGACATTCAGCCTACATTTCGCCGTGTCCAGGCGTCCCACAAAAATTTAAAAAATAAAAGTGTTGCATAATGATTAAAGTTATTTTACGTTACACCTGTAATGAAATAGTATAAGAAATGCTGTATCATAAAGTAATTTTTGAAAAATTTATAGCCTGGCGTGAAAAAATTGTATCTTTAACGACTGTTTTCGAATATGTAATTGAAACACTATGAATGTAGATAAAAGTATATTTTTTTAACCAAATCCTATCCTACTATTCAATACAATACAAATATACAAAACTCTTTATTGCACACCAGAGAACACAAGTACAGATACAAAAAATATGGTAGTTATTACAAAGGGCGGTCTTATCACTAATGTGATCTCTTCCAGACAACCTTGGTATGGAGAGAAGCACAGTATTACTATCTGACAATGTCATGTCATGTCAATCTGACAATCATTACACTCTGTGTCATAGAAAGCTTATTTTAATCGTTGTCGATTTCAATTGTTTTATTTGAGGAATTTTTATTGAAAAACACTCTAGCTACTTAAACTAAATACTTCAATTATGAAATTAGTCCAACCTAAACTGTTTAGTTTAATTATTACCACTGAAATTTTGTACCAACTAAAATTAGTATGGGGCATAAATTATTAGATCGTTTAACACTGCGGTGCTGTGTTGCCAGCGCGGTAAATCGGCTGGCTCCGCTCAAAATTTAATAGCTTGCACCTGTCAAAGTGCAACAATATTCACACGGAGAAACAAAGTTATTTTTACTGTGGCACGGGGCGCGAATTGTTCGGTTTTTTTTATTTGAAACCCGTATTTTGCGGTTTGAAAAGGATTTATTGTTTCAATAATCCACGGGGATTTGCAATAGGATTTAGCGAAAGCATCGATGGCCTAACCTCGTAAGCTAGTTCCGGGTTCGATAACCATTGCCGCCATGTACTAATGACTGTTTTCTGAGCTATGTACATTAGTTCGAACACTAACGATGCTCTTACCGTGAGGGAAAACATCGTGATAAAACCTCCACATTCAGGCGTACCATCTGGTGAGGTTTCCCTGTTAATAGGGTCAATGTGGTCAGATGCCAAATCCTGGATCATAGTCTAGGGTTCTCCCGCGCTACAACACAACCGGAAGTTGTTGGTGTCAATATCCCGGTTATGATCTTTCGAGGCAAGGCCCAGTGTGCGCGTCGACCATGAATTCAACATTTGGTAGATCAGGTACCTAATTACGAGTAGATTAGAATACCGTTATCCAGTTTTGCTCAAGAATAACATACGTAACTGTAGAGTCGGTGTGTAGAGAATTTATGTACTGTGACGAGCTTTCACTGCTATTATTAATTCGGTATGCGGTCACTCTGCAGGTAATTCTACAAGGTGATAAAGCAATTTGCAATTTGTACAACAGCGGGCAGCGGAGTTTAAAAAAAATAAAGTTTTATTAAAAAGTACAATAATTGAGCAGTGATGACTCATTGATGATAGCTATCGGTGGTTATTTCAAAGAAAACGTACGATTGAAATAAAAAGAAATTACCTAAATATTCATAGATTTCAATCAAGAGCCGATTGGAACCCCGTTACGTTTATCTTATTTTTATAAATTTTTATCGTGTCGTACGTAAATCCGTTCCTTTGCGAACACGATATTTTGGTCGTGTGTAGTTACTAGGTACCCAGCGATTCGATTATACCGTATCGCGAGCGCAACAGCAACCTCCGAAGCGATCGCGTTCCGCCCGAACGTTATTACAATACTTCTCTATGGCAACACATGTACGGACCATAAATTTCGGCGCGGCGCGTTAAAATTAGAATTGTAAGCTGGCACAGAGAAATATGCGCCTTTAAAATTTATACGGCATTATATTCGTTCACGGCCATAAGGCAACAACAATTGTTTTATCCGTAAACAAAACGGGGTAAGGGTTATTACAGAATAAACCCGGGCTCCTTTATGACACCTGCCGCTTTTTTTTATTTGACGCGATTTTGTTGCCATTTAATTTTGTTATTCATTCGATTTGGCGTGATTTGTGTTTTGGTTACGTTTATAAAGAAAGGTACAGTAATAATGAATTGTAAAATGCTACTACATTTACTACCAACAGTGGACCAAGCGGACCCTGGCAGAAGACGGGACTGACCTCTCGGATGATGAAATTGATGATGATTTACTAAAAAATATAGTTCATTTATATGTCATTATACAATGAGACAGTAGAGATCTTCAACAATCAAAATTTTACAGAATTGAAGTTTATAAACATGAAAATTTTAATGAAAAAAAACGATAGGTTAATAACCCCTTATTGTGTCATCAATTTTGACGGCGCTGACGAAGCACATTAGCGAACTCCACGCCAACGAAATAAAAATGCTGCGGTGGATGTGTGGCGTTACGCGACTTGATCGAGTGCGTAGCGAGGACATACATGGCAGCCTTGTCGTGAGAGATATCGCGGATAAAATCGAAGAGGCACGGCTGCGCTGGTTTGGTCACGTAATGCGTAAGCCCCAGGTACACTTGGAAAATAGGTGCCTAAACCTGTATGTATCAGGAAAGAGGCCCCGCGGGAGACCCAAGAAGCGATGGATCGCGTCGGACGCGAGAGCCAACAGCTTGCGACGTGAGGATGCCGAAGGTCTAGCAAAGTGAAGAAGAAAAAGTAGATAAGCGGACCCTGGAAGTAGCTGGGATTGACCACTCGGGTGATAATAATGATGATGAATCATCATCACATCAGTCTAAAGACGCCCACTGTTGGGCATAGGCATCCCCCATAGATCTCCACAGCTGGTACCTGCGATCAGGTCGTTAGTCCACCTTGTAGGAGGCCTACCCACGCTGCGTCTACCGAGACGTGGTTTCTGTTCAAGAACTTTACTGCCCTATCGGCCATCTGATGATGATGATGATTGTTTCATCGATTTTAATTTTATTTTCCTTTTGGCATTAACATAAGTTGTCCTATGTTTAGTTTAAAAACGCATAACCCACATTTAGTACACCCACAATTTGCACGTCAGTTCTCTATCAGACTAGTTATTCACAGATGTTTCTGTTAAAACAAAAGCCACCGGAGAGAGAGCCCGAGCGTCGTGTTCCCAAAAAACTGAAGCACATTTTGTTGCAACAATATTCTGCTATTGTTAAAATTGCATTTCCATCTTCCTTTGTGGAATGGAACCTCTACCTAAACTTTATATCTTTCAAGTTAAACAGCACTATGTAATAGCCGGTGCACGTAGCATCCAACCACATCCAGCTAGATCCACACAGGATACGAGGACATGGATGTAGAAGCTCTAGAATCTACATCGAAATGTTAAAGCTTTGTTGATAGCTTGCTAGCAAGACGGGTATTATTTTGCAAGAAAGAAGAAAGACCTTCCTTTTCTAGCTACTTTCCTAGTACTAAAGATCAAAATTGTAGCGCAAATTCTCTATTTTGTTTGTTGGAAAAAAGTTACCGTGTTATTTCGCTATGTAAATAGGAATTGTCTGGTTTCCAGTTTTCACGATTATGAAATACTTTTAAACAATGCCAATAATAATATTTATCTCGTCGTATTACGTTTCACGTCTGATTAAGAATTTTCGCTAGCACCACATAATACCTTATTGAAATTGTAAGATATCAATCATCACTTAAAGTAGCGCTATTTTTTAGGATTAACAAAAATAAATAAAATTGTTTTAGGTAGGTGATCACTAAGGTTAGTCATGATTAATTTATAAAACATTTAAAAGCAGCAAACTGGTGCATAATTACTACTGTAGATTGAACACGATGGAAGAAATGCCTCAGAAAATCATAGAAAGCCATGGAAAAACATAATCATCTCGGAGTTAATGCCCAGGTACGCACACGAGGGGCCGGGGTCTACCTTGACTATACGGGATTTGGCATATCAGGTTATCACAGTGGAGAAACTGCCGGCTGACTACCGTGAGGCTCCTTGACTCTGTTAATAGGGAAACTTGACCAGATTGGATCATGTTTACACATTCATGCGCCTGAATTTGCAGTTTTCATCACGATGCTTTCCCTCATCGTAAGAGATAACTCAGAAAAGAGTCATTGGTACATCGCGGCAGTTAGTTCGAACCCGGGACTTCTCACTTACGAGTCGGACCCTTAACTACTAGGCCTCCGACTCTCTGCACTATATCTACTATAACTTATATTAAAATAAAACGGCATTTCGTTTAAGAACACATCCAGCAATATATTTCACTAAATCCACTACAGTAAACCCCCAGAAATCCCATCTCGTCCAGCAGCGCTGTAGTTTAATCAGCTTCATTCTTTCCCCTGTTATCTGCCTTGCCTTCCTTGCTTCTGTTATCCAAACTTGAACAGATACTTTGCTCGACAAAAAGTTAAAATAAACGCAACGTAATGTAGTATCACAGTCTCAGACCCATATTCTTTCGTTTTTTGTGGAAATGTAATGTAATTAAAACGAGACTTATGGTTAGGATTTTCTTTTATACAACTTTATATACGGTCCACCTGATGGTAAGTAGTTACTGTAGCCTATGGACGTTTGCATGCCAGGGTTACACAATTGTGAATTTTGTGAATTCTTATTAGAACTCCATTACATTACATTAGATAATATGATAGTTTTTGTCAATACATAAACAGTCAGTTATATCTCTGTATTTCTTTATTGTGTTCAAGAAATGGTTATAAAAAAAAATACTACACTAACATTTTACGTAGTAAAAAAAATATCGATAAACTCATTATCAGACATGCAGAAGAACAATTGAATTGATCAAGTAAGCGTTTCAGCTTTAAAAATAAATATCTTTGGTTCAAATTCGTTTATTTTTATTACTTCACCGGCACTGTGGGGTTAAAATATTACAATGTGACTATCTATCAGGTGCTTCTTTTTGTCCCCGTGTTAGAGTAGCCGTATCAAACAAGCCACAGAAGCGAACGTGTCTCGAGAGTGCCGTTCATAAACTTCCTGCTTTGGTACTTGTTTTGGAATTTTTAAACTTTGCGTCTCCGCGGGATTGTAGTTTTTCTGTGCGGACAACGCGGTCCATTGTTGCTCTGTGACACTGTTTCCTTTTCTGGATATTGGCCTTTTTTTAAATAACTTTATGGGGGCGGGAAATATGGTGACGATGCCGTGTGTTTTCGCAGTCTAGCGAAATTACAGCTCCGATGACTTAGGACTAATGAATAAAATAATGACCATATTGTACATGCAACATGGCGCTATCCATGGATATAAATAACTCAGGAGGACGCTATCTCAAAATGTTTTGTTTTTAAGTTTTTATTTGGTTCGAAAACCAGATTTTGTTTCATAATTACTGAAAAGTTCGTTTTTTTTGTAACTTACGGTGGTCGGTGACAGAAAATGGTTATATTTTGTAAATATTTTAGCATCCATGGTATGCGGATTTCCTAATATTTTTAAGGATATTTGCAGTTAATAATTGATATGGTAGGACTCTGTTAATCATAGATGTTATTCTTATTCTAACCCTTTTCATATAATAGAGGGCTGGGTCAGGTGGGTTCTCGATTTTTTATACCACTTAGATAGAAAACAAGCTTACGGCCTGCCTGATGGTGAGCAGTCACCGCAGTTTATGGACATTCACTATTGCATACTATCGCTACGAAAAGCCGAAATTGCGAGTATGTTCCCTGATCAATATAATCTGAACGCCTTCAAGGCTAGAGTTAGGCTGATCTAAGATGGGCGTGCGTGCTCCATCTTCGGCCGCATAATCAGTTACCAACAGGTTTGATGAAAAGAAAAAAATTTCGCTGGAAACAAATATTTTTTTCATGCCATTATGCACGGGCAGATCAATGTTTTGTGGTTCTAAACCTTTATTATCGCTACAAAGTGGAATTTTTCTTGCACTTGATAACGTAGAATAACCTACGATACCCTCACAGCCTATTAGCACCCCAACATCTCCCTCTGCTCTTCAATAATCCCTCCTGTACCAAAGACAAACAATCTACCAACACGACATAATCTGGCGTACACGTCATACACGGCGAATTTCTGCCGGAACATTTTCGTCCCATTCCGTGCGTTAGGACTGCAGCTTAGTGATTTCCTACACTGAAATGATTTACCCGCGGCGCGGGCGCCTGCTTCCGTCCATTGTTTCACCTCATCACAATTCTCTAGGCGCTCGTCGGTGGTGTGTGTCGCTTAGGGCAAAGAAGGTTCGACATTTAAAATATATAACTTTTTAAAGGGTTTATTTACACAATGGGCGTCTTAACAGCAATGGGCGAGCTAGGTGAATGATAAGAAAAGTATCTGAAATCCATGAATGAGCGACCGAAGCGACCTCGAAATTTTTGACATTTTGGGTAAATTTTTTAGATATTTTAGGTTTTAACAGCAATGGGTTATCTTTACAAAAGTAACTTATGGAAATTAATGAATGAGCGACCGCAACAAGCTTGGTGAAAGGTAAGAAACCAACTGAAACCTATGAACCTATTGATATTTTGTTATTTTGGGTCTTAAAAGCTGGGGTGAGCAACAAATTAATGAGCGAGCGGAGCGAGCTCGAAATTTTTGATATTTTTGCTTAGGTACTGTGATGATGTGTAATGCTGATCGTAAGAAGACAATAATAAATTAAAATTATTGAATGAACAATCGGAACGCGCATTTTAACATTATGGTTCTTAAAAGCTGAGGTGATTGTTAAAATGAATATTTGACCGAGCGTAGCGAGCTCGGAATTTTAGGTTTTGAAAGATTGGTGAATAGTATGACAACACTGAAGGCAATGTCAATCATTGCCGCGACGCGAGCTCGAAATTTTTGACATTTCTGTTCTAAAAAGTTGGACTGATAAACAATAGTAGTTTATCTACACTCATAGCTTAATGTTCCAATTACATATTCAAAAACAGTTGTTGAAGTGTACACTTTTTTCACGCCAGTCTACAAAGTTTAAAAGAAATACTTTTCGATACAGCATTTCCCATACTATTTTCATTACAGCTGTATCGAAAAATTACTTTTTAATCATTATGCTACACCTTTATTTTTTAAAAATTTTTGTCGGGTGACGGGACACGGCGAAATGTAGGCTGAATACCTAGATGTATTTAACAAATTCAAAATTCATCTAGGTAAGTAGTAACGATGGCCGTGTGGTGTCCAACGAACCAACCCCTTACACTCGTGGGTGTCGTACATACAAGGCGACTAATGTTTTCGAGGCAAAAGATCAAGAGTCTCCGTAGTCTGGAAAATGGGCAGCAGCATTTTCCATTGTTACATTTAAACACTGCGATCTCCAACCCGCCTGCCAAGCGTGGAGATTATGGCAATAACCTCCCCTTTCGTGGGAGAGGCCCAAAGTCCTGCAGTGGACTGTTACGAGCTGTGATGATGAAGTAGTAACGATACACATGCCCCGTCCTAGATTGAAGGATTTTGCAGCCACCTAACGCTAGGCGGGCTAACTGCATTATTGGAGGTTTAACGTCCCGTATGAGCTCGTTAATAATCTGTTTAAAATGTCAGTCACCAATGATGTGGGGCTGTTGTAATCTACTGGACAATGTTAGTAATATTCTAGTAATAAAGATAACATAAATGAATTTTTTTAGGTCACAAGTGGAACAAACTGCTGCGACAAATGTGAGACCGCGTTTCTCGCCCTATGTTACTGCAGCTCGGATATGTTTATAGTAATTTTATGTCCTGGTCGAAAGTTCTTACTAACTCACGTCCGTATCCCTGTACGTGAGTGAATTGCATCCCAGAATATTAACATTATATTTGGGAAATAATCATGAAACGTGTGCACTATTACCTACGTTTTGTATATCGTATGTATGGTATGGTAGGCCATAACAAGCATAAGAATCTAGGCGGTAGGTATTCAAATTGTCAACATCATCATCATCATCATCATAATAGCCATTCCTGGTTTAGGTGCCTATGGCAGGGTCCGCTTTCCTATATTTCGTCCTCCACTTCGTACGGTTTTCAGCACCTTCTAGAATAGTTATGTTAAAAATTCAAATTAAAAAGGTGTTTTCTCCAAATATGGTATTTTAGAATTAATTTAATTAAGGAGCCACTGAAATTCCCTCCGCTTTTCTTGTCTCCAGTGATGTCGTGGAAAATCTTCGAGATTTTTTTTTATTATGGCCGTGTGTGAGGTTTGTTAAAGAACCTTATTTCGTCACACAAAGGGCCCGTGCTTTGGAATAATGAGGTTCTCACGAGAGCGCACTCCAACGGCCTCCTATTTCAAACTTGACATTAGAGCTACCTACGACGAAGACGCCACGTTTTGTTCAAACCTTTTATTTTTTACAAAAAGCGACAGCGGTTCGTTTTCAGACTTGTAGATGCTTGTCAACGTCATATTTTATTTATTGCTCGAAAAATGGACAGCTTATTATGATAAACCTCTCTCCCATTTTCTCCAATTTAGCCCAGAGAAAGAGAGAAATTGTGTTGTTTTATTTATCCCACTAATATTATAAATGCGATCGTAAACTCTATCTGTCTGTGAGGCTTTCACGATTGAACCATTATACCGATTTTGATGAAATTTGTTAAAGAGATAGTTTAGCACCTAAGGATGGATAAATACTACTTTGAAGCCTTTTAAAATAATACTTTGCAAGCCTATAAGATATAAGTCCACGCCGGCGTAACAGCGGGCGAAAAGCTAGTACTGCATTTTATTAGCATAAAAATAAATTACAGTTGGCGTAACAGAAGGCATAATAGAATAGCACACTAACCATGTCCCATAGCGTATAACTACCACGCAGATCATGTAGCCATTCGAATCATTATAATAGTCAAAGTTTCTGTAGCCAAGAGGACACTAACGAGTACCTTTAATGTTTTTCAGAACACTAAGAATAGTCGAAAGGTACTCTGGCCACTTACATGCAAGGAAAAGAAGAATAGAAACGTTGAAATATTAATAATTATGAAAAACTAAATATTTCATAGTGGTATTGAAATATGTATATTAAGGTTATAAACACACATTCTGCAAAATCCAAATTATTACATTGCATTATCCATAAAATCCAAACCTCTATTTCCTACCGAAGAACCCCCTAGTAACAAGGAAAGAAAGTTGATACAAAACCACGACGCGCCCGACACACCTATCTATCCGCTAGCGTTATCAGCGAGGCGTCTCTTGTAGGGCCGCCGGCAGCATTGTTTATGGAAAGTCATTCAATCAAGCGATACAATGGCAACATATCGCTCGCGTCCGTGGCAGTCGTTAATCTTAATCTGGCCATTGTGCAGTCACGCTCCGTGGCTGCGAACGAGTGATCTGAAATAATAAACCGATGTAGACGTAGGATTTGATTGCTGGGGAGGCTGACGAAGGGCGCGCACGTAATTAAAGAGGAACGGGTTCTATTTCGGGGTTTATTATTGGGTACGTGTATGTGGTTAGCAGCAGTTATGGTGTAAAATTAGTTGGTGTTTAAGGTCTCTGCGTACTTACTAGTTTCTAGGTTTCGTTCGTATGGTGGGAGGATAGCCGGAATTCAGTAATTTGCTAATATAAAATTATGTTATTCGCTAAAATTTTCCAGTTCTGCCGTGTACTGATCAGCGGAATAGAACGCATTACGCTCAATGAGACAGCCTGGTGTTGAAAAAGGCGACGAGGTTTCGTGAAAGTGATGTGGTTTAAAGTTCTAAGGATGTAGGCTTTTTAATTTACTTTCCGTAAAACGGTAATACTATTGCTCCTGTTCTGGTATAGTTAAGTATTAGCATTTTCCACAGATCCACCAACGATAACTGAGCGAACATATTTTATTGTAAACACGATTCAGGGCGCCTTACTAGAGCATATTCCCGATAGGTCGCTCGCGCCCCTCCGCCGCTGCAAATGGCACCTGTCCAACCGGCGCGCCCCAAAAGCGCGCGTAAAATCTCGAACGGTTCATTTCGAAGATTACGCGAATATTTGGAATGTTCCCCCGTACATTGTAGCTTGAAAGACGAGGTGGCCAGCCAACTTTGTCAGCTCGTTTGGCTCTCGCACGATCTGGAAAGTTATCTCGGAGTGCATCGGAATTACAACGTGCTCGCAACTTTGAGATTCGGATCGTGGGTGCATTTACATTGAGCGGATTTGCTGGATGGCGCTTTGGTGCGAGATTTATGGGGCAACTCGTCTTGGAGGTCGGTAATCGAAGCGGGGTTTGGGTGTTATTGTGCTGAGTGAGGCTTACCGGAGCTTGTATAGGCTGTAAGTCATCTAGTCTAGTAAGTCATCAAGTATCTTCTAATTTCAATAGGAATATTTCTCGATTTTTAAGGATTCTATTCGTTTAATTTTTAATTTAAACCAAAAAATGGTTCTGAGTAAAGCCATAGGCTCTCCTTCTCTATCTTTTGAACCGTTAAGTATAGGCCTTTCATTCACTACCAAGAAGACAAATCCTCTAAAAAATTATTTTGAAATAAGCGTCCATATTAAATATTCTCGTGAATACCTTCATGATAAGTTATTAATTTGTATAAGTAGGTTTAATAAATAAACTCGCAAATTGAAAAATTTTGCCTACAAAGCCTTATTGAGCCTAATTGGCTACATTGAAATGAGTAGGTAATAAAGAGAAATATCGATTTAATAATCTAGCGGATACCAAGCCATTTTCTTTGTGCAAGTTGAGTGGAGTCCTCAGTACTGGGGGTTTGATAAAAAGGCGTAATTCCGGCGTACGCCCACGCGATGCTCTATACGAGCGTTTCATCGGTAGGTACTCGGTAGACTCAAGGGTCTTAACAAAACAGAAAAAATTGATGGCGGCTCTGACGATTCCCTGAAATAGGGAATCGTCAAAATAGGATAAGGGACGGTATTTTTCCGGAGAACATTGTGGTTGTCATTTTAATAATATAGACAATATGGAATTACCAATATTATTGACATGATAAAGGGCACCTAAGTATTATTACTGTTGTAAGTACATATATTTTGTTCATTTATTAACTATTTACGAGCTTTTTTATCAAACAAATAGTGCTTCATCGAACATTTTCCTCACTACTTTTTTACTTAAAATTTTTAAATAAATAAAGAATGTAAATGTAACTCAAATTCATACAGCCGAGCACTAGCCTTAGGCTTCTTAACTAAAATAATTAAATTTAAAATGAGGGGCCCCTTTCCGCCATCCGGAGACGCGATCCAGGCGAGCGTTTCATCCTTATGTCGTCCATCTTCCAACTATCCGCACGAGCCGCTTTGGCTCGACTTTTATAATGCGTACGGCTAAGGAGTGGAACGCATTGCATGCGAGTGTGTTCCCTGATCAGTATAATCTGTATGCCTTTTAGGCTAGAGTGAATAGGCTGCTCCAAGACGGGCATGCTCCATCTTCGGCCTGCGGCCTTCGGCCCGGCATCAGGCAACAGGTGAGATGGCGGTCATTTGACCGCCTGTCTTGTAAATAATAAAAAAAATCCCGTTGTCCCCCATTTGGGGGATAAGATTTGGGAGACAACGGGAATGAACCGTGATGCTTATATTGTTCAAATATTTACTATAGTTTCATTTTCTTTCGTCAATTTGCATTACTGTACTACTTTCAAACTTGTTTACCTCAGCAAATATGTCAAGATAGTAAACAGGGTCCCACCCTCACCTTGCGGTATCCAGCTGGTTCCTATATCCACGTGATTAAGGTACACATTTGTGTAAAACGGTACGTGCTAACTTTGAAGAGATACCTACGGGAATAAGCGAAGTTCGAGTGCGCTTGAATGATAAGTTTTCAAGTTGAATGCCGAGTTGCTCGCTCGCACAGTTGATAATCTGACAGTGCGGAATATTAAGTTACTTAACAGCGTCTTGTGAATGGATTTGCGGTTCTTGGGAGTGAGGTATGCGTTTGTGTGTGACTTTCTGATTCTGTAAACTGTTATAAAGTAATGATAATAATAAAACTTTTATTTTCAGACACAAGATCCATAAGTAGGTAGGTACAAAAAATATTAAAAAGAGATAGAGAGAGAGAAAAAATCTTACATAACAAAATATCTCACCTCACTTATCAATAAATGCACCTACTTCAAATTGTTTGCTTATACAACTACATACATTTAATAAGTTGTCCGGCTATTACTCATTAACTTAGAAAGTCAACTTTGATATGATAGTTTTCGTTTTGACTTCGTTACAAATGCCTTGACCTTACATTGAAACTGAACTCGGACAGCACTATCAACTAATAACACACGGCTCACACTTTTAACGCATTAACACGAGCAAGACACGGTATTCCTCTGCGATGGGTGCATACGTCCGCCGTTTTGTAAATTTGCTTTAGCTACATTGCAGGTACAAATCCTACCTTTTGTTCTGCATTCGAAGACCCTTAACTAAGTATATTCTTTATCATAAAGTCTGTTTTTCCTCCGTTCATCCTCTGTTCTATATTTATGTAACTTTCTTTACTTTTTCCATTCTTTTTTTAATTTTTTACCATTCTTTTTTTCTGATTTACGTTATAAAGTAGGTAGGTAGTTTAGCGGTAGGTACCTAGGTGTAGACCGATACTTAGTGATTTACTGATTGCAAATATTGTTTATAATTGTAACTAATTTGTAGGAATATTTTATAAAATTTTAATTGTCATTTTAAAGTCTCTTAATACTAACAAATAGCTGGTGCTTGTAAACTAGTTTTAGCCTACCTCTAAACTGCTTGCACTATTGTTTGGACATAGATAGATACTAGGTAGAACCATAAACTGGGGATTGCCTACTTAAATAAGCAGTCTATAGGTACTGTTTTTTTTTAAATAATAAAATTGTTTGGCCACATCCACATCAGTGGAGGGCTTTGCTATAATATAGAATACCTAATTTGTTAAGTAGATATCTGATAGTCTATATTAAGGTTTGTTTACTAGTTCGTTAAGAATAACTGCTTGACTGGAGCCTTCTCCACATCAGTGGAGGGCTTTGCCATAACACATAATATTTGTTAAGTAAATAGCAAAATTAGCCATCTATATTACTGTTTGTTTGCCTATTAATAGGTATTTATTCATTGCCTCTTCCACATTAGTGTAGGATTGTGCCTCCGCTCTTGACAGGTGGTTGGAGATCAGTAAAAGATTGTTGTAGTAGGTAGTACTGACGTATTAGATAGGAAATATTGAATCGTTGGCGGTAAAACATCGTTAGCTTAGGACTATCCCAATATAAATTTTGTTAAGAATGTCTGCTGTCCCGGTTTGTTTGTCAGTTTCAGGCCAAAGGCGTCAAGACAAAATGGTTAAAACACGGAGCGCTCACCTCGAGGAAATCGAGATCAATCTAGAGCTAGCGAAGAAAGACGTCCAGAACTTGAAGGAGCACAATGAATGCTTAAGGGCACGACATGCCGAGGACCATC
This sequence comes from Blastobasis lacticolella, assembly GCA_905147135.1. NCBI lineage: Eukaryota > Metazoa > Arthropoda > Insecta > Lepidoptera > Blastobasidae > Blastobasis > Blastobasis lacticolella. Next base: position 16,591,463 of record LR990045.1, read on the forward strand.
AGGAAATTATTAAGCTGTTGGACGAAAATAGTGTCTTAATAGACGAATTAGCACGGTTGAAGAAACTATATTTAGAACTTCAAAAAGACAGAGACCACTTGCACCAAAAAATGGAAAACACTGAGTTGCATAATGAAAATTATAAAAAAACGCAGGAAAAAATTCAGGACCTCGAAGTGGCATTGAGTGAGGCTTACAATACTATTACGAAATCTGAAAATAATTCTTATTTAAAGACTACATCTAATGACTACAATGCCGTAAGTTTGTACGACGAGTTACGACAGAGCGATTATGGTATGAAAGACATGTCAAAGAAGAATTTAAGTAAATCAATCCAAGAAATAACGCGTAAAATCCAACAAAATCAGGAAAGCGGGGCGGTTTGTCCAGAATATCCAAGTTAAGAAGTTAACGGGTCTGGAGAATTACCTTATGGAGTGGAACAACATACTTCCTATTTCCCAGGAGGCGCACGACAGGGAAACCCAAAGAATGAAATGCAAAATAAGCAAACTGTATGGCGACCTGGATATCCTGAGTAGAAAGTATAAAGCCGCCCAAGTAGAACTACATCAATATAGTGAAGGCTCGGCAGAAATGATTCGGCTGTCTGCCGAAAACACAACATTACTAGAGTTTCTGCTCTCAGACGAAGAAGACGATGCTCCGGCTGTAGCCTCCACCTCCATCACCACCGAGCACGAGCTCGAGCCCGTACCGGCCTCGCGGGCCGCACCGCGCGCCGCGCCGAGAGCGCCACCGCCTCGCGCCGCCCGGCCCAAACGGCGTCCCCTCCGCACCCGCCACCGTCGCAAGTCCCACCGGTGCGCGCGTGACTACCGCATGCGGGTCCGCGGCCGACTCAGCAGCGCCCGGGGCCACGTCCGTCGCCGCCCTCGTGCCCGTGGCCACCACCGTCATAATCCCCGGCAAACCCAACAGGCCTGCTAGCGCGAAGCCGACGCAAACATTGCGAACTAATGTGCAGACACAGAGGACTCTAGTTTTTTCAGATCGAATAGGCAAAAATATGGGCGTGTTACTAAACGACTGTACGAATTCCAAAGTAACCAATTATTGCATGCCTGATTTGTCGTACAGCGATATTATCCAAAAAATCTTACAAAACTCAGAACACATTAATCAAAATGTAAATATAATAATTTTAATAAGTAGTAGCCTTAAAGTAAGAAAATATGATATAGTCAAGGGTTTAGAAGCGTTGCAAGGATTGTCTGCAGGAAAAATTGTATTATGCGCATTTCCCTTTATAAAAAATGTTTATAATACTGAAAATGACTGTATTCACATGTTGAATACTTTGATGTATAATTTGACTTGCAGTCAGAAAGACGCATTTACCTTTTTTGACTGTAAATAAATTTACAGATATAGTAGTTTTAACAGAAGATACTATGTATCTTCGACGTAGGTACAAAGTCAAACTGGCTACAATGTTAGCGTACCATATTAATTTATTGATTTCTCCTACCGTAGGTAGATATGACCAGAGTGCCGATTTGTTAATAAACAAAAAGGGTTACTGATTAAACTAGTATGTAAGACAAAGGAGCCGTCCTGTATCATATCAGCAGCATATAACAGTCCACTGTTAGACTTGAACAGTAAATCTTTTTATATTGGTCAGAATATATAGGACTGCTCTGGCATAAAGTCATTAGTAAATAGTGGTAATAAGCCTTTGGATGTACGTAAAGTAAAATGTTATAATAATAAACAAAATTGTATAATTAACTTAGTACATCAAAATATCCAAGGCATGACGAATAAAGAATTGGAAGTTGAGCTATTCATGAACGGTGAGAATGTTGATATTTTTTGCATTACTGAACATTGGTTAAAAGATCACCAGCTCATATTTGGCTTTAACAACCATAAACTTGCAAGTTCGTTTACAAGAGGGCAGGCAATTCATGGAGGTTCCCTAGTACTTGCTCGTAATTGCCTAAAATGTAAGGATCGCACTGATATTGTCAAGCTGTCTGTTGAACGAACTGCTGAAATTGCCTGTATAGAACTTTAGCGACTTATTGTAATGAGCGTATACAGACCTCCGGCTTCATCATTTGATTTGTTCGTGAAAATTATGGATGAAGCCCTTATTAAAGTTAGCAATTGTAATAAAAATATTGTTGTTTGTGGAGATTTTAATATAGATTTTTTAGATGTATCTTGTAAATATACTAGTAGGCTTATATCATTATTTAAGTGTCACAATTTAATCAACTTATTTTTAGAGCCTAGTAGAATAACAAGTACTATATCAACTTGTCTAGACTAAATTTTTTGTGATATCCAGGCATGTAGCCAGTCTGTAATAAATAAATTACAATCCGATCATTGTGGTCAATTAGCTGTGTTTAATGTTAATATGAGGAAAGAAACAAAAAATACTATTAAATTTGTACCAATTAACAACAATCGTCTAAACAGTTTCAAAAATAACATTATAGAGAAATCATCTAATTTAAAGTATTGTGATGATACAAATAAACATTATAATTCGGTTTTACACATGACAAAAACTGAAAGTATAGTATATTCAAACCAAAGGTGAAGGCAGTAAACAGCAAACTTGTGTTTAGTGATTAGGTGACAACAGGAATACATAAGAGTAGAAATAGATTATATGAGCTCTATGCAGAACGGGCGAAGCGTAGAATTTGCTGACTATGTTAAACATTATTCGAAGTTATTTAAACGCGTTTGGGCTACAGCTAAATCGAATTTCGTTAAACACAAACTAAAAAATAGCACTGATGTAGTAAAATCCACATGGCAGATAATAAATAGTGTAACTGGAAAAGAAACGAATCGCGATACTAAGTACAGTTTAAAAATAAATGATAATGTTGTTACAAAACCTCGGAAGTTGCAGAGGTATTCAATAAATTTTTAACAGACATTCCAGTGTCAACTACGAAATCCTTAAATTCGTCTCCATCTCTCACTGAATCTTTGTTGAAACAAAATGTACCCGAGAGTGTCATCGATTTTAAGTTCGAGCATGCAACACCTCAAGATATAGTTAAGGCTTTTTAAACCATAAAATTATTGCTGTCCACTTAGCGAATATATTTAATAATTGTGTTGATAATGGTGAATTTCCTGACCTGATGAAGCACAGTAAAGTTATTCCATTGTTGAAAACTGGTAGTACAACAGATCCTACAAATTTTAGTCCAGTTTCAATTTTACCGGCTTTAAGTAAAATATTAGAGAAAATCATATTAAATCAACTAAAAGCCAATTTTTATGTAAGTAACCTATTGCATTATAAACAATTCGGTTTTACTCGCGGTAGTTCAACAGCTGATGCAGGTGTTGAACTTATTAAACATATCTTTGGGGCCTGGAAGGAATCACGTCATGCCTTAGGGGTTTTCTGTGATTTATCTAAAGCCTTTGATTGCGTTATTCATGATATTTTGGTCAGGAAATTACAACATTATGAAATAAAAGACTTGGTCCTAAACTTGCTAAATTCATACTTGAGTCATAAAATTCAAAAAGTTGATGTGAACGGAGAGAGATATATAGGGTCTCTTGTCTCTATGGGTGTCCCACAGAGATGTATTTTGGGCCCGTTTTTGTTTCTGGTTTATGTAAATAACTTAAAGTACTTTTTAAAAGATACACATGTAATTGTCTTGTTCGCTGACGATACATCTTTAGTGTTTAAAGTAAAAAGACAACAATTAACACATGAAGACGTAAACAAGGCTATTGCAGAAGTGGTAAACTGGTTTACCGTTAATAATTTAATACTGAATGGCAAGAAGACAAAATGTTTAAAAATCTCTTTGCCAAATGTTAGATCAGTGCCCACTAATGTACAAATAATGGCGAAAATTTAAATCTTGTTGATTCTACAGTATTTAGGCTTTCCTCTCGATAATAAATTGCAATGGGGTACTCACATAGATAAATTGGCGAAAAGGCTAAGTTCTGCAGCATATGCTGTAAAGAAGCTACGAGGTATTTCTGACGAGGCTACAGCAAGATTAGTTTACTTTAGTTATTTCCACTGTGGGGACGCGCTGCTGACTGGCACAATGTGTTTGTATTGCAGAAAAGGTATTATTACCTATTAGTAACTATTCGCGCGATTTATCAATTGAGACCTAGAACTTCACTAAGAGATAAATTCAGGAATATTTATATAATCACAATACCGCCCCAATATATATATGAGAACTTCATGTATGTTCATAAAGATTTACACTTATTTAAGAAGAATAGTGATGTTCGTAATATTAATACGAGAAATAAAGATAAGCTTGTTGCTGGTGCTTGTCATCTAGCCAAAGTCCACAAATCATTTATGGGTCAATGTGTACGCTTTTATAATAAGGTTCCAACAGAAATTCAGAATTTACCATTAAATAAATTTAAAGTCGCTATAAAAAACAAATTATATCAAAATAGTTATTATAGTATATCTGAATATGTAAATGACAAAAGTCTATGGGACTGAACTGCTGTTCTATACAGATATTTACTTTTAAGATAGAATATAGGACAAATAATGTATAAGTACATAAGACATGTTTAAAAAAAAGAATTAACGTAGGCTCTGTAGGTTTCTTGCCGTTTCTTTCCCCCACGGAGAACCACCTTGGAAGCGGCGTTAATTTTCCTTCCTCTCCCACACATGGTGTCTCCTGTCTGCGGTAGGGTAGGGGTAGGGTAGAGTAGGGTAGGAGTAAGATAGCGGTAAGGTTGCGATAGGGTAGGGTAGGGGTAAGATAGTGGTAGGGTAGGGGTCAGATAGTGGTAGGGTAGGGGTAAGGTAGTGGTAGGGTAGGGGTAAGGTAGCGGTAGGGTAGGGATAGGATAGAGTAGGGTGGGAGCGACTACCCTATCACATGCAGCATGTGTGATGCACGCTCACTTAATAGTCGGTCTGGCGGTGGCGTGGGGGCCGGGTCGCTCCTTTCCCTCAAATATGGTTGAATTGGACGATGGCTGGGCCCTGCGTTATACTCGTGAACGGGTACTGCCTTGGTGGACTGGCTTACTCTTGCTGTAGTTTCAGGTGGTTTTTCTTAATTATACTAGACATACCTATATAATATATCGAACGCGATCCGGCTCTGCCTGGCATTGTCGAGCACGGTTCGGTCGTGGTTGGCGTGGGATACGTTTATCTACGGCCATAGGGCGGTCAGCGTGTCACTGTGTGTTTCCTTCCTACTTTCTTACCCCCCTCATTTTTGACGATTGAAAGAGATATTTAATGTTCTAATCAATAAAGAAATTTTGAATTTTGTCTTTTTCAAGCCCATATTATGACTTTGTTATAAAGTACGTACGGAAACGTAAAGTGCAACATACCAACACTATTTCTAACGGGAAACTTTCATCCAGCCTACAATTTTACTTTAATATTAGTCTGACTACAATTATGAGTACCTACCTATAGGTACCGTCCGAATCTTAAGGCGCTGTCCTAATTGGACGGGCGACCATGGTCGTGCGTTGCTAATTAGGAAAGCGCCTAATACCCTACTAAACCTAATGATATTATAATTGCGAAAGTTTGTAAGTATTTGTTGTTTGAGGTTTGATGAACAATACCTTTAGCTTATAGCCCAGATTAGCATAGGTATGGGCTATAATTTACCCCCAAAATCAATGTGGGTCTGGAAAGATACACCTAATGAAATTTACGCAAACGAAGTCGCGGTCAAAAGCTAGTATATTACAAAGCGTTGTACACATCGAAATAATACTACATTATCGGCAGTAGAAACTTTAAGGCTCAACTGTAAATTTTGCAAAACGATTGGTCTAACCGAAAATGACTACAACCATAATATTTACCTATAATCCTTCAGAATCCTCTCGAACTTTGTCAGATTAAATGCAACTATAAAATAACAATAACATTTCTCGTGGATCTTGTTTATTTTGCAGACAATCCTTCATTGTTGCTTCAATAAACTTCATTGTGGGGCGAAACCGAAACAGCGCTAAGTATAATATAATTCGTCTGAGTCGACAAAGTTTCCTCATAAAGTTGAACAAGTCCGTAGTTAGTTGCACTGCAGGTGCATTACATTTTAAGGCTGGCTGTAGCGGACATATTTCAGTATAGACGCAGCAATGTTCAGCGATCAATACTTGCTATTGGTTTTCGAGAAATGTTTAGTTTGATAGATGTTGATTAAAATCACAATTATGTAGGGTTAAGATGTGGAATGTGTTTCTTTTTAATAACTAGTGGACCCGGCGCGACTTCGTTTGCGTACACATAGGTACACCTTTATTCCTTGCTTACAAAGCTTCCTCTTGAAACACTATCTATTGTTGAAAACTGCATTAAAATTCGTAGCGTAGTTTAAAAGATCTAAGCGTAGATTGATAGATACAAAGGGATCGGCGGCGGGAAGTAACTCTGTTTTATTTATTTATTTATACTTTCTTTATGAAAAGGATGTTATTGCTACTAAAACATTTTCGTAGATAGATAATATGGACAACAATTTGAATAATCGATATTCGAAACAGACATTAAACTAAATACGATTTATTTAGGACCACTTTTAAACTTCGATTGTGTTACAAGGGCGCCTTAAAATAATATTGTTAAGACAAGGGTGCTGTTTTGACTTCAGAGCGAAGTGAAAGATTACGTAGACGTAGCGTAGGTATGCCGTCCGAGAAGAAAATAATTTATCAGACGTACGCGATTTCTGCAAGGTTTGTTCCAAAAGTTTATGCAATTTTGGTATCTATACTAATGACAGAAGAATTTAGTTCTTGTAAACAAACGCGCAGCGCTCGCATCGCGCCCGCAAAGTCACCGTGTCGCGTCCGCGCCAATAGGGTAGGCTGCGCGTTTCTAGGATGTCAAATCCGCTAATTTAGAAATTACGCAATTGAATGAGGAAGTCTCCAATTTTTTTTTCAATTGAATATAAAAAATATATTTCAAAAAAGATTTTGAAATATCTTAAGAAATAAAAATGTTGTGAGACTTTAAAGTTGCGATTGCAACAATAATTTCATTAGGGGCGTGAATTCGTGCGTGACGTCACCATGCCGGCATCCCGCCCGCCACTATGGGGCTACCCATACACTGAAACTCTTAGTGACTATATCTTCGGAACCGTAATAGCTAGACACTTGAACTACTAGTCACAAAATGTGTGTTATTATGGCCGCTATAACAATAAATAATAATAATCGTCATTAAATAAAAATAAATGGGTGTCTCCATACATAAAACTTGATTTTAAAGGCGTTTCAGATGTTTTTAGTTTTTCTCTATGGCCTAGATGGTAAAACTTACAAGCATCACACTTTGGGAGAGCGGCACTGATATAGTGGCAGCGTGCTTGTGAGCCCGATAACCGAGGTTAAGCAATGCTCGCTATGTTCGGGAACAGGATGCGTGACGGTTTCGTAGTTTGAGGCTAGTCTAACTGCTACGGAGGCACACCTAACTAGTGGCGAGTCATTAAATATGGCAATACCGATATTAGGAAACTTCCTCATTGTAGTCGAATCGCAACTGCAGCTCAATGGCAATTTAACCTGTTTTTGGTATTCTGTTACAAATAAAACTGCCGTTAAGCTGCTATTGCAATCCAATTACAATTCAGTTGCATCAAGTATATTAGCGGACTTGAGGCCCTGTTCGGGCGCTACGCGATGACTAGATGGCCGCAATGCGTACGCGGTTTGTAAGCGGCGATGTATTAATGGGCCTTTCGAGTAGAGAATTCGAACTAATACGAATGCTAACACTTGAAAACGCCAATGAAAATGGCACAGTTTTTAAACTTTTTTGAGTATCAATGTATTTCACTTCACTCCTTGTTAAACTGATTTGTAGAATTATTTATTTAAATTATTAATTAATTTTCTATCTGCTTACAACCTGTGAACAAAGAACGGAATGTAATGGCAGGCGTTTTTTCTTCCTTTTAGTTAGTTTTCTTTTACCATCGCGCCATCCTGCCATTTCTTTGTGACGCAAATGTCGAAGCAATATTCATGTCCTAATTCAAAAGAATCTATGTTATTCCCTGCTATATTTTGGCTCCGAGCGATGGAATGAAGATAAACCTCTACGTACCTACATTAGATATTCGCTAGGACATAGTTCGCGGAATATAGTTTCCGCGTTTTTCTTCTTTTTATATTTTTTCTTTCGCTACGCGCCATCCAGCCACTTCTTTTTACGCAAATTTCGAAGCAATGTTCATGTTTTAAATTCAAAACAATCCATTTTATTCCCTTTTATATTTTGGACCTTGGTGATGGAAACCTCTACGGTTTTTTTTCATCACATACCTACATCAGGTATTTACCAGGATAATTTCAAAGATACACGCTGACATTTGCTTATTCTATAAACACTTACTGCCAAACTAACAAATATTTGTCTATTCTTATCGAATTGTTGAATACACAAAAACTTCCCGCGAATAATTTATTTTAGCGTAAATTAGAGTATTGCTTCATTTATTTTCATTAGTATTCGCCAGCGACATACTAATGAAAATAAATACCTTTCAACAAAATTAAACGGTGATTGTGGCTGCTATCAGGTGTCGCCAATCCGCGTCGAAATGTATCGAATGGACACCGCCGTACGAAAAGCAAAAATATTAAAACGAAAATAATAATCGACATCGCCGGTTCGCGAGGATTAAACTTCGATGGTGTTGATCTTTATGTGTGACCGTACGCTTTAGTCGGGTCACTTTTATTATTATCTCACTCAGGGTAATATCTCAAAGTGAACTTATCTTAGTATACTTATCTTTTGTTACCCGTCGTACTACCAGTGTTGCTATATAACACGTCTAGTAGTTCATCATCATCTTAGCGTTAAACTTTCGCGCACGAGAGTCCAGCATCCGTCTTGACCATGATCTAAGATTTGGCAGATCAGGTAATACAGTGGAGCGATTGCCATCTGATCGCGTGACCCTGCTACCTGGGAAACCTGACCAGATTGGATAATTGCTATACCACATATAGTAGTATCACGGGTTTAAAAAAACTCCATAGAACTACCAAGCCATTCAGTAGTAACACGGAAAGTAATTTTTACCCGTGGTACTCTAACATTTGTAATAATTTAATAAATTTTTAAAGTTGTGGTGTACACTCTCTTCTTCCTAATCTATTTTTAATATTGTCTGCGATCTGTGTTATCAATTAATACATTTAATGCATCAACATTGTGGCAATGATTTTAAAACATCATTAGCCATGGAATATTCTTTAAATATCAACGAACAGCTTTTAAGGAGCAAACCGATGTCATTATTTAATTCTAGATCCAGTTTTGCAGCTTTGTATTCTAGATCCAGCTTTTTCCTTCCTCTTGATAATTAAACAAGTGAAGAGGGTATTCACGGAGCACAAGGCAAATGAAAAAACCCTGCTGTATACAGGGCGTCCCAAGACTATGAGACATGAAGGGAAAGTACCATAAATATCGTAGATAGGATATTTTGCTGAAAGAATACTTTATGTTATTTTAAAAGTTATTATAGTAATACTGCATTGAAAGATATTCTAAAATAACTTGCTTCGTCTGAATTAAATGTGAAAAAAAATCACCCTATTTTTATTATGCCAATCGAAAGAATGGACAAAAAATAATAATTCTTCTAAAGTAACATAGTATTTTAAAAGAAAGGAACAACGTGAAATTAATCATTTTAATCAAATTAAAAACATACATGAAACTGCCGAAGTCAATCAAGTATTTTTTGTAAATTAAATTATGAAATGCTGAATATGTGATCCCTCTTGTCTTACACAAATCGATAACTTTTAATAAGACCGCGTCCGTCCGACCAGATCGGCCGGCCATCTAATCGGTCTCTCTCGGTAACTCTGCTGCTCTCCTACTATTATGAGCCGGAGCTCCATCTCCGCCGCGGAAAGATTTCTTATCTCATATCTTAAAATTTTAAGTATTTCTAAATGTTCTATTTTCCTTGGTAAAAATGGATTAAGAAAACCCGGTTTTTAAAATTCCGCAACAACAGTTGAGTGAAAAACCCGCCAAGTCCGCCAATTGTATTATTGTGCAATAAAGTTTTAAATAAATAAATAATAAAAACGCACTTGGTTATTCGTTTCAGTGACTCGCAGGGGATTTTCTTTAGACCAAATACGATTATTGTGGCGGTAGCCGTTATTGCTGAAGTTAGATTCGTCTGTACAAATAATATTATCCAAAAAATTTGGATCTTCGAGCAAGTGTGTCTGGATATTAAGACAGAATATTTTTCTCCTTTCTGTATCGTCCGGAAGTAATTTTTGAACCAATCGTCCTTCAACATAACTTTTAAACCCGTATTTTTTTATACACGGTGTATTTTACTTTTTGAGTCTCCATTTTCATTTTCACCTTCCCTCACCGAAGTCCTCGGAAAAGCCGAAAAGTAAATTAAAATGTCAAATTATTCGTCGTTGATCGCATGGTTCTCTTGCTGTGGTTGTCTTGAGCGTTGATCAAAATGTACCAAAGTTTTAAAATTATTCACAAGCCTTTTTAAAACGTGACGAGACGGTGTTAAGCTGTCAGGATATTTTACGCCGTACCACCGCAAATTACGAGAGGTGTCTTTATTGTTAAAAAAATATGCTTCTATTAAATCAAAACTTACTTGATATGCGATGTTCGCAATAAATTAACACAATAACACGTGTGTAAGTGAATGAAGATTAAACAGATAAATATCCGAAAAACAATCGCCCCTACAAACTGTTTCATTTTCAAATTTAAGGACAACATTTTTAAAATTGTCTTCTTTTTAAAATATCATACACATTATGCATTCAAACAAACGCTCTCACAAATTGTTTCATTTTCAAATTTAAGAACAACATTCTTTTTGTTTTAAATTTGCCTTCTGTCTAGCTTACAGAAGACGTATTTAAATACTAAGTTTTATCATTTTATCTGCACGTGCACTTAAGGAAAATTGTGCTAGGAAGTATTTTATTAAGTAGGTACTTATTTGCTATTCGCTATCAATGCTATCTATTGAATAATAATATTGCTATTTTTCGAACGTCGTCGTCGGCAATAAATAATTTTCTTGAAATTTGACTCAAACATTCCATGTTGTTCCTTTCTTATAAAATACTATGTTACTTAAGAATAATTTTTTTCAATTAGCATCATAAAAATAGTGGTGATTTTTTTTCATGTTTAAGTCGGTTCGATTCCCAGACGAAGCAAGTAATTTTTAAAATATCTTTGAATGCAGTATTACTAACTTTAATAAATAACATATAGTCTTTTGTCAGCGAAATATCCTATCTACGATATTTAAGGTACTTTCCCTTCATGTCTCATAGTCTTGGGACGCCCTGTTGCACGGTGCAGCTGTCGGGGCTGTCGCTGTGAGGCGCGCGCAGCGGCCGCGGCGGGGGCCGTGTGCTGCGGTAGTTATAATAATATAGAGGGAAGTAAATATTACCTACAGGTATTGGAAATCGCTTTCCTCTCACTTTGCTAGATAACGAATAAATAAAATCGCATCAATGTATAAAGTAAGAACAATTAATTAGGGATACAACTCATAAGAAAACAACTACACTGTACTGTACAGATCTTGTCAAAACTACCGACGTGACCCACCAAAGTACTTCAGTACAAACGAACTGTTTACAGCGGCGTGTATGCATTCCGTACGTCATATAAAATGAATGCAAGCAAACTTTTCGTTTTTAATCCGTTCAGGGACAAACTCAAAGCAGCTTTCGGTGGGCTTTGCTCTGTCGGGCGGCGCACGCGGATTTTGTTGGACAGTTCGCGTGTAGTGACGGGTGGCCGGGCAAGTTGGTTGGCCAGAACCCAGATTACATTTCTCTCTATAGAGAATATTTGCTAACATTCTGATTATGGCTCTGGTGCAAATGACGAATTTTTTTGACGTTCTTAACTATCCTTTTCGTCGTTATTCTTTATAGGAATTGTGATTACACAAGCAAAGCTTAAAGTAAGTTGAGTTGTATAAAGTGAACCATATACCTCATAAGTCTCTTATAATTATAGAACAATGAAGATTATCTTTTTGTTCAACAAAGCCCATTTTTTCTCGTTTCTGAAGTTGACCCGTAGGTAAAGATTTTTAGAATTTTAGGCTGTCGGTGCCGGGTTAATTTTTTGCTTAACGGCTCTCGAAGGTGTGTCAGGCGCCTTTGTGACACCTGGTACTTGTAGAGTACCATAGACAAGCCTTATGAAGACCCCATATTATAGTGCAAAGAAAGGACTTACGGAGGAATCATTCAATATCTTGCATATGTACGATAAACGCTGGTGATGTTGTTATTATGGTTATGATGATAGGTCTCCGACATTTGTGATAGCGGGTATTGGCAAACGTGTGACTAGGATAAAATATTGTAGTGATGTAGAAGGTAATCGTAAAAGAAGCTGTGTTAATTTGTGTTGTAGTTGTGCTTGAAATTCAGAAACCCGTTGCTTTGCTACGGCGGGAAGGCCCGATGGGGTGCATAATCTGTGCACACCCGAGTGGGAAGGAACCTTGTCAAAGTAAATCGAAATGTAGACTGATTAGTTCCAACACATTCGGAGTGCACATTATAAGCACTTCATAATAAATCGTTTGTTGAGCTAGGTTTAAAACAACAAAGGAATTTTTGGAACCTAAGCGGATTCATAGACATAGCTTGTGTCGTCATATTGACTATGACGTCACTATGATTTCCGTTGTAGACTTCGTAGATGAAACGATAAAATATACAAGGTGACCTTAATCTTTGGACTTTAATAATATTCCAATTGTTCACCTCCCAAAGCAAAATTCTCGAGCTGCCCTTAATTAGTTAGCGCGAATCCTTTTTCGATACGTTGCTATTTAACGATCAATTTGGAAAACTTGCAATTAAATCGGTTATAAAAAGCTATATCGGTTATAACTCCCTATTCTGATATACATATAAATACATACCGTCACGCCTTGAAATTTGATATTGTTTTCAGGGTTACAATGTTTTCAATATTTATGAAACAAAGCTCATAGTGAGCGTCAGAATGGCTGGTTGTCTGTGTCGTAGGTGTATGAAAGTTGATTAGATAATTGCTTCATAATTGCTTATATTTGCTACATATAATAAATAATTGCTACATATGATGTTAATTTAGAAATCAGATATTTTTTTGGCCAGCCATTCTGATGTTTAGATGGCTGGTAGCCTCCTAGTTTATAGTCAAGCATGCAGAGTTTCCCAAAGTGTATTGCGTCAATAATTGCTACATATTTGCTTCATTAAACTTCATTAGATATAACTTCAAAAGAACGTTAAACAAAAGATGAAGCATTTATTTGAATTATCCAAAGTGCCTGACAAAATAATGAAAGCAAATAGTTATGTAGCGCAATCATAGGAGGCAGGTGTTTTAAATTGTTAAATGACATGTAATGTTGTGAGTAGGTACCATAAAAAAAGGTAGGTATTGTAAATAAACACTAAATGTAAATCGTTCATAAGTTTCAGTTTAATAATATTACTATTTACAACAATAATTTTTCTTATTTTCATTATTATTTGGCATATGTTATACAATGTGGAATTAGCTTCTTTTTACTTTTCTTGATTTTTTTTTATTCTTCATCATAGCATCTCCATTATGAATTTCGTCTGCAATGAGCCTTGTAGTGACCGATATGTGTTTCACATAGTGGGGGCACGAACTCTATTATTGACAGCAAATGGAATTCAGATCCTTCTAACAAAAGAGATGTTGGTGGATCATCTATTGAAATGAATTGATTGGAATGAAATTCAAATACAATAAGATCGCGCAAAGATAAACTAAATGATTTAAGCCCATTACATTTACTTCGCCGGCATTCTGTAAGTTCTTGAGCATTAATTAAAGTATTTGCGGATTCTTGCAAATTATTAACGGTTAAATTTGTATCAACGTGTAGAACAGGAATCTTACGCTGAACTTTATTTATTGCACACTCTGATTCTGTACAGTGTTCACTTTCATCTGCACTGTATATACAATCTATTAAAATGCGTTCAAATATGTTATTTACATTGCAGTCACATCTAACTTCCACAGAAGATTCTTGTTCAACTTTTGTAAAATATACTTGAGCCATTTCTGATCTTACTTTGTGCACTTCTTCTGTATCTTTTCCACTCATAAGTCTGACAAGCTTACAGAATAAATTTTCACTGTCATGTATTGTTTGACTTATACGATAGCCATCGATATATGCTATGGCTAAAGCCTGACATACCGAGTCAATCGCGCAAGTATTTCTCAATATAACAATTTTGTCATCAATTTTTAGTCTACTTCCATTAGACAAAAAAATAACCGTTTTCAAAGTTATTCTCTTTTTTTTAGTAACATTTCCTTTACCTTTCCAGTTTTCGATAAGGGTAGGATTCTCAGCAAAAATAGAATAATCAGTAAACACCTTCTTGGGTTGCTTAGACTGTAAATTTCTTCTCCGCGTAGAAGTTGTGGAATGCCTTTTTATTGTCTTAGGAAAATCTGCCCTAGTTTTTGTTTGTACAGTAAGATTCAGCAGTTTTGAAATCAAAAGGAAAAATTAAAATTGCACCAAGTAAATACTTGGTGCAATTTTAATTTCTCCTTTTAAGAATTCTAAATGTTTCATAATGAATTCATCTGTTCGTAGTCTGTGAGATTTGGTGCTTAGATGTAATAGCAGTCTCTTTATAGTTTTAAAGTATGATTCAATATTTGAAGAAGTAGGAGTCTCAATATTGGAATCATATACCTATATTCTTCATTATGTTTGACCACAAAGGAAACTGAGTCAGTAAACGTGATAAAGTTCCTATAAAAGTAGGGTACTGGTACAAATTTTCATGATTGCCTATATCTTCAGTGTCTAGAGTAACGAGTAATTTTTCGGTTTCAATTTTGTTGGTAAACCATTTAAAAAATATATTCTTAGTACTTGATTTTTCTTCATTTAATTTGATATTAGTTTCATTTTCAAACACTGATTTTTCAGCAGCTTCAGGCAGATCATTTATTTTGTCACTATCCATAACTTCTATCTCTGTATCTAAAGTCTTAAATTGATTCAATGTCTTTAAACGATGTTTAGCCATCTCACACCTAGAAGGAGTATTCGATTTATTATTGCCGTCATGTTCATTTAAACAAACTGTAATGATATCTGACAAAATTTCTTTGGCTTTTTCAAAATCTACGCATTCCTTTAGCGCTAAAAGACATTTAATATAAAAGAATTTCACCCTGATGTCGATGTGTTTAAAACAAGTTAAATTAAAAACGATTTTAACAAAATGACTTGTGTCTATTCTAATGTAGCAATCGTTACTCTTTTCTTCTTCTTCCAGCTTTCTGTAAGATTCTTTGACATATTCTGTAGTAGATTTATGGTTCGTAAATGCTTTAACACAAGCTCCAATCAGCGCGGAAGACTCATCAACGATGATTTCGTCTGGTTTTCGATTGCTCATGTACCATGCTTCCAGCCATTTGTATATAGTGTCCATAGATTGACTTTCTGACACCATTTGAGTAAGTGGGACACTACTGTAACCTTCATATGTTTTCATGACACACACATAAATCAAAATGTGTTTGGTGATTGTGACATTATTTATAGGGCCAAATGGTTTGAAAATGCTACCGGTAGCATCTATGCTAACAATCAATTTATCAGTATTTTTGAATTCTTTGCAATATTGTTCTTGGCAAGGATCCCAATAAAAAATATAAAATGGATACAATGAGATATGTTTTATAGCTTCTTTGTAAGGCGATATTTGCGTCATTAGCCATAATGAAAGTATTTGATTTTGATGAAAAAGTGAACTACGTTTATGTTCGTATTTTATTTGACGTAAGCACCCTGTTGTTGGTAAATGAGTAGGTTCAAGCTCATCGGAATTCACAACCAAATCATTTGCCATTGAGTTACGATATGAAATAGCGGATACATGTTTAAGTTCTTCCGCTAATTCAGTTCGCTTTACAGGCGATAGTTTTATTTTATCCAATGGAGTATGAATGAAATTTTCAACATAGTTTGTTATTATGCATTTGCACTGAGCTATTTTGTCCGAAGGCCAGCTAATAATAACTTTCACATCAGCTTCACATTGTTTACAAGATCCAATGCACGTTATATTGGTGTTCATAGCTATAGAATACTGTTTAAATATCCAACTATGTGCTATTGGATGAACCTCCCAAATAGCATAGTACCTTTCGGTCACCACCCAAATTCCGCCATTTTGAAAAAATATCGATTTTGCGGCTACTCATAAAACATATGCCAATCGATAGGAAACTTCAATATCTATTGATTACTATGTTCAAAAATGTCAAAAACGGTATACCTTGCGAGATATCGCAAGTCAAAGATGTACATTATCAACCGACACATGGGGAACAAATACCTCCTACTAAGTCTACTCATAGTCAAATATCTTCTAAACTACTGAACCGATTTCGATTAAATAAAGTTAGGAATAATTTCGATTAAAAGACCTTTCAAATACAGAAAACCGCTATGAAATTGGTTCATCCGTTCGGGAGCTACAGATAGACGGATCATCATCGTCCTAGCACTTATCCCGGCCTCTGCCAGGGTCCGCTTTCCTACTCAATCTTCTCCACTTCGCCCGGTCTTCGGCATCCCCTTGTCGTAAGCCGTTAGCTCTCGCATTGGACTCAGCGATGTCAATCCATCGCTTCTTATGCCGCCCACGGGGCCTCTTTCCTGATACCGGCAGATTCAGGCGCCTATTTCCCACGTATCCCTGAGGTTTACGCAAAACGTGACCAAACCAGCGCAGACGAGCCTCCTCGATCTTATCTGCGATATCCCTCACACCAAGGCTGCCGCGGATGTACTCGTTACGTACTCGATCGAGTCGCGTAACTCCGCACATCCAGCGCAGCATTTTCATTTCGTTGGCGTGGAGTTCGCGAACGTGTTTCGTCAGCGCTGGCCATGTCTCGCAGTCATAGAGCATCACTGGTCTAATTATACTCTTGTATATAAGCCCTATGAGCTTTACAGGGATTTTAGGGTCACATATGACTGCCGTGAGTTCCCGCCATTTGGCCCAAGCCGCAGAGATTCGGGATTTGACATCGGGGCCGATATCGCCGGACTCGTGCATCACGGATCCGAGGTATTTGAATTTATCTGTTCTATTGACTGCTGGCCATATACTCTGTTATGGCGATATTCATCTTCAAACTACCGTTTTCTAGCACATCCTTTTACTTGTTTACTCTGGTCTCAAGATCTTGGCTAAGCTCGCTCACCAGTACAATGTCGTCAGCGTACTTCATAAGCCAAGGAGCACTATGCAAAACAAGTAAGGACTTAACACAGAACCCTGGTGGACACCTACAGTAATTGGGAAGGGTTAGTATGGCCTACGATGGTTTTGACAACAGCTCCAGTATTGGCATACATGTCCTGTATAATAGAAATGTAGGCCTCGGGCACAGACTTTGCTCTCAGAGTCCGCCAGATTATCTCCCGAGGGACACTGTCGAAAGCCCTCTGCAGGTCGAGAAATGCGTAATGCAACGGTTGATTCCTACTGCAATGGAACTCCTGGAGGACCTTGAGAGCAAAGACTGGATCCATGGTGCTGCAGCCTGGCCTGAAGCCGTATTGGCATTCCGACAAGGAGCATTCCTGACGAAGTCTCTGGTCAACAATCCGTTCGAATAGCTTCATTGTGTGGCTCATAAGTTTGATACCTCGATAGTTGCCGCACTCTTGCACACTGCCTTTTTCTTTATAGATTGGTGTGATAATATTTACGCGCCACGCGTCAGTTATAAGCCCCGTAGCTACAATCCTGTTAAATAGTTCAGTGGGCAAGAGTACGCCCCGGGTCCCCATTGTTTTTCAGGTTTCTATGGGTATTCCATGTCCAATAGCGTTTCCGTTCTTCATACGTACCAAAGACCTCCCCATCTCATCAGGGGTGATCGGGCTTATTATGCCAAGGTTTGCAGGAAGCTGTAGTGGTACGTAGTTGTTGGCATCGTTAGACAGTTCCTTGAAATGACAGCACCACCGGTCTTTAATAGAGTTTGCACTTGTAAGCAAAACGCCATCCGTACCTTTTATGGCAACACACTTTGTCACATCCAGACTGGCTCGACTCCACGGTTTTTGCCAGCTGGTAGACGAGCCAGTTGGGCCGACCGCGCTTTAGCCACCGCAATTTTAGATCACCGCTTTGCTCCCAAGTACACTTCCTGTGCTGTAGTGAGTTACTGTGCTGCCATTTCTTGAAACATGCCTTTTTGTCCCTAACCTCGATAGATATCTGTCATATGCAAAAGCTAGTAGGGGCGATATTCAGTCTTGTCGAGAGGCCATGGTTGGTCGCTTGAACGAGGCTCTCAATGCAGTGTCCGATTGGGGCGAAGCCAATCTAGTGTCGTTCAACGCCACCAAAACACAGGCGTGTTTGTTTTCCGCTAAACGGAGTCCATTCCATCTGGCTCCGACTTTCCGGGGTGTGTCTGTGGAAATTTCCGACAACCTACAGCTCCTGGGTGTTGAGCTATCAACCAATCTCAAATTTGGACGGTACATCGAATCAAAAGCCAAGACTGCTGCAAAAAAACTTGGAATCCTCTCGAAGGTCAAGCGGTACTTCACTTCAAGGCAGTTGCTTCAATTATATCAAGCACAAGTCCGATCTTGCATGGAGTACTGCTGCCACCTCTGGGATGGATCAGCCAAATACCAACTGGCTGCTTTGGATTCGGTGGAAAACCGGGCAAAGAGACTAATTTGTGATCCGCAGTTAATTGAGGCTAAGCTGCAGAGCCTCGAGCATCGGCGTAGGGTTGCGCGTTTGTCGGTTTTCTACAGGTTGCACTTCGGAGAGTGTGCGAAGCAGTTGCACGACCTCATTCCGCCGGCCCCTTTCCGCCATCGGGAGACGCGATCCGGGCGAGCGCTTCATCCTTATGTCGTGGATCTTCCAACTATCCGCACGAGCCGCTTTGGCTCGACTTTTATAATGCGTACGGCTAAGGAGTGGAATGCGTTGCCTGCGAGTGTGTTCCCTGATCAATATAATCTGGATGCCTTCAAGGCTAGAGTGAATAGGCTGTTCCTAGACAGGCATGCTCCATCATAGACCGCATCGTCACTTACCACCAGGTGAGGTGGCGGTCAAATGCCTGGCTAGAAGAGTAATGAAAAAAAAAAAAAAAAAAACCGCTTCCTGCACCTCACCATTCCACCACCCCGTATCCTTGTTAATTCGTCGGACGCTTTCGACGTGCCGAGTACTGTTCGTCCGAGTTTTAGGATGGATTTCTGATAGTGACACCAGACCTCATTGAAGGTTTCACCCTTTGCGCTCCAATCGAGGCTTTCAGCTGCCTCCATGAACTCTGCTGCTCAGAGTCCGCCACTTAATAGACGGCACGCAGCGTTCTGCCGTAGGCCGTCTACTACTCACGCGGACGACCATGACGAGGACTCGGTGCTGTGTAGTGAGGCATTCCCCCTGGATGATCTTGCACTGGGATACGTGACCGATGTCACGTCTTCGGATCAGCAGATTATCGATCTGTGATTGGTGCGGGCCACTTTTGTAGGTTATGAGGTGTACTGGTCTTTTCTGGAAGAAGGTGTTGACTACGGTTAATTCGGCGGCCAGTGAGGTTCGGAGAATATCTTCTCCCTCACTGTTTTGCTGGCCATAACCAAATCCATCGTGCACCCGACTGACCTCCTCGCTCCTCTGGCCCACATGACCGTTGAGGTCCGCACCAACTACAATCCGTTCGGAGGATAGTATACGTGGCAGGGTATTTTCGAAACTGTTACAGAAGGCAGTCTTTTCGGTGTCGGCGCAGCCGGACTGGGGAGCATAGGCGCTAATGAGGTTGGTTGTTAAACCCTCAATTTGCGCCTTGATCACCATGAGTCGATCGCTCACTCTGTTCACTTCCAGAATGCCGTTCCGGAACTCGTCCCCCACCACAATAGCGACCCCATTCCTCCCTTCTGCCGATCCGGTGTACAACCGCCTGTATCCCTGCCCGATTTTCCTAGACTTGTAGCCACGCCATAGCTCGTCTCTTGCAGGAATGCAACCTGAACGCGGCGCATGTGCAACAAGTCAGCCATCTCTCGAGACCGGCCGGTCAGAGACCGACGTTTAGGGTGGCGAAGCGGAGCTTCCTACTGTTAGGCGCTAACTTCTTTAACCGTGCCCGCCCGTGACAGGTTAGCCCTAGCCTACTTACCGCAGGTGTAGGGCAATATGCCTGCGCGTCGTTCAGCGGCGACGCCCAAGCATGGTGTTTACTTCCAACAGAGGACCTTTTCATTCTATTTTTTGCGGTGTTTTGGCTTTTAACATGCGGCGACTACCATCCGCCCGTCTTTAATACATGGCGGCAGTGAGATTTGAACCCGGTACTCTCGCATTGCAAGTCGGTAATTTACTTGGGTAAATATCCCAAAAAAAAAGAAGTCTAAAAACACAGAAATCGATTTCTAAGATCTGGTCACATTATTAACGTCATATGCATGGCAAGTGCTAGGCGATGTAGGTACAACGCCAAGTACTATGCCGAGTTGCTAGCTGAGTTAGAGTTGAGGAGCTTGCTCTTACAGTGTAAGCACTGCATTAAGCAACTTAACTTAATTATCTTATTCCATAAAATAAAGAAACTTGACAGACCGATAACCTAGGTTAACCAATGTTCATAGCGTCCTTTAACTGAATGGGTGACCGTTTTGTACTTTGAGACTAGTCAAACTTCAGCACCACCACGAGCTCGCCACTCGTTAGGTGTGCCAAATGCCAACGGTATGTGGCGAAGCGAGGTTGACCATGGTCTACCTCTGGGGACCGGAGACTAATTGAACAGTCTCGAGAGCCGAGTGGCATATTATTATGAAATAAAGTATTTTGTGTGTTGGTGAACACATAATCTTACAATACACTTTATTTTAGTTTAATTTTTGTTGTAAGTTTAACGCGTGTATCCGTCTATCTGTAGCTCCCGAACGGATGAACCAATTTCAATGCGGTTTTCTGTATTTGAAAGGTCTTTTAATCGAAATTATTCCTAACTTTATTTAATCGAAATCGGTTTAGTAGTTTAGAATATATTTGACTATGAGTAGACTTAGTAGGAGGTATTTGTTCCCCATGTGTCGGTAGATAATGTACATCTTTGACTTGCGATATCTCGCAAGTTATACCGTTTTCGACATTTTTGAACATAGTGATCGATAGATATTGAAGTTTCCTATCGATTGGCATAAGTTTTATGATTGGCCGCAAAATCGATATTTTTTCAAAATGGCGGAAAGTGGGTGGTGATTTACTCCATACAAAATGTTCAATGCTCTTTTTTCTCGCAATTGATGGGCCCACTGATGTTTAGGCAAAAGATGTTCTAAAAATCGTCTCAGATCCTTTATTTAATTTAACGCGTTTAGCTATTGGTTGCAAACGTTCCCATAGGTATCGATAAAAAAAATTAAACTGATTGCGCCGTTGCCGTATTTGCATTTCTTTTCTACTTTATTATCGCATATATCAGTTATAGTAATTGGGCTCGGTTCTTCACAGATATTTAAATCATTTGTGCTAAAGAACTAATCAAAATTTTTCTTCAGTGAAAGATACAGGGCCTGTTTTGTAATCTTATTTGATAAGGCAGTACTAATTTCAGTAAACAATGGATCAGTAGATGCTGGTAAATCTGCCTTACTTGGAAAATACTTTTTGTAATCCAAAAAAACCTTATTCTGCTCTTCGAGTGGCACAACGAATTTTCTTCCTCTCTTCATCGTCACAAACTCCAAAACTCGAATGACATAAAGATTCTACAGGTAGGTCTACAACTATTTAAATTCTCAAATAAAGGTAAAAAAGCCTTGGTTGCGTTTTCAATTAATATCAGCACCAGCAATGACTAAGAATTGTAATAATGATACTTATTACGCTATCGAGGGTAGATAGATACACATTTTGACGCAAGAATCGTATTCCTTACGTACGGTTACCAGAGCCTTAACAATTAAACAGATTAACGGATAACTATTTGCTTTCATTATTTTGTCAGGCACTTTTCCTTGGGATAATTCAAATAAATGCTACATCTTTTGTTGAACGTTCTTTTGAAGTTATATCTAATGAAGTTAAATGAAGCAGATATGTAGCAATTATTGACGCAATACATTTTGGGAAACTCTGCATGCTTGACTATAAACTAGGAGGCTACCAGCCATCTAAACGTCAGAATGGCTGGCCAAAAAATAATCTGATTTCTAAATAAACATCATATGTAGCAATTATTTATTATATGTAGCAAATATAAGCAATTATGTAGCAATTATCTAATCAACTTTCATACACCTACGGCACAGACAACCAGCCATTTCTGACGCTCACAGCTCATAACCTTATTGATAAAATTAGTTTTTAAATATAGAAAACCACCCGTTCGGGACCTACGATGCCCCAGACAGATACACAGCGCCACAGATACGCAAATACACACGTCAAACTGATAATCTCACTACATATGAGTCCTGATACTCGAAATAAATATTTTCATCCATTCATTCATTCATTCATAACACCCCTCTTTTTTCGTAGGAGGTTAAAATCCATCCATGCCACTCATGACCCTAGCGAGACCGAGAAGCGGCACGCCACGGCCCGCGCGTAGATTAATGTGTGACGCATGCTGCATGCCGCCGCAACGCCATGGCGCTCGCCGTCCGACGGTCACTTTGTAGTTTTGATTTTATGATTTCATGGGTGGGCTGGCGTGAGCTCGGTTAACCTAACAATTTATATTCTCCACGAATAAATATTGTTCTATTTCAGCCGGCTACGAGAGAGGTTTTATGACAAATTAGCGGTGCGCGTTTTCGGAAATGTGTATGCGCCGTGAATACGCTATGTGGGGTAATTCTGGTAATGGAACTGACCTACCTACGGTGCCGAACTGCCGTTCTAGACAGTATGTTATCCTTTATGTAGAATATGGTCCTTTCAAACATGTCTTTTTATAGGTCGACAACTTAACTGGTATATCGCCTGCGCTAGGTGGGGTAGGTGGGAGTGTAATTTTTACTGGATGAACGATGAACATGGATGAACATGGGGTGCGGGGCGCGGGGCAGTGAGAATTTTCTTCCGAGAAACATCAGTTGATGACGTTCCTTGGAAAATGCATACGAAATTATGCCCGAACTCGACGAGATTACTCCCGAGACAGAAACCTAATCTTTGCCAATGGCTTTTAAAACTCAATCTCGATTTTTAATTCGGTGCAATGTAAAAGTAAGTTTTTCTTCATATTATTTTATGGCTCCCTGTGGGCCTTATAAGAAAACTCACTGTCGCCTAAAGGGCTATACTCGGACTATACTCGGAGTGTCATTGCGCGATCGAATCAGGAATGAGGAGATCCGTAAGCGAAGTATTGCGAAAGATTGCCAAGCGGGCAGGGCACATAGCTCGCAGAACAGATGGCCTATGGGGCAGTAAAGTTTTCGAGTGGTGATCATGTACCGGAAGATGAAGAGTGAGTAGGCCTTCCACTAGGTGTGCTGACGATCTGGTAAAGATTGTAGGTGTAGCTGAATGAGGAAGGCGCATATCCCTTTGTGGTGATCTCTGGGGGACACCTATGCCCAGCAGATGTGATGATGATGATTCAATATGTACAAATGAACATCTAAGTTTAGTTTCGAGACGAGAAGATGGGAGCGCCTCACAGCGCCCCTCCTTGGAAACCCCTGTGCTTCTATTAATTTTTTTAGCAAACATTTTCAGGCCTCCACCTCGGGATTTATCATCGATAAATCAACCTCGTGCGTTATTCCGAGAGTCCGTAGTAAAATAACCAACCGCGCTGTGCGGAGTCCGCAGGCGCACTGAGAAACGTCCCTTGTGCTCCCTGCCCCGCGCCCCCTTGCTCAGCCCCGAAACGTCACATGACGTCACCCATTCTGCCCCCTCATACCGCAGGCAATATACCAGTTAAATTATCGACCTATAACAGTGTGTGTTAATCAGAGAACTGTGCAAGGGCCTTAAATTTTAAACTCTCAAAAGGAAATCGATCGCTAATAAATCCGAAATTGTCATAGTTTTTTTTTATGCTGTTCAGTGACAAACGAGCAGACAACTCACCTGATGGTCAGTGGTGTAGCTATCATAGGGCCAGGCGGTGCTGTGCACCAGGGCCCCGGAGCTCAGGGGGCCCTCCAACATAAGCTTTGAAAAGAGCGGGTCAGCCAATTTGTCAGCTCCTGAAGCTAGAAAACCTCGACCCTGCTCACAAGAATCGTAATTCCCTACTACCAGCCTTATTTCATCGAGTGTTACCACTAATCCTATTATTTATATTCCGTTTATTCATCCATCTGGCACCATATTTTGCTAGAACTCATTTTCGCTAAAAAAAATCCGATTATAAAACATGTATGATACAGGTTGCAGCAGAACGGCAACGGTATAATCTATAATAACTCTCAACTTGATCGAAAACTATAATACTTGATTTGGTAAATCAAGTAACCACGTTGTTCTCCGAAAAGAGACTTGATTTTAAAAAGTGTGTCTGGCAAGGTTATGATGAGGCCAGTGTAATGAGTGGTGCGTATAATGGCGTACAATAACAAATTAAAGATATTCAGCCAAACGCAGAGTACGTACATTGCGTCAGTCATAATTTAAATTTGGTAGTAAACGATGCCGTTCGAGGTTCTATCGAAATTCAGAAGTTCTTTGCAATAATACAAGACTTGTTTAACTTCTTTGGAAACAGCATTAAGCGCTGGGACTGATTGATACTGTTATGTTTTGTGAGCAATTAAGTGTTTATCTATCTATCTGGGACCTCTTATCAAAATTCACCGGCGAATCAGAAATTACTTTGAAAAATTGAACCCAACAAGATGGTCGAGCAGGTTTAACTTAATAACTGCGGTCAAAGTTCGATTTTTCGATATTATTAAAGCATTGTCCGACATAACGCTGAAGAGATCAAGTAAAGACGAACGTAGTGAAGCAGAGGTTATAAAATCAAAAACGCTGAATTTTGAGTTTGTATTCCTTTGCGAATTCATGCACAGCGTATTAAACAGGATCAATTATGTTTCCAAAATTTTGCAAAAACGTGATATCGTTTTGGACGAGGTGAGTAAGGCTTTGGACGAAACAACGGATAAATTAAAAGAGTACAGGAATGACTTCAAGTCCTTCAAATCCAAGGCCACCGAAACCATGACAAAATACGATCGACCTTTCCAGAAAAGCGACAGTTTCCTGATCACCGATTCCAAAACCAGGAAGAAGTCTTCAGAGTAACTATTTTCAACAATGTACTCGACATAATAATTAATCAGTTGGATGCGCGTTTTTCTGGTATGAGTGCAGTTTGTAAAACGTTCGACTTTTTGATTCCAAAAAATTTGCTTAGCATGAATGAAACGATATAATTGGACCCACTTTTTCGCTCCAATTTCTTAATGTTTCCTACCTCAATTGACGGAGACGTGGTTCATTCGCCATTTTTGCAAAGAAATTGTAACGAAATTTGGCGTGCTTGAATGTGACCTTACGGAAGTGTATACAGCAATGCTACTGTTTCATACAATTCCTGTTACTTCCGTGGCAGCAGAAAGATGTAAACTGAAGACTATAAAAAAATATTTAAGAAACAGCATTGGACAAGATCGCCTCCGACACTTATCGATAATTGCAAAAGAAAATAAGGCGGCATTAAACTTGGATTTGAGTGAAGTTATAGACGAAGGTTGTGAATTGGACGGAGAACTATGTTAAAAATCGTTTTTCTTTTTCATCTATTAATCTCATCTGTATAATAAATATTTTATAATGCCATGTGCGTCGTTGCTTATTTATTCCCATTTTCTTTTATTAAGCACAGAGATTTTAGATAGGTATGTACTCATAGAGATGACGTATGGATTAAGCCTATTAATGATAAGTTCAACTCACGGTATCCTGTATACTATTGTTATTCCTATCTATAATTTTGAAGGCCAATATAAGTTGAAGCTACGTGGAAAGAGGGGGTGAGGGCCCGATTCTTTCTCTATGCACCGGGGCCCTTGCTTACCTAGCTACGCCACTGCTGATGGTAAGTGGTAACTGTCGCCAATAATATCTGTAACTGAAGACGAAAGAAAGAGATAAGGCGGTGGTACTTATCCAGGTGGACTCCTCAGGTTTGACAGAGTCGTACCACCAGATACAGTTAAAAAATAGTTCACTTATTATATTATTCAAAATATAAATTAATCTTCTTTTGACTACTTAACAACTTATCCAAAGTCTAAAAAGCAAGTTACCTAATATGTTTATACTACAAACAACATCGTTATATTAAGATGAACGAAAAGATAAGGCACAGCCGCTGTCTGCGTAGGCATTTGTTACCTAAAAATATATTCTTAAGCATAACAAATTACCTGGATTATCGGATTTAATAACAGGTGCGTTTAACATGAAACTAATAAATACTTAATCTTTCTACCAAGCCTTGAAAAATAATAACAACACTTGTACTTAAGTAATCAGTACTGAACTTAATGTAGGGTCCAAAAATTTAGATATTGAAAAAACAAAATAACTATCTAAGACAAAACAATAGCAACAACCCCTTTAAACGTAGGTATAATTTTTTTCTCAAGATAGGATTACGAGAGTATTATTTATATGAAAGAAATATCTCAAGAAAAAGGTTTTCTATTTAATGGGATCGTGCTTGGTAGATTGTGTTGTTCATAAATAAATAAAGGCAGTGTGGCAGCGCTCTGGATAAATGCGAGTGAGGGACCTCTAGTGTGATTGACTGCCTCGGGTTAAACATACGTAATGGAAACAGAAATGAACAAGCCAAAAGGAGGAAAGTTTTGGCGTCCAATCTACTGCTTCTAATAACGCTTTCAATACAGCTCAGCAAACAATCTCAGCTTGATCACCAAAAAGTGCCCAGCCAGGAATAGGTGTTCCAGAGTCAAGAGAATAGACGAGCCATTGCCTTTATCGGCAGCCCGAGCGACCATAAGCGCTTGCCTGAGGGTTAATTCAGAGCCATTGTGTAGCAAACAACCGTACGTATGTCTATCCGAAACCTATCTGACAAAGCAGTATTATGCCGTTACAATAAATGATTCAATTTCCTTTACGCAAGTATCGGATCCACTTAAGTATTATGAAAGTAATAGAATCGAGCGAATAGTTTTCTTGCTGACGCTCCTTTTACGATAATGACAGAAAACGCGGTCCAATATCTATAAAATATTACAACCTACTCGTCCGAATGCGGAACCGGACCGAGCCGGACAAAACCGGTATACGGCTGCCGGCCACGGAATTGATTGTACGAATTAACTTGGTGCGCGGCCTCGGAAGCGAACGCAGCGTTTGTAATACACATAAATGGAAATTTTGATGGATTATGCCCGAGCATAAAAGAGTTTGCTTTGTATTCCGGTGTGCGGTGGAGTGTGCTTTGTGCTCCACTATCGATTGTAATCGGGATAGGTTTATCTTTGTATATGCGATTGCATGCAAATGGTTGTCAAGCTACTTGGAGCTTAACAGATTAATTTGTTTCATATCATTTTACACGGAATCTTATAAGATTATCAAGCACTTGCTGTTTTCTTGCAGGCTTACCCACATGGATTGAAACTCCGGCAATTCAGTATTAAACAAGTGCTTACCAAAAAGTGATGTCACTCTAGAATCATCATCATCATCATCATCATCATCATTATCAACGCTGTATGTGTCGCCGAATACTGGGCGAATAAAGTGTAAGTCAGAGTTTAGTCCATCGCCTCGATAAGAAGAAGATCATCATCTTCCGAGCGGTCTGTCCCGGTTTCTGCCAGGGTCCGCTTACTGACTCATTCTTCTCCATTTCGCCCGGACTTGGGCATCCCTGCGTTGTCTGCTGGATGCTCGCTTCTTTAACCCTGCCCGCGCGTTGCAGGGTAGCCTTTGCACACTTATCGCAAGGGTATGGCGTCGTTCATCCGCGACGCCCTAGCATTCTGCGCGACATTTAAGAGGACCTTTTTATCTTCGATCAGCTTTAATTTAATATTTTTAATTAAAAATGTATAGCTTTTTGTACCATCCGTCTCGCACAATCTGTTAGGGAAAAGTTTAGAGCCACCAGAGCCTCGTCCGTCTGTCAGCTAGGGGACGGGGGGGAAGTGAGGTTAGTTTGGGCCCAGAAGATGCCCTATACCCGCCTGTCCCTATGCCCTATACACTTAAATAAGGGCATGAATGTTGGGAATGGATATATTCAGTAGTTTAGATTATTTTGATTATTAAAAATTCATATAACGTTATTATTGTTTAGGTAAATAACATGTTAACAAAGGTGGACCTATCTGTGTAAGAGATCTCTCACTTTACTACTCGTCTAACGTTCACAACATCATAAAATTAAAGTATCATCGATTTTAGCACCAAAAAGTATCCTTATCCACACATAGCAAAAAAACTACCCTTACATTTCCAGTGAATAAACAAATTAAACAATCTACCCGCTATGTTTACGAAGCGATCTCTCTTCGGCTTCGCATCATTGGCTGCAGCTAATACTATGCACACTGGGGAACTTATTTGTTTGCCGAGCCAAGCAGACGGGCGCTAACGAAGGGATTACCGAGAAAAACCGGCCAGCTCCAGTTTGAGCTGGTTCAAACTAGATTAGCGCCGGATCGGGCCATTAGTAACTATACCTGATTACACCGGCTGATACCGGATGATGCATGCCCAGTTGTGAGATAGGAGATAGGGATATATTTTACTTAAGCTAGATTAGACTTAGGTTTAGCTAGTTTGAACACATTTGCTAGGAGGATGCTGGGGTAGCCAGTTACAAAGTTAGAGATCACTCAATTCGGATTCCTATTTGACTTATGTGTATTTGTGAGGAAGTAAGGAAGGGAGCACAATTGCTTTGCAATTCCTAGCAATTAATTTTGACGACTTATATCAAAATAAACAAGAACATTTACAATTACATTCACCGTAGCACTTCGTAGCACTCTGCTACGCAGCTCCGTCGCAGTGATATTTTGTAGCATTTATGATTATTTACTTTTATTCGAATTGATTTATGATCATCACAGATTATACGATAACAGAAGATAGCCTCGGAATATTAATTACCTATATTGTTCTCACCTTTTACTCGCTATAGAAAGAACAATGGTGTCGGCAACAAACGATGCTCGGCGCTGCAATGCTCTAAGTTGCTGAATTAGCAAATAAATTCAATTCCTACAGCCACAGTGCCAGCTTTAAAACTAAACGTCGGCGTCCTCGTGTGTAACAGCTTTTCCTAATTAAGTTAAGGGCATGCCCTTCTTGGGGGTGTAGTTATTTATTACCTTCGGGTCACCAACCGCGTAGAATTCAATAAGGAGGATGAGGACGGCGGTTTTCATTATTTCTTGGGGTTAGAGCTGTAAATATAAAATTTCACCAAAATCGATGCAGTGTCTAGCCTAAGAACTAAAAGATAGGTAACTAAACATGGTAGTAGTATGTAATAAATCTGCCGCAAAACACGAATTTTGTTGTATATTTTTGTTTTAAGGATAAGCTCGGTTTGAAGAATAAATAAAAATTCTAAAGTTATACCTCATATTTATCAAGCAATAGTGAGAATACAGAAAGCTGTGGTGCTACATTTTACACGATTAAACCTAAATTTTGGACGATACCTTCAATTATAATGCGGCGGTTCCTAACGCCGAACTAGTGGTCACTATTTTTATCAGATTCAAAAATAGGAGTTCGGCTGGAGGAGTTTGATTTACTCCCAATAGTATACTGTGGTTAGCTCCCGTATTCGATGAACTTTATATAGCTAGCATTGACTGCAAAGCTAAGTAACTAAATTAAACTTATGTATTACTGTTGCATTAATTTGTTTCTTTTTTTAACGGTCTTGCGACCATGGTCATACGACGGACATCGCTCGACCAATAGGAGGCCTCAAAACCGCCCGTCGCACGACCGTTGCCAATTAGGACAGCGCCTCACTGCTGATACTTTCATAAAATTAAGCTATATTGTATTTTTATCAGTTACATTATTTACCGATGTGAAATAATTTACTCTCTAGTAGTCCAAGTCATAAGTGCCAACCCTTAATGTACTGGCTCATTTTAAAGTTACATGTAATCTGTTAAAGACGTGGCTTAGGCTCGCATTTTTATCAGGCACTTGCGACACTTATACTTATTGCTTATTAAATCAACATGGTATAAACTACATTCACGTGTGATTGTTTGTATTAGTCACTGATAAACAAGCAAATAAAGGTCATGGAAAGCGGTAACTGTGACTTGTTGGTGGAAATTGTGGAGTGAAGTTATTATTTTATCCACGGAGGTTTTTCCTGGAGAATACAGTATGGAGTTCTTCAAGAAAGGTGTGAAAAGGTTTTTACGGGGTCGGCAACGCGTGTGTGATGCCCCTGGTATTTACAAACGTCCATAGGCTGCGGCGACTGCTTACCATCAGGCAGGCCGTATACTTGTTTGCCACCTTTTTGGTATAAAAAACTCTTCTTGAATTACTCTTATTGTATATTTCGGGTTTCGATTCACATTAGTAGTGACGGAGATGCAATAAAAAGCACGGAACTAAGCTTTCGGGTTGCTCAAAGAAATCGCATTAGAACCTGCCTATCGTGCTATTGTGGGGAGTGAAGACACGGTTACGGTCTTGAAATA
The DNA here is from genome assembly GCA_905147135.1 of Blastobasis lacticolella. Taxonomy (NCBI): domain Eukaryota; kingdom Metazoa; phylum Arthropoda; class Insecta; order Lepidoptera; family Blastobasidae; genus Blastobasis; species Blastobasis lacticolella. Next base: position 16,622,299 of record LR990045.1, read on the forward strand.
AATATCATTGAACGTTTATTATAATATCTTCCAGACTATGAATAAAAATTAATTTACTCTTCCATCTAATAAAAACGTACCTCTGTGTTAGCAAAGAGAAACAGTTATAAATCGCAGAGTAGTAGTAGTGGAAGTGTACTGAAAGGAGAACATTATTTTATGTTTATGCTCCTCCTGATAATAGTATGCCATAAAAATATTAGTTCGTACACGGTACGAGGTCTTCATAAAGAGAACATGAGCACGTCTTAAATCAAAGAGCTCGTTAACCAGGAAATTGAAGTCTTTTCAACATCTAAGTCATAAATGTACTCGTAGATGATAAAGCCATTTATGTTTGAAAAGAAATTTGTACGAAATTTTCCAAGCGCCTTTTTCCTGAATAGTGTATTGAATATCTTCAAGGCCAACGTGAATACTGTTTCTACGCAAAAATTTTAAAACATTTATCTTTTCGTGAATGTCCTGGTTGTGCTCTCACGAACGTAATAAATACAATGGAGCGGCTGCCATCTGACCTGACCCTGCTTCCAGGGGTATCTGACCAGTTTTGATCATGGTTACTCATTCAGTCGCCTGAATGTGCAGGTCTCATCAGGATGTTTTTCCTCACCGTAAGAGCATCAGTTAGCATTCAACTAATGTACATAACTCAGAAAAGAGTCATTGGTACATGGCCGTAGGGTAATTGGAACCCAGTACCTCTCGCTTACGAATAGGATACCTTAGCAACTCGGCCACTGACGCCACAGAAGACAGTTTCTAGGTAGTTGGTAGGTAGCCGTGTTGCTCCGGCTAAGAATAGAGCTACGGTCTTCCCCGCCTATCGTAAGAGGCGACTAAAGGGGGTCATCGGAGTTGCGGACACTTGTGGTGGGGGCTACAATGTCCGACCAAACGACTACGGGGATGGTGTCGGTTTGGGATAGTCATCAAGCCGATACACACCGGAACGATGTAGGGGCAGGTTTGGAGAGTAAACAACCTGCCTCGCGATGGGCCTTTGGGCGCGGTGTTAGGGTTCCGGTTGCGTTCTATTGAGATCCCAGAGCCCATCGAACTGCACCGAGGTGGACAACCGTGGAGTTTTTAGTGGGAAGAAGTCCCACATAACTCAACTTTTCCCCCAAAGGGTTGGGTACCTGGATCGCAGGTTTTCTCCGTTACCAAAAAAAAAGGTTGTTGGTAGGCAAGTGATTCTTGATAAATGCATTGTTCTTGCTTTTGGCTTACCAAATCGAAATTCGAATTCGAAATTAATTATTCTTTATTATTTCTGTACAAAGTTTAACCGTGGAAAATATCCAGCGGACAAAATGGATGTGGAAATAAGGTACGTCATTCAATAATAGTGTATGTAGCCTCTCAAATATCAGGATTCACAAATTCCCCTCTCAGCTTTATTTTAATATTGGAAATATTATTTGTCGTTATTATTATTCTGTCTATAATATTGTCATATTTGCGTCGGTTAGCCTTGGTATTTTAATTTGAGGTTAGATAGATAGATTGATAAATTCTTTATTGCTTACACAAGAATAATTACATTACAAAATTTCCGACAAAAACCAAAACTGAATGTGGGAATAGCGGCCTTAGCGCTGCAAGCGATCTCTACCTTCCAAATTTTGTCTAAAGAACCTTTTATTACACAACGAGTCAACAACATGAACTTATACTTGGACTAGTTGGCGTTGTGTGATTTTTAGGTGTTCTACTGGTTCTAAACCTCTATAAGTTAAAACGAAAATCATGTCGGATCACTTAGTTGTCCGCATGCCTGTCTCTTTTTATAACGGAGAGTCAGGTAGTTAATGAATACATATTCATGTTAATATTTATTTATAGTTCTATAGATACATCAATATTTTAGCGGACCCTGGCAGAGGCCGGGACAAGCGCTAGGACTATGATGATGACATACATCGACATAATAAAAATGCAATAAAATTAACAATCGTTGATTTCAACAATAAATATATTCTATATACTATTTTGGCCGTGTAGTGTCCGGCAGAGTAGAATAGCACCAACCCCTCACACTCATGGGTGTCGTACAAGGCGACTAATGTTTTCGAGGCAAAATATCAAGAGTCTCCGTAGTCTGGAAAATGGGCAGCAGCATTTTCCATTGTATTATTTAAACACTGCGATCTCCAATCCGCCTGCCAAGCGTGGAGATTATGGCAATAACCTCCCCTTTCGTGGGAAAGGCCCTAAGTCCTGCAGTGGACTGTTACGGGCTGTGATGATGATATACTATTTTGCCAAGAATATTATTGTAATACATCATTTTCCATTTGCAACCGACTGATCCCATTAATCCTTGGGCCGATCCCACGGAACTCGCGCGACGCAGTTGCAAGGATTAAATTCGGCCGCAGCCGGATTGTTCGCGTAATGGACACCCGGTACACGGAAATGCAGGCTTTTACGCAAATGTTTTTCGGGGCAATAAATGTAGTTATAGCAATTTGGGTGATTGGTGTTTATAGGACGGTGTATGTGTCGTGTGGTGTCCGGTTGGATATAGCACCTACCCTGGCCACTTACGGGTAAGGACTTAGAGACAGACATAGGGACCTTTAAAGACAATGAATATGAAGGCAGTAGCCACTCACTTTCATGCGACTTGTTAACTAAAAAAATAGGATTGATTCCGCCTATTGTACCCCGCACATCATCAAGTTGTCATGCCACTTATACAGTCACTTGTCAAACCGCATGAGAATACTCGTAAGTAGTCAGAAAGCCTAAAATAGGCGAGATTAAACTTATTTTATCATGCCACTTGTCAAGCTGCATGACGGTGAGTGGCCGCCATTAAACACTGCGATATCCAACCTGCCTGCCAAGTGGAGATTATGGCAAATCCCTCCAACAATATGGGGGAGGTTCGAGTTCTGCAGTGGACTGCTGCACGGCCTTTGAGGATAGCTTTCCCTGTTATCAGATTTTATATGTTAGGACTTGTGAGTTATTCATAACTTAATTTAAAGAAAATAAAGAAGTGAACATTGCAGGCTGTAGCATTGGTGAATTTCTATTTTTAAGATACCATGGATAGAGTGTTTATTATGGAGTTTTCTGTAAGAATGATTTGTACATAGTAACAACGAAGTTTCTCAAGGTCCTATCACATTGACATCTATTGAACATTTGTCGATTAATTTCAGTTACACGAGTGTTAAAGTTTCAATTAATTTGGAAGCCTTAAAAGGTAGTTGCGAGAATTTCCTAAGTAATTTGACAAACTTGGTTTATTTATGGGTACGCCCTTCTGTTACCGCTTTTGAATTTTTTATCATCAATCAAGGTGGGGCGTAAAAAGTTTCTGATATTCCGGCCTCGCCCTTTCACCAGCGGTACCTCGGCCTACCCGTTATCTGGCAGTAGTTAGTAGTTCTATTGTCGAGTCAAACTTCTGGAGAGCCTTTCCAACATTTCTTTCTTACCCTCTATACGTCTTGGAGAGTATGCATTGATCATTGGACCGGATATTGAAAGCTCTTCTCTATAAATAATTCCACTCACAACCTACTATTTTGTTCGCCAAAAAGAATGTTTTCACAAATAAATGCACTGAAAGAGCCCATTCATTTTGGAGTATATAATGCTTGTATAAATTATAACAAGGAACGCAGATACTTCGACGTGATTTATTATTCGTGCGAAATAAATTACCGCAAGTCTCTTGCTTGGAAGCAATAAAAGTTTAAGGAAATAATTTCCACGTAAATTTAAAGTAGCCACTTTAAATTTACGTGGAAATTATTTCCTTAAACGGAAATTTAGGCCATAAAAGGAGAGGAGAAAGCGAGTCCTACATTAACCAAATTGCACAAAACAAACATATCTAATAATTACGAGGGTATGCGGCTCGCTCGCTAAAATACGCGGCCACCCCAACCTACCTAACTTTTTCAATCCGAACTTCCACAATTAAATTTACCCGAAGTCTCAACATAACGTTTCAATAAGTGGGGATCGGTAATTTCGGTCCGAGTTTGTCTTTCGACTGATTCTTTTTGATTGAAGCGCAATATTAAACCGCTGATTTATGGAGTGATCCAGCGCTCTATCGGTACAAAGGAACAATACGGCTTGATAAATACGATAAAAAATAGTAGCAGGAGAAGGCTTTTCAAAGAACTCGGCAGCATATATCATTAATCTTTACATTACAAATTCATTCGGTAAGAACTCACTCACTTGGATTAAGCAGAATTATAAATGAAGTGTCACGGGAACTCTCGCAAAAAGTGTGAAAGGAGGAAAACCCCTGAATACCGCGCCGGGTGCGCCGGTTTTTAACTCGAAGAAAATAGGCCTGCGTAGAGGGTATTAATCTGGATAATTCTCAACTTAAATGTACCGACGAGCACCGGAAAGCCCCTTGTATAAGCCGTGCGATTTTCAGATTCGTAAAATAAAGTCGTGTCATTCGTTTTGATAGCAAGGAAACCGCACATAGCGGCGTACAATTCGGTTCTCACCGAGGAAATAAAACTGGCTCTAGCTAAAATTGAGCTATGTTTATCCCCGCTAGGTAATTCCGGCTTGGTAGGTGAGAGAATATGAGAGAATTCACCGTGATTTTGAGTTTTGAAAACTAGCTTTTAATGCGGAATTCACCCACTTGTGTCTCGTAAAGTCAGTACAAGTACAGTAAATGTATTGTTCGGACAGACTTAGTTTTCTTAAGAGGGCGCAAATAGTCGCAGCTCTTACTTAGTAGTTTTACGATGTGGAGAACAATCAGTAGGAGCTGTTATGGGATCGTATTAGGGATAGTGTCCTCTTGCTAAGGGGCACAAATGCTTTAATTCCCTAGAGAGTGGACGTTATCCCGGAACTGTTACGACCCGTGACAGGGGGATCAAGTCTGCATAGGCAAGTATTTTACTACACACTTTGTTACCAATCTTTGGAGTGGGTCCTTAACCGTTTTTGATATGCTTAATATTTAGACAATTCGCAGAAATGCCTGTAGTAGTATTACATTATTCGTTTCGAAGAACGGCGGAATCTGAGAAAATTCTAAAGAGGTCCTGTCTTGCAATATTCAATGTCAAAGTATATTGTAGATATTACAAGTATCTACAATACTTAGGTACTAGTACTTTAATAATGTTGAAATAATAAAAAAAAAATATATTTATCTCAAATGAATATTTTTATTAATTCAGTAGTCTACTGCAGGGTTTAACTCATTCAATAAATACCTAATATTACTAGTGACATCCCAAGCAATGACATGCCGGACACAATTCTAATCCATAATAGTCCATAGTTGATTTCACCCTAATGGACTGTAACGAACATGCTGAAGGGGACCCTAGTTATTATCGAGTCAATGCTGCCCATTAACTGTTCAAATGGATAAGAGATAAAAGGTGGTTATACTTGGGAAGATAGGTAGGTATAGCAAAATTACAATTTATTATTCAATGTATAATGAAAAATTGTTCGTCCATCTTCAGTAACTTCCATAAACTAGGAAATATAAGTAACTTATGGACCTTCACCGCCTTCGTTCGTGTATACCTACTTTACCCCTACTTTCTCTTTTTTCTTGCTTATAAATCACTCTATTGTTGAAAACCGCATTAAAATCCATTGCGTAGTTTAAAATACCTAAGCGTTCATAGATACATATACAGATACATAGCGTCTTGTTTTATACCATGTATAGATAGAGGTATAGGTATTTTAACACGACGTTTTATTACAAAAACTGACACACCATTTTATATCATGAATAGACCAAAAATTATCACCACCAACATCCTCCGTCCCCTCAACCTTAATATATTTACCACCATAAAAAGTGACCGCCGCAAAATTATTTACTCAAGAAAGATTGTTGTGGCGAATTCAATGGGTGTGCCCACAAAGCGACGTTTTTCTACTATCTGTCGCAAGCATCTGTCGTGGATCCGATTTAGTGCCGGCTCCCCATTCATCTGCATGCAGATCGGCCGTCCTCTGTGGCCGCGGCTCGACAAAGGGACCATCCGACCTCAAACCGCTTCTATCCAGAAGTTGTCATTTTTCAACTTCTAAATATTTACGTTTGTCGTGCTATTTATTTATTTATTCGTGTGGCATTTTAGAGAGCGTCGGTGGTCTAGTGGTAACGGTAAACGGTAATCCGGTGCGACTCGCAATTCGAGAGGTACCGGATTCGAATTACATTGCCGCCATGTACCAATGACTCTTTTCTGAGTTATGTACGTTAGAAGAATACTAACCGATGCTTTTACGGTGAGGGAAAATATCGTGATGAAATCTGCATATTCAGGCGACAGAATGTGTAACGATCATCCAAATCCAATCTGGAGATGGCAGTCGTTCCACTGTAATTTACCTGATTTGCCAAATCCTTGATCATGTTCAAATGTGGTGTCCGTGTGGTGTCCGGCAGAGTAGAATAGCACCAACCCCTTACACTCGTGGGTGTCGTACAAGGCGACTAATGTTTAGAGACAAAAGATCTAGAGTCTCCGTAAACTGGAAAATGGGCAGCAGCGTTTTCCATTATTATGTTTACAACACTGCGATCTCCAACCCGCCTGCCAAGCGTGCCAACCTCCCCTTTTGTGGGAGAGGCCCAAAGTCCTGCAGTGGACTGTTATGGGCTGTGATGATGATGATGATGATGTTCAAATGTGTCTATGTACATTGCCTGTTATAGTCAAGGTCGGTCCGCATAGATGCGTTGTGGGAGCCACAATGTCTCGGATGCTGTCTGACAATAAGTCCAATATCATGCTGAATAGAAATGGTCTGAGCACAGAGCTCAATTATATAATGTCTGGGCTAGTTCCTGTAGGGGTAGGCTTAAAGCACATCTATTTTCTACGAAATGACAATGTACCATAAAATTGTAATTTTACAATAAAAATTATAGGTATAAGTATCATCATCATCATCAGCCAGAAGACGCCCACTGCTGGGCATAGGCCTCCCCCAGAGATCTCCACAAAGACCGGTCCTGTGCTTTCCGCATCCAGCTGGTACCTGCGATCCTTACCAGGTCGTCGGTCCACCTTGTAGGAGGCCTACCCACGCTGCGTCTACCGGTACGTGGTCGCCACTCGAGAACTTTACTGCCCCATCGGCCATCTGTTCTTCGAGCTATGTGCCCTGCCCACTGCCACTTCAGTCTGGCAATCCTTAGAGCTATGTCGGTGACTTTGGTTCGCTTGCGGATCTCCTCATTTCTGACTCGATCGCGCAAAGAAACTCCGAGCATAGCTCTTTCCATTGCCCTTTGGGTAACAGTGAGCTTTCTTATAAGGCCCATAGTGAGTGGCCACGTTTCAGCTCCGTAAGTCATCACTGGTAACACACATTGGTCAAAGACCTTCGTCTTGAGACACTGCGGTAATTGGGACGAAAATATGTGGCGTAGCTTCCCGAACGCTGCCCAACCGAGTTGGATTCGTCGATTGACCTCTTTCTCAAAATTGGACCTACCTAGCCGGACTATTTGTCCTAGGTATGTATAGTCGTCAACAACTTCAAGTGGAGTGCCTCCAACTGTCACTGGAGTAGGCACAACATGGACATTCGACATAATTTTCGTCTTGTCCATGTTCATTTTAAGACCTACTTGTTGAGAGGCACTACAGAGGTCATCGAGCATTTTGCCCAAGTCTTCCAGGGTTTCAGCCATGACTACGATATCGTCAGCAAATCTGAGGTGCGTGAGGTACTCGCCGTTAATATTGATGCCAAGTCCGTCCCAGTCCAGAAGCCTAAAGATATCCTCCAGTGCAGCGGTAAACAACTTCGGAGATATGACATCACCTTGTCTAACACCTCGCTGCAGCTGAATAGGTTCTGTGGTCTTGTCCTGGAGACGAACTGACATAGTGGCGTTTTTGTACAAACACTTCAATGCTTCGATATATCGATAGTCAATTTGGCACCGCTGTAGAGACTGGAGCACCGCCCAAGTTTCGATCGAATCGAAGGCTTTCTCATAGTCCACAAACGCCAAGCATAATGGCCGGTTATACTCTTCGGTCTTCTGTACAACCTGCCGCAGCGTATGTATGTGGTCTATGGTACTAAAACCTTTTCGGAATCCGGCTTGTTCGGGAGGCTGGAAGTCATCCAACCTGCGTGCGAGACGATTCGTAATGACTCTCGAAAACAGCTTATAGACATGGGTCAGTAGCGATATTGGTCTGAAGTTCTTCAAGAGAGCCTTATCACCTTTCTTGAAGAACAATATCACTATGCTTCTGTGCCATGCTTCCGGCGTTTTGCCCTCGAGGATGACGGAATTGAACAGCTTCTGAAGGGTCTTAAGCACAGGTTTGCCACTAGCTTTCAGAAGCTCAGCCGTAATTCCATCATCACCCGGCGCCTTGTTGTTCTTAAGCTGTTTGAGAGCCATACTAATCTCGTACAGGCTGATGTCCGGGATATCTTCGGTGTAGTGTCGGGTCAACTTGGCTCTGGGGTCTTTTGCCATACTGGTAACAGGTGCCCGTGTTGTCGTGTATAACTGTCCATAGAACCTCTCGACTTCCCTCAGAACCTCGGACTTGGTCGAAACAACTCTGCCGTCATCCGTTTTTAGTCTCGTCAACTGGCTCTGTCCAATCGACAGATCTCTCGCAAAGACTTTAGAGCCTTTGTTCCGCTCGATCGCCGCCTCAATATTGGTAGTATTGAAGCGGCGTATGTCGCGAGTCAGAGACTTGGAGATCTGTCGATTAAGTCGCCTAAATTGAGAGACATAATCAGGGGATTGCAGAGTCATTCCGCGTCTTTCTTCGATGAGTTTGAGGGTATCGTCAGAGATTTTGTTTGTTCTGTTTGTACGGCAGGCCTTATAAAACTTTGACCCAACCGTATAGACAGTTTCCACGAACCTGTTATTATAGTCGTCCACGTCGACGCACTCTCCTAGGCACTCGAAGCGATTTTGTAATTCGAGTTGAAAGCTCTCGGGGTTTTGGATTTGGATGGGTACAGGCCGGAGCGTGAACCTCATCAATCTCGATCTTTCCAGCTGTGGATTAATATTCAATGTGCCTCTTACCAAGCGGTGATCACTGCCAATTTTAACGCTATTGATCACCGAGACATCATTGAATATATGCCGTTTCGTAGATAGGATGAAGTCAATCTCATTTTTTGTGACACCATCGGGACTAACCCACGTCCATCTGCGATGATCCGGCTTCCTGAAAAAAGAGTTCATCATAAAGAGTCCCTCCTTCTCCATAAAGCCGGCCAGCATCTGGCCACGGGCGTTCCGACTTCCAACTCCAAATTGCCCCACTCTCAACTCGTCTCCGCCTCGTTTGCCCAGTTTCGCGTTGAAATCCCCCATGACAACGGTATAATGTGTCTTGGAGGTATGCATGGCTGTAGAAATATCCTCATACATAGCCTCCACTTCATCGTCGGAGTGAGTCGAAGTCGGTGCGTAGACCTGTATGACCTTCAACGAATACCGCTTGGTAATTCTGAGTATAAGGTACGCTACCCTAGACGACACACTCTCGATTTTGACGATGTTGTTCACGAGGGATTTGTGGACGAGGAACCCGACACCACCTAGGGACAGTTGGTCGCCCTCCCGGATGTAAAGCAGATTTCCGGACTTTAGGGTTATCGAGTCCTCCCCCTTTCTTCGGACTTCAGATAACCCTATAATATCCCAATTTAATCTGCTTACCACTTCCTCCAGTTCCACGAGCTTTTCGTCGGTCCGCAGTGTCTGGACATTGTATGTTGCCAGGGCCAGTGGTCGTGCTTTGTGGTAGCCTGGTCGCATCCGGTGATTCTTCGCACCCCCTGCCCCGCCGTTACCTTGACCGCTACCATAGTCCGGAATAGCGGGGCCGCCGGGTACTGGGGGCCGTGGCCTGTGTGTGCTTGTCATCGGGGGGGGGAGTTGCCATAATCGCCACGCTTGGCAGGCGGGTTGGCGATCGCAGTGCAGTAGATGTAAATGTACCCGAAAGATGCTGCTGCCCATCTTCCGGGTTATTCCCTTAGTCGCCTCTTACGACACCCACGGGAAGAGATGGGGTAGTGCTATTCTTTTAAGTGGCGGCACCACACACCACTAAGGTATAAGTATACTTAATTGTAAATTAACAAATTCGTAATGTGGAGCGTCAATCAAATTCCCTCCGCTCCCAGCGTGACACAACATAAGCTTTACACAAATAAAGTAATAATTACCATGCAACAAAATTAATTTACCATCACGAATACCACAGAACCCGCATTGAGTTAACATAACACAATTTCGTCTCACACATAGTTAATAAACGGCAAAATAAACAAAACAAACACTCGTGGAAAATTTAAAAAGGATTTTCACTGTACGCGTCCACAAAGAAATCAAGGAACGTACGTTAAAAAGTTCCTACGGATAGTGAAGCTGGAATAACAGGATAATTTCAATTCCGCACTGACTAACGAGACTGGAATGAATTGAAAATAAAAGAGTGCTGCAAAAGCTGTCTGGACTACGCAACCGGCCTTTGATTCATTACAGTTTTCGATTAGCTTGAAAATAACGTCTGCCTTGACGTGCGCTGAGCTACCAGTGTAACTGTAAATCGTTTTTTTTTTTTTACTGTCGATCCACTCCTGCTTTGCATGGGTTTTCTCGGAGTTTCTCTATTATAATATGCATACATTATACATATAAACGGAAGAAATTCTCTAGTTGAAGGTGATAACTGCATCAAAATCCGTTGGTAGTTTAGGAGGAGTTAAATACAGACATACAGACAGACGCTGCAAGATAGATAGATATAGATAGCCTACTGCTATTGCAACTTATGTTTAGAGTAGATGCCACCCACTGTGGAGTATAGCTGTTTATTAGGAAAGAGGTAGGCAGTAGGAAGAGGTGCAGAAACGTTGTCGTCAACAGGAAATAAAATCTATGTTTAAGTGATATAAATGGCGATATACATTAATACCTGGGAACACAAATATCATCTCGACGCTGAGTATTGCAGAACAGCCTCGTGTTCATCCTCTTATAAGTCTTAATAAAAACATGATACTGAGCTTAGCCTGAGCCGGAGTCTGAGCCTGAGCCAGAGCAGTCGCCTCCAACTTCCTCTCATAGCGACCCCTGACCACACATGTCCGAGACCAAACTTCCTCGAGGTTATAACTAGGTACACCAGTGCCCGGCCCTTCGGTCCTCAGCGGTTCTGAGCATAAACTGAGACATCGTCCAACTGGTGATGGACAATGTTATCGACAGGAACACACATTGGTAGATACACATAAAATACTGAGAAATTAAATAGGCAGTAATTACCGTAAGTAGGACAAATAATTTCACTCACCCGAGGTTTTAAGACACGCGCGTCCGCCGCGCAGCTAGCTCGAGCGAAAAGTGTCTACGGCCGCCGCCACCGCATTTTCTTACCTACCCTCAAACCTTACACTGTTGATTCTATTTGTAGGTAGTCTCAATAATTCGCAATGTTTGCGACAAACGTTCGTTAGGTGACGTTATGTTCAATTCAACTAAAATAATGACTGTCATGTTTATAAAATGAGATAGACCTCGCGTCAATATTATATTTAGCCATTAAGATTGACGCAAGGTGTATCACTTCATAAACTTGAAAATACTGGTATCTGTTGCATATTTGTGTAGGTACTCTTTCTATTTTAACATAATATATAAACTAATGAAAGAAACGCTAACTGGCAAACACAAACACACTGAACCATTCTAATTTAACGACATAGTGAACACAGAGGTGCTCGTAATAAAATAATAAAATCTGGGAATAGTAAGTGTATTTTGTCATTTAATAAAGTATGACATAAATTTGTAAAATGTAGGTAGTACTACCACTACATTGGTAAGCCTCGACACCAGTTTTGGTCCTCCTTTATAGCATCAATAGGTTTACCGGTGGTAGTGTAGTAGTGGTAGTTGTGTAGTGTAATAAGCCATTGGTAGGTGGGACGAAGCTAAACATTCATTATTAGGGATCCAATGTGTCATACTATATGTCAAAATCTTTGGGTTCAATTAATTACGGAGGAGGCCCGCGACTTAACGTCTGATACTATCAATGTTAGGACAATTGTCAAGGAAATCTAACATAGTCCGATTGAACTGTCCAATCAATATTCGAAAAATTACTAGCGACGTACAAGGAACAAATACACAAGCCTTAAAGCGTAATATATCACAGACAGAATACACTATCTCCCTAACTACGTTGCACTTTACTTCTCAGGGGTTGCTGCACAATTTTCTGCCGTCTTCGATCCCCATCCGGAATGCATAAGCCACAGTTGACAACTGAGCCGGTCCCTTTTCAATTTGCGTTCGAATAAATGGGTGCGCTCGAATCGCATAAATGAAAATGGTGGAACAAATTGATTTCTCACTCAAACAGAACAGCGGCGGGATGCGTTTTCATGCTGTCGCAAGGCACTGGCTGCTGCTGGGAAGGAAGCGGAAGTAGGTATGCGTCGTTTTGTTGACATTTTAGATACCGCTTAGATCAACCGTTTCTTTTTAGTAGTAGGTCAATATAGTCATTACTAGGTCAAGCTTTTTAATTGATGATCTTGCAAAAGCGTCAAAAATTTGCTGTATAATGCCCAAGTCTATAACTAAGGACTAGGCTAATGACAATATAATTATGAAATTGGATTTGAAATTGTACAAGTTTAAGAAATTTGCACCCTGTAACGTACTTTAAAGTTAAAATTCAGAACTCAGGAAATGCAAGAGCAGGTACGGCCAATTAATTAAATTAAATAAGTTTCGAACTCGAACCAAAACGAAAAAGCGATTTGAGAAATTATTCATTCCCACGTACAGTTTTAAACGAAACTTACAAGGAAATCACCTAAAAATTTGTGTAATAAATCAAAAAGTTTCTTACAAAACTGCCACAAGCAAATACTTTCAGATTTTCCCCTCTGAATAATGTAAAAAATAAGGGTCGATAGTCCCTTTTGTTGGGCACGTGATCGTCTGGGGGCCATCACGCACGGATTTGCGCCAGCCAGCGTAGCGCTGACAAAATACATAATTGAATTTTCAGCCAGCAATATTGTTGACATGTCAAAAAGATTTATAAGCGGAGAAGGGTTGCTGATGGGTTCGCCTCACTAAATTATTGGGTCAGCCTAACGTTTTGTGTGAATAATGAGCTTAAGAGATTAAACTTGTATACTTCTTGAGTCGTCTTCCTTCCTCACTGCTGAGCGCCATGGCCACCGCCTGGGATCATTGACGTCTATCTTTACCGCCATGCAATTTCGAAAGAAACCTGGGTCCTAATTTTGAATCGCTTGCGTCGGCGAACGGTTTTCTGCTTTAATTTTCGGCATGATAAATTTAATATTTTGATGCATGATGCAGATTTTCCCGATTTTTGAACCGTTGGTTTTCGTTATTAACAACTTTATTTTAAAAAATATGAGATTATTCATGCTGAAAATCAAAGTTGAAAACCTACCGACTCAGCAGTTCAAAAATAGAGCCCCTGATTCCACCAATGCTATAGGTACATAGATATGTATACATTGATAGTGGAACTCGATAGTCTCTGCCTACCCCTGTGGGATACGGGCCTAAGTGTGTACGTATGTAGTATCGATTTTGAACAAAAACTTAAATGCCATGATTTCTCTTTAACAAGCAGTAAGGAACTTTCGAAATGTTCATAATATTAATATATTTTTTTAATATCTCGGAAACGTATAACGTTTAAATATTAGCAACTTATCGTTTTCTACTACGATTTCAAAGATTTAATCCTTCAAATAGCGGCGCGGAAGCAGCAGACAGCAATTTCTTCGGAGCGAGTTAAGAAAATTCAATAACATAGTCTAACGTCCCTTCGATTTAAATCTTCAGACTCGGTCTGCAACATGTTTATTCCGTTTGGTATTTTATTTTCTATTGTGGTACCCTACATTGTACGTGATACGGATCTCAGATGTATTTTACAAATAATGGTGTCAATTCTGTGTGGTGTATGGCAGAGTAGAACTGGCGTTACGGTCTTGATCTCTCACAAAATATAGGGTTCGGAAATAAGCTGTTCCACCTCCTCTTCCACATCCATCCCGTTCCCTCTCCCTTTGTTGGCGCCAGAATCTTCCGGAAGATCTTACTAAGCTAAGCTAAAGCTATATCCCCATCTTTGATGACCTACAACCGGCTTCACAACCATTTACTCGACTTTACAACCATTTACAACCGGCTTTACAACCATTTACTTGATTTCATTCTAAATAAAGTTATCATATTAAATTTTCAAAAACCTTTCAGTTAAAGTCCATTAACATCTTTACTCATGTGAGTTCGTGAGAGATACGCCGTATAGCAAACTACGCTAATTTAGTTTAAGAATATTAATCGGACAGCAAACTACGATAATAAAGTTGAAAAATGAACAAAATTGATGGTCGAGTAAAAGCGAACAAATTAAAAAATTATGGTTTTAGGGAAAAATATTTTCGATGAAACTTGGTTGAACTCAAGTAATGAGTATAACAAAGGTCTATTGCGATAACAAACTACCAGAGACGTGGCTACCTTGTCTTTCCTGAAAGCAATTTTTGTGGTTGCAAGATGGAGTTGATTGGAGCCGGCGTTTAAAATGCTCCTCTGCAGGTTTAAAACTTTTAAGATTAAATTTTATTTTTTATTGTGGAATCTTCTGCCCCCTAGCGTCCGTTTCTTCGACATATATTCATAAACTGTAGATGACTTATATCACTTAGATGGCAAACAAGTGAACACTCCGCCCATGCTCCGCTTGATGGTTAACAGTTCCCGTATAACCTGTGTCAAAGTTGAAAAAATTTAGTGTGAATGTAGTTCTTTAACATGTTAGTGAAATAGTATAATATGTTTTGTATCCGGTATGTGAATATGATGGGTTTGATTTTTCTGTAGGTACCTACGTTCATATGTTTATATGTTTGTTTATGTGTTTATGTTTGTCTATAGGTGTCACTCAAATAATTGAATGATGAAAAAAGTGCCAAACCATTCAATCGTTAAATGGGGCAGAAAAGTAGGAAAGTATGAAGAAAACATACAGTGAAATATTGAACTAGAGTACACCCATTCCACGCCGACAACGGCGATGTATGGCACATTCGTTTTGTTGGATGGACCGTACCGGACAATGCCAATCGCAGGCCGACAGCACCCGACAATGGCAGGCTAAGTCAATCCGCGTCAATAATGTTCCGCCGCATCCACAATGACAGAGCCGAACCACGTCAGACAATGCCAGGCAGAGCCAGACCGTGACCGGCAATGCCAGGCAGAGTCGATCCGCATCCACAAAGTCAGATTGAGCCGAACCGCGTCAGACAATGCCAGGCAGAGGCAGACTATGCCCGACAATGCCAGATAGGGCCAGACCGCGGCCAACAATACTCCGATTTCTCGTGCATATCTTCAAATATGCAGCTAAATATCAGTAGGACCCTGCGTTCCTGAGTTCGGAAGACCGCTGTGTGTTGCTACGTCACATTTCACCCCCTCCCACACCGCTCTTTTGTCGCAAGAACATAAGACTGAGCTCATTTAGTATAATAAAGAATTTACACCGAAAGGATATTGCTCGTCGTCCATACATAGTTGGCCTAAGATCCAACAGGGAGGTGTATTTACTTTTTGGGTTTTAGATAATGTATATATTTGATTGAACCTAAATTAAAACAACGGACACTTTTGAGAATTCGAAAAAAATCAAAACACTTTCGGATTTTGAGGTTATAATTACGTCAATAAAAACATTCGGTATGGAACAATAACTTAGCATTTATAACTGAGTGTAAGGACGTACTTACATAGGATTATAAATTGTAGGTAAACGTTTTATTGTCACACTGCTAGGTCAGTCATAACACTCTGAACTACTGTTTCGAAAACAGCTCTGCTGATATAATTCTCGACATATCCCGCTGATGCTGAGTTTTAAAGGCTTGCATCCTTGTTTTCCACCCTACTCGTTATCCAAGTGAGAGCAATATAGGATACTTAACTACCTTAGTTTACTTTGAATCATCGGTCAAAAAATCTGTCGTTGAAGCGGACCAAACTCCAGGAGTAGGCTTGACAGATGCGCGCTTCTTGACTTTGAACTCTAGGAGTCTAGGAGTCAGGAGTCTTATGGACATGCAAGGGTTATATTAAGGATTTCCTTTTTTATTTTCGTGTGATTATAAAGTAGGTATAGCATTGTACTAGTACCATATGTCAAATGTTATTAGTCTTTGGCGCTATTATATGTTGTTGGTCTTTGGCGCACGCCTATGAAGTTTTGTGTTTTTTTTTCGGTAAAATGTACTACGGAAAATATCGTACTTCATAGACCGGCCCCGCCCCTTTAGTGAAGTGCCACGAATAACGAATAACAACAGACAATCGAAAATCGGTATTGATATAATATAATCGAATATTTAAAATTAACATTTAGGTAACCTTATTATTTTTGTAACTAAACTCTTATTCCTTGTTTGAATTTCACCTTAAGAGACCTTTCACAACAACGATTTCGAGTCGCGCGTATTCTACGTAATAGGATGATAGAAATACGCACGTGTCATAATCGTTGTTGTAGAAGGGTTTTTAATGTCGTATTAATAAATTATCAATTCAGAAGAAAATAAATAGTTTATTTTGTATAATACGTATATCATAACCATGCAACTATCGATTCCAAGTTCTATGAGAATGATAATCGATAATCGAATAGATTCATAAACGATTTTATACAACCACATCCCTACTGTATTCTGTCAAAATAGATAATGTCTAAATAGTAACACCGAGGATTATGACGGAAGTGAATACTTTTTAAAATGTTTTCGAAATTAAGAAGTGTCCGTTCTATTAAAATATTTGTAATGTACATTATAAAAAGATCTAGTAATTATAGTAAATGTTTCATGCGTGTTGATTCATAGGCCATTTTTAACAATGTCTTTTGCCAAAGTTTTCGTATGTGGACCGTACAAATATACTAGACACCTTGAGGCGTCCGTGAAAGAGGTGTCCTTCAGTTAATTGAAAGAAATCGACCGCCAAGGCGCGTGTCGAGTGCACGAACAAACTATCCCGGTGCGGTCCGATACCACTCGGCTACTCAGCCACTCTTAAGTGGCGACGTGGGCCCGCTCGCAAGTGCCGCCAATTGAATTTTGTATTTAGTGCAATTGAACCCCCGGCCGATGAAAAGACAGCTGAGACAAACTACACGCATCGGCAAACACAATTATTCTGTCTGTTTGTGACACGTGTTTTCGTTGTTTATGAATAAAATATTGAATATAAAAACGTTCTTTAGCCATCATTGTTTCTATTGTTGGGACCTATATATACTAAATACCGTTGACGAAGATAGGTTGACCGAGGTCTTTCGTGGTGACCCTGATACTGGTAAAACGGGCCACTGGCAGCCTGTGTTTCCCTAAGACTCTAAGGCGTTCTGTGTCAGAGACTATATCATCATCATCATCATCATCATACCAGCCGGAAGGCGCTCACTGCTGGGCATAGGTCTCCCCCAGAGATCTCCACAAAGGCCGGACTTGTGCCTTCCGCATCCAGTACTGTATATCTCTGTGTTATTATTAATAAAAAGACATTTCAATCAAGAAAAGATTCTGTCCCTATTTATGTGGAAAATTAGACTCTTAGTGCAATGTAGAATCTGTAGTACTATTTCCCAGACTAGTCCAACTTAGCCAGCATTTCCGTTTACGTATTTTCTCCCTCATCACTGCCTTCGCTGATTCTCGGTGCGTACCGCAATATTTCTCCTTCCAATTTTACAGGGCAGCGTTTCTTCTCCGCAAAACGCTTATTCTTCGAAGCCTCCGCTTTAGGGGCCGGCTATAAACAACGTTGAGGTGAGCATACTTTGTAAAAGCTTACTGAGCTTTTACAAAAAAAGTTCTTTTTGTGTTTTTTGTGAGGTAATGATTAGGTAATGATTACCGCTAGGCTTCCTCCGCATTACGCAGGTCTTGAACTTCCCGTAATGTTTTTAAATGTATTTTCAAATATTGGACTGCCATCACACCTGTTGTGAGGCTTTCTTGCCTTATAAGTAAGCGGTATGGCAGTTAGACAAGCGCTCAAACGTTTACCCAGACTTTACTCAGGAACACGGCGCAAGCCGTTTAGCATTACGGCGTAGCGAAACCCCGGAATAATATTCCCACCTCTCGACAATTTCTACACGTGCTATATGACCGTGCCCTGCTCGCATCTCCAGCCATAAAGTTTACGAGCCCAACGACACGGCGGGTCAAACGGGTTCCTGTGCCGAACGGGAGTCCGCTTTATAACACTATCCCGGCATTCCCGGCTGAGATAAGCTGACTCCATACACAGCCTGTCTGGAGCTCGATGGCAGGCTTTGGACGGTCTAGCTAGATGGCTGTCGTTCATTGCCGTGATTATCTGAGAATGGGAACACTAGAAATAATAAATATTTACCCAACGTTGCGGTCTGGCGAAAAGATGGAGACTGGAGACATGAAAATAAAAGAGTCCTATCATACCATAGGCATGAACTTTTTTTAAATAGTTACATTTTCGACACTGAAAGCGATCGGTTAAAAAATAGGGAAAGTCAGCGTTATGCTGATGCATAATTATGCTGATGCGTTATTTTGATAAATAGGTACTTAATATTTTATACAGAAAATCAATATTGAAAACCGTTCGACTCGCGACGAGCGGTTTAAAAACAGGGCACCAGATCCAATCCTTTTAAAAATGCGCCGTTGTAGTAAAAGCACGACTTTAATTGTTTCGTACGATGAAATGCACCGCGCCACCCGCTGGCTATTGTTGAATTCTCGTAATCGACATATTAAAAATATAATTTTAAAAAATATAACAATTTTCGAAAATAAAAGAATTGGTAAAGATCGTTGATAATAAAAGGATTTTCCTGCGATAGAGATTCATTGACTTTTTAACAGAGTTTGGTGGGTAGAAATCATGTCAAATTCGAATGTCGAATCGCGAAAATAGCTCACGCGAGGCTCGCGAGCGCCGCGCCTTTGCTGCAACGGCTCATTCGAGGTGCGTTCGAGAGCTTTACGCACATAAAGGTTTTAATAAAATTTTGCAGTGTTGTCGCTTGTCCCGAAATAACACATAGGCTATAATTTAAGCCGAAATTCAATGTAGTTCCTACGGAATACAGCATAACCGAATTATACGAGGGCGAAGTCGCGATTAAAAGCAGCTTTAAATAAATAATTAAAGTGAATCCCAATAGCCCTGAAATATTAATTTCGGTACTTAATTATGCAATAGCTATGATCGTTATTGAAGGCTTCGCTTACCTAATGTCATCATTGAATGAGGACCTTATGAGGAGCGCTATGTCCCCGTTGTGCCGCATCCAGCCTCTCAACTTACAAAAATCATTCTTTTAAGTTACTAAAAAAATATTACTTAGACTGCCTAGTAACATTAACGCCAATTTGACCACCAGACCGCCTAGTATCCTACAAAAATCTAAGTCAACATTTGCACTTAGCCCGAAACGTAGATATTGTCAAAACCGGCACGGCCTCGGGCCGTTTAAAAACTACTTTGATCTTTACGAGCATTAGCTAAACGTTACGGTACAAATTGGTTTTTCCCGGGAACATTAAGCAAATAACCGGGATTCCGCTCACGCAATCTGGCCCTAATGGTGCGTTAAGATGTGACTTAAACAACTCGATGACTTGTTACAATTTTCCCCAAGACTGCGCTGATTTAACGAGAGGCCGAGGAACCCTCTTACGTTTCAACTGGACGCGTTATTGAAAGCCTTACAGGAGTGTAGGTATCATTAATGACTTCTCAAGGACCATAGCTTACAAGAAAGTAACTTTTGTTTATTAAAAAATAAAGGCATTTATTACCACAAGACATCACGACACGACAAAAAATAAACAAATTACTCTACTACTCTTCTCAGTGACAAACGAGCAAACAGCCCACCTGATGGTAAGTAGGAACTGTCGCCCATAACATCTACGATTCTTACATTTAGGTTACAGATAACAAAAATAGAGAGCAGGTTCGTTGTCACTGTGGGTACTTAGATGAAATGCTTCATGCCTGTAATTTCGCTGGCTACCTTATCATTCAAACCGGAACACAACAATGCAAGCATTGGTTGCTTTGCGGCTGAAATAGATAACGCGGTGGTACTCACCCAGGCGGATTCCTCAGGCTTGACAGAGTACTACCACCTGATAAAATCTAACCTAACCTAACCTAAACATTCGATAAGATTCAAAAGGAATATGTCGAGGTCCAGTAATTTCTATATGAAATATTGATATGACAATCATGTTACAACATTTGTCATCAATATTGAGTGACCTCGCCTCGAAAGTAATTATCGTTATGGTTAGGTAATTGTGGTTTGTATATAATTTACATTAGACTCGAGCAAGGCACTCCAATTTCACTGTAATGTTCCCAATCACACGTCGAATCTAGATAAACGTTAGTATTAAGCAACTAGCATAATTCCTGCATATTTTAAATCACGCAACGGATTTAATGCTGTTTTCAACAATAGAATAGAAAGGTTTATAAACAAGAAAAAAGGTTAGATAGGTGTAAAGTATTAGTAGGGTTGATGTAGGGTGAGTGTAGTGTCTGATTGCTACCCGCCTCAATAATCATCTAGCGGAAGTGGGTCCCGATCTGGCAGATAACCAATTTGGGTTTCGTAGAGGTCGCTCAACCATTGATGCTATTGCACGGGTCCGGGAACTCTCTGAAGAGGCATGCGCGGAGGGCGGAGTTATGCTAGCGGTGTCACTTGACATCGCCAATGCATTTAACACCCTTCCGTGGCAGACAGTTCTGTCAGCGTTGGAATACCATCGCGTGCCGTTGTATCTGTGCCGCTTAATAAACGACTATTTTGGCGATCGAGCGGTAGTCTACCGTGGACGTGATGGCTGGGGTAGAAGACGCATGTCGTGCGGTGTTCCGCAAGGATCGGTCTTAGGCCCTCTGCTGTGGGACATCGCTTACGACTGGGTGTTGCGTGGCACAAATCCACCCGGCGTCAATATTGTATGTTACGCAGACGACACTCTAGTCACAGCTCGTGGGCGGGATTACCGTGAAGCGGCCATGTTTGCCACAGCCGGTGTTGCTGGTGTTGTAGCCAGAATAAGGGACTTGGGACTGGAAGTAGCGCTACATAAGTCCGAAGCTATTTACTTTTATGGCCGTCGACGACCGCCTCCTGCTGGCTCTAATATATTTGTTAGAGGGGTTCCTATTCCTATAAAACGGACGCTGACCTACCTCGGCGTTGTACTAGACAGCAAATGGAAGTTCGAAAACCATCTACAGCAACTTGTCCCGAAGCTGATTGAGACCTCGTCTGCTCTCAGCCGTCTCCTTTCAAATATCGGAGGAGGAAATGGCACCTGTAGAAAACTCTACACTGCGGTGATTCGGTCTATGGCCTTGTACGGGGCCCCTATTTGGGCAGAGTCATTGACAATTGCCAGCAGAGCGGTACTGCATAGGGCTCAAAGGGTTATGGCTGTGAGAATGTGCAGGGCGTACCGGACAGTGTCACACGAGTCAGCATGTGCCCTAGCTGGATCCATTCCGTGGGATCTTGAAGCCAAGATACTATCATCTGTCTACTGGCGCGGTCGTGGACAAGGCCTCACGCCTGACGAGGTAGTTCGATGGCGCAAACTGGCTCGTGACCAAGCGTTGCAGGAGTGGGCTATACGGCTTCTACCCACGGAGTCAACCCGCAGAGGTACCGGAGCTCAAAGGCTCCTGGGAGCTATTCAGCCGATACTGAAAGAGTGGATCGATCGCGGACATGGTGCGCTAAGTTTTCGAATGACGCAGGTCCTCTCGGGGCATGGTTGCTTCGGGAGGTACTTGTGCAACGTCGCCAGAAGGGAGCCTAATACCAGATGTCACCAGTGTGACTGCCCCGAGGACACAGCGCAGCACACCTTGGAGGTGTGCCCGAGATGGGTGGCTCAACGAGATCGCCTCGTCACGGTAGTGGGCGCCGATCTCAGTCTTCCAATCGTCATGTCCCGTATGGTTGATAACGAGAGGTCATGGGAGGCAGTAATTACCTTCTGCGAAGAGGTTATGTCGCAGAAGGAGACCGAAGAACGGGAGCGGGAGCGGGATCCGCTGTCTCTGCCGAGCCGGAGAGCGCGGGCCAGGCGAAGAGCCAATGAAGGCTTAACGTAAGCCCGTAAGAAAATTGAGAGCAGAGATAGTAAGAGGTGGTTGCCATACTAGCAAACTACTCTTCAACGAGATTGCGGAGTGTGCCAAGCGGTCCCGTAATCTTGTTGAGAAAGAGAACATGAGGGGAAACGTGGTGTTTTTTAGTGGGTAGGACTGTAAGTGGCGAGTCCCACATAATCTTCTCCGTAAAGATATCCGCAAATGGATTTTCCCCACGAAAAAAAAAAAAAAAAAAAAAAAAAAGGGTGAGTGTAGTGGTAGGGGTAGGATGAAGGAATGATGTTGCGCCGGGGATACTATTGAAAATTAAAGTTATAATGTAAAATAAGGGGGTTATGATGGATTCGAAAAGTAGTATTTTTAAGACAAATATGGAGATATTTGTCTTAAAAACAGAGTACGAGTAGATACTCGTACCTATCCACAAAAACGTGTGTAAAAAATTACCTCCACACAAACAAAAGACTCCAGGGTACCGATTCTGGTGTGCAATGCAGTTCTTATTGTTGCATTGTAACTGTGATGTTACTATAACTACGTCGAGATATCGAGTCAGTCCCAGCATCATCCCAGTTAAATTACAGTTAAATCATTGTTCGACCTTTGACACGTTTTCGTTGACAGAATTAAAGGCAGTTTGACAACTAAGAAAGATGCAACTTAGTATTTTATTTTATTATTTATTTATTGGAGTACCAACAGCCATATAAAACCATAATGCAACTAAAGTACCAGAAAACGAATTGTGGAAAAGTTGGAACTCATGAAAGTTGCAACTCAACATCTGTCATTTGAATAACAATCACATGTTTGACATGCGATGCAATTGTAATGTTACTGCAACTGAGACGATTTCCGTATCAGAATCGAAGCCCACGGTAGGTATTGTTGACATTAGTTTAAAGACGCGATCGTTAACCGATAACCGTAAATGATGTTGCCAATCAATTACAACACTAAAGTCCGTAGGTGGTACAAGTTGGAACTCGTCAAATTCGCATTATGGGAATTTCCTTCACTGCCGTAGACACGCTAGTTTGCTGGCGGATGCTGTGAAAACAGTGTTGATGAGAAAACTTTGGACACATACGTTATCGACAAAGCCGAATATGTGAATGTACACAGTGCAGGGAGGTTACAACTTAGCGTAAACAATCACTGCTTAGTGCACCTGGCGGGAACCGTGGGGAACCGTAGGGGATCTATCGGAACGTGTTTGTGTAAGCACAACACACGCTTACTTACTTGATACACATGAGTAATATGAGGCTTTGCAAAGTAAATACCAATGTGTAGGTACTTATCTTGCGGTTGTTTGCTTTTCTCTTGGTGTATTTAGTTTAAGCATAAAACGTGTTCAAGTTAGCTCTACTTCAATATGAAAACATTATTCGTAGTTGATGAAGAGATAAATGTAAACTTTCTTATTTTTGGTCATTCAGACCCATAGGAGTTTGTCCTCTGGCAGTTTGGGTACTATCAATCTACCGAAGCAAGTCCTGTTTAGCCAAGATCTATAGCGGCGATCCAAAGATATCTAAGGTTTAAATGTTTTAAAACTTTCGTGGTTATTCAGTACACTTTCATCACACATGTTATCGGGTTTATCTTTGGATCCTGGCTAAACAGGACTTGCTTCGATGTCAATGACTGATGGACCTTTGTCCTTTAAAAAAACCGTAGATAGTCTTTGAATACGCTACAGAAGTATCAAGAACATATGGTGATACTGTTAAAAAATACTACACCTAACTCATCCTTATACCTTGGAGCGAAATCGCGAACTGTGTGGGTCCAAACTCCAAAGGAACGTTACCATGCACTCTAAGGTTGCGAAATGAACTACAGGAAGATGTTTTTCCAAGAGAGTATAACATCAAGTATAAATCGAGTTCTTCAAGAAAGAGGTAACAAGGTTGTTATGGGGTCGGCAACGCGTGGGTATGCACCTGGTATTGCAAACGTCTATAGGCTGCGGTGACTGCTCACCATCAGGCAGGCCTTAAGCTTGTTTGCCACCTTAGTGGTATTTATAAAAAGAAAAAAAAAACACATAAACTACGCCTGAATTAGTTTCAGCCAACATAACCACAAAACAAACAAGTTATGCTTATAACTCGATACAAATAGGAGAAAATCGCACCCACAGTTCCTCAGGCACCTGCCTCGACGGTAGTTGGTATTAATTGTGCGAGTTGTTAGTTGGGAACTAATCTGATGAGAACGTGGTGTACAGTGACACCAACTTATCTGTTCACTAGACGGCGGCGTTAGTGAGGCTAGTGGAATGACTTTAATAAATGGCGTCTGTAGTTCTTATATTG
The DNA here is from genome assembly GCA_905147135.1 of Blastobasis lacticolella. Taxonomy (NCBI): domain Eukaryota; kingdom Metazoa; phylum Arthropoda; class Insecta; order Lepidoptera; family Blastobasidae; genus Blastobasis; species Blastobasis lacticolella. The sequence goes on from LR990045.1 coordinate 16,646,896, forward strand.
TCTACTTAAAAGGTAAGTTGGTGGCACTGATAGCGCGTGCGCTGAGTTCCACAATTCATTCATTTTCTGAGAAATAGAGTGCTGCGTACAACATTATGGAAAATTTTGATTTACTATTTCTTGTTGTAAAATTATATAAGTATATTTGAAAACTTTTTTATGGTTAAGGTTGCATTTTGACCTCATTAATTTAATTGTCATGGTGTTTGTCGATTTCGGGTAGGTATGTTTAGTTTTGTATAAGTCATGTGTTACAGACGATAGTTATGATAGTGTGTGAAATTGTAATTATTATAACGGTATACACCTTTTTCCCGTAAGGGTAGGTGGAGACCACGTCGTAGCACTTACTACGGAAAAAATTGCCAGTAACGTTATTTGCATGTTTTAATTTACGAGTGGTATCCCTGGTATTGCAAACTTCCGTAGTTTTCGGTAACTGCTTATCATTTACCATTATGTTTACTATAAGCTTATTTGCTGCCTTAATGGTAAAAAATGTCGGAAGTCAACCAGTCAAGTGAAAGTCAAAGTTTCACGCTTGTAAAATTTTATAAACCTAAGTTTAATGTTATGTTATTTTACTATGTATCCAAATAACATGCGTTCAAGTTGCATACAAGTAATATAAAACAGTCTTGAACTTGACTCTTGGGTGTTACGCTCAAGTTCCGTGGAAGTTCCTCGCACGCCCCTCATGCGTATCAATAATGCTATTTCTCAATTAGGCTAGGAGACAAGCCGGCCCTCTTTAGCTCATTGGGCGAGGTAATTGGTAGGGCGTAAGGCCTCCAGGGAGTTTTTAATCCAACCCAGAACTTCGAGAGTCACATTAATGAGGAAATAACACCGAATTACCCGGCCCGATCCGTTCCGAAAGTTAGATTGAATAAAAGGTTGTATTTCTGTACTAACGTGGGAAGTTTATGATTTAATTTTATGGCGTGTTTACAGTCTCGTTACGGCGGTAGTGGGGTCTCTGAGGTGGCTTGAAGAGTTCAGGTATGTTTGATTTGAATAATAGAGTGTGTAGTCTTTGACAAATGGATATTTCCCCAGTGGCAGTGATATTGGGACATATGTAGATTTTGGTTTGGATTAATTTAGTTTTAGGATTTATTACGACGACCTGAGTGTTTCAGTTGGTTAACATGCCTGTCTGCCACGTAAATGTCCCGGGTTCGATTTCCGGCCGGGCAGATATTAATGTAGTGATGATTTTTAAAGAAACAATGACATCAAAGCCTATCAAAGCATCGCTGGAGATGCTGAAGTAGACTTAAGCGGTCCTTACATTACTGGGGGATATTTTGTCATATTCTACATTATTGGCAGAGGGGTTCAAAATACACAACAGGAAAAGCTACTGCCCACGAAACTACTGCTGTTCTGGTCTACGAAAGTCCTAGCTGGTCTGGCCTTTAAAAAACTGCTCGATTATGTTTTACGATGTCCGAAAATTGAAGAATCCGAATTTGGATTTTGTTGGACAGCCAAATCAAGTCAATATGACGAACAAAACTCATACAATTAGTGTCACCTACTGTCACTTAAATAAGGCGTTTATACCCGATCGTACCAACTGGGAACTGGGTTCGACTGAGAATAAAATTCCTATTCGTACCCACTACTTATCGCTATTAAGGCAAGTACCTACAAATGCTACACATTTACCAATATCCACCGAGTCGACAATCTTCCCCGCCCCCGTTCTCAATACGTAAAACCCTCCGAAACGAAGATCAATATCCGCACCCGAAATAATAAAGCCCGAACGAGAGCAGCGAACAAAGCCAATTTGTGCAGCGCAACGTTCTCTCTCTAATTTACAGCTGATATTAAAACCGCGAGTATTCACACGTGTCCCGCCGTAAATTGCGGCTCGCGGCCCGCGAACCCGGACCGGCTCAAACCGGTTTGAACCGGAATTGGGATTGCAGGGTTAACGCACGGAAACTTTGTTACGCGAAGTGAATATTCGTTTACGTGCCCGATAGCGTTTTGTTGTAGGGCTTGTCCGGTTTAGGTACTAACAACATATTTTTTTTTTTTTTTTTTTTATTATTATTTTTACATTTTCTATAAACACTTATACTACTACAATTACGTAAAAACCAAGGAGGTTTGTACCCGTAACATAGCAATGAGCCTTATCTTAATAACATAAATGTGTTGTGGCAACATTATTATTTCTAGGTCATTATATCTAGGTCTAAGTTAGTCTTTGAGTAAAACTGACGTAACTACGACAAAATGTAAATAAGCAAAAAAAGTACGTATTAAAATTTCATAAGTTTGTTGTAGTAGGCTGATTCCCAGGTTAAGAACCTCGTGACTGCATTTCTAATCATACTTTTAGCGTGTCGAGTTCTCGATGATATATATATATATGAACGCAAAATTTTAATGTAGGGTCTAAGTCTGAAATAAACCATTACATTTAATTTATTTTAAAATAGGATTTGTTTCTTTTTTATACAATAATCTACAATAATAGAAATGTAACATACGCCCTTATGTAAAACGTTATATTTATCGTCTATAAATTAAGGGCCTTGGTCCGCATTGACCATAGCCAATTAGGCCGCGGTCCGTATTTGGCCGATCAGGTTAGTTACAGTAAAGCCAGTCAATAGCATGGTCACCTCCGTGACCCTGCTAACAGGGGAACTTGATCAGATTGGATCATGGTCGCCAATGGGGCATGGCTATCGGAATTTCGGAATCTCGGACATATTTTTCCGATATTACAGGTTCGAAATTGAAAAGATAGATAGATAGATAGATTAACTCTTTATTTCACACAAAATTACAGGAAAGAACATTTATATTTAAACAGGTATATTTAAACATTGTGGGCAAAGGCGGCCTTATCGCTACAAGCGATCTCTTCCAGGCTCTTCTAGAAAAAGAAAAAGATACAAATCAGTCAGACAAGCAACAAAAATAACATTAATCATCTAGGTACACTACTATATTTTAAGCTAAAAATTTACACCTACATACTAATATACACACTATAGGCTACAATATACATAGATAATATACATACACACTAATATGATAAAATCGTCGGCAGAGGACAATGTCAACTAATTGCAAACGGAGAGAAGATGGGCATGCAACTTGGTTTTGAAGGTTGCAAGTGACTTTACGTGGCAAATATCCTTTGGCAACTCGTTCCACAAATGAGCAGCCCTCACTGTAAACGACTCCCCAAAGTACTTAGAGCGTGTAAAAGGTGCCCTCAACGTATTGTCAAAAGTAGAGCGCAAGTCCCGGACCTGGTCCACCCTCTGAAATTTGAAACTGTCACTGAGGTAGTTTGGGGAGCGGGGGTCGTACAAAACCTTGTAAAGCAGCACCATTAAATGTTCGGTTCGACGCAACCTTATAGGAAGCCACTTCAGTTTAGCGCGAAATTCAGAGACGTGATCGAACTTGCGCAACCCATACACAAACCGGATGCAGATGTTTTGCAGGCGTTCGACTTTATTGAGGAGATCCTCGTTGATATCGAGGAAGCAAACATCGGCATAATCTAGGATGGGAAGAAGGAGTGATCGCGCAAGCTCGACCTTCGTCTTGATGGGAAGCAGGTTTTTCCATCTTTTGAGAGATGAAGTCGCAGCGAAAACTTTCCGGCTCAACTGGGCGACATGATAGGACCATGATAGTGTCGAATCGAAAAGATCAATATCGTAATTCCGGTATTTGATTTTATATAATATAATTTAAAAATCGAGCGTTTTCTTGCACTTTGTTGTTTTTTTTCTTTTTAATTCATTATAGTAACTAGATAAAACGTAGGCAAGTTGAGAAAATGGTCGTAATTTCTAGATGTCAATGCGTTGACAACTTCGAAAGAGACCTCTAACTAATAATATTTTTCTTAAACGATTCCATGTTAATCGGAAAGAAATATTGTGATTGGGAGTCTATGATTCTATTGGTAATTCTTACAAAAACGTAGAATACTGTAGAGACATACATTATTGGTATGCTCTGTTTACACAAAACTTAGGTAGCTCAACATCATATTTACAATTTTCATTCTTCTTCAAAATATAATTCAAAACGTCTTTGATCCGAGTCGCATCGGTGGCTGAATTTTACCTCGGTTAAAAAGTCTCATTTTTTCCACTACTTATCGTCGTATCATATCCACTTATTCCAGCCACGTGAAACGAATACTCCCGTGGCATTATTACATTCATATGCACGGCGTACTCAAAAACAGGCAACTTTATGCATAAAGCGGACCCCAGGTGACCGGTCGATCGCTAATCCAAATGAAGCCGTGTCGAAAACAACAAAAGGTCTATTTTGCTTTGCGCCGGGGTCGCGTTGAGTCTTATTAAGTTGGCCCAGTAAGCCCCTTATCAGGCGGTGTATGGCGGAGATAAAGCGGACCAACGATGGCTACTGTCTCGTGTGGAATGCATTCTGTACAGGCGTGTGCAACTTCGTTTGGTATAATGTATTAATTTTCATAAAGTTTTTGCATGTGTAGCTTTTTATGAAGGCAAGGGTGCTCTACCATGACGATATCATGGAATGTATTTCCACTATACAAAACTTGGGATGACATTATGTAGTCGGAGGTTGAAGCTATCATGCGCGCGAAGCTTCAGCTATCTGCGAAATGTATTTCTTGCAGATATGGGAGCCATCAAAAAACGTAAAAAAAATTATCTAAGGCCGGCAATACATAAGACGCCCTTCCAGGATTTCATCAGCTTTCAGCATATCAGGTGACTTCATTGGATATTTGCTATCCTCTATTTAAAAAATCCTCACTCCAAAAATGCGATTTAACTGATAAAGTATGTAGGTATTACTTACACTTTATTTATTTTTTCTCTACATCAAAACAGACGTCGATAAAATTATTACAAGAGACACAAAAAGTCCAGGCTCAATTTTCGTCACCTTGATATTAATGAGTGTATTGTACGAGTAGTAGATACATACGTAATTACTAGTTACATACGTGACGTAATGATAGCTATTAAAGGTTATGGATTGCTTGGAACTACGTGGTACGTGTACTTATCATCATTATCATTATAGTTAAGAATGTCAGTTTCATCAGTCTACGGACCATACCTTATTATTTGGAATCAATATTGACTACATTAAGTATTGTATACTACCACTAGTGTTGCATAATCAGCAAACATGTAAAATTTTAGGTCTTAAAAACAAAAGATCTAAATCCGTGCGTTCTTTTGTGTACGTCTGTATATACGGACAGGTAGATGCCTTGAAGACTATTTCGGAGGATTTAATGCATGAAATTCGACAAGCGCTCCGCGTCCCATCCAACCTACAAAATGGAGTCCGCTTTTATCGGACCCACCTCGACAAAGTAATTAATTGCAGGCAATTTCGAGCAGCGTTTTTAATGAGTAAAAACTGACAAGTATTTTACTACGTAATTATTTTGGAACAAGCCCAATTACGCGATATTTACGGCAGGTAACAATATTTATCAAGATTCGGTCGATGTTTGTATATTTTTTATGGTCAAGCGATCGTAGTGTGTGGAATTATTGCGGGTGTGAGGCAAATACTTAAATATATTACTTTTCAAAATTCTCATGTTCATTTATCACAATTATATAATATCATCGTAAATTTTCCTCGCGCTGAAATGGTTGAGAGCAGAATCAAACTTGTGTCTGAAATCGAGACTTCGGTGAAGAAGGTTTCCAACTGAAGACAAAAGTCTGTGCGTTCACGGCGTAAAAATCCCATTTGATGTAGTGCCACAGTTCCAGAATGTATCCCTTACCATCTCGAAGAGTATCGGGATCCTTGGCGTCGACACATCGATTGAAGTTCAATTTAGGGATCACTTGGAAGGTAAAGACAAATTTGCTTAAAAAAAGTCGGGGTGCTGAATAAAGCCAAAAAGTGTTTCACACCGGGCATCGCTTTTTGCTGTACAAAGCACAGGTTCGTTTCCATATAGTGTACAGCTTCCACCTATGGGCTGGTGCATCCCAGTACCAACTTCCTACACTGGATTCCAGCAACGCCGGGCTTTTTGTATTGTCGATGATAACCTTGTCATAGATGGTTTAGATCCATTAAGCCTCCGGAAAGGGCTCCGGGCCCGCTTTCATCCAGGATTTGGCAGATGAAATGAAATGAAAATATTTATTTGCTTTGCATAAAAATTAACAATTTAAATAAATTCGACTAGTGTCGACCATCAGAAAAAAGAAAAAAAATTATACAAAACAAAATGGTCCATGGCTCAGCTATGGCTGCCAGTGAGACCGACAGCCGCTGTTATTCTGCCATGGCCAAATATTATCCTAGCTCAACCACACACTGCTTAGGCTAGGACAACAGATCAGTGAATGCCATCTGACCTCCGTGAAACTGAGCAGATTGCATCATGGTTACACATTCAGTCGTCTTAACGTGGGTTCAACTAACTCTACGGTTCAACTATTCAGCTAATGTTCACAATTCATTCATTGGTCCATGGCGGCAGTGGGGATCGAACTCGATACCTCTTAAGAGTCCGACCCCCTAACCAATAAGCCATCGACATAGGCTCTAAAAGAAGATACAAGGAAATATGCACTATGAATCCCTTAAATCAGATGCTTATTAACATATCTCCAACCACGGCACCTGATTACCTAGCAGCACTCAAACTGTCTCATCGAGTGCGTCCCCATTAGACAATATTACAGCGTAAGTGGCTGTTGCCTGCACGGCACAAATTAATCCTATTTATACCAAACACGATTACCTGTTCTGAATATTCATGAGCCCCGATAATATTCTTCAGTAGACCTGCGAGTTTAAACGAATTAGACAAGTATGGAGATAAGGGCCTTTGGCGTGGGCTTCGCTGGGTTTCGAGAGGAAATCAGTGTTCAGTGGATTCCATTATTTGGCTATAAATACGGAATTTTAGTTTTACTTTAAAATAAAAATAAAATGTGTCTTTGATTAGTGCCTATCCCTAATAATGTGGAAAATGCTTGTCATCATCATCATTATTACAGCCCACAACAGTCCACTACAGGACTAAGGGCCTCTCCCATAAGAGAGGAGGTTTTTACCATAATCTCCAGGTGTGACTATTGTTAGTATTGTTAATATAAAAACGGAAACGCTGCTGGCCGTTTTCCAGCCTACGGAGACTCCATAACTTTTGCCTCCTATCATTAGTCGCCTTGTACGACACCCACGAGTGTAAGGGGTTGGTGCTATGCTACTTTAACGGACACCACACGGCATACTGTGTTGTAAAGTGTCTGTACGAAAACGCCATGGTAGCGTTTTTGTACATTTTCGTCATTACGTCTCCAGGACCAGAACTCAAGACCCATTCAGCTGCAGCGAAGTGTTAGACAAAGTGACAGACTTCTAGATTGGGATGGACTTGGCATCAATATTAACGTCGAGTACATTAGATTTACTGACGATATCGTGGTCATGGCTGAAACCCTGGAAGACTCGGGAAAAATGCTCGGAGACCTCTGTTGTGTCTCTCAACAAGTAGGTCTTAAAATGACTATGGACAAGACTATTGTCTACTCCAGTCCGTCATACAACCATAGTCGCACGACCGTTACCAATTAGGACAGCGCCTTAGTTTTAAACTGACTGTGATTCGAAGCAAATGAAGTTTTACGGGAAAATCTTTAAAATTTCATCCACCATTACCTACTCCAAATGAAGTCGTGCAAAACTTCCTTACACACGAGTTCGTTAAAAGTTTTAAAACAAACTTATTCAGTGTGGCTGATTGCAAGTAGGTAACTGTTGCCGCTGTGATGTGAGGTCACGAAGTACGTCAATGTTTGTAGTAAAATTCCCTATTATTTTATTTATGACTGGCAACCCGCATCGAAGCCTATCTCAGGAAAAGTAATTTGGATGTAGACATACTTAGAGAAAGCCATATATTACAATTATTTCAACTAATTTTGTCTTTTTAATCGGCTCTAGCGTTCACGTACTCATCTGAATTCGAGTCAGTGCGTAAACCTTTCTACACAGAGAGGCTGTACGATTTATTTTTCGTTAGGTAAACCCTGAAAACATACACTTGGTTGTTGAAACACAAAAATGAGCCTTGGTGGAAAATATTCGAATTACATAAACTCGCTACAAATGTCAACAAAACGTTAGATGTCACGTGAAAATTTCATTTTTACAGATCCGTGGAAATAAACACGGAAATGAGAATTGTCATTCCATGTGCGCGGCGGTGTCAATTTGTGCCGAAATGGAATGTAGGTGTCACACGAGTATTGTAGACATTATTTCCTCATTGCAAGCACTTGCGAGATGAACAGCTGTAGGCTTATTAACTCTGTTGCCAACAATTCTCTGATTTCAATTATTAAAATTGTTACTTTAGCGATTATATATGATCGATTTAATAGTTTCAGTTTATTGTAATGAAACTTTGTTAGCAACTGAACCACTTAACGAACAATAATAATATAGTAAATACTTGGGTCTAGTTTTGCTATAAACATAGTTATTATTGAGAGATGCCTATACGTAAATAAATAATTATCTTGGCGTTAATGTCCCGTTTGTGCTCTCGAGCACGAGGGTTCGGGGTCCGCCTTGACCATGATCCAGGATTAGGGGATCAGGTACAATCTGACCTCCGTGACCCTGCTACCATTGGAACCTGACCAGATTGGATCATGGTTACAAATTCAGTTGCTTGAATTTGCAGGTTTCATCACGATGTTTTCCCTCACCGTAAGAGCATCGGTTAGCACATAGCCGCAGCGGGATTCGAACCTTTTACCTCTCGCTGACGAGTCAGATACTCAACCGCTCGGTCACCGACGAGAGAGAGATGCCTAAACGTATTAGATTCCATAAAAATATCTTGAAATACTTGTTTATAAATAATCCGGACGAAGGAAATGTGGCGGTACGACATATTTACACTGCGACTCCGCGGCAATACAATCTAAGGAAATATTTGCAACATCTTAAGCGTAAAGGAAATCGAAAGACCGAACAAAGCCAAAGCAGATGTGAACAAAGATGAAAAAAGTTACAGAAATTGCGAATGGAAGATGATTACAGTACATAGAATGGAGTCGCTGCTTTTTATGAAGTCCCCTTTTGTACTGAATCCGAATGTTTCCCTTTAAAACTTCGCCCAAGTTTATGGTTCAACCCCCAAATTGTTATACCGACACAGAAACTTTTTGATATACATTGAATCTTATAATTTTTATTATTCTTTCTTGTTCTTGCTCTCCTAAAACCTTAACGATTGTTTCGAAAGAATCAAATCCACTCGTTGTTTGATAAATCAGGCATTTCTAAGGTGATTATAATGAGTTTTAGGACACAAGGCTTAGACACAAATTTCTTTTTTACGAATTTGTTTTAAAAATGTCTTTGATTTATTTGCCGAAATATTGTGTATTGATATGTGTTGATTATTGTTATACTGATATGTGTCTCAAAGTTCATTCAAATCAACGGTACATAATTCGAGACTAGTAAGATTTCGCTCCAAATAAGTATTTATTTTTAACCCCCGAGGAAAATGAATGAATGATTGATTGAATGATTTGTACTTATATGGAGGTGTGTATCGTAGCTCCCGAATGAACGACCCACTTTCGATGCGGTTTTCTTTTTGAAATCCAGTTTCATCAAAATTGTTCGTAGCTTCGTTTCATTAAAATCGGTTTAGTAGTTTAGAACATATTTAAGAGTATGCAAACAGGGTCGAGGTTTATTCGACGTTAGAACATTGAAAGTCAGTTTTAGAAAGATATTTAATTTAATATACCGACACTACATTTTAGATTAAAATTGAAAGCGCATTTAATTCTCGAAATGGAACTGAACACTGGCGCTGTAAAAGTTTAATATCAGTGTGTAAGTATCGATGCCAAAGACTAGAGAATACAGCTAATCAATACGATGTCTGCGCCTTCTGAGTCCCTATTTTTGAAATCGCTCGCATCCACGCGAGCGCTCGCCTTTTAATGCTTCTCTTTTCTATCTCTAGCAATTTACCACAAGCATGAAAGAGATAGGCAGCGCATGCGAGTGACGTATGGATGCGAGCGGTTTCAAAAATAGGGCCCCTGTTACGATGACACAATAATAATTATTTATATATATCCTACCGCCATGGGGCCGTAAATTAACCAGTCTCCAGGTCCCCAGCCAAGACCTTGGTCAACCTAAATTCGCGGACGGTATTAGGAAACACACCCAACAAAAAAATAACTATAGAATTATAGCTCTACACGACTAGCCCAGATGTACCCTCATAGTATTGAGAAAAGGAAATAAAAGCTAACTCGTGGCGCGAGCCATGTCGCGAACACACTTGTGCCAGCCGTGCAATTAGTAACTGTGTAGCGATATCTATTGCCAATAGGGAAACTCAACACCTGACGACATGTGTGGTTCAGTGGTCAACATGGCCGGTCTGCCACGCAAGAGATCCCGGGTTGGATTCCCGGTCGGGCAGAAATTGAATGATGAATTTTAATTTCTGTTACGGGTCTGGGTGTTCTAAGTATAATAAGTATGTATTTAAAAGTATATAAGTAGTTTATCAGTTATCTAGCACCCATAACACAAGATTTGCTTACTTTCGGACTAGATGTGAATGTGTCCACGATTATTTGGTTTTTGTTTGTCAACAATACTCACGTACTCCTCAAGCTTGACTTCCTCTAGTATTAATTATTAAATATTAATTTGTTCCATATTGTAAAGTGGTTTACTATGTTTACTATCAACTTGTATAGGAATCATAAAAAACAACAATATTCAGTCAGTTGTTTATTGTCAGCTTAAATACTGGCAGTGATTTGTTAGCAGAACTAACTCTTTAATTATATTGTCTGGTTACTTGAAGTTGTTCTTTATATAAATGCGCGCATAAATATTTTATTTCAAGATCTTTTAATCTTTCTTTAATGGAACCTCTCTTTCTTTTATGTAGGTAGTTGTAAATAAACTGTAGGTATTAACTGTCGTCTGATCTATGAGATGGCCATAATGTTTTTATGCAGACAAAGAACGTCTCGAGATTTAGTTTGAAAAATCTTTTTATTACATTTGAGGGTTTTGTAGTAATACAAGGAACCCTTACGGTTTTGCCATGCTCGTTTTTCCGTCTCCACGGCTGGACGCAGTTACCATTTGAAGCTTGAATTTCGCTTGTATATATCTACGTATTAATGACACCTTTAAAGTCATAATTTAATCACACGTATACACACTCACGCCCTATCCCATAGAAGAGGACAGAAACTAAACTAATGCGTCCATTATAGGACATTTGATAAAGGTATGACGCAAAATTCCATAAAATCTAGGTAGATACTATAATACTGATACTGCTTTAGTCTTTCATGGTGCAACATGGGAATCAGTTTTTGACTATGCGCAAGCTGGATTCAATTCTGTCTCTGATTGGTTGGTGCGGAACTTGCTCACTTTAAATGTCGAAAAGACAAAGTATGTGACTTTTTCCCTTTCAAGTCGGAGTTTGCCGGGTTCTTTGAATTTTTCATTATATTCTCATTCATGCCGTAATCCCCCCGCCGCTCATGGATGAATATGTCCTAAACTCACATGTGCGGAATCGATTAAATATCTGGGTGTCCAGATTGACAACCTTCTATCTTTCCATCCTCACATTGACGGACTGACAGCTAGACTGCGTAAACTAATTTTTATATTTAAGGTGCTGAGGGATGTTGCAGAGCGTGAGGTACTGAGAATGGTATACCTTGCCCTTGTTCAATCGATAGCCTCATATTCTATTGTTTCGTGGGGTGGGTGCGATAAAACATATTTATTAAAACTTGAGCGCGCTCAGAGAGCGCTTCTGAAGGTTGGGTGGCGGCTCCCGTACTGGTTCCCTAGTTTCGAACTTTATAAATTTTGTAAGGTTCTCTCCATTCGACAACTTTTTATACTCCAGCTGACTCTTGAGAAGCATTCGCAGACTCCTTACTATCCTAATAATCCTCCTGCTTCACGTAGATTTTATACCGTTTGTCCATCTGTGCCGATAAACTGCAGCCTGGCCCAGCGTACTTATTACTTTTTGGGAAGCTCTGTTTATAATAAAATAAACAAAATCTTACAAATTCACCCTTTGAGTAAAGCAGAATGTAGGAAGATCTTGACAGGCTGGCTGCTGGATCTTGATTATGCGAATACCGAAAAAATAATTTTAACTATAACATGAAAATATCATCGTACACACACACATACACATACACACACGCATACGCACACGCACACGCACACGCACACGCACACGCACACACACAGGCACAAACAAACATAATATAATGTAATAAAATATTCTATATATAATGATATAGGAGGTTGAGAGCCTGGAGATCCGTAACACAGGTATTATAACCTAGCACGGACTCCAGTTCTCAATAAGGATTTTGATTCTTTTTATATTTTACTAAATACTAAGCACTGTTTGCCTTTTTGAGAAAAATAAATATATTTTGTATTGTATTTGTATAATTGGCTTATAAAGTCGTTGGCGTACATAATCTGCAATTTTTACTTCAATACGTCCCCAAAAATAAATTGTGTAGGTTATTATTGAAAGGGAATATATTTGATGCAAGTATATGACAGAAGCTACAGAAAACCTTTGGCAAGAGACAGCAAACCTCATCACACAGCGAGTTTGAGTGGTGCCACTGCAGTACCTATCCCTATCAGACATGCTGTATAAATTTGATGTGAGTGGATAACAGAACCTGCAGCCAACCTTTGGTAAGAGACAAGAAACCTCATCACACAGCGAGCTTGAGTGGTGCAGTAACTTTTTTTTTTTACGTGGGCAAAATTCATTTACGGATATCTTTACGGAGAAGATTATGTGGGACTCGCCTGTCATTGAAAGTTACAGTCCTACCCACTAAAAACCACCACGTTACCCCTCATATTCTCTTTCTCAACAAGATTACGGGACCGCTTAGCACACTCCGCAATCTCGTTGAAGATAAGTTTGCTAGTATGGCAAACACCTCTTACTATCTCTGCTCTCAATTTTCTTACGGGCTTACGTTAAGCCTTCATTGGCTCTTCGCCTGGCCCGCGCTCTCCGGCTCGGCAGAGACAGCGGATCCCGCTCCCGCTCCCGTTCTTCGGTCTCCTTGTGCGACATAACCTCTTCGCAGAAGGTGATTTCTGCCTCCCATGACCTCTTGTTATCAACCATACGGGACATGACGGTTGGAAGACTGAGGTCGGCGCCCACTACCGTGACGAGGCGATCTCGTTGAGCCACCCATCTCGGGCACACCTCCAGGGTGTGCTGCGCTGTGTCCTCGGGGCAGTCACACTGGTGACATCTGGTATTAGGCTCCCTTCTGGCGACGTTGCATAAGTACCTCCCGAAGCAACCATGCCCCGAGAGGACCTGCGTCACTCGAAAAGTTAGCGCACCATGTCCGCGATCGATTCACTCTTTCAGTATCGGCTGAATAGCTCCCAGGAGCCTTTTAGCTCCGGTACCTCTGCGGGTTGACTCCGTGGGTAGAAGCCGTATAGCCCACTCCTGCAACGCTTGGTCACGAGCCAGTTTGCGCCATCGAACTACCTCGTCAGGCGTGAGGCTTTGTCCACGACCGCGCCAGTAGACAGATGATAGTATCTTGGCTTCAAGATCTCACGGAATGGATCTCACAGCCATAACCCTTTAAGCCCTATGCAGTACCGCTCTGCTGACAGTTGTCAATGACTCTGCCCAAACAGGGGCCCCGTACAAGGCCATAGACCGAACCACCGCAGTGTAGAGTTTTCTACAGGTGCCATTTCCTCCTCCGATATTTGGAAGGAGACGGCTGAGAGCAGACGAGGTCCCAATCAGCTTCGGGACAAGTTGCTGTAGATGGTTCTCGAACTTCCATTTGCTGTCAAGTACAACGCCGAGGTACGTCAGCGTCCGTTTTATAGGAATAGGAACCCCTCTAACAAATATATTAGAGCCAGCAGGAGGCGGTCGTCGACGGCCATAAAAGTAAATAGCTTCGGACTTATGTAGCGGTACTTCCAGTCCCAAGTCCCTTATTCTGGCTACAACACCAGCAACACCGGCTGTGGCAAGCATGGCCGCTTCACGGTAATCCCGCCCAGGAGCTGGCCACTGCAATACCTGTCCCTTTCAGACATGCTGTATAAATTTGATGTGAGTAGATAACAGAACCTGCAGCAAACCTTTGGCAAGAGACAATCAACCTCATCACACAGCGAGTTTGAGTGATGCCACTGCAGTACCTGCCCTGTACGCACAGTTTAACGTATTCCCGTCTCAAATACCGTCGGTGATTGGTCGAACAGGGCTGCAAGTGTCCCGGTACGTGATCTGGGAGCAAACTCGAGAAAAACGACCCGGAAAACACAGGTACGTAACTCCAAGATGCTCTTAAAGTTTTACATGGAGGTTTTAAAGCTACAGCCTCATTCATTACTATCTGTTTACTGATGTTTAGAAGCTACTCTACGTACATTACGTTTGCTTGGATTTGTGAAGGTCTTCAAATTCGCAGAATGTCAGCTAATATTACGTACGGTGTTATAAATTACAGTGCGCTTGAAGTAGCTGTTTGAATCAAGTAAATCACACACATAAAGCAAATAAACGTTATTTATTGTTGTAATATATTAAAAGAATTACCTACCTCTTTACGCGCATGTATATTATGCTGATTTTTGTATTTTGCCATATTATGTATGTGTGCAATAAAGAGTTTTTACTTACTTATTCTTATCAAGTATTTATTAGTTATCACACTGAATTACGAGTTCATAAAGTATTATGGATATTTAATCAGCTCATGAATACAACGGCCTTCCTGAAAAAAAATCTTTAAAATGTTTTCAATACCATTAAGCGCAGTCATCGTTAAGGGAGAAAAAAAGAAATACATCCGCTGCCCTTTCCATTAACAGGGCAGGAATGCCTGAAGGTTCGAGGTCGGGACTCCCAATAAATCAATCTACGAGAATGTAGTAGGGAACGGCTGCGAGCCGGTACATAAGTGCCTGGTAGGTACCTCTCGTAACACGGTTTACATAGTGCGTAGCTATTAGATGCCGAGATGCGTATATTACGATGTTTCTGTAAATATCAGTCAATATTATAAGCAAACATTTACGCTGTCATTTTAAACACTAACTTTATTTTTGTACATGTCGTGTAATGCCACCGCTTCTTCTATATATTATCTCAAAGATCATCATCATCGTCATCATATGTTTAAGAGTATGTGACTCTTGTCGGTGGAGCAATCAATACTCTTCTCTCCTATATGCTAACCTTTTCATCTCTTATATCTATTTATACATCTGTACCTGTATCTATCTTTTAAACTATGCATAACACCGGATTACTCTGTAGAAGCAAACAGTGGATAACCGTTGTTTGCCCTCAAGACCCAGCTCTTTCAGTATGGAGACATTTGTTCGGAAAGCAGTCCAGGGCACTCTCAGTATCCGCCGTCAGCAAAACATCTCAAACATATCAATTC
Organism: Blastobasis lacticolella; assembly: GCA_905147135.1. Taxonomy (NCBI): domain Eukaryota; kingdom Metazoa; phylum Arthropoda; class Insecta; order Lepidoptera; family Blastobasidae; genus Blastobasis; species Blastobasis lacticolella. The sequence continues at coordinate 16,662,447 of LR990045.1, forward strand.
GCTGTCTGTCTGGGACAGAAATTAAATATTAAAAAAAAATACTAAACATTTTTAAGTTTTCACTTCTTGCGAAAGCAATCAAAGTCTTTCTACTGTGTTTAATGCAATATTCGGAGAATCTGTAAAAGAGTCTCGATTATTCATGAATAGGCGAATTAATTGTAACTCTGCTATACAAACCAATCTATCTGTACATAATTTTACTCAAAAAAGTTTATCTCCTCGGCTTAACTTATTTTAATGAAAGGGGTTTGTATTAAGCCAGTCGAAATTAATTAATGCAGTTCACTCAATCGTCATTTCATTAATTGAGAATTTGATTCTCGTTTGTAGAAACTTGGGCTTTTAGGTTTTGTAATTAAATTCAAATGTCTGCAAATATTCTAGCATTTTCATATTTTCAAATATCAAGTATCCTTTTAATAAATGTTTGTACTTTTTTAACACTACACCTTCTTAACTTTGCATGAATTACATGTATCTTATATTGAGAGATAAAATGTGATACTACCAACAAAATTATGTTGATCTATATTTTTTCAATAATTTACACACAAGACTTACAACAATAATTATTTTGATACATAGCTTAAAGAATTTGAACTAAAATAAAAACCGTCGCCTTTGCCATGGAAAAATATTTTGCATTAGATTTGCTGATCACGGTATATAACAATCTCTATTGAACTTGCAAATAAATTTCACCTTAAAAAGTACTACCTCGTATTGTTCCAAATAATTATCCGCAACAGAACCATTCACCGGCACACAAGGTTTCGGATTCCAAAAAAGAGTTAGTAAACCGCAACTCACGTAACACGAGCGAAGCATCGACATGACTGTCAAGTATCGATTACAAAAGTGATTAAACCTGTCGGCGGCAATCCGGAGCATGATATAGCGTGCCAGACAGACTACTTGCAAATGATTTATCGAAGGCAACCACCATTGTGGGCCACATCCCGCGCGCAAGCTAAATATCAATGACAGTAAGCAAGATTTATTACGTTTCGTAAGCAGCTTCAGATTTTGTTAAGAATCCCCCGTGCACAGCTATGTTTGTGGCCGCCACGAGCGGATCAATTATTGGCTGTTTGACTAAAAGACTTGTGGTTACTTCTGTTCCTCATGTCCTGTACTATGCACATAATGATAGTAAAGTTTTGTGTTTCTGTCGATTGAGTGTAGTAACTATTTGATAGGAACACGATTCTATTCGTATTGCTTTGTTTGGAAAGGTTCTGACTGTTTTACCCGGCTGGTGGAGATACAATCTGTGTTTCTAAACTTTCCTCCTGACTAATGAAAACAAAATCCAATACTGATTCTATTTACAAATGGGTACGAGTACCTATAGCAACGAGATTTAACTAATGATTTATGAACATAATTAGATTAATTTCCAGCAATGATGTTGCACTTAAGTAAAAGATTTTTCATAATTATCTAACAGCTGGAAGACTCCATCGTCGTGTAAGTCGATGGACTGCCTACGCCAAACCATTTAGTGGTCACCCCTGGGTGACATTTCCACTTTAGCTGCCATAGAGCTATCACATTTTTAGCGATACTGACAGACAGACGACATTCTTTTTACTTATTTGTTCCGAGCTCAGGAGGCGACGCGGGTAGGCCGGCTGCTGCGTGCGGGTGTGAGCGCCGGCGGGCTGGCTGGGGCCGGGCGCGCGCCGCACATGATTCGCCTAGGCGGTTATGTGCGTGGCGCGTATCGGTGCCCGGTGTCTCGCCGGAGTAAGCCCTCGTGCGCGCTGATCGGTCTGCATGCGTCGCCCCCTACCTGGATGAGCTCGCTTAACTTCCCTTTGTTTTCCGTTAGATTTTTGACTTTTGAATAGAGATTAATTAACGTAATCCTAATTCAATAAATACTTTTTCATTTTCATTCATTTTCATTTTTTCTTTTCTTTTTCATTCATTCAGCGTTATTATTGTGATTGCCAATTTATAGTCGATCCAACGAAATAGGACTAAACAAACAAAGAGTGCCTAACAAAACAATAATGGCCAGCAATCTCTATTTTGGAGGTCGGGATTTATCACTAAGCATCCGTCTAATAGCGTAGAAATATTCTCGAAAAGAAAATCCGTTCGGAAACTCGGGAGCCATGGCTGAAAGAGGTCGTTTACCAAAGAAGAAAATGCGATTAAATTAAATTTCCGCCAGTCGGAAGTCTCAAAGGGCCGCCCGATGGCCGCAATATCTTAAGCCGAAGTCGACGACGGACACACGGACCGACTGATGAGGGCTGCAACTGCACCTACTACTACTGGAATATAAAAATACAAATAATTGTTAAGACTTTTTACGTAAACCATTACATAAAGATACCGGTGGAATAACGGGCATGAGGCATTTCATCTTAATAACATATCTGCGATTCTGCATTTTTTACATGAAACTTTGAAGTGTATGATTCGTAGATGTTTTGTGCATAACATGATTCGATGATTATAGCGAAATGCTGTGGTGCTATATATGTGTGTTGTACAGTAAAGAACATTCTGCAAATGAAATATAATATGCCTTTTTCTTATTTCTAGCGTTTTTGTGGTTGCTTAGAATACCATTAAAATCCACCAACACCAACCGTTATCACCTTCCTTGTTAGTCCATCGCCCCAGAATTTTAATTGTGGAGGCAATTAATAACTAATGCCAGAATCACGCTAAGCTTTTGCTCAAAAAGAACATAAAATTTTTTATAATAACCTTACCGACAGAAAAAGTAGCAGAACACGTAAACTCGTAGATTTTCTAAACTACAATACCGATTTTAATGAAACAAAGCTAAGAATCATCTCGATTAAACTGGCTTTTATATATAAATAAGAAATCCGCATCAAATTTGGTGCTATGATGGTCGGTACGGAGCTACGATGCCACAGACAGAAACATAAAGACAAAGATACATACGTCAAACTTACATACACATATATAACACCCCTCTTTTATCATCGTGCGTTAAAATGCAAGTATTTTCTTAAACAAGTAAGCGACGGTGTGTAGCATCTAGAAGTCCAGCGATAGCTTCGTCGTCTCTTCAAGGGGGCTTTTGCCGTTTCGTATACTTCATACCTCAAATGGAGCACTTTTCACGCTAAAGAAAAATATGTACTCGTATAAATCTTGCACATTTTACCGAGGTTTATCAACCTTCGTTGAAAGAATCTACGCGTGGGAGTTCCGTTCGCTCAATACAGTTATCAAAGTTAATTTGCTAAAGTTATTCAGCCATGACTACGCCAATCGTGCACATCGCGTTTACGTTTGGCTCAAGCTTCCTTGTTTATTCTTCTAAGAAATTTCATCTAGATACCTACATCATTGTTAGCTTATAGCCGTCTCTCGAATCTTTATCGTCAGCCTATTTTATAGTCTATTAGACTCAGCCTCCACCAGCACCAGCTTTTGCAAATCATCAATTTTATTACTCATCTAATATTACGCTTGCCGCGTCGTAGTTTCTAGTTAAGAACTCATTTACTACTTAGGTTGTCGGTCCTTTTTAGCTATGAGCATCCCACTGACACATAGCCACTTAATTTTGTGATGAGGATTTCGTCAAATCAAGGACAATCTGTGCATAGCGTGTTCCATAACAACTGAGCGATCTTGATCTCCTGGGTACCAATTCTGGTGTGCAATGCAGTTGTTATTATGTTGCAATGTAACTGTGATGTTACTATAACTACGTCGAGGTATCGAGTCAGTCCCAGCATCATCCCAGTTAAATCATTGTTCGACCTTGACGCGTTTTCGTTGACAGAATTGAAAGCAGTTTGACAACTAAAAAAGATGCAACTTAGTAATTTATTTATTTATTGGAGTACCAACAGCCATATTAAACCATAATGCAACTAAAGTACCAGAAAACGAATTGTGGAAAAGTTCGAACTCATGAAAGTTGCAACTCAACATCTGTCATTTGAATAACAATCACACGTTTGACATGCGATGCAATTGTAATGTTACTGCAATTAAGACGATTTCCGTACCAGAACCGAAGCCCTGGGGCACTATTATTGAAATCGCTAATACGCAAGCCCTTGCGTGCGCTGCCTATCTCTTTCACACTCGTGATAAGTTGCTAGAGATAGAAAAGTCAAGCATTAGAAGGCGAGCGCTCGCGTGGATACAAGCGGTTTCAAAAATAGGTACCTGTTACAAATAAACGCAGTATTAAAATAAAATAAAATTAAGGTCATTTATTTGTAAGATAATTACAAATCCATTTGTATTGCGAACACTCAACAGAGTACACTGCTGCCCATTTCTATCATTCAAATGTTCTAGTTGGTCTGAGTTTAAGACGTTTGCCACCTTGAGAACTTAGCCTTAATACACAAAGCGAATAAGTGGGTTTCACGCATCAAATCGCAGAACTCTTCATGTTTTCCCTCGTCATAAAAGCCCATGACATAGGTACTTAAGCAATTTAGCCCTTAACAAATGTCTAAAATGTCTACTCTACCGAAATTTCGTGGAGAAATAGCAAAGAAATAGCGACACAAAAGATAAAAGTAGCCGTGACGGCGGTCCTTTGGGAAGTTCGTTCAATTGGCCGGTAAGTGCTGTGTCGAAAGAATGATCGCCGACTAATACCTTATCCGGAATTGAGAATGGGCTATTCGTGCAATCTTATTGCAACTTTAACGCAAGAGAAAAGAAATACCTCCACTTTGTACTTGTACTGCACAATCCTATAGGTACGGAGTTTATCTGCTTATTTTAAAGAAAATTAAAGTAAAAAACGTTTATTTCACTCAGACACTCGACACAACATGACTTGAGTCGATGGACAAAAGATACTCTAATCTCATACCCAAGTTTAGATAATTATTATGGAAAGTAATTAAATGGAATTAAAATTATTTATATCGCCACTAGAATAATAAATTAAACATTGGATTATCTAATGTTCTTTAACGATATTTTGTATGATTCAAGACACCCCAAATACACGCCATTCTTGAAAGGCATTTAAACTTGGATGTTTATTCACAGATCTAAATGTTAGATATACGAGTATATACTTTGGTGGGGTAGAGATACAAGATATAATCTCTTCGCATGTGAATTTTGTAATCAATGAATATCGTAAGGGCTATTATCTCGAAAGCGCTCCAAATGGTTCCCGGAGTCGAGTTCGGGATTATATTAAATTGTACACATTTAATCGTCCCGCTAAATATTAAACTTATACATCGCTGTAACGAAACGTAGGCGGATCTTAATGAAAAAACTTTTGTGTATTTCAATTAGGGTCCTTTCAAAGGCTGTAATTTCCCAACGTTAACGAGCTAAATTTTATCGAAAATTAATTGCGACATCTTCATTGAAAACTTTTCACTCAACTTTGATATCTAAAATTTTCTTCGAACGAAACTTTGACAATGCAGTGTATCTACTGTGAAACTTGGAGAGGAATGAATGGGTACGGCGGTGAAATAAGATTACGGTCGTGGCAGGCGGCGCGAAAAATGTACGTAACCGCTGAGCCTTCGGGTGCTCATACCTGTCAATCCGATAGGTGTTTTATATTTGTTAACATAAAATAAAACTGTAATAGGCATTTCCTTCGTACTGCGATGAAGTAAACGATCGTAATGTCAATGTCAGGTATTACGAAGACTCGACGGTCACGACTGACACGATGGTCTGCAATACATTTCTGGCTGGATTAATTTTGTTTGTAAATTTTTTTTTAATTTTATTAAAGTTAAACCACGTTAACTTTTTTACTGATTAGTTAAAAGGTCTATAATGTAATTTATTGCTCCTGTGACGGGCCCACTGAAATAACGAAGACGTTCGAAATCGATGATCTTTACCTCAAGGAAATTCTACTACAGTAGATCATCCATTCATCCATCCATCCATGATCCATGGTGCTACAGCTCGGCGTGAAGGCAATAGGGATCTGGAGTACGCCCCGAGTCTTCGTTGTGTTCTAGGTTTCTATGGGTATTCCATAATGGCCGATGGCTTTTCTGTTCTTCATGCGGGTCAGTGACCCATCGACTTCGACGAGGCTAATCGGGGTTATTACACTAAGGTTTGCGGGAAGCTGTTTTGTTGTTATAAATAGGTACGGTACACTTAAATGAACACGAATTACGATTCGTGGTCTGTAGAAGACCTAATACAGTAGCTTCGAAAAAGCAAAACAAATGTAACCGGAAAGAAAGCTTTTCTCAAAGAAATGTTAATATTTGTCTGTAAATAATATTGTCCCTTTATGATAGGAAGACCGGGTGCTTTGGCGCGGATTGGTTAAGGCATAGGTAGGCGTTAACTGCTGGATATAGGTTAAGCAAAATGTACATACTATGGCTAATGCTTTTAAAAATGTACTTATCTCGTATTTAAACCCTCGTTAGTACTTTTATTTTTAGATTTCATCATAAAGTCAGCATACCTAGAAGGAATAGGAAGGCTAGTGAATAGACTGTTCCTAGACTTGGCATGCTCCATCATTGGCCGCATCGTCACTTAAGCCAGGAGAGGTGGCTGTTTTGATACTCATTTGTTAGTAAAACTATACTATACATTAGAGACATTTAGTTATTTTAGTTTCGTATATTTATATTTTAGAAATGACCACTGGCAAATTCGTATGAGAACAAGTCTTTTCTAACAATTTTTATGAGAATAGATTTTACTGGCATGAGAATTTCCCCCCTGGATTAAACTACGTTTCAGACAATGTCACACAAAGGGTAAAAAAACTACTCACCGAAATTGTCAAATAACTTTGAACGTTTTAACAATTACTTCTTTTACATTTTTAATTACAGTTTTAAGACCAAAAAATAACTACTTACTATTATAATTACTTGTAACAATTACTGGCCTTATCAAATAATTTAACTGAACAACACCATCATTACTGCTACGGTACACAGGTCAATACACTTTATATTATTTACTTTTTGTGTATCTTTGATTGTAAATGATAGCTTAAACATTACTGAACGTAATTTCACTGATACTAATTATTTACGTATCAAAATTTATTATCTAGTAAAATATACTAGTTCGCTCATAATGTGAGTAAATCAGTAAAACACACACGATCCTCTAGAGAGGTTATGTCGCATGACGCATAGATGTAATAAAACGTGAATTTAGCCATCAGCGCGGAGGAACGATCCCTCGGAATTTTGTTTTAGTCAGCAAGAGACCTAAGGAAAGTAACCATTAGGCTGAGGTTAAATTTATCGTCGGAAATGTGCCGAATCCCGCGTCGCCGCAACTTTGATCGAGTCCGTATTTCGTGCGGACTTTTGCGGACTTTTGAGGGGACTTAGTGCGGACTATTGGGAGATATTGGCGCGGAATTGGACTACGAACTTTCTAATCTTATAAGGCTTCAACGTATATGATACTTTGATGAAAAGGACGGTAGCTTACGTGCGTGTTCGTAATGCTACTCGGATAATTTGGTTGACACTCTAGTGTGCTTGTGTACCAAGTTAGTTGTATTAAAAATATTAACGGTAAATATTTACTTTTGTACTGCCGCCATATACCAATGACTCTTTTCAGAGTTATGTACATTAGTTGAAAACTAACCGATACTCTTACGGTGAGGGAAAACATCGTGATGAATCCAGCACATTCAGGCGATTGAATGTGTAACCATGATCCAATCAGGTCAAGTTTCCCTGGTAGCAGGGCCACGGAGGTTAGATGGCTGTCGCTCCACTGTAATTACCTGATCTGCCAAATCCTATATGAAAGTTTCATGATTTTTTAAGACCTTTTTTACATTCCATTAGTTAATGCAATTCTGACCGTCAGCTGGATCCCAAAAACAGGCCCGCTACGCTAGATTACAATTTGTCCCGCCAAATTAAATAATGACACCTCATTCTTGCCACACGTCCGCCGTAACTAGTTCACGAAACTTCGGAACTTCGTCTCAGATCTGGCCACTTTGCTCAGAATTTCTGACACCATACATTAAATCTCTGTAACATTGTCCCACCTGCCCGCAACTCACTAACTTGGAGAATGTAATAAGATCCATAATGTTGGCAGAATTTCGTCACCAATCACTTCTGGTCTAACTTGTAACGAACTCGAGGAACGTCTTACGTTTAATAGATCAGCGTTTTGCGTAGCGTGGTTGATGATTTATTTTATACTAGTGGACCCGGCGCGACTTCGTTCGCGTAGCGTTCTAACCCTACACCTGCCCTACACCTACCGTACACCTACCCTACACCTACCCTACACCTACCCTACACCTACCCTACACCTACCCTACACCTACCCTACACCTACCTTACACCTACCCTACATCTACCCTACACCTACCCTACACCTACCTTACACTTACCCTACACCTACCCTACACCTACCCTACACCTACCCTACACCTACCCTACACCTACCCTACACCTACCCTACACCTTAGGTGTGAATCTAAACCATTCCCAGATCCCCTTGAACACACACAAAAAATTTCATCAAAATCGGTCCAGTCGTTTGAGAGAAGTTCAGTGACATACACCCATACATACAGAAGAATTATATATATAAAGATATGACTATTCGACCAGGATTCGACACTTAGTTAGCGTACGCCTACTTTATCCCTACTCTTTTTGCTTATAAACCTTCCTCTTGAATCACGCTATCTATTGTTGAAAACCGCATTAAAATTCGTTGCTTAGTTTAAAAGATCTAAGCGTATGTAGATACATACATAGACACATAGGGACAGACGGCGGGAAGCGACTTTGTTTTATACTATGTAGGTATAGACTAGCTTGGCCGCGATTTCGTCTGCGCAAAATTCGATTTATACGTTTAAGACCCATTCTCGTGGAAACCGCATTAAATTACGAGAAAAATTACCTATGTTTCTCGATGATAATCTAGCTGTCTATAGGTAGGTGAAATATTTTTTAAATGTCAACATAATTTACATAGTCAAAATAAAAACTTAAAACTAAATATCCGTATACCTCTGCAACAGAAATGACCCAGAACGGGGGTCACCACCCCTCTCTCAAGTAGTTTCTGAATACGGATGTAAGTATATGTATTTTAAGTATAAGATATCATTAGCAGTTACTCGGGTGTGCCTGGGTATCAAGCACAGTAGCTCCGTAAAGGCTTTTCGTATAGATATTCTGTGGCTAAACAGGCATTGTAGACGTGTGAATAGATGGTGAAGCCTTACCCGTAAAATATTGGTAAGCAGCATATATCCACTATAGACAAGCCTTCTGCATAATGTCCAGGCAACCTGGTGATAGTCACGGGAGATTGTTCCTTGACGGCTTCTGTCCAACACCGTTATTTTACCGGCTATTTCCGTTCTTTCGTTGCACCGAAACTGTTGCGCCTCTTTTGACCGAACGATGCACGACAAATTTCCCACCTTATCTACAAATCACTCACACCACTTTCCGTGTGTCTATTGAGTTTACAAGGACAGACGCCCTTTGACATTATGTAAGATTTAGGCTTTACGTGGGACGTCTGAAATTGAACGCCAGTCTACATTTTCCATCCTATGTTGTGGGTTTCTTAGAAGATAATACATAGCAACACACTCTCAGTATATTAATGTAATGAAACTCAGTGTGGCACTCCCTGGCAACAAGTTACTGCTTGATGAAAAAAGAATTCTTTGGCACAAAGAATTTGTTTAGATAGGTATACATTTCTCCTGCTTCTTATTAAAAGAAGGATAGCCCCTCTTCAAACATCTCTGATCTGAAAGGTCTACAATGTGGGAAATAATTAAAATCGTATAAGAAAAGTAGAAGGATCGGTTTGCGGTGGTGAAAGAACAAACCTGTTAACAAAACCAAATAGAATTTTAATGATAAACTGTGTATGTGTTTGAACAAGTAATAGTAAATCAACAGACAATAGTTGTATACAAGTTGTGGATACAGTGCAAGTGCTAAAATATTGAAAACAAAAACTTAATTACTGAATTAATTATTATCCATTTCTATTAAGAACCTAAAACGCAAAGTGATGTTCACTACCTACTTAAAAAAACTTGACCAATTAGTATTGGCCTTGACCAATTGTAAAGCTTTGAAATTGAAATATTTATTCGCTTGACGAATCGAAATAAAATAATGTTTGACTAATTATTATATTCATTCATTTATTAGTAATTATATTCATGAAACTATTTTAAATGACAATGTATGATTATTACTACGAATAAATGAATATGAATATGAATTTAAAACAAAAACGTCGGTAAAAACACTAAATTACATAAAACTATAATCAGACTTGACGAATTGTATAATAAATCGAACTCCCGGACGGGTTCTGTATGTACGATCCCACTCGAAGAACAAAAGCCAGTTAATGCTGAGTACACACACCACCACCACTTGTTTGTCTAGTGTCTTTGAAAAATATAGGGAAAAACGACGAAGAAGTTGCATCCTATTGCACCATGACAATGCTTCGGTGTACACCGTGAATAAGACAAAGTCGTTTTTGGTTTCTGTAAAGGTAGTGCTAGTGACCCATCCCGCACATACTCGTAGACCAGATCTGGCACCAACAGATTTCTTTATTTTCCCAAAAATCAAAGATTTGGTAAGAGGTTTAACATTTACAGGGCCGGAAGAGGCCGTAATAGCTATTACGGCCTTTTAACCAGCACGTGTAAACCATGCCCTTAGACCAATCAAATGGTCCTCATGGTTTAAAAAGTTTGACCGAATAAAAGTTATTATCTACACTCATAGCGTAGTGTTCCAATTACATATTCGAAATCAGTTGGTTAAGGATACACTTTTTTAAGCCAGTCCATAATATTTTAATAAATAACTTTATGATACAGCATTATTACCCATACTATTTTCATTAATAATAGCTAATAATAATAATTCTATTTTCATTACAGCTGTAACGTAAAATAACTTTTTTATCATTATGAAACACTTCTATTTTTAAATTTTTGTCGGGCGCTGGGACACACCGAAATGTAGGCTGAATACCTAAATGTCTTTAACAAATTAAAAATTCAAATTTTCTTCTTTATATTTGTGTTTCATTATTTTCCCGCTAAATAGAATATGATTTTCTAATTGTTGTTATTTGTGTTTGTAAAAGTTTTTTTTTCTGTTTGCAACAAATAAATAGATAAATGTGAAAGTGGTGTAGTGAAGTGAACATTTAGCCGTCTCCCGCCGCCCGATAAAAATTTAAAAACTAAAAGTGTTGCATAATGATTAAAAAGTTATTTTACGTTACAGCTGTAATGAACTTAGTATGGGAAATGCTGTATCGAACGGTAACTTTTGAAATTTTATAGACTGCCGTGATAAAAGTGTATCCTTTTACAACTGTTTTCGAATACGAAATTGGATCATTACGCTATGAGTGTAGATAAAGTTATTTTTCGATACAGCTGTAATGAAAATAATATGGGAAATGCTAAATGGAAAAGTAATTTTTTAAAATTTTATAGACTCGTAAAAAAGTGTACTCTTAAACGACTGTTTTCGAATTTGTAATTGGAACATTACGCTATGATAAACTACTATTAAAATTTTGTTGAGAATACTTTGAAAAGCAGTAAATATATTACTTGACATGTAAATTGTTTTATTAATGAGTTTAGCAAAGCTTTCAGTGTACCCCACGTACATATAAATTAAATAGACCGACAAGGCCTTAAAAAGTAAATTTTTAGCATGTAAATACAAAAAGCACATTCATTATTCTCGTGTGGGGTGTCGTTGAATAATTATTGTATAGACATTGTAGACGTGTTAAAAGATTTTTTAAATTTAGGAAGCTTTTTCCGAAGTATTTCGCTTTACTAAACTACCACAGGAAAATTATCATAACTAAGTGGTGGGTCCACTTAAGGACCACTTAAGGGTGGGTTAAGTAAAAATCGATTTCGAACTTATAGAATGTAGTTGGATAAGCAAACGTTTCATACAAAAATCAATTAATAAATCAAGATACCGTTACAGAGTGAGAATCGGCTCTCGAGACTGTTAATACTAAATGAAGGGACTATCTGAAGTGCTGAGTAGTCCTTAGAGTCTGCTCAGCTTATACTAAATTTGATACCCTCTACACGCTAAAATGTTTGTTGTTGTTTTCTTTTTGTATGATGTACTTAATGAATAAGTAATTTAAAAGGACTATTTTGTAATTTACTTAAGTTTTATGTAGTTAATAAATGATTTGATTTGATTTAAACCAGTCTCACGGTCTCCAGCCGTACCCTTGTTCAAACTCACTTCGCCAACGGCATTTGGAGGCACACCTAACAAGTAGCGAGCTCATTGCGGTGCTGAAATCTTACAAAATTATTTAATAAGAAGTTGTGGGGCCATTCATAACATTATAACATAATATATAACATAACTTAGAGGGCTATTCTTTCAAATGCGCATGGATATAAGAACTGTGAAACGGTATACTGTACGTGGATCGACACGTCTTGGCCTGTTTTATTTTATTTTATATCCGTTTCTCAGTTACTTTTCTCCTATGGAACATTTTATTTTTCTATAGGTTACTTATAGGTTTCATATTCAATGTTACTTAAGTGCCCGCCATTTTTCTAGCGGTCAAAATAGAATGAGATCAAATTCTAGACGTTTTCTTCCCAACAGCCAATATTTTATGAGCTGACATTAATTCGGTCCATTTATCCGACCATTTATCCTTAGCGTTTTTATTGACAAGTTACTATTATTACATACTTGTAGAATAAATAGCTTGTAATAAAATTTTGAATGTATTGCAAGTTCAATCTGGGAATAGTGTACTGAAAGTATGTTTATTATAGTGGATTAATTATTCGACTTAATTAGGTTTCTAGTATTTCTTATTTCAGCCGTTTGTGGTCAAGACGTTGGGGCCCCCTATCGCTAAAAGTTATTTTCAGAAATCTCTAAAAGACTAATAGACACCGCAGATGACCGGAGAGCTGGTTCGTTCCTCAGATTATTCAATGAGGAAACGCAACCAGATTTCTGAGCACAATTCCAGGGCAGCGGTGTGGACGCCATTTTAAATTTTTGTTTTTTTATCCTCTGTCATTTTGCCTGTTTAATGCATAAATATATAGTCAGCGACATCTAAAATTATATAATTCATAGTTTTAGTAATTACGGAGATAGGTGACCTTTTTTAATTTAAACTTTACGGTTGTGGTACCAATTACCGAACGGAGCATCTTTTCTAGGAGACCATTACTTATCCTGGGTGGTATCGCGGACTGAATGAGGTTGTTTCCTCTCGTCACAGCAACGGGACAGTTTAATTAACTTTTAGCTTACACGGAGCAGACCTCGTGTTTGTCTAGAGAACACCTGCTAAATATAAAGTGTGTTGTCTTCAAATATTTTGGGATATTAAAACAGGCTATACATATTGTTTTGGTATTGTTAACTTATTACTGATATTGTATTTTGAATTTATGGTAGCATATTTTATCTGTGAGAATAAGTAATGGGTTTTTGATACTTAAGTTTACTTCTAATCTGTGTTACAATAGCTGTTGATTTTCCTAAGAATAAATAAATGTTAAACCTGACAAGTAAGATTTTCATATCGGAAGAAATACTTAAATGTGGTATAGTATAGTTTCTTTGTCGGTCTAAATATTTCATTAACTTATTAGGCGTTAGTAGAAACTTTGATACATATACGTTACCTGATAATATCGATCACAATATCAACCTACAGTTCACATCCTTGTCACACAGTTGTATACTGTTTCAGGATGAACCAAATCCCTTAAATTCAAATCATCGTTAGGGATTACAAGTTTAAATCGCTTCTATGTGTATGGGCCTGCGAAGTTGTGCGCGGGATTGCGCGCGTGTGTGCGAGAGTCACCGTCGGTGTGTACATCGTTTACAAGCCCCAAAAATGCTACTTTCCCGCTTCCACTCGTTGGAAGGAGGTGGTTTCCAAGTGTGCGTGTGCGCTCGTACGCGGGGCTACGCGCCTGTGTAGGTGGTCCGGGACTAACGCCGTAGCCCCGCCAGTGCCGAGCCGACCGTAGCACCGCTACGACGCGGCTACAGCGACGTCGCGACGCGACCGGACAAAAGCGCCGGCGACGTTCTGCAGTTTTGTTGTTTTTTGTGACTATGTGAGAGCTCTGTGAGACTCTTTGTGACTCGCCAGTTCAGAAGCTCCTTTGTGGCCAGCTGCTTCTTTCGGGACATTGATGATGGCACAGATTGGGACGGTTTAGTGTTGCGGCAGACTCAATGGAAACGAAGGTTCCCCAAGTAGTTGTACAATGAGTAAACGCGCCTAAAGCGTGCCAGTTTGTAATCTATGTGACTGTTGTGTGAGTGGTACGGAACGTAAATTAATACCAGACAATTGTATTGTGAACGCCGACATGGAATTTCTATTTACGCAAGCTCAGCTGAAAGGTAAATAATAATTTTGCGTTCGAAATTACGCGGTGGTGTTTATATCGTACGGTTATTAATTGCGGTAGGTATTTATATTTGTTCCGTAATTTAATTAAGTATGCAGTCTTATTTTGGTGAGCTCGAATTACAACGTAGATCTTACGTAACAGTTTGGAATTTAATTAATGGACTCCATTAAATTGTAATTTATTTTTAATGGATGCCTACTGAATGCAGATACTCGCAATTCATTGATTTTTCATTTATAAATATTGATAAGTCTATAAATATTGAGCTATTATACTTTTTTTTTTGCTTTTTATAATTAACGGCTTAATTAAGAAATCAATATTAATTACGTAGGCTTAGGCATCTACCTAGTTTTGTTTAACAGCAGAGCGTTGCTTAGTTAAGCGTAAACATGGGTAGTTGAGTTTAGTTTTTATTTAAGTCCTCTTGTCCTAAAGTAGGAATAAGTTTATATTTGGGAATTATATTTTGGCTTCGAAGATTAGTCTGTTTTCCAGGAGAGAGGTCCCGCGGAATGTGCAAGAAGCGATGGATTGACATCGCGCCGAGGCTTCCGATGTGACAATTTATTTTTTATATACCACCAAGCAAACAAGCTTACGGCCTGCCTGATGGTAAGCAGTCACCGCAGCCTATGGACGTTTGCAATACCAGCGACATCATCCACGCGTTGCCGACCCTGTCGCTGTTAAAACAATATTACTTTTTTTCTTTCTGGCCATATTTAGGGGGGTAATTGAAAGCTTGAAGAAAAGAATGCTGAAAAATGCGTGAAGTGGAGAAGAGAGCAGGAAAGCGGTCCATGGCAGAATCCTGGATTGACCGCTCGAATGATGATGCTGATATTATACAAATTACAGTAAGAGCGTTGGTGGCCGAGTGTTTAATAATAATAATAATAATACTCTTTATTTATATAAAAAACCGTAAGGTACATGTTAAAATGGCAGGTGTGATAAGTACAAAATAATTTTTGTTGCCCTGCTTCCCAAACTAGGAATAACCTGTATCTTGGGAATCAGTGAAATCACCCATGGCGCCACTCATATTTTAGATTATGGATTTAATCCCACTGCGGATTCTCTGAGTTATTTGAATTATTATAGTAAGAGCATCGGTTAGCATTAGTTGAATGCTATCCGACGCTCTTACGGTGAGAGAACCTGCACATTCAGGCTACTGAATATGTAACCATGATCCAATCTGATCAGGTTCCCCTATTAGCAGGGTCACGGATGTCAGATGGCAGTCGCTCCACTGTAACCTACTGTCCTCGTGCGCGAGAGCATAGGAACATTAACGCCAAGATATTCATTTATCGGTATACAACTGGATGTATTTAATAGCACCCACATTAAATTTAAAAAATATGTCTAAATATATAATTGTAATAAAACTTTCGTTGGGTCACCTATTGAGGCAGCGTAAAATATATTCTTTCTCTGTCAATCTTGAGACATCTTCATAGATGGGTGTCGCTAAACAACTCACTTAATATCGTAATCATCCGAATGGTCAATCCCGGTCTTGTGCTAGATTTTCTTCCTCTTGTAACATTATTTTTCTCCTTCACATCACATAAGCCGCTGAGTCAGCGATGTCAATCCATCGCGTCTTGGGCCTCCCGTGGGACCTCTTTCCTGACAACGACAGGTTTAGGTACTATTAAACATCAAGCAGTTATTAAACAAATAACCCAATTGTTAAGCATACTTCATCTTTGGCCGCATTATCATTTGAGATGGTGGTCAAAAGCCTGGCTGGACTATTATAAAAAAGAAATTAAAAGATCAGTAAAGTACAACTTAAGTACAAAGTAAATAACTCTGTGATTTTAGTGCACTTGTCCTATACCTTTTGTTCCAATCACGCTTTTAGAAACTAGGTACTGTATTCTATTATGTTATAGCTTTAGCCCGTGGTTGCGTATACCCACAGATTTTTTTAAAAGCCGTTTATTATTTTTGGGTGTAAAAATCACAAACATCTTTACTTAGGAGGTGTCCACTTCTCGCGAACTCGCCGCGAATGCGCTGTTTCAGCTCCGGCTCCCACGCCGCACGCGAACTGCGCGCTAACAATCAATTGGAATTAGGTGTCGCAAACTGGGATCCCGGATACCCAAAATACCGGGATCACGGCTTAAAAATACACCTTCACAATCACGATATGTATTTTACAAAAACCGGCATTTTAAATATTTTCGGTATTCATTAAAAATAACATTATAAGTTACTTTTAGAAAAAATTTCAATTATTATTAGACTTGAAGATGATTATAAATATTATTTTAAACATTTTTATCCCAGTCAAAACGTTTTTAACTTATTTATATTCCAACTGACGTTGTTCTGGCTAAAGCAAGACATTGAATAAAGCATAAAATATCTGAATTTTTTCATAGTCTTAAATTGTTTTTCGGACACATCTAATTGATTCTGGATTCGGACCAGCAAAGCGAATAATAGTTTGCTTCAACAGATCTTTCTCAAATATTCTCCAAATCCCGAAAATATCGAAAATACTGAAATCTAGGTATCCTCATGTCAATACCGAAAATCCGACCAAAATATCACCAAGATAGCCAGCCAATTTGATTATTACCTTGCCTTGAAAGGCCCTAGCTAAAAACTAGGCATACATCGTCCCGATCTATGTCCGTTGTCGTGTCTACAAGCCCAGTACGCCCGTGCGATGCCGGTATGACATTTTACCAACACAATAGCGTTACGGCTGTCCGCGGCCTACAATGGAGGCCAGTCAATCGTGGTATCGCTGCCTTTGTAAACACAGAGGCATTGCTTGATGACGTATGCGGAATTTGAGGGCTGTGCTCTGTAGTTATTGAGCTTTGGGTTAGTAGAAATTGAATATGAGGCCGGTCGAGTGGAATGGCTTCAGTATAGATGAGCAGTCTGATTAAGAAAATGGGTATCAGCGTCTACTATCGCATACAATAACGCCACGATCTTCAAACTGGTGAATGTGGAAGAAGAAGTCACAGAGGTTTGTCAGGACCATTGCAAATGGAACAATGTTGTATCTGCCTACCTCTACGGGAAATATGTGTACAATACAAATATAATTACTTCTGTATCTCCATTCATGAAGATTAAAGCAAGATATTACATACTTTTCAATTAATTACCTGATCGCCAAATCCTGGATCATGATCAAGGTGGACCCCTTGCCCTCGTGCTCGAGGCCACAACCGGGACATTAACGCCAAGATAGGTAAAGGTAAATTATTCGACTCCTACTCGATTCTATGTACCGAGTTTGAACGCCTGTGCCGCCTGTAAGGGAACTGCACATTCAGTATAACCATCCAATCTGATCAAGTTCCCCTATTAATAGGGTCACGAGGATCACCTGGATCACGGTCAAGGCAAGAACCCTGGGTGCTCGTATACGAGGATACAACCGGGACATTAACGTCAAAATGATTATTATATAAAGTAAAAAATAATCATCTTGGCGTTAATGTCCCGGTTGTGCTCTCGCGCACAAGGGCTCGGGGTCCGCCGTGACCATGATTTAGGATTTGGCAGGTCAAGTAATTACAGTGGAGCGACTGCCATCTTACATCCATGACCCTGCTACCAGGGGAACCTGACCAGATTGGATCATGGTTACACATCCAGTCGCCTGAATGTGCAGATTTCATCACGATGTTTTCCCTCACCGTACGAGCATCGGTTAGAATTTAATGTTGGTGATGAGTGGACACGTTGACACCAAAATACAAAAAAAGAAAATAAGAAGCTGAATCGGTTTCACAGAACCGTGTAGCAAGTTGAATAAGGTGTCTTCTATCTACGAGTAACTACCCCTTCGCTTATTATATAAAGTATTGGAGTATTATTTTCCACTTAACATCCCGGCCTCTGCTATGGTCTTTCCTTCTCTATTTCTTTTTAACTCTGATATCAATCCTTCACTTATTCCGTTCCTGTGCGGTCTCTTTCTTTCTCCGAGAGATTCAGAATTCGGGCTTACATAGCTCTATGTTTTTGTATAACTTCAACTAACCCATAAACGATGCATAGATGGGATTTAATTATCTAATAACCTGATTCAAAAATTGTTTTATGAAACTTACCTCCTAAAAATTTTACTGTTCTTTTGAAGATGATAACAAACATTTATATATTTCCTTTTCTGCCACTACCGACAAGCGAAAAATACACTCGGCTTTTGTCCGATATACTGACGACGTAGTCCATAAAATGCTCACTTCACTCCGTGTCATTCTTTTTGTGCCTACAAACGGGTTGTAGAAAAAAAGTCCTATATTGTGAGAGTACACTGGTCGGTCAGCGCCGGGAGTCGGTAGTAATATGGGCCACTCGCAAATACAGTCGCGTTTCAATTTACAGCAAATTCAGTTTTCCTGCATCGCGGTATTGACATTTTTACCCGTCCCCGTTTGTAAAATATATTCCCAGTGACGAGCACTTTACGATGCTGGACGTAAATAGCTTTCGTTGAAATGCCACAGGCCGGAGAGTAGTGATATTTAATTTAAAACGATAGTCGAATTGACTGACCATCATCGGGTATGCAAAAGTTTGGGTAGTGTCCGTCCGAAGGTTTGGCTTCGGTCACTTCTGCTTATAAAATCGTCTTCAGCCCGAAACCCGGCCAAAGCCGAAGGTGGTTTTTATTATTTTAGACAAATATTATTACAAGGTTTTTTATCTCTCAATCTACTTCTAGAGGTAATTTCAATTACCTTATTATAATTATACAGTCAATGAAAGTTCATCATTAACATTTGAAGATTATTTATATGATGAATTGTGGCTTGTGGCCAATCTTGAACGAAATTTTTTAGAGCTTTCGGCCTAAGGTTGTGGCAATAGAAAGAAAGAAAGAAACAAAGAAAGAAAATATTTATTACAAAGGACGCCACGACATAATAATTTACATTTAACACAAAAAAAAATAGTACATAAAACACGGAGACAATTATAGGGTTCCCAGTGGCATTTTTCGTGGGCATCCAGCGTAAATGGACCCTCCTCAGCATAATGTTGTGGCCGCTTGCCGCGAACCACAACGCTGGTTTTCGGCTTCGGCCAGAAATTGATACTGTCAGAAACTAAAAATAGAGCCCTACAGCTGGCACTGAATATTAGATTAGCACTCCGAATTGGATTGCGTCCATGAAATGGGTGTGGTGTATTTTTTAACATTTAACACAAGTTATATCATAAATCATCAAAGTTGACATAGTCAATTTATGAGGTGGCAGGAGTCTGTGAAGCCTCAAGATTCTACCTGAGTGAGTACCACCACCATTTTATCTATTTTCAAGCAACCATTTTTCATTCTTGTGTTCCAGTTTAAAGTACCTATAAGATAGCAAGCGCCTTTACAAGCAAGTGGTATTTCATCTTAGTCCTTACAGTGACAACGCACCTGCGGATCTACATTTTTTATACATTTAAATTAAGTGCAGTCGCGAAACTTAACGTGTAATGGTATATGTTATTCTAGACAGTTACCGATTATCAGGTAGTCTTTTTTATATACCGCTAAGGTGGCAAACAAGCTTACCCTGAGCCTGCTGGAAAGTAGCCTATGGACGTTTGCAATACCAGGGGCATCATCCACGCGTCCATCAACCTTTGGTCTGTCTGCTCGTTTGTCACTGAGTAGTATAAACAAAGAAACCGTAATCTTAACGCTTGTTTGCCACCTTAGTGGTACAAAATGGGTGCATCCGTATCGGAGCGAAAGACGATCGCCCATAGTTGCAATATGTCGCGGTGGACGATTCACGCTTCACGCCTCACGGGTGAGATTGTAGTCGGCGAACGGGGCCTTCCAACGACCGATTCGGAGGAAATTGGATCGATTCGCCGACGATTCTATTTTCGAAAGCTACCTTTTGTCGGATACTAATATTAGAAGTGTGCATTGTTATTTTTCTTTTCAGAACCACTTTTCTGTAGGAAACGAGTGATTGCGAAGTAAAGAGTGAGAAAAGTGGTAGTGAGTTTTGCGGAGTAGGTTCTTGTGTTTTGATTCATAAGTTTCATTTGCAGTTGCTATTTGTTTATTGTTTTGTTTTTTTTAATTTATATTTGAAAATTTGATTTATAGTCATTCGAATAAAGGACATCAATTCACAAAGATAACGTCAAAATTAATAATAACATATTTAGATATAAAAATTAATACAAAATGTCCTAGGGAATATAAATTATAAATGTCATATTTCAAATAAAAATAAATAAATAATGTCAAAGAGACGCAATTAAAATTGAAAATATTAGTAAAATGGATAAAATTTGAAGGATTTCCAAGAAAATTAGTAAGACCATGTTCTCACAGAATAATATGACCGAATACCAAAATAAAGGTAACATTTATTAGGAACGCAGACGTTCTAGAGTAGCAACACAGCTATTTAAAGATCAAAATAGAAAGGCTCTTGAAGAAATGTGAGACGAAATTAAACAAGACACTTCAATTAAAGATGTATTCAAGACAGCAAAGGGGTTATTTAAGTTTTTTTGTGAGCAAATATTTTATTTTCGGGATTATATCTTGCAACAACTTGGGTCAAGAATGTCAAGTTTCATTATTGTAGGTCATCATCGATAATGACCCCATAACGACGCGGACGCTTTGAAATAGTAGTTTATGCAACTGTCATATAAAATGTGGTATTAAAACATGAGTGTCTGTTTATGGTACGAGGCGTAGCCGAGTTTCAACACATTAAAATATTTACATTTATAATAAAAACACCTATACATTAATACCTAAGTTTAAAATAGCAAAAATATACACTAATACATATAACATAATACTAAAAATTAAAAAAGTCGTCCACACCGCTGCCCCCCGGAATGGTGCCCAGAAAGCTGGCTGCGTTTCCTCGTTGAATAGCGATGCTAATCCGTTGCCCGAGGAACGAGCCAGCTCTCCGGTCACCAGTGGTGTCATTTTTTGGAAAGTTCTGCAAAGAACTTTTTCGCACCAGGGCCCCACGGTCCCAACGTTTCCACCACAAACGGCTGAAATACGAAGTCTTGCGCTAGACTTTCGTATTTCCTCCGCTTGAGGTCTTCCGCAGCTGAGGCCGCAGCCCCAGCGCAGCTGCCAGTGGAGGCCACATGCGAAGGCGCCAGTGTGTCCACACAGGTAGCGTCCCACACCAGCGCCTTCCCACGATGCCACCCAATGAGCGTCATGCCGTCGGGCCTCTTGCCATCGTCACGTGCGGTACCTTTCGGCTCTAATACGGCCGGTACGTTGACGGTGACAAGTGCCCTACGAATGATGTCATTGATTGCCGCGTGCCTGGAGATTCGGCCTGCGCTGCGGGTACACGAAAGACCGTGGTGCCCAAGCGGATCCACAGACGCACCACAGGGACAGTAGTGTGGACAAACCAGTTTGACCACCAATCTTATACCCAAACATATAGACAACGATAAGTTGTCCAGGACGGTGCCGATATTCGAGGAGGGGACTGCTTGCAGTCAGAACCCTGACTCTCGCTCTGTCACGGCTAGAAGACGAGCCCGTTCCGAAAGATTGGTCGAAGAAACTAATAAATCTTTTAGAATTTTTTTGCATAAAGGCTCGTCCCATAGCCGTTGATGCATCGGAGACTCTGGGAGAGACTCATTCGGACATATACTCATCCAGGCTTTTTTAGCATCTGTGCAGCGAGGACTGTCTATAAAACTTGTGTGTGGTCCTAGGATTTTGCTGACTAAATTTTCGGTGCTATGAACAGATGATAAAAAAGCTGGGAGAGAATCACTTGAAATTTCACTTTCACAATTTCACACTCCGATTCCGCCTAAACGAACTGGTAGTGAAGCTTGGGACCATGCTCTTGAATTAAGATCTAAATTTAGAATTTTGGAAATTACTGTTCGAATGTCATTATCTAAAGGTATTACTAAATTATCATATCGCCAAAAAGGACTGCATCGTAAAAAGTACGTAAATTGCGGGACAAAAAGGCAGAAACGGAGTAAAAATAGGGCCATGTGTGATTTTATTTTAAGTAGTTCTTCAGAATAAATTTGGAATTTTGATTGTTTTTCAATCAAAAATGGCGGGACAGACTTGTCTAAAATGGGGGCACCAAGAAGACGGAGAGTTTCTTCACTTAAAATTTTGATTCCTGGGGCCAAGAATTCCTTTTATAAAGTAGTAACACATTTCATTATAAATTTATCAAAAATATTTAATTTATTATCAAGAATCTTCTTTATCCATGTAACAATTTGTAAGTACAATTCATGTACAGGTAACGCTCTCTGTGGTTGCAACCATAAAACACATCTTTGATTTTCGGTAAAACACTCATCTCCAAATGCAGGCCTGTGCCTAGTTTAGATATCAGGGTTCAACAATTAATTTGTACAAATATTAATTCTACGTACTACAAGTGTACCTAACTAAGTAATGTACAAATCTTATGTGAATAAAGAACTATTACTATATTACTCATGTTTTAATACCTAATTAAATGCAGATGCATACACTACTTTATCTACACTCATATTTTTATGTTAAAATATCGTACCTATAATTTTCTCAACTTTGCTGGAAGTAAGCTGCGAGTCAGTTCTGTTGAATTTACGCGTCGAGGATTCTAAGCGGCGGGAAATCCACTTTACTTCTATCAAATTTGTCTATTTATTTGCTTCAAATAAGAAAAAAACATTCACAAACACAACTTGCAACAATTAGAAAAATATTCTGTTTAGCGGGAAAATAATTACACAGAAATATAAACATGAAAATTTAAATTTGAATTTTGAATTAATTTTATTTAACAATTTATTTAACAATTTATTGTACACAAGAAAATTAAAGATATAGTACAAATTAGATTTTAGACAACAGGCACTACTTATCTCTAAAAAGAAATCTCTTCCAGCAGGCCTACAAAAAGAGAGATATGATAAATATACGCAGATACGACGTGCACAATAATTATATACTATAAATAAATACATACATAATATTCTATACATACTAATAGGTATATATGAATAAAATAAACATATACTATATCAATACATAATATATATTAAGGCATTGTAATACGTCTAGGCACACTGAGATAGATAGTGATCCTTTACACGCTTTTTAAATATATGGATGGATTGGCTGTCACGCACTTCGTGCGGAAGAGAATTCCACAGTCTTGCTGCATGAACAGTGAAGGAATAGGAAAGGAAGTCGGAATGGTGAGCAGGAATTGTTAGCAACGATTTACGCTAGAACGACAAGGCTTATCTTGTGGACGGGCAAAGTGAAACCGTTCACAGAGGTATGAGGGAGCGGGAGAGATATACAGGACTTTATAAAGGGTGGATAGGATATGAGCATTCCTGCGTAGGCGGATTGGGAGCCATTTGAGCTGTTTTCGGTAATTTGAAATATGGTCATATTTGCGCAATCCATAAATAAATCGGATACATAAATTTTGAAGGCGCTCCAATTTGTTCAATATCTCCTCAGTGGCATCCAAGTAGCAGGAGTCAGCGTAATCAAGAAGAGGAAGAAGAAGAGTTTGGACCAGAGAGATTTTAGTTTTGAAAGGTAAGAAACTTTGGAGGCATTTGAGAGAGTGAAACGAGTAATGTATTCTCTTGCTGACCTCATTGACGTGAGATACCCAGGACAAATTTGAATCAAATACGAGGCCAAGATTCTTTGCAGATTTGCTCAGTGGGATTGGAATTCCATCGTATGTAATTTGCGGGACACCAGTGACATTACCAAGCTGCCTACACATATACGGGCTTCCGATGAGAAGAGCCTGAGACTTTTTGGGGTTAACAAGCAAGCCAAACGATTCAGCCCAGGCAGATATACGCTGCAAATCATTATTAATGCAGGCAAAAGCATCTTCAATGTCTGTAATTTTAAAGTGGTGGTAAACCTGCAAGTCGTCTGCGTAGAGATGAAAATTGGACATTTTATTAGTTATTCAGCCTACGTTTTGCCGTATCCCGGCGCCCGACAAAAATTTAAAAAATAAAAGTGTTGCATAATGATTAAAAAGTTATTTTTCGATACATCTATAATGAAAATAGTATGGGAAATGCTGTATCGAAAAGTAATTTCATAAAATTTTATAGACTGGCGTGAAAAAAATTAACCCTTAAAAAAGTTTGTTAATGAGTGTCAAGTAGTATGACATGACAATGAGAGAGTAATTTTATCTTGACGGATAATTTATATCAATAGTCGAAAGAGGAAAAAACAAAACTTTTAATTTGTAGAGGTGTCACCCAAAAAAATTAAATATTCCAGTAACCTTTCTTAGCCCCGCTTGCGCCAAATTCTTAAACGCGTCTAAGAATGACGTTTAACGTTTTTTTGTATTAAGTTTATTGTTTAAGTATGAATTTAATGCAAGTTGGTGGTTTAAGGTTTGGTTTGGTTACAGTGAGAAAACTCAACTGAGACAAAATTATCGGTAGATATGATAATAAACCGAAATTATAAATTACTGACAAAGGCCACCTACGCAACGCAAACACCCAGCGTGACAGTTTGTTGCCGGTGGTTTATACCGGCAACAAACGGGATATAATTACCGAGTGTTTACCACATGAAAATAAAACAGAGTGCCATGTAAATATTTTATTTGCCCCTACAGATAATATGAATATTATAATTATAGGACGGGAGAGGACAGTTATTAATATAGGCATAATTACGCATTTATGGCTGGAAGTCCCATATGTTACGCAGTTAAGCCCGACCGAAGTACTCATGTCCGTTGAGATTTGCATACAAATCTCTGATTATAGCCAAAAATGGCTCCATTTCGCCCGATAGCGCGCCAAAAAAGTAAATAGCTCTCCTGCGTCCAATTATCACGTATTTTAAAATGACACAGAGTTTTTTACCTTCAGTTACGTAGCCTCTGCGTGTGCTGCTCTGGCATATTAGTCAGCCGATCTCGACATGCTGATAAGCTTTATTAATTTATTTTGGATTATTACGTTCTTATGCCAAGTGAATTGCTGCAGGCTCTTGATGTGATGTAGGTAATTTCGGGGAGTGACTGTGAAGAATTAAAAGTTATAATTAGAAATTAGTATTTATATACTACAGCTTCTTCGAGTTTCGTGTATTATAAAATGGATCCAGCCTGTGAGTAATAGACTCATACTTTGAAGGCTCCAATATTATTTATTGGATGGAAAATATACTTCAGAAACAAAGCGAAATCAGCATTTCAATTGCTTTCAATAAGGCACAAATATCGTATCAAATCAGCTGTGGGACAATGTAGACTAAAAAAACGTGTGCTAAGCTGGGGGGGGGGGGGGTATATAAGACAACCTAATTATTGACTACATAATCTATAAACTTATCAGTCCCGAAGAACATTTCCCTTCTTTCTTGTAACAAAACTGGTATAAGAACATTATTCTAACTCGATTCCCAGCTACAAATCTACAAAGACGACATCCGCTGCGGCCGCGGCGTCGCGTCTCCGTTAGTCGTAACAGGAAAACATAAAACACGCCAGTTTTATAGGAGCATTTAAACGCATTAGGTCCTCCTCATCAAGTGGCTGCCAACACCACATCCTGATGCGACTACTGCTTTTATGCCCTCTATCTGGCCCACTAACTACCCAAGGACGCCCTCGAGGTCTCATAAAGTAGGATTCGCTTTTTATATCTACGCGTTTTCCGTTTGTAGAACTTTGACATCAATGCTATCTCGCTTTGCTGAGTGTAATTTGATGGTGCAAGTCTTTTATGGTGAATGGGCGCTACGTGTTACGGCGTGTAAACATTTTTATCTAAATATCTCTCACGCATTCGGAAAAAGTGAGTTTATTTGTACATTGTATAAAACAAAATCACTTCATCAGTCGCTATGTAGATAGATCGATAGATAAATATACTCTTCTTCTTAATATCACAAAAAAGAAAATTTAACAGGTCTATTCAAACATTGTGGGCAAAGGCGGCCTTATCGCTACAAGCAATCTCATCCAGGCAACCCTTGTATGAACCTATATATCTATGAAAGTTTCTATGATATTTTAATACCTAAGGTACGCAACGGATTTTAATGTGGTTTTCAACAAACAGTGTGATTCAAAAGGAAGGTTTATGCAATAAAAAAAGGGTAAGTAAAGCGATTTATTTGGTGTACGCCAAATAAATTGCGCCGGGTCCACTAGTAGAAAATATAAAAGTACAAAAATATATACGACTATACTCTATATATAGACTTTATCGACTTTGTTCACAGACACTTAAGCCAAGAATTTATTAAGTTAATAATTGAATAAAACTCTCACAAACTCAAATTTACAATACATAAATTATCAATAAAGAGAAATGTGCAAATATTGAACTTAATCTTTGTTGGGTTGCGGTATTGATCGCACATCTTCCAGTTATTTGGCATTCAAACAATCTCGTGTGTGTATAGTTTCGTTGGCGTATTTTTGTCAAAGGCCCTTTCCTCCGCTGACCCTTATTATTCCACTCGGGCTGCTCCTTGAGCAACATTTTTATTATAACAGCATTTACTTGAATTTGCCGTATGAAATTATTGGGGGGAAAATTCGGAGACGCCTCTAAGGTAATCAGTGTCCGAATCGCTGGTTTTAATATCGTTGGTTTGTCGCAAGTACTGTCAACCCTATAGAATAATTAATTGGTTTTTACCGCCTTGATGTAAGTAAAACGGTGCTACACTTGATATTTCTTCCAAATATTTTCAATACTGCAATCTCTTACTACCTACCAACCGTGATCATTGTTACAAAAGTAATTACGCTTAAGCTATCACGAAATGTTTATAAATATGCCTATAGGTTCTGCAATTATTACCAATTACACCATACAGCATTGTATTAGGCGAATACCGCCTACTAATAACTAGAGTGGAGAGTTGCATGCTGCGATTCTGTATAGTATGCATTGTTGCACTATTGTGGGCTAAGACAAACATCAACACATGCCAATGTACACACCTTAATGGCATGCAAGGGGTTAATCAACACGATGTAGAGTGACCTGTTGAAATGTCACAGTACCGTGTTACAAACCTATAGATATGTGTATTCTTCGAGATTCATCATCTTGGCGTTAATGTCCCAGGATCCAGGATTTGACAGATTATGTAATTACAGAGATACCTACGTAAAATATACTTAATAATACAAAATGGAAATCCTTAAAACGATATGGAAAAGCAAATTCATTGTCGCCATTTCGCATTATTACACTAAAATAATAATCATTCCGTGAAAGTGGCGGATGTGCTCTCGCGCAAAAGGGCCCGGGTTTGCCTTGACCATGATCCAGGATTAAGTACATCAGGTAATAACAGTGCAGTGACTGCTATCTGACCTCCGTGATCTTGCTACCAGGCGAACCTGACCAGATCGGATCATGGTTCCAAATTCATTCGTCTTAATGGGCTGGTTTCATCACCTCGCCGTACGAGCATCGGTTAGCTCAACTAATTAATGTACGTAACTCAGAGAAGAAAGGTCGTTGCTTGCGATTACAAGACTCTAAATATAAGCAAAAACTCTTCAAAATTACACAAATTGCACGATAGTAGTATTTGGTAATTCAAAATTTATCTTTTGTCTATAAAAGAGAAAATGGTTAGGTATGTTTTTAAATAAATTACAAAGCAAGTCACGGAACAGTCTTGAGTCGGCAAAATTTATTAAACAAGAAATCTTGACGAAGATTTTCGTTCATCTAATGCATATTTATCAACTTAGAAAATTTCAAAATCTGAACGGGTTGCTCCATTTTACTTTTTAATTTCCGCAGCATGTGCTGGTCACAGATCCTTTGTTGTGAACGGCTAAGTAACGGTTATAGAAAAATAAATGGAAGGGTTCTGTCACAGACCACACCACAGCTCTTATGTCACGTTTTGCATTATTTGAATTTGTATTTGTTCTTTCTTTGCAAGTTATATAGCCACCTGCCGGCAGAAGAATACTGTTATGCCATGACGTAATTGATGTCAAAAATTTATTTGACGTAGCCCCCCCCTGTTTTAGAGTTGCGATTATTACTACTATTATATTCGTACAATAGAAAAATAAATTGAAACTATAGTTTAATGTTTTAAAATGTCTCTACACGCCCGATTGTATATCCATATTAATTAGAACAATATATATTTATGCAAAAGAAAGGTATTATTAGACAAGAGACGCCCTTACACTACCTAGTTGCTGCGGCAAACCTGATTTCCATTGCATTTTCACTGGAAGATAGAGAAGTTTATGCATAGGTGTTTATGCAATTTTATCTGCAGTTTCGCTGTTATTGACATTGACATGACAATTCAAAATGTCGTCACCAGTATTGGCCACCGAACTGGCCGTGTGGTGTCCGGCAGAGTAGAATAGCACCAACCCCTTACGCTCATGGGTGTCGTACAAGGCGACTAATGTTTTTGAGGCAAAATTTAAACACTGCGATCTCCAACCCGCCTGCCAAGCGTGGATATTATGGCAATAACCTCCCCTTTCGTGGGAGAGGCCCCAAGTCCTGCAGTGGACTGTTACGAGCTGTGATGATGATGGCATAACTGAATTTTACGCCGACAGAGTCGCAGACAAGAGCTAGTACTACCCAATACATATTACCGAAGATAGTACATACATCTCGTTTAACCCTAAAAAGCGTCCCCTGTTTGCTCAGTAATTAAAACGTTGGGCGGTCTTTACGGCCACAGCGCCGGTCAGGGCTCTCCATTATACTCCGGCCATGCTTGGAAGGGAAAAAAATATTATTTACTTTTAAGCCTTTATTATTTGCGCGAACGTCACTTCATAAATAATGGATGCTTTTAATGTTTTTTTTTTATGGTACAAACTAAATTATTACTAAGTGGTGTCTTTCATGTAATTTTAGCTCCAATTTGGCTGTGATGTAACAAAATATGACGGTGTACAAGAAAAGATATTGCAATTTTTAGAAAAAAAATTAAGTTGACTCACGAAAACATACGAATTATTTTTTAAAAGTAATAGTCACATTATAAAAAGCAAGTACCTACCCACTTCCTGGTTAAAAATAATATCCTTTCTGCACACTTTTCACACAAGTAACAAAATCTCCTTATCTCCTAATCACATTGCGTCACGTACTATAAATCACCGTTTTGAAGTGCTTAGCTCTCTTTGATCATAGTCGCACAAAAACCACGGAAAGATAACCCCCCGCAGGCTGATCTTATCGACCAACTGACCGTCCGCCATCCGGGCTCACGGCGCGCGAAGGGTTAGATAAGGGTAGTTTTTGAATAGACGAATGTTTTCGGCTTATAGGTACTATCATTTTATAAACAAAGTACAAAAAAGATTTATATTGTTATCTGAAGTTTCTTTCACTTAAAGTATATAATCCACGAGGAATCAGAATTGGCCGAATCCTTGTCTTGCTGAAATCCCATTCAGATATTACCCCTCTCTTGTCGGAGTTTCGAGCCCAAGAAGCCATTGTACACTTTACCGACAAAGGAATTAAACAGATTGAGACTAAAACAAGTAGGCAGAAGACCAAAAGGGTTAAATCCAAGCACGTGTTATACAATAGGTTTTATTACCTAGTGACATGAATTATAAACGTCAGGTGATTCTACCTGAACAACACACTTTACTCGGAACACAAAGAGATTTGCATATATTTTGGAAGTAACCTAAAACCGAAGCCTATCCGGGCCTCTGATAAACACTATAAAGGATGCGTACCCTTTCGTCCACCCTTTTGTAATCAAAACAGTAATCAAATGCAAAATGGGGAGGACGAGAGTTAAAACTTTATTTGAATTTCGAATATGCCCCTTAGCCGTATAAAATACTGACGAGTATGAATGTTAATGCGGCGGCAATGACAAGGCTATCGATTTTTTAATTCGAGATTAATAGGACTAGGCCCGGCTGGGTACTTTTGTGTGCCATTCAAATTAAAACAACCCTTCCGTTTTGAATAGGCGGGCTTTTATTACCCCATCTGTCCGTGTAAAAATTCAATGCCGTTTGTTATTGTGTCAGTGTTATTTTGCGCTCTATTTTACATTAGGTTTGCTAAGAGCTTGGCGTATGTCGAAGGGGACGCAACTTGAACCCTTACCGCACAAAAGTCGATCCATCCGATTCAGAGAAAATAAAGATCTATTGTCGTTAGCGTTACTCGAACGTCCAGTGCATTGGCTTAACCTGTCAAGGAAATAGTGCGTATTTACCGGATTCAAATCCGGTAAATAGGCTATGCGTTAGAGCTTTAGAGTATTTTTCTTTGTGTTATGAACTTATATCCTAGAGGTTTGTTCGTTCCAACGTTCAGTGCAAGAAACAGACATTTATAAAAATTATAAGTGGCGATATGCTTTGCTTTATAAGTGGTCATTTGCTTCGCCTTTTCATACGAACTCATTCATCCGTACAGAACCTAGAGATAATCACATTTACTTAGCATATCAATCATTATAATCATAATGTGACATTTGTTATGGAAATCCCTTGAAGTATGTTTTGGAGTGAGTAACCTATTTTGAGATATCTCTCAACGATATTTTCTAGTTTGGCAAATGTTTGGTAGATCCACCTTATCTCGGAAAGAACATGGTTAGCACAAGTGTGCGCTCGCGATAAGTGAAAAAAGGCGCGACATATATACTACTGTCTCTTTCATCTTTGTATTGAGACAAGGAAACAAACGCGATGCGAGATGTGTCGCGTGTACACATGTGCTAGTTGCGCTGGTCATGTAGAGAGCTACTTTTGCCCCAGTTTAAAAATATAGAACTGTTATAAGTAAACGCCGCTGTTTATGATATTGAACGTCGGAAAGCACTCAGCTAAATCGGATTGGCTGCCTTCGATACAGAAAGAAATCAACTAACTCTAAACGTTAAAGCAAACACTAAAGAGCTGTGTTTGCAGGCGGCGCGGCGACGCTTCGCCTTAATCCAGGGCCTGCTCGCCAAGCAATTATCTACGTGAAATAGTGTCCGTATTAGAGGCACTTACTTTGTACGGCTTAAACCGGATTACGTTCGATGTAAGTAGCTAATGCAGCGACCGGCTAATGTTTGCTTTCCTATACGGCTATAGGTGCCTGCTATTTATTTGGCGGCATCGGCTTAGAGGTAGAAAAATACTCTATATTTTTTTTTCCGTACTCAATACTTAACCCCAGCCAGATTCAGATTAGAGAACTACTTACGATTAAAATAGGCTGAAAGAATGACGTCTCTGAAACTGTAGGAGAATCACCGGGGTAAGACTGATGTGCTCTCATACGGTGCATGAGGGACAACTTGAACCTTAGCCAAATTAGGTCGCTAGTGACGGAAGTCATAAGTGGTAGGAATCCTTTTGTCAAATAAAATATTAAAAAAGATGCTCGGAGAAATACACACAGCGCCATCTAGCCCCAAAGTAAGCGAAGCTTATGTTTTCAGTGCTAAATAACAAATAAACTAGTTAAATACGTTTTAAATACATACTTATTATACATACTCAGAAATTAAAGTTCATCATTTCAGTTTCTGTCGGAAATCGGACCTCTTGCGTGGCAGACCGGCACGTGCCACTGAGCCACTCTTGTCTTCAAAAGAAACATAAAAAGTAATGTATCACTGCCTGTAAGCAAAAAGATTTACTTTTGTCAATCGACAGACAAACAGGCAAGCAGGCCACTCGAAAGAAAGTTTCCACCGCTGTCCAGGGACATAGCTACACCAGGAGCATCACCAATCGCGTCAAGCGGCCACAACATTATGCTGAGGAGGGTCCACTTACGCTAGATGCCCACGAACAATGCCACTGGGAACTCAATAATTGTCTTAGTGTTTTATGTATCGAAATTTTCATGTTATTGTATTGCAAAATGATTGTGTCGTAGCGTCCATGTGTAATAAATGTTTCTTTCTTTCTTTCAATGCGTTGCTAAACCCCTGGGACACGTTATTCTGGTAGCAAATAGGCAAATTTCTCCATTACCAAAGCCTCACTTCCCGACGGAGCACTAGAGATTACTCACAATACTATTTTATAAAGCATTCTTTGGCTTCGGTATTCTATTAGGTATGCTAGGAAGTACTTCCCCAGGCGGCTCCATCTCGACCTAGATATATTTAAACTTACACGAGTATTATCAAATACCTAAACTATTTTGATATTGCTGTGAGCGATGTGAGAGATGAGAAAGTAGGTATATTATAGTAATATTATGTCCCAGGAAGTAGGTTAGCTGTGTGTTTAATGGTGTCTAACACAGCACAGCCAGTTGCTGCTAGCCGGTTTATGCTGAGCACTGTTTGCTAGTTTATTCCGGATTAACATAACTGCGTTTGTTTTGAACCGGAATCAACACATCTCTATGAAGCAAACTCGTTTAATTATTGCTTTATTTAACATATATCGCATATTTAGCCTGCCTATTTATTTGTTATTGGACGCAAATCAGGTGGTAGGACTCTGTCAAGCCTGAGGAGTCCGCCTGGGTGAGTACCACCGCCTTATCAATTTCTGCCGCCAAGCAACAATGCTTGCATTATTGTGTTCTGGTTTGAAGGATAAGGTAGCCAGCGCAATTACAGGCATAAGGCATTTCATCTTAGTCCTCACAGTGACAACGCACCTGCGGTTCTGCATTTTTGTTGCCTGCAACCTAATTGGATGAATCACAGATGTTATGAGCGACAGTTACCGCTTACCATCAGCTGGGCTGTCTCATCGTTTGTCAAAGCGTAGTATAAAAAAATACGTCAACTTTGATAATTTATCATAACTATACAACGTAAGTGCACAAGTACAAATGATCCCAAACTTATCACTTTACATTTACACCGTCGTAAAGTGTACATTTATTATTTGTTGTAGGTGCGGCGCTAAAATAAATCAGACCCGCAATAAAATTAAGAAAGATGTGTATTCGCTTTTACACTGCCACATTATTTGTTTTTGTAGCTCCTATGAGATTGTGGGACCCGTTACGACTGGCTTGGGATGAGGAAATGTTGATAAAGCCCGCCATGTTTCATGTGAAGTAATGTAATGGCTTGTGTAGGTATATAAAAATGTTAAATATATCTTAGAGACTTAGTAACAAATTGGTCTAAGTTGAAAAATTGGAGAGAGGCCTTTGCCCTGCAGTGGGACAAAGAAGGCTCCTAATACAAAATTCTAGTGAAATTGTAAGTACATATCAATATTAAACTACATAAATATTGTACTAATCGATTTAATCAACTGTTGGGGGTTGTTTATTTTTTACTAGATTTCGACTTGTAAAAAATGTAATTGAGTACAGCCTTGGACTGTTTACCTACGAGTTACCCAACCTACCTCCGATTCCAGATCTAACACCGATAGGGATTTCCTTGAATTTTTTTTCTCTTTGGCATTTATTGCCGTTTTCACTAGCGCAAGCATTTGACCGGCTTCACGCCTTTTGGTAAATGATGATGCGGCTTAGAATGAAATATGCCTATTTAGAAATATAATGTTAGCATTAACCAGGCCTTTGTATTAAGAACTCCAGATTGTAC
The DNA here is from genome assembly GCA_905147135.1 of Blastobasis lacticolella. NCBI lineage: Eukaryota > Metazoa > Arthropoda > Insecta > Lepidoptera > Blastobasidae > Blastobasis > Blastobasis lacticolella. The sequence goes on from LR990045.1 coordinate 16,696,451, forward strand.
TGTTCGGGAAACTCATCGGCAGGCGAAGCAATCCATGAGCGCGTTTGCCTTATGCGAGCAGGGTTTCGATTCTGGTATGGAAATCGTCTCAATTGCAGTAACATTACAATTGCATCGCTTGTCAAACGTGTGATTGTTATTCAAAGGACAGATGTTGAGTTGCAACTTTCATGAGTTCGAACTTTTCCACAATCCGTTTTCTGGTACTTTAGTTGCATTATGGTTTTATATGGCTGTTGGTACTCCAATAATAAATAAATGAATAAATTACTAAGTTGCATCTTTCTTAGTTGTCAAACTGCCTTCAATTCTGTCAACGAAAACGTGCCAAGGTCGAACAATGATGAGCGACGTGTTACATTTCTCCAATCAAAACAATTGAAGACGTTCACGCGCGCCGATCGTAAGCAGCCCACGAGCGGCGCACCAATCGCGACTTAGCCGTCGAGCCCAAGTGGTTTGTGCGCATAGCTGATAGATATTGCGGAATGAATCGCTTCGCCTGTCGAAGTGTTCCCCGAACAGTACCATCTGAACTTCTCATAGAAAGGCCTGGTCAAGGCCAACAGGCTATTTCCAAACAGGCATATTTCAGCCTCGGCGAAGGCGGTCAAATGCTTGCCTAGTATAAAGCAAGCGGATGAATACGCGCAACGCTCGCCGGCTTGTGACCGTGCCCACGCGACTTGCGCTATTCACCAAGGACCCAGTTGTGATGGGACCGAAATTATATAACAAACTCCCCGGTGACATTAAAGAAATAACGAGTGTGTCCATGTTCCAGTCACGACTCAAAACTATATTAACGGACAATACCTTCTACAAATTAGATGAATTTTTAAGCCATAAATTTTAAATGTACTTATGCAATTTTTCCAATATTTTTACTATGACGTATCATTCAATTATGTATACTTTTTTGTTTTAAGAAAATGTAGCCATAATATGAATCTGATGAATAAATAAATGATAAATGATAAAAGCACAAGAAATGTCAAGCAGTGACAGACAGACAAAACATCGAGAAAATAATTATCCTTTTTATGCCCGAAGGCGAAACGATGCAGGTATAACAGATACACTCGTCGTCGTCGTCCTAGCGCTTATCCCGGCCTCTGCCAGGGTCCGCTTTCCTACTCAATCTTCTCCACTTCGCCCGGCCGAAGACCTCCTCCTCTCTTTATCCTCTCGTCGTAAGCCGTTGGCTCTCGTTTTCGACTCAGCGATGTCAATCCATCGCTTCTTGGGTTGCCCACGGGGCCTCTTTCCTGATACCGGCAGATTCAGTCACCTATTTCCCACATATCCCTGAGGCGTACGCAACACGTGACCAAACCAGCGCAGACGAGCCTCCTCGATCTTATCTGCGATATCCCTCACGCCAAGACTGCCACGGATGTACTCGTTACGTACACGATCGAGTCGCGTAACTCCGCACATCCGCCGCAGCATTTTCATTTCGTTGGTGTGGAGTTCGCAAACGTGTTTCGTCAGCGCTTGCCAAGTCTCGCAGCCATAGAGCAACACCGGTCTAATTATACTCTTGTGTATAAACCCATTAAGCTTTAAAGGGATTTTAGGGTCACAGTGGCCGCCATGAGTTCCCGCCATTTGGCCCAAGCTGCAGAGATTCGGGACTTGACATCGGGGCCGATATCGCCGGACTCGTGCATCACGGATCCGAGGTATTTGGATTTATCAGTTCTATTGACAGCTTCGTTACCTACAATGATGGTTTCGGGATCTACGCTGCAGCTGGCTGTTTTGGCGACATTCAACTTCAAAGCACCGTTTTCTAACACATCCTTCCACGTGTTTACTCTGGTCTCAAGATCCTGCCTTAGCTTGATCACCAGTACAATCTCGTCAGGCATGTCCTGAATTTCCGCTGAGAGGGCATCGAGCACAATGCAAAACAAGTAAGGGCTCAGCACAGAACCCTGGTGAACACCTACAGTAATCGGGAAGGGATTAGTATGGCCTACGATGGTTTTGACGACGGCTCCAGTATTGGCATACATATGCTTATCCAGTGATTCTTAACACCCCTACTCTTGTGTCTTGCTTACTTCAACGCAAATCGAATGAGATAGGAGTTTTCTCACTCTCAGGCGTGCGACAAAGCCCGTCGTGCTGCGCGTGCTGGTTTCGCCTCTATCAAAATTACTGTTTTTGTTGGACTTTTTCATATAAGAATATTAAATCGCTACTTACTCATATCGCTACAAAAACACGTACACATTACTTGGGCGCATATCAGACCCGCACAAATCTCCACGTAATGGTTCCCACACGGCACCTTATTTTAAGGGTACACGCGTTACTCCAGAATGTTTTCCTAAAATGGCGGGCCCATTTCACAGTATTGACATAGATAATGTACACTTAAGCCACTGAGACGTCCCGCCGGCTCCCAAGGGAGGTTTACGAAGACAAAGATGTGAAAGTAGGAGAAGATTAGAAGCTATAACTAGTCGTGTAGATAGATATTTCGACACAGGATGAACAAAAAGCTTAGTTTGTGTTTGATGTTGCTGCTCGTCCTTAAGTCTCTTGTATAGACATCAAGAAATTAGTTTTAGTTAAAAATGGGATTTACGTATTTTTTACATTAGACGAGTTTTATTTAGTCTTCAAATTTTTACCTAAATAATATAAATTCTAAAAAAAAGGCAACATCTTTGGTCGCTACAGTGCCACAGAGCAACAAACATACATAGGAAATTATAAAAACATCCTCCTTTACATCGCGCAATCAAGTAAATCACACGACAAAAACTTACACATCGAATATGCACCATAATCGCACAAACCCTTTCAAGAAAATTAATAAACAATGACCGTAACTAAGCATCAGGGCGTCCCTTGTTATGTTTAAAACCCTGACACCATGTGGTGTTGTAAAAACAGACCAAGTGCCATCCCCACTAATCCAGGACACAGCAGCCGTTCGAAATACCCTTCACTCATTTGCATAAGTCCTGTCCGTCCAACAAGATGGGTCGTAAATTGTAATAAGACTTTCTGATGCCAGTGGTCTGCCAGGTTTATTGGGCGAGCGCGGGGATTATAATAATTGAAAAGGTTTATGATTATGTAATGCGAGGGTGGGTTGCTGGGACCAAGGCACGTGTGAATTCTAGTCACACATTTTCGAAAGAAGAAATTCGATGCTTTATGTGGCGTATTGGTCTTATACATAAGAATACAATGGGTAAATGTAACTAAGTAGATAAGCTAGCTATAAATTCTGGACTTACAATAGTCGAAGAAGTAACGGCAGGCGGAGTTCAATGAATTTATGCTTCGAAACAAAGAGCAACTAAAACCAACTTCTATATTGAGCGAAGTGGTAATAAAAGTAAACAAAATAGATTTTCAGTTGCACCAAAACAGTTATCCAAAAAGTTTTATTACCTATACATCAAGTGAAGCACAAGATAGTCGATACAGAAATGGCAACAATTGGCTAAAAAGCGCCGTCACGCCACAAGTTCATCCAATAAATATTCCTAACTGCCGTTTCGTAAGGAAACAAATGCTCGAAAACACAATGATGGCCGTCGACGAAATACAATACTGCTCAGGCCAAGTGAGCCGTGGCCAACATATTCTGTTTGTTGTGAAAATTGTGGCCTCCATGTTTATCTTTTTGCTTTCTTTTTGAGAGCCGTTTGTTTGGTGATCGACTGAACGTTTTGTGTTTGCCAATTTGCTGGCTACTGTGAAGAAATTCTGTTCCATTTCGTGACCTACTTCCTTAGACTTATAAAACGCCAAGTGAATAAAAAAGACTAGTTCCAAGGATTCCTTACTTTTAAACTTCGTTTTTATAATGTAATTAATTCTTCTTTTTATCGAGTCGATGGACTAAACTCTGACTTATACTTTATTCGCCCATTATTTGGCGACGGATACAGCGTTTGAACTGGCCTCGAACAAGTCCTCCATGGTAAGAGTTTTAGGGCACGCCGAGCATGAAACGAGGTGGTCCATAGTTTGCGGAGATATGCCACAGTCGCACTGAGAACTGTCATTTGTATATCCCCACTTAAACTGATTCTATTTACATCGGCCCACCTGGGTTCGCAGCCGATTTAACGCCTTCCAGGTTGGCCACGGAAGTTTAATTAATTTAGGTCTAATAAAGGTAGAAAATGCTTTTTAAAATTAGATGTTTTTGAGCACCGCAATCAAAACGAAAACGAGGAAATAATGAGATTCATAAATAGAATTAAGGCACATAAATTTCACATGATAAAGTTGTTTTGCCTCCAAAAAGAAACCAGAAAATCATATATTGCGTGGGCATTGATGAAGCGTTCTTCGGCAATCCATAATTTCTGAGGAAATTATTCACGAGTAAATTATTCCCACAGGATTCATTCAAATAAGTTCTGGCGTATTCGCGTCACGGAATTGTCTGTATTTTTTCTGTTATCGGTAATAACAAAATAATCCTTTTCCTTTCTTTGCAATGATTTCATACAAACAAGAACAGAAAATTTTTAATTAAATCGAATCATTTTTATGACTTTATTTCTTGTAATTTACAATTGAAAATTGATCTTATGAGAGATGTAATAAAAGTTTAATGTGCTTTTTAATTTATTAGTGGTTGAGTACACAGTTCTTAATTATGCAATACATTTTTTCTCGTAAATATCATTATAATTTCTTGACGACTATCGAATCACCGAGTATCTAAAAAATAAGAAGATATAATCACAGATCGATTGGCGTCGTCATCTTGAAAGACTACCCTAAAAACTATGTTTACGCGTATCTATCTAATATAGACCTAAGGAAAGTTGCCAAGCAAAGTTTCGCCTGGGAAAAATGGGGGTCTATTTTTCCCTGTCGCCAGTATAACTCGGTTCATGTGGCTGGCTGCGCGATTGGGCAATCAAGAGATTATAATAAAGTTAGAACGTTCTGGGGAGCCATTAATATCGCAAAACCTTGTAGAGAGATTTTGTGAAAAACACGCTCCATTCATTTGTGATTAGAAATTTGAATACTTTTCATTTATTAACTGATTGGTAAAGAATGCTTTTAATCTCATTATTTTCAACTTGATGAGAATTCTTTAAAGCGCCTAATCAGTAACCAAAGTTGTTGAAATACACAAGAAAATGCGGTTTCATCGATAATAGTCAAAGCATTTTTCATACCAACACATTTGCATGGGAATTAGTTTATATAGCCAATTCATTAGCATCTCGATGATATGTGGTGCGCTGTTATTCTCTTTTTCACTATATTACTGCAATAATTCACTTCTCGACTACTTTTCCTCTTACTGTGTAGTTTATCACAGACGCACCCTATGAAAAATACCCTATTTCCTTAACTTCCCTCTTATATATACGTGCTAGTGTTTCTAATTCCTTTGTTTGTCCTTATAATAGTACATTCACTTGTGTTTCATTTTTCTTTGCAAATACAAAAAATAATATTTCAATAAATGAAACAAAAAATATTAAGTGCTTATTAAATAAATAAAATTATTTTTACGTTACATACTGTAACCGCATTAAAAAACCGCTGGCTTTCAATCAATTATTTCATAAACTGGAAACCCAACCTCGCGACCGACAGGACTGGCAATGCCTTCTATTTATTTTGTAATATTGGATAATTGATTATTACAAATATCATTTCCCTTATGTACAAATGATCACTTTAAGAAAATTTTCCTTTGTTGGTATTTCAAAATACAGGATATTTGGTACAACGTTATTCAAATTAAATTACCTGAAAGAAGGGGCCAATAGCTGTTCCTCCGGCCCCAAGAGTCTTTCTTAGACCCCAGAATATTTTAAATAATAAATGAACATATCTTAAATATATGCTAAAAGCTTTTGAACTGCACATTAATATTATTTTTAATGTGCTCTCGTAATGTGAATTCAATGTGTTACGTAGACAGCCCCCGATAAAACACGAGAGACGTTCATATTCGGAGTTCCTCAATCGAGCTGCTTGTAGCGAGATTGGCTTACATCAAAGATTTAAGTTATTGTAGATAGCCAGGAGTTTATCGTCTCTCTTCGACAATACAGAGCCGAAGACAAAGAATATCCTACAAAGCAACTTCGTCTTTGAATTTCAATGCTTTTCTTTTATTGAAATATTTCCATGTCAACACAATTTTGTTTCTGCATTTAAAGTCTAATAAACTTATGCGCGATTGCAGTAAACTTTAGGCGACGCCGAAGTTGATTTCAGATATTTCAAACAAGAAAAGATTGCACCAATTACCAACCTTAGGTCAAAACTAAACTCGCTGAGTCACTCTCAACTTTATGACACTGATTTTGTGACTCCCAAGCCAACGTTTACGCTAACTTAAGAGTAGCCAACGTTTAGTGTAATCAGGCATTAGGCGCTCACGCATAAAGACCCAAGTTTGGTAACGTAGGTCTGGAAAGTAATTACAGTATTTATCCTTTTAGGCTACCAACGTGTAAATTCAAAGTGTCAGTATGCATACAAACTTTATAAGTAAATTTAATTTATGTGCATACCTAAAAGTTCTACCTCAAAAGGGCATTGGGTATTAAAACATCGTCCACCGTTACTTGTAAAACACAGACCACGGCCGTTTGCCCCTGTTCAACATTTAAGGGGCCCGTTACCACTCAGCCCCCAGTTTTACGAGCATTATCTGTAACTTGCTGTGATCTAGGTGCGCTCCCGGTGGAGAGGCCAAACGCCCAGGCATTTAGGAAATTTGCATGCCAATACTATCGGCCTGGAATCTAACGAAGAAACTTTTGGGACCGGCCCAATGATGCCATAAAGCGTCACGGCGTACGCCCGGTAATTAAGTATGTCGAGATAATACGGCCTCTCCGAACTAAGCGCGGCCTGTAAATAAGCTTAGGCGTGTGTTTAATTAACGGTGTATGCTACTTAATGGAAATTAGTTCAGGGTGGTTCCGTTAGGATATTTTTGATAGGTAGGCATCGATTCTTTTAATATAAAATTCCTGACGATGTAGTTTTTGGGCGCTCTGTTGCGATAACATTTCTGTATTAGTTTGTACAGAGCTGTACACCTTCAAAGGACTTAGATCATAACCTGAGCCTACTTGTTTTCGCAAAACGTGTGTGAAAAAGTTGTTCAAAAATTCTAGATACAGTTCAATAGTTATTTCACAAACATTTCCACACAGATTTAAAAAAATACGTCATTTGCTTGAAAAAAAAAACTCTTCGATAGGCATCGGTTCCAAACTGAAACAACTTACAGTACACGACTCATCCATAATTGGATGTAATGATAATAAGAGAACGAAATCTCGCAACTATCGCCAGAGTCGAGTACTGCGGGAAGTGTCCTAACGAGCCAAGATGAATATAATTCAGGAATGTTTTATGCCCGGCCACCAAGTTTCATCTGCGGCTGCTACTGAATAATGCGAGACATTAATAAACAGCGAGTCGTTCTGGTGGAGTAATGGACCTTTTACACGAAACCGGCTTGCGCACTCGGAGAATTGTACGAGTAATTTTGATAGTTTTAATGTCACTGATTAATAAACGACGCCGGCTTGATTGCTGACGATTATTACTTCGTGCCAAGTTATTTGCGGCGCTGTGCAGTCTTTTCCCCTTTGCTCTTGATAAGTAATGCATTTTATGATCTCTGTTCTATTCTTCTTGGCGGACAAACTTGTCTTCTTCCTGGGCGCTCCATTTTTCCAGGTCTTGAACGTCCTCACGTCTTTGTCCGTTAGCTCTTACTCATTCATCTCGATTCTGTGGTGTCTGTTCTTTTGAACTGAGACTGGTAAATCCCTCTGTCAAAAGTTTGGATCATTGAACAATTTATCGGAACAGGAACTGGTGAAGAATTATTTTAGCCAAGACCTTAAGATATAGAACAGGCCTACTTTCAACATTAACTTTAACTAGATCATTACAGAACGTTGACGATTATGATGACTATCTAAACTCCAGCGTGGAGGGTTTTACACAAATATAACTTATCTGGAGAGTTTCAAAATCAAATTCCCTCTGTTGTAGTGTACTCTGCTCTTTACCGCGTAAATTCTCGTGAATGGGGTCGGTCGGTTCGTTCCACTAGCGTAAGACTATAAGAGGATATAATTAATTAGTTCCCAGGGGAAGGTGCACCCTCGTGACGGGTCATCACTCAGGACTGTGACGGAAGCAGATCTTGATGCGCGGTGCTAATTATTTTAGTGTTTCTACGGTGTCTGGGATGTGACTAACTTAAGTTTATGTTGGTTAGGCTATTTGAAGCCGTCTGTAATTAATTATCTGTAGTAAATAATATTATTTTTAGAGCGTCGGTAGAGGGCGGTCGATTATCCAAATCGTAAGCGAGAGGTACCGGGTTCGAATCCCGCTGCGACCATGTACCAACGACACTTTTCTGAGTTATGTACATTAGTTGAATACTAACCGATGCTCTAACGGTGAGGGAAATCATCGTGATGAAACCTGCAAATTCAGGAAACTGAATTTGTAACCATGATCCAATCTGGTCAGGTTCCCCTGGTAGCAGGGTCACGGAGGTCAGATGGTAGTCGCTCCACTGTAATAACCTGATCGGCAAATCCTGGATCATGGTCAAGGCGGACCCCGGGCCCTCGTTCTCGAGAGCACAACCGGGACATTAACGCCAAGATGATTATTATTATAGTAAATTATATTATTTTACGAATTTGTGTTGTGATTTTGTTGAAACCTCCCTACCAAGCGTCGGTCAAAGTAATTCCAGTTTTTAAGATGCTTATGTTCCATTGAAGGCTTTGAAGGGTGACAAGGTGTTACCGACTTTAAATTAAGTTACTTAAACAAGTGCAACTCGTGCTCTCGTTTCGAGGAAGTATGCGCCTCGTATCAAAGTTCAAGCCTTCAGATATTTACATCCAAACCGTTGCAACATTCCCCAATCTCAGATTTTATTTCAAATATCGCCATTACGGCGTTTGCGAAGCGGCTGGGGAGCGGAAAAATTACGTAAACAAGTACCCACTCGTGAGCGATTTTGTTTCACTCTAACAAGTTTTGAATCTGTGCCAGAGTATTTGCTATTTATTTTTGTAGTGTGTACCGATGTTGTTAGGACAGAGCAAAGTAGCGATCCATAGTCTCTGCCTACCCCATTTGTGGGACAGAGGCATGAGGTTTATATATGTTTGTACGTGTACCGACGTCGTATGTAATTTACACCATCGCCTATTTCCATCTTGAAATTTTTGACAGTTAAATTTAGAAACAGGATAAAGTGGTGTGTTTTAATATAAACGAGGAAAAAAATTACAAATTAAATTGTGTCGGGAATGACGGGCAGTTGCGATTGAACATGAAAAAAGTATGAAGTAATTATTATGCTTGGTTTTAATTGAACTAAATTCTTTAAAAATTCTCTTTGAAGCGGGAGTTGGAATCACACACGAACGGTTTCATGCTACTAACGATATACATGCTAAGTTTTTTTATTTTCTGCCTATGTTATAAGTACAAAATTAATTTAATATTTTGATAAGACAATATTATGCGAGTCTCCGTGATATTTCTATCACTAATTATAATAGTTTTCTGTTAGGTAACGTATTACTAAATACGTATTCTGAGAGAACGAAAACTCGACAATACCTATAGAATTATATAGGTGTAGACTCCTATGAGTCACAGACGCGAAGGCTCAGTAATAGAGCCTCATTAGGTACGACCATAAAAACGAGCTACAAAATAATGATGATGACATTATTTTTCTGTGCCATGTTGTGAACGGCCAAAAATTGCCCAGAAGGGAGTACCCTCTAGGTGTCGCAGAAGCTGACTAAATAATATATCGGATGATGGCTAGCATATTCAGGATACTAATCAGACTGTTCATGATGGTTTGAGATTATTGAGGCATACGTTTAGTAGCGCACCTCTTGTGCTAGAAAGTTTTTTTATACCATGCAAACAACCTAACTAAACGGCCTGCCTGATCACGCAGCCACCAAAGCCTATGGACGTTTGCAATACTAGGGGCATGAACCACGCGTTGCCGACCCCGTAAAAACCTTTTCACCCCTTTCTTAAAGATCTCCATGTTGTACTCTCCAAGGAAAACTTGTCCAGGAAGTCCCTGAATATCCGCAAAACAAAATTATATAGGTATTTATGGTCACTGCTTCGAATAAAAGAAACTGTACTTTCCACGCGAAGGGGTACTCGTAGCCGTAGCCAGAGATAGAAGCCATATTATTCAACTTGCCACACGGTTCTGTGAAACCTATGCAGCTTCCTATTTTCTTATTTATTTATTTATTTAACATTTATTGTGCACAATAAATAGTATACAAAATAGACATACAGAAAAAAATCACAACAGGTACAGCTTATTTCTAAAGAAATATCTTCCAGCCGACCAACGGAAGAGAGAGGTCAAAATCGAGAGGCAGATGGCGTGCACCTTAAATTTACTTACCTACTATAGTACAACTAAATATAAATACATACACCATACATAATAGTACATAATACATACACATATAAATAATATAAATATATATATACATATACATATTATGGATAACAAATGGAAAGATAGTGCTCTTTTACTCGTTTTTTAAACGTATCAGGCGAAGGACTGGTACGTACAGTATGCGGCAGCGAATTCCACAATCTAGCCGCATGAACAGAAAAGGAGTTGGAATAACATTTCATTTTGTATTTAGGTGTTAACGTGTCCACTCATCACCAACATTGAATTCTAACCGATGCTCTTATGGTGAGGGAAAACATCGCGATGAAACCTGCAAATTCACGCAACTGAATTTGTAACCATGGTCCAATCTGGTCAGTATCCCCTAGTAGCAGGGTCACGGAGGTCAAACGGCAGTCGCTCCACTGTAATTACCTGATCGCCAAATCTTGGATCATGGTCAAGGCGGACCCCGGGCCCTCGTGCTCGAGAGTGCTAAATGAAGAAGTGAGAAATAGAAGATGAGAGAGTATGCACTCATCACCATATTATCTAGTAACATACCTAACCCGGGAATTCGTCTACGTTTAAATAATGTACTACGTAACAAACACCATATATATTCCTATATTAAACCAGTCGCGTTATCAATAATTTACGCGAGTAATGTAAAATGTGGCTGTAATTATAATTCATGGCGCAATTAAAGTTGTTAAGGTACCCGATAGGAGCTCCGAACTCGCGCTGTCGACTCATTCCGGATTCCACTGCTTCGTTTAGATACTCTTATATAGTATTTTCTAAATATAATTCGTTGCGAAACGAACGAAGAAGCGATGGATTGACATCGCTAAGTCGGTTGCGAGAGCCAATGGCTTACGACGCGAGATGGCTGAAGACCGGGCGAAGTTTTGAAAAATGAGTAGGAAAGCGGACCCTGGCAGAAGCCGCGATAAGCTCTAGGATGATCATGACGATTCTAAATATATTTTGTTGCCTGGTTTAGGCTTTCAAAGATAATGCTAGTATGTAAATATCACAGAGCGACCATTTATAACCACAATTGTCATCATCGACATCGCTTATAGTCCATTATTGGGCTTGAGCCTTCATTAACAGTTTAAAATGCAAGTAGATACACTAGTAAAATTCATACTAACCACCTTAATTTACCTATTATTCTGCGTAAAGCTTGTTGTGTATAGTATAAAAACTGAAAGGTTCCACTAAATGTACAAATAAAAGCACCTAGTAATAATATGATACAGTGGGTCATACAAGCCTTTAGTGTTGTTTATAAAAAATAGTAAACATGTATTATATAGAGGCTGCAATGTAATGAGGAGTTTTCCAGTAGGAGTTGTCAGTTGGTTTCAAAAAGCATTATTAGATGGCGCTCCTACAATTCTGGTAATTTTTTTAAAATCTGTGTGATTTTGGCAGTAATATCATGCAGCCATCTAATACTAAACCTAAAAATAAAATGTTTATTAAAATAAACATAACTTTTAAAGGTTAAACGAAATGTACAAAGACATATTTTTATGAATAGGCACTATTCATATTCCATTTTATTACAACCTCTAAAATGGTTAAAAACTATTGTTAATACAATATTATCCAATACAACGTACCCAGTGTTTATTCTTTTTCAAGCGATTATAAATTACCAAAATTGTCGGGCTGCCATCTAGTGAGTGGTTTAAGAATGCTTTAGATACCTTTTGGAAAACACCTCATTAAGTAACCCTGTTTTTATTAAATCTCCCTGATCTAACATTAAATGTGAGTAGTAGTTATTTACCGCTATCCAACAGGTGGACTCTTTTGTACTATAGAGTTGTCTATCTTGGACACGGCCACGCTAATAACTGAATAACACTATATCCACTTTTTACGTATATGAGTCACCGGTTGACACTAATATACCTACATAAAGGACAGAGTCCTACCATTTTATCAGGTGGTAGGACTCCGTCAAGCCTGACGAGTCGCCTGGGCGTGTACCACTGCCCTATCTATTTTTGCCGCCAAATAATAAGCCTGCATTGTTGTGTTCCAGTTTGAAGCATAATGTAATGAGGCATTTCATCTTAAACCTCACAGTACTTACCTGCAACCCAAATGCATGAATCGTAGGTGTTATGGGTAACAGTTGTCGCTTACCACCAGGTGGGCAGTCTGCACGTTTGTTACTGCGTAGCATTAAAAAGGACAATCGATCTCGAGATATTATAATCTATCGAAAAATTGTAAACAGCAATAAAATTCACACTTGAAATTACTTGTTTAAAGTAACGATTTTAACAAGCTTACGGTGCCACATTATCTTTTCTTCCACCATCCATACCCTCTACCAATCTTTCAACTCCCTCCCCTCTTCGTATTAGATTGAAAACAATTTAAAAACAAAAATAATTTATTTCCCGTACCTAAATACAAATAATATTTGCACGTTAATTAACTACGGTATTGAGGAAGTAAATAGAAAAAGTCAATTTGTTTGGCTTTGAGAAGCTGTATTCAAATGACTCAATTATTTTTAAGAGTGCGTTTGAAAACTCGTCGCGTAGGATGGCGCTTTTGCTTCGAGCTAAGAATAGAACCGTTTGTGATAACGAGCTGCAAAGTGTATGTTCAAAGAGACAGCTTTCGCCATACGGTAGTGGAAGGAAATTATGTTGGGATTGCTTGAGCTCGTTTTACATTATTAAAAAGTTTTATGTAAATAAATAACAACTGTTTCTTACACTTACCTCACACATGGCATTTGTGGCATATATGTGCAATACGTGTCCGGCAGAGTAGAACAGCACTCGTTTACACTCGTGGGTGTCATATAATGCAACTAATGTTTTCGAGGCAAAAGATCTAGAGTCTCCGTAGGCTGGAAAATGAGCAGTTGCTTTTCCATTGTTATATTTATAATGCTGCGTTCTCCAACCTGCCTGCCAAGCGTGGAGATTATGGCAATAACCTTCCTTTCATGGGAGAGACCCTAACTCCTGCTGTGGACTGTTACGGGCCGTCATGATGATGATGACATGGCATAATACAGTAGACAAGAAACAATGAGAAAGGGACAATTTTATACCTACTCGTATATACATACATAACGTATGTGGATATTTGTTGCGTGTTGTTTGTTCACATCACAAAAAGTAAAATTTCTAAAAAAGTAAATAATTTTTATTTCATCAGAGACTTAACTCGTTTTTATAATCAGCACAAACGTAACGCGAAAAATCTTGTCACGTTGGATATAAAACTTGGCAATAAAACAATCGGCCTTCTTTTTTCAATCTTACTTTACAAGAGCGGCCCGGGGGCCTTTTCAAACTGGACTCTGGCTGGCTTCATTTGTCACAGTGCGTTTCGGCGACGGCCGTCCGGCGTTTGTGGGCGACGAGTTTTTGTCTTGGATCCTTATCGGCGCTTATTTACTCATTAATTTATCAATGTCCGGCCAATTATCTCGTTCCTTCCTGGGGGATAAACGCAGCTATTTGTGTGCCTTAAGAGGGGATCATTGGAAAACAGAGCTTCGTTTATATATTTTTTGTTACTTAGGCTACCTCATTTAACCGTTTTCTTTTCGTTGCAAAAATCTTTATAGGTACAACGAGAATACAATGTCACCTTTAACATAATGTTTTAAACTATCGCGGTTATTAACTAACTCGTTGATAAAGGTAGGAAACTCGGAACATGCCTTTAAAATGAAATTTACCTATTCCCAGTGGACTAAATGGCATACATAAACCAACTTGTTCTCAATAGAATGGACTCATAATACAGTGAATGGGCGATTCCGACAAATTCAAAATTAATATGAAAAGTTTGGTCCGCAATGGACTGGTCAAAGCGTATTGACCTAATCCGACGTTTGTAACTGTCAAACTACCCGACTGGCGTCACATTTCGCCGCATTATTTGAATAGTAGTTTACGGAATTGCAGATTTTAACCCTTCGTTCGCATTTGGGTAACACAAATTTGCTTTTACGTTCATTTGCATTGCGCTGTGTCACAGATGCGGCGACTTCCCGAGTGTGGCGTTTGCAATTTGATGCGTATTTCATTTGTACGTATTTGGGAACTCAATTTTGGTTCGTGGGGATTAGTTTGTCTGTATTCGAGTACGGAAAATTGTTGAATTTGTCTAAAATAGCGACACAAGTTTTCCCTGGGAAATAGTGGAGTTCTTCAAGAAAGGGGTGAACAGTTTTTACGGGTATTGCAAACGTCCATAGGCTGCGGTGACTGCTTACCATCAGGCAGGCCGTAAACTTATTTGCCACCTTAGTGTTAAAAAAATAGGAAATAAAGAATCACAGGGCCCTTAGTATTTAACCAGTCTCAAAATCTCCAGCGGAAGAGTCTTGTTATCTATTCTTTATTAAACATGTCTCTGATTTCATGAAAATGTCAGGGAATATAGCAATAATTCTAACAAGAATGAGAACCAAAGAAAGAATCGCGTTTTGAATTCTTGATTCTGCAAAAGGATTAAAATAAGGAATCCTCAATTCGCATTTGGACTTCACATCAAGATTAGGATTAGAGGCGCTGCTTATAGAAACACGTGTTCTTAACATAACTGGTATGATTTATTTCAGATTAAATGGTACGGAACTTTGTCCAAGTAAATCGAAATGTAGGTTGATGTAGATAGGTACTTCGAATAAGTTCCATCCCATTCTGATTACGCGCGGATTATAGACTTTGTATTTGTTTATTTAATACGAAATACGAACAAAGAATCGAAAATCTAACTAAACAATAGGTTTCAAAGATGAAGTTACTTACCTATTTGTAGTACCCAACATGTGGGTGCTACAAAACTCATCACATTAGCGGTGTAACTTGTCACAAGAAGATTCTTGATGCGGGTACAAAAGCATAGTAGCGTCCCACGCCACATTGTCCCTGAGGACAAACGAACATATATGGGTATGCATAAGAAGGATAAGGACTGAGTTGCCAACTCAAGACAGAAATTCAGGCCGAAAATTTCTGTACAGCTATTAACGTACAGTGGAACGGAATGAGAGTACATTATGGAGCGCTAACGGCAGCAATAAAGGCCCTTCATGGTTACCTACCGTGGCTGGAAAGCGCTTCGCTGAGAGAATGACCTTGAACCTTACAAAAATTGGTGCTCAAAAAGTTTGACAAGGAAAGTAAATAGCCGCTTTAATAATATTCGAGTTAATTCTACATAGTAAGCCTCACTATAGCATTTGGCGTTACCAGTTTCCATCAGGAGGGATATCTGCTCATCTGTCACTGAGTAAAGAAAAACGTCTATGTGTACACACATACTTTAAAACAAAGTCGCTTCCCGCCGTCTGTCCCTATGTATCTATGTTTGTATCCATGTATGTATCTATGTACGTTTAGATCTTTTAAACTACGCAACGGTTTTTAATGGCGTTTTCAAAAATAGATAAAGTGATTCAAGACTAAGGTTTACAAGGAAGAAAAAAAGGTTAGGTAGCGGTAGAGTAGGTGTAGGCAATGAAGTCGCGCCGGGTCCACGAGTAATACAAAACTAAGAATAGCGTTGCTCTTCAGAGTTTTTTAATAATGTCTGAAGGGATTAAGCTAAGCAATCATAACGAGACGGAAACAATCCGGCCCAAGAATGACTGCGTCAAAGTCGAGCTTAATTTTGTATGACCCAAAAACCCTATTCCTCATATATGTCCTAGCCGTACCTTACCAGGGCACCATAAACAAATGGCACTTGCACGATCGACCCTCACAACTAAGGCAATCCCGCATACCCTTTCCTACATGTGTGGCGAACATAAATTATACAGCGCACCTGTAAGAAGCTCGATTGCGTCTAGATAAAGAAATTTAATATTCGCGTTTGCAGAACACACTTGATTTATGTTTTGTTATTCGAGGTAAGGGAGATGTATTACACGGAAGAGGGTTGAGACAGTTAAAATCTGAATGGAACGGAATACTTTTTGACTATCAACACTCCACACACACACACACAACGCTCCACTGTTACCAACTTAACGGAATTTGTTGACTCTGTTGCCGGCTTCATGGACGAGGGCCATCAGGTGGACGTCGTGTACACCGACTACTCTAAATGCTTTGACAGGCTTAATCATAGCACGATTTTGTATAAACTAGAGCAAGTCGGTGTGCACGGGGACCTTCTGCGTTGGTTCGAATCCTATCTTCGTAACAGGAGCCAGGCTGTTCGGGTTGGGTGTTATCACTCACGTTTTGCACCCATCCCTTCTGGAGTGCCCCAGGGATCCCACCTGGGCCCTCTTCTCTTTAATGTTTGTTTGTTTGATTATATGTCCTGTTTTCGTTATGCCTGTTTCCTTATGTATGCCGACGACACGAAGATCTTTATGCCAATTAAATGCCCAACAGACTGCTCCAGATTGCAAGAAGATCTGGACAGGGTGTCGGCATATTGTGAGCAGAACAGTCTGGATTTGAATGTAAATAAGTGCATGGTGGTCACTTTTTCCCGTAAAAGAAAAGACATACCCACATCTTATACATTCAACAACGTCTTAATCAAACGCACTGAGCAGGTAAAAGATCTAGGCATTGTATTGGACGCAAAATTAACTTTCTGTGCCCATTATGAATACATTTTCGCGAAAGCAGTCCGAATGTTAGGCTTCATTTTTAGGACAGTTAAGCCCCTAAACTCAGCAGCTGCTTTTCGAGTTCTTTATTTTGCATATGTGAGGAGCATTTTGGAGTACGCATCTCCGGTCTGGTCGCCAGTCTATGCTGTCCATCGTAATAGGTTGGAGTCGGTTCAAAAATATTTTATCAATAAGCTTAACACCTTGTCGCGCATGATGACTGTAGATTATGCGGCTGGTCTGGAGAGTCACAAATTGAGTTCATTGGAGGACAGACGCCTCGTGGCTGACTTGAGACTCCTACATGACTTAATTAATTGTGGAGTGGATAGTCCACAACTATTGTCACGGGTGTTTCTGTGTGCGGGCGACCCGCGCGCACGCCGCGGTGGCCGCTGGCCGCGCCTGCTCGACCACCGCCGCGCGCGCAGCGGTTACGCTTTAGGCTCTCCGATCAACAGAGCCATAGACCTATACGAGCGTCACGTCTCTAATACTCTCGACATCTTTCATTTAAACCGTGATAAATTTACAAAGGGCGTTCTGAGTTATCTCCGATCGCAGTGATGGGGTTTTTATTTTTATTTTATTTAGGATAACACGCACACACACACACACACATATACATACACATACACATACACGCACACACCAATATACATGTATTACCTTGTTTTTTTCTTATTTTGATTGATTTTTTGTTTGTCAATAGGGTATCTATATGCTAAGCTCCTTACGGGCTATATATTTAAAATTTTAAAATGCAGTTTTGTCATTGGCATTTCAACCATAATGTACTTATATTTTACATGTAATTAACTGCTGTTAAACTGTGAAATGAACTAATAAATAAATAAATAACAACCAGAATATTATAATCACTTCTTATTTTAAAGCTATTGAAAATGGTTTTAAATATCTATTCATCGTCATCACAGCCCATAAAAGTCCACTGCAAGATTTAGGGCCCATCCCACGAAAGGGGAGGTAATTGCCATAATCTCCACGCTTGGCAGCCGGGTTAGAGCATCCAGCATATGGAGGCTCTAGATCTTTTACCTATGAATCATTCGCTTTGCACGACAAACACGCTTTGTGACCACACGGCCACTAAATTACTATACGTATTGTAATACTTTGTTGTTATTGGCATCGATATATTAGTAGATTTCAATTCTTGTATCGGCTAAGCCACCAAACTCTAAACGGTTTTTGAAGCGGACTTGGTCCCTTAGTCCTATTTATGTTACTTTTGGTAGGATGTCGCAATTTTTGTAAAGTGATTAATGACCTATCATGAATTTAACATATAAATTAAAATACTTACATAATTTCGTCAAATATTCATTGCGTTTCCTTTACTTGTGATAATATGAAACCTGGCTTTGCAATTTCATGTATCCTGGAAATGCCCAAGAAGTGCTGTTTCCAGCACTGGCTCAAAAAAGCGAATGTTGTAAAAAGCACTTTTTGGGCGTCATTATCTAAAGAAGTAATATTATAGTAATACGGACTGCTGTACATACATACTAAAGTATTGTCTTGATCCGGAGTGACCAAATAACCCAAAAAATTCGTAACAGGTAAAGAAAAAAAAAAGTATCCAGGTCGTAATCACGCCGTGGTCGCTGAAGAAAGCGCAACTAGACTGTTTGACTTGATAAAACATCGCTACTAGGTCTAAGAGTACAATACCAAGAGTCACTTCTCCTGAGTACTCATGACAGGGGCTATATCAATTATAATGCACCTAGAATTGAGAGGTTAATTTCACATTTAACAGCCGACGGTGTGAATTGCTCTGATCACGAAATTAACGACCATCCGGCTCCGTCGATAGGATAATAGCGCCAATTAGTTTGTAATGACTCACAATCAACGGCACTTCATAGGCGTTCAGAAAATTCAAACGTTATTAACAAATATTCCATTTCCGACCATCCCTGAAACGTGAAAAGTCTCGTTATTCAAACTCTAAAATGATATTAACCAAGGGTCTATATACGGGCATAATTTTTACTAAGCTGATGATAAACTCTTTAACAATTAAATAATGAGGGGCAATACTGCTATTTCTCGACATTTCGATGGCATTTAAGGGATATCTATTGAAAGTGTTGAAGTTACTATAACAACTACAAATAAAAGATTGGATAAAATGAATTTGAAAAACCGACTTCACAAACAGAAAATATTAATATTAAATATTTTTGAAGACAGCCTAGAATGGCTATAATTGAAGCTTCCCTAACCCATTTGTAAGAACCTGTCTATCTACATTATGATGTTCGTCATTGACACGCTAAGAAGAAGTACCTACCTCATGATCATGAGTCAATATCCCTGATGGGTAGTACTTATCATTTAAATGCCAATATAAAGTATAATTTAATACACAATCGTGTAATCATTTAAATCACCAGCACGATATACATATCGTGTTATACATCTCACAAGCGATTTAAAACAAACATTACGCTCACTCTGCAACAGCCACATATTACACGCACGTACGCCGTGCGGTAGATGCTTATCAAATATCGATCACGATATTTTCGTTACGGTGCCACTGATGGCTTCCTGACTACACTTTTTTATTTTTCCTTTTTTATAGTTCCTACATCATCAACTTCACTGTTAACATTATTAGGATTTTCATATTTTTGGGGGTAGAGAACTGGGGGTCTAAAAAGGCCACATTAGCCTTTCATAATATGATTAATAGTATTAATACTAATTAGACACAAACTTATCTGCAGCGTCGCTGTTGTTGACATTGTCATGACAATTCAAAATGGTGTCACTTAGTTCCAGTACTGGCCGCC
Organism: Blastobasis lacticolella; assembly: GCA_905147135.1. Taxonomy (NCBI): domain Eukaryota; kingdom Metazoa; phylum Arthropoda; class Insecta; order Lepidoptera; family Blastobasidae; genus Blastobasis; species Blastobasis lacticolella. The sequence goes on from LR990045.1 coordinate 16,716,369, forward strand.
GCATCGGATAAGTTTGTGGGAGTCTAATATGATTAATACTAATTAGACACAAACTTATCTGCAGCGTCGCTGTTGTTGACATTATCATGACAATTCAAAATGGTGTCACTTAGTTCCAGTACTGGCCACCGCATCGGATAAGTTTGTGGGAGTCTAATATGAATCATATTATGAAACGCTAATGTGGCCTTTTTAGACCCCCTGATCTTTCTTATGTCTAAATTACTTATTTTTGGCTACGACTATTATGAAACTGTGAAACGTTAACTTTTACACGTCTTTTAAGTCAACGAAATGTCGTCTATTTGTTTCGTTTGCACAAAAGATTTCGTTTCCAATTAAAAGAGGATGAGAATTTCGTCCTTTACTTTAGGCGCACCCATTTTGTGTATAAACGGTAATCTCAGACCCTATTCATTGTTCCAGGTACCTGCTGAAATGGGGGACTGAAGGAGCGAGCAAAATGTTGTGACAAAAATTGCTTGCCTACATGAAAAGGAGGAACTTGCGAAAATGTGTTTCCTAAAGAATTTTCAAGATGTCTCAAATAATAGAACTTTGTTGTTCATTATAGTGTTGTTGTCTTTGAAACTGTGCCGTCCTCAGGACTTGAATGAGGATTTTGGCACAGATGAGTTGGATGATGTGAAAATGGTGGCGGTGAAAAGAGTGAAGTTTCCGCGGAACGCTGTCAGTCCTTGTAGGATGAGCGAACTGCTTTGTGACACTGGACAGTGCATATCGTTAGATAAGTATTGCAACGGCGAAGACGACTGCGGTGACAAGAGTGATGAGCCTAAATCATGCACGCGTAAGTATTCTATATGTTTACTCGTAGTTTAGTATTTTGAATAGCTCCATCGTGTACTATTACACTAACGTATAGTTGTAAACCTATTCTGTGTCACTACTTACCACTTATTTGTTTAGTACAAACTTATTTTAAACTAACGTTAAGTGCAAAGCTGCCATGCACTTAACGTAGAATGCACGGATATTCTTTTGATCCATTTGGTTACGTTCGGAAAGCCGGGTGTAGTAGCCAACTCAGTTACCTCCGGAGTTTCTAGAAAAAACACACTCTTCTCGGCCTCTTGTTTTCAATAGTTTATCCGTAATGTCTCCGTTGATGCCGAGTCCTTCGTATTCCAGAATTAAGTAGACGGATCTAAACAAAAATACGTATCTTTATTTGAACAAGACAATGTCTTGAGATAGCGCGTCCATTCTTCGTCCAGGTTATTATCTTTCCACAAAATTGATTTATCCTATCTACAGCCATAGCTTTCCCCCAAGCATATTTCCGTTGAAAAGAGAATGCGGGGTCGACGAACCCACGGACATAATATTCCTTCGGAACGACAAAGGGGGCAGCTCATTTGAGACCGTCGAAAGAGTTTTCTAGGCCATTCAATCGCATTTTTAATATGCCCCTTCTCGTTTCCCCGTCTGTCACAAAAGGACGAGCCGGGTAACCACTCAAAATCGGACCATGGGATGGAAAAAGACGATGACTACAGTACATTAACCTAAACCAATTTTACTCATCTATTGTAACTTAGAGTAGCAAATTAACAAGAAACAAGCTATCTAGCTCGCCTGTATTTCCCACTGCAAGCTCCAAAAGCTAAGCAACCGGTTTATAACCATATTAACGTCCTCGTATAGACAGGCCCATAGTCCTTAACGAGAGTAGCATCGCATGGCAGAGTGGCTGTGTCAGCGATGGACAGACTTGGCTTCCTCGAGCCTTTATGTAATATTCATCCCCCGGCGTTATGCAGAAAGACGGCCAAAACATATTATATTTGATGTTTATGGATTTACGTAAGCTTCGGACCGCTTTTCTATAGCCAGCGAGTTCCTCCGGATACCGGGGGAACTTTGCAATTTATAGTACGTCTTGGTACATTCTTTGAGCTTGCCTTTTAATGAAAATTGTCCGCACCGTTTTATTTAGCATTGAGGATTTATATGTAAAATATTCTTATATGCAGGAGTATTTTAAATTAAATTTCTGTCAGCATGATTTTTGTGTTATGATAACATAAAGAAAACTCTGTACATTTCTGTGTGCAAAACGTAGTTTTCGTGAACAAAACTAGATACTATATCGCTCTTACGCTCACGCAAGAATCTACTTCAAGTCTTAGTCCAGCTGACGTTAATGGTGCCATATGTCTGGGCTTAATGTTGGCCAGAGACTTAGATAAAGAAAGAGGTTTTTCGACCAAAAGTTCTGAGAACGAAGAAATGTTATTTATGGAAACAATGCCCTGTATTAGTGTATTGCGAACCCTTCCACAGCTAATTACAAGGGTGTAGTAAGCACTTCGCATTGAATTAAACTTGCTTGCGGCCATTTGTGCTAATAAAGTCTAATTAAAACCTTACTTTAATCTCGCTCGGCCGTTCCCCTAACCGCCCACTTATTTGGTCCCGTAAAATACGTTTTCACTCCGAAAACGTCCGGAACGGTAATTGTCTTACACAAAAAACCTCAAAAAATGTCCTCACAAAGGGGGATTGAAAGAACTAGATTACTCTCCTCCTTGGGACAAAATTAGGGTTGGGATTAGAGAAGACTAAATGTTTGCGGTCTTATAACAATTATTATTAATTTGATAAGTTTATTTATTTATTTATTTCACAGTTTTACAGCATATGCATTATTTTTTTAAAAAGGTGACATTATTATGTTGAAATGCCAATTACAAAACTGCAATTTATAATTTTGGTAATTATTATGTATTTTATGTCATAAGAGGAAGCGAAATCGGTTGATTAGTGATTACCGCGGAACATTCTGCTCTGATAGCAAATTCCCAAAGTCAAGGTTCCCCACTCCATGGAGCTCTGGAGACCTTACTCCCCGGAAGGAACACAATATCATTTAAAATAGTTTATTTTGCTGGGTATTCTGAAAGGTGGAGGTCCCCAGACAGGTGGCTCCAATTCGAATGGAATACCCCGCTATGACTTACTATCTTAAAATGCAATGTAGGACTAGCTACTGTCCGCAGCTACAGCACCATGTGTAAAATTCCGTTATTCTTCAGGTATTCTTTAAATTTCATTGACTGGCTTTTTCGTAAAGGTTTAAAGTAAGTTTGGTAGCTCTATCTACGTACTTGAACTGATGAGTCCCATTTATTTTATGATATACTATAATACCGGCCATAATCAGCTGAGATATTGTATTTCCTCATAACTTGTTTAAGTTATTCATTAAATAGGTTAAAATAGAATCAACAATTCAAACTGATCAAGAATAATTTTTAAATTCAATGTCATTGATAGAAATAAAAGTATCCATCGCATGCGGAACTTCCCATAAGACCAAATCGGGACCAAAAAACTCGCCCATCCTTAGGTCCTCTCTCTTGAGGGTACAGCGTCGTTGAAAAGAGATCGCAATACGTGATGATGTTACAGACTTCATTATCCTTATATAAAAGTTATATCGAGGGAAATGACATGGTTCGTGGGGGCTTTATTTTTGCGATCTCGCCAGCAAATTGAAAGTGGAAAACATATTTGAACGTAAATTTCTTTTCGTATCTTTGAGGTGCTTGCGATTTAGCCCAAAAATGTCTTTGATTGTCTTCTTTCATGTTTTGTGAAGGTTCGAAAGAACAATAGCTACAGTATTTTCTTTGGACTGTGACAGAGGTATATTAGAGGTCTCTTGAGAGGCGGGAAACGCATTAGTAGCGACGCTGGTGACCACTTTCCACAAGGTGCTTGCCTCTTTGTCTGCATAACATAAAAAAATTATTTAAATGGCGATATATATTGTACACGAGACGTAGTAAAGCACTGCGTTTCCTTCAGAACTCTCCGCATTAACTAAGTCTTGAAAGCCTTTCTCCAAAACATTTGCCGTGATTTCAGCGCACGCAATTTGCGCTCCGCACTCGTGAAATTCTAAATACCTACCGAAGCTTGGGTCTGAAGGTACAATAAACCTCCTTTAATTACAGTGGTTCTTGTAAACGAGCTTTTCCTTTTATCGTTCCCACGTAGGTGGCCATTAACCCAAAATATAGCTACAATTAACAAAAAAACCCACGTCCCGTTTAATAAGGTGTTAAGTTTACCGACGGTGTTTACAAAATGGACTGGCATTAGTCACGAAACGTACAGAACGTGCAGACACTGGCGTGGCTGTGTAATTACCCGGCCGTTTCACTAGTTATTGCAGATTAACCCTTCTCACAGTGCAATAGTTTGCTGGTAATTATCATTTTCATAGTTCAATTTAGACCTCCGTTTTAGGGGTTAAAAAGAGATTTTATTTTCGAAGCTAAATATTACAAAAAGTCATCCTATTTCAGTGCAACTGTGTCGAATCTTTCGCAACTCGTCAATTTTCGATCGCGTCGTCTACTAGACGTTTACACTTACTGAAACTCAAGAGCGCTGGAGCTCGAATTAGCGTCTCTGTAACTAGACGAAAGTATAACACCGCCAGTATGGCATACGAGTAATTTCCATTTGTACTAATGCAACTGCCTCGTCACATCGCGGGGGTTTGCACATAATTAGTGCAACACACGGGCGCCCGTGTTTGCAGACATTCGGAGGTACTATCGCGGTATCTAGAACCGTTCTCGTTCAGGAATAAGAAGTGTACGTCGAAATTGAACCTTAAAGACTTTTAAAGTGGAAGTCGATGATTTTTCAATTAATCGGTTGAAGTTGAGACACTTCATTTAATTGTAAGTGAGCGTTGGATTTGTAAACGAAATAATTTGTAGATAGGCACCTTTTGTATAGGTACCTGAAGAAGAATTTTATATTTCTACCTATATAGCTGGACTCTACATTGCCATCTTTGAAAATCACTCATTTATTAAGAAAATACTAAGCAGGGCACCGTGAATTTAAATCTTATTAGATAACTCTTCTACAAGTTTTTATTTAACTTCATTTATATCTTTCAAGCTCTATTAAAGTGGTCTTAATGAGTACTATACTACATTGTACTGTAATGTGCATGAAGTTTTAAATAAATAAATATACCACTAAATTATATTCAAGGTCTGATTATGATGATGGAAGGCGGCCATAGGAACTACTGAACGTCACAAGATAACTCCATCGTAATTGGGATCTTTGGAATGGTCTTGATGAGTAGGTAATTAATATACCACACGATAAAAGCTTTTTATGAAAAAATATTTTTGCCCTATATTTTTTTCACTTTAAATTGGCGTAGTTGTTTTTAATTCCATAGAATCTGTACAGAAACAAACAAAAATTATTGAGTAATAATCATCTTAGCCACAATATCCCGTCTGTGCAAATTAGGTAATTACAGTAGAGCGACTGCTATTTGAGCTCCGTGACCGTGTTAATAGGGGAATTTGACCAGATTGGATCATGAGTACACATTCAGTCGTCCGAATGTGCAGGTTTCCTCACGATGATTTACATACATATACCGTCACGCCTTTTTCCGTAGGGGTAAGCAGATACCACACTGTTCGATTTTCTACGATTCTGACAAATCTTTCAGGCTTCTTCCACATCTATCAACCTCTTTATACATGTTCGTCGGTTTAGGGAATTCTCGACCTGACCTTTTTCCTCTCCGATTTGATCATGATAATCATTATCTACCTACGTTTCTGTCTTCACCACTTTCATACTCCTGTCACATACTTTTTCGTTACTCTCCTATCATTCATCCTTTCTACATGACGAAACTGCGTCTAGTTTCACTTTCGTATGTTCCCTTATTACATTTGCTGTTTCTGAGAAAATAAGAAATATAATTATTATTATAGTATTCTCTTTATATATTTATTTATGATGACATGTGTAAGCACATCTTGTAGTTTTTTCCCCTTATTTGCTCTTGCACTACTATGAGATACAGTGATAACTTACCTCTTCCCAAAGGTTGTCTGGAAGAGATAGCTTAAAGCGATAAGGCCGCCTTTGCGCGCATATAAATTGATTTAATTATTTCTTGTTATGAATATTTTTGTTTATGAATAGTTTATGTGTGTGCAATAAAGAGTTTTTACTTACTTACTTTACTTACTTACTTATGTCCATATTTCAGAGAATTAATTATTGTTCGTGGCGCAGCAACTCTGGTGGGTTGCAATGGGTTGTTGATCTTTCTGTCTTAATATTTATTATTATTATTATTAAGCTCTTTCTTCTAAACTTATTTATTGCGCTGGCTCAGCGACTCATTGTCGATCTTGGCATCCGATACCAGAGATTGCACCACTTCCTATTCCTATTTTATTTGTGTTTAATTTAACTATAAATTAAAACACAAATAAAATTAAACTAACAACATTAGTTAACATTTAAACTATAAAATGTTACGCAATTCAGTGTGCGCAATGGTAAAAGCCATTGTTGCCTGTCTAGGGTAGCCATTCTCTAGTATGGTATGTTAATGAATTCATTTTAAATAATTGTTGTAACAGTTTTAAGCCTGTTTCTTCAGAGCGCCTCATGAGATCTAGAGACTAATTACAAAATCTTTTTTGTCAATATTTAAGTTAAGTATTGTTTTGTTTTTCAATACTCGTAATGGCTAAGTTACTATGAGTGAACAAAACACTATTACATTCACGAATGCTCGTGTAACTTTGTAATACACGAGTGCACACAGGTTAAATCGTTTAGAGCCTCTATCGTTTCGTAATGTTTGTCATGAAAAACACATTTATAATGTCTACTCTACACTAATTTATATACTTCACACCCAACTTCACGGAGACGGACCATTTCGTTCAAAAGACATCTTAAAGGACATCCTTTTAGGGTGAGACATTGCGATCGTTCGCCTTATATCAATGTAGGCAATTAGTAGTTCCAGCTCCCACGAGTTCGGAAGAACAATTCCGTTCACATTCAGCGAAAAGTTCGCCGCTACTAATAGCGTCGTCTCTAAGATCTCAATTACGCTGGCTCAACTTCTGTAAATACTTTTGTTCCCGGCTGTACCTACCTGACTCGTTTCTCTCTATTTTCGCCTAAATGGTTAAAAGTATGTTTATTTTACGTCTTCATACCTAGTATTATTCTGCTAATTTTAAAGTAATTGTAAATTCAATAAATCCAGAGTATTTAGAGCGTTTATTCTAAAGTACTAGACTACCCAAGTGAATTCCTTAGCCGTGTACATGCATTAAGGACCTAAGTGGTGTAGTGGTTAACATGCCAAAGTACCACATAAGAGGTTCCCGGGTTCGATTCGCGGCCAGGCAGAAAATTTTAATTTCTCTTGCGTATCTGGGGCGTTAGTATGTATAATAACTATGTATTTAAAAGTAGTACAAGCCTAGTACAAGCTTTGTTTAGTTTAAGACTTTGCGGAATTTGTCCAAGCAAAAAAGTACAAAGGTTGAACCAACGCCGTTTGTGCAAAAGCTGCAACCTCCGTGTCGTGTATCCTAAAAGTGGATTTGCTTTAGTTTGCTTTAGCTATTGCTTTAGTTCAACCTTTATAACACACACGGCTAAGGAATCGTACATGTTGCCTGCGAGTGTGTTTCTTGATAATTATAATCTGGACGCCTTCAAGGCTAGAGTGGCATGCTCCATATTCGGCAGCATCGTGAATTACCACCAGATGATATGGCGTTCAAAAGCGTGACTAATTTGTGTAGCGTTACGTCGATTAGGAGCGGAGGTATAACAGATAAAATCTATTAGAGGAAACAAAGAAATGGCTCACGATACTGGGTCGTATTATCTGTCAGGCCAGTCTCAAAATTTATTACATTAGATAGGAACGAAATACAGCTAAATATTTAAGACAATAAACTAAAGAAATAGGTGTACTTGAGGTTCCACGAGTTTAGTTCCTGTCATGCCATCCTGTTTTAGCCTATTAGTCTGAAGGTTAGATAATCTTTAGGTCACCAATTATTTCCACAGTATACTTAAATCGTTGGTCATATTTAATGAGCTGGGAGGTGTATTCAAATTAAAACTGGTGATCGTCTGATGCAGGACGTTAAAAAACTTAAGGCTCAATCTTCTAGATCAATTATTGCAACAGCAAATACACGTTACGTGCTGTTATAAATTCCAATTAGATTAACGCCACCGTGGTCTCGAACCAAAGAGACGATACAGATAAGGAGGTTTGTTGTAGAGGTAAGTAAGTAAGAACGTAAAATAAATCAATTTAAACAATGACGTCAGGCGAACCTTTTATTTTATAAAAAAATGACAAAAAAGCTACTTTGAATACTTTATACTAGCATTTTTTTTATAAATCTTGACGTGGGCAGAGAAAAAGATAATAATCAATACATAAAGGATGTTCTGACTCACATTCCCCTGCTTTGCCATTTGATATTCGCGTGTGCAGTCTTTACAGTTTGTATTTGGATGCTGAAGTTAGAATTGTCTCTAGACACAGGTGGGAAACAGTACCGTTGTTGAACGTTCCGATTCACGCTACGTATGAGGTCATATTCTTAGCGAGAAATGCTCGCTGAAGCACTTTGATACTTGTTTACTGACTTAGATACTGTCTCGATGCAACTTCTGTTCTAGTGCAGTATTAGAATACGTTGTTCTGGTATGCGTTTGGTTTGTTTCTAAAATGTTTGAAATAAATTGTTATAGTATTTTCTTGTGTTCACGCGACGTTCAGAAATATTAAACGAAACTAGTTTTTATGGGTTAATCACGGATTTTTATTTACCATGTTATGCCCACGTTTCGATAACTTTTCAGTTATTATTAGGGTAGTGAACCACGTCACCGCGTAGTGCCCGAACACGAATCACGCTAATAGAAAATGCTTCTATCCAATTTCTGGTCTACGGAGGTATTAAGTACCTCTCAGACATTACTCGCTTTTCACGACATCCTTATCTCGAAGTCTTTTTGCAATATCCTACTATATATATAATAAACACAGCACATCAATATTCTCTTTTATTACTTAGACGGCGATATTTATTGTACATTGGCTAGTTTCGGCGTATTATTTACTCATGAGCGTGCGACAGAGCCACTGTGCATTAATTACCGCCGACATCTGCATTTCTCCTGAGACTTGGCCGAGTCCATAACGAGTACGCCCGTGGCAGTTTTGGCGTGAGAGAAATTGCGGATAAAATTGAGGAGGCTCGCCTACGCTGGTTCGGTCACGCGCTGCGTAAGCCCTAGGGATACATGGGAAAGAGCTGTCTAAACCTACCGGTATCAGGAAAGACATCCCGAACGAGGGCCAGGAAGCCATGGGTGGACATCGCTGAATCGGATACGAAAGCCAATAGTTTAGACCATGATATAGTAGACAGATAGAATGATTTTTACGTCAGGATGCTGAAGACCTGGCGAAGTGGAGGAAGATAAGTAAAAAAGCGGACTCTGTAATAAGCATGACAGGCGCTAAGATGATTATTATTATTATCTTTATTTCTCTTATATTTACGGCTTTTGTGGGCTAAAGAGAAAATACCATAACTTATTTTTAACATTTTATTATAAAAAAATTATAAATGAAGTTCTAGAAGTCCCTAAATCCGAAAAGTCTACTTACCAAGATGTCAATTTGAAATCTATAAAAAAGAGTTTTGCAATATTTACATAATACAAAAATATAGTAACAAGTATTTATAATAAAAATACACAAAGCTAAATTTATTTAAAGATAAAAAATTTGCCCCAGTAACCGGTTAAGTGCCCAGAAGCCTGGCCGCATTATCCTGCTTGATAGCGAAGCTAATTCTCTGGCCGAAGTACAGACCAGCCTGGTCATAACTTACTTAGTAGAAATTACTGACTATATTGGGATCATGATTGATATCGATTTTATTACCTTTACAAAGATGTAAGTACCAAGCGGCTAGGTGTCATTTAGAGTTTCGCCCACCGCAAATTAAATGTAACGTAACACCTACAGTCGTTATCACGAATAAATTATGTGGAGGTAATGCGAACAACTTGTCGTAAGCGAAAACCTTCATCAGTACTTGTACATAGCGTAGTAGGCCAGCGCGTACGTACGCACGCGTGTCTAAGTATGCCATTACTTCAGTAAAATGGACCATTTGTTCCACGTTGCCATGCATTGGGGAAAATGAAAAAACCCGCTGTCCATTTGAAAACGGGCCGTGGGAAAAATATGTGGGTTTTTATCCCTTCTCGCCTGTTGTTACCTAGAAAAATGAGTTTCCGTCTGAAGTTTTTACGCGAAATGTAGTTTTAGGTTTGAAATAATTTTTAGATAAAGTTTGGAAGATATATTATTTTAGAAGGAATGTTTCTTGATGCAATTCTGTTTTTATGAACATCATACACTGCTTCAACAGTATAATCTAGAATCCTTGAAGGCTAGAGTGAATATTATGTTTCTAGACAAATGTGTTCCATTCTCGTCCACATCGCCACTTACCATCAGGTGAAATGGCGGACAAATGCTTGTCTAGTATAATTTATAAAAAACCTTAATAATGTTGATTAAGTACAAGTATGTTAATTCTCTGAGCATTATAAAGTTGTTGAAAAATTTTCTTAGGTTCCTGCTCTAGGACTAGAACTCTCTACCTGAGTCATTGTTCCCCGATACGTATAACCTTGGGGTCTTCAAATCAAGAGTGAATAGGTATCTTCTAGGCACGCATGCTACATCTTCGTCGCTTCATCAGGTTAGTTGAGGTCAAATGCAAGCCTATTATTAATTAAAAAAAAAAAAAAAAAATCACTCTACAATCCTTTACTTTTCATCTATTCAATACGTGCCAAGCTGCATGAATAGAGAATATGCAAGTATGCGTGTATCAGTATAAAACAGATACCATGGATACTCTATACGTAGATATGCATGATATTCTAAAACAAAGAACACAATACCGTATAATAACGCCCTACCGAACGGTACACTTGTCTTGTAATGCGCTGTCAGGACGGACAAAGGAGCGCTTTTTTTAAAAGATGGTAAAAATACGGCGGCTCCCATTGTGGTGCTTCACTTTATTCAGATCTTTTTCCTTCTCATTTCCTTATTTTTGTGTTGAAAGGATTAACAATGGTGCAGGTACGTCGTGTATATTTTGACTGGCGTTGCCTCTTTTTTTCAAAGTCATAATAAAACGTTACAAATCATTATTTATTACCGGGTTTTTATCGAGCTTCCGTTTACAGAATGGGGTTAAAAGATATATGTATGTATTGCTTAAATAAGTACAGGAGTTACAAAAGCATAATTTTACATAGCAAAGACGTTCTTATTAGGCCCATTAATCTGAGTACTTTCTGATCTGAGTCTGAGAAAGATCAAAGTATCTTATGTGTGTGTAAAACACAAATTTATCTTATTTGTCATTTTACTTTAGGTACCGAATTATTTATCACACGGACGACGCGAACTTGTATTCGTTTATAATTGCGTGAGTGTCATTGTGAAGTATTTGAGAAGCCTTTATCCAAGACGTCTTTAGATAAAGCGATGGTAGCTTCAAGACTGATAGACATACATTATATTCCTTATTTGTTCCGAGCTCAGCAGCGGGACCGCCGACCTCCAACGACCTCTGTACAAAATAAAGTCGTCTTTGGGTTATTTCGGTTGCGCGGCTGAGCCAACTTTGGTCGGACGTCCGACCACGTTGCCCGCACGTAAATGTGACTTTATTTTATTCTGCATAAGGATTAGTATCAATTGTAACGGACAGTTGGTAGACTCCAGCCAAATATGACAAGTTTTAGCTATTCCTTTACTTTCCATGACAAGTTTGACTCTGGAAAAGAGATTAACGTAATTCTAATTCAATAAATACTCTTCATATATTTTTTTAATTTTTTTAAAGCTAACAGCTTATCTTCTCCACAGCTTGCAACAGAACATACATGGGCGACGTGGGCCGCACATACGAGCTGGAGGTTCGGAGGCCGCGAGAAGACCATCTGCCTTTCGTGTGCCACCTCAACTTCACCGCCACTGGGGGAAACTACGGTGATATTATACAGGTTAGTTTCTTCATTATCAATAGTCCGTAATACTAGAATCGTATAGGTAGGTGGACCGATGACCTGGTAAAGATCGTAGGTACCAGCTGGATGCGGAAGGCCTAGGACCAGCCTCTGTGGAGATCTTTGGGGGAGGCCTATGCTTAGCAGTGGGCGTTTTTCGGATGATATGATGATGAGGTACCGGTACACGGAATAATATGAAAATAAGTTACTGAAGTTTTTAAGTGCAAAAACTTTATCGTACTTTACAATAGAAAAAGTCAAAAGAAGAGCACGATAAAGGCAAGTATTAGGTATCCACAGAAATCTAACTAAATTGACTTATTTAATCCACAGAAACCTACAGCGTCGGTGGCCGAGCGCTTAGAGTATCCGACTCGTAAGCCAGAGGTCCCGGGTTCGAATCCCGCTCCGACTATGTACCAATGACTGGTTTCTGAGTTATGTACATTATTTGAATACTAACCGATGCTCTTACGGTGAGGGAAAACATCGTGATGAAACCTGCACATTCAGGCGACTGGATGTGTAACCATGATCCAATCTGGTCAGGTTCCCCTGGTAGCAGGGTCATGGAGGTCAGATGGCAGTCGCTCCACTGTAATTACCTGACCTGACAAATCCTGGATCATGGTCATGGCGGACCCCGGGCTCTCGTGCGCGAGAGCACAACCGGGACTTTAACGCCAAGATGATGATGATGATCCATAGCTGCCGCAAGAGTATTTGATTTAGATATAAACCCATACTGTTGTTCCATTAAAAATATTTTCTTGGTTAAATTTTCATTAAGCCTGTTATATATTATTTTTTCAAATACTTTAGACAGCACCGGTAGGACGGAAACGGTATTTCTCTATCGTAATAACGGTAATAGATACACACACGAAACTTTGTATGAAGTAAATGCTAATACTAGTGTCTAACAAAAAAAAAAAACCTTTCAAGCGTGAGTTGGACTCGCGCTAAAAGGTTTCAAATTTAATCAAATTTAACGAATTACACATTGCTCTTTAAACTCTTTTTATTGGTAGTGGTACGCAACCCTTTTGTGATTTCGACTTGGCCGGTTTTATTATAAAAAGAAATAGATAATTAAAAAAAACCAATCGAATTTACGTTATAAAAAGTACCTACGTCTTGTAATTAAATAGTTTGAACTTTTTAAATAATTTAACAGCTCATTAATACGTAATTTTTTTTCCTAAATAACTAGTATGACTAGCTTTTGTCCGCGACTTCGTCGACGTACAATTCGGTATTTACTTTCCGTACCCCTTCTCAGAATGCGACTGAATTTCGGGATAAATTGTAGCCTTTGAGCTATTCTGATCTATAAGTAACCTATTGTCAAATTTTATCAGAATCCCTTTACTAGTTTTTGCGTGAAGAAGTACCAAACATCCAAATATTTATACAAACTTTCGTATTTGTTATATTAGTATGATATGATTAGCTGAATTCTGGAACAAATTATTGTTCTTACTTTTTTGACACTATCGTACAAAGAAGTTAGAAGTCAACCTCTTTGACTTGCGCTCTAAAGATTTTACTAGATGGTTTTTCAAAGACCCTATACATTACTTAGAAGTTCAATATACTCTTAGGTTTACTTTAAAATCGATACAATAGGACTCTGAAAAAAAGTCCGCCTGGATTTTTATCATCTTATGGTTTCTGTCCCCCAGCAACTAGTTTTTGCTGTAACAATTCATCTACCATTCCACATTTACATTCGGTTTAATAAATTCGATTTTGAATGCTTGTGACTAGATATTAGAGGCGTTCTGTATTGTTTCTGATGGTTTATCTCTGCGTTTAATTATTCAAACTCAAATTAAAAAAAAAAATTATTGATTAGGACATTAAATATCTCTTTCAATCGTCAAATTGTCAATTAGACATGTATTGATTAGAAAATTTGTTTGGATTAGAATATGATTTATTAATACTAGTTTCACACTTCAAAATAATCTCTGTACCTGTAACTACAATATTCATTTCGATTTCAATATTCATTTTGGGATCCTCACCATTGCTTCACGTCAATTGACAGTAACGAAGCTTCTCCAGTACCTACATCTGAATATTACTCAAGAGTTATTGTATTAACGGGAAGGGTGCTAGAGGAATATCTGTCTCATTAATAACTTACGCTCCGACGATGAAACTGTGTTACTCTACGGATATTGCGCCATCTATACCGTAATACCTACTATGATCTACATTTCAAAGGAATATTTGTTACCGAATGGTGCGCTGAATAGTATTTTAGATAAGGATCTAGCGTTCGAACTTGGAATATTGGACGATCTATTAGCACGGGAATTATGGACGATATGAGAATTGACACCGTTTGACTGATTTCTAGGTTGTTTTATGTTCACTTTTTATTTGTTTATCTTGGAAAGCTAACAGCTACAATACAGTATGTATAGGTAGAATAATTAGGTACAATGGATTGCCAATTAGAAGCTTTTACATAATATAGTATATACTTAGAAACCAATGAGAGGTGATAACACCGACTGAACATTATAAAAACTATCGGTATAGTACTCGCTACACGAGCAGCCCCTGGCAGAGATAGATAAAGTTATGATTTTAGGATCTTCATGACAAATCCAATTTATTTTCACAGTTAACATTGCAACACCCACGCATACACATATTATTATGTGTAATAAAAATGCATAGCATCGCAGATAAGATGTCGCGACGTTCGTGATGCTTGTAATTATCTTTTATACCAGACAATGATAAACAGAACAAGTCGGAGACTCGGAGTGTATAGGGTGTTCCTAGATAGGCTTGCTCCATCTTCGGTCGCATCATCATATACCAAGGTGAAATGGCTGGCTAGTTCATATAAAAAACGTGTAGTGTACAGTTAATTTTAATACTATAGAACTCATATACAAATTGTATTAAATATTTGCTAATGCAAGTACACTTTATGAATTGGTTGTCTATTTTGAGGTGACGTAACTATAAATTTTCGGATTTTTTTCTTTTCATGTGTTGCTTGTTGCTTGGCATTGCTTCTTGCTGAATTTCGAAAACGAAAAGTGCCCTATAGGCTTTAATTTCCTTACAAGCGTCAAAATATGCAGCATAAACGGTCGTATCTTATGATTTCGTTAGTATATGATATTACTTTCAATTGGATAACTCTAAATAGCGTTTCTGAGACAAAAGGTTCTTGACAGACGGACAGTTGTAAAAGAAAGGTATTTCAGAAAATTCGTCTAAATTAGTCTTTAATTTTTTTATTGCGTAGGGAGGCACACAGACCGACGGTTCACTTGATGGAAAGTGGTCACCGTTGTCACACAGTCGTGACAGTCGTGTGGAGAACATCTAAAATCTAAGGATCGATGCCTCCTTTGAGGCACCTTTTAGCTGATTATGATGAAAATAAATTCTACCAACGCACATCAAATACCTGTAATGAACGTAAAAACGTAACAGGAAAGAAATCTACCGACCCATAATCTCCATCCGTTTGTTTCAGTTGACATTCGACACTTTCACAGTCGGAAAGTTTGTCTCCTTCACGTCAGATGGTTGTCCAGATGGTCACATGACCATTGTGGAGCGGAGTCCTGCCCCGCCCACGGGCCAGTGGTGTGGCTCCGCTTGGGGGTACACGGTTTACTTCAGCGAATCGGACTCCATCAACATGACCTTGAGCCTGGACAGGTTGAGTCAACAGGTATGTGGTTTTAACCTTTAATGTTTGGTATAAGAAATTATTGTGGATGATGTTTAGGGGGCGTTTTTAATTGCATAGTTTTTTTATCGTTTATCAGATTACACACAATATGTTGTACACATGATAAAATATACACGATAGGTCACAGAAATGTACGATACAATTATTTCTGCTAATAAAATTTTATCCAGCAGGCCTAGCACCTATAATGATAATAGACGATAATTATAGTGTTTGTAGTAAAACTATTAATGCATTACTAGTTAATGCACATCGGCTAGTTTTGATTTCTTATTTACACACACGCGTACGACCAAGGCGACGCTCTATGGATGAACACGAAATAAAGTGCGCGAACAAGTTCATGTCTATCAGACACGACCACTTAAATAATTCGGATAGTAAGTATTGAAGGCCCGATACATCGCCATCTCACTCGGTTGGGGTTAGAACGAATGAGATGGCGATTTATCATCCTTTCAAATTAGACGGTCGGGCTCGATGGACATGAACTCGCGCGCGCTATCACCAATATGCATCGACTTCTGTATCATGTTGTCGCGATGGCGTTTAATAAAATTAACAATTTATTGCATTGAATTATAGAGTTGTTTAATTTTATAATGATGACTATTTTTATACTAAACCGACGTTAATGTATGAAAAGGAATGAATAGTGAATGTGGAAGAAGCGAGAGAGATCTGTCAGGACCGTAGCAATTGGAACGATGTGATCTCTGCCTACCCACGGGAAAATATCTATTTTTATATGTGAACTAGAAGATTAACTAGTATATTGAATCCCTTACAACATCACATTCAATTCCTATTCTTATTGAAAGGTTCCATTTTCCCAGAACGTAAAACACATTTCTGCGGAGCTAACTCAACACAAAACGCTTTGCTTGCTTCAGTTTAAACACAGGAGCTCAGTAGCAACCGCTTCTATCTAGCCATCAACAAACATTTGCCCGGCCTCGCCTCGACGTCACGTAAAACTCAACTTTACGTTTACTTAACAAATTACACAATTATTTCCGTTAACATCAGCGCTGACACGTTAATTTAGAGTTTTTGCACATAACAAAGTTAATCCGTATAAATGAACAACAGTGTATTTATCTTCATTAAGAGTCTCCTGCTAAGCATCCCTTTGTGTTTTACTGACGTGACGTAACTAACTACGTGTTTTCGCCTCTGACTTGACTAATATTTCACATCAGCCCGCTTTTAACGGTCCGCTGGTTTTCCTTTATCTGCTGTTAGCAGCCATATTATATGCAAGGGTTGAACTTTCGATCAATTAATTAAGCCCCGCTTAAAGACGGCCCGTAGCGGGGATAAGGCACGGCTATTGCCTTAATAAATGTTATTAGTCTCTCGTTCCTACCTCTTCTGCGTTCATTAAAACGATCGAACGGTCTCTTCTTATCTCTTTTGGTAAGCGGAGGTGATTGCGGGTGCTTTTGCATGAAAAATTACCGTTTCATTTCTTCTAAATATTTCGTCAGGTTTGTATGTAAGCGCCTCCCTATAGTTGCTTTTGTGATTTCGGCAGGATCCGAATGTCTGAGGAACACGTGATTACGCATAAAAATTTCAAAAAATACCATCGGCCTTCACAACAGGAACAGAAAATCGTACTTAGTACAAAAATATTTCTTCTTCTTATGTCTAGTTTCATAAATAAATCGCTTACCTACATAATTATACATTTTAGAAAAAACATCGCATAGACGTATCTGAATTTAAACATACTTCTCTCTAATAAGGAACACCCTCGGGACTTTACTGACACTAATTAGCGAATGTCGAGCTCGTTCGTAGAAGGCGGCAAAGAGGCTTAACATTCTTACTTTTTCCAATTTAATTATAAAAAGAGGTATAGGAACTTCTATTTGTTATTTAAAAACGATATCGATCCTTTCTTTAAAATTGATTTTGTTCCAATATCCGTAGAAGGTAATCTATATCAAATCCTAACCTCAATAGCCACGTAAACTCAACACTAAGACGTTATTAGATACAAATTTTCATCCCGTCACCATTATCCTCTTACTCCTACTTAGACACCTACACGGGCCGATTAAGCCGGCTCGGAACAATAAGCCGAGTGTAATAACGAAGTTACTTGACAGCCCTGTTTGGTTGCAGGGCGTTGGTTACAATTTCGACTTCAAGTTGGCATACAAGTTTCTGAAGAGGAGCGAGGCGCGGTTGCGGTATGGGAACGCGACTCTTGGGGCATGGAGGGGGGAAAGGGTGCCGGGGACCTACTGCGACCGCATGCTGAGCGATTGCGACCTGCGCGCCTGTCGTATTCAGTCGCCCAACTTCCCTGGTGTATACCCGCGGAATGCCACCTGCACGTATCGCATCGAGCACACCAAGGTGAGTGATCTCATTGTAGACAGGAAAAGTATTTGGAGCGGCCTGCTAATATCTAGAAATCTCAATTCTGTATCCTTACACCTTCCGAAGAAGAAAACGAAACAAATAGCGAACGAAGCGAATACAAACGGGATAAACTAACGTTGATAATAAAGTCTGGAACATCAGAAGCGCATGAAAATGAAACATTACGATAAGCATGATCCTGGTTATCAACCGCTGTGTCTCCACTTTGCAGTACTATACGTCATGACTGTATTTTATACAATAATAATATTAATTCACAATATAACATCAAATCAACGAAACGAAATGCACTCGATTAGAAATGAAATTCATCAAATTATCAATTAACCAGAACTGAAACTGAATACTAACCGACATAATAATATTATCGACAAATTAGTAGAAATAATATGTTATCCCGCATAGAACAATTATATTAACCCAATTAACGACGAAGCCGTATGGAATCAGCATTATTTTGACAGCATCACGTACGCGAATGGAAATAATGATGCTCCCGCGAATAATCCTGATGCGTAGGTCATTAAAAATTGACAAGAGGACGTGTGAGTAATGTTGGTAGCAGCGGTTGACGTGGCAGTACTAGTGAATATTTAATTTTAAATTCCCACCATGCTGCGAAATAGTATGGAATATTTCATGAATGGTCTGTTTCGTGTGCGATGGTGCCGTTAACACAACATGACAAGAGCGCGGCTAATTGTATTAGAACTGTACGATATGTCGTGTTATGTCATTCTTCTAAAGCGAAGGCAAAGTAGTTAGTGTGACTGTTGCAGTAGGTAGTACGTATGCCTCTTTAAAGTAGAATTTTTTTCCTTTTCGTGAGGTTTATTTTATTGAAAAGTAAATTTAGAGGAACGTAATTTTAAAGTTTTCAACTAAGTTACCCTGCTGCAATAAACGGCAAATATTAACATTTTTGTCGATGTTATTTATATTAGGTACAAATTATGCTAACATATATATTTTGTTTCAGATACCAGCTGATAAACACGTATTGCTAGCTGTAAGACAAACGAACAGTCACAAAATACATATCAAAGACCAAATAGTAAAATATGATAGGAGCCAGCGTGTTCTGAAGTAAGTTTCATTAAAATTTGTGTTTTTTTTTTCTAAAATATTTAAAGGATTGGAGGTTTATAATGTAAGAATTTGTTACATTATAAACCTCCAGAGAGTTCCATCGATTCTTTAAAGATTGTTGCCAAAAGCAATATCACGGATCATTGTTTAGTAGGAAAGTGCTTTGAGTTAGGACCTATAAACCTACCAGGAGAAAAATAAGATGGAATTTCTGATCGAAGTATCGTTTGCTGCTGACTCGAGAGTGGCTGTAAAATTTTTGCACTCACCCATCTACCAACTTCGTAAGATTACTTTAAATTACCTTTTAGAGAAATTGCATTAGAAATAACATCCTTAATTTACCTATTAATAAAGTGTATTATACTATGAAAGCAAATGGAACTCTTTCAACATATTTTAAAATTATATTTAGATATATGCATAGCTACTTTAAAAAGAATGCATACAAATAATACGCTTCAATAAATGAATAAAATCGGGAAATTTTTCAAATTGACGTTCTTGCTTGAACAAAGTCAAGTTCCATTATTAAAATAATTTCCTTTCTTGACATAAGCTTCTTATCGAAACCGTAGAAGACTTTGCCTTTTCAAAATGAAATAATGAATTTGGCAGCGGTTTTAACTTTGTATACGAACGAATACAATAAATTGAATGATGTCGATGTATTTCTTTATTTGTATAGGTAGTTACTAATAACAGAGCTTGTTTTGTATATCTAAATATTATTATGCAAAGGTAATTCAGTCTGACAAAATGTTTACGTTTACACGCCTAAACCGCTGAAAAGATTTGGATAATATTTGGCAAACAGATAGATGGCAACCTATGGGGAAGGACATTCCGAAATTGACTGTACATGTACTTCATATGCGCACTCGGCTTTATCGAACTATATGAGGATGAAGTCGCGGGCAAAAGCTAGTTAACTATCTATATTACAAAATGTAGTTTCCTATGAAACTAATATAATATTCTATTTACTTGCGAACCGATCAAGGTTTCGTATCAATTATTCCCAACTCAGCACAATCTCGGCAAGACTTATATCCCACCTCCACCCAGGGTCCTATCGACCTCTCGGTCATACGGACCGCGTAGACCTAATCTCGGATGATTCGCACGCTTTCTTGCCGGTGGCTTTTTGGGTGTGCCAAATACAAAAGACCATCATTCATATATTAATGAGCGGTTTGTTGTAGGATTTGGGACCAGTGCAACGTGGTGCAGGATTATTTGACGGTCTGGGATGGCGCTACCCGGGACTCTCCGGTACTGGTCCGGCTGTGCGGGGGCGACGCGGTACCTGACATCATCAGTAGGGGCCCCAACATGCTGTTGGAGTTCCACACGTCACCTTACGATAACCCGTTCCATCCTGTGCCGTTGAGCTATTTGCCGGGGTTCGAGCTTGAGGTTCAGGTAAGGCTTTTAGAGTAACACTTCATGAAATGATTGCTGTACTTCTGTTATTGACAATCATCGAGCCCTTCCACATACAGAAGGCGCTATTCTTAGAAAGTTTTAACGTTTCAAGCATATTATCATCAACATACATGAAATCATTAGTAAGACTGTTTGTCCACTGCCACCACCGGGACGTCACCGAGAACGAGATGACAGCGCCGAAGTATAGTAATGCATACATTTATCCTATGACTGCCTGTTCGCTGCACAGACGTCCCCGAACGCCGTCATCCCGTTTGCCGAAAATAGTATGGAACTCGGCCCAAGAAAACACGTTTGTATTAAAAGAACACACCGCGCCGCTCGCTATAATAAACTGATCCATCGAGATCGTCGCGGTGGACACATGATCGCCCTCACGTCATCTTGAACTCGGGCGGTGAAGTCCCAGTGACGATGGTGATGGACAAATGCACAAACAGTGCTTTGGACGACTCGAGCCTTCTACAAATTATCTCCACGCTTGGCAGGCTGATTAGAAGTTGAAGTTTGTAAACACATAACAAACAACGCTGCTGTAACGTGCTGTCCGTTTCTTGGTCTACGGAGGTTGTCTTCATTTATTGACCTTAGTCGCTTTGACATCCGTTGATTACTGCTTTAATCTGCGCTGCCGGATATAATTATAAGATAAATAGATATATATTCGGTCGGCCGACAATGTCTGAGATAGTAGAACTTTAACTTAGAACTTTTAAGACTCATGAACATCGAACACAAACAAAACAAGAGACGCAATCCTTCAAATAGCATAAAAGAGTATTCTGTAGCAAATTTTCGACGCAGCGATATTCAAGTCGCTCAAGCGTGAAGTTTATGATTATAGCCAACCTCCCAAGATACAAACTGTTAGTCAGCTATGACTAAAATATCTTGATCCTTACAGAAAAAGGTACCGTACGTAACGTACTCTGTACAACACAGTGCGTATCAAACAACATTATACACTAATAACGCTGCCGCTAAGCAGACGTGTGCACATTTATTTTCCCGGACGCAACGAGCACAATATCCCTGTGCTATATGACGGGAACAACTGCGTCCGACGGAGCTGATATCATTTCAGGGATTCTAGAAAGTTCCGTTATTAGCAGTAAACATTCCCCGGCAGGTGTTGTACGTGGACAAAGAGTCGCACTCGTACGTGCGCGCGGATGGTCGCTGCCGGTTCGTTCTGCGCTCCTCGGACAAAACCAGCGGCGTACTCAGGAACCCGAGGCACTCGCTGCCGCCGAACACATCCTGTGTTTACTATTTCCAGGTAAGTTAACACGACAAACATGCCGAGGCACTGACAAAACCAATACACGGAACCGTACGGTACCTACATTACGATGACGATTAATGTTTAATGTTATGTTTTAAACTACCGCAATCATTATTACATATTTTAAAAGTATGTTCCGGGATTCCTACCGAAAACTAAAATCAAAACAAAACTGTGTGTCGTAAACAAAGGTGACGACTCTGTATGAAACCCGGTGCATACTTTCAGTAAAAAGTCAGTATTTTAGCATTTCACAGCGTTATTTGTATGGTTTTCCGATGTGAAATAAACATTTACAACGAGCAAGTTGAAAGCTACTAGATCACGGATATTTCCGTGTAATTTGCCAGCAATAACAGTGGCTGTAAACGTGCCATCGGAGGCGGAATCAACAGCCCGAGGCGAACACGCGAATAGTGCTTCAGTCCTAGTCAATTAGACCGATTTATGGCACTCGGCGAAAATTACTACCTAACCTTCTCGCTGAGCCCCAATGACTGTGGATTTATAGCTGAATACCTAAATAACGGCTAAGCCCTCAGAAATACAAGTAATTAAAGTTACGTAGTCAATTAGCTTAAAAGTTACGCCAGTTCTATATCGTCGTTATGCTAAAATCGCCCATTTTGAGGATAACAATGAATTTAGTTTCCACTTTAGTGACTATAAAAATATATTCAGTGGTCATCCTTTATTCTAATTCAGCTTGAATTATTATGCAGGGCCGCGCCAACGAAATAGTTTGGGTCTCTTTCGTGAAGTACCATTCGGCTGGTACCGAACCAGCTGGCTTTGATCAGCAGAAGGACTGCTCTTCGCAGCTGACGATATGGGACGGAGCCGCGCCTGATGCTGACCTCGACAGAAAGGTTTGTACTAGCCTTCTTTCCTTAACGAATTTCGTAAACGTGTATATAACACAACACCTACATGTGTATCACCTCCCATCACCGAGCCAACAAACGAAATCCAATCAACCTATCTCCCTTTATCGGCCGTAAAACTTTAATATTAAACCCGGTGTATGTTTGAGCTGAAGGCAATTAGTGAATGAAAAGTTAGATTAATGTTGAGATACGGGACGGGATGTGTGCAGTTAATCTTGTGAAATCGAGTTCGATGAAAGCGGAAGAAAGGCGTTGCTCGCCAGGAATCGATACGCGAACTAAGAATGCGCACTGCAAGTGGGGTACATTCGTATACGTATAGGCATTTTTATGTGTAGAGTGTAGTATTCAAACTATGTCTTACCTAATTATAAAGTTGATTAAGAAACAGTATCTCATTATCTTACTACAAGATACATCGCTAAAAATAAGTGAAGAATCATAAGCTCAATAAAACCGCACTCTTGCACACTCAAGTATCATGATTATGAATATTGTAACAGTGGAAGATTAACTCGAGTTGAGAAATGGCGGAAAATATCAGGACTCATAACAGAAGCGACATAAAATTGGTCGGCGTTTTCCCCCTTTAGTATTCGCAGCATTTCGCATTGCCAACTACCGCCATACCGCTACCTCGATGCCATTCTACTGCCAACTATTCCAACCTCCCTACTTGACGGTGGGAGCCAAACATTAATTTTCTTTAATGTGTCTGAGCACTCTTACAGAGTTCTCTAGCCGACTGCACTGCGGTGTTTCGTTCCATTCATTCGGCATTCCACCGCTTACATTAAGAATGGATAACCGGTACTTGCAATTTTTTCTCCGCCACTTTAATAAGAAAAGTTTAAAGGAAGCAGTCTGTAAATGCTGCCACTGACTTGAATTAATAGTTTGGCGTTTGTTTTATATTTAAGTTCAATTGTTGTGGCCTTTGCTGGGAACCTCTATTATTGCTCAGTAAATAAGTTTACAATTGTTTTTAGTGAAGTCGTTAAGTATTTTTTCCTAGTAAAAGAAGCAAATGATTTAACTTCAGCTCCTGACCCATAGACGCTTCCTTCTATTAAATATCATCATTATGTCGTTTGCGAGACAACCACCGTTCAAAGCGTCATATACTCTAATGAAACCTATTGGCTTGTCCTATCAAAAACCTATCAGTGGATGTACTAACATGACAATGAGTAGTCATAAAACATTTCATACTCTAACACTAAAATTTTGCTCACAGCTGGACATGTCAGACAAGAAGTCGTTGCTTGGGTCGTTCTGTCGCGAGGAATCCCCGAGGCTCTGCGACCACGCACTGCTGTCCAATGCCACTCGGGCCACCCGACCCTGCGCCCCTTCGGAGAGCTATATCACTACTGGTTCGGCACTTACCATATTGCAGGTAATGTACTACTACCATTTTATTTTTGAACTTCACTTGTATGTCCTGCAATCTTGCAAGCCTAATTTGACCTACTTTTCAGCATTCTGGTATACCTATGTAGTTTACCATGGAGCTGGTTTGGTGGAGTGCGACGGCGGTGATAGAATGTACTTAGTACAACAAAATAACGCCATCGTGTTTGGGCTCTTTGAAATGGTATCGATGAGTACTATACTGCACGATAAAAGCTTGTTATGAAAACTTTTTTAATGATAACTTTTTAAAAATAAATAGCAAAAACAGACCAACACCAAATTAGCTACCTCCTTTTTGGAGGCAAATGAGGAAGCGAGCCAGCTGGTGGATAGTTAGGCCGCCCATAGACAGCCGCAACACGTAAATTAGGAAATGTCCGCAAACGCTTAGTGCAATGTCAGGTAAAACGAAAAGCTCTAGTGACATTAACGTCAAGATGATGATGATGACAGGTAAAAGCCCGCGGGGGACGGCTAGTATACTTGTATACTTATCCCGTAGGGGATAGGTATGTAAGATACACAATATGTTCGAAGGCACGTAAGCTATTGCCATTTCTATAGGGATACCATAATTAACATCTTCTCTTCCTTCCAATTAACATCCTCATCTAATTAGCGCCTGGCATTCATTTATATTTGCGTAGTTGCTTCAAAAGTAAAACACAGCACAATATCAAAGCTCCCAATGTGTAAAGCATACCTACTTATACCCGAACGCGTTGCACAATGCACGACAAAAGGCACACGGAATTTCTGTGTAAAATATGCAAAACACAAAACCTGGGTTTCTGGAAGTGGCACGTACATGAAAAATGCGTGTTAAATATTTTGTGCGCGGCTTTACGCCCCGGTTAATCTGTTGCGGTGAACCGGCTCGTTTATTGATCGAAACGCAAAATGTTATGCATAATACTGAATTGGTTAATTTTGGTGGGGTGACCGGCAGCGTGCAGATCTTTACAATATAGCAACAACTCCCCCACTCAAGGGTTTAAACTAAATAAGAAATAAAGACAGAATCATACTGAACGCAAAACTACGCCATACTGTGTATACGTACACGGTCACACGCACACATTGACAACCAAACTAGGCCTGGACGTTGAAAAAAAAACACCATGGCACACATGTTTATGAAACCGGCGTCATGACACTGTTGACAGCGTAGACATCTCTGTATTTCTTACTAAATCTGAGTGAAGTGTGGTATCGTGACCAGCTAAGAGGGCGTTGTAGTCCAGAAAAAACGTTTCCTTAAGAAATGCAATCAACCACGCCCTCGACTAATGTGGACGAGGCTCAAATGTTAATAATGATGAGATGCAAAATTGTATCGTAAATATAAAAAAGTAGACCAGAATTCAAACGCATTTTGAAGGCAGGCCCAACGTAAGATAAGTAAAAATATAGAGGAGTAAAAAAATACTAAAATACCTTAGAAAATATATAATACGTTACAAGCGCAAACCAAACAATATTCCATTCATTTGCCGGAATACAAAGTAAACACAATTCAATATAAACTCGAAACAACAAGCTACGTCAGTCTTACAAAGTATTAGTTTGTTATAACATCGTGAGTTGAATGATAATGTCTGCTGAACAAATCTAAAACGTCTTTAATTCCCACAGAGAATCCGATCGTGATTCCATTATTTGACATTGTAAATCTCGCAATTTAGTGGGATACATTTTATTTGAAATCAGTTGTAAGTTATCTATGTCAACGATGAACACTTTAATATCAACGCATTTTATAAGATTAACGTTCTAAGAATCTGCGATACTAAGAATAAGTAGGTACCATTTTCAGCATCTCGACCGTCTCAGAGACCAGATTACTCCACTTATAAGGATACGTAGATAAAACGAAAGACCCCTATCCACGAATAAAGTCTCAAGCTAATTGAAAATTAACATTGACACCAAATGGTGCGTAAAGTGCCACGTCACTCCGTTCCCCCGAATAGTCCCAAGCGCTGCTAAGTGCAACAAAGGTCTATAATTAATTCATGCCCCTCATTCCGTACAGAGGAAAGCTATTTCCTTTAGTATTTTATTCTCTGTGGCGCTGTCGGAATTTTTCTGCGCAGTGAAACATTCATTGGTAGAGTACAGCCCGAGACAGATAAGTCACGTGCTCTCAGAGCATTGCATTTGCCATGGTGAATAATGCAGGGGGCACGTGCGAGCCACTCCGCGCGCCCCGTGATGGAATGCCGTGCTGTTGTCGCGTTGTACAGCGCCATCTAGTGCCGGCTAGAGAATTTGACACGGATTTACCACTGTTTCTAAATTTCATGTAGTGATGTTGGGGGAATTCCCTCGATGCTAGTAGTATGGATGGAAGTAATCCCTGGGGGCGGGAAGTTAGAGTCGTGATTGGCGGTTGAGATAATATTAAGAATGCAACAATAACTATGTATCTTAAATACGATAAAATTTAAGATGAAGTAGTAAATGATTTGTAGATACCTAATAAGTGATTTGAAGAACAGGATTGAATTGGAATTTTTGAAAGCTTTATCTACCCGCATAGCCATAGGTAGAGGTATATGTACCTACTTGCATTAAAATAAAGCTGAAATAATAATTCAATCTGATATTTATAAAAGTTGAAAAAGAAATGGTCACAAACCCAAGTGTAGCGTAAGCAAATATTGGGACAGAAAAAAGTTAAAACACCCAAACGAGACTAGTATCATAATGAAAGTAATAAGCGTAATATAGGTAGATGTATATGTAGATACGTGACTCATAAACTGGGTTGTAAAAACGCTGAAACTCCTTCAGGGAATGAGGCCTTGCCTTTCAGAAAATTGGGTAACTAGATTAGTGTAAGCGTAGTTTATATACGTATCCTTATAAAGTTCATAAAACCTTGGTACTGGATCTTCATAAATAAGCGAGTTCACGTACTAGTCAGCTGCAAACGCTGGCTCATGTGGAGAACACTCTGCCACTCTACTTAATTAATAATACCTCACAGTCAGACTTTGTATTACTAAAGATCGGTAGGATATTTATAGCATTCCTGGAATATTCGAATAGCTGGGCTCTATTAATGTAGCAAACGTGGTATTAAACAAGATGTTAGAGTCACGAGTTGGGAGCTCCTTATTCAATATTAAATTCAACAGAGGAAGGACTGAAGGAAGTTGCTTAACTAAATATTTGAAGTTTTACTACACCACACAGACTTACTTCTACGGAGGGAATTGGAAATTTCGAGATTCTAGACGTCTTAAGCGATGCAAACTAGGAAATATTTAGCGGACACTCATTAGTTGATTAAAGCTAATAAGAACTCGTAATGTAACAGCGTAGGTATACTAGAAAGTCAGGCTTAGAATAAATTGAACGTTAGAATATGGACATCCTCAAAGAATATCAGATATTAAAATTTAAAGTAATAGCATTTTGAGATTTTGGAATGTTCGTAATACAAAAATTGCAATATTGTAATTTCCATGATATGTCATTACAATGTAACAGTCATCATCATCATCATCTTGGCGTTAATGTCCCGGTTGTGCTCTCGCGCACGAGGGCCCGTGGTCCGCCTTGACCACGATCCAGGATTTGGCAGGTCAGATAATTACAGTGGAGCGACTGCCATCTGACCTCCATGACCAGAGGAACCTGACCAGATTGAATCATGGTTCCAGTCGTCTGAATATGCAGGTTTCATCACGATGTTTTCCCTCACCGTAAGAGCATCGGTTAGTATTCAACTAATGTACATAACTCAGAAAACAGTCATTGGTACATGGCCGGAGCGGGATTCGAACCCGGGACCTCTGGCTTACGAGTCGGATATTCTAACCGCTTGGCCACCGACGCTCTCATCACAATGTACCAGTACTTACCTGTAATACTGTCCAGGTATGCCAGCCAAGATGATGATTTCTATTTATTTATTTATTTGTGTTTGGGAATACTTACAGCTGTTACAATTAAGTATATTGATAACTTTAAACATCTTTACGCCAATTACAATTTTATGCGTTCTTCATGATAATAATCATGTCAGTATGAGGTTTTTGTAAATGCAAATGAATATATTTCTTGTTAAGCTAGCTTCAATAATACAAAGCAGTTATTGCGATAAAATTTACATATATCCTTTGTTAGGCAGTTTCAGGGAGACAGAGACACTATTCCGCTTGTGATGGTCGTGACAAACCTTTCTCGCTATGGCGCTGGTATGATATCCGTACAATAGTATTATTTTTGTAAACGTTAAGGTGTTACATATAAATGGGTAGTTCTTACATATTCAGCCAATATACAGAGGCATGCAAAATAGGTCAGACACTATTTACCATCAATATTAAAATCTAAAATATCTTTTACAGAATGAAAACATCGGTCAATTAGTCAATTAAACAAATCCTTCTTAATTTAATAATCGGTTGCTCTTTTGATAGTGAGATAACTTAAGATTAACGGTCAGCTTCATAATTTTCTTATCGATTTTGATTGCGTTGTACAATTATGTCATATGAAGTGGATCGAATGATTAATAATAATAATAATAAGTCTTTATTTTGATAAGCCAGTTCAAACTCAATACAATAATTATCAATACAATAATTATATCTAATTAATTAATTAATCGAACTTATTACTAAGTACATTATGGCCTGTATTTTAAATACTTACAAATTATTTATGTCCCCTGATTCTCAAGCTAAGTGAAACTTGTGTTATGAGAATCAGTAGTTCCACACTGTGTCTGCCACAATAATTTGCAAACTGACATTATGCCTGTTGTTATGTACATTATAAAACAAACAAAGAGAAAAAAAAAAAAAAAAAAAAAAAAAAAAAACAAAAAAAAAAAGTAAAGCAAAGCAAAATAATCTAGAGAGTGTATTTGGTTGTGTGTGCGTGTGTGTGTATGTATGTATGTGTGTGTGTGTGTGTATATGTATGTGTGTGTGTGTATGTATGTCACGATTATATACATCAATACAACACATCATCATATCACCAATAAGCTAACTAGTTATTTCAGTAGTTCCTCAGTACTGCTATAGTCTTGTAGTTTAAGCCATTCTTTTAAATATTGTTTAAGTTTATGCGAGTTCAGTGAGTTGATTTTAAGAATTCCGTCGATTTTGTTATACAATTTCGCACTTATGCATTTGTACTGCCTTCCGGCATAGGATGTTCGACAAATCTCGTTGGGGCAGGCTTGTTTCATTCGTCTGCCTGGTTTAGGGTCGTGTATTAATGGGGTAGTAGAGTGGCGCCGTAGTAAGCATCGCATTATATAAATTTGTCTAACAGTTAGGACTCCAGTTTCTTCATAAAGAGCGTGCGTAGGGTATCTAAACGGTTTACGGTTTGCAACTTTAAGTACTGCCCTTTGTGCCCTCTCAAGAGTCAAAAATATGGTTTTAGCCGCACCACCCCAAACCGGAATACAGTAGGATAACAAAGATTCACAGAGAGCAGTGTAGACCATGTTTAGAATTAATTTATTTGCTGAATCTCTCAACTTTTTAAAGACAAAAATCAGTTTTCTGACACGATTTGTCAACTGATTTACGTGTGGATACCACGTGAGACATTCATCAACCACCACTCCTAGATATTTAATAGTAGGTACCCGACTGAGAGCGGGACAACAACAGTCCACATCATCGAAGCAACTGTGAGCCCTTACATTGACAGAGTGCTCGGTTGGCAAAAGATGTTTTCTTAGACCAAATGTGATATATTTCGTCTTATCTGCATTGAGGGTCAAAAGATTTGCAGAAAGCCATTTAGCGGCTTGAGTAAGCGCATTTTCTGCGAGTAGGGCCGTCTTCTGCCAGTCATCACCCTGAACTATCAGGGCGGTGTCATCTGCATAGCAGACTATTTTACAGTTTGGAATAGCCAGTTGACAAAGATCATTGACGTAGATTGTAAACAAAGTGGGACCCAATATACTCCCCTGCGGGACACCAAATGTTATAGGTGCATCCTGACTTATACACGAACCGATGGTCACACACTGAGTGCGATTAGTCAAATAATCCGAAAGCAATTCAAGTGGTTTACCCCTAACTCCGACCATTTCCAGTTTCTTAATTAGCAGTGGGATAGAGACCGTGTCGAAGGCTTTTGAGAGGTCAAGGAAGACACCAATGCACTTCTTTTTTTTGTCAACACCTTGTACAATATCATTGCAAAGAGTAGCAATAGCATCCTCCGTTGATTTACCCCTTCTGAAACCAAATTGCGATTCGGATATTAAATTATTACGTTTAAGAAAAGCTACTAAACTATTATTAATAATTTTCTCAATAATTTTAGAAAGAGCAGGAAGAACAGATAAGGGTCGATAATTACCAACATCGTGTTTGTCTCCTGATTTATAAATTGGGTGAATTACAGCTTTTTTAAGAGCTCTGGGAAACCTTCCTGTTTGAATCGCCAGGTTGCATATATGAGTTATGACAGGTGCTAATGTTGGGCTAGCACATTTCAAGATTTTTGATGATATTCCGTCGTAACCTACCGCACAATCACCCCGGAGACCTGTGATTAAGTTTTTAACATCTTGGTCTGAAACGTCTAGAATAGTCATAGAATTAACTGGAGGCGCTCCGAAGCGAGAGGTATGGGAGTTATTACTAGATTCTACAGTAATTTTACTTGCCAAGTTTTGCCCTATTTCTGCAAAATATTTATTCACCTGATTTATCGACTGTGCTGGATTCTCCAGTGTCCCGAGCAGCTGGGAAGCGGATGTTATGACCTTGTTGGTGTCTGTTACCTTCTTTATTACATCCCACGTCGCCTTAGGATTATTCCTAGCTTTGTCAAATTCAGCAACCTCAAATGCCAGCTTTAATCTTTTTAATAGTTGGTTACAAAAATTTCGGTAACGCTTGTACGTAGTCGCAACTGTTATGTTAGTCGGTTGTGATTTGACTTGTCTGTGCATTCTGTCTCTGTTTCGGATGCACCTGAGCAACCCTGGAGTAATCCATGGTTTCGCAATTCTTTGTTTAGATGTAGTATTGACCATACTGGTATGTTTGTCGATAATTTTTTTAAGGGTGCTCATAAATATGTCCGTAGCCTCGTTAGCGTCTTTACTTGTCATTACTGTTGAGAAATCGTGTTGTTCTATATCTGCCACTGCCTCTGTAACGTTAATACGCGAGGTTTTGGAAATATTTTTGTTTTTTGTGCGTTCTAAGTTCAGACTCAGTAGAACCGGATTGTGATCTGTAATGGCCGATTTTAGTACAAGTGCTATTGCCGAAGTATTTGTTTTTAACATGGCATGATCTATGCAATTGTTTTGTCTAGTAGGGAAGAGGTGAGCTGGAAGGAGTCCGTGTGATGCCACGAGGTCAAGGTATGGACAATATGGTCACTAAGCGAAGCGTTTACATGCATAAACCCCATTGTGCGGATACAATATTGGATGTGGATATTAAACATCAGTATTATTACCACAGAAGTCCTCATACTTAATATTTTAAAGTTTTTTTAACCTCGCTCCCTTTTCCCACAGGAACTCCGGCAAGGTTCAGCGCTGTACCCTGTCTCTTTCGTCCTCCGC
Source organism: Blastobasis lacticolella (assembly GCA_905147135.1). Taxonomy (NCBI): domain Eukaryota; kingdom Metazoa; phylum Arthropoda; class Insecta; order Lepidoptera; family Blastobasidae; genus Blastobasis; species Blastobasis lacticolella. The sequence continues at coordinate 16,748,171 of LR990045.1, forward strand.
TACGAATTCGTGGATGTGAGCGAGCAAGGGCAGCCATTGGCTGGATCACAATCAGCTTGCGACAGAGTTTTCAAATCGGCTCAAACATATTCTGGAAGATTCCAAGCTCCACGTGCAATATTTTACTACGGCAGGGGTGGGTCACAAAATCTCACATGCATACTGAGGTAAGACATATTAACCACCTAAGAGATTTATGTACATTAAATACCATTCAATCGTTTTTTTTTTATGTAATATGGCTGACAAATAGGCAAGCGGGCTACTAAAGTGGTCACCGCCGCCTAAGGGTATCATCAACACCAGGGGTGCTACCGATGCGTTACCCGCCTTTAAGGAGACCTCTAAAATACCTCTTGAACGATCCCATGGCATAGTCCAAAGAAAACAAGTAAATTACTTTTTTTTTATATAGATAAATATAGTCAACCCTTTTCAACAGATTCGAAGCAAAACAAGGCGAGAGAGTACAACTAACATTCACCAGCACATACTTCGGTAACAAACACTGTGGCACCCACAAAGATTCCCGCACGAGTCGATGGAAATGCGATAGGCCTGCAAAAAGGACCATCGGAGGCGAAGGATTTTCCCAAATTGTCATTACCGAGTATCCTTGGGAAGGTGTTCCTATACAGAGAGATTGCCTGTGTACCAACAGATCGGATCCACTTACAATACACACTTTGACGGCGCCTGTCGTCGAAGTAAACTTTACTATAACGATGATGAATATTACAGAGGATTATGACGACTTTGCTTTTGAAGGTGAATATCGATTTGTACCCACGGGGCCGGGAGATGAAACTGTTTGTTCGACAGGATGGGGAGAAAGGCGCCTTCGAGGTAGCAGTGGGGAAATTAGACTTTTCGATAAAAGGAATTCACATATGACCTCAGAAGTGATCGGCGACAGGAATGTAATATCCGAAAGCGTCAGAGCAGAGGTCGCTTGTGTACACAGACCATGGCTTATTGAACCAGGAGGCGATGATGTCACACCAGTTCAAGGACGCTATCTATACATAAGAGTACCTGGCTATGAATTGAATTCAAATACACCAATGTGTTCTACGCCGAATCGATTATACATTTATGAAGCACGTGATACATCACGTCTCAGAGAAGTCTGCCCGGATGGAGAAAATTTCATAGAACTTTATTCACCCGGGTGGAAATCAGCTCAAACTCCGCTGGAGACATCTTTGAAACCGCATGCAAGAAGCTATGTCGTAGATTTCCTTCAACATGAACAGGCTGACTATTCAGTAAAATGGATTGAACTTATGAAGAAACCTATTTTTGAACATGATCCAGAATCAAGTCTGCTACCGGCGTCTTTTGTTCTGGAATGCCGTCACAAGTAAGTTCCAACTTTTTACTAAGTAGCCCTCACTTACAACAATTTCAGGACTACGGAACTAATTATGAACAAACAATGCAGATACATAATTTACAATAAACAGGCTTTTGCCGGCGGCAAGGTTTTGTGTTCCGTTTATTTTCCGTAAGCTATTCTACTTCTAATTCCCTTCCCGTAGCAATATCGAAAAATATTTTCTTAATTTTTGGAGACCAGATTTTTTATAATTACTTTCCTATGTAGGCTTTATAAAAACAATCAATCAACAGTATATTTAGGTATAGATATCTGTTTTATGAGATCTGTCGACGTACTTTAGACTTAACTATCTCTTACTAAAACATATTTTCTACGAGAGTAACATACATTTTTTTCCCTAGCTGCCCGGAGCTCAACGCCTGCATCCCGCTCGAACTGTGGTGCGACGGAAATCCTCATTGTCCATCAGGATATGACGAAGACGACTCGAACTGCTCGTTTAGGATATCTCTTCCACCACCTTACATAGCAGCAGCTGCTGGGGCTGGGCTGTTAATTTGCGCCGTATGTGTCGCTCTCTGCGCCTGCCGACGTAGAAGGAAAAAAGATAAAGAATTCAAAGCAAGGTTAGATGGCGCATTGCCTCCCGAGGAGAGACCTTACGATCGCTCTAAAACGAACGGCGTCGCTATTCCGGAAGCTGCTCGCCAATTCGCCACGGTGCAAAAGTATGCAACCATAGATAAATACAGTCTTAGTCAGAAATATAGTGCGGGGTTGAACGACGTTAGGTATTACGATGAAGTAGCACAAAGGGATAAGCTTGCGGATACGAGGTACGCTAGTTTAGGTCGGGGCGGGCGCGGCTTGCGCATTGAAAATAATAGAGGAACCGGCTCCCGACGAGCGATGCCCGATCTAGGATATCCGGACCTCAAAGACGGCTTTTGTTGACCCTCCCCAGATCTTATAGAGACGAACGTCTAGCAATTTGAGACACTCGTAACATTTCCGCAACCTACACTATTTGAATATTTCGCGTTTGTGGAGAAATGTTAAAAAAAAGACTGAATTTGGCTTAAGTGCCTGCTTAACATTTTGGTCAAATCTGTAGACTAACACGATGAATGGTGACCCCGATTGAATGATCACATATTTAGAAATGAGTGTATGAATTAGTTTGTATTGTTTTAAATAATTTCGAAAGTTTTATTCACTATTATTGTAGATGATGTGTTACTAAGTACTATTCTTATTACTGTGCTCACCCTTAAATTATTTTATAGTGTCATTCACCAAATAACATATCTATAATATGTGTAAATATAAATGCTTGACAATACGACTTTAAGAAATAAAACCATTCGAAAGGTGTAAAAAAGAGGAATGGGCGAAAATTGTACAGACCTAACAGCGATAATTAATTGTTAAAAATATGAACTAATATAACTTCACACACTGTGAGAACATCTGCCGATAGGCATTGCATTATTATTAAAATGTGGATATCACGATTTGTATATGAAATAAATATTTAGATATAAAATGAATTGTGATATAGGTTGTAAAAACAGTAGCTAAGAGTTCATGAACTGTATAACATAATTAGAAAATATCCTATGTGTATAAATAAATAAACATCACAATAAATGTAACTAAATACTAATTGGGTTGTAAATAAATTATAGGATAAGGTTTTTAAAGTCTGTAATTAATTTCCAGGTAACAGGAAAATAAAGTCATTTCTAAAAATAATGTTCCGTTTAGTTTCATTTCATTCCAAGTTTTACTTTACGATTATAGCGATAATGTGAAAGAAAAAGTAAGTATTTTGAAGTTTTATGATAGACATCTTTATTGCTACAACCTGAGCTGGCATTCCTTTACCCAACTTTTTAATTCATTTCCCTTATACCATTAAACCCCAAGTTCGGGCCCGAGTAATAAAACATAAAAAGAGACTAATGCGAAAAGAAACTTTGTTCACGACACTGAAATATTTTTATTTAGTATACAAAAAATGAGGCCCATTTCGCCGCGGCACAAGGTTGGGGCGGCGAACGTTCTTGCCATGTTTAAATTAAAGAATGGGACAACAGTTTATTACGTTCCAGGTGGGGATAAGTATAAATTATTGTACAGGCTTAAAGGTTCCATAAGGTAAATGTGTGGTGGAGCGATCAATTCTAATATTTTCCTTAATAATGACGAAAGCATCGTCGTTACTTTCATTTCAAAGGTTGGGGTTACCTAATAAGCAGTATTACCTGCTGTGCGCGCGCGAGTTCATGTCCATCGGGCAGTAATTACAAATACAAATACAATTCGGTGGAGCGTTAAAGCTAGCAGTTTGAACTTCTCCAAGTATTTCCCTATTTGAAGATTTACTATCTTCTCTAGGATCTTGGAAAGAATAGGTAGTAGAAAGATAGGCATATAGTTTGAGGGAGATATCTTTTCGCCAGATTTGTAAATTGGTACAACTGTTGATTTTTTCCACTCACCAGGAAAGGTAGACGTGGATAAACTAAGATTGAATATATACGTGAGTGAAGTTATTTTTTTTCTTAATCAGTTCAGCCTTTATGCCGTCGGCACCCGGGGGGCTATCTAGTTTCAATGAGTTTATGATCGCAATGATTTCTTGTTCGTCCGTTGGTTGAAGAAAGAAGCTATGCTGAGACTTTAAGTCGAGTAGCGATAGCATTCAATTATTAAAGGCTCGATACATCGCCATCTCCACTCAATTGCGGTTTGAGCGAGTGAGATGGCGATGTTTAATCCGTTCAAATTAGACGGGCGGACCCGTTGGACATGAACTCGCGCGCGCACGAGGCACCTATTAGAACACATTTATGTCAAAAATAGCAACGTCTTCCAAACTGAACCGTCTCACCGATTTACCTGAATCGGTTCATCTGATAACTTAGTTTTGGCTCGTTAGATCACTATCAAATTGAGAGCACACTCCCAAATTCTGAGGGTACTTCGGTTAGATATTAAAGTGTCAGCTCGATTTCGTCGGATTCCGCATTCTCTTCCTATTCATCGGGTTTCTAACCCCATTCTAACGTATTGGTAGTTAAATGTAAATTGAAATATTAAGCCATGTTCAAAAGCGAGGTAAATTTTCTCCGCTGGCCTCTGAGCGGAGATATACCGCTAGAATAAGAAGGTTCCGACTTCTTGGAGTGGTTTACATTTGCAAGGGTATTATTATTTTTCTCATGGGTATTTTTAAAATCATTTTTGAACGAATTCATTCGATCATTTTAGCTTTGTCAATTGCAAATCTCTACCCAAAATATGAATAGAGTGAAATGCCTTTTCTTTTGTTTCAGAAGTCACCTTTTGCTTTATACATTTTTATATATAAAAACGTTAGTTAATTAGTTTTCATACTACGCCTAAGCTCACATTTTCAAATACAGTTACCCCCTAAAGGCAAAACAAAAAATACTCCAACAAAGAGATCCACCGCCGTACCTCCACAATAAAATTTGGCGTGCAAGCAAAGCGATTCAACTGTTATTTGCGTTAAAACTCTGGTCACGGACAATAAGCCGATGAGATAATAAATTCCAATAGCAGAGTTGGAGCTACACAGTGCAGAATTCCGGCTGTTGTCCGACTACGGTACCACCGGGGCTTTAATTAGTTCATCAGATAACTCAGTTTGCGCAGCGCTCGTTAGCTGGCGAAGTGGACAGGCTAATGCAGCTTGAGCCTATAATCTAATTACCCGTTGAGACAAATACAAATTAGCGACGTCACTACCTACCTGCTCTCGGCGGGGGAGCGTCTTGCTTCCGTTTAAGGTTTGGTCTGTATATTTTTTACATGACAAGGAGGAGGTAATAAACACTGAATAAACGCGATTTAATTTTAGCAAAATTATAAACTGTTGGTTTCAGTCACTGTTTTTGTTTTATATAGGTAGGTAGGTTTTATAGAGCCCCTACGTAGCTTACAATACAATTATAGCGGAGTTTTACTTAACAATAATTGTAGCATTAGGTACTTCGTACTCGTTCCAATACGAAATCAAACCCTGCTTAGTTATCTTAAATGATAATGGGTTTACTTGTACGATTTTTCATAATCTAAAGCTTTGCAAAATAATTATGTACATAAAGGAGAGATGAAATAAATAAAAATTTGAGTATAAGTAAATTATACTCAGGTTATTTATTCCATAATTGAGCTAAGTTATTTTTTAATTAGAGTTATCCACGCTTAGTTGATACAGTTGATACAACAAAGCCTATTAGGTAACAGAATCTCAATTAATGGCCAATTGAAATTACGATTTATGATGACAAACAACATCTCCATAAGCAGGCTACTATGTCATAAAGTAATTGCTTTACGCCTAGTGATATTAGCATGTTCAGTACATTAATTATACCTCTCGTCAATAGTCTATGTAGCAACCAAACGCAATTATCTAGTAGTGTAGCATTTAGAATTTTCAATTGGCCTGTTTGGAAGATAAATTTGTGGAGGTATGTAGTTGAACGCACAATAGTGTCTACTTCATTTTTCAGGTTGCCTTTAATAAGGGGAGGGAAGTTCATCTACACCGGGACATAGACACATGCCTGCCTGATGAAAAGCGGTTGGTTACTCTCGCTCATAACAGTCACTGCTTATTTAAGCTTCATGTAAAGAAAGATCAGACTCGGTCAAAATTGAGAAGTCCGGGTGGATAACTAGATACCACCAACTTATCTATTTTTGCCTGTTTGAAACCGAGTCCGCTGAGTAAGTCAATAAATGTTCGTATCCCTGCTTTACCCTCCTGCTGAAAGGATCCCAACCAGAAACAAACTTTCGTGGCCGTCCTGGAAGGCGCTACATAGGCTGCGAACCCAGGTGGGCCGATGTAAAGAGGATCGCTTTAGGTGGGGATACCTATACAAATTACAGTGCTCATTGTGACTCTGGAGTATCTCTGCAAACCATGGACCACCACGTTTCATGCTCGGCGTGTCACAAAACTAGCACAATGGAGGACTTGTTCGAGGCCAGTCCAAACGCTGTACGCGTCGCCGAATACTGGGCGAATAAAGTGTAACTCAGAGTTCAGTATGGACTAAACTCTAAGAAGAAGAAGCAGGGTCTGTTTTTGCCGCTAAACAATAATAATGGTTAAGGTTTACCATATTAGAATAATGAAGCATGTGGACCAAAACATGAAACAATATAAAAATGAAGCGACCTCGCCATATTAAGCCGAAAACCGGGCGACCTGGAGGAGGAACAATGGGAGAGTGGACCCTGGTGGTGATAATAATAGTGATGATGATGATGATGTGAGGAGTGTGCTGACTTGGCTTCCACTGGCTAGATTAATTCCTTCAATACGGAGTACCGCAGGCAATATTAACGCTGATACGTTAATGAAAGGCAGAGATCCGAGTTAGACTGGCGTTTATTAGAAAAATAAGAATACCGCCTACTTTCAATTATAAATATCGGTTTACCTACATAACACTTTCCCCCTATATTTAATTTACTTTAACTTTTAAGTAAATGCTTAATAAACACAGCAAAAGTTATAGTAAGAAAGTACAACCTTAAACAATACTTAATTAACAAAGTTAGGTATGTTGTTTATAATCACAACTTAAACACAGTTAGGTATAATTAAATCGAAAGCCATTAACCATAGTTTAAATACTATATTAACAATAGCTTAGGACTTATGGTTGGAATGAGAACTTACGTAGGTAGGTGTTGGCAGAGAGGTCGTACATTTTTATTTAAAATCTTTTAATTTTTCCATACAACGTACAGCAGCCTTCCGCCTAGGCCGACCCTCGAGAGGCGGCGATCCGAGCTCTTCCTCCCTACAGTGCTCCCAGTGCTCTCAGGACTCGATGAGCTTACTAGTTGAGGACTCGCTTCCGCGAACTGCCACTCCTCTTCGGGGCCACAAACAGATGTTTTCGACACTGGCGACAGTAATGAATCACTTTTGCCCACGGTATCTTCGCTAGTAACATTGGACAGAGTGAATCGTGGTTAACAACACTTTGGTGTCAATATTTGGTCAATGTGTCGCTTATGCAAGTGCCCATCATCCGCTTTAACTTTGTAAGCCACTGGGCTGCATCGCTCTACGACTACCCCTTCCTTCCATTTGTGGCCCCTAGCGGAGTAGTCGCGCATAAGCACGGCGTCGCCGGGCACGGCCTCGCGCCAGCGGCCGCCGCGTCGCTGCTCGCTGGCGCGCTGCCGCTCGCGCACGACCTCGCCGGCGTCGGGGCGCAGCAAGTCGAGTCGCCCTCGCAACCGGCGACCCAGCAGGGCCACGGAGGCTTCTCGCCCAGTGGTGGCATGCTCTGTATTTTTGTATGCAAACAGAAATCTACTCAAAGCCTTATTTTCGTCTTAATTTTCAATTTGTGCCTTTTTCAAAGCTCGCTTTACAGATCGTACTGCGTTTTCGGCAGCTCCGTTGCTAGCCGGATGATAGGGGGCAATGAGAGTATGCTTTATCCCGTTTCTTTGGAGGTATAAAGAAAACTCGGCAGATGAAAATGGAGGACCATTGTCACTGATTATTCATTTTGGAAGTCCGAATCTAGCAAATACGCGTCGCAAAAGCTCGATTACTAGTATTGCCGAAGTACTATTTACCTTTTCGACCTTAATCCATTTTGAGTGAGCGTCAACAATAACCAGATAGTACTTATTCCTATAAGGCCCCAAAAAGTCGACATTTAATCTTGCCCATGGCTCCGCGGGCCACGGCCAGGAGTGCAGCGGCGCGGGCAGCGGCGCGGGCCGCTGCGAGCGGCACGCCGCGCACTCCCGCGCCGTGCGCTCGATATCCGCGTCGATTGACTCCCACCAAACATAGTTACGTGCGATCTGTTTCATTTTTACGATGCCCGGGTGACCATCGTGTATTTCTTTTAAGATCGCGATCTGTAACGACCGAGGCACTATAATACGATATCCCCACATTAAGCACCCCTGGTCAATGTGGATATTATCTTTCCTATTAAAGAAGGGTTTTTCGTTCTCATGGTTTTGTTTATGAGGCTATCCATGTAGAACAAAACCATAAATTTTGTTTAATAAAGAGTCCTTTTCCGTTTCTGTTTTAATATCTTTAAAACTGAGCGGAAATGACTCTTGTACGAAATCTAAATAACTGCCCGCTTCGTCCTCACTTTTGATTCGTCTATTAGACGAATTCAAAGGAAGACGCGATAATGCGTCAGCTGGACCATTTTGTGACGATTTCACAAACTCGATTGTGAAATCATAGGCTGCTAACCTAACGGCATAACGCTGGAGCCTGCCCGCCGCTGTGACCGGGATGCCTTTATTCTTACCAAATATGTAGCTCAGTGGCTTGTGGTCACTGCGTAGAATAAAGGATCGACCGTACAGGTACTGGTGGTGCTTCGGGACCCCGAACACAATCGCCAGTGCCTCCTTGTCGAGCTGCGAGTAGTTGCACTCGGCGGGGCTGAGCGTGCGCGAGGCGCAGCACACGGGCCGCTCGCTGCCGTCAGCCATGCGCTGCGCTAAGAGAGCGCCCAGCCCATATGCGCTGCTGTCGACCGATAGCACCAACGGCAGGGACGGGTCATAGTGAGCCAGTACAGGCGCACTACTTAACACTCTTTTTACTTTATTGAATGCTATGTTGCAATCGTTGTTCCACACCCACTTATTGCCTTTTTTAAGTAAATTATACAGGGGCTTTAATATTTGACTGAAATTGCAACAAAATTTAGAATAAAAGTTAATTAACCCCAAGAAACTTTTTAATTGGGTGACATTCGTGGGCTGTGGTGCCGACACGATTGCTTCAATTTTTTAACCGTCTGTATGTAGACTACCTTTGTCTATTTTGTATCCAAAATAAGTTACACTGTCTTGAAAAAATGCACATTTATTGAAATTTATACGAAGTCCATTTTCCTTAAGCCTTTGTAATACAGCTTTCAAGTTAGCGAGATGAGTGGCACGGTCTTTACCCGTAACGCAAATATCGTCAGCAAAGACGGCCGTGGACGGCAGGCCACTCAATGTCTCTTCCATTATTTTTTGGAAGTTCTCGGGAATACATTTAATACCAAAAGGTACTCGTCTATACACAAAAGTACCGACATGAGTAGTGATAGCCGTCATGGGCTGGGAATCCTCGTCCAATAAGCATTGCTGAAAAGCGTTGGACAGGTCTAGCTTAGTATATTGCTGGCCTCCGCCCAGGGTCGCAAACAATTCTTCAATGGGTAGTGAAAATCTTTTAATAATGGATTAATTGTAATTTTATAGTCTCCGCATATCCGGATTCCCCCGTTAGCTTTAATAACGGGTACAATGGGAGTGCCATAGTCGGAGCGGTCCACCCGGTGGATGAACCCCTCGCTCTGCAGCCGGCGCAGCTCGCGCTCCACGGGCGCGCGCAGCGCCAGCGGCAGCGGCCGCGCGCGGACGAACACCGGCGTTTCGTCTTTTAAATGAAGGCTTATTCGCGATTTAAATGTACCTAAACCCTCTGCCTCGGTGATCAATAGCGTTAAAATTGGCAGTGATCACCGCTTGGTCAGAGGCACATTGAATATTAATCCCCAGCTGGAAAGATCGAGATTGATGAGGTCCACGCTCCGGCCTATACCCATCCAAATCCAAAACCCCGAGAGCTTTCAACTCGAATTAAAAAATCGCTTCGAGTGCCTAGGAGAGTGCGTCGACGTGGACGACTATAATAACAGGTTCGTGGAAACTGTCTATACGGTTGGGTCAAAGTTTTATAAGGCCTGCCGTACAAACAGAACAAACAAAATCTCTGACGATACCCTCAAACTCATCGAAGAAAGACGCGGAATGACTCTGCAATCCCCTGATGATGTCTCTCAATTTAGGCGACTTAATCGACAGATCTCCAAGTCTCTGACTCGCGACATACGCCGCTTCAATACTACCTATATTGAGGCGGCGATCGAGCGAAACAAAGGCTCTAAAGTCTTTGCGAGAGATCTGTCGATTGGACAGAGCCAGTTGACGAGACTGAAAACGGATGACGGCAGAGTTGTTTCGACTAAGTCCGAGGTTTTGAGGGAAGTCGAGAGGTTCTATGGACAGTTATACACGACAACACGGGCACCTGTTACCAGTATGGCAAAAGACCCCAGAGCCAAGTTGACCCGACACTACACCGAAGATATCCCGGACATCAGCCTGTACGAGATTAGTATGGCTCTCAAACAGCTTAAGAACAACAAGGCGCCGGGTGATGATGGAATTACGGCTGAGCTTCTGAAAGCTGGTGGCAAACCTGTGCTTAAGACCCTTCAGAAGCTGTTCAATTCCGTCATCCTCGAGGGCAAAACGCCGGAAGCATGGCACAGAAGCATAGTGATATTGTTCTTCAAGAAAGGTGATAAGGCTCTTTTGAAGAACTTCAGACCAATATCGCTACTGACCCATGTCTATAAGCTGTTTTCGAGAGTCATTACGAATCGTCTCGCACGCAGGTTTGATGACTTCCAGCCTCCCGAACAAGCCGGATTCCGAAAAGGTTTTAGTACCATAGACCACATACATACGCTGCGGCAGGTTGTACGAAGACCGAAGAGTATAACCGGCCATTATGCTTGGCGTTTGTGGACTATGAGAAAGCCTTCGATTCGATCGAAACTTGGGCGGTGCTCCAGTCTCTACAGCGGTGCCAAATTGACTATCGATATATCGAAGCATTGAAGTGTTTGTACAAAAACGCCACTATGTCAGTTCGTCTCCAGGACAAGACCACAGAACCTATTCAGCTGCAGCGAGGTGTTAGACAAGGTGATGTCATATCTCCGAAGTTGTTTACCGCTGCACTGGAGGATATCTTTAGACTTCTGGACTGGGACGGACTTGGCATCAATATTAACGGCGAGTATATCACGCACCTCAGATTTGCTGACGATATCGTAGTCATGGCTGAAACCCTGGAAGACTTGGGCAAAATTCTCGATGACCTCTGTAGTGCCTCTCAACAAGTAGGTCTCAAAATGAACATGGACAAGACGAAAATTATGTCGAATGTCCATGTTGTGCCTACTCCAGTGACAGTTGGAGGCACTCCACTTGAAGTTGTTGACGACTATACATACCTAGGACAAATAGTCCGGCTAGGTAGGTCGAATTTCGAGAAAGAGGTCAATCGACGAATCCAACTCGGTTGGGCAGCGTTCGGGAAGCTACGCCACATATTTTCGTCCCAATTACCGCAGTGTCTCAAGACGAAGGTCTTTGACCAATGTGTGTTGCCAGTGATGACTTACGGATCTGAAACGTGGCCACTCACTATGGGCCTTATAAGAAAGCTCACTGTTACCCAAAGGGCAATGGAAAGAGCTATGCTCGGAGTTTCTTTGCGCGATCGAGTCAGAAATGAGGAGATCCGCAAGCGAACCAAGGTCACCGACATAGCTCTAAGGATTGCCAGACTGAAGTGGCAGTGGGCAGGGCACATAGCTCGAAGAACAGATGGCCGATGGGGCAGTAAAGTTCTCGAGTGGCGACCACGTACCGGTAGACGCAGCGTGGGCAGGCCTCCTACAAGGTGGACCGACGACCTGGTAAGGATCGCAGGTACCAGCTGGATGCGGAAAGCACAGGACCGGTCTTTGTGGAGATCTCTGGGGGAGGCCTATGCCCAGCAGTGGGCGTCTTCTGGCTGATATGATGAAACCCTCTGCGAACACCTCCGGAAACTCCGATTTCAATGAGTTGGCAATTGAATCACTTCCCGCCATATTATGACAATCTAAAAAAGTTAACTTAAATAAGGCAGAATTCGATCCACACAATACATTCACTTCTATATACCCAACAGTTTCGATAATGTCACCTGTATAAGATTTTAAAGTTAACATTTTACTCTGAATAGGTATATGTAAGAAATTGTTCATATAAAATTCTCTAGAAATAGCTGAGATCTTGCTGCCAGTATCGATTTCGAATTTACACGTAATGTATTCAATTTTTTTATTAGTGAAATAAGGCGCCTCTCCATCACTGCTGGTGACAATATTATAGAAATTACAGCTATCATCAATCGAACCCGACTCATTAAAAAGTACTGACCTTTCGCCGAAGGCTCACTCTTCATTTTGTGACACATCATTTTGAGATGTCCTTTGACACCACACGCATCACATGTGTAGTTCTTGAAACGGCACTTGTTTGCCGAATGATTGGTTTTACCGCAACGCGAGCACTCCGCGCGCTGAGCGGGCGCCCTCGCATCCGCCGGCCCCGGGCGCTGCCAGCCGCCGCCGCCGGGCGCAAACGCGCGCGCCACTCCGATGCGATGCAGGCCGTCGCCCGCCTGGCCCGCCGCTGCTGCCGCCGCCGCTCCGCCGGGCGCCGCGCACGCCGTCACCGCGTGCCGCTCTGCCGCCTCGAGCGCGCTGGCCAGCTCCACAGCTCGCTTATAGTCGATATTTTTCTCAGCGAATATTCTCGACCGCATCTTCTCGCTGAACAGTCTAAAGACGAACTGGTCCCGTAAATTTTCCTCGAGCTTATCGCCGAAATTGCAGGTTTTCGCCAAGTGTTTTAACCCTTGTAGGTACATGCGAACACCTTCTCCTTGTTGTTGAGTCCTTTGTCGAAATAAATGGCGCTCGGCGATCTCTGATCTCTCTGGTTCCAAATAATTTTTAACAAGTAGAACTATTGAATCCAACGATTCTTTTTCTGGTTCGTCCGGCGAGCTCAAGTCACAGATTAGGTTGTAACACTCGGCACCCACTAAAGTCAACAACGTGGCCACTTTAAGGTTGTCTCCGATGCTATTCAATGCTATGAATTGATTTACGCGACGAACATAATTATTCCAGTCCTGCGATTCGATCGCAAACGGTTCAATCTTGCCGATAGGCATTGTTTTGGTTACTAGAAAAACTTATTGTTGCGTAACTTGGTTCTAAAACGTGGCTGCGCCAATTGATACGTTAATGAAAGGCAGAAATCCGAGTTAGACTGGCGTCTATTAGAAAAATAAGAATACCGCCTACTTACAATTATTAATATTGGTTTATCTACATAACAAACGCAATTCTACTCATCCATACGCCCACCCCAGGAAAGGTCGTTTTAATAGTCCAATCAAAGTGAGTCATACGTAGCAAAAAGCAAGTATACAAAAAGTATACAAAAAAGTAAAATTCGATAATTGCCATTTTAAATATTGGTAGGTAATGAAAGCAATGTCCCAGTGACTAATTTACTAAACTAAATATTTGCACATATGAAATTAAAATAAGTTGATACCTATAGCAAGTGAATATTGTAAGAGCCCAAAACCGAAACTCCAAAATACTCAGTGATAAATTAAAAGTCTAGTTTACTATTTTCGGAACCAATTTCCCAAAATAGACCACAAAAAGAGTCAAATGGCCATTGGAATATTTCCAGTGGCACCATGCTGCAGTGTCGTACACACTGTCAGAATTTCCATATCTAAATGGAAAACGGCCCTCGACAATCAATTTTGCGCCAACATTCCATTGGAAGTGTGCACCTGTACTGAGAATGTGGATTCTTTGTTTTCATGGAATTGGAATCGAAATTGAAATATGTGGTTAAGAGCACTTCTGATTTTTTGTCCCAACTTCAAAGCGAAATAGTCCAGTGTTAGAATACTAAAAATACTACAATGTTTTATACGTGTTTACGCGTATACTGTCATATACCTACATGTGTAATAAATTATTGCAAAAACCCATGCATCAGAGTGACTCCATATTTCCGTCTCGGTTAAATCTCTTTAGTGTGGATGGTATATTATTGATTTTTACTTTCGTTGCCATTGCAAAAACAACAGACCACCTTGTTGGAACTGCCCAAGCGGTGACTTTTGGTTCTTATTAGGCGACTTGTAGTTACTTTCAATCTTGCTAGGCAACAGCCGTCAGTTCCACTAGATACTGTATAACCTATACTGATATTTATTAAGTTGTAGCATTGTAACGGCGTATCCGGTGGCGCGTTCGCGAGATTTGGCAGGTACTTCGAGATGAAGAAATCACTAATTGGATTCGAACAAAACTGAATTAGATAGGTAGGTACATAGGTACAAAACGGGCTATAGAATACGAGATTATTCAGAAGTTTAAGATAATTTTATTGGTTGCATAATAGGTATACATTTTTCTTTAGATATATTTAATCAATCATCATCATCATCATATCAGCAGGTAGACGCCCACTGCATAGGCCTTCGCCAGAGATCTCCACAAGGGACAGTCCTGAGTCTTGCGCATCCAGCTGGTACCTGCGATCTTAACCAGGTCGACGGTCTACTTTGTTATCTATTGTTGTTATCCACACTGCGTCTTCCGGTACATTAATCAATTTTATATCATCATCATCATCATAATCTTGGCGTTAAAGTCCCGATTGTGCTCTTGCGCACGAGGGCCCGGGTTTCGCCTTGACATATGACGTCTGTGACCCTGCTACCAGGGGAACCGGACCAGATTGGATCACTTGCTTACGAGTCGGATACCATAACCACTAAGCCACCGAAGCTCCATTAATCAATTTTATATGTACAATTACAAGAATTTTACAGACTTTTAATAAAAGTTAAATTTACTACAAAACTCAATGCAAAGTCTGTTACCCACTTCCGAAAAACAACTTCGCAGCTTTTCATAGCGAAGCGGAATTAGTTCCCGTTCAGCTTTGTATTTTAGAGTTCCATTATTGACTCTTTCATTTCATTGCTCGCAGGGTAATCAACTGAGTGCCTTTATTCATTATTCGTGTGGGATATTTGAATAAAACATCGTTGTCATACATTATTGGAAGCAAGAATTGGATTACTGTGAATCGATTACTTTTTATATAGATAACTTGGAAAAATGACGATGTCATTGTCGAAATGTTTTGTCGAAGGGGTGAATAGAGGGTTTTATTTATAGTGTGTTTACTTATCTGTGACAACAGTCATCGTTATCGATAAAGTCTAAGAGCTCATACAAAGTCGCGGTTTCGCCCAAATGCTTATGCGATTTTGGTTTCTATGCTAATGACAAATACTCGTCGATCGGTACTGCTCAATTTTTCTTAGTCACCGCGTAGCCACCGCGCTGCGTCCGCCTAGTCGCCGTGTCGTGCCTTGCTAGTCACCGAGTCGCGTCTGCGCCAATAAGGCATTGGCTGCGCGTTTCCTGTCCAGTCGTTACGTGGTGACTAAGCGGAAGCGACGCGTTTTGTAAGCGGAGACGTATCAACGGTCCCTAAAACCATCTAGATATATCTGTATCTTATAAAGTTGGAAAAAAAACATTAAAATGGTTCGCTATTAAAACGCTAAAATTCATGGCGATTTTAGTTTAACAAAATCAACAGTTTCATTAAAATAAATGAACATATAATTGTTACGGGCCAATTTTCCATCCACAATGCGGTGAAAGCTTCGATAAAATTTAATGTTCGGCTGTTCACGAGTAGATAATAAAGGAAGAGCAAATTGGGCACAGATCTAATAGAAATAGAAATCCATAGATGTTTTATACGTATAGTCGGAGCAAATTATGTTTCTTCCAATAGAGACCTTCATCATGAGACAAAAATGATGAACATCTTCATTATTGCCTTCCAAAAAGGGAATCCAGTTAATTGTTTTAATTTTTAGACAATCTGTTACATCATCATCACAATCACAGCCCATAACAGTCCACTGCAGGACTTAGGGCCTCTCCCATGAAAGGGAACGTTATTACTATAATCTCCACGCTTGGCAGGCGGGTTGGAGATCGCAGTGTTATAAATATAGAAATGGAAAACACTGCTGAGAATCTTTCAGCCAACGGAGACTTTATATTACTATATTTTCTTACGAATACATTAGTTGCCTTATCCGACACCCACGAGCGTAAGGGGTTGGTACTATTCTACCCTGCCGCACACTACACAGTCACGGGCTGTAACCAGTTACATTTAAATATTATTGTAACTAACAAAATTTAAATGATAATAAGCAACATTTTTACACTTAAGTAAAAACTACACAAAACTGAAGAAAGCGGGCGTCTCCCAGATCGAATCGAACCGTAACAAGAGTTTCTCGAATATTCTCACTTCCGTGCCGAAACCGAATGCTCCTAATCATGTCTCAGCTAAGTGGGCAACCCTTTTTGCCGTTAACAAGAAATTGTTCAGCCGTAACATGAACTTTCGAGCAAATGTAGCATGTGTTTAACCACGGCCATAATTCCAACGTAACGACCTACTACGTGCAAGAGATAAGTCCAAGTTTTCGGCGCGGGTGGTAAAGGCCTTTATCTCACGCACTGCGGAAGAAATTTTAATGAACGCTCCTATAACTATAGGAGCTCCTAACTAGGTGGAGATTTATCATCGTAAACGATATTGCGTGTAGCGATAGGATTAGTTTGCGATCTAGATATTTATTTGGTGGCGTTCATGTCTTTATCTTAGCAATTAGTTCGCGGCTAAAGGTCAACGGTAGGTTTTTATCGCCACTTTTGTTAGACTTAGGTATAATTAAGCTGCTCGTTTTAGGTGATTTGCTTAGATTTATTAGTCACCTTATCAAACTAAATTGTCCATTTGTTCAATTGTTTAATACCCAATATGGTATTTAAATATAAAATATCTATTACCTAAAGGTACATAAAGGTAGGTTGGTTGAATGTATGGCATAATTATGTCATAGCTTGTACGAAAAAGGACAACATCGTACTTGCATATTGTATTATATCTTTTCGAAGAACATTTCTATCATTTTTTCGGCACTATTGTATTCTTAGAAACTTACTCTATTCGTTTTCTGATAACTATAACCTCAATATTTTCTAAGCAAGATTAAAGAAGCCATAAGCATACTTTACCATCGTCCTCATCAAATATAATAGCCAAAGGCAGGGGTAACTGAAAGGAGTTCCTCATATTCTAATGTAAGTTTGTTTGGAGCTTAGTCTGTCTATCACGAAAATCGTACTAATTAGATAGACGAAGTCGTGGGCAAACGTATGTTATGCAAAAGCTGTATTCCTACTGTATAAGAAAAAAATCATCTTGGCGTTAATGTTTCGGTTGTGCTCTCGAGAACGAGGGCCCGGGGTCCGCCTTGACCATGATCCTGTATTTGGTGATCGGGTAATTATCATTTGACCTCCGTGACCCTGCTACCAGGGGAACCTGGCCAGATTGGATCATGGCTACAAATTCAGTTCAGACGTTTTCCCTCACGGTAAGAGCTTCGGTTAGAATTCAACTAATGTACATAACTCAGAATAGAGTCATTAGTACATGGCCGCAGCGGGATTTGAACCTGGTACCTTTCGCTTACGAGTTGGATAGTCAACCGCCCGGCTACCATCACTGTATTCCTACTGTATGAGTAGCTTTAAATATATACTAATAGATAAAGTGAAAAGATTTGTATAATAAATTTGTATGTAACGAATAAACTCAAAAACTACCAGACTAATTTTAAAAACTTTTTCCCTAATATAGAATGCCACATTATCACTGAGTAACGTAGAGTTTTTTTATCCCGTTAAAATAACAGGTTCTCGCGGGAGGGAAAGTTGATTATTTACCGACTTCCCCATTGCGCGCGAGTAAAAGCCGAGAGACCACGTGTATTAAATTATGCATCAACAACTGTATATAGTCAAACCCTTAAACTTCTGAATCTATACTTACTATAACACAGAAGCGATGCAGCTGTCCAAATACAAGATCGAATCTATGCATGACATTTTAACAGCCGACTAAATTCTTCGTGACCCTCGTAACTAGCGGATTACTTAACAGACACCCCGACTATCGCATTTTCAATTATCTGTTTGAGTAAGTATTAGCGATGTCTCGAAGGGCGAGGGGAGTTTAATAGTCTATCCTTGCTACCCCAATTAGTACTGCCTCTCAGAGCTTTTCAGTTCCCATTTTTATCAAGTCTCTCGTTTCCAAGTGTCATTTTGGCTTAATTGGGTGTTGGAGTAAATCTTTACGCAAAACATTAAATCTAATTTCGACATTCGTTCTTGTTTTTTTCTGTTATCCGGCACTTTCTATCGAACCTTCGCGTAGTGACCAACCGAGAGTCTACGTAATTGGGATGAGTACCAAGCCCACTACGGGTGGTGCGATAGTGGAATTGATTTGAAAGTGTCTATAAAATAACCTAACCGACAGATAATATTCGACCACGTTCACGTACTTATACTTAAATATTTTCTAAATTACTGAATCGATTTTAATGAAACTAAGCTAAAAAAAAGCTGGCTAAGAAAAAGAGAAAACGGCATCCAAATCGGTCCATCCGGAGATACGATAGCACACAGATACACAACGCCACAACATACAGATACACAGATACACACGTCTTATAACATCTTCTGTTTTCTGTATGTCTGTCAAAAAGAGAAACCGCAGCAGTAAATAAGATTAGTGTGGTTAAGCATATAGCGTAGTCGTCGACAATGTCTCGGAAGGCCGGTGATCTAGCCAGGATTGTTGAAAGCTTATGCGCCTAAACTTAATTTACTTATCCATTTAATATTCCATCCATTTGCCAAATCTTCTTCAAATACCCACAATCTTTAAAGACGACTACACAACGAGTATACTTTTTAGACACTAGAATAAATGTAACAAAATTAAGAAACACTCCGACTGTCACGTGTCTACAACACCAAATCCAATTCATCACAAGATTACAGCCATCAGCTTACGTCGCCGTGTTCACGAAATTGAATCTGGGTATGACTACCCTCAATATTATCCGCTAAAACACTAA
This sequence comes from Blastobasis lacticolella, assembly GCA_905147135.1. Taxonomy (NCBI): domain Eukaryota; kingdom Metazoa; phylum Arthropoda; class Insecta; order Lepidoptera; family Blastobasidae; genus Blastobasis; species Blastobasis lacticolella. Next base: position 16,767,313 of record LR990045.1, read on the forward strand.
TACCTCCACAAACGTCCACGTACAACCGTGAAATTCATTTCGTCCCCTATGAAAGACGTCAAACGTGTTAGGGAACAGTTTTCACCCCAAGTCTATGATGGGGGATATGGCATCATAAAACTGAATGAAGCGAATTGAACACTCAAAATACAATTCAGTCTTCATTAGGTAGTTTCACTTACTTCCATTGATTTATATATTAAGTATGTAGAAGTCTTTGCTTACTAAGTATTATTTAAATATGATAAAAATACGTTTCATTTATAAATAGGATGTAAATCCAGGTGGGCCGATATAAAGAGAATCTCCTTTAGGTGGGATATATAAATGATAGTTTTCAGTGCGTCTGTGGCATATCTCCACAAACCATGGACCCCCTCATTTCATGCTTGGTCTATTCTAAAACTTGCACAATGGAGGATTTCTTCGAGGCTCTAATTAATCATTAAATAATTAAAGCGAAGATCTAATTAATACAAAAACTAATAAATATATATTTTATACTGTACTACGTTTATCTTTCAATCACATTAAAATAGCTGGAAAAATGATCAAGGTTAGTATCTATTAATACTCTGTGACTAAGGCACAGAATAACAAAAGGACTAAGGTGACAAAGTCGCAGTCAAGAGCAAGTGAGTTTTTTACTCTCAATTAATTGGAATTAATGACACAAAGCTTCACGCCATTGACTTTTTCTGTGACGTCTATATGTGTAATTGTAAACGTCTTTCAGGTGCTAGCAAGAAATAGTTGCCTTATATAATCTTTGTTTAAAATCTTTCCACGATCCATTTCAATATAGCTGGGGAACACGTCGCATCCATCTTGTTTGCTAGCTCCCGAACCCCACTGCAAGACCCTTCGTTCCCCTGACAGCTCTAACCAGAGATCCGTTATAGTCCAAGGGTCACTTTCCAATTACATAATTGTCTACTCGGGCGCACTTCTCGTATTACCAATATCACTACGATATTGACTACGTGCATGGATTTATTGAACTTCGGAATTGCCATACGTAGTGACTTAGTAACGAAAAATATAGTGGGTTAAAACACCGCATCAGCTTGCCTTAGATTGCAGATGTCCTGGACGACACGATGACCAAAATCGTGTGGGAATTGTTGGAATTAAATAGGAATCAAATTAATAGTAACTATGTCGTCAGTTCCTATGGAACGTTCACTGTCCAAATTCACCAATATTAGCTCTGTAATATTTATTTATTTATTTTGGAAAGCTAACAGCTATAATACAGTATGTATAGGTAGGTAAAATGAATTGACAATTTGAAGCTTTCACATATAGTATCTACTGAGAAACCTGCGAGAGATTATAATACAGACTTAACATTATAGCATGCATAATAGATTATAAACTACCGGTATAGTACCCCCTACATGACTGGCAGTCGGCCTCCGGCAAAAGCAGCCCGACCGGTGAACGGTTGGGTTAATAATGCACACATAGCCTAACCAAAGACTATCGTCTGTAATCGTCCCAAAGTTTACCGCATGGACTTTTTTGTATAATAGTAAGTCCATGGTTAGCCGTCACAAAAATTTTCACATTTCTCGTTGCCGCATTATGGCCGTCGAGCCGAGATGAAGTCGCCGCGAAGTTGCCGCCGCAGCTAAAAACTTTGGACGCGGCCACCGCAGTGGCTTTGGTCTAGCGTATTTTGGACGAATGATTTTGTCCCATTTTGGACTATTTATAGACGTAGCCGTGTAAATCGTTAATGTCCCGGTTGTGTTCTCGCGCTCGAGGGCACGAGATCCGCCTTGACCATGGTCCAGAATTTAGCAGATCAGAAAATTTCAATGGAGCGACTGCCATCTGACCTGACCAAGTCGTAGTTGAGTCATGTTTTACCATAAATATAAGACGCTTCTGTATTTTATGGAAAAAGGCCAAGAGAAAGAATACTCTCGATGTAATATTTTGCAGGATTAAAATATATGTATCTTTTAGTATATGCACAAGAAGAATAGGTATTTACAATTATAGAAGCAGCAAAAAATAATTAACGGTCTTGACTAGTCACACCGGTAGCTCATAAATATATTGAATTTCCTAAACGTTTCAATGAGCAGATCTACTACCCGTTTAAATTTTCTAATTCAAAACTTATTTCGGCCCACAAAGCTGGGGAAGAGCTTCATTACAGCGCTAAGCCTATAATAATGCTGTGCGAGCAACACGCCACCATTCCAAATGAGAAACTAAATACACTGGAAGCCAAGATTAGGGTTTCGGTGGCAAATGAGTTTATGGCGTGATAATAATTTACCTCCATTGTATCATTAGGGATCAAACTCGGGCTCCAGTTGCATGTCGGTCGCGAGGGAACCTTGGAGAAACATTAGCTTGCTTGGTAACGTGATTGACGCACTATTATCACTGCTAGCCCTTTATGTATATGTCTAAATCTTTGCTGGTAACTATTCTATAGTACGAGAGCGTCTATGAGTTTGGAAGAGGCGAAAGAGGTGTGTAAGGATCGTAACTTGCGGAATAGTTTACCTACATGTATAGATGTGATTACAGATTTACTAAGATTATACCTATAATATCTACTACACTGTAGTAAGCATAAAAATAATCATCTTGGCTTTAGTGTCCCGGTTAATCTCTCGCCCACGAGGACCCAAGTTCAGCCTTGACCATGATCCAAGATTTGGCAGATCAGGTAATTATAGTGGAGCGACCATCTTACCTCCGAGACCCTGTTAACAGGGGATCCTGACCAGATCAGATCATGAGCACTACTACAGTGTCCATGATCTAATCTGGTCAGTACATAATAAACATCCCAAAACACATCACTGGGATAGAACTCGGTACACTTCGCTTACGAGTCAGACACGCTAAACATTAACCATTAACACTCTCGAAATGGCTAATTTATTATCGCGAAAATAACACGAAAACATACTTATTTACCCGTACATTTGAGGGAATACCGAGTTTCACAACTGAGTAAACAAACTTCGGGTCCACATCATAACCAAAGCAAGATTTGTTCATTGTATCCCAGTTAGGATCCAGTAAAAAGCCCTTGCCCAACAAGTTATTGCTGAAGAAAACTTTTTCAAACAGAAATTCTTCTTTATTTTCTTTCAAATGTGAATGCTATTTTCTCTAAGTATTTTTTGCTAACTTTGTCATTGCATTTCTTTTGTGAAGGGCTTCTCTGTGTATTTCATTAAAACTTTTCTTACGTTACTAGTTGAATGTAGTTTCTATTTAATGGAAAGGATAAGTGTTAAATGTAATGATACACAAGATTTTGTAAAAAGACAGGCTTTGTTGAAATTTTAGAGGTGGGCAAAGTATTGGTGATACCCCTGCAAGGCGAGCACAAGTGTGCTCTCACGCGCGATAAGCCGGAATAAGCGGAACTTAGATACTGTCTGTTTTACCTTAATATTGAGGGAAGGAAACAAACTCTCTCTCGCGGCGCGACCTATACTGGGGGCACACTTGTGCTTGCCGTGCTGGTTTTGCTTATGTCTATAGGCTGCGGTGACCACTTTCCGTCAGGTGATTTGTTTGTTTATTTGTCTACCATATGATATAAAAGATTTTTGAAGATTGAAAATGATTTTTGTTAATGTATTATACAATCTTATTTATTTAGTTACTATCTATGGTACCCTGATTCATCATCATCATCTTGGCGTTATGTCCCGGTTGCGCCCCCGCGCAGCACGCGAGGGCCCAGGGTCCGCCTTCCTGCTATTCTTGGCCCACCTCGCTCGGTCTTCGGCATCCCTGGTGGTGAGCTTATTGCACGCATGTCATTCTTGACTACGTCAAGCCATCGCTTCTTGGGCCGACCTCTCCTTCCCGGGCCCGGTGGGGGCGGCATGGCCAGACACTTGTTCCCCACATAACTTGCCGGTCTGCGCAAGACGTGGCCATACCATCGAAGGCAGCACTCTTGCAGCTTATCTGCGATGCCACGGACGCCAAGGCTACCTTGAATGTGGGTGTTTCGAACCCGATCCTTTCGTGAAACTCCACACATCCACCGCAGCATCTTCATTTCCATGACGCGCAGCTGCTGCTTCTGTCGCTCTAATAGGGGCCAAGTCTCGCTACTGTAAAGAAGAGCAGGTCTAATGATGGTCTTATAGACCTGTCCCTTCAACTTTATCGGCATTTTGGGGTCACAAATGACACCTGTTACCTCCCGCCATTTGGCCCAAGCAGCGGATATTCGGGCCTTGAGGTCGCCATCGATGTCCCCGGTTGAGCTAAGCACAGATCCCAAGTACCCTCGCCTAGCCTCTGTACCCTGATTACCCTGTAATAATATTTACGCGCTATTATGTCATATAAATGAAAGAACAATAATAGCTTTATTTATATAATAAAGTCTTTGAAATATATAGGTAGGCTTTCTTCTAAGTCCAGCTTTCCCCTTAACTCAAGACAGAATTTTAATATCGATTATTTACGTTTTCGTCTCTTAGATATTAAAAGGTAAGGTAATTGTTTACCCAAACTCGGCTAACACGTACTTTCGACAAAGTTGTTTAATAAAAGCGTCTAATGAAGGTTTCTCTTCTAATGAAGGCAGTGTTCCTTAATAAAAACATTCTCTCTAAATAGCTCTAGCGTCTACCTTAATTTAATAAATACACGCAATACCCAATATTGCCAGAATTAAGATGGTTCTGACATTTTTGGTAAACTCGTGGTTAAAGGGAAATACTGTCCAATATATTTTTAGAATTATACTGAACTAATGATTGTTTGTGAGGATTGGAGTGGAGCAATTTAAAACAGTAGGCAGAATCAGAATATTGTTTACGCTAAAAATTTTGGCCCGTCGTTTTCACCAGTCACCTGACAGTCACCATGCGGACGAAGAGGGATCATTCCTAGCGTGCTTTACCTATTTACTCTGGAGTTTGCCTGAGCTTGACTAGGTAGGTAGGTACGTAGACATATACTTTGAAGATTTGACATTAAGTGCATGCCAGAAGAATCCTACATCAATATAATACGTAAAGATGTCAGTACCATCTTCATCACAGCTTATAACAGTCCACTGTAGGACTTAGGGCCTCTTTCACAAAAGGGGAGGCTATTGCCATGATCTCTACGCTTGGCAGGCGAGTTGAAGATCGCAGTTTTTGTGATGTACGGAGGTAGGAGCATATATTTCCTTATATCATTGGACCCAAATGCGGGTTATTCTAACAACCTTTGTTCTGCAATAAACGTGGTACAAGATAGACGTGGTCTTATTTAGCTCCCTATTTAACAGTGGCGACGAGGATTATTAAACTTAAAAACACGTGTGCAGTGATTGTTGGTGCGGACAGAACGCGGTTGAAATGTTGGCGGGAAAGCTGGAATCATTTAGATTGGGTAAAGATGACTGGAGTCTGTATATAGACAGATTAGAGCAGTACTTCGTGGCAAACGATGTAAAACCAGCGTTACAAGTGGCTACACTGATTACGGTGATAGGCAGTGACGCTTACGAACTGATGGTTAACCTGTGCACACCGAACAAACCATCGTCAAAATCATATGCGGATCTAGTGGGTGTGATGAGAACGCATTTGCAACCGAAACCTAGCTTGTTGGCAGAAAGGTACAAATTCCGTCAGAGAACGCAGCGAAATGGCGAAAGCGTAGCAGAATATGTGGCCGAGTTGAAGAGTTTGTCGAAACATTGTAATTTCACGGAAGCTAATTTGAAAGAAAATCTGAGGGATCAATTCGTCTGTGGATTGGCCAGCGAAGTGATAAAGCAGAGATTATTTACCGAAGATGATGTGTCATTCGATCGATCGTTTAAGTTAGCGGTGTCGATGGAAGCGGCCGAGTCGGATGCGGCGGTAGTTGACGGTCGGGGCAGGCAGGCAGACCGCGTAGCAACAACCGGCGTGACGTCAGAGGTGCATCGTGTGACGACATCGGCGCCAAATCGGTATCAGCCGAGCACATATAATACCTACAGAGGGTTCGGCGGGCCCGACGGCCGCCGAGGGCGCGCGAACGGGCCGAGCGACGACGGCCGCGCGGGCGCACAGGCCCGGGGAATGCGCAGTGCGCATACCTACGCTGCGGCGGCGGTGACTAGTACAAAAGCTACAAGCGGAGCACAATACGAGTTCGCGAATGATCGTTTTAATAAAAATGAAAAATGCGGGTGCTGTGGGGGCATGCATAATGACAAAATGTGCAAATTTAAAAACTATGTTTGTCGAATTTGTAATCGACGGGGTCACCTGCAAAGAATGTGTGGAAATATGCGCGGACAGACTTCTATTCACAACATGGGCAGCGAGATCGAGGACCAGGTAGCTTACACGAGTGATAGCGACGGTGAAAATTCGGAGGTAAATAATTTTTCTATCGGAACTGATCGGTTCAAGGAATGTAGGCCGTACACTTTGAATGTTAATGTTGACAATAAAAGTTTGGTGATGGAGATAGACACGGGAAGTGCTATATCTTGCATAAGTAAACATTGTTATGACAAATTTTTTTCCCATCTCAGGATCAATCCATCTAATTTAGCTTTACGATATTATACAGGAGAAATAGTCACACCAGTAGGCTTGATAAGGCCGTTGGTATGTTTTAACGGTTGTAAAAAGAAACTAGATTTATTCATAGTGAGTAGTGGAAAAACTAGCCTGCTAGGTAGGCATTGGCTCAGGGAGATGGGCATAAAATTGCCTTTTGTTAGGTGTAATAATGTAAAAAGTTTAGAATGTGGTTTTAACCTAGCTAAATTCAGTTCCAGATACTCTGAAGTATTTGCCGACGGACTTGGGAGGTTTACCGGCGGGACAGTCGGGTTCACATTACGGCCTGAGGCGCGGCCGGTGTTTATGCGCGCGCGGCCGCTGGCGTACGCGCTGCGCGAGCCCGTGGAGCGCGCGCTGGCTCAGCTGGCGCGCGACGGCATCATCACGCCAGTGGCCACTTCTGACTGGGCGACGCCCATCGTCCCCGTTATGAAGAAGGACGGTACTGTGAGGTTATGTGGAGATTTTAAGATTACTTTAAATAAATGTCTAGAGGTGGACCGCTTTCCATTGCCGCGAGTAGATGACCTGCTCGCGAAATTGTATGGTGGGGAAAAATTCACGAAATTAGATTTGTCACAGGCGTATGCCCAATTTGAGCTCGATGACTCAAAAAAGTATACGGTTATTAACACGCACAAAGGGTTATTTATGTATAATCGTTTAATATACGGTGTAGCGTCGAGCCCAGGGATCTTCCAAAGGAAATTGGAGCAGTTATTTGCAGATATGCCCAGGGTTGGGGTTTTCCTGGATGATTTAATTATAACTGGATCGGACGACAGCTCGCATTTGCAAACGTTACACGAAGTATTCAATAGGCTTCAAAAGTATGGATTAAAAATTAAGAAAGAAAAATGCTCTTTTATGGCCGACTCAGTTACGTATCTGGGATTCGTAGTCAGCAAGGAAGGCATTCACACTTGTCCGGAAAAGGTTAGCGCTATTAGGAAAGCACCAGTGCCTACCAATGTCACAGAGTTGCGCTCATTTTTGGGTTTAGTTTTATACTATTCAAAGTTTGTACCGAACATTAGTACGCTGTTAACGCCGCTGTATGTGTTATTGAAAAAAGATGTCAAGTTTACGTGGAACTCCGAGTGCCAAGAGTCTTTTAATACGATAAAGGGCTTGTTGTCCTCCAGCGTGGTGCTCGCCCACTACTCGCCGGAGCTGCCGCTCGTGCTCACCACGGACGCCAGCGCGGTGGGGGTGGGTGCGCTCGTCTCGCACATCACGCCGGAGGGGGAGAGGCCAATAGCGTATTCGTCGCGCGTACTTAACTCAGCAGAAAAGGGTTATTCGCAAATTGAACGGGAGGCTCTGTCTATTGTGTTCGGGGTTAAAAAATTCCACCACTACTTGTATGGCCGGAAATTTCTTTTACGGACGGACCACAAACCCCTGGTAACGATTTTCGGGGATAAAGTAGGTATACCCATAATGGCAGCGAGCAGGTTGCAACGGTGGGCAGTCATGTTATCGGGATACGACTTCGATATTGAATACGTTAGGAGCAGCAAAAATGCGGCAGATGCGTTGTCGCGGCTGCCGGTGGGTAGTGAAAAACGTCTGTCATCCGAAGAAACTTACATCAATTTCGTACAGAATTTTTTACCAATTACCCACGAGACCGTCCGAAAAGAATTAGATAAAAATGAATTACTTAGGAAGGTAGTTTTGCTTATACAATCTGGCTGGCCAGACAAGTGTCCGGATGATGATATTCAGCCATATTTTTCACGACGCCATGAGTTATATATAGATATGGGTTGTATCATGTGGGGTTATAGGTTAGTTATTCCCGATTCGTTGAGAGAAAGCTTATTACGTGAGTTACATGTCGGGCACATGGGTATTGTAAAAATGAAAAGTATCGCTCGTAGTGTCATGTGGTGGCCAGGTATCGACTCCGACGTCGAGCAGGCGTGCAAACAGTGCGCGACGTGCGTGGCGGAAAGCGCAGCGCCCCCGCGCGCGCCTCCCCAACCGTGGCCGTATCATTCCCAACCATGGACACGATTACACATCGATTTCCTAGGGCCGCTACAAGGGAAAACATTTTTTGTAGTAATTGATTCCACTTCAAAGTGGATAGAAGTTTTTCAAATGCATACAACGACCGCTAACTCTGTAATTAAAATCCTACGCGAACTATTCGCGAGATTTGGCTTACCTAGGGAAGTGGTGTCCGATAATGGACCACCATTTTCCAGTAGGGAGTACTTGGAATTTATGGTAAACAATGGTATTAAAACGACGTTTGCAGCGGTGTATCATCCCTCTTCGAATGGAGCGGCAGAGGGGGCCGTTAAGATATGTAAGCGAGCTATTAAAAAATCAATACGTGACAAATGTGATTTAGACGTAGCGTTGCAGAGCTACCTAATGGCATATCGTAACGTGGAGCACAGTACAACAGGCGTAGCCCCAGCGGAGTTGCTGTTGCGCAGGAAGCTCCGCTCCAGGTTAGATTTGTTACGAAGCGAAGGCCAGATTCAGGACAAGGTGCGAAATGCTCAGTCTAAACAATCGCAGCAAGCTGGAGGCGTAGATAGACAATTTAACGTTGGGGATCTTGTGTGGGTGCGTGATTTTACCGGAGGAAAAAGATGGATAGGCGGTCAAGTAAAGCACAGGGTAGGTAGCAGGAACTATGTGTTAAGTAGAGAGGATAACGGTCCACCCCTTCAACGACACGTTGATCAACTAAAGGGTCGATGGTTACGGTCAAGTAACTTACCTCCACCATTGCCTCACAGTGCGGTCACAGGCTCGGGCGAAAATTCGGTTAATCCAGTGGTTACTGGTGGGGTAGAACCGACGCCGGCGCCTAGCACTAATGAACCGATTGCGGGCAGGAGTCAGCCGAGTGTTCCGCCGGTAAACGTCCCAAGGCTAAGGCCTAGAGAGTTGCTAAGACCAGTACGGAGATATTGTTTAGACATAGACTAAATAATACTTAAATTATGTTGTTGTTGCTACACATGAATGTTCAAATTATTAGATATGATTGTATGTACCTACTAAGTAACCTGTTTGCTGACTTAGCTAAAACAAACTGTATTCGTCTGCTTAACTTAAGATAATGTGTATTATTCATAAAACTTAGATTGGATTACTGTAACTGTGCCTATACCTAAAATTGTTATTATATAAGTATGTAATTGCTTATTTCCATATTAAGGGGGTTAATGGCTAAGGGTGAGGGTGTGATGTACGGAGGTAGGAGCATATATTTCCTTATATCATTGGACCCAAATGCGGGTTATTCTAACAACCTTTGTTCTGCAATAAACGTGGTACAAGATAGACGTGGTCTTATTTAGCTCCCTATTTAACAGTTTTAATAAAAATAACCATGAAAAACGCTGCTGCCCATTTTCCAGACTACGGAGACTCTAGAAGTTTAGCTTCGAATAACATTATTTACCTTGTGCAACACCCACGCGTGTAAGGGGTACTATTCTTCTCTGCCGGACACTACACGGCCAATTTAGTAGGTACCATGTTATAATATTTTTTTTTTGAAGTTTATGCTGTGAAGTGTAGCTTTGAAGCTTTGTAGTGTAGCGATGTTTCTTTTATTTTAAAAAACAAACTAAAATATATGCCTATGTTACCGGCAAAATACTTAGTTTATACTAAATTGATACTAGCTATGGAATGGCAATACTGCATATTCTGCATATTTTGTGTATGCTACAAAGAGGCAAGACAAACAGGCAAGCGGACCTGATGGAAAGTTCCCGCCGCCTATGGACATCAGCAACACCAGGGGCGCTACCAATGCGTTGCCCGTCTCTGGAGAGACCTCTAATAAACCTCTTGAACGATTCCATGTCATAGTCCAAAGGGTACACTGTGGCCGGGAGCTCATTCCACATCCGAATCGTAAAATCGTACATAGGTATAATGTTTTTTAATTTACAAATGACTAAAACGAAAATCATGAGGATACATTTTTTCACCGGCAAAGTAATGACAATTTTATTTATTTCTCTAAGCCTCTATAAGCTAAATTGTCCATAAACATAATATTATTACGAACACCGCACGTGATGTTCGCGCGGCACGCACATCGAATTCAGATCAGTAAGGGCCGTCCACTGATCGAGTTTTGATGCCGTCCCATAGGCAGAGTCTGTGCACAATCTTTCGTTTTATGTATCGATCTTTGAAAAAGAATAAAGGCATTCTAGTGTTTAAACCACACGGATAGGGAAAGAGAAATATTTCCTGAAACCTTTACAAAAACGTGAATTCACGTAATTTTATAAATTCAGTGTGTTATTTGAATGGCGTAGGATGGATAGCGTATGCTGTAGGTATCCCTTCACCATTAAACAATAAAACTATTAGGAGATGGCGTCCACAAAACCTCTGAAATAATAATGTGTATTAACGACAAAGATAGGTACAAAAATAAATACGTAACATCATTTTTCAAGAATCTCCAACACTGCTACCTAACCATTCGGTTAAGGCTGATGAATACGTCAAAACTCTCCCATATCAGAAGAGGCCCATTACCAACAATCAATTGTCCATGATGATTCAAAGTTTACACGGAAATTGGAACCTATCAGTTTGTTATTTTTAAGTAACAACAAATATCAAGATGAGTGAACAGTGCTATTACTTATATATAATAACTAGTGGACCCGGCGCGACTTCGTACGCGTACACCTATTTTACCCTTACCTACCCTTTTTTTCTTACTTAAAAACCTTCCTCTTGAATCACTCTATCTATTAAAAAAAACCGCATCAAAATCCGTTGCGTAGTTTCAAAGATTTAAGCATACAAAGGGACATAGGGACAGAGAAAGCGACTTTGTTTTATACTATGTAGTGATTAGCATCACTACAATAGGTTTTTGGATATATCTGTGATAGACATCCACAATTCAACTTAAAAGCGCGACCGAGAATATAACATTAGGCGCAGTTTATACAGAAAAGACGTAGCGAGGGCACGCGGCGGAAGCAGATAATCAAAGTAACCTAATAAACATTATGGTAGCGTAATTTTTGCCGGAAGCAGAATAACGCCTGCACCTCCAAGCGACGTCGCCGGGCAAAGTATCCGCTACCTAGCGACTCGCGACTACTAAAAGACGCGACGCGCGCTGCCCAGCGAAGGCGCGACCGCAATTCTCCTCACAAAAAAACTGTGACATAACTATGGTTTACTTTATGTTTCATTGATTATACGCCACGCGCCTTCTCGCCGCATCGTGGAGGCCTACGCTCTTATAAATTTATATATAATCTTCTGTAGGTAGGAATAGCACCAACCTCTTACACTCGTGGGTGTCGTACAAGGCGACTAATGTTTTCGAGGCAAAAGATCTAAGCGCCTCCGTAGACTGGAAAATGGGCAGCAGCATTTTCCATTGTTATATTATAACACTGCGATCTCCAACCCGCCTGCCAAGCGTGGAGATTATGGCAATAACCTCCCTTTTTGTGGGAGAGGCCCTAAGTCCTGCAGTGGACTGTTATGGGCTGTGATGATGATTCTGTAGGTATAATTTGATGTCGCAAGGCGACAAATGTCTGCACCGCGTTGCCGCCGTTCGCCCTTGCCGCGTCATTTCCGTATAAACCGCGCCTTAAATTAAACCCCTCTGTGGCGCTTGGTGGCGTGTATCTGTCAATCTCCTGTTTACAATTATTTTTCCCGATGAAAGGACAAAAGTAATTTCATCGAATAAAAAAATTAAATTAAATATATTTCTGGTCGAGATCATCTAGGTCAAACAAAGCGCAACCACCGCATCCCGAAGCGAACACAGCGAACCTACTCGCTGTCTTTACCCATGCCATCATTACAAACATTGGATCTCGCACACAGTGGGAAAACCCGTAACCGTTAAGCAAATGCCCCACTGCGGTCCATTCACAGCCCTGGCTCGCACCTAATTACTAAATGGCCTAATGGATGGAACGCGCTCATTAGGCAGCTACCGATTGTGAAGATAGTCATTGGACGTTCTTCATACATTTGCAATGCAAAGCGCGGTGGCTATATGAATTTGTTTTGTGTAATAGTCCCTTTAACTTTCATTGGTCCAATTTTGAAGGGGTGCTCGGCTTCAATGGAAGGATGAAAATTTGTTAATCGATTCTTGCTGTTTGTTGCTAGCGAATAGGTATTTAATTTGGCAAAGTTACATTTTTGCTTGGAGATTTCTATTAACTGACACTTATTAGAATTACTATTTACTATTGTTAGGTACTAGCTTTTGCCCGCGACTTCGTCCGCGTGGAAATCGTTTTTATGACAGTTTAGCTTTTGCCCGCGTTACCATTTTAACTGACCTCTGTATGAAATGTAGAATGGGTCCCGCCTGCTTTCAAGTTTTAATTAAAGTAAAATTGGCATTATGTACCTACATATTTACAAACATCAATCTGCTTGTTATTAACTTTTCAGTTTTCAATAGCAATCAGGGTTTTAGTTTTTGTAGTATAATGATGTTATAGCATGATCATATAAGTAAGATTGAAAATCTCATTTAGATTGTTAACGAACTTTAAATCGTTATAGATCCTAAATGGTCATTCTAAATGAAAAATGGTTTAAGAAACCTTAAAATGATTTTTCAATACCTACTCAACGATACCCCACATGACATAGTTTGTCAACTGTAATTTTTTTTTTATATGGCGACTGGTAGTCGCCATATTGATTTGAATTATGATTGTCATGTCTTCAATGACACTTGTCGATAGACGTATCAAAATCGCCCAACGCGTTTGGTCTCTACTGTGCTACAAAAGAATAAACATACAAACACAGGCTGATGAGTAGACTGTTTTCGCCGACTACCCGTCGATTACAAATAATTATAACTGATTAGTCAGGTTTACCGACTAAAGTTGGGGTTGAAATTAAAGATCAAAAATATAAACACACAACTGTCAATGTCGAAGAGACTATCCAGGGGTATAAAACCTTTTTTATCGAATGTTTTTATTTACCAAATGGTTATGCATGCTTTACAATGACTGGTAAACTTTCGAAAGCGAAACAAATCGATTTAACCCTATTTATTCAATTTATTAAAAATGTAATAATTAACTCGGAAACTATTAGTCCTACAATACTAGTTAGACAACTTCAATATTAGAAAGAAGTGGCCGCCATTTTGAATCTTGTATTATTTTATGAGAAAAGCAGTCTCGGCGTCGGTCAATCCGACACTTTCCGAGCCCTTGGCAATAATGTACCGTAACAACACACCAAATGTTTAGAATTTCTCACCATTACCAGTGGCATGAATGAAAACTACCCATCTTTTATTGAAGCAGCACAAATACGAAACAAAAAAAACATTGCTCCCTATTTAATTTAGTAAAATATTTTTAAACATTCATATGATTTTATTTTATTTTGAATGTAATAATTTTAATCTATATTTCAATGATTTTAAATAATCCACCATATGGGTAATTTTATATTGGCAACCCATTTGTTTACATTATTGATCTTTAATTCGATCTTATACCTTAGTCGGCGCATCACGTATGTTCCTTTTAAAATGGCAACAGCTTTGTATTTAGTATTTATTAGCTTAAAATATAAGTTGAATACGATAAGAATTCACTATTACTTATACATATAGCGAGAGATGTAAGTACGTTTTATTTACATTCGGCGAATTCGGCGCCAAAGATAGAAGTAATATGCAACGTATCTGCTGCTGAACACTGACATATGTCAGCGGCCGAAATAACAGGCTTCTGCAGTTACGCTGCAGTGAAATAAATTAACTCAGTTTTGCTACCAATTAAAACTGGATTAATGCCGTCAGCCCGAAGTGCTGGATCTGATGATAAAATAAAATGTAACTTCTTCATACTAGATACAATATTCAACACTCCTGTAAACAGATTGAATGCATCAACTAACTATGTTCTCATAAATGGAATTCCATAAAAGTTAGGTACTTTCTTGAGAGCTTACGCAAAACAAAATTATAATAATTATCGGCTAAACCTGATTTCGTAATTCCGGGTGTTTTAATATGTGTTTGATGGAGTAGTCTTAGCGAAAATTATTAGCCAAATTGCCAAACACAGCATACAAACAAATACATTTCGTGTTTGCCAAGTCAGAAAAATATATTTATAAATGAGATCAAATATAGTTCTAGACCACAAAGGTGCATAAAATATGTTCTATATGTTGATAATGACTTTAAGTGTGTATTATTATTTCCTCTAGTATGAACTACGATGTATATTGCAGAATATATATAAAAAAAGTACTGACAGACTTGGGCTCTACCTTAGAACTCATATATTTTACGAGACATGGCGAATTTTCAAGAAAATGTCTGTATGTGTGTGGGTAATATCGGACAATATAATGGGTAATAAAACATATTTTCTAGTCATCCGTGTGTCCTCCAAACACCGACCCACGAAACCCATATTTGGTACATACAACCTGCACCACCACTATAGCTTTACCTATTACTATAAAATACATTATCGGCTACGACCATAGCTGCAGTGTATAATTATTAGCGAAGGGACGTGTGACATCGCGGCTCCTGCTGGCTAGAGGGTACGATCGCGCTTGGAATAAACCCTTGGGACACATCGCGATGGCTTCGGCATGCGAATAACACAGCCGACTCCCCCTTCCCCCTACCCCTTATATGGCTGCCCGAGAGCAACGTACCTCTGGTAATTTCATAACTTATTAAAGACTAGTGGACTTGGCGCGACTTCGTACTTTACCCCTACTTACTCTCTTTTTCTTGCTTATAAACTTTCCTCTTGAATCATGTATATATTGTTGAAAACCGCGTTATAATCGTTGCGTAGTTTAAAAGATAGCGTACATAGATACATAGGGATAGACGGCGGGAAGCGACTTTGTTTTATGCTATGTTTAGATTTGCTTGCTTCACGCTATTGCAAAAACGGTTAAATGAAAATCGCTGTAATTGTGTTTTTTTTTTATGTAGGTACATCGTATTTACCACTTCGGCTTCTTCTACAATCATCAACCATTTCGTATGCGCTTGTCGGCTTCTTGACATGACTTTTTTTTAAATATCCTCAACTTCATCGTATAACGTAGAAATAGGTTTGTACGAACCACAGCTAGTGAAACAAAGTTGCCCCTAACCCTACGAGAAAGATGCGTGACTTTTTTTATACGGCAGACAAACAGGCAAGCGGGAAAGTGGTCACCGCCGCCTATGGACATCAGCAACACCAGGGGAGTTACCAATGCGTTGCCCGCCTCTGAAGCTACCGCTAATATACTTCTTGAACGATCCCATGTCTTAGTTCGAATTAAAGACTGTGGCTGGGAGCTCATTCCACATCCGAATCGTACGAGCGAGAAACGTTGTGTACTAGGTATTATGGAGTACTAGAAACCGGCTAGGACATCTGTACTTAGATAATAACTCAATTGGTATACCTATGTAGTCCATTACAAATACTTACAATTCCATTTGTGGAATTGTAAGAATTGGGTATTTTGGGTATTAATTATTCGAATAACAAGTAATTCAATAGAACAAATCGTACCGAATACTAGGAATAACTTCAAAAGGTATTAAATTCGTTTTCTATTTTAAACAATTAACCCAACCTCAATTTGTTGATAGCAAACTTTACGGTCGGAATTAATTCTCAGTCCACCAATTATTGTGTCAATCTAAATTTGAAGTTTTGATTCAAGCAAATGTAATTTACAGATAGAACTTTAGTCATTATAACTG
Source organism: Blastobasis lacticolella (assembly GCA_905147135.1). Lineage (NCBI taxonomy): Eukaryota > Metazoa > Arthropoda > Insecta > Lepidoptera > Blastobasidae > Blastobasis > Blastobasis lacticolella. Next base: position 16,783,627 of record LR990045.1, read on the forward strand.
AAATTTCTGTAGATCACATCTGCTTATATACAATAACAAGTGTTATGTCTATGTATTTCTTTATTGTGTGCAATAAATAGTTAATTAAATAAATAAACACTGATATTTGGTATACCTATATTATGTATATTATGTATGTATATATAGATAGTATAAAACAAAGTCGCTTCCTGGCACCTGTCCCTATGTATCTATGTACGGTTAGATCTGTAAAACTACGCAACGGATTTTAATGCGGCTTTCAACAATAGATACAGCGATTCAAGAGGAAAGTTTATAAGCAAAAAAAAAGTATAGGGAGGGCTAAAGTAGGTGTACGCCAACGAAATCGCGTCGGGTCCACTAATCTTTTATAAAGAGGAAAAATTCTGATCCCTTCATACCTATTATCCAAAATAGTTCCAAGTGCACTATTTTCCTTCTAAAATATTATTCACTAGGAATTGCATAAAGATATTGCCACCCAAATTACTCCACTTCCATTCCGAGTCAAGCGTCTGTTGTCTTGGCGAATAGCATGCCTCTCCCCAGAGAAGCCAGAGACACAGAACACTCCGTGATTCTTAAACAAAAGCGCAAACCTTCTGAGACCCGAGGTATTCATTATTCACCCGTGGAGCGTCACATATTTACCGCGTCGTCTCTCCACCGCATAACTTTGGACTGTCTTTGCGAGCGCTCGTCTGAATGTATTATGTTCCAAGTGTTCACATATTTGTTTACTGAGTAGTGAGTATTGACTGTTCCAATTAAGAGTTCCAATTAAATTAATTTGGGATTTTGACATACTGCACTTGTGGTCAAACTTTAGAGGGCGTCGGTGGCCGAGTGGTTAGGGTTTCTCGTAAGTGAGAGGTACCGGGTTCGAATCTCACTGCGGCCATGTACCAATTATTCCTTTCTGAATTTTGTATATTAATTTAATGCTAACCAATGCTCTTTCTTACATTGAGTTAGAGAAATCATTGTTATGAAAAGTTCAAGGAACTGAATATGATCCAATCTGGTCAGGTTACCCTGGTAGCAGACTAACGGAAGTAAGATTTTAGTCGATCCACTGTAATTATCTGATCTGCTAAATCACGGATTATGGTCAAGGCAGACACCGAGCCCTCGCGAGCGAGACCATAACCGGGACATCAACGCCAAGATGATTTTTTCTGTTTACTTCTACTCATACAAAACAAAGAAACTACGATATTACGATATTTCGAAAATATTAATAATACCTTTATCGTAAATAGTTTTAATTCGTGTCAAAATTATTAATTTATTAAGGAATAAATAGAACACAATGTGAACTAGAACGCTCCACTTAAAACTCACAACAGCACAGCATGCAAGTGCACGTTAACTGTAGCAGCTAAACAATCATTAGAGGGAGTTTCATAAAGTTTTTCTGCAGTTTTATTACAGGAGTATGCTAATGTAGGCTAGCGTGGTCGCGGAATGAAATTGTTGACCCAAGTGTAGGCTTTAGTTCGAATCTAGGACACAATCTCTATACCGCTGCACTACCTCGAGTAGAGGCCAAGTGCCACAGCGCTTTCCAAGAATCAAACATATTGTTGCATAGGTTTTTAAAGAATATTTTTAACTCTTGCCAAGTTTGAACGTTGAGGCTGTTAGTTACGTAAATCATGTAGATAACTCATTAATATGAAATATGTTGTATTGGTGTCCGGCCTAGTTTTAGTTTACCTTGTGGATATTGGAGCTTGTACGACCTGTGGATAGGACCAACTCCTTCTTCTTAAAATAGTTTATTTTAAATTTTTAATGTGCGTCTGTGACTGCGCTAAATAATGTTTTTACGAAATTTTAACATTTCATTTGTTTAATAAAAACAAGAGAAACACTAAACTAGCTGCACTTCTTACATAAGCGGGCGCGACGCGATGACTGCGCGGTGACTAGGCGGACGCTACACGCTTGTTTCCAAATAATAAAATAAGCTTTTTGTCATTAATACGGCGTCATTAATATAGAAACCAAAATTGAATTAACATTTGGGAAAAGTCGCGTAATCTGACATAATACGTCAAAACGTTCTGTATAGGCTCTAAACCAAGATATTGGCTCTAAAGCATAATTTGGCTATTCTTCTCTGCACACCACAAGTCCAGAGATAGGAGATTACCTGTCACAAGTACTTGCGACTTACCTGTTAAACTGCAAATATAATAAACCAAAGGATTACATCGTAAACTGCTCGAGGCTGCAGATGATCTCCAATTTCCAATAGCTGCCTCGGGAAGTTTTCACGTTGAACGTGTTTACTTTCGCCTAAGGCATTATATTAATTTGGATTTGATAGAAATTGTTTAACTTCTTGAATAATGTTGCAGAGAGCACTCAAGACAGCCTTTATTTATAAACCAAAGTAGGTATTACATAATTACATTGAAATGTACAGAAAAGAAATCGAAACAAATTTATCTATACTAATATTATAAAAAGGAATGATTTTTGCGCATAATTTCAGAACGGCTGCACCTACTTAACTAATTATTTTTTTGTTGGATATGTAATTGTCAGGACAAGGTTTCTATGTAAGAAAAAAAGGTAGGAAGGTGCAGCGTGGTTGTAGGGTGGGTATAGCGTAGGTGTAGGGTTATTGTAGGATAGGTTTAGGGTAGGTGTAGGGTAGGTTTAGGGTAGGTGTAGGGCGTTTGTGTTGTACATCGATCGATCCTTTATTTATTTATTTATACTTCATGCACAAACAGTACATTGGCGGACTTAAAGCTAAAATAGCATTATCTACCAGTCTACCAGGAGAGATAACAATTGACAATAGGTATGCGGTGCAGGAAGATTACTTACAAGTAAAGATTACACATACTCCTTTAGTATCCTCCTAAGGAGTAGGTCACCACGCGAACGAAAGTCGCGTAGTACGAATAGTTACGAATAAATGTAAAAGATTTTAACTTTAATTTTATTAAATCTATACAGTAAAAGAAATTGAGAATGAAATAAATTATATGAGTTGAGCTCTTTATTCAGAATTTATTGGATTGTCGTAGTAAGTTACGTTGAGGGCGAGTCATTTAAATTGATCTTGTTGCCATTTTATGTCCATCCATATTACGGTTTTCTGTCACGGTAATCCATCAATCTCTGCTAATGGCGACCAAACACGATTGTACTCGGTCACGATAGATTTTTTCTCTAATCGGGACCCAGCAGGCACTACTTACAGCCATTCAATTATTTAAATGCTTACAATAAGTGACTACTCTGTTCTAACTTATCTTGAATCTTACTAAACGAAAGGATTTGTTAAAGTTTAAAAGGTAAAAATAATTAGAAGTTTTGATCACAATGTCTATAAAAGATGCTGATTAAAACACAAGCAACTAAAAAGTAATAAGAGAAATAAATAAATGAAATTAATTTAATATAATGCGGGTTGTAAATAAGAGCGAATTTTTTATCGAGTAGGTACTTACATAACCAAACTAATAAAATATCTGTAATGCCACGTTCTAATAAAATATGACAAAAAGTGTGTCTGTACATTGAATATATTTACGAAAAATAACTGAGGGCGATGAAATATTGATATATTTTATTTATTTATTTATTTAACAATTTATTGCACACAATAAAGAAATACAGAGATATAACATAGATATAACTGACACAACAGGCAGGTTTTATTTTATTTTATTCGGGTGGTTTACAGCTGTAATACATAATAATAATACCAAAAACCATAATGCATTAAAAAAATAGTTTATCTATGAGCCATTTACAAACCGCCACATATAAATTTAAAAATATCTCTCAGTGTGCCTGTTTGTAGATGCTAATCGCCGGAACTACTGGACGGATTTGAGTAAAACCTATTTTGTTGTGTAGCTATAAATCCTGGGCTACATTTAGGGTATAATTGATTTTGGAAACTGGAACACCTCATGAAGAAACATAATCGGCCAGCTAAACTATAAGAAAGATGGAAATGGCGCCGAAAGGATTTTGATGAAGTTTTCACAGTTAAGTAGTTTGGGGTCACACTTAAAATCTAAGCCAAGTTCCATCTAATTCGGTTGGGTAGAACTAGAGATACAGCTTGACCTCTCCGTAGTACTGGTTTCGTACATCAGGGAGGCCATTTAAAATAGTCCATTAGGAAAAAGGTAACTGTTCTAAAAACGATTTTCACGCGAACGAAGTCGCGGACAAAAACTAGTAACTAATATAGCGGCAAACATTTTGGGGTTCATTGAAAGAATAATGTTTACTCCAGATATCGACTAAACTTGCTAGCAAAGATCAAAGGGAAAAAAATATTTTCGCATTTTTCACGGTGGCGAATATAATTTGATTTCGGGCGGAGGGATGGTGGCAGTTGATTTTAAATTTAACTTTCTTGAACTTTGCGAGGGTGGAATGGATTTTTTATGTACCTCCTTAACATTAACTGTTTATTTTACCGAGATTCTGTTTGTTTTTGCGAAGGAAGTGTTTGTAGGCTGTCAAGGAAGCTGCTAATGGCTGTTCTCAGTGTATTAATTATTGCGTCATTAAGATGCATTTAAATTAATGTAATTATTCTAGAAAACATACATATAAAGATATATGAGGTATAATCTGTCCAACCTGACTTGTCTTATTTGGTTTAGGAAATGATGTATTTAAATTGATAATGTGCAGCAGTATTAGTTGAAACTCAAATTCTATGTTTCTTATATAATTCTCGACATCTATACACAATATACGTAGCGTGAAGGCAAGTCGTGATTTTGGGCACTGTTTGTTTACCAAATAAGACAAGTCAGTTTAAACAGATCATATAAGCATCAATTATAAAAATAATCGTCTTGGCGCCGTCTGTGTTCTCGCGCACGAGGGCCTGGGGTCCTCCTTGACCATGCAACCCTACCCCTCTATCATCTCTCCGGTTGACCGATAAAAAATTTATAAAGCTTTAAGCCCGCCATTGTACGTAATAGCGCATGAAGTTTTAAATAAATAAATAAATAAAATAAACCTGCACATTCACTGAATGTGATACAATTTGGTCAGATTCCCCTGTTAATAAGGTCACGGAGGTCAGATGGCAGTCGCTCCATTGTAGTTACCTGATCTGCTAAAATTCTGAATCATGGTCAAGGCGTACCCAGGAACTCGCGCGCGAGAGCATACCCAGGACATTAACGCAATATGATTATTATAGCAGAATTCGTAGTTATTTTATGTGATACGGCAGACAAACAGGCTTGTGGGCCACCTGATGGAAAGTGGTTACCCCTGCCTATGAACATCAGTAACAGTAGGAGCGCACCAAAGCGATACCCGCCACTAAGAAGACTTCTAATATATCTCTTGAACGATCCCATGTCATAGTTCAAAGGAAACACTGTAGCTGGGGAGCTCATTCACCAGTAGTAGATCATTGGTATTACATACCATTACTACAATGTTTGAATCTATAACACAGGACAATACAATGAAATATTATAGGGGCTACCTATTTCTCCACACATTTGTACCGTCAAAGAGCTTGCTCGCTACAATAGAATACATAGGCTATTCGAACCTATGTCGAGGCTTCTGTATTAATATGTCCTATGTAATCACTCGAGTGCAGTCATATGGAATATCGGTCTATCGAGCGATAGATAACCCGATCATATATAGACGCAACTAATCTGATTACAATCTGGTTTCAATCAAAGACGTATCGTGAGAGAATTGTTGTGGAACCTTGCGTAGAATCGTAATAGCAGATGGACGCATCTACGCGTTTAACAAAGGAATATGATTCGTAAGATGATATGAGTAATTTTTTGGTATCCGCAGCAACGGAGCAACATATCTATGCCTTTTTAATTTATAGGATGTGATATGAAATCATTGGAAAGGAATGTGCAAATATGAGTAACTGTCTAAGATAATAGTTAAATGAAAGCAAGTTATGAATACACTATAGATTCTTCGCTCAAAACAGATAAAAGAATTACTAATTAGCATGCATTGTGGAGCCCTATCACCATCCTTTGGATCCAAGTCAATCTCACTTGTTCGCGGTCCATCTGCTGGCAGACAGGCGAGGCTCTGGGAATCGGATTTTCCATGATGTTGTGAGGAGGTGGTTGTCACACGTAAAAGCCAAAATAGCACAAATTTTGAGAAATTTTATTTTCATCGCTTCGTCATTCGCATCACCATCATATTGAAACCTTCCCTTAAAACTGGTGTTTCGGCTTTTTACGTGCTGCAAATTCCGTCCTGCCGCACAAACCCGTTAAAAATAACCCGTTCGCCAGAGACAGACAGTTATAACAGACCCAGATTTCTATATGAAGGTTAAGGTACCCAGATATATACTAATATTAAACTGAGAAGATTATCATCACAGCCCATAACAGAGCACTGTAGGACATAGGGACTCTCCCACGAAAGAGGAGGTTATTTGAGGGTAGGAGTTGTGTTGTAAATATAACAATTGAAAACGCACCTGCCCTTTTTCCAGCCTACAGAGACTAAATCTTTTACCTCGATAACATTAGTCGCCTTGTCCAACACCCACGAGTGTACGAGGTTGGTGCTATTCTACTTTGCCGGACACCAGTATCTACTGCTGACACCCACCTCCAATTTTTCGTACGGAAAGCGGTAACTTACATACGATCAAATATTTTCAACAACATATTTTCGATATATAAAGTTCAATCTGATTCCGAGAACGTGTTGGTTTAAATTTAATTAAAATATTGGCGTGTTTGCCACGATTCGGTCTGTGTAAAGGATACTTTTTTAATTTCGGGAGGATATTGTGTGTCGATGGGCGTGGGCGGGTATTCCGAGTTTTTGTTTAATTTGTTGGTATACTCCATGACCCCAGCTGGGGTAAAATGGCACCACCGAGTGGTGATTCCCACACTTTATACGCCTACTTGAGAATATTTGAGGTGTGTAAATAAAATAAAAGCTTGTAATGGCGTCGTTACATCCTCTTGTTTATGGGGAGGAAAGATATCGCGTAATTGGTTTTCGAGTGACGTCTATTTTCTTCCATTTTTCTGTCGTAACAACATTGTCATTTGTGCATATTTATTATATAGCACCTTTATAACACAGGTCTTGATTATCATTTAGAGATTTTAGAGCCAGCTTTATAGATTAAAGTTTATCATATCAGCCGAAATATCCCAGAGATCTCAACAAAGGTCGGTCTTGTGCCTTCCGCATCCAACTGGTAGCTGCAATCTTTACCAGGTCGTCGGTCCACCTTGTGGGTGGCCTTACCCATGCTGTAAATCAATTGATATTACACTGGATTGAAACTCACTTCAGTCGTTAATCAATCAGCAAATATTTGCAAGGCGCAATTTTCAGGAATTCCTTATTAAAAATACCAATCACGGCATCAACCGAGTCCGCAAACAAGGCTAAATCCCCGCACGGTCGGTAGGCACATGCTAAACGAATATTTGGCATGAGAATAGGAGGACTTATCGATTCGAATATTCGGGTCGAGTGGTTCCGAATTGGGATGGCGGGACCAGTCGAGACAGGACGCGCCCGTACGTGTCTGGACTGCGATCCGGCTAGGGACGGGCTAGAGTGGACCTCAGGAAATTAGGTTCTGAGACCAGCGACTGGAAGGATACTCCGGTTAGCCACCGATACTACTCGAATGTGCTAGTTTATAGACTATGGAGAATGGATAGGTCTTATAAGTGCGTAGAAAGCATTTTCGGAGATTGTGATGATGATGATGATGAAGTTGATTTGAAAATAAAAAAACTAAACAATGAATTTATCATTCTAGATCACCAATCGGTCCCCACATCGTGTAATTTTGAGGCTAACAAGTTAGGTGCTCCGACAGCGTTTTATGTCGAATTTTTTTTGAACTGCGATCTCCTAAACCTTCCCCTAACTGTTGTAGACTATTGCTGATGATGAGATACCTAGATGACAATAAAAACCTGTAATCTCATAATCAAAAACCTTCATGATGGAACTCCATTATTATGAATTAAATCTTCATAAAACATTTCAATCAAAATCTCATTTCAATCATAGTTCTCAAAATTTGAACCCTTATGAGCCCGAAGCCTTCAATCGCACCTACCTGTGCTTTGTATTTGAGAAGCTTTTGAATAGTCAAAGTGGTCTAGATATTCGCACCACTAGCGGGCTTTGTTGATCGCATTTATTCGATGACGTGGGCTATCGGGACAGCGGACGAGACAGGGCAGGACAGGCGGATGTGTGGTCCGAGACTAGGGACCACACTTTGATGTAGGGTAAGGAAACTTAGCAAGCGACGGAGTTGTATTTTGTTTTTCTAATATTGTAAGGGGGCATCAACACGTTATTGTTAGTGGTAGCTGTTTGAACGTCGAGAATAACAAAATATTTTAAATTATTTATTGAGCACCTTTTATCCTTTCCTCGGGCGTGAATGTATGCACTATATCGTACCGTTCCGTTCCATTCAAGTACGGCACCAGCCCGAAATGCTTTTACAAGGATGTATGTACTCCTCGTGCGTGAATGTACCTATGTACATCGCACCGATATAAATTCAAGTCCAATTATAGGTTTTAAGACATTTGTGGTTATTCTTTCTTCTTTTATTTTTTTTATTTTTTATGTCATACGGTAAGCAAACAGGCAAGCGGGTCACCTGATGGAAAGTGGTCACCACTGCCTATAGACATTAGCAACACCAAGAGATTTATGTATGTTTATTTTATTAACTGCACTTTCATCACACATATTATCGGGTTTGTTACCACGGTTAGTATTGCTTTTACCTCGTGATAACAAACCCAATAATATATGATAATGACGACCTGAGTGGTTCAATGGTCAACATGCCGTCAACACGTCTGCCACGCAAGAGGTCCCGGGTTCGATTCCCGGCCGGGCAGAAATTTAAATGATGAATTTTAATTTCTGTTACAGGTCTGGGTGTTCTATGTATAATAAGTATATATTTAAAAAGTATTTAAGTAGTATATCAGTTATCTGGCACCCATAGTACAAGCTTTGCTTAGTTTGGGGCTAGATAGATTTCGGTGTGTGAATTCGTCCACGAATATTTATTTATATTTTATTTATATGTGATGAAAGTGTAATGTCAAATTAACAATAAAACAATGTCAAATAATTAATTAAAATGATAATAATTACTGTTAAGTTAAACCGATTTTTATAAAACAAAACACACAAACATAACAAAAACTAAGCACTGGTGAAAACTTTACTAATTAAAACTAAATAAACCTAAAATCCTAACGTATATATTATTAAATGTCTCCCAAAGTGCTGCCACTGAAGTGGATGGTGCTCATATCATTCCCCCGTTGGATGGTTATTGCTTGGAGAAATTCGCCTGTAATGAGCCAGCCTTGCGGTCACCAGTTGATTGTATCAATTTAATATTAAAACTTAAGAATCGTTTTATAGCTCCAGGGCCCAAACTTAATAACTGATTAATAGTGACATAGTGTAATTCGTAGTGAATAAGTAGTGCAAATAAAAACGGAAACATAGTGGAAATCGAACATAGTGTAACGTGATATAAAGCTATACCCGCGTTGGTGAAATCAACAAAGCTAGGGGCGGCTAGGAATAAAATATATCTGCTGGTACCATTTCCCCGGATTGCGTTTTTTTGTTCAACTATACAATTGTTTGTCATGTATCCGGGACGGGATTTATAGCGTTGCACAGCCGTGACCGCCGAAATACAGCCGGAAACGATATCAACGTAAATAAGGGGAAAAAGCCAGCGATCTCGTAAAAAAATGTATCTCCAAATAGTCTGAATATTGTGAGCACAGGCCAAATTTCTTTTCAATATTCGATTTCTTTCACATGACGTTTTGTAATTTATTGCGTGTTATTCGCGTAACGAAAACAGGAAATTAATGGTAGAATATCGCAGTTATAACTTGATCCGGACAGGTTCATAAGATTAAAAATAAAAATCTTGAAAAATACCGTATAATCGAAGTATTTACATAATAGTAATAAACGTTTATCCTTATTTTAGAATAATGAAGTTAATGCATACGAACAATAGGTTCCACTAGCAAAGTAGCACTTTTAATTCAAGATATGACAAATCCTTAGGGCCAATTGCTCCGACTAATAATACAGTAACCATTCCAATTGTAGAAAGCAAGATTTGCTTTATCAATAAGTGTTTCATCTTTAAAATAAACTCGAGCACGTCACGGGGCACGAGTGCAGCCACTCCACCGTTCCTAAATCACCTAGTGTTTCATATAAATAGAAGACAAATAGACTGGCACAATAACAGAACAGACAGTGGCTATATTTTATGATATTATTACACCATTTCGCCGTATAACGGTGGAAATCGAGTTTCTAGTGTTCGCCGCTGCACCGTCAGCATATTGCCCGCGCCATGTTCCTGTATTATGAAGACCTATTTTGCAGTGACATTTTTCGTTTCACGTCCCGATTGGATTTCGAAACGTGTAAATTCGACGAAACGTCGCCTCTGGAGACTTGGGTTGCGTGGACTTGGATCGGTTTTGAGGCAGTTATATAGTAAGAAGCGTTTCATCTTTAGAGTCCCGTGGTTATATGATGTGGAATTATATACATTAGCTAAAAGACAACTCAGACAAATATAGAGACAACAGCGCCTTTCTTCAAAGGTCCTTAGTGTAGAAACAAATTATATTTGCATTTTGCTTGCACTTCATTGGAACATACTTGTAGCTGTCACATTTTCAATAAGTTGAGATGTTTATCTAAAAAAGTATGAATGTAAGTCATGAAGTACAGTATTTAGATCAAGTAGAAACCTGTCAATTAAATTTTTTACGTTTTTTCATATACTCTATCTGTGACAAACGAAGTTCATCTGATGGAATGTGGTACTGTCGCTCATAACATCTTCCACTTTTAACTTCGTATTAAGTAGACAGCTTAGTTTGTGGTTTTTGTATTAAAGTTCTTCTTACATTAACAAAAAAATATTGTACGATGAAAATAGGATAAAAACATCATGACATATTCTAAGTTTCATTAACACAACTATTCACCTACCATCACGGTCTACGACTCCAATTTTGTATAATTTATTTGTAAAAATGTTTGTTTCTTTGTCCCTTAACCACGTACTAATAAAATCAACTGTAAAACCTTTGTCATGGTAAGTATTAAACCGCGGCAAAGCATAAAATCGGTTGGAACAAGGTAACGCCGCGAACGCTCGTCATCAGAGGTAAATGCAACGAGCGAGTTCCGGGGCTGACACACGTGCGCTGTTCTAAGATTTCGGAAAGGTATAGAGACGAAATAGCACGGATTATTAATATTTTATTACAAGAGCCCAAGCCAATTTCAGGTGCTGACAGACGGATGATGCTCTTGCAAACCGGCTTTTTCCTAATGGATGGTAGTCGTTGCTCCTAAAAAGCCAAAACACCGCAAAAACAGCATGAATAGTTCCTGTCCGAATTCATCCTGAAAAGGGATGCCGTATGATGACGCATAGAGACATCGTCGACTCAGCAGAGAGTTCGTGAGGAATGTTCCTTTTGGAATGCTAATACAGGTTCAAGCCGAGCTGTAGCACTATCGATCTAATCTTTGCCCTGAGAACCGACCAGGAGGCACACTGCACTAGAAATCAATCCCTGAATTTCGCATTTCTCGATCTGCTCGATCGGTGTCCTATAGCCTCCAATACTGAGACCGTTGTCAAAACCACAGTAGGCCATAATCTCTTTCCCATTAGTGGAGGTGTTGGGGGTTTAGTCCTAAGCCCTTACTTGTTCTGGGTTGGGACCAGTTGTGAGCAGATGTAAGTATGGTTTAGACACCAGGGTTAACACGTGGAAAGAAGTTCTAGAAAACCATGGATTGATGCTGAGCGTCGCCAGAGCAGAGTATATGGCCAGCTACAACGCGTACCTTCAAACCATCCCTATATATAGGCTACGAAGCTATCTGAATAGAATAAATAAATTCAAGTACTTCAGATCCGTGCTACACGAGTCCGACAATATCGGCTTTGATCTCAAGTATCGAATCTTCAAATGGCGTGCGGCCCTAAACCCCGATCAAGCTCAAGACGCTGATATTCAAGAGCATAATTAGGCCTATGATTCTCAACGCCTGTCGGAATTTAATTGAGATTTCTAAATAGATTGATTATAGGGTTTAAACAGTAAATTAATAAAAAAGCTTGTAAAAATAAAGATTCACATATGCTTAATATTGGACGTACAGAATAAAGAAACAGAAATATGTTATTCTCCACAGACTTTCCTGTGCTCAACAATGCAGCAGTAATACATTTGGAATTTTCTAGTTCTATGAAAACGTTACGTGATCTCAAGTGAGGTTTTCGTATAAAGCGAACCAAAACATTTTTATTGTTTCTATATAGGTACGCTTTATTCCCCACATATAACAGTAGAATAACACAACATTGAAAAATATACAAGATAAGAAAAACTACAATTAATACCTACATTTAAAATACCAAAAATATATACAGTAATACATATAAAATATACTAAACTAAACCCTTATAAGATATAAATATTTTATTATCTAACTAACCTAAATTAAAAAAGATGTAAAAAACCAGGGCCACGCGGTAAGGTGCCCATCATGGCGGCGGCATTCCCGCGCTGGATGGCGATACTTAACCGCTGCGCGAGAAAGCTGCCGGCACGTGAGTCACCCGTCGCCTCCCTGAGCCGCTTACCAAGCTCCATGAAGAGCGAGTGTGCGCCCGGGCCCCACGGACCCAGTGTCTCGACACCAAATGCGACAAACTCGTATTGGGCGCCGAGACAACTGTACTTGCCCACCTTCGAGCGCTCTCGTATCTCAGCCGCCGCGCCAGCCCGTTTAGCGGTTGCCGGAAGATAGGTCGCAGCTAGTGTGTCGGCGCACGTGGCGTCCCACACCAGCGGGCGACCCATCCTCCATGGTATCATAGACATCCCGTCAGGTCTCTTGCCATCGTCCCGTGCAATGTGTTGAGGTTCCAGGATTGCGGGGACGTTGGCGCTGACGAGAGACCGTCGCAGGATGTCATTGATCGCGGCGTGACGGGAGAGGCGGCCAGCGCTCGAAGAACAGGCAAGCCCATGGTGACCGAGGCGGTCAACACTCGCTCCACAAGAACCACAACTATGCTCGATACAAACCTCGGCTCCCAGCCGGAGACCGATGGCGAGACGGAGAGTGGTCGGGTCGATGAAAGTGCCGGTGTTGGGGGATGGGTAAGCGTGGAGCCAGTGCCCGGATTCCGGTCTGGCAACTGCTTCCAGCCTGGCGCGGTCTTTTAAAGATGGTGAGATATTAATAAGGGTGTCTAATATGACTTGAGAAGAAATGTTGTCCCAGGCCTTTTGAATTTTGGGCGTGGGAGGAAAATTTGGGCTCGGTCCAGCTAGCCAGGCAGTTTCAGCCTCCGCCAAGCACGCGACCTCACAGTTTGTAGCCGCGTGGGCTTTAAGAATATTACCTGTGAGGTCGGACGAGCTATAGATAGAGGACAGAAATGCCGGCAGTGCTACACTAGAGATTTTGCGGGTTCCCAGGCCACCATACCTAATTGGCAGGGAGGCCTGGGTCCAAGCCTGCTCGCTGAGTCTGATATTTGTGATGGATTCAATTTGGAATTTTATTACATTATCTAAGTGTTGGATTAGTACAGGGAATTTCCACACTGGGCAGCAGCGGAGCAGGTAAGTAAATTTAGGAACGAAAAGACAAAACTTCAGTATGAAGAGGGCAGAATGGCTGCTAATTTTAAGGAGGCGGTCCGAAAATTCATTAAATTTAGAAACCGAACTTGTTAGAAGCGGTGGAATGGCCTCGTCGAAAATAGGGGAGCCAAGAAGGCTCAGACTGTCTTTTGTGAGTATTTTTATGTTTGGGGCTACGCTATTAAAATTTTGGATTATGGATTGTGCCAAGGTTGTGTCTATTTTTTCAGAAATGAAGAGTTCACATTTGTTAAAATTTAGTTCCAAACCAATGAGGTCAAAATTGTGTTTTACCATTTCTAAATCAGTTAGGACAGTCTGAGCATCCCCAGCTATGGTACCGTCGTCCAGGTACCATACATTTAATTTTGATTTGACATTGTGGATTATCGAATTTATGGCCAAACTGAAGATCGCTGGACCGAGTGGATCACCCTGCTGACACCCCACGGCCGAAAGAATTTCATTATTTCTGTGCAATAATTTTGAAGGACAGTGATAACACTGTAGCATAAAATTATAAATCTCCGGAACATGTAGTTTAATTTTATTCAGGAGGGTGTCCCTGTGTACCGAATTAAAAGCATTTTTTACATCTAATTTAAGTATCACCTCGCACAGATCGTCTTGCGTGAAGGTGCGTACGGCATGGACCGTTGCCTCGCAGCCTCCGCGGGTTCCGAAGCCAACCTGTACGGGTTCGAAAAGAGACTGGAATTTAGAACGAGTTAGCCGAACACAAATTTTGGCAGCCAATCGCCGCAGGGTGGAACCTACAGCGATCGGTCGTACGCCACCGTCTTTCTTAGTCAGGGCTATTAAATTAGCCCCGTATAGGATCGGTGTCACTTCCTGGCACACATTCCCCTCTAACATGACATTCACCAGCCCGGTTAGGGCTGAGATGACGTGGTCGCCGGCCATGCCCACACCGTGGCTGGTGAGGTCCTTGAGGTGTTGAGGGGAGATGCCATCCAGACCGGACGCCGAACCTGCCGGGAAGGTGGCGATGGCGGCAACAACATCTTCCTCTTTGGCGCGGAGACATGTTGCGATGTCAGATGGGGGGTCTACAAAAGGGGGGCAGGAAGGGCCTGGGGGGTGTTTGGATTGTAGTGCGGTGGCGGTCTCCGGTGAGTCGGATGCAATGGTATCATTTGAAAAAAGTAGCCGAGCGGCGCCTTTTAAATCTCCGTCTTGCACTTTCTCTTCTACTTTAGAAAATATGTCATTATGATGTCTGCTATGCTGAGGCCTTCGAGGCGCCGCTTGGGGTAATTGTGTGTTTGGAGAAGTGTTGTTTTTTATTTGCTGTGTGAGGGAGGTCTTATTCTCAAGTGAGGTGTGTAGAGTTTTGTATGAAAAGGTGAGGAGGTCATGCCAGGACACGAGATTGTTGTCGCGTGTGCATCTTTTGATGCACTCGGCTAGAGCGAAAGCTACACAGGATCGGGCACCACGAGGTATGCGTTTCACTATGGCTGTAGAACTTTTTAACTGGCTAAGGAGTAAGTGTAAGGGAGTAGATGTGTTTGTGAGTGGTGTGTTGTTGTTCTGGGAGTCGTGGCTTTGGCTACAAGGTGAGCATAGAAGGATGCGCGCGTGATGAACTCGCGATTGATGTATATGGAGCCCTTTGATGCTATTGAATGACCGTAAACATACTACGCAATGTTGCATGGGAATGGGCTCAGGGAAAAGGGGCACTTATTGACACTGTACGTATAAGAGAATAAAAAGCCTAAAAAAATATACTTATAACTATAGAAAAAGTTTTATCACACCCGATTGCACTTCACATAATTGTTTATAAATAATAAAATTTTCATCATTTCGTCCTTCACTTGACAGTGACATCTAGTTTCTGTATCCTCTCTGGTGACATAATCAGGCCAGGAAATTCTTCAGCGCGCGCAGACGTCTAGGCGTAGCTAAGCAACGTATAGCGTGGCGTCATGTCAAAAATAATTGTAAATAATAATATATGCACTGCGCCTTGTATATGGCGCCCCCGCAGCCACCCACAACTCTGCGTACGCACTGCCACGGGTTCTATCAGGTAACAGCGTATAAAACTGCGTAGGGAGCCACGAAATTTTATAATAATTTATAATAATAATTTTGGCTTGTCAATATGTTGGCATGACAGTATCGACAGTAGAATAGTAAGTAATAACTTGGAGTTATTTGGATAAGACTTTGTTATTCATGTGAATATATTTTATAGCTAATCTTTTAATTCTAAAGTATTGTATACTAGTGAACCCAACGCGACTTCCTCTGCCGTACGTTCGCGTACACCTACTTTACCCCTACCTACCCTTTTTTCTTAATTATAAACTCACCTCTTGAATCACTCTATCTAGTGTTGAAAATCGCATTAAAATCCGTTTCGTAGTTTAGAAGATCTAAGCGTACGGTCTAAAATACATACATAAATACATAGGGACAGACGGCGAGAAGGGACTTTGCTTTATAATATGTATAGAAGCTTGTGACACGTATAGGAATTCTCCGCACGCGGCCGGAATAGGATCGAACCTTGTCTAAGTAATTCGAAATAACAGTCCCTAATACTTAATACCACTAATAAGTATGCTTTTCTAAAACGATGCTACCGAATCACACAAACGCCATCACAAAGTACCCCACTAGAAATTAAATAGGTAATCATTATGAATGACCGAACGTTATTATTCGTTAAGTGGCATTAAGGCTCGTAATTTACTTGATATATTAGACTATTTAAATTTTAAATGTCACTTCCTAGTATATTAAATAAAAGGGGAGTGCGCTTTAAAAACCATTTTCAGTTATATTACCACTCGGTCTTGATTTGCGCGACGCTCTTGTGAGCGAGGGTGGCACTCGTTTAGTTAAATTTCCCATTTTGAATCTGTCGAGCCACGTAAACGGCACCGTGGACTGTGTAGCCGCCATAAGGAGAAGATTATATCTAATTTTTCATGTTCTATTGTAGAATACAAGATGCATAAGTAAAATTCGTATGATAACCTAACCGACCAAAAAAGAAGATACCACTTAGGTCCGAAATACGAAAGAGCGAATTATTGCGAATTATTACAGTATTGCGAATAAGAATAGTTCGCCACCACTGATACTCGAATACACGAAGTGCGACATAAGTTCTAATCACTGAACTGCGAAACCATTATAAATAGGTACTCGTCGAGATCTACATTTCGGATGGCAGCTTAAAACAGTTATAACTCAGAAACTATTTCATGTTATGATTATTCAATATTTAACTTGCACTGTTCGTATGTAAGTTGTCCGTCAAAATATGCAAACCATTTTTCGAAATTTTTTTGGTATCCGATTGAGCGGAAATTTGGTATAGCTATGTAATTTAGATGACAATGCATTAATATGGGACCATGGAGCTGGTCTAATGATGGAGTCGGAAGGTGGTTATAGGAACTAATGAACGCAATATGATAACCCCATCGTGTGTGGGCTCTTTGTAATGATCTTGATATTAAAATACTACACCACGCGATAAAATCTTGTTTTAAAAATATCTTTTCATTTGAAAACTTATTCATGTTAACAAATGCAAAAGTAAAAATTCGTATAGATAACCTAACCGACGGAAAAAACGTAGGAAGTCCCTCGACCAAGTTTACTAAAACAAAAATATTTCCTAAGCTACTGAACTGATTTTATTGAAACAAAGGTAAGAACCACCCCGATAAAACTGGCTTCAATGCAGAAAACCGCAATGCAATGTTCAACAACAATTTTACCGGAATGAAAATACAACCTTTCGAAAAGGGGCTCTTAATAATAGATATTATCATAGATCGCGCGCGCTTGAGTGATAATGTATTCAATTATGCGGACTGCGATCTCGAGGTAATATTCCCTGCTTCGGTTTTTCTATGCAATTCTGGGGACCTAGAAGCCGGTTTCTTTGCATTTTGAAGGGAACATCATAAACTATCAAGTCTAAAAGATGTAGGTGCTTATTTTGAAGTGGGCTTCATTTCTGTTTAATACCACGTAGGTATGTTATTTCATTCTTCATAATAAGATATTAATTGATAAGTTTGTTATATATATAAATATGCGACTCAAGCAAATAGACGGTGAGGGTGCCTTAGGTTATCACACGTCATCAAGTACAAGAAAACTCCACTTTGTGGCGACAGTAGAGGTTAAATATGCTATTAAATATGCTCATTCTAGAAAGAGCTCAACGTTCTGTCTTTTATTTATTTATTTATTTATTTCCAAACAGTTTTACAGCAATAAAATTTAGTTATAATTGTAGAATTCAAAGTTGCAATGCCAATAACAAAACTGCGGTTTAAAATTTTGAATATCAAACCATCTAGCAGTATGATAACCTAATGACAAAATACAAAAGAAAAAGCTTTCATATACATAGGTAGATTAGATACATGCGCCCAAATATTTGTCTTTCTCCCACTGACTCTGTATGTGTGTTCGTGCATATGTGTGTGTGAGTGTGTGTATGTGTGTGTGAGTGTGCGTTTGTTTGTGTGTAAGATCCTTCACTGCGACTGGAAAAACTGAAGAACACCATTCGAAAATTGCACACGACTGAGATGGAAAATATCGAGAGTACCGGAGACGTGCTTCTCATATAGATCTATGGCCCTATTGATAGGAGAACCTAAGGCATAACTGCTGCGCGCACGACGGTGGTCGAGTAGCCGCGGCCAGCGGCCGCCGCGGCGCGCGCGCGGCGAACCCGCGCACAGCAAAACCCGTGACAATAGTTGTGGACTATCAACTCCGCTATGAATGATGTCATATAGGAGTCTCAAGTCCGCCACCAGGCGCCTGTCATTCAATGAACAGATTTTGTGCGAACTTAGACCAGCTGTATAATCCGTGGTTATCGTGTGCGATATGATGTTAAGTTTGTTAACGAACGATTTCTGTATGGACTCTAGTCTAACACGGTGGATAGCGTAGATCGGTGACCATACAGGGGATGCATACTCCAGTACACTCCTGACGTATGCAAAATAAAGTATTTTAAAAGCAGGTGCTGAGTTCAGAGACTTAACTGCCCTGAAAATGAAGCCCAACATTCTTATCGCTTTCGCGACAATCGATTCATAGTGGGCACAGAAAGTTAACTTTGAATCTAGAATTATGCCGAGATCTTTAACCTGCTCAGTGCGTTCAATTTTGATATTGTTGAGCCTATATGAAGTGGGTATAACGTTTCTTTTTCTCGTAAAGGTGATTGTCAAGCATTTTTTTACGTTTAGATCCAGACTGTTCTGCTCACAATATGCCGTCACCCTGTCCAGATCTTCCTGCAATCTGCAGCAGTCTGTCGTACATTTTATCGGCATATAGATCTTAGTGTCGTCAGCATACATGAGGAAATACGCATATCGAAAACAAGACACATAATCAAATAAACAAATATTAAAAAGAAGAGGACCCAGATGGGAGCCCTGAGGTACCCCGGAAGGGATGGGCGCAAAACGTGAGTGATAACACCCTACTCGAACAGCCTGGCTCCTGTTCCGAAGGTATGACTCGAACCAACGAAGAAGATCACCGTGTACACCGACCTGCTCCAGTTTATATAAAATAGTGCTATGGTTCAATCGGTCAAAACATTTAGAGTAGTCGGTGTACACGACATCCACCTGATGGCCCTCATCCATAAAGCTGGCAATAGAGTCCACGAATCCCGTCAGGTTAGTTACAGTAGAACGCTTGCGCATAAAGCCGTGTTGAGTGGGTGGAATACTACGCTCGACTATCGGATAGACTTGGTCATATACTATCTTCTCAAAAGTTTTACTAAAGATATTTAGTATAGAAACTGGGCGGTATTGTTCGGCAAGCACCTTCGATCCACTTTTATGTATCGGTACTATAAAAGCCTGTTTCCACGCAGTTGGAAAAAAGCCTTCCGCAAGCGATCTTTGAAACAAAATAGCCAAAGGTGACGCCAAACAACGAGCGCAGTTGCGGATGAAAATAGGCGGAAAACCGTCACTACCCGCACCCTTATTAATATTTAATTTGAGAAGATATTTTTCAACCATGTCAATCGTAATCGTCAGAGAGCTCACATAACCCAGCGGATTAACGTGTGTGTTTACGGATGGAGGAGTGAAATTTGTGGGAGTGATTGTGTAAACGGATAGAAAATATTCCAGAAAAACGTCACATATCTCTGGACCGTCAGCACCAGTGCGATTGCCATAATTAATTACAGCCGGAAGGCCACGATTACGCCGCAGGCTCTTCGTATAATTCCAGAACGTTTTCGGATTTTTGGCCATAGACTTGCTGCATTGTAGTGTATACCTACTCCAGCACTGACGCTGTAACTTTTTGTGTCGTGATCGTAATAAAGAGAATGTTTCGCGGTCGCAACTATTTCCAGTTCTCTTCCAGAGTGAGTGGTATTTGTGTTTTTCTTTAATGACCTGGATTAACGCTCTAGAGTACCAAACTGGATATCCATCCGGGGTGCTATAGAAGTGGGGGACATGCTTATCAATAACAGTTTTCAATGAGGTGTTTAGAAAAAGCACGGCTTCATCCAGCGGCACGTTATTAAGAGTGCGTTGCCAATCGATGGCGCCTAAATCACTTTGAATGTTATCGTAATTAGCCTTTTTATAATTAAAAATTTGTTTAGGGGGTACCTTAAAATGTTTAAGACCAATATTGACAAGACTCAATTCAAGCGCCGGATGGTGAGGCCAGTCTTCGCGAATAATAGGATTCGTAACGCGCCTAACCTCCACTTCCGTGTTGGAAAAGGCAATGTCTAAAATCCGTCCATTGCCATTAATCACCCCACAGTACTGACATAGGCCACTAGAGTGAATGTACTCAAAAAACATCTCCTGACATTCGCCCGACACTCCACCAGGATCATAAAAACCACCTGACCGTGGACTCCAAACAATATTAGACAAATTAAAGTCACCCACCAATAAGTAATGTGCTTTCGTTGTACACTCGGCGTGTAAATAAATAACAAGTCGGCGCAGCTGATCATCATGGAAAGACCCAGCACCAGGTAAGTAGGCACATATAATGTGTAAGTCCAAATCGGAATTTAAAGCGCGCGCGCCTATAATAACGTGTACTAACTCCAGCCCCGTTTTATCGGACGGCGGCAGCGCCCGCGTCGCAGCGCGGCGCGCGGCGAGCGACCTGCGAGTGAGTAGCATCACTCCACCGCCGAGCGGCCGCGCCGCGCCACGCACGCCGCCACCGCGCGCATTGCACGGCCGGTCCCGGCGATGCACGAAAGTAAAAGTCTTGAAAGTAGTATTACGAAAACCGTATAGGTACTCTACCGACGAACTGTACAAAGACTGTAAGGTTTTAAGAGTGCGACAACTGTTTATATTGAGAGCAGCACTCGCTATGCACAAAATCACCCTCGCTTCCCCAGATTATGAATATCTAGTTAAGCGCAGAGTGTATAGAGTTCCTGTACCCCAAATTCACTCTACTTTTGCCAAAAGATTACCTAAATTTCTACTGCCTTATATTTATAATGTAATTTGTCAGAAAGTGTCCTGTGTAGTAAATCTCTCTTGTGCCAAAGCAAAAATTTGTATTGAGAAATGGCTCACAAACCTGAACTATAGCGAAACTGAGGATATCATGACGGTGTTAGTCTAACACCATAGGTATAAACATGTGCACATACAGACCAAACACACATACACACCTCACACATACACACACCACACACATACACACACACACATACACGCACAGACATGCTATTTAATAAAAAGCTAATAGTATTAAATAATTTTCCTTGAAATTACTAGTATAAGTCCTTGTCCATCAAAATGCGATATTAATTTCTTACTTACAGGCAGAAGACTTCATCGATATCAGCCGAGTTCAAAAGACACCCTTACCATCGAAGAATAGGATCAATATCCAATAAAAAATTCAACGAAAATCAACACACAAACCTATTCGATATTATAAAATATTTATACACGCCAAGGTAAAGTGCATTATGCAGAGTAGTAACTTAACATTGACATCAAAGAGGCTTCGACGGCTCTTCAAACACTTATTTATTATGCAAATAGTAGGTGGATGGGGTTAGAGCTGCTTACTTACCCATCTAAATCGATACAGTGTAAGTTGGAAGTTTCCTTTTAACATAAAGAAGCTTACGTCAACGCGGTAGAGTTGCGAAGTTGTCTGCTTGAAGTAGGAAACTACTTTCGAGCTGAGTGGGGTACTGACTAGTAATGTTGTGTTAAGATTTTAATCTGATAGTAGATAATAATAATATTTATTTGTGTAAATACTTATGCAGGGTATTCTTACGTCTATACTTATAAGCTTAAACACTAAAATAGTTATTACAATAGTTACAAAAACTTAGAACGTTAAAGCTTGTGTGAGTGTGCGTGTGCGTGTGCGTACGCGTGTGCGTGTGCATGTGCATGTTATAGTACCTTGTACCATAAAGTTCTTGCTTGGTGAGTTAATCCTTTGGTTTTAAGAGACTTTCTGTAAAGTCATAGTTCAGCATTAGAAGCCATTAGGTAATGACTTTTTTTGCAGTAAACTTGTTAGAATCGTAGAATGAGATGTAACGATGTAGGTTGTTGTAGAGATATGGTCCGAGGAATATAAAGAATCGACTTGAGAATTTAGTTTTGAGTTTAATAGGTGATGTTTCAAAAGATGCGTTTTTGTGAGGTAAGTTGGGAATAAAATTTTGTCAGTGAGTGTTGTCTTAGTACAGTATTTAGAATAAACAGCTGTCGGACTGTGAGAACTTGACAGTGTTTACAGACAATTATGAAGAGAAAATATTTTATAGTTTGTTTGTTGACTTTAAAAATTCATGCACCTGTAGAAAGCTACATTATCAGCGATTAACATCTCTAAAAACAACAAAAATGAGAGATCTCTAGGAAAATTGCCATAATATCACCAATGTATCAAATTCGTGCATATTTCAGAACGGCTGCACCTATTTTACTTATTCTTTTTTTGGTGTGTTTGTATTGTCTTTGTAACTATTAGGACAAGGTGTTTTTATAAGAAAAACAGGGTAGGTAGGTAGGTAGAGGTAGAGTAGGGTAGGGTAGAGGTAGGGTAGAGTAATAGTAGTCAGGGTGCGACGGCGGGACATCAAAAGACAACAAATCACGAAGATCAAACCAGCAGAGCTCTCCGAGGAACCAATTACAGCAGCCAATATCCTTTCTTTATATATATATATCCGGAGCACACCAGCTCTTTGGGTGAGAACCGTGCCATCTGCTGGGCTTGGTGGCTCAAAATACAAGTACAGACGACAGAACTACCGATGATGGCGACGCCATACTTGGTTCTCGCTGATATGACCTACATACTAGGCTAGTGTTGTATCTGGAACGGAACGGAATCTTAGATGGTAAAACCATCACAAAAATAATCAAAGTCTACGGACTATCGTATTTCGGCCACATAATAAGACGCGACACACCACACATACTGCACGCAGCCAGAGAATACAGAGAAAACAAACGCAAAGTCGGCCGGCCGATCTTCACATGGGAGGACTCGCTAGATCAGGACATAGACAAGTATACCAGAAGATCCAAAGAATCCTGGAAGGAATTAGCACGAAACAGGACCCTGATGGAAAGGGAAGCAGATAAAGTATATAAATCACCGGAAACGGATTCCGAATCAGAGCCAGAGAGCCTACCAACCTCCTGCACTGCAAACAAATCCACAGAAGATGACCAGGATCAACCCGGAACAACACACCAACCACAGCAGTCTATAGCATCCATCTTTTATATATTTACACACCAAGTATAGTATCTATCCTCCCTCACACTGGCTCGATGTATGAATTCTTGTCGGTTCTAATCTAACATCTGTCGCTCCCATCCTGACTGCGAAAGCCCTACAGTCCCCTCGCATCTACGTACGCACTGGTATCTCGGGCTGGAGGTAGCGCAAATCAGCCGGGGACGCGATGTGGTGTCGCTTAAGTCCAACAACTCCCACGTCCGCGACGGTATCCGGAGCACACCAGTTCTTCGGGTGATACCCGTGCCACCCGCTGAACTCGGTTGCTCAAAATACAAGTACAGACGACGGAATCACGGACGTAGGCGACATCATACCTGGTTCTTTCTGATATGACCTACATACACCCTTGCAGAAGAACTTCTGGCTGGTGTTGTACCTGGAACGGAACGGAACGGAATAGGGTATAAGTAGGGTAGATGTAGGTGTGTAGGTGTGTAGGTGTAGGGTAGGGTATGTCTAGGGTAGGTGTATGGCAGGGGTAAATTAAAACAAAAACTTGAATTTGCTTATTATTTACCGCCGACTAGCACGAAGAATATCGACTAACCCTCACTCACACAAGCTGTGGCATCCAATCAGAGCCGTGAAATACGAGAAGCGGAGCGACGTGCGACGTCACAAAACAAAATGCAAATGCGGGTAGGCCGCGGTCGCGTGATCTCCTTAGGAATTAATGCGGCATGAAATTACGTATTTACCTACTTACCTAGTCAGCGGGAAAATTGGTTTCTATATCCGCTCGGTGTCCATTCGCAGTGCGATTGGCATTTGACAGTCGAAAATGCGAGGCGAAGTACACGGGTGGATATATATAAATCCAAATGCTGAGTAACTCAGTTCAATTTACCGTTTACGTCAGTCAGGCCGTATACGTATTTTAATAAGATTACTAGTTCTACCGAGACAAGATGTTTCGTTAATTTTGCAAAAGGAATTCATATTTTTATCTGCTTAAGGGCGTTTATTCTGAGTAATCCTACCTTTATCCTTTATACTTCTTATACTTTGTAATTCATTTGTTGTGAGTCTCAAGACATATTAGCCACAACTTGTCACCGAGCTTTCTTGAGTATTCTAACTCAATATATGGGTATCGCCGTTAAGAACCTGGCTAAAGAGGAGTTGAGGTGGGAACGAATGGTGAGCTTTTACCCGTAAAAAACTCTATAAAACCGGGAAATAAGTACTGTATAAAATTGTTGTTCTAGAATTGCTACTCTATAAGGAACTTTCCTACTTTTACGATGTCGTGCAAAATGCGAGGAGGGTATGAAATTTTATTAAATTATACAACTCTTCGCTGAAATCGTTTGATTTTATAACGTACTATAAAATAGACAAAAAAGAAGAACATTTTACCTTTTTGGTCGACTCTCAATTGGTTTTCGGAGGTATCTTGGGAAAAAATAATTGATAAAGTATGAGTAAAAATTCAGTGGAGTTACAATTTACGTAGAATACTAGAAACATCGGTGCGTTAGTGAGCAGCGAATACCTGATGCTTGGTGAACTATAACACCGACTGTGATGCCACCATACCTTACTGGACTTCCACTAAAACACGAGGGAGGGCTAGTTGGAGAGCTTACGATATTAAGTTGTTAAGTTTTAATACCCTGCCTATCGTGTTTCAAAACATCTATCTGCAAGTAGAAGGGATATGGAGTGGAGCGTTTTTTGTATCATGCCTGGATGTTGGGACAGTTTTCTGTTTCTGCCACAAAGCAACAATGCTTGTGTGTGTTGCCATTGATCTGGTTTGAAAGATACAAAAGTAGGTACAGGTTGTAACTATTATCAAATCAAATCAAATCAAATCAAAATTTCTTTATTGATTAGGACAATAAATATCTCTTTCAATCGTCAAAAATGAGGGGGATAGGAAAGTAGGAAGGAAACACACAGTGACACCCTGACCGCCCTATGACCGTAGATAAACGTATCCCTCGCCAACCGAACCGTGCTCGACAATGCCAGGCAGAGCCGGAACGCTATATTATATTACGATTACGCTATAGTATATTATAGTATAATTAAGAAAAAACCACCTAAAACTACAGCAAGAGTAAGCCAGTCCACCAAGGCAGCACCCGTTCACGAGTATAACGCAGGGCCCAGCCATCGTCCAATTCAACCATATTTGAGGGAAAAGAGCGACCCGGCCCCCACGCCACCGCCAGACAGACTTTTAAGTGAGCGTGCATTACACATGCTGTATGTGGTAGGTAGTCGCTACCACCCTACTCTATCCTATCCCTTCCCTATCGCTACCTTACCCCTACCCTATCCTACCATTGCCTTAACCCTACCCTACCACTACCTTACCCCTACCCTACCACTATCTTACCCCGACCCTACCACTATCTTACCCCTATCCAACCCTATACTACCTTACCTCTATCTTACTCCAACCCTACCCTACCCTACCCCTACTCTAACTACTACCCTACCCCTACCCTAGCGCAGACAGGACACACCATGTGTGGGAGAGGAAGGAAAATTAACGCCGCTTCCAAGGTGGTTCTCCGTGGGGAAAAGAAACGGCAAGAAACCCACAGAGCCTACGTTAATTCTTTTTTTTTAAACATGTCTTATGTACTAATACATTATTTGTCCTATATACTATCTTCAAAGTAAATACCTGTATAGAACAGCAGTTCAGTCCCATGGACTTTTGTCATTTACATATTCAGATATACTATAATAACTTTTTTGACATAATTTGTTTTTTATAGCGACTTTAAATTTATTCAATGGTAAATTCTGAATATCTGTTGGAACCTTATTATAAAAGCGTACACATTGACCCATAAATGATTTGTGGACTTTGGCTAGACGACAAGCACCAGCTACAAGCTTATAGGCTTACCGATTTCGTTGCGTAACGATCTAAGTTTTCATTTCCTCTAAAGTTCCATCAGGTAGGCTTTTATTAGGTTGATAGTACTGTGAAAAAGTCTCCGCAAACGCTCCTCAAAATGACAAACATTTGCGCTACTACAATCTCGGCCCAATTTTCCGAAGCAGAGGCCAATCGAATTAATATTTATACGTCGTCGCGAACCAAAGAAAGTTCTGCGGCCGTCAATTTTTAGGGAACCACTGAAAAATTAGCAGTCATCAAAGGTTCGTACAGGGTGCTCATAAATTTCTAGCGAGGGTGGTCTGAGAGGTGGGGTGCCTCGTGATTCCGGCGGCATTCCCCTTAGAACACGGGGTGGTCGAATACGATAAATTATGCCCATCAATAATAGCCCGGCAGAGCTGTGTCAACAACACTGTGGGTACCTGAGCGTTTTGCGAGACAAGTTTGCTCTCGATACAACGTTGGGCTGGCGTTTTGCGGGAAGTGTAGAAGTAGCTAGATTGCATTCGAAATATTTTCTATTTAGTTACTTCTTCGCTTACGGTATGGTTATTACGTGGGTTGAAACGGGTTTAGGTATAATGAAGGTAGAGCTACAAAATAGAATAATTCTTATGATTATAAGGCATACAGGCATCAACACTTTTCCGTTTTTGTATACACGTCAATATAGAAGTAAACAAGCTGTAAGCCAAGTGACAAGATAATCAATAACAATAAGTACCTACCGATAGAATATTGGCATAGTTACTCCCAATAATTTCTCGCAATAGTTGCACGATCGTCCACAGTGGTGAATTAATAAGGACACCCCTATAATTTGTGGGTATTTATTTAGGCATTACCTCCCCCTCCCCCTCCTATAGTCTCCGTGGTACAATAACGACGTCGAAGCTCTTGGTCGCATTTAAACGTGAATTGGGAAATGCATAATAGATGTTGTGGCTGCCTCCGGTATCAATGGAGTGGTTAAACATTTCGATACCAAAGTTTAACGACTGGGCTAATAATAAAGTAGGTACACTATTATTTGCAGCTATGGTAACGGTTTATGGGTAGAAGTTGTGACTTTCGAACGGGGTTATGACTTATAATTAACGTGGAATTGAATCCATAAAAACAGCAATAACATCGCTTTTAAAATGCTTGAACGAATTAGATAATTGTTCTAATAATTCTACCATCTTACTGGTACTTTTACTGGGAAGAGACATGTTGATATTATATAGAAAGATAGACACTTTATTGCTAAGTTTTTAATTCTTTAAATGATAATTTTTTTTTTAATGTTATACGGCATACAAACAGGCAAGCGGGCCACCTGATGGAAAGTGGTCACCGCCGCCTATGGACATCAGCAACACCAGGGGAGTCACTGATGCGCTGCCCGCCTCTGAAGAGACCTCTAATATGCCTCTTGAACGATCCCATGTCATAGTCCAAAGGAAACACTGTGGCTGGGAGCTCATTCCACATCCGAATCGTACGAGCGAGAAACGTTCTTTCTAACCTTCGCGTCGTGACCTACAGAGGGTCTACGTAGTGAGGATGAGTACCAAGCCCACGGCGGGTAGTGCGATGGCATAACTGTGCTGTGGGCACCAGATCGAAAAGTTCCTCGGAACACTCCCCATTGTACAGCCGATAGAACACACACAGGGAGCCAAAGTCCCTTCGGTTTGCCAGTGGTTCCAACTTGCGTGTTAGTATGGGATCATTGACAATTCGTACGGCGCCTCTTTGTACTGAGTCCAGAGGATTAAGCAATTTAATGATAAAACACATTTAAAATCATTAAGAGATATTTGAGCAAAGGCGGCCTTATCACTATAAGCGATCTCTTCCAGGCAACCTTTAATGTTGACATACCCTAATGTTTGGGGACATCTTGGGAGATATACAATTTATGTAATTTGCGATTTTCGATGAACATACAAAAAATCTCGACGGTAAATCTCAAACTCGATCCGAAACCCAAAAAATATTTTAGTAGGTACTACAACAAAACAATTTAATTCCAATTTTACACAGACTACAACCAATACCTACCGACGTCGGGGCACTAAACCCGATAGAAGGCAATATCGTGCAAATACCTCTACGAAATTAATATTTCCATGTAGGTGGGCACGTAAATTACCCACTGAGCTGACGCTCTCCGAGGTTATCATCGTTTTAGGAGCAATCTCTATAAATCGATGTTATCTTCATAAATATCGTTTGACCCACAGCTGGATATCCTAAATTGATTCTACGTGATACGGCATACGAAGAGTGAGCATTTATATTGATTTATATTCGCGGAGCGCACTAAGAGAGAAAAACAAGTACCAGCACTCGAGTCTGAGTTGTGGTTGATTTTCTTTTACCAATTTATATTAGCTTTCGCCCGCAGCAGGATCCGGGATTGATTGCTAAGATAATGATGATTAGCTTCTGCCCGCGACTTGGCGTTCAGAATAGAAGACGAAAGGTATGTCCAACATAAACGGAAAAGTAATAAAAATCAAAACAGTCTCATCATTAGGTATTAAGACTTTCGTGGTTATTCACTACACTCGATATTCACTAATATCGAGGTAAAAACAACACTAACCGTGGTAACAAACCCAATAATATGTGTAGTGAAAGTCTCATCATTTATTATTCAGTTAATGATTAACAGTAACTACTCATACTTAAAAAAAACGGCAAATAGGTAAATCGCGAAAAAGAAGCGATAAGACAAATAAGAAAAGTGGTCGCAACGTCGGGAAAATATTACAAATATATACATAAACAGCGATTAATCTGTTAAAAACTTATTTCATTTAAAACAAATACCTACTACTTTTCATTACATGTTGCCGTAAAACAGTCTAAAAATGCAAACGTTGGAAGCAAATACCTTACAAAATTCAAAGATTCGATTTTGTCGCGCTCCAAGCGCCCGCCTCCGCGGACCCCTACGTGATGGGATGGTGTGACGTGAATCCGAAATAGAATCGGAATGTTTTGTGGTTATACCGATTGAACCCTAAAAAGGCACAGGCACCTATTTGGAGGGAACGGAAGTGCGAGTGGAATCCGTAAAAGGTTATCACGGGTGGTTTTTGGAAGACAAAAGAAACTAAATAGTCAGGCACTGTATACATTTTCATCGTTATTATTATTACTGTAGGCATTATCTTGTATATCAACGACACATTTTCCGGTGTTTGGAGGTCCTACGTTTTCTCTCTGATACGTTCCTATAAATTAACATAAAGCTCTTAACTGCTATAGGTATACAACGAGCTTTACATATTCCCTCCATCTAGAAAATTATATTATCTATCTAGGTATTAAAGACTTAAAGCGGTTAATTCTTGCTTGTTATCTCCATAGTTCCTAACAATGTATTAGTTAGTTCTTCTCAACGTAAAATAGTATAGCTGAGTTGTGGAGAACGCCATATACATATTCCATCTAGTTAGTTCTAGCATTGTATAACTTTATATTTTCACTTTGGTGGGTCAAAAAGTTGTATTAGAAACGGACCGCTCTAAATACGCCCCTGTGTCCGTTCTCTTGAAATTTCAAAGCTTTCTCGTTAACCATGGACGTATAGGGGAAAAGGTTTCTTTTTATCAAGCCCGGTGAAAACATGTATTGATTCGGGCTGGCTAGCTTTGACCGTGAAGTGAAGTTCCATTCACTTTAGAGCGATGGAAAACGCTTGGGGAAAACTGAAAATTAAAAAAGTAAAAGCTCTTTATTGCTTTAATCGCTACATTATAATAAATATTACAAGAATCAGCCTATACATGCGCGCAAAGGCGGCTTTATCACTGTAAGCGATCTCTTTCAGACAACCTTTGGGAAGAGGCAATGTTTCACATGAGCTAGTAAGTAGTGCAAGAGTAAATAGAAAAATCTTTTCTTTGCTACTAGTAAACATTATCATTCCTCGATTACTGTCGATGTAAAAACCTTCTTGCAAGCAATTCTGTCTTGTATGGAATTCCCCGCTATACCTACAGATTATATATTAAGTTACATATTTTTATTAGGCATATATTTAGGAAATTTAGATAAGTATATGACTACATTTCACAGAATGATAGAAAGAAATTTAATGTGTGAGCAGAAGAAATGATTTTTGAAGTGGTAATAGGCTTGTGATCTTCTATCGTACTTACAATGCAAATATGGCAAAAATACTTAGTATTATCAAAGCACTATACACAGGAAACAATACATTATATTAAGATGTGTTTTATATTTTATTTACAAACATATAAAACGATTCCGATACCATAAAAGTACAAAGCAAGAATTTGACGATTCAGAAAAAAATATCTCATTCCCCTAATATCTAATAATACCTTAATGTCTGATAAAATGTCTTGTTGGGACAAATTCGTCTTGATCCTCTTTCCGATTACGTCAAGTGCTAAAGTGTATTAAGCCCTACACAGGGACTCGAGACACCACTGTCATTCCGCTCATAAATATTAATAAAACTACTTCGACCGAGGGATGTGTAGTGTTGGGGATGGTCTGGAAAATTTGTGGCATCTCCATGGGGCATATCCATGTTCCTGCAAATTCAATTATGGTATAACGCCGTTTGTGGTTACCGGCAGAGTACAGCACCAATCTCCACTCACGGCTAATATACTTACACCCGTATTAAAAAAGGGTGTCATAGGGTCTCATAGTGCGCGCAAACGCATATTCCAACTGATAATTCCGGAGCGGCGATTGGCACTAGGTATGCGGCCGTCAACATCAATGAAAATGACAAAGCATAGAACGCAGTGCGATCACTTAGAAGACGAGCAGTGCGACAAAGCATAGTAACTCTATTTTACTCAAGTATATTTTGTAAATACAGGTTATATTAGAATCTCATCCTGGACCACTGCAGATCAAAATATAGACATAGCAACCACGTTTATGCTCTCTAACCCATCTGGCAGAAATACAAAGATTACAGTAATATGTCACAAATTTGCCTCTAGTCACATGGTAATAATGGTACATGGTAATAACCGTTTTAATGGCAAATGATAAATTGCTTTGAAGGAGATTCTTATCATATTAATATTTAACACGAGTAGGTATAGCAATAATGGTATAAATAAAATTTGGCTGCTACTGCTATTACCCGCCCATATCTTCTGCCTAGCAACAACGCTTACTTTTTCCTTCCCCCACCTAAGTTTACAAAAGCACCACAGCATCAGCGTGTGAAGTGCCATTCATTAACTAAAGTGGGTAACAGATGTTCGCAACTTACATTGCGTGCACCTACTGTTCGGTCGTAAATTCAAAACACAAGGACCCTAGCGACAAACACACCGAGTGAATACCATTAGTTACTTCCTTCCCGAAAATATTCGCCAGTTCAAACTGGAGAAGGGAACAAATGCTCTCAGCAATGTGCCGGTGTAATGTTCGTCTGCCCCTTGAATTTTTCATTCCCTTGTGGCTCGACAACTAAACATTACCGAAATTGCGTCATATTTCTTCGCCTTCACACCTAGCGTCGCATGGCGAATAGTTAAGAGAAGCTGTATTCAAGTAAAAGAAATTAACAGCAGAATGCTCTAAATGAGATATTTCGCACAACCACGTTTCGTTAAATCGTCTGCAGTACCGAAGCAGAAAATCTTATACATATTTGATATTAGCTTTTGCCCGCGACTTCGTCTGTTTCAAAAGCGTTTTTAGAGCAGTTTATCTTTTTTCCAAACGGCTATTTTAAATGACCTCCCTAATGTATGAAAGCTAGTACTATGGAGATCTATAGCTTTATCTCTGTTTCTACCCAACGGAATTACATGAAACATGGCCTACTTTTTACGTTGGACCCCCAACTATTAAACTGTGAAACCCTATCAAAATGAATTTGGCGCCATTACCATATTTCTTATAGTTAGTATAGCTGGTCTATTATGGTTTTACATAAATTTTCGCAGTTTCAAAAAAAAAATATACTCTGTGTCGCCCAGGCTTAATAGATACACAACGAAAAAAAATTAAGTTTGGGAGATCAGCGTGTACAAACAGACAGACGAAAATTTAAAAGTTCTTATTCTATACTATTTCTTCATCGCCCTAAATTATTTAAATATATTCAATGTACAGACACTTTTTTCTTGTTTTATTATATTTGTGTAGTATGAGATCGAATTAAAGATAAAAAATGTAAACAAATGGGTTGCCACCATTAACAAAATAAACAAATGGTGGATTAAATAAAATCATTGAAATATTGATTAAAATTATTACATTCAAAATGAAATAAAATCAAATGAATATTTAATAATATGTTACTGAATTAAATAGGGAACAATGCTTTTTTTGTTTCAGTTTGTGCTGTTTCAATTAAAAATGGGTAGTTTTCATTTAAACCACTGGTATAAATGAAATATCGTGAGAAATTCTAAACATTTGATTCGTTGTTCCAGTACATTATTGCAAAGGCTTGGAAAGTAAGGGATTGACCGACGCCGAGACATATTTTTTTTATTTTTCATATAATAATACATATCATAATATAAGATTCAAAATAGCGGCCACTTCTTTCTAATATTGGAGTTTTCAAACTAGTGTTCATGGACTTATAGTTTCCGAGTTACTTATTACGTTTTTAATAAATTTAATAAATGGGGGTAAATAGATTTGTTTCGTTTTTAAATATTTACCAGCCATTGTAAAGCACACGGAAAAGTGTGCATGATGCATAACCATTTGGTTATGCAAACCAAAGGTTTTATACCCCGGGATAGTCTCTTTGACATTGACAGTTGTGTGTTTACATTTTTGATCTTTAATTCCATCTCCAACTTATAGATGAATATTATATAAATATTTGAGGCAGATTTATTGCGTCCTTACTTGTAAATATGTTGACTTTTCATTTTCATAATATTTAGATAAATAATATCGTGTTCTATTTTGCGCTTTCTATTGAGGAGCAAGGAAAATTATTTCTTAAAATACCATACAATAATAATAGAAAGTTACTGAATCATAAGAATAAATAAACCTACATTTAATGAAATATAATGTTGTTAGGCGGCATAAAACAGGTTTATGTAGGAATATACTCATTTCGAATTCTGCTTCTCTCTCATCCTTACGGCAAATCCCTGCTCGGCGGCTAGCGGTAAATCAGCCAGCCAGCATCCGTACTTCTACTAGGAAAGCGTTTTTAGATTTAGGTAGATACTTAAAGCAGTTTTCATAAGGAACTTTAATTTAAAAATTTGTGTCGTTTTGTCCTTATCTGACCCATTTCTTTTCGGTGACTATAATGTGACTGAAAAGCGAAACTGCCAAGAGGATATGAGGGTCCCCCTTTGTAGGTCACCTACACGTGTACTATCGCTACCAAGTGGAATTTTTCGTGTACTCGATGATGTGGGATAACCAACAGCGCCCTTACAGACTATTAGGGAAAAAGCCTGGCCCGTCTGAAGACTGCAATCTCAAACCGTGCCAATCGTGGAGATAGTGGCAAAACCCTCTAATGTCGAGGAGGCTCAATTTCGGCAGTGGACTGGTTTGAGCCATTGATATGATATCGTCACGAACATGGCAGGATCTGCAGCTTTAATAGTCCAAATATTCACTGTTGGTCATACAATTTCTTTCTTTAATATTGCAAAAATTTTTAACTAACTTAGATGCTGGTCTTCAAAAATCCATCAAAACACTCGAGCTTCGTAAATATGACCGATAGACCAAATATAATGTAATAATATTTCGATCCATTTGAGCGGATAAAATTAGACCCATCGAGCAGATTCAAGTTTCTACATCGCTTAAAATTAAAGAGGTGGTTGCGTAACTCGATAGCGCTACTATGAGTTTTAATTTGAGCATTTTCTAAATTATTAAATGGAAAAGTGTAAATTGTACCTACACTCAAAGTTGCTCAAAAAGTAAACAAAAACAAAATGCATTGAACCGTGTGCCGTAGTTGTTATGTATTGAATAGTTGAAAATCAAGTGAGTTCATGTATTGAGTAAAAAACATGTAGGTATATATAAGTAGTTTTTCAGTTATCCAACACCCATAATACAAGCTTAGATTACTTTGGGGCTAAATGCTGTGTAAATTTATCCAAGCATATTGCATCATTATTATTATTAATTTACCTTTTGCGAACGTTGTTTGAAGAAGCTGCTTCCCATTTTCATACTACTTATACGGAGATTGATATTGCCGTGCTCTAGGCGAACTCATATGGGAAGTGATAACTTGCTCATGGAGTACTCCTGCATTTGCAAATGTTTCATTATATCAGCCTATGCCCCTGCTTAACTGAGTACTCGTCATGTCCAAGTAGTTCTCTTCTGATGATAAGACTCCAAACGCAACGTCTGGAGAAGCCGTTCGTGGGTCAATGAAGCTGGTCATCGTGAATCGGATGAACGTTTCAGATCCAATTAACATCAGATGGCTTTCGTTCACATCAAAGAACTACGTATAGTACCATTATCTCCCTTTTTTCCCATGGCACAACCGCGTGACACTGCCATGAGTACCATGGGGATGGAAACGTATTTATCTATTCAGTGATGAAAGTGCTAAGGATCAATCTATACACTGGAGTGGCAGTGGTCAGCAGAGCAGCTGCAGGAAGTTTAACTGTCACAGCAAAACGCATAATCCATACACGGGCGGCAGCTGGGGGCGCACGTCCGAATGCAGAGACTGTATTGACCCCAGACAAAGAACGGACTTTCAAGGCCCCTAGCAGCCGTAGGAGGCGCCACTGGCAGCGTCTTTTGCTAAGATGAAGGCTGCCGGCCGCCCACGACCGCATAGTCTCGCCAGTGTAAATTGAGCCGACTTATTATCGTGTAAAATAAATCGTCGGCGTTAATGTCCCGGTTGTGCTCTAGCGCACGAGCGCCCGGGGTGCGCTTGGACCATGGTCCAGGATTTGACTTGTGAAGTGACCTCCGTGACTCTGCTACTAGGGAAACCTGACGAGATTAGATCATGGTTACATATTCAGTCGTCTGAATGTGCAGGTCACGATGTTATTCCTCACCGTAAGAGCTTCGGTTAGTATTCAACTAATGTATATAACTCAGAAAAAAGTTATTGGTACATGGTCGCAATGCGATTCGAACCTTGTACCTCTTGCTTGCGAGTACGCATACCCTTACCACTCGGCCACCGACGCTACTTATTACCGTAAAAAAATGTCGGAGTCGCTCTTCAAGAAAATACTCGAGAAATCACTCGGGCTTACAGTGGATCCGTAGTAACACTTCGCGTTTATTCACATTCCTCATTCGACTGAGTGCGCCCCACCTAATAAATAACGGGTCATCAATAAGTAAGGGCCTGCCGCTCCGAGAGAAGCTTTCCTATATATCAATCGATATACAAAATTCCAACCCTACTTTTGTTATGTTGACGTGAAAAGTCTTCAAAATCACACTGGAGTACCTTTTTTCTTTATACCAGAGGGAGGCAAACTAGCAAGCGGGTCACCTGATGGTAACAGATCACTGCCGTCCATAGACCACCAATAGCCGAGGAGTTGCGAATGCCTTGGATCCGTCTAGGTATACCGTCTCATCTTAATTATTAACTAATAGGTAATTCCATCGGTGGAAACCTATAATTGGCTATGTACTGCCAGTATTATTTTATATTGTAATAATTGCTGCTGGTTTTCCTTAAGTAAATAAAATGAAGTGCGTCATATGGATTCTATATTTAGTTCTGTAAAGTCCAATAGCCGCAAGTGCAGTTGCTAAGTTAAGTTGTTGATGAGGTGATTCATGGGTTTTATAATTAAATTTTGTTTATAAAATCCAATAGTGCAGTTGTTAGGTTGACAATAAAATGAATCATGGTTTCTATATATGTTTGTAGAGTGCATTTGCTAGGTTAAGTTTATGATAAAATGCGGAATGCGTTCGATATTTTGTTTGCAGAGTTGGTGCATGTGGCCAATGCTATATAACTAGTGGACCAGGCGCAACCTTTGTTCGCGCACACCTACTTTACCCTACCTACCCTTTTTAAACCTTCCTCATGAAACATTCTATCCATTAAAAACCGCATTATATCCGTTGCGTAGTTTAAAATGTCATGCCTTTTTCCATAGCTTAACACCACATACCTTCCACATGTCTTCCATTTGTCATTTTAAATGCCTCTTGAAGCCTCGCTATTCCATTCCAAAACCCACATTGGTGTAGTTAACTCCATTAATATACTAAATACACACTTATATTTTCTCAACAGTAAACGCTAAAATTGGCCAGTGGAAAACGAATTTCATTGCCAAAATGCCGACGTAATTTCACGGGACATTTACCCCAGTCCAAGGGTAGTGTTTACACAGCGCCCTCTGAAATACGCTTTGCGAGTCGACAATCCTTGACTTTTGATGTATTTTTCGGATTTTGCAAAAGTTAAATATCATTAAATTATTTACTCTCAACTTTACGTCTCAAAGTTGACTTTAGTGGCATCTAATAGTATTTGGAAAGCGTATTTAAGTACTTACTATCGTAATAGGTCTATTAAAATTATCTGCTACAGCCACTGTTTTAATAAATCTGTGTTTTATTCAACATAGTATCTAATTTTAAATAATGAAGTAGACCAATAATACGTGCACTAAATTCACAATATTTTAGAGAAGTTATTATTCGAAAATGGGAATGTTCCGAAGAACTGTTTAACTTGGTACC
Organism: Blastobasis lacticolella; assembly: GCA_905147135.1. Taxonomy (NCBI): domain Eukaryota; kingdom Metazoa; phylum Arthropoda; class Insecta; order Lepidoptera; family Blastobasidae; genus Blastobasis; species Blastobasis lacticolella. Next base: position 16,820,755 of record LR990045.1, read on the forward strand.
TCTGTCACTAGGTATTTCGCCACCGCACCCTCCGACGATGGGATAGATTTCATCCACACCGTCTGGATACCAGATATCGAACTAACGTACGAGTATCACGAGCCTTGTACAACGCACGAGTAAGATGTAGGAAGAAGACTCTTTCGCGAAATTTTTCTTCTGCACTACAACATGGGGTTCTTCAAAAGCCATGTCTAGAGGTACCTCAAAGGCCGGCACCGCATCCGCTTCCCTTAGCTTGCAGATATCTTGGACGACGGTGACAACTTTCCATCAAGAGAACCGTTAGACTGTGTGTATCCCTAGGCAACAAAAAAAAATCAAGAAATAACAAAAATTTTCAGCAAATATTTATCCTAATCGGGTTACCAGTTAACAAAATGTATATCAATCGCCACAAGACTGATTAGTTTATTTACGAACATTAACAAGAGAGTTCGTTGGCCCAGTTGTCAGGTACCTACCAATGTTCAAAACAGTTCAGAGCTGGGGTAGAGTCGTATGCTTCTATGGCTGGCTGGCGGGCGTTCCGAAACTGTAATCAAACTTACATAAACGATTGCCCTAATTAGAACAAGATGAATGTACAAAGTTTCACAGTCATTATTCAACGTTCAGCGTGCGAAACCAGGTGACATAACAGGTGTTCCAGCGAACAAATGTTCCAATATTCATCAGGGATTTTGATTAAAGTCTAGTGTGGGCGCTCAAAGGTAGATATTACGTATCTGTAAATTTATGCTTCGTAAAAATGTTTGTTTCGTAAGGCTGTAGAAGGATAAACGATAGTGGCTTGTTATTATATTTTTATTCTGTTTTGCCTTATTCGTTTGCTGCTGTAATTGAGAGTACAGTCAGCTGCAAAGGAACTAAGGGCTGTATATGAAATAATGTTTAATTAATATGTATTTTCAGTTCATGTTCCTATGCTCCACTCAGTGTTGATCGATCTGGAAGGCCACAGTCTATGTTCAGGAGTGGACGTCCTACCGCTGAGATGATGATGGTCGTATAATATTTCTATGAATGTATCGATGTATTCGTACTTGAACTTTTTCGGGCCATCGTCATCATCATCATTCTAGCATTTATGCCGACTTATGCCAGGTTCCGCTTTCCAACTTTTCGTCCTCCACTTCGCTTGGTCTTCAGTCACCTGAACTTTTTTCGAGCAACGCTTCCAAATAGGCCTCTGAAGCAAGAAAATAAAGCAACGAAAAAATACTCAATGATCCACGATATTAATTTGGAAACTCTCTTAATATCCTGCCTGCTTTGTGTGATTGTAACTCTGAAATTTATTTTCCACGAAGCCTGAAAGGAAAGCCTATAATTCATGCGTAATCTTATTGACGCGACTTGGCGATTATTACCCGAATCCTGTTCTTAACATTTATTTAAGTAAATTATTTATTTTTCCTATTATTAATTATACTTTTCAACACAATGTTATTAAATAACAAGTAATTTGTAACAGTTATGAAAGAGACCACTTAATATGATGTTTAAGTATAATGTAGATAACGTTTATTCAACAATAAGTAACAATTATAGAACACTGTAGCTTTATCTAAAACTAAGTTAAAAATAAATCTAATTAGTGGCCGAAACACATAAATAAAATTTGAAAAAAAGTAGTATCATAATCGCTGCCTTGCCGGAATGTACCCAGGATACTGGCGGCGTTACCTTTGAAAAGCTATACTACTAATACTAAATACTGGGGCAGCGTGTTTACGCAGATCACATCCCACACAGGGGCCTTGTGAGCAGGCAACAAGCGTCACGCCATTTTGTCTTCGTCCCATCGTCCCGTACCAGACCGCTGTATTCTAACACAGCCGGCAGGTTGACTGTGGCAAGGGTACGGGGATATTGTTGAGGTTTGCGTCGCGCCTCATATGATCGGTGCTTTGCTAGAATTTCTAAAAACGAGGAAAAAGCCTGTCTGCAGAGCGGCTCTTGCCAGTGCTTTTGAGAGATACGGTTCGGAATTCGGGTAGATGACGAACCAGGCATTCCTTGCTCCCGACAGACATGACACCACAATCGTTTCAAATCGTTTATTTTAAATATTTTCAATGGAATTAATTGTAAATCTGTAATATCTGTAATCAAGTCCTTTGTTTGACCGTCGTGTTAAAATAAAGAACACACACAAAAAAATTCTTTATTTAAGTAATGATGAAGAATGTAGGTATACTTACCTACAGTGGACGATTACCGAGTTACAGACCGCGAGTGATAGTCAAGTGAAGATTTTTATCATCAAAAACAAAATAAAAAATAGATATGATCTGCTTAAAGTGACTTGTCTTATTTGGTGAACAAACAATGCCCAATATCACGACTTGCTGTATCAATCACGCTACTTATCGCTACTTATATTGTGTTTAAATGTCATGAATTATACAAGAAATACGTAGAATGTGAATTTCAACTAATATTGCATCACATCACCCATTTAAATACATAATTTCCTTAACCAAACAGGACAAGTCAGTTTGGACAGATTATAAATACCTAAATTATGATGTAAACGTGTTTCGTTTTGCTAGTTTCGAATGATAGAGGTTTCTAACAGGACTCTGTTAAATAACATACTTACTTCACTGGCTCAGCGATCTTGGCCTCCGTAACCAGAGGTCGCCACCTCTTTCTATCCTGCGCCATCTCCAGTCAATCGAGGATGAACATGTTAAACAACATCTCAAATTAAAATTACATTACGGGGATGCTATAATCGGCTTCCCAGACTGTTCAACCAGTCACAGGGTCCCCAGGGGAAGGCTTTGGTCAAGCTCGAATGGCAAACTCGTTGCGGTGCAGTTCGACAAGTCTTAAAATACGAAACGGCCACACATCCGGTTCCCGGGCTCTGCATGCGGTACTAAACTTTGGTAATCAGACTAAAGCCAATTCTACCAGCCAATTACGTATATGTACAAGTAACTGCGATAAATAATGCATACTAGTTTAGGGTTTGAATTTTCTCAAACGCGTGCGACGGGGACGATGCTAACTAGCCGATGTGCGTTAGGTGTTTACCGCAGACATCTGAGGGCTGAGTGAAAGTTTTGCTTAAATTTTACTTTAATATCACGTTTGCGTTTACGTGGAAATCAATATAAAGAAAAAACTTCATTTACGTTCCGCTAGATGGCGCTGTACATTTTCCACGTAAACGCAAACACGATAGTAAAATAAAATCTAAGCAAAACGTACACTCTGCCCTCTTAACCGACTATACGTTCCTACTTACACACATTATTCCTACTTAATATACAAACAGCTTGGGATAAAGTAGTTGGCGGTAACAAAGTTGATCGGGCGGCGGCGCTCGGACCGCATCGACTGCACTGAACGGTCAGTGACCTTCTCTACTCTATGAACATCTGCGCCAAAACTTCGGTTTACTAGTATACACAAGGCATTCACTTGTATACGAGACCGTCTTGTATATTCGAGATTAGATTGCTACGAATACTCGGCTACTATTCGATTCTCCTCCGAATAAATTGATTTAATTGATTATAAAATTGAAAATAACACCAGTGTACCCCTAGTAGGTTCTCATCGCAGAAGGTGGGAAATTGAACTTAGGACACCTGTTAATTAGACAAAAACAAGAATCAGAAAGACAGAATACCTACGAAAATCTTCTTACCGACTGACAGTTTGAATCGTATCGGATCGAATCTGATTTCGTCAGCATGGAAGGTGGTATATTAGATGACTACATCATATTTGTGTGTAGCCGTACCAATTGTTTTATGTCAGACTATAAATAAACAGGCTAGTGGTCCACCTATAATTTTCCATATATAATTGTATTAAGTGATCCACCTGATGTTAAGTGATTAGCACTGCCTGTAGACAACAATGGTATCGCCAATCGTTGCCTACCTCTCAACTCAAATCAAATGATGTTAAATCTCAGCTCTAATACCAAACCGCTGTTTAAACAGCGGACATGGCGAAACTAAATCTAAGGATTCCTTGTTTTACTACGGAACCTTCCAAGCATTTATATATACTAAAACGTTACCTAAATTCAAACTACCTACATGAGGCTTTTGGCCCGATTCGCGCCATAGTTTATTCAACTACCCGCAACTAATTTAAATTGAAATTTACTTCGAAGCTCTATAATTCACAATCACTTTGCTTTAGACCTCAACTCATAACAATGCGCGTTGTTAGACAAGTTCGAAATTTAAAGTAGGTCTAAAAAGGGTACACTGGGTATATTTACTGTACAATTAGAAAACGTCATTTCAAATACGGCCAAAGTTGTTTACGATGCCTCCCATTTCGAAAGTTGTCACAGGAATTTATAATTGTATTAAATAAAGGCAGCTATTGATGTCAAATACTGTTGAACATTTTTAGATAGCAAGCTTAAGTTTGTGTTGCGTGTTCTATGTGGTCAAAGTAATTATATAGTATTGTAACGGTTTGTCATGGTAACAAATGACAATTTTATCAAAATCCGTTTCCAATAATCCGCTCCATAAGTTTTTAATATTGATTTTTTTCTACTAACGTAATACTACAGCTAGATCATATAATCATGACAAAACTAAAATAAAACCCTTACAAGGTTTAATTTCTGCAATCGGTTATCGATTCTGTTATTTATTTTATTAAAGACTAAAGGACCCGGCGCGACTTTGTTCGCGTGGCGTCCTACTCCTACCCTACTACGCTTTTTTTCTTTCTTATAAACCTTCCTCTTGAATCAATTTTAACTATTGCTGAAAAACAAATAAAATCCGTTGCGTAGATTAAAATATCTAAGCGTACATACGGCGGGACAGACGGCGGTAGTATGTAGTAATGTAAGTGTAACCTCTAAATAAGTAATTATTACAAGACATTCGATATCATTGTTAACGAAGAAACTCAGGAGTGGACGTCCTACGGCTGAGATGATGATGGTCGTATAATATTCCTATGAAGGTATCGATGTATTCGTACTTGAACTTTTTCGGGCCATCGTCATCATCATCATTCTAGCATTTATGTCGACTTATGCCAGGTTCCGCTTTCCAACTTTTCGTCCTCCACTTCGCTTGGTCTTCAGTCACCTGAACTTTTTTCGAGCAACGCTTCCAAATAGGCCTCTGAAGCAAGAAAATAACGCAACGAAAAAATACTCAATGATCCACGATATTAATTTGGAAACTCTCTTCATATCCTGCCTGCTTTGTGTGATTGTAACTCTGAAATTTATTTTCTACGAAGCCTGAAAGGAAAGCCCATAATTCATGCGTAATCTTATTGACGCGACTTGGCGATTATTACCCGAATCCTGTTCTTAACATTTATTTAAGTAAATTATTTATTTTTCCTATTAATAATTATACTTTTCAACACAATGTTATTAAATAACAAGTAATTTGTAACAGTTATTAAAGAGACCACTTAATATGATGTTTAGGTATAATGTAGATAACGTTTATTCAACAATAAGTAACAATTATAGAACACTGTAGCTTTATCTGAAACTACGTTAAAAATAAATCTTATTAGGGGCCGAAACACGTTAATAAAATTTGAATAAAAGTAGTATCATAATTATTACAAGACATTCGATAACATTGTAAACGGAAAAACACTGGGGAGCAAAACTTCCCGAAGGAACGTACAAAACTTCACATTCGCGCATTTATATGCGCAACGAATACGAAAGACTGTAAATGTTTTTGCGATGTCTAGTGTTGGTATGTCCTGTATTGGGACACTGCAATACATATAATGCGATAGAAGATGTTTTTTATACTTACACGTGAAATTAAGATGTTTAACTTAAGTCTGTCACTGTTTTTGTTGGAAAATTGTCTTGTTGGCTCTAGTTCCATTTTAAGCCGCGCGCACTCTACCTACGTAAAATGTAATAACAGAGACGTCAAATTCATATATTAGGTACAACAAATCCTACCAAAAACACTCATGTCAAATAAAGCCCTGCCAAAATAACTGATATCTAAAATTAGATCAGTCTACGAAACATTGTTCACTGGTTTAGTTTAGATATTCGGTCCAAAATGGTCTTAGCTAAGAGTGCTCTTTATCTGCGACCATACGAACGTGGTCGGTGAAAAGGTTGTTTTTGTTAGATCACATACCTATATCTTATGAATGTAAACAAGCATCTATAAGAAAGGAATGTATCACTCAAAGAAAATGAAAATACCGACAGCTTATAAAAACTGCTGTATTATCGACAAAACTTCTCAGTTAGCAATGGCGTTCGCGAACGAAACAATAAAACGTTAGAGACGACATAAAAATGTTGGTGGAACTATGAACATTAGAGGTCACAGTATATTCACAATTCACCTCCATTTTCCGCAGTTGGTCGCTAGTTACGAAGTTGTTTCCTAACTTCTAGTTGACGTCGCTACGACATAAGGGGAGTTGCTTTGACGCGGCTTCCGCTGTGTAACTGTTATGGAGCAGACGGCAGCACCACAGCGTATTATGCAAAATGGGCGGAAACTAGCTTTTTGAGTGACATGCTAATTCTTGAATAACTACTCGCGGTAGTATAATAATGGCTGGGGACAGCTGTAGACGTTTTTCGTTTTTGTAATGTACGGTTGTGATCGTCGGTGTCATCGGACGTATTTTATTTCATTTGGGCACATTTAGGGCTGTTTATACGTCGCCGCTTAGGAATCGCGCCTAAATCGCGCAGCCTACCGTATTGGCGCGCGTTTTAGACGCCATAAAATCGCGTACATCTGTATGGGCTCTTAGTTAAATATTCTGTGAAAAAAAAACGGGTGGGACATTAGAAGCATATTTAAACAACACATACGATAAAATTAGTCAAAATTTTTATATAGGATAGAACAAAGCTCCATGGGCAATATGAAAATAAATTCTGAACATAATAAAACAGCAAAACAAATGAAGGACAGTGGCTACGCTTGAGAATTTACACAAATAAATCGATTACAAATCAGCAAAAGGCACCAAAGTAATACAATGCAAATTTATACTTAACTCTCTGTCTGGCCTTGGTACCGATTCTGGTGTGCAATGCAGTTGCTATTATTATGCAATGTAACTGTGATGTAACTATAACTACTTCGAGGTATCGAGTCAGTCCCAGCATCATCCCAGTTAAATTGCAGTTGAATCGCTGTTCGACCTTTGACATGTTTTCGTTGACAGAATTGAAGGCAGTTTGACAACTAAGAAAGATGCAACTTAGTAATTTGTTTATTTATTGGAGTACCAACAGCCAAATAAAACCATAATGCAACTAAAGTACCAGAAAACAAATTGTGGAAAAGTTCGAACTCATGAAAGTTACAACTCAACATCTGTCATTTGAATTTTGGTTTTATATAGCTATTGGTACTCCTATAAATAAATAAATAAATTACTAAGTTGCATCTTTCTTAGTTGTCAAACTGCCTTCAATTCTGTCAATTAAAACGTGTCAAAGGTCGAACAATGATTTAACTGCAATTTAACTGGGATGATGTTGGGACTGACTCGATACCTGGAAAGTTTTTAAAATTGCAATGTATTGTTCAATCATTTACACATGTAATTCACATAATAATCTTAACCGAAACGTGGATCAAATCTGATGAAGAGGCTTCAAGGTTGCAACTGCCTGGATACACTCATTATTATAACTATAGAAAAAGAAACGCAGGCGGCGGTGTTTCAATTTTTGCTCACAATACCATAAAACATAATATTGTCGAGGACATGTGCAATAATGAAAACCACTACCTCTCGATACATCTAAGCAAATTCAATCTGGATATCGCAGGCATTTATAAGCCAGGCCGGACAAATGTTAATGAATTTCTAGAAACGTATAGCTCACAATTACAAAATAAGAACAGGGTGATAGCGTTCGGTGGATTTCAACTTGGACCTACTTCAACAAGATAAATGTGTCAGTGCTTATAGAGACCTGCTAACAGAAAATGGTTACCATTTCATAAATAGAATTGATTCAGATTATAATACACGAGAAACATCAAAGTCAAAAACTCTCATTGATCATGTCTATACAAATATTAAAACAAATATCTTTCATTTCGCTATAATTGACTCCGACATGTCAGACCATAAACAAATATACGTCGAAATAAAGAAAACTCCACCAGAACCTAGAAAAGAAATAAAGTATGAAGCAATCGATTATGAAAAGTTATATAAGATATTTAAAGAGACTAAAGCTGATTTCCCACCCACCTGTCAGTACAGTGTTCTAGAAAAATCTTTGATCACCGCAATAAACAAAAGTAAAGAAACAAGAATGAAAGTACAAAACCCACCAAAACAAGACTGGATCAACAAAGAAATTATTAAGAAAATTGATAAGAAAAATTCACTATGGCGAAAACACAAGAAACGACCAGATGATAACAGCATAGCAGATGAATTTAGACAAGAGAGAAATAAAGTTGCAACTGAAATACAAAAACTGAGAAACAATTACTACTACAAAGAATTTACAAACTGCAATAATAAACCAGCAAAAATGTTTAGACTAATAAATGACCTGTCTTCCAATAAACTTGGACAAACGTCAGTACCAACCAAACTTCAGACAGAATCGAAAACTATAACTGACGAGAAAGAAATTTGCGCGTATTTTAATGACTTTTTTTCGACTATAGGAGAAAAACTTGCTGATAAAATTCTATTAAAATACCACGATGCCAATATTCACAACTGTGAATCCGATATGACACAAAAAGTGCAAAATCAACTTTCTGATTTGAAGCCAGTATCTGTTGGTGAGATAATAAAGATAATTGACAGCTTGGACAGTAACTGCAGTTCTGGAATAGACGGCATAAACACTAAAACCATCAAATGCTTTAAAAATATGCTCTCAAATGAATTAACCCATTGTATAAACAATTGTCTAGAAAAAGGTATATTCCCAAACAGTCTCAAAATTGCAAAGGTCACTCCAATTTATAAATCGGGTCGCAAGTCAGACCCCAGTAATTACCGTCCAATCTCAGTCCTCCCAATAATTTCTAAAATATATGAAAAAGTCCTCTACAGCCGACTTCAAAAACATCTTGACTCGATTAATTTTCTACACGAGAGACAGTACGGCTTTAGACCAAAATCTAAGACATTGTCAGCTACTGTGGACCTTGTTTCAAAGCTAAAAAATAAGATAGACAGAAAACAGATAGGATTAGGTATATTTATAGATTTACAAAAAGCATTTGACACGGTTAGTCATAAAATACTGCTGAAAAAACTTAACGACATAGGTATTACCGGAAACGCACATAAAATATTTGTATCTTACCTAACAGACAGATATCAGGTGGTAAAAATGGTAAGCATATCCAAAGTGATCCCAATCTAATTACATTTGGTGTTCCCCAAGGATCTATCCTGGGGCCGCTTTTGTTCCTAATATATATTAACAGCATACATAACCTTAACTTAAAAGGCGACATATCTCTTTACGCGGATGATACCTCAATATTTAACTTCGGTCATACAATAAATACAATCGCCCGGGATGCTCAAAGTGATCTCGATTTACTAAATACATGCTAAATCCAATATCCAGTCAATCCAAACAGCACAGAATAAATTAATAAAAGTTTTATTTCATTATGATTATTTGACCCTAACTAAAATTCAATTCAATTCAAAATTCAAAATTTCTTTATTGATTAGGACAATAAATATCTCTTTCAATCGTCAAAAAGGAGGGGGATAGGAAAGTAGGAAGGAATCACACAGTGACACGCTGACCGCCCTATAACCGTAGATAAACGTATCCCTCGCCAACCGAACCGTGCTCGACAATGCCAGGCAGAGCCGGAACGCTATATTATATTATATAGGTATGTCTAGTATAATTAAGAAAAAACCACCTAAAACTACAGCAAGAGTAAGCCAGTCCACCAAGGCAGCACCCGTTCACGAGCATAACGCAGGGCCCAGCCATCGTCCAATTCAACCATATTTGAGGGAAAAGAGCGACCCGGCCCCCACGCCACCGCCAGACAGACTTTTAAGTTAGCATGCATCACACATGCTGTATAAGGTAGGTAGTCGCTACCACCCTACTCTATCCTATCCCTTCCCTATCGCTACCTTACCCCTACCCTATCCTACCATTGCCTTAACCCTACCCTACCACTACCTTACCCCTATCCTACCATTGCCTTACCCCGACCCTACCACTATCTTACCCCGACCCTACCACTATCTTACCCCTACCCAACCCTATACTACCTTACCTCTATCTTACTCCTACCCTACCCTATCCTACCACTACCCAAACTACTACCCTACCCCTACCCTAGCGCAGACAGGAGACACCATGTGTGGGAGAGGAAGGAAAATTAACGCCACTTCCAAGGTGGTTCTCCGTGAGGAAAAGAAACGGCAAGAAACCCACAGAGCCTACGTTAATTCCTTTTTTTTTAAACATGTCTTATATACTAATACATTATTTGTCCTATATACTATCTTAAAAGTAAATACCTGTATAGAACAGCAGTTCAATCCCATGGACTTTTGTCATTTACATATTCAGATATACTATAATAACTTTTTTGACATAATTTGTTTTTTATAGCGACTTTAAATTTCATCATCACAGCCCATAACAGTCCACTGCAGGACTTAGGGCCTCTCCCACAAAAAGGGAGGCTATTGCCATAATCTCCACGCTTGGCAGGCGGGTTGGAGATCGCAGTGTTATAATATAACAATGGAAAATGCTGCTGCCCATTTTCCAGTCTACGGAGGCGCTTAGATCTTTTGCCTCGAAAACATTAGTCGCCTTGTACGACACCCGCGAGTGTAAGGGGTTGGTGCTATTCTACTCTGCCGGAAACCACACGGCCAAGTACACTTTAAATTTATTCAATGGTAAATTCTGAATATCTGTTATTATTATAAAAGCGTACACATTGACCCATAAATGATTTGTGGACTTTGGCTAGACGACAAGCACCAGCAACAAGTTTATCTTTATTTCTCGTATTAATATTATGAACATCACTATTCTTCTTAAATAAGTGTAAATTTTTATGAACATACATTAAGTTCTCATATATATGACGGATGCGGTCATTAGTACGGACTCATGTGGTCAATAGTACGGACTCATGACGAAGAAAACGGAAGTGGGAGTGCGCCCTCTGGTGGGACGTGCTGACAGAGTCTCGACGGCACGACTCGGGCGGAGTGGCGGCCATTCTTGGCGCGACCGCCGCTGAGGAGTGACGCGTCTTGAAACTGTCTCCACATTTCGTTTATAGAAAGTGTTATTTACGTTTGAAAATAAAGTAATTTTAAAATCACCTTTGAAATATGAAAGTTACTTATCTCAACTGCCTATATTGTGATACTACTCTGATTTCAAGTGAAATTATGAGTGATGTGCAAAAATGAAATGGAATAAATACAGTGGAGTAAATGTGAACCTTTTCTTTAATTTATCTGGACGAATACGATCTAATACTGATATCACCACCCTGATGACAATTATCCTGATACAACCCTTTCCTTCACGCGACGACATATATATTGTGACGGCATTGTCATTATATCAATATTCCTGAATTTATCTCTTAGTGAAGTTCTAGGTCTCAATTGATAAATCGCGCGAATAGCCCAAAATACATTGTGCCAGTCGGCAGCGTGTCCCCACAGCAGTATGCCATAGGCCATAATACTGTGGAAATAACTAAAGTAAACTAATCTTGCTGTAGCCTCGTCAGAAATACCCCGTATTTTCTTTACAGCATATGCTGCAGAACTTAGCCTTTACGCTAATTTATCAATGTGAGGATCCCATTGCAATTTATTATCCAGAGTAAAGCCTAAAAATACTGTAAAATCAACAAGACTCCAATTTTTCGCCTTTTATTTGTACATTAGTGGACACTGATCTAACATTTGGCAAAGAGAATTTTAAGCATTTTGTCTTCTTGCCATTCAGTAATAAATTATTAACCGTAAACCAGTTTACCACTTCTGCAATAGCCTTGTTCATGTCTTCATATGTTAATTGTTGTCTTTTTACTTTAAACACTAAAGATGTATCGTCCGCGAACAAGACAATTTCATGGGTATCTTTTACAAAGTACGGTAAGTCATTTACATAAACTAGAAACAAAAACGGCCCTAAAATAGATCCCTGGGGGACACCCATAGAGACAACAGACCCCATAGATCTCTCTCCGTCAACTTTTTGAATTCTATGACTCAAGTATGAATTTAGCAAGTTTAGGGCCAAGTCCTTTATTCCATAATGTTGTAATCAAAGGCTTTGGAAAAATCACAGAAATCCCCTAAGGCATCACGTGATTCCTCCCAGGCCCCAAAGATATGTTTAATAAGTCCAACACCTGCATCAGCTGTTGAACGACCGCGAGTAAAACCGAATTGTTTATGATGCAATAGGTTACTTCCATAAAAATGAGCTTTTAGGTGATTTAATATGATTTTCTCAAATATTTTACTTAGAGCCGGTAAAATTGAAACTGGTCTAAAATTTGTAGGATCCGTTGTATTACCAGTTTTCAAGAATGGAATAACTTTACTGTGCTTCATCAGGTCAGGAAATTCTAAAACTAATACAAAGTTAATGAACCTTGATCAAACATATAAATTCAACAGCTGCTTGTTAATACATAAAATACTATGTAAAGATATCCATTCCAATATTAATTTTACTAAAAAGAGAGAGGCACAAACACGGATGCAGCTAAGGAATGCAAATTATATTATCCTAACGCCCCCTCGAACGAATTACGGAAAAAGTAACATAACTTACAAAAGCGCGCAACTCTATAACAATCTTCCAAAACATATTAAAGAGTCAAATAGTATACAATCCTTTAAAAATAATTTAAAATTACATATACAAAATAATTGTAATAATTATTTACAAATTGCAAAAAAAAAAAAAAAAAACCAGCCTGGATACCACATCTAGTTTCATATGGTCCACGTTCTTCCATAATTTAAAATTATAATACAAAATAAGTACTAAAAGTCATAATAACATAACAACGTGGATACCTCATCTAGTTTCTTATGATCTACGTTCTGTTGCAGTATTGGTCGATTAGGGAATAGTTGCATTGTACCCTCACATAATGGTTAAGATTAAAAAAAAATTAATTTACCTACAATTGTCAACCTTTTATTATTGTTTAGTACGCATCGAAATGTATAATGTATATTTAGTTGTTTCTCATGTAAGTGAAATGTATTTCACACACACATTTGTTACATTGTTACATTGCAACATTTACATTGCAACATAATACATTACATTGCAACATAATAACAACTGCATTGCACACCAGAATCGGTACCCTGGAGAAAAAGCTCTTCCCAGTCTCTTGACTGGACTGTATACCAAACACTTTGGGACTTAACTATCGATCTAGCCGGAAATGCCATTTCTATTCTCATTTTCGGTATTTTATTTTTATCGCGACAGACGACATAAAAGACAGCGGACTGCCCTAACATAGCACAATATACTACCTTTACCATACACCTTATTACCATTGTACCTGAACACTTCAAACAGGAACACAATACGTAAGCACAAAATACCAAGTTAAACCGTTTTACGTAACAATGTAACTACCTACTTCAGATAAATGAAACAACGGGGGCGTTTAAAATATCTGTAGGCAATTACTGGGAACAGATCGTTGGTAGTTGTTTCATATCGGAGAGAATAACACTGCTCTGGTTTATCGCGAAATTGCAGTTCAAATATTGCTGGCTGCATTGAAATTGAGATATGTATGTCGTCGCGTGAAGGAAAGGGTGTATCAGGATCATTGTCATCAGGGTGGTGATATCAGTATTAGATCGTCCAGATAAATTAAAGAAAAGGTTCACATTTACTCCACTGTATTTATTCCAATTCATTTTTGCACATCACTTATAATTTCAGAGCAGTATCACAATGTAGGCAATTGAGGTGATTAACTTTCTTATTTCAAAAGTGATTTTAAAATTACTTTATTTTTAAACGTAAATAACACTTTCTATAAACGAAATGTGGAGACAGTTTCAAGACGCGTCACTCCTCGGCGGCGGTCGCGCCAAGAATGGCCGCCACTCGGCCCGAGTCGTGCCGTCGAGACTCTGTCAGCACGCCCCACCAGAGGGCGCACTCCCACTTCCGTTTTCATCGGCATGAGTCCGTACTATTGACCACATGAGTCCATACTATTGACCGTGATCCGTCACGGCCGTCCTGCTGTACACACGTCCTCGTGTGTAATCTGAAACATGAAAACCATAGCACAGTACTATATTCGCTCGGTCACTTCTGACCACAACACATCACCCAAATAAGTCTTATGAATCATGTGATTGGATCTATCACGACTGCATTAACCCACCAATTCTTCACATAAAACATACGTCCATTATCATTTATCATACTAAACTTCTGTAGATTGAGAGATAACAACATCATCTTGTACATAAATTATTCTTTATAAGTTGCCGACATAAATTCAGCTACGACTTCAGTTCATTAGAGAGGCGTGACAAGGTATAACACCAGACGGTTCATAAACCGTATCACAATTACCACCAATGAAGAAGGTTTAATCATCGTCACCAGTGTTTTCCCCTTGATGCTCTTGTTGAGTGGGAAACAAGCCCCAATCACAGAGCTCGCGTATCGTCCCCGACGTCCATTACTGTAGGTACTTAGATTCACTACAAATATGTGACATACCTACATCAAATTTTCAGTACTCAGCAAAAGACCCAATGTTACTTCGAGTGGGATTGAAACACTCCTTCATTAAATGCCATATGATTTTTGGTCATCCGTCAGCGCCATCCTAATTTAAAAAGAATAAGTAATGTTACCATACAGGAGAAATGACACACAGGCGACGAACCACCACACGACGGACGCCATCAGTCGGGCCGCCACGCAATCAGGCCGCCACGCAACCAGGCCGCCACGCAACTGGACCTGCACACAAGCGAAATACCACACAGACTAGGTGCCACACAGGTTGGGTGTCACTCTGGTCAGTACCACTCTAATCGTCAAACTACGAGTATATTCTATATCCTGTATCACGTCTGCCATAGCACGATACAGGTAAGATGTCACACAAGGGTAAATGGCACAGAGGCGAAATGCCACACAGAAAAATACCACACCGGCGAAATGCCATACAGGCGGAATGCCTCACAGGCTAAATGCCACACAGGCGAAATGCCAGACAGGCGGGATGCCACACAGGCAAGATGACACACAGGCGAGATGCCACACAGGCGGGATGCCACACAGGCGGGATGCCACACAGGCGGAATGCCACACAGGAGGGTGCCACAGAGGCGGAAGCCACACAGGCGGGAGCCACCCAGGCGGGAGCCACACAGGCGGGATCTACACAGGCGGAAGCCACGCAGGCGGGAGCCACACAGGCGGGAGCCACACAGGCGGGAGCCACACAGGCGAGAGCCACACAGGCGGGAGCCACACAGGCGAGAGCCACACAGGCGGGAGCCACCCAGGCGTTAATAAACATTGCCAACATATAAGCTCAGTGTTGTTCATTCGTCACATTTTTTAAATCAGTAGGTACTTATAGACTCTAGTAATACCTCTTTCTATAATATAGGGGCACCACTGTAGTAGCCGTACTTATATAGCCACTGCTAGACTATACAGAATACTTTTTAATATGAAATTGCTGAAATCATGAAGTAGTAACTTTAACACGCTTTACTTCACTAATAGCTGTCTATAGACTCTCAGCTAGTGGTCAATTCTTCGACCAAATCTGCACTAAGTCAGTGATAGGTAACACAGTCATATCTGCTATCATAACACGTAATAAAGGTCTACGAGTTACATAACAAGTAATCGTCACAGACCCGAACAAATGTTCACGGTGACATCTCTACAAAAACAACATTATCTCTACTGCTCAATATCAAAACTAAATCAGGAGTTTAATAATATAAAGCTCTCACGTTTATCTGTTACGCCAGTCATAGGTAAGTTGTTACCATCCAGTTCATATGTTACCACACCAAAACTAAACAAGTAATAATCATCGTCATCAATTTTAACTGTTCGAACAAGTATAGGTACTCTATTTAGAGTTTACGTTATGTTTTAGCCTCCCATTTTGAAACGATTTAACAATGATTGTAATAATGAAGGTGTCCCATATACAGACGCCTTCTAAAAAAAAATTACTGCATTAAATTTGCCATCTACAGCCACAACATCGAGACTTTCGGGGCTATCACACACATGATTTCCAGGCCACTCCAAGTCAGCCAAATAAATCAGGATATTTGACCTCAACAACAGTTCAGGTACTACTAAACTTGTACTGGCAGAAGGATATAAAATCTCACTATTGCTTACACTGCCTCATCTTACTGGTACAACAACAGAACTCGAAAAAGTTACTTTATATCGGTAATCATAGAAATTTCAGTACTCGGAGCTAAAGTTAATTTAATAAACCGACTATTGAACAATCACCAAAATATCTGGACTTTCTTAACATCATTATCGTTAAACATTTTCTCACAAAGGTTGAACTACAACAAGGAACAACTACCTTCTATTAGCCACGCTCCCATAGCCTCCATCAGGCCGGTAAGCAACCATAAAATTCTCCAATAGGCTCCATCAGCCCACCATCAGTGATGAAACACGATCACCTCCATCCCATGATGCGAATTACGAAATTTTAGGAAAACAAAACTATCACATAAATCTTATAAAAACCTCAGCTCGATAGACGTCACATATTGAGTTAGCTTCTTAGATAGATCCGTCTAACAAAGTCTTTAACCAGGTCAATCTAAGTCATATTAACATAGAACAAATGGTTTTCGGTCGAACTAAGTCACAGGTTTATCTTTAGTTACTCAAGACATAAATCGAAATTATCTACCGTCAATCAATTCACTTACTCGTATTTACTTTTTCTTTCGATTAATAACTTGATACCAACATAAAATTAAATTACTAACCAAACTACCCCTTTTTTTCCGTTTTGTAGTATTAAAAGAAACGTCTATGAGTGACCCCATTGTTACCGCGGATATCTTCTATAACATTGGGAAACTACGACCACAATAACAAACATACTGAGATATGGAAAAGTTCGTTCGAATGTCTCCTGTTAAATGTAAACAAACACGCTAACAATTTTTCTCTTTTTTTTTCGATACATGTTGGCACCCTCCCGCTCGCATAGAAATCGCGGAGATCTTTACTGGGTCATTATTGAAATTTTGCACATTCGAAGCCTATCCTATCTCTAAGATACAACATCCTAAAGTACACCAGCTAATTGTTCCACAAACTCACTGCTACGGCATCCCTGCCACACTGTTATTATCAAATATTTACTTAATCAGCAATCTGGAACGATTTATGGTGACGGGAAAAGTCGAATGCAAGAGACCCAGAGGCCGAAGTCCGAAGAGATGGGCGGACCAAATATCCGAACGATACATCCGTCAACGTCGCATTACATCAGGCGACCGATGGAGACAAACTCCGAAGATGTCACGATCCTCAGCAGTGAGGTAACGATCAAGAAGAAGAAGTCAATCAGCGGCAGTACCACCATAACGATGCTTACGTACTCAATTTATAAAAATAATAGGACTATGCTTTCAAGTATTTCTTATTCTTGTTTTCCGATGACTGACGTGATGTTGGTAATACGTTAAATCATAGCGTGTTTCAAGATGGTAAAATAATCTTAGATTAAATGTCACTTTTTAAATTTTAACACAGTGTACTGTAACATTTAGAGAGATTTAACATAATTCTTTATTTGACATAGGTACCCAAATTAGCAAAAGCTAATATTTATTAAACTTGGCAGTAGTTTTTGACATCTTTACCAACAATTTGTAACACTGACCATAAATGACGTTCTTTTTGTTTTGTTTACATTCTTTCTATTTGTAGTTTCACTAAAGATACAAATTAACCTGCTCTTCTCTCTACTAAGGGCATCAATAGTGTTTCTGTCAGAATACTTTTCTGAATTATCAAAGTAAATAACTCTTAAAATCTGCTAGGCAGCCTCTTTTCAGCACAGGTTTTTACAAAATAATAATTATGTATAGGACTCACCAGATAAAGAGGAACTGTTAATATCACATCATTTCTCAGTCATGTACGCAACACTCGCAGATTGTCTACCATCGTCCCATGTTGAAACAATCACGTTGAGGCAAAGTGCCGTCCATAGTAAGTTTCACTCGATTTTTAATAATGGTGTCAATATCCCAATGGTGCTCTCGAAGGCCCGAGGTCTGCCTTGACCATAACCAATTGGTACAGATGATTTGTTGTTTACTTTATAAATCCCCCAATCTGTCTGACGAAGTCTTTGTCTTATATCTCGGGGTGTTTGGACTCTTGGCTGCGCTTTGAACGTGTTTAATCATTTTATATTTTAATGTAGGCAATTCAACTGGATCGAGTAATCACTTTCCTTTTATTATTACGCTTCCACAAAGCGTTATCTGCATTTTCTTTGTCGCTTCTCATCATACCATCTCTTGGGCGTTGCGTTCGTCATCACCGCTTCTGATGTCGTCGCGTGAAGGAAAGGGTGTATCAGGATCATTGTCATCAGGGTGGTGATATCAGTATTAGATCGTCCAGATAAATTAAAGAAAAGGTTCACATTTACTCCACTGTATTTATTCCAATTCATTTTTGCACATCACTTATAATTTCAGAGCAGTATCACAATGTAGGCAATTGAGGTGATTAACTTTCTTATTTCAAAAGTGATTTTAAAATTACTTTATTTTTAAACGTAAATAACACTTTCTATAAACGAAATGTGGAGACAGTTTCAAGACGCGTCACTCCTCGGCGGCGGTCGCGCCAAGAATGGCCGCCACTCGGCCCGAGTCGTGCCGTCGAGACTCTGTCAGCACACCCCACCAGAGGGCGCACTCCCACTTCCGTTTTCATCGGCATGAGTCCGTACTATTGACCACATGAGTCCATACTATTGACCGTGATCCGTCATGTATATGTTTTTCCATTTTTATCTATCAGATAATTCATACGAGTAAGGAGTGTAGGTGGGGTAATGACTAGCCGGCCTGGTAAACGAGAAGTAGGTACCGAGTTCGATCCTCAATATCCCCATGTACCAGTGACTTTTTCTGAGCTATGTACGGTAAAAGCAGGACACTTGCCCCAGTAAGATAGTTACCCCAGTTTAAATACACTATGTTACACTACACAGATAGATACACTATGTTAGAAAGAGAAGAGAATTTATGGAAATAAGTTGGCTTGTGGTGTCTTATATACTCTGTCATATAGTTTTGTAACAATCTTGTGTACAATAAATGGTTAAATAAATAAATAAGTTGTACTCTAATCGTTGCGCTTACGGTGAGGGAAGGCAACGCGAGGAAACAGCAACAATGCAGTCAGGTGAGTGGTAAAACCACGGTTTGGATCACGATCCAATCAGTGTAGCATTAAAAATCTAGGCCTCGAGTCCGCTAATTTACTAATACCACAATGGAATTGTAATTGGATCGCAGTCGCAGTTCAATGGCAATTTTACGCATTTTTGGTATTCTGCTACAAATAAAACTGCCGTTGAGCTGCGATCGATTTAACTGTAATTGAATCCCAATAATTACAGTTAAATCAAACCATAGTAAATTTGCGGACTCGAGACCCTAGTTAGGTTCCCCTGTTAACACGGTCACGGAGGTCACATGACAGTCGTTCTACTCTAATTACCCTGATCTGCCAAATCCTGTTTCATGATCAAGGCGGATCTAAAACGGTAAACGTGTTTGGTTATCATAATCATCATTAGTCCGAGGTTTCTACACCTAACTGATGAACTACCCACCTTTATACAATTTATGGGCACGTTTAAAAGCACTTTGCGTAAGCACATTACCGTGCATCACCACCAAATGTTGTCAGTTGCCAAACTTCCTTGACAGTTGGGTATGAGGCCCGAGTCCCCCACATCAAACTTTGTTTACGATGTCATACATACCTCAGTTTACTTGAACACGGGTTGCGGAAAGCGTTATCAATAGGGTTTGCTATAATTATTTGCATACGGTTTCTCTGGATCCGCATTAGTGGTCTACCACAAATCGATGTAGATGTTGAAAATACTGATAGATATATTTTATACCCTAATTTTCTAAAAGTATAAGCATAAAATTCAAACAGGAGTTTTATTAGATAAATAAGAATTTTATTTTTCGAAATCCAAGTCAGTTTTTTTTTAGACTAGTCAGTTATTTGAGAGCCATTACACCTAGTGGTAAGTGACGATGCGGCCGATGGTGGAGCATATCTGACTAGAAACGGCCTATTCACTTTAGCCTTGAAGGCATCTAGATAATTATGTACAACATGTTCCATTCCTCAACCGTACGCATTTTATAAAGAGACCCTACGCAAATAATATTTCTAACACAAATAAAACGTATTGTATGGCTAGATATAAACTACAGTCATATAAACTAATAACAAGTTTATTCAGTATCGGTCTCACAGCAATTATAACAAGACAAACCCTACAGCGATCAGGTAGAGAAATTTAGGGTAGTGATGATACGATGTCTCCCAAAGGACAATATAGTTAGCGATGGCCTACTTTATCTGTACTTCTAGGAGCCACTAACACCCATATCGATTACAGCCGGATAGATACGGTTATTGAACTGGGAGGCGGGGAATTGTGTCCAGGCTGCTGCGTTGCAACTGTTACAATGCTGTAGATAAGATGTGGTTTTATCTAGAATTCTAGTCGAAGTATACCCAGATTCTTAAATACTATCTCTGTTCTAGTAGAGAGTGCTTATACCAGGAAAATTATGACTAAGTAGTTTGTGCTAGAGAGTCGCAAACAGAATAAGCGAGAAAAAATACGGTACTTGTTCTAGTTTACCAGAGACAAGCGGTTAAAATAATCAATTTAAAAAAAAAACTTAGGAAGAAAATTAAAACCAACAAACCAAAAATATGTATACTTATAAGTAATCATCTATCATACACACACATAGTTTAAAACAAAGTCCCTATCAGCTTCCCGCCGTCTGTCCCTATGTATATAATGTACGCTTTGGTCTTTTAAACTTCGCAACGAATTTTAATGCGGTTTATAACAATACAAGAGAAAGGTATAAAGCAAGAAAAAAGGGTAGGTGGCGGTAAAATAGGTGCACGCGAACTAAGTTGCGAGCCCACTAGTCCCTTATCTATACTATAATAATATTATAAAGAGGAAAGGTTTGATTTTTTGTTTGTATTGAATAGGCTTCGAAACTACTGGACCGATTTCAAAAATTCTTTCACCGTTGGGAAGCTACACTATCCCTGGGTGACATAGGCTATATTATATTTTCTAAAAAATTACGGATCATTAATAAAACTCCAATAATGTAACCCAAGGTGTAAAAAAATACTCAAAAAATTCCTTACATCGCGTGTACAAAGCTATTGACGATAGAACAAAATAATGTACTACGACTTTGCAGAACACATCATTATCTACAAAAAGTGTCGCGACAGTATATGTCTAACTATTGTAGTTATGTCACAATAAGTGTTATTTTATTTTCAAAATTTAATTGAAATGCCGCCGCTAAAAAACGCTCTTTATTTGTACCTTGGTATTTATCCTTATCAAAATCAATTACTTCATATTCACGACTGCTTCAATACCTTTACATAACTTTTTGAATTATTCAATTCAGACATTCCATTCGAAAGATATCACGAGTTTAAAAATGTGAATATTAGAAAAAAGTCGCGTGTTCGCCGCTCAGTCCGCTCGGCTATCTAGGCAGCACGGGATACGGGAGGGGAGTCAATGTCAAGAAATAAAGTGCCGCGCGGCTCACTCGCGCGGTCGTCTCCCTACGCAGCAGTCGTGTGTAACCCGTGTACCCGAAGTGGTACCCGTGCGAAGCCGGGGCGGCTGCTAGTATAAATTAACATTACAAAAATAGAGTGCCCATCCTTTTAAAGATGTCAGTGTACCACTTGTTACGTCATGTAAAAGTTTTCCGCGAGATAGCACTATAAAATTCCCTCAAAGGAACTTCACAAGTCCTTGTAGAGAAGTTTACGGGAGACGTTAGACGTGTTTCAAGATACAAGTTTAATATTTATGAGAAAACTTCATGATTGAAGTGAAACCACACAATAACTCACTCAAAAACGCAAGCGTCTTTTCTTAGGAAATCCAAAAGAAAATCTACGAATTTCTTTTACTAATTTCTTTGTTAGCATTTTTTATTTGATAGTAAAATTTATTTAAGACTATATCGATTTTCTATTTATATTAGACTATATAGATAAATATAATTAACCGGTTCTTTTGGATTTTTACTAAACCCGAACACAGTAGGTACCTACCCACATTAACCTCTGTATAGTTTTCACACTTAAAGGCCCCTTAACAAAAGATTTATTGCATCTCGGGTCAAGCCAGGTACAGTGGAATTTCTGAACGAATAAAATAAAACACATTTTAAGTGTTGTGCACGGTAAAGAAGTAATAAATAACAGCTGTTAAATTGACTGCGAAGAGGTTATGGCCCTGAAACTTGAACAAAACTAAAGAAGAGGAAATTCGAAGCTGCTTCGGGAAAGACTTCGGTGAACAATTGTATCGTTGACCTTGTTCGCTACTGTGAAATAATGGGGTAAGTATTCCAATTAAATTCCAAGCAAAAGCTTATTTACTATGTAATTTCAAAAGTAGTTAGGTCGATATATATTCAATTGCATGTTATTCTTATTTCGTCTTCTGTTGGTTGTATTTTAAATGAATATTATTTTCCGCAGATAATAATATAATATATAATTTATTAATTACCTTTTAGTTCAGTAATGATATTGCTTTTTTACTGGGAACAAAGTCAAGGGTAGACTCTTTCTCTTCAGATTATTATAATCTAATAATAATCTTGGCGTAAATGTCCCCGTTTGTGCTCTCGCGCACGAGGAGCCGGGGTCTGCCTTGTCGCTGAGTACTGTAGCAATGTTTGCTATATTGAGTTTAAATAAAAATGCAAAGGATTAATAGATACTGTATTGATCAGTTTGGTTTAAAGAATGATATAAAATACATATAATACCTTAGATCTAATTCAAATGGAATACATTTGAATTACCACCTAGCCAGTGCTATGTGTGCCCATAGACGCAAGCTAATAGCTTGCGTCCTACTTGCTCCGACCTATCTAAACCTACACGCCTATATCCTATTTGCTCTAACCTACTTAACCGACTAGAGCCCCGGTTACCCTATAGGAGCAGCAGGCCCACCCGAATGCCTACCTAACTTAGAGCCCGTTCAAACATACGGCCTCCGACACCTACCTGTCCTAGAACCCGTCCTTACCTAAGGCCTGCATGAGCACACACGCTACATCTACCCCCGCCCCAAATAAAGAAATTAAGTAGTAATTTCTTAAAAAAATTTAGTCTATTCTTAATCCCCTCGAATACAATGATTAAATCCTAATATCGGATTAATAACTACTTACTAAGACTTAAATTATTCTACCTAAACGGGGAATCAATCTAACTACCGGCATTGTGCAGAAGAACCCTGCTACGGATTTTGCTTTTGGGAGCCATCTCCCAAAAGCAAGGCTGGGCAAAACCCCGTAAAAAACCATGCCAATCTGCACAAGGCCTACAGAACCTTATCACAAAACTGTCTTGACTTATTTACTTCTTCAAAGCAAAATTCAAATAATCCTTTAACAATGCAAAGTTCTAACCATAATCTGCCTTAACCTTATACATGTATGAAGAAAAATATTTTTCACCGCAGAATGGCCATATTTTCATAAATAAATACTTTAACATTAATCAAATATTGTCATAATAACCATAGTCTATCTGTATATTATAGTCGACTTGTCCATTATCAATTAAACAATATGGCCTTCCTTCGATCCTTAATAGTAACTTATCTTTAAACATCTTTATATGAAATCCATAAAAAGAAATAATACAACAATATGTACGAGCCATGCAAACAGAACGAAAATCAGCAAGTTGTAGTTAGAGCAAAAAATAATTGCTGTAAAACTGCACATTACGACTTCCTACAATCTGCAAACCAAGAACACCTTCCCATATCAAATCATTCAATGAAATATTCCTACTATAAAATAACTTATAATGTCAATGTCAGGTTAATATACCAAACCCACGTAACTTTAATATTATATAACCTATTTCAGAAAACTGGTTGGTCCACGACCGTGTCTGTGAACCGACCTGGTACACAGATAAGCAAAAAATTAATTGGTCTGTGGTCAAACGAGACATTGACAACCTTCCTAAATTAGTAATTGGTCCCTGACCGAATCTGTGACCCCATTGATACCAAAGAGATATTGTAAGTCTATGGTCAACCCAAGAAGAGCTTACTACAAAGATGTCCCTTAAATTCATATGCCAACTCTATGCTCCTACTCAATCCAAATCTCTGGTCAGACTATAAATGACAGCTGTGACACAACACATGTCGCACCATATCCCATATGGGATTTAGTATGGTTGCCGCCGAAATTATTGTGACCTATAAAGCCCCTAAGTCAGCATATTCCTAGGACAAATGCGTACAAGCACTCGTGAACGGGTGAACCGGTTGGATCACCCCTTCACTTCATCAGGTATGGACCGCGAATTTATTTCCTTTGAAAAATAAAAAAAAATCCAAAGCGATCGTCCATATACTGAAAAAGTAATTGTACCCAAAGAGACGAATACAAAGTATACCCCTTTCTTTCTAAATGGAGAAATAAACCCCAAGAACTTTCCCTATTGTTCATATTGATTATAAAAAATTTCTTATTGAAACTTAAATATTTATAAATCATTCTCTTAAATATTTGATATTAAACTTGCTGATTTTCTTTTAGCCGAATAACAATAAAGCTGGTGAACGACCAGCGAAGAGATGTCACGTTCGGAACATCTCGCATTTGGCTCTCGTTTACGATTGGTGTAGCGCACCACAGTAGTGGCCCGCTCACCAACCGCGACATCGTGAAGAAATCGCCACATGGGAAACACAAGACATACATTAAAAATTATACATTAAAATAAAAGGTAGGGAGAGAAACATACACCATACACGATTAAATATCCTTGAGATCAACTCAAACAAATCTTTTCATTTTATTCCCAGTAAAAATCTGAACTATCTATAACTCGTTTATAATATCTAAAGGCTTATCCTTTCCATAAACTAAATAGCCTCCCGACCACCTAAGTGGATCACACACTGGGAACCATAGGAACTTCTAACGTCAGACCCAATATAACATGACTCCAACTTGATGATGACCAAAACCCAATTAAAAAAAATATCCGTATCTTACAACACCTAACCTCTATCCAATTTACTTTACCTCATTGTTAAAAAATGAACCTTTGAAGTGCTTGACCAAAAATGATAAAATTTACCCTAATGGATAAGCATAAATATTTCTGGTCCTATATAGAATTTGAGAATCATCACTAGACTATCAGTATACAGTGTTACTCCAGTTGTATTCCCTCGCTGTCGAGAAAAAATATTTATTAACCTACCACGAAAATCAGGAGGGTTATGAAATTTTTCCTCATGGAAGAAGAGAAGAACGAAAATTCTCCTTGTAAACACTGCAAGCTCTTCGGACTATACCAATGAACAATACAATACCTATGACTAGTTTCCACCATAGAACTTACTGACCGGTAGGAAATAATAGAAAAGCAATGTCCACTGCTTATCTTCGGACGCTGCCTATACCACCCTCGGGCGAACATGGAACTTCTTCATTCTGTTGACATGCACCACCTGCGGTCTGGCTGGCCTTCTACCCAACTTTCTGACTATATAATTTCTGTTGTTTATACACCTAACCACCACATATGGTCCCTTATATAACCTACACAACTTAAACGTTTTACCGGAAAGACGTCTGGGTGTATATAGTAATACGAGGTCATCAACCTCGAAACGCACCGAACTCGCCTTCCGATCATACAGCTGCTTCTGTTTCAATTGTGCTCTGGAAATATTTGCAATCACGGTATTAGTTAAAGCACGCATTTTTATAACCTTCTGAGATAACGTTACACCGACATTGCCTAAATTGCTCCGCAACTCTGCGTCATATGGTGATAGTGACTCTCTGCCGAAAACCATCATATACGGGGAAACCTTCACACTACTATTATAAGCGAACATTATCAAAAGGAATGCAATGCACCCATCATGTAGCATGACTCTATGACGAGTCCGTTTACACAAGAGCTTATCATGTTTAATATCACGAACCCAATCTGCATACATAGTACAAATTTCATCTGCACGCCTAGCAAAAACTTTACTATGAGTTGGACTCTCGGCCCTCGTGAACAATTCTAATCCATCTGGAGGTATAGTATTCATCATCGGAGCCGGATTATCTTCAGCTAAACGATATTTACTAAGAAAATGTGTGATGACCTTTTCACGACCTGCACAACGAGCCAAATCAAAATCCCGTTCTACATTAGATAATCTAACTACGTCTAACTCCAATATCTCCGCTGCCTGGGTGTTCGGACTCTCGCTCTGTACCTGCGAAACACGACTTGGAAAACTACGAATAGGAACCTTATCACACGTTCCCACGTCCGTAGTCACCACGTTTGACCGACTAAAATTAGAACTATCAAATGCTAATCTATCCAAGAGTTCATTCGACGGGTTCCTTGACTCCTCTCGATCCTGACCAGGCAAACCATCATTTAACGAGGACAACTGCTTGTCCTTTGGAAGCTGTGGAGAGGTAACGGTATTTATTAATTTTGGAGACGCAGCCCTTTTGTTTAAGGACGCATAATAAATATAATCAAATTGCTCCTGGTGCCCTAATGAATCTAGAGAACCCTGGTATAAATTCCCATTATCATTAAATATATTTCTCCTCAATAAAAAGTTAACGTGATGGTTCTTTCCCAATGTCACGCACTTTTGAGAAAAATCTATACTTGCCATGTGGCGATATAAAAAATCTTGGCCAATTATGACCTCACACCCTAGGTGTTCCACTACGACTAGGGGTAATACATATTCCCTACTATCTATATTAATTATTTCGCTACATTTTCCCAAAATGTTAATTTTTGCGCCATTCACGGCTTTGACATAAATATCATCACAGCTCATCATATTTAAGCCTATTCTATCCACAACACTTTTCGATACACAAGAGATAGATGCTCCTGTATCGACTAACGCAGGAATATCCTGGCTACTTCCAAATCTACACAAGATATATGGTCTGACCGTAGCCGAAGAAGGCTGTGGCATCATAGGTGCGTTCTGCGTGGCAAATGCACCTCTGATATGATGCTGCACAAAGTCTCCCTGCTGCTGCGGCTGCTGAGGTTGCGCCCGCTGGCGTGTATGCGGTTGTTGCCGCTCAATGTATATCTGCTGTTGTGGCTGCTGAGGCAGCTGCTGTTGGCGTGTATATGATCTTAGCGGATATCTTGGTTCCCTCGGCCTTTGAGGTGTGTCGCTATGTACATTAGGCGGGGTTTGAAAGATTGGTGACCCCTGAACTGGATCATTGGAATGAACTGGAATGCTTTGATGGGTATCCATGGCGTATGGAAGGCTCGAAGATTTTACTTTGGGATTCGTGTCTACGGGTTTCCCGTAAACCATAATTAATTGCTTTATGAGCGCTTTTAACTGCTCTTTTGATGTTATTAGCGAGGAGTTTACTTTATGTGCATAAAATCCTCTGGCTTTTTTAAGAAAGCAGCTAATAAATATTTTCTCGTCAACAATCTTCGCTCTTGTAGCCATCTCTGAGAGGTTGTAATAGAAGGTTAAGATATCCTCGCCCGGCAAATGTTGGCGAGAGTAAAATTGTTCCGCATAATTGACGGTGGGTAAAAATTCTTCTGACAGGGCAGATATTATATCATCAAACGAGAAAGTTTCATTTATTCCTTCGTATTCATTCACAAACGCCGCTGCCGGGCCGCATAGGTAGGCCGGCAGCGCTGCAATCTTTTCCTCTTCAGTGAGGCGTTTACTAATAAAATGACGCTTGATGCGTGAAATAAAATTATTGACATCATTTATACCGGAAAATAGTTCTTCCCCATTCATTCTATTTAATTCTAGTAAATAAATACACAACGATACTGTTTTAACTTCCAGCGTTGGTGCGTCTTTTCTTATAGGCTTCTTCCGTTAGCCTTTCCTTTACTTTCTTCAGCCTTTTCTTGACCCTTTTTATCTTCGATATCTTTTCTGACAATCGGAAAAGAATTGACTAGTTCTGACAACTTTGTCATAAATTTCTTGTTTCGAACTTTTTTCTAGTTCTCTCTGAACAAAATATTTTGTAGGTACGACTTCTTCGTACCCGGCGCCTCCACCACTGTAGCTATGTTTGCTATATTGAGTTTAAATAAAAATGCAAAGGATTAATAGATACTGTATTGATCAGTTTGGTTTAAAGAATGATATAAAATACATATAATACCTTAGATCTAATTCAAATGGAATACATTTGAATTACCACCTAGCCAGTGCTATGTGTGCCCATAGACGCAAGCTAATAGCTTGCGTCCTACTTGCTCCGACCTATCTAAACCTACACGCCTATATCCTATTTGCTCTAACCTACTTAACCGACTAGAGCCCCGGTTACCCTATAGGAGCAGCAGGCCCACCCGAATGCCTACCTAACTTAGAGCCCGTTCAAACATACGGCCTCCGACACCTACCTGTCCTAGAACCCGTCCTTACCTAAGGCCTGCATGAGCACACACGCTACAGTACAT
The DNA here is from genome assembly GCA_905147135.1 of Blastobasis lacticolella. Taxonomy (NCBI): domain Eukaryota; kingdom Metazoa; phylum Arthropoda; class Insecta; order Lepidoptera; family Blastobasidae; genus Blastobasis; species Blastobasis lacticolella. The sequence goes on from LR990045.1 coordinate 16,849,643, forward strand.
AACTCAAAACAGAGTCATTAGTACTTATATGACCGCAATGGGATACGAACCCGGTACCTCTCGCTTACGAATCGAATACCTTATTTCATATTTATTTATTTGCTGTCCAATGGTACATAATTTACAGGATCCACATCAGTGCCTCTGAAAGGCACTGCAAATTTAAATTGCTGTCACGATTGTTATATCTTACGAATCTTACTTAACCACTAGGCCGCTAACGCTTCTCTATTCAGAGTATTAGATATCTATTTGGAATCGTGATATTTTCATCACATATGCTAAATTGCAAAGGCAACACAAAATATCAGACAATATTTTTCCATTCTAAACACATCAAGTGTGAGTATGCAATGCAGGGCGAGTTTCCAAAACTGGTAATAAATTTGTGTTATGCGGCACCCAGAGACTATTGGATACAGTTTTTCGTGATATACTGGTGTTCTGGTATCATCTTAATGGCCCAAAATGAAATACTATGCCCCATGATGCATGAGCGACTCTCAAAGTAAGAATTAAATTGAAATGGCCCATTTATTTGAACTGCAATTGGGGAGAAGTGGTTAAGAAGCTTTATTTCAATAACTTTTGTTATGTTAGGATCAAAGTTGTTGTAACAATAATTGGTCGATATATAAGTAAGGAATAGAATATATATCACTACATTAAGAAACATTATTCGCACATAAGTGGGATTACAAATAAATATTCCGTATCCAATTTACTTTAATGAAGTCGGAGATCAATAATGATAATGACACTCGAAATAATGATCATTGTTACGAACGTTCTCTATTTCCGGCGAAATAAACGGAAAGATACAAATGGAGGGGGAAAGTATAAATATTTATTGTACAGGTGGTATAAACCGCTGGAGGATATTGGAGGATAAATTGATTGTTCGGGGTCGGTTTTCCATTTAGATATGGAAATTTCCGGGATTGTGTACGAAAATCTTCGATTTTACCCTTTTTTTACCCAACAAATCACGCTAAGAGCACTTCAACTGTTGTTTCTGACGCTATGTAAATACAAATGTGTACGCATATAACTATGGAAGTGCTTTATTGAGTTAATAAAATTTTAAATTGTTTAATATTTATGATATATTATAATTTCGTTTTTGAACCGAGTTTCTTGTCTATAAAGGTCATAATTAGTTCCTCATATATTCGACAACCTTAACCTCCACAGAACCACACGATAGTGCTTTATAGTTGAACACTATACAACAATACCTAGGTACTGGATACAATTGTGCCTAAAGATAATGTCGCCTTACGACACACGAAATCGAGAAACTTGATCACATTTTCTTCTTTGACGGTTACCACATAGACAACCGTGTCTCGCTTCTATAATAATTATTATACTTAAATGTTACAAACATTTCATCATTGTGTTTGTATTTTAACATTTCCACGGTGCCCGGGCGAGAACGGTAGCTCAACCCTGTGGAATATTTTGTATCAACCCCTACCTATGCTGATCAAATGGATTTTTTTTTCATAATCAAAGCTTTTGCTGGGACAAACTCTTGCCCTGTTCTTCGTAGGTAAACCCATAGTCTTTTGTTTGTAGTTTCTTAGTGTGTTTCTCTCGCGTATTATGTTCTGTATTATCTAAACTTGGTTCTCTATCTTGTTGAACATCTTTACTGCAAAGAAATTATGATTAGAAATATGTTTTAAATATTTATTTATTTTATTTATTTAAAAACTTTATTGCACTAAAAATAATACAATTGAACTACAAATAAAAATGAATGTATAAATATGAACTACGTCAAATAGTTCTGTTCATGTGTTCTGGGCCCTATGTTTGAACAGCTCGCTTCTGGTCGAACAGTTCTCATATTTGATTTTGGGCATGAAAAGTTCAATATTTCGATGTTATGATGCTGATTTTCCATATTTTTGAACCGTTCGCTGTCGGTGTTGTCCATGTTATTAAAGTATTGAATTATTCATGCCGACATTAACACCGTTCAACTCGAGGCGAGCGGTCCAAATACATTGTTACTCATGATGAGAACTAAATTCATGAATAATGAAATAAAAAGTTATTTTAGGATTATGTAAATAGTTTCACTTTCGATCAGGTTGGGCCTATCGTCACGCATGTAAAATTTTATTATCTAGAAAAGTAAATATATTTTTTATGCTGTTCTCTTGAAATGTTTTATCCAACGAAAAGTTACGGGCATGTTCTGTTACTTACAGTCAAATAACTATCTGTCAAAGTGAAGATGTTTCCCTTTGATGCGTAGGTAGGTACTCATAATGTTTCCCTTTGAAGCGTAGGTAGGTACTCATAGTTTCTTGTTGCGAGGAATGTGTATTATTTTTTCCCAGTTATTGCATGACATGTCTCAGTGATAGAAATAAAACATTTTAGGGCCCAAAGTGCCGCATGTGAGCGACCCTTTCACCCGTTTTATTATTAGATTGCGAATGAATGTAACGGATAAACTTCGACAAACGATTGACTCCTATGACAAAGGGTGCGGCCATGCGAAATTAATTCAATCAGAAAGGTTAGAATGTTGTCTTTTATTTCGCAATAGATTGTTTCGAAAAACCGGTTATTGTTTGAAGCGCTGGCTTGGAAGGTCAGGATGAATGTCTCTGATTTCTCGGTGAGCTGCACGTTTCATCGTTCACCGGTTGCTATGACCGTAATTTGGATAGGTAGATGTTTTTGGGTTGCCAATGTCCAATCTTAGGTCTTACCATTTGGATAGATATATACTAATGTGGTGATACAGCAAAAATAAGTAGACCGGTCTAGTACTTTATTGTTCAATACATTGACTGCGTTTCCTTGTGCTAAACGCTTATGACATTTGCCTGAATTCAAAAACCGTGAGAGCAAAGTGGAATGTATTTCTCATTAAATAAGTATTAGTAGTGGAAGTATTTTCTCATAAATAATCACGCCTTTTGAAAATAGGAACGACGCGTAACGTAATATTATGTGATACAAAAATTAACCTTTTTCTATGAGCAATACATTCCACTTTAATTTGCTCTCACGCTTTTTTCTTCTGAATTAAGGCTACTGAATTAACCCAAATGTACTAAGCTCATGGTAAGTCTCAATCAATATCATTCATCTTTCGAACTAACAATTTATAGTATCACCCATTTTAAGCTTGCCAACACTTTTTTCGTTCCGAATGTAAGCATTATAATAATTTAGGTTTTTATGAACAATCAACAATATTTTGGTGCTATTAACGTTGGCTTTGGCTATGGATTCGATCAACAGAAAACGAGAAAACTTTTAAACGAACATTGACAAGTAATTAGTATTACTAACAATTGTTATACTACATGCAAACACACGTCCAAAACGAAACATCCCTACCTGATGTTAAACTCAATTTTAATAATAATATTCAACATTAATTTTTAAAATAAACCGAAGAAAGCCTCGCACTCGGCCGTTTAAGAAAATAATGCAGTCGTGCTCTCCCAAACACAAAGGGAGTCCAATAATTAAATTGAAATAAATGGTTCAAAGTTATCCTCCTAATTAGACGATGCAAGAAGTTTGTTACCCGTATCCGTATACGTACCTCCCTCTAGAGTGTTGAAACGAGAGTTAAACTAAACTTGTTTACCTTCCCACAGCGCTGTTTATGTGAAACTTCGCAAATACACCGCCGCAGAGATATATAACTTTTCCTGAAAGTGTCACGTTGAAACTCCGAAGACACATACTACGTCACGTAGGGTGACAGACAGACAGACGTTAAAATACGTAATGAGCGCGCTCGGCACTTTCCATTGTGTAGGTAATTAATGTTAACGAATTTAACCAGATGAGAAGGCTGCTCTGGCTGAAACCTGTGTACGTTTTAGGACGAAATATAAATAAAAACGAATATTCTTTAGGTATTAAATGTTTGGAGCACATACATTTTCGGTAGTAATAATATTCTGTGCTTTGGGAGAATATCGGGATTGAAGCTAGTTGATCTGGATTGAAGTAATTTTTTTGGGCAAAAGTATCTTGGCGGGGCAACTTTTACAACAGGCACTAGATTTTAAAAGAAGAATCTTTATATTTAATTCGAATATATCTGTGCTAATAGCTAAAACTGAACTTTGACACTTAAAACAACTCCGTCACAACCATCGTACTTCTCATCTGTCACACGGAGAAGACCGTTCTTAATCCACCTCGTGCCTTGAACAATTCAACATTTAAGAGGACTGTTTCCCGAGTGCGCTCCAAACAAACGTAGGTTGATCGTATTTTCAATATAATGTTATCAAAGCCAATGAAATTTTGTAGACGTGATCCAGAAACCAAAATCTATGCTTATAGTTTGTAATTACGTTCGTATGAAGCGCGCTCGGATATCACTCTTCTTAATAACGACGAAGAGAGGTGCAGTTGTCTCTAACCTAGCATTACATACTACTACAACTAAATTACTTATAATGTATTTTTTTGTAGTTTCGTTGGCAACCACGGGACTTATCAGATGAAATGGGGCCTTTAGTAACAAGTACAGCCCGCAAAAGCCAAAAGATTTCCTCTTTTCCCCATAGACAATTGCTTTGTCATTTTAATTCAGTGCGAAGGGATCCCGCACCGTAGTTCCTGAATATCTTATTCGCGTTCCGCTATTGTCTTTTCCCAATTTCGCGTCAAGTGATGGATTGGGAGGGAAAGTTTTCCCTCAATATTTATATTTTTTCAATAAACCTTCGGGCGAGGGTGCAGAGACATATTCCCGTCTTTTGTGTCATTTTCATATACTCACCTGTACAAGTATACTCTGTGGTTAAAACTATGCTTTTTGAATAGAGTGCGTAACTGAACTTCGAAATATAAACGTTTGAAGAATTGTGGTTTGAAAGATTGTAGTTACGACAAATTGTTTGTCGACAGATTGCTTGTGCGATTAATGAAAGTACGATGGAATAGGTAGTACGATAAATTGTGCAGCGACAGAATACTTCTACGACGAAGGCTAGTGCGAAAGAACGTCATTGCTCTGGTCGTAACTACGCAAGAATATGTTCTAGTATTAAGCTGTGAAGTCATGTATACAATTGTATAAATCAGCAAAATATAGAAAAATATTGCTGTAATCTCAGCTTACTCATTTCACTTACCGATTTTTAAGAATCAGTTTATTGAAGTTTACAAAGAAAACTGCGAAGTCAGAGTTACTAAGAAACGAAGTAATTGGGTACTTAAACACTTTATTTCCAGCACGATGTTAAATTACCTTAAATTTGGACTCACTCAAAGCGATAGAATCGCTAAAAAGCTCGTTCTGAGAACGTATTTGCGGTGTGTTCCCCGGCTCAATAATTTAATGGCAGTGTATACCACGTCTAAGCAACCGACACGGCAATCTATTCTGCAACTTCTAGGAAAAGTTTCGTTCAATAATTTATCACCTTACTGACTTCTTTAGGTAGCAACTTCTGATACGGAAGGCAAGTTTGTTCTTGCATTATTTCTTTCGATAAATTTCAAAGGATTTTTAAATGTGCGGTTCATTTGGTTGTTTCTTCTTAGCCTTTGTTTATAATATCCAAATTACTAGATTGGCTATTTTAATTAGGTCTTAATGGCTGAAACTAATCAAAATCCAAGAAACGTAACACATGGCACCATTTCCATAAAAAATAAAATCACTTTTATTAAATGTCTTTAAATGCCATTAATTTAACGTCTGTAGTAGGGTAATTGTGAGTGCTGTGGTTCAAGGTATTTCTTTGGTTTTTATCCTTTGTTTATGTATTTGTATATGTGTGTCTGCTGCTATAATTCTGTGTTTCTTTCCATACCAATGTTGTTTGGAAGAGATTACATTAATGATAAGACTGTCCTTTGTGCTGCTTACCATATATTTTGAATCTGTTTATGTGTCCTTTGGTGTGCAAATAAAGAGTTTTGCATTGTATTGTATTGTTTCACACAGTATCACAGAGCGCGGTCCAACGTGGTTACCAAAATACAATTTCATATTTGTTCAATAAATGGTGTCTCAAGACACAGCGGGCGCTCATACACGACCAAAAGCATCATTGTCATGCGGCGTGACTAAGGAGAAATGCGAATAGTGACAGAATGCACACTTACACGACGCCGGGAAAGTGCTCCGTCATCTATAGCCCCTTGAAATTTCCGACAGGTAGGTTACAGATTACAGTTCCTTTGTGCTGCGGTTATTTCTGCTTGAAACGCTTGCTCGTGTTTTCGAGTGGACTATTTTTCATTTCACTAGTTGCTTTTCTTTAACGATGAACTGTCTCGAAGGAGAATTTTATTAATAACAATATTGACTCCGAAAGCGGCGGCGCAGCTGCTTTTTATCAGTTGCAAGTTGGAAAAGTTTTAAGTGGTAAGTATTAGATTGGATCGATCGCCCTTTCGTGTATCACGGCATTAAGAATGAGCTCGAATACATTCCTACAGCTGCGCCATGAAACAAAATAAATGCAGAGACGGTCGCGTGTTTTCAAACCAAACACCGCAGCCGACTCAGTGCTGAATTAAAGATGAATTCCTAAGAAAAAATAATTACTTACCGGAGCGTTCTTAAGTTTAATTATTTCCGAACAATTCTGTCGGCAGCTTCGAAAGGCCGCCGTTTTAGAAGCGTATTTCGATAAACACGATGCATTTGTACACTATAGTGTTTTGGTTGCAAGTAGACAATATTCTTTTAATCATTATTTATTCATATGGAATTTCACAGTTATATTATTAAGCAACTGTGAAATTCATAATAAAAATATGAAAAGGTCATTTTCTCGCACACAATAATTTTATTACATATTTTTTATAGGCAAACAGGTCTGTCGGCTCTGCATTGTCTAATTACTTCTATTCTTCTTTCTCCCCTTACATAGTTTAAAAAAAAAGATCGCATGCAGCGATTGCTTAGCAGCCTATATTTCGGTATTTCCGCTAACTCCTAAACGACGCAACGGATTTTAATGCGGTTTTCACAAACATTTAGAGAATTACTCCCGGAAGGTTTACTCATTATGAGTAATATCCACATGCACATTATAATACAGAAAACACGAGAACGAAGCCTGGGCGGGAAGCTATACTATAAAATATACTATAAAAATTACATTACTTACATGATAAGACGGCAGGTGTAAGGCACCTACATTAAATGCTCGCCATTGTGCGATCACGATATGTAGGCAGCTATCATTAGGGCCGCCATCGAAAATTAATCAACGATGAGTAATAGAAAGAGCTCGTTGAAAATACGCCTCCAAGTAAAAAGACCTTTCACGGAGAACCAATTAGTAAAAGTAGGTGCCTACAATGCGTCGAATGGATCAATAAATTATTAACCTAAACGTCTACAAAGGAAATGTTAAATGAAAATAAATGAACCCGAGGCACCCACTTCATTTTAATTAAAGGGCCGTTTCTGACACTTGATTTATAAAAGCCTTTGTTATTGACAAGTTAGTTCTAATATTTTCAGAACTTATAAAAACTAAAGCGTAGCCAATCAGAGGACATTAATATTGTAAACAAGAGTGCGCGAAGTTTAACTGTCGTTTCATGCAAAGCTGTCATGTCAAAAGATAGTGACAAGTTTCAAGATTACAAGTTGCAAATAGTATATGTGACTAAGTTTTGTTTACAATTATTATTACTAGTTTATCTGTAACTCAAAGTTACAAGATATTACATGAGCATTGATCTGTGTTGTATAGTTAACTAAAATTAATTGAAAAGGACAGTAACTGTTACAATTAGGTTATTAACTTAATCATTCAACCAAAAGTGAGTTTAATAGCCGAACAAAATTATGTATGGGGAAAGGGAAAGGAATGAACATCATCAAATAATTTCACGCTGACTAAAGAGATTAAGTAATCAAACTCCAATTCATTATTTTCTTTGGAGATATGTCAAGTCACTTTTCTACCCATAAAAAAGACAATTGAACAACAAAATTCGGTGAGTTATTAGCAAAATACGGCCACAATTGTTGCGAAAAGTGTATGAAAATAATATATCCAGATTGGGCCACCTACGCGCCAGTCACGGCTGCTACATGGCCGAAATAATATTCAAAACTTAATGCCATATAATTATTTTTCCGATCAAGCCAGTTTCACTGATGTTGATTACTTTTTGTTTGTTTTATTTTAATTTAAAGTCTACGCGCCAGTCACGGCAGCCACATTGCCGAAATAATATTCAAAACTAAATGCCATATAATTATTTTTCCGATAAAGCCAGTTTCGCTGATGTTGATTACTTTTTGTTTGTTTTATTTTAATTTAAAGTTCCTCTAAAAACACCCTTCACAAAAGTGTGATTGAATGCAAGAATTGTTTAAATCGGTTCAGTAGTGATAGAGATTACCTCTCAACATACAAACTTTTGTCTCTTTTTTATACTAGTACCTATAAATTTATTATAAGGGTCATATAAAATGTGTATGAAGATCCTATCTTTTTTACTCCTCATTCAAAAATATGTTCGCAGCTGGCAGTTGATTAGGATAATTAGTCAGTAAACGTTTGTTAAAAACTTTTATCAGATACGTACTTTATGCTTTACTTTATCATACTAAAGTATTCTACTTCTCAATCTTTTTCTTCTTGTATAAGGAAGTGGTTTGTAAATAAAGTAAAAATTTGAAACTAGCCAAATAAAAAGAGAACGGAAACAGGTATTTCAATAAAGCGCTGAAAATCACCGCTTACGACTCAATGCTTTTATGATATGCTTTAAGAATTCTCGTTAGTTTAAAGTTTTGCTTACAGTAATCAGCAGATGTTTCAGTAAAACTACCCAGTTTAACATCACACAACGTCAGGTGTGTAACCGTGATCCAAACTGGTCATGCCCTATTACCCAATGCTTGTCTTTTCTATTTCTGGCAAATTACCACGAGTATGAAAGAGATAAGTAAGAGAGAGGTATCACGTAAGCGCTCGTGTAAATTCGAGCGGTTTCAAAAATAGGGCCCCAGGTTCCACTGTTAGCAGAGAGAGGAGAGAGAAGAGAGAATCGGCAGAAAATCACTGCAATCAGATGATTTCGAAGAGAAGTTGGGACACTGCCGTTGAGAACATGAAATAAAGAGTGTGATCTCGGTATTATTATTATTTAACCTACTCCGTTACAGGTTTGCAAGATACGGGCGACTGTCTCCTCTTTCTCCAGTCGTGCTTTGTACAAAGGTTTGTCCTTAAATACTATGATACTAGATACTGAAAAGGTTTTTTTATTGCCTAGTGAGGAAGACGGACGGACGGTCCACGTGATGGATAGTGGCCACCAACGTTCTGGACATCTGCAACCTAAGGGGAACGGATACGGTGCCGGCTAGGGTGACGTGTTTCTTTAAAAGATTGTGCCATGTATCGTGTCGTCAACCGCCTACTATCTTCCCGTGTCTATGACCATTACCTAGACGCAGTCGGACGCGCAATGCTAAAAACGCCAGCTTTCATGGGCAGAGCTAGACTGGAATAACTTTGTTAGCGTCATTGTTGAAATGAATTATATTAAAATATAGCTCGGCTGCATCACAGCCAGTATTTACGTTTGAATTTTTAGCTCGTCCTCTTTGTGGACTTTCCGTAACAAACTGCGTTGGTGCTTTTTAAAAGAATTCATTTGGAATAGACCGTCTTTTTTAGTTCATCATCGTAGTTGTTTGTCAGCTTTTTTTAGAGAGGTAGGGCATAGCGGGGTATCTCGTTCGAATTGGAGCCGCCCGACTGGGGAAGTACCTCCATCTTACAGAATATCGCAGCTAAATAATACTCTTTTAAATAGTATTGTGTTTCTGCCGGTGAGTAAGGTTTCCAGTGCTCCATGGGGTGGGGATTTGGGGAACCGTGGCTTTGGCAGTGGAGTGGCATTTGCTTTTTGCTGCCAGAGCAACGTGTTATAGAGGTGGGCAACGCATTAGCGATATTCTTGGTGTTGCTAATGTCTATAGGCAGTGGTGACCACTTTCCATCAGGTGGCCCGCTTGCCTGTTTGCCTACCGTAGGATATAAAAAAAAAAAATCAATTTTTAACTGGAACTTAAAAATGTACAAAAGTAATTACGTTCCTATATTAATTGAATTTCAATATTGTTCTATTCTGTGAGTGAATGACTGAGTTTGTGGCCGACCTGTCTGCCTGCCTAATGAACCAGTTACAACAGTTCGGTATCTTTATTTACTAAAAAAAATTCAAAAGTACCTATTCCACCCCTAAAATTTCCTATTACAGAGGCATATCTGTAATAGGAAAACCCATAATTTAAATAAACACTTATTCAACTGAAACGTGATTTATATACGTAAGAAGAAACAGTTGTGTGGTATTCTCCCCATGAAATAAATCATACGTAATACCGCATTGAGGGTGGGAACTGGCACCTCTCTTCAATAATCCTTGCCTTAAGTGTTGGGGAGACAAATAATTTAGAAATCGGTCATGGTCTCAAACGTAGCATCTAATCTACATATAATAATGTAACATTGTAACATAAACTGTAACATTGGACATATTTTGATATAATTAAGGAAGGGTACTGTATAAACGACACTTGAACCAAAACTGTAAATTTTTCCTGCTGTCTTTATTTTGGTCGCACATCACTCTGAAATTACTGAATAAATTCAAATGAATTCAGGAATATTGATATAATGACAATGCTGTCACAATATATATATGAGAACTTAATGTATGTTCATAAAAATTTACACTTAATTAAGAAGAATAGTGATGTTCATAATATTAATACGAGAAATAAAGATAAGCTTGTTGCTGGTGCTTGTCGTCTAGCCAAAGTCCACAAATCATTTATGAGTCAATGTGTACGCTTTTATATTAAGGTTCCAATAGATATTCAGAATTTACCATTGAATAAACTTAAAGTCGCTATAAAAAATAAATTATGTCAAAAAAGTATTATAGTATATCTGAATATGTAAATGACAAAAGTCCATGGGACTGAACTGCTGTTCTGTACAGGTATTTACTTTTAAGATAGTATATAGGACAAATAATGTATTAGTATACAAGACACGTTTAAAAAAAAAATTAACGTAGGCTCTGTGGGTTTCTAGCCGTTTCTTTCCCCCACGGAGAACCACCTTCGAAACGGCGTTAATTTTCCTTCCTCTCCCACACATGGTGTCTCCTGTCTGCGCTAGGGTAGGGGTAGGGTAGGGTAGGAGTAAGATAGCGGTAAGGTAGTATACTACCTTACCGCTATCTTAGGGTGTGGTAGGGGTAAGATAGTGGGGGTAAGATAGTGGGGGTAAGATAGTGGGGGTAAGATAGTGGTAGGGTAGGGGTAAGGTAGTGGTAGGGTAGGGTTAAGGCAATGGTAGCGATAGGGTAGGGATAGGATAGAGTAGGGTGGGAGCGACTACCTATCACATGCAGCATGTGTGATGCACGCTCACTTAAAAGTCTGTCTGGCGGTGGCGTGGGGGCCGGGTCGCTCTTTTCCCTCAAATATGGTTGAATTGGACGATGGCTGGGCCCTGCGTTATACTCGTGAACGGGTGCTGCCTTGGTGGACTGGCTTACTCTTACGTTTTAGGTGGTTTTTCTTAATTATGCTAGACATACCTATATAATATAATATAGCGTTCCGGCTCTGCCTGGCATTGTCGAGCACGGTTCGGTCGTGGTTGGCGAGGGATTCGTTTATCTACGGCCATAGAGCGGTCAGCGTGTCACTGTGTGTCTCCTTCCTACTTTCTTACCCCCCTCCTTTTTGACGATTGAAAGAGATATTTAATGTCCTAATCAACAAATAAATTTTGAATTTTGAATTTTAGAAAACAAAATTAAAGAATTTTCTGCAATGGAACTGTACAATCTAATCTAATACCTTCGTTCCATCACCAATCAAAGAGAGCCTCGATGTAATGACGCTGTATTTCAGTCGAAATTTCAAAGACTACTCTACAAACCAATTTGCTTCAACTTTTATTGTGCGAACCGCAACGGAACAGTCTACCTGACACATTGTCTTTTGATAAATTCAACCTGGAAGTTTTCAAATCCATCAATCAATCCATCTCCATTTTTATAACAGTGCTTCACTGCAGACCTCGTTGAAGCTTAATATGAGACATACCAAACGTTCTGAAGTCTACGCGAACGAAGTTGCGGTCACAACTTGTATTTAATACAATGGTTGTTTTCCTTCTGGAGGAATTACACACAAAATAGTGTTCTTAGAATTATGTCGGTGTTTGAATTCTGAATGATGAAACTAACACGATATCTGAGGCTCGTGCCAGCACGTGGGTATCCTTTGCCTCAGATAGACCTCTTGTAACACCTTTTTATGTGACGCCAAGGTCCCAACGTTTCAACCTTAACCCATAAGTATTTGCCCCGCTTAAGGTCCTCCGCCGTAGAGGCTGTAACTGTAGCGTTATAATATGGGATCGAGTTGAGGATAGATGTCGCCCTTCTTACCTCAACCGTGGATAATTAATCATCTTGGCGTCAATATCCCGGTCGAACTCTTGCGCGCGAGGGCCCGGGAACCGCCTTCACCATGAAACTCAAATCAATAATAGACATAAATGAAAAGCATTATAAATGACACTTTTGGTCTGAGATTTTTCTCATCCCATCACTACCCATTTCCCCACGAAGCACACCTTGAGCTGAGATTTCATTACCCGAATGTAGATAGAAGGGTTACAACCATATGTATTTCGCATTGAAATCATTTTGCGTCAGTGTGTGCCATTTTTCACTCTTGCGTTTTGTTAGGAGTTTTTTTTGTGTTTATTGTTTTGAGATTATGGCGTGGTTTGAGAAAGAAATGTTTACTTGGATTGCGTAGCCAGCAGTACTTGTAACTATGAGTATACTCACTTACCAGTGTAAATTATGCCCTTTTGGCGAGCTAGGTCATTTTTTGAAAAGTCAATTAGGAACGTCATTTTCTGGGTTTGTCATCTTTTCGGTAGGTCAATTTCGGTGGACGTCATTTCATACATATATTTGAGCTTAACTTAGTAATTCGATATTCATCTCACTCAAGCTATAATTTTAATTAGAAAAAAATCATAAGTATGGAAGGTCACACAAGTTTACAGTAGAGATTCCAAAACCCCTTCGACTTACGGGTGTCGTAAAATGCAAACAAATTCTTAGAGACTAACCAACTAGGATGTCTGGAAAATTCAGCGTTTTCATATTTAGATAAAACTACCTAATCTTTAGAACTAACAATGAATGAATGCTAAATCAAACAATAAACGTTTAAAGTGGGGTAGACTAACTAGGTTGAGCTCAGGAATCAGTATGCTCTATAATAGGTGTAGATAAATCTCATAAAACGAGGAAATTAAGGCCTTCTAGGCCTACGAACATAATTTATTTTCATTTTTAGTATTATTAAAAGTTATTTATGCCGTTAGGTAACATAAATTTTCGATTTCAGTTTAATACTTTTTAATATATCTTACCTACATTTACGGAATAATTGCTTGCGCACAGTTAACGATTACAGCCTATATATTCGAATATAAATAATTCATTAGTAAGATTAGGTACATTAATTTTGTAAAACCTTCTGTTAAGAAAATAATGTTGGTCATAAGTTAGGACTACACTCATCAAATGTAGCTTTTCCGCTAGCCCATAACTCCAAGAGCACAAAGTATTAAGCCAAAGTAAAAAAAATACAGTTACATCACATTATGTTATCAAATAATATTCTGCCTATAACCAAATAATTTTTGCAATGTATTTTATAGAGAAATCATTCTTAGACTTTGGTGAGCTTTATGTTGTAAGAAAATATTACGACTTATTCTACTTGGATCTGTACACTTCTGAGTCTTCCTCGCCTTAAATAGAAATGTTGAACTCTATTTGAAATTGACCAACTTTCACGCTACATACCTTACCAACTTGCACGCTAAATAATTGCTCAAAACTCATCAGCAAACTGCAGTCAGTTCCAAACTCGTTTCTTGTACCAACAATAATGCTCTAAAGGAAAATCTACTTTCCGCCGGTGTACATTTTACAGGGGAACTCGGAATGGCGAGTGACTCTGTCAGTTGAATAATAAATGTGAGGGATCTCGCCTTACGCTTTTATTTCTGTTACCCGCCAAGCCGTGAGAGCACTAAACATACCTCTGCTCTGAAACACTTCGATTAAACATGTCTTGAAATCGTGGCATGGTAATTTAATATACTGAATATCGATAGCGTAGTAAATAAATCGTATTATTACAAACCCAGTTGTAAGTCTCACATAGTTGGTACCTATAAATACTGTGATGATTGATGTTAAACAGAGCCAGAGACAAAGTCCGTCATGCTACGCAGGCTGGTTGCCATCTCTTTCCTTGCCAAATTTTATCCAAATCTGTTCAGCGGAAGCGACGTGAACGTAACATACAGACAGAGTTAACGTTTTATACCTGAGTTAGGTTGAGTGATAGAAACTTAAATAGGTATACGCTGCGGATCACATTGCCCTAATATAACACATATCCTATGAAGTTTACGTATAATACCTACATGAACGTTGATAGATGCCAAACTATACCATAAACTACTTCCCATTTGTGGACGATCTCCAGTAACAATGTTTGCACACGGTTAGAATACAAAGACTTGCTTTACGAGTACCTATACTCTGACAATACCAATTTTAGTGCCTCGTCAAGCAGCGTCCAGTAGTTACCAATACGAGTATTGTTCAAATTTTATGTCTCTGCGGCAAATTTTGGAACACGGCTGAGCGGCTTTTCGGTAATAGTTTTTAGTAAGCTAAGTGTCAGACTTATCATATTATGAGAATTTCTCTTTGAAAGTATCAAAACGATTCGAATAAATATTTAACTACTATTCATAACTATTATTTCGATTTTTTGTCGCAGAGGTCCCGGGTTCGATTCCCGGCTGAGCAGAAATTGAAATGATGAATTTTAATTTCTGTTACGTGTCTGTTACTAAGTTAAATAAGTATGTATTTAAAAAAAATATTATAAGTAGTTTATCAGTTAATTAACACCCATAACACAAGCTTTGCTTACTTTGGGGCTAGAGACGATGTGTGAATTGACACAGCGTCTCTAGCCACAGACGAGAACGAGAAATTGTTAAAATTAAAACAAATAATAATTTTTAAAACTTTTTATTACTTCACGAATCTACAGATGATTTTGAGAAATGAAAGGATATTTTATCAAAGGTCGGTGTAAAAACCCATCATAATACAAACCAGCAAGAGGCTTGAATTCATTAGATTTTGAGAAGGTTTCCTCTGTTGAAGTGAATGTACTCCATCGATCATCGCGAGACGGAGCTAAATATTCCCCTTCATTTGTATAAGAATTTGTCGTTATTGATAATTGATCAATCACTGAATTGTTATACGAAGCATTCGGGTATTTCCTATTACCCAAAGTAATTGTTGTCCCTATCGGATATTCGGTTACAATTTCCGTCGTAGATGACGACAGTGTATTATTTAGTTGGTCATCAATCAATGTCATATTTCCATCAGCTTGATCACTGGGGTTTGCTCTCAAAGTGAAATTTTGCCATCTGTTGTCTGCGACAGGAGGAAGCGCTAAATCTTCATTGGGAGCTGTCACAATTGTCGAGTTTATTTCATCTTTATTTTGCGACGATGGGAGATGTTCTTTATAAGTCCGCGTGGTGTATTTCAGTCGTTCGTTTAAAATACTTTTGACAGGTGTTGTAGTTTCAACTTTATTTACAAAAGCTGAACTTTTACTTTGAAGATTCTTATTTACACTAGACGAATTTCTCGCTTCTTTAAAATTTATTTTTATATCATAATTTTCAGTTGTTGTTTTAATTAGTTTAGCAGGGTTAATGATTTGGACAGTACCTTCATTTTCTTGATAGTTTTCGTCGTTGGTTGCTCCTTGAATATTGACACTCTGTTGTTGGTGTACGATCGGAGAAATAATAATGGGTGACACTATGTAAGATGACTGTAAAGAATTACCGTGAGCTATTTTATATCCGTGAATGTAACCCAGTAACATAAACAAATGTCTTCCTGCGCGTTCATCGCTTGTAATTTTATCACCTGGAAAGAAAGAAAAAAATTGTTCTTGCAAATAAAAAATTGTGATTCTGATTCTGGTGAACACTTAATAATCAGCCATTTTTCAAATTTTTTGATAATTTTGAAGTAATCTTTTATAAATTTAAACTAAAAAACTTCTTTAAAAACGTATCACATCAGAAAAAAGATGAATTTATTTAATATACCGACGAAACGGCACAAACTATGAAATTGACTCACATGTTATAGTAGAGAATAGTAAAATTGACAGCAAAAGTGTACGTTTAGCCAGACACATTTTTCGCATTCAAATGTGGCGTTACAAAATCTCACTTATTTTTTCACTTATCACAAATTCGTTATCATTCGAAAGTGAACGTGGTAATGACGTGCACAATGTAGAATATGGAAATTATATACAGGTATTATATTTTGTGTGGTATGCAAAAATGTAGAAACACTTCAGTAACTTTAATTTCAACATCATAGACGATTATTGTAATTTCTGTCTTGTGACTGTTTGTAATATAAAAAGTAGCTTACCTTACTAAATAGCCAAGAGAATACCCAAAATATTCTCACAAATAATGCAGTGACTTTTCCTCGAATCTGGTTTTTACGGATACCTATAAAAACGTAGAGTAAATCCCTGATTTTGCGAATTCAATATTATCATAATCCCTTTTTTGCATATACTAGGCAAGGTGAAATCGAATATAAACAATAATAATGCGGGCTTGTATGTCATGCTTGTCGCACTACACGGTGGTATAATCTTCAACTTGCGCAACTTATCATTAGCATAAAAAATGAAGCGGGTCGCCAACTTACGGTGTTTTTGGCTACCTATCTTTAAATAGAAATAACCATTCATGAATATATGATTCATTCCACACCCTTATGATATTAATTGTTATATTCTAGTTTTAAAACACGCTTCAAAGTCGCGAATGTATACTACTTATGTACGAAATATGTTGAGAGGGATTTAAGTCTAAAATAAATTTGTTATTTGAAGACGAGCTGTTTCTGACTACCTATCTTTGAATAGGAATAACCAGTCATAAATTAATGTTTCATTCCACGCTCTTATGATATAAGTTGTTATCTTCTAGTTTTAAAAAACGTCTTTCAAAATCGCGTATGTACCTACCAACTAATTCAAATTTCTTATTTGACGACGAGGCCCAAAGAAAAAAAAATACAGAAACAAAAATAGATCCGTCGTTTTGAGTCAGTTAACAGCGAAATTGAGGGGCGATGACAGGTGAAAGGCATCCATTATTGCAATTTTGTAAAGAAGCAAGCAAGCTTTTTTATTCTGGAATATCCTTCGAAAAAATAATATTCAAGTTTGGGGGAGTGACAGCTTTAGAACAAAGCATTGTTACGCGTATATTGCGTTCTTTACTTTCTACAAGATCGTGTTTGAGACAACGAGGGAGACGTTTCTATTATCACCCTGTAGCCGTCTACTCACGACGATGGTGTGATGTGATTTTAGATTGCTTTTTTGTTTTCGATATTTAATATAGGATAGATACTGAACTGGACTGTAGATAATTGAATATTTTACAAAAATATTAAACACGCGGTAAACACGTTTGAAATACGTAATTTGACGACCTAATTTGTTCAGTTGGTTAACATGCCGGTCGCCACGCAGAGGTCCCGAGTTCGATTTACGGCCGAGCAGAAATTGAAATAATGAATTTTAATTTCTGTTGCGGGTCTGGGTGTTGTAGGTATGTATAATAAGTATGTATTTATACAAAAAGTATATAAGTAGTTTATCAGTTATCTAACACCCATAATACAAGCTTTGCTTACTTTGGGGCTAGATGGCGCAGTGTAAATATGTCCAAGCATATTTAATTATTTATTTCATTAATTTAAATACGTCAGTCAGTGTCTCTGCCTATTTTTAAATCTAAACTTAGGAACCCGACACAAAACCCGACTAGTGATATCCCCGTCATTACATTTAAAAAATCTTATTCCTGGCAAATTGTTTTAATACCTGTTAGTGCTCTACTCTGCTGTGCTATTTCGTTGTCCTAAAAGTTGCCTGGAAGAGATAGCTTGTAGCGATAAGGCCGCCTTTGTTCAACAAATACTTACTGATTTCAACTGTACTGTAGTATGTTTTTGTATGAGAAATAAAGTGTTTATCTATCTATCATTGTTCTGAATAAAGAAAAACTAGGACTGGTTCTCATATGACTTGCAAAACCGATAGCCCATGGGATGTATTGCCTAATGGAAACCATGTACCGGCAAAAGCTGCAATGGTTGCACAAGATTTATGAATGTCATGTTTGTGTACAATAAAGAATAAAGAAAGAAAGAAGAAAGAATGTATCACGCCAATGTAGGTATGTATACACCACCATCTTAAATCCGTTTGTCGTTTTAACCAATGATTTTGGTGGGTACCGCGACACAACAGGAGACTGCGATACACATTTTTTATTTTTGATGTCCCCCTGCGGAAATATGCTTACACACCCTATAAGTACTTACCAAACGAAATAATGTCACTGGAGGAAAATCGAGCTAACTATATCAGCATTATGTTTCGTGAAATTGAGGACCGTCGGTGGCTGAGTGGTTACGGCATCCGACTTGCAAGCGAGAGGTACCGAGTTCGAATCCTACTGCAGCCATGTACCAATGACTTTTTTCTGAGTTATATACATTAGTTGAATTCTAACCGATGCTCTTACGGTGAGGGGCAAGATCGTAATGAAACCTGCACATTCAGGTGACTGATGTTTAATCACGGTCCAATCTGGTCAGGTTCCCCTGGCAGCAGAGCCACGGAGGTCAGATGGCAGTCGCTCCACTGAAATTATGTATTTGATCTGCCAAATATTGGATCATGGTCAAGGCGGACCCCTGGCCCTCGTGCGCGAGAGCATACCCGGGACATGAATGCCATTATGATTATTTTTTATCATTTGTGAAATTATTATGCACCTAAAGGTAATTTTGGAATTGGCTTATATTTTCTTTCACTTAGCTTTTCGTAGGGAGTGGATTATCTCCGTTATTATATTAGTATAAATGGGCCGGACAAATTTCGCAGACCAAGACTGTCGAACTATACGACAATACTTCCTATTACCACCCCGACCGTATATTGAACAGACATTATTGTCACATCTACAATGAAACCAGTGACACAAGATGAATCCTCAAACGACAAACGAAACACTTCTGACAGCAACTTTCAGTGAAGTCGATCGACTACTAACGTATTGTTACGTTGTAGGAAACTTGCGTCCCTTCCGTTATTATGAAGCCATCACAATAGGTGCAGGAACCGTACATTCAGCTGTCCAATTCAAGTTAAATATTCAAACTGCGATACGTGGCAACTTCGCACAATTCAGACCGAAGTTCCCTGTCTTCCGAACAATGGCGTGGTCATTACTATGTGTTTACGAAGTTTTCCGTGAAACTGTACATTAAGGCCACTTACCTAATAAATAATTCATGAAATATTATGATTGGCCATCACTGTAGCAGCAACAATCGTTATTGATTATTATTTTCAAGCGAAAACAAAATTTGTTTTTGCCAAAGCTGTAAAGGTTAAAAACACCGGGCAAATATTATTAGGACTTGCGTGATGGGGGTTATTATCCAACCAGAATC
This sequence comes from Blastobasis lacticolella, assembly GCA_905147135.1. Classification (NCBI taxonomy): domain Eukaryota; kingdom Metazoa; phylum Arthropoda; class Insecta; order Lepidoptera; family Blastobasidae; genus Blastobasis; species Blastobasis lacticolella. The sequence continues at coordinate 16,869,362 of LR990045.1, forward strand.
CTTAATTAAAAATTTGAGATAGGTATTTTGGCTTTTTACGTGCGGCGACTGCCATCTGACCCGCACAATTCGTTAGGGAAAAGCCGATTTGCCAGAGTCTCGTCCGTCTGTAAGCATGGGACTGCGGGCAAGTGAGGTTAGCTTGGGCCCTGACAGGGTGGTTGGTCCCAACGGCTTTTTAATTAAATTTAGAAAAAAATTATAATTACTAATATTTTTTATTATTATTAATCACAATAATAATAAAAAAGTAAAGCAAGTAAGAGCAATTAAAGGAAATATATGAAATATTGGCAGTGGGCAGAACTTATAGCTCGAAGAACAGATGGCCGATGGGGCAGTAAAGTTCTCGAGTGGTCCCACAATGTGGACAGACGATCTGGTAAAGATCGCAGGTACTAGCTGCATGCGAAAAGCACAGGACCGGCCTTTGTGGAGGTCTCTAAGGTAGGCCTATGCCCAGCAGTGGGCGTCTTTCGGCTGAAATAATGATGATGATGATGATGAAATATATGAAATTTCATCATTTTGCATTTTAACATATAGAAAATAATTTGCTCTTTAATTATTAATCGATCTTGGCATTGTACTATGGTACGGATCTTAGAACACTCTAAATTACAACTTAGAGAGTTAGTCAAGTTAACTGCAGTGGGTAATGCTACAGTCTATGCAGCTTAGGTATTAAACACTACACCTGAGTTAGCATTACAATATTATCTAAGCTTTTAATTGTGTTAATGATACAGTAAAATAGTCTCTCAAATTAAATTTATTTAATGAAATATAACCTTAAAGTAAACTTCTTGAGAATACCCAAACATAATTCTCACGAAGCTAGACGCAATGAAAAAAATTAAATAAAAGAACTCGATTCATTTTTGCCGCCCGAATTTTTTAATTTCAGTCAAACATAAGCTCCTAAGCCATACTTTGTCTAACAATGCTACATTTTGCTCAACTAATGATGTTTTCCGTGGCTTACAGTCCTCGAAATACAAACCAGAAGTATTATCTAGTTCTGGTGCTACACACATATGTATTACAGTATCTGCTTTTCCATCGCAATCTCTGTATAGCCATTGTAATGATCTTAGTAGTACTCGTTGGTATATAGATGGAAATTTGCTTAGTAGTTCACCCATAGCTTTTCCAGGATACAGAGAGTTGGCTGTCACACCATCGGGTAAATGTTTCGCCAAGGCTGCTGTCCACAACCTTTGACACAGCTTGCTGTCGACATAACCCCTATGTGTGAAGTCTATCAGTTTATCAGGGTCGAATTTACCTGGATAGGTCAACACATTCACGATACGGATGGGCCTCGAAGCAGTTAGCTTGGATAATAACAAATGCGTCAGCAAAAACGGTCCTAAATAATTGATTTGCATCACTAAATCTGTCCCATCTTTTGTTCGTCTCTTAGACCCAACTGGACCCGGATTGTTAACTAGTATATCCAATCGCGAGATGGTTTTGTTAAATTTCTTAGCGAACTTTTGTATGCTACAAACTTTTGATAGATTCAGGTGTCTGCATTCCACTTGTCTGTTACCTGTGCTTCGAATAATCTTAGCTGCTGCTATCTGGGACTTCTTAATATCTCTACTCGTCAAAATAACTCTGGCGCCTCTCCTCGCCAGGTCTACAGCTGTTTCCAGACCGATACCTGTTGTTGCTTCTGTAACTAAAGCCACAGCACCATGTAATTTTGTATTACATCTACATTTTCCTTGCACTGGACCAGTCCGTGATCTTAATATGGATGCAAGTAGAATGCACACTGATAATGAAAATAAAAACAACTTCACTAGGAGTCCTATTACACAATTGCACATAGAGTACAACATGGCGATGTACTACACGTATGGCCACAAAAACATTACTAATAAAAACTGTTTAGTCTTCCGTGCACAGTCGCAGTGAATAGTTTTAACTGATTTACGGTTAAACGCTTATGTTTATTAATTAAGTATGCAAATGAGAACCTGCCTGTCTATTATTGTCTTTCAAAATGATTATAAACATTGAATTACCTTACCTTTATTTACCTGTCGTGGATATGTTTGTAAATATTTTTGAGTTACCAAACTGTGTGTGCAAGTATGGTGGAACTATAAGAAATGTATACTCGTATAGAAATCTTGGGAGGAAATAACTTAGTGAAAAACCCCTAATAATTTAACTAAACTGCTTACTTGTCTGTCGATATAGCTGCTGCTGAATGGCGGCGAGGATCCACGCTGCTCAAAAGGTTTTCCACTGACCCAATAAAGGGCCAGTCATCTGATCATTACGTATGTCGAAATACCTAAAATCAGTTTCCGCAGGCCACTATATTAAATTTGTTCTGTAAAGCATCGCAGAATACCTCACAAACTTATAACACCTAAACATTTAAGCCGAATTTTTCAAAAATCCCGCGCCAGATTAAATTTAATAAAACTGAAACATAAATAATGAAAATCCAAATAGGCTACCGCCTGGCTTAAAAATTAAATGAACAGGGCCGGCGCTTAACTAATACTTTGGTTCTCTTTTATGGATGTGATTAAAATTTGTTGGTGTACATAGAGCGCACTCGGTGCCACGAGTTATGGCCAAATTAAGCAAATTCGCCCGTAAATCTTGATCCAACTGCTATTTTGAACGTTAGGAATCACCACTAGACAAAATTAGGCGGTTCAGACTTTCTAACAATAGATATTTAAGTGTAACATTACATTATTTTTGATTTGGCAGCCCATTGCTTTCTTTTATTATTGCTACGGTTGCTGAAAAATAAGTTAAAGACTCTTGGTAAACTTTGAAGTTTCTTCTGATTCAAGCAGGTTTCGACATTGTGCATTGTTTATATAAAAACCGGTCAAATCGTGCTACGTGCAATGTAGGATTCCGTAGTTGCCTGTATATCTATTATAAATATATTACAAAGTTACAAAATTTATTTTCGTACAATTTGTATGAAATGTTTGCTAATCCAACTTTATTTCATCGCAATCATCACTACTACTCGTTCATTTGAAGAGTCCACTAAGCTGTAATAATTTTCCTCTTAACTTCATTATATATACTCTTATGTTGAATACTTTATACGTACCCATATATGTCGGTTTTGCTGTTAGGCGGGGAGAGGGGGCCCACACGTGTATCTAAAAATACAACCTGCTGATTTTCGTGTAGGGGAGGCACGGTATATAAGGGTAAAAGAAAGATTTAAAAGATTTTATTTTACAACTTTGTCGGCGTGAATTATATGTACCTATAACTATTTCAAATTTCATCTTTCTAGTAGTAAGCGTTTTGAAGATAAACCGCGGCCAGTTCACAGACGGACATGGACGGACATGGCGAAACTATAAACTACGGGTTCCGTAGTAAACCAAGGAACCCGCTTTCCTACGGAACCCTAATAACTCAACACAAATATGACACTGATCCTGACGGCACTGACTGACAGACAAGTCCAGTAAAAGGTTATGTTCAAAGTATTGTGCTATTCTCAAAGACTACAGATCAACTACAGACGCCGCCTTGCTGGCGGCGGGAATAATATCTAATGGCTGTATCCGATAATAGATATCTATATATACTATTTTAATGAAAGGCATTGCGCAATTCCTACCTAATACCCTTCTCGTACAACCTCAGAGGACATATTAATAGTTATGGAGCCAACATCGTTAACCTATTATGACAACTGGAGGTATTATGACGTAACCGATCCTTGGATAGCCACAGTACCCGTAAAGGTCGGTCCCTTGGGAGGCTTCGGATATCGATATAGGTAGTTTCACGGACCATCCCATAACCTTCGCTCCCTTATCGGCATTTGGAGCTCCATTACGATTAGGAATTTATTATTGGCAGACAAAATTTAGCGAAGACGCGTGGCCACTTTTGTATTGGTTGACTTAAAATTTTAAAATATTGGTAATCGTTAGCAGGTAAGTTTGAAATAAGCATTAATCTATACGTAATTTGTTTGTTTATATTTTGTTGTTTACATTTGCGTTATACATAGATTGGTATAAGTATAGAGAGTGTATACACATTTATTTATTTAATTTTTTTTCATACAATAAATAGCATACAACGATTACAGAATTAAAGACGAAACAACAGGCACTACTTATTTCAACTTTATACAGTCTATTTCTTTTTATATTTTCTAATCTTTGAATTATCTCCTCTGTTTACACCATTGAATTAATAATCTTAGAGCAACTTGATGTAAACGCACCGTTACTTTAGTTTTTATTACTATATAGACATGAACATAGGTACTATAATTATTACTTTAAGAAATGGAGACTATTGCAGTCTGTGTACCAACTAAACCGACTCGTCTTTCATTGAAACATGTTACGAATATCCATCAATTTGAAACAGGTCACAATTTTTTTTTATTTTAAAATTCGCGTCTATTCCTGCGGAGACGGTAACGCGAAACCGCCGGCTCCCAATCTCGCTTTCACATTACTCCACCTTTTGTGCCGTCCACATTTACATAAAGAGTTTCGGTCCTTGGGGTCTCTTTTCCGGGTTTCCCATTTTGTGCCCCAGCGCAATGGTCTGCCACGCCGCCCTAACAGTGGAATCTGGGAGGGCGGCCATTTTTATTTCTATAGATCCACAAAAAGGTTACGCGCTTTGCATCCACGATTGGCGGCTCTGATTAGTTTTCAATAATGCGGCTGGATTGTGGATTTTGTGGTAAACAAGCTTGCGGATCGCCTGATGGTAGGTGGCTACAGTAGCTTATCGACGTTTGCAATACGTTTACGGTACGCGACGACCTGAATGGTTCAGTTGGTTAACATGCCGGTGGTCACGCAGAGGTCTCGGTTTCGATTCTTGGCCGAGCAGAAATTTAAATAATGAATTTTAATTTCTGTTATGGGTCTTGGTGTATTATGTATAATAAGTGTGTATTTAACGAAAAGAATATAAGTAGTTTATCAGTTATCTAACACCCATAACACAAGCTTTGCATACTTTGAGGCTAGGTGGCACTGTCTGAATTTGTCCAAGTATATTTAATACTTTGAGCATAAGTTTCTCATCTTAGATCATTATTTAAAACATGAACATTGTGGTACCCAATTTGTATACACACCTAGCCGATCTAGCAGTTGCGGCGCTTTCTCTTCCACAGACTACATTCCCGCATTTTCTTTTCTCTTTAAAGTGTAAACTAGTGGTTCCCAAACATCGCTATGATGAAAAGAACGCTTGCATGCGACTCTTATGAAACTGGATTTTCTTTAGTTTCAAGGGAAGTCTAATTGCCACAAATCCATTCTGAAAACAAACTGAGAATAGCGATTTTGAAATTACAGTCCCCATTTGAAAAGTTTAACCCAGCAAATATTGTATGTTCATTGGAGTATATGTTTGTTAAAGCTGCTGCAATCTTTTAGAAATATTACAAACATTACAGGACAGGGACTCGTGGTATAAAATACACGTTGGGAACCCCTCCTGCACACCGTAGAATGAGAGAGTCGGCCGCAAGAGTGATCGACAAAGCAATCTACGCTAACGTTTCTTGTTCACGGCAAAATAGCTGCAGATATTTCCATTGATTAAAGTACCTACATAGGGGTTTTCTAGTCCGTAAAGTAGAATAGATATGGGCTTCGGTGGCCGAGTGATTAAGGTATCTGACTTGTAAGCTAGAGGTAACAGGTTCGAATCCCACTGCGGCCATGTACCAATGACTCTTTTTTGAGTTATGTCGGTGAGCATTCAACTAATGTAGTTGAATGCTCACCGATGCTCTTACGCTAAGGAAAAACATCGTGATGAAACCTGACTGTCCAGGTGACTGAATATGTAACCATGATCCAATCTGATCAGGTTCCCCTGGTAGCAGGGTCATGGAGGTTAGATGGAAGTCGCTCCACTGTAATTATCTGATTTACCAAATACTGGATCATAGTCAATGCGGACCCCAGGCCTTCGTGCGCGAGAGCACAACCGGGACATTAACGCCAAGATTAAAGTACAAATATTTATATTTACTTTGTAGGGCACTAGGGCAGTGTGCTCGTCATCGCTCTAGAGACATTACTTCCGTAGTTAAAATAGCTTCAATTGACCTTTAAATATAGTGTAGCGTGGGCTCTTGTTACAAGAGGGGTGCACGAGACTTACAAAATATTGTATTATATTATACCTATGTTTTATATTGGCAACAGTTTTTGCTTAGTAAAAAGTTTGGTGCCGCTTATCAAAAAGTACATGCTTCGGTTTATGGTAGAGCTCGTCTAGTCTAAGATGACGTGCCCCACTACTTAGTTAGTTGATTTCGATGTGTGAGTGCAAATATTGATATTGACACTTAATCTGTGTGGGAGCCAATGAACGACGCGTGCTGCTACGTTTGAATCTTACCGGCAACTGAATGACCAATTACAACGGCATTTGTATATGTATTGCGTCTATACTTTAAACTTGCTTGTGTGCGTTAATGCGATAGTGGGGCGCGTCATTTTAGATTAGACGAGCTCTAACCTAATCTTGATTCCGGTCAATGGTGATTTTCTTATAAAATACTATCAAATACAAATTGGGACTCATTATTTTTTTAATTTAGTTTAATCTAAAATTAAAATTTGGAAATTATAAAATTGATTTAACAATATTGGTGAATGTTGTGTTCCAGTGTCCTAGCAACAATACATTTTCATTCATACAATTACGTAACTCTGTAAAGAAAATACTTTATAGTCTAAAGAAAACAGGCTCATACCTAATACTCCGCTATATTTTGCTTCGGTCATTACGTTTGCGTCGGTACAGCATAGCTGGAGCACAGGTGTTCTGGGGGCTTAGACAGCGTGTTTTACGTCGCCCCAGGCACCGTGACGCATTGGCGGCGTGAGACCTCCACAGGCCACAATACTGCCACAAAATGGTTAACGACACCTGCAGAATTACTTACCACGATATATACAGAGAGGGGTTCAGAGGTTAAGTACCTATATATTAAAGACATATACTAAGTTTTACATTGAACTAACTTTACCTAATTCATTAAGTGTCAAATTCAATCCAAAATATATACAATATATCAAAAATAGGAAACAATATCATACATAAAATAAAGACTTCAAATCGCTGCCAATTGAGAGTGTTCCTAAGAGGCTGGCGGAGTTAAGATGAAAGTATTAATTAGGAAAGACGCCCACAGCTAGGCATAGGCCTCATCCAGAGATCTCCACCACAAGACCGGTCCTGTGCTTTGTGCGTCCAGCTGGTACCTACGATATTTACCAGGTCGACGATCTACCTTGTAGGAGGCCTACCCACGCTGCGTCTTCTGGTACATGGTCGCCACTCGAGAACTTTACTGCCCCATCGGCCATCTGTGCTATTTTACTCTGCCGGACACCACATAGCCAGACCTATTTATGGGTGCCGTAGACGACCTATGTCATAGTGGCTAAACTTAACCTGAACTTCCGAAGACCAGAGCGTGGGTAGCAGCTTTTTATGTTGTGTATTGTAAACACTGCTATATCTAAACTGCCAACTGCGCGACCTTCTTCCTTTCTTTCCATGTTGCCGAGCCAACGCAGCCATGCCTAGGTTTCTCCTATTCATTTGGATTCATAAGCTGCCGCCCTCAACCCAGATCGAAACCCAGGTACCAGAAATACTTATTAACCACTAGCTAAGCTCCTCTTTCAACGTTAGTGACCAGGTTTCCCATCGATATTCATGGGCGGCGTGAACCTCATCGTACTTACAACTATATTTTATTTCGGATATTTATTTCAAAGTACAACCTCCTACCACAAATTGGAGTCCCCACATTTCTCCTTTTGGCGTGTTCATAATATTTCTTCCTTTCATGTAAAAAACAATGCTAACAACGGCGGCCATGCTTTTTTCTCTTTTGTTCGTTTGCGCCGCGTTCAGGTGTTGACTCAAAAATATTGCAACGGTTTTTAGCGAATGAACATCGCTTGCGCCAGTTCATTGTTTGCTTTCTGTTCTGTACCGGCACCGGAGGATTTATGTTTCCTAGTGGGCACATTAATAAGTTTTAAAAACAGACACGATTGAATGTTTGGCTTATTTACCGCTGGGCTGTCGTCATGATTCTTGTGATTCTTTATATTCTATATTTTACCGTATATTTAATTTAGCAAAGATAGTCATATATTACACATAGCACACCACGACACAGTAATAGTTAGTTACAAACATTAAAAACAAGAACATTTAAAACAATGATTAGCCTCCAATGCCATTGTCGATGCCGCGGCGGCCAGCATGAATTTACATATAATTTGTACATATTTCGTGTTATTTTTCAATACCTATTTATAATAAATTATAATGTTCATTGCTAAGATTTTCTCGCTAGACATCCTTAATACACATAAAACCTATTTTAATTGTCTTATGTTCAAAGTTGCTTTATACACTAGACACTGCATAGAATGAGACATGGCCAGCGCTGACGAAACACGTTCGCGAACTCCACGCCAACGAAATGAAAATGCTGCGGTGGATGTGCAGAGCTACGAGGGTCGATCGAGTACGTAACGAATCCGTGGCAGCCTTGGCGCGAGGGATATCGCAGAAAGGATCGAGAAAGCTCGCCTGCGCTGCTATGGTCACGGTTGCGTAAGCCTCAGGGGATACGTGGGAAATAGGTGTCTTAACCTGCCGGTATCAGGAAAGAGGCCCCGTGGGCGACCCAAAAAGCGATGGATTAACATCGCTGAGTCGGATTCGAGAGCCAACGGCCTACGACGCGAGGATACCGAAGACTAGGCAAAGTGGAGAAGAATGAGTCGGAAAGCGAACCCTGGCAGAAGCCGGGACAAACGCTAGGATGATAAGATAACAGCATAGAGCTGACATTGAGACCCTCCTACAATTCCACATTTTTGTCACAGCCGAGTGTCGCAGGTACACTATAAACGTAATAGCATTCAAAATTCATGGTACTCTGCAAGTTACACTGTATTAATTTTCGTTGGACAACTCGAAATTCCTTTTAGGTAATATGGAAGCGAACTGTGCCAATGATTTCCCAAGCGCGTGGTAAACCAAACACGACTTTATTCAAACAATTAGCTTCTGCCCGCGACTTCGGTCGTGATGGCCTCATCATATAAGATGAAGAAGAACTATTTTCTACTATTTTATTTATTTATATTGATACTAGCTTTTGCCCGCGACGGAAAGTACACAAACCATCTATCTCCCTACCTAATTATATCCAAATCTGCTCAGCTTTTTGAGAATGAAAATGTAGCAGACAAATATACTAATATAATGAAATAATTGTTTCAAACTAAACTCGCTTTCTTTACACATATTATTATATAAGAAGCACATCACCGCAGCTGTCATCTCTCCACGGCAGTCGTCTCTTGACCACGGTGGGTGTAACCCTACCGAAACGTCGGGAAAACAAATCGAAAAGGTATGTCGCGTGCAAGTTCCGTCTTATATTTCCGCAAATACAAAATATTGACCCTGCCCTCAATGATTTATCTTTCAGACGGCGCTATTTGTGCATCAAAATATCAGCTTATTTAATATTAATGGTAGGTCACACAAATACAAAACAAGAAACAAGGACCAACTCTGTTCCATACCGCACAAAACCTCTAAGTCGGAAAAAAGTGTTTACGTGCTGAGTCCGCTAGTGTACAATAGATTGCCCGATGATGTAAAGAATGCACCTTCTATCGCGTCGTTTAAGTGCCGCTTAAAACAGTGGCTATTTAGAATGAATTTTTATTCTTTGAAGGATTTTATCCCGTAATTCATATATTTTTTATGTATTATTTATTATCTTTATACTAATTGTAAAAAATTATTCTTTTGACATAATCAAAACTATTATGGCATGTATTGACATTTATTTATATAACGAATGACATTAATTATGAATTTTTGTGTAAATTTTGACATGTTTTTATCAATTGTGTATTTTATATGTATAACAAATGTGTATCAATCAATTTTGACATGTAACAATGGTTACCAATAAATAAACTTGAACTTGATCTATATCATCATCACAGCCCATAACAGTCCACTGCAGGACTTTGGGCCTCTCCCACGAAAGGGGAGGTCATTGCCATAATCTCCACGCTTGGCAGGCGGGTTGGAGATCGCAGTGCAGTTGATGTAAATCTACCCAGAAAGATGCTGCTGCCCACCTTTCGGATTTGTCCCTTAGTCGCCTCTTACGACACCCACGGGAAGAGATGGGGTGGTGCTATTCTTTGAGGTGGCGGCACCACACACACACACACACTTGATCTATATAATAATATAATAATCATAAAATAAAAATAATAATTAGCGTTAATGTCTATATTGTGCTCTCATGCACGAGGGCCCGGGGTTCACCTTGATCATGGTCCAGTATTTGCCAGGTAATTACAGTGGAGTGACTGCCATCTGACCTCTGTGACCAGACTGGATCATGGTTACACATTCAGTCGTCTGAATGAGCAGCTTTCATCACGATGTTTTCGCTAACTGTAACGGCATCGCTTAGATATAGATGTACTCTATATTGCACACAAAATTACAAAAAAAGAAAATTTAACAGGTCTATCCAAACATATTCGCTTAGTGTTCACCTATTGTACATTAAAGTACAGAAAAGAGTCATTGATACATGGCGGCAGTGGGATTCGAACCCGGTACCTCTCCCTTGCGAGTCTGACAGCTTTACCACTACGCCACCGATGCTCCTACAAAGATATTTTCGCAATCATAGTGTTGTACCTATAGTTTGGATTACAAACTGGAACCTTATTTTTATCATAATATTTATATAGGCAAATATATTAGTCATTAATAACATTGCTTTGTACTTATGAAGGATAACGTTTTAAGTCAATGGTGTAGAGTTGTTCTAAGCAAATAATAAACAAAGTTTACCTCATTAACGTTCTTTCAAATCAAGGTAGGTATTTACTGGAATAACATTTTTGTACTTAATTAGGTATTTACATAGAAATAATTTTTTTATGTTCTCAGTGACAAGCGAGCAGACAACCCGCCTGATGGTAAATGGCAACTGTCGCCCATAACATCTACGATTCTTACATTTAGGTTGCAGGTAACTAAAAAGCGTGGTGCGTTGTCACTGTAAGGACTAAGATGAAATGCCTCATGCCGGTAATTTCGCAGGCCTTATCCTTGAAACCGGAACACAACAATGCAAGCATTGTTGCTTGCATTGTTACATTAGGATTGGTTATTGAAACAACGTTGGTATTCGTAATTAGGGTAGATACATAAATGAGATATGTACTCCATCAATTTTAACGTAATTATCGTGTGCACCCAACACCCAATCAGCACCCGCAATTATATTCCGGATTGCAATTTCCGTAACCACTATTCCGAGATGGAATAATAACCCATAGGTCTATCGTTGTTGACTAGAGATGTCTGTTTACCCCTAAACCTTCATTAATCAAGGCACCACAGATTGTTAACTGGAGTTATATCAAAACATCATCCTAAGTAAACGTGTCCTAAACAACATACATTATTCAGCAGGAGTGATGACGAATTCAAACAATATGGCGGATAACTTTAGTGATATTCAAATATAAATCTAAGGGTTTCTGTTGGGGAAACGGGTACAGACACTGGACGTCATTGGTTTTAACCTACGACGCAAAAAGAGGTTGTAAGTTTGACGGGTATTTGTGTGCTCTATGTGGCCACGTAGCTCCCAAACGGATTGACTGTTTCAATGTTTTCTTTATTTGTAAGCCAGTTCAATTGCGATGGTTTTTAGATTTGTTTCATTAAAATATTTCAATTTCAAAAAAAATTACCCTACATGTTGTTGGATATATTCCGACATCTGTCGGTTAGATAAATTATGACAAAACTTATGTTATAATGTTTTGTGTATGTATGTTCCGAATTTCTTATCGCGTATCATATTCTTTGTAATTTTGTAATTGTTTTAATAATTTAAAGTAACTATCGATACAGTTCCTCGCCATAATTATGTACAATTTATTTATTAAAGCTTTATGTACAAGAGTACAGTGGCGAACTTAAAGCTAAAATAGCCTTATCTACCAGTCAACCGGGATAATCTAAGCCTAATAAAGGTAGGCGGTGCAGGAAAAGAAAGACAAAAAAATACAAAACTACTTGAGTAAAAAGGAGGAGGGATATACATTTATGCAACTATAGTCCGGAAACACATACTAACATATTAACTTAAAACTGGATACAATTTGTAAGTAAAACAAAAGGTAAAATAATATTCAAATTGAACAAAGTGAAGAGACGAGAGTAAAGTGAAGTCGGTCGAACAGGGAGGGAGAACGAGTATTATGGAGCATTCAAGTAATGACCATGCACCGCTTTCTTAAAAGAATATTTGTTAGGTAATAGTCTTATATCAGAGGGAAGATCGTTCCAGAGCCATATGGTCTTAACTGAGTTAGAGGTACTATTATATTATTTATCCAAATGCCACAAGCTTAACAAAGTTCTAGCACCGCCGATAGCTTCACACCATCATTTCAGCCGAAAGACGCCCACTGCTGGGCGTAGGCCTCCCCCAGAGATCTCCACAAAGGCCAGTCCTGTGCCTTCCGCATCCAGCTGGTACCTGCGCTCTTTACCAGGTCGTCGGTCCACCTTGTGGGAGGCCTACCCACGCTGCGTCATCCGTGACTGGCAACTAATTCTTGCAATGTGACATCTCGAGTTCCACATTTTTTCTAGCTAAATATCTGTATTAAAATTATCATTTAATGCGATCTTCGATAAAGAGTTAAAGACAATTGTTAAGTATAATTTTTTTGCTTGCAATAGAGATTCAGAGACTTTTTAAAAGATATTTGTGGCTAGAGAGTATGCCCAATTCCAATGTCGAAAGCGCGAGAATTGCCTCCCAGGCCTCAGAATGCTGTGGTTGTCACAATCAAACACAGCGTATTCCCTCTGAAAAGTTAAACAACGGCAGATAAAACCATTTAGCAATGTTTACGTCCGATAAAAAGTTTTCCATCCGTCTAAGTCGATGTTATTTACGTTTCTTTAGTAACTTTAATCCTTTTCTTTTCCTTCTGGAGATAACAAAGGCTTATAAGTCCCAAAGTTGGCTACAGTTGGCTGTGCGATGGGCTCTAATAATTATCTTCATAGAATTTCTGCGGCGATATTGTTTTCTATTTATTGTTGTTGGTGTAATGCGATTTAGTAATTTTTTTTATGTCATACTGTAGGCAAACAGGCAAGCAGGCCACCTGATGGAAAGTGTTCACCACTGCCTATGAGTATCGCTAATGCGTTGCCCACCTCTCTCACCTCTGGCAGCAAAAAGGCAAATGCCACTCCACTGCCAAAGCCACGGTTCCCCAAATTCCCACCCCATGGAGCACTGGAAACCTTACTCACCGGCAGAAACACAATACTATTTAAAAGAGTATTATTTAGCTGCGATATTCTGTATGGTGGAGGTACTTCCCCAGTCGGGCGGCTCCAATTCGAACGAGATACCCCGCTATGCCCTACCACTCTTAAGTTTTTGATTGGTATCTGAGGTCAGGAAGCCATCGAAATAAATAAATATGCTTGGACAATTCACACAGCGCCATCTAGCCCCAAAGTAAGCAAAGTGTGTTATGGGTGCCAGAAAATTTATAAACTACTTATATATATTTTTAAATACATACTTATTATATATACAACGCTCAGACCTGTAACAGAAATTAAAATTCATCATTGAATTTCTGCTTTGCCGGAAATCGAACCCAGGAACTTTACGTGATAGAATATTAACCAATTGAACAACAGCACACAGGTCGTTACAAATATGACAGCACTCGTGCGTGTAAAAACCACGGTGTTATAAAACACCGTGGTCTTTGAGTAAAATATCGGCACAATAACGACCACTCTACGAGCATAAATAAACCTCTCGGACTGACGCAATGAGTTCCGTTTTATCTACATTTTTCAAGGTAAATCATCGTCAATATTCTCCTTGATGACGTTACTATGTTATTCTCATTACTAATTTGGTGTTGTGATCAGTTGAATCATGAGAAATGGATAAGAAAAATTGGAAATAACTTCAACAAAATGCCTGCTTTAAGTACATTGTGTACTTAAGCTAAAGTTGAAAGCTTTTCGAAGTTTGAGTGCTTTACCGAGTAGGTATTCGAGGAGTAAATCCAATATCTTTGGACTTTTATTATGATTTCGATTTAATATTTCTTCTTTTAAGATTTGAGTCACTTATAGGATTCCGTTATACCTAATCTGAGTTTCTATAAGCGTGGAACTGTAGAGGGTGAAGTCCAGAAGTGGGCAACAATAAATTCTTATCAATCATGTTTATATAAACTAACGAATAGAATTACATTTAATAATCTAAAACGTGGTTTCTGCGGCAAAATAACCCACATGATAACATTGTTATTAACCGCCTAAGTGAATCATACGTTACGATATAGTACCTATTACCAATAATTATCCTTTTATAGCATGAACAAACCAGTCGTTGTATTAATTATTAAAATGGACGCCAAGGAGTGTACGTGTCCAATATCAATGGACTATCAACTGTTTTTCGCTATATTGAAATCATTTTTCTACTACGTCACATTCACTGCGTGTTTAATCACTTTCGTGATTGGTGCGTCTTTATGTTACCTTCCAAAATGGCGGAGTTACGTGAATTTCCTATTTTTAAATTCAATATTTTGCATTGCCGCAGCTCTCCTTTCGGAAGTATTAATCTGTAAAGTGGACGATTATCTGTGCTCCCGCGTGTACTATGCTAACTTGGCCGTTGTGGTGTTTTTTAAGTGCTGTGCTAGCATATGGCTAGCAATACTCGGTTACGTGTTTTACGAAGATGTTGTTGGACCAATGTACAGGAAGAAATTAGTCGATCAGTCAGCAAGAAGGAAGTACTTAAAGACCCAGCTGTTGTGGGTTATTCCGCTCATTTCCACTATTTGCGTTTTCTTAAATACACAAGTTATTTATAACTTGCGCTACAGACAAGTTTCATCAGTAATCCAATTGTTCGTAGCTAATATCCCGTTCATTGTTAATATATGTTTTTTTTATAAGGCGACGTTACGTGACGTGTTCTTTGACACTCGACATCAAAAGAGACTCCTTTTATGTGCATTTTTGAAAACAGAAATCCCAATATTGATAATATCGATTCATACGTATATATACTCTGTGTATGAGGATGTAGGCTACGTGGTCGTTTTTATAATGAGTTTAGTATATTTGACAACAATGTCTATAGCATGCATCTATTTTCTGTGCTTTAAAACAAATTTTGAAATTATAAAAGACATTTTCCGTAAAAATAATAGTGATCGTAGTAGCTCCCATCAGGAGGAAATATGAGACACCTATAGTCTAAATTTTAGTAAATATGTAGATGTAGGTGACAACTTCTATACTATAACTGCAGGTCTACGTTCCTTATTAAGAAACTACTAAAGAAGTTATCAGCTCAACTGTCAAATAGCGAATTTATACCAGTATCTCATGCATTGTGCTCATGAGTAACTGCATGGACCAGAGACGGAGTAGAGTTGTGTTATTTAGTACCTACAGTATTTTTATAGACCGCAGATGTCACTGTGAGATAATATTTGTATAAATATGTTGATATTAGTACCAGTGCATGGAAGTTTTCATATGTTTATTGTAACATAATATGAAATAAGGAAAAACAAATGAGCGGTTGGTAGGTAAGAAATACCTACTTATTGATTATAAAATAATTTTGTCGGACTCCTAATTAGTACAAAGTTGTATAATATACATCGTATACTATACGGCAAATTATACTATAACGATAAAGTTTGATAAGCTTCCTGTCGACTGTTTAATCAGTATTGGGCCCCATCTACCAGCGCACACACGGCGATACCTAATTTTTCGAAGTTCCGTTCTTCGAAATAATGTATATTCTCAATAAATCAATATATATTACACTCGTTGCAATGCATTGGACGTTTTTACGCCTTTTTATCGAAATTTGGAAATATGGGACGTTTTTTTAATTAATTTCAGACATTAATTATGAATTTTGTGTAAATTCTGACATGTTTTTATATCAATTGTGTATTTTATATGTATGACAACTGTGTAATCAATTTTGACATGTAACAATGGTTACCAATAAATAAACTTGAACTTACTTTGGGGCTAGATGGCGCTGTGTGAATTTGTCCACGATTAATTATTATTTATTTATTATTATTATTTATTTCGGCGCACTCATCACCAACCAAACTATTTAGTTGACTCGGTGTGCGCACTAGCAGCCCAACCCGTCTAAACTTTCGGCCGATAGAAAAGTCTGCAGTCTGCGGGGGGGTTCTTATGCCCAACATGATTACTTAAGTATCCAGAAAACAGAATATTTTTTTGTTTACCTATAGTTTATAGGCTTGGCATGTTTAGTAATTAAGTTGGTTTGAATTTTTATGGTGTATTAATGTTTCCTTTATCGCTATGTATTTAGATAATGATTATTTGTACAGAGGTAGCTTAAACCTTAGTTTTAACACTTTAATATACCTATTATTTTTATAAGTACTGATGTTTTTAAATCTATATATTATACTTTAATGCAAAAACTGCTTTCTTACTGCATTTATATAATAGTACATAAAATAATGTGCTATATACGAAGGTACTGATGGTTCCTTCATTTCTATAATTTAAAAGCAAATACAAATAAACTATGATTAGATTCTTACTGACACATTAATAGTGTTTGTTTCCACCATCTTATTATAGAGTGAACTTTATTAATAAAATCTAACCTTAGTCTCGAGACTAGTCCATATAACTGCGGCCACTATCTTTTACTGCTCGGACCGTTCTCGATTCAAAAACGATCGTCTAGGAAAAAAAATTAGATATCTATCGAAATTATTTCGACTTTCGTAGATTTTGTCGAGGCCCCACCCCTTGCAACGGCCCTGTTGCATAAGAGTGGTTGTGTGACAAGATAGCTGGGACTTTCCCTTGATGTTTCCGCCACCCTGCGGCGCGACAGTCTCGAGCGTAGCGCTGCTAGAAATTCTTTATTTCTCACGTTTCCCTGGGTGCGAGCAGACGGGCAGATACCCAACGACAAAATGCTCGTTTTCACTAATAGGAATCGCCTAAATTGGATGCCGAATCACTTAGGAATTGCTTAAGACCAAAATACGTTTCACCTATAGCTAGGAAATAACTGTTGCCGTTTAGTAACGCTTAAAGTTAGAAAGTGGATTGGGCGGTGCTTAGTCCCTAGGCATCGCCTAAAATGGCAGTTGCGTTCCGTTTCCCAGGTGGCCAAAACTGGATTTCAAATTTCAATATTGCAACACTTAGTGTGTTGCAATATTGAAATTTCACTTTGTGGTCAACAGCGACACGATCACCGGTTCAGATAAGTTTGTGGCACTCTACAGTTTACCAACATGGCAACGTGAAACCATAGATAAATCATGCCCAGAGGTAGAAGTTTGGTGAAATAGACAAATTTACTAACGCCATTCCTAATTAATTGACGTAATCCTTATTCAATAAATACTTTTTCATTTTTCATTTTCATTCAGTTCATTCATAGGTAATGCTTAATTCGAGTTTAGTGAAAACGGGGATAAGTATAGATTAAATAATAGTCACTATCTACATACATACGTACTCTACCCATTCAATCAAATTATTGATCGTTATGAGGACGTTTTAATTTTTTTATAGTTTTTTAACACAGCTTCTGAGCTAGCTTTATGATTTGGACACGTGAAATTTTAGTGTGTTTCTTTCTTGGATCTAGTATTAATATAACCTAAAACTCAATTTATTGAATTTTCTGTATTATATTTTTAATTTACTGCGATATGTTTTTGAGAGCTTATTACGGATTACTTATTACGATTTCTTCTAAAGCACTAACGATAAGTACATCAAATAGTTACCATTAATAATAACATATAGTGTTTAAAATTAAGGAATTTTATCTAAATTGTTGAGATTTCCTGTACCTAATTCACGAAACAAGGTAAAATACACATTTGATGTCGTATTCTGACACGCTTTCGCAAGTACAGATGATATTCAACTTTATGGCAGCGTGCGTAAATGCTAATCCGGCATGGGGCGTCATCATAATCGTCGATACACAGTAAAAAATCTGATTTACTTGTATGTGAGTTTACGGATATAAACAAACATACATATAACTGCCGACCTGCTTAATCCTCTGGACTCCGTACAGAGACGCGCCGTACGAATTGTCGATGACCCTATACAAACACGCAAGTTGGAACCACTGGCAAACCGAAGGGACTTTGGCTCCCTGTGTGTGTTCTATCGGCTGTACAATGGGGAGTGTTCCGAGGAACTTTTCGATCTGGTGCCCACGGCACAATTCAGCCATCGCACCACCCGCCGTGGGCTAGGTACTCATCCTCACTACGTAGACCCTTTGCTGGTCACGACGCGAAGGTTCGAAGGAACGTTTCTCGCTCGTACGATTCGGATGTGGAATGAGCTCCCAGCCACAGTGTTTCCTTTGGACTATGACATGGGATCGTTCAAGAGGTATATTAGAGGTCTCTTCAGAGGCGGGCAACGCATTAGTGACTCCCCTGGTGTTGCTGATGTCCATAGGCGGCGGTGACCACTTTCCATCAGGTGGCCCGCTTGCCTGTTTGTCTGCCGTATAACATAAAAAAAAAGTCACATGCAGGTAACCTAAAAGCTTACCATGCCAAATGTGTTTTTATCAAACGATTCTTGATCCGAGACGCGAATGGTTCCTTGACACAATAGTTGCTAGGACAGTTTCCCTATATTTTCTATGGATTCGAATCTTTCCTTTTCCCATACCATCCCATTAAAAACACGCTCTATACAGCTTGACAGGTCGTAGTGAACGTTGGAATCCCAATGGGCCAGGCTCTGCCACAAGACACGATCCCTGAAATTGATTAATTTTGGTTAAGTTTTTGAAGATTACCCATAATCTTGGGGCATACTTTGTTGACTTAATGAAAATTCTGATTGATATAGAATCAATAGTGCCCAATTTGTGTTGCTCAAAAAGTGAGGGGCGGGATTCGGTGATTCCAATGGGGGCTAATGCTAATTGAAATTTCACTAGGTATAGTGCTACTAGAGCGCAAGGAGGCAAAGGACAACATAGTCGTAGTTCGCTGGATCGGACACAAATGCTCAAAGTTTCTTTTGAATTTTAGCCAAGCAAACGTTATTTATAGATAATAATGAACGACTCGACTTCAATGATTAAATTGTTACTTTTGCGATTCTGTATCATCGATTGCATGGGTTCAATTGCTAACAAAGATCCTTTGCAATAAACTGAAATTATTAAATTGGTCGTACGTAATTTCAAAAGTAACGATTTAAATCATTCAAATTAGAGAATTGTTTACAAAAGAGATACGTAGTTATAGTTATATAGGGGTAAGTGACGTAAAGCGGTCACGAGGTCATCACCTACGCGTTGGACAGACTTAATAAACTGCCACACAAAGTACTATAGTCCAATGTTCCCGTAACGCTGAAGACCGCAACACGTGGAGGCGCGAAGGCTGCGTTATCCAGAGAAGATGCACCGTCATGAAACCACAACCACTCTGTTAAGAGTGAACGACTGAGGAGAAGTGTGCCGCTGTACACTTCTATCATGATTTTAACAAAATACATGATATATCGGCAGACTAAACGCTGGTCTGCACGCACTTGTGAATAAATCATTGTCTACGGGACAAGAAGATAGTGCGTGTTGCTTTGGCAAATTTATTTTTATATTTTGCGGCGTCCAACAACGAATATCATATTTTCATATCTCTTACACCTACTTTAGTTAAAAAGTGACATTATGACGTCGTACACTCTCTGAGATAACCACAGAATAAAAAAACATTGCCAGTCTATAGAGAGGGCTGTGACAGCTTTTTCATACAAAATATGCGTGCCTTGTCAGAGATAAAAACTAATGAAATTTCTTTCATTTTCTGTCAGCAGCAAATAAAAAAGGTTGTCCACTCTGTCGATAATTTCTTTCCATGTATTGTAATAAGCGATATTATCGATATTGATGATATCGATTGTAACGACACTTCATCGCTCCCATCCTACTATATCCTATCCCTACCCTACCGCTACCTTACCCCTACCCTATCCTACCATTGCCTTAACACTACCCTACCACTACCTTACCCTACCACTATCTTACCCCTACCCCACCCTATACTACCTTACCGCTATTTTACTCCTACCCTACCCTACCCTACCCCTAATCTAACTACTACCCTACCCCTACCCTAGCGCAGACAGGAGACACGATGTGTGGGAGAGGGAGGAAAATTAACGCCGCTTCCAAGGTGGTTCTCCGTGGCGGAAAGAAACGGCAAGAAACCCACAGAGCCTACGTTAATTCATTTTTTTAAACATGTCTTTTGAACTAATACATTATTTGTCCTATATACTATCTTGAAAATAAATACCTGTATAGAACAGCAGTTCAGTCCCATGGACTATTGTCATTTACATATTCAGATATACTATAATAACTTTTATGACATAATTTGTTTTTTATAGCGACTTTAAATTTATTCAATGGTAAATTCTGAATATCTGTTGGAACCTTATTATAAAAGTGTACACATTGACCCATAAATGATTTGTGGACTTTGGCTAGACAACAAGCACCAGCAACAAGCTTATCTTTATTTCTCGTATTAATATTATGAACATCACTATTCTTCTTAAATAAGTGTAAATTTTTATGAACATACATTAAGTTCTCATATATATATTGTGACGGCATTGTCATTATATCAATATTCCTGAATTAATCTCTTAGTGAAGTTCTAGGTCTCAATTGAAAAATCGCGCGAATAGCCCTTTTCTGCAATACAAATTCATTGTGCCAGTCGGCAGCGTGTCCCCACAGCAGTATGCCATAGGCCATAATACTGTGGAAATAACTAAAGTAAACTAATCTTGCTGTAGCCTCGTCAGAAATACCCCGTATTTTCTTTACAGCATATGCTGCAGCCTTTTCGCCAATTTATCAATGCAATTTATTATCCAGAGTAAAGCCTAAAAATACTGTAGAATCAACAAGATTCAAATTTTCGCCTTTTATTTGTACATTAGTGGGCACTGATCTAACATTTGGCAAAGAGAATTTTAAACATTTTGTCTTCTTGCCATTCAGTAATAATTTATTAACCGTGAACCAGTTTACCACTTCTGCAATAGCCTTGTTCACGTCTTCATATGTTAATTGTTGTCTTTTTACTTTAAACACTAAAGATGTATCGTCTGCGAACAAGACAATTTCATGGGTATCTTTTACAAAGTACGGTAAGTCATTTACATAAACAAGAATCAAAAACGGGCCCAAATTAGATCACTGGGGGACACCCATAGAGACAACAGACCCCATAGATCTCTCTCCGTTCACATCAACTTTTTTAATTCTATGACTCAAGTATGAATTAAGCAAGTTCAGGGCCAAGTCCTTTATTCCATAATGTTTTAATTTCCCGACCAAAATAACATTATTAACGCAATCAAAGGCTTTGGATAAATCACAGAAAACCCCTAAGGCATCACGTGATTAATCCCAGGCCCCAAATATATGTTTTATAAGTTCAACACCTGCATCAGCTGTTGAACGACCGCGAGTAAAACCGAATTGTTTAAGATGCAATAGGTTACTTCTATAAAAATGAGCTTTTAGTTGATTTAATATGATTTTCTCAAATATTTTACTTAGAGCCGGTAAAATTGAAACTGGTCTAAAATTTGTAGGATCTGTTGTATTACCAGTTTTCAACAATGGAATAACTTTACTGTGCTTCATCAGGTCAGGAAATTCACCATTATCAACACAATTATTAAATATATTCGCTAAGTGGACAGCAATAATATCAATTACAGAGCTAATAATTTTTACTGACATACCATCAATGTCGGCAGTTGCTTTCCTTTTCTATAGTTTTAAAAGCCTTAACTGTATCTTGAAGTATTGCATGCTCGAACTTAAAATCGATGACACTCTCGGGTACATTTTGTTTTAACAAGGATTCAGCGAGAGCAGGAGACGAATTTAAGGATGTCGTAGTTGACACTGGAATGTCTGTAAAAAATTTATTGAATGCCTCCGCAACGTCCGAGTTTTTGGTAATAACTGTACTTAGTATCGCGATTTGTTACTTTTCCAGTTTCACTATTTATTATCTGCCATGTGGATCTTACTACATCTGTGCTATTTTTTAGTTTGAGTTTAACGAAATTCGATTTAGCTGTAGCACAAACGCGTTTAAATAACTTCGAATAATGTTTAACATACTCAGTAAATTCTACGCTATTATTATACGCCCGTTCTGCATAGAGCTCATATAATTTATTTCTACTCTTATGTATTCCTACTGTCGCCCAATCGCTAAACATAAGTTTGCTGTTTACTGCCTTCACCTTTGGTTTGAATATACTATTACTTTCAGTTTTTGTCATGTGTAAAACTGAATTATAATATTCATTAGTATCATCAAAATACTTTAAATTAGATGATTTATCTATAATATTATTTCTAAACTGTTTAGACGGTTGTTGTTAATTGGTACAAATTTAATAGTATTTTTTGTTTCTTTCCTCATATTAACATTAAACACAGTTAATTGACCACAATGATCGGATTGCAATTTGTTTATTACAGACTGGCTACATGCCTGGATATCACAAAAAATGTTGTCTAGACAAGTTGATGTAGTACTTGTTATTCAAGTAGGCTCTAAAAATAAGTTTATTAAATTTTGACACTTAAATAATGATATTAGCCTACCAGTATATTTACAAGATACGCCTAATAAATCTATATTAAAATCTCCACAAACAACAATATTTTTATTACAATTGCTAACTTTAACCTATTAAAGTTAGCAATTGTAATAATAATATTGGCTTCATCCATAATTTTCTCGAACAAATCAAATGATGAAGCCGGAGGTCTGTATACGCTCATTACAATAAGTTGCTCAAGTTCTATACAGGCAATTTCAGCAGATCGTTTAACAGACAGCTTGACAATATCAGTGCGTTCCTTGCATTTTAGGCAATTACGAGCAAGTATAGGGAACCTCCATGAATTGCCTGCCCTCTTGTAAACGAACTTGCAAGTTTATGGTTGTTAAAGCCAAATATGAGCTGGTGATCTTTTAACCAATGTTCAGTAATGCAAAAAATATTAACATTCTCACCGTTCATGAATAGCTCAACTTCCAATTCTTTATTCGTCATGCCTTGGATATTTTGATGTACTAAGTTAACTAAACAATTTTGTTTATTATTATAACATTTTACTTTACGTACATCCAAAGGCTTATTACCACTATTTACTAATGACTGTATGCCTGAGCAGTCCTGTATATTCTGATTAATATCAAAAGATTTACTGTTCAAGTCTAACAGTGGACTGTTATATGCTGCTGATATGATACAGAACGGCTCCTTTGTCTTACATACTAGTTTAAACAGTGACCCTTTTTGTTTATTAACAAATCGGCACTCTGGTCATATCTACCTACGGTAGGAGAAATCAATAAATTAATATGGTACGCTAACATTGTAGCCAGTTTGACTTTGTACCTACGTCGAAGATACATAGTATCTTCTGTTAAAACTACTTTATCTGTAAATTTATTACAGTCAGAAAAGGTAAATGCGTCTTTCTGACTGCAAGTCAAATTATACATCAAAGTATTCAACATGTGAATACGGTCATTTTCAGTATTATAATAATTTTTTACGAAGGGAAATGCGCATAATACAATTTTTCCTGCAGACAATCCTTGCAACGCTTCAACACCCTTGATTATGTCATATTTTCGTACATTAAGGCCAATTTGGATCAATGTGTTTTGAATTTTTAAAGATTTTTTGAATAATACCGCTGTACGACAAATCAGGCATGCAATAATTGGTTACTTTGGAATTCGCAAAGTCGTTTAGTAACACGCCAATATTTTGCCTATTCGATCTGAAACAACTAGAGTCATTTGTGTCTGCACATTAGTTCGCAATGTTTGCGTCGGCTTCGCACTAGTAGGCCTGCTGGGTTTGCCGGGGATCGTGACGGTGGCGGCCACGCGCGCACCGGTGGGACTCGCGACGGCGCACATAGGGGTATTTAGCATTCCTAGCCGGGCGAAATTGATAAAACAAATTCCAACACAAAAGCAAAAATGAATACTCGTTAGCGAGCCAGGTAGCTACTGAACATTAGACGACCCTTTCCAGGGTCGTGCGCCTGCGCCTTCCAGCCACGAACCAGGCGGAACTTGATCGTTGTCGCATGCGCTCGCGTCAGTTACTTGCTACATTAAAATCGTACCGTGTTTGAGACCTCAGTGCTTAATTATTGTGAGTTATTTAACCAAAAGTACCATGGATTATCATAATACAGGTAAGAATAGTCTTATTTATTACGATTCACTGATGTTTACATGTATTTGTATGATTCAAAATAAATTTACAATTGTCTCCATTATATAAGCAGTTTTTATCTGAATTGTACATTTCAAAGTGATAATAGTTATCCTTCCGAGTGCTTCCGAGTAACGATTTCTGTTGTAACGGATGACAAAAACGGTCATTTGATAGGTGTTTCACGAATTGAGTGCTACTTTATGCTACTTTCGACAAAACTTACGCTTTAGTGTTGGTGTTAGCTAAAAAGTATTAACTGTTATTTTGGAGCAAATTATGAAATGTTTTCTTTATTATTGTTTCAGGGTAACCAGGGGGCTCTAACAACAATGTTGTAACTAAAGAATACCTGTTCAATAAAATGCAACAACAAGAATTGCCCACTTTTGACGAGAAAGTGGATTATTTGGAAAATTACCTTTTATCGTCTGACAATCGCTTTGGATTTTGGCTTATCTATCCTTCACGCTAGGATTCGCTTGTTTGAAAGTGTTTTGCACCTTTCTTACAAGCTTCCGATAAAAAAATTGCAAGTGAGATCAGACTCGGACAAAGCTACAGTTAAAGAAAGGAAAGCTAGCATAGAAACGAAACTGGATTAATTGTGGATGTGCCGAAAGCTGGGTTTGGTAATACCAATGATGGTAACACCAGCAGGCGCTTTTTCGGTGACCCACAGAAAGCTGCAGAAATTACCGGTATCGATTACAACCTGATATTCAGTTTAAAAATAATTCTATAGGTAATTTATAGGCGGCTATAAAGTTGACTTAAAAAAATTTGCTCAATACTGTTGAGACACAGCAAAAGTCTACCTCTCGCTCTATGACTGGCATACGATGACCCCGACTATGCACAAAATTTTGATGCATGGTGCTAATATCATGGAAAAGGCGTTATTGCCTATCGGACTATTATCGGAAGAGGCTACTGAAGCTAGAAATAAACATTTTAGAATATATAGATATAATTTTGCGAGGAAGTTTTCGAGAATAGACTGCAATCAATATGTATTGAATCGCCTTCTACTGTCCTCGGATCCACTGATCACAAGTCTGAGGCCAAAGCCAAAGAGCAGAATGCATCCTTTTTCAAAAGAAGCGATAGCTATGTTTTTGCCACCTTCTCCAGAATCTGAAAATGATTCAAATTCGCAATCTGAAACAGAACAGGTCGCACAAAGTGACAATGAACCCTGGCATTCTTCCTCATCAAATTGATTTTATATAAAAGTTTAAGTAATTTGTCGATCAATAAATTTCAAATCATGAATACTCCTTTATTTTATCATCATATCAGCCCATGATGCTCACTGTTGCATATAAGCCTCCCCAATGGTGGTCTTGTATATTTTATTAAGTCTTACCTACTTTAGAGCAGAAAAAACCGCACAAATAATTTCGCCCGGCTAGGAATGCAAAATACCCCTATGTGCGGCGGCGGGTGCGGAGGGGGCTCCGTCGGGGCCGGGCGGCGCTCGCGGCCGCGGCCGAACGGCGCGAGGCGGCGGCGCACTCAACGCGGCGCGCGGTGCTAACCGCGGGGCTGGTACGGAGCATCGTCTTCTTCGTCTATCAATATGCCCATGCCTTTGCCAAATGAATCGGAATATGTTTTGGTGCGTGGTGAACCCTTTGCCGTGTCCGTAGTGCTCGCCAATCTCGTTGTGGCGGCGGTATAAGAGGTGGACACGAAGGCCGGGGAGGCCACGGCCTTACACCCGGCGACCGCGGGCTCGACGTAAACCGCGGGGGCCGCGGTGCTCGCAGCGTGCGCCTCGGGGGCGACGACAGTGTTTTGCGGCCGGGGCGCGGGGCGCTGAAGCTGCGAGGCGACACACTCACATTCCCCTTCTTTGGCAGCCATCAGACGTTGGATCATGTCCGAGTTTTCATTCGACAATTCGACCATTTCAGAGATAGCTTCTCTCTAAGTAATTATTTCATTTTGTGCAATTTTATATTTTCTATTTACTATCTTTAAGTCTATTTGCAATTTTTTTATTTTTTTATACATCTCGTGTGTCTCCGTGGTATGGGTTTGTTGCGCACGTACCAATTTTGAATTACATTCTTCAAAATCATTTCGTAAATGATTCGTTGTTTTGGATAAGTGGTGAATAATTTTGTTTTGCCTTGATGACTTTACTTTATGATATGTCTTTTATACATTTTTTCAATTTAGGTACTCGTTTTGATTTTTTATATCTATTTATGTTAAGTGAAGATGACGTGGATGTGGTCTCATTCCAGGAATTACATGGGTCACAAGTGTTTCCAGACACTGTTTGATGATCATATTCTGGTTCTACTAGTTCATCATACACACACTGGGATATTTGGTATGGGTCGCAAGATCGTCCTTGCTCATATTTTGTTATGACATTGTGAGCCTCGCTCAGAGCTAGCTCAAGTTCCGAGATTCTGCTCAAGGCACATGTGTAGTTCCTGTGACAGGTCTGCTCTGCTAGTACGTTGCGTATCTCGTCTCTGTCCCTGGTTACTTCCAAGTACTCTTTATGCATAGAAGCAAGCTCACTCTTTAACTGAGTGTTAGTGCCAATGACGCTTTGGATCTCTTGTTCTGCGTCTATGCGTTCCTCCAACAGCTGGTCGCAGAGAGTTTTGGAGCATTTCAGCTCGTCCAGCGCTAGCTGCAGCTTGCATTCGATCTCCTCGCAGGCAGCGCGTCGTGTCTTCACCATATTTGAATGTAGTCGTCTATACTGGTCGGCCTGAAACTGACAATAAACCGAGACAGCAGAAATACCAACACGAATATTAGGTATTAGGGAGGAATGCGGGAAGCTATTTTTAATAATTAATCCAACTAATCTGTAATTTGTGTTTTTGTGTTAATGTTGTGAGAGAAATAAATAAATAACATATTATATTATTTAACCTAATCAATAGGCAAACAACCCCATAAAAATATTTAAATATCTATTTATTACTTTCTTATAAAACTGCTAATTTAGTTTTACACTTTACCAAATATTATATATTATGGCAAAGCCCTCCACTGATTTGAAGGAGGCTCAAGTCAATTAATTAATTAATAACTATAAAAAAGGGGGAGATGAATGAGTAAACATCAATTTGACTAGCTCTCCTATTTATTAAATAATTTATAGAGTATTTAAGTACTTCATCTTTACTTATACTAAAACCAGTTATATAATGTCTAAGTGTGGTGCGTGTTTGAAAGAAGTGTCTTCCTCCGACGTGGTTCAGTGTAAAAAGGCTGGATGTGATCAACAATACCACCCTCTCTGGAGATGGTGGAGATGGTGTGCCATCGGATACGTCGCTCTGGTTGTGTCCTCTCTGTCGTGCTAAGGATAGAAAGAGGAAGAATAGTAATGAAACACCTGTGAAATCTGTTGGTCGAGAGAAAGAGCCTACGACAACTATTGGTGTAAAAGAGTCTTTGACAACTGTTGGTGTGAAAGATTCAACGACGACGTTGCCGGCAATCACTGATACTAACTTTGTCAACACCAAACGAGGTTGGCAAACCACTAACTTAATTGACCTAGATGACGGCGACACATCTAAAATGCTAAGTTCTATTCAGGAGGGTATCTTGAGCGCTCGACTGGAACTGCCGAAACAAATACAATTTGCAGTAGAACAGGCTCTCATGCCGTTTACCAAGAAGTTGGAGGCCCTTGAACAGTCTGTGATACATATACGTGACAAGTATGACGTGTTTAAAGTATCTATAGAAACTCAAGGCGCTGCTATAAAAAAATTGCAATCTGAAAATGCTGTGTTTCAAGATAAAATCAAAGTGTTGGAGAATCGATTTGAGCTCCAAGAGGATTCTTTTGCCAAACAAAAACAATGGTCATAGCTTCAAAATATTGAGTTAGTCGGCGTGCCGAAAACCACTGAAATTACATTGCTTACTGTGATGGATAACCTGGCAAGTCGTATAAGTTTGCCGCTTGATGCCAGTGAAATTGAGTTCGCCCACAGAATCCAAGCTAAACGACCGGTCTCTGGTCGTCCTAGAGCTATAATTGTGCGTTTCCAAAATCGAATCACCAAGGATAAATTGTTATCAGTACTAAAGAAAGAGCGAAACTTAACCTCAAATGACATCGGAATTGATGGTACGCTTCGAAAATTTTTGTCAACGAGCATCTTACTCTGAAAAATAAACAGTCACTCAACAAGTATAAACTTCTAGCCAAGGAAAAAGGATACAAGTATGTATGGACCAAAAACTGTCGTATATATACCAGGAAATGCAAGGGATCGCCTTTTAATTCTTGTGTCAAAAGAGTGTGATTTAAAAAGAATTGTATAAATGAATTATTTGTAACGTACCTATTCTATTTTTGCACTGTAACCTATACCTTAGTAGCATACATTTGCACGGATGCCACAAAACTAACACTTCACATACATATACACTAAACAATATCCATTACAAATACATAAATCCTATGATAGTATATTTTACACTTACAAATACTTTCCTCTTTTTATTTCACAGTCATACATATACTATCACACGTTTACATAAAGCGGTTGTGTCCAACACCCGCGATCATGCCTACAGTATAATTCGAACCATATTTACAATGTTTTGCCTACATGCACAATTCACTACGACTCGCTTTCTTAAATGACTAACTTAAGTATTGTGTATCAGAATCTGTGCGGAATACGAACGAAAACATTAGAGTTTTATAATAACTTATTAAATATAAATCATCATATTGTTTTATTAACTGAGACTTGGCTGAATGATAAGATATTAGATTCGGAACTCGTAGATTCTCGATATAATGTATTTAGGCGTGATCGTGGCTCTAATGGTGGGGGACTAATGATGCTTTGTAAGAAACAATTGAGCGTGCGTCTCCGAACGGACTGGGATCGGGTCTTTCCGCTCAGTGTCGAATGCATGTGGCTCACAGTGGACGGCCGCGCACTGAATGCGGATCGCGATCTGCATATCGCGTTGGTTTACATGGCGCACCTCGCGAAACGTATTTATTACTTAACGGAATGGGTAAGCGACATTATGGCTGGTAATGACAACGACTATTTGATGATCGTCGGTGATTTTAATCTATCTATCATCTATACAATGGAATCCATCAGGTCCAGTTTTCTTAAAAAGGGGTAGCACGGAGTTGCAAACCGAGGGACTTAATTTAATAAACCAACTGAATTTTTTAGGCTTAGATCAGTATAGTTATTTTAAAAACCAATCTGGAAATACATTGGATTTGTTTTTATGCAACTTTGGTGTTAAGATGACTCAGTGTATGATGCCCCTTGTAATGGAAGATTATAGATTTCATACTACTTTGGACATCGACGCATCCGACATAGTAATATAGCCCTTACCTAAGTTGTTAATTCGTAAACGTCAATTCAGAAAAGGTAGATACTGCAAAATGAACTGTGATCTGAATGAAGTCGACTGGGTTAATCTTTTATCATCTAAGAACGTGTAGGAAGTAGTTGATATTTTCAACGCTGAGTTGAATACAGTTGTTGATAAATATGTGCCAATCATCACATCAAATGGCCACCGTCAATATCCTATATGGTATAGTAAACTATTACGCACCAGGGAAAAAAAATGCAGGATGAATGTTATAAACACTTTATTAAGCGTTCTCAAGATGCAATTAAATCCAATCCTAAAGCATTGTGGTCTTACGTTAACTCGAAGCGAAAATCTGCGACAGGGTATCCTAGCACTATGACGTATATAACGTATATGACGTATATAAACTGTATTTTTATTTCCTGTAATGTTATAAACTGATGCAATAAAGAGATTACATACATATATACATACGTATGAGGAGAAAAAGCTTACAACTGCAGGGAAAATATGTAATGCATTTAGCCGCTTTTTTGAGACACTTCTTATCCAGTCGAGGATTCGCATAATTTCTTGTTCTCCAGTACCATTGACTCCATGATAGTGACATCAGAGGAGGTATTTAAATGCTTAAAGGACATTGATGAACACAAGGGTGCCGGCAGTGATGGTTTTGCGGCTATTCTGTTCAAAAGATGCGCTGAATCTTTGACCGTACCAGTGACTATATTATTTAATAAATCTTTAAATATGTGTCACTTTCCGTCTATTTGAAAAGAAGCACTTATCGTGCCGATTTACAAAATAGGATCAAAGAATGATGTGAGCATTATCGCCCTATTTCCTCACTGAATTTGCTTGGTAAATTTTTACTATATGCTGATGACACTAAGATTTACATGACAATTAAATCTCAAAAAGACTATCAAATGTTGCAAGATGATTTAGATCGACTTTCTCATTATTATGTCGTAAATAAGATAAACGTCAATACCGATAAGTGTGTACATGTTTCCTTTACTCGCGGCGTTGCGTTGCAGTTCCAATATAGTCTGAACGGCTCTCTCTTGAGGAAGGAAACTTCAATTGGTGACCTTGGTATTCTCTTAGACAACAAGCTCACTTTATCTTCTCATGTAGATTATATTGTGTCCAAAGCTTTCAAAAATTTAGGATCTGTATATGAATCCTAAATTTTTTGACCCTGTTTTCACCAAAGAGTTTTGCGATTTAGAGTGTATCAAAATTTTATATTATGCATATGTTCGAAGTCAACTTGAATATTGTAGCTCAATATGGAACCCGCAGTACGTTACTTATGAGATTGCTGTGGAACGGGTGCAAATGAAATTTTTAAACATTTAAATTATCGTTCTCGCATGCCGAATGGTGACTACGTATAATCATTTCAAACACATAACTTGCTAACTCTAAAAAATCGACGCATTGCTCAAGATATGTCACTTCTTTATAATACAGTATCTAGTACCGTTGACTATCCTGAGTTAATAAATACAATGTTAAAACTATGCGCGACTACAAAAAGGTCCCGTCACACAGCATTGCTGTCTGTTCCGCAGGCGCGAACCAACTACGCGGCAAATAGCCTGGCCGTGCGCCTCCCAAAGACGTTTAACAAATTAGTTTCAGATATTGACCTATTTCGATTTCCTAAGAAACACTTTTTAAAGCAAATAACATACAAACTCAAAAATAATAAGTGATGCATTACTTGGCAAATCTGCATGAGTAGTACTGTTGGGTAGGAGACATGATGATTGTGCGGATACTTTGATTTAGTTACCAACATAAGGAACCACTAGATTATGCCATCAGAAGCACATTTTTTCTAATAAAAAATTACTATATTTATTAATTATTTTTAAAACATAATGCAACATGTGAACCGATCCTAAAACTTACCTTTGTTTACTCTCGGAAGGATTTTACATGCACACTCACACCACCAATCATTAACACAACACAATCACATTAACAGATCGCATCATCACACACTGTGCTCCATGCAAATAATATTTTTTCTAATTTTCTTTGGATAGGTGGATTAACGTCGACTTGTTTTTTTTATTCTACTCCTACCCTTATTTGTTTACTAGTTTAAGTAATATAATAGAAGTCTGTAATTGGCCTATGATAAAGTAATGATGTTTCGTTTAACATTTTTGTAACTAAGCTGTTGACTTCAGGTGTAATAAATAAAATAAAATAAAAATAAAAATAAAATGGCAAACAAACAATATATTCAATTCAATTCAATTCAAATAATTTTTATTCAATATAAATATTTTCAGAATACACTTATTGAAAGTCAGTAATAAACAACATAATCAATTATCAATAATAATTAACTGAAATTAAATACACATCACAAAATACAAAATTCATGTATGGTATGGCTACCATGTGTTTAGTCATTGGTATGTGACTTACTTAATATACAATTTAAAATACCAGTACAATGTCATTATGTGATTATAGAAATTGAATATTTTTAACAAACAAATTAAAAATTTGGTAAATCAGTTTCTTAAAAATTCGCATTATAGTTCAGACTATCAAAATACAATAAATGTAATATAATACAATTAAATTACTTAATTAAAAATGTCACGTCATTAAAATAAAATATTACATTATTCTAATTAAAATTAAAATGGCATATCAAATAAAATAAAATGTCAAATTTAATTCAAATAAAATTAATAATGTCAATTATTAAATAAAAACATAAAATAATTATTTCTCCCTAGGATTTTTGTCCTCAAGATAATCCTGTATACTATAATATGCTTTTTTAATTAGTGATTGCTTTATATATCCCATAAATGCATTGTCAGTCATATTTGATACGTTTTCCGGTATTTTATTATAAAATCTAACACTATGCCCCACAAAAGATGTATTTACTTTTGTTAATCTAGTTCTGGGAATTAGTAGTTTATATTTATTTCTTGTGTCTCGGTTTTGAGTATCCTTTGCATTTGTCAATTATGCAATGTATTTTCGAACATACATTAAATTTTCATAAATATACTGCCGAGGAAGAGTCAAAATACCTATCTCTTTAAAGATTTCTCTTAAAGATATCATAGGACCTAATCTATATATAGATCGAACTGCTCGCTTTTGTAAAACAAAAATTTTGTTTATATCAGCTGCTCTACCCCACAACAGAATGCCGTAAGACATTATGCTGTGGAAATAGCTATAATATACCAGACGAGCTGTTGTAATGTCCGTTAGATTTCGTATTTTTCTTATTGCATAAATCGCAGAGCTGAGTTTGCCGGTTAATTTATCTATGTGTGGGCCCCATTGTAGCTTGCAGTCAACTTTTATACCCAAGAATATATATATATATATAATGCGAACTAGCTATCTACTTTACAAAATATAATATAATTATGGCAAAGCCCTCCACTGTTGTGGAGAAGGCTCTATTCAAGAAATTATTTACCAACTAACTGGCAAACATACAGTAATATAGCCTGGTAACTATCTACCTACCTAACAAAATATTATATGTTATTTCAAAGCTCGTTACTGATATTAATATGGTCAATCTATGATTTAGTACCTACGAACTATAGCCAACAAACAGCAATACAATTTGCTAATGTAGCTGAGCAATCCCCAATTTATGGTCTATCTATAAGCAGACAATGAAAAAATAGTTTTATGAGGTAGGGTAAATCCAATTTAGGAGACCCTATTACCACACTATTCTACTAAAAACTAGTAATACCTACAAATATTAGGTATCTGTAATCAGTGAATCACTTATCGGTCTACACCCAGGTGCCCACCCACTTTACAACGCAAATGGCATAAAAAATAGAAAAAGTAAAGTAATATAAATACAGCGGAAAAGCTAAACAGGGGAAAGGTAGACGTTATATTATGAATTAAAGTTAAAGTTAGTTGAGAGGTCTTAGAATGAAGGGGAATAAAATAAAAGAGGTAGGTACCTGCTTAGTACCTACCCTGTACCTAAGGCAAATTTGCAAAAAGGCGGAAGCACACACCCACCGTAGAGAAATAATGTGTGTGTCTTGCTCCGTGCTCGTATTGATGCGATATTGTTAATTTTGCGCAGTCTGT
The DNA here is from genome assembly GCA_905147135.1 of Blastobasis lacticolella. Classification (NCBI taxonomy): domain Eukaryota; kingdom Metazoa; phylum Arthropoda; class Insecta; order Lepidoptera; family Blastobasidae; genus Blastobasis; species Blastobasis lacticolella. The sequence continues at coordinate 16,903,364 of LR990045.1, forward strand.
GTTAGTGTTGTCTAAGGTCAATGTTTTTTGTCTTCTACTTCGCTTCCACTAATTGTCAAGCGAAGAGAGACGGTAAACTGGACCTAGTGAGTGGGTAAACGTTGTTCACTGGATAATGTGAACGCTGTGCAGTTTATAATTGCGTGTTTTGTGTTTAATAAATGTTTATAAGTAGGCGAAACAAACATAACACTCCAATACGCACGCGAATACGTCCACAGTCAAATTCGTGGGGTTACCACCAGCGACTACCTACGTAAATATAGTAGGTAAGTAGCTATGTATCTATTTACTCGGAACTTTCTATATGTATTACTTTGGTACTTTACACATAAATAATAATTAAAAATAATAATAGGGGTCAAGTTGCACCAACTTCCTATGTCACTGTAGTAGGTTCGTACCTATCTGACAAAAGATTGAAGCATGAGTAGGTAACCTGTTTACTTATTTTTTATAATGTTATATTCAACCATGTTAAGTTTACTATGAACAAGATCTATGTTCCGACAAGATGCGTTCTCTTCTTTGCTATCAGTCCCGGGTCAACGACCGCGGCTTTGCAATCTGTTGCAACGACAATCGAGTGCAACACCTATCGCACAGGTACTCACTCACCGGTAGTAATAACAATCAATCAAGAATGAATACGTTTAATAGGTACGTAGGTGTAGAAAGATAGTTGCAATCTGTTTTGAAAATTATTCAAGTCCTTAACAAAATTACCTATTCGAAATATTATACAACGTACATCGACAGGCCTAACTAAATATGTGCGTGAAAGTTAATAAAAATATCAAAACAAAACAATACTCGCCTTTTTTGTAGTCCTCTGATTTCGGTCGAACAAAGGCGACCGTTACAACTTTAGTGTCGTTGTAATAACTTATTTGCCACGAACACTGGCACCACAGAAATCGTAATACTTATTTATTATTATAAACTGTCACAAATTAATTACTAGTTGAAACTTATTAACAATTATAACTATTTTTAAAACAAATTAATTGACGAATACACAATTTAACGTCTTAACCCGGGTATTTTCAACTACCCTCTTCATCACTATCACACGCCCGACCCAAGTAAACTTTATGTATATTTTGGGATTAAATAGGCATTTATGAATTATCTATGTTTTCACACTATATTTACAGAGCTTGTCAAATTATTTAAGTCAAGAAATTAATGAAACCTCAAGATATTAAACAAAAAATTTCATGAAATAAGAATCTTCAACGCATATTCTATATACCTCTACACACATTCTTCAAGCGATAACCAGCGACTTATAATAAACTTAAAAGGTAGTGGTCTAATGCACTTAACTAATAAAATAAAATAACAAAATATTAAATTATTGTACTGATAGATAAACTGAAACGTTTGTTTACAAATATTTGTTTGACAATCAAATTGCTTGTCAAACTAACATTTACACGCTTTTTATCCAAAAGGGCCGCTCTACTTAACCGTGGAGATAGCTAACTTTCCAATCACTTTGGCGATAACATATTACATAGTGAGTAATAGAGAGATATGTGAAAATAACCATATCGGCGTAACCCCTATAGGTACGTACGGGTTCGTGTTGGAATGAAACTTTCATGTTGTTGAGGGAATGCAAGAGATTAGACAAAAAACACACGGTAAACCAATTTGCCGGGCGTCAGAGAGATTTAGAAGATTTTTATATATTAGGAGAAATACCACTTTATCTGTGAGCATGACAAAAATAATTAAGTAATATTATCTATCAATAATTTAAGTCAAAGTGACTATCTGAGGTTGGAATTAGCCCACAGGGTCACTTCACTACCACAGAAATGAAAATAAGTTTAAAGCTTGACCGGAGACAGAGGCAGGCGCGGATCCAGGATTTAGTCGGGGGGGAAGTTATAGGTATTCTCTACTCTAAGAGCGAGCGCCCTGAGTACAAAGAATTTGCCCTTTTTAGTAGGGGAACAATAAAAATAGAGTTTAAAACCTGGAGGAGAATAACGTAGGTAAGTGTGAGCGAGTGGAGCGTGCTCGAAAATTTTCACATTTTGGGTCTTAAAAGCTGCGGTGATCAATGAATGAGCGACCGGAGCGAGTCCGAATTGTTTTATGTTTAAGGTCTTAAAAGCCGGAGGGAATGGAACGAATGAGCGAGCGGAGTGATCTCGTAATTTGTGATATTTTGGATTATAAAAGCTTTAGGTGATCATTAAATTAAAGAGCGAGCTCGCTATTTTAGATATTTTTGGTCTTAACAGCAATGGGTAATAGTACTTTAAGGCGTCACAAAACTAATTTAGGCAAAATCAATGAATGAGTAACCGCAAAGAGTTAGGTAAATGTTAGGAAAAATATCTGAAACCTATGTATGAGCGAGCGAAGCGAGCTAAAGCTGGGGTGAGCAATAAATTAATGAGCGAGCTCGGAATTTTCATCATTTTTGCATTAGGTGCTGTGACTATGTGTAATGCTGATCGTAATAAAAGACTATAAAATAAATTAAAATTATTGAATGAGCAATCGAAGCGCGCACGAAACTTTTAATGTGTTGTTCTTAAAACCTGCTTTATTAATGATGAATGAATGAATGATGTAATAAAATAATGATTGTTAAAATAAATTTTTGAGAATTTTAGGTTTTGTAATATTCGTGAATAGTATGAAAAATTAAGGCAATGAATGAGCAAGCGACGCGAGCTTGAAATTTTTGGCATTTCAGTTCTAAGATGTTGGAGTGATTGATTAAATAAATAAACAAATTAAGCGAGCGCAGCGAGCTTCGTATTTTTGGCTATTGGGCTCATAAAAGCGTAGGCGATTGTAAGTCAGAGTCGGGGCTTAGGGGGGGAGTAATTGCACCCATTGCCCCCCCCCCTGGATCCGCGCCTGGACAGAGGTGACCTGTCAATGGTGGCGCTAGTTCTGCGTTTTATGTAGCAACACCGGAAGAATGTAGTATTCTGTGACAGAAACCGAATGTCACCAACAATGGGACATGGATAAGAAGAAAAGTGGCGGAAAAAGAAACTAACATGTCCCGATTGTGAGATTAGAATAATGACGTTTCGGAAAAGACCTAGCACGCTCCTTCATGGAATTATGATTCTTGTCAAATGTATCAACATTTGACGTAGTAGACGTTGACACCTAAGTTAGACAGAATGAACCAACTAATTTTAAATGGTGTACAATAATGAAGGCCGCTAAATAAGGTTATAGAATTCTCAATAGCGTCGAGTTATATTTCCTCTATATAGTTTATCATTGCCAGTAAAATAAATTTAGTGTACTAGTTTTTCCGCAATGTGTCAAAGTAACCTGAAGTCGTGGTACCCCTATATTTATTTTATTTTTATTTTTGGGCTCACTACCAACTTGGCAAAGAAAATATTTAAGCAACATAAAATTTATTTCAAGCATACACCAACGCTGTAAATATTATCAGGTTCAATAAAGCATTTACTCGTACATTAAGCTTGGCATGCAGTTTGCGAACACCAGTGATGATGGAAACCGCACAGCTCGGTTACATGCGAATCGAATGTTTTAATTAGCAAAACCCAATGAACGATGAACAATGTGTTTGCTTTATCATTGCCAATTCGATTGCATACGACACGGTGAAAATTCGTTGACTCTAAATGCGTTGAGTCAATATAATTAAAATATTGTTTTTTATCTTATTTATTGTTTAGCATGATAGTGGAATTATAACGAAGTGATGGGAAATTGTTTGAAAAAATCACTGGACCTGATAATTGTTCTACAATTTGGAAAAAAGAAATATTAACATTGATGTCCCGGTTGTGCTTTAGCGCACGAGGGCCCGGGGCCCGCCTTAACCATGATTCAGGATTTGGCAGGTCAGATAATTACAGTGGAGCGACTGCCATCAGACCACTATGGCCCTGCTACCAGGGGAACCAGATCAGATTGGATCATGATAACACCTTCAGGCGCCTGAATGGGCAAGTAACCTCACGATGTTTTCCCTCACCGTATGAGCATCGGGCAGCATTCAACTAATGTACATAAGTCAGATAAAACAGTTCTACAATGTTGGTAAAGGCAATTAATCCCAAGTTTCCCTCCACCTACGGCGCGGCGGCGTAATTACGAAATTTATAAAAAAATAGAAGCGGCACTGGTCTAGTAACACCGTGCTTGCTACACCAATAACCAAGGTTCAGCAACGCTCGGGTACCTCGTGACAATATTAAAAAAAATCCAATCTCTTTTTTAGGGTTCCGTACCAGAGTGGTAAAAAAGGAGCCCTATTACTAAAACTCCGATGTCTGTCTGTCACAGGCCTGTATGTTTGGCAATCGTAACAGCAGGTATACTTAAAATGTTCACAGAATATGTATAACAAATAATTCATATTAATAAATGATGAAACAGTGTAGTATACAAGGAGCATGCTTTTTCGTTTTTTGTTATTTCTCTATCGTAGTAACGCCAATACATGCAAGCACAAAACTTTGTGTGATTTTAATACTTACATAAAGTCCACTTTTTATATTTTCCCGTTCATTTCAAATGCAATGCCTATTCAACCCGTTCCCGTTAGAAGCGGATATGTCCTTTTATACACATCCTATTTCCTCTACTCAAAGTTAATTTTCAGAAATCCTTTCTTAGTGCCCAATTACGTCATATTAGGAACCTCCGTGCAAAATTTCAATTTCGGAGATTGAGGATCTAGAAGTTTCGTCTGTACGTTGTTAGAAGTAAGCCAATATTACAAAATTCTAACCCTTGTTTCACCTACCTAAAAGGACAAATTTATAATAATCTTCAATTTATTGTTAATCATTTGTTTGATAGAATATTTCACAGCCTTAGGAGATCAATTTCCAAAAATACGTTCATGATGTTGCAAACCTCCATAAATATTTTAACCTCCTAGTTCCAACGGTTTCGGCTGTACGCTGTCAGTTGTCAGAAATGCAAACTTTAACCCCCATAGGGGATAAATTTCAAAAAATCCCTTCTTAGTGCGCACCCACATCATATAATATACCTAGGTGCAAAATTTCCAGCTGCTATATTAAGCGGTTTAGGCTCTGCGTTATCGCACAGATTTTGTCTACAGTTATATATATCAATATCGACTTAGGCGAATTACATGTTTACCTTAACCCCTACCCTAACCTTTTTCTTATACTACGCAATTACAAACGAGCAGACATCCCACCCGATGGTGAGCGGTAACTGTAGCCCACAACATCAACGATTCGTGCTTTATGCAACCTAAGAATTATGTTTTTGTGTTATGGTACGGAACTTTCAGTATGCGAGTTCGACTCGCACTTGGCCGGAATTTAAGTACAGTCCTGGTTAAACATATTTGGTTTCATTAATTAAAACAACAAAAAAGTAAAAAAACCACCGACCAAGTTTACTTTAACCATTTTTTTTTTCTAAACTACAGACCCGATTCTAATGAAACATAGCTAAGAACCATCACGATTAATCGGGCTTTCAACTACAGAGACACAAAGCCCCAGATACACACGTCAAACTTACAACAACCCTCTGTTTACGCCGGGGGTTTGAACGAAAAATGAATTCGTCACTGGTGCTCTACTCCCGCAACCAACCGAAGCCTCCGGGTGATTATCGCATATTTATCTATAACAGAATCGGTGTCAACACAAAAGTCGCGTCGGGAGCGTGCTGCCGTCGCCTGGGCGCTGTTTGCACTTAATTAGCGGAATCGCTGCAGCGCTTTACGGCGCTCGTTCCATCACCGAGGCCGCGGCTGCTAGTGTTGTTTGCCTTGCTGTTGCCTGATTTGAAGCTATTTCGTGATCCCCCCTGTCTAGAAGAAGATTTGATGGGGGATTACTATGTGGATTTAGTATTTATTACTTAGACCCACAAAAGTGGTGGTAACAAGTTACTTTGATATGTACTTAGTACCTTGATACCTTATTGCTAAGGGGACGCAATAGTATATTTTAAACCAAGGGCATATTGGACTCTACTGTCAACTTCCGAGCATAGCGCGGCTAACTTCCAGCTGCGGTAACTACTTCCATCAGACTACTTTTTTGCCATCTTATAGTGGTAAAAAAAACAAGGTTTTGTCCCAGAAGCGAATATTTATCATACCATATGTGAGATAACTAAAGCACTTAAAGCATCCGATTTATCAAACTCCTCAAAACTACCCTCTATTTGCGTTTCTCGTTAGAAAACTACCTACAACTCTAAAATATTAAACTCCAAACACCCACACTACTGGACCGTTCCAGAAACACCGCACTCCATAAAAATAGGGCGAATAGAGGCGTGCATGCGACTGACAGCGCACTCTTAAATCAAGACAGATCGATTGCATTTGGCACGGATGGGGTGGGATTAGACGGTGAAATGTGGAGATCTTTAAGGCGCCTGTCCCGCGATTAATCTAAGCATGGGTGGTACGCGCTTAACAATAAATAGTGTGTCTGCGATTCTGGTATTCGTACTTCAATATTTTTCAGCGCCCTACGTTTGAAACTACGACTGATATGTCGGGTTTTTGTTTTTCTGGTTCGAGGGATGCAATTTCACAGATTGAATATTTATGAATGATTAAAAATCAATAACGATGGAGTGATGATTTGCGAAAGACTGCGGGTATGCTGGATGCGGCAAGCCGAGGACAGGGTGCATTTTCGCTTATTGGGTGAGGCCTATGTCCAGCAGTAGACTAGGCTAATGATGGTGATGATAAAAAGTCAATGATATACGTTTATTCAATAAACAAGCCTTCATGTCACAGATTCGTAGAGTGTAATGGTACGGGGGCTGGGCGGAGGCGGATGGGCCTAGTTAAAATCCGCCCCGCCCACCCTAGGACTAACCGTTTACTTATAAATAATAAGCTAAATCTATAATATTGTCTACATCTACCTAAATATCCTGACTATTTTATTTCTACCACTAACTGATTTGTCGGTTAAATGCTTTCACCTTCACAGGAATACTGATTAAAGCTATCAAATCGAGGTTCATGAAGGCTTCACGCCTTCATAGTCCGTAGCTGGCGATATGTCACGAACACCTTGCGACACCTTTAACCTATGAAATATGCATAAAATCGTAAAATTTACTGCAAGCTCTCTAGAACGAACTACTAGACTTAATTTATCCAAGCTATAGGTACTGTTTTTAATTACACATATTTACCATTTACTAGAATACCTATATTTTTTTAGCCAGTGCAATAATTATTAAACGAATTTATAATTAAATACATGATAAAACTCCTTAACAGATTTTTCTGGAAATAATCTACCCTGATAATTATAATGACGTTTCTACCTATGTAACGACACGCTGTCGATAACCAAATTTTACGCAAACATATCCGCAGCCAGAATATAGTAACATCATACATACATAATAAAGAATACCGAAGGGATTTCGAAGTTATTTGATCTGTTGGTCCCGAAAAAATGATTTTTGTAACTTTAAAGTTCTTCTTTAAAGCTTCGAACTCCGCGCAGGTGAAACCGCAAAATAACTAGTTGCAATATAAAATTTACACATTTTTTGTAACTTAAAATTTCTTACATCTGAAACTTTAGCATTTTAAGCTTGCTCAAACTGCGAAGTTAGGCAAATGATACCTCAGGGACTGGAATATTTCGCAATCTCTTCTCAGCACGAGATGGGTTGCCTAAAGTTTTTGTAAAAGAACTTCGCCCACGATGTCAGCGGCTCATAGCTAAAACAAGACAATAGACACTCACGATAGTTGAGCAGTTAACTTTTGTATTACAGTTGGGAGTATTCTTTCTTTTTCGTTCAAAAGAAATGCTGCCACTTATATTTTCATGACTATGATTGTTACAAACAGTAGTATAATCTAGGAATACCCATGATGTAACGATGTATTTTTTTTTATTTCTTACCTCTATCGATGATTGTTTGCATTATGGCTTATGTCAGTGCGAAAGGAAGAGCTAAACATATAGGCAATCTACCGGCGACCTGGTCATCGGTCTATCTTGCTAGAGAAAGGCGTGCCCATTGAATCCTTTTGGAAACCTACACCTTTCGTGTGGGCGGACAGCACAATGGCGACGTGATGATGTGCATGAGATTGAGCATGAAAGGGATTTTGTATCTAGGAAAAATTTTAGACGGATTTTTTAGCGAACATTTTCGAGGCTCCACATCAGGATATATCTTCGGCAAATTAACCTCGTGTGCATTGTTCCAAACGTTCGTAACAAAATAACCAACCGCACTGTGCGGAGTCCGCGAGCGGACTGATAAACGTTACTTCAACTGCCCCGAGCCCCCGCGTTCAGCCCAGAAATGTCACATGACGTCACCCACTCTGCCCCCCACCACCGCCTTAGTTGTCGACCTTTGATTGTCGCACGGATGGCGGGCACGGTCTGAGAGGCGCGGGACGACTGGCTGTAGTCCAGCATCGAACTGCACTCGCAGAAAAAAAAACCCGTATAATAGGTCCGAAACTTTATGATAACCTACCCACGTCTATCAAGAAAGAACAAACTGACGAAACGTTTGCCCGCCGGCCGAGAAACTTTTTATTGGACAATGTATTCTATTCTGTAAATGAATACCTTACATATAAGGAAGATTAAATTGTATTTCTTTGACATTCAATGTGGTTATTATATGTATAAAATACAATTAATTTTACTTTTGACATATAAATTAATCTATTGACATTTTTTGCAGTTATTGTTATTATTATTGTTGACATTTGATGACATATCACATTCATTGTATTCATTATTTTGATATTTTATCTTCTGGGTAACTAATTAATATACTTCTAAATGTGATTATATGTATTATTAATTGTATTTTGACATATCCATTGATTTTGTTATTGACATTGTTGTAGTTATTTTTGTTATAGACATTTAATCTTAAATATTGAATTTCTTATTTGTATTTTTGACATTTGATTGTGTAATTTACCAATATTGACATATATTTCATTTATTATTTTATTGAATATTTTACCTCCTGGGTAATTTATTAATTAGAGAAAATTCTTATCTATATTTTATATAAAACTTCGGACTATTAATTTTTTTTTTAAATTAATACTTTTTTAAATAAGTTTTACAATTATGTAATTTTCTATAATATTGTATTCATTTTGACGATCTCTTTTATAGATATATGATGATAAATGTAATATTATTATGTAAACTGTAGAAGAGTAATAAATAAATCTAAAATCTAAATCTATAGTCCTTAGTGTTTACACTGAGATTATTACTCTCATTACGCATTTTTTTTTTTTTTTAATTGTGTAATTTTATACGTAAGTGTTTTAGTTTGATGTAGTTTAAGAAACTTTTAACTTTGGTTGGAAAAATAAATAATTTTTGTTTATCTACAAATCATAACGTGGCCTTTATATTATCTGAGCATCAGAAATTGTGAAAAGTGGGTTTATTAAGAGGAGTGTCCTCCGAGTGGATTTAAAATTTCCATACAACATCCTTGCAACTATGAAATACTATATATTAACAAAAATCTGACTAACTACAAGCATATCTATGCTATGGTTTCTGGATTACGTCTACAAAATTCATTGACTTTAATATCGTAATGATCGTATGATCAAACTACTACTTTGCTTGGAGCGCGCTGGGGCGCTCGGCAAACACTAACCAGCCTGAAATAATTTGTTAAACTTCTAACCTCACAAAATACCCTAGTATTTTATAATTTAATATATCGAATTTTAATTTATTCGCCACTACACTAAGTATATCTAAACATGGTCTAACCTTCGCGTGGTGACCAACAGAAGGTCTATGTAGTGGGGATGAGTACCCAGCCCACGGCGGGTGGTGCGATGGCGGAATTGTGCTGTTGGCACCAGATCGAAAAGTTCTTCAGAACAGTCCCAATAGTACAGCCAATATACCACACGCAAGGAGCCATAGACCCTTCGGTATCCGGTTATTCGGGAATTCGGTTCGGGGAATTAACCGATAGAGCTAAACCAAAACGAAACAAGCTACAAAACAAAAAATCACGGAGATAAACTATTATGTACGACCTATAAATCATTGCCATCATCATACCTAACGGCATATAATATGCCATAAGGGTAGTCACAATATTATTTCATGCCATAACATAATAAAATAATGACATTAGTTTATAGAAGTAATGAGTCGATCGATACACATGATACTAAAACTAAAGCAAATCTAGTCACCGTAATAATATAACCTATCGAAAATGGTATAAAACAATAATTATAGAGACGCGATTAATCCTTTAAAAGTGAATACTGAATCGTGCATATGCAACAAAATACTATCAATTAAGCTTCACTGTAATTTAACTTCAACAACAATCTCTTCAGTCACACATAAACATCTTAGAAGTAAACATCTTAGTCAAAGGAGCACAAAGACATTCTGACACCACGCTGTCTACATGCAAGTTATCAAGAGACTAAATAATACGGAGGTGTCTACATATAATTCAGCTTGCACCTCCATGTGAAGGCACCTTCATTTTATCTCATGTTACCGTAAGGCTCGCTCTAAATCCGGATTAATTAATTCTCAACTGTGTTGAAGTAGGGCTCTTCCCGTTTGGCTTTGGGATCCCATCTAATTTAAAAAGTTAGCTATGGTTAGTATAACTTTCAATCGTTTTTCAATATCGCCATGTACATATACATGAAATTGTGAGGGTGTAGGAATCGACGGAAAAAGAACGCGCGGTCGATCGCCTACCTGCTGGTCAAACAAAATAAAGACACTTACTGGCCTGCCGATGGCTAAAGCTATTAAGACTGTCATGTACGGAACCACATGGAAGAGTTTGGTACAGCGAGTGGTCAACATTTCAGACTAAACACGACCTTTAGCAATGAAAATTCCGACTAAAAAGAAGAAGAAGAAGAGGAGAGGGATGGGGAGCCGATGTGTGCAGGTGGCACAAGCGCCGCAGAGCGTCTGTGGCGTAATGGTTAAGGGGTCCAACTCCGAGGTACCGGGTTCGAACCGCAGCGCTGCCATGTACCAATGACTCTTTTCTGAGTTATGTACATTAGTTAAATGCTAACCGATGCCTGAGAGAAAACATCGTGATGAAACCTGTACATTCAGGCGACTTAATGTGTAGCCGTGGTCCAACTGAACCACTCGGGTTGTCAAACATCAATACAATACAATACAAATCTTTTAGTATACAATTTTTTTTTAACATACCTATTTTTGATAAAACGCTAAGGTTTACGCGAATACGAGTCCTTGTGGACTTGAACTTGTATTATTATCATCATCATCTTAGTTGGGATAGACATCTCATCAGGATGTCCATTACTACACATAAACTTTCCACATCGATCGCCTTTTGTGCCTTTTTTCTACGTTATACGTTTACGTTATACGTTTCGATTTCCTGTGCTTTGTGCCAATTTCTATAATATTGCTCTCATTTGGCAAAGCTAGCCTTCCTGAACGAGAACACCCTCTGCTGTTCCCTGTATCCAAGCCGTTCGATGATAAATCCACGCGGTTTCCATCCTCACTAAATTATACACGACAATAATGTGAAACACCCGTATTATGTACACGAAACATCCCCAAATAGGATTTGTAGGGGATGTAACAGATATTATAACGTACCAAATGCTTTGGTAAATTACGCTTGATGTATGTATGATAATAATTATGTGTTGAGTAATATTTTTACGCGTAGACCAAGTTGTATTACCTAGGTTTATGTACTTAAATTGCCTTTACTAAAAAGCTCTCGAAGTACAGTTAATTTAAGTTTTAGTGAGCTTTATTCCCGAAGTGTTTCGAATAATTTAGATCGAGCTTTTGTGTAAGTTAGTGAAGATAAGCTGATTATAATTTTAGTCTCAATATTTTCTCTTCTCAATCTAAACAGGAGGGAGGTAGTTTGTTGTTTTGTGTTTTTCTGAATTAATAAATGTTTTCAATCAATTTAGAAAGCTGTGCTATTCCCGACAAGTGCAAATGTAAAAGTACCCTACTACAATTAAAATACGAAAGTTTTTAAGGATTGATATATGGATAGATGTTTGTTACTCCTTCACGCAAAAACTACTGACCGGAATTTGACGAAATTTAGCGGTAATGTAACTTATAGGTAACACAGAACAGTACATAGGCTATTCGGTATATGTGCTGTTATCTTGAAATTTAATGTGATTCCCACGAAAACGAATCTGATTTATGAAATAGAATTATACGCTCACGAATTCGCAGGAAAAACCTATTAATATTTATGTGGTATATCATTTTGTAGTAAATCAACACCCATCAACTTTTTTAGGTATTTGACTTTTCAAAGTTAAAGTTAGAATAGGATGGCGTCAAATGTAAAGTTTTTCCTAGGACTGCCTACTTTCTGACTGGGTTTAATTACCATATGGCCGAAGATAGATCAATCATTTCTAGACAACTCCGGACTTGAAACTGTTCAAGTTATAAGTAGATACTCACATACAGACTCACGCCCATATCCCATAGGTATAGGTAAGACTATCGGGTGAGATCTAAGATCGGATATACCTACTACCCAATAATAAGTAACCAATATATTTCTAAGCATCATACTTTAATCTTTAGCAATTTCCATTTCAAGCACAGTGGTGAACAATAGCGGCTTTTATCAGCGACCACAAGTCAAATCAGACACGAGCAATCATTCAGAAATCACAAGCCACCATGAATGCGTACTGGCCTTATCGGGACCCTCCATTTCACGTGTCCATACCCTTTTGCACGGAAACCGCATACATACAGGCAGATTGCCCAGCAATTAGTAAATAGCTTTGGCGAACGTAGGCAAGTTGGTGGTGTGTGTGGCTTTTGCAGGGATTTCGGCTTACATATCGTCACATGACAACACACGTGTTATCTTCACAAGTTCACAACACGCTATGAAAAAGTGTGCATCTATTCGTTAGTATTCACGAATAATCTTTACATCACTGCCTTTAAGGATTGGGCGATAATATTTACGCGCTACGCGTCAGCTATCATCCCCAACCGTGAGCAAGAGTGCGGCCCGGATCATTGTTTTCCAAGTTTCTATGGGTATTCCATTATGGTTTTCAAATTTATCATAGGATCTCGTCAAGGATAATCGTGTTTACCATACCAAGGTTTACTGGAAACTGTCTTGGTTGCACCTAGTTGTTGAAAGATCCTTGAAATGACAGCACCAACGGCCTCTGATAGAGTTTGCACTTTAAGCAACAAGCTGTCCTTTAACATCCATAGTTCCTGAGATAAAAGATCTCGAGTATCCGACAGACAGCCACACATAGAAATAGGCAGAACGACAAATATACGGACAACAAAGTGATACTATGATATCTCTTTGCCCTATAAGGATTCCCTTTATTTTTAAAGGTTCGTATATACTAAAAGACATAACAAATTAGGGGGAAAATACAAATCTTCATTATTTTCTTCTTATTGCTCTATTTCAAACAAGAGCAATTTATATAAAGGTAATAATACTAGACCACAAATGACCTTCTCCAAAAGGGGCAGGTCATGAGTACCCTAACCTTATGGAAGTGAATGAGATGTGTACATGTGAAAGAGGCAAAAAGGTGTGTCAGGATCGTAGCTTGTGGCACTCCATAGTGTCAGCCTAGCCCTATGGGATACGGGCGTGAATGTGTATGCTTTTTTTTATATTAGACAAGACAGGCTTTTGATCGCCATCTCACTTGATGATAAGTGATAATGCGGCTGAAGATGGTGCATGTCCGTCTTGGAACAGCAAATTCACTCTAGCCTTGAAGGCGTACAGATTATATTGACCAGGGAACACACTCGCAGGCACGTGTTCCATTCCTTAGCCGTACGCATTATAAAGCTCAATAATACTGCGGCGGTGACGGGTAATATGTAATAATACTAGCAGTAGACTGGTGATGATATAATTCAGTAGTAAATATCGCACATTGTTGACTTAATACCCGAGTTCCTAGTAAACAGAATATTCCTCCATAGCACGACCATCCCGCATCATGTAACCCAGGCCAGTGCAAATTATGTAAAATATCCGACACAGTCGTCCATTCAAATTAATTAAATCTCCTTCCGGTAATATGCTTGCTTAATTTTCATTGACTTTACAATTAGCCATTCGGGAAAAGCCGAATTCGTTTGTCGAATTTGATTTCCTCTCCGTTTATGCGATACAGCATCAACCAAGGAAAACGAATACGAATAAATAACATTTATTTTGGTTTCGATGTACTGACCGAAATTGAGATTTGTAGATAGCTCAACACCAAGAAGCTGTTGAACAGGTATTAGATGGAATGGACTCCTTTTGGCGAAAAACAAACACGCCTGAGTTTTCGATGCGTTGAACGCCACCAGATTGGCTTCGCCCCGATCAGAAACTGCCTTGAGAGCTTTGTCCAAACGATCAACCATGGCCTCTCGACAAGACTGAATATCGTCCCTGTTGGTTTTTGCCTCTGACAGATATCTATCCGTTACTGTGCTGTCATCTGCGTACCCAAAGGTACCTGGTACAAGCAGATTGTTAATATGCAAGAGGAATAAAGTCTGTCGGACAGTACAGATCCCTGAGGAACTCCGGAGAAGTAATGACGGCTATTGTATGGAGACCCTGCAGATTGTGACTAAAGTATGAAATTTGATGAACTACAGATGTAGCCTCAGGTCTAAATTAGCAGATTAAGCCCCAAAGAGATTGGAATTGGATTTTTTGGATTGGATTGGAAGACCGAGTTTAGTATCATTTTCGTTTAAATTAGGGATGGAAAATTCATATTTGAAGTTCAATTATTTTTCTGAAGGAAAGTGAAAGCCACATTGCACTATATATAGTGCTGTATATAAATAGTGCAATGCTCGCAATGTCCGGTATCTGGATAGGTGACCGTTTCGTACTTTGAGGCTAGTCCAATTTCAGCACGACAAGCGGCTCGCCACTCGATACGTGTGCCTCCTTATACCGTTAGCAAAGCTAGATTGACGTATAAACTAAACTTGAATGTTATTCAAGGATAGTTTATTGAAAAAAGACTGGAAAGTCATAGCTACCTTCAGATGGTAATTTTTCTCCAATTTCCCTTTTCCGATCTCTTTTTTTCGAATAGTAACTATGGATAGGGGGGTGACCACTCCATACACAGGAAGCTGGTTCGGAATGTGTCAGTCTAATACACCCTATCAATCAGATAACTGTGTGCGTTAACTGATAATGTTGCATTACTAGAATAAATAAATGCGATAACTTAATTAATATTTTTGTAACTATGGATAGTATCATAGCCACCTACAGTGATAATAGAATCAGATATGGTTTTCTATTAGTGATGAAATTTTTTAAATTGGTTAAGACCATACAAATAAACAAAAAATAAACGGCTTTCTATCCGGTATTGAAAACTCATGCCACCAAAAAGATATGGAGTACGGATTAGCAAGTTTAACACGAAACAAACAAGAAGTTTATGTAGATAGGTAAGTTGCTAACTCTGTTCGAGTAAAATATTGAGCTTCTTAAGTAAACATCTAAAACTCGACAAACAAAGTTTATTCAAACAATATATTGGTCCGGTGACGCGTATCGCATCGCAAATACAACAACGCCAAAATTCCGACAGAGAACAACTACAATCAAATAAAGGAACAAGATAAAATAAAACGTATCGCTTGTAGGTAAGTGTAGGTTATTGTACCGCTATCAATCGAAGGCTCCTCCGCCGAGGGCGATAAAAAAGGTTTCGACATTTCAAAATCTGAACATCTTTCAAAACGCGCCGATGTTTGATAAATACGACTCTGATGGAATATAAATTAAATAAGTCGTAGGATCTTCTCGCTGAGATTTTTATTGATGGCAGTAATTTATTTGAGCGGCGCCCGCAGTGTGCTCCCGGAGAAATATGAAAGGCATTACAGCAAAAAGGCCTCACCGAATTTATGAGCATTTCTCTCGCAGTTTGATAACGTTCGAGTTTTCATGGCGGCGGCAGGTTTGAAAATGTACGCCAATTGGCTTAAAAGCCCGGATATCAGAGCTACATCGAGCCGGTCCCCCGCTTTGCCATTTGAAATTTAGATTTAGATTTATTTCATTATCACAATCACTCAAACGTAAATTAACACCGTTCTACAGGAAATTGTCTTAGCTATTATTACGTAAAAAATACGTACGTAATATGTACGTGACTAATAATAGCCAACCAAAGTAGAATTAGTCTACGCTGTCCAAGTACAGTAAAAGTTCCGTGCATTGTTTAAATTAAAAGAAAATTAATTTCTAAACGTTCAAAATTGTTAGTTAGATATAGTTAGCTTCATTTTGTTCCTAAAACACTTCCCTGTGGTTGCTAACAAAATTTTTAGAAGACCAAAACAACTTAGTTAAGCATCGAACTCGTACTGTAAACTGACAGCTCCGGAGAAATTGTTGTGGCAGAGAGCCAAATTTTAAAAGCGTTCCTACATTAACAAGTATTAAGTTCGCTGTAAAATAGAATATTCGAGTGCCACTCTCTTTCCCCTGTACCTATGGGCGGAACCAGCGCTCTATTTTGCCAATAGTATCTATCTACATGACGTTTAGAAGTAGAAATTAGATATTACGAGTATATTGGGTCATTACCTATCAAATTGGCGTTTCTTTCTCACGTATACATTTTCTAAAATATGTTTAATTGTAAATAATATATCAAAATGAATACTTGTTTTCAAAAAAAGAGTATGTTTAGAATTCAGTATCTCCCTTAAATGAAAAAAAAAAGGATTTTAAATTTTTCAAAGGGTTTGCAAATACCCCTTTTCATTTGTCGTCGTTTTGCCTCTTTAAGCCTCTACCAGCTGTAATTTTATGAATAGCGTAGTTAGCACAATTAAATAACCAGTTAGCGTAATATTGTTTGATTGTACTTATAAAGTTTCATTGAGATCGCATTTGGCATTTTCAAGGAATTAAAAAATTTGCTTATATGATCATTTCAGTTTCCGTCATTTACACGGTACGAAACGCCAATTTCATAGTTTTTAAAATGCCACTATCAAAAACGTTCTGCAGCACATCCAGAGTCAGATGAAGATCTCAGGTGTACCTACAACATGAGCAGTTGGCGAAATTATGATCATGACATTGTTATTATTACTTTTTCACACCTCTGACGATATGCTTATGTTATGAAATCTATACATAGTATAAAACAGTATAATATATGAACGCTTAGATCTATTAAACTACGCAACGGACTTTAATGCGGTTTTAAACAATAAATAGAGTGATTCAAGAGGAAGGTTTCAGAGCAAGAAAAAAGGGTAGGTTGGGGTAAAGTAATAAAAATAATACATATAATGTAACTAACATGGATAAATAAAGAAATGTAATCTAAGAAATTTTTAAAATCAAGTCACGCGAGAGTTACCTATAAATCAGTGACTAAATATTAGACCATTCTAAATGGTAAATGTAATTAAGCGTTGACCTACTCGTTGAAATGACAGAAGTCCGTTAAAACGCGAGGCAGGTGTTGCTCGCCCCGCCCATCTCCGGTGCAAAGTAAAGCGTAGTTCTTTGTTCGTTGTGGTGCCGGCGAAATGCTATTTATGTTGTAATTAATTTCCCAGGTGCGCTGTAAACAACTGCTGGGAACTTATCCCGTGTTTACGGCTGTTCTTGCTACGTTTTATGCAGCCATCAAACTGTCGAATGGAAAATTATGACCCGTACGGCAGTCCGTGGACTGGCCTATGACCCAATGTGATATATGTGATTTTAAATAACTTACTTACTAAAACTAAGTTACTATTTATTCTACAGAAAAACAATATAATTTTCAGTAGAGAATCCATGCTAAGGGCGCATGCACTTACATAATAATTTATATTTATAATATAAATTATAATAATCTGTTATTTTCTCGGAATCGAATCAGAAGTAGTACCGTAAATGCCATAAGTTTGAAATTATTTGTACACAATACGTCCATAACTTTTAGGGAAACGTCAAGAACCATAATGCAATAAAGGGAAAGTGCTCCGCCGGTATAAATAAGGACCAAACTTCGAGCACTAGATGGGCATTGGGCGCCCTCTATCCCTCTATTGTGCCAACTAAAAGGGCGAATTTTATTAGACATCTAGCCTTTGGGGTCATCAAAGTTTAGGACGTGTCGTAAATTCTACATTTTCCTCTAGATTTTGAAAAAAAATATAAAAGAGAAAAGTGTTCGCCACGGAAAGTTCGCCGAGTGTTCTGAACTTCGGCATTAGAAAGGAAATTATCGCGGGCGTGAGGTATAATTTAAGAAGTTTTGTTGAACTCTGAGGCCTGCGGGGACAAGTTTTTAATGTAAGCAGCGCTAACAGCCAAAAGCCCGACACGACTATTGTAATAATTAGGTGTTCGACATTTCTTTTTGTTGGTGACACCAAGTCAATATTGAAGGAAGTAATATAATACTATTTTAAAAAACGTAATATATAATATAAAGTCGTAATATTTTAAAGAATGGGAAGTAGGGGTTCACAAAAACGTTGATATAACCTTTGTTGGTCAAGGCTAGACTTTTTGTATTTTGTTGTTAAATAACAATCAAATCTAATGTCTTACACCGCATACTTTTGTTTGATGACCCAATGCTGAAAATAACCTTTAATATTGAATATTATAGTACGTCCCTTATAAAGGGTAAGTCGGTAATAGAAAGGTAATAGGGATAACTCCGAACAAGGTGCTACGCATGCACACATTAAATCTCAAGAGATGTCAATGTCAAATAATTGTCGTGGTGATTCTTACGTATTTATTGAGTTTGTCTACATCAAACGATCCATATAAAAGTAGTAATGTAATGTGGACAATATTTATAGTAATAATAAAAAAGTGTAAAAGTGTAAAAAAAATTCGATAATTAATATGTCGGCCGCAGCCCGTGGAAGAGCCAGCAAGAAATACAAATCACGGCTATCGTCGGAAAGAGGATGCCATGGGCGACACGTGAGTACCCCAATGTCCGGCGCTGGGCGAGCGAAGCGGTTTCGAAAGCGTCTCAAAGCTGCCAAGGTAGACGTTTCACGTAATAACCAACCGTGTGTTCCGACACAGCTCCACACTTTTTTGTTTATTTCTAAATATAATTATTCCGTACGAAATCTCTTATAAAATGTCCCATAACATCTCATCCATATCGGAGATCGGTAGAACATTCATCAATACCGGATTATGGTCCCTGATACGGCTTACTTACATCTTCACGCTCAATGGCAGAATATAATCGCGTGTTAGCACAAGATTCACGGGTGCTGGAATCAGCTATATAGTTTCGTAATAAATCACTAACTATTTCTCGCTTTTGATAAACTAGCTGTGGGCGAGAAAATAATATTTTCTATCTTTTCTCTTAACAGTGGCGAGCGGAAGCGGCGGCGTGTCGGAAATCGAGTGTCGACTACATGGTGCTTTTATTTATTTTAACATCTCGTCTGCAGCATCCGGGAAACAATCGTTTGTTACGGATCTGCCGATAGTTTGTAATATATAGAGCCTTATGTAGCAGATTGTCTAGATAAACATCTTGTTTGTTTACAAGGGAAAATAGAATGGAGAATAAACGAAACTTAGAGACAAGGAATAACATAAGCTACTTATTGCTAGTAGGTAATAGAAATAAAAATTTGTATCCAAATTATTTCTATATATACACTATTCCTAAGATTCCCTCGCCATAATTCTAAATTGATTAAAGATGCGTATAATTAATCCGATTATCAAGTAAGCTGAAACTTGATGCAAGGTAGAGGCCCCAATTTGAGACACAAATCCGATAGATGTTCATTACATGTATTTTTAGAAGCGACCTTGAGTCCAGCAATATTTATTTATTTATTTGTAGGAGTACCAACCGCTGTACATTACAATGTATAAAGTTCTAGTATAAAACAGTAAGCCAATTATAGGTCCTCGCCAGTAAAGACATCATATATAAAAAGCTACACAAGCACACAAACACGCAGTAGCGCGTACAATAGGCACTTAGGTAAATTATGAAATAGATTTAAAACGAAAAAATTAATAATAAGAAATAGAGAAGTACATATCAACACCTGCAGTTATAGTAGGTACAAACAAGAATCACACAAACAACATACACCTTGACTTCATGGAACGCCGTCAAAGAATGACCGCGTTAACAACCGCCGCACAGATTCGAGTTTACTATTAAATAAATCCAAATCATGATCCTTGCACAAACCATTAAACAAACTACATGCACGCCACAAGAATGTATTACGCCGATAATTAGTACATGGATTCGACAATGATATTATACAGTTTGAACGCAGGGCTCTGTTTGGAGATCTAAGTGATATTGCCATCAAAAGATGTGGACAATCTATGATACCCGAAGCAATCTTAAAAAGGAACCCTACATCTGCAATTTCACGCCTTTTAAATAGTGGTAAAAGGTGATACTTTTTACAAAAGATTAAATAGTCTTCAGACCGAAAGTGGTCACCAGTACGGAAGCATAGGTATCGTAGGAATCTCTTCTGGATACTTTCAATACGATGCAGGTACGTGGCATAGCAGGGATTCCATACCTGAGAGGCATATTCAAGGTGACTCCTTACATAGGTACAGTAAAGTATCTTGATAGTCTTAACAGAAGTGAAATCCTTCGAAGCGCGCATTATAAAGCCCAACGCTTTCGAAGCCTTGGCAACAATGCTATCCACATGGCTATCGAAGAGAAGTTTCGCATCGTGAACTACTCCCAAATCTCGCACTGTGACCTCTCTGCCAATCAACTCATTCTTGAGGGTGTAGTCATAATGAAGTGGAGCTCGCTTTCGACTGTAAGTGACAACACTGCACTTCGAAGGATTCAACTCCAGGTTATTAACCAAACAATAGTGCTGGAGCCGATCAAGGTCCAATTGCAAGGCCTCAGCATCATGCAAAGAATTAACGCTGGCAAATATTGTCATGTCATCTGCGAAGCAAAGTAAATGTGCGTGACGGAAACACTGGTCGATGTCATTTACAAAGATAACAAATAATAATGGCCCGAGCAAGGATCCCTGGGGAACACCGCTGGGAACAGATACCCACCCAGATATGTAATTGTTGATGACCACAGCCTGTGAGCGGTTGTCAATATAGGAGGAAAACCACCTGAGCAGGTCTCCCCTTACACCAATCTTCAATAACTTCGATAATAAAATGTTATGCTGTATTCTGTCAAACGCCTTACTATAGTCAGTATAAATGACATCAACCTGTGAACCGTCTTCCATGGCTTCTGTTATGATATTATTAAGCAAAGTTAGATTAGACACAGTTGATCGACCTCTAAGAAATCCGTGCTGAGTGTCGCTGAAAGATTGTTTAAGGGCTGGGTACAACTGCTCGTAGACGACTCTCTCCAGAACCTTAGAAACAATACACAGCTTAGAAATAGGACGATAATTTGTGATCTCACTTTTAGAACCTTTTTTATGCACTGGTGTTATGAAAGCGCGCTTCCACATACTAGGAACAGAACCGGTAGCTAGAGATTTCTGAAACAATAGTGCTATGGGATCAGAGATAGTTTCTGCGCACTTAACTAAAAATAAGGCAGGTAGATGGTCCGGCCCGGCTGTTTTGCTCGGATCCAAATCCTTGAGCATCTTAACAATAGAAGTCCCATCAACATAAATAGAGGAGATGTCCGACACCGTATTCAAGGGGTCGCTGTCATAGTTGGTTGGAATAGAACTAGGTGAATTCAAAAATGTAGAATGGAAGTATGTAGAAAATGCATTACATATACCTTCTCCTGTTTGTAATACCGAATCGTTGTACTTCAGACTATTGGGCATTACGTTATTCTTCGATTTCGACTTAAAATATGACCAAAAAAATTTAGGGTTTTCCCTTATGGAATTTTCGACTAACTGAATATAATTACAGTAACAAGATGCCTCCAGTGTTCTGACTCTGTCACGTAGTAACTTATAACAAAGCTCATCGGACCGGTTACCATAGTTCCTAAATTTTATTAAATACTAACGTTTTTCCTTAATCGCTTTGATTAATGCTTTAGAATACCATTTTGGATACGATTTATTTGAAACTAATGTCGAAGGGACATAAGTATCCCTGAGACGCGCAAAAACGTCATAAAAAAATGAGGTAGCATCGACGACCCAGCTCATCAATCCAATCCACACTCAATATCTCCTTGTTTATAGACTCGTAATCTCCTTTGTCATATAGGTATTTAGTATATTTAGATCGATCCAGGTACTCCTGGATAACAAAGGAGATTTCACAAGTGAGAGCACCATGGTGTGGATCAACAGGGACAAGAGGGTCGTCACTACAGTCCGAGACCACCAATTTAGTTGACGCGAGGAACAGGTCCAGCGTTTTCCCATAACTATTTTTAATGTTATTATACTGTGATAAATTCAGTGAGTTAATGGTATCAATTAGGAGCAACTCATCACTGGTGGTGTAATTAGAAGGGTCGCAGGAGCCTTCGTCCGTAGAAGTTGACCATGTAATGTTACTCATATTAAAGTCCCCGGCAATGATAAAATTACTGTCACAATGTCCATTAACCACTAATTCTAAATTATTTAAGAAGTTATGCAGTTGTTGCGAAAATGAAAAGCCAAGATTCTGTTTACATAAGTAAACTACACAGATATGCAGATTAACTGTATCTGCTGCACGAATACCCTTTAGGCAAACCGTCAACCAGAGATCCTCGGCACTGCAGTGGAAGGCAGGTTGAGGTATGACAGTTAATTCTTTACGAGTAGCAATAAGAACACCGCCACCGTACCTCTGTTTCGTTTTTGTATAATCGCGATCTCTCCGCCAGACAACATACCTATCGTCAAAGAATTCCGCGTCCAAAATCCCCTCCAGCAACCAGGTTTCGGTAATTATAATTATATCATAGTTTCTCAAACAATGGCTACGATAAAAGATTGCTGATTTAGTTCGCAAGCCCCTAGCGTTCTGATAATAAACACTTAACTTACGATTAGAAGCCATTTAAAGGCGTAATATAAGAAAAAGCCCACTAAAAACCAACATTCCATTAAAGTAACCTCCCATTTTAAGTTAAAACTTCCATTGTAACAAGTATTTAAAAATTCATCGAAAATAAATAAACTGCGCGAGCGCAAACAGACATAGAACGGTACCATGCAAGTGCGAGCGAGCGCGGCATAATACAATTCAATAGGCAGTGCGAAAGAAATAGATAAAAAGTGCAGGAAGCGTTGAATAGCAAAGCGATGTGCGGTCAAGTTAGTAAGACGGTGCAATAAGCCAGGTATGCGCAACATTTTAGGTTGTGAGTTAGTGCGGTAAAGAACGATTATTAAAACATTTAAATTAGTGATTACAACAAATACAAGTAAGCAAAATAGACGCAAGCAAAATGAGATACGCTTTACGGTAATTTGTTTAAATCTCCATCCTTCTTTATGATAATAATCCAAGAAGAATCGTTCTTTCTCACGTGGATCTTACAGTATTTAACCCAAACAAATTGGTATTCTTTTTCTTTTGCTATAGCCTTCGTCTTTGTTAACAGCTGCTTGTTGTGCGGAGTTAAATGATCGTTAACATAGATTCTCTGGCTAGTATCACCAGCGCCAAGAACGTCGAATGTAGACAGCTTCTTACAAGCACGGGCGGCGGCGACGAAATCTTCTTTATGATATCTATTGTGGAATGTCACGACAATAGACTTCTCATTAGAGTTGTGAATAGGAACTCTAGCGATGTAATTTATGTCAGATCTATGAAGATCGCAGCTAATGGCTTTACCAATATTCTGCGCAACTGTTAAGAGATTTTCGGATTTTCTTATTGGTACACCTCTTATCTCCACATTGTTTAACCTGGATCGCTGGTCCCTGTCGGCAATTTCAGATTTCAATCCAGCAACCTCTGCCAAGGTAGCACTCAAGGTCTCCTCCAATGACTTCATCCCAGAGATCTTATCCTCCAACACCGAAATTCTGCCATTGTGTTCGTCAAGAGTTGAACCGTAAAATTCAGTGGCTAACTTAAGGTCGGCTATATCACTTTTAATGCCTTTAATATCTTCGAATAGTGCTGGAAGATCGACTAGCTGTTTCTTGATAGCCAAAATCTCCTGGAATACCGTGGACAAAGACACCGAGTCCGAGCCGGAAGGCGAGGGGGTAGTAACTGCAGCGGTAATAGCTGGAACTGGAGGGATATCAAGGGTGACAGGGCTAACACTACCGCTAAGCTTACATTGGGAGCATTTCCAGACGGCTCTACGCTCAGTACCAAGTTTACGGTAGCCAGCCTCAGTGATGTTGGCGCAGCAAAAGCCTAGATTCTTCTTGCAATAACTGCACTGCACGCCATCGTTAAAGTTTTCACCACACAGAGCACAATTCATTTCGAATGAGATATTTATTAATTTCTTATAGTTTAAAAAATAAAGGTTGAGGAGCCCGCAGCGTGGACAAAGCAAAGAGTGACGAGTCCGGCAATAAAACAACAATGAGCCGGTCAATCCGCGAGAAAAAGGTCGCAAGCGCCAGGCAGTCGCAGTTACTTAAGTGTTTCGCTGAGGCACCTCCTCTTCCAACGATGACGGTCACCTCGACAATTTCCTAATTGAGTTATCGGGTTATTGTACCTCAATTGCAATAATTTCGCTTGTATGGATTAATAAAATCGATGCACTGACACAACACCCACAACGCCAACACAAACTGGTAACAAATTAGGCACTTTTGAAGCGATTTAAGAATTAAATGTTAACAAGCGATCTACACCGTGTCGGTAACTGTGTATTACTATATAGCTGCTGTAAGTTGTAAATGGACTTTTTTCAATTGGAAATCATATCCACCCATTGTAACACCTATAAGGGCAAATTTAGCTAGAATTCGTGAGTAACAACTAAACTTAGGTATGTTTAAAGTTGCTAGTTAATTCGATAATAATCTATTTACCCTGGTTAGGGTCGTTTTCCTGTCTTGTGAGAATGTCATAATAACTATGCGATTACATAGGACGTCCACTTCCAAGGCGTGAACAATGAACTTGTGTGATAAATAGAATAGAAAGAAGTAGATAGGAAACTTAAAACCCGGACTGCTATTAAAAACTGAAAAGCTAACAACAAGCCGAATGTTGTAAGAAAATAAGTGTACATAGTGCAAATGTTAGTTTAATTTAAACTTTAAAGAAGATTTACTTATAGGTGGGCACGGATAGAAATTTAGAATAGAACCCCGCCTGCTTTCAAGTTTAAATTAAACTAAAATGTTCACCATGATGATGAAATCAGCTCTTATGCTCTTCATTTTGATACTCCACTCAATGACATTCTTAAAATTATTTTTAACTTCTCGTAATGCGCCATAAAACCATTGTGTATAAAAAAAAACGACACTTGGATTTTTGAGTCGATTCTAACGATACCTAACTGTCGAAAGCCATCCAACCGTTTACGATACGAGCTAATAA
This sequence comes from Blastobasis lacticolella, assembly GCA_905147135.1. Classification (NCBI taxonomy): domain Eukaryota; kingdom Metazoa; phylum Arthropoda; class Insecta; order Lepidoptera; family Blastobasidae; genus Blastobasis; species Blastobasis lacticolella. The sequence goes on from LR990045.1 coordinate 16,928,900, forward strand.
AATAAATTACAAACATAATATACATGCATACCATACATACAAGATACGCGCTCAAACCTAACCCTTCCTTTTCGGTTGGATAAAAGATATTGTTATTTATGTACGATCTTAGTCACCGTTTTTACTCCTAACACTATTTACAAGAAACGGTGCTCTGGCTAAGTGACATCAGTCGAGGTGCCAATTATACTGTCGTACCTACCACGACACGAATAATTATAAGCTAGTAACGAACAGGAAAATGTCCTCTACAACTCCACTATGGAGTTTTAATTAGGTTGTTTCAGTGGCCTTCGTTTTGTTACAAAAACAGAATACACGACTGAGATAACTATCCAGATATATCAGAAAAGCACAATAATATTAAACCGTCACGGGGTGCCAATAGGCTCCAGACTATTCTGGTTGGATCTTTGACAACTTGCGCGGTCCAGCTGGTTAGCCGGTCTGCCACGTAGAGGTTCCATGTTCGATTCTCTGCCGGGCAGAAATTGAAATGATGAATTTTAATTTCTGTTACGGGTCTGAGTGTTGTACGGATGTATAAAAAGTATGTATTTAAAAATTTATTTCAGTTTAACAGTCAGATTATCAGTTGCCTAGCGCCCATAATACAAGCTTTGCTTACTTTGGGGATATATGGCGCTACGTGAATTGTCCAAGTTTATTTATGATTATTATTTATTATTAGTCTCAGGGTCTCCGAAGACCTTCGTCATCCTCGATTCACCATGTATAGGAGACACGCCTAAAGACTGTCGAGTTCGTTGCGGTGCTGAAATTTGACTTGCCTCTAAGGACAAAATGCTAACACATGCAGTTCAATGACTTTAATATAAGTAAAGGCTTTAGTTATAAATGTCGTAAGCTTACTGCCAATAGACGAGGGCCCGAAAAATCATCTTCACTTGTAATATAATTTCCATCCAAAGAGCAACATCAACATCATCAACAAAAAGAACTGCATTTTGAACGTAACAAGAGCAGGTATACTTCTCGTAGCGATCTACATTGTGGATGCCAGCTGTAATACTATAAACTGGAATAACTTCGAAAATATCGCTCACGAAAATGTAAGAAATTTTATGGTTTCTCTGAAAATTGTATAATAATTTTTTGGCCTTGCCGGCCACTATTATTTTAATCCAAAATGAATGGTATCCTTTTTGTACGTTTCCCTTCGTTGCATTTGAGTCGGCAGATTCGCGCGTAAAAGCGTCAAAAAAACTCTCCTGCAAACATTGACAAACTCACTATGTCTCGTAAATTTCTCGTGCGACCGTGGCCTAACTTGAAAAACCAGAATAACACCGCCGTTTTCTTTGTTGTCACCGTGACGTGCAACCGCGCGGCGCACCGCGCAGTGCACTGCACTGCATGAGTGGACATCGAGCCTTAGATACTCGGTATATAGTTTTGTAGTTTAGACATACGCGGCGACATACTTATTTAAATATGTATATATAGTAAAAGTAACGGTATAGTATGTACAGACAGTAGGGATATTCAAAATTGCAGAAATCGAACCCAGTGCGCGCTTGCCACTGAACCACTCAGGTCGTTCGATAATAAAAATATAATAAAAATATGAACATGAAGTAGAGATCTTCATGAACAGAAAAAATTGCACATAAGACAAATCTTCTTAAACAAAACTACGTTCACTTTATTTTGTGTAGCCAGTATAATTTATTGTTGTTCCCGATATGCTACGAACCAAACTTGTATCTATGAGAATGTCACAATCTCATTGTCATATTGTTTGTGTTTGGTAAGTTCTAATAATTTATTACCCTAAAGGGGCTACGTTAGTCGAACTCTGCGACTTGGTGACATTAAAGTTTGTGCAAACAAGAAAACGGCTAGCGCCCGCATCCAAAGCAGGCCAAATTACAAGTCACTAAGAACTAACACACACAAAGTTTGCGGTTAGACACAACCAGTTACACGGTCTTGCCCGTTAGCGTTTTATAGAACAATTAACTAGTTCAGTTTGAATGTTGGATGTTATATAGACTACCGTTTAAGTAGGTCTAAAATTCCAAACAGGTTAGACTGGTATGAGGATCAGTCACGATTTAGTGAGATGAATGACTGTGAAGAAGATTTTATATCTCTTAAACCAGAGAAAATATATGCGCTAGAACACTGTGATTTTGGCATGTCTGATGGCGTCATTCGACACTCGGGTAAATCTTAAGTAACTAGTAAAAATGCACATATTTCATTGGGCTTGACATTTTCTTCAAACCTATATAACATAGGCCTTTCAAAATGGATTTCAAAATTCTTTCGCTGGGTTTCGTTGCTATGAATATATGTTTAGATTTTATCGACAAACCTATAAAATTCTACCATATGATTGGACTGGATCCTCATTGGACAACGAATAATATTAATTTAATCTAGAAATGTTAATCCCAAAGCTCCAATGTCAGGTGTCTTAAATTCAAATTTTACATGATGATGATCTTTGTTACGGATCTGAACATTACATGATGATCTTTATACATATATTATTACAGAAGAATACTAAAAATATTAGAAGAATGTGATTTTAAAATTTTATTAAATCATTAATTCAGTTAATTAGACAAGAATAGGAGACTCCACGTTAATCCATGCTATAATATCTTCTTTAGTTGTAGATTGACTTTTCCGAGTGTCAGAAATACCAATTTAACCCGTTACTATATGAATTTTTAGATGTGCAATAAAAATATTTTTAGCATAGAAATGTTTTGTTTGGTTTAATTAATAATATAGAAAAATAAAATGAGTACAAACCTTTAAATGCAAATGAATCCACAATTATAGTAGGACCACGCTAACTCCGAATCGCTTTAAAAAAAAACTCTGTATGGCAACTCATGCCATGTCTTTTATCCAACATAGAACGTCATTCATAAAAGTCATAACAAAGAATTGGACTGACTTGGAAAATATTGTTAAGGCGATTGGCACATTGGAGCGCGGCACCGTTAGTTCCTTTTTACGCCACGTTTATGATGTATTCTTGATCCTTGTCGGCTTTGGCTTTTATATATTGCATTGAACAATCAGAAAATTTCCCCACAAAGCATTCGATATTTTGTACATTTCATTAGGGACAGCCCGCGGATTCAGCCAATATATACTATCTCTTTGGATTCAGTACTAAATTCAGTACGTATTACAGTTGACCTACATGGCAATATTGACGCGGGTCAAATGTGTCATGCGTGATTTCCATAGAAACCGATGACATCTCAAAGAACTTTATGTCACGCACAAACGCACGTCACGCACAACCGTACAGTGCTGCGTGCCAGTGTGCGAATCGCCTAAATAATAATAGGCAATGACTGACAAGGACAGATTATCCAATCGATATTGCCATATCCACACTTTATAATTTCTACCACTGCCAGTCGATTCGGACTTGCGTGGTCCTACTATAGCTTCGTAGTGAAAACTAGTTAGAAACTGTTCATCTATCTGTTATGTTACTATTTGCAGAATATGACTTTAAACCCTGCTGATATTATTATTATGCATTAATACGAAAAAATACATAAAGCTACGTAAAGGGTAACGTCTTTTTGTTTCCCTATTTTCACCTTTGTAAATGTAATTTTTTCCACCAAAGCAATACGTACCTTTGAGATTTTGTTCTTGTTTATTTTACTCAATTTCCTTGGTTTTTTGCCCAGAGCTTTGCCTGCTCCATATAAAGGACGTTCTTTTAAATAAGAGTGATCATTTCACGGTGAATTAAAAAGTAATTAATAAAGCTGGAAAGGTTGATTCTTCTGAGACTTGGGAGAAGGCTGAGTGGATTTATTTTATAAGTAAATCGCCTATTTTAGGAGTTTCAAGTTGTATAAATCTTCAATAAAAAAAATTATGCTACTCAGTGACAAACGAGCAGAGAGTTTACCTGATGGTAAGTGGTAACTGTCACCCATAATGTTTACATTGAAATTATTATGTTATAAACATATTGTATACGTTATTTAGAATACAGTTACTATCTAAACTAGTTTGTAATTCATCCGGGACGAATTAACTGTCAAAGTCATATAAAAGTCAAATTACTAAAGGCTTTGGCCAAGCTCTTCCACTGACGACTCTGAACCTGCTGTCTCGGAAACCAATTGTTTATTATTATTTACAGAAAGCACTAAACGGCCAAATGCATGATTTTTTGTATGTTTGATATGTTAGAATCGTTTCACATGACTCATCATCATCGTCATCAGTTTTAGGGCCTCAAATCCGCTACCTGCGATCTTTACCAGGTCGTTGCTCGGTCCATCTTGTGGGACGCCACCCACGCCACACGGGCATACCTTTGAACATTCGAAAATTTGAACTGTAATTTTATGCCCCTTGTATCACAACAAATAAATCAATACTAAAATCCGTTACTTTATTCAAAATACGCGTCGCATTCACAACACCCGCTGGCTCAGATTTTCCTCAACCGACGCAATCTTGTTAGCACCGGACCAATAACAACGTAGAACGGTGTTTGCGTTAAACTCTCGGCTACTCGGATACGCAAACGTATTGCCTAGGTGTTCTTCTTGCACCTCTTGGGATGTTTAGAATCTATAGTGGAATAGGTCTGTATCTAGTTGCAGCGACGAACAATCTTCGATTATCGCCAGTGCGATTTAGCAAGACTGCGATGTCATTTTACAACAATGCATCTAATGTTCGACTTTACAAGGCCGTGACGCACGTAACTGCGAAAAATCGCTGGTTCGAGTCAACTAAGTGTCGATGTACTTTACAGCGTCAACATTAACCAGCGAAAACACTAGACCGTGACGCATGTTACTGCGAAACATTGCTGCATAAGTACTGTCTAGTTTTAGATCTCTAACTAGTGTTAGTAGTTTTGCATTAGCATGCAAAATGACTTTTTTAAATGATACGTAACGACTGAGCAGACAACCCGCCTGATAGTAAGCGGTGACTTTCGCCCATAACATATACGATGCATGTATTTTGGTTGCAGGCAACAAAAATGTAGAACTGCAGGTGCGTTATCACTGTGAGGACTAAGATGAAATACCTCATGTCTGTAATTGCGCTGGCTACCTTATCCTTCACTCCGGAACACAACAACCAAGCAGAGGGTGCCACAATATCAGCGCTTGGCAGACAAATTACACCGTCGACAGCCTACAAAGAGCCGAATCGACTTGAACTCGAATACTTGTCGCAACAATTTGGAGTTTCATAATAATGTCTCACCGGCTCGTAAGGCCCTTCTGCTCCTAGAAGTTCGTCAAAGGGTCCCCACATTTGCGGGTGACCACATGACGGGCAGCGACTGTCGCTAAGCTGGCTATTACTCACGGGTAATGTATTGTCGCGGTTGTGACGCCACACGATTGTTGCCACTTAGGCGCTGGATTTAAGGCGCGTGCAAGATGTCTCTGCCTACCTTTGCATAAAGGCAACCTGTTTGCTGGAGGCAAAGCAACTTCAATATTGGAACTACGAGTATCATTTTCTTATTAAAGATATTTTGCCGGCTCAGAAGTCAGTTCCACCTAAGATATTTGTCGAAAGACAATATATTAATGGGAGATTATGTGGCTATTATTCTCTTGTGATTCTTAACACTTACAAGTAAATAAATAAATATGCTTGGACAAATTCACACAGCGCCATCTAGCCCCAAAGAGTAGATTAGATTCATTACTGCCTAAAGTGAATACAAGAACATTTATTTACCCAGCAGTATATACAGACAAAAAATGTGCATTCATTCAATAATAAGTAAGCAAAGCTTGTATTATGGGTGTTTGATAATTGATAAACTACTTATATACTTTTTTATAATACGTACTTATTATACATACTATACCCAAGACTGGTAACAGAAATTAAAATTTTACGGCCGGGAATCGAACCCGTGGCAGATGTTAACCAACTGAAACACTCACTACATATTTTTTTTTTTTAATACTTACTTATTATACATAGAACACCCAGACCCGTAACAGAAATTAAAATTCATCATTTCAATTTCTGCGCGGCCGGGAATCGAACCCGGGACCTCTTGTGTGGCAGACCGGCATGTTGACCATTGAACCACTCAGGTCGTCAAAATTTTAATTAAATCTAAGTTTTAATTTATTTTGGTCTCAGGAAACAATCATACTTATTTAAGTTTACTGCACGAAGAATAGATATGGTAGAACCCTGTGAGTGAACTCCTACAAGCGGCAGGTAGTGACCTAACCTTTTAGGCAGTATTTAGATGATATACCTATAGCGATAGTGCGTCCACGAGGAAGATGAACTTTTTTAATAAACTCAAACGAATCTGAATCCCACAGATTTAACGCCGAATAAAAGGCTTTACTTAGCACTGTCGGATGTGTTTAGCTGGGGCTCGTCCGCCCAAAGTCCAAACATCAAAGCTTTGATTCGCCTCAATACTCGGTCCAAATCAAACGGCTTGTGATTACATCTACACGCAAACCCCCGGCTTGCGCCACAGGATGTGCCCAACTATTCATCCGGTAAAGGGCTGGTGGAAAACCTTGCTTACACGTGTTTGGTACACTTTGTTTTCTGGTTATTCTTCACATGAGTACAGTGAGTAAAAAACTGGTCGTTCAAAAATATTTATTTGGTAAGAATTCTAACAACCAGTCGCTCAATCTGGCCCCAGATTAGGATTTTAGTTTCTCAACTAACCAGCTACAACATCTGGAATTTTCTTTACTAAAGCCATGAATTGAGATAGAAAACAGAATGACCGACAAATTGAGCTGGCAAAGTCACGGAGTCGAGCCAGTCTGGAAGTGACAAAGAGTGTTGCCATAAAAGGCACGGACGGCGTGTTGCTCACAAGTGCAAACTCTATTAAAGACAGTCACTGCTGTCATTTCAAGGAACTGTCTAACGAGGCCAATAACCGCGTGCGACCACAACAGCTTCCTGCAAACCTTGGCATGATAAGCCCGATTACCCCTAATGAGGTGGAGAGAGTTCCAAGTTCCCGTATGAAGAACAAAAAACCATGACGGAATACCATATAAACCTGGAAAATAATGGATACTCTTGATTATGAGCTGGCCGCCACGCCACGCCAACAAAATAAATATACTGCGGTGGATGTGTGGCGATACGCGATTTGAACGAGTGCGAAACGAGTACATCGCATATAAAATCGAAAATCGTTTGATCACGTATTGCGTAAGCCCCAGAGATACGTGGAAAATAGGTACTTAAATCTGCCCGTATCAGGAAAGAGGTCTCACGGGAGACCCAAGAAGCGATGGATTGACATCGCCTAGTCGGACGCAAAAGCCAACGGTTTACGACGTGAGGGTGTCGAAGATCGGGCAACGTGGAGAAGAAAAAGTAGAAAAGCGGAGCCTGGTAGAAGCCGGGATTGACCGCTTGGACGATAATTATGATGATGACCGACAAAATAATCGATGTTCGACTGGACCCATATGCTGATATTGTCTGAATCTTTGTTTTTTCGGCTCAAAATGATTTCGGGAAATGTAATAACGATACAAAACTAGTTACACTATCAACGAACCCATTCTACACATTCATTCAGTATTATCCTCCTATGTTTAGTCAGAGGACGTTTGGAAACATCCTGTACTATTATGCCTTCAAAGCTGCATCAACACTTTTGGAGATTAAATTCTAGATGATTTCTGTTTAAATACGTATTTCATCAACCGTTGAGACGGCACTCAAACAAATTGAAAACTTCTAATCGGTTTACTCACAATATGAGGTAAGTTGAATTGCTTTCTGGAATTCGTCTTAAAAGTATACACCCAGAGAAAACTTCTCTGTCAAAGAGCAAGTTGAATGTTATTATAATATCACATAAAATAATTAACTAGAAGTATAGAACCCTAGAACAATTTTGGTTACGACAGCAAAAACTATTTAAAACTGCAATTTTGATTTTAAATGTAGGTATATATTATTTTATCACAAACATGGATAAATTTCAAACTTAAAAATTCAAATGAAATTAAATAAACGATACTTTTACTTTTGGATCCTATAAATACATATTATGCATGTTGTGTCAATGTAATTTTGTAATCTGTAAAATTTTGCAGTTTTTCTGTCTGTTATGGTTTTTTCTGTAAACAAATTACCTGCACTATTTATGTCCTTTCCCCGCGACTCCCAGAGCACACAGATTCGTCTGCTTCTAGTCAACAAAAAAGTGTTATTTGACTTCATAAATTTTTTATTATTTAAGTTTATGCTTTTTATTCAACAAATTATGACGTAGCATAATACGAAACACTTTACCAATGTCAATCAATAAATATTTGTTGACATGACATAACAATGAAAGTACCACGAAATTGTGAACTTCCACAACAAGTGTGATTTATACCAGGAAAGAAAGTTGAACAAATAACAATATAAATAATGGCTGAAAGTCAAAGATTAGAAGACTTATTTGCCGATATTTGTTCTTGTCCAAATAGATTGGTGCGCGCGGCAGTGAGATATCATCCCATCCGGTTAAATTATATTATCAATTACTTACGGTTCAATGGAACCACTGTTTCGTTTCTTGGCGTAGAGCTTTGGTACATACTTATTTTACAAGGTTACATGTTTCTTGTACTTACCTAGTTATTTCTCCTTGTCAGTGTAGTAATTTTAAATTATTTAGGAGGATATATTTGTTTGCAACTCTTTCTGAAACAATTTCTAACATACGGTATCGTAACAATTTATTGCAGTATTCAAGCCTATTCCACATTAGTGAAAGCGTACCGTATTATACTGATGGTGGGGTATCGGGAATATGTTGTTTCAGCACCTCTTCCAACTTCTATACTTACCCCTTCTAATATCGGCATGCTCTATTGTAGCTAACAGTAGCGACTAGACTATCAATAACTTATTACAATTTACAGTTTAAATTTTTGGGGAAAACCCTAATAACTTTATATTCAGTCACGTGCAATAGGCTAAGTTGCAAAACGTACATTCGATTGTGAACAGACTAATCAGCAATAATTATGTAAGTGGCTTTTGCATCCGCGATGCGGAAGCTAATGGAAACATGGCAGCGATATATTTGTTATTTATAAATGCAACTAGCGATATTTATCCAAATCCAAAGCTACTGCTGGATCCTGCTACTTTTCCGGGACATAAGTACCCTATGAATGTATCTTCTTAGGAAATTAGTAGAAAGAATGTAGCTTCCGATTACCAAAAAAAAAAATCGAAATCCGTTTGGTTGGTTTGTGTTTATTGCGGTCAGATATACAGACTGAATAATGCAGTTATGTACAGCTTGAATCTATGTTACCTAACGTTGTTTTTGTGATCATTTTAAAATTAGAACCATTAAGACAGACTTCACGGTGATCCAATCTGTGCTTCCAGCATTCAATGTCCAGGCGTGGAAATCTTCGAGAAGTTAGTAATAATTATGGCCCTAATTTGCCGAACATTATGCGTTTTAAAATTAATGGACATTTTTTTGTTATTATTTATATGCAGAATTCGTTATCCAATAGCAGAAAAGATAATATTTGCTTTGCAGAAGAACTTTACGATAATTTGAACCCTTTTCAATTCAATGACAAATGAGCAGACTGCCCACCTGATAGTAAGTGGCAAGTCGCCCAAAACATTTACAATTCATGAATAAAGGTTGCAGATAATAAAAATACAGAACCGCAGGTTCGTTGTCAATGTAAGGACTAATTTTAAATGCCCTTTGCCTGTAATTTCGAGAACCCGAATTGTTCAATCTGACCAGCTGGAGCAAAAGCGAGCTCTATTCCCGTGTGACCAATGAACCGAATATTTGATTATCATTTACGGAACACATCATTTCGCGGTTGATATCGCATCGTGCACAGAGCCGTCCCATTAATCGCTAGATTACCACTCCAAATGATATTTGACGAGTGATCATACGGGATTATGTGCTTACACAAGTTGCAAATACGTCGAGCGATATTGCGTCTTTGACCTATTGTAAATTGGTTTAATTGATTAAATTAATTATTGTACGGGTTCTCATAATGAAAAGCATTTTTAAGCGTGATGAAATGCCATCGGCGACTGTTAAACTAAATAGCAAATTATACCAAAATATGTACCTTAGATTACGCGCAAAAGCAGCAAAACTTGAATGTAGATCTCATGCGGGTTTTAATGTACAAATTTGTATTATCTACGGCTAAATAATTTGTATTATCGAACGGAACGCTGTAACTGAAAATGTGTTTCCCAAGCGTACAATCTGAACTCCTACAAGGCCAGAGTGAATAGATTGTTTCTAGACAGCCATATTCCATCCTCATCAGCATCGTCGCTTACCATAAGGTGGGATGGCAATCAAATGCTGGCCCAGTTTATAATAACAAAAAAAAACATTAGTTGCAAGCAAAGATTTTGGACAAAAGCTTAGCTGGATCCTCGACCTATAAAGAATGTACATTGTCACTCTGTCACAACTCTATACAAATGAACTCAATACCATACAAAAACCTAGACAATTAGATGACCAAAGCCACCATATTTGATAACAGCAGTGGTTATGGAGGGGTATATGATAACTTATAATCGTCTCTTTTGGACACGTTATACTATTATGCACCATTAAAAAAGGGAACAAAATATAAATTGTGACTTCAGTTATGAGTAGGCTCCATCTATGCTTAACGTTCAAAATCTTGGGTAGTAAGTAACCGAGACTACATAGTTACATTATAAATGTCAACCTAATCTCATTAGAGATTTATCGAACGAGGCAGTACAGCAGCACAGCACACCATGTCCGAATACTTCACAGTAGCAGGTGGAAGGCATAACTTCTCGTTATGGGTCGCGAAACAGCGGCGGCGGAAAATTGCGAATAGTGTCATATCGCACAGCCCCGGGGCCCGAGGCTCACACAATAAGGAAGAATGTAACATAAACAAAAGCCTGGGAGGCAAACAACTTGAGCCCCTCTTAATAGAATTCTGACACCGGCACCTTCAGAGCAAAGATACTTCACGTCCCGTGTAATGCCGTTCGAAAGTAATAGCTACGTGTTTCGGGCCAACAATTTCGATAGGAAGCAAAATTTATACATATTAATTAAGTCTCCCTACCGAATCGAGGATTTGAAGCATACAGGGTGAATCTACCCTAGCATTTTAAGATTCGGCTTTAGATGGTTTCTGAGTGATTTAAGTACACGAACATACCAATTACACACACATATCTATCTCCTCATTCTATTCTGATTCCACAGATTATATTCTGTTCTCCAGAATAAGGCCAACATTATGTTCAATATTATATTTAAACAATATTCTACACATAGTATAAAACAAAGTCGCTTCCCGCCGTCTATCCCTATCTATCACGTCGTCGTCTATACGTATGTATGGTAGTATCTTTGTATAGGGGTACCACGACTTTATGTTAGTTTGACACATTGCGGAAAACAAGTACACTAAATTTATTCTACTATAATTTATAAACTATATTGAGGAAATATAACTCGACGCTATTGAGTATTCTATAAACTTAATAAGCCGCCTTCATAAATGTACACAATTTAAATTTTGTCGGTTTATTCTATCTAACTTAGGTGTCAACATATACTACGTCAAACGTTGACACATTTGAAAAGAATCATAATTCCATGAAGGAGGGCGCAAGGTCTTTTTCTGAAACGTATTTAATTTAATTTTACAATCGGGACATGTTAGTTTCTTTTTTCTTCACATCCCTTATTATCCATGTCGCGTGGTTGGCGACATTCGAATTCTGTCACAAAAATACTACATCCTTCCGGTGTTGCTACATAAAACGCGTAACTAGCGCCACCATTGACAGATCACCTCTGTCTCCGGTCAAGCTTTACTCTTAGATCTTTAAACTACGCATCGGATTTTAATGCGGTTTTCAGCAATAAATAGAGTAATTCAAGAGGAAAGTTTATAAGTAAGAAAAAAGGGAAGGTAGAGGTAAAGCAGGTGTCCACGAACGAAGTCGCGCCGGGTCCACTAGTTTCTTAATTAACAAAGTACATAGGTTGCTACATAATGCGGCCAGGAAATTCCACGCGAACAAGGAGTTTTAACGAAATAGTTTTTACGCCTTGCCAGCTACCTCCTTCCTAAGAAGTCACGCAGCCGAGCTGAGAGTTTGCCAAGCAGTGGGCTGGACGTAAACTCGCTACAAAGTTGATTGCTGGAGACCGCACTAGAACAACTTCAGTGATTTCTGCTCTCCTGGTAACTTTGTTCATTTAAGTAGGATTGAATGTGTGCAAATAGTCTAACGGGTGTCTAATTTAATTAAGCCTTTTATAATAGTATAACACAAGACTGAACTTTAGTAGTAAAACAGTATGTGACAATATTACTGCATATTTCCTATTCTCTACAGAGGAAACATTTCGATTAATGTGGATAAAACTCCGCTTAAAGGTAAGCGTGTTCAATCGTAACTTATTCCCGAAAGCTTATCTTTTCACCAATAAGCCCTGCTCTATAGTGGAGAATTTTAGCAAATTGGGTTAAGTGCCACACTAAACCAAAGTCAGAGCTGAGCTTCGACCCGAAGTAGCTTGCTTTGGAATTAAAAACTCATTACAATTTGCAAGCGAGTATACCAAGGTTAATTCGCCGGAGGAAACTGGCTGGAACTATGAATCCGCGTTCAGAACTTCGTTTTTCATTAATTGGCTGCCTTGCGCTTTTTATTTCGAGCGATGGCGTACTCGTATAAAAATATAGAGGGTACTTATAACTAGAAATGTAAATACTTTGATATATTTAATAGCCTCTTCACATCGAAAGTGACTTGATCGCACATGTGAAAGGGTTATTACTTTTAAATGTGTACCAACAACGTGAACTACATATAAACTATGAAATTTGATGAACAGAAATCAAAATCCAACCTGAAACTGTGGCCCTAGTGAGGCATTTCGCCTTGGCCAAGTATGCCGGCTCCCTTCCCGCCCACATTATAATAAATACTTCAAATGTCACCTACGACCCGTGAAGTCCACAAGACATTCCTCGAAGGGCCCTAAGCGCTGCTAATCTTGATTTAATTTATATGTAAATTCATTCCGGCCATATTATCTCTAATATTCCGGCAAATGTTCCCAAAACTTTTTGAAGATATTTTAATAATATCTCTTTCTTATTTCCCCCTTTTATTAGGGCGACCTTTATCTCTAATTCTACAGACATGCCGTAGGAACGCAATGATTACGAGGGAGAATGGGGTGGGAAGAAACAGAAAGAAAAATGTATAATGAAGTCCCAACAACCCCACTCTGCTCGCTGGGCTTGTTGCCATTCTTTAGATGTAATCAAGGGTTGTCAACCGATTGATAATGACGAGCGTAATTCACTCGTTGCTCGTTACTCCTGGCTGCTGACAATTCTTGCAAAAATATTTTCTTTTCCCTAATATTTTTAATATATATTTGTGGCATATTGCGATATGATAATTAATTTATTAAGATAAATACACACATTTTGCGAAGTGGTTGGCAAGAAGTCAATTTTTTTAGAATTTATCACTACCAATAAATCGATTCTGTAAATTCATTTCATCATTGAAAGCTACGCTGTTCTCGACTAACAAACCTAGTCTCTCTACAAATATACTGGGATAATATTATATCTCAAAGAGAACATAATATATTTTGTATACAAGCAAGAATGCTCAGAAACGATCGGTATTGAAGGCGTGAGGAAAGGCGGATGAGACTTTGATGAAGAGATACAGTACAAAATAAGAGGTGTGTTATAGTTTGACGTGTGAATCTGTGTGTCTGTCTAAGGCATCTTAGCCACCGAACGAAAATGGCTCCACATTTCGTTTTCTTTATTTGAAAACAATTTGATGACATGGTTTGTCTCTTTCAAAACTGTTCAGTGCTTAGTTTAGGAAATTGAAGATTTTTCGCATTTACACATTTGCTCAAATATGTTTAATAGTACATATCAAAATTAATATTTGATTTCGAAATTAGACGCCAGTAAGTCCCTAAAACTGTATAAAAACGGGGCTGTGTCGTAACACATGGCCGTTGGTTTTAACGTGAAACGTCTACCTTGTCAACTTCGAGACGCTCTCGAAACCGCCTCGCTCATCGCCAGACATTGGGTACCCACGTGTGGCCCATGACCCCTCTTTCCGACGATAGCCGTGATTTGTATTTCTTGCTGGCTCTTGGACGGGCTGAGGACGACATATTTAATTTTCGTATATTTTTTTACACTTTTTGCTTATTTTTACTATAAATATTATCCAAATTACACTTATTCTTATATGGATCGATTGTTGTACACAAATTCAACATGCAAGAATTCATCCTATCACGTGTGAGTTATGATCACACTAAATAGAAATACGCGAGAGTGCGCGTTTTGTTAATTTGATACAGCGCCACTCACCCGCTAGCCCATCCGCCACCGATGCACATTCAAGCTCAAAACGCTAAACAATTACAATAGATTCATGTTTCTAACACTAATCGTTTTGCAGTTATTAAGATAAGACTATATAGACCTTTTCGTTATGGTCCGGTTTTCAGACTTACACTGTTACACGTCAAAATTTAAATTAAAACGAAGCATGTCTTTACATTCCCAACAAACCATTTATATAAGCAAAACAATCTATCACCTACGCCCTACACCTCGATATTAGCAACGGCTCATTTCTGGTACACGCAACCCAATATTCCCGCTAACCTTTCGACTGCCGCTTAACCGGGGGTAACCCTTGTTAATTACCATCACCTGCCACAGCGTCACACACTGACTGTTGGCTAATTGACAGCGGAACGGTCGACAAGCAAAGCCGTCCTCGGATTTACCGTTTCCCTAGTTGCCGCCGGACGTTTCTTGCGAGAGTTACGTCCGTCGCCCGCATTCTTTTATTAAATGGACTTGTTTCGGTGGCGGTCAATGTCGTCGCTTCTTTGCTTTGTTAGGTAATGACATAACGCGTGACATAATTGACATAATTATAAGAGTATAGTACCTATATAAGAATATTTCTACACGTCTTTGAAAGCCATCTGTTCTTCTCTGACCATGAAGGTTTGTGAATGTTATTTGATTTCTTGTCAAAATAATAATTCCATACGGTTGGTCGAGATTTTGTCGTCTGACGTCATTGCTAAGTCTGATCCTCTATTTATAATCAAGTTAATTAGGGCATTTATTATACCTATCTCTTAAGTACCCCAGTCGAATCCAAAAATGCATGACGTTTAAAAATTATCACTGTCTTTCTTTAGTTACCCCACCATTTTTAGTACTACAATGGTGCAACTGCATTATGAATCATTTCACGGTATACACTTACGCTCTAGCCTGGCAACATTGTCGTATGGGCATTATCTGGAAGTCAATTACAGTCACTTGACACTTACTGTCGCACACTAACTGTTAGCTAATTGACAGGGCGACGGCCAAGTCTAGTCTACATATTTAAGTATTCATTGCAACGCTGTGTTTAGAATACAACCGCTTTCGTGTATTTCATCTCAGTCTGTAGTCATTTGAATCAACGATTTTCTACCAGTATAAAAATACCGAAAGATACGAATGAATGGTTAATTATAAATAATGAATGGTTCGCGGTAAGCTGTAACATATTCGTGACATGTCGATGGGGCCTTTTGAATAATAACAATGTTCCGCTTGTATGACATATATCCGATATTCCCTTTGAGCGGTGAAAAGCCTTTGAAAGCCGCAAGCATGTTGGTGTAACGCGAAAACTTCGCAACATTTGTTTTTGTACGACGAAAATACAGTACGCGTCCCCGCGGTGCCAGTCCGAGCCCGGGCGAGCGAAATGTTTCGCAGGCACAGGTAGCAAATAATTCGCGCCCACCCAGTAATAGATTCCGAAAAAGCGGAACTGGAGTCGCGCATAAATCCCGCCTCGGAATGAACCCGGTTAAAAAAGTAAAATATCAGAATATGGGGACGGCGAGAGCGTATAAAAACTAACCATTGGAACAGAGTGACGAGAGGGACCCACCATTCTCTTGTTTCCATTTAATTAAACTGCAAATTCAGAGTCATGCCTCGAAACGGAGAGACTTAGCTGGCGCCACTTGAAAAAGTTGGCTTAGTGTGAAAATTTAATTATGTCGGGACACTGTATTAACACTAAAGCATATTCCACTTACTTGGAATTAATAACACTATAAACACTGGATGAATAAAATGCAATTATAGATAATAGCTTCTATATAAAATTTCAGTAGACACATTAATTACCAGCTATATTTAAAAATTGTAATGAGAAAATTTTCAAATCATTTTCCTCGTAAATAATTTTTCATTAGGGTTAAGATTAACAAGACATTTTATACCTCCATTAATTTTGACCAGAATTATTAATTAGGTGCAGCTGTTACCTTGCCCGACGTTAGCCGACCATTAAATATCTACTTTATTTTTTAGAATTCTCCGAAATAGCTTGATATAAAAATGTAAAAGTTAAAATTTAATCATCGAAAATCAATATTTTCCTTCCTTGCCGTATAAAGTCTCGGGTTGTCCTCATAGCTGAAGGAAAGTATGAAGGCTAGATCAAGTCCGATATTAATAGTAACACACCTGTTACCTGGCTGGCCTGAAGTCTGAACAAAACTCGGCGTCCCGAGCGCAGGCTCAGGGCAAGGTACACTTTTATTAGCATTTTTTTCCTCTTTCCTGAGTGCCAAGCTCATTTCCTCTCGTTTAATTTATTGCGGTGGCAGCGAAAACGAAATTAGTGATATAAAATAACCCGTAACCCCATTTGTGTTTGCTTAAAGGGGAAATTTAATTTAATATCGAAATCTGATTAAGACCCGAATTTGGATG
Source organism: Blastobasis lacticolella (assembly GCA_905147135.1). Lineage (NCBI taxonomy): Eukaryota > Metazoa > Arthropoda > Insecta > Lepidoptera > Blastobasidae > Blastobasis > Blastobasis lacticolella. Next base: position 16,945,777 of record LR990045.1, read on the forward strand.
TGAAATAGGAAATTTGATTCGATTCAATTTCACTGTGTCAAGTGACTTTCGTAGAAATTCGAGGTAGCCAAAAATAAGGCACGATGTCCGGTTCCGTTCCCCTGCTAACAGGGTCACGGAGGTCAGATGCCAGTCGCTCTACTGTCTTCTACCTTATTTGCCAAATCCTGGATCAATTAGCAATTGGTTTTGTTTCGGTTACGCTGTCGCGGTATAATGATGCCAAGGTACGAAGGTACGATGTAGGTACACCATATTTATTTGTTATCTGTCTGTCAAAATGTTAATTTAGTTAAGATCATTATTGTTGTATATTTCGCACATCTGAACGGCTTCCTTGCTGTAAGAAAACTATAGGTACTATAGTTTTACTGTACTTTACTGTAGTTTTGTTCATGTCATTCACTGAGACTAACTAGTTTTCAATTATTTGGCAATAAAAGCAAAAATTACAATATCATATTTATTTATTTAGGTATCCATAAAGACTGATTTACTTTTTACTTTTGCTCTAATTTCAAAAAATTCATCGATAATAGTAATGAAATTTTTTAAATTTGCAAATATATTTAAGACTAGCTTTTGCTCGTGAATTAGATCGAAAGAACGTTGAAATAGTTTTTATGCAAGTTGTTAAGCTTTTGCCTGTGTCACCATAAAAGATATCGGTAGGGAGGTCAAGCTGTATATCTGGTTCTACCTACCCGAATTAGAAACATGGCTTAGATTGTACCCTGGACATCCATGCCTTCAAGCCAAACCTTCTCATGTTTTCAAGCCAAATCAAAATCCTATCAATAGTTTTTGTGTGATACGCGAACAAACAAAATTAAAAAAAAATGTTTTAGCATAACTTCGATCCGGAATTCAATTGATATATATTTAATATACAGACACGGCTTATTTGTGAAGTTTTTCACAATCCAAAAGAACAGTTCAACTAACACAATTCTATACCAGTGATCACTTGACCGCATTCTATGGGGATACGCCAAGTATGTCCAATATAATGGTGATTCATTAAGAAGAGAGTTGAGAGTTGAGATCTGGAACAATACAGAAGAAATTTCAATCAAAGCGCAGTTAAAAATGTAAACCAATTTTTACCAGTACAAACGTTTCTTTTTTCAAAGTAAATACGCTTAGGGTATCGAAGTCAAACCGGGCACCCCGTGCCGTGTTGCAATAGATAAAAGCAAATACTCACCTACAATATATAAATCTGCGTTATCGCTTCCTTCAATCAAAATCCCCGCTTCTTTCCTTATTTGAGGCGGCCAAGCCGTGCATTACCGAAATTGCATGGACCAATCTTCTTTATGCGATACACCCGTACTGGCCGATTTATTTCTGCGTTGAGAGTTGTAACGCTATGATATTTATTTCGGCAATCCGTTTTCATGAGAACCTCGGGAGGGTTTTGGGTTTTGCGGACTGTGTATTTTAAAATTGGTTTCGCGGGAATTCAACGGCTAATACGAATTTATCGGATAACAGATCAGTTTAAATAACATGAGAAAGCATTGTTTACTGGGCTTTTGAGTTAATGATGCACAAATTAGTAAGAATTATTCGGATTTCCGACTGCGTAGGTACTTTGTTATGCGAGTAAGTCGACTTCGGTGCAGTTGCATGCATCATTGTCACGGGACGACTAGTGATCTACGAGTAGTGACAGCTAGCGATAGATGAGTTGTAACCGATCTACCCTCTTTCCATGGAACCAACCAAATACCCGGAAAATTACTTACTTATTCATAATTACATTATTAATTAGCAAGCCCTGATGGATGTAAAAAGCACAAGTCGATCGATATGGAAATCGTACGATTTGATGTAACGATGATATTAAACTGTTTCTGAAACGACTTTGATAAGTTTAATTAGTGAATAGGTATATGTAGTGGTAGGTATGTATGTATGTATGTATGTAATCTCTTTATTGCATCAATTTATAACATTACAGGAAATAAAAATACAGTTTATAATGCAAAGGCGAGCTTATCTCACAACGGGATTTATATGGGAGGTATATGTATTAAGTCTATTAGATGTTTTTATTACCAATATACTTGTTAATGATAAGTTCTCCAATGAAATATATTATTTCATGACAAGCTTTTATTGCACATTACCTACTCATCAAGACCATTCCAAACACGATTTTTATCTTATTCCGTTCATTAATTCCTGTGACTACCTTCATACTCCTCCATTATCAGACCAGCTCCATGGTACCATATAAATGCTTTGTCATTCAAGTTACATAGATATATTAAATTTCAGCTCAATCTGATACAAACAAATGGTCGAAAAATTCTTTGCATGACGGATAACTTACAAACATACATACAAAATGGTACCTCAATGTCTGGCGCTGAGCGTGCGAGGCGGTTTCCAGAGTGTCTCAAAGCTGCTAAGGTAAGGCGTGAAACCAACGGCCGGGTGTACCGACATAGCCCCACCAGTAATTCTCATACCTGCCTAAATATTTATTGTAATTAAGCATAGATAGAGCAGTTAATGAACAGATATTCTGGCTGTGTCCTTCACGAGTATGAAAGTCACACAAATAATGTTTATGTTTTGTAAGTTCAAAGACTCAAGTCAAATGTTTTATCGTGTTTTAGCATGTCTACGTCTAAAACTATAATCGAATTTAATACTAGATTTACGAGTAGCAAGATATCGGCAGTAAATAATGCACGCGCGTGAAACGAATCCGAAACTAGCCGTTGTGCAATATAAATACCGCCGACTATAAAGGCCTTGCCACATACAAAGCTCGGCGCGAGCGCGGCTCGGGCGCGGCGCGATGCTGGCGCGTTGCCTAGGCAACTATCGCGCCGCGCTATGGTTGCCTAGCAACTATCGCACCGCGCTCGCACCACGCTCGCGCCGAGCTCACGCCACGCCGGCATCGCGCCGCCAGGGGCAGACTAAGGAACAAAGCGGGAAAGGCGTCCCGCCCCGGGCCTCTGGTCCAGGGGGGCCTCCAAACGTCTCCAAGTTGCCTTGATCAAATCCTATACAAAGCTTTAAAATATGCTTAGAACATATCGAAGAGGTGGTTCGGAGTTGTGACAGGGGCGTAGCTATCGCCGTATCACTATTCAAACAGAATTAAGATCAGGGTCGAGGACCCCCTCCGCCAAAGAAGTAATTTTAACTTAATAAATAAAAACACTTAAACATACAAATGTGAACTGAATAAAAAGCTTGTAAAATTACATAAAACTTCTTAAACTGGGGGCCTTATAAAGGTTGTCCGCCGTGGGCCTCTGATGGACTTAGTCCGGTACTGCCGGCGTCGCGCCAACAAAGTGTTGCCAATGTAGGCTATTTATCGCCATTTGGGGTATTCGAGATTAAAATTGGCGACGAAAAAAATGTAATGGCAAATTGTTTAGGCTATCTCAGGCTTTGGGCCAAGGTACATAAATAAACATAAACTTAAGAGAGAACACCCGACGGTTTCGCGAATGACTGTGAGTTCCAAGTACATTTACCTACTACTGCTCTTGCTGACACTAGCACCCATAGAGATATACATCTTGATGCGGTTGAACGAACAAATAACTCTGACGGTTACCGTAGTTAATAAAACAGCGCCGTCTACAGTGCCACAAAAATGTCTGACCGGGTGACAGCATCGCTGTTGTTGGCATTGACATTACATTTCAAACGGCAACACTTAGTTCCGGTTTTGGCCACCGGATCGAATAGGTTTCGAATTTGTATGGACAGTGGTAACCATTCCAATAGCTATGTGTAATACGTCGTTGGATAGCTATTTTCAAGCTGAACAAAAGTAACTATGGCGCTTGTTCCAAATATTAGTCCGTTCCGGTTTATGCTGTACTAAACATATTACAGTAATAAGTATTTTTTTCTGTTCTACCCACATTTAATGGTCAGAACTAAATTCACGGTGTTATACCGCCAGTGCAAAGTCACATCGTGCGCATGCATGTAAGACGGCCAAATAAAAAACAATTAGATGGAGTGCATTGAATTTGATTGAAGATACCAACGAGGATCGAAAAAACTAAAATTATTTTAACAATCCCATCAATTATGATAAAAGCAGCATCAGCATTTTATTTGTGCGGCGCATTTGTAGCTCGCCGCGAGCACGTTGCCTCAACGAACAAACAAATGCGCAGCTGAGCAGCCTCACCGCGCGCGGTGAGCATCTCGCCGCGCACGGCGAGCATGCCTCGGGCTGAGCCGCTCTAATTCGTAATACCTTTACATTGTAAAGTAACGACCATTCGTAGACATGTCCGAGACGTCACTGAGACGACATTGGAGCTCTATTGCAGTTTTAGCTCCAATGAAGTGGTCTCATTGCCTTTGTACAATGAACCGGTCCATATATAGAAGTCTTTGCTGGCAGCACTACATTACTTTAAAACTCAAATATAATATTCCTATCTGTAAACAAACTGATACTTCAGCTGTCACATCGACCAGACATTGTTTTTTTTATGTTTAAGTTTTCATGTGATATCACAGTGATATTTCCAGCATTTTACTGTGTGGGACGTTTATTTTCGAAATAAGTACAAAAACATAAAAGCGGCACGAAAACAGTAATATTTTGAGTTTCTCAAGCATGTATGGCCGAGTTTAGAGCAGATAAGTTGCTGTTTGATTTGGAAGATGTACAGCAAAGATTTAAACGGTACGTAACATGTATTCAGATAGATTTTGAAAATATTGAAATAAATGTGATCTTTTGGAAATCATTTGAATTTAAGTGGAATTAATGTATTTTGTAGTACTTATTGTTTACATTTATTTGAGGTTACAAAATTAACCGAAAAATATTATGGTAGCTTTGTTCGTTTTGTATTTTTGATATTTGTTGTTTGACAGTATCTAGATCTATATCCAGGCACAGTGCAATGTACCTAAGGCTATTCGGTGCTGGTGAAATGAAACCCTGCTGACCCTCGGTCAGAGAAACTTGAGAAATCTATTTTTAATTTCGGAAATCGTAGTAAATCATTATCACTGGCTGGTCAAACAGTGACACAGAGAGACAGAACATTTCTAAGAGATTGACATTACAACGTTGCCAGTGTTGCGGCTAATAAATTAATAAGGATATATACAAGAATATTATTTATATATCCAACACTTCCCTTACACTTATTATTTCAGCAATTTATCTATATTGTGACAGTTGAAGTAGGTACTCAGTTTGACATTAGGATTGTTTAGACATTGATTAAAACAGTCATGTATCTAATAAACCTCCCATTTGTTCCATTTGCTTCGATTAGACATTATGACAATCTGGCGTGTGTTGCCAGTGATGACTTACGGATCTGAAACGTGGCCACTCACTATGGGCCTTATAAGAAAGCTCACTGTTGCCCAAAGGGCAATGGAAAGAGCTATGCTCGGAGTTTCTTTGCGCGATCGAGTCAGAAATGAGGAGATCCGCAAGCGAACCAAGGTCACCGACATAGCTCTAAGGATTGCCAGACTGAAGTGGCAGTGGGCAGGGCACATAGCTCGAAGAACAGATGGCCGATGGGGCAGTAAAGTTCTCGAGTGGCGACCACGTACCGGTAGACGCAGCGTGGGTAGGCCTCCTACAAGGTGGACCGACGACCTGGTAAGGATCGCAGGTACCAGCTGGATGCGGAAAGCACAGGACCGGTCTTTGTGGAGATCTCTGGGGGAGGCCTATGCCCAGCAGTGGGCGTCTTCTGGCTGATATGATGAAGACATTGATTAAAACAGTCATGTATCTAATAAACCTCCCATTTGTTCCATTTGCTTCGAGTAGACATTATGACAATTTTGCTTTCCCTACATGTTACCTATCTATGGTCAATTATTATTTTCTATTACGTAGTGGGTTTATTGAAAAAAAAAAGAATTATGTTATTATTTTATACTTTTCGATTACAATATTTAAATTTCTAAAATTTTCATTTAGATGTGCACTAAATTACACCGTCTTTTAGGTGCTTTGATTTAAATTATATTAGGAAATTATAAAATTATGCACCGATGTTTCAAAAGAAACGTCAGGTCTTCAGGAGCTCCAGCAACATGTGGAGCGTTCAAAACATTGCGCGCGTTATTTTCTGACAGCTTATTTCAATAGACGAAAAAACGGGATAGCGAGGTTCATAATAATTGTAGAGTGAGCGAACAGGGAATATTTTTGATTTGTGTCTAGTCTGTTATGTGTCTTTGCCAGTGTCTACTGGTATAGTAGGACCACGCTAAGTCCGAATCGCTTTTAAAAAAAAATAAAAAAAAATCTCTGTATGGCAACTAATGCCATGTCTTTTATCCGTCATAGAACGTCATTTATAAAAGTCATAACAAAGAATTTGACTGATTTGAAAAATATTGTTGAGGCGATTGGCACATTGGAGCGCAGCATTCATTCTGGCGAAATTTAGAAATATGTGTAATTTTTTATATTGTTTTATACAATACAATAAAAAATTTAGGAATTCTCCAAATTGTTATAATCTTTTCATAAAATTATATTATTTAGGCAAAAAATAATTAGAGAACTGAGTAACGGAATACCTATTTGACAATCCTGGAGACCTCACTTCACAGCAGCGGCCTATTTGACGCCTTTTTATGTAGAAAGTACAGCGCCAAAAACTTATATGACCCGCAGCCCGTGTCAAATGTTGCAAAGAAAATAAACGACGGATCCGCACGAACGCGCGTGGATGCGTTGTCAGTGTGTTCGACTATGAGTAATTTCCATAGAAACCGATGACAGCTCAAATTACTTTATGTCACGCACTAACGCACGTCACGCACAAAAGTACGGTGCTGCGTTCCAGTGTGCGGATCGCCTAAATAATAATGGACAATGACTGACGAGGACAGATTATCCAATAGATATTGCCATATCCACATTTTATAATTTCTACCACTGTCAGTTGATTCGGACTAAGCGTGGTCCTATTATAGCCAGATTATATAAATTACTAAAAAATTCTACCATAAATATTTAAAAAACTACAAAAAAATTCTACCAAAAATATTTAATAATTTCACCTGGCAAGTGCGTTTTGACAACTGTCAAAGACACAAATACGTAAGAGTGGGTTACTTAAGCCCGCGGGGACTATTCTAGCGACAAATCCCGGTTCAGCCGCTAGAGATAAATCTGTTAGAAAAAAGTCGAATTTGATTCTGTATGGCGGTAAGTCAATTGTACACGAACAAGAAGAACTACGATCCATGGCCATGAAGTAAGCTTTGGGCAATTGTTCGTCTATTTTATACTGAACTGAAAATTGTGGTGGATAAGATTGACCGCAATTTTCTGTGCACTGTAGCGGGTAATTAAACAAAACATCTATATCAGCGTTAGACTCTAGCCACCGAATTTTTGCACTGTAGAATTTGTGCTCTATGTTACGGTATCATTAAAAGTTTGTCTAACTCGACAAGTAAGTCGTACTGAAATGTTTTGATTCTGATGTAGGAGAGCTGTGCCCCCTCATCCTACCTACCTTAGGGGGCCTACCTAGGGAGCAAAATTTGCAGTGTGGTGTCCAACAGAGTAAAATAGCATCGCTGTCCACACTAAGAGGTGTCGTAAAAGGCGACTTATTTCAGAGGTAGGGCGTTACTTTTCCAAGCTTCAGGTTTTTACCTACCTTATATATACTCTTGCAAGCTAGCGAGTGGAGGGGAATAAAAAGTAAGCCTATATTCTTCCTCAGGTTTAAAATTATCTGCGTAATGCACCAGTCAAATTAGGAGGAAAGATTCGGACTGTTGGTAAAAAGAAACGAGTAATTAACCCGCTATTACGACATGCGGGAGTATTACTATCCTAAAAATTCATTTCCCCGAATAATGGAGCAGCCACTCTATGTGTGCCGATTTGCATAGAAACGCGGTGGCCAAAACTGGAACTGCGGAAAAATAACGACACTTACTTTTGAAATGTATTTGAACTGACATGTCAATCCCAAAAACAGCGCCGCCGGTACCAGGTCTGATAAGTTTGTGGCACTGCACAGCGCAGGCGCGGCGCCGCACTCACGCCGGCCTGAGCGCGGCCTGAGCGCGGCGTGAGCGCGGCCTGAGCGCGGCGCGATGCTGGCGCGTTGCCTAGGCAACTATCGCGCCGCGCGATGGTTGCCTAGCAAATATCGCACCGCGCTCGCGCCGCGCTCGCGCCGAGCTCTGTGTGTGGCAAGGCCTTAAGACATCGTACAAAAATTGATACTGTATGTAACTGGAAAACTTATTTTACCAAAAGTCGAATACTTAAATAACACAAATTCCCAACTTCTGACATTCATTTTAATAATACACTTCAAAAACGGGTAGGTACATTAACAACGCAAACCATTACGGGCTCCAAAATTTATTTAGCGAATTAGAACGAGCTGTAAGAGCGGTAGGAGGGTTGTTTCCGAAGCTAATACATTTACATTACCACGGGTTTTTAGCGTATTTCAATAAATGAAAGAATGGCTCCCCAGCGGCGGGGCCCGAGCACCTAATAGACACATTGATGAATCAGCCCGCCCTCGACGACGAGTCGGGTTTGCTCTCGTACGTGAAAACCGATACGCAACACCGAATCAAGTCTGAGTTTGCTTAATGCGTTGGGTAATTTAATAGGTGTAGATTGATGAGAAATTATTACTTACCTATATTTAAGTTTAAAATTAGGAGTTTAATTAGAGCTCTTCAGAGGTAACTCCACTGGTGTTGTCGTGGCCATAGGCGACAGTGACCACTTTTCATCAGGTGGCCCGCTTGCCTGTTTGTGTGAAAATAAGTAAAGCATTTCGCATACATATTACTATACACTCACGCCCGTACCCCATAGGGTAGGCAGAGACAATCGATTGTCGAGAGTATCGAGTGTGGATGAGGCAAAAGAGGTCTCGTAGCTTGTAGATTATGGAAGTTAAACTGTTTTAGACGTGTGGTGTCTGGTGTGAGTAGAATTGCATCACTTGAAGCCATGCTGGACCTAGTCACGGGACGACTCTTAAACAAAGATACGCGATAGATAACCCGGAACATACTTTCATAATATATGATAATGACCGCGATAGTTTAAAACATTATGATATGAGAAAACTCTCCACTGATGTGTAGTACGCTTAAGTCTAGCAATGGGCTGTTGATGAAACTGTTTTAGTAAGCACTCTCAAACGTTGAATAGGATAGAAAGGGAGTGACTGGCAAGTTTACAAAAATGTTTGTGACTGGACTGTATCAAGGGGATGGAATATAGCTACAGCTTGGTAATTTACGGACCAAGAAATCGATTGCTACTGATATAGAAGTGAAGTATATTTAACATTCTACCTCTCCTTATTAAGTTAAATATAGTGTAAATACTCAGATACTCTTTATTACATTGAATTCAAAATTTTACATGTCATTTTTAAATTATAATTGAAATTAATGCAATAGGTCAATATCGACGTTAGGAGATTATTTTAATTAAAACGTCTTAAAACTATTGTTATTTGAATTTGTCATTTGTCAGCTTTTGCTATTAACAATTCTTTAAGTTTATTTTTAAATGTTATTAAACAGTCATAGTCCCTTACATACTTTGGAATTTTATTGTAGACTACAGGACCGAAATTCGCCATAATAAATTTAGATTTATGTAACCTGTGGGCTTCACAATTAAGATCACAATTTATTTCGAAGTGTGTATCTCAGATGTTCTGATTTGCTAGGGGAATATCACGTAATATTAATACCATCGTTAAAACGATACTGACATGAATACGAATTGTACCATGAATAAATAAATATGCTTAGACAATTCATACAGCGCCATCTAGCCCCAAAGTAAGCTAAGCTTCTGTTACGGGTGCTAGACAATTGATAAACTACTTGTATACTTTTTAAATATTGTACATACTTATTATACACATAACACCCAGACCCGTAACAGAAATTAAAATTCATCATTCAAGTTCTACTCAACCGAAATCGAACTCGGGCCCTCTGCGTGGCTGACTGGCATGTTAACCACCGAACGGTCGTCATAAATAAATTAATATGACTGCATAAAGTCTCCAGTCAGTGAACTGACAAGTAAATCCGTAAATAAAGTAAACCAAAAAAAAGGTTACGTACAAACTGAACTAAATGCTGGTTGTGTGTTACGTGGAGCATTATAATAATTGCGATATTGCGAGCGAGTAACGCTGCAAATTTTAGTGTTTGCATACAAAATTTCGCCGACAATTGCAGCATTAATGTCATTAAAATTTAATTACCCACTCTAATAACGAAATTAGTAAGCTGGTTTTCAGCAATATCTATGTATATTCGAAAATCGAAATCCATTGACGAAGTGTTTTTATTGTTGTATTAATTTTTATGTTAGTGCTCTAGCGCGCGAGGACCCGAGGTCCGCCTGGACCATGATCAAGGATTTCGCAGATCAGATAATTACAGTGGAGCGACTGCCATCTGTACCTCCGTGAACTTGTGGAAACTGTCGTGCGCTGGTTACGCATGGTCAGACGCCTGAATGGGCAGTAGTCTAAGAGCCAACTTAAATCTGACAACACATATTTTACGGTATCTGAAATTTCGCCCAGGGAGACTTCTATACCCAGTAAACAAGCAATGGGTACTAGCTAAGCCCGGCCGCGGTAGGTTTGGGGTCCCTCAGGTGAGTCAGGTATGAAAATTAAGTAAATTTTTAAAGTATTTTACGGCGTCTGCCGTTTTAATATGTTATAATATACCTCTAGAAAAATTGAAAAATAATTATGGCAGCTGATTTTAAAGGTTGCAACATCCTGGCAGCCACTTTTCAAAATTCGAAAAAAAAAATTTTTTAAAGTATTTTACGGCGTCTGCCATTTTAATATGTTATTTATTGAACTATTTTAAACTAATATTGAAAATGGCTGACATATTTTCCGGTTGTAACTATCCGGTTTACAGCGAAACATTACCTGCAGTCCGTGCATACGTATGTCCACAGTCGTAATTTTTACATTCGTAAAAATTATATAACATTAAAATCATGTTAGTAAATGTAAAAAAATTTAGAAATATACAATTAAACGAACACATCTACTACTTTAAATGTGCATAATAAGGAAAAAAAGGTCCATTATAAGGCTGTAACAAAAAAATCAAACATTAATTAGATATATTCATTATTCATATCAGAATATATTAATTTTTGGAAATAATCTATAATGATGAAATTATGATAAAATATTTTATAATAATTTTCATCTTCGGAATCATCTCTAGAAAGTGACAAGTCATCTTCATCCACCAAGTCAGACTCTGTAAAAATAAAATACAAATTTTAAATAAGCAGTTGTGTGGCTTTATATAGAGCATAATGAAAAACAAAAATATTTGCTAATGTCATCAACTTAAAAATCTTAGTTCTATATGTAAAATATGTATATCAAACAAGCCAGCGAGTAACTTATCTTATAAATTTCACTTTTCAAACATTTTATTATTATTATTAGGTGTTATAGGTTAATAGACAAGTAGCATTTCTTCTGATATGTTCTATACAACATTGCAGTGCTGATAATAGCTTTCACTTCCATAACACATACTACAGTTTAGTTCACCGAATAATTTTATTAATTTTGCACCAAATGTCCATTTTGTTTTTAAAAGAAGGGGCGGTTACTTATGAGAGCCTATTGTCCCATGTCTGAGAACCAATTCCAACTATTCACAATTCACAACCTTATGGTATAGCAAGTGATAAACAATATTAGTGTTAGATGGTGTGCAATTTATCCATGTGCTGTGTCCACACAATGCTTCAGCACCTTTCATATTAAACATTCGACGAAAGTTAAGCTTGTAAGTCTCATTGATGCAACCCTGTATCCTTATTTCTTCCAGTGTGGTGAGGTTCAATTCTTGTAGTCTTCCTCATATGACTTTTTCAGTGCTGCCGGTATCTTGGTGGCTCTTCCCTGCACACTCTTGAGAACAACAATGTCTTGTAGAGAGTTTTAACACTTCTCACCTTAGAAAAAACAGTAAGAGACGTAATCACAGTGTGTGTATTAAATTATTCATTTGTTTTCGCATAAGGACTTCATGTTGGCGATAAAACGTATTTTCATCAGCCGCATGAACTTCGGCGAACATCCTCCAAGCAAAATATCGCCTTCCAGACATTTTTGGCACGAAAATAATAACTATCTCCAAACGAACCACATGTTTTCTAAGCATAGACTGCAGGTAATGTTTCGCTGTAAACCGGATAGTTACAACCGGAAAAAATGTCAGCCATTTTCAATATTAGCTTAAAATAGTTCAATAAATAACATATTAAAATGGCAGACGCCGTAAAATACTTTAAAAATTTATTTATTTTCGAATTTTGAAAAGTGGCTTCCAGGATGTTGCAACCTTTAAAATCAGCTGCCATAATTATTTTTCAATTTTTCTAGAGGTATATTATAACATATTAAAACGGCAGACGCCGTAAAATACTTTAAAAATTTACTTAATTTTCATACCTGACTCACCTGAGGGACCCCAAACCTACCGCGGCCGGGTTTAGCTAGTACCCATTGCTTGTTTACTGGGTATAGAAGTCTCACTGGACGAAATTTCAGATACCGTAAAATATGTGTTGTCAGATTTAAGCTGGCTCTTAGACTACAGGTTTCATCACGATGTTTTCCCTCACCGTAAGAGTATCGGTTAGTGTTCAACTAATATATATAACTAAAAAAGAGTCACTGGTACATGGCGGCAATGGAGTTCGAACCCGGTACCTCTGGGTATTAGTCAGTCCCCTTAACCATTAGGTCACCGACGCTCTTCAGATTAATTTATTTGTTTTGTTGCGTATTTAAATAAGGCGGCTCAAACTAATATTGCACTTTTATAGGCCATTGATGTAGTATTGTATTAATACATATTATAACCGTATAAAGTGTGTTAAATATGGTTTAAATTTCTGCGTCATTGTAAAAAGAATTCAAATAAGGTGAAATTTTGTATAAATGCCTTTTGCCTGAAGTTTCGTCGGTCGCGATTCTCTTTAATTTTTCAAATTAGTATCCTCCCCTTACGTTCACGTTTGAGCTCAAAAAATTCCTATCATTGTAACCGTTTTAATAGTCCATAAAGTTACCATAGATACTGGAGGAACTTGGAAGAATGAAGCCTTTAGTAACAAACGTGCAGACAGCCAACCTGATGATAAGCGGTACCTAACTGTCGTTAAAATAAAAGGTTTCTCACAACATAACAACAAAGCGGTGTATTGTCACCAACCAAGCGTGTCTACATAATTACTACCTTTCAACCCGAAACTGAAATCAGTGGATACTGCGGCACCTTATTTAACAGTTTATTGTGCCCAATAATAGGACCATATTGACTTAAAAACAGCACAACAGGTACAGCTTATTTCATAAGAAATATCTTACAGCAGACCTACGGTAGGAACAGGCAAAAACAGAAAGGCACGCTTATATAGGTACCGGTGGAAAATTAATAAATAAAAAGTATAAGCTAGTTACTTTGTTGAGCGATGTATTTAGACTGCGAAACTGACTACTACAACTTTCATTTTTTCTATTTCATATGAAATACATTTGAATTCTTACCTAGCCAGTGCGCTCACCAAGGCAGCCTACAGACGTTCCGATCCCAAGTATAACCAAATCTAACTGAAGCGCACTCACACCAGTTGAGTTCGAGCACCCCAGCCAACAAACTCAGGAGCCGATACCTACGTCCTACCTAAACCTACCCGAATGCTGGCTGGCCTAATCCCAATAAAGCCTTCCACCTAACGATTCAACCTGGTTAACCTATTGAAGTTCCGGCACACGGTCGGAACGATAACCTATCCTATACACCTACCTACCAGTCTGACCAAATCTGCCAGGAGGCACGCATGCTACAGTACTTAGGACGTTGGAGCAAAGGCCGTAAATATAATGCAAATCAGCTAGTTTCGGCTTCATATCACACGATAAGCGATAGAGACGACACTCTGCGAATCAGAACTAGTCGATGTGTTCGACTACCGCTGATATCTAATACCCGTCGCCACCGGACTAGTAAAAATACCTTCAAAAAGTCATGAACTGCACTTCATCTTGTAAACTTCACTAATAAAACTGTTTCCAAGTCGCCCCTAAGCGGCTCGCGTGCGCCGGTGCAGGGCTAATGTTCCCGCGGTTATTATTGGTGAATTCCGTAATGACTGTTAATACGGTGACACGCTACTCGTGCTCACGATCACGCAACAGCGAGTAGACTTCAGGTCAAAGACCTACTTCGAGTTCCTTTGGGGAAACTTTTTAAGAAAGTGGTATGCGAAAGGTATATAACATGAATAACCTAACCGAGAGAAAACACCCGACCAAGTTTACTTAAATTCAAATATTTTTTAAATTATATAGAACCGATTTTAATGAAACAAATCATCTCGTTTAAATTGGCTATTAAATAGAGAAAACCGCGTCATAATCCGTCTATCCGTTCGGGAGCCTCGATGCCACAGACAGACACAGATACACAAAGCCACAGATACATACGTCAAACTTATAACACCCTTTTTTTCGTCAGGGTTTAATAATTACACGCACATTCACGCTCGTATTCCACAGGTAGGCAGAGACTAATGAGCGTCACAAGTTACGATTCAAACTCGCAAGTTCATCCAAATTCATACGTCACTTACGTCGGGTGAGAGTACTCCTGACTTGCCCTTTTGCACAAGGTCATTTATTTGATTAGAAATAGAAATGTTTCAATAGTTAATAAAAGATTATTTAATAAATTTTTTTACACCACTAAGGTGGCAAACAAGCGGCCTGTCTGATGGTAAGCTGTCACCGCAGCCTATGGACGTTTGCAGTACCAGGGGCATCACCCACGCGTTGCCGACTCCATAAAAACCCTTTAACCCCTTTCTTGAAGAACTTCATGTTGTACTCTCCAGGGAAAACCTCTCCAGGTAGTTCATTCCATAACCTTAGTGTGCGTGGGAGAAAGTTCCTTTGGAACCGCACAGTTCGCGACCAATTTAGTTCCAAGGTATGAGGATGAACTTCCCTGTCGATGGCGAGCGGTGCGATGATAGAATGTAGCTTTAGGATCAGAACTCTGAATCAATCTCTGCATTTTACGTTATCGAAGTAACATCGAAATAGTCGATGAGCTTGGCTCCAAATCTGTGCCCTAGCCATATTAATCCCTTACCGATTGCAGTAGGTGTTTACCAGAATTCTGTCTGTGAAAGACATTGCGGAGACGATTGAAGAGGATCAACTGGTGTTCCAGGCGCCTGGAGCTCTCACAAAAGACCTAAGAAGCGATGGATTGACATCAATAAACTCTGATGTATATCTTTAAAGATGTTGATTTTGAAATTAGTTTCACGATACTGCTGTTAGAAAGTCTTTACTTAAGTAAGTAGATAAAATATTTAGTCTGGGAAACTTGCGATCAGATTGCAGGAGTACCTACGTAAATGTACAGAGAAATTTGAGATTGTAAATTTTTTTAGCCAGAGAAGGCTATTTAGATTAAAATTTAATAAAATAACTTGTTTATTAAAAATTGTACTCGTGTAAAATGTTAATAATAGTAAGAATGAGAAGAATATACTATTATTCTAATAGTAAAACTCGTAACTACCAAATTATTTTATTATTTTTTCAAGCAAAACTCGTCACTTCATGTTCATGTCAAAGTTCTAACTTTTCTTTTACTTCTAGACAGACTTTTCTTATACTAGCAGTTTTTTATGCTTGCTGTAAAATTGAAGAGCTTGTATGAGAGATATGGAGTTACAAGGTTTGCGACTTTAGCTAAAGACTTAACATAATGTTTTAGAAATACATTTATTTACTGCTGACAAGTCAATACTTCGATGAAGTTGCCGATCGCTAGATTATTACTACAGCGCGGCGTGGAAACTGCTTGGGCGGTAAGCAATTATTTACTTGGCTATTCAGACGAATTCTCGCTACATAGATAATTACAATATCAACCAATTACAAAAGTGAAGTATAGTAATTTGGTAAATACAGACGGATAGATTCAAGAGAACAAAATAAATAATATTGCAATAATCTTGACTGTTGAGCGCCAAAAGGTTCAGTCATTAGTTTTGTATCAGAAACACCAGCGTTTAGTTTTCTATAAATTGCCATTTCGGCAAAAGGAATCACTCATCATACAGCCATGCCTTGACTGATATTTCTCAGTCGAGAAATATATGCTACAACATGTATACATACACACTGGTATCCCACAGGGGTAAGCAGAGACTATCGAGTGCCACAAGCTACCATCCTGACACAACTGTATTGCCTCTTCCACATTCATACATCTTTCCATGCATTTACGCCCTTTTTGAAGCAGATAATTTATCTGATCAGTATGTCCTTCTCTACCGACCCTTCCATTCACATTCACACGATAGATAACGATATAAATTCGTAAGCTGTTTCTCATCCATCCTCTCCACGTGTCCAAACCATTAGCATACCTACTTCATACAATCCGAATCACCACTAGTCCACACAACTGTTACAATATTAGTGATGGTGGACAAACAACTTTTTCACGAATACTCTAATATTTATTATTACCAATATTATAAAGAGGGAAGATTATAGGTAATGACCGAAACTACTCAACTAATTTTGAAAATTATTTCACTATCAAGGCCATTATGTACCGCTGGATAGTCGTATGCTAACTGAGTTTCAAAATGCACACGGGTATATTAAATACTATAAGACCTAACTTAACCGTAAATATCTTAGGCTTCCAACAGTAGAGTATAGTTATAACATAATATTTTTACTTTACATCCGACAGTCACTGCAAAAGCAATTCTTCTTTTGCATAATAGTTATCTTCGCTAAACACCTGTCACTATATCCCCCGAGAGAGCCCTTTTCAAAGCGATACCAAACACACACTGCAAGAATTCCACCATCAGATAGGAAAGCCTTTATCCCTTTCATGTCTCCGCACTTCACGTCCATTTTTCATGCCTTTGTTGGATTCTGCAATAGGTATTAGGGTGACGTGTTCACTATCCGTGCGGTCCCGGGCAAGATTTAATATGTATTTCTTTTTTAAATTTTACAACGTCCCCCATCCGGGGAGATTTTCCGTTCGCTTTAAAAACGCCGCCGTTCTACCCCGTGACAACGTCATGCATATTAAAGGGGATATCTTCTTTGTATTTTGAAAATAAATTTTGTGTATACGTTTCCCGTTTGTCGTCCAAGTGGGATTTATGGGGCTTAAGTCAGTCAACGTTGGAGAGCTGTCATAAGTAAGTTAATGCGCATAACTTAAGGTAGGTTACTAAGCAAGAGACATAGAAATAATTCTCTTATATTTCATAAATAACATATGATTATAAATATATTCACATCACGCTAACAGCCCACAACAGTCCACCGCTGGACTACATTGTAAAGCCTGCTTTCCACGGTGCGTGATTCTACTGATTTCATATTCACGACGGATGATTACGGACGGCCACAGACTACGCACCGATTAATAATAATAATATAAATAAATAATGGTTTATTTCTTTATTAAGTTTTACACATCCTATTTAGGTGGGGATCTCCTACTTTTCACGCTGCGTGATTCCGCGGATTTTAGTCTTAATATAGCCTGCCTCTGACATTAGTCTCCTTTAACATGGCCTTTTATTTATTTATTTATTTATTTATTTATTTATACTTCATGCACAAACAGTACATTGGCGGACTTAAAGCTAAAATAGCATTATCTACCAGTCTACCAGGAGAGATAACAATTGACAAAAGGTATGCGGTGCAGGAAGATTACTTACAAGTAAAGATTACACAAAAGCTTATTCAACCACAATCAAATTTATAAAAAATTAAATAAATAATAATAATAAATACACTAAAAGTTAAAAGTTGCAATAGATATTTTACACTAATTAATTAATTAATTAATTAACCTTTTGGATGGGGTTAGTGTTTCTCTGCCAGTCTCCATACGGCACATATTTATTTAGGTGTGTATGTTCTAGTCGATTGGTGTCCGGCATAGTAGAGCGAACGCTATCCCCTTCCCTTGACGGCTATGTCAGAAAGCGACTAATGTAATTGATACAGTTGCACTGTAAACCAGAACATGTGCGGATAGTAATTTCCAGATTGCCGGCCAAGTATAAAATTGTGGTAGTGTCCTTCATAAAATGTGGAGAAGGCTTAATGCCAAAATTGATGTGGGGTTTTGAAATCAAATAACAGATAAGGGATTCCACGAATATCGGATTCACGTCGAGATGAAGTTATAAATATAAAACCGCAATTAATCTGTTAAAAGTTGTTTCCTGCTAGCTTTCTCTTAAATCTAGCATGAAATAACCACATAAGCATTACTTAGCGAAGCATTTGTCATAAATTATTAGCCTTACGACAATTTGTAATTTCATACAGAACGTATATCAGAAGCAGCCACGCTAAATTGTGTGACTTTTAATGGTGGCCCCTCGACGTAGTGATTTTTAACTAACGGAAAAGAAAATATTTTCAGCGCCTGAGTTTTCAAAGATTATGTAGTATAGTAGAAGTGATATACATATTTTCATAGTACCTATCAAGGAATACCAAAGTTTTAATTAATGAAAATGTTAATATACATATATCAATACTATTGGGTATGCCATCATCATCACAGCCCATAACAGTCCACACTGTAGGACTTTGGGCCTCTCCACACTTTTCAGGGGGGCTGGAGATAAATATGGAAAAGGAAAACGCTGCAGCCCATTTTGCAGCCTACAGAGACTCCAGAACTTTTGCCACGAAAATGTAAGTCGCCTTTTACGACACGCACGAGTGTATGGGGTTGGTGATACACTCTTCCGGGCACCAGGCGGCTCATTAGGTATATTCTCTCATGTAACTAAAGCTCTGGGCCCAAGCCAACCTCGCCGGCATGCGCCCCCTGCTGACAGACGGACGAGGTTCTGGTGAACCCACTTCTTCCCACCGGATTGCGCGGATCAGATGGCATTCGCCGAAAGTAAAAAGCTAAAAACACTTATATTTGTAGTTATGGATTCTGGTAGAAAATCGCTTTCAGTAAATCTGAATGCGCTTTCCTGGTATAAGAGCGGATTTTGGGTGGAAGATTTACCGCTAGCCGCTGAGCCCGGATTTACCGGTAGGATAAAGAAAAATGAAATCTTGTAATAGCCCAAACAGAATCACGCAAATGACGATCAGTATAAAGTTTAATAGATTTCGTTTAGCTTAAGGTCTATTGAGATATTACAATGAGAAATGGAGAATTTAACGAGAAATATTAGTTTGACCCACATCTTAGAACAATGAAGTAATGAAGCTCCATCTATGAAGATCTATCGTTGTGAATGTGTGTGATATTTAAAAGAGATGGAAGCAGTCTGACGACTGCTCTAACAGCTTTAGCGTCGACTTCGATTTTAGTTACTATTAATCGCAGTGAATAAAATACGTCCTATTTGTTTCTGTATTTAGTCTTAATAGAAACTAAGGCAAGCGAACGACACGGTGGGTGCACCTATTATCTTGTCTTGATCCAACAGTAGGTCGCGACCAATATATTGGGAATACTGCCCTAGAGAAAAGGTATATGAAACATTAATTCTTATAGATGTCGGCTGTAAACAATGCAAACAGTTTGGCTTCGTGGAGTTGGATTCGAGTCCGGAACTAGCTCATGTGCATTATTCATTTCTTTGTACTGGTGGGTGTTGCAATACTGTACCTTTAGTTATAATACAACTGTGACTGTGAAAATGTCTAAATAAACTTTAAAATCAAACTAAATATAAACAAAAAACATAACCAATCTTGCCTCGTAATTTTGTGGTTCTGTGTAATTAATGTGGAACTATTTGAACAAGCTTTAATCAAATGAGAGTACAAGCTTTAATCAAGTCTAAATACAACTTACTTACCGCCACACCAAAAACAGGGTACTACGTGCGGCTCAACCATGTCAGTATTGTTTATATTATTCCATTACTTTACAAACAAGTCCGCGTTCTAATGATAATATTTTACATAAGTTTTTAAGCTTTTACACGTGAATTTATCTGCGTACATTTCGATATACTTAATAAATAAATCTAAGGTAAATCAGAACCTACATCTATACTTACTAATATTATGAAGAGAAAAAAACCGGATTTTGTTATTTTTGCAATTTTGTTTGTATTGAATAAACTCAAAAGCTATTGGAACGAATTTATAAATTTTCACTTATTGGAAGCTACGTTATTCCCCAGTGATATAGGCTACTTTTTAGGCCGGGAAAATGATACGGTCCCGCGGGAAAGTTGAATCTTTACCGAGATATTAAACGCGCACGAGTAAAAGCCGCTGTGAACATCTACATAGTTTGCTATATAGCCACACCATTGCCGATAAAGTTACACTAAAAGAGCAACACGCGTTCTCACTGCGCCACGAAAATATTTCGCCGTCACAAGTTTGGATATTTAGCGCGACAAAGCTGCTACACGTCGCGCAATCACTACCTACGCTTTATGTCGCGTCGGGTTTAAATTTTTTCACCGCTTTTCCCCCAACTTGAGCGTGGCGAAAAAACAGTGTTTGTGCCATAGAGAATATGTTTACTAACGTAATAGAGGAGACACCGCAAGTATTTTCTTTGAACAACGCTTTGCGGTCCATGGACAACAGTGGCCGCAGTCAGTTCTGAGACATTGCGCGACACGGACCAATCTGAAGTGGCTTGGATATTCAAAAAAACGCCATCTTGTGCATTACAAACTGTACGAACCATTCGAGGGCCAAAAATAAAGAAAATGATATCATCGGTCATTCTATGACTTAGCAGCTTCCCCCCGAACCTCCCGCACGTGACAGGTTGGTACAATATTTTTGTTTGTGATGGCTGCTCTATTACGTTAGTAAATATTTTCTCTATGGTTTGTGCTCTAAAAAACTGCTTGAGCCGATTTCATTATAATTTGGAATCCTACAAATACGTGTTCTTATTTTAAATCTTGTTTGGCTAGCTATGTATTTTAAAATTTAAAAAAAACTAACTTTTACACTAGCAGAAAAACACATTCACTTGTACTCAGGATACATGTAGTGAAATTTGATTGAACTGAGGCGATTACTAAGTAGGTATCTTTAATTTCTCCGATTCGGAGACCTTCTACCGGGTATGGCATGGCAGGATGTGACATCTTCCCGCCTGGATAGCCGATTGTTTTAAAGAACGGTCGCTTCCTTTGCTAATTCGAAGGTCACGCATAAATGCAATCAATGCCGGTGTACCTTAGTTCCATTCTCTTTGAAACACTTCTCTTGTTCCTTATTCTTGGATACGCGGATGATAGCGCTCGTGTAGAGATATACCTGTCAAGGCTCATGTCTAGGCTGAAGGCAGGCTGAGGTTGGTAGGCTTAAATATGAACTTCAGTTTTATTTTGACGTTTCAAGTTCACCCTCTGGAATTTAATAAAACTTATCTAACCCGGTCAAAACTCAAGAATTATCGTCGGACGTATCCGTGGACATCGTGAGTGTTGGGTGCCGTGCAGTTCCAAATCAACAACAAATTTACAATTCTATGTGAGGGTAGGAGTCTACCAGCACATCACCGCAGCTGTCACCTCTCCACGGCAGTCGTCTTGTGACCACGTGGGTGTAACCCTATCGAAACTTCGGGAAAACAAATCGAAAAGGTACGTCGCGTGGAAGTCCCGTCTAATATAATAATATGTGTAAAGAACTCGAGTATAGTTTGAAACAAATATAATTAACATTATTTCCGTTTTACTTTAAAACTAATATTGAAACATCGGCCGTCCATCCGGGGCACCTAGCGCATGGGTGATTAAAAATTGAATTAATTACAGATTCTATAACGAACTTCGCCTACCATAATTGCATAAAATAAAAATTCTCCGCAACGATTTCCACTCTCCTCGACACTTGAATCCCGCAGCCAGCCACTTAAATAATGTTGCGGTAATTAAAATCCGAATTAATTACCACCCTCAAATTAATTGAAATGATTTATTTATGTTAATACCTACATTTGCTATTTTTCGTATCGAAATGGGGAGATGGTTGGGATGTAACTGAAGTACAATACGTACTTACTAATATTGTGAATACTTTCTACGCAATTGAATATTGTTTGTGATAGATTCTATGATTATCTATGGTAATAATACATTACAGGATATATACTAAAGCACTTGGCCACTGCCAAGTATATTTATTTTTACAAATACGTTCACATAAACACGTACATTTAAAGGATGAAAATAAAATGTGTGATGTGGTGACCGCAAATGTGTTTCCTTAACGCTACAATATAAATTCCTTCAAGTGTGGAAAGACAGACATGCTTCATACGAAAATATGAGATGGCGATAACTGCCAGCCCAATTAAGGGTATAAAGTCCAATAACCTTAACTTAAACCTGCAGATAAATTGTTGGTGCAAGTTTAGAAACCTCTATACATATAGTGTACGTAACTACGTACCTATTTATCGATAAAAAGTAAAGAATCGCTATTAAAAACCTGCTGACTTTGATGGCTCCAATACGAGTGGATCTGCGCCATAAAATGCGAGATGAATGGCAAGATGTTGAACTTTACGATGACATTCGACTTAAAGGGATTTAAAATCTTTTTATATGCTTTATGCTAAGTTTTTACAAAGGCTGGAGGTACTGGAGAAATGAAACAAAGTACACATTATTTTAAGAGTGGTTATAAACGTGACTTCTTTTAATTCTAAGGTCGCCAAGGTCTTCCGCTGGGGACCCTGCGACTGGTGGAACTTAACGGTTGAATATTACGGTATTAATATATTTGTAGATTCTTTCTCTCAAAATTTAAGCTGCTGCTCTCAAAATTACTCGTCAGCAAAATATTATTTTACCGTTAATATTTATAAAATCGCCTAATCGTCACCGCCGCCTATGGACATCAGCAACACCAGGGGAGTTAACAATGCGTTGCCCGCCTCTGAAGATACCTACACAACAACAATAACAATAATATTACGGTAAGCCTTAGAGCCACCTACTCCATGACTGAGAAGACTCGATTTGTAACGTAAGTAACGAGTTGTGCGGATCTGATGATATGAATAGTTCTAGTAGAAAGCTTTTTCTAACCACGACACAAAAAAATTATAATATTTCTCTTTTTAGGGTTGCGTAGTTAAACAAGAAACCCTTTTAGTTTCATAGGCAAGTATGTATGTACTTTACTTTAATTTATGTACGTACTGTATTTTAACTATAAGGATAAATTATTGTCAGAACTGCATTGTAATATAAGCTTTAATGTGCCTATGGCGTGCACGAATACCCACTAGACGATTTGTGCATTAAGTGTAGTAATAAATAAGCAGTTTCAATAAGGGGAATGAATAAGTATCAGAATGGAAACTAATGTATATAAAAATGTAATTTCAATAAGTAATAAAAAATTAATTAATCAATGAAAAATCAATATATATGTTGTTACTGAATTTCTTTTCTTTGATTTGAGAATTATTATTTGATTAGAATTATATATCTTTTTATGTAAATTACAGTTATGATGGAATTAGAAAAGAGCCCTTCCGTATTTTCATGGTCGAGGGTTTGCAGTAGAGATGAAACGGATAGTTGTTTGGCCCGATACCGGATATCCAGTGGCCGGATATTTGGCAGAACATAGTCTCTGAACAAGTCTGTGCAAGCTATGAGCGTAGGTGGGAAATTAGACAACTGCATGTGTTTTCGTAATTTCAAGTCTTCCTTAAATACAAATAATTTGAACTTTGTTTTGAACTATTCTTCGACCGCTACTCGATTCGAAATACAGGTAATTAGCCTCAGCATCGTAAACCAGAGTGTAGTGAAAGATTCCCTCAAGCTCGCATAAGAAGACACACGAAACCGCATGCTACCTCTCAATATAGGAGCATTTTGTATTTTAACCCAATTTAAAATAATTTACCTTAGATTTACTTTTGATAGATTAACTTTGCAAAAAATATTTTTTTGCTAACCTACCTACTAAATGATCAACGAGTAGGTACCTTATCAACAGTGCTTTGATAAAAGAATATTAACTACTTTTCGGATTACTTATTTCCTATTAATAAAATCACTTTTACGTACTTTTCATAAATTTTTTGCTCTCCAGTATCCGGCCGGATATTAACGCACTATCCGGTATCCGGCCGGATAGTAAACTAACGCCGGATAGGCCGGATACTGGATAGTAACCGGATATCCGTTTCATCTCTAGTTTGCAGCCATTTGGTAATTTTTCTTTACATTTATTTTTGGGTAACGAGTAGATTTGCAGGTATCTACTCGTATTGACTTTATTGTAGAGCGTCTCCCAAAAAACAATAATCTATGTGAAAATGTCTTAGTTTCGCAAACTTTATGTTTGTGTCGTTTAAATTTGAAAAATTCTGGATTGTAATTAAGATCTTTGTGTTTCAAAAGGATGACGCTAAGCACGAACGCCTTACAGTGAGAACCTCGCATATTTATATAACTGAGTTGTATTAAATTTGTAAGGGAAAAATTTGCTGACTTTAAAAATTGCTCTTTTCGCCTTTCTACAATATGTAATAATGGATTGGACCAAGGCGCTATAAACCAAATTTAAAATTTCGTGGTCAGCTACATGACGTAGGTTTTTGAAAACAAATATCATTTTGCGTAATCTAGATGTAAGATGATTTATATGGGGTCGGAAGCTCATATTATTGTCAATAATGTTGCCAAGATATTTTATACTATAAACAATTTCTAGAAGAAAATATAAGCAACTTGTGGTACGCAAGCAGGAGTGATTATCCTTCCATTAGTCATTTTAAGGTTACAAAATTCGTTTATGAAAGTCAAAAATAATGTGGGTCCTAAAATACTTCCCTGGGGTATACCAATAGAGACTGGAAGATCATAACTGCACCACTTCCTCACCCTAACTTTCTGTGTTCGATTTGATAGATAACTAGCGAAAAGTTTAAGTAGAGTACTCCTGACACCAATACCCTCCAGTTTCGATAAAAGGAGCGGAAAAGGAACTGTGTCGAAAGCCTTGGCAAGGTCCAAAAATATGACTAATACCTATTTTCTTGCATCTAATTTAGTCACGATAAAATTAGATGACGTTTGCATTGACATTGCCACAAGACCTATGTTCTGCTACGGAGCGGTAGTATGGTGGACTAAAACCAAGCAATCCACCACAATAGCAAAATTACAAAAACTGCAAGGGCTAGCCTGCATGGCAGTTAGCGGCTGCATGACGACAACCCCAACTGCAGCCTTGGAAGCTATGCTCAACCTAACACCACTCCACCTTCACGTACAACAAAAGGCAACAATAGCAATGATACGTTTAAAACACTTAAATCTATTTGACAAAGTGCCGCACCCGCATACGGTACTTTACTACGATGAAACAAAAATGGAACCAATGATGGAGGCTATTAGCGACCGAATATCAAAGCAGGTAGAAACGGTCAAGAAGTACAAGGTCCAACTGTACGAGGACCCGCGGGAGGGCCAAAACATACGAGAAGTAAGGATCTTTACTGACGGGTCCAAAACAGACTCAGGTACACGTTGCGGAGTTTTCTCCGAAGACCTAAACATCAAAATAGCTGCCCCACTGGGTAAGTACAACACGATCTTTCAAGCGGAGTGCATGGGAATCACCCTAGCCCACACACGCGGTACGGGACCAGAAGGTAGAACAACAGCCTATTAGGATCTTATCAGACAGCAGGGCAGTACTTATGGCCTTTGAAAACAACAACACAACCTCGGGGCTTCTACTCGACTGCCGCAAATGTTTAAATGAGGTATGTAAAACAAATCCGATAACCCTACTATGGATTAAAGGACACAGCGGATCGAGAGGGAACGACGCAGCTGACGAGTTGGCCAGAAGAGGCTCAAGTACGAAGCCGACAGGCCCGGAACCAATTATACCTATGCCATTTGCATGGGCCCGTAAACACCTGATGGATAGAATCAAGGTAAAACATAACCAACTCTGGTCATCACTAGAGGAATGCAGACAAGCCAAGGAGGCTCTACCGAAAATTAACCCTCCCCTTTCTGAAAGGCTCTTAAAACTAACCAAAAAGCAACTCCGTCTGGTAACCGGAGCTTTAACGGGACACGGTCCATTTAATAAACACTTCTTCACCATAGGTCTCACCGACAGCCCCTTGTGCAAAGCCTGCCTGAGGGAGGAAGAGACAGCAGCACATATCCTGCAGACATGCGAGGGGGTGGCATCATACAGGCATGAGCAATAGAGCATCTCGGACAACCACAAACCCTTCCAGAGACGTTTGCAAAACTAAAAGGCTTGCTGCGTTTCCTGAAGAAGTTGGGATGGCAGGAACAATAGGGTATCTTGGAGTATACCATATCCACGCAGAATGGGCGCGAGTTCGCTTGAATGCGGAATATGGCCCGGATATATCTATCTATCTATCTATCTATCTACCCGCACGTACGATTAAAAACCAGTCGTAGAGAGGTAGTTGTTACAATGTGAATGTGAAGATACACTCAAAACCGATTACGTATATTGTATTCACGTTGGGTCCAAAGTCCACAGTTAAAATCTTCGTATTTAATTTTACGTCTGAGCTGTATTTACATTTGGTTTACATGCAGACGGCTAAAATACTGTCATTCAGTCACTATCTACGTATTTTGGGGATAGCCTAAGGTATTTCATTTGCGTAGTTAGATGTTTCAATGTTGCTAATTTTATACTGATCCTTACGGAGGTGTCACACTAAACTCACAGTTTGTTAGTTTTTTTTATTTCACAAAATATCCACAATAACGCGACGTATTTAATTCCTCTTCGCGCACTATATAACTTTAATTGTCCATAGATGTTCACTATTTACTGAGATTTAGACTAGTTTACTTCGCAAAACTATTTTTAAAAGGCAATCAAATCGGTAGTCGATGTTTACACCTCGGCGGTCGGGGCGAGGGAGGAGGCGAGGGGGGAGGTTGTCCCATTTCGTAGCTAAAATTCGTACTACATTTGAAAACTTCATAAACCATTACAAATTCCCATTTGAAAATTGGCTTCAGAATGTTATTCCCATAACGTAGCTACGACATAGGATAAAAAAACGGCACCCATCAGTTAATAGTTTACTAATTTGTAAAGTAAGCGTGAAACTCCTAGTCAGATCACATCCTCGTAATATGTACGTGAATCCACAGCACCAGTTAACCGAACCAAAAAACTGGGGAATTAAAGCAAACCCGGCTTGGTTCTACTTTAGCAGGCTTGGATTAAGTAAATGTTTTGCAAAATATGAATAAACCTTTTTAAAATGTGCGAGTTTAAAGTAAAGAACTGAATAGTATTATCAGCTTGATGTTAATGTCCCAGTTGTGCTATTGTCACTAGTACCCGGGGTCCGCCTTGACCATGACCCAGGATTTGGTAGATCAAGTAATTACAGCGGAGCGACTGCCATCTGACATCCGTGACCTTGTTAATAAGGGAATCTGACCAGATTGGAACATGTTTACATTCGGTCGCCTGAATGTGCTGGTTTCATTACGATGTTTTCCCTCGCCGTAAGAGCATCGTTTAGTGTTCAACAAAATACAACATAACTCAGAAAACAGTAATTGATACATGGCCGCAGTGTGTTTCCACCTGGTACCTCTCGCTTACAAGTCGTACATCGTAACCACTAGGCCACCAACGCGCTTTCCTACTAAAATATTGAATAGTATTGTGATAAAAAAATATTAGTAATTGCTTACAGAAAAATAACTATAAATACATAGAGTAAGTAATAGTTTTGGCATCGAATCTCCATAAATGAAACACCTTTTATATACCTACGCTAGTACCACTATAATGTTTTATTAAACAGTGTTTATTATATTGCCCATTTTATTAATTGAAAATTTTAGTTTGTTTTAGTTAGGCAAGGTTGTATTTAAATTTTTTTTATTGTATTACTTTAAGGTGTTGTACAATAAACGTTAACTTAATTGCGGTTTCAACTTATTCATCATCAAGCAATAGATATATCCATCATCAAGAGCCGATAACCGTCCCATTTGACCTTGTGCCTCCTCCACACTTTAAGCCATCACAGGCATAGCTGCAAATAGTATCAAATTTTAGTTAGGCAACTCCTGAATCCAGCCCGTGAAGCTCGGGCTGGTGCGGAAAATACCGGTGTTCTCCCAATTTCAGCGGACGCTCTTTTAAAATGGACTCAGCCGCAAATGTTAGTTTGGACCAATTTGATAATGAGGCTCTTCTTTTTAAGCATTCTCTCAGTTGCGGAGATACCCCGCTGTTATGTAACAAGCAAAGCCAGATTTCTTTGAATCTAGTAACGGAGCGTTGCAAACGGAATTTATACTGGAATCCTTTTAGACTGTTTTAAGAATCCTCAATGTAATGAAGGTTTTAGAGTAGATATAGAGGGTGGTTCAACTATGAGTAATGTATTTGGTTTTTATTGTGAAGTTTTTATGTTTAATGGTAAAGACCAATGTATAAATATTCGTTTAAATGACTTACTTATACATTATACAATATCAATATTTACATAGATGACTAAACTTGCATAAAACCTTATCTTTCCTTTACATATTTTTTTGTCATACGGTAGACAAACGGGCAAACAGGGGGTCTAAAAAGGCCACATTAGCGTTTCATATTATGATTCATATTAATGTGTGACAAACTTATCTACAGCGTCGCTGTTGTTGACAATGACATGACAATTCAAAATGGCGTCACTTAGTTCCAGTACTGGCCACCTAATCAGATAAGTTTGTTAGTAGTCTAATATGAATCATAATATGAAATGCGAATGTGGCCTTTTTAGACCCCCAGGCCACCTGATTGACACTGACATGGAAAGTGGGCATCGCTGCCCATAGACATTAGCAACGTCTGGGTTGTCACCAATGCGTTACCTACTCTAATACTACTGTTATATTCTAATAACCGCTATTTCTTATTTTATTTTAGTTAGGTATATAGGTTTTCTTCTAAGGATACGTGGAAAATAGGTGCCTGCCCGTATCAAGAAAAAGGCCCCGTGGGCGACCCAAGAAGCGATGAATTGACGCGTTGACAACAACTAACGACGCGAGGATGCTGAAGACCGGGCAAAGTGGAGAAGAATGAGTAGGAAAGCAGACCCTGGCAGAGGCCGGGATCAGCGCTAGGATGATGATGATGACATACGGAGGTATCCTTAAAAACAAACAAACACTTGTAGGCAACCGTTGTGATATTGTGAACCGTATTAGTGCCCGCAGGCACGTGCCACAAACTATGCGCAGGCTAAAAAGCGAATCAAAACAAAAAGGCAACTTTGCCCACAATCCAATTATACGGACTCTGAATTTACCTGTCTCCATTTCGCAGGCAAAGGTCTTTAAAAAGGAATCTTGTATTATCTCAATGTCGGGTATTCATAAAAAGTGGAACCGCCGCCGACCCGACGTGACTGCGATATGCCCGCTTTTAATTCTGAAACGGACGGAGGCGAGAGATTTTAATGAGAGATCAGGTTTTTCAATTATCTTCACTTCTTTTTAGGAAGTTCACGTCAGACTTTTGCTAGCGGTGATATTCTCTAGGTATAGCTCGAAAATGTTCATGGCAAATATCCGTGACTGTCGAAGGAGACATCTGTCTGTGCCTACATTTTGCGGTTTTCCTTTCGTTGGATTTTATAGTCTTATAAAAGGATTGATATAGTGGAAGCGGAGGAAAACCAAAGTAATTTTCATAACCCTAAAAACCTTTGCGCTAAATAAGAGGAACACTCAAAAAGACAAACACAAGTCAAACCCAAGATCAAAGCGCGGGATTATTGGATTTATTTTACTTTGGCTTTCGCCGAGGTTTGGATTAAAGATCTCTGTGTGATATATTTTTACGTCACTTGAACACATTTTGTTCCAGATTAATTCTTTATTATCTTTCAGACGGCTCGGGAATGAAGTGAAAACAAAAGCTGTTAAGCGGCTTAATCTTTTTATGGTTCCGTAAATCCGATGTAAAAACGGAAAGCTTATAGAATCGCGACTCCATCGATGTTGGTACCTCCGTCACAGACTTTTCCGAATCTATTTATAGGGAATGTCACCAAGAACGCTACGCATAAAAACTTTTACAAATGTTAGAAAGTAGGTACGCAATATATTGGGTGCTTCCGACCGATTGACCGATTTTGATGAAATTTTTTGTGCTTATCCGGTATCTATGAGAATCGGCCAACATCTATTTTTCATCCCCCTAAATGTTAGGGGTAGTCCACCCCTATATTTTTTTTATTTATATGGCAAAACAACGTTTGCCGGGTCAGCTAGTTTTTTTATATATTTAAGAACTAGCCATTCATTTGATGGCCATCTGATCAGATGGCAAGTGACGATGGGACCTTAGCAGCACTTCGTTCCCATTACACGGTAAAGTAAGTGAGTAAGGTCTCCAGTGCTCCATGGGGTGGGGATTTGGGGAACCGTGGCTTTGGCAGTGGAGGGGCATTTGCCCGTTTTGCTGCCAGAGCAACGTGCTACAGAGGTGGGCAATGCATTGGCGATACACTTGATGTTGCTTATGTCTATAGGCAGTGGTGACCACTTTCCATCAGGTGGCCCGCTTGCCTGTTTGCCTACAGTATGAAAAAAAAAGACCTACTAAACACTAATCAAAAACAAATCATATACCATCAAACTATCTCACCACACGTTACCTATTAGTTTTCAAAGGGGTGATTTTCTGAAACGAAGTAGTAATTCGACTGAGCCAGAGTAACACTAGATAAGGAGTGTAGCGAAAATCCAATTAAAACTTAGCTAATACGTACGTGAAAGAAACTATCGATGCGGTGCTTTATCCATCCCTTGATGTTTTTCTTATCATTCTGTATCAAAATGGGGCTGAATAGTTGCTACGTATTAGTTTGGTGAGAAAAAGTTTGGTAGCTATCTTGTTTTTGGAGTGTCTATATATGGCCATATATGTTGGTTGGTCTTGGCGTAAGAGACATCGCGGATAAGATCGTAAAGGCTCGCCTGGGTTTGGTCACGTGCTGCTTAAGCCCTTAAGATACGTGGGAAATAGGTGTTTAAACCTGCCGTTATCAGAAAACAGGTCCTGCGGGAGACCTAAAAATGTCGGAGGCGAATGAAGAGCCAACGGCTTATGATATGAGGATGTTGAAGACTGGAGGGAGTGAAGGAGAAGGAGAAAGAAGGTAGAAGCCGGGACCGCTCAGATGATAATGACGATGATTTATGTATGATGATGTACATAAAGGTTTGGTTTTCTTTTCTTTTCTCGAGACTTCGTTCTCTTTCAAACTGCCCCGTCCATCCAAAGGATTAAAATTGTCTCTTTATTGAATTTTATTAGCAGCTATTTAATCGGAAGTGGTAACTGAGTGATAAACATATACATATTCGCGGATATTATAATATAAGTAAGATCGCTACTACGAGTATAACAAAATATAATAACTTTCATGAAAAAGTAAGAAAATAATAAACTTTTGCTCAGGTTATTCATTGATTGCGATTATGAACTCTATTACACAAAATAATTCCATACTAGCGTCGTAACTTCTTTCGGTTGTCCTACCCAATAAATCTTGCTCTTGAATCACTCTATCTATTGTTAAAAACCGCACCAAAATCTGCATCAAGCGTACATACCTACATACCGAGGGACAGACGGCGGGAAGCGACTTTGTTTTAATTTATGTATCGTTCTAAAAGTCCGTGAGTTCCGAAAAAGACGGCTAAGTAGTGCTTTGTATCAAAGAAATCCGCCACCCTGGCAGCGCCTAAGAAATTTCCATATAACGAGGCAAATTAATCTTTTAACTCCGAAATGAAGTCCTTTCGAATTTAAAATGCAAAAAATTCAATTAAGAGACTTTAAGTACGGTGGAAGGAGCCCAATTAAAACTATGTCCTTGCCGGAACCAGCCGAGTGGATGCCCAGGGATCCACCCCGAGCACTTTGGAGTTGAATTAAGGCTTAGAATGTTTTAATTCTTAAAGCGGCTCCAAATAAGTATTAAACGAAGTGGGATGCCGGTTTCAGATTCAAAAGGTAATAAAAGCTAAATCTCCCTCCCTTCCTTATTTAACTCACAGCCATAAATACACATATACACTGTTGTCAAGTAGTTATTTTCGTGTTTATCACACTGTTTTCCATCGAACATGGTATCTGTCCGCCGCTACGGCTCGCGGGCCATGTCACATTGTTTTTTGACTCGACTCAAACGCTAAGCCTGGAATAAAGTGTAAATAAATCTCTTTTAGTGGCGTGCTGTCGGTGTTACTGGGCCATAAACACGACGGCGGTCAACAAACAATGTGCTCCTTCTGTCCGACTGGTGAAAAAACCGTCTGGCCACTTTTAGACCTTAGTGGAAGCTAGTAAAGGCGACTCTGAATGGTGGCGACTGGTGGCGTGGGCAAAGCCATTTGTTGTGGGAGCAAAAAGCGCTAACGCCCCTCTGCGAGCTTATTTAGCGAGCAAATACGTGTAAAGCGATTGCGTCGGTAAACACCGAATACTGGCCCGTGGAGACGTTTTGCAGGTCTTATGGGTTCTAATTTAGCAAGTATACGCGCGTGTAGGGTCGGCCTGATCAATATTTATCCCATAATTGCCACGAATCTTGGTACCTCTACTAATATTCTAGCTAGAAGCTCATGCAGTGGCGATCTAATGTAAAATTTAAGATTTGAACGTAAATGAAAAGTAGGCTTATTTAGTTCTGTTAGTTTATCTAAGTTTCATTGTCACCTGACAATAACGTGAACATGTAATTACTGCAGATTGCGAACCTACCTTGTCTCCCTTAAAATTCTCATAGGTAAAGCTGTGAGTAAAATAATGTGCAAGTTTATAAAATATTCATTTTTTTAAAAGCGGGTAAGCGCTTGTCACTCTCGAGCAAACAGGATGATGACAGGTTCCGTAGTTATAAATAATCACAATAAAGAGTACTTATGCTTTAAAAAAAATAGATTTAATAGTTCCTAGACAGGCGTGCTTTATCTTCGGTCCCATCGTCACTTGCCATCAGATCAGATGAACATCAAATGCCTGGCTAGTTCTTAAATATATAAAAAAAAATTGTGCCGTCCTGTCACGAACTCGCCGCGAATGCACCGTTGCAGCAATGGCTCCCACGAGTTGCGCACGAGTACTAGCGGCGCGGTGCATTTCATCATACGATACAATTGAAGACGTACTAACGGATTTGGAAGCACCCAATACATTGCGTACCTACTTTCTAAAATTTGAAAAAAAAATTATGCGTAGCGTTCTTGGTGACATTCCCTATAAATAGATTCGGAAAAGTCTGTGACGGAGGTACCTATGTACATCGATGGAGACGCGATTCTATAAGCTTTACGTTTTTACATCGGATTTACGGAACCATAAAAAGATTTAGCCGCTTAACAGCTTTTGTTTTCACTTCATTCCCGAGCCGTCTGAAAGATGATAAAGAATTAATCTGGAACAAAATGTGTTCAAGTGACGTAAAAATATATCACACAGAGGCACCTTTTATCCAAACCTCGGCGAAAGCCAAAGTAAAATGAATCCAATAATCCCGCGCTTTGATCTTGGGTTTGACTTGTGTTTGTCATTTTGAGTGTTCCGTTTAGTTAGCGCAAAGATTTTTAGAGTAATGAATATTACTTCGGTGCTCCTCCACTTCCACTATATCAATCCTTGTATACGACTATAAAATCCAACGACGGGAAAACCGTAATATTCAAATGTAGGTACTGAAGAAGCTTCGTTACTGTCAAATGACGTGAAGCAATGGTAAAGATCCCAAAATGAATATTGAAATTGAAATGAATATTGTAGTTACAGATACAGAGATTATTTTAAAGTGTGAAACTAGTATTAATGAATCATATTCTAATCCAAACTAATTTTCTAATCAATACACGTCTAATTGACGATTAAAAGAGATATTTAATGTCCTAATCAATAAAGAAATTTTTAATTTGATTTTGAATAATTAAACGCAGAGATAAACCCACAGAAACAATACCGAACGCCTCTAATATTTACTCACAAGCTTTAAAAATCGAATCTATTAAACTGAATGTAAATTTGGAATGGTAGATGAATTGTTACAGCAAAAACTGAGTTTATTTAATGTGTGGATAATATAATGTATTATGTATACATATAATGTATTATGTGTGCGCATGTACCTACTAACACATTGATGTAGTTTTATTGCTATTTTAGTAAATGAATATTTGTACATTATTATACATTGTTATATACTGTAAATATACACTTCAGACCTAATTAAAAATGGTACACAAACACCTTAACACCTTTTTAGGTTGAATTTTAATCCAAGTAATAATAGTCGTCTGCAAAACATTGCAAATTAAGGTAATCAAAATAGCATAAAGCTTTCAAACTCACTGTTCTTTGTCCCGGGAAAGTAACAGGAGAAGCGAACGCGAGAGGAAACCGCAGGACCGATTTAAAGTTAAGTATAAATAAATTGTATATAGCTCATAGTACACAACTCATATGCTACTTGAAAAGGTAGAATGTTGTTGCACTTCACATTCGAAACTTAGTTTCTTTTTAAGTTGACTAACTCTGATGGCGGGGACAACGTAGTCGCAGTCCACAGAGAACTCGACTGTAAAGAATCCGGGTCCAAACTCGGGGCCAAACTTCCCAAATGACACCGCGGAAACCGCAATATTTCACAGGCTAATGTCAAAGTTGGGACTTGTTCGGAATTTTACCAACATTAAGAAGCACTATTATTCCTTTTTTCTACGCTGTGTTCGGTTCGCGGGGCATTTTTCATACCGTTTCTCTTTAATCTTCGTTTTGGTGTCTGCGCTAATTAGTGACTTTGGAAAGTATTTATGCGAACGGATAAAAATGATTCTAATATTAATATTAAAGAAAGCAAAAGTATATTTGTTCGTCGTTCCTTGAAAGGTGAACTGTGTATTGGCTTCATTTTTGGCACAGTCAAAGTTCACAAACCAAGAAGAAAAGACTGGGGGGGGGGGGGGGGGGCGATTTTTACTTTATGAGAAAAGGTACAGTACCTACCTACAGACTTCTTTCTTTGCGAGTAAAGTCGAGGGTAACAGCAAGCTAGTCTTGCTTTTATAGTGCTTCGCAAAAACGAAGTATCCAGATAGTAAATTATATGTTGTACTGGGAAACGAGCCTCATGTTAAACAACCCCGTTTTATTTTTTATTCGTATTGCGGATCGCCCTCCGGCTGTTCAACAGAGTAGGTAGGTATAGTTAATTGTTCGCTACATTGCATTCGAATCTATCATAAAATCTCTCTCTACAATTTAAAATTTAATAAAATTGAAAACAATGTTTTTTTTAAAAACCAATATACTGTTAACTATTTCATCGCTCAGTTACCACGCCCTCTATACATCCATAAAACTTTGATACCACTATAAAGCTTACGTATAAAAGCATCAGTTTGTTGCGGCATATGTGCACATCCATCTTTCACGTTCAAAAATATCGCACCTTCCCATTCTGTAGGGGCGAGAGTCCATCCAGCGGTTTTAGAGTAAAGCTCCAAGCCATCGTCCAATGATGCAGCTGCGCCTGAGATTGATGCAGCGATGCAGCGGTTATTGGGTGCACGTCGTCTGTAGCGAGGGTAGCACAGGCTGGAGTGTCGGCAAGTGCCTTATCCGTGAAGTTGACAAATGCTCCCGGCATGCTAGGTGTTTGCAGTCACTCGACGACTAGATCCGATGTACTGGCGAACGTGGATACATCCCGAACAAGTTTGCTTGTTACCGGCCTGATTCGGGCCGATTCGTGACCGTGAGATAAAGCGCATTGTTGGCACGATAACAAGGTGTCTCAAGGAGAACTGAATTTCATAGTTGGGTCTTATTTTGGGTAACAATAGGTCTATTAATATGGTTACGGAAAATCTACAACCAGGGTTTGATATGCATAATTTAGTCTCTAATAATTAATAAAATATAAGTAGTTCATATCATACTATGTCATACATCAAAATTAATGCCTATCTATATCTACACATAGTATAAAACAATGTCGCTTCCCGTCTGTTCCTGTATACGCTTAGATCTTTTAAACTCAGCAACGAATTTTAATGAATCCGCAACCAATGAAATATATCCGACTTAAATTATTTTTCCGCCACTTACATTTCTGAAATGATTTAAATATGATTATTATTTTGTTAACTTTGATGATATATTTATATTTTCCAGAAATATCAATAAATAATCAAAGATAATACCTACTGCGAGGCAAAGTAAAAACACTTTCAAAAAGGTAGTCTCGATGAGCAGAGAATTCTTAAAATCCCTCCTAATTCGGACTAAAAAGGAACCGTTGATTTGTCAAAGGATTTACAAGCAATATTTTTTCACCAGACCATTACAAATTTGTTATGCAAATGGAAATGCCTTATTACACTTCCTTAATTATTTCACCAGCTTCCCCGAGCTGAAAGTCCCTGTAATATTTTATGAAGTAATTTAAAAGACTTGTCTTTATAAGACGAGATATTTGAGATATTCTAAGGAGGCTGCGAAAATATAATTTTTGGCTATTGTTTTTTAACGTGCAATTTATTTTAGCAGTAAGTTGCCAGATTTTAACATAACAATTATCATCATATAATCTATAGAACATCTAATGCTGTATATACTAGTAAGCCTCCTCCCAAGCCTTTCAAATCGATCGACTTTGCCCCATACATTCTTACATAGGCTCCCTATGAACTTTACAAGGTCGACCGTCTATATCGTGAGGGGCCGTCCTACATTACAATTGACGGTATGTGGTCGTCACTCGTGTGGTTCGCGAGCTTTGTGGCCTGCCCACTGCCACTTCAGTTTAGCGATTCTAAAACCCATATCGGTGACCCTAAATTCTGCCACGCATAGTTTCGATTCTGATACTATGAACTATAGAACAGTCTTTCCCGAGATATTAGGTGTGCAGAATCGCTGTATAGTTTTAAGAAAAGAGTAAAACATTACTTGTTGTCTTTAGTGAAGTGATTGTGGGTGCTGAGGTACTAGCTTTCTAATTGTTTTTGTGTTTTCTTTGTAAACTTTTGTATAGATTTTGTGTGCACTACCTATCAATAGCTAAAACATTGTTTCTTTCCATATCAAGGTTGTCTGGAAGAGGTCACTCTAGTAATAAGATCGCCCTGCGATTGATACCCTGAAGATTGTACTGCTTACTAATATATATTTTATCCCATGTATGTATCTTGTAGTGTACAAATAAAGAGTTTTTGTATTGTATTCTAATGCGTAGAGAAATTCCAAGTAGGTAGATATACCTATTCGTCAACAATTTCGAACCAAAACTATGTCGGGCCCCTCTTCATTCTCCGTCCATGTTCATTTTCAGAGACTCAGCAGTCTGCCCCCAAAAGTGACCCCCATATTTTGGGTCACAGAAATTGATATGTGTAATTATGTACCATAACCATGTAATATATGGATACACGAGTGCTGCCATAAGGACGTACGCAACCCGGACAAGGCAAAATTCCGACATATATTTGTATTCTATTGTCGAAGACTGAAGTCCATCGTTTGGAAGGCTTTCTCAACAAACGCTAAGCACAGTGGGCGGTAATACGCCTCGGCCTTCTGTATAATCTGCCGTAGCGTGCTTATGTGGTCCAAGGTGGAAAAACCTTTTTGGAACGTAATTTTAACAATGCTTTGAAAATATTCGTACTTTGAAATAAAGATAATTTATTTTAATTTGTTATTTCTTTTTTTAAAACAGCATTCTTCCTGAAGATGAGTAATTCGAAATCGGTTGCAATTTAATAAAATTGTATAATAAAGTGGAACTAGTGTACAAAAAGTGATTTAATTCAGCATGCTTCCTTTTCCTAGATTTCCAACACAACACAAAAAGGCCTCGCCCACTACATGCCTTAGTAGAGCTTGGATTCTCCGTCTTATCTCAACAAAGACAAATCAACTAGAATAGCCTGGATTACACGCGCACGAAACATTTCATCGGGCCCCAAAGTTTTTCAAGATATCTAAAGCCCCCAATCTTCCTATAAAAGAACTTGGCTTTAAGTTTTACTTCTTTCAGCCTTAATAATAGCCTTTTCCCTTTCCCTTGAAATATCTACAGATAAAAGCGATTGTCTATCCATACCTCTATAACTGCTGTCAGAAACAGCGCTATAACAATGTTAAGAAGAAAATTTGAGCTGAGTTGAGCTGAAAGATCAAAATACAGAATCATATCAGTAACATAGAATAAAAACAATAATTCAATTTATTAATGGAACGCTGACGACTGAGTCTTTATAAATTGGGTATTGGTATAAACCAAACTAATCACAAAGGCTTCCTTCGCAACGGTTCCGACAAACGTATCGCAAAATCGATTGATCGATCGTCGCGTATTTATTTGCGATTGCTGCTTCGTTCGCTAGCATTGAATATTTCTGGAAGTAGCCTCGATACACAGCGCCTCGGTTGTTAACCGGGTGGGCTTCGGGAACGGTAGCATAGACAGTAGTGAGTGATCCTCCTCGTATAATATTATTCAAAATTATAATAACATAAATTTTAAAACATGAATTGAATTTTTAAATCGCTAAAGACTGCAATTAAACAATTGGAAATCATGCGATTAGAAAGTAAAAACTCTTTGATTTTCACATTTAATTGACATTTTTATCAGACTATTACATCGTACATCCTCTATCTATCCACTGCTGGATTTGTGCCGCCTCCATATTTGTGTAAAATGTTGTCACTTGCCAGGCGGCTTTTCATATCGTTGTGTTAAAAACACATAACAGAATACGCTTCTCGGCACGACACCCATGATTGGAAGAGGTTGTGCTGCCAGACACTACACACAGTAATACCTACTACTAGACACTAAAACTCAACAATTTCCCTTGTAACCCTCCTGAAAACGTCTCGCACTCACCTTCGATTGATCGGTTTACACCCTAACATTGGATATTTGGATATTCCTGGCGGTAGTCTCGAACAGTCTCGATACATGGCGGTTGTCGGGCGGGCATTGCGTGCCGCTACATTACCGGCAACCTCATATGCGTTAGGACTGGCAGTTTTTCCGCGAAACTTGTGCAAACATCAATCCTTCCCGAATTGGTATGCAGGCCGCGCGACCTGAAATGCAAAACACTTACCCTCGCCAAGGTTCAAAGCGTAAACTTTTTCTGTCCCAAACATTATTCCGGTCTCGTAGTTGCAGCATTGCGTGTTTGAGGTCTGGACCATTTTTCGGTTGAGACCCGCCTTTCATTAAAAAGTTTCCACAAGTAATATTCAAAGTGATTGGCCAACTTTCAATTACGGGCGCTGAATAAATAGAGGGCTTTGTCGCGCAATCGGCCCTTAATTGCTTCCAATGTTAATTCGGTTGTCAAATATGTTCGTAAATACAGCTACGTTCTGTCCACAGTTTGTCTCTCTCTCATTCTCGGTGTACGTATGCCTTTGCGTGTAAGCGTGCGTGCGTGCGTGTGAGTGTGCGTGCGTGCGTGTACGTGTGCGTGTGAGTGTACGTGCGTGCGTGCATGCGTGTGTGTGTCTGGTGTTGTGTACGAGGTTCCATAGACCTTGGAAGGTCGAAATTTGCACAAATATATAACCGAAGTATATTTAATAGTAGTTTACGGTGCATGTAGCTTGCGCTTGTTGAAGTACTTGCTTAAGTTACATGCACTGTGAA
This sequence comes from Blastobasis lacticolella, assembly GCA_905147135.1. Lineage (NCBI taxonomy): Eukaryota > Metazoa > Arthropoda > Insecta > Lepidoptera > Blastobasidae > Blastobasis > Blastobasis lacticolella. The sequence goes on from LR990045.1 coordinate 16,985,635, forward strand.
AACATGGTGCGAGGGTCCAGTGACTCGCGCATGTTACTTGCGCGAACCACCCGCGCACGTAATCCGCGCGATCTCCGACAGGCGCGAGTTACTTGAGCAGATAAACTCTGAAAAACGATCAAATGGATGGCGTTGGCAAATAATAAAGTGTATATCACACTGTTCATGAGGAAAATCTCCTATTTAATAATAAGTATTAATATAATCTGGATATCAAAGTACACATTATCCCATATATTTTACTCTAAACAGTTTTGTACATACTGCTTGCACCAGTAGCCCACGTGTTGCATACTGCTTGCGCAAGTAAACCGCGCTAGCTACTTGCTCCAGCTACATGCACCGTGTAAGCATGTTAAAATAAAGTCTCTTGCCGCGTCTTTTTGTATTTGCGCTAACTTGTACGCAGCAGATGTTGATGCTATTTTAAATTACAGAAATTCTTCCGTAAAGTTTGTATAATACTTACTATAGTAAAGAAAAGCCGAGAAACTTTGTAAGAAGATTATAATTAAATATAGATTATAATTTACTCCACTAATTAATACCGTTCTTGGTATTCCTTTATAAACCCGTTGATTAAATCAGCTCTACAAAGCTGGAGCGTGAAAAGCAGATAGGTAATAAGGTTAGCAAGCAGCGGCAAACAGCTAATTTAGCTTCGAGAGAGTAAAAGGCACTTGCATAACGGGTACAAACTCCACAGGTTTTTATTGCATCGCCTTTCTAGGAAAAGAATGGACTCGGCTATAGGAGACTGATTAAAAATTCCCGACAATTTATATCGAGGAGACGTTTAGTGTAGATTGTAAAAAATAAATCATACAATAGACATTAATACGTAAAGGGAGAATAATTAATCCTAGCATTGATAGCTCTGATTGTGCGCAATCTGAATGTTCGCAGTCTATTACGCTTTCACAATGCAGAACCGCAGGTTGCGTTGTCACTGTGAGGACTAACATGAAATTCCTCAAGACTGTAATTGCGCTGGCTACCTTATCCTACAAAGCCGAACACAATAATGCAGGCGTGATACTCACCCAGGCGGACTCCTCAGGCTTGACAGAGTCCTACCACCTGATAAATTGAACTCTATATTAAAACAAGTCATTAGTAGATCTATAGATAATCCATAACGCTGTCATACTTTGCTTTTGCCTTTTCTGTTGAAATGTACTTAAAAGGAAAGGTAAGTATTGTAATGGTCCACCGCTTACAAAGTAATTCGATGTGATACAAATTAATATGCCGCCCATGTCCCGTTAGTGTGAGCACACACTCGCGTAACTACTAATACTAAAACCCGCTACAAACTTTAGTCCTAAAGGCTATTAGATCGAGTTTCTTCGAAACTACCCGCATTTAATATAAACACTTTGTTTACTTTGTAACGGGAACGGCGCTGTTAATTTTTGCAATCACCTCGTAATAACTTTGAACAATGGAAGCTTTCTTGATTTTGTTACAGTCTTTTCACTTCAATCTTAACTATTATCTTGTCGCCATCCATCAATTTTAATAATATTTAATTAATTGAAACGGCGTAGGCGGCTTTGTTCGTAAATAATGTGACTGAAGCCAACTCAAATCAGAATTAATAAACGACGACAATATTTCGAAGTTAAATGAAATCAATTTATATTATACTATTTTCAGGAATATAATTTTATGACAGATATAATATGACAACTATGCTAACTAGTTGATCAAATACCTATATATACATAGTACAACACAAAGTCTAACAAAAACTCTCCCACCGTCTGGTTCTTTGTGTCTATGGATGTATCTGTGTACGTTTACATCTTTTAAACTACGCAACGGATTTTAATGCGGTTATCAATAATAGATAGAGTGATTCAAAGGGGAAGGTTTATAAGCAAGAAAAAAGAGTAGGTAGGGGCAAAGTAGGTGTACGCGAACGAAGTCGCGCTGGGCCTACTAGTTTATCAATAAAATATGTTTATTGATTTAACAAGTAGGTATAAATTATTTATTTAGACATCAGTAGGCTCATATGTAGGTACGTTACAGACGATATAATTTTAAATCTTTGTAGGTCTGTTATGTTTTAATATTGAAATTTCATAGTGATATTATTACATTATCAAGGAAAATGCAATCCTTTTTAGAATATCTACTTAAGTATCAAAAATAACGATATTTACTATCTATTAAAGATAATACAGTTCACTGGTTCCGGTACGAATTGAAATTATATGAAACTAAAACAGTTTCTAACTCTAACCTGTAATTTTCATCGACATCGAGTTATTTCTAAGAAAATTGAAGAAACAGATTACTAAATGATGGCTGAGAAGCATTGTAGCTCCTGTAGCGTTAGCTCCAGCGATCTATAAACGTGCAAATATTCGCTTGGAGGAAGAGCGTTTTTCGTTGTTTTCTAAAACACACTATTAATGTTCTATGAATGCAAGTTCTCCTGAGCTGATGCCAGATTATCTGTCTGACCATCGTGGCCATCAACTATAGCTAAATGTCTGTAGAGTAAATTATCTGTACGTCAAAAGACCTAAGTTTTTGTTTGATCCAAATGCCACTAGAGGCGTTTGCAAGGATAGTGTTTGCTGCCGAGCTGAGTGGTTCAGTTGGTTAACATGCCGATCTGCTACGCAGAGGTCCCGGGTTCGATTCCCGGCTAGATAGAAATTGAAATTATGAATGTTAATCTAAATCAGTTCTCAGTTTATCAATTATCAGATTCATAACACAAGCTTTGCTTATTTTGGGACAAGATAGCGCTGTATGAATTGTCTGTGTGTTGTTAAATGTTTCCGTACTATGGCAAGAAACCGGGTCAGTTCATTTTGACGCGGCTATCTAGGAAACCGCGCCATATTGTTTACATCGTCAACGTTCTACGGCCGCTATAAAACAAAAACCGGCACGACGCATGTCGGTGCCGATAATCTAGGAAACGAAGGCGGCATTTTTACCAACTCCTTGCTTAAATCTCAGCGGGTGCCGGCGGGGGGAGATTTATCGTAGTTTTTACAATTTTACGGTCAGCGAGTCGGCTGGGTCGCGAGGGACACATTACAGGCGCTATCGCAGAGTTACTCCAGGTCTGATGCCTCCTCTGGAGGGAAATTTCAAAATGGTGCGTCATTCCTGTAATTTATTCGTCACGCCGCCAAATTGACGGGTATCCCGGGATTCATTAGGGCAATTTTAAAGCTTTCCAAATTTTTTCCTGGCCTCCAAGTAATTAACGGTGTCCCAAGGTGCGTGCGAGTACGAACCCATTTATTTGTTGCCGGCACTTTTCTGTTCTATCATTTTTTCGTGTTATGAGCAGGGCTTAGTTCTTATTAGCAACAGCCTATGAAGGTGCTCAGAAAATGTTTACCATACTTATTGGCTTTCTATTCATTATAGCGAAAATGATGTAAATTTTAAGAAAGAGCAATAACATGGATAAAGGTCTGATCGGGACCCTCACAAAAAGATTCAGCGTATATAGTAAAAAATAAATGCTTTGACAATTCACACAGCGCCATCTAGCCCTAAAGTAAGAAAAGCTTGTGTAATAGGTGTTAGACAGCTGATAAACTATTTATATACTTTTTAAATACATAATTTTTATACGTAACTCCCAATTATTATACATATCTCGTAACAGTAATTAAAATTCATCATTAAAATTTCTGCCCGACCGGGAATCGAACCCAGGACTTCTGCATGGCAGATCTGCATGTTAACCACTGAACCACTCGGGTCGTCAAACATACAGTTTGTGAATTTGTACGGGTGACAAGACACGTTACTTTAATTTCATGTAAAAGTCGCGAGCGACGACTGGCCGTGTTGATGAATCTTTATGCAATAGACGTTCTTGTATAAACGAAAGTTGACCTTTTTCTAATGAAAAATTTGCTCTATCATCTGCAGAAATCAATGTACTTCCACCCAACTGTTCCGAAAATAAACAAGCTTCGCCTTATCCACCTTGGCAGTAGTGTGGAACGACTTACGATTATCTATAATGCCTTGTAGTGTAGGCAGTAAACCAATTTCACAAGAATCCACAACTGAATATCAATTCGGGCCCCAATAAAATATTGGATAAACCGTAGGCTACATTACAGACGTTTGTAGAATAATATCTACGTACTTAAATATCAAATGAGTTGAGAAAACCATATTCGATTTATATGTAGAATGTAGAAGATAAGCATTTAAATCTGTGTCTGATTCCCACCGGTGTTTATTATAAATGCAAATGCATCATTGAACTTTCACTTGTTTGTTCAAAGTTTAAATTTAAATAAATTATTCATGCCGCATTAAATCAAAGGAGACTTTAAGTTTTACTAAAGGTGCTTGAGTTATAAGTTTTCCACGTCTGCTTTTCATTTTCATGGCAAACATTTACTGTCTTGCGACATTTTAAAAGGTTGAAGTATTAACTTCAGTGTGAAGTGAATTGCAGGGTTTATTTCGGTGTTAAAATCAAAATGTTACCATGCTATTGAACCTACGTAATTGCAAACTATTTTATGGCTTGCCTGATGGTAATCAGTTATTCATACCATCATATTTGTAATACCAGGGATAAATAAGAATAATAAATAAACAATATTTATTAGCCAAATAATTTAACAAATATAATAGATCTCTAAGATCCTTCCACGATGTCCGTGAAAATAGTTGCCGCCTACATTTACCGCCTTTGTACTATATTGTCTTGCTGTAACTATTTTGTACTGTTCTTAAAGAGTTAAAAATAAATAAAAATAAAATATAATACATGGCAATAAATCTCTATGTACGAAACAATTCAGGCACTAAACGTTTTCCATAACACGTTGCTTTGGCTGCATATAGCCGAAGCCCCTCTAATCTCCAAGCTCCCATGTTGCTCCATGGGTTCCGACCAGAAGGAGTAAAATTTTAAAAATTTGAATTTTTCTCAATAAAGGCTAATAAAAATATTGTAACAGTGAACAGTGAAGTGGGTTTTTCATAGAGTAGGTAAATGAAGCGTTGTTACGATTCGATCCAAATAGTTTGGTATTCTAGTCTAATAAGTTCATGGATTGATTTTACATTAGATAACGTCGGTATCTAATGCCCACGTTCTTTTTGAATTTGAAATAGGTATTATAGAAACATAGAGATCTAAGCTTAGCCCTTTCATTTTGCCGGCAGTAAATCCACAACACGGGTGATGTATTTCTAACATTAATGGAATTGCCCCGACAGCGGATATACAACTCTTGTTGCTAGCCTTTAAGGGCCTACATTTGTACTGGACGTGGGAAGATATATCCCGGAACGGAACTATGCTCGACATAACCCTGGTTAAGTAGATATGTTTGAAATCAAATTCTGAAATTTTATTCTTACGTCGTTAAGTCTCTCAGTTTAAGGCTTACAGTCGGTAAGATAAGTTCTCAAATGAAAAAAAAACGAATGGTGATAATGTTTCGTTTTGGTGAGGCAGGTCATTTTCCTGATAAGTCAATTTAGAAGAACGTCATGTTCGTTCCAAGACATTTTCTGAGTAGGTCAATTTCGAGAGACGTCAGTTTCCGGTTCAGTCATCTTTTAATATTTTGACAGCATTTTCAAGTACTTCTTCTAAACCGGTTCTTATGTTTATAAAAACGTTACTTTACTAAACTCTTCACAGTATTGTTCTTTTCACTTATAAGTTTCACATACTTTACCTACTACTCTCAGAACATAAATAATTTACTAGATATGCAGTCGGGTATGAAAATTTTATCTTAGAAAAGTTTGCTTTCGCCCCCAAGAGTAATGTGGAAGTTTTTGACGGATAATCGTGTCTAAGTACACTAAAGTTTCTAAAATTCTCTACATTTGGATCTGAACTTGTGATGATATACAGTGTTCGCTAAGTATTTAAGTTATACTATTTGGACTTAGTTAGATCTTTAGGAAACAATATCAGATTAGTTCTATGCTAACGCTCAAAGGGTTATTAAGCTTTGTAAACAAGCTCATCTAATAATAACGTCTGTTAATACGTTTGTAGGTTCACCATGTGTGAGTGACTAGCCTCTCGTCCGTAATCGTAGCGAGAATAGCAGAATTAAACGCTAAAACGCTAACAATTACTGAAAAGGTGAAACGAAAAAGGGCCGAGAGGTCCAACTGATGGGCATACCAAGTAACGGAAACCTCGAAGTTCCATTAAATGAGGCATTCCACGAAGATGTTATCTGCAGCCTGTGAAGAAACACTAGTAATCTTGAAACTGTATCGGAGGCACCAATCCTTAACAATAGAACAACGACTATGGAGGAGGAAGAGGAACCGTTCATTCAAGTTTTGCACAAGTACAGTCATCCGTAAATCTTTCTCATAATTCACTAGAATTACCGTTGGTAAAAACCACATGTAATTTTTTTAACTTATTTTAGACAGCCACGGCAAAGTTTATGATACATTGATTGGCCGTCTGGTAATTAAACAAACCACCTAGCAATGCCACGGGTGAGAGTAAGTCCTAATTTTCTACTAATATGAAGATCTACTCGTACCGTTTAACCCAAAAAGAATTAGAAAGGTAGCAACCTTCATGTTTCCGAATATTATACGATAAGTTCTGGAATATCAGAGTAAAAAAATAACCTGCTAAACAAATACACGTTCAAGAAGCCGAAACGTTCGCTCCCGTCGGTTTTCCGCGCTATCTCTCTGTGGGTGCGATGAGGGAGCGGTCGGGTTTACACGTAATTCCTGTACAATTTTTGTAAATCCGCAAAGCGCGTCCCAGATCCAATCCCGCAATACAACAGACCCCTTTGAAAGCCATTCACGCGTATGAAAAACACGAATCTCTTTCAGCTCACAAATAAAACGCAGGTAACAACTTTAATGAACTACGTGTGTGCTGTGGTATTTATAATAGAATAACTATTGAAGCGACAATGGAAAATTGATTTTTACTAGTGAGAGACAAGCACATTGAGAGCCTGACGGGTAGAGCGAAGAAAATCCTCCAGACGAGATGGGTTCCGCCCGTTTTCCTTCTGAAGTCTGAAACTCTGAAATAACGAAAATCTTATTTATTTAAAACTCCATTGTAGGTATATCCAAGGACATATTTACAGCAAGACAATATAGTTCAAAAGCGATCGATCTTATCGCTAAAAGCTATCTCTTCCAGACAACTATTTTTACGGAATTTGGGGAAGAATCTTAGAGAATGCAGGCATGTAATGTACAGAGAGTCAACTTAAACACTATCTACATTAAATAATAAACAAATCTTACAATTTTGATCAAACTTCGTTTGTATGGAGTGAGCTCGGGGGACACCCCAAAGTAAAAGTGTTTATTTATATCCATTCTAACAGAATATATTTGATGGCAAAAGAAATTGGTTAATGTCGCGAAGTAATCTAAATATTTACCAGTCTTAATATTCTCTATGACAGAGATTCAATTTCAATTTCAAACCACACTACTGGATCGTACGTTAGGTAGGTTATTCTTTTAATTTTCATCCCGTCCGTGAATAACCACGCTAGTACGAAAACTATCTCAAATATGAATTTCTTCTAACTACGTACTTTTACTGAGAGCGCACAATAAAACTACAATGTAAATATGGATGACATTATTTGATCAGTTTTGCTTACAGCAGCGAAATTATAATAATAATACATAAACATGAACGTTTCTTATCCATCTTTGTGTGTGGATTTTCGTTCTCTGAAGAATACAGTAGATATTCGTTCACGGGAAATAACAAGCAAAATTTTATTAACATACTTAAAATCCTCTTCAGTAATATAGTTTTGTCAAGTGCGAATTGGACCCGTGTGGTGGATTCCGTGAACATATATAAGGCCTTTAAAGGGTTCCCTAGACCTTATCGTGAGACCCGCCAAGTTGTCTGCCTCCCTTTTATTGGCGCTTTACAGTCATCATCACCATCATCTTAGCGTTCATCCCGGCTTATGCCAGGGTCTGCTTTCTTACTTTTCTTTTTCCACTTCGCCCGGTATTCAGCATCATCACGTCTAGCCAGTCAGACCATTGGCTCTCGAATCCGACTTGGTGATACCAATCCATCGCTTCCAGGGCGGCCCGCGGGATCTCTTTCCTGATACCGGCAGGTGTAGACACCTGTTTTCTTTTCAACTATATATTAGCCCCTTGAATTTGATTGGGATATTAGGGTCACAGGTAACAGCCGTGAGCCCCCGCTATTTGGCCCAAGCTGCAGAGATACGGAACTTGACCTCGGTGTCTATATCTCCGGTTTTGAGTAGCATTGACAGCTTCATTCTCTATACGGATGGTTGCAAGATCCGTGCTGCAGCTAGCCCTGTGGTCTCTTTTGGCGGTGTTCAGCTTTAAACCGCCGTTTTCTAGCTCTTCCTTCCACGTGTTTACCCTGGTCTCAAAATCCGCCTTCTTGCTGAATTGGTAGACAAAAACCTGGTGAATCAGGAACGGATTAGTAAGGTCTACGATGATTATGACGACGGCTTCAGTGTTGGCGTACATGTCCTAGATAAACCCTGATGTATGCCTCGAGCACAGACTTTGACGTCAGAGCCCACCAGATTATTGGCATTGTACAGTATTATAACAAAAATACATGTCCCAAACTCGTCTTATCAAAACGTAAAAAAAAACAATCCTGAAAATAAATCCATTATTTAAAATGCGATTCAAAACTTGCATGAAAAAGAATGGACAGACTGACAGATTATTTCTATGAAAATTTCAAAATTTCAATGAATCTTTTATTTAATAAAGGATTCATTTGTTCATCGTATATAAGTACGGAACTTTAAAAAAGTGAATATCACTGAAAGCGTTCTCATTTCACACAAGAATGTAAGTAGCACATGAGAATGTGAACTATGAATTTTTTAATATCCCCGAGACTGGAGAATCTTGTGCTACAGCAAAAGTGCAAGCGGTTGTTCAATATTTTATGAACACTTAAAACTAAATTAACTTTGGAAAAATATCGTCCCATGTCTAAAAGCGCAGAGGCTCTAGTTAAGTTAATAATTAATTTCGCTCGAGGGTAGAAATTTATCTAAACCCGGCTTAGATAATACGAAACATGGAATTAATATTAATTAAAAACTCTTTTAGGACGCCTTACTTCCTCACCTAACCTATAACAAGTCTAAAGACACCTACGTATAAACTACTAGCAAATATACATGATAGCCTATACAGGTATTGTGTGACTAGATAAATAAATACAGGGTTTCTAATTAACTTTGTAATTAAGTGTCAGGAAATGCTTCTCACGATTCCTATACCTTACCCGGCGTCGCCTCGAGATTAATTCGTACGCCTCACCTGCAATATTTCAGTGAGATATTATCTGTGACCCAGATTTGAAGATTTGGAACGCTACTCGGTATAGCTGGGGCGCCTTGTAATGCATTCCACAATGGGAGTCGCCGAATTTATATTTTATTTTATCTTATGCCAAAGATTTATTATGGAATCTAAGTTTTGCACAAGCTTTGCTTGTGATTGCAAAAATGGAGAAGGAAACGGTGCATCGATAAGTGAATTGGTGTCAAAATATCATCTTAAACTGCATTAATACTGTATCGTATCATCAGGAGTATCGTTGATATAAACTCTTGTATTCACAAAAGTTAGAAAAAATTATGATGGATCATAAACTTTCGGCATATCGCTACAAGCGATTACTGGCAAGCAACCTCTAACGAATTGTTAAAGTTTCGCTACGGTTATCTACTTATTTTTATACAGAACCCGTACCCTTGTTGTGAGTTACATAATTTGGTTATTTTCCGAAACTCAAAGAAAATAGTTCACCATTGATATATACGGTATACTCCAACCCCAGTAACATAGCAAACTTTATCAAATGCCCACATCGCTAGCATTAACTACGAATCCAACAAGAACCATTCAGCTTATCCCAGCAAATCCCAGGTTACAAGCGGCGGTCCGAGACAGCGACTGATCGCTTAATACACGGATTCTGCATTTGCATTGCACTTGTGAATGAAGCTTGATGGCAATGCAAAGCTATCTTATGTTATTTAGTTTATTTCATTAGTACCTATATAAAAAAGTATTGTGATATGAGTAAGCTATATTGGTTAACGCCAAGGCGTATGCTATAATACCAAGTGCGTCATAATTACCAGAGGTATCTAATGCACACTATGTTCAGACGACGTTTTTAAACACAGGCAAATTAGCATTATTGAAAACATTTATATGATTGTTACATTTTTCTTAGCAATATTTGATATTCAATAAAGCATTATTTTTGTTTTCCCTGCCATGTTACAGACAGATTAGGGAGCCGGAGATTTTTGGACTGTCCCTTTTTTACCGGATAATTGACAAGTGACAACTTGAATTGAGATTGATGGGAGTCTGGGATCGATCTACTTCTTTTTTTTTGTGTATGGACGTCGCATTTCGGGATAACATAGTTTATGTTAGAAGTGTCATTTAGATTATTAACACTGAAGTGCAATTATTGTACGCATATATTTTCATAAACGAATTTTGAATATTTTTTAACGAATTATGAATATTTTCCAGTAGTTTGTATCGTCTAATGTGGAAGATAGTATTAATATCTCAAGAAGTTATGTAATAGTTCTGTAGTAATATTATTCTGAATTTACGTCACGTACCTAAACCAAACAAATGGGATCTTTTTTTATTCCCATGCAGGACTTGTCTTCTACATGTTTAAAAGTACTATTGTTTAGATTTCTTCTGTGACCGTATTTTATGAATCCGCATCAACAGCGCGGAACAAAAACCACATTGACATGACGATAATATTGGGAGCTTATGGGTTCTAAACAATTCCGTATGCATGACCGATCCGTCCCGGAACGGCAGATGTATCATAGAAACGGGCACGTCCGTGGAATGTAAAAGGACATACGGATAAACAACAGCTAATATTCAGATAAGGGTATCCTCATTCGCCAACCCCCATATGGCCAACAAAGTTAGGCCCCCCAAAAGATAAGCGGCAGCAGTAAAACAAATGTTAGGTAGGTACTTTATTTGTATTTAAACATCAAACAGACCAGGTATGTTTTGTTGGTAAACATAACTGTTTTAAAGACTGGTATCTGTTATTTTTAATTTACGTTTTCGTTTTCCAATTTAATACTATTCTCAAAATACGCTTGCTTATTTGCCACCCTCTCATCATTATTTTGTTGGCGTGGTTGTGATCACGTGCGCGAGGGCCTGAGGTCCGCCTTGGCCATTATGCGGATTTGGCAGATGAGGTGGCGCGACTGCTATCTAATCTCCGTTACCCTCTTAATAGGGTAAACTGACCCGATTGGATCATGATTACACATTCAGTCGCCTGAATGTGCAGGTTTTATCATGATGTTTTTTCTCATAGTAAGAGCATCGGTTAGTGTTCAAGTAATGTGCATAACCCCGAAAAGAGTATTTAGTTCACAGCGGCACTGTGGTTCAAACCGCATCTCTCGTTAACGAATCGGACCCCTTAACCATTAGACCACCGACGCTCTCACAAAGGTTGCCCCCTCCATTACGTATTTAAAAAATAACTATTACGCGAATGATTCAGGAATTAATTTTCTCAAGGCGTTGTACGGGTGATTAAACTAGAAGTCGAATTTGTTCAAAGTTCTAAAAACTAATTTCTAATTTTCCTGCAAGATTTCAAGCGAAAATCACGCAAAAATATTTTTCTTTAAATAATTAAATTGTCCGTTGGACACAATTTTTATGATAGTTAGTAGAGACGAAAGCTCAGTAAAATTCAAAGATTTTATCTTGCTAAGCCTTTCCGATATTTAACCAAATGTTACAACACAGAAAAGACAAACTACAAAGGACAAAATGCGAAAATAAACATATATATTTACGAAATTCTTTTAATCTGTGAACCAAATGCTAATCAACGAGGTTGTTGAAGGCCTGTAATTTGTCCGTGCTGCAGCTTGCGCTCGTTACTGCTGCAATCGCTGGAAATGCTGGAAATGCTCGAGCGCCAGAAATCCTCCGTCACGTAACGTTTTCATGGCGCTGCAAAATTTTGTATGTACAGGATAACCCGGTGCGTTGTTGAATTCAGATTCGGAAGCACTTTCCATACGTAAACTCTCTTGTTATTTCGGATAATACCTGCTTTCCTACAATTGCAATCTTTCCTTGAAATAAACCTTCAAAATATGTGGCACTTAGGAGATGATCACCTTTTTAGCAAGTTGCAATTTTATATCGTCGTGTTCGCCAAGTCCATTATTTGTGTGACTTTCTTTTTACACCACACAGTTGACAAACAAGCTTACGGCTTACCTGATGGTAAGCAGTTACCGCAGCCTATGGACGTTTGCAATACCAGGGGCATCACCCACGCGTTACTGACCTCGTAAAAACCTTTACACCTCTAGGAAGAACAGGTAGTTCATTCCACAAACTTTGTGTGCGTGGGAGAAAGTTCCTTAGGAACCGCACAGTTCGCGACCAATTTGGCTCCAAGGTGTGCGGATGACCTGCCTGTCGGTGGCGAGCGATTATAGCTGTAGGCATCATGTCAAACAGTTCATCAGAACAAACACCGTTGTACAAGCAGTAGAACACACAAAGAAAGGCGAAATTTCTCCACTGACTCAGCGGCTTAATACCACTTGTGAGCATGGTATCATCAACTATTCTCCCAGCGCGCTTTTGGATTGAGTCAAAAGGACCAAGCAGGGGGTCTAAAAAGGCCACATTAGCGTTTCATATTATGATTCATATTAGACTCCCACAAACTTATCTGATGCGGTGGCCAGTGCTCGAACTAAGTGACGCCATTTTGAATTGTCATGTCAATGTCAACAACAGCGACGCTGCAGATAAGTTTGTGTCAAATTAAAATGAATCATATTATGAAACGCTAATGTGGCCTTTTTAGACCCCCTGATATGCAGGCGCTCCCGCCCATAGATGGGAACAATACTCCAAATGGGGATACTATAAAGGAGAAGTTTCTGCCCGGCGTGAAGAATCGCTCCGATCTGTTAAGCACACCCAGTTTTTTAGATGCGAGCTTGACCTTTGCTTCCAAATGACTACGAAACTGGACGTCACTGAAGATGTCGACATCTAGGATATATTTGTGCTCTTAAAGGTGGTAACCGGTGTATCCTGGAACTGATATGAGCCCGTATGATGGGAACCTTGATAGAAGACCCCTATGCCAGACCCGATCGAACGCCTTCGCCAAATCTGGGCCAACAACCAGTGCCTCACCTTGACTCTCAACAGCTAAAGCCCAACAGTGTGTTAGATACACAAGAAGCTCACCCGTTGAGCGACAATGTCGGAAACCATATTGACGGTCGCTCAAGAGATCGTGTTCTTCTATTTTATTTTATACTTTAACTAGTTATTAGGTATTTTAAGGTGCACGCCGTCTGCCTTTCTGATTATGCCCTGTCTCTTCCGTAGGTCTGCTGTAAGATATTTCTTATGAAATAAAATAAGCTGTACCTGTTGTGTTGTTTTCCTTATGTCAATATTGTATAATTATTATTGTGCACAATAAACTGTTAAATAAATAAATAAATAATAATAAATAATAGTTTATAACAGATTGTTTCGCTCGTCGAGCCTCTCTGCATGGCCGAATAAACCACTGTCGCCTCTGTGCCCAAGCAGCCACCTGCGGGTTACGAATGAAGCAGTCCAAACCCGCTAAGATGGTCTCGGCGACTGTGGTGGCACAGGTATCACGATCATCTGATGCAAAGCAGAGCTGCCTCCACGGGTACGATGCGTAAAATTCACGCAATCCATATCCATATCCAAATCAACCTTCGGAGTTGATGGGGTTGCCGCAGTTTTTTTTTTTTATTACTTTACTAGCCAGGCATTTGACCGCCACCTCACCTGGTGGTAAGTGACGATGCGGTCTATGATGGAGCGTGCCTGTCTAGGAACAGCCTATTCACTCTAGCCTTAAAGGCATCCAGATTATATTGATCAGGGAACATACTCGCAGGCAACGCATCCTACTCCTTAGCCGTACGCATTATAAAAGTCGAGCCAAAGCGGCTCGTGCGGATAGTTGGAAGATCCACGACATAAGGATGAAGCGCTCGCCCGGATCGCGTCTCCCGATGGCGGAAAGGGGCCGGCGGAATGAGGTCGTGCAACTGCTTCGCACACTCTCCGAAGTGCAACCTGTAGAAAACCGACAAACGCGCAACCCTACGCCGATGCTCGAGGCTCTGCAGCTTAGCCTCAATTAACTGCGGATCACAAATTAAAACAGTATTCCTTTTTTCTTGGCCATGTTTGAGAGGGTAATTGAAAGCTTGAAGGGGGAAACGTTGCTCTGGCAGCAAATAGGTAAAGGGCCTGTCACAACTGCTACGAAGATGGCAAGTATGCAGTCTGCTGGCGCGGTGGGCGAAAGGGCTCCTAGTCCCCCCTGACATAACATCTGAGTCCACTGCGGTCTCCTCCTCCGGCACGAACATTACGCCAGGGACTTTTCGCGAGTTGGCAGCTCAGCCTCCCAAGGCGGAGATTATGTACTCCCTGGGTTCAGGAGCCCGTTCAGCCTGCGGGCGGCCAGCGGGCAGCCGTTTCACTAGATCTTCCTGACCGCCACGTCAACACACCGCCCCTACTCAGCCACGCAACAGCGAATATGAAAAGGCGGCATCTCCACTGCCAAAGCCACGATTCCCCATGGAGCACGGGAAAACTTACTCACCAGCAGAAACACAACACTAATAAAATAGTGCTGTGTGGCTGCTGTTTTCTGTAAGGTAGTTCCTCGGTCGGGCAGCTCCGATTCGAGCGGGATATCCCACTATGCCCTACCTCTCTTCAAAGGACTCTCATAGCAATATTAGAAAACAATATTGTTATTGATCATCACCAGACCCTTTTGTTGACACATCCGATCACTCGGCGATACTTGATATTCGTACGTGATATTTACAGATAACGGCGATAATTTATGCATAACAGTTAGTTCGGCTTTATGAGCGTCGTCTTAATCACAGACGTAGGAGTAAATACGAAGTCGAAACTAGCTGATGTGAGCACTTACCACCGTTACCTGTACCGTACTGTACCTTTTACCATTTACATATAACTGCACAGACAGCAATAACATTTTTATTGGTCCACCAACTTCTCTGCGATAAGGTCATAGTGATCTTAAGTACTTATCTTATTTTGCAGTCCTAACATCTGTGTGGTTTGAGCCATGGCTGCATATATTTGTTTTATACTTTCAATTGCATTTTTATCGATATTACAGTATGTGCAGAGTGCTCCAAGAATAGATCCCTTAGTTGAAACTCCTGTAGGGTTGATTAGAGGCTTAAGAGCTAAGGATGGAAGCTATTCCATGTTTTTGGGGATACCGTTCGCTACTGTCGATCCAGAGAATCCTTTTGGAGTAAGTAAATAGCTAATGCACTCGCTTTAAGTTTTAATACACGGAATGTGTTTCTCGTAAACTGCGTACAAAGATAGATAAATTAATAAAATTATTATTTCCAAGCTCCGTAAGATATCATAATGAAATTTGTACTATTTCAGCCTTCAACACCACGTGCCAAATTTAAGAAAACGTATGAAGCATACAACGACACAATTATTTGTCCACAAAGGGACACATTTTCAAATGTAATATCGGGATCTCTCGATTGTCTTAACCTTAATGTTTACGTGCCAAACTCCGCCAGTTTCAGCAATCGTTTACCAATTCTGGTATGGATTTATGGAGGTGGTTATTATGAAGGATCTGCAGGAAGATATATCTATGGTCCTAAATATTTGGTGCGACATGAAGTTATTCTAGTAACTATAAACTATAGAGTAGGACCCTATGGGTTCATGTGTTTAGATACCCCTGAAGTATCCGGGAATCAAGGTCTAAAGGATCAACTGCTTGCTTTTAGGTGGATAAATACAAACATTGAATCATTTGGAGGTGATAAAACTAAAATAACATTGTTCGGAGAGGGTGCTGGGGCAAGATCCACGGATTTCCATCTACATTCGTCACAAGAAAAATTGTTTAATAGTGTTATTTTACAAAGTGGATCAGCAGTTTACCCAGAGTATGTCGTAGAAGCTGACCGTACAGCACCTATTAAATTAGCGGAGAAACTTGATTTCAAGACAGATGACTTTAATAAAGCACTATCTTTTCTTAAAACCGCCGATACCAAACTTGTGATTGAAGCTTCGCTTAAAATAGATAGATATTTTCCATGCATTGAAAAAGACTTTGAAGGTGTAGAATCATTTATTTTGGATTACGCTGTGAATCAAAGAGTGCCAAAAGTTACAAATGTACCAATTTTATTAGGTGTTAATGACAATGAAATGCTTTCAACATATGGAAATAAAGACGAAGAGTATTTTAAAACTTTAGATGAGTTTAATACACGACTTACAGCAAATTTCAATTTGTATGACGATGATCTTGCAAAACTTGAACAAATCGTAAGGCACTTTTACATAGCTGACGAAAGTATAAACAAAAAAGTAAAGTCGGAAATAACAGATTTCGCATCTGACGTTGTGTATAATCACCCAACAGAAAGAAGCATAGCTAGATATTTAGAAAATAATGCATCAAATATATATTTTTACTTATTCTCTTACAAAGGGAAAAGAAATTTTTACAAAAAACGTTATAATGTCACTATTGGAGGCACTGCACATTCGGATGAGCTGGGTTATTTGTTCGATGTTAGTTTTTGGCGCGATGTCCCGTCCCGAAACGACCAACTAATTATTGATCAAATGACTACCATGTGGACTAATTTTATTAAATACGGGTAAGGTTATTGTAATTTGAAGATAATAAATAATTATTTCTTACGGAATATATGTATAACATAACTTTGTACTGCTTGTTTACAGAAATCCAACGCAAGAGATCACAAAGCTCCTACCTATTCAGTGGCAACCAATTGTTAAAGATTCGCCGTATTACTATTTAGAGATTAATTCAAAATTGAGCATGAAGACGAGACCATTTAATTATAGAATGGCCTTCTGGGACCTATTCTACAGAACGAACTGGAAAAATCAGAAAGGATATAAATCCAGTATGTGGAAACCCTATAAATAATTTATGAAACCTAGTACTACGGAGAGGTCATGCTGTATCTCAGGTTCTACTTAACCAAATTATTAAAAATTCTTATTCTATTCCTGTTTCTTCATCGCCCTAAATTATTTTTTGTAAGTTTCTATGAAAAATATAATCAAATACGGTCGCGTTCATAAGAGCATGACCACCTTAAAATACACATTCCTGTGCAACTGTCATATAAAAGGGGGTATTAAATCATGAGTGTCTGTTTATCATACGTGGCGTAGCAGAGTATGATAACAGTTTGACACGAGTGACACATACGTAATTATATACAGTTGCATACACTACTTTATTTACACGTATATTTTTATGTTAAAATAGGTATCGTACCTATAATTTTCTCAACTTTGCTGCAAGTAAGCTGCGAGTCAGTTCTGTTGTATCTACGCGTCGAGGATATCAAGCGGCGGGAAATTCACTTTACTACTTTTCCATTTATCCATTTATTTGCTTCAAATAAGAAAAAACATTCACAAACACTAATTACAACAATTAGAAAAAATATTCTGTTTAGAGGGAAAATAATTACACAGAAATATAAACAGAAAAATTTAAATTTTGAATTTGTTAATAACATCTAGGTATTCAGCCTACATTTCGCCGTGTCCCGGCCGCCCGCCAAAAAAAAAAGTGTTGCACAATGATTAAAAAGTTATTTTTCGATACAGCTGTAATGAAAATAGTATGGGAAATGCTGTATCACAGCGTTTTTTTTTTTTTATAGACTGGCGTGAAAAAAGTGTATACTTAAACGACTGTTTTGGAATATGTGATTGGAACATTACGCTATGAGTGTAGATAGAAGGTTTTATAACGGATGGGCCATTTAAGATTTGGAATTTAAATCGGTTATAAAAAAAACTAACAATATTTTATCAAAGTTATGAGTTTATTAGAAATATTGAACCTTTCCATTTAGGAATGGAAGACAACATCATCAAATAACTGCCACGGCTTGCCTTACAAAACCTAATTCGATCAGTCCAATTTTTCAGTACGTTTTTTATTGTTTGGGCCTCTACGGGCAACTTCGATTTCATGTTTAAAGTCATCAATCGTCTCTGGATAGTTAGCGTAACACTTGTCCTTAACGGCTCTCCATAAAAAAAAGTCCAACGGAGTCAAATCGCAGCTTTGAGGTGGCGAATTGACATCAGCATTTCGGCTGATTGGCCTATTTTTAAAAACAGTGCGCAAAAGATCGATGGTTACGTTGGCTGTGTGACGTGTTGCGCACCGTCCTGTTAAAACAAAATGTCGTCTATGTCATCCTCTTCAATTTTGGGAAAAAAAAATCGCTTAGCATTGCGCGGTAGCGATCGCCATTCACTGTAACGGCGTTTCCTTGCTAATTTTCAAAGAAAAATGGCCCAATAATGCCGCCAGACCAAAAACCGCCACTCACAAACCAGACAGTCACTCGTTGCATTGGTTTTTCCACGATGACCTGTGGATTTTCTAAGCCCCAGGTACGACAATTTTGCTGATTGACGAGGTGGAAATGAGTTTCATCTAAAAAGATGATTTTTCGGTAAAAGTGCTCATCTTCGGTCATGCGGTCTTCGGCCCATTGAGCAAACCGAAAGCGCATCGGATGGTCATGCAGCTTTAGCTCTTTCACTAATTGAACTAATTAAACGCATTCATACCGAGATTTAATGCAAAATTATTTTCAAAGAAGTGCGTGAAATGTTCAATGGTTGAGAACGATGACAAGTTGATGTTGATAGTTGTTCACGCACAAACTGAGCAACAGCAGCGATGTTTCAGTTGAGCGCACTGGACTAATACATACATGGGTGGTTTTATCCAACACGATCCAGTTTCACGAACTCGCTTCACAAATTGATCCACAAACTGCGTTTTTGGTACATCCTTTTTGTCAAAATTGTTTCATAAATTTCTTACAGTTTGAGTAGAAGACTCACTTTGGAAATAAGTTTTTCATATTTCTCAACTTTGTTCAAGCGAAAAGTTACCCATTTTATATATTTTAAACATAAAACTAACTTTCTGTCAAATCGAAAATGTCATCAAACATTCTAATCTCAAAATAACCTATAGTTCCTATTACAAACGTTAGATGGCCCACCCGTTAGCATGTATGTAGCATACTGCTACATATTCAGTTAGTCTTTGACATACTACTGAGTGTTACCGCTTTGCGATCGATCCCCAGAGATATATTATATTTTCTTGTTATTATTAACTATTTTTGGTATTGAACTAGTTCTTCAATTCTAAGTGTCAATTTAACATAGTTTACTACAAAATTATCCCGCATAAAAGTGTAAATTGAAGAGTAGTGTACAGTTATCAGTGTTGGTGAAATCATTATCAGTGTCAACAATTGATCGGAGGCGGGTAAGCCATAAAGTTCTAGCGAAGCGGTGCAAGCGAATCTCGCGGTAACGCGCACTACACAACCGAGAATACCGGTGAATTCGGTGTGCGTGGATCTGCCTATTGTTGTCGCCGTTGACGGAACGCTGCTCGGCAAAGATTACTTAGCGCAGACTGATCGCGGCCAGTACCTACTCGTTACCTGACTCTTGGAGGATTTTGGTATCAGCTGTAATTTTTTTTTCTCCACATATTTTAAAATTAAATACCTATTCTCTTTGCAACATGGTTGTTTGCGGTCGGTGCGGTGATGAGGTTGGGGATGCTATTCAGTGCACTGTGTGCAAGAAGCATTATGACTATCCATGCTCAGGCATCACTGAAGTGGGCTACAGAAAGCTGGGTGACCGTCAAGCAACATGGAGATGCCCTACGTGCAAAACTTCTAGTGGTCCCAATTCTCTCAACGTACAGGCTGCATCGGCACCGACCTCTCCGGTGATATCGCCTACTATTACTCTGGACAATGTCATGAAGGAATTGGCCAGTATTAATTTAAAGTTGGCTCCTCTTTCGAAACTTGCGGCAGATATTGAAGAGGTTAAAAAAGAACTAAGCGATCTAAAGTGTATCAATACAGCATTTTCTGCTAAAATTAACTGTTTGGAGGCAAGAGTGGAGAAAGTCGAGTGTGTACAAGACGACGTGGCGAATTTGAGGATATTGATAGCTAAGTTGGAGGGTGACGCGGACGATAGAGACCAGTGGCTGCGCACAAATAACGTCGAAATAAAGGGTGTTCCTACAAAGGATAAAGAAAACCTTTTCGATGTTGTGTCTAAGATCGGAAGCAAAGTCTCGTATCCAATAACTAAGAACTACATCAATTTTATTCATAGAGTTCCCACAAACGTAAGTGGTGTGAAGAATATCATTGTATCCTTCATAAATAGGTATGTAAAAGAGAACTTCATTGCGGCAGCCAGGAGTCTAAAAGAATATCTAACCCTGGAGGATATCGGGCTATCCGGTGCTGGAAGGATTTTTGTGAATGACCATCTGACTGTGAAAATGAAGACTCTGTTGTCCAAAACTAAATCTGCTGCCAAGGATCACAATTTTCAGTTCGTTTGGGTCAAACATTCGAAGATATTCGTCAGGCGGGATGGCACTTCAAAAATATTTTTTATCAAGTCGGACATGGATCTGGAAAAAATCGTTTAAACTCTTCTCTCAGTTATTTGTTATGGTTATATCTTAGTTCTAAAACTGATCGCCTTGTATTTTATGTCGCATCATGCTGTATGTTTTCAACTGATTACTTTCTTAACATTACTAAATGTATTGATTCAGGATGCGAACTGAATATTGGCAATATTACGCTTTCCTGTCTTATATTGCGATATGTTAGATCATATTACCTTGCTACAGGTTGAAGCTTGTATTGCGGACGGAGGTACGGGTGCATTTTTGCACTCCTACTGTATTTATATATTAGAATTTGTTTTTACTCTAAATTTAGAAATGGCTAGCCTAAATATATATCACCAAAACGTGCGGGGACTGCGAACTAAGACTGAAACATTTTTAAGAAATTTAGGGTTAAATGACCACGATGTGATTGCACTTACGGAGACATGGTTGTTGGATAGTATAAAAAACAGTGAGTTGTTTGATAGTAGGTATTTAGTGTGGCGGCGTGACCGTGACTATACCTCGTTGGGGCAGTCAAGAGGTGGTGGTGTTCTTATAGCAGTACGTCACGATCTACCAACTACTTATAATCCTAACTGGCAATCGAGTGCAGAGGATATATGGATATCCATTAATATGCCAGGGAAAGGAACGAGATCTGGTTCCAGACTGCATATATGCACCCTATATCTTTGTGGACAACATGCGGGTAATAACTTTGTATCTCAACTTACAAACTTTCTAAGCGACAGCTAATAAACCCTTTGCCAATTCCTGTATGTGGCAGTAGCTGCAAAATATTTTTTCTAAAAGTGTCATGCACTATGAACGTGTTAGATATAAGGTATTTTAGTATATTTTAATTGGTATTAAATATCGTGATTAATAATAATTAATATTTCAAAATACTTTCGTAAACATTTTACCAACTTCACAACGAAGTGTGGTGTTTCTGAACGATTGTTTGTCTTTGTTCAGTCAAGTACTGTTTATGAGAAACTTCCTTAATTAATTATGTAATAAGTTTATAATAATGTTCAAAGTATTTGTAATACATTAAATTAACATCTAATCAATCTATCAGTAAATTTAGGAAACCGGAAATGAGAATAGAAAATGACATTTCCGGCTAGAAGGTAGTATAAAGGTCCAGTCAAAAGACTGGGTGGCACTTTTGCTCCAGAGCCGGCACAGAGTTAAGTACAAACTTGCATTGTATTATTGTTGCTTTATATTTTGTATTGGTTAATTTATTTATATAATTGTTTATTTATTGAATCATACGTTATACTACTGTCCCATTTTAAAGGATAAATATTGAATTATGTGATCGATAATTGTGTCTTAACATTTGGTGAGAATTTTGTATAAATGTGGTTTGCCTATGGTACTTTGTTTGTATTATAAAATCTTGTTTAATTCAGCTAATGCTGTTTAAATAAATACCTCATTTTATAATGGATTATATTGCTTATTACAATATACCTAATATCTTTAAAACATTTGTTTGATTAAATGATGTCCACTAGAATCATACGTTATCCTAGATAATATATTTTCTAGTAAACTCCTACACAAATATCAGCCTTGGATACTTCATCATCATCGTTGTCCATATATTTCACATACTCACATTCTGTTATTATCCTGTAGCCTAATGACTAAAATAAAGGTTTTACTAATGAAAGACACTGTAGTTATAAGTAGGACTTATATTAAAGCTGACATCAGAAGTGGGATTCGTTAACTCTTGATATCGATATTAAAATCACTATTTTTCAGATTCTGCGTAATGGACGAGACCATTCCACGAGGCATCTTGCAAATCCACGACGACAGTGTTTGGAACGACCAATCGACGTCGGAGGGATCGAGAGACCGAAAAACCGAAGGAAATGTGCTGTGCCGTCTTCGCGGACCATCGCTGTCAAGAGCTTCGCAGATCCTGGTTGAAATCGTCACCGGAACAGCATCACCAAAGCTGCCATGACAGGTAACACCCCGACCGGTTCTGTATCTGAAAATCTCGGACGCCAGGACATCTACTGCTGGACATACTCCGCCAGGGGGCCTTCCGCAACGATCGGCTTGGTCTACCAGCTCAGTCTATCTCCTGGGGCTGTTTTACACTATAATTTCCGGTACGTGATCCCCATTCGAAGACCTTTGTGCCTCATCGGCCATCGGTCCTATGAAATTTTGTGGCTTGCCCACTGCCACTTTAGTTATGAAACTCGTGGAAACTATGTCGGTGACTTCTGCATCTACTATGGCACAAATCCTGGACATTTGGAATCACGAATTGTTTCTTGCACGTCGAGCGTCACTACATCGAGATATAAAACGCCGCTTTTATTATAATATTTTTAGAAATGCAAAACATTTATGTGAGAATAGCATCCTCAATTAGCAAAGAAAGACCACATCATAATTGTTTAACCTTCTTTTCCATGCCAAAAACTACGTTAACGAAAGTAAAATGTTTCAAACAATTTTTCTTATTGGTAGTTAGACGAAAAAAAAAATTAAATTTTGTGCGGTTGACCGATAAAAACTTGCTAAGTTTTAAAAATATTTAGTTACAAGAACATCGGAAACTTTATATTCCCGTAAATTTTGATGGGTATATTTATATGATAGGCAGGATAGGCGTTATGTAAACGTAACATACCGGTTACCCACATTGGAAAATATTAAAATCATTGACTGGATGGAAATGTTGTAGATACCACCTTCCAACATTGAACTATGTTTAAGTTGATGTTTATGAGACAAGTTTTCGAAGCTTCTGCTCCACAGTTTCCAATGAAAGTTGTTTTAACAATTGTCCTTAACATGTTGCAACATGTTGCATATCTTTAGAAATCACTAAAATTTAATATAGGTTTAAATTATTATTAATATTGGATTATCGATTACCTAAATGCTTATTGGTCAAAATCTTATTTCAGTAGGTACCTTTGGCCTCACAAAGGATACATCAGTTGAATATTACGAACCTTCTTATTTAGACACAATTCATTGTAAATTTTCTTTTTACGTTATATCCCGTAAATACTTAAATTTTCGTTTAAAATTCCCGAATTTACCCATAACTCACGAGTAGCTTGGTAGCTATTTTACAAGGTGAGTCACCCAGCCGAAAAATTTAACAAGGTAGTAGTAAAAACCCGCTGTACAGAATTGGGCACAAATTGAATTATTGCTGTCAGACCCAGAGACCTAAAACTTCATAAAATTCAAGCTATGCCTATTAGGATTTTGGGAGTATATTTACCGTAATACTAAGGTGTCTAAGGGCCATTTTGGTTAACTTACATCGTTCTATCTTTTGTACAAAATATTGAACATTAGGTCTTAACGTTGCAAAGAAAATAATAAAAAAAACATGATTAAACATTTAAAGATTTATAATAGAAATAATTAAAAAAATATATCAAAAATTGGACGAAATTCTTCAGAAATACTTACTTAACAGAAATAAGTTATACTACTCATGAAATGTTACTTGTAAGTAATCTTCCTGCACCGCATACCTTTTGTCAACTGTTATCTCTCCTGGTAGGCTGGTAGATAATGCTATTTTAGCTTTAAGTCCGCCAATGTACTGTTTGTGCATGAAGTATAAATAAATAAATAAATGCTTTGTAACAATTACGAGTCTAAATTAGGCAAAGAGCTAACAGGCAGGTACTGCATTTGGCGGTAGTTCTTTTCTTGCATCCAGGCAAACGGCATCTGGCATCGGCATCATATTCTGAGTCATTGAGACTCTGAAGAATGTCATTTTCAGTAAGCTCTAAAAGTAACAACAGAAAAATTCAATTATAATCAACGACCGAACGTTTGATACTGTAAACCAATGTACAAAAAATTGCACAAAATAATTAATGACTTTGTTAATCAGCTAATGTATTACTTTCATGAAAATTATTAATTGAGTGTTCTATTTATATCTTTAAGTCTATAATAACATCAACAATAACGTGGGGAAAGTAGCGATTTAATTAGTAATTTCAGATTAAACTTACTTCTAGCACGATGCCCCTCGATGTTTCCTCGTTCGTCGCAGCTTTTTTTGGTTGGCGGCATTGATATCATAGGCAATGTAGACTAATCTAGTAGTTTTGACATGTGAAAGTAGTCGCGGGAAGATTTTAAAAAAAATTGTAGGAGGTTAAAATCATTTCTATATGACATAGGGTCGGCACAGTAGATATAATCCAAGGTTGTACCGTTATAATACTTTATTACGTTTAGCAATTTTTGGTCCTAAATCAACTAGCTACTTAAATCATAATGTTCATGATAGGAAATTGAGAAAAATCATAAATAATCCATTAAATTTCTTGACGAAAAATTAGACGTTGCATAAAGGCGCTTCTCCGCCTAAAGGACATTTTGTTATCAACACGTGTTGACAACACAAGTTTTTGATCGGTGGATACCTGGCTTAACGCAAAATATTTATTTTGTTTACTTCATTTTTATTTCAACCAACTTTTACCATACAATAAATATTCAATTCAAGCTCAAATTCAATTAAAGTACCTACATAGACACGATTCGTATTTAAAAATAATGTTTGCCTACCTTTGTTTCCATATACTATATTCGGATTATCTACCGCTAGTAGTCTCGAAATAAAACGTCAGAATTGGCCGAGCAAATTGAAAACGTATGTACCTACAATAACATGATTCACATTTTCTATTTTCTTGTCTGCTGACCGTATTGTTAATAATATGCTATTTCAGTAGCACAGTGAATTCGATTCCCGTCCAAGTAGAAATTGAAGTAATTACTAATAAGGTACTATAAAAATCGTCTCTGTACCTGTGATGTATTCCATTTCATTAACCAATATTATTTGAATTGATATTTTGGTGATAGATAAATATTATAGGTATAAATTGCGATGTGGGTCTATAAGAACAACGCTATTGAAGATGCTATGCTAGTTTGAATTATTTCATCATTCGTAATTATTCGAAGAAATTTTGTGTATAATATTTTATAGAAAATCATGCTAATGATGTACAAGTTTTGAAATGCCACCAGTTATTCAGTCACATGTATTAAGTAAATAATTCGATAAATAGAAGTAAAAGTGAAATGATAACTTGAACTTTCTATAACTGAAAAATGCCAATTATGACATGATTATATAGATTGTTTGAATCCAGCTGTGGGAAACCGTGTTACAATATAGCTGCTAGGTAGTAAGCTTGGTGTGGCTTTGGCTTCACGGGCAGCGGTGATTGCAGCCAGCACCTGGATGCTTATACTGAACGTTGCTGCTAGGTAGTGAGCTTGGTTAAGTCCATTTCTCGGGCAGCAGTGATGGGACCATACCTGGAAGGCTACTACTGAATATTGCTGCTAGGTATTTAGCTTGGTGTGGCTTTGGCTTCACGGGCAGCGGTGATTGCAGCCAACACCTGGAGGCTTATACTGAACTTTGCTGTCTAGGTAGTTAGCTTGATGTTGGCAAGACGACCTTCACCGGGCAGCAGTGACGCTGCCAACATCTCTATGCGTCTACCGAAACTTAGCTGTGCTAGGTAGTAATCCTGATGTTTGGCCATTGTATCACGGGCGGCGGTGATGGGGCCATCATTACAGGTCACTACTCAAACCAAATAATATTGTAATGCGATTCTTCATGACTATATTTGAACTTGGCTATAATTCTGAAATCTCGAGAATAATATTTAATAATTCAGCATTGAAGGTTACATTGATAAAAAAAGTTTTGCTAGTCCCATAGACGATGCTAATCTGGTTCTCCGGTGAGACCGGTGGTGCCGGTGCACTGGTGAGGAAATTGGCATGACGGGACAAATGACTTTGAAAGTACAGACCAGTATTTGGTTATTTACAAATGTGCACAATAAAAATAACTGCAATATATTTTAATGGTTATAAAAGCTGATTACTGATATGATTTTTATACTTTGCTGGTTTGTGATTGAATTATTTGTGGCATTGCAAGAAGTTATTATATTCTGAAATTCTGAATGAATTTGGTAGTCAACTTACCTATTTGTGGTATAATAATTAAAGTCGTTTAAAATAAGTAAATGACACAAAATGTTACATTATTATTTGATTCACAAATGGAAATTTGTCCTAAGTTTGATATAAATAGGTACTTCAGGGACGAAGTACTTGTCAGTATGGCCGTGTTAGATATAAGGTATTTTAGTATATTTTAATTGGTATTAAATATCGTGATTAATAATAATTAATATTTCAAAATACTTTCGTAAACATTTTACCAACTTCACAACGAAGTGTGGTGTTTCTGAACGATTGTTTGTCTTTGTTCAGTCAAGTACTGTTTATGAGAAACTTCCTTAATTAATTATGTAATAAGTTTATAATAATGTTCAAAGTATTTGTAATACATTAAATTAACATCTAATCAATCTATCAGTAAATTTAGGAAACCGGAAATGAGAATAGAAAATGACATTTCCGGCTAGAAGGTAGTATAAAGGTCCAGTCAAAAGACTGGGTGGCACTTTTGCTCCAGAGCCGGCACAGAGTTAAGTACAAACTTGCATTGTATTATTGTTGCTTTATATTTTGTATTGGTTAATTTATTTATATAATTGTTTATTTATTGAATCATACGTTATACTACTGTCCCATTTTAAAGGATAAATATTGAATTATGTGATCGATAATTGTGTCTTAACATTTGGTGAGAATTTTGTATAAATGTGGTTTGCCTATGGTACTTTGTTTGTATTATAAAATCTTGTTTAATTCAGCTAATGCTGTTTAAATAAATACCTCATTTTATAATGGATTATATTGCTTATTACAATATACCTAATATCTTTAAAACATTTGTTTGATTAAATGATGTCCACTAGAATCATACGTTATCCTAGATAATATATTTTCTAGTAAACTCCTACACAAATATCAGCCTTGGATACTTCATCATCATCGTTGTCCATATATTTCACATACTCACATTCTGTTATTATCCTGTAGCCTAATGACTAAAATAAAGGTTTTACTAATGAAAGACACTGTAGTTATAAGTAGGACTTATATTAAAGCTGACAAACGCGTACTGTACAGACACACTTCTTTTTACCCGACTGCACAACGCAAAGGAGGGTAATGTGTTTATCAGCCTATGCATGTATGTTTGTTCCTTCAGTATCGCTGAAGACATAATATTGATGAAAGTTTAATATGGCGACCACCAGCCGCCATTTAGTGAAAAATTAAAATTGGAAGTGGGCTAACTATGTCATGTTGGGTATCGTTGAATATGTATTGATAAATCATATGTAGGTTTCTCTTACCATTTTCATTTAGAATGACCGTTTAGGATCTTTTATTTTGTACCACTAAGGCGGCAAACAAGCTTGTGGCCTGCCTGATGGTAAGCAGTCACCGTAGCTTATGGACCAGGGGCATCACCCACGCGTTGCCGGCCTTTTAACCCCTTTCTTGAAGAACTCCATCCAGGGAAATCCTCTCCAGGTAGTTCATCTCTCTCCGGTAGATCAATCATCATCATCACAGCCCGTAACAGTCCACTGCAGGACTTAGGGCCTCTCCCGCGAAAGGGGAGGTTATTGCCATAATCTCCACGCTTGGCAGGCGGGTTGGAAATCGCAGTGCTTAAATATAACAATGGAAAATGCTGCTGCCCATTTTCCAGACTACGGAGACTCTTGATCTTGTGCCTCGAAAACATAAGTCGCCTTGTACGACACCCATGAGTGTAAGGGGTTGGTGCTATTCTATTCTGCCGGACACCACACGGCCATGGTAGATCAATACCGATTTAAAATAAGTTAAGATAGTAAACATTTTTTTTCATTTCACTTACATTTTCATGGTACCGACCATTAATATAATAAGCGGAAAATAAAAAATATTTGTACAAAACTAAGAACCCCGTCTGTTATTAAAAACTGGAAAGTTAGAAACAAGCCGCATGGTGTAAAATAGGTGTACAAAGTTCAAACGTTACTTAAATTTATACTTTAAAGCAGGTGGGGCTAGGTCTGTCAAGGTAGCACCGCAAAATCATCAGAATTTGATTTAAAATACTTAGGAATTTGTTGCTATTTATTTGCTAATTATTTACCAAAATACCGTTTTTTTGGCTTAACTTTTTTGCTGCTAACTTGACGTCAAGGTAGCAGAAAAGTGTAAAATATTGCAATTATCGAATTGTTGACTTGCTAATTGTATTTGTTGCTAATTATTTGGTGCAAAACAGAGAAAAAAAATTAAAAAAATTAAAATTGCTCTTTGTTTACTTATAATGTAATGTACTAGATCCTTGTTGAATAAAAAAAATTAAGAAACAGGAATAGAATAAGAATGTTTAATTTTTTTATTGTTTGTTTGTACACGCTAATCTATGAGGAGCGTCGGTGGCCGAGCGGTTAGAGTATACGACTCGTAAACCAGAGGTCCCGGGTTCGAATCCCGCTCCGGCCTTGTACCAATGACTGTTTTCTGAGTTATGTACATTAGTTGAATACTAACCGATGCTCTTACTGTGAGGGAAAACATCGTGATGAAACCTGCACATTCAGGCGACTGGATGTGTAACCATGATCCAATCCGATCATGTTCCCCTGGTAGCAGGGTCATGGAGGTCAGATGGCAGTCGCTCCACGCTAATTACCTGACCTGCCAAATCCTGGATCATGGTCAAGGCGGAGCCCGGGCCCTCGTGCGCGAGAGCACAACCGGGATAAACGCCAAGATACTTATTTTTACACGCTAATCTTCAGAACTGCTGGACGGACTTAAATGAAACTTTGTTGTTGTGTAGCTATTAAGCCTAGGCAATATACAGCGTATAATAAAATTGGAACACCTAAAGTAGAATCATAATAGGCTAAACTATAAGAAATATGGAAATGGCGCCTAACGTATTATGATTAGGGCTTGCAAGTCGAATATTCGCCTCATTTCAATATTCGAATAGTAATTTAGGTATTATTATTATTTACCAATGAAATTTATATCATATTAGGCGCATGTCGTCACAAAGTCACAAAGATATCGTCAAATAGAATTAAAATAATGTCATCCAAAAAAATTTTTAAGTCATACAAATTCACTACAAAAATAATATAAATAATAGTAAAATGTCAAATGAATACAAATTAAGTTAATAATGTCACAGTTGACACAAAATTGTAAAACAAGTCAATAAATATGGGTATACGGGTATACGTAATAGTATATCGACTAACTAAAAAATAAAAATGTTGTCAATTTCTCAAATAATTAAAATGTTTATATAAAAATAATTAAACAGTACCGATGCAGGTACAAAACTGTATCTAATAAATAAATATACCTAAGAGGTTTTTCAGCTATGGCAATGCTGGAGCGCCAGAAATCCTCCGTCACGTAACATTTTCATGGCGCTGCAAAATGTTGTACGTACAAGGTAACACGGTGCATTGTTGAATTCAGATTCGGAAGCACTTTCCATACGTAAACTCTCTTGTTATTTCGGATAATACTTGTTTTGCAATCTTATCTAGAAATAAACCTTCAAAATATGTGGCACTCATAAGATAAACTGCCTTTTTAAGATGAGTGTTGCAATTTTATATCGTCTTGTATCAAGTTCACCGTTTGTGTGACTCTGATAGCAATATTAGATAACAATTTTGTTATCGATCAGCACTAGACACTTTTGTTGACACATCCGATCACGCGACGATACTTGATATTCGTACGTGTTATATTTATACTCGTAAATGACAGCGATAATTTACGCACAAGGCGCAGGCGCGAGAGTAAATACGAAGCAAAACTAGCTGATGTGCATCACTTACCATCGTTACCTGCGCCGTACCGTACCGTACTGTACCTGTTACCGTTCACATATAACTGCACAGACAGAGCAATAAAATTTTCATTGGTCCACCAACTCCTCAGCGATAAGGTCATAGTGATCTTAAGTACTTATTTTATTTTACAGTCCTTACATCAGTGTGGTTTGAGCCATGGCTGCTTATACTCGTTTTATACTTGCAATTGCATTTTTATCGATATTCCAGTATGTGCAGAGTATTGCAAGATTAGATCCCTTAGTCGAAACTACTGTAGGGTTGATTAGTGGATTAAGAGCTAGGGATGGTAACTATTCTATGTTTTTGGGGATACCGTTCGCTACTGTCGATCCAGATAATCCTTTTGGAGTAAGTAAATAGCTAATGCACTCGCTTAAAGTTTTAATGTACGGAATGTGTTTCTCATAAACTGCGTGTATAGAAAGATAAATTCATAAAATTATTATTTCCCAATACTGTTTCTAAACACCGATTTGTTCAACATATAATATCATTAATGAAATTTGTACTATTTCAGCCTTCAAAACCACATGCCAGATTTAACAAAACGTATGAAGCATACAACGACACCATTTTTTGTCCACAAAGGGACACATTTTTAAATATAATATTAGGATCTCTCGATTGTCTTAAACTTAATGTTTACGTGCCAGACTCCGCCAGTTCCAGCAATCGTTTACCAATTTTGGTATGGATTTATGGAGGTGGTTATTATGAAGGATCTGCAGGAAGATATATCTATGGTCCTAAATATTTGGTGCGACATGAAGTTATTCTAGTAACTATAAACTATAGAGTAGGACCCTACGGGTTCATGTGTTTAGATACCCCAGAAGTACCCGGAAATCAAGGTCTTAAGGATCAATTGCTTGCTTTAAGGTGGATAAATACAAACATTGAATCATTTGGAGGTGATAAAACTAAAATTACATTGTTTGGAGAAAGTGCTGGGGCAAGATCCACAGATTTCCATCTACATTCGACACAAGAAAAATTGTTTAATAGTGTTATTTTACAAAGTGGATCAGCAGTTTACCCAGAGTATGTCGTAGAAGCTGACCGTACAGCACCTATTAAATTAGCGGAAAAACTTGATTTCGAGACAGATGATTTTAATGAAGCGCTATCTTTTCTTAAAACCGTTGATCCCGGACTTGTGATTGAAGCTTCGCTTGAAATAGATAGATTTTTTCCATGCATTGAAAAAGACTTTGAAGATGTAGAATCATTTATTCTGGATTATGCTGTGAATCAAAGAGTGCCAAAAGTAACAAATGTACCAATTTTATTAGGTGTTAATAACAATGAAATGCTTTCAACGTATGGAAATAAAGACGAAGAATATTTTAAAACTTTAGATGAGTTTAATACACGACTTAAAGCAAATTTCAATTTATATGACGATGATCTTGCAAAACTTGAACAAATCGTAAGGCACTTCTACATAGCTGACGACAGAATAAACAAAACAGTAAAGTGGGAAATAACAGATTTCGCATCTGACATTGTGTATAATCACCCAGCAGAAAGAAGCGTCGCTAGATATTTAGAAAATAATGCATCAAATATATATTTTTACATATTCTCTTACAAAGGAAGGAGAAATTTTTACAAAAGACGTTATAATGTCACTATTGGAGGCGCTGCACATTCGGATGAGCTGGGTTATTTGTTCGATGTTAGTTTTTGGCACGGTGTCCCGTCCCGAAGAGACCAACTAATTATTGATAGAATGACTACCATGTGGACTAATTTTGTTAAATACGGGTAAGATTATTGTAATTTGATGACAATGAATAATTATTTCTTACCGAATATATGTCTAACATAACTTTATACTGCTTGTTCACAGAAATCCAACTCCAGAGATCACAAAGCTCCTACCTATCCAGTGGCAACCAATTGTTAAAGATTCACCGTATTATTATTTAGAGATTAATTTAAATATGAGCACGAAGAAGAGACCATTTAATTATAGAATGGCCTTTTGGGACCTATTCTACAAAATGAACTGGAAAAATCAGAAAGGATATATGGATGACACCACTTTTGGTGTCCTTTCTTAAATACAAGTTAGATAGTATCAAAACTTATTATAGGTACATATTACAAACTAGACCGGACAAAAACATGGAAAAATAGGCTTACGTTATGAGTCTAAAACAAATCATATTACTTTTTGGTACTTGGTCATATTACTTCAACCCCGCTAAAGCCAAAAATGCCGGTTACCAACCCCTCCCCATCACCCCCATTCCCTCGCCAAAGTATCCCTCACCGTGGTTTTCGGTTCCAAATAATAAAACAAAAAAAAAGTAGTACAAAAACTAAAAACACCGACTGCTATTAAAATCTGATAAGTTAAAAACAAGCCGAATGGTTTAAGTAAAGAGGTGCACAAAGTCCAAACGTTAGTTTAATTTAAAATTAAAAACAGGCAGGCCCCATATTCAATAAGAAGACGGACACGGATCCTTAATACCTATTATTATTATAATGGGTCCCCGCCTGCTTTCAAGTTTAAATTAAACTAACGTTTGCACTTTGTTCACCTACCTATTTTTAAACCATTCGGCTTGTTTCTAACTTATCAGTTTTTTAATAGCAGTCGGGGTTTTTTGTTTTTGTACTACTTTTTTTACTGTTTTATTATGTAGAACCATAATAGACCACTACTATAAGAAATGTGGAAATGGCGCCTAACACATTTTGATAGGGTTTTCACAGTTTGATAATTTGGGGTCCTACTTAAAATCTAGGCCATGTTTCGTCTAATTCGGTTGGGTAGAACCAGAGATACAGTTTTACCTCTCCGTAGTACTAACTTTCATACTTAAGGTAGGTCATTTAAAATAGTTGTGGTGTACGATCCGTGCGGGAACAACCCCACGTGGTAAATTTAAATCCTAGCCTGCATACCAAATTTCAACTTTCAAGCACAGGATGTGCTCTTTAGATTTATTTTTTTACTTATACTTGCATCACACTTAATGGGGGTTGGAGGCTAAAATTCAAAGATTCCTTATTTTCCAAATAATGGTGTCCAAATCTCAGCATGCGTACTAAACAGCTTCCTAGGACTTCGGGAAGAGCCCAAGAGATTTTGAAAAGTGAATCAGTCAGTCAGTGTCGAAATCGCGCTAATTTTAGGTGCTAGTAAAATCCAAAGCATAAAAGCTACACAGTTGAACCTTGTGCAATTCATAACTTTGCTACGAACATAGGAAACAACTGTCTAGCATTACCCAGACCAAAGATATTAGAGTCTGAAAATTCGACGAAACGCTTCAAGAAAAGGTAAGTAGTGCTCCCTACTTATTGCTCATCTTGGCGTGGGCACTTCCGTGCCCCCAGATTTTAAACACGCCACCATCTTGCCATCTATCTTCCACGATGTACCTGTATAATCCGAGCAAAGCTCGCTATAAGTTTAAATCTATACAAAGTTGAATTTACCATTTCACTAACTCTATGGTAAAACGGCACCTGATAATTACATATTCAAATAGACAGGCACAATAATTATAGAGTTCTCGGAGAGCAATTATCCGCTGCCGTTTAGCGACCTCTTCACTCTTTTATGCCCTTCCTGGCGAAGACATAGTTTTAATTGGACTCGTTTCGAGGCACGCAAAGAGTCTTTTAATTAAAATTTCAACTTTTGATATTTTAAAAAGAGATGATGGCCTCGGTATTCACCGCTATCTCTGTAACTTGCACAAGGTTTTCTTTTTGTCCATTCTAAAGTGCATTTAATTTTTAAGTTTCTTTTTTTTATAATGAGGTTACAATGTTTTCAGTTTCTTTCATATCATCCTAGATTTAAGTTGGTACATAACATAAAGTTAAAATCTTACTATTGCAAGGAGAGTTCAGATTGAATAGGAATTAATAGGTATTGCATTATTTATTTCAACAATAAAGAACATATTCGTTGTGGAGGTGTGTCCTTCAATTTACAGATCTTGATTATGCATCTGACGTAGACAATACTCGTACTCATACTGGGTTAGTCGATGAAATATTCATCAGCACTTAAAATAATGGAATTCTATGACGCTATTTGTATATTTCCGATAAATATTCTATTTCTCATCACGTAATTTACTAATGGCATTGAATTACTTTTGCGGGTTAGCACACAGCGTATTTGTGATTTGTTTCAAGATTTCGTATTCACATTGCGAGTACACTGTCTGTCGCGTGCCAATGCTCAATGCAACACAGATTGTGTTAATAACTCTATTCACAATAGGTAACAACATCATGTTCCGAGAGTGCATCCAATAATCTCCTGTCAATTTAGTTCGCTGGCAGGTGCTATGCAACGAAGCCTGATGCGCTAGACAGACGCACCGAGGCAGTCTTAATTAAGCCAGGCTTTATTATGAAGCCATGCCGGAGTATTGAATATTGTGCGCTAGATACTTGTACTAAGGTGGGTGATATAATTCTGGCTGTTTCAATTTCGGTTACCATAAAAGTTTATATTTCACTAATAAGTTTCTGGACCGAATACGTAATGACTACATCCGTGACGGCCTTGGCGTGAGTGATATCGCGGGCGAAGTGAGCGGGCGAAGTGACTGTGTATGAAAGCGGACTCTGGCAGATCCCGGTATAAGCGCTAGAACGATGATGATAATGAATTCTATATTTGTAAAGGGAATTAACCTAGGGTGCGAGTATATATTATATTTTATAATATTATGTCGCTAAAGTGGCAATGCAATACTAGAGGTAAGTTGCACTACTAAACTACATGATAGAACCATATTAAACCACATCATCATTTTCGTAAAGAACTCCTACAACCGAACAACAATGTAAAATTTCTCTAGGGAGCTAATTTGACAACTTATGAGTGAGAACTTCGTCTGTACCGCATAGTACGCGACCAATTTGGATCTAAGGTGTGAAGAGAAGATGTCGATAAATAAGTTTGTCAATAAATAAGTATATAAGTAATATAAAAATCTTATACTAAGAGATAGGAGGTTAATACTAAAATTGGCCGCGTGAGGATTCTGCCTCAAAAAGTAAAAAAATGGGCTTTATATATTGTCTTTTTAAAGGATAAAAATTATACTAGCAAACAATTTTTCCCAAGATCTAAGATGTACTAATACATATTCTAGTCATGTTCATATTTTAAAGGTAAGAACGCTTTTACCACAGTACCAGTTTAAACAAATACTATTTGTAGAGTATTTTATCCAATTTTTACGTCATATTCTACATCGAGACGAATCATAAGCAATTATCATTTAACACTGTACACAATACATACACAAAGAAATATCACAATTATAAACTACAAAGCAGGCACTAATCACTTATTTCTAAACCTCGTTTCCAGCGGCTGAAAATATCAATAAGGGCAAAAGCACAATTTCACCACAACCGTCTACTCCAGAATCCCGCAAATGGGAACCCTAAAAATATTTGCTGCCCAACATCTCGGATAGTGTTCCGGGAGCAACTCTTCAAACAAGTTGGTGATTTATTAGTAGTAAAACTATCTGGGTGTTTAGCTCGGTTCCTACGTCAGCGTTATCAGCGGAGTTCGCTACTTGCCAACTTGCCACCACTTGCCACTACTTGGCTACTTGCTGAGCAATTACCAACTCGCGTGAAACATTGCAGTTAGCATTTCCTTCGCAAGTGTAGGAACGACTCCGCGAGTTACTTGCATGGATCATTTCGGTTTTTTGTTCGTCTTGCTATTATAGTTCTATTATCGTGAAATTTATAATTACAATAATTATATTAAGTTTGGCCTTTGGAATGGAGCTTTTAGGGCGGTGAAGGCAATTATGAGTGTCCTCCATTAATTAATTTAATTTATGGTATAAGGGCCATCGTATCTTGTAAATTTTAATATAACTTTCTATAAACAATATTTCTAAATAAACTATTACAACGGGTCTCGAATGATCTTAAGTTTATTCTAATAGGTACTATAATAACATTAAGTTAGATTCAATATCACTAAACTAATGACTCATATTAAAATTCAGTCTATGTATTGTTTAACCAAAAATCTCCCTTGTTAGCTTTTAAAAGGCTCCTAGAAATGTTAAGTCGAACCAAATTCTCATAAGCTCCGCAAAGTTTTATTCAAATACCCTAAGCAAATTAGTCTTTCCAAGTTAAATGCACTCGCGACTCCATAAATTTTGTTTCCAACTCGAAAATGTACTTTTTATGTCCCCTAAATACTATCTGATTACGAGTCGACGACTCTGGAACGAGTCCTATAAACGTAAAATTTAAAAGCTATCCTTTGTTTACGATGCATAATGATAATAAATCAAATTATTCATGGAACAATGACGCGGTTTAATTAACTGTACCGTTGTATAAATATATTTAAAACCGAACCCTCGGTTTTATAATGTAATGACAAAGTGAGTTCTCCTTTGAAACCGTGAAATGGAGCTAGCGTTGGAGGGCGTTTTTCAAGGAGAGAAATGTAAATGTTTTGCCAAAGTTACCAGTGGCAGGTATAATTTAATTTCATTTGGGGGAAGGCGGGTTGATTATAAATTTAATTTATGTGGGCCTGACGGCGGGGCTGCTTGTTATTCGCGAGGCGTGCAGTTTATCGACTACCCTCTGATGAGCGGGTGACATGTATATCCGTTCCGTTCGCCTCGCCGAGGGTGGATGCTTTCAGCCCTAACGAGATAAGTGGGTCTAAATGGAAATGCATAGTGCAGTCATTCGGTCGATTACAGTTTATTGTTATGCCTTAAATGTAAGTGGCAATCGAATTCTCGGAATTCGGATTCGTAATCGGAGAGCTATTTCATTCTAATCTTCTTTCTCTATCTTTTACCATTTTTATTTCAGGTAGGCCTTTATCTTCGTTTAGATAGGAGATTTTTCCATCTTAGAGGATATTTTTAAGAAGCTGCCAGACATTTGACCGCCATCTGATCCGGAGGTAAGTGACGAGACAGCAGAAAATTGTATATGCTTGTCTAGATCAATGTTCAGAGAACACAGTCGTACGCAACGTGTTCTATTCCTTAGCCGGACGCATTACAAAGGTCGTTTGCGCATTACAAGTAATCAAAGAAGTTTGTGCGGACAGCTGAAAGATCCACGACATAACGATCGTGATGATGTGATATGATGGAACAACCGCCCGCGTAGCGTTCCCGAAGAAGGTAAGAGGCTGGACCTTATCATCGTCGTAGAACGTCTTTGCACATTACACATTACAAACAGACGCGAAACCCTATAGAAAATCTGTCCAGTCTGACCTCTCTTATTTAGTTATAGAAATTATGTATTTAAATAGATAATTTGCAGCAGTATTCGTTAAAATACACATTCTATGTGTTCTTATATGATTAAAGACACACACACACACAGATACACAATGTACGTAGCTTGATTGCTACGGAAAGTCGTGTTTTATGTATTGTTTGGTCACCAAATTAAAAAGTCAGTCTGGACAGATCATATCTACGCCGATAATTCTGTCTCATATATCAGAAGAATTTTTATGAGAGTCGAGGCCTACCATCTAAAGCCTTATTCCAAGATCATTATTTGTTCTTCGGGTCTGCTCATTACGTAGCTCTACCATGCCACGACTATATAGCTTTTCACGACAAAAATCCTAGATCCACATGACGAATCAGGGATACGTCGGAAATAAACCTGCTAGTATC
Organism: Blastobasis lacticolella; assembly: GCA_905147135.1. NCBI lineage: Eukaryota > Metazoa > Arthropoda > Insecta > Lepidoptera > Blastobasidae > Blastobasis > Blastobasis lacticolella. The sequence continues at coordinate 17,023,860 of LR990045.1, forward strand.
GAGAGACTCAAGAAACGTTAGATTGACATCACCGAGTCGGATGAGAGCGCCAACGGCTTTAATCAATCACTGGCATTTAACATATGTTGTAGCTGATTTAAACAGCGTCACTGTATGGCATTTTCTCAAATTGACAAATTCGGTCACACTAGAAGCAAATATGAGCATTCGCCCTGGATGGTAAGGGATTGCCATTGGCTTACGATGTGAGTAGACCGAAGGCAAAGTGGAGAAATAGCAGGAAAGCGGACCGTAGCATAAGCAAGGATTAACCGCCGATGAATTCGGCGTGCCCGGAATTTCGACTTAGAGATAATTGTCCGCGGACAAACTCGTGAGCAAATGCTAGTTTAAATGAACAAGAAGCTGACCAGCAGTCTGTTGATTAAATTGTAAGTTTAATTGTATATACCTATTGTATATATCTTTTCCAAGTTTTATCACTTTGAATTAAACAAACAAACATCCATACTCTGTTGACAAAACATTATTATAATATCATACAAGCAATGTTAATCCACTCAGAATTTGTGGATACCTAGTACAGGGAGCGATTTCCATTTCCACGTCCAAAATCTGCCATTGGGGTGCACATTTAGAGCCCGAAATGTTGCCACTTAATGGCATTTTAATAACACTCCTGATAATACTATACGCGCGTTAACTTTGTCACGAGTGGAATTAATGTCTGTGTAAACATATTTGCGCAGTGCAGACTTTAGACCTGAGATCGGAGTAAATATTATGTTGTATCATTTAGATAATGTGGACTTCAGATCGTTTAGGTAGGTTATGCGTTGATGCGATGTTAATATTCAGGAAATTAAGCAATCTCTCTCAGCTGAAATTCCACGTACGATGACTCTTTGGAATTGTCTCTCTGCAGCGGTAGGTATTCCCGAGTCTGTATGACATATGGGCCTTAAAGAAACACGATTTTCAAAGGCCGGCAACGCATTTTCGACCCTGATGTTGCAGATATACATGGGCGGCGGTGATCATTTACCATCAGATGACCTGGTTGCTCGTTTCCCGCCTGTATTATAAAGGCTATGTTACGTTCTAACAAGGATGTTAGAAGTTTGACGTGTGTATCTGTGGCTTTGTGTATCTGTCTGTAGCATCGTGTCCCTAACTGATATACCGATTTGAATGCGGTTTTCTCTGTTTGAAAGCCAGTTTAATCGAGATGGTTCTTGTGTGTTTCATTAAAATCGGTAGAGTAGTTTAGAAAATATTTGAATATATGTAAACTTGGTCGGAGGTTATCCAACTTTTTCTGTCAGAAGTTTTTAAGAGTAGACGAGAAAGTCCTTTGCATCAATAGTCCTCGCCACCATCCCCATTGTGATATGGGCCACATGCGTCCGCGGCTAATTTCCGGGAATACCTATACTGTATGAATCAGATATAGATCAGATTATTATTTAGTTTCATAGATGGGTTTATGTGGAATCAACATGGCTATTCGTCTGACATAGAAATTTCAATAATTAGAAGCTGCGCTAAGGATGTTTTTTTTATTAAATTAGCCACTTCTGTCCCACTGCAGGACAAAGGGTTTTCTATCCATCTGCCACGACTTACGGTCGGATGCTTTCTTCGGCCAATCCTTACAAATGGCGTCCAACTCGTCCCGCCATCTCCGTCTGGACCTACCGCGACTTCCTTGTTCGGTTTTGTGGGGTCCGGTCGGTGGATATTTTAACCCATAATTAGTTTGGCATGCGGCATATATGTCTAGCCAAGTCCCATTTCAGGTTAGCAGCTTTTTTATACATCGGCGATTTGAGTTCTGGAGCGCAGTACACTGTTTTTTATACATATACGGTTCGGCCAAGGCTCTTAATTTCAATTAATTTCAGGTTTCTAGAAGATGCTCAGAAGGAAGGACAAGAATTTATTATTATTAAAAATATTTAGTGGGAACCTTATAGAAAGTTACTATAGTTGTATGGACTTCAAGAAGCTCATTTCGTTTTATTTGCCATCTGGGTTTTTTGTTATACCACTAAGGTGGCAAACAAGCTTGCGGCCTGCCTAATGGTAAACAGTCACCGCAGCCTATGGACGTTTGCAATACTAGGGGCATCACCCACGTGTTGCCGACCCTGTAAAAACCTTTTAACCCCTTTCTTGAAGAACTCCATGTACTCTCCAGGGAAAACCTCTCCAGGTAATTCATTCCACAACCTTAGTGTGCGTGGAAGAAAGTTCCGTTGGAACCACACAGTTCGCAACTAATTTGGCTTCAAGGTGTGAGGATGAACTCCCTGTCAATGGCGAGCGGTGCGATGATAGAATGTAGCTGTAGGCATGATGTCAAACAGTTCAACAGAACTAACGCCGTTGTACAAGCGGTAGAACACACAAAGGGAAATCCCTCCGCTGGCTCAGCGGCTCACTACCACTTGTGAGCATGGTATTATCGACAATTCTTACAGCGTGCTTTTGGATCGAGTCACAAGGACCAAGCTGATATGCCGGTGCTCCCGCCCATAGCTGGGAGCAATACTCCAAATGGGGTCTGACTTGAGCCTTGTTAAGGAGAAGTCGTTGCCCCGGCGTGAAGAATTGCTTGATCTGTTAAGCACACCCAGCTTTTTAGACGCAAGCTTGACCTTTTCTTCCAAATGACTGCAAAACTGGACGTCACTGGAGATGTCGACACCTAAGATATGTATGCTCTTAGAGATGTATCTTGTAACTGTGGAGCTACAATGAATGGAGTTTTCTTGGCGGTGAAAGCGCCTACTTGTGTCTCAGTGGGGATAAATTGGACTAGATTTAGTCGTCCCCAATAGGAGATTTAAGATAAAGTACTCTCGACACAAGTACTTCGCGACTTTCCTCCACTATGGTACGAGGGATATTCACACGACCCGTATAAAAGGCGTCTCCAGTGCTGTCATCCGCATACAATGAATGCCGTCAATGGACAGCATATCATTGATATGAAGAAGGAACAGAGATGGAGACAGCACCGAGCCTTGCGGGACACCAGCGTTAATGTCCAAGCTATCGAAGCAACAGCCGTCAACTACGGCTTTGATTCATCTGCTAGACAAAAAGCTAGTTACCCACTTGCACAATTCCTCAGGAAGCCCGTATGACGGTAACTTCGATAGAAGACACCTATGCCAGACCCGATCGAACGCCTTCGCTATATCTAAGCAAACAACCAGTGCCTCACCTTGACGTTCAACAGGTAAAGCCCAACGGTGTCTACACTAGAAGATCACCCGTTGAGCGACACTGTCGGAAACCATATTGACGGTCACTCAAGAGATCGTGTTCTTCTAGGTAACCAAGGAGATTTGCGTTTATAACTCGCTCCATCACCTTAGAGAGAAGGGAGGTAATAGCGATAGGCCTGTAATTCGATGGGTCTGATCTGTCGCCCTTGTTGGGCACAGGGTGCATGTGGGCAGTCTTCCATGAAGACGGGATGATTCCAGTGGAGTATGGGAGTGCAAAACAAACAGACAACGTGCGTTGGACAAAATTTGGGAGCACACACTTTAAGCACCACCACCGGAATACCATCAGGCCCACTTGACTTTCGAACATCTAGAGAGAGCAGAGCCCGCCGTACCTTTCGCTGAGACAGGGATATTTTGTCATTGATTTGCCGCATCACAGGATGGTAGGCGGGTCGGCGCCTCCGTCGCTCAGTGTCGAGTTTGAGGCAAAGATAAATAAATATAAATTATAAATAAACAGTAAATTGGCTTTCTCTATTGCACTGTCTGTCAGGATACCGACAGGTTTTTGCAATGGTGGAAAGGACGACTGACTAAAGTTTCCTTTTCACTCGCCAATCCTGCTAACGAAGGTGAACTTTGCTCTAGCGATCGCTCTCTTCCGCTTTGCATTAACAATATTTGAGTCCCGATTGAGACGAGCAGTGGACCAAGCTATGTACGCAGATTGTTTCGCTCGTCGAGTCTCTGTGCATGGCCGATTAAACCACGGTCGTCTCCGTGCCCCAGCAGCCACTAGCGGGTTAGGAATAAAGTAGTCCATACCCGCTAAGATGGTCTTGGCGACTGTGGTGGCACAGGTATCAGGATCAACCGATGCAAAGCAGAGCTGCCTCCACGGGTACGATGCGTAAAATTCACGCAATTCATCCCAGTCTGCTGACTTGTAGTGCCAAACACGACGCCATCTAGTGGGCCCGGGTGAGTCGGATAGTGTATAAAGAACTTGTGTGCGCACAAGGCAGAGATCCGACAAGCCAAGAGGCGCATCCACGGAGATGGAGTACCCACTGGGGCGCGTAGGTAGTAGAAGGTCCAGCAAGGAGCTTGTATGGTCCTCAACATCTGGGATTTTAGTTGCAGAGTTAATCAATTGTTATAGACCAGAGTAAATTCGTGAGCAGAGCTTTCCGCATAGTTAGTAGACCGAGAACCGAGCCACTCCGTATGGTGGATCTGGATACCTTACTCACCGGCAGAAACACAACACTATCAAAATAGTGTTATTTGACTGCTGTATTCTGTAAGGTGGAGGTACTTCCCCAGCCGGGCAGCTCCGATTTGAGTGGGATATCCCAGCATGCCCAGCGATCTTCTTCGATATGAGCAAAGCTTTCGATTGCGTATTGCATCGGAAACTACTCGACAAATGCGAGCGATATGGCATACGTTGACTAGCACTTCAATGGATAGATGGGTGGGTGTTATAATAATATTATCCATTTTAGTTATTTACCGGGAGCAGTTATGTTTCTCTTTCATGTTTGCTACTTACTGCTCCTCTTCGACATCACCATGTATTCTCGCGCAGGAGGGCCCGGGGTCCGCGTTGACCATGATCCTGGATTTGACATATTTTGTAATGACAGTGGAGTGACTAGCATCCAATCTGACCTCTGTGCCCCAGTTACCAGGGGATCCTGACCAAATTGGATCATGCTTACACATTTAGTCGTCTAAATGTGCAGGTTTCATCACCGTGAGAGCGTCGGTTTGCATTTAACTAAGGTATATAACTCAGAAAAGAGTCATTGGTACATGGCGCGTGGGGTTCGAACGCGGTACTCTCGCTTATGAATTGGATACCTTAATCACTAGGCCACCGACGCCCCACATCGTCATCACCATAATGTCCATCATTAATTGCAGTCACAATTCTTCTATTGCTTGACATAGGCCTACCCATGAACATATTTTACAAGCGATTTTCCAGCCAATGGATACAGCATGTTAAACATAGTTGACCTTAAACATAATTCCATTAGCATAGATATTCTGTGCCCGGCTTAGACTATTAAATATTTACATATAATGCTGTGTCTACATCATAATAATTATAATTACAGGTATAGGTTGTAAGTAGTATATTTTTACACTGAGCTATTTTATTACAGGTAATGAATACAATTTTAGGTATTTCCGTTTTTAGTCTGCGCTACTGCATCCTCATAGTAGCATATCCAAAACTGTTTCTTTGAATAATCTTGGAATAATTGGATAGGTTAAAGTTTATACAATCTCAAGTCTAGACAACATAAGGTCACCCTTGGATATAAATAAAATATTAGAAATTTTACGACGTCAACAGAAGTAAATTTTAAACACAGCTAGGATTTAATTAATTAAATTGTAATTAAATACGTCACCAATTTATATTTTACAGATCGTACTTATACGGTATATAAAGTTACTCAAATAACAACGGTCGAGTAACTAATTACTGAGAATTAAAGGACAAGCTTCAGCGAGGGTAACATTTGAAAATTAAATTACTTGGAACTAGATTGAATCACTTTAACACTTTTATCAAAAGAGTACAGGGAATTTAGTGATCCACTTCAATTTGAGACGATAATTACTTTGGTATCTATGGAGCGGCCAGAACTAGCCAGAAATCGCAGCCATCCACGTGTACAATTAATCTAATTTATTTACCTAATTATAGTAGGTCAGGTATTTGACTGCCAATATCTTGGAAGATATTCGAGAGCACACGCAGAAGACGTCTATCTAAACTGTTAAAACTTATATATCTCCTAAGAGTGAAGTAGTGCACAATAATCAACTCAATTGTTGCGGGCAATGACAAACATTATAATGTATTGGCTTAAACCCAGCCAAATTAACAACGAGAGTGTTTCCTTTAGACTATTACATGGGATATAGAGGTTTGCTTAGAGGTGGGCAACGCATTGGTAGCTCCCCCCCCCCGGTTGTTGCGGTCCATAGGCGGCGGTGACGACTTTCCATCAGGTTGCTCGCTTGCCTGTTTGTCTGCCGTATTACATTAAAAAAATAAGATATCGGTAGTGAGTACCTACCTCAAAAGTATAATTTATTTGATACTAATAAATAACGGTCGCACAAAGATAAATAATTTATAAACTAATTTAAAAATATACATCGAGAGTATAGAAGAAAATTAAGGAAGATGAGGGCAAGAGGAACGCAGGAGTAAATATCCCCATTTTGTAATAGTGTGTTGTACCCATGTGACCAGTGCTGTAAGCCAGTACCTACGCGGCTCCGGCCAAACTACTGCCATGAATTGGCCCTGAGGAACGATCCTCTTTGGGCAGGTTCGATTTGTTGCCGAGTGCACCTAGCCAAGATGTTTATAGGATATTGCTTGAAATTGTTTAGCGTTAGTTATTACACTCAAATTGAACCCTGGCTTCTGCCGAGATGTTAGAATGATAAAAATTTGACAATATCAAAGGTGGCTTTAGTCTTGTTGATCCATACAATAAGATAGCATTATAGCGCTATAAATTATTGTAGATAGTAAAGTCTATACTAACAAATGCATCATGCGAAACGGATTTTTTTTTATTTACGTAATGATAAACGCTGTAATTGTACATTTTAAAATGTATATCTGAAGAATTATACACTATTGCTTGCTTATTACCAAATGCTTTTTCAAACAATTTTGCAATTGTCACCTGTAAGGCGGGTCCTCTATTCGATATTCACATTCAAAGACCTGCAGATAGTGTATCAAGCAGTACCTCCGTCAGCGAAATAATGAACATGACAAAATCTGGAGCAAACTGCGTCACGATAACGAGTGACGACACTGCAATAACCCGTTCCCGCCGAAAATCCTCTGAAACTCAATGTGGGCAATCCAGTGAGTGCCAGGGGCTTACCATAAATAACGTTTAGTGCCTGCCGGAGAGGTGTTCAAATTGCTTCCACGTGATATATCCTGCAGTCCAAGTACGTTTAGCCATATTGAATTTTTAAGCAAAGATGCCCCCACGCCCGACCCGCATAGCTAAGGTTACCCCTTTTTGTGAGCATCGTAAAGTGCGAGGGCTCCGAATTGAGATAGGTCCGGTCCGCCAGGTGTTTTATGAAAATTTTACACACGCAACGTATGCCGCTGACGAAGGGGCGCCCTGATATACGACTCTGCCAGTTTTTACATCAATCTCGCGCTTTATTACTCGTGTGGCGGCCTTCGGTGCGCTTTGACATCGTAAAATTGGAATATTTTGCTACGGCAAATTTTAATGTGTGTGAAATTAAAAAAAAATTCGCAATAACATTTGTTTATTTACCTAAATAGTAGCAGCTGTGTGGTTCAAACATTGTGATGAAACCTGCGCGTTCAGGCGATTGAATGTGTAACCATTATCCAATATAATCATTTTGCCCTGGTAGCAGGGTTACGGGGTCAGATGGCAGTCTCTCCATTGTATTAATCTGATTTGCCAAATCCTGGATCATCGTCAAGGAAATTAGCCCTCTTGCGTGACAGCACAAGCAAGACATTAACGCCAACATGAGTTTTAGTAGCAGCCGTGTGGTATCCGGCAATTTGGGTTGGTGCAATTCTACTCTGCCGTAGTAAATTTATGTCTTCGTAGACCAGACAATGGGTAGAGCAGCATGTTTTACTGTGTATTTTAAACTCTGCGATCTCGAATCCACCTTTCACGCGAGAGGAGATTATGGAGATTAAGAGATGATTAAGAGGAGATTGTGGTTTTCAAATATAGAAAAAGTATCTAAATCGGCCATCCATTTGGGAGTTACGATGCCACAGACAAATACCTATACACATCAAACACAAAACATCCGTCGTTCTGTGTCGGGATTTAAACTTTTTTTATTCTAAATTTCATATTGTAGTTGTAATTGTGTAGCAATTGAGTTGACACCTTAGTATTAAATAACTTTCGGCTGCGCAACGGCGCCCCTCGCCGGCAAAGAAATCAAAAGTGTTGTCGCTGGAAAATCGTGACCTCAATTCTTTTGTCTGTACTAAGACAAGAGAAAAAGTACGCAATGAATAAGTGAAAATGGAAAGGAGCCGAGGGGTCACCAACAAAAGATGTAACAAGCGAGTTTCACGATCCTCGAGACAAAAGAACACTTCGGCTAACGATGTACCGGCTAGCTCTCGACGAACCGAGCCGCCATTTTGAAAATTAATTCTCACCTGCACCGAAACAACTTCTTTTCTGGGCAGATGTTGCTCTAATCTACTTTGAGTGGGCGAGCACCTAATTAGGTGACACAAGATTGCGCAGGCAAAACTTCCAAATTGTGGCGAAAACACGAATGTTTTTTCCACAGCACTACATCAGAAACAAAAGACGTCTTTATGAGGGTTGAAATGGTTGTGAAATATAATAACGTTGTCATTATTTCTTCAAAAGAGCTACGAATTACTTCTGTAGTATTTCATTGTGTTGTTAAAACGTATATCTTGGAAGACGTTCTCTTATCTAACAACAGTAGATCCTTTTAAAGAGATTGCATCTAAATTCCACATAGTTTATGCAAGAAGAATTTGAATGTGTAGTTTCCAGTCGCCAGATATTTTGAGGTCACCAACGTAGCCAAAGGGGGTAGCCAATAGCTACAGTAGTAACGCCGCCCGTGCGTTCTGGCTAACATCCAATGCAATGTTTTTGCATGAACTAACTTTTTCTGCAACGGTTATACTGGTATTAGTTAACCGCAAAAACTCCAACTGAATGAGTACTGCACGGACAAACTTTGGAACGGTAAACATGTTTTACGCTGGTCATTTAAAGTTATATTAAAATTTGTCTTTGAACAGTATACAATGAAAAGTATCACTTTTAATTTAATTTTGTTATGTATCCAGTGAGGTCGTTTCAACAGAACTTTAGTTTATAAATGCTTCATTTATTATTTAGCTTTAGTATTACACAATACATTTCTTACTGCTATTCTAAATGTATAGTGTAGAAAAAGTCTACATACTACAAGTTACCTATGAACCAGCTTAAAACCTGCAACATTAACCACGTGTCTAGGATTAAGCCTCACTAAATGCAACAAGACAAAACAACCAGCATCACCCGCCTGCAAACAATAGGGTTACATACACGCATACATACGGTTCGTAATGTTGAGGAGCGTGCACACTTGTACGAAATAATATGTGTAGAAAAAATATTTTCACTGTACAAAAAGTCATCGTCATCCTAGTCAAACGGCTTCCGCCATGGTTTGCTTTCCTGCTCTTCCTCCTCCACTTTGCCTGATCATCAGCATCCACGCGTGGTCAACCGTCGCCTTTCGCATCCGACTCAGCGATTTAAATATTATTACCAATTTTATAAAATATTATTTTCCGACCAAGAGGTTGCGACTGCGTAGTTGACCAGACCATTTGACCAGATATCATGGCTTCAGCGAGCGGTCTCGCTGGATAACGCCAAGTTTATCCAACGATGCCTATCTCTCACACTTACCCTCGGCTGTTTTTTTAAAGGCAAATCCCTCCACTACTTCGCAGATGTAACTCATTTTAACCCCAGGAACAAAAAGAAGGGTGTTATAAGTTTGATGTTGTATCTACCTATAATATATTCTGTGTATATATTGTGTTATCGTAGCCCGTAGCCGAACGGATCGGCCGATTTCGATACGATTGTTTATTTGGTAGCCAGTTTAATCGAGATTTTTCTTAGCTTTGTTTCAATAAATTGGTTCAGTAGTTTGAGAAATATTTGTAGGTGTTGAGTAGGTGAGCCAAAAATACACTATTTTATATTTTGCATTCCAGCCACCCCACGTCGAATCTATCTATGTCGAGTTTCCCCACGTCTAGTCTCTTCACGTCGAGTCTCTCTATATCGCATCTATTTACGGTGCGTGTAGCTTATTCTGCATATTTTAGTAGGTAGCTAGCAGGTACATCACAGCGCACACTATCAAAACAAATCAAATACGTTTATTCAGTTTAGTACATTTAGTACATTTATTATTCTTAAGCTATTGTAATAACTTGTCACAACTGATTCCAAAGTAGTAGTTTAGGTTTTCACAAACATCTTACAACATACATGTAATAAGAATGAATGGTAGGCACCACGGCATCACCGAGCGGCAACGGTTTCTTAGCCAGTATGTAGAGCCATAAAAAAAGAATAAAATAAATAGACTCCATGGCCAAAGATTTTGTTCCTTGTCCGCGACGGACGTAAGCGCCGCCCGCCGGCCACTTGTCACTGTGACATTGACAGACACGTAATGTCATTCATTATGTCACCTCGCCTCGCCGAGCGGCATCGTCGATGCGATATTGGTCTGAAGTTGGACGGCTCGTGCTTTTCCCCGCTTATGTAAAGTAGCACAATTTTCTAATTTTTAACAAGTCAGGAATCACACCCTCCTCGATACATGTATTGAATACGTGTACGAGCTGCGGTGCTAACGAATTCATTGCAGGTTTTATAACAGAGACCAACATGCCCCATATGTCCTCCGTTTACTTCATTTTTAAAGATTTGAAAGCCTTTAATATATCCCTTTCATTAATAGGACTAAATTCAAAATCAATCTTACAGGGATCAGTGCTATTTTGTAAAAATAAAAGTATTGCAGTAGGGGATGACTGCATACTTTTAGTGGTGCCTATTGCAATCTTAGAAAAATAGTTATTTAAGCTATTTGCCACGGCAATGTCGGTCTTGATTATTTCAGAATATATTTTTATTTGTGTTGCTGGTGCCTACTCTATGTTCTACCTGTTTCATTGTTGATTATGTTCCATACTGCCTTACCTATATTAGGAGCAGCATTAACTTTTTTCCTTATAAAGTTAGCTTTCGCTTCGAAGCAAATTTCTTAAACATTTTGGAATATGTTTTCACATAATCAGCAAAAGCAATAGATTTATGAAAGTTTTTAGGTTATATAACTCGTACAGACGCTTTCTATTTTTATGTATGCCTAAGGTGGCCCAGTCACAAAATCAAAGTTTACTGTATTTTGTTGTAAATAAATTGTCAAAATCTTTTTTTACAATGTCGAACATCTCGTTATAAAGACAATTACGATCTTTATAATCCGAGCACAAGGAGAGCATTTTATTGTCCACTTGTTCTTTAAAACGTTTATATCAGTCTGTAATTTATTGTAAACGGTTTTGTCTGAGCCTTATGTTTAACCTAATTCTGAGACCATGATGATCTGAACCTAAACAATTAATAAGAGACTTTGTCGATACACCACAACTACAAAAAACATAATCCAGGCAAGATGCTGTTGTTTTAGTTATTCTAGTCGGTTCTAGAAATATATTTGGTAGGTCGTAGGACTTAAATAATGACTTTAATCTCCTACACCGCATACTATCTTCGAGCATATCAACATTAAAATCGCCGCAGACTATGATATGCTTATTCCCTTTTGACAATTTACGTAATACGTCATCCATGGTCTCTTCGAACGTATCGAAATTACCAGCAGGAGGTCTATATATGCAAACGATTACATATGTGTCTATTTCGACACAAGAAAGTTCAATAGCTCTTTTTATGGATAGTTTGACTATATCTTTCCTATCTTTACTATTAAGAGAATTTTTTACTAAGACCAATGAGCCACCATGAATTGCTTGCTGCCTCGTATATTTGCTGACAACACTATATCCATTGTAATTTGGACATATATATGACACTGTAAGCCAATGCTGCTAATATATACATGTCGTCGCGTGAAGGAAAGGGTGTATCAGGATCATTGTCATCAGGGTGGTGATATCAGTATTAGATCGTCCAGATAAATTAATGAAAAGGATCACATTTACTCCACTGTATTTATTCCAATTCATTTTTGCACATCACTTATAATTTCACTTGAAATCAGAGCAGTATCACAATGTAGTTGAGGTAATTAACTTTCTTATTTCAACAGTGATTTTAAAATTATAGCTCATAGCGTAATGTTCCAATTTCATATTCGAAAACAGTTGTTTAAGGATACACTTTTTTCACGCCAGTCTATAAAATTTTAAAAAATTACTTTTCGATACAGCATTTCCCATACTAATTTCATTACAGCTGTAACGTAAAATAACTTTTTAATCATTATGCAACACTTTTATTTTTTAAATTTTTGTCGTGCGCCGAGACACGGCGAAATGTAGGCTGAATACCTAAATGTCTTTGACAAATTCAAATTTTCCTGTTTATATTCTGTGCAATTATTTTCCCGCTAAACAGAATATTTTTTCTAATTGTTGTAATTTGTGTTTGTGAATGTTTTTTTATTGTTTGAAGCAAATAAATAGATAAATGTGAAGTAATTAAGTGAATTTCCCGCTGTTTGATATCCTCGACGCGTAGATACAACAGAACTGACTCGCAGCTTACTTCAAGCAAAGCTGAGAAAATTATAGGTACGATATTTTAACATAAAAATATGAGCGTAGATAAAGTAGTGTATGCAACTGCATATTATTAGGTATTAAAACACTCGTGTCAAACTATTATCACACTCATGTTTTAATACCCCCTTTTATATGACAGTTGCATAAACTACTATTATTTTCAAACGTAAATAACACATTGTATTAACGAAATGTGGAGGCAGTTTCAAGACGCGTCATTCCTCGGCGGCGGTCGCGCCATGAATGGCCGCCACTCCGCCCGAGTCGTGTCGTCGAGACTCTGTCAGCACGCCCCACCAGAGGGCGCACTCCCACTTCCGTTTTCTTCGTCATGAGTCCGTACTATTTACCACATGATTCCATACTATTGACCGCATCCGTCACGGCCGTCCTGCTATACACACGTCCTCGTGTGTTATCTGAAACATGAAAACCATAGCACAGTACCATATTTGCTCGGTCACTTCTGACCACAACACATCACCCAAGTAAGTCTTATGAATCATGTGATATCTATTACGACTGCTTTAACCCACCAATAATTAAGTAACTGCTATTTGTGTACACATAAAACATACGTACATTATCATTTATCATACTAAACTTCCGTAGATTGAGAGAGACTTGAGAGAACAACATCATCTCGTACACAAATTATTCTTTATAAGTTGCCGACATAAATTCAGCTACAGCTTCAGTTTATGAGAGAGGCGTGACAGGATACCAGACTATGAACCGTATCACAATTACCACAAATGAAAGTTTCATCATCATCACCAGTGTTTTCCCCTTGATGATCTTGTTGAGTGGGAAACATCACAAATCCAATCACAAAGCTCGCGTACTGTCCCCGACATTCATTACTGTAGGTACTTAGATTCACTACAAATATGTGACATACCTACCTAAATAAAATTTTCAGTACTCAGCAAAAGACCCAATGTTACTTCGAGTGTGATCGAAACACTCCTTCATTAAATGCCATATGATTTTTGGTCATCCGTCAGCGCCATCCTAATTTTAAAAATAAGAGTAATGTTACCATGTTGTTGACTTGCCTGTGTATCAAGCGGTTCTTTACACAAAGGTTGCCTGGTAGAGATCGCTTATTGCGATAAGGCCGCCTTTGCCTACAACTAGTTATGGTTCTTTGTCGGAAATTTTTAATGTAATTTTTCTTGTGTAAGCAATAAAGAATTTATCTATCTATCTATCTACCATACAGAAGAAATGACACACAGGCGAACCACCACACTGACGAACGCTATCAGACGGGCAGCCACGCATTCGGGCCGGCACGCAACTGGACCTGCACAATAGCGAAATACCACACAGACTAGGTGCCACACAGACTGGGTGTCACTCTGGTCAGTGCCACTCTAATCGTCAAACTATGAGTTTATTCTATATCCTGTATCACGTCTGCCATAGCACGATACAGGTAAAATGTCACACAAGGGTAAATGGCACAGAGGAAAAATGCCACACAGCAAAATACCACACCGGCGAAATGCCATACAGGCGGAATGCCTCACAGGCTTATTGCCACACAGACTTTATGCTACACAGGCGAAATGCCTAACAGGCGGGATGCCACACAGGCAAGATGCCACACAGGCGGGATGCCACACAGGCGGAATGCCACACAGGTGGGTGCCACAGAGGCGGAAGCCACACAGGCAAGAGCCACAGGCGGGAGCCACACAGGCGGGAGCCACACAGGCGGGAGCCACACAGGCGGGAGCCACACAGGCGGGAGCCACACAGGCGGGAGCCACACAGGCGGGAGCCACACAGGCGGGAGCCACACAGGCAGGAGCCACACAGGCGAGACAAATAAATAGAAGTTAATAAACATTGCCAACATATAAGCTCAGTGTTGTTCATTCGTCACATTTTCTAAACCAGTAGGTACTCATAGACTCTAGTAATACTTCTTTCTATAATATAGGGACACCACTGTAGTAGCCGTACTTATATAACCTGTGCATAGGTATCTACTGTTAGACTATACAGTATACTTTTCAATTTAAAATTGCTGAAATCATGAAGTAGTAACTTTAACACGCTTTACTTCACTAATAGCTGTCTATAGACTCTCAGCTCGTGGTCAATTCTTCGACCAAATCTGTACTAAGTCAGTGATAGGTAACAGTCATATCTGCTATCATAACACGTAATAACGGTCTACGAGTTACATAACAAGGTCTGTGACACAATCGTCATTTTATCTGTTCACGGTGATATCACAACAAAAACAACATTATCTCTACTGCTCAATATCAAAACTAAATCAGGAGTTTAATAATATGAAGCTCTCACGTTTATCTGTTACGCCAGTCATAGGTAAGTTGTTACCATCCAGTCCATATGTTACCACACCAAAACTAAACAAGTAATAATCATCGTCATCAATTTTAAATGTTCGAACAAGTATACTCTATCTAGACTTTACGTTACGTTTAAGCCTCCCATTTTGAAACGATTTATCAATGTTTGTAATAATGAAGGTGTCCCATATCCAGACGCCTTCTAAAAAAAATTACAACATTAAATTTGCCATCTACAGCCACAACATCGAGACTTTCGGGGCTATCACACACATGATTTCCAGGCCACTCCAAGTCAGCCAAATAAATCAGGATGTTTGACCTCAACAACAGTTCAGGTACTACTAAACTTGTACTGGCAGAAGGATATAAAATCTCACCATTGCTTACACTGCCTCATCTTACTGTTAGAAAAACAAAACTCGAAAAAGTTACTTTACATCGGTAATCAAGGAAATTTCAGTACTCGGAGCTAAAGTAAATTTATAAAACCAACTATTGAACAATCACCAAAATATCTGGTCTTTCTTAACATCATTATCGTTCAACATTTTCTCACAAAGCTTGAAACAACTACCTTCTATTAGCCACGCTTCCATCAGGCCGGTAAGCAACCATAAAACTCTCCCATAGGCTCCATCAGCCCACCATCAGTGATAAAACACGATCACCTCCATCAGATGATGCGAATTACGAAATTTTGAGAAAACAAAACTATCACATAAATCTTATAAAAACCTCGGCTCGATAGTCGTCACATATTGAGTTAGCTTCTTAGATAGATCCGTCTAACAAAGTCTTTATCCAGGTCAAACTAAGTCACATTAACATAGAACAAATGGTTTTCGGTCGAACTAAGTCACAGGTTTATCTTTAGTTACTTTAAAACATAATTCGAAATTATCTACCGTCAATCAGTTCACTTACTCTTATTTACTTTTTTTTTTTATTAATAACTTGATACCAACATAAAATTAAATTACTAACCAAACTACCCCTCTTTTTTTAATTTTGTAGTTTTAAAAGAAACGTATATGGGTGATCCCATTGTAACCGCGGATATCTTCTATAACATTGGGAAACTACGACCACAATAACAAACATTATACTGAAATATGAAAAAGTTCGTTCGAATGTCTCCGATTAAATGTAAACAAACACGCTAACAATTTTTCTCTTTTTTTTTACATGTTGGCACCCTCCCGCTCGCATAGAAATCGCGGAGATCTGTACTGGGTCATTACTGAAATTTTGCACATTCGAAGCCTATCCTATCTCTAAGATACAACATCCTAAAGTACACCAGCTAATTGTTCCACAAACTCACTGCTACGGCATCCCTGCCACACTGTTATTATCAAATATTTACTTAATCAGCAATGTGGAACAATGGTGACGGGAAAAGTCGAAAGCAAGAGACCCAGAGGCCGAAGTGCGAAGAGATGGGCGGACCAAATATCCGAACGATTCATCGAAACCGATGGAGACATGCAGTTGACAATCTCCGAAGATGTCACGATCCTCAGCAGTGAGGCAACGATCAAGAAGAAGAAGTCAATCAGCAGCAGTACCACCATAACGATGCTTACGTACTCAATTTATAAAAATAATAGGACTATGCTTTCAAGTATTTCTTATTCTTGTTTTCCGATAACTGACGTGATGTTGGTAATACGTTAAATCATAGCGTACCATTTTTCAAGATGGTAAAATAATCTTAGATAAAATGTCACTTTTTTACTTTTAACAAAGTGTACTGTAACATTTAGAGGGATTTAACATAATTCTTACTATTTTTGTGGAGTGATTTTTTTTTCTCAGTAACATTCTAATAGACAGCCCACATTAATTGACATAGGTACCCGCAAAAGCTAACATTTATTAAACCTGGCAGTAGTTTTTGATATCTATACCTACCAACAAACTGTAACACTGACCATAAATGACGTTCTTTTTGTTTTGTTTTCATTCTTTCTATTTGTAGTTTCACTACAGATACAAATAAACCTGCCCTTCTCTCTACTAAGGGTATCAATAGTGTTCCTGTCAGAATACTTTTCTGAATTATCAAAGTAAATAACTCCTAAAGTCCGCTAGGGAGCCTCTTTTCAGCACAGGTTTTTACCAAATAATAATTATGTATAGGACTCACCAGATAAAGAGGAACTCTTAATATCACATAATTTCTCAGTAATGTTCGCAACACTCGCAGATTGTCTACCATCGTCCCATGTTGAAACAATCACGTTGAGGCTACCAGTCCAGCGTCGCATTGCAATGTTGTTCTCGTAGGTGAAGCGAACCGTTGTACACCATTGTTATGCATTAGAAGAAAATAATTGTATTAGTACAACTTAAAAAATAAAAAAATAATACACACCGTTTTTAATCGTTTTATTTATCGGCACAAATCTAAGCAATTAATTTAATTGTGGTGTCAAACCACACTGCTAAATGAATCTAAATCTAAGCATTTACTTTAACTACATTGAATAAACTTTAGCTGGCTAATTTAGAACTACGCAAATTATTTAACTAACACTATTTCTTTTTTTTTTAAAGAGGAAAATATTTTACATGAGTTACCTAAATTAAGTTTCGCAAAAACAAAGAATATATACCAAAGTGCCGTCCATAGTAAGTTTCACTCAATTTTTAATAATAGTGTCAATATCCCAGTGGTGCTCTCGAAGGCCCGGGGTCTGCTTTGACCATGGCCCATTTGGTACAGATGATTTGTTGTTTACTATATAAATCCCCCAATCTGTCTGACGAAGTCTTTGTCTTATATCTCGAGGTGTTTGGACTCTTGGCTGCGCTTTTAACGTGTTTAATCATTTTATATTTTAATGTAGGCAATTTAACTGGATCGAGTAATCACTTTCCTTTTATTATTACGCTTCCACAAAGCGTTATCTGCATTTTCTTTGTCACTTCTCATCATACCATCTCTTGGGCGTTGCGTTCGTCATCACCGCTTCTGATGTCGTCGCGTGAAGGAAAGGGTGTATCAGGATCATTGTCATCAGGGTGGTGATATCAATATTAGATCGTCCAGATAAATTAAAGAAAAGGATCACATTTACTCCACTGTATTTATTCCAATTCATTTTTGCACATCACTTGAAATCAGAGCAGTATCACAATGTAGGCAGTTGAGGTAATTAACTTTCTTATTTCAATAGTGATTTTAAAATTACTTTATTTTCAAACGTAAATAACACTTTGTATAAACGAAATGTGGAGACAGTTTCAAGACGCGTCACTCCTCGGCGGCGGTCGCGCCATGAATGGCAGCCACTCCGCCCGAGTCGTGCCGTCGAGACTCTGTCAGCACGCCCCACCAGAGGGCGCACTCCCACTTCCGTTTTCTTCGTCATAAGTCCGTACTATTGACCACATGATTCCAAACTATTGACCGCATCCGTCATACATAATATCTACATTCCTATCAATTACGAATAAAATTAATTCTAGCTCCTTACTATTTAACCCTTTGATATTTTGATACATTACATTTTTGGCGGTGAAAGGTGCCGACTATGGTCAAGGCTGTGAGACTGCTGTGTGCGGGAGTCAGGTAGGGAAGACGAAAGGATCACGTCGGGGTCACCACTTTGGCGGTGAAGGGATAAGGTAGCCGCCAATGTTGGCAAGCGAAGATGGAGAAGGTGGAAAAGGGTAATTACCCACCTGGCTGGATGTTGTGACCAGGGGACCAAGGGTCCGACAGTTGATCGTTGGAAGTTATATATGTGCCGTGGAAGTTGGCATATTTCGCTAGCGCATGTAGGACGGTTAGCGCCATCTATGTGCGGATGCTTGCTAACCTTGTGTTCGTGTACTCGTAATGTGAGTATTGTTGAGTTTCCCTGTTGGAGCGATAGATGTCACGACACATTTATATAGTTGGATTTAAAGCAAGCACCAGACAGCTGCACTAGACCAGACAGCTGAAGTAGAATTTGGCTAAATTGCCTTGCTCGTGCATTGAGCACGAATCCTTACTGGGAAGCGAGTTCTCATTACTGCAACAATTTGTCACGGGCGTAGCGTTTCCAACTTTACACTAGCGGATGTGCGTGGTTCTTACACCGGCGTGTTGTTTGATGGTGCACTGTATACACTGCCGTGTTCCGTGCTTTCGCTAATTATTCCTGCTACTTAATTAGCAATGGATCCATTCTCGCTGAACATTTTCTTTCAGGTATCTTCTTCGTGCCAAAATTTTTTATATAACGTGTACATGGCGTTTGTATTTGTTGCATGTGGTCGGCAGTGTAGAGTGGGGCATCAACCCACAGAAATCAAAATAAGATAAATTAATAGAAATACCATGTAAAAGCCTAACACAGGATATCATTTTCACCAATTTGGGGTCGAAACATTAGGACAGTGGAATATCCTAAAAAGTTATATCTAAACACTGATAGACACCACAGGTGCCCGGAGAGCTGGCTCGTTCCTCAGTCAGAAAATAAGCATTGCTATTTAACGATAACACCGGACAGAAAGTTATGCGCTGTAGTGGTCGAGGTGGCGACAAGCGCTCTCAATAGTTTGGCACCCCACATGGCATTTTCTATGCGTCAACCCCATAGATTAACAGGTATTGTAAAACAGCGACTAATCTCTTCTCTCGGCTCTTCAAGGCAGAATCTATTACCTCAAACGATGTCGAGTGTCGTCGTCAATTGCCGTCGTAAACCAGAAATGGACAGCAACATTTTCTGTTGAGTAATCTTAACTCCAAGCCTGCAAGTGAATATTATCACAATACCCACTTATGTAAAGAAGGCTCGACTCCAGCAGTGAACTGGACCGTATTTAAAACGGTACTGTTTCTTTTATAAATAAAGCCAAATGAATTAAGTAAACGGATACATCTAGTTTATCAGCGTAAGGACAAGCACTAGGGTAAAAAATTTAAAACAATTATGTCTACAATACCCGTTGCCTCTAGATTCTTTGCTCCAAAACTGGAAACAGAAGAACCAGCCGTAACATTATACTCTTGTACTGGAGTCTTCTTCAAACCAATGCAAGATTTTGCAAAAACTTTCATTCATAGCCTCGAGCAGAGAGACGTGGCCTGTGGTGCCAACTCGTCGTTTTCATCTGTAACTGTTGACACCCGTCTATGGCAGCTGTCGACGTGTCGACGACAGCTGTCGATCGGTGTAGCGTTGGCATCTGGACCCTTGAAGATCGCGGTGACGCGGTGTCGTAGTGTTTTGGTCGCTGAAATCGCTGCAGCCCATTTTGTCACCTACGGAGGCCTTGCTTGTCTCATCATCATCACAGCTCATATCAGTCCACTGCAGAACTTAAGGCCTCTCCCACGAAAGGGTAGGTTTTCACCATAATGTCCACGCTCGACAGGCGGGTTGAAGATCGCAGTGTTATTAATAAAACAATGGAAAACGCTGTTGCCCATTTTCCAGTCTATAGAGATTAGATCTTTTGCCTCGAAAACATTAGTCGCCTTGTACGACACCCACGAGTGTAAAGGGGTTGGTGCTATTCTACTCTGCCGGACACCACACGCCTATCTGCCGGACACCATACAGCTAACTTGCTGCTTGTCTACCTGTAGGTAACCGTTTGGACGACCCCCGAAAGTCAAAGGGTTGATTACCTTACCAGAAGCCACACATTGAGTACAATAATGTATCGTTACGACGACATAATCAACCCTTTGACACAGTAACATGTAAACATGTAAACAAACACAGTTTCATTCATTAACATCAACACTCTCATTCTATGATTTTAATTTGTTAACAAAATGGTAGCCCTATTACACAAGTAAAGGCCCTGACACAAACAAAGCTCGGCGCGAGCGTGGCGCGAGCGCGGTGCGATAGTTGCCTAGGCAACGCGCCAGCATCGCGCCGCGCTCGCGCCGCGCTCAGGCCGCGCTCACGCCGCGCTCAGGCCGCGCTCAGGCCGGCGTGAGCGCGGCGCCGCGCCTGCGCTGTGCAGTGCCACAAACTTATCAGACCTGGTACCGGCGGCGCTGTTTTTAGGATTGACATGTCAGTTCAAATACATTTCAAAAGTAAGTGTCGATATTTTTCCGCAGTTCCAGTTTTGGCCACCGCGTTTCTATGACAATCGGCACACATAGAGTGGCTGCTCCATTATTCGGGGAATTGAATTTTTAGGATGGTAATACTCCCACATGTTGTAATAGCGGGTTAATTACTCGTTTCTTTTTACCAACAGTCCGAATCTTTCCTCCTAATTTGACTGGTGCATTACGCAGATAATTTAGAACCTGAGGACGAATTTAGGCTTACTTTTTATTCCCCTCTACTCGCTAGCTTGCAAGAGTATATATAAGGTAGGTAAAAACCTGAAGCTTGGAAAAGTAAGCCCTACCTCTGAAATAAGTCGCCTTTTACGACACCTCTTAGTGTGGACGGCGATGCTATTTTACTCTGTTGGACACCACACTGCAAATTTTGCTCCCTAGGTAGGCCCCCTAAGGTAGGTAGGATGAGGGGGCACAGCTCTCCTACATCAGAATCAAAACATTTCAGTCCGACTTATTTGTCGAGTTAGACAAACTTTTAATGATACCGTAACATAGAGCACAAATTCTACAGTGCAAAAATTCGGTGGCTAGAGTCTAACGCTGATATAGATGTTTTGTTTAAGTACCCGCTACAGTACACAGAAAATTGCGCTCAATCTTATCCACCACAATGGTACAAAACACATTGATATCAAATTACATTTCTTTCGACAATCTTTCGGCCTGCCAGACGATAAGTAGTAATAGATGGTAATATAATAAGAAATGGTTTATGGTATGCAAGTATTGCCATAATATTTACATTTCAATTTCTGGAGAGCCTCAGTGGCCGAGCGGTTAGGGTATTTGACTAATAAGCGAGAGGTACCAGGTTCGAATCCCGCTGCGGCCATGTACCAATGATGCTCTTACGGTGAGGGAAAACATCGTGATGAAACCTTCACATACACCTGAGTGGTTCAATGGTTAACATGCCGGTCTGCCACGCAAGAGGTCCCGGGTTCGATTCCCGGCCGGGCAGAAATTGAAATAATGAATTTTAATTTCTGTTACGGGTCTGGGTGTTCTATGTATAATAAATATGTATTTAAAACGTATTTAAGTAGTTTATCACTTATCTAGCACCCATAACACAAGCTTTACTTTGGGGCTAGATGGCGCTGTGTGAATTTGTCCACGAATATTTATTTATTTAATTTATACAGGCGACTGAATGTGTAACCATGATCCAATCTGGTCAGAGTCCCCTTGTAGCAGGGTCACGAAGGTCAGATGGCAGTAGCTCCACTGTAATTACCTGATCTGTGAAAACATGGATCATGGTCAAGGCGGATCCCAGGCCTTCGGGCGCAAAAGCACAATCGGGACATTAACGCCATGGTGATTATGATTTTTTTATTAAGATTTCAATTTCGCTTTTTTTTTTATGTTACTTAGCAGACAAACAGGCAAGCGGGCCACCTGATGGAAAGTGGTCACCGCCGCCTATGGACATCAGCAACACCAGGGGAGTCACCAATGCGTTGCCCGCCTCTAAAGAGACCTCTAATATACCTCTTGAACGATCCCATGTCATAGTCCAAAGGAAACACTGTGGCTGGGAGCTCATTCCACATCCGAATCGTACGAGCGAGAAACGTTCTTTCGAACCTTCGCGTGGTGACCAACAGAGGGTCTACGTAGTGGGGATGAGTACCCAGCCCACGGCGGGTGGTGCGATGGCGGAATTGTGCTGTGGGCACCAGATCGAAAAGTTCCTCGGAACACTCCCCATTGTACAGCCGATAGAACACACACAGGGAGCCAAAGTCCCTTCGGTTAGCCAGTGGTTCTAACTTGCTTGTTTGTATGGGATCGTCGACAATTCGTACGGCGCGTCTCTGTACGGAGTCCAAAGGATTAAGCAGGTCGGCAGTTTCGCCGGCCCAAAGATGGGAACAATACTCCATATGAGGCCGCACCTGTGCCTTGTACAGCAGCAGGCGCTGCCCTGGGGTGAAGTATCGCCTGGACCGGTTAAGCACGCCAAGCTTTTTCGAAGCCAGTTTGGCCTTACCTTCTAGGTGACTCCGGAAGCGCACGTTATCCGATATGTCGACACCAAGGATCCCGATACTTTTTGAGATGGAAAGGGGTGTCCCTTGGAACTTCGGCACATTGACAAAGGGATCCTTTTTGGCGGAAAATGCGCAGACCTGTGTCTTTGAAGGGTTGAATTCCACTAGGTTCAGTCTGCCCCAGTGAGCAACTTGCTCCAAGGAGTGTTCAATCTCTGACACAAGTCTTATTCGGCTTTCCGACACCACGGAACGAGGGATATTCGCACGGCCAGTATAACAAGCATCTCCAGTACTGTCATCTGCATAGCAATGAATACTGGGAATATTCAGCATATCATTGATATGCAGAAGAAACAGCGTGGGAGATAGCACTGAACCTTGGGGTACTCCAGAATTAATGGTCTTGGTATCGGAGCAGCATCCGTCGACAACGACTTGGATGCTCCGTCCAGACAGAAAGCTGGATACCCAATTGCAGAGCCCCTCGGGGATACCGTACTTCGGGAGTTTTGTTAGCAGTGCCCTGTGCCAGACCCGATCAAATGCCTTGGCTATATCAAGACCGACAGCCAGAGCCTCCCCCTTGCTCTCGACAGCCTCAGCCCACCGGTGTGTTAGGTACACAAGAAGGTCACCAGCTGAGCGACCATGACGAAAGCCATATTGACGGTCACTGATCAGCTGGCGATCCTCGAGTAATATCTTTATATATATAATTCTTCTGTGAGTGTGTATGTCACTGAACTTCTCTCAAACGACTGGACCGATTTTGATGAAATTTTTTGTGTGTGTTCAAGGGGATCTGGGAATGGTTTAGATTCACAATTTTGTCAGAATGTTTTAGCTTATTAAAAAAAGTTTGAAATTTTCAAATTAAAGACGTGTAGACAGGACAACGTCTGTCGGGTCCGCTAGTTCAGTATAAAATAGACGAACAATTGCCCAAAGCTTACTTCATGGCCATGGATCGTAGTTCTTCTTGTTCGTGTACAATTGACTTACCGCCGTACAGAATCAAATTCGACTTTTTTCTAACAGATTTATCGCTAGCGGCTGAACCGGGATTTGTCGCTAGAATAGTCCCCGCGGGCTTAAGTAACCCACTCTTACGTATTTGTGTCTTTGACATTTGTCAAAACGCACTTGCCAGGTGAAATTATTAAATATTTACGGTAGAATTTTTTTGGAGTTTTTTAAATATTTATGGTAGAATTTTTTTGTAATTTATATATTTATATTTTAGTGCGTGCCTCAACCTGAGGCTGCCTCTAATTCGTACGCAATTCCGATAAGCAGCAACCAAAAACAGCAATGGAGTATCTTTTTTATGAGAAGTATAATAAACATCATGTATTATTTGTAAAACTTATGTTTTTAGCATTTGCAATAAATATTTCAGTGTTTATTGCAAAAAAAAAACGGCCATAATTAGTTGGTATCTTCAATCAAATTCAATGCACTCCATCTGATTGTTTTTGATTTGGCCGTCTTACATGCATGCGCACGATGTAACTTTGCACTGGCGGTATAACACCGTGGATTTAGTTCTGACTATTAAATGTGGGTAGAACAGAAAAAAATACTTATTACTGTAATATGTATAGTACAGCATAAACCGGAACGGACTAATATTTGGAACAAGCGCCATAGTTACTTTTGTTCAGCTTGAAAATAGCTATCCAACGACGTATTACACATCTCTTGGGACCCATCTCGGGGTGTATAGTGGTGTAATATATGGATATGTTATGAACTATCTGTATGGCTCCATTTTTATGTATGCATTCTGCATTTATTATTTTATAGGCTCCACTTATTGTATATGCACAAGATTAGCTCATATGGGTTGCTTGTGTGAGTTAAAGACATTCACAGATTTGTACCTATGCAGTGCTGTGTGCCGGTTGCTCGTTGGGTCCACCCAATGAGCAACCGTCGCACGGTATTCATGATCATGTGTTGCACCGTTGTATACCTTGGGACCCGTCCCGGGGTGTATAGTGGTGTAGTATATGAGTATGTAATGAACTATCTGTATGGCTCCACTTATTGTGTATGCACAGGATTACAAGTTGGTTGTGTAAGTAAAACTAAGTGATGAATTTGTTAACCAGTTGTAAGCGTTATCCGGATTGTATTACGAGAGAAACACCATTGCCAACAAACTGTTATGCAGTTTGGCAGGGTAACTATAAGTAAGACAGAATGTACGAAATATTGTAAGGATTAATAAATAAATAAATAAATAAACATAGCTATTGGAATGGTTACCACTGTCCATACAAATTCTTGTACGCGTTAACAATGTTATATCTGGCGGCTAGACAAGATTGTTGACAAACCTATTCGATCCGGTGGCCAAAACCGGAACTAAGTGTTGCCGTTTTGAAATGTTATGTCAATGCCAACAACAGCGATGCTGTTACCCGGTCAGACATTTTTGTGGCACTGTAGACGGCGCTGTTTTATTGACTACGGTAACCGTCAGAGTTATTTGTTCGTTCAACCGCATCAAGATGTATAGCTGATGTATGCTAGTGTCAGCAAGAGCAGTATAGTAGGACCACGCTAAGACCGAATCGTTTAAAAAAAAAAAAAATTCTGTATGGCAACTAATGCTATGTCTTTTATCCGTCATAGAACGTCATTCATAAAAGTCATAACAAATAATTTGACAGACTTGAAAAATATTGTTGAGGCGATTGGCACATTGGAGCGCAGCGTTCATTCTGGCGAAATTTGGAAATATGTATAATTTTTATATTGTTTTATATACAATAAAAAATTTAGGAATTCTCCAAATTGTTATAATCTTTTCATAAATTTATATTATTTAGGCGAAAAATAATTTGAGAACTGAGTAACGGAATACCTATTTGACAATCCTGGAGACCTCACTTCACAGCAGCGGCCTATTTGACGCCTTTTTATGTGGAAAGTACAGCGCCAAAAACTTATCTGACCCGCAGCCCGTGTCAAATGTTGCAAAGAAAAAAAACTACGGATCCGCACGAACGCGCGTGGATGTGTTGTCAGTGTGTTCGTCTATGAGTAATTTCCATAGAAACCGATGACAGCTCAAATAACTTTATGTCACGCACTAACGCACCTCACGCACAACTTTACGGTGCTGCGTTCCAGTGTGCGGATCGCCTAAATAATAATGGACAATGACTGACAAGGACAGATTATCCAATAGATATTGCCATATCCACATTTTATATTTTCTACCACTGTCAGTTGATTCGGACTAATCGTGGTCCTATTATAGTAGGTAAATGTACTTGGAACCCACAATCATCCGCGAAACCGTCGGGTTTAGATTATGTTTATTTATGTACCTTGGCCCAAAGCCTGAGATAGCCTAAACAATTCACCATTACAATTTTTTCGTCGCCAATTTTAATCTCGAATACCCCAAATGGCGATAAATAGCCTACATTGGCAACACTTTGTTGGCGCGACGCCGGCAGTACCGGACTAAGTCCATCAGAGGCCCACGGCGGACAACCTTTATAAGGCCCCCAGTTTAAGAAGTTTTATGTAATTTTACAAGCTTTTTATTCAGTTCACATTTGTATGTTTAAGTGTTTTTATTTATTTAGTTAAAATTACTTCTTTGGCGGAGGGGGTCCTCGACCCTGATCTTAATTCTGTTTGAATAGTGATACGGCGATAGCTACGCCCCTGTCACAACTCCGAACCACCTCTTCGATATGTTCTAAGCATATTTTAAAGCCTTGTATAGGATTTGATCAAGGCAACTTGGAGACGTTTGGAGGCCCCCCTGGACCAGAGGCCCGGGGCAGGCCGCCTTTCCCGCTTTGTTCGTTAGTCCACCCCTGGCGGCGCGGTGCCGGCGTGGCGTGAGCTCGGCGCGAGCGCGGTGCGATATTTGCTAGGCAACGACAGCGCGGCGCGATAGTTGCTAGGCAACGACAGCGCGGCGCGAGCGCGGTGCGATCGTTGCCTAGGCAACGCGCCAGCATCGCGCCGCGCCCGAGCCGCGCTCGCGCCGAGCTTTGTGTGTGGCAAGGCCTTAAATGATAAATTGTTTTGGGAAACTGAAAGCTCGATTGAATTTCATTTTAATAATCATTCTGTAAACAATTGATATTAATTGGAATTTCAATGTGGTATTGGCACATTTGTCAAAGCCAACAGATGTTGTCGAGTCGAAAAATCAGTTTCCAATTAGGTTTGGCTTGTTTGAAAATATTTAGTTTTGAAATTTGGTTGTCGCTTAGCTCTATCTACTTGTAGTCGTAGGAGCGTCGGTCGCCTAGTGGTAACGGTATTCGACTCGCAATGCGAGAGGTACCGGGTTCAAATCCCACTGTCGCCATGTACCAATGACTCTTTTCTGAGTTATATACATTAATTGAATACGAACTAGGCATGAGTTCGTTATATCAAAACGTATCTGAAATCGGTTATGACATTCATATCATAACATATCGATTTCCCGTATTCGGATATCGGTTTTGGCAAAAACGTAAATCTCAATACAAGCAAAATCCGACCTATAGCTCTCCAAACGATTTACGTTACCAAAACGCAAACTTCATACAAACGAATGATTTGATAACGCGCCATATTCGCTCCTATTTTCGCTCCCATATTCGCTTCTTTCCTAGCAATGCCAACCTTAGTGGA
The DNA here is from genome assembly GCA_905147135.1 of Blastobasis lacticolella. Lineage (NCBI taxonomy): Eukaryota > Metazoa > Arthropoda > Insecta > Lepidoptera > Blastobasidae > Blastobasis > Blastobasis lacticolella. The sequence continues at coordinate 17,051,591 of LR990045.1, forward strand.
GTAAAAGGGACGGAGCGAATTTCTTGCGGCCGTTAATGTATGATTGGTTATTTATTGTTTTAAGGAGTTTTGATATTATTGTGTACATCAATAGGGTTGAAATAATGTTATGTAATTTTTGTACAAGTTTTTGGGTTTGATTTGAATGCATTTGACCTTGATTTCGTTGGCGTTGGCGGCAACGACGGGTGTCGGCCGCAAAAAAATAAATAATAACAAAAACAATTATGAGTACGCGCGTTCAATAGTTGTGCATTTCTTTTGAAGATATTCTTTATTAAGTTGGTGGCTGATTAGTTATTATAAGTGCACAGTTATTACGACTTAAAGTTAAGTGTTAGTGAGTATATAAGTTTTAATTAGATATCGATTAAGTGTTAACTTTTGTACATATTTTTTTATTCATTTTAAATGCGCCAGAAAAGTTGAAAAAATGTATATTTTTCTACATTACTATAAACAGCTTTTCTGCTAGTCCTAAGCCTAGTAAAGCATGAAGGGAATTCGTCATATTTGACGAATAAAAAGTTATAACAAAGTGTTATGTGTGAAATTCTGATATCCTATCGATGTACATAAAACTATCATTCGCTAAAATGCGTAGCGCTTGCGTTTGGAGATCGTTTGGCACTTACATATCTTTGGAATCGATATCTGAAAACGGTTTTCGAAATCGATATGAAAACTTCCAAATCGGTTTTCGTTAAAAACGGAAAACGCCCATGCCTAATACGAACCGATGCTCTTATGGTAAAACATCGTGATGAAACCTATATATTCAGGGTACTGAATGGGTAACCAGGATAAAATCTGGTTATGTTCTCCTGTTAGTAGGGTCACGAAGGTCACATCGCAGTCGCTCCAGTGTTTTGTTAAATCCTGGATCATGGAAAAAACGGAGCCCACACCTTCGTATGCGAGAGCACAATCGGGATATTAACTCCAAGATATTTATTATAGTACAGTGGAATATTTATTTATTGTCGTGCACTAAAAGCGCAGCTAAAATAGCTTTTAATTTAATTGTTTCTTAAAAATGTCTTATTCCCAAGTTTTAAGAAACATTTAAATGTGTCATACCAATGGCCAAGGACTATGTGACATAATTTTCCTTTTAGCAATAGTAAAATTATTACAGTTAGGTGCATAACAACAACAAGCCGGTGACTAAAATGTTTCCGATCACTCTAGTAATTAAGGGTTTCTCCATCAAAATTTGGTTAAAGTATGATTTGTGTGTTGTGTGAAAGTGGTTGTTTAAAATTAAAAGACAAAGTAAACAGATTTCGCGAACGACAAATAGTAGGTGCTTAGCACATACTACGTCATAGGCATAAAATATAAATGTTTACACTAAAACCATGAAAAGGGTACGCCGAAGGGTGCTAACTTAAAAAATATGGAAATTTGTTGGAAATTAAACAAGGTGGGTATCTCTTTGTGTATCGAATGAAAGGAGCCCCTAGAGCGTTCCGTGAAAATGGGCAATTGCTTCTAAATGCACGGAATTTAAACAATGATTACAATCTGGATTTATAGTAATTTGCAATGTAAATGCTAATGGAATCGGTTTATGACCTCTCCCTAAAATATGGCCGATACCTTCAACGATTTTGGGGATTGCTTATTAATTTCGCAGCTACATAGGAGATGGACACAAACAATTATTTTACAAAGTAGATTTTCTTCTTGTTTTGTAGCAACGGTTGTATTCGATACTGTTTTGTTTAATTTGAAGTGATTTTCATCATCTTCATTCTATTGTCATGCCTACAAGCAGAACGAGCAGTATCGAACCACGAACCTTCTGCATTGCTTAGTTGCTTCGGAGTACAGGGAGCTGACTATACGCTAAATAATGACACTAGATTCATGTTTCTAACACATAGTTTTGCAGTCATTAGGAGTAGACGATATACCTATAGACTTTTCCGTTACGGTCCGGTTTTCTGACTTGGTACGCGTGTTTCAGTGTGATTTTAAAGACGTTTTACTTCAAAAATACGTATCGTATGGTAGGATAATCAATACTAATAGCATTAATAATCCAAAATATTGTAATATTCGCAAATTCCAATTTTATATCCCAATTAATAATTCTAGTCTTTAATCTACATTGCTCGCACGCAAGGCATAGACGGATTGTTTTAATTTGAATTAAGGCTAGAACACTATACTAATGTGATATTCCATGATAATAGTTTATGAAAAATATCATATTTATTTATTTCATTTTATTTACTTCAGGAAAGCCAACAGCAGTTGTTACAATAAAAACAATAATAGCATTATATAGCCAATTATAGGCTTCCACTGATAAAATAATAGTATAATACAAACACCAATAGCGAAAGAAAAGAAACTCCTTAAAAGGAGATTCTTCATTATTATGATATTATTTTCATATTGTTTATAAATCTGTAGAATTGAATAATCAGTATTAGACCCAAGGCCGTTTTAATAAATATGGATTTCAAAATATATTAAAAATACTTACATTTGCAATTCCCGACCTGTGCTGTGTTCTCTAATATGATCCACTGTCTACCCCTATGCCAAAAGGCAAGTCGTTATATAGATGTATTGTGTCTTTTTCAATATTAGGTGCTTAATTCGTTTTTATTCATTTCGGGTTCGATTTATGTTTTCTTATTACTCACACAGGTATCGGGTAAGAGTACTTTCTATGTCACAATTCGAATGTCGAAATGCCAAATTGATTAAGTACCCCATCCCCAAATAATGAGTTACCTCAAAAGGTGTCCCGCGCATTGTACCCCGCGAAGGCATTACCCCCCAAAAGGGCAATTATAAGTACCAACCCGAAGTCCCATTGATAGCAATTGGAATGAAAACTCAAAGGAGCACTTAGTTTAAAACCGGAATCAGGCCACTTCAAGAATTAATTGCTTTTTGGCTCATTGTGATTCAGACTCGTGAGTGAGATGCAAATTGAGCTAAACTTTCCAAACTGCCCTACTTTTCAGACCTGAATGTGAAAAGTTCCGTGAAAAACAATGCTCATGGGAATAGGGACGTAGTTCCACGGCGTAGTGGATAGACAAACCAGAAACGGCGCATGCGTGATTTAATTTGTTACAACCTAACCGACAGAAAAAGTCGAGTAACCTGTCGGGCCATCCGTTCGGGAGCCTCGATGCCATAGACAGATATACAGATCGACAGATCGCTAGATACACAAGTCAACCTTATAACACCCCTCTTTTGTCGTCGGGGGTTTGTGTCGTGGTGACTTACCTTACCCAAACGGTGCCTGCCTTAAAGATTTTGAACGCTTTTTTGCGAAACGTACTATGAGTTGAGATACTTGAAAGGATAAGGCATGTGACGTAGGTAAAACATAAAAAAGAGTAAGCATTTAAACTTTTCGACTAAATCAGGCGCAAGGGCTTGTTCAGAAGTAAAAATCGCTGAATAGTATTTTTGTCTCGAGAACGCCCTTTCGTCGCGGCCCACTTGAGTGTCAAATGTCTGAGGCCAAGATAATGACCCTGCTGAATATGGATTTTTACAAGTTACAAATCTCAAGACACCATACTTCCAAACAAACTTCGTGACAGCCAAAACTTTTTTAATCAAATTAGCTAACATTGTTCAGAAATTTGTTACCGTTTATACCTACGTATTGGAGTTACTTAAGACATTCGTGTGAGTAGATATCATTAAAATACACTACTACTTCTTTCCACTTAAACCAACACCCATTTCAACCACTTTTGGACGTGGACCAATGTATAAATTTTGTTTTGCACAGTTTCTTAGTCACGCTTATTTGAATTTATATGCGTAAAACACCCCAAACACCTTAAAGGCCGGCACCGCATCCGCTCCACTAAGGTTGCAGATGTCCTGGACGACGGTGGCAACTGTCCATCAGGTGGATCGTCAGTCCGTGTGCCTCTCTAGGTAAAAAGGAGATTATAAAAGGGTTGAGCCATAATCTTCACGCTTGACAGACAGCTTAGAGATAACAGTCTCAATAGAGATACACTACAAAAATATGTAGGCGACCATTTCTAGTTCGGAGATCCTAGTTAGACTTAGACCGTTAGCTTCTACGTGAATAAACGGCTTATATTGGTGAACTTAGAGCTAAAATTGTCTTGTCTACCCCAAGAAAATCTAATCTCATGATGTACGTGCAGTAAAAAGCCACAAGATATACCTAGGATATTTTCATTTATTCGACTAAATATATACCGAAAATAGATAAGTACATAAGTTAATATAAATATATTGACCACTGCACGTAACTATAGCCGACCAAAACAAATCAGTTCGCAAAAACATCGCTAAAAATTGTTTTGGGCGTTCATAATCCTTATGAAACAAACAATTTGGTTTCACTTCGGGCGGAGCGACGCGCGAACCCGCAACCACAAACGGATGGTGAAACCCCAATCTCATGGCTCGCCATTTAAAATATTTATTTAAGTGAGGGGAAGGGGACTAATGCAACGCCTGCAGGTGATTTCAGGCTTTGCGCCACCATGAGCGCCCTCTTAATGTTGAGGTGTTGGAAAAACAACGACTTTTAAGATTTCCGTGTTACAATGCAATTATACTTTGTTTTCAGGTTTAGTAATTTGTTTAAAATTAACTTTTGACTAGACACGAAAATTTTTTATTTGTGTCAAAGACTCGCGTAGGACTTCAGTCACGTGGCCTTCTAAGGTATAGTAAGGGAGGTAAGTTATAAAAATACATTTTTTAGAAACGGATTCCCTTTGTGGAAAGTTTACAGAAGCTCGAGGCTCCCGAAACACAAGGTTTGTGTAGGATTTTATCAAAATTTGTGTAGGTTGGCCGTGAAAGCGGAATACTTATTGATTGCTCTCTTTCTGGAACAACTTCACTATTAGAAAATTTAAAGTCTCGGTTATCAAGCCCCGAGTCCCTTTATATAAATAGGAATACCTACTTTTTCAATCGTGTGGTCAGCCGGTCAACCGGCAGAGTCATATTGCGCCATCTCCTTCCACTCGTAGACGTCGTTTGCACACACATTAACAGCCCATAACTGTTCAATGCTGGGCTTGACCTCCTCCGTCACTTTTGTGGAAAGGTTTACTATAATCTCCTTGTTTGACAGGCGTGATGAAGGTCGCAGTATTGAAATATGGCCACAGAATGTGGCCACAGAGCCCCCATATGGTCTGCCTCTTAGCCATTACTCATCTTCTACAACACTCGTGGCTGTTATTTTACTGTTATAAACATTACACAGCCCTCAAGGTCGTCGAGGTCCTTACTCCAATAACGTGTAGCCCTAGTCAATGATACAGACTAGCATTGTACGTCTGTTATTTAATATTGACACAATTTCTAATCTTCATATTTAAGAGTAGCAAATAAACAAAGATAACGCCTCATACCTACCAAAATGCAAGTCCAAGTTGCTTTTATTTGTTTATTTTTTTCCTATGTTTTTGTTTTATTCTATGTATAAGCAATAAAGAATTTTTCATTCATTCATTCCAAGTATACCTATACCAAAATCTCCAATATGCGCAAATATCTTCCGGAATACACAAACATCTTCTCCCTCCCTACATTAGGGATAATTCCTATGCAATGGCACCGGCAGCCTTATTATTATGCCTAATAAACAATAAGGCCGATCGTCACGTTCATAAAGTGATATTTTAGTAGGTGTTCAGTGACAAAACTGCTCGTATACGAGACGCTACGCTTATGTTTTGATATGATTCCTGTCTACGCTCAGTTAGGGTGGATATGACTACGCGTGCGTATAACTGATATAAGGTGTGCAATAAGCAATAACTGTCTCTCTTTGTTTCCATGTCGTATTTACTTTGCCTTCTCTGACACTGATACTGATTTCAGGGAGCTTGTGAAAATGTTTGAAGTTCGGAAATGGTTACGTATGCCTAGCTACTTTACGTAAATCGTTTAAATTAGTTTCAATCACAGAAATTGAAATCATCTTATTTCGATTTCTGTGGTTTCATTATTGCCACAAACGTTGAAAATAAAATGTATTTTTTTATCAATACAACTCTAAGGGCAGCATAACGCACTGCCACTGGATAACCTAAATAATTCACCTGTGCAGGATCTACAAAATAGCTAGCATATTGAGCAGTTACGAAACACGGGTTCCTTCCGTATCCTGTGACACAGGTAAGGCCGACATATGTTTGCTTTTGTGGGCGTAGGCATTACAGGCCCCATATTTCGCTGACACGAGGACACAGCACTCATTCCCAGCCGAACCCTTCTCTCCCACCCTCTTTTTTATCGTCTTATTAAAATAAATATTCCGAGCATTCGTAATACTGTGGCTTACTCTCAAATCCGCGAGGAAAATTTCACCCCACGCCACTAAATTGCGTTAAAAAAGAATAACCCACGCTTAATGCCCTCAAATAGTCATTTCTGTATGTCGCATAATACGTGTAACTCAAAAGCGACGTTATTGTGTTGCAAAAGTATTTTATGTCAGCGTTTAAAGCGAATGCGATTTGCGTTCGAAGAAATTGCTTTGTGTCTGTATTAGACGTTGCAAATAGCAAGGGTGGTTATCCTAACAAGGATGTTAGTAATGTTGACTTGGATTTGCGAACAACCTAGGGCCTTTTCTCTTAACTCTGATTGTAATCTTTGGCTCGTTCGAAGCTCTTTATAGTTGACTAGTCCTTTCCGCAGTTACTGATATAAACTTCATGACGCTGCATTTACTTTCCTGCGATATTCTTACTCTTAAAAGTACTCCATGTAACTCCATACACTTATATTAACTTTACTAAAAAGAACAAAAGTAAAAATTATTATTGTGTTACAAAGATAATATTTTTATTATCTTCAACTAAAGGACCCGGCGCGAGTTCGTTAGCGTACACCTACTAACCTAACCTACAATATTTTCTTCCTTATAAACCTTCCTCTCGAATCACTCTATCTATTATTAAAAACCATATTAAAATCCCTAGCGTAGTTTAAAAGATCTAACCGTACATATATTCATACATATGTAGATACATTGTGACAGATGGCGGAAAGCGACTTTGTTTTATACTATGTATAGATAGAACCGTGTCACGTAATGGTAGCTTCAGCTGTAGATATATTTAGAAAAGCTGAATCCGTGCTGCTGCTACTGTGTATTACTTATCATTAATTTTGGCAGCCACCGTGCCGGGGGCGTAGCTCAGATGGTAGAGCGCTCGCTTAGCATGCGAGAGGTACCGGGATCGATACCCGGCGCCTCCAAATCACGTATTTTTGTGCCAACAATTTTTATTTGCTCTTACATTCGGATTCGGGTCGTAGAAAAAGAAGCAACTTTAAACTTGAGGTGCTGCATAAATTTAAATTGAACTGATTATTTTAGTCAGTTGAAAAATGGAGTGTCATATATATCGGATATTGTAGGTGAAATAAGTGTTATCGTAATAATATTTATTCTATAAGGTAAATAAGTGAAACTGAAAGTGGATATAGACAAATTTAATATAATATTTTTTCTTCATTTATAAAGGTGTACTGTAAATAATTATATAAATAAACAAAAATAACAGACCAAGTTTCATTGTTTCATTTTAAAAATAAATACAAAAATAGGTCATCTAAAATTAATGAAAAGCCGATATTCCTGTAATAGCTTTACCTAGAATTAAGGCATGAATATCATGGGTGCCTTCATATGTGTTAACAGCTTCAAGATTCATTACGTGCCTTATTACGTGATATTCATCAGAAATTCCATTGCCACCAAGCATGTCCCTGGCAGCTCTCGCTATCTCTATTGCTTTCCCACAACCGTTTCTCTTTATCATTGATATCATTTCAGGGGCAGCTTTATCTTGGTCCTTCAGCCTGCCGACTTGTAAACAAGCTTGGTAACCTATATGTATTTCTGTCAACATGTCAGCCAACTTCTTCTGTATCAGCTGCTTAGACGCAAGGGGTTTCCCAAATTGTTTCCTATCTAACGTGTACTGTCGGGCTATCCGCAAACATGTTTCAGCGGCACCGAGCGAGCCCCAGGCGATCCCGTACCGCGCGTTATTGAGACATCCGAACGGCCCCTTCAGACCCTCTACGTTTGGCAATAAATTCTCCTCTGGTATAGCCACTTCGTCGAGCAATATCATGCCCGTTTCCGACGCTCGCAAAGAAAATTTCCCATTGATTTTAGGCGTGTCCAAACCTTTCTTGACTTGTGACCGCTCAACGATAAATCCACGGACTTTACCTTCTTGATTTTTAGCCCACACCACGAGTACGTCGGCGATGGGAGCATTTGTGATCCACGTCTTGGCTCCCGACAAAATATAGCTCTTGGTTTTGGAGTCGTACCTGGCCTTAGTGATCATGCCTCCAGCGTCGCTACCAAAATTGGGCTCCGTCAAACCGAAACAGCCTACTAACTCCCCTTTGGCCATTCTAGGCAAAAACTTCTGTTTTTGTTCTTCACTTCCATACATATAAATTGCCCCCATTGCTAAGCTGCTTTGAACGCTCATAGCCGACCGATAAGAAGAGTCCACTCCGTCCAATTCCCTTGTTATTAGTCCGTAAGTAACGTACGAGACACCTGCACATCCATACCCTTTTATGGTACATCCTAAAATTCCCTGTTCACCCAGTTCCTTGTAAATTTCTCTATGAAATACCTCGTTTCTGTTCGCTTCGATTATCCGCGGTAGCAGTTTCTCGTTGCAATAAGCTCTGAACGAGTCCCGAACTGCTCTTTCGTCGTCTTGTAATTGGAGTTCTAAATTTAAAGGATCTTCCCAGTCGAAATTCACTTTAGCATTTCTCACACTTGTCGTTGACAACGCTCTTAAATTAGTTTTACACACAGAAGTTAACAGATTATAGTATTTAGCACACGACACAGCCATTATGAACAATGTCTTGAGTTTATTTGATTGTGAGTTCACTTTATTGTCGGTGGGGCACTTGTTATCTCTCGTTATCGTTTATTTTTTCTAGTGGAGATTACACGGTGTGTTTTATCGTAGGTGGCTGCTATTATTTAATGATCACATTAACAATATCACAATTAACTTTTATCACACAATTGATTTTTATCGCACTACTTCTAAAAGAGATCCTTAACTAAGCTACACTATTTTATTCTGACATAACATAACCTCACAATACCATTGACCTGCTGACGAGTTGTTTACCAGACATCCGTAGCTATGTTCACGCTGGTGTGTCCGAATACGTAATCATACGCAATATCAGTGGCCTGTTTCCATTTGTCTTTCACACAACTTTTATCTTTATGCTTGTGATCATAGAATTTAAAATAAACTCGTACAAGTTTACTATTTGTTTTTCGATTCGTGTTGTGTTGTACCTACTGTAGACATTGAACTTAGGTTGTAGATATTATGTTACTCACTGGATTATTATCAACGGAAAATAAATCAAGAGAGATTATATCTTCTTATTTAAAATATGTTAATTCTAATATTCGTATATATTCTGTCGTTAATAATTCATCCATTTCATGGATTCAGTGTTTTTTTCATACCTAGATAGGTTAGGTAGCATGGAAAAATACTGAATCCGTGAAATGGATTCTTTTCGTGGACTGACTTTGTTCTATTTGTTAAGAATTTCTGGTAAAACACATTTTTAATACTTTTGTGTGCGTGTGTTACCTACTTTACCTTCCCGTGATTCCGTTTCAGGCACCATTTCTTATGTGGAATGGAATTGTTTCCAGATCCGTTCCTCGGCATCGCATCACAGTGCAGTAATGTACGATTCAATCGAATGAAAATATATTTTTATATAATAACAAGCTTTTAGCGCGCGGTACCTACTCATCAAGATCATTCACGATGGGGGGGTAATCTTATTGCGTTCATTAGTTCCTATGAACGCAGTAACATACTAAACTACCTTCCGACTCCATCATCAGACCAGCTCTATGGTACCATATTAATGCTTTGTCACCGAAGTTACAGAGGTATACCAAATTTCAGATCAATCGGATACTAATAAAATGGTCGAAAAATTGTTTACAAATTTTAACGAACAACTTACAAACATACATACGAACAATGCAAGTCAAATACAAGCTTGTAAAAAATAGACATCTTTAGACTACAGGCAAACTTCTTGCGTACAAAAACTACGTCAATATGCTCACGAAGTTTGCCGGCACCAATAATAAGTTTAAAGACAGCCATATGTACTTTAACTCTGCAAAAATAAGAATTTAATTTCGATCTGAAGCCGCTAACTGCATTGGCGCTGTAATTCCCAAGTTCCCAGCAACTAAAGAGTTGCCTAGTGCAAGTTTAATTCTCGGAAAAACTCTCATAGAAGTTATTTTTCGTCTGCACATAGTTCACGTTTGCCTTGGAGTTGGTTGAGTGCAGTTATTACATACTTACCCCCTCAAAGAGCTAAGCGGTACAAAGTTTCGCGCTAGTTCCATATTGTTAAACATCTAACTAGAATCTCACTTATTTACCAACACGCCCCTGCTGTTAGTAGTAAGTAAACGTGAACCTATTAAACTGGTGAATATTAGCTGTAGACGTTGCTATATATGGCTGTATGGTTGTTGGAGGTCAGTGATTCAAATCCCCAATGTTATTTCATAATAATGTGTTTGGAGTGTTTTTGTGTGTAAATAAATGTATTCTATTCTACTCGTAGGTGCTATGGTCGATGGTTATCACTTACCGTCAGGGTTTCGACTTCGCTAATTTACTTGGCTAGCAGAATACGAAAAACGTGTCAAACTTCCACTGCGTTGCGATTTTAATCCAATTACAATTCAATCTCACCATTAGTAAATTCTGAGGGAGGCCTATGCCCAGCAGTGGGCGTCTTCTGGCTGATATGATGATGATGATTAGTAAATTAGCACACTTGTGGTACAGGTACAGTGTTTGGCTATCTGCTCGTTTAACTAAGTTGTATAAAAATACATGGTGAAGGTTATTTCAATTGTTACTCGCTCCAGTTATGATTTAGTACTCTAGCAAGAATGACAATCGTGTCACTTTAAACTTCAATAATTGACTGTGTCACAATGATTTCATAAGCAATCAAAACTTCCCAATAATACGTTATACTAGGTACATTCTTATAGCAAACGTCTGAAATATATTTTCGGAAAGGGAATTTCATTTTGGCGAATTATCCTCTCGTTCTCCGTGACACTGCACATTAGCATACTTCCTAAGCGAAAATAAGGCCAAATTATACTCGAGTAAAAAATTTCATATTACAAAACTGAACGAAGGCAAAAAGTCGTAGCAAAAGAAACGGGAGCAGAGCGCGTAGATCCCGTGAGCGGACAGTGTGCCCTTTATTTATTTTTCAGAGCAAAAACCACCAGTTTTTACAAAGTCTACATTTTTAGTTGAACACCCGGACAGAAGTTTAAAATTTAACTTCTACACATACATGTTTTCAAATATAAATAATTTGTAGAAGGATATTTGTCCAGTTTTTAGCTTTTTATGACTGTTACTATAACGTTTTTTAAAACAGCTACAGATAATAATGACCTTAATATATTTTTTTGTCATTTGCTTGTACCATAAATATGTAACTCTAAAAATCAGGCAAAAACGAACTATTATAATATTAAAACCTAGAATGGAACAAATATAGAATGGTTGAATTAACCAACGCCTGCTTAAACATACGAAGCAAAATTACTTAACTGCGCTTTCACTAACTGTAAACAAAATTGTGCTTTACGTTTCAATTAAGTATTTGATTAGTTTCCGTTATGGGGGCTGGCACAAAACAAACAGCATTAAATCAGAACTGGGGCCGTAATTACAATAATAACGCATTTATTCGGTTTTCCGAACGCGGTCACGCACCGCGTCGGCTTTTTGGTTGTCCCTTATCATGCGATTTGGCGAACAATGACGATCCTCGTTATACAGGGGATGAATCTTTTATAAATTATTCACTCTCTATTTGCATGACAAACGACGGGTGAGCGGAGGTCTAAGACCTTTAATGGCGCCTCTTCGGTCCCTTTAAGCCGGGGGAGCCAAAACTGTCGCGGTCACCAGACGACCACCGCTGAGGAATGTAAAATTGATGGAATTTGATATTTATGAATGAGTGACGGGAGGCCTGGTGCTAAGGTCACAGAGTTCGTAAACCGTCCGAGTCCGTTTTCTGTTGAACTTTTACAACACTGTGATCTCCAACCCAGGCAGCCCATTCTGGAGATTATGGCAAGAACCTTCACTGATGTGAAGTACTGTACTTACTGGCTTCTTGAGTTTTTTAATTCATCGTTTTGATAGTTCCTTGTTACCTATTTTTTTAAATTTTACTTTTAGAGCGGCTTGCAACTAATTATTAAGTGCGGTTAAGCTTAGGATAAACAGAAAATTTCATACAAAAAAAAATGTTAAACGGCGTTTAAGAATTTGGTGCAAGCCGGGCTTAGTAAATGTATTCAATGATTCGAAAGTGGGTTTTTATAGGTTGATATACAATAAAGCAGCAAAAAAACACATTTACCTATGTGGCGTTATTTTGGAATATTATTATTTTTCATTTATTGCTTTTTGTTATAATATTGACATGTAGATATCCATTTCGCGGTCAATTGGATACATTATTTCACTAACGGCCGATTGCAAAAACGTCAAACACTTAAAAAAGCTCGATCAAAGTTTACCTATATTTGTGATATCTACCTACATCCTTTATAACCGTTTAGAAACTTGTCTTGAATGAATTAAAAAATTCAATTGATCTTTAAAATTCCAGCCTGCGCCGAGAGGTTGAGAGCCACAATTCTAAACTGCCCTACACCCATTGCGTCCTCGAATCCTTCCTCACTTCTGGGGTACGACACTCTTTAATGCCCCAGTGATTTTTCCCAGTCATATGCAAATGGCGGATTAGCATACATTTTATTCGGGCGCCACCCACTTTAACTGGCAAAAACTTGGTGTTGTAATTTATTGGGTATTTGATAGACTCGACAGCTTTGTGTCTGTTTCAATTTGTCAGCATATATAGGCGAAATTAGACCTACATTAGATACGTGCATGTGGAAAAGCGCACGCCGCGGCCGGTGCCAATTCAACGTGTGTAAGGAGGATTGCTTTGCTTAATGTATAATGGAAATGGACAAATAATATTATAACAGTATAATAACGTGTTTAGGATGCTGTTGGGGCTTCGGAGGCACTGTAGTGCATCGGGCATGTTTGCGGCAGCAAGGACGGATGGTTTTCACGCTATCATGCGAAAAAGGGTTGCGTCAATCCTGCAGCGTGTCCGGGGGAGCCATAACAGCCTCTTAAATATGTGGGCAAACAGACTGGACTGTCCCATGATGCAACACTGGCTTAAACTCCATGTTGCATCTGGGACTTAATTTTTATTAATTATTTGACATTTTATGTGAATTTTGAATTAATTTTCTATTATGATGTTGTGATGATTTTATGAGTTTTGTGAATTGAATGTTTAATTATGTAATGATTTTAACAATATATTATAAGTAATTTAACTAACAACATAATATGGACTGTTAAAAATTGTATGGTCTGAAATAAATGATTAATAATAATCATAATAATATTCCTATTACGCAGAAAATGAATGAACTATTTAGTAGTGGTCAGTATGTTTATCAGTTATGTAGAGATTGCTGAACCCGGAATCCGAAAACAATGAACACAATTGATTCAAGGATTGGAACTACTACAAATAACTCCAAATACAGAATTGATAGTGGTTTCAGTAATACTCTTTTCTAGAAAAATTGTAAAACAAGATAAGGCATTCGAAAAACGAGGTTAAGACATCCAGAGTATAGTCCACATTCGTATAGAACAGCTTAAAAGGCTCAAGTCTTTTTGCCAACTTACCACAACGATCTAGCGAAAACGCTACTTAAACTACATTTCCGTCTCCGAACAAAGCCAACCTGACCAGAAATCTTCTCCTCAATCCGCCCTAGAATTCACATAATGCGTTTGCTACAGGCACGGAATAAAAACGGATTAGCAGCCGATCCCACTCACACGTAGTCCCTGCATTCGTAATACTAAAACGAACACATAACATTACAAGTCATACTTGCCGCTACTCACCTCGACTTAGCGTCTAAGTGCTTCGGTAACTTGCTGCCGTCGTCGCCTGCGGTGTTATAAAATCAGACAATCCCGCCAAGTGACGTGCCCTAATTGGAACACGGTAGGTCCCAGCGCAAACATAAATGGAATAGTCGTGTAGTTCGAGAGCTCAGAAATACGAGATAATCTGCGGGTAACATCCGACTCGGTCTATTTGGGTAGCGTGGAGCGCCTGTGACGGCGGCGACTGAGCTCAACTCTTACTAGCCAGGTATAATGAATTCCATTTTCTATGTATTCAAATCTTTATTTACCCAATTAATTTGATGGAACTCATTTTGGCTGATATATTTCCGGGGTTTATTGGTGGTTTGCTTTCTTATTCTCTATTTGTAGATTTGTATGATGAGAAACTTAAATAGAAGAATAAATTACAATTATATCTGTAAGATACAATTGTCCCGTAAAGTCTACCCTTTTCTAGTCAACCTTTGCTCGTAGAAAGTCAAAATGCTTTATTGAAATTCATTACCTTACTGTTTTCAATTTTTTTATTGGATTCCAACGGGTTGACCAGCCTGTCCACCTCATGGAATGTGGTAACCGTCGTTCAGAACCTCAAGTACCGTAAGCTTTTCAAGAAACGTCTTGCCGTGTATGACCATACTATAGATTCTATAGTATGGTCACCCTTTTATCCACTACACAGGAATATAATTCCTAAGGTGGTAATTCAGTTATGCTTACGTTAGTTTTCTGCGAAAAACCGACTGACTATACAATTTCTAAAAAATATTCATCGAAGGGCAGTAGACACAAAGTAGGGCACAAAGGAATGAAATGGAAGTAGTGCCTCACTCAGCAGGTCTCCAGCGCATGAAGATGAGTGAGGTCCATTTTACACACCACACTACATCCACATGCAACGGCTCTGTTCTTCATTTTTCTTCTATTCATGTATGTTTGTCTAGTTGTTGTTTCCTCAATTCATTTTGTTTGTGCATTTTTATATCACTTTTTCTTAATACTATTATTTTTATTTTTTGTTTGACGGCTGGAGTCGAGCCACTGACCTCAAAAAATACCTATTTGGAGGTCAGTGACTCAACCCCTTTGAGACATTTGTTATGTGTTTGTGGTGTTATTGTGTGTAAATAAATGTTTTCTATTTCTATTTCTATTTCTAGTCATTATTGGGCTGTACCAGGCCAAAGACGGAAGCAGTACTTTACCTCTATATGGGACGAGCCTGTATTTTGTATAACAGGAAGCGGTATCTCAGCTTTAATTTCAAGCCTTTAAAAACACCAAATAAAAAATTTTGCTGTAAAATTAAAAATTTCATCAAATGCACCTCGTATTGACAACGTCGTAGGGAGTTGACTAAAGTAGAGTATGCATTTAGGATGAACTCGTAGTAAGTAAAAGTACAAATTCCTTAGAGGAGACTGCAGAAGAAAGTAAGATGAGTAAAATTTAAAATGTTATCAAAAGCAACTCGCAGTGACAACGTCGTAGGGACTTGACTAAAATAGAGTATGTATTTAGGACGAACTTGTAGTACGTAAAAGTATCTACCAATACCTTAGAGGAGACTGCAGAATAAAATAGGACTAGTACATCATTTTTTTATATGAAATACACTATCCCTCATATGCAGTAAATCCCGGCCAACCTTCTCACGGCAAAGAGACAAAAGAAGGACATTAATTAAGCTGAACAATCGCCGAGAGTCCGGACGCGCCCTCGCCCAAAGTCTGGCTAATCGTGAGAGAATAATGTAATCTGTTATAATTAGCGTGCACTCCGGAAACGACCCTTGCCTCAAATTGATTAATCAATGCGAAAGTATCCGAAACGAGCCGGCGCTACCGTCTAATCGCTCCAAATTGTTAACGAACAAATTATGGGTCAATTATAAAATATTGCTCTACCCTCATTGGTCTCCAAGATTCATACTCGACGAATATTCAGGTTTTACAACAACAAAATTTAAAGAGATACTGATTTGTTAGAATTGTAGGTAACGAAGCTGTCAATAGAACAGATAAATCCAAATACCTCGGATCCGTGATGCACGAGTCCGGCGATATCAGCCCCGAAGTCAAGTCAAGTCCCGAATCTCTGCAGCTTGGGCCAAATGGCGGAAACTCACGGCAGTCACCTGTAATCCTAAAATCTCTGTAAAGCTCAATGGCTTATATACAAGAGTACAATTAGACCGGTGATGCTCTATGGCTGTGGGACATGGCAAGCGCTTACAAAACCCGTTCGCGAACTTCACGCCAACGAAATGAAAATGCTGTGAAAGTGGATGAGTGGAGTTACGCGACTCGATCGAGTACGTAACGAGTACATCCGTGGCAGCCTTAGCGTTATCGCAGATAAGATCGAGGAGGCTGGTCTGCGCTGGTTTGGTCACGCGTGAAACGTGGGAAGTAGGTGCCTGAATCAGCCCGTATCAGGAAAGAGGCCCCGTGGAGACTCAAGAAGCGATGGATTGGCATCGCTGAGTCATATGCGAGAACCAACGGCTTACGACGAGAGGATGCCGAAGACCGGGCGAAGTGGAGAAGATTGAGTAGGAAAGCGGACCCTGGCAAAGGCCGGGATAAGCGCTAGGACGATGATGATGATGACTGGTTTATTAGAATTGAAGATAAATTTGGTCGTGTAGTGTGCGTCAACTCTGAAACCCTACTTTTGGAGAGTTGACCCGACTATTTTTAAATTTCTGTTTTCTTACTTTTTGGTACACTTTCTTAGTTTACCTTTTAATAAACTATGAAATAGGAATTTCATTACCCATTATTATATATCATATTTATTATTTTCATTGCATATATGCAAGATCATTATGAGAATACAAATAATGTAATGTAGATAATCAATAAGTCGTCATGTTCTTATATCTCGCAAGATTCTGTAATTATGTGAGCTGAAGCTGTCATAGAATAGATAAACCTATCTCGGCTCTATGATCCAATGGCAAGTCCCGTATTTCTATACCCCGGGTAGAGCGGTATTAAACTTAACTACTATTATAAATAGACTAACCTAATCACATAATTCTACATAAACATAAACCTATCTACATAACAGCTTCACGAGTGGCAGAACCTGGTAAACCGGTTGTTACGACAAAAGCGCTTATTAAAGATAAATGTAAAGAACATTATAGCCTACAAATAAGCCACCTACCGACAACGCAAACCCCGAGGTCATGCATCAAAAACTTAATTCATTTCGTCGATGTCAACGAAACAGTGTATCTATTGACAAATGGCGCACACTAGCGTACAGTGCAACATAAATAATAGTGCACACGTCGTTGTACTCTAGTTTTTGTGCGCCAACACACGATGCAGCAAAAAGTTTATGCCGCGGCATAATGCCGTCGACGGATTGAATGGAAAATGAAAATCCTGCAGTTATGACGCTTTGGCATCAACAGCGTAGCCGTGAATTTTTATATTTTTAATTGAAAGTTTACTAGTTTTGAAATTGTGCCAACAATACCGTATCTATAAGTTACAGAGTCATGCCACAGAATGCTGGAAGAACCGGTCATACGATATAGAGACGACTGTTGGCGGTAGTCTAGCCTTTGTTCTCAAATGAGTGTAATTATTTGCGTTGCACTGCAGTTTACATTGTCATTAACTTATGAAGTATAAACAGTACTCAAGTTGTACTCAAGCGGTGTTGTTATAAGGTCGTTAATGATCGCTTGTAATAAGGAAAGGGACAGACAGAGGTGAGAAGGATGGATGCCTACAGGTGGTTGAAACTCAATCAATTTGAGGCCCATGCCCAGCAGGTGGACGTCCTGCGGTTGAGATGAGTTTTAGGAACTACTATATACGCCTTGATATTTTCGTCCCAATTACCGCAGTGTCTCAAAACGTAGGTCTTCGATCTTTGTGTGTTACCACGGATAACTTACGGAACAGAGACGTGGCCGCTCACTGTGGGCCTTGTAAGAAAGCATACTATCACCCAAAGGGCAATGGAAAGGGCTATGCTCGGAGACTCATTGCGCGATAGAATCAGAAATGAGTCGAGACGTCAGCGAACCAAGGTTACAGCCGTAACCCGAAGGATTAAGTGGCAGTGAGCAGGACACATAACTCGCAAAATAGATGGCCGATGGGGCAGTAAAGTTCTCAAATGGCGACCTCGTACCGGAAGACGTAGCGTGGGTAGACCTCCCATAAGGTGGATCGACAACCCTATGAAGATCGCAGGTACTAGCTGTATGCAGGAGGCACAGGGCCGGCCTTTGTGGAGATTCCTTGGGGGATGCCTATGTAGGCCTAGTAGTAGGCGTCTTGCGGCTGACATGATGATGATGACAGTCTGTTGACTAAAAACAATATTTTCTACTCAATGAACGATTAACATATAACCGCACATACTTAACGAGATCATAACAGATTTCTTACAGAAATATATACTATGACTCGTTAAATAACCTTTAGTAGAGGTCTATAAACCTCTCGAAACGTCTTTTTCTACAACGCGCTACAAAGTACCGACAAACGAAATAGCGCGAGCAATTTTAATCCCAAATAAACAACAACCCTATTCGCACAATAGCAAATTCGAGTCGTGCATAAATAAAGGCGCGTTTACCGTAGTCGGTACCGGCTAAAATTGCTCCGAAGTTGTCCGTACTGATTTTCATTTGGCGAGTGTTTCGCATCGCCGTTAATTCCGCGCTGAATGCCGCCCGATTCCCAAGTTTTAATTGCGAACTCTTAATGAGGTAGGCAACAGCCTCAAAACAGTTTACTGTCGTCAATCGGAGTGGTCTCGGAGCGATTACGTAACGACATAGTGGCCCACCTGGCAGGCAACCGCGGACTCGAGCCGAAATTGCATTCATAGTATTCTTGTATCGAAACTCGCAGACCAAGAACTATAAACAACAATAACAATTTGTGGAATTTTGTAGGATGAACTAAATGATAATAATGTAATGTACAGTCAAACAGAAGGCTACACAGGGCAGCAAAAAAAGTACGTAATTTTTCTTTGATCAATCGCTTAGCCACTTTTTAAATAGATTTTCAAGCAGAGAAAAAATACGAATTGAGTTCCTGTCTAGCTTGTTTATTCGACGAGTTTTGAAAATGCTGCACAACTTACTTGATTGTATAATTATGTTTTCATTTCAATAAATTGTGAAGCAGGATAAAGATAATGCGTCGGAATAATAAAAAAATATGATAATAAATTTAATTATGCACCTAGTGTTGTTACGAATGAACAAACGACTTCGAAGCGCAATTGAGACTAAATAAAAAAATAAAACAAAATAATTCCTGAAATCAGTGGAAAGACTCCAATGGCAAGCGTACGAGACACACTACGGTACACGAGTCTACAAAACATTTGCCGCACAAAAGCCAAAAAGTCTGCGCAGGGTTAAAAGCGAGACTTCGCAATCAAAACGTCGACGAAGTGAAGGCTTGCGCATTTCGAATTCATAAGTTCCCTGGCGGGTTGCAGCCCTGCAAGCGGTGTTGTACAAAAGCGGGGCCCCCGCTCGACCCCAGAGCAAACACCAATGTTTCGCTCAAATATTTGTCTAATTACGCGTGTAGCGACCGTGCCATTAGACATTGCAGACCCGATATTAACTCATATACTCGTATCTATACCGTGAGCCTGATTGTTTTCGTAAACGCCCTTTACACTGACAAAATATTTTGTTCTTTTTTCGTATTGGCCATTTTTTTCAGTCCTTCGGCTTATGCCACTTTGAGCCTACCGGCTAGCCAAGCTTACGTCAAATAATAATAATAATATTGGAACGCATACTTACATCATTAACGTACGTACTTACATATACCTCTATTTATAACTGTCGAAATTATTCCAGGAAGTATAACATTCTTACAGTCCCTAAGCTGTACATGATTCTACTGACAGATATAGTCAAGAACAGAGGCCACTATGAGACTTACCCAGAGATAAAGACGCGGCTGTTGGCTAGAAGGAAAGACATGCCACAATCAATCATACCAAATCTTGACATAACAAAACACTATCCAAAATACCAAGCTGTTGCATTATAATATATAAAAATCTATCTATCGAACTAAAGACTGGGAGTAGTTTAAACAAACATAAAAGAAAACTGGAAGGTCTACTATTCGATAAAAACTGCTACTCGATTGACAAGTTTCTGAGATAGTATGTTGTCGAGACAAGTGTTGTTCCACTTCATTTATCATTAAGTTTTATTGTAGGCAGTAACTATTGTTGATCTTGACATGTGTTTGTAATCTTGACATTGTAATGTGAATGTAAACTTACTATTTTATTTTAATATTATTATGTAAGAGACATGAATATTCACACACAGTAACTATTAATGTAATCATCACAATCTGTCCATGTTGCGCAATAGGTAGGAGAGGCCGGGCCAAAAAGCGATGGATTGACGTCGTTAGGGATGAAATGCGTACCAACAAACTCACCACCAAGAATCGAGCGAAGTGGGCAGATGTGCAGGAAGGCGATTGATCCCAGGCCCTTGCGCACGGGAGTACAACCAGGGGTTGACCCCAAGATGATGATGACACCATTCATCATTGAAGGAGGTCGAATTAAATTGTAGACCATAACATACACAAAGTATCATGAGATTGGTAAGTCAAATACTACTTAGGAAAACTACAAGTCATTTGATGCAATTCATCTATTTGATATTTATCTTAATTAGTATAATTAAAGTGCTAATAATACTTAGTTCTAGCGATTACTGATTTTTCTTTTTACCTGATTTGATATTTGACTTAGAGCCAAATAAACTAAATACAATTTTTAAAATTTTACTAGCTAGGAACAGTAACGAAAGAACAATAGCTAAGACAAATGCATAAACGTCCAACATAGTGTAAGCTAACCAGCTTAAGTCTCTAGCTGGATTTTTTATATAGTCAGCACCTTTATTTCTAATCATATACTCAATCCAAAACATAGCTGTATCTAACGCACTCATAGGTCTATCTTTAAATCTTCTTGAGATTTCCTTAGCTTTATTTTTATATCTATTGTCATTCAAAACTTCATTAAGCATATTATCTAAAGTTTTCTCGTTGATGTCATGGTACTGCAATATTTTGCCGAAGCCCATTTCTTGTGTTTGAAGCAAGTTGTTGTACTGATCCGCGTATATTGGTATTCCAATTATAGGGACTCCATGGAATATTGCCTCTTGCGTCCCTATTAATCCACCATGAGCTATGAAAACTTTTATGTTCGGATGTGCTGAAAGGTAACATTAATCATCATCATCATCACAGTTCGTAACAGTCCACTGCAGGACTTAGGACCTCTCCCACGAAAGGGGACATTCATTGGCGTATCTAGGGCTATTTTACAGGGGGCCTGGCCCCTGAGGTGGCCGATGAAGCCAAGTCATTCGCCAATCAGTGAGCACGAATCCGCATGATTAAAGCCACCATACAAGCCAAGTCACAGGCGTTATTATATATTTTGGTATATTGGCTCTTAAAATGAGCGCATCCCGTCCCTACGGGGTGTAGCATCCGATGAAACCTGAAAGGCGCTGGCTACAGGTGCTTCCAGGGGGTGTTTAGTACGTATGCGCCTAGGTTCTTTTGGCGAGTCGTGCATAACCAGTCCGGCCGGCCGGCTGGGATACTCATGAGAGTTCACCTCCTCCCTCCCAACCGCAATACCGGAGGGTGCCCATTTCCTTTGCGTTGGGCAAAAAAAAAAAAAAAAAAACTTAAAATCCGGATTGATTATGCGGGCAGTATGAATATATAAAAAAATGAGCGAGCGCAGCGAGTCGAAATTTTTTGTATTTTAGCTCAACCGAGCTGGAAAGAACATAATAAAAGAACTAAAGTATGAGCCAGCTCAGCGTGTTTGGGATTTTTGGTATTTTGGCTCATAAAATCCAGATGGAGGACTCGACTAATCAAAACTTAATTTCCTAATTTTGAAAGGACAACAAATGAAATAACAAAATTTTTAACCTCAAAATATCATAAATTTCGAGATCGCTTCCATTCCACTAAAAGGCCAAATTATTTTTTTACTCAGGGCGCTCGCTCATCATATAATGTTGACTTCTGGAATACTAACGTTTAAATTACTTATCTATTACACTATAGTCCAAATCGTATAATTTCAAAACGTTCAAAAGAATGATCCTTCCTCCTTACAATAGTAATTTAAGGGAAATCAATGAATAAGTGGCTAATGAATAAGAATAACATTTTGGCTTAGGTGCTGTGAGTTGGCTTGAGTGGTTGATAAAATCAATAAAATAATTGAGTGAGCTCGGAATTTTTGGCCTTTTGGCTCCGTGGGCAATTGTGAGTCAAAGTCCTCCTGGATCCGTGTAGTCAACACTGCACGTCTTCACTACACTCGTACAAGCGATAAAAATATTGTGTTGTTTGCTACTGAGTACCATGCATGATCCAAAACTTGGTCCTGATCCGGTCATTTCTACGCCTGTACAGGATCTGAACCCTGTGCCTGGGCATCGCTGGTACAGCTTTAGTTAGGCTTCTGGCGGCAAGCCTCAATCAGGGCAAATACTGTTGGAGGCAGTATACGACTTGTGCCGTTCACTGCAGAGACTGTGGGCGGGCTCGCGGTGCTCGAATCAGCATAAAAAATTATCAGGAGTTGGGGCGTCGGTTGAGGCGTAAGGTCTTGTCCCACGATCTGGACACTTTTTGGGTCTGCAAATATAGCTCGCTGTCCATTGGGGCAACATTTGACTATATTATACACTGAAGGACTGAACAATTTTCTCTTAGGTTTTATTACCCGATTTTTGGAAAAATAACTCAATCTAGGTAGCTTTCATTGTAATTTAATTTAATTGTACTGAATTGTGGTAGTCCATTGAAAGAGCTTAGTGGTCGCCTTTCAGTATTCGACATTTTGTTTAAAAAAATGCGATACAAACTGAAAAGACCAAAAGTCAGGCAACCAACCTAGAGTCGAGGTTTTAGTCCACCACTATACAATAAATATACCTAAACTCATTTGCAAAGAAAGTAGGTACCGAATAGTAAATTCGTGGATTCCTCGGTGGAAATCATGTTTGTGTGAAGTTTTTTATGTGTCCAGCCCAGAATTTCGTATCGGTATATCCTGGGGTGGGCACCAGACCATTCTGGGGTGGGCACGGCCCACCCGCCGTAACAATGGAAAATGCAGCTGCCCATTTTCCAGCCTATGAAGACTCTAGATCTTTTGCCTCCAAAACATTAGTCATCTTGTACGACACCGACATGTGTAACGGGTTAGTACTATTCTAATCTGCCAGACACGGCACGGTAACATTACTTATTATTAAATATTGAGGAACCAAACTGCCTAAAATTAGCTTAACGGTTTATTTTGACTCTGAAAATATGAGATGAGGCTTAAATTGTATATGATCTGAATTTGTCTTATTCCTCAATACACACAGTAAAGTTTTCGCGAAAAATAATAAAAATTATCTTGGTCCCGTGATCTTGTGTCCTGGCTGTGCTTTAAAGGGCCCAGTCTCCGCCTTGACAATGATCAGACAAATGTCAGGTAATTATAGTGGAGCTACTGCTTTTTGACTTTCGTGACCCGGCTACCAAGAGAACCTGACCAGATTGGATCATGGTTTGGATCGAGCAGGTTCCATCACGATGATGTCCCTCACCGTAAGAGCATCGGTTGTTATTTAACTCGTTGTACATAACTCATAAAAGAGTCATTGTTGGTAAATGGCGGCAGTGGGATTCGAACCCGGTACCTCTCGCTTACGAGTCGGATACCTTAATCGCTAGACCATCGATGCTCCTCATGAAACATAATAAACTATAATTTTGATAAATTAATTAAGGAGGTATATAATTCACCAAGAATTTCTTTTTGTGGAAGCCATTTTCGTATCACTAAATTATCAGGTTTATTGTCCATTTTGTCATCTTCCCATTTCCATATAATCGTTTGTTTCAGTCTCCGGAACACTTTTAGGAATGCATTCCTTTTTTCCTCCGGCAGTTCCGAACTTTGCACATTTGAGCCGAAGTTCATGTATACCACGCCATGTATTGACTCGTCTAAGATCTTTCTAAGGTCCTGTAAAAACGGTTCTAGGTGTGAAATGGTTCAGTGTCAAGAGTTATACGGTCTGATAATACCTAGACAACATGCAGACAGAAAATCTTAATCCAGTTGAAGTAGATACCTATTATAATACTACGTAATGAAGTATCATCATCACCACAGCCCATAACAGTCCACTGCAGGACTTTGGGCCTCTCCCACGAAAAGGGAGGTTATTGCCATAATTTCCGCGCTTGGCAGGCGGGTTGGAGATCGCAGTGTTATAATTGACAATGGAAAACGCTGCTGCCCATTTTCCAGTCTACGGAGGCGCTCAGATCTTTTGTGTCGAAAACATTAGTCGCCTTGTACGACACCCATGAGTGTAAAGGGTTGGTGCTATTCTACTCCGCCGGATACCACAAGGCCAACAACCGAACTTGGCGGTAATGAAGTATACGTAGTTATAAATAAATTTCAACTACGGAGGTGATTTGTTAGTGTGATTGTTGCACTTATCATTAAAGGTAGTTACTTACTGAAGGGAGTTCAGCATCACTTTTTGAAAGATGGAGTCCTCCAATTTCAATAACGTTTGGTAGATACGCGGTTGGAGGATCGAAACTGAAATGACTATTGACGAGGATTAGCGACGTATTTCTTTGCATTTCGTACAAACTTGGCACTGGTTGAGGCAAGTTTGGTATCTTATTCTTTATCAACTCCTCATGTTTCCCCAAGAACCAGTATTTCCACCAAAAATACTCATATGTGACAAAATAAAAATTCCTCAGTCTTCCCCAAAAACTCTTCAGGTCTTGCACAGTTAAGTATTCGGAGATAACAGTGGCGAGTTGAAGAGGATTTCTTGTAGCTATGTTGTGCCTCATGCAATTTCCGAATGTGGTAACCAGAACTAAAGGAGCTTGGTATTTGTGAGCTAAAATATAAGTGGCCTCTAGGAAAAACTGTTCACTTATGACTAAATCGAAATTGTGGTCTTCATTTAAGAATTGTTGCACTAACTTCGAATCAAAAACGACTTCCGTGAAAGCAAACCCGCCTCCCCAAAGGATTTTATTGAGAAATGCTTCACTCGATATATCAACCATTGTAAACACATTTGGCCTCTCACCACCTTAAAACACAAAAATAAATTAGCTAATATTTATAAGATTGCATGAATCAAAAGGTTATGGAGAAATTTACTTACCTAATACCTCCCAAATAGATTTATCATCCACCATGACCTCGTGGTAGTTCGGCGGTGGATTATTTTCCTTGATTGAAGTTATGACCGTCACGTTGTGTCCCCTCCGGGCCAGTTCCAGCCCAATTGGTCTCAACGTTATATAATGGGACTTCGATGAAAATGGATTCACGTATAGTATATTTGCCGCATCACATAAACTTAACACTACAGTGAAAACAAACCACCGGGTACACTGCTGAAACTGAAACACGAATTATGTTGAGTAAAAAAGTCGAAGAACTAAATCAAAGACGTAATAAATATGTTTCTACCATCTTGACAAGTGTCTGGTATAATGTGCGATACGCGAATGAGCTCGTCCGGGTATTACGTCATAATAATATGTTAGAACTAGCAATATATAAGGCATAGTGGACACTCGCATAGTAATTTATTATTACTATGCGTCAACGAAAACATTGTTTATGTTTATATTTGACTCAAATTTTACACTTTTATATTTAAATAAACACAATTTTTTTTAATTGGTTTTATTTCTATGTGAACACCTAGTGGTACGCATTGAATCGATGTGCGTTTTACATTAAACCACCTGGTATATTATATAAATATTAAAAATATTAAAAAGTCTCTTATACCATGTTGAATGCAATATAATAAAATAATTTATGTCTCAATGTTTACTGAAACCCTCTTATAAATTTAGTCCAATATCATGAATTTCACAGTAGCCTTAGTCAATATGGAAATAGCATAAACATACTTTTCTTTTTTCTTATATATGTATGAAACTTAGACATAGAAATATATTTCAAATGCTAAAGAATGCTCCCGAATCCCACATGACAGTTACAGGTATAGGTAATGTTTTTAAAATTGTATTTTATTCACCACGATAGTATATTAAATTTAACACTTTCAATACAATATAAATGGATGTGGATGTTTATGTATGTACATATAGTATTTTCTTATGTAATGTTATAAATAAAATAATAGTAAGTATAATTATTATTTTATTTATAATATTTTTGGACATATTCGCACAGCCATGATCCAGCCTAATCTTATCAAAACTAGTACAGTCAGCATCAGAAGTAACCAAGTAACCAAACTGATAAAAATACTCTGACTAATCAAAGACAAGCTTTATCTAAACATGACATACATCTAATCAGAAGGTCGTTTTTTAAGAACGATGTCCATACCAAAACGGACTTTATATCGTAGAAATAAGGTTGTAATTACGTTAGCTGTTCAAATAATTGATGACCTGTTATTTTGCTTTGGTGCTAGGTATAGTTGCTCACACTATATCTACGGGTGCTAGATAACTTTTACACTTCATAAATATGTACTTTGTAAATATACCCATACTTTGTTAATTCGAGAGACCAAGTCCCAAAAACGAGATTAAAAATAACCTAAATTAAAAGCTTTCGGAAATCGAACCCTGGACATCTTACATTTGTTAGTCAAAATAACAATTGTCTCTTTAAGTAGGTGTGCATGATATAGCTGTTAGTTATGTACTACCTAAAAGGAACCAGAGTGTACACATTTCAAATATTTTGGCAGAGACTCATGATTCAGAATTCTAGTTCAATGCTCCTACACTTCTGTGAGTAGCGTAACTCTCGGGCTCCTAGTTTCAATAGCCACATGAATTACAGCGATAGGAACAGTAGGTAGAAATGAGTAGCAACCTAACCTTCTAGTACTCTTCACTTTGATACAAAATAAGCATAATTCATTTCATGTGTGTATAAGCCATGTAGATAAATAGAAGGCAGTCATCATGATAAGCGGCCGCCATATTCGTCTGATTCAACGGATTCAGAGGAAAAATACATGACAGCTTAACAACAACAATCATGTGCCTAGAATAGTAAACAGAGTTTGACCACAATCCATATAATAAACCATACAATGAAGTTCTTTAGGTAGTTATCACATTATTAAAGAATTTATTATTTAAGTTGAAAAAAGGGGATTTGTCAAACCAATCATGTCATCGATGAGATCATGGCTCAATGGTAAAAACAGTTTCCTAAGCCGTAGTTTTTTTCTCCTCTCTGCAGTTTACTATCTCTGTCACCTGACCTTATATCGAGGAAAAATGTACCTTTTGTTTTTCTGAAGTGCAACTGAACTTCAACCTTAGGGTGCTAAAGCAATTTCTTTGCCTAGTGTACATAATTTAGAAAAGAATCATTGTTACATGGCCGCAGTGGGATTCGGTCCCGGTAAATCTCGCTTAAGACTCGCTAACATTTATTGTGCGAACGGCGACGGAACTCTCTACCTGACTTAATGTTTTTTTATAAATACAACCTGGTAGTGTTCAAACCAAAGTAAATAGCTCCTTTTTTCATAAGAGTGCTTTACCACACCGCAGTGTTGCTTAATATTAGACAAATCAAATATCCTATAGTCCACGCGAACGAAGTCGCGGGCACAGCTAGTTACTTAAATAATAGTCTATTCTGGTAACCGTTTTAAAAACGACTGTACCACTTGTCTATCGTGAATGGGCTTATGAATTAGAGGTCAAGTCGGTAGGTCATCGGTATTTTTTACTTTGTTAATGTACTGTATCATGCATTGATAAGATACCTCAATTATGAATGAAACAACAGAACTTATTTATGTCATTGTCTTTTGCGTATTTAATCATGAAACGTGTTATTACTTTATAAAATGTAATTATGTCATCGATAATTCTTTGAAATGTACTAGTAAATCTGCATAACAACTTTTCTTGCTGCCTACTTGCCTATTATTATGCATAAATTCATAATATTTGCGTCTTAAACATTCCAGGAAGTAGGTAAAGACTATATTTACGTAACTATTGCACATATCCAAGTCAAATAAATATATTTTTATTATCATTATAATTATCATTATTACAACACAAAACCTAACCTATCCGAATTTAAACCTTAAGTACCTAACAAGTAGTGTCCGACCGAATGTCAATTTTGAAGCTGCAACCGAAGCCGAAGGTTTAAAAGCTCTAAAAAAATTTTTCAAAATTGGCCACAAGCTACAATTAATCATCATCATCATACCAACCCAAATATGCCTACGCCCAGCAGTAGGCATATATAAGCCTCCCCCAGAGATCTCAAAGGCCGGACTTGTATCTTCCACATCCAACTGGTACCTACAATCTTTACCAGGTCGTCGGTCCACTTACCCACGTTGCGTCCTCCGCGACGTGGTCACCACTCGAGAACTTTACTGTCCAATCAGCCATCTGTTCTTAGAGTGCCCTGTCCACTGCCACTTTAGCCTGGCAATCCTTCGGGCTATGTCGGTGACCTTGGATCGCTTGCGAACCTTCTCATGTCTGATTCTATCGCACAACGAGACTCTGAGCATAGCCCTTTCCATTGCCCTTTGGGTGACAGTGTGCTGAAATTTTAATATTAAACTTTTATTGGCTTATATTGACTCTATATCATATAATGGTAATTTAAATCACGTTTGAAGTTGATTTAGAGATTACCTTACAATAATATTTGTCAAAAATAATAAAAACCACCCGGCAAAACTCAAAACCCGGTCGAAGCCGAAGGTTTCGCCGAAAGCAGTTTTTTTGGCAGAAGTTGGCCGAAGCCGAAGCTGTAGCTTCGGTTGGACACTACTAATGAGGTTTCTTTGTTTTGTGACCTTGGCGAGGATGAATTGACAAAAGAGCATTCAATTCTCGGCAATTAGTATCTATCAAACTGCCTATTTTAGTTATTACATATGGAATGGTACTAAAATTGCTGCTAACTATAGCTAAATGGTAGATATTTATCTATGAATAGCTACCTATGGTACCTATGGTATCATTGACTTAAAAATACTAATATTATAAGAATAAATTTAAATGTTGGATTTTTTTGTAATGAGTAAACTCAAAAACTAATCAACTGATTTTAAAAATTATTTCACTGATATAATGCTACATTATCGCTTATTAACATAGGTTACTTTTTATCTATCCAAAATAATTGGTTCCCGTAGGAAAGTTAATTGTTTTCAGAGATTCAAAGTTTCGAACAGCGTGCGGGTGGAAACCTATGAGAACGGCTAGTAAATTATATCTATGTATGATATATGTTACCGTTGTTGTGGGGGTTTTGGGGCCCCACCACCATCTCAGGGGCCCAAGCCAACCTCACCTGTACGTGTTCCCCCTGCTGGCAGACGGACGAGACTCTGGCGAATTGGCTTTTCCCTAACGGGTTGTGCGGGTCGGATGGGAGTAAAAAGCGAAAAGCCCACAAAATTCATGGCAAGTCGACTAAAAAAACCGGACACAGATAGGGCGTCGCCGCAAAACGACGCGTAGGGGGATCGCCCTACTCCTGTGTCAAGTCAGTTAGGGCTACCAGGTCCAGGGCGGGCCCGGTTAAAGACGCTAGCCCACAAAAAGGTCCGCTTCGCGTCGTGGAACCTTGGCACGCTGACCGGACGGGCGCGTGAGCTGGCCGATGTGCTCTTCAGGCGGAGGGTGGCAATGGTGTTCGTGCAGGAGACTCGGTGGAGAGGCAACAGGTCCCGCTACATCGGGAACGGCTACAAGCTGATATACACGGGCTCTCCGAGTGGGGACAACGGTGTGGGGGTAGTGCTCTCTGAGAAGTTTCGGGACGGCGTCTTAGATGAGAAGCGTATAAGCGACCGCCTTATGGTTGTAAGAGTGCTTGTCGAAGGGGTTGTGACCAACTTGATAAGCGCCTACGCTCCACAGGTCGGTTGCAGCGATGCGGATAAGGCGCTGTTCTGGGAGCAATTCGGGGAAGTACTGCGAAACATTCCGTTGTCACAGGGTATTGTTGTGGGTAGGTGAGAAGTGTGAGGAGTTTGGCCGTGTTCATGGCGGTTTTGGTTTTGGGAACCGTAACGCTGAAGGGGAAGAAATTCATCAGACGTGTGCGGCTGCCGATTTGGCCATTGTAAACACGTTTTTCAAAAGAAATCCGAACATCTGATCACTAACAAGAGTGGGAGGAGCGCCACCCAGATCGATTACTTTCTCACTCGGAGAGACAATATTGGCAAAGTAGCCACCAGCAAAGCTATGCCCGGAGAAAGTCCGGGTCCTTGTGATGAACCTGCGCGTTAAGCCCTGAGGCAAATACCGGGAGCAGTGCCGACGCCAAACCCGGTGGTGGATGCTTGAAGGAACCAAGTCCAACGAGTCCGCCGCTGCAGTCAGCGACCTTAGTGTTGCGACAGACGGTGAACCCGTCCGACCCGTCCCCGTCTCTGGGACAGAACTCAGGCAGGTATCGCACGGGCAGCGTGGACGGTGCTGGGTGTGTCTAGGGGTGGTCGCAGGCTTGACAAGGAAGCCTGGTGGTGGAACGATGCAGTCCAGAGGGAGACCAGGCTGAAGAAAGCCCTCTTTCAAAAACGGCAAACGTCCAGATCTCCTGAAGACCACGCTGCGTACAGGGATGCCAAACGTGCCAGCAAACGAGCGGTAGTCAGAGCCAGGCGAGACCACTTACGTCCTTTGTACGATAAGTTGGATTCGTCTGAGGGGCAGAAACTCATTTACAAGTTGGCACTATCGAAGGTTAAAGCGGCACAGGACATTTCCACTGCCGCTGTGTTAATGACCCTAGCGGTAACCTGTTATGCGATGCCCGCACGGTGAAGGAGAGATGGCGCTCGTACTTCCACGAGCTGCTCAACAAGCAGCACAAAGAGCTAAGGACTCGTGCCACCGATAACCCGACCCGATGGAGTCCCTATTGAGGCGTGCAAATCGATGAGCTCTCGTGGTGTGAGCATCCTTATCGACCTTTATAACCGCATTCTCCTCACCGGAAAGATACCCGACCAATGGAGGCTGAGTATTATTACTCCAGTCTATATGGGCAAGGGCTCGGTGCGGGAGTGCACCAACTACCGTAAAGGTGATGTCTCACACCATGAAGCTCTTCGAACGCATTGTGGACTCTCGGATCCGACGGGAGTGTACAATCTCGGAGTGTCAGTATGGGTTTCGGCCGAGCTGTGGGACCATGGACCCCGTATTTTCCCTGAGAACTCTCATGGAGGGATACAGATCAAAGAACACACCCCTGCATTTCCTGTTTGTGGACATACAGAAGGCTTTTGACTGTATCTCCCGGGAGATGATATGGTGGGCGTTGCGGTCCAACTCCATACCTGAGGCCTATATTGACATTATCCGAGACATGGACCACGATTCCGATTCCATAGTAAGGACTGCCGTTGGTGACACCAAACCGTTCCCGATTACCGTTGGGGTACACCAGGGCTCTGTGCTCAGCCCACTTCTGTTCAACGTGATATTAGACGTATTGTCAGACAGTTTCCGAGATTATCATGAGGTACCTCCATGGCTGCTCATGTATGCTGACGATATCGCGCTGACAGACTCTGATAAGGGGCGACTAATCCAACGTGTAAAATAGTGAAAGGAGGCACTTGAGAACGGCGGTCTAAAGATAAATGTGGCGAAGACAGAGTACATGGCCTGCAACATTGCAGATCCCCTACCCGTACGCATAGGCGATGAAGAAGTCAAGTACACGGAACAGGTCAGATACTTGGGATCTGTGCTCAGCTCAACGGACGTCGCCCGACCAATAGGAGACCTCAAAACCGCTCGTCGCACGACCATGGTCGTACGATCGTTGGCAAGTAGGAGAGCACCTAAGCCGCCTTTACACGTAAAGGTCGGACCGTTGAAAATGCCTCACGCTATTCCTACCTTCGTTTTGAAGCGTACGTGTAAACGCGCATGACAGTATCATCCGCGGTTGGAAACTTGGAACTAACGTACGGTCGGTTTTATCCTCTTGTAAATTACTTTTGTAAATGATCGCGTTCGATAACTACCTAAAATCGACAGTTATTTTTTGTTTTTGGGAGGGTAACCAGTAAGTAGGTACCTGACAGTAAGTGATCACCGCCGTCATTGAACACCTGCAACACCAAGAGAGTTGTAACGTACGTGTGGAGAAAGATGTAGGTTCGTTTTTTATCTATATCGTCTCGTATCTGCTCAAAAATACCGAAAAATCATTCCATACAAAGAATCCATAGTATGGTCGATACGGTAGAAAGTTTCGGTCACGGGTTCGGCAGGTGGTAACGGATGGAATTTTAATATGTAACGGGTAGTACGGTCGTGAAATTGGTCAATAGGTCAAACAAATCGTCAGAACCAGAACATTCCCCGGAACATAAACGGCAAAAGAATTTTTTGAGTCGCGAGTGTACGCTCGCTGCTAAGTCGCATAAGCCGGGAGTAGGTGTTTGTCCTGTCGCATTCGCTGATTTATCCTTATTTTGATATATCCGCCTTTGCTGTCGCATAAATCATATAAAATATTGAAGTTATTGCATTGTACGCAGAAATACAACAATATATTCTACTTATAATTGTTTTATTTTTGTGTCTTAATGTTTCCTTGTATCTTTTTCATGTTGTGGTGTTGTTGTTTGTGTTAATAAATGTTTTCTTTTTCTTTCTTACTTACAAATATCGAAAACATTGAAAAAAATTTTAATTATGTGCGAATGGTTTCAAAATAGAGACGAATGATATTTGCGCTATCGTATGAAATTTAGTAGGAATCGAGTGCCCGACCTGAGGCGAACTGAGGGCCTAGTGTGAGTTCCGCTTCATTTTTACTTAACTATCGCGTTTGCGTTTACGTCAAAATTAGTATGAAGAAAAAAACTTCATTTACGCACCACTAGGCGGCGCTATATATTTTTTCATACTAATTTTCACGTAAACGCAAACGCGATAGTAAAGTAAAATCGAAGCGGAACTCACACTAGGCCCTCTGTTCAAAAATGAAGCCCCAGGAGACGCAACGTCTCTCCGCAGGCAGTTCCCCAGATGGTCGAGACGCAGAGCGGATAAACGATGAGACGAACTTTGGCGATTCGGGTCGCCCGTCGTTAAACAGTCAAATTGACAAAAATCATTGGTGAAATCTTCATTAATTATGATATTGTATATCTATTTCAGTTTAAAATATTTTCTCAATTATCCGTTTATCCGACAGCCGTTTATTGTCGAAGATCAGCTTCAGTGATGTTTCGATACTGATTTGTGGCTTGAGAAAATGTCTGATTTGAGATGTCACAGCACGAGAATCCAGCAATCAATCATAAATCACCTAACGTACATTCCTTATTCTCTACATGCGGAGAATGGTACATACGGAGTTCTTAAAAACTCACTAAATTTAAGTATGACTGCATATAATAGAACCACGATAAGTCCGTATTGACTGACAGTAGTAACAATTATAAAGTGTGGATATGGCAATAATCTGGGGATAATCTGTCCTTGTCGGTCCTTCTTGTAAACATTTAGTTATTTGGTCACTATTAGCTTGAACTTGTAATTTTAGTTTGTCTTAAATAATGTCTTAATTTTTCATAAATCACGAATATTTTTCAAAAATCAAATTGTCTGTTATGACTTTTATGAATGATGTTCTATGACGTTTAAAAACTTGCGATACAGAGATTTTTAGTTTATTTTTTTAATAAGAGATTCGTACTTGGCGTGGTCTTATAATAAACATGAAATAAAATTTTGCACAATAGACGCAGTGCACAGCCACCAACATCTTAACACGGAAATCTGAATCGTCCAGTCAAGTGTTAACTTATCATCCACACATTCCGATTTCTTAATGAAATATTATAGGTACCTTCTAATCTTCACAACTTTTGTAGTAACGGTAGGTCCCTACAGCATTGGTTGCTCAAATTAAGTTACAGTGGACCTACACGTACTTACCTTAAAAAGTTATGTGAATCTCGATTCTAATACACTGACATGTTGTGCCGTCCCCACCTATCTATTGAGATAAGGGCAGAGAGGTGATTATGATGATGATGGCGATTATAATCTTCTGTTGACCTATTCCATATTTTAAAGGCCAAAAATATAGCGCTCTCTAGTGGAAAATTGGAGAACTATACGCTCATTTCATTCTGTCGAGGCCGTGAACTTGCTGACAACAGTTTGTAGCCGTAAGCGTAATATTGGGTAGAAACTAGATGGCGTTAGAATACAAACCACGAAACTCGCTGTGTTGGTGAGTGCAAGCTTTGCGGAAAATTATTAAAGTTCTCTTTGCGAAACTAATACCTACATGTCGCCGCGTGATTCTGCCTCATCAGCACAACCCTTAACAGTCCACTGTAGGACTTCGGGCCTCTCCCACGAAAGGGTTATTGCCATACTCTCCACACTTGGCAGGCGGGTTGGAGATCGCAGTGTTTAAATATAACAATGGAAAATGCTGCTGCCTATTTTCCAGACTACGAATACTCTTGATCTTTTGCCTCGAAAACATTAGTCGCCTTGTACGACACCCATGAGCGTAAGGGGTTGGTGCTATTCTACTCTGCCGGACACCACACGGCCAGTTACTGTAAATCAAACTATAAATATTACTATGTGATAAATGTATGCGGTTTTCTTGATGGTACGGCACCTTTATGGATTCGTGACATCGTCAACGGCTATTGTCACACAATAAACTGAATTGTGGAAAGACTTATTTTCCTTTGGTTTCCCTACATCCAGCTCCTGGGGGCCATATTCTTCATAACGTGGACTAAAAAATCTAATCAAGGTTTGTTGACGAACTTTTGAAAAAAAATTCCATGTCTTTCGCATTTTTTAAAACAGGTCATACCTAGGTCTTTCAAATGAAAACCATATTTCATACATAATTAAATTGCAACCTTTATTGATTTATTTCTTCAAAAGTCGAGCGACATACGTAGAGTTAGGTAGGTAAGTTATGTGACTACCTTCTTGGGACATAGTGTAAGTAAGTTTTATCCTCCGATTAAGTACCTGCCCATATAATATTATGTTTTCCCATGTTTTACGATACCTAACTATAAAATTGTTTTTGTAGGTTTGTAGAGTTTCTTTGCTTTTTCTGTTGTCTCTAGTCATTGTTATTTTTTACGTTTTAGATGAGGTAAAGAGGCACTGGTAGACAGTGCCCTCACCGCTTCAGGATGTCAGCGATACCGGGTACGGTAACAGCGCGTTGGCCACTCCTACTGATACATCTAATATATCTACCTTTTCAAGGTTTCCTCCTATCATCCCGTGTCTTAGTTCAAAGGCTGTGGTTGTGGATGGGACATCATTCCACATTGGAATACATAGGAATACATAATTATAATTGGAATATAATTGGACGATAGTCTTTCGAACTGTCGTCGCGGCACCTGGATACCTACGGACCCTGGATGCCACAACGTTATGAAAACTATACACACCTATCTTCTAGTTTTCAGGGTATTTCAAATTATAGTTACTGGTTTAAGTACAAAATAAAAATACCATGATTAGTGCTATTAACACAATTATATTTTATTGATACATTTTTAATATTAAAAATCTTATTATTTTTATTATTCTTTCCTAACCTACATTATCAATAAAATTAATGTTATCGAAATGTATATCTATTCACAAATTGAATAAACCATCAATAATATTTTATATAAATATTACGATCATTTTGAGAATTTAGGTATTAAATGGACTGGACGGACCAAAGATCACATTATTCATTAATTATATTTAGTAAAGCTATAAGAATGACTTTTTACATGAAAACACAAAGCAGAATATACAAATAAGATTATTAGATGTGCGCGTTTACAGTTAGAAACCTAACTAAAGCAATTAAAAAGTTCAGTCTGCATTTGACTCTGTTCGATTCAGTTTGACATTACTCGAAAAATATGGCATACGTTTTAATGATTATGAGTAAGTAAGTGAATTAATAATCCCTAATCTTTTCCATGACTTTAAAGTTACTGCTTCTTCGTTCGGTGTAACCATTCCTAGATTCGTAGCCGTGTGGAGACGACCGAATACCATTCTCGATGTATTTCATACTTGGAAGTGGCTCGGGCTTATACCCCTTGCTTTTGGTCACTGAATTAACTTCCCTCGATTCAATTATTTCTTTACCTCTTCCATCTCTAGTGGGCAAGATCTTCTTGCTCACCGTTTCCACAGTATCTGTAACGCTAGGTCTATCCGGATCACCAGATCGAGTCTGGTATCTGTAAGTCTCAGAATAATTGTCACTGCTGTTACTACCACGACGTATGGCGGGCGATTTCAACCTCGACTCCAGTCTGGACACGAATGGACTCGTCTCTCTGTTTATTGAGTCAGTTTTGTAAATTGGAATTTTTCTTTCCTCTGATATCCTATCTTTATAAGGCGACGGGCTTCCGTATCGAGATGACAGCCTGCTACCATCTGATTCGTCATCCGCGTGGAGTGTTTGATACAGCTCTGGAGCGCGTTCACGAAGCCCTTTCAAAAATATCTTTTTCTTATCAGTGTCTTCGTACGATTTCGTGTATCCGTTGGAATGTCCGTTGCTAATAGGGGTAGTTTTGCCGTATCTCGCGCCAAAAAGTCCATCG
Organism: Blastobasis lacticolella; assembly: GCA_905147135.1. Lineage (NCBI taxonomy): Eukaryota > Metazoa > Arthropoda > Insecta > Lepidoptera > Blastobasidae > Blastobasis > Blastobasis lacticolella. The sequence continues at coordinate 17,088,458 of LR990045.1, forward strand.
CGCCTGCGCTCCGTTTCACGAGACACAGCGTCGGCTAAATCACGTTGGCTGCGGTTGATTATGGACACGATTCCTGGACTCTTCAGCTGTTCCGGGGTCTCGTCGAGGCGGCTGAGGTGGGGGTTCGACTTGTACATTGTGGAGTAGTTGCGGCTCATGCTTGATGCGTATCGTGGGTGCGTCTCCTGTTCAGGAGCTCCCATAGCAAAACTCTTGCTCCTATTTAGAGCCTTGTACGTCCTCGCAGGTTTCGCGGGACCGGGTGGGTAGCCGTTTACTTTGCCGTCCGGTGATGTGGAGACGTTAGAGATGTTTACTGCGCTGGTAGATCGTTTGCTGGGCGTGAGACGGTGCCAGTACTTGTTGGAACTGGGCTTCTCGGTCTTCTCTTTGCGGTCGTGCAACTTCCTGGGCAGAGTCTGGGCACTGCGCGCGTAGTCCTCCTCGGTTTCGCTGTTCGGATTCAGTCGACTGGTCGAGTGACTGAACCGACCGAGAGTGCTCGAATATTGGCCACTGGAATAGAAAAAGGAGGACGTGTGAGTTAATTTGTTTTCAATTATCATTACGTAGCAACTTATAGTTATAAAAGTAAATTCAAAAATTGTTGTTTGTTTAAGTGTACTTCGAACATTTTTATACTAGAGGGAGGCAAACTAGCTAGCGGGCCACCCGGGCCCCGAGTCCGCTTATTTACTTGGCTCAATAGCAGCTCAACGGTAGTTTTCAATCGAGCCATTAGTAAATTAGCGGACTTGTGGGGAAAGTGATGCCCGTGGGTGAGTATGAGTAGGGACGGGAGCAACACCCTGGGAGGCGTGAATGCGTTGCTGGCTTGTGTGTTTCCATAGACAAAGGCGACCACGATAATAATAACTGTGACGGTGTCAGTTGTCTTTTCTTCAGTAGGTATACCTAGTTTTCCTATTGGCGGAATGTTAGATTATCGTTGTCGCGCACACCTGTTTTGTCATTTTCTATTGAATGGTACTTTAAGACTATTTCTACAATCATGCTCTATTTACATTTATAACTACTTTTTATATCACTCATTGGCAATAAATCATTGTTTTTAGGCATTGGGTTCATTGTTTACGAAACTTAAGCCGGGGGCCCGTACGCAATAATACATTGTGATCTTATTGTCACAAAAACTGGTAGGTAATCTTGTATGCTAGTAATTGGATTGAACGAGGCTCTCCACCTACGCGTCTAACGACCGTGCTTTGTTTACGCGCACTAAAGACCAGCTTCGGCTCATTAGGACAGCAGCGCACATGTCTTTGTTTGACCTGCGGTGATTTAGCATTCCGTCATGCGGTCTCTATGACATAAAGAACTGAGCCGCAAAAAGAATTCACAGACAACTGATAGTTGATTGTAACAAATGCGAGCAGACTTCCTGTATTCACTTATCCACCTACAAAAATATGAAATGACAATCGATTGCAGCATTGAAACGAGGCTGGGTAGCGACAATTGGTTTCAGAATTACAAATCGCATATGTAATTGTATCAGCGTAATTTGCATCTACCGATATCCACCTATGCGCGCCCGATACACCTGTTGAGCTAACATTTCCTAGCAATGAGTCACTGTCGTTTGTCATTAAAGCGACTCGTTGACTTCTCATTAAACCAACTGTTTCTCGGCAAACACTGACTCAGAGAGCTAAATAAGGTACCTTTTGCAAGTAAAAATACTTATTTACCCATAATAGGCAATACCCATGGACAGCGGGATATCAAAAAGGCAAGACTTGCCGGAACGCATTGCCGGCACTTGATTGAAGTGAACGGTGTTGCAACTGATTGATTTATATTGCCTTTTGTTTTTATCTGCAGCTTAATGTAATAGTGTAGTAGCTGTTTAAAAATTATAACTGATAAGCCCTAATAGCTTTGGCTTTTAGCAACTGATACAGACCTTGCAAGGTGGAGGTGGATCCTTGAGAGGTGCAAGAATTATTAACTTGTTTGTTGTGTCTTTTAGTTACTAGCATTTTAGTCACGGGAACATGTAACTTTTGCAATGTATAATGAAGTCTAGACTGTGTTTCAATTATTTATGTAGGTACATATTAGCATCATCATTATCTTGGAGTTAATCTTTCTCTTTCAAAGTTGTGCTCTCGCGCACGAGGGCCCGGGTACATATATCTTAGTGAATTAATCTATTAATTAGATAGATCGTTGAATCGCCTCTGTTTGAGCATTTTAGTATGGATGTATGAAAAAGTGGTATCATAATTTTATATAGTATACGTGATATTACCTATTATAAACCTCAAAAGACCAGAAAAACTTGCAGCAGCGTTGCCTTTTGCATCTTTACAATTGTCATTGTCGTGGTAGGTTGTACAACAATACCAAAACAAGAACAGATAAAATTCCAGCTCAACGTTACGATTCTCGTTATGGAAAAGCTGACTAAATTTAATAGTAAGTATGAAGGAATTTGTAAAATGATAAGTTATACTCGAAAGTTATTAGAGAATTACTTGTCGACGCAGCTTTTTGTACAAAAAATTGTTTGAGATTGAGAGATAAGGAAGAGTAGCTTTTTAAAGGTAAGTAAGTATAACATACTTCCAGAAGTTGTAACTTTTTACAATCGTAACAATTATTTTATAAAATTATCCTAAAGGCACCTTATTATGCACCTTATGGTGGTTTACTTGTTCTTGTTTCTCCTACTAGGTAGGTATAACGAGTACATCTTTAATCATTAATCTTACGGAGGGTATAATAATTAGCGCAGGGAGGTAAGCCACCGAGCTTTGCGAATAGTTCCGATAAAGAACATCCTAAATTTTTGTGGCGAAGAATTTACAAAGAATAGAATAAGTTACTCTTAACGATTAAGCAATATTGATATTGTGATTTCAAAGGACTGCAACTAGACTGCGATATAAATCGTGGACCGACCGCTGTCACTGAATACACGCGCGCTTAATTTTAGTATGTAAGTTGGTCAGTTGCAAAACAAAACAGGCGATCCTTTGAAAGTTTGCAAATCCCCGTATTTGGGTGCAGCCGCAGCACAACTATTTCCATTTTGTTAGCCGTTTACGTAAGTGATTTCTATACTCTAGGTATGCAATGATTCACAACATTTACGGTTGTTGAGTTGAGATATTATTTTTATTTTGTCAGTTTATCTGCCGGATATTGTCATATTCCGACAATAGCGTGGTTATATCGGGATCCTGGGGAACTACTCTGATTTTCGAGATGCCTAGGTTTTATTCTGGTAAAAACTACAATACTTAAGTTTCATTATAATCCTTTTAGTAGTATTTGCGAAATGGAGTATCTTTAGGGAACGAATTTATAATATAAAAATTAGTAAGATAGTGGCACCTAGGATTATGGCACTACAAAATTGTCAAACTAATGATGTTAAGTTAGGTACGGTATTTAAAACTATTATATTCTAGGACACGATCATCATGACTTAATGGCCCATAATGATTGTAATTCATTCAACTTTGAACATAGTAATCGTGTGACCAAGAACAAAGAAGACCAAGAACTGCTGTAGGCCTGCTGGAAGAAATTTCTTCATAGAAATAAGTTGGCCTGTTGTGTCTAATATATTATGTAATATACTTTTTGTAACAATCTTGTGTACAATAAATAGTTAAATAAAATAAATAAATAATAAAGAATATAGAGTAGCATCGCCTTATTTGTAACTTTAAAAAACCGCCCAAGACAGGGCGGACCCCGTGCAGTGTAGGGTTCCATAGTTACCTGGCAATATGCATCAATATATATGCAAAGTTACAAATGCACCTAGCTCTATACAACTTGTATAAAATATTTCTTAATCCGAGTACACTTTATAAATTGGTTGACAATTTTTTTGTAAGATAAAACTACAAATATAAGTTTCGGATTTTTCCTTTGCTTGTGCTACAAGGCTAATTTCGTTACTCTTCTTGCCAAATTTCATTACTCTAGGTCCAACGGGAAAAGTGACACTGACGTGATTTAAAAAATTACGGATTTCCGTTTTTATTTCTTTACTTGTGCTACATGGCGGTCAAGGATTCTAGGTTAACGGAAAGTACCGTATAAGTTTTGAAAATATGAAGCAAAAACGGCCGTATCTTTGATTACCTTTACTTAGAAGTTTTTTTTTCACTCCTGCAAGGGATTGCACACCTAAGTATTTGATATCAATTTTATTTTGATACCGCCACGCGTTTTTAAGAAAAACGGTCTTGCCACAACAACAACAACGTGGACAACAAAGGGGGCGGACAACTTAATGATGCTATAAGAAACCCTATTTTTTTTCTTTTAAGATTCAGAACGTTAAAAAACGTTCATATTGTTTTGTTGGTCTTAGTGGAAGATCCACAGGTACACAAATGTACATGGTCCTGGCAAATACCTCTCTCTCTCTTGCTTCTTAAACATTCATCAAACTTTTCAAAAACAGTCGTCTAATTAGGGACTTTAGGGTACACTTGACCTGATCTTTATTTAAAAGAACATAGATTATACTTACTTCCAATCACTCCCGCTTTCGTTAATCTAATTTTATGCATCCTCTCTACATCAACGAAGCATTCCTTTATCTACCCTATTCACTACATCTTGTTGTATATCTTCTTTTGTTCGTATAAATACAACTTGACCATGCTCATAAAGTAAGATCGTTTGCCTTTAGATCTTAATATCAATATCATCAATACGCCAATAGCATAAAGATTATATAAAGTTTGTACAAAATATCCGTAACTTTATGATAATATCAAAACAAGAAACATTAATTAAATTTTATGCCTTTAGTCCGTGTAGGCGGTCGGTCGGTCGCCATAGGACAAGATTCTATTTAAGGCCCATTAGATTCTTTACTAAACGTAGATTGTGGTTTTGTTTGATCACGATTATAATTATAGCACATTATTTCTGAAGGAATACAGCCAATAAAAAAGGCGTGAGTTTTTCACATTAGACTTCCATAAAGGTACACCTATAGCATACACATTAGCGTTTATTTATCATATGAACTATCAAAACTAAGCAATAAGATATTGTTATTTTTAATTGGCCGGCCCACGCCCGAATGCCTCTCCTACATCAAGACAAGTACACCTATTACGCGCCTCATAACTAATTAGCATTTGTTTGTTACAGATACTGTGATTGGCAACAAAAAGCGTGCGGGGGTGCGTTCACTCACCGGTCTCTGTGGTCACGGGCGTCGCTGGCGGCGGCGCGGCGCGTACTGCCCTCGTACTTGTGCTCGCGGCCGTAGATGCTGGGCGCGAAGGGGTCCTCCCCGAGGTAGTAGCGGTGCGGCGGCGCGTTGGGGGGCGCCAGCTCGCCGCCGTACTGCTTGTACGTGCGCGAGCCCGGCTCCGGCGACGGCGAGCGCGAGTTGCGCCAGCGCGCACGCCGCTCCGCAGACGCCGACCGGATCTTCCCCACCAGCTTCCTGATCGAGTTCCCGATCGCGGAGCCCACGGATTTCCGCGCCGGCGACGGCCGCCGGCCGCTGTCCGCGAAACGCGTCTTCTGGTTCTGCTTGCGCTCGTCGCGGTCGCGCCTCCGCGGCGGCGTGCGGTCTCGGTCCGAGCTGCCGCGGCGCTCCCGCGGCGGCGAGTAGTCCGGCGGCGGCTCCACTGCACCCTCCTCCCGACTATCGCGTGACCGCCCAGAGTTCTCGTTGCGCGACGAACTCCTGTACCCGCTGTCGTACCGATGCTCCTCCGACAACCTCTGCTTATTGTGACGTTTTCGTTCGGGAGCCACCGGCCGGTAATCGTCCTCGACCGAAGGCTCGCGGAAGGAGCGGTCGGCCTCGAGCGGGCGGAAGGGCGAGCCGCGCGGCGGACTGTGCATCGTCGACGACGACACGTAGGCGGAGTCGTCGCGCGAGGGCGGATTGCGACGGCCGATCGGCGACGACCTTCCCTGCGGCGAGTCGCGCTTCCCGTACACGTGCCTCGGCGACGATCCGTTGAGGCGGTCGTTGCTGGCATACGGGGAGCGCACTGCCGGCGGCGAGGGCGAGGCGCTGCGCGGCTCCGGCATCCTGGGCTTGGTGGCGCGCCGCTGGGACCAGTCCGCGACTCCTTTGAAGTATCCGCCTGTTTTGGTGGGTGCGGGCGGCCGTTCGTCAGAAGGCGTCGACGATTTTGTCTTGCGTAGTAATCTATCTCCGTAAACAGGGGGCGGTGGGACGGAGGATGAAGTTTTCCCGTAGTATCCCTCGTCGTCAGCGGCTTTGCTCTTGTAGAAGGCGGGTTCGGGGCGGCGCGCGATCTCCTCGGCGATGGAGTCGTGCGAGGAGCGGGACTCGCTGCCGAAGTGGCTCTCGAGCCACTTGGAGGTCTCCTTCTTTCGGGTCTCCTCCTCGATGTCGAAGTCGAGGGGTCGCTTGTAGTCCTTGTCGTGTTCTGCGGAGAGAGGGCGGGTCAGGTCGGCGCACGGGCGCGCGCGCGGCTGGTCGCGGCGGAGTGCGCGCGTCCGCGGCGCGCCGCGTGCGCCGTGGCGTAATCGTTCAGTCAATAAGTTTGCCAAACTATCGAAGGTCACGATGCGCGGTGCAAGCACGCGAGACATCTTTCTTTACTTAACCGGTATGTGACACTAGTGTAATCTGGCAAATTATTCACTGAATATTAATTTCTAGGCCACTTGCTTTGGATGCTTTATTTACGATTATGTAACATTTGATTTATTTTGTTTAATGTGGTAAAAGTTAAAACCGGTCCTTATTCTACTTTAATCTGTTGAATTATTAAAAGTTAAGCAATAAGTTACTGGAAACAATCAACAAAAATTATTTCAATGAAAATTATTTGAACACAATTTTATAATTTTCCGAAATTGTGATAGTAAGTCGGTAGGAAGCTTCGGTTACCTGAAACTATATGGCGCTGTGTGAAGTTATCGAAGAAATTCATTTTATTACCGGTTCGAAACCAATCTTTATCATATTAATCTTGTGACATTTTGAACTTTCATCAGAGCTTTTAAAATCACATTATCGTGACCGCCGAAACAAGTTCATAACAGTATTGCAACAGGTCCGGAAGCTTCGCAACTGTTTACGAAATCACAATTAATGCACCAAAACTTGATTCGCGGCCTTAAAGCAATAATATGAATAATTAAAGAGTCATATTTAAATATATATATACTTCCCAAGAATTGGTATAACATTACATTGGAGATAAGTGCAACCCATTTAAAGCCAACGTAAAACAACCAAAGACTTTTAAAAAGCTTTTCACTACATTAGTGAATTTTTTTTATAATCTATTAATGACTATAAAGCCATCGTCATTTAACTAAACCCAATCATAAATAAAGGAAACGACTCTCCCTTTAGTGAAGCCTATTTACTCCAATCTAGCATTGTGTTCTTCGTTAACCTTAAAACTAAACGCATTCATATTTAACATACGAGTACCCATAACGCAGACGGTCGTGGAAACCTTGTCACAATGGCTAGCTTTATGCCGGAGACTCCACACCTGACCTCCATGCGTAGGCTCAACGATTTGCCATAAACGGCGGAGGATGAACGCTGTTTACGGCCATTTTAGTGCCTACTGCTTGCCCACTTTGTACGAGTCTGCCCAATTTCGACTCTGACTTAGGCCCCATAATTACGAATTGACAGGGTTTTACCTCGAACCTGTAATACCTGTATTTGAGCCCGTCATCCGTGATTTGAGTTGCCTAATTTTAATATAAGAATAAATTTCCTATATAACAAAAGGAAGAAGGGAAAGTTAGGGAAGACCGGTTAGTACACACACAATACATCAGATTATTCCGAGAATGTACAAACAGTTCTTTACTTCTCAACTTTTAAAAGTCAGATATTGGGAGTACTTATTCCGTGAAACTTCTCAACAGATTTAAAAAAATTTGTCACTAATAGGAAGCTACTAGCTGTAGGTCATACAACTTTAATTACTTCGGGTGTTTTTGTTTTCAACAATTTATCTATTCTGAATCCCAAATAACCGCTTAGTTATTTAAAAGATGGCTATCGGAGTCAAGATTCCTTACAAGACATTTTAGATGCTGAAAATGGAGGTCATCAAACCAAGGTACAAGACAATGCCCCTGCAAAACTTTCACACGCGAAAGTTAAACAAGAGATTTTAAAAAGCTGCACTGCAGTTTTGGAAGTGGCTTGTGTTGAGGTGCCGTATTTGGATAACTTTAAAAAACCAGACAGCCAAGTTCATCAGAGCTCAAAAGACTGTGACTGCAGGCGCTGTATGCATGACGCTACAAATTGCAACCTGAGATTGCGGGAAATTTATAAACTCTGAATCAATTGCATCAATTTCATAAAGGTGAACTTCATAAATTGCATCCTATTTTTTATTTTAGCAACAAACGTGTCCATTATAATAAGCCTGCACATAAGTAGTATGATACTTAATAGAGACCGGATTATATGCATTTTCACATATTAAATGTTAACAAAAAAATTAATCTTTTCATGTCACATTAATCTAACTGCTAACGTTAATCCGAGTAGTCCAATTTATAATTTGGACACGATGCTCGTACATTTTGAAATCTGATTTTAATCGGAGATTGCGTAATCATCTCTGTGGATTTGATAACATAATTCTTACAACAAATTATGTTAATTTAACACTAATAGCAGAAGGACGTGATGCAGTGATGAGTGCGCAGAAATTTGAGTTTAAAATCTTGTAAGTTAAATATTTTTAGACTAGGCTTTATAGTCTAAGAGCCCATGAGGGCCAGACCTTCCTATTGTCCGTAAGTATGAAAGTTTTTCCATGTGTGTCCCCAACACAGGTAAGAATGATCCCCACCCATGAAACCTGATTTGTGGTTCCTTTGACAGGTAACAGGTAACAAAGGTGTATAAAATCTTATCTCCAATTTATTAAGTTACCAAGCTCAATTTTTTTGTATTTTATTCGTAACAGCATTAATACTCACGATGCTCATTGCCAGACATATAGTATAGTTACAACCCTCCGCCGGACACCCCTAAACTATAATTCTCTGTAATTATACTTACCTTATATTAGGAAAGCTGAATTTTATAAATGTTATTCAGAGAATTATTAAACTGAGTTTTCTTAGTAGCCAGACAGTTTTTTGGGTTCTATAATCCTGCCAGACCCGAGACCTTGTTCGTCTAAAATAGCGAATTTCAAAGAAGATAATTAATACCTATGTTGCTTGAACTAAACATTTCTAAACCTGGATGAAGTATTTGGCAGATGCTTAAAAGTATCTATCAACCTAATACATAACTTTATATAAAAACCATTCTCAATGACACATAGAGTACGGACAACATCGATAAATTGCATAGAGCTCGAACAAATTGCAGTAAATGTTTCTATTCGTTTATTTGTTTCGATGCATCTCAAGGTTTATTGGTGCTTTTTATCACAGGCAAGGATAAATTGAATGAAGTAGTAATGGCAAAATATTGCTCAGGCACTTTAGTGTGAATGGTCTTTAAAACAAAATAGGGCATTTAATCAAAACAACATCCAAAGAGCTTTCCAAGCACGACGTACGCTATTCTTTTATTGCATCAGTAGGTCAATATGCCTCGAAGGTAAACTTGCTAATTGAAACGACAACTTGCACCCACTCTTTGACCCACTGCCCAGTGGTCGTTGTCGTCCTCATGTCGTGGCTTCGAGAGTATTTTAAACTTACGGTGGCTTTAACAACAAATGAATGCTTCAATGTTTTTAGTTCATGGTTCGCTCTGTACTATGTGGACAATGTATTTTATGAGGTTCGAGCGTATATTGGCCAATGCGTAGATGTCTACAGGCTATACCATAATACTTCTAGGTATAGCTAAAGGCTTATGACTTTGAATTTATCAATAATGGTGGTCAAGATGTAGGTAGAGCTCGTCTAGTCTAAAATGACGCGCCCCACTACTTAGTTAGTTGATTTCGATGTGTGAGTGCAAATATTGATAACGACACTTCATCTGTGTGGGAGCCAATGAACGACGCGTTCTCTTACGTTTGAATCTTACCGGCAACTGAATGACCAATTACAACGGCATTTGTATATGTATTGCGTCCATATTTTAAACTTGCTTGTGTGCGTTAATGCGATAGTGGGGCGCGTCATTTTAGATTAGACGAGCTCTACATATTTCTCAATGTTTACATTATGGTTTTGCTAAATTAAACAGAATCAAATGCCTAGCTTTGTGTTATTTGTAGGTAGATATACAATTTCTTCTATATTAACGGCTTTGGAATATTTCATTATTAACTGCCAATATCTCTGCAGAAATAACCATAATCCAATCTGGTCAGGTTCCTCTGGTAGAAGGGTCATGGAGGTCAGATGGCAGTCGCTCCACCTGATCTGCCAAATACTGGGTCATGGTAAAGGCGGACCCTGGGCCCTCGCGACAGCCCAACCAGGGACATTAACGCCAAGATGTTTTTTTATCTCTGCAGAAATTAACCGCACGCTGAGTGTACAGGTACTATACAAATAACGACAACAAACTGTACCAAAATGACACAGGAAGCGTCGCGGTCTCCATTAGTCACCGTCGCATTTGGAAGGTATCCATCAATCATATGGCGCGGTCATTTAATAGAAATGGCCTCACCAAGGTGAACATACGGAGCACACTTTGTGTTCTCAAAGTCATTGAAAATCTAGATGGGAACTGTCTGATGAGTTTATATTTGCTTTGGCATACTAAAACTACAACTGCTGGCTGCTTCTAACCTGTTTTGGCATGCGCAACACTTGATATTTCCGAAATGGCGAGAATTTCTATAAAGAGACATTTTTATGCTTGTTGTACCGACTCCAGCTAATGTGATAAGGATCATAGGGGCAGAGAAAAGGACTCTTTACATTGTCAATACACATGTTATAACTCTTAAACACCTTTGTGCACGAAGGCCCGTATTAAAAAGGTGTCAAAAATAAAAGAAAGGATTTAACTCAACCAAATGCTTTCTTAGTGCTTCTGGATCCCTAATGGCCGTTTTCACTTAACTCAGGAATTGCCGAAGTTCCATCTTAACTAGTTTTTAGCCAATCATGTTCGAATTGAGATAAGAAAGAACTTAGACACTTAAGTTTTTTTTTTTTTTTTTTTATGTTATCCGGCAGACAAACAGGCATGCGGGCCACCTGATGGAAAGTGGTCACCGCCGCCTATGGACATCAGCAACACCAGGGGAGTCACCAATGCGTTGCCCGCCTCTGAAGAGATCTCTAATATACCTCTTGAACGATCCCATGTCATAGTCCAAAGGAAACACTGTGGCTGGGAGCTCATTCCACATCCGAATCGTACGAGCGAGAAACGTTCTTTCAAACCTTCGCGTGGTGACCAACAGAGGGTCTACGTAGTGGGGATGAGTACCCAGCCCACGGCGGGTGGTGCGATGGCGGAATTGTGCTGTTGGCACCAGATCGAAAAGTTCCTCGGAACACTCCCCATTGTACAGCCGGTAGAACACACACAGGGAGCCAAAGTCCCTTCGGTTAGCCAGTGGTTCTAATTTGCTTGTTTGTATGGGATCGTCGACAATTCGAACGGCACGTCTCTGTATGGAGTCCAGAGGATTAAGCAGGTCGGCAGTTTCGCCGGCCCAAAGATGGGAACAATACTCCATATGAGGCCGCACCTGCGCCTTGTACAGCAGCAGGCGCTGCCCTGGGGTGAAGTATCGCTTGGACCGGTTAAGCACTCCAAGCTTTTTCGAAGCCAGTTTGGCTTTACCTTCTAGGTGACTCGGGAATCGCACGCTATCCGATATGTCGACACCAAGGATCCCGATACTATTTGAGATGGAAAGGGGTGTACTGGAACTGCGGCACCATGACAAAAGGATCTTTTTTGGCAGAAAATGCGCAGACCTGTGTCTACGTGTGTGTGTAAGTTTAGTGAAAACGGCAATAAGTCCAATACAAGATAGAATTCCAAATGGAAATAATAAGTTAAAATAGCAACCCAATGAGAAAAGAACGACAAGAGCAACGACTATGAAGATAAAGATACTATAAATGCAACCAAATGCAATAGGTATTGAATGTACGTCCAAGAAACAATTAGGTACGTAATAGACAGGTATAAAAGTGCGTCGTCAATGTGATAACGCAATACGTTATCAGGAGGTTGTCCGCCGACGCGGAAGGCGGCAAGGCCAGCGCAGGGCGACGAGCCATTACCATAAAGCTGCGCAGGGAGTCACTCAGGGAACCGTTTTGGGGCCATATGGTAACCTGTTGCTGATCGACATATTTGGTTGTTATTATCTTTAAATAATGACTCTAACTGTACTCGTGTGGTGTCCGGCAGACTAGAATAGCACCAACCCCTTACACTCATGGGTGTCGTACAAGGCGACTAATGTTTTCGAGGCAAAAGATCAAGAGTCTCTGTAGTCTGGAAAATGGGCAGCAGCATTTTCCATTGTATTATTTAAACACTGCGATCTCCAACCCGCCTGCCAAGCGTGGAGATTATGGCAATAACCTCCCCTTTCGTGGAAGAGGCCCTAAGTCCTGCAGTGGACTGTTACGGGCTGTGATGATGATGAATGACTCTAAGCAGATACAGCGCAGATAAAAGCTAGAACCTATATGATAGTTGCCAGAATGGACAAAAAGCTTGAAGTATAAAATGTAGTATGTTAAATTGTTTTATTCTTTTATGGGAGAAAAACAGGCAAGCCAGGCAAGCCACCTGATGGAAAGTCGTTACCGCCGCCTATGGATCATCAGCAACACTAGGAGAGTTACCCATACAAAAAGTAGTTAATTAAAAAAAAAGACAACCTTTGGATATCCTATTCCTATTCATTAGGCACAAAACCACAAAGTGCTCAACAAATAAAACTTTGAAAAAATTTGATATTAATATCAGGTCATTTTCCTAACTAAGTACGTCTCTGTTTATGGATACTAGTTCCTCGCACTTAGCCATATTGGAACAAACTAATTTGGCGAATCTGTTAAGATGTAAAAGCTGTCACCTTGGTAGGTACGTGACTAAATACTTCGCCTAAACGTGTCACAAGCAATATTTTAAACAATAGATGTGTTTCAAACAAATGCTTAAACTTATTTACTTACCTACTTAAAATTTTTACGAAAATAAGAATATCTAAGCAATAAAATATCCATGTAGGATAGGAATGCAAGTAATATTATCTAGATTATATTTATAGAAGATGAGAGTTTAGGCCACCTACTTAATATTCAGGAGCCCGACCTGACATATTATAGGTAGGTATGTTCGGCAACATATCAACCTACCCACGCATCCAGTAACAGTATAAAATCGCCTAGCGTCACTACAGACGGGCGTGCGTACAAACCGGAGACGAGCCAAAGTATAAAACACTCCACGATACTGTGGCCGATCTGATCTAGGAAGCAGCTAGACAGTTGGTACTAATCCTTCGTCATCACATCCTATAACAGTCCACTGCAGGACTTTAGGCCCCTCCCAGTAAGGGCAAGGTTATTGCCATAATCTCCACGTTTGGCAGGCGGGTTGGAGATCGCAGTGTTATAAATATAACATTGGAAAACGCCGCTGCCCATTTTCCAGCCTACGGAGACTCTTAGATATGTTGTCTCGAAAACATAAGTCATTAGCGCAGCGCAGCGCAGATGCGTTTGGCTCTTTAAACAGTTAAGATGTTGTCTTCTTATTATTATTTTTGGAATATAGCAAGGCAAATGAACAAGCGTGCCACTGATGTCTGTCTCTGTCTAGTACGGGTACCTACAATCACACAAAGCTTTTTTCAACCTTTATAATGCGTACAGCTAAGGAATGGAACACGTTGCCTGCGAGTGTGTTCCCTGATCACTATAATCTGGACGCCTTCAAGCCTAGAGTGAATAGGCTATTCCTAGACAGGTATGCTCTACAAACTCTTTTGACGCATTGTACCAGAAACGCAAATTACCGTACAGGCAAAGGACTATATTAGCAACAGTAAACTGTATTTTAAACTATCTACCACATATGCACAAATCCACGCATAACGTCATATCTACGCAAATACGTCTATCCATAAGGTTCGGTAAGATTTATCATCGGTGCCACCAGGGGCGTTCCGTACGCTTGCTTGCCATTGCCACCTCAGCCATAAAGTATTAACCTTCAATATCCGCTAGTATCATATCATAATGTATGTTGATTGGTACGCATAATATTGGGTGATTTACTGTTTTTAAAACTGAGTGCTAATTCCTGTTTATTTTTACTTATACATTCGTACCTAGTTTATTATTTCGAGGACTGTATTCGATTTAATGAGTGAGCGACATATAACAGTTTTCAAAATCTGCTGTAAGTTATCAATTTATTTTGGACAATTAAATAGCACAAAGTAAAAAACGGCCCACAATAAGTTAGATTTTCGAAAAAAAAATAACAATAGGTTCCTGAAATATATTTTCCCATACAGAGAAATTATGACTTCCTAACTTTTCTCTGCAATGACTATTTGGCTCATGCGACTCAGATAGCTCCTAATGGGTCTACGGAACAAATGTACGAAGTAGCGCAATTTGTACCACTACCATACGAAATGTCGAATGTTTTCACTAATAGTTCCCTATAGGTTTTCTCGTAATCTTAACCTGCTTATAGAATGTATGTAATAGGTAGGTATTTCAAATTTTTCGGAGACTGGGGGAGTGGTTTATAACGTGAGAAGTATTTATTTGGGGAAGTGGTCAATAAATTGAAAACAAGGTATTTATAACAATATACCTACATAACATTTGAAACCCTCACAACAATTTAATAAACCTCACACGATGTAAGTAACTACTTTTCAAAGAATTTTCCAACTTGCCAAACAAAACCCCCACATTAGAAATTTGTCTATTCACGATACACATATGCGTTTGTGTCACAAAAATTAATAAAAGATCTTGGGACATATCTAGCTAGAGCTCGTCTAATCTAAAATGACGCGCCCCACTATCGCATTAACGCACACAAGCAAGTTTGAAATATGGACGCAATACATATACAAATGCCGTTGTAATTGGTCATTCACTTGCCGGTGAAATTCAAACGAAGTGTCGTTATCAATATTTGCACTCACACATCGAAATCAACTAACGTAAGTAGTGGGGCGCGTCATTTTAGACTAGACGAGCTCTACCTAAGTATGTGTACCGTGAAGGACATCGATACAGACGAGTGAGTGATCAGGCTCAAATTGATTTAATCCTATTGGGCTCAAAGGCTTCCGTTTTTTTAGGACATATGAGTCTCTAAAAATGGTAACGATTAATAACAAACTCTGTGAAGTATTATAGTAGAAATTTAAAGTTCTAATGAAAATATTACTAATTCGAGAAAACGAAATTAAATTTAAATTCGATGGAACAAGTTTTTATAATATAAATCAATTTAAACACTGACATATCATGTCAGTGTTTAAATTGATTTACAACGCCATCTACATATAATTCTTGGTACGAAGGAAAACATGTTCACACAACGTCATCTTGTAGCAAGTAGTATAACTAGTAAAGACAGCTATCTAGTGTCCGATAGTTGAACTATATGATTGTAGTATTTATTCTTACCGTTATGCCGTAACCGGCGCTGCCGTCGCATCCGCACCGACAGACTATCCCAATTTTCATCCATGACCGGGTTGCCTTCCCGCTCCGCTGTTAGAAAAATATTAATTATTTATTAAATTATTCACTTGACTTTACCATGCGCCACAATTTGCGCTTGTATTCAGTGACAGTTATAAGTAGGTAAGTTGTACGCCCTGGCCATATCTACCACACAACGCCTTGTGCACCTAAACTTTACGCTCTGAAGGTGCGTACGGATTATCGGCAGATCGCGGTCGCGCTTCGCTTCGCCACGCTTAGCCCAACCGCTAGCAAACCGCTCGGGTACGAGATGACGCGCTTATGGCCGATCCATCTACTGCCACTATTTTGCAACCGGCAAACTACTGTACTTCGCCCAAAGGTATACAGAATGTCCTCACGCTCTGGACAAAGCCGAATAGGCAGTTGAGTAGGGTATTTAAAACAAAACTTCAAAGTATCATAACAATCAGTCCAGTATTTACCAAATAATCAATGATTTTATATTTATCACCCAGGAGCAGCATATATGTCCTTGCATGGTCTAAGGTGTACCCTAAAAATTGCAAACTCTTTTGAATTGCATTAGAACTCTGCGCCAGATGACAGCTTAAATAAAATCAAAAAAATTAAATTGTAATTTGACAATAATTAAAGTGTGACATAACGTCACTCGCTTTCCATGTGTCATGTCATGAATGTCATTAATTAATTCTAGATTAATTAATACGTGTTGTCGTTATACAGTATGTTGAAATGGTTGCTGATTAAGTTACAATTTAATTTGTTAGGAAAAATAGTGATATGTTTTTTGTATAATTAAAGAAAGAACTATTTTATGATGCCGCTGAGTAGCAGTCTTAAACAGGATTTTATTATTTGTCCAGATGCTAAGGTCAACCTGTAAGCGTACAGGTTTGGTGTCATTATTGTATTATATCTTTTATATTTTTTTTTCTTCCTGTTCGGCACTTTGCCCCAAAATGAATGATACCTTCTACCTAGGTTCGGTAGGTACACTATGCGGTAATGTGCATAAAATGGCATATTTCAATTTCCGCCTACATTTCTTTATTACCAGATTTAGGGGTAGACTGGTAGCTAAAGTTACAAAGCTTTAACTCCACCTTTGTACTATTTTGTGCATACTACAAAATAAATAAAACATCAAAACCACAAGTCTTAGAGTCATACCTTCCTCGGTCCTGGTGCGCGCGTGCGTGTGGTGCGCGAGCCGCACGCCGCCCGCCATTAGGTCGGTGGTGCGCTCGCACTCGACGCGCTTGCGCCGCTCCGTGCCGCCGCGCTGCCGGCTCGCGCTCTTGTCGCTGGCCACCGAGCACGCCTGCCGGGAATGGGGGGTTTCATCATCATCATCACAGCCCATAACAGTCCACTGCAAGACTTAGGGCCCCTCCCACGTAAGGGGAGGCTATTGCAATAATCTCCACGGTTGGCAGGCGGGTTGGAGATCGCAGTGTTATATATATATATTACAATGGAGAACCCTGCTGCGCATCCTCCAGTTTACGGAGTCTGTAGATCTTTTGCCTCGAAAACATTGGTTGCCTTGACGACACCCACGATTGTAAGGGGTTGGTGCTATTCTACTCCGCCACCAAAGGGGGATTTAGTTGACTTGCCGCTAACCGGAAAAATATCCTGCGAAAGACCCTAGAAGCAAGAGAAGCGATGGATTGAAGTCGGATTCGAAAGCAACGGCTTACGACGTGAGGATGCTGAAGACCGAGATATGTGAAGAAGGAAAGGTAGGAAAACGTACCCTAGCATAATCCGGGATATAGTCTATCAAACGTGTAGAGAGATTATGGCAAAAACACTCCACTCGTTTGGATGGTTGTTTTAACTGCGATCAGAGTCATCAATAAAGGTCGTTCGGCTTTGTGCCTACTGCAAGTTGACAAATTGTAAAACGTTATAATTACAGTCAGAGCTAATTAAAATGAACTTTCAGTTTGTAGACGGCGAGGGCGCCGTATGTTAATCTGCCTAGGTAACCACTTTGAAGTGATAGTAGATAGACGTTTAGGAGACCCACGAAACGTGGGTAACGTGCACAACCTGGCATAACATCTCTTTTTAATTTTTTTTAGTAACCAGCACTTAGTCTTTTTTAGCGATATTATCTACTTACTTATCTTCTTATGTGGGTTCTAGAAATAAAATAACCGGCCTACCTCACATCCTCTTGGCAGTTTCACTTTTTGCCACATTAAACTCGTAAAAAAGAAAAGTGACATTTTGACTTTTTATTTTTATTTTTTACTTCTAGAACCCACACACGAGGATAAGAAAGTAATTTCACTAAGAACAGTCGAAATTTGGGTCAATAAATCAACTTAATTGACCCAACTCTAAACATAAACCTCCACTATCGCTACAAACTGCAATTGACCTACGGCGCCCTCACAGTCTATTATCAGTAGTCGAAATATTTTTAATTTAGTCTAGGATATTCACTATTTTTTTTATGACATACTGTAGGCAATCAGGCAGGCCACCTGATGGGAAGTGGTCACCACTTCCTATAGACATTAGCAACACCAAGAGTATCGCCAACGCGTTGCCCACCTCTATAACACGTTGATCTGGCAGCAAAAAGGCAAATTCCGCTCCACTGCCAAAGCCACGGTTCCCCAAATCCCCACCCCATGGAGCACTGGAGACCTTACTCACCGGCAGAAGAACAATACTATTTAAAAGAGTATTGTTTAGCTTCTAGGTATTCTGTAACGAGAAAGCTCTTCCCCAGTCGGGCGGCTCCAATTCGAACGGGATACCCCGCTATGCCCTACCTCTCTTAAACGATACGTGGATACATAGACTATCAATGAATGCCTACCTCGTCCTTGCCAAGTTCTTCGTCGCAGAGTCGTTCCTGTTCGTTGGTATGCCGCCGCTCCGTCACTATCGTGCCATCAGGCTGCAGTGCCCTCAGCTCCTTCTGTGAAATGATATTATGGTAATCAGCAAGAGGTTATATCCATCACAATCACTTTCCATCAGGTGGATCGTCCCCCATTTGCCTTCCTAGGCAAAAATATATATCGTGGACGTGACTGAGTTATGTATCTCCTTTATACATACATACATTTTTTGAATAATCTAGTGGAAGTCTAATGCACTAGGAGTGGTTTTTTTATGTAGTGCGGAACGTGCGGCGTGGGCGTGAAATCTAACAGCAGCATAATAGCATCTTTCGCTCGCGCTAAACTTAACCACGTATCATCTCGACATGTGGCCGGAGAGTAGAATATATCAACTCCTAGTCACAGGTGTCGTGGCGACTAATGGCAAAGAGACAGATCAGCTAGGACCTTCGTGGACCCGATAATGAGCAGCCGTGTTTTCATCGAATCTCCCATATTGAACCTTGAAGTTACAACAGTCGAAAGAAAATACATGTTCAAAGATATTAAACCTGACGACCTGTGTGGTGTGTGTGTTAGATGTTTTATTCATGAATTCGTCAAGTTCTCCTCACCGTGTCATCAGTGTTGATAGTTGTGTTGTATGCGACGGTGTCCTTCACGACCCGTGGCCCCCGCGGCACCACGGCCAGCTGGTGCTCAGTCTGGACCTTCAGCGCATCGCGGATGTCCTCCTCGGGCGTCTCGTTCACGGCTGTGATCAACGCCTGTGGGACAAGGAGATAAAGTTATGTCAGTTCAGATGCATATTGTTTTCTGTTGGTGCTTAACTGGACTGGTATAAAAGTTGCATGTAGATTATAAATTATCGCGGTTACAATTTTTATTTTAATACAAGACATTTTGTAATTAGTATTTAACACTAACCCGGGCCTTCACGCGGCGAGGAACGCCAGGACGCTAATGATTTTAACTCAACTCGTGCCGTTACAGAATTCGAGGTACTCTTACCAAGGTACACGGTAAGAAATCTAGAAAATACTTATAAAAATTATAACAGCATAAGTAGGTACGCATTAGATTAAGAGCAGAGCAAGCCCTACAATGATTTGAAATAGAAAACACATAGCGGATAAAAAGCACAGAAAAAAACTACACTTTGATAACTCTTAATAATAAGGCCATGAACTCTCCACATAGTGAAGGTCATTATTACCGTTTAAAAATCTCTTTCGTGACGGCCGCTACACATGTCAACCAAAACGAAAACAATATGTCCAACGTCAAACTGACATGCCAATCAACCAACGAACATGTAACAGTCGGCACAACATTTTCATTCAAAACACAAAAAAGTTCCAAAACAGCAACAGCTAACGACAATGGCGAGCACGGAGAAGGTATTTTACACGAACGCAGCTAAGTACTGGGCGAAGATACCGCCTACTGTCGACGGGATCCTCGGCGGATTCGGGTGTATCTCCCAGACCGATTTAGACGGCTCGAGGCTATTCCTGCACAATGTACTGGCCTTACCGAATCCACCCCACACCCAGCTAGCCCTCGACTGCGGCGCGGGCATCGGTCGCGTCGCCAGCAGCCTCCTCGCACAGCACTTTGACAAGATCGACCTCGTCGAACAAGATGAAAAGTTCCTCAACATGGCACAGGTGACCGTCGACAGCCAGAAACTAGGCACAGCATACATGGTCGGCCTGCAGAACTTCACGCCTCCGAAAAAGTATGATGTCATCTGGTGTCAATGGGTGCTCGGCCACCTCACAGACTTCGACCTGATCGCGTTCCTAGCCAAATGCAGCAACTCCTTGAATAATAACGGAGTCATTATCATTAAAGAGAATATAGCGACGGAGGACATTGAATACGACGATGAGGACTCGTCGGTGACGCGCCCCATGCGTCTCATGTACACTATCTTCAACGAGGCTCTGTTACGAGTGGTGCAAGTGGAAAAGCAACGTGGATTCCCCGACGACATTTATCCTGTCTACATGTTCGCGCTAGTCCCAATATCTAAAGTAATAATAGTATAACGGTAATAGTATAACGTAAAATGTCATTTAATTTTTTTACACAAATCTAACAAAAATAAAAAGTAACTCTTGATGCAAATGTTTGCTTGTATGTTGTATCTTCCTATTAGCTCTGTATAAGAGTATTTGCCGACACCCAACAAGATAAATTTTACACTAATAACGGATCCCATAATTTATTATTTGTAGCCGAATGAACTTCAGCGGTCATGGCATCGGCAGTTGGTCTAATGGGGTTTGCTTTGCCAAGTTTATAGGCGTAGGTACATGAACCCATTACGACAGAGATAGCACATCTTTGACGAAGTGGCGAATCGTGGAAGGAATTCGTGATTGTGTAGTTAATAAAGTTAGGTCTCGGACGTGCGCCGCCGAACGCTCGCGAGTGCATTCACCGTTTTGGCGATGGCTTACGAAACGGTTGCGTCAGGGGCTTTTGTGGAATACGATCTAGCTGCGTGTGTTCCCTTTGGAAAGGCTAGCGATTTCAGAATCGGTTGGCCAATAAAACTTTATGGGCTGTTTAATGGTTGAGTCGCCAGAATTTGTGGGGCGTAACTATTCGCGCGTATTGGCCGTTCCGACTGCCGCGACTCGATCTCCGTGCAGAAGGCAATCTGTGCGGGGATCATGGCCCAGATAAGAGATGGAATTTCAATTGAAAGAGGCGGTGTGGCCGATAATTAGCCGAACGACGGCTGATGTTCAATCAAAGAACAGTTAGCGATGAATATCGCACCGCAACCCATTATTAGGGCTGCGTCAATCTCGCGGCCCGGACGCCCAGCCATCCCGATGTACAGTTACAGCCCAATCGAAAATCTCTGTTTACGAGTTGATTGTGTTTTCATGGTTTCCATGATCACTGTAATACGTTTTACAAATGAAGACGGCGCTTTTAGTTATGCGGATTGGGATCAAATAAATTGTTGCTGCGATTTGTAACTTTGATCTGGATAAAATATCAAAGGGGAAATAGGTAGGGTAAGGAAACATAAAATTATATTTACCCACTATCGATATGTATTCTCTGGCGTGTCAAACCCGATTCAATCGGTCTCGCTCGCCAGCCATAGTAATGTTAACTTTTTTGCGATCGTAGTTATATCTGTAGCGGTCACGACCGGAATTGTAGAGCCGATACGCATAATAGTGTAATCAGTAAGCATTTCAAAAAGTTTATATGAATTATAGAGATGTATGCAATTTAAACTTTTTGAAATGTGTACTTAAAATGGCAGTGTTATGATTGAGATGTTTTGGCTTACATTGGGTTTTTTATTCCATTGCTATTTGAGTCTATAGAACTACTTTTTACGCAATAAATTTTCACGAAAATATAATTTTATTCTTTTTTATAGAGACAATTCAGTGACAAACGAGCACACAGCTCATCTACTCTCTGGCTGGTTTATATGCATCGCTGCTGTCTGGATGAGCATTCCTTTTGATTCTCGTATTTTTTGACGTCAAACGTAGGTCTGAGTCCTATCTCAAAAAGAATTTTTGAGTTTTATAATGCTGTTGGAGGAAAATGTAAAGTGTTGCGCCTGCGCACATTACAATTCTTCGCCGCAATGTGTTTGTAGACGTTCTCGGTTCAAATTTTAAATTGTGTACAGATAAACCTAGGTACAACGCCGCGTTAACGACATCCATGCGTAGGTACGGTATAGTTTACAACTGGTATTAAACAGTTTCCGTTCACCTGGTAGACAATTTGATAGCCGATCCGCTGTTGAAAGGTTACCAGGTTTATTGGGGCTTATTTACGAGGAGGTACATGAGAATAGTTGTTGTGAAGTCATGGTATACGACTCTTATACGAGTAAGGCGAAGCTGTGATATGTTTTTGATTTAACATATTTAAATTGACGTGCGTTTTGTGATTTACGGAAAATGTTTAGTGTTTCCATATAAAGTAGGTACTTACTTTGTGAGTAAGTACTTGACTTAGACTATTTGTAACCAAATTGAAGTACTAATAGCGCCGTATTGAGGGTGTAATATTTATCACATCCTTAGGCTTCTCAGATGCTTGTATATTTATAGAGTTCAAACAGCACATCATCACGTTGATTGGGTGGTTATATGCAATTATAAGATTACTGCCAACGGCCGTTAACACAGTTATTTTACTGTAAGACTCCACGAGACCATACGTGACTAACATTCAAGGAGATCATCTCAAAAGTTTGCGAAACGCAACAGACTGTCACGTCCATCCTCTTTCGTGTATGTAGAATCTTGCTTCTGTTTCCATTAAGGTTCTTGGGTGACTGGGTTTACGACCTGAGTGGTTCATTTGGTTAACATGCCACGGTCTGCCACGCAGAGGTCCCGCGGTTCGATTCCCCGCCGAGCAGAAATTTAAGTGATGAATCTTAATTTCTGTTGCGGGTCTGAGTGTTGTATATATAATAGGTATATATTTAAAAAGTATGTACGTAGTTTATCAGTTATCTGTAGCACCTATAATACAAGCGTTGATAGTTTAGGGCTAGATGGCGCTGTGTGGATAGTCCATGCCATTTTATTTACTGGATTTAAAACCGTAACTGTTTAAAACCGTTAAAATTCTGTCGGAGTTCTGGAAGATGGTAACACTGTATACAATTCCTATCCACTTATCTCACTCACTGTACAGTGTGTGCAAGATAAATCTGCTCGCACTTAGGTATGGTATCAGTGTTTTTTGAATAAAATATTGTTTTTGTCTAGTCCTTCCTGTTGGTTACCTATTAATTAATTTAGTTTCAATTTCAGCCTCCAGCAAAGTTATCTTACGCCAACTCTACCATACATATTCCTTCCTCTTTGGCAATACCGATATAGTAGACTGATAAAATTATTTTAATTATCATAGTACAGTAGACACACATACCAAGCTAGTTCAGAACTAGCTCGAATTCAGGTACGCCGGTGTAAAAAAACGGTGCCTTCGGGTTGCTCAGTTCCAGAAACGGCCTAATGTAATGGTTCCATTAGGTAGATATATAAGAGTACAATAGATACTCCTTTGATATTCATAGAACCTTCAATCAACTAATATAAAGTTTATTCATTGTTAAGTCAACCTCACTCAGAGTTTGAGTCCCTGATCTGCTAAATGCGAGATCTGCTGAACCTGATACGGGAAAAATCGCGAGAAATAAGATTGGCAATCTAACTCAGATAAAATTAAAATAATTTCAGCTTGATATATACTTTTATTTAATATAACATCTAACCTGTCCCTGGGAATAATAATACTCATCGTGCTAATCCAAGTAAGTAGTCTACAGTTTAACTGTGTTTACGTTTTCTAGAAAGCATGCGAGGTTGAAAGGTGACGAGAAATTTCACTATGTGTTGAAATCGTTGTGTGCCAAACGAGAATACGTAGCTTTACGTGTTTTGTGCAGTTCTAATACAATGGTGTATAAACACATTTTGTATTGTTTATTCCTAATATGCATTGAAATGAGAAAATCAACACAAATGTAAGCTTTCATCCCTAGTGTGACTCAACAGTTTGCGCTTTTCTGCTTAGTTAACTACAGCGGTAAATCTGCATTACTTAGGATTCGAAGTGGGCTTTACAGCAATTTGCATGTTGTACAAATATCTGCTTGCTGTAATATATTAGTAGGTATATAAATAATGATTATTTCATTAAACTCAAATTCAAAAATAATGTCTTTATAATTTTCACCCTTCATAGAGATCGCAATTACCATCTCTAGCTTTTGATAGATATTTTTATCTGAGTGCACTTCCCTCGGTTGAAGAAAAATCTAATTCGGAAATCGTTAATTTTCATTGTTCTTCCAAATAGGGAACAGGCATTTTAGGTAATGTTATACACTTGTAATTAGGCATGTACTTCGTGATACTATTCATGATTATTAGTATTATTACATCATGCGTCAATTTTCGGTACTCCTCCGAGCCACAGGTGATTTAAATTCTAGAATATCCTCATCATTAGAGATCGATCCGAGAACCTGTTAGACATTATTATTCGGGCCCTTTCGAACAGAAGGACGCAGGTAAAAGTGGCTGGTTTGCTCAGTTTCAACCGGTTGCCAAGGCTGCGCAGAAACCGACTTGGACTCGTGCGCATGCGACCCCTACCACGGTATGTCCCATCGCCTGTAGTTACGAATATATTATAACAAGATTAATAGTACTTTCTACAGATTATCACTTTATAAATAATCAAAATCTTGCAATGTATCAAAATCAACAGCACGGGATCCAGCCCAGCAGTGGACCGTTATGGAAAGTCCACTGCTGGATTTCGGTCTTCTCCACATCAGTGGAAGGCATTGCCCACACTTGGCAGGCTGGTTGAAGATCGCGGAGTTAAAATTATACGCGGACGAAATCGCGAGCAGAAGCTGTGTTTTTATTGACATTGTCGCCTTTTCAGAAATCCTTTAATGGATGGGATATGTGCAATTCGAACCAGCCGCTCGCCATACGGTCTAATGTAAATTCATTATGGCTGTCTAATGACTGAAAACCATCGCCATAGCACCAGACATGGCATATGCTGAATGTGACCTTTTGGACGTCTTCGCATGGCACGGGTATACATTAGGATTCTTATCATGTCACTCTTGTTAATCTTTGAATGTACCTATCGTGTTATGAGTTTATGTGTCATAAACGTCATTTACTTATTTATTTATGTAATTAATTAGCTAACTCATCGTGAATATACATGTATCTTTTTTCTCATGGTAAGGGAATAAAACGCAATTTGGCAAATTCCGCACAATTGAGTTAAAAACACGATTCTGGCATCCAACAATGATGTGTTTCATCTTTCTTTCCTCGCAACGTGAGAAGTTTTTAGGAAAGGAATTCCGCAAACTGAAAGTTTAAAAAGTTGTTGTTGATCTCAGATCAGTATACCGTCCCTACATATTAGTTGTAACTATATAAGGTGTTATCTAAGCGCCTGGTCGAAATTACTAATGGCCAGACAGTCATATTTTTGGGTCAGCGTATAAGCCTCGCTATCCAGCGGGGCAACGCATACCAGCCTTGGTTGGTCAGAATAAGGGTTCATTGTTAGGGTGAGGATTTTTTATTATTGAATTAATTGTATTGTATTATATATTTTAGTTATTATACAATACCTAAACATGAACATTTTGTACATTTGTTCGACGGTTATTATGTTTTATGTTGTAAGGGTCGGTGGCCGGGCGGCTGAGTATTCGACTCGTAAGCGAAAGGTACAGGGTTCTAATCCCCCTGCAGCATTAGTTGAATTCTAATCGATGCTCTTACGATGAGGGAAAACATCGTGATGAAACCTGTAAATTCAGACAGCTGAAATTGTAACCATGATTCAATCTGGTCAGGTTCCCTCGTAGCAGGGTCACGGAGGTCAGATGGTAGTCGCTCCATTCTAATTACCTGATCGCCAAATCCTGGATAATGGTCAAGGCGGACCCGGGACCCTCGTCCTCGAGAGCACAAGCGGGACATTAACGCTAAGATAATTATTATTTTATTATGTTGTAAGCGTTACCACCACGTTATACCCACAGCTTGGGTTGGCTACTTGTCTGTTAACAATTTAATATTATCTACAAACAATACCTACACAATATTGTTTTTAGATCTTCTATAGCTATTCTCTTCCAAACTCTTTCATCTCGACATACGTTGGTCACAAATAAAGCGAAGCACAATTTCTCGGCCAAGATTTCGTAGGCGACAGCTTGCACTGCACTTTCGTACCATCAAGGTCACGGTGAGGCCACGAGCGCATGAGCTCAGACCCATCTAACAATGTATAACGAAAAGCGATACGCTCAATGATAATAAAGAGATTTCGATTCAGCTTTGGAGA
The DNA here is from genome assembly GCA_905147135.1 of Blastobasis lacticolella. Classification (NCBI taxonomy): domain Eukaryota; kingdom Metazoa; phylum Arthropoda; class Insecta; order Lepidoptera; family Blastobasidae; genus Blastobasis; species Blastobasis lacticolella. The sequence continues at coordinate 17,114,875 of LR990045.1, forward strand.
GAAAAACATCAGATTTGTGTACACTTTTACTACACATATTATCGTGTTTGTTACCACGGTTAGTATTGACCAAGACGCAAGCAACTACGTCGAAATATCAAGGTAAAAACAATACTAACTAGCTGCGGTAGTACCGTATACCAGTACCACCTCAGTCTATCCGATTGCAGATGTTATCCGATTGCAAATACTATCCTCTTGCAGATGCTATACGCTTTGATCAAAAACGGCTTACGTCATAAAAATGCACCAGCCAGCAGTTACTAAATATTGGCAGGTTTCTATATACTTAACACTAGTTTCAACGAAGAGTCCCTCTTCATACAAGCGCCCATTCCCGGCGGCTACACGCACAGTTTATCACCGCAACATTGTCGTCGGTCGGCGAAAGTGCGAAACAAAACGACACAACTCCATTCTATTTGTGGAAGCACTTCGCGCGTCCACAGATAAATAAAACCTAATTAAATACGTTCGACTTGCAACAAAGTTGAAGTACGATCCGTTGTGGGTCTTAATTCACGTCGTGTCAAACTAAGTGGATTGCCGTGTCGTCCACCACCGTGCGGTTTATAACCTGTTGCAATATTCAATGTCGCTGTAAGGGGACACTGCTAAGATATTCGATTAAATCAAACTCGCCGGACGGTTGCGGGCTAGATAAATCCTGGCAGAGAGCAGAATTGCGTTTAAATCATGATAGCTAGTTGGCCTATGACAGGAGAGAGCCCGCCGTCAGTTTGATCCGAGCTTTAGATAGCGCGCTGTCGTTTCAGTGAGCGTGAGGAATCGCTGCATAATATTTCATAATAATTATTACATAAAACGCGCAATAGGCTAATACAATATGCATACAATCGTTGAAATGCAATTGGGAAACATCTATTCGATGATATTCGATTGTTAGATAGGAAATCGAGGACTTGGTCCAACACTATGGTTGATTTGACGTTAGAGGATTAGCAGGAAAAACCCTAGCCTAGATTGAAATTATGAAGATGGCGCGATTTATATGTAGTGCTCTATTATTAAAATTACACTTTACTCACTCATGAACATTCCTAAATGACTTAATATTCCTAAGATCAAGGTAAACTGATTTAATACTTAAGAGGTAATCCGATACTGGGTATTATAAACAACAATAATTAGATTAATCTAAGGAGATAATTTCGAAAAAGCACAAAGTTAAACTATAAAACAGGTAAAAAACTGTTAATTTTATCCAATCATCATTATAAGAGTGAACATAAAATATCATTTAAAAAAAACCTATCCCCTATTGGTCTAAATTTTTTATTTGTAAATAAAGTCTCTAGTTTGCACCACCCCTCCCTCTGACTAAAGAGTCACTCGTAGAATCTCTCCCCACAAATCCGACGGAGAGAGCACACAGCAAGAAAGTGTTAAGTACAATGTTTATTTACTACTGCTGCGAATCTTTATCTAAACAGGTGGCAATTAAAGGAAGAGCGAGTGTAATAAATTACTTAACACTCCATTTGCTAAGCACACTATTAGTGGGAAGAGGGTGTCCGGGATGATAAAACACGTTGCAATAGGCTTCCCAACATGTAAATTAATATATATTTTTTAAGTCGTGGTTCAGCATTTTCAGTTTTGGCTGTTAGCCACAAAGCAAAATAGTCCAGCGCAAATGGCTGAGTGATTTTCTGAGCGCGTTCGACGATGGTGCAAGGCAGTGTTTGTGTGGTTGTGGTTGTGTCTAAAGTGTGACCGCAAAAGTAGACTTCAAAACTTCATATTTCAAATGTGACTAGGATGAGAATGTTTTAACTATCTTTCAATCAAAATTACTTCGCACCTGACGCAATCATCAGGATACAGAATTTGAGAAAGCAAATTACTTGGTGATTTTTTATTATTATTTTGTTATACGACTTACAATGCCATACGAATAAATAAATAAATCGAAGTTACACGAAAGTCAAACAAACGAAGAACGTAGTTGTCATTTTCTGACTGTTCATGTAGTGTGATTATTTAAATAATTTCACAAATCCGGTGACTCGTTCGTTCACATTTTGTGAAACTATAATGCAATTTTGATCAATTTTACGAGCTCGACTCGCGTACCTAAGTAGTTAGGGAAAACTATATTTTAAAACTAATCACCATCAGGTAAATAATTTTCATTCCATTTCACTTTATCCACTGGAATACTAAACATTACAGCTCAAGTTATAACCATCTCCGTTTCCCTTTCTAATTAAACAGCCAACTTATATATCCTAAATGGTCCTGGTCTAGGTGCGGGCAATCTCGCAGCGGATGCTACCTGTATCCAATACCTAATCATTACCCACTTAGTCCAGGGAGACCATTAGCCGATGTTAGGGTTATTAATGGGCCGTCAGGATTATCTAATGTTGGCGGCCCACGCTCGCTCGCTGCCATCGCATCGCTTCACGCACCTATTTCGGAGGCCTATTTAAAGGTGTCATTGTGATATTAGAACGGTTAACGGTATCTATTGTATCTGTGGCTGGGTAATTCTCGGAATAGTAAGCAGTCGTGGTGTGCAATAAGCCCGCCTTTGCAATGTATTGTTTTTATCTTATATTTTTGCAATAAAGACATTAGACAGATTATTTATTTATTTATTTTTTATTCTGCACAATCGTGCCATTATGATTATGTTATGATACATTAAAAGTATTTTACAAAGGCGAACTTAACTCATCAATTGAGTTTACTAGCAGCAAACCTTGGAGTCATAGGAACATTACATTTTCACGCAAAGTCTGGGTACATTATGGATTATAACCCAGAATAACAATTTAACCCAGCATACTATTTTTAACAAATAGGCTTTGTACCAAAATTTAATGAAATTTAGAAATACATTTTTAAGGAACTGGTCGTTATATTAATAACAATAAGTTTTATTTTAAATTCAAGCAAACGAGTAGACCGGCTGACCGACGAGTAGTCGACCTAACAGAATGCGTTAACAGTCGCCCATTCCACCCACAATCCATACACCTCGGTAGCACTGCAGGTGCGCTGTCACTGTAAAGCCTCAGCCAATAATTTTCCAACTAAGAATAATAATTTTCCTCGAGCGCAGACATGCAAAAACGTCGCGGCACGTAAGTAATTGCCTATTTCCCTTGTTCACTGTTCGCACACTGGAATCCGACAAATCGCGGTAATGGCAGCTGACAGCGCGTTATCGCGTCGCATCGCGCTTTCTCGCGACTCGTCAGCCGCTGCGATCGCGACGCAGCGATACGGCGGGCCTGCGAATCGCTTGTCTTGCGGCAGTTTCATTAGTAAATGAAACTATTTACAACACAAAGCGGTAAATTATGTGTCTGATAGTTTGGCTTTGGCGTAGAGGCGTGTCGGCCGCACGCGTGTCAGTAAATACGAAGCCGAAACTAGCCGAAGTGCATTATATCAGGACCTCGAGTCCTCAACTAATGGCTCTATCAAATTGTTATTGGATCGCTACCGCAGCTCAATCGCAGTTTGACACGTTTTTGTATTCTTCTACTAACAAAAGACCAATGAATTTCGATTTATATTATTAGAACACTTTTGAACTTACCTACAAATTTTCGCAGAATACCCAATTTGTCTCGAGTTGTAATCTACTTGTAGTCGAATCGAATTCGAATTGTAAGATAACTAAAAAAGCGGACTTGAGGCCCAGTTATCCTTAGAGTAGAATTTACTAAGATTTTGAGTTTTCGATTTGCCAAACGGAGGACGTTTCGAAAATCATTTCAACGATACATTTGTAGCACCGTAAATTTCAATTATTCTTAATTTAGTTTTTTATTATTTAAGAATAATATTAATGTATGAATAGGGTAATAGCAGAAAGCTCAATTGAAGAAAAAGAGAGAAGAGGAAGGCCAAAGATTGGATATTGAAAAGACAGAAGTGAACAGGTTATCAAACGTGAGAAAAGTGGCGATTGCACAACTATCAAGAGTTTGACTTTTAAATTAATTATGATGAATGATAAGTCATGTGCTTAAAATGTTATTAATGATATTGAAAATATGATTGTACTTGGACGTAAAATGTAAACTCAAAATAAAGTTCAAGGTTCATGGGTTGACTATGGAGTTAAAATCAAGGCAACGAGGCATTTACAAATGCTTCTTAAGTATTTTAGCAAATGACGCTTGCAATTTCAAGTGACACTACTTTCGCTTGCAAATTTTTGTATACTCTTAGACTAAGATACTACAGTAACTTAACAAACGTGTTACAAAATATTAACTTTCACTTTCGAACATGATTAGTATCGAATGTCTTTAGATAATTATCTGAGTGTTCACTGTTGATAGAAAGCCACCCAGCCAACATAGAAATTTTCGCTTGGCAATTAAATATTAATAGTTGAGTACAATCTTTTACATTATTACGTAATTAAACATACGATTGAAATGCAGTGTAATTTATCAACAGTTTACATTGAGAATTAATTAAAAATGTCGTGAGTTTAATGGAATTTGGTAATATAAATAAGTTATATATGTAAGTTAAATATGTATTGTTATACATATTTAACTAACATTATTAAGTTTAAGCCATTAAGCCAGCGACTTCGTCCAGACCCGTTCCCGCGAGAACCATATTTCATTTCGGTATAAATTATAGCCTAAGTGCTACTCTGGGCTATAAGCTATATTGCTGCTAAATTTCATCAAAATCCATTCTGTACATTTTGTGTGAAGAAGTAACAAACATCCAAACATCCTTACAAACTTTCCTCACAAAATTATTAAAAGGTGGAAAGACAAAGCATTCCTATACCACTGGTGTACCAAACAACGAGAGCATTTTGAGAAAAGATCACGGTGTTTCCTTAGATCACGTCGGCCGGCTTATAATACAGGTGGGGTCGAGCAAGGCACGACTGGTCCTATCTAACTTGTGCATCGGCCTTGAGAAAGCCGATGTATAGAGGTGGAATTTTGTACCTGTCTGGCTTCTCTTCGAGCAAAAACTTGATTACTTTTGTACTGAATTTAATGAAAACTTTGAACCGGTACATTACACGGAATAATATGTACTCGTTGGTACCAGCAAGCTGCACGAACCACTTTGACTTGACCTTTCTACTGCGTACGGCCTACTTTAATCCTTTAATCCTTTGATTCCAATGGAATTATCCTGCTAATGTGCTCCTCGAACATTATAATCTGGACTCTTTCAAGGCCAAAGAGGATACGTCGTTTCTAGCGAAGCACTCATGCTTCATTAGGCCGTATAGTCAATTGCCATCCCCGAGATCCGTCAACGACATTGACGCGAATAATATGCAAAACATTTAACTGTATAAATATTAAACAAACAAACGTAAAATACATTATGTAAGCTATTTCAACTAAAGGCTGAAGCTAAAATGCATTTTTGCTATAAGTGCATTAAGTTTGGACCCAGAACACTACCCTGCGGCGCTCTAGCGCGGTGGCTCGGCAACCGCTCTCTGCTCGCTGACCTTTCCGCTGCTCCCCGGCGGCGCAGGCGCAGTTATTTACTGCCGGCGACCGCGTGATAAATGTTAGACATCTGCACATCCGCGTTGCCTGAACACATGCCAATAAACGAATCCTTTGGCCACGTATGTGTATTTTATGGCGTAAGTTACTGAATCCAGTAATCGTACTTAGCTGAGATTTAAAAAAAAAACGTTTAAGCCATGTACTATACTGTTACCGATAATGGATTGTAAGTACTTCATTACCTAATACCTACTTTATAGCCAAAATACTTGCAACAACAATACTTATAAAATGAATTACGTCAGGCCTTTAGAGCAGTCCTAAATGGCAAGTAATAAATGTCAAGCTATATTTATTTGGCATCATAAATATAAATCGCTCGTGACAGTTGATCTTATTTGAAGATATCGAAGAATTCCGTATATTGTGGCGACATTTCAACAGTATTGTCCTGCTAAGCAATGGCCTCTCAGCGCGCTTGTCCGCACTCCTCGAGATCCCCTATCACCTCTCAACTTTGTACTACAAGTGACAGCCAGGCGGCTTATCACCGACAAAACATTATTTATAGCTGGCTATATTGTCGGGCGCGTGATTTACGAACTCAACAACTTCTAGGAAGTAATCGCACTTGTTGCAGTTCTACCTGAATTATGAAATAATCTTTTCATAAGCTCGATCAAGCACCAAGCTTATGAATTATTTTACTTTGGAACACAATTCGATAATGTTTTATGAAACTCGATACTAACATAACTGGTCGAGTGGCTGAGACATGCCATAAGTCAACCGCTCTCGTTCCCAGCATGCAATTTTATCAAACTCGAGCGAAGTGAAATCAGTCATTACAAGTAAGTCGAGTAACCTACTTAGGATGCCAAGAAAAGAAAATGCATTGGGATCTCGTCACCCAATAAGAGGGAGAAACTACTTGATTGGAAAGGAAGTGGCCGGTTTCATTGCATGAGCAGCACCTAATACTATATAGGTATGCTAAATATAACTTGAAACTATACTATTCTGTTTCAATGATGTTAATGTTAGTTAAATTCACACCTTTCTCAACTCAAGATCTGCTTTACATAGGAAAGATCATTATATATATATACAACATATACAAAGCGTCAGGTTTTGTGAAAGTTACTACCTATATTGACAAAAATTTTAGTAAAATCACCATTCGGAGCAGGTACTTCAGCAATTATTACCTATGTCTCATAAAAATCATATGTTATAGCGCGTTTCGCATAATTTTACGCAATTTAGTTATTGTGTTTAGCTTTTAAGATCTATTGTGAACGAAGATTTTATTGCTTATTTAACAGGTATTACGTGATTCTTGCCATTAGTAGTTGCAGCTTTTAGAAATATATTATGTAGATAGCAGCTATTTATATTATTCTAATAGTAAAGTTTGGATATTTTACAACCTAATCCTCACCATTTCAAAATACCTATGCGTAGGTTTAGTAATGATTGTTTATCGAAATCTTCCTGCATATCAACCATCAATCAATAAACCAACAATCTAATAATAATAGGTTAGAGTCTAACTTATTGACTAACCTTTAGAAGTTTAGATGATAGTCAAGAGGCTAGACCGGTAAATAAAAATATAGTGTTGCTTTCGCCCGTCGGTCGGCGCAATTAGTCAATTTCATTCTATCAACTCAAACGTTCTTCCATTTATCTTCTGGTTCCCACGAGCGCTATGCGCGGGAGCAAAAAAGTGATGAAGCGCAATCTAGTCCTTGACAGTCACATTGATTGTGTGCCACTGTCGCACCGCACTTTGCTTGTTTGTTTTCTTTTCGACCACTTTTCTCAATGGGCCTCTGTTCGTCTAAATGGGGTTAAGTGAATAATTTCGATTGACTAGCAAGAAGTTCAATAAATCTTTCTGTGGATAGGTTCTCATTGTTATCTACATTTTTTTAAATTGTATTTCAAATAATTGTACGTCGTGATTTTTTTCATATCAGTAGGTAGTTAATAAGAAAGAAATGGTTTATCAGTACTTAAATGTCCAAATTAGTACATTGTATTTTTTTGTAATTTATAGCCAAGTATTTGGGCACTATTACATCTGACGCCAGCCTATTCAAAAAGTCTTAACAATTGGAAGACGCGCTGAAACTTACATGTATGATCTGTTTAAACTGACTTGTCTTATTTGGTGAACAAACAATGCCCAAAATCACGACTTGCTGTATCAATCACGCTACGTATATTGTGTATAAATATCTCTAAATATACAAAAATGCATAGAATGTGAATTTCAACGAATACTGCTGCGCATTATCCATTTAAATACATAATTTCCTGAACCAAACAGGACAAGTCAGTTGGACAGATTATATGTAGATATCGTATTTTTTCTTTTTCAAAGAATGAATACACATACATGAATAAACGTACATCATGTATGTAGATACCGGATTTTTTCTGTTTCAAAGAATGAATAAAGTTTGGCTTAAAAATCTGATGTTACCTGAATACACAATAGCTCGTTCAAGCACAAAATGTTGGCATGCAATTTCCCAAAATCGATTCGTAAAAGGCATAATTCTCGTCACATTCTCCAGCAACTATAAAATACTGTTTAAAGTCTTAACGCGTTTATTCTCCGAATGAACTTTGTTCGAACATTGCTGTGTATCTCATCGAAATGGCATTTGTATTCTTATTAGATTGGTGCGTTATTATTCCTTGAAACGTGTCACGATTACCAATTTACAGTCGAAGCATTCTCGAACTGAATTGCTTATGAGCATACCAGGCCGGTGTGATAATTTCAGAACATGATACTGGTCAATAATTCACTATTCCTATATCGTGTTCGTGTCTGTATGTATTAGTTCCTTGCAAAATCCGATTACCTCTAGTTAAATATTTGAGGTGTTTGGGACGTACTTCTACTCCTTACTCCTTATTTAGATTACTATAGTTTATTAAACCTGTGATGTAAACTGTTTACTTGTAGAAGGAATGTCAGATGATAATATCTATAAAAGCAGACTACAATTTTATCCTTGTCAATAAATAAGTTGCAAATAATTGCGAACAATAATTGGATCAAACAATAATTGGATCAAATGCCCTATAAAAAAAGACGGATAGAATACAATTGTATCCTAAAATACGATGGACTACTTCGTCAAAAGTTCTACCTATCTATCTAGTCTACCTTATAAAAAAATAGGCATACATTTATCAATAAGACACATCAAAAACCAAATCCGTAAGTTAACCACAAACCACTTTACAATCTCCAATTTTCGGCGTCATAACAGCAAATCCCTAATAAATCATTTCCATTTCCAATATCAAGCGTGATTCGGTTAGAAAAGCGATCAGTTTCCAAAACTCTCGCGAACAGAGGTCGCTGTGACCATAAATCATTGTCAAACATGATCGTTTGTTTACCCGCTAAATAATACACCAATTAAGCATACAATGGGGCGATCTCGTCAATCAATCGTATGGTTGCGTCGGCGTCGCTACAAACGTGTTGGCGAATGAAACGAGCAGTTGACACGGGGCATTGAATCGGCAGATTTAATTACGCGATGTCATAGCTATTAGATAATGGTAGGGTTGCCATAAAATTTCATTACCTATTTTTTGGAGCGAGCTAGCCACTCGTTAGGTGTGCCTCCTAATACCGTTGCCGAGATTGGTTGAAAAGTCTCGAGAGCCGATTGGCACCCCATTGTGGTATATCATTGTTTATTTATGGGTTGCCATTAAAAAAATTACAAAAGGTATATATTGAATTCTAGTTAGTTATTGTTATTGCGAATCGTAATAACAGTTGTAAATCGCACAAAAAACGTAAAAGTGAAATTTTATGTTATTAGATGTAGAATAATGAATTTTAGTTTGTTTATATATAAAACAGTAACAATTGAACTCAGAGATTGGATTGAATCAGTCCGACCTCGATTCCAACAAAAAAGCTTGTTTCACCACACCGCTGGCAAAAGTTACAAATATTACGAAGCCAGGTCACCCTACACGCGCCCAAAGCGCGCTCTTGCTCGGGAATAATCCCGTAGATCCCTATCTGTTGGCCACCATAGTCGCGGCGACACACAATACAGGTGAGCAACCTCGCGCATCCCATTGTGCGCCGACATGTGGGAATGTGTAGCGAGACTCACAGACACGGCGACTGCCGTTTTTATTAGATACATGTAAGCCGGTGATAGTGCTTCCGACGCTCTTAGTAATTGTGAGTAGGGAAATTACTGGGCGCATAATATGCGCATGTATGTGAGTTCCACACGCATAGGTTGGCGTTCGGCGTTCCATGTTTAATTAATAAATAGCACGTAGTTAGGAAAAGTGCAGAAGGTGCGCGGCTAAACAAAAGTTACGAGGTGTTGAGTGCCAACGTCTTACATGATTTTTGTTGCCTGTTACAAGTGTTGCTTATTTATTAGATGACCTGAGTGAATCAGTGGTTAGTATCTGCCACGCAGAAGTCCTAAAATTGTAATGATGAATTTTCAATGTCTGTTATACGTATAAGTAGTTTATAAGTTGTCTAGCACCTATAACACCAGCTTTGCCTACTTTAGGGCTATGTGATTATAATTTTATAAAAAAAATTAACGCTCTTCTCTTCGAAACTACGGAACCGATTTCGAAAATTCTTTTTATACTTTATGTACCATTAAAATAACAGAATCCCGCAAACTAGTCTAATGTTAGAGGAAACGTACGCGCTTCACGAATTTGCGCATCATCCTTGCGCAGGAAGAGACCGTAAGTAGGTACAAATTTTTGTATTGTCCTAACTACATGACACATACTACTCAAGACACCAATGAAACGCCGCCGCCCCACCCGGCCCATACTGACCGGCGGCGCCAGCCTGCGCCTGCGCCGAACCGCGCTAGAACACGGTTCAATAGCTCCGATCGCAATCGACGCCCCATTCAATACGTAATTGATACCTGCGATATGCTGTCAATAGACATTGTAGTCCCTCGTGACTGTTCGCATTCACTGCATTAATTACAACTAGGAAATGGTTAGACGACTCAATATGACGTTCAACTACAATGGGATATATGCGATTATGGGGGCTTTTTACTGCTGAGCCCTTGGGAGCTCAAGCTCAAGCTTTTCTCTCATAAATATAGTTGTAATGTATACTTTTACCGGGCTTTGAGTCTGATTTACGGCTTAAACACTTGCCAGTTTACACACACAACACGCACACACGCGCACACATATAGCACAGCAAATAGGTATAATTTGGTATTCAAACACGCTACTTTTAACTGCATAATAACAGTTGTCTTATAAGTATTGTGGATGTGTAAAAATAGTTTTTAAACTGTCACTTTCATTACTGCGTTCCTTTATTATTTAAAATAAGAATTACTGGCACATAGCAATTAAACGAAATAAAATCACTTTACGTAGGTGGCAAACGATTTAATTACAATTGCACACGCAAACATTCGTGCCGACCAAAAATGCGTTTACTAGCCTTATTACATAAAAACATCTTGTTTAGTACCATCATTTTATTGCTAATTAAGCAATTGTTAACATTACGACAGATGACAATCACGCCTTCCTTGTGAACTCGTTATTTAACGGCGTATTGATTTAAAAATAGTGAAAAATTAATTGGTCAGAGATTAAACGCTTAGTTAGGCTTTATTGGATAACACAATGAAACAATGGACCATCATTTGTGGGTAATGGCTTTATAATAATATACTGTAAGAGAGGCATTTTACGGGAAATTAATCACAAAGGTGTAGTTTCTCGCGAGCTGATGGCGGCAACTTGTGTGTTTTTAATAATAGAGCATGTGCTTACATTACATTTTTTATTCGCCTAAGGTGACAACACGGCATGAGGTCCGGGTTAACGACAAATGCACTTAACATGTGGGCGTTTAAAATGCTATGTGCCTATTTCCGAATTCTATTTGTAGAGGAAAAACTTCAGTTATTTTTTTACTGTTTTTTTTCGGCAATTTTAACCTCTTTGTATCTACCATGAAGTAGATACCACGCCGTGATAAAAAGTGCTAAAAACCGAAGTAAAAGTTATAATAATGAAAAGCTCTCGTGTAGAAAGTCAAATCATCGTCGTCAAATCATATCCGATGGATAGGTACATTTAACTTTCGTACGACGGTATGCAACAAATTCTTAAACGCATTTAAGCTGATGGTTAAACAAAAATCTTCATACAAAAAACGTTAATTGTAATTCTTAAATGTGATTAAGAATTTCGTGCAAGCCAGGCTTAATATCGAATCCACGCAGCAACTAATTTTAATTGTAATGCACAATACAATGCGCGTACAACTATACAGTGTACCAACAACAAATCTAGTACGAAGCATGTATTAATATTTTATTTCCATACGAATAATAACAAAACTTCCAGTATCATATTTCAAAAAACTACTTATAAAATATCAGAACTCCTGCCACAAGAATACATACCAAGAGAAAGGCTCCCGAGTAGCTCTATACTCCAAGCCCAGTATTCTAGTTGGCCACTTACGTGCATATTATAAACACAGCCGCGCAACGGGATCGAAATAATTGCACCCGTATTTCCTCCAGAACAGTTATGCGTTATGAATGCCCGCGTGTTCCCACTGAACGTTCAACGCTCATTAATAGGCAATAGTCGTGCGACTCCTCTGTGGCCAATGCGCAATGTATGTTATAATGCGGCTTGTCAATTTAGATCTATATAGAAGCTAGATAGTTACGTCAAAGATTATAATTGGTTATATTTAGTACTATACTAGTTGGGTGAGGTGTACCGGGTTAAGCTTTGACAGATTGACACAGCGTCATGTAGCCTAAAACTTAGCAAAGCTTAAACTAGTGGGTGCTAGGTGACTGTTGTTTTTGTAATCGATTTTACTGGAATATATCGTAGATTGGAGTCTGTTATATATGACAATCTCTATGTTAATTATTTTGGATGGGCCTATTATATTTTTTATTTATTGATTCTATTCATTACATATCTGCTAACAACTTAAAAAGTACTGAAAAATAGCCGTTGCGGCGCATTTAGTCATCATTATAATGAGCGATAGACATGAGATCTGCGTCCTATAATATGATGGCTTGATGTAGATCAGTGCTAGCTGTTACCAGTTAATTGTAATCTTTTTATTAGATGCGATAAGAACGTCTTACATTTATTGATCGTTTAGGTGTACAGGCATTTACTGTGAGTTTAGAAATACCTAGGTAAGATTATTTACTTGCCTAAAAATATGTAAAGAGAAAATCACGTGTGCATCTCTTTCTGCACAATGGTATCTCATCAAAAGACTTCTACAACATTTGACAGAATTTACACAAAATAGAAACTTAGCACATAGACATTTAATGACCCGTGTTCACTACAACGGGACGTTTATGACAATTGCTAACGAATTGTATCCTATAATTATAAGTTCTCGAAGCTTACAAACCTATGAGAGATTTCCTCTCCATACCGTAGACTAAGATGAGGAGAAATATATTAAACGGACACTTTAGATTTAGAAAACTAGATAAGACCGGAGAATAGCGTTTTGCGTGAAATGTAATCAGTTTTGTGGCCAGTGGGCAGTGAACAGGACGCGGCGTGGGCCCGACACAACAGTAAATTAAACTAGAAATTGTAAACGGTGTAATTAAAAGTATATAATATCCTCACTCTTCTCCATACAAATGCAGTAATATATTTGTTGTACGTAAAAGCCGCTTCGAGACATATTTCCTACATTTGTAAATCATTGACGTTTGGCAACTTGAACAAATGAAAGTCAACGTCGATCCAAAGAGTTTGGTATACTAGGTAAATTGATGCGTTGATCACTCAAGGTAAATCATTTAAAACAAATGAAAGTCAATCACAACACCTCACCGTTACAATTACGAGAAAACCCAAAAAAAAGGGGACCAGCGCAAGCTTAAATCGAGAAAGCGTCGTGAATTCATGACAAACTGCCTCGCACGCCCCAGAAAAATATGCGGAGAACAATTAAGAAATAACAGTTGGCTTGATATGTATCTAGCCACGTGGCTCCACTAGTGCGTGTAACAGGCACGTCATGTAGGTACCTCTGCAATGGTACGCTGCGTCAGCTGCGTGTGAGTGGGCACTGGCCACAGTTTTCACTACCGCGACTACTGCCCGTGAACTTTGCATAGGTAAGGACACTGACTGTATCAGTGATGTAACGGTATCGTTATTTTATTACATTGTGTCTATGAATCAGTCTTCGATCTGCTAGCATGATGTATTGAATGAATTTTTTGTTGCACGAATCACGATAGTACCCACCACTCTTCGCGGTGCTCTAAATTAAATGAAAGAAAAATCGGAGGACATTATTTCGACTTAAGGTAATCATTATTTATAATAATTTATCATGATAATTATAATGATTTCTCAAGGCAGTTAATAATTCTGATTTATACGAAATGAGAATGTTTAATACGTGACATTTATCTTCATGGTTTATGATAAATTTAGTGCCAATATATTGCGAAGCCAATAATCCTTACAAACGTATCTAATACGCCGTACCCCATGACTAACGCAGACCTATTACAATTTCATACAGTGACTTTGTGATCCTTTGTGTCTTTTGGGAGCTATCTTAATGCAATCTGCGTTTGCGCAATGCACCGAAGATTTAGAGCAATCTCGCTATGTAAATGGATCCATTCACAACCGGATAATACTGGTTAAACGTATTTAACCAGTATTATCCGGTATTAAATCGTAATTTAGCGAACACCAATACGTGAGGCTGTTATCCTGCTAATGTTTGCGCAAATATTGCCTTGGAACGGTAAATAGGAATGGCTCACTCGTTGGCCAAGTATGTGCTGGAACAGCGCAAGCTATGCTAAGTCAGAGTGTAAACTAAACAAGTATGTATGTACAGTTTTACTGTCTCCTTAGCAATTAGACTTTCAACGAGCCCACAACAACGAGGGCATACTAGTCGTAATTCACCAAAAACTGAACATCAAATTTCAGAACACTCTTCATAGTCAGTGCAGTCAAATCGTCATTTTCTATAGTTCAAAATCAATTTTAAAGGCACAAGACAGGGCTTTGCGGCCGGGGCTATTTCTTTTTCTCCAACATAATTTTTATTTTTATTTTATGTACTCTTTGTTAATAATTAGTCCTTTGTTTTTTTTACATAATTGTCGTGTCGTGGTGTCTACGTGCAATAAATGTTTTCTTTCTTTCTTTATTGAACACAAAAATAATAAATACAATTTAACAGAAGGTAACTTAAGTACAAAAGCGAGCTTAACGCAACAGTTGAGTTTGTGGAAATCTCTGGGGGAGGCCTATGCCCAGCAGTAGGCGTCTTCCGACTGCTATCTGACCGCCATGTGACTGTATTGAAATAAATTTTATCTAGTTAGTAATTACTAGCTATCAAGCTACTGTTGAGTGTATTACCTGTTAACCCGTCTCTCGTCCAAAGTCGCAGTTTCACCTGTCGCGCCGCGTGATGGCTCGTTCACGTGCTACTTATTTTTATTGTTCTCCCGATCGCATTGAATTTCACTATCGCTGTCTTCTACGCTGCTCGAGTGCGCGTCGTCTTTTAATATGTAATTTTTCATGGTAATCTCTGTTTTGATGTGTCTATGTTGAAGAAGATGAGTAACTAAAGGAATGATTTGGAAGAGTGGTGGTGTACCACGCTGCGTCCGATCACAAGAAATACAATTTGTCTCAAGTCGTAATTTAACTTTAGTAAAAAAGACCACCTGTAGTTTTTATCGAAGACAGATTTTATTAGCAGAGGCAAAATCACGAACAAGAGCTAGTTGCAAATAACGAAACTGTGCAATTTCCATTAATCCTCCAAGATGACATCATTATCCCTTCTCCAGAAACAAACATCGCAATACAAAATACCAACTGCAAATAAAAGAGCGTAAATATCCCCATAGATAACCCTCCGGTGAACGATCAATTTGTAGCTCTGCGTCAGCTATGAATTCCTGGTAGCGGGTGATTAGCTGAGGGCGGGAGGCCGCGGGGAACACTGCCAACTGCTAGTGCCTTTAGAACGCTTCCTCATTGCGTCTCCTGCGCCCGCGGTTACTGCCTCAAATCCTAGGGTAGGGCCCTTTGGTATATAGGTTCCTAGTTACGCTAAAGGTTAGCTGCAGACGCTCGCGAGTGCTGTTTTCCTGGTCGATTGTTTAATTGTAAACAATTGTTATTTACGGCGCAAGGATTATGGGTTGTTTCGCTGTGTTATTACAGAATTGCTGTAGTTGTAAGTTTGTATTTGTGCGCTCGATAGTCTCTTACTTAACCCTATGGACTCCTGGTATATGAGATAAAGAAAATAATTCCTTTTAAAAAGTGAATACAAATTCAGAAATAGATACCGTTTGCAATAAACGCAATAATAACGTCAATCAATGCCGTCCGGAACGTTCTCACGAGGCGTAATTATCAGCAAGATACGAGTCGCTAGGCCAATTTTCTACGTGTTAAATGTACAGAAAGATTATACAAATTAAATGTTTGACTACAGTTACCTTTACGGTTGATTAAGGGTCGACGACTCGTAGCGGTGCTTCTAAAACGTGCACTACACGCCCAATGCCGGGTATATTAATGTAATTGAAGGAAAAAATTACATAATAATTTGCCAATGGCGAACACTAAAAGCAGTAAATATAGCAACACCTTTACGGTCAATGAACGTATTGGCTACTTTTCAAAGAAGTTTTTATTTTTACACTCAATACTCGCTAATTCTAAATTTAAAACTGTGACATAACAAAACCGTTAAACCGCTTAGGAGTCGGTGACGAAACTGAATCCGGTCATTGTTTTCCATGGAAATCGAAACAATTTGATCAATAAATAAAAAAGGGAAATCGGGAACACGCGAACCAATACGTTTTGTTTTATAGAATTCTCACGACATGTAAACAAGATTACACAATTTATGGTTTAATTGTTGATTACGTGTCTTATTGCATATACCTACCTATAAAATTTATACTTAAATGACGCTTTTGAGCTCGAGTGTAATAATTTGTTTGGTTCCCTGTCTCATTGATTTTGCTTCTAAATTTCATATTATTGCGTGGATAAATTTGTATAAAAACAAACTAATTGCGTTGGTCGATTATCTGTCAAAGTAACAACGAGAACATCATAAAAATTATAAACATCGAGTATTACATCTACATCAATTACGATTCCTCAAAACCAAATTATATAATAAAAGCCTAATCCCATAATGATAACAAGAGTAATTATTCCGTGTATGATAAGTCCAAACCGTGCTTCAAATGAAACATTATGCAATGAACTTTCACATGCTCACGCGCAACCTTCAGTTTGCGCACGCGTCTCCCAATTAGCATTCGAATCGCTTAGACATTTCGGAAATTGTGTGTTTGACTGTGTTTCTTTTTTTTTCTTTAGACATTTTTCAATATTCGACTACCATATGTCGGAGTTTTGTTGTCTTCTGACTTCTCCCTTTAATTAGATACGTACGTATAATGGAAGTTACGTTAAAGTTTGCAGAGATCGATACTTGTTGTCTCGAATAATAACGCGTATTAGGTATTATTGTATTATCGTTTTAATAAATATATATAAAATAAATAGGGCATAAAAAAAACCATCAAACAAATAATAATTAGCTAGGTATACTTAAATTGCAAAAACAGTTATCTCCATGTACCGTAGTGTATTTATTGGCCATGACTCGCGAAATACAAAGTGGCAGCTATCACGTTTGTAATTAGCTCCTTTTTATTTTTTTGTATTTCTCTTCTGACATCGCGTTAGCTTTAATAATAACACGTCGATACCTATCTTAGATCAATTTACCATGGATATTTAATTGTAAACAAACCACTTTTACATATCTTCTCAATCCGCCAAAACAAATGGATAGATGTCTATTCACATTACGTGTATAATTTTAACTAACCACGTAAACCCCATCACTAATTAGTTTAATATTGAATTGAAAAGTCTAGATTCGGATCTACAAAACTTTTTTTTTTTTTTTTTTTTTTTATGACAAACAAGTCGGGCATTTGACCGCCATCTCACCTGTTGGTAAGTGACGATGCGGCCGAAGATGAAGCATGCCCGTCTTGGAACAGCCTATTCACTCTAGCCTTAAAGGCATCCAGATTATATTGATCAGGGAACACACCCGCAGGCAAAGCGTTCCATTCCTTAGCCGTACGCATTAAAAAGGTCGAGCCAAAGCGGTTCGTGCGGATGGCTGGAAGATCCACGACATAAGGATGAAGCGCTCGCCCGGATCGCGTTTCCCGATGGCGGAAAGGGGCCGGCGGAATGAGGTCGTGCAGCTGCTTCGCACACTCTCCGAAATGTAATCTGTAGAAGACCGACAGACGCGCAACCCTACGCCGATGTTCGAGGCTCTGCAGCCTAGCCTTAATCAACCGCGGGTCACAAATTATCTTCTTTGCACGTTTTTCCACCGAATCCAAAGCCGCCAGTTGATATTTAGCTGATCCATCCCAAAGGTGGCAGCAGTACTCCATGCAGGACCGCACTTGTGCTTGATATAACTGAAGCAACTGCCTAGAAGTGAAGTACCGCCTAACCTTCGAGAGGATACCAAGTTTTTTTGCTGCAGTCTTTGCCTTGGATTCGATGTACTGACCGAAGTTGAGATTTGAAGATAACTCAACACCAAGAAGCTGTAGGTTGTCGGTAATTTCCACAGAAACATCCCGAAAAGTTGGAGTAAGATGGAATGGACTCCTTTTGGCGGAAAACAAACACGCCTGAGTTTTGGTTGCGTTGAACGCCACCAGATTGGCATCGCCCCAATCAGAAACTGCCTTGAGAGCTATGTCCAAACGATCAACCATGGCCTCTCGACAAGACTGAATATCGCCCCTGTTGGCTTTTGCCTCTGACAGATATCTATCCGTTACCGTGCTGTCATCTGCATACCCAAACGTACCTGGTACAAGCAGATTGTTAATATGCAGCAGGAATAAAGTCGCGGACAGTACAGATCCCTGAGGAACTCCCGCGTCGATAGCCTGGAGATTAGACGAGTAGCCATCGATAACTACACGGATTGAACGTTCACTCAAAAAATCTGATATCCAGGTGCAAAAGCCAACAGGAATACCAAATGAAGGAAGCTTGCTTAGAAGGCAAGCATGCCAAACCCTGTCAAAGGCCTTAGAAATATCAAGAGACACAGCAAGAGCCTCGCCATGTCTCTCAATGGCCTCACTCCATAATTGTGTGGCATACACCAGAAGGTCCCCAGTAGACCGACCACGGCGGAATCCGTACTGGTGATCGCTGAGGACTGTTATTAGAACTGTTATTAGACCAATCTTGATGTATAGATGTGAAGCATGGACACTAACTCAAGAGGTGGAGGACAAATTACAAGGAATATCTTCTAGAAGATTATTTGGCCAACTAAGAGAGAAAACTGTATGTGTAGGAGGAGGATAAATGAAGAGGTGGAACAACTGGTCTCCGAACCCAAATTGGGCGAAATAAAGTCCACAAGACTGCGCTGGCTGGGCATGTACAGCGGATGGGCAAGGATCGTGCCGGATGGAGAGCATATGTGGGTTGACTGAACGAACGTAGACTTATCGGACGACCCAGGTATCGCTGGTTGGATGAAGTTGAAATCGACCTGCATTAGGCATCTTCGACTGGCGACTGATGGCGCAGTTTAGGAAGCGGTGGCATTCTCTGGTGTCGGAGGCTAAGATCCACTTTGGATCGCTGAGCCAAACCAGTTAGTAAGTAAGTTGAACTGAAATGTCGAGTTTGTTTACATCCATAGGAAATTGATTTCAGACAAGATATCGGTAGATATCTAATGTAACTATACAGCGAAAAAATATTTTTGATACCATCTAAATAACACTGTTGTTGAGTTATCCGCCTCATCAGAACTTACGTTCGCCAATCAAAGTCCAATTCCGGTGCTATCAAAAGTCTCATTGAATTTTTTTTCGCGGTTACCACCCGCGTAGCGGTCGTTACGAGCGATGACGTTTTTGCCGGCGTCTACGTGTCATTTTATTCACAAAAACACGGTCGGGTGTTGATACACTGTAATTGGAAATTGCGGTCGAAGCATGCAAAAAATGTAAGCTGTAGCGTTTTTACATTTGTATGCCGGAAACTTGGTGGGAAAGCGCAGTTTAGTCTGTCAAGTATAGTTATATTAACTTGAGTAGGTATCATAATTGATACACACTAAGCTCAATATATGTAACACCAGTATTCAAAGTATAGTAGAGTTACTTATACGAAGAAAAACAATCTTCCTCCATGATTGGTCAATTTTGTTCATTTTAATGTACGCATAGTGCCGACGCCATTGGACTTCTCTCAACTTCGCGCACACTGTGAGACCTCACATAACGTTCCTGATACAGTCTGTACTAGGTCCAGAGAAATACAGATGTAGACCGTCAAGTTTAAGTTGGCGGTCCAATAGCGGGGCTCCTACTTACGAAACGCTTCGTCTGAGTACTCTGAGTACGAAATACAGTAACGTAATGTTTAAAACTATCGCGGTCATTATTATTCAAGTATTTATCAAGGTTTAAAAGTATTCACCGGGGTTCTTACCGCATACCTTGGATTACGAGTAGCCCAAAATTTCAACGTTCTCACAG
This sequence comes from Blastobasis lacticolella, assembly GCA_905147135.1. Lineage (NCBI taxonomy): Eukaryota > Metazoa > Arthropoda > Insecta > Lepidoptera > Blastobasidae > Blastobasis > Blastobasis lacticolella. Next base: position 17,135,069 of record LR990045.1, read on the forward strand.
AAATTTATATAGTACAGTATAAGTATCATGTTCAATAAGGTAATCAAGTATTTTTCTGTCAACATAATATGTGTCACATCATCACAGCCCATAACAGTCCACTGCAGGACTTTGGGCCTCTCCCACAAAAGGGGAGGTTATTGCCATAATCTCCACGCTTGGCAGGCGGGTTGGAGATCGCAGTGTTGCAAACATAACAATGGAAAACGCTGCTGCCCATTTTCCAGTTTACGGAGACTCTAGATCTTTTGTCTCTAAACATTAGTCGCCTTGTACGACACCCACGAGTGTAAGGGGTTGGTGCTATTCTACTCTGCCGGACACCACACGGCACGATAATATGTGTACCTCATCGCATATATAACATACAGTCACGCACGTCACGCATCTATCACACAGGGGTAGATAGACAGAGACTACAAACCTCTTTCGTTTCTTCGAAATTCTTCTATAGGAAACGAAAAAGGGGAACTGAAAGCTAGGAGCAAAAAGTTGGTATATAGCAAATCCGTTTTTATAACTTCCGAATCGAATTGGTAAACTTCGTAGTTAAGTATTGATTGCATAGAGCAGTGATGTCATCGAAGATTATGTCAGATTAGTTTTAAACGGGCTCTCGTAGTTATTTTCATTTGTTATATTACGATGATTGACTATCAGGATTAGCCGAAAACTCGTTTTTATTTTACTATCGTTAACTTAATATTTGCTAATAATTAAAAAAATAAAGAAATACTCGAGAAAGAAAGAAAACGAAAGCAAAATTTCTCGAATTTGAACCATTTTAATTTAAGGACTCGAGAAGCTTCAAAAAGCCATCATCATCTTCCTAGCGATCAACCCCGGCCTCTGTTAGAATTTATTTGTTCTACTTTACTGAAAGCGCTACCCTTTTAGAACCTTTTATTAAAAACCTGTGGTATGTTACCTTGTTTTTTCATATGACCTGACAAGCACAACCTTTTAGGTTAAAGCGGATTCGCTGTCTTCCGTCCTCTTAGAGAACCTCTTCCGTCTGTCAGCAGGAGCACCGCAAGCAGATGAGGTTGGCTTTGTGGGATGGGCCCATAACTACCAGAATGCCAGAAAATGGACTGCAATGCTACACATACATACATAAAGTTATTCCTTTGTACAAATTAGAAAACAGTTACTACGCTTTGTCCCACAGGAGTGATAGGCGAGACTATGAACAGCTATATTATTCGTTAAGTAATTCCAGCAGTTACTAGCTGTTGATAATATATGCATTGTGTCTTAACTCAATATGACAAATTGAGATTAATAACTCTCACATTGAAATATACCTATTTTATATTCATTCGTACTCATACACATGATAACAAGCTCTAAGCCTAGTAATAGAGTGAGCAATATTAACAGCGATAGACACGATTATAATGTTCAAAACGAATGTAAAGAATCGTTATCTACGTTGTGTAACATGATCGATGATGCCTCGTGGCAAATGGACATGGCCGATTGAACAATAATATCTCACTCAGAATTGAACCTGCGACACCCACTGCGATACCGATCAACAGAATCACTTTCACATACGCCCACAACCACAGAACAATCGTATGCATTGTCTACGTAATGTCTTTTAAAACAAAATACTGCGTAATATTTGAATGGGATAGTAGGCACTAACAGTTCAATAAATAGCCTCACACAATAGTCGACCTTAACTGCGAGAAAATTGAGACCACATCGTTAAGGCACTTATACGTTTTTCGGAGCCACGCTTATAGCTACTTTAGCCAAGTGACCCAATCGCAGTAATTGAATACTTTTTATGAGCCGGCAATTATGTGTATTGCTCTTTTATCTACTGCAGGTAATCTAAAACGTTGCATAACTATCTAATATCTACAATTGGGTATTACAACTGGATCCATTTGGAATTTATAAAAAGTTCTAACCAAAAACAGCGTTGCTGAGTTAAGAAGTAATGTTTTATTTACTTCTGAAATCGTCCCACTGATTACAAAATTCGGTCGTAAGTCCTTTGCTATAAATAGAAGTTTGTATTTTCGACAAATCTCTCACAAATGCTCATGCTTGATGGGTCTTTACTTTTATTTATAAGTCAACTCTGAGAAACAGAGTTATACTTAATACTCGATGATTAATGGTCAGTAAAGTTACCCGCTGCGTTTTCTTTTTTATGTTATACAGCAGACAAACCGAAAAGCAGGCCACCTGATGAAAAGTGGTCACCGTCGCCCATGGACATCAGCAACACAAGGGGAGTTACCAATGCGTTGCCCGCCTCTGAAGAGACCTCTGATATACCTATTGAATTATCCCATGTCATAGACCAAAGGAACAGTGCTTCCTTGGCTGAGAGCTCATTCCACATACGAATCGTACGAGCGAGAAACGTTTCGAACCTTCGCTTACGTTTAAAGATTTTCAATAAACAACAAACGACATAACATCGTATCCGCTCCAGAGTTATCCTGTAGCAAACCTCATAAACAAGCCGTCCGCTTTATCTCAAAGGTAGCTTTAATGGGAAACGGAAGATTCTTGTAGATGCACAAATTGGTTGCAAACATTTTAACTGGTAACTTATATCGATACATCGATAATCCCGTCGCTGGCAAGATATTCTCGCCCCGAGATCCTGGCGTAACGAGCGACAGCATTATGAATATCGATAATGCTTTAGCCGGGCTCCCTCGAGCCTTGTGTTGCAATCTGAGAATTGTACTTACGTAAAGTTTAATGAAATCGCAAATAGAGAGAAAAGAATGATATCCGTTTGATGTCTTTTTCTTTTAAGATAAATGCTTTGGGTTCGTAGCTTAAAGGCGTTGCCAAATCATGTGTTTGTGACCTAAAAACCTTTTACAAACATTTTATTATTAACCAACTAGTGGACCCGACGCAGCTTCGTTCGCGTACACCTACCCTTACCCTTAGGCACTTTTTTGTGTTTATAACCTTCCTCATGAATCACTCTACCTATCTATTATTGAACACCACAATAAAATCCGTAGCATAGTTTAAAATATCTGAGCATACATAGATACATAGGGACAGACTGCGGGAAGCGATTTTGTTTTGAGTATGTGCGATCCACCTCAGTTATGTATACTTCAACTATTTATTAATATACCTTCCCCCTCTACCATTATTTGGACTCCATATTAATTTCCATAGCGTAGCCTAGGAAAAGTAAATGAACAGACATTCAAAAAGCGACAAGGGTATTTTTGAATCACTCGCATCGATACAAACGGTTTTCAAATTTGATTTTATTGAAATGAGCGATTCAAAAATAGAGCCGCAGGTAATTTTTAGTTTTCCTTGAAAACAACAACACGCCTCCGCCAAACATCGTCTAGAAACTGGCGTTTATTCCTGCAGTTACTAGCAACACCGTCCGCCACCAACTCGGAGGCTGAGCCATCAATAAGCGGGCCCAGGGGCAGACCTAGCGATACCTCAGCGAGATACCATCGGCCCCGTGTCGCCCGCAACGAAACTGAGCAATTACCAGATAATATACGCACGCAACGCGATCTCCGATCTTATAACGCGGGGTGGTAGCCATTGTACTAGAGGTGGTTACGATGATTTTTCTTTTGGGCGTATTTTTTTATTGGAAGAGCCAGAGCTCCGAAAATTTTAGTTTCTTTCTGATTACTATTTTCTTGCATAAACGTTTGGGACCTCAGATAACAGAGAAAAGCGCATCTGATTTTTCAATGGCATATTTCAGTTAAGCGACATAAAAGGAGATCCGTGTTCAACTAAAACATACACCTAAGCAATGTTGAGGTACCGCTTTTTCGATAGACTGCTCAAGTCAATCTGATTCTTGAAAAAATACAATGAAGAATTTCTAAATTTACCTGTCCTGAAGTTACCTTTGCAAACAATACCCGGCGAAGGCCAATTCATCGGTAAAGTGAGCCAGCAAATCCTAAAGCTCCAAAGATGCCACGTAATTGTTCATCGAAACGCAATTTCCGTTCGTGCCTAACAAATTGGAAAGCTCATTTACAGGGTGTAACCAAAAAACGCGATCGTTATCAAACTTGTTTAATATCATTACGAAATATATCATTAGTTATGCCTTTCTCCGGGTCGTCGAACGACGAACGCTCAAGGCCAGAGACTAATAAATTGTATACCAAATCAACATTAAACCCGGTTAAAGAGAATTTACTGAGGTCATAACGCTTTAAATTCAATTTGATGACGCCGTAAATTAAGAAAACAACTCGTGTAAAAGTGTACAGAGAAAAGTAATATAAAGCAGAGGTCTAAACTGTTGTCTCGGAATCAAAACAAGGAGTCAAATCTATACATAGTATACAACAAAGTCGCTTACCCCTATGTATCTATGTACGCTTAGATCTTAATAAACTACGCAACGGATATTAATGCGGTTTTAACGATAGATAGAGTGATATAAGAGGAAGGTTTATAAGCAAGAAAAGGAGGTATGTATTGGTAAACTACATGTAAGCGAACGAAGTCGCCCCGGGTCCACTAGTCTTTTAATAAGTCATAGTTTATTGATACTCATACTGGTGGTAGTGGTTGACTTACATGAGATATTTCGCACTAGTCTTTGCATCTCGTATTTTGTACAATTGAAAAGGCTTCGGAGTCAACAGCCGATCAGGTTGATCGAGCCGCGTTCCGCTGTTAACAGTTCATGAAATCGATTTAGAGTTCCGTAACAGCAAAGTGCTTCATACTTCTTTTTGTCATAAACTAGTAAAAATAGGAATGGGCCGTATTTTTTTTTAATATAAGTAGTGCCGAATGGCAGTGCGGTGTGGTATGCGGCCGAGAATCCCACCAACTACTTACATAAATAATACGTTTGGAATTTGGCATTTAAATACCTTTAGATTGAACGACACAAATAACATTTTTTTATTGTTTGCAGTTATTTATTATTTATTTAGAAAAGGAGCTGGTATTTGCCTTCGCTATTCGGCATGAGTGGCGTATTCTGGTGTCGATGGCTGTTACAGAAAATATGTTTGAAAACAATTTCCCGTAATTAAACATTCAATTAGAATAGTATTATGAGTAATTGGTATGCAATGAGGCTGCGCTAAGGCGGATGGATAAAACACGGGAAGTTCTAATAGCGAAGCTGTAATAGTGATAAAGAGAAGGAAACTCGAATATCTATGCCACATAATTATAAGTCTTAGGTACTATTATCATCCAGAGAATATTGAGGGCACGAGATAATGTTTGAAGAGGTAGAATATCTATCGTAGGATAAAAATCTGCACCAATGGTTGCAAAAAATACTTTTTTCGCCATAGTGGAAATGTCCACAATTATAGACAAACTGCGTTAGAGCTGGCACCCCAATCTTGTACCTATTATGCAAATACGCGATAGGTAATGTCTTGTTTGTGTGGTACCGATGTAGTAAGACAATTTTATATTTTATGTGACCGTTGTCGATCCCTTTCCACTTACAACGTATCACGCGATTTCTTCAAACAAGTAGAAGTGTATCAATCCATGTTTTTTAAACTATAGGGTATTTAAGAAGCTTTCTCGACTTTTCTTTTTCTTAATCCGGTGGACTAACGCGTTATCTGCAGCTAAGCCAGACTCAAGTTTTAAATTTCAGTGTTCTGCCCTCTTACGTAACCGCGCCGGAGTGTGTCGAACCGTCGGTCATTGTCACGTCTACTTGAATTTCCACCTGTTTACTTCCTTTACAAAAAAAACATGACGTTTTGAAACGTTTCCCCGCGGTTTCACTCGTGATGAATTTATTATTATATTTATGAACTTTGTAACGCAGGATCCTTATCGTTCGAATACATATTTTCTTCGTACATTGTATCACTTAAGGTATCCGACTCGTAATCGAGAAGTACCGGGTTCGAATCCCACTGCGGCCATGTATCTGAGTTATGAACATTAGTAGAATGCTAACCGATGCTCTTACGGTGAGGAAAGACATGGAAATGGAATGTCATGGAGAGACACCCCAGGCACGAGGGCCCGAGGTGCGCCATGACCATGATCCAGAATTCGGCAGGTCAGGTAATTACAGTAGAGCGACTGCCTTTAGCGACCTTTATTTATTTATTGGTATATATAACGTTAATGATTTGTAAACCAGTATTAAAAATGAAATGTAATTATGAAGGATTTTCCATACTTGTTACAGTTTACGATTACAAACTAAACAATACCCTCACGTTAACAACATGTGTATTTTTTGTTCTAACAAAAACGAGGAAGTGATTTAGTTTTTTAATTACAGACGGTACATGCATGTTAAATGTATGTTGTATATGATGATTCGAATAGGTATCAAGGTTAACTGTAATTACTTTTAAGAATTGCGATCACTGACAGGCAAGTTAAAGTTCAAGTGAGTAGATATCTACTCCGAAGGTTATAAAATATATATTTTATAACCTTCGGAGTTTCGGAGGCTGAATGAGTTAAAAACTGAATTGAAATATTTATTTATTTACTTTTATCTTTTATCGGAATTGCAATCACTGGTAATGAAGTTGAAGTTTAAATAAGTAAGTAACCTTCAGAACCCAAATATTTTGCATAATCTTAGCGTGCAGTAACCGGTAGGTTATTCTGCGAGGAAAAGCAATGGAGCCTTCAAGAATCAAGCCTTTACCTTTTCCAAAGGTGGCCAAAGCATTTGCGAGCCCTCTGATGTTGCGATGTCCATGAGCCTTGGTGATCACGCGGCAACAGGTGACAAGGGTGTTGAGTCCGCTAATTTACTTCGTTCGACCGAATTGTAGTGGGATCACAATAGCAGCTCAACGGCAGTTTTAATTGTATCAGAATACAAAAAAGGGGAAAACTGCCATTGAGATGTTATTGCAATCCGATTACATTTCAGTCACAGTAGGAGAATATCAAAAATGCGTCAAACTGCCTTTCAGATGCGATTGCAATCCAATTCCAATTCGATCGACCCATCAGTAAATCAGCGGCTTCGAGGCCGTGCTTGGTTGTTATAACTATATTATAATAAAGGAAGATGGTGGTCAAAAGAATCGCGCCATTTAAATTCTGGTGTACAAGGCCCTGACACGTTCTAAGTCTACTATATAAGAACATTATAGCATAGTTGTAAATTGCTATCAATGAATCACTCTTGCATAATACTTAAAAATAAAGTAACAGACACCTATCAAATGACATTTAGGATTAGGATATAACGTGGGAGTCGTTAAAATGCATAACTTGACATAATTTTGCATTTTAAACGCAAGCAAAGATCATAATCTGATCTAGGTATCTGAATTTGGTTAAGCGGCTACTTAGAATATTGTTTGTCTCTCATCATTTGTTGTTCAGCGACTGTCGTCAACCGGTGGCTTGAAGTAAAAATGTAAAAAAAATCAGACGTCGAACTAACGGCAAAACCAAATATGATTGAGCCTCTGGTCTGGTAGCTTTTAAAGTAATGAGAGGTCAGATAGGGGTGGTTGGTCTCATCCCCCTCACCCCGCGTCCGGCCGGTCTTACGGCTCGGACAAGAATGCAGGCGCGCGCGCAAGTGGCTTTCGAAACCGCCGGCAGGCCACTCAAAAGGGTTTCGCTACGAGAAGTAGCATAGCAAATTACCTCTACACATAAGGCAATTCAGTCTTTAAATGATTTTGCATTCGTGTGTATTAGGAAGTAACTAAAACTAAATATACCTTTGAAATAAAAGCAAGATTCCATAATAATATACAGAGTAAATTCACCGTAAAAACTGGTGCATTAAAATCTACTAACGAGTATTTGAATGCATTGAATAAAATAACACTTCCTATATTGGAAATATAAATGGAATGTTATTAAAATATCGTAAGGCTCGGTCTTAATCGACGTTGAATAAAGCTCTAAATAGAATTGAATAGTGCCTTGCATTTCCGTATTTTAGTGCTTGTGGATTGCATACGAAAAGTGAATATGCAAGAAAGTGTTTTATCGTAATATGTTGGAAACATCTTTATCTAAAAGCTTTATAAGATAGTTGTAAATTTTTACATATAAATTGATAATAATTTATTTTAATTGGCTACGATATAGTTATATAGTTAATGACGGTAGGTACATAAACCACAATATAATAAATAATGTAATTGTCCCAAAAATAATGTATAAAGGATGCTTATAGACACAACCTGCTTGCGACCAACACGACTTAGATAATCTACTTTCTAGAATAAATTTTGGTAATTAATAACTGTAGACAAATCTTCTGACTATATTGTGTAATATTTATTTATAATGCTATTAGCGACTGATCTTTTGCAATCAATTATACATATTCACACCATTATTTAAGATGTATATGGTTAGGTAACATTATTTCATAATTTACGTATTAAAAAAACTAGCTAAAGCCCCTAGACCATCTTCTGACCGGTCTCAATGGTAGAGAGGCTATTATACCTATTTGCGTACTTCCGGCCGGCTCCAGTTGCGGTGATGTCAGGCATTAATAAGTTCGTTTTAATTTAGAAGTACACGAAGTTATTGAGTTATACATATTTTAGGGAAAGCGAATATAGAATCAGTTGTCTTGAAGTATAAAATCGCAATTTTAACAACTGGCGAGCAGCCCCGGCTTTGCTCGGGGGTTTTGAGGGTTTCTTTAATAAAATATGCATGTATTGTACATATAGATTCGAAAGAAATTCTCTTAAGGATAGTAAAAAGCGCATCAAAATCCGGTGCGTGGTTTAAGAGGAATTAGCGGACATACAAACAGACAGACGCGGAAAGCTACTCTATTATATACCAGATAAGGATTAGTTTTGTTAAAGCTCATATAAACCGTCAATTAAATAAACCAACCTATGATTATGAAAGCTGAAGAAAACATCTCACCTTAAATCTTCGTTTATGTCTTCAAAATTAGCCGGCCACACAAAAATGTACGAAAATTAAATTATCACTGACCACCAATCACATACAAATATCCTCACTTATAAGTGTAGTACAACAGTTCATCGACAAATTGCGAATGTCGGAAAGTTTCCTCTTCCACTTGAATTTGAATTTCGAACGTTGTATAGAATCGAGTTCAACGGGCGCTCGCGAGCTCTCTCCGTGAAGGTCCGATGTCTACTGAACTGAACCTGCTTACTTACTGGCATTGCGTTCTCTTCCAGTAAAGTTAGGGTTCCTGACAAGGAAGGAAAGCAATCTTGATACTCAAGTTGCGACTGTAATTTTTCATAAATCTGTGCTTTAAATATTTAGATTGTTGTCATAATTTTTGTTATAACAGAGGCATACACATGTACATATGGTACATAAGTCATTTAAAACGTGGTAAAAAGTGCGATACATCAAACCTTTGTCCTTATGAAATAAGTATTAAAGCTTCTGCAGTCTAGTATTTCCGTAGTCAATTATTAGTATGGCTCCAAACAAAGTAGCTCTAAATAACTGAAATCGAAGCTTAAGTTTAAATAATATTACTATATGCTTTTTCTAGACTAGAGAATATAAACATTTGCTTAATTTTAAAGACCGAGGTCTTAGGCCAGCTGTATAAATAATCCCATACGTTTCTCACTTCATTTCTTCTCTAAAATTAGCTTGATAAGCTCTTTATTGACATTAAGCCGACTTTACTGCGAAGACCGTAAAATAACCTTAAAGATCTTATTACAAGATCATCATACTTTTGACACGCAAATTGTGCATTCGAGTTCATTATGAGCGATTATCTAGATTTATATGGTCTTCGAAACAAAACCAAGAGGCGAACGAAAATGAATGTGGGATGGATTTATTTTTGCTGCAGTAAGCATTGATGTTTTTTAGAGATTTTAATTTATGTGGCGGCCGCTGCGTATGCGGTCGATTGATACAATCATGGCGGAAAGTAAATGGTTCGTAATAAACGGCGCACCGCAAGCCTTCTGACGGTAACCTTTTTATCTGAGCCCCCATGCTCACCGCTGAGTTAAATAAAGTGGTTTCTAAATATAAACGTCGTATCTCAACACGCCATTGGCAGGTGCGGCGAGCGTCTCGCCATTTTTTCTCCCCTTTTTCATGCAGCCATCTCTATTTTTTACCTTCTCATTTTGCACTTTTTTTCGGCGACAATTTTATAATTAAAGCTAGCGCGTTTTACCGAGAACGCGCGGTCATATCTGTGCGTATCTGGCCTGGGTAGGTGGTTTAAAAATAACAAGCACTATTTATGTAATGCAAGTCTTATTCTGCCTTATCGGGTGGCTCCGAGCCGTGTAATCTTAGCTCGTATAAAATGTATGTAACAATTTTCAATTTGTTGTTCCAATGCTGTGTCACTACGATGTGCCGCGTTCGTGACTCGGAGGAATTAAGTAAATGGAAGTGTAACAGTAGAGTGCCCTAATTGTAAGAACTCAACCGTTGTCGACTAAAATTATGCTACTGCTTTGTCTCACGGCCCATTATCTTAGAGTTAGCATCAACTATTGAAACACCGTAACGTTATAACATAATAATAGACCTTTTATATTACCTTTGAGGTTAAGATGTAGTTACTGGCGCTTTATCAAACTGTGTACACAATTAAAATGATATCTTTATAGTAGCAAATAAAGTTTATTGCAACTATAATTTCTCATTTCCCAGTATAGAATATAATAGAAAAACAAATAAGGCTGAAATCTCTACCTACATTTTGACCTGATTCACAAAATCGTTAATGCATAACACTTAAAGCTTATGCCACCGAGATAACTTTAATAACCTTTATTACTTAACTCTGACTTAACATCTTCTTTAGTTTTTTTATCTTATCTTTCTAATTCAGTTGTGTCAACGACCTCCAAAAAAAGATACCGTTGTTGGCGCGGTGAACTAAAATACCATATTTTGTTTCTTTTTTTAGTTGGCTCAGAGGTGTGATAGAATTTCGCAGGTCTTTGCGAACTCTAAAAATGAACCGGTTGGTTAACGTACAAAATCTAACATTCTAATAAACATCGCTTGGAGAATTTACATTTAGCAGCGCTGTTGAAATAAACTAACTAACCAAACTAAGTAGTGTTCTAGATGTTAATGAATTTGGAGTTAATTGAACGTGAATGTTATACCAGACTACATAATAATATGCACATTACTATGACTACATATTATTATGAGGAGACCAGATTTCAGACATACCTATATTAAAGTTCTGCAATATTTAAATTTAACTTTTCCACCGTACACACCCGATAATTGATTTTAAACATCATTACTTATAAATGTAGGTACTGTAATTTCGTAAACAAAAATCAACTTTAGACCTGTCAGAGGCTTACATTGATGTGTTGGTACACAATTTTCTAATATAAAAGATAAAGGCTAAAGTACCGCATACAAAACAGCTGAGGAATGTGGAAACGTTTAACAACCTCGCTAATGTTCTTAGCCCGAATAAAAGCTCCAGTAACCACAATTTGACACTTCATAGTTCACATGGGGCACACTTCAGTTGGTGGCGCGAAAAAGAACTAAAATTATTCTACGCTACTTTACAACACCTTGATGTAAATAATGATACAACGTAGGCAAGTGGCGCCGCTGTTTTTTTAATACTTCCGAGTTAAAGAGGTAATGGATTGGCAAAGAAAGGCAGCTGTGGAAAGCCAGTGTGACAGTTTCCACGACGCATCGGGGTCAGCCATTGTAGAGTAACTCATTGTCTATGTTTAATTGCATTAAGATTAAATTGACGTTAACGCACGCTACCGCGTTTAAACAAACTTCTCAGGAACATAACATACGGCTCATATTACTCATCTCAATGTCTCTTCGGGTCGCTTCTGTATATATATCTTATCAAATGAATGGCAACGGTAGATATGAGTAGCCATAGTTCCAGGCATGAGGGTGCATGAGGCATGTCTTCTTAGTCCTCCCTCACAGTGACAAAGCATATGCCTTTCTGCATTTTTTATATTATTTTCACAGAAATCGTATTTCATAGTAGCAGTTGACATCGCATTATACATGATCACAAATTTTATAACCACCTTTTCTTTATGTAACGTCTTTTCTTAAGGCGTTTTATCGTTTGTTATCTGCTACAGACCATAATATTCATGTATTAGAAAACGTCCTTAGCGTCATACAGATAATATAAATATCTACCTTGAACGATATTTTATTTTCGAAACTACGATTGAAATTATACTCGCAACAACATAAATCTTAATTTACTGTTACTCAGACACCCCTACTCATTAATCTGGATTCACGAACACCGATCGAAATAATAAGATCATTAAAATATCGATTCACAATTGCCGCTAAGCGTGGTGGTCTTTTTGCAATGCAGTAAAATCGTGTTAATTGCTATTATACAGCTTGGCAAAAAGATGGCTGCAAGTGCACGTTTCTCTTGCATGGTATTGACGTGACAACGCTTTTAAATCACTCGTACATGCCTTAACACCCTCGCTCTTGGGGTCGACGTATCTTCCTCGCCATTGAGATCGGATTGCAATTTAGGTCGATTTACTTTGGTAGTTGTCGATAAACAATCCTTTTAAACTGTCGCGGTTATTATCACATATTTTAAAGGCATATTCCGGCTCTCCAGTCCTACCGTGACCATGATTCATGTAACTACGTCGAAATATCGGGCTACTCAGTAACAAAAGTACGGGGTAGGAAACCCGGAACATACCTTTAAAATGTGTAACAATCGTAACGCATTAAAAGTGAAAGATAGCCCCAATATGATAGCTCTATTTTTTGTTATGAATTATCCAAAACAACTGTGAATGGAACAATGCTGTCGGGATATTCACCCTTAAAGAATTGCCTTTAAAGAATGAATTGAAAAATTAATATTTAATCATCTGGTAAATAAATGTAAGTAAGTGTATTTACAAAAAGCGAATGGTCCCTACACGTGTACTTTTCCATATAGATACCTTTCACCCAAAAGTCATTGTAGATAAAATATGATTATGTGTGATAAAAAAAAATTATGATATTAATAAACATTATATTAAAGCACCAACGCCGAACATTACAAATACTTATTTAATTATGTCGATGTAGGTAAATTAACGCCTTAATTAAACAAGACAGCAGGGTAAAAGTCCTGGCGCCCAGTCTTCGGATTTGGATATATTACCCAAAATATGCCTTTTTTTCTTACAATAATTTGTTTATTTCCTTTCTTATGTTACTAAATATGTATTGCCAATATTTGAGAACACCTTGGCATTCATTAAGTACACAAGAACTGTGATTAAAGATCAGTCGCTTACAGTTAGATATTATTTAGGGCTCTAGCCTAGCAAATAGGCGGTCTCGACTAAGATAGATCACTCGAGGCGGTGCATAAGTGCTCTAATGATCGGTATCTGGCGATCTATTGATCGGTATGCAAGGATTTATACGGGAGATCGATCGTAAATTATGTTGGTACTTGACAGCCGTGGGTGTCGGGAGTAGCGCCTCCTGGCCACCTTAATTGAGGAAGAATTGACTCCCTTTAAATACAATAGCTACTAGGAGAGCCGAATACTGGGCGAATAAAGTGTAAGTCAGAGTTTAGTTCATCGACTCGATAAAAAGAAGAAGAAGAGCTTTAGGGATAATATGAGTTTTAAATAATTTATAAGATATATTGTAGGAATGAGTTAAGTTATGTTTCTTTATTACAGCCGAAATTCAAATGCTGGAACTCTTCCAAGCGAATCCTTCAGATATGTCAAAATGCATCCATCAGTGAAAATAGTCACAATTAGATTTTCTCCGTGACTTCGTAGGATTTAGTCTAACGTAAATCCATAGCTACATAGACTTACTCCTTTTTTCCAGTAGGGGTATGCAGAGACGACATTGTTCCACTTGCTGCGATCCCCAGAAAATTCTATCGCTTTACACATTATTTCCCTTTTCATATACATATTATGCTTGTAGTTTCGGGCACTTTAGACCTGACCTTTAGTTTTGTTTGGTCAAACTAAATAGTCAGAAATTAGGATCACGACCAACAATACCCCAACGATGATGACGAGCGTTTAAAAGCAGTTAAAGGTACGTGTGAAAACCATTACCCAATAAGCGTGTCAAGCGAGCTGTTGTAATTACAGTTATTTACACTAATCAAAAGCCGTACTCGAATAACTTAAGTTAAAGGTGCCTATTAAATTTACGAGTACATTCCGTGTACGCCAATAATTCCGACTTAAGCAACAGTGAATGACGCTTAAATTTAATGTCTTAATCCAACTCAATTCTCACAGCACCTTATATAACAGCACCAAGATGTGAAGATAACGACTAATTTTGCCACATTACATGCTTTATCCGAACCAAGTACAAAAGTTATGTTATGGGCAAAGTGTAATCTTTGTAGTGTAGTATGTCCCTAATACAAGCACAGCACGCTATATTGGATAACAAGCTCAAAATCTGAGGACGGTAATTTGATATTGCGTCTCTAGTTATTCTTAGTTAGAAACCGTTTGTAGGCTACCTTACATTATGTAGAGGTAAATTTGTTTGTTTGTATTTTATTAACTTATGTTTGTAAGGTAAAGAAAGGTGACAGAAAGGTGCATCCATGCGTACGACTGACTGCCTGATGTTAAGCAGTAAAGTTCTAATGTGATTTTATAGAAACATGATCCAATACTCTAATCAAGTGGTAATTTTAATTCAATTGAAAAATTTACCGAAATATTTGGTCATAATGGAAATAAAATTAAGAAAAATTTTTGGAAATATCTAATAGCAATCCGAAGCTTATAATCTGAAATCTGGCGCAAAAACCTATCTTACCGAAGCCTACACGGACGGAGTCGCGGAAAAGTTAGTAAGTTACTAAATCAGGGACGGCCAATTCATGTTTCGTAACCTGATATACGCGAAATTTACTCATTGATTATGTTACTTGGACAAAATAATATTATCATTTGTCAGGATCATGAGCCATATATTGTTACGGTAACTTATAGTCAATGGTTTCGAGTAATGGAGAATCGTTAATAGATTGGAACTAAGGGAGCGTGATATTATAAAATGTCTATCATAGGTTCATAGTTCCCTTTCATTGGTTTTAAACTAAAATTATATATTTCTAGGTATCAAGAAAGAGGGCTCGCGGGAATCCCAATCCTCCGTTCCGGACTGTTGGGTTCACGTCGCCAAGTTGGATGCAAGAGCCAACGTCTTGCGACATGGAGATGCCGAAAACCAGACGAAGTATGAGCAAGCCTGGCAGAAGCAGGAATTGACCGCTCATATGATAGTGATGAATCTGCTTGTTTCCTTAATATCAGTTTTTGTAATAGCAGCCGAGCTTTTAGGTCCTGTAATATCAAAATTTATTTAATATGTATGCTATCACTGTCGAAATTGAACGCGATAAACATGTAATTGGTTCGTGTTCTATGTCGACAATCTAAGCACAACAAAGTCGCGTCGGACTTTATACAGGCTTCGTAGGCACCCATGCTATAGTGGAATCGGTTTGCTGAATGAGTATCTCGGAAACTGGCAGGCGGCGCGCGCACAAAGGGAGTTCAACGCACAAACTGTAACCCGCACTGCGCGTTTGCCGACAAGTGAGAAGCGGAACAGACTTTGTATTAAAACTAGCCGTTGCCTGCGGTTTTCTAGTCTGCGGATCTCTGTAAACATTGAACTGTGCCGCGGGGCTTTTCGGGCATCGAGAGTCTGTATAGTATGACAAAAGTATATAGTGCAACTTCTGTAATGGTAACCTAAATGTATAAATTATAAACGTTATGGGCGACAGTTACCGCTTACCATCAGGTGGGCTGTCTGGACGTTTATCACTGCGTATAATAAAAAAAAACGATTTCCTGGTTGAAAGGTAGGCCCTAGCTGGCAGATTTATCGCTAGGATGTGGAGCAATCTAGCAAAAATCTTGGCTTTGATGTTATCCTTCTATCTATTCAGTCCACAAGAACGCAAACATTGACGCTGGCAGCTAAATAGATCCGATCATTAATATGTTCTAAAGACGGTACAAATGAACTAGCTATACGACATGTTATCCAAAAAGGTTATGAAAGGTCCAAGTAATAGCATAATGTAAAGAAGTAATGTTACTTGGTCTCTCATCACTTGAGCACGTGTCCGGGGATCGCAGCACAGGCAGTAGGCGTGTCCACACGTGCTCGGGTGGGAACTATGCACTTTCTAACAACTATAGTGAATTTAGTATTAAGACCTCTTTCTCTGTCAGTGAAGATGTATGATGTAAACTATAAAGTCTACGAATAATGCTGGATCATCCCATTGGTTCGCAAAACTAAAACTCAATTTATTATTCGCTTAAAGCGATAAGGCCGCCTTTACGCGCATATAAATTGCTTTTTTCCTGTTATGTATAACTTTTGTGTGTGCGATAAAGAGTTTTTACTTACTTACTTATGTAAAAATAAAAATTCCAATGCAGCTTTGGTTTATAGTGTTGCTCATAGTTCTGTACCACGCTGCGTTGTCAGTACACCGTTGTCATTGAAGTCAAGATTTTGATTTTACAAGCTAGCGTCGTGCCCATCTAGATTTGGACATGACCAAAAGGTTGCGAAAATTATGTTCATGTCATTTTGGTAAAGGATACAAAACTGTATTAACCTAAAAGTGTTGACATTCTAGATTGCTTATTATTAGTCATATTATTATGTAAGTATATTAGGCATAAACTTGGTTATAATTAATATTATTATCATATTTTAATTATGATTATTGTTAATAAACTTTATGAACGGTAGACTTTTATATTTTTTTTTATTATATATTAGATATTTAGGGTAAAGGTTAAATTGTTTAAACTAATTGCTTTGAAAAACGTTACTTTAAAACAAATAAAGAAGTTGGTCGAATTGATTGGCTTAAAAAATAGCATGTGCTGAAAATAAATTAGAGACAATTCTTAAGAGAGAACCAATGTTGTGTTACGGGCGAGTCGATCATTTGAGCGTTGTATCACCAGCATTGTCGTGTCCGATGTCAATGTGTAACACAAACGTTTTATTTCCACTTTTCTTTCCTACGTCTAGTCCTGATCATTCACTTACGCGAAATAATCACAAAGCTAAGACCCAAGCAAAGGCCTGCGCCGGCGCAGCGTCCACACCATGCGTGTGTTATTAAATAGACCATATCTCGCAATCTGTCGGCTCTGAATGGATAATAACGCGGGGTGAGCCCGACTGTTACGAACAGAACCCTTGACGCCCCCTGCCGACCGGACAGGGGAGGAGCTAGGAGGGGGCAACGAGCTGAATCCTTACAGGACTATATTTTCGACAAAAAATTGTTGTGAGATTCGAATAAATGCCTCCGTAGCAAAACATAATCAGTTAAATTTTGTTGCATTTTTATTATTATTTATTCTATCTTCTCCGTCTATGTCATTTCTTTTGGCATAAAAACTAAGGAAAACTTCAAAAATATCTAAATCAGTGTTTTGTAATGTCCTATTTGAAAGGTATATGTTGTCAATGAGTGAATGTATACAACCTTGTAAGTCTATGCAATCCTTGTAATGCAATGAGCTTTCAGCTTCGGCAGCTATTTATAATATACAATTTTTTACCAGTAACGTCATACGTTACCAGAATAGATACTTCTACTAAAAATTTCCAGCGACCAAATAAATAAATAAATAAAAAACAATAAATTCACACACCACCATCTAGCCCTAAAGTAAGCAAAGCTTGTGATATCTAATATCTATAAAGATATTTTATAACTGATAAACTACTTACCTATACCATTTTATGCATGAAAGAAAAACAACTATTAAAAATCGAATTTAGATTAGCAAGTATCCTTATCAAGAATTAAAGTAATAAGGGTAAAACAAACTACATACATCTCTGGTGCCAGGAAACGAACCCGGTACTTAACTCTAATTGCTTACATGTTTTGCCGATCTTCGCAAATTTAACCTTTAATAGCCTTGTTAAAGTTCTAGCATCTACAAACCACAATAAAAAAATACAACCTGAACCTCCATAAGGATTAACATATTTGATACGTTAAAAGAGGTCTCACAATGTCATTGACATGCGGAACAACCAGTTTTAAACGCTGCGTATGCGATTCTACGTAGGACCATAAAGTTGTCGACTTTTGTCAGAGAAAACTATTTATATACTACGTGAAATTAATATTTGTGAAAATAACTTGGGTTCCAAAACTGACATCAGTTTAATATGCATCAGTTAGTTTTGTTGTGTTATTAGACCTGCAAAGTTTCAATGTAATTTGATTTGCCTTTTCCAAGAAATTGAAAAATTTGATTGTATGAAAATTACAGTTTCCGTCATTTTCTCCATACAAAACTACAATTTCATAGGTCAATTTCAATTACGTAGATAGACAACAGTAACCTTTATTAATTTTTAATAAATTTTTTGTTCGAATATGAGACATATTGGCATCAATATCATTGGTTTGAACCCCAACAGGATTTTCGTCTACTTCATTTATTACATTTTCATTAGTTTATCTCTCACATATCAAGCTATAGAACACACTGGGTATTCGATATCTCAATACAGGTTTATACCTATATTTCATTATAGGTATACATTGTTTTGTCGGTGAAGTATTTAATTTCGCATTCACGTTCTATCGACTCAATAGATTCATCTTCAGTTATTTGAATGAGCGTTCAAATTGCTTAACACACGCAAATCAGCGATTTGTCTTTTTTGCCTTTTGTTTTTTCTGCATAATAAATAAGAAATTTATGGGAAGCAATTTTGCACGTTGCCTTGTTCTTATTAAAAAGTAATTCGATAGATACATCAAATTCATAGATCTAATCATGATAATGTACCTATGTTATATTGGAATTTGATATCTAGCAGTGTCATGTTTATATTGTTGGTTTTTATTCATAAAGATAATACAACTTTTGAATTTTATAGTCATATACTTGACATAGCATATAAAAATCCTGTCTTCATAGGACAGGGCTCTGGAGCGAATTTATTCCTACAGTACACTTCAGTACTTACATACAAACAAAGATCGCAACGACAAAAGCTATTATTGACAAACATAAACTTTTATATACTTTGAATTGGCCCGTTTCATAGCTTGACTAGTTGCAAAACAGGTATAGCATTTCAAGTCTCTATTAAAATGCGTTTGCGCTAATAAATAGGTATATTTTATGAGAAGTTGGTCGTGTGAAGGCGTTTAGAGTGGTCTAGTCTCCTTGTTGTCGACTGTCACTCGTTATCTTGAAACTTGGCTTTGTGTGTACTGATTATTGTAATGCAACTACTTTCCTAGGGACAATTCGTAACTAACGCATTCATATGTGTTTCACATTGAATGTGGGTGTATTTTACTAAAATCATGGTCCTGTTTAGTACACCAGACTTGTTTGCAAGCTGCGTCGGTTATGATCATACTCGACGACAGTATCAATTCTTTTTTATTATTTATTCGGCAGGCAAACAGGCAAGTGGGCCATCTAATGGAAAGCAATTACAATCAAGTATGCCACGTTTTACACATGACATGACCTTCGATATGCTAGGATGTTAGGAAAGACCGGACGAAGTGGGCGAAACAGAGAAAGAAAGTGGACCGCTCGGATGATGATGGTGATAATGCCACGTGTGTACTACAGATACAGCGCGCTAGTGCTACAGATGCGCATAGTTCTTTACTAATTATCTTGATCACGCAGAAGTTTGACATACAAATGTACATAAACTGATCACGACCACGGCATAATAATTATTTTCCAGCTTTTCCAGATTTCAATATCAGCTCAAAGCAGTGCTGGAGATTCTTTCTTGGGTTTCTCCAAGACGCGCATTCTCTGGTTTTTCCGTAGACCGGTCCTCAGTTTTGCACATCCAGTTATTTCCAGAAGTTATGCATAGACCGCTGCCCGCCCAAGGGTTATCGACTCCAGACTTATTTGGCTTTGACCCGATTTTTCAATCTTCAGAATAAAATCTACCCGATAAAGTAATATACCGCCAAATTAAAACAAACTATAATCCTTCTACGATATATGAAGTAATGATACAATTTTATTTTAGTCGCACAGTAACTTATCAGACTGATACCTATGTTTTATCTGAGGATTTAAAAATCGGCTCTTAATCAATTGCCAACCTTACTAGGCCTGATCAATTACATGAATCAAAAGTAACAGTTATTACACATCACAGTTTAGATTTAAGTTAACGATGCAAATGTTACTGGGTCGGTATATATGCATGATTGCTCACACTTTCATATTTAAGTTTTGTTACGTTTGTAACGTTTACTTGTATCCATTCTAAACATAAACAGTTTAAAAACAAGTCCGTTGTCAGTACCTAATTTATAACTATTATAAGTTTAATAGTCAGTCTCTAAAGATGCCTAGTATTATATATATCTACCCGAGTCGTTTTAGCTTTTAAGTAAATATTTGCATGCACGTGTGTCCATTCCATAATATTGACGAGTGCATAAAACTCTTAGGTTAAAAGTCGAGGCAACTTAATAAATCATTTTCATTGTTTCCTTTACATTGATTAACTTAACAACAATGCCCAATTTCATAAGCGGATTGAAGCAATGAGCAACCTCCCGAGATGCAATTAAATTTAACGATTCATTGTGAGTATCGATTTATTTATTTCTTCTTTATGTAAAAAAAAGTCAATCGCCAAGCTTTTGTTTGGAAGGTCAAGGAAGATCGTTGTCTAGGCTAGGCATTCCAATAGTCTTGCTTGGCAAAAGCTTCATTAACTAGTCGGTGATTATGCCCATCGGCTAGTTTCGGTTTCGTATTTACTCACACGTGTGCGACAGAGTCAACGCTCTACGATGCCGAACAAGCCGAGGTGCAGTATTTACCGGCAACATTCTTATTGTCGTTGCACCTAAGTGTTCGAGATTTCTTTTTTAACCCCGGACGAAATAAGAGGGGGGTTGTAAGTTTGACGTGTTCTATCTGTGTATCTGTGGCTTTGTGTGTCTGTCTGTGTCGTTGCTTCCGAACAGATGGACCGATTTGGATGCGGAGAGGTTTTTTAGCTTTGTTTCATTAAAATCGGTTGTGTAGTTAAGAAAATATTTGAGTTTAAGTAAACTTGGCCGGAGGTTATCCGTCTTTTTGTCGGTTAGGTTATTAATTGATTATAATTGTCCTACACAGACAATAAATGGTAAATGATAAAGTTCTGACGGCTATCATAAATGAGCTTTGTTTATATTATACTACAAAAAGTAGCCGAGCATCTCAGAAGATCCATAATACAATCGTATTGTCCTACGATCTCGTGTTTCGCAACACAATAGGCTGAGCCGCATTATCGTCACAAATATTGAATAAAATACAACTCTATTCCCAAACGAGATTGCAAGTGAGCGCGCTCGCAGCCGCTCCTCTATAAATATTTTATTTACCTACAAATGGCTACACGGCCCGGCTAGGGCGAATTCATAATCTTTGACAACTAACAGGCTTTATTGTAGGAGATAATTTTTCGTAACATCACCTCGTAGGGGCTAATCTAAGATTGGATCTGGCCGTGATCACATGAATTCTTGGGCACACCGCGGCTGCGTTGTTAGATCTTATCTAAACATCTTAAATTATTGTCCCGAGTGGCTACCACGGCCTCCTTGCGGAGTAATCGCGGAGCGGGATACCAAATCAGCTGGAGGAGGCAGATTATGTTCCAGTTTATCCCCCAACGTACATGCGAACTCGCCCACAATCTATTTTGCGTAATGGCCATGTCAGTTTATCAATACCACCGGGTTTTTAATTAGAACGAATGCGTCTGCGCTCGCGCATGATTGAGATGCAATGATAACATTTCGAGAGCGAAACTGTTACGTAAATTATGGCGGCCATAAATATTTAACACTTAAGCCTGATTATTCATAGAGCCAGAACTGGCTTGACAATTACGTATGAGTGTTCGATTGACGTGCCAATCTAAAACGTGTTAAAACAGCTCCCAGAGGAAATAGCTCGTATGATGGACCAAGTTGACTGACTACTGGGTTGCCGTTTACATCTGCATTTAATAACATCTTGCATAAATTACACCAATTTACGAGTATATGCTTACCATCAGGTCGACCGTATGATAGAGACCATAAGAGACATATAGTGGTAAAAGAAATTAAATTATTCTGGAAATTATTTTCCAGCTGGACGTTTCGCGTCCAGGGGCTCATTATTGAATCGATTAGAACGGTTTTCAATTCTGATTTTCGGAATGAAAAGTTTAATATATTTTTAATCTCATTGGCTATAGCAAAGAGTATGGTACAAAAATGGCGAGCGTTTAAAAAATAGTGCCCTTGAGAGAATACATGTCTATCAAATTGAGTTTACGCGGTCTGTATTTTCATATAATTTCACTTACTTTGACACTCCATCCGTTACATTCGAGCCAAATCCGTTGCAACGGATGCTCGCTTGTGCATCTGTAATTTGTTTGAGCCTACGGTGGGTGCATCCAGCTAATTTCGCATAGGCGTTGAGTGCCAGTCGTATATCGCGGTTTTATTGGTCCCTGCCTTGAAAGCGCGGCGTCTCTTGCTAATGTCGGCAGGTCAAATTACCGACGCAGCCAGTGAGGACTATTTTCTGTAGTGTGGGGGAGCACTGACCAATGTTTAGTGTTAATGTTACAAATTTAATGTTACAAAAGTCGTGTATTTTTTATCAAAACATTATATTTAGGTACTCGTCATTATACACGGTGATTTCGAATTCATGATACCAATAGATACTATGTATGTGCTCGTGATTTTTTCTTATAGATTACTTTCTGCGCCGGCTCAGCGACCCAAAGAGGATATTGGCCTCCTAAACCGAAAGACGAAACAAAAGTAAATGTTATAAATTAAATTTATTTCTTTTTTACTGTTAAATAAGCGAAATAATTTCAACAGCAAATATAAACAAATACTATTTTATTCAGTGCCTCAGATATAATTTCCAGATGAAACTATGCCTTTAAACTTAAAGCCAACTTTTGCCACCCATCCCTACATTAAAGGGCTCGATCGCATATGTAGTTTTCGCCCGTGTCTACCAACCCTGCTTAGATAACCAGTCTTAAATTGGCGCGAATAGAAAAATAGGTTTAGTGTGCGAGAGTGTTTTTCAATCGCTTTTATCGCGGAGCGAAGCGATTACGGCGCAATGCGATATCTTTTTATGCCTTTTTATGCCTTTTGGGAACAAGAGCTGACGAACGCTTTGTAACGTGTGATTGGTAATATTACTAGAGGTGGTAAAAAACGATATCAAAGGTATGCGAATCGACCAATGCCATAGCAACAATTTGAATTGAGTGTGATGGGGTTCGGATACGTGTTAGCCGTAGGTGAGATTGCGTTAGGGCGCTTACGCACTACATCCGATCAGTGTGCGTAATAACTAATAACCAAACCGACATGAAAATTAAAACGTCGGAAATCTCCAGATTAAGTCTATATTATATTCCAATATTTACTGAACCAAGTGTAATAAAACAAAGTTAAGTACCGTCTCGATTATGTAAATTGGCAAACAAGGAAATCGTATCAAAATCGGTCCATCCGTTGGAAAGATGCGATGCCACAGGCAAACATACAGATACACACGTTAACATTAAATGAACATAACACCCCTCTTTTTTCGTCGGAGATTAAAATACAGTCCATCATACTTACCTATAGTTTATCTAGTTGGGCTGGGCGCATTATAATTATTTAGCCTAATAGGCCAAAGTGTAACTGTTGCCGAAACTTGGCATGGCCGCTGAGCAGCGATTTAATCAGGTGATATTTATTTATCTAGGTTACTTGGGTTGCTTGATTTACATAAGATTACTAACAACTGATAACAGTGTTCATTGGTAGCATTGGAACTGGTTTGGGGCAAACCCTAATAATGTTGTAACAGTAGGTATCTACTGCTTAGGCTTTGGTCGTGTGCTGCATAAGCCCCAGGAGATACGTAAGGGGCTTGTGATACGTGGGAAGGTTGTGCCATATCAGGTCATGCGAGAGGCGAGAGCCAACGATTTACGATATGAGTCAAAAGTCATTTAATTCATACACTTTACTTTCTTCGTAATGCGCGGTGATTTTTTTATCTATACTTTCTTTGCCTCCCGTCGTCTGTCTGTCTGTGAGATTCAAGAGGATTATAAGCAAGAAAATGAAAAGGATAGGCAGGTGTAGGGTAGTGGTAGTTGTAGGACTGCACACGAACGAAGTACCGCCGGGCCCACTAGTGGAATATAAATAACATCTAAAACTAACCTAACAGCAAATTCACGCATTTGACAGACTATTTTGTTTCATATATATTCTATTCCAACGGACATAACACGATTATGGTGAAAATAAGCCCTGGGGATGAAATATTACAATCAATAAGAAATCGTGATTTACGTAGATAAAAGTAAATCCTACCTAGTAATCCTAAGTACCTACTTATCACGCTTACCTACTTACCAGAATCGTTCACAAAAACGTCGTGAATTAGTACTTGATCGTGAATTATTACTTTTTACAACTAAATAGTTCAAGACGTAAGTTTACAAGTATAATAGTGGGTGAGAACGCTGATAAACTATAGATATTATTGTATATGTTTTAGGGTGTTATATAGACAGGTGCTTATTTTTGCAGGTAAGGATTTGTATTGCCAACAACTTATAGTCAAGTTTGCCCTATTTTTGAATGAAAATTCATTATTTTGACACACGATGCTCGATTTTCCCTATTTTTGAAACATACTCTTTCGGTAGAGACAATGTGATTTAAAAATATTTAACTGTTCATGCTGAAAATCAAAATTTAAAACCGTTCGAATCGAAGCGAGTGATTCAAAAATAGAGCCGCTGGACGCACTAAGTATTTTGCCCTTAATTTAAAAAAAATTAACTATTTAAAACCGCTAAATTAAAGGCCATCCATACGTTTTGGTCGAGTGATGGACGTAGAGCGCCATTAACAGTAATTTCTTTTCTCATCTTCGCCAAATCTCATAGTACTTTCTCATCTCTCTACATACACAAACCTTGTTCAAAACGATAAGTGGATCAATCATTAAATATTATTTCGGCTTAGTGCACACATTATGTTACTTTGTATCAGGCAATGAGCGAGTCTTCTTGTTGCAAACATCTCCCGGTAGTTACCCAACAATTGCGTTACTAGGGTCAGCACCGCAACACTTTAAGGAAATCGCTTCAAGCGCTGATTCGATGCAAACAGACACTGCAATACAGTGCATATAATAATATGTGCGCAAAGCCGGGGTTAGATTGCGCAGTACCACTGCGGATAACATTATTTAGTTTCATGTGTCCCCATGGGACGACCTGAGTGGTGCAATGGTCAACATGCCGGTCTGCCACGCAATAGGTCCCGGGTTCGATTCCCGGCCGGACAGAAATTGAAATGATGAATTTTAATTTCTGTGACGGGTCTGGGTGTTCTATGTATAATAAGTATGTATTTAAAAAAAAAAGAAAAAAAAGTATTTAATTAGTATATCAGTTATCTAGCACCCATAGTACAAGCTTTGCTTAGTTTGGGGCTAGATGGCGCTGTGTGAATTTGTCCACGAATATTTATTTATTTATTTATTTATTTATGTTAATAAAGTATTGCAAGTTTTTGACCCATTTCCCGGTTTCCGATTGAGCTGAAATTTTGCACACTCATGTAAATTTGGTGACAATGCAATGTTATGATCTGATCATGGAGACGAAAGGTGGTCTGAGAAGGTGGATAGGAACTCCTAAACCACGAATGGTAAACCCATTGAGTTTGTGCTCGATTGATAAGTCTTGTGAAATACTCTGACTGATCATAAAGAATGCGCTATAAAAGCTTGCAATGAAAAAATATTTTTTTTTAACTTGTTTATTTTCCTTCCTTTCTTTTTTTAAATATGTTTATAAACATCCGCCATTGTTTGTTGTACTAAAGATTTACAATGTCATAAATGTATCCTTTTGTAGGCATTACACTAGCTTTTGCTTACAAAGCTGATGTGAACAGTATACAAAACTATGACCGATAGAGCTTCCTCCCATCTGTTAAAAAGCGGTGTTTTGATATGAGAGATGGCAAAGCGCTTTTACAATATTAAGTTATAATTTATAAAAGATAATCACAAATGCAATGCACAATAGTAAAATAATAGCTATGAGTAAGACGCTTGCGCAGTCTCTCACATATACTCCGGCTATACTCAAGGAAGACTACAAAAACAAGAACGTCCGCTATGATGACTTACCATTAGTTATGGTTTGCCACTAGCCGACATAGCAAAACTACTTATGGAGATTTGCCTGTTTATTATTGCGATTTTCAGGTGCAAAGAGTGAATTATACTAGAATGTTGCTAGATATCTGATATTAGAAAGAATATTAGGATAAGGCGTGATGGTGTGTACATATTACTATGTACATAATAAGAGTGTTTTTTTTATTATGTGGTTTTCATTCATCAATCACACACGGTTCCGTGGATTTAGTGCAAAATATAGGCAACTTTTTGATGAACTTTTAGTGAACGAAGTAAGACAGCAACCCAAATACCCAATACCTAAACCGCACCAATATTTGCCGAATCGCGATTTAAGATAACACCACCACTACGATTTTTCCGAATTACAAAAGTGTGGAGTCAAATAATGGCGCTGGCAACAAAATAAAAGCAAGGCCATTTATTGTCTAAGCCACGGAGGTACGGCGGGCTGCGTGGGCTGGCGCCCGCGGCGACCTATCTCCGCGAACAAATTATAATTTCAAAATCCCATCGATTTATGTGAACGCTCATCTGAATAAAGCCCCGATCCATTTTACCGCACAACTTGCTTTAGACCCGTTTGTGCATGCCAAGGTTTCCCTTTTAATGCAGTTTCGTCTGCGGTTTTATTGGCAAGTTGCTAACTAAATTGGATATCAACCCATAGAAGTATATGGGCGGGTATCCAACTTAACTAGCAGTTCAGTTGTTTTGGTACCCTCAACATACGACCTATGTAGGAAAATGTTTGGTATCTTGGGCATACTTAATAAACTAAGTCATCATCTTAACGTTAATGTCCAGGTTGTGCTCTCGCGCACTAGGGCCCGGGGTCCGCCTTGGCCATGATCCAGGATTGGGCAGATCAGATAATTACAGTGGAGCGACTGCTATCTGACCTTCGCGACCCTGCTACCACTAGACAATAAAATTATACATAAACGTACAACGATAATATTACCTATAATACTGTAGCCGTAGGTTGCATTATAGCAATTTTCGTGGGTATCTCTACATTTTTGGAAAATAAAATACAACCCGTTACTTACTGATAATTTAGCTTTCTATAGGTTATAGTTAATTTTTAAATATAGTTTTTTAGTCTCTCTATTACAACACAAGTATAAAATTTATAGTATCATGCCATTAATTCTAGAGTCGCGCGAATTAATGCCTGATGCGGTATTATCAATATATTTAAGATCTAATAAAAGATACAAACGTACAAAAATCAAATTTTTACAAATCAAACCAATAAAAGTTTATGTAGGTCTACAGTAAATCAGTAAATACATTGGAGACAAATCTCATTAACGTTAAATACTACTTAACCCAGATTAATAGTGCAAAATTATATATTCTTAATCAAATCAATGCAAATTATTCTGTGATAGGGAACTGGCTTTTCTATACACACTAATCATCTATCATAACATGTTGTATCATGCATGCAAATTTATTAGCAGATTACGTATATTCATGCAAAATCATTTGATTGATTCTGTTCTAAAGGATTTCGTAATTGAATGTCCCAATGATATTGGAGTACGTCGGTGGCCGAGTGGTTAAGGTATCTGACTCGTAAGCGAGAGGTACCGTATTGTATGTATCAATGACTCTTATCTGTATTACTGGAAAAACTAACTGATGTTATTACGGTGAGGGAAAACTAACAATAAAACCTGCAAATTCAGGCGGCTAAAGACCATGATCCAATCTGATCAGGTTCCCTGGTAGCAGGGTCACGAAGGTCAGATGGCGGTCGCTCCACTGTAATTATCTAATCTGCCAAATCCTGGATCACGGTCAAGGTGGAGCCCGGGCCTCGTGCGCGAGAGCACAACACCAAGATAAATATTATAATAATATAGGTGTGCGTTCCATATTGTAAGCTTCGGTTTGTTAAGGAAATCAAGTAAGCAATGTAGTTTACAAATTACATTCTCAAGCAGTAAGTTCGTACAAGCAAATATCACGAACATCGTCTGCATTCTCAACTTACAGGAAGAACATCGATACCTTTGTTAAAGGTAATTGAAATTCTTTGGAAGGAATGAATAAATTAATACGAAGAGTGCGTTATCTGTGAAAGGTTTGAAGGTTGTATTTTATTGGACATGCTCAAAACTCTGCGGCTATCGTGTATGATTAACGTTGCATGTTTTGAAAGAACAATGAGGAAAAGCTCACTTAAATGAAAATAGCTTGGCCAGGTTTTGACCCCCACTCGGAAATAGGAGTGTTGTAACTTAAACATGTATGTAAAAGTAAGAAAGAACATTTATTACACAAACAACAACATCACAATGTTTTTTTTTTATGTTATACGGCAGACAAACAGGCAAGCGGGCCACCTGATGGAAAGTGGTCACCGCCGCCTATGGACATCAGCAACACCAGGGGAGTCACTGATGCGTTATACACACAATATTAAAAAGACGCAAGAAATATAAAATATAAATGTGAATATGTCTCTCTGTGGCGTCGTAGGTCTCATGTCTCGAACAGATAAACCGATTACGATCCCATTTTTATTTGAAAGTCAGTTTAATCGAGACGGTCCATTACTTGGTTTCGTTAAAATCTGTTCAGGAGTTTGATAAATAAAGAACAAAAACTTGACTAATGTTGACCAATTGCTTCGCCAAAAGGCTGAAATTTTGGGTATTTTGTGAGTATAGTTTCAAATTGGCACTTAACTACTAAATTATTTTTGATGCACCTACACCGCCCTTGTTTTGTTTTGTATCAAACAACCCGGACGACTTCGTCATTTTCTTAAACTTGTCCTTTGTAAACTTGACACCTTCCTAACTCGTCTCATTTATAACTACTGCTTGGCGGGAAACATAGATAAAGGTATTTCGTTCTCAAGAAAATACAGGCGTACCTTTTATAGGCAAGCAATCTCTCTGGTCTAGGGGACTATACCACCATACGCACTCTCAAATATAACAGTCCACTTTTACTTTCCCAGTGTTGACGATGTAACCAATGACTCTTTATATTTGACAGTTTTATGACCACTTTCAAGCGAACTTGTGAACATAATAATAAATTATAGTAACTTTAAACTTGCACGTTATGACAAGAAAATATTTAGAAGTCGGTCAGTTAACGAGAATGCCTCTTGTGGCCGATTGAGTTACGTGAGTTCGTACTACAAGCTATCAAATGAACATTAACGATTTGAAATATTATTACGATAATTTGTGATTATTCACCTTTTCATGGCGCATGATATTTCCAGATTCATGGTCGGTTGCTAAATATTACATTCTTAATACGCCGTACGAGGAAGTGATTAACTTACACATTTACGATGCTGCGTAATTTTCAACACGATCGCACCATTCATATGCCATGCATGACAGGCATTTGACATTATTATTAAATAATTTACTATCGCGTATGCAATGAGAAATAAGATATAAATAATAATAATTTAAAGATTTCAGAGTTTCTTAACTAGGTTATTCTAAATAAATTGCAATTAGAGTAATAAGAACAGTTCTGATTTGTAATAACTCGACAAATTGCATATTCGCATTAAAATACAGCGGACTATGCTAAAAATAATTTTATTATCTATGTACAGGAATAGCTAAGGAACCCTAGCGTCAGTTCCTTGGGCTCCATTAGCGTCTATCACACGGTATCGAGTGGCACGGGACTCGAACCCGGGACACTCTATCACGACCCACCTCACATCTTATGGTCTAAGATAAATTCCATCATCACGCTTATAACTCTAAAAGCTCTCGTAAATTCCACCAACCTTTCAACTATTGACAGCGGATTAAATAATTCATTTTCTTACGTACCTATATTGTTTATTATTTCTGGACGTAGGCCCGTAATGGACATTGCGGTCGTTCGAGGTTATGCGCACGTTTTTGGAACACGAAATTGAATGAAATGTCTCATTTTGTTCGATTGCGATCGACCTTCCGTTTTTAATTTGGCGTCACCTTTACTTTAAGCGGTTTATAAGGACTTACGCGCTATTGTTCTTTTACAAATAGAAAAAGTTAATATGAGTACTTACTTACAATCAACCATAAAGCTCCAACAAATGCTACTATCTTCTTCTAATATATAAAATTCTCGTGTCACAGTTTTCGTTGCCATACTCCTCCGAAACGGCTTGACCGATTTTGATGAAATTTTTTGTGCTTATCCGGTATCTATGAGAATCGGCCAACATCTATTTTTCATCCCCCTAAATGTTAGGGGTAGTCCACCCCTAAATTTTTTATTTTATTTTTTAGACAAAATTTTTAATTTCTATTTTTTTATGATACAACATACAAAAATACATACAATCCTCAATTTTCACCCTTCTCCGATCAACCCTTATTTTTTAATAGCCATTTTAGTAATTGAATCATTTTTGAAATTATTTATATGGCAAAACATCGTTTGCCGGGTCAGCTAGTTGAAATCTAAATTCTACCAGCGAGGGTAGACTAGATACTAGATTAGGTACAGTCTACAAATATACTACGAACATAATTCTGCAAGAACCACTGTGTCTTGACCTTCATAATAGTACCGCTAGGAATGGAATGTGTTCTATTTGAATATTTTCCGGGAACAGTATAATCCGAACACCTTCAAGGTCTAAGTGAATAGGCTGTTTCCATCTCCTGGTATCCATCTTCAGCCGCATCGTCACCACCACGTGACAATAAAAATAGTGTCTCTTTTTTATGTAATATGGCAGATAAACAGACATGCGGGCCACCTGATGGAAAGTGGTCACCGCCGCCTATCATCAGCAACACCAGGGGTACTACCAATGCGTTGCCCATCTCTGAGGAGACCTCTAATATACCCCTTGAACGATCCCATGTCATCCCATAGTCCAAAGGAAACACTGTGGCTGGAAGCTTATTCCACATCCGAATCGTACGAGCGAGAAATGCTCTTTCGAATTTTCACGTGGACACCACTACGGGATCTCTAGTATTAAAGAACAAAAACACATCCATTGCGCGTTTAAAAACAATCGAGTACTCACATCGTGCGTAGTGTCGCCTCGATGGAAACGCTCCTCGGTCTCCTTCACGCGATCCGTGACGTTCCTTGTGAGGACTTTCAGGTCCCGACTCTCTCGCACCTTCCCGTCTGGATTGGCGACGACACGGGAAGAAACCAGCACTTTGGCGTTGGCTGGAGCCACCTCGCCTGAGAAGGGGCCGTCCACCACTGGAATTGAAAATAACGGTTAAAAGCGTCATCGTCATTATCCAGGGTCCGCTTTCCGACTTTTCCTCCTCTATTTCACTCGATCTTCAGCATCCTCACGATCGTAAGCCTTTGTCTTCCATATCTATCGCATTTGGGCCTAATCTTAGGTTAATTGTGTTACTTTTTAGGATAAAAATTTCAAGGAGATATTAAGAACTTTACCTATTTATCTATTCATAATATCAGCAAGAGCATTCGTCATCTTTATCTATTATTAAGTGGCAATACTACGCTTTTAACCCCTAAAACAGTGGTGGTATAAGTTTTAAATGTGTATCTGTGTCTGTATATTTATGAACCGCAGGCCTTGAGTCGAACGGTGTTCAATTTCGATTTTCGGCGTATAAATTATCAATTATAAAGCTCGGAAGTAATTATAATTACCATCAGGCGCCCCAATAGCTTCGCCGCTACTAACTCCTTCAATGTGTCCATCGCGGTCGCCTTCGCCTGCTACGTCATCCGGCACGCGGTGCTGTGAAACCAAACAACTTGTTACAAATAGATACAAATGAAATCAGACTAGCTGTTAAAACAAAGATTTTTTATAGCATATCCGACAGCAATTTTATTCTAAGCCATACATTGTTATAATTAATTTTGAAGATACAGCTGGCAATTGGAAACACTTCTGAAACTTACATCTGTTTCTGAACAAGTCGATTATGTTTGTGACGTTAGAAAGATACTAATTTATAGTTAATTAATCAATATATCTTTATCAATCAATTTATCGCGATTCTATGGCCGGATCTCGATCAGAAAACACTATCATTTTTGTATATTATACTATGTTACCATCACTACCAATTGTCACATATCCAGGTTTAACGTTCACAAAATACAACATTGTAAAGGTAAACATAATAATAATGAGCTACCATCACGCCGCGTCTGTGTGCCTGTCTCTCTGTCTGTCTGTTCGCGCTAAACTCAAAAACTACTAAACGTAATTTCATGCGGTATTTACCAATAGACAGTGATTTACTTGATAGACTAGACAAAGTGATGATGAGATTGATGACTTTCAATCGATTTTTTGAAAATTTTACTAAGTTACAAGAATAAATTCCAACCAAAATTGTGAAAATAGTGAACATCTAATATTTTTCAAATAAATTTTTTTCTTTATTTGATACACCAGTATCCAGGCTTATAAAAAAATAGATGTTATTAAAATATATAAACATTAAATTCCAACTCAATTTAACTGTACCAACCTCGGTCTGCTGATAGTTAGTGGTGTGCGTATCCTCGTTGACGGAGGTGGATATCTTTGGGCCGGTATCGCTGAGGATCCTGCCGTCTTCCAGCACTAGCTCGCGCTTCACCCGGGTCGCAATTTGCCTGGTGGTGGTTACCTCGCTCTTCTTGCGTGTCACCCATTCCTCTAGAAAGAAGAGTACGCCTTTTTGGTACCATGTTCTTTTAAGATTACCTTATCTGAGATATTATCTTGGTTTTGCGCTCGTTGGCGAGTGCATGATGTAATATTTTTTACGTAAAACTGTAAAAGCGCCCCTAACAGAAGGTAAGGGCGAAACATCTACGTATGATTTCCCACGGCGAAAGTAATGAAGAAATTTTACAGCTTGCTTAAGTTACCATTAAATTTTAATAAAACTTACCTTCTTTGGTTGTCGCTATAGTATCGCCCGGCTCGGCCTGAAAAGGACAAAAAAACATAATTTAAAATAAGTAAGTAATTGAATTCTTTATAATACTATCTTTAGCGCCATCTATTACCGAGTAGCTGCACAAACTAAACTCTGAGGCAAGTCGTTCGGGCGACCTAGACGTGAACCGTAGTAGTACTCGAGGCCGTCGCTTGATGGCGCCATGGTCACTCAAAGTGAAAACTGTCACCATGAGAAAACATACAAAAACTTTTCTGGCGGGAAATCGTCGTTGTAACTTGGAGCGTCAATTTCAAAATATCGTAAACTTTTTAAAGTATTTGAATTTATTTTTCTAGTCCAATAATTTCACTGGTAAAACTCAACTTCGTCACACTATTGAATATGCAAAAGTTACGTTTATCACAAAAAGCAGTTTATGTTCTGTAGCAATTAATTTTTTAACTTGAGTGAAAACGTGTATTCCAGGCGATTGTCTGTAATTAACTAAAGAAAAACCAAGGCTTAACTGTAATAATATAATTAGAGGCATTGGATTTACATTTTCTTTTGGCACACAATACTTTATGCAACGCAATGTGTATTGAGTATTCAGTTTGTATGGCGGCGTTTCCGCTGGGACCGCTTGGATTGGATCCTTCAAAGGCTATCGACAGGTAACGGATTTTTTAACTGCCAAATTTAAGCAAGAATTCTAACGAACTTAAAAAATATCCTCACTTGCACCGCAAGGTTGCACTTTTCGTAAGTGCAACCTTTGAACCTGAACCTGTGAACCTGATTTTTTGGTAGGTACCTTTAATAATTAGTAAATAGCAGGTAGAGAAGACATTAGAACTTATCTGTTCTTCAACGTTATGTAGATAGGTATGCTGTTCTTATTCTTGTTTTTATGAAGAAGAAGGTATGCTGTCACCCGATAATATGAAACCATATGTCCCTATTTCATATAGAATTTGTTTTAAAATTCAGTTTAGAAAGAGATAGGAAGAGCGTGAGCTTTTTATTTGTATTTAAACCATGCCCCATCAAGTTGTTTCGTTTAGAGCAAACCTGTTTAATACAAAAAATTATTAAGAATTGTTTACTAATTTTTCCTTGTAAATAACCTTTACAAGATTTTACCAAAATTTACAAATAACTTAATTTTACAAAAAATTACCGAGATTGCGATTAACTTGATGAGCCGTTTCAGCTCATCCTGTTTTTACTGCTACAGAATTTAAAACTCGCGTGGGTAACATCCGCCCATTCACAAGTCGTTCCCTGCATTCAATTTTACATAGAACGCCATCCGCGCTAAGTGTCTCCAAGCGGTGGCTACAGAGACGGAAAGTTTCCCCATTTCCGCGGCTCCCTGCGGAAAAGTAGAAAATATCGCACGTGACTTGATAACCCGAGGCTCACTTCCTATGATGACATGCCTGTGCTGTTCGGAATAACAAACACTCGCTTACGACTCAATACAGTTTTAATTACTTGTCTGTTATAAATTATTGATTATGAGGAACTATATTCAATAAAAGAAAGGTTCGTCGTAACGTACCGTTACCCAAAACTATAAGATATATGATCAAACTGACTAGGTATCTATTACATTGTTTGTATCTTTCTTTTACTATTTGAATAACATGAATAATGTGTTGATCCCAGAATTTCCCACTTAATGACCTGACCCCTTCTTTATATTTTTTTTTATGTCATACGGTAGGCAAACAGGCAAGCGGGCCACCTGATGGAAAGTGGTCACCACTGCCTATAGACCTTAACAACACCAAGAGTATCGCTAATGCGTTGCCCACCTCTATAACACGTTCTCTGGCAGCAAAAAGCAAATGCCACTCCACTGCCAAAGCCACGGTTCCCCACCCCATGGAGCACTGGAAACCTTACTCACCGGCAGAAACACAATACTATTTAAAAGAGTATTATTAAGCTGCGATATTCTGTAAGGATATTCTTTATATGGAAAATGTCAGGAAATCCAATAATTAGCACAAGCTACAAAGTCATGGCGATAACCTACTTGAAGAATAAATAAAAAGAAAACCTGGGAGCGGGCCATTATTCATTTTGTGACCAAAGTCAAATAAATCCGTCGTAGCACAGCCGTCCGGCGTTTTGAAACGGTGAAATACAGTTATGGAGAAGCTATCATTTTCATGTACACTGTGTATCTGGAGGCAAATGTTAGACAGATAGTTTGTAGGTATCTACCTAATGTAGCGCAAATTCGCCACTCGATTCTATTTTAAAACGATACCAACCCGGAAGTGGGTCAACGAGCTCTGTCCGGGGGATATTAGTCCAAAAGTTGTAATATTCAATAGTCAAAATGTCAAGATTCTGCCAACAGAAATTCGGATAGCATCCATAAGTCAATTTTCACTTGGCGCGCCGACTGGCGAATGACAAATCGCTGCGATCTTCCACGAGATTTATGGCTGCGATGTGACACTTTTGACGTTGTCGATGCACGCTTGCCATTGACCTTGTGGTAACACCGTGGAAACAACTCACTATTACAAGTTACAAGATAAATTAAATGTGTTTTGATGACATATTACGTACTGCTTTATGGTATTTAAGTACTATTTTCCCACATATTTCGGCTTAGTTTGTCTTGGTAAAGCTGATTATTTACTTATTAAAAACTAGTGAACGCGGCGCGACTCCGTTCGTGTACACCTACTTTAAACCTACCTACTTATTTTTGCTTATAAACCTTCTTCTTGATTCACTCTATCTATTTATAGATATATACATAGGGACAGACGGCGGGAAGAGATTTTGTTTGATACTATGTTCTAGTTCTATTGAAAACTTGATTACAAATACGAATCGACAAAATAAAATTGCTATAACTATACTACGAGTGTGACGTTGAATCCTCGGTAATAAAAATGTAGTTTTTATATCACTCTTCAAATTAAATATCATTAAAATTTATAGATATTACTTAATTATAGAATATAGCTGGAAGGAAACGATAGAATAACTTAATCGTAATTCCTTAGAACTAAGTTTGAATTTTACCGCAAGATACATTTGTAGGTATACACACTTGACCTTGGCTTGACCACGAGAATGATTGATTATACCGTCTCGATTGTCTTACACCGGAATTAGTACCGTCAGTGTTGAGTAGCCAACACAGCCTGACGTGTCATTATTGACTACTCTGAGGTGCTACTGACTGTATAAGAAACTTTATTTTTTATTCCCATCATCATCATCATCATCACAGCCCATAACAGTCCACTACAGGACTTCGGGCCTCTCCCACGAAAGGTTTATTCCCAACGTAATGTAAATATATTATAGGTTTTGAGCTATTACTGTTATTATTAGGAATCCCGATATAGGATACCTTTAAAAGGTATCAGATTAAATTACAATATAGGTTACCACTGTTATTATCCTACTAATATTATAAATATGAAAGTTAGTGTTTGTTACTCAATCACGCAAATAATTATAACCTAGTGGGTACACTTTTTATCTTGAAATTCAAAATCATGTCAAGACGATGTCAAGACGGCATAACCGATATAACCGACAGAACACGATTTTCTGCAGACAAATTTGCAGATAAAAGCTACTAAATCATTTTTTTTTATATAGTAAAATAAAATGTTATATGTGTAAAACTACTAAATGCTGTAAATCAATTATTCTAAAGCATTGGAAACAAAAAATAACATCCTGTCCACGTTTTAAAGGATATAAATTAGACAGTCATTAACAGATCGTGATTCAGTTATGCTTGAAATATAGTTAGATACCTAATTCATTAGCATAGGAATTAGATACTTAAATTTTTTAGAGAACTAATACTTATTCCATGGGAAAAACTCAAATATTTGATGTGACCTTAGTATAGCACAAACATAAATGAAGTGGTTTAATCGTTTCTATTACCAGACATTAATCCATTGTAATGCAATCAAATAAATCACAATAAAACTCAAAATTAATATTTTTTGCCGAAATATACCTATGCTGTTTTCGGTAGAGGTTTTTTTATACCACTAAGGTGGCAAACAATCTGCTGCCTGCCTGTTGGTAAGCAGTCATCGTTTGCAACACCAGCGGCATCATCCATGCGTTGCCGACCTCGTAAAACTTATCACCCTTTTCTTGAAAAACTTGTACTCTCCAGGGAAAACCTCTCCAGGTAGTTCATTCCACAACCTTAGTGTGCGCGGGTGAATTTACCTTTGAAACCGCAGTTTGCAACCAATTTGGCTCCAAGGTGTGAGGATGATTGACACAACAGCTATATTTTTGGGCAGCACACTAAAATATCTATCTAACTAAGGTAATTTTTTTTTATGTTACTCAGCAGACAAACAGGCAAGCAGGCCTGATGGAAAGTGGTCACCGCCGCCTATGGACATCAGCAACACCAGGGGAGTCACCAATGCGTTGCCCGCCTCTAAAGAGACCTCTAATATACCTCTTGAACAATCCCATGTCATAGTCCAAAGGAAACACTGTGGCTGGGAGCTCATTCCACATCCGAATCGTACGAGCGAAGCTGTTGGCGAGTTGGCGAGTTGGCGACCTACGAGTACGATAGGATAATGCGACGATGAGAAGTAGTTCAGAAAATCTACTCTCGCAGTTAAACCGATAAGCAGCAAGCTTTATGTCCTGTTAAACCTGACTGTGTTAGTTGCACATTTTCCGCAAGCTATTTCCATGTTACGTACTGTTCTGAGAAATCCCGCTAGTCGCGGTAATGCACAAAAAATATTTTAACAAATGCATTGTCTGCTACATGAATCCCAATTTTACAGATTATCCTAACGTTAGTTCGAATTGAAATATTTAAATTAGTTGCAGAATCATGCAGAAACAATAATTTATGCATCCTAGACCTCCAGTTACACAATGGTATTTATCCTCAAGCGATTTCATTTTATTTGAAAAGTGTTCAACTCGTTTATAGTTTTATTGTTTAATAAGTTAACGTAAAGTTAAGAGTACCTACTTTAGACTAGCGCCACTTTAAAAATGGGAAATAGCTATAAGCGTATACAACGCCATCGGACAACATCGTCATCACAGCCCATAACAGTCCACTGAAGGACTTAAGCGCCTCTCCCACGAAAGGGGAGGTTATTGCCATAATCTCCACGCTAGGCAGGCGGATTGGAAATCGCAGTGTTATAAGTATGGCAATGGAAAAAGCCCATTTTCCAGCCTACGGAGACTCTAGTCATCAGACAACCACTAATTATATTATACGTAACTACGTCTAGCTTTCCTCATATCACAACATTAATAAAAACTACAAACAATTTCGTTCGCAGCTTAATCTGTCAAACATTTTCCTGAAAACATTTTCAGTAAGTATCTAGGTACTACCGAGCTTCATTTTCGCCTCCGTACCACCTACGTAAATGAATGATGTTGTTTACGCAGACTTGTTTTCCGCATCGCTTGAGCCTGTCGCGCTGCGTCCTTGCGCCGTGAGCAATGCCAACGTGACAGAGCACCAAGCGATGGTGCGTAAGCTGACTTGACTATGATTTTATTTTATAGTATGCTGGTCCTTTCTGACTAGCATTCGACTGCTTGGTTTGATTGGAGCGGCTACTCGTAAGCCATTGAGCCGTAGAGGCTTTGGGTTAAGTCACTGTTATGATGCAGTTTAGCCTTCTAAATCGATGCTTTTAAATTAATTAAAGCATGTTTCAATAGAAAGTAGAGCAAAACAAGGATAAGTGTTATCTACAGAAATCTACATAAATCGACTTAAATACTTAAATGAGTAACGTACTTTAAGTTATGTGTTTGTCCACGGTAATTTTCTATGCGTCGTGTCGTTGTTACGCTGTTCTCTAGTGATCGTCCGAAAAGTACATTTTTGTTGTTTTTGTTTTGTGTTGTTTTGACCGTGTGGTGTCCGGCAGAGTAGAATAGCACCAACCCCTTACGCTCATGGGTGTCGTACAAGGCGATTAATATTCTCGAGAAAAAGATGAAAAGTCTCCGTAGTCTAGAAAATGGGCAGCAGCATTTTCCATTGTGTTATTTAAACACTGCGATCTCCAACCCGCCTGCCAAGCGCGGAGATAATGGCAATAATCTCCCCTTTCGTGGGAAAGGCCCAAGTCCTGCAGTGGACTGTTACGGGCTGTGATGATGACAAGGAAAATGTTAAGAGTCTCGCAAAAAAAAGCTCGAAAGATTTTCGAGATATACCTATTGCATTTTTACTATAGTACAGTTATGACTAGTACAGATTTCAATATATCATATGACTCAGCACGTTTATTTACAATACACGCCAGTTCTACGGTAGGTAAACTGCCTGAGTGATATATCCGCGAGCCGTGACCCATTTGGCTCTACAATGCGCTAAGGTGAAACAGATGCACCGACAATGCGCTCCGCAACGCTGCACTGGGCACTTGACAAGAACACGAAGGCCTGTTGGAAGTTTACGGACGGGAGTCCTAGGTTTTGATAGATTAAAACTACCTATACATAACGAGTAGTTAGAGTATTCTGGTGCCGGAAACTTTTTCACGCATACCACGCACAGTTTAGCAGGTGTGGGAGATGGCACTCAAGTTCTATCTATTTTAGGCTTGAATTGCCCACAAGCGTCTTCTATAAACTTCCGCCGGCTTCTATAGTCTAACTAAGCCATATGGCGGTGCGGCTTAGTTTCGAGCGTGGTGACCAGCTACGGTCGAGGCCCAACCACCTGGAGAGAAATACCAGTTTTCACCACCCAGTGGTCCAATTCATTAAAAATTTTAAAATAAAAATGAATACGTTCAAAGTACTGTTACTGAATAGGATAAACTCGGATATAATTCACTTCTTTGGCAAGGGTCTTTGTTCAAATACTTTCTAACTAAAAAAAAATAATCATCTTGGCGTTACTGTCTTGGTTGTGCTCTCGCGCACGAGGTCCCGGGGTCCGCTTTGACCATGATTTAGGATTTGGCTGGTCAGGTAATTACAGTGGAGCGACTGCCATCTGACCTCCATGACCCTGCTACCAGGGGAACCTGACCAGATTGGATCATGGTTACACATCCAGTCGCCTGAATATGCAGATTTCATCACGATGTTTTCCCTCACCGTAAGAGCATCGGTTAGTATTTAACTAAAGTACATAACTCAGAAATCAGTCATTGGTACATGACCGTAGCGGGATTCGAACCCGGGACCTGGCTTACGAGTCGTATACTCCAACCGCTAGTCCACCGATGCTCTCAATACCTTCTAACTAAAGATGATAAATACAACCGAGTAACCTCACATATCATAGTCGTAACAAACAAATCACACAGTAAAAAAGACCAAAAACAAATTCTGGCCGAAGTCCAACCAAAGTCTATGCTTATAGTCATCAAAATCAAACTATTTATCAAAGATAGCCCGTCTAATTATAGCTACTAAAGAAACGACTCCACATAATTACATTTATGAGCGTATATCTCCAGGGCATGCCACCCTAATTACTCCGTTCAAAGAATCTAATAAGACCTTGCAATCAATAATCAACTGGCAACTACTGATTACCGAAACTAGTTCGTAGCTAGAAGCGTGACTTACGTGCTTTACGGGTGGGTACGGGTAGAGATCTCGTCTTGTTCGTAATTGTTGTAGCATTGGAACCTAAAAGCAATAAACAAAGCACCAATTTCAGTTACACACAAACAAACCCTCATTGTCATTGGCCAGACATCTATTATAGATGATATAAACATTAAACAAAATCATGGTACGGCACTTTCTCTGATGGCTGTTGAGGCCAACACGAGAAAGACAGATTGGGTCACAAAGTAACAGACAAAAGAATACGCCCTGGATGGTAAGGGAACAAACCCTGTACCAAGTTCAAAGTGATGATGCCCTCCAAAGTTTATCTTGCCTAGTTCGCAAAAAAAGCTAAAATATACAACATCTCCGCTAATGCTTTCGCTTTTACATTGTAACAGCTAAACCTGTCCATATATTTTATTTTACCCGGTGCGACTTTGATAGAGTACATCAACTTTACCCCTATCCTTTTTTGTTTTTGCCTATAAACCTTCCTCTCGAATCACTCTATCTATTGTTGAAAACCACATTAAAATGCGTTGCGTAGTTTAAAAAATCTAAGCGTACATATTCACATAGGGACAGACGGCCGGAAGCGACTTTGTTTAATACTATGTATGTATGGAAGAAATTAAAGTGTGGCTAAAATAAATCATAGCTCGAATCCTATCGTGAATACTGCAATCACATCTTGCCTACAAAGACACATGCAAGCCTTTCCCACCAGCAACCCTACACCGCATCGACCGGGTTATAGTTATCCTGTATATTCCTTGGGCGGTCAACCGAAATTCCGTGCTCGCGAACACTGGGCCCGTTTTCAATTAATAATTCAAAAGAAGCGTGCATGGGCCCGTGGAGTTAAATGGCTCGCCTCAAGCTATCGGGACCTATCTACGGCAGCCATCGATTTCGGACACACGCCCGCCTAGAACAATGAAGTGTTAGGACCCAGTGCCTAAGGGAACTGGAAACAATGAAAGGCGCTATATGGGGGCGAAAACTGTTTCTGAATATGTGAGTGGGATTTCGTATAATGTAGTGAGTTGTATGGAAGGTTTTTGAATGAGATAGAATAATTGAGGCACTC
Source organism: Blastobasis lacticolella (assembly GCA_905147135.1). Taxonomy (NCBI): domain Eukaryota; kingdom Metazoa; phylum Arthropoda; class Insecta; order Lepidoptera; family Blastobasidae; genus Blastobasis; species Blastobasis lacticolella. The sequence goes on from LR990045.1 coordinate 17,176,888, forward strand.
TTTCCCACCGCTGCAACTCCTATTAAGCCAGGATTTACAGCGACGCCCTAAGAGAGAGTTATTTGTGGTTTCCTATAATGTGAATTTAAAGCGTTTGTGGATTGTTTCGCACTTGCCTTGTCGTCGATTGACAGTTGAGTATGAATTTCAATCCAGGTATCTTTTCTCATAATATTTTACCATCACAATTTACTGGACAAGAATAGCATTAGACAAGAATATCTTTAAAAATCGATTAGGTACCTACCTTGTATTTTCTTCCATTTACGTATAGCTAGACATTCCAACCTATTACTCTAATTCCTAACCACATAATCTAACTAAACTGCCCGACAGCGCACCGACTCCGACTACCATTTAATAACATCACTACCCATCAATCCATTCCAATTCGGATAGCAGGTGCGGTTCAAAAATTACGTCCGAGCCCAAGCCACATAAGCGGCCTCCAACCGGCGTCTCCCAAAGGCTTGTACAATACAATATTTAGAGTGGCGCTAATGGTGGCTATCGCCTTGTGGGCCACACAATGGCGCGTATCGCCGCATCTAGGCACGTGGTGCGCCGGCCTTTGACAGCGACTGACACTGAGCAACGTGATAACGTGGAAACACTGAAAACCCGAGAAAACGTTATTGTGAAGCCCTGAATTTGGTAAAGGGAAGAGTAATTGTGGTGATAGCGTTTGGTGTGATTAGGTTGTAAAGGAGAAGAAACAATAGTTGGGGAGGTATGGCGGAAGAAACATGAAAGTAGAGTAAATGCAGTAGAAATGAGAGAAGTTGATGAAAGAAGTATGGAAGGATAATTTACGGAATCGTGTAATAAGGGTACGTTCCTCATAGAATGTATAGAGACAGTTAGTTTAGTCCTGTAGAGCAGACGAATTAAAATAATAATATCTGACAGGTTGTTTACTTGGATCCGAGATATTACTTTGATTATCAAAATTTTCGATTTCCCAAATTTGATTGAACGATTTAGGGAAAAGTTTATTTTGGAATATCCTTTCACTGAAAAGTAGTCAGCGCTAAATTATTATACAAATGTTTTTGTTCGACAATCGTCATATCGACCGATACTGAAATACATTCGATATAATATAATAATATATCTAACTTGTTTAGTTTTACGGCAAAGTGGCTCATTACAATTCTAACGAGAACACAGGTATTTGCTAAATGGCGGGCAGTGTTACTTAGTCTAGTACCACTTCAAAGCTGGTCTAGTTACCATAAACGCAGGCGCAGCGCGGCCTTGCGCGGTCGGTCAATGCGCCGCCCGGGTAGATCTTTCCTTCCACTCTCGGTTTCGTTGCATACAGTTTATCGCCTATTCCGTCGTCTATTTTTATGGAAACTGAGTTCAGTGAGGCAATGTAAGAAAAGATTATCGATCTTATTCATAAAGAGTTATGGGAGGTTTATGGAAGGCTTAAAATATGGTTCTTAAAAACATGATTCATTAACGACCCTTCAGACGTTTAGGTAATAGAGGTTTATAGAACGTTTATGAATAAGGAATTTAAAAATACGTTTTAAATAATAATAATAAATACTCTTTATTTATATAAAATACAGTAAGGAACATGTTAAAATGGGGGTATTTTAATGAATAAGACCGTAAGATTTATGTTCTTATGCGGATGTGTGGTGATCGTTTTAACGGTTACACTAATATATAGCTTTTTAAAAATTCGATTCGAATTGGAATGTAACTTGAGATTTTAATTCCGAAAAATTTCATTCCTTATTTCTTATGTCACTTATATGGACATTTACTTTATGTGTACACATTTATCTACATTTTCGCATTTATATCTTCTAGAAGTAATAAAAACCTATATTGTAAGAAGTTTAATATTTTATTTGTCTTCTGGCAAATATAAACAAAATTAATCGTGTTATTATATTAATCAGTACTCACACTCGACGTAACTTTTCAATTTGTCGAGTGGTTCTACCCACTGTGGTCACGAAAATACTTAGTTTAAAACAAATAAAGTTACTTTTTATACATTAAAAACAAAGGGACTTATAAAGGAAAAAAATAGAGTAACAGCTCTTCAAACACGGGTACACTTGGGCCCGTGCCATTGTAACGGAGGCTTGCGAAACCCCAACTCCATCACAGAGATTAATAGCGCGTAATGTTTACGCTTACCAGAAACAGAGTCTGATAATTGAATAAAAGTTCGTGTACCGACCTTTGTAGAGTCAAGGTAGAGCCTTAATTTCGTTCGACTCTACCATTTTGGCAACCCTGCCTTTATTTGGCGCGACCTTTCGTACGAGTTTCGTAAATGAGTGAGTATCCAATACCCGGCCCGGAGTAGTAGTCAGGGATATATTTGTGTACATTTTTTTCTGCGTTTCCTGTTTTTTTATAACAAGTAATCGAATTTTTTTAGTTATCGTCAAGTTCGTTTCACGATATTTCTTCAACTTCTTTACTACTATAAAATCACACGTTATGAAGTATTTATAAACTTTAGTGAGAAAGATAGAAAATATTATTTAGGTAATAATACAAAGAGAAAATGTATTAAAAATGCGACTTAACTCAATTGTTGCGGTGAAGGCTCATCCAACATTGGATTAATATAGATTGTGATGGTTATAGGCGCCGAGAAAGAATGGAGCTTTTGAACTAATTTGCTTTTGGATAAATAAAAACAATAATGTTGGCGTTAATCACCCAGTTGTGCTCTGGCGCACTAGGGCACTGGGCCTTGACCAATATCCAAGAGTTAGCAGATCAGGTAATTACAGAGCAGTCATCTTACCTCCGTGACCCTGCTACCAGGGGAACCAGACCAGATTTTTTTTGTCATACGCTAGACAAACAGGCAAGCGGGCCACCTGATGGAAAGTGGTCACCACTGCCTATAGACTATATACTCTATAACACGCTGAGCTGGCAGCAAAAAGGCAAATGCCTCCACTGCCAAAGCCACGGTTCCCCAAATCCCCACCCCATGGAGCACTGGAGACCTTACTCACCGGCAGAAACACATTACTATTTATAAGAGTATTGTTAAGCTGCGGTATTCTGTAAGATGAGGTACTTCCCCAATCGGGCGGCTCCAATTCGAACGGGATACCCCGCTATGCCCTACCTCTCTAAAAATTCGATTATGGTTCCTCATTCAGTTGAATAAAATTTGTAGGTTTCATCACGATGTTTTCCTCACCGTAAGATCATCGATTTGTATTTAACTAATGTATATAACTCAGAAAATAACTATTGGTACATGGCGGAAGTGGGATTACCCCAAACCCGATACCTTTCGCTTGAGAGTCGGCCACCGACGCTCCTTTTTTTACTGTAAGTTGTTAGTTATCCAATTTGCTTTTGGATTGGATTTGCAGAGGACAGAGTCAATAAAATATTATTTTTCATTGTAATAGTAAATTAGCATAAATAGGTAGATACTCGTATAGCACACAGCCACCCATCAAGGCAAGGCCAAAACACAGCTGTCTTTACCGCTTCAAATCGCGAAACACTATTTGGGGTTCCCATAACAAAGTGACTTGGCTCCATAAAACAGCGCCTTATTCACCGCTATTGTACTGTATGGGCCGCATTGTACTACGTACAATACAAGGTCCATACGTCACAATGTGTGCAGGGCACATCGTACAAGGTGCACCATACGTTGGCACCAAATACAGGTAGGTTCGCAGTTGCTGACAAACTGCTGCGAGATATCATCTATGACAAATGTAGGTATAGGAATGGCGGATAAAACTATACCTCGTTGTGGTAATATATGTGATCTAGCAAAAGTGACAAGAGATCTCAAAATGTCTTGGACTTAGTACCTGTTTAATAGATATAGGTTTGCAAATCTAGCAGACATTAATTTGTACCCATCGATGATACTCAGCTTACTGCATGCAACGTACGTACTGATTCGGGATATAACCAGACTAATATTGATATATACTTTTATAATAGTCTCATATTGCGTTGTCATTAACATTAGGCTCAAATACAAAAATGGGCCTTTATACGACTAGGCCATACAAATCGCGCAGCCGACCATATTGGCGCGGACGATGACGGGGAGACTAGGCGGATGCAGCACGATTGTTAACAAATAATAAAATAAGCTGTCTGTCATTACCGTAGAAACCAAAATTGCATAAACATTTAGGACATATCGCGTACGTCTGCATAGGCTCTTATGGCATTACCACATCTATTATTACTATTACATCTTCCTACAGGCATTCGTAACCCGTGTTCAACGCAACGCAACCGCAATTTCACATATTGATTGTTAGCTTGTGTTCGCATGCGTCGTTGCACCTCATTGGTAGTACCGACATAAATCATTAGCAATCAAATTACGCGATCTCCACTGGAGCTTGCTTTCAGCGGTAACAAGATTATAGCTTGTCAGTATGCGTAGTTTGTTTATTTTCCAGAAATTATAAAAGTCATGTAACTTTTACAGGTTTAAGATTACAAAATTTGTCATGTATGTATGTATGTAACCCTTCCAGGATTAAAATTGTGTATACAAGGTATCGACGTCACAGGCAATAACCGGTTATGAAGGAAATGCTACTAAAATAAATATTTACCTAGCTAAATTAAAAGATTAACACCAACTTAAAGGTTTGCACTTTTGATGTGGTTTTGGCAAGGTTTGAAGCAAGGTTACATAAAATAGTGTAAAATAGCATGAGTTTAAAAGTGTTCCCAGCTATTGGTTGGTGCAAAGACTCTCTGGCTAAGTGGGGCTTCATTGACCAGACACAGCAGCGATGCGACTGTGGAGCTCCATCCCAAACCATGGAGCATCTGCTTTCGTGTCCTCTTTGTCCTGCTACCTGCACTAGGGAGGAATTGTTCCTGGCGACTGATAATGCCGTTGCCGTGGCCAACTACTGGGTATGCCAGATCTAGGGTTTTCGAAAAATTGACTCGACGAAGAAGAAGAAGCTATTGGTTGGTGGGTCCATATTCTCTGCCTACCCCACCTGTGGGACATAGGCGTGAGCTTTATGTATGTACGTGTGATGTATGTATTTAGTTGGTGGGTGGTACCGTGTAACTTTAAAAAACACACCATACCACCAGGGGTAGTGGTACGGTGGGTCTGAAATAGTACCTATACCTAATAGTTGTATTGTTTATGGACCCCAACCTTAACATCATGGGGCAGGGTCACTACCACGTAATAGAGAACTGCACATTTATATTACTATGCAATACGGTTTTATTGTGAAGTAATGAAAATGCATTGTGCCCGGTGACGTCACAGGTCGAGGTTAGCAGCGACAAGTGACGGACAACTGGAGGGTACTAGGGATGTGCCTACGCTGATCTGATACGTTTTAATCGAAATCGAATTCTGAATCGATTGAAGGCCATGCGATTTAATAATGGATTGTTTGTGGAGAGATCGAATGGATAATTATGCAGAAAAGTATACGACGTGTAATAAACATTTAGATGAGAATAGAAACTTAAATAAATACTTGCTCGTTCGTACTATTCAAATGTGGAACGATCTCCAAGCCACAGTGTTTCCTGAACACCTTCACAGCGTTTCAAAGAATTGGTATCCACATTTCATCAGAAATTTAAAAGTAGGTTAAAGGTAAAATTGTGCATTGTTGTTTGAAGGGTACAATTTATAAAGGTGAAAAGGTGGACAAGTCTATCTCTAACCAACATTAGATAGTTGTGACATTTTAAAACAACTTTATTAAAAAAATATGTTCTTTCTTGTGCGATTTTCAAACGAGAGACACGATGTGTTGCTCGGACGTTGCGATCCATGACGACTAGATTATAATAGATTCAATTATAATTTTGACCACCTGAGTGGGTCAGTTGGTTAACATCCGGTCTACCACGCAGAGGTCCCGGGTTCGATTCCAGGCCAGACAGAAATTGAAATTGATATTTTATTTTTAATTTCTATAACGGGTTTTGAGTGTTAGATGTATAATAAGTATGTCTTTAAAATAGTAGTTCGACAGTTTTCTGGCACCCATAACACAAGAGATTAATTAATGTAGTCCTAATTCAATAAATACTTTTTCATTTTTCATTTTCATTTTTTCATTTTTCATTTTTGAAGCTTTGCTTACTTCGGGGCTAGGTGGAGCTGTGTGAATTGTCTAAGCATATTTATAAGCCCCATCCCTAGCAGGTGCGCGTGAGTCACCGCGTCACCGACAGGCGATCCCCGCGGCAAGGTGAGTCGCAGTGCGGCGGTCACGCAGCGCCCGGTGTTGGGTGACAAACACAAAAAGGCTCTCGTTACTCTAACACGGCATCTTGTAGTCAAGACATTAATAAGAGGTGAAGGTAATGTCCGTACTGAAAGCTCTAATGGGCAACAGCATTAACAGTTCCTTGATCCTGGAATGTCACCACGCACTAGAGGACATCTCCTCGGTGAACAGGGTCACTCTACAATGGATTAAGGGTCATAGCAACTCAATGGGCAACGATGCTGCCGATGAGCTGGCAAGGAGGGGATCAGGGATGAGGACTGCCGGTCCCGCCCCGTTTCTACCCCTTTCATTCAACACACTACGCTCGTGGGTGAGCAAACACACCAATGACCAGCACAACAAGCGCTGGGAAAACACACCCGGATGCAGACAGTCTAAGTTAGTGGTGAGCGATAGATCACCTAAGCTAACTAAAAAACTACTGGAACTAAAACGGAGAGAAATTAAAACAGTAGTTGGTACAATAACAGGACACCTCCCCCTGAACAAACTACTACATACCATCGGAGCTACAGACAGCCCCCTGTGCAGGGGATGTTTAGTAGCTGAGGAAACGACAGCTCACGCGGTCCTGGAGTGTGAGGAGCTAAAGGACTACAGAGCCAAAGCCTCAATAGGAACAGGGTCCTTTCGAGAGGTCTGTGAACGTCCCAAGAGACTAATAGACTTCTGGAAGGAGCTGGGCTGGCTACAATAGCCGGCTCTCAGTCACGTACAAAGGACCGAATTTGAGTCCAAGTACGGAAAATGGGAGCCCCCTACCTATACCTAAGAGGTGAAGGCAATCAATGTATATATCGATGGGAAAAAATACAGAAGGGTTTTAACACTCGTAACAATGAAGAGTTTATCCTCTCGTTTCTAGTAGATAGATAAACACTTTATTGCTTAGACAAAATCATAATACAGTTAAAATCAGTAAGAGACATTTGAGCAAAGACGGCTTTATCGCTACAAGCGATCTGGCATCCTTCACAGAAATAAAGAAGAGAGATAGAACAGCAGAGTTGAAAACTAACAAGTATTAAAACAATATGCCAGAAATATAAAATTATAAAACAGTTAAACCGCATGTAGGTACGTAAAAACAGTACTAAATTACAAAAAATTAAAGTTACCATTAATAGACAATTAGATTTAATAATAGGCAGACTTTGACTGACGTATTTCCCGTGATAATTAATAATTATTTAGGAATTTATAAAAATATCTAGTATTTATTATTCAACCAAACAATACATTAGACTATCTTTATTATTCACTTCATTATAATATCTTTGAACCGTAATTTAGACAATAACAGTCTCATTTACAGTGATCGTGTTCATTATTATTATTCTAATACTACACAGCCTTGGTTCTAAAGTAAAACCTGTTGAAAACTCTGCGTACTTTGCACCATAAGTACGAGTAAGAAAATAACGTGAGAAAACAACGTATGCTTGCGTGCTACAGTACCCTTTTTCTGTTAAGACGTTGTTCGCTTATTAGGTTAGGTATTAAGGCTACTAAATACACATTCGATATTGAAACTAAATACTAAACGAGTTACAAGGTTATTTAGAAGTATATCAATTACAACTACACGGCAAAGGCAGTAGCAAATTGAAACATTACAATTATTTTATGCCTGATATTACCTGTGGCTTTTCACCACGGTTTTAATAATTTTTATAAGATAAGATATTATTTCAAGTGTAGAAGTAATAATGAAAATCTTAAACTGGCATTCTGATAGTTTGACATTTTGACATATCAGGTAGTAGGACTCTGTCAAGCCTGAGGAGCCCGCCTGGGTGAGTGCCACCGCATTATCTACTTCTACCGCCAAACAACCATGTTTGCATTGTTGTATTCCGGTTCAAACGAGAACGCTACTCTCTACTTCAGACGTACTGGTAACTAACTAACATTGGCTCGATACATCGCCCATTAGCGAGTAAACATTTCACAGATAATTGTCAAAAATTATCTACGTCCCATGTCATCGCTAATTTTCGCAACAGTTTATAAATATGCCACCAGACACCAAATGAGTTACGGCTTGGCCACACCATAAGCAAGCCATAACACTGCAGCCGCAGCGCAGTATGGATCCAAGTGACATGCAAGAAACAAAATAAGCATTAAACCGAAAGCAGTGCGACTATTTATCTGGGACAATTGAATCATCTATCGTGAATCCGTACCTCTATCTTAAGCTTCGGTCAAACCAACGCGTTAACCCTGCGTGCGCGACCGCGGCGGCGGTGACGATCAATAAAAGTGCTGGCCGCCTGCACGCACCTGTTTGAACCCTTCCATATCTACGAGTACATTGCAAGCGAAAACAACTAATGCAGACAGAAGTTCCTGTTGGTCTTAAAAAGTCCTTCTCCCCATACCTAACGACAAATAAACCACCGCTATCAAACGAAAAGACCCCTGATAACCCAACAGGCACAGATCAGCGCGTTCATAGTTTACACGGGTGCAATGTAGCGGGTTTTCATATTCATATATTAGAATCTACCACAAAATCAATCTTAAAATTTAAACAGATGCGCGCTCAACCTGTTTTGGTCGTACCTGCTTTCGGTGCGCCGAACCCTTTAATCGCAATGTAAACACCGAAAGAGCGCGTTGGTAACCGCACCCTACATCGGTTGCGGTCGGGGTCCGTTTACTAGGTAACCGAGATTCTGACTAGGCTTTAACCAAAACAGAGAATAGGTATAGCTACGAAGGTAACGGTTACAAATACTTGTATTTCAGGGAGTTCATCCTCACACCTTGGAAACAAATTGGTTGCGAACTGTGCGGTTCCAAAGGAACTTTCTCACATGCACACTATAGTTGAAGGATGAGTTATCTGGAGAGGTTTTCCCTGGAGAGTACAGCATGGAGTTCTTCAAGAAAGGGGTGAAAAGGTTTTTACGGGGTCGACAACGCGTGGGTGATGCCCCTGGTATTGCAAACGTCCATGGGCTGCGGTCCATTGGCCGTGTGGTGTCCGGCAGAGTGGAATAGCACCAACCCCTTACACTCATGGGTGTCGTACAAGGCGCCTAATGTTTTCGAGGCAAAAGATCAAGAGTCTCCGTAGTCTGGAAAATGGGCAGCAGCTGCTTTTTCCATTGTTATATTTAAAGACTGCGATCTCCAACCCGCCTGCCAAGCATGGAGATTATGGCAATAACCTCCCCTTTCGTGGGAGAGGCCCTAAGTCCTGCAGTGGACTATTATGGGCTGTGATGATGATAGGCTGCGGTGACAGCTTACCACCAGGCGTGCCGTAAGCTTATTTGCCACCTTAGTGGTTTAAAAAGACTTTGTAAAGCAAAATATAATAAATTATCACTTTGTAACTCATCAAAGGTGACAAGTTCGTGTTCGTATTTGTAAAATTTTTGGGACGACTTTTTCCTATGAATAAGATCACTTTTACTTACTGTTCATACATTTTTTGCTATCCAGTATCCGGCCGGATATTAACTCGCTATCCGGTATCCGGTCGGATAGTAAATTAACGCCGGATAGGCTGGATACCGGAATGTAACCGGTTATCCGTTTCATCTCTAGTAAGCAGCTACCGTAGTCCCTATGTATCTATGTACGCTTAGATCTTTTAAACTACGCAACGGATTTTAATGTGACTTTTAACAATAGATTATGATCAGACAATGATTCAAGAGGAAGGTTTATTAGAGAGAAAGAAAGGGTAGGAAGGGTAAAGTAGGCGTACGCGAATGAAATTGCGCCGGGTCCACTAGTTTAAATACATAAGTTTTGATTCGCGAGCCACTTACGTGCTCATCAAAGAAATAGTATTTAACTGCCTTAGTAAGGGTCGCCGTCGTCGGGCACGACGAGCATATATCAGAGATAAATCACTGCCTAGCAAAATTCAATCCATAGTGTGGTATCCTAATGCACATATTTTTAGCCTGGCTGTTTTAGCCATTCGCAAATCGCAACCGCCTAGTTGTCTCTGTATTATTCCCAACGCCTTTTGCTCGATATAAGTCAAATGTCTTAGTAAACTCATATTAATTAATTATGGTGTTTTCCTGAGTAAATAACACATAGCATCATGTGCAAGTCACAAAACGTGTAGGCTACGCAAAATGCGCAATCTTGTAACGTACAATCCTTATCTTTAGCCTACCTACACACCGATTACCTTAACAAGGTTCGCAACTCGTAACCGAAAACTTGCAACCGTAGAAATGCGGTAGTTGGCGCGGAATTTACATAAAATGGCGCTCCCACGAACGCGAGGCGAGCTGCTCATTCTTGGCTGTCGTCGCTGGTTACGTAACCAGACACACGCGTGTTTTTATTGTCTTTTTTACGTGTGATGCGACGGTCTAATCAAAGGTCTGTAATGGCTTTATTCTTGGCTGCGTAGATATCCTTGTTACCGAGCATTGTTTTTATTTTTAATTCGCGGTTTTCCGGGACTTCGTCCGCGTGGGTATAGTTTTTATGGCAGCTTCTGCCCGCACGACCATTTTAAATTACCTCTGTATTGTATGAATGCTAGTACTACCGGAGCTCAAGGTATATCTCTGGTTTTACCTTTCCAACTTAGATGCAACATGGCTTACATTGTACGCTAGACTTCAAGCTACCAAACTATCAAACCAAATTAAAATCGATGCGAAGATCGAAGCAAAAGATACGGGACGAGAACACACAAACAGACAGAAAAAAATTCAAAAATATTTTTTACCCCATAAAGTTACGTCCCAGAATGCTATGCCAAGTATTTTTTCTGAAATATCTTCAACGTACACACACGGCTTTTTTCAGTTTTATAATAGAATAGACAGACAGTCGTTAGTTATGTATTGTTACATACCACCACAAACATTTTAAAGTCTTTTAAAATTTATGTTCACCTTCTCACCTCCATTTGTGGAAAGTAAGAGATAAAACATTAAAATTTAAAGAACACGCCAAAAAGGCAAAATCGTGACTCAACCGCGGACGGCGTCTCGTGAGAAAGCCGCGAAGATGGAATACCTTGTTAACCGTTTAATTAGATCGCTCTCAATAAAAATAACTGCCAAGGTCTCGTTTACAACCGTCTGCTAGACACGCGACCGATTCACGCTACAGCTTTTAGAATTTATTTTGCGAACATTCCTTGTGTTCCTCACAAAAACGTGTTAACTTTAATTAGACCGCTAACAGGTTACCTTGAAAACAAACACGTAGGGTATCAAAGTACTACATCATTATTAAGTTGAAGTACTAATATAATAATAGCTACACAGTTTTCAACTTGACATTTGGAAATAACGCGCGGTGTTGTAAGTCAACGTTGTAACATTATTGGGTGTTTAATATAATCGCAAATGTCACTACTTATAGGTAGGTATTGATACGGTATCCGGAAGTAAATATATTCAATTAGGCAAACTCTATGTGAGAAGAATAATAACAATATGATAAAAAAAATTGATAAAACACCGCCTGGAATACACGTAAATTTCCAAATAAAATCAAAACGTATAAATAAAAATTTATACTGCGTTAATAATCACCACAAAACACGCACTACGCGGAAGCACCGACAATAAAATTTAACACTTATGTCATCACAGTATTCAGTATCACACTATTATTAAATAGTCTGTGAATTATACGTTTTTTTTTTATTTTGAATTTCGAACACCTAAATGTCAAACTACGCGTTTTCGTATTCGCGAGGAGGCCGCTCGGCGGATGCTGGGAACTGCACTAAACTAAGTACGACTAAGCTATTGTATGCAGGTGGATTGTACTATACTTAAGGTGACCATAAGTTAAGGATTACAGTGAAATATTTAGTATGTAGGTAAGTACATTTTTATCGCACATGTTATCCATTGTTTTTACCTCGATATAAAACCGTGGTAAAAAATCCGATAACATGTGTGATGAAAGTGTAGTGGATGAGTGTAGTCTTAAAACCTATAAGTTCATATCAAGTGGAACGAGTAACTTTCACTACCTATACGTTTTCTGACCCTGAAACTTCGAAAAAGTCGATACAGTTAATTATTGAATAAGTAATAGGTATACTGGTCAAACTAACATTTTCTGAAAATGTCAAATCAAGAGGATTTTTGGCTTGCCTTGTGTCCGGCAGAGTAGAATATTACACCCATTATTGCCGTGCAGATTAGTGCAAGGTTCTATTAGCGAGAGATTTTTCTTAAATTAGTAATTATGTATTAGTCAATAATAATAAAAGCGTGATAAAAACATACCTTAGTAGGTAATTTGTATTTGTTCTATCTATGTGTAATTAAATTTTAGGAAAAATGCGTAAGCATAATCCCCAGATGTGAACAACAGACCTAACGCTAAAACTTACACAATAAAAAATACACATGTTTACAGATATCCCAAAATTAACCGTAAAAATGGTTACCCTACCCATTGAGTACGTCCGTCAGCTGTATTATGGACATTTTCCATTCACACAGTGGGGCAATCCATTCGCTAAGTCGCGGTCGATACGTGACGCCGTAAAATGCTGCCGCACGCTTGCTATAGTGATTGCGGGATATTTTACTTTGAGATCTGCACTGGTCTGAGCTGGGTAGGGCTTCGATAGTCGCTCGTTGTTAATGCCAAATGTTATTTGTTCTTTGGCCAAGGACAGGTTTAGCAGCACTTGTACAATTCACCTGTGGCAATAGGTGATTTTCCGAGAGCCGATTAAAATGAAAAAATTGATTTAATGCGACCGTTACATGTATAAAAATGTACATATTTTGCGCTTTCTTCGCAGAAAATGTTGTAAAACTGAGTATCTTTTCACGATACACCTTTCCGAGTAACTTCGGCTACCAAAATAAATACTTGAGAATCCTGTCTAAGCAGCGCCATCTAGTGAGGCAAGGCCGAACTACACTTTTAACATTTTAAAGTAGCTGTCTAAAAATCCGCTTTCAAGAGTGATAGGAAGGTGCTGTAATAGCTTTTGCCCGCGACTTCCATGCCAGAAGTGGCCTACTTTATGTCACTACCTATCATGACGATTATTATCAAAGTCTGTTTTCGGTCTCTTTTCGATTATCATACAAACAAACAAAAACGGCTAAAGTACAAGCCACATTTCTGTAGCAATGGTTCAACGGTTTAGACCTTGCTAAAGTATTTTCTGTATGAGTGCTTTTTCACAAGTTTATTTGTGTTTTATGTTGGTTTTATTGGTGTATAGTGAGTCGCTTAAAAATACTTGTACTTTTAAGCGACTTAAAAGGTGGAGGTTACATGTTTAGCTGTATTTTATAATGTATGCTCAACGATATTTTCGTTAGTTTTAAGAAATTATACTCACCGTACCTACCAATGAAAGGACTTCTTTTCAATATTATATATTTATTTATTCAGAAACCAACGGCATGTTACAATTTATAAATTCGTAACGGACGGAATAAAATGTTCACACCTCCTGCCGGACTATGTCTAATTACGTAGTATGAAATGTCACCGTAAAGCATGGCGTTGTTACCCGCAGGGAGATAATATTGTATGAAATTTGGAATGTTAAAATTCGTATGCAATAAACTCTTAGCATACGGGCTTAGTAAAGAGACTTCATTCGAAAATCACACCGTTGTTTTCTACAAAAAGAAAAAGAACTGTGACTAAATACTAGCTAGTCGGTATGGTTACAGGACTTCAGACTGATCAAATTGTGCAAATGGGTAAAATAAAAATAATGTTTCGTATTAATATAATTTTCAGATCCAAATTATATTTTTACATTGACTTGAAGCTATACTGATATAAAAGCGTTTGCTAAATCAGACTCTGTAATTGCTTTATTTATTGTCCCACAGATGGTGTGAAAAGTAGAGTATCTCTCTCTCTCTCTCTAGGATAAAGCTGTCTGGGCAGGTTAAATCCCTCGCTACACTCAGGACTCTACATAACTCCCTGGCTACGCTCAGGATTCAGAGTCCTTCGCTACGCACAGGATGCCGCCCATGATGGAAGACACTGCTTTATCCCCTTGGTGTATAATCTACTATTAATTACCTACTTAATAATTTGGTTTTACAACTTTGCATCATTTCACATAAATCCTATTCGTGAATTAATATTAAAAAGTTGGTAGTTTTGTTAGAAGAGAAAGCTAAACTCTTATTTATTAGTAAAAAAGACAATAAAATAATTTTCTTTTTTTGCTATGTTTATAATCATGCCTTTTCATTTAGAAAAATGTAGAAAACTCACTGCTGGACCCTATTTTTAAAGGCAGCGCGATCTGGTAGTTACTTAGTAAGTAAATAAAGCATCGCAAATACTACTACTACTTCAAAGTTTGCCTAAATTCTGTTAAATTTAGCAATGCGCACATCATTGTGTAAGTAAATCCAAGGTGATAAGGAATTAGCATTGCCAATTGACGTTTTATACTTCGGCTGCCGTCCCGTGAGCCGCAACGGGCACTTGTCGGTCGTGAGTGTAATGGATATTGTTTTGGCTCTTCACGCCAACCTTGGATGTGTTTGTTATACTATCACCGAGAATTGCGTAATGGTATGTTATGGTTTTTTCGACCCGTTAAACTGTTTGCATATCGATGTCTGCCGTTACTGTGCCTAAATATTGAGCAACAGAGGATCGATCAGCAAGCATTATTCCTTAATAATGCTGATGTTATAAATGCGATATTGGTTGTTCTGAATGAATGAATAATAATATAATATGCTTGTACAAATTCACACAGCGCCATCTAGCACCAAAGTAAGGAAAGCTTGTGTTATGGGTATTAGATAACTGATAAACTACTAATTTATGATTTTTAAATACATACTCATTATACGTACAACATCCAAACCAAGAAATTAAAAGCCGGATTTAAATTTTTGCTCGGCCGGTTATCGAACCCGGGACTGCGTGGCAGATCGGCATGATAACCAACTGAACCACTCAGATCGTCAAATGTCGTGATTGAAATTTTTATTATTGTAAGGACACCACATCACAACCTTTTCATAACCTAAACACAAATAAATGACAAAAACACAAAAACTATGAGAAACAGAAGTTACATCTTCTTAAACTAAAATAAACATCGGTTAGTGGCACTGCCTGCCAACAAAAATAAATTTAAAAAGTAATAAAAAGGATCTCGCTCAGCATAAGCCACGGACCCTGACGGAGCCACAGTGCTGAGCTTGAGTCCCATATTCTCTGATTACTACTGTCGATCAGGCTCTGGGGTAGAACGTGAAGGAATTTTGATTGACTGATAGTTGTAACGATACCGCTCATACGTGAGCTCAGCAAAGACAATGGATCTGTCGACATTGAACAGTATTTCCTCCAACAGCACGGAAGTATTGTAGAGGATTTTTGGTGACTTATAAACGCAGTTCCTAATGTGAGGTGTGATTATTTAATGCTTAAAATAATATATTATTATTAGGTAATTGATATTGTGTCCAGCTTAAGTAGTACATTGCATTGGTTTATTAACATTTTTAAAGAGCCAAGCTGTATGAAAATAATACCTTCAAAAGTGAATGATATTCGATTTTTGGCTTCGATGAATGGTACATTTTTGTAAAACAAAAATTATTTATTTTATTGAATAGACCTTGGTATACTGTTGATTAAATGGAGATTTACAACACTAAATAGTTCGTTAATTATAAATACGCATAAACTATGACTAAGTTGATCTATTACTTTTTAAAGAAAATATTATTAGTATGTTGCTTCATAAAACGATTTTGGTGCTATTAATGCGCCTTATCATCTCTAAAGCCCTCACTAGCGTTGTTCACGAGTACACACTCGACATTCGTAATTATTCTGGGACATCTCTATACAAAACCCGTATGCCGAACTGTTTCTCTCGTCAAGGCACCTTCCCACGTGAACTATTCCCACATCGCCAATACTTCTATCCCATACAGAACATACTATAGTGTTTAATTCACACATTTCGCGAACAAGGGACTTGAATAACGGACCAATGGAATTTGTTGTACGTGTATGTGCCTAAAGCGTGGTTTATGGCCCAATAAGGCAAATGTGGTGGGCTAGACCGCATAACGGCAGGTCTTAGAAACGCTATTGTGACTATCTTGTAGACGGATTGTAGGTATTCTATTCTCCTAAGGCTCATATCGAGTCGAACGGTTTTTAAATTTAGTTATTCGGCATGAAAAATTCAATACGTGCGTGACACTATTTTTTCTTAAATTTGAACCGTTCGCTTTCGATGTTGCGAATATATTATTAAAAATATTGGAGTTTTCTTGCCAAAAATCAAAATTGAAAACTTGTTCAACTCGAGGCGAGTGGTTCAAAAATTGGGCCCCTGATAGTGTAGACTTCGTACTGAGAATGAGTCAATTTAATTTGTGTAAAAAAACCACTATAATATAGATATATAGGTAGGAAAGTGAGAGATAGGTATATAAATTATTACTTGCTCGAACTTAATTTATCTTAAGGTAGCTTTGTCAAATTAATATTTATTCCCTTTCCAAACTGAATGCAAAAATAAATACTGTTTATTTCGTAAAATTCGATTAACGTTATGCGCAAAATAAAGCGCTTCTCGTTTTCAATCCATTAGTGACAACCGCATCAATAACCGTTCATTACTTAGATAAGCACGTACAAACTACAAACGTACAACCAGACACCCAGTACTTGTTACAATCATCATCCCATAACGATGGGCACCGCTAGCCGCTAACCATTTAACGGCGGTTGGTCATAAACCTCCTTCATGACTGGAGGGTTTTAGATAATCTCTACGGTTGGCAGTCAGCTGGTGCTGCCATAACCTCATCGTATCATACTTGACAGCCGGTTTGAGGTCGTAACTTTAAATTGGAAAATTTGCTGACGTTCGTATGTTAAAAAAGCTTTGAATTGATTTGGAAAATTCTGAAGCTACACTAAATCATCATAACAGTCCACTGCAGGGCCTAGGACCTCACCCACGAAAGGGGAGGTTATTGCCGTTATCTCCATGCTTGGCCGACGGGTTGAAGATATTGGAGTGTTATAAATATAACAATGGAAAACGCTGCTGCCCATTTTCCAGCCTACGGGAACTCTTCGATTTTTTGTCTCAAAAACATTTGTTGCCTTGTACGGTACCCACGAGTGTATAGGGTTGGTGCTATTCTTCGCTAAAAGACACCACACGGTAAAGCTACGCTAGGTACTAGACACTATATGACACCAGTGTGTGTTCTGAGCTAAAGTATGTCTGTCATAGGCTACTTCGACCCGGAATTTGCTATAGAAAAAACGTAAATCGGGGGTGGTTTTATTGTATGGAAATTGTAAAAATGTTAAATATAATGTTATAGTTTTTTATTATGATATTGTGATGATTTAAGAGTTTTATTAATTGAACGTTTAATTATGTAATGATTTTAACAATATATTATAAGTAATTTAACTAACGCAATATAATATGGACTGTTAAAAATAATATTTGTATGGTTTGAATTAAATGATTATTAATAACAATAATAAAGATTGTTCCAATCGTACTAGTCACGGAGAAATTGAATTTGTATATTATATCGTCGCCGAATGGTTAAATTAGCCGGTAGTTTAAGGACTAGTTAAAGGGTGTACTTTTTGGCACATACTGCCATCCTCTCTTCACTCCTAAAGTCGTCCGTTTGCATCGTGGGAGGCCGTCCTGCTATAGAAGCGAAGATGACCTACTGAGAAGATGACTAATTCAGAACATGACGTCCCTCGAAATTGCCTTAAAATAAAAATGACCTTACTGAATCGCACAAAGGGTCACATTTGCCAGTACATAGTCGCCGCTCGAGTCCTACCCGCCATCGCTATCGGTTCTACCAGCTATGTCTACTCAGAATCAGCTGCAGAATGAACCCCCCTGTCATCCATTCAATATATGCAATTAATATATTAATTAAGTCATTTCACTCTGCAGCTGACTGTACAACTACAAAATGTGCTTACATGAGCAAGCGCCTCCTCATATGTGGCAGGAGGCAGCGGGGGCGACGCGGGGGGCGACTCGTGCGACAACGCGTTGATCGGCATCTCAGCGCATCTGGGCACCTGGAAACAAAGACGGATGATGGTTAAAATAGAGACTTTTAGGGAAAACATCGTGATGAAACCTGCACATTCAGGCGATTGACCATGATCCAATCTGGTCAGGTTCGCCTGGTAGTAGGGTCACGGAGATCAGACGACAGCCGCTCCACTGTAATTATCTGATCTGCTTAATCCTGGATTATGATCAAGGCGCACCTCGGGCCCTCGTGCGCGAGAGCACAACCGAGACATTAACGGCGAGATGATCGATCGAACTTCCCTCTAAGGTATTCTGGAAATTAAAAAACCCTCAATAACCCCACGCAAGAGAGGATAAGAGGATCCTTGTAAAGACGAGCACACAATAACTGACTCCACTATTACGGACTCTCTGATATATCTCAACTGAACTATGGCTAACTATCTTCAAAACAGATCGACACAACCTGGCCGGAGTGCCACGCAACGCAAGTATCGATATTAGACTCAAATCACGTTTCGACGTCCCACTGTTTCTTGAATTGCAAATATACAACTTTTACAAACTTAAAACCACGCTACTGGCTCAAAGAACCAAAAGCGAGGCGCCCCAAGCTACTGGCCTGTTGTCCGCCTGCCCAAGCAAGGCCCAAACCTCAAATAAACAAAGTATACCTACAGTTACCTACCACCATTGACATAACGTCGCAAAGGAAACCAAATACCAAAAGCAAATAGGAGTTTATTATCTTTAATTCTCAAAACACGACACGACTCCTTATCTTGCGCGATCGCTCGCGTCCATGTTTAACAGGAACAAAGCTGTGGACTCGGACGCCGAATTCACGAAATAAGAAAAAAAGAATAAAAGTTCCGGCAAAAATATGTGTTCTCTATTTGAAGTAGGTAATGATTTCTTATCTGATTATGTTTCACGTAGGTGCTTTGTGGTTTAACGATATTGTTCTGGCTGTAATAAAGCTGTGTAAACTTTTATGATAGATCATTTCATTATTTCAGGCCTTTGCCCTGCAGTGGGATAATTCAGGCTAATATAATAATAATTTCATTATTTCTCTGCCTAACCGTATAGGATACTGGCGTAAGAGCTATTTTCATTATTATAATTGGCAGTATTTGTAATAAATAAAATAAATAATACAACAAATGGACATCTTTATGCGCCATAGCAGGATCACGTCACGTCTTCAGCCCGTAACAATCACCTGCTGGACCAGAGCCTCCTCCGCATTCATCTACAGATTATTCTCCATTATTCGGCCATAGGTACTACAGATTTGCCTAGGCATTTAAAATGAAAACCAGACCGGGCCGAAACGCCTGAACACTCACACTTCAACGTTCCTCACCATCGAAACTATAATTTATAATATGAAATGTTTTTTTTATTAAACCATATTCAATGCCTTGTAATGATACAGAACAAAACGTAAGACCACTAGTATGACACCGGCTTGTAGGCTGCTACTGTGTCAATAAGTTAACTTCTTATTCGAGTATTACATATTACATTGCGGAGTTTGCTA
This sequence comes from Blastobasis lacticolella, assembly GCA_905147135.1. Classification (NCBI taxonomy): domain Eukaryota; kingdom Metazoa; phylum Arthropoda; class Insecta; order Lepidoptera; family Blastobasidae; genus Blastobasis; species Blastobasis lacticolella. Next base: position 17,196,719 of record LR990045.1, read on the forward strand.
AATGACATTTCAAAGTAGTTTAGGAAGAAATGCGCAATGTAAGCCGCCGCAATGTTTACGATAGTTTTTACGAACAAGCTAGTACGGTACAAATGTTCTGTGACCTTGAATCTGTATGGCGTCTATGTGACGACTGATTAAATACCGGCCGGCTAGATGAAAAAATATTTTCAAGAGATATGGAGCCCGCTTAAAGTAATGGAGACAATTTTATGACTTGTAGCCGTTCCCAACAGCTTTCACCCGCACACAGGGGTGTCTCTTAAAATTCATCTTTCCGGGATCCTTTTATTTTCTCGAGATAAAAAAGTAGTCTACGTCAATCGAGAATTATGTCTTAGCGTTAATGTCCCGATTGTGCTCTCGAGGGCGAAGGCCCGGGATCCGCCTTGATCATGATCCAGGATTTGGCGATCAGGTAATTAGAGTGGAGCGACTACCATCTGACCTCCGTAACCCTGCTACCAGGGGAACCTGACCAGATTGAATCATGGTTACAAAATCAGTTGCCTGAATTTGCAGATTTCATCACGATGATTTCCCTCACCGTAAGAGCATCGGTTAGAATTCAACTAATGTATATAACTCAGAAAAGAGTCATTGGTACATAGCCGCAGTGGGATTTGAACCCGGTACCTGTCGCTTACGAGTCGGATACTCAACCGCCCGGCCACCGACGCTCTCAATCGAGAATAATGTAGCTTCCGATAATTGAACGAATTTTCAATATCGTTTAAATGGTTTTTGAGTATATTCATAACAAAAATTTTTGCCAGCGAGTTCGTCAGCGTAAAATTCAATACTACGTTCTGGAACTGTTCCGATTATTCTCGCTATAAATGCAGCTTTATACAGATGAAACCATTTTAAATCGGAGAGTAGTAATTTAATTCAACCAATACAATCTAAACCCAAACAAACCTATAGACGGGCCACGCCATATTAGAAGTTTAGGCTTCAGATGGAAATCTGACTAAGTCTAAGTCTCAGATGGTCGGATTCCAATCAAATCTTTTCTCTTTATAATATCAGTAGAGTAGACTAGGGGTTAGGGGTTCTATATAATTTTCATAGACAACGGCTTTGAAGAGCTAAAATTTTATTTTTTCTTTAACAATCGGCCGTTTTTAGCATAACTTTAAGTTTTACCCATACTTAGATGTTGTTTGTGAAAATATAGCTATTTAAAAATAGTTCATTGCTATTTAATAATATTATATGGTAAGTGAGAATTGATTTATAATACAATTTATAGCAACCACATCGTACCTTTTAACAGCGAATAAATAAAATATGAAATATCTTTTCCTTAAATGGCAGCACTTTCGCGAAGGCCTTAAAACGATATCCCATACGTTAATGTAGCTCAATGTTCATTACATGGACTGGCACCGTGACTAACCAGCCACGACACCATAGATATTTATTACTTCCAATGTATTTGCAACAAGTTAATGAATAATGCTAATGACCACCACTCACTAAGAATCTTTAATAGTATCGATGTTATATTTTACGCTATAACTCTAATAGTATTCTGCATTTATCGACATGATTGTATACTGTTTTAAAACCTCTAAGTACAGTAGAAATATTTGTATAAATAAATACACACAGTGCCATCTAGCCCCAATGTAAGCAAACCTTGTGTTATGAGTGTTAGATAACTGCTAAACTACTTTTATGCTTTATTACACATACTACACCCAGACCCGTAACAGAAATTAAATTCATCATTTCAATTTCGGGACCTCTGCGTGGCAGACCAACCACGTTGTTAACCAACTGAACCACTCCGGTCATCAAAATTACAGTTTCATTTATCGAAATTGCTAAATATATAATATTTAATTACAATTTTCACCAGTCCATAGTCTAATTCACGAGGTACGGAACCGGAGAACTATACCGATACCGACCCATATCTTGCATCATTATACCGCATGTGAAACAAACAATAGAAATAAATATAAAAACAACGTAACAACTTATAGCGTTTCTTAGTGCAAACGTGCAAATATTTCATGTTAATTTTCACGTACAAAAGTACGAAAAATAAATATTCCCTCTGTTTAGGAAGGAACAAACAATATATGTTCCCTTTCACGGAACTTTCTTAGCAAAAAAAGCCTTTAAAAGCTTTCCATCAATCAGCCCGACCGCCATAAAAATAGTTTGTATACTTGTGTTTGTTACACTGAGTAGCATAAAAATACATTTTATAAAACGGATGGACTTATATTCTAACTTTTATTACCAAATGTGAGCTTCAAAACGAATCGTTAATAAAGCGTATCCAATTAGTGTACTATCAGATATGTTATGGCTTTAAGTCCTCGTACCACCCATCCAGGTGGCCACAAGCCAACAGGTGGGGCTTACGGTAAATGAAGATGGCACGGATAATGATACAACGATGAATACGTGATATGCATGGGATAGCAACTTGGAAGGAGTCATTTTGCTACCGGAATTCAGGTGTGGCAAACCAAATATCTAACTCATTATAATTCCCAAATAAATACAATAAAACGGTCAATGCCTTATACGCAAGTTTTGTTCGCGATATATTTTTACAACCTTGACAGAAACGAGCAGCCTGATGGATAGCGGTAACTGTCACCCATAACATATACGTTTCATAAATCCTCGTCCATACGATCTAAAGTATTTTTTGTCTTTGATCCGCACCCCATTCATTGGTCTTTTGTCTGCTTTTATTAAATTGAACAAAGTTTGACTATAATTTTATGCAACAGTTTAAACTTATTTAATCGTTAGGCACTATAGTAGTGCGTGTTGTGTTGTTTTAATTTAGATTTTTAGTTTGACATATTGGTGTCACTTTTACATATAAAGTCTTTCGTAAAATCACTACAGTTTAATGGAAGCCACAACATAAAAAGAAGAAAAGAAGAAGTAGAAATGGCAGTTTTGTTTCACCCGCATCCTTACTCATACCCATGGACCTATTGTTATTAACCCCATACCTAAAACTACCACTTCTAACACTTGTTGCGCAGCTATTTTGCCATTAATACCAGTTCTACGTGTGCCATAGTGCCAAACTGTGTGAAGTTTGGGACACAAGAAGATGAACATGGACAAGACGAAAATTGTCGAATGTCCATCTTGTGCCTACTCCAGTGACAGTTGGAGGCACTCCACTTGAAGTTGTTGACGATTATACTTACCTTCGACAAATAGTCCGGCTAGGTAGGTCCAATTTCGAGAAAGAGGTCAATCGACGAATCCAACTCGGTTGGGCAGCGTTCGGGATGCTACGCCACATATTTTCGTCCCAATTACCGCAGTGTCGCAAAACGAAGGTTTTTAACCAATGTGTGATGCCAGTGATGACTTACGGAACTGAAACGTGGCTGCTCACTGTGAGCCTTATAAGAAAGCTCACTGTTACCCAAAGGGCAATGGAAAGAGCTATGCTTGGAGTTTCTTTGTGCGATCGAATCAGAAATTAGGAGATCCGCAAGCGGACTAAGGTCACCGACATAGCTCTAAGGATTGCCAGACTGAAGTGGCAGTGGGCAGGGCACATAGCTCGAAGAACAGATGGCCGATGGGGCAGTAAAGTCCTCGAGTGGCGACCATGTACCGGAAGACGCAGCGTGGGTATACCGACGACCTGGTAAGGATCGCAGGTACCAGCTGAATGCGGAAAGCACAGGCCTCTATCTCTGGGGGAGGCCTATGTCCAGCAGTGGGCGTCATCTGGCTGATATGATGATACACAAAACCACTATTGCTAATATGTTTAGTAAATAATTAGCAATAGTGGTCTTGTGTATTTTTAAGAAAAAAAAAAAAACTTTCTGTAATAAAATTAAAATCGGACAACCTATATACATCCATAAAAATCTTAAAAGGAAACTGTCGATTACCCACATGCAGGTATAAACACGGACCACCTCCGTGGTATCATTTCCTCATCAGCGAGCTGCCATTGCGCATCTGAATTATAATAATGGACATAGAATGCGTAATTGATTACAGTGTACAATGGCCATATATGGATAAAGAAACCGCATCATCATTACACTGGTATGTAAGGTGTATACGAGTATATTGGATCCTCGAGCGGGAAACGCGCGTGCAAGGCTGAATAAGCTAATAGCATTTTACTTGATTTTTTTGTGTCATAATTGCTTAATTTATTTTTTCTTTTTGTTGAACGATGACACTAAATGATTTGGCACTTTGTTTTTTAATACCAGGCACTACTCGAATGAAAGGGTTGATAATCTAATCGAATGGCTGACGGGTTAGTAATCGCAGTATTAAAAATTTACAACAATAACGCTATAACAGTCTATCTGTAGGTATAGAGGGAGGAAGAAGCGCACTATTTTATAGCGGTCACCACGAGACAACTTATATTTAAATACAACCGGTAACTATCGCTATACCCATTAAAAAATTAAAACCTATAAGAGCACATGACATCTACTATTAAGTTTACTTTAAAAAACACATATCGGTCTTTTAGTTATCACCAGGCTTTTGAAGTAACAATGGTGCATACTTGAAAACATTGATTACAAAATCATCTCATCTTGGCGTTAACGTCCAGATTGTGCTCTCGCGCACGAGGGCCTAGAGTCCGCCTTGACCATGATCCAGGATTTGGCAGATAAGATAATTACAATGAAGCGACTGCCATCTGACCTCCGTGACCCTGCTGCCAGGAGGACCTGACCAGATTGGAGCATGTTTACACATTTAATCGCCAGGTTTCATCGCGGTGTTTTCTCTTACCATAACCGCATCAGTTAGTATTCAAAAAATGTATATTACTCAGAAAATTGTCATTGGTACATGGCGGCAGCGAGTCGGATATCTTAACCACTGGGCTACTGACGCTCCGATAAAATAAGACAAAGTAAATTTACATAAACAGATCGCACAGTGGATACCGTTACACACTGTATAGGCCGAAATTCAAAATAGGTCCCAAGGGATCATGGTTAAAACCATGATTATTCAACGAATTTTATGAGGGCGAAGCTACGAGTGGAATCTAGTAATTTACATGAATGCCCGGTCGGCTTAAGTAATCACCGTATCCGCTACTTAAAATTTTCAATTATCTTACGATGTTCGTTATTGTATTGAGTATTTAACAGATTTCACTTGAGCCGAGGTTACAACATTTATACGTATAGTTATAATTACATATAATCTTTTCCTTCCAACAGAACATGTTTTTCAATGGTGAAGTGGCCATCGACCGAAAATTAACGAAATTGGCTTATCATAGAACCCATATTAAACGCAGTACAGTACGTTCACTTAGAAGATGAGCATAACGCTACTTTTTGTTTGTTCATGGATGTAATTATCAATAACAGTCATATCCACACATAAAGCAATTTGACCAGCCATGTGGCAATATAAAATTACGGATAAGGTTTCTATCTAACCTTACTTCTTCTTAAATTACTCTATATATTGTTGTAAACCGCATTAAAATCCGTTGCGTAGTTTAAAAAATCTAAGCGAACATAGACACAGATGGCGGGAGGTGACTTTATTTTATACAAGTTTATATTTTTTTCCTTTAGGTATTTCAATAATATCACGTTGTTATGTTCCGGTTTAAAGAAGGAGCTAGAACTATAAGCAATCAAAGGCAAGGGACATGTTATCTAGTGGACTAGACTCATATTTTTTGTACTCGGAAAGCGCCGCCACTGATTTCTCGCTCCGCTCGACCGCTGTAACTCCTGTTTAGACAGAATAAAAACGCTTACTGTAACGAAATCCATAGCAAAAATTTAAAAGTGAAAGGTAGGAGAGAAAGAATACAAAGTTTCAAACTTATTAACAACGCCTGCCTGCACTGCCTGTCTAAATTATTTTACGGACCTATTTTTTTAACTGCAGATGGACAATCGTTACCGCTTTAGTGTGCGGTGGCGTTTCGTGGTTCGTTGGGCGTTCTCGACTTTTATCACCAAGGCCCGATTGCACTAAACTTAGGGGACTCAACTTAAGCGTCGCCTAAAGACTAAAATTTAGTGAAATCGGGCTTCTAATTAAAATTACTATTCTAAGGGTAACATTCCAAAAGGCCAGAAAAAGCTCTATCAAAAAATCTTTTCACTGGATACGGACAAAAACTTTTAAATACCTATAGGTAAGAAGAAACCTTAACTTTACAAGGGGCTACGCAACCTTCCTGCCCAAGCGAAGCCTCTCGTGAGTCACTCTCCAACTGACCTCCCTTGTTACCGAAAAGGAAACCTGTCAGCGGGCGACACGCGTAGGCACTTTCTTCATTTGGTGCCGAGTTTACAAGTTGCCGGGGAAACGAGTAAGTTTGTACGTCGACGCAAGTCCCCGCTTAGCAACCGGACAGAAAACGTGTAGTCTACTCACAGAACAAATAAATGGTAGTGTACATGAAGGTAGCTTTCCAATCTGCTTGAGTCTACCCTTCTGCGTGCACACGACGCGGTGACTACGCGGGTGCGACACGGTGACCGCGCGATCATTATGAAATAAGGTTTTTGTCATCTTGTCTGTAAGTCTAGGAAAATTGCATAAACGTTTGGGACATGGACTCCAACTTATATAAAATAGGTACGACGATTATATAATAATTTGGTGCGAACTTTTGTATTTTTAAGTCAGGAATTTCATATGGCCTATTACCTACGTCACTAAGTAAGTTTCTGTATTCTCAGCCAACTACCCTTTAACTTGTCATCTGTTAATAACATAAAAAAGTTGTTATACGAGAATGTGTCTTCTCTTACTTTTTCTGAACTAATGAATAGAGCAATGGGTAGAGTCACTGATAAGGAATGTTAGGACTTCCGTTTTATTCATATTATTAGACGTTTATTAATCATATTTTAGCAATTATCTGTTTTTTCTTTATCCATCACTGAAATGAAAAAAAGTGTTAATACATACTATTGTTAAAATAGGCTTAATAAACGTCAAATAACTTTATGAATTAGACCATTCGTTTGTAGGTACCTGGCCGTGGCAGCTCGCTAGATTCCACATAAGTTTGTACCTACCTAAAATGACTATATGCTGTTCTCTGTAGTCGAACTCAAGTAACAAACGGCAATGTGTCAATATCAAACCACTACAGTACTTGCCCTAACAAAACACTATACCGATACACATCACGGCATAAACAGCGAGAAACATTATTTGTAACTGTAAATTTATTCTAAAATCACCTTTCAATAGACGAGGAAGCACTTAGAAGATTACTCAAACACTTTGCTTACACAAATTACGCACTATGTCACAACCAGAATGTTCAGGTATTGCGTTCGAACCGAGGAGTGTCCAGCCGAAGTTCGGCTCTCACGAACTCTGCGTAGGTGTGGACTCTACAGTCAAGCTATGTGAGGTACAATCGGCATGTGCATGGCAATATATCTCTATATATCTATAGTCAATATAATTTATTGCAGGTAGTCTGACCAGTTAGTAACAGTAAAATGTCAGTGCGTTTTCGTCAGTGTGTGTCAGCGAGTGTGTTTCTCTCCTGCACAAACTATGATTTATTTATTCGTATGATGTTTTAACGAATTTCATCTATTTTCTTTCGTATACTTATTTAAAAAAAGGAAATAATTAACCATTTTTGTACCTACTTCCCATCCCAGCCCTCACCTCCAGCCTTTTCTTATTTTTATGTACAAACGAGCAAACACACTACCTGATGGAAAGAGGTAACTGTCGCCCATAACATCTACGATAAATGCATTTAGGTTGCTGGCAATAAAATGCGGAGCCACAGGTGAGTTGTCACAGTGAAGACTAAGATGAATTTCTCATGCATATCTCAACTGCGAAGGCTACCTTATCCTTCAAACCGAAACACAACAATGCAAGCAATGTTTCTTGTCGGCAGCAACCAATAAGGAGGTGGTACTCACCCAGGCGGACTCCTCGAGCTTAACAGAGTCCTACCACGTGATAAGCCTAATTTAAAGAGCCTAAGATCTATGGCGAGTTGACTACTTATACGGATATTTGTGCATAATAGATTGCTAGAAAAAAAAAATTAATTATACAGATAAAACGTCAATTTATGTAACCTCAAGTATAAAAACATAATTTTGTATTGCTTGCAAATGAGACTCAATAAAAGTTATTTTGCTGACCTTACCAGCGCTTGCGCAACCCAAACTCCTCCTCGAATATCCTCCCGTGGTCCATACGCAACGTTAATTGTACGATTCAACAAACTAATTAAGCGTGAAGGTTGAACATTTGTATTAACTTCGCACCGATTTCATAGTGAGCATTGTCAATTATTTTTACCTGAGGTTTCTAAAAGTTTAACAGAGACAAAGTGTTTTCGGGTTTCTAGGCCGGCATTGACCCAGCAAATCCCGGCAGCGACAAGTAAACAATACTTACATATTATAAACTAGCTTTTGTCCGCGACTTCGTCCGCGTGGATATCGTTTTAACGCAGTTTATCATTTTAGTAGTGGGCCATTTCAAACAACTTCAGTATGGAAAAAGCTTTATTATAAATAATCGTTCGACGGCGGTTGTACCAAAATATAGGTAAACGGCAATAAGGCTTGCATTACAGCGCAATATTTCACGAAAACGACAAAGCTCACTATAAAACAAATTGAGTTTCACACACTTCTAATTACGGCACCATCGGAACATTTGTAAGTGTTGAATCGATGGTATCGGTTTTCGTAATCTCGCCAAACACGTCGATATCAGATTCAGAATCTATAAATAATTCATGAGGTCTCGATGCCACAATAGGGACTGTGGAATCAATATTTATGGACCTCTTTGTACGGGGAAAAAATTACGAAACACGAACCGTCAAATCGGGGTTTGGCTGCGATCCTCACTCGGTGAATGCAAAGAAAAACACAATACTTAACATAATATTGACCAATCATGAGTTGTTTTAGGACGGCATCAGTACTTAATTGGATGTTTGTTAGGATCAAAGCGGTTACCGATCCCGCCAATTAAATTTTAATATGGTCAGCAATTTACATGTATGTGCTAAGGAGGGGGATTTTTTATTTTTTTTTGTGTGTTTCCAAACTTGTGCTGGAGTTTAGTCTATAAAATAGTTAAAACGTGTTTCACGATTTTTATTTCGTAGGTGCATACAGATGTTAGTTCATAATTTCTAAGTTTTTTTTACAAATTTATGTTTTAACCTAATTTCAAATTCCATTATTTCATAGAGTCATCTCTTCCTATTAGCGCATAGTACCTACATTCTAAGCTCCAACTTTTTAACAACTGATAAAATGTAACATCCACATGTTTTCTGTTCAACCATTATGGGCCAGATTCATCCACACGAGTCTATAAGGAGTCTATTGTTCCTGACATAGCTACTCGCGTGTGGTCGTCATACAATGCATCGCAGTGGCGGCTCACTTGTTATAATAGGTACCTAAAAAATAAGCACCGACTATGTTTTATGTGCTAACTCCGGTAGCAGCATAATTTGATGGGTCATCTCATTTCGTTTTTAATGTGATTTGATGGCTATTTTTATGGAGTTGTGTGTGTTTTATTAAAAAAAAAATCGTTTTATTTACTATTTCGCTATGTCCTTCGTCTATCTATGTTATCATTTCCTTTCTAAATGTCTTTACATACGATTGTTTAATTATTCATTCTAAGGTGACCATACATATTGTAGATACATTAGGTATTATAAATCCAATTTAAACATAGCTATAATATTATATAGGAAAATTTTTCTTCAACACTTTTCAAGTAATACAATACAACAAATTATAAAAATGCAATCCAGCCTACCAAAAAAAGACTCTTAATCTAACTATATATTTAATAAAATATATATTTAATATTACTGTTATAATATTATATTAGTTATTATTAAGTCTTAATATCACAATCCAATATATTGCATATCTACTTTAAAGCCTATTTCGTTCCACCGCAAAACGCAATCACCGACAATTACCGACCATCCACCGATATTTTGTTTTGGCTCACAAATTACATCAAATCATCTCAACATTTGATATACCATGATTCCCAGAAATCTTTCCAGTAATGATTCAAGGCTTCGCTACCTGCCGATTGTTGGGCTCGGCCTGGGCGGTGAAGGGTCTTATCCTTTGACATTTGGTCCTAGAGTTGCATAAGTCTAGCTGGTTCCCATCGCGGTTGTATGAAATAAGCCTTGAAATTATGCAATGACGGTATTAGATTATTGTAGTGGTAATCATGCAAGTATTTGGCCCTTGTGTTAAAACAATTACCAGCGGGATCTTGCGGTTTTCACCCGCATGCAGTGTGGAACACTGCCGGAATCCTACTATTTTTGAGGGGCCAATAGTATCCTATGACATTGGGAAAATATCCGAATTGATTTAGTAGTTTGGGATCCCAAACTACTGAATCTTAATCATCATTAAGGCATTTACGAATTTTTATTGATATCTTTTTTTGACTTGTAAAATTGTTTATTTTCAACATTAAACTATGATTCAACTATACCTAATACTAAAATTAAACGTGGGAAATAATGCTTGCGGCATGGCCACGAGTGTAGTTTTCAAGTCATCGTCGTCATCATTATCCGAGCGGTCAATCCTGGCTTCTGCCAAGGTACTCTTCGTAGTTTTTAAGATCTGTTTATGTGACCGTAGGCTTTAAATTGCTCCATCACCACAAAGCCGTTTGAGAAATTTATTTTTAAAATTGAAACTATAGCGTCGGCTAATAGAACACGTCTCAAAAGCTCAAGAGTACCGGTTCTAAAAGTCGCAAAGCCAAGACCCAAAGGTTACATGGTAGTGATCGCAATAATAATAAACATAAATCAAATTTAGCCCAATGGGGTCCTTAACATGGCCGAATTTACATGATGATGTCACCACGGCATGGGTGCAGCGAACAACAACGAACTCGGCGACACTAAGCTGGTTTCGAAACTCGAGATTTCTGCAATTTTACAATGCTCACAAGACTTGTCTATATTCAACTTTCTAGTAAAAGTAAGTAAGTAAAAACTCTTTATTGCACACACAAAAAATTATACATAACAAGAAATACGAAAAACAATTTATATGCACTAGCTAAGATTTTTGTTCTGAACTCCAAAGTTATTGAAGCCTATTAAAAACACCTTTATTTATTTATTCCTTTATTATTCATAGTTGCAGTGGGCAGGGCGCATAGCTCGCAGAACAGATGGCCGATGGGGCAAGAAAGTTCTCGAGTGGCGACCACGTAACGGAAGATGCAGCGAGGGTAGGCCTCCCACTAGGTGGACCGACGATCTAGCAAAGATCGTAGGTACCAGCTGAAATCGGAAGGCACAAGACCGGCCTTTGTGGAGATCTCTGGTGGAGGCCTATGTCCAGCAGTAGGCGTCTTCCGGCTGATAAGATGATGATGATGGAGGTTCCTCGAGACACTACAACACCACTAACATCACGAATTGTGTTATACACGTAACTAGGAACAGTCAGTTGATTCTAAAAACGAGTACCAATAATCATCAGCGGCAAATTCACTGATGGACGAAAGCCACCACCACATACCAGAACATATCAATAGGAAATTTCCCGCATTAGTGGGTACTATACTACAAGCCCTTTTGTACACGGATGTCTAACCCAGCCCGCGCCCGCGGAGCCATCGCTCGACCTTTCACGTAACACCTGCGTTGAACAACACTATAATTGCCTCATTACCAATTTGTGACATAATTCAGTCCCTCAGATCGCGTATTCAATATGTGATTCGTGTCTAGCTAACTTGATTATTGGTCTAGTTTCAAACGATATACTTAAACTGGATTGATGTTTTATTTTATTTTTTTCTAAATAGAGGTATATTGCGAAAGTACTCGTATGTTATTTTATTTAAGCAAATCTAAGAATGTGGTGGGAATCATGCAAAATGCCGCAAATCGGAATTGAAAATCGTTCGACTCTAGACATTCGGTTCAAGAATAGAGTCTCTGGTATCTTGACTAGCAAGATAGCAGAGCGTGGCAGACCTCCGACTTGCCAACATGTGACTGTGACTCAACGCTGGACTAAGGCGACATCATCACAGCTTATAGTCCACTGCAGGACTAAGGGCCTCTCCCACGAAAGGAGGTTATAGCCATGGCCGGCGGGTTAGAGATAGCAGTGTAAATATAACAATGAAAGCTCTGCTGCCCATTTTCACACTACAGAGACTAGATCTTATGCCTTGAAAATATTAGTCGCCTTGTACGACACCCACGAGTATAAGGGGTTGGTGCTATTGAACTCTGCCGGATACCACACGGGGGGGTAACAATTACCCGAATTGCCATTAGTTGCATATGAGTACCCGGTTCCTTGAGTAGTATGATAGCTGAATTGGCAGAGGTCTGCCTAGTATCTCGCGCATGACTGTTGTGTGAGAGTAAGGATTACCAGTATTATAGGTATACCACTGGGCTTATGGGTGCACATAATTCCTTAGTTCCTCCACTGGCATGTTAGCTGATTAAGCAGAGGCCCGATTCGCTAATAAGTTTCCGGTTGAACGAGAGTGAGCTTGTATGCTCTCGTTGGTTATGAGTGCCTGGTACCTTGACTGGTCTGATATTACTTGGTTAAATGTTTTAGATTTGGAAAAAGGAATCGAACGTTTTTATTTTATTTTGATTTTTTTATTAATATGGGATACCAACAGCTTTTAATACAAGCATATGAAACTTAAATAAATACAAATAGCCAATTACTGGTTCTCACTGATAGCAGTATCATAAGATAATTAAATCGTAACGCACTAGTCTACGAGAAGAAGTAATAAATACAATATAACATGTACAAAATAATACAATCTGTTAGATTTGTATTACGTTTGACTAGTAATATTGAAAAACGCCTGACTAAGCACTCGCTTTGCCGTCCGATAGCCTGTGTTGAACAAATCGAAATCCTCATTTTTACTTAACCTATTAAAACTATCGCAGCTACGCCACAGAAACGTGTTACGCTTATAGTTGGTAGACGCTTTAGGTAACGATATGATGTCATTAGTGCGCAAAGTTCGGTTAGGCGGTCTGAGTGGTATTTGTTCCAAAAGCTGAGGACAATCAACCAAATTTGAAGTAATCTTGAGTAGGAAGACCAAGTGAGCTATTTCGCGCCTCGCGACATAAGGAATCAGATTATGTTTTCTACAGATGTCGATGTAGTTATCAGACCTGTAACGTACTTTTATCTACACTCGTATCGTAATGTTCAAATTACATATTCAAAAACAGTCGTTTAAGGAGACACTTTTTTCACGCCAGTCCATAAAATTTTAAAAAATTACTTTTCGATACAGCATTTCCCATACTAATTTCATTACAGCTGTAACGTAAAATAACTTTTTAATCATTATGCAACACTTATATTTTTTAAATTCTAGTCGGGCGCCCGCACACGGTCAAATGTAGGCTGAATACTTAGGTGTCTTTAACAAATTCAAATTCAAAATTTAAATTTTCCTGTATATATTCTGTGTAATTATTTTCCCGCTAAACAGAATATTTTTTGTAATTGTTGTAATTTGTGTTTGTGAATGTTTTTCCTTATTTTAAGTAAATAAATAGATAAATGTGAAAATAGTTAAGTGAATTTCCCGCCGCTTGATATCCTTGACGCGTAGATACAACAGAACTGACTCGCAGCTTACTTCCAGCTAAGTTGAGAAAATTATAGGTACGATATTTTAACATAAAAATATGAGTGTAGATAAAGTAGTGTATGCGACTGCATATAATTAGGTATTAAAACACTCGTGTCAAACTATTATCATACTCGGCTACGCCTCGTATGATAAACAGACACTCATGTTTTAATACCCCCTTTTATATGACAGTTGCATAAACTACTATTAAACGATAGCCTAAATATCTTAAAAACCGACGCTGGACATAAATAATTTTAAAACTGTTAGCTTGGGTAAAATCTTTCGATGCACGCATAATACATCCCAAGGCTCTTGTAGCTTTAGTGATAGCACCATCAATGTGGCTATCAAATTATAATTAAATGAACTAAACAAACCAGAGAAAAAAGAAGTGGCCTCTTTTGTTGTTGGGGGCCAAGAACCTCTTTGGGTAGCTGAGCCAGCGTAGTAAGTAAACAAACCAGCATACGCTTTGGTGGATCAACCATCGAAATTGAATTGCCATTGCAAACATTATGTAAGTCTAATTGACACATGTTTAGTAAGTTTTTACTCGTAACATATCATTTGGAAACTGACGAGTACCACAGTGACAGTAGACTTGTTTTTAAAACTAAAATTCCTATCCAGAATTTTAACAAGGGAAAGCTACAAGATTTATAATGGTTATTTTTATATTACCTGGTTTCATCATCATCGTCCTAGCGCTTATCCCGGCCTCTGCCAGGGTCCGCTTTCCTACAAGTACTTCTCCACTTCGCCCGGTCTTCGGCATCCTCGCGGCGTAAGCCGTTTTATATTAACTGGTTTGCTGTCCTTTTAATGCTTCTTATGCTATCTTATCAAAATGGACCACACACGAGCATATTAAGTTAAAAAGGTAAAAAGTAAAATAACGTGGATATTTCTATTACATTTTTGAAAAGTCTGATTAAGCTCGTAAATGTCCGGTTTCTCGTTGTGTTAAGTTGATACTTAATTACTAAGCTAATTGTCGGTATTCAAGGCTATACAATCGATGCCAAAAGTATGTAATAAAAATGTGCTCAATCCGCTTTTTACGAAGTAAACGAACATAAAACAAATTAGTAATGTTCAACATGTCGTAAAAGCCTTTTGTTCAGGACAATGAAACGCCGTTGCATGTTCTCAAATAAATAAACCGAATAACAATTGAAAGAAGATACTTATAAGGTTGCAGAATCATTAAATACGTGATATGGCTTGGAATTAATTTGAACCGATTTGTATTTTGAGATATAAATCTCTAAAACCGTTTGAGGACACTGACCGTTCATTTATTCTTTGCCGATAAGTAATCAATCAGGAATGAGCCATACATGAATTGCAGTTTTACTGTGCGGGAAGATTGAAATGGTGATTAGTTTTGGGGACTCCGAAAAAAAAGGGGCTTGGCCGTTAGCATTTTAAGTTATATCTCATTCTTAACTTATCACACTCTTACTACTTGTGGATATAGAATTAATAACTTACCATTTCTTTTCCACAAGCCTTCTCAATACATACAGGGTTTTAGCCACTCGTCATCGTTTAAAAATGATATTGACTATTTTTTTCTCGCTGTGTCTTAGACATCAGCATCATCGTGGCGTTAATGTCCCGGTTGTGCTCTCGCGCACTAGCGCCCGGGGTCCGCCTTGATCCAAGACCAACCATGATCCAAGATATGGCAGATTAGATAATTACAGTGGAGCGACTGCCATATGACCTCCGTGACGCTACCAGGGGATCCTGACCAGATTGGATCATGGTTGGACGCTGTGTGGTAGTATGTCACTAATATTGATGGTGTTCATACTAAATCTATTTTATCTATTCGACAAAAAGCCAGTAAACTCGCATCATTGGACATGATTCTACTGTAAGGCACCCAAGGATTCCAATAACAATAGCCACTTCGATATTCTGATTCCATTATACAGTCGCAAAGTGCTAAGTCCTCGGACTCACATTTATTATTCGAGGCACACGTGGCGTGGATTCCTCGACACGTCGCCGACAGGCCTTCGCGGTGACATGTGTGTGACCTGCGTAGGATTGTATTCTCCGAGTTTTCGCGTTGCCAGGGTCTAAGGTCGAGGGTACGACAATGGCGCTACGCGGGAATACAGAATCGTGATTTTGGTAGATTGGCTGGTGTTTCAGCGAAAAACAAAAAATAAAGTTCATGGCACAGCAAAAAATCAAAGGATTAGTCCGTATAATTTCTGTCAAGGCCGGTCGAATGCCTACAATCACTCGGAAGCTTATTATTTACCAGCTCATTTCAATATTTAAAATACGAAGATAGGTTCTGGCATATAAAATAATTTGCGTTTATTTTATTTCCACTAAGGTGGCAAACATGCTTACAGCTTACCTGATGGTAAGTAGTTACCGCAGGCTATGTTTGCAATACCAGGAGTATTGTAAAAATATTTTTACTCGTTTCTTAAAGAACTCCATGTTGTACTCTTTACGGAAAAGAACTCCATGTTGTACTTTTTCAGGGAGCAATCCACAACCTAGGTTTTTCATTATACATAGATGCACTTCTATGTGACAATATTATTTTATGGCGCTAGACATAAACTTTACTAGCTAACGTACGTTATGTCCATGGTTCTGATCTGAGAGGCAAAAAACATTATCGGTGCTCTGATATTACGATATTAATACGATAATACAATACGATATTAATAGGTATTAATTTTTTATGTTATCTGTAATCTTTGTAAGACTTTCCCGTACAAAAAGATTACGGATAAAAATCGTAGGATGGTGATGGGAACCAGAGGAACAAATTCGATCGATGTGGGCCACAAAGTCCTGGCATGCGATGAGGGGTATGGGGGAAGATTAAAATATCATCTCAGGTAACTAAAATTATATTTGGATCACTAAATTGTACTGACAGACCTTTTTGTAAACGGCTACACTGATCGTATCTTTGGCATGCAGTAGCCTTGGCGTAGTTTTTGCCGCCGGTTCCGCTACTGAGCCGCGACCGCTGACCGTCCTCGCTGACAGACGGACAAATAGACAGGCATATTACAACTGCTTTTTTTAGGTTTTTTAAATCTTTATTTGAGGACATATGTCAAGTACGTTCTGTATCTCTATGATTTCTTCAACATCTCCTCCATATGTCCAATTTTTCAGACAAGCGAGCAAGCAATTAACGCAATGGTGATCACCACCGCCCATGGATAATTTGATTTGTTGTAAATTGGTGTAATGTGATGTATCTTTTACATCTAAAGAAACATACTTTATTAGTATTTACTTAAGTATTCATTTAAAAGGATCTGTTTTATAATTAGATACACCAAAAGTTTTACATTTACGATATTGCACTTCGGCATTAGTGATAAGAGTTAGCAAAGTTAGCTCAGCGGGGCAACGCAGCCAGCCTTCTAGGCACTTTTCCGCAATTTTCTATTAAATTTGTTAGGTTAATAAACTTTATTTTTTTGTTTATAAAGGTACCTAATTTTTTTTTTTTTTATTTACTAAAAAGTAGTTAATTATTTACATTTACCTATTATTAACTACTTAAATTTTATTATTATTATTATTGTAAATCAAAATATAATGTTTAAATAAATGTGTATATTTAAAAAGTTGGAAAAATGTCTATACTAAGTCTCCTTTAAAACCTAAATAAATAATCATCTGGTTAAACGAGGGATCCCAAAATCCCTTTAACATCGAATTTCCTACACATTTAGGTCAATCAAAGAGTTTAATTACTCTGACAGGTGCACTGCACACTACCATCGATTTCATAATCGTACAATTTCGAGTAGCAACTCGCCCCTCGCCGGTAGGTCTCCAACGCGCCCGGAATGCGCGGCCCGCGGCGCGCGCGCACAAATCACTCGTTTAATAGTAACCGCACCAATATCGGGCCGCAATTAACTGTACCAGAGCTTTGATTGCTAACAATTTACGACTCAAACACGACGATTTGTATCGACAAGTGCTATGCACTTGCTAGTTGTTGACGCTAATTCGTAATTGGTGGCTTTGTTTGTGATAACTGCTGGTTAATTCGCTGGATCGCTTCGGTTCCGCAATGTTTAGTAATCGTACGTTCATCAAGGGTATCAACCTCGTCACACTTTAGAAAAAAAGTTATGACGTAGGTAACTTGATGTCGGAATTTTGAACCACCCTAGAGTTACATAGAAACTACAAAAAAAAAACATGAATATGTTCCGTGTGAGATTCGAACATGGGCTGTCCGTTTACGAGGCGGACGCACTCGCCACTCGGCCACCACGGTCATCATCACATCATCATCATCAAGGCGTCAGTCCCGGTTGTGGTTTCCGTGCAAGCGCGCGAGGGCCCGAGTTAGCCTTCCTACTTCTCATTGTCCACTGCGCTGAGTTTTAGACATCCTTGGTTGTGAACCCTAAGCCATACTACATATGGCTTAGCGTTCATAATAGGCTGGCCTCTCCTCCCCATGCGTGGCGGGAGTGATATGGCCAGACATTTGTTCCCTGCGCAATTTGCCAGTCTGCAAGTCGTAGCCATATCTTAGACAGCGGCATGCATTCTTGCAGCTTATCTGCGATGTCACGGCCGCCAAAGCTACCGCGGCTGCTTTTTTTTATTGCCTTGGTCAGACGGTCCACCTGATAGAACGTGGTCACCGTCCTCCAGCACCTCTGCATTCTATGGGGAGCGAATGTAATGCCTACCTTCAAGAACCCCAAGTTTTATTGAAGAGGAAAGATTTCGGGAGGGAGATCATCCCACATCTTGCACGTGAGTAAAAAGTTACTTGGATGCTAGACGTCCATATGATTTGAATGAAATGATGGGATACCATCATTGACGTGAAACTGACATCAAACGTAACAATTCTTCGGAACTCTCCCTTGTATATACAGAATCAAAATAATACAGAGAGCCAATGTCTCTCCGAAGCCTAAGCTAGGGAAGACCGGCTGGAAGAAGGATATCGTCGACAATACAAATATCCTTATGTTTTATTGTTTTTTCACGAACGAGCGACAGAAAATACGCGTATAATAAATAAGAAAACTGGAGTATAGGAATCCCTACAATAAAAAGTTCAATCATCATCATCATCATCGCAGCCCATAATAGTCCACTGCAAGACTTAGGGCCTCACCCACGAAACAGGAGGTTAGGGGTGCTCCACGCTTGGGAGGCGGGTTGAAGATCGGACACTCTAGATCTTTTGCCTCGATAACATGAGTCGCCTTGTACGACACCCACGAGTGTAAGGGGGTGCTGCTATTCTACTCTGCCGGTCACCACACGGCCACAGTCCAACAGTTCCATAAATAAACAAAAAACACTTTTAAAAGCGACACTTCACCTTTGAAAGAGCTTATTCTACATTGATTGCTTGACCTCATGATCTCGTACGACACGTCATATCAAAAAAAAAGTATAGTAGTACAACAAACAATACATTAAAGTTCTAGCAAACAAGTATTTTACCGTAAACCCCTAATATTTCCTACTTCCTGATAGCATCATCGTATGCAAACAAAACGGTATTCGATGATCGGCAACAAATAAAAAGCCGTTTTGTGTTAACAATAAGAACAACTATTCGAACTGTTTGCTGAAATCATTAGGCTAGATGAAAAATGCTGTCCATAAACAGCACTAATATTGGCCGGACCACATTCTTATTTCAGAGCCAATGACGTGGACTTGCATGTTTGTCATAATGCCCGCTTGTACGTGGACGCGATAAAGAAATTATCTGCCTTATGTAAAGTATGCGCCCTATTTTTATTTACAGAGGTAGCTTGACCAAAATAATTGAATAGAAATTTAGTCAAAAATCCAAAGAATTCGACTACTTTTTGTAATAATTAGCCTTTGCCTTTCCTGAAACAGACCACTGATACTCATACGTGTTTCATGCACTGTTTACCGGAACATAAACTTTTTATATGAATCGCTCTGACGTATTGGTGAAAACCGCAAGAAAATCCGTTCAAAGTTTTTGAGTTTATCGCGAACAGACAGACAAACGCGGTGTGGGACTTTGTTTTATAATATGTGTAGCGATTACTCATCAAATTTCGTGAAATTAGGTAGGGGCTCAGTTTTATCAAACCAGTTAGATAAAACCTCGATTTCCATTTTTTATAAATTTCGAATAATTATGTTCAATATTTTGTCAAGGTGTATGCGTGGCTAAATAAATTACCTACTATTACATTAGTCTTTATAATCAAATACTGTCGTTAGGGGCTCGTTATTCATTAGAAGCTCTTCACCCTTCCCTCCCCTACACGCTTATAAACAAATGCAGGGCCAGGGAACTGGATGCAAGGTCTTATTCATAAATATAAGTACCATTTAATAGAGTTATCTTAAAATATCTACCAACAAATACAAAGCTAAAACACATTCATCTACCATTGTATTAAACACATCAAGGTTCAGTCTAGGGCCCTAATATAGCAAACATGCGTCATTTAAGTCAAGCAATCATAAAACTTGGTCAGAGTGCGTAGGTATCTAAATAAGCCACAAGTAAGTTGCTAGCTTGACAAAGTTTCTTAGAAAACCATTGCTTATCGTCGCAGAGGATATGACTAACATAAAATAAATCCTGTCGGATGTTTTTTCCTTGATTAGCCTCAGGTTATTATGTAACATTGTGGTTTAAAGCACCTTCAATTTTGTTGGTACCTATTTTGGGAGATCATTTCGTATAATCGGCCCATTATTATACTAAAATATTATGGCATGAAAACTTAGACATATTATTTTGATAATTGTAGGCGATATTAATGTGCGTGTGTATGTATGTATTACTGTTTAATATGGACTATAGAATAGAGAAAAACTATTGTTATCTACAGTTTACAGACAATATGTATATTTTTACTTTTAATCTTTGGAATAAACTAAAATAAATCTCCCTTTTTCGGCGAGACATAAAAAATTGTTAAAGAAATTAAATCCTAAGACGACGTGACGTATGACAATGACGTATAGATATCTCATCTACCAATTGCCGCCACCTACACGAAGATTTGTTTACCACCAGAACAAGTTATTGTTGCCAATTTATCTATTCAACACGAGTCAATGATCCAGTGCATGATTCAAGCTATTGTGTTACGCCGGTCACTCGAACCCATTCTAGCGTTTGCATGATGCATTAACCTATGGTATTACAGTATTCTTGATCGCTGTTATACATTTGTTTGAAAACAACTTGTTGAAAGGCGTTGTGTAATGTTTACAACTCCAGATTAAGGATAATAGTGACTTGTTCTATCCATTGAGGAGATCGTTATCGCACTAATATTAAAACATTAATACCTACATAATGCTCGAGCTTGCCTTCGTCTCACAGGAAGTTTAGGCACAGACTAAAGACATCAAATTTGCTCAGGCCTGACTACTCCTGGCACAACTCCCTAGTGTTTTAAGCAATATGTAAAGCTTCGGCTGCGGCTTCCGCCACCTTCTGTCAAAAAAACCAACTCCAGCGAAACCTTCGTTTTCGGCCCGAAACCCGGAGATGGTTTTTGTTATTTTTGACAAATATTATTGGAAGGTAATTTTTTATCATCTCTAGATCAACTTCTGGAGATGATTTAAATTACCTTTCTATACAATACAGTTAATATAAGCCAATAAAAGTTCGATATTAAGGTTTTAAAATAAATTTGTTATTAATTATAGCTAATGGCCAATCTTGAACTAAATTTCTTAGAGTTTAAATTCGGCTGCGGCTTCGGCTAGAAATTGACCTTCGGTTGGACACTAAACCCGGCTTGCAGCAAATTTTTAGACACATTTAAGAATTACGCTTAACGTTCTTTTTGTTTAAGTATCAACTTAAACAAAATGCGTAAAAGAATATGGTGCAAGCCGCCGTTAACACAATAACTTGCCAACACTCCACACGGGCGAAAGAATTTTTATTCAGTTGAAAAGTTTTTATTGATATTAACTTTCTTACTAAAACATGGGTGCTGTGTAACCGGATGAACTTCATATCATACCTAAACCAAATGATGCAGGTGGCCAGGTTGTGTTTTCCCGGCGGATCGCCAGTAGGCCGCCGTATCCGCTGCGCATGCGCGTAGCGAACCAACAACTTTATTAACTCACACCCAGTCAACCAATGCTTTTTCAACAATTTCCGGTGCCTTGAGTTTAGCATGACACAAGCTGTTTCTCTTAAGAGGTGGAATTATTTACTTAAAATGTGTTTGTATGCGGAAATCTATATTTGGCTTCTACCAGGACTCTGGTCAGCTGCGTGATGTCCGGCAGAGTAGAATTGCACCAACTCCTTAGACAGATTTCGCTCGATATTGGGCATCCTCGCGTCGAAGGCATCCTACTCAGCGATGGCCATCTATCGCTTCTTGTGCCGCCCACACTCTTTCCGGACATCGGCAGATTAGGCACATATTTCCCACGTATCCCTCGGCCTTATGCAATACGACTAAAAGGCGACTTTACAGTCCACTACTGGACTTGAGACTTCTCCATATTATAATGTTTTTTTTTTTTTTTTTTTTATGTCATACCTTAGGCAAACAGGCAAGCGGGCCATTTGATGGAAAGTGGTCACCACTGCCTATAGACATTAGCAACACCAAGAGTATCGTGTATGTTTCGTGTATAATTTGACGAAATGGCAAATGCTCGTATATTTTTATTTCAGTTTTTTTTCTTATTCCGTAGAAAGAACTATCGATGTATAATTTACATGTATAGTACATATAGCATAAATTAAAGTCGCTTCCCGCGTCTGCCTGTATGTATGTATTTCCGCTACCACCTAAACACCGCAACGCATTTTGATACTGTTTTCACCATCAATTAGAGAATTTCTTCTGGAAGGTTTATACGTGTAATACATGCATATTATAGTAAAATTAAGCCATGAAAACCCGTGCAAAGCCAGGGCGAGTCGCTAGTAATGTATACCTAAACTGTTTCTCCATCAAACACTCATATTAAACTGCAAACGCAGAAACACTTCATCCAGTGGCAAGCAGCTTCTATACGTTCGACCAAAAAACAAAGATAGATCTTATTGTTTTGCCATACTTACAACCGATACAGCTGAACAAATTGCTCTGCCACATACCTACACGTACGCTCCATCACGGGCTCATGTGTCAATTTTCATTAACAACAAGAACACATTAATTATCATAATGCGAACGGCCGCCCAAACAATGTGGAAGGTGTTATGTTAATCCGACTCCATGAATTCCATCGAGTTGCCGATGTCGCCTACGTACAGGAGTACAGCTGGCAACAAGGTCTAGCTACGTACGTCAATACCATGATAAAGGGTGCGAATATAGAAATGACAAAATTGGAATGCTGAAAGAGGCGCTTTTGCGGATTATATTTGAATAGAATTGGTTGGCTGACACAGGCGGACTCCAGGCCCGATGCCAAGATGATGATAATGATGGGTCCTTGAATATGGAATACAGTCTATACTTATGACACGACGATTTTGTTTTAATTTTTTCTTTTATTTTTATTTTTCTACGACCGCATAACATTAGTAGCAAACGTGAAGAGTTAGGAGCAATCATGGGAAAAACACTTTTAAATACATTTTGTAGTTAAAATTCATCCTTTATCAATATTTCCTATCCTCGTATCCAGCCTAAATCCTGTACTTCCTAGTAGTTCCATACAGTGAAACAACATTGACCTTACCATGAGGAGATACTTACTTATTATGTAACATCTATTACCACACACCATCAATACCTACGAGCTAAGTAGTACGTCTTTTGTTAGTAGTAGTTTGTTACTTAAACATTGCTTCGAGTATAGAGTTTACTGTGTCATAAAAAGGACTTACCGCAGAAGTTGACAATTGCAGTGTCTCTATTTTATTTGTACACTGTTGAGCAACAACCGTTGCCGACTGTACACATTACCATGCGCCAACGACAAGTTATGTCACTGCTAACCTTAGATCGGGAGGCGGAAAATCAATATTTTGTATAATTGCGTCATTGTATTAATGTTGCAGGCTGCGTGGGTGAATATGGAACGCAACTGTTATTGCTTTTGTGATAGCAGACCCCTGTAGTTATTTATAATTATATTTTCTTTGTCGAATGTTTCCCTTAATTAATAAACGCTCAGAATTAAACAACTTCTATTGGTTATAGCCAATGGGCAGGATTCTCCAACGTAGACCGCATCTACACCATGAGTGTAATTGCAATGAAATTACTGACTATAAATTATATTTAAAATATGAGACTGGAACTTATTTGATGTGTTTATTAATACTTAGGTATATTTTCACCACAAAATCATGTTGTTTCTTTAAAGTTTAGGAAAAAGAGGTAAAAAGTGTGATTTCTCTCTACCCCTACGAAAAAAAGGCGATCGACATTTAACGAATTAATAGAGTGCTTATAAAAAGCATATAAAAAATTAGTAGGTATTAAAATATCTACGCAGGAAACGACGGCAAAAAGTAAAGATTATCCAATCCAAAAAAAACACAGAAATAAAACACGCTAAATGCAAATAATAACTTCACACACCTCTGTTGAACAGCGACGGGCAAAACGCTGTAACACCTTTTCACACTACTGAAACCGAAACTGAAACTGAAAGCGAAACCTTCAGTTCACACCACACACAAGGAATTCAATACAGCACTGTCACTGGCACAGAACAATAAAATCGAACGCGTCGTATTTGAAATTTAAAATACGGAACGGTTCGTACTTTTCATTGAAGGAAAGTTCGTAAATATTCGTTGGAAATCGATCGCGTTGCGCGGTTCGGCGCGCGCGCATTCGAGCGAGCGAGAGGCACAATGCGACACTGGCCGAGGAAACACCGGCCGCATGCTCTCAGGAGTGGGGAGAGGACTCACATGGAAAACACAACTGCGACTGCAACTTTGTTCGCGACTATTTTTTACGTAGCTTATGGATTGCTACTTGAGATAAAGTATGTGGCGGTATGATGTCGGTTAGAGGACGATAGATTCAGGGACCTAATTCGACATTTTTTCTAACGTAATATCGCTATTAAAAATGTAATTTAATACTTTCTTTGACAATAAAGACAAGCGTAAATTATTGAGAATAAGTTTTTGCTTGCAACAGAGGTTTAATGACATTTTAATAGATATATTTTGTGGTTAGAGAAAATGTCTAATTCTAATGTCGAAATCGCGAGATCGCCCCCCTGAGGTAGTCAGTTCCTAAACGTAGCAGATATACCAACTTTACATAGTTTCAAACGGACAGATAAACGGGGCAATTGTCGCCTCTAACATCGATAATTCACTTGTTATCTATCTGTCTGTATTTTATAAGTAGTAAGAAATTTATTTTCCGGTTCCCAGGTACCATTAAACCTAATCTCGTTTGAAGGATATAAACTTAACCGGTTTCGGCATTAAATACTGCATATAATGTTGTATAGTGAATGCGAATGGCATTAGCAAGGATGTTTATCTCGAGGTGGTAAACATGCCTAAGTAGGTATAACATTGAGTCATTAATAGAAATAGGTAAACATAATAAAAAACGTAGATGATTTTCTTGTCTGTGTAATCATTTGAAAGGAATGCCGTGCCGTGCCTTTTGCGAATAAGAAAATATTTAATACTAAAAACACACATGTCACTAGCCCGTTGTTTTATAGACACAAACCTCTTTATATTAGGTCCTTACCTATGAAATTAGCGTTTTATATGCCGAAAATTTTCATAAAAGCAATTTTTTAATTTCTTGGAAATGGCCAATCCGATTACGATGAAACTTTGTAGGTATAATTAAGCAATATTAAGCTAACTGGATCCAATCAAGTCAGGTTCTCCTGTAAATATCTCGCTCCAATGTAATTATCTGATCTGCCAAATCCTGGATCATGGTCCAAAAGGCGGCCCGGGCTCTCGTGCACGAGAGCACAACCGGGACATTAACGCAAAGATGATTATTATTAGCTAACTGGTGCATATCGTTTCATTCTGATAACTACCCTTGTCATAAAATTACAATCTGGTTAAAAGGACAAAACTAACGAAAAATTAAAAGGGATATTTTCAATTATACTAATTTGAGAAAATATTTTTGTTCTAATTTACGGAAACTCTATTTCTAAATTCAAGTATTAATTTCACAAATGTTTTATTGCAAAAAACGTAAATTTCATAGGTAAGAACTATATTATTTGTATTGTTGTTGTTTCTTACTATTGTTTGATTAGGCATACTTATGATACTTTATTCAATCATTTTAATGTCAATCAACAACTTCAATGTCATTTAATCCAATGACGTTTGCGAAAATCTCCACCCACACTGGGTAATTAAGCTCTTACTCAAACAACTTTGGCCAACACTCCATAAACCTTAGTACATAGTTTATTGTAGCAAAAACATTACAGAAAATGAGTTTTTTTGCAAAGATAGGCTTACCTCACGTAGGGATTACTTCTTAACCATTGACGAACTGAGAGGACCTTTATCGAACATTGGAGGTAATAAGGAATGGTGATAATTGCCCTATAATAATTTATATTACCAAAATGAACTTACATTATAAATACATTGCTATATATAGAACTAGTGGACCCGACGCGACTTCGTTTGCGTAGCGTGCTACCAAGAACGATGGATGGATCGCCGAGTCGGACGCGAGAGCCAATGGCTTACGACGCGACGTGAGGATGTCGAAGATCAGGCAAAGTGGAGTAAGCAAAGCGGGAAAGCGGTCCCTGGCAGAAGCCGGCATTGACCGCTCGGATGATGATGATGATTAATTTAATTTAGTTTATTTATTACTAGAACTTTTTTACTATAAATATTTTAATGTGCACCATAATAAACTGTATATCCTTAAAAAATAAAATGTTACGTAAGTATTTATTGGTATGTAGGATTCAATTTTCTAGGATTTTCCGAGAAGAAGCTGATGTGTGATCGTACCAACGATCAATAAAAAAAAGTGCAAGTAACTAAACTGTGGCGACAAAGAAAGTACTCTCAAACTGTACATAAAATACAACGGTAAAGATAACAGATTGACCTACCCAACACATTAATAGAAGCTATCTTCGATTGTTCTAGTAAACACGAAAGAAAAACGGCTATAACCTGTCACCGACTATTACCTTTTTGCTCTGCTCCATTGAGGCATTCGAGTTATAAATTGCTGAATGATTTGCGGGCTCGTTCTTGTTGTTGTTTCACTAGCTAACACACTCCTTCACGCGGTAAAAATTTGAACTAAATCTACAATAGGCGTATTTCGTAATACAGTCGCCCCTAGCGCCATTCTCGTTGGTGCAATAGTGGTTTTTGCCACAGGTGCGTCCGCGCAGACTTCGGTGGGAGGACCGGCCAGCTCATTTACCGGGCCCCAGTTGCATGCCAATGAGGCGTGGGCGCTTTTTGCATAAACATTGCCACTTGTGTCGTAGTCAGAGCACCTATCTACCCCCTAACGTAATATGAAAAATATTGAAATGGCCGCCGTGTAAAATATGAGAGCAGGGATGCGGGTACGTAGTACTAAGGTAGAAACTGGTTTTAGATTGAGTTGCGTGAGTCATATAGCCGAGGCAACAACACTATACTCTGTGAAATAGGTGCCTATCACATTGCTCGCGATAAAGTACACACTCTTGGCTACATCTAAACAGAGTAACATCATAGTAACGGAACATTGGCACTCTATGTTGGACCAGAGTCCACCAGAGTCGGACAATGGCCACAGGCTGTAATCTAAAAATGCGGAACACTGGTCAGTACGGACTAACGGGGGCCGGGTTCCCGAGGAGGCCCGCTCCGGGCCTCTGGTCCTGGGGGCCTCCAAACGCCTCCATGTTGCCTTGATCAAATTCTAAACAATAGTTTAAAATATGCTTGGATTAGATTTGGGATAGGGGCGTAGCTATCGCCGTGTCAGCCATATGAATGATACTGAGCCCGGGGCTACAAGGGCCCCGTAAATGTGTAATATAACAGGTAACATTTTAGGACTATTATTATATATTAATTCATGTTTACTAGTCCCAAAATATTTCGGGATAAATATGACAAATCCAGGAATTTTCGGGATGAATAACGCAAAAATATTTCATTTGTATTAATTGAGGTTCGTATGGTAACGTACGTACGAGTATATCACTGTTTAGCATTCGCCATACAATATTTTGTTCAATTTACAAATTTATATCCATTTCTGAAAATTTTAGAGATTATAAAGAGTATTGTGACGATTGACGCATAATAAAAACATTTAGGTTAAATGTCTTTTTATGTCATACGGTAGGCAAACAAACAGGCAAGCGCCACCTAATCGCCAAAAAAAGTAAAGCCGCCAGCACGCGAGCGGGAAATAAGTCACCGCCGCCCGTACATTAGCAACACCAGGTATGGGTGTCAGCCAATGCGTTGTTTAATCCGACAACGCAACGCTCTACTTTCCTTTCTTGTAAATTTTATAAAAATACAAACATACAAAAATACTCATATTTTCTCTTTACAATATTAGTATTGATAGATATAGATAATACACCGTGAAATTGCATTGACATCGACGACTGTTGCCTTGGCTGCGACCCACAATTTATACCTAATTCTATCGAGGTTAGTAGTGTATAACATAATTTAACTTAACCACAAATGATGCGGTTCAGTCTCGGGAGCCGATTGGCACCCCGGGCCCCGTAACGATCTAACGGTATACCAGTATTGTATTTATTTATAGAGGGAAATACGGTTGCTCTATAAAGATTTATTATAATCCGTTCAGTAGATTTTGCATAACATGACTGCATGCCAGCGCATCACCTTTCATCAAATAAAATTGAATGACTTTATTTATTTTTATTTATTACGAATCAATAATAATTTATGTTAATTTTATTTTTATTTTCATTCAATTTTATTTTATCTAATGATTTAATTTTTAGTTGACATTATGTATCTTTTATTATTTTATGATTATTTTAAATCTGACATTTATTTGACATTATGACGTATATGTAATATATGTATAATAATTATACATATATTACCTATTATTGACCGAAATGTGTGGACATTGACTGAAATAAATGATTTTTAATTTAATTTAATTTAGTAAAGTCTTTTAAAAGCCCAAGGTTTAATTCGTAATAGAAACAACGGGGAAAAATTTTTGACTGCTAGACTTCTCTAATCAACAGAAATACCTACATTTCATGCCATAGTATTACCATTTTCTTCTTCATGATAAGCGTGTATTCTGAAATATTATGTAGTCTACTTTAGGCGTTCCTTTAATAGGGTGTTAAAATCTGTCATCATATTCTAAGGAATCTACTAGTAGACATAATAATAGTCAAGAATTCAGTCTCCTCTCCTACACCTAATATGCACTTAAGTACAGACAAACAATCATCACCTCTATAAAGGCTCTGATACACCGAAAGAGGGACAGTATCGCATAAAGCTTTAAGAGCGACTTGAAATGTTATTATCTTAACACGAATTTGATGTACGGCACCTCAAATTGTATATCCACCATGTTGAGTTTCTGGAAATGAAATTAATTGTAACTAAAGCAAAGACGTTCAGTATAAAAAAATTCATATATTTACCTAGGTTACTACCTATCTCTGTTGCTCCGCGTAAATATATTTGTATCACTTATGGTACCCGGCCGAGTAGAATTCTACCAACCCCTTACACTCGTGGGTCGCACAATCTAGTCTGGTAGACTAGAAAATGAGCAGCAGCGTTTTCCATTGTTATATTTATGACACTGCGATCTCCAACCCCTGCCTAGCGTGGAGATTATTGCAATAATCACCTCTGTCGCGGGAGAGGCCCTACATCATGGACAGTGATGGGCTATGATGATACAACCCGCGTGGGTCCAAAGAAACCGCGATAAATTCTGATACTGCGCAGCTCTCGACCCGCTTATGTTAGAACCGAGCCTAACGCCATATCATGCTCGTGTTTACAGCCGCAGATCCCCACACCTACTTACCTAAGATTGGTACGCGAGATTACGATGGGACATAAACTCGGAATTGCAGATGAAGACGGGACAAATGGCACAAATGCAATGTAATGCGAGCGCTGTGGGTTAGTAATAAAACGCATTTGCCGACTCAGGCGATTATTCGCTTCGCCATGCATTCGCTCCTTTTGTCGCGGGACCATCAGGCGGTGCCATCGCGATTGCCTAGCGATTGCCCGGCGATAACCATGAGAACCCGACCGCTTAGCTCGCCGCCTAATGGGAGATGCTAATAACGTGCAGCAATATTTGTATTTATGCTACTGGACGCTGGGTGTTGCGGTGGAGGTGGGTAGTAATCTCTGGAAATCTATTTTTTTATTCATATCACGTTGGGTATATGCGAATCGCGACTAGTAAGTGAATGATGTGCAGTTTTGTAAAAGCTGCACGCTTTGTGCACGATTGCCATCAGCCAATGTACACATTACTACTTACATCAAAATGGGTCTGACTTTGTTGCACGGCATGATTTCCTTTTATTTCCCTTATAACAAACGAGCAGAGAGACCACCTTTTAATCGTCCATAACTTCTACGATGCTCACCTATAAAACTAGTACAGTATAAGTCACTAAATAATGCGCATCGGCTAGTTTTGGCTTAGAATTTATTCACACGCGTGCTTTACAAATAGCCGATGTACATTATTTATTGTCGACATTTGTATTTCCATGATAATATTATGTATTTTTTCCCGTTGTTAGGACTCTGTCATGATGCGGAGGTCGCATGGACGGGTGTCACCGACATGCCATATATATTTCTGCCGCCAAGCAGTTTTTTGTTTTGGTTAGCCATTGCAATTGCAAGTTACAGGCATGAGACAGATCAGTTCAGTCCTCATGGAGACAGCGCAAATGATGTTCTACATTTCTATTTACTTGAAACCTATTATAACAGCTTATTATTATTGTTGTTGTTGTCATATATATGTTTTGTTATTTATCACAAGTAGAAGCTATACAACTCTTTTCATTTTTCTGATTCTATTTCGTCATCTGCG
The DNA here is from genome assembly GCA_905147135.1 of Blastobasis lacticolella. Lineage (NCBI taxonomy): Eukaryota > Metazoa > Arthropoda > Insecta > Lepidoptera > Blastobasidae > Blastobasis > Blastobasis lacticolella. The sequence continues at coordinate 17,227,459 of LR990045.1, forward strand.
AACTTAGAATGTCTGTTAACTGCTACAAAAAACGATCTCAGAGAATCTTGTGAATTTTTTGCAACTAAGTTTCTGTATGATGTTTGGTAAGTATGAGTTTTTCTAAGCCATGTCAACGACCATCTTGAATAGAACGTTTGGTATGTATTCTTACCTACCTACGTTCAGATAATTATTTATCGATCCTAATTGCCTGTGTAGGTGTACAAAAAGACAGTATATCTTTAGTATTAGTCGTAAGTTATTATGGTACATTAGTCTCCGTCGATATTAGTCATTAATTTCTGAATTTAAAGTTAATTTAATTATGAGCTAATGACTTTGATGTCGACATAAATAACATATGCAAGTTATCAATGTCGTGAAATGATAGATTCTGCGATAAAAGGTTAGAAAGTATACGTAGATATCATCATATCAGCCAGAAGACGCCCACTGCTGGGCATAGGCCTCCTCCAGAGATCTCCACAAAGACCGGTCCTGTGCTTTCCGCATCCAGCTGGTACCTGCGATCCTTACCAGGTCGTCGGTCCACCTTGTAGGAGGCCTACCCACGCTGCGTCTACCGGTACGTAGATATCACAAAATGGTAACCATTTCTCAATGGCTTGTGAATTAAAATATGTCTCTAGTACCTAAGAATTATTTATATAAATATTTTCATATTTTCAACTCTTGGACCGTAGGGACCAGCCGCACACTCCTTTTTTCGAGAGATAGCTAAGCGCCTGTTTGGTTATTTGAAATAAATATTAAAAATATATATAAACCGATTAGAAAAAAAAAATAATGAACAATTCATAACTAAATATTATTATTATTCTACATATTTTCTAAATAAAAACACATGGCTTGAAATGCTAGTGTGACTCGTTCATATCAGAGGCTGTGGTGTGTGGGCAGCTAACGTATTATTATAATTTTTTGTTCATCCAACGAAGACCATTTGCAGTTATAATAACAATATTATTTTAATAAACGCTTTAAAAAACGCAATGCGTAGATCTTGTAGACTAGAAATGTATAGAGTTAGATGGAAATAATGCTTATTCCCTCATTTCAATTGGAATGTTGTTCATAACAATGTATTTATTTGTAAAAGATCATTACCGTTCCAGACTAACCTTGTCCTCATCAAAGATTAATTTCCCTGGATTGGCCAACAATGATTGAACAACAATCTTTCTTACGCTGTTCACCTTCAAAACCGCAAAACTAAACCTAGCGGACCAGCTAAACACTGCCTCTCCCAGTAATATTAATAATAATCATCTTTACGTTAACATCCCGGTTGTGCTCTCGCGCACGAGGGCCCGGGGTCTGCCTTGACCGTGATCCAGGATTTGGTAGATCAGGTAATTACAGTGGAGCGACTTCCATCTGACCTGCGTGACCCAGCTACCAGGGGAACCCGAGCAGATAGGATTATGGTACTGCCATCTGACCTGCTACCACGGAAACCCGACCAGACAGGATTATGATTATACATTCAGTTGCATGAATGTGCAGGTTTGAATTTTTTTTTCGTCACCGTAAGAGCAATTACTGATCAACTAAACAACAGAAAAGAGTCATTGATACATGGCGGAACTGGGATTCTAACTCGGTACTTCGGGGTACGAGTCAGACCCCTTAACCAATACGACATCGACGCTCTTAAAAATCAACTATAATTATTTTAATTTTATTTAATGTTTTTATTAAAAATCTTCAATTTGTTTATATCGATGGCGAATTGGTTTGAGACAGACTGTACACTCTGACTCTACACTCTACATTTACTTATAAACAAGAGCGAACGGCTCTACATTCCGCTCAATCGTGTACCAACAATCAATACTAAAAGGCTGTTTATCAGATGCTACAGCCGCTTAATTGGTCCAATAAACCGTACAATCGTTAGCCAAGGGAAATTAACAGTCGGATTGCCACACCGTTGATGCGCATGCTACGATCAAATGCCTGTAGGCAAATACTTTTGTAACCACTGTCTCTACTGGTTTATGGACGCCGTGGAAAGGTGTTCCACTACAAGATAAGATTTATCATCGTCTGGCGGGCTCTTGTGCACGAGGGCCCGGGGTCCGTCTTGACCATGATCCAGAATTTGGCAGATCAGGTTATTATAGTGCTCGATAGCACAAGATAAGATAGGATATGGTAATATGTATCTATAGCTATGGTTAACACTGGCCACTGCAGGTGAGTGCTTAAGAATTACAGACACGCCACTTGTTCACTTTTAAAGGGTATTTAAGAAAATATTGTTTTAACATTCTGTTTAAAGCAATTTATTCCAGCACGCTTACCTAATTTTTGGTGGATTTGCTATAGAAATCGTAAGCGAATTTTGTAAGAATGGATGTATATTTGGATGTCAGTTATTCCTTCACACTAAAACTACTGAATAGATTTGGATGAATTACCAAAATGACCAAAATAGCATACCTTTCATTTACCCCTAAATTAAATGAGGTTCCCGCTACCACCTATTTCTAATTCTCAGCAGTCGCATACCTCAATGGCTGGAAGACATACCTCGCCCACGAGATGCTTGCATTACGATAATTCGGTTGCCCCATTGTGCAGGTGTTTGGTCAGCCGATAGCTGATGTAAGCGAGGCGACATGCGTGCTAGCGCCTACTACCACTACCACTACCACCCGCATACCACAATCACGTTACGGTTTCAAAACAGCAATGTATAATGTATCATTTGATACACCCTGTTATCGATAAATCAATCAGTTCTGTTCTTAATTTGGTGCTTTGAAAGGTCTATTTTGAGGCACAATGCCGATGTAGTTTCGAATTATGTTGTGATTACTTCTGTTGTTCGCTGTTTATATTGTGTGCATGGATTAACGAAACGTTTTAGCCAATAAGCATGTTTTGATATTATTGTAAACTATTATAATAAATTAAGACTAAAAGCGAACCAAGGTCACCGACATAGCCCGAAGGAGTGTCAGGCTAAAGTAACAGTGGGCATAGCTCGAAGAACAGCATTTGCGGCATAGAGTGTACTTATTTAGTGTGATACGAAACTTATCAATACAAAGTACTTCTTATATAAAAAATAGATAAAGGTTATCATAAACTAAAGACTAATTCTAATATATAGTTTGTATGTTTAGATGTCGATGAATATACATACAGATAAGAATTTTTAGTTTACATGTCAGTAGGTGTCTGTAAACCGGCTTTGTTAGCGTTTTTGTAAAAATAATATAATCACCAAAGCGTCGATAATTGGACGCGTAGAAGAGTGACCGCAGCTAAACATTGCACCAACGAGTCGTGACCTTTGCACTTTAGCTCGATTATCGCCATAAAGTTGTGATGTTAATGATTGTCTTCCTGTTCATTTGATACTCATACTAAACAAACTTGATCGTAAAGATTCACGTGCTGCGTAATACCTATAGTGGGTACTGGGTAATGAGGCAAACATTAATGCTATTGCTTGTCATCGTGTGAAAATGTTGTTACAGCGTTAGAAGTTAACTTCGGTAGATATCTGTAGCAATAGATTTTGTTAATTTACGAAGCTATTAAATTACGTGTTTTAGGTTATAGATAAACAGCAGCAGCATACATAGCAGCAGCAGTAGCAGTATACATTGTAATAGTTATCCAACAGCACACCTACTAACCGCTCAATGCAGTCAATCTTAACTACTGTAAATAAATAAATAAATATGCCTGAACAAATTCACACAGCGCCATCTATCCCCAAAGTAAGCCAAGCTTGTGTTATGGGTGAAATAAAAAATACTTATAAACTTTTAAATATCATTATCACAGCCCGTAACAGTCCACTGCAGGACTTAGGGCCTCTCCCACGAAAAGGGCTGTTATTGCCATAATCTCCACGCTTGGCAGGCGGGTTGGAGATCGCAGTGTTTAAATGTAACAATGGAAAATGCTGCTGCCCATTTTCCAGACTACGGAGACTCTTGATCTTTTGCCTCGAAAACATTAGTCGCCTTCTACGACACCCATGAGTGTTAGGGTTGGTGCTATTCTACTCTGCCAGACACCACACGGCTAAACTTTTAAGTACATACTTATTATTCATAGAGTACCCAGATCCGTTATAGAAATGACAAAGAAAATAAGGAAATATCTTCGCAGGATTCGACACATTAGCTATATAAGCGCCGACAAACAGCCATAATTCAACAACAACAGTGAAAGTAGCAGTAGGCACAAAGAAAGAATAGATCGAAAGTGTGTATTCCTTATAATGGAGTTGGTGTTAATTGACTACGAATCCAAATATTCCATGCAGATGCCATTCGGCCTACTTGATCCACCCATACACGGTTCACTAGCTCGCCCACTGCTGCCTACTATCAAATATTTGGCTACACGAAACCTACTAAACGCTACCTACTCTAATCTAGATGGATTTTATAACTGTTAATTTATGATAGGAAAACGTTAATGGACTTGAAATATTGCATCGGAATTGATTTATAAATATTCTATAATGGTTATAAGAAGTAGATTAATATGTGGCAAATATTTGTTAGATATGTAAATATGTACTAGATAGTCCTGCCTGTCCGAATGGGATACGGAGAGTGTGTATGTAGATATCTCAATATACGTTATTACCTATCTTAGCGTAATTTTTAATATAAACTAGATTATGGCCTGGATAAAATATGAATTATTAGCTACTACATGTACGTATTACTGACTGATCATACGTACACACCTACATTAGTGGAGGATTTAGACATATTCTCCAGACTTGGTTTTGGGATTAAAGATAAAAAACAGTAAACTTTGCTGACTATTGTCTAGTCTACGGAAGTTCTAGTTGGCACCCGTCGTGCTGCATTTATACTAGTGGCGCCCACATGTCAATTTTGACCAGCTTAAACTAACATAAGCGAAGACAAAATTTGTGATAGGTGAGTGCTTTAATATAAAAATGTAATGTTTATACGTATATGTTAGAGTGGACGCTAGGTCCACTCAGCTTGGGCCCATCACTACCCAAGGTCCTATAGACATCTCGGCCATACGGGCCGCGTCCTACTTAATGACGTGTTGTAGTGGCTCTTTTCCCTGCTGCCACTTAGCTCCTTGCCTACAATCCGTATTCCGATTTGAGCGTAATTTTTGTCGCTGTGCTCCCATTGAACCAAAAAAATATATAGAGTGCACGCTTCCTGACACCCTATAACTCTCCAGTTTTCACTAGCCTTTAGTCGAACGTCGACTAGCAATCGCGTGGCAAAACAAAACAGCCCTCTAAACGGTGGCGTATATCTTGACCTGTAGTCGCTCGGCCAACATACAGCCTTTGGGGGGAAAGCTCCAATTGAGCCGTACAAGGCCACCTAACCTTGCAACGTGGCGATATATAATGAAGTTATTTTCATAGCGCATGTGTCCGTATTAGGCGGCTTCATTTCGCACGATACCAAGCTGCCGAGTTAAGGTCAATGGCGTATGCTTCCAAAAACGACGCCCACACACGTCGCAATAAAATAATAACAAGCCAACATTGTCACAGCATTATACATGGAACACAGACTTTGTTTTGAGTATGAGAGGATTTGTCATACCACTACCACACTTTGTACTATGCTTTATTATATCTGTTATCTTTATTTATGTCCTTTGGTGTGCAATAAAGAGTTATTGTATTGTATTGTTCTCACAGTAAGCCGAAGACCGAGCGAAGTGGGCCAGGAAGAACAGGAAGGTGGACCTTGGCCCATCGCGTACCATGCGGGAGCGCAACCGGGACGTATCGCCAAGACGATGATAATGTATTGTATGGTAACTGTAGTTGTATGATGCTGTGCTTTACAAGGCAATTCAATCTTTACTTATACAAAATGCTTTCCAATTTGTACAAATAGATAATATGAACGTGCTTGTTTACAAAATCTAGGTAACAATTGCAATAGGACAACTTATAAGCTCCTATGACGCATTATAAATAACAAATAAAAAAAAGAATTAAACAGATACCTACACAAAAAATGTGTAAGACTGTGACACATATTCGGACATGATTAAGGTTGGTATCAAGGTAACGCTGTTTGTATTTTACATATCGTCATTAACAGAACAATATGGACAGTGACAAAAAATAGGATGAGGAAGTGTTGCAATTTAGTATCAAAATCTATATGGAATACTATATGGATGGTGTTCAAATGTCTGGATACAATGAAATATAAAAGTAAAGTAAGATTTTGCAAAGCCCTACTCAAAATGATCGCTGAAATACCATGGCAAGAATATCTCTTAACAAAAACAATGACTTATCTAGCGCACACTCTACATTATCTACAGTCAGGGCTGGCCAGCAGCCCGCGTCTTGTATTTGTGTGGCCCACGAGTCCCGCCACGTAACTCTAATCTACCGCATATAAAAGAAATACTTAATAAAGTTTGAATACGCAGCGCTCTTGGCACGATGGCAGCCATTCTACTTTAATTAGCTAATCTACAGAAATTATGAATCATAGTCAAGCTGGACCCCGGCCCTGACGCGCGAGGACAAAATAAATATGCTTGGACAAATTCACACAGCGCCATCTAACCCCAAAGCAAGCGAAGCTTGTGTTATGGGTGTTAGATAACTGATAAACTAAATACTTATATCATTTTTTTTATTCGTACTACACCAAACCCGAAACAGAAATTAAAATTCATCATTTCAATTTCTGCTTCGCCGGGAATCGACACCGGGACCTCTGCGTCACTCAGATGATTATAATTTATTAACGAAGAAGTTATCAGAAGTATATCAGTTACATAATGTCACTGGTGTCAGCATACAAACCGCGGTGTTCGTACCGGGGGTATTGAGTTGTTTGATTGCGCTTTGTCTGAGGCTCCCACGCCGCCATCGCGCCAGTGCCAAGTTTATGGCCGAAAGTCGCGGGCGTGGGGTGCCTAATGTCTTCTATTCGGTGGCCGCATCGGATTTAGTAGTTAATAATAAATAATAATAAAATAACCCTTTAGAGGACGACCCAGAAAAACATTCACTGATCAGATCAGTAATGTTCTCAAAAAAGCTGGGGTCTGAAGTGGTAAGAATAAAAGAAGATGTATGAAAAGAGTTGTGGATATATGCGAGGCTAGGGAATTGTGTCAGGACAGAGCAAAGTGGCGGTCCATAGTCTCTGCCTACCCCACCTGTGGGACACAGGCATGAGCTTTATGTATGTATGTATGTATGTAACAAAATAATTTATTATTGATTTCTGTAATTGTTGCTTACAATTTTATACTAGAGCTAGATACATACATACCTGTGTTACGAGAAACAGTGGCAACTTCCCTTAAATTGCTATTATAATCAGAAACAAAAAAAAAATGAAAAAAAAATAAGCATCTGCCATAATACATATAATAGTAGCTGGTCCAGTGGTGGTCTTCTTAAATAATCGAGTTAGGTTAAAAGCAGCTCCGATCGTAGCGTTCGAATCGAATAGAAGTTTGTGAGTCAAATAATTTATACCACAGTGGCACAAAAAGAAGGGTTAAAGTTCTCTGAAACCTTTACCGTTTTCTTTGCAATGTTAGTAATAATAGTTGTAATAGAGTACCAGCTGGATGCGGAAGGCACAGGACCGGCCTTTATAGAGTCCTTTGGGGGAGGTTTGATGATGATGATAAGTCAGATGTAGTATGTATAAGTCGGCATTAACAGATTTTTCTGGGTACAGTATTATACCTACTGGCTAAGACGATAATCTCATGTAGCGGCACACGTAGAAATCGTAGAGTGCCATCGTACTTGCGATCCGACAAAGTAGGTAATATGTTTACTCACGTACAGCTGAGTCATTCATCGAAAAAGTAAAATGTATATATTCGCAGTGCTATTTTATCGTGTTTGCTTCCTGTTTGCATAGCCCTTGGTAACAACAATTATTTTAAAGTTACCCTGACGAGAATAAGTTTATTTTATTTTGAATAATTTGGCGACCAATTAGATAAAATTGCAGGCCAAATACATTTTTCAATACCCGTAAAAAAGCTGTTTAAAAGTAAGTAGGTACCTACCTATTTATATAAGAGGTATTGTTGGATTGTAGGTTGAACCGCGTTGAACTCTATTGTATGAAATGAACTTATATACGAAGATTCCTCACACCTCAGAGAAAAGAAATAACTCGCACCTGTCACTATGAAGAAGATGAAGAATTAAGGTACCTACATATGATGCGGGGGTAAAGTTCGGCCGCTCGAATTTTAATTTTTCACTGAAATCTGATGTTGGAGGCCAAGATCCACTTTGGGTCGCAGAGCCAGCGCAGTAAGTAAGCATAATACAGGGAAGCAAATGAGCAAGCCGGTCACCTGAAGGTATCATCGTCGTCGGTGATCATCGCCGTCTATATAGGTGAGATTTTTAATACTACTCGGTAACAAACGAGCAGACCGACCGCCTGGTGGAAAGTGATATCTGTCTTCACTTAGATTTCATATAAAAAAAGTACAGAAATAAAAGTAGTTGTAAATGCGAGCGAGATCTGCCCGTTGTTTGATGCATTGACTTGGACTCCTTAGGACAGAGTCCTACCACCGGACCGGTCAGAGATAGGCAAAAGCTCGTTTTTTGAATGTTTCAATGAATTTGGAAATACTGCTGCACCAAGCACGTCCCAAAGAGTGATCGGTCGTACGAGGCAGCAAGTTTTGTGATAATCATACTGAGGTTCGACGTCGGGTGGCACGGTACGGAAATACGGATACAATTTAAATTTTGAAGTAATCAAGTCGTTCCGCTGTTCTCCTTTTAGGGTAGCTACCACCCGTGTATACATTTTGGCACCTGGGACCCGATTTTCGAATCGCTCGCATCCACACGAGCTCGCGCTTTGTAATGGTACAGATACGCGCACATTGTTACAGTGCCTGTCTCTTCTGCCTCTAGCAACTTACCATGAGTGTGAAGCAGATTGGTAGGCAGCACGAGCACTCGCATGGATATTGCGAGCGGTTCAATAATAGAGCACCTATTAATTTTACCACTTTTCCGTCGTGACCAAAATGCGTCCACAAGATATTTTGTCATATTTACGACTCAGTCTCGGAATGCATAAATGTAAGTACTTACTTACCAGATAACTGCTAAAAATAAGTAAAGAGATCGATTGGCCGAGTGGTAACCGGCATCCAGCATAGTAGAATTGCACCAACCCCCTCGACGCTTACCAAATAGCACCACCGGAGTGGTTCGGAGACCAGAAAATGGGCAGCAGAACCATACCTACTCTGTTGTATTTTAAACAGTGCAATATCAACTGCAGCAATAGAGTGTGGCATCACACAGGCGGCCCGTCTATACAAAACATGAAGCTTACATTTAAAAAAGTAGAGAAGGCTTACTTATAACATAGATTCTTTAACTATAGGTACATACACTATTTACTTATCTATCAAATACTACATATCATACTTTATATCATCAACTTTTTGTACTAATATTTTAAATAGAAAAGATTAGAACTTAACCGATTTTTTAATTGCTTTTACTAGAAAGCTACATTATCAGGGGGTAAGTTAAGTTATTCCCGAAATGGCAATTGTAAAATACAGTAAACACGTATAAAAGGAATCCATCGTATGGTAGTGTCCGACAGGGAAAAAGTATTTATTCTACTCGACACTAGATGGCTGTGTTCGACAAATTCTTTTCATATAGGTACTCTAGGTGGCGTTGTTGACAATTACAACGCCATCTATGTTAAATTTCATTTACCAGTATACAACACGATCCAGATGGCGCTTATTATCAGAAGTACCAACCCAACGATAGGTGACACCACTGATAAAGTAGAGTAGGGAAGTTTGCGGTGGTCACACACAAAACTTATAAATAATAAAATATGCTGCAAGAGCAGTAGTTCCTTTTCAAGGCTTTCTTTTCAGACTGTAGTACTATTTATTTTATCTGTACCTACTGTTATGCTGTAGGTTGGTTCCGGAACTCAGAATTCCGTACTAAAACAGAAATAATTAGGTAGCTAATTGTGGTACTTTTTGTTAGAAATACACTTGGTGGGTTTTATAGTTTTGTCGATATTTATTAAGTAATTCGTTTTTATTATTTAACGTTGAAAATGGCCGAAATAGGTAGGATTATCTTTTGGAAATATTATTTTATAATATTGTTATTATTTATTAGTACCTACGTATTATGGTACTTTATTAGTATTATCATAGACTTTAGTAAAGGGAAAACGCGAAACTATGAATACGTCAATTAACGTTAATACTAATATTCAAAATAAATATAAAAATCGATTTTTGGGGCTCCGTGACGCAGTTTAAAAAAAATAAAAATCAATACAAAAATGTTTTTTTTTTACTTTAAAAAAAAATATTTTCAATACATACAGTAGGTAAATATTATTGTGGATATGTACGATATGTAGTTTAAGGTAGGGGTAGGATAGAGTAGGCGTAGAGTAGAAGTAGGATAGGGTACAATTAGGGCAGCCAGTGTGATTAAATAAAATCTCCAAAGTATCTACACAAACTAATATATTTATTAAAAGAAATGGCACGAAATATTTCATAAGACCAGAATTTGTTGTTAACCGTCTTATGGCTATGCCACGCACACACGGAGGTATTTCTTTAAATATTGTAGATAGGAAAATTTACTAAAAGAAGATTTCATTTTCATTTTAAAAAGAGAAGAGTGACTATAATGTAGCTGAAAAGTGAAACTGACAAAAAGATGTCAAGCACTCCGGTTATTTTACTTCTAGTATTATCGCTACAAAAAGTCGCAATGTGGGACCCAAAAAAAATATTTTTACAGGTTGTGCACGGGCAGACCAACGTTTTATACTCCAACAACTTGAACGCGATGACGTACGATAACCTACGGCGCCCTCACAGCCTAGCGGGTTCGATTCCCGGTTGAGGCAGGCGATTTAAAAAAATCTATGATCGCAGTTAAATCTTGTTTTTAATCAAAATGAACGCTTCTTTAAGTTAAATTTTTTATCTACTCTATTATTTATTTATCTCCGTGTGGCATATCCGTGTGACGCCCTGTATATTTTACTATTATTTTGTTCTGAGACAGGTACTTGAGACTCCTTAAGAATATTTACATATGTTTTTTCTTTATCGCAAGTAAGTTTAGTTTCTTATAAATTAAAATAGTCAGAGCTACATTAACAACATACGTCGATACGCAAACTACGCAAAAATCGTGTAGTACAAAAATTAGAAGATAGGCGAGATAGATACAGGACACCACCGCGGCCAAGGATAGGCCGAACTGTAAACGCACCACAGTAGTATGGGTGAATGTCGCTGAAACAAAAAACAAAAAGTTTATATCTCAGGCATTATTTGCAACAATTATTAAAAGTGTCAAATAAAACGAGTACTAGTTGATATTAGTAGTGTGTTGATACTATAGACCTTGATTGGTCATCATTATCATTACAGACAAGTCGCGATTGCAGTTTGTAGCCACACCCGAAGGCCCAGGCGTAATGCAGCTAATCCGAATATGTTAGGGACCGATTACTCCCTTGCTTAATCTATTCCATCATAATCTATTTTTTATCACTTATATATTTAACGCGACCGCTTCGCTTTCCAAATGGCATGATACAAAAATGAACCTTATTCTGTGAGCAATGCATACCATTTCGATCAGCTCTCTGATGACTTAAGTTGCGGGATTAAACAAAGGTGTAATCGGTCCCTAATTAATGAGTAACCTAGACAAAAGTTACACTTCAATAGCGCTAAGGTTTATTTAGGTTTTGGGCTCCTATATTCTGAATTTTCTCTTGATGGACTCATTACTGTATACATATAAAAACTATAATAAACTATGAAACTGAAACATGTTGCAATTTACCAAAAAGCGTTAACAACCCATGCGGCAACCGAACCAGACCATGCTAAGTTAGGTACCGGTAAAATGTACACTATTTTAATAAACGTGTGTATTTTGAAGGGTTTGTTTACCGGTATTTTATTGCTGTGCTAAAACATTAATGCCGCGGACGCTCGTAAACGGCCACACTGCCCATTGTTATTTCAGTTAGGACAACGAAATAATTAAATCGGTATCGGGTTTGCGCTCGCTTTTTGTGGTTAGCTTTCATAGTCAACGTTATACCGGTAACTCGCTAACGCTGTGTTTTGTGTCAAAGTGGTTTTAATCAAACAAATTGGCTGGGAGAAAACAGCGATATCCAGCAAATTAAATCGTATTTTAGATATCAATTAAATTACTCTGTATAGGTACTGGATAAGTGATTACTAAATTCAATTCATTCAGGTGATGAATTTAAAAAGGCAAACTAAAGAGTGCCATAAATAAACATTGAGTTACGTCATTATTATTAAGAATAGGTGTACACAAAATAAAAATCGCAATTATTAATTTGAGATCATTTTAAGCACTAAATTCTAAATCTAACTATAATTGTTCCAAAACAATTTGAAAGCTAACTAACGAAAAAACTAGCTTAAAGAGCATCCATATTCAGCACCCAGTCATTCCGCCGCTGGGTGAACAGGTAGTTAAGGAGGCCTGATGTCAACTTAGCCGTAGTCTTAGCCGTGATATAGGATTATCTGTCTTCGTTCGGGGTTTAGCGCGGAGCTACGACTTAAGCCCGGCTTAACTAAATAAACCGAGCATAAACTACTTACGGAGTGCACGAAATCGTTAGTCTTAATAGTAAACAAACACGACTCACAATAATAATTAAAGTGTCTATGTGTCGAGTTAGTTAATTATCGTCTTCGCGGTTGTCTGATTAAGCCTGAAACCATTAAATATAATTTTTCTTTCGCAACACTACTTTTACATGGGTAAGTAAATTAAATGCCAGTGGCAGGCAGATTGCAGTTCACGCATGAGTTAGGTGGCATATTTTGCATTGCATTACAATACGTATTAAGTAATTATGCAGCGTATATTAACTATTGTAAATACATATAACATTTAATGGACAATTGCAAAAAGAATAAAGCATAGATAATTAGGCAACGCATTGTTACCAAATAAGTAGTTTATTGCAATTTAATATTTTATCCAGTTTTCGTGTCTCTGCCCGCCAAAAATCTGGGCTACGCGCGGCGTAACGAAACACTAAACGTGTGAACGTATATCTGAATAAACTTCTCACTAGCGCCTAGTATCGGCGAGCACTAGCTATTACCATAACAGTTACTCTGAGCTCGTGAGCTACCAAATAAGCGCGCGCGGGCTTTGGGTTTCGCGTTCCGCAATAATTTTTCTCCACGCCCGCAGTCACGAAGCGAGAACCACGATCCGTGATGATGTGCGAATTGCAAGCGCGGCTGGCATTGACGGATCGCTGCGTTCAGCGTTCAGTGTTGGCTTTCTGCGGCTATAGCCGTAGCCTCTCATTATTGTAAGGTTACGTTATTTAACTACCTTAGAAAATTATAGCCAAGGTATATGGTGTTCTTGGCTATGAGCTATATGACAAATTTGAACAGGAGTAACAGACAACCTACCTAAAGTTAACTTTGGCATTTTTAATATTAGTAGGACTTATATTAGGTAAGGTCGTAGTGATCATGTTTAAATACAGATGTCTACATGATATAATTATAATTTTTACGTTAATGTTTTTGGTATGTTGGAATCCACAAGAAATATTTTAAAAATATATTTTTAAATAAAACAATTATATAAATATGGCAAGCTACCTAAATTTTTATAGGCAATCTTGATAATTTAAGAAATATTGACTGGCATTTTCGTAAATAATAAATTACAATTTCCTGTTTTTGACGTCCTGTATTTGATTTTTAATTTGTATTTTTGGATATACTACTGCATTTTAATTTCAGTCATAGCCATGGTACAGTTACAATTCTAGGTAAAAATATTGGACTGCATAACTTCGTAAGAGTACCTATTAGTTTTTTAAATATGAAATTGCCGTTTTGTATAGAGAAAATTACCAAAAGTGGAATTTTTATTAAAAAAACAGCTTATCTAAACTTGTAGGTATAATGACCTTAAGACAACCTTAAGCTAACTTACTGAAATTTAATTTATTTATAGTTTTCTCTATCATAAAATTATATCTGGTAATAGAGGCAAAACTGATGACAAATATAAAGGGGTTTTTCAAACACGTATAGACTTCACAATCTATTTTTCATTTATTTTGAATAACTTTGTAGCATTTATACTCTATTTTCGAAATCAAAAACTAGCTTTTACATATTTTTTAAAATAAAAAAGTTTGACCAAATTTATTTGGGCAAATAAAAAACGGCAAATTCATACTTAAACCCCTAGTATATTGATGACATAATTATATTTTAAAAAACTACTTATGTCTAAATTATATTTATGTCATATTATATAAGGTGGCAGGGTTAGACCCATAACATTACAGTAAATCGCTGGCGGGAGGGCCGCGGTCGCGTCGACATCGACTTCGCATAATGAGTTGTCGATTGCCGTAGCGGAGGTAATTGCGAATGCCTTATAAATTGCACACGGGCGCCATCGCGTCCGTCCATATCATTTGCGTTAACTCGACGATTTCATTGCGCGTCTGTTAATGGCGAATGACCACTATAAACGGTAAACGGTGCTCGTCAAGTTGCCAAGTGTCTCGTTTTCCATTTGTACGTGTAATAAGTAAGTTATATTCTAGCCCATTGAACTTTATGATAGATTTCCGTTCCATATTAATTAATTGCATATTTTCTATTCTTTTCAGTATTAGTTCTATCCAAAAATATGGTAAATGTAAGAATCGTAAATGTTATGGGCGACAGTTACCACTTACCATCAGGTGTGTCTGCTCGCTTGTCACTGAGTAGCATAAAAAAAATTAACGCGGAAATGAAACTTACTCATTAAGATTATTATACAAAAATAAATTATCCCGTAGACGCAATTTGGCACATCCAGTGTAGTGTCCTTGGGTAATAATCCAAATCCTTTAGAATATCTGCAACAACAAGACGGTCGAGTACGTAATAATTTGGAAGCTTTAACCGAAATTGTTAGATAAAAGATCAAACTAAACTGACAAACAATGAGGAGTTTTCCAATAGGTATTTAAGGCATTCCTAACCACTCACTAGATGGCGCCCAGACAATTTTGGTAATTGATAATCGCTTGAAATAGGTTCTTAGCAAACAGGATATAAACACTGGGTACGTTGTATTAGATAATATTATATTTGTCAATAGTTTTCAACCATTTTAGAAGTTGTAATAATAATGGAACATAGTGCCAACTTCTATAAATATTTCTTTTTACACTTCGTTTAACCTTTAACAGTTATGTTTATATTAATAAACACTTTATTTTCAAGTTTAGTATTACTTGGCTGCATGAAATCACTGCCACCATCATACAGATTTAAAGAAGATTACCAAAATTGTAGGAGCGCCATCTATTGATGCTTTTTGAAACAAACTATCAATACCTACTGGAAAACTCCTCATTAAGTAAATTGAAATAAGAGAAATCTTTCGCGGTGCCTAGCTTTGTAATTTGCTTTTACTGTGTAATCGAAACTTACTCTGACGTGAGCACCCTACTGCAGCTCGCATGGGCACCAATGTCGCAAAGGGCTTTATATCCAGGCCTGGCTTCTGCTGCCATTTCCACGTAAAGTGCGTAAGTTGATATCAGGATTCCGGCTATAGCCCAGCCTATGATGGCGCGATCGATGTGTGTTCCGGCCATTGTAGCTGAAGGAGGAAAACACATATTTTTAATGGATAGTATTAATACTTTTTCACTCGTCTTCTCACCATATTTAGAAACACTTTGTATTTTTTCTACTTTGAAACGTTGATTGCGATATTTATTTTTAAAAGGAAATTGTAAATTTACTGTAGGGTCAATATGTTTGTCAGCCCTTTCGTTCCAAATTGAAATCAGTCCTATTCAATTGTATTATTAGAAACGACTTAGAAAGTAAAAGCTATCTATTTTATTAAGCAGTAGGTACATACCTACATACATTTAATAAAGTAAATATGAGTGCAAAATATCTACGAATCTGTAGTGTAGTGAGTAAATCTTGAGAAGGTAACATATAGGTAAATTTTCTTTTGTACAAATATCGTAGAAATAGTTCCTGTACTTTCTCTATCATAACAACACTCTTACCACAAATACACATTTGTGGTATTGCGAACTCCAAAAGTCTGAGTATGCTGCGAACCAAAGTTACATAGAGCGTTACCTTCACTTCGAAATAAAGTTTGTTATTAACAAACACTTCATTCATACGCGTGGTCTTTAAATACTTTAAGTACCAGGATTTTGCTAGCTTATTGACATATTCGAAAATTAGTATTAGTTCTATAATCTTACATCGATAGCGAATCCGAGCGATATAGTGAGAGATACGTATATTACCATTATTACACTAATGAATACATATATTTACTATTGTGATTGTAATTGCGTTAATGCATTGATATTCTCTACGTATACCCTAAAAAGGCAATAGTACCTAGTGTTTACTATTTCACTGCCGGATTTCCAATTACAAATTCACTGGCTTTAGTTCAGCCCATTCATTCAATTAAATTATGCTAATACCAATATTGTTCCGCGAACAGCGACTGTTGTATTAAACTATTAACTTTTCATTAACATGGATGTCATAGTTCTAAGTGTTAATTTATTAATAACAATTCGAGATGTGTATCGCGTTATGGTAAATTAAACAGCGATTCGAAATACAAATCGCTGAACGAGTCAAGTTTTATATTCGTTACCGTGTACCTACTTAAATCAATTTTATGGAGGGGGAGCCGTGGCAGTATGTTCGTAGACTGTGCCGTGCCGGGGTGTATAAAAAATAAAGCGTCCGTTTACCCGTGCTTCGTTTCACCACCCCTTCGTTTCGTGTACAAGCGGTATTATGGTTGCAAAGTACTGGCATAAAAATTAAAAGAAAACAAACAGTGTAGAGTCGGTCGGTGGTCCTAACGTTTTATTAACGTAAGTATACCCTTGAAACTGTAATCGCATTACCGGTTAGCAGCGCTCTATTTCTTTATTTAGTTTCCGACACAGGTCGTAACTTTTTAAATTACTTTGAAACTGTTCAGGTCTTTCTTACCTTCTACCTTTAAAAATCCTTACTATCTTTAAAAATAGGTAAGAGCTGAAAAGTGAGTTTGCTTTTGAATGGCTGTGGGCTCAGATGACCCCGAAAGGTAAATTTAAAAAAGAACTAACAATTTTCATTTTCTGATCTTTGACGAATTGTTTTAGTCTATTGCCGAATTATAGTGTATCTACAAAGTGGAATGTAATATACAGAGGTGACGTTTTCTATGATTGTTTGTAATAATATTGGACTGGAAATAATGAACATAATTTAAACAATCTTTTTCTGGTACAAACAATTTATACCGGAAAAAATAGGCAAGAGAGAACCGCACGTTAAATTTTATAGTCAAGAAAACCACTCTTGGTGAATATTAAGACCACTATTTGTTGGCAATCTGACGGCACGTCGTTTAATAACTATAATATACTTTATTTCTCGCAAAAACAAAACATCCTGCGAGAATCTCAAGATACAATTTGTCTAGCTATACTGATATTATTAAGAGAAAAGATTTGATGGTTTGTTTCTGTGTTTGTGATGGATAAACTCAAAAACTACTTCACCGATTTTCAAAATTCTTTCACCTTTAAAAAGTTACATTACCAGCCAGTAACATAGACTATGTTTTATTTTCAAATTTGAATTCCTCGGGAAAAAATTTGCAATGATATAATCCATATTCGCGAATAATTTCAGAACGGCTGCATCAATTTAAGTAATTTTTTTTTGTTGTGCTTGTAATTATCAGGGCAAGGTTTGTATGAAAGAAAAAAGGTTAGCTGTAGTGTAGGGTAGGTGTAGGATAGGTGTACGGTAGGTCAGTAGGTATGGAGTAAGGGTAGGGTAGGGGTAGAACGCCACGGGAACGACCGCCGCCGGGCCCACTAGTCAAAATAAATAATATAGGTAGTCTAAGTTTATTAAAAACTCTGTAAGAGATTATCTGTTTTTTTTAGGTGTTTGCATATAATGATTTCACTTAATAGAGATAGGAGGAGAAGGACTCGCCCAGCACGCTTTAATTTAAGAATTAAGAAATAGTAATGTTTATATTACTAAAACTATACCGCTTTCAGAAAATGGATCTACACAACATAACATATAACTCTAACTATTATATAACAATATATAACTCTAACTATTGTTATTTCTACGGTTAATTACCTACTTACCACAATCAGTTACCAGCGGTGCCGTAATATCTAACTGATAAAATATACCCCGGATTCTTTACATCAGTGAATTTGTTAAGTAGTCTCACTATCAACAAATACCTGATCAAAGTCTACACTTTATATACTTATAAGATAGTGAAAACACGCGATCTACCTTCCCGGGCGCAAGCTATCAACTGACTAAAATTATTAACCCCACACTGCCTCCTGGGATGGAAATAATTTATTCATTGAATTATGCAAATTATCATTATTGTATTGAACCTATTATAGATATTTATAATGGCAACGTTAAATTTATGCTTCCCTGAACTTAAGATTTCCTGAGGGCACCAGCTATTGACAACTTTCTGGACAAAATAAAAAATTTGTTGAATTGGCCGGGCGTTTGACTTTATACTTGTAAGACTTTTTTATGCAACAATGTAATGCTTCTTTCTATATTTCATTATGTACGTATATCCGTCTAAAACAATTTCAGATTGTCACGACAATTCCATATTTTTTTTACCATAATGAGTATAAAAATTTTAAATATCCTAATTTTTATTTTAATAAGAGATGTTTAGTATGAACCATACATTTTGTTCTAGACACTATCAGGTACCAGTGATAGGTAGTAGGTACCTATCCTCTGGCTCAACATAGATTTTTATAGGTCACCGGGGACAGCTGTATATCGTAACTGTGCGTGTGTGTGTTTGTTCTTTATACCTATCCTCCGAAACAGCTGGACGAACTATTTACGTTACTATCAATATTTTGCGGTATCATGATGAAATTTTCAGTATTTTTCATTTTGGTATCCGCGCGAAGCCGGGGCGGGTAAGCTTAACTCGCTAGTGAGTGTTTGTGACTGAATTTCAAGGGTAAAATGGACAGTGGACAAATTCTATGTTACCGTTGAACTGATGATCGTTGGGTGGGATAGACGGACCTATATTCGACTTCAAGTGGAGTGTGGAGCCCCCGATTAGGGTTGCCAACCCTACTATATAATATGGTATCCTGTTGTTTTAGGAGTCCGCAATGTCTGCAGACAGTGAGTCCAATGGTATATTCTTAAAGTTTTTACAAGTTTTACCGTTAGCCAATATTTACAGCGCGAAACAGAAAAACGTAAAGATAAGCGTAACAGAATCAATCCGACCGTCTTACGAAAGCTGATTTTATGGCGGTTTATTATTTAGAATTGCCCGTGTGGTGTCCGGCAGAGTGGGCCATGTGGTGTCCGGCAGAGTAGAATAGCTCTAACCCCTTACACTCGTGGGTGTCGTACGAGACGACTTATGTTTTCGAGGCAAAAGATCTAGTCTCCTTAGGCTGGAAAATGGGCAGCAGCGTTTTTCATTGATATATTTATAATACTGCGATCTCCAACCCGCCTGCCAAGCGTGGAGATTGTAGCAATAACCTCCCGTTTCATGGGAGAGGCCCTTAGACCTGCAGTGGACTGTAATGGGCTGTGATGATGATGATGATTTAGAATTGGATTGTAATAATAATTATAAAGCGTTCCCCAAAATTACTCATCTTCTAAGGAATAATAGACATATATTTCATTTAAATAAACTATCTATTTTTAATAAATTTATGCAGGTTATTAATGTTAAAATTAATATTTAATTTCGAAAACAGAATACGTTAATTAAATACGCAAATAAGTCTCCAAATAAAATAAGGGTTTGAAAATATGTAAGTACCCTTTTCCATTTAACATTTATTTTCAGCTAACAAAGACCCTAAGAAGCATACTCCATTCAATTTTCAGGTTGTAAACACATTACACTACCTAATACAAATAGGTATACCTATACTTAATAAGTATACCTAGATTAAAAATATACGTAATTAATAGTAAATATACTATCAATGTCTAACTCGCTCCTTGCTTAATATAAGTTCAAAACTACACCTACAGATGGCAGTGCAATAGTAGCAAAGAGTATCTGTGGGTCATGTTGTGATTTGATTACCACAAAACACGCCAATAACCTTTTTTATTACCATGCACGAGTAACAGTCTACGCGTGTAATTATTGGTTTCTCATCTTAGGCAAAAGTACCAAAAAGTAATTTGTAAGTCATTTTATGTTAACTGAACTTAAATTATAAATTATTATTTATTTTATTACCAATTCCCTTACCATTTTGTGAACCAAGCGCGGTTCTTTCCTTGCTTTCAAATTTTATGACACAGTATTCCCAGAAACTACAGAAAGAGACTGTTCAACTTGTAGAGGAGTATATCCGAGCGCCACATTGCCAATGACGCCCCTATATCGCGGAATGTTCGTGTCGCTATGTTGGCAGCATTGCTTTAGTTCACCATCGCGACCGCACCGAGCGTTGGCATCGTGCAACACCTTTCATTGTATTGACTATTGACTGATTCTGAACACAGAGAATAATGTATAAAGTAAAATTATGGTGTTATTGTCTTAGTTCTTGTTAAAATATATTGTAATATCTCTTAGGCTAAGTGGAATTATGTCTCCGTTAACGTGAAAGTGAAATAAGACAGCCTGTCGAGTGTTACGCGGCCATTTTACTTGCAATGCGGCAACGGTATACGATCCGCCATTGGAAACGGCCTGTGTCTTTTACTGAGTGCAAGATTTGTATTTTGTCAAACAGCTCAGCCTAAAAACGAAGGATAACCATGTGTGATAAAAGTGCAGTGCGGACCTCAGTGTAGTGGCACGGTGGTCGGGTGATTCGATGATGTGTGAACGATGGAAAAGGAAGTGAAGCAGCGCCATCAGAGAAATAGGCGAAGGGAGCGGGCCCAGCGCATGCAAGCACAGCGAGAGAGTAAAGTGAAGGATGGGGACAGCGGCGAGGAGGAGTCGCCGGCGCGAGACAAGCAGCCTCGTCCTCCGGCCCGCAGGAAAAAGTCCAAGGAGCCGCTGGGCGAGGAGGATATCATTGACGGCTTCGCCATAATGGCATTTCGCACATATGAGGACCTCGAGGTAAGTGCAGTCCATCTTACTATGTGTTACAAGTCACCTTTTTCAATTGTCTGATAACAAGGGAATGTAACATAAATATAAACTTTAGTATTCCATCACAAGAATTATGTACATAATATTGGTACGTACTTTGTTTACATCACATACTCCTTTTATCTCCAATAACACGTATTAGGTACAATAATTAATTTGCTAGATAAATTATGTTTTTGAAGATCTGTAATATTATTTTATTTTGAACAAATTCACAGGTTGATTTTTTATACCTACCTACGTAAAGGAGCGAGTTTTTCATTGTAATCAAATTAATATAAAATTTACATATTTGCTTGGTGAATATGCGATATATACTTGAATGTTAAAAAGTCTGGTGAACTTCCCTATTATAAAAACAGCGCACCGTAATCGCTTTGGACGTCGCGTCGGAAGTGCATTGACCTATCGGATGAACCCTACTGCGTAAAGAACGACTTGAGATCGCTAATGAAACTCAGGCAGATTATCGAACGAAAGTAGGTTGTTTAGCACGTGATACTGTTGTATCCATTTATTTGTCTAGCTCGGTGTAATAAGTATGTAATGTAGTGAGCAGCTGACGTCGCGCGCCGGCCCGAGGGTGCCCGGAGCGCCGCTCTCGGCGCTAGGTACACGGCGCGGTCTCCCACTAAGTGTAAATTTGGTCTAAGTGGCTTTCGCTCGTTTGTGCTCATTTATCGCGCCCGCCCTCGAATAGAATATGTGTATGTTGAAGCCTCGTATGTGTACAATAAAACTACATTCCTTGCTATCGTTTTAAATTATGGCGACAGGCTCGCCGTTTGTGGCTCGTTGGTGCGGCGCGCGTATATTACAGGCCCCGAACAGGTTCCTTTGCTCCTATTTAATTCACCACATGCGTTGTGGTGAGGAACGCTTATGCAATTTTTGCTTACAATGGGTGGTAGTTAATTCCTACACAACAGGTCTTCCTTGAATACAATTACAGTGAGGAGGATGCCATATGTTATAATGCAATACTTTTTGATGTACGTAGTACATTCTTTGTATGTATTCATCCCTGTAGGGAAGGATTAAACCTATAAATTATACTTTATTTAACGCTTTATTGCAAACAATAAAACTCAAAAGAAATATCACAATTATAAATGACTCAACAACATACTCAATTTAAATGAAATAAATATATTCTTTATTCAGGAATGATTTGTGTCACATTGGGATTCACTTAGTGTAGGTTGCTAAAAAGATTTGTACAAACTAGTTTTTAAACCCTGAGATCTGAACTAGGCTAGGCTAACTAGGAAGTCGGTGTTCTGTCATGGAAGCTATATAATGAGTAGGATTAAAAAAATTATTTTGAGCAAGAACCTTCTTCCTCTATATAGGCAGCGGTGACCACTTTCCATCAGGTGGCACCCATTTGCCTGTTTGCCTACCGTATGACATAAAAGGCTATAATTTTACTCTTTCATTATGTACGAATTGTTCATTACCCTGTCTGATTATTATTATATTGGCAGAAGCTGGGATTGACTACTCAGGTGATAAAAATGATTCAAAACAACACAAAAGCCAAGAATGTAATCTAGCAAACTTTCTTAACCAGATTATTGGAAACTCTTATCACTTTACCTAGTACCTACAAACACTTTGCTATGCCAACATTAATTAAATTTGCCTTTTGTAAGCACTTACTGACCACTATCTACAACTTGTCACCTTGTTGTCAACGTGTTACCTGGGGTGTCTAAAGTATGCTATAAAATGAATCACTTTAAAGTAATGGATTCAACGAACGATTATGTTGAAATTCTTACTAATTGTTAACCATATATTACACTTCAAACACTAATATTCAATCAAATCAGGTAGATGGGATATCTAAACAATGAAGGCCAGCTTTTGCCTGCGACTTTGTGTGAATCACATTTTATTTTTATCCCGTTCATATCTTAAACTAGTAGGAAGTTAATATACCCTCTTCGTGGAAGAATTCCGAAAAATCCTTTTGTTGTACTCGCTTACTTAGGACCCACAAGGTTCAGCAGTCAGCTTTGAATGTTATGTTGAAGAGTTGTCTTAGCTGTTTATCTAGGTGGTTTATCTAGAATTGCACTGAATTGTAAGAAATAGAAAATATTAAAATGACATTGCATGTTCAATAATAGAAGTCGCCATTGCTAGATAAGTTATTTCTATGTAACTCTATGTACTAATAGTACGTAGGTAATATAAGAAAATATATTAGATGTAGTCTCTCTCATCATCATCTGAGTAGTGAATCCCGGCTTCTGTCAGGAAACTCTCTCAGCCCCACTGTCTGTATTTATTAAATCTTTTCGTAATTTTAAATAGTAATATACGGTCACAGGGTATCAATTGGCTCCCGAGACTGTTTAACCAGTCTCAGGATCACCAGTGGAAGGCCTTGGTCAATCTCAATATTAATTACGCTCAGTTTGGATCTCTGTAAACATTTTTTTCTTGTGATAAAAAGTAGTTTCTGAGTTTATTTATTACAAACAATAAAATTCTCTATTAAAACTACCTAGAAAATACTAGTGCATGTAACGGTAACAAATTCTTCTTAGTAATTTTTATTTATTTTATGGCACTAGAAGCAGATATTCTGTGATGGAAAAGAGGTATTTTACCGAACTATAAGAACTGGCTGAAAAGCTTGTTTCTAAAAATTACACTAAAGTTAGTCCAAAAATTGAAATTCAAAGAAGGATAGCTATATCATGTAAGAGGTATTGCGCCTTTATGGATTTATGAAAAATACAGAATGACAATCAAAGAATAACCACACCTGCATTCTACCATGTTTAACATATGGCAACTTCACACTAGTCCTCCGAATTGATTGTGGGTACTAACTTACTAACCAACAACAAATGAATAAAATTTTGGCCTGTCAAAACAGCATAGAACTATTTATTGAAGTCGACAAAGTCAGATTAAAAGAAATGAAAACTAAAAATAAAACAAGGAAAAGCAAAAACTGTAGAAGGTGGACTGGAAAAGGAGAAGTGGACTAAAATAGTAACAGAGTGGGTAGCCTAGGGATTGTGGATAATTTAAAGGGATAAAAAGGCAGCTGGTCCTGAGTGGGCGCTGATAGCAAGTGACAGGAAGGCGTAGAATTCTTTACAGGTGACCTATATTAAATGTTGAGAGAAACCTTTGCCTCTGAATCCCAACAATCCCAATAATATAAATAAAATGATTACAACAATCAGGTGTTTGTTGCTACCTGGCCGGTTTCTAGGTGGCCTAGCCAAGATAAGTTTGTTTTGGCACGACCCCCTTATAACCTTTAAGATTACTGTTTGTAATTCAGTCTCAATAAATTGAAGAAGATTATAATAAACTATCTTTCAAACAAAGTTAGGTAAGGTAAACTAGGTAGATAAAGGTAAAAAAACAATATATCGAATATGTCAAATTATTGATTAATAATTACACTTTATACTGTCCCTACGTATCTATAATTAATTGTAATAATTACTGTCCTTTTTACTTTATTTCACATAACAACATACAGCTACTGCGTTACAGCTACACACAGGTACATTTTTATTACCTTTTGTGTAACTTTAATTGAAAGATAGGTTTATAAGTTTTAAAAGAAGTTTAGTAGAGCGTGACTTTGTCATTTGACGGGAAGCGCGTCGCGTAGGGCGAGCGTTAAAAATATTACTCAGCTAACCACTTTCCCACGGTGCAGAGCACTTACCGTGCCGCCTTATGTTTCTCGCAGTGTAAGGAACCCAATCTATAATATAATAAACAATTTTCTCTCAACTTTTCATTTACAACCCAACAAAATTGCTCAATAAAACAGTCTTCTTATAATACGGTACCGCAAAATGTTTTCCGTTTGCCTTGACTAGATCATAAAAGTTTCGGCGCAGCGCTGAAGAAATAGAACTCAGTACCTATATTAAAAAATAAAATAAAAATGAGCCATGTTCGGAACTAATTTAAAAAGTTTGACGAGACCCGTCTACCTGATAAGCGACCGAAGATTGGATGTGGCATGAAGTTAGCGCCGTGAAATATCGTAGACATAGAATTTATGCGGAGGGAGCGCTCGATTCATTTACCACGCAGATTCTATTTTGAGTTGAAAAGATTTATTGAAACTTGAATGAACAAAACTTTGCATAAGATAAATTTTACGGCTTTTCTGTGTACCAGTACTGTCTCTTCGATATTTACTTACGTGCGAATAGAAGTATATGGCTAAAAACTTCAATAGTGTCATTTCTTTATAAAAAGCTTAGAAACTAATATCATAAGTATGGTCTATAAAACAAGTAAGTATTAAGGAGGTATCTAGTCAGTTGATGTATGATTACTTAGGTAGATAGATTAGATTTATTATGCTACAAATACAAGATATATAAAAATTATCAATGACTGATTATTCATTTGTAATAATATTTGATTAAAATAAAGATTGTATGTAATTTAATAATTTTGAATACAAAAGTTACATCATTGCGACATTGTTAAACAAAATCAATCAAAAAACAAAGTCGCTATAAAATCAAACTGCGGCTCGGAGCGCCGACCGAAAGACTGGCGCCCCTAGACACCCTCACGACTCGTCCCCTGCCCCCTGGAGCTCGGTGACTCGGTGTAAGCACGATGTGACACTAATACTTACCTGAGTAAACTTTAAAACCTACCACTACACTGTTGCGACAATATCTTAGGAACCTTTCGAATTTTGCCGAGCAGCCTCTATTCATGACAATGTACAACTTTTTGCAGCTAAGTAGATGATGTTGCATTATCTATCTACGAAAGTATTACTAAACCAACAATATTACTACTTATTTATTCGAGCTGTGGGCTAATGCCTGATACTTATCACTTATGTCCGCATATAATATATACATGTACATAAACGATGTAATCATAACTCCATCGAGTCTTCTATAAAACATTATTCTCAATTTATCGAGATTGTAGGTGGGCAGTAAATTACACAAATTGCCGGGTCACCTCATCAGACAGTGCGAACGTCCTTGAAGGGCGGCAGACACGCGACTGTCGTTTCGAAGAGGCTACATAGCATTGTAACACCGATTAGTTATTAAGTTATGTAAAAATTATATGAAGAATACCTATTATTACACTGTTACAGTACTTACTACTTAGAAATAGGAAATCTTAATAATTCAAGCGAGCTTGGACGCCGAAAACGTGCGGTTAACTTTTCCTTTCTGCAGCCGAGGGGCGCGCAGAGTGCAGACATGCAAATGCACAAAATTCAGAAAATTCTCCACACCCTCGGCGAACTTGCGCTAGACTTGCTCGCGACATAGCGCCGTTTTACTCTCGAGTATACTGTTGAAACATTGCTTTTGTCTTGACGGCTACCCCGGAAAACTTTTGTTTGTATATTTATCATAAGTTGACTTACGTACGTAAGGAATATTTTGAATATTTTCGTTCTTTGCTTTGTAAATTCATAGAATCTGTTTGGTGTTGAAATTGTGACGTTATTTATTTATCAAAGGTCAATCTTGTCCGTTCCTCCATTTCGCCCGATCTTCAGCATCAGAGCCTTTGGCTCTCGAGTATACTTCCTTGCCTAGCCTAGTATAAAATAAAGTCGCTTTTCGCGTCTGTCTGTATTTCCGCTAACTCTTAAACCAAATATGTGTTTGGATTTTGCGCACGTAGCGACAATGCACCTGCGGTTTGGCTTACTTGTTAAAACGTAATCTAGACGTTAGGAATACTTAGGATCGTAGATCTTATGCGCAATAGCTTCACATTTTTTTCACGCTTGCGTCTCGTTTATCATATACTAGTGGACCCGGCGCGACTTCGTTCACGTACACCTACCCACCCTCTACCCATTTTTCTTGCTTATAAACCTTCCTCTTGAATCACTCTATCTATTAAAAAAAACCGCATCAAAATCCGTTGCGTAGTTTCAAAGATTTAAGCATACAAAGGGACATAGGGACAGAGAAAGCGACTTTGTTTTATACTATGTAGTGATTTACATCTCATTAGTTATTACTTTAGTTACCAAGCAACTATAATATTCATTCCTACAGAATATCAAAACGCTAACCAACAGATTAATGCCGCGTTTGCATTCGCGCGACGAATAAAAATGTCCTAAAATTTTACTACGGAGCTCTAAAAAGCTAGCAGTACAAAGTGAGCAAAAATTAAAAAAAATATGGTTAAAATTTGTTGCTAATTTGTGGCTAATTAGTTGCCGAAAAATCGATTTTGTTGCTCTTGCCGATTTCGGGAAATCGTCAACAATGCTAGCTTCAACATAAGCTGGCATGGACTTTAAGATAAAATCATAAATTAAATATACAAAATCACTACAAATTAGTTGCTAATTAGTTGCTATAAAACCGAACTAAAAAAAAGTACAAAAAAAAATTTTTTTTTGCAAATAAAATTTTTTATTTGCTTTGCTTGCTTAAATGTCGATTTTTTTATAGAAAAAAAACGAAATAAATTTGTTGCTCATCTCAGAACTGTTAAGTATCACTCGGAGAACCAGCAACTAAATAGACACCCACAGATCGGGTGTCTAAAAAATTGGTGGCTAACAAACCGGCCATGCTTGCTTGAATGTCGATTTTTCCGGTGAAAATCAGAGAAATAAATTTGTTGCTTATCTCAGAACTGTTAAGTATCACTTGCAGAACCAGCAACTAAATAGACACCCACAGATCGGGTGTCTAAAAAATTGGTGGCTAACAAACCGGCCATGCTTGCTTGAATGTCGATTTTTCCGGTGAAAATCAGAGAAATAAATTTGTTGCTCATCTCAGAACTGTTAAGTATCACTAGCAGAACCAGCAACTAAATAGACACCCACAGATCGGGTGTCTAAAAAATTGGTGGCTAACAAACCAGCCATGCTTGCTTGAATGTCGATTTTTCCGGTGAAAATCAGAGAAATGAATTTGTTGCTCATCTCAGAACTGTTGAGTATCACTAGCAGAACCAGCAACTAAATAGACACCCACAGATCGACGGTTTGTTAGACACCAATTTTTTAGACACCCGATCTGTGGGTGTCTATTTAGTTGCTGGTTCTGCAAGTGATACTTAACAGTTCTGAGATGAGCAACAAATTTATTTCTCTGATTTTCACCGGAAAAATCGACATTCAAGCAAGCATGGCCAGTTTGTTAGCCACCAATTTTTTAGACACCCAATCTGTAGGTGTCTATTTAGTTGCTGGTTCTGCAAGTGATACTTAACAGTTCTGAGATGAGCAACAAATTTATTTCTCTGATTTTCACCGGAAAAATCGACATTCAAGCAAGCATGGCCGGTTTGTTAGCCACCAATTTTTAGACACCCGATCTGTGGGTGTCTATTTAGTTGCTGGTTCTGCTAGTGATACTTAACAGTTCTGAGATGAGCAACAAATTCATTTCTCTGATTTTCACCGGAAAAATCGACATTCAAGCAAGCATGGCCGGTTTGTTAGCCACCAATTTTTTAGACACCCGATCTGTGGGTGTCTATTTAGTTGCTGGTTCTCCGAGTGATACTTAACAGTTCTGAGATGAGCAACAAATTTATTTCGTTTTTTATTCTATAAAAAAATCGACATTTAAGCAAGCAAAGCAAATAAAAATTTTTATTTGCAAAAAAAAAATTTTTTTTGTACTTTTTTTTAGTTCGGTTTTATAGCAACTAATTTGTAGTGATTTTGTATATTTAATTTATGATTTTATCTTAAAGTCCATGCCAGCTTATGTTGAAGCTAGCATTGTTGACTATTTCCCAAAATCGGCAAGAGCAACAAAATCGATTTTTCGGCAACTAATTAGCCACAAATTAGCAACAAATTTTGACCATATTTTTTTTAATTTTTGCTCACTTTGTACTGCTAGCTTTTTAGAGCTTTACTACGGCTCCTTTTACTGTTTATTCCCCGGTCGCCCGCCGCGCCTCCCTCCCAAGTGTAGTTTCGCTGCATGTGGCAGCAATATTTACTTGCGGCGAATATACCTTCCTTTGATAAGCCAGTGCAAATGCAAACTTGTTTGGCTTGTTGTTGAGAACCGCTTACGTAATTTTATATTCACTAGGCACTTTTTAGACGCCTTTTTATTAAACTGTATGTTTTACCTACACGTTGTACGTTCATTCTAATTGGCCAGCTGCTTCTTACTTTTTTAAAGCTAATGGAACGATCAGCATAATGAATGAGTTAATTATTATTTACAGCTAACTATTAAGTATTTTGTTCTAAGATTACTTTAATAATATTCTGCTACAGGTTGTTCGAAATGCTTGATATGATTTTGTTTTAATATTGGAAGTAAGATATCAAAAATGTCTGTACCTACAATAACCGCTTTGATGAGTTCAAAGCACAATGTAGAGCTTCCGCACATTTCGCCTCTACCTAATTTTTTTCTTTTCTCTTTATTTATCACGGCATCGTTGTCTCATAAAAATAACATTACAGCCAATATTGACGAGGGTCATCATCATCAACAGCCAGAAGACGCCCACTGCTGGGCATAGGCCTCCCCCAGAGATCTCCACAAAGACCGGTCCTGTGCTTTTCGCATCCAGCTGGTACCTGCGATCCTTACCAGGTCGTCGGTCCACCTTGTAGGAGGCCTACCCACGCTGCGTCTACCGGTACGTGGTCGCCACTCGAGAACTTTACTGCCCCATCGGCCATCTGTTCTTCGAGCTATGTGCCCTGCCCACTGCCACTTCAGTCTGGCAATCCTTAGAGCTATGTCGGTGACCTTGGTTCGCTTGCGGATCTCCTCATTTCTGACGCGATCGCGCAAAGAAACTCCGAGCATAGCTCTTTCCATTGCCCTTTGGGTAACAGTGAGCTTTCTTATAAGGCCCATAGTGAGTGGCCACGTTTCAGCTCCGTAAGTCATCACTGGCAACACACATTGGTCAAAGACCTTCGTCTTGAGACACTGCGGTAATTGGGACGAAAATATGTGGCGTAGCTTCCCGAACGCTGCCCAACCGAGTTGGATTCGTCGATTGACCTCTTTCTCGAAATTGGACCTACCTAGCCGGACTATTTGTCCTAGGTATGTATAGTCGTCAACAACTTCAAGTGGAGTGCCTCCAACTGTCACTGGAGTAGGCACAACATGGACATTCGACATAATTACGAGGGTGAATGTTTCAAATCATAACTCGAGCCAAAGGAATCGAGGGAGTTACTTATCTGCGAATTCCCCGCGCAATGCTAAGTACCTATTTGGTTTCAGATTCGCAGATGGGGTGAAGTGAAAATGATAAAAGCCCTCCCGGCAAGCGGCGGCTTTTATTGTTATCGCATTTAAATCACAACGTTTTAGTGTACACAGTTCACAATGTATTTGTTTTAATCATTTTAGTCACAGACCGTGTATTTAAATTTAATGCGAATGGAATTAATAAATAGTGTTTGCTTGTTCGAACATTCATAATTATGTTGAATGAGTGGATCTAAGCGTCTACATTGTATTGTAAACAGAACTTGATGTTTTGATTTCTTTTAAATTAAATCTTTGTTTTATTCATGAAGATATGATAGATTTCATCCATATTATAACAACCGTATATCTACGTGTAACTCGAGTCTTTATACCGCGCACGTGTAAGATGTGGAATGATCTCCATCCCGAATTCTCGGACCGTGATTCTTCAAAAGGCATGCCTACCTACAGCTCAGTACAAAGGCTAACACCGCTTCCATTCCCTAAGGGGTATTTATTTAACCTAAGGGTTACGGATGCTCTGGACGACGGTGACCACTTTCCATCAGGTGGACCATCTGGTCGTGTGCCTGCTTAGGCAATAGAAAATGCTAAAATAATATAGAAAATTAAGTGATCAATGTGACCCTGTTAGGTAGTAACTATTTAGGGCGAAAGACAAATTCTTGACACCTGCCGTCGGATAAACGCCGCTGCGCTCCCAGATTTTTAATGGTAAATGTATTACCCACTCGAGGCACTCGCTTTAAGATGTGCCAAGTGGCAAGAATCGCGATGTTCCGTGGAGAGGGGTCCCGGAGGCGGGCGGGCGGGGGGCCGTTCGCTGTGGGGCGGTCGCGGCGTATCTCGGCGATCTCAGATCCGGCGCCCACTCGGCCATCGCGATCTAACAGCCTCACGAGGGCCACTAGGGACCCGGTGAACGTCGCCGGCTTCCTAATAGTGCCTCTCGATAACTCGCCTACTGTAGCTACTTTTACTTTATCGAACGTGGCGTTTTATGCGTTACTAATGTAGACGTAGTGCACGGTGGGAAATCGTGCCAAGCCCTTATCGCTGCATACTTGTTAAACAATCCACTGAAATTATGTCATTGCATTTATTATGTTACACGCTTGGATCGCAAAAGAAAAACATAACTTTAAAATGACTTCACTCTTTCAATTAAAACGTTTAATTAGCTCCCAGGCTGTGCTATATGAAGTATAGATGAGTCTACTTCAGCAATGTAGTAATTAAGATCATTACTTTGATTGAAATAGGTAGGCGGAGCAACTGATACAAGTTAGCAATTTCATTCATCCTTCTGCTACTAAAATATTTGTTACCACATAGCCACATAGTCGTATTTTTCCTCTTACTCGCTTTTATTTCATAAATGTGAGTACGACTCGAATTGTGGGTCTTCTGGATAAACAGTTATTGACTTCTAAGTTAGTATTTTATTTAATCCTCTGTCGTATCAGCTTGCTTTTAGATACCTATCTCATTTTACTTAAAATAAATTTATCGCACAGCTACCTTCCACTTTTCCGCCTAAATAAAGCTGTATCTGTAAGCTACATTATTTTGCAAGTTGCTTGAATAAATACAAATAGCTTCTCAAGGAAAAATGTTTAGCAAAATAACAAAGTTAACGGGTAATATTGTGTAGTCTGTTTGATGTTGTGATGGCAAATTGGGAGTGTTTGTTTTCACAAGTGGCTCAATCTTAATGTTGACAAATTCACTCGACGTGAGTGACGTTGACATCTCACGCAAGGTGACTTGGCTCATATGTGAGTGACTGTATACCCGCCACTAATACTGTTACAAAATTACCTATTGTGTCGTGCACAAAGTATCTTGCATTACATCAATAACAAAATGTAAATTGATTTTGCTATGTTCAGTTACTGCTCTAAGATAACGATATTTTGTGTTTATTTATACGTACGTTGTTGTATTAGAATGTCACGAGTAAACGAAACTAATCTGCTAAAGTCTTTTTTTTTGGTTTTTTGTTGTATTACACGCTCTTTTGAGCTGTTCCGAACAATGTAATACAATGTGTTCTAGCAAAAGAAACCTCGCAAAAAAGCAGAAGATGTAAAATATTGTTACCGCCCGTAGTCATTGAAAGGGAACCAAATAGCCACACGGGTTTTGTAACAAAATGCGCCGCTATCGGTGTGGCATTGGCCCCCGCTCAGCAGTTACGGTTTGCTTTCATTATTGTTTGGAAAGCGCCGCTGTAAACGCTTGGCTAACCTATATTCATTTACTTCCATAAATAACCTGTCGCATTTGTATGCCTTTCGCCTCAGCTTTTGTGTTTTGACGTTTCACTTAGTGAGTAATGATCTTAAGAGTACTCGTTATTAACTCGTGAAAGATTACTTAATGTCGCTGCGATTAATTCAATTAATTATACCCTTGTGCCTCGTAACCCAGATAAAACTTGTTTGCAAAAGCTCTTTTCAGTTATTCATAAGATGGTGGAGCCGACGATTTTATGCGGCAAGCTCAAAGAGTCAGTGGGTCGTAAAAAGCCTTGTCTAGATTAAAGTCTAATGCCGCGCATGGTAGTTAGCAACACTAATTTATCACGATACTTTCTCTAGATTTCACATTGGGATTCTTTCACTGACGACTCTATAACTCGTACTGCGGTTCAGTAAAAAATATGGTACGAATTTTTCGCCATTATATCTGTAATGCCTCCTGTAGTGTTTCTATATAGGTACGTTTAAACTCATGTTTATCGATTACATTGTCAACCGTGAAGTAGGTATTAGCGCGTTAAGCTTTCAATACGCGACATAACATAAACATTTGTAGCACATTACTCGATTATCGTTAAACACACGTCAGGTCCAGAGTAAATGTTTGCGCAGAAGTTAGTCTAGTGAGCTATGAGCGGCCGCGCTCGGCCCGTTTGATTTCTGGCGACAACGCAAATAGAACGGAAACTGAGTTGATTGATGAACACGGCAATGTAAATAGCAGGCCACTCTAAGCGCAGTTGACATATTACCTTTCTTTCTATTAGCCGGGAGCGCGAAATGATAATCCTTAAAATGATAATTTTAAATGGTAATCCTCTTACATTGTGCAAGGTAAAGGGGAACGTGTTACCTTATTCCTTAGAGCGTATTGTCGTAAATGCCAACTCATACGCTACAGATTGCTATCACTCTCAATATATGTCAGAAAATATTAATCGTAATTGAAGAAAATAACATTTCATTTATAATAGTCACAAGTTAATTGAATTAATATTCCTGGCGCCGCGGAATCCCGTCCCGCGAGAATATTAAGTAACGGCCTTATTTTACGATTGCTGCCAGCTAACTCTCAACTATTCCGGCTGCGTTTATTGGTCACGATTTATTCAAAATATCCACCACCGTACGCTAGCAGAAGTAGTTATAAATTATTTCACGATGCGTCTGCACAGAATTACAAACACACCGTCCGAACAAGAAGCATTCATTAGAAACCGCAGCGTATGAAAAGTAACAATTATTTACGCGCGCCTTTCAATACGTTCTCGAGAGCAAAAAATAATCTCGTAGAAAAAAGTTTGTAAGCGAGAGTGGTCTTGTATTTTAATAGCGATGGGCGTATTTACGTTATAACGTCAAGTTTGTGGTTGTCTTATTCCCCGGGCGTGCGGCGGGAGAGGTAATTGCCCCGTGACACGCGACCATCGCGACAGCCGTTTACAAACGTTTCGATTACAGCCCTTGTGTTTGTTTCCGCGCGTCACTACTTTCCCGCTCAATTACACCGGCTGACCCGCCGCCGCCGTGTCGCGCGCTGGATATGATTAATCGCTTTTTTTATTGTTTCCAATGCTCGTCGTGTTTGAAATAGATTGATAAAGCTGTACAATTAAATTCGTGTACGGCGTTGTACTACACATTTTTTGTTCTAATTTAAATACAGCCTTTTGACTAAAGTAAGCTTGGATATAAAAAAAGATAAAGATGTTTGATTGAATAATTGTACACGGTGGAAGAAAAGAATATCTATTGCTGTTTGCAGTGTATGATAAACGGATACAATGTATTTTTTTTTGTCATTTGGTACCTGAATGGTTCGGTTACTCCTGCAGACTCACTATCGACCCACTGGGATTAAATTCTTTTGTTAGGCGTTTTTACGACTCCCTATGTTTTTTTTTCCTTTGCTGTTTTCAAACAAAAGTTAAATGGTTTCTTTTTGCTTTTTTTATAGTAATTGTTAACTATCCTACTTTTTTTTAATATTTTCAAATAATACTAATAGATTTACTATATCGGGATCGTTTCTTTTTTCAAAGCAAATAAAAATATTATACGTTAAAAAAAACTTAAATATCGTATTATTGAATTACAATTGACTAAAATAGAATACACACAACACCACAGACATAGTACAGACAAAGCAATATAACAAATTATTTGTCGGTACCTACATATAGATTGTAAACAAAATATGAAATCATTGCCTGAAGATGAGTAATTCGAAACCGGTTGCAATTTAATAAAATTTGTAAAATAATGTGGAACTAGTGTACAAAAAGTTATTTAATTCTTAATAATGGAGTTCCATCACGAAGTGACAACACAAAGTGTTAAACAAAATAACAAAAAAAAAATAGAACTAAAACGCTTCACTACAATAAGAGAGACGAGAATACACAATGCGTTACATTGGTGGAGTGTTGTGGTGAAGAGTTTGCAAAAACCTCACTCAGCATTGTGCCAGAGACCAGAGCGTTAGCTTTCTGTGAGAGCAGCTGAGTGAGGCACGGACGAATATTATGCTATAATAGTATGTTTGACTACTGCGAGATAACGAGTGCCACTTTACTGTACCCGCATTCATAATGTGGTGTAGAGGCCAGATAACCATCTATTAGTGACTACTGGGCTCGACGTCCAGTCATTTGGCCACTTATCTGTTTAGTAAATACCATTATCTGCTCGGTATTATATCGATGGCAGGTGAAAAGCAGTGCTCTCTGAGCTTAATTACGCGCACCCGTTGCTCTGGCGGTGGGGTAGAGCGCGAAGTAATCGTTCATTACTATGCAGTTCAGTATCTAATCTGCGCCGCGCTAACCCAGCTTGTCTGATGACTTAATTAATGGCTCGCCGTGTCGCTGGTAATTAAACAGCGCGGGCAAATTGAAGTTCACGCCTGCGCCCGCGGCGCCGCCCGCCAGATTAAAAACAAAATGTAATTAGGCCCTCGCGCCGCCGCCGTCCGGATCTCGGGGCCACCTGACCCGAGGCCGTCGCGACGGTGCCACGTAAGAGTATAGTCATCGATATTGTCCTCTTTTTAACCCCTACGCAATAATTACGAGTTTATGTCTGTCGGTGGCATCATACCTCCCAAACGGGTGAACCGATTTGATGAGGGACGATTCTTTATTTTAAAACCAGCTTAATCGAGCTGGTTCTCAAGTTAATCGTTACAGTGGTATAGTGTACTTGGTCGGGGTTATCCGGGCTTTTTCCGTCGATTAAGTTATATAACCCCCCAAACCCCCATGCAAAAAAGACGGGTTTTATTAGTTTGACGTGTGTATGTCTGTCGGTGGCCTCGTTAACCCGAAAGGGTGGACCGATTTCGACGCGGTTTTTTTATTTTTTTAAACAGTTTCATCGAGATGGTTCTTAGCTTTGTTTCATTTAAATCGGTTGCATAGTTTGAGAAATATTTAAGTATAATGTGTAGACTGTCGGCCGTTTTCCGGCATCCGTCAGTCAAGTTATGCTTGCGTTGTGATACACTTTTCCGACAGTACACACACATGCAAGTAACAGTTGCACCACATGCAACACGTAATTAACTTTAAAAACTGAATGGGTTCAGCGTAATTATGTCAGACATCATAATACAAGTTTCCGACAATTCATTGAAGCAAATGACTCTACGAGCCAGTACTCCACAATGTTTCGTACTAACATCGATTACGTAAGAGAAACATAGCAGTTTAATCTATGGATAGCGGTACGGCGAGTACGCAAGCGGCCGCCGGCTGTTTAGTGAGGTAATTGAGCGTGCGATGAACATTATACTCTCTCCGCCTCGTTAACAGCTCTAGATAATAATAATAATTGCGAATGTACATAAGTACCCGTTCAGAATGGCTAATTTGCAATTGACAGTATTAAAGTGACGGTCGCAATAAAAGTTGACTATAAATATGTATGCTTTTATTGACGGCTTTGGTTAGTAGATACCTACGTGTGTCTCAATTTTCCTGTTCTTTTTTGTTTGGTTTATAAATAATCGTTCAATGTGTGTTCAATTACCTACTTTCATTTATTTTTATGGTTAGATATCCTGGCTGGAACAAGTTAAATTTTTTTATCCTGAGCTCCTTGGCCGTGTCATCAAATCATTACAGCCTATAGCTATAGTCCAGTTATGACTTATAGCAGGACTCAGGGCCTCTCCCACAAAAGCGGAGCTTATTGCCATAATATCCACGCTTGGCAGGCGGGTTGGAAATCGCAGTGTAATAAATATCAGAATAGAAAGTGTTCCTGCCCATTTTCCAGACAACGGACGGATTTTTTGCCTTGAAAACATTAGTCGCCTTGTACGACACCCACGAGTGTAAGAAGTTGTTGCTATTCTACCCTGCGGGATACCACACGGGGCTTAGTCGTGTACATCGTCATTATTCTGTTATTAGGCAAATTATTTTATAGTAGGATTAGTAGGTATTAAATGCGTAATTATTACTCCATTGAGTCCCAAAAAGTATCAAATTCTTAATATCAGCTACATTAGCCAATAAATAAATTATCCAAATACCTAATCAAAATGATGTGGTTTTTCCTGATAACAGCAACGCTAGTTACACTGTAATTATTTATTTTTTCTAACTACCCTAAACCCCGCAACGGATTGTGATACGGTTTTTACCATAAATTATATAATTTCTTCCTCAAGCTACGCATTAAGGACACACGTGAAGGTATATGCATATTATAGCAAAGAAAAGCCGAGAAAACCCGTGTGAAGCCGTTGCGGCTAGCTCAGGTAATTTAATGTTATGCTCTTAAATGTATTAATTTTACGTTTGTGTGTTCCGGTTTGATGGATAAGGTGGCACAGGCAGTGACAACGCAGCTGCATTTTTTGTGACTAAAAACTTAAGTGAATGAATCGTTGAATGTTACAGGCGATGCCACTTTCCATTAGATCCTCATTTGTCACAGAGTCGTAGAAAAATATCCTTCCTGACAATCCTGACGCAGTCGGGCAAAAATGTCATCAAACGAATAGCCAAGATATTAATGAAACTCAGTTTCCTCTCACACTTTTATATGTATGTATTCAAACATTTTAACGTACCTACGTTAAAATGTTTAATAGCTTTCAAGTACCGGGTAACCTTACCTGGTACTTGAAAGCTATACCTTTAAACGTTGAAGACAATAGCAGTTAAACCTTTATAAAAGAATTTATGTAATACTAGTTGTACCCGGCACACCTACCATACACTTACCCTACGCCTATCCTACACCTACTGTAGAGTAGATTTACCCTACCTCTACCCTACCCCTAACTTACCTTCTTTTTCTTTGATACAAACCTTGTACTAACTTGTACAAATTCAACAAAAAACTAATTAGTTAAATATGTGCAACCGTTCTGAAATTATATGCGAACATGCAACATTTTGCTTCCTTGGGTTATATTATTGCAATTTTCCTAGGCTTTCCTAATTTATTTAAGATAAAATATAGCCTATGTTACTCGCTGAGAATATAGCTTCCTACAGATGTAAGAATTTTTATAATCGGGTAAGTAGCTCTGGAGTTTATCCATTTCAAACAAACATCTAAACTTTTTATAATATTAGAAAAGAGTCACAAATTTAAGTCATCCATGTATACAAAACCGCCAACATAAAACATCCAAAATGAAACTCGTGACTGCTTAATTTTAATTCATTTACAACACAACTCAGATGTACGGCTCAGAGTTTGATCGATAAAAATAAACCAATGAAGCAATAGAGCTCTTTTTTGGCGCTTCGAGCATGACGGACGATGTAAAACATCGACGTCTGGGAATAAACCGTGTCAGTGAAGTGCGACCGGCTGCCCACTGGGTGATTACCTTGCGGCCCACTGAGTTATTGACCGGTGCTAATTATTTGACAGCGTCTTGTAAACACCGCCCGCCTCATCGACGTTTATACCCAGCAATCTGATAATTAGCTCGTTTGTACAAGGCATTACCGCCAGTTTGCACACTTTTAACACCAACTGAAACATGATTCGGTGTTCTAAATCAAATAAAACGGTAGCGATGTTATGGTTGGTGGCATTTGGAATTAACTCCCCGATTCCCACGGGGAGCGCGCCGCCAGCAGAAAAATAGCTCGCCAGATTTCTGCGAACCCGTGATAACTTTTTTATGAGACTGGCTGAAATGAATTGTATAAAATCTTTTGTAGTTGTCACATAAAGTTCTCGAGTGGATTCCGCTTTCGTCGCAGTCCCGACCAGATTTACCTGTGTAAAACGGAGGAAACGGTCGCCGTGCTCAACTTCGTTCCGTACAAAAGTTGGCAGGTTAATCCTTTGAGACCTTAATTTATTTCTAATGAAGTGTCCTTTATCTTGCTAATGTATTTAATTGCTCCGTTACTGTTGATAGATAACTCTTAATCCTCGAATAGATAAGATCCAGGTTAAAAGTGATGGCTTCTTAATCTTATCTTATTTAACAACAACGACATTTGATAAGCCACTAAATCAAAGACAACAAAAGGCCACAGAATAAATTCTAAAAGTTAATAGCTACACGTACCGCTTGTCCATTACGTATAATATTTATTTATTTTGCTGCGGACGTACAATCGGAACGTATAATTTAGATAACAACATTGTTACTTTACAACCGCTCGTGTCATTATTAATAAGTCATTAATGTTACAAAGCGTGTGAATTATCACCTGTTCTCTCGACGCGGAGCATTATTATACTGTTGTTTGTAAAGTTGAGGTAGGCAACACGTGTAGCATGTTGGAAACTCCTAACTAAATGCTGGCGCTCACTTCCTCTTTAATTGTTATCTTTCCAAAATACTGTTGTTTAAATGAAGTAACATTAATTTATTAGCATTTCATTAATATTTAGAAGCTAATTTACAGAAGGCATTTCTACGATGAAAGGTATTTCTGATAAGACATTTTTTGAATATCAGAGCGACAAAAATATCTCAAGTTTTTTACGCCATTAGTCGCGTGACACATACAAAAGGTTGGTCCGAATACTTGTTACTCGTTTCGCGGCCGCGCCGAGCACCACTTTGCATGAGATGAGGCCTCCAGATAGCTGGCCCGTGTCTTCGTGCGCCGGACCAACAAGCTTTCACACCCAATTTATAAAACACCCTCTTGTATGTTTAACAAAGGGACGGGTTACGCCTGCTCAATTTATTATTTCACTTATCAAACATTATACGAATTATTTCGTAATTTTATTTAACGCTGTACACAGCAAAATGTAAAAATACAAAATGAGTAGGAAAATGTTATCATATACACTTATCAAACGCAACAGGAAAATAGTAAAACATTGCTCACGGCAGCCGTTGAAAATCGCGCCGTTAAAAGAACGACACAGAAAGCCATTATACAAACGATTTGGCTTCAACAACTAAATGAGCTGTTGAATGCGCAAATTTTGTGAGAAGCTCGCGCCGGAGTCAGTTTTTATTAGTCGATGTTACACAGCGTCTGTCGTTTAGTTGTGTCGTGTCGGTGGCAGGGAGATATCGTTTAATGGTTATGGTAATGGGCCGCGGTGCCGCGCGTCCTTCGCCCCCGAGGCCCCGGCGATCGGACAGCGCCGCTCGGAGTTTTTGTTCATTCAAAAATGTGTCAGTAGGGACCGCGGACCCCAGTTTGTAAGCCCGTCGGACACGCTCACATGTTGTCACCCCTCTTACACAATTTGTGCGGGCCGACGATTAGGACCGCCTATTGTGATTTGTATACAAATAGAAAATGTGGACGCGAGTAAATAATTAAAAAATATTTCTGTCCCATGCAAAAGATTTGTAAGGTTTTATTTGCAATTGTACTTGTTTTCTATTAAATACAATTTACTAATGTATAAAGTATCTAGATGTTTACTTAATTATGTTTCATAATGCCTCGCACAACTCATAACATCAGAACAGTTGGATAAATAAATTATTCAGAGCACGTAACCCCACAACCCTCTGTTGAACATCATAATAGCGGTACAAAGTAATAGCCTTGTATAGTAATGCCTCTCGACTATAAAACTTAATTACCGGATATTTATTTAATGAAGTACAAAGCAATGAAATTGTTTCTTAAAGGGAAACGCTTATTACTTTTTGTATAGCAACGCAACTTATGGCCAATTTAATGATTGATGGATACCTCATATCTATTGAAGTAAATCGTTTGAACGTTTAGTTCCGATGTCTTATCATAAGCACAGTATTTTCTGATTTCAGTATTGTCCTCGTAACGAAGTGCCATTAAACAAGTTATTGTTCTTCACAGTGTCTTACCGTTAGCTTTCACGCCGCCCGCGCCATTCAACTCGGCGTCTATTGTAAATTGTCGTCGTTACGTTGTGACGTGCCGGTACTTTTATCGCTTCACCTTCCTTAGATCTCCGCATGTTGCTGTATTGTTTTATTGCATATCGATTTGTTAACAGGTTCCTTATAGGTAATTTATTGCGTTCTCCCTAAACTATTTGTGGAATAAGTACCTACCTACATGTATTGTTGGCAGCAGTTTGTTAGAACTGTCATGAGACAACGACACACAACGATTAATTTTATAGCTGATTTACTAGCTAACCATGTTTCTGTTAACTGTTTACATGTAAGTAGTAAAAGTGTTTTATGGCCAATAATGGTAAATTACACAACCCTTGATTATTTCTCAGCTCATGTAACCAGCTTTAAAAATAAGTACCTGCCTACGTAATCACACAAAATCCAATGAAATGAAAAAACTGCTTTCAAAAGTTTGCGTGTTGTACGACATATAATTTCCTTATGTCCCTAATGTGGAATAATTAATAAAATGTGCCGCGATGATTACGCGACGGCGCGTCGGCGTTGTCTTGTCACGTAAATACCCTTATTATTATGTGTCGCACGAGTCGGCGAGACGTTTAAATGAAACTCGAGAGCGGAAGAATTAATTATATTACAGTACAAGTGGTGTGCGTGTCGGTGCACAGCGCACTCGAATGCCGGCTTAGAGCCGCGACAAAACGATTCCTGTTTATTGAGCACCGTTCTAAGGCTTCGCCGCAACGCCACCGGCGGATTCGAGCTCTTGTTCCATTTATTTGAACAGAAGCCCGTTTTTACGCGCGACTGACTGTACGTACGTACGTACGTGTTTGGATATATTTTCATGTATTTTAATTACTGACGCTGGGGATACTGAGACTGGTTGAACAGTCTCGGGAGGCGGGGAGGAGGCCGATTGGCTCCCCGTTACGGTATTAATAATACTACTTACTTTTCTATTACCCTACGTAATTAGTAGGTACCTATCCCATTAATATTAAAAATTCGAAAATTTGTGTGTGTGTGTGTGTTTGACTCGGCCACCGACATTCATACCTTCATTCAGATACCTAGGGTAAATTACATCATTCACTGCATTTGAACAGTAAGAAACATGAAAAGCTTCAGCGCCACGAATTTGCTCATTACAAACTCTCGTCTGGCATCTCCAGCATACTTACTCAGCCAAACGGAGTGAGGCGGACGAAACTGGCTAAGTATGATTAAGTGGGACGATATCACAAACTTGGACTGCACTTCCCGACGACCCGGGATGCAATGCTACAGAGTTTACAGCCGCTGCATAAATGAGTTGGCTGGCTACTGCAGCTCATTCGCTCAACATTTAATTTTAAGGCTAGTGTTTCCCGAGCGCGCTCCATACAAACGTAGTTTAATCATATTTTCAATATTACGCTATCAAAGCCAACGAAATTTTGTAGATGAAGTTTGTAGAAATTTACTAATTTTAAATGCCGTGCAACTAACGATATGTTTTAATGAAAATCTGACAAACTACAAGCATAATCTGAGAAACAGTCCTCTTAAATGTGAACTCATTTACGTATAGGTACACTCTATGTATGTCAAAATCTTTGGGTACCTTTCATATAACTAATACCTTCATAACTAATACTAAATTTATGATCATATAATTAAAATGTTGTTTTAATTGTTTTCAGGCTGCTGTAAAATGTGCTTCCTTACCCCGTACCGACGCACTAACGATCAAGCCGCGGCTCCCCGGTGCCCCTCGGAATCACCCGTCCACCGTCACCTCGCATGTAAGTTATTTGTTGTTAAATACCTAATAAGCGTAAAATATTTACTGTAAAAACCAACTGTAGAGAGAATGTTACACAGATGCCTTTTAGGCCCTTTTAACAAAAATGGTTTGCCTGCATTAGCGGTGAACGCAACAGAGTGTTGCTCCGTGCTTTCCACGGCCACACCTAACGCCGCCATAATGCGCCGGTGATCTC
This sequence comes from Blastobasis lacticolella, assembly GCA_905147135.1. Taxonomy (NCBI): domain Eukaryota; kingdom Metazoa; phylum Arthropoda; class Insecta; order Lepidoptera; family Blastobasidae; genus Blastobasis; species Blastobasis lacticolella. The sequence goes on from LR990045.1 coordinate 17,270,529, forward strand.
ACACGTCTAAATGCAGCGAGGCTAAATCCGTAGCCATCGCCTTGCCTCTTCCGGGCCTTGCTTTCTCGCCAAACGCATAAAACGTACGCAAACTGCCACTCGGCTTGTCAACGCGTCCCGCCTCATCTGCGAGATCCCAGCTCGCTGTTAAAACAACATGCTTGAAATGCGCACTGTGTTTACTTATTTCCATCAGTTTACCAAACCATTAACCGCAATCGAACAACGACGAAAATAAACCCTTCATTTAGAGACGCTAAAGAGCTTATTCGATTTCACTGTGCTATCGAAACGCCAGTCAATGTTCGAGTCTTCAATTAGTTCAGTTTGACAAACATCCGCGCTAGATGGAAACTCTTTAGCGAAGTGGTTACATTTTCATTAACTCCGACGGGGCTCTTCCAGAACTGTAGGCGTTGTTTTTGTGGGGTTTCTTGATTGCGGTGAAAATAGTGAGGCGGCAGAGAATCACAATGCACTCGAGTCTCGGATAAAAGCTTGGTAGAGGTAAAGGCGAAATGCGGATGCTCGCAGCGTGCACTCGACACGATATTAAAATAAAATGCATGCTTGGTGCACTGGCTTGTGATATTACTTACACACCACTTTCTTTTGGAAAAGCTTACATGCCTTTGAATTTGTCTATTAACTGAGTGCAAACCATTTTCAGTATTCGCAATAACATATTGGGTAGGGTAACCCGCTATATCTATTTATTTCCATGCTTCATATATTTCAGTTCATGAAAATGTCAAAAACGTTTGTTTGCAAAGTCCTCAATCTCGTCATAGACCGACCAGCCGTCACTCGTGAAAGCTTTATTTGGATATCACGTCAGCCTCCGCTCGGGAATATCTAACGTTGTTTTTAATTCAGATTCATATCTGTCTCCCTAGGGTTGATGGTTACTTTTCACTGAATAATTTAATCATTGTACAGTATTATTATGATTTGAATTTCGCATGTTTTATTTCCTCTCCCGGCCACTTTGATGTTGTATGTTGTGAGTTGTTCTATTTCACGTAATTTTCTTTTGTAAATACTTTCTCGTGGTTTTCTGTTTGTTTTGTTGTCATGTGAGAACTTTTGTGTAATCTAATTCTAAATAGGTTCACGTCCGATTCGCTACGAAAGGCGTACGAAGTGGAATTCGAGCAGTTTACCCTGTGCGCTCCCTGCGCGTTTCGACAGTTCGCCGCCAGCCAAATATGTCGCAATCCCATCCAATTTGCCTCCCGCTGCTCCGTACTCGCACCGCTGTTGCTCGAATAAAGCGGAAAATCCTTCTCTACCATCCAACGAATAAATTATGCCGACTCCGATATGAAACATCCGTACGGAACGCATGTGGTCCGTGTTTTCTGCGTTCTGTAATGCCGTATTTGCCTCTTGTCCCCTTCTGTTTGAAAACATTCGTCGTAGAATTAAATAAAGTTGGCAAGTAGTGCTTATTTTGCGCAAGTTGAAAGTGCTTTAAACAGAAATTTTCCAAGTAAAGCTCCTTGAGACAAGGCGGTGCGCGGCGTTGTCGTTTGCTTTTATTTGCAGTGGGCTCGGGTGCAGAGTGCAGTTTACGGAGTGTATCGCGGCTTAAACAATATCAAGCGAGCTGAACAGGAGGATGAGTACGATCGTTTGGCACGCGCTGCAATCGCGCCGCGCGCCGCCGCCTCTGCGGTGTCGGCTAATGGCTCTTCCCAGATTCAATTTGCTGTCGAATAGAATATAGCCTCTCGATGCGCCGCAGCCGCCGTCTCGGTCGGTACACGATCATTAAGTTACTCCCTCGTTTGAGACGAGATAGTGAGTCTCATATTGTTATAGCGACACCTCTTCGTCTGATTCTACCTAGACAATTATTTGATTTTCTAGAAAAAATATTGAGAGATGGGATAAAATCCGAAATAATAAGTTATCAGTTGTTGTAGGAGGAGGACCACCTTTATTCTAATGTCTACAACGTATTTATTGCTGGTTCTATTTTGTAAATATTTCCGTGCATTCGAACACCCAACATGTTCTGTCACAAATTATCAAGCTATTTGTTTTAATATTTTTACTAAAATATTAATATTTACGACTTGATTGTATTGTGTACCCGACGGTGCATAGAATTATCTCAATATCCTAAATTATTACTTATTCCACTCTATTAGTATTGAATCCAAGCCCGTTCATGTATGTTCAACATTCCTCTAAAACTGCTGACATTTGTTCGTTGAAATTCCGACATATTTGCTGCTAGACTCTATAAGAAAATACCGAAAGCGTTCGAATAGAATCGGTAACGGTGAACACAAGTTGATTGGTTTCGACAGGAGCCCCTTATTGTGTTGTCTCTGGCGTGTCGCCACAGTCTGAACTCCGGCGCTGCCAAATGTTTTTATTCTTTTCCTGCGCTCCGATATTGCAGTTTGCTTACGTCGCACTCGACTTCCCTTATCTTGGAAACGAGTCGAACGGACCGGCCACTCTAGACTCCAGACCTGCCCCCGCCGATTCTACCTATCTGATATCTGAAATATTGTTATAAGCTCTCCACCCACGTTCGCTCGCGAGTATCTCGTAAATTGTTTTACGTCTGTCTTGCTAGATAATTCCATTGAGTGCATAGTAACGTATTGTGCACGTCTACATTTTTATTACCGTTTTCTAACCTAATAGTATACAACCAAAAAGGCTAGTTCGGAAAATACTACAAAATCAACCGCACGTGTTAATTGTACACGTTCGTTAAATGGTTTTAATCGAATTGTTGGGTAGTTTCAATAAATATTGATGGTTGTGGTCATGGACTGATGTTCAATCGTATATAGCGGCTTGTTTTGTCATAATTTTTAATCAAATACATGATGCGAAAATTGGAATGCTTGCATTATTGTCCGTGTGCAGCCAACATTTTAATTGATTCATTGGTAAATGATGTCTTTATTGAGCTTTAATTGGAATTCGGGAGTGGTTCGCGATTTAACCATTCATTTGCATTGTTCACTGAACCTGCGTGTAAATTTCAATAATAATGTTGTCGTGACCTGCCTCTATAATATGCGCCAGTTTGTACTGTAATATTCGGCTTTCTGTAATTGAATATCTGAATTGAAAATTAATGAACATCGATTTGACTTTATTTACTTCGAAAGAAGTTATCGATCCAATATTTATCCTATATTATATGTTATCATGTGATCTTTCAGCAACCTCCAATAACAAATACAGCTGTTTAATCGTATCGGGCGTTCAGTTAATTATTTAGCGTTTTATTGTAAATATTTATTTTGATAGTTTACATTTCAACTAGATGGCGCCATTGGCAACAGATATAGATTTTTTAAATATGAATTTCGAATGTACAAAATTTTCAAATTTTAAATAAACAACCTTTTATTCCTGGTTGCCACCACCTCGGCCGCCACCACTGGTGGTAATACGGATTTTTTTACTGAATGCCGCCCAGTGGTGGCTAAGAGTAAAATCAAAATAATGAATGCTCAGATGCCACCAAGTAGGTATTATTTTATTAAGCTGAAATTACTCAATATTTCCATCTGTAGTAGTCAAAGGCATATTTCCTAGTCTGTAGAAATTTTATACAATGAACATTGAACACACGAATAAACAGGAATCAACAGTTCAAAACCGGCGGTCATGAAATTCAAATAGCGGATAAATCCTTAAATAACAAAAGGTTGTATGGTCGTAAAATACAAGTCGTTCATCGAGATTTCTTCCTCACATATTAGATGTTTATTCAGGTCTTACCCAGCCGACCGACGGGTCCCGGATTCAAACTATTTTATTAAATACTTTTAGCGTACATAGCGATAATGTAACGATTTCTAAATGGTGTAGGTATTTTCAGCTTTGAATTAAGAGTTACGTGTTCATTATCTATAATTTAAATATTTTTGAAGAGGTCTAAATGACATTTTCACTGAGGAGTATAAGTAAATAATGTAAATATGCATGGAATAAATACCTACGTAGCTTTTTGTTTGCTGTTTTTGTTTTGCTATTTCTTAGTCATGTTAAGTAGGTAGTGTAACTTAAGTTTTTTAATATTACAATGTACTCTTACATTTAAGCAACATTGTGGAATGTGTCGAACATTAGTTACACTTTTTCAGTAATAAAACACATTGTAATGTGCATGAAAAATCGTGACAATACTAATTCGATGTGCATTACAGATATAACGAGCTTACACACACTAGCACTGCATTAGGTAGATAATAGTTTTGAGTGAGACAACCATCTCGTTATCGTAAAACGAGCCTATGGTGTCCGAAGTAATAATAACAAATAAAGGACCAACAATGCGCTGAATTGAATACCAAGTAGCAGCGATGCGATCCGCCACCAAACGTACGTGCGATGCAATAGAAACGTTAATTCAGCGGAATCGCAGCACATTTGGCCGTTCCGAGAACGAATCCGGGAGCAGTCTGTCGCGAAATTCCATTTGGAAGTGGCTGGGCCGCCGCCGCGTGGCGACGACTCCGTATCAGATTGATCCCGTGTGATGTGATGGCACGGCGTGCGCCGCGGCGAGCGTGCCTCTCATGCACAATTTAGGCGGCGCATACGCTCACGACGTAATGACACACACAACACCAAACTATTTTCTGCAAGTCTTGTTAAGTTGTTATAACTTTTATCGCTCACTTTATCTCATCTTATCTACTCAGTAGCGCTGTTTATTTGATAAAAATCTTGAACTCATAAATAGAAAAAGAGCTTACGATCTAAATACATAAAACAAATCACCTCGCAGAAAACGAAATGCCTTCAGTTTTACAGCACCAATAACTTTTATGAGCGGCTGAAAGCTCCCATACTGGAACAGATTTTATGACGCGCATGTATTTGTAATAGAGCTACAAATAGGTTTATATTTTAATGAAATTTGTAAGGGCCTGTTCACAACAGAAACGCTGTGTGCAGTAATTAGAAACATGGCTCCGGCATCGCCGGCAAGTCCTAACAAGGGAGTAGCGTGCCGCGACATAAATAAATTATGCAACGCGCCACTTAACAGCACCGCACCCGCCACCTCGCTGCCACCGGCGGCGGCGGCAAGCGACACCTCGAGCTTGCATCTCTACTATTAGCTAGCAGTCTCTCTTACGTCCGATACAAACTTTTATTATTTATTATTATGTAGAATAAGGCTTAGGTTTATTATTAACGTTATAGGCAATAATAATGCCAGTAAATAAAAGACACATAACCCAGCCGATAGATAAATCGCTAAGATTGCCCACTTATCGCTTACCACTACGAATAAATGGGCAATCGAGACAACCGCAACATAAACAAGTCGATAATTCCTTCTAACAGCGTAACTACATGAAACGATGATTGCAATAAAGCGTTCGCCTTTGAACGTCTACGGCGGTGGCAACACGTCAAACCTGATGCGGCAGGTCACTTTCGAGGACGTCGCTGTTCATGAAAAATGTAATCGAATGATTTATCTGGTTGGTCACGTTTCGCCGCCATATGGAGTTCTCATGAATAAGTAATGTTGGACCGCGGTCGTTGTTTCAATTAGCGGTTGTGTCGCCGGTCAGGCACGACTGCCTCCCGCCGGGCGGCCGCCGCCCGCGCCGCCGCCGCGCTCCGAAACCGACCCAACCCGGTCGTCATAAAGAAGCGATTCAGTGCACCGCACAATCGACCACGCTCACCGAACAACATTTCGCCCCGAGGAAATTCGATAGCTCATACCGATATTGAAAACAATAACTTTATTCTTATTATCTCGATGCGAATGAATTAATGCACGCAGTTTGTATAGAAAACGTGTAATAATTTAGTAAGGGAATCATTTGTATCGGGTAAATTGAAATGAGCAGTACTTGCTGTAGCTAATACTGTGATTGGTTTATGCTCCACATATTTCTAAAAATAAATAGAATAGGAAGCTCAATATATTGATCCGCCCGACATCTGCTGGTTATAAATTATAATACAGGCTATAAAAATTTAATTACGCCCTGAATTTCCATCCGTCATCGATTCTATTTACAGTGCTATACCGCCTTCGCACGTCAACCGTTTTAGATTTAACACAGAAGGTGAAAGCTTAAACTTTGTCTTCCATGAAACTTCACATAAACAATAAAACTTGTGTCTTCCTTATTCATAGCTTTCAAAGAAGCAAAGTTTCACGAACAAGCCCCATTAACTAAAGTTCTTTATTTAGGTGGGAAAGTCGCGGAAAGTCCATTATAATTGGGGTTGGGCTGTAATGAGCGAAAGTAATTATGTGGTAACATCCGGCGTAACAAGCGAGCGACACGACCCGGCCGGGATAACCGGGATTAAAGGGATCTCCTCGCCTGCGACGCGGATTAAATTGATATGTGCCAGGGCTACCGTTCTGCAAACAACTTTCCGCTAGCTAACTAGAGTAACTTAAACAAAATAAGTAAAATAATACTTTTAGACTCAACCACCTTTCAATTTAAATTAAACACTTCAATTAAATTACTTTTACGTAATATAAAATTAGAAATAAATATAAACAGTTTGAAACTCACCACAGCCGTCAGCCGTCAAGCTTTTAAACAATTTCAGGAAACCAAATGTATATGTAACGCAAATCAAGTCGTTTGACAGCCCTACACGCGATTGTGCTTCACCCGTTTATCTATGTAAAGGGTCGGAAAGCAATCCCTTTTATTGGAATTGGGGACATAATCGCACGCGTATGTCTTATTGTGTCTCTTATGGGGTTGCAGATGTATTCAACTTTTACTGTGTCTTCAAATTGACTTCTCTCTAGATTCTATTAACAGGGGTCTTCGCTCTAGATTCTATTAACAGGGGTATAATATTCGCTTCAAGTATTGCGGCTTCTGAATAAAAAAATGTATCAATGCATGAACCGTTCTATTTATCTTGCGTCTACGTATGGGACGGTCAATGTTAGCCTGATAAATTCGCAACGCATTCCGAGTCCTTCTAGTTTTTTGTCCCGGCCGCCGCGCGTTCCCCGAGCCGACACCATTTATTTAGAGCTAAACCGGCCGCGAGTAATGGCCTCCGCCCTGAGTGCTACTCCGGCTACGAGATTTAACTCCAATTCTAAATCTCCCAATGTGTCACGTCCAATGAATTTAACGTTTGTCCCGTCGGTCGTTTAGAGGAATCTTGTTGTCATTTTTAATCGCTCTATCAATTTATACAATATCGAATTAATTAACCCTATTACATAGACAAAACATTATTACAACAAATTGAGTTGTGATGTGTGCAAAAAGTCTACAGTAATCAGCTAGACGACACAATAAAACGTCTACGAAACGTGTAGCCCTGATTCATTTTTATTTTCCATAAAAAAGAATGCCAAATCAAATTGGACGCGAAGCTCTCGCAAGAGTAATAATAACTTGGTAGTTCATTGAGAGAGGGCGGTCGGGGAGTTATCCATTTACAGAGAAGTTACTACTCGTTTTATTTTCTTGATCGTCCCGGGGAGCGGAGACTGCGACGGTCGCCGGTCGTCGCAGCACCGCGCCGCCGCTTCCCCGCCCGAGTGCGCTCTCAAACCCTGCCGTAAAATAGACGCGAAATGTGATAAATGGAAAACTCTTTTTATTGTCGGGCCCCGGGCACGTTACGTTATGGATCGGCTCCTCTCGCTCCGCCCGCGCCCTCGCTTCTACGGCCCGTCTTATCAAGTTTTCTTATATCCTAGTTACCGCTCAATTTTGTTCGCCTACATAAAAAGCCTCCCCTCATAGTTCCCCACTTCGGAATAGAATTCACCTCTTAAAGTATCACTACACGATTTCGCAGCATTTTAATAGAATTGTGGAACCTGTTGGGAAAATTTTGCTGATTCAATTGTCCTTTCCCGTTTCCGCGTAAGACAGTATTTTTTACTTTGCCTCTTGAATTCGGGAAGATATTTTTATAATATCTTTGTTTGTTTCTGCTAGTCGCTATGTAAAATATGTTGGTTCTACAGAGTCTTACGCTGCTTCAAGACGCGGGCACGTCGGATGACAGTGGGCGCGCGTCGGAACGCCTCACGGGCAGCTCGGTGGCACCTCGCGATCCCGATTCTTCCCGTGACCGCCTTAGTGACGTAAGTGCCCTCCTTTACACTTTATGGCCCCTGACTGCCACCGAAGCGAAAAATATCAATAAACAATATTCAAACAGCTAAAAAAACAGCGTCCAATATCCGTAGGATGCAAGACGTAGTAAAAGTGGGCCCGTAAGCTTCTCTCATACTTCCTTTTTAGAGGCAAAGACTCACTTATGAGAAAACTTCGTATCGTATCCGAGCGTACACAGCATTCCTTCAATTTATGTTCACGTTAGTCGCGTCTGCACAGGTTTGGGAGTCGTTTTTGTACCTTTATCGAATTTTTAACGAACCAGCACTGATGTTGCATGTTCATAATTTCACTTGTATGTTGTGATTGCCCTTGACTGTTAGAATGTAATTGTATATGTTTATTGTGGTCTTATATTTCGTTGCTAATCTGCCCGTCTCACCTTCTAAAGCTCCCTTATTTAGCAATAGTTGTACCATACTCACTTGCACAATACAAATCGTCAATTTATGGACAAGGATCACATCTGGTGTTTAAACACTATTAAGTCAGATTTGTGAGTCAAATTACAAAGTTAAAAGGGGTTGAAATCCCACTCTGCTAAATCTCACATTCGCCGCTAACAAATAGCGTCGTCGAGTCGAGGGAGAGACGGGACAGACTTCACCACCCCTGTCACTCCAGTCCACTCATATGTTCGCTTTCTCTCTCCTGCCTACAGGCCAGTAGCCGCTGTAGTTCCGGAAAAGGCTATATCGTAAGTATACCCATTGTTGTCCTTGTCTAGTGTGTTAGGCTCCATTGTGGCATGTCTCAAACCTGCAATCACTTTATGCTTCAGTAAACGCTCGTTTGTATTGTTAACAAAGTGCATGACTCTGTCGGCTTACCAGGTGTTTCCAGATTTAAAGCTACCCAATCAAATATTAATTTGGTTCGACATAAATATTCTTGTATGGGCTTAGGTCTGAAAATAACATAACATGTAATAGCTATAATTCTCGATTACCGTGTGCAAATTTACCCTGATCACGAAACACACATAGGCCGCCCCGCCACTGCCGCCGCCGCGCGCCACTGCTCGATATTCGGCGCGTATCGCAGCTAAATCACGAGATTTGTCGAGGCGGTGCCGCTCCGTACTACATAACATTACCTGCGCCCGCCCTGAATACTTCATGTTCTGTATTTATGTGAAATTGTAATATCTCTGCCTGATCCCCCGTTGTTTCGCTGTTTCCCTCGACGCGGCGAAGACTTACCTCGTAAATATCACGTAACGCATTCGCCGATTTTATGATACGACAATAATACTACTTTTGCCTCCCATGAATAAAATTGTGACTGAAATATCTTAGGCGTTTCTTCTACATTTTAATCTGATGAACCTCTTCGATCTTTTTACCAATACGTATATTATACCATTAACATTGCAAATGCATTTTTAGTGCACTTTCTCAGGAACCTATTTTTTTGTTTCAATGTAAAAAAATATTATCGTCACAACCTTTATTAATTGTGACATATCGTTATTAAAGTAATATTATTTTTAAGTTAGTTTGTTTTCCTCTGGGTTATGTCGGTTAGAGGGGTCTTGCATGTAGTCTTTTGATATTTTTATGATCTCCAAATAACACTTATAACGGATTAATGGCGTTTATTTTGTTTCGACAATGTTTATTTGTTTTGCATAAACAAAAACAATTTAAACAAATTCGACTATTGCCGACCAAAATAAAACTCATTCAATTTCAATCTCTTTCCGGTCATCATGATCACTACGTTGATAGTACGTTGAGTGTTTTATTTGGAATCGCTTAAACAGAGGTTAATTTTGATCGTCTTTTTTTCCATCTACTTATAATTACAGTACAGAATTCCATCTATAAATACAGAAGATAATTAAATGATACACGATCCCGCTGTCATTATGGGTTTAAATGGTGTTTGCAGACTTCAAAACAATCCTAAATTAACACGCATGCCATTCCTCACAATTGTGCGGTACGAACGAACACTCGATTAATTGAAACTTTTCTCTTTTTGCAGTGTGATAGTGAAGGCGACGACGACAAGGCAAGTACATTTATATTATTTAAAGTCCCGGAGTTGCACCAGCTGACGCTGGAAGGTATTTACGAATCGCGTAAATTAATTAAACCAGTCTCCAACTCGTCGGCTCTTTGAAAGTTGGAAAAGTTGAAACAGAGCGTAGGAAATAAATGTCCGTGTAATGTAAGTGGCGAAGTTGCTCGTTCCGGGTTTATCTCCGCGTTATTACCGGCGGGTGCCGGCGCGGAGGATTAATCTCGCGGCCAGACGAGCCCTCGGCACTCGGCAGTCGGCACCCAGCCCCGCCGCTCTGAGCCCACCTCATTGCCTTGTTTACCACCAAACGGCCTCGTCTATTCGTTTACACTTGCCCGTTTAAGCTTGCTGTCATCATCAACGTCCAAATAAACATATAACTGAAATCAAAACAAATAAACAAACCCACACACTGCCATCATGTCTCGTATAAATTGTCTGATTTCAAGCGGATAGCATAGAATCATTAGCCGGCTTTATACCTGTCTCGTTCGCGATGTTGTTTATGGGAACTACCGTATAACTGAATCACCTTAGCTCCCGAGCCATAAATCGGTTAGAAGTTAGAAATGCCAACCAGACGCCGGCGAACGGGCTACGTGCAGTGCAGCTGCTCGAGAGGGTAACATCAAGTTTCGCTTTGTACTCCGACTGTACACGCTCTAGGGCTTTAACTAACTCGTCAACAGGTTGTGAAATGCGAGTGAAAAGCGGCTAAAGGCTACAAATAGGGTGAACCTACACCGCGCTACTGACGACGTTTCGCAGCTAAGCCTTATACGCTTATTACTCGGCCAATGGAAAGCGACTGATTACATGCATGTGCCTTACAACGTTCGTGATATCCAGCGTTCGTAAATGCTCATATATTTATGCGATTTAAAATATTTCTACTTCATAGTTACTGCTACTTCAGACAGACTGCTTACGTTAACACCTTGACGGTATTATAAGTACTCCAATGTATTATAAACCAAATGTTTGTTAATAACTTGCTTGAAATAAGAATGATAAATCATCCTACCAGCGGGTATTCAAAACCACGCTTCCGTAATCTGGAAACAGATGTTCATTGCGTACGAACCCTAAGAGGCAAGTTAGCATGGAGCGCTCTCCGGCGCGTGTCGAGTCGGCGAAGGGCGCTGATTACGCCCGCCTGCTCTGTTCCTTAATTACTAGATTGGCGCAGTCTCCGAGTGCCTGTAATTAAATACATTATACCGCTTTTAGTGCTGTTAACTACAGCCTTAAAGCAGAAGCAGTAAACTCCACCGTGTAATAGTTTATTACTTGACAATGGGCCATATTTTAGAAACCAGGTGGTCAATTTTGCCGCGCGCAGTCGATAAAATAGTCGTTGCATAAAAAAGTGTTTGCTTTTCTTGGCCAGTCCAAAGTTATAAAGAAACTCGTCGAAAGAGGGGTTCATTGAAAAGCAAACTCAGCCGCAATCTCCGGCTGCAGCCGTGCAAATCCTACGGCTTTAGAATGATAGCTTTGTTCACAAGTGGCCACGGATATACGCTCGGGGCACTTCCATATGTTTGCAAATACAAATACATACCCCGTCCTATTAGTTGACAACGTAATAATAAATTTGTTCAACTTTACTACGTGCGTGTAATGAAATTGATGTTGCATTTAATTAACAGCCCAATTTAAACTACAACAATATACTATTTTGTCTTTACTAATAAACAATTCAACGTGAATTACACGAATTTATCACAAAGACATGTAAACAATATAGTGGCAATATTTTTGAACGTTTCCAAACCAATTCCGTGTTGTTGAATAATTTATCCCGGCTCGGGACGTGAAACCTCATACCGGGATAAACCGTGAGCTCCAACGGTCTTTTCTCTGACAAAATACCGGTATGTTTATTGCCGCTCGGAGCGCCGGCCACGTTCCCCTTAATCTAATTATCTGGCCGCTTCGCCGCCGACTGCCGAGCAGTCTCTGGCCCAAACACCCCAGCCCCCATCTCACTCAATCCTCCCCACCAACAGACCGTTTAACTATGAAAGTATTTTAAGCAATCCATCCCGCAACGATAAATGGAATCTCAGATTTTAAATGAGTTTTGGACGCGGAAAGTTCCCCCTGTAAATGTGTGCCGGGCTCTTGTAAAATTGTTTATTGATATTCTCTTTTTGAGGCCGACTAAAAAAATTATTGAGAAGCACTATTTTAAAAAGTTGGCCTCTTAGACTTAAATAAGATACTTAGTTGTTTTTGTTTGTTACAGCGATACACTCGTAAATGACTAGTATCATCATATATTATGTATGACTGTTTGTTTAAAAAAATTCCGCTGGCGAACAACGTAGATGACAATGTTGTAAATTGTAGCGGTTGTAGCAATAAAAACCCAATATAAGTTGTAGAATCTTAACGATAACTTAGTCGAAGCATATATTTATAAAATTAATTAATATTATCTCTCTGTTTAATTGCATTATATTAGTCAAATGGTAGTCCATCAATCCTGTTGCCCATAGCATTTGGTATCCGTAACGTGTTACCGTTGTCTAATCGACTAAATAATAGCATTAACAAAATGTTTTGATCGTTCGTATTAATGTTAAATAATTGAATTGGAAGTTGAGTGGCACAATAATGCCGGTAAATGGATATCTGAGGAGGAAATCAGTCTCGGCTTCGTTGTTGCCGTAGTCGATTAATTAAATTATCCCGAGAGAAGTTGACTTGGCTGCGGGGCGGCACGAGCGGAGCGGTAGCGGGCGCGGTAGCGGTCTCCCGCAGCTGGTTTGATAGTGTTTGCTGCACAGCCGGGGAGTATTAACTCAATCCGATTCCACTTTGGCTATTTGCACTCCCGGTTCAATTATACCTCCGCTTTGAAATGCAAATCCAGTCGCTTTTGCCTAATTACGTAGACGCTTCCCGTACTGTACACAGCTTGATTTACACTGTAACGTACGGATTTATGGTGCGTACTTGCTCTGTGACGGTTGTCATATACGCCGTGTACGAGATAAATTAAATGAGGATGGCTACAGGCGTTAGAACCTATAGTCGTGCACCGGTTATTACATATACATTTGAACACAAATTGGGAATAGTTCTCGGGAAATGGATCGATCTATATGCGAGTTGTTTGAGCAAGAATAGCACGAATCTCCACCAATTGTTCGCGCTCGGTAACTCTGTTATTAGCTTAGCAAAGCGGTGAGTCAGCAACTGATGCGAATATCGGACCGGCGAGCCCGCCCCCCTGCTTGCGACGTGGAGCCACTAATACAAACTCTAAACTTTTCCAGTTAGTAGTGGTTCAGCTTATTAATTTTGAATCTGTTGCCTGGTAACTTTAGCTATACGTTGCTTAACAGCACCAGTATTTGATTTAAGGTTATTATTAGTTGTTTATTTCGGTGTTTGGAGATATATCATACATACACACTCACGCATACGGCTCACAGGGGTAGGCAGAGCTATCGACTGCTACAAACCACGATCGTGACACACCTCTTTTGCCTCTTCCACACACATAAATCTATGTTTTGGCATGGGATTATGGAAGTTATCAGCGTATTGATCATAAACCGTATAATCACGTACGTCGAGCTATTCTACCGGGCCATCCAGAAATTGCGCGAGCAAAGCGCAACCCGGTGGGACGGTCTCGTAACTCACCGCTTATGGTCGATGCAGCTAGCATGCCTGCATTATTTATCGAGCTGGCAACACACTGGCATCGATAAACAGGCTCCGCTGCAGCGGCGCGCGCGCACATTGCACGTGTCGCGCTCGCCGCACCTGCCCCCTCCACGGCGAATGTACCAATTCTACCTCTACGACAAATTAATTAAATGCATATTACCACGTCAGAAATGGACTTCACAATCTTAATTGCTTGTCATTCATTTGTGGCGGGTTCATGTTTCTGTTTTTTTTTTTCGTTAGGTGCCGTAAAAATAGTAACATGATTTCTTATTTACTTAACTTAAGTTCTTCGTATATTCTGATTGTGAGCGACGTATTTAATCGTGTGCCTTTATTGCCAAACAAGTTTTGAAAACTTAACAAATGATCACTACGTTGATAGTTTCTAGTCATTACTGGCTCTACGAAGGACACAAAACAATTGTCGCGCTCAAATTTACCTACATCAGATTAACAGCGTAGGCGTAGACAACCTTTTTCATTGGCGCATAGGTCGGACACACAGCGTGCGTAGAGGTCATCATCATTCATCAGGTGGCATATCACTTCTGGTCGATTAAACCGACCGCCCCGGACGGGCGTTCGATCACTTGACTCGCGTGGGGTTTTAACTTTACCACGACGTGTGGACGTTTTGCTAAATTTATTATACGGGAAATTTTTGTTAATATAAAAATTTCAGAACATGGGAATAGCTTTGTTAGGTACAAACGTAAGAACGACGGCACCTACACTCATTATTAAAAAACATGGGAATAACCGGGTATGTTGTGTACCTACTGTCATTATGCCTACCCCGATAACGAAATTGCAATGAATTTAAATAAATTTGTTAGTGCCAATTATTAATTATGCTATCATTTTCCTCGTTATAAATTTACCATCATCAAAATACAAGTGAATAAGTAATTAACTTGTCTCTACAAATACAATATTTGCAAGGTTGGCAGCGGCGGATGGCTCTTTGCTGGATTTACCTTACGCAAACCTGCCTCGGTTAATTGAAAGAGCTTCTTTCGTTTGGTGTAATATTTTATGGCACGAAGTCTTCCGCGGCGCCCCGAGGATACGCGCTCTCTTTCCGACACTCATGAGCTTCCCATAGCGCTCTCTCACTTAAATGGCGCTTAAGACTCTTTATTACAATTCGTTTTTAGAAGCAACAAGAAAATAATTTAATCTACTCCACGGAATCGGAATATAAATTTGTTTTCAACATTATCTTAATCGCTACTTCTATTTTATCATTTTAAGGCGGAGGTTTATTGCTCGGGGCGGAATTCTTTTTGCTTCCATTTCCTTTGAACGAGAAAAATTGCTTTCGGAAAATAACGTATATCAGCAATAATTGCTGAAACTCCTGCCGTCTGCGTTTTTTCTGTTTTAGAAAAAAATATGGTTAATTCAAAGTTTAATGGAGCCGGCTTAATTTTTGGTGGTTGGGTCGTTTGTTTGAGGCTCAACAATTACTCCTAATGTAGGTAGTAAAAGGGTGTAATAATAATTAGCGTAAAGTCGGAGGGTCGATTGTGGCGTACCCGCACAGACCGCAATAAATCGCCCGCACCCGCGACGACGGTGCTGCGGCACGCGAGATAAGGGTCACCGCAACACCATTAACTGCTACAATGTCACAGTTCCGCCGCCGATCAACAAGGCACACAGCGCTCCTGCCGCCCGCGCCCGCCCGCACCCGCCCACGACACGCTTTATGACTCCTTGCACCTACAAACCACCACTAATCCACCAACACACTCCTGCCACCATACGTCGTTTACTTCGATGTTTTACAAAGTGCCGGCGTAATTACAATAACTAAATAACTACGTGATTAACATAATGTTTTCAGAATGTTCCACTTTTGTCTTGTAAACGAGCATAAAGTGAAAGAACAAATTGCGAGTTTCCCCAGTATTTTCCTCGCTCGGAAAAATATATGTTTTATTAAAGCTCGGCATTTCCGAGAGCGAGGCAACCCTCGGGGCGGGGTGGCCGTGGGGTGGGGTCGGCGGCGCGCCAGTGTATAACAGACAGTAGAGGGATATAAAACATATTTACGCGCCTATAAAGTACTCTCGTACGATCGCTCTCCACCATTTTCTTTTGTTCCTCGCTCGCAGCCAATGATAATGCTTTCTCCCGTTCGGTTAAACTTATTTCTCTTCCGTCTTATCTGGCTTTTCTTCGGCACTTTTATTTATAACCGAAGTGGCGAAACGTAACAATGTGAAATAAACGATCACGGCCCCAGCGCGCATATTGACAATCTTATGTTCATCAATTTGTAACGGATATAAGGCGCTTATATTTCCCTTTTGACTTACTATTTTATAATTTTTTGAGAAAATATATTTATGAAATTTAATCTAAGGGTTTAGTTATCTCACATGTCTCTCTGAGCTTATAGATTTAATTTTACCCAAAAGCCTGCATCGATATACAAGTACTCGTACTTCAAATGATTTTTTGCCCATTGACTACACTCGACCGAACACAAGGACCGAACCAAGATCCACTTGTCCAATATTAACCTATCATCTTCTAATCTTTGGTACTGAATGCTACTTAACGTGGACAAGGAACAAGTGAGGACATTTAATGGCGTTCTATTAAAGTCAGCGAACAGAAAGTGAAGAGCGTGCTTGACGCTATTCAGGGCGAGTAGAACGGAAGCCAGAGCGTTAACAGCAAAGCGAGGAGCGTCTTAATCTTGCGCGACAGTATACGGCTCAGAGCAGAAACCCCTTGCGTAGGTGAGAGGGTGTAATAACAAGTGTCACCCCTCCCCCTCGTGCCACCCCGTAGTCGTCGCCCGCAGGCTTACCCGCTCACAAACTTCTTCGGAGATTCGTATTACTCTGTCGTGCTCGACTCTAACCGGCTTGACTCGGATAAGTCCCAACGTATGCCGATGGAAACCGAACCTTAAACATAGCCGCTTACAAGTTCAGCGTTGCAATCTCGACTGCCGTGCCTTTGTTTTTGATGCCAAACATTCAGCTATTTGTATGGTTAGGAAAACGTTTACTTAGCGTTTCGTACATGATACGGAAATAACTTTTACGCGGATAAATATCGCTCGCTATCATATTCGTCTGTTATGAATGTTATATTACTGTGTTACGAGCGGTGAATGTATTGTTGTGCTTTTTTAACGGTGGAGCTTTTTTTTGCAAATGACAACGTGAAAGCTAAAAACATTGCAGCCACTTTCACAGCGTGTAGGACAAAGGCGTGTCGTCAAAGGGCCGTAATTATCCGTAGGCGGGCGAGTGTGAGCACTCGACGCCGGGGTCGAGATATCTCTCGACGGATCAGCAGCTCACTCGGGATGCACTCTGCGATTCCGTTTGTCACTGCACACTGCACATTGAACACTGCATGCGCCCGGCTGCGGTCTGAGCTCTCGCTCTGATAAACGCACGTCAACGTGCTTTGAATACGCCCCGCATTAAACCACTGTTGCAGCCGAGCAGCCGCATCAACCGACTAGCTGCTGCGATATCTCCGCTGTTATGATTTGTGGATTTATGCAATACCATCGCCGAAATTATTGCTCAAGCGATGCCCACCAATAGATATCCTATTAGTATTATTAATGTGAAATAGTTATCCTTTTGCTCTTTATTTATTTATTTAACAGTTTATTGTACACAATATAACAAATACAGAGAGTACAGATTACTTATGACACAACAGGCACTACTAATCTCTAAAAGAAATCTCTTCCAGCAGGCCTACTTGCTTTACTTGGAGGCGATATTTCTACCATCAGATTAAACATATTAGTCTGATAGTTCTTATGTGACTAAAATTACATAGTATAGTTACTTCATAAAATGAAGAATTATTTATTACAGTTTATTTTTATTTCGTAGTCTAAGGTCGACCGTATCTCATGATTGAATTTAAAACAAATAAAACACATGTAGACTAATTTAAAAAGTATCTTTCCAACTATAGCATGAACTCAGTAACGTACTAATACTAGTTGTCAATAAATGCCCGTGTGGCATATTTCACTAACAGAATAAACAAGCAGCCAGCTAATAAAATACAAGTCATCTCGATTAGATACATCAAGGGCTGTGTATAGTGGCCACACAATGTGGCCAGCCCCGACCGAGCCATGAAAGGTGGGACACAGATAAGCCGGCCGGTTATTTGCAAGTCGTGGTGGTGTCGACACTAGCCGCCCGGGCCCCGTGGCCCATTGCAATTAGCCCGCAAACTTCGCCGGAATGCCCCAGCCAACCGACCGCCGTCTCATCGATACACATACCGTGTATAATTTATACTAGTCCCGAGCCGACCGAATTAGCTCGTTCCGTGGACGGCACGCTTGCAGTACGCGCTACACGCCCGCTGTCGAGGAGCGTGAGGCCTAACAACAACAACACCTACATGCCTCGTAATAATAAAGATCCGAAGGCCTATTGTGCTCGGAGTAATATTCGATAATAGCTTTTGTCCGCGACTTCGCCCATAAACTGTCTCCATGTATAAATTCATGTCGATCTCTTGCAACTTTACTGCGTGCCAACAAATAAATTTTTAATATTAGTATAAGCATGCTGTAAATATTTATATTTTTCTATTTAAATAAATACAATAATATTGTTTTACGTTACACGATAAATAACATGAGTACGTGTAGTATGAACATTAGGTATATCGCAATATTTAATTAACTAAATACGCCATATAAATGTACGTTGTTCGAATAAATTAGAGTATAAAAGCATGACTAGCCGTAAATGGGAATACTCTCGCGTGATCTCGCTCCACTGCACCGTGACATATTAAAATGTGCCGTTACCCCACTTCAGGGCGCAGATTTAATATAAATGATCTCGCTATTCAGCTAGCTATGTCCGAGCAACGTAATAATGCGGGTATTCTTTTTGTCCGGCTAATTGTATTATCCACAATGATCTGTTTTCTCGGGCGCGCCCTCACGCCCCGACCTCACGAGCAGGTGTAAGTGCGAAGTTGTCGGCGGGCGTGCCGGCCCTCACTGATTACTTCTTGGCTTCCGATTGCCACTTTCTTAGTTTCGATTGGCTTGAGTGTCATTATACTTTTCTCTTTTACGCGATACCTTCCTTTTGTTTACACTCACCGAGTTTACTCACTACTTCTCCTCTAATAAGAATTAGACACCTCACTGTTTTTATGGTTAACGTTATCAGTACTATGTTCCTTTCGAGGACTTCCTCGAAAATGAACTGAAAATGTAACGCTAAGAAAATTTAATATGCATACTTCAGAAAGTTGCCGTAACGCGGTGTTTTAAACTCATAAAATATTATATCAAGTATCAGAGTGGAGCGAGCATCCGTCCGCCCGAGAAAGATAAGACTTTTAACGGTTCAAGTTTCAGCGTCATTATTTACGTCGTAAATAGCTCTACATCGTTAGTGGTAAGGGAAAACAAAGTGATAAAGTGGCGGAGTACACCAAACCGTGACTTGAAGCGTCTACACTCATTAATATTTGCTAACTCTGCGTCGACACAGCCAATTTATACATTCCGTCTAGAGCGAAATTTCAGGGAATTATTATAAAGTAATCTAAGTTAGGCGACCCGTAGAGAGATGAGGGGGTTGACAGGTGTTTAAATATACGCGTAACTGCTTTACCGCAACGGGCTTTACGCTGATAGTCGAGAGGGGTAGTTAGCAGGCGGCATTTAATGTACCAGTTAATTTGTGTGACGTTTAAGTTCAGATTTAAGGCAACTAATTAATGTTCTTTGTAAAAATAGAACGAATAAATTTAAACTCGCTTTTTACAAAAATTAACATTGATAAACACACATCAGTAACCACTGCGGTGTGTAGCATTTGCCCGTGAGCGACCACTAAACTAAGTCACGCTCTCTCAAATTAGTATTAATTGCTCATTCCGTAGTGAGGGGTTTTCGCTTATGTCCATAGCCGGGACCCTTGTATGGTCAGTTAAATATTATACTTTGAACAAGTAATTCAAGTTGTCGAAGCGCGGTTGACCATGGTCTTCCTCTGGGAGCCTGGGACTGAGGGTTATATTATTTATATTTATTTTACGGTTGATTTTTTATAAGTAGATGCCTACATATCTAGGCACCGATAATACGGGTGTAATCGCAGCGTTTTAATATTTAATCTGTTCTTGTTTAGTTACCAACTATAGGATCAAAGTATGCTCGCAGCCTCCCCTCGAGGGCCGACACTAATTGACTATCATCCCACGCCGAGCAACTCACTCGGCGCCACTTGCCCTTTGTCATAATAAATAAGTAATTTGTCTTGAGATGCTCGCCACTCCACACGATCACCCGCTCGAACAGCCACTCAAATCATATCGAACTATCAATTGAATCGAGCGTTAAAATACAAGTTCTTGGAAAATAATTTTATTTTGTACCGTAGCAATTCCTAGTCTATTCGCGTTTCATGCTAATGTGCGCAGTGTAGAATAAACAGAGCGCTTAATATTTTAACTATGTAAATATGTAAATTCAAATTGCGAAGTTACACGACAACACAAAGCCGTGTACTAAATAATAATACGAATGTTCGAACAAAAGGTAATTAAGTAAAGAGGCGGTTCGCTTCAAAGCTGTAGAGGAGTACAACAAGAGCGGTTACTCTAATTCAATTAGAATTTGAAAACGTATAAAGAGATTAAAATGAGGTTTTAATGGGCGTCAGGGCAAGCCGAACCGGTCGGGGCGGGCGGCGGCGCGCCGGCGCGCGTGTAGTATCGCCGCGGACATTCTCGCTGGCTCATTTGAGCGGTTTTTGTCCACGGCTCTTGTTTGTCGTATTATGCCACTGCTATTGAACTACCCGCAGTCGCCGGATCACTTACTCGTACTTACACCTTACACCGCGTCTGCTCGTGGAGCCGTATTTTCGTACTCTTAATCATGTTTCTGGGGTACATTGCTATAATAGAACCCAATATTAATGTTTTACTTGTAAGTTACTAGTACAAATACAAACACTAATAATATTAGACGATTATAATAGCTTGTACTGTATTAGGTATGCATAAGCCCCGGGCTGTTACTACTGAATAGATTAGGCGGATTTGTGTTTATATTTAATCCCGAGAATCATGTTACTTAATCGATATACTAGCGCAGAATAAGCCGCATACAATACATGCTTAGATCCCACTATGACTAGATAGACTAATGGGAAGCTATTTAGAAAGTTATAAATTTTGCAAAGTGATTTAATTAACGTGTTAAATACAAACAGGTCACGGCAAAACATGATATATTTCATTACAAAAATATTACGTGCGAAATGGAGGGGTATTTTTCGTCGAGTGGCGGCGATAAATAACTTGCACGTTATCGATGCCGACACGCCGCTATCGCGCTCCCATCTCGGCCGACACCCACGCCTACTGAACACGGGTTATTTCGACCGCGATTACCGTTTTAAATAATTTGTCGCCAGAAAATATTATTAATCTTCTAAAGCGTGATTTACACAAACAGTTTACAACTCAACGTTGATATGAATTGAAATATTTATAACCGCACGCGGGCGGATTGCGAAGAAAGTGCATCGCAAAGACAGATCATTATTTTATATGGGCCTTAAAGTTCTATTCCACGGCATTTTAGCGTTGGTCGTGTCGGATTATGTTCCTCTTTATGCCGCCGCCGGAGATGCGTTGACCACTTTGTTGTTTTATACTTCGTCTCGGAGCGACTTTATGCACCGCCTCATTGGTCTTCGCCGTTTCGCTCAGTTTCCTCTCTATTTTCGGCTCACGTTACTATGTAAATTTATTTTGAAACTAGCTGCGGTACGCCATATAGACTCGGCTGGCCCCCGTCCCGGTCACATTCGCATCGCTCGATTAGTGTTCTTAATCGCGCAGAAAACTAAAACGAATTCTCAATCTTGTTGAATTGTCAAACGAGATATTTGTTGATGTTTTAAATAAACTGCCATAAAGTTAGGTGGAATACCATAGTATTAAAATAAATAGTATAAAAGGGGAGGAATTTAACTTAATTACGGACCGTGTAATCTGGTGATAAGCCCATAAACAGAACAATTCGTTTGAGCATTCATACTGAGGCGCGGCGGCGAAGCGTCCACGGTGGCCATTACGGGAGACGTTGTAATAACCGAGCGCGGCCTGCGCCCACTCGACCCCGACTAACGCTCACCAACAAACTACATTTTTATACGAAGAGCAAACAAAATGAGTTAGTGGTGCCGTTGCGTCTCTACGCTATATTCGCTGTGTTCATAGCGAGCGAGCTAGGAAATTCACTTTAATACCTTTGTCCTACAGCGCTTTACAGCTCTCCAGCTTCCCGGAAATATTTTCCGAGTTCAGCTTTATTTTACGTGTGAATATTTTCATCACTATTTCAGTTCTTTCCAAAGGTTACTTGCAAAATGTTTAAAGTACCGTTCGGACGTATGAGCGGAATTTTCATTTAGGTGCGTCCATCCATTAAATTTTACACTATGTTATAAATCTCAAGGAGTTGTTGCTCTATGTAACTTGTAATAAGTTATGTGTGTAATGTAGTATACGTCAATGTTTATACTGTGGGAAACATGTGTTATGTTGTTTTACCATGCACAACAAATAAATTTTTTCATAAAAAGGTTAATAGTGTCTTTCAGTATTTAACATAAAAGTCTGATTATAGAGTAATGTGAACGTGTAACTTAACTGTTTTTTATAGTTACTTGTACAATTGATATGGCGATGTTTCCGATATTTCTAAAAGGAGGAACACTAGCACGAATCTTGACATTCCTTCTTTGTCTTCATGTACTGTTTGACACATTCTGGGTGCCAAATAACTATATTTATTGAGTTTTTTCTCTGTGTGAAGTAAATGAATAAAGTACATTAATTTAACATTCTACACTACATGCCCATTCCACGTATCATTATTGCAGGGCGAAAATATTATTGACATTGCAATCCGATTAAATATCGCACCGAAAAATCCGTTTGTAAATCCGTTAAAATACCTACGGCATGATCTCCCTCATTTCGAAATTAAATAAAATAGGTAGTATCGGCCGGTTGAGTTTATTCATTACACCGCGGGCGGCGGCGGGGGCGGGGGCGCGCCACCCTCGCCCCGCTCGGCTCAGTTTATGGATATAACCTCGACAAAATACCCCTAAAATTGCACTGTTTTTATTACGTTCTCTCTTTATCTCTTTCGGTTTGTTGCTCCTTTTTTACGGTGTTATTATTTTATTCGCGAATCTTGGAATGTGTACATGGATTATGGCGTCATTTCGTGATCAGGCTTTTTGAAATTTTGTCAAAAATGTTCATGAATATTGATTTACAACTAACGTTCACCTTGACTACTTTTTATAAAGTGGGTACTGTGGCTGAATACGACATGCTCATTGGTTCATTCAAATTAGGTACGCTAAGGCGGCTTTCACGGCGTGGATATAGATAAGTGCGATTTTCTTTTGTGGTTCGTTACAGTGTAATACATTAGAAATTCATATATTACCTACTTGATTTCGTGAAAATTAATTACACATTGATCCGGCCCGAACGCGGCGAACGAATCGAAGTCAAAGATAGCTCGCACACTTAAGCAGACTCCAACATGTTGGCCCAAACTTTTGGCAAAACTTTGACCGGGACTAAGCGAGACTTTTGATCGACCCCCTACCTTTGATCATTCCCATTTTCTGTCTGTTGCACTGTATTCTAATTCAATCACATTGCTCTCACCGAATCAGATTACTTCATCCAAATTCGTCTAGTAACTCTGGGGTTCATTCAGATTCGGCCTATTCGATTTAGGCGCGGATGTGGTCAGGTGTGCTAGGTTTCATAGTATTTAATTTATTGACAATGGTTGCTATGCCAAGTACCTGCCAAATTTCAAATTCCTAAAACAAAATTTAAGGTTTCTACAAAATTAATTTTTAACGTAGTAGGTAACTACGGCAATATACGAATCGAGCAATGAAACTTCTAAACTTTCACGGGCATAAAACATACTTTCTCGTGCGTATAACAGTGTCATCTACTCTGAATATAATTACTTTACATAAAAACAAATTCACTTAACATCCATGTAGTACCAATTGCCTGGATTATGATGGCAACTGTTGTACGTAGTACCTATTGCTTTTTCTCTATGATAAAGTGAACGATCAGTAACAAAAATCTTGACGTTATATGTTTTAATGTGAACTCCGGTTTATAAACAATAAGAATGGAGAACGTTATGCCAGTACTTTATAGTTAAAAATATAAAGTTCAGTTTAAAAAAATCATGGATAAAATATATATGTATATTATCAGAGTTCAGATTCATTTAAATGCCAATATTTAAGCGTTAAAATGAAAGCAAACATCAAAGTGGATAATATGGTTTGCATTGCGTGATATTATGTACATAAAGTTTGTTGATGACGATGGTGTGTAAACTGATGATAACCTTGTCGAAAAATTACACGGTCATTTACCAAAAACGATTTACGCCGAAACGTCTCGATAATGTGTCACATATTTTCCTGATTCGAATTTACATAATGTCCAACTAATGACCGCTCTAGCTCAATCTAAAACCGTTTGCGATGACACATTGAAATATCTGGTGCGATTTTTCTGTATCATTAAATGAAAACATTGTTTAGATGCCAAATAGTTTGCGAGAGCGATAAAACAAAGCGGCTGGCAAGCCACCAAATCTCCCAACGCGACACGAGTGGATGGGCGAGCGTTCCGAGCGCGGGAGCCGGCAGCCGCGAGCGAGCGGGCGCGCGGCCGATGCGCGCCGCCGTTAGTCGCGCATCACCGCGCGCTTAGCGCAGATTTGCACGGATACAGTTTAGATGGAGCCGTCAGATAGCAATTACACTCCCTTTGAACGCGCGGAATGCGCTTCATATGACATCCAATTCAATTTCGCGCACAAAGCCCGCGTTGAAATTCTCTTTCTCTTTGACCGAATCCTCTTTGTAGCGCTTTGTTGGAGAAATAGCTTGCGCTAACCACGGTTTAGTGTTGCGGAATATTTAATATCATGGAAACGAGCAAACTTACAAGTATTTGTGTCAGCTATATCCACGTCATAGTGATTTACCTACATTTCGCGCGGTTAACTCGATTTAATGGCCAATTTATTTTTTAATATACGGTCTTAATTTATTGATGGGCCATTAGTGATTGATAAATCACTTAATAAAGTAGTTGCGACGCGGGCGTCGGTATAATTCAGTCGCAGAGACCGAGACATGTGCCAGATAGCTGGCGTGTCAGCGCAGTTGTGATCGGCGCTGTCGGTCTCAGTCGCTACATTAGCGCTGGCAGCCGCCAGTGGGCGGACATTCCGTGGAATATTCGGAAGTGTCCACCTGGCCTGCCGTGGGCGAGCGCATCTCCGGCCTCCCTTTGAAGTCCCCACAATACGCAAATGATTAACGGACAAAATAGCGCACATCGAAATGCAATTAACCCAAATAGCTTCCATGAGCCAACGGTTTAATGTTCTCCTGCCAAGCTATTCTATCGTGTACTTAATAAATTGCTTATCAACCTCTAAACGTGCCAAGTTATTGTATAACGGCTCTTATTATGTAACTGTTAGTATCAGTGTTTCATTAAATGAAATCTACTTTTAATGTTTGCTAGTACACGTAATCAATACGCGCGATTAGCTTTCGGATAATTTATAAATTTTGTATGGTTAGGTTAAGTCGAGTTAATTAATTTACGCCGAGCGAGGTGAAGCTCGATTAGCGGAATAAATTGGGCTTGCGGCGGGCGGTGGCGGGCGGCGGCGGGCGGTCGGCGGCCGGCGGCCGGCGGCGAACGCGGGCGCGGCGCAATCCGGCGCAGTAAACAGCGCTGACAACAAAGGCGCTCGGCGATCACCCCGCCCGACCGGCGGCCCGGCTTAATGCTAACTCATTATTTATTCACATCTATAACGAGATTGTCAGTGCTCCCCCGCTCTCGGCACTCGCTTATTTGTCCCGCTACTCCCGACGTTGCTCGCCATATTTACTCTCACTCGCTCTTTTTGCTCCCTTAATTCTCTTTTTGTGAGCGAGTTATAAAGCTATTACGGTTTCCTTTTAAGTTCTCTCCCTCTAAAATTACCAACCAGTGTTGAGCGCTTGCAACCGTAATACATTTTTGGAATACAGTGCTTTATTGAAGTATTTTTCCCGTACCTCCACAGCGGTAGCGTCTGCTTTATTTGCATACATTATATATTTTGTGCAATAAGCAGTGTATAAGTGTATAACATTCGTATTTGTGAGACGGTTTTCGTTTCGTAGCTTTACGTACATGCCGTTCTTATTTTATAAACATTCTAATACATATTCAACTCCATCCAACTATAATTTAAGTTGTAAGATATGCCAAAGACGTACAAATGCCACGAACAAGAATTTGTATATACCAGAATATATTCGCAGTACGCTCGGCAAAACCACGCGGAAACAACGTTACATTTGAGAATTTTTATTCAAAAGATATGAAAAGCGGTGGAGCACTTGCAAACGGCTAGATAATGCCGGCAGATACTCGGCACAGTCGTTGAAAATTTTATGTCGCCTCTCGCTGCAACGTCGACTGCACTCCCGCCCGCCGCTCCACCCCTCGCATCCGTAATTCCACACCCTCTTTAGCGCTGTCACTATCGGAGAGCACATTTTGCGGCGTTCATACACTGACTTGACTACATTACATTTTAAATACTCTACGCTGAATTTCACGCTGGTGCTATTTAAATAACACCTCGTGGTTATTCGGAACGGTTAATAGGAACGGAACGGAAAAGGTGTTAATTTATGCTTTATTTTATTTCATAAAGATAGGGATAGTTTCACAAAATCCAAACTTTCAATTGCAACACAGATAAATCTTGGTGTTATGTTTGCGGACGATAGTGTCTGTCGACACAGTCCATATTGTAGCGAGAGCTCCGGCGAGATTACTTCAGCTTTACAGAGATCCGGGGCAGCGGGCGCCCCTTTGTGCCGTTGACGCTTCTCCGTTTTTCCGCCTTCCTTCGTTCCTTTGCCACAAATCCCGATTGCTCTTGGCTCTTTCTACGGATGACAATGAAAATATTCTATCATTCCAGCGTTCCGATTTAAAATTTGTATTCTGCAAATATTGGCTGCCACAAAATTTTCTTTATTAAATATGTTTTACTAAGCATACTTTAGTTTGACACGGATGTTTGTTTCGAAATAAACTGTATAAAATTTCAACACCGTCTACATCCTTTTGTTAGAGGCGAGAACTAAGGCTTTGTGCTCATTACGATTCTAACTGCGCATACGCGAGTCATTCATGCATTTGTATGTCTCATGCATTACTCGTTCTCGCCTTTTGTTGCCTCCTTGTCCATTCCAAAGTATCACTTTCAAATTTTTTACACACGCTTTCTCTTTTAAGGCGTTTAACATCCTGCATTCAAATGCATATTGACATTGGAAAAACGTTAACGCTGGCGCACAATAAACGGTGAATCGAATGCCGAAACGGATTCCATAAAACATTTTACGAAAAAATCACATTTATACAAAGCGTCAGCGGCACAAAAACGCAGTTCAACAATACGCTCACCGCAAATTGAATGAGGCTCGAAATAAATCCCGCGGTCGCTGTCTGACTGCCGATACCTCCCGTTCGTCTCTCACCCCTGTGTGTCGTTGTTCGCAATACACTCGGAAAAAATATCACCCACTTCATGCATATAACAGTCGATCATAAGTCGTCCTTAATTCTGCTGGAATTTTTCCTTACATACTCCTTCTTACCTTTCTACTTAACGATTGTTGTGCGTCTAAAAATAAGCAAAACGGAATTTGACGGCGCTAAAATAGCATCGATCGATCTTTATCGGCGGGTCGTTTTCCCTCCCTCATTAGAGAACGAGACCCCTAAGGTCGGCCGTCGTAAACGGGCACTCTTGTGTATCGTAAGTGTTAATTACTTTTGTCACTCCACGGGCGGGCGGTTAACAAATCTCGTCGTTACATAATTCCGCCGCCGAGTACTGTAATTTACATCGGCTGACGCAACATTGTTTGTATAATAAATTATTATGCCTTGGAGCATTCTTAACGGGCGGCTAAATCGATAAGCGTCGTTTTTATTGCATCATTAACAAGGTACGCGAGGGGCGATTTCAATCTGCGTAATCAACGCCAGGAGCACTCGTCGAAACCTAATTGGTGCTGCATACGTGCCCTGCTCGCCTGCAGTGGTACGACAAAAAATACCGTCACATTAATGTAGTCTAGTAAGCATACTTAAATTGTTTTAATAATCCTGGTTTTGAGTTTAATCTATTCAAATATTTACAAACCGATAAAGTATCAAATATAAAAACTCGGAGCTGTTCCAATTAATCTTCCTTTCATCTCTCAGATCCATCAGAATTTAATTCATTTCAGAGTAATATAATAACAGTTCAGCTCTGCAAAAATGAATTTTCATTTAGGTTTTTGAAATTTTCACTCATTTTTATTGGTGCAGAGAGTGGGAAAACGAGGGGAAAAAATAAACAGCGCGCTGTCGCTCGCTGGCGAATTTCCGGCTCACTGCCGTTTGGGACGTTTCAATTTTACAAAATATAAACTTTTACCCTCTGGCTGCTGACAATCGGCTGTATTTTATTTATCTACGTTAACTATATTTACGTGGTTGCAATATTTGTGTTGTTTCTCTTTATATTGTTATGTTACTGTTAGTTAAACTAGTTTACTCTTTGTAAAGTATATAAATAATAAATCCTTTAATTTCAACTAACAAATAACGACTCCTAATGATAATTACACATAACATTCAACCATACCTATACCATTAATTATCACAAACTTTAAAATTGAAATGTCATAATTTACTCAGCCCATATTGCTAACAAACTGTCAAATTAATTTTACCCTCGTTAGAAAGACGGCAGAAGCTGGCAGACCACCTAGTAAACTCTAGTCGGTCAAATGCACTCGGTCATTAGATTGCCGCTTTAATTATGTTAATTGCTAGCTAGTGCAATAAAAAAGTTAAATCCCTGCATGCCGGGACTAGACCGCCGTGCGTCCGTGCAAATAAAGTGGTTTAAATGTAGTTGCAATATTATCACTTTATTATTTAATATGATTTAGTTTTCTACTGTTTATCTTTGGAGCGTAGGTGGCCGAGTTGTTTAGGTATCCGACTCGTAAGCGAGAGTTACCGGGCTCGAATCCCATTGCGACCATGTATTAATGATGACTCTTTTCTGTACATTAGTTGAATGCTAACCGATGCTCTCACAGTGGGGAAAAACTGCGTATTCAGGCGACTTAATGTGTAACCATGATCCAATCTGGTCAGTTTCCTCTGGTATCAGGGTTACGGAGATCAGTCAGTCATGGCGGTAGCTCCACCTGTTATAACCTGATCTGCCAAATCCTGGATCATGGTCCATTAACATTACCACAACCGGGACATTAACGTCAAGATCGTATTTTTTTGTTTCATATTGTAATACATTTCTCATTTAATTTATCAACACCATTGTCCATCTTTGAATCTCCCCTTCGCAAATTCGATGCAGTCTCTTATATTCGCAAAGTAACACAATAATGTCAGTTCATAATTTTGAATCTTATGAATAAACGTCGGTCTGGAGCTCTTGAACTGCTCCTCTTTGATCCAATTTTTTTTGTCACTGTTTATACAAAGAGATTCATATCGCTTTAATTTCCCCTCGGCATTACGCGTTAATATTTTACGTGAGATCAGGGTTTCTCACAAAAATAATCTGCTCCTCTCTTCGGGGAAACTCTTACAAATTGCCCTTGACATTTATACATTCTTCTATAGAGACGGTTGCCGAAGACAAGTCGAGATTTATCTCGCTTATCCCTGCCGCTTTAGTGTTTCCCTCTAAAATAAGGGATCGTCTTTTATCCGTTTTTTTTCTCCTTGCGAATAAATGATTCCAAATTAATATTTTTCGTGGGGGAGCTTTTATTGCGTCTCTTTGTGATTCTTCATTTATTGTGTGGATGATTTATTTATGGTAACGACGCAATTTTGTCTTACTTCATTTGTGAAAGAATGCTTGAAGTGCTGGTAGGGCTTTAGTTTTTTAATGTTTCGGAGAGATACTACGAAATGTTATACTTTCGTTAGTTAGTTTCTTATCCAACAAATTTAAGGACACCTTTATGATAAGACTCGCTTGCCGTCAGACCTTTACATCTTGGTTACCCTACAACAGTCGCTTTAATCGCACGGTCGTAAAGCAATAAGTTATAAAACGAATATAAATAAATCGACTTATGGCTGTTTTACGGCGTTTCGCGAATGCGTTACTGCCGCGAAGCAATGGAATGAATCTGTGAAACAGTCATATATCGCCACCCATAAACAATAAATAACATTCTGTAACTGTATTTATCTATTTAAATATTGTAGACAGTTTAATCTATTTAAATATCGTAGACAGTAACACAAAAATCAGACCAAAACATCACATTAGACTTGTTCATAAACCATCCATAACTCCCCCCAAAGTAGAAAGAGAAATAAAGTAATAAAAATACATCGCTCATACGGTATGTCGAAATCAGTTTTGAACGTTTATTTTCCTCAAAGCCTCGAGGTAATTTTTTGTCGACGTGTATTAGCTTCCGAAAGCCGTTTACATGTGTAGAGCGATAGCGAGAAATGCTCAACGAGGCGGTTCGGTTGGGCGGGCGGCGGCGCGTGCGCGAGGGGCGGCGGGCGCGGCGGGGGGGGCGCGGGGCGCGGGCGGCGACCGGCGCGCACTGCCGCCCCGGCCGCCGGGCCGATCGCACGACGCTCCCGCCGCTCGCCGGCTGTCTTTGTCTCCCGCCCGAACACCGGACCATCGTTATTTTTGTTACACACGACAGTACTACGCATACCAGCCTGGATTACAGTGCCCAAGGATTGCAGTGATCACCACACGGATTTTTTTTGGATTGTCAACACTGTTGTGTGCAAACTTGCCATGTGTTTGTGCCAATATTTTTGGTGAAGTAATACAATACTAACAAAGGAAAACAATAGTGAATCAATCTTGTGTTAACTCAATTCAGGTGCTAATAAGTGTTCGCTAAAAGTTACATTTGTGCTACGAAACGCCGCAAGTGTAAAGTGTAAACAGAAGTTCAAGCAGTTACCATAGTGAGGATCAAAGATGCGCCGAGGAGCCATGCTGAAAGTGGTGGTAGTAAGAAAGAAAGCAAGAAAAAAACTAGTAAACAGAAGGCTGAGAAAGGCGCGGTGACCGGAAAGACTCATAAGGCAGTTGTCGTGCCTAGGCCGGAGAAAGAGGGACAGAAACGCACGCCACAAAAAAATGAAGGACTAAATCAGGTATCAAAACAAGGAATTAAGTTCAAATATTAAATACAAACTTACAACAAATACCAAAAGCATAATCAATGCTAGTTTGTCCGACGAAACCGTTTGAACCAGATCGAAACAATGACTTTATTATCTTTGACATGAAGTCAAATTGCACAATTTTAAAGATGATAAAAATTCAGTCAAATGATTAGTCTAATATAAAATACAAACTAATGCAGATTTTTTTATTGTTATCGAATACGAAAGAACGTAAACATCCAAGCAGTTGGAGGGATCCAAGCTATTAACTCGCGAGGGACGTTAACAATAAACAGCAATAGAGTTCCTAAATAATTTACACAGGTTCGCATTGAAAAACTAATAGAAACGTTATTGCGAACCGTCACGATATGTCTGAAACGCAAACACGGGCATGCATTTACTGATTTTGTACTTGCGATACCTATTATATTTAGGCTTCCGTACACGTTGACTTTTAAATGATCGTATAGGTAGCATAGTATGCCTTTCTGGTTATAAATATTCTATAGCAGGCATACATAATTTCACGCCTTTTTTGCAGGGATTAGGTAGAGACTAAATTGTTCTATCGATCCAGACAAACCTCTCGCTTCCTCCACATTCATCAACCATTTTATACATTTTCTATTTCTAGATAAGCCGTTTCTATTTCTAGATAAGTTTATTGCTATGCTAAACATGTCTACTAAGGAGAATCTTGAATTGTGGGCGTATTATATTTCCACTCATGAAATACCTATTCAATTTTTCCTATTTTTAGGGCTTCCCTGGAACTATTACTTGAATAGAGTCCTAGTTGCCTACACAGTATAATACAAAGAATTGGCATATTAAAATATTTGGATTTAAAGGTTTTATAGGTTCTTACTTTCTTCAATAAAGTTTCAACCAGACATTATTTACGAAATTTCACACGTAATTTTATGCTACACTTGAGTGGCTGCTTACTAAAATGTCATTTATTTATTGGTCGAACTATTTCGTTGCAAACGAACACTCACAAATTAATGCTTTAGCTTTCGCATTGCAAGTATGTATATCGATATTTTATAACTACGACGTCTACGACCATACAATTCCGGTCGAATGTTTATAGCTGTACCGGCAACCGCGTAATTATAGTTTCTACCACTCGGCAGTTAGCTTTGGTCTTTATTACACACAACTAGGTTAATAAGCGCCTACAGCCGCCAGTCCAAATATACCGGCCACTTAATACTCGCCTACCAATCTGATTTAGTATCTATCATTTGACGTACTGCTGGGTATTATAATAATTTCCCCATTAAAATGTCATATTTTCATTTGACTACCTCTGATTACAGAGGCAATAATAACATTTCGAAAATAGGCTATCTTGGGCATTTATTGGCTATTTGCTTTCTAAGTGAAAGAAAATATTAAACAGCATTCCTTCATAAGCAAATTATGATAAATAATGGAGTTACAGTTGAAATAGAGCCACAGTAACTGTTTCCAATTAATTATTCTTTTGGCTCCCAACATCTACTTAAGGAATATCACAATACAAATGACCACTTCGGCTATCGTGTGGATGTAAAATTATTTGCGAAATATCTTAGTGTGAAAGCTTTAAAACAAGTTTGCACTCGTTGAGTTATTTTATTTTGTTGCGATAATTTATGGAATCTAATTTGTTTTACAAAAAAAGCAAACGACAAATTGTCAAAGATGTATAAGTAAATAAATTATGCAAAATTTACTAACATAGTTGTTCGACGCTTCGCTTTCCAAAAGGCGTGAAACAAAAACGAACCTTAATCAATGAGTAATACATTCTACTTTGACTTGTTAGCCAGGTGTAAAAAGCGCATTATGTACGATAGCTTTATGCTAACCGATACTCTTACGATCATCGTGATGAAACCTGCACATCCAGGCGACTGAATTTGTCACCATGATCCAATCTGGTCAGGTTCCCGGAGATCAGATGGCCTTTGCAATTACATATACTTCCCTTAATATAGTCATCATAAGCATCAGTGTACATTAGTCCACTGCTGTA
This sequence comes from Blastobasis lacticolella, assembly GCA_905147135.1. Classification (NCBI taxonomy): domain Eukaryota; kingdom Metazoa; phylum Arthropoda; class Insecta; order Lepidoptera; family Blastobasidae; genus Blastobasis; species Blastobasis lacticolella. The sequence goes on from LR990045.1 coordinate 17,303,790, forward strand.
CATAGCTGTACAGTACGCCAAAGTATCACTCAACAGTAGCAGAATGGAATTCAAATATGTAAATCCCTTGGCTAATATGATGCATATGCGTTATTAAAATATACAGCGAACCGGTTGTACTATGTAATTATGCATATTAACAATTAATCTGATAAAAACGATCGTATCGTTAATTTAAAAATTTATAGACCAATTAAGTAGTTAAAGACAGCGTTGAATACAAATTTAGTGGGTGTACTTATGACAAATAAGTATAATCACTGGTTTACACGATCATGTTATAAAAACGAATAGTAAAGAGATAAATCCACTTCATAATGACTTGTAAAAGGGACTATCACTAATCCGCTTTCACATAGGCTGTAATTTATTTTATAATAACATGTCGTTAGTCGTAATCACTGGTTCTAAAATCATAAGCCGTGGGGATGATTTCATAAATATACATGGCTACAATTAGTAAAAAATGATTTTCATTCTAATACAAAACTTTTATGCGTTTTATGTATAGTTAACAATGAATGGATATGTATTTTGCACAATAAACAAGGCAATTTGTGCCTTTTCCATTTTAAGTATGCACCGACATTTTACATTATACTCGTGTAATTGCTGTACTGCCTATTGCCAGCAAATTGTGTAACACAATAATTGTTTCAAACAAACTTCATTCTCTACATTGAATAAACGCGTTTTTTAAAGAAAATACTAGTGTTCTTCCTAATTTATTTAATAGTCGAGTGATCTGTTTAATCTCTTTTTGAATCATCTGTAGTCGTCACATGCTGTCACGCTGCTAATACCCGTTTACTATGCACGGATTGTCGCTGAACGAAATTTGGTATGCCGTCCGGAATTCAGGTCATGAACAAATGGCTCTGTCGCTAAATATTCATGGTGGGTATTTACTATCCGTCTCGCAATGTAAATCTTGTTTTGTTTATTTTTTAGCGCCTTCGACTTATCACCCACTCGCTATTAAACTATTTTCTGCTCGCTAACTCGCTATTTAACTGACCCCGAACAAGCATTACGCTCTTAAATCTTTTACTGTCTCTTTGTTAATGTAAGAGTGCGGATTGGCAAACAGGGGCGGACCACAAAATGCTAATAATGGAATTGTACAATAAATTACTGAAGCTGTATGAATTATTCATGGTGTAAGGCGAACTCAATGTGGCTACACACGCGAGGATCACGGCCCCTCGCGCCGCCCCGCCACCGCCCGCTGCACAAGTCTCTTTCTTTTTGTAACGTCACCCGTTCGCCTTGTCCGCCGATATAAGTGCCTCGGTTTAACAATATTTAATTTGTATTCTATGTATGAATAAATCATTTTTAATCGGTATAGAATTGAATACCAACCGCGATAAAATCTTAAAGAGGGCCTTGAATCGTGAAGCAAATACTTTGTAGAATTAATTTTGTGAGATCAGACAGAACAGCGACACTTTAAAACTTTAAATTATATTGTAAGCAGCATTGTAATTTACTGGTGTCAGAAGATTTAGTTTTGGCTGGTATATTTTCTTAGAATACAGGCAGTGCTATATTTTATAAATTTCTATCTTACTATTTTACAGTGCTCCTTGACGTACAACATGTCAAGTTGTAATTTAATGTTAACGTCGACGTTACAATGTAACCGCAGGCTATGTGATCACAGGACCGCCGTTTGAACTTTGCTTCGAAACGAAATTCTCCTTGAATTTTAAGTCCTATCCTATTAAAAGTTTGTGGAAGTATTAGAATTTCGAATGAGGGGCGAAAAGCTATCACGCCGTTTTTTCCGGCTCTCGCCGGGCGGCGGCGGGGCGGGCGGGGGCCCCCGGCTGGGATCGCGAGATTATGCTCCGCTGTCTGTTTTGAATTCGTAATTTGTGTATAATTAATTCACCAACTTTCGGACTTGCTTTAAAAGTTATTAATTGTTTCTAAACACTCGTGAAACAGACAACAGCTGAAAGCCAACAATCGGCTTTATTACAAACTATAAAACGGTTTAACGATTTAACAAATGGACATTTAAATGAAAAGATAATTTTCCGAACATGAAACACCTATACACAACAAAAGAGAATGTTGAATATAACTGTGGTGTTAATACTCGTGTTTTATTTTGACAAGGTTGACTAATGCGCACGTTTATTTTTATTGCTCTGTATTGGTGTCGCGCGTGTCGCCGGAGGTGGCTGCTCGACTATTATTACTTGCCGACACGGCATCACTCATCGCGCTAATATCTCACTGGTTATCTATTTTTATAATGCAACAGCGTGGCATTCGTAGCGGCAGCAGTTTGACAGCCGGCCAATGATGTTGACAGACAGGCAGACAAACCCTATTTCCTTGCTCTTTGTGGAAACACAACAAGTGGTCTTGCATTTCCAAGAAAGCTATGACTCGTTTATATTGTTTTCCATGTTATTAAGACTCACTTCTGAAAAAAATATTGGCACGTAAATGTCGTGAGCTGTCTCGCGGAGTTTAAACATTTTTATGTGTAAATAGATGAGAAGAAAAAGATTTGGAGCCACCGGTCGGGGCAGGCGGCACCTTTGAATATGTTATTGTGAGGCGCAGAGCGGCCGGCGCGCGGCGCCGCGGCACGCGCGACCCATACTTGATTTATCACTCCATTGTTGCGGAGCGACGACCCTCCCTCCCCGGATAAGGCTAAACATTCAATTGCCGGAACGCTCCCGAAACGATTTGTTCCTTCCATACGATCGATTGACTTTCTTCCGGTCACTCTCAAACGTTTAAGTGGATTGCGGAAAATCTAAATAAGATTACGGCCCCAAATACGTTTGAGATTGCGGCGAACACAAAAAATCCAAGAATTCCTAATTGTATATCCAAGAATCATAAATATTTCATGAAATGAAAATGTTGAAATGTAGCAATGTAAGCATGTGTAATGTAAGCATTCATATTAAGATATGCCTAGAATTTTAAATTGAAGTTAGCATTAAATCTAGAGTTTTTTTGCGCTATGCGTGTAATGCGTGTATTATTAAAATATTTTAACTACGTTATTAACGTCAATAACACTTGAAAAAAGAGTGTTAAATTTTATCATTTGATAAAATGTCTACCTTAAAGCGAAGGCAACAAGGGTGATAAGTAGCGTGTTTAAAAAACTGAGCGGTGTTATTGTGTGTTTTGTTCTGAATTATGATTCAATAAAGCTCTATAACACCCATTTGTTTCGCGCCGTTGCGTTGGCCCCGGGGGTATAACACGGTAACTAATTATCGTCTATTATAACATCTCCGCTATGTTATTTTTGGAATTTTTCATTTTAGAATACAAATAAAAACTGGAATAATTAGCGACCATTTTATGGCTCGTGTCAGTTTTGGTGTTATACGGACGTGTCTCTATGCGAAATTTAATTGGAGCAATAACTTTTGAATGTTTAATTGGTGGCAAGGTTTCCAATAAAGGTCCACGGCGAGCCCGGCGGCTGGCGGGCAGATTGAGGAGACAATGCCACTTAAACCGCGTCCGTCGTAAACGGTGCGGTTACCCGGCTAGTTTTATTGAGCCGTTCTCTCGCTCGCTCGTAAATATCCCCGAGTAATTACTTTCCATTCCCCCTTAAACACTCCGCCTCTGCTGCAGTAAATAAATAAAACTCTTCCGAGAAGTCACTTGCTTTCACGCTTTAAAATTTCCTTCTTCGTGTCGGATTTTATTATGAAGATATTTCATTTCCTTTTTTACCTTTGTTGTTTTGATTTTATTGTTTAGTTAACGACTCACTTCTATTACGGGATTTACTGGACATAGCTACTGCGATACTTGTTTCCCTGTTCTTTATCACATAGAGCTTTTGCCTCTTTGATCGGTTAACTTTATTTACGGAATATATTTTTACTTGTCTCAAGTATGAATCGTAGTATAACGTAGTAGAATATATACAATCCTTGATCTCGGGAGAGGAGTTTCATTTTATTGTTTGCTAGCTCGTAAGAGCTTTCGTTTAGATTGCACGACCCGCCAACTGTTGGCCAAGGCATGATTCTAATCTGAACGGTACTGTCAACTACGTATAGAGTTTGTTTGTGGATGAAAATAGTTATCGAATGATCTTCAAAATAACAAATACATTTTAACTAGATGGCCCGCCGCTACTTTGTTCCCGTGTTGTCCTAGCTTTATAGGGTACCTTCCTCTTGAATCACTCTATCTATTGATGAAAACCGCTTTAAAAGATCTAAGCGTACGGTGGAAAGCGATGTTGTTTAATGCTATGCATAGATAGTGTTTCTGCGTTTTAACGATATATTTTTATACAAGTTACTATTTTTAAAGTTTCTTTTCTCGTGCTTGTATACACGTCAAGCTCGATTTCATCGTCATTTGTGAATACAGAAAGGTCGTGGGCGGCTATTGTGTGAGAAGGTAGAACAATAGTCGCATATATAGAATGCTAATAAGTACATTATACGAGCAGCGGGGTCGCCGCGCCGGCACACAAGCTCCAAGCTCTTAAGCCCCGAATTATCCGCTTCCGAAACAACTATTGTGTGCCAACTGCCAGTACAAGTTAAACTGTTATGTCACCGTTGGCGTTATCTCGACCCCTGTGTAAATCAAGCTCGCCTCCGTCCGGAAATTCGCCTTTTTCGGACCCTCCATTGTCTAGCCCACTTGCTAGAGGCAGGTATACTCTAATAAATTATGAAGTCGGCAGCAGCTTCGGCACCGAATGGGAAATAAATCTCATTTGCAGAGTATTTCTTTTAGATGTCTTCTAAGCGAGTTTTCAGTTAGTTTGTGTTAATAAAATGGCGCTTTATACGTAATGTAAACGCGATTTGCCATCTTTTTAAAAAACGGCTACAAACTTTGTTTATACAAAAATGTCGACGATTAAGACTCTATTTTAAGTGCATTTTAATAAAAACAGCAGTTTGTAGGGCGAGGTATCCAAAATGGTAAAGATCCGTTAATTATCAAGATAATTAATAATTATCAAAGAAAATAATTATCTTGATAATTTAGGACCCTGGTTTTTAGGTTATTTCTTATTTTTATTCCTTTTCTAAATTCTATTTGTTATTGTTACAGGCGAGTCCAGAAAATACAACACCCAAGTATCACGATGCCTCGATGGAAGATGTGAGTTACATCCCGCTTTTTGATTTTAGAGATGAATGCTCAGCAACAATGTGTGTAATTGTTAAATATATTATAAATCGCTTTCCAGGTGTCGGAGGCGGGTACTTTGTTCCGGGTGACAGGATCAGTGGCAGGCGCAGTGGCGAGCGCAGGCAGCGGCGGCGGCAAGAGCGAGTTGGCGGCGCGGGGCGGCAGCGGCGGCGCGCTGGCCCTCTCGCGGGCGCCCTCCGGCGGCAGCGCCAGCCCCGCGCCCGCGCCGCTGCCGCAGCCCGCGCCCTCGCCCGCGCCCGCCGCGCTGCCGCCGCCCGCGCTGCCCCCGCCGACCTTCCGCGCCGACACGCCCCACCGGCCCAGCGGCGCGCACATCCCCGCGCTCGACGGCCACGCCGCCACGCAGATCCCCGCCAAGCCCGTGGGCGCCGCCGGCGCCGCCGGGCCCGACACGCCCGAGCGCCCCGCCAGCAACAACAAGCTGCAGCCCGGCGCGCGCGCCGCCGCCGACAGCCCCACGCCCGCGCCGCCCGCGCCGCCCGCGCCCGCGCCGCTCTTCCCCTCGCACACCGCCTACCAGTCGCTCGCCGCCGCCGCGCTGCCCGACTACCGGCACACCAACCACGAGGCGCGGACCGAGCGGACCGAGCGGACCGAGCCCGCCGAGCCGCCGGCCGCGCCGCTCGACCTGCACGCGGCGCGGCCGGCGCTCGCGGCGCACGCGGCGCACGCGGCGCACCCGGCGCACCCCGGGCTGGCGCGCGCGCCGCACCCGGTGCTGCCCGGCCACGACGTGCGGAACGCGCCGCTGCCGGCCGCGCCCGGCCGCAGCCTCGCCGCGCCCCCGACCAACTCCACCTGTCTTCCGAATCCCACACTTCCCGGCCGGCCGGCGTCGCCGTGCGTGCCGTCGTCCCGCCCCTACCCCGCCCCGTCGATCGGTTCTAGTCATGTAAACTCGAGTCTAAGTTCCAGTAACCATAATCACTCGCTACCCTATCAGAGTCAATCGAGTTTACAGAAACATTCCGTTCAATCGGTGTACACTAGCCGACCACCGCATCTTGCGCCTTTCAGCGTGGCCAATCATATCCAACCTCTATCGAATCAAACGACTGCTGGTACACATACCAGTCATTCTATAAATAGTCATTCCATATTAAATCATACGAGTCATCATCTTCATAACTCAATGTCAACATCGACCCCTAATCATATCGGTCAGCTCCCGCCAGTGGTATCTACGGCGTCGTCTGCGATTCCGAATTACGCTTCGAGTCTTAAACATTCTGGCTTAGGTCTGCCTTTGCATCCTTCTTCCAATGTGCCACCAGTATCGTTGCATACATCTAGTAATCACATTGATTCACCAGCGACGACGAGTGCTGCTGCAGTCGTCACATCTTCTTCTATTAGTAATAGCCATCATTTAGCGCCTCCAGTAGTAGATTCGAGGCAACCTCCCATCGTCGATTCACGGCAACCGCCCGTCATAGATTCCCGGCAACCACCCATAATCGATTCGAGGCAACCATCGGCCCTAGATTCAAGACAGCCGTCGGTGATCGATTCAAGGCAACCATCTATAATAGATTCGAGGCCCCCACCTGTGGCAGACTCGAGACAACCCCCAGTTATTGACTCTAGGCAACCAATATTGGTAGATTCTAGACAACCGTCGGTTGTAGAATCTAGGCAACCGCCAGTCTCATCTAGTGAATTACCAGTTCGGACAGAAAGTCCAGCAATAGCATCGATAGCCTCGAATGGATTCCCGCCGCCGGCTGTATACTCCGGGGCTGGCTACCCGCCGCTCTACGCGCCTTACGCCACTACCCTCCAACACAGTCCTTACCTACCGCCCGCGGCAGCGTCGCCCAGAAATTCCGCCGATACGGTTAGTATATACCTACCTAGTCTTTACGACAAAAACAAACTGGTTCTTCGAGTTGTGCTTTGTAAATAAAACTTTCCCGCGACGAAGTTAAAATAATTATCATCAACCTATCTCACAAATCTTGATGCATGCGAATTTGGCGCACTTCCAAACAATTATTTCAAATTATTCTAAAATATACGTAGGTTTTTCAAGTGAACCTAAAAACTCTTGACCCCTATATAAAATTACCCTAAATAAATTAAACATAAACCAAGAAAACGTAAATACACAAAAATTTAACTAGTAACAGACGTTCCGTATTGGCTAGAGCCGCTGCAACTGACGGTTGGTCGGCTCCAGCCCAATCTTAGCATCTGTTGCTAGTCCTAACTTACCCACCATGGTAATCCAACACCCATTCACAACAATTGTACCCATTCAATTACAGAGAACAAGTCTGTCGGCATCGCCTCTGGTGGCGCCGAAGACGCCTAAGGGCGTGAGGCCGCACACGCCGGGATCTACCGGCGGGGCGGCGCCCCACTCTGCCCTGTCCTACTCTCCGAGAGAGAGTCCCAGCAGAGAGCGGGAGAGCTTCAGGTGGTTTTTTTTTATATACTCAAAAACAAATCGAAATGGTTTTAGTGCAACCCTACTGCGAACATCGAAAGAGGAGATCAATGAATGAATGAGCGACCGAAGCGATCTCGACATTTTTGACGTTTGAGGTCTTAAAAGCTGGGGCGATCATTGAATAAATAAGCGAGCTTGAAATATTTTACATTTTGGCTTAGGTAATGTGTGATGCTGATCGTGTTAAAGGAATAAAAGTAACTTAAATTATGGAATAAGCAATCTGACCGCGCACGAAAAGGTTTGGTGATTTGGTGATTGATAAGAAAAATTGGTGATTGATAAAATCAATATTTGAGCGAGCGCAGCGGGCTCGGAATTTTCGGTCTTGAAAGATTGGTGAATAGCATGAAAAATCAAAACTAATGAAGAAGCGAGCTTGAAATGTATGATATTTTGGTTCTAAAAAGCTGGAGTGATTGATAAATTGTATAAAATAATTGGGAGGACTTGTTATCTAAAACGAGGTCCACAGCTAGCGATGTGATAGTAACCCAATCCGCTTCCCCGCAGCAGCATCAGCAGCCTGTCGCGCGGCTCCGCGCCGGCCGCCGCGCTGCCGCCGCCCGCGCCGCCCGCCCCACCCGCCCCGCCCGCCCCATCGCTATCGGTACGTTCATTTATTTAAGGAAAACCAACACCAATTATTACAATATAAAATAATACTGGCAGCACGGAGCCAATTATAGGTCTCCACCGATAGAAACTGGATAAATACGTACTCAACTAAAAGTTAAGCATACCGAACAGCTATAAGACTTTACAATTTCAAATAAAAATTAAAATATGCTTACAATACCCGAAATTAATGCAACAATAGTTAATTTATAATGTTCTAGGACACTTCGAACAATGCTTTGACTCGAAACTTACTAGCCTTGGCGTGTTTAGGACCCGCTCGGCAATAAAATATCGTTGCCGGTGTTCAAATATGAACACTCGATGTGAAGTTTCATACAGGTTTGTATGAGATACATACAGTAGATTTTGATAAAGGATGGACAAACTTCGGAACAAAGATTCACATTATACATTTTGTGGGGTTTTTATTCATACTAGTAATTAATTGGTGTATGATGCGCATGAGTTCATTTTTTTGCACTGAATTGGTTTCTGTTTAAAACGATGTTGAGGCATTCAATAGCGCATTTTCATTTTGTTTATATCGTCTGTTTAAAAAAAAAAGACCTTTTCATCTAATGGGATACGATTTATCTATATACCGCGAAAAATATATTTTTCATAATGCACACCTACTATCACAAAAATGGTTGGCCACGCATACCGAACTGAAATGTACACATTAATTATTACACGTATCGGATTGTACCTGTCTCGTCTTCACCCTCCGCAACCCACAGACTATGTCTGTAGTGAATAAACACGAAAGTCTTCAAACCAGCTAACACCTAACTAACCCATTTCCAGACCTCGCTCTCATCGTCGCTGGTGTCACCGCTGGTTGCACCGCTTGGCTCGCTGGCCGCACCGCTGGCCGCGCCCACGCCCACGCCGGCGGCCGCGCCCACGTCGCACCTCGCCCACTCGCTGGCACCGGTGCCCACAGTGCCCAGCATCAGCTCGAGCGCGAAACCGCCCGCGCACTGGGGCGTCACGTGAGTAACACTCGACTGCTTTGCTTGTAGCTTACAGTGTCGCTCGCCACGGCAATTGAGCAATGTACGTACATGGGGCATTAGCGTGCCAAACTACAGTCCATTCGCGATAAGAAAATAGTAAGGCATTGTCTACGTTGTCTCGACTCGGTCGCAACAAATTAGAGAGCTAAGTTCACGGCGACGGCAAAAAATAATGAAAATGAATAAATACCTCGACGGTTGGAATAAACAGCAAATACTAGACTGGCTGCTAAGCTATCCTCGACTTCGAAACACGGAGTTGATTTTTATCCATAAAAGAATTAAATCTTTTTTTAATACATATAACTTGATTGAATTTTTACTCCACTGTGATAACCTTTACTCACTATTTTCTTAACGCGAACGAACGGGGTGGCTCACTAAAGCACCATGTGCATACATTGCTCAAAGACAGTAGCGAGTGATAGTGATCGGTTTACACCGGTGTAGTTGCTCACTGTACTTGTCAAATACTCACATGCGGCTGTACCCAATCTCTGTTGCAATAGTTTGAGTTTTTCAAGAAAAACTTGACATAAGTACATGTCATTTTGATTTTGGGTCGTTTTTGGCGTTAATTCTTAGTTTCCCTCCCCGTTGTTATGTTACTAAGCCGTGGATCAGTTAATGTTAAGATAAAACAAGGGTTATCGTTTGGTCTGACATTAATCAGTCAATGTCAGTTAAATAGGTCTATACTGGCGGTTTCTTTATCCTGTGGTTACGTGAGCACTCTTTAGTGACACGAAAAGATAACCCATTTCATTAAAAACGGTACCGCTTATTCACAAAGGGTAGGGTTCAACCTAATCACGTCAACGAAGCTTACAATGACACCCTCATAACTCGTACGTGATCTGTTCCTCTCGTTCCCAGCAGGCCCACTGCGCCGGAGCGGGCGGGCGGGTTCGCGCCCGCGCCGCCATTGTTCGGGGCGCCATTGCCGCCGCCCAACCCCAACCCCTTCTCTGCTGAGTCGCTGTTCCAATCCAGTGAGTATACGTACACGTTTTAAGAATCGGGTGGCAAACCAAAGTGTGAATGATCTGTATTGCTGCATCTTCACTGGCCACCAGAAGCGGTGGTCAACTGTTTGTCTTAATAAGTAAATAAATAACTAGTTTATGGGAGTGCATGGAAATTATGACAGTAACCTCGCCTTTCGTGGGAGCGGCCCTTAGTCCTGCAGTGGACTGTCATGGGCTGTGATGATGATGATAATGATGGGTGTGAATTGACCTACAAAGGTCGACGAGTTATGAAAAATCGACATTATGCAAACATTCGACAGATCGTAATTACTACTGTACGTAATAAAATACAATCCAAAATTCTCTATATCGTTCTAGGTCCGTAAAAATAGCGTGTTATCAATCCAAGTACCGCCATGCATTTTACTAATCTAACCCCACTATCAATTTCCAGGCCCCGGCGCGGACCTCCTCCGCCGCGAGCTCGACAACCGGTTCCTAGCGGCCGCCGGCGCTGGGGCAGCCGCCCGCACGGAACTCCACCACCACCAACACCAGCACACGCACGTGCACCAGCACCCGCACCACGGGCACGCGCCGCACGCGACGCACCCGGCGCACCCGGCGCACCCGGCGCACGCGGCGCACGCAGCGCACGCGGCGCACCCGCCGCCCGCGCCGCACCACCACCAGCTGTTGATGCCGCATGGCCCGTTGGTGAGTGTGTTCTATGATTATGTGGTGTCAATTAAAGTGGCTCCGTATCGTTGCGGAGTGTACAATAAAGTCGCCTTCCGCGTCTGTTTGTCTATCTGTAGATCGGCTAACTTTTAAAACTAGCAACGGGTTTTTATGATTTCAAGATCAGTTAAAGAATTTTCTCCGAAAAGATTTTGATTTATATTATTATTGAGAGAAGCCGGGATTGACCGCTAGGATGATGATAACCAACCAGCAAACTTGCAAGCGGGGCAAGAGATATAAACCGCCGCCCATATGGTGTCTAGACAACACCCGGGGAGTCATAATGCTTTGCCGGCATTCGAAATACGTATAGGCTCGTTTCTTGCCGATTTCAAAGTCGTGACGGTTTGGAAGCACTGTTGAAGAAAGCTCGTTGCAAAGTCTACGAAAGCCTTATAGAATTTAGTATTTACACAATTTCCAGGAGACAATATGCGTGCTTTTTATATTACAGGGAGTTTAAACGGGTAAGCCGACAATGTGAATTCTACAACATAAGTAATACTACCAATAATAGCCGTACTTATTCTAATAAGACAACACGTGTTTTCCAGTTCAAAGACGTTGGCAAGATGAGCTCGCTGTACCGTGCGGGGTTGGGCCTCGGCTACCCGTATTCGTCTAGCTTGCTACACCCTGCCGCGCCATATGTACCGCCAGCGCCGCTCTCCACCTACGCACCTAAGGTAAAATTTGCGCCGTATACTGTACCTGTACAATCTAATTTTCATTTCAAGTACTGACTTGACACCCTAGTTCTTAGTGGTCCTGTTGATAGTGTCCATGGAGAAGTTTAAGCAGTGGAGAAAGGTAGTGGGGGACTGCACTGTATATAATATGCTATTTATAGTTTAAGCGAAGGACTTTTTCGCTAAATCGGGGTAATCCTGCGCAGCTTACACTTCTGCGTCAACCGCACGTCGTCCAATGACATTTATGACAATATATTACAATTCGGCGACGTTTATTACCTCTCCCCCCGCCGCAAATCGGTGACAAGTGTTAAGAACAAAGACTTGCTGATTTTCTCTCCACTGGATAAATTGCTCCATGATAGTGTCACACGAATCATGATTTCCGTCCCTCTCTATTATTATTATTTATTGTTGGGTACATTTATAACACTTTAAATTATAAGTAATGAAACCCAAATATCATCAGCTAAAATTTTAATACCACATTTTAGCTGGTGGTTTTTATTTTTCTTGGTGAAACTATCCCTAAACGCTATTCGTTCCCACTTTTATTTCTTGTGATAATATAGATTTAAATATAGCAAAAAAACATGTTTCTTTCTCAAATTAAAAAATGTGTAATCTTTATTTTCTAGATACTTATTTAGCTTGGTGCTTTCTCTTGTTTTTTCGTTGCTCTATGGTCATTAACCCTTCATCGCGTCATGTTAACAGCCCGTAGTGTCAGCCGCAAGCGACCCCGCCACTAAACCAACACCACGCCCCGCTGTCGCGGTAGGTTTCCTTTGCCACTTCATTTTATTCTTTGCATGACTTTATTGTACGATCCGTCCAGACTGACTTGTCTTCGGGTGACAAACAATAACCAAAATCACGACTTGCCGTAGTGATCAAGCTACGTACTTGCGTATAGATGTCTTGAATGATATAAGAAACACATAGAGTGTGAAATCCAACTAATACTGCTTCAAATTATCCATTTAAATACATAATTTCCATAACCAAATAAGACAAGTCAGCCTGGACAGATTTTACACACTCTCATCATCTCTTCACGTAAACATAGTAATAGTCTTTTTAGTTACAATTTTTAAACACAGCCAAGGCAATGAACAAATGCCAAAACTTGCTATATAGTTTCGTTTTAGCTTTGAACCTTTGTCCGACACATTTACTTGCTGTATCCAAAACTGTGTCCAATCGCATGTTGATTGTGAAATTCGTAACGATGTAACGACTCCGCCACGGTTTGCGTACGATTGGCGTTTTACTTGTTGTCGATTTTGGCTGTCGCCACAATGCTTTATGTCGGTTATAATTGCCGGCAAACGTCTCGAGTATTGAGTGACTTGGTAAACATTGTATATAAAGTCCCTACTGCGTAGTCGAGTAATAGTGTCGCGAGTGATACCACTGGGGCGCTATCGCCTAACTCTTACGATAGCTCAACTCCTTTCGCGAGCGAGTGAGATGAAGTATGAGAGCCATAGATTTCGAGTTAGGCGGTCCCACCCCGGTTATTGCAAACTTCTGCTGCGACAACTGCTTCAGGCAGACCGTAAGATTGTCTGCCACTTTAGTGGTACATAAAACTACTACTAATAGCTAGTGGACTAGCTTTGTAATATTACGAATGTGAAGCTATAAGTTTTCCTTACCAAAAAGAAAGACAATGTCATTACTCGAAGAAGTTTGCCGAGTCCTACACTACGATCAAATACTGTACAATTTTTTTATATATTTACCAACAGACGTACCCCACATCCACCATCTAAATCCAAATCATCACAATCCATATACGTGTAACTTACACTCGAATCGTCCCACAGAAAACTGGCAAATGGAACGCGATGCACGTGCGCATAGCGTGGGAGATCTACAACCATCAGCAGAAGGAGAAGACTGGCGGGAGCGGGCAGCCCGCTGCCGCTCTCGCCGCCGCCGCCGATAAGGACAAACTAAGGGCGTTCCCTGCGCCCGCGCCCCCGCCACCCTTCAGATCGCCCTACGACTTGCCGCCGGCGCCGTATCTGCCGCATCATCCGCATCTAGGTACGTACATAAGACGCGCTATGGACAAGTTACGTGTTCCCTGTGACCGCGCCCCCGCCGCCATTCCGGTCGCCCTACGACTTGCCGCCGGCGCCGTATCTGCCGCATCATCCGCATCTAGGTACGTACATAAGACGCGCTATGGACAAGTTACGCGTTCCCTGTGACCGCGCCCCCGCCGCCATTCCGGTCGCCCTACGACTTGCCGCCGGCGCCGTATCTGCCGCATCATCCGTATCTAGGTATTGTGGTGCTTACGTTACACAGATTTGTTAACGGCATACTAAGGCGCCGTCGACAAGAAGAAGCTGCGGCGTTTCCTGCGACTGCGTTTACCGGTCGGCCTACGACTGTATCTATCCACTGCTGGTGGTGCTGTCTTTAGAACTTTGTTTTTATGGATTGGACTAGTTGGGAGTAGTCATAACAATCAACTGTTGAACCTGACTTAGATATAGTCCTTCCCGAATCTGTGGAGTATATAGCCGCAATCTCCACGCTTGGGGATCAAAAACACTGTTGAAAATAAATAAAAATAATTGAATACGTAAATGTTTCTTTTTCTGACTATGTAAGTAAATTAATATGATGTATATAACGAATTAAATATCTGTACTGAATCAATTGCAGGCGTATCACCGTTCGGGCGCTACGCGGGCGCGTTCCCCGGCGCGCCGGCCGCGTTCGGTCTCTCCCCCTACGGGCGGGAGCTGCTCTCCTCGCCGCTGCACCACGGCGTGCACCACGCGCCCCCGCTCTCGCTCCACGACGCGTGGCGAGTGCGGCCCGCGCCCGCGCCGGCGCCCGCGCCCGCGCCCGACCTGCGCCGAGACATCGACGAGCGCGCCCGACGGGAGCGCGAGGAGCGGGAGCGGAGGGATCGGGAGGAGCGGGAGCGCCGGAAGCAGCGGGAGCGAGACCTCGACAGGGTGCGCGTGCGGTCGCCGCTGCGCAACGGGGTGCCGGAGCCGCCTAAGGTACTGTTTTCCTCTACTCTTTGTAACACTTTGTTGTACATTAAAGGAGATTATAAAAATACTATTTTAAACAATATAGGTACAAAGGTGGCCTTATCGCTAATAGGGATCTTGCCGATTCGTTGTGTTTGCGGATTGGCTATCTGGTATAAAACTAAATATTTTTGAATGTACAAAAATTGTTAAAGATAACAATAATTCCCGCCCTGTATAATGGAACACTGAACTGCCCTTTTATACAACAAAGTTGTATTATATTTTGTTTAATCTCAAAAACCGGCCAGCGTTCTTTTTACGTGACCGGACCAAGACAATACATACACACTCCCGCCTGCTGGCCCGTACAACGTAGATGCTTTACTTACTAATTTCTTTTTTCATGTCCAGGACGAACGCAAGGAGATGCCGCGCGCGCCGCCCACGCTGGGCGCGTACCCGCCGGCGGCGTGGGACCCGTACCGCGCGGCGTTCGACCCACTGCAGCACATGCGGTTCGCGCCGCTCGTCGAGGCCGCCATCCGCGCCGAGGAGGACCGCGCCAAGATGTTCTCCGCGTACGCGCATCACCAGCAGCTGAAGGCGGGGCCGCTGCTGCACAGGGGACTGCCGCCGCACGGGCCCCTGCCCCCCCTCGGCGTGGGCGGACCGCACTCGTCGCTCGCGCCCCTGCCCTCCCTATCCCACGGCCCCCTGCCGCCCCACGCGCAGCTCCCCGCCCTCGGCTCGCTGCACCCCCACGCAGCACCCCTCGACCTCCTCAAGAAGGAGGAGCCGCGATGATAGCGCCCGGAGCGCCCCCAGCGCCCCCCCTAACCCCCCGCCGCGCCGGCCGATCACCGCGACTCGTCTGTACATACAACATAAAACGATCGCAAGTGAGAATATGATTAATTTAAATGTATATCGTTTCGTATTATCGGTTTAGAAAATTATTTATTGTAAACGTCGCTTGCTGAACGACACACGGTCGCCGGACCCCTCGCCCGCTCTCCCCCTAGTTTAAAATAGTATCGGTACGGTAGGAGCCGAGGGCGCGGCGGCGGCGGCGACGCCCAATCGCCGCGCTGGCGCCGGCATGTACACTATTGCTTGTTTATTTACATGAAATATCTATCGAATTGTTATTGTGACCATTATTAGTTAATTATACATACTTCTTACTTACTGATACGTGAAGGATAGGATTATCGCAATCGCTATCGATATAATTATACATATTTATATATACTTATAAATAAAATGTAAATAATAGTTTGTAAATTAGTGTTAAAATATAGAATCGGATTATTTAACGTCATACAAAGGTAAATCCCATAAATTATTATAGTATCGGGAGTTTAATTTATACTTCCGTTAAAATCTCATAATGGTTTTTCAATTGTACCAGTGGAATTCTATTTATTTTATTTATATACTCCTTGTTGTGACGGAGCATTAAGAAATCAAAATACAGTTTCTGTTAACATTTGATATTTCATTCTAATGCATTTAAAAGTATGTGATATTATTGTATTGTGAAAAACATTTTGTCTGACTTCAAAAGTAGTGATTATTCTCAGGTAATATACCTAGGTATAATTGTATTACATTAACGTTCAAAATGTAAAAAAATCCTTGTATGGTATAATCTATTTTTTCTTAATTATGTTTTGAGGAAATCAGTATCGTATTGTGTAGCAAAGCCAGGAAATAGTGATTGTGTAAAACTCGTTATGTGCCATGATTCAATATTAGCGGGCAATTGAGTCAGACAAAAATGGATATGAAACTGTGTTGAAGAGAACACGTTTGACAATTTGTGTTCTTAAAATCTCTTAAAGTGTGACTCAGAAATGTATTATAGTTTATACAAGATCATTCTGTATACTAAAAAGTAAATGAAAGCTTGGTGCGATTCAGAAAATACCATTAAAACTTTTGATTTTTATACCAAAAGGCTTTTTATATCCCTACAACCCCTGGACATCTATGCGCATAATTTGAAGTAGGCCAATAAGCTATCCTTATTTGCCCGTGATAATGCGAAAATGCCGCCGGAATAAGACTTTGGCCTAATGGCTGGCGCATCATTTGAAAGCTGTTTGAATCCGGGGTCGGACTGGGGCTACGTACATATTTGGAGCAGTAACGTGGAACTACTGTAGCTTAACTATAGCCGCTGTAATAAAATAAAAATAATGTATAAACGTAAAAAGGGGTATACAAGGAACGTGCATTTTTATTGCTTTTTCAATTAGCAAAATATTTGTGAAACTGTTCTTTATACAACCGTATTATCAATCATTTCTGCCAGTCTGCTCTCCTGCTCTGTTTCCTCCACTTTGCCAGATTTTCAGCACCCCTACGTAAGCCGTTGGCTCTCACATCCGACCCGGTGATGTCAAACGCATTGCTTCTTGGGTCTCCCGCGGGGTCTCCTTCCTGGTACCGGCCATGCTTAGGCACCTATTATATGCTCAGAGGGCCTATCGGCTATCTCAGTGGACAACTGAATTTGACATAAAAAAATCTGACACTACTCTAATTTGGTACTAATTTGGTAGACGCTATTGCCAGTTTTCAACGTAGATGACGTGGTGTAGAATTATTTAGTGTCAAATACAGTTGTCAACTGAGTTAGCCAATAGCCCCGCAGAACCGTAATTCGAGACCATCAACGCTTACGTCATTCGAAACAGCCCCAAACGATCCCTACCACAGCTTTTCCCGCCATTTTGGTTCTGCGTGGTAGGGGAAGTTAGCTTGCCACCCGACGTTAGATTATTCCTTCACATTGGCATCGACTTTCGTCGAGGTAACACCCCAAATAAACAGCGTAGCTGTTCGTGGTATTTGGTAACTATTTTACATTGAAATTTTTTCTGCTTACCTACTTTCTGTTTCTAACAATTATTTTGTGTGTTGTGCCTTTTCCTTTTGCACAGCGTTTCAGTATAACTGGTAGCTCTGCGGAAGAGCTTATTTCACGACATGGATAAAGAACAGGCTCCGGCTCAAGCTCATCCTCCGGATAGTTCATCCAGTTCTAGTGAATCATCGAGAAATAAATCATCCCGACAGAAGAGGTCTCGAAAACGCTCACGATCTTCCGATAGTAAGAAAATGGAGTTGCTATCCAAGCAGGTGAGCGACATAGTTAACTTTCTAAAGTTAGATAAATCGAAACGTTCTAATCGTGAGTGTGAAACCGGCAGCTCAGAGGCCGACATCTCATTACACCAAGAGGAAGGACTCAAAACTTCATTGTTAAAGGGCAATGGCTTCTTAGCTAAACCTAAAAAAGTAACTTCTATTGACTTCAATATAAATACGAATTTGAAGGAGCCCGTCGTGGAAAATTCGTCAGAGGGTAGATTAAGTTTGCTATCTAAATTACAGCATTTTAATTTAGATCTCTTGGGGCTATGACGCATGCTATAATTCAACAAACTGAAATTTTCAAAAAGAATTTGCAGGACATCATGAATTGGTCACATTCCACAGATACCGTTGTAAATGCAGATACGCTATTCGAGAAACTTAATAGTCATTTTTCAGAGAAATCTGCCTATACAAAGGTATCCGAAGACTTGTTGCAACTAGTTTGCGGCCGCCGAGCCGACACTATTCAAAAGCGACCATTTTTATACCAGATAAAATACTATCACGTACTATTTAAATTCCCCCTACTGACAGCGAACTTTTTAATGCAGAAACATTAAGCACTTTTTTGCAAAAAATAGATGGAACAAACAAAATATTTTCCACGAACAAAAGGCCTGCCGAAGAACCACTTTCGTCTATGCGGAATAGACAGGAAATACGCGCCAAGAAACTGCGGAGGTTTTTTCAAGCGCAGGAACTAGACCACGATAAGTAACTACCCTCGACTTCTCAGGGTTATCGTGATTCTTTACCTAAGACTCCCCGGACTCGCGGGTATGCAGGTAACAAATTTGGCACAAAACAACAGACTGGTTCTAACAAAAAGTATTATGATAAAGGCGGCCGAAAAGATAATAAATTTCGTAAATGACTATGCCCTACCCATTACACAAAACATCTTTTATGGCGGGCGGCTAATAAATTACATAAGTGTTTGGAAATATTTCGACGTTCCAGATTGCGTGCTAAAAATAATATCGGGGTACCGACTACCTTTTCTACAAGTACCTCCATTAATAGAACCCCGATTATTAATACATTATCAGACACCTACAAGTTTACAAATGACAAATCAAATAGTCGAACTAAAAAGGCAAAACATCCTGGTACCCGCCCCGCAAACACCAAGCTTTGTGTGCCCAATGTTTTTGATAACGAAATCGGACGCGAGCGATCGCCCGATATTCAATTTAAAGAACTTAAATTTTTACATAAGTCCGTGCAAGTTCAAATTGATAAATGTCCAGAAAGTGCCACATTTTTTACAAAAAGGAGATTGGGCAGTGAAGATAGATTTGACTCACGTATACTTTCACATTCCTGTATGCAAAGCCCACCAACCGTTCCTGCTAGTTCTTTACAAGACTGCAGAAGTAATGAAGCTATTACAAATAACTTGTTTACCCTTCGGGCTGTCTTCGGCACCGCTTCTCGTCTTCCGAAAGAACATCCATATCGAAAGTGTTCGATAGAATCGTGTGCCCTGAAAGAGCTGCAATGGTGGCTGGATCCTGGTGTGATCATAACAGCTATACATGTTCAATCAGTCAGCCACTTTGTAACTACAGACGCATCGGCATCAGGATGGGGAGCAGTTGTAGATGGTCATCCTTACAAAGGCAAGTGGCTACCAGGTGAAATGAAATGGCACAGCAATCTCAAAGAGATGTGGGCCATAGTACAGACAATACAGAATCATCGCAGACTTCTTCGATATTCAACTATTCTGCTGCAATCGAACAACAAAAGCGTGATAAGCTATATAAAAAACGAAGGCAGATTGAGATCGAGAAATCTTTTCGAAATGACTTGTGTCCTCTTACAACTGCTGGACAGATACAGCATTCAAGTTGTTCCACAACACATTCCAGGAATACTGAACATAGAAGCCGATCGATTATCTCGGCAATTCAATTCAGGCTACTGATGCGGGATTTTCTCAGGGGTCGGTTCTGTCCGCGACTCTTTTTCCTACTGCATATTAACAGTATTCTATCCGGTACCTTTGGGTACGCAGACGATAGCACAGTTTAGGATTGATATCTGTCAGATGCAAAAGCCAACAGGGACGACATTCAGTCTTGTCAAAAAGGCCATGGTTGGTCGCTTGAACGAAGCTCTCAAGGCAGTGACCGAGTTTTGTTTTCCGCCAAAGGAGTCCATTCCAACTAGCTCCGGCATTCCGAAATGTATCTGGGAACTGCCGACAACTTTCAGCTCCTGCGTGTTATGCTATCAACAAATCTCAACTTTGGGCGAATCGAATCCAAAGCAAAGACTGCAGCCATAAAACTTAGTATCCTCTTGAAGGTCAGGCGGTACTTCACATCAAGACAGTTGCTTCAGTTACATCAAACACAAGTACAATCCTGCATGGAGTACTGCCACCTCTGGAAAGGATTAGCCAAATATTAACTGGCCGCATTGGATTCCGTGGAAAAATGTGCAAAGAAGTTAATTTGTGGTCCACAACTAAGATTATAAGATTATGGTCATTTAATCTCTTTTCAAGCGTCAAAAAGCTATAGTATAACTCATAATATTTGGTATTCGGTATGAAGGCTGCTGATGTATTAATATAATACTGCCTTCTTGGCCTTTTGTAGATGGTCGTCATTTTGGCGTTAATGTCCCGGTTGGGCTCTCGCGCGCGACGGCTCAGGCCTTGATCATGATCCAGGATTTGGCCGAGTATTTAATTACAGTGGAGCGACTGCCACCTGACCTCCTTGATCCTGTAATCCTGACCATATTGGATCATAGTTAGGTATACGTTCAGTCGCGTGAATGTGCAGGATTTATCACGATAATTTTCCCTCACCGTAAGAGCATCGGTCAGTGTTCAACGAATGTACATAGCTCAGAAAAGAGTCATTGGTACGTGGCGGCACTGGGTACCCGGTACCGACTTGTAGGTACCCCCGTGTACCTACAAGTCGGACCCCTTATAGGCCACCGAGGCCACCGACGATCCGATACCTACTGTCCTTCTGTAGATACATACTGTCTTCCTTTGGAATTCGGCTTGTTCCGAGAGGCCGGAAGTCATTGAACTTGCATGAGACGATGAGAGCGCCATATCACGTGGTTGTCGGTCCATTACGCCAGAGTCGCCATTCATACGCAAGCCGTCCCACCTAGACGTCGTACCACGCCAACACAAATGAGCTCCATTGACCATCAGTCCGTCTGAAAATATGATCCCCCTTCCATTTCAATATATCTTGCAGATGCTTATTGATTAGCCGTTCGATCGTTACTATATCGATCCTTTGTATTACTTCATCATCATATAAGCCGAAAGACGCCTACTGCCGGACATAGGCCTCCCCCAGAGATCTCCACAAAGGCCGGTCCTGTGCTTTCGCATCCAGCTGGTACCTGCGATCTTTACCAGGTCGACGGTCCACCTTGTGGGAGGCCTACCCACGCTGCGTCTTCTGGTACGTGGTGGTTTGTATTACTTGCCTACACTTAAGTATCTATTCTAAAAGTACGTCATGCTTTTTTAGGTACGTAGAGGTAGGCAGAGATCACCATTGTTTCATTGCTACCATCTTGCATAAGGTAGCGTCGGTGGCTTAATGGTTAAGGGGTCCGACTCGAAGAGGTACCGAGTTCGATCCCCAGTCCCGCCATGTAGGTCCAATGACTTTTTCTGAGTTATATGTAGGTCATAGAGTACACTAGTGACCTGCCCCGGATTCGCACGGGTTCTCTCGGCTTTTCTTTAGTGTAGTATACCTACTTACATATAAAATTCCGGAAAAAATCTCTAACTGATGGTGAAAACCGCATCAAAATCCGTTTCGTTGTTTAGGAGGAGCGGAAATACAAAAAGACAGACGGACGCGGAAAGCAATTAATTTTATATCATGTAGAGGTCAGTTGAACAATAATGGATGAGGGAACACATTGTGATGAAACCAGCACATTTAGGCCACTGTATATGTAACCTCTATCAAATCTGGTGAGGTTCCCCATTGTCTCAGATGTCAGATAGCAGTTGCTCCAGGGCGAACCCTGAATTGATGAGCAGAGGAGGCATGAACAATTTGCCTGTACGTTCATGGCTCCTCTGCTCATCAATTCGGGGCATTGCCATTATTGAATTGCCCAGTATTGCCCAGGCAGAACTCAATCAGCCCAATTCACTCATTGGCCTAAGTCACATTCACAATGCAACTACTATAATTTAGAAATGGGTGATAATTGAATTAATTAGATAAAAAAAACTTGTAAAGACTTGCTTTCACTAAGGATGTGTTTATTTGTATAATGATGTGGCAACATAAATAACAATTAAAAAAGTTCTATTTCTCAATGTACATATTAATCTATTATTTGATCTCTTTATTTTCTGTACCAGATTTGCACTGTCTTCATTCTCTTTACTTTCTTCTGTAATTGTAATACACCATAAAGCAAAGCTTCAGCGGTTGGTGGACATCCTGGTACATAGATGTCTACAGGTACTATTCTGTCACACCCTCTGAAAATAAATATTAAAAGTTATTATTTTCCTTACAAGATCAATATCAACAGGTTAAACCTGCTAGACATGAGCCTCGTCCCCATTATTACAGGGATTTGCTATAATCTCCACACCTGGCAGGAGTTGGAGTTGGAGACCTGTTGGAGAGTTGGACACCTGGGTTGGAGATTGAATGTAAACACCAGTAGAAAATGCTACCAGCCTAGGTCCAAGGTGGACTATATCTTAATAATTTGTTGTTTTATCAATGAATCATTGTGCTTACTGATTTTAGGCCCAATAATTTTAACAATCAGTGGCAATAATTAAGCAATAACATCATCATCTACCCGTCTTTACCTTAACCACAGCAGTTTGTGCAGATAGCTGGAAAATCCACAACATAAGGAACACAACAAGTGCCACTGCCAAAGTAATAAAATTTCTACATATATCTTATTAACGGAAATGTCACTTTACCTTACAACAGAATATGAATAATGGTAATAACCACCACCATTTGCACAGCTGCCCATGGAAATAACCCATCTAGGATCAGGCATTTGATCATAAACTTTTCTCAAAGCTGGTGCCATCTTATTAGTCAGTGTACCGGCAACAATCATAACATCAGACTGGCGGGGAGATGCTCTGAATACAACACCATATCTAGAAAAAGTAATAAACTTATAGAAATATAAAACAAAAGGATTTTGCTTGGTAAATGTAACACTTTATTGTGATATCAATACTTTACCTGTCCATGTCGTAACGAGGAGCAGCTATGTGCATCATCTCCACAGCGCAGCAGGCAAGCCCAAAGGTCATAGGCCACATAGAACCCTTCCTACCCCAGTTGAGGAGGTCATCCAATCTGGCCACAGCATATTCTGCTACGTTAGCAGTATCTTGAAAAGGAGAGAAGAGGCGCTTTTCGTTCGGTTTTGGAGCAGGTAAATGAGTTTGACGGACTTGGTCTACTATGGGCGCAAATGCTCCTTTCTTTACTACGGATAGAACTGTAGAAGGAGCAGAAGCTCCTAATGCCCTAATAGCCTGCATGGTGGAACCTGAAACGTAAAAATGCTTGTTGAGTAATGCCCTTTGGGGTCATGAAAATGTATGTTCAATCAATTGATTTATTTATCGAAAGACAATAACTTACTTACATATACCATGCACAATTTACGACTAAATTCACTTCTACTTACAAAATAAATTATTTTTACAGTGTTTTTACGTAATTCAAATTGATAATTGATTGACAATGACGTTATTTTTTTTAAATCTATGTCCATCTATATCTATTATCTATGGACAATGGCATTCATATTTCGTAACTGGAATGTGCTATCCGCACAAACCGAGGCTTGGTTAGGGAGTTAGGGTAGCCATAAAATTGCGATTTATCGGGACACAACGTAACTACAGACCAACGTAAGATCCGTTTTCTTGTAAATATAGTTATCGTTTTAGCGGTATGCCAGGGCTTCACCCGTGTGTAATGCCATTAATTGTGCGTTAATTATGTGAAAGTACGCAGATATGGCCAGGTTTCAGCGCGCCAATTTGCTAATGGCATTATAAATGTCATTAGATGTTAGGCAAAAGCTCGGGTGGGGGTAACTTAGACTCATTAAAGCCTCTAGCTACATTTATAAATACCAAATTATAGCGTGCACCATGGAAAGCCCTCCAGCTGACTTACAGAGTAAGTTGTATCCCAGTGGCACGAGGCCTAACCTCATAGGCCCGCGTCCTGTTCTTAGGTACTCACAGAAAGAAAGCAGAAGACCTGAACGAACGAAGTCGAAGTTGGTCGCGCGACACCACTGGCATGTTGCACGCACCCCGATTATATTAAATAAAATAAGATTTCGGTTGTGCGTGATGAAGTTCACATTCCAGTTATATAAATAATATAACCTTTCAATAAAGCAATGTAAAATTTATGGTAAATGTTGCCCTTGTCAACCTTTCAATCAGCCTATGTCATCAAATTGTCAATGTCAATCAAACGACGACCGGCGTTCGACGGTCGTTCTTGAATACGTTTTTTTCTTCATAAAGTTCGCCTGTGCTTACTACTTACATACTTGTAATTCAGATTTGTAGCTGTGATCAAGACCTTTGTTTAGAATACAATAGTATTTTTCAGACAGACTTGCAATTTGCAAAAAACTAACTGACCATGTCTCAAAAGGTTGGTGGTAGTGACAGTCGTAGGTATTTACGGCGCTACACTTCTAACTTTGTTTACAAACTTTTGTTTCCAAATGTTACAGGATAAGAAAAAATGGTTTAGACCAATATTCGAATTCGACGATGATAATGATGTTTCTGCAAAGAAGATAAAAAAGGATTTGAAGGAACCAATTGTTGAGGTCGGTTACTTAACGTATATTACATTAGTTTCTCATTAACTTGCTTTATTCATTCATACCTCTTTAACAGTTTATTCCACACTAAACAGCATACAGATATAATAACATATATAATTATTGTGTCGATTTTAGCACAACATGCACTACCTATTTCTCTTCAGACCTACATATAAAATTGAGTATAAATAAATAAATAATAATAAACATGTGGTGTAGTACTCAAAATGAGACACTGGTTAGAGGATACCAAAGGGTGGAACTCAAAATTCCTCAGCGCCCCCTTTGCTACACTCCAACCAAGACACTTTAAAACTCTGACAATGTTAGGGGGGTAATGTATTTTTTCTTGAGCGCACCCTTTCCCACGTTTCTTTCATACTTCAGCAGCTAATAAAAATACAGATAAAATTATCAGTTATGTATAATTTTAATTACAGGAGACTAATTTGAGCAATGTTACTCGAAAAGAACATAAAATGGCCACTATCAACCACAAAAATTTGATGAAAAATTTCGATCCTGTTACAGTGGAAGATCTTGCTGTTAATAATAAGAAAGTTCAAGAAGTGGAAGATTGGTTCAGTGTTGAAAATAGACATAGCCGCAGTGATATGTTATTGTTAACCGGGCCTGTTGGTTGTGGCAAGACTACAATAATTCAAGTTGTAGCTGCTAAGCATGGTGTAAAGGTTACAGAATGGATCACACCAGTTGATATTGAAATTCCTACAGAATATGGTGAATATTTCTTCAACAATTTTCTGTAGGAAATGTCCCTTTTATTTTCTAAAAACTCCTTAAAAATTTTTTGGAGTCAATAGATTTGAATAGGTTTACTTTCTTCGGTCCTATTGTATCACCTTTTTGTGTCCTTTTAAACAATATTCATGTGTCTATCTAAAAATTGTTTTAGGTGATTATGAGTTTAAAGAAAGGCAGAGTAAAAAGTTTTTAGATTTTATTCTGAATGCTGCCAACTTTACCTCTCTGCTAGATAACAATAGCAATAAACTTGTATTAGTTGAGGATTTTCCAAATACTTTCATTAGAACCCCATCAGAATTTGCAGAAGTGTTATAGTAAGTTATTTACAGAAAAATAATGATTGTGCGCATTGAGGTTTGTGACAAGTTGTTAATTACCTAATTTGTATATCATTTGATTTCAGCCAATATAAACACAGGGCCAAATCGCCCATAGTTTTCATATGTTCTGAAACCCATACTGACAATAAGAATAATTCTGCAAACCTTTTTACACCTGCACTAAAAGATCAATTTAAAATTGAGCATATTACGTAAGTTTATGATTTTGTAATAGTTTACTTATTAAAGTTTAAATTGAATATAATAAAATATTATTTGTTGAAATAGATTCAACAGTGTTTCTGCGACTGGGCTCAAGAGTGCTTTGAAAAGAGTAGCTGACATAATAAGCAAGAAACATACATCAATGTACAATACTCCAACAACAGAAATGATTGATTGTGTTGCTAACTCTTCCACAGGAGATGTTAGATCAGCAGTTTTGAATTTACATTTTGCAAGCTTAAAAGGTAATGAATTATGTGTTAAACAATCATTTGAGGCTCCTATATTCACAGGAACTGAATGTCCTGCAGTGTGGGAATGACACAGGCAGAGATGAAATCTTACATGCTCTCAATCTGGAATTTGAAGTATATATTTTAAATTGTAGGTTCAAATCAAAAACTTGAAACCAGTATTTTAATTGAAAAAGAAAATAAGAGCAAGGGTAATAAATCCACCAGAAAGAAGAAAGCTGCACCTTATAAGTTTTCATCGGTTGGAAAAGATCAAACTGTAAGCATTTTACATGGTGTTGGAAGAGTCTTAAATCCAAAAGGTATAAAAATATTTAGAAGAGTACTTTCTAGAGTTACTCATGAAGAAAATATTAACCACATTTTATAGTTTTAGAAAATGGGAAATTTGCACATATGCCAATGGATATAATTGAACAATTTGTTAGCCAGCCATCTTCATTTGTGAACTTCTTGGAGGAGAATTATCTTCCTCATTTCTCTTGTGCTGACTATGTGGATAAAGCTGCCTCAGCAATCAGTGATGCTGACTACATGTTAGGCGAATGGAGGGTAAATTAAATATATTAACTACATAATTTTAATAATAATAAAATAAAACTATGAATAAGTAGGTATTTCTTAATTATATATATTACGTTTCCAATTTAAGCGAAAAGTTTAGCTATTTCTGTTTTTGGAAATCACATAATTATACCATCTTCGGTACCAATCGTTATAATTTTCATTTATGATAATAAAAAGTTCATGTTAATATTTATGTACCAGGAAAAAATGTGTCACGAATATGGATTGTATACTGCGGTTGCTGGATTAATGTTAGCGAATAAAGCCCCAGTATCTGCTTGGAACCCAGTCAGAGGGCCAAAAAATATGAAAATCATATACCCGTAAGTATTTACAATATTAACTCACAAAATTCTTACTCTTTTTATTACAATACTAGCCATTCTCAGCGGCCTTCCACTTCAATAATCAACTTTCCCATGGGAACCTATTATTTTCCTGGGATAAAAAGCCGATGTTACTCAGTGATAATGTAGCATTCTATTAGTTAAAGAATAAAAAAATCGGTCCAGTAATTGGAGTTTATTTATTACAAACAAAAATACAAATAATCTTATTATAGACTTCGCTTGGCCCGGCGCGAGTTCGCGCGCGTGACGTCTTACCTACTACCTACACTTTCCTTTTTTTTCATACAAACTTTGTTCTCAAAATTACAAACCCAACAAAAACGATTATTAGTTAAATAAGTCTTGCAAAAGGACGCTACGCAGGGCCCGATTCGACACACAAGCCGGATTCTGGCCTCTTACCCTCTTTATAATGCATACGGCCATAGAATAGAACACGTTGCCTGCGAGTGTGTTATGATCAATATAATTTGGACGCCTTCAAGGCTAGACTGAATAGGCTGCTCCATCTTCGGCCGCATCGTCACTTACCAACAGGTGAGATGGCAGTCAAATGCCTGTTTTGTCTAATAACGTTGTTCTGCCCGTGCACAGCCTGGCACAAAATTATTATTTTTTGTGACCCACACTTCACTTTTCGTATCCTCTTGTGTGGGTTCTATAAGTTAAAAAACTGGTCGGTCAGCAAGTCTTAGCTGTTTCGCTTATCAGCTACATAATAGTGACAAAAATGACTTTTACTTTTTTTTTGTACTCGACGTAGGTTAACCTACGGCGCCCACACAGTCTATTGTTCTTTTCCGGGATATAAAGTCCTTATGACACTAGTAGCTAGAAGAATGTTACTAAAAGAATCCCAAACTTTTTTCTTTATTAACTTAACATTACATTCAAAACTTATGTACAGTGCTTTATTTCAGATCTCCTCAAGAAATACCCATGTTAGAAGAAAACGTTATGTACAAGGGAAAAATACTTGTATCTGATTATCAAACATACTGTAAAATAATAGCCAGTAAAACTTGAAACAGCAAACCATATGCAGTGTAACTTATTTATTATTTATGGTTGTTAATTAAATCAAACAATTAAGTATTCCTAAACAACTTTTATTTGAAATAATAGTTTTCTTACATAATATGTAATATAAGATTCAAGAAATTATGTTAGCTTGGTATTGGGAACAGGAACTTTAGATCTGGGAACGAAAATGAAAAAGTTATTACGTATTTTGTTTGGAA
Organism: Blastobasis lacticolella; assembly: GCA_905147135.1. Lineage (NCBI taxonomy): Eukaryota > Metazoa > Arthropoda > Insecta > Lepidoptera > Blastobasidae > Blastobasis > Blastobasis lacticolella. Next base: position 17,332,226 of record LR990045.1, read on the forward strand.
TTTATTCACAAAGTTCGATACAAATCAATTCATAAAAAATTACATTAGCACTGTTGTAGGTGTCATCGTTTTTCATTTACACTAATCGTCACTCACAGTCAGTTCCCATTTTGCAAGCTTTTATAATAAAGAATGTTTTGTTAGAAGCTGTTATTTTATAATGCATATTCTACATAATCCATTACTTAGTCTTGCGACAACACTATACTTACCTAGCCGTCACCTCCACAGGCTAGTACTGAGACCGTGAACTGTTTGGAAAGAGGGCACTAACTTACCTTGGTCAGGAAAGTGCTTTCATATGACGCTTGATATTGTTATTCTACATCGATTTCATTAGTCAGACAAATTAATTACATTACAATATAAAAAATATACCGTCACAGCGTGACAAACGGCTCCCGAAACATCCAGTATCAGGGTCCCCAGCGGAAGACCTAGGTCAGTCAACCTTGAGAATAATTTTGATCATCGAAAAGAGAACATACCAAAGAAAATCAATCGGATGTAGCGTAACAGTATGAAGCAGGCGTCTATAACGAACCCATAATGTAGGGTGGGTATGTGAGGATGGGGAGGGTTGAGGCCGTTATGAGATGTCGGGTGAGGGGTGGGTCTGGGGGTATCGAATGGTGAGTTATCGGGCTGTAATGAGATGTCGGGTGCGGGATGGGTCTGGGTGTGTCGAATGGTGAGTGATCGGGTCGTAATGAGATGGGTGCGGGGTGGGTCTGGGGGTGTCTGGTGGTGAGTTATCGGGAGGAAGAGGAGGAGGACCTGGAGCGGCGGCGGCGCGGCGCGGGGCGCGGGGAGCGCGAGCGCGTGCGGCGGCGGCGCGGGGGCGAGCGGCGCCGCGGCGGCGGACTGCGGCGCCGGTACCTGCCGGGAGGGAGACAACGTCAATGCCTAGCACGTGTTATACTGTCATCATCCTCACAGCCCATAACAGCCCACTGCAGGATTTAGCACCTCTCCCACAAGAGGGCAGGTTATTGCTACAATCTGGAGGCTATATACATCGGAAATTCATGCAATGTAACATAACTGTTTAAAATAAGTAAATAAATAATCTCCACGCATGGCAGGCGGGTTGGGGATCGCAGTGTTGTAAATATAACAATGGAAAACACTGCTGCTTATTTTCCAGCCCATGGAGAATTAGATCTTTTGCCTCAAAATCATTAGTCGCCTCGACACCCACGAGTGTAAGGGGTTGGTGCTATTCTATTCTGCCAGACACCACACGGCTAACGCGCTAGACTAGCTACTGACTAAATCGTATATTGTCCCCTACCAGGGACCTATAGTATGGAATATACTCTGTGGCAGAGGACAACGTTCAGGTTCGTAGCAATCAGTGCTAATATTTAAAGATGCCAGAATGTCTTAAACTACACCCAGGAATGAACTGTGGATGGGACGCACTGATAGCAACTCAAACAGAAGACAAACCAGAATGTCATCAGGCAGCATAGCCGGATAGTCGGGCATGGCAACCAATTCCATCTCTCCTTTCAAATTGCGAAATCCGCGCGGGTGGCAACCGCAGTAAACGAAAAAATTTTATTACCATTTTACGATCAAACTGCGAATATGTGTCGAGGTTGGTAGTTCGATATTAATCGTTTTCCCAGCACTTTTATTGCACCATTTATATGAGGACTCAATTCACCCCTGGTGATCAATGATCATGATGATCTCAAGGCTAATACAAAAGCAGTAGCATCTAAAAAATTAGCATAGTGTAAGATTAATATATGTCAAATTCAGTTGTCCACTGAGATAGCCACTGCGACTCTCCAAGCTGTCGTGGGTGTCTATGGGCGGCGGCTGCTTTCCATCACATCCCCGCTTACTCATGCACCGTCCTCTATATATTTTTATCTAATAAAAAGTTAATAAACCAAAACCAACCGTGGCGGCGAGTGTCTCCTAGGCGGTGCGTGTCGCGGCGGCGGCGGGCGCGGCGACGGGCGCCGCGGCCGCGTCGGGATCAGCACCGGCGCCGCCGTGATCTCCTGCCCGTCGATCTGGCCTGGGGACGACCACCATTCACGGACATTAACAACAGTACCAGGGAAAAATAGGCCAATACCAATGACTCTTTTCTGAGTTATGTACATTAGTTGAACACTAACCGATGCTCTTTCGGTGAGGCAAAACATCGTGATACATATATATATACATATATTCAGGCGACTGAATGTGTAACCATGATCCAATGTGGTCAGGCTCCCCTGGTAGCGGGGTTACGGAGGTCAGATGGCACTCGCTTCACTGTAATTACCTGATCTGCCGAATCCTGGATCATGGTCAAGGCGACCCCATGCCCTCGTGCGCGAGAGCACAACCGGGACATTAACGGCATGATGACAAGGAAAAAATAGGCACAGCGTGGGTAGGCCTCCCACAAGGTGGACCGACGACCTGGTAAAGATCGCAGGTACCAGCTAGAGTCGGAAGGCACAGGACCGGTTTTTGTGAAAATCCCTGGGGGAGGCCTATGCTCAGCAGTGGGCGTCCTTCAGCTGATATGATGATGATGAACAACAGTACAATGTATACAGGGGTTGAGAGGGGTGAGCGAGCATTACAAATGGGAAAGCGCGGAGAAATCTAAAACTGAGTAATTGATAAAAAGGACTTCTTATTGTGATAAATTTTTTAAATGTCGTTTGTAACTTATATCCCAGATTAAGACATCAACTTATAATTAATCCTTAAATTTAATGTATCTCTAGCGCGAACACGGCATAACCCAATTTGACGCCTAGCATTCATTCTTATTACATGTATATTGCATGAAGTTCATAAGAGTTTGTGAAAACCTAAACTGGATAAACGTATTTGATTTGATTTATAGTTGAGAATGGAAACTAAACACCTTAAGAGATAGGTGTAATTATTATAATACAATAAGTAAATTATATATTTAAGAAAAGAAACTGTGTTTTATACCTCCATCCATGTGCTTCATAGCATTCTCTGCTTCATCGGCGTTGTTGAACTCCACATAGGCATATCCACGGCCATTGTGTGGATGTAAACGGTCCATTGGAAACTCTACAGCCTTCACAGACCCATATGTGGAGAAGATTTCTTGGATATGATCCCTGGTCACATTAAGGCTGAGGCGGCCAATATGTATGCGTGTTGGACGCGGCGGTGGCGAGCGTTCCCGCTTCTTACGCCCTGGTGATCTATGAGAAAAATATTCACATTTTGATTTCAGAATGACGTGAAATGCAGTAGTAATGATAGATATATTAAGTTATAAATGAAAACCATAAGATCTTAAAATACCTACACAAATACCTACCTATTTTAAATACCTATAAAAATAAAAATTATATATATACGTATAAGCAGTAAGAAATAATAACAAATCTCACCTATCATGTTTTTCCTTGCTTTTGGATTTTTCAGCAGAAGGTGGTAATTTTTTCTTGTCATCTGGTGACCTTCCTCTTACTTTCTCACGGTCTGGTTCACGACGATCCTTTGCTGGGCTTTTATTTGGAGAAGTCCTAAACAAAATTATTATTTAATTATTTTTAAACCAGCTAGGCATGGAATATTAGTATAATTAGTTTGAATATTCAATATGATTTGGTATATCCTGCATGATAAAGTTGCCTGATATAATTGACATTGTGATTTCCAACTCAACACCAATTATTTCTCTCACCACAGCCCATAACAATATAAAATAGCAAAAGCTTGCAGGCCTTGCAGGACTTAGGGCCTCTCCCACAAAAGGGGAGGTTGTTGCCATAATCTACACGCTTGGCAGGCGGGTTGGAGATCACACATTTATCTATCAAACATGAATTATTTAGATATACTATACATTACTGTATAACTGTTAAATTACTCCTATCTATCAAATATTGTATGTCCGAAATGGGCAAACTGACATTTGTTTATTTATGTGATATTTTCAGTCATAGTCATAGGCTGGTAAAGGATCTGCTGGATTGTCGGTCCGACTCGTACTCTGAGGTACTGGGTTCAAACCCCGCTGCAGCCATGTACCAATGACAACAGTTCAACGTAAGGGAAAACATTGTGATGAAATCTGCACATTCAGGTTACTGAATACGTAACCATGATCCAATCTGGTCAGATGGCAGTAACTCCATTGTAATTAGCTGATCTGCTATATACAAATTAAACAATAATGTTCAATTTGTTGTAGATTTAAATGTAATTTAATTTGCGAGCTCAATATTGCCTCCACTGCTTTTTAGATCTCCTTTTAGAGGTATAAGGGTTGGCTAGAAGAAATCCCAGAAGGGGATGGGTAAATTGTGGGATGAGCCCACCTTTGCTATGTAAAATTATGTTTGTAACTCCTCAATTTATTTATTAAGCAATGAAGAGTTTATATACATACATCTGCCAAATCCATGGTCAAGGTGTACCCTAAATCTCGCCCGTAAGAGGTGTTGAGACTCATAATTATTGTAATTAAAAATACCTGAGTGTACATAGTTTCACAATAAAGTAACATTGTATTCTATTTATGGGCACTGATATCATGTAAATCAAAGCCAGAAGGTATTGGGGACTGGGGTTGAACAGTTAAAGAGCCCCATGAGCGCATTTAAATTTTAATGCCTTTGGGGAGCTATCACCTAACTCAAGCTTTCACAATAGCTCCTTTGCACCCGTAGCATGACAGCCACTCTCGCGAGTGACATAACTCTAGTTAGGCTCTTTCGCAATGCAAATGCATTGGAGCAAGTCACAATTACTGCTTACTTCTTTTTTGGCCTGGATTTGTTATTACTGCTGCTGCTGCTGGAGGAGCTGGACGACGATGAGGATCTGGAAGAGCTGCCCGAGCTACTCGAAGATGATCGTGACGATGAACGTGAAGAGGAACTATCAGATGAACTGTAATAAAAATTAAGATAGTGAATATTAGTTATCTTTACAGAAATAAATAAGTGGAACATGTGTTTCAATTACGAGCTACAATGCCAATTGTAGGAAAACACCACAATTGATGATCAGAGTGAAACAAATGCTAGACCGCCATAGAAAGCCGCCAACATAACCTATAAAAATCAATACAATATATTTATAATGTTAATGTTGGACAATGTACTAACCTTCCACTGCTATCGCTACTGCTGGAACCAGATTCATCTTTTTTCTTCTTATCTTTTGGTTTCTTTTTATCTTTATCCGACACAACTGAAGGAGATTTGTTACGCGCCCTGTAATAGAATAAAATGTTAAATAGAATAAAAATTCCTATTACATAACACACACATAAGCTCCTTTTTATTGAAAATACGCACATTTTGCAAATTAATCATGTAGTTTTGCTTATTTTTCAAGAAAACAACTATTACTCAGTAGCTTCACACGAAACTTCACATCAATAAAAAAATTCGTAAATTCATAGATTCAGAGGACTAATTCATAGACAACAGAAGTCTTTAAAGCCGGCTATTGACAGTGTTGCCGCCGGGCCAATAGAGTTCGTGGCTAAGCCAGAGGGAAATGTTGCTATACCTTGTCTAAAATAGGATGATAATTTTGACAATTCACAGTAGGGATGGGGTAATGTAAAATCGTTAATGAATCTATTCGATTATCGATTATCATTCTCATAGAACTTGGAATCATGCTTATTCAGTACATGTTATACAAAATAAACTATTTATTTTCTTTTGAAATAATAATTTATTAATACGACATTAAAAACCCTTCCACAACGACGATTTCGACCCGTGCGTATTTTTATTTAATCAGTCAGCCTATTCCGTAGAATACGCGCAAGTCGAAATCGTTGTTGTGGAAGGTCTCTTTGGGTGAAATCCAAACAAGGAATTAGAGTTGTAGTTGCAAAAAACAACTTAATTATCAAAATATTAATTTTAAATGTTCGATTATTGTATTTGAATGCCGATTTACGATTGTCTCTTGTTATTCGTTATTCGTGGCACTTCACTAAAGGGGCGGGGCCTGTCTATGAAGTACGATATTATCCGTAGTACATTTTACCGAAATAAAACATGAAACTTCATGGGTGTGCGCCAAGGACCAACAATTAGTGAGCTGTCAAAATTATCATCCTATTTTAGACAAAGCATAGATTTTAAGGAAAATCCATTTCGAAATTCCGCTACACGTGGCTAAAAATTATTTCAATTGAGACTTGGATAAAATTAAAATTAAATATGGATAACTTGTTTTAATGCTTTTTATTACGTACGAATTGACTGAAATTTTTTACTTTCTTCATCATAATACGTGGTAGTTTCTACTACAAAGTCATTTCTATAACAGTATCAATAAAGAGCTTTTTTATTCGGTCTATTCGACTTGGGTAACTTTATCGGGAAATTCCCCAGCACACTCGGCGTGGTTGCCTGCCTATCACTACTGAAACCACACAGATTAATATACATAGTCGATCGATTTGGATTACAAAATGTTGCATTATATCTTCGCGAACAAGAAAATTCCAGAAGTAGCCAGATAGTCAGAAGTGGCTAGATATTATTTAATGGCTAGAACGATTTATTTTGTAGCTAAACCCATTGAAAATCCGCTAGATCTAGCCAGAAAGTGGCTAAAACGGCAACATTGGCTATTGAGAGGTTGTATTGAGGTTGTCAATCATTTGGCAATGGCGCGATTCTGCTACCCGACCGCCTAACTCGAATTAAATATCGGCATCTTATCAAATAGATAAGGATATAGCATAAAGAAAAAAATTTATATACAGAAGCAGAGAGTACATACCGAGTTTAAATACGAGAAAAAATGTCATACATCTCTATAATACACACATTAATGCATTTGCAGGGACGGTACAAGGCAGTCCATCTGCAGATAAGTTATTTCTTGCTACGAATTTCTACTAGTAACGAACACAAACAAATCTGACGAAGTCGTCCGGAAAGAAATACGCCATTTTTTAACCTTGTCCTTATAATTTAATATTGTCATTATAATAAAAGGTAAGATGTCTAGTGAATCAAACCCACGCCCTGATACCTACCACCGTCTTTTTGAGCTCTCGATCCTACATTCCGTGAATCGGCAGTGCTTGGTTTTGCAATAAGGCGGGTTATGATTTTGACCGGTATGAATGTTTATTTGTTGCTCATAACTACTAAACTAAGTAATTACCTACTTACTTATCGTTAGAAATATCTTCGTTATCCACAGAATAACTTGAATATGATGCCCTCTAGAGGACAAAGTCATGAAAAAAAATATAATAATGAAATGGATAGGTACATTATATATTAAACAGGCAGCATATTCATTATTTTCTGGGGACTGCATCTACTTATTATCTTGTTCTTCAAAATGATTACAACGCAACACTTCCAATTTGCAACCCAGACATTAGCATGTCTGGTCTTTAGGACACCTAGAAAATTAAATAAATGTTAATAAACGTAAATACGATAAATCCGTTAAGTTGTTTCATAAAATGTCAAAACATTAAAAATGTCATTTAGGCATAATAAAATCCTAATTTATACATATAAAATTGAGGACCACATTTTACAAGATTTGAGTATTAAAATTTTATACAATTAATACTAAATCCGACCCTAATAGCATCAAAATATTTTCGATCACCGAAATATTGCTCAATTTGCCAATAATTTTAAATCTATCTTTAATGGCATGTTGTCACAATTTCTAAAATTGATTTTCTAATAAATGAAATTACTTACCGATGAAAAGATAATCCAGGTATGAATGAAGAGGCCGACCAAAGTCGCGGCATAAGTTTCGCCGGAAGTTTCGGCGAACATGTGGAGCGCACTTTAGCTTGAGCAACATGTCCAACGTTCAAAACATTGCGAGCGTCATTTTCTTAGAGCTTATTTGAATAGACGAAAAAACGGGATAGCAAGATTCATAATCATTGTAGAGTGAGCTAACAGGAAATATTTGTGATTTGTGTTTAGTCTGTTATGTCTGTGGGATATAGGGACCAACCGTAAGAACCTGAGATGGCGGCGTTAAATTTGAGTTAGGCGGTCGGGCTACAGTACCTCCGTGAAGTTGGCCCCACAAAGTAATTATTTTTTAATTTAATTAATGCAAATCGTTTGAGAATCGTTTGAGAAGATATGAGAGTAAAGAAAAATCGTTTGAGAGTTAATAGTTTTTCCAGAAAATTGATTTTAATTTTGAGTGTGAAATTGGGCCCCATATTCTCTATCTCGTCGAAAAATTTACTTAAGACGTTAAATTTTTTTTAATCGTTTAAGAATCGTTTGAGAGGATTCGAGAGTTCAAAATAACTGTTGGAGAGTTAATATTTTAATTGATATTACTTCATTATTGCGTGAGTCATTTCCCCGGAATTTCCCCTATTTTCTCAGGATTTCAACGGTATAAATAAAGTCTCACGTATATGTAAAGTTCGTAAAATAAATTGTTGTAATAAAAAAAGTACCCATTGAAAACGGGATTGTTTTGTCGGAAAGAAAATCACAGGATGCATTTATAGTTTGAATTGATAAACCCCTGGACATAATAGCAATTGCACAGGCTGATTGCAAGTAACTTGAAAAATATCGGGTAGCTGCTTAAATGAGAATTGTCCTGGGAAAATTATCCGTATAATCAGCTGGAAATTTACTTATTTATTGACGCGGACGTTCGTGTCGGCAATAGAAAGATGGACAGTGTGCGCTGCTAAGTTGAGTTATTTAATTTACAGTTCGATTATTTAATTTTAACGAATGTTTCTGTAGATAATACTTATTCGTGTCTGGCAACGAAAAAATTATATTTCAAACGAGAACCAACTTGAAGGGTTGAATTTGTTTCTTTTTTTACTATTCCGAAATAGAATAAGATCCGAATCTTTCTGTTAAATTAACTAGGCTTTTCCTCCCAGACGGTCCGCCCTGAATGTCTGCGCATGTACGCCGCGCATTTGCATTGTGCGGGCCGGAAGTCCTCAGAAACTAGGGGAAATTACGGGGAAATGACTCACGCAATAATGAAGTAATATCAATTAAAATATTAACTCTCCAACAGTTTTTTTGAACTCTCAAATCCTCTCAAACGATTCTTAAACGATTAAAAAAAAATTGAACGTCTAAGTCCATTTTTCGACGAGATAGAGAATATGGGGGCCAATTTCACACCCAAAATTAAAATCAATTTTCTGGTAAACTATTATCTCTCAAACGATTTTTCTTTACTCTCAAATCTTCTCAAACGATTTGCGTTAATTAAATTCAAAAATAATTACTTTGGGGGGCCAACTTCACGGAGGTGGCTACAGTGCATCCATGGACTTACTACCCAAAAAGTCCATGAGTGCATCATATCAAACCTAGGATCAAGAATCTGTTATACTCCCTCTACGTATCAAACCTATATCAAACATACACACAAGGCCCAGTAATATTGAATTATTACAGTAAATCATGGCAGTAAATACAACGCCACCTATTAACAACGACATAAATAATTTTGCTTAAAAGTTTTTCGGAATCTATACATACATTTTGATTACTAAATTGTATTCAACAAACACTTTAAAACAAATGCATAGGTTTAGAAGGGGATGGAAACTAAAAAAAAGTTAGGCACGCAGTTCGGCGGGGGTTCACTTTAAGCATCGGTAAAAACTTAAAATGGAGACGTTATGTAATTATAGCTAGCTAGCCACTGTTAAAATATTTTCTCGTGTTTCCTAAGAAAATATATTAAAGCAGATCCGGACAACCCAGCCTATATGACCAATACCGTTGAGCGATATCTCATTGGAAAGGATTTTTTATTTTCTACAAATTTTACTACGTTAACAATTCTCGAATCACTGTGAGAAAAAAGTTACGGTCAATTTAAAAAAACTTCATTTTGTACTGGAAAGCAGAAAGTTATGTATAAAAATAATGGAAAATAAAAACAAAAATAGTATGGGAAATGCTGTAAGTATCGAAAAGTATTTTTTTTAAATTTTATAGACTGGCGAGAAAAAAGTGTACCCTTAAACAACTGTTTTCGGAATAATAGTAGTTTATCTACACTTATATCGTAATGTTCCAATTACATGTAGCGACATCTATCGCTCCACTAGGGAAACTCAACGATACTCACATTACGAGTACACGAACACAAGGTTGGCAAGCATCCGCACATAGATAGCGCTAACTATCCTACATCGCGCTAGAGAAATGTGCCAACTTCCACGGCATATACATATACAACTTCCGACGATCAACTGTTAGACCCTTGGTCCCCTGGTCACAACACCCGGCCAGTTGGGTAATTACCCTTTTCTACCTTCTCTTCATCTTCGCTTGCCAACATTGGCGGCTATATTATCCTGCACCGCCAAATACACATTCGAAAACAGTCGTTTAAGTACCTATACTATTTTTTCCCGAAAGTCTATAAAATTAATTTTTTTTTTTATGAAAAATATACGTGAGCATTCGGTGGCCGAGCGGTTAGAGTATACGACTCGTAAGCCAGAGGTCCCGGGTTCGAATCCCGCTTCGGCCATGTACCAATGACTGTTTTCTGAGTTATGTACATTAGTTGAATACTAACCGATGCTCTTACGGTGAGGGAAAACATCGTGATGAAACCTGTGCACATTCAGGCGACTGGATGTGTAACCATAATCCAATCTGGTCAGGTTTTCCTGGTAGCAGGGTCATGGAGGTCAGATGGCAGTCGCTCCACTGTACCTGACCTGCCAAATCCTGGATCATGGTCAAGGCGGACCACGGGCCCTCGTGCGCGAGAGCACAACACGGGACATTATCGCCAAGAAATTTTTTATACTTTATGAAAAATATAACTAATAATGAGTATTATAGCAACTCCCAAATTGCAGGAGCTATTTTTCAGGGGAGTCCTAGCCCCTGAGGTAGCCGATGAAGTCGAGTCGACCCTCAATATTCAGTCAGTGAGCACGCAGGCCGGAACGTAGACTTCATCAATATCGATGTTTCTAGCTTTGGATTTAAGTTCAGGCACAGGCATCAGGCATTTAATCTACCCCAAGCTTATTTTAGTGTAGCTCATGTTAGTATTACATAATCTCATCGCCAATACATTTTTTAGTCGCACGGTTTATTATATCACTATAAACAGCTGCCGGCGAGGCGCGAGACGGTTCAGTTTTCTAAAAAACTGTAAATATTTTATATATGTATTATAAATTAATATTCCTCTTTGTGCTCACAGGTGTATCATTGTCATTATTTTAACGTGGCATGTATGTATATTGCTCAATGATTGATCAAATAAAGATGTAGAAAGTAGTTAGTGTGTAGGAGGTAGGTACCTTACCTAGGTAGTAAAAATATGACGAAATTTACCAGGGGCACTATTATATATCATATATAATATATCATATTCATATTGGCATCGGTGGTCTAGTGGTTAAAGGGTCCGACTCGAAAGACGAACATACACGCTAAGATATTTTAAAATGTCATGAATAAAAATTAAAACAAATAGTAGGAAAGAACATTAAAAACCCTCATTAAGGGGGCTCGTCATTCTTACAGCGCTGGGGAAATAGTACAACCAGACCAATGACCTCAAGGAAACGTTTTACATATCATCACAACACATAAGTAGATAGATATATTATGCTATGCCTCATTGTAGGCGTTTGTCGCGCTTGACACTCGGGTAGCCTAATCATCACCATAAATGTACAATTTTACTTAATATGAAACTTTAAAAAAATAATTTATTTTATTTTATAGTAGGGTGCACTACGTAACTGCTACTTTTACTAATTCTGTTAGTTTTATGTTTTTGAATGTGTTATTGGACCAAATAAAGATACGTCTATGTCTATGTCTAAACTGTATTTCAAAGAGATAGAAAGATCTGTGAGAAAAAAATAGTAAAAGGACTTACCGTTTGTTTCCTCATAGATCGATCCTTTCTGAAACGGTTTAAGGGGACTCGTCATTCTTACAGCGCTGGGGAATTAATATTCCGGAACCTACTAGCCGAAAATTCATAGTTTGATTGGAATTTCAAAACTTTTTCCCAACACGTTTTTTTCCTTCTGAACATATAATTAAGTATCTACAGTAATACGGACTAATTGAGGGCCTTCGTTCCAAATATATATTAAATTAAGCAAGGCACAACTAGAATCTTTATTTATTTTCAAACTAAACCAATCGTCGATCTAATAAATAAAGCCGATCATGAAATGCTTTATTAATGTACTAGCTACGGCCCTAGCAAGCCTTCAAGGCTAGAGCGAATAAGCTGTTCCTAGATAGGCATGCTCCATCATCAGCCGCATCGTTACTTACCATCAGGTGAGATGGCGGTAAAATTCCTGTATAGTTTAATTAAAAGAAAAAAGAAGTCGGTGACAACCATCAGGATCAGCCAAGTATCGAGGTAAATCTTACTATGCCTCTATAGTAGAAATATACCCTTGATCCTGTTGTCTGTCTGAAAGCGTGAAACTAAAAACTCTAAGATTTCTCCACATTGACCCATTTGGATCGTGCTGCTCACACTGTATTTAGTGAATATTTCATGAAAATCCGTGCTAGCTTAGTTTTGAGTTTTCTGATTGCTCATCCTATCGTAATGTAGCGTGATATGAGAAAAAAATATGTAGTCGAGCCGGTTGAGGCGGTTAGAGCCGAGGTACATCGGTTTTCCACCTGGTATAGCCAGCTCGCTGCCTAGCAAATGATTTTTGGTTGGAAGTTTTTATTTTCTGCTCTGTAGTTTTCTTTCGTGGAGAAGGTTTGAGAAGCAGCGGCCACGGCGAGTAAACTAGTCTGCTATAAGTAAAGCACATCGCCTAGTTTCGGCTTCGCATTTCCTCACCCGCATGCGACAGACACGACGCTCTCCGAATTCGAACTACAGCGGCATGTAAAGCCGATGAGCAATAGGCTAAAGTCACTTAAACTTGGTGACTACATATTGTGTGGATGAAAACCGAAACTACCAAGAGTATGTGAGGCAGACCAGTTTTTTTACTTATAAAACCCTCACTACAGTATATGTAAGTAATTTCGTTTCGAAAAGTCGAAGTATGTGAAAGTAAAAAAAATATATTATAAAACAGGCAGACCAATGTTTTGTGGGTCTCCTAAACGTCTACCATCGCTACGAAGTGGACTTATTCTTGTACTCGATGACATAGGATAACCTACAGCGCCATCACAGTCTATAGGTATATACTGTTGATGTAAGCTCGCAAGCCCCGTCGGTGTACAAGCTCGCGAGTGCGGCATTATCGCTGCCGGTTCGGTGATCGCAGTTTGATCGTCGCCGGCCGCGGCGAGTGGCCCAAATGATTAGCTGTAGGCCGCACGCTGGGCGACACGGCACCACCATTACGGCCCGTGTCGCCTCTAAGAGTTTCCAGTAGCCCATTCCGAGTCCATTCGACCTACATGTTTCGTGTAATGACGTAGGTAGGTGGCGTTAAGTTCTCAAGTTTTTATACGCTATAGTAGGTACAGCGGTGAGCAGAGAGGCCTGAGAGAACTAGGGAAGGGTGTTTTCCGTTGATACTTCATACCCGAGTCAAATACAAAGTCTCATATCCACAGATTCATATGGTTATATATGTATGTGCCTATGTGCTATTCTAAGCTATACAATTTCAGCAAAATTTGTTCGGTAGGTAGTTTTTGCGTTAACAATAGAAGTATAATCAAATAATCCACACAACTTTTTGCATTTATTCATAAATTATATTACGTTTCTTTTTTTAAATTGGCTAGCAGTGAAGATATTATTCTCATTTTAGGTGTGTCCGTCATCATGCATTTGATTGTCCTTCGAGTAATTTTTTCCTCTACGCGTGTAGCATTTGCTACGAGCCGAGTGCTACGAAAAAGCTGACCAGAGAGCGAATGCGAGTATTATTATTTGACTTTATTTTATTGGATCGCAAAAAAATAATAATTTGCGCAACATTTTGTTGATTAAAAAATACTAAATTTTAGTTATATTTCGTCCCAAAATTTATGTACGTTTTGCGGTGTTGTTAGCTGTGGAAATGTTCTGCTCTCTTTGAGCTCCTAGAAACATACCCTCAGTTCCGTTATAAATATAAATTTCTAGAATTCCTCTTGGAACCAGGCCATTTCCTATTCGATATGGTGGTCTGGGCATTCGGAAAGTATCGAGTGTTTCTCTGCCAGTCTTCGGGGCATAGCTCGCAGTTCCAAGTTAATAAGCTTTTGCTAAAACTGGGGACGTTTGAATCGGCATTATCCACCGAGGACAAAAATGCTAGGTAGTTGGCTGGTCCGGAGTCGGAGCCTCCGAATCCTAATCCTTCGAATAATCCTTACTCGCAGAGGCTTTAGGACTAGCCGAAGTGCAGATTGGTGCCAAACAATATTTTTAACGTATGGCGAATGGTTGTCGGGTCTGTAGCTACTGGCAATGAACATGAGCACATTGCTCGCCTTGGCATACCCTGTAGCGTTCCGCTGCCGCTGTGCGAGCCCTGTAGACCAGCTCGGTCACCACGGCTTGTCTTGCGGCAGCGCCGCTGGTCGTATTCCTCGGCACGCGGTATTCAATTATGTGATCCGGCGCGTCTTTACCTCCGCTAGGGCACCCGCAGTGCTAGAACCGAGTGTCCGCGACAATGGTAAGAGGCCCGGCGGAATGACACTCACCTCTTGGAAACTAGGATGGCCTTTGGTGTGGGATGCTACTAAGTATGTATATGTATGTAAGTAAGGGATGGGATGGGATGGGATGTATGTCAACAATGTAAATGTCGAATAAATTATTATTCTATTCTATTCTACTTGCATCGATATCCTTTCGCCGTCCCATCTTTTAGTGACCGCATGTCAAACATTACTGTGCTGGCGCTAGGCACCAAAAACAATGATATTTAACTTACTCGTATTGCATGATAAAAGCTTATTTTTTGCTTTTTTGTGATTTGAATTCGGGTTTCTTTTTTATATTTTTTACGCTCTCGATATCGACTATAACAAAATCGTCACTATAAAACACAAAGCGTTCTTGTCAGCTTATTCGTAGCACTATGATCGTAGCAAATGCTACGCGCATAGAGGCAACAACTACTCAAAGGACAATCGAATATAATATAAATCTCACTTTCATAAAGATACCTTGTTTGCCAATTTGAATGTATAAAACGTAATTTCAATTAATGACTTCAGTTACAAACTTGTGAAGTCGTGAGCAGCCGAGTGTGGTAGTGTAGAAGATCTAACCCATCAACTTAAAGTTATGGACTCAAGATAATAACAGGTTGAACAGTTTAAAGTCAGTTCTAAACATGCAGAAACATTTAGGTACAATGGGTAGTTTAATTGTTTTTGAAAATGAATGCTTATGAATTAAATGCGAGTATGTTCTATATTATGTAGGTCGATAATCAACAGTTATAAAGTTTTGTCCTATTTAACCTTCCTATTTATCTTTACTGATATGCTTATACGGGTTACATTGACACCTGTTTGTTATTTACATAACCGATCATTATTGCTGCCTTGTTGATGCCGGATGTAGCAGCTCTGATAGCGGTTTTTATCCAAACGAATTCACGCTGTTGACTCTTATCATTGCGTGATCTGTTAATATTGTATCATTGTCCTTTGCTCCCGAAAACATAACAGATTATGGTAAATCTCTTAATCTGTAATTAGTGGGTGAAATGGATTTATTAATACTACACGTAATGCGTGGCATCATTTTGTATCGGGTGAAGCTTCTCGAAACCAGTTCAGGGCGATCACGATACTGGGCTAAGGCCACCAGCCTGTGTAGCTTGGCGGATTTTGTCGCGCGAGATTGAACTTTGTGTCTCACTTACTTCAACGCAAATCGAAAAAACCAGCTAATTATTACACTCTAGCGCGCAACAGTCTTCTCTTTCTTCTTCTAGCGCGCGCAGATAGGATTACGGACTGGTATTTGCTGGCAGGAGCATAGGTCAGGATGTTACGGAAAAGGTTTTTTCAAAGAGATTGGAAAGTTAGCTACCTTCTAGACTGGCATTTTTTTCTCGGTGGTTTCTTTGGATACGTGTAAGAATGGAACTTAATAGTGGTGCAATATTCCTAATCCGCAACCAATTGCTTTTAAATTGGTATTTATGGTAATTTCTCCATCGCAAAGTTATGTAACTTGGTTGTGACAATTTTTTTTTACTGTGGTTGCGATGACAGCCCGGCCGGAGGCCGAAAGGAAGGAGGAGGAAAATTTTCTTAATAGTGGTCTTTTTTATGAAGGTACACACAAAATATTTACAGTTATAATAAAAATATACACTAATACCTACATTTAAAAATACTAAAAGTATACACTTATATATTAAATAATACTAAAATACTCTTTTTTTAGTTATCTAATATTGGGCATGGGAAGGAGAGGCCGGCCTAAGAAGCTATGGTTTGACAAAGTCAAGAATATAGCCATGGTGATTGCATTACGATACGTTTTACAATTAAACTGTGTAGTAGTTTTCTTTTTAAAAAAGCGTATACCAACTTATCATAAGTAGACACTTTCTGCAGTAGAACGTTTACATCAAGCTTTTTGTCCTAAATTATAGCCCATTTTTATTAATAAGGCTCTTTTCACACAAACAGTTTCATATCGCTACCGTAGACTGAACTATAATACCCACATCGAGAAAAACACAAACGGCCGTGTCTTAATCACTCTCCCATGTAACAGGAATATAATTACTTATTTAGGATTCTTGGAAGAGTCTGAAAACTTTCTCAGTTTGTCAGTCTGGCAGTCCGCGGACAGCTAACACTGACATATTAGCTAACACCCACAACAAATTAATTATAAAGGAATCGAAGAAGTAGCAAACAACCTCCCAAGGCTTTTTGGTTGGATCTAAGCTCCCAAGGCAGGTGTTCGACCAACAGCAAGTGAGCCATTAGCGATCGTCTTTTTTGTCGCCCAAGACATTTCTTGGGCGACACAATTGATATCTAATCTATTCCGTGTCAATAAACGAGATGCATAGGTACTTGTATGTTAATAGTTACTCCATTCACACTGCTAGCGAGAAGTCAAAAATATAGCTGGAAAAAGATACATCCGATGAATTGAAATTCTGGGAAAACTTTCCCGCTGTGGAGTGAACGGCCTTTCAGATAAGTTGGGTACCTTAGAATTTCTAGACCTCCGCAATCCTTGCTATGCATAATCAGATTTTACCCAGAAAGTTCCCAGGGATAGATCCAAGGTCTCTAAATTGCCTCGATTGTATGAAAATTGCCCATGTGCCTTTTTTTGCAGCAGGGTTCATTGCCTTCGAACCACACTCGCATCATGCTGCTCGCCAAATCGTTTCTAGTTCTATTCATTTCTCGCTCAGAGAATAAAATATCAAAATGCAATACCAAAGTACGATACGATATAACACAGTTTCCTATCAATTGTTTATCCTAGTGTTATAGTATAATATCGTGTCAATGCTATGCTATTGTCTAATGCTATGTTCTATTTCGTGTTCCTGAAATTCGGGTGTGTAACAAGCTTAAAGGATGCGTCAAAGGATGATTCATAAAAGCTATTTAGGATATTTTGACGTGGGCGGACAGGGTCAATAGCGTATTCGTCGTATGTGATGCAGCAAAATATTATTTTATGAGAAAGGGCCTTTGGTATTTTCGTTAACCCTGTGATCTGCAAATAAACTCTTCTCAATTGTGTTTTGATTTTAGTACCTCCAGTAGACAAGCTAAAAAAATATATTTATGCATTGAACCCATTGCTGCCACGGCGTATTCGCGAGATGGATTTTAAGTAACATCATCATTATCGTTTCATAGCTAATCTACTACAGTTAATTAGTTATCATTTGGCTAGAATATATGTGTTTAAGAAAATGGGCAGCAGCGTTTTTTGTTGTGAATTGTCAGCACTGTGATCTTTAAAGCATCTGCCATGCATGTATACCAGATAACCAGTGGAAAAATATAACCTGGAATAATCGAGCCGAAGGACCGATGCCGTCAAGGATGTTTGCCAGCTAGCATACTCGCCTCTATCAGCCTGGCTGAAGACTGGATGGCTTGGAGAACCCTCGTTTTCTTCAAATTCCATGAGATCACCCTTGAGGTCAACTCTTAACTAAACAAAGAATCATAAAAATCGGTTCACAATCTTTAAAAAGTATAAAACAAGTCTCTATGTACGCTTAGATATTTTAAACTACGGAACGGATTTTAATGTGGTTTTCAGCAATTGTGTGATTCCAGAAGGAGCTTTATGAGCTAAAAAAGAAGGATAGGTAGGGGTAATGTAGGTGTAGGGTAGGTATAGCGAAGGTGTAGGATAGCTGTAGGGTTTTGAACTCTCGCAGTTATTATCATCATTTTAAATTTAATTAACTAATTAGAAAACGAATAAATACTTAAATAATATAAGAAAACACGGGATTTTTTATTTCAAACTCTGTTTTCCTACCCTTAGGCGCTGTCCTTATTGGCAACAGTCATATCGTACGATGGAGGTCAAACCACGCGTCGCACGATCATGATCGTACGACCGTTGCTAATTAGGACAGCGCCTTAGGGTTGTTATATTTTCTTACAATTTAATCTGAGTTATACTTGTACAATAAGAATTAAAAGGAATCATTCAAATCGTTTAACGATGTGAACAAGATAACCGTTGGTGGAGTAATCGGTGAATATACAAACAAACATACATGGGTACCAGAGTAGGAGTCGTACCTTTTCCTCTTTTTTATGCCGGGTAAAAATAAAGCTGGTGAAGCAAACAAATCATTTGGGCCATGTGGGTTTAATGATTTAATACTTAATTGTAGTTCATAACTACTTAACTTTAACAAATGTATTTTTTTGCATTCGTATTATTTTGTACTAAACGTAGCGCCTGAAACACACCGTAGGTATGTACCTAAATACGCCATTTGCAGGCAGTCTTAAAACATTGCGTTCCCTATTTGATTGGGCCCTTTCAAGAGAGATGAGATGGCGAGTTTATTTACAGATTCAGCATCTTCATGCATGCCAGTATAGAGAATATAGTTAATTAGAAACTCCTCAAACTTGAAGGAATATAACATTTATGTCTGACGTCTGCATTTGTCGAAGTAGGCATCCTTAGCAAACTAACTGCTACACGTGACTTCGATTAGGTTGGTATGTTTAGGATCGTTAACCCTTTCTATGCGGATGGCGAGTTATCTAGTCCGTTAAAAACTTTTCTTAAACTTTGACTTTTATGTAATATGATTATGGAAATGTTGCCTCAAACTGGGCCAGAGAATACTTACAGAGAATATGTACAATAACTGCTCTTTAAAGGGTTCACATATACAAAAAAAATGTAAAATGATGGCGTGATGGTCGGCTAAAGTCTCGGTAAAGATAAAATATACACTTTCACTACACATATTGGTCCAGACAATACAAAACCCGATATTATGTTTGGTGAAAGCGTAGTGCATAAGGCACATTGGCCGTGTGGTGTCCGGCAGAGAAGAATAGCACCAACCCCTTACACTCATGGGTGTCGTACAAGGCGACTTATGTTTTCGAGGCAAAAGATCAAGAGTATCCGTAGTCTGGAAAATGGGCAGCATCATTTTCCATTTTCCATTTAAACACTGCGTTCTCCAACCCGCCTGCCAAGCGTGGAGATTATGGCAATAACCTCCCCTTTCGTAGAAGAGGCCCTAAGTCCTGCAGTGGACTGTTACGGGCTGTGATGATGTAGTGCATAACCACGAAAGTATTAAAGCCTATATAAACTATCTATACGGTCGACTCTCTTAATAACGCTGCTCGACCCCCGCCTTGGCGCTTAGGAATGTTAAATACATCTATAGACATACATATTATAAAACAAAGTCGCTTTCCGCCGGCTGTCCCTGTGTATTTATGCACGTGTTATATTATATGGTATAATAGTCTATTTTTAATTGTTATTTAAAAGTAAAACTATCGTAATTAATCTAATATATAAAATTCTCGTGTCACAGTTTTCGTTGCCATACTCCTCCGAAACGGCTTGACCGATTTTGATGAAATTTTTTGTGCTTATCCGGTATCTATGAGAATCGGCCAACATCTATTTTTCATCCCCCTAAATGTTAGGGGTAGTCCACCCCTAAATTTTTATTTTTATTTTTTAGACGTAGGTGTAGGGTAGGTGTAGGGTAGGTGTAGGGTAGGTGTAGGGTAGGTGTAGGGTAGGTGTATGTGGGGTAGGTGTAGGGTAGGTGTAGGGTAGGTGTAGGGTAGGTGTAGGGTAGGTGTATGTGGGGTAGGTGTAGGGTAGGTGTAGGGTAGGTGTAGGGTAGGTGTAGGGTAGGTGTAGGTGTAGGTGTAGGTGTATATATTTATTTATATGGCAAAACAACGTTTGCCGGGTCAGCTAGTAATAAATAATATTGCCAAATAAAATTATAGTCATTTCAGAACGAATGTACGAAATTCCTGAACGATATTTAATCTTTGAGTACATTCAGTACTAACACTAAAAGTTTGGTTTCTAAATATTTAACGTATCTTATGATTATTTAAAATAGTTTTAAGAACTATTTCGATGAATTTGGTTATTATCTTTGCACAATATTTCATAGTTAATTAGAATTATTATAACGTGCTGTCATTGGTTGAAATGTAACGGCTTCTAACTTCCGTTTGAATGTTGATTATATAAACCCAGTCGAGAGACCGGGAGGGGCTTTTTGCTTCAGACCCGGCACAGAGTTAAGTACAAGCTTGCATTGTTTTATTGTTGCTTTATATTTTATATTAGTTTTATTTATCTATATAATCGATTGTTGATTGAATCATACGTAAAACTATTGTCCCATTTTTAGGGATAAATATGTATTTTGCCACGTTTTATTATGTTCAGAATATATTGTTATATTTTCTATGTAACTTTGTTTGCTATGATTGCCTATCCTATAATATAATAACTTATCTAATTTGATCTAATATGTGTGTTTAAATATGCTTTTCCTTTCCGGAATAAATAGCTATATATATTTAACTAATGTGCCCTATTAAGCTTTCCACCCTTAGTTTTCGATAAAATACTAGACCACCATCATTAATATCTTCTAAATACTTAAATTCACACCCGAGATCTGTACACTCTGTACACCCTTTCTAACACACGCTTAGCTCTTTTAAACTATTCAACGGATTTTAATGCGGATTTCAACAATCGATAGAATGATTCAATGGGAAGGTTTATAAGCAAGAAAAAAGGGTAGGCAGAGGCGAAGTAGGTGTATGGTAGGTGTAGAGTAGGTGTGGGGTAGGTGTAGGGTAGGTGTGGGGTAGGTGTAGAATAGGTAGAGGGTAGGCGTAGGGTAGGTGCGGGGTAGGTTGTATTTATTGTAGATCCTCAGTTCTAGAATACACCGCTTACCATCTCTAAGAGCATACATATCCTAGGTGTTGACATCTCCAGTGACGTCCAGTTTCGCAGTCATTTGGGAGAAAAGGTCAAGCTCGCATCTAAAAAGCTGGGTGTGCTTAACAGATCAAAGCAACACTTCACGCCGGGGCAACGGCTTCTCCTTTACAAGGCTCAAGTCAGACCCCATCTGGAGTATTGCTCTCATCTATGGGCGGGAGCACCGGCATATCAGCTTGGTCCTTGTGACTCGATCCAAAAGCGCTCGCAAAAGATCCAAAGCGTGGCTGATGCCCCTGGTATTGCAAACGTCCATAGGCTGCGGTGACTGCTGACCATCAGGCAGGCCGCAAGCTTGTTTGCCACCTTAGTGGTATAAAAGAAAAAAAAAAGGTGTAGAGTAGCAGTAGGGTAGGACGCCACTCGAAGTTGTTGTGTTATTTTTATGCGTACATATGCAACAATGGTAATAAGGGCCGCCTTCTCACAAGGGCCACCATAGTAAAAATACAGATTCAACAATTTAGTTACGTTTACTACTACTACAACATTGACAGCAGCAGAACCAATAGATCTTGACGTTCGCATCATCGTGTGTAACGTAATTTTTTATGGTTGCGTCATTCATAATAGCATTTTTTGGTACAGTCTGCAGAAATAATATTATTACTATTTTTTATTAATAATTAATTGTTATTATATTAGACGAGACTTGGACGCGACGTACCTTTATGATTTGTTTTCCCGACGTTTCGGTAGTTCCAAATCAACAACAAATTGACAATTTTATGTGAGGGTAGGAGTCTACTAGCACATCACCGCAGCTGTCACCTCCCACGGCAGTCGTCTCGTGACCACGGTGGGTGTAACCCTACCGAAACGTCGGGAAAACAAATCATAAAGGTACGTCGCGTCCAAGTCCCGTCTAATATAATAATATGTGTAAAGAACGCGAGTTTAGCTTGAAACAAATATAATTAATTGTTATTATCATTTTACCTTTAAGAAATATCAACTTAATTTAAAATTTCGATAAACCCTAATATAAAGTTTCATACATTTAATATAAAGGCCTTGAATTTAATACTATTTTATTTATTTTCTCATTTTGTTGTTGTTGTCAAATAATTATATAATGTTGTAGGGTTACGTCGTTCGTGGTTGGGAGAAATAATACGTAATCGAGTTAGCTTAGCGTTATAATGGAAATGTTTGTACAAGTTCCAAGGTAAGGGTACTTGGACTTTGAAAATAAACTCCAACTAGCCTTTCGACAGCGATTCGTAATGTAAAGTTCGATCATTTATTGTTACGAGATCATGTTTCATCGTGGAAATTTTGCTACCGTGATATTTAATAAAAGATTCCGAAATACGATGATTTGGTTTATTTTATATAGTGACCTCTTTAAGTAGAAGCTCTTATTTAACTCAAGATTTCATGGACTTAATAAAGGCTGGGAACTTATTATTTTTATTTTATTTTCCTATTTTGTTGTTACAATCATAGAAATTTTTAAAGTTACATATACTGTGCAATTGTCATAATTAACTGTAGGTACTAACGTATTAATTAGTTAAGCATTAACTAATAACAGAAAATGAAACTGATATCGGTTATATGAAATCGGTTTGAATTAAATGAAAAAGTACCAACGACGGTATGCTGACAAACTGACAATAAACTAATCTTTATCCTTATAGTGTGTGTTTTAATATTCCTCCTTATTGTAACCAAATAGTTAGTTTCGAAATTAGGAGGCCCATATTTGCCATCAGTACCTTAGGGATTTTTAATGATCAATTAAGGCATTATGTTGTTATTCGCCACTCGAGAACTTTTCCACTCCTTTGACCATTGGTTCACCTTGTGGTTGCTGATACAGTGGACAGCAAATCGAAGGTGAAAAAGATACTCGCTATTGTCATTTAAGCCAGATCCTTGCCAGTCCAATAGCTTGAAAACGTCATCCAGTGCAGCGATAAAAATATTCGGGCTTACGGAGAGACATATCTTTGTCTCAACAGTACCCGGCCGGAAATATTACTAGTCATCATCATCACAGCCCATCAACAGCCCACTGCAGGACTTAGAGCCTCTCCCACGAAAGGGGAGGTTGTTGCCATAATCTCCACGCTTGGCAGGCGGGTTGGAGATCGCAGTGTTGTAAATATAACAATTGAAAACGCTGCTGCCCATTTTCCAGCCTACAGAGACTCTAGATCTTTGGTCTTGAAAACATTAGTCGCCTTGTACGACACGACACCCACGAGTGAAAGGGGTTGGTGCTATTCTACTCTGCCGGACACCACACGGCCTTGCCGGACACCACACGGCCTCACTAGTACTCCACATAAAATATATTTACTCAAGGTTTACCTTTGTGTTTAAAATTTGTACTTTTGATCTGTCCAGACAGACTTGTCTTATTTGGTGAACAATCAATATCCAAAATCACGATTTGCCGTATCAATCACGCTACGTACATTGTTTGTATCTTGAATTATATAAGAAACACATAGAATTAGAATTTCAACGAATACTGCTGCAAATTATCCATTTAAATACATAATTTCCATAACCAAATAACACAAGTCAGTCTGGACAGATTATAGTATTTTTTTCTCTGTGGTAACATGATTGATATGGCTGTTTATGAACCCGAGTTTATTAGTGGATAGTATGCAGCGCTTCCAAAGGCTTTGTCCCCCGGTGATGTCCATATAAAGGGCATTGCGCCGAGCCAGCCGCCCTACAGTCCCGTTACTGCCGCGCTGACTGCCGCCCGCCCTATCAACATTTATTACCCCTCGATAACTAAAACAAAAATTAAAAGTGCAGTGCATTTGCGAGTACGTGCAACGAACTGCCGATTTTGAAGCTTTGTAAGTATTGTTGTTATGCAATTGGTTGCAAAATAGATATTACTAATTATTTTATATATTGTTTGGTTGGATGTAATTGAATTAAATGGGGCTGAAAATAAATAACTGGTAAATAGATTATGAATAACAAACTCAATTAATGAGTCAAGCTCACCTTTATACATATATTTTACCATATCATCATGTAATTTTTGTGTACAATAAAGAAGAACAAGAATAAGGATCGGTTAAATAAATATAGAAATGAATTACACATGTCACAAAATATAATTTAACTCATTTTGTAAGCATGCTAATGAATAATAATAGTTAAATGAAGAAAAATAGCATTAATAAGGGTTCAGTATTAGGTATTTTGTAATGGACCTAATCGATTTCCAGAAAAACGGAGGGATAATACTACTTACTTAACTTACTTTTAAAATAGATCTGAATCGATGCGAGTATTTGAATTATTTGAAATTAGGGAATGCAATCCCGTAAGATAATTTTAATTCAGGTTTTTGCGGGACTGAACTATCTTAGTCCCGCTGGATCCAGGTATTTGCAGGATCCCGCAGGGTGGACTTAGACCCCAGAAATCACTCGTAATAAAGACTTTATAAGCCTCGTTTTTATGGTTTTAGGTTTAACCCAAATCACACAAGGTTTTTGGTACATTTAAAACGTTTGTTTAGTACTTTTAGACATAAAGATTAAGAAATAAATTGACATACACTAGTCGACATCAACATAAATTGAAATAATTGCGTACACACCACAAACAACATCGTAAGCAAATTAAACATTATTTTGGAAATTAACTTGCAAGTTGCAAGCATAACTATCAAACCAATCCATATTTTTCCATATACGCTCATACATTTCTGGCGTTACAAATCGGTCTTAGACTTCATAAATATTTAAGCAACTTTAATTACATTTTCGCGTGATGATAGCCAATAAGACAATGATTACCTCTGTATTTGAATAATATATAAGATCTACTACTACTAACTAACTGCGAAACTAAACTTTCGACAAAAAAGGTTCGATAGTTTAGCTCGCAAGTATAACTTCTCTTCGCTTAGTGTTCACCGCATTGCTTAACCAGCGCTCAGCCAGCTAGACCCTGGCCCACGAGCCGCCCGGTGCACAGTATCACGTATACACTATGCTTCTCTGTAATCCCGCCAGTCCAGTGGGATCCCGCAAAATTTTCGACCGGGATTAGTCCCGCAATATGTATGCGGGATCACGGTACTTCGGGATCCCGGTATCCCGGTATTGCATTCCCTATTTGAAATAGATAATCACAAACAGAGTTAATTATACATATGTGCAATTTTTGCCCCTTCATTTTACTTCTAATTTTAATCAAGTTAAACATCATAATATCATCGGTCAACATCATATAAAGCTGATGAGTAGGTAGCAAATATTTTTGTACACATTTGCGACATAATAAGATTTATATGTCTATCTTTTTTATTTCGACGACAAAGATGCGAACGCGCTTCAAAGAATCGTGCATGCGGCGATGTGGTCTGGCTAGAAGAACACCTACCAAGTTCGATCCCCAGTACCGCAATGTACTAACGACTTTTTCTCAGTTATGTACATTACATTAGTTGAACATTACCCGATACTCCTGTAGCAGGACTGTAGCAGACTGTAGTTACTTCACTCTAATTAACTGATCTGTCAAACCCTGGATCATGTCATGGTCAAGGCGGACCCCGGGTCACATCTAGGATCTTCACGCCAAGCCACAAAACATATTTGGGGCGGGAAATGTTACGGGACTTCGTAAACCAGAAACAAAAAGCAGCGTTTTTCTATTTAACACTGGTATGGTGACTCCAATGTATGCAATATAGTTCCAGACCCTTGATGTACAGAAATATCGACGAGAATGTGTTATGACAGAAATCAAATGATTCTATAATAAACCATATATAAAGTTTTTTATGTACTACTAGCGACCATGTTATACATAAAAACTTTCGAAAAAAATATCTAAATAATAGTGAAAACCGCATCAAAACCCGTTGCGTGGTTTAGGAGGAGTTAGGGGATATGCGACTTGGTTAATACCATGTAAGGGTAAGTAAGGATGGGCCCACTAAAACCAGCGTTGTGGTACGCGTCAATCAGCCATAACATTATGCTGAGGAGGGTCCACTTACACTGGATGCCTACGAGCAAATACTTTTTTTTTTTTTTGCAAAATTAATAATAATATGTTTTTTATTCCTTTCTTTCTTTTAAACATTTGTCGGTCATCTCACCTGGTGGTAAGTAAGGATGTGGACGGTTATAGTTTTATTACCACAGTAGCCTTTTTGCCCGCGACTTCGTCCTTGTAAAATTCGGTTACTACGTTGCGGACCCGATCCCGTGGGATCCACATTGAATTTCGGGAAAAACTATAAGCCTATGTTACTGGATGATAAAAGAATTTGGTGTATTTTATAAAATCCGTTAAGTAGTTTCTGAGTTTATCCATTACAAAAAAAAACAAACAATCAAATCTTTTCTCTTTATAATATTACTAGTGGGCACGGCGCGGCTTCTTTCGCGTACACCTTCTTTACCTCTACCTACCCTTTTTTTCGTGGTTATAAACCTTCCTCTTGAATCACTTTATAAATAGAAAACCACATTAAAATCCGTTTATCATCACAGCCCGTAACAGTCCACTGCAGGACTTAGGGCCTCTCCAACGAAAGGGAAGGTTATTGCTATAATCTCCACGCTTGGCAGGCTGGTTGGAGATCGCAGTGTTTAAATATAACAATGGAAAATGCTGCTGCCCATTTTTCAGACTACGGAGACTTGATCTTTTACCTCGAAGACATTAGTCGCCTTGTACGACACCAACGAGTGTAAAGGTTGGTGCTATTCTACTCTACCGGACACCACACGGCCAGATAGCGTTGCGAAATCCGTTGCGTAGTTTAAAAGATCTAAGCGTACGTAGCGAAGCGGCTTTGTTTTATACTATGTATAGACTGTAGTTTACAAAGCTCACAGCCTCATAGGAAGCGGTTACTTTAATTATTTCTCACAAACACTGAAAACTGCATAATAAAATCACAACAAAACACAACTTTTAATTGCCTTCATTACACTAATTTTGCCACATTGGCACTATGTAATTGAAAACTGAAAATAGTGGCGGAGTGTGGGCCGGGACCCTTAATGGACGGGATGTTTAATTGCGGGGCATTGGGAACTAGAGCTTTGGCTTGGCAAATGGCAATTACGCCAGCGTCCGCCATGCGTCGAGGAAACGGCATGGAGCGATCGGCGCAACAGGCTGCCCGCGTGGGAGTTAACGACAAGGAAACCTTACGATATGCTACATTCTCAACTAACTGTAATAGGCAACCGATTACGCAAGGTTGTGTGTTTGCGCAATTAAAAGTTAGTTTTGAGTTTAGATGAGTCATCATAGAAGGTATGTCGAATAGCCCACAAGATGTTCTAAGCCTTTAGGACGATCCGCTCTTTTGCTTCTTCTACATTCATCACTATCACCGTAATCTTGTTTGCTACTTTAGCGGTATAGAAAAATCAGGGCCGTCTTAACCATATTGGGCGCCAGCGTGCGAAAACAATACACTGTGAGGGTGCCGTACGTTATCCTACGTCATCGAGTACAAGAACAATTCCATTTTGAAGCGACAGTAGACGTTTAGGAGATCCACAAAACGTTGGCCTGTCCGTGTACAACCTGTACTAAGATAACCTAAATAAATAACTAAAATAAAAAGGTATTTATTTAGCATTTAGAGTGCCTAAGTGCCCTCACAGTCTGTAAGTTTATGCCTCCTTTTTACGAATGCAAGCGTCACTATACCAACGGCTGCCTACGACGTGAGAACTGTACGCTATTACAAACCGCCGAGTCGACAGCTGCCGTTGACAAAATGCCGTTCATGTATATAAGGAATCCACAGATATCTTGTTGATAATCTGATCGAACGTTCGTATTATAAAGACGACATACTCGAGGGAGCGCTAGCCTCGGAAAGTGGCACAATAAGCAGCTTGTCATCCACGTATCAGCGCACCCCTAAACTCCACGACACGGGATCAATTTCATGCCGTCGATTGGGTATTTCGTTACAGTTTGCGACGGCTTTTCGGGTCACGTGATCAGTGATGCTGATGTGTGCGATTACTAGACATTTACGGCGTAATAGAAACCTCTGTTTTATACACACTTGCTCTTAAATTACATACATACATAATGCTCACGCCTGTGTTCCGCAGGTGGGGTAGGCAGAAACTATGGACTGCCACTTTGCTCTGTCCTGACACAACTAACCTCGCATATATCTACAACTATTTTCATACATTTCCTTTTATTCTTGCTACTTTGCATCTCAGCTTTTTGAGAACATTACTGATCTGATCAGTGAATGTTTTTCTGGGTCGTCCTCTTTAGGGCCGTTTTTCCAAATTCACTCTTAAATTATTTCACCGATTTTGGCTCATTTACATTACCACACTCGCGCGGTAATGTTTGGTATTTAAGCTTTTTACGTGCGGCGCCATCAGCTGACCCGCACAACCCGTCAGAGATAAGTCGATTCGTCAGAGTGTCGTCCGTCAGTCAGCAGGGGG
Source organism: Blastobasis lacticolella (assembly GCA_905147135.1). Taxonomy (NCBI): domain Eukaryota; kingdom Metazoa; phylum Arthropoda; class Insecta; order Lepidoptera; family Blastobasidae; genus Blastobasis; species Blastobasis lacticolella. The sequence goes on from LR990045.1 coordinate 17,361,103, forward strand.
GCCATGAGCAGGTGAGGTAGGGTTGAGCCCCTGAGATGGTGTTGGGCCCCGTAACCCTCCACTTCAATGTCAATACAAGAGCGTAAGACGCTGTCCTAATTGCCATGGTCCTTCGACGGGCGTCGCCCGACCAATAGGAGACCTAAACCGCCCGTGGAGCGACCACGGTAGTACGACCGTTGCCAATTACGATAGCGCCTTATTTAGTGCTTAATTTACTAATTGGAGCACTTGAAGTCAATATTGTACTTACTTTCTAGACATTAGCAAAAGCTATATTTTGAAAATCCAGTCACATAAAAAGAACGCTGTAAATATGAGAAAGATACTATTTCAAACAGTGATCCGAGAGTCCAAAACGAGGCCATAATAATTTAAGTTAGATTAGACATTATAAGAGATGGGCAGAGGTAGACCCGATCATATATCTTTTCGGGGTTTTAACCACTAAAATATCAATAACGTGTGCGGGTGCGTGAACTTATAAGCATAAGGTTAATCGTTTCTTAGAATTACTTTAGACAAGGTCAGGTCAGTAGAGGATATATTAAACGTCGCGTCGTTCTTAGAGACAATATTTAGTTTATTAGTACTTGTAACACGTCAACAAGAAATCGTTAACTTTTACTCCTGCTAAGTATAGATTCCTACCTACTCGAAGGGCAGGGGTAGGGCAGGGAAACAGGGAACACTGTGTGTTCCCTTCCTACTTTCCTACCCTCCTTTCTTTCTCTCCTTTTGACGATTGAAAGACATATTAAATGTCCTACTCAAAAAATGATTTTTTGATGGATATCTATATATCATCATTTTCCGATTTGTTACTCATGCCCTTCTAAATGTATATTAAAAAGATCAACAAATAAATGTATAATTACTATCTAACCTCATTCACCCGTGATTCATAGAGACAAATAAAATAAAATAAAATAAATAAAAATAAATATTCGTGGACAAATTCACACAGCGCCATCTAGCCCCAAACTAAGCAAAGCTTGTACTATGGGTGCTAGATAACTGATATAGTACTGAAATGCTTTTTTAAATACATACTTATTATACATAGAACACCCAGTAACAGATATAAAAATTCATCATTTTAATTTCTGCGCGAATCGAACCCGGGACCTCTTGCGTGGCAGACCACTCAGGTCGTCATAAATAAATCGGAAATAAATCGCAAACAAGTATTTCTCTCATTGCACGCATGCACACTAATGCAACTGAGCTAGCAAACAAAAAAAACTATACACAGTATACAAAGTCACTTCCCGCCGCCTAGTTCTACGCTTAGTTCTTTTAGACTACGCAACAGATTTATGATGCGGTTTTCAACAATATACAGTGATTCAAGAGGAAGGTTTATAAGCAAGAAAGAAGGGTTAGGCAGGGGTAAGGACGCCACGCGAACGAAGTCGTGCCGGGTCCACTAGTTTTAAATAAATGCGACAAACATCACCCCCCCTGGCGCATACAATCTCGCGATTTGTTCGAGCCAATGTTTGATGCAAGCAAAATGCAAGCAAGATGCAAGCAATATTGAATTTGTAACCGACGTAATAAGTTAATGGGCTTTGCGTCACCCGCACGTGCTGCTTAGTGATGGGACGCGAATCGAAAATTAATATTCGAATCAATTCGAATAACCCGGCAAACATTTGAATCATAATTCGAGTTGACCTTTGATTCGAATTGATTAATGTTATGAATCAATACGAATCGATGTGACGATTCGAATCAATACGAATCGATGTGACGATTCGAATCAATACGAATAGGTGTTCGAATCAACTCGAAAAAATATACTAAGATACGTCTTTGAATACGTAGATAGATCTAATTGTGAATTTGAATTGACGACCTGGGTGGTTCAATGGTCAACATCTTTCTACCACGCAAGAGGTACCAGGTTCGATTCCCGGCCGGGCAGGAAATGAAATTATGAATTTTAATTTCTGTCACGGGTCCAGACCCGTGTTCCCCACACCCATCACCCACCCAGGTGTTCTATGTATAATAAGTATGTATTTAAAAGTATTTAAGTAGTATATCAGTTATCTAGCACCCATAGTACAAGCTTTGCTTAGTTTGGGGCTAGATGGCGCTGTGTGTTTGTCCACAAAATTTGTCCACGAATATTTATTTATTTATTTACTTAACCTTATCGAAGTCAAGGAATGACACTTTGAGAAAAGAGAAGAAAATATAGAAATTAACGAAAAAGAAATTATAAAAATGAAATCAACTCGCGGATTCGAATCAACTCGACAGTTTGAATCAGGTGAAGATTCGAATTAACATAAATTCTCATTCGAATTGAGATTTGACCGTCATAATTTCAAACGTGATTCGAGTCCCATCTCTAGTGCTGCTTACGCTTTAGAAGCCAGACGGGTCGGTAGCATGTTGTAGGGTTGTACGTATGTTGCACGGTTCGACAACGTCAACGGTTACCCAAGTGTTAATCCTTTGCTATGCATACAGTGCATGTGTGACGTAATAGTGTATTATGATGCAAGTAGTGCTATATTGATAACTAGACGCGACTTCGTTCGCTTACACCTACTTTACCTCTACCTACCCTTTTTTTCTTTTTAAAATCGATTGCTCAGTTTAAAAGATATAGGCGTACATATATACATCCATAGAACCATACATAGGGACAGAAAGCGGGAAGCGACTTCGTAAATTTGATTATTACGAACCGGACCCGGTTTTGGCGGGAAAGAATAACAAACATCTATCCAAACATCCATCAATCTTTACAAACTTTCGTATTCACTTACTAGCTTTTGCCTGCAACTTCGTCCGTCGTTTGATTTTTGTACATTTACCCTATACCTAGGTATAAGTTCCTACTTAATTTACTTAGTTTGCCTACATAGTTACTTCGAGACCACTGAAAGAATTTTCAAAATCGGTACTTTCGGAGATCACGCTCGCACATGACATTCAATCTTTCCTCCCGTTCGCGACTGAACCTTTAGGACCTCGCTTCCGTGTCTGCCCGGTTGTCTATCACAGTAAAATATCTCAGCAACTACATAAGCTAGCAATATGGGCATAATTATAGACAAAGCAAAGTTAGTTTCGAAGTGTGTATTTTATAAAGTTACTTAATTTACTGGAGTAGATTATATGAAAGAGGTTATAAATTATATAATGCACAATCTAACCCAATTTTCATTTTTCCCTGTTTTACAGTTATGCCTATTTTTCCATTTCCTAAGAGTGAAAGGGATAAATGAAGTTAATCGAAGCACCATTGACCCACAGAAGTTGCCTACAAAGTGTATATTATGTTTGTGGCAATCTTTGGGCCGTGGGGACCAGGCGCACATTCCTTATTTCGAGAGTTATCTAAGCGCCTGGTCCAAATAACAAATCACCAGAAGGCTGGCCTCTTTTTGGGTCAGCGTTTAAGCCTCGCTATTTAGCGGGGCAATGCGGCCAGCCTTCTGGGGACTTTTAAAAATTCGGGGGACATGGGTCAAGTTTTTTATATTTAGTTTAGTTAGACTTAAGGTTGGTGTTAGAGTAAGTTATTTTTTAAATTTTTTTTATCTTAATAATTGTTAATTGTAATTTAAATTGTAAATAAAAAAAATTCATCTATGAAGTGCATTCAAAACCACCAAGGCTTCTCTATCGGTTATCATCATCATAAAAAGAATTGGACTCTTGTCGGTGGAGCAATCGCTATACTCTTCTCATGTATCTACTAACTCCATCGCTTCCTTGTATACCTATATACGAATCTGAAACAAGCCGATGAGCATACAGAGAAATTACAGGCATGTGGCATTTCATCTTTGTCCTCACAGTGACAACGCAACTGCCTTTCTGCATTTTTGTCAGCTGCAACCTAAATGTAAGAATTTTAAATGTTACGTAACTGTCGCTATTACATTTGGGCTGTCTGATTAAAAAGGTTTTATTATATTTATCTAACCAGCCCGCCATACTTCGTTCCGCAGGTGTCCTGTAATGGTCGCGAGCCGATGATGCACTGTCCGCTGCCGCTGTTGCTGGCGCTGTGCGCATGCGCCACACTCGCCACACTCGCCGCGCCCGCCGCCGACCCGCTCGCGGGTTACGACTATCCCGTAAGGTTTAACAAAATCTAGAGCAGTGTATAGGGTTAGAGGAATATTTCCGACTCCGTAAAATTCTACTTTGTAGTGATAATAGAGGTTTAGGAAAGCCACAAGACGTTGGTCTGCCCGTACACAATCTGGCACAAAAATACTTGTACTCGATGATGTAGGAAGGATACAGTCAATTAGTTTCGCGTTTCAAGACAGAAAAAAACTAAATCGAACGATGCATGGGCTTATGGCTCAGGGGAGCGTGACACAAGTCCCACGGCCTGCTATTCTGCCTCACTCTTCAAAATGTTTATCTTCTTACACACACACACGTGAAGTTGAAAAAGGAAAAAAATCCAGAAGAAACACAAATAAATAGAACACAAGCCACCAAAGCACACAGCCAGCCACCCCACCGCGCAGAGTCACACCAGAGCTTGCTTCGAGAGCAGCCAAGATTTAAAATGTTTGATAAAAGTATTTTTGGTGACTCTAACTAACCCCCGGAGGCAGGTCGTTCCAAATCTTGCCTGCTGCATATTTAAAACAGCCCTTGGTGCGTGATAGGGAGCATAAAGGTAGTAATCAATTGAGGACCTCTATCGCGAAGCCGAAGACATATTAATTTGTAAATTAGATAGACCGACTTCCCGTTGTGTACAAGCGAATGGATAAAGGAAGCGTATTTCAACGATCTCCGGCACTTTATACTTATAATTCCTCTAGAAACCAGGTGAATGGTTATATGCTCCCTTTTGCCAATTCCAAAGCAATAGCGCAAGCAAGCATTCTGCTCCCTCTGCACAGCTTTAACTGTTTTGTTATAAAGACAAGGCCTATAAACAACATCGCAATAATACTCGTATATACAACTAACCTTATACTCGTACAGCCCTGATTCTGATAGCCTCGATCTTTTCATCCATCCATCCATCTTTGAGACGCTATAAGGCTAGGTGCAACGGATATAATTAATGGCTTTTGTTGCTTTGGATAAGCTGACTATAGCCTTACTCATTTATAGGCATAAGCCAGCTTCTCACGAATCTTAAATGAAAAAGTAATAAATTTACTAGCTTTAATGCAACAACATGGATGGAACAAAGGGCAGCATTTTCGATACAATCTTGCTAATAGGAAACCACCAAGAAAAATCTTTATAACTATAAAATTTTCCCGTCTATTTTATTATTGTATTATACTTGAAGAATTTGCTGATAGGAAACCCGAAAGCACCTAATAAAGGAGCGGATCCAGGGTTTCTTTTTATAAACCGCTCCCCTCGAGTCAATCGATTTTCAACTTTGATTTTTCAATAATTTGATCCATCATGCCTATTTACCTATTTACCTATTTTTCAACCTCCACTTTCGGTATTGCCCATGTAATTAAAAAAATATTGATTTTCATGCCGAAAATCAAAATTCGAAATCTTTCGACTCAAAAAAAAAATAGAGGCCCTGGCTGGCAACCTAAAAATCCTAGGCTTAACATGAAGCAATATGAATACACCTGTTGCCGCCATGTCGCCAAAGATAGTCCTTTGTGCCATTTATAAGTTTCACACCCCAACAACATTATGTCAGATTCAATTAATGTGATGTGACCCTTTTGCTACTGCGGTTTGGTTACCTAATGAATTCACTGTGAACGTGGGTATTGCGGAAATAGTCAATTTACATCGTCAGGTACCTGGAAATTCTGGGGCCTAATTCTCACGCAGTGATATATCGAATTCAACAGTATTCCACCCACATATCTACATTAATAATGATATTGAAATTGAATTGCGCCCAAAAAATATTTTCTCCGCTATCTTCGACAGTCGTATATTGTCAAAGATCAATTTTAGTGATGTTTATAGCAGCTTTTAGACTGGAGAAAGTGTCGAATTTACGATGTCACAGCACGAGATTCGCCCCCGATCCTGTGTTTTGCCGCAGATAACCGTCACGACACTAAATTGACTTTGACGCCAATTAGCTATCCTTGTGCACGTCAATTTATGAGGTAGTTGGCTGAGGCAGACTGAATTAATGTAGGTGAGTTTAGATATCGTAGTAGAGTCAATGTAGGTGAAAATACAATGCTTGCATTGTTGTGTTCCGGTTTGAAGGTTTTGTTTGAAGTTAGCCAGCGAAATTACAGGTATGGGCAACCTAAATGTATGAATTGTAGATGTAATGGGCGACAGTTACCACTTACCATCAGGTGGGCTGTCTGCTCGACCACTCACAAAACACAAATAAAAAGGTGTTTTTTTACAACTTTACGAACTATCGAGCAGAGGCATTAACTATTATTAATTGAGAGCTAGTCTAGCAGAGGACTGATATATCAGTTGATAATTTCACTTCTTTTTCAAACAATTATTATTATAAGTAGTTAATACTTTATTTTGTGCATTCTCGATGGAACTCCAATTTAGATTACATTATAAATTACACCGTTGTGTACTAGTTGACAAAAAACATTTTAGATTAAGCTATCTATCTAGCTAATCTGTAAAAAACCCTGTCGGTACATTGAAGATATTTCAGAAAAAAATTGTCGGGATAGGATTTTTCCCAAAATATTTTTTTTGTGTGTCTCTTTGTTTGTCTGTCTGTTCGCGCATTACACAATAACTACTGAATCTACTTTGATTCGGTTTAGGTCGGGTAGATAGAACCAGAGATACAGCTTGACCTCACCGTAGTACTATAATTTTACAATATGTAGGTCATTTAAAATGGTAAGGTGGGCAAAAGCTAAACTGTCATAAAAGCTATTTTGCGCGCAGACGAAGTCACGGGCAAAAGCTAGTTAATTTTATGTTACTGTGATTAATGAACACAATATTTCATTGACACAAGTGTACAAAGTTGTTTTAATATCTCGACCACCCAAGCGAACACCAACTTAACCACTTAAACTTAATTGTCATAATATGTAATAGAAAGAGGGATGTTGAGATGGTTCGAGCGTGTAGAGCGAATGGATGAAAGAAGATTGAAGAAAGAGGTATATAGCTCGAATCTGGGAAACCGGCCCTTATGAGGACGAGCCAGAAACATTCACTGATCAGATCAGTAAGGTTCTCAAAAAAGCTGGGGTCTAAAGTGGCAAGAATAAAAGGAGATGTATAAAAAGAGTTGTGGATATATGCGAGGCTAGGGAGTTGTGTCAGGACAAGTGGCGATGGCGGTCCATAGTCTCTGCCTACCCCACCTGTGGGACACAGGAGTGAGCTTTATGTATGTATGTAACCGTTTAAGGATTTTTCTGATGTCAAAACAAATCATGTCTAACTATTTCACCCATAGGAGGTGGTGGTGCCGCAGAAGCGCGCCGCGCTAGTGCTGGACCGGCTGCTGGTGGCGCTGCAGCGCGCGCTGCGCGACGACGCCGACGCGCCCGCGCCGCGGCTGGCGCGGCCCCCGCGGCGCGACGAGCCGCGCGCCGCGCCGCTGAGGGTTGCTCACTTCGATGACACAGACATGGTAAGAGCTTTAATTCAAATTACAGACCTGGGGCTATATTTTTGAATGTAATTCCTCGATCCGCACGGTTTTCAATTTTGATTTTTGGCATGAAAATTCGAATTGAGTCAAGCGATTAAAAATAGGGACCCTGATATCAGCGGTCAATATTACAGGTACCGGCTAGTTCATCTTCGTGGAGCGGCAGCGCCGTCTCTGTCGCACTTGTGAGAACAAAAACGAAGCCAAGTCTGGCCGATGTGCATTTACCACTTTGTATTTGCGTTCTGTACCAAATGCTTATGCAATTTTGTGTTCTGTATTAATGACAAAGAACATTGTCGCCGTAAATTTTTGAAAAGCAGACAGGTACGAGTGTGTTTGACTCGCGCGGAGGTTCTGATCCCGGTATCGGGAGTGGTGTGCCTGTGTAGCAAGCCAAAAGTAACTATATAGGTAATTGTAGCCGAATCACATGCTAAATGATTGTTTTCGCATCGTCGTCGAGCGAGACAAGGGCAAGAAACATTTATTAATTTACAAGCTGGCCCGCCGCGACTTCGTTCGCATGTTGTCCTACCCTATAAACTCTCCCCTTGAATCACTCTACCTATTTTTGCAAATCGCATTTAAATCCCTTGCGTGATTTAAAAGATAAAAGCGCACATACTTACATACATACATAAATACAGAAGGACAGACGGCGATGTTTTATACTATGTATAGAGTTAGTTCGATAACCTTTCCCCACCTATAAATCGGAAAATCTCACATGTATTGAGGTAAATGGGTAATGTGAAATCGATGCCATGACATTATACATTTCATTATAGAGGATCAAAGGAAAATCTTTTTGCGATGTAAGAGATTTGTTCGAGATAGGTATCAAAATAGTTTTTGATACCTTCTTTATGCCTTTAATGCGTTTACATTTTTATGACCTGTCCTTTGATTTGTCCCACTTAAAATAAAAATCATCAATACATGTGTTATTTGGTTGAGACTAGTTCGAGTCTCGAACTTATAGCAGCATAATATGATAGGTACCGAACCGAAACTACCAACTACCAATCTCACTTTTTTCATCACCGAAATAAAAAAAAACTCCTCACCTAAATGCGTACCTAATGATCACCTAAGTTTAAATAAAAACTAGTACTCACACATTATCTAAATTAATTCTATTCATTATCATCTTAGCCGCATGACGCCCACAGTCACTGCTGAACCATTCTATACCGATCGAATTGTGCCTCTGGCCTCCATAATCTGTATAGGTTTTCTTGTTACCACATACTTCTTGGTGGCTCATTACAAAGAAATAAATAAATAAATATATGTTAAATCAGAAAACATGGTTCCATTGTTAGTTAGTAAAATGCAAATCTTATAAACTATGGTTAGTAAATTTTTAAGAGCTAAAAACTGATTGCACTAGAAGGCAAGGATGCGGTCCCACTCATTTTTAGTGATACACCATCCATACCTGCAGAATGGGCGAGCCCCACCGCTCAGCCAGCACGCTCAGGAGGGTGTTGGGACTCAGCCTAATCATAATTGAAAGTGCATCACCGCATAAAAATCAGACGTATCAGCCTCTTCGAACATGGTGGCTGCACTGCACAGCCGCGGCAGCGCCTATACCAGCTCCACGACGCTTCAGGACTTGATGATAAATGATCCCAAAGACTATCATATAGGCTGCTGTTTAAAAAACCTGAACCTACACCTGTCTGTTCCAGGGTGCGCTGCCGATCCAGACGCGGCGCGGGCAGGGCAACGGGCCCCAAGGCCGGGTGTTGCGATGCTACTTCAACGCCGTCACCTGCTTTTAACGCCGCGTAGCACAGAGTAGCACCCAGCGTCCAACCAATACGACATCGGCTTCAATAATCATGGCGTCGCACAAAATCATGTAGACAGTGTGGGCACCAAAATCTGTAATGTGCCAATGCTTCTTGGTACTTGGAAGCGAACTACTGTATCCTTAGATAATTCAGACAAAGCTGTAAGGCAGTGTCACTAATCCTGAACCTACTATATTTTAAGTATATACTGTAGGTAGGTGTAGTTCGAGGAGTAGTGGTTACTTTTATTTTTTTGGAACCTGATCTAATTTGATTATTTGTATATTGGGATTTTTTTTTATTTAATCTATGTTTCTGTTACTTCTCCTTTTAAAGGATTTCAGCAAAGATTATATTTCCTTCGCTTTAATTAGAGGCTTGCTGCCACTAAAATACGTCACGGATATTCAAACTCCCCTCACTGATCTTGACATGGTTTTATGTGCATTTTGAAATCTGTTACTACATCTCGTAGGTATTTTGGCACAAACAAGTGTATTAATTTTATTCTTTCTAAGGTAAATATACAGTGCTATACACCTCTATAATTTTGCACCTTAAGTACGTTTCTTACCAAATTAAAATAAATTGACTTATTTAATGTATTATCCACAATTTAATGAATAATCTATATTTATTAACATAAGCCAATTTATTTAGATTTCTGTGGATAGTATTTGTCGATACCGTGCTCTACTTTTGTTATTTTCTATCGAAGGCGACTGCACTTAGTTTCTTTATTATTTGAAGTAATTACAAAGTCCAAAGCAAACTTTTTGCAAACTAAACAAAGCAGAAAGTTCATATTTTGAATGCTTGAGTTGAGCCCACTCAGTATGCATATGCATATTACCTGTCCTTCTATAATTGGACTCAAATGTCCGAAAATCACTAATAACATTTAATCAATTAATTAGTAACTGAATAAATACTTGTATAATTAGCCGTATTCTAGTGTCTCACATAAGGAGTGAAAAGTAGGGTGTTCACATGCCTGTCTTACGAGTGGTTTTGAGCGGCTTATATTAAACCCATTGACAAATAAAGGATTAAACCTTTGGATTTCAAATTTTAATGATATCAAGGAAAAATATATTTTATATCAGTGAAATTTTACTGGAAAGCTAATGAAATGCAATTTATGTTTGAATATGATTTCAGCTATGTGGCCGCTGCGTGTTCATTCTAACAAGAGTCAAAACCAAAAGTAGGCTTCATTGCTAAACAAAATTTTGTATGAGGAAAAAATTTACATCAACGGATAATTTCACGTTGGCCACCGAGATTGTGCGATCTACTTCAATTAGATTATTTTCTTTCTGGATATGTCTACGCCGATGAACCAGAGACGATAGAACACAATATTCGGTGGCCGCTGAGCGACCGTTTGCTGAGAAAAGTTTGTGAAAATTGGACGTCCAGGTTGAACCATCCTCACGCCAGTCGTGGCGGCCATGGCCGAAATCACATTCAAACACTCCAATAAACTCTAATTTTTCCGATATTAAAACTATTTTTCTTTGTTTAATTTCAATTTAAAAATCGAAAGTTTAAAAAAAAATTTACCCTTTTTGTACAAATCTAAAATTATTGATTGAACTCCTCACTTTACTCAAGACTCTACATAAAACCCGAGTTAGTTCGAAAACCCTTTGCTTAGAAGATACTGCTTTATCATTACCTACTTTTAATATCTCTAGATTATGCTCAAAATTATTTTTCGGTATTTTATTGGATAATAAAACTTAGTAATAGCACAGGAGCACTTGTTTACCTTTTATTTGTACACTTTTTATTGATGTAAAAAGGAATTCGAATATAATATAATTTTATCGAAGTCCTTTGAATCTGTCTATATGTAAGTTAACTGTACAATATACTTATTTCTGCTCAAACAATTGGTTTGTAAATAATTTGTATAACTTATATGGACATATGAAATATTGTGAAATAAAACGCATAGGTAATAGTATAAATATCTATTATCAACCTCTCTTGTTTACCAATTGTTAATAAAATACTTTAAACAAAATTGATTATTGTTATTTGCACTTTTGTAATACAAGTAACAGTTAGTAGTAATAAGATCTACAAAATTTAAGTTCAATGAACAATATACTAATTATTTTCCTGTCAGTTCTATTAGTGTAGCAAACAAATAGTTTAACAACGGTGCAATTTTTCTTAATGTCACCACACTAACAAAGTAGCTACCTGATAATATATCTGTCTGATGTCTGTAGAAGCTGCGTCGGCTATTGTAAATAGTTTTCTCTGGTTTATACCAAAGGTATTTTTTATCGCCTTGGTGTAAATGTCCCGGTTGTGCTCTCGACAACGAGGGCCCAGAATTCGCCAAATTAGTATAGAAAACTCTTTATCTTGGTGTTAATGTCCCGGTTGTGCTCTCGCACACGAGCGCCTGGGGTTCGCCTTGACCATGATCCAGGGTTTGGCAGATCAGGTAATTACAGTGGAGCGACTGCCATTTAACCTCCATGACCCTGCCATCAGGGGAACTTGACCAGATTGGATCATGGTTACACATCCAGTCGCCTGAATGTGCAAGTTTCATCACGATGTTTTCCCTTACCGTAAGAGCATCGGTTAGTATTCAACTAATGTACATAACTCAGAAAACGGTCATTAGTACATGGCTGGAGCGGGATCCGAACCCGGGACCTCTGGCTTACGAGTCGGATACTCTAACCGGTCGGTCACCAACGTTCTAAAACCAATGGGACACAGTTACATAAACCCTGTTTCTAAAAAAAGGGCACATATGCAATTTGAATCCCAACGAGATAATTTGGAGCGAGTATAAGCGGCACCCCTGATACTGCCAATGTCTATAGGTAGCGGTGACAACTTTCTATCATTTAGCTCGCTAGCCTGTTTGCTTATCGGTAACTATTGCGCATAAAGACTGAAGCTACCTTCAGGCCTAACTTACTGTTATTGCTGTGTGAAAAACTATAGAAGATAGCGTTGCTGATAGTGCTTGACGATAAAAATATATAAAGTAAGTACACACAGTAAGTACCTATACAGTACAAGATTATACCTGACCTAAGTTACATGGAGTAGATGTTGATGGTGTAGACAAGCATGCTCCATTCTTGGCCGCATTGCTAGGGAGGATAGTAATCTGATAGCAAGTAGAACGATGTCTTCTTTGCCACCCCTATCGTAAAAAGGTGTGACATTATCTATGTATGTATATGTTGTCATTTGGTGAAAAACAGTAACTGTCGCCCACAACAATTTTATTTATTAAATCATCATGCACAATGTGGTACAAAGGTACACTTAATTTTGGATTTTCGAAAAACAGAATACCTATTTGAAAGTTTTTAAAACAGAACACATTAATATGAGTATGTTCAAAGAAAACCTGCTGTTACAAACAAGGAAGAAGAAAAACTATCTTCCGTGGTTATGAAGGTTGGTTAGAATTTTGTTTAGTTTTTCATCCTAAGGATTTTTTATACTACGCAGTGACAAACGAGCAGATAGCCTACCTGATGGTAAGTGGTCACTTTAGCCCATAATAACTACGATTCATGCATTTAGGTTGCAGCCAACAAAAATGCGGAACCGTAGTGTGTCACTGTGAGGACTAACGGGTTTTTCTTTTTCCATGAGGACTAAGATGAAATGCCTCATGCCTGTAATTGCACTTTTCCACACATTACCAGCATTTTTCACCTTTACACAAGTTCACTTACAGTACGGAGACACCTAGTAAATGATTGTGGTACTAAAACGACACAGCACCAAGTACCAAATTCATTCAACCCAACGCAACGCAGTGAAGTTTCATGACTCCATCCCTGCGTGTTGGATCGCTAGATGGAGCTACAGCATTTGATATTTATTAGGTGCCAAATTGAAACAAACTTCCGTGGCCGATCTGGAAGGCGCTAAATTTTACTGAGAACCCATATGGGCCGATGTAAAGAGTATATCTTTAGGTGGGGATATACAAATGACAGTTCTCAGTGCGACTGTGGCATATCTCCGCAAACCATGGACCACCTCGTATCATGCTCGACGTGTCCTAAAATTTGTACAATGGAGGACTTGTTCGAGGCCAGTTCAAACGCTGTACGCGTCGCCGAATACTGGGCGAATAAAGTGTAAGTCAGAGTTTAGTCCATCGACTCGATAAGAAGAAGAAGAAGGTGCCATTTTGTGACTGTATAAAATATTTTTTCTTCAAAATCAATCGATTCGAATATCAAAATACAGCTTTCAAAAGGCTAATTAATAATTTAAATACAACTTATAGTTTGGTTTTCAGATTTTTAATTGCATAAGCCACGCGAGAGCCAACTCGCGTACGTCTCGGTGATGTCAATTCATCGCTTCTTGGGTATGTTATACATTGTACATTATTAATATTATTATTGTTATACATTGCAGTAACGTTGATCAGAAAGCACATGTCGTGACATAGTAACCACCAGTAAATAATCGAGTGGGCTCAATTTCGACAGTGGGTAATACAGCGACCTTGTTGTTATCTCTGCTGGTCAGTTATTACAGTTGCGGACTATCTATATAGACTGGTTCACTTGTCGTCGACAGTCATTTTGTGAATTATTTGGCCGTGTTGTTTCTACTAATTCGGAGCTACCGAACAAGATTTTCGAGTTGGCTTCCTGTAGAAACGCCGCTAAATCGCGCAGCCTACCATATTATATTTAGAGAGTTTAAAAGCAATTATGTTTTAGGAAGTAAAATACTGCGAGAATATGAAATTATTTTGAGTGTATTGTCCTTGCATTTGGCTCTTGCTCCCACCACATTGACTTATAGAATAAACTATTCTGGGGTATATGCTACATTACTGCTAAAACTCAAAATCCGCTCAGTAGTTTTTGCGTGGAGGTTTAACAAATGTACAAACATCCTTACAAATTTTCGATATTCGCAAGACTACTAAACGAATTATGATGAAATTTGGCAGTAATGTAGCGTATATATCAGAATAGGACACATGCATTCCAAAATTCAATGTAATTCCTGAGGGATCAAATGCCAAATGCCAGGTCAATCCACTCAATATAATTTCATGTGTTTTATTGTACCTATATTTTTGAATTCGTTTTAGAATTTTCTTTCCTTTGATACTTCAAACAATAGGCTCCAGTGAAAATAATTGTCTTTTTCGACAAACGTCAGCCATTTTGGATTCTGAACTTCCGATCCAAAATCGGGAGTACCAATATCGAAATTCGTGTTCAATAGGTCTGAAATAGTCCGAATTAATAAAAAAACACGATAGGCCAAATGTTTCTCAAAATGCCGTTAAAAGTGTTAAATGGCCAGGTTAGAGCAAAATTAACCGATCTATAGTTTTTTTAATGCAGCATAACGGATTGATTTTAATGAATCGTTTTCGCGTGAATATCCCGTTGTGTTTTCGTGCTTGCCCCAGCACGAGGGCCCGGAGTCCGCCGTGACCATGGTCCATTGATGATCCAGTGATACATTGATTTAAGAGGGGATATAGGTAAGACAAATTTTTAACCCAGTGTGGAAACGGTTTAATATAAATATACGTCTTGTGAGTAGTAAATATTAAAGAACCCGTTAAAATTTACTTTTTATAATATTGTTTATTACACCATAAGACGCCATGACATGTGTTAAAAAACAGTATATCAATCAGTAATATTTAACGAAATTGGCTACAATTACCTACTATTTCTACTTCTTTTCAGATTTAGCTATGAGGCCTTTGCTGTAACAAAGTGAGTGAACGAGCCTATACAAAATGTCGTGGCAACTTCGCCAGTCACGATCCAAGTCGCAACTCGCAACTCGCAACAACTCGCAACTATAAAAGTTTGATAGGTACCGCGACTTTCACGCGTAGACGTAGTTACCCTGTAATAGCTAGCTAATTAGATATAATGGTGGCTAATTCGCTGAATGTTGAACGTGCGTCATGTATTTACGCAAGACACCAAGATAACGACATAGTTAACTGTTACGTTCCAATGAAACGGTGGTGAGCATTGAATATAAAATAATTTGCTAATGTAAAAATATAATTGTCTGTTCGTAGTTCTCTCTATTTCAAGCTTTCTAACTTATTTTTAAACTATCGGTACAATCAGCTGCAGAGTCAACGACCCCCTCCCAGCAGCATGCATGAAAGAGTATGAAAATCAAGAGTATCAATATGTAATATCGATAAACAAAATATTAAGGAATGCTACCACGATGCTACAAGATTGCGATGTAAATGTATAGTAGGGAGGTCCGTTCGCTCTGCAACTGACTGTACGTATGTATTCGTGTTCGTTCTTGTTGTCTTTTAGATTTCATTTTTGTATCATCATCATCATCATCTTGGCGTTAGTTCTGGTTGCGCTCTCACGCGGGTCTGGCATTCGTTTCTCCTTGTCAACTTCGCTTCGCTCTTCAGCATCCTTGAGTATTGGTCATCCTTCAAGGCCTCTTTAGATAACAAAAATACAGATAATAGATAACGATAATATTAGCAACATAGCGAGATGGATAAAAAAGGCAACCATTTACTAGTTATATGTTACAACCCTTTGAATTCATTAGGTTGCTAAACGTATTGCACGTGGCGTAGCGAGCGACGGTAACGTAATTAGTTCGCGGTTATTAAGTTTTGCGGTAACCAACCCTTTACCACAAAGGGTCATGCTGGATATGGATACATAAACCCGGTTAGGACCAATATTTATTTCTAAGGATAAGACACTTGTGTTATAAAAATATACACAAACAAACAACAAAACAAATTATCGTGGACAAATTCACACAGTGCTAATAAAATATCTAGTCCCAAACTAAGCAAAGCT
This sequence comes from Blastobasis lacticolella, assembly GCA_905147135.1. Lineage (NCBI taxonomy): Eukaryota > Metazoa > Arthropoda > Insecta > Lepidoptera > Blastobasidae > Blastobasis > Blastobasis lacticolella. The sequence continues at coordinate 17,377,344 of LR990045.1, forward strand.
TGTACTATGGGTGCTAGATGACTGATATACCTACTTCTTAAATACTTTTAAATACATATTTATTTTACATAGACCCGCAACAGAAATTTAAATTGATCATTACAATTTTTGCCCGGCCGGGAACCGAACCCGGGACCTCTTGCGTGGTTGACCGGTATTTTGACCAACTGAGGTGGTCAAACTAATATAAATGTGAACTGTTACTACCTACCTACTTATGTACCTACCTAAAAACATATGGAATTGTAAATTCTGAAATGATTTATTTATTTATTAGAAAAACACAAGTTTTTCACAGTAGGAGGGTAGTAGGAAACGGTACCTAATACATAAATGATTCCATTGTGCTACGGCTACGATCAAGTGCTTAATTATGAAAATTTTCCAAACAGCATGAAAAGTACATTTCTGAATTTCTTACCCGGGTAAACACTTTTACTGGAAGAGTTATTTTAGTAAAAGACTTTTACGTCATAAAATATGACGAGAACAAAACATGTTTACCATCTTACAGCGGGATCTGAAGCAAATTTTTTCCCTACACATAGTGTTCATCTCTGTATGGTTTCCTTGTATTTTGTTACGGTTCTTCACGAATAATTTCAGAAGATTTTTTTTGTTTCAATTTGGAATGGAAATATGATGGATGGGGTTTGTAATAATCATCATTATCTTGGCGTTAATGTCCTGGTTGTGTTCTTGCGCGCGAGGGCCCGGGCCGCGCTTTGAACATGATCCAGGATTTGGCAGGTCAGTTAATTTCAGGGGAGCGACTGAAATCTGGAATCCGACAGTGGCTCTGTTAACAGGAAAACCCGGAGCCCGACTGCCCAACTCGAATTGAACGGCGCCATCTTGTTCAGGTGCATCGTTATCTCACTCTCTCAAACTGCAAATATATCATCATCTCACTCATCAGCTCTTGATGCTAATGGCGTGTAATTTTTCAAGTTGGATCATTGTTACACATTGCTGGTTTCATCACGGATAATGTTCAACTAATGTATATTGCTCAAATAAAAGCATTGGTACATGGCAGTATTGGGGTTTGAACCCGGTACCTCTCGCTTTCGTGTCGGAGCACTTAACCATTAGGCCGCCGACGCTCCGGTTTGTTACAATTTCCGGACATTTCATTTCGATCAAGATTGGAAAAACAATTGTCGCTCTACTGAATCTTTCCAATATCTTTGACTTCTGTCTGCTGCTGGTTTTATTTTAATAATGATAATAATTTTGCACACACACCCGAATTGTCTGAAAATGTTAATATCTAACACTTGATCTACATGACCTGCTGAATGAATTTCTTCGAAAAGCCCACGCGAACGAAGTCGCGGGCAACAACTAGTGACAAATATAAGTGGCATTACCCAGAAAAAAAAACTAATAAAAAATTCTTACCAACAATTTCCCTTGGCAATAAGAAAACTTGCTTCTGAAAATTTTTCTTGAAAGCAGCAAGTGAAGCTAATTACCTTACTGAGACAAGATTAGAATTCTAAAGCCTGGTAGCGTGTAAGGTAAAGAAGTTGTTGTAAATATGAGACGAGAGCTATGAAAAATCTAGTGCGTTATTATGTTACGTAACAATGTTATTTGTACTATAAGACCTGTAATAAATGTCCCAAAATGCAAATAAAGAATCGAATTGAATTGAATTGCGAGATTCTCAGCAGACAGCCAACGGTGTATCCTTCCAATTTGGTCTGTGCATTTCTTAGTGGCGGTATAACAAATACCGTGTTATATAAACACATTAAAAGTAATTCTAACGTTTAAAGTTTGGCACAAACTAAACCCGTCGATAGCAAATTTGACTAATGAAAGCCTTCCGGGCAAAGTTAGGGATGCGGTGAGTGGCGAATGCGCCGTGTGATTAGGCACTTGCGGCACGTAACAAGGTCAAATTACGCCAAATTAAACCGTGATTCCAACCTGTTCTGGTACGCCTACGTTGACCAGGCGGTGACCACTTTCCGTCAGAGAAGTTTGCCAATATGTATACCGTATGTCTAAAAATTAAAATGTGCGGTCCATATTGGATTCATCTTCTGGATTATAGCTGAGTCGTAACGTAACATGATCTTCTAGCTTTCGCCTAGGTAAGCATAAAAAATTTTCAACACATTCTATTATTTATTAAGATCTTTTTTTAACATCAATAACCATCATTTGCAGATATTTGTATAAAACATGTTGTAAATGCATAGACAGGCAACATGTGCACAAGGATGATACATTTACAAACCGATGCTAGATATTCACGAGGCTTTGCATACCAACGTACAATATATATCTTGTTTAAAAGTTAACAAAACCTAAACGAAATTGGTCCATTCTCGGGGAGCGGATGAACCAATTTCCATACGCATCCTTCTTGCGCAGGGGGTTAAAAAGCAGTGAAGAAAAATATATACTCAGAGGGATGGGATTCAAACCCGCTTACGAGTCCCTTTACCGATATACCTTTACCACTTGGCCACCGACTCCATTTCAACTTCAAACCCCTATTATATAAAACAATGAGCCTGGCATATAGACAGCGTAACCTGCAAGATTAAACAAAATAAAAAAAAGGTCCGCAGTGTCGGATGGCTATTGCGAGTGCTGGGGTCCCAATTATACGCTTTGTGAAGGATACACCGAGCCAATCTCGCCGCCTTGATTAACTGCGCGATACCTTAGAAGGTGGCTGCGGGCAGGAGAGGGTGCAAACAGGTTAGCAATATAACAGGTAATATTTGTTTCAAAGTAAACTCGCGTTCTTTATACATATTATTATATTAAACAGGACTCGGGACGAAAGTGACCCCACCGAAACATGGAGAAAACAAATCGAAAAGTACGTCACATGTGAGCCCTGCTTAAGATAATAATAATATAGGTTGTCTTTTATGGGATCAATAATAATGTAAATATCTATGTACAAATGAGGCAAAGAAACAAACTTTAGAGAATAACATATTTTGGATAGGTGTGTTAATCGCAGTTTTTGTTTAAGCATTGAGGTACTTTAAATAATTTAGGCCATATGAGCCCTACCAGCATCCTCTGGGCCGAAGCCAACCTCACCTGCCCCTCCTCCTGCTGACAGACGTATCGCACATAAGCCAAAACACTACGCATTTTTAATTCAGCGACTAGTAGGAAACCGCTTTGTGTAAATCTGAAAGCGATAGCTGATTTACCGCTATCTGCTGAGCCAAGATTTACCGCTATAAGGAACATAGGTAAGTACAGAAATTATATTAAAAATTAAATTCTACTAGAACTGGAAACCTCTCTGTTGACTGGAAAAGCCATGCAGCTTGCTTAGGTGTCGCTTCTTATTCTTATAATTAATCCTGGTACGCACTCGACATATAATAGCCTCTGTGCAACGGAATCTTGTTATCAAAGAAGCTATATTTATAACAAGGTAAAGTGTGTCGAGTCAGAATAACGATCTTGGATCGGATCGATAGATATTGTATGACGTGAAGACGCAACGACAAAGGCAAATGCATTGTGCATTGTGTCAAAGGAATCGAGCTTTTCAGTGCTGTATGAAAATACTTCTCAGTAATTGGTTCGAAGTTAAACTTTGTCGTATGTAACTTGATGTTTTTTATTGTAGCATAAGATAGGCGTTAGATGCTCAAGTCCTGTGGCATTATTTTTTAATAGCTTGTCTCGATTGGAAAGGTTTTTTAATTTTAGATTTTCGGCATTAAAATATAGATATTTTGATGCATGATGCTAAATTTCTCTATATTTTTATTGTACCGATGTTATCGATGTTGCCAATGTGATTAAAAATATATTGAAATTTTCATACAGAAAATTACAATTCAAGACCGTTCGAATCGTGGAGAAGGATTCAACAATAGAGCTCCAGTAGTTCAATGTGATGTGCTCCTGGTTTGATATAGTCTTTGTAAGTCGCTCTTCCGAAATAATTCTCTGTAATTGGGAATTTTACATAAATTTCCAATCCAATAGGGAGTTTCCCGTAGGTATACCGTCGAACTCATGCATGAAACAATCCTGTTTGTTTGTTATTCCATCGAGTATCTATTTGCATATTTAGCATAACAGCGTGTATACTGGTACTGTGTGTTCCCGTGTTACGTAATACTCTCAGTGGCAGGCCTGATTAATTGATCAAAACCCACAAACTGGAATGTTTAATTTAAAACGGCGAGGTGTGATCGGGTTTTATAAAAATGTATGTCTGTCAAGTATTGCTTTTATCGATCTGGGTTTTTAATATGTCTTTGCAGTATTAACCAAATATGTAGATAATAGTAAATAATGGAATTAATCTAATTGTAAGCTATCTCCTAACTAACTTCTTTATTACTAATATTATAAATGCGAAAGTTTGTAAGGATGGACGTATTAGATGTTCGTTACCTGTTTCTTTGCGCAGAAACTACTGAACGGATTTCGATGTAATTTGACAGCAATATAGACAAACGCTCAGAATAACACATAGACTGTAATTTATCCCGAAATTCAATGTGGTTTCCGCGGGATCTGATGTGGAACGGAGTAACCAAATTTAACGCACACGAAGTCGCGGGCGAAAGCTATACTAGTAGACCTAGTACTTATTAAGAGAGGTAGGGCATAGCGGGGTGTCCCGTTCGAATTGGAGCCGCCTGACTGGGGAAGTACCTCCACCTTACAGAATACCGCAGCTAAACAATACTCTTTTAAATAGTGTTGTGTTTCCAGTGCTCCATGGGGTGGGGATTTGGGGAACCGTGGCTTTGGCAGTGGAGGGGCATTTGTCTTTTAGCTGCCAGAGCAACGTGTTATAGAGGTGGGCAACGCATTGGCGATACTCTTGGTGTTGCTAATGTCTATAGGCAGTGAAGACCACTTTCCAGCAGGTGGCCTGCTTGCCTGTTTGCCTACCGTATGACATAAAAAAAAAATTATAAATGCGAAAGTTTGTAAGGATGGATGGATGAAGGATTGGATGTTTGTTCCTCCTTCACGCAACTACTAAACGGATTTTGTTAAAATAGTGCAGTAATGCAGCTTGAAACTCTGAATAACACAGGCTATAATTTAGGCCCTGCGGGAACGGGTGCAAAATATAAAACCGAATAATACTCGGACGAAGTCGTGGTCAAAAAGTAGTGCCTAATTTACAAATCCGAATTTAAAAATAGCCTTCTATACAGACTTATTCGTCAACACGATCTAATGAAAATACAAATTGACGACGTAATTTTGTGTTTACGCAACCTAATAAATCAAATCACGCATAGCAATTATTAGTTTTAAACATTTCGGGAATTAGACATTTCCCTGCGGGTTGCTACGCTGGGAACTTATATTACTTGAAAACAAATTAGATTTTCGGGACAGGTGTAATGTTGACCTTCACTTTCTTAATTACCCACAATTCCCCATGTGCTGGACCTTGATTGGTCTAATTACGATTTAGTGAGACGTGAGTAGGTATAAAACAAATTCGCTTCCCGACGTCTGTATCTATGTACGCTTAGACCTTTTAAACTACGCAACGGATTGTAATGCGGTTTTCAAAAATAGAGAGATTCAATAGGAAAGTTTATAAGCAAGAAAAACGGGTAGTAGGCGCACGCGAACGAAGTCGAGCCGAGTTCACTAGTTATATAATAATCTACCCTTCGTCGTATAGTGTTCGGTCAATAGAATTGCAGTGTCTGTCAGTAATTGATTCGATTTCCTAATTAGAAAATGCACTGTACAAACAACAAATTTGCATGAAAACTAAACTCGATAAAGTCCCAATGCAAACTTAGGCGTAGCTTGTGACATATAAATGCTCAGGAACTTAAGGCAAAGTCAAGTCCAGCTGTTAACTATTATAGGCTGTTGATCATGTGATGTGTACATAAATGCCAATACCATTACTCTCCCACCAGGCTCTCCGAATTTTGTTACAGTGTAATAACGAAACACCAAACCAGTATCAACCCTGAATATTGTTATCAGACTCTTTGTCCGCTTTCTGTGAATAAGATCAAGATAATGTCATTCATTTTTACGATATTTCCTGTATTTTCACATTTAGTTAAACAAATATTACTTTTAGCTGTCGGTTCTTATTATAAAGCTACTTTTATGTAACATAATATAGAATATAAGGCAGCCTACTTGCAAGTGATTAATAGACTATCTTGAAAAATTTGAGTTAGAATATCTTGAGTTAGAATATCTTGAAAAATTTAATAGCTGACTCTTAAAAATCCGAAAAAATGTATAACACAAACACCAAATAGAACAAAATCAAAAACTAATGACGTCTCTCCGGAAATAGATAAATAGCGTAAACAAATACCTCAAAATATCTTCCTTACAATTTGGCTTTCGAAAAGGAATTCCAACAAAGGACGCAGTACTGGCGCTTTCGTTATCACTGATAAAATGGATAAGGGTGAAAACTATTTGGCTGTCTTTTTGGACCTCAAAAAGGCACTCGACACTGTCTCTTTCCCAATGCTTTTGCATAGGCTTTAAAACATAGGCATAAGGGGAGCATTTCTTGAGCTGCTGAGAGATTTATAATGTGATAGAAAATAATTTGTCTAGATCAGAACAGAGGTATGAAGTGGGGTCCTCAGGGCAGTGTTCTAGGTCAAACATTATTTTTATTAATTCCCTATATGCTATGAAAATAGAAAATGATCACATGTTCACACATGTATTGTTTTTCTTCGCAACTTATGGGACAGTCTTAGGATATATATATGACGGATCGCGGTCAATAGTATGGAATCATGTGGTCAATAGTACGGACTCATGACGATGAAAACGGAAGTGGGAGTGCGCCCTCTGGTGGGGCGTGCTGACAGAGTCTCGACGGCACGACTCGGGCCGAGTGGCGGCCATTCTTGGCCACAGATTACTATTCTTGGCGCGACCGCCGCCGAGAATGACGCGTCTTGAAACTGTCTCCACATTTCGTTTGTTTACGTTTGAAGTTCGTTTATACAAAGTGTTATTTACGTTTAAAAATAAAGTAATTTTAAAATCACCTTTGAAATAACAAAGTAAATTACCTCAACTGCCTACATTTGTAATACCGCTCTGAATTCTAGTGAAATTATAAGTGATGAGAAAAATGAAATGGAATAAATACAGTGGAGTAAATGTGAACCTTTTCTTTAATTTATCTGGACGAATACGATCCAATACTGATATCACCACCCTGATGACAATGATCCTGATACACCCCTTTCCTTCACGCGACGACATATATATATAAAATGGCTTAACAAATGTATAGTATGAACGCACTTAACCAAAGCTAATTATTAAATTAAAATACATAAGTGTACAAAAACATCAAGTTCGATGACTGCAATACACCAAATACCTTAGAGTGATTATAGACAAACACAAAAAATTAAACATGAGCGGAATATATAAGTTAATATGGACGCCACATAGCTTGTTACACCAAGAATATGTTTGCTTGTCTCAATTAATTATATCCTACTGTTTACCAGTATGGGGTGGAGCTACAAAGAATGAATCCAAGAACTAACGTCTCTATTAAAAGTTATGTTTTTCAAACCGTTCAGATATTCCATCGAAAGCCTCCTCCATAGCAGATCTCCTGACTTTAACGAAGTTATACGTCCTAAATATATTTCTTAAGATACACAAATCCTTTATCTACCTGTAGCTCCTTAAATACAAAAGGGGCACAAGTCGAAATACCAATTTTTACTGTAGCGCTTGTTAATGTTTTGTACATGATCTTTTTTAACTTCTTGTTTCATTGTGATTTACTATCACTAGTGTTTAGTATGATTAGATGCGTCTTTTAAATATCTAGTATTATTGTTTTTTTATTGAGATCTCTAGAGGTAAGAATGGAACTCTTATAGGATAAACCCTATGTTGTCCGTCTCTCTGTCTGTTGGACACCCAACACGCCCTCCCTCTCACTCAAAGTGCTCACTTACATCCGAGGCCTGCACTCAAATCTCGGTGCAGTCCACTACCACCATGAGACTGAAAAACTGCAGCTGCTTTTCCTTACTGAGACGCAGATCAGATGTCCGGCTGCCTCAGCTACCCAGGGTATACTCTCGAGCACAGGTTTGTACCTCGTGCCGGAGTCTGTGTGGACATCTGCATTCGGCGTCTAAGGAGCTTTGAGGGGTCTAGTTTTTGTATTTTATGGTTGCTGGTGGATACAGGTCAAGTACAAATCCTGTATGCCTGCGAGGGAACGTTACTAGATCTCACCCAGCTGGTAAACTGTGCCACGGGGGCATCTGATGTTGACTCCCAAACCGTCAATTTCTTAGACCTTTTGCTGACAACTCATCCGGACAGGCACTCAGTATCGGTTTCTGCACCGCTTGGTACATGGAGTACTTTATTCCGTATTCTGACGTAGCGATGAACGGCAGGTCTCGTCCGTGGTTTGGTGCTGAGTGCAGGCGCGCAGGCGGCATACACTGCCTGGGCTGAGGCTCGAGCGCATATGTCTCCGGATACTCGCAAATTGAAGAGAGCCTTTAACCTCGCCGCCAAGTCTTGCAAAAGGACACTACGCAGGGCTCGATTTGATCACATAAACTGGATTGACGCCAAATTGGCCTCTTACCCTCCTGAGAGTAAAGCGTTTTGGTTTTTGGCAAAAGCGGTCGAATCTTATTTCAGTAAGTCTTCGTTGCCACCGTTGCAGAAGCCAGACGGAACATTGGCCCATGCTGATAAGGAAAAAGCGAATTTGCTCGCTTCTTTTTTCGCGGCGAATTCACGTTTGGATACTGCAGGAAAAACACCACCTATCTCTCCCCGTGCTGACTACGCTATGGCAGAGGTGCGAATACATCAGAAAGAGATATAGTCCTGCGTAGATGTGCCCCCGACTGACAAGTCGGGACATCCTGAAGGAGACATTCTGTTCTCACGGACCTGTATCGCCTCTCACTGGAGACTGGTATTGTACCTAAGTCGTGGAAGCTTGCCAATGTGCAGCCCGTGCCCAAAAAATGCAGCCGCGCCGACTCTGACAACTACTGTAAAATTATGGAACGTGCATTGAACAAAAAGCTCCTTGCGCATGTTGAAGGTCACGATCTCCTCAGCGATCATCAGTACGGATTCCGCTGCGGTCGGTCTACTGGGTACCTTCTGGTGTATGCCACACAATTATGGCGTGAAGCCATTGAGAGACATGGCGAGGTCCTTGCTGTGATATCTCCAAGGCCTTTGACAGGGTTTGGCATGCAGGCCTTCTAAGCAAGCTTCCTTCATTTGGTATTCCGGTTGGCTTTTGCACCTGATTTTTTGAGTGGACGTTCAATCCGTGTAGTTATCGATGGCTACTTGTCTAATCTTCACGCTATCGACGCGGGAGTTCCTCAGGGATCTGTACTGTCCGAGACTTTATTCCTGCTGCATATTAACAATCTGCTTGTACCAGGTACCTTTGAGTAGCACAGATACGGATAGATATTTGTCAGAGGCAAAAGCCAACAGGGACGATATTCAGTCCTGCCGAAAGGCCATGTTTTTTTTTTATGTCATACGGTAGGCAAACAGGCAAGGAAAGTGGTCACCACTGCCTATAGACATAAGCAACACCAAGAGTATCGCTAATGCGTTGCCCACCTCTATAACACGTTGCTCTGGCAGCAAAAAGCAAATGCCACTCCACTGCCAAAGCCACGGTTCCCCACATCCCCACCCCATGGAGCACTGGAAACCTTACTCACCGGCAGAAACACAATACTACTTAAAAGAGTATTATTTAGCTGCGATATTCTGTAAGGTGGAGGTACTTCCCCAGTCGGGCGGCTCCAATTCGAACGAGATACCCCGCTATGCCCTACCTCTCTTAATTGATCGTTTGATCGATTGATCGTTTGGACAAAGCTCTCAAGGCAGTTTCTGATTGGGGCGAAAGCCAATCTGGTGGCGTTCAACGCAACCAAAACTCAGGCGTGCTTGTTTTCCGCCAAAAGGAGTCCATTCCATCTGACTCCAACTTTTCGTGATATTCCTGTGGAAATTACCGACAATCTAAAGCTTCTTGGTGTTGAGCTAGCTTTAAATCTCAACTTCGGTCAATACATCGAATCCAAAGCAAAGACTGCAGCAAAAAAACTTGGTATCCTCTCGAAGGTTAGGCGGTACTTCATTTCAAAGCAGTTGCTTCAGTTATATCAAGCACAAGTGCGATTCTGCATGGAGTACTGCTGCCACCACTGGAATGGATCAGCCAACTATCAACTGGCGGCTTTGAATTCAAAACAACGCTATAGCTGATTCATATAAGCTTTTATCTAGCGTAATGTTCCAATTTCATATTCGAAAACAGTTGTTTAAGGATACACGTTTTTCACGCCAGTCTATAAAATTTTAAAAAATTACTTTTCGATACAGCATTTCCCATACAAATTTCATGACAGCTGTAACGTAAAATAACTATTTAATCATTATGCAATACTTTTATTTTTTAAATTTTTGTCGGGCGTCGACACGGCGAAATGTAGGCTGAATACCTAAATGCCTTTGACAAATTCAAAATTTAAATTTTCCTGTTTATATTCTGTGTAATTATTTTCCCGCTAAACAAAATATTTTTTGTAATTGTTGTAATTTGTGTTTGTGAATGTTTTTTCTTATTTTAAGCAAATAAATAGATAAATGTGTAAGTAGTAAAGTGAATTTCCCGGCGCTTGATATCCTCGACGCGTAGATACAACAGAACTGTCTCGCAGCTTACTTCCAGCAAAGTTGAGAAAATTATAGGTACGATATTTTACCATAAAAATACGAGTGTAGATGAAGTAGTGTATACAACTGCATATAATTAGGTATTAAAACACTCGTGTCAAACTATTATAAACAGACACTCATGTTTTAATACCCCCTTTTATATGACAGTTGCATAAACTACTATTATCTACACTTATATCGTAATGTTCCAATTACGTATTCGAAAACAGTTGTTTAAGGTTACACTTTTTTCACGCCAGTCTATAAAATTTAAAAAAAATCCTTTATGATACAGCATTTCCCATACTATTTTCATGACAGCTGTAACGTAAAATAACTTTTTAATCATTATGCACCACTTATATTTTTTAAATTTTTGTCGGGCGCCCGGACGCGGCCAAATGTAGGCTGAATACCTAAATGTCTTTGACAAATTCAAATTTTCCTGTTTATATTCTGTGTAATTATTTTCCCGCTAAACAGAATATTTTTTCTAATTGTTGTAATTTGTGTGTGAATGTTTTTTCTTGTTTGAAGCAAATAAATAGATAAATGTGACAGTAGTGAAGTGAATTTCCCGCCGCTTGATATCCTCGATGCGTAAATACAACAGAACTGACTCGCAGCTTACTTCCAGCAAAGTTGAGATAATTATAGGTGTGAAATTTTAACATGAAAATATGTAGCCGAGTATGATAATAGTTTGATACTCATGTTTTAATACCCCCTTGTATATGCCAGTTGCATAAACTACTATTATAAAACATACAAAGTAACATAGGTAAACGATCTTTATAATACAGCCATTTGAGTATTTATTTATAATTCTTTTTTATATCCATTTGAAATGACACAATGATCGGTCACATAATTAAATAAATATTTATCCTTTAAAGATTGGACGGTGGTATGACGTACGATTGAATATAAAATATAATTAAATAAAACTACAAAATATAAAGTACACATAGATAAAAAAATACAATGCAAGTTTGTACTTAGCTCTGTGTCTGGCCTGGAGCAAAAAACCATTTTAGTAATTCAAATGGCACTCCCAACATTTCGCCGAAAAGCTGTTATTTTAACTCCAAGTTATACAATTACAATTTACTATAAATTTAAAGGGTGAAAATACTAACCAAAAACATCGAAATAGTTCTTACAACTAACTAATAGTTCAGAAACTAGTGAACAAGCATTTTGTTCGAAAATATTTGTTTACATTAAACAAAATATTTTAATTAACATAAAAACAGTTATACATAGTGAACACGTGTGCAGGTTTCATCACGATGTTTTCCGTCACGGTAATAGCATCGGTTAGCATTCAACTTATGTACATAACTCAGAAAAGAGTCATTGCTACATAATCGCAGTGGGAATCGAACCCGGACCTCTCGCTTAAGAGATATCTTAACCAATCCGTCACCGACGCTCCTGCTGGCTAGCTTGTGCACTTTATCGTATAGGCTTAAAATTGATAGGCCAGACCTATTGTCAAAGTCAGACCACCCCAAAGTTAGATATTAAAATAGATAGGCCTGTTGTCAAAGTCAGACCACTCCAAAGAAGTCAGATATTGCCAAATGATATTTTTCCATGAAAATTCTATTCCTTCTATTCTAAACAGGGACGAGTAAAGAAGGGAGATGCACGAGGAGTAAGACGCTTACTTACGCTAAGATAAAACTCTAAATCTAAAACCTGGAACATCCCCGCAATCAGTCTTTCTTTGTCTAAATTATCTATTTTTACCCGACTTCGATAGAAGGAGAGTTATGTTTTTCGACCGTATATACGTATATCTGTTTTTGTTACCGGATACTTTTCGAAGACTACCATGGAACTGCCCAATCTAATCGGCGCTCGGAGCCTCGGCGAAATGACACTGTTTTACAGTAGGTACTTGTGCTACATGGCATTGCTTTTTGCCAAATTTTATGATTCTAGGTCAGCGGGAAATAGGTTTTGATTGCCTTCCGAACGTCAAAATAGCATAAACAGCAGCGGAGCATTTTGACTGCTTTGATTTAGACATTTGATTTTTTTACAGCACCAAGGGATTGCAGACCTGAGTATTTGTTATTAATTTCAGTTTGATACCTCCAAACGTTCCTAAGAAAGAGGGTCTTGACAGACGGACGGACAACATAGTGATCGTATGAGGGATCCGTATTTTCTTTTGAGGTACCCTAAAAATTATACCACGTATAAAAATCCGGCACGACGGGCTGTACATTAAGTAATAACCGCTGTACTAAGATGTGGAGGTTACTTGATGATATCATCTTTAGCCGTAAACCATGTGGCCCACTTAAAATCAGTATAGAGATCGGAAAAGCATCTAGGCTCGGAACTTGAAACTGCGTCATTCTCGGCCACTCGACCATCACGGGTTTCATATGCTATTTTATGTAAATGCATATGATTTCAGGAACAATGTAATCGGGTTACACGTAAACGCATTATCTGGTTGAAATTACGTATTCCACTACAATGGAGAGCCAAGACTTTGCATAATCCTAAACAAACTTTGAAGTACTCCTCAAATGTCAAGAGCCTACGAGTTCAAGTAATTTCGACGCTCGCTGTTATGTTCACCGAAGTAAGAATTTGTATTAATAAAACGCCTAGTCTGTCATGCCTAAAAATGTCAAGTAGGTAACATTATTGTATTGTGTTTTACTTAAATTAGGATATCATGAGAATGAGACCAAAGAGAGACAGTATCTAATCAGTAGACCCTTTTGATAAATGTCAAGCGTAGGTATCCACATAGAAAGTAAATAAAAACACTTGCGATTTATGATGGTTTTATCGGCTATTACTCACGATGGGTTTTCGTTATGACCGTTCAGTTGAGCATGATCCGCTAAAACATTATGTGTGCCACTTTGAGCTAGGTTAGCGATAGTTGGTTATTGTATTAAACTTTTATTTTCAATCGAGTATTTAGTAAACCAATTACAATTGAAAATATACATATTACATAGTTTATACACTTTAATGTCCTTAAAAATTAAACAGTTTACTTTGGTCGTTTTACTATTCGCCATAGAGTACAGGGCTCTATTTTTGAACTTCTCGACTAGAACTAGAGTAGAACGATTTTCTATTTAGATTTCGCGCGTGAAAAATTATAATAATATGATGATGGCCATAACGAAAGCGAACGGTTCATAAATAGGAAAAATCAGCGTCAAGCATCAAAATGTTATATGCCCCTAATGTCGGCGGCAAATAATGCACGTCATCTTGTTCGGCTTCATTGAGTGCAACTCTTTCACACGTATGTAAGTGAATATGAAACTGAAACTAGTCGATGTGCATTATTTACCGCCTTGTCTCTTTATTCGTACTTATAAAAACGCAAGCCATGACCTAAAACTTTTCAGTCATGTCTTGTGTATTTAATAAAACTTTTAATGAAGTCTGTTCAATATTACGTAAATCAGGTGAACCATCTGATAGTGTGATTTATAATTATAGTAAGAATATTATGATAAAAAACCTGTGTCCTAGAACTCCTAGAAGGCATTTCATTCATATTCAGAAAATGTCATAAAATAAAATTTCATTTATATTAATGAAATTCCAATTAACAATTTTATCGAAGTTGGTAGAAGCGGCGCGTAGTGGCACGGCACCCCGCCGCCCGCAGGAAAGCAGCAGTCATACACGCGGGAATCGCTTTTACAAGTCGTAAATAGTGAAGTGGCGTGTAATGGAGTCAATCAGGGGTTCGCTGCGCTGGAACTGAGCTTGAGGCTCCGAAAATGCCTTTAATAATGGTACAGAGGTATAGAAGGGCTTTTTATACAGACGCCAGTTTTTGCCCACGAATTCGTCAACTATTGTATTTTCCCTTTAATTTGCCATGATATATTTTTCATGCCCTGGGTGTCGCAAAGACCATAAATCCTTTTTTAGCGGCAGTTTCTTTTTTATATTTAGCCTACGTACGTATTCTACGTACAAAATGTAATAAAGAATAACTTATGTTTGTCGGGTTGGAAATATCTACTCTTACATATACGGTGGATACAAAATGTTCCCGGTCTAACATAGAAACAGCAATTTAATAAAAAGTTGTTACATTGCCTGAACATGGCTATTTTCTATGTGAATTTTTGTTATTGCTGCCAACTATCAGCTGTTATATTAAAAAAATTAGACGACATTGGGATATGCAAGATAATTTTTTTTCATAACGACGAAATTAAATATTGTGTGGTGATCATTTATTTACTGAAAATGGAAAAGCGCCAACCGATATTCATGAAACATTGCAACCTGATTATTATATTGATTTCTAATGTGAAATTTGACACGGAGACATTGAATGATGACCCTTGCAGTGGACATCTTTTAATACACTTACAAATCGATCGCTGGCTAATAAAAATAATTAGCTAAGATCGTAGCGACGACGTAAGCCTCTCAACGGAAAGCATATTACGTTTTTGAACGAAAAGCCGGGTATGTGTACCGTGTGTTACCGGTAAGGCAGCGACTGGTGCCTACGAATATGTTTCTCGATAAGTGCAAGGTCGATCCGGGAAATATGTTTCTCTCAGTACGTGTTGATTCTACCTTGACCCAGAGGCAAAACTATAAAGCATGCAGTGGTAGCGGGAGAAACGTTGGTTTAAATGGAACCAACGTTTCTCCGCACTCCAACTCAGCACGAGTATGATTACAACTTATTTTTGGGGCTTCTGGGTAAAGTTGTTAATTGATTATGTGCCATATAACGTCACTCTGTTCGGGCCCCTACTACGCTGACTTCCTAAAAATATTGGGTGCCGTCATCCTTGAGAAAAGACCCAAACTTCTCGGTCGAAGCATATTTTTGTCCAAAACAATACCCCTTATTTCAGTTTCTAAAATGTTCTTCTACCTACTGTATTCTCCAAACTTGACTGTATTGACTATTATCTCCTCTCAAATCAGCAGAGGGAGCCTAAATTTGTCGAAAATTTTGAGAGTAAAGATTCAATGTTTTTCCCTTGGATCGAACCATTGAAGAAACTTTAAGAAAACCGTATTCTAATTCGAAGAGATTATGTGGAAAATTAAGCCTTTAAGCTTTTTATATATTAACGTAAGCGAAATTTTATTCTGAGCTAAGTTTCAATATCTCTCTTCTTTCAAACTTTTCCGGTTTTTCTACCTCCCTACATACCTACCTAATGAAAAGCTGTACTATAGCAACATCTACGATTCCTTTACATTTCGATTTTGTCATTTAATAATACATGATCATTGTAACAGTGAAGACAAAAGCTGACATAGCTGGTTATCTTCAAGCCAAGTATAACAAAGCAAGCAATGTTACTTGCCGGTAGGTAGAAATAACTAGAAAATGAAGTCCCATACAAACGAACTCCTCAGGTAAGGAGACCTGCAATCGACACCGACATATCCACCAAACCGACAAATGTACCATGATGTTCCACTCATTGTGTATGTTTACACAGAGAGAGTGACGTCAACCTTCTCTAAAAATGTTTACGTCAACTTCGCGGAATACAACCTGGTGGAAATTAACCCTGTTACGAGGAAGTGTTTGCGCTTCTGATACCTAGCTAATCCTTTCCTAGTGATGGATTATAAACGAAAAATATTAGGTAGAATTATTATTTTAGGTGTTTGGTGTTGTTAAATACCCAACCTACTTAATACTTAATAATAATAATAATATGTCTTTATTTCAGGCAAAAAACCCATATGTTAAACAATACATAATAATGAAATCATTGAAATAATAATAATTAAAATTGAGAATACAATAAAAATAAGTTTAAATAAAATTGTCAATCCTACAGCTAAAACACAATTAAAAACTTCACTAATAGCCATTAGGTCAATCACTGGTCATTTTCGATTCGCACTGCTGTGTGCAGAGAGCCAGCTACGGTAGATAGCGGTGTCCAGGTACTCACCCATCGTGCGGACTTATGTCTTAACTGCGACGATTGTGTCGTCTCCATTGTCAACTGTCCGAAACAGCATTTTTGGGGTTCTGTAGTAAACCAAGGAACCCTTATAGCTTCGCCATGTCCATCCGTCTGTACGTCCGCGGCTTATCTCATAAACTTATAGTACTAGATAGCTGAAATTTAGTACGGTTATACATATTAATCACGCCGATAAACTTGTAAAGAAATATCCTTAAAATTCCATCCCTTATTTGGATACCTCTCCTACACGTTAAGCGGGCCATGGAATTTTTTCGGAGTATTCCATTGTGTGGGAGTGTTGTTGGATAAGTCTTTTGAAATCATTTCGGGTACCTGAAGAACGTTTTTAGATTAAGTTTGCCGTTTTCGATATATTTAGCTCCAAAGTGAAATTTATTTTGTTAGAAACATGTTCCCCGCCCCCCCTCTAACTGCTAAACCGTAATATTTGGATCATCATCACAGCCCGTAACAGTCCACTGCAGGTCTTAGGGCCTCTCCCACGAAAGGGGAGGTTATTGCCATAATCTCCACGCTTGGCAGGCGGGACGGAGATCGCAGTATTTAAATATAACAATGGAAAATGCTGCTGCCCATTTTCCAGACTATGGAGACTCTTGATCTTTTGCCTCGAAAACATTTGTCGCCTTGTACGACACCCATGAGTATAAAGGGTTAGTGCTATTCTACTATGCCGTATACCAAGTTAAATATACCAGTTTTATAAACCCTACTTGTACTGTTGTGCGTGTACATGGGACTCCAAACACCATGTTTAGAGTCAAATCGTAAACATCTGTCCTCACGATTTCTAAGTATCAATAAGTAGGTATATGATTTTTTTGAGATAAAATATAATGGCGACCGAGAAATCAGTATTCAAATCTCTTTATCTTATATTAAATAATGTCCAAAAATAAATTGTGCTTATTCGTTAAATATGCCATTTATTAAATTTTAACAAATTAATCTTTTGATTTATTTTTCGTTACAGTTGAGCCTCAAAGACTCTTAATCAGATTATTCACAAAAATTTTACTCTCCTTTTTGTTATTTTCGATTTATGATTCTTCACATAATTCTTTACATACTCTAAACAACCTAATACTTGTAAGAAATACAAAGGTGAACTTTTTCATTTTATTTCTTTAAAAAGAACAGTTTAAAAACATCAAAAACGTGAACGCAGCCAGCCTTATGGGCACCATACCCAACAGTGGCAGTGATCTAGGGGATATTTGTACATATAGATTTTTAGATTAGGGTTGTAGGGTTATTTTAATTTTAATTACTTAGATAATTATGTTCATTTATTTAGTTTACTATTTTTGGTGTTGCCCTTTTTTAATAAATATAGTTCGATATTGAAACGTGATAAAACATTGAATTTTATTATATCTGCATCAAAGATTTTACGGAAATATTTAAAATCTTTACATATTACAAGCCCGAAAAAAAACGTGTTTCTTGCTTTAGATTTATACATTTCTGATAAGAATTTTAATTACATAGTTTCGGAGCATGTCCTCTATCTCGGAGCAATGCGTAAGTTTTGTCTATGTGTCTTATACACGATATTTTGCAAATAACAAATAAATATATTCTAAGCAACCTAGAAATTTTATTCCTATAAAAATCCGCTGAGCTCGTCAATTGCTGACAGTGTCAATTGGACCCAGTTACGGTTGGGTTAAATCTCTTAATAGTTGTGGCGTGGGAGTAACCCTTTAGAAAAACTGCCCACATTGCATAGAGCTTCGCAGAGGTTCGCCAATGAAACATGCCCACTAAGCCGTCTGGCTGAAGGTACAACAATCTGTTAATGGTAATTTGATGATGTACCCCGCATTTGTACGCATCATCGTTAAAATGTGTGACTAAACGCTATTGCGGCGAGGAACAAAGTTATAGCCAAATAATTGGAATTAAATAGAATTACAGAATCATCGTTAGTCAGCGTTTGGATACCTTGCACTCATTGCCCCGGCAGCCCTAGTTGGCTGTAACAACAATGCTACAAATACACAAATAAGTTTACAATTACGGGTAGGGCTAACCTGATTTATCAGCGACATGTGTTTACATGGTTGTATTTCCAAGAGTTCGAACTTCTAATGTCGTACAGTAAGCAATCTGAGAGCAAGCTTTGTTTTACATAAAAAGGAATACTAGTCTACTATTACTCTTTATGACACAGCTATAACCATAAATATCCATTTATATGGTTATTAGTTTTCGGTTTTAGATTATGAGAGTTTAGCTGTAAAATTTATCCCACAGATTGTAGTCAAGTTCTAAAGTCAATGTCAATACTGGAATTTTCCGATACCAATCGCTTTTATTGTTTATTGGACAGAATAAAGGATTAGCTTGGCATCACGAAACTTGTTAAAAGAAAGGGCATCGGGGCTTCTGGGAATCCCTCTGACGTTCGGTTAATGTTGATTCACAGTAGTGTTAAATATTTAATTTCAGGACACGGTAATTTGAGACGAGTCCATTTGTAACGAAAGCAAGTTACATACTACGCAATGTTATGCAAGAATACGTTACGGTAAAGACTACTTAAAATACATAACGGCACACTTGTCACCTGAGATCAAATTGAATAGATCACTTGCTCCGAGGCTATATTTTTTTTATGCGTGACGCTGATTTTACCTATTTTTGAACCGTTCGCTTTCGGTGTTGCCAATCAATGTAATTTTAAAATTATGGAATTTTTCATGCAGAAATAAACCGTTCGACTCGTCAGGAGCGGTAGAGACCCCGGTCCTATAACAAACCGAGTTGAATAATCATCAATGATAATTTATCTTGCATTAAAAGCAAAATAGAATGCTTTGAGTACTTAAATATAAAATAAATGAAGAAAATAAATAAAGGAAATTAAAATTTATTTTTTCTTCACGCAAAGGAGTCTCGAAGGAACGGTAGATTTCAAAGGAAAGAGGATTATTGTCATTTAAAAACAACAAGGCGGTTTCCTAAGGTATTTTCGATATTAAGTCGTCACAGAGGATTCGATATCAAACATCTTTAATGGGGAGAAAACATCTTTGTGTTACCAGAAGATATGCGCAGTCAGAGGTAGTGAACAATAGAAGAGCGGTCTTATAACAACTTCGAGAATTTGATAGGCTTTATTATCTATAGGTTGATAGGCTCAAGTCCTTCATTAGATTGTTATTGTGGATTGATAGTGAATACATATTTTAATTTGAAGCTTTTGAACCTGTAATATTACAAAAGTATACCGAATCCACTTACTTTATAGGGTTCCACAACCAAAACAATGTTACTCAGACTCCGCTGTTGTTTGTATTGTTTAGCCTTGTCTGCAAGTCTAGCTTAACTAGGCCGGTTTTACAAAAAGGAAAGATATTAGTATATCGAAACCTACCTAAATCGATATACACGTGATTCATACGTGACCCGTGATAATGATATTTGAGGCCAATGTTCTTCCTGTATTTTGCTTGTGAGTTCGTCATCCGAGATCACGGCGGGTTAATAAGCGGTTAACATGCTCAAGCGAGTAGAAAACGTGTATAATCACCTGCAGGGTAATGTACTAGGAATGATATTGTAATTAAACAGTAAAACTGACAACAAAATTAGCTTCTTGTAAATATGATACTGGCTAGGGTAGGACTAGGGTTTTTGCAAGTCCTATAGGGCTTAAAAACCCGAGACTTTTATTAAAGACCTACACAATATCCGTATGGAGTCTTTAAATGGACATAATTTCTACTGCTTAAAATAGGTAAGTAGTTAACGAGTAGAAAATATATACTTTACAACAACAATTTAGTGCGGCTGCAACAACAATAGAAAAAATGGCTCGCAATTGTCACTGTATTGCAGCTGCACGATGCGGTTTCCCATTTATACGGCGTTGATGATGTACATTGGAGCTTGTAGCACTTTTTTATATTATACGGCAGACAAACAGGCAAGCAGGTCACCTGTTGGAAAGTGGTCACAGCCTATGGACATCAGCAACACCACTTACAAAGCTTGTATCACTTACAAAGTTTCGCATTAGTATTAATAAGTAATTATGTCAACATAAAAATAAATGCCCTAAAATGTGTCCTATGCCGCTACGTAGCGATACAAACAGTCTGCATTGTTCTTTACTAAATATCCCTAAGCAGCTAAACCTCCAAAATGGGGAAGGGAACCCTTTGTCTACGCCTCCGAGTCATTATCAAGCTCATCCAAATATTTGAAGTGAGAAACTTCTTTATAACAGGCTATAAACGGCTTGTTGACAAACTCGTTTGCGAGGTTTAATTTAAAAATTGCCATTAAAATGTTTTAGCGATCCACTTTCGGATGGTGACGTATGAAGGTGAAGTCGTCGACACGCAGCAGAATCCCGGTGGCACGACTTCCAACACGGTAATGTCAATTTTAAACTTTACCGGAGCAATAAGTACGAAATAAAACAGTTTTCAAATGATTTTTTTTCATAAGCTTATATCAAACGAACCTTATCTCGATGAGTCTATCATGCATAGTTTAAGAGTGCCTATGATCACCCTCTGTCAGGTGGTCATAGGCACTCTTAAATTATTATTAGACCTTAAATATCACCGAGGGGATTAGTACCTACTAATCAAGACCATTCCAAAGACCCCAATCACGATATTATCTTTCTATATCTATACGGGTTATCTTGTTGCGTTCATTAGTATCTATGACCACCTTCTGACTCCATCATTACACCAGCTCCATGGTACCATATTACCATTGTCATCCACGTTACAAAGATATACCAAATATAACCTTTTTTTTTATTAGTGTAGCCAGGCATTTGATCGCTATCTCTCCTTTTGGTAAGTGACGATGTTGTCGAAGATAGACCTTGACTGTTTAGGGACAGCCTATTCCTTCTAGCCTTGAAGCATCCAGATTATAATGATCAGGGAATACGCTCGCAGGCAACGAATTCCATTCCTTTACCGTTCAATCGAACGCCGGGAAGTGGGTCAACTTAGGCTTGCAAGATTTGACCCGAACACAGATACATACATACAAACATTGCAAGTTAAGCAAAAGCTTGTTGAAATAAGAAAGTGGTACCTAGTCAAACATTTTAACATAATTAGTCTATGACCTAGGTATTTTTTTTCACATTTGTTAAAAAAGTAGTGCCTACAACAAATCGCAAATAATAATTCACTTAAGAGTTATTAAATTTAGCTTTTCTTATAATATTTATGGAATGGAATATGGACTCATACGTATTGTCCAGCTTTTTGCGCTGATAAGTCTGTGAGTAAAATTACTGTACAGACCGAGACGTAAGCCCAAAACCATTTACTACGAAACCTCCAAAAACATGTCACATTCATTCGTATGAAATACCACCTCAGTGCTGAAATTTCGGGCTACAGACCACTAGAATACCTACATTTTTTATTGAAAAGTGTCTCATCATCAGGTTCCCAGGAAGCGATCAGACCCCATGCGTGCGCGGCCCGTTTCGCCGCGGATTAACGGAAGCCAATAATAAGGCTTTTAATTGTCACTGTTATCGCTTGTGTTTGCCAAACCATAATCGCAGCTCGCCATTCATATCCCACATAGTTATTAAAGCCTATCTTGACACATGGCGTAGATAAATTTCGACATACCTTGTCGGGTAACATACTCGTGTTGTTTGCCATCCCACTAATGGATAGATATTGTACAGCAATTTTGGCAAAATGCAAAGCAATTACTTCAATTTCTACGAAGGTGGGCCCGGCGTCGCTGCGCGGCCGTCGCCTAATTCACTAACGAGACCCTTTCGGCGGCTGACTTCGCAAATAACGCAATTATACCCACCAAACTACTCCGCCGTTGTTGATAATAGTTTTAATCTGGCAAGGACACGGTTGCGTTTGTTTTTCTTCCGGATTAATTTTAGTCTATTATGTTGGGGTCTGTTTTTTCTTAATTGTTTGATATGACAAATCCTGGATCATGGTCAAGACGGGTCCCGAGCCCTCGTGCGAGAGCACAACCGGGACATTAACGCCAAGGTGATAATTTTTTTTATCTTAGCGTCTTAAGCGTATAAGCAAGATTGGAAGGTTTGTAGCTGCTTTTTATCCCCTGGTAAGAGACTAGCTTGTGTATCTTGCAGCACAAGTAAATAATGAAAAAGGTCTTTTACCCACATCTTTGTACTATCTGTGTTTTTGTAACGTAGCAAGTGGAATATTGTGGTATCTGCCTAATCTTACGGAAAAAATTTAGCATGTATGTACTCTACGCTCATAGCTTCATCTACAAGGTGAAACAGAGACATCAGGTCGTGGATGCCATACAAGTCAAGTAGTAATTAGTATCCAGATATAGAACTAAAGATTTCAAACTAGACACGATCGAAGTCGGAAGCCTCTGACCATGATTTTGGGAATGCAAAATGATAATAATATTTAAAAATAAATAATCACAACGACAACATTTTAACATAGAAACAATATTCAGCTTACAAAACAATTAAAATAATTTTGAGCCATGCCAAAAGTTGATGTCCGCCCCTTTTCAAACTTTCTTGAGACATTTCATCAATTTATAATACTTCGCTATCACCTTGAATTGCTATGGAGACAGACAAAGGTAACAGACAGTTGCTAATAATAAATCTGTATATCTCAGATGTACTCCAAGATATAACTTTCACAATATTGCCCTTATATGACATAATTGTGAAGGTCAGAATTGGACTAATAGAGAGACAATAGCGCGCCTCTATTTTTCTTAGACCATTCCATTGTTTCACATGTTATTGAATGAGCCTTGAGCCTTCATGGGAAGAACATACTCACGGGTCCACAATCATCATAGACCCCATTGCTGGGCACGGATCTCCCCCAGAGATCTCCACAAAGGCCGGTCCTATACGTTCCCCATCCAGCTGGCATCTACGATGTTTACCATCGTTCACAATGTTGACGCGTCATTTACTCTTAGATGTCAACTATTTTTGTAAGACCTTATTATAACCCTTGATATTTTAAGATTGACCGAACACCTCCCAAACAGACTTCTAAATATACGACCTATGCGTTACGAGTGTTTACGCTATGTGGGCCAAACAACGTTTACAAACAAAAAGAATCAGTAGATTTTAAGAATGTAAGGATTTTTTCGATAGGATCATAAAATTTTTACAAACGAGCAAACCGCATGGAATGTGGTAAATGTTCGCCTTTTTCACGGTTTCTTATTGTAAAAAATGCGTAACCGCAATTGCTTTGTCAGGACTATTATGCCTTGTCTCATACCTATGATCACGCTGACAACCTTATCCTTCCAACCGGAATAAATCATTAATACGTAGATAAGGCGGTGATTCGGGTGGACACTTCAGGTTTGGCAGATACCTGCCACGAGGAAAACTTTTAGCGTACAGTATATAATTCATAGTAATTATTAATTTGTAACCACCACATGAATAGACACATACACAGAAAATGTATTTATGACAGAATTTATCAAGTATCGGGTGTGTCACAAACAACATATTCTGCGAAGTGGATTTCGTTTAGTAATTCCAGAACAATAGCGAGTAACCAAGCGAGTTTTATATAGAACTAATTACGGAGCATACAAGGTAAATGATAGAGGATCTTCGATAGACGATTTCTGCAGAAACATCTTTTATTATTATCATAGTTTACAATTTGAAACTAGTGATACAGTGGCGAAACAGCACCTAGTAATTGAATAAAGTAATGGGAATTGACCTATACAAAAAGATCCGTTACCTACATTATTCTTAATTCGTACGCCTGTCAACGGGTGGTCAAGGGACGAGGAAAATTCCTCTCGGACGCGACTTTTAAAGTTACGCATCGTAAAGTTGTATGGGGTTACGTAGTGCTACGTGTCTATTGCCGTAGGCCGCTACGCGCGTAGCCAGTAGCGGCGTAGCACCAACGTAGACCTCTTTAATTTGATTTGTGAGTTTAAAGAATCGTACCTGCAACTATAATTTTACTCAACTTTATAATTTATTTGTTCCATTCTAATTACTTGCCATACCATTTCCAACAACGTCACGTTGGATTTCTTATCATTTTGCCAATCGTTTGACAATACAATATCAAATTATTCAACAGCCCGATCAAGTAGGTATTTGTGATTATACATTTTTTAGGTTGTATCGCTACACTGAATATAAGTAAAATAATGTAACTGATTATAGTAGTTAAGACCACGTAGCCTGTTTACTGTACTGAGGGCTGACCGTATCTTGTACGATTTTTTGTATTACATAGTGACAACGAATAAATTACAACCTAGGTATATTATTCTTGGCCGTGTGGTGTCCGGCAAAGTAGAATAGCACCAACCCTTTACACTCATGGGTGTCGTACAAGGCGACTAATGTTTTCGAGGCAAAGATCAAGAGTCTCCGTAGTCTGGAAAATGGGCAGCAGCATTTTCCATTGTATTATTTAAACTCTGCGATCTCCAACCCGCCTGCCAAGCGTGGAGATTATGGCAATAACCTCCCCTTTCGTGGGAGAGGCCCTAAGTCCTGCAGTGGACTGTTGTGGGCTGTGATGATGATATTATTCTGAATATTAATTATTTCAATTTTTTTAATATTAAGCTCGAAAGTGTAAAAAAATCTATGCATATCATATAAATGTACCAACATACATATTAATGATCATAATGTAATTGAATTGTTTTAAGCAATGATTCATGTATTCTCTAAAACTTTCGCGTCTTAGAGAATACAACGCAAATATCACTAGGATCAAGAACCATCACAGAGGAATCATACATATCACTAGGATTCCCATAGAGTATTTACGTATCTTATTTCATTAAAATGTGGAGTAGACCCAATGTTCCTTATCACGATGACACAGATACACCCTTTCAAATATTTGACACCTGGATAAGGTTTGGCAAGGTTTGTTTTCAAGGTAAATTATTTTGCCATAGGTACCTAAATTCTATAATAGATTTTATCTACACTCATAGCGTAATATTCCAATTACATATTCGAAAAAAGTCGTTTAAGGATAAACACTTTCATGCTAGTCTATAAAAATTACTTTGATACAGCATTTCCCATACTATTGTCATAACGGCTGTAGCATAAAAAAACTTTGTAATTATTATGCAATACTATTTTTTGTCGGGCGCCCGGGCGCGACGAAGAAAGCTGAATCACAGCTGAATACCTAAATATGTCATTATCAAATTAAAATTTCAAACTGTCCTGTTTATATTTGTGATTGTGTAGTATGGAAGTATTTTACCGCTAAACAGAATATTTTTACTAATTGTTGTATTTTGTGTTACTGAAAGTTTTTTTCCTGTTTGAAGCATTTATATAAATATGAATGTAGTGAAGTGAATTTCCCGCCGCTTGATATCCTCGACGCGTAGGTACAACATAACTGACTCGCAGCAAAGGTGAGAAAATTATAGGTACGAAATTTTAACGTGAAAATATGTGTGTAGATAAAATTGTGTATACAACTGCATATAATTAGGTATAACAACACTCGTGTCAAACCATTATCATACTCCTGTTTCAATACCCCCTTTTTCATGCCAGTTGCAAGTTTGATATTACGATGTAGTTTATTAAATTACACATATTACACGCAATTACATGCTCAGGGCTGGTGCAGACTCGCCGACCTGTGTCCAAATTATCATTTTCAAGGTCCAATTTTTCAAGGTTTTTGCGGGGTTGGCAAAGCGTGAAGCCCCTGCCACTGCCAAAGCCCTTAGGATAAAGTAACTCCTTACCATATATTTGCCACTTCAGTGGTAAAAAATAATTATCAAGCTTATCGCCACCATTTTGATTATTTTGACCTTGACATGTTCACAATTCAAATGTAGTGAACAACTACGAAAGGATTGAAAAATGGTGTCCAAGTGCCTGTACGGTTGTGCGTCGTTAAGGCTCTCGGGCCACGGCTCACCTACGCAACGCGCCCATATAAAACCGCGGCGGACGGCGGACCGCTCTCATTTGCTACACCACCAGCGGCACCTCAGCACCACAGCTGGCCAGTGTTCATCACCGCGAAGACTACACGTGAGTACGATCTCCTTGCACGTCTTTTAGTTTTTCTGTCTGAAAGCAGAGTGGAGGATGCGTGGATTCGTTTTTGTTTGGAACGTTTGTAGCGATAAATGTTTGGTTTATGTTTTAGTTTTGAGGTGGATATTTTATTTTATATGATTTTCAAATATTTAAATTGCTGGTTTTGTTGGTTTATTTATTCGATTAGAGATTAACTGTACTTAAAACTTGAGTATTAAATAAGGTATGGGATAAAATTACATTCGCAAACAAGGCTTCATTTCAGTGTAATAGTAAGAAGTTGTTATCGAATTTACACACGGAAAATATATTAGCCTGTGTAGCCTGTATCATCCCAGTCCCATTAGATACTAGTCAGAATTTCTTGTGAATGCGAGGCTTCTGATACACTTGTCATAATAAGAATAATATTTTTTATTCGTATAAAATCATATCACTCAACATTCACAGGCGCGACAAAAAGTAATGTAAGATTTATGAGTTTTGCTGTAAGGATGGATAGTGGATAATAATTAAAATAAATCAGAATACGTTTTTATTTGTATTTATGGTGAAATATTTTATAAAGATCAGATAACCCCAGGCTTAGAAATAAAACGAATAAAGTATAAAAAAAAAACTAGGTCTGTTTGTGTTTGCTCTGTAAAGAGATAAAAAAGTATTTTGGAAATTGCAAAGTAATTTCGTACCCAAACTAACTCTTTTGATCTGTGAAGGGTCCGTGTTTTAACCTCATAAGGCCTTTTTTAAACTGTAACAACAGCCTATCGTCGTCACCGTGTACTCTTCAAATATTTGCCGATCGAAACAGGGGAAAACAAAATCTTCAAAACCGAAATAAGAGGGACGTAGAATTGTTATCTCCCTTTCTCTGTGTCGCTTTAATTTATTTTTTGTTTTCTTCATACGTTACGGTTTCCTGTGTTTAAGTCAGTTCAGTTATTATACTTAGACAACTTAAGTAGGTGTATAATTTAAGTAAGTGACCGCGTCACTTCGAGCGCTTCGGTACTGCAATCGTTTGGAATCGCCATTCGACCGGCAACTTTTACTTGTTGGCTTATATGTAGTGTAGATGCATTCTTCTATTTTTACTACATTCCACAAATGCTTTAAATTATAACCAATGTTCAAATTAAATTTTCTATTTGGTACGTGAAATAAAAATGTGCGAAACACTACAATAAAAATAATAAGGATGCAAACTACTTAATCATAAAAGCCAAACGTTGTAGTTGATTAATCTAGTGTACGCTTCTATGGTAAACAACGCAGGTTATTCGTGCTCTTAATCCCATAATTTACAAATGGCCGTATGGTGTCCGGCTGATTACAATATTGCACCCTCCGACGCACAGGTGTCATACATACAAAGCGACTAACATCTTTAAAAAGACATAACGGCATAGACATAAAGACTAGAGTAAATGAGCTGTTCCTAAACTACTTTCTAGTCTACTAGCTTCATTTTCGCCTGCATCATCACTTACCAAGGTACCACCAGGTGTGATGGCTAGTTAGATTTTGCAAAATCATTAGTCGCTCTATACAAATAATACTAATACCCCTAATACTTACTAAGGGGAACCTTAATGTCCTTAGACTAGAACACTGCGATCTCTAACCCGCCTGCCAATAGTGTAGATTATGACAAAACCTTCCAATTAAAACGGACTTACAATTATAGATATGGGCCGTCGATGGATAATTAAAATTTTCTGAATCATTTATAGAGTAACACTATTTCAAATAATAAAAATACCTACCGAAATATCTATTTAATCCTTCGGAATATGTTGCCACAAACAATTTTATCGTCATTATCATCCGAGTGGTCATTCCGGGCTTCTGCCAGGGTCCGCTTCTTTCTCCTCCATTTCGTATCGTTAGCGGTTCAGCTCATTACGTAAAACATAATACCTACATTAAAATTACTTTTTTAGTTTACTCTTTTTTGCCATTTTCGTTTTAAAAAACTTTCCTGTCCTTTAATTTTTAACTGAAGGATCGGCTAGACTCAAGACAGAGTGGACGCTAAAACTTTTATCCCTCCGGATGAGTCTTTCCTTTTTAAAACTTGACACTTACCTCACCCTAGGAATGTAAGTACAAGACACGAGCAAAAAGTATTGCTTGCCCATTTATGTATGTAATGTTTAAGTTGTAAATGAAATTTTATAAGAAGTAAGTGTTGCTAATATCGTTTATTGGTAATAAACTAAGCAAAGGAAATTCCACCATGGACTCGGCTACCAGTAATTAGTACTGCACACACTCTGCAGCTAGCTGTAGAACTTTACAATTAAATTCGCTGAGAAAACGGATAAGAGTTAATTGCCCTCAGTTATTTGTATGGATATATATTTTACTAACAAACATGGATAATTTTTAGAAGAACATTGTAATGAACACAAAAAGTTTTAAATTTAAATTTTATAGTAAAATATTACAGCAAAAGAATAGGAAATCTAGTAAAACTTTGAACTTTCTTTCAGCTTTGTAATAAGTCACCGTTGTAATAATGTTCTGAGTAATATACAACTGCGTAATAACCAAGAAATGCAACTCGCAGAAGCATAACATTAATTAATTTATATAAGAGCATTCTCGTTCTGCAAGTCAATAGGCAACTTATGCTATTCTAAATTTAAGAGTTGATATTTTATTAATGTAAATGTAGCAATATATGTTTATAATATTACTAGTGGAGCCGGCGCGACTTCGTTCGAGACACCTTCTTTACCACTACCTACCCCTTTTTCCTTGCATACAAACCTTCCTCTTGAATCACTTTATCTATTGTTGAAAACCGCATTAAAATCCGTTGCGTAGTTTAAAAGATCTAAGCGTACGTAGATACAGACGTCGGGATGGGATTTGGTTTTATACTATATATAGTTACAGATGTTTATTGGGCTCTCCTCAATAACAAAAAATGTTTATCGACAGTAAACAACCACAGTGCATTGTTCCCGAGCGGCATAATGCTTTTAATCCTGAATATTAGAGTCCCATGGGAAATTTAATGCTTCTAAAGTTTTACGTATTTCATCCTGGGTACAGTTATATTCTGTGATCCAGGCGGAAAACGGGAACGTACGAACTCTTTTTAGAATAGCAAAAAACCGGCCAAGATGGTGTCGGCCCACGTGCATGTGGGGTTTCGTACTTGCCTGTCATAATATTATAATTGCTTAAAAGGACTTATCGACAGGTACAGGTTGACTATGCATATTGCAAAGTTTCAAATGCACCTATATCTAACTTATTTCTATACAATTTGTATGAACACTTACTCGTTCACTTGAGTCCACTTAACTACGATAGTGTTTCTTTTAGCTTCGTTGTATTATGTACTACTAGCTACATGCTCCAGCTTTGCACGGGTAATAAATAACCTTAACAAATAACACACCTAAACCTTCCTCTATTGGTGAAAACCGCATGAAAATCTGTCCAGTGGTTTTCGAGTTTATCGCGAACAGACAGACAGACAGAGGCGTCGTGGGACTTTATTTTATAATATGTAGCGATTATGATAGTGAAAATTCAACGCGCATAATTTAAATTTTACAACGATGTCAGCGTGATTGATATGTAGGTACAATGGCAACAAATTTTAGCTCTCTAGTTAAACCAATAGTTTGTGTTTAACCTCCGACTACCAGACAGACATGGCTTTTACTAAACGAGGTAACCCTTACTTACCATTCTCGTATAGTAAATTTTTATAGGTACCGCCAAATACCGTATATTATGGAGAAGCTATACGGGTCTCTTATTTTACTAAAAAATGACGCCCCTACCATTATCGTCTCGTCTATTTTTGTCTATACTAATATTATAAAAAGAAAAGATTTGTTTGTTTGTTCCAAAAATATTTAAACAGCCGATTTTAAAAATTATTTCATTATCTGCAAGCTACATTATCAGCAAGTAACATTTTTCCCGAAATCCAATGTGGGGCCGACGGGAACGGGTCCGGAACGAAGAACCCAATTCACGCAGACGAACTTTTTAGTTTCGCATACCAAGTTAAGTCCAAATTGTATTTAGCTCAGGAAACGGATTGAAAGAATGGACTAAGACTAGAGGGTTTCGTTTACCAGAAACCTAATTGGAGATAGTAATTAACAATTCTGCAACCCCGCATTGTTAAGGCAAGGTAAAATGCAATTTAAACTTGTTATCACTCAGTTTTATATTTTACATGCCTCACGCTTAATTACCGTCTAGCCATTAATCTAAAATAGCTTATGCTGAGTTTATGCACAGAAACTTGTTAGTGTCATCTCCGTAGCCTATACTAAACTAAGTCACTTAGCAATTTCTGTCAGTTATCAAAACTTTATATACATGAGAGTGCGCGGTAATCCAATAGTATTCAGGGACATACGGAAAACATGGTTAGTAGTTGCTCTAAGTGCTGTAGTAAAGAACTTATCTGAGACTTAAAAGGGATACTCTTCTTAATAGGACTTTTACAACTTTATGGTATTTGTAACATGGTATAAAATAGGATCCATGTATTGATTTTTTCATGCCAAAAATCTAAATTGAAACCCTTTCGACTCGAAGCGAGGGATTCAAAAATAAAATTTAAAATTTCAATATATCTTACGTTGTAGTCTTAAATAAAATGTAATATTGGTTAAGAATATCTAATATTAGTTTCATCTTCCCTTTCAAATACATTTCCTTACCATCAATCTTCATATTATTCGGTGTTTATTACGTGCCGCTGCTATTACAACGAAAATCTATACATTTCCCACAGGAATGGAACCATTAATAAACAAATATTAAAAAAACGCTGTATATAAAATTAACATTCAGTAATCACGGCTTTAAGGTTCTAGTCCCGTTGACTTTAAGGACTGCGATATATAATAAATGTTAATTTTTTGTATATTATTATTTATGTGCCAATAAAATCAGTCAATCTCTGAATCAGGTTGTATAACTCTGTCAAGCTTAAGGAATTCGCCGTGGTTTATTGGTTTGTATTAAAGTGGCAAACAAGGCTGGTGGTGACGTTTGCTATACCAGGGGTATCCCGTTTTGCTGACCCTGTAAAAACCGTTTCACCCGGTTCTTTGCTTTCTTGAAGAACTCTTGCATTTTCCAGTGCAGCTCTCTAGAGAGCTCATTATATAATCTAAATGTGCTTGCATTGTTGTATTCCGGTTTCAAGGATAAGGTTGCCAACGCAATTTATAGGCATGAGGCGTTCCATCTTAGTAGTTACAAAGACAACCCACTTGCGATTATGCATTTTTGTTATCTAATTGCAAAAGTCGTCGATGTTACCGGCGACAGTTACTGCTTATCATCGTTGGCTGTCTGTTCGCTTTATTACCAAATATCACAGAAAACAACCACTTGCATTTCTGAAATTTCATATAAAGGTAGACCGTTATCACAATCTGTAGGATTGTTTATTTTCGTGAGTTGTGATTAATATTATTAAATAATGGGCAAAATAATAAAAAGGAAGTGAGAGAGATAATTTTCAGCATGATTAATAATTTAGTCAAACTAAAAGTACAAGTTCGAGCCAAATAACTGAATGTTTACAAGAAGGACTGACAAGGACAGATTATCCCCAGATTATTGCCATATTCACATTTTATAATTTTTACAACTGTCAGTCAATACGGACTTATCATGGTCCTATTATATTTGGGGGGGTTTATACGTCGCCGCTTCCAAGTCACGTACCTGTCGCATCCGAAAGGAATCACGCCTAAATCACGCAGCTTACCATATTGGCGCGCGATTTAGAGGCGGTGACTAGGCGGGCACGAAGCGACCGCTGCGCGATTGTTTCATCATCATCATCACAGCCCGTAACAGTCCACTGCAGGACCTAGGGCCTCTCCCGCGAAAGGGGAGGTTATTGCCATAATCTCCACGCTTGGCAGGCGGGTTGGAGATCGCAGTGTTTAAATTTGATAATGGAAAATGCTGCTGCCCATTTTCCATACTACGGAGACTCTTGATCTTTTGCTTCGAAAACATTAGTCGCCTTGTACGACACCCATAAGTGTAAGGGGTTGGTGCTATTCTACTCTGCCGGACACCACACCGCCAATTGTTTACAAATAATAAAATAAGCTTTTTGTCATAAGAATAGAAAAAAAAAAACAAAAAGTTAAAGAATGGTGCATGGGTATCCAGAAGAATTTCGAAAATTTAGTTTTCCCTCACACCGTAGTTTGAAGCTCACATCTACTTTTAAATACATCGGTACTTATTTGTATGAACAAATAACACCTAGACCCGTAACACAAATTAAAATTTATCATTTCAACTTCTACTCGGCCGGCAATCGAACCCGGGACCTTAATACTGATCTAATCATCTTGAAGTTTATCCGTATTTCATATACAAATTATATGTTTTGTTACTGGGTAATCCTATGCTATAAATATCCTAAATACCACTTTATTGGAAATACACCTTTTAAATTAATTTATCGCTGGAATCGCCCACCTACCCATTTTAATCTAAATTTATGCATCAATCAATTAGTAAGTATGCCAAATAAGCAAACATCATAACGGATATTATTAGGCTGTGTGGGCACCGTAAGCCCGGCCTGGGCCGTGTGGTGTCCGGCAGAGTAGAATAGCACCCCTTACACTTGTCGGTGTCGTACAAGGGGACTAATGTTTTAGAGTTTCCGTAGACTGGAAAAGAGCAGCAGCATTTTCCATTGTTATATTTACAACACTGCGATCTCCAACCCGCCTGCCAAGCTTGGACATCGTGGCAATAACCTCCCCTTTTGTGGGAGAGGCCTAAGTCTTGCAGTGGACTGTTATGGGCTGTGATGAAGATGATGAAGGCATCGTAAGTTAGGTATCCTACGTCATTGAGTACAAGAAAAAATACAGTTTGTCGCGATAGTAGAGGCTCTTGCTTTTCTAATTTTATTTTCCATTTAATTTAATTGGGGATATTTATTTAGTATCAACCAGAAAAAAACGTGCTTATTTAGGAAAAAGTTGTTATTTGATATAACTCCATTGTATGATAGAACTAAAACACTTTTTACACATGTTCCACAATAATCAAAATAAACTTAAAATGTTGCGACCGGTTTAGTTTTTTACACAAATTTCACTATCTATCTATCTATACATACATAATTATAACTAAATTTTATTGCTATTAAACTGTATGGAAATAAATAAAACAAAAATAAATACATAGTTTTGAACAATATCGCTTCCCACCGTCGCGCGTCGGTCCCTATGTATGTATCTATGTACGCTTAGATCTTTAACACTATGCACAAGATTTTAATACGGTTTCTAACAAAAGATAGAGTGATTCAAGAGAAAGAAAAAGGGTAGGTGGGGGATAAGGTGTACGGGAACGAAATCGCGCCGGGTCCACTAGTAATTAAAATAAACTAATATAAAAATAGGTTTTCAGTAAAGCATTTGCATTTTGTAGTTCACTTTGCTAATTAAAAGGTAACTAGCTGCTGTAAACGTAACAAAATATTTCTCTTGAGAGTACATTAATTACCGCGTTAAAATCTCAGCTACAGAGTTCATTTCGCTGTTTCATATTTTTAATTGTTAGCTTGCTAGAGCTGCTAATTATTGTGCTTATATATTTGAAAATGGTAAAAATGTGGAACCTACTATAGTAGTCAAACACTCGCTGCCCGCGGCGTTTGCAGTGTAATATGGCTCATAACGTGGCATAAATAGGAAATATGTGCTCTCTACATACGAGGAAAAGGCATAACTTGTATTAACCTAAACTAGCGTTCTTTACAAATCGAAAAGGTACGTCGCATGTTACTCCCGTTTAGTATAATAATATGACGTTAGGTATGTGTGCACCTGTGTACAGACCTACAAGGATCTTGCACTGTAAACATGTGTAATTGGATTCGACTTTTTTAATAGAATGTTTTGGTGAAATCGGATTAAACGATCAGATTCTACTTTTTGTAAATTTTCAGGTTCCAGGATTTTTAAATCGCTTCCCTCGATTCGAACGGTGTTCTAATTTGATATTGGGCATGAAAAATTAGATATATTGATGCATGATGCTGATTTACCCTATTTCTGACTCGTACACTTTCGGCGTTGATAAGGTGTTTTAAAAAAAATTGAATTTTTCTTGCCGATAATCAAAATTGAAAACCGTAGGAATCGAAGCGAGCGATTAAAAAAATAGTGCATAATAGTAGTTTATGCAACTGTCATATAAAAGGGGGTATTAAAACATGAGTGTCTGTTTATCATACGAGGCGTAGCTAAGTATGATAATAGTTTGACACGAGTTATTTTATACCTAATTATATGCAGTTGCATACATTACTTTATCTACACTCGTATTTTTATGTTAAAATATCGTACCTATAATTTTCTCAACTTTGCTGGAAGTAAGCTGCGAGTAAAAATAAATAAATAAATATTCGTGGACAAATTCACACAGCGCCATCTAGCCCCAAACTAAGGAAAGCTTTTACTATGGGTGCTAGATAACTGATATACTACTTAAATACTTTTTTTTTTAAATACATACTTATTATACATAGAACACCCAGACCCGAAACAGAAATTAAAATTCATCATTTCAATTTCTGCCCGACCGGGAATCGAACCCGGGACCTCTTGCGTGGCAGACCGGTATGTTGACCATTGAACCACTCAGGTCGTCAAAGTGGTCGTAGTTTAGTAAGTTCTGTTGTATCTACGCGTCGAGGATATCAAGCGGCGGGAAATTCACTTCACTACTTTCACATCTATTTATTTGCTTAAAATAAGAAAAATCATTCACAAACACAAATTACAACAATTACAAAAAATATTTTATCTACACTCATAGCATAATGTTCCAATTACATATTCGAAAACAGTCGTTTAAGGGTACACTTTTTTCACGCCAGACTCTAAAATTTTAAAATAGTAGTTTATGCAACTGTCATATAAAAGGGGGTATTAAAACACGAGTGTCTGTTTATCATACGAGGCGTAGCCGAGTATGATAATAGGTTGACACGAGTGTTTTAATACCTAATTATATGCAGTTGCATACACTACTTTATCTACACTCGTATTTTTATGTTAAAATACTCAACTTTGCTGGTAGGAAGCTGCGAGTCAGTTCTGTTGTATCTACACGTCGAGGATATCAAGCGGCGGGAAATTCACTAAACTATTTTCACATTTATGTTTATTTACTTACAATAAGGAAAAACATTCACAAACACAAATTACAACAATTACAATAAATATTCTGTTTAGCGGGAAAATAATTACACAGAATATAAAGAGGAAATTTTGAATTTGAATTTGTTAAAAACATCTAAGTATTCAGCCTACATTACGCCGTGTCCCGGCGCCCGACGAGAATTTAAAAAGCTAGCTAGCTTTTCCAGCTAAGTTGAGAAAGTTATAGGTACGATATTTTAACATAAAAATATGAGTGTAGATAAAGTAGTGTATGCAACTGCATATAATTATGTATTAAAACACTTGTGTCAAACTACTATCATACTCAGGTACGCCTCGTATGATAAACAGACACTCATGTTTTAATACCCCCTTTTATATAACAGTTGCCTAAACTACTATTTTAATCATTATGCAAAACAACGAATAGAAAAGAATATTCTGTTTAGCGGGAAAATAATTACTCACAAATATAGACAGGAGAATTTGAATTTTGAATTTGTTAAAGACATTTAGGTATTCAGCCTACATTTAACCGTGTCCGGGCGCCCGACAAGAATTTAAAAAATATAAGTGTTGCATAATGATTAAAAAGTTATTTTACGATACATGCTGTATCGAAAAGTAATTTTTTAAAATTTTATATACTGGCGTGGAAAAAGTGTATCCTTAAACAACTGTTTTCGAATATGTAATTGGAACATTACGCTATGAGTGTAGATAAAATACGAGATATACAATAAATAAGAGACTGTGATCCGTTTCCACCCGCACCCGAAAACACACACTGACCTCTGATGTCCTGGAAAAAGACTGCTTGCTTCAAGGCTACAGTGAATAGGCTGTTCCTATTTAAGCATACCCCATCTTTGGCCGTATTAACACTAACCACCATGTGGGATGGTGGTCAAATATCTGGCTAGTTCTTACTTAAAAAAGCACCGGCGCCGTTCTAGCGTCCATTGGGTGGACCTGTATTCTGTGCCCACGCTAGCAAGTCTGTCAATCAATATTAACCTTTTGACTGTTAAAAAGTTATGATGTCATGAAGAGCCAAGCCCCTATACTACAAGATGCATAGATATATTTATACATACTTAAACACACACGCCCGTATCCTATAGGGGTAGGCAGAGGATATCGAGTGCCACAAGCTACGATCCTGACACACGTCTTTTGCCTTAGGTAGAAACTACAATCTCTACATAATTCAACATTATTTATTTATTCATAATTCAAGAACAAACACCGTAGTAGTATTTTCGGATACAATAGATAATAATTAGTTAACACATACGAGTAATTAAAGCTTCAGGGCACTGTCTGAAAACTTGTTGTTCTAGTGAAGCGTTCCTAATTATAAGGGAACCACTTTGTGTATGGGTCTATTCTTTTACATCTAAAAGACTCTTTCCACCCACAACATTTCACAAGATAGGTATTCCATTTTTAGATGACATTGTATTTATTCGACCTATACCTATATTTCGAGCATTATACTTATACTTGAGTAACAAACAGTCCTTGAAATAGTATATCTAATGAAATCTCTGTCCTAGTAACAACTTCCACCTAAATATCAAAAGCGCCATTAAAGGCTAGAATACAATAATGATGTATTTGAAGGCACCTCCCGAGATAGAGGCACGGGGCGGCGCGATGCAATCACGCAAGCTATCAGTTCAGCTTGCTCGGATTTGCATATTAATAATCTCCAATCTCTCTTCGCACAACTATTATAAATGCAAAATTACTTGATAAAGTTCCCCGTCGTTTATTGAAAAGTTTTATAATCCGCCTTTAGTGGGTGATCGATAAGATAATGCAGAAGTGATTATTCACATTAAAAGCTTCCAGCTCAGAAATGGGAACATGATCCCTACTTTATCCGAATCGGGAAAATTGGAAAGTCGTGTAATTCGTTTGATAAGGTGGCCTAAATTGTAAGTTACGGTGGTGTAAATGGACTTCAGGGATATTACCTAAAATGAAAGTTATGTGGACCATAAGTACTTTCAGTTGATTAAAAATGTAGGACCAAGTATATTTATACTGCTGCGGAGTCGATGCCTAACCTAACCTATATGTAGGAACTTAAAATAGAGTAATTGTTGTATTGGGTTACGCTAAGTTCGCAAAGACGCTGCCCACATCCGATGAAGAGGGTAGGAAAATTTAATAAATTCCCGAGCAGTAAACTTTACCATTTGGTATTGTCAAAGAGATTCTTCGGCAACGGCCGTGGTTTGAGCCGACTAACTTTAAGGACAATTAATTTAATAGCCGAACATAAATGAAAGTATGTATGTATGTATGTATGTAATCTCTTTATTGCATCAATTTATAACATTACAGGAAATAAAAATACAGTTTATAATGCAAAGGCTAGCTTATCCCACAACGGGATTTCTTCCAGCTAACCAGTTAGTAATATGAGGTCTATCTTTTGGTGTTCATTGCTTGCTGAAGTTAGTTGCCCAGTTGCACTTTGAGAGTTCCACGACGGGCCGTTTTTACTTTGTGGTTCCACATAACGACGAAAGTTTAACCGCTTTATTTTGCCGTCAGTTATTTTTCCGATAGTGCAACATGACAGTGTTATTAAAAAAGATACGTACGGCATGTCTGTCCGGCGGCGTAGCGAACGCCCTCATTCTGTTTCCCTTCTTGCGGGATCCCAAAGCCGTATTCTTTAATGAAGAGCTTGTCCAGCGGATGTTTCAGTCCGCATTACACGGCCGCTCCGCATTGTCGCGATGAAGAATAGAAAATGCCTCAGCGGCCCGCGAGCCAATTGTTTCCCTGCATTTCCCGCTACATTTGTTTGCAAGCGCCTGCCTCTATACAAAATAGGGTTGCTCAATGATAAATAGCATCTCATATATCCAATTATCTGTCAAGGCGAGTCGAAATCCGTAGGGCGGGTGTCATTGGCGCTTGTGATACGAACCCCACAGGGACATTGTCAACACGTGCGAGGCCGTGGTTGGCCTTTATATTGAGACCCCTAATATATTTTAACTATTGTTGCCATCTTTCTATATGATGTCCGATCAAAATTGCGTTAGCCCCTATTGAGAGATTTCATTCACCTCTGGCAACAATAACTTAGGCCAATATTATGGAACTTGCCATACTGAAATGAAAAATAATTAATATTGATTTGTGATTTGTTATATTTGCTCTAAAGACTATTAATTATATATGTGCTACGAAGTAGGGGAATGTAGGACGAAAAAGGGGAGATTATATTAAAAATAAATTCACGTGGGTACCTCAAGACCTAAACGGTGCAACCAAAAAGATTGGAAAGTTAGTTACATTCATGTTTATTTTTGCTCTGTTGGTGCAACTAAATGACCAAAATCAGAGGTCAACATTGTATGTATTAGACTATTTTAGCGAAACACTTCGATACAGCCGACATACAAAAACAATTACTAACCTACATTCCTTCATCGCTCGCACACACCAATTCCTTTAATAGCCGGCGGTCTGTTATGGAAATTAAACTCCGGGCGAAACACGCCAGCCGCATGCCGGGAGAAAAACAAATTAACACGTTTCCGACGTGTAACTGACGCCTCGTGGCCAAGTGGGAGCTGCGGGTGGAATGATAAAAAAATAACTGTGTGAGGAACAGCACCTGTCCGGCACATAGACGGTCTCCCCGATGCCGCGTCCAACGCATTTCGTAGGCTTCGTTTACCCGGTGGGCTAATTAAGCTGTTGTATGTCCATGCCAAGCGCTTTGTAGCACTAATTTGGCTGGAAGTGCCTGCGGGTTTAGGCATAAGCTCGTGTAGACGTGTATCACAGTACGAGTGCCTATACTACCTACTATAAACAGACATATCTAAAGTCCTGTTGATGTAATTTTGATTAAGCTCTATTCTACTTCTTAGCCTTGAAAACGGACGTATCAGATTATAATACAAAATAATTGTATTCACACTGCCTGAATTGTTATCTCTTATTACCTAAATTTGTCGAAGTTTTGGGTATTATTACTTTAATAGGTAACAATATAAGCGTCCGAACCCGAAATAAGAAGAAAGCAACACAATAAAATCTTATACCTCCCTTATAAAGAATAGACCCCGTAAATGTTACTCAAAATTCATCCACGTTTTTTCGGTGAGGAACGGCGTAATTAAATCTACATTTAAAATGAGGCTAACCTGAAGTAACTCCAAGAAAATATTAAACCGCAATTACGTGTTTGGAAAGACTAGTCTAAAGAAAATAAGCCCGTTTTAAAGTCTTTATAGACGTGTTACTGCGAATTCTGTAAGTAGGTACAGTTTTCATTTTCATTTTGTTAATTTCGTAATAGAGCACCCTATTGCTACTACTTCT
This sequence comes from Blastobasis lacticolella, assembly GCA_905147135.1. NCBI lineage: Eukaryota > Metazoa > Arthropoda > Insecta > Lepidoptera > Blastobasidae > Blastobasis > Blastobasis lacticolella. The sequence goes on from LR990045.1 coordinate 17,417,681, forward strand.
TTCCACTTCAAACCCGCTTGGCAGGCGGAGATCGCGGTGTTGAAAATACTCAACAGAATAATGTTGCTACATTCTATAAACTGAGCTGCCATCTATTTTCTGGTTTAGGGAGGTAATAGATAGCTTGTCTTTATTATTAGTCGCCTTTTATGATAACCGGTAATGGATGGCGTAAAGGTAAGCGACTTAGGAAATGAGAAGATTGCTTTAAATCAACAAGGAAGCAGCCTGATTTTACTACCTTGTTGTATACAGACGGACGTTTTGCTTACTTGTTGATTTCGATCAATCTTATAATTTCCCAAGTTGCTTGACATTTTCGCAGTCTTCTTTGCCAAACACCACGCGGCTAATAGAGCTTATTGAAACTCAATTTCTTTAAGTTTGGGATGAGATCTTATTTATTATCGAACTTCAGCATTGTAACAGCTTACTTAAACTTACGTTTTTAACAATTACCATACGCAACCTACTATGTCTATAACTCAATAACCCCGACTATAGACGTGGTCAGATTGCATATATGGCATGGCATGACTTTCTGACCACGGTTACTGAATGTCGTTTTGAATTTACTCGAAATCCACCAAAGGACTTTTACAAACATTTGCTTAGGACAAGTTATAATAGTACCTACTTATTAAGTCATTGTTACAACTTATGTAGTTTTTACATCTTATTATGTAAAAAGGGAGCGGCACTGATCTATTTAGTAGCAGCATGCTTGCGAAACCGATAACCAAAGTTAAGCAATGCTTGCAATGTCCGAGAAGTAGATGGCTGACTATTACTTTAAGGCTTCAGCACCGCAACGCCGCTCGTTAAGTGTGCCTTCTTATTAAGCTGGCAAAGCGAGGTTTGACCAAGGTCTTCTGCTGGGGACCGGGAGACTGGTGAACAGTTTAGGGTCCCGTAATGAGGATCAATCATATGGTAGAATTTTATCGTCATCAAACATGCCAAAGTCACGGTGTCCTTTATTCTCTGGTTTAAGAGATATCGTGAAAATTTCTTCAGTCATTCATGTGGTATCATAAGCTAATGGAAAAGTCTCTAAACAAAAATTGTGACTGATCTTCATTGTCGATGAGTGAGGCAACCAATCATAATGTGTGACCCCTTTCGCAGACAAGCGACGATGAAGGTGACACAGTGCAATATGATGGCGGTGGCGGCAGGCGCTCTGATCCTCTTCTTCGTGACCGTCGCTGCTGCGCCCATGGTGAGTACCGTAGGATATTACAATTTATTTGGCTACAATCTCCAACTGGCCCGCAAAGCATGGAGATTATATTAAAAGCCTCTAGCGGAGGAGGTAGTGGAGTGAAATGGGATTCTATTGATTCAGTCTACAATACCTCAGATATAAGCTGGCGCGTGGCAAGAAAGTGTATTTTTTTGTATAATGAGTAAGTACCTATTACATAATAATAGAGGTGGCATGCGGCACTGGAACGTGTGCTTAACTCGCTGTGTAACTGCAATCCAACATGAACACCGAAGAGTTATACAGATGATTGGGAAAAATTTTCTAGCGGACATTTTAACTTCAACTCTAGTGTGAATAGATTGTATGACTTATTCTTGACTTTTTCTCGCTCGTACCGTCTCACAATTGTGACGTCATGATCAGCTCTATTACCCACGTTTATTCTATCGTGGCCTCCCCCCGAGAACCTGTCTTCCCCAACCCAATGGACATCAATTCTTGGTCGGTTCTGTCAACGAATGTGATAAACCCATTGCCACTTCAGCTCGCAAAGTCTTTGAGCAATGTCAGTAGTTTAGATCATGACCCTAATATGCTCCATCGCCGTATATCTTAAACTTGTGGACTAGTCTCACTGAGAGTGACATTTATGGACAGTTTATGTAATGAAACTGCGCATTATATAGCTATAGCTAGGTATAGGATATTTTAGAATGTCCTATACCAAGGGTGCTGTATATATACGCGGGCCTTGTGCCGACAATGGAAACCTCAAGGTCTGTAACCGCTTTTGTCACAGTTATTATTGGGCTGGCGTTTCACAGGTCTGTTTCTTCAGTTACAGTCAGCACATGTATTTTTATTGTCCGAATGTCTATATATTTTATTAATGAGTCTTTCATATAAAAAGGTAGCTACCACAGGTGCCTACTCTTATCAACTTGAAACGAAATCTTTTTAGTGGAGTGTGTTCGACATGTATTATGTATGTGTTTTCATAAGGTATCAGCCAACAGATAGACTTATTTACTATAAATATAAACTGGTGGTCAATCAGAAGCTTTATATTACTCGATTCCTAGTGATTACCGGGGGCGTTTGAGTGTTTGTGATCTCGAATAACTATCCATTATAGGAGGCTCAAAGAAATATAATATAGTATATTTTTATGTTTTTTTTTTTTTATGTCATACGATAGGCAAACAGGCAAGCGGGCCACCTGATGGAAAGTGGTCACCACTGCCTATAGACATTAGCAACACCAAGAGTATCGCTAATGCGTTGCCCACCTCTATAACACGTTGCTCTGGCAGCAAAAAGCAAATGCCACTCCACTGCCAAAGCCACGGTTCCCCAAATCCCCACCCCATGGAGCATGTTATACGACAGACAAACAGGCAAGCGGGCCACCTGATGGAAAGTGGTCACAGCCGCCTATGGACATCAGCAACACCACAGGAGTTACCAATGCGTTGCCCGCCTCTATAGAGACCTCTAATATTCTTGAACGATCCCATGTCATAGTCCAAAGGAAACACTGTAGCTGGGAGCTCATTCCACATCCGAATCGTACGAGCGAGAAACCTTCCCTTAGAATCTTCGCGTGGTGACCAACAGAGGGTCTACGTTGTTGCATACACTACACTTCGACGTCAATTTTTAGAAACTTTCGCATTTATAAATATTATCTATTAGTCCAACAAAGCCCGTAAACATATTACATCATAATGTAGTACTTACTAGAAAACTTTTAAGGCCTTTAGTACTTTGATAGCATTTTCTTGTTGCGTAGCGTGAAAACATAAGTTACGTTTTAAAATTAACAGCTTATGGCGATGACCTAGAATAGAGCCCCGACTTTTTGATAGATCTTTAGGCATTGATTACGTTCATAAAGTTTGATATTATGAAAAAATATATAAAAATGGACTAGATAATAATGTATCTGCTTTCTTAGAACAAAATTAAAATAACATAGGTATCGTAGTACCATATACTATTTAAGTTAATGTTAGGTTTTCCCAGAAAATAATATTTATGGTCCCTTGCAAACAACCATACGGATATTTAAAAAAAATATTAATTTAGGTTATTTATATACAACAATTCCTCGTTTAAAACTAACAAAAACATTTCATCGCTAATCGACACCCTACCATCAAGATGATGATATTTATTGGTAGAAAGCCCGCCTGACTAGTATTCAAAGGTAAGTAGGTAAAAGGTTTTAATTACTTCGTAACATCTAACATAAGATAGACCAATCTGGTCTGGTTCCCCTATTAACAGGGTCATGGAGGTCAAATGGCAGTCACTCCATTATCGATCTGCCAAATCCTGGATCATGGTCAAAGCGGACCCCGGGCCCACATACGCGAGAGCACAACCGGGACATTAACGCCAAGAGGATTATTTTTATCTACCGTAAGATCGTAAATAACAAGGTGCGACTTTGCCTCTAATAACGCGTAAATTAACAATGTAGTTATACTCCTACAGCCACATTTCTTCATTACGCCACTTATCTTAACTTACTTTTATTTATGTAAGTAGATTAGGCGAAGCTTTTTGTGTCTTTTTTAGGGTTCACTTAAAGAATTTTTTTGCATGTACCTAGGTCCCCAATTCAAATTATATCATGGTTCGTAACTTTTTGTATATTGAAGAAATCTTACGTAAGCTATACGTTTAGTACTAGTTACTTTATCATCGTCTTTATCAGCCTTTATTGTATCCGTCTTCCACAGAACGCCTTTCTTCCAACTTCCACGTCTGATTATGGCCGGTTTCCAGCTGCCAATTAATTTGGGCTCGTTAAAATTAAATCTTTCATAACACCTTAAATTTATAACACCTACCGAAATAAGTGAGCGGAAGAGCTCTTGAGCCATGTTGTAAATAAGTTTTGGCATGTTTTACAATCGACCGCCTGCCTGACTTGAATACGCCTTGGGAACTCTGTTAAGGTCGCCATGTTTATAAACATTAGGTACTGCTTGCTCATTGTGCGGTCTACGGAGATTTTGCCTCTAACTCCTCGGTCTAACCCCTCCGATCGGTGTAATTCCACACTGCCGGACACCATACGGAACCCCTAAACCAATGTACACCTAAAACACTTAATTTTGATTCAGACATTTTTTATTTGGAGACAACATTTCTCCGTCGCTTTTTCCGTATTATATTAAGAAATATTACAAAAAGAGCTCAACTAATAATGTTAATTACGTTTTACGTAAGTAAGGGGCTTCAAACAACGTTTCTTATGTCAACGCAATAAATGAATACCCACGTAGAACTGAATAACATAATTAACAAATTAACTACGATAGAAATAACACCACAAACGAACAGGAATATTAATTTTCCAGAAAGTTCATTAAACTTAATTACGGATAAGTACACCAACCGAAGTTATGAAATTTTTGTAGACAATATTGCCATTCCACTTACGTCGAGCGTTTTAATTTTCTGACCTTAAGGTCAGAGAGGAGGTGGATGTATGAAAATGAGTTTTCGGACATAAGTGGAATACTGGCCAAAATTTGATAGCCAATGATGGAAGGATGTTCCAATGATCAGTAACGTGGGATGGATCTTTAAAAAACAGTGAAATGTTGTTGACCTATTTTCTAATTAAAAAGTCTGACCTCAAAATTTTATACAAAGTTACTTTTTCGTTATTTTGTTGACGTTTGGAGTAGAAACTCGGAGTAAAGGGTGCCGCCGGGAGTTTGTGAACACATGCCGTGTAAACATACACCCATTCTGTTATTGCTGCTAAATGTTATTCTTTTTTGGTTATGTATTTTTAGTTAGGTATGGTCAGGCCACGACATAAGTAACATATAACAAATAGTAAGTAAAAAGTGTTTTCAAATCTAAAGTTATATCATGTATCGAATATCTAGAAAAACGAACTAAGGACCACACCGTTTTGCATCCCTATACGGTATATACCATGGTCTTTATTTGATTGATGATGATTGGTGGGGATACAGTTCTCGTTTACTACACTAACGTCCAGTTTCTGAAACGCTTGTCAATGCTAATCGTTAATACTCCTTCCACCTCTGTTTACAACTCACCATAGATTAGAATGGGGAATTTTAATTGATGATTACCAATAGATTAACGTACGAGAAACTGGCCGTAACACTATTCTTACATTGTGAGATGCACGGAACAATAAATACCTACTGCTCGGTAGGATGACTGGGGTCTACTGTGGGCGGTCTAGTTATGGACGGCACAGACAAACCGTAGGGCGCGGCGAACCAGCCAGCGGGCCACCTGATTTAAAGTTATCACTACCGCTAGACGCGTAGCCGCGAATGCTTTGCCGATTTGAGAAATGTGATGAATATGGTACTCGAACATGATCATATTGACGTTAGTGTCACGGTTGAGGGTTAATTCCGGGTCCGCCTTGGCCTCTGACTGACCTGGCTTGTATGTAGTGCTTGATGGCTAAACCTTTCCAGGAGCAAGACGACGAGCCCTCGGAGAATGCGCTGGCGCACCCGGGCAGCGACGGCGACTACTCGCAGCCCTGGGACGCCGTGGACGTGGCCGCGCTCAGGAAACTTCTGCTGCAAATCGACGATGACAGGTGGGTTTTGACAGGATAGTCGGTTTGACGACCTAGTGTGTCAGTGGTTAATATACCGGTCTACCACGCAACTGATCTCGGGTTTGATTCCTGGCTGCACAGAAATAGAAATGATGAGTTTTAATAAAATTGCTGTTGCGGGTACCCATAATACTAATAATAAGTATGGATTTTAAAGTATATAAGTAGTTTATCAGTTGTCTGGCACCCATTAAAGAAAAAGCAAACTTCGTCTTGTTTAAATTTAGAAGCCTGATCCTATTATACTAATACTATCTAGGGCTAGACTAAACCAACTTCGTAGCCCAGATATTCTGTAATCCCCAACCTGCCTGCCAATTAGGTGCCAGAGATTATGTTAAGCTAGATAAAAATTATAAATTTAAAGGACTATGTTTGGTTTTTTGGATCTGCTACGATTAAAAATTATTATACCGTCAATGTATTTCCGTCCTCCATTATAAACATAACCTTTTTTTTTAATAAATTGGATCTGCCATTTTAATGCACCCCAAGGTAGGTCAAACCATTTACTTTTATCGTAGGCATAAAACGCTTTATGATTGGGGCTGGATCTTTCAAATCTACTTTACCAAATATTCGGGCAAAACGTTACCAATATCTAATCTATCTGCGGTATACCCGCGCTCTGCATAATCCGGATATCACCTAAAATTACCATAATCTAAAATTGAAAAATGTTCTTTTAAAAACGTGTGGGCTAACGAGTTACGTTGTGTGCATTTTTAAATGTTTCCTTACCTACTTAACCGAATACAACACTATTTTTAAAAAGCTGCTGAATACTTGTTTCTAAAATTAATATCCAACTCTCATATTGCACTCACGTACGGGTATTAACTGAAACAACGGGCTGCAACCCCACACATACCTACAACACGAGTCCAGTAATTAATCAGGGAATTAATTAGGCACAATGTACTAGTCCCTAGCAAACGTGTTTCATTCAGCTAATTACTGGTAGGTATTCGTTACAGAACACAAAGGATATTCACAAATATCATACTTGAATAAATAGGTGGCTACTAATTTAATTCAATTTAAACGTTTTGTATCTGAAACAAACGCGCGCTTACGTCTTATTAATTTTACCTCCCTAAGTAGGTTCTACGTAATTTTATCACAATTCGTACCTAATTAAAACGAGTCAGATATAACGTTTCTGATAATATAATCACTTAAGAGATACGCTAACGAACCAGATATTAAAAAATCATTGGAGTGCATATCTCTCGCTAGTTCCAATTTAGCCATGCTTATTTTCTACGAGAGGGAATTAGCCGGTCTGCCTATAATGACTATTTATAAGTCGACTTCAGCGAAATGATTTGGACACCACGAATATAAATCGTTAGTTATTTTATCAAGTCCATCAAGGCGTCTTTTATACGGGACTAATTGCCAGGACAATCCACTTATCAAGTCCACATCCACTGCTGAACACAGGCCTCCCCATACGCCGTCCATACCGATTGACTTTGTACCTCTTCATCCATCGGTTCCTATATTTCATACATACATATGCCGTCAAGTTTTTTTCCTGTAGAAGTTCTGTAGAGTTTATAAGATGCCAATCTTATAAATAGTGGCAGTCCAATGTGTAGGTAAATGGGGGATTTTCAGACAGCTACTTTTAAAAGTAAAAGATATAATTTGGCATACCTCACAAGGTGCGTTGCTTAAACAGGATTATCAAGTTAGTTAGACTTAGTTTGAATACCTTTTTTTAGAAGAAAGTGAAAAATATCAACATATTTAGACGCCTGACGGTCTCGTTGGTTAATTTTTTAGAATCGTGTCCAACGCCATCTGTTATAATTACTTGAACCATTCTCTTTTCAATGGGCTGTTGGAAAATCTCCCATTGTAAGAGGTGCATTGTCGTCTATTGTTGCAGACTCAGCCGCGTGAGCCGATCGTGGCCGTCGTCGGAGAGCCGCGGCTGGGGCGCGCGCTCCGGCGAGGGGCGGCTGGCGCGGCAGTGGCGCGCCGCAGACAAGAGACAGGTCCGCTTCCGCCAATGCTACTTCAATCCGATCTCGTGCTTCCGCAAGTGAGCGCCCCGCAGACCCCGCGCCCCGCAACGACCCCCGCCCCGCACCGACTATAGTCGGTACCCTGTTGCGCTATAACAAATTTCTACTTACTTGTTCCTATAGTCACTGACTTTGTTATGATTTAGTCAAATGAAAATTAAGGCACAAGTTGTTTTGGCATACCCCTTTTGTAGTGGTCGATGACGTGACTACATAGGTAGCTATTGCTTTAGTTAACACTGAAAATATATGCAGGTATTTAAATAAATATTTATGTTTGTTTTGGCGCAACAGATGAATAACCAATACAAGGTTTATAAAATAATATGCCTACTTTCTAAACGTTTACAATTAGATGAATGTGTAATGTAAATATCATAAACATTTAAAAGTATTTACCAAACTATTCCAAGGTATTATAGAGTTAAATCGAGTAGATCTACGTTGTTCATCGGGAAGAGCAATTATGTAGAGTAAACGTAGAGTTTAAGTCAGAGAACCAAATAAATATCCCGAATTTTCTTTTTTTAACTCTCTGTCTCCTCACGTGAAGGTATTTACTTTTATAAGAAAGAAATCGTTTCATAAATACACGCAGCGGTCGATATTTTTTGTTATTGAAATGTTAACGTGTAATAGCAACACATGTTATGTTACAAAGAGAAAATATATATTCGCCTTAAAATCAAATTAGCTACTATAATACTATGCTTATTGAAGTTATTACATCTTGTGGAATCAAATTTATAATGCTTATTTCGTAAATGTATTCGCCTATGAAATTCAAAGAACTGAGGTTCTTACTTAGGTATGCTACTATTTATGCTACAGAATTTAAATTTCTACTTTGATGCTAAATTATAGAACAATCTAACTATTTATTGTATAATATACTACTTAGATATTTTATTTTAGTAACAGCAACTATCTATTTGTCCTTCAAAACATACTTTGATATATTTTACTATAATATATTAACCCTTATGTACTCTATGTATAAATTAATAGTGTAGATAAATGTTATTAATGTGGTAAATTAATTAATTATAGATAGTTAACGAAATAAACTTACCGTTTGTCTAAAATTATAGTTTTACTTCAGTATCAGCAGTCATTTGTTGTGTATTTATTGACCGCACCATATAGACAATAATTAATTGTCATATTATAACTTTACTAATACAATCACTGGAACGATCGAAGTTGTCCTAAAACAACACACGTTCACAATACGATAGGTACTTTGAGACATACAGATGTTTGATCTACATAAAATCTTGTAGTAGGAACGCGCCCCAGCTTAACAAGAGCTTTCTCGGCTTTCTTTACTATAATGCCTGTATTATAAAAATAATCATTTTGGCGTAATGTCTCGGTTGTGCTCTCGCGCACGAGATCCCGGGGTTCCGATTTAGCAGATCAAGTAATTACAGTGAAGCGACTGCCATCTGACCTCCATGGCCCTGCTACTAGGGGAACCTGACCAGATTGGATCATGGTTACACATCCAGTCGCCTGAATGTGCAGGTTTCATCACGATGTTGTCCCTCTCCGTAAGAACATCGGTTAGCATTCAAGTAATGTACATAACTCTGAAAAGAGTCATTGGTATATGGCCACAGAGGGATCCGAACCCGGAACCTGGCGCTTACATACATATAAACCATCCGCAAGAAATTATCTATCTGTCGGGGAAAACCGTATCAAAATATCACGTCGCGGTTTAGTAGGGGTTATCGAAAATACAAAAAGACAGACACGGAAAGCGACTTTATTTTGCATAGGTAAGTAAGGATGTATGTATTGGATGCAGATTTACAATGCCATGATATACACAGCTTACTTGATGGAAAGATCGACAAGCAGAACCGCTGGCGGTGTTGTTCTGGGGAGTAAGCTGAAGGATATAGCGGGTATGGTATTATATATTCTTTATTGTACATAAAACAATGTTACATCATTAAGACTTAAACATAGTTTACAAAGGCGAGCTTATCTCGGCAAGAGATCTCCTCCAGCCAACCTGATGATATTCTGGTATTGTAAATGCAAGTTTGTAAGAATGGATATGTCGCAGCCGGATTATTAAATTAGCCGGTTCATTAAATGGCTTTTATTTTTTAAAGCAACTGTATATTTTTTATAAAAAATTGCTTAAATATCTAGCTATTGAATTAACCGGCGAATTTAACCATCCGGCCGCGACAGATATATTATGTTTGAATGTTTGCTTCACGCAAAAACTACTGGACGGATTTAGTTCCTGTTGAATCACAGCATATTTACGTGGAAGTAGTTTTTAAAAACCCATCCTCTGTAGTACTATTTGATTATCCACTCCCATCCGTCCTCAATGAGGCATTAGTCGATAAAACGACCTTGTCAGATACGTCACGTCACTGCGTCGGCTCGGGCACTGACGTGTGTGAATAGTTAGACTACGAACGAGACCCGTCTAGTAGCCAGCCTGGCTACTAACATGGATGAGTGCAGATCCTACTTACCTGTAGTTTTTTTTATCCTCACACAACCTAAGTAACCAGTAAAATAAATTATAAACTCAATTTTAGTGTTTTTAGGTGAGATTCAGTACCTACTCATACCTTAAAGAGCTGTTTTATAGTCCCAGCAACCAGCAACAAACAAAACAGCCCACCTGGTTAAAAGTAGGCGCACCTAACTCTCATCAATAACATCAACAAGTCATACATGAACGTATCCTTCAAGCTGGAACATAAACAATTTTGTTTGATGGTCGAATACACCTTTATTCGACCATCAAACAACATTGTTCATTGAACACCTTACATAACATCTACCTACCACCTTACCTAACATAACATCTACCTACATAATTTATCAAAAATTCAGAACGTAGATATTATACATGGCTCTTGCCTGTAATTGTACTACTCCTTATCCTTCAAATCAACAACGTAAGCATTGTTGCTTGTCTAGAGATATAGGTAAGGGGGTGGTGCCCGTTCAGGCGGACTCCTCAAAGTTGACAGTAAAATATCTATCTACAAGGCACAGTTTCCTAAAGAGCGATGTCTTAAAGCGCTGCACCGTTTTATTGCCAAGTTTACTTGCCAAATTAACATTTCGTACATCTATTAAGAACTGTTCCACACGGTGCGGCGTCCAGATTATAGTGGTAAAGCCGGTCGGTATCTTACTTAATTGTACTGAAAGGTGGATTTTAGAAAAATACATTATTGTGTGCACGGTGCGCACCACATAAACTGGAAGGAATCCAAGTCTGTCTATAATCTTCGGAATATTACAGATGGGTAAGTATCTGCAACAGGTAAAGAAAAAACAAAGTTTAATGTAGGGGAGTACGACATAGCTATGGGCTTAACGTTACAGCGCCACTGCCCTAGCCTTACAACACCGTGTCTTCCTTCAGTGGTCAATTACGGGGATACTAATTGTAATGAGCTGACTCAGGGAAACCGGAACCCAATGGATTAGTTGGATAAGTGCTTGTAATTATTAGTTTAAATAGCGCGTCTTAACTATGCCATACCATTAAAATAGTAGCTTAGATACTTAGGTTGTGACTTTTCCTGAGACTATTTAATACTAGCTGTGCCCACGAGTTCACCCGCCGGCGGCCGCAGGACTACAGGATGTTTTGTATGTCTAATATTAAGAAACATTATATTAGACAAACTATTTAAACTATAATTAAAAAGAAAGCGTTGTATACATACACTCGAAAACATAGCCCTCCTTCTGTCGCAGTCGGGTAAAACTTATAGTTTACACATAGAAAGACTGATGGCGAAGATTACAGGTTTTAGATTTAGAGTTTTATCTAAGCGTAAGTAAGCGCCTTAACCCTCGCGCATCCCTGCCTTTTTCACTCCTGTTTCGTTGTCGAGTAAGTATAGAATAGAAGGAATAGAATTTTAATGGAAAAATATCATTTGGCAATCTTACTTCATTATTACTATTATATACTTTATTGCACAAGAAACAAGATAAAAACAATTAGTGGTCTGACTTATATTAAAGTATCCATTTAAGCTAATGCAATAAAGTGCACACGCCAGGAGAAGCGTCGGTGGCCAAGTGGTTAAGGTAACCGCCTCGTAAGCAAGTTTTGGGGGTCTTGCTGCACCACGTCCGTAGGCTATACCCTAGAGACCCTACACGTGACCCCCGGGTGGTGCGAAGAGTGCAGCCGAAAATGCTTGGTGGTAGGGCCTCGGCCCGCATGGCTAGCGACCACCCACGGAGATGAGTCTGCATGGCGCTAAGCAGCCCCTGGGCTGTGTTCCGTCAGAGTACTCCGTGAGCCATTCCCCCTTTGTCCGAGTGCTATAATATTGGTATCCTGCAGGTCCCAGTTTTGTGTTGGATATGTTAGAGGGTTGGGCGTGACAGGTTGGCGCGGGGGCCAGGGAGACCTGATGAAACGGCTCGTCGCTGGCCGCCCGCCGGTTAGTAGGGGACCCGAACCCGGGCATCGCTTTTAATCTCCGGCCCGGGAGGCTGTCCCGCCAACTGTGCGAAAAATCCTGAATATGTCTGTCGTGCCGGGGTAGGAGACCGGAGTGGACCCGGCAGGTATATTCAGGGGGGATCGGGGGCCCTTCCGTCCCCCGTGCCAACTTTTCACATAACCCATCTCTCTGCAGCGTTCAGAAGCAAAACGACCTTGCCCTGCTGGATACCGATGTTTTAGCACTCCTCTACATCCCCAAATTTAATATTATCACAAATGGCAAGGAAAAATAAAAGTAAGGTTCTCTCAGCGGCACCCCTTTCCACACTTCGAGTGGACTTTTGTAATATCAGGGGTCTACATTCCAATCTGAACGCCGTACATCACCACCTAGAGACGGCGAAGCCCGCCTTACTTTTCCTGACGGAAACACAGATATCACCTCCGGCTGACACTTCGTATCTTCACTATCCTGGATACAAATTGGAACACAGGTTTTTACCTCGCGCTGGTGTGTGCCTATTCGTCAGAGGTGATATCTGCTGTCGACGTCTTAATGCCATAGAACTAAGTGACGAATCTGTGGTATGGGTATGCGTAGAACAGGGGGGTCTATCCCGTGTCTACGCATGCCTATACAACAACCGTCACGGCGTAGGTGAGACAAATCGGTTTTTCGGGCACATACATTGCGCTACCGACAAAGTCTTTGAGCGGTATCCTTCAGCCGAGTTGGTAGTCCTAGGAGACTTTAACGGTCACCACACCGAGTGGCTAGGGTCAAGCCGTCCTACTAACCCGGCCGGGAGGTCCGCCCATGAATTTTCTCTGGCCCATGGTCTCACGCAACTGGTGTCAGAACCCACCTACTTACCGGATGTTGTGGGCCGTGAACCCTCTTTATTAGACCTTCTGCTCACCACCCACCCAGACGGTTATCAGGTGTCCGTCGATGCCCCTCTTGGGACATCAGACCACTGCCTGGTCCGTTCTGAGAAGCCTCTTGCTATACCCGAACGGGCTCGCCCCAATGGGTCACGCAAGGTATGGCATTATGGTTCAGCAGACTGGGATGGATTGCGAGAATTCTTCGCGTCGTACCCGTGGATACAGCTTTGCTTCTCCTCAAATGACACCAACATCTGTGCTGCTGCTGTAGCTGACGTCATACTGCAGGGAATGGAGTGTTTTATTCCGTCCTCTGTAGTCCGGCTCGGCGGCAAGAGTCAGCCCTGGTATGACAGGCCTAGTGCTGAGGCAACTCGCCTCAAGCAGAATGCTTTTCGTGCCTGGACAGTGGCTCGGGCCCAGAAGGACCCTAACACCCACATTTTGAGGAAAAAGTACAACGCTGTATCGAGGTCTACAAAGAGGGTGATGGCCAGAGCAAAATTTAAATTCATCGGCGGAATTGGAGAGAAACTAATTAGCTACCCCTCTGGGAGTCGTGCTTTTTGGTCTCTCTCCAAAGCTGTTAAGGGGAACTTTTGTCGGACCACCTTTCCACCTTTGCGCAAGCCGGATGACCAATTAGCCCACACAGCAAAGGAGAAAGCCGATCTCTTGGGAAATCTCTTTGCTCATAACTCAACTCTGGATGATGGGGGAGCTGCACCGCCTACCATCTCACGGTGTGAGGGCATCATGCCCGAGGTTCGTTTCACCCAAAAAATCATAAGACGTGTGCTTCTCTCCCTAGACATCCGGAAGTCCAGTGGACCTGATGGCATTCCGGCTATTGTTCTCAAAAAGTGTGCTCCCGAGTTGTCTCCCGTGTTAATGCGCCTATTCAAGCTTTCCTACACCTCTGGAACGGTGCCGTCTTCGTGGAAGCTAGCCCTTGTGCATCCGATACCCAAGAAGGGTGATAATTCAGACCCATCAAATTACAGGCCTATAGCGGTAACCTCCTTGCTCTCTAAGGTGATGGAGCGGGTTATCAATATCCAGCTCCTCGGATACCTAGAGGACCACCAGCTGATCAGTGACCGTCAATATGGCTTTCGCCATGGTCGCTCAGCTGGTGACCTTCTCGTGTACCTAACACACCGGTGGGCTGAGGCCGTCGAGAGCAAGGGGGAGGCTCTCGCTGTCAGTCTTGATATAGCCAAGGCATTTGATCGGGTCTGGCACAGGGCACTGCTAACAAAACTCCCGAAGTACGGTATCCCCGAGGGGCTCTGCAATTGGGTATCCAGCTTTCTGTCTGGACGGAGCATCCAAGTCGTTGTCGACGGATGCTGCTCCGATACCAAGACCATTAATGCTGGAGTACCTCAAGGTTCAGTGCTATCTCCCACGCTGTTTCTTCTGCATATCAATGATATGCTGAATATACCCAGTATTCACTGCTATGCAGATGACAGTACTGGAGATGCTCGTTATACTGGACGTGCGAATACCCCTCGTTCCGTGGTGTCGAAAGCCGAATAAGACTTGTGTCAGAGATTGAACACTCCTTGGAGCAAGTTGCTCACTGGGGCAGACTGAACCTGGTGGAATTCAACCCCTCAAAGACACAGGTCTGCGCATTTTCTGCCAAAAAGGATCCTTTTGTCATGGTGCCGCAGTTCCAAGGAACACCCCTTTCCATCTCAAATAGTATCGGGATCCTTGGTGTCGACATTTCGGATAGCGTGCGATTCCGGAGTCACCTAGAAGGTAAAGCCAAACTGGCTTCGAAAAAGCTTGGAGTGCTTAACCGGTCCAAGCGATACTTCACCCCAGGGCAGCGCCTGCTGCTGTACAAGGCGCAGGTGCGGCCTCATATGGAGTATTGTTCCCATCTTTGGGCCGGCGAAACTGCCGACCTGCTTAATCCTCTGGACTCCATACAGAGACGTGCCGTTCGAATTGTCGACGATCCCATACAAACAAGCAAATTAGAACCACTGGCTAACCGAAGGGACTTTGGCTCCCTGTGTGTGTTCTACCGGCTGTACAATGGGGAGTGTTCCGAGGAACTTTTCGATCTGGTGCCAACAGCACAATTCCGCCATCGCACCACCCGCCGTGGGCTGGGTACTCATCCCCACTACGTAGACCCTCTGTTGGTCACCACGCGAAGGTTTGAAAGAACGTTTCTCGCTCGTACGATTCGGATGTGGAATGAGCTCCCAGCCACAGTATTTCCTTTGGACTATGACATGGGATCGTTCAAGAGGTATATTAGAGATCTCTTCAGAGGCGGGCAACGCATTGGTGACTCCCCTGGTGTTGCTGATGTCCATAGGCGGCGGTGACCACTTTCCATCAGGTGGCCCGCATGCCTGTTTGTCTGCCGGATAACATAAAAAAGAAAAAAAAAAAAAAAAGCAAGAGGTACCGGGTTCGAATGCCACTGTGGCCATAAATGACACTTTTCTGAGTTATGTACATTAATTGAATGCTAATCGTGATGAAACCTGCACATCCAGGCGACTGAATGTGTAACCATGATCTTATCTGGTTAGGTTTTCCTGGAAGCAGGATCACGGAGGTCAGGTGGCAGTTGCTTCACTGTAACTATCTGATCTGCCAAGTCCTGGATCATGGTCAAGGGGGACCCCGGGCCGTCGTACGCGAGAGTACCGGGATTTTAACGCTAAGATGATTATTTCTTCAAGTAAAGTGTAAACTTTTTTTTATACCACTAAGGTGGCAAACAAGCTTACGGCCTGCCTGATGGTAAGCAGTCACCGCAGCCTATGGACGTAGGTTAAAATGAGCGGCACGTTCAAGGGCATCCTGTACTTTCCGGGTTTTAAGTTATGTGGACCTAATCATCATCATTGGTCTTAGACATCTTTTATAGATGATTTAAACTTTCTTGCGGCACTTTCTCTGATGGCTGTAGAGGCCAACACGGGAAAGACAATATTGGATCTAATAATGAGGTTTAATTTCTGAACTACAACATCGATCACCTTGAAATATTTACGGGACAATCTTTAAAGTACTTCCTTTCTGACAAAAAAAATGAATAAGATCTGACTACGCGTTGAAACAACGACACATTTCGACTTCCATCCTCTCTGCCTCATCTCTGGATAAACAGTATCCAATGGCCTAACTCGTAGTATGAACTCAAATCATACCCAGTTTCATTTAAATTCATTCAGTAGTTTCGCAGTGATGCACGGCCAAGATACAGACAGATAGACAAAAGAAAAAATTAAAGTTTAGGCTTCAGTATCGTTTATTACATAAAAATGTATACAAAAATTTCAAAATATCTTCAAGTAGTGGCCCGGCGCGACTTCGTTTGCATACACCTACTTACTTACTTTACCCCTGCCTACCATTTTTCTTGCTTATAAATCTTCCTCTTAAATCACTTTACTTATTGTAGACGACCGCATTAAAATTCGTTGCGTGGTTTAAAAGATCTAGGCGTACATAGGGGCGGGAAGCGTCTTTTTCTTATACTAGGTATGTATAAATGTAGGTACAGAATTGGACCTGTTACAGTTATATTATAAGTTTCGAAAAGGTAGCGTTAAGGCAATCTGCATGGTCCAAGCAAATCCATAGAACAGAAACTTTTTTATTATCATGTTGCGATTTACAACTGCACTAATTTGAAGGAGATTCGGAGTCGAATAATGTTCGCCTCTGTCCAGTATAGTACCTATACAGTAGAATAAAAATATTTAATATACAAATTAGTCCCCTTACAGGTGGATTGTAGTGTAAAAAATATATATCGACACGGAGCTCCCTCTTTAATTTCCATTCAAAAGTTACGTACGAAACGTCGCGTCGCTTTGTTTCATTTCATGACTTACTTATTTCATTACTTAGATTACTCGTGGTATGGAAATAGACTTATTGTTTTAATTTATTACATTTATGTGGGATGCTGTGATGGGACGCTAGTAATTCAAATTCATAAAACATAACCCTCCTTCTGTCGCAATCGGGTAAAACCATTGGCGTCGTTTGAACGTTTAAATTTGCTAAACAGCAACATGTGGCGCTTACTTGTAATTCCGAAAACCAAAACCAATTTGTCACACGATATTATGTTAGTTTGAGTGAGCAATAAATTCCCAAAAAGGTCGAGCTTAATTACAAGGGTCACACTTGTAAGTGTGAGAAAAAATAAAAGTTCGCATTCCAAAATGTCCAATAAATTCACGCTGAGATATCGATATAAAAACAATACCGAGAAAGCGAACAAGCCAGCCTAAGAATAAAAAACTGTCATAAAAACAAAGGTTTCAGATATTATACATTTAAATATATCTGTGTCCTAAGTATTACGACTTAGGGATGCTTTTCAAATATGATATTACGCGACAAACCCTTGACCAATTTCAGGTACGAGTCCAGACAGTTGACGCTACCAAAAATGGTGGCCAACTTAAATGCGCGATAGCTATTGGCTGATCTGAAGAGACGCAATCGCGGGAAGCGACGGGATTGGCAGATTGCACTCCCACCACGAGGGATGATGCGCAGGCGTCGATTTACCATAACAACCAAGACACCAAACAACACAAGCAAAGAAGAACCTTATGTTAATTAGCGTAGATACTAAGATTGTAATTAGTAACTCATCACTATTATAATTAAGTCAGCGAGACGAATCACGGGGTAGAGGGATGACACTTCTTATTTCGGAGCGGAGCGAGGCGGCGGGACGAGCAGTAAAGCATTTTATTAAGATCATATCTTAAAAAGTCTAGTAATGTAAAATTATATTAAACTTTGGTTTACTAATAAATTAGAGTCAGTGTATATTAGCAGCGGCGACAAAAGTTAAGTTGATACCTTTTATGTTTATGTAAATGGTTTGAGGTATTAATTGAATCGATCCGATTAATTTCAGCTATAAATTTCATCAATTTCCATTTATATTCTCACTAGTAGAGATTTTAATAACATAGTTTAACTTAAACAAGATGGAAAGTAAAAGTTATCTAATCAATTGCCACTTACATCCAATTTTAACTGTAATTATTATCTATGAATTATCTCTGCGTGAGATAATTAGAGCACGGTAATACTTGAACAAAATATACCGAAGCCTATGTCTATCATCATCAAATCAAGTAATTAATGTGTCTGATATATCTCTATACGAGATCATTATGTGCTATTGTTGAATAAATTCAACGAAAGCCTATGTATATGTATGTATTGTGCGTACGTTAACGTTCATTATCACGTTAACTCGTCCCTGCGTGAAATATTCGTAATGTGGTATTATTTGAATAAAATGATACCAAACCTACCTATGTCTAATCTGCGACGGTTGGGAGTTTGTAATGTACTTACATTGAAATCATCATCAATGACGAATACTCCAAGATATATATTGTTTGAGTATATTCTACATTAATGTATGATTAACTATTATTTATTTATAGAACTGAACTAGGTGTTCAGACCCCAATTTATTGACGAAAAGTTCTTTAAGATGGCTTAATGGACTAGTCAATACCATCTAATGGCTTAAACCCACGGTTTATTCATAATGTTATTAGACCAAAAGGCGTATGGTCTGTCCCAGCCTATACGACTAGTCTAATTAACGAATATACCTATAATCTATATTATTATTAGGCCAAAAGGCGTGTGAGTTAATCAATCCCCACATGACTAGCCTAATACTGACTATCTGTTGATAACGCGCAGCGTTAATGAGTCGAATACTTCACTGATAAGCTAGCATTTATATCGACTAATTGTTTCACATTAATTGACCTAATTAAGCTTATGTTTGAATATATGTTTTAACTTTGTAAACCAAGTATGACGCTTTGACCTTTGATTACGTTAATGTAACTATTTGATTTGAACAGATAATTGTTTAAATAATATTAATTAGTTAATTAATCATAAATAGTCTTAATTGGGCGGATCTGGTTTTTGCGGACTGACCTTAGTTTTCCAGTTCCGATAGGTATTGGCCCTAGGAATCGAGTTCAGAATCACGAATTTCTCTATTGTCAGAAATTCTTGGTTAAAATCATAAAATAGTTTCAATCGTAGAGTCACAATCAATTAAATAAACGTATATTTATATTTTAAACTCTACCTGTGACTTTAATTTATATTCCCGCACACCCCGACTAGTTATCTGTAAATTACTGTATCACTCATCATTGTGATTATCAAATCAAATGATGGAGATGCCTAAATAACTAAACCCTGGACTAATGGTAGGTACTTAAATGCCTTGAATAAATTCACTCGCTTTAGGAAAGTAGGTACAGGTATAGGTTTGGGTATAGGTATAGGTACAGGTATAGGTTTGGGTATAGGTATAGGTCTATACCTATGTATAGGTATAGGTTTAGGTATAGGTATAGGTTTAGGTATAGGTTTAGGTATAGGTATAGGTTGGCCGTGTGGTGTCCGGCAGAGTAGAATAGCACCAACCCCTTACACTCATGGGTGTCGTACAAGGCGACTAATCTTTTCGAGGCAAAAAATCAAGAGTCTCCGTAGTCTGGAAAATGGGCTGCAGCATTTTTCATTGTTATATTTAAACACTGCGATCTCCAACCCGCCTGCCAAGCGTGGAGATTATGGCAATACATCCCCTTTCGTGGGAGAGGCCCTAAGTCCTGCAGTGGACTGTTACGGGCTGTGATGATGATGATAGGTTTAGGTATAGGTATAGATTTAGGTATAGGTTTAGGTATAGGTTTAGGTATAGGTTTAGGTATAGGCATTCTTGCAATTTGACGAATGGCGTTCTAGTACATTAAAGTAATGCTTATAGTTTTCAAACCCTAGTTGGTCCTTAAATTCAGTAAGACTGAGACGCCACAAGTCTGTTGCGGGTCGCAACCTGCGAACCCATCTCGTGATTAAGCGTTAAAACGCTTGCTGTATGAAGAAGCAAAGAAGAAGAGAAGAAGGGTGGCCACCCATTCATATAGAACGGACGCGTTCAAACTATATACAATATATACCTACTCGCCTAAGGGTGACGTAAGACGAATCCGAGACCAAATGCAACGACACATACCATTGGCACCTCCTTGAAGCGCACACACATAAGAGGCAGGACACACGTTAAAATTTCCCCAAGCGTCAGACGTATAACATCCAAGTCCGCTAGGGGTCTGGCTCTTAGCGACCCACTTCGGAGGCTCAACTTGCTGTAATATTATAATTTAATTCATATTTTTAATTTTTCACTCGAATCATCGCCATGGACGTAGTGGAGTTTAATTGCAAGTTCCTATCATATCATTTTACATAGGTAGAACAGAATTACTCATTTAAAAACCAATCACCAAACCCGAACCTCACAAAGTTAAATAGACTGTCGTTGACGTTCTAGGTTCACCCATTTTATATTGGACTCACACACGACGGTGAGACCGGTTCAAGTTATGCGCGAGGCGCATGACCACGTTAGGTTTCATGACATGTAATGAGTGACTAGATCGACCTAGGATCGTGTCATCCATTGAACGTGAATAGCTTGACCATGCATTTAGCATCGGGAACACCTCATCGGGTGACCGTTGCTCCAGATAGCTTCATTCATTTAGGCGGGACCATCACAATGCGACTTAAAATTCTTTAATTAAATGCTTTCTACGAATGAATACGTTAACCTATGTAGATTGTCGTACTAAATTTAGATCGGTGTGTTGAGAGAAAATGTGTATAGACTAAGATATACACAACCACTATTATTATTTAACTTACGCATCGAAAATTCCAATAGAATTAATAATAATAGAGATAGCCAGATTGTTCCCAAACATGATTTGATGAAGTTAATCCAAATATAAAGTACGTCAAACTCTTGCTAACAATAATAAGCGAAATTCCTATAAAGGGTGAAAACTGATAATACCCACGATACCAATATGGGCACGGGCGATGGTACGGTGGGTAAGTACTCGAGTTTTGGTTTACATTTATGTTACCGTAAGATTGTGACAACCCGTTTATAACGTATTCAAAGTAGGTTAGATTATAAACTGTAGAAAAATTGTGACCCGGAATTCGGCACTGGGCCGAGTTGACGGATATCGGCTTCGTGGGGCTCCTCGTCAAGTTGTTACAACACAACACAAAACCTAACCTAACAGAACATGAACCTAATTTTTCCAAAAATAATGCGTTTAATTGTAAATGATTTAGTGGAATTTTGTTGCAGATCACGATAATTCGATAGTTCACAATCTAATGTTTAACTAGGTACGTTAAGTTGTGTAGTGAAAACCACGAAAGTCTCAAAACCTATACATTCGTTAAATTGCAAACTATCGGCTTTTTCATCACACTTGCTAGTAAATTGGATGATATTGTATCACTTTAAAGCACATAATCAAAGATATTACCTACACGTGCTTTTTACTTTACTATTACGCGCTTGTGTATTATGATACCCCCGTTTTAGTTAAGTTTGTACCTCATTGGTAATATGTATTTATTGGTCTACAAGCATTTTTTAATTAATCATCTAATGCAGTTTTTATGCCATGCAATCCATATAGATTTTTAGGACCAACAAAGAGTTTTATCGCCAGAAATAAATTTTCTTGAAAAAATAATTTTTATTTCCTTAACCGCACTGGACTAAAATTACCATTATAGCACACTTGTATCACAATGTACTATTACAGTCTCACATATATATAGTATTATTTTACCAGAAGTATTAAATCTCCCAGCCATAGTGTTTTCTTGGACTTATACACGCAATAATTCATGATTCAATAAAAAAGTATATTGATGGGTGTTTATTCGGAATTTCTCACATCCCAGCAACCCGTATATCTGCGAAAAAATTACCTCTACATCCCACTGACCCACCGGTAAGCGGGAATACTGTACTCGAGTTTCTACCATATTTCAATGGAAATAGAGATTATATTGGTGTATGCTTATTATTAAAAGAGTAGATAATAATATTATATTTTTATTCATCATCACAGCCCGTAACAGTCCATTGCAGGACTTATGGCCTCTCTCACGAAAGGGGAGGTTATTGCCATAATCTCCACGCTTGGCAGGCGGGTTGGAGATCGCAGTTTTTAAATATAACAATGGAAAATGCTGCTGCCCATTTTCCAGACTACGGACCCTCTTGATCTTTTGCCTCGAAAACATTAGTCGCCTTGGACGACACCCATGAGTGTAAGGGGTTGGTGCCATTTTTATTGGTATACAATAATTAAATTTTGGTTCATAGGTCCACCGACGCTCCAAAAAAATAAACCTTACCATACCATAAAACCGTTACTATAATAGCTAGAATAAAGTTTGATCTTACGTTCAGTGAACATAGTCGCTGGTCACCAACTAACTCTATTAAGGTCAAAGTAAGGTAATCGTCCGCATCGGAAAGCAGGATATTAGCAAAGCAAATACAGTTGATCCTGTAAGCCGAACATTCAAATGACTTTATAAGCTTACAGTACAGGCTGTAGGGGCAAGGATTTGCATTAAAGTGACACGTGGCAATTAAAGCCGCTGAATGGTTAATACGGTCCCATGTCGGGCGCCAAATGGTGTAAAGTCACTTTACCAAATTATGGTCAACAATTATTTTTGTATAGATACTTATTAATAAGATAGTAAAGGTTTATAACACGTAAGCTAGGGCTTATATAAAAGAGTATAATTAGACCAGTGATGCTCTATGGCCGCGAGACATGGCCAGCGCTGATGAAACACGTCCGCGAACTCAACGCCTGAAAATGCTGCGGTGGATGTGGGAAGCTACGCGTTTCGACCGAGTACGTAACGAGTACATCCGTGGCAGCCTTGACTTGAGGGATATCGCAGATAATATCGGGTACTGGTTGGGTCACGTGTTTCGTTAGCGCCAGGGATACAGGAAAATTGGTGCCTGAACCTGCCGGTATCAGGAAAGAGAATCCTTCAAGAGAAAGCAAGAGCTTCATGGGCAACCTAAGAAGTGATGAATTGATATCGCGAAGTCGGATGTGAGAGCTCACAGCTTACGACGCGAGGATGTCGAAGACCGGGCGAAGTGGAGTAGATTGAGTAGGAAAGCGGACCCTGGCAGAGACCGAAGACGGCCGGGATAAGCGCTAGCACGACGACGACGAGGGTTATAACGACTAGAGAAGATAACAGCGAAATTGGCTCGTGTATTTAAGCTGTAACTATTGCCAACAACTCATAAGCGCATAGTTACGTTAAACTGTACACCCTTGTCCACAGCACAAAGAAATTGGACTAATCAAATTTCCTTCTTCTTCAAACCGGTTTTTAATAGGCTATTTGGTATTTGGCGGTTTGTGACATAAATATCAGTAGCACACAAGAGATAAGAACGAAATTCTCCAATATTTGTAGGTACGGGCCTTGTTTGATGACCTGTGATCATTCCCGACATAATTATATATTATTTTTAATCCATCTACCTACCTACTATTTGGTACTAGTGTTTTCTTAATAATGTGGTTATCCTAATCAATTTATTTAGATATTCATTGGTAGTGGTCTACCAACAAGTCTACCGTAATATATTGAGCAGTCTTGTAAGTTTATACCAGCGCCCTTGTTAACAGGATCAATGCGGGAGCGTCCTCGGAGCGGCCTCCAGCGCTCGGCTCGACTGCCGTGGTTGTGCTATGATAAAGTGATATTGTGTACAGGCGACGGGTCACCGTCGTATCTATAGATACCTACATATAATAAAACAGTAACTAAGAGTAATATATTTACAAAAAAATAATTTAGAGCGATGAAGAAATAGTATTAGAATAAGGATTTTTGAAATTGTTGTCTGTCTCTTTGTCCGGTACCACGGGACGGATTTGAATTTAACTTTTTGTTGTTGTGTAGCTGCTAAGTCTAGGCAACATTTAGAGTAAAATTTATTTTGGAAACTGGAACACCTGTTGTCACCTTAATAGACCAGCTAAATTAAGATAAATATGGACATGGCCCCGAATAATTCGGTTGGGTAGAGCCAGAGATACAGCTTGACCTCTCCATAGTACTAGCTTTTATACATTAGGGACGTCATTTAAAACGGTCACACAGGAAAAAGATAAACTGCTCTTAAAACGATTTCTACGCGGACGAAGTCGCGGGCAAAAGCTAGCTTTTGCTAGGCTTTTGTTAAGGCTAGTCCTTTAATAAATAGTTCTAAATATAGTAAAAAGGTATCATACAATACAATACTTTAAACTATCGCGGTTATTATCACACATTTTAAGGGTTTTTAAATATCGAACTAATCGTAAACAAAGGTACGCGGCAGGAAACCCGGAACATACCTTTGAAACATCTTATCGGTTTTAATTACCGATTTATTTTAATTTGTACGCACTATAAATATAGATATAGTGTTGTCAAGTGTTAGATTACTAATTACTGTTTAGCGGACCTCCGTCTACTTGAACGTTGTCGTTATCCTCGAGCTAAACCTCAAGTTACTCGTTAACTTGTTACAACGTTATAACTTGTTGTTACTGCTCTGGGTTACTAAGGTGAAACATTCCATGAAAATATCAAGATAGCAAGCTTTATTCAATGGCAATTCCTTAACACACAATACCTCGTCAACTTCACCATAACATGCGTAGGTATATACTAATTGCAAAATTGAGATAGATATAGAAATTTTCTCAGCGGGAGCTTACTCGTGTCTCCGATCTGAATATGTTGTTTTGACCTCCATTTAATCAATTTAATAAGTTTGTATTTCTATAAGCCAGTTTGACGTCAAACATAAAAATAGAGATATCAGACAGGTAGGTTTCTCTTACATTCACGTCGTATTACGTCTGTACTTAATTTTTAAGTTAATAAAATAAAATGAATAGATGCGTTTAAAGCAAATAATGTTAGGATGGGCACTAGGTATTTCAATTGTAATTATTGTTCGTGTTATATTGTTCTGTATGGAGCGTCGGTGGCCCTGTGGTAAAGGTATCCGACTCGTAAGCGAGAGGTATCGGGTTCGAATCCCACTGCCTCCATGTACCAATGACTCTTTTCTGAGTTATGTACATTAGTTGTATACTAACCGATGCTCTTATGCTCCCGGTGTGGGAAATCATAGCGATGAAACCCGCACATTTTGGCAACTGAATGTGTAACTATGATCCAATCTAGTCAGGTTCCCCTGGTAGCAGGGTTACAAAGGTCAGATGGCAGTCGCTCCACTGTAATTACCTGATCTG
Organism: Blastobasis lacticolella; assembly: GCA_905147135.1. Lineage (NCBI taxonomy): Eukaryota > Metazoa > Arthropoda > Insecta > Lepidoptera > Blastobasidae > Blastobasis > Blastobasis lacticolella. Next base: position 17,443,137 of record LR990045.1, read on the forward strand.
CCAAATCCTGGATCATGGTCAAGGCGGACTTTGGGCCCTCGTGCGCGAGAGCGCAACCGGGACATTAACGCCAAGATTATTTGATTGTTTATTACATGTTTCTTTTATTTTTTATTTAGTTATTAGTGATGATTTGTGTAAATAAATAAATGTATTATTATTAAACTATATTTTATATCTCCATTCCAATCACTATGCAAGACTGTACCTACGTCCTTTCTAAACTGATTGCTTTGACCCTTTTTACGATTTCAATCATGTATTCTCATATCAGTAAAGGATTATCTCGCAACGTGATAGCCAACTTTTAATTTAAAGCTGACATCAGAGGACAATGTGAGCGAGTCTTGCTAATCCTGACTGTGGAGTTTTAGATTCACTGGTATTTCTACTATGACGCAATTATTTTAATTCCACGTAGTTACCTAAGTACCAACTACGTACTGGAAAGTAGTTAAATTGAGTACGTAATTGGTAAAATTTACCACAACATACGTAACTAAAATTTGTTTGACTTATAGACCCTTAAAACTTAGTCCTGATATTAATATAACCTAAGGTGATGTTGCATGTTCGCGCATAATTTCAGAAGGGCTGCACCTTATTAACTAATTATTTTTCGCACGTCGCTCGACAATGTACCTACATAGTGTCATTAAATGTCAACGTGAAGCATGATTGTTACCCGCAGGGAAATAATGTTGTATGAAACTTCCCAGGAGAATTAAGTGATTTGAATTTGGAACGTTAAAATTTGTATTAAAACTCTTAGCATACGGGCTTTGTAAAGAGACTTTATTCGAAAATTGCAAATCTTTTTTCTTCTTCAAAAAGTAAAAAGGTGCTACTGCAAAAACTGTGGCTAAAGACTAGGCAGTATGGTTGCAGAACCTTAGACGGCTCAAATTGTGCAAATGAAAAAACTGTGAAATAAAATAATTTCCTGATTTTATTATTTTCAGTTGCAAATTATAAGTATTTTTGCATTGCAAGTTGTCGAGCAGCGATACTGATTTAACTCCAGAGTTTGCAGAAATTGTTTTATTTATTATCTAACAGGTGGTGTGTAAAATAAAGTATTCACCTCTGGAATAAAGCTGTCTTAGTCTTAGGCGGCTTGAACCCCTCGTTTCACTTAGAACTCTACATAATTCCCTCGCTTCGCTAAGGAGTTATGTTTTAACTCGCTCACTACACTCAGGCTCCAGCCGCCCGTGACGTAAGTACTACGCCAAGTGCTACGCCAAGCGCTACGGCAAGTGCTACGCGTAGTGCTTGCCCTGATATGTGGAAGTCGGAAGTCGCGACGAGCAAATTATATACTAATAAAAAAAATTATACGATGTTCAATAAATTCACACTATTATGCCATTATACTGCAAACGAAACGCGCGCGCAAAAGCTAGTGGAGAGACGTCTCTTGAAGGGTTGGTCCTTGGACCTTGGCCCAATGTTGTACCAGTTCGGGAATACATACCACAGTAGCTCTAAGTTCCTATGATCTAATACAAAAAACGAAGAGAGCAATAAAATATGCTGACCGCGATATCGTTCTGATGACGTTGGAGAGAACCACGATCTACAATCACGTGATAGTGTGTTGGATAAGACGTGGAGCTCCTTGTTCCTACTGTGTCAGTGTCGAGAGCTGGCCTACTTTTTGCACAAACGCCGCGTTCCTGTGACATTCCTGTAGGAGACGAAGCTCCAAGTCTAGGGAATTCGGGCAGGGATTCAAGCTTTTGTACACCGGATAGGAGAAGGGAGAAATGGGGTGGGCGACGAGTCCCGGAACGGCTTTTTGGAGGTGGCAGAGTGAGTGATTGACTCATGGCGATCAAGATGCAAATTGAGGGGATACAAAGAACATCATCAGCGCCGCCTATGCTTCTCAGTCCGGCAGCGCCGACACCAAAAATATTGCCTGGAACACTTTTGAAAATTCCCAGTCATGTATACCATCCTCCAAACAGATTGTGGCTGGTGCAGACCTCAACGCCACGTGGGCTCGACGAGCGAGAAGTTCTGGCGGGTGTACGGTGGCTTTGGCTACGGCCAGCAAACAGTGAGGGAGAAGATATTCTCCGAATCACACTGACCGCTGACATTAGCGTATCTAGGGCTATTTTCCAGGGAGGCATGGACCCTGAGGTGGCCGATGAAGCCGAGACAATCGCCAATGTACAGCTAGTGAGCACGAAATTTTTCTCTTATGTTTGTTACCCGACTTTTAGAAAAATAACTCAGTATTTCATTGTAATTTAATTTAATTGTAAATTTGACTTGAATGCGATACAAGCTAAAAAGAGCAAAAGACAGGCAACCTACCTAGAGTCGAGGTTTTAGTCCATCACTATACAATATATACCTACACTCCTTTGCAAAAGACAGTAAGTAAGTAAGTTTGTGGATTCTTCGGTTGCATTTAATTGAAATTATGTTTATATGAAGTTTTTTATGTGTCCAGCCCAGAATTTCGTATCGGTACATCCTGGGGTGGGCACCAGACCATTCTGGGGTGGGCACGGTCCACCCGCCCCCCACACCTACGCCTACGGCCGCTGGCTTGGCCGTGGTCAATACCTTCTTCTAGAAAAGACCCGAACATCTCATCACCTATAAAACCAATCACAGATCGTTATTTGCTGATCCGAAGACGTGACATCGGGCATGTATTTCAATGCAACATCATCCAGGGGGAATGCTTCACGACTCACAGAAAACTGTTCGAAAAGTTTTATCAATATGGTTTTCGTGGGCCATTCTACGAAATACTGGTATCTTTCTTAAAACATCGCAAACAGGCTACAAACGTAAACAATTCCAAGTCAGACCTTGAAAACAACGGTGATTCCGCGGTGCCCCAGGGTTCCAGCATGGGCAACACCATGTTCTTCCTTTTAGTCAATGACATAACGGCAGCGAATGATATTGCTCAGAATGTTTTGTATGCAGATGACACAAATGTCATAGTAACAGGTACCACCACCGAGGACCTTCAAGAAAATGTAAACACAGCAATACACCAGATACACGAGCTGATTTTCTGCCAACGGAATGGACTTGAACCGAAAAAACAAATGTAATACATTTCAAACTGCGTAAGGCTGACACTGAGAGGCTGGTCGTCGTGGTGAACGGAACCCAGGTGCCCCAGGTGGACACTGCGAAGTGCCTAGGGGCTTGTGATTAACTCTGGTTTGACCTGGTCTGCAAATATTGATTCCATGTGTGACCGATTGCCATCTGCTTGCTATGCACTGTCTAGGCTTTCACGGAGTCAAACTACAAAAAATTATAAAAAATGCGTACTATTGATACTTCCACTCACTAATGACCTATGGGATAGACCTGTGGGGAACGGCTGCAGATTGGGTCTTCAAGCTACAGAAGCGTGCCATTAGAACATAGCAGGGAAGCCATATGATCACCCTGCTCAGGACTTATTCCGCGAACTGAAGGTTTTAACCATGCCTGGTGTATATATACTTGAGATATGCAAACAAGTCAAGCAAAACTTGGGCGCATTCCCAACGCTGGGCGACAGCCACAATGTCAACACCCGCAGCCGGCATCTGCTGGCCGTCGTAAGCCCTAATATATACAATGCCTTACCGTCGGATGTGAGGAATGCATCAAATGTCGACATATTCACAAAAAATTCGTTTCCATAGCTTGCTATAATAAGTATAGATGATTTTTACAAAGGAATAAAACAATGTCATTTATCGCGTACCTATAAATTTAAGTTATATGTTAAAAATACTATGTAATAATAGTTCTAAATTAACTAACAAAGCGGACATGTAAATTTTTAATTTATTCATTATAATGATGAACACTGAACAACAATGAAAAATGAACACAGCACCGAGCCCTTATCATGAACGTTCGGGTAAGTAGTAGAGACTACGACAGAACGTTGCGAACCGTCTATTTAGTGGTGGATTCTGAAAAGCTAGAGCTCATGCAGCAACAGTCGAGCAAGCCGAAGTTCATGGAGGCAGCCGATGGCCTCGATTGGAGCGCAAAGGGTTCGCCATCCGAAGAGCTCCGGTGTCATTATCAGAAATCCATCCTCTAACTCAAATGAACAGTACTCGGCACGTCGAAAGGCAGCCGAAAAATTGACAAGGATACGGCATGACGGAATGGTGAGGTGCAGGAAGCAGTTAGGGACAAAAGGTATGTTTCAAGAGGAGGTGTAGGTACTTGGGAGCAAATCGGCTAGCTAAAATGTCGGTGGCAAAAGCGCGGTCGGTTCAGCTGGCTTCGCTCACAGTATGCTTTGCATACTGTGGAGGGGTGAAAGCTCGTCTACAAGCTATCATAGTCGCGGAGTCAAGGCAGTCTGGATGTGACAAAGTATGTTGCCATAAAAGGTATGGACGGCGTGTCGATCAAAAGTTCAAACTTTACTAAAGGTCGTTGGTGCTATCATTTTAAGGAACTGTCTAACGAGGCCTAGCAGGCAGGATCTAGAAACCAGGGTAAAACCGTTGAAGGAAGTGTTAGAAAACGGTGGTTTGAAGCTGAACGTCGCCAAAACGTATATGGCTAGCTGCACCGCGGATCTTAACTATCCATATATAGAACGAAGCTGTCAAAGGACAGCTAAATTCAAATACCTCGGATCTATACTAGGGTTGGTGAGGATTCCTCTTCCTTATCCTCATAGTGCGGAAATTCCTCATATTTTGATAATCCTTATCCTCTTCCGCTTCTCCAAAAATTCTATTGAAAAATTCATCTTCCTCTTCCACATCCTCATTATTTATGAGGAATTTTATAGGAAGTAGTACCTATACCTACTAAGCACTTCACAGTCGTCGCTCCCCCGCGGCGATATAAATAATTGTAGCCGTCATTTGAGTGAAACGTTTTAAAGCACTAATTAAATCATCTTGGACTAATCCACACAGCGATACTTAGCCTCAAATTAAGCAATCCACCATCATCACAGCCCATAACAGTCCACTGCAGAACTTAGGGCCTCTCCCATGAAAGGGGAGGTTATTTATTTATTTATTTAACAGTTTATTGTGCACAATAACATTTATACAATATTGACATAAGGAAAACAACACAACAGGTACAGCTTATTTCATAAGAAATATCTTACAGCAGACCTACGGAAGAGACAGGGCAAAATCAGAAAGGCAGACGGCGTGCACCTTAAAATACCTAAACTACATAACACTACCACAAAAAAAAAATACTACAATGAAATTATAATACCTAATTAAATACAAAGTTACATACAACATACATACTTAAATACATACATATATACATACATACATATATACTATGGATAACAAATGGAAAGATAATAACTCGCTTTTTAAAGGTTTCAAGTGAAGGACTGATACGTACATTAAATGGCAATGAATTCCACAATCTAGCCGCATGAACAGAGAAGGAATTAGAATAACACTCAGATTGATGAGGGGGAATGGAGAGGAGTGCCTTGACGCTAGAGCGACAAGGCATGTCCTGTGGTCGGGAAAAACTGAAACGGTCACGGAGGTAGGAAGGGGCTCGAGGATTATATAGGACATTATAGAGGACACAAAGAATATGAACATTCCTACGAAGGCGAATTGGAAGCCACTTGAGTTGAGCCCGAAAATGAGAGACATGGTCATATTTACGTAATCCAAATATGAAACGTATACCAACATTTTGGAGCCGCTCAAGCTTATTCAATAGCTCCTCAGTAGCGTCAAGGTAACAAGTGTCAGCATAATCTATGATGGGAAGAATAAGGGTTTGGACAATAGAGATTTTAGCGTTCAAGGGCAAAAAGTATTGGAGACACTTGAGAGAGTGCACCGTGTGGTGAACTTTTTTGCTCACATTGTTGACATGGGCGATCCACGACAGATTCGAGTCTAGAACCACCCCCAAATTTTTGGCAGTAAACGTATAAGGAATTATAGTACCATCATAAGTGATCGAGGGTAATGTAGACATGTTCAAACGTTTACACATATAGGTACTGACGACTATCATCACTTTAGACTTAGTGGGGTTAACGAGCAAACCATAGTCTTTTGCCCAATTACAGACATTTGCCAAGACGGAATTAAAATAGCTGATGGCACTATCAATATCCTCGACACAAAAATGGTGATAAAGCTGCAAGTCGTCTGCGTAGATATGGAAATTGCAAGGAATAACCGAAGCGACTGTATTAATAAAGAAAGAAAAGAGAAGAGGAGAGAGAACGCCGCCCTGGGGCACGCCAGCAACGAGGTCACACCAGTCTGAGTGAGACTCATCCAAGCCGACCCGCTGCGTGCGGCCCCTAAGATACGATTCAAACCAATATAAAGCTGGAGAGGACATGTTAAGGGATCGAAGAACTGCAAGGAGAATGTCAAAATCCACGCTGTTAAAGGCGCTACTAAAATCGAGCAAACCAAGAACAGTTAGCGACTTCTTTTCAATAGCCCAACGTAAGTCATCTGTAACCTTAAGAAGGGCAGTAACGGTGCTATGACCAGAACGGAACCCAGACTGATAAGAAGATAACAAATTATTAGAAGAAACGAAATGTGTAAGCTGTTTGTGGGCAATATGCTCAAGGACTTTGGAGAGGAATGGTAAAATTGAGATAGGCCGAAAGTGGGTAGGGGTGGGTAGGGTTATTGCCATAATCTCCACACTTGGCAGGCGGGTTGGAGGTCGCAGTGTTTCTAAATATAACAATGGAAAACGCTGCTACCCATTTTCCAGTCTACGTAGACTCTAGATCATTTGCCTCGAAAATATTAGTCGCCTTGTAGGACACCCACGAGTGTAAGGGTTTAGTGCTATTCTAGCTATTGCTAGATGGTATCTAGTTTAAAAATACTACAACTATGTATTTCTTAATATAACTTTTTTATCAGCTGGTATTTGCTTAATTTATTTGTATAAAATAAGCAAAACACATTCTCATCCTCTTCCTCATAAACGGTTCCTCATCCCTACTGCATGAGTCTGGCGTCCCGAACTCAGGCCCAAGCGGGCCAAATGGCGAGAGCGTACAATGAGCTCCTAAAATCACGATCAAGCTCAAGGGGTCCCTTGCATCTTGCATTCTGGCCGAAACCTAACCTAGCTTAAAACTATAGTTTATCAATAGGGACTCCATCGGGTTCGAAAGGTTTTTGATTCTAAATTTATCAGCCGTTCCCCGTGGCACAAGTCCTTGGTTTGGTTGATTCGGAGGGATGTCCGGTGAACCTTACTTCGTGGTCGTCTCATAATAGGGCCGTGATGTCCATTGCCGCTTTGATCCCCCAATATATCAATTTGAAACTGAGTTCTGCCTCTCACACATCGTATCATATAATAGTTTTGACCCTCGAATATCAACTCATATCAAGCGCTCGGAAGATAAAAAATGCTATAGTAGGACCACGCTAAGTCCGAATCGACTGACAGTGGTAGAAATTATAAAGTGTGGATATGGCAATATCGATTGCATAATCTATCCTTGTCAGTCATTGCCTATTATAAAGCGCGCTCCACATGTTCGTCGAAACTTCCGGCGAAACTTTTGCCGGGACTTTGGTCGACCCTCTACATTCTCGCCTATTAGGGATGTGGTGGTGTCAAAACGCGGGACATTTTATCGATTCATCGGTGTAATATCGGTAATCTACTGTAAACAGGGTCACAGAGGTGATGGCAGCTTCTCTACTGTAATTACTTGATCTACTAATATCTTGGATCATGGTCAAGTGTACCCCGAACCTGTTACGGGAAAAAACGCTAGAAATATAAATATAAAATCGATCGAATTGAGACGACAACAAACTATCTCTACTTAGTCTATGAAATAGGCGAGACATGCCAAAGGCGAATACTACACACACGATATATATCGTGATACGTATCGTGATCCATATCGAGTAATATTTTGGATCGCAAGTCGACCCTACACACACGATAAGAATCGTCGATATTTTCATTAGTCTGTGCATTCTTTCATTCATTTTGATGGCTGAATAGACTAAGTTGCCAATGCCTAGCCTAAAAAAAAAGCATTTTTGACGCGTCGCTGGTGTATATTTACGATTTTTAAGTATTTTTACCAAAATGACTGATAAAGCTAGCGTTGCTATAGTATTAGCATTAGGATTAAAAAGACGCGTGAAAAGAAAAAAATGAGAAAAATTATGAGGATGAGGATCTTGTTGACTTTTTATACTTTTATAGTAACTGTCCAGGTCCATAGTGGCCACAGCAGCTTGAAAATAAATACAAACAATGAAAATAAATTTGAAATTACGTTATTTATCTGTCAGTTTGACAGAAATGTCGTGATAAATATCGACTAGATACTAGACGCTCGATATATATCGCACGATAGTTGATACGGATCGTAGATTTCTGGATTTTCGGAAATCCTGTGATCCGTATCACGATTCGTGATACTCTAGGCTACACACTCGATAAATATCGTGATCCTGCGTGAATCACGATATATATCGTGTGTGTAGTATTCGCTTATCATGCACGGGACTACACGAATACTCCCTCTACATTCTCGTGTTCCCGCGGAACTGTCCACATGTGGAGCGCGCTTTAAGTGTGCTCCACATGTTCGCCGAAACTTCTGGCGAAACTTTTGCCGGGACTTTGGTCGGCCTCTACATTCTCGCCTATTAGAGATGTGGTGGGTGTCAAAACGCGTCGACATTATATCGATTCATCGGTGTAATATCGCTAATCTGCTGTAAACAGGGTCACAGAGGTGACAGCACCTGCTCTACTGTAATTACTTGATCTACTAATATCCTGGATCATGGTCAAGAGTACCCCGAACCTGTTACGGGAAAAAGCGCTAGGAATATAAATATAAAATCGATCGAATCGAGACGCCAACAAACTATCTCTACTGAGTCTAAGAAATAGGCGAGACATGCCAAACATGAACGGGACTACACGAATACTCCCTCTACATTCTCGTGTTCCCGCGGAACTGTCCACATGTGGAGCGCGCTTTATTTAGGTGATTCGCACACTGAAACGCAGCACCATTCGGTTGTGCGTGACGTGCGTTAGTGCGTGACTGTGACGTGATGTGAATTTCAACAAATACTGATGCACATTATCCATTTAGTACGTAATTTCCTTAACCGAAAAGACAAGTCAGTTTGGACAGATTATAGGTCAACTGTAATACGTTCTGAATTTAGTGCTGAATCCAAAGAGATAGTATCATCATCATCATCATCACAGCCCATAACAGTCCACTGCAGGACTTCGGGCCTCTCCCACGAAAGGGGAGGTCATTGCCATAATCTCCACGCTTGGCAGGCGGGTTGGAGATCGCAGTGCAGTTGATGTAAATCTACCAAGAAAGATGCTGCTGCCCACCTTTCGGATTTGTCCCTTAGTCGCCTCTTACGACACCCACGGGAAGAGATGGGGTGGTGCTATTCTTTGAGGTGGCGTCACCACACACCACCACACAAGAGATAGTATATATTTGCTGAATCCACCGGCTGTCCCTAATGAAATGTACAAAATATCTAATGCTTTGTGGGGACATTTTCGGATTGCAATGTTCAATGCAATAAATAAAAACCAAGAGTGTCATGTCCCAAAGCTTTAAGCGCGCTCCACATGTGGATAGTTTCGCGGGAACACGAGAATGTAGAGGGAGTATTCGTGTAGTCCCGTGCATGTTTGGCATGTCTCGCCTATTTCATAGACTAAGTAGAGATTGTTTGTTGTCGTCTCGATTCGATCGATTTTATATTTATATTTATAGAGCTTTTTCCCGTAACAGGTTCGGCGTACACTTGACCATGATTCAGGATATTAGTAGATCAAGTAATTACAGTAGAGAAGCTGCCATCACCTCTTTGACCCTGTTTACAGTAGATTTCCGATATTACACCGATGAATCGATAAAATGTCACGCGTTTTGACACCACCACATCCCTAATAGGCGAGAATGTAGAGGATCGACCAAAGTCCCGGCAAAAGTTTCGCCGGAAGTTTCGGCGAACATGTGGAGCGCGCTTTAGTATCCACAAACCGACTATGATCAAGAATACCTCATCCACATCATAAACGTGGCGTAAAAAGAAACTAACGATGCTGCGTTCCAATGTGCCAATCGCCTTAATAATATTTTTCAAGTCAGTCAAATTCTTTGTTATGACTTTTATGAATGACGTTCTATGACGGATAAAAGACATGACATAAAGCTCTGTATGGCACAGAGATTTTTATTTTATTGTTTTAAACAGCGATTCGGACTTAGGACGTTAGCCGTCTCAAGCTATACAATATTTTTATTTTTTTAAATTTTTAATCTTTGCTGGTGCTGTGCCAAAATATATTATCTGTGCCCAATGTTTTTGGTGAATGAGTGGCGGTGTTTCTGTGGTTGTTTCTTTTGAAATGTGTTGTTTTCTCAATTATTTGCTTAATTTGTATGTCTAGATAAAAATATTACATTAAAATGGGTGACGATCGAGGCGGTGATACACAGTACACTCAAACGCAGACCCAGAGTTCACAGATCGACTGGAGTCAAACCAACACTCCGTCCGTTATTCCAAATATTTGGGGGAGATTGTACTCTGCTAAATTATCTTTGAATGGTAACAATTTTTGTTGGAAAAATACAAACAGACAATTTCCTGAATACTATGGTAAGAGTTTCAAGTATTTCTAAGAGAAATATCAATCTACGATTATTGACGGTATATTATTTTATTTTAAAATACTGACTCCTTGTTATTCTCGGAGAGTGTCCCACAGATAAGAATATGTTGTGGTCTGCCCTGGTTTGGTATTGGTACAGTACTTACAGATAGAGTAGGCGGGCTAGTGGTAAAAATCCCCATGGCTATGGCCCTGAGGTGAGGTGGTATGACTTAGTTCATGTGCCAGCTGATGAAGGCAAAGTTTCACACGTCCACTAATATTATAATTTTAAATTTAACCAAGTCTATTATCTTAGCGTTAATGTCCCGGATGTGCTCTTGAGCATGAGGGCCCGGGTTCCGCCTTGACCATGATCCAGGATTTGGCGATCAGGTAATTACAGTGAAGCAACTACCATCTGACATCCGTGACCCTGCTACCAGGGGAACCTGATCAGATTGCATCATGGTAACCAAGTCCATTACTCTCAATGTGAACTGTACCCTGACTATTTATAAAATGTATTCAAAATGTCTAAAACATCTTACAATCACTTGAAGTTATATATTTAATTTTTTAGTTATTTATCACTGCTAGGCTGCACCATGTACGTCACTGGAACCATAGATAATTTCCAGACTGCACTGATCCAGAGTGTAGTCCTGGCACAGCAGTTAATACTTATTTATTCTCAACCATCAAGCCGGAATCCGGGCCCTACATACAAAATCACAACAGGGATATTAACACCAAGATTTGTATTGTTATGGCTGTGTGGTGTCTGACAGAGTAGAATAGCACTAACCCCTTACACTCATGGGTGTTGTACAAGGCGACTAATGTTTTCGAGGCAAAAGATCAAGAGTCTCCAAAGTCTGGAAAATGGGCAGCAGCATTTTCCATTGTTATATTTAAACACTGCAACCTCCAACCCGCCTGCCAAACGTGGAGATTATGGCAATAACCTCTCCTTTCGTGGGAGAGGCCCTAAGTCCTGCAGTGGACTGTTACGGGCTGTTAAGATGATGTGTATTCTTATCTAGCACCACACCAAATCTCACCTCGTCCAGAACTGATTCTATTGTGATGACTCAATGATTTTTTTAAATTAATTCCATAACATCTTTAATCACTTGATGTCATGCACAACCTGTATAATGAATCCCACCACTCCAAGAGAATAAACAGGCAGTTATAACTGATAAGCCTGTTTTTTTGTGTTTCTGAATTGTTACCTGTTTATTTATGAAATATAAAATATTGTTTTTCAGATTTAATACAAACAGAATTTACTTTGGGAAGAGCCCTCAATTGCTCCTTTGTGATGAAAAAAGATATGATCAAGGAAGACATCATTAAAAATGTCAGTAAACAACATTTTATGATGAGAAGAGATTTGTCGTAAGTTCTGCAGTTTTTTATAAAAAGCGCACTGCTGATTCTATTTGTGTTTAAAAAAACTAAACATAATAGACCTGGCGATTATAATTCAGATCATATTCACTTCACATCAACTCTAATATACTAAAATGTACATTTCAGAGAACCCCTTAACCCAGCCATTATTACAGACTTATCTTACAATGGCACATTTGTGAATGGTGAAAAAATAGGCAAGGGCAATAGCAGAGTTCTGGATGACAAAGATGAGATTGCTGTAACTCATCCAGCAATGAAAAGTATTTTGTTTTATTATTTTTTATTTACTTATTTATATATTGAAATGGTGAGACTAATAACTACAACTATTACCATTTACCTAATTGTTTGTAAAGGTTCTTTACTTTCTTAAAAACATTAAGCTTTGTAAATTAAGAATGAAAAAAGTATAAACAATAAATAAGAAATCAAATATGGATATAATAACATAGTGAATTCAAGATACTCATTACAAAAATTGACAAATGTTTTAGTGTGCGACAAATTGGATGGATATTTATTTCTTGAGAGCTGTTGTAGTGTTTGTTATTTAAAATGTGTAATATTCTTTTCAGTGTTTGTTTTCAAAGATTTACTTAAAAATGAACAAGATCAAGTCCCAAAGGAAATATCCCAAAAGTATTATATATCCAGGACCTTGGGACAGGGTGCGTGTGGAATTGTTAAGTTGGTCTATGATAAGGTAAATATAATTCTTTTTTTTTGTAAAAATATTATTAAGAATTAAATTAAGACTCACAGAAAGATAATTACCAGTGAGTGATTTGAGTCATTGTTTTTAATATTCTGTATTGCTCATACTCAATCATCCTTCACTATGTTATACAGACGAGATGCACAAAATATGCAATGAAAATTATCAAGAAAAGCAAACTTACAAATGGGCAAATACATAATCTGAATGACCCCAAGAAGATAATGAATGAAGTTAACATTATGAAGAGTTTGAGACATGTAAGTATCTAACTAAAGGAGAAAAATTATCATTAGGTCACCTCTCACTCAATATTACAAAATTACAATCATCATCACAGCCCATAACAGTCCACTGCAGGACTTAGGGCCTCTCCCACGAAAGGCTAGGCTATTGCCATAATCTGCTCGCTTGGCAGGCGGGTTGGAGATCGCAGTGTTATAAATATAACTATGGAAAACACTGCTGCCCATTTTCCAGCCTACAGAGACTCTTTATCTTTTGCCTCTAAACATTAGTCGCCTTGTACGACACTACACGAGTGTAAGGGGTTGGTGCTATTCTACTCTGCCGGACAACATACGGCTTAAAAAAATTAACATAGCCAGCGGTAAATAATACATATTGTCTATTTCGGCTTCGTATTTACTCCTGCAACAAAGACGATACTCTCGAAGCCGCACTAGCCGATGTGCAATAATGTGGAAATAGTAACAATAATGCTCTCGTGTATGTCAATTTCAGCCTTGTGTAGTAGCCACAGAGGAAGTGTACGACTCGCGCGAAGCTGTGTATATCGTTTTGGAACTGATGCAGGGCGGAGAGCTCTTTGACCGTATCTCCAAACAGGGACAGCTCTCGGAGAGCCTCACTAAGTTCTTGTTCAGGCAGATGGTGCTGGCTGTTAAATACCTTCACTCTCAAGGCATCACTCACAGAGACCTTAAAGTAAGTATAGTTGTTGTTGAGAAGTCTACTCTTTTGTTACTTGTAGTTTATGAATTTTGTAGGACACCTCTGGAAATTTACTACAAGGCTGGCCCTAGAAATCTCCAGGATACAGGACTGCGTCGTTTGACTACGCAGTGATAGACGCCGGTGCTAAATGTATATACTTACATAATTTTGTAGAACGATTCCTAATGATATAGTCCACTGAGCTCGACCATTATGCACTTCTTCCCCCAGCCTGAGAACGTGCTACTGGAGAGTAAGGACGAAGAGACACTGGTGAAGATCTCCGATTTCGGACTGAGCAAGTTCGTGGGCGAGCACACCTTCATGAAGACCATGTGCGGCACGCCGCTGTATCTAGCGCCGGAGGTGTTGAAAGCCAATGGACAGCGCAGCTACGGCCCAGAGGTGGACGTCTGGAGCCTTGGAGTCATATTCTTTATATGGTAGGTACTAAAATGCAGGTTAGGGTCTACAGCGGCGACCCAAAAGAGATACTGGGTATTGACACCCAAGAGTATTCATATACTGTAAGATACTGTAATTACTAATTAGTATAATTGTATTAGATTATTAATAATTTTATTATTCATTGACACTCCTTCCACACGTCCATACTTCTAATAAATTACCATTCTAATAGACATCCTATTTATTTCAGCCTAGTAGGCTACTTGCCCTTCTCAACGGACTACAAAGAGATGACTTTAAAGGATCAGATACTGAAGGGACGATACAGGTTCTCCCGAGTGCATTGGGAAGGCGTCAGCGCGCAAGGCAAGCTGCTTATGAAGAAGATGCTCACAGTCAATGTCAACAGGCGAATCACTCTCGACCAGATACTCAGCCATCCATGGATGCAGGTTGGTACTGTTTGGAATAAATTTACAGTAATCAGCTGGTTTTAGAGTCGCAAAACCGAAGTGGCAATGGGTAAAGCACATAGCTAGAACCCACCCACAATCGTAATGTAGAACGCCCTCCAAGAAATGGACGGACTACCTTGTAAAAGCCTTGTAATACTGGTAGAGCTGATGGAAAGAAGAGGCACCAGGAGTCTTATCGTTGTAAAGGAAGGCCTATGTTCGGATGTCCTGCGGCTGAGATGATGACGAGTAACCATCCCTTATGAACACCGTTAGGTATAATTATAAATGGTAGTTGGATTTTTATTAGAGATAGAACGGATATCCGGTATCCGGTCTATCTGGTCTTAATTTACTATCCGGCCGGATACCGGATAGTGTGCTAATATCCGGCCGGATACCGGATAGTAAAAAAGTATGAAAAGTCTATAAAATTCATTTTGCTCATCGGAAACATAACCCTCCTTCTAACGCAGCGGGGTAAAAAGTTGTCTCAAAAGTTCAAAAACCATAAATTCTGATCAAAGCACTATTTATTATGTCGGCCACTACTCTACTTACGAGTAGAGTAAATGATACGTCATTTGTAGGTAAGTGATTTGACGCGATTACAGCTTGCACAAACTTGTTCAGAGACTATGTCCAGCCCAAAATCCGGCCGCTGGATATCCGGCTATCCGGCTAGAAGACTGGCCGGATATCCGGTATCCGGCCTAACAACTATCCGTTTCATCTCTAATTTTTATTACACTAGCTATCAATCACCCTGAAGTATACTTACTACGGTTGTACAATTCAACTTTTACGACACAGGATGCTGAAGTGACAATCAGAGTGGAGAGGCTGTTGGCGCAATCTTTACAACTGAAAAGCTTGAGCCAACTCACAATATCGAGCAGTGAGCAGGAGAACAGCGGCAGTGACGTGACCATCATCAGGATAGTGGCCAAGGCCAAGCGGGCACTCGACAGCAGCGGCACCTGCCAACCATTCGCCAAGAAAGCCAAGCTACATCCCTTTGGTGACGACACTAGTTCAGCTATCAGTTACTATTCAGAGGACTAGCAGTCCTAGGTAATGAGGCGACTTAAGTGAATACTTATTATTTTATTCCTTTAAAATGTGATTTAACTCTTCCATGATGAACCAAAAGATAATGGAAGGAATGATAAGTGAAATTACCAGTACAAAATGAATATCAGTGTTACCTATAATTTTTAATATTTGCTCGAATTATGAATGTTGATTATTCTTCCAATTTGTGATATGATTGTTCATTATTAATATTCGATTGTATGTTTCGAAACTCGTAGTTTTAATGTACTTATGATTCTTCATATTTTAATGTGATTTTTGTTTATGTTATGTTGACTGTTACGTACATTTTGTTGATTGATATGTAAGAACTTTTAGGTAAATTTATGCTTGACAATGTTGCATCCTGTTTTCAACGTAACCACCTCGTGGCTATACTTTATGCAGACACAAGTGCCTTTCAAAATTTATCTCGTGAAATAGATATTATAGAAAACTAGTTCTAGCAGTTTTCTAGTGAATATTATTTCTCATTGGTATAAAAGTGTATAAGGTATGTTTATGGCATTATTGTAAATCCAGTGAAAACCCTCTACCTCTAAAGGCTGGTCTAGCATTAAGTACAAACTTGACTGAGTAGATTTATTGATTTGTAATGTTGACCACCGACTATATTAAGACGTGTACAAGTGCCATCATGTTTAGGTTGGTATGTGATAGTTTTATGTATTTGTTACAGTAACAGTAAACAATATTTTGTATGTAAGGTTTTAAGTCAATAAAACTACCGTTATTATAAAATAAATTACTATTCTCTTGTTCAAGTCTGCACGACATTACACAATATTTACAGGAACGCAAAACGTAGCTTACTAAACAAGCTAAATTAATTCAGTCTTTAAAGATATTCTATAACATTCAATCTGCAGAGGTGCAGGTGTCATAATACAGCCTAGTTCCCGTCACGTACACAGAACGCTGGCAAAATATAAGGAATTGGTGATATGAAGAGGACAGACACATCCCGTCCAAATTTCGTTCTCTGTTCGTTTTACCTGACGGGAATTACAGTATTTGCTAGTTACTGACATATTGATCGAGACAGGGACAAATGAACAACTTTACAAAAGAATCACTAGAAAAACAAAATATTAGTGATAGCTAAAGTGTCTAAATAAATAAATAAACTGCTTGTACAAAGTAACAACAATCAAATAAACTGAGATTACATAATAAAATAATGCAATTTCCAAGTTTAGGCAGCTTGTTAGATTATAATTGTCGACTTATAAATAAAACAGAAACAATGTGTCCCAGTCCAGAAAAAAAATATGAAAATGAGCAAAAATGTTTAACATGTAAAATTGCACAGCACATATTGCCTCATAATTAATTTTACAGAGAATAAGACACTGCGATTATTGTTGCTGAATTTATGTGTTCGAAACGTACCATTCACTCCACACCCACATAACACCCAAAACAGTCATAAATTATATTCACAGCAAATTCATAGGCACAAAGCCACAATGCCTAAGTTCCACTGTGTTCATCACTTGTCACTATCACTTAAAAGTCAATGTTCAGTCTTCTCTGCCGTTGTTTCACTAAAATTGTCCTAAAATAAGCTGGTTGCAGCTACTAGGTAAGTTAGCAGTCCGCAGCCTCCGCGCCGCGGTTCCAGCGCGTCCTTTGTCACCGATAACACCACACAGCTCACTATTCCCTGCTAGCATTGTCTTCTGCATTACTGTGAGAGGGCTCAGTGACCTGCGCTTCAGCCTCTGTGGAATAAAGAAGTATATTTAATGCCGAAACATTTCTTGATCTCTTAGGGAGTTTAGTTTGTATTTCATTTAGGGCCGATTTTTCAATCCTCAGATAACATTTATCTGTCTAATAAAATAATATACTGCCAAATTAAAATAAACAGTTATCCTTCACTTATACATGAAGATAGGTACGTTTTTATTTTAGTCGCATAATAACTTATCAGATGATATATTTTATCTGAGGATTGAACAATTGGCTCTTAATCGTATTAATTTTTTATATTATTTTTTGGTAAGAAAAGAAATTAATGTACAAAAGCCATGTGGTAAAGCTGTTGGTAGTAGTAAATGTTTCATCATTATACAGTGTATGTTAAAAACTTAGCCAACACTGGGACAGTGCTTTGGAATGGACATTCGACATGCGTGATGTAAAGACATATAGACAATTAAACCCGAACCCGGGAATATAAAGGTACATTAAGTACAAAATGATAACACATTGCGTGAATAACCGTGCCCTTAGAACAAGCTTATTAGAGCAAGGTAACTCACCGAGAAATAAAGTTATATAATTTTTGAAGCAACTGAAACAATGTGAAACAATACTAATAACTAAAAATAGTGAATTTTGAAGCACTGCGTACGAATCGTAAGGTAACCAAAATTTTGAGGTGTGAGTTTGATAAATGAAACAAAAGCTAAACTAAAACTGGAAATTAGTGAATGTATTACAATAAGCGTCACGTGTCTTTTCTTCAGTAGTTTCAATTTGGTCCTTTTCACGCCACCCTGTCCACCACTCTTATTTGTATTTAAATACATTACACATACACACTCACGCCCGTATCCCGTATCGTATAAGGGTAGGCAGAATGCCACAAGCTCACGATCCTGACACACCTCTTTCCCTCCGCTCCAACTTACCAGCTATTGCCCTGTCGACCTTCATCTTGTCCTTGATAATGTAAAAAGCCGTGAGGAAGAAGAATATGCCGCCGAGTACCTCCACGAAGCAAGTCACGAACAGCGCGTACTGCAATGACCTGAACTCCACAGCTTTCGTCACCGGCTCAGAATTGTCGTAAGACAGTGTACGTTTCAAACTCTCCGATATCTGAAACACAAATTGAATTCTGTAGTTTGTAAACAGAAAGTGAGTAAATAATTAGCTACACATGTTCGTAAAAATGAATGTTTCTTACCACTCCGACTAGGTAGGGACTGCCAGCGTCACCGAACATGTGAGATACCAAAATTTGGAAGGCTTCCGCAGTCGATCGTCTTGGTGGTACAACCACATACTGAAAATTAAAATTACATTAACATTTATGTACATATATTTATTTCTACTACTAACTAGCGACGCGCCCTGTCTTCGCATAAGTACAAACTACAAATAATATGCATGATAATTCCTCGGGGCATCACTCATCATCTATTCATTGGTGAAATTTCATGAAAATCCGTAATGTAGTTTAGAAGAAGTGAGCCAAGAAACGGATGATGGATAAGACAAATTTTGAGCCTTTGTTTTAGATGTTGTAGGCCTCCCGCCGTGGCTATGATGACAACAAATCTACGGTTCTGCAAAGTGCATGAATCCGCAGATGTTATGGGCAATATGGTCACCGCTTTCCATCAAGTGGACATTTGGTTTGGCACTGCGTAGTAAAAAATACTAACACAGACAGTTATCAGTTTAGAATCAAAACAAACATAAATTGCCGTTACAGCGCGTTCAGAATTGGATCTATGCATTTATTTATATTTCGCGCCATTTAGTTGACCTAGCGCCATCTATGCATTTGTCAATACACTACGACACATTTGTAAAAGCAGCAAAGACAGATAAGATTGCAGTTTAAGCAATTGCCAATAGATGGCGCTGTTTTACAATTAATTGAAATCAACCCACTCAACTCGTGATAAGTTTGCGAAATATTCCAATGAGAGTGATGCCTTTACAATATATTATGTATAATATGTCGTATCACAACCAGGCAAGAGTGATCCGCAAATGGCTAGTGAGTGAATCGAGTTCAATTTCAAGGATGGTTTGAAAAGCGTCGAGCATTGAAAAACACCGAATTACACATGCTCAAATAGCATTCATGCACCATTACCGAAGAGCAACGGCCACAATTTATCTAATCTACAATAAAAAATTACAGAGGAAAACAAAAAACACTACAGAAAAAAACAAAAAAGACTTCCAATGCAACGCATCCGGCGCCATCGCCCCCGCCGCGGCGGAGGCGATCGCTGCGGAGCGTCGCCGGCGGAAGGCGGCTCTTACCAGCGACATATCGGCCACTATTGCCCAGTTGAGATTCAAAGCGACCTCGGCGATGAACATGAGAACGAATGGCGTGTAGCGCTGGGATTCGACCAGGAATATGGCGAGGGTGAGGGCGGGCGCGGACACTAGCAGTCCCGCACCGCAGATGATTGGGTGGGCCCGCGGGAACCGTTTCACCAGCGCCGTGCCCAGCCACGCGCCCGCCGGCACGCCCGCCAGTCCGCTGCCCATCGTCACCAGCCCGAACGACAGCGACACGCTAGCGTACCACCATGGACACCGTTAATATCGACACCGCATACGGCCCGCCCAGCATGCGCACGCGCAGCCGCAAGCGCGTCTACACATTCCGCATCGTGTTGAAAAAAATATTTTCTCGGTACAAAGAATTCGATGCAAAATATGTAGACCGACCATTCATAAATTAAATAATAGTGGATACACCGTTTTCATGCTTTGCTTTTTAAATGCTATAAATGAAAAATGTGTATAGTTACGTAAAACCATTCACGCTCGATTATTGCGCTCGACACGCTCGCAGCCAAGTAAATCATAATAATTAATATCGAAAGCGGCATTCTTATGGGAGCATGAGGGGGTCGCGCGGGGCGCCTAACAGGGCATGGTTCTCATTGGAATATTTCGCGGGGAGTGGAGTGGGCGGTTTCCTGAGAAACGCTCACCAGTATGATGTCTGCGACGATCGACCAGGTGAGGTTGAGGGTGAGCATGCCGAGGAACATGAGGAGGTAGGTGAGGCCGGCGTGTGCGGAGACCGTGATGAGTGCGAAGTAGACGAGGGGCGACGAGGCGAGGAGTGCGAAGGCGCAGATGAGGGGGTCGCCGTCGCGGATCCGCGAGCGCAGCCGCGAAGCCAGCGCCGCGCCCAGCGGGACTCCCACCGCGCCCGCCGCCATGCCCACCAGCCCGAACTTGTACGACACACTGTGTGCGCCGCGAACATTACCATGTGTACAGGGACAAACTGAAGGCTACTCAGGGGATCGAAACACGACGCCCCTGTGTAACCTTTTATTTGTGCGGTAGAATGTCCCTACTTATCCGAGCCCAGGCTTCGCCGTCGCGTTCCACTTTACAATATTTTATCGTCTATTTGTACACCTCTAGCTCGTTTCTGCGAATTCCTCTATCACCCTAAATGTGGAAGTCAATTTGTTTTGTGCGATATGAATATTACATTGGCCATCATATCGACAACTGTTAAACCCCAACGCGAGCGTATCCTCTATCAGAAACTAACAATAACTTTTCTGAAAACCAATCCCTGCGTGGGTTACTAACCCAGGCATACCACTCGGAAAGCTACTACCGGTCTCAAGTATGCAATGTTTATTTCAAGATTCGAGTATCACACTCCGGATACATTAGTCATTGATTTGATGTGACTCAAGATTCTGCTTTTGGCCTACTACATAAATTAGTATATCAACATTTATACACACCCAACGGATTGTGTATCTAATCTGTTGTATTAAAAGCGACTTCTACATCACTGACATCATTGGAGTTAATTACTCATCCTATCTAACATACTTAATTGTTTTGAATAGGATCTGCTCTAATTTGCACGGAAATGGTAATCCTGCTTCAGTTACTAATGTCAAGGTCACATTTGACACTGGGCAAACATCCATAAATGCAGCAGAAATAGGTCATAGATTTCACTTTAACTTTCAATCCGCGTGACCAAATCGCGTTGGCAACTCCCGATAACACTGCTATCGGCGTCACGCTTTATAACCTCATGAATTGGAGCCAGTTCGGCGTAAAATTAAAACAGCTGCATTAGACATCCATTACTAATACAATGCTAACATTCCTAACCTATATTTCACACCATATTAACATTTTCATACAATGTTTTCGTCGTTGACATCATTATTACTGCATCAATAGAATAATAAGCAGTGTATTAACGAATAATAAGTGTACATTACGAAATAATACAGGTACAACAAGCAGTAGATATTTAGAAAGCTATACAATTCAGTAAATATTTCGTTTAATAATAATGTTTATTCGTTAATACGATACTTTCGTCTCTTATGAGTTTGTTATACCATTTTTGATAATGTATTACAAATACATCGTAACGTAAGGGACCATGGTGTTTCTGTTGTGTTCACGCCGTTATTCAATCAAAAATATCTACCTAATACAGGAATGGCAAACTTCATAGCTACGTGCTACCCTATTTTCATTGTTTTGGTGACCATAACGTACTTTCCAAAAGAATACTACGTAGTTGTGAAAGTAGAGTACTATATCATTATCGTTCACATGTCAACAAGGTAAAATGAAGGCGAAAGTGGCATTAAACTTCCATTTTGCATGTATTAGACAAATCAATGCCGCGAGGGGAAACAGAATTTCCCCTCGCGTACGTTAGCATCAATATTCTATGGTCGCGTGCCACATACAGCACAAAGGCCATTGGTTTACCATCTCTATTCTAATGGCAAGTTGCAGGCATATTGTAAAATCAGTCATTACACAAAACGCTGGGCTTAAGATAAAGGTCCCGTCTTTATAAACAATAGATTAACACTGGTAATTTTGCGGAGGTTGTTTGTTACATTGTTACACTTAGGAACTGCACAACCCTCTTTGAAGCTTCATATTTATTCCAATATTTTTTTCCCAGAAAGCTAAACGTTGCGCCAGCATTTTGTAAAACACCAATTCCACAATACATCCATTTTTGAAACGCTCGTGTCGAATGGTTTTCAATTCGTTCGACGGTTCAAAAATGGAGCCCCAGCGCATATCGGTCATATGGCAGACTTTTGTAGAACCTCTCGGTGTGTCACCCGGTAGGGACTGACCTCTCTAGCGGCACCTCAGGTCCCGGTTGCAGCGAAAGCCCCAGATGTATGAACTGCGGACCCCACCAGGCCAGAGCGCCAGTCACGAACGCCACACAAGTGAAGGCTAGTGACGACAGCATGAACGATGGACTGGAAAACAGAGAGACGCAGGGTTTAGACTCGTAACAGATCGTCGACTTGAGCATCGCAGAAAAATAGAAGGTCATGTAATAGCGCTCCATACCGGGATTGTATAAATTTCTAAGTCCAGAACAAATGCGTGGAATCGAAACCGGGATGCGAGCATTGCAGACCCGGTGTGATAACCTCTACACAGAGTTTTTATACAACCCTACTCTCTAGTGACCAGCGAGCAGACAGTTCACGTGATGCAAACTCTCGTTAATTAAGATCTTACGTAATAAAGAGCAGAACCGCTGAGAGAACGTGAGAACTAAGCCGACATGTCTCGGCCTGTAATTTGTGTAATTATTGCCCACAAACTCGGGAAACGCTGCTGCCTCTTTCCAAATCTACTCAGGTTCTAGAAGTAAGATGGAATTAAATGCTTGTATCATCATAATAAAATTATCTGTAGTTTTTACTAATGTTTGTTGGATACACATAATCGCATTATCAGTCTACGAGACGCCCTAATCGGCCACTCTTGAGTGTGCCCTTCATAATGTTATTGGTGTGAAGGTGGAAAGGAAAAGATTAGCAACTAGTTTCAACCAGTTTCAGTTGCAAGATAAATTGCCTAAATTATAGCAATTTCCCTTCCTCATACAGCGTTAGATTACAGTAAAGCTGAGTCATACGGTGAAAATTTAGGTAACACATTTACTCATACGTGAAATTATACGAAAATGACGTCCCAGATAAAAGTTTTATGATATTATGTTGTGTTTGCAACAAGTACGTCATGCCTTTCGTCAACCAAAACGTCAACGAATATACATAAACTCCATTAATAACACGTTCAAATATCACTAATAGCCTCCAACATTAGATACATCAGAATGATGTATCTAATGTTGGAGGTATAACAGTAGTGTTATACCTATTATTGCGTGTTCCAAGACGGCCGCATCGTCACTTACCGTGGTCAAATGCCAGTCTTGACTAATATTAAAAAGAAACCTATACATAAGTAAACACAAACTCACTTTTTGACAAGCGATCGCACGTCGTCCCTGTAGGATGTCGGCTTCATCTGGCTGTCCTCGGCGTGCCCTCGCTCGGGGTCCTCCATGCACCAGGCTATGAGGGCTACCGCCACTGCCCCAAGGAATGGGGTCACTCGCAGCCCCCAGCGCCAGTCGCCGGCCGCGGCGCCAACCACCGACCCCACTATGTAGCCCATGCCGCTGGAATTGGGAGAATTTGAAGTTATTATACCGTCAGGAGTGGCGGGACTTTGAGAAGAATGAGGCGTAACACTGATAAAGCTTTTACCACGATCAGGTCAGGGATTTGAATAGATACTACAGGGGTAGAATCTATTCAGATTAGAAGTAATTTTGAATATAAATATCAGTTTTAATAGCTGCAGCACATCTCGATCACAAATGGATAGAGCGCTTGCTTATATGGAACTGCTATATAGCTGCCTTCGGCCTCAACATCCACTACTTTCATGTTTTCTATGGTAGAGCCTCCTGCAAGTTCCCGCCGCACGTAACTTTCAACAAGACAATTCTATGAAATTCTATAAATTTTAAATTATGTTTCTTCATTAAGTATAGAGGAGACAAATGCTAAAGGCGAAAGAGTGTTCGTTGGTTGCTTTGATTAGTCTTTATGTTTCACGCAGCTACCAAACTAGAAAAAAGATAAAATTACCACAAAAAGTTACCGTGGTAACAAACCCTGTAATATGTGTAGTGAAAGTGTAAAAATTACTAACCCTAAAACAATTACACTAAACTAAATGAAAAAGTAAAACGAAAGCGGGTGTGGTTTTACTGACTCACGATCACGACAACGCGTCCCCTACCTTTAATACATCACACCATCATTACGCCTGGATACGCCCCTACATTTCATAATTGATTTTGGGTATATCGCACTAACCGTCATGCTAGTTCAAAAACAAATTGATTGTTCATTATTAATTTAATCAAACACCAACGTATAAAACTGTAACTGCCGTTCTATCCACATTGCAGCGAAATGTCCTCGAATACAATAAAATGTTCTATTCTTAGGTCTTTAAAACGTAACTCATAACCTTACACTGTATAATTATATATTTATTACATTTCCTTCCTAAAAGCATGCTAAACAAGTAAAATAGATTATTAATTTTTACCGCTAATATTGGATTTCAATGACCACCACATTCCACATTCATATGTAGTGTATATGTCGCAGCCATCTGGTTAAATTAGCCATTTAATGAGTTGGCTAACCTGTTAATTAAACGCCGGCATTCAATTGAATGCCTAGGCCGATAGTTGATAGAACAATCAACGCTTAACGTTTAACTAGTTGGCTTATTGTAAGCCAGCCCTTTGAAGACGGCTGACGTAAAATCAGGCAGGTGATTTAAATTTAGTTCAAATTTTATCCACTGCGGCACTGGTAGTCATTAAAACAAATATGGCGTCAGACAGCTCGCATAGCAAGCAATGTTTTTGTATTTTTATCGTTTTAACTAAATTTAAAGTGTGGTACCTATATGTTTTTAAGTAAGAATAAGGATAACTTAATTTGTTCATTTTCATTTCATACTTACAATTAGAAACAAATGTCTAAGAAAGTTTCGTGCCAATTTATATTTAATATTATAAAATAAGAAAGTGCATTGTTCCTATACTACATTGTTGCTTATAGTTAATAAGTTATAAGTTTAAAGTTATTATTGTGGTAAATACTATAAATTTTATAGGTATTCGCAATGCAATTACTAATTGAATTCGTTGCCACTAATATTTTCGTTTCTAAATAAAAATATTAATTCGTATTTTTTATCATAAGTAAAGTTATCATATAATTTACGAATGGTCACTGAAACCAAACATATATATTATATTAACAAAATGGCTAAATAACGTTCAGCCAAGTAGCTGCACGTTACATTCAACTACTTGGATGGTTGTTCTTTAGCCATTCAATTGAATGCCGGCGTTTAATCAACAGACTAGCCTTCTGATTAAATGGCTAATTTAACCAGATGGCTGCGACATATACACTATATTTCCGGGTCAGTCTTATTTGATTTATTGCTATGATTGTTGACCAATTAAAATTCAAGCAAATACTATATTATCAGCAATTTACGGTAAACGGATGTTCAATTGTAAGTAAAGTAGACAAACTTTGATAAATTCTAATGTAAATTCAAAACAACAACAGCATTATCTCACCAGCAGACATAGTTGATCTCTGCTGAACTTCAGTAATCAAAGCGTCTCCTGTATGCGGGACGCGCGGTAAGGTCAACGTTCAGTAATCTGTTTATGACTGGGAATTGTTTATAAACGTATTTTCCATCAATAAAGATATTATAGGTGGGATATTTGTTCGCGTTGCTACCCTGCCGTGTAGATAAACCTAGTGCGGACTGCGGACCCACCCATAAAGTTACTATACCTTTCGCCCCACCTATACCTATGCTTACTAGATTTATTAATATCGTAAAGAAAACGAGTACATAATGAGCTAAAACAACACGCAAAAGAAGATTTACACTACTTTACATAGCTAAGACATAAATTCACGCGACGCAGGCGCAAATTAACATGCGCGTGAGTGATCTCACATTCGCTGTTGCATAAAAAGACAACGATAACAACAACATTCAATTTAACTCTCTAATGACCGCCAAAGCACGAGACAACGGGCGACTTCAACACGTGCAACCCAACGTGATAAGATAACGATCCAATTAATTGATCGCTACTTTCCAATTGGACCAATGTCACCATAGCAAGATCGCAAATTTATAATTACTTTATTTTAATGTAGACCACTGTACGTACGGGCAGACTCGTTAGATGTTGTAGTTTATCAAATGCAGGTTTCGTGGTTTCGTAATAATTAATTAACATGACCAAAATAATATAATGAATAATTTACTCAAGAAACTTAATAAAATTCTCTTCTGTAGGCCTACTGGAAAAATTATTTTTAGAAATAAGCAACGCCTGTTGTGTCTTTTATACTGTTATACTTCTTTTATACTATTATTCGTTCGTTGCTCTAGAGAATAAGATATTAGTTTAGAAGCAAAGATAAAGCTAATGCGCTTATATGGAATACTAAGTCTAATGCGGATAGTTGACACAAGTGTCAGCAAGTGTTAAACGACCGGATTAACTTTATTTATATAGTTCTGACAAAAACAGCTTAAAAGTTGTCCTGGCTTAAATGAGATTTTTAACCTTTTTGCGACCTTGACCCTTTTCGACGCAATTTGCGCTTATAACCCTGACTGTGCTATGACTTTTATTGGAGTCGAAGTTCAGGTTCGTATTCAACTCCATGCCAAAATGCTGAAAAGTGTTTATAAGCAAGTCCGTATAATGCGCAACGCAACACTGTTGTGTCTGCCTCGATATATCACTGTGAACTATTAGGTCAATCACCATTAGATATAGTCACACACGGATACTTGAAACAACTACAGCGAGTACTTTGAAATGTAACATATAATGCGGGTTGCAAAACGTTTTACTTTCGACGCGGGCAACGGTCTTATGAGTACGATACTGTTTTTCCTAACTTATCCCAATTATATAATCAAACAGCACTCCAAAAATATTACTTTTCAGATCTCACAGTAACCTGTGATTTTATTGTAAGAGAACGTACGGTATTACACAAGAATCTACTTCAAGATACTATGAATACAATATTTGGGGACTGAACTGAATAAAAGTGCAATTGACCGGTTTGCTTGCTTACATGCCTCTAATAATAAAATAGTTCCTACTCTAATAATAAAATAGTTCCTAGACTTCCCAGGAAATATATTGGAGACGATAGTAAAATCCATCCCTATATTTCGCTGGTGCCGCAGGTGGATGCTGAATGCGGCAAGCCGAGGATTATTCTACTCTGCCGGACACCATACAGCCTGTGTGATACACTGGATCCAAAATCGCGGTAACACATACCTGCCGACCGGTATCGCGAAGTAGAATATCGCGAGCATCTTCGAGCGCAGGTTTCCCACGAACAGGTCGCTGATGATGGTCGGCGCGATGGTGGAGTAGGACGCCTCGCCGATGCCCACCAGCCCGCGGAACAAAGCGAACCACCAGTAGTTCTGTAGTGGAATTATATTAATTTATTATTCCTATTCCACGGCAAAGTCATCCGATGAGCATTGTGGATAAACGACGCAAGGAGAAGGATTCAAATTAAACTGCAGAATTTGGGAGGACCGCTAGGATGATAATGATGATGATGATTCAACCATAGGTTCAGAAAGCAGCACATCAACCTATCCAACACCAGTGTAAGATGAGCTAGCGTCTCTATGGACGCGCATAGCAAAGTTAGCTCCTTCTATACTAGTTTTGGGTAGGTTGAGGTGCTGCCTTCTGAACCTCATGATAAAGCTAATATTTAGTTCCAGTCTCTCCATTATTTGAGAGCTGAGTTATTTGGAAACGACCTGGTTTTGTAAACAACTCAGTGATAAACGAACAGACAGCCCACCAGATGGGAAGCTGAAACTGTCGTCGGTATCGTGTAATGAAACATAAATTTAGAAACGTAAGCGCATGAAAGCTGGTTTGTCTCGGTTGCTACTACTTTATCCTTCAAACCAGAATAAGTAGGTACAACGCGAGATTTGCTGCTTGGCGACACTGAGTACAAGAGTAGATAAAGTGATGGAACTCAGCCATTCAACTATACCCCACGGGTGTTACAGGAGTCCTCGAGCGACGGTGATCACATCTTATCAGGTGAGCCACTTTCTTTCTCTCCCTCTACTATAAGAAATGAGGCATTTCTTCTACAACAAAAAATAGAGCAAGCGTATACTAACAGTGATGAGCGATCCGAAGAAGGTGGTGACGCTCCACAGCGCGACGCCGAACGCCATGATCCATCGGCGCGAGTACCGGTCGCCGAGGTAGCCGAATATCGGCGCGAACACCATGTACGCCACCACGAACACTGTCTGCAGGAAGCCGGCCTTGTCGTCGTGGATGTCGAACTCCTTTTTCACGTCCGACAACACGCCTGCGGACAAACGGGAGGGAAGCTCGGTCAGATAGGTTGTTGCTAGAAGAGAGTTCTGCGCATGAGAGGTTTTAGGTGCCCTCCTAATTGCCAACGGTCGTGCGACCATGGTCGTACGACAAACGTCGTCTGACCAATAGACCTCAAATCCCGCCCGTCGCACGACCGTTGCCAATCAGGACAGCGCCTTATACCAGCGTTACGTCCGTATGAATTATGCTTTCAGAACCACATCACAATCATTTGTTTGCCAGCGTCATACATAATATTATGCACATTTAAAACAAAAGTTTGTGTGATAGTGTTCAAATTTGCACCTATATCTAAGGCGTTGTTTAAGGCTGTGCCTATGGACCATTGGACTGTCTATCCTAGCAAGGTATCTCGATGAGCTTTCTTGTATACCTAACCTACTTATTGTGGCTTGTTTGACGTGCCATCTCCCGACGTGACAAACGCTATAGTACATATTACATATACACAAGCCCGTAAATGAATAACTACACGGAACGCAACCTTAACCTTTAAACTGCTTACTAAGATGATTGTTAGTAGTAGTAGTTGCTGTGGACTTTTTAACCTACGATAAAATAACAGGAAATCATATTGCAGTAGGTATAAGTATACTGTGTATAGTATTGACAAATACAACTTAATATTTTAAACGTCGAGAATGTTATAAATAGCTGCTGAATTCTGCGGCTGCGGAGTGCGGTCACCCATTTGAAAATCTGCGTCACCAGGGCTCAATTAAATTGCAAATCGCTCCGCCTAAAAATGACCTTGCAAGTGTACGATAGGTGAGTGGCCCGAGTTCTTTCAACACGTTGAGAACCAGTTCTAGAACGCGCCAAAAAGCTGTCAAAAAGAGAGTTATTTAGGCGCGATAACTTGCACAAACCATGTCGGTCTATGGATCGCAGTTATACATGTAGGTATGTGTGTTACTGTTACCGATTATTGACAAGAAACACGAGTGCAGGGTGGGGTTCGCGATACGTGTACAATGCCCGATAAAGTTAAGCAAACATGTGGGCAGACGTGAGCTCGGCCACGGCTCGCCAGTCCCGCGCGGCATAACGGATATTGGTTGTGCCAATGCTAGCAAAACTCGTATTTTTCTCCTAACCTATCCTCACGGAAAATTATATAGTACCTACACGAGTCAAATAATTACGCAGAACCGTTTTTTTACTCTCACTTGCCTTTACGTCAATGACATGAAAATTTAATTGGATATTAAGTTGCTCGATTGCTTAGCCACCTACCTAAACCAAGTACGTACACGAAATCTTCGGACTGGCATGCAATAAAATTGCGTAAACCGTTTTATAGTCATCAAGTAGACCCGGCGCGACTTCGTTCGCGTACACCAACTTTACCCCTAACTACCCATTTGTTCTTGCTTATAAACTTTTCTCTTAAATCACTCGTATATATTGTGGAAAACCGCTTTAAAATCCGTAGCGTACAGACGGCGAAAAGCGACTTTGTTTTATACTATGTTAGATTTTCTCATAGGGCGTAAGACGTACCTAATTAAACTTACTCAGTAGAATTATTCGAGTAGACAATCACACTGGTACGGAAGCAACGATGGGTACGATTAGTCACCGTCACAATAGACGGAAAGTCTTGTTAATCAGGTTAATTTCGTTGGAGCCGTCATCCGTACGCCTCGTTACTTCAATGGGATCACTTATCTTCTTTCTAATAACCTGTCTCCAGTACGAGTGTCTCGTTTGACTGACCTAGATATTTATCAGACACACATGGACACAGAAAAAGATAGCACAAACGGACAAACCTAGTACAAAAATCATTTTACTGTCCCAACTACAGGAATAAGATTTTTTAATATCAATTTTTTCCTAGTACAAAAAACCCCTGATACAATTTGAGAATTACATCTTTTAAGAATATCTCACACTCTCCCTATAAAAATTGTTCAATAAAATGGTGAATGATATTATATCTAACAATGCAAGCGTTTTAGTTTTTTTTTTATAAACGAGTTCTCATTCCCCATAGCATCCTGGGGTATAACGTTGACACCTCTATAAATCATATCTTTTATTACGGGATCCATTGTTTGCCGGAGATTGTTTGTTGAACCCCAGTCTCCGGCGTCTACGTTGAGAGCTTTTGTATTATATTTTCATCATAATTACAACAAATAATATAATGTTCAAATGAAATATGAAGGACTTTTATTAGATATCAATATAGTTAACACTATGGCGGTGGACTAAAAAATCGACTCAAGGTTTGTGGTCTGACTTCTGAAAAAATTATTCTTTTCTGCTTATATCGCATTTTTTTTAAACAAAAGCTTATATACTGGACGAATTTTCCTCCTCTTTAGATAAAATTAAATTTGCGCTAACAACTTACCTACCAAGCTTGGTTTTAACCCAGAGTACATTTTTAGTCAACCAGTGTATATTTATTATCGTTGCTATGTGTATACATTTGGCAAAACATATAATCTCACCAACCAAAACATTTCAAAGTTTATGAGAAAATGAGATAACATAGCTTCGGTGGCCGAGTGCTTACGGTATCCGACTCGTAAGCGAGAGTTACCGGGTTCGAATCCCATGCGGCCATGTACCAATGACTCTTTTCCGAGTTATGTACATTAGTTGAATGCTAACCGATGCACTTACGGTGAGGGAAAACATCGTGATGAAACCTGAAAATTCAGCCGACTGAATTTGTAACCATGATAAAATCTGTTCAGGTCCCAGGGTCACTGAGGTAAGATGGCAGTCGCTCCACTGTAATTATCTGATCTGCCAAATCCTGGATCATGGTCAAGGCGAACCCCAGGCCCTCGAGGGCGAGAGCACAACCGGGACATTAACACCAAGATTATACATTAGGTTTGATATTGCAATGTCTGACAGGTGTTTATATTTCTCTGTCAGCCGTCATTCTATACGAGTATTGGCAAATTGATCACTACCATTGCCTGATAAAAACAACAATATGTTTGCGCTGGCATTGGCCAATGAAAAACCTACCACCTAATCAAATATATGTGCTGACGGTATGGTGTGATGTTCCGACGTCACCATAGTCAGGGTCGTTCACGGTCAAGTATGATGGGCGGTACCTACAACGCCTACACTGATCCTGTTTTGACCAATGTAGCAACAGTACTTTTAAATCGAAAACAAAGTTAAGTAGTAAAAGTAAGTAAGTTTGCAATGGGGAATTTTCAGACAGCTTTAGAAAATAGCGCAAAATGTCTACATTTTCAAACATTTAACGGTCTCTTCTTGATTTATTTTTGAGAATTGCGTCTAATCAACGCCAATTATTACAATTATTCGAAGTATTTTTTTTTAATGGTACGCACAAAATAAAGTAAACCTAACGAAAGATTGATTTATCTAATTTTAAGCTAATATCTAAATAAAAGAAGACATGATTTGTGCATCCCATACTAGCCTCCTGGTCTTAAGCCTCATTTACACCACATTAGTGGAGAGTATTGCATTGCATAATCCACGTTATAGCAGGCGGATTGGATATCGCAGTGTTGAAAATACTCAACAGAAAAGGCTGCTGCCCATTTTCTGCTTTATTATTTTCTATGTTTCCATTTCACGTTCCATGACCTATAGAAGCCGTTTTTAGGACAGCCGTCAATGGATGGCATTTTGGGGTACGCGCTCAATTCTACTCTGCCGGTCACCACACGGTAAAAGTATTACATATGTGTATGGACGTAAAAATAAATGAGCCACGTAAGAGTACGGCATTCGGAAAGCATTAAGCTCTTGGCAAATGAAAGGTGAAAGTATGAAGCGTTACGTGGGTACCTCCCTATGGCAATAAAAAGAGAAACAGTAGTCAGATAGTGAGTATAGTGATCATTACACTTTACAGCGACATTTATTTAGGTATTGTATTACCTATAGTGTAGGAACTGAAGTTAAAATAAAAGATTAACAAAAATAGAGGCCGCTTGGAGGTTGAAGTATGAGGGTCACGTTGCAAAAAATAAAAACTGTCACGGCTCATCTATCATCATTCATCTCAAAATTGTTGAATGTTCTAAAATTACTGATAAGATGACAACAAAAATATAGAGGCGTTAGAAGCACTCGCTAACGCTATTAGTAGAACACGCTGAAATACTTTATCATTGAAGAAGCTAGTCTAATTTTATACATGATAATCGAACAGAGTTTAAAGGATTGTCTAATTTTAAACCTCTACATTGCGGTTACATTACATCACACACAAAATTCAAATAAAATTTAAAAGTAAATGTTAGTACGAGTGCATGTCTAGACGTACTTAAGTATTAATGAACCTATAATTGATAGCTGCATTGCAGGTACTATGTCTAAACAGATCGCTCAATCAAATTACGTTACAGCCATCGTAAAAGAGAACATTCGCGAATTAGTCACCGTTTGAGAAATCACATTGTTTACGTGTATTGAGTGGGTCGGTACTCGGCAGGCTTCGTATCTCCATGATTGAGATATGAGCCGATGACCTTCAGCGGCAGCTGTGTCAGACGCGTGGCGCGATCGGCTCGCACGTCACCGCGTCGGTGAAGCGCGGCGGCGTGGCGGCAGCACCGGCGCGCAGGCGCAGGGCATCACGCCACGTTTCTCGACCAATCGCGGGCGGGGAAACGCGTCGCGCGAAACGCCCGCACCGACTCGTGAGTCGTGACGGCGGGCGGCGCCACCATGCGATGTTTTTCGGTCACGGTGACGACACACGCGCTTATTTATAGGTAGATGTAACCGTAAATTGGTATTACCCGCTGCGGCCCGCAAAAATGTTATGTAATATCAAACTAGTAAGGGTAAAAATTAAAAGAGAGTAAAATAATTAATTCTTTAAATGCACATACGTGAGTGGTATTAAAATATTTAATCATTTATTTACCTTATGAAATTAAAAAGTTGGATGGTATCAAATTTAAATCAACACTTAAAGATTGGCTGTTACTAAAGTCATTCTACAGTTCTATCTGAATTCTATAATTATAGAAATGATACCTATATTGTTAATTTCTAAAAAAAATTAGGCTTTGTTTTAGATTTAGATTATTATTATGTTAAAAACTTTTACCTTCTTTTAAAAGTGTAAAAATGGCAGCTACTTGTCTGTTTTAGTCCGAAATGGACAACACTGTACTTAATAAGAAATTATTGTCAGTGTCCAACTTATGATTTCTATTTTATTCTAAAACCAACGCAAACAGTTGACAAATAAAAATCAGCCATATATCCTAATATATGGCTGATTTTTATTTTTCAACCTATTATTTATATTACGAAATTAAATTATATTTCTTCCCGTTTAAGGGAGAACACCCCTCGACAGAGGAGACCAAACGGCCGAGGGTCAGGGCGAGAGAGAGAGGAATCGGCGGACAATCCTCGCATTATCCAGCAAGACCGCTCGCTGGAGCCTCGCTACAACTGGTCCATCACTCAAATCCAACCTCTTCAGATGGCCACGAAGAGAAGTTGGAACCAGACCGTTTGTTGCAACTACGACTGGGATGATCTCAGTGGACGTCACTTGCCATATATCGGTAACCTCGTGCGCCAGATTCAGATAATCTTTTTTTTTCATTTTTTTTTTCTGATTCGGCTTTGACAAGGTTCTCATCGAAAGGGACGTCCACCAAGAACACACACGACTTCACCCGGTCCTTATTTATATAATTATTAACCTATTATTATTTATTACATACATAAATTTAACATACATTATAATAAAATAAATAACCTAACCGATAAACTCTAATACTCTCCTAGGCATTTCCCAAACTACTGAACCACACAAACACGTTAAACTTATAGGTACCTATAACATCTTTGTGTCGGGTGTTAAAACGTGCGTAGGGTAGGGCAGACGGGCCTCCTCCGTAAAGTGTCAATCACGACGCTTAATGGGATTTCCACGGCGGCAGTTCGTAATCAACGGTGGAAAATTGTGTAAAAGCGCTATAGCTAGCATTTCTTTCCGACAAATGGGGTTCCGTTTGCCTGTGGCAGCTGACAGGCCACCCTCGGGGCTAGCGTCGCACGCAATATCCGGACCTGACATTTTGCAGAGCGAGCAAATAAAACTGCATTATTATTACAATATATAAACGTCTATACCTACACTGGGCACATGTTTACTATGTGACATAGATCGTTCAAAGTGGGGACGAAAAAGTAGGAAAGCGGGCTCTGACAGAAGCCGGGATTGACCGCTCGGATGACGACGGTGATGACTATTGGCACAAGTTAAGAGTTATGAAGTAAAACGCTAAATTGTTACAACATTATTAAATATTAATAGTATACTGTCTGTATGCTGCCACAACAACGTGATGCGTGAGCGTGAACAAATCAATTGTTCAGTTTAAAGCCAATAAAACAATATGCTTAACGAATTGTTTATATTATTCACTGCGCCTTGTAAGGAAACCTAGTCAAAAGAAAATGTAGAGCAAGGCCTTACGGTAGAGTTATTTGAAGTATTATAGTAATTAGCGGCTTTTAGTAAGTGGATATATCTTAGGTAACATACACCCTTTTATAAAGACACTTTTTGTGGTCTATCGTAGTGTGATACATGATTTGACCACCACGACAACTCTGTCAAGAGTAACGACTAAGAAGAAGAAGAATATGGTCTATCTTCCCCCTTCGGTGGCCAATATGTCTTCCGGAGGGGTAAAGAGGTCTGTCTACCCCACTCGGTGGTCGATGTGTATCAATAGTATAAGTATTTAATTTGTGTTCTAATTGTAACAACTATCCACCTTTCTTGCTTTACCAATAGTTGGGAGTAAAGGTTACTTTTATTTTAAATCTTTATTAATAGTTGGTTGGTATGTCCAACAACATATTTCTAGTGTGAGAACGACTGCCAAGTGTGTGAGTGAACTGGGTCGGTGCACGCTGAATAATTTCTATTACAATTGCATTGAGTTTAAATTATTCGATAGTTCTATCCATACCTATTTTGTATTGTGTCGAAATATGAATCGTTTTTAAACTGCCCTTAATATTTAAAATATTAACATCATAAAGGGACATAAACAAACACTGAGGACAATAATTAATTCCTCTGTAATAAAACTAAAGTCTTTGACATTTATGCTTTGTTCCGAGAGTTTAACGTCTAACTTATGCTAACTCGCATGCTGACTGTGACTTATTGCCTGCAGTAACCGCGATGAATGGATTCTAAGTAGGTTACGTTTCTGTTGATATTTTCACCGTTTATTGCTAACCCAGAAAATAGAAATCTCGAAGCTTAGTTGAGTTTATTGCGGGATATTTGAGAACAAAAGCATAGTGAAACTGACAGACAAGAGGTCGGTAATTAGTGTAATTTAAAAATACAGTATTTGTTTAAGTTAAAGCTGGAATTTGAGAAAAACGTGATGACTTCAACCGGTAATGGACGGCGTTGTTGAGAATTGAGGACCGCGAGTTATCTGCAACTTTCATGGAATCCCGACAAAAAAACCGTTTTAAAGATAATGTTCTACAAAACCATTCCATGAATTTTAATGATAATGTCCTACAAAACCTTTTAGACCGCTATTAGTTTTAAGCAATTGAAATATTTGTACTGATAACTTCTTTAAACCTATAGCAGTATACTGGATGTGACACATCCACTGAATATTTAAGTTAGAAAGCGCGTATATGTATTTTGAAAAATATCACCTTCTCAAAAGAATCCACTGTCCTACAAACTCCAAATAGCTATTTATATAGAATGCGATTGTTACTGGTAATGCAATTTATTATGCAAACCGATGTAAGCAAAGCGCAGCCACATATGCAAGCAAGGCTACCAGGAACCGGCGGTAACCCAAGCCACTCGGTACGGATCCACTTTCACGAATCGATGCCAACACTATTTCTCCTGGGAAACGTTTCTATATCACTTCCTTTGTAATTAATACTTCATTGATTACATTCTACGAAATGCTGTAATAGACGTATCAACGTACGTCACTGCAGTGCTCGTACGTCGGCGTAAACCTCAGTAGGTATGAATTCGAGCACGTTGCCTTCATTCGTAATCTCCTAGGAATGCGCGGTGAATAGGTTTATTGTAGACAATAGTAGTAGGGCAATATCGTTACACAATAACCAATTTAAATTCTCAGTCTAAGAGGTAAACGCTCTCGAAGTAATGTCGAATGAAAATAGTGAACACAAAATTCATAGACTAAACGTGATAATTGATTTACGAGCCTGTCGAGTAAAGCGAGGGCCGTATAAAACGCTACGGCTTCACGCTCTCCTCGCCTCGTAAAAGGGTTGCCGATGCGGGATCGTAACAACCGTATAAATTAATTATAGACCTAAGATTATGTTATATTTATCCTCCATTAATTAGACAATAATATTTATTTATAGTCATATTATAGGAGAGTGAACTCTCATGAATAATAAAACTTGGAAATCCGTGGAGTTTCTATCGAAACGTTTGCGGAATTTAATAATGGTGCTAAGAGCCACGAACGCAGGTGCTCGGAATGGCGCGTGCGCATGCAGCTTGAATATTCCGATAATGTAATCGCACACCTTCCATGCTAATTGGGTTTTAAAAAGTACACAAGATATGACCAAGTATACGTTCGCATTTTTTTTAGTATTATCAAGCCAAATTCCTTCGTATAATATTGTACAATTAATTAAGCTACAGAATGTGTATGTATCTTCTCTGTGACATCACGGAAAATACCGTCTACCTAACTATAGGAATTAATTGAAGAAGAATAGATTGCACTTAAAAGTAGACCCAAATACGACTGGAAGATCAAAGCTTTATAAAAACCTTGAGAAAGTGTTTTAGAATGAAGTTGCGTTTATGTTTAGAAGCATCCAAAGGAGCTTTTATTTTTACAACCCTCGTAATAGACAGCTTCCGGTATGATGACATAAAACTTTTAGTAGCACTGGACAAATTCATTGATGTCATTGAATTTTATAAAGAACGACAAAGAATTTAGAAACTCAATAAATGTCTCGGTAGAGATTCTAAAAGAGATACAGTGAAAGTAATAAAGACAGATTCGAGATGATAAGCAATGAAAGGGTACGTAAGAACTACTTGTACCGCCGTAACATGGAAGATGAGTAGATAAGAAATTGTTAATGCGTTCCAACACTTGAAATCCTATAAGCTACCTTTTATAGTCCCACGGGAAGCCTTGGCGTCGTCTGGCCACGTGTTATCAGGAGCGAGGCGGCGGCGGCTGCCCGGGGCCCGCAAAAACACCCTTTCTTTGCATAGAGGGCCCCCACGCCCTTACTTATTATGTCCACGAATGGAACGGCTCCCGGCATTATTCCCATACAAAATGAGCACCGCGGAATTACTACCCTCTTTTCATCCCTACCAAATTATATCTTGTTCATCCCTGACGACAACAAAAGTGAGATATGAAACTGTTGTTGGCTTGGCAACATTTCGCTACTCAAGTACAATTTTGTTTTATTACCTCCACAGTTACCCACGTTAAGAATGTGATCATGGTAAGCCCCGTCCCTTATATTTGCCTCAGAGACGCCTACGCAATATCTGTCTTATTTGTTCAGACCAGGCAATGAAAGTCGTAGGTCTTTTATTATTCTACCCAACTACAACTGAAACCTGGATGGACATAGTGGGTTAAATTTGCCGCAAAGAGATAATATCTACTCAAAATACATAAAGAATATCTCTTAGATTTTTAGCGACAAAGAATGTCTCTTAGATTTTATCGTTAGGTACCGATAACACAGGCCTACAAAAAAAATTTTTTTGTTTGGTGCCGCTAATTCTATGTTATAATTTGGTTAATTAGTCCGCAAGACGTCATGGTTAGCTGTCAAAATCGCGAAGCTACGTTCAGGTTTGTATCGATCGGTCATAACCTAAAAAATGTATTTTATCATACTTAATGTCATTATAGTCAATTAATTTCTTTGATTAAATGATAATATCGATATGGCGTCGTCGAGAAGGTGTTGTGTAAATAATCCAAATACATTTTGCTATATTTGTGGTGAATATGTAGTAAAAAAGTTTAGAAAAGCTATAACAGAAATCTCGAAAACTACACGTAGCATTAAAAAAGTAAGTATCAATTTTTTATCAGGGTACCGAACGTAATTGAAATCTGTTTTATTTTTAGCGGCACCAAAATCATTGTAGGCCTATGTAATGATTTGAAAAGAGAAACTGAACAATTACAAAATATTATTGCCTTTATCTACATTATATTAAACGATTAACGATAAGTCGCATTGCTATAAGTAAGTTGTAAGCAACGCAGCTCACAGTTCAGTAATCATGACGCACATCCAAGCGGAATAGATTCGCATCTAGATTTCTATCTCAGAGCTAGGCGGACGAGAAACCACCTCAAGCTAACACAAGCTCCACTTTGCTTTATTTAATGGTGGTGTTGTTTTAAGTCATCAAGAGAGCCGCGCATTGCGGTATGTTGAAAGAAAATGGGTCGGAAAAACATTTAGTAAAAGCAAAGCGGTGTTCACACGGGTCAGTGGCGTGCATCAACCTCGTTCTTTGGTCACGGCCGCTGCAGCGCTGACCATTAGTTGGTTTATTGCCACTCGAATTGATGACAAGTGTTTATAACCGCTGCACCCATATTTGTACCCTATCTTCGGGTAACGGTGGTAACGTTCATGCTGACAAGATGGCACAATATCAAGAGTGTGTTGCGGGCGAAGACCTTATCATTGAGATTAGATTGATACATTGCTGTGTGCCTAGTAGTAAGTATAGAGGACGACGTAAGTGTAGAGTAAAGCAGAAAAAACTGATAATTTTATTAAGGTTTTTATCAATAATTCTTTCTGATAAGTTACGCTTTGAACGTAAACGATCAGAATAACAACATTTAGAAGCTAAAATTTAGCGATTGCAATTTGTGAAAAGTCTTCACAAATCCCATCACTGAATTATACATATAATAAGAAACAACTGAAGCAATTGATTTGTTCTACGTGGGACGGTTTTAGACACGCTTTACCTCTAATTGTGGGTAGATTATTTTCGAACCTGATAAAATATCT
Organism: Blastobasis lacticolella; assembly: GCA_905147135.1. Classification (NCBI taxonomy): domain Eukaryota; kingdom Metazoa; phylum Arthropoda; class Insecta; order Lepidoptera; family Blastobasidae; genus Blastobasis; species Blastobasis lacticolella. Next base: position 17,482,972 of record LR990045.1, read on the forward strand.
TCGTAATGAACGAACGATACTAATTGGGCACAAGTGGATACTGGAGGGGCACTCGAGGGCAACCCGGCCAGGCTGCGGGCAGCTGCAATGCATCAGATCAAAGCCCGATTGTCCAACCGTAAAGCGAACTGCCAGCCTCGCCTGCAGGAGAAAATAAATCAACGATTGCAATCCACAACACAATTGTAACGACTATTTTAGTTGAATTGTTGATACATATCGGCAATCTTAGCACTATGTTAATTCAGTTTAGGTAGGTGAGTTGAAACGATTATTTCACAATTAACAATCACGAGTATAATTAGTATGTTAGAGTTAACATAATCATGCGATGTATTGTGTCGTATCTTATTGGTACAAAACGATTGAGCAAGTCTTCGAGGTACCTACCTTCATTCTGCGCATTTCGCAGCTTGTTCAGAAACCGCTGTTTGATTTGACACATGAGAAAGTACCTAAGTAAATGTGTCAATTCTAAGTAACCACTAGCCTACCCATTCCACAGCCTGGTACGTATTCACTACTCTTGTTTATTCTATGAATATAAACTACACTGTAGAGATAAATATGTAAATCTTAAAATGCGGACCACCCAAAACAAGAAAACAAATGCGGCTATCGAGCGAGAAGCTGATAAATAAATAGAAAACACTTGTGTCCAGTGGATTTTATTTTTATAAAAAGCATCGAGCGTCCCGTAAGATGAGTTTCAAAACACCTGATATGATGGGGTGTATTTTCCATGACATGGCGCACTTAATCCGAAGCTTAGAGAGAGGAACACTGTAAGCCCATAAATTTATCACTGATCCCTTTTGATCCTCAAACCACATGATGTATGGGCGGGCACGGGCGAGCGCGCCTGGTCGATAATTAAGGTTAAAACCACATTAAAAAAGATCCATTTTGAACCAGCTCTAAGTAGTCATTCTATTGCAGGTAGAAAAATTAAAGAAAGGTAGAAAGATTTTGAAACATAATCCACTTGTACTTGCGTAACATGCGCCTTGGCAACTAAGAAGCCTGCGCAGATATTTCAAATTGTACCTATGAGCTCGCACGCAACAATAAACAACATTTGTTCGGACAATATACACTATTTTACGACCTCGTATACTAACGTCTTTTCTTGACATTGCAAATTAAACATGGCGTATGAAGATGTCTTAGCATAACTACAGCGATTCTCGAACTTTATTTATTACAGTAATATCTATTACTGACCTAGGTATTCTAGTTTCAACTTCGTATTAGTTATTTTGTTGATTAATTATTGATAATACCAAGTTACGAGCCTACTCAAGCGTTGAAAAAATTATAGCTAAAGACCGTAAGTAGATACCCACCTAAATACTAACAATAAAATGCACACAGGGCAGATGAATCGGGCGTAAAAAGGTAGAAATGGGCAGCGTAATGAGTGAGAAAACAAAATCAATGGTTCGAATGGTTATATTTGTTTGGTCACAGCATCCCTCCACGCTAGCGGTCCCCGGGGCGCAACGCAAGCGGCTTAACTGGCATAAGCTTACACATATTTTATTCATTAAATGCCGTGAGCACACCGGGCCCCGCAATAACACTGACAGAACGGGGAGACACCCTTTTTATATTCCGACAAAAAATGCCATTTGTTCCACTTATAACTGTGTAACGTAATAATTTCGTCCACTTGCCCCTATAAAATAATAATTTCATTGGTTTAGTAAATCGTCTTTTTATAAAGTATTTCGTTCAGTGAAAATAACGAAAATATTATTTAGATATACTGAACTAACCGCCTGATTGTAACCTGGGACCCATTTCATTGTTTGAATGAATTTATTTACAATAACTTAACGTTAATTAAACTCTCGGCGTCCATAATATCCATACGCACGTAGTAGGTATACCTACCGATGGTATAAATTACTAACTCAGCATTTTCTCCACTCTATGTATGAAAGAAAAAAGATAACGACAATATCTTTGATAAAAACATAACGAATGCCCAAATACATAGTACGTCTGAGACTGAAAGCACCAATATCAAATGATAATACGATGCATTATCGATTCATTGTCAGGGTACAGGCCCGTCATAAATTTTAATGGTAACAAACCAACACCAAAACGCTAAGTCATGCGGAATGACGTAACATTTTGGTACCGTCATAAAAAAGGCCAAATTATTTGGAGCAGTATTCCGGCTCCAGCCTGGCCACATCATTCGGGAGAGTGAGTATTCCAAGAATCCTAGAACACCATAAATTAAAACCTTTTTTATTGACAGCCAGCGTCACTGCCATGTTTGTTTGTACTACGAATCGACGATGTTATGAGAAACAAAGTGCCATAACAGTAGACATGATTTGTCTCCAAATGTCGGAAAATACGACCGTCTGGCGGTGCTTCCGTTTACAAAGTAGCGTAATGGTTCTTTTATGACTCATAATTCCTAGCCGATTAGGCCTTTGTGAAAGAAATCACGTGTGATTTCTGAAATGCCAATGCAATAATAACTTAGTACCCTACTTAGTCATCATATTATTTAAGCTACTGCAATCCGGATACGTGATTATGTAACAGTAAGCTATGTTTTTATACTCATTGCATGACTTGTGCCGATTACAGCAAGGTAATTACGACCAAGGTTCTAACCTATTTCGACTGACCTAACCGTGACTAGGCTGTAAGGAGTCTTGTATGGTTTTTACTTAGCCTATTAGGTTTCATGAAACTGGCGGATGCACACAAACTACTTGAAATAATCAAATAATCCACATAGACAAACCATTTTCTCTTTTTCCGTCTGTGCGTGAGCATTACAAACAGATTTTATCATTCAACTCGGCATTACATATTTCAATAATATTGTCTCTTAACGGCTTAAATGGCTCGTGTACGATTCAAATCAACAATAAAGAGCGACTGAAATAAAAATAAAACTGGGTCGGCAATATTGCAGTATTTTCGATCGCTTGTCGATTTTCAGGCAATCCACGGCAATCTAAAAAAAGAATCGGCCACACCAAACATGTTTGGCTATACAGCCCGGCCATACTCAAAATGTGCATAGTCTGGCTGGTATTTCGGCCATATTGCCCAGCCGTATTGCAGCCACAATGATCGCAGTACCATTATACCAATCAGTGTTGTCAACTCAGTAAAATTTCCATTAGGTGGTTTAGACTTATAATTTAGCGGAAAAATTTTGGTTTTCGTGGCTAGTGGATATTTTAGTGGCTTTGGTTGCTTCAGTTAGTGGTAAGGTATAAAATTCAACTACTAGCATGATTTATATATTTACAGGTAATAACTCGAACGTTTACGTTACAAGTGTATATTTTTTTATGTGTAGGCAATACTCAGAGCTAAGGTTGATTTTCGGGGATGCTCGGAAAATAGTTTATTCATTTCTTGAATAATTATGATTATAGCCAAGGAAATTTATTCTGCAAAAACAGGATTTGTAGAAGAAGCCGATTCTTCCGAAGATTGCCTGTAAGATTGAATTTTTTAGTGCCAACTAAACAAAAACAAACTACAATTTTTTAATATAGATTACAATATTGTAGTTTCATTTTGAAATAATATTTCGTTAATATCGGTCTGGCATAATAAGTTTGTGGTTTTCTGGTGGGATACGATACCACAACTTGTGGATCGCTAAAATAAAGTTGGCAACACTGATACCAATGTCGATGTCCTACTAAATATTACCCCCACATCCCCATAGAAAGTTGTTTGTTAATCACGGTATAATACAGTACCTCCCAAGACAACAATATTAGTGTTAATAAATACAACCAAACAACAAATTATAGTTGTATCTGATTGCTTTAAGATTTTAATCAAGATAAAACGGCAATGTTGGGGGCTGGTGATTGCGGTGGCAACTTGTTGATCGATCCCCGGGGAAATCAACCCTCCGTAATCAAGCACAGTACGCAATGTCTGCCATATATAAATATCAAAGACATTATTTGAGTTTATAAAAATATTAAGTTTCTCGTTTGTCTATGTTGTAACGTTTAAACAACTTTTTAATTTTTTTTTGATGGACAAAGAATCTGTAAGAACGAATTTGAAGGCGGTCATTAGTTCTTAGCAAGAACTAAGCTAATTATAAATTATGCTGTCATAAAGTAACGCTAAAAGGGCTGTCGACTTTCGCTGGATTATGTGGTGAGGTTCACCGTAGACCTGCGCGCCTTTGCGAGATTTCAAGCTGCGTTGCAAACTTTCTCTCGAAGGCCGAGCTCTGCATTCTCCAATCGCGCACCCAAAACAAAACAAAATAGCTGAACACGAGCAGGTAAGTAAATTCCCGTATTGTGTCGATTACGAAACGACAAGAACGTGTGACCCACGTCGCTCTGGCTCTAATTCAATGAACAATCCACCCAACATACAATTTCCATAACATTTAAAGGGCAACATTGTATTCATTGAAGAATGAGGGACGACGAGCCCACGCACGTGAGTAGACATTGGAGATTAGGCTCTCTGATTACGTGACATCGACCCTTCCTGGGTGTTCAGGCGACGTTTAATAGTTTGATGTTTCACCATGGATCTGACCGACACGCAGCGATTTAACGGACGAACTAAATCGATCGATTCCAATTTCGATTTATTGCTAAGTGTCGGGGCACATTCAATCATGGTTTACGACGACGTCGAGAACTGGAATGTTTTGACATTCCATTAACACTGCACATGAAACATGAATGCTCTGTTAGAGCCCACGGCGTCCTCATGTAGCTATGTATACACTGATTTATACCTTCTTCCTTTGGCGATATGAAGTCCCGCGTCTCTAATATGCATTCCATTTCATATGGAATGTGTTGTTAGTAGCAGAGAAAGAGTCAACGACTCTATGCCACAAAGGATCAAGCGTCTTGACTCGAAACGTAAGTGAAGGATCCGGCAAACATTTCGTAATAAAGGACCGTGCATACGTTTATGGAAGCCGAATTTTTGAGATAAAATTAACCCTTTTTAAATAAGAAACACGGAAGTTTATGTGGCACGTTGCACAACAGAAAAGTTAGTAGTTGTATAGTAGTTAGTTGTTGTGTAGATACATTAAATATTTACAGAAGGTTAATTATAATTATACTTCAACGTGTTTTCGAATACGCAATCTCATGATTGTTACTGTAGGTGTATATACCTAATAGGTGTATGTACTGTATAATATAATATCGCAGTGTGGTGTCCGGCAAAGAGAGAATATACACCAACGCGCTCCCATCCCGTACGGGTGTCCGAGCGATCCCAATAACTAACCAACCACCTAGGACTTTAGTCTAGAATACGTGCAGCGTCGTTTTCTGTTCTGTATTTTCAAACAGCGATCTCCAACTCGCCTGTTAAGATCCTTTTATTGTGGGGGTTCAAGTTCAGCAGTGGACTCTAATGGGCCTTTGATGCTGATGATGCATAAGGGTGTTTCGCGCAACTTTATTAGTCGTCCAAATAAAAGCCTGTCGCACAAATTATTTTTGGCACAAACAACCTTTGCGCATGAATATTTCCCGCGACCACCTTCATGATATCGTTATTCGCGGTCAAAGAGTTTGTTCGCGGCATTCGCGGTCGCACTCACGTAAAAGATGTGTAGAATCAGAATGAAGATTTATCTAGCGGTTGCTATGACAGCTATCACAGCATGTCTGGCGTTGCCATGTAAGTCCATGGGCGTTGCTGACGCATATACCAGACATGTCAGAACTAACAGACAGATGTCGGAAAACTCCCGATAAAGTCTGTTATATTTCCCAAATACTAAACAAAGGATAGGGTCTATCGGTTCATACGATGTGTTCACTAAGATCCAGCCGGTACAAAGTGAATGAAAAACGGAAGTATGTAAAATACGGAACTCGAATCAGTTGAAAAAAGAATTCTAAGTCTAGCCAATTCTTCACAATTATTTTATGAAAACTTAATATTTTTAGCAAAACTGCAACACTCACGCGACACTAATGCAACACTGGAACAAGCCGTAGAGTAAACGATGAAAGAAGAAACTCCTTCTACGCCCGGAGTAAGAAGTCTTTTTCGTCATAGCGAAGAGAAATCAATGAGGATAGAAAAAACTCTTTTCATGAGGAGAGGGCATTATGCTCAATAATGCGTGTAATGTTCTCGCTTTGAGAAAACACTGGTAATGCGGCGTGCCACGTGACATACCTTTTGATGTTACATAAAATAGCTGACGGATGTGCCCAAAATCAACTAGCACAAGAACTAGATTTCCTTAGAATCATGGTGCGTACAACACCTCGGTCGACCTCGCTTCGCCAACGGTATTAGGGGCACACATAACGAGTTTCCAAGTCGTTGCGGTGCTAACGTTTGACTACCCTCAAATACGAAATGGTCACCCATCCAGCTCCCCTGCATTACTAGCATTGCTTAACCTTGGTTTTTACTACATAATAAAAAACTTATCTGACACAATGGCCAAAACTAGAATTAAGTCTCGTCATTTTGAAATGTCATGCCAATGCCAACAACAGCGACGCTGTCACATGGTCTGACAAGTTTATGGCTCTGTAAGAAAACTCCTTTAAAGGGGCTCAACGGCAAAAATGCGTACAATGCGTGACACACACCTTTTTATACATAAAATGGCCGACGTATGTGGCCAAAAAGAAACTAAAATAATAATTACAATTCCCCAGCATCATAATACATATTATTATGGCTAATTAACACGCTCACAGCCTATCATCGCCATAGAAATTACAACCACAGGGCAGGTCTTCCTAACGGAGTATGGAGTTTCATTCGTCATTAGTGGCAGTGTATGACAAATACAATGACATGCCTGTCATTGTCAATGTCCAAACCTAGGATTTTTTTACCTGTCTGTCTATGCAGTGCCACAAACTTAATCTAACCCAGTGACAGCGTCGCTGTTAATGGCATTGACATGACATTTTAAAATGGCGACACTTGGTTCCAGTTTTGGCCACCGGGTCAGATAAGTTTGTGCATCCATAGCTTTTTTCGGGTGTGTTCATAATTTCATGCCAAGAATGCGTTCGTTTCATAGCAAATTAGTAATATTTTAAACATTAATATAAATAAATTGGCTAGCTAAAGAATTTAAATAATTACGAGAAGACATTACGTTTTATAAGCTTTATCCATTACAACTCTCATTATGCCGGCTGGTGGTCAGGAAAATTTTAGACTGTCTCCTTTTAATGAAACAAAGTTAGGAACCATCTCGATTAAACTGGTTTTCAATTAGGAAAATCGCATCGAAATCGGTCTATCCGTCGAGGAGCTACAGTCAATGCCATAGACAGACCTACAAATACACACGTCAAATTTATAAAACCCGACTTTTTGTGTCAACAGGCCAACATCCGAAGTTGCAAAAACTACTTTGGACACCTTTGATTATACGATCAGGTGATATGACTCTGTCAGACTTGAGGAGTCCGCCTGAGTGAATACCACCACCGTATCTATTTCTGCTGCCAAGCAACCATGCTTGCATTGTTGTGTTCCGGTTTGAAGGATAAGGTAACCAGCGCAATTACAGGCATGAATGAGGCAGATTCGAGGCATTTCATCTCAGTCCCCACAGTGACAACGCACCTGCGGTTCTCCATTTCTGTTGCCTGATGCCTCCAACCTAACTGCACGAATCGTAGATGTTACGGGTGATAGATACCATCAGGTAGGCTGTCTGTTCGTACCTATATAATAAAAATTCAGTTGTGCAACAAGAAAATATCTTCTACAGAATCAATAAATAACTTGAAAACATCTGAACCACATATTGAAAAAAAAATCGCAAATGTGTGCATTGATTTTTTGGGTGTTGAAATGACGGGTAATAACCGAGATTTAAAAGATTAGGGAATAATATCACATAATACTATGCGGTAGTTTTGTCATTTGGAGTATGACAGCCAAACTATCTTAATGATAACCACAACCGCTATCTTAGTATAATCGATCACCCCATAAATTCAGATAACGGGCACGCCTGTATCTATCTGTATTCAGAAAGCTTATCACAAAGCTGTAAATCAGAAGTAGGCAACTAACTTTTTGGGTCGGAATAAAGTACAAACAAAAATTCTCTGTTTGTACTTAAACTTATCATAAAAAGGCTAATCTACGAGACCTCAAAATATTACGTTTAGGTTTCTTTGTTCATCAAAGTTTTACCCGGAAGTCATGAAAGATTGACAGATAACATAGATAATATGATATTAAGAGTATATTTTTATGCTGTAATAAAGTTAAAATAAATATTTAATAAATAAATATTCGCATTGGGGTATCTAGGGCTATTTTCCAGGGGGGGCCTGGCCCCTGAAGTGGCCGATGAAGCCGAGTCAATCGCCAATGTACAGCCAGTGAGCACCTCATCCTGGGGTGGGCACCAGACCATTCTGGGGTGGGCACGGCCCACCCGGCCCCCCCTTCCTACGCCTATGAATATTCGTGGACAAATTCACACAGCGCCATCTAGCCCCAAACTAAGCAAATCTTGTACTAATGTACATAACTCGGAAAAGAGTCATTGGTACATGGCCGCATGGGATTCGAACGCGGTAACTCTCTTACGAGTCGGATACCGTAAGCACTCGGCCACCGAAGCTATGTTATCTCATTTTCTCATAAACTTTGAAATGTTTTGGTTGGTGGGATTAAATAATAATAATAATAATAATAATAATATTTAAATACAAATTCACACAGCGCCATCTAGCCCCAAACTAAGCAAAGCTTCTGCTATGGGTGCTAGATAACTGATATACTTCTTAAATACATACTTATTATACATAGGACACCCAGAACCGTAACAGAAATTAAAATTCATTATTTCAATTTCTGCCCGGCCGGGAATCGAACCCGGGACTTCTTGCGTGGCAGACGATGTTGACCATTGAACCACTCAGGTCGTCAGTTATTTAAAAATCTAAGTAAATTATTCATCACCATCATCAATTCAGACAAAGGCAGTCCACAGCTGGGCATAGGCCTCCTCCCAACCCTTCCACGCCAATCGGCTCTGTGTCTCTTGCACCCATCCGCTTCCCACGAACTTTGCAAACTCGTACGTTAATTTCGCGGAATACCGATCTAAGTATCGATGCGATTATCCGTGGTCGAAGACAATCTCGTCGGTCATCTTTCACTTCAGTTTTGCGATTCTGGGACATATGTCAGTAACTTTAGTTCCGCTACGGATTTATCTTCATTTTTGATCTCATCATGTATAGAAATTCCTCATTGAGCTTCCTACTGACACCCTTAGTCAAGCACCACGTCTCGGTTTTGGACGAAAAGTTCTTCCGCGGATTCCCGAACGCTGCTCAGCCGTTGGATTGGATCACTCGATTAACCTCTTTCTAACTGGAAATGGTGTCCCTGGTTGACATATTCGTCAACAACTTCGAGAATCCAACAAGAGCCTCCAACCGTAATTGTAACAGGTGCTTAGTCTTGTCCATGTACATTTAAGTCCCACCAGTTGGTAGACTCTGCAGAGGTCTTCAAGCATTGTGCCTAGTTCCTGCAGGGATTCTGCCATGACTACGAGATCGAAGGTGAAAAAGATATTCGAGATCATGATACTGGATCCCTTTCAGCCCGAGTAGCTTCAACAAGTATTCCAAGGCGGTAAAGTGGTAAAGTGTTACCGATATAGTCAATGGCACCTCCGGAAAGACTGAAACGCGACCCAGGTTTAAAGCGAATCGGAGGCTTTCTCATGGTACATTATCTATAATAATAGTGGGAGAATATACCAGGTTCTGTATAACCTGCCGTAGCGCGTATCAATAATCTTATGGTCAAAAAACCTTTTCGTAAATCGTCTTGTCATGTGGGCGTCATGAGTTGCTAGTCGATTCGTGATTACTCTTAAAAACAACTGAGAGATGGATGTGGCTCTTCAGTTCTCAGTCTGTAGTTCTTCAGTAACGTAATATATTGGTTCGCCGTTATTCTATTTGGTAAGCAAGGAACGGTTCCCAGTTGAATCATTATTGATGCTAAGACTATAGAAAACTAGCAGAATTCGGATGTCTCTCGAGCGTAAGCAGTCTTTCAAATACTAATATGGCAAATCAAACAGCATTTTTTTTATGTGGACCGTTTGCACTGCATGCGTAAAAATTATCATAATTGTCGTTATATATACATTGACTGCACTAGTTGGAACATTGCCATAAGAAATTTTGGTGATTTATTATTACCTGCACTTAGCTCTTGCTTATGTGGCTAGCAAAGACCTTCCCCAAGTAAACTATGAGAACAATACTCAAGAAGTTTGTCCGCTACAATTAAAAGATCAAAAATTTCGAATTTCGTGAGCATATCATTAAGCAAGGACACAGATACTAGGCTAATCAGCTAAATTAGAACCGCGATGACAGAGGTGAAATCAATTGACAATAAAGTAATAATTGTAGGTGAGAAGGTTAATTGGAATAATAGTGATTTTAAGACTCCCAATCCCTACAACATCAAGGTGTGGTATGAATTTTGAGATTGCTCATCAAATTATAAATGAAGGTCCATAATTTTCTCTAAGCAGTATGTAAGAGGCACACTTTCCCTAACCATTTTTTTATTTTAAAGTAATGAGTCAATGAGTCAAGGGGTAGAGTGATTTAAAATGTAATGATCTTTCTAAAAAAGTTAGTCAATCTATTATATACTGAATGTAAGTGCGAGCATGACTTCAAAACGGCTCCACCTATTTGACTAATCTATACATAGTATAAATTAAAGTCTCTTGCCGTATCTATCTGTCTGTATGTATTTCCAATAACTCCTCCAATACCATGTAACAAATTTTGATGTGGTTTTCACTAATATTTAGAGAATTTGTTGGAAGGTTTAATGCATATTATAATACAGTAACCCAGAGAAACCCCGTGCGAACCCAGGGCGGGTAGATAGTTATGACTAAAGTATAAAATAAAAAAGTAGGTAGGGGTAAGGTAGGGTAGGTAGGGGTAGAGTAGAGGCAGGTAGGTGTAATGTAGAGGTAGAGTAGGACACCACATTAAAGAACTTGCGCCAGGTGACCTAGTAAAAATATATTAAACTAACCATTCATATAATTATACAGATACAGTAATTCCTAAATTTTACAGAGCTTTTACAAAGGGACAATAAATTTGTAAAAGAGAATTAGATGTCACATCTTCAGTTCAGTTTAGTAAATTTGAATTCTAAGTATTCTTTTTCTCTACAAAATTATCATCCACTTACCGGCTAAGGTGAATCGGTCCATGTAATTGATGAGGTTGACAAAGCATAGTACTCCAATAGTCATGAATTCGACGCATGACACATCCCTCAGACTGTCAGATCTTCGTCCCTGCTTTTCTTGCAGTAAGGCTGTTGCAGACTCATTATCACCATTCACCACCAACTGCTGATTGGAAGTATTTGGTGTGATGCTGCTGGGATCCATCGTGCACTCACTGCACACTGTTATATTGATATTGTGCACGTTAAGCAACAGTTGGTCCAAATTTTAATACACTTATTGTCCAAATCTTTAAAAGTTATTCTCCAAAATCATGTGATTTCATTACACTTATTAGAATCTAAAAGTTCATAATGTGCTATTTTATTGGGATAGTCTCTGTGGACAGCTATACTTGCATTATTTAAAAATTATTTATATTACGATTTCATCGTCGTCGAATCATATAAGAAATAATTTTGAAATTGAGATGACACAACGAAATTATACAGACAACCAGCCGCGGCGCCGTAAGTGACGTGAAGGAAGACGACAGCCGTGAATGAATAAAGAATGAATTGATATGACTTGAATGAATTTGAATGAACATGAAAGAACGATGGAGTGAATGGAATGGAACCACGGACAAAATTATCGCCATTGACATACTAGGAAAATCACAATTCGAGGAACAGTTTCAAGTTTCAACCAACGATGATTATTACTATTCTCAACTCAAAACTGTAAACTCATGGACTTATCATATCCTATTAACATAGATCAAGTACTCTAGAGTTTATAATCTCTTTGATTTCAGTCGTTCATTTATGTCAACTGTTGTCATCGTCAGTGTTGCCCATTTAGCATTTGATATGCTAAATTTGGCAGATTTTCTTTCTATTTAGCATATTGTGTTGTCATTTAGCATATTTTTTTAGCATATTAAATTAAAGTGAAATTTAAAAAAAAATGAAATGAACGACGACTTTAGTTTAATATGAACACGAAACGAAAAATCTTTTATGTTTTGGGACTTCTAGGGGATACCCCATTAAGCAAATCGTTTTGGCAGGTGGATACCATAAGTAGACAAACAAAATTACTTCTCTCCCTCTTCTCTGTAGGAATGAGGGAAAAGGAATAACTTTAATTAAATCGTTACCTACTAAATTTAAAATAAATAAAGTTGGGTGGAAAAAGTGCGATCTTACAAGGTGACAAGATTAGTATTTTTTGTTAAAATATATTCGTAATTTGTTATAAAGTTGATTTGTAAACTTTATTTTATACCTCAATATTATTAAATATACAGTTAGTCTGTATATTTTATAATAACTGTAAATTAATGTAAAATTTTAATATTTTACATTAATTTGGCATTTTATTTTAGCACTTTATTTAAAAAATTAGCGTATTTTTGGCATTTTCTTAACAGCAGTTAAGCACATTTCGTGTTAGCCTAGTTGGCAACACTGGTCACCGTTGTCACGTCAAGCGAAGGGAGCGCCTATAAAGCGGGTGGATGGAAACTGCTTTCTATTGAAGCAAAATATTGAATTATATTCGTAAACTTTTATATCCTCTTTGATTTAGTTTACATTCCAAACATGACTAAAATATATGTTTTATGTTTATTATTATGTACATTATACTGTTTGGCCAAGAAATACAGTGACGAAGAGAAGCCAGGATGGGCTAAAAAAGATATTCGTGATTTCTCTGAGGCTGACATGGAACGGTACATAATTAACTCTTAACTTGTACAAACCCTGATGATAGCTGCTTATTCTATAAACAAGAGATTATTGTTTTAACGTTTTCAGATTATTTGACCAATGGGAGGAAGATGAAGACCCTCTTCCTGATGATGAACTACCAGAACACCTGCGAAAACCACCGGCTATAGACCTAACGAAAATGGATATGTCTAATCCTGAGCAAGTTCTACAGGCAACAAAGAAAGGCCAAACATTGATGATGTTTGTATCAGTAGCCAACAATCCTTCACGTGCTAGAACAGAGGAATTAACAAAAATATGGCAATCCAGTCTTTGGAGTAACCATATACAAGCTGAAAGGTATGATTATCCTATATTTTATATGAAATAATAATAATAATCATCATCTTGGTGTCAATATTCCGGTAGTGCTCTCAAGCAAGGACCCGGAGTCTGTCTTGACTATGATCCAGAACTTAGCCAATTAGGTAATCACATTAAAGCGACTGCCATCTGACTTCTGTAACCCTGTTACCAGGGAAACCTGACCAGATTGGGTATGGTGTCTATAAAATTTATGATGTTGAATCTCCATATCACTTAAAACTGGCATTTATATTTTTTTATTTTCAGATACCTGGTAGATGATGATAGAGCAATATTCATGTTCAAAGATGGAGCTCAAGCTTGGACTGCCAAGGAGTTCTTATTAGAACAAGCTGAATTAAAAGATGTCCAACTGGAAAGCCAAACATACACTGGAAAGAAAGCTGATGTTAAAAATACAGCAGTCAGGGACGAATTATAAATATAAGTGATCTGTTTGTTTTGTGGTTAATAATGCTCATTTCTTTGTTTTAATTACAGTAAATCTGTGTGAATCTGAAGTGGGAATGTCAACTAATTTAATGGGGAAACAGTCGTCATTATTTTATGAGTTGTAAATATTAATACAAATTTTTTAAATAAAACAAACAGTAAATCAATTTGCCTTATTTATTTATTTCGTAATAATTAGTGGTGAATACATAAGCAGCAGATTAACAGATTTCTTCAAAAAGCATCAGTAGCTCTGAAATGTTCTTCATCTATAGTTGAGTAAATATGACCTTCTCCACACATCCATTCCAAAATATTTCTGCAAAACAGGAATACATGTATATCAAGTCAATTGCAGGTTATTGTACAAGTTTATCATTTCAGATGAAAGGCATGACACATGACCTTTTCTTGATAAAAAAAGTAAACAGTAGATAATGTTCACAAAAAACATTTTATTTAAATATATTTTTAGGCCACTGCCAAATAGGTACTTACTCAAACTCCATTTGAGGCATATGATCTTTCAGTGTTGCATACATATCTTGTTTGCTGATGCCCTGTTCCATAGTAGAGGCACGGATAAGATTGAACACCATCATTTGCCTAGGATTCAGGCCATTCACAGATCCAGTGTCATTGGAATTAACCATACTGTTAGCAGGGAGACCACTATTAAATGGAGTATTATTGTTGGTCACTTTTTCCTGGGAACAAAATTAATTTATCAGTGTATTTGTGTTTCAAAAACTAAATATTTGACCTTAAACGGTGATTAACATCTATAACCAACAGTAGAATAGATGGAGCTAATAATAATAATATATACATATGTGTATATTGCCTATTACTTTTACCAAAACAGCTGGTCAATTTGTTTGTGCTAATTTAAAATTAAGAAATATTTCACTACATTATAATACAAAGTCCTACTCTGCATCTGTCTGTTCGCGATAAACTCAAAAACTACTGAGCAAATTTTCTTGCAGTCTTCACCAATAGATGGAGTGATTCAAAAGGAAGGTTAATAGAGTAGGACAACATGAAGTTGTGGCCGAGCAGATAGTATATACTATGACATTATGTAAAGTAACAAGGAAAGATGAACCCAAAATTAAACTTTATTAAGTATGCAGTGTACTTTGGTCCTGGTATTTCACGCTGTAAGTAGTGAAAGGTGAGAAAATATTATTCAGTCCAGTTAAGGCACAGGAAAGCATGATTAAAATTTGTAGTACAAAATCACTCACTTTTTTGGATTCCGCTTCCATCTTCACTTTGTTATTAATGCATTGTAAATAATGGAATGTTATAGCATTAACATCTGTTACTGGCATAATTTTGAATGCCATGAGAACCTTTTTGCCTTTGTTGGTTTTTATATTACCATAAACTTGAATATAATCATTTACATGAACTTTAGGAGATGATTTGTCCTGTAATAATTAAAAAATTATAAAACAATAGCCTTTACCACAAATTCTGTAAAAATTACATTATTAGTAAATCAATATGTTACATCTTCATCCATTTGATCTTGATCCAGCCACAATACTGCCCTCATTCTGCCAGTGATGTCTTGTATGGTATATGTTATCTTGCTGCTTTGCATTCTTATATTCCTAATCCTTGCCACAATTGACACAATATTAATATCAGTTCCCCATATTTTCACTCCATCATCTCCTGAGTGAATTGCTTGTCTTATAACAATTGGCGCTGTCCTTGAGGACCTCCGAGCCTGAAAACATGTACAGACATGTTTGTATCTACTAATGAAACATTATAGGTGTAGGTATAGTAAAGTAGAGACACCAGGTAATGCTTACTGCCTTTTGTTGTTGATTTGGAGTAGCAGCATTACCGAACTGACTTGGAGAGTTGAAGAAGCCTCCACCAACAGCAGATTGATCTGTAATCGAAAGAGTATTGTAGAGTATCGTGATTTCATCAAAGGTACAAAAACTGATAACTAAAAAACTAAACTAAAAAAGCATTCTCACCATTCCACATTTTATATTTTTGTAACTAAACACAAATTACGAATAATAATAGAGGGAAATGGATTATAGATCCTTTAGATACCCAGTGATACCCTATCTTGTGAGATAAATAAATCTTGAGTTGACCGGCAAGGCGGCAAAAATTAACAAGTTGTGTTGTCAAATCACAAACTATGAACTAATAAACAGACGACCGTCTTCATACAAAATACTGTGCACAATAAGGCTTGAGTGTGTGCGCACGCACACACTCAAACTTTGTGTATTTAAGGGATGTAGCTCTATCTCTTTCCCTCAGTCGTGCATGAGTGCAATAAATTTGACAGGAAGGTAAAAAGAGTTTTCTGCAAGTAGGTTTTATTCAGCTTAGCTACCAAGGAGTCTCGGTTTCCAAGGAGACTTGGTATCCGATTTTCTAGTTTTTCCTAACCAAACATTCTGTTTGTAAATTCAAATAAAACAAGCAATTTTTATTTCTAGAAATCATTTTATTGAAGAAATCCTACAAAATCAGATCAGTAATGTTCTTAAAAAAACTGGGGTTCGAAGTGGTGGTCCATAGTCTCTGCTTCACCTATGGGACACAGGCGTGAGCTTTAAGTATGTATGTAATCCTACAAAATTACAAAGAACATGAAGTCATTTTAGCACGATCCATTTAGTAGGTGGGTATGATATAGTATGTGGATGGTATGGGTGCGCACGCGCTGGCATGTTTATATTCATTAACGTACGTACTTAGCATTTAGACGAATTATAGTGTTAAAACTCGATGACAGAAATAGAAAACACGCCTTGCAACCGAATTCTGTCAAGCAATTCTGTAAACGTGCCATTATACATGATAAAATAAAAACTTATACCTATATACCATTATATAGTTATCTTATAGCTATTGTCTACGACAATTTTTTTCATTCATCTGCCACCAATCTCACTTGACTACAAATGTACTCAGTTTATCAGAAATTCATTCCTTTTCACGACTTTCTTGCCTGACTGTGTTCTACCTACCTACACAAAAAGAATAAAAAGGAAATACTTCACACAAAAAAGAATTTAAATATGTACATAAATACCTACATTTGCAATTTAGAAAAAAGGAGAGGAATCATAGAGCCGGGATCAGGGAAGAAGCATGGATTGACATCGCTGAGTCGAATGCAAGAGCCAACGGCTTACAACAAGGGGATGCCAAAGACCGGGCGAAGTGAAAAAGATTGAGTAGGAAAGCGGACCCTGGCTGAGTCCGGGATAAGCGCTAGGATGATGATGAGTATGAGGTAGAGTCCCCAGACAACGGATCGCTGTTCCTGTGGATCCTATATCCAAAAACTCAAACACAACACGAGCTTCTCTATTGAAAACGTCGTAAACACAGGGCATACCATGAACTCTTATAGCAGGACCTGAACAGAACAAGACAAGCTTATGTGACAAGTATAGCGTTTCTGTCTCGTTCTAAGCAGGGCAGTTCTCTTTAGGTCCTGCTATAAGAGCTCATGGTAAGCCCCCAGAACGCATACTTTAAAATACTCGAGGAACAGGTAACTACTTGTCTCTTTTGCCCCCGTGTAAATATATTTGTAGCACGCTCGCGCAAGTCCAGGCCGTGACTCTGAAGCTAGACCATGAAAATCGTGTCGAATTAACACGATCTATTGTGGTTTTTGAACTACTTTTTTTTAAAGAGCTGTCTGACGATTTTCATTTTATTGGAAAGGGACACATTGACTGTGTGGTAAACCTCTCTATCGGACCGCGGCTCTTTTTCATTTAAATACAAGTCTTATGCTTACATAGTAAGATCTGTTTTTGTTTGCAGTATTATTGTACGTGCGTGCCAGGTGTGGGTACGTAAATATATTTTATTTCGTTGAGAAAAATTTACATAATATTGCCAGTACATAATAGTGAACATAATAGTTCAGTGTTGCCAAGTAAAACGCGAAACTTTTGCCAAGACTTTAGTCAACCCTCTACATTCGCGCCTGTTAGGAATGTGGTAGATGTCAAAATGTGATATCGCTGAACTGGTAGGTTCTGCTGTAAACAGAGGTAATGTCAGCCGCTCTACTGTAATTACCGGATGTGCTAAAATCCTGGATCATGATCAAGTGTACCCCGAACCTGTTACGGAAAAAGCTAGAAATAAAAATATAAAATCAATACATCGGTCTTCATAAACTTAATAAAATATTTTCTTGTCATTTTCGTATTTTGTTATTTTGAGTGTAGGTACCCTAAGTATTCTGTAATTTTAAATTTATTTATAAAACGAGATCAAATAAAAACAAACTGTAAAGATGGAAAATTATGTTAGTAGAACGGAACTTGAAATTCACTCCCATGAAGTTCGAGTATAACCAATTCCAATTCCGTTCAAAATCATACATTTCAATCCATTTTACTGGGAAGAGCCCTACCCAGCCTACTTGGCTCACGTGTTTATATACTTTTATTTATTGACCTGCTCGCGGGGGTTCGATCAGTAGCACGCTTTTAATAAGTTACTTTCAGCGTGTCTCGATAGATGGCGTTACTTGTAAGCTTGTAATAATGCATATAATTATTGCAAATGTATAGAATTATCATTATTTTTGTTGTTTATCTTTACACAGAAAGATAAAACAAATTGTTGTACATAAGAAAATTAGATATAGCAAGAAAATTTAGATAGAACTAGCGCACACAGGGAGGTAAGGAAGGTAAGGGAATTTTCCTACCAAAGGGTGGCCTACGTGGCCTACCGCAGGCGTCGAAACGATGGACGGGGGACCGTGAAGATCGCCTTCGACGCCGTCACGGACATGCGATATATGCAAGAGGTATAAAGTCAGTAAGGAAGGGAAGGGAAAGGTGTCCAACAGCGGTCGCCCTGCCGACGTGATGGAAAAGGGCTTCATGCATTCTTGAAAAAAAGTACAAAATTGAAAATGATTTATTTAATTAGAATCTTTTATATGTACTTAAAGTAACGTTTGAGGTAATAAAGGATCAGAAGGAAGGAAACACAAGGTTGTATTTTCGTTATTTCTGATGCCGAAACGCCACTATTCCCACGCCTACAACGGAAACACTTAGCATACAGGTAAAGGCCCACCCCGCACAACACTGTGCGCGAACGGCCGGCGGCACCGTTTATTACACCGTCCCGAAGCCAACGCAGAGCGGACGCTCCCAGTGTGGGAAGAAAAGGTAGGCGAACACCGCTTCAACAAAAGGATCTATCCATAGGGAAAGAAGCGACGAGAAACCTACAGAGCCAAGTTATCTCTAAAAAAATATTTTCTTATATACCTACTTAATGTTTGTTACACGTACAAGCATGACAGTAAAAAAGTTACAATAGAAGTTCAGTTCCATGAACTTTTGTCACATAAATTAAAGTATTATAGGTACAAGTACCTATACTTTAATAGTCTTTTATAGGTAAATAATGATTGACTAGTTATTTTTACAAATATATTCCTTACATTTTATACTATACCAGCGACCCGCATCGGCTTCACACTGGTTATCTTGGTTTTTTTACAATAATATAAACGAATTTTCATATAAATCTTCCGAAAGAAATTCTTTATCTGATGGTGGAAACCGCATCAAAATCCGTTGCATGATTTAGGAGTTAGCGGAAATACATACCTACAGAATGACAGACAGACGCAGAAAGCTATTTTAATTCATATTATTGCCTGTCTGAATGCATTTCCGGGTAAATACGCAACTGATATTGATGTAGTTTTCACCATCGGTTAGAACATTTATTAACGATGATTTATACATATGTATAACATACATGCTTAATATAGTAAAGAAAAGTCAAGTAAACCTGTGCATAGCCGGGACGGGTATCTGGTAAATATTATAAATATCCTTGTCCTTAGTATTAGTGCCAATAATACTCTTTGCTTTACTATGCGGCATTCTCATCCTACTGGCGATTAGACATTTCAACAATAATAGTGTTAGCATTCTAACTGGTTCTATTATTAAACTGTATATTATTGATAATAAACAAATTTTACAGTTAACGTATGTTACAAATACTGTGCACCACGGACACTGAATAATGAATAACTTACTAAATGTGGGTGACACTTTGTTGCCAATATTTGCGATTTGATTCCCTGTATTTAAATTCGATTGCGCGGTATCGTCATTATACGATGTGCCAGACATGACGCGCCAGTTTTGCATTATGACGTACCCGCTAGAAAGAGTGCCGTTGATGCAAGATTCGCCAGAGGGGCTACTAAATGCAGGTTGTGCATCAGGAGACTTGTAAATCAAAAGACTTGGTATAATTATATCTAATAATGCTAATTATTTTCGACTTTTTCGACAACTGTACGTACCGTGAGATATCATTAAGTTCGTTAAGGCGGTAATTGTAGGCATTGCTTGTATTTTAATTAGGGCTGGTAAACTATCAATAATTGAATCTAATCTACAATTTAAAACGAAAACGAACCCAAATTGTATGTCAAGCAATGGGAGAATTGCCTTGAGTGTCAAGTGTGGGTGGGACAGGTGAAAAGCTATTATAGCTTTATCTAATTTACAGTAGTCAGTAGTTGCAGAACTCCACCACCGCCGCTTCCGCAAGCCTGCACCTCTCGGACGCCACCACAGTCGACTTTCACTGTTAACATAAGATTTGTATTAGAATCGTCCCACAAAAACCCTGCATATATAGTAAAAAAAAATGCCTATACCTATGCGTTTTTTTACTCTAATCCGAAATATAATTGTTTAATACATTTATTAGGAGAGGCCAAGTTGGTTGGAACACGTTGGTGATGATGATATAATGATAAAAGGCAGTGTTACTCATTCATTCATTGGAGAGGAAGCCTACGTTCGCAGGCGGATACATTATGGGCTATCAAATGATGACAATGATGAAAATTGCGTAAACTGTAATTTTCAGTTAAGATTAATTTATAATATTTTGCTATTCTCATAATTGCCTTCGCCGTAGTTTCATGTGGTTATAGAGGCTAAACTAACAACAAATACTGCCTGTTTGCCTACCGCACAGGACACCTAAAAAGGGAGATTTTCATTACAATTTCATTGTTCATTTGATTTTTAAAACTTAGAAACATCTAAATATCATCATATATTTACATAAAGTAATAATTATTGTTGCCGTGTGGTGTCCGGCAGAGTAGAATAGCACCAACCCCTTACACTCGTGGGTGTCGTACAAGGCGACTAATGTTTTCGAGACAAAAGATCAAGAGTCTCCGTAGTCTGGAAAATGGGCAGCAGCATTTTCCATTGTATTATTTAAACACTGCGATCTCCAACCCGCCTGCCAAGCGTGGAGATTATGGCAATAACCTCCCCTTTCGTGGGAGAGGCCCTAAGTCCTGCAGTGGACTGTTACGGGCTGTGATGATGAATAATTATTGTGTACTCGCACACGAGAGCCCGGGGCCTTGACCATGATTAGGCAGATCAGGTAATTACAGTTGAGCGACTGCCATTTGACCTCCGTGACCTTCCTCCGTTAACAGGAGAATTTGACCCGTTTGGACCATGGTTACACAATCAGTCGCCTGAACGTGCAGGTTTCATCACGATGTTTTGTCTCATCTTAATAGCATCGGTTAGCGTTCAACTAATGTATATAACTCAGAAAAGACCCATAGGTACATGGCGGCACTGGGATTCGAACCAACCTTAACCACTAGGCCACCGACGCTCTATATTTACATACTAGCTGTGCCCGCGACTTCTATCGTTTGGATTACAAATGTTTTGTATGTCTCGTATTAAGTAACACTGATCTGCGGTGAAGCAATCTTATCAAAAGAGGAGCTTTTTACTTTGCATTTGAAAACTCCCAGTCTAGTCTCTCCTGTCTTTGTAATTTCGACTGTAAAACAGTGTTCGCTGAGTGTCTGCCTGGTTCGGTGGTGGGACGAAGATGGTGTATTAGATTGTGCAGTTCCTTTGCAGTCCCCGAAACGTATCCGGTAAAAATATATAGGTTAGACAAAGACAGACTGATTGCGATGTTCCAGGTTTTAGGTAAAGCGTTTTATCTTAGCAATGAAAGTTTTACCCCTTTGAACCTCTTGCCTCGTTGCCTCAATACATAGTCTCTAGCTGGTTTTATTGTGGTATAACTGAAAATACTCCAATAGTTGAATGCTTTTTTTCCTAGTGTCACTACATATTATAAAACAAAGTCCCGCGCTGCGTCTGTATGTCTGTATGTTTTGTGTACGTGAACTCAAAAACTACGGAACGGATATTCATGCGGTTTCCACCATTAGACAGTGATTCATGAGTTAGGTTTAGGTGTATTATTTGTTCAGGTACATTATTTGTTGTACCCGTGCTAAGCCGGGGCGGGTCGCTAGTATGCCATAAACAGAGTGTAACACTTGCACTGTAAAACAGTCTATAACAACGGTATAAAGACGGTCCAAAGGTCAAAGCGTTACGCTTGATCTGCGATTGACTTAAATAACCATAAATAATATTGAATAACATTGCAACAAAATGTCAATAGAGAGCTATCTAACAGAAAAATCTGTTTTTCCATACACAAGTTAAAATTTCCGGTTCTGACATGACAAATGACATTTTGTTGTAATATGACTACCTTTAGCCGTGTACATACAAACGCTAGTTATTTGGACCTTCTAATGAGGCGTAATTTCTGAACTACAACATCAATGATCTTAAAATATTTACGGGGCCATCTACAAATACCTGTTACAGTTTTATTACAAGTAAAGATATGTTACTTCATTGCGATCCTGTTCCCCATTTTATAGTGAAATTTTGAATAGGGTATTTGGGTTTAGGAATAGGCAGTATCTAGGCGTCTGATCTAAACCTAATCATAACGTCCGAAAATCGAATTATTGAGATGTCGCTGCAGGGTGTAGAAACATTACGGATATGTCGACACATCGTGTTCGATAATCGATATAACGAAAATATTAGGAAAAAAAACCACCACTTTCGCACTCAAATATGTAGAGAAACCATTCCAGAATACCCTTCTAAACGCGTTAACAAACTGAAGGCAGAGCATACTTACAGGCTGCGTTTGTGGCTCCTCATCGTCTTCCTCGTCCGTGAAGACCGGCAGGGGGTCCTCGGGCCATGGTACTGCACAGTGCCTGTCTCCATGACGTTAGTCGTTGAGGCGCTTACATCGGTTTAGAAATGGGGGCATTCATTTATTTCATCGTGTGAAACCTCTGGTGTCGGAGTATCGTGCTGCCCAAGAGGCCTCTGGTGTGGCTTATCTCGACTGCTATCAATCGATAGCAATCGGGACCGTCGGTTTCACCAACTAGCAACGCCATAAATCCACGCGGGTCAAGTCGCGGGCAGAAGCTAGTTCAATTATGAACAATATCTTACTTGCGTGAATATTATTTCTGTGTGCAATTTACAATTTCCTTCCTTATGCTACAAGGGATCTGTAGTCGGTGCTCGCCGATCGATCGTGCTACCATGCTGCGATGTAGCCAACTGAAAGCCACATCCATAATGGCACCTTCAAATGTCTCTTTATCAATTATAAAATGAAGCATCCCTTCATCAGACGTCACACAGGAGGTCTGGAGACAGTCTTGTAGCGGTCTTCTTAATTAAATTATTTGTCTGAAAAAAAAAGCAAGATGATCCATTTATAAGACAAATGAAATACATAATAAACACTTAATTATGTATTTAGTTTAAATAGAATTAGATTACTGTTAAACTGTGAAATAAATACTAAATGACGAAACAATCCATGTCCTTATTTTAGTCCAGTTGAAGAAAGAACCATATACAAATTAGAATGAAACTTATAATTTTAACTAAGTAGGCACCTATTCAAATCGAATCAGCAACTACATCTAAACATGAATCCCTAGTTAAAGTTTCAGCATCTCGACAATTTTTTTTATTTAAATACATTGTATTAATTATTTAATGTAGATTGATTCATACATTAACTAGGTAGTTTAACAAAGCAATCCAAAAGTACCTACATTATAACATAATACCTAGATTGATATAAAAAAAAGTCATCTTATCGTTAATGTCCCGGTTGTGCTCTCGAGAACGAGGGCCCGGGGTCCGCCTTGACCGTGATTCAGGATTTGGCGCTCAGGTAATTACAGTGGAGCGACTACCATCTGACCTCCGTGACCCTGCTACCTGGTTACCAATACACACACAAGATTGGGCCATGGTTACCCATTCAGTCAGTTTCATCACGATGTTTTCCCTCACCGTAAGAGCATCGGTTAGAATTCATATAATGTACATAACTCAGAAAAGAGTCATTGGTACATGGCCGCAGCGGGATTCGAACCCGGTACCTGTCGCTTACGAGTTGGGATACTCAACCGCCCGACCACCGGACGCGCTTAATAACTAGGTTGAAATATCAACCTCCAATATGCATGTATTCTACATAAAAACTTTCTGGGAGATATTCTAATAAATGATAAGGAAAACAGCATCAAAATCCATTGCATGGCTTAGGAGAAGTTAGCGGAAATACACATACAGACAGATAGACGCGGAAAGCGACTTTATTTTATACCGTGTGGGGAATCCTCTTAATATTATATATGGATAAAACATATGCTCCTTTTTTCCACCTTCCTCCTACTTGCGCCATATAATGTGTAGTTCGAGCGACCGGCGCCGCAGGCGGAAGGCTAGTAAGAATTATAAATGCGAAGGAACTCGGTCTGTTCTACTTTCACGGCTAAACGACTGCACCAATTTCAATTAAAATCTGTATGGAGATAGTTTGGCACCTGAGGATGGACATAGGCTACTTTTTATTCTCCTCCACTCGTAGGATACAGGTGCAATAGTCCACGCCAGCGGAGCCGCGGGCGTAAGGCCAGTAATTATTATAAATGCGACAGTAACTCTGTCGGTCATACTTTCACGGCCAAACGACTGCACCAATTTCGATGAAATTCAGAATAGAGATAGTTTGGCACCTGAGGATGGATATAGGCTACTTTTTATTGTCCAAGATATAGGTACAACAGTCCACGCGGGCGGAAAGCTAATCAATCATAAAATTAAAGTATTTGGATGTAGAATAAATATTTAAAAACTCGCGAAGAATCATTAGTTGAATGCGAACCTATTATGGTGAGGGAAAACATCGTGATGAAACTTGCACATTCAGGCGACTGAATGATCCAATCGGGTTAGGTTCCCCTGGTAGCAGGGGTCATGGAGGTCAGAGGGCAGTCGCTCCACTATAGTTAACTGATCAGCCAAATCCTGGATTATGATCAAAGAGGACCACGGGCCCTCGTGCGCAAGAGTACACCCGGGGCAATAACGCCCAGGTGACTAATATAATTAAATATAACAAATATATAAATTAAAAAATGGTATGGTATAGTAAAAATAGTATCACTACATATTATAAAACAAATTCCCACGCTGCGTCTGTCTGTTTATTCGCGATCTTCATGCTGTTTTCACCAACAGACAGAGTGCTTCATGCGGAAGGCTTTGGTGTATAATTTTAATTGGTTAAGGTCACCTGTGCTTCCAGGCACGTCGCATAATATAAGTCAATGAAAATTGTTTTCAGTTGTCAAATGTACACAAAACAGTTTTTGCATCAGGCCATTAAAAAGTTGTAATAGAAATGGTTTGTGGTTATACAATGTGTTAATACTGTAGGTACAGGAGTTACCTACCCTGTTAAGACCTTAGATTTTATACTGGTGGTGGATAGGCTGATGTGCCGTCTTCTGTACAAACAATAAGGTAAACATATATACAAATAACAAACAATACATAAATACCTTTAACCTGTCATATAACTTTGGGTGCTGATGCTTGTCGGTAAGATGGATTGTGCAGGTTTTGCCACCACAACCATCTGCTTTATAGTGTCCCTAGAAAAGAACACTATGCGCTATTTCCATTAAGGAGCACATCTTTTTTCTGGAAATTATTTCAGAAACATTTTAATAATTGGGACACATATATATCATATATCTTTTGGTTGTCTACAACATATTGCAGAATATTCCTGCAACCCCAACCTGACGACCTGAGTGGTTTAGTAGTCTACATGCCGATATGCCACGCAAGAGGTCCTGGGTTCGATTCCCGGCCAGGCAGAAATTGAAAATGATTAATTTTAATTTCTGTTACAGGTCTGGATGTTCTATGTATAATAAGTATGTATTTAAAAGTATACAAGTAGTTTATCAGTTATCTAGCACCCATAACACAAGCTTTGCTTACTTTGGGGCTAGATGGCACTGTGTGAATTTTTCTATGATTATTTATT
This sequence comes from Blastobasis lacticolella, assembly GCA_905147135.1. Taxonomy (NCBI): domain Eukaryota; kingdom Metazoa; phylum Arthropoda; class Insecta; order Lepidoptera; family Blastobasidae; genus Blastobasis; species Blastobasis lacticolella. Next base: position 17,509,045 of record LR990045.1, read on the forward strand.
TATTTATATTGGCATCATTACTATAGTGTTATGCAATTGTTCAGCTCTAGTATCTAATATCAATGAGTTTATTGCCGCAACATTGGCAGATCCTTGGTCACTAATTGTGACTCTAATTGAAAATCCATTACTGAAAACAGCTGACATTAATATTCTTGAAATTAGAGGTTTTAACACCATCTTCAACAAAATAAAAAGCTATTAGTATTTTACAATTACTAAAGAAGCCATGAAAACTTACTTTGTCAGCAACATTTGAAGAAAGTTTTCTGGATTCAAGATCCTCAAAGGCTTCTATTAATCCGGTTTGAAAATTAAAAGATAAATTTTTACTAATAACCATTTCATCAAACAACAAAACACACAGCTTGGCTGATTCAGATTTAGTAGGTGAAATGTCTGTCAAATGCTGGAAAATAAAATCATTGCTAGTCTAAGATATATTAGGAATATTTAACAAAAGTTCCTTCATCAGGTTTCCTTTTCATTTTACATCTACTCCTACGAATAAGAGTAGCACACTCCCAAAGAGGTATGGAGCTAACAATGAAAGGTCACTCTTGTTGCTCAGAGCTCAATAGATCTGTAGATGTACAAGGCCTTGGTGAACAGTAGACTGACTGTTCTCTCAAACAGGCTCCCACATCAAAAGATGTGGACGGTGTTGAGAGGTGGTCAGCATAAAACTCATCAAAGTTCTCATAACGGGGGCACATTGGGTTGTGGAAGAGCTTAGCACATCAACAGATGGATGTAGCTCTTGCGGGGGGTGCTTGTGCAGGGCAAAATTGGATTTGGCAAAATCTACAACCTAAAACACCTATTTAGCATTAGAATTAAGTGAAGTCGGTTGGAGTGTAGCAAAGGGGGGCGCTGAGGAAAAAAGACTTGTAAAATTGTGAGGTCAATTCTGGACAAAGCCTCTTGGAACTTGGAGGTTTAAGATAACGCAAATCCTTTTAGGTTTATATTTGCAGTAAAGGGTTAATAATGTTTACCTAACTTATGAAGCAATAAATATTGAAATCTAAACAATTAAGCAACTTTGGGGTGGAGTATTGATAGAAGAGGCCTATGCCCAGCAGTGGGCGTCCTTCGGCTGATATGATGATGATGATGATGATAGTATCGTTTTATAGCAATATCGTCAGGAGCGAAATGACGGACTTACACAAACACGTTTACGTGTTTTAATTTATTATTATACTGGCTACGATGATAGTCGAGCAAGAATCGACAATGGTTTATCCATACCTGTAAACGAGAACTATTTGTGTACGGGATTGCAAACAATTTAGAATTAGATTGAAGTTTTACCAACTTTTGTTAAACGGAGGATTGAATGGAAAAATCAAAGGGAAATACTCACAAAATCAAAATACATACAGAATTACAGAAGGGCCGTGAATACACTTAATACGAACACGAACACAAAGTACAGATTTAAAACGCTAAACGCACTGCAAATTTATTACTTCCCACACAAACCTAATTTCACTGAACTCTTCAATAACTAATAGTAATTTAAAAATTGTAAATGCTTAGGAGTGAAAACAGCGTCGGTCGCGTCACAGGGCACACAAAATACACAAAATACAACAATATTGGTTTGTTACTTTGGCGCCATCGCGGAAAAAAATTTATTCTCTGCGTTGTTTAGTCGGTCGTCAGTTGTTTTCTCACAAGCCACTACTACAGTTGATTCTAATCCTTAAAATGTAAAGAATAAAGTCGCTTTTCATTTATCATCGTGCACGGGATGGGGGGAAAGGGACAAATTTTTTTTAGTATGAGTAAATAGAGATGGAGACATCCTAGTTTTTTTTTCCAAAGCTCTATTGTACACATTAAGGAAATGAGAGTTGGACAGCCCTGTTGTCAAATTATCACAGCTGTCATTATCTGTCAATCCATCAATCATTAGTCTGAGTTACGGGAAAGGCAAAAGGATCTAGCCCATACAGCTAAATCTGCTGAAAAATATATCGGCGCCCTAGAGTCTAAATAGCCGACATCATTATAATTGGATCTATCATCACTATTTTAACATCAGGGCCGACTTTTCCAGCGCGGCGTATGAGGGCCCGCGGTCCACCACGACACAAACTTACAACGTCGTTAGTTTAAAGGCTATGGTATTGGTATTCGTGACTTATATAGCAATTCCTTGTGGGTGCTTGATTTCTGGTGTCAATCAAAACAAGAACATCACAGCGCACAATAATGCGTGCGCGCGCTGCCATTGTTAACTAACCACCGACAAAACAAACAAACAAGGACCAGCTAAAGAGTATCTAACCGATAGACATATTATCAAGACCAATGTCTCGATGCACCGTCAAATATAATATTTATTTCAAGGCCGCAGCCATGTTTTACAGGTATTTGCAATATCACGAATGAGAATCAAACCTCCCTCACTACAAATTCCCGCCAAAAAGTCTTCATCAGTTTGACATAACTTTACGCGGAAAAGATAAACATTACGTTCAAAAATATGCAACGAATTTTCTTTTATGCTTTGTCTAAAATAGGCTGATAATAATTTTGACAGCTCACTAATTGTTGGTCCATGGTGCACGCCCATGAAGTTTCGTGTTTAAAGCGGTATTTTATTTCGGTAAAATGTACTACGGATAATATCGTACTTCATAAGCGGATACTACACACACGACATATATCGTGATTCACGCCGGAGCACGATATTTATTGAGTGTGTAGCCTAGAGTATCACGAATCGTGATACGGATCACAGGATTTCCGAAAATCCAGAAATCTACGATCCGTATCAACTATCGTGCGATATATATCGAGCGTCTAGTATCTAGTCGATATTTATCACGACATTTCTGTTAAACTGACAGATAAATAACGTAATTTCAAATTTATTTTCATTGTTTGTGTTTATTTTCAAGCTGCTGTGGCCACTATGGACCTGGACAGTTACTATAAAAGTATAAAGAGTCAACAAGATCCTCATTCTCATAATTTTACCCATTTTTTTCTCTTTACGCGTCTTTTTAACCCTAATGCTAATACTACAGCAACTAAAGCTTTATCAGTTATTTTGGTAAAAATACGTAAAAATCGTAAATATACACCAGCGACGCGTCAAAAATTCTTTTTTTAGGCTAGGCATTGGCAACTTAGTCTATTCAGCCATCAAAATGAATGAAAGAATGCACAGACTAATGAAAATATCGACGATTCTTATCGTGTCTGTAGACACGACTTGTGATCCAAAATATTACTCGATATGGATCACGATACGTATCACGATATATATCGTGTGTGTAGTATCCGCCATAGACAGGCCCCGCCCCTTTAGTGAAGTGCCACGAATAAAGAATAACAACAACAGACAATCGAAAATCGGTATTCGTATAAAATAATCGATCATTTAAAATTAACATTTAGATAATTAAATTATTTTTTGCAAATATAACTCTTATTCGTTGTTTAGATTTCACCCTAAGAGACCTTTTACAACAACGATTTCGACTCGCGCGTATTCTACGGAATAGGTTGACTGACAGAATAAAAATACGCACGTGTCGAAATCGTCGTTGTGGAAGGGTTTTTAATGTCGTTTTAATAAAATATTAATTCAAAAGGAAATAATTTTGTATAACACGTACTGAATAACCATGCAACTATCGATTCCAAGTTCTATGAGAGTGATAATCAATAATCGAATAGATTAATTAACGATTTTACACTACCCCCATCCCTGCTGTGAATCTATATTTGACAAAGTATAAGTACAATTTTTCTTTCGTCACGCCACCCTCTGACCACATCTTCCGGTACGTGGTCGCCACTCGAAAACTTTACGGCCCCATCGGCCATTTGAGGGCTGAGTGTAAGTTTTACGTCAATTTTACTTTACTATCGCGTTTGCGTTTACGTGAAAATTAGTATGAAAAAATGTAAAGCGCCGTCTAGTGATGAAGTTTTTTTTCTAACACTCAGCCCTCTGTTCTGCGAGCTATGTGAACGGCCCACTGCTACTTATTAAAGATATCGACGTTCAGTTCGAGTTAGGCGGTTGGGCCTTTGTACTTCCGGTGTTGATTTTTTGCGTAATCGTGAACGCACCCCAATATCACGATATCACGGTACTGTCACTGTCAATCACATTAATCAATATGTCAATCATTCATTGTAGTAGTTGATTGATATGATAAGTTCGTCGCGTTTACAAACCACTTACAAACTTTTACCGTTTCACGCTTGTCTGTTGAGTTTGTGTTTGTTTGTTGTAGCTGTTTATGATTACATGAAATAAAATTGATTTTGTTTATCTCAAACAATGGCTTGTAAAACATTCCACAGAGGAAAATATTTTGTTACATTTAGAAGAGGTTTTGACGACTGCAAAAGGGATATAACTTTAATTATTGACAAAGTTTTTGAAAACGATACCTTAGTAAGTAATGGATAGTTACTTTAGTATAATATTTGTTTTAAGACTTTCGTGGTTATTCACTACACTTTCACTACACAATACAATATCGAGGTAAAAACAATACTAACCGTGGTAACAAAACCGATAACATGTGGGTCAGTGGGTCATTTTCGGGGTGTAGTGAAAGTGTAGTATAATATTTATTTATACTTTATGCACTGAAAGTACAATAGTGGACTTGGAAAGCTACAATACTCTTTATCTTTCGGTATACGTATTCTTACGCGTCTCGGTGTTTCTATTTGTTTCCTTATTACTGAACCACCCACCAAACGAAATTTATTCGCCTAACGAATAGGTGCTGTCTAAACCTTTCAAAACGTATTCACCAATACAGCACGGCTAGCACAAGTGTGCCCGCGACATAGCTTGCGCCGCGAAAGAGCCTTTGTTTCTTTCTCACAATACTAAAATGAAAGAGGAGTATCTGTGCCGCGCCTTTCGCACTTATCGCGCGCGAGAACGCACTTGTGCTAGTCGTGCAGGTCGATTAAATATTATTTTAACACCTAATTTGTATTTGCCTAGGCTTTGAATGAGAAAGTTAATCCAAAATAAAGTGAAATAAAAATGTTTTAGAAAATATCACTCTCAGATGACGATGATCCCTCATTTTTGTGCATATTAAGTGTTTCCCGCCTTGACTACGAAGACTTGAAGAAACAACAAGGACTCCTTATAGATTTCGATAATTTCCCATCGCAGCTGGTTAGGTTACTACAGCAATGTGCATCCAATAACATGTGAGTTTACAGTAGTAAGGATTATTTGAATTGTTACTTGTACTCAATTTCTGTGCGACAAAGCTTATAAAGGCCCCTCCTGTGCTACTGTATTGAGAAGGATCTTATAGCCTATGCCCTACAAATAGTTCCTTTTCTTGCCCCAGTTCTACTCATACTTGAGTCACTTAAGTCTTGTAACAAGAGAATTTTATATGTGGTATTGTTTCCTCGACACTTATTTGAAATAAAAATTGATTTACTCCAGGTTCCTAATTATGCATCAGACAAATCCTGTGCAATTTTATTTTGAAATAGTTGAACACAATGAGTTCAAAAGACTTGTACATTTATCATTGAAGACTGGACCTGCCACAGACTCCGATATCAAGATGCACATGGCCAACACTATCTCAACTCTAAAAGTATGTACCTTCCAACAACAACACAACTATTTAACTAAAACAGTTAGGTGCTTTACTTCACATGTAAATTGCAGTGGGTGAATGAAATATTATTTAGTAATTTAGTATGTACAATCAATACTACACTGGAATATTTAAATTCCAACTACAATTTAAGGGTGAAGTAAAAGCATACCTACAATGAACTTCATTGTTTTGTAGTACCTTGTAGTATTGAGGTACCTAATGTCTTAATTTATTCAAATATGCTTAGTACTACGTACTATTCTGAAAAAGTGCAATAACAGTTTTTTGCAGAGAATTATTGAGTAATTATATAGTTTATTGGGTACTGTTGTCTTTTGCAGAAAATGTTAACGTCACTACAAAGCACTTCATCAAATACTGAAGCGATACTAAATGACAAATGTATTAACATGGAGCGTAAAATACATGATTTGTCATTAGCTTTAAATAAAATGGAAGACGACAAGCTCCGACGTGAGACAGAGTTTATGCAATCACTGCAACAAGAAAAAGAAAAACTGGCTCAGGTAAAATTACTTTAATTGAAGTGGAATATGGAAAGTGCATGTATTTGCATGTTCTTCTTCATCATCATCATCATGATCATCTTCCGAGCGCTCAATCCCTTCCAGCTCGTTATCTCCACTTTGCCCAATCTTTGGCATATTATTCATGTTGATTTTTAATCTGAGGTCACTTGACTTCCATAACGAATATGTCATCGTCGGAAACACTCAAATGGCAAACTCCTCGAGCGAGATAATCGCGACCAGTAGGCTAATTACGTTACTCTGTTGCCAACAATTATCTGATTTCAATGAATAAAATGGTTACTTTTGCGATTCCATATCAAAGACTTCGTGGGTACCCGCTAGGTAACCCGAAACATGTATTTAAAATGTGTGATAAAAGCGTTGCCCTGTGGAAAGGACGCGGAACGCACTTATTTTTGCGCCTGTTCAAGAGAGGCTTTAGCGTCAAAATTACTTATTATAGACGTTATGGGCAAGGAAATTATCTGTGCGTGAAAGAGCGTATAGTTTCATAATCGTTACTCTTTGCTAACTAAAAACGATTTGAAAAGGACGGACGTGTTTACGATTTGACGTACAGACTGTGAGGGCACCGTAGCTTATCCTAGGTCATCGATTACAAGAAATATGCCACTTTGTAGCGATAATGGGGGTTTACGAGATCCACAAAACGTTAGTCTGCTTATGCACAACCTGAGGGCCTAGTGTGAGTTCCGCTTCGATTTTACTTAACTATCGCGTTTGCGTTTACGTCGAAATTAGTATGAAGAAAAAAACTTCATTAACGTACCACTAGGCGGCGCTATATATTTTTTCATACTAATTTCCACGTAAACGCAAACGCGATAGTTAAGTAAAATCGAAGCGGAACTCACACTAGGCCCTCTGGCATGTTCGGTGACAGTCGAAAATAGTAGTTTATGCAACTGTCATATAAAAAGTATGATAATAGTTTGACACGAGTGTTTTAATACCTAATTATATGCAGTTGCATACACTACTTTATCTACACTCATATTTTTATGTTAAAATATCGTACCTATAATTTTCTCAACTTAGCTTGAAGTAAGCTGCGAGTCAGTTCTGTTGTATCTACGCGTCAAGGATATCAAGCGGCGGGAAATTCACTTAACTATTTTCACATTTATCTATTTATTTACTTAAAATAAGGAAAAACATTCACAAACACAAATTACAACAATTACAAAATCTATTCTGTTTAGTGGGAAAATAATTACACAGAATATATACAGGAAAATTTAAATTTTGAATTTGAATTTGTTAAAGACATCTAAGTATTCAGCCTACATTTGACCGTGTCCGGGCGCCCGACTAGAATTTAAAAAATATAAGTGTTGCATAATGATTAAAAAGTTATTTTACGTTACAGCTGTAATGAAATTAGTATGGGAAATGCTGTATCGAAAAGTATTTTTTTAAAATTTTATGGACTGGCGTGAAAAAAGTGTCTCCTTAAACGACTGTTTTCGAATATGTAATTTAAACATTACGATACGAGTGTAGATAAACACTTTTTTAACCACTTACACCAAAGTTTACTTTCGAGTTTTCGTAGCGAAACTAAGTACTCACTTATACTTCATATAGTTATCTTATTAAATTAAATTCATGTATGGGTCCGTCCTTACTTTTTGAGATGACAAACTATGGGTGTCTGGTGCTTTTAGACGGTTTGTTAACTTTTAGCAGAGGCCTGAATCTAATGATTCTAAAGATCAAGATTGTACGAGAGGTTAGTAAGAACGCTGACAGTAGATCTATAAGATTTCACTTTAAGGTAATTAAGAGGTCCACAGAAAGAATAAGAGCTATGTGCCGGTCGGCGGATTTACTTGCTCTTCAAGAAGCATTTGCGCGGCTATGTGACTTGCGGTTGCTCATTGCAATAGTCGAGAACTAAGGGTGCACCGGTACGCCTGCGGTCAACCGCTATTACGAGGAAGAGGTGTCAGGGATGTCCGCCAACCAGTTTATAATCACCTCACTTTTTGTTTTACGTCTTTTGAATATTCAAATCTTAGATATCATAGAATCGAATAATTCTACTATTAATATTGGAAGATGACAGAAATACGTGATTTGTAATTCAAATAATATTTTTGTTCATAGGAAAGATTGCAATGGCAAAAAAATATGGAAATGAATTTGCAAACTCAACAAGCAACATTTCAAGATAATATGAACAGAAAAGATAAGCAGATTGAAGAATTAAATTGTATATGTAAACAATTAAAAGAGCAAATTAAACAATTAGATAGTCAATTAGGGTATGTATGTTATATGATATCAATGCGAAGTTAATTAAATAAATTTTATAATGTTTCTCCTTTTTCAGTGAAAAATGTCAGAGATTAAATGTACTGGAAACCGAGGTGCAAAAGACCCATATAGAAGTCGCAACTCTTCAGGCTAAAAAGGCGTCTCTTGACAGAGAAATTTTAGACAAAGAAAAATTATACAATCAATTGAATGCAAGATGTGTTCACTTAGAAAAGGTATTTCTCTAGGTTTTGAAGATAATGTAATTTTTAATTAACATAATATTAATTTGTTTGTGTTTAATAATAATTTTTCAGACATTGAAGGACAATGCGGAAACGATTAAAGAACTGAACAATTCTCTTCATACAATAAAGAAAGAAAAGGTAGGTACATAAATATAAATATCTGTAATTTAATTTAACTAAAACAGGCAAATGTAGACATTCATATTTGGTTATTATATATTTGCAGAACAATATTGAAGAGAAATTGATGTTAAGTGAATCACTTGCTGTAAAAAACAATGAAGCAGCTCAATCTACTGCTGAACAATTATTGAAGGCTAACCAGATTATATCAAAACAAAATTCGGATCTTCTCGAAATGAAAGAAAAGGTGAGATTAGATGCCTACTAGTATTAGACTGTGAGTGCCCCAAGGCACTTTCTTTTAGGTGACTTTACTAGCGAAACTGCCAAGGGGATGTGAGGCACTCCGGTTATATTTTTAATTCTAGAACCCACACATGAGGGTAAGTACAGACTATCGCTAAGAGAAGTCAAGTTTGCCTCACTAATAAAATATTTTTGTGCCAGGTTGCGCATGGGCAGACCAACGTTTTGGGTTTTAAGAGACCCTTTACTATCGCTACAACACTATACAAACTGTATACTTCCAAGTGTTCTGTCAGCTACATTTGCCGATGATACTGCGCATGGCAAGCAGAACAGATACTAGTCACGAATTTTTTATTTATTTTTTATTTCATACGGTAGGAAAACAGGCAAGTGGGCTACCTGATGGAAAGTGGTCACCACTGCCTATAGACATTAGCAACGCCAATAGTATCGCCAGTGCGTTGCCCACCTCTATAAAACGTTGCTCTGGCAGCAAAAAGGCAAATACCCCACCACTGCCAAAGCCACGGTTTCCCAAATCCCCACCCCATGGAGCACTGGAGACCTTACTAACCGGAAGAACACACAATACTATTTAAAAGAGTATTGTTAAGCTGCGGTATTCTGTAAGGTGGAGGTACTCCCCCAGTCGGGCGGCTCCAATTCGAACGGGATGCCCCGCTATGCCCTACCTCTCTTAAAAATTTTTACGAACCAAGAGAAGCAGTACGCTGCTTCACGTGACCGATCGCGTCACGTGTTGTACCGAAGCAAAGTGGTGCATCGCGTAAATACGCGGTCCTTGCTCTCGACTCGAGTCCATTATCAAGCTTCTGCGGAATGGGAGAAGCATCAGCTCGTCAATGATCGCCAGTACGGAAACCGTCAGGGTCGGTCGGATAGTGATTTGTTGGTCTACCTGATCTACGGAATATCAAAACTATTAATCCGGTGAAAAAACTCGATATCGGCGTCTTCCGGCATTTTTATATTCCATTAATGCCGTAAGATGATTTGATAACCAACAAATATTATTACAGCTCCTTTGCCGGACTGCCATAGCTTTGGAACAAGAAAAAGTAATTGAAAAGAACACGGCGGAAATTGAAGAGTTACATTCAGAAATATCATCAGCTAAACAAAATATGGAGAAACTGATTTGTGAATTAGAAAATTTGAAAGAGAAATGTGATAACTGTGATAAGGCTTTAAAGGATAGAGATGAAACCATAAAGAATAATAACTTGGGTAATATTTGTGCAATGCCGATTTTTATTGTTTGTAAGGTAATTTACATCGTGCTTAAGTTGTAATTTATGTTTCAGTCATACAGTGGTTGCATAAAAAAATGGAAAGTGGTATGCCGTCAGATAACTCCGTCAAAAACAACGTAAACGGTGCCACTAGTTCTACCCCATACTTTCTTTCTAAAAATAACACTAACTCTACAGAAGGGGTTTCAGAAGAATCAATCAACTTTTACGCAACCTCAAAATTGTACGTATACGGTATATTACGAAAAACAGCTTTATTTTAAATGAAATTTTATTGATTTTTAATCATATTTTGCATTTCAGATCAAACGTTTTAGAAGATAGCATTCAACCAATCCCGGCGAAGAGCACCAAATCGGGACTGGATCCAAAATATCTGAAACCGGCGTCAAGTGATCAAGTTAGGGCGAATAAAGCAGACAAAGGTAGAGACTGTTATGCAACTGGAAAACATATAATTTTTGTACGTAAGGCGAGGTATAAATTTAGAGCAGAGGTTCTAAGGAATCTACAAAAAATATCCATTAAATTTTTCGGCTCCTTCATATTAAGAGCCTTAAATTTACTGACCTAGCAACACAATAACAATGACACCAACAACAACAACAACAACAACGAGTAGAATGGGACAATGAACGAACAGTTTGACACTAAACCTCACATTTTACTTACAGATGCACGTCTTGCTGCTGACACACAAAGGCCGAAAGGAAAAGAAAACAAAACCATGGATTTGCCTAAGGTAGAATATAAAGAAAAGAAATCGTCTCGAGGCTCGACATATCGTGCAACTCCAGTGTCAGCATATTTTCCATAATCATTATTTATCTTGTTGTGTATCATATAATATAAGTATATAGGTTTGCAGGTGTATATTGTTGTGCAATAAAATTTACTTTTTTAATATGAAGGGCGCAATAATTTTTTTGTTTCTTTTCTTTTGTAACAGCTACAGAAAGTTTTTAGATTTTCTCCCCATTATAATCTTATCTCTACATCCATAATCTTATTTAGTCTCAATGGGTTTACTATCGAAATAGGATAATCTCTTTAAAATATACCTATAAGATTTATTAAAGTTTAATATCCATCCAAAAACTGAGGGCATGGACCAAGTCGGTCGGTGCACTTCATTTTGTGGTGCAAAATTGTTAAAAATAAGTACAATTTTGGTAAGGCCATTCAATATTAGTTCCAATTTCACATCAATTGAAGCTAACCTGCCTGCCAGTTAAAGGAGATGAGGAAGACTGATAAAGGTTGAATACTGAAAGGACATGAGGGATAGTAGTGAGTGAAGGCCGATAATTATGAAGAGGTGATAAGGTTGCTAGAGAAGAGTGGCGGTTGCTCCACCACCGACAAGATGATGATATTTTTTATTATTATCAATAGGATTGCATTTGACCTCATCTCACCTGATGGAAAGCGACGATGAGGTCGAAGATGTAGCATGCGTGCCTAGGTGATGGATATTTTAATTTAAAAAAGCTAATGTCCTCCTTACTATGTGTTTGGCCTTCGCCTAAGTCCGTGTCGAAACCAGTTAAGTTTAAAACTGGTTTCGATACCCGTTTATACTTTTTGTGGATTCTTCGCGTCTAGACGCCGGAAACAAAACACCTTCCAAACTACCCGTTTGTAGCTCAGTTCTATCTGACAGCCCCATTTAGCAGAAGGATGTGCATAAGGAACTTCAAATTCGACGTAAACAACGACAGTGGTCCCGATGGCATACCAGCGTTGGTTCTCAAGCTCTGCGCGCCTGAGTTATCTCCCATCCTAACTGCTATATCGCCTGTCTCTACGGATACGAAAATTACCGAAGACGTGGAAGATTGCACATGTCCAACCTGTGCCAAAAAAGATGTCACGCTGACCCCGTAAATTATAGTCCTATATCATATTATCCATAACTTCCATAATATGTAAGACATTTGAGCGTGTGCTGAATAACTGGCTCCTGACGTATGTCGAAGCGAATGAATGTTGAGTGACCATCAATACGGCTTCAGTGGTAACAGATCAACAGGAGACCTTCTTGCGTACGCCGTTCACATATGGAGTGAAGCCGTGGAGAACCACGGTGAAGCATTAGCTGTGTCCTTGAATATCCTTCCTGGGATAGGCATGATAGCCTGACAAGCAATCTTCCTGCGTATGGACTATCTCCCCGCTTTACAAAAGCGGGTACGCATGCTACATCTTCGACCTCATCGTCGCTTTCCATCAGGTGAGATGAGGTCAAATGCAATCCTATTGATAATAATAAAAAAACGGGTAGATAGTCCATACGCAGGAAGATTGCTTGTCAGGCTGTCATAGCCTGGATAGCCGATTTTTTGGAAGATCGGTCGCTTCATGTGATGGTCGAAGGTCACGCATCCGACACAAGGCAATTGATGCTGGTGTATAACCCGCGTCATGAAAGAGGAGACTTGTCAAATGGCAGTGGAGGGGATTTCGCGCAGGTAATCGTATACAGCGCAAGTCGAACCACGTGACCCGCTAAGTCTCTTCTTATTTGACACTAGTTGTTCAAGCAACGATCTGCTCAAGCAAGGCCGGTATCCTTGGGTACGCTGATGACGAGTTTGAGGAGTTTTCCAGTAGGTATTGATAGTTAGTTTCAAAAAGGATCAACAGATGGCGCTCCTACAATTTTGGTAATATTTTTTTAATCGGTGTGATGGTGGCAGTGATTTCATGCAGCAAATTCAAATTCAAATTCAAAATTTCTTTATTGATTAGGACATTAAATATCTCTTTCAATCGTCAAAAAGGAGGGGGATAGGAAAGTAGGAAGGAAACTCACAGTGACACGCTGACCGCCCGTATGGCCGTAGATAAACGTATCCCTCGCCAACCACGACCGAACCGTGCTCGACAATGCCAGGCAGAGCCGGAACGCTATATTATATTATATAGGTAGGTCTAGTATAATTAAGAAAAACCACCTAAAACTACAGCAAGAGTAAGCCAGTCCACCAAGGCAGCACCCGTTCACGAGTATAACGCAGGGCCCAGCCATCGTCCAATTCAACCATATTTGAGGGAAAAGAGCGACCCGGCCCCCACGCCACCGCCAGACAGACTTTTAAGTGAGCGTGCATCACACATGCTGCATGTGATAGGTAGCTGCTCCCACCCTACTCTATCCTATACCTACCCTTCCCCTAGCTTATCCTATACCATATTCTCCTACTGCCTTAACCCTACCCTACCGCTACCTTACTCCTACCCTACCACTATCCTACCCCTACCCCACCACTATCTTACCCCTACCCTACCACTATCTTACCCCTACCCTTCTACTATCCTACCCCTACCCTACCCCTACTTTAACTACTACCGTACCCCTTCCCAACCGCAGACAGAAGTCACTATGAGTGGAAAAGGAAGGAAATTTAACGCCGCTTCCAAGGTGGTTCTCCGTGGGGGAAAGAAACGGCAAGAAACCCACAGAGCCTACGTTAATTCATTTTTTTTAAACAAGTCTTATGTACTAATACATTATTTGTCCTATATACTATCTTAAAAGTAAATACCTGTATAGAACAGCAGTTCAGTCCCATGGACTTTTGTCATTTACATATTCAGATATACTATAATAACTTTTTTGACATAATTTGTTTTTATAGTGACTTTAAATTTATTCAATGGTAAATTCTGAATATTTGTTGGAACCTTATTATTAAAGCGTACACATTGACCGATAAATGATTTGTGGACTTTTGCTAGACGACAAGCACCAGCAACAAGCTTATCTTTATTTCTCGTATTAATATTATGAACATCACTATTCTTCTTAAATAAGTGTAAATTTTTATGAATTTTTAAGTATGAATTATAATGGCAAGTCTGTGTAATTAATCTTTGGTATGTCCTCGGGAAGAGGGATCTTTAGAATCTCTCAGAAATCGAAATAGAAATAGAAATCTCAAAAACTATTGGTACTACATAATATTATTGGTATATTGGACACCGACAAAGATGTAAAATAATAGTACCTACCTAGTCTATGCAATTCGCTTAAAACAGGAGGTATTAAAACATGAGTGTCTGTTTACCACATTTAATTTGTATGAGAGATTTGATCGTTATGATTGACCCTGTCGATTGATGCCATAAAAGGTACAAAGTGTTATTACCGATTGTGGCAAGAGTATTTTCACAAATCTGTGAACGCCGTTCAAATTGTTTTTAAAATCACAATGAAGTCTTCTTTCAATGAAATTTCCTATCTACAATATTTAGGGTTGGGTACGCTATAGATATTGCACTTCCTGCTCTCTCTTTCGGGTGGCATAGCCCTGGGGCGCCGTGTACAATGATAAAAAGTATATGGAATCTGTTTGAAAAATTGTATGAAAATGCCGGGGTGTGGGGTGCCCAAACTCTCTATCGGGGTGCACAAACACTCTAGATCTACTTAAAGTCGTATCGTAAAGATCTGATAAAGTTGACTGAAATAGGTACAAGGCTGGTTAAGATATCATCACGGCTAGCGCAAGTGTGCGCGCAAGAGCGAGAAGTAGATGAGAGTGTAGATGGCCTAGCGGCGCCGTGCGGCCGCCCCGTTCTACACCCCACCTTAAATACCATGTTTCTTGGCCAAGCGGCCATTCGAGAAGTTTCGAGTATTATTAAAAATCTCAAAAATAAGAAAAGTTATGGTGTAGATGAAATTCCGCCTACATTAGTTAAACTATGTGTTGAAGAGCTGGCGCCTATCTTCTGTAGACTAATGTATCAGTCATTCGAGGAAGGAACTTTCCCTGACCTCCTGAAAAAGGCAATAATAAAACCCATCCATAAAAAAGATATTAAAACCAACGGTTTCAAAGATTTTTGAAAAGGCAATGTGCGATCGAATTTATAAATTTTGTGAGAAATACGGCATTTTCAACGAAAGCCAAAATGGGTTTCGTAAGCGGCGATCAACCAACTTGGCTGTATATACATTCGTGCAGGAAGTTTATAACGTAGTAAACGATGGTAAATATGCGGCAGGGCTGTGCTTGGACATGACTACGGCATATGACAAAGTCCAACATAAAATTCTATTAGAAAAGTTATATAAGAAAGAAAGAAAGAAAGAAAGAAAGAAAGAAAGAAAATATTTATTATAAAGGACTTTACATTTAACACAAAAAAAAGTATATAAAACACGGAGACAATTATAGGGTTCCCAGTGGCATTTTTCGTGGGCATCCAGCGTAAATGGACCCTCCTCAGCATAATGTTATGGCCGCTTGCCGCGAACCACAACGCTGGTTTTTAGTGGGCCCCGTAATATCCCACCGACACTACACCGTCAAGCAAGCAATACCCACTTCAAATAAATACCTACTATCTAAACAATAAAATGAATTTATAAATAACATATTGCTATTATAGAACAAACATAAATAAAATAGTCAAAAAACCAAATGTCGCAATATATATAGATATAAAACGTATGAAGTAAATAAAATAAACTACGTAATTGGATATGATTTTTGTGTATTGACAGTGGTTGTGTGAACCCAAACTATCATGCGCTTGCGACTAGCCACCCTCGGGTGGGGGTAGGGCCGGGCGGCCAGTCTAGAAACTATCGTCGCGCGCGCAACGTGTGTGTCTTTGCAACATTTTAATATGGAATGGAATAGGAGTAATCTAAATATAGAGCAACAGCTTACCTTAGCAATGGACGAAATAGTGCAATGGATGAACGACCACAGCTTTGATATAAATTTTACCAAAACTAAGATCATAACTTTCAACCCGCGCCAAAAAAATCCTTACACTAGATGTAACTAATGTAGATTGCAACTATGGTAGCGTGAAACTGGAAGTTACAAATGAGTTTACGTTGCTCGGATTAGCCGTGGAAACACATGAATTGGAAGACGCATGTACTTTAATTAAAAATAAACTTTCAAGTTTCTCGTATGCACTTCATGAAATCAAGAAAGTCACTGATTTCAAAACTGCCTTAGTGGCCTATTATGGGGTAACAGCCCGGGAGCCTCGGATTTGTTCACCATGCAGAAGAAGCTTACTTAGAAGAAGAATACTTGTTAACATAGACTCATTCGACAGTTGTAAACCACACTTCCAAAGAAACTGTATACTTACACTGCCATCTTTGTATATGGATATTTGAGGTCTGTAGGTTTGTAAGACGCCACCAGGAATTTTATAAAAGGCGGGATGATATACAGGTAAGTCATCTATGGCGACATAGGAACAGGGTGATATTACCAAGCTCCAGACTTGCAATACACTCCTCGAGTCCCCTAGTCATGTCTATAAATATATGTAGGAGAGAGTCATGAGCCTAGTCATCATTTGGCTAAGAAACGCAACATCAATCGAAGCGCCACCTCGCGGGATAGCTGGAAATGCTGTGAAGACGTCATATTCGGCGCGCGGTCGCAACGAACACTTCCCATTCGACCATCGAAGAGTCAAGACGTGTAACTAGCTGCTTATCCATTGAAGAAAGAAGAAGTCTTTATTTATTGCCTCACATCACATAGCCGTACTCCATAAAGGAGAGTGTGAGTACAGATGGGACTACCATACTATAATTTGTACAAGGGCGCACGTGAATAGATAACCTGGCGCACCTTGGGCTTCGGCCTATCAGGAGGCCATGGGTGGTGGCGGGTCTTCCAGTGACCCACGGGTTCTGTAGTCCCACATTATTATCTGCTACTGAAATTATCCTAAATTCATCCCATTCTTTCATTGTTTGCTATTTTTATTGTAATCATGCTTTATTACCTCAATACACTATTAAACTGTTCTTCTAATTCTTATTTCAATAACACTATCCCGAAAATACCTTGTGATGGATCTCTCCCCTGCTAGAGTCTGCCCTAATCTACGACATAAATTTAATAAATTACCAGATATAATAAAAAATGAAAAAAAAGATAAGTAAATGCTTTCAAAAACTTCTCAAATAATTATTAATAAATAAAAGTTATTATTCATTAGAAGAGTATATGAATGATAAATTTTAATAACTATTGATAGTATAATATTAATATAATATGTAATAAATAAACATTATAATTTACGTAAGTAAATTAATTTATACTTAATCAATAAACGAAATTAATAAAAAAATTATGATAATAAATTAAGTTAATATTGAATATAATAGATACTAATAATATAATACATGTTAACCAATAACGAAGGAAATGTCATATTACTCTATGTATATTACACGTATAGAGTATGAATATGAAACAAATCAAAAATTATTAAAGAAATGTTAATTATTAATAATATTACGCATGTAGAGTAGTCCTGTAGGCCGGTCCCGGCTTGCACCAGGATTCGCTTTGCTACTCTTGCTCCTCGAATTCGCTCTGTCTTAAGCGTAGGGTGAGGTGTCGAACAGTGACCCACAAAAAAGTTAAACAATCATAACTCATAAGTTTGTAGTAATTGCGTAATATATCTGACTTTCACTTTGTATATAAGTTAATGGAAAAAGATTTATAAAAAAAATAAAAATGTATATTTTTTGAAAGATGGAAAATGACTCATTGTGTCCACCTCGTGGCACATATTGAACCAGAGGGTTGGTCTACAGCAAACCGGGGAGTACACAGTGAGCCCGACGAATGAGATCACTATTATTGACGTTTCCTCTTTGTAGTTATTAGCATAGTAGATAAATTGGATAATAATACATTCTTTATAAATGTGTAAGCAATTCGTTTAATTTACCAAAATAACTGTGAAGACTATAAATCAACATAAATCAATAACAACATAACCTAACCTATTTTCTAATTACAGTCATTGATTATATCTTTTAAAGTTGTATAATAATAAATAATCAACTAGCTATACTCGAGTTCTTGAGATCCATAGTAAGACCGAGTAGCTTATTAAGAAAAAAATCAAAATCTCTGTATGGCAACTTATGCCAAGTTTTTTATGCGTCTTAGAACGTCATTCATAAAAGTCATAACAAAAAATTTGATTTCTGGAGGTATGTTTATTTTCGTGAGTTATGAAAAATATTATTAAATACTGGGCAAACAATTAAAGAGGAAGTGTGGAAGATAATTTTCAGCATGATTAATAATTTAGACAAAATTCAAGCTAATAGTGACCAAATAATGAATTAAATCACTTTTTGTACACTAGTTCCACTTTATTATACAATTTTATTAAATTGCAACCGGTTTCGAATTACTCATCTTCAGGCAATTATTTTTAATTACCTGAATTTATCATAAAATAATTGCCTGAAGATGTTCGAAACCAGTTGCAATTTAATAAAATTGTATAATAAAGTGGAACTAGTGTACAAAAAGTGATTTAATTCATAATAATGGAATTCCATCATGAAGTGACAACACAAAGTGTAAAAAAAAAAGTGACCAAATAACTAAATGTGTACAAAAAGGACTGAGAAGGAGTAGCAAGGACTGATTATCCCCAGATTATTGCCATATCCACACTTTATAATTTTTATTACTGCCAGTCAATACGGACTTATCGTGGTCCTACTATTTATTTATTTACCATAAATATTACCATTTTATTTTAGGCGTCTACCGACAGTGGTGGTGTACAAAAAATACAAAATACAAATACAATACAAATACAAAATCATTTATTTCTCTCAAAAAGGCATTAGGTTACATTGTTATATAGATACTTTATACATTGTACATAGCATTCAAACCCTCATTGAGAGCTGGAGTCTGTAGTAGGTTAATGAAAACCTGTGTTACAGATCTCCAGGCTCCCAAACTCCTGCATCCCTTACAATTAAATATTTTCGATAATATAATCTTAGCAATGTTTAAGCAAACAATCATTAAGCAATCAAACAGGTGTGGTAGGGTAGGGGGAAAAATGATGTAGAAAAAAGTGATTGAGTAGGGATTCGATCCACTGGTGGAGCCTTGCAGTGGATCTTAGTGAATTGAGGGGGGTTGGGTACGGGTAGAGTACGGTTAGGGCACGGATATCCGCAAGCAAACCAAGGTATAGCTCTAAGGATTGCCGGGCTGAAGTGGCAGTGGGCAGGGTACATAGCTCGAAGAACAGATGGCCGATGGGGCAGTAAAGGTCTCAAGTGGCGACCACGTACCGGTAGACGCAGCGTGGGTAGGCCTCCTACAAGGTAGACCGACGACCTGGTAAGGATCGCAGGTACCAGCTGGATGCGGAAAGCACAGGACCGGTTTTTGTGGAGATCTCTGGGGGAGGCCTATGCCCAGCAGTGGGCGTCTTCTGGCTGATGATTCTAACAATACTAACTTAAACAATCTCCAACTAACCACTATAACTATAAAAGTTTGTAAATCAATCTGTATCTTCGTAATGGTGGCGACTCGGACTAGGAGGCAGACTACGGCCTAGCTCATAAGCCATCGGAGCTTCTGAAAGTACGATAATACTAATATATACGACACCAATTTAGATAGTCATGTTCATATCAATGGACTGAAAACTTTAACCTATAAAGTACCTTTAAATAATTGTCTCAATTTCTGGCACAAGAAAAGAAAAAATTCAGATCGCATTAATTTTTATTTAAAGCAGTTACAAAAATTTGTACTTAAGCGCGCTCCACATGTGGAAGTTTCGGCGAACATGTGGAGCGCACTTGATAATAAGCGAATACTACACACACGATATATATCGTGATTCACGCAGGATCACGATATTTATCGAGTGTGTAGCCTAGAGTATCACGAATCGTGATACGGTGATCACAGGATTTCCGAAAATCCAGAAATCTACGATCCGTATCAAGTATCGTGCGATATATATCGAGCGTCTAGTATGGCGGATACTACACACACGATATTTATCGTGATACGTATCGTGATCCATATCGAGTAATATTTTGGATCGCAAGTCGACCCTACACACACGATAAGAATCGTCGATATTTTCTTTAGTCTATGCATTCTTTCATTCATTTTAATGGCTGAATAGACTAAGTTGCCAATGCCTAGCCTAAAAAAAAGCATTTTTGACGCGTCGCTGGTGTAAATTTACGATCCAGAAATCTACGATCCGTATCAACTATCGTGCGATATATATCGAGCGTCTAGTATCTCGTCGATATTTATCACGACATTTCTGTCAAACTGACAGATAAATAACGTAATTTCAAATTTATTTTCATTGTTTGTGTTTATTTTCAAGCTGCTGTGGCCACTCTGGACCTGGACAGTTACAATAAAAGTATAAACAGTCAACAAGATCCTTATCCTCATAATTTTACTCATTTTTTTCTCTTCACGCGTCTTTTTAATCCTAATGCTAATACTATACAACGCAAGCTTTATCAGTCATTTTGGTAAAAATACGTAAAAATCGTAAATATACACCAGCGACGCGTCAAAAATGCTTTTTTTTTAGGCTAGGCATTGGCAACTTAGTCTATTCAGCCATCAAAATGAATGAAAGAATGCACAGACTAATGAAAATATCGACGATTCTTATCGTGTGTGTAGGGTCGACTTGCGATCCAAAATATTACTCGATATGGATCACGATACGTATCACGATATATATCGTGTGTGTAGTACCCGCCATACTGAGTTCGGCGGTACGAATTCTGAGACGTCGTTCTACAGAGTGGGGTCAAAATGGCGGCGTTCAATTCGAGTTAGGCGGCCGCACCCCAGTACAGTAGGTCGGATCGTTAGATCGTGGGTGGTAGGCGTAGAGGTGATTCTTGATCCTAGGTGGTAGGGCTGTTGTATCCATAGACAGCCATCGACATGTTTTTAATGAGCAGTTTTCCAATAGGTATCTAAGGCATTCCTAACCACTCACTAGAAGGCGCCCCGACAATTTTGGTAATTGATAATCGCTTCAAATAGATTCTTAACAAACAGGATATAAACACTGGGTACATTGTACTGGATAATATTGTATTTGTCAATAGTTTTCAACCATTTTAGAGGTTGTAATAATAATGGAACATAGTGCCAACTTCTAATAATATTTCTGTTTACACTTCTTTCAACCTTTAACAGTTACGCTTATATTAAAAAGCATTTTATTTTTAAGTTTAGTATTAGTTGGCTGCATGAAATCACTGCCATCATCATACAGACTAAAAAAAGATTACCAAAATTGTAGAAGCGCCATCTATTGATGCTTTTTGAAACCAACTATCAATACCTACTAGAAAACTCCTCATTGTTTGATTGACAGTTAAGCGGGCGGAGGGAATATGGGGGGAAGGAAGGTCAATGAATGATCAATCACTTCATCAGACAAGCAATAAGACAGAGATTTAATGATTCATGGAAGAGTATTCTACTATTGTTTGTTTCCGATTTAGTATTTATAAAAACAGTCATGAAATAAAGTAATTGTGATAGTTATTTCGAAATGCCATGGAGTTCTTTCAAGGAGTTTACGTGATTCATTAGTACTCGTCTAGGGTACAAATCAAAGGTTTTTTGTTATCTAAAAGTGGCAGTGCCTTCCTAATATGCCTTTTGATTTTTTGTGCTGTGTGCGTCCCGGCGTTGAGGATGTGGTGGAGCTGGACTACTCGCATCAATCGCTAACTGATGTGCCGACAGATGTGTTTGTATACGAACGGACACTTGAAACACTTCTCTGTCAAAGTAACCGCATCACAGAGCTGCCGCGACAACTCTTCATGTGTCACGGGCTCAAACACCTGGACATCAGCGACAATGAACTGCAAGCGATCCCTGCTGCCATATCATCACTCACAAACCTGCAACAACTGAACATCAGCAGAAACACACTGGCATCCATACCAGACTCCATGAAAGCTTTGAAATACTTAGCATTTTTAGATCTCAGTGTCAACCCTATGGAGAAACTTCCTGATGCCATCACCAATCTCATTGCTTTGCAAGAATTGTTTTTAAATGACACTTATTTAGAGTATTTACCAGGCAATTTTGGAAGGCTTGCAAATTTGCGTATTCTTGAGCTGCGAGATAATTATCTGATGATCTTACCAAAGTCTCTATCACGATCAACAGACCTTGAAAGATTAGACATCGGTCAAAATGAATTCCAACAATTTCCTGAAGTTATTGGGAGATTTGTTAAACTAAGAGAGTTATGGATGGACAGTAATAGCTTCACTAACATACCATCTGCAATAAAACCTTTAGAAAATCTGATACACCTAGAAGCAAGCAATAATATGATAGAAGAACTTGCACCTGAAATAGGATATTGCACAAAATTAGTGGATATAAGTTTGTCAGTGAATAGTCTGACACAACTTCCTGATACTATTGGTAAGTTAAAAAACTTAACAGCATTGAAGTTAGATAATAACAGATTATATTCTTTACCTGATAGTATAGGACAGTTATCAAACCTTGAAGAATTAATGCTAATGTGCAATTATTTGGACAAAATTCCTTCTTCGATTGGTCTATTGAGAAAACTGCAATATTTAAATGTTGATGATAACATGTTGAGATTTATTCCTCCAGAGATAGGAAGTTGTGCAAAATTGTCTGTGTTATCTCTTCGGGCTAACAAATTAATGAGGATTCCTTCTGAAATTGGTCATTTATCCTCTTTAAGAGTTCTAAACTTAGTGAGGAATTCATTAAACTGTCTTCCTCAGTCCTTGCTAAATTGTGATAATTTAGTAGCCCTTTGGCTATCCGAAAATCAAAGCAAGCCTTTAGTGCCTATGCATTCGGAAGTAGAGCCTCACACTTATGAACAAGTGCTTACTTGTTTTCTTTTCCCCCAAGTGCCTTTAACCCCCATTGAAACAAAAGCAGACAATGAGAAACCTGAAAATATAGAAGCACAACCTTCCGCTCGCCATATTAGCTTTGTAGATTTAAAAAATGCTCCAAAAATTTCTGAAAAACCTGGCCAATTAAGGAGAGCTCCTACTCCTTATCCAAAAGAGCTTAGAGCGTTAGCCAAACATGCAAGAAATATACACAAAGATGGTGCTCAAGATATAACCCCACCAATGCAGAATGCTGTACACATAAAAGCTGCAAAGATAACTCCTACTTTACAGCAAAGATTTGCATCAGATAACAAGAAAGAAATTGATACTAGTGCTAAAGATGAGTTAGATGAAGAAAAAGAAATGAAAACATCAATTTATGACAACTTGCCTCCTGATAATGCATATGATAAGCCACTTGAACTCACTCATGAAACGGATAAAACTTATAAAAGTGTTGACCATGCACTTTATCCAGAAAATAATGGAGGTGCTATGATTGAATACAAAAGTGAAGGTTCTGATCATTATCATACCTCACAATTACCAAGGCAATATGGAATAAAACAAAATGATAGTTACTCGTCAAGGCAAGATATTGATAGAATGAACGCTCCCACCCCACAAAGTGTTTATAGCCATAAAGAACATTATCAACCAACAAATGAAACTAACTTAAGAAGTAGTTTAGATGAAACTCGCCATAGATTGCAGCGTTTAAGCATAAGTTCCCAAGATAGGAGATCAAACAATGAAACTATATTAGCCCCACATTTTGATGAAGGTTCATTCAACCAAAGGACTATGATTGACAATATTACAGCTTTTGAACCAATGTATGCTAGAAAAGACCAAGTTATTAGTAAAGAAGGCAATTATCACGAGAGTGTTTATGACAGTGAATCTTATGCGCGTGCTAAAGAAAAAGTGTATGGGCATCGTAACTTTGATGTCTTTAATTATCATCCACATGGTAGCCGTGAAATACAAAACCCCAGAGTGCATACTGTTAGCCAGGTAGTAAGTTCAACTACAATGCCTAACTTAAGCAATTACAATATGTATCCTGGACCTCATATCGAAGGGCTTCATTATCCAAATGCCGTTCACCAGCCACCACCAAATGCTAACATTTATGGGATATCTGTTTCAAGCCCAACATATGTATCTACACAATCACCTGAATTGTATTCTCCTACTGGTCATACCAATAATACAAATCCATATCGCATGACGAACACTCCCCTTATATCTGATGATGGCAGTTACAGCCATGTCCATTCACCCACTAGTCAGAACATGTATGACTTGTACGACAGCGGTGCCGTGTCCTCGAACACCCCCAGTGTGGCTAGCCATCGTCACAGCCCCAGCGGCTTGGCCGAGCCAGCGTACGGCCGACAGCCGCCGGCCGAGCCAGCGTACGGCCGACAGCCGCCGCCGTATCATATTGCAGCACCATATACGAAACATGCACAATATTTTAATGGCACAGGAGGGTAAAGTCGACATGTACAAGGAAAATATATATTTCATCATCACAGGTTGTCAAGGGTATAATTTTAGAAAAATATCGCCTAGTTGGTCATGTCGTTACATTAATCTGGATGTGCAATTAATTGTGATATACAATACCTAAATATATTAAATTAATATAATGTTGAATTTGAATGTTAAGGTGCTAAGTGATTGGTCATGTTTTTGGAATGTTGTCCAGAAGAATACTTTGTTTTACTTGTATAAATTGTACTACTATCAGGTTATGACTTCATCTGAAATATTGAATTTTAGGTACTTGCTAAGTAAGACTTGTAACAACTATGTTGTTCCATAAATTAAATTGTTAAAATAAATTCTCCTAATTACTATGACACGTGATTCAATTAATCATTTATCATTGTGATTAGGAGAATACTAAGCTTTGCTACTCAGAAAACTAATAGAATGAAGTGTGGTTTCAAAAATAATTTTGTATCAGATTGATTTCCTTACTGTGTTTCTGGGTAGACCAGCTTATTGCCATTAAAGAGATAATATGTTAGACTAAACACTTATTTATTGTGTAGTTGAGTAATTGATATTATGTAGATAATACAAGCCTAACCTACTACAATTATGTATATATATCTTTGTCACATAAAAACACTATTTTCCAGATTTTCGTCATTAATATTCTCCAGTTCTCACTATTTTTGTAAGTAGGTATTCTTATCTCTTATGTGATATTCCATACTGTTGAATGTATACCTACACTAAAATATTTACACATACAAATTCTTTATTAGTAACAGAGTTTAATATTGAAATTGAGCATTGTATTATATGTACAATTTATATTAATCTAAAAATGATGTAGGTACAGTTTTAGTTTTATTATTGATTTATGACGGGCATGAGGTAGTTAAAGTTAAACAAGGAGCAAATTATTATGTGATTATGTGCTGTACACAACCTCCAGTGATTTTGTAAGTTTTTCCATTTCTGGACATAGGCCTCTCGCAATTAGCGGTAATTTACCCAGTCCTTGGCTTAGCTGAATCCAGCTTCCACCTGCAATCTTACGCGAATCGTTATTCCTATTCCACTCAAAACTCGTTTAGCTTTGCGGTAGTCGGCTTTTCGGCAAATATGGCTCGCCCACAGTCACTTTTGCTAACTAGCAAATTCTGCGGATTTTACCCTTCAGACATACTCCTAACATTCGCGTCCCAGCTTCTAGGTGACGAAAAGTACTGGTTGAAAGCTTTCGTTTTCAAGTATTTGTGACGAGGCGACATTTCTTGGCACATTGTATCAACGAGTGTCGGAACAAACTTTAGTCCGTATTTGGAATTGTTGTCACAATAACTTGGTGTTACTAATGTCTGTAGGCAGCGGTGACCACTTTCCATCAGGTGGCCCGCTTGCATGTTTGCCTACCGTTAACCTAATGACAATACCGGAAAAACATCCCTTTGTCGTGTCTGCGCAGTCCTCTATTTTTAAACTCCTCTTTTCAAGACGGATATCGTAATTCTTGGCATCGACATATATCGAGTTTTTTCAAACAATTTTGCGACGAACTTCAGCGCAGAGTGACACGAATTTTCAACGCCGAAGTTTTCACCTGCCGCCTCGACCACCTGGCACTGCCACTGAGATGTTGTTGATTGGGTCTCCTAGTTATTGGACCTCCTGCCTCTCCTCTTTCTTCTTCAATATCTTCCTCCTGGATCTACGTGGGCATTGCTTATGACTTGTTTTTGTCCAAATATCAATCCCGAGATCTATCCGTTTCTCTAGGCCGGCTAGCACCCGTTCTAGCAATTATTTCTGCCAATGGGAGTATGTCGCCCGTGAATCGCAAGTGCGAGATGTGTTCCCCGATTACCTATTCCTTTCCAGTCCAGCATCTTGAACATATCCTCTTAAGCTCCGTCACACTCCTCTGCGCAATTGGATGAGTTTAGTTAAACTGCTACGCCGCCTGGATCCCCAGTGCCACCCAAGTTAGGTCTGCGCATAAAAACGCGTAACCGGTTATTGTGATAAACCAGGCAATAACACTTTAATTGTATTATCGACTTACCTATATTTTATTCGATGTTAAAATATACTTAGGTCGACGATTATGTTATTGTTTATATTATTTAAATACCTAAGTATATATATATTTTATGATAATGCGTTTATTTACAGGGCAGCTTTCATTGTTAATGTATCTAATTTCAATAAAATTCGTACATTATTTAAAAAAAATTATTAAATTATAAATAATTGAATAATTAGATATTTTGGTTTAAATTCAACTGTGAATAAATTGCAAGTATTATTTCGCTTTACATAATAAATAAAATTATTGATTTTTATTATCAAAATATTTTTACAATTTTCATAATTGTGATTGTGTTTGAAAATCACATTTAATAGGTAGGTATATCTAGTTTACGTAAATATGTTAATTCTAAACATTTATGTAATGCAATAGTTTTAATGAAATCTAGTCAATGTGCAGATAGATAATACAATTTATAGTATTAATTAGAAATCGGAATATAAATTTATTGTAGGAACTCAACATTATATTTCGGGACCATTTCTCAAATTAAAAATGTGCTTGTTTTATAATTACTTCTTACGAGTTTTTGTACTTCATCAAATATGGCAAAATAAATTCAGGATTTAGTTAGTTCTTTGTTTGTGACCTAAATTTTATCAGTGTCAATAATCTCATTGTCTAAACACAATTAATCGTAGTCTGTAAATAAAAATTATTATGAAGGTCTTCATGGAAGTTATATGATAAAAGATAAGCACCTACCTATTTTATACTATGTTTGGGTCTAGGTATCGGACTTGGTATTTTTATCAACGCACTATTCGTTAAGTAAATAGTTGATTAACATTCATTAGTACAAAAGAGTTGGATGTAGAATTGGAAAGCATCGTAATCGTCATTTTCTGTTCTTACCATTTGCCATCTCTTTACGGCTGTTCGGCTACAAAGAGGTCGGAGCGTGTCATCTTCTGATAGCACTACACACTACATTCGATATTCGAGTATTTGTGTTCATGATTCGTGATCCAACCGTGTTGACGTCCATTAGGTCCTAATACGTCGAGACCCTACTTTTAAAATGTCGTTATTTTCTATTCCTAACGCAGCTAAGTACTTATTTGAACAAAATAATTGTCCTCAGAAGGGTATGGGTGCTAACAGTTTAAAATGTCTATTAAACTTTTTTAAATATCTTAACTTATTCTAATGTTTACGTATAAAATACGTAGACAGTTACCGAGACTTACCGTTTTCTGAAGACTGAAACCTAAAACATATCATTTGAATGGAGAATGTTTTCTTGTACCTAAACAAACATTTTGATTGCAGAGTACGTTAATACCTACTTCTATTTCTATTTGTTACCACTATGGATAAATAAATAAAACGATAGATATTTAAACTAAAAGCGCAAGGCAGTAGAGCTCGTCTAGTCTAAAATGACGCGCCCCACTACTTAGTTAATTGATATCGATGTGTGAGTGCAAATTGACGACCTGAGTGGTGCAATGGTCAACATCGGTCTGCCACGCAAGAGGTCCCGGGTTCGATTCCCGACCGGGCAGAAATTGAAATGATGAATTTTAAATTGTATGACGGGTCTGGGTGTTCTATGTATAATAAGTATGTATTTAAAAAAAAAGTATTTAATTAGTATACCAGTTTTCTAGCACCCATAGTACAAGCTTTGCTTAGTTTGGGGCTAGATGGCGCTGTGTGAATTTGTCCACGAATATTTATTTATATATATTGATAACGACACTTCATCTGTGTGGGAGCGTGCTCCTACGTTTGAATTTCACCGGCAACTGAATGACCAATTACAACGGCATTTGTATATGTATTGCGTCCATATTTTAAACTTGCTTGTGTGCGTTAATGCGATAGTGGGGCGCGTCATTTTAGATTAGACGAGCTCTACCTAGATATGAATAGCCCTTGCCATTGAAAGATGAATGAATATCTAGTTAGAATATCTGAAATTTTAAATATCCGTAATCTGTGCCATCATGATTACAGGGCAGTTAGAATATATTTTTATTCCAAAATTTAAAGGAACTTTATTGGCCCTCACCTATTCAACTAAATCATGTTTCCTACATTAATGCATCGTAAAATAATGTCGTAAACCACACAATCATTTCAACCCAGTCATTTTTACAATAATCGTCCTAACTTGGTACTAAGTAATGTGTAACAAATAATTTATAAATAGGAAAATAAAAATAATATTAAGTAGGAATGTACCCACTAAGCTTGTAAAGGTAAATGGTAAATAATGGATATGCCTATCTTCCAATTTTTTTAACGTATTTTTATTAAGTACCTAATGTTTATTTTTATATCTTTTTACATGCTTACTTTTATATCTTGAGACGAGTGCCAATATAAGTATTTTATCTATTCTGAAGATGAGCATAACTAGTTAGGTAATTATTTAATAAGCTACTGTTGGGGTACCCCCTGTCGGCAAAGTACTTGATAGGAAATCTCTGACACAAGGAGCCATGTTCGATGGAAATATACCTACTTTCTAATTTACCTCTTTTATTAAAAGTGTATGTACCTACTAAATAAAATATCTATGTACACAACATTTAGTACCAATGTATGAATCTATCCGAGATTTCGATTCTTGTATGGAAACTTGAAAATCTATCAACATTCTAGACGTAGAACAAAAATGCACAGCAAAGTTAATTTGTAGGTAGGTATTTTAGAAATGTGATTGATTATTTTATTCGGCCGTTTGTTACTTAATTGTTAACTGTTGATTTGGAAAGTAAGGAGGTAAGGACCGCTCATTAGATGGTAAATAGCGTGTCCTATTTATTTATTACAAAACAGCAGCCTGTAATATCTATGTAATAAGATTGTTCTGTTCAGACAAAAATTTGTATCCTGTATATTTTTAGTTTTGAGAAATAATATATTTTTATGAAAATTTAAAGAAAATATACGTAATGGTAATATAATATTTTATCGGTTACGTACAACTTCTGATAAAAATATCTCATAGTCATAAATGACTGTAAACTATCTGAATTCTCTTTCTAATGAACATTTACACTTTATACTTATAACTACAGGGAGAGATACCTAGCTATTGTATGGAATCGTCGCTAATGATGGCTTTAGTAAATGTTTATTAGTAAGAATGTCCAGGATACAATAAGTACCTGTGTGTCCCGATATATTAATAAACTTGATTTTCTATGGTGCCATAACGATAGATCTATATGATCAATAATAAACTCATAAGTTCAAATCAAATCATTTATACATACATTTCTTCTGCATGCATTTATTATGGTGGGATAGAATTATTTTCGAGCATCACTAACAGGGTTTAAAAAGTTGTTTAAATCACAAAAGTAATGGAATGGATTGTTAACTATCTACTGGAGCTTGGGGCCTAAGAAGTGTCATTCACTATTTCATGGTGACGTATTTTAAATAAAATTGTGTTACAATATTGTAGAATATTATAATTTACATTAACACAAGTAATCAATGTTTACGGGAATTGTATAATGGGTAGTTAGTTATTTTTACATATTTTATTAATTTGACTTACAAAATAGGTACTTACACTGTAAATTTTTAGTTGTAGGTACCTTTTTCAGA
Organism: Blastobasis lacticolella; assembly: GCA_905147135.1. Lineage (NCBI taxonomy): Eukaryota > Metazoa > Arthropoda > Insecta > Lepidoptera > Blastobasidae > Blastobasis > Blastobasis lacticolella. The sequence goes on from LR990045.1 coordinate 17,539,277, forward strand.
AACAGGTTAAATAATTAGGTATGCTTTCTATACCTCAAATATAGAAACCGTTATAGAGTATAGGATTAAATAAAATGTTTGAAACTCACACAATTTGTTTTATATTTGAACTAGAAGTAACACCTACCTAATTCTAATCCATGCGGCACGCACGAGTATGGGAGCGGCACGGGCACGGTAATATTACCCTGGCACGGGCGGAGGTGAACCTCACATGATTCTGATGGAACAGCACTTTTACCGTTCCTGTAATAGTAATACGACGTTCTGCACGTGGTGTCCGGCGAAGTAGAATAGCACCAACCCCTTAAACTCGTGGGTGTCAAGGCACAAATGTTTTGGAGCCAAAAGATCTAGAACCTCCGTAGGCTGGAAAATGGGCAGCAGCTTTTTCCATTTTTTTCCTTTTTTATGTAATACGGCAGACAAACAGGTATGCGGGCCACCTGATGGAAAGTGGCTACCGCTGCCTATGGACATCAGCAACATCAGGGGTGCTACAAATGCGTTGCCCGCCTCTAAGGAGATCTCTTGAATGTACCCATGTCATAGTCCAAAGGAAACACTGTCTGGGAGCTCATTCCACATTCGAATCATACGAGCGAGGAATGTTTCATTGTTATATTAATAACACTGCGATCTCCAACCCTCCTGCCAAGCGTATAGAATATGGCAATAACCTTCCCTTTCGTGTATTTAATCTCCTAAACCACGCAACTTATTTTGATACGGTTTTCCGCATTACTTAGAGAATTTCTTCCGAAAGGTTTATATTCGTGAGGTTCACATGGTCCACATCAAAGTGTCAATTATCACAACGTCCACTGTACCATAATGTCCAGAAATGTGCTGCATCAGAAAGTCGATAGAGTAGGGGTAGAGCTAATTAAATTTTGATTGAAACACGCGAAGTCGAGCCGTAATGCTAAGTATGTATGTATATAATCTTTTTATTGCATCAATTTATAGATAACATTACAGGAAATACAATACAGTTACCTATTCTCTGCTCTTCAATCTTGTTACAAATTGTAACTGAGACCCTGGGTCTGATAATGAAGCGGGAGTCATAGGAACTTCTAAACTACGAATGATAAAAACCATCGAGTTTGGGCTTATTTGATTTGTCTTAACCAGTGGTCCAGTAGGTACTCTGGCTAATCATAGATAGTATCCAGTTATAACCTAACCGTGGAAAAAGTCGTATCACCAAGTTAATTATTTTCAAAAGTACTGAACCGATTCATCCATCGAAATCGGTCCATCAGTTCGGAAGCTACGATGCCAGACAGACACACACCGACACAGATGAACAGATACATGTCAAACTTATAACACCCGTCTTTTTCATCGATGGTTAAAATAGAACGCGCGATAAAAGCTTGTTGAAAAACATATAACTTATTCATGTGTCGTGTCGTGACGGTTTGTTGACGTAGGTAGGACCTACTTATGTCAACAAGGCTAGTCTAACGTCAAAGATCGTTTAAGTGCTAACATTATACATTTTATTTGCAGTCAAGATGGAGCAGTTAATCGTAAGCGTGGGTGGGTAGCCACGACGGCGCTTCAGTATAAGCTGTCCATCGGCGGGTGTTGCGTCAATGAACAGTTTATTATATTGATGAGACTGACTTTTAAGCAAATTACATCCCTTAATTCCAAAGACTTATAAATACCTACTAGCGCCTAATTCCCTTAAGTTATTACAACCGCCATGGAAACATGACTTACCCATTCTTCGAAGATATCGCCCCGTGACAGATCGACGAACAGACAGCGGAGGCTTAGTAGGGTTCCTCATAAAGTTACTATAGGTACCTTTGGGGTTCCTTTACCTCCCTTTGGCCACCCTAAAAACGGCCTCATCGTTATTCACTCAGCTGAGATGGCGGTGAAATGCCTAGTTAGTCCAACTAAAAATAAGTAATACGGCAATATTAGAGCAATAGAAAAGTGGTAGATAGGTACTTAAAGTAGATACACATACAATTTTAATTACCCCAATATAAAAGACATCAATGGCTTTGTTAGTCTATCGCGTAAATAACTTTTTTCAACCTCCGACGAAAAAAGAGTGGTGTTATAAGTTTGATGTGTGTAGGCTTTGTGTACCTGTCTGTATTAATATGTTATTTATAAATTCATTTTATTGCTTAAATATTTATTGCTTAAGCTTATTGCTTTTATTGCTTAAGTATTTATTTGATGTAAGTATTGCTTGCTTGATGGTGCAGTGTCGGTGGAATATTACGGGGCCCATTGAAAACCAGGGTTGTGGTTCGCGGCAAGCGGCCACAACATAATGCTGATGAGGGTCCATTTACGCTGGATGCCCACGAAAACCCCTATCATTGTCTCTGTACTCTGTTTTATGTACCGTTTTTATTTTTGTGTTAAATGTAAATTATCATGTCGTGGCGTCCTTTGTAAGAAATGTTTTCTTTCTTTCTTTCTGTCGCATCGTATCTCCCGAACGGATGGACCGATTTGTATACGGTTTTCTCTATTTGAAAGCCAGTTTAATCGAGATTGTTCTTAGCTTTGTTTCATTAAAAGCGGTTCTGTATGTAGGTTTGGTTTGGTCTGTATGTATGTTTAGGTATTACGTGTAGATTTGTTTGTAGATACATTTTTTTATGTAAGTACCTACTTTTACCTATTTACGCATATGTTACATATCTACATAGTACTGGTACATAAAGTTATCATGTGCATCGCCCAGGTGTCGATGTCGACCATCACTAAGAGCTCGGGATAAAAGACACAGTAGAGGGTGCCACTTACAAAATTAGTTCACTAGTTTCATTTCAGGTCAGTAGCCAGATTATTATATGTGGGGAGGGCGATCGACCTACATAAACCATCGTAGGGTAGATTAGTAGTTAATAAAAACTTCGTATCTATAGGTAAGTACTTAAATGAGTGAATGAACGAGTTGGTAGTTTATATGGAAGGTGTCCTTCGAAGAAATTCAAGATATCTAGTTCATGCAGATAATTTCCTGCTTAAACCACAGGTATAGGTACTCACCACCTATTGTAGGTATTTTACAGACCTTAGTACCATAGAGTAATAATTAACACATGCAATTTGGAAGACTTTAACGAGAATAAATTAGTAATAATAAAATAATAAATAAATATACTGGACAAATTCACACAGCGCCATCTAGCCCCAAAGTTAGCAAAGCTTGTGTTATGGGTGTTAGATAACTAATAAACTACTTACATACTTTTTTTAAATACATACTTATTATACATACTACACCCAGACCCGTAGCAGAAATTAAAATTCGTCATTTTCAGTTCCTCCGTAGAAACTAGCTTTCATACCTATTATACATATATATTACATTATATACCTATTATATATATTATATGTATATTTCTTTCATACATTAAGGAGGTCATTTAAAATGGTCACGTGGGAAAAAGATAAACTGCACTAAAATGATTTCGCAAACGAATTCGCGGACAAAAGCTAGTAAGTAATAAACTAAATGTAGGTAGCTAAGTATAAAAGTAGGCACTTAACTTAACATCTAATGCCAAAATTAGCAACATCAATTTTGAATTCTGAAAGTTCATTCATACCATGCAATACATTCAATGCAAATAAAATAGGTACCTACTCGTCTAGCACGAGTTGGCGATCGATAAGTTGCGCGCGCCACCATCTCTGTAACAGTCGGTCGGGACCACCATCGCAAATATCATCAGCTGTAGAATTCAACTAACAAGGTAAGTAAGTGTCTACTAATTTGTTAATTTGTTCGACATATTTCCCGCTACTCTTGTGATATCATACGTTGGAAGTAGGTACGTGAATAACGTAGCTAGATCTCTTGATAACGTAAAAAATATTTTGACACTGCACCTAATCGACATTATAGTTTAAAAATATTATTAGACTCTTTTCTTTATATTACACCCACGTTTCGTACTTACGTAATTCGTAGATTATACTTATAATTTATTATTCGTACCTCCTTTTTATACCTACTCTATCAAACGATGTGCGTAATAACTCCCACACACTTTTGTGAAAATCGTGGACGAGGTGACGAGATGAGATGAATCTCATGAAAACCTCTTAGTATTAACTTGCTTCCTTTATATTGCATCCACGTTTCGTACCTCCTTAAGTAATTCGTGGATCCTTATATTTTATTATTCGTACCTCCTATCTACTCTATCAAACGATGTGCGTAATACTCCCACACTAGTTTTTGAAAATTATGGACGAGGTCACGAGATGAGATGAACCTTGTAAAACCCTGTTAGCGTAGAGAAAGCTCTTAGTAATAATTTTATTTCCCATTTAAACTTTGCTAGTTAAAATATATTTACTATGATAATGTTCACTTAAATATCTTCATTACATCGACCCGTAACAAAGCTCCAAGGCTGACGCTTGTGATGATGAGACCTCACAAATGAGAAAACAAGCAAAATTAGCTATAAAGCTTTCCAATTAGCTCTACCTAATATTTAAAATACATACATAATTATACCTTTTATTCAAAGCCAAAATGCCGGGTGCACGGCATAAGATTCTTGGCCATGTCCTCTCCGGGTTCTGTCACAAAATGAATCGACGCAAGCCACTCTACGGAGACTCCTTGGAGACCCCACTGACACGCTGTCTCACCACCTTGGACATCACGCTACTGGGTGAGTCACTATCTTGCCTAAATTTAAAATTATATTAGTAGTTGAGTGGCATGGCAATGCAGTCAATTAACGAGTTGTTCCGCAGTTCTGCTTTACTAGCAAAAAAGTAACTTTGCTCGAAAAATCTTTAACTCTAAGTATTAGAAATACTAGAATTACATACCTATTGCATGCTACTGCCATCCTACAACTATAAGTTGCTACATAATACCTAAATAAAGTCTTATAGGGCGCGTAACTTTAATTTGGCGACTAACGCAAACTTGAAATACAAACATTTGTAGGTGTGGGGCACATGGTTGGCGCTGGAATATATGTGCTGACGGGAGCAGTGGCCAGGCACATGGCTGGGCCTGCGACCTTCCTTAGCTTCATAATTGCTGGTATCACCTCAACGCTGGCTGCCCTTTGCTACGCTGAGTTTGGAACGCGTATACCCAGAGCCGGAAGCGCCTATGCCTACACTTATGTGAGCATTGGCGAGTTTTGGGCTTTCATTATTGGCTGGAACATCGTTTTGGAGTATATGATTGGTAAGTTATATCCCCGATAGTTTACATTTAGAAGCGATCAAACGTCACTTAGGTATAAGTGGGTACTTAATTAGAAAATCATGCATTTCAGGTGCGGCATCGGTAGCACGTGCTTGGTCCGGATACTTGAACGCATTATTGGACGGAGCTATAAGCAATGCCACAATTTCTGTCACTGGCGAATTTCATGATTCCCTTTTAAGTAGATACCCGGATGTTTTGGCTTTTCTAATATGCATAGTTGCCTCACTAATTCTTGCCGTTGGAGTTAAAACTTCGGCTTATATTAACAATGGCCTAACAATTCTAAACCTTTTAGTTATATCGCTCGTTATAGGCCTGGGTTTCTACTACGCTGATTTTAACAATTGGTCAGCGAAAAATGGCGGTTTCATGCCTTTCGGGTTCGGTGGAGTGTTGACTGGCGCTGCGACATGTTTCTATGCCTTTGTAGGTTTTGACAGTATTTCTGCTTCCAGTGAAGAAGCTAAAGATCCATCACGCTCTATTCCTATAGCTACTATTTCATCCATGGCAGTGGTTGGAACTGGATACATTCTTGTAGCTATCGCGTTGACTCTCATGGTGCCATATACAAGTATCAACCCTGACGCAGCTCTACCAGAGGCTTTGGGCGCTGTTCATGCGGATTGGGCTAAATATGCTGTTGCTGTAGGAGCCGTGTGCGGAATGACTACAACTCTGCTTGGCTCTCTGTTTTCCCTGCCCCGGTGTTTGTATGCGATGTCTGCGGATGGCCTATTGTTTGGTTTTCTAAGCGACATTAGTAACAAATCGCAAATTCCTATAATAAATCTTGCAATTTCGGGGCTGTCGTCTGCTGTGATCGCTCTCCTATTCGATTTAGAAAAATTGGTGGAGTTTATGTCGATTGGCACGCTACTGGCATACACAATCGTCAGCGCAGCGGTAATCATATTGCGATACAGACCCGCGCCGACTGTGGACGAGAAAATGTTTGGCACGCCCCAGCTGGAGTCTCCTGGCGATCGAGAAGATAGTTCCGCTACTGGCACACCAGGGACCGAGTGTGGGTCGTCTTCTTCCGAGGTAAGAAGCAGTTGAAGCTGAGGGCAATTTCATTGGTGTTTTCTTTTAAATACTTATTAATGAATCGAACGCCTTCATTTCAGATGTTCGAAGCTCTGACCGTAGGTCGCCTACGAGCGCAGTATGCTTGGATGGAACCTTTGGCAGGGGGCAGAGCACCCGGAGCTGCCGTCACGGGCTGCGTGTACACATTCACAGTGGCGGCCGCCGCGCTATGTGCACACAACCACTTCTTAGCGAAGCACACTGGACAGCTGTGGGCTCTGCTCCCGGACCTCATTCTCAGCATTATTATCGTATCTTGTGAGTGAAGATAATGCTCTTAATTTTTTATTTTTTGTTACTTTAGTTAGGTTGACTCTTCTGTCAAGCAGCACAAAGGCCTATCTGTACCTAAACCTAAGGTGTAAATGTCCCGGTTGTGCTCTCGCGCGTGGGGACCCGGGGTCCGCATTGATAATGATCAAGGATAGTAGTAGGTACTTGGTAGGTGTATTCCAGTAGAGCGACTGCCATCTGACCTCCGTGACCCTGATAACAGGGGAACTTTACCCGAGTGGATCATGGTTTACATATTCAGTTGCCGGGGCTGGACTGTCAGTCCAGTTTTCCTCGCGATGTTTTCCCTCACCATAAGAGTATCGGTTAGCGTTCAACTAATGTGTAAAACTGAGAATCACTCATTAGTACATGGCGGCATTAAGGATCGAACTCGATACCTCATACGCTACTGAGTCCGACCCTCTAGCCATTAGGCCACTGACGCTCTGCGTGTTAGCAATAAGTATTATAAAAGAAATGAGTGTCCACTGTCCAGCAAAGTCCCACGGTGCGCGTTATGAACCAAGGCCTCTGATGTTTTATTTGCTTAATTTGATAATAGGTATGTTTTGCATTTCCTGATCCGAAGCGAGTTGAGTGGTCCTGTACATAAATCCAAATACAATAAGCACCTAGCTGTGTGGTGTCTGAGAAAAAAAAGTAGAATAGCACCAAATTTTCGTATTCGGGTGTCGTATAAGGCGATTAATGTTTTCGAAACAAAATATTTAGAGTCTCCGTAGGTTTGAAAATGGACAGCAGCATCTTACCTACATTGTTATATTTATAAAATTGCGATCTCAATTCGCCTGCCAAGCGTGGAGATTATGGCAATACCTCTCCTTTCGTGGGAGAGGCCCTAAGTTCTACAGCGGACTGTTATGGGCTGTGATGATGATGATCTACAATTCACTATACCTAACTTTCAGGCTTGGTGGTGATCTGGGCGCACCAGCAGAGCCCGACGCGGCTGCCGTTCCGCGTGCCGTGGGTACCGCTGGTGCCAGCTCTAAGCGTTCTGCTGAACGTCGAGCTGATGGTCAACCTTAACGGGCTTACGTGGGCGCGGTTCGCCATATGGATGACTTTCGGTGAGTGACGTATTAATGCTTAATTACGTTATCGTCATCAACAGCCCATAACGTCCACTGAGCTATGTTCTAAGAAAGTAACGTTACAAATTAACTTTATAGGGTCTTGAACTAAGGGCAATTTTTAAGTATCCCAGATATAGATACGGGCCGCCTACAGATATCTTCCGCTATCGTATTGCCCGTAAAAATAGGTCACATACCTATAACGCTTTGAATTTTGGAAAAGTACATACAGGGTGTTTGGAAGCTGGGTGCAAAGCCATAAGGGGATGTTAGTATAGACCATCTAGAACATTTTGAGCCTTATTTGTCCTAACCAAAGGCTGTTTTTTTTAGGGAATTTTAACGTGTTTAATACCAAAATCTCAAAATTTTTTAAATGAGTGCTAATAACGCAAAGTTTAAGTGAAAATGTTTATTTAATGTACCTTATTAGCCTGATTTGTGTTTTATGATATTAAATCATTTTAAAGCACTGTTCTTGCTAAAAAACAATATTTTGGAATATTTAAACTTGACAGAAAAAATAATTCAAGATTTTATATTATTTTTAAAGACATTTATAAAAAAAAAAATGGCTACAGGTTTTCAAATAATTTAAAAAACTAGCTGGGTTATTGTTCTTTCTTTTAAGGTATCATTTACCTAGATATATTTAAAATTTTTGAAGTTAGGGTGCATGAACCAGTTAAAGGCCGTAATATCGATTATTAAGGAGATTAAAAAAAGGTCAGGTCAGTAAGTGTGAACTCGGTTGAAAAGCCTGTTAACTATCTCCATTATTATTATGCTCATTGTTCAACCTATGTTTGAAATTTGAATCAGACAATTTGGGAGCGTCGTAACGGTTGAGTAGGATTTGCGCGGAAGCGACATCAACGGACAGTCACCCTCGCTGACTTCGACTCGTGTTTAGTGAATCGAATCGAGTTCGCTTTTCGATTGCAATATAACTTCAAAATTATATAGGTATGTATGGCTTTTGGTTTTTTTATTAGATAACTGTAGAATTCGTTGCAGTTATCGAAATGTATCTAAATAGTCGTACATATCTATAAGTGGGACCCACCTATTAAAGTGCACCATCCTGTAAATTCTGTAAACTATCAAACCCTGAACGTTGTTCGGCTGACCTAAGCCAATGCTTTACCAACGTAAATTTCAGTACTGTGGGAAGGTGTTAAACAAATTGTTTAGCGTGATAGTGTTACGCTAGTTTTACACAGGTCAATTCTCGCCAATTACTCTAATAATTGCTAAGTATCAATTTGTTTTACGTGCTGGCGGCTGGCCGTGTTCCCAGAAGATATAAGTAAAGCTATGCGGTGCACTACACCTGATGGAGTGTCTTAAGAAAGCGAAATTTTAATGAAAATGCTTCATCATCATCATCTGGCGTTAATGTCCCGGTTATGCACTCGCGACGAGGGTACAACCGGGACATTGACAACCGGGGACCGCCTTGACCATGATCCAGGATTTGGCAGATCAGGTAATTACAGTGGAGCGACTGCCAACTGACCTCCGCGACCCTGCTACCAGGGTTACCTGACCAATTTGAATCATGGTTTTTTAATAAAAATGCTTTTGTCGTTTACATAGACATTATTTATTTTGACATCACAATACTCATAATACAAAACTCATTGAGCAACTTACATTTGTATATCAAAATTTAACATAAGTACATGTATATATTTTAAACCTATTCAAATATAGCGATTCGAATATGGAGTAATACGATGTCAAAAAGGGCCCGGACTCAGCATTAGCTGCAGCAGAATGATGCAGCGCTGGTTTTCAGCGCTTATATCCCCATTGAGTACCTACCTACGGATGCAAGTCATACCTATATCCTCATTGAATATTGGCTTTTGCCCTCAACGTTGACAGCTACCCCGTACCCTCTCACGATACCTTCTCTTCCAGGCTTACTCCTCTACTTCCTGTACGGCATCCACCACAGCAAGCTCGGGGAGGGTGTGACTGGGCTGCTCTCCCGGTCCGGAAGCGGTGGGGGGGCCGACGCAGCCGGCTGGGGCGCGGTGGAGAAGACCAGCGCATTGGCGCGACGGGTGGCGCGCCTCGGCCGCGGCGGCAAGGGCGACGACCGCAAACCGATCATATGCGACGACGAGCTAGCACGTCGAGACCCGTGATTCTAGCCGATCGGTACGGGCGCGCATAGACGGGCTATGGTATTGCAATAGGCTGCTGCAGGCTGCGTTGTGCCCTGCCATGTTTGTGATTCGACAGTTTTTTTTTGTTTTGGCTCGTGAGGAACATGAACAGTTGATGAACCTGATGAAAAGTGGTATCCGTAATCCAAAACGTCTGTAACGCTAAGTATCTGTAAAAACCTTAGGTTGTGGATGTCCTGGACGACTTTATTCAGGTGGATCGTTCGCAGAACATCTGCAACGCATGGTAAACTGATGCGGTGCCGGTTTAAGAGGTATCTCTAGGAGGTATCCTCTTAGCTTGTGGATGTCCTGGACCACCTTTATTCCGGTGGACCGTCTGACCGTGAGCCTCCCTAGGCAATAGAACGTTTGTGTCATCAGGCTCTGTGTATCATCACGTTACCGACTCCCTGATCATATGTGATTACTTTCATGGCAGCGGAACTCTTACGTAGGACTATCAATACCAGACAATGATATTTGCAGCAAAATTATGGCCCGTTTATGAGTCCCTGAAAGAGCAAAAGCGCACTGGCGATTTTCAAAGCCCAAGCCATAGGAGATTATGGACGTGCGCATTTATTACTTACGACGACATGTGAAAACGAAAACTGAGTGATTTGCATGCTTAAGGTGACAGTGATAGCAACAGCCGTGCGCTTAGCCCTAACCTGTATTCCTTTTTTTTGTATAAGAACGGTGTATACGGTGATAAAACGATTTTAATTTTACAAAGTGTGCAATCTACATACTCCTAAAGAATAAATTAGACAGGACAATGCTGATCGTAAAGTATCCTTTGGCCAACTGCTTTATACACTGATCGAACATGCATTTTTTTCCTAGTAGGTACTTATGAGCAAATCGTAGTCTCCAAGTCGTTCAAGGCCCGGTAGTTGATAGTTGAGTTTCTGGCCAAGAAATAACAGTATCAGCTATTTGAGTTATAATGTACGCATACCCTTACAACCTTAACGTGTTTACTATTTTTGGGTACCTACCTAAGTTTTTTTTATAATTTTAAAGATAGTACTAATTATTGATATTAAAACTCTATTATGTGAAATCAGTTTAAAAACTTATCTAGATACCTACATGAGGTCTCAGACTTGTTGAAATAAGATATTATGTTGTATTTATTTGAGGTCTATGATGTTATAAGCATTCATTGTAATAAAATATACCTATAGGTACTTCCGGGAAAATCAAGAACAGGCAGAGATGCGTTTACCTTGATCTATGAGTGATATTCCCGAAAACATGAGACAGAGTAAATAGAGACGATGTAATTAATTTATTATATCTACAGCTAAACTCTTCCAGGTTCCTAACTATTCAAAACTGCAAATATTCTGAGCTACAGCTCATTACTAAGAATAAAGTTATTCTAAAGGAGATAAATAAAAAATAACAACTTAGATGTTGGTCATGTAATTATTTTAACGACAACCTTACGCTACAAACGCATAATACTCACTGACAACCAATTATTTTATTTACGGATGGAAACATTACGTTTTACAAAAATGAAACGTTGAGGGTTGTACTCATTGACCATTGTATTTCGGAACTTAACAATTTAAAAAGGCCTCATTATAGGCCCCAGTACCAAACAGGGTCAATTAAAATAGGGTTAACCCAACCCCATTGCAAATTATTTTTAATTTACAACCATTTTTTAAATTATATAAATAACAACTTAATTTAATAAACAATTCAATTGCATTTAATAAAAAAAAAAACATTATGGTTGAATTTAATTCATGCCATCAAAATAAGAGTGTATTTTTATTACTTCATAATAGTTTATATTATTATTCTTTATAAAATAAACATTAAATAAATTGTATTGACATGCTTATTCGACTCAAATTTATTATGCACAAATTTTGCTTGTTGTTATTATACCTAATCGGTTGATTGTGTGTGTGAGTTATACAGGTATTGTAAAGGTATATGAAAGTTATACAATGGTTGGAAGAAGCTTACCCCATACTACTTTCGTATTACTACTTAGAACTTCAGTTTGAAACATTTATTGAAAATGTATTATGAGAAGTGGTAAAACTTTTTTACTTGTCGATATAATATACCCAAATGATTACATACAATATCACAAATTCTGAACATAATAATTATATTTCGTATTGTATACCCATACAAAAATATTTCATACTAATTATTATTATTTATACCACAACTGATTTGCATTAGGTGCTTACCTATTAGCTTTAGCTTACCTACATTATAAAGTTGCATAAAGTTAATGAAAATATCTCAATTTTGTTTTCATTCTGTTTGGGTGCTAGGAAAGGAAAAAATATACCAGATCAGGCTGTTATACCATAGTTAGATATTCTAACACCCTGTATAAAATACAAAGCTGTTCTTCCAAAGAAATATTTTGCATAGATAGATTTGTATTTTGTTGTTTGAGCAATTGTGGTCTGTTTAGGAATGTTTTGATTTATACCAAATGGATTTTATAAATGTAATGCAAATATACATAATATATTGTGTCAATACTTCTACTTAATATAAAAGTTATTGTAATGTTGTTAGTCCTGATATTTTAATAAGTGTTGATGTGTACATAATAAAAATAAAAATTGAAACTACCTAAACTGTGCAGAGCAAGTTTGCTTGTTTCCCTGTAACCCTTCAATTTTATATAGATTCTAATAATTATATAGGAAAGGTATTTGAAGGTATACATATATTATTATTCAGTAGTACTAATTATTAGTAATATATAATAAAATACCCGTAAAATAATTAGGCATTTATACCAGGAAAATGGTAAGAAAGATTTATATACATACATATACTAAAACTAATCAATTATCACAATAATTAACTTATTGCTACTAATAATATTGGACAATTTATGGTTTCATAATTACAAAATAAAATAATTTATTTCACATTTTAATTATTAGGGACAAAGTTTTAAAATGTATGTGTAATTTAAAAAATAAATTACGACAAAGTTTCACTCACACTTAGCAAAACAAATAACACAATTTAACTATATACATAATAATAAATTTATACTATTATTTAAAATTAAAAGATTGTCATTGTTTGCAGAAATGATGGATCATCTTGTGAGTGGATTCATAATGGTGAACTAATTCATAATAATTTCCGGTTATATGAATCCGCGGCCACTGCCAACCTGAACTTTTACGCCCCGTTGCTTTGTGGACTGGGGCCAGAAAAATTTTCAACTCTGTTTTAACTTAAAAAACGATTATCGTCGTCTCTGTCGTCAATAATGAAATTGGACCTAAGTTATAATAAAAGTGCTAAAATACGTACTAGAGGGGTCAGTCTTATCTATTATACCGGCTGATTTGCCAAGCACTCTGGGGTAGTCTCTGCAGTCGCTTGATTGTGGGCCGTCCCCACTGCAGCCAAAGGAAACCCACCACCAGGCATACAGCAGTTTCTATGTAGAAACCGTCAATACGCACATTGCAAGTTCCACCTTTACTTTTGCATAACTGAAAGAAAACAGATTCCAATTAAGATATGACTAAAAAGATATATTACATGATAACTTCAAAAGAATTGTTGAATAAAATGATATTGCCGAATCATGGTGACTTAAATTTCGTAAATGAATATTCTGTTGTGTTAATTATGTTATACACTTTAGATTAAGGGTAAATGGCTACTTGTGTAAATTTAAATATGATTTCCCTCAACAATTAAATGAGCCATGCTATCTGTATATAGTATAAAATAAAGTCACTTTCCGCGTCTGTCTGTATTCCTGCTAACTCCATAAGCGTGCAACAGATTTCGATGCGGTTGTCACAATCGGCTAGAGAATTTTTTCCGTTCGGTTTAAAGATATAATGCACATTATAATAGACAAAACCTGGTAATACTTATGAGAAGGCGGGGCGGGTCGCTAGTTCTTGATAAGTACATTAGTTTTCCTTTACTCACCTCACTGTCTGTTGACGAGGAACAGGTGTTATCCGCAAGTTCTGGCAGTGAACAGGTCTTGAAAGTGAGATGGTCTATGGCCCACAATGCCAGGGTGTTCGGCCAATTAGTGCCGAGGTTGGAGACAGTATTAAGTAAGGTCATGTAGGTCCCGCCGACAGCCGGGTCCGACACTTTAGCGAAGAACGCCATCACAGCGACAAACATACAGTAGAGACATGTCTGCAAAAAGACGTGTATATATTACGTATATTTACATTTTTTTTTTATGTTACACGGCAGACAAACAGGCAAGCAGGCCACTTGATGGAAAGTGGTCACCGCCGCCTATGGACATAAGCAACACCAGGGGAGTCACCAATGCGTTGCCTGCCTCTAATATACCTCTTGAACGATCCCATGTCATAGTCCAAAGGAAACACTGTGGCTGAGAGCTCATACACATATTACACTTAATTTATTAGCTATTGTCTATGCTGCGGAATCCGGGCCCTCGAGCGCGAGAGCATGACCGAGAGTAACGCTAAGATGATGATGATGAACTAATGTCTATATTTTTGTTTACACCAATGTTTGCGGTAATTGAGATCATGGTCTTATTGTTTGAAAAATCATAGAAAGCTGTGTAGTTTTTTGCACTTGGACATATTGAAACAATGCAGGATTGAAATTTAATATAAAACGTGAATTTAATAAAATATTAGCATTAGGTGTTGTGTGCAAAATTACCTGATGGAATACGTAGAGCGTTAGAAGTAGAAAAAGGTATGTGTAGGTAGGTCCTGAATCACCAATGAGACTAGGTGTCAGGGCTACCAAGCCCGCTACAAGAGGTCCCACCAATAGACGTAGTGGAAATGCTCTTAGCCACAATGAGAGCGGAGCTGGGCCAGTTGTATGCTTTGCTAGAATCTGGAAAATAAAAAATAAAATATAAGACATTTTTACAAAAAGCAAATAATAAAAGATACAGTTATTCAAATAGCTTACCACTGGCATAATAATTTGCACTGGGACCAATGGCACAGCCAGCAAAGCAAGATCTTCTCTAGGTACTCCTGCTTCAACTAGTTTCAATCCAGATACTGCGTCACTGGCACAAAATCCAAGCTGAAAAAGTTAGAAAATGCAAACATAAACATTACACCAAAAAAACAGGTGGGTACATAAAAACATAAAATAAGTACAAAATATTATTTTGTTCGAAAAACTACATTATATTAATTACCTTGGCAGTAAATAACACTAAGGCAAGTGTCCTGACAGCTGGTAGCTTCACAATAGTATACAGCTGTTTATATGCTGTGACTATGTCCTTCATACCCTTCTCTGGTCGTTCTCTTCTGTTATTTATGGCTGTATCGGTGGCTTCATGTTTAAATATAGCAATTAAAGTGGTTGTCACAATGAATACCCATCCCCAAAGAAAAAGGAAACTCCCTAAAGTAACTAAACCAGTCTCTTCAGGTACAGAACGCAAATACTTGTTGCAGAAGTAAGGAGATTCAAGAGCCAAGAATAAAACATAACCAAGGAAAAAGCCAGCAGTTTGACCGACTGTGTTACAGGTAGATGCATGACCAACATTGCACCTGTAAAAGAATACAAACAATTTTACAAGTAATGTAATAAGTAATCTTAAAATATTATAATGTAAATAATTAGATGAACCCCAGGATCTCTGGTGCTATGCAAAAGCTCAACCAGGACTGATGCCAAAATGATATAATATTATATTTTTCAAATGATATTGTTTACCTTTTTAACATAGTAAGAGCCCATCCATCTACAGCAATATCTTGAGTTGCAGCCAGAAAATTAAGAAACAGGAATGAAATTGTGAGTATCATCATTGAAGGTGCCACATCTTTGTTTCCTAACCAGTCTGAGATACTACTAGACATGATGATCATCACAATACCAATTAGGTATTGGACTGGAACAAGCCAAGTCTTCCTTCTGCCATACTCAGGCCAATATAAGGCATCCACTATTGGTGCCCATAACAACTTCACGCTAAATGGCCAATTAACTAAACTGAACTCAGCCTGGAAAGAAATAATTTGCTAGACATTTACAGCAATATACAAAAATTAAATGCAATTAGATTTTATATTACATTTAATAGAGATAGCAAGAAATATTTGTTAGGTATTAGCAATAAATATTTGTTACCAAGAGTCAATCTTATTTGTTATTAGAGGAGTATAACAAAATCTATAATCTTATACATTTTGTCATCTCCACTTACTCTCTACTCTACAGATTTTGTTCAACACAAGAATATAGGTAAATAAATGGATTTGGCCAAACTATTATTCTTATCAACTGGGTTTGATTGGTGCAATAACAAGGTATGCCATTCATTGGAGTATTACTTAAAATAGTAATTATTTTGTACTTACTTGCTGGGTATAGGTAATGCCGCGATTTTGGAGCAGCATGGGCACCGCTCCGGCGAGCCCTAACGGAATACCTTGCAAAGTATACAGAAATAAAAGAACAGCAATATTTAACTCGTCTCCTTTAATATTGCTCTGTTCATGAGTTGGATCCCCATTTTCTAATAACTCTTCTTTATCCGAAGACGGTTTTCTTTTAGTTAAAGGCATTGTAATTGCCTTTAAAGCCTGAAATTTGTAAATGAAGTTCAGAATCCAACCAAAATATTACACGTCAGTGAATTAACAATATATTCAAGATTTGGTAAAGACCTTAATTTTTACGATGTGTGGTAAAATATGTGTAGAACGAAAGCTTTAATACCGGTTCTCTTTATTATAATAAACAAATGTTTTGTTTATTAAGTTTATTTCATATCACCACAAAATTCGCCACAAATCTACGTCCGTTCACTACACCCAACTTCTTTTTTTGCTTTTCTCAGATAACTGGATAAGACAAGGACCAATAATAATCCTCGTCGTGTCGTGTCAGTGTCACGGGATGTGTCAAGATGACAGACGCGTATTTTTTAGCCTTTTGTTTTACGGCTCAGGATGCAAGTCTTTTTGAGCCTTGACAGACCATGGACTTATCACACGATAAGTCTTTTGTTTTTTTTTGTATTCAATATTTAATGAGGAGTTTTCCAATAGGTATCTAAAGCATTCCTAACCACTCACTAGATGGCGCCCCGACAATTTTGGTAATTGATAATCGCTTGAAATAGGTTCTTAGCAAACAGGATATAAACACTAGGTACGTTGTATTCTTAGATCATATAGTTAAGGATAAGATTTGTGGACAAATCTTCTAACAAAACTTTCTGCCGATTTTGGTGCGGGGAGGGTAAATCACACTATGAAACAAAATCACACATACACAAAAATAATGTTTGTCTTTACAAACTCACACTATTTCAAAATTGACACACTAGCTTGTTTTTGCACACAAATATGTATCACACAGAAAAATCTGTGTACGTATACGTAATAATACACTCGCTCTAAAGGGAGGTAACCAATTAAAAATCGTATCGACATAATTATCGATATTACAAAATTAATAAATTTGTTGAAATTCGAAAATACATACATATTAATTTAATAAAAAATAGTAAACAGACATATTTAACCGTACTGCCAAGAAGGGAGACTAATGTTTTCAGCACGTATTGTATGTATGTTAGAAATGTTTGGATATTTGGATGTTTGTTACTCAATCACGCAGAAACGGCTAAACAGATTTGGGTGAAATTTGGCATGGATGTAGACTTTGACATGGAAAAGAACATAGGCTACCATTTATCCCGATCCTTTAAGTAGTTCCCGAGGGAAAATTTTTTACGTGCTAAGCATTAAGTTGAGTCTACGCAGACGAAGTCGCAGGCAGAAGCTAGTATGAAATTAAAAACACAAGAAAAATCCATTTAGACATAGACATAGACATAGACGTAACTTTATTTGGTCCAATAACACATTCAAATACTTAAAACTAACATAATGAATACATATTAAGAAAGCAGGGCGATGCGTCCTTGGACCAAATTTCGTTCATCATATTTATTTGGACACAGAGAAGTTTCATAAATGGACATTAAAAAAAAATAGAAGAATATACCTAATTGAATGACAAACAGAACAACAAAATTTAAAAAAAACTATAGTCAACCAAAATAATGAAAAAAATGACGTTAATTGATTTTTAAAATGAATCAATTTAGTATAAATGTGCCGTATACATTTTTAAGGATCACTTTTTTTGTAAGATATGCAATCCTAGTGTTTGCGTACTTTGATAATACTGTTTTAGTTAATTCTATTTTATGATTTACTAAAATGTCACCATCATGTTGTTCCACATCAGGAAACAAATTATCATTCATAACCTGACGTAGACATTTTGCCACAATATATGTGCTGACTGCAGTCGCGCTGAAGCGCTGAAGCAAGCGGCATACTCTGTCTGGGCTGAGGCTCGAGCGCATATGTCTCCGGATACTCGCAAACTGAAGAAAGCCTTTAACCTCGCCGCCAAGTCTTGCAAAAGGACGCTACGCAGGGCACGATTCGACCACATAAGTCGGATTGGCATCAAACTTGCCTCTTACCCTCCTGGGAGTTAGGCGTTTTGGTCTTTGGCAAAAGCGATCGAATCGAACTTTAGTCAATCTTCGTTACCACCATTGCTGAAACCGGATGGGACACTGCTGCGGATGGGGCGCATGCTGCGGAAGAGAAAGCAAATTTACTTGCTTCTCAATTCGCGGCGAATTCACGTTTGGATACTGCAGGTTAAACTCCCACCTATCTCACCCCGCGCTGACTGCACTATGGCAGAGGTGCGTATACATCAGAAAGAGATTTTAAAAATCCTGCGGAGTCTAGACGTGAACAAGGCTAGTGGACCAGAAGGTATACCAGCAATAGTCCTGCGTAGTTGTGCCCCCGAGTTGTCTCCTATTCTCACGCGCCTGTATCGCCTAAAAAAAATTTAAAATTCAGTTCTATGTATGGGGACCCCCAAAATTTATTATTATTATTTTTTATTTTTGTATGAAAATCTTAATGCAGTTCACACATAAGAGTTCGGTTTTTGCCATTTGGCTCCGAAACCCTAAAAACTATACCCCGACTACGTCATTTGATAACATACACGTGATTATTATCACATTTTGATTTTTTTCACATTTAAATAAATATCACATACATACTTACATAATACACATTAAACTACTTGTTTGTGCAGTCGTGTAAAAGTTCAAAACAATCGGATTTATGTTTCGTCTCATTAAAATTATACTAAGTATAAATTTTTATCGACATCGATAGTTAAGAAGTAAAGTCACGTCACTCAAAAAGTCGGAAAATTTTTCGAAATTTTTTGATTGACTTAAATTCAACCACGATTAATCTTTATTGCTTAGAACATAGAGTCTTAAGTTGTATTTCTTAAAACACTAGTCTCGTGGGGAGTGCATGTAGTCTCGTGGGGAGTACGTGTAGTCTCGTGTCGCACAAACATGAGTAACATGACTCGATTATTCATATTGCTCACTATCTAATCGAAACATCATTACGATTATTAGAAATTACATTTAAATAGAAATATACGTAAATAAAATAAAAAAATACTCACAAATGAAAGGTTATTCCATCTTTTTTAATGTTTGATGTGTTGGACTTGTTTTTGCACGAGTTAACAGTACAAAACGGCATTTTAGCGGAGCACTCGCAGACGTCCTTACGATGATTTACCGATGCGCGACTGTTTGTAATCGATTACGCAAATGGTTTTTATGAAAGCTATAGATTTTTTGGAGTTCGTTAATCTTATACCTCGGCAGAGGGGAAAGCGCCTGTAAGTCTTATCCTTAACTATATGATCTAAGGTTGTATTGGATAATATTGTATTTGTCAATAGTTTTCAACCATTTTAGAGGTTGTAATAAAAATGCAACATAGTGCCAACTTCTATAAATATTTCTTTTTACATTTCGTTCAACCTTTAACAGCTATGTTTATAATAATAAACATTTTATTTATAAGTTTAGTATTAGTTGGCTGCATGAAATCACTGCCACCATCATACAGATTAAAAAAGATTACCAAAATTGTAGGAGCGCCATCTATTGATGCTTTTTGAAACCAACTATCAATACCTACTGGAAAACTCCTCATTGTACATAAGTCCACGTGACAGACACACAGCTAACATGATAATGATGTTGTTATTTTAGCGTAGCATTTTTTTCTGATAGTATAGTTGTCATATTAGATGCATATTAGTCAGAGAACCAATTAAAATCTTTGCAGATAAAATTTCCTCATTTGTATAAGCTGGTGCAATGAAGAAAGATAAAACTCCTTTCAAGAGTCCACACACACCACCACAATGCCACAATGTTAATGTTACATAATATATGACAAAACAAAACCTTTGGAAAGAAAGGCTTTGATCGGCATAAATAAAACCCTAGACAGACATGTTGTTCTTAGACAGGCATGTTCCATCTTCGGCCGCATTGTCACTTACCACCAGCTGAGATGACGGTCAAATGCCTAGATAGTCTAATTAAAAACCCAAAAAAGCTACATAATTCTAATGTTTGTAAAAATATGAGACAGCAGTAATAGACGGCTATAAATGACAATTATAGACAATAAGTAATACATGTCCTTCAACCCCTCTTAATTCTAAGCTTCGTAGTCTTGCACATAACATGGCAGGCGACGTTCCTGTCTGGACCTACGCAGTAATAAGGAAGAGGTAAATGAAAATTTATTTACTTTTTTAAGCCCTAACACAAACTTTAAGCGATTATAAAACTACATGTGAAAAATTATGTCGATATCGCAATAACTGAGCTTTTTATAAACAAATCAATATGGGAACGCGCAAATATGTATTGCACCCGTCGAGTAATGGCTATGACGTCACAGCACCCGCGCCGGTTGTACGAACGGCGGGCGTGAGCGGCCGGGGGGATATAGTTTAGCCCGGCGGCGACAGTATGTGATTGACACGTGCTCTGTAACCTTAGGTACTTTATTTTATTCAGATAAGTTTGTTACTTTAAATAAATCTTTTAAGACTAGTAAATCGTTCCGAAATCCAACCAACGTCTATTCTTTGTCTTTTGTAATGCCCAAGGCGAGGGACCGGAGCCGTTATTTTTCATTCAATCTGAAATAAAAACTCTGATATTTGATGTAGCTAATTTTGAATAAGCTTATATAATTTCTGCAATGAACAATTTCGTAAAGGGAGCATAAGTAAACACGAAGTTTGCCAAAATACAGGGTGGTTTCTTTAGAGCGGTCAGTATGGGCATGTCTGAAACTATAAGATATACAGAGATATATTCTTAGAAACCATGTCATCGATTTTAGTGACAATATATACTGTAGATATTCATAGATTTCAAAAAAATATGTACTCAGTTCGGGAATCGAACCCAGTAGTATTTAAAAATAAAATTTACATTATTTCTATTTAACTTTCTTCAATACAACCGGTTCCCGATTTCCGAATTCAGCACAAGTTTTTTTTAATCTATGTAGCTATGCAGTTTTTCTTGTCAGTAAATTCGATGACATAGTTTCTGAAAACAGATCTTTGTATGTCTTATAGTTTCAGACTTGTCCATACTGACCGATTTAAATGTACACAAAAATAATGTACACCATGTACCACGTCCACAAAAAAATACAATATATATGTGATGTACTCAAATATAATATTGTCAAATAAAGTTACAATATATTATTCGTAAAAATCTTTGTGTGTATAACATCTCAAACATGTGACAACACTATCATCAACCATAAAACATTTACATCAACATCAAAAGATTTTTGTATTGTCCTAATTCGTCGTATTGTCGTTACAGATTCTATTCAATGGACTTTTTACGTATCCCGTCTGCGTGCCTTATGTTTTGCTGGCAAAAGTTAACTGTTTAAAAGAAATTATCAGTAAAATACGTAATACGTTTTTAGTGTAAGTGTTCTATAAACTAGACATTTTAAAATGCAAAAATATATAGATAGGTATTTAGGTAGGTAAAACATTAAAATGATCTTCGCAACAATGTCAACTGGTTTTTGTAGATAACGCTTCCTCCCTTCTCATCAGATTACACCACTTATTTCTCAGCTTTTTGTGATCATGGGACATGATTTTCTTATACCCGTTTTTAACCGTTGTATTAGTACATAAAGATACTATACAATATCTGTATGGTATTTTGTTCTCCATAATTCCAAAAATATCAATCAAATCTAAAAATTACTCCAAGAGTTCGTTATCGGCGGACGTACCGGGGTGCTGTGACCTCACGTGTTGAGCGGTCAAATTCGCGCTGATTTATAAAACGTCAACTTTGAAAATTCATAGAATATTCAGTTTTGGAGATATGGAAAAAAATTCGTTTAAGTTCAGAATGTCCAATTCCCAAAATGTCCAACGGTTTTAAAATGTCCAATTCCCATAATGTCCAATTCCCGAAATGTCCAACTCCCATAATGTCCAATTCCTGAAATGTCCAATTCTTGAAATGTCCAATTCCCGAAATTTCCAATTCCCACAAAGTCCAATTTCCAAAATGTCCATTTTTAAGATTGTTGTTCATCATTAATACGGCCTCGTATCCTTTTACAATATAATAATCACATCAACAGCCCATAACAGTTCACTACTTGACTTGATCCTCCTTCTCATTAGTAAAGTACCACAATCTTCACGCTTGAAAGACGGGTTTGGAGATTACAGTCATGTAAATACTCAACAGAAAACAATGCTGGACATTTTCTTCTTGATCTACGGAAGGAGATTCAAGCTGGTTAACCTCTCAAACATTTGTATGGATATTTGTTACTCCTTTCCGCACAAACTACTAAACAGATTTTGATAAAACTTGACTATGGTGTAGCTTAAATCACAGAATAATACATAGGCTATGTGGTTACCCTTGGAACGTGTTCGGAATGTAATAACCGAATTTTACGCGGACGAAGTCGCGGCCTAAAGCTAGTATAATAATATATGTATATGTCGCAGGCTAAGCTGCAGAGCCTCGAGCATCGGCGTAGGGTTGCGCGTTTGTCAGTTTTCCACAGGTTGCACTTCGGAGAGTGTGCGAAGCAGTTGCACGACCTCATTCCGCCGGCCCCTTTCCGCCATCGGGTGACGCGATCCGGGCGAGCGCTTCATCCTTATGTCGTGGATCTTCCAACTATCCGCACGAGCCGCTTTGGCTCGACTTTTATAATGCGTACGGCTAAGGAGTGGAATGCGTTGCCTGCGAGTGTGTTCCCTGATCAATATAATCTGGATGCCTTCAAGGCTAGAGTGAATAAGCTGTTCCTAGACAGGCGTGCTCCATCATAGATCGTCGCATCGTCACTTACCACCAGGTGAGGTGGCGGTCAAATGCCTGGCTAGTAAAGTAATAAAAAAAAAAAAAGAAGAAGAAAATGTCCAGCATTGTTTTCTGTTGAGTATTTACATGACTGTAATCTCCAAACCCGTCTTTCAAGCGTGAAGATTGTGGTAACAACACTTTACTAATGAGAAGGAGGATCAAGTCAAGTAGTGAACTGTTATGGGCTGTTGATGTGAATACTATACTGTAAAAGGATAAGAGGCCGTATTAATGATGAACAACAATCTTAAAAATGGACATTTTGGGAATTGGACATTTCAAGAATTGGACATTTCAGGAATTGGACATTATGGGAATTGGACATTTCGGGAATTGGACATTATGGGAATTGGACATTTTGAAACCGTTGGACATTTTGGGAATTGGACATTCTGAACTAAAACGAAAAAATTTTTCACTAATATTTTTAAGATTTTATATTAGATTTTTATACATTATAAAATAATCACACTCATCTTCCTCAATGAGGCCGCGGGCTCGGACGAGGGCTTACTTTAACTAACGGGTGTAGTCGATTCGGCATCGAGCATCTCTATCTCATTATCATCAGAGATTTAGCCAGGGAGTTCAGATACTGGGAGTAGTTCTAGTTGTCTACTTGACACAGAGGTTTCTCGACCGTACTATGTCCTTACGAAAGCATAGCTACGATTGCTCTGTTCTATTATAAGTTCTACTTCCTCAACGAAGGGAATAGTAGGGATATAATGTATGTCAATATAGAAGGACCACGCTAAGTCCGAATCGACTGACAGTGGTAGAGATTATAAAGTGTGGATATGGCAATATCGATTGGATAGTCTGTCCTTGTCAGTCATTGCCCATTATTATTTAGGTGATTCGCACACTGGAACGCAGCACCGTACGGTTGTGCGTGACGTGCGTTAGTCCCTAAAGAGGAATGGTAGTTTTTTTCCTATGTTTACCAGTAGTCCCACGACTACCAGTGATTTGTTTATCACAATCTTCCATTCCTTGATAATATTTCGTATAGCCGCGTATTTTTCGTTTCATTATCTCTTTTTCTCTCTTATGTATGGAAGCCATCACAATCATGATCGAAATGCATCACCTTCTGACTATAATCTAAAGTATATAGTAGTACATCTGAATACTTGCCCATCAGATATACTTGCTATAAACTGATAATAATGTTGTAAATGTATCCTATTAATAGAAGAGGGCAACGTTCAATTGGAATATTAGGCGGTCGGGCTGCGGGTCAGATAAGTTTTTGGCGCTGTACTTTCTACATAAAAAAACGTCAAATAGGCCGCTGCTGTGAAGTGAGGTCTTCAGGATTGTCAGATAGGTGTTCCGTTTCTCAGTTTTCAAATTATTTTTGGCCTAAATAATATAATTTTATGAAAAGATTATAACAATTTGGAGAATTCCTAAATTTTTGATTGTGCTTGAGAATGGTAAGCGAAGTAACCTGAGGCAGGAATTGCAGCAGAGATCACACACCAAAACTGAGGCAGGAATTGCAGCAAAGATCTGATCAAGGTGAGACTGCTCTGATTATTAAATATGTCAATAACTCACCAAAACTAATAAAAAGTAAAGAACCTCCAAAAAGTAACTGGCAGCTTAACAGAACTTACGTTTTTATACACGAACCTTGCATCCCTAATGGCCAAACGAGATTTATTGCTTTTAGAAATTAACAAGTTACAACCGACATGTGTGATGATTACTGAAACCCACTTAAAATCGGGAAAAAAAATATTTTAATTGATATCAAGGGCTACACACTGTTTAGACATGACCGTGCTATGGGTAAGGGCTGGGGAGGAGTTCTATTTACGTTGCCCACACACACCAAGATACTCCAATACAAGTTACCCCTCATGTATCCTACAACAGGCCCAGCTTTGAGTCCCTGTGGTTGGATCTCAGGTATGGAGATATAACTTTTTTAATGTATGTCTCAACTGAATGTATACATATATTTCTATAGCAAGATCTTTGTTTTACCCATTTTAAATTAATTTAATTTATGGACTCAGTATGTTCCGAGAGGGTGGCGCCCTCTAACCTGCTGCTGCGTTTCAATGTGCCAATCGCCTTAATAATATTTTTCAAGTCAGTCAAATTCTTTGTTATGACTTTTATGAATGACGTTCTATGACGGATAAATGACATGGCATAAGTTGCCATACAGATATTTTTTTTATAAAAGCGATTCGGACTTAGCGTGGTCTTATTATAGAAGATAATGTCAATAATAATTTGAATGTCAATAGAAATATAATGTCAAAGTAATTTAATAAAAAAATTATTAACCTCAAAACCTCAAATTATTAAAAATATTCACAATTACAACAATGTCAAAATAATGAAAATTATTATTAATATGCATATAAAATATGTCAAAATAAAATCAATTATGTCATAAGATCCTAGTTTATTAAACATATCCATTTCTATTAAGTATTCGTTACCACCATAATCATCTTATATTTTAATGTAGGCAACTCAACTGGATCGAGTAATCACTTTCCTTTTATTATTACGCTTCCACGAAGCGTATCTGCATTTTCTTTGTCGCTTTTCATCATACCATCTCTTGGGCGTTACGTTCGTCATCACCGCTTCTGATGTCGTCGCGTAAAGGAAAGGGGTGTATCAGGATCATTGTCATCAGGGTGGTGATATCAGCATTAAATCGTATTCGATAAATTAAAGAAAAGGTTCACATTTACTCCACTGTATTTATTCCAATTCATTTTTGCACATCACTTATAATTTCACTTGAAATCAGAGCAGTATCACAATGTAGGCCGCTGAGGTAATTAACTTTCTTATTTCAAAGGTGATTTTAAAATTACTTTATTTTCAAACGTAAATAACACTTTCTATAAACGAAATGTGGAGACAGTTTCAAGACGCGTCACTCCTCGGCGGCGGTCGCGCCAAGAATGGCCGCCACTCCGCCCGAGTCGTGCCGTCGAGACTCTGTCAGCACGCCCCACCAGAGGGCGCACTCCCACTTCCGTTTTCTTCGTCATGAATCCGTACCATTGACCACATGATTCCACACTATTGACCGCATCCGTCATATATATATATATATATATATATATATATATATATATATATATATATATATATATATATATATATATATATATATATACAGGGTGTTTCATAATACATGTATAAAGCCGAAAGGGTGTTAAAGTAGAGCTTTCAAAGAGTGCACTGGCGACTTCATTTTATCCGGACATTGAATTTTAATTTTAATAAATAAAAAAAAATTTTAAAGATAAATAACCATATCGACTACGTTGAAGCGCAGCTCTATTTCAAGTTGATGATCATATAAAAAACAGGTTAATAACCTCGTGCGACCCCTATCGAAACAAAGCAACTTCCTCAAGCCTACTACCAGGAGCCTAATGCTGCGTACACACCGGGCGATGTGTGACGCGCACCCGTTTCGGCTAACGATTGTCCGTTGGCGTGTGCCGGCCGGCAATCCGCAGTGCAGCGTGGCGGTAACGTCAAACGGATAGAAGTAATCATCCAATCGCAGTTTGGGCGGATACCGAAGGCCAACAAACAAACGTGCAAATACGAGCCCGAATCGGTTCCCAAAACTCCCAAAGATCGTTTGCTTGACCACGAAATGCAAGTATTAGACCTTAGAAGTCCAAATAATTCGGCCGACAGCCCTTCGTTGGCGTACGTTGAGTGTGTACACACCATAAGGACGAGTAATAACCTCGTGCCATTCATATCAAAACAAACCAACCTCCTTCATCTTACTACCAGGCGTCGTACTAAATGTTACCTACTTATGAATAGGCTCTACCAAATTAACTAGGAACTTGCCTACACTAATTATTTTCGATAGGTAGGTATGCTTAAATAGTCGGAGCGTCGGTGGCCTAAGGTTGCGGTATCCGACTCGTACGCGTGAGGTACCGGGTTCGAATCCCACTGCCGCCATGTACCACTAACTCTTTTCTAAGTTATGCACAGTAGCTGAATACTAACCGATGCTTTTACGGTGAGGGAAATCATCGTGATGAAACTTACACATTCAGTTCAGACGACTGAATGTGTAAGTAACCATGATCCAATCTGGTCAGGTTCCCTTGGTAGCAGGGTTAGGAGCCAGGAATGTCAGATGGCAGTCGCTCCACTGCAATTAATTACCTAATCTGCCAAATCCTAGATCATGGACCATAGTCTAATAATTTTGTGGAGAGAAAAGAATTTGTTACAGTGGAGCGACTACCATCTGACCTCCATGACCCTGCTACCAGGGGAACCTGACTCGATTGGATCATGGTTACAATTTCAGTTGCCAGAATTTGCAGATTTCATCATGATGTTTCCCTCACCATAGGAGCATCGGTTAATTTCAACTAATGTACATAACTCAGACAGTGGCGTGCCTAGGGGTTCAGAGTAAGGCAAGCCGAGAGATGAAGTTTGTGTAGTTTTTACGGTTATTAAAAATAAATCCATCCCCTTGCCACATTACGGAAATAATTTGTTATTTTCTGAGAAATGATTATAAACTTTACCTTTTCCATGCAAATCAAAACTTGTGCACATTTTAAACCATCACAAGGGACTCTACTTCGTCTATTGTTAATCAATCTAATTAAATCACTTTTACTACAAAACACAACACAAACACAACAAAAAACTAATTACTTATCCGCCCAAACGGCTCAAACAAAACAATAGTGAAGTTGGTATGTATTACAGCATTCAACAAACGTACCTACTGCGCATGCGCGAAGTTGCCAATTTCAAAGATCCGTGTCCAACTTCATACGCATGCAGGGCTTAAAGTCTCGTACAATTTACCATATAAACAAACGTATAGTTATATCTCATTATAGGACAGTTTTCATATGTAAGAAAGAGACATACCGGCCGGAATCAAAGCCCGCTTACAAGCCAGCGCGTGCGAGCGAGATGACTGACCGAGTCTCAATTTCCTCAACTTGCGTGTGCGTTCGGATCGTGTTTCGTAACCTGGGCGCACGATGGCGCTGCTTTGCGGCGCGGCAGTTTGAAATGCATTAGGAGCGCGAATTTTAAATAGTTCGCGCTCGCATTATCTTTGATTTTTTATCGATAATTATTTTTATAAGGCAAGCCCGGCTTTTGGGCTTGTATGACAGTAACGCCACTGAACTCAGAAAAGAGTCATTGGTACATTGCCACAGCGGGATTCGAACCCGGCACCTCTCTCGCTTACGTCGGATACTCAACCGCCCAGCCACCAACGTTCTTGAAAAACATACTAAAGATAGCTACATAACTAAAACAGAATTCGTTCAATTGATAAATCGTTCTACACAAATAAGTAGGTACTATGTCCTACTAAAATGGTTCACTCATCTAGGGACCTACGTAGCGTAGGGAACCACTTATGAGACTAGTTTTGTTGAAACAGATTACAGACAGGTTTTACTAAATACCTACATGTTTTCATGAACAGATAAAAGCGTTGTCTTTTCTGCCTATTTCCCGTCGGAAAAGAACCTCCTAACGTTACGATTAGGTACTAGCTAGGTAGCATATCTTAAAGTCTAGCTAGAACCTAGACCTTTAAAGCATGTAGGTACGTACCTTTTTAAAGTTATTTTATGAAAACAAACAGCGTCAGGTGCCATACTTTCTTGCTTTCTTGTGGCTCGGATGACTGATAGGTATTAACTATCAAGTAAGCTTGCACTCGTATCGTAGCGTAGCTAGGTAGGTACACTCCATACACACAGATACACAACACTACGCAGGCTCTGGTTGCTATGCAATACGTAAATAGGTAGATGGTGTTTGGCCTACT
Source organism: Blastobasis lacticolella (assembly GCA_905147135.1). Classification (NCBI taxonomy): domain Eukaryota; kingdom Metazoa; phylum Arthropoda; class Insecta; order Lepidoptera; family Blastobasidae; genus Blastobasis; species Blastobasis lacticolella. Next base: position 17,568,315 of record LR990045.1, read on the forward strand.
GCTAGCTTGCATTCATACACAGAATAATGATTATCACAATACTTAAACGTTGAACGCTGAACACAGACAAGACTACGTTAATACTGGTACCTGAAGCTATAAATCATTCGTTCACATCGTTAACACTCTTATCACAGTTATCTTCACAATAGGTACTTAGGTATCCTACAACTACAACGCAACATCAACGTGACCGAAGTCACGCGAAAAGCTAAAAACTGAATGAACGAATACGACGCGAAAGTAGGCAAATTTCGTCAATGGAAGTCGCGCCGTGGGTCAAACCACAAAATAAAGAACGGCCCGCCAAAGTATTCTATTTTTAGATTTTGTAGTTTTCAGTTTCTATTTTGATGTCAAAAGCGCCGCCACAGCTCCGGCACCGGCCTTGACCTTGACGGCACGTGCAAAAGGATTCGTACTTAGGGATCCGTGTTTTAGGGGTCTAACTTATTTCGCCTTTTATGTTCTCTCGTTTTATGTTCTCCTGGTAGTTGCACCATAATGTTGATTTTTTTTTAATTTGTTAAAGTGAGTCTCAAGCGAATCCAACTGTGGGCTTAATAATAATCCTTATGGCGATGGCCTACATTTGCTTATCACGATTTTATCGGGTAGTTTGGTACAATGACAGTAACCTAGACAGTAATTTCTAAAATTGTGTTTGGGTCCGTGCTCCACCTAGGTGACCTAGGTTCTCCAATTGGGTGAAGCATGGGATATTTACAGGTAAAGCTCCATCAACTAAGAATCATTAAGTTAATTTTAGTTGATAAGAAATGTTCGTGAAAACGATAGGTACGATTACCTACGCGACACTGAAACATGACTGACAGACATGACATGAGAAAGCAAACTCGTAAAAAGACAAAGATGTTACATTAGAGTTTGCTACATTAATATGCTACAGTAATTTGAATAAGACTACTTTGCTATTAGTTAGGTGGTGGTGCACTTTCGTAAAAACTATGAATGAACCTTTTGAATTAAAATCATAATTGATTACAATATTTTTTTGTACAGAACCCTCGAAACCAAAAAATACAAAACGGATTATTTAGACCTCTTTAATATTGCGCCTAGTACGTGGGGTGTCCATAAAATAAGCCAGTGCAAATACAGGCATGACGCATTTCATCTTAGTCCTCACAGTGACAACGCATCTGCTGTTCTGCATGTTTGTTGCCTGCAACCTAAATGCTTAAATTCTAGTACGTAAATAGTGTTGCTAGGTATTTTTTCAGCTATTCAAATTTAATATTCACCTTCTTGAATTCAAACATGAGTAGAATTTAATAATTACTATTAGATAGGTACTAAAATGACATCTTTCCTTATTTCGGAGCTGGCGGAAAAGTTCAACGAGAAATGCATAAACTTGTGCCAAGACTCACCACATGCATTCAACAGGATGTAAACTGAGTGAAAAAATAGACAAAAAAGTATAACAACAATATCGTGCACTTTCCAAAAATATTAAAATCTAGTGAATGTACTTTATGGACACCCTGTGATATCAGTATCCCGTACATAGTCCACCTGCTTCAGTCATGACTGCCTAGTACAATAGAAGATATGGCGCAGACGCGAAATCAAGCTGTAACTTTTTTGCCTATTAATGTTTATTGTGTTTTCGCAATTAGTTTGAAGACTATGTACCTAGGTGCAACATTGTGTTGAAGGCAACAAAATACAAATAAATTAAAGTAGAAACAAACATCGAAATGTCTTGTTTTTGTGCCGGACTGCTCACGAGCTGCTTGTAATAATAATTTTATTAATCAGCCACTTGAGGTATTGATCGTAGTGATCTTTAGATTGAATTTTAAAACTCATATGAAACGGTAGGTAGAAAAGACTTAAAGGCACAAAACCTATATCCTATCTGTAACTGGTAAAATTGTATTATTCAGTTGATTGACCTGATTATGAACTTGAGTGATCTATTACAACTGATTTCTAGAGATGCGGTCTTTCGTTTTCAAAATGTGATTATCGACATTGAAAAAGAAAAAGTTCGATAGTCATTTTCTCGGTAACTATTCCACGCACGAAAAAAATAATTGTACCTATCGTTTTAATACGTTTAGCACTCCATCCAGTTCACGGCTTTATACATGTATTATGAAACACCCTGTATATATAAAGCAAAGGTATATACCTCTGCGAAAGATATATATATTTATATATATATAGTCCCTCAACCCGTTGGAGTGTATGTCACCAGTATGAGAACTACTGTAATAACTATATCAAATCAAACATATCAAAAAACAAATCGCAGATATAACGATATAACTCAGTTTTAAATATGCTTATGTGTTCACGATTATGTCTATGTGATTACACAAACACACACATACACACATGTATGTTGTTTGCCTAAACATCGAGAAATTGTTTGAGACCCTTTGGCATTAAAATAGTATTACTATTTTTTTTTTACTCGCAACTATTTATTTGTTTACTTTAATAAATCACTTAAATAACCTACCCTAAATATTATTTTTGACCAAGTTGCGAGTTAGCTCGATTCTCTCCTTATGCGTTTATATTTCCTCATTGCCCAAAACTTTCTTTGTCAAGGACCAATAACCTGCATGTTGCTTATAATCGATTGACTGCTGTCAACTATGTCAATCCAAATTGTGATGTCAACGTTAAATGTCAATGTCAATTAGAATTGAATTTGTTTTTTGTGAGATTTGATTGGATTTATGTTTACTTTGGAAATAAAATATACAATAAATTGTGGTTACTCGATGGGAATTATTGGATTCTTTAAAGAAAAGCGAAAATATATTATACAAAATATTATTAAAACAAGTAGCGAACGTTACGTAAAATATTAACAATATTAGATTAAAATATCATATAAAATGAGTCGGCAGTGTTATTTGAGGTGTATTTTGGGTACGCACCCACCAATAAAGTTAGCCAATGGCATTGAAACTTTCGTAGGGCGAAACAAAATCACTAAAATAAAAGATCAGGCTTGTTCTCGAAGGCAACGTAAGTATAATCTCGTTCATGCACAACATTAGGTTTTATTTACAATGCCTTGTGTTACCCTTAATATTTTTATTTCAGTAAGTTTTATAGCCAATTGTGACGAATGCAAAGTAGAAGTTAAACAATTGGGTATAAACCCTTCAGGATTGAATGGTTTTTCCATGTCAAAATCGGGTACCTATTATGTTGGCCATGGAAGTAAAATAGAGGTAGTTTTAAATAGCTATATACATGTAATTGAATTTGAACCTCCACCAGAAGTTGAAGTTACAGCAAATATTGTAACAGGCAAGAGGAAATTAGAGGATGAAGAGATTTCACCAAGAAAGAAAAAGGCTATTAATGTTGAGATGGAGAATAGTCACAATGAAGACAACAATGGAGAAGATATTTGGGAGGAGATTGACAATGGGGAACTGTACATCTATACAACAAAAGGAGTACAGTCCAGGAATAAAATTGCTGCTTTTGATATGGATGGAACTTTGATCAAGACCAGATCTGGTAAAGTCCACCCAGTAGATATAGATGACTGGCAAATATTATTTCCAAATATTTCAAAAATATTGAGAAAACTTATATCTGATGGGTTCAAGATTATATTATTAAGTAATCAAGCTCCTATTGGTAATGGACGAGTTAAAATAGCAGATTTTAAAGGGAAAATTGAAGCCATAGGTGATAAATTAAATGTGCCTCTACAAGCTTATTTTGCAACAGGAAAGGGCAGATATAGAAAACCTATGACAGGAATGTGGAAATATTTGATTGAAAAGGTTAACTACAATCTTATGTGAATGAACTGTGTTGTTTTGCATTTTTATATTTCATCCTAAATAACCATTTCGTAATTTCCAGAAAAATGATGGCCTCCCAGTTGATATGGATAAGAGTTTTTATTGTGGTGATGCTGCAGGCAGGATAGCTAACTGGGCTCCAGGAAAAAAGAAAGACCATTCATTGGCTGACAAACTTTTAGCAGAAAACCTAGGCCTTAAATTTTTTACACCAGAGCAATACTTCCTTGGACATAGTGTTACTAATATTCCCATGGCTGGCCCAGCATTTAATCCTAAGGATGTAAAATGTGAACCATTCAATGAAAATATAATAGGGGAAAAGCAAGAGGTAAAAACTAATATTAAACAGCTTAAATCAAGTTGAATCTTATTCATAGTGGTCTATTAACCTGTTCGCTGCGGCCGCCTTCACCGGCGGCCGGGCGTCCGCACACGAGTATGGTATATTTCGGCAGCCATACAGCTTATTGCACAACTCATCTGGCGGCGCTTGTTAGCACTGCCCCTGACTTTTTGATACTTATTAACATAAACATTTTAAATTTTCTCATTGTAAGTAAAGTTAATATCTTACTTCTTTTTTTCAGCTTCTTGTGTTTGTGGGATATCCAGCAAGTGGGAAATCATATTTGGCTAAACAGATTGAAAAGAAATCTAACTCCAAGTATGTAACTGTATGCAGAGATGTTTTAGGTACATGGCAGAGATGTGCTGCAAAAGCTACAGAGCTGCTAAAGGTAGAGTGGTTCACACTTGAATACTGTACCCCGTAATATTGCTTCAAAATCTAAGTATCCACTAGAAATAAGTATTGCTACATTTAGCTGTGATTTATTCTAATCTCCACAGACTGAAATTGTCCAACAATACCACATCATCTTGAAATAATTCCTAACATCCCTCTGGTTTGTCATGAGGTATACCTAATAACTAATTAGGCAACTCTAGCTGGGAGAGTGACCTCTCCAACTTAAATAAAGCGCCATTCTGGAACTTTAATAAAAGTCTAAGCAGGGTCTCCTGCCTATTTCAAAGAGAAACTATCACTGGATGAATGCCACTCTCTCTGAATCTCCACTCAGCCTCCTCCACATTAGTGTAGTAGTTTGGCACTTGGCAGGCAGGTTGGACAATTGAATTTTTCTTTTTTTCTAATATGTATTTGTGTCTAGTAATGCCCTAGTCAGTGTTCTGCCGACGTTCAACACTGACGTCGGTCGCGTGCGAAGCAACATGTCAATCAAAATGTATGGTTGACATAGCTATATGCCCATAGCACTTTTTTCATTGATGGATGTAGCTACATCCGACCGAGCCGGGGCGATAGCGCCGCCAACCGTCGGTCGAGCACTGAATTACTTACAAGATATACTTACAAAATACTCGTTTTTCTGATAACCAGCAAGGGAAAAGTGTCATAGTGGACAGCACCAACCCAGACTCGGAGTCCCGCAACCGGTGGACTACGCTTGCAAGGGACATGAAGGTCATGTGTCGTTGCATAAAAATGGAAGTCTCCAAAGCGCACGCCTTACACAACAACAAGTTCAGGGAACTAATGAAGATGAACCATGCACCTGTCAGTGAAATTGTTTTCCACTCATACAAGTGAGTTATCTATTAATTCATTATTATTGTGTTCGTATCTACAACAACTTACATTCAAGTATTTTAACTACATGTTAGTTCTTGTTGATTGTCTGAAATTTGATTACATCAATTGTAATAAGTAGGTATTTACTCTAACATTTGTTTTAGGAATAAATTCTCTGAACCAATAACAAGCGAAGGATTTGAGGAAGTCATCACAGTGAATTTCAGTCCTACTTTTGAAGATAAGAAAGCTGAAGATTTATACAGAATGCATTTGTTAGAAAACTAAAATGGGGTTGGGTTATTATTGATTTATCATTTTTATTGAAATAAAATGAATACAAAAATATCAGCAGCTTTTTATTGCAAATCACAATGACAATGTTTAAACTACGTCACAACGATTATGAAATAGGCCGATCTTATTAGATCTAGTAAACCATTATGGTCCGCACGCATTTATTTTGTACTGCGCTGCGTCCCGGCTTGAAAAATTATATGAGTTTGTATCAATTGCGTGGCGTGACGCGGCAAGTCAAATCTATACAAAATCCATTTCAGCCCCGCGTCGTGCAATGCAGCACAGCGCTAACGTGTGAACCTTTAATAGGTAGATATTCATGGGCTGTAGGCTCGACCCTATTTATGTAATTAGTCCACCCCGTACAGACCACATTATACATAGGTTTTTAACTTAATAATTCATTTAGATCGATATTATTTAATATAGATATGACGAAAATACTTCTAACATTGATATTCGTTAATGGCACTTTATATATTTTGGCGTAAATGCCCAGTAACAATTCACAGCGGTCACAGGCAGCGCTCGGCAGCGCAGTGGCAGGTAGTGTGAATTTTTTAGTTGTAGCTCTATTAGGAAGTGTTTGTAAGACGACCAGTCGCGCCGATTTCAAAGGGCCGACGGCGGTGCACGAATGTAGGCTTTATTGGTCCGAGACAAAGGTCAAGCCACCAAAGCTGCTGGCGCCTGGCAGCGCCACTGGCAGCCTCATGTCTTGAGTCCTTAGACCTGGAGTCCAGCTGCTGAGCGTTACCGGCTGCTGCCACTCCGATGTGAACCGAACACTACGTACTCTATTAAACGTTTAATATTTCAAGCTTCGATACGGAAATCGGAAACAGCGTTGTTCAGGGTGCCTAATGTGAGTTTTAACCAGCATTAAAACTTATACATACAGTTTTTATTTTAATAATTATATCTTCAAAACACTAGACACTAATTACGTAACTCTGTTGCTAACAATTCTCTGATATCAATGATTGAAATTGTTCCTTTTGCGATTCTGTATCATCGATATTATGGGTTCAGTTTCTAGCAAAGTTCCATTAGAATAAACTAACACTATTAAATCGATTATACGTAACCGCAAAAGTAATAATTTCAATCATTGAAATCAGAGAATTGTTGGCAGCAGAGCTATGTAATTAGTCTACACAGTAGTTACACAACCAATGTGTGTTTTATAAAACTCGCATTAAGTACCTACTCGTACATAACCGTGCCGCTGCTGACGTTTTACCGTTCACTGATGTTTGCACTGATGTGGCTTTGCCATAGCACTACTCGTATGTTATATTATTTAAATACTTATTAATATTAAAAGGCATTCGTTACACAAGCTGTGGCAAAAGTCTTTTAGATAAGTATTTATTTGATAATCTAGGTTACGTGTTTATACAAAAGCAATGCTAATGATACTAAGCCTATTACACGCGTTTTTTATAGCAATGGCAAAAATGGACGGATGCAATTTTATCAGTTACCCATAAGTTTTAACGACACTCGCTTCATAGGGCCAATATTCACACAATATAGGTAGGTACTTGTAACGCTGTCAATAACATAGATACGTATTATATGTAGGTATTACACCCATAACCTAAAATGAGAGAGAAAGTTAGTTAAAAGTCCTTTGTCTGTTACTAATGATAGACACTTTTTATATAGGTAAATATTACAATACTCGTGTACATCTACAGCGAGTTTCAGAACTTCAGCGTTTTTTGAATAACTCTCATAATTAATCACATTCAAGTGTCCACTTTATCACTAATACAAATAAAATGGCGTTTATACGCCTAACGTATGAGGCATCACATTATCACACTTAATATGATAACACCTGCAGCGAGTTTCAGAACTTCAGCGATAAATGAATAACTTTCCTAATTAATCTCATTCAAGTGTCACCTTTATCACTAATTGAAATAAAATGGCGTAACTACGTCTAACGTCAGAGGCATCACATTATCACACTTAATATGAGGAGAAACCTCGTAGTATTAATTTCGCGGTCGTTTGATTTCCATCCGTTTATATCCTAACAAAAGCGGCTTATACATGTCCTCCAAGACTCGAAAATTTTACACTGAAGGGATCGTATTTATGACAATTTAAGTCTTTCACGCGAATGACCTAATGACAATGACGCAAATGGATTCATGTGGTGATGATGACTATGGCTTCTGCCTCCTGTCATTCGTCAGGGTCCTGTTCCTCGTCAGCATCTAGTAGGTTGTCCAGACTCGAATCCGAGTCATCCTCATGTCATCTGTAAGCATTTATCGCTATTAATTATAACCCTTCATTGATGTCCGGCTCGAAGGACCAGTGTTTGTTGGTTGGTCGTGTAGATTGTTATTTAGTGGAGAGTTCACACTTCACAGGCAGTCTGTTCCTATATCTGTAAAGACTATATTTAGAGACAGTGCTTAAGTAGGGGGTTGTGGTGACGTCAGTTTATTGCCGCGAGCCTTCAGTCGAGCGCGAGTTGTCATAACACGCGCAATTGTAATAACTATTGTATAACGTAATTCCCCCTACTTCCACACTGCTCCTACAGGGATCCGAGCCGACCAACCGTCAGTTGCAGTGGATAGTAATCCTTACGCTGTATAAAATAAAGTCGGTTGTGGGTGCGAGGACGTGGTCGGACGTCCAACCAAGGTCAGCTCGCTCGCGCATCCGAATTAATCCGAAAGCGACTTTATTTTATACTTCGTAAGGATTAATATCGACTGCAACTGAAGGTTGGTCAGCTCCAGCCAAATCGGCGTCTGTTGCTAGAATTAAATACAACACAGAGCCATGTGTTGGTTACCTTGTGATATACACAGTATCGATGTGCGTCAGACGGGCGCCGGTCAGCGGCACCACTGGGGTTCCAGCTCTCAGCTTGCGTTTCTCCAAAGCGCTGCGGGCCTGCGACACCGCCAGGTCGCCGCACCACCGCTCGCAGCGTGCGTAGATCACCACGCCTGGGGTGACAGCATTTTTTAGCCAGGCATTTCTAGTAGAACACGAGTTGCAGCCGAATGTTATTTTTGAAAATCCAGCTGCTGATTTACTTAGGATAATGATGATATGCCATGTGTCTCATCACGCCGAAGTTGGAATGAAAATGTTGAGATCATATTATGTAGGTAGGATACGCGTTTCATTCTCTAACTAAGCTTCTTCAACCGAGTAGCAGCTGGTATGTTCTGGACATAAAACCCTCATAAGATAAGGGCAAAGACTTCTTTCTATATACTAGGCTGGTCCAAAAGTTTTTAGTTAACGGCTTGTCGTTTCGTCGTTTAGAGGCAAATTTTATTACCTTTGTAATATTATTTTGTTGAGACATGTTATTTTTAATGATCGATAAAAAAATAACGAAAAGTTGCTGGCTAATTATTTTTGGCCAAGGAGTTTGTAATAAAATTTGCCTTTAAATTATTCAAAAATTAAAACAATAGCATGTATAGCCCTTGGCTAAAAACTTTTGAAGCAGCCAACGTACTAGCGTGTAAGGGGTAATGTGGGTAGCAAAAATAATTTTCCTGTTGTGAGAAATGAATTTTGTTAAATCTGCCTGGCCAGCTTTTGTGTCAAGTGAATGTTTTGCGGTGACCAACATCCGTACCAGCGCCAGCGAACAGCAATATGGCCGGCCACGAGTCCATCAGAAGGGGCGTGAGGAACAGCAACGCAGCCAGCATGGCCGCCGGGCCCTGCACGCGCTGTCCGCGCCGCGTAGACAGCGCGTGCGCAGGCTGCCACGCGCAGACTAGCGCGCTGCATATCCATACTGTTGGCAAGGAAATTTCAGATTTTTTCAGCACCTACATTGCTTAGGATCATAAAAATATTTTAGTCAGAAAATGTGCCACTTTTCTACATATTCATGTTTGTCACGGTTAGTGATACTACCCACTTTTCTACATATTCATACTACCATAGACCAATATGTGATACTTATCATCATCATCATCACAGCCCATAACAGTCCACTGCAGGACTTCGGGCCTCTCCCACGAAAGGGGAGGTAATTGCCATAATCTCCACGCTTGGCAGGCGGGTTGGAGATCGCAGTGCAGTTGATGTAAATCTACCCAGAAAGATGCTGCTGCCCACCTTTCGGATTTGTCCCTTAGTCGCCTCTTACGACACCCACGGGAAGAGATGGGGTGGTGCTATTCTTTGAGGTGGCGGCACCACACACCATGTGATACTTATATCCCCCTTATATTCGTGACAAACGATCAGACAGCCTCCCTGATAGTAAGCGGTTAATGTTGATAATAACATTACGATTCATGCACGTTTCATGGAATAAAATGCGGAAGCGCAGATACGTTGTCAGTGTGAGGACTTAGATATACTTATCATTCACGCCGGAACCTGCCAATTATTGCTTGGCGGTATAAATAGATTGGTTGCAACCACGAGTAACTCAGGTTTGAACTCCACTCGGGCGGGACCCTGTACCTATGGTTTTCTTTTCTTATTCTACGTGTGCTTCGGATGACAGAGCCGGCGACTACTTGCTAGCAATAGTCATGCCACGTAGAATGCTCCTTGGGCAGCCCGACACAAAAGGTAATGAGCAGTTTTCCAATAGGTATCTAAAGCATTCCTAACCACTCACTAGATGGCGCCCCGACAATTTTGGTAATTGATAATCGCTTGGAATAGGTTCTTAGCAAACAGGATATAAACACTGGTTACGTGGTATTGGATAATATTGTATTTGTCAATAGTTTTCAACCATTTTAGAGGTTGTAATAATAATGAAACATAGCGCCAACTTCTATTAATATTCCTTTTTACTCTTCGTTCAACCTTTAACAGTTATGTTTATATTAATAAACATTTTATTTTTAAGTTTATTATTAGTTGGCTGTATGAAATCACTGCCACCATCATACAGATTATAAAAAGATTACCAAAATTGTAGGAGCGCCACCTATTGATGCTTTTTGAAACCAACTATCAATACCTACTGGAAAACTCCTCATTGATACTACACACGATTATATTGTTGATGAGTGAAAAATATATTCAAAATATTATTCATTCACTTGTTGCACTGGCCATCACCAGTTCCATTCTGGTGAAAGCGTAAGTTTAGCCGTAAACCAATGCTAGTGACAATGCAGATCTTTGGCAGAAATAACCAACCTATACAGTGCTGTGGGCCAATATTCGTATGTAAATACTTACACCGTTATTACTTGGCCGTGTGGTGTCCGGCAGAGTAGAATAGCACCAACCCCTTACACTCATGGGTGTCGCACAAGGCGACTAATGTTTTCGAGGCAAAAGATGAAGTGTCTTCGTAGTCTGGAAAATGGGCAGCAGCATTTTCCATTGTTATATTTAAACACTGCGATCACCAACCCGCCTGCCAAGCGTGGAGATTATGGCAATAACCTCCCCTTTCGTGGGAGAGGCCCTGAGTCCTGCAGTGGACTGTTACGGGCTGTGATGATGAAATACTTACAAGGCACCCCAGCAGCGAACATAGGCACTCTAACGCTTTCTTTGAAGAAGGCGACAGCAATCAGTGCGTCGGCGAGCACTTGCGTGACGGCCGCCGCGGCCGCCAGCCGCGCGCCGCGCACGCTCGGCGGCGCCGGCGCCGCGGCCTCCGGGGTCGCCGTTACTACCTGGAGGAGGAATCGACATCGTCATCATCTCGGCCACAGAACGTGGCAGGACATTGGGATTCCCAATGAGTGGCTTGCCGTGTTGTGTTCGGCTTGCCGCGTCCAGCATTACCTGTCCTCCTTATAGGTATTTTAAGTATAGCTAGTATATGCACATATATGTATATGTATATGGTGGGCGGAGGGGTCCTTTACACCCCCCTCGCCCCTGGCAGCAGCATTTTTTTTTGTCAGCCCGCTCTAGAAATGCTTAGAATTACTTAAGAAATAAATGTGCTTGGGCTTCACATAGCTCTATAATTTTTTTTAGGGTTCTGACCAATAGAGCCTACACTATTACTCACTGGTCGCGCATAAAGACGTAATTACAGTCAACTTATTTTATGAACTCAAATCGTCAATATTTACGATGAAATTTGTATTCTAGTGATAAGGTGTTGTACCTGTATTCTATCCCGATATTCCTTAACAACTGCATCGATATCTGTTGTGTCGTCTCCTGAAGAAAGCTCCCCGTCACTAATGGCTTCCACTTCTGATACAGCATCTTCTACGTCGATTGTTGTTATCTCCCTCACACTACTGGTGCTGGTCATCTGTTCTAACTCCTCACCAGGACCGCCAGCATACTCGTCCAGAAGGAGACATTCGCGTTCCTCGGTTTCTGTAAGGTTGTCAAAGGCGAATTAGGTACAGCTGTTCTCTAAGTGGAATTCAAGATATTGGAAAGATTTAGTTTAAAACCTTCTATTTTCTTGGCATGTTTGTTTCAATGTTCTGTGATTGGGATCAGAAATAGTGTATTACAGGATTATAGGATTTTAGAAGTGTTATTGCGGTCCGAGTGGGTAAGGATAAAGCTATACATGTTATTGTGGTCATTTATAATAATTTCCCGGATGAAGTAAGGATAATCATGTAATTTACCTTTGGCAGTCACTTTCGACTTTATGCTTTCCAGCGTTTTCGTATGTCGAATAGCCGACGGGATGAACCAAAGTCCTCGTTTGTTTTTGGCACCACTTCCTTTTGTACATCGAGACGTAGTTTCTCTTCCAAGTCGTTTATACTCCACATCTAAAACATTATTGATGGTATTGAAGATATTATAGACAGTTTCGTACAATGGTCCCTTGTCGGGCGCCATATAAAGTTTTGATTCAAGGCATAAAATATGAAGCTTGTTTGACACACTGCATAAACCCCTTAGAGCCGAAATACGGTCCATCGTTAAACCATTGTTCCTGGGTTTACATTTATGTAAATATAGTATTCAGTCAAAAACTATGATCTATTAAGTATACCTATATACGATTAAGTAGGTCGTTGATCAAATTGAAATATTATGAATGTGTAAGACATTTTACGACCTAATTAGGTAAGTACTTTTGATATCTTACCTCCTGCTTCAATCTGTTCCGTGGTTGGCACACATCGTAGTATTATAAAATAGAACGCCTGTATTGATATTCCTATCAAATGGCTTGCATTCATCAACGTTATCATGTGAGACAGCGGACAAGCGAAAGCCAGTATGGCTGCCAAACTTCCTGCAATAAAATACAACATATACCGAAATATTTCATTCAGGAATTAACTGAAGGTTCAAAGTCAATGGGAGATTTTCCAAGAGTCGATTAAAAATAAAATATTGTTCAAATAATTAGTTGATTTAACACGATTCTCAAAAATAAATCAAAACGAGACCATTAGATGTATTAAAATGTAGACATATTGCGTTTTTTTCTCAGAAAAGGCACTAAAACTTAGTATCTTTTCACGAAATACCTGTAGCGACATCTATCGCTCCACTAGGGAAACTCAACGATACTCACATTACGAGTACACGAACACAAGGTTGGCAAGCATTCGCACGTAGATGGCGCTAACAATTCTACATCGCGCTAGAGAAATGTGCCAACTTCCACGGCATATATACAACTTCCGACGATCAACTGTCTAGCCCTTGGTCCCCTGGTCACAACACCCGGCCAGGTGGGTAATTACCCTTTTCTACCTTCTCACCATCTTCGCTTGCCAACAATGGCGGCTACCATTATCCCTGCACCGTCAAATACCTTTCCTAGTAACTTCGGTTTTGCCGAACTACACTTTCTATTTTTTTAAGTAGCTGTCTAAAAATCCCCCATTGGTAAAATAAATACAAATTGCTTGAAAATACAAACCAGCTGTAAAAACGGCTAATACTGGACTCCCTGTGGTCGTGCTCTCATACGTCATAGACCGAGTCAGCACCTTCCACTCGGGTGATGCGAGTTCGACAAGGACAGTGAACAGCAGAGGGCAGATCTCCGTGAGAGCAAGAGAGATGCCGGCTACTGTCACCGCTGCCAAAAGAGGGCAGACCCAACCTGCTGATTTGGCCTCCAATAGAGATGTCACTGGTAAAGTTGCGTCGATACTGTTCCTAGAAAGACATGCAATTTATATGTATCATTTCCTCTATGGGCCTCTATATCCTATATAGGAAGGGTTTTGGAAATACTTACCCCTTTAACATATTTGAATAAAGGAAACATAACACCGAGAGAATAACCGCCGGCAATCCAATCATTAGAAAGAGATATTTTCGTAGAGATTCGCTTTTTGCTTTGGGCGGTAACATTACGCTGAAGGCATAAGAAATTGGTGCACCTGCTGTGAACAGCTGAAACAATAATAATTAAGCAGTTGCATTGAGTTCGATTAAGTTTCAATTTAATTGGATGTTCTCATACACACCTCGTAGATAGTGATGGGTATAGGCATGTTTATATCGGCTATATCCAAATTAATCAAACCCACAATCGCGAAAAATTGACTGTAAATATAGAGTAGAACCAGCAGCAAGAATGTGAACATCAAACTTTCCTGAAAATGAGAATAAGTCATTAATCGACTAATACATAAGCTTTGTATGTGTTTCCTTTTGAAATTTAGGTACTATGTTGTTGCAATAAAGAGTTTACATACATACATACATAACTCAATGCTTAGAGAACGATTTAACAAAAGACCATTAGACTCACCTCCAGTCCGCACATGAACATAGCGCAGACCAGCATCACCACCGTGACGCCCATCACGTCCGGCCAAGGCTCCCCCAGGGCTTTGGTCTCATATCCAAAGAGCCACTTCCTAGTCCTGCCGCCGGTGACGTGGTCTGCAGTGGCGCTGAGGATCCTCGCGCATATGGCCACAGCCACCAGGTGGGCGAGGAAGTTCATCCACATAGCCATGTAGTCGGCGAAGGAGCGAAGGTTGCGTTCTCGGCGGCCGCGACTCGTCTTCGGCGGGGGCAGGATGTCGGCCAGCTTCTTTAGGTCCACGTTTATGAGGACTGAAATAATGACGTTGTCTCTTTAGTGTATTGTAAGTTCTAGGTAGAATATTCTAGTTTTGACTTTTAAATTTAAACGCCGATACTAGAAGAGTGGTGTTATAAGTTTGACGTATGAGGATCTGTGTGTCAGCCTGTGGCATCGTATCTCCCTAACGAATTTCGATTTGGTTTTATTTGAAAGGCACATTAATCGGGATAGTTCTTAGTTTTGTTTTATAAAAATCGGTTTAGCAGTCTAGGAAATATTTGAGTAGGTATAATATACACTTTGTCGGGGTTTCCCGACATTTGTCAGTTATTAGGTACTTTACATTTTGATGTCAGTTCTTCGGATCTCTGATGAGCTGACTTAGGTACATTTATTAAAACTACCACTACCAATCATGTGATACTTCCTTGCCCGACCATGGAAGCTTAGCGAAAAAGCTTTTGGTGGTACAAAATCAACCTGAATTATTACTATTTTGTACCACAAAAATCAGAATTTATATCTATCTAGTTTCAGAGATCAGCTGGCCGAGACGAAAGATCTAGAGTCTCCGTAGGATGTAAAATGGGCAGTAGCATTTTCCATTGTTAAGTTTATAAAACTGCTATCTCCAACCCGCCTGCTAAGCATGGAGATTATGCAATGACCTCCTGTTGATAATTTTATATCATTTATTGTTTTTTTTTATTTATTTATTTAGAAACCAACAGTCATTTACACACATAGTACATTTCACTAGATAATCAATTAGACCTAAAGTTTCCTATTTTATTTGCAAAATTTGATATTTAATAAGCTAACTGTTGCGACTGATAACAATGTTAAGTACATACATTAACCATTACAATTTTGTTAATAAATGCTACAATGCTTACATTAACAATTTGTGCCTTAATTTGTTTTTGTACTGCAACAAATCGTTCGCAAAGATGTCGATATCATTAAGCGAAACATTATAACACCGTGCGGTTCTTCTGATAAATGAATTTCTTGCATAGTTTGTGGTACAGTGCTCAATATAGAATGTGTCTTTAGAACGTGAGGAGATGAGTGGTATCTTAAAGTTAATTTGTTCAAGAAGAGGAGAAGAATCTATGTCACTGTTAACAATTTTAAATAAAAATACCGATTCTAGGTACGACCTGCGACTTTGCAAAGTAGGTAAGTTATGTCTCTTTGCCGAATCACTGTATGACTGAAAGCTGTGACCTCCACGATAATCTAAAGATTTCAGAAACTTGTTCTGAACTTTTTGCAGACGGGCGATATGAACAGCATACTGAGGGTTCCATACCACACTGGCAAATTCCAAGTGGCTTCGTACGAATGAATAGTAAAGAATTTTTAGCGTGTCAGTACATCTGAACGGTTTGGAAAGGCGGAGGATAAGGCCTAGTTGTTTAAAAGCCTTCTCTAAAATTGTGTCAATATGGAAATTATAATGGAGCTTATGATCTAAAATAACACCTAAATCCCTAACTTTATCCACCCTATTCAGTCCGTCGTCCGAAATCTTATAGTTGTATGTGATTGGGTTATGTTTTCGAGAGAAGCTAATTACATGACACTTAGATGCATTTAGAATAAGTTTATTTTCCTTGCAATATTGATTAAAACTATATATATCAGATTGCAGCCGCAGGCAGTCGACCATCGAACTGATAATTTTAAAGATTTTTATATCATCCGCATACATTAAGTAGCACGAATTGAGGAGAGATTCACCAACGTCATTTATGTACAATAAAAAGAGAAATGGTCCAAGATGAGAACCTTGTGGCACCCCGGAAAGTATAGGCAAAAATTGTGACATAAAACCCTTCAGTGACACAGCCTGACTACGATTATTAAGGTAGGATTTGACCCATCTATAAAGATCGCCATGTATCCCGACGTCCAATAACTTTTTCAAAAGAGTTTTGTGATCGATCTTATCAAACTCCTTCGAGAAGTCAGTATATATAGCGTCTACCTGACAACCGGCATCCAATGCGTTAGTTATAAATTCTGTGTATGTCACCAAGTTGGTGTCGACACCACGACCGCGAAAGAAACCATGCTGCTGACCCGACACATGTCGACCAAGAATAGAAGTGAGTTCTGAAGTTACAAATAATTCTAGTAATTTTCCGAAAATACATAACTTCGATATCGGCCTATATTGTTTAATATCGCTTTTATCACCTCCCTTAAAAATAGGGGTAAAGGCCTTGCCACATACAAAGCTCGGCGCGAGCGCGGCGCGTTATTTGCTAGGCAACCATCGCGCCGCGCGATGGTTGCCTAGCAAATAACGCGCCGCGCGATGGTTGCCTAGCAAATATCGCACCGCGCTCACGCCGCGCTCGCGCCGAGCTTTGTATGTGGCAAGGCCTTAATTATGGCTTTTTTCCATATGTCGGGAAAGCAACCAAACCAAAGCAAGTGGAATGGATAATTCTTTCGCGCAGGCTCTAACAAAAATCGGATTAATTCCATCATGGCCTGAACCTTTGTTTACATTTATATTTTCAAGAAGTTTGGCGACCTGACAGACGGAAATCCGAATTGATGAGACACTATAGGGCGAGTCCTCATTTAGTACAAAGTTGTCACTACTGATTTGAATATCAAGAGGTGTGCTAAAGACAGAGTTAAAATAGTTATTAAAACTATTACAAATAGACTCGTACCCTGTAGATGTCAAACTCTCAAAGGTCATCTTATCTGGTACCGAGTTCGAGGAAAATTTTGATTTTATGAAAGTCCAAAAGAATTTTGGTGATTGGGATATATTTAACTCAGCATAGTCAATATACGTCTTGTAGCATTGTCTCTCTAAGGTCAGTACACGCTTTCTTAAAAATTGAAATGTTTGGTAGTCAAGTGGATTTCCATAAATTTTCCATTTCTTATGTGCACGACGCTTTTCACGAATTAATTTTATTAAACCTCGCGAGTACCATGGCGGAAAACTACCATTAGAGTTTACAGTACGACATGGGATATTTTTGTCTAATATATAATTAATTTTTAAATAAAAGTAAGTATGTAAGTTATGACGATGTATGTATAATACTATAAATAAATAAATATAAATATTTCGTGAGAGAGGCCCTAAGTCCTGCAGCGGACCGTTATGGGCTCTGATGATGATGACTTACTAGATTAACGATATAAACAATGTCGAGTACGCTTACTGGCAAGCGTTTTGAGGGCGGCGAGCAGCATAATGGCTGGCACGACGCAGTAGCCGGCCTCAGCGGCGGCCTGTGGCGCCAGCAGCAGCGCGCCGATCATGAGCCGCGCGCCCACCGCGCCGCCGCCGCCGCCGCCGCCACCCAGCGCGCTCAGCAGGCCACTCATCTTGATGCGGTTACACATTGACGGGCTGCGGAAACGGAAATTTTTTCAAGGTTTTCGGTAGAACTCAGTGTCATTATGGGCCATCCCTCCTCTTCTCCTTGCGTCGTTTACCCCTGTTAAGGGTCGTGATCCCCTGCGCCTCATGCCCGCTAATTTACTAATGGATAGTTTAAATTGTAATTGTGCACTCAATGGCAGTTTTACGTGGTTTTGATATTCCGCTACATATACAATTGTCGTTAAGCTACGATTGCGATCCAATTCAATTCAGCCAAGTAAATTAGCAGACTCGATTACGCCTATTCACTTCACTTAGTATGTAGTTCACAAAAATTTGTAAGCGATCATTGTAACTAATATGCATTTATCTACATGAATATTTATAAAAGTAAATCTTAGATAACGCCAGTTCTCTTCTGAGCGTTTATTTACAAACAGAGATGACATGGATAACAGTAATCGAGAGAAAAGAAACGGCTCTATTACATAGTTAAGGAAGCTTGAAGCATCTAATCATAATAACAGGGCACAGCATTGGACGTCCATGTTTTAATGTTACAAATTATGTTCCAGTTCTATGTGGTGGAATAATCACGCAATTGGATTGTGGTGGAAAAACAATGAATGTAAAACTCACCATGTTTGTCGAGAAATTTTCAGAAGGCGATGGAGAAATGTAGCCTGTTTTGGTTGCTAGGCACTTCTCTGTGCCCCTATAGTGTATGTTCAATGTTCAGTACTAGTATTTACAGTACAATGCACTAATTTCTACGAATATTCCTCTAGGGTTTTCGAAACATTGCTTCGATCGTGTGTAAATAAGGTCGGGTTTCCATGTTAATGCGCCAATGTTGAAGAGTGTGGGCGTATAGCGACCTCTCTTTTTTTCTACGCTCAATCGATATAGCGTCTGTCGCTCAGGTGTCTAGGGTGTCTACAATATGGAATGGAATATTTTCCAGATAGTAAAATTATCGTACTTTGATTTTTGTCTGGATAGGTATTGAGATAATTCATAACTTCTTGTAGTAACTATCCATCCATAGCAATTACTTTACTCACATATTTAATAATATCAATTTGTATGTAATTAATTAGGTAGGTTACTTACTCAGGGTTAAAATTAACGTTATTCAAACAACGAAAGGATTGCTATGTATTTAATTTAAAAAAAGGTAGGAATATATTTTCTTTTTTTAAGTATATTAATTACGCATTAGGCATCTATATTACCTACTTAGGTAATTAAGCATTTATTACGACAACATTGTAGGTACTTACATAATTTCTTACAATATGCTTTCTATAAATGTATCTATATTGTATCTAACTAAAATGTGGCCACCATATAGGAAGTGACTCGATAAGGTTTCATTCTTACCTAAGTGCAATGGGTATTCGGTTTCATCGTAAATACTTTGTGTTTCTATTAAACACCGTTCACCAATTGTGGACCAAAATTGTCTAAATTCGTCTCAAAAATGCGTTATTTTGTTGTATGTATCAAATAGTATAGTAGATGTCAAGATAATGTCACTTATCAGGTTATCCATCAACACCCATTTCGAACGTAGGTATTGTACTCTCGGATCCGACAGGACTGTACAGTCTCGTGGTGTCAATATGGGTTTCAGCCGGAATGTAGGACCCCGTATTTGCCCTGAGAACTCTAATGTAGGGATACATATCAAAGAACACGCCCCTGCATTTCCTGTTTCCTTATATGCAGAACGCCTTTACCCTCGTGAGATGATCTGGTGGGCGTTCCGGTCGAAGTCGGGACTTGAGGCCTATATTGACATTATCCGATTCTATAGTTAGGACTGTAGCTGTTAGAGAGACCCCCGTTCCCAATTACCGTTGGGGTAGATCACGGCTCTGTGCTGAGCCCACTTTTGTTCAGTATGACATTAGACGTACTGTCAGACAGCATCCAAGAATATCATGAGCAACCTCCAGGGCTGCTCATGTATGCTGACGATATCGCGTAGACATACTCTGTCAAGGAGCGTCTAGTCTAGCGAAAAAGTCACTTGAAAGCGACGGTCTATCAGCTAAATGTAGCTAAGACATAGAGGACATAATGGCCTGCAACAGTAGGCACAGATCCCTTATCCGTTCGCATAGGCGAAGATGAACGGTACGAATTGGTACATAGCGCAATCGGGGAAATCGACAGCGATGTCAAAGCCTGGCTTGGGCTTGAGGCAGGAGGTGACGGGTGTCATTTGTGATCCCCAAAATGCAGATAAAGCTGAAGGGACAAGTCCCTCTAGCTAGATTATCCGCCTGCCCCTTGCCAAGATTTGTTATCAAGAGATATGTGTGTTACTTAAATATATCACCAGGACAAAGGTTAATGCAATTACGTAGTGACTCAGATTGACTCAATTCCTGTAATATTCGCGGATGAATTAGGTTGGTATCTACATACTGCAGTATAAGAGGATTAGTCATTAATTGGGTGTTGAGTTTCACTAATTCAGTATCGCGACGGCGATGAGAAATGAAGGAGCACAGTAACGTACTTTCTGGGCCCTAGTCCTAGCCCCAGGAACAATGTAAGATTAATCGTTACAAAACAAAGTCGCTTTCCGTCATCTGTCCGTCTATATATATACTTATGTAGGCTTAGATCTTTTAAACCACGCAACAGATTTTAAAGCGGTTTTCATTACTAGATAGAGTGATTCCAGAGAAAGGATTATACGTATAGTTCAATATTGTTTTGTGTAAGACACCACGCGAACAAAGTCGCGCCGGGCCAGCTAGTTTAAATATAATTCAAAATATATTAATGAAAGCGTAAAACTTACGTTGACTTAAAATGTCTTTGAACACTGTGTGATATAGACACATGAGCAACAATTCTGCTCGTCTATAACCTAAATAAATAAAAGTGGAGATTTTTTGTAGCCCAATGGCTAGTGGGTCCGACTCGTCAGCCAGAGGTGAATATTGACTTCGATCGCCAATGTCGCCATGCATCTACCAATGATTTTTTCTGAGTAGTATACCTACATTAGTTGAACACTAACCGATGCTCCACTGTAATTACCTATCTGCCAAATCCTGGGGCATGTGTTAAGGCAGACCTCGGCCCATAGTGCGCGGGAGCACAACTGGGATATTGCCGCTTATGAACGCTTAATGAAGTTTAGCTTTTAATCGATACCGTATTTATATATATTGTCTAATAATTAGCATGAAGTACAAAATTAAGAACATGCTCATTTCGGTTGCTCTTTTGAAAATATGTATTTTATAGTCAGAAGTTTGACTGCCGACAAGGTGAAAAGGTGAAAGGCAAGGACATCCATATAGTGTTTTAAGACAGGTAGGGCATAGCGGGGTATCCCGTTCGAATAGGAGCCGCCCGACTGGGGAAGTACCTCCACCTTACAGAATACCGCAGCTAAACCTACAAGTCTTAACAATTTATCATGATAAACAAGCGTTCTACATTCGAAATCTAGTGTTTCAATTATCTCTTAGTATTATTTTGTGAAGAAATTGTATATAGTTTCATAGTTGTTTTATATTGTAAAGTGTTTGTATTTGTCTAAAATGAATCTGCTAAACCGTTTATCATCATTATCATTATGTTTGATAAAAATAAATTTCTCATTTCTATTTATATCCTAACTTCTCGGCATTGCGCTGTAGTATTGATAAATATAGTCGAGAAAGACGGAACGCCTTGAGTTCCATTGTGACGATTGTTATTCGAGATACCAGCACGTCAGTTTGATATGAAGATGTAGAACAGCTTATCGTGTCTATGAATAGAAGCTTTGTTCCGACTTAATTAAATTATCAAGGAATGAATATTTTATTTCTTGGACTCATATTTTATCTCGAATGAAACCAAGTGTCATCTTTTCATACAAAAGAGCTCAGCGCGAGCGACGCCTCCGTTGATGTATTTTATATGAATGTGGTTAAAGTATATAGGTATACCAGTTTTCTATTCCTCTAATTTAGAGTGCGGTTAAAGAGTTAAACGTTAGTGTTATTGTTATACACAGGTACATACATAAATAAATGGTTTATACAGTATTAGTCTGGCATGCCTGATCACGCCTGCTAACATGATCAGAATTATGTTGGAGCTTTACCCGTACTAAAATCAATTATATCCCAACCCATATTGTTTTTAATGTAAAAAAGTTATAAAAACTTGTCTTATCTTAGAAGATAATAGAGGGAGATAGTTAGAACTCACGTGTATTTTAATCATAATCTTGGGTACGCAAAAGCTTCTAACTCTACACATATAATACAATCTTAGCCATCTTAATCTTGTGTAGAGCTAAGCTGTAAGCCCTAAATCAACACACATTACATCTGGTTCCTTTCTATAATCAATTGATTCATTAATTACATAGTAATAAATTTGATATGAACAAAAACATTTTTTGGTTTTGTTGCCTTATTTCCATATCGGATTGCCAGGCGCCTCTGTAAAGCCGGGTAGAGTCCGCGGCTTTTTGACTGTCTGTCCGTCCAATTAGACCATCCCACTATTTGTCAGGTTTTATCGACCCTGTCACACAAATATTTTTCGAACTAATTTATATTTCTGCGTTCATTTTGTAATAACATTCTTGCGTACCAAGGTATTTCATTCCAGCACGTTCCGTCCAGCTTACGAATTAAATCTAGATCTAGTGAACCAATTTTCACAACGATTTAAAAAATTTAAATAGAAAGCCGGTTATCAATTTAAGATTTCCTAAATAGGAGAAAAATAACTTTAGTCAATCCTATAGCCACAGAGCAGTTGCATTACACTCTCGCTATAATGTGCACTTTACTTAATTGAAAAATCACTTGTTGCGTTGCATGAATGAAGCTGGGAAGAAAGTGTGGGCGCTCGCTCCCCGTATAAAGTGGCGGGAACACGGCGAACAGCCGGCACAACCGGCTGCAAATATCAAGGGAACAGTTGCTATCCCGGCGTTCTGGCGGGAAATAGACGCAAAGAAAGCGCGGAAATAAAATTACCTACATAAACCCACTTTTTCTAAAATAAAATAAAATATTTCCAGTAAGATAATTCGATTTTTGGTTTAATTGAATTATTGACGAGTTTCAAAATGAAAATCTGCTGCGGTTATTTAGTGATTGCTCTACTGTTGTGCTTTGTACTCGCCGCTGAAGCACATCCAGTTAAAGGGAGAAACATCGACTACGTAAGTGTAAAATATACCACATAATGTTATTATTAGTTATCCTAACAGTAGTATAAAATTAAATAATTAATAGTTCAGGTTTTTTTGCTAAATTAATCTCTCCGTTATACCTATTTTTCAAGAAATAGAAGAAAATACTGTATTAATTGCCTAGGGAGACAGACATATGGTCCACCTGATGGAAATCGCCAACCGTCGTCCAGGACATTAGCAAGCTAAGAAGTGGAAGCGGTGGCGGCCTTTGACGTAGCTGTGGAAATTTTTTTACAATTTCTGTTAACAAATTTCCACAGCGCCATTTAGCTCCAAAGTAAGCACAGCTTTTGTTAGGGTTGTCAGACGACTGATAAACTATGTATATACTTTTTTAAATACACACCTAGAACTAGTAACAAAAAATAAAATTCATCACTGAGGTCGTCCTGACACATGCCTTTTGATATTTTTTTTCTCTATGTGTTGAATACCTTTGGGTCCGTCTGAAAACCAGCGCTGTGCTTTAAGATCATTATAAATTTAAGAGTAACTCCTATTGGTGGAGCCAATTGCCAACTCTCTCTTGTCCGCCAACCTCTTCATCTCTTCATAATTACTTTTTCCTTCCGTTATTTTTTACTTACTGCAAAATACTTACTTTCAGTGCTTTATATTGCAACTTTTTAACCCCTACTTCAAAAAGAGTATTATAAGTCGGACCTGTGCATCTGTTATTTTTGTGTCATTGTAATCCCCGAACTATTTAAACGACGCGGTTTGCTTTATTTGAAAATCCAGTTTAACGGTGATGTTTCATTAAAATCTGTTCAGTAGTTTGGGAAATATTCGATCAATAACCACTATAAGTGAACCATCTCGATGGTGTAGCTTGGGAAACTTCAGAGTATACTAGACTTTGAAGACATTCAAAGTGGTCTTTTAGGTTATTAAAAGTGATTGCATCTATGTGCAGCGAGCGTCGGTGGCCTAATGATTTGCGGGTCCGACTCGGAAGCGAGAGGTACCAGTTTCGATCCCCAGTGCCGCCATGTACCTATTACTTTTTCTCAGTTATAGTATATTAGTTGTTTGTTATCACACGAGCATATGTATACACCTTGGTATCAAGACTTGATTTAGGCCCCTGTATATTATAACAGTCAACTAGCACTCATAGAACAAGCTTAGCTTTGTTTGCATCTAGATTTCGAGTGAATTTTTTCAAGAAAGCAGGCATAGATTTATTATACATATTGCTCCCCTGAAAGCATATATTGCGCCATCAAAACCTTTACGGTTTTCACCTGTGAACAGTTCAAAACTCTCCCACGGGAGTTATGGTAAATTTTTCGGTACATAAAGTACTTTATGGCATTCGACTAGACTATAACTTCATATAGTAAAAGTATTTTCGAAATTGGTTCAGCCTGCTTCATAATCTAGTAATACCCAGACTCGGAACATAAATTAAAATTAATTGGTAATCGAACCCGGACTTCTGCGTTGCATAACAAACCTGCGTATTACCCTCTGAACCGAAAGTGGGCGAGACGAATGCATAGTTTTACAACTATATAAACATCTTCTTGATGTCAATATCCCGGGTGCTCTCCCGCGCGAGGGTACGGGGTCCACCTTGATATGATCCAGGATTTGGCAGATCAGGTTACAGTGGAGCGACTACCATCTGACTTCCGTGACCAGGCGAACCTGACCACATTGGTACCTACGTTGATCATTCAGTCGTAGGTTACCTTACGATATTTTCCCTCACTACATCGGTTAGTGTTCAACTAGTGTGGGTAAGTTAAAAAAAATAATTGGTGCATGGCAGCACTAGGGATCGAACTAAGGACCGCTTGCTTACGAATCGGATCCGGTAGCTATTAGGCCATCGACGCACCGGAAATCTTTATAATGATTTTACCTATGAAATAGCATGTGAAGTCATATTTTTATTATTTTACGTGCCTCGATCTTTTTTTCAGAGAGTCTAATTTTGACGTTTTATCGTCTTATTTTCTATAGTAACCAGTAAATCCATCATCACATTCCATAACAGTTCACTGCAGGACTTAGTGCCTCTCCTACGAAAGGGGAGGACATTGCCATAATCTCCACGCTTGGCGCACTGTTATAAATATTACGACGGAAAACGCTGCTGCCCATTTTCCAGCCTACGGAGACTCTAGCTAGATCTTTTGCCTCGAAAACACTGGTCGCCTTGTACGACACCCAAGAGTGTGAGGGGTTGATGCTAGAGTAGAAACTCTGCCAGACACCACATGGCCAAAGCAACCCATGCGTAGTATGAATTGTGTATAACACCTAGAGATTTCGATATGATTTCTTCCCAGATGGAGGCGCTACGGCGAATGAAGCAGATCCCGCAGTGGCACTGCATGCGCTACAGACGGTTCCACCTGCATGGCCATTGCAGCCGCTGGTGGCAGATGAGAAGAACATGAAAGGAAACGAATCCCCGACCAACGTTCAGAAAAGCGGCGCGTCCCAGAGCATTCCTCAACATCTTTAAACTCTGATGTTATTAAGATTTTAGTAGCTAGTATCTATTTTTTATGAGAGAGGGAGAGAAACGAGCGTACAGGGCCTCAAGTCCGATATTTTTAGTTATCTCACAATTCAATTGTGATTCGATTACTGGTGACAAATTGGGTATTCTGCAAAAACTTCTAGGTGAGCCCAATTAAGTTGTAATCGAGTCGACTCTAAATCGACGCTCTCCTTGCTGTTGCCTTCTAAAATATTCCTACCAAAAGACTGAACGTGAAACTTGCACGATTGGTTTACTTTACCTTATTTATTTTCCACTTTTTTATTTGATTTAAATTAAATTGTCCGTAATGAAGATCCTTGTCAAATAAGTGGAGAATACCGTTTTATCACACAACCGAATCGAGCTGTGATTGTAACACTTTTTTAGTAGCAGAATACCAAAAACGTATCAAACTGCAATTGAGCTGCGGTTGCGATCCAATTCAATCGAGCCATAGTAAATTTGCGGACTCGAGGCCCAGGTCATCTGATGGAAAGTGATCACCACCCATAGACACACCCGCAACCGGGGACTCGCGAATGCGGTGCCGGCGTTAAAGGAATTCATTGTAACAATGGATTGGAAACACTGCTGCCCTAAAGCTCGAATCGACACGTGGTCGGACGAGACAGGAATTATTTTTTACTACTAAACGGTTAGTTGTAAGGAAGAATAAAACTTCCGAGTTGTTTTATATAAGTGTACGGCACATAAACTTATTCGTAGAACCAAAGTTTAACAATCATTCCATTACTATACTTACTTACATTAGACTACAACCAAATTGAATTACAATAAAATTAAATAACATTTTAAATTTATAATAAGTATTGATTATGATAAAGTAGTATATCGACTTAATAGAAATAAAACAAGAATATCATGCACAACGTTTAATCTTTGTATTATTTACACACGAAATAAATGATCTTGCTAAGTGCATAACGCAGTGTAGACAACGTGAAAACCGTGAGTACCTACATAGATAGCCCATGCGAGACCGCCCGAGCCCTAACTGCCGTCTTCCTGTAAGCAGAAACTGGGCCGCTTCCAGAGTTTACTGGACTACAAACTCTACAACCGGTGATTCGACCGATGTCGCAATAATTGAGTCATATAATATGTCAACATTAGTTCAGTATGCCACTACGACGCCACCCGAAATGTTAAACGAATTCAGTGCACTCGTTGAGTAAACACGTACATTTAATTGGACCACATTTTATTTTAATTGGACAGCAAGCTGACACCTTGTTATTAAGTGACGCTTTATAAATGTGAATTTCAGTTCACACCACACAAACAATAAGAAACTGTAATTGGTGTCATATTTAAATATTAATACTTAAATTATGGCCACGATACAAACTTAGTACAATAGCTTTGATGTAGAATTCCCAGCTCTCAAGTTTCCTTGGTCTGTGCCAATTAAGATTGCTCGTCCTCTCGTGGGAGTAGGCCCATAATTCCTTGGCTGTTCACGCAAGAAGTTGTTAAGATTCTCGTACGATTCTCTAGTTTGTGGCTGTAGGACATCGACCCTTCTCTTCCCTTGTTCCATCCATACATTGCTGGCGAAACGGATGGTGAAATAGAAGATGAGCTCAACAAAACTGAGTAGACTGGCTCCGAGAAATAGGCCCGTAGTTCCACCAATGGATACTGAAATATTAAATCATATAAAAATATCAGAGACTTCACATTTAATCTAACTACTTTATGTAGACTGAAAATGCTTCTTTCTTACCCACTAAGTCCAGTTGGCTTCTTACAACATTGCGCTTGAATCTTTCCGAGGGCATTTGTGCTAATACAACTTCAACCGTACTTTTCTTTTTTTCTTTTCGATTTCTAAAATAACAATTATTTATTAGTATTCATAAACTGTTGTAAAGAGCTTCGGTGGCCGAGCGGTTAGAGTATGCAACTCGTAAGCCAGAGGTCCCGGGTTCGAATTCCGCTCCGGCCATGTACCAATGACTGTTTTCTGAGTTACGTACATTAGTTGAATACTAACCGATGCTCTTACGGTGAGGGAAAACATCGTGATGAAACCTGCACATTCAGGCGACTGGATGTGTAACCATGATCCAATCTGGTCAGGTTCCCCTGGTAGCAGGGTCATGGAGGTCAGATGGCAGTCGCTCCACTGTAATTACCTGATCGGCCGAATCCTGGATCATGGTCAAGGCGGACCCCGGGCCCTCGTGCGCGAGAGCACAACCGGGACATTAACACCTAGATGATTTTTTTTTATAAACTGTTGTAAATTGTTGGCATTTTTTTGGAAGTAGTACTTCGGGGCTTACTTAGGAGCGGCCCCCTCTACACGAAGTAAGCCGGTTTAGGACGGGTCGGCAGATGAGCGTATTGTGCTCCCACAATGTAGTAAACTCTAAGTAATATTGTGCCTAAAGCTCTGACTCAGACTACTTAGACTATCCTAAATTATCTGACTCGCGCGCGAAAAAAATTTGACTCGCGCGTTTGGTTCCGTGTATATTCCGTGTTTCTCACTCACTTGATAGACACATCCTTGATGACGGTGACCTCGGTCTCGCCACAGGCCGGGATGCAGCCGCAGACGAGCCCCGGGCGGCGCGCCCAGGCTGGCTTCAGGGTAGTGAAGTGGCCAGATTGGGCATGCAGACACGCCAACCCCGATATGTTGCATTGGTGCTCTAAGGCTAAATTCATCAATTACGTATTCATTCGCTGACATAATGTTTCGAAAGTTACAAAATAACCTCTCGAACAATGCATACTTTCACAGTACGCTCCGTTAACTAAGTACTTAAGTTTTACATAAAAACTTAATATTCGTAGTTTGTGGAATTATACAGTGTGTGGCCTAGAACCAAATATCAAAAACGGAGGCTCTATAGGTCACCAGTAATTGAATTGTTACGGTCATAACTAATTAAAACTGAAACTTAACTTTTTGTTTTTTAATAACAAACTTAATCGTGAATTCAATGTAATGCAAACAAAACAATGGTTCCGCTAAAGTCGATCAAGTCGATTCTGCATCGTACTTATTCGGAGCTACTCAGAACGTCTCGTTGACATATTATGAATTGAGTCGGCTGATATTATCTTATGTCCTGTACCACGACATTGACAATGTTAGCAATAATATCGTTTTGCAATAACCACTGATTATGAATCGTAAGTTTAAATTCTTATTGTGTGTAATGCATGGGTTTTGGTTAACTAGAATCTATTCAGAAAAAATACCAATACTCTAGACAGTATCTATTTTCAATATTAGCCTCGGTTCTAGGTTTTTGTTACCGTTCCCGGTGTATGTTATTTTTGAATGCTATGACTAACAATTATGAGCTATTTAGTCCTATTATAATCCTATCATATTAAGAATATAATATATGAAATCCCATTCGTCCCATTTTGTAGTCAAAATTCGTAGCTAGCTACGTACTGGAAATAAAATATGGGAATTTTTAATGGTTTTTCATGTTTCATTTAGTAGCTAGCTTCTTAGTTGAATTTCGTAATTGAAAAGTAAATATTCTTCTTTCATCTAGATGTAGAAATAGCAATCCAAGTAAGTAACGTCATAATAAACGACTATCGTTTAGCTGAATGACCTTTCAGTTCCACTTAATATAGATTAAGTGGAACTGAAAACTATAAAACCAAGTCGCTTTCCACCGTTCGTCTCTATGTATCTATGTACGATTAGATCTTCTAAACTACGCAATGGATTTTAATGCGGTTTTCAACATTAGGTAGCATTTAAGATGAAGGTTTAGGGATAAAGTAGGTGTACGCGAACGAGGTCGCGCCGGGTCCGCTAATACTTAATATGTTAAAACGACACCGCATATACTTTAGCGAATACGTCCTTTTGCGCCGCATGAAACTACTTACGAGTGTCTAGCATAAAATGGTCGTTGCATTGGCAGATATCCATCTGTGCGCGTTTCCTACAGAGCACAGTGCACGCACTGAACGAGTAGTGAGGGTACAGCGCCCCTTCCTCGTTTTCCGAACGAAACTTGCATGCTCGCTGTTCCACTGTGTTATGAACTAGCAGAGGGTCGTTGTCTATGTTGCGTACTGCCAACCGGCGTCTGGAAAGTTTTAATCACATGTAATGGAAATTGACAGTTATAAAGACAGAAGGTTTTTTTTTCAATGAAGGTATGATAACCTCATAATCTTCAGCATAGGGGTGTGGTAAGATTATATTAATCGTGGCTACATCTAAATTTACAATCTTTTCTCCTGGGGTCCTGCACTTCAACTTAATGCTTTGGTTATAGTCCACGCCTCACAATAAATACCTACTATTGAACTCGACATCTACGGCGTGGATAAAGGTTTAATAAAAACTGATGAACTTACTGATAATTATATCCGATGTTTATCTTCATGGTATATGACTGGATCGTAGTAATTGTTGGAATCTCATCGGGACCCAGCGTGTACATCTAGTTTTAATTTAAAACCGTTAATATTTTTATCAACAATCATTCAAGCGGTACCAGTTTTGACTCCGCTGTTGGCTGTGCGGTAATTTAACTATGAAAATTTATAAATATACGGCTTTTTGACACCTAGTCACCAATTTCCAATGTCCCCGACCAGTCTGGTGCAATAGCCTGCAGAATTTTTCTTGACTCGGCTCGGATGCAAACGTGCCTCGTGCGTAATTACAAACATAGTACACTAGTGTCCTAATGTACTATCGCGTCATAAAGTTCTTCCATTGCATTCAAATTAAATTAGGAATATGCATGGATATATAAGTATAAAGATATGCTTTACCGAACAAATAACTCTCACCGTTACCATATTAAATAAAATGGCGCAGTCTCTTGTGCCACAAACTTATTTGACCCGGTGACAGCGTCGCTGTTGTTGGCAATGACATAAAATTTCAATATGGCAACATTTAGTTCCAGTTTTGGCCACCGGTTTGTGGCACTGAAATAGACGTCAATCATCAATCTCGCCAAGGCGCCAGACAAAACATTGTGAATGAGTACAAAATTATTGTAACGTAATACCTAAAATATAAATTTCTAAACAGTCATAATTGGGATTTGTCAATTACAAATCCAACCTTTAATATTTATCATTTTACCTCTTTTAAAATTATGCCACTTTTGTGGTTGTAGACTTCTTTAACGATTTAACACATTTACAACAAGTTTTTATTGAAATGTTGACTGCTTTGAAGCTTCATTACATAACGATATTACTGTTATTGATTAATTTGTATACTCGTCTGTTATCTGTTTTTATTAATAATAATATCACTTCCGCGAAAACAAAAACAATGTCATTATGCCGCCGGTGCAAAGTCACATCGTGCGCATATATGTAAGACGGCCAAATAAAAAATAAGCACATGGCGTGCATTGAATTTGATTGAACATACCAACTAATCATGGCCGGTTAATAATTTAGCAACAAACACTGAAATATTTATTGGAAAAGCTAAAAACATCAGTTTTACAAGTAAGAATTACATTATGTTTGTTATACTTTACGAAAATACTCCATTCTTGTTTTTGGTTACTGTTTATCGGAATTAGTGCATGTGTGTCCTACGCAACTCGGCATCTTAAATTGTGCACGCATGCTACATCTCCGACCTCATCGTCGCTTTCCATCAGGTGAGTTGTAGCCAAATACAAGCCTATTAAAAAAATATGTATAGTAACCATTCGTATACGTGGCCAAAACGTCACTGAGACGACGTTGGAGCGCCATTGCAGTTTTAGCTCCAATGAATTGGTGTCATTGCCTTTGTACAATGAACCGGTCCATTATGTAGAAGTCTTTGGGAATATGTCGAGTGAAGAAGTTAACTATTAATTGTTTATCCTACCTCCTTTTTATACTTACCATGGATTGAGTCCAAACTTCAAATCGTAAAATGCCTTGTTTTTGTTTCATATTGATAATCATTGGATAAGGTTTTGGTTGCCTAAAATGTAAATGTAGTAAATAATAATAGGTAGGTAATTCAGAAAATCCAATAGCTGTATAGCCACAACTAGAGTGCTACTTATGAATTCAGTCGTCATCTTAGTATCAATATCCCGTGAAGGGCTCTCGTGCGCCAGGGTCCGGACCATGATTCAGGACTTGGCAGGTCAGGTAATTACAGTAGAGCGAATGTCGTCTAACCTCCATGACTCTATTTACATGGGAACCTGGCCGCCATTAAAAAATCTCATTCCACAGGTGGCACTAGTAGGGTCTGTAGGTAGATACTATATAAATCACAATTTTTAGGACATTGAGTGAAGATATTACACTAAAGGCAAGTAAACCAAAAAATAACAAACGATACTAAGGAACCTTACTCGATTTGACCAGAATTGATAATGAAGCATGTGCCGATATCCGTATTTATTGGCAGGAAATACTCGCAGCATTCGAACGGCTGTGCGTTGTACGAACAATTCCGAATTAATAAAGAACAGTTGCTTCTCACTAAACTTGCGTAGTAACTGTAGTTAGACATGAGGCAAAGAGGATTCGGTGCGCGGTTCGAGTGGCAGATGCGCATGAGTGCGTAACTTATGCCGCGATAGTAAGCGATCTCCTTTAAAGTGTCTTCTAGGTCCAAGAGGTGGTCAGGTGGCCAAATCCTGGGAAGAGAAAAAAAAGTAGGTACAAACCTTTTATTTTTTTAGGTATAATATAATGAGCAAACTGTGTTAAGAGACCTCTGATAGCCAGAATTCCGAAAACTTCTTACTAGTCGCAGCTGCTCTATGGTGTCGTCGGTTTATAAGTATCGGCATCGTAAGTATTTACTAATACATGTACGAAAGAGTCTAGTTGATAGGGCTTGTTGCCATAGTAGGCACACCCAATAAGTGGAAGGAGTTATGTTCGGTACATACTAATGTTCCAAAGCTAAGCTTACCAGAAAGAGCAGATGGAGTTATTATATACCGAAGATATACCTCTACACATAAGCCGTGGCGGTAGAAATAATATGTACGCCAGCAATGCAAATATTAATCCAACGGTTTCTTTTATGATTACTTGTTGTTTGGTGTACTTTGGTCTGGTTCCTATCGATTTAGGAGATCCCTAGTGTTTCCTGGACTTCTTATTTCAGAAGGTCACTAATACCACAAACAGAACCGCCACTAAAATTTTACCTACTACATTAGGCGCTGTCCTAATTGGCAACAGTCGTGCGACCATGGCTGTACGACGGGCGGTTTTGAGGTCTCCTATGGGTCGGACGACGTACAATTAGAACTGCGACTTAGAGTGGATACTACTAAGATTAAGTTCCGAAATGGCAAATTTTAGGAAGGAAACATCATCTACATTTGGAATAATGACAGGTGGATGATGACGTTACTACTAGGTAGGGATACCAGGTAAAATTGAAGTTGCTTCTCCACACTCACGTATCAGAAACATTGTAAATCTGCTTGTCGTTGGCCGTCTCGCAGACCGCTACTGCCGGCATGGTGGTGTTCCAGTCGGCGTACAGCGTGTCTACGCCGAAGCTGATGGGGCTACTCACAGAGGATTGCCACGCGGCCAGGATCAGCAGCGCCGAGCCGTACCACGAGAGCGCGACTAGTGCCAGCCAGATACATCTGTGTGTTAAGGGAGTTTGATATGGCTGGTTAATGCTTCTTTTTTTATATCATGTCTGCGGCCTATAGTCCATTACTGGAGGATGTTTGTCGTAATTTTCACGCGTAGAGATCGCAGTGTTTAAAATAGACGTTAGAAATCGTTACTGCCTATTATCTGGTCGGCTGAGGGCCTAGCTGTTAAGCCTTTTTTTATCTCAATGATGGATAGACACGTCGGTCTTAGTGTGGTGTACTCAGTGCACCTAAATAAACACCTGTTTGGACTAACCAATAAGTACGAATAATACTAACTTTATATGGCAAACTCTCATGGAAAGAAAGAAAGAAAGAAGACATTTATTACTCGTAGACACCACGACACGACAATTAGGTACAAAAAAGAAAAATCATGGCAATATTTATATGAGTAATGTTACCTACTATTCAATTGATTATTTATAAAGTTTACCTATTTAAATTCCATCATGCCATAACTTTATGGTAATAATATCAAATTAACCGTAAACGTCTGCTAACTTATAATAGGCACGAGTATAGATTTGCGTCCATAGACGAACAATATACCTATGAAAATAAAAGGGTTTCTTTTATTTTTAGGTATGATCTAAGTAGGAGGGTTCAAAGCACTTTGTAAGTAAGTAACAAAAATACCACTCACCGTTCCAGCCAATGCTTAGAGTCGTCAGCTATGAATCGAAAGCCCGCAAAGGAGCAGTTCGAGCAATAGTCTTTTATAAGCTCCTTGCAAGTCGTCGGAGCCATTGTTAAGTACTTTGAGGTTTCTTCATTGTTCGATTCACTTTGTTAGACTTCAAAGGCCCTTCAAAGTGTTCTCTGACGCTTGTTGTATCGCGCTATGGTTCGCTGGCTGTATGTAGGAAGGTTCATGGATAAAATCCATTATTCATATTGTGCAAAAGCTTAAATATTTAATGTGATAATTATAAGCGCTTGTGCAATGCCGCGGTTATGCGGCGAGGCATTCGCCTAACGTTCAAGGTTGTGACTATGGTTTAAAACAAATATCTCGTGTTGTAATGTATTCTGTATATTTTCTTTTTGTGTTAATTGGCCGTTATGTCACGGTTAAATATTTATAAACATTTACATATTTATTGAATATTCGAATGGTATAACAGTAAATAATGACATTCGGTTATTTGTTTTATTATAAAATATAAATTACATTAAATTATATGTTACTATACTATAAGGCACTTTTTCTGAAATTACATCGAGGTTAGTACGTTTCAGAAAGTATCTAACTATATTAGGTACGTTCGAAAGTATGTGTTGATTTAGATGTTTACTTACAAATGGTTGACCTTTGCCTTATTTTGTAATAGAAGGAACATTAGGAAATAACTACGTTCTAATGCTAAAAATACACTGTGTTGCACGTCTTTGATCATTATTGCAATAAAAACGTCATGCCATGACCGTTTTTTAAGATGTATTAGATATGTGCTACTTACAATGTAACTTACATTGTGATAAAGGGAACCTGCTGTATAATACACTTTAATACCTTAACTTATATAGTTTTTAATGTTCACATTTTGTTCCAATCTGCTAGGGTATTTTAAAGAATTCTATGGGAATCTAGTTCTATAAAATTCAATGTAATTAATATTTTTCTCTTTTTAATATTCGAACAAAAGGCTGAGTTAGTTACAGCAGGTTCCTTAACAAACATTCTTAATAGTAAACTTTCTTAAAATTTATTTAAAAAAAATAAATGCCTGTCGTTCCGATAGTTTTAATATTAACCTTAATAATTTACATAGACAGACATCACAAAGACGTTCCAATCATGCCTTCAAGCTCTAAGATATATATATATTTCCCTATTCTATGAACATAACAAAATATTAAAACGCACCCCATAAAATAGAAGAACAACCGTAATAACCCTACAACTATGGGCTTCTTTCTCAGCTCACAGTCACTCAGCGTGTGATGGCAACAGCTACCTATGGGCGGAGTTTATGTATGTAAATGAAAAGATCAGAAACCTCTATATCCAGCCAAGATGTCAGTGATACAGCTGTTAGGTTTAAGTTAATACTTAAACAAAAATACGATAAACGTCATTCCTGAACGTGTTTAAGAATTTGGTGCAAGGGGGGCTTAGAAAGGCAAAACTGAAGTGGCATATACCTCGCAAGACCGGCGGCCGATGCGTTAGGAAAGTTCTTAAGAACAAATGTAGGACGGTCCCCCACGAAATGATAAAAGAAATATATGGGATGCTCGTGGGGTATCCACAGCAGTGGACCTTCTTTCTTATTGCCTAGGAAGGTACACAGTCTGACGGTACACTTGATGGAGAGCTGTCACCGTCGTCCAGAACATCTGCAATCTAAGACGAGCGGATGCGACACCCGTCGGTTATGCCCATGATGAACACAAGACTGCGTATCGATACTCCCTATATACATGCTACCTATATACTATAACCCCAGCTATCTCCTCCAATCGGTCACCTACTTCTAAATGCTATATCTCAGTCCTCATCAACACAAATGAGGATGGATACCGCTCTATAGATGTTGCAGAAATTCTGGATTCCCGAAGAACGGTGGTGGAAAGGCGGCGTGGGAAGGATCTTGGTGTTGGTCATGGTGGCCATGGGGGTTGTGGTGTTGGTTTTGGGTACCACTCTTCTTGCGCTGGTGGGGCTGGTGGAAAGGATCTGGTTGGTGGTGCAAGGGACGCCGGGGCACGAAACCAGCGTGCGTCAGGATATTGTATATCTCCTGACGATTCACGTTGTCCGCCTCTCGTTCGTACACCTGTGACGAGGAAATGAAAAAAAAGAATTACTTATCATTATACCGCTACCAACAATGCTCTTGATTAACTGAATTACTAAATGCTGTTTGTTTTCATTTATTTTTTATAAAAGAACGTTGTACTGCTTTAAAGCACATTGTTTATATTATATGACCACATAGAAAGTTTATTGATTAGTTTTAGATCGTTGCACTCTTCTTCATGACATGGCATAATACTCGTATGTTTCATAGAAAAGACATCAACGCGCCCTTATAATAACAACAATAGAAAATAATGTTTATTTGCACCAGCGGCCCCCCGGAGATTTTAGCCGCGTGCAGATCAAGACGTTGTGTACATTAAACAATAGTTAGAAATATCTCAAAATCATCATTATTGTGCTAATTATGACACTAGGTGAAAGAATTTCCTTAATCGGGTTAGTGCATTGACACTATGTAACATAGCACATTATCTACACTTACACCTTTGAGCGTGTTGAACATTTTCTTATAATAGTATCGTGAATATTGTAGCGGCTTTGACCCGCGCGCAGTTCAGATTTCTGAAAACAATCAACTTTCCTTAACTTTATTATTTTC
The DNA here is from genome assembly GCA_905147135.1 of Blastobasis lacticolella. NCBI lineage: Eukaryota > Metazoa > Arthropoda > Insecta > Lepidoptera > Blastobasidae > Blastobasis > Blastobasis lacticolella. The sequence continues at coordinate 17,605,067 of LR990045.1, forward strand.
CCGGGATAAAAAGTAGCTCTATGTTACTGAGTCATAATGTAGGATTCTATTAGTGAAATAATTCTTAAAATCAGTCCAGTAATTTTGAGTTAATTTATTACAAACAAAAATTTATAAATACAAATATTTTCTCTAAATATTATTAGTATACCTAATATGTGCATGGACTCCATAAAATAATTTACAAGAGCGATTTATTCAAAGTTCGCCTTATATTCCTTAACAATAACAGTTAATATCTAACATACGTGTCGTTAAATTTTATGAACTTTACACTTTGCAAGTATCATGGTACCTACACGATTGTTCAAAGTTTTCCCATTTCAATAACTATAGTTATTGTCTTTTGCCGATCATAATTGCTATTGATTTTATACGTACCGGAAGCCACAGCGTGGGTAGGCCTCCCACAAGGTGGACCGACGACCTGGTAAAGAACGCAGGTACCAGCTGGATGCGGAAAGCACAGAACCGGCCTTTGTGCAGATCTCTGGCGGAGGCTTATGCCCAGTAGTAAGCGTCTTTCGGCTGATATGATAATGATGATGATGTGTATAAACAGAGAGCTCAGAACATAATGAATAATTTCTCTTGAACATATTTTGATTTAATATAGCGCATAACCTATAATATTCTTATCAATAATCTCAGAGCGGACATACAAATAGACGGACTTAGAAACTTTATAGTTCCCTGGTTCTTTCTTTTACTACCGTATCTAAAAAGGAGTCAGGTTTAAACACTAACCGGATTCTCCCCACGATGTAAGAGTGTGGTCAACTCGAGCAACTCTTGCAGGTGAGGGTTGTACAGCGCCGGGCTCCGTAGAATGGGGTGTAGCTGCTCCTCCTCATGCCGTACGGCCACCACAGCCGGGTGGGGAGGCGGGAGGCAGCTCGCCAGGTAGACGCAGCCCAGTAGCAAGACCAGGGACCACATGGTGACTGGTGGCTGATGAAATAACGCGTCACAGTTAAAGATAAACTATACAACTGGTACATCGCCTGTGGGAGGTGGCAGGGTGAACACAGGGTGGCGCGGGGCAGGAAGCATTTTGTTCCGCGAAACGTTATTTGATGACGTTACCCAGAAAAACAGCACCCTGCTCCGCGCTCCCGTGTTTAAAAGCCCCGGAACAACCTCGAAACGTCACCCGTCAATTATTCGTAATTATTAAGGCGCTTGCTCGGATTTCTTTAAAAATAACTTGTTGAAATACATCTTCATTAGGTTTGAATCGAAGTAGGTTTTGTCCATTCCAAGTGTGACAATGCAGCGACAAGCCCACGCAGTGAGGCTTTGTCAATGTAGATTTTAAATAAAAGTTAAAGTCAATGCATATAAACTTTGCTTCATGTAGACCTACGGATTAAACTACTACTACTACTAGATTCCACTAGGCTATTAATTTATCAATAGTTAAACTATGGCTAGAGCCCTAATATTATTCGGTAATCGTTATGTTATTTTAAACCTATTTGCTTTCGATCAGTATGCAGTCACACGTAGTTTGAATAACCGATTCTGATACCTTACGCGAGTTATGCCTTTCTCTGCAATATTTGTAACATTAATTAAATACATACCGAGTAATGTAATATGTTATGTTGTAGACGAAGGCATAGTTCGTATAGATTCACGCATGTACACACACCTTACCATATACGAGTGTAACTACAAAGAATATTATAATCTCAAAACAATAATGAAAATAATAATAATGGCTTCTGTTTTCCCACACAAGATGCCTAATCCAAACACCTGAGTAGATTATCTCGCACAGTGATGTTCCAGTGACCTAAATTCTTGACCATTAACTAGAATACATCCATTGTTACCCACAACCGCCTGCCATTGAGATTGTTTGTGATAACATAGCAATTTTATATGACAACACGTCTACTTTGAGCATAATCTCTTGCCCTTTCTGATGTTTTCTATCTCAGTGAAGCAATTTCTTTTATCATTTGGAGAATAGAAGCATTTTCAAAGAGAAATAATAATTGGGACACGCAACAAACGTTTGACTGTAATTATTCAGGCCTTAGCGGCCTTTTAAATAAGGAAGACCTTGCATTCCTTTAAAACAATAAAATTGTTTTACTTAAGAACACTAAATAGAAACTTAGTTTAAAATGTATTGCATACTTTTGTATTCTTATGATTTGGTAAAAAAGTGTAAGTAGGTATAAATTTATGTCACGGTCAGATGGCTATAGCTCCACTTTAATTAACTGTCTGCCAAATCCTAGACCATAGTTAAGGTGGAATAGCCTTATTTAACTGAATTCTAGATCTATTATGTTTTTACAGATGAGAATGCTGTTTTTTGCAAGCATATAGGTATTTGCTCAAATAATGTTTATTCAACAGAACAGATCTAAACGAATACTTGATTACGAAAATAGAGTTTAGAAGTCGTTAAAATTACGTAAAAGATATTTTTTTAAATTTTTATTAGGGTTTGAAAATACCCTTTCTTATTTGTCGTCAGTTTTGCTTATTTAACCAGATGCATTTTCATGAATAAGTTAGTTTAACTACCTATCAAAATGAAACGATATGCACCAGTTAGGTTAATGTTGTGTGAATATGCCAATAACGTTTCAATGTCGGTCTTGCCATACCAACAAATTTAAAAAGCTTTTCAAATTCACGATACAAAACGGCAATTGCATAGGTAAAGACCTATTGTATATTTAAAACAATAATAATAAACTTGGAGGGCCTAGGGTTCACCTTTACCATGATCCAGGATTTTACAAATCAAATGGTTACAGTGGAGCGACTGCCATCTGACCTTCGTGACACTGTTAACGGGGGAACCTGGCCAGATTGCATGTTGGCTACCCCACGTGCAGGTTTCCTCACGATGTCTATGTCTATGTCTATGTCTATGTCTATGATGTTTTCGCTCACCGTAAGAGCATCGGTTAGTGTTCACCTAAAAGGTATAAGGCCACAGAAGAAGTTTCATTTTTACCGTTTACAAATCTATTTACGATTTTACAAATCAATGAAGGATTGAGTAAGATCTCTTTAGGCCAGCCACATGACAACAAGAGATGCGTGATCGCGCACTCGTACAGCGCGTGTCTTGCGCGTACGCATGTTCGCTGCATCTGTCTCGGACAATGACTCCAAGGTCGGCGGGCCAAATAAAATTCACTTTCAAAAGCCAGCACAATGACCATTGGCCAATTTCCCAGGCAAAGCCTTATTAGAAGAAGAGCCATGAGCATTGGGATTGCATAGCTAACGAAGACCACGTGGGTTTTGCGAAATTCTTGTTGGGATTGATTGGGTGTGTTATTTATATGTAGATTAATTACTAACGTTATATTTGCTATCTATATTTTTATTAAATCGACGTTTTTACTAATATTTTAAATTGGTACCTATAAGTTAGTTCATAGGTCGGTTGCAGGTCTCTATCGTATGTCCTAAAATTTATTGTCCTTTTAGTTCTAAATATCAATTGTCCCTAGGGAGAGGCCCTAAGTCTTGCAGTGGACTGGTACGGGCTGTGATTATGATGATCGATTGTCCTAATATCGTTACTCCTAATGTCCATTGTCCTAACGTCATTAGACCTAATCGTTCGAAATCCTAATATTTTATTATTGTTATCGATATTAGATGATTCAACTTTAGGACAAAGGACATAAGGACATAGAAATATTAGGACTAAGGAACATAAGAACAATAAATGCATTAGGATCATCAATATTTTAATCAATCGAATTTAGGATAATCGACATTAAAACTATAAACTTTAGGACAAAGAAAAGGCTCCCTTTTTTCGAAGGGATAGGCAAAGACCACATAGGTACCTACTCTATTTATAAACTCTAAAATATTATTAAAATTGTATGTTGAGTGGACATAATTAATTATTGATTAGTTTATTCGATATTGAAAATATTTATCTGCAGCTAGTCATTCTTTATTAAGTATAGTGGACCCGGCGTGACTTCGTTCGCATACACTTCGATTACCCCTACCTACTCTTTTCTTTCTCGTAAACCTTCCTCTTGAATCACTCCATCTATGTTGAAACCGTTTAAAAAATTGTTTAAAAACCATTTAAAATCCGTCGCGTGGATTAAAAGATTTAAGCGTACATACTATAGGTACATACATACATAGAAATATAGGGACAGACAACGGGAAGCGAATTTGTTTTTACTATGCATAGAAGTACATAGATGACACAAGTCTGCCAGGTCAGTTCTCCTTAATGTTATCGATTTTAAGCTTAGAACGTGCCATCTCAATGAAAACATAACAAGTATTCCTGCGCATTACATCGAAGGAACAGTCCACTGCTGGACATGAACCTTCGCCACATTAGTGAAGTGTTTTACCATCTCCACGCCTGGCAGGCGGGTTGGAGATTGCAGTGAAAACGCAGACAACAGGCTGTTGGCTGATTGTCTGCCTCTAAAATATCAGTCGGCTTATACCATAGCGTGAATGGGTTGATGCTTACCCACTCTAGTCTGCCAGACAACGCACTTGTGCTTAAGCATTTTTGTATGTGCGCAATGTACGGTACAGGAGCAAAAGTGCAATACCCCATTAAGAAAATTTTCTTTTACCGCTACAGTAACGCCATTTGGTGCATCTTTGGCGAACATCAGTTTGCTAAAAGACGGGAAAATCAGCTTGGCCCTTATGCCCAAGGGACTTGTCCTTTACCCCCAGAATATTTTTTATATAAAAAATAAAAAATTAATTCATGGATGCTTTAAAAGCCGTTCAACAACTGCACAGTGCAAAGGAATATGATTCATGGCGGTCATGCACTTGTGCCCTTGCACCGTAACTAATAGGCGACGGCCTACGCATATCTAACAAGAATTTAGTCTTCAGGGTGACAACGCGCCTTGTGCTTAAGCATTTTTTGTATGCGCGCAAAGTACCTTATAATCGACGTAACATATTTATCGCTTATTGTTAGGCCCGCATAGTGGATGATGTAGGTATCTGGAAGAATTAGGCCTGTACGGGCCAACAGTGAGGTGATAGAGAGACTATTACTTTAAACTATATTTTTATCCTCCGACGAAAAAGAAGAGTGTTATAAGTTCGATGTGTGTGTCTGTAGCTTTGTATATCAGTCTGTGGCATCAAAGCTTCCGAACGGATGGACCGATTTGCGGTTTGCTCTATTTGAAAGCCAGTTTAATCAACATGGTTGTTTTATTAAAATCGATTCAGTTGTTTGGAAAATACTTGTGTATATGTGAACTTGATCGGGAGTTATCCGACCAAGTCTACATATACACCTCCTCTAATGGGACCTCATTTAATGTACTTAAGTAGAGCTTGCACAGTGACGGGACCCAAGTATATTCACTCTGCAGCATAACTCCACATATCCAAGGCATGTTCTTAAAACCATATAGCAAAAGATAAACGTTTTACCTCTGTAATTTGTATCGGACGCGCAAGACACCGGCCGAACTAGCACTCACACGGTTCACTGGGCGCACACACTACACGTCTAAGCACTGGTAACCGTCAGCCGGTCACTTACATCCAAGCACGGTTGGCAAGCATTTGGCGAAGCAGCTAGCAGCCAAGAGAGCGGCACCGAGCGCCCACCACCGGGCCATTGCTGTAATCGTACCGCCAACCTTCCAATCTCGTTCGGAGCTTCCCAACAAATATTATTTAACTCTCAACACAATTGCGACTGGCAATTAGTTACGTAAAGGTCGAATTTTGACCGTGAAAGCTTGAAGGGTTCGTTTTTTTTGGTTTTTCGCTGCGTTTCGCTTTAGAGTTAATGAATCGATAACGTGGGCGTGGGACTGATGCTTGTGTTGTTGCTTGACTGAACATAGAAATGCCAAAAAATGGCAATGACTGGTTTTCAATTGTTTATTTGTACTATAGTATAAAACAAAGTTGCTTCCCGCCGTTTGTGTATGTATGCTTAGATGTTTTAGACGACGCAACGGATTTGAATGCGGTTTTCAACAATAGATAGAGAGATTCAAGAGAAAGCTTTATAAGTAAGAAAAAAGGGTACAGAGAGGTAAAGTTGATGTACGCCAACGAAGTCGCGCCGGGTTCACTAGTTACTAAATTACTTAAAGAACTAAGGTACCTGTGAAAATAAGGTTATATGGCCGATACAAGGCTTTAGAAAGCTATTGTCTTTTGTTAGCCATGTTACTCATCTGTACACTAGTATAATATAAAAAAAAATATTTGGGGAGTAGTAGAAGTCAGCAGAGATGATTTGTTAACTGTAGTATGTAATATTGGTGTAAAGCCCGGCCCGAAGCTTTTTTAAAAGTAGAGGCTGTTATGGGCAGATAATGATAATAATATTGTAGAGAAAATGAGTTTGGACGGAAGGAAAAAGGAACGTCGGTCGGTGGTCCCACTGCCGTCATGTACCAATGACTTTTAAGAGTTATGTACATTAGTTGAGCACATAAACTGATGTCGCTCTTATCGTGACAACACCTGCACATTCAGGCGACTGAATGTGTAACCATGATACAATCTGGTCAGTTTCCCCTGGTAGCAGGGTCACGGAGGTCAGATGACAGTCGCTCCACTGTAATTACTCATGTGCGAGAGTACAACCGGGACATTAACGCTAAGATGATGATAATGATGATGATGATTGCAGAAAAAAATGATGTGGTCGTGTGACGGCTTATTGACTAACAATAAGATTAACTACCTTTTATATTTCTAGCCTACGGTTGCACGTACTATTCTTTTAAATGATGTCGACGGGTAAAATGTTCGAGATATCTTTACCATACACGTCGAGATGATAATTATCAAAATATAGATACACTCTTCATGATGTCAGAGTTACAAAAGTAAACCATAAAAGTTACGTAAAGCTCGGCCGAGATGAGCTTTTGTAACGCGGTGAAATACTTGTGACGTGGGTCGAATATGGTTCACATTCACTTATTGGCTTAGCCAGCGTGTGATCAGTGTCGGTGGTCAGGCTGTTGCGACACCTGTAATGTGTTTATTGGATCAGATGTGGACCACATTCATCCTATTTTCAGAAAGTCCGCGTGTGGAAGTATTGTTTAAATATTTTTCTCCTTTGTCTTTCTGTATACGCTGACTTCTTCTATATAGCGCCACGGATTTTGATGTGGTTTTCAGGATCGTAGATAAATAGATAGATAAACACTTTATTGCTAACACAAAAACAATACAGTACAGTTCAAATCAATAGGAGACAGTTGAGCAAATTCGACCTTATCGCTAAAAGCGATCTATTCCAGGCAACCTTCACAGAAATAAATAGGAGAGATCATTTAATTTCTTCCGGAATGTTTATAAGGCCGTGCGCTTCTAGTCGCGGAGTCTAAAGACATGTGTGCGAATCGTAGCCGCATGGCCTTATTACTCGTATTATAAGAGATACAACCTGAGAACACACTAGCTTCTAAAATGAAATAAATAATACGTAAATTAAATAGCATATATGTGGGTATGTTTGTCCACCTTGAAGCACAGTACTGTTTAATGCATTATTGCGCAATTTGTATAGTTAATGTTAATATTTTGTACTTAGAACTAGGCAGGAATTTGACCGCCATCTCACTCGCTGGTCGATGACGATGCTTCCGAAGCTAGAGCATGCCTGTCTAATATTGTTTTAAACTATTGACTCATTTAATAAGTCAACAGTGTCATTGAGTGGCTTACACTATACTGCGGTTCGTACAAAATAAACGAATATTTCCATGACTACCAATCCCAGTAGGATAAAGCGTGATGAATAATAATGTAATAGAACCTTCATGAACTGAGTTTGAAGATGGGCGTTCAGAAACAAGCCTTGCGAAACGCATTCCTATTTACTTAGTACATAATTCTGTAGTTCTAACATCAATAAGAATTTAGACATCTACTTTGCTATGCATTACTCGACAGTAATGGTGTGAAGATTTGAGAATTTATCACTAAGACTACACATTAACCTATACGAGTATCTACAGAAAGCAACAAATACGAAAAAGTGTTTCAGTTAATACGATTACATAAACTGACGAACTTTAACTTATTTGAGAGTTTAAATTATCTACTCGAAATCCAAGAGAACCAAATAGCGAAGGAAAGTGGTATACTTTCATTCAAGCAAACCAAATAGCGAATGAAAGTATACCACGATGAAATAAACAAATGCATAACTATGCATCTGTTTATACATATGCATAGTGCGAAAATTATTATGTATAAAAGAGCTAGGTTTTTAGGTGATGTGTCTCACGTGATTTGTTGACCCGATAAACATATTAGATAACAAACCAAATCCATTACGACACAATACCTCGATTGCAAGGAAAATTATGTTATAACGGCGTTGTTGTCACGTTAATGCTAATAAGTTTGCGCAAGCATAATGTAGTATTGGCGTCTATATTATGTCAAAAAGGATGCCCTTAATAAAGTGGGGCTATTAGGGACTTCTTGTCTATTTCGTTGTGTATGTCGGTGGCCTAGTGGTGAGAGGGTCCGATTCGTAAGCGAGAGGTCCCGGGCTCGACTCCCACTGCCGCCATATACCAATGACTCTTTTCTGAGATATGTACATTAGTTGAACTCTAACCGATGATCTTACGGTGAGGAAAAACATCGTGATGAAACCTGCACATTTTCAGACAAGTGAATGTGTAATCATGATCCAATCTAGTCAGGTTCCTCTGTTAACAGGGTTATGGAGGTCAGATGGTAGTGTCTTCACTGTAATTACCTGATCTGCCAAATCTTGGATCATGGTCAAGGCGGACCTCGCACCCGAATGCACAACCGGGTCATTAACGCCAAGATGATTATTTATTATATGTCGTTGGATAGGGCTTTTAAAAACCTATCGATTTACGTCTTTTAAAACCCCCATTTCCTATGTTAGCGGGTGACGTGTAACACTGCGACAAAGCATATGCATCGCCCTCGTTATAATGTAACGTTATATATAGTTACATAATTTTTATTGCTACCAGTTCTGAGATTCGCTAATTTAACTTTGATGTGGCCCACATGGGTTTTGCCACGAGTTTGCAGAAACTGGTTGCGATCGCCGAAACACAACGTCTGAATTTTAATTGTTTACTATCACTTGTGGGTATTCGTACCAATATCGACAGTGCGGTTCAGCTAATGTACAGTAGCACTCCGGACTCGTAACTACCAGAGGTAGGGACTTGAATATTTTTTAAGTTTTATTTTTTACAATGGCGTTTCCCTCGCTACCTTTCTGCTGGATCTTCTAGATTAAATATTGTATTATAGTCTTTCTCATGGGTCAGATAGAATTTGAGGCTCTGTGGAGTTTAAATTGACCTTCGCGCGTATACTCCAGGGGCCCAATTTTTAAATCGCCCGCCTCGATTGGAACGGTTTTCAATTTTGATTTTTGGCATGAAAAATTCGATATTATTTATCGAAATTAATAAGCAATAGAGATTTTGGTGGATGATGCTTATTTTCGGTATGTACTCTTTCGGTGTTAACAATGTGATTTAAAATATATTTTTATTTTCAGTCGACAATCATAATTGAAATGCCACCATATGAGAATACGATGCGCGCGTACTTTATTCATACGTACCTAAGTACATAATGTATAACATTAGGTACGCAGCAACCAGAACCTCCTCCACAGCAATATCGAACCAATTAAACTCTACCAGTGTGCTGTTGCCGACATATTACGAGACCTACGAAACTCAGGCGTACGTCCAAGCGAATGTTTTGCAACGTATTTGTTAGACCAGTCATGTGACTGCTTCAACACCGCTTCAATGCTTGCGCCTTGGAATGTATTATCATATTATGGTAGGATGATTCGGCGAATATAACCAAATAAACAAACTGTCCACATTCTCAAGAATTATATTTATTGTTAGCATTGATTTTCAAGGATTGTTGTTTAGAATAACATTTATCATCACTACGTCACAAAGACCCACGCCGCGTTTGTCTGTCTGTTCACGAAAAGCTAAAAAACCACAAAATGAATTCCATGCGGTCACCGAGCAAAAAAAAAGAAAATTTGCCAGTCCAGTCTTTACCCATGAAGGTAGCTAACTTTCTAATCTTTTTGGATACGGTTTTCACCAATAGACAGTGATGCATGAAAGAGGTTTAGGTGTTTAATTTGTTAAAATTAGTACCCGTGCGTAAATTATGATTCGAACAAAATCATTTAGTAGGTACAGATAGATAGACCCTTTGATAATAAACCTGTTGCATCCAGACTGATACGCAATAATTATATAACTTCCAGGGAGCTTGGATTTACGCGGAACGTCTTATTAATCCAGCGAACAACTTTCTTCTAGTTACAGCATTTCCTAGGTACAATTAAGTTAAAGGGTTTTATGTAACGAAATATTGGGTCCTTACCTATGGAACTGGCGCCTTTTCACAAGTATATATTTGTTTAAATAGTTTTAATCGTACATAACATATCAAAATAATAAGCAATAGAGATTCCGCGGAAGGCCCAAGAAGCGATGGATTGTTATCAAAGAGTTGGACGCGAGATCCAACGGCTTACGACGTGAGGATGCCGATGATCGAGCAAAGTGAAGAAAGCAAAGCAGAAAAGCGGACCCTGGCAGTAGCCGGGATTGACTACTCGGACAATGAACATATCAAAATTAATACTTAATTTCGAAAATAGAGTATAATTAGATCCCGATATGTGCCTCATCATATCAGCCGAAACACGCCCACTGCTGGGCATAGGCGTCCCCCAGAGATCTCCACAAAAGCCGGTCCTCCTGCATCCAGCTGGCACCTGCGATCTTTATCAGGTCGTCGGTCCACCTTGTGGGAGGTCTACCCACGCTGCACCTATGCGATAAGTGCCTAAAATAAAATAAAAAGGGCTCTAAAACACCACTCTTTTATGTCGTCAATTTTGCCTTTTTAAACAAGTGTAATTTTACGAAGTGGGTAGTTATTACAACACAATGGTATGCACTATATATAAAAGTTGGAGATGGAATTAAAGATAAAAAATGTAAACACGCAACTGTCAATGTCAAAGAGACTATCCAGGGGTATAAAACCTTTGGTTTGCATAACCAAATTGTTATGCATCATGCACACTTTTCAGTGTGCTTTACAATGGCTGGTAAACTTTCGAAAACGAAACAAATCGATTTACCCCCATTTATTCAATTAATTAAAAATGTAATAAGTAACTCGGAAACTAATTTAGTCTAGAACACTAGTAGAAAACTCCAATATTAGAAATAAGTGGCCGCCATTTTGAATCTTATATTGTTTTATGCATTATTATTTAAGAAATTAATTAAATATGTCTCGGCGTCGGTCAGTCCCTCAGATCACATCAAACAATTGTTTGATGTGATCTGAGGTCAGTCCCTTACTTTCCAAGCCTTTGCAATGATGTACTGTAACAACGAACCAAATGTTTAGAATTTCTCATCATTACCAGTGGCATAAATGAAACTACCCATATTTTATTGAAACAGCACAAATATGAAACAAAAAAAAACATTGTACCCTATTCAATTCAGTAAAATATTTTAAAATATTCATATGATTTTATTTCATTTTGAATTAATAATTTTAATCAATATTTCAATGATTTAAATAATGTAATTTTTTTTATAGTGTTTTTTTCATTTTTTATCTTTAATTCGATCTTATGCCTTATCTTGATGTAGTTTGCTGAAACCTCCAAAGTTTCATTGTATTCGGATTTGTCATTTCCAAGAAATGAAAAAAAATATTGTATGAAAATTACAGTTTTCGTTATTTTCGTAATACAAAACGCTAATTTCATAGGTAAAGACCTAAAATATAGTGCAGGATAACAGCTCTAATACAATGTATGACTAAGCTTTTCGTGCAGATAATTGGTTCAGACAGACCTTCGTGATTTGAAGGCACCAATGTGTAGTGGTTTACAAATGCATGACATTATGACGACAAATTCATATTATCTGCTCGTATTACAAAATGACAAATGAACTGGAACACAATTTGTAGGTATCCACAAATGGCATGAAATTAATTGGAATGGCATGGATGGAAATGGCAAATTTTATCATCCACTTTGTTCCATTTTTTTCCAGAATAGATCTAGTAGTTTATGGTCAGTTTTGATACATGAAAATGAAATGGTTGTAGATGAAACACGATGATTGTAGGTGGCGATTAAAAAGCTATAAACCGCCAACGATCAATCACATACAAATACAGTTGACCTGGCATTGGATTGATCTTATCGCGAAATAGAATATTTAACTACAACTCCGTTTTGAAGTGACTCATTCTGGCAAAGAATAGTACAGAGTCTAGTGAATCGCGGCCTATGTTTTGTATAGAATGTAAGAAAGTATTTTAAAGGAAATGCATTCCGCTCCACAAAGTTCCACACACCAAACGCATCACCAAATTAGACGCCGCAAGCAAAAGAGACCCAAATTGACCAACATTGAAATTTTTAAACAATGCTTCAAAACTGTTGCTAAGGAGTACTGCACCGAATCATCTATATGTGGTCTGAAATATTTAGTATGCAACAAAACGCCGTTCATTGAGAGGTAGGTATGTGAAAGTAAACTGATAACGATGCACTTAAGTGTACAAATACCGTAACTTGTTCTTGTTTAGGTCGCCGATGGGCTAAGCTTGTCGTAATTGTCGTAAAACGTATCGGCCGCGTGTGGGTGCAAGTTACATAACCGCACCGCCCGATTGGACCAAAGCGTAATAGTTGATCGGACTGGTCTAGATCGGAAATAACTTGCTTATGCACAACCACGAGTTAAGTTACTACGAAGACGCTACTATGTAACGAACGTGAAAATTACAAACAAGACAATGAAATTAATTCATTAGGCTTTACGTAACATTTTGCATTCTAACAGGTGCACGATCACATGATTCTGTCCTAGATATCTAATACCACTACCACTATTCTCAACTCGCATATCGGATGTCCATGGCTTCCATAATTATATAAGTATCTAACGAGATTTTCAAACTTACCGTTTCCCACCAGGTTAATATGGGTAGTCACCCTGATCTTAGCGGTGGTATGCTCCGCGATGCTGGTCAAAGTGACCTTCGACAGCTACTACTCGGCACCGCTGATCACCACGCAGCTCCCAGAAGGAGTGTCAGTGAGCAAGATCATCTTCCCAGCGGTGAGCGTTTGCCCCAACAACAGGATCAGCAAACGGGCGATCACCAAACTTGCGAGAGACTTGTGAGTTTAGTCTACTGTACACACCCAATGGCGGTTAGGACAATACAATAATGAGTCCTCGAAGTCCCTTTTGTAGGAAATACCCTTCAAATGGGACTTAGAGGACTCATTATTGTACACTAGTAGACCCGGCGCGACTCCGTTCGCGTACACCTACTTTACCTTTTTTTGATGTATAGACTTCCTCTTGAATCACTCTATCTATTGATGAAAACCTCATTAAAATCCGTTGCGTAGTTTAAAAGATCTAAGCGTACATAGATACATGGGGACAGACGGCAGAAAGCTACTTTGTTTTATACTATGTATAGATATCACATTATATTAATCATATTATGTTGTCTTGAAATCAGAACATTAGAGTTGGGAGAGTAAAATCTGATATGGAGATAAGTTCATGACTTAGTTTAGTAGTATGTACATAATTATAAAATGTTATACATACGTAAATGAATATGGTAAGTTGATTACAGTTCTCTCTTCGCTCTCATGTTTACATAATTAAATTAGGCAATACGATATTTAAGTGTATGAAGACAGGGGTAACAGTTTGTTCGTGGTTTTAAAAACAAGTTAAGTAAGCTGTTGCCTGAGGCCACGAGCTTCAAAGGTTTTAACCATTTCCTTCTACGGATTGAGACGCGAAAATAAGTCTTGGTAATATTATTAATTTTACATACAGTAGTAGTATAGTGGGATGGCGCTTCTTAGTCTCTTAGGCCAAGACTCATTTTGAGTCGTTGTGATTAGTTTGTACGGATCTTTCAAGGCGCGAATCCTACACGCACCATTTTTTTTTCCATTTTTCACAAATCTAAATTAAGTAATAAATTTTCTGTAGCTACCGCCTTATCTATTTCTGCCGTCAAGCAACAATGCCTGCATTATTGTGTTCCAGTTTGAAGGATAAAGTAGCCAGCGCAATTACAGGCATGAAGCATTTCATCTTTGTCCTCACAGTGACGACGCAACTGCGGTTCTACATTTTGTTACCTGCGACCTAAATTTATAAATTTCCGATGTTATAGGCGATAGTTACCGCTAACCATCAGGTGGGCTGTCTGCTCGTTTGTCACTGTGCATCATAAACATTTTTTGTAGAAAATATCTAAAAAGATAATTTTTTTCTCTTTATACAATTCCTTTCAACAGGATGAAAGAGCCTCGTAACGCGAAATACAACGAGACGGAGATGCTGCTAGTTCTGTTTGGTCTGCGGCAGTTGTACAACATGCAGTGGTTGACCGACCACATCCCGCCGTTGCAGCTGCACCAAGCGCTGGGAGAGTACGACGTCAGCGAGCTCATCAAAAGTGTAAGTTGTGTCGTGGCTGATTTTCTTAATATAACTTTACTACAGCAGACGATCGCGAAGTATGGAAGAATAGGGGGAGGTCTTTGCCCAGCAATGGGATGATTGAGGCTTATATAAATAAATAAATAACTCTAATATTGGGGCGTAGATTAGGAGGCCTATTCTAGCGCTGCGACAACTCGAATTCAACATTTCTAGCTTCAAATCTACATTGAAATATCACTTAGAACGATCTTCGAAAGATCTCTTGTAAATTGAAATTTGCAATTGAAATGCTAATAATTACATACTATAAATGAACGATTTTAAGTATCCTTCAATTATTCTTTAACGCATAGAATGACTTCAAATCGACTAAATAGTGGAGGAGGAGTTATTTTTGCGTGACAGGCGTAACATCAGCAACGTAACTTATTAATGTCGGTTTTTTCTTTGCTTTTGTTTGTTCGTATTCCTTAAACTCGGTACGCCTAAAGTAATGTTAAGTTCAGCTATTAATTTCCAGTTGACGCCACGATGTGAGGAGCTGTTAGTGAGGTGCGCGTGGAACGAGGTCTCGACCAACTGCACCGACCTCTTCGACTTCCGCCTGACCGCCAACGGATACTGCTGCACCTTCAACTACTTGCGGAAGTCTGATCTATTTGAAGAGTAGGTTTTTGAAGTTTTGTACCCTTACTCAATATTGCCGTGTGGTGTCCGGCAGAGTAGAATAGCACCAAGCCCTTACACGAGGAAAGATCAAGAGTCTCCGTAGTCTGGAAAATGGGCAGCAGCATTTTCCATTGTTATATTTAAACACTGCGATCTCCAACCCGCCTGCCAAGCGTGGAGATTATGGCGATAACCTCCCCTTTCGTGGGAGAGCCCTAAGTCCTGCAGTGGAGTGTTACGGGCTGTGATGATGACTCAATATTGCGTCGACGATCCGCAAGCGCTCTTTAAGTGCCTACTTTCGTTGTGGAATACGATGCACGAATGAACAACTAAAAGGCTAGAAATGAACTGTACTAGGATTGTCTTTTTGAATCGTAGGGTCTGTTAATAAAATTGCCCCACCTATATTATATTTAATAATACATTTACTACCTACATAGTTCATATTAACGCATAGACAGACCTAGGGGACTTTTTAAAATTTATTTATCCCTGTAAATATTCGTAATTTTGTTTAAAAATTTCAATTGTGTTTTAAACCACGTAAGTACTAATCAGTTCTAGTGATGATACATTTCCGTGTCTTCTGCTCCAGGCTTTTACAGCTGTTAAAAATCTTATGATATGTTGGAACGTTTCAGCAAGAGTGATGGCTCCCGGAACATGGCGATGTACAACTACGGTAACAAGTCTTCGTTTGATTACGATCAAGGGCTGAAAGTTTTGATGAGATTCAACCACAGCGACGACTTCTACTACAATGTGCCAATGACGGGGGGTCTAGTAAGTAACCCCTTGGAGCAACTGGACGGATTCGCGACTGGACGGAGTCCCGGATGTAGAAAAAGCACGACAATAGATTAGGGGGGGCGATTCTCTGAAATTCGACATTTTCCTTGACCCAAAAACTGTATCGAAGATAGTAGAGAAAATATTTTTTGGCTGCAATAGACATTAATGTCATTATTAATGAAGATTTGTGGCTCGAAAAAACATCGAATTCAAGATGTCACAACGCCAGAAGTAGGCCCCTGTCTTACAATAAGTTGTTTGCAGAATTTGTTTTAAGGTAAGGTAGGTTTAACGTTGATGAGATTCAACCACAGCGACGACTTTTACTATAAAATAAAATAAAGCTTATAAGTCAAAGGGTTTCGAAGTAAAAGCCTTATTATTTCGCCATGTCTGTCTACGGCTTCCTGTACGCGGCTTTACTCAGAGACCATTCATTGGCACTAGAAAGCTAAAATTTTAGGTCTTTACACTTATTTAAACATGTCTACAAAATTGTTCAATAAAAGCTTAAAAAATTGCTTTGTTCGGGTACCTCCCCTAGAGGGGGTCATTTTTAAATAAAAAGATCATATTTTCCTAATGTCCCGGTTGTGCTCTCGCGCACGACGGCCCGGGGTTTGCCATGATCTAGGATTTGGTAGATCAGGTAATTATAGTAGACTGACAGCCATCTAACCTCCACCACCAGGACAACCTGGCCAGATTAAGTCTTGGTTATCTTTCGGTCGTCTGAATCTGTAGTTTCATAACGATGTTAACCTCCATCGTACGAGCATCAGTTAGTATTCAACTAATGTACACAACTCAGAAAAGAGTAATTGGTGGGCGGCACTGGGATTCGAACCCGGTACCTCTAGCTTACGAGTCGGATACCGTAACCACTAGGACACCGATCGACGCGCTCCTCCGATTTTAGGATAAGTGCTTATATGAAAAGATGGATAGCGATTTCTCTACCGACAGAAGCATGGCTCTTAAATGAATAACGATATAAAAGGTTATGAATCACGATAATAGGCCTACATACTAATTACGAAGATAGACGGTAGACTCCTCAAGTTAACGATTACCTACCTGGTAGTGAGTACCAAGTTCTAAGTTTCATTTCAAAAATATCAAATTCGGCATGTATAAAGACATCTTAGACTAAAGTTGGTTTTGAATATTTTTTACTTTGACAAAAGTACGTTCTAACGGAAATTAGCAAACTAAATGTGTTGTTTCAATAATTTAATGATTATGATGAACGAAAATTTAATTTTCAGGTTCAATTTTCTGATGCGTACGATTTTCCTGACTCACCAAGCGGGAGTTACAGCATGCAAGTAGTCGGTCCAAGTATACAAGTATGTTTATTGTATTGTATATTTACTTTAAACTAAAAACCCAACCGAAAAAGAGAGTCGGATAACCCCTGACCAAGATTACTTACTCTCAAATATTTTCTTAACTAAAAAAACATGAAATTATTTTTACCAAACATATTATTTTATAACTAGAAGTAAATAATTATTGGTATAGAATGAGGAAACCACAGAACCGATTCTAATAAAACAATAACAAAGCTAAGAACCATCTCGATTAATTAGGCTTTCAAATAGAGAAAACAGCATCCAAATCGGTCCATCCATTCGGAAGCTACGATGCCACAGACAGACACTCAAAGCCTACAAGCCAAGTCAAACATATAACACCCCACTTTTTGACTACCATCTCACCTGACGCAAGACCAATGTACAGATAGATATCTATCTGACCCGTACACACATTGAAAACAAGTGAAATCTCTCCCGGCTTTTTATCATCTGTCTATAGCACCGAAACTTTAGTCAGCAAAATCCTAGGACCACACACAAGTTTTATTGACA
The DNA here is from genome assembly GCA_905147135.1 of Blastobasis lacticolella. Lineage (NCBI taxonomy): Eukaryota > Metazoa > Arthropoda > Insecta > Lepidoptera > Blastobasidae > Blastobasis > Blastobasis lacticolella. Next base: position 17,622,951 of record LR990045.1, read on the forward strand.
GTCCTTGCTGCACAGATGCTGAAAAGGCCTGGATGAGTATATGTCCGAATGAATCTCCCCCAGTCTTCGATGCATCAACGGTTATGGGACGAGCCTTAATGCAAAAAAAATCTAAAAGATTTATTAGTTTCTTCGGCCAATATTTCGGACCGGACTCATCTCCTAGCCGTGACAGAGCGAGAGTCAGGGTTCTGGCTACAAGCAGTCCCCTCCTCGAATATCGGCACAGTCCTGGACAACTTGTCGTTGTCAATATGTTTGGGTTTAAGATAGGGGGTCAATCTGGTTCGTCCACACTACTGTCCTTGTGGTGAATCTGTGGATCCACAAGGGCACCACGGTCTTTCATGTACCCGCAGCACAGGCCGAATCTCCAGGCACGCGGCAATCAATGACGTCATTCGTAGGGCACTTGTCACCGTCAACGTACCGGCCGTATTAGAGCCGAAAGGTACCGTACGTGACGATGGCAAGAGGCCCGACGGCATGACGCTCATTGGGTGGCAGCGTGGGAAGGCGCTGGTGTGGGACGCTATCTGTGTGGACACACTGGCGCCTTCGCATGTAGCCTCTACTGCCAGCTGCGCTACTAGGCAGTAGAGGCCGGTTCGGTGTGGAAACGTTGGGACCGTGGGGCCCTGGTGCGAGAAAGTTCTTTATAGAACTTTCAAAAAAATTAAATGACACCACTGGTGACCAGAGAGCTGGCTCGTTCCTCGGGCAACGGATTAGCATTTAATGAGGCAACGCAGCCAGCTTTCTGGGCACTGTTCCGGGGGGCAGCGGTGTGGACAACTTTTTTTAATTTTTAGCACATATTTTATATGTATAAGCGAATAGGTATATGTAGTGGTAGGTATATGTATATAGATATATTTGTATTGTAACTGTAAATATTTTATGTGTATAATTAAACATAAGTAATCAGTGAAATCTTAGACGCTAACTAGCTAGGCCCTCCGTAGACCGGAAAATAAGCTATAGCGTTTTCTTCGGTTGTTTTAAACAATGCGTTTTCAACAGCGTTCCCAAGGAGAGTAGGCGTCAGGCAGGCGGCCGGTCACAAAACTTTTCGCACCATATTTAACTCAGAGGAACATGTTGCTCCGACCCCACCTAACGTTATAAGGCCAGCGGTATGATGTTGACTGACATAGACGAAAATCGTCAGACTCTGACCACGATAGAAGAACTTTCAAATCCTGGAATAGATAAACATTCTCTGAATACAAGTACAATTACTATTACTTCTTCAGAAATATTCCTTTGTCGCTACAGCAACATTCACGGCATTAGGTGCATCTTTAGCCAAAATCAATTAGTTGAAAGAAGGGCAGAGTTAGCTGTGAGCATATTGGCCGTGTAGTGTCCGGCAGAGTAGAATAGCATTAACCCCTTACACTCATGGGTGTCGAACAAGGCGACTAATGTTTTCGAGGCAAAAGATCAAAAGTCTCCGTAGTCTGGAAAATGGGCAGCACATTTAATTGTTATATTTAAACACTGCAATCTGAAGACTGCCCGCTTGCCAAGCGTGGAGATTATGGCAATAACCTCCCTTTTGGTGAGAGAGGTCCTAAGTCCCGCAGTGGACTGTTACGGGCTGTGATGATGAATGCCCAAAGAACTCGTCCTTTACCGAGAGATATGTCGATTGGACAGAGCCAGTTGACGAGACTGAAAACGGATGACGGCAGAGTTGTTTCGACCAAGTCCGAGGTTTTGAGGGAAGTCGAGAGGTTCTATGGACAGTTATACACGACAACACGGGCACCTGTTACCAGTATTGCAAAAGACCCCAGAGCCAAGTTGACCCGACACTACACCGAAGATATCCCGGACATCAGCCTGTACGAGATTAGTATGGCTTTCAAACAGCTTAAGAACAACAAGGCGCCGAGTGATGATGGAATTACGGATGAGCTTCTGAAAGCTGGTGGCAAACCTGTGCTTAAGACCCTTTAGAAGCTGTTTAATTCCGTCATCCTCTAGGGAAAAACGCCGGAAGCATGGCACAGAAGCATAGTGATATTGTTCTTCAAGAAAGGTGATAGGACTCTCTTGAAGAACTTTAGCCCAATATCGCTGCTGACCCATGTGTATAAGCTGTTTTCGAGAGCCATTACGAATCGTCTCGTACGCAGGTTTGATGAATTCCAGCCTCCCGAACAAGCCGGATTCCGAAAAGGTTTTAGTACCATAGACCACATACATACGCTGCGGCAGGTTATACAGAAGACCGAAAAGTAAAACCGGCCATTATGCTTCGCGTTTGTGGACTATGAGAAAGCCTTCGATTCGATCGAAACTTGGGCGGTGCTCCAGTCTCTACAGCGGTGCCAATTTGACTATCGATATATCGAAGCACTGAAGTGTTTGTACGAAAACACCACTATGTCAGTTCGTCTCCAGGACAAAACCACAGAACCTATTCAGCTGCAGCGAGGTGTTAGACAAGGTGATGTCATAACACCGAAGTTGTTCACCGCTGCACTGGAGGATATCTTTAGGCTTCTGGACTGGGACGGATTTGGCATCAATATTAACGGCGAGTTAGATGGAATGGACTCCTTTTGGCGGAAAACAAACACGCCTGAGTTTTGGTTGCATTGAACGTCACCAGATTGGCTTTTTCCAAACGATCAACCATGGCCTCTCGACAAGACTGAATATCGTCCCTGATGGTTTTTGCCTCTGACAGATATCTGTCCGTTACTGTGCTGTCATCTGCGTACCCAAAGTTACCTGGTACAAGCAGATTATTAATATGCAGCAGGAATACAGTCGCGGACAGTACAGATCCCTGAGAAACTCCCGCGTCGATAGCCTGAAAATTAGACGAGTAGCCATCGATAACTACACGGATTGAACGTCCACTCAAAAATCCGATATCCAGGTGCAAAAGCCAACAGGAATACCAAATGAAGGAAGCTTGCTTAGAAGGCCTGCATGCCAAACCTTGTCAAAGGCCTTAGATATACCAAGAGACACAGCAAGGACCTCGCCATGTCTCTCAATGGCCTCACTCCATAATTGTGTGGCTGATAGGCGTACAGAAGGTGTACTTCTGGTGTACAGAAGGTCCAGTAGACCGACCACGGCGGAATCCGTACTGGTGATCGCTGAGGAGATAGTTACCTTCAAGATGCGCAAGGAGTTTGTAGTTCAGTGCACGTTCCATAATCTTACAGAGTATGAAAGTGACCGAAATAGGACGGTAGTTGGAAGGGTCGGCACGGCTGCCTTTTTTGGGCACGGGCTGCACATTGGCAAGCTTCCACGACTTAGGTACAATACCAGTCTCAAGTGAGAGGCGATACAGGCGCGTAAGAATAGGAGACTATTGCCGGTATACCATCAGTTTCACTAGCCTTGTTCATGTCCAGACTCCGCAGGATTTTTAATATCTCTTTCTGATGTTTTCGCACCTCTGCCATAGCGCAGTAAGCACGGGGTGAGATAGGTGGTGTTTTTTCATACATGAATTAAACTAAAATTAAATAAATGGCCGATGGGGCAGTGAAGTTCTCGAGTGGCGACCACGTACCGGAAGACGCAGCGTGGCCTCCTACAAGGTGGACCGACGACCTGATAAGGATCGCAGGTACCAGCTGAATGCGGAAAGCACAGAACCGGCCTTTGTGGTTATCTCTGGGGGAGGCCTATGCCCAGCAGTGGGCGTCTTCTGGCTGATATGATGAAATTTTTATATGATAAGCAAATATTTAATTCATGTATGCCTTAAAAATCGTTTAATAACGGCACAGTAGTGCAAAGGAATATGGTTCTTAAGGTTACATACACTTATGCTCTTGCATTGTACCTATGTAACTCTATTGGAATTAGTTTTCCTCTCGTCTTTGCATTCACAGATGAGCGTACTAATAGAAGCAAGTTTCACCGAAGCGTCGCGCGACATTCAACACGTGCCTGTCCGGCAAAGACAATGTCTGTTCCACGACGAGTCATCCGAGCTGGCGTTCTACACGTCTAGCGACTGCAAACTCAAGTGCCGTATGCTATTCTTACTGGCTAAGTGTAACTGTACTCCGTACAACATGCCGAAGATGAGTAACACACGGACGTGCGATATGAGAGATGTGGTGTGCTTGAGATCGCACTATGGTAAGACATGTATAAGTAGCTGCTTGCCCGCGGTTTCGTCCGCGGAAAATTCAGTTACTATAATAATTCATTCGCGATAAGAAAATAGTAAATCATCGATGTCATTGATCTGTTGATGGCAGAAAATAATAAAAATTAATACCTCCCCGGTTGGAATAAATAAATTAATTACTTAATTACTAATTACTTTTAAATACATACTTATTATACATAGAACACCCAGACCCGTAACAGAAATTGAAATTCATCAGTTCAATTTCTGCCCGGCCGGGAATCGAACCCGGGACTTCTTGCGTGGCAGACCGGCATGTTGACCACTGAACCACTCAGGTCGTCAAAACAGCAAATACTAGACTGGCTGCGAAGCAGAGATATCCTTGACTTTATTTTTTATTTGAGATAATTAAGTTAATTTTTATCCATTAATTAACTTAAAAAATTTTAAAACTTAAATTCTTCGAATTTTACTCCGCTGTAAAAACATATTTACTTACTATTTTCTTAACGCAAATGGACTATAGCTCCGTTCCGGACCCGTTTCCGTGGGAACCACTTCCAATTTCAGGCTGATTAAAAAAAGATTCAAAATATTTACTTGTAAGAGATAGGTATTACAGATGTTTACATTATCTGATAATGCTGATAATGTAGGTTTCAGAATTTTTTAAATCGGATATGTAGTTTTTGAGACAATCAAATCTTTTCTCTTTATAATATTAGTATAGATAAGGTATAGCTAAGACACCTCTATTGTCGCCAGCCCAATCCATCACGTACCGCCCCAACGTGGACCCCAATGTGCCAATGCCCGAGGAGCTGGAGCTGGACATGATCAACGGCGGCATTAGTTGCCCAAACTGCTACCCAACCTGCTCCAAGACCGACTACAATTACGACATTATTAGTGTAAGGTTATCACATGATCAAATGAACAGTATTCCGGACGACGACCTGGAGGAATGGTTGTAAGTTCTTGGAAATCTAGATATAACTTAGCAGGATAGGACACTGTCAAGTGTCAAGCCCGAAGACCACCTGGACGAGTACCACGACCACCTTATCTATTTTTTAGTAATACTTTCGTTGTTCTAAACCGATTTTAATCCTAAGGCAAGTTTCTATGGAATAAGGTAGCCAGCATAATCACAAACATGAAGCATAACATAATATACCACAGTTGTTGCAAAGTACTTAGGCCATTAAAGAAAGTATGCGGGTCTTTGTGTCACCTGGCCCTACAGATCCTGGCTATGCAAGAGTTGCAGCGGTGTTAATGCGTGGTGGCGCTTTGCCCATTATAAGAGGTAGGAGATCCGGTCATAGTAATATCTTCTCTTATCTGTTATTTAAGAAACTCATGCATTAAACGAAAGTTTTTTTTTACTTATTGACTAGCCAGGCATTTGACCGTCACCTCACCTGGTGGTAAGTGACGATGCGGCCGATGATGGAGCATGCCTGTCTACGAACAGCCTATTCACTCTAGCCTTGAAGGCATCCAGATTATATTGATCAGGGAACACACTCGCAGGCAACGCATTCCACTCCTTAGCCGTACGCATTATAAAAGTCGAGCCACAGCGGCTCGTGCGGATAGCTGGAAGATAATATATATAATAGGCGGAATGAGATCGTGCAACTACTTCGCACACTCTCCGAAGTGCAACCTGTAGAAGACCGACAAACGCGCAACCCTACGCCGATACTTGAGGCTCTACAGCTTAGCTTCAATCAACTGCGGATCACAAATTAATTTCTTTGCTTTCTTTGAAAGAATATTGATTATAAAAAAATATCTGGGTTACCTGCTCTCACCCTGGTCCTTCTGTGCGGTTGCCATGGAGACAATCTACCCTCATAATCGAGTTATATGTCCGAGTGTTAAATGACCCAAATTAACCCGCCACGAGTCGACATACCAAGAAGAGAATAACATATGAGACTACATTGTCTCAATCAATTACTACAATCCTATAGAAGGACTAGGTTAAGAGTAGGCACCCCATATTTTTTTTTCTTAATTAAGTAATATTCTTCGTATAATACGTATAATGATTTTGTTGAATAACACAATAGGGAAGATATTCTATAGCCGGATCTTAGACCATAAGGCAAATGTGTTGCCAGCGCTGGATGTTCTCACACTCGTACAACCCAGTCGACACAAACAGTTAAGCGCGATTACGTGAAAGGACAAAGTATTCGCGCGCCGCTTACACATTTCGTTTTTCCAAGACAATTGAAAAGAAAAGATAGGTAGTTTATTTATTTGTAATAGATGGAGTTGATTAGACACTATTCTCAAAAAAATCAAAACGAGACCGTTGTATGTATAAAGGTGTAGATATTTTGCGTTTTATTCTAAGAAAAGGTACTAAAGTTAAGTATATTTTAACGAAACACCTTTCTGAGTTACTTCGGGTTCAAATTCAATACTTGAGAATCCTGTCTGAGCAGCGCCATCTTCTGAGGCACGCCGAACTACACATTTTACTTTTATAAGTAGCTGTTTGAAAATTCCCCATTGCGAGGCGCTTCCTTCTCACATCCTCCCGTTGCTCAATCGTAAATGACGAGATATGATGCATAGGAAATAACAGCATTGCCGCCAAGAACTGTATTGAATTTCGGGATAAATGGTAGGTTATGTACTATTCTGAGTTATAAGCTACATATTTGCCAAATTTCATCATAATCTGTTCAGTAGTATTTGCGTGAAAGAGTCACAAATACTCGTATAAATCCAAACATCTTTACAAACTTTCGAAGATAGGTATATTTCCGCGTAAAATTCGGTTATAAAGTTTTTGTACGACAGAGTAACAATCATCCAAACATCCTTACAAACTTTCGTCTTTAAAATATTAGTATAGGATTGTGTACTTAGGATATTCTTGGTTCTTTCGTCACATCTTTGCTTTAGTAGAATCCATACCTTACGCATGTCAGGTTAAGGGTTATGAATCAAAACAAATCTTTACACCCTTGTGGAATTTCTGTTTGTGGCCTATAAATATCCTATATATAAGGGTAAATACAATCAGCTACAGAATGAAAGGACCACCAGCATGCATTTAGCAAAAAAAAAAATTGAAACTTCAAATAGGTTTAATTAAATTAAGTTACAGTCTTGTAAAAGTAAAACATTAAATAAAAGCCATTGTTTACCGCCGAATTTCAAAGGAACGAAAAGCGTACCCCATTATCGGCACTTCATTTCGAAAGGCAGTCTTCTCAACCTTCGATTTGGGACTTCCAACTCTCTGCAGCCAATCCTTCATATCATCAACAGCGACTTGTGCTCCTTGCATTTGTCCAATAACTGTACCTTGAGTAGTATTCATTACCCAGCCTCGGAGGCCCAACTCGGCTGCTTTCTTCTGAGTATGTTTCCGAAAGAAAACACCTTGTACTTTTCCAAAAACTTCGAAATCGGCGGATAGAAGGGAGGATTTCTTGTTTATATTCGCTTTCATATTGGCAAACAGAAGATATAATCAACACGATGAATTTATCAAATAATTGTTTTCGTGGATTGAAATCCTAAGTTGAAGTCGCCGAACATTTTTGACAAGTTTTTGACATATTTATTTTCGTCGTTCGGGCAACAATGCAACGCTGTTTGGTTGCCTGTATTCGTTGCCAACTATTGAGGTTGTCATGGATAGACAACCTCAATAGTTAAATGAAAAGAGTTTTCGTGCTGGGCGGGCGTGGGGTCTATAGCATCGTAACGAATGATTTTTAATTTTATGATTTTTATGTACGTGGCAGGCCAAAATTCCTAACTAAAAAATACAGAGGATAGCTAAAGAGTAAAACTAAAAGTATCACCGAATATATTTTTTAATATTGTTTTAGTATTGAAAAAAAATCAAAAACTACTTTATAGAAATTATTTTAATCGCTTTGATCTCAGGATTTACAGTCGCGACTAATTTTTTTATTAATATGCAGATCTATGACTAAACTAATAGTATCACAGAATTTTTATTTAAGGGATAGTTTTTAATTATAAGCCAAAATCTATTGATTGATCAAAATAAAGATTTGCGCTTTTTGTATCGCTCCGCATTCCAAAACGCGTGATACGACAACAATCCTTATTCTATGAGCTACACGTTACAGTTTGGTATGTAGTCGGTGCAAAAAAAAAACAAAAGCTTTGAACGGTCCTGACCACAGTTCTTACAGTTCTTCTTTATTTACTTAGATTATGCCAAACTTCGATCCTCTAAGTTGGGCACTCTCCTGCCTACTAATCTAACAGTACAAAATGTAGGAATAGGCGGATATTCTATTTTATGATAACTATTATAATAGTTCAGCAGCAAGATTGCCACAAACGTAACTCAGTTAACCATGTAATACGAGCATAAATAAATCAAAGTAACTTCGCAGCGAAATGTGGGCGGGAAAGCAATTATACAAACACCGCGGGATAAGTTGCTCGGTGTAGAATAATAGGCGCTGAACTGAACAAACAAGTTAACATATGAGATTGGAGAGTGTGGACGACCGTTGTTGCATTGTATGTTGCAGACACGGCGCGAATTTCACCGACACTTCGGTTGTTCATGTAAAGTATGCGAAGGATGTCGCCGACTGTTACGGCCAAAATGTCATCATGAAGTGGTTTGATCTCATTAGTGAGTACCTACCTAAATAATTTAGAAACTGAACTATAATGTCTGTGTGTATAAGTGTTACCTACTAAAACCATTTAATACGCACGGTATTTTCTGCTGCACACCTACAACGCGTCGCGACACGCAACGCGCTTTCCCACGCGAGGATCACGCGTATGTGATCCTCGCGTGTACCGCTATCGCCACCGCGGACAGAAAGGGTCGAAGTGTGTTACGTTATTGCTAAATTGTAAAGAATTATATTAGAGCGTCGGTGGCCGAATGGTTACAGTATCTGAATCGTAAGCGAGAGGTACCGGCTTCGGATCCCACTGCGGACACGTACTAATAATAATTTTCTGAGCTTTGTACATTAGTTGAATACAAACCTATGTTCTTACGGTGAAGGAAAACAACAGGCGACTGTATGTATAACCCTGATCCAATCTGGTCAGGTTCGACTGGTAGCAGGATCACGGCGGTCGAATGGCAAACGCTCCACTGTCATTACCTGATCTGCTAAATAATTGATCATGATCAAGGCGGACCCAGGCCCTCGTGCGTGAGAGCACAACCGAGACATTAAAGTAGTAGAATTGGCCGTATGGTGTCCGTCAAAGTAGAATAGCAACAACCCCTTACACTCGTGGGTGTCGTACAAGGCGACTAATGTTGTTTGTTATATTTATAGCACTGCGATCTCCAACCCGCCTGCCAAGCGTGGAGATTATGGCAATAACCTCCCCTTTCGTGAGAGAGGCCTTAAGTCCTGCAGTGGACTGTTATGAGCTGTGATGATGATGATTCCGGTTCGGCAAAAAAGCCAATAAGACTCGACATTTTATACAGCCACTAGTGATTAGTTACGTAGATGTGGTTTGTAATTTTAGGACTAAATATATGGTATGTTTAAATTACGTATACTTAATTTTATTTTCAGGCAACATCGGCTCGACCTGCGGCTTCGTAACTGGTTTCAGCTTCGTCTCGCTATTGGAGTTCGTATATTTCTTTTGCGTGAAGTTGTATCGTGAGGTGCGCCTGCGCCGGGGTCTAAACAAAGCCGGGCACGGCATTGAGAACCCAACACCGGCGAGATTCGAAATAATTTCAAGATATCGGCCCATATACTGGAATGAGTTGGCAGCTACGAACAGGCTTGCACAGCATTCGAATTTAAAATAGGCAATATCTAGCGTCAAAATAAATATGCACTTGCGGTCGTTCTAGGTTTCACCACCCTTAACAAATAAGTAGTACGGAAACTAAAAACCTGACTGCTCTTAAAAACTGAAAAGCAAACTAGAAGTTTTGTGATCGCCTTTTGAAGATATATTACGTATTTTGATACCCCCAACGATTTGAACATGAACTCGTTTGGTTTTTGAGAAAAAATATTTTCAAAAACAGTACCAAAACGGCACCTGAAATCTGCCAAATTTTTATTATTATTATTATGTACCCAATATCACTCGCGCGAGCAAGAAGGATTTAACTTCTCATATGTTAAAATCCATTGAGCCGTTTAGGCTGTAGCCTGTGCTAAAGAGATAGACATACATACATACATAAAGGAGGCTATGATACATACGCTTTAATAAACATAACCCTCCCTCTATCGCAGTCGGGCTGCTGTGGCAGTCGGGTAAAAGAATCCTAAAACAGGTGATACCTAAATGCACCTACCACGTTGATTTTAAAAATTCACATTATAGTTATAGGTGGGCACACTCACGCATCGTTTGCACTCATTCATTATTCACCTACATACCTAATATTATAGATTGTATCAAAAACGCTTATGGTGTCCAAAAGAAACATCTGTGCACTTCCCACAACGATTAGCATCTGTTACCTTGGATCTAAATTCATTATTAATTCGATTATTATCATTCGTTACGCATAGAAAATAATGTTAGATACTCACGATACAAAACTTTACCAATAAAAGCTATTCAATACTTCGTAATATGTTTTATTTCCCTTCATTTTGCTATTGGTAACAGGCAACAATGCACACCAAAGAGAACGTGAAGAGATATGTAGAGATTTGGTGGAAGGGAATAAGGAGTTTTCCAGAAACCACGTCTATTCATGGCTTCAGATTCGTTGCTGATTCCAAAAGGCACTGGATAGAGAGGTAAATGAAAATAATAGATAATTTTTTACTAATTATATGAAAATACCCTAGGGGTAAATAAATGACGAGTCCTTTGGGCATAAGGAACAGCTAATGCTTCCTTATTTTAGTAAACTTGCTATCCGGCAGATAAACAGGCATGCGGGCCACCTGATGAAAAGTGGTCACCGCCGCCTATGGACATCAGCAACACCAAGGGTGCTACCAATGCGTTGCCCGCCTCTAAGGAACCTCTAATATACCACTTTATGAAATAGTACGAATATAATTTTCAATTCAATTCCTTGTTCAATTTATAATTGCTGTGACGGTGGGACCACGGTCTGTGGATCTATTGGGGAAAAAATTATCTGCAGACCCACCAGTGGGACATAACGGTGGGATCACAGTAAGTTTGATGGGCTTATCGTTAACTATTTTCGTTTTACCATTTTGTTTTATCTACCTTTACTTCAGCATAACATATTCCCATACGACGACCCATGTTCTCACCATTTTTAGAGTAGACCTCCCACAAGGTGGACCAACGACCTGGTAACGATCGTAGGTACCAGCTGGATGCGGAAGGCACAAGACTGGACTTTGTGGAGGTCTCTGGGAGAGGCCTATGCCGAGCAGTGGGCGTCTTTCGGCTAATACGATGAAATGTATTATCATCATCATTTTGGCGTTAATGCTCACGCGCACGAAGATCCGGGGGCCGCCTTGACCATGATCCAGGATTTGGCAGATCAGGTAATTACAACGGAGCGACTGCCATCTGATCTCCGTGACCCTGTTACCAGGGGAACCTCACCAGATTGAATTCAGTCGCCTGAATGTGCAAGTTTTGTCACGATGTTTTCCCTCACCGTAAGACCATCGGTTACTATTCTACTAATGTACATACATCAGAAAAGTGTCATCGGTACATTGCCGCGGGATTCGAACACGGTACCTCTCGCTAACGAGTCGGATACCGTAACCACTCGGTCACCGACGCCTTTACCTAAATGTGAAAGTATATATTTAGATAAACTTTAGAGAAAGGGGACAATCTGGAGGATTGAGATGTATCGAGTTTTACACGAAGTCGCTGGCAAAAGCTACTTCTTTTTTGTAAGATCTGTACATAAATGGATACGTTTAAGTCTCCCAGTGGGATTCCAGAAGCGGTGCCATCCGCACATACCTACATATTTATTTCGTATATTTTTAGAATACTATGGACAGTGCTGGTAGCTCTGTCGTGGTACGGGTCCGCGTTGCTGATCACGGCTCAGTACGCCGCCTTTCAAAACAACCCGATTTCCTTCGTAGTGGAAACCACTTACAAGGACTGGGACACCCACTTCCCTTCAGTGGCTGTTTGCGAGAGCGACAACAGTCGCCGCATCGAGGAGATTTCTGACAGGTTTGAGAGGTTACGAGTACGTAATGAATTGAACAATCGTGCGTAGCCACTTTAGGATTATTAATGGTGTAAGTTGCGTACTAGTTGCCTGTTCTTGCTATTTAGTGAATGGTAGGTAATCTACGGTTTCCTACGTGGGTGTTGTTCTAATCTAACTCAATGAAACTAATGTTGTTGATGAATAGATTTTGTTGCCTGTAGAACTTTAATCCCACAGTAGGCGTTAATATTTGTGTTAGTGTCGAACTGAAGCTTCGATTTCGGACAATGAACATCATCTTTGGTTATCGAAAACTAACATATGTTTACGAGCAATATTTTGAAATAATGTCCGACACACAATCTGCGAAAGGAAAGTTTTTTATTTAACGTAAGTGCGTGTTAAGGGGGGAAATTGGATGTATGTATGTATGCAACTTTTTATTCTTTCAGTAGCTTTACTTGAAACTTTATAGAAATTTCTATAAAGTTTTAAGTAAAATATTCTACAAAATAATTAAATTTTATTCAACGTTACGGAATGCGTCCCCTAGGGGGATGAAACAGGGCATGGATGTTTGGAATTCTGACTTCTCTTACTACCTGCTACATGACAACGCAGAGCCAAAACCACTGAGTCTAGAAGGTTGAAATTTTGCATGACGATTAACTGAGGTTAATGTGTTAATTTAGGTGAGCACAAAGAAGGGAGTTTTGGAAATATGTTCCAAAAGGTGGTTAAATAGGTGGTGAAAATTTGCATTGCTGGCAACTGTTTTCTGTTTTACGACTCACACCCGGAACTGCCGAGTCATACAAGTTGGTTGTTTGATGTAAGTGAGCACTAACAAGGGATTATTTGGAAATTCATCTCGAAAGGGTGTAAAATCATAGATGAAAGTTTGCAATGCACTACCTATATTAAAATTTGAGTTCGAGTTTGATAAAATGTTGGTCGATATTAATGTTATTGTGGGTAGGTGTGGGTGGTACTTCATTGTAATAAGAAAAAAAACTGTTTCCAAATTCCTAAAATTTTCATTTTCCTACAGTATACCATCGTAAGATAGGTAGTGTTATTAGATATTTTAATTCCTGTTCTCACCACTGTCGCGATATGACGACACCTGAATCCTTTACCTAATCAAATTGAAATAGGACCAATTTTGAAAATTATTCTATCATTCATATCGGACGACTGTAAAAAGCTATGTACATAAAAAAAAATTACGAAGAAACCTCCACTTGATTTTTCAAAAAATACCATTCTGACGCCGCTTTCGGTAAAAACGCTGTAACTATCGATACGCAAGTAAGCGGCGGGTCATCAGTTCATCGGTCACAGCCACTTCAGTTGTACGATAAAAAAAAACGTATATTGGTGACCCCGGTTTTACTGCAAATATCTTTACTAACATTGGGAAGCCCGACCACAAAAATAAACATAAATTGAAATAGGGTTAATTTCGCTCCAATTTCTCCGATTCGTAAGTAGAATGGAAACAAACATGCAATGAAATTTTTTTCGAAACATATTGGCACCCTCTCTCTCGCGTAGAAATCGCGGATTTTTGTACGGGCTGTTATCATAGATATTTTGCACATACGAAGTACTATATAAAGCGTACTCTAAGACACAACATCCTATATATAGTACACTCCACTTCCGTTTTCTTCATCATGAGTCCGTGCTAATGACCGCATGAGTCCATGCTATTGATCGGATCCGTCATATATAAATTCATCTCTATGGGGGGTGAAACAGGGGGCGGAATTTTGTAATTTTGACCGACTGCTAACAACGTACAGTCGAAACCACTGATTGTAGGAGGTTGAAATATTGCATGAAAATTTTTAAAATTACGTAAGCCATTTTTTTAAATGCGTGCTTAGGGGTTATAACGCTAGGTGAACGTTTGTATGAAACTTTTTATTACTTCAGCGGATTTATTTGGAATATCGTCCAAATATTATACAAAAACAAGTAATCAAAAAGTATTTCAAGATTTTTATAAATTCACCCTTTGGTGGATGAAACAGGGGGTGGAATTTTGTAATAATGACTGGCTGCTAATAACGTAGAGACGAAACCTCTGGATATAGGAAAAAAATGTAGGAGCTTAAAATTTTGCTTAGAGATTTTTTTATGACGTAGGCAAATGAAGCACTAAGAATTGTTTTTTGGACATTCGTCTCCGAGGTAAAAAGGAGAATAGGGGGTAAAATTTTGTACCTATTCAAGAAAAGTATTATACCAAAATCCACCCCCATTTTTGTTGAGTGTTGATACAGGTTTAATTTAATTTTTAAACCAAAAAGTGGTCCACGCGAATGAAGTCGCGGGTTAACAATAAAATTACATGACAATTTAATTTAATTTGAGTTCTAAGCCGATCTTTCGGTTTAGACTTACACTTCGACCGAAGATTTGACGAAAGCCGAACTCCTTTTCAGATTATGGGGAGAAAATCATGACTTTAACATGGAAGAAGTGCTGAAAGAGATTTCTTTTTTCAAAGGCATTACTTATTACACATCTGAATTCTGTGGTTCAGTGGATCCTCTACCCGACTGTATCAAATCTAATCTCACCTATTACGCTAGTTTGGCAAGTTCATATTTTATAATTTTGTTCAATTTTAGGAATAATTAAAATTAGGTACGCTTAATACGACATTAAGTGTACCTTATTTTAAAAATATGTTATGGGTTTCTTATCGCGTACCTTTATTTACAAGTAGCCTGATATTTCAACGCAGCATCAAAATGGACATGCAAGCAACTGCGTTGAAATAGGTAATAGTAGGAAACCTGGAACATACTTTAAAATATGTTAACTATGCCTTGTTACGTAACAACCATTATATTAAGTGTGCCTTTTTACATAACCACCTTGATTTCAGGTTAGAAGTTCATGTCACGAGATGCTTTCCAACTGCTCATGGAATGGTGTTCCATTTGACTGTTGCTCATACTTCAGACCATTGGATACTGAATTAGGAACTTGCTTCTCAATTAATACTCTGCAGGGTCGGTAGGTGGAGTCCGTATTCGTAGTTAAGGATATGAACATTTAAATTAACCCATGATTGCCTATGGTCCATAATTATAAGAGTACACGATAGTACACTATAGAGTCTACAAGTTCACACAAGTTTTCAAAATCACCTTTTTAAAAAGACTAACCAACCAACCTACTCCTTTTCTTTTTATTGCGTGAAGGAAATCCATTTACGGCTATCTAAACAGAGAAGGTGGCCTATCATTGAAAATGACAGTTTTACCCACTAAAACCCACTATTTTGCCCCCCCCTATTCTCTTTCTCAACTAGATCACGCGACTGGTTAGCACACTCCGCAATCTCATTGATGAATAGCTTGTCGATATGGCAAACACCTCTCATTTCCACTACCCTCACCTTTCTTATGGGCTTAATACACCTTGTATAAATCCACTTGAAATAAAAGCCACATACGATATAATTAAAATACTGTGGTACTATTTAATCTCAAAAACACTTTCGCAAATCAATACTACAAGTAAACACCCTAAACGAAATGACAAAAACAAATCGATAGCGCGATCTAAAGTACGCGCAGCGCCATCTAGTGGTAGAAAACGTAACTTATCTTAAACACACCTACATCCCAATAAGATAATACACATTCCTCCTGTCTCCAGAGATGCGAAAGCAACTAAGCTAGAGATGATCAGCAACCGGAAAACCGGACCTGGCGCAATAAGATTCAACGTTATGGCCACCGCAAACGTGTACGTGTTGAACGAAGAAGACGTGCCGACCCTGACCACTATAGGGTCCGACGTACTCACCGTCAGTCCAGAGATGTTGCACAAGTGAGTAGCGCTCACCGTAATGCTGCGGTAAATGAATGATTGAATACATTTTATTTCAGACGAAAGTAAATACTTAAGTATTTAAAATTAAATAAGTGATCATCATCATCATTATCCGAGCAGTCAATCCCGGCTTCTGCCAGGACTTCCGCTTTCCGACTCATTCTTCTCCGTTCGCCCAATCATGGGCATCCTCTCGTCGTAAGACATTCGCTCTCGACATATTACAAAATACTGAGGGTAATTGCAGTAAAGAACGTTAATACCAAATCTAATTTTTAACCAAGTTACGTTAGCTCATTCACTTGGTTTTACCATTTCTTCAGAAATTGTTTACCGATAATTATTGGCCAGGGTGTGGGGTCGAGTGTGGAATTTAACTTACTAAATAGTTCTGTTCATGTCATTATCATATCTACTACCTAATAATGTTTGTATATTATTAATTAACTATCTGTAGAAATTATCCGTAATGTTAAAAAATATATAATACGAGTATAATATAGAGGTAATAAGTAAGTACATATTTAGCCCAAACAAAGATTACTTTTATTGATAAGAATGAAACAAGAAAATAATATAAAAACGTATAGATGTTGTACCAACGTAAACAATACTATTTCTAACGTAAACAGTAGTCGAATCTGTATACCGATAACATCACCTGACTACGCATAATGTTTGTACATAGTTGCTAGGGTTTAATTTGTCTACAAGCCAATCTATTTCATAACCTTTTATTTTTAATCATTCGAGACAAATTGTGTTCAATGTTGCGTTTCTCTTATTTATTTCATTTCAAATTAACAGACGCTACATAACTATAAGAAATGTGGAGAACGATTATGGCGCCCGACTCATAAACCCCGTGAAAAGGAAATGCCGATACTCAGACGAAAACCTGCTACAAGTTTACAAGTATTATTCCTACACGGCTTGCACAGTGCAGTGCAGGAAATTGGCACAGTTAAAATTTTGCAACTGCACGAATTACTTCATTCCCAATTTACCCGAACACCTAAAATGCGACGTAAAAGGAATCATCTGCTTGAACAACCATTTGAATGAACTGTCAGTAAGTATAGAGGATCATCTAAACTTCCTATTAACCGCTGAAAAAGTAACTCATTTGGCCTTCAGAGCACTAACCTATCCACGAATTACTTTAATTCGCTGAAACATTTGGTAAAGAATTGATAAATTGAACATGTTTCGAAATTCTATTCGTAATAGAATAGAATGATAAGTTTATTTATTCGTATGGCAAAAATACAATATACGAGAAACACATTCAGAATGATAAGTACAATTTATATATAATCAACAGCTCTAACAACCTATGTAATAGTCCTGTAATATATTTTGGTCATTGGCTAGATACAGTACGAGTGCATTACCAATTCAAGAAATATATCCTTTGCCGCTAGAGCAACATTCACGGTGTTTGGTGCATCTTTGGCCAACATTATTTTGTCCCTAATGCCCAAAGGACTCATCTTTTACACCCAGGGCATTTTTATATGATGAATCAAACTTTAATTCATGAATACGGTTTTTACCGTTTGCAAAATATGTTTCTTAAGTTTGTCATGCACAGTTCAATTTTCTAGTAAACCTTTTACTAAATCCAGGTTCTAAAAGCTCGTTGGTCGACGCGCTCCGGCCTGTTCTGCGACTGCCTGCCCTCCTGCACGGAAGCGGAGATCTCGATAATGAAGGACTTCAAGATGATGACAGGGGAGAGTTTTGCTACCGTGCAGATAGAACTGGCAATGCTGCCCAGCGAACGTTATAGGAGGAATGTAGTGAGAGGCGTGCTCGATTTAGTCGGTATGTCTACCTAGCCTCGATCTTAGCACGATTTTTTCATTAGACTAGCAAGGAATTTAGCTGCCATCTCACCTGGTGCCTGGTCAGCTGGTAAGTGACTATGCGGCCGAAGATGGAGCATGCCTGCCTAGAAAAAGCCTAATCACTTTATCCTTGAAGGCGTTCAGATTATAATAATGATGATGTGTTAGATAGTCTATGCGTAGGTATGCGCATTATTCTTACTTACGATTGTTTTAAAGTATATCTTTTACCGTTAAGGCAATAGGTATGGTCAGCATCAGATTTTTTTTTTCCTGCGCTGGTAGTTACTTAATATTGCCCGGGTAAGGAACTTACAACTCTGCAGCTACAATCTTTTCAATTAAATTGTAATAGCTATGCTGATGTTGATATGTGATGCAGTGGCGTAGCTTGCCCTACAGGTGCCCATATCCATAGTTGTCTAGTTGGTAGTTGATCTTGAATCCAAGTCTTCAATAAATGACAAGCATAGCGAGCTCTACATTTTGTGACCCCAAGTTGCTCTTACCTCAATATACTTAATGTTGTGAAGGAAAAGAGCGTGACGTTACGTATGTAATGCATATCAATGGTTACAGTCTCAACCGGTGGAACCTGCGGTCTGTTCCTCGGCGTTAGTATCCTCAGCTTCGTGGAGCTACTCTACATCCTTCTCATCAGGCCATTCTGCGATATCTACAGCCAGCACGGCAACGACCCTTGGCACCGAAAGTTTGGCACTCGCCGGCTCGAGGATAACCACTTCGCACCCAACCAGGACTGGAGATTCGACGGCCGATCGACACAGATCGGGGAACAGACCATGAATCGAAGATCCTAAATTGGCAGAATTGATAACAGATTATTAAATAAGTAAGACTCAAATCAATAATAAAGAATACTGGTGTAATCACAATAAAAAATGAATATATTCCATTACTCCTAAAACTAAATCGTAATGTAGGTTTGTATTTATTTGTTATACTTATCTCCTATTTATTCAAACAATATCTTTCAGCTATTTCCTCCAATATTTCTAAGACGTGTGCTCTATAATTAGGATCGTCATTCATCATTTTATTTACAAACGATGTCTTATTAGTAACAAGAATTTCATGAAATGCCCCAGAATCACTGAAAATGTCTGTAGTTTTATCATCATCAACCCAAAATAGTTGTATTAAGCCCCCACAAACAACTGCACCCCATTGTCTTTGCTCTTCCGCTGATTCCAAAAAATTGCTTTCACATAATATATCCTTAATATTAACTCCATTGTTGTTTAGAAGTGATTCCAACTCATCATAGTAGTAATGAAGAAATAAATTCATGTTCTGCTCTCTGAATTTAGGGTCTAAATTACAGTACAGAAGGAGCATCACATCTGAAGCTGGAGTCTGGTACTTGTTGGCTTGGAAATCAACCATGACACAGTCGTCAGGTTCTCCTGCATCATAGTGAAAGAGAAGATTATTATTCCACAAGTCACGGTGGCAAACCACTTTGCGAAATCTTGTTGAATCGTTTATATTCAGTACCGAAGACCAAACCTCCTCCCATCGTGTGGCGATTCGACATAAATCATGTTTCATATCCTTGTATTTTGAAAAAAGTTTTAGTGATTCTAATGCTGCGATCATGCACTGTCGATACCATGGATTTTCAATTTTGTAGCCACCATCAATCCTCAAATCTTGGTACTCTTCGTCAAGTCTATACGGTCTTTTAAGTTCATTGCTCTTCTTCTCTTCGAAAATAAAACTTGACGCATGAAATCTTGCTAACATATTGAGCGCCTGTAATGTGTGGGCCATATCGAACCTCAGAAACTTATTCCTCACTTTGTATTCCATAGCATTTAAATCTTGTAAAACCATTGCTTCGTCAATATGTGCTACTAGACGTGGGCACCACGGCTTCATATCTGTAAAATTCAAATTAACTCTAGAATAAGCACATAACACATTAGCTAAACTGATATACAGATTTTGTCAAGGAAAAATGTTAAAGTCTATATTTCAGCCTGATTTTTAATTTGCGCACTATACAACTAATTCGATGAAATCTTGTACTATGTAAAATAAAACATAAGTATACTAACCTGGCACACGGAGGCATCTTATAATATCAGTGTAAAAAATCAACTCCTTCTCGAATACATTCCATTCTCGTACCATATCGGCTTTCGCTGCATTAGATCTTGAAATAGCTTTAATAAAGAACGAAAGTAGTATTTGGTCATGGCCTGTAGAAACTGTAACTTTTAGCCTCCAGTAATCACCCATGAACCCCAACATTTTATTATTAGCATTGTTTAAGCAATAATTTAGAATAACGCTATTAGAGTAACCATAGTTTGATAATATTGATTTTACGTCTTTTAAACTTAAATATTGATTGATGTTGTTGTGGTTTTTTGTATCCATAATAAATATGTAATTAAAATTAATATAGCACAGACTTCTCGTTCACACAAATAAAAACGTTTAAATATAATTTGTCTCCGCTCAGGAATATAATAGGCAATAAAATGAAGCCAAGTGTCTCAACTATAAGTAAGTCTTCTGATTTATTGTCACAGAGATATATTAATTATCAGTTGGCAAATAATTAAATAACAAACACTGCTTTGAATGTGGTTACTTCATTTCATCTTGTATATAAGTGAGAACTACCTACTCAACTTATGTGTTGTTACTTAAAGACAATTACACAACTCAAATTACTTCGCAGTTACTTGTGCGTCACCGCCCGTTTAATCACATATACGTTCGCACACGACGCGACTAGCTAGTCACTAACCGGTTAGTATGTAGCTGTACTTACTGGCTTACCGGAGATTCGTGATTGAAATTGATTATTCACGAAAGGATGTAACAGAAAGAGCTTGGCGCTCTATAGAATCCCCAGAGATTAGTGTGTGTGTGTTAAGGAGATTTGTGACATTTTGCCTCGAATTGAAACTCGGATTCTACTCTCTGCTCCTGTAGATCAACATTTTTTCTCTATGAGAATCCCACAGTTTCTCACAGCCCTCGTACAATCTGTAGTTCACATTATTACAAATATACAGGTTAATCCAAAACCTGTAAAGTTTCCTTCGTATAAAATAACTAGCTGGCCCTCGGCAACTTAGTTCCTGTGCACTATCTAGTTAGGTACTCTACCCTATAAACCTTCCTTTCGAATCACTCTATCTATTGTCGAGAACCGCATTAAAATCCATTGCGCAGTTTAAAAGATCTAAGCTATACAAAGGGACAGACGGTGTAGCGAGCCCCATTATCATGAAGTCATCATCATCATCATATCAGCCAGAAGACGCCCACTGCTGGGCATAGGCCTCCCCCAGAGATCTCCACAAAGACCGGTCCTGTGCTTTCCGCATCCAGCTGGTACCTGCGATCCTTACCAGGTCGTCGGTCCACCTTGTAGGAGGCCTACCCACGCTGCGTCTACCGGTACGTGGTCGCCACTCGAGAACTGTACTGCCCCATCGGCCATCTGTGCTACGAGATATGTGCCCTGCCCACTGCCACTTCAGTCTGGCAATCCTGGCATGAAGTCATCAGAGACTGATAATGGAATCTCAGGAAATTATATGGGATCCCTAAAAAACCCTGCAGTGCGTTTGTTACGTATTCATAACTTAATCAGGTATTTGCTTTTGACAGTTATCATATCATGCTGCAAAGTTGGTGATGAATTCACAGCACCCCTTAATGATTAATAGTTGAGGGATAATCCCCCATTTGTCTATAGTAACGTCGTCGATAGTCTCTAAGGTTGTCATGGTGATTGAAAGGTATTCTCCTGAGGTCAACGGGACCCATTTTCATCAGGTTAGGATCTGATGAGGAATCTCAGGAAAATTTAGTGTAGCACTTCCTACCCAGCAAACATTGTTGGTTTAAATTACTGTAAAATTACCTATTTTAGGTCGCAATTTTCATGGTAACCTATATTGGGCACATCGAATCTAGACGTCGAATCTACCAAAATAGAAAAAAAAGCACGTAGGTACCTGCGACGCATTTTTCGACGTAAATCTGGTAATTACAACCAATAGGTCGTCATTTAGGTTACTCTTCCGACGTCGAGTCGACGTCGTTGTTACGTTAAATTATTAGTTGGAAAAGTTTTGATTTATGTAAAAATCTTGTGCGCTGAAATTTTTTTCGTATTTTATATAGGTTTAACGTTCAAAAATGCTGATGGGCATCCAAAATATTTAAATAATTTAATAAATAAAAAATAGAAAATGCGTGTATTTGTTTCAATTTAAGTATTTTGACTCAAGTTTGGTATTGTTTGTAATTTCTCAATGTCAACATTAATATTTCAATGTAAATATTGGTAAATAGAGATACACTTTTAGTGTATTACATGATGATCATCATCATCATCTTGGCGTTAATGTCCCGGTTGTGCTCTAGCGCACGAGGACCCGGGGTCCGCCGTTACCATGATCTAGGATTTGGCAGGTCAGGTTATTATAGGTTAATTTTCCTTCCTCTCCCACACATGGTGTCTCCTGTCTGCGCTAGGGTAGGGGTAGGGTAGTAGTTAGAGTAGGGGTAGGGTAGAGTAGGAGTAAGATAGCGGTAAGGTAGTATAGGGTGGGGTAGGGGTAAGATAGTGGTAGGGTCGGGGTAAGATAGTGGTAGGGTAGGGGTAAGGTAGTGGTAGGGTAGGGTTAAGGCAATGGTAGGATAGGGTAGGGGTAAGGTAGCGATAGGGTAGAGATAGGATAGAGTAGGGTGGGAGCGACTACCTATCACATGCAGCATGTGTGATGCACGCCCACTTAAAAGTCTGTCTGGCGGTGGCGTGGGGGCCGGGTCGCTCTTTTCCCTCAAATATGGTTGAATTGGTCGATGGCTGGGCCCTGCGTTATACTCGTGAACGGGTGCTGCCTTAGTGGACTGGCTTACTCTTGCTGTAGTTTTAGGTGATTTTTCTTAATTATACTAGACATACCTATATAATATAATATAGCGTTCCGGCTCTGCCTGGCATTGTCGAGCACGGTTCGGTCGTGGTTGGCGAGGGATACGTTTATCTACGGCCATAGGGCGGTCAGCGTGTCACTGTTCCTTGTTGTTGTTTCCTTCCTACTTTCTTACTCCCCTCCTTTTTGACAATTGAAAGAGATATTTAATGTCCTAATCAATAAAGAAATTTTGAATTTTGAATTTTACAGTGGAGCGACTGCCATCTGACCTGCATGACCCTGCTACCAGGGGAACCTGACCAGATTGGATCATGGTTACACATCCAGTCGCCTGAATGTGCAGGTATCATCACGATATTTTCCCTTACCGTAAGAGCATCGGTTAGTATACACTATACAACCAATGTACCTACTTAACTCAGAAAACAGTCATTGGTACATGGCCGGAGCGGGATTCGAACCCGGAACCTCTGGCTTACGAGTCGGATACTCTAACCGCTCGACCACCGACGCTCTGTAATGTATTTAATGATAAATTGCATTATACAATTACGTAGTTATACACGGCTACCTGATTGTTACAGAATAAAATGGCGGCTCGACTATAAAGTTAGATATTACCTGCAACTCGACCTTAAGGTGATTGGTAAATATTATAGGTTCATTTGACATAATTTTTGCGACTTCTTGGTCTAAATCACCTATTTAGGTCCTCGTTACTTTAAAGTCACAAACTATGAAGTCACTTCCGCGACCAATAGGTAATAATTACCTAACAGCGCCAAATCTAGTGGCAGGGAAGTCATCGCGATCATCACGCGTCGTTCGGTATGTTGTATGTAGTATGTTAGAGATTATGCAAAAAATGATGCAGAAGAGTTATTTAATCAACTTGTAAGTTAAATGATAAATTACCTACAGTCCGATTCCGTACGCAGTTTTTCACCTGGGACATTTTTGGTTTACTCGTTACCTAGTTAAATAGGTACTTCTTTACAATTGATTTGGAGCGACATAGCAGCAAAAATAGGAAACTTCTAACTTGAAGTGAGATGATGATGTTAGTAAAAGAGTAACATCTCAGTAGGTACCTAAGTAGATATTGTATGATTAGGCATTACATTACTTAGGTACAACATTAAATTTTATCTACAACCAGAGGTAAAAATAAACGGACTGTACCTATGCCTGTTTAAGGTGACTACCCATTTGACCATGTTTACACTATATTCTATGTACTGTACCTATTCATTTAATAATATAACTTAACAAATCGTTTAAGGGTGCTGAGGTCGGTTTATGTTTAACAGTTCATTTTCTCCAGCCTTCAGACAGTTTCATTAAATCTTAGCCTTCAGTTTTAACTTCTCATTAATTGATCCTTTATTTTATTCATTTTCAGAGTCCTCACTTGTTGACATGTCGGAGGCTAAAGTGTGATCATCGGTTATTAAAAACTGATATTGTGTGAGTTTGTGTACTTCTGAAGATTTCTTAAGCACTTTTCTATTTTAAGATTCATCAAGTTTTCTTTTACATTTTCTATAATTCGTACTAGAGTGTCCGTACAGTTTTTTATCTTTGGCCATTTTTGGTTAACAAGCGATTACTTTATTTTAAAACAAAAGGACCAGCGTTTAAAATACGTCCTAGATCACCAATTAACTGTCACTATGACCAACATAAATTAACTTCCAGGTCGCCACCGTCAACTTTGACTTACTAGTCGGATTTCCGAGTTACACGGACTTTCAGGTTAACCTAAGATGAAGTTATATTAAGTATCTGCAATACTAACGTTGGAATTGGTAGCAAAATTGACTTACAAGAAAGTACCTTGAAGTCGTTGGCTAAGAAAAAATTACGTCATAATTACCTAAAATTACCGTAGGTATAAGTCATAGCGATCTATCGGTCTACATTTTAAGTCGATTCTACCAGATTTTCCGACCTTTTTTCAACCATAAAGTAAATTACCTTTGTGGTGTGTCGCTGAAGTAAAAATTACGTAATATTAACCTATATTTTAACTTGTAGTAAAAATGTAGTTATAGTCGAAATATTTGGTGGATGGGACGTTAATTTTACTTAGAGAGGTAATTTAGTCTTAAGACCAGAAAAAAATGTATTATGTTTGCTAGGTTGTGTCATAATGTCATAGGTCTCTACTCTTATCCCTGTGCATATCTTCACCCATGATCTTATACGTTGACGATGGTTAATAAACGCGCGCCGGTACCTACCAATATTCAACCGGTTTAATACCTCGAAAACTCTAGGGTGAATTTTTGCGGGCGTTGGTATGCAAAGCCTCATGTCTGGCAGTACTTTGTAAAGATCTCATCCCTGTACCCATTTTCGCCCATTGTCTTATGTTTACAAACTACCGCTACTTTAACATTGAATATCCCGAAAACTGTAGGGCTGATTATTTTTGCGCGTTGGTATGTACAGCCTCATGGATATCTAGCCGTACTTTGTAAAGACTTATCCCTCCTGTGCACATCTTCGCCCTTGGTTTTATACGTGTATGAACCACCCATATTTTCACATCAATGATTTCATATTACAAAAACTCTAGAACGGACTATTTGTACATTGGTATGCAATACTTATACCACGTCCAGCATCGGTTAGTATAGGTCTCATGACTGTGTACATGTTGGATGACTATGCACATATTCGTCTAAGTCCTTAAACTAGTAACAGACGTCCCGTTTTGGCTGGAGCCGACCAACCATTAGCTGCAGTTGATACTAATTAACTGATTAATTCGTTTGCGCCGGCGAGCCAACCTTGGTCGGACGTCCGATCACGTCGCCCACACCCAAAAGCGACTTTATTTTATACTGCGTATCAACTGCAACTGACGGTTGGTCGGCTCCTTCAGCCAAAACGGAACGTCTGTTACTAGTGTTATGCCCAATCAGTGTATTTTAGAGGCAAGTGACGCCGTATATAAGAGATGATGGTACGCGGACAAAGTAGTAGGCATAATATCAAATACATTGCCTGCAAATATAGATTCAGGACAAATAATGGAAAAACAAAGTTTGCTTAGAAATCTCATTAGGTATATGTAGGTATGATAATTGAATACTTATAAACACAATACTTAGGTTGTAGGAGAGTAAATATATCTCTCGACAATGTCATCAAATAACTCCGTAACTCGGATGCGATAGTCACTATTTTCTTCAGCAATAGCTATAAATTCTTCACTGCGTGACACTACATTAATTTGTCTGCTTTTATCAGGATCCGAAAACAATTGTTCTCTCCTCTCAGAGCTCATTGCAACTATTGGCACAATTATTGCTGCCTGGGTTATTCCAAACATAACACTTTCTTTATAGGATTGAATTAATGACGGTTTATCCAAGACAGTACACACATCGATATTCTTAGACTTAAGATCCTCGGATAATATTTCGTAATAAAAACTCAATATTTCGTCTGTATACATGTCTCTGTAGCTCTTGGTGGTGTTAAAAAATAGCAGTGAAGATAAGTCTAGCATGGGTGAGCAATATAACACAGTTTGAAAGTCCACAATTAGCGCGTGAAGCTTACCATCACCTTCTTTTTTCAAAAATATATTGTTTGTCCATAAATCACGATGGACAATAACATTTCTATAAGTTACGCTGGGTTTCATAAGGGCTACGGCGCCTTCATACAGCATGGGCACGACAGTTTCTAAACGCTTCGCAAAGTCTGGCTTTGACCGAAATGATGAGTAAACTTTAAGGAAATCAATGACAGCATTACGTCCCGCATCGCGCCAGTCATCACCTGCCTCAGGCTCTTTAAGATAGTCACTGTAATCTTCCCATATTCTGTAGAGTTTGCCAAGTTCTTTAGTCTTCTTCTCCTCGTAGATGATAGACTGCGCGTGAAACTTAGCCATCGTCACCACGGTAGCCTTTATTTCATCATGACCCATGGTGCTGAGGTGACAAGGCATCACGTAACCCAACTCAGCCACATCTTCAAACACAAACAGATCGTCCCTAACGAACAGTAATTCAGGACGCCACTTGAATGTACTCTCTGGAAACACACACTTGAAATCAATATAAATTAAATTGCGGGATAGTGTAAGGAAACAATAGATATAAATTAAATTGTGGGATAAAAAAAGAAGAAGACAGAGGCTGTGCTACAATTTTTCTCTGCATACCGCTGCTACCGATATGTACCGACTATATTTCTGCAATGAAGTGTTTATTAATTCATCTTTTTGTTGATTTATAACAAAAACGGCTTACCATCAAACTGTTTAAAAAGCTGTCTGAGCATAATATATTCCTTATGGAAAAAGCCAAGTTCCTTCAAGTACTTGGCTTTCCACTCGTCGAATCCTGGCATGCATTTTACAAAGAACTTCAAGACCTGCGAACCATTATTTGTTTCAACTGTGACCGTCAATCTGAGATGGTCACCAAGGTGCCCAATTAATTTATCAGAATAATTATCTAAGGACCACTTCAAAATTTTAGAATACTGATATCGTTCCATTATTATGGAAATTTCATCTTCGTTAATAAGCGACATTTTCCTATTCAGTGGTCTGAATACAGAACACGTCTCGTGCAGAATCTGTATAGTACCCAGCAGGGGGCGTACCACAATCTTTTCAAAACAAGGTTAAAATAACCTTGTTTAGAATAAGGTTATTATAATGTTATTGTAATGTTATTGTATTCTTACTTTGATCCGTACCATGACCTCCTAAAACAAGCTTGAATTGTTGCTACTACAATCTTATCTGACCCAATGACGGCGTCGCATTTGTTAAGTTTTGTATTGCCGTCAAATTTTATTTGAATTAGCACACACTTAGTTCCAATTTCGGTCACCGGTTTGTGGCACTAACATAGAGAGGTGCATGAACGAATGTTTTGTGGTTATTTTAGGCTAGATTCATTCACTCAAACAAGCTTACTTTCTAAACCGTACCATGATCTTTACGTTTTTGTTTGACAGTAGGAAGTTTTGTTTGACATTATTATTGTTTTTATGTCAAATCCATCAATCTAATAAAAGTCACTTTTTCATGGTGGATATAATGATGGATATAATGACGCCCACACCCAAAAGCGACTTTATTTTATACTGCGTATCAACTGCAACTGACGGTTGGCCGGCTCCTTCAGCCAAAACGGAACGTCTGTTACTAGTGTTATGCCCAATCAGTGTATTTTAGAGGCAAGTGACGCCGTATATAAGAGATGATGGTACGCGGACAAAGTAGTAGGCATAATGTCAAATACATTGCCTGCAAATATAGATTCAGGACAAATAATGGAAAAACAAAGTTTGCTTAGAAATCTCATTAGGTATATGTAGGTATGATAATTTAATACTTATAAACACAATACTTAGGTTGTAGGAGAGTAAATATATCTCTCGACAATGTCATCAAATAACTCCGTAACTCGGATGCGATAGTCACTATTTTCTTCAGCAATAGCTATAAATTCTTTACTGCGTGACACTACATTAATTTGTCTGCTTTTATCAGGATCCGAAAACAATTGTTCTCTCCTCTCAGAGCTCATTGCAACTATTGGCACAATTATTGCTGCCTGGGTTATTCCAAACATAACACTTTCTTTATAGGATTGAATTAATGACGGTTTATCCAAGACAGTACACACATCGATATTCTTAGACTTAAGATCCTCGGATAATATTTCGTAATAAAAACTCAATATTTCGTCTGTATACATGTCTCTGTAGCTCTTGGTGGTGTTAAAAAATAGCAGTGAAGATAAGTCTAGCATGGGTGAGCAATATAACACAGTTTGAAAGTCCACAATTAGCGCGTGAAGCTTACCATCACCTTCTTTTTTCAAAAATATATTGTTTGTCCATAAATCACGATGGACAATAACATTTCTATAAGTTACGCTGGGTTTCATAAGGGCTACGGCGCCTTCATACAGCATGGGCACGACAGTTTCTAAACGCTTCGCAAAGTCTGGCTTTGACCGAAATGATGAGTAAACTTTAAGGAAATCAATGACAGCATTACGTCCCGCATCGCGCCAGTCATCACCTGCCTCAGGCTCTTTAAGATAGTCACTGTAATCTTCCCATATTCTGTAGAGTTTGCCAAGTTCTTTAGTCTTCTTCTCCTCGTAGATGATAGACTGCGCGTGAAACTTAGCCATCGTCACCACGGTAGCCTTTATTTCATCATGACCCATGGTGCTGAGGTGACAAGGCATCACGTAACCCAACTCAGCCACATCTTCAAACACAAACAGATCGTCCCTAACGAACAGTAATTCAGGACGCCACTTGAATGTACTCTCTGGAAACACACACTTGAAATCAATATAAATTAAATTGCGGGATAGTGTAAGGAAACAATAGATATAAATTAAATTGTGGGATAAAAAAAGAAGAAGACAGAGGCTGTGCTACAATTTTTCTCTGCATACCGCTGCTACCGATATGTACCGACTATATTTCTGCAATGAAGTGTTTATTAATTCATCTTTTTGTTGATTTATAACAAAAACGGCTTACCATCAAACTGTTTAAAAAGCTGTCTGAGCATAATATATTCCTTATGGAAAAAGCCAAGTTCCTTCAAGTACTTGGCTTTCCACTCGTCGAATCCTGGCATGCATTTTACAAAGAACTTCAAGACCTGCGAACCATTATTTGTTTCAACTGTGACCGTCAATCTGAGATGGTCACCAAGGTGCCCAATTAATTTATCAGAATAATTATCTAAGGACCACTTCAAAATTTTAGAATACTGATATCGTTCCAT
Source organism: Blastobasis lacticolella (assembly GCA_905147135.1). NCBI lineage: Eukaryota > Metazoa > Arthropoda > Insecta > Lepidoptera > Blastobasidae > Blastobasis > Blastobasis lacticolella. The sequence continues at coordinate 17,652,649 of LR990045.1, forward strand.
TATTATGGAAATTTCATCTTCGTTAATAAGCGACATTTTCCTATTCAGTGGTCTGAATACAGAACACGTCTCGTGCAGAATCTGTATAGTACCCAGCAGGGGGCGTACCACAATCTTTTCAAAACAAGGTTAAAATAACCTTGTTTAGAATAAGGTTATTATAATGTTATTGTAATGTTATTGTATTCTTACTTTGATCCGTACCATGACCTCCTAAAACAAGCTTGAATTGTTGCTACTACAATCTTATCTGACCCAATGACGGCGTCGCATTTGTTAAGTTTTGTATTGCCGTCAAATTTTATTTGAATTAGCACACACTTAGTTCCAATTTCGGTCACCGGTTTGTGGCACTAACATAGAGAGGTGCATGAACGAATGTTTTGTGGTTATTTTAGGCTAGATTCATTCACTCAAACAAGCTTACTTTCTAAACCGTACCATGATCTTTACGTTTTTGTTTGACAGTAGGAAGTTTTGTTTGACATTATTATTGTTTTTATGTCAAATCCATCAATCTAATAAAAGTCACTTTTTCATGGTGGATATAATGATGGATATAATGACGCCCACACCCAAAAGCGACTTTATTTTATACTGCGTATCAACTGCAACTGACGGTTGGCCGGCTCCTTCAGCCAAAACGGAACGTCTGTTACTAGTGTTATGCCCAATCAGTGTATTTTAGAGGCAAGTGACGCCGTATATAAGAGATGATGGTACGCGGACAAAGTAGTAGGCATAATGTCAAATACATTGCCTGCAAATATAGATTCAGGACAAATAATGGAAAAACAAAGTTTGCTTAGAAATCTCATTAGGTATATGTAGGTATGATAATTTAATACTTATAAACACAATACTTAGGTTGTAGGAGAGTAAATATATCTCTCGACAATGTCATCAAATAACTCCGTAACTCGGATGCGATAGTCACTATTTTCTTCAGCAATAGCTATAAATTCTTTACTGCGTGACACTACATTAATTTGTCTGCTTTTATCAGGATCCGAAAACAATTGTTCTCTCCTCTCAGAGCTCATTGCAACTATTGGCACAATTATTGCTGCCTGGGTTATTCCAAACATAACACTTTCTTTATAGGATTGAATTAATGACGGTTTATCCAAGACAGTACACACATCGATATTCTTAGACTTAAGATCCTCGGATAATATTTCGTAATAAAAACTCAATATTTCGTCTGTATACATGTCTCTGTAGCTCTTGGTGGTGTTAAAAAATAGCAGTGAAGATAAGTCTAGCATGGGTGAGCAATATAACACAGTTTGAAAGTCCACAATTAGCGCGTGAAGCTTACCATCACCTTCTTTTTTCAAAAATATATTGTTTGTCCATAAATCACGATGGACAATAACATTTCTATAAGTTACGCTGGGTTTCATAAGGGCTACGGCGCCTTCATACAGCATGGGCACGACAGTTTCTAAACGCTTCGCAAAGTCTGGCTTTGACCGAAATGATGAGTAAACTTTAAGGAAATCAATGACAGCATTACGTCCCGCATCGCGCCAGTCATCACCTGCCTCAGGCTCTTTAAGATAGTCACTGTAATCTTCCCATATTCTGTAGAGTTTGCCAAGTTCTTTAGTCTTCTTCTCCTCGTAGATGATAGACTGCGCGTGAAACTTAGCCATCGTCACCACGGTAGCCTTTATTTCATCATGACCCATGGTGCTGAGGTGACAAGGCATCACGTAACCCAACTCAGCCACATCTTCAAACACAAACAGATCGTCCCTAACGAACAGTAATTCAGGACGCCACTTGAATGTACTCTCTGGAAACACACACTTGAAATCAATATAAATTAAATTGCGGGATAGTGTAAGGAAACAATAGATATAAATTAAATTGTGGGATAAAAAAGAAGAAGATAGAGGCTGTGCTACAATTTTTCTCTGCATACCGCTGCTACCGATATGTACCGACTATATTTCTGCAATGAAGTGTTTATTAATTCATCTTTTTGTTGATTGATAACAAAAACGGCTTACCATCAAACTGTTTAAAAAGCTGTCTGAGCATAATATATTCCTTATGGAAAAAGCCAAGTTCCTTCAAGTACTTGGCTTTCCACTCGTCGAATCCTGGCATGCATTTTACAAAGAACTTCAAGACCTGCGAACCATTATTTGTTTCAACTGTGACCGTCAATCTGAGATGGTCACCAAGGTACCCAATTAATTTATCAGAATAATTATCTAAGGACCACTTCAAAATTTTAGAATACTGATATCCTTCCATTATTATGGAAATTTCATCTTCGTTAATAAGCGACATTTTCCTATTCAGTGGTCTGAATACAGAACACGTCTCGTACAGAATCTGTATAGTACCCAGTTCACTAAGAAAGTATTGACACAATGATACTCCGTACGTAATGTTAAGATAACGAGATACTTATTTATTGTGAAATCAAATGTCTGCAGTCTTCATTATCACCTATTATCTATTACATCATTTTATATTACTATCACATATTATCTGAATCATTGTCTCGTTAATATGTTGAAATATCTTGTAGAAATATGTAACGCACCTACAGTAACTCTATCCTCATGTTTTTCGATAATAATATGCAATTTTATGAAAAACAAAATGTAAATAATAAAATCACAAGATTATATAAATTGAATGTTTTATTTGAACGAAATGGGTATTAAAATAATTACAATAATATTTACAGAAGTAATTAATTACAGGAATAGAGAATAATTACAGTAGTAAAAAAACCATTAGCCCAACTCAAAATGCGATAAATACATAGTTAATTACAAAAAAAGCAAAACAAATCAATTCAAGTCAAACAGTCCGCCCCTGATTGTTCTCGGCACAAAGGTGCCAATTACCCATTAACCAGCTAGCGCGGGGGTCACCGGTGATGTCCTTAATACGACCTCCTAAGTCGCGTACTAACCTTTTCGCCTCTTCACCCCAACTGCCCAACGTCTCCACGGCGAAGGACACAAACTAAGGTAGCCTGCATAACTGCGTACTTCTGCTTTTTTTTCAGCAGCATCCTCCGCAGCAGCGACTGGCGAGATAACTTAGCGACAGTGCAAACGCACGTGGTCTCCCACACCAAGCACTTCCCATTTTTTTTAGGGTACCAGAGTCAGCCCATCTGGTCTTTTTCTGCCACCGCGGCTCCAGCACACAAGGGACACTGGCTGACACAAAGGCTTTGCGGAGTATGTCATTCAGGGCGTGGTAACTCGGAAATCTACTGCAATGCTACTGCGCAACGGCGACAACTCAACCCATAATGGCCATGGCCTCCACCACAGTCGCAGGTGTATTCGTGGGATTCACACACCTTGCAGCCCAGGCGGAGAGGCACTGCCACACGTAGGAAGTTGTCAAGAAAGGTGCCCAAGTGAGGTGACGGAAGGACATGCAACCACGCCCTGGATTCCGGCTGCGACACCGCCCTGAGCCTTGTCAAGTCTGTCAAGCAACTGCTTATGGACCCGCTTTTTTCTGCACTTAACTAGACCGGAACTTCTGTTCAGAAATGAAACCATCGTCATCCAGGCGATGCATTACCGAAGACTCAATGTTTATCCTCACCTTCGCCGTCACATTACCGGGTAAATCTTTAGAGGGCACACTAAGGGCATTAAAAGCGAAAGTGAGGAGCAAACCCCAGTCGTCTACACCAATAGAATCAAAACTGTTAATTAAGCCACATAACCGACCAGCAGCCTGGTTCCGCGCAACCTTAGGGATGTGACGAAGAACGGGTGTCCTCTTCTTTTAGAAACTTTCAGATCCGAGAGATTTCCTTAGGCTATGGTTGTTCTCAACTTCTCAGTCCTAATGACTATTGAATCTAATGAACTTTTCTTTAAAAATCGTCCTTGACATACCAGAGAACACCGAATTAATGAAAGACATAATATAACTTTAGCAATAAATGTATTATTTTATTATTACATTTACGCTACGCGTCGAAAATTGATTCCGTAGCGTGTAAATCTAACAACGGTTCACCCTCTATTTTCTGCAATCTCTTTTCTTTCATTTTCTCATAATTCGGAGTCCACAGCTGGCTGAGTTTCGGTACGTAGGTTCCTTTAGTATCATTGGACTCATCCTCATCTTCACTAGAGGACTCATCGATTTCCATGATTTCCTCTGGCTCTTCATCAGCTGTTTCAGAATCTTTATGCCCCGACACTTGATGCAGGAACGAGGTGCAGAGTAGGTTCACAGGTGGAACCATATGCGGAGCTCCGGAGAGAAACTGTTAAAAAGACAATATGGATGATAAACAGAGTGAAAAAGCACGATAAACTAGTCATTTATTTTTAAAATCGTAAAAATAAGGTCCGCAAACGGCAGCTTAGTAATCGAGATCAATAAACCGTAAACTTGCGGCAAAAAGTAATAGTTGCGCTGATTGGGTCTTATGAAAATATGTATTACTAATTTAGGGCAATCTAACAAACAAGCTCCCATCCACGCGAGCGCTCGCCTTGTAGTGCATGTTTGAGTGTGAAACAGGTAGGTAGCGCACGCGAGCGCTTGCGTGGATGCGAGAAGTTCAAAATACGACCCCAGGCGCCTTATTCTATTAACATTTATTTTCAACTAAACGTAAACACAAGCGTAGCCGTAAGTCACACGCTTTTTCTTGATATAGTGAAAAAGAAAGACGATATTCTAGTTTCGACTGCGATGAATTTTAATTTCTGTTCTGGGTGTCACAGTCTTTGTACTTGTCATAAGAGTGAGGAGCACTATTCTTTTACAATTTTCCATCCGATGGTCTGCTTGTCAGTTTGTCGACTGTTAAACACAAAACTGGCTGCGGTGACTACTTACCATCAGCCGGCAGACCGTAAGCCTTTTTTCTACCTTAGTAGTATTAAAAGTTTAAATACCTGTGCAATAGCCGCGCCTCCCAGCTTATTGACGTCGGCTTCTTGTACTTCACCGGCCGCCGATGGTTGCACCTCGGACAGTTGGTGTTCAGCCAACAGTGCTCCGAAGTTGGACGTCGGCAGATTCCGCCGCGATATCACCTCAAGACCACCCTTGTGTGACCTCTCTGGCTCGAGACAGTATATCTCCTGATTGAAATAATATCCTGCATAAGTATACGCTGTATCTGTGACGGAGTCATCACGGCACTGAGACTGTGAGGGCACCGTAGGTTATCTCACATCATTGAGTACAAGAAAATTCCACAGCGATAGGTTTAAGAGAAATAGGTCAAAGAGACCCACAAAACGTTGGACTGCTAATTAGTAGCAGCACGAGGTGTACAACTTCATAAGTTAAGAGTATTTGTATTTGACAATGGTTCACGTAAAATGAGCTTTTTCAAAATTATAAACAGATAAAATGTTTGAAAAACTTGGCAATACAGAGGCGTATTCTTTGGTCTGCATCCTCCTGTTTGAAGAGCTTCAAGAAACCTTCACACATTGGCAAATTTTTGGCTTGTTTTTTGATCGACCCTCTACATTACTGTCTAGTATAGGGATGTGATAGGGATAAAAAGGTAGCGATATTATTATACATTTTGGACCTAGGTCCGAAAGATTTGGACTATTATTAGGATTTCTGAGGTTCATAGCTAGTGATGGATCACTTGTCTATGGCACAAAGAGACATGGCCAACATTCACGACACATCACGAGTGCCAATACTCCCTCTACATGCTCGTGTTGGCCAAGTCTCGTGGAGCTTTGACCAACATGTGAAGTGTCCTTCATGGTGTGAAACATCATTTTTATACTGCTACAGTTACTGCACTCCTGCGCCGAACCTTTACCTTTGAGGCATGGAGCAATTATACTCAGCTTCCACAGGTTGGGTATATCCGATGCGGAACATGCTCAAACGATGAGCTAAATTTGGTACTGTATAGTACCACATACAATGGTCACCTCGTGCTAACAGATGGAGTAATTTCAGAGTTACCAAGTCAAAGTATGACAAACATCAAGAGCTGTGTGTGTAACTCAGTAAAGTTTTTACAGTGTTTCTTTACTTACAGCAAGAAGTATTTGCCATTTGACCCATTATGGAGTGAAGTTTACTTACGGAATCATTCCTTGTGACGTATAGCTGTATGTTGTCACCGGAGATGGTGCCAAACGTGCATTGCTTGATTACGCCCGTCTCCGGGTCCAATAGACGCTTTTGTGTAAGAACCGGTTTCGAGCTGTGCGGTGTGAATATATATACTGGAAATAAATAAGAAACACTTATAAACATGTCACGTTATACGTCTAAATTAGACGTAGGTATCTAAAGATGTATCTAACGGTGAGGGAAAACATCGTGATGAAATCTGCGCATTCAGTCGCTTGAATGTGTAACCATGATCCAATCTGATCAAGTTCCCCAGGTAGCAGGGTCACGGAGGCCCGATGGCAGTCACTCTACTGTAATTACCTGATCTGCCAAATCCTGGATCATGGTCAAAGTGGACTCTGGGCCCTCGTACGCGAGGGCATAACCGGGACGATAATACGCCAAGTTGATTCTTTTTTATCTAAAGATGTATTTACGTTCCAGAGGGGATAATTTTCGAACTCACCATCGTTGTTTGATGTAACAACTGCCATCTTATTTGACATTGACTCAGCAGCTAGGCATATCGGGTTCAACTGAACTAACCATTTGACGGTCAAGGAAAGCAGACTCCACACTGCCAAACACTTTTCAGTAGTGCACACCAGCTGAAAAAGAACATCACCATGTGTAAAAATAAAGTGATTCTCTCTAATTTACATATAAGAAGGTCACATCATAAACAGCATCACGGCGACTGTCGTGGCATATGCTGAGTGTGACCCCATTGCACTCTCGACATGGCACAGTTAACGAGATTTGAGTATGTTTTTTCCGTCGATTTAAGTCTCTGTTTTACTTTTTTTCCCATGAATGTTTTTAATGTTGTGCCGTGTGTCTGAGTGGAATGAATTATTTACTTTACTTTAACTTACATAATGGCCAGCATCTTGATTGCCGAACTTAACATGTTTTCCTTTCGGTCGCAACGCAGGATGGGACAGAGTCGTCCTCAGAGTACACAGGTGTGTGTCCCACAAGGTCAGTTTACTGCCAAACCAGGCGGCTATCAGCGACCCATCGTGCGAAATAGCCACCTCACCCATGTCACTCTCATCATTTTTCCTTATACCTGCAGATACGATATCCTCATCGAACAGTCTATGCTCCTTGTGAATGTTGACGAGTTTTTGAACGATATCGTTTTCAGCGGCATGGTCTCTGAGATACGGAATAATTTCGCCTTTTCTCGGCGGTAATTCGCTGTTCTTAAAGTTGTTCAGTATCCCGTGCGAGAGGAACTGCGCTATTCCCGACGAGTAGTAGCACGCCGTGAAACAGTTCCAGGACTCCTTCTTGCGGTGTTGCTGTGACGTCACGCCCCTTTTCCACACCCTGAACTTCTGGTCACCTCCAGCAGTTACGCAGAACTCTCCTCGGAGGTTCAGAGCTATCGAGACGACATTGCATCCGCCGTGTGAGAGATTTACACACGTATTTAGTTTAAATGGTGTGGCGCTTTTGATTTCCAAAGACCAGAACTTGAGCCGTTCTTCTGGGTACGTGATACCGTCGTTCCGGTACTCGGATGTGACCAGCCACGCTCCGTTGCCACTGACAGCTGCACAGGACACCTCTGTCTCAATTGGTATGAGGTTGTGTCGTTCGGGCGGTGTGTTGTTCATACCAGTTATGTCTATCTGTAAAATGTTATAGTGTTAAAATGTTGGCTCGGCATCAAAAGCAGCTAGCGAAATATCTCGAATGATCTGAATAACTAAGATAATTGACACAAAACGATAACGCTCACAAATCAGGCAAGTTCCAAACCCAAATAAAACCAGAATGTCTGACATATCACCACATGGACTCGCTACCTTAATACGCTACTTTGTTACGTTACTACACGGCTACCTACTTCTTGCACAAAACAAGTGAATTGTACGTACATTATACAAAACTTTGTCCGTGGCTGTGGAATACAGCTGCAAGTGGCCAGTTCGGCCTCCCATCAGCAGTCCTCCAAGGCGTCTGTGGTGCACCAGCGGCGTGACCAGCACCCGGGCGACCGGCGAGAGTCCACCGCACTCCAGAATAGTTTGCACTACACGCATCTGGGTATTGGCTATCACTATCGCTGCAATGAGGAAATGACATGACTACTTGTGGTCTAATGACATAAAAGTTATTTCACGTTTCAAAAACCTATCATCACAGCCCATATCAGTCCATTGCAGGACATAGGGCCTCTCCCACGAAAGGGGAGATTATTGCCAAGATCTCCACGTTGAAGATCGCAGTGTTCTAAATATAACAATGGAAACTGCTGCAGCCTATTTTCCAGTCTATGGAGACTAGATTTTTTGCCTCGAAAGCATTAGGTACGACACCCACGAGTGTAAGGGCTGCTGCTGTTCTACTCTGCCGGACACCAAACGGCTAAAATATGATTTGTCACTATACTTCAGATTCAATAATTTCAGTAACAGATAAAGACAAAACATATTTTTGCTAAAATAAGTTGTTAATAACTGTTATGAATAAGACGGTTAGTTTTTACTCTTCAATCGAGATAAAAACTAACGGTCTTATGCATAAAAGTTATTTGACGTTTATTACAACACACTAGCTCGGCAACTGAGAATGGCGCCGCCAGGACCCCAGCAGAGCCCGATGTTTGTATCGGCCGAATGAAATCTACAGCCACAGGCAACCAATTCTATGCATTTTCTAATGGAGATAAATTTCATAATCGCGTGATATTGTAACAGCAGTGACCACTGCCACTCCAGTGTGATTTGAACCAAGTATAATAAATAATGTTTCCTTACAATTATTACTAAGAGTGATGGCTATATTTGTGTTACTGGCAGTTATGAACCGTATCATTCCAGGCAGGCGGGGGATAAACATAGTCTCTTTGGCCCTTATTGTTAAGTTGCCTATGGTCCACTTGACCATAACTTTTTCAATACCACCAGTGTACAGGTAACTGCCTGAAAAAGACATTTCAAATATTTTATTAAAACTTTGGATTATGTTATGTAATCATATTATTCACAGGAGTAATGAAGGGGAAACCATCCTGGGGAGATTTTGAGTAACTATAACATTAAAAAAATTATAATCTATGATATAATGTAAATTATCAACAGATTAAAAAGAGTCTCTTAGACCCCTATGGTCCACCTTTGCTCAACAGAAAGTGGAAACTGGTTTTGAATGCTCCATCTTTGGCCACATTGTTTCTTACAGTAATTGTCGTAAAATACAGGATAGTTCTTATTTAAAAAATCTACTCTTCTGTGTGAGCGACCAGCATTGTGTAAGTTTGAATAAATATGTTTGAATTTGGGAACACACCTCCAAGCACTGTAATTATTAATTTACTAGTAATATTTAGCATATACATATTCAAATACCTTGCATTGAGAAACATACTGCAGTTGCTGGCAAAAAATGCCAATGCAGATTCTCCTTGCCTAATTCTGATGTGGCACCATACAGATTGCCCCGAAATATAGTTGTTCGACCAAGAGTATCTGTGACAGCTAAAGCACTCTCCTCACGATGAGCTGCCACAGACAGAACCCGAATCTTGTTGCTATTTATAATTCTGAAAACATTCACAAATAGTAATTAAATGGCTTAAAATATGACGTTATATTGCAGAACGAATTACTTTTGTTAGACCATCAATTACATTCTCAGTATTACTTTTCGACTTCACTTCAAATTATAGTTTCCATAATGTCATGATAGTATTTTGGCCAACATTAATTTAAAACCATTGTAAATAATATAATCTATAATCTCTGCGCTTGATAGGTGGGTAAGAGCTTGCAGTGTCATAAAAATAACAATGGAAAACTCTGCTGCCCATATTCCAGTCTATGGAGACTCTAGTTCATTTGCAAAACATTTGTCACCTTATATGACACCAACGAGTGTAAGGGGTTGGTGCTATTCTGCTGCCACATGGCCACAATAACTTGGTTGCCCCTCTTTATGAAAAAAATAAAATAAAAAAGCAATTATTTATCTACTAGTTATAGTTGCTATCTTACACGTTCCACATGTGCGGCTGATGTAGATTCTGCACCAGCACATTCGGTGTGCCATTTGAAATTGCCACAAATCGATCACCTTTACACCATCCAATTGTAACTCTGATCATATTTTCATAGTACAGGCACTTCACATTATGGAATTCATAAACAGGCTCTCCAGTTTTAATAGAATAAATCCCTAAGAAGATATATGTGCACTTTGGTTCAGCTGCAGTAATGAAACATGTGTCCTTATCAACCAAGTTAAACGAGATAATTTTCATGTTTTCTGGAATCGGTAAATTCTGAAAATGCAAACGGAAATAGTTAAAATAAAAAATCTTCAAAAATACTTTAAAAACTAAAAATGTATATATTGAGATTCAAGATTACCTTTTCCCTGAGTACAGCCCCATTTTCCCAAGTCCATGTGGTGACGCAACCTTTATCTGAGCATCCGTAGAGATTATACTTTTCATTGTCATCAGGAAACTCAATGCCCACGAGCTCATTCACAGGAGATTCGGTTTCAAGTATACGAGTGCAGTCAGCTGTTTGTATATTGTAAACTCTAACTAAATTTTCTACCACGACTAAAACAGACCTGAAAATTCACAAGAAATTAAAATAGAAATTTTAAAACGGCTCCTTAAATTAAGTTACTTATATAAGTAAAAATTCTTACTCTCCATCTGGGGAAAATATTGGAGAATGTTCAATAATATTTCGTCCAGCTTTTCTTTGAAATTTATATTTGACCATGGTTTCTTTAGCACTATCACTGTATGTTTTCACACCCATGGTTATTAAATTTGGAAAATATTGGGTTTTAAATTAAAACATTATAGATAAATTAAGTCACGCTACTTAGTAGTTATTTGTGAGTTTATGAATATTGTTTTGTAAAAGGAGATATTTTAACCACAATTAAGTTAAAAATAAAATAGAATAACACAAGCCACACGAACTTATCAATGTAAACACATGACATAACCTAAAATTTTGTACCACAGACTATTTATGAATTATGAATTGAACCCATGGACTTACTACCCAAAGAGACTGCGCACTGCATTGACTAAAACCGGGCAGAGCGAGAGTCACCATCGATAGTCCTGTGTCCCTTTTTAGTGTTGCCACCATTGTTGATGCAAATTCCGAATTACTTTTATTATTTGGCGCGGACACCGATCTCAGGGCCAGGCAGAGCCGGACCGGGTGCAATCTGAAGGTCATGTTTTCACCAGCGTCCAGCTCAAGCTTACCCTGCTACTTGGAAACTACTGGCCCTAGAACACTAGTTCCTAGAGTGAAATGATAGCACTCCTCGAGATCATCATGTCAAAGTTAAATCTTTAATAATTCGGTACTCATTGGTCCTAAAACACTAGTTTCTAGAGAGAAATGATAGTACTTGTTAAGATCTACATTTCGAATGACAGCAGTCAAACTTTGAACTGAAATAACTCCTAAACTATTGGTGCTGTAACACTCGTTCCCAAAGAAAAATGAAAGTGTTCGTCGAGATCTACATTTCGCATGACAGCTGTCAAACTTAGAACTATTGTAACTCGGAAACGATTGGTCTTAGAACACTAGACCAATACGATAGTACTGATCGAGATCTACATTTCGGATGACAGTTCTAAGTTTGACAGCTGTCATTCGAAATGTAGATCTCGACAAGTACTATAATTTCTCTCTAGAAACTAGTGTAGTAGGATAAATCGTTACCTAACTCTTTTATCTATTTTTATTTGTATACATTCTGAATCAAGTAAAAGAAATGTAAGACAGCGTTAAGGAGGAGCGAACTATCCCAACACAGACAAATAATACTTGTCTACTGGGAGTGTTCAACCTAATGTACCCACTACAAATGTTGATTTAAGAAATAAAAATTATTATTATTATTATTATCCTCCTTATTTATTTACATTCTTAAGTCTAAATTTTTTACAATATATATGAAAAATAAATATTATAAAAAACCTAAACCTAGAGTACCACCAGCAGCGGGGCGAGGCCCAAGCTACCGGCGGTTAGGGCTGCAGAGACAGGAACCTCCTGACAATACGCGCCGTCTCCAAGAGAACTGCTTTCTGAATCTGGCCCTTGACCCAACCATCTAGCGAGAGACTCTTGAGATGTTGGTCGAGGCTCTTCGCTATGAGACCGTTCACTGAAACGACTATCGGAACAATGATCGTCGAATCAACATCCCACATGGCGGTCACCTCGTGAGCCAAGTCAAGGTACTTACACTGTTTGTCCTTCTCGGCCTTCACAAGGTTTCCGTCATGCGGGATGGTGACATCGACGAGCACTGCTCGGCGCTTCGATCGATCTGTGAGCACGATATCAGGTCTATTAGCTACAATAGTCCTGTCCGTGATCACAGATCGATCCCAATAGAGTGTGGCAAGACCATTTTCAAGAACTGGCGCTGGTACGTATTTATAATATGGCACCTCAGACTCCACAAGACCATATTGAAGAGCAAGTTGCTGGTGAATAATCCTGGCTACCAGATTATGTCTGTGCAAGTACTCACCATTAGCAAGACGACCACAACCGGATGTAATATGCCTGAGTGACTCTCCAGGACAGCGACATGCACGACAGATGTCAACCGTACCATCCTTCAGGATATACCTCCGGTAGTTGTTCGTCATGATAACCTCGTCAGCAATTGCACAAACAAAACCCTCTGTTTCCCCGAAGAGATCACCGAAGCGTAGCCAGTTCACCGAGGCGAGCAGATCTACATCGGGTCCTGTCAAGGCCCTGTAGAACCGCCCATGTAGCTCCTTGCTCTTCCATACGTCCTTGCGGTCTATGGTGCTTAGGACCTTTGGTTTGCGCCAGTTCTCGTTTGCCAAGGACAGCGGGGTAAGGCCTCTGTCTACCGCCACCACAGCACGATGCATCCCACACTCGTTGTTAAGAAAGTAGTCTCTAAGACTCCACACCTCACGATTGTGGAGGGTCTTGGCGCTTAAGAAGCCACGACCTCCACATTTACGTGGGATGTACAGTCTCATGACAGACGAGCGTGGGTGCAGCATACGGTGTGTAGTGAGCAGAAGACGGACCCTTCTATCCAGGGCGTCCAACTCTGTTTGAGTCCACCTTAGTATGCCAAAGGAGTATGTGAGCAGGGGCATCACCCAAGCATTGAAGGAGCGCACCTTGTTGCCACCCGACAAAAGACTATTAAGTACTTTTGTTAGGCGACAGAAGAAACGCTCCTTTACTGCCTGTTTTACACCCTCGTCCACGATACCCAAAGACTGTGACATACCAAGGTATTTGTAAGTTTCGGCTTCAGAGAGAGATCTGAAAGACATTGTCTCAGAAAGTTGCAAATTTGTTGTATTTGCAACTTTCCCCCGCTGCACATGCATGACCGCACACTTATCTGCACCAAACTCCATTCTGATGGCATTACTAAAAATTTCGGTTATTTTCAATAACTCCATCAGATCCTGGCGTTTTGGTGCAAACAACTTGAGGTCATCCATGTACAGCAGATGTGAGATGACCTCGCCCTCTCTTCGAAGCCGGCAGCCCAGCTCTGAATGCTTAAGCAATGTGCTAAGCGGATTCAAAGCTAAGCAAAACCACAGTGGACTCAAACTGTCGCCCTGAAAAATTCCTCTCTCTATCCTTATAAAGTCCTGGGGAGGAGAATGGTCAATTCCGCCCACTGGTTGACTAAGGACTGTGATCCACTGCCTCATACATGCATCTAAGAATGATCTTAAAGTTGCATTGATCTTATACAACTCCAAGACCCGTCTCAGCCATGAGTGAGGCACCGAATCATAGGCCTTCTTATAGTCGATCCAGGCAGCCGAGAGGGACCCCCTGCTCCGCCGGACTTGTTGGCATATGGTCATGTCTATGAGGAGGAGCTCTTTAGTACCACGAGACCCAACCCTACATCCATTTTGTGACATTGCTAAAATATTATTTTCAATAATGTGGTTATTAATTTTCTTTCTCAAAATGGATGTAAGGAGCTTGTATAGCGTAGGCAAGCACGTGATGGGTCTATAGTTTTTCGCTTCTGTGGTACTACCAGACTTGTAGAGCAGAAAGGTAATACCGGTTGTAAATAAAGTTGGTAGGGAACCATGCTCAAGGGCTTCTTGAAATTGTGTTGCCAAGCGTTCATGTGAGCATCGAAACCATTTTATCCAGAAGTTGTGCAATCCATCCGGCCCAGGACATTTCCAATTCTGAGCCGTATCGATCGCACAACTTACATCCTCTTGGCAGATGGAAACCGCTGCCATAGGCTCGATGATCTCACATTCGCGCTTGACAATATTCATCCAGTCGCCCTCCGAGTGTTCGACAGGAACCGACCAAATACTACGCCAAAAATTATTTGAGGCAGAAGCATCGGGCAGGCTCCCGTCGGAACCACTTTGATTGGTTCCCTCCCACTTGCGGTATACCTTTCTCTGGTCACTTTGAAAGAGACGATTGAGCCGGAATCGATCCACACGCTCTCTGTAGCGACGAATGCGATTTGCCCACGCACAAACTTTCTGCTTCAAAAAATCGATGCGCTCTGTAGCACAGACCATATAGTCGCGTGAACTGATTCCAGTCCCAGCGAAGGCCTGGTCAACAAAGCGCATGACTCGAGGACGATTGTTGCCCTCTTTGAAGCAGATAAGCTTCGCAATGAGAGTCCTAGACGTGTTGATACGCCGCTCGATCCGCTTTTGCCATGCAGGTGCGCCCCCGGCGACCCGCGGAGCTCGGTCAGCGTCCGAAAACTTGACGCGAGCAACGCGGCACGCCGTGATAGCACCACAATACATGATCGAGTGCGTATCAACTAAATTATCACTAGCCCGTATGTATGAGTCTAGCAATACGTTTATGGCTCCCATTAACGCAAGGTTGCGTCTATTAGTGGGCAAACGAGGCAATCGTGGCCTAGAGTTGGGTGCGAAGCGATACCGTGCAATCGTCTCCTCCAAAGTCCTCCTCACATACTCATTGGTTTCAGTGCTTACGCTACTCACGTTCGTACAGTCCTCTACGCCGACAGTGGCATCAGTCCGCGGTACCCGCGGTGCCGGGCTAGGTGGTGACACCTGAGGCGGTGACGTAGCTGGCAGACTCATGGTCGAAATGGGAACTGCACGAACTGGTAGCGATTCCAAGCGCAGCCGATCAAGTACAGAGTCATCCAACCGTTTTAGACGTTGGATGGCCCGCACCTGATCTGATAGTCTTTGAGCGGTCACATCGATGGCTGGTTCAAGCACCTGAAACAGAGGCAACATCCGGTCACGGTACGCAGACAGGTTAGTTCCCCCCTCTGTAGCCCCATAATAGGCTCGCATGACATTTTCATTTATGGACTGTGTCCATCGCATGCGACGCACTACACCACCGGTAGCGGGGGCCATTGGCGGGGCAGGTCGCCCCGTAGGCCCCAAGCGTGCCGGCAGTGGTCTTCCACGTCGCGCAGGTGGTGGCGGCGGCGCAGCAGACAACCCGCGCTCGTCGCTCGACTCGCTGGTATCGGACGCGGTGGTAAATTCATCGTTCGATGACGATGGCGAGGAGCTGACGGGAGCGGGCGTAGGTGGTGGTTGTGCGTTCACTGTTTGGTTTTTCCGCTTGCTCCTCGTTATCATTTTTCTAGTTTTGATTTGTTTTGTAGCATTATTGGTTATAATATACTCGTATGTCAAATGTCAAATTTGCAGTCAAATAATAAAAATGTAAATGTAAGTCGAAACTTTGTTATAAATGTTCTTTTTTCTATTGCGATATGGTACTGAATCACTGAACTTTAAATAATGATGTATATACACGTAAATAATACACAAAATAAAACTGATTTCAAAATGACGAGTTGATGTGACAGCGGTTTTTTTTTTTTTTTTTTTTTTTTTTTATTATTATTATTATTATTATCTGTTTTGTGGAACAAAAAGTCTTAGGTTAATAATTATGTCGACTCGACGTTTGTCGGAGAAACGTTTAGTAGATCAAAAGGTATTTTCACAACTACTTTTTGGATTGTACGGATTACCTCATAATAATACCAAATTAACGGTTAATATATTTCTCCAATAATGGCAACACCAAACATGACACTCATCAATTTAGAATGACGGTGATTATGCCAATAACATTGTGTTTACACTGTTAGAAAGGGACAAAGGACTATCGATGGTGACTCTCGCTCTGCCCGGCTTTAGTCAAAGCAGTGCGCAGTCCCTTTGGGTAGTAAGTCCATGATTGAACCCCACCACATACTTTAAAAAAAAACTTTTGGCCCGCGCCATACTAGCCATTTTCATCACTTGCGGTAAGAATGGAATTACAACGGAAGTGCAAATACAATGTACGAGTGATCGTCCAAATGCCCCTTGCAGGTCAAAAGTCGAAATTTATCTGAAGCTCGAAAGGCCTTACTTATAAGGTCTAGATATAAACAAGAAAAAGAAAATGACTAAATACATGTTAAAATGTCATTCCATTCGTTATCCAAATGGCTTTTCAGAATGTTTCAAGATCATTATTTCCCTATCCTTATGTAAAAGTACAGGTTTTTTTTTCGTAGCTACTAAGTTATCTAACAACCATTAATACTGTATAATATAGCATTTTTGACGAGTGCGGAACATAGAAAGAATCGACATTTAATTGTAATATAAATTATTTTAAAGTGCGCAATCTTATTGCTATATTGCCTTTATACTTTTGAACTTAAGACCCACGTTCGCGTTAATTCGCATCTTATATTTTTAAACTAAATATTAAATCCAGGCTACGCTTTCAAGAGGGTCTTTGAGGGTCTATCGTGATATTGTTTACTCGACAGATTATTTTACGGATGTTTCTTTCACAATAATTATTTTACTAGAAATTAAGGTCCTTCATCAAACCGTATAACCATGAGCATCAGAACTACTTCTCCTTCTCCTTTCTCCTCCTTTCTCCACCTTTCTCCTACACATCGCCTAGTCTTGGGCATTGAGCAGAAGTAGGGTGAGGTGTCGAACAGTGACCCACTAAAATGTTAAACAATCATAACTCATAAGTTTGTCAGTACCATGAAACATTTTTTGTAATATATCTGACTCTTACTTTGTATATAAGTTTAGAGTTAGAGAAAAAATTACAGTGCAGATTTTTTGAAAGATGGGAAATTACTCATTGTGTCCACCTCGTGGGACAAATTGAACCAGGGGGTTGGTCTACAGTAAGCCCGACGAATGAGATCACTATTATTACTGGCCAGTAATTTCTTCACTTTGTCAGGGGTTATCAGGGTTATAGTGTTCAGTTTTTCATGAAGGTATGGTGGTGGTACATACTTATTACCTAGATGATTCTATGAAATGGCCACACTAATTTTTAATTGAGTTCGCACTTGTAGAGCAAAACGCCGTCTAGGTTTTTGAAGGCAGCACACTTCATCACATTTAAACCGACTCGACTTTTCTGCCTTCATTTTTCCAATTTATGTGTGAGATACTAACTTCAACGGAACCAGCTGTGCAGACCGTACACTTACCATTATTGAGCTAGGCGATTTGCTCCCAAGTACACCTGTATATCCGTACATGGCCTGCAACAGTGCAGATCCCTTACCCGTTGGCATAGGCATAGATGAGGTGAAGCGCTCTAATCAGGTTCGATACCTGGGATCGGTACTTAGCGCAACCGGGGACATTGACAGCTTCGTCTGCTCTCTTATACGACAGCGAGACGTGGAGTAGAAGCTGAACGTCATGGAAATAGAGATGCTGCGGTGGATGTGTGAAGTTTCACGCAAAGATTGCTGAGACGTCCACATTCGTGGCACCTATGGCGTCCGTGACATCGTAGATTAGGTGCCAAAGTGCCACCTTTGATGATATGGCCACGTCTTGCGCAGACCGGCAAACTACGTAAGGAACAAATGTCTGGCCATGACCTTCAGGTACGGAAAGGAGAGGTCGGCCTAAGAAGCGATGAATAGACGTCGTTATAGATGACATGCATGTTAATAATCTCACCACCTGCTGAAAACTGATTAAGCTTCTGCTCGCTACTATGCTTGAAGCCATGCCTCATAGGCACGAATAATTTTCTCTGCATTAAAAAAACGAATACCCGAATGAGACCGAGCGAAGTAGACCAAAGCGACGAAGGCGGATCTTAGCCCATCACATGCCGCGCCTGAACACAACCAGGATTAATCGCCAATATGATGATGAAGAAGACACCTTCTTATCCACTGTGCAATTACCTATATCGCTGCAATTTTATTAAGTATACCTTTTTATCCCTCACCGCTGTCTGCTCCTTACTGCTTTTTCTGCCCTCCTGTGGCCGCCTTTTAACCTGCCGAGGACTGCATGAAATGATTATAGTTACACCAAAGCTCGTTGGTGGCTGCCTCCATAATCTTTTGAATAATGTCTCTCTGAGTCCCCCAATAAAATTAATAGAAGATTTGCAGCGTTGTCCCTGCTACTCACCAGGATTATATGACAAGGACTCGGTGCGATTTGGTAAGGCATTCAGCCTGGGTAAACTTTCACTGACCGTAGCCGAAGGTACCAACAATGATCTATACTCGGAGGAAGGGTACACGTCGCTTGGTTTCAGAGTTTAGAGGAGCAGAAAAATGTAGACCTCAATTTAGTTTTAAAAACAAATTTATTTGGTAATCTAAATCTTAATTTTAAATAGTTAGGGAAGCCTGATTGGAAATTAATCTTTCTTTAAGTTTTCAAAATTAAAACCTGATATTTACCTTCATTCATGTTTACTTATTTATAATCTGTAATAATTTAACACTATTGGACATGTGAATCCCGTAAATTGTTTTATATACACAATTTACGGGATTTACTTTTATTTAAATTTACATTTTTTATTATCTACATTACAAAATCATTACCCTCCAAAGTTAATCATTACACTCTCACCATACTTCATTATCTTCTGCGGCCTCATTACATTCCATCGATTTTCTTGAAAAGGAAAGTATTTTCATGAACGAATTTCACGGTAATCTAGAAGGTATAGGAATAATTTAAGTGACAAATTACGTGTAACTAATAACTTTTAAAAAAATCCACGAAATCGCTCCAATCTTCAGGTTACTTTGACCCATTGCGGAAAAATTGGCATACTAAATTTATATTACTGGCAATATTAACTATATAGAGGAAATATAACTTGACGCTATTGAGTAGTCTATAATCTTAATAAGCCGCCTTCGTTATTGTACCCCATTTAAAATTAGTTGGTTTATACTGTCTAACTTAGGTGTCAACGTCTACTACGTCATTTGTTGACACATTTTACAAGAATCATCTACTATATAAAAATAAGTCGGGTTTTCCTTCCTGACGCTATAACTCCAGAACGCACCAACCGATTTCCACGGTTTTGCATTCGTTGGAAAGGTCTTTGGCTCCGTGAGGTTTATAGCAAAGAAAATTCTGGAAAAATTTGAAAAGAAAAGCGGGAAAATCGTGTAGGGTAGGTGTAGGGTAGGTGTAGGGTAGGTGTAAGGTAGGTGTAGGGTAGGTGTAGGGTAGGTGTAGGGTAGGTGTAGGGTAGGTGTAAGGTAGGTGTAGGGTAGGTGTAGGGTAGGTGTAGGGTAGGTGTAGGGTAGGTGTAGGGTAGGTGTAAGGTAGGTATAGGGTAGGTGTAGGGTAGGTGTAGGGTAGGTGTAGGGTAAGTGTACGGTAGGTGTAGGGAAGGGTAGAACTAGAGGTAGGGTGGTGTAGGGTTAGAACGCTACGCGAACGAAGTCGCGCCGGGTCCACTAGTAATTCCATGAATAAGGACGTAGGGCTGTTTCAAAAACGTAATTATTCTAATTTTACCATAGGGCCATGTTAGTTTCTTTTTCCGTTATGCACCTTCTTATCCATGTCCCATTGTTAGCGACATTCGAATTCTGTCATAGAATACTACATGCTTTCGGTGTTGCTACATAAAACGCAGAACTAGCACCACCATTGACAGGTCAAGCTTTATAAAAGCTATATAGGTATTGTGCCACACTAGACCAGTTCGTTCCGTTAAGAGAGACCGGTAAGAAAGAGGCATGGCTTTCATAGGTTGGTCGTATATTACGCCACATAGTCTATTTTGTTCCGTTTTGATCCAGCGGGGTTGTCGTTGCCTTATTCTTACCGGAACGTGATAAAACGGAATGTATGGGGTGGGCCTAATACAACCATTTCTCGAATCTAGGCCAAAAAATGTAATGTCAATTTGACGTTTGTAGGTTGTCATTTTTTCGGTGATTTGTTTAATTTACGGCGAGGTTCGAGCGCATGGTGTTTTATTTGTATTTTTATTTATTTCTGTTAGAAAACCTTCCATGAAATTATCCCCAATGGCAATGGATACTTTAGAGGCCCAGTTGCAAGTCCGTTTTATTACTAAACAGGAACAGTAAGTCATTTAATTTTGTGGTTAATTTAAGGTTCATTTTTTTGTTTATTATTTAATTATAATTATCCACAGATATGCAGTTCCTGATTCACCATATGCTATTCAAAGTAATGTACAACCTTCAGACTTGAACACTTTGATCAATGCTCTATTAAAAGAAACAAAATCTGTAATTGGAAAGGCAATTGAGTTTGACTATCTAGTATGCGGCGAGTTACTATGTACTACACTTTCCGAACATTTACAAGAAAAGGGATCTTCTACAGAAGAAACCTTGGAAATCGAATATTTAGAAAGATTTCCAGCCCCTACTCCACAAGATTGTTTAATGCACGATGATTGGGTATCATCTGTACAAGCTCATGGAAACTGGTAAGCGCATTATATTTTAAAAGTGTGCTCTACATTTTTTAAATATTGTACTTCATCATCACAGCTCATAATAGCAAATGTAAATTTCGAATAAATTATTATTCTATTCTATTCTATTCTAATAGTCTACTGATGGACTTAGGCCTTTCCCATGAGAGAAGAGGTTATTGCCAATAAACATTGTACGTAAATAGCAGAGATTATATTCTAAATAGAATAATTGGTAATTTCAGGATACTCTCTGGCAGTTATGATAACAGTATACATATTTGGAGTAGTAAGGGACAGCACAAGCTGGCTATTCCTGGCCATACATCTCCAGTCAAAGCTGTTTCTTGGGTTTCCTTTGATGGTGACCAGGCAGTTTTTGCAAGGTAAAATTATTGTTTTTTTATACACATAGATTCTTTTCTTTTTAAAGATTAAAACTTGAAATAGTTCACTAATTTATTATAGAAATAAACACAAATGATAATTACATGTAATTGTTGTAACAAATAAAATGGAGAATGCATTTATTTCTAACTAGCGGCCCGCCCCGGCTTCGCACAGGTACTTTTTTCTAATATTTACATTTTTAAACTCGTGATATCTTTCGAATGGAATGTCTGAATTAAATAATTCAGAAAGTTATATAAAGGTATTGAAGCAGTCGTGAATATTAAGTTTATTTTGATAAGGATTAATACCAAGGTACAAATAAAGAGTGTTTTCTAGCGGCGGCATTTCAATTAAATTTTGAAAATAAAAAAACACTTATTGTGACATAACTATAATAGTAAGACATATACTGTCACGACACTTTTTGTAGATAATGATGTGTTCTGCAAAGTCGTAGTACATTATTTTGTTCTATCATCAATAGTTTTCACAGCACACGCGATGTAAGGAATTTTTGGGTATATTTTACACCTTGTGTTACATTATTGGAGTTTTATAAATGACCCGTAATTTTTTAGAAAATATAATATAGTCTATGTCACCCGGGGATAGTGTAGCTTCCCAACGGTGAAAGAATTTTTGAAATCGGTCCAGTAGTTTCGAAGCCTTTTCAATACAAACAAACAAAAAATCAAACATTTCCTCTTTATAATATTATTATTTAGTATAGATAATCACAAAATATTATTTTCAGTGGATCTCATGATCAGTCAGCAATGCTTTGGGTATGGAATGTGGATCGTAACTCTGTAGACTGTGTGGTGACGTGTCGTAGTCATGATAAAGGGGTGGAGTGTCTGGCTGTATCAGCAGATGCTAAAAAATTTGCAACGGGTAGCTGGGACAACAACATTTGCTTGTGGAGTGCAAGTAAGTTTTAAATATTTGTCAATAATATAATAATCAATTTGGAGTTAATGTCCCAGTTGTGATTTCGCGCCTGAGGACCTGGAATCCGCCTTAACCATGATCCAGGATTTGGCAGATCAGGTAATTGCATTGGAGGAACCTTGTTTAGGACCAGATTGGATCATGGTTACACATCCAGTTGCCTGAATTTGCGAGTTCATTTCCTTATTTCCCTCACTGCAAAAGCATTGGTTCAGCTAATGTACATCACTCAGACAAGAGTCAGTGATACATGGTGGCACAAGTGTTAGAACCTGCTAGCTCATGCATACAAGTCGGACCCCTTTATACCAATGATGCTCTTTGCAAATATTAAATTGATCAAATTATGCTGCTACTACAATGTGTATACCAGACTACAATGGAGCGAAATGTTGCAGGTTTATCAGATGAAGACAGTCCACCAGCAAAAAAGAAAAGTAAACCAGATCAAGGAAAAACCAGAGTAAGTTGAGTCACCAAATAGTACTGTAGATATGATTATTTGATATAAATATAATTTAAAATATTGCTAAATTGCAGGAACCTCTGACAACGCTAAAAGGACACAGGGAAGCTGTATCAGGAGTGCAGTGGATGGACTACAACACAGTCCTATCAAGCAGCTGGGACCACTTATTAAAATTGTGGGATTGTGAACTGGGTGGCATCAAACAGGAAATTGCTGGTAATAATCACTACAACACTAAAACAAAGTCGCACGCGGGGCCTGTCTGTCTGTTCGCGACATGAGGTTTTCGCAAATAGACTGAGTGATGAGGATGATTTAGGTGCATTTGTTAAGGTCACTACCTTGTCGAAGTCGGGGCGGGTCCCAAGTTCAATAATAATAATACACACACAGGTTTAGAGCAATTAAACATACATCCACTTACATACATACAACTTCAGACAGCCGTAATACTCAATACCTGTCGCATTGTCCGAAAATTTCTTAATGTGTGACACCAGTTATTTATATAAACACATCATAATTGTTTGGCCAAAAGCCTGCAATTATGATTAACCCTCAGAAATGAGAGAATATCTAACATGAACACACAATAATAATAATATAATTTTCTCATATAACTTTCCATTATAATGAAAGTGTGTTGTGCGTCGGTATTTACAAAATGATGATAGGGTGTGTCCAATGTAATCAGGACTTCATTACATAGTAGACTCAGAGATGACGAGGATTAAAATAGCGGGTTCACTACCGATGACGTTATACCCGTCGCTGGGGTGTCGTAAGTCTGGATAAGAGGCATGGGATTGTAATTTATTTGAATCTTTTTTTGTGTTTTAGGCAACAAGGCATTCTTTGATGTCAATTGGTCTCCACTGAACAACAGCGTTATTACAGCATCGGCTGACAGACACATTCGGCTTTATGATCCTAGATCCACAGGTAATTTAATTAGAATGTATCAGAAGTACTCCACAACAATGCAATACCATCTAAATAGTGCTACCACGACCCGACGAAACCCCTGATATCCAAGACACAGGTCTCTGACCTACTTTGGTTTCAGAAGGTTCAATGTATTTTACCTCAGTACTATGTGTATTCTTTGTGCTATCTGTATACCTATTACATACATTGTATTTTTATTGCCTGTAAATTTTCGAAATAAATTATTTATTTATTTATTATTTATTTATATTATTTAATTTAATAAATATTCTCAAAATACTCAAACAAAATGTATAACAATTAAGAGAGGTATTACTGTTTTCACTTTACTTATGAATTGGCTAAGTTCTTCTTATCTCAATTTGAATGTTGCTGATTGGCTAAAAACTAGATAAGACAGAACTTAGACGACTCATTTATGTGAAAATGGTCATTACTCTATTAGTTGAATTGAAATAATGCATGTTTGTATTCTGGAAGTTAAATATATAGTACCTATTAAAATTAGCATTTTGAATTGTGAGATTCAGTTTGAGTCTCAGGTTGGCATTTTTATATTCTATTTGACAGTTACCAAATAGTATACAGGTAAAAGAGATCCTGGATTTGCACAACATTATTTATTTCACTATAGTCAATATTTTTCTGATTTTTGTAAGAATTGTTCTACATGAGCAGTACAATACTTAATGTGATTGGTTATCTTTTTCTAAAGGTTGTCTGGATCGCTAAAAGCAATAAGACTGCCATTGCGCGCAATTTTGTTTTCTTATATACCTATCTTTATTTTTATGTGCAATAAAGAGTTACTTACTTACGTACTTCAGTGATAGTTGTAAAGATACAACGTGGCTGTAATATTCTCACTTCGTCACTCACGGCAAACTTCATGCCGAAAGGGACGCACGTGCCACAACAGTAGAGTGCGTCGCAACAACGATGGAAAAAATGTCTAGCTGACAATGCTGGTCACTGCCACATACTGCAGTAAAAATATTGCCCGTTCAGAAACTACATTTTTGTTTACTTTACAGAGAGCATAGTAAAAACAACATTCACGTCGCACACTGGGTGGGTGCAGTCGGTGCGCTGGTCCACTACTCGGGACACGCTGTTCTTGTCAGCTGGCTACGACTCGCAAGTCAAGCTCTGGGAGACGCGAAGGTGAGTTTTGTTATGCACATTCATCATCATCACAGTCCATAACAGTCCACTGTATGACTAAGGGCCTCTCCCACAAAAGGCGAGGTTATTGCCATAAACTTTAGGCTTGGCAGGCGGGTTGGACATCCGCAGTGCTACAAATATAACAATGGAAAACGCCGCTGCCCATTTTCCAGTCTACGGAAAGTAGATCTTTTGCCTCGAAAACATTTGTCGCCTTGGAGTGTAAAGGGTTGGTACTACTCTACTCTGCCGGACACCACACGGCCAACCTTTATTCGGCAACTTCCAAACATTCATACGGCCAGCGCATATAATAATAAAAATCATAAGCGTTAATGTCCCGGTTGTTCTCTCTAGAACGAAGGCCTGGGGTCCGCCTTGACCATGATTCAGGATTTCAGGATCAGGTAATTACAATGGAGCGACTACCATCTGACCTCCGCGACCCTGCTACCAGGGGAACCTGACCAGATTGGAACATGGTTACAAATTTAGTTGCCTGGATTTGCAGGTTTCATCACGATGTTTTCCCTCACCGTAAGAGCATCAGTTAGTATTCAGCTAATGTACATAACTCAGAAAAGAGTCATTGGAACATGGCCGCAGCGGGATCCGAACCCGGTACCCCTCGCTTTCGGGTTGGATACTCAACCGCCCGGCTACCGACGCCCTAGGCCAGCACATTCATAACCACGTATTATTATTATTCTTACGACCGATTTCGGTCATTGCGACCTCTTCGGCCCCTAATCGGATCGGCGCTGATGCGCACGAAGATGGTTTGCATAGCCTATCTTAGCGGCAAACTCCATAGCACAATGTGGGCTTGTCAGTTTGCCATTTACAAAGTTGTATGTAATGGCTGCAGGTGTACGGGCTTTCAAGTACTTTCAACTAGGCGCCTTTAGCATCGAGGTTAGCTGGGCACTGCTCCTCGAAATCGCGTACTTGCCTCTGCATATGCCCGCGCCATTCAGACCGATGTGCTGCCAAATCCTCCCACTGAGAGAGCTCAATGTTGCATATTTTCATATGGCACTTCTGAACATCCATATAGATATGCCATAACCACTTACAGAGGGCGGCTGTAAATAGTTCACACCGACTACTTTGGCTTTGTAGAGCGTCGTCTTTTTCGCACGCGCGTAAGCCGAAAGTAGCCGATTCTAACGTCGAAACTAGCCGATGTGCATTATTTACCGCCTTGTTGTATACTTAGCATTTTCCGTTTTTTCGTAGGAGATTTGCATATCGTAGACACAAGGGTGATAGGTGGGGTGTTTTGGGTATTTGTAAGTAGAACTACAAATGTATTTGAGACACCTTGTTGTCGCCTTTCGAGAACTTTACTGCCTCATCAGCCATCTGTTCAGCGAGCTATGTGCCTATTTCTGATTCGATATTTCTTATAAGTCCCACAGTGAGCACAATTACAGGCATGAGGCATATCATCTTAGTCCTCACAGTGACACGGCTATGCATTTTTGTTATTTTAAAACTAGGTAAATGCATGAATCTTAGACGCTATGGGCGACAGTTACGACGATCCATCAGATGGTCTGTATGCCCGTTTCTACCTGAGTAGCATCCAAAAAATCTGCCCATGATGACGATTATTAACCACAGTAATGACGTTTCCAGTCCGCGCACCCCGTTGTACGACATGAGCGGACACGAAGACAAGGTGCTCTGCTGCGACTGGACCAACCCTGCACTACTCGTCAGTGGCTCCAGCGACAACACCCTGAGGATATTCAAGGCCAAACACGCCACTGGGAACGCGTAAGGTGCCCATCAGAATACCTACGTTGCTCTCGTAGATAATAATATATGTACAAATGTTACAGTGGGTGGTGCTCTGCGAGCACAGATAAACTAATACATCTCTTGTTGAGGTGTCACGTACTAAAATAAAACCTATAAAAATTGATTAGATTATTTCATTTGGAAAGGGGAGGGCCGATACTGAAATTTGAATGAAATGAAACGAAAACTTGGTTTCGCTTGTTTTATTTCAATCATTTGCTGTTACAAAATATGTTCAATGCAAAGGAACATGACTCGTCACAATAAAACATGCTTCTTAGTACCATTTCATTTATTTTATATATTATTTTAATTTCCATTCAGCATAACTATAAATAATGCGGGTCACATAAAATGCTCATAGCACAATATAGAAACTTGCAAACACTTCGTAACAAAATAGATACAATAACTTTCATTTTATGTCTTTTCTCTGCGAGAAATGCTTTTACACTATTATCATAGTTATGCCAAACCTCACGTCATAACACAACGAAGCAACATGTCCCTTAAAAATATTCTTTCTTACCAACAATTTCATTTCTTTTTTTTTACATTTTATCAAGTTTTTATTTTGCTTTTCTTAATTATATAGATACTACCTAACTAAATTTTAAACTAAAACTACTATCTAGACTAGTTTGATGGGTAGAAATACCACACTATATTAATACACATTGGACAAATACCGTATCGACCGACACTTTTTTTTCCTTTATTTCTTTCTTTACACTTAGTCATCTACGTAACAGAAGAGGTGAAAGCAAACTTTTCCAACTGAAACTTATCCCAAGAATGTGTTCACTAATTTCCTTAGAGCGTTAGGGCTACGCGGGCGCGGCGCGGCGCCGCGGGCGGCTTCAGTCCATTCAAATTAAATTATTTAATAAACTAATAAAGGAAACTACCCTACACCGCCGCCGGCGCGCGCGCCGCCGCCGCCTTAAACTAGACTATACTAATTATCTTAGCGTCCAAACATTTTTTTCTAATCTAACCTATCTATAATTAAGCCTAGAACTACCAACTAGCCGTCATTTCATCGTCGTTCCTAAAGCTTTTTTCTATTCACTTTGATTTTAATCAGAACGATCATTCACTTAATATTAAAACGACTTACTTATAAACACTTACTTAACTTCAATTATTTTCATAGACATGATTATCTTTCGAAGTTTTGGTTTTTCAACGGTTGGTTCCCCAATGCGCATCTTTTGTGCTCCTTTTCCCTATGCAGTTCTCACTATAGTAGCCAGCATGCCGCCGTCCCTAATCCCAGAGTACTCCCATCTCACATTTCAGAATGCTGGAGTGAGTTTAACTAGGAACATCTACGACTTTATCTCGATATTAAATTTACATCATGTGTGAAAAATGCAACGATTAGACAGCCACATTATTTGTTAAGTTGTTAACACTACGCCTACTTTACGAATACGGTTAGTTCTCTTTACTTGTAAAAATATTGTGTAAAGCACATGCAACTGTTATATTGTACCCACATCTGATTTATACAATGGAAGCTGAAGGCACTACCGTCAAATGAACGTTATTGCTTATGAACTGGAAGAAAGCATTAGAAAAATAATTTGTTGCAAAAATACTACATTTGCATTTGACAGTGAATCTAGATACACAGGACCGTGGTCACTCTATGTTACAAAGTCACTTCATTGGTGTCTGATTACTCTAATTTGTATGTGATAGTATAGCTGCGAACATTGGAGTATCGAGTATTTATACTGGTCGAACGAAACGATAATTCGGGTAACAACATTCAAATACGGACAACTCAAGGCGAGGTGCACACTTAACGCAAAATTTAAAATTAATTTGTATTTTACAAATTCACATCAATGTTAAATGCATAATCCAGTGGAAATATCTATCGGAAGACTGTTTTTACAGGAAGCCACAGTGTACGCCGAACACTAAACGACCATATTACTTAACTAAGTGCCACGCGGCACTCGGTACCTACTACATTGCACTTTACGGTTATTAAATTTTCACATGACTTAAAAGGCGGTTTCTTAGTCAGTTCAATAAATTTGGCTTGATCAGGAATCGCAGGGCTTAATACTGATCTACGGAGTATTATGGTTCAGTGCGTTTACTCGAGTGTAACACTAATGAAAATCTCACTGCGTAGCCTTGGGGCCGCGAGGCGAGCGAGGCGGCCGCGGGAGCTTCGTGGCAGTACGTCTTGCGCACACTTAAGTACGTTTAAGTATATCGTGCCCCTACGTGATAGTTTAGTATGTGAGTGACAGTTACACGAGCTAACTTTATGTCCATTCCAAAAGTAGTTACGGAACAATAGTACAATTTCAGCCTTTTCCTGAAATTAGAAAATCAAAACAGATCTACATATTCGTCCAAAATCTACTTTTATTCATTCAAAACCTGTCGTCGTCAGCTATTCTCAGTTCCTGTAATGTTTTAAGTCGGTTCACAGGTTTTGAATAAAGAGGTTATCGCTTAATCGTCAGTTAAAATACAGTTAATATATCAAACATTTAACTAGTCTTCAGTCCCTGAGTTGTATAAATATTTTCCTACTTCTTACTCGACTTTAATGATTTGTATACTTTGGTTCTGATGAAACTCTTGACGTGCCAAAATAGAATTAAACAGTTGCGATATAGTAGGCTTTTACTCGTACCCCTCAACAATGTCTATAAATGTATACATATCCATGTATAATTTATATATATTCAATATAAAAATATCAAATTTCATATAAAGTCATAAAGTGTACCCAAAACCTACGTGATGGTACAAAAAGTGCCTACTACACCAAAACGGTGTTGACACTTTGGATTTCAAATCCTTTACATTTTTAATAATGTGGAAATCAATCGTGGAATTTTTGTTTGAAGTTTTCTAGTGGAATGTGCCGACCGCCTACAAAATAACGAACTACAGTTGATTCAGTACATGATTCTCAAAAAAAGTATCACTTCATTCACGTAAACATGAGTTATTAACGTACAAAAATTTGTATAGACTCGTAAAATGTATAAATAGACTTTACATGCTTATTGCTAATGTTGCCGTTAAATGAGAGTCGCGGGGCGCGCCCGACGCGCGCACCGCGCACGCCGCGTGCGCCGCGTACGCCGCGTACGCGCCCGAGGCGGGCCGGGCGCGGGTCAACGAAACGTGTGGAAGTGTCAGTATACATTAATTCAGTCTGTTTGGGTTTGGCAACGACTTTAATGCTTCTTCAATAATATTAATGAATCCTACTAAATTCCGTACACATGCGATGTGTACAGAAAACGAATGTGACATTAAAAATAATTGTGATTAGACGTAAATGGGGGGGACAAAGTATCCTTTCGAAATAAATTTTAATGCGTAATCGCGTTGGCGCTAAAATATTGTACGTTAGGTAGGTATCCGAAACAAATGAAAGGAATACGCAGCCAAAACATCCGGGCACACGTATAAGATGTAAAGTAAGACTTGTAGAGTTCATTGTTAAACTGAAAGTTACATGCGATGCTAATAAAAATTATGATTGCGATCGTTGGAAGACTGCACCAGTATGAATGTATTTTTGTGGTCAAAACAGTATTGTATATAAGTAGGTATAGTACCATTTTAAAAATAAAATACTAAAGCACCATGCCAAACACATTTTGAACATATATACATACGTATATCTTCTCGCCGGCGCGCGCGGGCGCCGAGAGCCGCGTCGCCTACGCCTAGTGCTTGCCAGCTGTCGCGATGCCCGATTATACTCTGCCATAAAACTGCCTGTCCCACTGTTTCACTACGACGTGGCTTAGAGTTAACTTTCTATTGTATTTTATAAATACCTAATGCACGGAAGATTCTAAACCTTCTGCGCGCTTTTATCGTACAAGAGCTATCGGTGTGTCCACCCCCTACTAACCAATTACACACAATACTTCATCCCTTTATTCCTTACCACTTTGTTAGTATAAATGTTTGATTCCACATGATATGACCATTTCCACTTACCTATCCATCGCTGCAGATATTGCTTTCCTCTTATTCCCGATGTAAACACGAACATAACAATATGTATAATCCCTCTGAAATATGTCGTACCGCCCGTACCTACATTACCAACACTTACATTTTATGTCTACCAGATTTCCCGATCTAGATTGCACGTTTTATGTTACAATATCCTGATGTTAGAATTTCAGTTCTCTTATCGCTTTAAATATGACACTGAAATAAAAATAATTTATAAATAAATCGTTTCGCATCCAGACAGAGGACAGCATAAAAATTTAAAAAGTCCATGAAATTATACTATTCTAAAATAAATACCTAACTATCTTAAATAATCTTGTCAACATGTTCGAAATCAGCTCCTAAATTCTTAAATTTAATTTTTCATAAAACAAGAATAAAATTATAATGTAAAAACACATTTAAAATTGCAGCTAAATCTATACATCAAATCCTCTCCTCGAACCGTCACAAGACCTCATCAAACGTCACAGCAAGTCGTATGGGAGCGCCGCCCGCGGGAGAGCGCGGTCGGCGCGAGGCTCGACTGGCGGTCGCGAGCGGAGCTTTCGATGAAGTCTACAACGGCCGCAAATTAAAACTAAAACAAATTAACATTGTAAAAGTCACAGTTTGATTTTTTGGCTCGTCTACAGCACGGATTGTTTTAGAGTTTAGTCTACTTTGGAGGCGGGTACGGCTGGTAGGCCTCGTCGGGCGACGCGGCCGTGGACGCGTGCTCGCTCTCCATCGGCATCTGGATGATGGGCGGCGTGGGCCCCGTGAAGTACTGGTACGGGTGCGACGCGAAGTACTGCAAGCAAACGAGACGGTCACTCTCTGCCGGCGCGCACCACCGCGCCTACGGCACAAGAAAGCGTGAGACAGGCGCGCGTGAGTGGGGGCCAGCAAGCGGCGGGATCGGAGGGTTAGACACAGCTTGACGGCAACATTTATACAACACTCACGTAAAGCTCATTGTCCGGCCTTAAGCTGTCCCAGTTTACCTGGAAAACAGATAGTAAACACCAGTCAGTTTCAGATTCGCCTCTTGACTGATTGTGTGTATTCGATCCTTTCGGCCGGAACATAATAATTACTTTTAATTCTATTAACTCCTACTTTTGATTATTTACCAAATAAATGTGCGCGCTCCTAGCTTCATAGCGCTTCCGCCATAGAAGTTAAATGAGTCACTCGAAATATCATCGTTTAATTATCGGCTCTGTGAGGAACTTACATATTGGTTAGGCACAGAGTCGATGGGCAGGTGCCCCGGGTGCGTGGGGTGCGCTGGGTGCGCGGCGTGCGCGGCGTGCGCGGCGTGGTGCCCGGGGGGCAGCAGCGTGGCGTAGGGGGCGAGCCACGCGGCCGGGTGGTGGTGGTGGTGCAGCTGCGGGTGGAACGCCGCCATGCCGTACACGCCGCCGCCGCCGCGGTACACGCCGGCGCAGTCCGCGCCGCCCGCACCGCCCACGCCGCCCGCGTACACGCCGCCCACGCCCATTGCCTTAAAACAAGGGTAAGACTTTATTGTTACAGTATATTACTGCTAATGATTTAGATTTTATAAATAATATTTATCTACACTCATAGCGTAATGTTCCAATTGCATATTCGAAAACAGTCGTTTAAGGATACACATTTTTCACGCGTCTATAAAATTTTAAAAAATTATTTTGTGATACAGCATTTCCCATACTAATTTCATTACATCTGTAACGTAATAGTAGTTTTTAAAATTTTATAGACTGGAGTGAAAAAAATGTATCGTTAAACGACTGTTTTCGAATATGAAATTGAAACATTACGCTATGAGCGTAGATAAAATAACTTTATCTACACTCGTATCGTAATGTTCAAATTACATATTCGAAAACAGTCGCTTAAGGATACACTTTTTTCACGCCAGTCCATAAAATTTAAAAAAAATACTTTTCGATACAGCATTTCCCATACTAATTTCATTACAGCTGTAACGTAAAATAACTTTTTAATCATTATGCAACACTTATATTTTTTAAATTCTTGTCGGGCGCCCGCACACGGACAAATGTAGGCTAAATACTTAGATGTCTTTAACAAATTCAAATTCAAAATTTAAATTTTCCTGTTTATATTCTGTGTAATTATTTTCCCGCTAAACAGAATATTTTATGTAATTGTTGTAATTTGTGTTTGTGAATGTTTTTCCTTATTTTAAGTAAATAAATAGATAAATGTGAAAATAGTTAAGTGAATTTCCCGCCGCTTGATATCCTTGAAGCGTAGATACAACAGAACTGACTCGCAGCTTACTTCTAGCAAAGTTGAAAAAATTATAGGTACGAAATTTTAACATAAAAATATAAGTGTAGATAAAGTAGTGTATGCAACTGCATATAATTAGGTATTAAAACACTCGTGTCAAACTATTATCATACTCGGCTACGCCTCGTATGATAAACAGACACTCATGTTTTAATACCCCCTTTTATATGACAGTTGCATAAACTACTATTATAATCATTGTGCAACACTTTTATTTTTAAAATTTTTGTCGGGCTCCGAGTCACGTCGAAATGTAGGCAGAATACCTAAATGTCTTTGACAAATTCAAAATTTAAATTTTCTTGTTTATATTTGTGTGTAATTACTTTCCCGCTTAACAGAATATTTTTTCTAATTGTTATAATTTGTGTTTGTGAGTGAATGTTTTTTCTTGTTTGAAGCAAATAACAAAGCAAATAGCAAAAACTGACTCGCAGCTTACTTCCATCAAAGTTGAAAAAATTATAGGTACGATATTTTAACATGAAAATATGAGTGTAGGTCAAGTAGTGTATGCAACTGCATATAATTAGGTATTAAAACAATCATGTGAAACTATTATCATACTCGGCTACGTCTCGTATGATAAACAGACACCTGACATCCTGTTTTAATACCCCCTTTTATATGGCATTTGTATAAATTACTATTTAGAAAATATGAAAATGAATTACATTAATTTAGAAATAAATTGGCTACGGCTTTTCTTCACGTCGAAACGGCATCCAATTTCGGAATAATGCATAAGTCACGCAAGCATTTAGTTTTGCACTTGTACATAAGCCACTCGACCTTGATAAACGAAAAGTACATACTCTAGAAAGGAAAAGTACAGACTTTTACAGCGTATCATACTAACCACATATTGTTATCTGCCACCAGGCAGACATAAAACATCAGGGCTCAAAAATCATAGAGAGTGCGCAGAAGAGTACGTGTTTATAATATAGGCTCCGCATATTGGATTTTGGAGCCCACCTGATTATCTCCCGTGGTCAATGGTTCTAAGCAATGAGCAGTTTTCTAATAGGTATCTAAAGCATTCCTAACCACTCCCTAGATGGCGCCCTGGCAATTTTGGTAATTGATAATCGCTTGAAATAGGTTCTTAGCAAACAGGATATAAACACTGGGTACGTTGTATTGGATAATATTGTATTTGTCAATAGTTTTCAACCATTTTAGAGGTTGTAATAATAATGGAACATAGTGCCATCTTCTATAAATATTTCTTTTACACTTCGTTCAACCTCTAACAATAATGTTTATATTAATAAACATTTTATTTTTAAGTTTAGTATTAGTTGGCTGCATGAAATCACTGCCACCATCATACAGATTATAAAAAGATTACCAAAATTGTAGGGGCGCCATCTATTGATGCTTTTTGAAACCAACTATCAATACCTACTGGAAAACTCCTCATTGATTAGGTAATCAGTAGCTGTGTTTAGATTAATTAATTACCTGCGTTATTGAATCATTATTATCCCGCCACGACCTGCCGTTGTTATCATTTTTGTTATACAATGCTTTTTTCTTGTTGCCACCGTCGGCGAACTTCACTAGCAAAGGCTCCTTGGCACCGGGTATCGGATTTCCATTAAACATCTGAAAAGTGAAAAACTAAACATTTAGGTAAACATGAAAAATATGGTCTCTGCCTACCCCTATGGAAAAAGGTGTGACGTTATATAAGTGAAAACTAGATGTACTGTTTTAAACTACAGCAGTTATTATTACAGATTTTAAAAAGGCATTAGGCATTTTGAAATAACGGGATACTCGTTAGGTAAACTAAAATTTTAAAATGCGTGAAAAATAGAGTTCAGATCAATGTGAATTGTGCAATATGTTATGGTTAGTAGTATTGATGATACAAAAACACACTCGCACAGACATCAAATTATACCATTTTGAATACCAGTAAATTAAAAAACTTCGAAAAACTGAATAGGGACAGGAGCTTAACACATGAACTCTACTTACTCCTAGTAGAGCATATGTTTAGCATGCGAGCCTAAAATATTTACGCTACATCGGTGTAGTAAAAAACTCCCAGTAGTATCAAAATGTAATTAGCGACTGGAATTACTGGGATCAAAGGAAAAGACATGGAGTTATTAACCTGGATAATCTGCTCGCACTTTTCCCTGGACTCCATCCTAGCGAAGCCGACGCCTTTGCTGTGGCCATGCGTATCACGCAGGATCCTCGTAGAGACCACCTGCCCGAACTTGGCCAACAGCTGGTCCACGTCGTTCTCCTTGAAGTGGGGCGGTAGGTTCGCCATGTACAGGTTGGTGGGGTCTTGCTCTTGTTGCTGAAGAATGAAGAACAGAGTGAAGAACCAGCCACGAGAACTAAGCTGATTGGCTCTAAGTAATTGAAAAATTGAATTTACTTTAATTGTTATTTGAATGAATGAATTTAAATTTGTGGATTGAATTTGTTACTGTCAAAAAAGTTACTTTTCAGTGCAAAAAAATTACATTGAATTACGAAAATACTGACCGTGTATTGTTCACCGTTTATTTGCTTTACATAATAAAAGAAAAAAATACGTTGAAAACAATATTGTGGCAAATAACAAACGAATAGTTGATGTAATTTCGAGAGCACATTAGCTTGAAGCCCGCATAGTTTATCTAGACATTGAAGCCAGCTCTGACGTGAATCAGCAGATTGATCTAACATACTATAAATATTAGGTACGTAGATGTTATTAACGAGATGGGCATATACATCAGCATAGAGATTATGAAGCTAGTTAAAAGTCGCATACACACTAATTTAGTTATAATATTGAAAGCATAGGAATACCCAGAGCCCAATAGCGAAATACATTGTTATAACGCTGAAGCATACGACAATAGTATAGAGTCAATAGGATGAAACAATGTCTGAAGGATAGAATTTATAAGTAAGCGTTATATTTGCGCACCATTGAAGGGGTAAATACTTACAACACATTAGTGTTAGGTACATTTTGGTCTGATCGAGAGTGCGCAGGCTAACCGAGTTACCACTGTAGTAGGTAGGTCCCCAGAATTAATGACAAATGAATGAGTATGCATTTCTGACGGTGCTGCCACCGTACATTCCAGATAATAACCGCCCGGTAAATGTCGGCGAACTAAGACAGGTCCTACTTCATCTAGACTGGCATAAAACATTCTATTGAATCAAACAACATAGACAATAGATATTATTACGATGGATAAATAACACTAGTTTCACTGTAGAGTTCACAATTCGGGGCAGTCTACTATTAGGCAAATCTCCAACTAACATTTTACAAATAAACACGGAGTTTACTCAAGTAACTGTAACAGCACTCTTCCATAAATAACAATAGATAGGGTAAATACTAAAGCTATAAGTAAGGGTAGAGGGAATATAGGGTGAGGTCAATGAGAGTGGCAAAAAAGCATTGTCTAAGTTTCGCTTAGTCTGCGCGTTCCTACAAAAACATACGTAGGGAATTAATATTTGCTGAGCAACGTCCGCGGACGGAGGATAATGGAACGAGTTTTTACATTTATCTTGTGTCTTTTGTTGTCATTGGCGGTGGTTGGCGGGCCATGTTTAAAACTTCGACATGAAATGTTTACTTACTACGTGTAAAGTATTTACACTATCTTCTCTCTAGAGAATTATGTAAATACCTACCCTACTGGTTGCGTAGAGCCTTGAACGCTGTAGTCCGCCAAATACATACTTTTGTGAAATTAAGTTTTTAAATAAGCGTTAATTTTAAAGATAATTAAACATTGAAGTTCTGATGCTGCAAATTTCAATTTAAGTGATGAAACAAGTTTGTTATTGAGTGTGACATCAATAAATAGCCGTGGCTGCGTGCCGTATTAATTGTTTTTTGTATATTGTAAATGTGATTTGAATATTTAACTTTATTATAGAAGTGAAATAATAACAATGTTCTGCGATAAAATTAAATTAGAGGTATTGTTAGAGATTAGAGTAGAAACGTGATTCTGAGTATATTGGTTAGCTAATTTGCCATTCTCTGTGTTGGTTGGAGTGGACACATGAATGGTTTGCGCTGGGCGGGATGGCGGGACGGGGGACTGATGGGGAAGATTGAGTTAGCCCCCCTCAAAGTGATATGTCGGTGGGAGCAGTCGGTAGGATAGAGAGCGGTCAGGAGCAGGCGGTTAGTCATAAATAGTATTACTTGCATGCACAACGTACACGGTTCAGTCTACGCAGGAACCAGATACCCACTTTAGCCATTTGGGCCTGTACACCTTTGGCTTGTAATCCTTTTACCGCTGCCTCAGCCGATGCGATCGTCTCAAAATCTACAAAACCGTATCCTGCAGAAAGAAAGTGAAAACAGTTTATTTTAATTTACATCGCGCACGTCCAACTCTCGGCGCGGCTCTTTAAACCATAAAAGTGAGATGATCCATGCTTAATTAAAAAAGTAAATCTACATTTTTTAAAACAATCAAAATGTAACAATAATCTATAAAAATACATCGGGAAATGTGACTAATGAGCACAAATATAATAACACCTCTAAATAACGTGATTTAAAGTGAGGTTAATTTACGTGAAAGACAAAAGGTACTGTGCATATTACAGGTATAGATACATCATAATTAGAACACAATTATTCGGTTACTTCATCTGTGCTTCGGTGCAATACAGTGAAGATGAAAATCTACTTTTAAATAACAGTTACTTATGTGAAATAAACATAGTATGGTAATGTCATACAATATGAATTAAATTTAATGTATCTAGTGTTCGTGCATATATTGGAAAAAGTCTCACCATAGATGGATTAGTTTAATGAAGGTATATGGTATTCTAGAAAATATTAATACTGTATTTAAATATTTAGTTACCTATAGTTGATTCAATGCATAATCTAGTACAATACGTATACATAGATAGTCGGAAAGGAATGGTCAATATACATACGTGAAATAAGTAGGAACTATGCACAGATCAAAATCTAAATAGTTTACTTTATATGTTGCTATAGAAGTGTAAAGGGGACGTACGGGTATGAATGTTCTTTACCTTTACATTTATTTGTATTTTTATCCAGTATTGCTTTTGTCGAGATTATATTGCCGTACCTGGAAGCAGAAAGAACTCATAAGTATAGGAATGTGAGGCGCGAGCGCGGGGTCCACGGGCCCTAGGCCTCCTAGGGTAATTTAGGCAAAATTGAATGGCGATTGTATTTCGTAGTATATAATCTCACTTTTCGGATTCCACTATTAACGTCCATCAGGTTCTATGCGATACCACAAATTCTATTACTTTTGTAATACAGTAGATAACCTAACCTCAGTCCAGAAAATAATGTTTTTCTACAGAAATAGATTAACATATATGTAAAGTAGTTACTATCCAGATTGTGTTCCCTTTGGGTCGCTGATAAGATCCTGACTAAACAAAAGTTCCAGGGCAACGAGCTTTGTCCGAAACAAGACTGTAACTTCCATTTATTCAATTATCGTTTCATGACACAATTGAATGATGAATTTAATTGTGTAACTACTGTAATAAGTTGGAACCTGGTTAATCTAACACTGCGTAAACAACTTCTACAAAAAATATCGACAAAAAAAAAGTCTGTCGTTAGGAATAACAATTAACCAGTTGCTGACGTTATAATTAAAAGCTGACAACACTCACATCTGGCACATTTGGACAAGATCCTTATCGGTGGTATTCTGCGAGAGGCCGCGTATGTAGAGGTTGGTGCGGCTGAGCTGCTCGCCCGCTATGCCCGTAGACGTCGACGACGCCGGTGGCGGGGGCGCCGTGCTGAGGCTGGTGGAGCGAGTGCCTCCCGCCGACCCGGTGTTGGAAGACGACGAGGAAGCAGTATTGGCCGGCGATGCGGCGGTGGGCACCCGTGCGCCCGCGCAACCACCGCCCATGCCGCCGCCGCTCGTATACTGCAATATCAAACACTACATTACGCTATACGTCACGAATTGTTAGAAACACATCAATGGACATGGGGTTTTTAAAAGGCGTGTCTACAGGTACCTCAACGGCCGGTAACGCATTCGCTTCCCTTAGGTTGCAGATGTTTTAGCTTTAAGTCCGCCCCTGTACTTTTGTGTATAAAGCTTTAATCTATACTAATATTATAAAGAGGAAAGGTTTGATTTTTTGTTTGTTTGTTTGTTTGAATTGAATACGCTTCGAAACTACTGGACCGATTTCAAAAATTCTCTCACCGTTGGGAAGCTACACTATCTCCGGGTGACATAGGCTATATACCCGTGTACCCGTAGTGGTACCCGTGCGAAGCCGGGGCGGCTGCTAGTAAATAAATTAATGTTCTGAACAACGGTGGCCACTTTCCATAAGGTGGATAGTCTGTCCGTGTGCCTCCCTAGGATATAAAAAAAGAGTGGACAGCTTAGTTTGTCCAGGTTTTGTTACCTTGACGTGGCTGATGGGTTGGGCTGGGCGACGAAGCTGTTACAAGAGAATTAAGAGAATCCTTTAGATGAGAGGGTTCTTTTAGAATACATGACTTTCATCGTTTGGGGTGTTGGAGATCGCAGTTGAAAAGGAAACGCGAAATGATACCGCTACGTGCTACGGAGCCTAGGTCTGCTTCAAAACATTTATCGACTTGTACTCAGCGCGTGAACGAAAGTGGTCATTGCTACTATGCCGGACATCGTGTAAGCACTCATTGAATTAATTGTGAGCGCAGCTGCTACTAATTAATAGGCTTTGCTACTCACAACCACGCACGAGATTACAGAGCTCTGTCGCCGCCACATCCAGCGACAGGCAGGAATTACGCTCGCAATAATTCTCCGATGAGTTCGCAAACGATCGTACTCGCATGTGGGGTGGGACGAACCACCCGAACTAAGTGTTAATATGCGCGCACGGGTTCGCGAAACGGGCGGAATGGCGCGGCGCGGGCGACTTCATTGAAAATAACTGCTTCGCCGAGACGTGTTAAGATGTAGCCCATTAGTTATTTAGCCGGGGCGGGTAATGAGTGGGGAGGGGTAATGAGCGCATGCCGATTCAGAGCACGCGCCCTTAATAGACTTGCACGGAACGTACGAGCCGCCCGCCATCGCGGGAAGCCTTGAGTTTCTGGTATCATCGAACTATTTATGGATTTTTACCGTTGCCGTGAATTCGATTAGTGCGTGTTCTGTAGATTCATGAGGAGGCCTTTTGAGAGACTAACTGCGTTACCATTTTATACTCAACATGGGTAAAGTATGCATCGCAGCGGACAACGGCACGAGACGTGTTGTTATCTAAAATCGAATTTCTTGCTTATTTTTATACCTGTAAGCTTACTAAAACATGTACCATTTATCTGCACCTAAATACGTTTCTACAACAGCAGATCGTTCACCCTTCAAATGCTACAATATACCCAACAATTTAAAATCCCAAACTAAGCACCCTGGGAATTAGTGGAACATCCGCGTGGATCGCAGAGATTAATTTATCATTACAGTGTCTATCGATTCGTAATTCTTAACACCGCGTTTACTAGTGTGAAGTTAAATTATTCGCGCCACCGGGGCTTAAGTGCGTATCTACGCAGCGTTAGTTATTTGCATTTAGTTAACATATTAAAGCCATAAACTGTGTGTGTCGTTGACACAACACGGCGTGCAATGTTAAAACGCACACAACTATTTGTTGTGAGCGTGTAACTTCACTTGTTAAACAATTTAAACCGCGGGAAGGGAAAATATGTTTGCCTCTTGTAATGGGTGTAGGTACATTCTGCATATCTAAATTGGTAAATATTATCTAATTGGAGAATTGCCGAAGGTTCTGTGGGCTAATTTCACATCGAAGATGATACGGGTGATAGTTGCCGGTCTGTGCTCTGTTTACTGCCCGTGTGTATGTCAGTATAAGCTCTTCTATATCTCTACTTACTTATAATGAAATGACTGTCATGCATGTTACGTACGAGCAGTGCATCTACGTTACGTATTTGGAACTAATAAGTTACACGAAGCAAGCGTACGCAAAATTGTCCAAAACAACACCGCACCCAGCAATAATAAAATACGTAGAGATTCAAACATCACATTATGTACAATTCCCGAAAACAGCATCAACGTGCCGGTATCTGTTTAAAAATAGAATAGCAAGTCGGAATTACAGCGCTAAGTAGCCGGCGCTGGGGC
This sequence comes from Blastobasis lacticolella, assembly GCA_905147135.1. Classification (NCBI taxonomy): domain Eukaryota; kingdom Metazoa; phylum Arthropoda; class Insecta; order Lepidoptera; family Blastobasidae; genus Blastobasis; species Blastobasis lacticolella. Next base: position 17,693,775 of record LR990045.1, read on the forward strand.
CGGCGGGTGAGCCGCGTTTTGGCAAATGAAATTCGATTGGTAATCCAATTGGCGTCGCCGAGTGGATGCCACCAATTGGTCCAATTTGTGTAAACCGCCCCGAAGACCGCCCGCAGCCGTGTGCGCCAGCACACTGTGGATATCGTATGCCCTTACACAGATTCAATCGTTTCATTTTCATTTGCACCTTAGTTGTGAATATGTAGGAATTGACACGTGTTAATATGCCTTATTACGCGTAATTGGAAGCAATAATCCTTAATTGATTAACCCTGTAAAACAAATTGATAATGACATCAATTCGCAAAGTATTAATCAGAAGATCCGGTGTTAAAAGACCAGTTATGCCGTCTGATTCACCTCGTTGAGCAAGTGTAAAACGGCCGCAGGCAGGAAAGAAAGGTTCTAAAGGCGGCCGTGTTACGCTAAATTATCGTAACGAGACCTAATTGACACAGTTCAGAAGTGAAGCGATCGCTATTAACAAGGTAACTTTTAAGTGGCTGTTAAAAGACAAAATGCGCGGCTGGTGCTATTAAAACTGTGTAGTTGCAACGAGTTCACATTATGTCGGCCACCTGTGCAATTTACTCAATTTAACTTTATTATCTGCTCGGAATTTTGGATGGGTAATTAAGAGTCGGGCGGTGTCCCTCGCGGCAGGACGAAGTTGGCCGCGCCGCGCCGCTCGGTGGACATTCCGCGCTGCCACTGTGTAACCGAGATTTATTTGTTGGACAGCTTCTCTAAAGTTCCGAGACGCGAGCTCAAACCGAGTAATGTCGTGAATTTCCACGTGCAAAGTTCAAGTGTGAGCCTGAGTCTGAGCTATATTGCGGGACGGCGCGGGCTCTGTTTATCACTGTAACTGCTTTCGGCGTAATTTGTTTCGAAATAAACTAACAACAGAATAGCGTCTAGAGTACCTACTGTCTTCAACGACTATTTGCTCGGTAGATATTATGCTATAAGCTGAACAATGCGAAAGTACGTATTTTATTTATGTTCGCAAGTAATATCAGCTGCAATCAGTCTCGTTCGGCTTCGACAGGTGTCAGGTCAAGTCGAGAGCGCGGTATTAGAGCAAGGGCGGAAGTACGCGGGTGACAGTGACGAGCACCTAATCATCACGTCGCGAACACGAACGAAGTTCTGACAGTCTTTGCGAAAACTTTTACAATGACTTCATACTAAAAGAGAGGTTTTTATAAGGTGTTTATTTTTATTCACCGCCATTGTCCTAAAGTGTTGAGGAAATATTTTTACTATTTAGCGGGGGCAGGATTGTTTCTCTTCGATTTCATCATGATTTATTTGAGAGTAATCTTCGTATCGATATTTACGGGTCAGCGTAGGTCTTTCCTTTCTGAAACATTCTGAAACATTGCCAGATACTTTATTTACAAGCCTTCAACATTCTTGAAATCCTATCACCATGTACCTAATATATCTTTCCTATTCCAGCCTAGAATGTTTGTAAAAACATTTTTGTGGCTGCCTACATTTTTCGCCGAACTCATCTGCCATAAGCGGGGGGGTACGAGGACCGACGTAATCTTTTTACCGTAGGGGCCGTGTGCCAGCTATCGCGTATTCAAATGAAGCCGAGTGTGCCGCGAACTGTGCCGTATCGTTTTCATTGCCATTCCGCGCCCGTCCGCGAGCTCTCCCATTTGTCATGGCACCCGCGAGGTTCATTGACACACCACAGATAAGTCCTGCCGAAAAACCGGTGGAATTACAACGCTCTGGCCCATGTTGGGCGCCACTCGCCCTAATTACATTTTTTTGCGGATATTTTAAACAATTTTATTGTTATTTGTTGTAAACGTGCTGCACTGTGGGTATTACGAAATTTTTTATTAATTTCATTTAAGTAAAATTAGTATTACGGGTCAATCAAATAAAAAATATTTAGTTTGAGAGAATAGCAATATTAGTTGTAGACATAGATTTATATTAAGATACACGGGACTTCCCATTGGTACAGTAAATTCGCGTGGAAATTAAAAATGAGTCGAGTTAGGAAAGTGTCAAGTTTGAACAAGGATAAGTTCAAGAAAAAGACGAAGTCGTACGGATTGGAGTATTGCAACATTGGTCTCTACGAGAACTCAGAAATAAAAGAAAACACATTATTGGCTTGGCATAAGTACACAGAAGCGAGCGAATCCTCTTTAGTTTCCATTGCGAGAATTCTTCGTTCAATACACTCATAGATTGTAAAGTTTAAAGACCAAAGTGCATCAGATCTGTGTAAATAAGTGTACAAAAGGTCGAACTGTGTAGTGTGAATAGGACGCTAAAGAGATTTCTCCACAATGCGTCGCTCGAAGGCACGGCGGGGATCGCGGCAGCCCAGACAAGAGCTCTTAGACTGTTTCAAGAGTTTTTATATCGTTTACCGACGTCGGCTCCCGGAAATGGAAATTATAATTTCATACTTAGCTACGGCGCCGCGTAAAGTTTCAAGGCATTGCACGTAATCCGCTTTTTATTGGCTGCGACTGTTTGGAGAGATTAAATGGCATTTCCTTAAGTAGGTTGGGTGTAAAGAAGATAATAATAAAGTATGTAGTTTCGTATGTTTTAGCCAGTAATCTCTTAATAAATAAAGACCAGTCAAGACCAAGCCTTGCAAAGGTTCTCGCCAAATTAGATGTAAACGTTAATTCCCACAAGTAGCGCTGAAAACGAACTGAAATTGATGCACTTTAGTGGCTAACAAGATAACGCCAGTGGAGGCGACGCACACATGGCGGGCGGGGATGACGTCACGCGCGTAGGAGGGTGGCCGAGGGGACGGTGCGGGGGCGGCACTCAACAGTTGGTCCCGGCTCGATAGCGCAGCGCGTGCGTGCGCCGCGCGCCGCCACATGGCTGGCACGAGCACGCCGTGCGCATCAACCAAGTTGAAAAGTTGGCTCATAGAACCCCAATAGATCTAAGATTGAAATGTATTTCACAAGATTTAATAAATCTTTTATTATTATTATTATTAATGGGAAAGACAATCCGTGTTGGTTGGTAGTGCTGCCTGATACACCTCTCTCTAAACTTGTTACTACATTTGTCAAACTTTTTGTCCGTTTGGTACTCTTCTTCTTTAAAATATCATCCATTTGATCGAGATTCGTATGAACATCTCGGTCGGTACAATTAGATGACTGCATTTGAGATTTCCAATCCAACATTAGTTAGTAACATAGTTATTAATTATTTACCGTTTAATATAACGTACGTACTTGAAGAAGATTAGAAAGTCCGTTCGCAAAAACCCACGAATCGAAATCACAGCTGATAAAGAACAACCTTGCAAAGCTGACACACTGTGGTTCCACGCGCGTCATCAACAATGAGCAAATGTTTTATTTCCGTTTCAATTTATGGAAGCATAATACATCTGTATAAAGTCGAACGTTCACAGATTGCTATGGGGAATCTCACGAAATGAAACATAAATCCAATTCAATCTATTTAAATTGAGCGTTTCGTTTGTTTTACCGCCGCTCCGATCCGTGAATCGGAATTCATACCCAATTTATTATACTACTGCCAAATCGTCAAATTATTTAGCAGCTTTTGTATTGGGTTGGACGTTGGAACTTGACTGATGACTGTTGCGATGGTATTCCTTTTAGTGCGGCAAATAGGATAATGCAGTGTTTTAAATCAATTGTGATAGTTTGTTACCTAAATGCAACATGACTATCAGATATAAAATGCCTACATAGAAACACAAGAAATCCAATAATATATTTTCCTATCCCTGCGAAACTCGGGAATTTCCTATATCTACCGAAAAACAACGTTTCTCATTTTGGCATTCTGTTAGCTAAGTAGATAGGCTAAGCAGTTACTAGGCGTCTGGTTTATAACGCTGGCTGTCTCTGATATGCTTTCGATATCAGTTACGTGATGTGTCACAGCCACCACGATAGCAGGCTTACGTCCGCAGCCGCAATCACTAACCTAATCGACCGAATAGCAAATCCTACAATTCATTCGTCGATATATTATTAGCAAGTTATCAACCAAATAGAATTTCGTTCGTGGAAAGATAGCGAGACAAGTGAGAGACTTAATTTGATTGATACAAGATAATTGGGCCGAGAATTCGGGGCCCGGTCTAATGGACGGCCAAAATTAATTACCTATCGCATTCAGACTTCTTTCTTCCCTGATTGCTAATTGTTACCAGGCTATTATGGACGTGATTGTCACTTGTTGGGAGCTCAAAGGCTCCGTAGAGAGCTCCATGCCATCTTTGTAATAGCTAATGAAATATTTAACAAGATTATAACGGGCATTCAGGGCGACGCGACCCTGCTAAGATGCCACTTGCGATTCACCGAGAGTTTTACGACAGTTTTTGTTTGGATGCTTGTGCGTAACTAATTTAGATTACGCGGCGTGTTGAAAGAGACATTTGACGCTTTTTTCGAACAAGACAATTTCTAATTGTTGCTTTAAAAAGTGTTAATTGGACAATTTATTACTCATGTCACATGTGATTGATACGTGCCGTGCCGACTTCGTTTTAAATACTTGTCTTTTTATTAATCAAGTGAAATATTTCTTACCTAAATAACCAAGCCGAGAAGTCATCCATTCATCACAGCGTATAAACGTTGATCTCGTCAAGTCAGTCTAATTAGATAAGGCGCATTTAATTAAGAGAGCGTAGTTTATCTTATAAGGGAGAGTCCTGAGCCGCTCTCACAGAAGGCTGCCGTCGCGGTAGAATTTTAATTCGTTTTAAGTATAAATTCCGAGGCGAAGCTAAAAATAAGGGATTTTGTAAATCCAAGTTCTTTTTATCGCTGAATATATTAATAATAATACGTTTTCTGACCTCGGCCAGAGGGAGTCCTCTGCAATAAGTTACATGAGCTTATCTCTCAAACAACATTGGCAATTTTAGCATTTTGCGAGGCAAAAAACAAATTCCGGGGGAAATACCGCCACCCTCTGTTTTCACTTTCTCATAAATAGGCGGGTCAAGCGGGACCGAAAAAATCGTTCACCAGTGCTCGGGCGAATTTAAATATCGGTTGCCGGCCCGGCCCGCGTCACTCCGACATTAACATAATTCAACAAAAAAACACCGCCCTCACTACAAAAAATCCTTTTTTCTGTACGATCGGGCCCGACCGCTGTTTACAATATTGGACATATTTCGCCACGAAGCTATAACGCATGTAATAGTGGAAATGGGCACATAGGTATACCTCATTTGGGGTGATACTTTATAAGCACCCAGCAATATTGATATAGGAAGGTTGATGTTGACCTCCCTATTCCAACTTTATATAAGTATGAGAACCATAACATTATGACAGCCATAAAACTGCATAGGTACCTAAAATCGTATAGTCATGCCTATCTGCGCTTTTTGTGATTACCAGATGAGATGCGCCGAAGCTCACGTATATGTATACCGTAGATTATGTCATCACATACAATCGACACCGCATGAAATATCCTCACAAAACATTAGGCGGGCGCGTTTTCCCGCCGCGAGGGGCTGGGTCCTTCACCTTCCGCTACAGCCGAAATAAATCTAATTCCTCGGATGACAGATATCAGCAAGCCTTGTTTATTTATACTTTCACCCTGCTAGGAGGGTTGTGCTCGCACATGTGGGACGTGCTTGCCTCATTGTACTAAAATAAACTATTATGCCCACTATGTCAATACCTCGAACGTGCGTCCGTCCACTAATCCATAAAGGAAACTTCATCAGTTGAAAGGCATTCAGATAAACATGAGTGATAGGCGCCATCCATCCGGGGCGCAGCAAACATGTGCCGGCCTGAATGGAAACGAATCACCTACAGGAACCCATATTACCCGGCTCGACATTGAAAAAGGATCTCTTAAACGTGATAAGGCCAAAGCGATGCCTCCCAAAATAAATGTGGTAATTTCATTTACAAAAATTTTTCCTCCCAGCATACATTTTAATATATCAGCATAAATCTTTTGAGTGTGTTGCGTGCGTGTGAAAATGAACCGCCAAGAGGGTTAAGTGGAAAGGCTAGACGCTTCTAATGGTTGGCGAGGAAAGAAATGATATGCATTTATGCAATAAGCCCGACGCTTCACTTTGACTCGCAACTCCACAGCCACAGTGTTTCCTTTGGACTATGACATGGGATTGTTCAAGACGGTATATTAGAGGTCTCTTTAGAGGCGGGCAACGCATTGGTGACTCCCCTGGTGTTGCTGATGTCCATAGGCGGCGGTGACCACTTTCCATCAGGTGGCCCGCTTGCCTGTTTGTCTGCTAAGTAACATAAAAAAAAAAAAAATTCCGTGTAACTCGACTTACATGGAGGTTATTTTCAGGTCGATACGTGCACCAGTTGGCCCCGACATAACGCGCTAGTGAATTAGAGATCTACTTATCCTTTTTCTCGACAAAAAACCTTGTCCCTTACCCAAAAAAGTAACCTCTATTTAGGGCTGGTATACGCTTGGGAGAGGGCGCGATGGATCTAACAAGCTGCGGAGTTGTGACAGCCCTGACAGCTGACATATTCCCGTCATTAATCAACGGCTCGTAGAAATATCTACCCGTAAACTTATAGGGACCGTCAAACCCAATCAAACACGTGACAATGTACATGATGCCAGTTGAGCGTGGCGGGAATTGAACTATTAAAAGTTTCTATTAATAGAATGCTGACGGGAAACAACTAAAAGTTTTAGTATTCGGTAATGAGAGTGAAAATATTTATGGATTTGACAGATGTAGTTTATTTCCTTAGTCTTACGTTGAAACAGGGGCACTAAAACGGGGTGACGGACATAAATACATACAAAAAAATAAACACTGTGATTGATAGCGCATTTGGCTATATTACGATTATAGGCACGTACTTGAATAACTAATTTATGGTTGAACGTGAACCATAATAGAATTTATTCTCTTCGTAGAACGACGAAGGAGTTTATTAGGTTAAATGTACTCATAAACTGAGCCAAAACTGTTCGAAATGTGTAATAAAATTTTTGATATTGTATATTTTATTAACTTGAGGATAATAATAGCATACCTTCACTCGGGTGTTAAGCGCAGTGGCCGCCATTTAGAGCATTGACACACCAAATAAACACCAAGTGGAACAATGTGGTCTCTGCCAACCCCCACGAGAACAAGGCGTTACATTATGTTGGTACCTATACAAGTATACAAGTTTTCACAGACACTATGTACATACGTCTAATCGAAATTGCAACAAAACGACACGAAAGAGGGTAAAGCAGTTCGCGCAAGAGGAATGCTTTCTCAAATGCTTCTCGTTGTAAAAACGGGCTCAGCATCGGTGGCCGCGAGATAAATCCTGGTGGAGTCGCGTCGTAATAAAACACGTACGACGGCGAAGCGCTACATTTTATTTCAAAAAGCGATAAGGGCGCGAGAAATTCCGTTTACGAGATTCCTGCGGGGGTTGGCGGGGAGCCGACATGCTCTTTGTACGACATCTGGTTTGTGTAAGGCGTCGTAAAGCCCGCGTCGCCAGCACCGGGCTGGCCATGAGTTTGCACCGTTTTCATGCGCTGTGGTTTACTGTGCCCGCCGCCGATTGTCGGCCACCCGAGGCTCATTAATATAATTCGACAAGCACGGTGATAAACTCATGTTTATACTACAAAGGCGAGCGGTGGCCCTGTCTCGATTCCAGACACTCATAGAAAAGTGAATTGCGACTCACCACTTCTACTCGCTAGCAAAATAAACATACTAAAATATCAAGCTGCTTATTTTGTAACGAAAACATATCGACCGCAATCCTGTAGTAAAACTTGAGTTTCTGTATCGATTGAAACATCATTTAAGTTTAATAATGTGTACTGTTTGCTTGATTAACGAAGTTACTGAATTGATCTAGGATAGGAAACTTGTGGTGTTACATAGACATAGGCACAAGCTTTGACCTACTACTCATTCACCCCGCTGCAATTTCTGTGTAGCCAGGATCTACAGCGGCGACCATACACAGGTCCTGAGTTTTGACACTCAGGCACGCCCGAGGACAAGCTTATACTGAATTAAAAAGTACTAGGTAGAAGTAGGACATATAGTAATTTTGACTTAACTAAGAAATCCCCAATACCTATACCTACGTATCGTGAACTTTGAACGACTATGCCACTGACGTATTTATTTAGAATAGGTGTCTTCACAAATTATTATACAGTTACGTCAAACGATAGATATAAGTACGACGATAATAGCTTGTCACGTTTACGAATATTCAAATCAGCCTTGTTTGTTGCGTTTCAGTGATAATAAGACTTAGGTACATTTCGGCGAAATCACCGTTATCGAAAGCGGACTCTTTTTATTATGATTGAGTGTAATTTTCTCCAGTGCCTACGTTATGGCGTATAGTTCCTGAAAGCATTTTGTGTTCGAGGTCCAACATTACAGTTTATTGGCTATCGCCAGACGCTGCCAGCAGCGCGCTGAAATAAGGGAGCTACTGGCAATAATGCTCGCCGGCCCTTGCCCCTTCATTGTACTCGTATCGTAACCCTTGTACGTTCTCAGTTTAAACTACTTCAGTTGCTACCCGAGATTGTTCTATCTCGCAATTAAGCCGAGTCCTACACTAAATCTGTGATTGAAGTTCTCAAAGTGGTCACAAAAGCGGGTTCTACACGTTTGGTGTGATCCGCGTGACGCCAAACTTGCATTATTATGTGCCTAGGTTATTGCAAATCATGATTCAATGTCACTTGGTGTGAGTTGAGTACACAACGAAAACATTAATCACGTGATATTGTTTGTGTAATATGCATAACGAGGCGACGCGGGCGGCGCGGGCGCCGGCGGCGAGCGGGCAGAAATTGATGGAGCGGTGTCAACGCGCCAACTCCTCGGTTAATTATCCAGCGGCCAATGTTGCCAGCCCAGCCCGCTGGCACTGTTGCCAGACCACTTTTCCTCTACAGCTAGGGTAATTTAAATTAAATTGGACATGAACGACCCGAGTGGCACGAGCGCCTCCTACATTGTTGTTAAGCGACCTACGTGATGGGCTACTCCTTCCGCTAACAATAGACTTTGATTGCCGAATTAAAGTTTTGAAAGGGATTATACCTAATTAGTCTGAACGGGCTTTATTCAAATAATCTATATTTAAATTGAATGTTTTAATTGTATAAACGTCTTTTGCTTTTCTATTACAGGTATTTACAGAGTTTATGACACACATTGTGTCAACTACAAGAATTCTTTTATTATTTTAAAGCGTTACTAACCTATTACGTACTTATATTTATAACATGTTTAATCCCTTCATGTGGTCTTACTCTACGGAAAGAAGGCATGACGTTAGTCTGTAGGTACCTATGAAATCCTATAATCGTGCTTAAAATGAAATTGTAGATACATATGTTTATTACATATGTGTACATTTGTTCATATTATCGTTACCTACTGCTGTTAATTGCAATAACATAAGTATTCAATATTCACTGGGAATTACCGTATAACATTTTTTTATTGTCTCCTCAGGCAATTGGTTTATATTAATTGATAAAAATATTGATTTTTCATATAAAAGAGTTCAAAGAGAGACGGTCCCGTTGATGTATTTTAGATAATAGTAAAAAAACAATACTGAAGTTCCGATTTGATCGTCATGGTAGCCAGCCAGCCAGCCAGCAACAACGCACCTGCGAATCCGCGGTTTTGTGAAATGAAGCCTAAGTGACCGTAGATGTTGTGGGCGACAGTGAGCGCTTTCCCTTTAAGGTTACTAGAAGGGCTGTTTGACCGTTTACCTAGCTGGCTAACGTGGCCAAAATTTAAACGATACATAAATATTGGTTTATTAGAATCGTGAATCAGAAGACGGCGTGCGGTCGCTAGTCCGCGCTATGCATTGGCAATGTGTCGTTTACGTTTTCAATCTCAATTCAAGTATCATTTACGACTAATACTTCATAAAAACACGACCAAGTGAGAATTTGCGCTCGAGTCGCACGGCAGAGAGCTTCTATAGGCGGACAGGCACTCTATAGCCGCACTCGACAATCGCTCCACAGCGCAGCGCCCGTAAGGCTGCGCGCTGACTCGTAAAAGAGCTCGTAAACGGCACAGCTCGTCCCCGCATGGCGCCTCGTGACGAATGAAGTCGTTTATGCGCTCGCGCTCGCGCTGCACTCCGCCATTGTAGGCTAACGGAGTGGCCACTTTTATTGGCAACCAATGTCTTACAAACGCTTTTACAATCAATGGCAGCTGTCCCTCCGCAGTGACACTATCTGTGCACATTTTATTACACACTATTACTTAGTTGATTGGTGTCAACGTACCCGGAGTTCGCATTGAAAATGTAATGTGTTGTCGCTAGAATTAAGTGTATTGGCGATCATGTGCGGTTTAATGTCGCTAAATTCATGACCGGTCATAATCAAACGCTCGGAAAATCACACAAAGTACGGGTTTTGCTAGGTTGACATTGAAGGGTTCAATCATCCCTTGCTTAATTTACATAAATGGTAGATACAAGACTTCAGATCGTGCTTATGCTTCACGTTGTATGTGTATAGTGAAATTTATTTTCAATTTATGGAGTACTTGTACTATTTGTTTGTGGTAGGTGTAAGTATACCGAAGAATCTTTTTAAAAGAAATGCGTTTGGCGGTGAAGAGATAAGGTAGCCGACGATGTTGGCAAGCGAAGATGGAGAAGGTGGAAAAGGGTAATTACCCACCTGGCCTGGTTGAGACCAGGGAAACAAGGGTCCGACAGTTAATCGTCGGAGGTATTATTTATACTGTGGAAGTTGCCACACTTCTCTCAGATGTAGAAACGATCAGCGCCATCTATGTGCGATTGCTTGCCAACCTTGTGGTTGTGTACTCGTAATGTAAGTATTGTTGAGTTTTCCTATTGGAGCGATAGATGTCGCTACAAACGAAATTACATGTGAGACTTACCTGATGCGGCGTATAGGGGCTAGGCGTCGCCGCATAGGGCTGCGGCTGCGGCGGCGGGTAGCGGCAGGGCTGCGGCGCGTACGCCGCGGCCCACTGCTGCCCGCCGCGGAACTGCGCGCCCGCGCTCGCCATGCGCGCCGCGCACGCGCCCGCGCCCGCGCCTGCGCCCGCGCCCGCGACCGTCACCGCGCCCGCGCCGCCGACTGCCGACCGACAACCGCCCGCACTGCTACCCTGTAACAATATAGATGCTAGGTTAGGCCACAGAGTAGATAGATAAAAGGTTGGGTCTCAATATGCTAGGACACGGTCTGTTTGAGGATTGAAAGTAGTGACGAAACCATGGAATACCATTTTTTTTTCAATGAACGTAACGGAGGCACATGGGGAAGAGGATCACCTGGCCGTAATGATCACCGCTGCCCATAAATATCCGCAACACACGGGACTCAGTAATAAAAATAAATACAATACAAATTCACGTTTTCGAATATTAATAATAAATAGTAATTATCTTGGTAACAAAAAATCTACCTCGAATTAAGTATACGACACGGAACAACGCTGGCTAGCGACCAGCCATCGATTTTGCATTGTTGTGTAATTTAACGGTGTCTGGAACGCGGCTTTACTAGTGAGAAGGTATCGATCAGTTGACCGAGGAGCTTAGCGCTTAAGACTACTTACAGTCGACGGTGAGGAGTTGATAAATTAACATTAACAGCCTCACTTATCCGTTCTACCGGCCATAATGAGACGACTCAGTAGGTAAAGAAAAACTAAGCCCTTAATATTTTTTCACTTTACCTGGTGACGTCTAGATTTCCTCTAAATGAACAATGTGTTTACACAAAAAATATTCAGTTCTAAATATTATTTGCTATCTAACGCGATTATAAACAATAGACGGGGACGGAAGGGCCAACAACTACGACGCGTTTGACAAATGGAACCTCCGCGTCTTTCACACGGACTTCGCTACTTTCACTAAAGTGCTCATTTATTTAGTTAGGCACTCTACGCTTCCATGCATCGTAGTAGACAGTATCAAATTACCCGCTCTTACTCTAACACTATTTTGATTGTCTCATTTTCGAGGGGAAAAATAAACGACACAAATGCGTCTATTACTCCGAATTTCCGTTATGATTGGAAAACGTAACGTGAGAAACATTTGTTTTGATAACGAGAATAATTTGTCGAAAAAATGTTATTGCCATTGTTAAGAGAGCTCTTCGTTATTAATGGGCGTCTCTCCGTTTATTTACCGCTGCGGGATTTATGGGTCTCGATGGAAATAAAATACGGAACTTGATTCGCGGAACAGGTGGTAAGGATCCAATAGTGGAAGTGTCTGTTGCATCACGTCTGACGTAGACATATGGCTGCAGGAGATTGGCATCTCGCGTGTGCCGAGAGCCGTGACTGCCGACTTTCGCAAACGTCTAACCCGCCTGCGATTTACCTGTGTACATAGCGCAGCTTGCCTCTATGTACTCACGAACTCACTAAATGTGCCGTTTCTATTTACCGGATTATCTCTCTCATCGATTTGCACACGAAACGCACAAAGCAAATATAAATTAGTACGAAAATGAGTTTTATATTTTCGTCTCGTAGCAATAAACTTGAAGTTTTGGAACATTCAAACTGAATTATATTTGAAAGTAAGTAAAAAGTTCTGATGCATTCATTGCCCATTGTTAGAACAATGTAAGGGCTATAAGAATATAATCGTCCCGCACGTAAAATTTGGTTACAAAGTCAGCCTATGGTAATTTTATGACGAAGTATGGCACTTCATGTAGATCGTCGAGCGCGCCACTTTTAGTAGACGTAATAAATCTATTTTGTTACGGGATTGATACTTGAAGAATGGACGTGGTCTCAAAACGCGAGGGCAGGAGCTACAGTCCAGAGACACAATATATTAACATTTTCCTTGAAATCCCTACACTTGATGTAGCGGCATTATTTGTCGATGTCGGCGCTACGTAAACACATGCCGATCCAGTATAACGAGCACTTTTATATTCTCTCAAGTTGTTTTTTACCTTTTCCACACACAGCCCGTTTGAATAAGAGTGGTCGGTCTTTACGGATTCCCTTTTATTGTGATAAGTACTTTTAGTAGAGTTTCGGGTTTTCCTTCGCTCTGCATTACTTCGGCGATTCGAGCTAGACGAATAGCTCAACCCTACCCAAATCCCCAGTTCTCAAAGAGATGTGATATGAAATTCGTCTAGTGTACGTACTTGTTATTCCAGGCGAGTTCGTTCACCGAAAATGAGATTTATAGTGGCAATAACAATGTATAATTTTACCCGGCGACCCCCATCTCCGGACTTAATTATTTGAGTCACGGAATTCGAAAAACCGACCAGGAAAGCCTGAGGGATCAGGGCTTTGTTGTCGTTTTTTTTCTCGGTGAATATCTTTCTTATGCTTCTAAAACTATTATTTTTTTGCTACCGGAGAAATAGGTGAGTATGGGTGTACGGCGATAAGCCGGCAATCCGCTTACGGTGCGTGGGGGCTCCGGCGGGGAATTAGAGTAAAATATAGATTCCTTATGACAACGGAACGGCGCCGCGGCCTCGGCTCCACTTATTAGTGCCGCGGACATACCAAATTGTAGTTACAATGAAGCCTCTGGGACCCTTATTTAATTTTTCGTACGTATATGTAATACGTACGAAAAATTCACATCCTTAACGTTGCGTATGAATCACCATCAAGCAGAACACGACGGCATATAGAATTCGCTACATTATTCATTCGTAGACTTCATGAGCGCATTGCATTTCCATACGTAATCTTCGGAACGGAATTGATGGAGTCAAGTACTGCCCTTTTTACGGTAGTCGATATGGGTCGCCATTTCGTATGCGCGACAGATTTCTAAGAATCGGGCACTTTCGGTTAAGGGGACAAGTAAACGGGACAGCCACAACGCGAGAAATTGATACTGCGAGTACTGCGAGCCATAGTCACGTCGTCTGTTGGCGAGATATATCGCGTTTTCTTGTTGGGAGATTTAGTTTTATGTTGAGTGGGATCATTGGCGACGTCGGGTCGCGCCGGGCGCGTCTGCCGCCAGCTTGTTGCTGCCCCCCTCCATCCCGCCGCCACCCCCGCCCAAGGCCCCAAGGAATTACATCTAAATGGAAAAGTATTTATTGCTATAACAACGATGTATAGTGTTCGAAATGATCGCCCCTCTTAATGGTTATTGATCAAAGATTTTAAGTTGATGACCAGCAGTAAACGTTTTATTGGCTACTCTGTTGTCTCCGGGGGTCGTCAGTTAAATGCAAATTGATTACTGGCTCGTTTTCAAAAATTACATTTAGATATTTTCATTAGATATAATTGTATTTTGATATCATAGTAACTACTTTTCTGCGACTGACTCTCGACTCAAACGAAGTTATTTTCTAAGTGGCTGAGCATAAATTCGATACGAACAGGAAATCAAAGCGGATTCGTGTCTGCAGCGTCGTTTTGAAACTATAGATGTCAATTTTCTGCCACTAAGCTGCTGTTGAACTTTCTTACAAGAATCTGTCGCATTTCTACTTGCTTACTTAACTTTTGATCGGGCCTTCGGACGCGGAAAATTCGGCGATTTTTGGAGATATTAATTAAGTAGCAAGTATTAGTAAAGTAAAGAAGTACAAATTTTATCAAAATCTCAGCGTTGATCATCACCATCAACTCAGCAGACTGCTCGTTTGCCGTATGCTAATATAAAAAAAATCTATACAGTAAAATAATCGAAAAAATTGTTACATACGTCTATATGTCTAGACGAGTTATCTACTCTCGCATTTATAATAAGTACTCATTCAAATATTTCTTTCACATTTTATGTGAAACAGTGATAAGATGAGTTTTAGATTGAGTAGGCATATTATATTTACCTACATTGGAATCCATAAAGTAGACATTAGAATCGAATTCATTCGGTACAGCGCAAACATGTATGGGCATGGAAATGGCGTGATTTATAGGTAGAGTACGTATCTTCGTTTAGTTTGGTGATTCTGACACACACAAGTAGGTAGCATAACAGATTTGTTTCTGTGAATCTATGTATGAAAATCCTTTGTAATTTTTCGATAAAAGCTCGAGTCAAAGTAGGTTGGTAAGTAGATAGGTTGCTATAATAACGTAACAATTACGGTTAGCAATTTTTATTATGGAAACACATAACTACCTTAACAATTAAGATGACTTAAGATTCAACGTCACCCGATACAGGGCACAGAGGGCGCTCTATAATTTAAGAGAAGTCCTCTGTAATAAAAGATGGGGAATGGAAATCTGAGTGGAGTGGGCGATAGTCTTAGACGAGGTCAATCCTTCGTTGCGAGACGGCTCCGCAAATTAGAAGCCTCAGACATTTCAACTAGTCTCCCTCCCCCTCCCTTTGCCTGATTGCCAGCACCTCATAGCGAACCGCAAACAAAGCCACGATGACGAGCTCAGTTGTCTTCTCGGAATCCGAATGCCGCCCCCAAATTGTTAGTCAACGATGTAAGTAATTTGCGCCGTACAATCTGTGTCGTGCACAATGGAGCTTCCCTGTCCCTATAAATACAATAATGCAAATTGCCAGCGATCTATTAACGAAGTGCAACACGATATTTAGCGAACATGGCGTCTAGACGATTCGTAGTTTGTCATTTAAGTAGTTTTAGAAGTTTAATGACTGGACGAATCTGTTAACAAACTATTGTGTCCAGTTTCTGAATCAATTGACAATTTTTTCAGATATTTTCGAAATTTTGAAACCTGCTCACCATAGATAAAATCGACGATTAAAATTACAATTGAGAAACTAGGGGTAAATCCCCACCCACTTCACTAAACTTTACTCTTGTCTCTTCACTTTTTCTAATTTGAATCTTACTTCACATTAGGTTTTATTTAAGTATTTTCTGTGATTATCACAGTTCGCCACTATACTTTTTGTGCATAAAGTAATAAATAAAAGTGTAGGTAAGTCTCTACATAAGCTAATAGCGCTTAATTTCAACTAGTATGATATTTACACGTTATCATAATAACTATGAAACCGATTTAATTGGACACGAGTCATTAAGCACATGTAGCTGCGAGAAAAAAATGCGTTCAGTAAATGAGCTGCAGTGCGTGCCTGGCGGCTGGCGGTATTGTTAAGCGAAACTTTCCTACTGCAGCTTGTGTTTTTAGGGTTCCGACCTGTAAAGGGTAAAAATGGATTCTTATAGGAGTTTCTTACCCGTGCGTCTATCTGTCGGACACGCAGGCAAGGTATCAAGTTGAAATTAATTTCAAATACCGCATTTGCATTTGCCTGGACTGGTGAAACAGTCTCGAGAGCAGATTGTATGGCACCCGTAATGCTATAGGTATATTTTAACTGCTTTTTTATACAATCTCTACGGAAACATTGTTTTTGTCATTTTCCAATCGCAAATTAATTATTAATCCTGAGTATTTGAGCGGCAGCTGAACAGATTTAGATTAATTTTTAACGTTTTGATACTTAGGAATCCTCATGGGGTGAGTTCTACATACTTTGGTACTTGACCGGATTTCACTCATTGCCTTTACAAAACAATGGCAATATTTTGGAAATTATGAAGTAAGTTGAAACGAAGCTATCAGCAACCGAGTTCAGTCAGCTACATGCACATTTCTTGTGTGACCGTGGCATGATATGATGTTACCCGATCCGCGGCCATGGCGCACTGGCACATGCCAGGAACATGATCCGGAATACTGATCCGTCGCCGCCTGTTGTACGTATCGCAATAAGCGAACCGAGGCGATATTTTCTTTAGAACCCCGGACAAGTACGAGTAGGACGTGCCCAATGAGGGTTCCGAATATAAAACATTTCATCTATTTATTAGCCGAGCGAAATCTGTTGCGTCCTTAAAATTCTATGTGCGGTTGAGAAAATAACTTTTCTTATGAAATTGCGTGAACAATGCAGTTTACCAACAGCAAATAAATGATGTTGATGCTTGTTTTATATGATGTAACTATTGACTGATTATAGAAGATATGCGGGAAGTGTCCTAAAGATTTTCATGAACGTGTTTACGAGGATTATAATATAGGACTTAAATGGTGCTTAGAAACCAGATTTTTTCTCTACATATTGGGATTACCGGTCTTGGTATTTGACATTATTTTAACTTGATTCCTTTACATTGCGAAAAAAATGAGTGGCGGACAAAAAAGTGATAATGTAAAAGTTCCTTTTATGCCTTGAGTTAGAGCTTCGGAACTCTAAAAAGGGCATGGCGTGCTATTCGAAAGTAATATAGGAGATGAGGTTGTAAAATTGCACACACCGTGCCGTGACTGCATCATTATGTGCGGTATAAAGCTCGTACGAGCACTAGAACTGTGAGGGAATATTATTCAGCAGTTTTTGCCCGAGCCGGCGGCGCATTTGTATGCGATTCGCTTCGGCGGAGGCTGCCCGCGAGATTAGCGCCTGCCAGCGTACACGCTGCGTGATTAAACAGTTTCCGCACCGGAGATATTCAGTTTTGTCCCCTCTGTCTGCGCCGCTGTGTCCACAGCCCGCCCGACGACGATGGAACAACAATTAAACACGGAATACAAATGCTTTTGGGCCCTAAATCACGCAATTTTCTACGTTCTCCACGCGCCTACACTATTGCTCATATCGATGTGCGTATACACATGATTTGTTCATTACGTAGTTCTTCGTAATGAGCCTATTGGTAGTGTGCATCCGTGACATCACTGTACTCGGCGCACAGTAGTCCATTCTAGATAGAGAATTGACTCACCGCTGCATTAGGAACAAAGCACAGCGCGGCTCATTGCCTCGCAATTTCTACATAAAAAGAAGATTATGTGCGGCGGAGCCTTCGCAGAAGGCCAAGGTGGGCGAGGTGAGTACCTCTCCATACAATGAACGATCCGTTCAAAAGCTCACGCACGATACGAAGTAGGTAAACATTTAAATTACGAAAACAATCTCGCGTTGCATCGCTGGAAGGAATTCCACAATAGCGGTACCTACTAACGGCGGGCGGCGCGGCGGTGCAGTGCCTGGCGTACTTTGGCATTAATGTATTGTCGCACACAGGCGCGGGACGCGTCGGTATGCGTGCCATCGCGCGCGTGTGAGCGCAAGAATGCGGTCGCGTCCTTCGGCGTACGCGGCGCGGTTCATTTGCACACAGGCGCGCCGCTTCTCAGCCCCAGACAGACGTTTATAGCTTCCAAATTGACATTTGCATATCAATATTTGGTTTTACAGCCTCGGCGGCGGCGTCCGGATTGCGAGTGACCGCGGACTTTCATCCGGTACACCCATCCCGCGATTACGGTAGTCGATATGCCTTCCTGCACCAACTTTTACGGACCGAATTATTATAAATTCGAGCCAATTAAAAACTCTTTGAAGAATGCTTTGAACGGTAGTTAGGTACCAAAGTGTTTCTGTTTAATTTATTTACTTCGAAAAAGTTTGCATTCCGTTTCGCCGGGAATCAATGCGACTGCAGAAAAAGTTAAAATAAGTTGGTCTCGAAAAGAAAATCGTGCCTCGTTCGTGCCATAAAGCATTTCGCTTTATTACAGTGAATGCTGAGCATAACTTCCTATTTGTACTGAACTGGCTGTAACTGCTGGAAACTACATATAACTGAGTCTAAAGTTTGCAATCTCGTGTAGTAATAATTGGGGGTATTTGGCCGCTTTGGGCGGGATAGGAAGCGCAGTGTCCGCATACAGAATACATTGCAGAGTAGCTAGGCGATTTATCACCAGCCCGTGTGCAGAATGCAGTAATGTGTCGCCAAACTATGCACACCACCTGTGCCACTAATATAAATATTCCTTTGAGTTATAAATATTCTACACCGAAACTTTAGATTTGATTAGAAAATGCCATAGGGAATCCTCTTTTGTGATTTGCGTAAATCACAGAAGAGGATGCCCTATGGCATCTGTCATTCCGCATTTTCTTCGTAGAAGTTTCTTAATTTAGATTTTTCTCATTTCCATCAAGATTGGTAGATATTCTACCTCTTTCTTCAGTTACGAGATTAAATTAATTTTATTATTGTTAGGCACAATTTTACAACTAATCAAAATTCAAGAAATTACCATACTCTATGTACCTTGTAGGGTAACTTAAGTAGGTATTTTAAAAGCGCTGAAATATATTTAAAAATATTATTTCTAGATTTTTGTACAACATTTTATGCACGTACATGAATTGGAAGTATACTCAGAATCTAATCTCGGAAAATTTTAAAAATATCTGCGGTAGCATAATATTTAAGCGCTTGTGCTCGCGATAGGATGTTATGTGTGGGTTATTAAAAGACCATTAATTAGGGAGTACAATTGGGGATATCCACTTTACCCGGGATTTCCCTAGCTGCCTAGATTAGTGAGGTTAGGTACAGTGGCCCTCATAAGTGCATTACCACTTAAAAAAAAAAGCTTTTGTAGCTAGTGCCACATACAGGATATTAGCTGTCCCTTAGGTACCAATAACTAATTCTTAAACTGTAGGTTTTTTTATTGAATAAATGTAAATCGCTTTAATGAATTTCCATACGTATAAATTAAAACATTGTTTGACAATACAGCGTCAAAATTTTATTTTTAATTTAGTAAGTATTTATGTATGGTTACAATAAAGTAAAAAATATTTGCATATAATGTTAACTTTTTTAAGTAAAAAAAAAGCATTGTGAATCTAAAGGAAAACTGACAAAGTGATTGTGAATTGTTTTAAAACAACAAGCGATTTTTATAATAATTTATTTTTTAAATGTTTTCTACTGTATTCCCTTTCAAACAGTATGCTACATGCTATAAAACCTGAACAGCAGCACAGGAATATCAATTTTAAGGTTGTAATGCACTTATGAGTGCGACCGTACATACCATCTGACACAAAAAAACAATTTCATCAGAACAGAAAATCTGCCTAGATCTACCGACTTAACTAGCCACATTCCACATAAGGGAGGAATGTGTAAGCATGCAAATTCTTTGCTTTGCGGAAGAATTATTGTGCCAAGGCACTTATTGTTGCATTTTATTGTGCGTGATTGCAACGCGGCATGAATCATGCGCAGTCGGACTGCATTGACGTCACAACGTCGCTACGCTTCTATTGTATGTATTTGCTTACGCACTTGCAATTATATGTGTAGCATACCACTTGTAGGTAGGTAATGAGGAGTTTTCCAATAGGTATCTAAAGCATTTCTAACCACTCACTAGATGGCGCCCCGACAATTTTGGTAATTGATAATCGCTTGAAATAGGTTCTTAGCAAACAGGATATAAACACTGGGTACGTTGTATTTTGATAATATTGTATTTGTCAATAGTTTTCAACCATTTTAGAGGTTGTAATAATAATGGAACTTAGTGCTAACTTCTATAAATATTTCTTTTTACACTTCGTTCAACCTTTAACAGTTATGTTTATATTAATAAACATTTTATTTTTAAGTTTAGTATTAGTTGGCTGCATGGAATCACTGCCACCATCATAGAGATTATAAAAAGATTACCAAAATTGTAAGAGCGCCATCTATTGATGCTTTTTGAAACCAACTATCTATACCTACTGGAAAACTCCTCACTGTAATTATATATTTAGACATTCAAATGCATCATACGTTTTGTTTGTGTGGGATCTGCGCGGAAAATTTACAATCCTTAATTTATTACCTACATCGATAGGTAATAAAAATAACTTTGGCAATATTAATAACTTGTGGACCCGGCGCTACACCGTTCGCGTACACCTACGCCTTGCTTATAAACCTTCCTCTTGAATCACTGTATTTATTGTTGAATTCAATTCATTTCATTTATTTTTATAAACATAAATTTGCACGTCAAATGTCATTAAAACCATATTAACATCCGTTGACTATGGGGAAGAAATGTGGACACAGCAAGCCTTTTCCATAAGTTAGTACTGCAGCGAGCAATGAAATGAGTATGCTAGGTGTTTAAGAGACATGCCTCGGAACGAAGTTACTCCACTGAGAACGAAAATGGTCGACATAGCTCAAAAAAATGAAGTGATAACATCTGCCGTAAAACCGTTGAGCTGGTATGTTCTCGAGTTCTAGAGGCACGGCGCCCCTACTAGAGCGGCTCAAACAGGAGCTGCGCTGTGAAATTGAAGATGCTGCGGTGGATATGTGGAGTTTCACGCAAAGGCCGCGTCCGATACTTTCACATTAACGGTAGCCTTGGCGTCTGTGACATCGCAAATAACCTGGCCACGTCTTGAGTAGACCGTCAAATTACGATCTCTATGGCTTTCATTACCAAGACGCAGAAAATTAGACTACTACAAAATATAAATGTTTGTTCTTACGTGTTTTGTAAATATTTTAATAAGTACCTATATTCAAAATTCAAAATTTCTTTATTGATTAGGACATTAAATATCTCTTTCAATCGTCAAAAAGGAGGGGGGTAGGAATGTAGGAAGGAAACACACAGTGACACGCTGACCGCCCTATGGCCGTAGATAACGTATCCCTCGCCAACCACGACCGAACCGTGCTCGACAATGCCAGGCAGAGCCGGAACGCTACGCTAATAACCTCTACTCTGGTTAGTAGGTAAGCAAAACAATAAAAACTTACTGTAGATATTTTATTGTTCATTTTGTCTTAAACAAAACAGTAACCAGTAAAAACAAACAGTAGCCTTGTCGTGTCATAATTTTTTATAGCATCCCACTCCCGCTGCCATAAAGTCCCACTGTTGGGCACTCCCCTCACGATTTAGCACTATATAGACAACTAGTGGACTTTACCCTTACCTACCTTCTTTTTCTTGCTTTTAAACCTTCCTCTTGAATCTCTCTACCCACCAAAAACCGCATTTAAATCCGTTGCGTAGGTTAAAAGATCTAAGAGTACATAGATACATAGGGACTTTGATACTATGTATAGATAAGGAGACAGAGTGACAAGTCGACAGATACCCTTTGCAAAACAGTATGTAAACAAATGGCGACGTAAAATTGCGTCTAAGCGAGTACTTGCTTTGTTCCACATGTGTTCATATTATGAATCATCGGCCGTTAACATTTACTCTGTTTGTTTATTAAATGCTTTTTATGGCCGATAAAACACGCTCCTGTAAACATTCACCCTATCAAGAAGGAAATTCCTTTTAGAATAAGTACGCACTTGTGCTTATTCTTTACGCGCAGTAATCTTGCAGTATTTAGGCGTTAGGACTAAGTTTTTGCTTCATGTTTAGCCAAGTATGCCGTAAAAAACCCAGTAAGTACTTTTAAAATGTCAAATTCTTTAATTATGTGTGCTATCGTTACTAGGTACCAAATACGTACTCAATGTATGGTACTAATTACATATAAATAAATTTTGTCAATTTATACAGTTTTTTACGTATGCGGTATGCTTTATTTCCATTTTTCCATTTTAGTGTTTGGTGCCTACACGTTGGTACCTACTTTCATAAGTTTTTATTTACACTACAATGCATTATTAATTAATATGATAAAATCTTTTGCATTCTCTTTCAATCGCGTCTGTCTGATAGACTCTACAAGAGACTCTACGTGTCAACACCATGTCATTTCTTTAGCATTTGAGAAAATGCATGACTCTGTAACGAAAGTAATATATCCTTTATGTAAGTATCGATGGCACATATTTACGATGGTGTATCGGACGTAGGTATGTGACACAGAAATCAATTGCCTCCACTTAACATTATTAGGTTCCTGTTCCATTGTTTATTTTACAATTTGTAAACTTTATATTGCTTTCTATTACAAAATTGGGTAGAGACGTAAGGGTAATTTTTACAGCTGTTTATTTAGTCATTCTCTTGTAACACGAGTAAATTTTTTTCGTCTTCCATGCGATTATAGGCGATGGGTTTCTTTATCGATAAACTATTTTTCTTTCTCCTTTAAAGGTATTTTAAAAGGTTTTTTTGTAGTGGTAGCTTCGGTAATCCTCACCTATTTGGATTAATGCTGAAGTAGGTGCGGCCCAATAGATAGCTGCAGGGACCCTTCACAATGGCTCTTGTGGACCGGACTATAAAAACTCTGAGTGAGTGTGTTACAAAATTTTAATACTAATAGAGTTAACTTTAGATGTGGTTTCGCTTGGAGTTTTGACGTGACTTATTAGATATGTAAAGTTTTAATTGGCATGCTAACTATTGGCGTTGTCTCGAAATAAATCCTTTGCAATTTATATGTGGGTGGCGGTGGGCTCACATCGGCGACTGTCATTTATGTTTTATCTAAATAGTATCTAAAACAAAGTCCCTATTTTATTAACAATCAATATGATCTAAACTCAGTCTGATATTAGTTACATGTGTTATAAGTTTACTTATGAAATGTTTCCAATGTTACTTTTACTTTTTCAGTTTTAACTCAGTTCAGACTCAGTTTAGAGGTATAGTTGTCTGTCATAATATGTATTGTTTGGCAAATCATTTTGAACTTAAATATCGATTAATGGTTATGTATCAGCGAAATAAAAAAGACGCCAATATCAGATATTGGCATTTTACTCACATCCGTTCATCTGTTTAAAAGGTAACAAACTGTCGCATTTATAATATTAAAGTAGGATTAATCTTTCGGAAACCTAGAAGTGTACCTATACCGAACTGTAATTGTGCTGGAATTGTGGTATTTGTTGTGCGAATAAACGTTTCATTCATTCATTCTATTCGTTGCGGTCTTTTTGTTAACTTTTAGTTTCTCTAAACTACGCAATTATAAAAAGTTTTTATGATAGAGAAGAGCAACTAGGCACATAGTTGGAAACTATGCGAAGCCAAAACTGTTCGCTAGCTTCGCAGCTCCACTAAAATAACATAAAAATAAAACTGTTACGTATTTTTTTCATCCTCACACCCGTTTCGGGTTCCACAATAGATATAGAATACAATAGAGCAAAGTATAGGTCGAAATGTGACGCATAGTTATCGATTTCTAATCATCCGCCCCCGCCCGTGAGCGGCGATCGCTCGTATTCGATACAATAATATAATGTGTACAAGTTGTGCGACTATACAACTCGGTCGTTTTGTGGTAACGGATCGGCTTCGGACAGCCGTTTCGCTGATGTCTCGCCGCATATCGCTGTCATGTCTACGAATGAAGAGTTGATAATATTGCATATCTGCTATAACAGATGCAACAGAGAGAGAGTAGAGGTAGGGATTACCAGATGCCCCGTATTTTATGGGCTTCCCTGTTTTTCAGGCTATTATAATGTAGAAACCCCGTAATGAGCAGTTTTCCAATAGGTATCTCACACATTCCTAACCACTCACTAAATGGCGCCCCGACAATATTAGTAATTGATAATCGCTTGAAATAGGTTCTTAGCAATTAGGATATAAACACTGGGTACGTTGTGTTGGATAATTTTATATTTGCCAATAGTTTTCAACCATTTTAGAGGTTGTAATAATAATGGAACATAGTGCCAACTTCTATAAATATTTCTTTTTACACTTCGTTCAACCTTTAACAGTTATGTTTATATTAATAAACACTTTATTTTCAAGTTTAGTATTACTTGGCTGCATGAAATCACTGCCACCATCATACAGATTTAAAGAAGATTACCAAAATTGTAGGAGCGCCATCTATTCATGATTTTTGAAACAAACTATCGATACCTACTGGAAAACTCCTCATTGCAAAAATAAAATACGGGTAAAAAAAATTTAAGCGTATAACACTGCTGCTTTAATTGTATTCCGTAAAAAACATCTAAATCTCGTATTTCTGTGCTGATAACCCTTAAATCACGAAGTTTCCTCTCAGAGGTGTCAAAATGACATTCGAATATGGGTACCTTTTTCTGTTCCATAAATGAAGCCATGCATAACAAGTGTTTCGGAGATGAGGCTGACGTGAATCGAATGTTGTTTATTCGGTTAACGATTGTTTTTATCACGTATATTTAGTACTCAGATAAAAATTAAGAAATATGACATGTTACTTATTAAATAGTTATTGGAAATGTAAACTGGGGTAATACAAGAGCTTCTATATTGATTAAAGATTGATTGATTACAAACCTAAATGCAATCGATCAATGTCAATCCACCCACAAACGTTAAGAATTTACCTATCACCAATAGAAGTACAATGGGCCAACTCTTCGTTAGCAAAAACTAAAACATCCATAAGCTGCGGTGACTGCTTACCATCAGGCAGGCCGTAAGCTTGTCTGCCACCTTACAATACAATACAATACAATTCCAAAACTCTCTATTTGCACTCTACAGTATACATACATGGGATAAAATATATTATAGTAAGCAGAACAAAGGGCGGTCTTATCACTAGAGTGATCTCTTCCAGACAACCTTCGTATGGAAAGAAACAAAGTATTTTAGCTACTGACAGGTAGTGCACACAAAATCTTAATCTTCTTTAGTGATATAAAAAAAAACTTAAACGAAACGAAATCGATCAAGTTACATCATCGTATTGCAGCGTTATCGTGCTTACGAACGCGGCATCTTGCTTTATCGTAAATATTTAAAAACGTTTGCACACATTGTAAGGTTGTTGACTTGGCAAGCGCCGATGTGCACTTGCTGAAAATTTGTACCGTACATTCTCACTGTGTATCTATCTATCTGTTGTTAAAACTGAATTATGGGCACTGTTACGTAGCTACATGTTCTTTCTACATTGTATACGTACAACAAAGTCGCATTTAGCGTCGGTCTGTTACCTCTTTATGGGTATAACGTGTAGCATAGTTAGATACACATAATGGTTTTAGATGCCTGGTTGGCCAATGCTTTCCGCATCATAATAATAGGAAAAGTAACCTCGCTTAGCACATTCATTTAGCCACCATATTTTGATGTATAGACGTAAGAATACTCGGAATAAGTACCCAGCCCGCGGCTTGTGGTGCGATGGCGGAATTATGCTGCGGGCATCAGATCAAAAAAGTTCTTCAAAACATTCCGTAAAAACTATTTACACAAATTTGATTTATTTATTTCATAACAGAGGGAACCAAGCAAAAGGATTGGAAAGTTAGCTACTTCCACAATGTTTTTGTGCTCTGTGGAGCCAAATAAGCAAAAGGGTCGCGAATGTGTTGCCAGCCTTTTAGAAAGGTGTTAAAAGGCCTCAATTTCTACTTACGACTGCTAAATAAGATTATTAATTAAACTTTATATTTATATAGCATTCACGTGTAATATTATCACTAATTTACAGTTCTGTGAATACCTCGAATGAGTTTGTACAAAACCAACAAAAACCACGAGTTGTTTTCTGGGTAGGCACGTGTTTCGAAGGCAACGTCGCATTGAATGAGTAGAGATTAATGATGTTTCAAAGTCGGATCGATAGGGATTTCGCATATGCCCTGTACATCTGTCTGTCAATATGTACGGGACAAAGGTGCGGCAAAGGTTTGTAATATTATATATTGTACATTATTATTATTGGTTTATACATATCAATAGTTCCTGTCACTTGGTATTACAAAATCGCCGTAATAGGTTATTATTAACAGTTAACACTGTTACGTGTGTTATCTCGTACCAATAGAAACTCATTTATAATTTAATTATTTCTCAATTAATCTTTAAAAATCTTATATTCACACCCGAATACTCCAATATCTCGTAATTTTAAGGGCTCATTAGCTGTCATGCTATCCCTTTTGAATGTCAAAGATTTGAAAGAAGCATTAGCATTAAGAAGCATTCCAGTATTCGGGATTCAGTCTTCTAACGATCTACTATGATAGCAGATGATGGAAGAGAGTGAAATTAATGATCGCGCGTTCGAACACCGCGGCGGCTGCCATGTGCATCTGCCGTGTGCCACAATCCCGCCAATCGAGCGGCATCGGATTCCATAATTAGTAGTATATTACATTTCTATGGTTCTCACATAAGTCTTGTCTGCAAAACAATTGTTGGGCCAGGAGTCTCTCCAGTTTGTTTCTAAAAGAGTATCGACTAAAGAAAAAGCGCGCATCCCGATGTCATTGTACTACAGCTTACGAAGAGCCTTCCTTATTGTTCTGTTAAATTAAATAAATTTACGTAGACGATTCAATAATTGAATCGCCTACGTCAATTTCTTTGCCTACACGTGTAATCTTGAGTGTTATATTTTGCTATGTTAAACTAGCTGGACTGTCTTATACGTAGGGCCTACGTAAACCCAGCCTACATCGTAGCCGAACAACTTTGATTCTACGACACGTGGTGCATTGCATGAAACGCAGAACTTCTTAGCTGAGATGTACCAGGTTCGCAGAATGATGTAGGAGAGTGAAATTAACTATGGCGTGTTGTATACCGCGTGCATCTGCCGTGTGCTACAATAGGTCGCTAATCGACCGGCGAGGGCGGCCGAACTCCGATGGGGGCGGAACCGCGCAGATACAGACTTGTTATCGTACAGCCAGACGGCCAGCGGTGAAAGTTGTCAAGGATTGTATTATTAGTATGTATGTAGTTACCCATTATTTGTGGGGAGGAACGTAGCACAAAATATTGACAATGTTATTTATGTAGCTATGAGTTCATCGAAATATTTCACATTGTATGATCGCCTACTTATTCAGCAATTGAATAATGAAAGTAAGCGATAAATTTTATAGTTTATCTAACTTTCGATGATTACAACGACTATTGAGAAAGTTTATCACAATCACAACTCATTTATATTCTGGTTCGGCGTGCCAAAGAAGATTATAATGCTGTAAAATGAAATTGGTATTCAACGGGACCACATAACTCCGTCGAAATATGTGACATGGAATTTATACAGCGATGGAGTCAAATTGACTCTAAAGCATGCCTGCCTGTCTGTTGTGATGTCATAGGCGACAAGATAAGCTTGTCTAAAGATAAATCCGGTAACAATTCCATTTCTGCTTAAGCATAAGCACCCTCCGCAAATATCCATATTAACGTTTCGAATAATTCATGTTTGAGATAATCTAAACGTACGGAGCTGACGGAAATAAATATCAATTAGAATTTAATCTGTGATGGCGGCATCTAATATTAGTGGAATTGTTATGGCGATGGCGAGTGGAGTGGACAGGGCCGGTCACGCGAGCGCTCCCTCGCCAGCTGACCGCGCCACAAACGGTAATCAAGCATGGAACGTCGCCCGGCCACCATTTACATACGTACGCCACTGATTTTCATATGACATTGTTTGCGTTATCAGATTACTAGGGGCTTCAGCTTGCGATGTAGCAAATGGATTTACGTTTTGCAGTTTGTTCTAAAATCTGTGAATGTATTAGGTTTTGTTTTAATCGATCGAGTTGACTGCCTTAAGTCGTGGCTGGTAATCAATCTTTTTCGGTTATGACTTTCTAATATGGATAGAAGAAACTCATTCATTTCGGATTAGGGGCGCTTGCATGAATTTCCGGCTTGCGACAATAAGCCTGCGTGATTCCCGAGCCATAAGTACCTGCGACAACATTAATCTGTATGAATAATAGCAAGGTAAAAGCGAGTCCATATCTCTGACGCGTTTCGCGTGGTTCGATGTGATAGGGTTAAGGCGAGGTAGACGTGCGTTTACCTGTAACGGAGGGTGCCGGGGGGCGGGGCGCCGGGGCCGCTTTGATTGATGACGTGGGGCCGCATTGTGCGTACATGCCCATTGTCCAAGCAACGTGAAACGAAACAACTGGACGAGCAACTAAATGAGTTCTTTTATTGCAGACGATTATCCCGTATGGGATTCATATGTAACTTCCGAGAAATTTCCGTTGATTAGGATTCCACCCGTGAGTGTCCGTAACGGCGAAACACATGCCAAATTGGCGGACGGCTGGTTGGGGTCTGCTTTTTATCTCACTCATATAATTGCTTTAATGGTTTGGCACTAAGTTGGAACGCTGGAATCTATGTAGATTTACTAACGAGGCGAAACATTAGTGTTTTTTTCTCCAGTTGGTACGTAACGTATCTAGATCCAGTATTCTAACTGCCGAGTACCTGTTAATGCACAACATTAATAAACATACGGGCTAACTCTTATCTCTTTGCCGCTTAGATTGTTATCGAAACCTGCACGCAAGTATTAACTGGCTATTTAAAATTATTTTATTCATTCGAAGAAAACGTTTTAAAAGGCAACTCTACCCGTAGGCGGTTCTCTATATTGACAAACAAAACCAATCTCTTTTATCAAACGAGAAAGGTAAACTCTAATAAAACACAGAAACGCAAAGGTGAGGGGCTCATTTCGTCTACAAACACTCTGTCGGCGGAAAGCTTTAATTTGAAAAATCATTTATAAATAACGTAAAGTAGGTAGGTACGAAAGCAATTTTCCGTCCAATGTTTTTTCAATTCATAAAAAATCAACGCCAATATAGTGTGTGTGGGGGTAAAACAACAATGTTCAAACAAATAAATGAACCGTAAGGAATTTCTCGGGAGGGCACAAACACGGCAAGGCGGCAGCGCCGCGCGACACGGCTATACTAGACGTGGCATGAAATAGGTCGGAAAATAACTCCATTCCCGGGGGCACGACTGCGAATGCTGCGATTCAATCAGCTCTGATTCAGAAATTTTGGAGTTCGTTTACTGAACACGCGAGCGGGTTCGCCCGGAATAGGGTGAAGAATTACGGGTGAACAAGTCACTTAGAGCGGAGACGGGCTAACGCGGCCACCCGGGGCCACCGGGCTATTACACCTCCGCGATTTCACCATACACGCTATCAACACCCAATATCGCCTCATAACGCACCAAAATATATATCTTCAGAAGGAAACTTAAGAAGTGAAATAGGTTCATAAAATCAGCTGTAATAACCTTGTTTACCATATCCAAGACTGTGGTTAGTTAGTTAACATATCTTGCGACTAATCTCGTACCGATTTTAATTAACTAAACACAGCGGGATGTTCGGTCTAGACGTTATCTAATAAGCCTATTAGATGATTTATACATAACCACAGGCAATTTGAATTGCAAATACCTATAGTAAGATGAAAATGGGGGAGCGGGTGCGGGCTGTTTGAGTGTCGTGTGCCACGAATTTCCTATCCTAGACTTGACGTGATTCCAATTAAATATGGTCCAATATTACCTACGATCTGCGGTGCCCCGGACTGCAGACTAAATTGCTAAATTCGTTATCAGTGGAAACTAGATTCCTCCGTTGGTTATTCCTAAACTGGGTTAGCCAGTCCATTTGCGCTGCAAGCGTGTAAGCGGTGTGTTAATTATGACGATAATAATTTAACGGGTTTTATACAATTATAAAGGCCAATTTATAATAGCCTTTATTTATTGGCTGGCCCGGTCGATTCGTTCCGGACAATAATGATAACTTTAATGTTAACTAAACTCTCAATTCGCAAAATTCTGGGTAACAAAGTGAAGTAAAAGGCGTGTAAGGTATTCAGAATAGGGCTCTCGGTTCGAATTTGTCGTCGCGCATGTAATCGGTTCTAGCGGGTAAAATGTCGGAATCAAACCTCGTGGTTATCCTATCTGAAATCCATTTAACTTGGCCGGATGCTGTGAGGTGTGTACACTAATCTCTCGGTCTAATCGGAACAGATGTTATGTGACTTCCCCAAACGTAAATAGAGTTGGGGTTCAGATAAATCAACCCGACATTTTAGAATTTACTTTCGGGGAGTTTTCGCCGAGGATCTTTGTCGGCCCCGACTTATCTGTTTTAATGGAAGTTTTGCTTTTAGGTGTATTTCGGAACCCACCCTAAACAAATGCACGTTGGTTTAGTAAAACTTGTGTTTTACATCAACGACGTGCCTATCGAACATAGTTGGTAAGTATACAATGTTTCAAAAGGATTTGGTGGTATTAGAAACTAACGTTACACGCCGTCACACGTTTCGTATTGTTGGACTGAAAATGTTGTTTGAAATGAAAGCGTCCGTTTGCACTGTCAAAAATTGAAATGACCACCCTTCACAGTGGGGAAGAATAGCACAATCGCTAGCATTGCCCTGAGGGCCGGCTAGAGTCGGAATGGCACGCGTCTGAAACGATGACAAATGTTTCCATTTAAATTCCGTGGTGTAGTCTGAAAAGAGTCGCAGGGATGTTGAGCACACAATGAGTAATAAATCGGTTCAAAAGCTGGCCCCGGTTTGGGCGGCCGGCCTTGCCGCGCGGTCGTCGCCCCGTCGTCGCCCCGCCGCCGCGCCGCCGCCGCCCGCGCCCCTATAAATACATCGACACGAGACAAATGCATTCTGCAACAACTATTTGTAATTGTGTGTATAGCTTTCGCAGATGTAGCGCTGTCTGTCTGTGCACTTCGCGCTCCTTTTATACGAGTCGTGGTGTCACGCTTTGATGTTCCGTGGCGGTTAATTAACGTGACATTATATTCGTGTCTGAAAGTGTGTCAGCACCGTATTCAATAAAGCCTTAGCGGCGTATCCATTAGATTTCTTTGGCGACGTTTAGACGTCGAGTTGAGAAATAGATTATGTGCGCAATTTTATTACTTTTAACTATTTCTATCAAAGGGGTCGCTGGTAATAAAGAGCCAGCATAAAGAAGTAGCTGTACGTGTTCGTTTTAATTTCCGAAGTAGGTACTGAGACAGCGAGCGCAACATATTGCATTCGCGTAGTTTAGACCGTCGCGTCATGTGGGGCACGTAGCGTGACTCAGCGCAGTCCGAGCACGACCTCCTCTAAATCGATTCCGCTGATTAACTCCTGAAAAAAGTAGCGAGCGCAAGCGAGCAGAAAAGGAAAACAATTAATTAACTCATTTCCCGTAATTAGCGGGGCCGGACACGAAATTACTTAAGCATCTGCGGGCAAGCGGTAATCGGACCAGTAGGCGGCGGGAGCGGAAGCGGCTTTCCCTCGCGGCCGGATCCGAGGACCTCGGCTGTGGGAACCCTGTGCGGGACGCATTTGCATGTTTACTCTACTCATACAATCGCGACGGGAAGCTGGCTAATTGTAAAATAAACGAGAATGGATTAAGAAATTTGAGGGTAGATTCGGTTTTGCTAAATTTTGTAGGTTGGACCCGAGACGCCGTTTTTTATTTTCGATTTAATTTTCCCACGGTTTTAAAAAACCGTGCGTCATAATCTGCATGCCAAACAACTCGATCCGCCCACTAGTTTGACCTGACCCTTGTCGCCTTATCCTTTTACCATATTTTGCTGATAAGAACAGAAAGTGTTATTATTATAAACTATAATTATAAAATGGTAGTTCGTATTTGAGATAAGCGCCTGCCGAGGGGACTGTCCGCTGCCCTTTGTCTGCGGCAACAATAAGCGGTTTTCGGTGAATAACAACCGAAACAAAACGTGGAAGCTACCGGCTTTGTTCCCACCTTAATATATACCTACCTCTAGTTATGCTGCAGTCTGCAAGCACCTTAAGGAAGGGTTTATTTGCTTTCTGCGAACTCACCATAAATAAATGGCGCTTATTTTACAAATAATTAAATTAGACAATGCACCTTAAGGAACAGGCTAGCGAACCTGGTGAAAAGTGGTCACCGCTGCCTATAGACATTCACACATCTGCCATTTTTAGTTATTTATCGAAATAAATTCTAAGAGTACCCGTCCGGACCTGCTTTTAGCTAATCTCAATCAGCTTTCCGTGTTCTGGGAATATTCCCACGTGAACGGATAAAATATGTTAAAATGATCGACTCTGTGAATACTGTCGTAATGCATTGAAAGCAAAAACAGACCGTTAGATATTACAGAGCCGCCTTTTAGCAGCAGGTACATCAAAAGTTAACATGAACACGTCATGATATTCATGATATCATTCCTTGGTATCTGTACGTAGCTGTTTGTAAAGTACTCGTACTTTCCACATCTCTTTTCGTTTATAAATGCAAACGTCGTTAAACGTCGTCGGTTAAAAATGCTCGGAACATTTTGTGAACAAGCAAAGGCTGTGTCGCTTTAAATTGTTGGCAGAAATACCGACTGTACAGCGTTACATTCTCCATGCAGGGAACGCCGTAAAAGGGTTTGGTTGTATTGAATTTATGAACCGAGCGGCGTGGCGGGACCTTTTGTGGAGCGTTCGATTGACCGAGTAATTTTAAAACGGCGCCGCGCGTACCCGTTCGTTCAAAAGCGCGGGTTTCAAAGAACGCGGCGGCGGGGCGCAGGGCGTGCGGAAAGGCGTTTTCCGTGAAAATGGCCCGCTGCGCCGGTGTCAGCCATGTTTACAAACAAGCATTTAATTGACACAGGAATTCCAGCGACGGTGCTAAAGGAAAACATATCCCTCCCTCGCGCCGCAGGACGCCGCGTGCCGCCCTGTCGCATCGAACCGATTCGCTCCAATTATTTCATTGCCACCGGAGTCGGCAAAGAAAGTAGGCGCTGAATATTTACACTGCACATTGTTCGTTGTCGATTGAGGATGTAACGTTGGAATTGAATACAGAGTTAGGCATGTCCATTATTCATTCGGTAACGGATGATCGCTCCGACGATCTAAAATAAAAGGAACTGTGCAAGGCTACTGTGATTTGCTACTCATCCTATTCTCCCATTTTCTAAAGGATTTTCTAGAAGGCCAAGGTTGCTGTTGCTTTTATACTCGTTTCTAGGTCGCAGTTAATCTCGACAGCATCTGAGAAGGCTACGAACTTAATTTCCATTTATTTGTCGTCTATTACTTTAGATCCTGAGCTAGCAGACTTTATAAACCTACCTAATACCTAGTTAAAATAATATTTTTAATTAGATACGTCTCGGGCTTCCATTCTAAAAAATCAAAATCTAAAAACTTTTCAATCTCTTTTCGTGGTATAGTTAACATTAATTATGATGTATTAAAATTAATAAATGAGGACTGTAGTTAGTGTGGCGGACCTGTGACAGTATGTACAGAAAATATTATTATATATATATTATATATAACAGAGCCAACGATTATATATTAACTGAAAAATATGTTGAAACTTCAAGCTCATCAAATGGCACTGCTTGTTATTTAATGCAGTTGAAACTGCAGTTAAAACTCGCTGACTCTCCTTCCCTAGTTCTAACCTCGTCTAAAACCTTGCATTAGACCGGCCGCGGTGGGGCGGGAAGCTCCTTTATTTTTTAATGAAACCTCATTCTCTGCTTAATTGAGTACAATAACGTCTGTAATGGGCATACCTACAGTGCACAAAAACGCGTTGAGTCTACTCCAAAGTAGGTGTATACCCAAACCTGGGGGATATTAAACATAATGTTTCGTGGGGTGGTTTCCCTTCCCCCACCGGAGTAATATGGTATGGCTATTTTAGGGAAATGGTGAATGTTTACGAATTACTACAGTTAGTTTTAATCCGGCACACGCAACGCACCCGCCTAGCTTTTATTTGATTATCAGGGACAAAATATTCTCGTATACGTTTGGCCTACGACCGAAACTTGAATAAGTACCAAAATACAAGTAAGAGTATGAGCGAGCGTGAGTAAGTAAGAGTGCTGAGTAAGCATAGTTGAGTACTTTACAAAATATAGTTTTTTTTTAAATTTGTAATTGTATAAATAAGTAAGACATAGATAAGAGAGGTAGGGCATAGCGGGGTATCTCGTTCGAATTGGAGCCGCCCGACTGGGGAAGTACCTCCACCTTACAGAATATCGCAGCTAAATAATACTCTTTTAAATAGTATTGTGTTTCTGCCGGTGAGTAAGGTTTCCAGTGCTCCATGGGGTGGGGATTTGGGGAACCGTGGCTTTGGCAGTGGAGTGGCATTTGCTTTTTGCTGGCAGAGCAACGTGTTGTAGAGGTGGGCAACGCATTAGCGATACTCTTGGTGTTGCTAATGTCTATAGGCAGTGGTGACCACTTTCCATCAGGTGGCCCGCTTGCCTGTTTGCCTACCGTATGCCATAAAAAAAAAAAAAAAAAAGACTTTTTAAATACTACATTAATAGTATAAAATACACTTGAAAATATTGCAAGGGTTGACCCTTCGAGGGGTGTTCAAAAGCTTGTATGCATAAAATACTCGTATATACGAAATGCCGATGGTTCGAAACTGAAGTAGGTAATCCAAAAAATATGATAAACCAAGGCAGGCAAACTACACCGATAAACCAGGCGGTAGGTACGGCGCGGGCCCGAGCAATATCCTAGGCGAGCAGTGCATCGCTAGCTTTATGAAAACTCGATCAAGTGGCTGGGAAAACACATTTTAATATCCCAGAAGGCGTCTTTACTGTCTAGAGGAATTTAAAACTACTTTCTACGTTACCATCTCCATTTTTGAACGCCAGCCGCAAGATCGCCCGACATGAGCTTAAACTGAAACTGAGCGGCTCTGGGTACTCATACCACCAGATTATATTGTTTAATGGGTTAGCTATGCACGAGTGTGTAGTTGTAAACTCGGCGTTTTATGTTATTATTGTTTACAGGCGGAGGGATAATAAAATAAATACTCACAAGTTTACACATAAACATAATGTTCAAAGGAAACGCCTGAAGCGTCAGTAATGAGATTCAAGTCGTGTCGTGTGAGGCTGGGAGGGAATTTTAGACGTATAGATAATGTATTATGGCATAATATAAAATACATACGCAAAGCAGTGTAACGACGAAGTTATGGGCCGTGATAAATATTATATTTCAGTAGGTATGGAGTTCGGAAACTGATTTTTTTATGTCGCCCTGCGTGCATGTCTTTCGGACAATTTGATACGTTGCAAAAAGTGACTAGATTTTATGACATTTTTATCGCTATTTCCTTTCATTAAAATTTTTATGTCCATCTTGTAATATCTACCTTGATCCTGACAGATTCATGGGGGAACTTAATATGAGATATTCATCGGAGTTATACGCCAACAAGTGGTCACAAACCTTTTTAATAACCCCATAAAAACATATTTAGGAACTAAATTATAAAGCTTTATGCAAATGCGCGTCGTAAATTTTAATACACTCTTTCATACAATTTGGTTACGTTCTAAAAGATTTATGGTGGTCGGATGTCAGGGATTATTTCTTGCAAATTCAAGACAACTGGTGTCACTTTGCTTGAATATTCATTAGGCTTCGAGTTGGGGAGTTAATACCGCATCCGATTAAATGCTGATATTTTGTCGAGTCTACGTCTTTCACGCCAGGGCTGCTGTAGATCACGGGACCTTGACTTTCCGTTCACTTATAAATGTAAATCCCTATTATATTTTCATCGCCGGAATCATTAGATACATGACTAGAACTTTATTATTTATCTTTAATCGTCGAGTATCTTTGTCTTTGATGACCTGAGCTCAGAGGGTAATTTACATATAGCGACGTCTGATTAAACTATTTTAACATACACCTTGAATATTAATTGAGAGAATTACTTTTAATTTTCTTATTGAGTTGTTGTATATTTTGCGGGTTATAATAGTCTGGCAGCCCTACGGTGAGTCATGAGCCAGCAGGCACGAATCCTCGATTTGTTTTTGTCGGACACATTTAGGGAATATTTTACGTCGCAATATGTAGACGCCCCAGAATGGCTTTTCCGTGAGAATTCTAACTTAGCAAATTAAAGTAATGAAAATGAAAATGGGAGACATAAAAGGAGTTTCTAGGATTTATGACGTAATAACGTTTACTGTTGTGGCTATAATGAAGTCATATAAAATTTATGATATCGCGAATTGTCTCTACGTATAGGCACGTCTAACTCTATAGTAGACAGTCATTATTCGATGGTAGATTTTATAACATGAAACCTAGTATCAGCAACTTAAACTTAAAAGTCTTTCCGGGAATTTAATAACTGAGCAAGATAAACTTGAAGGCTTACAGAGTGAAAGTATAAAAAAGGAAAGTGATTAGAAGTTATGTTTAACAGGCGATCTCTCGAGCTCGCTAAAGAGGATAACATCAAAGTTTAATATAAATCCTTGGCGGAGTCTGCGAAGTTTGAGAGAACACAACAGTACTAATAATAGCCATCGCATAAACTATAAAGAGGGCGTATCAGCCGCGGTAGCGGCGGCCGGCGCCGGAACAAACTTAAATCGGCGCGCAAAGCCGCAAGAAAACTCAGGCGGCGGCACCGCAGACCGTTTTAAGTAAAATATTAAATGCGCCGTAGGATTTGTCCGTGTACCGGTGCAGGCGGGCCGGCTTTAATATTTTATGAAGCGCCCGCTCTCAGTTGTCGACGTTTTGTCTGGCCCTTAATTGCGGAGTGATGCGGCCACCTACCTCCGCGCCGGCCCCGCGCCGCCTCCGCGCCGCCACCGCTGGCCAGAGGAAATATTAAAACATCCCGCGACTCCCGCCGCTTGCTCAGCGGACTAACTGTTTATTGCGGGCCTAGAGACGTTAGCGCCTATAAATTTTATGTGTGTTCACAATGCCGCCATAAAATGTTGCAATAGGTACCTCTGAAGCCCGTTGTTTTTCTTGAGGATTTAAAAGAAATATTGTTCTGTGGGCTCGGTACGGTGGACTCGCCCGAGTGCCGCGAGTGTGTCAGCGGTGCGCTGATGGCGGTTTCCGCGCGGATGCGTGTAGAATCATCCACCACAATTAATATATCCGGATCCGCCTGGTCCGGATCCCCCTTCGTAATCGCCGTGCTTCTAAATTGACTTGACTCCTTCATTCAATATTTACTGGAGTGGATCACCCTCATTTGTTCCAATTACAAATATTATTAGGTAGTAAAAAGTGCTGGTATTAAAATTAACGTATACAATCATTTCTCCTGATGTAGGTAAGTATATTAGATTAAATACCTTCAAGATAAAATTGCTTTTAGTATCGTGAAATTTATCTCTGTTACTAGGAACATAAGCTTTCTGATATCGGCTCACTATTATCTTATCCAACTACGGAGATTGTACCTCGGATTCTTGATGGATATATTTTACATTGGCATTCGATGGACGGTTGGATTATGTGTTTAATGGCAGATTATAGGCAGCCAACGGAGTAGCACGGATTTACGGTAGTCACCTAACAGCTAGGTTAATGAGTAGAAGAAACAAACAAGTCACGGGCCGGTGGGCTCAATTAAAGCCGCCCCTGCCCCCGCCCCGCAAACTCCCGTTCCGACACATCACACGCTTCATTCCAAGTGATAACAAAAACAATTCCTGATCCGATTTGCGAGTACAATATAAAATATAGCGCGGATTATTCCCGGGAAGCGGTAAACAACAACAAATCTTGAACATTTGCTCCGTCGTAAATTCCGTAAAGTTTCGCCGCGAACTGGAAGTAGCTGCAATTTCAGAGTATGTGGAAAGTTATTGAAGGAAAATAAAGCCGATTATTCATTATTGGCTGACATCGTCGGATGGGGAACTTATGTAAGGAACCAGCTTGCTTTTAGCGTTTGGGCACATTGCGTATACACTCACCCCGCAGCGAGAGCCCAATTTATTGAGGGCTCCCGTCCCGCATCGCGAGCGGCGGTACGTACCTGCGAACAGAAATACACCACGTCAAATTCGTGCCACAATTAACTCTATCATAAAGTCTAAAATTAAATATCTCCCTAATTACGTGTAATTTAAACATGTAGGCCCGCAGCGAATATATATTGCTAACATAACTGTGCAGCGATGGTGTTAACGTTTTTAATTGTACCGAAACTGCTGTATGGAAGAGCTACTGTACAATATGCCATGCGTTAATTAGGGAAGTAAGTAATCCGCAGCGGTAAAAGGCTAGCTAGTGTTGTGAGACGAAATATTTTTAATATTGCAAATGAAAAACCTAATTAGGTCGTCTCGAGCCGAGCTTTTCAACCGTCTGCGATTGTCTCTATCGTAGCTACATTATTCGTTGCTTTGCTGGATATTACTTGAAAGTTTAAAGACGCTTTGAAATCTTAACATTATGCGCTTATTACATTTAACTAAATACATTCGTCTAAATTCAGAAGCAAAAAGCGTAAAACCAAATCAAAGTGGAATGTATTGCTCGTAGAATAAGGTAAATTTTTGTATCACGTCTTTCGAATAACGGAGCGACGCGTAACATAATATAAGTAGTACAAAAATGGACTTCTGAATTCAGTCAAATGATTACAATTGACTAAATGTATGCGCATTTGTGGACATCCAGTTAAAAATAATTAAAATTAAAGATGAACCTCAAATTAAAATACTGACTCTATTATGACTCAGCAATCTATGCACTACATGCATTTCATCATCATCATCATCTTGCCGTTTCATCCCGATTGCGCCCCTGCGCGCCACGCGGTCCGCGACCGCCTACGATATGCACTAAATTTAATCCTCTATAATTATCTGGTAACAGATTTCAAAGGTTTACAAGTTTGTTGCGTAGCCATATCAGGTTTCCGACAACAAGGGGCTTAAGTCAATACAAATTGGCGAGTTAGCTTAACGCGAGAGACACTCACGCCGCCTTATTAATAAATTACACGAATAACGTCGGATCTTCTCGTAATAAAATCCGTTAGGTGCAATAAAATGGTTGGCTTGTTAATTAAAACGGTAAAGCACAGCTGTAAATGTTTTGTCATTTAAATATTTTCGAGTGCGTACAGCGTGCTATGAGCTTTAATGTGACATGCGGTTATGTTGATTTGCGGCCATATTGCAAATGTGTGACGTCAGTAATTAATAAAGGTAATTAGTTTTAAGTGAGTTGGCGCTGGAGTTTATTTTATTTTACGTCATTTGAAGCATCCAGTTTTGTCACGCTCTCGAGCTAAATACGTTACGGCTTTAGTAAATCCTTATCTTCTTTTTTTTAAGATTAACTATGTAAGTGTTATCTCTGTATAATAATTAGGTAGAAGTTAGTATACCTTTCGATACTTTATTAGTACTGCTCTATTGTTGACGTTTTGTAAAACTTTTTTTACTTTTTGGAAACGACTACGTTTGCTTAAAATCCGAGTAGCGTGGGAACCACTTGTCTATTAACATGGGTTACGCAGAAATTTCATAAAAACCCGTTCAGCAGCTTCTGAATGAAAGAGTGTCAAACATACATCCATACAAATCGCATTTATTATCTTGGCGTAATTGTCCCGGTTGCGCTCTCGCGCACGAGGGCCCGGGGTCCGCCTTGACCATGATCCAGGATTTGGCAGTTCAGGCACAAATCGCATTTATTATATTAGTACCTAAAATAGAATTTGCCTGGAAGTATACGTTTGCGGCGTAACAAACACCACTTGTGGCCTTTAAGAGGTGCATAGCTAGATTGTTGTCCGTAATGACATCGATACACAGCACAAGAGGACGGCACGCCGCCTTGGGCTGGCACCTTTCAACAACTCACAAAGCGCGTATGCTAATATAACATTTGCAATTAAGATGAACGCCCACAAAAGGACGCCATTGTCTGACATACGTGAAACGTCTCCCTATCATTTATATTAATACAACAATGCCCTCCTTTCAAATATATTGTATGCTCCTTATTTTGACAAAATTTAATTCCAGTCCCAATTCGGAGAGTTCCAAGTGTGACGTTGAAATTGAAACGAGATAGTAATCTCTGTTTGGTTCGCGAAATTAGCTCCGTATTTGTTCGACGTTTTGAAACCTAGTGTGCAAACCTTACCGGGTGGTTCCTGGAAAGTAAATGTTTTGTTGTAACTGCTCGCGCCGATATTAGAACTCGTAGGTAGCAACGCAACACTCAGACAAGCCGTGGCAACGATTACGCAGCCCGGCCCGCCGCCTAGAGTGTTTAACACTTATCTTGGCAATTAACGAGAGTCAAACAAATTTCGTTCCCGATTCGACCGCGCTATTCCGAGTGGAATTTAATACTCTGAATTATAAAAACGTTTCGTCAAGAAACTTTCATTCCACCGCTGATACTAATTGAACGAATTTTCAAAGTAAAAGTTGAACAACAAGCAATCTCCTGGCATGGAAAGTTGGGGCGAATTTCTGGGAGCGCCGACCGGCGCCGCTGCGCGGGCATCACCAAAAGAATGTAATAAGGCACAGGTGTTCCAAGTTCTTTATTGGATTTCGCACGTTCCGAGTCGACGTGTTTGATGGCCGGAAGATTCTTGCCGAACTCTTTGCTGGCTATTAATTCTCGTTAAACGATCCCCAGGATTTGATTTCAACTTTTCTCATAGAACAAAACGACGGCCTTTTAGATATCGAGGTGTGACTTTCAACTTCAAGTAATAATAGCTTCGAGTTATTTTAGTGATTCCCTGCGGCCGAAACTGATTCACTTGGCCCAGTATTTTATGAATGAAATAACAAATTTAGTAACGGTCAGCCAGAGCACCTAGCCTCTTGTGATTAGGAATTTAAACCAGTTAGGTACGTTGACATTATAGCGAACCGAGTGATTTCACTCGCGCCCGCAAAGTGGAGTAACTAATGAGTGCAGCGATGTCACAAGGTCATTCACGAAACCGTTTCTCAGACTGAAAGGAAAAGTATACCGGCGGCGGCGGCGGCGCGGGCGCGGGCGGCGCGTGGCTGCACCGTGTCAATGACACATGCAAATTCGACCGCCTCGGTGTCGGGTCATCGACCCCCTATTCAATGACTGTCGAAAGTTACCCGTGGACTCGACTCATAGCCTACACCGGGGCCCCCTTCGCACTATCAAGCGAAATTGACATTTAACACCCTACATAAATGAAGCCAACTTACCTTGCGATACTCCAGTGGATCAAAGGAGGACACTGAATTATGTGTCTAGTTCAATCGGATATTGAAAGTCTAGATTTTCTACACAAATTGAGACTTATCTGCGTAGAGATAGAGTCGATTGTTTGTTTTCAGCCCACGCAGAACAGATGCCGTGTTAACACGAGGTGCGTCTGGCCATTGTATTATTATATTAGCAATGCGAATTTCGACAAGCGCAAGCTAGACACCGTTCGTAAATACAAACGGACGATATGCAAATCCCTCTTGTCGATGTAATGACATTTGCATGGTCGGGTGGGGCATCTAAAATACTACTGTCACCGGATCCTGTTATTTTCTATTTAAACCAATCCGCTTGGTAACAAACGCCAAAACCTTGAACATATCGCTTAGGAGTATTAAACTGTTGTAATGAGTGCACGTTGTTTTACGCAACATACTCCATTACCACTATGGCTATCTTCAAGAAAGATAATATTCTCTCTAGATATTGTCATCACGGTTTATTATGTTTGTAAAACGAACGTCATAAAGTCATATGGGACGAGGGCCGGCGGCGAGCACAAGAGCGCGTCCTTGTCCCTTCGTGATGGACATAAAACGAGAAAATGAGAATGAAAATTCATCGTTCATGTGTGTTACACGAGTGCAATGTTGACCTAATCTATCATTGTGGCGGATGACGTCACGCAACCTGCAGCTAGTCGAGGCCAGACAGCGTGTAAACAGTTTAAACACACATAACTGATTCACAAACGCTGTATATGCAGAAGTCCCGTCGGACTATGTAATCTATTAGAAACAAACTGCACAAAGCAATAGTTCATTAATATGGGTTATCGTTTTTCCCAAACCAATGCTTGTTCTGTCCTAACGTGTGAAAGATAAGAAATGTTTACTACTGGAGATTGTGACAGCAGTATATGCCTTACATTGCCATTAAATCGATGATCCGATTTCTCTAGGTTACGTCACGAATTGCCTGCAATAAATCTCGCACCCTTGAAATGAGCACTATCGAGTCGTGCGTGATGTGACGCACCCAAACTGCTTGCCAAAAGTCCGAGTGTGAGTGAACATCTTGACTTATTTAGATCACTTCAAATATACACCACGTTTGCACCAAATCGTATCATGTGGGGTGACTTTGAGAATCCGTGTCTCACTCAATATTTGTACTACAACGAACACCATATAATTTCAATATTCCAGCGTACCTACGTCGGCTTGTTCAAGACATGCGCTTGAACTGTTAAGTATACGTAAATGAAAACGTTGTAGAAGACAAAGTTGCAAGTTGAAATACTTTGCATCGCAAGCACAGACGCCTTTTCACCGGGCGGGAGGGTCTAGCAGACGGGTGCGGCGGGCGCATGAGAAGCTGGTCACTGGCCGCATTCCTCGTAGTTGAAAGTAACACGGTATCCGGCTGCGAAAAATTACCGCCTCGCCTCGACGACTGCGCAATTTTCTACCTTATAAATCAACGTACAAAGTCTATCTACATTGTACATGATATCTACCTACCACACTTTATCGATTCAAGTAGTCTTTATTAGAAACAGAATTGCGCCATAGTCTGACGGCTTGCAATGCTCGCTCGCACGACCGCTCGGCTCCGCCGCTAAGATCGTCGTCCGATACCTCTAGATAAATGTCGATGTAATACAAATTAACTTGTCAGAACGTCTTATTTATTGTGAAGTTCATTTACCTCGAGGTCCCCAAATGCTGGCAATGTCACAAGTATAATATCTGCTAATGTGACGAGAATGTGACGTATTGTAGAAGACGCGTCGGTTACAAACCATGACCATATTTAGAATTTCTAACGGATATCGGCGAATTAACATGATATAGTATGTGCTAATTTAAGGGCAGCTTTCCTGAATTATTAATGAATCTTTTCTAGTATGATAAGGTCAACTTATTTTTAGCAATCATCGCTTTAATTCTACGTCAGCTGGTTATATATTTACTTTACTTATTATGTCTGTCAAATATTTAAATATTATTTTCCTTGTTATTTTCCTTGTTTGATCATAAATTATTTCGAAGAATTCTGACCTGAAACTTAGCTCTAAAAGTAATAGATGAGTCAAAATCGTACCGTCGAATACAAAAATACATCTATCTAATATTCATGAACATTGAACATTCGTATTTTCCGGAAGCCTAGATTTTATTATATCGACATCGCATCTAAAACTGAAAACAATACGGCGGTGGAGCAGCAGGTGCGTTCAATTGGAACCTGAGGGTTTTTTAAAACGCAACTGACAAGCAATTTGCCAGTCTGGCCAGCAGGACGCAGATAGATTTATCGAATGTCGCTTGCATCTATATTCCAAGTTGCTTTACAGAAATATAATGGTTTGCGCCAATATTCTCTAAAGTTACCTTCAGACATTATAAGATACATAGGTATATGTCGATGCTTGAACTTTAACATAAGAAGATTTAGGTCCGATGAACTTCGCGTCTAGACGGTTTGAGCACTGCCGCCGTTTCGAAAAGATATTTCGACAGGGCGTCGCGGGTTCGTAATAATTTTCCTGTTGGTGTCGTCCCCGGCAGGCGCGGGCGCTGCCTCAGCAATGGATTCGCGGATTTTTTGCCAGTCTGGCGCGCAGGTGTCTTGCCTCTTGGCGAGGCCGAGCCGGGCGCATTCATTTTGCTCTTTTTTGCTGGTGCCCCCAACTTCACCTCAGACCCACTATTTGATTTCGATGCTTTGTTTAAAAGTACGATTGTCCTGTTCAAAATTAAAATTGTACCTTGTAATTATATTTAGCGCTATTATACCCATTGTGTAGTTGAGACCAGTTAATTACCGGTAATCTGGAAGTAAAATTCTGTTTAAAGACAGACATTGATATACGGCTCTCTTAACTAAATATCCTATTTCTTCGTTCGTACTTATCTCTCCT
This sequence comes from Blastobasis lacticolella, assembly GCA_905147135.1. NCBI lineage: Eukaryota > Metazoa > Arthropoda > Insecta > Lepidoptera > Blastobasidae > Blastobasis > Blastobasis lacticolella. The sequence goes on from LR990045.1 coordinate 17,738,338, forward strand.
ACATTTCACAAAAGTAGCGGCACCGGTTTCGGCGTTTACCTTACATACTTTAATAATTCTTCGTTCCCATGGTATGTCATTATTTTTTTAAGAACAGGTTGTAATGCTATTTGTTTAACGGCCCTTAGTTTAAATAACCTGCCTCTTGGAATTGCTGAAAAGTTAATCGCCCACGGATATGTACTACAAAAACCGTAATCTTCGGCTTTAAAGAAGGCCGTCGAGACGGCGGCTGCGAAATTCGCTGAGTCGCCCCTTGAATCGCGACTTCATTATTTTACGGGACCGTTACACAGGTTTGAACACGGGTAAAACCCCAAAGTAAAGCGCAATGTTATTAACGAATGTAATGACTTCCCGCTGCCGGCGGGTACACGCAACATTTGCGTAAGGTCCGCAACAGGTGTAGCGCGCGGCGAGCGAGAGCGACTGGTTGCGAAGGGTCCCGGGGGCCTCTCTAGTGGTACCTTGTGCCGTTATCTTGCGGTCATCAGACTCGGAACGGGTTGCGGGCCCCGGAGGCGCAACACCGGAACTGTCGTATACGGCGCGCGTGCGTCCCGGCGCGGCGCGACGTGCGCGTCAAACTCGCGCGCGCCACTCACACGCCGCCGTGTACCAGCCACTAATACCAGCTCACGGAATGTTTTATTTGCGCTCCGACATTTATTGGCCTTTTTAGGTCTCTATTTTTGGTCGCGCTAGCCTCACTTTTAGACCGCCTTTTATTGTTGTTGAAGGACACGTTTCAGACGCACACATGTTGCTGTCTCTATGAAGTGTTGCCCTGATAGTGAGTTTAAGTGCTTTTTTTGTTCTGACGAAAATAATTGATTTTCTTTCTCTCATTTAAAGAGTTCCCGTGAAACTGAAAAGTTTGAAGTGTTCGACGTAATTTGCATTCTGCTTGTTTGAGCGAAAGCCAGGTGTTCTCGGAAACGGTGACATTTTGGGAAGGTTTTGGCCGCTCGTCGCACTGGCGAGGATCCCACCCCACTTTAACTCGCCGCCGAAAGTGGGAGGCCGCGCAAACAACTTTTAATGACCGATCTTATCTTGGGAACGACATAACGCTAGTTATTATAGCTTGAATGAATTGCAAATTTAATATTACGGTATTAGTTACAACCGGCGGGCTTGCGGCGGCGCCCGTGAGAATTTTCGGCTGAGTACGCGGCACGCCTCATGGCATCGAATATTTTCGAATGAATATTTTCTTTCGCAAATGAGTTCCGTGTGTGAGATCCGAAACATAATAATATCAGTTATATCGCATGATTGCCCTAGAACAATATAATATTCATGCGCATTAGTTACATTTGTTATCCTATAAAACACTACAAAATGATGTAGCGATAATGGTCGATTAAATCAGTTTCATTAATTGTAACGTTTCCTGTATTGTCGAGCCCGTATGCGCGCGCGCCGGGCGCCGGGACGCGGGGAGGGCTGCCAACTTATAAATAATTTATATGAAAGATAACTGTGCTAACGTGCGCATGGACAATATAATACCCGCACCAAACGGGCCCATAGCGATGAAAAATCAATATGTATCAATGAATATTTAACAAAAGGCTTTTTATGCGCCGTCAATTGCTTGTAAGTGCTGTTAATTGATCATGATTACTATGAGAATGGAGCTGCAGATGTGGTTGCATGCCGCTGCTACGGTGATTTACGAGACATGAATCTCGGATGGGGAAACGGTAAAGAAGATCCCAGCGAGGGTTACATACAGCTTCATTCAGACTGAAAAGGTTATCTGAGGAAAACAGGAAATGACGAAGACTTCTCGCCCAACACTCAGCAGGTATTAAAACACAATGTTTAGACGTTATTCGGCCAGTTAATGGCTAATGGCAGTCTCAATACACAAAATCACCGGCCATTTAGGTCGGCGGTACATAATCGTAAAACAAGTGAATAGTTCTTATCACGGCCATAGTCCGGAAAATAGGTTTACCTTAAGAGCCGTTTTAATTAAGTGAAGAAGGGTCCATTTACGGTTACGAGGGACCTTTGCGAGGTACGATGTGACCGATGGACGGTCACAGTGGATGCAAGCGATTATATCTGTTTTAGTAACGGGCAGGACGAGTGCCTAACGGGAATACTCAGTCTCCCCTAAAATAAAATTTTAGGGGAGACTGAGTATTGCGACTGAGGTAACCCAAGACACGGCATTTTATTACTTCTATTTACCCCTAGCACGTCCTAATCACAAATTTGGGCTTCGGATCAAGGAAGCTATTTAAATGTGTTGTAGAGTGAATTAATGAACGAATTTTGATGCCCACTTGGCTCTGTATTTCCTTTGCCTATACTGACACCGCACGCAAGGTGAATGTTGATGAAATGTCACATTAATCAACTAACAAAACAATAAATACGTCAGCTGTGGTTTTCCTGTGCTATAATGGATCGTAATATGTAGTGACCGTAATGTAGTTTACCCGTAAATAGTTGAATATTACTACAATCAAATATTTAGCCAAGCACTACTACTGTAGGAGGGATGTTTAAGACGACATTTGGAGCGTCTGTGGCCGAGTGGTTAACTCGTGAGAGAGAGGTACCGGGTTCGAATCCCACTACGGATAAAATCTGGTCAGGTTCCCCTAGGCAGTTGTTCTACTGTAATTATCTGATATGCCAAATCCCGGATCATGGTCAAGGCGGACCCCGGGTCCTCCGAGAGCACAACCGAGACGATAACACAAATATGATAATATTTTTTAACATACAATTCCATTGATTTAAAAATAAAAGTTGAAAATATTATATTCATGGAAACAGAAATATTGTTTGCCCCCACAAAATATTTTTTCTATAGGACTTTTGAAAACAGCTGCAGTCTCATCATGAAAGGCATTAAAAACACCACCGTTGTAATTCTTGTTTTTACCAAATTTCTCCCCTTTTATCCTTTTATTCGGAGTAATGATGGTCCCGAGAATAAATTGATTTCATTAATTTAAAGCGTGTTTGCCAAAAGCAGAGTTTCCTTTGAAAGTTATAAGATTAATTTTTAGAAGGACACGAAAGTTCTTAAACTGGCGTAGGAATAAATCTTAGGCGACTTAAAATTATTGTGATTGTAGCCGACAAGAATGTTGCAGATATTTCTTAACGAAGGAACTCGGCGGGCCCACTCAAGATTCTCAGGTGACAGAATTCATAACATACTGCATTATTATGCTCCATATTTGGTTCTCTACATTGGTGGTCGGATACTTTCGGATATATGGAGAGCATAGTAAAAATGTATACTTATAATAAAACTGTAATAGGTCCAATTCTGTATATTGAAGATATTTTGAAATTTTTCATTCTATAAACGATACTGAAGCCAAAACTGTAATTTTTTCCCCATTTTTTGTCTGTCTGTCCTTATTTTGGCCGCGCATAACAAACTGCCCAATCTAATACCCCCATCTTCGTTCCACCACGAAACGAGGAGAGCCTCGGCGAAATTACACTATTTTACAATCGAAATTATTAAGACTACCCGCACAAACCACTTTGTTTCAACATTTATTGTGCGAACCGCGACGTAACTTCCAAATCCAAAGGAATAAGATCTTTTGATAAGAGTGCTTCACCAGACTACAATGTTGTTTAATATTAGATATACCAAACATCCTCTCTTCTTATATTATATTTTAGAGAGAGAAGTTTATATTTGAATTTTGATTGTTTTTTTTTCTATTTGTATTTTATATGGTGTACCTATACTGGCTATATTAATTACCAAAATTATAAATTGCAGTTTTGTAATTGGCATTACAACTTAATAATGAAACCTTTTTAAATAACATTTTATATGCTGTAAAACTGTGAAATAAATAAATCCTGTAGTCCACGCGAACGAAGACCGCGACTTGTAATCTATTCTAGATTCTAGACACAGCCAATCTATTCTATTTCCAAAGAGGCAAAAACAAATTCCTAAAGTGAATACGTTCCTTTTATTGACTGTCTGTTCCAAGTATCCAACTGATTGTAGTGACGTCGTGCCTTACTTAGGATAACGAAATGGCACCGTAGATTAGATAGGAGATAGGACCCTATCTATTTTCTTGTTTATTCCCTTTGTGAATTAAAGAATACTCCATTGCTTTCACAAGTCATTGGTTGCTTTGAGTCAGTAGTGAATTAGCCATCGTCGATTTTACGAATTGGTAATTAGAGTAGGTAATTACCTACCTATTAAATGACGTAACTACAAATAGAGATGGGATAAGATTTTAAATGTCTCATTACTTGCAAGTGCAAGAGTTCAAGGGTGTTTGTGGTAAAAATTTGGCTAAAAATTTTTTTCCAATCTCTGTGGGTATTTCAATTTGGTCGTGCCATTACGTAATGTACTGTGATGTGGACAGATAGATCCTCGCTATCCAATACAAATCTGCAATAAAGATTTTCGTGATTTGAAAATCCACAAGAGATCCACTGAGGCGTAATGTCTGCTGTCAAAATAAAACGTTGTCATTGGCTAGAATGGGTCCGTCATTTTACAGTAGTTGTTTCTGGCCAATAGCGCGCCAGTATATTAACAACGGTGCCACTGGTCGATTTTCGAATGGCGATAACACTCATTCTCATTATGTAACGAGGCCTTGCCGTGTCCGTGCGGCAGTAGGTGCAAGTTTCCAGCGGAGATATGAACTGTGAACAATTTCCCTAATTAAGCACGCTGCGTGTGTAGACCATCGGCTGTTTGAGTTTCCACTCACGCGCTTCTAATGAGCGAGGTTTCGATTCTGCGCCTCGCACGCCTCGCCCGCCGCCGGTCTACTGTGGATTGTTGCACACTGCGCTCCGTCACACGACATTACTTTAAATAATTGGCGAAATAGGATGGGCTTGACGTGCTTTTACAACGTTTGAGGATTTGTGGCCTATGAGACGGCGGCTGTTTTATTTATTTTAAAAAATATCGCACATTTTATCCTAAATAAATCTTTAGGCCTTCAGATGATCACTTACTAGGTGTAGTGCGGCTAACGAAACAAGATAAAAAGCAAATGTAGGCTAAATTCAGATATTGTACATAAGATTTTCATGTAGTGTGTAAACTGTTGGTGAACCTAATAAATAAATATAAATATAAAATATAATATATTTTCGTACAAAACTGTCATGAATGTAATCAGAACACTTTTTAGAAACCTTAGAAATAAATATAAACTGTATTCAACATAGTCGCGACCCGACTGCAATCTGCAACCGTCCGATGCGTAGGCAAAATGCATCTGCGGCGTAGCATGCGCGGCGGCCGGCGCTGGAAGCGCGGGGCGCGGCGCGGGCGCAGGCGGCGCGTGCGCGGCCCTGGCGCAAGGTCAATGGCACGCGCCTCTCCCGCTCGCACACCGGAATTCCATATTTAAATCTCGTCCGCAGAAAAATGGCGGTCGGGCCGGTCGGATCCATGCCGCGGCCGGCCGTGTGTACGGAGAATTAATAAAACATGGCCAGTACCTACTTTTTCTTCTATCTTTTTTTATTCGAGTCGCCTCCGCGAATCGGTCTGTAGCTGCAAGCTGTGGTGGGATATAATTTGCAGAAACCACATTTTGCTAAAAAGTATTAACTGTACTAGACGCTGTATATTATTAATATTATTTTAATTTAATCCTCCTAATACCAAAATCTGCGCAATTTAATTACTCTACAACTAACGGCAGACGAGTTAATATTAATAGGTCATAATAAATTTTGTCGTTACTTAATTTTAATGTGGCGAACGCGTCGATAAGTTTAGCTAAGCCATTAATACACGTCATCGGTCGGAGCGTAGCAGTGCATTAGCTGAGGTTTAGGCACATTTAAGTTTCGTAGCGTAGTGCTACGTAGCGGCGGGCGGGTGCGGGGGCGGGTAGCGGGTAGCGGGCGGGTTCGCGGACACAATTAACTCGGCACGTAAACTGCAAGTCATCGGCAATCGTGGAGCCTGGATTACACCACAAAGCCGGGGGAGTCACACTTTATACTCGGGTTATCTCTACAGAAACATTGACGATACAAAGTTGGGTTTGCCGTGTTGTGTACCTACCCACCTTATTCTTTAAATATTTCTTTTAAAAGCCTCTATTTTAATGTTAACATTTTAATCTGAAATTAAAGTATGTGTGCCAAATTAAACGACAACAAAACCGTTACCATTGAAAATTCACCTGTCCCGATTATGAAAGTCAAATCCCGGCATGTTGTATACTTAAGCGGTTTTTATTATCATACATGAATGTGTAGGATCGCGCCGAACAAAGCGCTGAAGCAAAAAGAGGGACACGGAAGAAAGTCGCTGCCAAATTGAACACACAAGCAATGTGGGGAAATTAATTAATGTCCCCTCCGAGAGTGCGGAGGAAATGTTTTAAAAGCGGGCGCAGCGCGGGCTGCGCCGAGTGCAAGTCATCGCCACTGAGCCGCCGCCGGGATTTACAACGCCATAAATTTCGTCCGAGAAACAGAGAACCCTATCTGCTAACAGCTCAAATGAACTGTCTCGCCATCGGGCACGAAATAACGCGATGAGACCAATCCGCCGCTAGGACGACCCTGGACTAAACTATTAAACGCTTTTGTCAGGCGAGCGTTCAGCGCTACAAAAGCTCAGTTAAGACATAAACTCACTCATGTAAGTAATGAGCGTAAAAAGTTGAATAATATTTCCAAGCCGGTTGGGAGATAGCTGCGAGACAGACGTATAGTTCGCGCAAGAAGCGGCAGTACGGCCAGCTCATTTGCGGAGTGTCAGCGCAGCAACAAAGAACTTTGTAATAGTTTAAATGAACTTTCCCGCAAACGAACAAGAAATAACAACGAGTTACTCTCAGGCCGCGAGTCAAGATTTGTAGTCGACGCAGTAAATTTCTTCCGAGCAACAAAAGGCAGTTTGTCGATGGAGATTTAGTGGGCAGTAACCGCAGTGGATAAACACTATTAACAGTAGAAAGCAACGCTGTTTACACCCAGTTGAACGTGAATATTGATTTCTTGCAACTTCGCCACGATCGACCAAAGTTATTATTTTAAAAGTAAATGTATTGAAATAAATAAATCAACGAAACAGAGTTCTTTATTGCTGAGGCTTTCAAGATCCCTAACCGAACGCTGATGGCAAACTTACTAGAAACAAAAGGCAATTCGTTGTGCAAGGTTTACTAGCAATAACCCAACCGGACAAGTGTCAGTAAATGGAGAGAAGTGGGCAATATTATCGAACAATGTTTCCACTGTGTTTCAAACACTGGTAGCCGCAAAATATAATTTAACGACAACAACAAGTTGAATGATCGCTTCAACACTCAGGTATATTTCGTCTACGATTTTGAGATTCAAAAGCCAGACTGACTGAACGGATTGATTATTAAACAGCGCTAACTCAGTGCCATCGTCGATTTCAAATATAGGTACTGCTAACTAGTGTGGCATTGAGTCATGATACGCTATGAATTCTAATAGTCGAGCGCATACCATTACGAAGTGCGCTAATACATTGCAGCTAGACGATAAGTTAATAATAGACTTTATCTACACTCGTATCGTAATGTTCCAATTACATATTCGAAAACAGTCGTTTAAGGATACACTTTTTTCAACCCAGTCCATAAAATTTTAAAAAATTACTTTTCGATACAGCATATCCCATACTATTTTCATTACAGCTGTAACGTAAAATAACTTTTTAATCATTATGCAACTCTTATATTTTTTATATTCTTGTCGGGCGCCCGGACACGGTCAAATGTAGGCTGCATACCTAAATGTCTTTGACAAATTTAGTTTCAAAATTCAAATTTTCCTGTTTATATTCTGTGTAATTATTTTCCCGCTAAACAGAATATTTAGTGTAATTGTTGTAATTTGTGTTTGTGAATATTTTTCCATATTTTAAGCAAATAAATAGATAAATGTGAAAATAGTTAAGTGAATTTCCCGCCGCTTGATATCCTTGACGCGTTAATACAACAGAACTGACTCGCAGCTTACGTCCAGCTAAGTTGAGAAAATTATAGGTACGATATTTTAACATAAAAATATGAGTGAAGATAAAGTAGTGTATGCAACTGCATATAATTAGGTATTAAAACACTCGTGTCAAACTATTATCATAATCGGCTACGCCTCGTATACGTATGATAAACAGCCACTCATGTTTTAATACCCCCTTTTATATGACAGTTGCATAAACTACTATTGTTAGCTATAAATATTGAAGATATCCATTATATGGCTGCGTTCTCTTCCGTAATATCGGATACATCATGGTAATGATTAATTAATGATGTAATGATAGAATTAACGATGTCGGGAAGCGTTGATCCAGTTATAATGGTGGTGTGATAGTGGCCGTGGGCACCGATTGCCCCCCGCGCCCCAGCCCGCGCCCTCGCCCTCGGCCCCGTGCCGTGTGTTGAAGCGCATCCGCTCAGGAATGGGAACACTAAGTGAGCCGATACCGGAGATGAGGCCCGGTATGCATTACTACTTACATCAACCACATCCAACATGTAAATTTACACTAGAGATCATAGCGTAACATAATCAATGACCGCGATTGATTCCTAAACGTGGAGGTAGAGAGATTTGGAATATAATTGCTTATCTAGCAGCCCCTCATTCAGCTGCGGTTAGTTAATATAAATGTTTCATCTCATACTAATTACTAATTAGTTGCATTTATAAAATAGGTTATCTCATATTCAATAGAAAACGGGAATATGAGAAAAGAAAACGAACAACAACCGAGACTGCGGAGCTTTTAGAAAATTAACACAACCCCAAATAAACTAGAATAAAGGCGAGGAAAGCAACATTGTGCTCAAAGAAAACCTGTTCTGTATCATTGTTGCACTGGCGTTTAATCAAAGCAAAAACGTTTTCACGGGAAAAGTATTTATTGTATTCGAAAATTGAAAGGAAGATAGAGAGTCCCCGGGGAGGGCCGGGCGCGCAATCAGCGCTCCGGTGGATGGTAACCTTAAATACCAGCCTTAATTGCGCTGCTTCCGCGCTGCGCCGTGCGGCTACATAAATACACTGCGGAGCGTTTCGTTGCTCAACAATTCCTTTAACACTACACAATTTAAAGACGGCCCGCCCTAATCCATTCCGACATAACTCACCCAGGTCCACGCCAGGCCTTTACACCCGAAATTCGCCGTCCAACGAATTTTGCACATCAAATATAAATCTCTTTGGTAAAAGCACTGTCTGGAGTACACATCGCGTTTTAGACGACTTTCGCATTTTAAAGTAGCGGGAGACATAAAAGAATAAAGATGGTGTTCCGAGTAAATCGTACTTTCGTGTTTTTGGCTCGGGGCGAGTTCGCGGCACGCATACGGAAGCTGAAACAATGCTATAATTCTTCGGACCGTTTAAAACGCCTCGTTCGGTACCTGCTATGTGCAGTGTAGGTGCCTACTGCTAGTCTAGTACGCACGCTTAGCACGGACTGCTAATGCACGTTCTCTTTGTATGCAGTGTCCGCAAACACGACATGCGAACCAAAGATTAGTCGCTCCCGTAATCACAGTTTGTAAATTTAACGATAACTGATCGAATATGTATGCCATTCGCAATAGCTAAACTAACAATGAATATGCAATTCCTCAAATGTGTGAGCAGACTCAAAAGCCGCGTTCTCAGCTCGTTTTCGAAAATAAAACCGGGCTTTAACCCGTTTCACTGTAATTTTGGAACAAAGTGAAATGAAAATTTGAATAGAGAGAAAGCCAACGGGTGTCGTGCGTTGAGAGATGTTCGCGGAAGCTTAAAATAATATTTTGGAGAGTGTCGCATCGCCCGCCTCGTGAACTCAGGAAATGAGTGTCTCTGGCCCGCCGGGAAATTGTTCCTCCCGATCATAACGCTCACTGAAATCTCCCTGCTTTGAGAGACTTTAAAAATGATGGAACAAATTTATCTCTACAAGTATATTACGAGAAAATCGCGGGACCAACATAAATCTGCTCTGGCAGCGGCCTTTTGTAATGAAATGTTTGCTCATACAGACTTCATTAAATTGTTCCACTTACTTTGCTTTTAGACAAATATTAAATAACATAATTAAAGCGGGTAGTACCTTTCTTACTTTATTAAGATTGATTAAATCAATTATAATGGTCTGTGGTTCTTAGTCTAGAGAAAAACATATATATAGAAGTAGGTAAATAACTACAGAAGTACCTACATTTCAAGATGAGTTACATTTTTGTCAAGCGAATCCCAAATTGCAAGAAAATAAAACGATGTTACTCCATATTGCAACGTGCGTGGATCAAAGCAGTCATAATCCGTAGTATTTCCCAAACGGCGCGATGAGCTCGCTATATCCGGCGAGCGCATTCGATTGAATTAATCTCGGAAAACGGCCTGCCCATGTGATAAACATTTGCGTGCATATGTTCCTGTCTGCGGCTATATCCATTGCCAATGTTCCGAAAATTGGGTAAACTGACCGCATGCAACGTGTTTTGGAAGGATTTTATGAGACGTATTATAGAGACAGGGATGCGGTTGGTTTGGCTTTTGCAAAGACTTTTGACCGTATCTAGCCCACTTCTTTCCAAAGAACTATCACGTGAACTTATCGAGGGATTATGGAAATAGGTCGCCAGCTTCTTAACTAGTGGCAGTATTAAATTCACTCCTCAATGAGGCCAGGCGATAGTTTAATAGTTTGATAGCATTTTTTAGTTAATTTGGCTCAGTGGAATGTGAAAAATATTATAGGTACACAAATCAATACTGCATTCCTACCATGCTAATGACTTCGTTTTCTGTTGGATAGCTCTTTCAATTTTATAAATATGCGCGGAGTTTCGCTATGGTAGGCTGGACAATAAACGTTTACAACCGTAGTTATTAATAAACAACGCATAACTTGACACTTAGGAGTAACCATAGAATTTTATGTGGCTCCTCGTCGATGTAATGTTATTGTTGGTTTGTTAATACGGATGGCCACAGCCGTAATTGACAAACAAACAGTGTCAACACACTTTCCCGAGATTTCTTTGCTGGCCAATCACGTGTTTCTTTTCTGAATAGTACACTAATTGAGTGTGAATCGATGGAATGGATGGTGGCATATAAGTTATTTATAGACACCCAAGTAGGGAAGTGATGAGGCGACTGGCGCGGCGTGCACAAAGGATCAATTGAGTGTCTCCCTGCCGTCGCTGTAGTGCCTATTGACCGGCGAGGCACTCGCCCGGGTGCCTGCCCGTGGAAAAAGCACTACGTACGATAGGGTTCGCGTAGGTGTATATACTCTTTGCAGTATTGAGAATTAAATTTTCTAATACCTGCTACGTAAATTGGATACAATTTTGGAGGAAGCTTTATGATAATGATGCAAATTTTACAAACGGTTAAAATTTTTGTCAAATATTGTAACCACGTTGTAACTGATGCGACCTTTAATTTCATTGACGGCCTTTTCAATAGTCTGATAGAATACATGTTTTGACTACGTTATTTCTGTTGGCGTTTACTAGAATGTCTAACATTGACGAGGTGCCTCTTAAAAGCATTACTAAAGTGGTTCACATGACCAGATGGCTGGCGATGAATGAAATCGTTAACGAGACCGGCCGCCGCGCCGCCGCCGCGCGGCCTGCCGAACGGCACGGCGTGCGCGCATACACTCATAGTTTTATAGCTGTTGAATATGCACCACTGTCATAGAATGCAATAGTTCTGAGGCAGCGTAATGCAATCTCAACGTTCACAGCGTATATAATTCATCCATTCCATAACACCATTCAATAAGTTCCAACAAAAACAGTTTTATCTATCTGATTCATAAAAGTTGGGCGGAAGTTGTATCGGTTATTACATTAACGTCACCGAGCGCTGTCTGTCCGAACTCCCATGGAACTATAGCGCGTAGGACGGATAGCGATTTCGTCGAACAACCGGGATGCGCCCAATTCTCGCCAATAAACGCCCCTGAGATATATCGACCTCAACGGCGAGCTGCGAGCCACGCTATCGTCACCTCTATTCCAGCAGCGTTAAAGAGGAATATCGTTATGGACATTTAGACGGTTACTGCTTTGCCGCATGATGGATATCTTTTGAATTGACCAGCGTTTCTGAGGCCGCACATACCACTCATTCCACGCGCTTACACTGAGCTCGATTGACTGATGGCGGAACCATTAAATATGGATGTTCGATTCAGATGTTCAAGATGGGCGGCCTTTAAATAAATTCCAACGGTTTCAGACGTGAGCGCGCGCGACTGACTTATTCATGGGCAATTGGGTGATTTTTTCAGCTTGCTTCCGAATCTCATCGATATCAGGGGTGTTCCTTGGTTTTTTATGTTGTAGATATACACAGGGTCCGCTGATGTTACTTCCCGAGTCCTGTCGCCTAGTTTGCGTCCAATAACCGGCTTGATTTTCTTGTAGGCAAATTTGCGACCATGACAGCATGTTGTGACACGGTTAAATTAAATTGGTTGATTGCGGCCGGGCAGGCCGCCGCCCCGTTGCCAGCCGGGCCGCAGACGGTGCAGGCATGCACCGGTGACGGCATCACAAAGCCACGTGACCCGAGGAGCTCCGCCCGCGCCGTGATTCACCGACCGCCTCGCATTCCTGCCCCAGCCGCGCAACTAATAGGAAATGCCACATCGCAATAAATTTGTTAAGAATATGCTAATAATTCAACGAGCGCCTACTAATTCGTCTGGGACGTTACGTAAGCCTCGATAGAATTTTATGTTATAACACCGGTGCACGTAAAGACATGAAGTATTCACCGACTCCGCTCTTGAATGAATTGTTATGAGAACAAATATAAAATATGCCATGGTCGCGGCGTTAGCGAATAGGCCCATTCTAGCGTAAGCGAGTGCAATGCGCCAGTAAATAATAACTAAGTAAATGAGTCAGAAAGTTTACGAGGCTCCTCGTAAAGTTCATAAAGCGATTGTCATGGTACTCATAGGAAATAGCTTACGTGTGAGTGTACAAATGATAATACGATGTTCGTATCCGTTTCGTGCTTCCCGCAAGGCAAATTTCTCTAATAAGTTGTCTCCTCAAGAATGTCGGTGCAGTTTCGAGTGAGATATTCCGTTGTTTTACAAATCAGGCTGCGGCGGCGCGCGCGCGGCTTTCGCGCATACCCGCGGCTAGTCGGAATCGATCACGGACCGTTTCATCCGGACCGTTCCTCGCGCTGATTCATACGACATGAATAAACATACGCGGAGATGATGCAGTAGCCGCTGTGGACTGCAATTAAAATTACGTAGCTTTTTCATTACGCACGAAACGGTTGAGAAAGCAATTAACCATTCGAATGTTTATGGTAATGACTTCCAGGGAGACGTGGGAGCTATGCGCGAGCGATAGGTAACACCACTTTTACAATTCGCTAATTACCGCGCACGAACGGGAGCGATCGTGCCTCCCGAGTTCCGACTCGGTAGCGTTATTTTTCATTTGAATAAATGATTACGGTTAACAGGACTTGAGTAATTTCAATTATGAGTAATAAGCGTCATATTATGAACTGTGGAACAAATTGCGCCATTCCTCAGTGCCATTATCGTTACAAATGAGACTTGCGATTTTACAGCAAGAATTTATCTGCTGACGTTTTAATTTACATCAGACGGCGAAGTTCTTAATTAGTAGTAGGGGTCGGAAGGGCGCTAGATCGAGGGGGCGCGCCGCACGCGACGCTTTTTGCCACTTCCCGGGGCAAAGGCCGAGGACTGCCAGTGCAGTGAGCAGTCAGCAATGACACCAGCCGCCAGCGAACCCGACAACGCAGAAAGTCAGCACGTCCGATGGTACCACATCTTAATGCCAATAAAATTCTAACCTCACGCCATGTGGAAACTATCCAATCCAGTCTCTAGCTATAAATAGGCACTCTTGTTAACGGTCCAGATCACCCTGGTCAATATGATCTAAGGCGAAAGTATCGCGTGGATACTGTTTTGTAAAGGCTATCACATGGCAGTCAACAGGGCCGGCTATCGGTTACTGGGCAAATATTTACGCCGCAAGATAGAGCCGCCTCGGAGTACGTTGCGGTCAACACGGGTGTACTATATCCAGGACAATATAGCCGAGGATCCCGTTATTATGGCACACCATAAATGGAGTTCGCCGTCTAATGTCATCTCAAGATCGTCGGGTTATCCGCAAGATATCGTTTACCTCCCTCCGATATAAAAAAGAAGAAAAGAACTATGGCTATCTACAACTCATGATTGTAAGATCAATTTTATTTATACAATTTAGGTTGTAATAAACCGAACCACTTTGTGTACAAAGTGCTCTTAATTTACCCTGTACCTACTTGGGTACCTATTTCACAAGGCCTTAACCCCTTATTCGTAGATAAAGATGCGAAACAAAAACAAAATTAACGTTTAAAAACACAATTTATAAATTGATTCCGGCGATTTTCGGTTCAGCGGATTGATGTAAAAGGGGTCTTAAACTTCGATCGAGTTAATCCCTTTTTAACATTGCCCGATTGGCGAAGTGTTGAGCGGCCAATATCAGCACCAATTTAACTTAAACACAACTCGGCACTGGGCGGCGTAAACACTGATAATATTTTAGGGTGTTGCTTGAGACGGCGATCTTCTGAGGAATGTTTCAGGAAAACCATCTTCTAATTACGTAACCGACTGCATGAGTTATTGTCTAACAAATAAAAAAGTGAAAACGCAATTAGGTACTTAATAAAACTAATAGCCAACAAAACATATAGAAATCAATTTGAAAAACGAATACGTTATATCAATATGCCCTTATGTCCACAAATTAGTTCCACAGCATAGATCAATCGCGTTTAAAATAATTTCGTGTGCGGTCGCGTCGCATGTAAGCCGCCCTGATTGGTTCCCCACTCCAGGATAATGCGGGCAGAGGTTCATAACCTCGGGTTTAATTGAAGATCCCATGTCCAGGCTCGTATGCCGGCTGTGCGGCATGACGCGGACAGATCACTGTATTGTTCCTTGGGAACTACGCCTCAGGATTTGTGGGCCGTTATCATTGACAAATTTGAGTGCAGTGGCATGTCACTAGGGGTGCTGCTTTATAAATAACGCTCTAAATACACTTTAGGGCAGATGATAAGAAACTTATTTCTGTTTGG
Organism: Blastobasis lacticolella; assembly: GCA_905147135.1. Taxonomy (NCBI): domain Eukaryota; kingdom Metazoa; phylum Arthropoda; class Insecta; order Lepidoptera; family Blastobasidae; genus Blastobasis; species Blastobasis lacticolella. The sequence goes on from LR990045.1 coordinate 17,753,491, forward strand.
GCCTAAGCGTAGTGTAGTAAAACGGACATCGCAAGATGGAATACGTGAAACAATTTTTCTCTATGTAGAGCAACGTAATGTATATTTATTGAGAAAGTCCTTTAATATTTCTATTAATGTAACTGTCGGTTCAGATTATCAATCTTGTTCGTGACAAATAGGCAACTCTCTACAGTTATCTCTCAAGCCTTTGTAAAAGGTTTGGACTATTTATCTACTTTGTTGCGCTTAATATACTTTTTCTCGATCCCAGTGTGCAATAAAAGTTATTTATTGCCGTCTAACGCTGTTTTGTACTTACTTTACCGTTGCTGTGACATCTTAATAGAGCATGTAAACGTACCTGAAAAAGGAAAGAGAATATTAATTTTAGTATTTCGCATTTCTTAGGTAGTAAAGAAAAAAACTTATACTAGGTTCACTGAAACACAAAATTGCAAAACTTTTTAAAATAACTCCATAGTCAAACAAGTCTAGTCTAGACTCTAGCGAGGAGACGCAAAAATCAAGCAACAAGAAATAGTTCAAAGCTTCCTCTAATAAAAGTCACTGAAAGAGAATTTTAAAATCTTTTAAAGTGTTAACATTCTAGAGGAAGCCGGGGTGGGAGGTGGGAACTTGGGTGGGAATTCGGAGACTTTAAAGTTAAAACTTAGGACACACCGAGCGCCGTCGACTCGGGGCGCGCGACGTCGCGCCGTCACCACACCTTTAAAGTATACCTCTTTCGATTCGAACCTCTCATTTTACATGTCTAGCTTAACATTTAATACCCTGCTAAAATAACAGAAGTATAGGCATAAGTACTCAAATGAATATACTTATTAAAATTAATAAAGCAGCGACTCTACATTTCATTTTACTCTGATGTAGAGTATGACGTTCGTTTTATACAAAAGCAACTACGTAGCTAGTAATTACTCCGTAGAGGACGAGATAAAATCCTAGTTTATTGGTTAATTATTTTTAAAACTAGCTCCTGACGTCATACCGTAGGCGCTCGCAGGTAGAGCTTGTTGTAATTTGACGGCGCCCCGGGCGATGCAGCCGCGTCTAATGGCTCCAATTATCGGCGACGCGGGCGCACAGGCCGCGGCTTGAAGACGCCTCCTTACTAATAACCGACTAATGGACACGTGGAATGCAAATAAGTTGGAATTAACAGTGACGGTAGAGTTCAAAAATTTTTGAATTACTCTTACTCTATATGCTGTAAAATAGAGGTGGACACGTGCTTTTATGTAGGGATAAGGAGCGCCCATCTCATAGAAAGCGGTAACTGACGCCGTAACAAAAATGCAGAACTGTAGGTGCGTTGTCACTGTGGGGACTAAGGTGGAACGCCTCATGCCTGTAATTGCGCTGGCTACTTTATCCTTCTAACCGGAACACAATATGTTAATATTGTTTCTTGGCGACAGTAATAGATAAAGCGGTGATTCTCGCCCAGGTAAACTTCTGAGGCTTGACAGAGTTCTACCAATACCTAAAGTTACATGAATAATTTTATGGTTTTTAAAGTTATAAATGTTACTGCTTCAGTTGTGAAGTTAGGTATTTAACACAGAATAATTGATATTGTTCGTATGTGTATTAAACCATAAACCCTTTAATTATTCCAATTATAGTTGTAGAGCGCCAGTGACTGGCAACATAACCAGATAATATTCTCAGTACGTTCGGAAGCTCCGCTTTGTCGAACCGCAAAGTTAACGGATCCATTTTGCGAATTACTTGGAATATGAATCCGAAATTCCTCCCCTTTCCCGCGGTAATGACAGATAAGGGGAAATGTCCTTAAGCGAGTTCTCGAAAGAAAATCTCCCAATTCCGGGTCGGCCCGGCAGAAATGTGTCCCGAATCAAATCGACACAAATCGTCCAACTTTCCCTAAATGAAAAATTGTTAAAAGAACTTTAAGATTACTTTGCTAACACCTATTGATGTGATTTATGGGCGGCGATAAAAAAGGGAATGCAGCGTGATGTATGCGAATTGTTCAATTCCACTCGCGGGGGGTCGATACCGCCTCCCGCTCAAACGGAACAACTAAAGCCTTTATATTTCGCGGAACATATTTATGAAAATATTAGGTTTTCTGTCGTCGTATTCGTGGTGATTGCTTTGTTTCGCTACGGTGCGCGCTACCAATGAAATGTCTCGTGCCCGCCACGTCACAAGGGGATTTGTTTTTGTACTGTTCCAACTCCAATCCAACCCTTGCAAGCGAGTGTGTGGCGAAAGTGTGGCTGCTAATTCACGATCTCGACTCACGTGACTCGTCCGCATTGATTGCTATTAGCACGCACTAGAGGTAAACTCTTAACGCACGTTTTGGCGAATTACGCTGCTATCACACTAGCGATTTTTGGGCGATATCGCCGCGAACGCACAGAAAACCTTTTTAGTTACGTATTTTAAATAGGTTATACTGTCGGCAAATAACCCTTCGCGATCGTTGCGCCTTCATTACAGGCTCGTGCGAGCTGGCTTACGAACTTCATTCATCAACATCAGGTTAGTCCACTGCTGGTCATAGGCCTTCCTCAATAAACGTCAACTCTCTTCGCCCTGCCGTATCCAGCATCCACCAGCAACCTTCCGCAAATCTTCACTTCACCTGGCCGAGAGGCATACACTGCATACTCGCAATCTCCACTCAAGAACTCGTTTACCAAAGGCTGTCGGTTTTCAGGCTGATATGGCGAATCGCGCCCGCCTGAAAGTCGCTAGTGTAACTTCAACTTCGTGATAGGGGCCTACGTGGCCGTGACAGGCGCAGGACGCGTTATCAGGGCCATCCGCGCGCCGCGTGTCGTGACGAGGGCCGGCACAACGGTTGTCTAGTGCGGAGTGCCGCAGATAACAATCAACCCTGGCTCTCAATAATTACATAATGACACCTACGCTAGCTGTAATAATACTGTAGCTGGAAATTCAAAATGATACCGCCCCCGCTACAAAACGGTGATAGTGAAACGATATTTTCGGTGTATTCGAGTTCAATTTACTGCAGGTTTACTACCAATCTAGATTCAGCAATGTCTAGACAAGGGTATTCCTTTATGTGTCCTTAATTACGGGAAGGATCAGAAATCAAATTAAGACTTTAAATATTCCATCAATTCCTCCTACGTGGTTCACTTTTCAATCAGTTTTACTGCTTCAGCGTTAATAAACCGAGCTTTATGGGCTTTAAATATTTGATTATTCAATTCCACGCTTCCGATAGTGACTTAACTATGTTTAACTATACATATTTGATAAATGACACTTTGTGTTGTATCTGTTTAACACTTTGTGTTGTCACTTCCTGATGGAACTCCATTATTATGAATTAAATCACACGGAAAGGATGTAGACTGGATGGACTAGAAGTTTTAGAAGTAAACAGACTAAAGAAGGATAATATAATTAATGATCAAATTTCCTTATCGTCATCACCTATTTTAAATGACATACCTTCGGTATAATTTATATGTTCTGTCATTTATTTAAATGTATAACATACATAACGTAATTTGTATTATGTTGCCATACTGTACATTTATCTGCACTGTGACATCCTAACAGTATTGTATACTGTCGGTACCTACATATAAGATTGTAAACAAAATATAAAATCATTGCCTGAAGATGAGTAATTCGAAACCGGTTGCAAATAAAAATTGTATAATAAAGTGGAACTAGTGTACAAAAAGTGATTTAATTCAGTAACTGTCCCAGAGATTACTTAGAAAAATACTAATAACACGAATTACATAGGTAATATGACGTAGGTAGGTATATGTAAAAAGTAGATAAAGGTCGAAGTGTCTATAAAGCGGTCTTTCAACCTTTGACCTTACAGATAACAGTATTATGCACGAGAAACATTAGTTATCAATAAAAAAATATTTATGACAATTAAACTTTGTTGATTATTATTGAATAATATACTTAAAGTATTGCAAATAACAAGGGAAACAATAAACAAGGTTAGTGCCTCCGACCGAGGCAGCAAATTGGCACGTGAAGAAATGCACGTAATAAATAAAAAGATAAGTGCAAACAATGGCAGCCCAATTTGGTATTTAATTTGTAAAAAAGTATATCAAATTAGTCGTGTAGTGTCTGGCAGAGTAAAAGTCAAATATTTTTTATTCAAGTTGGGTTTACAGAGGAGAATAAAGCACCGACCATTCGATGAACGTGGTACACAAGGCTACCAATGTCTTTGGATGATCTTCGATGGTGACTTTATGTTTATGGTGCGCGTTCAGTATCCCAACATGATTACGTACCTAAAACAACTCCCATAATTTGCACTTCATAAGCGAGGAGCTAGCATCGTAGGAGTAATGGCTGGAGACAAGGCTAAATTAGCAACATGAGCGCTGTCTTAATACAATTTGGAGGGAGCACGGTTCATTTCACGAAAATTAAGTCGCCCCGTCTTGAAATTGCATTCACGACCGCGTTGTGAGCGAGATTGCTCGTCTTGTTCTGAAAACGGTCTAGATTTGTATGCAGAAGTAACTAGGACTCCATTCCCACATAATAGGGGCATGTAGAGTCAGTGTAGGACACAATTGAGCGCTCTTAAAGCCTCTTATTTAAGCGCAGCCTTATCTACACGGGCAGTGTGCAACGGAGTGTACCAATCTGGGAATATTCGTATTAGAAATGTGGGTTTGCGTTGGCTTGAAATTTATATATTAAAGGAAAAGCTTGTGAAACAATTCTGTGCGACAATAATAGGACTCAATGTGGTGTAAAAAGGAATTAACATGCCGTCAATAGGAAAACTAAGTTTTTATTGTCTATTAGGGAGGTACACGGACGAACGGTCCACCTACTAGAATGCGTCCACCGTCACCAGGGGGTATAAAAAGGCCATATTAGATTTTCATATTATGATTCATATGAAGTTACAAACTTAGCTGACGCGTCGCTGTTGTTGACATTGTGACATGACAATTCAAAATGGCGTCACTTAGTTCCAGTATTGGCCACCGGATCTGATAAGTTTGTGACGTGTGGTTTGTGGTTTTATTCATATTTTGAATCATGATATGAAACGCTAATGTGGCCTTATTAGACCCCATGACCTCTGCGACCTAAAGCTGATTTTACAATTACGAAAGTACCGTCGCTAAAACGTTAGCGCGACAGTATTTCTAAACTATTTTCGTGTTTTTCGTACTATCGCGACAGTAACTGCGTTCGTGACGATGATCTTTAAATCGCGCTTACCCGATTTTACTCCGAATATAAACTTCAAGCTAAACGAAATCAAATAGAAATTGTGATTACACTTTCGACATGTGTTGCGAAATGATGAAAATACTTTTGCGAATATAATACTTTCGACGGTACTTTCGTAAATGTAAAATTGTGCATAAGAGCGGAAGCGGAGCTCGCCTTCGAGGTACCTGTAACCATGATATGTGAAGAACCCCATATTAAAGTGCAAAGGAAAGACTTCAGGAGAAAGCTCATGCCACATCTTACACTTGTAGAAGAAACACAGTGGTGTTCCAGCACACAACTATACAGAAGAATAGACATCTGACGCACCCGTCACGGACATTATTATTCAAATACACTAGCAAAGTATATATACCGTTACGGCACTATCCCTAAATCGGACGACCGGAGATCTACACAAGCATATTCACATTTGATTATTAAAACATCCCAACTAAAAGCAAGTTGGAGCACCTGTTGGTACGCGGTAACTGACGTTGTTGAGAACTGTAATGTCTAGTAGAAATAGTACCAACCCTCTCCACAAAAAGGTGTCGTACATACGTAACCAATGTATTAGAGGCAATCTAACCAGTTACTCCCTAACTCCGTAGACGTTTTACATTGCCTGCTAAGCGTGGAGGAGGCACTCGTGTGGAAACAGAGATAGCATCGAAAATATCACGTAAGTTCTGTCGTGTTTCTGGACTTCCAGACGGACCATTTTCGCAGCCTGGTAATTGACAGACAGTTCAAATGATTTTACACGACGTAAAGTCGATCCGCATTAAAAATGTACGTTTAACTGTAATCAAAATTGAAGTAAAATATACATATAATGTGCTTCTTGGTATTCGGCCTAATATCGCCAACTATTCGGCCGAATACCGAATATTTGAAAAGCGGCCGAATATTCCGAATATTCGTGAGTTCTGTAGTCTTTAGTATACCATTGGGCTTCACGTAATAAAAACGCTGAACCTGCGCCTCCTGACTGTGGCTCCAATTGTTCACTTATCCTTCGAACTACAACACAACAATGAAGAACCGTCGCTTTTCAGCCGAAATAGATAAAACGGACGTACCCATTCTGAGCTCGACAGAGTTCTTCCACTTGTATCAGCGACTTACGGGCCACATAATACATTTTATGGCATAAGCAATAAAGGAAAAGGGATTCTCAGTTATAGTCATAATACAGTTGAAATATCTAGCACTGTAATGGAACTCATCAGGTATGATCGCCATTACAAGATGCCAATATTTAACAGAATTATGACGTAACATCTCCCCTATAACAGAGTACACCGAGTACCCTCGGGGGTACTTTAGCGGAGATTCGTTCGTTATTTAAAAGGAATCACGAGAGTACACTCTTCCCGACAATCGGCTTTACTTGTCTTCGGGTATTGGGCCGGGAACTGCTTGGCAACTAATATAAAAGTTGTTATCTACACGCCTCGTGGAGCACCTCTTATTTTATCGCCTGCTGCAACAATATCCGCGATAGCGACCAATAAAAGATTACGTTTCCACTGCGTGACGTCATTCTGCACACTTTGTTTGTTATTGATGGGGGGTATTCGCACAAAGTCGAAACGTGTAGCAACAAAATATGGAAATTGTAAAAATTGTGATTCTAAAATTAATCATTAGGAGTTTTCTGCCAATCAGTCTCAGTTTCCGGTCAAAACTGTATAAACATAGATACTCGTACATTAGCGAATGACGATGGTAACTTAAGTACATGAAAGGTCGTAACTATTTCGGTAAGCTGGGAAGACGTTCAACGTGGAAACTCAGACGGAAACCTTATAACTGTCTCAAGTGCTACATGACGTCATTCATCCAGCGCCGATAAACCGCCTATATAAAGGAATCGATCAAATCTAAGAATGAGATAGCAGTAATGGGACAGAGACAATGCATGTACCACGGAATCTACACAATTAATACGGAGCTACATAGAACCACATTTGGAAAACGCTTCCATTAGTCTCAAAGAGATGCTTAGTTCCACACTGATACTCAGCCGTCCCGACCCAACTTCGCCGTTTCACATGGCACCGCAGAGCCTTACAACTCACTAATTTAGGGCTATCGATTGACTCCAAGTCTAGGCTAGAGTTAGCGACGGAGTGTGGCGTGATGACGTCACCGCGGCTGGAGGAGCGTCGATCAATCTGGAGAGATGTAATGGCGACGTCTGACCCGACGGCGCCTGGCGGGCGACGCTCCCAGACGACGCAGATAAAGCGCCATAACGGCCACACTCAGCCAAAATACAGGCCCGAGGCTAAATTAAAATACTAACCCAACGCCTCAAGTTAGCCTATGAATATTAAGCCTTCGAGAAAGCCTCTGTGTCGCGCTACGGCGGGAACTATTTGATTAAGCAAATATAGCCCAAAATCGGTGCCAGTTGATTAGGCAAATATTGCCAAAAATCATGACTTACATTACCAGAGGGTAGATTATCGACCGCCTTACCATTTATTATGAGTTTAGTTTGAGCTAATAGAATTTTAAGCTGTAAATGCGCGAGTGTCACGCGAGGAGCTCATTTTGGAGACATAAAATGATATCTTAATAACGTAGGCAGGCTTTCCCACCCGACTGGGGTAGGGGAGGCCTGCGGGCGGCCGGATTGTTCCGCCTCATTACCACCAGACACCTACACCTCATTTGTATTTAAATTGGCGAAAAGAGGCCGCAACGATGCCGATGCGTGCCGATCTTACGGTACAGTGGTACCGTAAATGACTACATGTACACCATTATGGAGTGGTGGACAAATACAGTAAGCGCAGAGATAAAGTTTCGAGCGGGTCACGTTGACGCCGTCCATAATAATAGGTTCACAGCGGCGTGGCCTCCGCATACTAGTTAGTGCGTCTAAAAACCCGGCTACATGGAAATTTTCTTTTGAAATCATGTTACCAAAGAGAAGCTGATACTTTATCGGTTTGGAATTTCATTATCGAGATTGTAAAAGGGCTATTCATTGTGCGATACACGATAACCGTAGTCCGAGAACAAATCACAATAAGCAGTTTATGAGCCCGTGCACTTTGAGAAGCTTGTAATGAATATGCGAATACGGGGTTGAAACATGAATGTCGCGTATTACTGCCTCATTTTTTCCCAATAAGTCTGTTGTTAACGCTGTGTGATTTATGTGGTAATAACACACGTTGATTTACAGTTGTGAACGTGTCGATATAGATTTGTTTTATGGCTGTACAATACAGCGCTTGCACTTTAATTCTTTCTACTATTTTCACTCAATTAACTTTAATGTGACTAAATATAAAAGTGTACTTTTCTAAGCAGCGGTTTCTTCTTAATTGTGCGCATCTTTTATTAGTTATGTCTAATCACCTAGTGTACTTATATGGTACACAACGCTACAACATCAATTCGCTTCTGTGTTTCGCCATCTAAGCCGATACTGCCTATCTAATATTTACTTACTGACACAGATAATTGTTATCCATCATCCCGTCTTAGGATACTATGAAAAAACTAAATATTTATCGTAGTCTTTATACTCTGCTTAGTTGAATATCTTTAATATTGAAAAAAGAAAATTATCGACTGTAAATTGAATTAAATTTTCGTTATAAATATCCATATTTATACCTTCAGTTAAACAGTGTCTCGAGCCGTAGCACAAAATTAGGAGAACATCGCTATGCTTTGTCAAGATTACTCTCCGAACGAGGATTACGAACGCTTTACGAATCCGACCTACCCGTGTGCATTATTTACCGCTAACAAATTGACCGCTTAGTGTGCTTGTGTCCTTAGCATTGCATGTGTGTAGTAGCATTGGCTACTACCAGTACCAGCGAGGGTGCCCGGCGCCGGCGGCGTCAGCGCAGTCGGTCCGCAGTGAGTGGCGGGTCGCATGCGCGTGCGCCGCCGGCGTTGCGGCAGGTCAGGGCTCCGCGCTCCGACTGCATTCCGTGCTCCCGACGCCCGCTCCCACTAAATATAGCCTCTCGAAGTGAACGAACGGGCGAGCCAACAGCCAAACCAGGGAAACTGCACGCGCTTCGAATCATACTAAGTACCGTTTAATTTTAAAGTCTGCTGACGAATCCCGTCGTATGTTCTCTTTGACCAATAAATCGTACGGGAGCATCGTGCGCATCAACTTTTAGCGTTTGGACTTTACTTAGTCTTTATCTGTCGATTATTACAAACGAACTGCGTACGTCTAACTTGACGCGCTGTTGTTTGTACATGGAAAAACTATCACGTGCGTAATAAATGGGTGCCGACTGCAGGCTGCAAAAAGTTTCGCGGGCTACCACAGGGCGCTGCGCTGGGCCCACAAAGCGTTCTTTGTTTTTTGGAGTCACTGTCATTGGATGAGGCTCGTCCCGGCGACGCGCCTGACCGCCAGAGAGCGGGCATTTATTTGCTTATCGGACATTAATGCGCTAACCGCATGCGATAACGGAACAATGAGTGTAAACCAGCCGCTGATACCTACCCACATTAGTACACACTCTGCTCAGATACGCTTATCTCTTAGTGTCAATACTCTTTTGTATGGAGATACGGCAGTCTATTTACCCTTAATGCGTCGAACGCATTCTCCCGTGTTGAATAACCGAACCGAATGGACTCGCCCATTAGCCGGATCCGCTGCCTATTCTTTTTTATGCGTTATCTTCGTGGAGGAAAACAAATTACGAGCGATAACAATTATCAAGTGACGAATGTTTGGAATGTGTCAGTGTTACTTTCGATGTATCGCCGTTTTTGAGGTCGTGTCGTGTCACGCTTGATTTTTATTTCGCCGATCAGAGTCGAACAATGGCCGGTGTTAAATCGCCTCTGCGTTTGGTTTGGCTGTATTTGCATGAGCGACGGGACGTTCCAAGGGACGCTAGAGATTTATGGTTGCCATTTTTTCCTTTTACGAATATCTTTTCTCTTCAACATGGAACCCTCGGAAACAAATGACATGACACGTCGATTTTTTCATGGGCCTATTCGTGGTGTATTGAGTTGAGTGGGGACGACTCGCGTTTTTGCTTAATGTGATGGCACAATGCTAATTTTCTATAAGCAGCATATGGTATGTATATTATGTTATGCAGTTAAACTACATATGTAACAGCATATAGACAAGAATTTGCCTTGATTTATTTTAGAACAAGAAATTTCGTGTTGCAGATAACTCAAGTAGAGTCAACTGTACATAGTCAACTTATTGTTACCATACATTTCCTTCCGAAATTCGATATCATCAAGTTTGATTTGACAGGAGTTCCTACACTACAACAGGAAAAGGAATGACTCTCCGGCAGAAGCCGGCTCCGAAGATGTTGATGTAGTTCAATGACGAGAGCGGTATATCCATTCTCGTAACATAAATGGAAGCCCTTGTAAAAAGTACGTTCCGGTAATTTCGAACATTGAGCTATATTTTTGGACTCGACTTGAGTTCAACGTATTAAAATGTTGATTTACGGCATGACAAATTTCATATTTTTTATATTACGTTGGCAACACCGATAATAGATTGCGTCATTAGTGTTAGAATTTAAAATACATAGGTTACGTTTTTTTTAATTTCTCTATGTATACTTTCATTTTCTCATAGAAAGTGCAGAACTCGGCGCGCGCGCCCGCCGAGCTTATCAGCGCGACCTTCGCAAGAGCAGATTGATAAGAGATAACACCCATACGGGCGCACTGTTATGTATCTCAATATATATGAATCAGGTGACTGTTCTTTATTCTTTGTCTAAAAACTACAATGTAACTGACACTGGATGCAGATGCATGACCTGTTTTTTTAATAGGCCTGCACTAATTTGCACAAATTACATCTGACCTAGTTCGTAGAACATGAACGTCATGTTTAGGAAGCAACACAGGAAAATCATGCGCATCGTCATCGAGCTGCCCAATGAGCGGGCGCGGGCGGGCGCGGGCCGCGGGCGGGCGGGGGGCGACCGTGCATTTATTTTGCGCAAGAGTGCGGCGGAGTGTGGCGACGGGAAGTCAGCTGACGCCGGCTCGGGGGAGGGGCGCCGCGCTATGCAGAGACACACATATGATGCATACGACACCACCAACAATCATGTTATGATTGCGAATTCACATTCATTCCCGAAAGCCGATTCCTCGAGTCATAACAACGCAGAACGACCGCCGCCGGCGACGCGCGCCGGGCTCGCAGTCGCCCCGGCAAGCCGACACTGTTTATCAACACACTCGGCCCACCGACCGATGACACTCGAAAAATCGACGCAATTCCGAGGCGAAATCGCCAAACTTTGGCAGCCGATGCGGGCGGTGGTGATCTGCAAAACGCGGACGATCCATCGAGGGCCGTATTTCGCGAGCACCTCGAAATAGACTCGTAATGTGATGTGTGTCGACGCGTGCATGCAGCGATCGATCGCACTCACCGTGCGTTCGCCGACAGGAGTCGCGATCAGCTGAGCGGGCGCTGACGAAGACGGACGCTGGCAGGCGGCAACGCCGGGCAAGGATTCCGGAAGGTCCGGCGAGAGCTGGCACTGCACGCGCTGATCCACAAGGCGGCGACACGCCACCGATCGAGCACCGGCACGGGGCACACACACACGGACCGCGAGCGACTGCGTCGAACTTGGAGCGTCAAGCGGGGGCGAAGTGCATCGCGTTCTCGCGTGCTGGCGGCGAGAGTGTCGGCGGCCGACTGAGCGCGGGCGCCGCGGGGCTCGGGGGCCGCGCCGGCCGCGCCGCCCCGCGCCGCCCCGGCCGCCCACTTCCTCCGATGAATGACAATAATGGAAGACGTTCAACTCGCCCGCAAACCGAATAATATGAATCATTGCATTAGGGTGCAGCCCCGCCCGAGTCCGGCCCGCGAAACTCGCATCTCGCCGCGATGAATATTCATGATCGAGCCGGGAAGTTATATGCCGGTGCGAAAAGCGTAGAGCCTTCCTCTACGGCGCGGGTCGGCGGGCCGCACTCGGGGCGCAGCCTGACCGCTGCGGGCTGGTGTCGCCGCGGTCGGTACCCGGCAGCGGCGGCCGGCGCGGCGCGCAATTACAGCCGCGGCGCCGGCAGCCAGCCACGCCACTAATCTTATCTGCGCTAATCCAATCCGGCGCGATGCCCTCTCTTGTGTTTTCTTCCAATTGTGTCCAGTCAAGGTAAATTAGAGGTTCTCTCTCGGGAGCTTGCAACGTACCCCGACAGGGTTCATTGTTCTATAAGAAAATTCTCATTAAATTGAACTGCTCTTGCACATCGTACGTAACATAAGAAGGCCTTAGCTTACCTATTATTATTATTTTGTACTAAGAAAACTGTACTTATGAAACTAATGTTCCTGGAGATAAGTAGGTACTTATGTTATGATTGCACATCTTGGAGGATTGCAGTGTTTTATATTTCATCATATTTTCTATATAAAATATAAATTGCCATCGTGTGCTAACATATTGATCAATTTATTTATTTCCTACGACTCTACTTACAAAATATTGTGTCCGTTTTTACATTCTCACTTTGCTTAAATATAATATAATATTAAAGTACAATTGAAAATTTAATAAAGAATAAAAAAAAATGTAACATGCCTATTTAATGCGTGACAACCGTTTTTACATTTCATAAAATCTGTACCCAGTTAAAATGTGACTCATTAATGTATTTTCTTGCATCATTTCAAGACACGATAAGCGAGCGAGTCATCAACAAATAGGTACTTAGAAACCATTTATGAAATAACCATTCTGTTTTAATTTCTTTATGTACCTACCTAACTACAGCAATCCATTCAATAAATTATTATTGCGCTATCACTTTTGATGTCGTAAGGCGATACAAGAACAAAAGTGAACGTCACTTTTTTGTTATATTAACGATTTTCTAAGTCTACGTAGTCTTCTAAGTGAACATAACTTTTTTCATTTAAACGATTTTCTAAGCTGCCAGGATGAACTTAGGCTCTAGGGAAACTAATAAATTATCGTCTCATTTTTGGAACGCATTTATTTTTTCTACCCAACCAAAGAGACCCTCATACTGGGAATCGAGCAGAACAAAGTGCTTGCGCCGTGTCGGTCGCGATTCGGCGGAGTTTTATTTCATTCGCCAGGTCCCTAAAGTTCACCTCGTCTAGACCGGTCCGTCCCGCCTACGCCGTACAGATTTCTGCATCTTGCAACCGACCCGCCATACAAGTTATTTTATATCGGTTTTTTATCCTTTTTATCCTACAGTGCGATGCGGCGAGATATTGCCTCTGCCCATGCGCTAGCACAGTGTAGGGTCTTCACCCAGTACGCCACCTCGGTGGTGTACTTGATATAATTACCTATACGAGCTCGTCCAAATCGCAGGGCTGGCACCTGACTGATAATATTTTATAGGTCTAGTTTTTTAATGTGATTATAAGTGATATTTAATTACAATTTCGTAATTTTACTGACATCAATCAAGTCAGGATTCGAGGCTCAAGGAACCAATGGATAGGTTGGTCTAAGAAGTGTTGAAGAATCATCGGCAGCTTCTAGATATTGTGGAAATTGGGATTCAGTTTAACATGCAACCATCCTGGTCATGAGTACCGAACTACAAATAAATCGACTTTATTTTGCGGCACTCGCTTTTACATACCAAGATTTGTTGTCATGAGAACTATAGGCGCGTAGGGGTAAAGCGAAGATGACGTACTGGTGTATTCTAGACTGTGCTTATAGCGCATCGGTCGAGCCGCGAGCTTCGATCCCCGTCTCATTGCCCAAGCATTAATTTAAAATTATTGATTCCGCCCGACGTTGCGTTGCCGGAGAAAAATCTACAGAACTACCGAAGGCGAGGTCGTGGTGATATTTTTCATATTGCGAGCTATGATACGCATTTATACTTTGAGATTGGCAACGTTTTAAATAAAACAGCTAGAAGCTAGCTGGGTAGCTTGCTGAAAGTGGCTACTCTACCATTTTTAATGAAGAGTCAATAAAATAATCATCTTCATAATGTACAGGCTGTGCTCTAGCGCATGAGGGTCCGATCCGCCTTGACCATGATCCAGGATTAGGCAGATCAGGTAACCTCCATGACCGTGCTACGAGGGAAACCTGATAGTATGGATCGTCGTTACACATTCAAATTCGCCTGAATGTGCAGGTTTCATTACGATGTTTTTCCTCATCATAAGAGCATTGGTTAGTGTTTTAGTTGTTTAATGTACATAAGTTAGAAAAGACTTATTGGCGGCAGCGGGATTCGAACCCGGTACCTCTCGCTTCCGAGTTCGATAGGTACCTTTATCACAAGATCGCCGACGCTCTATTTTCAATGTAGAGTTATTTTAATGAAACTCTACAAAATATACAAGATTTTCTAAGATACATTAGAACAAAGTTCATACACTTTTGCATTTTCTAAACATTGTCCTTCGAAGTTTCGTATATAGGAAATATTCTTGACTTTAAAAGATAAAAGTTTTTCGCGTTGTATTAATAGAATAATAAAATCCCGCTCCGGCCATGTACCAATGACTGTTTTCTGAGTTATGTACATTAGTTGAATTCTAACCGATGCTCTTACGGTGAGGGAAAACATCGTGATAAACCTGCACATTCAGGCGACTGGATGTGTAACCATGATCCAATCTGGCCAGGTTCCCCTGGTAGCAGGGTCATGGAGGTCAGATGGCAGTCGCTCCACTGTAACTACCTGACCTGCCAAATCCCGGATCATGGTCAAGGCGGACCCCGGGCCCTCGTCCTCGAGACATTAACGCTAAGATGATATTTCTCCCGCAGTTAGAATTTATATAAACATTCATTCAACTATCCCTTGGATCAAAAGTACCATATGACATCCGGGAATAGTGTAGTTTTTTGTTAGTGAAAGAGTTTTCAAAGCTGGTTTCGGAGATTACCCTACCCTCAAGTTACACAAACAAACTTTTCCTCTTTATAACATTAGTATAGGTAGATATACGTATACCTTCGATAACGTATACCCATGCTAAGTTTCCCCCACTACGTTCATAATCTATTGGTTTACAAATAAGTACCTACTATAATATTATTGCCCTTACTTTGTAACACGGCGACACTTGGTGATATATACTGAACTCACCTATACATTCGCTAAACACCCCGACAGTTATGCAAAACATTTCCTAACCACCTATTTCGGTTGGGGCGCGCGATAGGACATTGTAGTTATTTACTGTCTACTCATAACATTATCTGTTACAAAATGACGTCATTACGGAGCGACGCCGTTTCCTCAACAGCGGGTGTTATCGTCATAAAGACACGAGTTCCAAAAGTTTGTTACAATTTCATGGGCTTCAAATTGCTTACACTGGTACTACATTAGTGTAATTGCTTTAGCGGCTCGCTTAGTTGGTTATCCTATCGTTTAGCCTTAGAGCGTTGAACAGCCACGTATACAAAGATGGCAACGTCCTTTTATAATCACTGTGGCCGGTTATATATTACGTAAGGGAGGCACGGAGTGGACTCTTAGCTGCGTGTGGTTTTTTTGCGGCGGCAACCGGGCGGACGAGTCACTCGGCACAAGTGGCAATCTTATCTGGTTAGCTGGACACTGCAGGTATGCACTCGCCTATCTAGTTTACATTGGAATTGCGCGATAAATCGATGCGACAGACGTTCCGAGTATGAGCTACGGGTCGCATCAAGTTTACGCTCGCTACAAATTATTCGCTATCGCCAGCCAATGTAACTTGTGTATGCAAATAGGAATGTTTTGTATATACCTACATAAATACATAGTGTAACTATATATGTACATATAAAATAGAAATACATGAACTAAGTGCATGAATCGTGACGATAAGCGCAGGTTACCGCTTTCTATCAGGTCGACGTTGTCTACTCGTCTAATTTTTTATTTATTTAAGACAGAATAATGAAAAGAAATACGGACGTCATTCTACACAACAGAAAAGTGAAGCATGCAAGGTATGGCAATTTCTTGACAGATTTTGTACCGCGCTGTCATACCCGTAACAGTGTCAAAGCACGCACACAAATTCCCATTTTATACTTTGCTCATGGTTTTAGAGAATATCCGTCCGAATCTTTTTTAGTTGTGTTTCATGCCAATGTAAAAATAATTTTCTCGTAATGTAGGTAGGTAACTAAAACGAAATCCAGCTACAGCGTACGTCTCGTCACCAAAAGTTAATCCTTGCCTTTATCTTTTAAACTATTACGATAATCGTTTTGTTATAAGTATCTACATTAATTATAAAGCAAGGTACCTGCTGCGTTACTTCACAAGTACCTACACAATTGATTACCTGCTGAAAGGGAAAGGACAAAACTCAGCCCTATGGCAGCCCGGCAACATAAAACAAAGTAAACGTGTTTACGCGCCGTCGACAAATTCACTACGCTCCATGGGGTGTCCCAGAGCTCACACGACAATGAATACTACATAGAAATGGATGAAGATACAAAGTAACTCATTTTAATCCTTGGCAGAGGACTCTGTAAGCTGCATTGAATAGGACACGACTGTGATGATTGAAACAAGGCAAACGCGAGTACAATGCAATTGTATTGTACTCGCCAATACGGCAATAGCTAACTTACAATAATACAGATGCGGAACAGAGTTTTGCAAAGAATTTCTTAGAACTCTCAAATTCTATTAAGGCATGGTCCCGAAGATAATTATGCGACAGTTGGGTGGGTAGCGTTGTAAATTATAAGACAACTATTTAAGCAGTCGTTGTAATTTGTCCCTGTCAATTTTGTGCGTTCCCTTAATTTCAATCGTTCTATATTTAGGAACCTTGTTTTTTTTATTAAAAAGTATGATCCGTTGCATTACGGTTGCTCATTTATCTTGGCTCAAAGCCGGGGGTAGCTTGCCGTTGACATACCGTTCATTTCTCAAATCTTATTACCGACTCGTACAATTTTATCGAATAATAAATCTACTTAGCGGAACATGAAACTTTTCTTTTGCTCTACTTTCATGTTACCCGAGTATTTCGATAAGAATTCTGCCTTGGATTCTACTCCGGATTAAATAAAGAGTTTCAAACAAAACGGAATAAGCTACAATAACTTCTAGTGCCTCCACATTTTGAGGGTAATAAAGGTATAAAGTTAACTCAAGAATTTAAAATATCACAGGGCATTTTGTATTTGTGTGAAATAGTAAAAATAGGCACTAATAGTTATATGGAATACCCCTCGACTACATTGGTCCTATGACATTGTTTTGAAACATTTCCTTGATTCGCGGCCAAATTTAATTGTTCCTTGATTTAGTTTACAATTCCGCAAGGAGCGGCCACCACTCGTCCTTGGTCCGGAAGCGTAGTTAACCCCGCATCACACCTCTTTGCAGGAAACTTAAATGATTAGAAGTTGCTTGGTATAAGAGCAAGGGAGAGAGATAATCTTGTGAATTTCCTGTAGAGCGCGATAACAAAACCACGAAATTGGATTTCGCGATATAATCTGGAGGTTGGTAGTGACAGGGATGTCGGGCGAAGCCGGGTTTTTTGCTGGCGACGGCCGCGCTCATTTGGCCTGCCCGACTCGTTATGTGCCGACTGCGGTGCACGGCTATGCCCATTACCGACTGGGATACAGATACAGTTACGCAACCACTAGATATTGCGATGAAATTGTGGCACTAATTGTTGATCTATATATTCACTTGAAAGTTGAAATTTCAACCTCGGGTTTTGTTGTCTGAAAGCTGACGCGATCCCTACAAACGAAGTTTGATCATCCATATTAACCAATCAAAACCAATGAAATTTTGCATACGCAATTTAGAAACCATTATTTACGTCTATGGTTTCTCAGATTTTCGTTATTAATAATAACGTTCGTTTTTACGGGATTTAAGATTTTTATTGGAATATACGGCTTTAAATTTAATTTCTATGATAATTTTTTTTTCGTTTGGAAAATTTCATCGCGAGAGCAAATTCGTACGCATAGCACGCCCCAGCGAATGCAATTAAACACGGGCATATGCAAATATACATCCGGAATGTTAGAAATTCTCGTGCACCTAATAAAATGAGAGTGAATTGTAGGTTATACTCGTGATCTACATACCACTAATAGTACTTTACCATAAACATATCTACCTACATGATATCGAGTGAAGGAAACTGACTTCAGAGAGGTAGGGCATAGCGGGTATCTCGTTCCAATTGGAGCCGCACGACTGGGGAAGTACCTCCACTGTACAGAATATCGCAGATAAATAATACTCTTTTAAATAGTATTGTGTTTCTGCCGGTGAGTAAGGTTTCCAGTACTCCATGGGGTGGGGATGTGGGGAACTGTGGCTTTGGCAGTGGAGTGGCTTGCCTTTTTGCTGCCAGAGCAACGTGTTATAGAGGTGGGCAACGCATTGGCGATACTCTTGGTGTTGCTAATGTCTATAGGCAGTGGTGACTACTTCCCATCAGGTGGCCCGCTTGCCTGTTTAAATATCGTATGTCATAAAAAAACAACCTCACAAAAGCATTCCATTTAACCAACTACAGGGTCCGTTTCTCAATGTTTTACCAATTAAGAATGCTACAAATCTACCATGAAAAGATTAACAACGATACTTTGTTACTTTAGTAACAAACTTTATTTTAGTTGCTAGGTTACATATACCAATCGGTAGAAACCCCATAAAGCCATAAACTCAACTTCTTTTTCAAGAATAATTTTCCAGCTTCAGTTCTTCATAACAATTGCCACAAATAACCCGGACCATTCGTAAAGCCAAAGTATCAGCTTAAAAACAATATGAGACGTCCGATAAGATCGCTCTTTTATGAGAATAGGACAAAATACCCACCATCAGACCGCATTCGTGTAGCAAGCGAATTCTCCGGGACAGACACGATGCTCTTATCCTTGCTAAAGGTGGCTATATCGAAGACAATCAAATGTTTCATACTTTGGAATCGTTTTAAATAAAAAAATATCAAAATTGACAACATAACAGCAATTGTAACTGGTAACACTTCGAGTGACGCACCCTGTAGTATCTTGTGTTATAGTATAGGTACATAATTTACGTTACGACTGCTTACGTCAACCTGACTCTGACGTTTCCGTCGTGCTCTAGCGTCCGTCGCTAAAATCGCTACAAAGATGTGACGCGACGCTCGCGCCGGTTGAAGCATCGACACCGTTACGCTGGATCTCGGGCCGTAAGTCAAGTGTCATGTCCTAACCCCACCATGAGTAACAGCAAGTACATTTCCGTGCAAGAGACGCGTAAACGCGGCCCTCCTCTCAGGTTTCGTGAGATATGCCGGGGGGCATTAGAGTACGAGTAGGTATCAGGTTAGGCACGCTTCATCAATTGCTAACTGTGAGTGATTCGTCTCGCTATCGGTTTTGAAAATCTGTAGGTAGATACAGACAGACAGAGCATTTCTTAAGCATGCTTCTCAAAGGCATCTATCGGAGAATACCTCCATATATGTATACGATACAAGATACGACGAATCGTAGGTAACTTAATACAAAAATATTTATTAGAGACGACACATTCGAACAATTTTCCAAGAACACAATTAGGTGCCTAATGATTCTGACATCCCTAAAATAATACCGGTAAATAATACGCGTCGAAAAAGAGTCAATTACCTGAGTATTTCTTAGAAATACAGAGCTACAACCGATAGGTGCTACACATATTGATATATTCACTTGCAGTGTTGTATCCACTGTAAATTCTCTGCGGCGTTTCCAAGAAAATATCGTCGGCGCAGTCCGTGGCGATTAAGATGATAAAAACAGATATCAATAATGACTTTAGTTTATCACTCATTATCGCCCGTTCGCCGCTCTTCGGTTTAAAGGCCGAATATCTTGATGAACAGCATCATAACGTCACGATTTCGAAACAATCCTGCCATTATTCTAACTTGCTGCCTCGTGCGCGGTAATCTGGGATAATATTCAAGGATGACTAACTTACTAAGTAGTGCGGGAACTGTGTTTTTGGACAAACGCGCTGTGAGATTTCGAATTCGACATTTTTCTTTAGCCATAAATCTGTATTTAGAATCTCGTTGAAAATTATCTCCAACATTAAATGATTGTAGAAAATTGTTGACAATAGGTTTATTGGCTTTGCAGAGATTTTGACATTTTTAATAGAGATTTGTGGCTAGAATAAATGTCGAATTCGGGATGTCACAGTCCTCGTCAAACTACTAAAATCCTAAGTAATATTATAAAACTGATATTTAATGTGTCTTTCATGATTTTCGGAATAAATAAACATAGTCCAAAGAAGGATATGCCGCTGCCGTGGGTACATAATTCAAATTGCAAAAGTTAAACTGTAATGCCGACATTACGAAATTATCAAGTCCGATCAACCATGAACGGTCCAGCAGACCGCCTAGCTAGTTCGATACATTACAAGCTTGTAAATGTGTAAATTATAGTAATTTATGACAAAGTTTACGCATACGAACCGGTATTTTCAAGTGTTGGCGTGAATTGCCGTGAAGTTTTCTTTGAGATTGATGTTAAGATTGTTGTTTATTTTAAAGCTGAAGGAATTTGGTATTCAATTAATATGAGACAAGAAAATGGGACTGTTAAATTATGTCGATATAAAAGTAGAAACTCTCTGAAGAAGCGAAAGCTACACGAATACATAGTGTGCATCAAGATATAAAACACAATTTTATAATTTCATACACACATTTACGAATATCCGAAAGGTGGGCAGCAGCATCTTTCTGGGTAGATTTACATCAACTGCACTGCGATCTCCAACCCGCCTACCAAGCGTGGAGATTATGGCAATGACCTCCCCTTTCGTGGGAGAGGCCCGAAGTCCTGCAGTGGACTGTTATGGGCTGTGATGATGATGATGATTTACGAATATTTGTAAACAGAATATTCGTTATTGAAGAAATTAAAGAAATTGTGGGTTTCGAAAGTCTCTGTCTACCCGTTATGTATGCGAGTGTGAGAGTATGAATGTACCTATGAATAATAATAATAAAAAACATTGAATACTTTCCAATTTAAGGGCCAGTTGATTGGTTCCAATTGATTGGTAGTGGTTGGTTGGTTTGATTTGGTAATTTCTTATATGTTAAGTCTGCGCTGACAGACAGAGAATATGAAAACAAAAATTGAGACATACTTAATAGATAGTAGGTAGTTGCCCCTGCTGAAGCATTAGCTTAAACAAGCGACAAATCTCAAATTCAGGAGTTCTGATTTTCATACTTGGGATTCAGTTACGTTTCTGCCTCTAATCTCAGCCCCAAACCCCGATACAAAGTCCAAAGACGGAGCGCCCAATTATGCAAACTCCGCTGCGTAGGTAAGCGCACTCACTCACTAAGTGTGTGCGTAAAAACTAGGCTATTACGGAATTATGTTAAGTACGCAGTTACCCGCACCCGCGGGGAGAGGGGATCCGAAGGCAAGGCAATCGTTCCGTTCTGCTCAATGGATTCCAATTATCCAAGTTGCGGTAAGGCGGCTCCCGTTTCGGGAATTATCGTTGCGCGAATAAACTTGAATATGTTACTCCGCTTAATAGCCGGCCCCATTCCGGCAAAATCTTGTAATCTCCGAAGCCATCCCTCTTTTCAGGCGCCGACAAAAGGATTGATAAGTCAGCCTTATCGCCTACCCGCCGTAAACAAACGCCCCAATATCGATGTCTTGCACCAATTTAAATGTCAACTCAAGGAATTTGTTGGTTTACAAATTACGGATAGTGAGCTAGTTCTATTGGATACGAAGTCAATATTTGTACCAAATATGTGCAGCGGTGTACAATATTGCTGTTGGTGGTGACATTACGATATTCTAATTACTATGCTATCTTATCTATGGCAGGCTAATGGGCTTGTTTTTGCTACTTTTCCTGTTAACTTTGTCAAGGAATTCAGTAAACTGATAATATAATTAGACGTGACACAACAATAACGTGTGTCAACGTAGACGTGGACGACTATATACTTATATAACTTACTTATTATACCTTCTGTATTCTTTAAATACTTATTTCGTTTAGCTATCAAAATACGGTATAAAATATACACAGAAGCCCCCGCTACAATGTCATCAACCTGCCCAAGTTGTCATAACAGATCTACATTGAAATGGCGTATTTTAAGCTTGCTCCTTTACGATACGCCTCTTCTGCTCGGAATTTAGGATTACAATAATAATTCATGAGACGTAAATAAAAATATAACTCTTATCCGGGGCCCTCCGGAACGCGAACTCCGGTAATGGCAATATCTCCCCGTCCCAGCGAAGGAGACGTCTCGCCGCACTAACGCTAATACCTAATTAAATTTTCTTTGGAGACGATATTAAAAATTACCAAGCATAAGCAATTTTGTTCTTTACGGGTCTTGTATCGTAATGGCGGCCGTCATCGCTTTCATCAATCACTGGTAGTTATAGCAAAGCAATGTTATAAGGAAAATATTCGAACTTTAAGGTCTCTTTGACGCTATAAACGGAAGTCTTCTGTTTCCGTTTCGATTTCCCGTTTCCGTTGAACAGATCTCCCGTTCGCTAAAGATTTCTACAGAGGCGAGAACTAGGATAACGCCCGCTACCGGCGAGTCCATCAATTATTACCGTAAATAAATGCAGTAGGTAGGTGCCTACACTTGAGCGGCACCCACACGGCCACCAAATGGGAAACTTGTGTACAGCCAAATTGAATAATGGCCGTGGCTACCGCATATCGTGGGATGCATCTATGACTTTCGTATTTGGGTCAACAGGACGGGCGGACAATGGCAAATCTGGCGGTTGATCGTGTATTGTCAGGTGACACGTTGACAGGGTAGCGAGGAGGGTGCGTCACGCCGAATCCAGGTCAATATCAGGGTCGGCAGCCGAGCCCGAGTGGACCTTTCCCGCTCATTCAGTTGAGGAAATTGAATCGGCGCATACGGATGTTTGAGCGCCTTACAACGATTGTGTGGAGGGCGTGATAGCTTCATAATCATAATGCGAATTCTATGTAGATATGAATGTGTCAATGATCAAGATGTACATTAATTATCGTAGCGTAAATACTGCTATTTACATTAATTACTAAAATGAAATGAGAATATAAGTAATGTTTATTACAGTATTGTGGTAGTATTAGTAGATTGTAATTTATTGTAAAAATGGCCACTCATTCACTACATATTATTAATTTAATAAAACCAGAAACTAAAAGAAAGCATAAAAGTCCCATAAAACATTGGTTAGAAATTGTAGGCTCTGGGGAAATCAGAGGCTGTTTTCTAGCCCCTGGTTTACACACAAAATGATTATGGTTTCAATTTATCGCTAACGTTATTGAATTTATACTTTCCCATAAATGTAGACAATTTAATATGCTAGTAATAAAACGCGGTTCAATTGATATTTGTACTGTGTCTCAAAAGGGACAAGTGGATTGATTTCTTAATATCAAAGTACTTAAAGGCCTTATTTTTTTACAAGTTTTTGCCCGCTACTTCGTCCGCGTGGAAATCGTTTTAGGGCAGTTTATCTTTTTCCCGAGCTACCATTTGAAATGACCTCCCTAATCTATGAAAGCTAGTACTACGGAGAGGTTATGCTGTATCTCTGGTTCTACCCAATCGAATTAGATGAAATATGGCCTACATTTTAAGTTGGACCCCAAACTACCAAACAGAAAATCCCATCAAAATCCATTCGGTGTCACTTCCATATTTCTTATAGTTTAGCTGATCTATTATGGTTCTATATCAGACGTGCAAGTTTCCAATATCAATTATACGCTTAATGATGCCCAGGCTTAATAGCTACACAACAAAAAAGTTTCATTCAAATCCGTCCACTAGTCCCGGAGATTAGCGCGTACAAACAGACAAACAAAGAGAGAGACAACAAGTTTAATAATTATATACTATTACTATTTCTATATCATTCTCTTTTTTATTAAATCTTTTCAATGTAGGTATAGACACACTTTTTTACTGTTTTATATGTAAGTATTATATTATATGTATAGATAAAAACGAGAAAGTTTTATATCCGCTCAAAAACTACGAATGAAGTAAGTACATAAAATATCTAAATAACAAGCAAACCTTTGAGTACCTGTGTTCTGATCGACAGCAGCTCAAACCGTAAATGACGGAAATTTTAATTTTGAAGAAGGTGTTTTTTTAACAAAGAAAGTAACTCCTGTACTTATTAATTAAGCAATAAAGAGTTTACATACATTCCCTACATACATACTGTATGAAAAACCAGTAAATCTGAATCGATGAACATCTGCCCGCCCCTCGGATGTTAAACGGCGAATTCGCCAGCGATAACAACAATCTAAGTTAGTAGTTGTGGGTGAACTAAAGTGTGAACTAACTAGGTATATTTATTAGGTTGGCGGGACCGCACCACTCAGTTTGCGACGACTCCGCGAGGAAAATAGTGGGCGCACTTCAAGTTGCGAACTGCTGGATTAACTTAGATGCGAGATTAAATTCAACTCTGCCTTGTAACTGTGGTCGTAGCTTGAAACGGCGCATCTTTGACTGGTATATTTTAGCCGAAAGTGTCTTCTTCTCCACTCTACAAGTTTAAAAATCTGGCCTACCTAAAGGTTTTTTTTTTCACTTAGGTGGCAAACAAGCTTACGGCCTGCCTGATGGTTCGCAGTCACCGCAGCCTATCGACGTTTACAATACTGAAGCATTATCTACGCGTTGCCGAAGCGCAGTCTGTCAAAGTGATGATAAGCTGAGTTGGCCCCAACATTGGGACAAACTAACTTAAGGCGGCATGCATGTTGCTAGCGGGTCACTTATACACCTAGGTAGGCTATGGTACCCATCCAGACCGAATTCTCAGACTTGAAATCTTTACCGTATCCGAAAAAGATAAAATATCAAGGCAGGAATATTTATGTATTTAGTTTGTTTGTAAGAATTCCGTAGATAAAGCAGGGAATTCACCAATTTCAAACATTATAGAAATTTATTTATTTAGAGACAAACTATTTACAATAAAAAATAAGCAAGAATATTTTAAAAAATTCATCCACACCGTTGTCCCCCAGAATAGTGCCCAGAAAGCTAGCTGCGTTGTCTCGATGGATAGCAACATAGTAGTAGAGGTAGGTTACTAATAAAAAAATTACTAGGTGACTAAGGGCAGTATGGTTACTTTTATGAGGAACATTTTGTTAATAAGATTCAGTCTACGAGTACACTTACGCGTCGCTTCGACGACGGTGCGCGGTGACGCGATCTCAAGGATGGCGTTTCAATGAAATATCCTTGGCACCACTAAATGACCTCACTGTTCTTAATTAAATTTACAGCTTAATTTCACTTTATCTACATTGCGAATATAAGATTTTCTTTACAATTATTGTGATTATTTGCCATTGCTGATATTTTAACGTGTGGTTGGTAGTGAGTGACAACTTATAACCACAAACTGGTGACTCTAAGTTTCAGTATCCTTCATTAAGATTTATTTATTTATTTATTAGTTCATGTCACAGTTTTACACCAGTTAAATACATATAAAATATAAGTACATAATGGTTGAAATGTCAATGACAAAACTGCAGTAAGTAGTAAGCAGCTTAACAGATGAAGATGAAAACCTAGTTGGAACCAACGCTCGCCCCTCCACCCCCGCCCCTACGAGCGCAAACGGCCTCGAAATTAAGCACGGATTACATTCACAGTCCCCGGAAAAACCCACACTGCATCCGTGCTTACACCTGAATTAAGACCGGAACACTTGCCAAAATAAAGCTTCCAACTCGTCCAACGCCGTTGTGCAATACAGTTGCAGTTTTATTGTAACATCTCAGCTTTCCGCCGCGCCGACCCGTTCATGTTTAACGGCATCTTTTTCTATTAATCGATGCATTCGAATACGAATAAGAGATGCAGTGATTGCGTTTGCTCTTTTTTCACTTATTGATAAATTGCCACGAAACAGTTTAACGTGTTAATGCAAAAAATGGAGCACATTAATAAAGCAATTTTCCGTAGCACCATATCGGTGAGCATTTCAAAGGAAAGCACGCAACATTAACATTGTTAATGATTTGCGGATCGTCGCTACTCGCGTTCGCAGAAGTAACGCCGTGGGCCGCAGGCGCATTGCGGCTTGCGGCCGATTGCAGTGCCGAACAACTGTTATTGGGCCATTACTACGCGTATGTGTATTAGAGAAATACGGCATCTCCGGAATCTCAACGGGAAATATACATAGCTTTATGAAATACTGCGCATATACTGCATACTGCGACAACAGGTCTTTTTCTGGGAATCATCATGCTACCGATCAGTTAGAGTATTGTCAAGACTAATCAAACGAGCCCAAACTCGATGGGTTTACCATGAGTAGTGTAGGAGTTCCTATGGCCACCATCCGTCTCCATTATCATTGCATTGCATTGCATTGTCACCGAACTTAAATGAGTGTGCAAAATTTCAGCTCAATCGGAAACCGGGAAATCGGATATATATCGGATTTTTTGAGTGAACGTTCAATCCGTGTAGTTATCGATGGCTACTTGTCTAATCTCCGCTGGATGGATCTGGCTGGTGGATCTTCCAGATATCCGCACGAGCCGCTTTGGCTCGACCTTTATAATGCGTACGTCTAAGGAATGGAACGCGTTGCCTGCGAGTGTGTTCCCTGATCAATATAATCTGGATGCCTTCAAGGCTAGAGTGAATAGGCTGTTACAAGACGGGCATGCTTCATCTTCGGCCGCATCGTCACTTACCAACAGGTGAGATGGCGGTCAAATGCCTGTCTTGTCTGATATAAAAAAAATGATTAAAAAACTTGCAAGATTTTATTATGAAACTAAATAAAAGCTTGTAATATGTTCTCAAATGAAAAAAAAATTGATTTAAAGCTTTTATCGCACGGAACTATACATAAAGACCATTATAAAGAGGCCAAACATGATGCAGTTATCTTATTGCGTTAATTATTTCCTATCGACTTCCGATTCCATCATTAGACCAGCCCCATGGTACCATATTTATGCATTGTCATCCAATCATAGATATATCAAATTTCAGCTCAATCGGATACCAACAAATGGTCGAAAATTTGTTTGCAAATTTTGACGAATAACCTACATACATACGAACAGTGCAAGTTAAATATAAGCTTGTAAAAAGGGTAGGGTGCCATATGCCAATGAATCGGCCATCATCGATTTATCCGAAAACGACCACAGACTCGGCTCTGTACGTCAAATGTGGCCACTAGACGACGCCCCGCCCCGCTCCCCTCTGACGAGGAAGGAAGGAAGAGGGAGCACTTTCCTCAATAGGACCTTAGCTACCAATATCGTGCCTTACAAAAAGAAGAGGAGCACAGCACGGTGGTGGCCCGAGCTACTGGGCGGCGGTCAGTCACCGGCGGGCGTTGCGTCAGCGGCGCGGGCGCACGCCGCAATTAGCTCGCACGCGAGCGCGCGCCCCGAGCCCCACAACCAACAATCAAACTTACATAAAAGGCAAATAAAGCATTCATCGAATTTCTCAAATTATTTATAATCACACTTTGTACCATGAACTTTTATGCGTATTGGGACAATAATTTTTAAGGAAATCACTTATCGAAATCACATATTAAAACTACTGCGTACAGGTCAATGTTTTTTTAATGTTAGTGTAACTTTGATTGAAAGATAGTTTACAAGGGCCAGACTCTAACCGCCGATAGATATGATGCAGTACCGTTAAAACTCGCTTTTTGCTGTTTGCTCGAGCCCGAGAGACATTCCGAACATTTTTCTTAGCGCTCGGTTCTCATTAAATTTGCATAATGACTGTTTACTTACCTAGTGAGTGCAAACTCGCCGATAAATGAATGTACGTAATACACGAGCCACCGATCTGCTGTGGTTGAGTTATTTATTCTATTTTTGAACAGCAATGTTGTAGGCGATTCGGGTTAAGTAACGGGAAAAATGAGTAACTTTTTCAAACCTATAAATATGAAGCAAAAATACATACGCTTAAAAGATAGAAATACGTAACCTTGACCTATGGTATTAATAATGATCCCCTCTACGCCGTCGCGTCTAATTATAGCGTAGCAAGTAACAGATCTTATTTGAATGAGGATTAAGTAAGTACGATGTTAACAAGAAAAATTTAAAATGCAATTTAAAGTTTGCAAAAGTTGTTTTACATTCCCTTTGGCGTGTCGGACTTCTCGGTGTTCTTCGCTGGGAGAGACAACTTGGTTACTACTCAGCTGATAGTATTCGCAAAGCTCTACTCCAATTGGATTTAGTTTAACGTTAAACCAAAATGTACGTAGCATTACGTCCTATGTATAAAATTTTCTATTTAAAATTAAGCACCTTTAAACGTTATCAGTTTATTTTAATTTGTATTATTAGTAATTAGTATTAAATTAAAAGAAACTGATACTGTATCTTTTATGTAATTGCCAACAATAGTGGTCGCGATAACAATGTTTAAAATGTTCTACTCCAAATGAAACCACTTTTAACGGATGAATCATCTATACACAGTATAAAACGAAGTCGCTTCCTATCGTCTGTCCCTATGTAATCTATGTACATATCTATATATGCATCCATGTACGGTTAGATTTTTTAAACTACGAAATTAATTTTAATGCGGTTTTCGACAATAGATAGAGTGATTCAACAGGAACATTTGTAAGTATGATAAAAAGGGGAAGTAAGTTTACGTGAACGAAGTCGCATCGGGTCTACTAGGTGGTTTTATATTTACGATTTTATCACTACATTTAGATTACAGTTATCATCTTCACAGTTAGTGAGCGTTCGTGGCCAAGTTGTTAAGGCATCCGACTCGTAAGCAAGGGGTAAGCATCCGAATTCAATCCGAAATCCTTAAAATGTCCAGGTTTGAATCCGATCAGAAAAAAGTCATTGGTATATAGCGGCTATATACCAATGACTCTTTTCTGAGTTATGTATATTAGCTGAACAATAACCGATGCTCTTACGGTGAGAGAAAACATCGTGATGAAACCTGCACACTTAGGCGACTGAATGTGTAACCATGATCCAATCTGGTCAGGTTCCCCTGGTAGCAGGGTCACGGAGGTCAGATGACAGTCGCTCCACTGTAATTACCAGATCTGCCAAATCCTGGATCATGGTCAAGGCGGACCCCGGGGCTTCGTATGTGAGAGCATAACCGCCAAGTCACACTTTCACAGTCCTGTGATGGGATCTACTTTGTACATTTTTAATCTAAGCTATTGTAATATTGATTATACTTAGAGTATATTCAGGAAAATGCAATATGTGACCGCCAGTAAATATTGTCCTTGTTTTATGGGCGACCACACGCGGCTAACAGACTTAACTTTGCATATCGCATACAAGTTGCCTTATAAAATATCTAGACGTAGGACGCCAAAATAAAATTTACTATCTTGCCCGTCTAAGATAGTAAATTTACTAACCCACGGAGAGTTTGTTGTATAAAAAGTTTGTGATAAAATTATTAAGAGACTAGTGGGCCTGGTGAAACTTCGTTCGCGCACTTACTTTACCCCACCTATAATCTGTCCAGACTGGCTTGTCTTATTTGGTTCAGGAAATTATGTATTTAAATGAATAATGTGCAGTAGTATTCGTTGAAATTTACATTCTATGTGTTTCTTGTATAATTCAAGACAATACACAATGTACGTAGCGTGATTGATACGGTAAGTCGTGATTTTGGGCATTGATTGTTCACCAAATAAGACAAACCAGTTTAAACAGATCATACCTTTTTTCTTACTTATAAACCTTCTTCTTGAATCACTCTATATATTGTTGTAACCGGCATTAAAATCCGTTGCGTAGTTTAAAAGATCTAAGCGTAAATAGATACAGACGGCGGGAAGCGACTTTGTGTAAAGATATTCCTTAATATGCATTAGAATAGGTACTTCGGCTGCTCATTATGAATCTATAAATCAAAAGAAAAATCTATCAATCACCTAATAATTAAATTAAAAAGATTCATTTATTCACGTCCGTGACACGGCTACGCAGGCCACCGGGAAACATTTTCAATTCCATAATTCGGGAAAGAGAAACACAATGAAAAAAACTCCCAATGAACTTATTCAAAACAGTTCTCGCAGTCGAGTCGAGCCTTAGAGATTACAATATCAAACGTTCTCGTAATTTTGACGCGGCAAATTATTAACAATAGGGATTCTCAAAGGCGGTGGGTATTTTTGAGGGCCGTGATTACAATGGAGGGTAGGTGTATTGAGGCCCTCGGGTGCAGGGCGCTCGTCTCGAGGGCCAATACTCGATCGGGAATCCCGGCTTGCTTCGTAGCCGCACCGAGCACTGCGCCAACTAATGCTGAACTAGGTATACATAGGGCAAACTTTAATCAAACACTCATTTGTGAGCGTAAAGATCTTGGGTCTGCTCTACTAGTAGTTATAATGCTGAACCTATATCGATAGTTATTTCATTAAGTTCCGATGTCGGCGGTAAATATCCATATCAATTATAGTTAGGCGCTACGCAGTCCTAATTGGCAACGGTCGTGCGACAATGGTTGTACGACGGACGTCACCCGACCAAAATAGGTCTCAAAACCGCCCGTCGCACGATCATGTTCGTATGACCGTTGCCAATTGGGACAGCCCCTTAGGCCTTGTAGAGCGTCGTCTCTGTGCGCGTGTGAGTCAATTCGAAACCGAACCTATTCCAGCTGATGTGACTATTTACCTACGGCCTTGTAGATACTTTACGTCACAGTTACCCCCATATGCCGCTCCCGTACAACAGCTAGCTATTGAGTCAAGATGAGACAGATCTATGAAAACAAGGCGAAAAACTATACATCCCATAAAACCCTCCCGAGGCCGTCAGACAGCCCACATAGCTGTTATACGACGCGATACGTACGAAACCACGCCACATGCACACACGTCTATAATACTTAGACGCTTAATAATCGAAGTATGGACTTAGTACCGAGTGAATGCGAGGGTAATTGGAATTCCGACTGTCATTTACCCTGATAGTGACGATTTATTAACCGCAACACCGATAATTAATCGACGCCCTTGTTGTATTGTGCGCGGATTTACTGCCTACGAACTTTGATTAGGGATGGGAGACGTCTCCGCCATTTTGGTAGATGTCCTATATAAAATAATAAATAAATACGCTTGGACTAATTCACACAGCTTCGTCTAGCGCTAAAGTAAGCAAAGGTTGTGTTATGGGTGTTAGATAGCTGATAAATTACTTATATACCTATTTTTTTCTATTTTAAATACATACTTGTTATACATATTACACCCCTTAAAAGAAATGTATCCCAACCTTTACACAATAAACAAAAAAGAATGGCGAATGAAAATTTTCAACTAACATTTTAGTTTTCATCAACCGTTAAAGTATCATAGGAAAACAGCACTCAAAGATAAAGAACCCTAATCAATTTCCCACAGAACTTGCCTTTATACTTTCAACTAACACACCATAATATGTTCAGTACGATGCTACCAATCTTTTAAAATGCAAAAATATCGCAAATATTTACCGTACTTACAAAGAAGCACGAGTTGAAAGGCTCGAGACTGCAGTCTGTCTCGATAAAACGAAACTGTCCGCATCACTAGTCCATGCATTCCTTTTAAGCTTATCTCAAAGGCACGAGACGGCTGCAGCGCAACTTATCTAGGAAATTTATCTAAACTCTCGCCTCGGCTAGAACATATTTGGAACTCCCCAGTGACTAGCTAGCCTATAATAAGAGATGCAAAAACGAATGGCGTGCAATTTACAAGTTTCAGTACGTAAAATCAATTATTATACTTATATATAGTATAAAACAAAGTCGCATCCCGCTGTCTGTGCCTATGTATCTATGGATGCGTCGATATTTTTAACTAAGACGGATTTATTGCGGTTTCCAATAATAGATGGAGTAATTCAAGAGGAAGGTTTATAAGCAAGACAAATAGGGTAGGAAGGGTAAAATAGGTAGTAGTTAGTACCTACAGTAAAGTAGTACACGTGAACGAAGTCGCGCCGGGTCCAACAGTAACTCTATAAAAATGGTATTAGGAGGTTAAGGATGTTATTTAACTCAGAGTTTTATAACTATAGCTGAAAATGGGTTATTCTAAATATTGTGTACCTACTTACCCGCCCAAAGGAGGATAGCGGGTTCATCAAAATTACATAACGCATAATATCCGTTTTAATTAAATAAATTAACATAGTTACTATTGCTCTGTGTTAGATAGGTATCTACCTTCCTCCTATGAAATTCCAGTCGACGCAAACAGAAACGTTCTAAATAATTCTAATTACTTAATAACGAAAATAAAGCAACTTACTCGTGCGTTCAGTTTCACGAGCGTGTGGGAGAAATTATAACTTTGGTCTCAGATGCCGTATTATAGTTGGGTAAGTGAGGTATATAGGTAGTGGAGACCTTTTAGTAGCTGCGTCAAAGTGCGCTATCGCCCATATACATGGAAGAAAACATCTAAGTATGACCTAGTTGGGTGGCGCGAGAAAATTGCAAGTAATTTGGCTCAAGTAGGAGGCCGTTGAAAAGAGTCGAGTGCATGGTTCAGCGTAGACTTTTGCTTACCGAGAACGCCCCCCCCCATGACAAATACCTTAGCAGAATGCGCAGTATGACCGCTGCAATTCCAAGCGTGTGCCGCCTTTGTGTGTGGACAAAGACCAGGGACTATGAGCCATTCGAGAGCCAGCTTGGGAAACTTACGAGTAAAAGTGCCATTGGGTTGGGAGTGCGTCGCCTTTGCAATGCAGCAGCATGTATACCAATGCGTCATCGTTAAGTGTCTAGTATTTGAAACAGCTGTGCCAATAAATAAACAAATGTTAGGTACTTTTTTAAGCTGTGTGACGTAAAAGACAATGCTCTATAATACTTTTATCGCTCTGTATCGATAAGATAAAATCTAAGTACACTTATTTTACATACAAATAAATATGTATTTATTAGTATGTATGTTTGTTTATAAGTACTACTTTACTCGTTCGCATACACCTACTTTACTCCCACCTACCCTTTTTATTCCCTCAAATATGTTTGAATGAATTTGGCATTAAAATCCGATGCGTAGTTTAAAAGATCTAAGCGTACATAGATACACACGTACATATATACATAGGGACAGACGACGAAAAGCGACTTTGTTTTACACTATGTATAGATAGGTATCTACTGTGGACGTAAAAATATGACATTATCTTACTGCACTTATAACTGCTCCTCACGATTTGAGAAAGACAAGAACTTAAATTTCAATTGTACACGAGTAGTCTATACTAATCGCGTGATGCCATAGGGATAACCCCCATAGCTGACCTAGATTATACATCGACTGAGTAGTCTGAGTAGAACAGTCGGCAATCCCCTCGCACTGTGGCGCCAATGACTAAACCCATAGCCAACACAAAATAGGACCATGCCAATAACAATATGAGTCATGCGTCTAATTACTATATTGTCGGAAAAGAGGATGGTGCGCTATTGTGGCTGTATTGAATCATCAAGGATCAAGAAGTAGACCTAGTATTTTATCTTGACGACCTGAGTGATTCAGTTGGTTAACATCGCTCTGCCACGCAGAGGTCCCGGGTTCGATTCCTAGCCGAGCAGAAATTGAAATGATGAATTTTAATTTCTGTTACGGATCTGGGCGTGCGTGGTATGTGTAATAAGTATGTATTTAGAAAAAAGTATATAAGTAGTTTTCCAGTTATCATAACATAAGCTTCGTTTACTTTGGGCTAGATGGCTCTGTGTGAATTTGTCTAAGCATATATATTTATTTTATTTGTAAAATGATCCCCTATTGTAGACGTAGGTATAATCTGTGGTAAAACACTTAAAAATGTTCTATTCGTAAGTCGTAAATACAATAGGTACCTATATAAATACTGACAAAGATAATCAGTATTTGCGATAGCTTGGCCTGTCTAGGTAATTTATTCGAGGCTATTGTGGAAGAAGATAAATGTGGGTAATGACCCTGATTATATTCGGTTTAGTTTCTAGAAATGCATGATTCAAGATTAGACAATAGCCACAAATAATAAAAAAACAAGTGCCGGATACCTACACTACAATATGTTAACGAATTAACGTGGCTTGTAGAATTTGAAATACCAAAATAATATATGTCTCTCTTTAGGCTATTTCTCTCGATGCCTCTGGATCTTTAGCCTAGTACTTATCATGTCAATGAACCATAGCTAAGTGTAATGTCAGTACGGCCGAGCCAGATCACTTTACTTCTGGGAAAGGGGGGCTTATCGAGGCGCCATGTAGTCATATTGATTGCTTTACTTGTTACTTTGTTTCAAATTACGTCTATAACAATATAAATAAATAAAAATCTATCTCACACATGGCACAATATATGGCATAATACAGCATACAAGAAACAATGAGAAAGGGACAATTCTGTTGTTACTTCGTTACCTGTGCCAAAACTTGTGCTCAATATAGTACAAATAATTCCCCGGCATCAAACATTATTCGAAAACGCGGTGTTTCAGTAAACTGAGGTTATTTCGGTTATGAGCGACACAACTGACGGCCATATTTAGCACAAATTTTGTCCAATTGTGTTAACAATGCTTCCATCCAGCGTGAGTCACAAGCAATGACGTTGCACTCAATTTTAGGGGACAAAGCGTTTATACGGGCTCGGAATACACTAAGGTCACTGCGTTCTGCACAATTGTACGTGTTATGTTTTGGACACGATTAAAAAAAGTACTGTACCTATCTGCTAATGTACGTTCCAAGGCTAGGTAGGATGTTCCATCTAAAAGTGTTATCATCGCAAAATAGCAATAGCACAGAATCAACTTCAATCTGATGAAAAGTGAGGACTAATCCTCGTGCTTATAATTTCGCAGGCTCGTTTAACAATAACATAGAATACACACAGCCCAGGCTGACTCCTCGGGCTCGTCAGTCCAGAAAAATATAAAGTGAAGTATAGGTAAGTTCAATAATTTAAATTGGAATTTAACTGACCGAGCTTTAGCTCATTTTAATGTGCTCAAATAATGTGTATCTATGACATAGTATGGTATTGTAGGGTAAGAATAACCTAATTATTAAATCCATGACTTTATCTAGGCGTAAACGTCGTCTAACGATATAAGAAGTTTTGGGGTGCGACATTTTAAAAGAATATAATTCATTAATAGTCCTCTCTATTTTAAATAATTCACAAATCCAATAGTGGACAACACTGCTTACACGCCTTCGTCCAAACCGAATCGCTCCGCTCACAGTTAAAACGAAACCGGCAGGAGTTACTTAATCGTTGTTATTTTGGGCGCATTACCCGATGGTAGGGAATGGCCCCGTCGGCGCTAGGATCGATTGTCTAATGACTCAAAGACGACATGGGACTGCACTCGGGATAGATGACAAATCGCTTTTATATCCCGCCATGGCGGAGCTTTCGTTTCGGCTGCTGGAGGGCTGAGAGCCGCTGCCCGAGAATCCGGGAAACATTCTTATGGTAATCCCCTGTTACTGTGTTGCGATATTTATATATACAAGCCCTCGTGTGCGTACCGAATGCCCTTGAATGTTGTATAACATTTCTGAATGGGATGTAGGCCATGAAACATTGTAACGATTTTCCTATTCTCATATACCTACTTACGATTAATATTCATATGGATACGAAAAGGCCTCATTGTCTTATCTACCTAACCACTACGGTGTTAACAAACCTCTCTCGCTTCTTCCACATTTATCAACTTTTTCATACATTTCATTTTGCTTATATTATATTGACATCAATGGAGGCAGTTCATATCTGAATACGCAAGTAAGAGATGCTATCGTCGGTGGAACCGTCGCACGGTCTCCTTCACCGATGGGGTCAGCCGCATATTAGCGGGTTTATGTTTAAAATCCTACTAAATGTATTCTTTATGTATTTACACATCGAAATGTAATATTTATACATAAAAACACTGG
Organism: Blastobasis lacticolella; assembly: GCA_905147135.1. Taxonomy (NCBI): domain Eukaryota; kingdom Metazoa; phylum Arthropoda; class Insecta; order Lepidoptera; family Blastobasidae; genus Blastobasis; species Blastobasis lacticolella. The sequence goes on from LR990045.1 coordinate 17,789,747, forward strand.
AAAATAAGCTTTACCAACTTGTTAAATAATTTACAGGCTGTTTTCGCCGTTTCGGCGAGCGTCCGCCGTCCATAAAATGTCCATTTGAAAGGTTACTAAACGTTTGAAATTATTATTCTCTTGTAAATTGTACATCAACATATAATAGTAATGCTTAAAAACTGTTTTACCAAAAATAATAATAATCATGATTATTCGTGACTTTTATATGCAAATGTCTCATAATCGTAACAAATTGATTCAACAAAAGATTGCCAAGTCAAAAAAATATCATTATAAATGAGATTAAACAAATAACAAAGATGCATATAATATACTATTGATCATAAGTCTAATTATTATAATTTACTCAGAATGTTTAATAGAGAACTCCGGTGCAATTTGCAGAATACTTGTAAAAAAGTACTGTCAGTTTCAGATCCACCTTAGATTTCATATATTTTTACGGGAGAGTCACGAACTTGGCGAATTTTAACATAAAAATGTTTTTAAAGAGATACTTGTTATACATGTTTACATTGCACAGCAAGGCTGGAATTGTATTTAAATAAATGTGAAAGTTTTGTAAACTAATATGAATAAAACGTTGTATCCGTTAGTGACCTTACAGTAACTTATTTAAGAAACGATGGAACAAATAAACTTAAACTACACCACACGTATTCGTAAAATATTATTTATCTCGCTTGGAATTTCACTGCGAAAATTTTGTGGCAATCTTCGCCTTTTACCCATAACGCAATAAAAACTTTCAGCAAGAATAGTAAACCATGTACAATGTTGACTTTATTACATCCGAGTCCCACTACATTTTACACATCCAGTCGCTATTTGACGAAACAAAGGTGGGTAGTTGGGTACCTGCTCGAGTTCTAGGAAGCGATTAAACTGGAAAAACTTAGTTATTGTAGCGGAACTTTCTTCATTCAGTTGTAAACCTAACGTAACTTGAAAGCCGTAAGTCGTAGTATCTTCTTCAAACTAACATATATTGAAGTTAAGTAATAGTAGAGACAACAGAGTAACCCTTTTTCTATAGAGGCCAGAAATTGATGCTGTCGGTATACAAAGAGATTCTATTTTATCTAATTTGACTAGTAAATAACTTGATGCTTATCTGCAGGGCGAAACAAAACAACTTATCTATTAGTCTAGTGTAGTGTTCAAAACATTCAAATGACTCAGCACTAACAGCGTAAGATGTCAAATCTCTGAATCACAACGGCTCCAGTCAGGTAGTAAAGGAATGACGTCACCGGCGATATAGTGTTTGCTTATTAAAAAGAGATGAAGAGAAATCCTCTGAAAGGTGCGCTTTGTTTCAATCGCTATGTATTTGCAGCAAAGGACACAGCCGAGGCAGCGCGGCGTGGCCCATGCAATCGGCGCATGCAATTCAGACATGCAAGCGGAAATTGAACTTCGTTTATGTCACGCCTCTAGCTCCATACACAGCCTCCCGACGAGTCACGGTGCAGTGGTAAACATTATTGATTCATATGAATACTATAATGGCACTTGGAATAATGGGTGATCTTTCCTATCTAAACATATGTGTTAAAAACCAAGGAATTCCGTGAATTCCAACTAATATTCATACTTGTTGCGTATTTCAGCAATAGCTCACGAGGAAGATTTGTGTAATTTTAACGACATCAAACGTGTTGCTGGCGTATTATAAGAATTACTTTGAAAGTGAAATATAAGAACGGAATATTTCCACCCATATTCCGCACCCACGCCACGACACCGTTAAATGCCACGGAAGTATTTACTCGAAGGAATGTAAGGTAATCATTATTTTGAGACTTAATAAAAATTCAATTCAATTCATACATTTGAATTTGCCAACCCTCAAGATCGCTTCGTACAACCGCCGCTCGCTCCCGACTTGCACGCCGCGCAAGCAACAATGCAACACATGCAAGGATTCTCCAGCACAGATGCAACACAAAGTAAACGTCATTTGCAACCAGCCTTACAGCCGAGCACCGCCAGCGCACGGAACGACTCGCATTTCAGACCACTTTCTTAGAGATCCATTGGAGCTGAAATAAAAGCTGAGACAGTGACGAGTTATGCGGTTTTCTTTATGTGCCTTTCTTTACCTGCATCTACTACTGCTACGTTATTACAAGAACCCGAGTTATCGACAAACCCATTTCACGGCTCAACAACTTGTCTCGATAAAGGCAGTTAAGTAAAGGTCGCTTTCCAACTAAGGAAAATGTAAAATTGGTATTCGTATAGGTTCCTTATAGGTTTGCAAAAAGGAATTCGTGGAATTTAGTTAGGGGAACGCATTACAAACTTCCTTCAGCTAGAAACTACGGAATTCAATAAAGGGCCGAGAACGGAAAATGGGCTTTTCTATTTGGTAAAGTGAGAATTATACGTTCTCGAAAAATAAAGAAAAAAACTAGAGCGCTGTGTAAAGTAGGGATCCCTTGCTGTAACTTTCGGGAGAGAAGGGAATTACTTACAACCGACAAGGGGGAAACAAACTACAAAAACAACATCGTGTTGTGTCTGATACTACCCTTTTCATTGTTACGTCTAAGTCGGGATCAATGTATCGTCATAAGTTTATGCGATGACTAAACAGAAGTTGGTTTCGAGAACAACCCTTTCTCACCCGAGGATTTGGGTTATTACAATGAAACTGCAAATATGTGTTGGCTTAGACTACGAGTAGCGCCATTTGTGTAAACTATTTTTGTATATATTTGAATACATACTCGTAACTACTAGGCACAGAATGATCTAGTTCGACCGAAACACGAATTGATGAAAAATGTTAGACCCGAAACAAAGCTTTTTAAAAATAACTGTGGCTACGTAATACCGGAAAAAAGTTCGATTCGAATGGCAATATAAAGAGAGGGTAGGGTGGGAGTAAAATCTCGGAAAAACTCGGTGCAAACTCGAATTAAATGGCCGTATCTCTGGTGACAGTGGAATCCATCAGCGGTCTCGATTGAGGCGATAACCGCCGCCCCCGCGCCCGCCCCGCCCGGCAAAACTGTAATTTGATAGCGCCCTCTACCACCGCGTGACGTCGAGAATAAAATGTTTATCGAGGAACTCTTGCTCTGCGGCTCGGTTGGAATAGCCAAAAGGCAACACGTAAAGGCATGTTATTTTGTGAATAAAAGTGGGTATCGTGCAAAATTGGATACAGTTGAGGAGGTGCAGGTCTAGCAGGGAAATGTTAGGGGTTCGTGATGATGATGGTGGATAGAGTTAAGGAATAGATTAAGTATTTCTTTGGTTTCTTGTTACATAAATCTTGATTTTATTTGTATTCTACAATCCAATTCGACGTGTACGGATAACGTATGTTTCTTGTGTGACGTAAGGAAATTGACACTCGCAACCTACATCGTGTGGCAAGAATGGCAGCTAGAATACCTGTTTTGCGCTAATTTCTACTTCACTTGTCATTGCACTCTTATTTAATAGAAATTTGGAAACGCAAAAAGCACACACATAAACAATAAACATTTTAGAAATATGTATATTCTCCTTCAGGTCAGGTTTCAGTCTCGAACGATCAGCTAGATCATTGTACAATAGAATGATGTAGCTGTTGACCGTTCTAGGTACCTCATGTAGATCATACATTCAAAATATTATTACAATGAAAATTCTGTTCCATATTTATAACTTAGCAAACTTATAATTCAATGTGAACGTTTTTACCAACTTCGTTACAGTCCTAGTTGCAAACATGACTGCTAACGTACTGCGTCCGATCCTTCTTATAGCCCGTCAACTTTAAGTTGATTTTATACCTGCCTGATGGTAAGCAGTCACCGCAGCCTATGGACGTTTGCAATACCAGGCGCATGACCCCCGCGTTGCCGACCTCGTAAAATATCCCTACATCATCGAGTACAAGAAAAAATCAACTTTGTAGCGATAGTGGAGATTTTTTTATCCGACTAACCAGATCTTTTCATCCCTATATTGTCAAACTCCATGTTGTGCTCTCCTGGGAAAACCTCTCCAGGTGGTTCATTCCACAACCTTAGTGTGTTGATATTCCAATTCCAATAGTACTGCGTCTACCTCCGACAGCATTTTCTCGGATTCGGATCAGATGCAGTGCATAAACGTAATATAGGTAGGTACTCATAAACTAGTTTTCACATGTTTTATCTATAATTGTTGATATTATTACAACTTGTTTGATATAATTGTAGTAATTGCTACATCACATCTATGTCTATGTCTATGTACTCTACGTAACTGGTAATCTTGATGTTGATGTTTCGGTTGTGCTCTCGCGCGTGAGGGCCCAGGGTCCGCCTTGACCATGATCCGATCCGATCCAAGGTAAGTAATTTTAGACTAAAGAATATCCGCTTAATTCTCACAGTGGCTACTACTAAATTACGGTTCTCCGATTTGTTCCACTTCTCCCCAAGAATGCATTCACCTATACGAAAGACTGAAATGATATTTTTAAGCAACCGTTTTATATGTGTTCCAAAGCTAAAGACTATCCATGGTGACATCATAAGCGTTGCCAACTTCATATAATATATGTATAGGGAACAAGTCGTCGCGACGCTGGCGTGGGCGAGATGCGCAAAACGTATATAGGGAGTACTAATATATGGGGTCATGGAAGGAGGTGATTCGGCAATATTTTAAGATTTTTCTTTCCTTTATTTTTTTAAGCTAGGGCCTCTGTTTTTGGGGGTCAGGAGCGTTGGTGGCCGAGTAGTTAAGGTATTCGACTCGTAAGCGAGAGGTACCGGGATCCAATTCCACTGCGGCCCTGTACCAATGACTCTTTTTAGAGCTTAGTTGAGTCTGAGAACACTAACCGATGCCCCTACGGTGAAGGTAAACATGGTGCACATTCAAGCGACTGAATATGTAACCATGATCCAATCTGGTAAGGTTCACCTGGTAGCAGGGTTACGGAGGTTAGCAGATGGCAGTCGCGAGAGCATAACATTAACGCAAATATGATTTTTAGGGCTCTCGATGCCCTCCACATAATCCCCAGCGCGACATGAACAGTCTAACGCTGGTAGTAGGATTCCCACCACTAGCTACCGACCACACTTGTGCCTGGGACTGACCTTGGCCTCAGCCCTTTTGTCCCCTAATCCGGCTTACCACATCAGCACATTACTCATTGGGGTCATTTGAGATGAATTTGGCCTGCTGGGCTCAATATTCAATACTTTTAAGTAGCGGCCAATAAAATAATTAACGTTTGTTCAGCGATCGGTGGAGGACGAAGGGGGGGGGGTCACATTATCAATATAAGGGGATCCTCATATTGATAATGTGACCACTCAAACCTAAGTGCCATATCACCATCTCGAAACTGTTAAACCAGCCCTATTTTTTTAACGGAACGATTCTCCCTATCTTAGTCAATATTTAAAAAACTCAAATAACGATAGAAGGTAGTTTGTTATTTTTCAATATCATAAATCCAGTTTCCAATAATTAAGCTTGTACTCAATCTTCTTTTTAATCACAATCTCATTTTACTGCTTATTTGCGCTTCCCAATAATCACATTTCACAAGAAAAATGAAGGAAGCCAATGGCTCATTCAACACTTCCATAGATCTTATATTGAAAAAGAAAATGTTTGATTCAATCTTCTTTACGACGACGAGTGTTCCAGTGGTCAACATGACCGTCGGCCACACAGAGGGCCCGGGTTTGACCTTCGGACGAACTGAACTTAAATTTCTCTTATGAGTCTGGTGGTAATTCGTTTTGATGGTATTTGGGTTTGAGCACAACATAGAAAGGCGGGCCGTTTTTAATTTTGTGATTTATGGTAGGTAGTTAATTATTTTATTATTCTACGCAGTGATAAACGACCAGATAGCCCACCTGATGGTAAGCGGTGACTGTCGCCCTCTACGATTTATGCAATTATGTTGCAGGCAACAAAAATGCAGAACCGCAAGTGCGCTGTCACTGTGAGTACGATGTCTTATGACATGCCTGTAGTATGGAGAAGGGCATTGTTAGTGTTAGTAAAGTAGTGAAGCAATAATGGTAGTAGTGGTTCCCACGGGAACGGGTTCGGAACGTAACCAAATTTTACACAAGTCGCGGATAAACCGAGTAATGGATAAACTAACTTAATACCTACCTAAACAAAGATAAACATACACACTCATTCATTCCCGTATCCCACAAGGATAGGCAGACTTTATCTATAGTTGTGTAAGGATAGAAATAAAACAGGAATATATCGTTGCTGTCAGCAAGATGAATCGATATTACGGGATAAAGGGGCGGTTACACATGTCATGAATGGTGCCCCTTGACCTTAATTACCACATGTTCGACCATTCCATTTCTCCCGAATTACTAAGATATAGAAATTGATATTGCTGTTGTCAATACGTAATACTTTTAAATAGCAAATTCAGATTTAGGAAGGGTAGTGTAAGAGCTACTGCTGAGTATAGAAATAAATGGGAGAAGCAGGCAAGGAGAACCGACTCCAGATAATGGGAAAAGGCGCAGGGAAAGAAGAAGAAGTGTCTGTTTTACCGAAGACCGAGCGAAGACGGCTAAGAAGAGTAGGAAGGCGGACCCTGGGCTCTCGCGTGATTTGACGCCAGGACGATGATAATGCGTGTAAGTCTGTTTCGGTTTAGTAAGATAAATTATCAGATCACACACTCACATACGACCATATGAAAAGAAAACACAAACGAAAACAATTAGGCTAAACGAATTAGATTGATGAGTTGTTACACAGCAATTTAACAGTTGCTTGTATCAAGTAGACACAACAATTCGGAAGATGACGAGGTGGGAACAAATCAGGCGGATGTGTGGAGCCACACTGTACAACCACGTTTGACGTGTAGCTTTTTAATGTTCATGCTTATATACCCGACAATTCTAGTTATAACGCTATAAACATATGATTAATTTGAAACTAGGTATATATTGATGTCTAATGCGTGCGTCAGCAGTTGTTCCTCATATTTTCATAAATGATTTGATAATGAAAAGGTGTTTAAAATGTAATGAAGAATACTACTGCATTTACATGTTAATTGTTTTAATAATGAGTTACGCAAAACTTTCACACTCGAATAATTTTTCTACATTACAGAAAGTTACATTTTCCATCATTTTCGTCATACAAAACGCCAATTTCATAGGTAAGGATATAAATTTGTTAAATTTCATAAGTTCTGTAACCAATTTAAAAACATTGATTACGGGACTTCGAAATCCAACAAACGACAGCTCGTCGGAAAGGTATAGAGCTGATTTAGTCCCAACCCAATAAACCATCAATGGCCTACATCATCACCAGTTATTTCTGGACACGTAGCTCTATTGTAATATCCAAGTTCTGTCTGTAATGTCTCCCTCAGTGGCAAAGCGGGGTCCCGCAACGGACGGGGGCTTTAATCCGCATCGTCGTTATGGGGAAATAAATAAAGGCGATCGTGTTTGATTTGAGCATTAGGGGATTTAAAATTCCTTTGAAACCCCTGTATTTCAATTTCAATTTACGATTAATTAACAAGAAATCGATCATTCCACCCGCACGCTTGTGACGTTCTGTTTGGCGTAGTCGGTATATTAAATACTTGAATTATTCTTTTTGTGTACCACCAAGGTGGCAAGTTTAGGGCCTGGTAAGCAGTCACCGCTGTCTATGAACTTGCTGGTTCATTAAACTTGAAATACGCTTACCCAAAATAAGTATATCAATAAGACCTCGTATTTTTCGTCGTTGTAAATTCTGGCTAATATTTTATGTATGTCTTCATTAGAAGTGTCTATGTACGTATGTACTAAATATGTGCTGCAGCTGCTGCAGTTCAAATGTCTTTACGTCCTGTAAAAATTCTGCGTTTTTTACATATGCTCTCTCTATATCACTCATCAATGCATTAGGACTAAGCATTCAGACCTTGTATTTTTGTTTATAAAAACGCCGTTTTTGAAGCAGCTGTTGAAGTGTACACAAAAATCAATGTTTAGGTACGCATTTACATTATTTACTTATATGGGAATCCTAAACAACTGTAATACAAAATTACATAATGTTATGTATAGGGAAATATATACGTTTCGCTCTATCTCTCATAATATTTCACTGTAGTGAGCGGCTATTCTTTTCATCGGGCTGGCATTCTACCAAGCGACTTTTTATTCAACTACAGAGCTATGGGGGCGCAATCAATGCTCTACAGAAGGAAGATCGGGGCCTAAGCGCTTTTTTATTTTATTCTAGCCGACTATAATAGCACAGCCTACGATTGCTCCTGATATTTAATATTTGAATAGAACAGTTTATGGTGAGTAAATTCATATTCCTCTGCTGTCTGCTCTGCTACTTTCTCTTCGTGAGAATATTATGAAATTTATTTATTAACGAAATTACTTTATTACTGTAGTAGACCCGGCGAGACTTCGGTCGCATACACCTACTATATCTACCCTTTTCTTGCTTATAAACCTTCCTTATGAATCTATGATTTGTTTGTTGATAGTTTAAAATATCTAAGCGTATACATACATAGGGACAGACGGCGGGAAGCGACTTTGTTTTAAACTTTACTATGTATAGATGAATGTAAATGTGAGTACGGTTACAAATTTCTTACTTAAAAGCTCTGCATTTGGTCATACAAAAAACTGTTTGTAATATGGTCCTCCTCGCAGCGGACTCATTGCAAAAGCATTATACAAAGCCCGAACACGAATTCATGAATAAAAATGATTCGATTACAAACTCAGATAATTTAATTCCTTCTTCTGTTTGAATTACAAAAGGCACGTCAATGTCGCAAAAGAAAAAAGTAGGAGAGGGAAATAGGTGCCTACTTTATTTGTGTCACTGTCGCTTCTTTAATACATTTATCCGAAAGCAAGGTCAGAAAAAGGCCATCAGATATTACTGGAAGAAAAAAATGTTGCCCAAATATTATTAGAGCAAGGCTTTGTGGCGGGCTGGTAAACACATTTGTCACAATATAAACTCTGTCATCTCTTTAGACCACCTTTATTTGTGTACCCTGTGGTACCCTTTTTGGGTCAACCGAAGGTACACTAACGCGAATTACAGCCCGAAGATAGGGAAATGCTGCGTAGGTGTAGGTAGCTGTACATTATTATGAATATAATTGAAATTATATTTTGGTTACATATAGGTACAACATTAAATATCAACACAGTTAGGTATCAATTCCTTAAGGAAATGCCAATTACTAATATATTATATACATAGAATAATTTATTCAAGAAACTTATGTCTAAAATTACATTGTTAAATTTTAAAGTACCTAATTATGTTAAAATTTGTGTTTGTATTCGGATGCTTGTGAGGTGTTTGTCCCAGTTATATTTATAAATTAGTGTCTCGTGTTTATATAACGATGTTTTAATAATATTTCATTGAGTTTACCTCCTAATTATGTATTGCTTAGTGCTAACTTGCGGGCCCGGTGCGACATCGTTCCCGTGGCGTCCTATCCCTACCCTACCCTACACTACACTACCCTACCGTACACCTACTTTACTCTTTTTTTTCTTACTAAACTACGACTTAGTATTATACTATGTATAGATAGATTACATCCTAATGAATTACCAACACTAATAACGAAACTAAGTTAACAATATTTAAAGACGAAATAGCTAGGTAACTACTCCCACTCAATTTAGATTTAGGAGAATTCATTTCGTCTCTGGGGAAGCTCAATCTCAAATCAATCGACGGTCGAAGCGAAAAATCAGCAAATGATCGGGCTCAACACCCGGTTGGGCCGTCGTGTTAACATGTACAACACAGTGACCGAAAACTTTGGTAATTAATGTTTTCCCCATTAAAATTAGCGCCCCCTCCGCCCAAGTAGGGGCGACATCGGTTATCTCATAAAAAGCCAGGGGCGCCAAAGTAGCCCTGAACTTTGCCGAGACTCGGGCCCGTAACCGGAAAATGTCAGAGACAGATTGTGGAATTAAAAAAGTATTCCACCTATAAGCCGAGGGCACCCTTGCCGGCAACTTGTTGTAAACTCATAAAATTACGACGTGTCTCCCGTTTTTGAACGGACTCCGAGTAGGTATGCGCGGGTACGCACTTTACATATAGATTAAATGTCCTGTAGTCGAGAATATGCTATATTGACACAAATTAAATTCTCGAAATACATCTACACAATGTAGGTAAGAGTGGTGTAAACATCGTAACATTTTATGCCCTATTTAATTACAATTAGGTACTGACTAAAATAGAGCAAGCTAAGTTAATCCTTGCAAGCAAAATAGTGACCTGATAATACAAAACTGTAAACAAAATAAACCCTATTCCTCTTCATATTCGACGAAGCAAGCTCTCGCATCCATTTCGACGAATAATACCATAAATAAATTTAGAACTGGCCACATGAGGTAATACCAAAGAAACGCTTACAGGTACCACTGACCGTTTTTCGAATGTCCAACCCACATCGATGATAAATAAAGAATTTGCGAGCAGCCGCCATGTATTTTTGGTCCGAATTAACGTTGCGGTCAGTTTTGCGGATTCCCGTGTCACTGCGACGCTGTTTGCGACATGCCATTTATTTATAGAGGAAATTATAACATGCTTACGTACGAATACCTATAGTACGTAGTTACTGCTATATTACTATGTATTTGAAATAAAAAATATAAAGGTTTTACATCAAAGACACAAAAATACAAAAAAAAATTGAGAAACAAACACACAAAGGATTTACAATTATTATAGTGACCATAGACCGTTCCCGTCGGTGTTGCGACAGCCAGTGTAAAAGCAACCCTCTCAGCATAATGCTGTGAGCTATGCACAATGACTTCTTAACATTGTTGCTTACATCTTGTATATTTGTCCCGGTTGTGCTCATGCGTGCGAGGGCCCGGGCTCCGTCTCCAGGCGACGGTCAACCATGATCCAGAATTTGGTACAGGTAATTACTGTGGAGCGACTGCCATCTGACCTCCATGACCCTGCTACCAGAGGAATCTGACCAGATTGCATCATGGTTACACATTAAGTCGCAAGAATGTGCAGGTTTCATTACCATTTTAGCCTTACAGTAATAGCAATAGTATAGTAATAGCATCGGTTAATATTCAACTAATGTTCTCAACTTAGAAAAGAGTCATAGGTACATGGCAGCATTCGGGTTCGAACCTGGTACCTTGGGTACGAGTCAGATCCCTCAACCATTAAGCCACCGACGCTCTAGCTATGAATAACTTCGTAGATAGAAATATTAATATTTACTACTATTCGAGTATGCGCTATGCGTAAAATAAATCTGGCCGAAGATAAATATACTTAGGTCGAATAAAAATATCCCTGCTTATCTTTCTTTCTCGGCGAAGTATGATTTAGATTCATGATATAGTGTTTTCTGTATAATACTTTTACCATTAGTGCTACAATAATGTTTTGTGTTAAATTGAACCCAGTGGATCAACGAAAGACTGAAATTATATTTATTGTAATTTTTTTATCCATCGATCCGTGAACTATCTCAATATTATTTAATGATGATTGAGAATGGATAACTTATTTTTAATGCAATAGGGTGGACTCGCGCGAGTGACATTGGGAACATAAAAATTTTGAAAATTCACGAAATTGTGGATTAGGTGCTATTTTGTGTCTGTCGAAAATCTTTTTACTCGAAAACCAATCGAGTGAGCTATCAAAATACAGGTCTTCAAAAGTCGATTTCAAAAATATATACCTACAACTAATAGTAAGCTATTTTTAATACCAGTCGGGGCTGTACTACTTGTTGAAAAGTCGCGAACACTTTCACTACATCTCCATCATTGTAAAACAAAATCCCACGCCGCGACTATCTGTCTGTCTGACTGTTCGACAACAAAAATGGCAACATGGTTCAATAATTAGGTACATACATCTAGTTTACCTATCGTTATAGGTCACATCTCTTTGGCTAACTGGCCGGATAACGAGAGAATGAACATTAAAAAAATTCAAATGATTGCATTGCAAAGTCTGTTGGACTTCGGTTCTTGTATTGACAAGAACCGAAGTCCAACAGACTTTTTGGATTTTCTATTTTGTATATCAGTCATAAATTCGTTTTCGTTTTCATAATATCCATCCGACATTGTGAACAACAACAAGCAGCAACATGCAGCGTGCGCACACGACTAGGATAAATTCTTATTCTTATCTTATGAGCTATTTATGCTCTACGTTTTCGAAACTGTGTTGTGAAGTTAAGCCACATTGTACGTCATGACGAGTCACTCAATCGTGGGGCTTTGAGACATATTGGATTAGACCTGACTCATTTCCGAAGGATGTCACGAGCTATGACCTAACTGGTGTTTATAAATAAGATAATTGCGTAGCTAAGGAATAATTACATGTATATAATAATATCCATGGTATTGTTAAACATATTGATTTTGCGTCTTTACGATTTGGTCATTGCACGAGTTGGACATTTTAGCTCTTGACGTGGGTAATTTTTGCAAATGTTATTTTGCGACATTGATAAATCACGATAATTTTATAGAAACTGGATGTAACATGTAGGGGTACTCAATTAAATAAAAAATAAATTAACTTAACTATCTACCATTCTAAACTAATTTTGGTTTAACGTACCTAATGTTTTAATTACATTGTCGCGGTCATTATCACCCATTATAAAGTATGCTCCAATTTCCTACCGCGTACTTTTGTTTACGAGTATCCCGAGTAGTCGTGTTTTAGTTTGGACAAAATTACGAAATCTGGTGTCCTATTATTGAAACTGCTCGCCTCGGAATGAAAAATTTAATATTTTTATGCACAACGCTGATTATTCGCAATTCTGATCCGTTCGCTTTCGGTGTTGCCAATGTAATTTGAAAAATATTGAAATTTTCATCGAAAATAAATATTATAAACAGTTTGGCCCTCTATATCAAAAAGTATTACCTAATTAAGTAATTGGTTGACTTGGATTGGAACGTCAATCTAGGGAATGTGGCAATTTCCTTCCAGTAGTAAATATGAGCCTCATCATATTAACATATTCCGTTAAGTAATTAGACTACGAAATACTATCCTTCCATAGTTGTGATAGGGAAAATCTTAAAAATTCACAAACCACTCCTTACTTACAACGTGGGAGACGTTTTATTTTATTCAGAAGACGATAAATCTGGTTTCCTCCAATATTATTATAAAAGTCAATGTCGGCTCCGAACTTGGAATCAGATCGGAAAGTTGCTGTTGCAGTTTACAAACAAAAGTTATTGCCCGGAGTACCTATAATGTTTGAAAAGCAAGAAGAACAACAACTCATGAGAACAAGAAAATAGAAATATTGTCTTTTACTAGAGTAGACAATGAGAATCAGCCACGAGTTTTGTTTAGTGACTTTTCCATTAGTACAGATGAATGACTGTGAAATTTTCACGATATCTCTTTAACCAGAGAAGATATTTGGCATAGAACACTATAATTTTGGCAGATCTGATGACATCATTCGACACCCGGGTAAACCCGCACATTTTTCATTGCGCTTGACATTTCCTTCATACCCATATAACTTAGGCATTACAAATTGGACTTTGCAAGTTCTTTTACTGGGTTTCATTGCTATAAAAATGCGTTCAGATTTTACCAACAAACCTATAAAATTGTAATTTGTTGTCCTTGCAAGTATTTTCAACATCAGATACACGATTGTGACTAGTTATCTTAAGTCCTATCTGTAAGTCAATGTACTATAAGTCCGGCTTGCACCAAATTCTTAAACGCGTTTAAGAATAATGTTTAACGTTTTTTTGTATGAAGTTTTTTGTTAAAGTATCAACTTAGTGCCTTAATGCCACCAACTTAAACCTGGTGCAAGTCGTTCTTAGCCCTGCAATCTTAAAACGCAAAACTCCTAACAAAACAGACAATTAAAATTGTCATTGATACTAACCTGGTGCGATTCTGCGACTGAATCTGAGCCCGTCTATAGTGCTTACGTATCACGGGCGCAAAATAAACAAATGCGCTGAATATAAGATACAATGGAGCGTTTACTGGGATCTCGTTAGTTAAACATGGCCGCAGGCGGTTTCAGGGCTGCCACCTGTCCGCCCGCCGTCGCCTGTCCGAAAGGACATAACGGACACGACATTTCGAAGCCTATTGTGACACGTTTTGTTATGGTATACCGGGGACGCGCTTTTTTATGGCGTATTGTATACTCGAATTAGATATCCGAGTTGAGAGTTAGAATTCAATTCGGTTATATTTATTTGTGAAATAATAAATTGTTATTTTAAGACTAAGAAATTGTTAACGCTATCAAGCTTATAAATAAAAAACATCACACAAAAAAACGTTAAACGTCATTCTTAAACGTGTTTAGGAATTTGGTGCATGCGGGGCTAAGAATAAGAACATTGATTTCGTTAAGATCTTAAAACGTCAATGTCTTCAAATGCACAAATCTTAAAATGTGAAAACACCCTTACCTTATCCCTATGTACTCTTGGGAATACCTATAACAATAATGATGTATCATTAGTTATTAATTTGAAAACGAGCCTACGATTTTAAAACATCTAAAAATCAAAAACGATCTATCACCGTAGAAATTCCAGTCACGCGATCGTAGCTACCGCTCAGTGATCAGCTCACGCATAAGGCTGCACGGCCACAGCTGTGAATAAATCTCCAGTAATCCATTGGTAGCCCTGCGCCCCCACCCCCTCTAGCATCCGTCAGCGCCGCCCACGCAACCAAAAGGTGAAGGGCGAGCCATTGTAGCTGCTACCATTCAATGGGTTGCTCGCAGCATCCATTCGTTCGCGAATAAAAGTTTTAAATGTCATAGTTTAAATCTGCGGCTGCGGTTCTATTTCTTTTCACATCAAATTATACTAGGTATTCGACTGGCATATTAGGTTAAAATTATGGTTCTTTTGATAGTTAGTAATTGTCAGGTTTTTGTCATTTAGTATCGGTCATTGTAGAGAACTCAGGGGAAGGCCTATATCCAGCGGTGGGCGTCTTTTGGCTGATATGATGATGATGATGATTTGCTATCACATAACAAAGTAACTGAGCAAAATAAACATCATCATCATCATGTTACCGTTAATGTCCCGGTTATTCTCTCGTGCACGAGGGCCCAGAGTCCGGCTAGACGATGATCCAGTATTTGGCACATCAGGTAAATACAATGGAACGACTGCCATCTGACCTCTGTGACCCTGCTACCAGGAAAACCTGACCAGATTGAATCATGGTTACACATTAAGTGGCCTGAATATGCAGGTTTCATAACGATGTTTTCTCTCACCGTAACAGTATCGGTTAGTATTCACCTAACTGTGATTTTAATTTCGTGTACGAAACTCGCAAAGAATATAAGGAGCAAAATAAACCTACAGAAGCGATTGACGTCCTTACTGTAATTATAGCAAAATATCTGTTTAGATTTATCAAATACATCCGGAACACATGATAACCCGTACAGGGTAAGGGTTCACCAATAACAATTTCCACGTAAGCGAGCATAAATTTTCGCTTCCCCTATAATAAGTTATTCCGTAGTAGGGGCACAGCGCACTATCAGGAAGTACGTTACTCGGTGACGCGCGAACGCCGGACCGCTCGCCGCTGAGTTATCGAACGGTCCGCGGTACGCGGTTCGCGGTACGGCGCTAATGTGATATGGGCGCGTTGTCAACGCAGTTTAATCCGCATTAAACCGGTTTTACACTGCCACCCGTGATTCGAAATGCACCAGAAAGACGATTAGCCCGCTCGTTGATAAGACCATTAACGGATTCGGTCTCGTGTAAGCTATGCCGGCGACGAGGTGGGACAATACGTGGAACTACGCTGTCGATTTGTAGTATTTGTAGCGACCCTTCGGTCATCGTATTGAATGTAGTAAGTGCATAGGCTATGTTGTAATTCATTTCCGAATTGATTATATTTTTGTCACGTAAGAAAGTATACTCTCATCTTTTACATCGGCCCGAGGAAAGGCATATACTGCTGGACAAAGGGCTGCACCACATATATACAGGTTTGCTTTAATTCAGGAATACGTTATGCACGTTTTTAGTACTAAAAATACCTATAGTACCGTTCTCGTATATTTCTCAAAACAACAGTGTTAAAACAAATCCTATTAAACGCACTAAGTATAATTATCGGGTTACAACCGTTACAAGCGATACACGGTAATCTTACCAGGATCCACAGCAGTACCAACGCGACAGTGATCCCAGCTCTCCGTCAGTACCGTCTACCGAGGCTCGAGGTTGTCACGCGTCCTATATCATCATTCATCACGCCACCGCCAGCCCTGTGATGTATGTAATAACTACTCACATACTTACACGGTATAAGCTACAACTGTATATGAGTAGATACTGAATATCTACTGGTCACTGATGTGTTATTGCGTGGTTTATTTCAAGTAGAAATACAACAGTTTGTAGGGATATGCATAGTGTAAATCTTGAGTTGAATATCTGTACAAGTTCAAGTTTGCATTAAAAACAAGTTCTAATAAAGACCGTATAGAATAAATTTTTCATAGCTATTTTAAGATCAGCCAGAGTCCTTGTCAAGACTAATCAAACGAGCCCAAGCTTGATGGATTTATTATTTATGGTTTAAGAATGCCTACAGCCATCTTTCGTCTTTATCCAAATCCTCTTCTCTCCGCTCTGCTCATCTCCTCTATGGTGGAGTTTGAGCCTAAATGTGGGTAAAAGATATTTACCTAACTCTGTGTATAATTAACTGGTTTGCCAAAAAAATACAGGATTTAATAACTTTTCATTAAGTTGGCTTTTCCTCGTCTGGGAGTCCGTTACTTTGTAGTCTAGTTTTCCAGCTAATGCGATTATGACTTTGTTTAATCCGCAATTTAAACTACAATTTACTAAATTAAAACTCATCTTACAAAGGCCCGTTGCAATATGCTTTGATTGCAAAAACATCTGCGTATTTGTGCGAGCGGCACAAAGCGTGCAGCCTGCGCCATAACTCATACTTTGCAATTACACCCTACCTAGAAAGTAATACGATATATTAACATACATATAGATAAATTATGATCACATAATTTAAAGTCTACGAGAATCTTGATAATCCTCATTAATTGTAAACTGCTATTTTAAGTAGGTATTATTAATTGCACACATCGTGAGTAGGTGCCATCTCATAATTTATATTGGCAACTAGCGACTCGACCCGAGATGATACGAGTATTCTCGGGGTTTCTCTAAGTACCTATTGCGTGTATCATTAATATAAACCTTCTAAAAGGAATTCTTTAAATAATAGGGAAAACCGCATCAAAATCCGTTGCGTGGTTCAGGAGTCATCGTTTTATTTAGAGGGACAGATAGACATACAGACGCGGAAGGCGACTTTATTTTATACTCTGTAAGTAAGGATTATACCAACACATATTTAATATAGAAACAGGGAAAACACAGTGACGAAACCTACACATTCAGGCACTGAATGTTTACACATTAATCATTACATTAATGTAACCATAATCCAATATAATTATTTTAAATAGTATTTTGTTACTGCCGATGAGTGTGCTCTGTGGGGTGGGAACCGCGGCTTTGACAGTAGACAGGCCTAGCATTTGCCTCTTTACTGACAGAAAAACGTGTCCCTGGGTTTTAGAAGTGGCCAACGCATTGATGATTGATAGCCTTAGTGTTGGTAAAGTCCACAGGTTACGATTATCAGTTTGCATCAGATGGTCCGCTTGTCATGTCATAGTCAAGGCGGACCCAGGGCCTTCGTGCGCGAAAACACAACCGGGACATGATTTATCAGGTGGTCCGCTTGCCTTTTGTCTACCAATTAACATAAAAACATATCTGTTCAATTAATAAGTATAATGTGTGTAATTCAGAACGTTTAAGCACTGCATGTTGACAAGGACAGTCTACTTAAAAGTAGGTAGGTATAAAGGGTCATCGCACCACTCGCCACCGACATCTTCACCCCTTGGAGCCAAATAGGTCGCGAACTGTGCGGTTCCAATGGAACTTTCCATGCACACTAAGGTTGTGAAATGAACTACCTGGGTACCGATTCTAGTGTGCAATGCAGTTGTTATTATGTTGCAATGTAACTGTGATGTTACTATAACTACGTCAAGGTATCGAGTTAGTCCCAGCATCATCCCAGTTAAATTGCAGTTAAATCATTGTTCGACCTTTGACACGTTTTCGTTGACAGCATTAAAGGCAGTTTGACAACTAAGAAAGATGCAACTTAGTTATTTATTTATTGAAGTACCAACAGCCATATAAAACCATAATGCAACTTATGTACCAGAAAACGAATTGTGGAAAAGTTCGAACTCATGAAAGTTGCAATACAACATCTGTCCTTTAAATAACAATAACACGTTTGACATGCGGTGCAATTGTAATGTTACTGCAACTGAGACGATTTCCGTACCAGAATCAAAGCCCTGGAGAGGAACCATCGGGCAGGCCGCAAGCTTGTTTGCCACCTTAGTGGTACAAAAAACTTATGTTACGTCTATAGGTATGTCTTTTGCTATAGCACACAGATTTCAATACGTTTAATTAAATTATCGATGTTAAAACTTGTTACAATAGGAACTTAAATAAAATCTTACTAAAAGTTTGGTTCTACAAATACTCATTTCAAATATAGATAAATTAGTAACTACCTATAATTTGGGCGTAAATTCTGTTAACAGATATTTAGAATTAAATATTATGGCCGGTCGATTGTGTTCTTCCAAATGGAGATTGTAAACCGTTTGAAGAATTTAATTGAAATCAGCAATATCCTTTTAAAGCTAAATTACGGATTTTTGACCCATAAACAAATTGTTTGCGCTCCAAACCAATTTGTGACTGACGATTACCTAGCCAAATTGTTTTAAAGGCGTTGGCTTCTTCTTCGTACACAAATTATGTTTTGCATTACATTCTTTAAACAAAAACAATTTAATCAGTTTATATTTAGTGAGTTTCTTTGACTTATTGAATGCGCTAATGCAATCTGTAAATAGGTATAATGAAACTGTGAAAGGTCAAATTCAGTACATATTGATCTAAAGATATTTAAAAAAAATTATTGGAGGGTACTCTAAAGGACACTGAAGCAAAAACTGTTATATTTTTCATTTCGTGTATCTTAGCCGCGCATCATATCGAAACTACTGAATGAATTCAAATAAAACTTGATATGATTTTAGTTCATACTACGAGGATACATTGAATACTTTTTATCCCGAAATTCATCACGGATCCCTACTTTAAATACAATCATGAACAGATTGAAATCGATCATACCTTATGAATAAGCGTTACAAACTAAATTACCAAATGTGTACTAAACTATTTGACTAATCTAACTAGCTATTAAGCTAATGGCAATTACGCAATTTAGTAACTACAGTAGTTCCGTGCTAGATATCTGTAACTTATTAACCACCAAACAACCAATCAATTAGTAAACTGCTGGCACAAGGAAAAGTATTGTGATATGATAAAAAAGATAAGAAAATTATCAAGGTTGTGCTCTCGCGCACTAGGCCCCGGGGTCCGCCTTGACCATGATTAGGCACATCAGGTAATTACAGTGGAGCGACTGCCACCTGACCTCCGTGACCCTGCTACCAGGGGAACCTGACCAGATTGGAATATGGTTACACATCCAGTCGCCTGAATATGCAGGTTTCATCACGATGTTTTCCCTCGTCGTCGGCACCGATTAGAATTCAGCTAATTTACGTGACTCAGAAAAGAGTCTTTGATACATGGCCGCAGTGGGATTCGAAGCCGATACCTCTTTCTTACGAGTCGGATACCTTAACCAGTCTTTGAACGACCGGTTCAAAAATAACCAGCAACATATATGGGACTATTTAGCCGACCAACCAGCGTGGTTATCAGGTGGACTGGACAGCGTGATGGGTCGGTTAGTATTTTCTTTTCGTCAACGTGTGTTCACACACGGAGCATAAGATTACAATATACAACTGTAAAAATAAAAATGAATCTTCTTAGCTAATGATGATTCGTCAGAAATCACTATATGTCTAAGTGAGAATGGTCTTACGACTGTACGGTATCTCCTCTCGAGTCAATACTGACGTCGTCGGTCACGCCGCAACCACGTGCCGGAGACATTATTTATTTATAATCTGTCTCTCTATTATGTACTTATAATGCATTATTTATGGGCGGACCTTTTGTTTATGCTGCGGCGGTTTATGACCACTTCGGCGATGGAATAATACCAACTTGTTGCACACGCACAGTTCAAGCTCGCAAGTGAGGCGAACTTTGTGCTTGGGATTCGCATGACTGGACAGTTTTAATGTTCGTTAAAAATATGTACTCCATTCATTGGCTGTTGGATTCTGAAGTTATTTATTTATTTATTTATTTATACTTCATGCAAAAACAGTACATTGGCGGACTTAAAGCTAAAATAGCATTATCTACCAGTCTACCAGGAGAGATAACAGTTGACAAAAAGGTATGCGGTGCAGGAAGATTACTTACAAGTAAAGAAGTTATGTATTTCCTATTTACCTACCTGAAAACTACAAAGCGCATTTGAGAGAAATAAGTTTCCAGAAGCAGACACCATACACGTTTTTTACACTATTGACTTCGACAGAGGCAACAAAATACTGAGGTATCGAAATATTTATTTATTTATTTATTAGTTCATTTCACAGTTTAACAGCAGTTAATTACATGTAAAATATAAGTACATTATGGTTGAAATATATAGAGGATTATGGCGGAACCAGATTGGGATTGTAGCCTGAAAGAAGAACAATTTAATTTTAAGAAATTCTAACTAAATTACCTCCAATAAATACCTTTATCGCCTTCAAATCACTCGTTTTATACCTATACCTAATTGACAAATCATTACGTATATTGATGTACAGTGTCACCAACAAATCTATTCAGTGGACGACCGCGCTAGTGAGGTTAGTTGATGAACGTTTTATAAACGTCGCCGATAGTTCTGATTTTGCCTACTGAACAAATAAGTTGGTGGCACTGTACCTACAAGAGGCGCGCACACCCAAGACAACAAGAGTCAATTAGGTTCGCGCGCGCACCTCGCGGCGCCTCGCGGTTCAACACCCGCCGCGATCGGATTTTAATAAAGCTATTTATATTAGGGAATTCGAACACTATTACTATTGAGCATCTGCGGCTATTAGCCATCCATTGGTTGCTTTTGTTGACGTCTTTTGTCTTGAGTCTCCAGGCAGAAGGTAATCTTCTCAGTGTCTATTAACAAGCACACTATTAGCTTTGATACGATTTGATACGATTCAATATTTCGAGCTTAAAATCATGTTTGTATGTTTTAAAAATCACGTCGATAAGGTTAAACAGACAAAGTAAAATTTTTCCGTAGAAGATAAATTATTACTACCTGTTAAAATTATTACATTAGGCAAATAGTAAGACGACCTGAGGATCTTGATGAGTTTCCATTTCTGTTCAGGCAGGATCCGAATGTTTGTGTGTATGCTTGTCCTTGTCTTTGTATGGCACCCACGCAAGACACAGGCAGTGCTAGTGTGGGACACTGGCACCCACTACACATGCAGTTTAGGGTACTATGAGTATGGAACGTTATTTATTGCAAGCGCACTGAAAATATGCCAAAACGGAAACGTCCGACTATTATCACTGTAATTTATATTTGGCAAATTAATGACAGGCGTAGATGGAAACTTTACAGCGTAAAGTTTTTAAAATAGGGATTTTTTTAATTATTGAACTAGCCAGGCATTTGACCGCCTCCTCACCTGGTGGCTGGTCTTTTTTCTCAATTTCCATTACAGTGCATATCCACTTCTACGTGTATTTATAATGTTTGTTAATATTTAACACAATTATCGTGTATTTAATAGTTCCTGTCTAGCGATTTTTCAACAAAAAATTTACGGGGGCATGTGCCTGCATATTTTTCATCTTCTAACAAGTGGCCCCGGCGCGACTTCTTCCGCGTACACCTTTAACCTTTTTATCGTACTTATAAACCTTCGTCTAGACCCACTCTATCTATTGTTAAAAAACGCGTTAAAATCTGTTGCGTAGTTTAATAGAGCTAAGCGTACATAGATACGTAGGGACAGACGGCGGGAAGCGACTTTGGTATACCTATCATCCTCGACAAACACACATAGGTACAGTACACCCAATTACTCCTCGTCGGATATGATTTCATTACTTTCGGGAAACCCCATCGCCGGAATCAATACAACAATGCATTACAAACATGAAGAGCCTAATAAGATCCGTGATCGATTTTCACGTAATCCTTATTGTGTTCCCTGGTACTGGACAAAGGCCTTTTCGTAGTCGCGTGCAATTTCCGGCCAATTTTCTTGGTAGGCATCAAAATCGTCACGCCATATTTTTCAACACCATCGACGGCCGATAGTTTAAGCTCTTCTACAGAATTGCTATAAGAACTGAGCGCAATTTATATATGATACATGTAGAACTTTGGATTGGAAATGAATACTGAGGGTAGGGCAATAGAAGGGAGGGCGGGGTGACTATGATCGTGATCAAAGGGCCGTCCTCTGTTATTTCAATGAATGTCCCAAACCTTTTGTCATGACTCATACAGTTTGTTCTATAAATTGTTAATGACATTGAACAAGTAATAGGTTTTGTAAATATTTACAGCAACACACTTTTTTCGTTTCTGTTAAACATAGTACAGTAATACGAAATCGTTGCAGCAAATTTTCAAATTATTGGAGACAGCTCCCTTGGTGACCTTGGTTAGACCCTTTTCATTTAAACACACGCTTTTTCCATAAAATCGGCGTGTCGTGACCGTGCCGTGAGCGTGACATAGGCGTGACATGCTCCTGGCGCTGTTACTCTAATAATCTAATCCATAGCGGGTTTTGTATGTGGCACGCGCGACGGAATGTCTGATAGGTCAGCAATGCAACTCTCTACAAATCATCTCAACACATTGCACACCCTAACGTTGGGCTTCGATTTTGCGTCACATATTTATAGTTACTATTATTAAAAAGGGTTGAACCCTTAATTTACCTACAGACTACCTACACACTGATCAGGCTAGGTTGTGTCATTAAGGGCTATTTTTATATGCAACTGAACGCATAAGCACGGGCAACTGGAGTCAAACAAGCCGGCCCGAACATAAACAGTTACCTCAGCCTATCTATATGGATGTTTGCAATACCTTTAGATCCCTTTTTTTAAGTAAGTACTCTCCAGGGGAACACATCTCAAGAGAGCTCATTCCACAACCTTCGTGTGCTTGGGAGACCAATTTGGGCGACACCTTAGTGTGAGGATGAACAGCCTGTCGACGGTAAAAAGAATCAAGAACACTTAGAGACACTCACAGTAATAGGTACCCTGGTATTATCGACACTACTGTAATAAGCTATAATATATTCACAACCTATTACCGACACGTAGACAGAACCCCCAGAATTAACTCAAACAGCATTAACCTCCACTTCAAAGTACTGTTTGTCCAAAGCAACAGGCCATTGAAAGGTATTTTTACGACACAAACAGTTACCCCGCCCCAACAATAAACACGGAATTGGCAGGCGATATATGAAATGCGTTATGCACTATTATTTTCCACGCCGACAGTCCTCGGACAGAACTAGTTCACGGTTCACAGTCCGGTGGGCAACACCCAGCGCCCATCACAGGGTTGCCAGATGGCCGGGAAAGCTGGGATTGTCCCGGAACTTGATGCCTTGTGTCCCGGAATTGGCGAGGGTTTCAAGGCTTTTATTTTTGACGAAAAAAATCATTACGAGAACGATATCTAACGATTAATTTACTTTATTTGTTTATGCTTTCGTCACAGATTCATCGAAGATATTTGTAGGAGTATTTTAATTAAACTTTGAGTAGGTATATCTTTCGCTATATCTTGTTAAGATTGATGTATTGCGAATACATTTTTTTTACAAATTTTTGTCCCGGAATTCGTGCAGGCAAATCTTGTAACCCTACCCAACACCCACTGTTTCTGTTCATTTGTTGATACAGTGCGACGCGAATGGCATGAGCGCCAATTATTTTTACAATTAGCGAACTTTGCCGTGAGCATTCCAGTCGTACGATTCCTTTGATTGCTTATTGCTGTATATGTTGAAAGGTTTTACTTGTACTCTTTACGCGGTAATGGACGTAATAAATGGACGTTGCGGGATTGTGACTATTAAGTTCCCGCTTATAATTTAAACAAGATAATTAATTGAGATTATTTTTAAGTCCTTACTCACATATACTAAACATGCCAAAGACCGTGCGAGGTGGGCCAAGAATAGCAGGAAGGCGGACCCTGGGCCCTCGCGTGACATAACGCCAAGATGATGATGATGACTCACATATACAAAACAAATTGTTCAAATTGTTATGAAAAAATTAACACCAGTACCTTTAGTTTTCAAATAGGATGTAAAGCAAATTTGTAGAGAATATTATAGGTTATAATTTAGTAAAAGACCATATTCCCATAGGACGCACTGTTTTCGAAAAATTACGAAAAACCAAAAATTGGGACCTTTCGGATTTCCTCACACCAAAAGCACCCGGATACAGGTGTAGATTTTGAGTAGGTGTGTTGATTATTAGCGTATTATCTACCATTTGCCGCAGTAATCATTTCTATTATCTCTACTGCGCCATCACAGTAATTTCACGTGTCCAATAAGGTTGCGAGTTTGTAACATCTATATCGTCTAACGTCAAATCAGCGTGTCGTGTTGGAGTCTTCGATTTCCTATCCAACAACACTCAGGTCTCTAAAAATCTGATAAATAGAAATCTACAATTTCCTCATTAAAATAATAAAATATTACTGTAAATATGTCGAAACCCAAAAATGTCGGGTTCGTAGTTTGATAAAACCCTCTAAAGATTTTGTTTTCCGTAGATCCTCTGCCAGCAGCCTCCACACGGCAATATAAAACGAAAGCGATAAAAAACTACAACCGTGAAAGTATACTTTTACGACATTTTGTTTGACATATTTATTCTTTTATGTATTGTTGTGCCCCGGTTTACGTGTGTGTAAACGCATCATCGAGGGAGCTTATCGGTAAACAAGAGTGTTTGCACCTCGCCCGTGTTAAAATGGGAAACGAAAATTTTGTTTACATCGTAACGTGGCCTTTGCAATCCAGTACAGACTTTCCACTCGGCTTTTATTTATGAAGTCGCTGAAAGTGCGCCCCGTATCGAAAATTGTTTTCGTAGAGAAATGTTTATGTTGGTGTTGCTTCATACTGTAGTGTGTACGCCGGGCGAGCGACACGTTCAATGCTCATTTTTGGCAATCTCCTCTGTCTATAAATATCCGCCAAAATATAGTAAATTTCAAGCACCGAAGCAAATTCATTAACTGCCTCTGTAGGCTCACACCTCCTTGTTTCTCGACGTGAACATGAAATCTATTCGGCTCATTGATTTAATGTCACGATACCCGAGATCAGTACTGGCATCCACTATAACTGGCAATTATTGTTTGCACGGAAACCTGTCACAAATTGATATAAGTGGCATAACAGCCCGCATAACATGGCCACTACAGCAATTAAGCTTCCACCATAGTCGTAAACGCTACCTCCAATGCCCACCACATGACCGTTGTAACCTGACGTCGGTGATGTGGCCGATAAATGGTCACAGAAAGCTATTGTTTAGCAGCCTGACCGAAAGTGTAATGGGCTAAAATTACCGCTTTCCATCCAGTGGACTACACAGTCACAAAGATAGTATAAAAACAGACAGCATGGAGAAATAACAAAGAAACTACGCGCGAAACCTGGTAACGAGAACTAGTAAACAAGAACGGGTTACAGTAATACAATTCGAAATGGAACTACCTTGTAAGTACGCGTCAGTGACCTCAAGGACCAGTAGTACCACCGCGCTATATTTATGTTGATGACTACATTCTCATCACTCGATAAAGACACGTCATGTGGACGTGGTACCACTGGTTGCCGGTACCGTTACGGGTGTGGTGTGGGAGCTATTCGCACGTGGCCGGGCAAAGACCTCGAGACTAATGATAATGACCGATGGCCAAACAAACTATTGATTTTCTTTTTGAGATAATTACAGAAGTGCGCCCTTCACTATTTTACCGCTGACGGGATTGCAGTGTAGGCAGGTGTAGGAGTTTTGTATAATATTTCAAACTTATAAATAACTAGCGGACCCGACAGACGTTGTCCTGTCTACACGTCTTTAATTTGAAAATTTCAAACTTTTTTAATAAGCTAAAACATTCTGACAAAATTGTGAATCTAAACCATTCCCAGATCCCCTTGAACACACACAAAAAATTTCATCAAAATCGGTCCAGTCGTTTGAGAGAAGTTCAGTGACATACACACTCACAGAAGAATTATATATATAAAGATAACCAATATGAACTTCTTATCCAAATGTGCGCCAATCGATAACTTATATGAACTATGAAAACTGTGAAAACATAAACTGTCTTGCACTTCAAATTACCTACGAACCTTAGAATCGAGATAAATTGATTGTCACCAATCTGAGCGCAGCAGCTCAGTTATATATGTGGTTATATTTACTTACTACCCAGAAAAACAACACAAAGTGCACCGAAAATAGTTCCCTCTTCAAAGTAAATAAGCATATGAATACAGGGTCCACAATTCACAGCTAAGGCACTCACGTGACACATTGCCGAGCCGAGAAAGTTACAGCACAACTACTAAACTTTTTAAATAAATAAGACTGCTACATATTTTTTTAAGGTATTCAAAACAACACTTTGTCTAAAGAGAAGTAAAGTATGGCAAATAACCTAACCAATTCATTTCTTTAAAAACCCGTTCATATACAAGAATGTGTTGTGAATGCTATGACTTATCGTATGAGAAATGGACATATACGAGTTGTATAGTAGCAGATAAAATCAATGCGTGACTTCCAACAGTGTCAAAGTTCGGTGCCCTATCCTAAGGTCTTCGCACCGTTTCGCAAAATAGTAGTAAAGTAAGTACCTACGTATACTTTGCTTGTTTATTTTGGGTCTGAACACTCGCTACGATATGATTAATTGCGTACGATGTGACCTCTGGCACTTGGGGTGCCCCACGTGTGTTAAATTGAAGCAGGTCGTAACGTGTCGTGTTAATAGTCGAACTATTTGCTGTCGGAAAGCGCTTTGCACGTAACATTATGGCATGTTACCTACATATTGAGTAAGGGCTTCGGTGGTGTTGCCTAGTGGGTCGGACTCGTGAGCGAGATGTACCCCGTGTTCGAATTTCAACGCTGTCATGTATTTTTCGTCGACATTTCCGTTGAGTACTTTAGTTAAACACTAACCGATGCTCTTACGATGCGGAAAAAATATTATGAGGAAACGCGCATAGTCATGTCACTGAATGTGTAACCATGTTCCCCTGAGGGCTTAGTGTGAGTTAACTAAGCCCTCTGTTAACAGGGTCACAGAGGCTAGATGGCAGTCTCTCTACCGTAATTACTTCATTTGACAAATTGTATTACTATTTATTACTTATTACTACATCATACTCAGTTGTCATTACTTTTGCAGAAGTAATCTTGCGGACAGGCAAACCTATTAGCCTTGTCTTATACAGTTTTTTTATACAAGTAATGTAGCAAACAGGCGTACGGCCTCTCTGATAGTAAGCAGTAACCGCAACCAATCAATATTTGAAAACTCAAATTTAAAAAATGCAAATACTTGAAGTAAATGAAACGTTAGCGTCGCAACCGGGACCCCTTAAAGACCTCTAGCAACCAGTCAGTCCCGGGAACGACTTAACAGAGCCAAAAACCTCTCGTGCCACTTAGCAAGACTTTAAAGACACTCAAAGACGACGTCGCCGCTGCGAGCCGACGACACTTCGGTCATGTTTGTAGTCTTAATTGAGCCCAGACCGGGCCCGGCGGCTGGCTGCTCATTAACAACAACAAACAACTGGCTAAGTACGCCGTACCAGAGACGCCGACTCGGTCGCCAACTAATCGGCTTGTACACTGGAAACGGCAAAATACCGAAACGGTTTCATTCGCGACAGCACCGCGCCGCCTGCTTACCTACGAGCGTCAACAAACATTAAGCACGTCCGTGTATCTGCTCGGAACTATGAGCAAGGCGCATGTAGATACTAATGAAAAACGTGATCCTTTATCACGACGTTTTTATTCATTCCCTGCGTATCAACAGCTTTTTCTCTTTGGGGATAAGTACAACACGAGGTGCTCTTTTAAAATTGTATTACATATCAAAAATGTAGCCCGTTCTGATAATGTACATGCTAATGTACCCAACGTACAAGTGCTCGTTGGAAGCGCTACGTTTCATATGTAAAATAAGACTTACGTTTGAAAGCGGCCAAGGTTTAGATATTTGCTTAGTATTCACGGTTCTTGTATTGATCTGGTAATATGTTTGCCATTTCACAAGTTGAAATGTTTGACTTTACTAAGTAGCGAAATAGATTTATGGACGATTTCCTAACTATTCATAACGAGAATTTAATGGGTTTTATGAATATAGTGATAAAACTGTTAGACTTCAGGTAAAGCACATTTGAACTTGGTAGAACTCCAAAGCGGCACGTTGCAACACAGCTACAATGAATTCGCAATAACTGGACCGTCGTACGAGACAACAATAAAAATTGCCGCAGAAACAACCATTAAAACAAGTTATGAGCAAAAATTTATTTCCTATACAAAAGTTGCAAGTTGCGTGGGTGTGCGAACAACTGTTATGAAAGAAAATCTTTTCAATCCCCATGTAGCGTTTCCCGAAAGGTGCTATGATTTATGTGTAGCTTTCTTTTGTTGGAAGTATACGATTGAATCCTAAAAACGCAAGGATTTATGCTCATACACAATGCTCTTTGAAAAATATTTATGAACGGCAGGCTCGCGCTGATTATTTCCCTTTCGCGAGGTACCTACCGAAAATTGTACGCGTGTCGTTATGTGTGTGATATTTACTTAACACAGTATATAATCGTTTAGAATGTACCGAGATTTTGAACTTAAAATGGCGTAATGGCAGAGAATTTAATTATCTATTATTTATTGAATTTCAGTAAGCGTCAAAGCTTCGTTGGCCTAATGTCTAGCGGGTATCGAGTTCGATGCCTTTTTCTGACTTTGTTGATCACTAACCGATGCCCTTAATATGAGGGAAACATCGTGATAAAACTTGGGCGACTGACTGTGTAACCATGACCAAATCTGGTTAGGTTCCCCTGTTAACAGTGTCGCTGTACTGTAATAATTGATCTTCCAAATCCTAGATCATGATCAAGGTGGACCCCGGGCCCCGCGCGACTGCACAACCATAAAGTAAAAAGCCCCCTGAATTAGTTATCTTTTTGTGGCACAACCAAGCTGTTCAACCCCAGGCCCTCGCGCGTCTTTGTTGGGATTTTAAAGTTAAGGGGCCCCAAAAAGATATTTCGAATTGTTATTGAATTTGAGAGGTTTAAAAACATGTCAATAACCTTTGGTGTTCATAAATCTGTAATCCATTGCCACACATATTATTATAAGCAACGATACAAAATTGATTAAATCAAATCTGGATCAAAATCAAGGCGCGGCTTTGGTATATGGTATGGTATAGGTATTGTATTATTATTGGTTAAAAAAAGAATTATCTCGGCGTTGAACAGCTTGGTTGTTCTGTCGCGAGGGCCCGAGGCACGCCTTGACCATGATCCAGGATTTGGCAGATTAGGTAATTACAGTGGAGCTACTGCTATGTAACCTCCGTGGCCGTTTGATAGGAGCCCGACGTATAAACGAGAGGTACTAGGTTCGAACATGAGTGCCGCCATGTACCAATGACTCTATTCTGAGATATGTACATTAGCGTATATATGTTATAATAAAATAATACAAAACAGAAAATTCTGAAGATAAACGTGTTTTTAATATCTCAGTTACACAAAAATAACAACAGAGAGAGACATAAGTTAGGCTAGGTGCTAGGTGGGCGTTTTCACATTTCGGATCCCCCGTTTTGCTGTAAACGTTTCGAACCAGAGAGGAGAACCAACAAAACAAAAGTTGGAATTCTGCAATTAAATCTGGTAAACGGTTCCGCACCCGAAATGAAGTCTTAACCCCTAGTACCTCACGTCAACGAAACATTTACTAGGAAACATTCAGCGTTCCGCGTTCCGTTTCACGATTACTCGCGTTAAATAAAACATTAATCTGTTTTAATAGGATGTTGGCGCGCGGCGCACGGCCCGCCGTCGGGTTTAACGCATTACGCTTATTGCTTATCTGTAAATCCAGCTCAGGAGCAGCACACACCTAAAGGTGGCCATTCGTGTGAACCCAGCCGGAAGGGTCACAGTCCTTATATTAAATGATACTTGCTCGCGCGTCCCCGCTTGTTTTCTTAGCGAGATAAACGATGCTGCCAAGATTTCAACCCATGCGATAAAACGGACCGACGCACGGTCGGCAGAGAATTCCCAAAAATCACTCTACCGTGCTCCACTTCAATGTATCCGACGGTATATCCCGGCTGTCGACGAAACTCAGTGGCCTTTCACCGGGAATGTACCCAATGAAAATGTTCTGTTTCAGGTTTCGGGTCTCCTAAGATTTGTAGAGTCACCAGGGTGGCACTCGCGCTTTCGACAGTCGAATTCGACATTTTCTATGGCTACAAATCTCTATTGAAAAGTAATTTTAATCTCTATTGTAGGCAAAACTTATTCTCAACGATCTTCTCCGATCCTCTATTGTCAAATACCGTATTTAAGGACAATTTTAATACAGACATTTAGCTAGAAAAAATGTCGAATTAGAAATATCACAGCGCGAGAATATGCTTCCTGAAAATGTACTCTGATATATTACTGGAGTCATTAAAATCGAATTATAACTGTCCGATAATTGAAGTGGGTTGTTTCTCGAGGTTTATGATCAAAATTAACCATTTTGTACCTTATAATTATATAAGTATCTTCAACACTAAAAGGGTAGGTACAAGTATAACGACTATCCATTTAAAACAGACCTAATGTCAAAACCTAACCTACAAAATAAATTTCCTAGAAGACCTAACGTCAAAAGCGTCGTAACTTACAAAATAAACTTCGTGAAACTGTTGTGAACATAGTGCACCACTTTAATCGCTTTAAGGTCGCCCAGTTTTGACATTTCAGCATTGCACTTTGACCTTTTCTAATTTCGTGTTACCTGCTGCGTGTGAGTACCTAAGTAGCGGGGATGTGGGCGTTGAGTACCATTTTCCGAACGACTATTGCACCTCGCCCACGGGCCTTTATAGCTACAGCCGTACTATCTTCCGACTCCAAGCCCCTGTATTAAGGTTAAAGTTGATATTGGACGGTATTATCTTAAATATATACACGCATGTAACAGGTAGTTTGTCTGCTTTTCTTTACGTGTAGGGTATGTAGAGACGCCTGTGTTTTCCCAAGTCTCTGCATTTCTAGCTTAATTTCATTAAATGATCATCAATTTTCATAATCCATTTGGTTCCAATGAACAATTCCACCAACAGCCTATAAGGCGCTGTCCTAATTGGCAGCAGTCTTGCGACCATGGTCATACGATGGACGTCGCCCGACTAATAGGAGACCTCAAAACCGCCCGTCGCACGTCGTACGATCGCTGCCAAGCAGGACAGTGCCTAACAGTCTTTGCTGAACTTAAGCCTCTACATTCGTAAAGGGCATTTCCATAATATCCACGTTTGGCAAGCTGGTTGAAGGTTGCAGTGTTCAAAATACTCAAACAGCAGCGCTGCCTATTTTCTATTTCATGGATGGCTTAGTCGCGCTCCCGTAGGAATTTTCAAAAATCCTTTCTTAGTCGACGCAAGAGTCAAACTCATACCGGTTATAAAAAGTCTGCTTTTTAAATACCTATGTATTATTATTGTTATTGTATAGTATTTAAGTATCGTCACGAGGTGCCAATCTGCACGCGTGAAAGAAAATTTAGACATAAACATTTCAAACTTTACTTTACTTTGCAGTTTAGACCCTTAATGAGACTCATTTCCACCCCTTTTTAGGGTTGCGTAGTAAACTAATGAACCCCTAAAGTTTCGAAGTGTCCTTCTGTCTATCCGCAGCTTATATCAAAACCTATTAATTAGTAATGAAAGCTGAAATTTTGTACGGTTACCTATACATTTTAGTGACGCTGACAAAGTTATAAAATAAAATATTTTTGACATAGACAGTATTTTATTCGGATCCCCATTACATCCTTAACCTAAGGTCAGTAGAGTAAGCTATAATTATTAAAAATTACCTAAAATCAGCCTGTGATGTAACAGAAACCGAAATGGACCAGTTGCAGCACAATGCTGTGAGGGTTCATGCCTGACACAGCGCTGGTTAAAAGTAGACACTTTTAGAAGTAGTCTTATTTGTGTACCTCCCCTACAAGTAAATCGGAGGATGATTTTTTATTTCCATTCGTATAATTCATTGTGTGGGATCGCGTTGAATAGGTCTTTTGAAATCATTTAAGGTATGTGAAGAATGTTTTGGATTTATTTTTCTGTTTCCGTAATATGTAGCTTTGAAGTGTTATTTTTGTTGGGAACACGTGTCCCTCCCACTCTGACAATTAAACCATATGGGTACGTGTAAAGTATTCAACACAAGAGTGAATTAGTTTCAAGGAAAATTACACAGCCTGGTGTCCTCTTCCAGTTTTGAGCACAAATAAGAGAACAATTTATGCTAAGTGCATTTGTGACTTTGTAATTTGTATTGCAGAGTATATGTGCAAAGTTTAAACTACCTAAATCTTTCGAACGAAAAGTAAAATGTCAAACTTGCATTCTAGCAATTAGCTTCGTAGATTATTTGCATAAAGATAAGTACCATACAATCTTTAATTCCCCATTTTAATCACTAAGGTTATGAATTCATCCATTTGTAATATTATTTAAATCATATTTTAGATTAAATTAATGATTACATAAAACGATTCAATTAAATTCCTTGAACGAGTAAAACTCTGTCACTCTCTCGGGGGATGCAAGTTGAAAAATCCCTTTACAGGACTAACTTACGTTCATATATTAAATATTGGCAAAAAAAATTCGAGCTTTTAAATCCGATAGTTTCGGTTAATGTTAACCCCAACCATACTTTCCTTAATGGGTGTATTTTCAGAAAATTTAAATTTCGTTATTTGTATTGTAGAATATTTTTTACAAAGTTCAAAGAAAATCTGTATAAGGAATTAAAAATATCATACAAACTTTTTTCTCTTGTTTAACTCCTTTAGGGGATGAATTCTAAAAACATTGAACAGCTCTAGGTATTTAACTTATATTGTAGTCTTAATGGCTTTTTACGTGCGGCGACTGCATTCTGACCCGCAGAACCCATTTGGTAAAAGTCGATTCGTCAGACCCTCGCCCATCTATCAGCAAGGCAGGTTGCGAGCAGGTGAAGTTGACTTCGGCCCCTGAGATGGTGGTGGGGCCCGTGAACCCCCTTAATGGTAATAAAAGTAAAAGTTGCAAATTGTAACGTATTTATATTGTAAACTATTTGCATATTTTTCGACGGAATAAAAGTCCTAATTGGCAATGGTCGTGACCGTGGTTGTTTGACGGACTTCACCCGATCAAAATGAGACCTCAAAACCGCCTGTCGCACGACCATGATCGTACGACCATGCTCGCACGACCGTTGCCAAGACAGTGCATTTACCTCTTTTGCACCGTCTAGTTATGGGATGATTCCAAGAAAATCCTCCTTCCATTCTAGATTTTTATTTATAACGTTCAGCCTCAAGACCATAAAATCCTTATTTGATGGTCTTGAGGCTGAACTCTTCTAATTTCCACTTTCTAATAATTGTGTGACGAAATAATCTCCTTTACTGAATGAAAGTCCAGCAAAGAAAAGTCCTGCGAGTCCAGCAAAACCGGCCGGCGGGCCACGCTGGTACACATGAGTGCTCTCTGCCTCCCTCCCTCGATAGGCCGGAGGGTGCAATTATATCCTTTGCCGTAGACGCAAAAAAAAAACGTACGCAACCAGACGATGTCAAAAGTTGTTTCTACAAATATTCCCAACAGTCATTCTTATAAGTAAGCGTACTTATTCTTAAACATCACGTTATCCTCGACTGTACTCAAAAAACACAACAACAAAGTTGGCGCAAGACCTTAACGGATTGTAACATACGAAATCACGGCCTACGACTTGAGCGTAGCGTGTCTCTAACAAGTGTTTATTTACGTTTACGTAGTAGAAAACAACGCGTTGTTTTGCTATTCAACCTCTGTAAGTATCGCTAAAGATAATTAAGCAGTCCTTTCTAATGCTACGAGCATGTCAGGGAAGTGCACTCGGAGCGTAATGGAGTGCTACGCTGTCGTAGCTGCGACCATATGTTCGGACCACGCGGCTGCGGATCGATAAGCGGCGGCATGCACTCACCGTGGTCAGCTTGAAGTTTAGCTTGCGCTGAAACGTCGTCTCGAGGTGGAGCGCCATCGTACCCGCTTGCTCGTACAGTCCCGCTTAATTTAGAAACCACTATAACATGCTCCAGGGAGCCGGTACAAAGTAAATACAATTAAGGAATCGTACGTAGCAACTTCGCGTGAGAGGTCGCGTGCTTCACGCGGCCATTTTGGTCGTCTGTCACGAGGTTCCGGGTTTCCGCCGCGCGGCGCCACCGGCGGCAATCGTTACGTCTGCGCAAAAATAGCCGCCGGCCGCGAGGCGGGGGCGGTTTTCCTGCTTTGCCACCGCAGACTGCGAACCTTCATGCGACTAGTTCGCCGTCGCACTCACTCCTCCTTAGCCTTCCAGGGAGACGAGCGAAACACAAACTACCACGACATCCTTTCCAACCCTACCGGAACAGAATCAGCCAAACAAACCCACGCCGCCGTTTTCACGAGATTTTCCGCCACCAATTGATTTATGGCCAAACTTGTAATGAGATTAAAGTTACACTTCGTAACATACTGGTTTTTTATTTCAATAATATTGCCAGTTCACTTTATAAAGTTGGATTTATTACTTGCGGGGGGTTTCTTGTTACAATATCGAGTTCGGGTTCGAGTGGTTTCGTTTATAACGTACTTATGAAGTGTAGTTTTGACATATTGTGTCTTTATTAGCGAAACATAGGTACATGTAACATATACACCTACCTACCTACCTTTAGATAGGATAGCAGATACCGATATCTTTATTTATTTATTTATTTTATTTAACTGTTTATTGTACACAATAATGATATACAGAGAAATATAACAGAACAAAAGACACAACAGGATCTTCACCATAATACTTAGAGTACTACCAGTAAAGTGCACGTACAACAAAAAGGTAGGTAAAACATTCGTCTTTTCTTTCACATCAAAGTTAGTTGAAAGAGTGTTGCGTGTCGGGCGGCCAGACGCACTCGCCGACTCCGCCAAGTGCCACAATGGGAGTTGGGACGCGGGACGCGGCAATATATTTTGATTAGCGAGCCATATATTACACGACAGACATCAAAAACGAATTACTGGGCCATTACTCCTCGGTGTCGAGGCAGATACTTACTTACTCTTTACAATAAGGTGACTTCTACGGAAACTCAATTACGTAAGTGAGTTACGTATAATGAATACTGTAATCCGTTGCTGTTGGTTAAATTCCGATTCATTAGATGCCTATTTGTATAGGTAAGCTCTTACTGCACTGACACAAATAAAGCGAATAAACGTATCTGTTATGGTTATTTGAGGAAGGCCTATGGTACCTACTTAAAATTACTAACCCAAGTCCTTTTAATAATAAAAATGTAAGTGTTAAACAAGTTTATAGTTCAGCTATTCTCTATAATTTATATTAAAGATTGAACAAATCGCTTCTGGCTCAATCTCCGCGCGACACACATAATGTTTCACGAGCTATAAATTTTTATCTCGTTTCCTTCCTCCCCTTGCTTTATTCACTGCTAGATTTCCTAGTAGTGTCTAGGACTCATAAAATCCAAGTTTTAGTCGCAATTATCTCTCTCGAGTGTTGTTGGGAGTGAAATAGCTTTTGTACTCGATTACGGACCTAGCTGACAGGCATGGATGTTGCAATCACAATCAATGTTCAAGTAAAATCTTGCATTGTCAACTTCTGAGCTATGTTAAAAATTGCAGCAACACACGAGTAAGAAGAGTTTACAATTTTAATGTTTAAAACAATCGCGGTAATTATCACACATTTTAAAGGTATGTTCCGGGTTGCCTACCGCGTACCTTTGTTTCGGGCTACTCATAATCAAAGGTACGCAGTAGTTCAAATGAGTTTAAAATTGATTGAAGACAGAGATACATACACAGCTTGGTAATAAAAGTGACTATACATGTCTACTCTCATCATCAGACAATTTGTTTTTACATATATAGATACACTTTTTAGTCATCAACGTTAATTATTTGTTATGATTCAGGCCACACTTACTACTGGTACTTACGTTTGAACCACACCTTATGAAACATACCATTTACCAGCGAAATCACGTTAAACTTCGGCATTTCCTATCTTTCGGTAGGCGTTCAGTTAGTCCAAGACTTGCTAGAGTACCTCCACAACTTCGCAAGTAATGTTAGTGACGATGTGTGTCTTGTGTGTGAACAGCGAGTGTGTATGCAAACGGAAACTTAACTCTTCACTGAGTGGAATAGTACTTGCTTCAGTGAGCTCGCCTGACGAAGATAGATACTCCGCTGTACTTTTCCGCTCTGTATATGTGCAGTCAAAGAAAATGGTGCAACGCGATAAAAGCTTTATTCTTTAACACAGAGTAGAGAGTACCCATCTGAAGGAAAATGTGGCTGAGTGATTTATCAAGAAATAGCTGAAACGGCTATGTGAATTGAATTATATTTTACAAGGTACGGCAAGGAAGTTTAGAGTACCTACTACCTCAGTAGCTGTATTTTTTAGAAAAAGTTTATTTGACAAAAATACACTATGTTGTCATTTTTTCACATAATTTACATTAAGGAGAACGAAATGAGACTTGATGTGCCTACCTAGTGGGATAAAGGCAGGTAGTTGATGATAACGATGAATCCACATCTCGTTGAATACATGTGGTGACCACAAGCTTCTTTTTTTGGATTTTGCGGACCTCATGAGAGTGCGAGAGCCTGCTCCGAAATAGAAGGCCACAAAATCTAAATGTGCTCGTCTTCGAAATCGAAATTTAATGCCTACCACGGAGCTGAAAAGACAATAATCTGAAAGTGGTTCGAATTCTTCTAACCAAATGCGTGCTTTGCTGGCTAAAGCTATTGAAATGAGGACGAGCTGTCGTGATCTCACAATATCTTGCGTGAGACAGAAAATCTACAAATGGAATGCCTTATTGGTCTCAAACGGATATAACGGATATTTTGGATATTCGTTTTTCTATTGTGCAATGGTTGCCTATGAAATACCACAGTAAAATCAACTACATGGCAATAAAAAGGTATCTTTTATTAGAACGATTCAATCAATATTCAACAATAATGCGTGTCAACGAACCGCACCCCGGACAAAATAATTGGACGGGCGGGAGACGTACGAAGATAACTTCTAATTAAGTTTAATTATAATTTCTAAGAACTAACTTCCATGATTTAGATACTCGTTGTTGGTTGTCTCGTACTGTAAAATGAGCACACAGGGTTGGTCACACTAAAGATAAAACGAATACCTAGAAAGAACTTTCGCACAAATTCGTGAGTTTTTCTTCTGCACTACAACATGGGGTTCTTCAAAAGGCATATCTACAGGTACCTCAAAGGCCAATTTCCATCAAGTGGACCGCCCGTCCGTATGCCTTCCTAGGTAATAAGAATTATTACCAAAAAGTATATTGATCAATTGAATACCAATAGTCCCCTCCGACGTATACGCAGAGTCGCAAGAGTTTTGAAATAAAATAGGAACACGCAACCAGAAAGCACCGTCTATATACCCCCTACGGGTAAATTTTGCAGTGGGGCGCACGAAAACTGTAGGTATATGTACACTGGAACCTGGGGGAATAATAATGTATGTACAATTACAGACTGGCTAAATTGTATGCACGTTCAACTTAACAATTTATATTTGTTCGAATTGTTTCTACCCTCCGAGCGTGCGAAGTTGTGATAAAGTAGGCTTTTTGTAGCCGCGGTAGACGTTTCACTATTTCTGTACCGATGCGTTTTGTTTTAGTCATTTTGTGTAACATTTAGAATACACCTGGAAATGTTGTGTGGTAAAAAATAATGATTTATTTTCGGGCATACCTACATTTAATATGCGTATGTGCTCATGCCCGATGCTCATACGGTAAGGGGAAAACATCATAATGAAACCTACACATCAGGCGATTGAATGTGTAACCTTGATCCAATCTGATCAGGTTCCCCTGGTAGCAGAATCACGGAGATCAGATGGGGGTCGCTCCACTGTAATTACCTGATCTACCAACTATGGTCAAGTCGGACCCGGGCCCACATGCGCCAGAATAAAACCGGGACATTAACGCCAAGATGATTATTATGTGCACAGAGAGGAGGTCACTTGTATGTGCCTATACTGTCACCGAAAATCTAACTGACACGCCGCGAAACAGCCTTCCGTCATCCACATGGCATTATCGCCGATATGAGGTGAAGGAAAACAAAGCGTCCCCTAACGCTATCTTGATTAGTACAACGGAACACAAGTGCTTTCCAAACGGGCTGTGAAAGAACAATGCACACACTCGGCACGGCAGCCCTTCATTCTCCACAACAAATTTTCCCTCGGCGACTGTAGTTTGCTCATTTGGAAGAAATGGGAGAGCCCTCGAAGGCACCGCTCACTCTTTTGTTGGCGGCGTTTGTTCCCAGTGGCCATCGCGCTAATTGCTACGCGGCCATTGTCTCCGCGCAAATTAGACGTGAATACCTATTGGTGTCATTCGTTTTGAATTTCCACCCACGGCGAATGGCGCGTCGGCTTACCTGCCAGCGCCGAAACGATTTCTCGCACCCATACCTGTAGTTTTTATAGAGCTGACTTTTGTGTGGCAAAAAACTACGACAAGAAGTATACTGATACTCCGTCACGAATTCAATTCAAAATACACACGGGGAAGGTAATTGACCTTTTGATTTTCCAAATCTCTCCATACACTCGAGCGAAAATAGCGATGGGGCGCGAGAAAGCAGAAGCTTTCTCATTTTTCAGCAAACGAAACGAAATCACTCTCCAATATTTGGATGGGAGCCGTCAACAGCGCGACAGGACGTAAACTTAGATTGTATTGTGTGTTTGGTATTCAACAAATTCACGCGCTCCTATAAAAATTCAAATTGCGAATCGCGAACATATTTGTACCTACGAGTACGGCGCGGCAATAGAAAACTTCCAAATGTTTGGAGTGTTTATGCTCGTACGCGGGGGGAGGTGTACGTCTATTGAAAACTTCTGTTGAACACCTAATGGTAGTCGCATGCAAGTACCTACTCTTGTCGGGAACTCTTATTAATAACAGTATATGTGACTAGTTATAACTAGACAAATATGCGACTAACGAGACTTTCTATTCATAATAAATCGCCATCGTGAATGATCACCTACACTCTATATTGTAGACAGGAAGGGTCATTTTCTTAAAGATATTATTATCCAGACAATTTGCCAGACATTACAGTCTGCTGCGTCAGTTGGGTAGTAGCTACATAATATAAAAGTATTACAACCCCGTCTCGAATGTTTACAAAGTCCTCACCCGGCCTCCGGGCTACGGCTGCACAATCAAGTATCGCATCGCAGTAAATACAGAATTATATTTCGTTCGGTTTGGCTCCAGAGTGCCCTCAGGACTCGTAAATTTAATTCAACCGACTGAAAACCTTTGGCTAGTTGTAAGGGTTCCGCGATCTATAAATGAGTATTCGGAAAACAGAATTAGGAAGCCAGACCAGAAATTTTAATCGGATTTGTTATTGAAGACATTGCAGGTTCTTTTCACCAAATAATTGGTTAATTTTGCTCACAAAACAGCGAGCAAAGCTTTTATATTATAACGCAGCTGGCTAATTATTACAGTTTTAACAGAGAGCTGCAAAACGTTCTTTTTTAAAGTAAGTAAAAGAAAAATTTGCCTTTATCTCTGTGATATTGTTTTAGCGAATTGTTTGAAAAGTATAATTTATCGATTTATTCTGCCATCACGATTCTTTTCCAATGCGAGAGAAATCGTCACCATAACCTCCCTACGCCATGATTCGTTGATCTTACAATGAATCATCGTAACATCACGCGACGTCTTCCAGTTGGATTAACCCCCAAAAATCTGCGTACAAAATGACATTTACCTATTAATTAACAATAATGACCCCTGAAGCGGAGTGAGAGCAATTTACCGATTTCAGTACGTCTGAACGGATCCTTTGTTACCGGGAATGAGCTATTAGCGGCTATTCAATTATTCTTACTTTCTATTCTGCTCCTGCGCTATTAGTCGGCCTTTAGGATAACACCGACAGCGACACTTCA
The DNA here is from genome assembly GCA_905147135.1 of Blastobasis lacticolella. NCBI lineage: Eukaryota > Metazoa > Arthropoda > Insecta > Lepidoptera > Blastobasidae > Blastobasis > Blastobasis lacticolella. Next base: position 17,830,380 of record LR990045.1, read on the forward strand.
TAAATGTCGCTGTAATACAGGGATAAAATATCTGTAGGAGTTATTGCTGCTATGTATTTTGCGGTAATATCTAATGCAGCACATGGTAGCAGTAATGTTGATAATTATATAAGAGTGATACTTATAAAACTAAAAAGGTCATCTTTGGAAAATTTATCGAGATTTCTTGACCAACCTACGACGACATGATAGAGTCAGTTCATTGTTGCTAAAGATATTAATTAGAATACGTAGGTTATTTACTATTTTGAGATTATTAAGGTTGCAAGTAAAAAAATGCAGAACCGCAGGTGCGTTGTCACTGTGAGGACTAAGATGAAATGCCTTATGCCTGTAATTTTGCTAGCTACCTTCAAATTGGAACACAACAATGCAAGTGTGGTGTGAGTGGCCGTGTGGTGTCCGGCAGAGTAGAATAGCACCAACCCCTTACACTCATGGGTGTCGTACAAGGCGACTAATGTTTTCGAGGCAAAAGATCAAGAGTCTCCGTAGTCTGGAAAATGGGCAGCAGCATTTTCCGTTGTTATTTTTAAACACTGCGATCTCCAACCCGCCTGCCAAGCGTGGAGATTATGGCAATAACCTCCCCTTTCGTGGGAGAGGCCCTAAGTCCAGCAGTGGACTGTTACGGGCTGTGATGATGAATGCAAGTGTTGTTGCTTGAAATATTTCTACACACTAAATAACTTCTGGCGTCAGATGTTCAGAATGTACTTTACATGTGCAATACCCCAACTAAGCATTAAGAAATGATTTTTAGAAATTCCTGTTCGAGAGGGTACAACGAGAGTTTTAAAATAAAAAGAGAAAATATAAAAACTTGTCCGCTAGGTAGGACCAGAAGGAAAATAACAATTTTATGTGTTATAGCTGAGACGTAAGTTCAATCAAACTTTCGGATATAAAAAGACAATTTTAACCGATCAGCGAGTACCTACTAAGAAGAGGATCCAAAGCGAAGAGGAAAAACGACAAAATGAATATTTTTACAAGACGAAAATACAGGAGTATCGGAGGCGCGAACTCCGCGCCCGCGGCCCCGCGTTGTCACTGTTCGCGGGATGTCTCATAAACTTTTATAAAGGACTCAACGAGTTTTCCTCTCCACAAATCTTCCCGCTCCCTCCCGAAATGTACTCGTAAAGAAATTTGCGGCGAATGGATTTATTAATTTTATTAGCCGAATAATAAAAACTAAAGTATTTATTAATCAATTTATAGATAAAATGTACTTTTTATCCTAAAAATGGTTAATAAATATTCTTAGTCGTATTCTTTTTTGTAGCCTATCCATCGTAGCTAGAAGTCGGGGTACCGGTTTAAACAAAACTAAGTGCATGAAGTTGTCGAGCGGATTTACCGGAAGCGGATGCGTCGACAGCGGCCGTCGCTCCAGCTCACACCACGATTTCATTCATCCCCCAGTTACGCCGTTTGGATTCTGGCGAGAAACTCTACACTACGAGCCGGCCTTCGCACTGCCTGCCTCCCACTCGCACCCGCAAAACTAAAACGACATAGAGCGAAACGAGAAAACTAAATCAATACTGTCTGGAACACGCCCACCGGTTCGGATCGGCAACTGCGCTTCCTCACTGGAAATTCGATAAAATAAAACTCAGTAAAAATCATTAAATTGTGTGTAGGTGTTAGGAAATCGCGGTAAGCCTGTTTATCGCGTTTCCTGAGGTTGCGCGGCGGCGCGGGCGCGGCGGCGTGCGCTGCACGTGGCCGGGTCACGTTACAATGTTTACCTGCGACCGCCTGGCGGCCAGGTGAGCCCCCTCCCCCCTCCCCGCACTCTGCCCTCACCGGCCCTAAGCACACATGTCGACTCAACTCAATTTTAGAGGAGGCTTTCATCCTTATGCTAAACAAATTGTTTATAGTGTCGTGATGCTTAGAGATAATCTGGTCTGGGGCCCGTATTCCGCGGGCGTCGCGGTCGGCGAGCCCGCGGCCACGGTTTGCATTTTTATCAAGCATCGACGACAGCCACCAACATTTTATTTTGCGTGTTATAAATATGGAACTCGTGCTACGAACGCGCCGGATAGATACAACATTTTCATGCAAACTTTATTTTAGTCTGCATGGCTTACTTGAAGTTACGTATGGACCTAATTAGGTAATTTTAATAATCCAGCTGTGAAGAAACATCATGCAGAAACCTTATCTAAAGCAATAGTAAAATATATGTAGATGTTAAAAGGGAAAAATTCAAATTCCAATCTATTGATAATGTTGCTTGACCAAGACCTAAGACCAAGTCGCATTTTTTTGTCATGTTTAAATTGGAATATCTGAAGGTGATTAAATTCCTTACAAAAGAAGGTGTTGCCTCAACCATTATTGAAAAAGAAAGCGAGATATCTAAGTCCTCATCGCGTGCGAAGGAGCAAATAGAAAAAGATGATTTCGCGATGAACAATTAATCGCAATGACTGCGGAATTAAATATCGGCATTTTCTGCAAAAGTTGCGATAACAGTATTTGACCATGTACAGTGTGATATTTTTTGTTGTTGGGCGGATGATAATTACGAAGTCTACGAGGAATTAAGTTCACACTAGTTTGGCATTCTAGTTTGGCCGCGAGGAAACGGTGGATTAAATAGCGTGGATTATTTTTCATCTCCATAGTTTGCTACCGTGTAAGATTAATCTAAGCAATGTTGTTTGGGAAGACAGTCTGTTTATGATGACAAATTCAGTTGACCCGTAGAGAAACTCATAAAAATCACAAAACCTACGGTCTTGAGAATTCATCATGAACATCTTCACCCTTCCCTACCCTACCCCTAACCCACCCCTACCTCTAATGCGTTAAACTTAGGGTAATTTTGATACACGAATCTAATCACCTAATCAAAACAATAATGTCGTGCCTAAGGTAAAAAAGGATATAAAGTGTCTTGTGGCCATTTCCACTAAACTTGTGGCCTAAGTTCCATCTTAATTACTTTCAACCAATCAGCAAGAATCAAATTGAGATAAGAAAGATCTCAGGCAATTCCTAAGTTTAGTGAAAACGGCAATTGATCTCGCAATGAAGAAAACATGGGCTCTGATACGTCCGTGTCCGTGTACGTCCGTGATCTGTACATACCTATATTATATATACCTTCCGTCATCTGAATGTATTAGGGTTGCCAGTAACACTGGGTATGTATTAAAGTGTAATGGGATGCAATAAATCGGGGCTTCCTAATCGCGCTCAGTCAATTTAACTACCTTCTCGGTGTCGTAACGTATTCAGATCGCATACAGACCACTCAGCGAAAATTAGACATATTTAACTATTAAAATTAGTCTTTTAATGTGATTCGTGGTATAAAATTTCAAGGTACGAAACACGTGGGAGGGTCCAAAAAGTTAAAAGTCGACCCTGTAAAGAAAAACGTCACTGTAGTATATGAAGTTATATTTTTTTTTAACTAGCTGGCCCGCCGCGTCTTTCTTCGCATGTTGTCCTAGCCTATAAACCATTTTTATTCTCATAAATCACTGTGTCTATTGGTAAAACTGCATGACAATCTGTTCAGTAGTTTTTGAGGTTATCGCGAACAGACAGACAGAGACGGCGAGGGATTTTGTGTTATAATATGTTGTGATATAGTTTCGGCTGACCTCTATACATATTTCGGATTGTTTATGAACATTTCTGTCCCTTTATCCTTTCAACTGGCATTTTGCATTGCGTCTATACTGGTATGGCGGGCAAAATGGCGCCTAGAATTTTCATACACCGGTGTGACGGGCGCAAAATCTTTCCTAAATAAGGGTTGTAAAAATATTTAGCAGTTGAGCCTTCAAATAAGCAAAAAATGCAGCGTGCACTTAATTAATGAAATGTGACAGTGACAATTATTACCTGTCACTGTAACTGGAAAATATTCTACCCATTAAATCATACTTCAGCTTAGAAAATAAAAATAGTCGCTGGGGTTCACGACGTAGGCGTAGCGTAAACATAGCGAAGGCGTAGCGAAAGCGAAAGCGTAGCGTAAGCGTAGCGTAGGCCTAGCGTAGAGTAGGCCTAGGGCCTAGGCCTAGGCTTGTGTGAAATACCTACAGAAGCTATTTCAGAGCACGATATTCGCTCACTTAGCTGCACACTCGAAATAAATTTTCGAAGGCGAAGGGAGGCGTAGCACAGACGAAGCGTAGCCCTAGCGTAGGAGTAGCATAAACGTAGCATAAGCGTAGCGTAGGTCTAATGTAGGGTAGGCTTAAGATAGGGATAAGGTAAGGTAGGGTAGTATGGATGTGGGATACGGTAGGGGTAGAGTTAATCAAATTGAAACCACACGAACGAAGACGCTTAAGGCAGCTAGTTTAAAATAAATTACTAACTTTAAATTAATTTTACTAGATCACACTTTAAATTATCCACAATCGCGGACGCAGATCACTAATGATCAAGAGTGATGTTTACAGATGAATCGGAACGGAAGGTTTGAACTCCATCCGGATTCACGTAGGGTATGTGTTTGGCCAACATCTAGACCATTTTCGACACCCCCAGAAAGTCCACCCATATCAAGGTGGAATAATCATGGGCGGCGTAACTTGGCGGGAGGACTGGCTCCATTATTATTAATATTTAACTGCTGGAAATTTTTGTGATGATGTGCTGGGACGTGTAATCTTACCACACCGATTAGAAACGGAGCAAGGTTTTATATTGATGACAGACGACAATGCACAAAGTGAATTCGCGGCACTAAACTGCCCTTCCCAGTTTCTGATTTATATCTTATTGAATTTGCGTGCGACATACTCCAGCATAGTTTATTACGCAGTTTCCCGGAAAATATAAAGACTGAAGATGAAGTCATTGAGCTTTGAGAAGAAGTATTTGGAGCCATCCCATAGGAAGTCATCACGTGGATTTTGAGCCTGCCAAACGCTGCCAATGCGTGATCAAATTCCGCAGTGCTTTTATAGAGTGTAATTAAAAGGTATCGACCATAAATAAGACACATCGGCTAGTTTCGGCTTCGTATTTACTCAGACACGTACGAGACGCAGAGACGACGCTCTAGAAATATAAAAAATTAACATGGCGTTAATGTCCCGGTTGTGCTCGCGCGCTTGAGGGCCCGGGGTCCGCCGTGACCATGATAAAGGATTTGGCAGGTCAGGTAATTACAGTGGAGCGATTGCCAGCTGACCTCCATGACCAGGGGAACCTGACCAGATTGGATCAGGGTTACACATCCAATCGCCTGAATGTGCAGGTTGCATCACGATGTTTTCCCTCACCGTAACAGCATCGGTTAGTAACTAATGTACATAACTCAGAAAACAGTTATTGGTACATAGTCGGAGCGGGATTCGAACCCGGGACCTCTGGCTTCGTCGATTCGGATACTCTAACCGCTCGGCCACCGAAACTCTAGAAAGATGATTTTAATTTATTGTTTCAAAATCGTTTCAACGATTAGGTGTGCATTATTTATGGCCGATACCAGTACGCTACTCCTGTACATCATAATTTTAAAGTTAAAATGTATTTACTTCTATTTAAAAGTAAAAATTAATGTGAGCTTTTTGTATATATGTATGTATTAATAAATGTCTGTATTACTGATTACCTTGTTTACATAACAAACGCGCAGTCATTAATATTATCGCACTACATCCCTTAGCAGATACGTAATTAAAATACTGTCTCATTAAGCGAATACATCGAAAAGAAGTTACATTTATCACTATTATGCGCAGTGCAGCGGCGCAGGTCATTAAAGTGATTTGTTTGGCTCACAGCAGTATAATTGCCACATTCGTCGGCGAAAACTAGTTGTGAAACAATAAATGGCCCCGGTTTCCGCGCCTTGTTCCATTCCATACCTACACCGAAATGCTGTTTCACAGTCTGCGAAATTAATGCAATTATTGCTAAAGGAAACGCCGAACAGATACAATGCCGAGAATACAGGAGACTGCAACGCCAACTAAATGTTAAGATTATTGTTACATTTCTTAAGTAACAAGTTAGTCCAGCAACTCCTTCAGAAATAAGAATGAGGTCCTTCCTGTTAGTCTTTTTAATCCCGAGTAAAAATATTTTTTATAAGTTTTTTTCGCAATTTACGCGAGTGACGTACTACAGGATGTTACATAATATATGTATGAAGCCGTAAACTGGATGAAGTGCTAAACATATAAAACGATAGGTACAATTGTACCTATCGTTTTAATACGTTTAGCACTCCATCCAGTTCACGGCTTCATACACATAGTATATAATACCCTGTATATTTAAAATACTACCATATATTTAACATAGATTTAGTACTCTGACAGACTGATAGATAGACTGACATAGATAAAAACAGTCATTTTATTAACCTACATCAGCATCGATTAATCCCATACAAATTCATCAAACAGCCTATACAAGACAGAAGCCGACCAACCATTCATACAATAAGCGTGCTTGACAAAAATTCGCGAGAATGACGTAATGGGGTGACGTCACACAAGTACCAACCCGACACCCAAAAAGTTTGACCGAAAGGAAACCGCCCATCAGGTTGTGACGGTCCCGATTCTATTGATGTTGTAATTCTAAGAATTATCGACTCTTTTTCGTTGACGTATCTAACGAAATAGAATAGATACATAATTTTCCATTCCACCCAAGAGGCACATTGTCTGAACCCATAAAGCATAGAACCTCTATAGATTATAGTGCGAACCACAATAAACCTTTTTTTTTTTTTTTTTTTTATCGTCAGGAAATTCTTTTACGAATCCCCATCCGCGGGGAAGCGGAATGGGGTATGTGGGGCTCACCCGTCGTGATGTACGGACGGTCCTACCCACTAAAACCTGACGGTGTCCTTCTAGCCGCATACTGGCAGAGCCACGGTACCTGCGCAGAAAGCTCTACGTATTACCCCGATGACTCCGCCGGCGGATCTCGCAGTATGCGAGCCAATACTCGGGGAGTGAGCTTTAGGCTCACTCCCAAAACAACACGCTATTGTGACGTGCCTGGACACAGCGGCACGTCAAACCATCTCGGGAGCCAGTCATTACATGAGCGGCAGATGATCCCTACATCTACCGCTCAGGCTCCCATTAAGGGGGAAGGTGGCGCACATATTCGCGCCTCCTGCGCCCGGCTCTCCGGCGGCGTATCGGGTTCGCGAAGGCATCGCCCTCCCTCACCCGTTCCGCCGCCTCCTTCTGCGAGATCACTATCTCGCAGAAGTTCACCATTGCTGCCCATGACCTCTCGCTATCGACCATGGATTTAACCACGGCTGGTAGCGAGAGGTCGGCTCCCACCACTTCAACGAGCGCCGCACGCGGCGCTGCCCACTCCGGGCATTCCTCCAAAGTGTGCTGTGCCGAGTCTTCAGCACAGCCGCAGTGGTGACAGCACGTCGTTTCCTCCCTCCCGGCGATATTACACAGGAACTTTCCAAAGCAACCGTGCCCGGAGAGCACCTGCACCAGCCGGAAGGTGAGCGACCCTCTTCTGCGATCCACCCATGCTTTTAGTACGGGACGGATGGCCTCCACCGTGCGCCCTCCAGCGCTAGGTGCCTCTAGTTGTACCGCCCATACGCGGAGGGCCTGCTCACGGGCGTCCTGCCGCCACTGTGTCGCCTCTTGGCGCACCGGTTCCACTCCGTCGCGGCGTACCTCAGCTGTTCTGCGGTACATGTGTGCCAGGATCTCCGCTTCTAGATACCAGGGCAGGGTGCCCGCTAATACACATGCCGCCTCGTGCGATATCGTCCTGTATCCACGAATCGCCTTGACCGCAATCACTCGTTGTGACCTCCGCAAAAAGGCCTTATTTGCAGCAGTCAGCGCATCAACCCATATTGGTGCCCCATAGAGAGCCATAGATCCAATCACCCCCATGTACAGCCTGCGGCAAGCCGCATTTGGCCCTCCCAGATTGGGCAATAGACTGCCGAGTGCGTTAGCAGCCTTCACTAGTTTCGGCGATAGGCGTCGGAAATGTTCACGGAACGTCCACCGGCTATCCAAGACGATTCCCAGATATGGAATCGCCGGTAGCACGGCGATTTGGACCCCTCCCACCATTATGGACGCTCCGCGGGGTGGCGCTTTCCGAGGCCCGTGAAAGCACACGGCCTCAGATTTGTTCAGGGCCACCTCCAGACCTAAGCCCCTTATCCGGCTCACTGCTTCGGCGACTCCCGCGGTGGCGAGGATACTGGCCTCCCTGAAGTCACGACCTTTTGCTGTGACGAGTGTATCGTCGGCATAACAGGTCAGCTCTACACCTCGAAGGGTTTCGCCTCGGAGCACGAAATCGTATCCGATGTTCCACAGGAGTGGTCCGAGGACTGATCCTTGTGGAACACCGCACACCATTGCTCTCTGGTGTTCACCATCCTGGGCCTGATAGGTCACAACTCTATCGGACAGGTACGACGCTATAATGCGGCGCAGGTACAAGGGCACCCTAAAGAATGAGAGTGCCTCCATGATGCATGTCCAGGGCAAGGTATTAAAGGCATTGGCGATGTCTAACGAAACCGCCAAGACCACCTCGTTCTGGGAGACTGCTTCCTCAGCCAGCGTCCGAACGCGCTTGATCGCGTCGATGGTCGATCTGCCCGCTCGGAAGCCAAATTGCTTCTCCGATAAGTCGGGCCCTATTAGTGTCATGTGCTGGACGAGCCGGTTCGCAATGATACGCTCGAAGAGCTTGCCCGCCTCATCCAGCATCACAAGGGGCCGGTATCCTGACGGAGAGTCTGCTGGCCGGCCATTTTTTTGCAGGAGAACCAAGCGTCCGTTCTTCCACGGTCTCGGGAAAACACCCTGTTCGAGGCATGCTGTGAAGAGTCCACGAAGCCTCGGCTCAAGAGCATCTAATGCCAGGACCCAAGCCTTGCCAGGAATTCCATCCGGCCCGGGAGCAGTATTCTTGGCGCGCAGTCTTAATACTGCAGCTGCCAACTCACCAGGCGTCACCTCTGGCGGAGGGTCTTCAACAAAAACCGCCGTAGGTTGTTCCATCGATGGGGGTGTGGGTTCCGCTCTGCTGGGAAATAACACCGATAGCACCCTCTCAAGGAAATCAGGTTGGAGGGTTTGAGTCAATGGTGGAGTCCAGGAGCGGAGCTTTCCTCTTACCATGCGGTAAGGGCGACCCCATGGGTCGCGATTCAACGATGCGAGCATTTCTTCACGGGCTATCCTTTTTGCTCGGCTGATGGCCGCTTGGAGCGCCTTCTTCCGTTCTCTGTATGTTGTTAAGCGAAGATCCTCTTCGTCCACGTTTCGACGCGGCCACCTTCTACATCTGGTGTATTGGCGACGTGCGGCCATACAGTCTTCACGCAATTGTGCGATTTCAGCAGTCCACCAGTACACCTGGCGTTTAGGGGCGAATGGTTTGGATCGAGGCATCGCCGCATCGCACACGTGCGTCATTGCCTCCCGGAACCACTCAGCCTCTTCCTCGACGTCTATGTGGCCGTTAGGTGCTGGAACCCAAGCTTGGACCTCCGCTGCTGTGGCAAGGATCTCCGAGTCGAGTCGCTTGAGGGCCCAACGTGGACCAGTTGGTACCGGCATTGACCTGTGTAGGTTGTTTGGGCTGACCTGGAGAGCAGAGAAGTCCCACCGGATGTACCGGTGGTCTGACAGAGTCTCGATGCTTTCCACGACTACCCAGTTCTCAACACGGCGTGCTAAAGCATGGCTAGCGAATGAAATGTCCACTGTCGAGCCGCCTTGATGACGTACGCATGTCTCCACCGTTCCCCTGTTGAGCAAGGACAGAGCGTTTGAGATGGCCCACTCCTCCAAAGCTGCGCCACGCGCATCTGTAGCTGGAGAACCCCAAGCCGTGCACTTGGCGTTAAAGTCTCCCGCCAAAAGCACAGGAACAGGATGATTTTGACCAATTAAGGCTCCGATCCGCGCCAATAGATCCTCAAATTCGACTAGATGTCGATTTGGAGAAAAATAGACCCTTATGGTCATGAATCCCCTCAGTTTTACGGCCACGAAGCCATCTCCTCTTATGACTTGGTCATATGGTTGTGAGCTCGGTGGGATGATAATTGCCACCGACTCTTGGTAATCGCTCGCCCACATGTGCTCGCCCACATGTGCCTGCTCAGGCACAATGTACGGCTCGGAGATAATGGCTATGTCGATAGACCACTGCATCAAGGTATGAACCAAAAGATCTTGGGCCCTGATGCAATGGTTTATATTCGCCTGGAGAAAATGGAGGGCCATTATTGGTGTTCCATAACCTCAACCGTCTCTTGCTCAACCTGGGGTACAGGTGGTGCAGCTCCAGCCGATTGCTGCTGGGCCGTAGCACAGCTCCAATAGACTTCCTACCTCTCTTAGTTTTTGGGGCATTGCAAGCGGAGCTCCCGACTTGATGCCCTGGAGGCTTACCGGCTGATGCGCATAGTGTGCAGTGAGCCGCTGCTGAGCATTCCGCAGCCCTATGCCCAGGCTGTCCGCAGCGGTAACATAGACCGCTCCTGTCCTCACGAGCAGAGCACTGGGCTCGCACGTGTCCCGCCTCAAGGCAGCGGTAGCACCGCATGGGCCTGATTGGCAAGAGCTTAATTTGGGCGGAGACCCACCCGACTAGTAACCGACCCTTCTCGGCCAATTTTATTGCCGCCGTGACCGGACAACGCACCCAAATGGAGCCCATCCCACTATAGGAACGACGAATTTCCCCGGCCTTCAGGGACTGAATTGCGCAATTGCCATCTTTGGCGACGGCAGCCAGGACTTCGTCGCTAGAAACAGAATCGTCCAAGCCTGAAATGCGCAGTTCTGCACACTTCATTGGCCTAGATACACGAACAGTGTCAGTATTAAAGGCCTCTTCCAACTTCTTTGCCAGTTGGTCAGCTTTGGGCCCGCTCGTGGCACCAGGCACCTCGATTAAAGTCGCACCTGTTGCCGCTAGTCTGAAGCGAACAGACGAGATTCCAATTTCGGCCAGATCGACCCTTGATCTAGCATCCTTAATGACTTCAGCATAAGTGAGAGGAACCCCTTTCGCATTTTTTGCCTCCGGTTGAAGGGCAAGTATAATAGCCGCTGACCGTGGTGGCCGAAGCTTCGACTTGCGCTTCTTTGTGCTTTGCTGCTGCGGGGCAGCAGCTTCAATGCCAGTATTTGGACGGCGCTTGCCCTTCTTGACAACAGTCGTCCACTGTTGATCCATCGACGCTGGAGCCGAAGGCAGAGGACGAGGTTGGGGTTGAGCTGTGGGCTCTTGTAGCACAGTACCTTTTACCACCTTTTTCTTCTTTTTGCCACTTTTAGGACCACTTTGCCTGGAAAAGGCGGAAGAAGAGTTTGTATTCTGCATATCCAGTATCGTGGGCACTGCGGAAGCTATGTCGGATTCGGGCCGGCTCTGACTTAGGTCGGAACCAGTTGTAGGCTGGTTCTTCTTTCGATCGGCAGCTAGCGGGGGTCTAACTCTCTTCTCCGGTAATAACCGATCCTGTAGAGCGCTAAACCTTGCATCCATCATATTACCCACCTGGGATATGATAGCGCTATATACACTATCGAGTTGTAGCGTTGGCGCAGCAGGTAGCACTTCGATGGAGGATTGATCAATCGCCCTCCCTTTCTCTGCGGCCATGCTAGCCTTAAGCACCTCCACCTCGCGGCGTAGGTCGATAAGCTCGGCCTGCAGCTTATCGTTTCTCGACGCTAGTAGCGTTGTCTCTTCGGAACTGGTCCGGTATTGCAAGAGCTCAACGCTTTGTTTTATGGAAGAAGCCGCTTCTTTCAGAGCCTTCACAAACGTTCCCTTGAGGTGCTTTGACGTCTTGGTTACGTTTAAAACCATCTCCGCACTCGCTTTCGCCTGCTGAGCGGCCGTGTGGGGATTGTCACAGGCTGAGGGGTCGGCAGCTACTTTTGCCATTAGAGCCAGACGGGCCGATCGGGATCTATCTGTTTGCTCAGACACCTCTGCCTCGGCTCTCGACTCCAATTGCCGCGGTTCAATATCCATGAACTCATTCTTGGTCTTTGCCAGACCAGTCGTTGGTGGACGTCCCCGTCCCTTGCGCGCCATCGTCATCTTCGACTGAGATGACCGTCGACTACCCGCGGAATCTGATTCAGATTCTGACCGTCGTCTCTTTCTGAGTGTATTTCTTGCCGAAGCGAGAGACATAGCGCTGCAGTGCGAGTCACAATCCGATCCATTGGTATCGAAGGCCTCAAAGGGCAAACGCTCTAGCACCACCATTGGCGATTTAGTAAAATAAGTACCTATGGGGTGAGATTCTAGCGTCACTGACGCGCCGCCATCACCGCCCATCTGCGGGCAACTGTCAACGTTCTGAGAACCCATTCCGGGTTCTGGGTCGCCATAAACACCGCCCTTCTCGGGCTCAATACAGTCAAGCACAACTTTGCCCCCCCCGTATAAGATGGGGCAGCTCGAATTCCCGTGAGAACTCGAGGAGGGATTCCCCAGCTCAGACCCTGAGACTGGGACCCTCCCGGGGAGTTTATTTTTAAGATGGGCCATCATGTCTTAAAAGATTTTTTTTTTCCGCAGCGAAAACCTTTTATAAAAACTGATCTCCGCCTGTCACAGGCACCTCGCAACGGGGTAATTACTGCAGGAGGGCCCCAGTTTCCTGCAGGTTTTAACGTCTTTGCTGACGAGACTAGGCTACCCCCTAGTTAGGATGTATCTCACTTGGTCTGGATCCTCGCCTTAGACCTGTCCAGCATGAGTGACTCTACCGGCATAGCTCTAAGGGTCATTGGGTCACGCAAGCCCCGCCACGACGTCAACGTGGAGATACTGCGGCGGGGGAACCACAATAAACCTAACCTAACCTAAAGTTACTTTAACTAACTAATATTCAACTACCGCGTTTATTGAGACACTCGAAATATCGGCCCACTTGTAAACCTACGTACCTAAGCGTACGAAACCTGAAAAATATTTACAAAACGTAATGGGAACTTATACAAACGAAAACCAAACGGCATAACTTTTCCTGAATTATCAATTACCAGGCTTTGTAGTAACGGCAGCGATTTCTTGTGTGATTTCAGATATCCCCCCATCCCTGCTCCTAACCGTGATTAGGGTAAAGCCAGTCCAGTCAGTGACCGGTGAGGTATCGGGAGCTTTCATTCCAATTCAGTTGTATTTGGAACAAGTATGTATCTGTATTCCAACAAAAAATGCTAGAACTAAGGATATCAGAGATCAAACTGATTAGATGTTCATCTAAATTTAATGCACGCCATTGTATTAGCAGAATCGGAGCCCATCTGTAGAGCCACTTGCTATTCGGTGGCGGGTGGCGAGTAATTAAAATTTTCCTCGGAAACGACGTCCCCCATTCATTATTATTTAGCATTAGCTATCGTCCACACTTTTCGCACATTTTCTAAATATCCGTACCATTCCAATACCGCCTGTTGGATTCCTGCATCGTGCGTATATATCCATAGTTCGTACCTATAAGACAAAAAATAAAATGTCATGTCCACGAATTTTTTTATTTAATTTATTTAATAAATCTTTCTGCACTAAAGGTACATTGGCGGACTTAAAGCTAAAGTAGCCTTATCTACCAGTCAACCGTGACAAAAATAATTTTCCGTTTGTTTTTCAAACGTTCTAATAAATATTCACGATTCGACGTAAGTAAGTAAGTAGGATCTATATTTATTATGTATTACATTTCTTATTACTATGTAGTTACGAAATGATTGCCCAAAAATAATGATGAAAAGGGAGTCGTTAAGTATGTATGTATATCGAATTCTCGTTCACCGGAGGAATAGTGAGTGCTCTATTTCGAGCATCTTTAGCGAGCCGACGTGCAATAAATGGGCCACAACGCCTTATATTCCTTATATTCAGAGGACAGAGTGAGAGCGTGCTTTGAATAAGTTACCGGAGACAGGGCCGGACTACACTATCGAGCCTGAAAGTAGGGCCTAACGAAGAAAATCTTATTTGGGTGAAAAGATCAAATCAGTACGTTACCTATTCGGGACTGTAAATTGCAATGCAACTATATCACACCAATCCGAGAAGAACTCGTTTGAGCGTGCCCGCTGCAAGCGACCACGAAGGTGTTAAGGCACAGAAATAAGAAACAAAGTGAAGCGTATGCGAGCAAAGAAGAACATCAAGTCTACAGAGTTAAAAGCACTGATAAAAAGCAAAGAAGAATCGTTAGTTGACACTTAAATTGTCCATTGCAAGATAACACCATCTAACAGTGCTGTGAAGCGCTGTCCTAATTGGCAATGGTCGTGCAACCGTGGTCGTACGACGGGCGGTTTAGGGGCCTCGTATTGGTTGGGCGACCTATGACCTACGACCATGGTCGCACCACCGTTCGGTTAGGACAGTGCCTGATGGTACTGTGATGTTCAATGTACGTGTTTGATCAATTATTTTATTGTGCATATTTAATGAATTAGTTAAATTGTTCACTTAAGTGGAAATTACCATATAGGAGCTGAAATTTTTAACAAAAAAGACGGAATTGTCCAACTAAAGCAAGCCAGTAGGCCCTTATTCCGCCTCTGGGTAGTGGTGTAACCCGCCGATCCCCGTCTACATAAAGATTTATTCCCATCTGTAACTGAGAGGGCGACGCGACAGTTTTTCCCAATTATAAGGTGTAAGCGCTCCATTTATTAACATCTCGTCAAAGAAATCACGATCCTGGCCGTTTTCCCTGTTACCTTCGGGACGTACTTTTACTCTTGGACGGTTTGTTCGAGAACTGCCTTATTTAAAATGTCGTGAGCAATCATTAGAAGGTTCGACTGGGAATTGAGTTGCTTTATTATCGATTCTGTCGCAGTAGACATTTTTTGTATTTAATTAAATTTTTTTTTTAAATACTGTCGCACCGATCGGCTTTCGAGGCTGATCAACCAGTCTCAGGGTCCTCAGCAAAAGACCATAGTCAAACCTGGCCTTCACCTACGTTATAGGAAGGATGAACACCACTAGACTGGGGCCCATGCCGTGTTTTAACTATTTCTATTGGCAAACCGTTGATCTGTTACCTACCGGGATTTTCTACTCAAAATCATCTTGGTGTTAATGTTTGTGTTCTCGCACATAAAACGCACATGAGGTCCTCTTCGACCATGATTTAGGATTTGGCAGATCAGGCAATTACAGCGGAACGACTGTCATCTAACCTTATGACCCTGTTCTGATCCGTGATTTAGTCGCCTAAATGCGCAGGTTTCATCATGACGTTTTCCCTCACCGTAAGAACATAGATTCGTGTTTAACTTATGTACATAGCTGCACTGGGTATCGAACCCGGACACCTTAACCACTACACTTTTCTACAAATCGGATGCGTTGCCAGCCTTTAAAGTACCTGTAGACATGCCTTTTATTTCTGTGGATATCGATTGTAACTAGTAATCCACATGTTCAAACCCTAATAAGGTTATAAATTTTATCATATTCATACATTCAAATTCTATCAAAATTACCTTACACTCTTTAAACGACCGTTCAACGCTTGATCAACGTATGGACAATTTATATAAGTAGGACGTTGCCACCGACGCTCTACTTTTCTCGTACGTACGATTTTATTCAGTTATTTTGTAGCATCATGCTTCCATTTAGAAATATTTTGCCTGTACGTACTCGTACCTAAATCGAAACACAATTCAAATAAAGCAGCAGTAAGTTTTCGAGCACTCAGATTCTGGAATACAATTTCCAGAGCGGAGTTAAACAAAAATGTCTGTACGCCGCTGAAATGTCTTCATACTCGAGCTGGGGCACAAACATGACAGTTATTTGAAAATATCTGTTTGCGTGCGGCACAAAAGCAAAACCTCCGGAGTGCGGGTAGGTACACTAAAACGTTTTTAAGTGCAGCATTAAACGGGTTCTATGCCGTAATTGCACCCATCGTGGCTGTTACTACAAATATTATTTTAACTTTTATACGAGTTTTTCGAGCAACCGTCGACAATGGCACTCGTAATGGATGCACGGCAGTGTGCTGGATATACTGCGAGATAACACGTCTAGACGTTTAAACCCTTTCCTGTAATGCCGACTTTATTGGATCTTGATCATAGCATCTTATTAGATTCAGGGTGCAAAAAATTGCAATGTCATTTCATTAGCATAGAGGAGACCGTACATTTTCTTCAAATTTCGGTTTTAAAAGGTTTATTATCTCGTAGAGCTTTAGATTCCTTTTTTTTATAACAAACAAAATTAGTTCCTTACATAGTTGCGACCAAATTCTTAAACACGTTTAAGAATTACGTTTAACGTTTTTTTGTATGGATTTTTTTGTTTAAGTATCAGCTTAAATGCGTTCAAGAATTTAGTGCAGCGCCCCTAGTATTTTAAATGTTCCTCACCCTAATGACTGTGGAATGGTAAAAACGTATGTACGTAAATAAATTCGGTTATGTCTTTTTCCCACGGGAACCACATTTCGGCATATTTATGTTATTCTTGAATATGTTCTACATCACGCTACAGAATCTATTTGGTAGATTTTCCCGCGAAAGAGTCACAATGCTTATAAGGCCGTACGCTTGTTTGTCACCTTAATGGTATGTATAGAAAAGTAAAACAAAGCTTTTCACCGAAGGCCTTACCGATCTGTGAAAATATATCAAGTTCAAATTGGCTTTCGTACTTACAAAACACTTCATCTGAATACGAAATATGAATTTTCGAACCGTTCAAATTCGATTCGTATGTAAATTAGCTACTTACTTCTTTTTTTCCACTCTTCGTAGCTCACGACTCAAAAATTGGAACAATACGGAAAACTCGGACAGAACTCGAAACTCTATTACCTATTGTCATAGAAATAGTCTATGACAACCTCAGTCAACATTATTTTGGTGCGCAGCGTACCAGTTACTTTAATTCTAAATTCACAGCAGAAACCTCTAAAATGCTTACTAAAAATCTGAAAATTTCCATGACTTCCTTTCCTAGTCGGTGGATGGTAAACTTCTACTTCCGAACTTCGCTCCGAACTAGTAGAAAATTGTAATTGTAGATAAGTCAAAACTTATTCGGTAGGAAATAAATAAAACAACCTAACTCCGTCTGTCTGTATGCACACAGCTGTTCGCACCAACTGGCCGTATGAGGCGCGAGCCAGGGCGAACTTGCCCGTCCCCTGGCTCTGACCACAGCCAACTTTCTTACAGCAACCCCGCTGCGCCAATGAACTACCTACCTACTTTGCCAGAGCAATATCAGCTTAAAGGAGATCATGTGGAAAATTCCATCGTACTTGTATGCTTAGACGCAACAGGTAAGTCGGATACACTTCATGAAATTAATTCGTCGCCCCAAAGTTCTATCCCCTCGAAACTTAACGTGCTTATTACTTAAATAGATATTGTAGGTACCTTCTAATATAGACAACTCGTCTGCATTACAGCTAGGCGCGACGGCGTCTGTTATTTATAATTAATACAATGCAGCGTAACTCCGTATTCATTTCAAACCCGCGCACAATGTAAAAACGACACGCCGGAGTCTGTGTTGCCTTAATATCCGCTGTTTCAGACTCGTAACCGGCTAACAATATTGCATTGCGTACGCCACGCGCTAGTTCCGTACTTATCGCGAAAGTTTCAGCCGCCGGGGGGTGTGGGGGCGGGCGGAGGGGGCGGCGCGGTGCAGTATCGATCGCGTCTGCTGCACGCTGCACCGCTGTCTTCCGCAGATCAGCCCTTATCGCGCGCCGGAACGAGACTCCGTGCCTAAAAGGGTTTTGTGAGACAAACCACGTGGTGAAAGCCCCACGGACCGTAGTCGGCACGACTGACTGATGTTCGCACCTCCGGTCGATCGGGTAGGGAAACTATGCCATGCCTGAATGCACTATGCGAGTGAAGTGACGTAGGTCCGGCAATGTACTTGGTGTCTCGTCTGTTACCTACCTTATGTAGGGTACGTGTAATAAATCTCAATAAACCAATATCGTCGTTTGTTTTCTGTAGATATATTTTGTTCAAATTCGAAAGTATGGTCTCTCTGCTGTAGGCCTGCTGGAAGAAATTTCTTTATAGAAATAAGTTGGCCTGTTGTGTCTAATATATTATGTAATATACTTTTTGTAACAATCTTGTGTACAATAAATGGTTAAATAAATAAATAAATAAATATGGATATGATACGTTTAATATTGTTACGGTTCAATAGATCATAAGTTGTTTGTTTTGTGTATATAATTCGAATAAGTTATACGGTTTTATAAATAATACCCTGGTTATATCAAAAATACCCTGGGGGTAAAGGACGAGTCCTTTGATCATAAAGAACTGTTAATTCTTTCTTCTGTTACCAAACTGATTTTGGGTAAATATGCACCAAATGCGATGAATGTTGCTGTAGCAGCAAAGGAAAATTGTACACTCTTGGATCATGTTACTTTTAATTATTTACGAGATTATCAAATTATATTTTTCATTGTGGCGTATCTTAGAAATTATCTATTAAAATATTCGTGGTTCGAAAAAATTTGAGGTTGGCGTGATCATCTTCATGATGATGAATGTACGTGAAGGTCCGCCGGCAATTGCAGTTACAGAATCCAATATTGAATCCGTACGACAACTAATGAGCAGTCTTCCAATAGGTATCTAAAGCATTCCTAGCCACTCACTAGATGGCGCCCTGACAATTTTGGTAATTGATAATCGGTTGAAATAGGTTCTTAGCAAACAGGATATAAACACTGGGTACGTTGTATTGGATAATATTGTATTTGTCAATAATTTTTAACTATTTTAGAGGTTGTAATAATAATGGAACATAGTGCCAACTTCTATAAATATTTCTTTTTACATTGCGTTTAACCTTTAACAGTTATGTTTATATTAATAAACACTTTATTTTTAAGTTTAGTATTAGTTGAAATCACTGCCACTATCATACAGATTGAAAACAGATTACCAAAATTGTAGTAGCGACATCTATTGATGCTTTTTGAAACCAACTGACAATACCTACTGGAAAACTCCTCATTGAAACTGACAAAAATTACTTGTCAGCATATTCCGAACTGAAGGTTCGGATGCTTTGCATTAATGGACACTGCACGCACAGACCGCATGATTTAACGGAAAGCCTGAAACGCCGCCGTGTCAAGTGGTGCCGTAAAACGATAAAAAGGAAAGTGAAGTGGAGGATAGTCATAAATATCGTGACAGGTGACGAAACCTGGGTGTACAGCTTTAAAAGACAAAGACAAAGACTTGCCGACGAAAGTTAAGACAAGTCGAGGCATTGGTAAGAAAATGTTTGCTTCTTTTTTCAGTACATAACGGTTTCGCTTGCAAACCAATGGAAGTGACCGCAGATTGGTACGTCAACACTTGTTTACCCAGAGTCTCACAAAAAGTTCACAAAAAGCGACCTCGAAGCAAGCTCGAAGCGACCTTCACCACGATAACGCATCCCGCTATGATAACGGAATATTTACACCAAGATGACTTTAGTGCTATCCGACACCGCAGCTGAAACTAAAAGTTGGTGATGAAAAATGTAAACACACTATCAATGTCAAAGAGATTATACAGGGGTATAAAACCTTTGGTTTGCATAACCAAATGCTTTTCAGTGTGCTTTACAATGGCAGGTAAACTTTCGAAAACGAAACAAATCGATTTACCCTCATTTATTTAATTTATTAAAAACGTAATAAGTAACTCGGCATCTATTAGTCCAAGAACACTACTTAAAAAAGTCCAATATGAGAATGAAGTGGCCGCCATTTTGAATCTAATATAATTTTATGTATTATTAATTGAGAAATTAATTAATATGTCTCGGCGTCGGTCAATCCCTTACTTTCCAAGCCATTGCAATAATGTACTGTAACAACGAATCAATGGTTTAGAATTTCTTACCATTACCAGTAGCATCAATGAAATATGTAACAAAAAAAACATAGTTCCCTATTTAATTCAGTGAAATATTTTAATTATATTCTTTATTGTATACATACTTAGTTAGATACATTAAACAAATTACAATGGCGAACTTATCTCTATGAGAGATTTATTCCAGCTTACCACAAATTATGTGAAGCAAATTGTATAGCGGGACAGGCAAAGCATACAAAGCTAGAACATACTTATACAGGTAGGAGACAATTAAAAACTAATTATTTAATACAAAATACCCCCCCTAAAACAAAATACAATAATAATACTAATAATATATAGGCTACTAAATGATTTTATAATACATAAATAAATATATAATTCTATTATCTTGCTCTTTTAAGCTTCGTCCAAATGTGTGAAGCGATGGACACTCTTGGACGTGCTTTGGAAGTTTAAAATATTCATATGATTTTATTTCATTTTGAATGTAATAATTTTAATCAATATTTCAATGATTTTAAATATTCCACCATTTGGGTTATTTTATTTATAGTAGCGACCCATTTGTTTACATTTATGATCTTTAATTCGATCACATACCTTAAGTATATGAAATTTATAACGAACGTCGAAGTCGAAAGTTGCCAGCACTGAAAATATTGTAAGCTGCGCTCGTTTCGGACGAATTAAATGAAAAACTAAGTTCCGCGGCGGTCGGCGAAGTTGCCCACTCAAGTTCCTCGGCCGCGGACCGCAGCCGCCTTCAGATTCATCCGTCTACCCACTGCGCTTGACGCTCGAATGACACCATATCGAATTAATAATTTTTATTCAGATTTTTTCAATATGTTTTTATGGCAGAGTTTAGTGCCAAGCAGTTCCTTATATTTGTATCGTCACAGTATAAAAACCCGTATCATTAAGCCCAGCAGTGTTGCTGATAAAGTTGCCTATCTACCTACTCAAGTTCGCCTAGAATACAGTACCATCAGGTATTACAGTACCGCAATCTTAATTAACAATGTTTTCTAATTTATTAGTAGTTTTTGTTTTCGGCACGGTAAGGAAGCGACAGTGGTCTAGAGGCAGCGTGCTCACGCTAATTGGATGGGTGACCGTTTCATACTATGAGGCTTGTCGAACTCTAGCACCGCAACAAGCTCGCCACAGGTGTGCCTCCTAATACCGTTGGCAAAACGAGGTTGACCAAGGTTTTCCTTGTCGAAGGACCCGCAGACTGGCTGAACAGTTTAAGGCCCCATGACGGTATATTTTTTCGGATTTTATGACAGATTAGCTTCTAATACTTCATATGGTCGTACGGCTAAGTCCCGAGAGGCCGGCGAAGTTGCCCTGTCAAGTTCGCCAGCCGTGGTCCGCAGACGTCTTCATTTAACCATCTACCCACTGCGCTTACTACCCCAATCATGCTCCAATGACACCATTTATCGTATGCCTAACAAAATATATAATATATAAGTACATATTAAAAAATTATGTTTTTATTATATTATGTACCGTAGCTGTAATGTAATAAAAATTTGACAGTAAATGTTACAATTAATTTAATATACTTGCGAGAGTTCAATGGATTATTAAATAACTAGTGGACCCGACGTGACATCGTTCGTGAGGCGTCCACTACACTACCCTACCCGTACCCTACATTTTCCTACCCCACCTCCTACACTGCCCTATATCTACTCTTCACGTACTCTACACGTTGCTTATAAACCTTTCTCTTGAATCACTCTATCTATTGCCGAAAACCGCATTAAAATTCGCGGCGTAGTTTAAAAGATCTAAGCGTACATAAATAGATAGGGACAGACGACGGGAAGCGACTTTGATTTATACTATGTATAGATAAGACAAAATCGGCGAGTCGTTTGTTTACCAATTGTGTAAGATTAATTGAAAGATAGTTTAGATTTCTATACGGAACGTGGTGCCTTGCTATATGTAAATGTAAGGGCCTTATTTAGAAATATCAAAGTTGTTTGCTTTTCTCGGAGTTTCTCTTTGGTATATCAGGCCTTAAGATGAGAAATGAAGATATCCGGAGTAAAACCGCAGTATAAAGAATACCCCCCGAACTAAGGTTCAGAGTCGTGAAACTGATGTGGCAATGGATAGACCATATACCTACCTGCAAAACCGATGGTGGGCGAACACCTTGGAGGAAAGGACGTAGATGCAAGAGCCGTAGAGCCTTTCGGTGTAGAAAGCATGAGGAAGGCGTGGAAGCCTATGTCCCTTCAGTGGCCATTCTACGGATGAAATGATGATTTAGCTGCATGCAGATCTAACTCAGTTTATATGGTGTTTAATTGCTTGACAAAACAAAATTACAATAAAAATTACATAAAAGCGATTGTGCTTTTATTTTTAAAATCTGTACTTTATCATCTTTCTGACGATTTATATAAAAACTTTCAACATCCAAGTAGTACCTTGATATGTTATACCTTTAAGGTGCCTATGACAAGAACTTTTGGTCTGCGGTATGCGAAACCGTGTTGTTCTAAATGAAATATCCAATTTCCAAGTAAAGACAGACCAAACTGGAGTTCACATCTAAACTAAAACAAAATTAGCGCAGCGCGCGCGTACATAATCTAATATTCGGGGAAGTAATAGACGCTGCTGCTGGGAGCCACTCCTAGCTTTATTAAAGAGCGAAATTCAATCATAATATCACCCCGTTTGAAACGCATGCCTCTTGGATTTTGTGCTCTATTGGTGTCTTTGTTGCGAAGGTACTATGATTTTAAGTGATTCTGTAATTTATTAGATACTGGTGGACCCGGCGCGACTTCGTTCGTGCTACCCCTACCTACACATTTTTTTCTTGATTATAAACCTTCGCATTGTTAAAGAACGCATTGAAATGTGATGCGTTGTTCAAAAGATCCAAGCGAACATAGATACATAGCGATTTACGGCGGGAAGCGACTTTGTTTATGCTATGTATAAATTTGAAGTGAACGGAAAAACTCCACGGCTCGCCCTACCGTTTCATCGGCCACTTATTCAATTAATTACCGTAACAGGAATTCACCGCAGCTTTGTCAGGTTAACTACATCACCACTGCGGCCCTAGGGAACTTTGGGAAATGCGGTAATGTCATTTGATCGTTAACAGTCGGCATTACAGTCGGGAGTGAGTCGAATCGATACAGTGGTGCAAATAAAGAGGGGCGAATGTTTGGAGGCTCGCCAGGGCAGAGGCACTCGACCTCCGCGCCTCCACATCGCTGGCTCCAGCCTGCGTCACTCCAATATTATTATTATTACCATATACGTAATTAACCGCTCGATTTTGTCGAGTCTCGCCACCCTGTTGCTACTTTTGAGGCTGTGCTAGAGGAGGTCCTGTCACTCTGCAGTCGATTGTACGTAAACTGAATGCTATGAAGAAAGGGACTGCTGATCTTGGCGTTAATGTCTCGGTTGTGTTCTCGCGCACGAGGGCCCGGGGTCCGCTTTCACCATGAAGGAATACCACCCGTTAAAATTAAATAAAAACACTTAGGGCATTCTAAAAAAGGAAATGAAATCCCACAAAAACATTTAATGCAAATATTAGCCAAGCCTCGCTAGCTCAGAAGGGCTGAACCTCTAACCCTTAACGACGAACGCTAAAGCTCCTTTCGGCTTGTCTAAGGTTGGCTGGAAAAGATCCCGTTGTGGGATAAGTTCGCATTTGCTTTGTAAGTGTTTTCTTTTGAAATGTACTATGTTGTTGCAATAAAGAGTTTACATACATACATACATACGAACGTTGCTGGCACCGACTCCAAAAATTAGAACATTTAACGTAGTCCTATGATCAAATCTTATTTTTTACTTTTTTGTGTTTTAATGTCGGTTTTTTTTTCAAGTTATGTAAGGGGCGGTATTCAAAGTTTAGATTTTTTATAATACGTAAAAATATAGTCATAACCATAGAGAAAAAAAATTATCTACAGAAGCAGAGAGCACATACCGAGTTTCAATTCGAGACAAAATGTCACACATGTCTATAACACACACACTAAGGCAAATGCAGGGACGAAACAAGGCAACCCATCTGCAGATAAGTTATTTTTACAACGAATTTCTATTCCTTAATGAACACAAACAAATCTGACTTGTATATTTATATTGTCATTATAATAAAAGTGCAATGAAAGTGCCGACCTGCGGGGCTATTGGCTAACTCAGTTGACAACTGTATGATTCTACACCACGACACTAGATAATTCTACACCACGTCATTTACGTTGAAAACTGGCAATAGCGTCTACCAAATTAGAGTAGTGTCAGATTTTTTATGTCAAATTCAGTTGTCCACTGAGATAGCCGATAGGCCCTCTGATAGTTATCACCGTCGTCGTCAGCCTAGCTACGTCTAAGCTCCTAGGGTGCGCGCAGTTCAGATCGCTGTAAAAGTGTCAACTAAGATACCCGCGGGAACATAACTCGGGATAACGCGGGAGATAATATTATGTTAATCAGTGATAACGAAGAATTTTTTGAATTGGTCCAGTAGTTATTGAGTTTATTCATTACAAACAAAAATACAAGTCATTTCTGTTAATCATCACTGCCCGTAACAGTACACAGGACAGGACAGGACTTAGAGCCTCTCTCACGAAAGGGGAGATAATTGCCATAATCTTCACGCTTGGCAGGTAGGTAGGAGATCGCAGTGTTCTAAATATAACATATGGGGTGTAGCGGGGTCCCTCACCAGCCGTCTTCCCATGAAGTGTGAGGATAATTGGGTTACGGGTTTCCCGTATTTTCTCACCAGTAGCTCCAAGTAGTTGTTACACACGCAGCGGCCGTACCCCGGTACACCACGTCGGCTTATGGGCTAAACCTGGTCGAGAGTTGGTTTGAAGCTTCGGCAAAAAAGCGGAACTGCGAACATCTCTCGCATTGAGTGGAAAGTCTGTCTTGGCGTGGAAGCCAACTCATCGCAGATATGGAAAGGAGTTTTGGCAGACACGGCAAGGCAGCAAGGCCATGTGGAGGGCCTAAAGCGGCAGTAGAGATCTTTAAAAACTGTCGGCCAGACACTGAATGTAACTTCACCTCTGATCGTAACGGTCCACCAGCCCGGCCCTGATACCTACCAGTCCTACTACCGTCTCCTCGATCTCTCGATCCTACATATCCGTGAATCGGCAGTGCTAGCAAAAAGGAGGGTTATGATTTTTACCGGTATGAATCTACATCTGTTCCCTCCAAACTTCTAAACTGAGAAGGTATTTATCATTGGAAACGCCTTCATTATTCACAGGTTAGCCTATGTGACCTCGCAATAAATTGAATATGCCCGGTAAAGGGCATAGTCATGAACAAAAAATGAAAGGAATAATAAACATATCAAACATAAAACCCTTGTTGTAATGATCTCAAATATATATTTTTGTTATATTCTTCACATCATTATGTTTAAAAGAAAATAGACGAACATTGGCAAATACAGGGGGTATCTCCCTTTATTACTCTACTTTTTACGAACCAACTAAGTCAAAAAAATAAAAATAAAAATTACAGAAATTAACTGAAAAATTACCGTTCGGTTAATGGACCTACCCATACTTATAGCTATAGGTACTATCATAAAAATAACATCTAACTTATGAATTGTTATTTCATTCCAAACAGCCTATAAAAAATCACATTCGCTTAGAAATAAATAATCAAGTTTTATCGCGCGGTACTCATCAAGTCCATTGCAAAATGCCCAAACACGATGGAGTTATCTTTAGAGATTTGTGTTTAGTCTGTTATGTCTGTGGGTCATAACATTATCTGCTTTACAAGCCTTATGAATGGACGGAGAATTTATTCTAGTTTTAACATGTATAAGTTACAGAGTAAATTTTTGTGGAAAATAGGCAAGGAACAATAGGTTGTTGTAGGCCCCGTCATGGGGCTGGTTGTTTCATCTTTGAGGTAAATTGTTCCGATAACAATTATTTTCGTCTAATGAAGCCGAGGTATATTTATATTTATAAATCAAACATAAAAGTGATAGAATTAAAGCCCATATGTTTATTAATAAAAGTAAAGGACATAGGTAACGAAATAACGTCAAATGCAAATCTATACATCGTGTTATGCCCTCCTGACCACCTTGGATAAGGACATTAGCTGCCTAGTTCAGTGTTGAACCAAAGTTAGCAATTTTCTTTATTATTTTTTAATTTCTATCAATATTATATATACTACTACTAAAATTAAACTTTGTTCCCGGTAGAACGTTGGACCCCAAAGTTCATTTCTTTATTCTAATATCAAATTCTATTAAAATTGGTTATAAAGGGCCATTATTGATGTATAAAATAAGGAGCACCGGTGGCCTAGTGGTTACGAGGTCCGACTCGTAAGCGAGAGGTCCTGGGTTCGAATCCCACTACGGCCATGTACTAATGATTATTTTCTAAGTTATGTACATCTAACCGGTGCTCTTACGGTGAGGGAAAACATCGTGATGAAACCTGCACATTCAGGGGACTGAATGTGTAACCATGATCCAATTTGGTCAGGTTCCCCTGGTAGCAGGGTCACGGAGGTCAGATGGCAGTCGCTCCACTGTAGTTACCTGTTCTGCCAAATTCTGGATCATGGTTAAGGTGAACCCCAGGCCCTCGTGCGCGAGAGCACTACCAGGAATTAACGCCAAGATGATGTTTGAAATATTCTCAACCTTCCAACTGATAAAAGCAAGTAACAAAAAGGAGGTCCGAATTACCCAGCCTATTCGAGAGATGTCGCCAAAAAAAAAGAAGTTGTATAAAATGAAAAATCATTTCCAATGTCATATCGCTCAACGTTATTGGTCATATAGGCTGGGATCCATACATTTCTGTCGGTCCTTCTTTCCACAATATTAATTCAAATAGACCTAAATGTTTATTGAAGAAAACATACACAAACGTAACATTAATTACCCCCAAGTGATTACAAGTCACCGTTGGCATTACATGGCGTTATTAAAATAGCTATCACAGCACTGGTATGACGTTTTGCGATAGGCTTCTATTACTATATTTTCTTTTCGATAAGCTATATGCATCGGACTTTACCCCCGGCCCTTTAAACCCCGCCTCCCTTACATTAATTAAACACTACCGAAGGGAAAACATCGTGATGAAACCTGCACATTCAGGCGACTGAATGTGATTCAATCTGGTCAGGTGCCCCTGTTAAAAGGGTCATGAAGGTCAGATGTCAGTAACTCTACTATAATAACCTGATACCTACCTGTATATAGTGATGAACTACTGAAGTAAAAAGCACGGAACTGAGCATTCGGGTCGTTTTATTCCCAGTCTACCCTCTGGATGGGTTCCCAGTAGGTACGACCGGAAATAAAAGGCTCCGAGAAGTCGCAACAGAACCAAGATTGTGATATTATCACTATCTTGCTATTGTGGGTAGGAATTACTGAAGACATGGCTACAGCCTTGAAATAAACGTCATTGAATGTTGTTCTATTTATCATCAGATTTCATAAAGCTAAGACTATGATTGAATTACGGTTTAAAACTGAAGACTAGCCTAGAGGGAAAATTGAACCAAAATCAAATTGTTTACAATAAATTGTTAAATAAATACATATAATAATAATAATAAAGGCTCTGCAATAATTGTATAAATATTGTAAGAACCTATGATCACTCATCATCATACTATTCATATACTTTGTGTCAGTCTTAAGACGCACACTGCTGGACTTAGACTTCCCCTTGAGCCGGTCATGTGCCATCCACATCCAGCTGCTCCCTGCGACTTTATATTTTTTTTTCGTCGACAAACAGGCAAGCGGTTAACCTGATCGAAACTGGACCACCGCCTTATGGACATCAGCAACACCATGAGTTACCAATACGTTCCCCGCCTCTGAAGAGACCTCTAATATACCTCTTGAACGATTCTATTCAATCCAAGTAATAATAATTTTCAAACTGCTTCACGAAGTACCCAATATCATGCATTTTATCGTGAATCTCCTACGTAAGACGAGTGACGAGCAAAACCCCATAATCGCTTGCATATTGCCACCATTGGCCGCTGCAACCACAGTGCACTCCACAGCGCGTGCGCGTATAGCATAATGATGGTTCCAGTCGGCTGCAGCGGCCCCAGATTTTATTCGTTTCGAGAGAAATTGTCATTGTAGAGGAACGGTTATGGAGGCCACAGTTGCGCTGCTGTCTCAGTGCGTGAGCTTGAACCAATAATGGTTTTTATGGTTATGTTTTGAATGGCACTGGTCTAGTGACATGGTGCTTTCGAGACCGACAAGTGGTTAAGAAATGTTCGCAATGACCGGGAACTAGATAGGTGACCGTTTCGTACTTTGAGGCTAGTCCAAATTCAGTACCACAAGGAGATTGCCACTCGTTAGGTTGGAGGAGAGAGATTGATGTAGGTCTTCCGCTAGGGACCCGAAGACTGGTGGAACAGTTTAGGTTAGGTTAGGTTAGGGTCCCTTGGTGGTGTTTTACAAGCTTTTATTTAGTTCCTCATATCCCTCCTAATCTACAATGGTAAACCCATCGAGTTTGGACTTATTTGATAAGTCTTGACAAATGCGCTGACTGAAAAAAATATTTTTCAATTGAACTTTTTTAAGTAATGGGATAATGCTATTGTATACCTTGACGGCGTTAGCCATAAAAGGGGTGGCCAAATACTCGTATATTCACAGAAGCATACGATACGATACAATATAGGTATCCTATAAACGACAGTCGATATTGTTCATTTATTTTAATTATAAAATAATAAGTTAAACTATAAATAAAAATACATCAACGCATTTTCTAGTAAAAAGCACGTTGATGTCTTTTATATAGCAGAAAAACTAATACGCGTGTCACTTTTCTATGACATTAAGTATTTCGTGGGTGTAAGATGACCTCATATTATGAAGTAATTTTAGCTCCACTGACACAAAATAATCTTAGTACTAATGTTTACAAGTCTATAGGTGGTAATAGGAGCCCAAAAACCTAAACGTAGCCGCGTATTGAACTCGCTGTCAATGCGACGCGCTGCGCACCGAACGAGTGAATTTTCTCATGTTAAGAAGAGCATTGGAGGCCCGCCAGATGGCACTCGCGAGGAGCACCCTCCACCGCCTCCGACTGACGCTAATTGCTACCAACTCTTCCGTAATTATCTCAATTATGCCGAATTATTAATTACGTGCAATTGAAACATTCCAAATGTTTCACTTTTTCATGAAATGTCGTCGGCGCGCCGCGAAACTTTGCCCCGGGCACCCGCGGCGGATTAATATTAACGTTAAATTGAAACGGGGATAAATCTGCGGAATCCATTATTAAATATCGGCTTGAACTAAGCTTTGGAAATGCCTTTTTAGGCATGTTTTCCAGCTTCAACCGAGTACTTTAACTACTTATTTACGAACCACTGAAATTGCTTTTATACAACCAATCAAATTAAATGGCCGACATAAACCTCCAGGCGAACGAATAGACTCGCTCAATACGAGAGTGCGTGCAACTAATGTTATGTGTATTGTATGTATCTGGGAAACGGGCGCGATTAATGTTGCAGTGTCGGGATATAGGAATATCGAGCCGAGAGCTGTACTTAATTGTTGAGACGGTCGTACGCCTCTTGGCCCATTTCGGTGCCGTTGCATTATTTGGCATGCCATATCAAGCCGGGTCCTAGGGCCGCTGGAGCGCCGCCAACCCACCGTGTCTGCACGCAGTAACATTTGCACCAGCCCGCCTCCGCGTAATCTTTGCAAATCCACCCCAGCTCCTGCAATAGATAGAAATCGCAGAAATGGCGTGCACTTGTGTTCGACGGCGCAATCCTGTTGATACGCGGCGGCATTTTAAAACGTACTGCGAGTCGCTTACAAGCTTTTTACAATACAGCTTTATACGAATGGTAGGAAAGTGTCTTTAGATTTATTGTAGGTGTGCCGTGGGTTGTATTTTTTATTTTATGTTTACGATGTATGCAAACATCACGAAATTCAAGGCGCCATCTTGCCCCCCGTGCAATAGATAAAAAATGCTAAATAGCGTTTGCCAATTGAAGGGTTATAAAGTCCTAAGCTTTGTTCTCGTAAATCAAACCTAAACATCACTTGCTTAATCTCACATTATTAATACTCAACTTAAATATGTTTTATACTATTCAAAAATAAATACGAGGAAAATAATTACAAACATTTTATATTAAAGATACAAGGTAAACCAAACATTTCCCTTTTGGCTCTTAACGGCAATGATAAGAAATTAATAAGTCAATATACCTAAACTGTACAGTCTTTAAACATTCTACTTTAAACATTCTTTTACATTTTTATACCACTGCAATCATAAATTCAACTGGATTTATACGGAAAACGTACGTAGAGGAAATATGAATAGTCTCATATATTTCAACTGTATTCGCATAAAGGAAAGAGTAACTGTTTTGAAATAATCTTATTATGTAGTCGAATATAGTTTTCGACGTTGCTAAATAATATACCTACTAGTGTATAAAGTGTTCTAATCTATAAGTAATTAATAAAAATTATTTCTTACTCTACAAACATTTCAGCTAATAATGTGCAGCCAAAATTCGCTCGGGGTTAGAAAATATATATTAAATAAATAAATAAATCATTTATTATCAACTGGACGCCACAACACAACATTTATACAAAGAATTACATACATATTTCGACACACAATCATACAACAAAAAAACAAAAATAAAATTACATAATTCTTAAACTAAACAACTTGGCATTGCCGCCGCATATTCCTAACACTAACGAACGGCCAAGCTATACTTTATAACCAAAACCCTACGGTCAGTAGAGATAAGCTTTGTCGAGTTAGAAGCTTGATTCTTCATGAAATCTGATAACTTTTCATCAGTGAAACGGATAAGAGTTTACGAGGCTCGGTCAAACAATTTTACATGAAATGTTTTTGGTGGGATTTCATAACTTTTTGTAGTGGGTATGAGATGGATATACTTCTTTCTAACCAGCATATCAAATTTCATCTTTCTAGCACTTCGGGATGTGCTATTATTCTTTTTATACAGATCTGCGCAATCGTTATGGAGTTTGGAGGTTCTTACCTGCATACCAGATGGATATCAAACTTCAGCTTTTTAACACTTCGGGAAATGTTCTTTAGATATAATTTTTATACAGAGTTAAATCACATCACAGCCCATAACAGTCCACTGCAGGACTTAGGGCCTCTCCCACGAGAGGGGAGGTTATTGCCAAAATCTCCTCGCTTAACAGGCAGGTTGGAGATCGCAGTGTTATAAATATGACAGTAGAAAACGCTGCTGACCATTTTCCAGCCTACGAAGACTGTTAGATCTTTTGCTTCAAAAACATTAGTCGCCTTGTACGACACCCATGAGTGTAAGGGGTTGGTGCTATTCTACTCTGCCGGACACCACACGGCCACACAGACTTAAATCCCCCTTCATTATTATTTATGTACAAATCCTAGCCTGAATACCAAATTTAAGCATTCTAGCACTTCTGGAAGTGCCTAGATGTTTTGCTGAGCCAAACAGTCAGGGTCGATATTTTAAAATATTTTAAAAATCTGTTTTGTACAATAAATCCTAAAAATTTGAGCTTTCTGGCATTATCAAGACCGAAGATATAAGGCCCTGAAAATTCGACGAAACGCTTCAAGGAAAGGTAGGTGGCTTGGCGGTGGCACTTCCTTCACCCAGATCATCATGGTAAGTTCTGTACCTAATAAGGTAGGCAACAAAATTATCATCATATTAAGTAGATATGTCACGATTTTTTTTAAATCCATTACAGAAACAATTATAACAACTGTTAACGGTGACCACAGAGCTGGTTCATTCCTCGCCCTTGTCGGATTGCCATTCAGCGGCCGAAAACACTATAATAACTTCTATCGCTTTTTCCACATTCATTTACCTTTGCTTTAGGGTACCTACTCTTGACCTGACCTAATTCCTCATTCCTTATTGTCCTCAATTAGATATTGGAATGTTCATCTGGGGGCGTTCCAACCGTCACACTCAGTCTTGCTTTATACGCCGATATAGGTTTACTTACCTACGCTTCGTAGATTAGTCTTTAATTCTGAATAATTTTCTTAGCACTCTTCTTTACCGAATCCTAGGCAGCCACTTAATATTTGGCTGTGCCATTTCAAAGCTGGCAGCAGTACTCCATACAAGACCGAATTTATGTTTTGTAAAGCTGACTAATCTTGCTTATAATGCCATATTTTCTGGCACTGAACGATATGTACAGGCTGGCTCTTTATGAAGGTATATAAAAGATTTTTGGGCCAAATTTAGTCTGTATAGTAACAACTGGCCTGAAACGTAATAACTTCTCTCGTTTTGTACGTTGAAGGATAGATCGTCCCAATAGAACGCTCGCACTTGACCGCAACAGATGGCTGCTCCCAACTCGAACTCGTGACTAATCTGGAAGCACACCTATGTGTGCTAGTGCTATTCACACAAGACTTATTCATACCTTTACGTACGTATAATACTTGAACGCCAAAATTACGTAGATGCGAACTCAATGGTACTCCAATATTACAAGGTACTACCGTAGATGAAGTATCTGTACACTAGGGTTACCAAGACATTCACGTAATGTTTTAAAGGCACACGGTAAAATGCCTGTGAAATTTTTTTATGTAAGTAATCCGAAAAAGCACAACCGAGATATTGAGGGCAGGATGATTATTTTCTTTACTCTATAGACGGAGAAACAACATCATTATGTCACATCATTTTATAACGAATAAAATTACTTTAGTTGGGCTCTATTTCTGTACCGCTCGACTTGAGTCGGACGGTTATAAATTTTTATTAATATTTTTATGCATCACGCTTATTTCCCCTATTTTTAAGCGTCGGTGTTTTTTATTTTAACCTAAACTTTCGTGTCTAAAAATTTGGACTTTTTGATGCCAAAAGTCAAAATTGAGAACCAAAAATATAGCCGCAGGTATGTCTGGACTAACATTGTGACAGGAGCACGGTTGCGTTAAAGGAGAGGGCGTTCAAATATTTTTGCATGCATAATACGTACTGAATATTCGGACGATAGAGATAGGTATCTCATCACAGTTTTGATCTGTAAGTACTACGGATCCTATTCATCAGTTCAATACCTACAGTAGATAAAAAACACTAACTACCTAACAGGTTCAGAACGGACACCGTAGCGTCCAATCACGGTAACACCCCACCCATCGGCGGCATAGCGAGTCGCATTGAAATTGAAACATAATCAGAATACAAACGGGATGAAAATGAGGGCATTCATATCTTCGCACATTGGGTGCCGCGGCGGGCGCGCGCTATGAGCCGTGAGCGCTCCGTGGCACGCAGCCGTCGGCGCTGCATTTCCGAACGCATCCCGTTCAATATCCTCGGGATTGTTTGTAGATCCACCCCCCCTCGCCTCTCCCCCTATCCCGCCGATGCCACTGCCTCTAATGGAGCTAGGGTGTCTATACTTTAGGCCATTCAAATTCGGAGATGTCCAACAGTTGATGCCTAACGATTATTTGTAGTGTTGATCGGGATGAGGTGCAGAGTTAGACAGAATTTGTTGTGTAAGTAAACGAATCACTAGATTTGCACGATCCATAGTTATTTTAGCAACACATAGGAACCTGTAGTTATTTTACAAGAAAGCTGAACGACAATAATATCTTAATAAATTAGTTTTAATGCCTACTGTAAGTCAAGATTTTGCATTAAAGATTCAGGTCAGTATCTTCTCTTATCTACGGTTGTGATATCTAGTTTAGAAATAGACTTTCTTTATATCCAGCCCACACAGTTCAAAAAGGAATTGCACATTTTACTCGGTGGGTATCCAGCTATTTGTTAAGTAAGTAACAACTGGATTCGGTTATACCTAAACCAACATTTTATATCCAAGCAGTATCAAGAGAATCGTGCCGTTAAACCTCACTCACTGATTGTGACTTAAATAATAAATAAAAACCTCGAAAGAGCGGAAATATCAGAAAAGGTATTCCGGGCTTGTTCACTTACATTTTTCGTTGGATTAAAAATAAAGTATAACAAAAATCGACTTCAAAAACCTAAACAAAAAGTAATTTAAAGCTTTCCTAAATACCTACAATAAGTATCTACGTCGATAGCCGCCTACCGAATAAATTCATCGAGTGGATTAACTATGGGAAGGTGAGGACATTAGAGGGGGGCACGGACTTTAAAAATAATAATAATACCAAATATATGCTCGGACAAATTCACACAGCGCCAGAATAAATATGAACCCAAGATATTACCCAATTACCCAATAATACCCAATAAAAAAATATTATATTATAGATAATACCCAAGATATTTTTATGAAAGCTTATTTTAATTATTACTTCATAAATCTTTATTTGCATTAAATATAGGTAGATTTACAAAAGGTGTTAATTATTGCTTCAAAATCTTTATTTGCATTAAACTTGGCTTGAAAAAAATGGCATAGATAAATAATGTAGGTACATATATACGACGACCTGAGTGGTTCAGTGGTCAACATGCTAGTTAGCCACGCAAGAGGTCCCGGGTTCGATTCCCGGCCGGGCAGCAATTTTAATTATGAAGTTTAATTTCTGTTACGGGTCTGGGTGTTCTACTTATAAAATATATAAGTAGTATATCAGTTAGCTAGCTAGTACAAGCTTTGCTTAGTTTTGAGCTAGATGGCGCTGTGTAAATATGTCCACGATTATTTAATTTTTTATTTTAAAATATATGTTTATCGTGTCTGAATTACAGCATGCAAATACACTTTTATGGATAGGTTTTTGGAAGTCGGCACTATTATTGTTAATTTTTTTAAATTGAAACTATAAATGCGTTTGGTTTTTCTACCGCATCGATTGCGGAAACGCGCGCATTTTGGTATTGTAAAATTTGGCACATTTCCTAGGCTTTTCTAAATTTAAACTTATAGAAACCCGAAAATTTACTTCCGTGGCACATGCTTTTGAGCTGTGGGTCTAAGGCCGTCTTATTTCCTACGACATACATGTAATAAGCAGTCCGGCCAAATCTGACCTATTATTTCCAGTAGTTCCCTCTAGCACTGTTATCTGAGGTCAAAATCGGTTCATGTGATTAGTAACTGCGTTTAAAGAATTATGATAAATTAATTTTTATTTCATATAACGGCTTCCTCGTTTTTTTTTATTTTCAAATCAAATCTTTAAAATGCTATCAACAGCATGTACTTTTTAGGGTTCCGTGTCAAAAGCATACATTGTCAACGAATATCCCATGGTGTGTTTTGACTGCTATCTAGCACCGTCTTTATTGTGCAAATGTGTGATTGATAAAACTCTACACTCTCTTCTTGAGCGATACGCTCTTGACAGACAGCTCTTAATCGTGGTCGTTATGTGTTGTGGGCAGCTCTCACTCGCCTCACGATCACCTGTCACCTCGATCTGTTATCTGCCTCCCTGGTATACTCATGCAAAAGACCGCCCAAAGCAAATTTGATCTGGTCGGTATATCGCTACATCGGTAATATCCGTGTGGTCGGGTACCCTCCACTCTGCCCTGCACGATGAAACGCTCTCTACATAGGGCATCAAAATATTTGGTCTCATTCTAACCCCGTGGGTTTATAGGTAGGGTGGAGGTGTTATACTCCGTGCCGTAAGTTTGTGCGATTATTAACAATACATACTTTTAAAGATTTTTTTTGTAAAATATACCCACTTTCAGTTAGGATCACCAAAGTCACTTACCTTTTTTATGCTACTCAGTAACAAATGAGCAGGCAGCCCACCTGATGGTAAGTGGTAACTGTCGCCCATAACATTTACAATTCATACATTTAGGTTGCCGGTAACAAAATGCAGAACCGCAGGTGCGTTGTCACTGTGAGGACTAAAATGAAATGCCTCATTCCTGTAATTTCCCTGGCTACCTTATCCTTCAAAGCGGAACACAACAATGCAAGCATTGTTTCTGCGGCAGAAATGTAAAGGCATCGGTACTCATCCAGGCGGACTCCTCAGGCTGAACATATACTCTGATAAAATACTTTGTAACACAAGCGATAGATAATTAAATAAGTACTCCAGAGTATTTTTCGCCAAAATATTTGCCACTTTTAAGGTACATCCTTTGAAAAAGTTCCAAGAACATCTTTCAAACGGTTTAATATATTTATTAAAGTAGGTAGAGCTCGTCTAGTCTAAAATGACGCGCCCCATTACTTGGTTAGTTGATTTCGATGTGTGAGTGCAAATATTAATAACAACACTTCATCTGTGTGGTGTCACACCGGCAACTGAATGACCAATTACAACGGCATTTGTATATGTATTGCGTCCATATTTTAAACTTGCTTGTGTGCGTTAATGCGATAGTGGGGCGCGTCATTTTAGATGAGACGAGCTCTACCTACTTGTAGTTTTTTCAATAACTCATATTTTGTATAATTTTAAATTCACTTTCATATTACAGCGTTCAAATGACCAAATACCTACCGTTCAATACGAAGATTTGATACTGATTCCCAAACTTTTTATTTTGTCGCCCAACAAGAGACTAAGGACCCCGTAATTCGGAACTCCTTCCCATGTCAAATTCACTTAAAATAAATAAAAAAATAAACATACTTGGACAATTCACACAGGGCATTCAACATTCATTCATCTGGCCCCAAAGTAGGCAAAGCTTGTGTCATTGATATTAGATAACTGATAAACTACGTTACAGGTACTTTTTTAATACATACTTATTACACATTACACCCAGATAGTAACAAAAATGAGAGAAATGATTAATAATGTAATACCTCGTACTCCAGCTTTTAAAAACTGGGCCCAGCAGTCCATTGGGCCACAGCGGGCCCAAGCGGCGGCTCTGAATTTGTCACTCCGCTGAACAGCTCCTATCTCATGAGCAAGCAAACGTTTGTAACTTCGACTTCGGGTAAGTTGAGCACTTGATTTCACAACTGTCAGTTGGAGCTCCCACCGCTAGCTACCACAGCCGGATGTAGCTGTATTCTATTCGAAATGTTGTTTATTAGGTGAACTAACTTGGTCTAGGTATTAACTAGTTTGACAGTCTAGCTATGTGAAGTAAGTAGAAACGCTGTAAAGCTTTCCATTTATTTTCTACTAGCGGACTAGGCGCGATTTTGTTAGCGTACACCTGATTAACCCTACCTACCCTTTTTTCTCTCTATCTAATGTTAAAAACCCCATTCAAATACGTTGCGTAGCTTAAAAGATTTAAGCGTACATAGATATATGGGGACAGACGGCTGGGAAAGACTTTGTTTTATACTATGTATAGATGTAACTGCAGTCTCCAAACCACCCGCCAAAAATTAGGGCAATAGCCTCCACAAAAGTGGAGGATGCACAAGTTTCGCAGTGGCCTGTTACCAATGTAATACTTATTGACGATGATGATCTGTTCCCATCACAATTAACATTTTAGTATCTTTGCAGCTTTACTAAAACCTCCAAGGTCTAAGGGGTCAGATATAAAAAAACAAGTAATATTAAAACTTAAGACTGCAACAGTCAGATATTTGACTTGTGATGTCTAATGGCACCTTTTACTATACCTACTCTAGTTAAAATTGTTACATCAGGTTCCAATAATGTCATGGTTGACATTATTGGAACCTGATGTAAAACTACTTATATTTTAACCAAACTGTTATAATAATTTCGAAAGGTAACCATACCAAAGAAAGTAGGTATTCTATTATTAGATATAGCTTTCCATAAAATAGCATCGAACTGTTCCATCGAAAGCCTGCGAATTGCTATACCTACAGACACCAAATGACGTCAAACTTGTAACGCCCCTCAACATTTAATATATTTTATCCAACACTATTCTCTGTAGATATATCGTGGTTAAAAATAACATCGCACAACAATGCAAGCTCGAATTGCACTTTGAAATTGCAATTGGCTTCCTTATTACAGTAAATATCTACTTTTAGCTGATATAAAATAGAATTCACTGTGCAGCTATTTCAGTGGTGTATTTTCTTTAATGACCAGTGGAATCGTTTTATGATGTTTACCCTGATCAGAAAACAGCATCAAAACGACTTTTATTAGGCAATAACTTGGGAGTTCGATACCAATTTGGTAATCGGGTCGAGAATTTGAACCTATACTCTATTTCTCCTATGCTTTTTTCACATGAGTGTATTCAAGTAGCCTATCAAAGAAATTACCTACCCTAAGGTAAGGTCCACACTTGATAAGACAGAGAAATCCATCTTTTGGGAGTCGATGCTGTTAGTTTCCGGTGACAGGTGAAGTAACACCGGTGGTGCTACACGAGTATACTTCTGATGGCAGGCCACGGTTGTGGCTGGCCATCACCCTACTGCGCCTTGTTCTGAAGCGTGGTTAAAATTTATTGTCACATTCAAACGTAAACGCTGGAAAAATGAGAAGGAAAATGCACAGTGGCATACCGGACTTATGCGCTTATTACACATTCCTAAATTCAGTGACTGTATTCAGAAACAAAAAGCATGAGAGC
Source organism: Blastobasis lacticolella (assembly GCA_905147135.1). Taxonomy (NCBI): domain Eukaryota; kingdom Metazoa; phylum Arthropoda; class Insecta; order Lepidoptera; family Blastobasidae; genus Blastobasis; species Blastobasis lacticolella. Next base: position 17,868,875 of record LR990045.1, read on the forward strand.
AAATCAAAGTGGAATGTATTGCTCATAGAATAAGGTCCATTTTTGTATTTCGGATTTTTGAAAAGTGGAGCGACGCGTGACTTAATATAAGTAATTTTTTATGCCCAACAATTTTTTTTAACGCTGGGGAATACCGGTTTCAACGACATGACGCCGTAGCTGGCCGTCCTGTAGCCGTCTTCACAATGATTCGAAACCGTTTCCGAACGATTCGACACGAAATTCGTGAGCGGCGAATCCGTGTCGAGCGATTCGAAAACTGTTATTAAGAATCCCGATAGATTCCACGGAAACTCTCCTCTCTATAACATATGAAAATTTCATAAAATTAACTGAAACCACATTTTCCTAAGAACTTTTGTGGGGTCCTCTGTTGATTCCGTATCCGAACCCGATTTCCGAACCATTGTGAATACGGCTACTGGTCATAAACAGAACTTTCCTGTTGCAGAGGTAATCGCGCAACAGAGCCTGTAAATATTAAGGCACCCTGTGGAATTGGTGTGACTCCAGAATAGTCCGAGTTAAATACATTCGCCCCCAACTCGCTCAAGGACATGAGCCTCAAACAGTGCCTGGCCCATTTTTGGGCTGGAAAACTTAAGCTACAGCAATATTGACAAGTAAAGAAGAATAAGAAGAAATTGACTCCCAAAAGACACGAACGTGGATAGCTAAATTAAAATTACCTACCTATACCATGCTTGTTTTCGTGAGTGATACGTGAAAGTGAAATAGCGAAATAGGGGATACCATTCAGGCCCACTTGTGCCAAAACTCTTGGTTAAATAAATCATTAACACAGGGCTTACTAACTCAGGATTAATGTAGTGACTCTTTAACTATCAGCTTATAATATTGTACCAGTAGTCAACAAACCCTAGTTACGAACGACTAATGAATAATTTAAGTGTAGGTACGATCTCTCTCTCGCTCTACAATGATTTGTATTAGAAGTATACTTTTTCCCGCTTTAACATCATTCGTGTGTTGTCGACATACATTTTGAGGTTTGTTTTTTGATCAGCCGTCTACTCGAATCCAAGCAAAGAAATTGGACTTTGAATCCATGTCATGAAAAATTAAAAAGCTGTCACTCATTCTGACAGCTGTCATTTCTGTCCTGTCGTAGTGTTTCTGTCCTATGTTTATATCCTGAGATTGGGGTATTTTTCACCATCCTGGCGAAAAATGTTGTCGAAATAATGAGCAGTTTTCCAATAGGTATCTGAAGCATTCCTAACCACTCCCTAGATGGCGCCCCGACAATTTTGGTAATTGATAACCGCTTGAAATAGGTTCTTAGCAAAGAGGATATAAACACTGGGTACGTTGTATTGGATAATATTGTATTTATCAATAGTTTTCAACCATTTTAGAGGTTGTAATAATAATGGAACATAGTGCCAACTTCTATAATTAATATTTCTTTTTACATTTCGTTCAACCTTTAACAGTTATGTTTATATTAATAATCATTTTATTTTTAAGTTTACTATTAATTGGAAAACTCCTCATTTCATTCCACACTTTTGTAAAAAAATTGCACGTTTTTGGATTTTATTTTACAGCACTAGCACATTTATTTCTAGCCTAGTTGGCAACACTGTTTGGTCCTGTCAGTTTTGCTTTTGCTATTGAGGTTATATTGAATTGTTATTGTGCTTAGACTTTATATCTTAAAAGTTTTTAAAGAGATTAATCAATCTAAAAATCATTTTTAGCCTTCGATTTGAGTATAATTATACTCATGGAAAGTTCTGAAGGCGATAAAAGACCTCAATTCGGCAACAGATTTCTAGAAAATGCTGACGAAGTCTTCAAACATAATGCGTGGTACCCTATTCAATATTCTTGTTAGATTCTGTAAAAACATTCCAAGTAATAGGCTAAAAATGTCAATTTTAGAAAATACAAGGCACAGGAAAAAGCCAGTTGGTGGAACAAGATACTTAGACGATAAAAAACATGTTTTTCTTTTCAATGCTTGGTACTTGCTTTTAACTCACATACTACATGCTCTTGTATGAAATATACCGTAGAATAATACAAATCTTACTAGAATTAAATGTTATAAATGCACTATTCCAGGGACAATGTTCAGTGGGATGATGAACAGGAGAAAACCGCCAAAGAGAAAGTCTCTCAAAACTCGCAGGTGACTATGTCTGTGGAAGCTTTGAAAGATTTGGAAGAAAATGCTGATAAACATTGGGATTCATTTTATGATATTCATCAAAATAGGTAAGCTAGACTTTTACAGATTGTACTAATTTTTATTACACATCAGTCCACCACTCCTCTTGAGCCTCCGCCACATTAGCAGAGGGTTTTGTAATAACCCCCACGCTTGGCAAGTGGGTTGGACAATGCAGTGTTGAAAATAATCAATATAAAATGATGCTACCCATTTACAAGTCTACGGAGGTCCTAATTGTTTAGCATTGCAGACATTAGTTGCCTTATACAATAGCTGTGAGACACCATACTATTTCAATAATATATGTATGGAAATGTCAGGAATTCATTGAGCATTGTATTTGTTTAATTTTCATAATTATTGCTGTAGTAATTTGAAAAATCAAATAAAAAACTTGTTACAGTAACATACTATTATTTACAACCTACATAAGTTTATTTCATTTTATAAATACATTCACCACAATATTGTATAACAATTTACAGATTCTTCAAGGATCGGCACTGGTTATTTACCGAGTTTCCTGAGCTTGCGCCTGACAACACATCTGCACCAGTTAGAGTATTACCAAATGAGGAAACAAAGTCACCTATTAGTCAATCAACAATGTGTAAAGAAGGTACCAGACGGTACATTTTTGAAATTGGATGTGGGGTTGGCAATACCATATTTCCAATTCTGCAGTACAGTACAGACCCCAATTTGTTTATTTATGGCTGTGATTTTTCATCCAAAGCAATAGATATTATGAAAGAAAGTGAACTTTATGATACAAAAAGATGCAATGTTTTTGTTCTTGATGCTACAGCTGCTGAATGGAATGTACCGTTTGAAGAGAACTCTGTGGACATTATTGTTTTAATATTTGTTCTATCAGCCATTGATCCTTCAAAGTAAGTGTTAATATGGTTTGCTTATTTTATTAGCTATTGTATGTTAACCATTTCTGTCCCACTACAGGGCAAAGGCCTCAGACTGAAATGGCTAAATATAAAATAATAAATATTGTATGTTGATGCTTAAGCAAGGGTTCCTGCGTAGCATAACCACAGTTGGTCTGCAGTTCAGAGATAAATCCTGAAAATAGGTTGGGTAATGACAAAAGTCACATTTTGATTCCTAGGTCTTTGCTATGCACTTACACCCGGTTTCTGAAACGCTTGTCTACGCAAAAATTACGTAACAGCTTGTTAATGTCTGATTAAATGCAGTTTGGGTTTCTGAAAGGGCCAATTGACAGTTTGTCAACGGATTGTCAAATCTCCAATTAACGGCTGATTAATGTAATTTTGGGTTTCCGGAAAGCTTTTTCTCATGTTAACTGTTTGTTATCGCCTTGTTATTTTAATTAGCGAAAATCGACCAATTAACCGATGGTAAAAAAAAATTAAATCCGATTTTCTTGGTCTAGGTCTTGGTCCTGGCCCTGGTCCAGGTCCTAGTTTTGGTCCAAGGCAAAGTCCAGGTTTAGGGTCCAGGTTCTGGTCCAGGATCATGACCAAAACTGCAACCTTATTCACAATTTGAGCTTCAACCAGAACCAGGACCTAGACCAGTGCCAGCACATAGACCATAAACATTAGCTGGACCAAGACCTGGTTCGGGGCCAGGACATGGACCTGAACCAGGACCAGAACCTGAACCACGGACATGTCAGGGTCCAGGACCTAGACCTGAACTAGGAGCTGGTCCGGGGCCAGGGCCTGATTCTGAACCAGGACCTGGACCTGAACCAGGAACTGGTCCGAAGCCAGGACCTGGACCTGAACCACGAAGTGGTCCGGGTTCAGGACCTAGAGTTGAACCAGTACCTGGTCCGGGGCCAGTACCTGGACCTAAACCAGGACCTGAACCACGAACTGGTCCGGGTCCAGAACCTGGACCTGAACCAGTACCCGGTCCGGGGCCAGTACCTGGACCTGGTCCGAAGCCAGGACCTGATCCGGGGCCAGGATCTGGACCTGAACCACGAACCGGCCCGTGTCCAGGACTTGAACCAGGATTTAACTAATGGGATTATTGGGAGAAACTCACAGAATCGATAGCCGATGGGGCGGATGTTGTTGAGTGGCGAACTCTGGATCCCAAGAGATGGACGGACGACCTCTTTAAGGTCCTAGGGAGCTGATGGATGCAAGATAACAGAGTCGACTGGAGTGTAAGCCGTGGGAGGCCTGTATTCAGAAGTGGACCGGGACCTACCTAACTGCCTAAAGATGATGATGATGGGATTACTGACCCACTGGAACCCGTGACCCTATAACATAAATATTGTTATAAGTTCTCTTTTCTCGCTCTGTATATTTTTTGACAATTTTCGATTTTACACGAAAACTATACAATCGCTATCAGTTTCATCTAAAAGTTGAATATCCCGCCGCAATCAAAAGGCCGCTAGGGACAAAGACAAATTAATGCGTTAGACACCGTGGACATCGTGGACAAATTCACACACAGCGCCATCTAGCCCCAAAGTAAGCAAAGCTTGTGTTATGGGTGCTAGATAACTAATAAACTACTTATATACTTTTAAATACATACTTATTACACATAGAACACCCAGACCCGTAACAGAAATTAAAATTGATCATTTCAATTTCTGCCCGGCCGGGAATCGAACCCGGGACCTCTTGCGTGGCTGACCGTGCATGTTGACCACTGAACCACTCAGGTCGTCAACAACCATACCAGACAGAAACAAAACATATATGAGTGAATGAATGTGACTGATTTTAGCAGGGGTAGCCAGACGAAAGAATTAATCTCTTGTTAATGGTCGATTAGCTAATTTTAGATTGATTGGCCTTTCAGAAACCCACAGTGATTTAACAGCTTGTTAAATGTGACAGTCTGTTTGCCAATCAATGATTTGACAAGCGTTTCAGAAACCGGGTGTAACTCATTCAGATTTTTCTGAACATCCTTCACTGTGATATTATGTATAAGTTCAACATCATCTTTACAATCACAGCCTCAAGACATCCACTGCTGGACATAGGCATTTTGGGGGTCTTGCTGCACCACGTCCGTAGGCTATACCCTAGAGTCCCTACACGTGACCCCCGGGTGGTGCGAAGAGTGCAGCCGAAATTGCTTGGTGGTAGGGCCTCGGCCCGCATGGCTAGCGACCACCCACGGAGATAAGTCTGCATGGCGCTAAGCAGCCCATGGGCTGTGTTCCACCAGAGTACTCCGTGAGCCATTCCCCCTCGTCCGAGTGCTGTAATGTTGGTACTCTGCAGGTCCCAGTTTTGTGTCAGACGTGTTAGGGGGTGGGCGTGACAGGTTGGCGCGGGGGCCAGGGAGACCCGATGAAACGGCTCGTCGCTGGCCGCCCGCCAGTTAGTAGGGGACCCGAACCTGGGCATCACTTTTAACCTCCGGCCCGGGAGGCTGTCCCGCCAACTGCGCGAAAAATCCTGGGGATGCCTGTCGTGCCGGGGTAGGAGACCGGAGTGGACCCGACAAGTATCTTCAGGGGGGATCGGGGGCCCTTCCGTCCCCCGTGCCAGCTTTTTACACAACCCATCCCTCAGCAGCGTCCTGTAGCAAAACATCTTTGCCCTGCCGGATACCAATGTTACAGCACTCCTTTTTTCACCCCTCTAATAATTCAAATGGCAAAACGTAAAAAAAAGAGTATGGTTTTTTCAGCGGCACCCTTTTCCACACTTCGAGTGGACTTTTGCAACATCAGGGGCCTCCACTCCAACCTGAACGCCGTACATCACCACCTTGAGACGGCGAAGCCCGCCTTACTCTTCCTGACTGAAACGCAGATATCACCTCCGGCCGACACTTCGTATCTCCATTATCCTGGGTACAAGTTAGAGCACAGGTTTCTTCCTCGCGCTGGTGTGTGCTTATTCGTCAGAGGTGATATCTGCTGTCGGCGTCTTGCCATTGAACAAAGTGACGAATCTGTTTTGTGGGTGTGCGTGGAACAGGGAGGTTCTTCCCGTGTCTACGCATGCCTATACAACAACCGTCACGGCGTAGGTGAGACAAATCGGTTTTTCGAGCACGTTCAATGCGCTACCGACAAAGTTCTTGAGCGATGTCCTTCCGCTGAGTTGGTAGTCTTAGGAGACTTTAATGGTCACCACACTGAGTGGCTAGGGTCAAGCCGTCCTACCAACCCAGCCGGGAGATCCGCCCACGAATTTGCTCTGGCCAATGGTCTCACGCAACTGGTATTAGAACCCACCTACTTACCGGATGTTGTGGGCCGTGATCCTTCTTTGTTAGACCTTCTGCTGACCTCCCACCCAGACGGTTATCGGGTGTCCGTCGATGCTCCTCTTGGGACATCTGACCACTGCCTGGTCCGTTCTGAGGTGCCTCTTGCTATACCCGAACGGGCTCGCCCCAGTGGGTCACGCAAGGTATGGCACTATGGCTCAGCAGACTGGGATGGATTGCGAGAATTCTTCGCGTCGTACCCGTGGATACAGCTTTGCTTTTCCTCAAATGACACCAACACCTGTGCTGCCGCTGTAGCTGATGTCGTACTGCAGGGAATGGAATGTTTTATCCCATCCTCTGTAGTCCGCCTCGGCGGCAAGAGCCAGCCCTGGTACGACAGGCCTAGTGCTGAGGCAACTCGCCTCAAGCGGGATGCTTTTCGTGCCTGGACAATGGCTCGGGCCCACAAGGACCCTAACACCCACAATTTGAGGAAAAAGTATAATGCTGTATCGAGGTCTACAAAGAGGATAATGGCTGAAGCAAAATTCAAGTTTATTGGAGGAATTGGGGAGAGACTAATCAGCTACCCATCTGGGAGTCGTGCTTTTTGGTCTCTCTCCAAAGCTGTTGAGGGGAACTTTTGTCGGACTTCTTTTCCACCTTTGCGCAAGCCGGATGACCTATTGGCCCACACGGCAAAGGAGAAAGCCGATCTCTTGGGTAATCTCTTTGCCAAAAACTCAAATCTGGATGATGGGGGAGCTGCACCGCCTACCATCTCGCGGTGTGAGGGCAGCATGCCCGAAGTTCGTTTCACCCAAAAAATTATAAGACGTGTGCTTCTCTCCCTAGACATCCGGAAGTCCAGTGGGCCTGACGGCATTCCGGCTATTGTTCTAAAAAAATGTGCTCCCGAGTTGTCTCCCGTGCTAATGCGCTTATTCGAGCTTTCCTATACCTCTGGAACGGTGCCGTCTTCGTGGAAGCTAGCCCTTGTGCATCCGATACCCAAGAAGGGTGATAATTCAGACCCATCAAATTACAGGCCTATAGCGGTAACCTCCTTGCTCTCTAAGGTGATGGAGCGGGTTATCAATATCCAGCTCCTCGGATACCTAGAGGACCACCAGCTGATTAGTGACCGTCAATATGGCTTTCGCCATGGTCGCTCAGCTGGTGACCTTCTGGTGTACCTAACGCACCGGTGGGCTGAGGCCGTCGAGAGCAAGGGGGAGGCTCTGGCTGTCAGTCTTGACATAGCCAAGGCATTTGATCGGGTCTGGCACAGGGCACTTCTATCAAAACTCCCGAAGTACGGTATCCCCGAGGGGCTCTGCAATTGGGTATCCAGCTTCCTGTCTGGACGGAGCATCCAAGTCGTTGTCGATGGATGCTGCTCCGATACCAAGACTATAAATGCTGGAGTACCCCAAGGTTCAGTACTATCTCCAACGCTGTTTCTTCTGCATATCAATGATATGCTGAATATCCCCAGTATTATTGTTATGCGGATGACAGTACGGGAGATGTTAGTTATACTGGCCGAGCGAATGTCCCTCGTTCCGAGGTGTCGGAGAGCCGAATTAGACTTGTGTCGAATATCGAACATTCCTTGGAGCAAGTTGCTCAGTGGGGCAGACTAAACCTAGTCCAATTCAACCCCTTGAAGACACAGGTCTGCGCATTTTCCGCCAAAAAAGATCCCTTTGACATAGTGCCGCAGTTTCAAGGAACACCCCTTTCCATCTCAAAAAGTATTGGGATCCTCGGTGTCGACATATCGGATAGCGTGCGATTCCGGAGTCACCTGGAAGGCAAGGCCAAACTAGCTTCGAAAAAGCTTGGAGTGCTTAACCGGTCCAAGCGATACTTCACCCCGGGGCAGCGCCTGCTGCTGTACAAGGCACAAGTGCGGCCACATATGGAGTATTGTTCCCATCTTTGGGCCGGCGAAACTGCCGACCTGCTTAATCCTCTAGACTCCGTACAGAGACGCGCTGTACGAATTGTCGATGATCCCATACTAACACGCATGTTGGAACCACTGGCAAACCGAAGGGACTTTGGCTCCCTGTGTGTGTTCTATCGGCTGTACAATGGGGAGTGTTCCGAGGAACTTTTCGATCTGGTGCCCACAGCACAATTCCGCCATCGCACCACCCGCCGTGGGCTTGGTACTCATCCTCACTACGTAGACCCTCTGTTGGTCACGACGCGAAGGTTCGAAAGAACGTTTCTCGCTCGTACGATTCGGATGTGGAATGAGCTCCCAGCCACAGTGTTTCCTTTGGACTATGACATGGGATCGTTCAAGAGGTATATTAGAGGTCTCTTCAGAGGCGGGCAACGCATCAGTGACTCCCCTGGTGTTGCTGATGTCCATAGGCGGCGGTGACCACTTTCCATCAGGTGGCCCGCTTGCCTGTTTGTCAGCCGTATAACATAAAAAAAAAAAAAAAAAAAAAGGCTTTTCCCTACAACTTCCACACCGCTTGGCTCTGCACCTCTTGCATCGGTCGCCTCCCTGCGACTTTCAAAAGAGTGACGTGCTATTAAATTATTATCTCTACTTTTCCAGAATGCAGTCAGTAATCAATAACATTTATGAGTACTTGAAACCAGGAGGTTTAGTAGTTTTCCGAGACTATGGCAAGTATGATTTGGCCCAATTGAGATTTAAAAAAGGGAGATGTATAGCTGATAACTTCTACGCACGAGGAGACAACACAATGGTATATTTCTTCACACAAGAAGAGATTAAAAACCTTTTCAAAAATGCTGGTTTCTTAGAAGAGCAAAATTTAATAGACCGCAGGCTTCAAGTGAATAGAGGGAAAATGTTGACCATGTACAGAGTTTGGATTCAGGGAAAATATAGAAAACCATTATAGCATTAACATATTACATATATTTCATTCCTGAAATTGCCACTTATACATCTAGTAGTAAGTATAACAAAGTGTATAAAACAAAAATTTACACAAGTATAAATTCTTTTCAGATTTAAATAAATGCCAAAATCTAAACAAACAATGAAATTCTTATTTTATGTCTTCGAATTGGAAATAATATGGCTTTTTAAATGTATTCACGATTCTTGTTACAATTTGTATAGGTGGCCCTTCCCAACTAACTTTACAATCTCTTATTAGCCTTTGTACAAACAATTCGATTTCCATCTCTGCTATGCGTCGGCCGATACAGCTTCTGATTCCAAAGCCGAAGGGCTGAGTGACCATGGGGTGAACGTTTCCGTAATACAATGGGTCAGTTTTGTCTGCCAGCCATCTTTCAGGTATGAATTCTGTTGGTCTGGGATAATATTTCTCCTGTCTCGACAAGTACTCATTTGGTGCAACCACATCAACCTGTAAGCAATAAACAATTCTATTAGTTTTATTAACCAAAAACACTATTCATTTGCTCGAGAAACGTTATCTTTTTGCCACTCGCGACGACATCATCATCATATCAACCGATAGACGCCCACTGCTGGGCATAGTCCTCCCCCAGAGATCTCCATAAAGGCCGGTCCTGTGCCTTCCGCATCCAGTTGGTACTTGCGATATTTGCCAGGTCGTCGGTCCATCATGTGGGGATACCGCTGCATCTTTCGGTACGTGGTCACCACTGGATTATAGGATAATTATAATAGGTGAAATTTAACGCGTAGCTCCGCGCGGCGCTAGTGCGTTATCTATGTTGCAACCCGTTTTAACTAACCCCGCCGCCACAAACAGAGGTCTTGTACGTCCTTGATCTCAGCGCACTGGGTGTGTCCTCAGTGCTTTATCATTCCTAACATTTAAAAAATCACAAGTCTAAAACTATTTAATGGCCTATCTTTTTTTTCAACCTCTTCGTGTGACACACACGAAAACACAAAATGTCAATATACTCAGGACGGTTCCATTAAAATGAGGAGTTTTCCAATAGGTATCTAAAGCATTCCTAACCACTTACTAGATGGCGCCCCGACAATTTTGGTAATTGACAATCGCTTGAAATAGGTTCTGAGCAAACAGGATATAAACACTGGGTACGTTGTATTGGATAATATTGTATTTGTCAATAGTTTTCAACCATTTTAGAGGTTGTAATAATAATGGAACATAGTGCTAACTTCTATAAATATTTATTTTTACACTTCGTTCAACCTTTAACAGTTATATTTATATTAATAAACATTTTATTTTTAAGTTTAGTATTAGTTAGCTGCATGAAATCACTGCCACCATCATACAGATTATAAAAAGATTACCAAAATTGTAGGAGCGCCATCTATTGTTGCTTTTTGAAACCAACTATCTATACCTACTGGAAAACTCCTCATTGATTCAACATATTTGAAAATTTTTGATTATCTGTAGACTGTGTCGGAGGTGTATTTTCGACATCTGTCATCCTGTCAGCTATTCATAAGGGGATTTAAAATACTTACACCTGCTGGTATTTGGTATCCACCAACAGTATGCTCCTTTGAGGTTCTGCGCAAATTAGCCGTGACCACCGGTCGTAACCTCAATGTCTCCTTCAGGCAAGCTTTCAAATACCGCCTGTTAGGTTCTCCCGAGCGTATCTCTTCTCGAAGTTTGTCTTGGATGCCTTGGTTCGTAGCCAGATCGTACAGAAGAGATGTCGTTGCAAACGCCACCTTGTAAAAATCAAGACCGGTTAAGCAGAATACGAAATTTTAACAGTTTAAAATCTTGAAACTCCATTATTTATGCATCCGTAACCTTTTGTTTTGTTTTTCAAAATGTAATACAATTTCAGTGAACTCACAGTGTCTATTCCAGCCAGCAACATTTCATTTGCCATCATGATAGCTACTTTCTCATCAATTGCAAGTAACTTCTCTATTATGCTCTTGTCCTCCTCGGGTACATCTTCAGTTCTCTCGTTAATCTTTTTTTGCGCCTCTTTGATGAACTTAGCGCTAACTCTGAAATTAGCGAGATTCTCTTAGTATCAAACAATAACAATATAATGTCATCGGATGCCAATCGACACCCAAGACTGTTCTAGACTGTTCTGTTCTGACGGTAGTAAGAGGCACACCCAACGCGTGCCGAGCTCGTTGCAGTACCGAAGTTCGACTAGCCTCAAAGTACGAAACTCCCTTACTCTGCGTGTGTTGCTTAACTTTAGTTATTAATCTCGCAAGCACACTGCTACTAAACCTGGGCCGCTTGTTACAATACAAATCATCAAATAGTTTGCTACTCACTCCCATTGCTTGTCGTAAGTGTCCATAAGTTTCTTGAAGTTTGGGGTTGAAATGTATCGCCAGGGGTGCGGAGCGAATTCCAATTTGAAGGATAAATCAATAACGTCCTTTGCGCACTTCATAAGCACTCTGCCGGGGTGGTCCTCATTCACGTCGTCATCTAAACATCCCACCCGCGACCCGAGACCGATGTACGCTACGGCCTCTAAAGAATACTTTGTCATTTCCACGTCAAAATTATTCTGCAAATTCGTGCCATCTCTCGTGAGTCTTACTAATCTGGAACAAAATGTAATAAAACCTAATTAAATACAGCTTATCGGATAGGCAGGAAGTTATAAGTTAGTTGAAATCTGGCGAGAAAAGTAACTAATGGGAGATTTTCCGAAAGTCGGTTAATAAGAAAAAATAGTATCCGCTAGATGACGTTGCTCCACCGGGCCTTCGCAGAGGCGTGACCGGGTCTCTGGAGTGGGCGAAACAAGGGACCAATAGGAGACACCCCCTATATCACTATGTGCCGGTACCTTAACGTTTAAAGAGCTGGCACAGCTTAATCAGGAGCCAACCAAGGCGAGACTCAGGTTTGGGAGAGGACATGCCCCAGCGTCGTCCATCCCGCTTGTTAAGTCCCTAACGCATGGACATGACCTGCCTTGGCCGACATGAACGTCTCTGAACAGACTCTGGACCCAAGACGACCGAAGCATGGAAAACTTTTGTACGGCTACGGCTCGGAGAAGGTTTGCCTGTGTGGTGTCTCACTCAGGCAATGACACATTTAATAGTTTGTCCTGCGTGTCCTACCATCTGCTCGGTCGAGGAATTGTGCGCAGCCACGGATAACGCTCTATCCGTGGCGGAATACTAGTCCTCGCAAATTTAATCCGCAACGAGTCGACACGCCAAGAACAAAACTTATCCAAAATTTGTCATCATGAAAATGCTTATAATTTAATTAAACATTGTTTACCTTTCTACGACTTGTTTCGCAATCTCATCAAGTGCAGGCTCGTAGAGCTTCACCAGTTTTGGTTTTAGAAACACGGGGTTCACTTTGGTGCGGAAGTGTCTCCAGTCTGGACCTTGTCTGCAATATTGTAAATAAGAATTATGCTTAGCTATTTATTTACTACTAAAAACAGCAAGTGCATAAAGGTCTGCCACTTAATGCCGTTAGCGATGTGAGCTTGACCAAGGTGTTCAGCTGGGGTATGAGACTGGTTGTAGCTTATATGATTTCTGCAGCTTTTATTGTACAGAAGGCCTACATCAACCTACCCACCACTAGTTTATAAAGAGTTAGAATCGCTATGTGTCCACGTATAGTCAGCTGCAGAGATAACTGACCTCCTTACCGTACATTTAATGTAGGTATGCTAGATTAACTCTGCAGCTGACTGTATAAACCGGAGACGGCCCAAACTCTAAACAGGATAGGTTGAGGTAATTTTCTGTACCTACATGCAACTTAGATAATGCTGGTGCTCTCGATAATGGTGTGACAAAAATTACAATACAACTTACGCAGTTGTTAGCCCATAAACGCCATCGAAGACCTCTTTTCTCAGTGTGGTCCTGTAGTATACAGATGTATCGAAACCCGGGCGCAGTGGTAGTACGTCTTCGGCTCTAAAGACCTATAGAAATTTAAAATGAAAATTGTTAGACAGTGCCGTGACCGCCCCGTGACTGTAAACGAATCGGAAATTGTTAATGTGATTCCCAACACTAACAAACTACCTAATGCTTATTTAATGTAAAAAATGTAAAGGCAAAACATGCCGCTTACTTCAGACCATCCCAAACATTCATATTTTATTCAGATTGTAAATTGCACCTGATCAAAGTGTTCCGGTTCGAAGAACATAATTATTGTTGCTCTTTGAAATATTCCTTCAAGCTTTACAATGGGTCCATAAAGCTTGTGAAGTTTCTCCGTCATTGCGAAAAAATTTTCAGGTGATCCAATTTTACCTGGAAATTAAAGGAAAATCAATTGGCCTCCCTCCATACCATACCTAATTGGCTACGCTCTTTAACACCGAGATAACGGGTGGGGCTAAAATGACAGTCGGTTTCATACGAACTCTAGTTTTTGACGTACTAAAGCAATATAGATTATAGGCAATGTTATTACTAAAAGGTTATAATATCTATCATTGCTTAAAGGGATCATTCTTTATATATAACTATTTAATAAGGTTGGTAGTGCCAAAACAGTGGCCGCAATGGCCTATTTATTTATTTATTTATTTCCATACAGTTTTATAGCAATAAAATTTAGTTTAATTGTAGAATTCTAAGTTGCAATGCCAATAACAAAACAGCGGTTTAAAATTTTGAATATCAAACCATCTAGCAGCAGAAAAGAAAAAGTTTTCATATACATAGGTAGATACATGCGCCCATATATTTGTCTTTCTCCCTCTGACTCTGTATGTGTGTTTGTGCATATATGTGTGTGTGTGTGTATGTGTGTGTGAGTGTGCGTTTGTTTGTGTGTAAGATCCTTCACTGCGACTGGAAAAACTGGAGAACACCATTCGAAAATTGCACACTATTGAGATGGAAAATATCGAGAGTACCGGAGACGTGCTTCTCGTACAGATCTATGACCCTATTAATAGGAGAACCTAAGGCATAACTGCTGCACGCACGACAGTGGTCGAGTAGCCGCGGCCAGCGGCCCCTGCGGCGCGCGCACAGCAAAACCCGTGACAATAATTGTGGACTATCAATTCCGCAATGAATGATGTCATATAGGAGTCTCAAGTCTGCCACCAGGCGCCTGTCATTCAATTACCAGATTTTGTGTGAACTTAGACCAGCTGTATAATCCGTGGTTATCGTGTGCGATATGATATTAAGTTTGTTAACGAACGATTTCTGTATGGACTCTAATCTAACACGGTGGATAGCGTAGATCGGTGACCATACAGGGGATGTATACTCCAGTACACTCCTGACGTATGCAAAATAATGAATTTTAAAAGCAGGCGCTGAGTTCAGAGGCTTAACTGCCCTGAAAATGAAGCCCAACATTCTTATCGCTTTCGCGACAATCGATTCATAGTGGGCACAGAAAGTTAACTTAGAATCTAGAATTATGCCGAGATCTTTAACCTGCTTAGTGCGTTCAATTTTGATATTGTTGAGCCTATATGAAGTAGGTATAACGTTTCTTTTTCTCGCAAAGGATTGTCAAGCATTGTTCTACGTTTAGATTCAGACTGTTCTGCTCACAATATGACCCTGTCCAGATCTTCCTGTCGTACATTTTATCGGCATATAGATCTTAGTGTCGTCAGAATACATGTCACACAATCAAATAAACAAATATTAAAAAGAAGAGGACCCAGATGGGAGCCCTGAGGTACCCCGGAAGGAATAGGCGGTAAACGTGAGTGATAACACCCTACTCGAACAGCCTGGCTCCTGTTCCGAAGGTATGACTCGAACCAACGAAGAAGATCACCGTGTACACTGACCTGCTTCAGTTTATATAAAATGGTGCTATGGTTCAATCGATCAAAACATTTAGAGTAGTCGGTATACACGACGTCCACCTGATGGCCCTCATCCATAAAGCTGGCAATAGAGTCCACGAATTCCGTCAGGTTAGTTACAGTAGAACGCTTACGCATAAAGCCGTGTTGAGTGGGCGGAATACTACGCTCGTCTATCGGATAGACTTGGTATGTATGTATGTAGGTAATCTCTTTATTGCATCAATTTATAACATTACAGGAAATAAAAATACAGTTTATAATGCAAAGGCGAGCTTGGTCATATACTATCTTCTCAAAAGTTTTACTAAAGATACTTAGTATAGACTGACACCTTCGATCCACTTTTATGTATCGGTACTATAAAAGCCTGTTTCCACGCAGTTGGAAAAATCTCTCCTATTGAAAAATTATAGCAATGTTGCATGTCGTAGTATATAGAATTGCTCATAATATTTTTTACTATCTATCGGGCCCGGCTTCGCACGAGTTTCCTGGCTTTTTTTACGATAATTATACATGTAGTATTATACACATGAACCTTCTGGAAGAGATTCTCTAAATGTTGGTGATAACCGCATGAAAATCCGTTCTTTAGTTTTTGAGTTTATCGTGAATAGAGTTTGTTGATTAACCACATCGATTGATAAAAATTTAAATCAAGACTATTCCCTATCTTTTGGCGGTTATACGTTATTAGTGAAATGCTGCAAACTGTGTGATTAACTAAACCCAAGCCACCACAGACGAATAGCCGATGTAGGGAACAGGTGTATCTTTCCTTCAGTTGTTTACTTGGTTTAATTTGTTGACAGGTGTCGCTGCCGTAGCGTTTGGTGATATCAATGACCCCGAAACAACTCAAATTGTAGTTAAGATTTGATTTAATTATCTCATCTAATCAAGTCATCTGAAACTCAACATGCCATTCAACATATAAATTAACATTACGAAAAATAAATACCTATTCCTGGTATGAAGTGGTGTAGAGCTCCAATAATTGGTAGAGGCTCGAGTCCTGGAATTGACTTTAACGGCTTTACTTGATCCGAAGATAACATCCGAAATTGGCCATCTCTGTTAAATAAAATGTTGGTCTAGCATGGGCACATATTAATATGATTATTCACATCCTATAAAAAACTTTTACCTACCGTTTATAACCACTGAATGTAGCTCTTCGTGCTGTATCGCTTATTAATTTAAGACGCATTTTGTATTATTATCTACTGGATAACAAATATTATATTTTATAAACAGGACAAGTTTTACAGGTAGGTATTTCTGTGTTTACACGAAATACGTACGAATGACACTACGGCCGCAAGCCGACTGTGGCGTAACAAAAATAGATTTGTATAATTTGTTTGACCTTCACTTTGTATTGGGTATCTAATCTGTCGTTTATGTTGATAGCACTTTACATATATCCTATAAAAAGTGTTGAGTCATAATTATAAGAAACCAAAAACAATGGGTATAAATAAATCACTGCTACTAAGCAAGATACGGAGTAGTGTTTATACATATCCTGTTACAAATCGATATTTTTGCGAGTGCTGCCTCTGCCCGCGAACTAAATAAACACGGCGCGTAGAAAGGATAGCCACATAATATGTGAATATTACTAATATCGAGGATCTGGTGGAGTTATTAAGATTGATTTTATCTGATTATAAGTAAGTAGTTATACATAGATAGTAAATTGATGTAGGAATGGCATAGGTACGTCCATAAGATGGGGTGAGTGCTTACCAGCAGGCAGCCGGAAGTTTGGTTACCGCCTCAGTGGTAAAAAAGGTACCTAGGTAATCCATTATGTCCGTCCTGTAACCGGTTACATGACCAGCTCGTGGCGGCCGGCCAGTATGTAGCAAAAACTGATAACTCTCAGCCTTTCAGCGCTTTCCGGCAGCATATAACAAAAAAACAAGTAACTAGGTACCTGAGTCTTAGAGTTTTTATAGACGTATGTTGCCTGCATAGAATCGGACCCCTCACCGTGTTATAGGCACATACTAATTGGTACAGGCGCCCGTACCTTATGCTCACTCATATTTATTTATTAACGTCGACATGAAGCTGTATTGTTTCATAATTGTGCCTAATTATCGCAAAAATAAACTTCCGATAGGTAAGCTTTTTTTATAATATTAAGGTAGCAAACAAGCTTACGGCCCGCCTGATGGTAAGCAGTCCCGCAGCCTATGGGCGTTTGCAATACCAGGGGCATCACCCACGCGTTGCCGACACCGTAAAAACCTTTTCACCACTTTCTTGAAGAACTCCATGTTGTACTCTCCAGGGAAAACCTCTCCAGGTAGTTTATTCCACAACCTTAGTGTGCGTGGGAGAAAGTTCCTTTGGAACCGCAAAGTTCGCGACAAATTTGGCTCCTAGTTGTTGGGATGATCTCCCTGTCGGTGGTGAGCGGATATGCATGTATATTCGTTTCAATTATCCTTCGATTTACTAACGGTAATCGTTAATTTCTACAAAGTAGCTACCTGTAAAGGTCATAACCGCAGCGAGTCGCACAGCCAAACACTGGACTCTTGTGACGTACCTGCAAGTGAGGCAAGTACCGAGAGCAGTGCCGATGCCAAACCCCGTGGTGGCCGCTTCAAGGGGCCAATTTCCATGAATTCGCCGCTGCTGTCAACGACTGCCAGAGTTATTCAGTATTTCCACCGCCGCCGTCACCTGGTCGTCATTGTTGACGACGATATGATGGCCCCGAGCTAGCGACAACGCACGCCTGTCCACGGCGCTCGGGAACTGGCGTGCAGTGGACAGGCGGTCGTAGTAAATGTATGCATCACTACTTCGGCGCCGTCATCTTGTTCTCGGTGGCGGTGGACAAACGGCCTTATTGGATGTGTCCGCTGTTAGTCGCAACACAAAGTTTCGACTAACAGCGAACTCGTCCAACAACTCTGGGATGCCACTCGGGCAGCTATCGCAGTGGTGGCGAGGACGGTGCTGAAGGTGTCTAGGGGTGGACGCAGGCTTGACAAGGAGACCTGGTGGTGGAACAATATAGTCCAGAAGGAGACTAGGGAATAGAAAGCACTCTTTAAAAATTATCAAGCGTCCAAATCAAAAAGATTAGAAAGCTAGCGGGGTTTTTTTTGCCAATCTGTAGATCATGCTGCGTACAGTGATGCCAATCGTAGCACCAAACAAGCGGCAGCCAGAACCAGACGGGACCACTTACGTCGTTTACTTGTACGATAAGTTGGAACCGTCTGAAGGACAGAAACTCATTTACAAATTGACACGGTAGAGAGTCAAATCGGCATGAGACATCTTCAAGTGTTGCTGTGTAAATGGTAACCTCATAATATGTTACGCGACGACCTTGTGATAAAGAGGATAACGCTTTTATTTCCACGAGCTGCTGAACATGCAGCATATACCTAGAGGTGCAGCATCCAGACATCCCTCAAAATCAAGAACTGCTACAGTTAACGCCTGAGGGAGTTGAGACGACTCTTCGCCGTCGCTTTCAATCGGAAAGCTGTCGTACCCGATGGAGTCAGGCGTGGAATTCCTCACCGGGAATGTACCCAACCAATGGAGGCTGAGTAATGAGTATAATTACTTAGTCATTAAGGGCTCGGCGCGGGAGTATGCAGCAACTATCACAGTGTAAAGGTGATGTCACTTACCATGAAGTTCTTTGAACTCATTGTGGACTCTTGGGTCAAACAGGAATAGGTAGGTAGGTATATACAGTATCGTAATGTCAATATCAATTTCGGCCAGGGAGTGGCACCATGACTCCGTTTGTCCTGAGAACTCATGGAGAGAAACGTAAGATGAAGGAGGCTATGAGAGAAACCATAGCCTCCTTCATCTTTGAAGGAGGCTATGGAGAAACACATCAAAACCACGCCTCTGCATTTCCTGTTTCTGACCACGCAGAACGCCTTTGTTTGACTGTGTCCCTTGTGAAATATTATGATTTAGTAGGCGTTGCGGCCCAAGATGATAGAAATACTGGTGGACAAGGACTCCTAGACATTAGTGGAGGGATTTGCAATAATCCTCACGTTTAGTACAGAGCAGGGGTGGCCAAACTATTTACTTGTGACATCTACTAGGTAGGTAGGGTAGGAGTAAGATAGCGGTAAGGTAGTATAGGGTGGGGTAGGGGTAAGATAGTGGTAGGGTCGGGGTAAGATAGTGGTAGGGTAGGGGTAAGGTAGTGGTAGGGTAGGGTTAAGGCAATGGTAGGATAGGGTAGGGGTAAGGTAGCGATAGGGTAGGGATAGGATAGAGTAGGGTGGGAGCAACTACCTATCACATGCAGCATGTGTGATGCACGCTCACTTAAAAGTCTGTCTGGCGGTGGCGTGGGGGCCGGGTCGCTCTTTTCCCTCAAATATGGTTGAATTGGACGATGGCTGGGCCCTGCGTTATACTCGTGAACGGGTGCTGCCTTGGTGGACTGGCTTACTCTTGCTGTAGTTTTAGGTGGTTTTTCTTAATTATACTAGACATACCTACGAGTATATAATATAATATAGCTAACCGGGAGCCCGGTTCGGTTGTGGTTGGCGAGGGATACGTTTATCTAGAGACATAGGGCGGTCAGCGTGTCACTGTGTGTTTCCTTCCTACTTTCCTACCCCCCTCCTTTTTGACGATTGAAAGAGATATTTAATGTCCTAATCAATAAAGAAATTTTGATTTGATTTGATTTGATTTGATACTAGTGATCAAAATATTTCTTGCGGTCGACTGCAGTTTATTGTTGATTGGTCACGTGTTGCCTATGCCTCAGGAATAAGTGAGAAATAGGTGCCTAAAAGGCGCCGAGACGGATCCAAAAGCTAACGGCTTACATCGCAAGGATGCCCAAGACGGCGAAGTGGAGAATAAGAGTAAGAGACAAGAATCTGGGATTGACCATTTGGATGTGCAACCCGCAGCAGTGGGCTTTAATTAGCACAATAATTTAGTTAGAAACGTTGTCCTATTCTATTTCAAAATACTGTGATTTCTTCATAATATTTTATTTTAATTAACTCTCACAGGCAGAGTAGCCTGTCGCCATTGCGGTCGACCTCTTGGCCATCCCTAATAAAGAGAGAGATGTTTCGTTGTGATACCAAATGAACTGTAGGGTAAAAGCCGGATACTTGCCCCAGTTTTAAATACACTATGTTAGGGATGTTGGTGGCGTTAGCGATTTACCACAATTGAAAGTGCCTCTCCCGAAGGCCTCAATGCCATATAATCCATCAGCGTAGACGCATTCGTTTTATTCTTGTAAGTAAAAATCTTCCGCACTAAAGCTTTGACGGGCGTCAAAATTATTTTGGTAAGTAATTTATATTGAATATTTTTATTACTTACTGATTGTGGCATCAGTCAAATTTTTGTTTCTATGCATAAAAGATCAAAGACCGATGTTTTGATATACATGTTGCATATTTCTTAGTAGGTACATATTTCTTCATAATAGAGCTTTATTGAAAAGTGGGGCAAGTATCCGGCTTTTACCCTACAGCTGCAGAGAAATTTTACCTCTCTAAAATACCCACAAATTAGTATAAAAAGAATCAGTGAGACATAGAATTAGTTATACTAAGTACATTTCTATGCAGGAGAATGTACGTCTATAAAAATTTCTGTTGTATTTTCTATGCAAAGCACTTCCAATGTCATTTAATACAATATATTGTATTTTAAGTTAATAGCTGTAGCCGGCTGTAGGAGATTAGAATCCTTAAGCCAAACTGGATGTGGTTTAGAAAAAAACTAATCAGAGTTGCTATATTATGAAATTTCTCCTCAACTTGGGAATTTATCCCAAAAAGCCATTTTTTTTTCCTAATAAGGCGGCCTCTTAGGAACTTAACTCGAATGAAGTGCTACAGATATCAGTGTAGTATCACTGTGACTTTTCCCGAAGGAGCTATGTTACAAAGTCACATTCTTACTCAAAGGACCCACGACAATACAGATCGTGAGGGTCAAAGCCGTTTCCACTAAACTTATTATTATTATTGGAGCGTCGGTGGCCGAGTGGTATCTGACTTGTAAGCGAGAGGTACCGGGTTTGAATCCCACTGCGGCCATGTACCAATGTAAATTTTCTGAGTTATATACATTAGTTGAATGCTAACTGATGCTCTTACGGTGAGGGAAAGCATCGTTATGAAACCCACTTATGTTTCGGGACACCCCGTCTATCGGTCAGGCGACAGTCTGCATTTGGCACTCGAGCTGCCACCACTGTGTTTACAACTTTGTAACGTAACATAATATAACTTAATTGTGACCGTGTTACTTATACTTATTATACAAGTCATTTCTAACATCGTGGTTTTATTAAGTGAATACTCCACTTTACAACACAATAAAAGAGTTAGGGGATCTCTCCATATAACATCAAATCCCTAAAAAGTCTTGAGCGACTATAATACTGCCGCTACACTTTCGTTTTAGTTTGAGACTTTAATTATTAATTATGATATGTTCGTAATTCATCGCTGACATGCGAAACTATACCAATGAGCAGTTTTCCAATAGGTATCTAAAGCATTCCTAACCACTCCCTAGATGGCGCCCCGACAAATTGGACGTAGTTCTGCATAAAAGATCCAACCCACAAGAGGTCTCTTTCGAAAAAATGAAGTTTTTAGTTAATTGATGTAGACTTTTTGTTGTGCAGGCTGTATGAAAAAACTTTTTATACAATATCATAGCATATACATAACACAACAATATAATATTTTTTTTGTATTATTTTGATTGTAAATTATTATATTTTTTCATGATTTTATTGAATGGATCTTTTAAGCAAAATTGTAAAATTAAGAAATGTGGCTTGGATATTTTTAAACTATACTTTTCTATTGTTTTATTAAGTTAAAAAATGAAATGAAAATGAAAGTTCCAGTTCCAGGATAAATAGAAATTCAATAAATATTGAAATATCGTCTTTATTGTTTACATTTAGGCTAATGTTACTGTTATTAATGTAACAATTTAGGTAGAAACAAACATAGTTGATGATGTTTGTTTCAAACTAAACTCGGGTTCTTTACACATATTAAAATAGAGCAGATAGCTTTATCCGAGCTAAAAATGTACCTACTAAAACAAACCACAAGCGTAGTGATTATGGCAACCGCGACCCAGGCTACCACAAAGCACAACCCATGGCCCTGGCCACATACAATGTCCAGACACTGCTGACCAACGAAAAACTCGTGGAACTGTAGAAAGTGGTAAGCAGATTACATTCGGACATTATAGGGTTATCTGCAGTCCGAAGAAACAGGGAGGACTCGATAATCCTGAAGTTCAGAAATTTGCTTTCCTTCCGGAAGGGCGACCAACTGTCCCTAGGTGCTGTCGGGTTCCTCGTCCACCAATCCTTCGTAACCAACATCGTCAAGATCGAGTGTGTGTCGTAAAGGGTAGCGTACCTTATACTCAGAATTACCAAGCCATATTCATTAAGGTCGTACAGGTCTACGCACCGACTTCGACTCATTCCGACGATGAAGTGGAGGCTATGTATGAAGACATTTCTACAGCCATCCATACCTCCAAGACACATTACACCGTTGTAATTGGGGATTTCAACGCGAAACTGGGCAAACGAAGCGGAGACGAGTAGAGAGATCTGTCGATTGGACAGAGCCAGATGACGAGACTGAAAACGGATGACGGCAGAGTTGTTTCGACCCAGTCCGAGGTTTTGGGGGAAGTTGAGAGGTTCTAGGACAGTTATATACGATAGCATAGATAGCATAGATAGACACGCGCACCTGTTACCAATATGGCAAAAGAACCCAGAGCCAAGTTAACAGACACTACACCGAATATATCCCGGACATCAACCTGTACGAGATTAGTATGGCTCTTAAACAGCTTAAGAACAACAAGGCGCCGGATGGGCTTCTGAAACTTGTCAATTTCGTTATCCTCAAAGGTTAAATAAACGCCAGAAGTATGGCACAGAAGCATAGTGACATTGTTCTTCAAGAAAGGTGATAAGGCTTTCTTGAAGATCTTCAGACCAATATCGCTGCTAACCCATGTGTATAAGCTGTTTTCGAGAATCATTACGAATCGTCTCGCACGCAGGTATGATAACTTCCAGCCTCCCGAACAAACCAGATTCCGAAAAGGTTTTGCGACAGGTTATACAGAAGACCGAAGAGTATAACCGGCCATTATGTTTGGCGTTTGTTAACTATGAGAAAGTCTTCGATTCGATCGAAACTTGGGCGGTGCTCCAGTCTTTACAGCGGTGCCAAATTGACAATCGATATATCAAAACACTGAAGTGTTTGTACGAAATTGCCACTATGTCAGTTCGTCTCCAGGACAAGACCACAGAGCCTATTCAGCTGCAGCGAGGTATTAGACAAGGTGATGTCATATCACCGTTGTTCACCGCTGCACTGGAGGATATCTTTAGGTTTCTGGACTGGAACGGACTTGGCATCAATATTAACGGCGAGTACCTAACTCACCTCAGATTTGCTGACGATATCGTAGTCATGGCTGAAACCCTGGAAGACGTGGGTAAAATGCTCGATGACCTCTGTAGTGCCTCTCAACAAGTAAGTCTTAAATTGAACATGGCCAAGACGAAAATTATGTCGAATGTCCATATTGTGCCAGTTGCAAATTGTCCAGCTAGGTAGGTCCAATTTCGAGAAAGAGTTCAATCGACGAATCCAACTCGGTTGTGCAGCATTCGGGAAGCTACGCCATATATTTTTGTCCCAATTACCGCAGTGTCTCAAGACGAAGGTCTTTCCAATGTGTGATACCAGTGATGACTTACGGAACTGAAACGTAGCCGCTCACTGTGGGCCTTATAAGAAAGCTCACTGTTACCCAACGGGCAATGGAAAAAGCTATGCTCGGAGTCTCTATACGCGATTGAATCAGAAATGAGGAGATCCACAAGCGAACCAAGGTCACCGACATAGCTCGTAAAGATTTTCAGACTGAAGTGGCAGTGGGCAGGGCACATAGCTCGAAGAACAGATGGCCGAAGGGGCAGTAAAGTTCACAGGATCACAGGTACCAGCTGGATGCGGAAAGCACAGGACCGGCCTTTGTGGAGATCTCTAGGGGAAGCCTATGCCCAGCAGTGGGCGTCTTCTGGCTGATGATGACCTATTTAAATAGAAGATCCAAATGTTACCTACTTATTTATTATGCCAGCCATCTGATCATAGTCAAAAGCCGACCTCGGGCCTCTGCGCGTGGGAGCACAACCACAGCGCACAACCGGGACATTGACAGCACTTCGTCAAAAGAAATAAAAAACGATTAACTGTTCCACAGGCACAAGTGTCACAATAAAGTTTTTAAAATGGATTGTTGAAAATAAAGGATTTTATTCATACAGCCAAGGTCTCAAAAATATTTTTACTCATTTGGGGGCGTACCATGAGCTCTATTACATCTATACAGAATTGCCCTGCTTAAAACGAAACAAGCTTATGTGACACGTATAGCGCTGTTTAGGACCTGCTATAAAAGCTCATTGTTAGCCCCTCTTTTCTTATTATTAACGTTTGCTTTAAAAAAGACTATTTTAATACATTTATTTAACATTGTCATCTGCTAAAGCCACACCAAACAGCTTGGACGTTTCATAACAACAACTGGGTCCTTTATCATTTGTCTTCCTAAAAAGATCCAAGCTGTTTGGTTGACTTGATGTCATACGTTTGTGTAGTGTTAGATGGGACCGAACCACTTGGATCTTTTGATCTTTTAATATATTTTAAAATACGAATATTGAGTTTTGGTATCCTTGCTGACCCTAAAAAATTATGGTTTTAATAGTCAAATCATTTCCATACTTGTTGGGTAGATGTAAATGTCAAATTAGAGTGTTTCTACGCAAATAACTCAATTTCACCCCAGTTGTGGGTTGGATCTTTTATGCATAACAACGTCCTTTTGATAATTGATAATAGCTTGAATAGCTTGTTCTTAGCAAAGAGGATATAAACACTGGGTACGTTGTATGGGATAATATTGTATTTATCAATAGTTTTCAACTATTTTTGAGGTTGTAAAAATTATTACAAGCAAAACAAACATCAATTCGACTGAGTCAATTCGTTTTATGGACACTAGGATCAAGAATGGAGGCAATACAAATATGTAAGGTCTGTATTAAGCGCGCTCCACATGTTCGCCGAAACTTCCGGCGAAACTTTTGCCGGGACTTTGGTCGACCCTCTACATTCCCGCCTATTAGGGATGTGGTGGTGTCAAAACGCGCGACATTTTATCGATTCATCGGTGTAATATCGGTAATCTACTGTAAACAGGCTCACAGAGGTGATCGCAGCTTTTCTACTGTAATTACTTGATCTACTAATATCCTGGATCATGGTCAAGTGTACCCCGAAACTGTTACGGGACAAAGCGCTAGAAAAATAAATATAAAATCGATCGAATTGAGACGACAACAAACTATCTCTACTTAGTCTATGAAATAGGCGAGACATGCCAAACATGCACGGGACTACACGAATACTCCCTCTACATACTCGTGTTCCCGCGGAACTGTCCACATGTGGAGCGCGCTTTAAAATACATTTCGTTTACCCTTATGGTAAAAAATTACCAACATTGTAGGAGCGCCATCTATTGATGCTTTTTTAAACCAATTGACAATACCTACTGGAAAACTCCTCATTGGTACTTACTGCTTTGTCATATCGTAATAAAACGAAAACGTTTCGATCGTTATGGACTACCTACTATATGTTTCTCTATTTTATAATTATCTAAAGATACGGCTATTAATGCCAAACAAATAATTCAAATTATATAAATCACACAGATCCTCCAATTTTACTTGGTCCTCAGCTAACAAAATTTAAAATATACGGGAAATTTATTTGAAAGTATTGGCAGCACTGTTTGATTAGCTCAAAAGGACTCGAAGCTAAACCCGTAAAAGAATTATTAAAACAAAAACTAGTTTGACAGTTGTTGTTTTGGTTGGTTGGTGAGGTTAATGGTCGACGCGAATTGTATTTGGATTACAAATATTTGAATAAAACCCGTCCAAATATGTGAAAATGTACAGTGAATAGATGAAAACTCAATAGACGAAGTGTTAAATCGCTCTGGAAAACTGATATATTCTATTTACCTCTGAAATCTAATGAATTATGTTTCTTTGTCATGAGCATGAGATTAGTTTTCGCTATTCTATCGATCGATTACGAAATATCGTCTCCTACTTTATTTTCTCATAAATCACAGTCGATCATAATTTAAACCACGCAATAACTGTGCTAGTGTCTGTTATTACCATAAGTACGATATAGCTACGTCGTAAGTACAAAAGTGCTAACGTGTTTAATATACACCTAATTTGTTTACGCTCACAGTTCACGTCGACTCTATTCACGCAGGCACATTTACTTAAAAAAGCAATAAAGTTTGAAGCGAGCTTGAGTGATGAACAGACTGCACAGTGTCTGAAATTATCCTGAGACAACTTCCATGTATTGTTGCTCTTTTCTGTGAGTATTTATATTGTTTTTATATTTTTATTTCAGTGTGGTTTATTATTTACTGCTGCTATTTTTTCTTTCCTAAAATACTTCATTTTCTTATTAGAGTATTCTATAACTATAAATTATGTACCTATTTCAAACTACTTAATTTCTATCCTTCAAATATCAATGATTGTAGACTCAGGAAAAAAAACTTTATTGCTTTTAATTACTGACCTAAGCTGTATATATTTTTAAACTAGGTACTTATTATAAATAGAAATAATTTATAAAATTGCAGCAGCAAGAACTAAAGTAAACAACTCTTGATAAAGTAACATTCCTTTTAGAAGCTGTGTTGAGGTCATCAAACTTTACTTAAGCGTGGGACAATTTTTAAGCCGCACCTTAGAATCAGTACCTATCTTATCATTATCTCTTTCAAACTCTCCTTTATAATCTGTGTACATAAAGTTATTTATAGTCTCTCATACACAGATGAGTATTTTAAGTGTGTTTCTAATAAACACCATCAACAGCCCTAACAGTCCGCTGCTGCACTTGAGCCTCATCCACATTAGAAAAGGGTACTGCCATAATTTCCATACAAACTTGGCAGGCATATTAGTGATAGCCATTTTTTTTTAGTTTACTGAGGTCCTAACTGCTTAGCCTCTCGACATTTGTTGCCTTGTAAAACACCCTAAAGTTAAAGGGGTACCTGATGTTCAAGTCTACTGGACACCATACAGCAAAAATTGTTACTATAAACTAAATTGTTGCATTGTCACATAGCACAATGAATCACTCTTTATTATTTCAGTCGTTAACATGCCAGAGCAATTTCGCAGTTGATCAAAACAGTTTTGATAATTAAATTAGATTATTCTTGTGATGAGTAAAAGCCATTGTATAACAACAAATGTGTAGATTGTGTAGACTAATTTGGCTGATTAATCCACACAGTGTTTGTTGTACTGATTGTGGAATGTTGTAATTAACAGCAATTGTAGTTTTCTCGGTAGAGCCAAATTTTTAAATTCATAAATATGTAATGTAATGATTTAAACTATCACGGTTATTATCACACATTGTACATACCTTATGTTCCGGGTTTCTTACCATATGTAACATAATGTTTTAAACTATTGCAGTTATTATCACACACTTTACATACCCTATGTTCTGGGTTTCTTATCGCAAACAAAGGTACATGGTAGGAAACCCGGAATTGCGATAAGAAACCCGGAACATACCCTTAAAATGTGTCATAAAGTTCTTTCAAGATTTCTGCATTTAAATATTTCTCTCGTACAATATTCCTTGTGATAATATAATTAGAGTTCTGGATCATATTGACATTTAATAAGCTCTATTGAATTTGCAGCAGAATATTAATTGTGAATGTCATTTGAGTAAGTTACTTTTTAACTAACATTTAATGAAAAAAATTGATCTATTGCATGTTTATCTCATCTTATAAACTTTCAGGATCAGGATGAATCAATGGTATCATATAAGTGTTGGTGATACCTCAACTTTCATGCTCAACCATTCCACTATAATATGGGGCCTTCCATTAAATTTATTTAACTATCTGGCCTGACTCGACTTCGTTTTTAACCTTTCTGATGAGTGACTGTCCATAGTCTTTGCCTACCCCACATGTGGGTCAGGTGTGAGCTTTATGTATGTATGAATCACTCTGTCTATTGGTGAAAACCGGATAAAAATCCGTTCAGTAGTTTTTGCGTTTATCACGTACAGACATACAGATAGACAAACAGACACAGTATGAGATTTTGGTTTATAATATGTAGTAATATCATTATTCAATAATCACTAATGTGAAGGAGGCTCACAGACCTGTAGTGGACTGCTACAGGTCTGTGAGCGTAGGTAGGCTGTTGATGATGATAAAAAGACCAGTGTTCTTTCATAATATCTTATACACCTGCCTGAGGATTGTTACCTAATGGTCATAGGTATTAATGTTCCATGCAGGCATAACTAATGAAACTAATGACAGTGTGTGAATGTGAAGTGGTACCGAAGGAAAAGTATTATTATGATCCTTTCCGAAGCAGCAATATGTTGAAGTTATCTTTTTCCACCAACACATGGCTGGTACTTATTGGGCCTTGCTCGGCGCTTAGGTGGTGATGGCCGACATTTTTCCGGTCGTAGACTGGCTACCGGCTAGCTTCATGGTCGCCGTGACATACTTCAGGGTACTCAGAAACACTGAGTCATATTCTTATTTTGCCTTGACCTAAAATACAAATAAAATAATACTAATGTATCCTACAAGAGGTGTACAGTGCTACATGTGTTGACTCGGACTTGCTACCTCCTGCACGGCTAACACAAGTTCGCTCTCGCGCGCGATAAGCGAGGAAAGGTGCGATATATTTACTGCTATATCTTTCATCTTAGTATTGAGAAAAGGAAACAAACGCTCTCTCGCGGCGCGTACTGTGCCGCGGCCGCACTTGTGCTAGCCGTGTTGCCTGTGTAACATAACAGGCTTTGTCGCGCGAGATATCTTAGTTGCTTGCTTCATTTAGTGTTACATCGAAGAAGCTAGCGAAAATTATGTCGCTCTCGCGCGCGTGACAAAGCGGTCCATGTGTCAGACGCCTAATTCCTAAACAAGCAAATGGGTGTAAAGAGCATAGCATAAATTCTCAGAACAGTTCAGAATACAAATGGTTTATTCTCAGATAGCATAGGTAGTTAAAATTACTTTGGGGGCGCCTGATCTGCGTTGGCTGCAGTCCGGCTGTGCATTCCTTCGCTGTAGTCGGCGTGGAGTAGGTGTGCTACGGTTCTGGGGCGACCAATATAGCGTGTTTCCTTCCTACTTACGATTTTTATGATTGGAAGAGATAAAAAAAATTGATTTTAATTACTGAAAAATATCTAAGAACTATGCCTGTACCTTAAGTATCCTATCAGATAAATTAGCAATAGCGAAATTGGGCATTTACAGACATTAAGAGATATTGCTCTTATTGTGCTAAAAGGGTGTGCTATTGAATTGTTCAGTATTTGGGTGCGGATTTGAAGTAGCTCGCGATCGCGCTGTCGTATGATGCACAACCATGAAGTTGCTCAACTAACCGCCTGTTGGTGCCATACACCGAGTTAAACGACGCTCGGATCACATCAAAACGAGCGAGCCACGCGCGCTTTTCAGCAAAGTCTAAAAAACTGATGGATCGCACCGCGACAGCCTCTAGATAGCGCGTACGCATTTCCGAAGACGAGCATTACGTGTGTTGACCGCGAGCTGCTTCCAATCTGTACACACATTTAGATTTTATTTTATTTTACATGAAAATATGAGCGACACCTTGGACGTGTTGTACTATTGTATTGTTGCGTGTGCGCAGCTCTCGGCTGGGCGGCATGGCGAGCATGAGCTCTACGCTCGTCGAAACCGTCTCTATCAACTACGAAGACTTCAACGAGAGCTTCCTCACATGCGGCACCTGCCTTTGTTAGTATACACCTTACACACTATAAATACTATAATAGATCACGTGGTTCTACTCTTTGATCAACAATACACAACTGTCGGAGCGTCAAAAGCGACCGAGTGAATAACGCCTCACTTCAAAGTGAGTCATATTTTTATTTGACAGAAATAAAACTAAGATTTATCATTAGCGATGCAAAGTGACATCGAAATATTAGAAATAGTTTTTCGCTATTTTCGACTATACGTTAGTCGTGTCATATTTTAGTTTTGTTCATGAGGCGTTATCTGGTTTGTATTGTAGATTAAAGGTTCTGTACAGCTTCACAAATGAAATTTATTACTTTTTCCATTAGCCCCATATACGCACGGGCGCAGACGGATACGAATAACTTATGTAATTTGTATTGTTTTGTGGAGTAGTTATTAATTTGAGTGTGTGTAGTTGTAATACCACAAGATGATGCTAAGCTAATAACTCTTATCAGAAAAACAGGAATCAAGTGATTACAAGACAATACCGTTTAAATCTATTAAACAGATTACTTAGATAATAACATGAAGATTACCTCTATGTAGATGCTGCGATATTGCTGCTATTATCAGGCCTTTATAAAATATTTCTCGTTAGTACAATTAATTTAGCAACTTCTTCCAATAAACTAGTTTTGTCTGCAGATAACGAATTCTGGGTTACGTATATCTGAGTACGAAATTACATCTAAATCAGTTCAGCCATACAATTAAATAACGAATAAACGACCATTATTTTAAACGTTTTATGGTCACCAAATTTATGAATGTAGGAGAATGAATTAGCTTCAATCCTTTAAAATAAAGCATTTCTACACTTAAAAATTAGATGAGTGACCTGCACCACAAACTGAGTACGTTTTGCTTTATCGATGTGTAATTGATTGCGAAAGAGGCAGGCAGTTATCGTTGTGGTAAATAGGGCAGTAGTATAATGAAATGTAATATTAGGGTCACAATGTAGTAAATTAAAATAGTGCTGAGTGCGCCTAAATTTATTTTTTCGAAGATGTTTCATACAAAATATCATTTAGCAGCTAGAATAAATAAACCAACGTTCCAGGCACGTACGACGGCGGAGAGCACACGCCGAAGCTTCTGCCTTGTTCGCACACGGTCTGCCTTCACTGCCTCACGCGAATAGCAGCCTCACAGACCCGGGACGCCGGCACCTTCCGGTGCCCGATATGCCGCGAGCTCATCACCATACCGCGAGGGGGCGTGGCCGCCCTGCCGCCGTCTTTCCTCGTCAACCAGTTACTCGATCTCATGGCCAGACAGCGTAGGGAGGTCATACCGCAGTGCAGCTCGCACCCAGGCAGGGAGTTACTGTTCTGCGAGACGTGCGACTGCGTCTTCTGTCGGCACTGCGCCGACGGGCCGCACAGCGACACGCCCTGCGATCATACTGTCGTCCCGTTCTCGATAGCGCTGAAGAGGATGTCGGAAATACTGCTGTACCGGGCGAACGAATGCCTCAGCAAGCTGGGCTCGGCGAGGGACGCCGTGGCGAGTGAGTTGCGGCGGTTAGAGGCCGCAGCTACCGCGGCGGACGAGGCGATAGACAGACACTTCGCAGAGCTCAGGGCGGCGATAGACAAGCGACACAGCGAACTGAAGTCCGCCGCCTCAGCCGCCGCCACGCACAAACGGAAACTCCTCGAGGAACAACTGAAACTCATAGATGCAGAGAAAACTAAGGTAAGTGTACTCAGTTTGTTGTTTAACCGGAATATGACGTGCCGCGCATACATAAACTACGAAATTCCAAACAGAACGCCCACTGATTTCACGCGAAATATAATATCGTATATTTCTGGCTCCGTTCCAGACATTCCAGTAATACTTTCCATGAACGAATGTTTGCTTGGTATGCACCTTTTTGTTTCATCACATTAGGTATTACTTATGGACAATATCAACAGTACACACCATACCACTTCCGTGACACGCCACGTTCTCATTTAACAACTTGATGATGTGATTGAAGAGCCCTGTGTACATTCGCATAGTTTATATCCACTCTACAATTCATTCTCACAGTGACAATGCATCTTTGTTACTTATTATGAAACCTATGAATATTATGACGATGATCGTAGACATTATAGGAGATATTTATCTTATTACAAAAAAATGTTCATTCATTGACAGTTGGTAGCGACATCGAGTAGACCTATTCTAATCAAATCGAAGGCGACTAATAAATGTCTTTAAGGCAGGCGATCTAGAACCGCCTTCAACCCATAAATGGACAACCGCATTTTCTGTTTGTTGCGCAACAATAGGCATGAGTTGATAGTTTTAATAAAGTTTTGCTTAACAAAGACCAAAAGTAAAATAACTTATTTTAATGTCTTCAAAAATAAGCCGAAAGCAAAAGTTTGAAATTTATAATTAGAAAGGGACGATACATACCTACGGGTGAGTGATGTCACGAGTACCTATGTTTCACTCTTTAAAATACACGTGTTTACGTGTAAACACACATTGTTTGACACATTGCTCACAAGTGGTATTGAGCCGCTGAGCCAGCGGAGGGATTTCGCCTCCCTTTGGTGTGTTCTACCGCTTGTACAACGGTGTTTGTTCTGAAGAACTGTTTGACATGATGCCTACAGCTACATTCTATCATCGCACCGCTCGCCACCGACAGGGAGTTCATCCTCACACCTTGGAGCCAAACTGGTTGCGAACCGTGCGGTTCCAAAGGAACTTTCTCCCACGCACACTAAGGTTGTGGAACGAACTACCTGGAGAGGTTTTTACTGGAGAGTACAGCATGGAGTTCTTCAAGAAAGGGGTTAAAAGGTTTTTACGGGGTCGACAACGCGTGGGTGATGCCCCTGGTATTGCAAACGTCCATAGGCTGCGGTGACTACTTACCATTAGGCAGACCGTAAGCTTGTTTGCCACCTCGGTGGTATAAAAAAAAAAACATTGACGTCTTCCCAACCCCCAGGTGGAAGCGGAATGCTCGGGCCTCCAGCAGCAAGTCGAAGTTCGCGAAGTGAGTGCGCGAGCCGCGGCGCTCGGCGCTCGGCTCGGGGACGCCGCGGCGCTCGCCGAGCCGCGCGAGAACGCCTTCCTAGCCGTCGACTTCGCTCACAACGACGCAGCTTCGCGGTTCGCCGAAGCGTTGGCCGAGCTGGGCCGGGTCCGGACGAGCACCACGTTCCCGGGACTGTGCACGCTGCATGTCGGTTGGTGCTTGTTTGATGATAGATTGTACTTTGTTTGGATTTACGATCTTGATAATGTTGTTTTGACAGACTCGCGTCTCAGTAGCGGCATTTGGTAGTTTTTAGAAGCATCCATAACGTCCTCAATGAGGGCTAACGCGAGTTCGAAATTCCACTAGATGGCGCCGCCGGCGAGTAATGTCCGATGTCAAAATATTTTATTTATTTATTTATTTTACTTTATTCAGGACACCAACAGCAATTTACAAGTAATACTTACAAACATATATAACAGCGAGGCCATTAACAGGTGCTCGCAGATAGTTATTTAAATGATACGGGATACTAGAAGTAGGATTACAGTTTGTAAAGAATTACATAAATCATCGTAAGAAGTCTGAATTACTCTTAGTGTAAAATTAGTTCATGAATTTGATGTTGCGTCTTCCGAAGAATGAAAGAACTTTTCTGCATACACTCGCTTTGCTGATACCAGCTTTGTGTTAAATAAATCCATCTCAATGTGCAAATTATGTACGATGTTAAAAGGTCTCATATCTCGCTGTTCTGCTCACAATCAAACGCTCCAAGTTTATAGTGGGGTTTCAGCAAATGGGACGGCAATATTTTGACAGTGAAAAGACCATATTCGACAGTGGCGCCATCTGGAGCACAAAAAAGGTTGCCTCATGCTCTCATTGTTACCTAGAGTCGGTGTGCGTGGCCGGGCTGGAGCTGTGCGTGTCGCTGCGGACCGTGGACTACCACGGCGCGCCGCGGCGCACGGGCGGCGACCCCGTCAGCGCGGCCGCCACGCTCGCGCAGGCGCCGCTGCTCTGCGCCGTCACGGACCTCGACACCGGCGTCTATCGGTGAGTGGCGGCGGCCATCGCACCGCGGCCTGCCCCGGGCGGCGACCCCGTCAGCGCGGCCGCCACGCTCGCGCAGGCGCCGCTGCTCTGCGCCGTCACGGACCTCGACACCGGCGTCTATCGGTGAGTGGCGGCGGCCATCGCACCGCGGCCTGCCCCGGGCGGCGACCCCGTCAGCGCGGCCGCCACGCTCGCGCAGGCGCCGCTGCTCTGCGCCGTCACGGACCTCGACACCGGCGTCTATCGGTGAGTGGCGGCGGCCATCGCACCGCGGCCTGCCCCGGGCGGCGACCCCGTCAGCGCGGCCGCCACGCTCGCGCAGGCGCCGCTGCCCTGCGCCGTCACGGACCTCGACACCGGCGTCTATCGGTGAGTGGCGGCGGCCATCGCACCGCGGCCTGCCCCGGGCGGCGACCCCGCCAGCGCGGCCGCCACGCTCGCGCAGGCGCCGCTGCCCTGCGCCGTCACGGACCTCGACACCGGCGTCTATCGGTGAGTGGCGGCGGCCATCGCACCGCGGCCTGCCCCGGGCGGCGACCCCGTCAGCGCGGCCGCCACGCTCGCGCAGGCGCCGCTGCTCTGCGCCGTCACGGACCTCGACACCGGCGTCTATCGGTGAGTGGCGGCGGCCATCGCACCGCGGCCTGCCCCGGGCGGCGACCCCGCCACCAGATCAAATAAGTTTGTGGAATTCTCATATGATTAATAATAAGAAACGCTAATGTATTGTTTAGACCCTCAGGTTAGCTGTATGCTCGTTTGTCACGTAAAATCCCACGTGAACTAACCGTGTCCTTCCTACCGTCCCCAGCATAACGATGCGGCCCTGGGCGGCGGGCACGATCTCGGTCCGAGTGATGGTGTTCGCGCGCGCCGTGCGGGATTCCCCGCTGCGGCTGGCGGCCACCGCCACGGCCGCGCCGCTGCGGGTCTGGGGCTCGCGGGGCGCGGGCAAGGACCAGCTCAACCAGCCTGTCGCTGTTGCCAGGTATGCACTGCGAGTCATTTCTGTTGTATCTATGAGTCGAGGATATCAAGCGGAGGGAAATTCACTTCACTACTTTCACATTTATCTATTTATTTGCTTCAAACAAGAAAAAACATTCACAAACACAAATTACAACAATATGAAAAAATATTCTGTTTAGCGGGAAAATAATTATACACATATACAGGGTGTTTCATAATACATGTATAAAGCCGTGAACTGGATGGAGTGCTAAACGTATTAAAACGATAGGTACAATTATTTTTTTCGTGCGTGGAATAGTTACCGAGAAAATGACTATCGAACTTTTTCTTTTTCAATGTCGATAATCACATTTTGAAAACGAAAGACCGCATCTCTAGAAATCAGTTGTAATAGATCACTCAAGTTCATAATCAGGTCAATCAACTGAATAATACAATTTTACCAGTTACAGATAGGATATAGGTTTTGTGCCTTTAAGTCTTTTCTACCTACCGTTTCATATGAGTTTTAAAATTCAATCTAAAGATCACTACGATCAATACCTCAAGTGGCTGGTTAATAAAATGATTATTACAAGCAGCTCGTGAGCAGTCCGGCACAAAAACAAGACATTTCGATGTTTGTTTCTACTTTAATTTATTTGTTTTTTGTTGCCTTCAACACAATGTTGCACCTAGGTACATAGTCTTCAAACTAATTGCGAAAACACAATAAACATTAATAGGCAAAAAAGTTACAGCTTGATTTCGCGTCTGCGCCATATCTTCTATTGTACTAGGCAGTCATGACTGAAGCAGGTGGACTATGTACGGGATACTGATGTCACAGGGTGTCCATAAAGTACATTCACTAGATTTTAATATTTTTGGAAAGTGCAGCAAAACTACACGATATTGTTGTTATACTTTTTTGTCTATTTTTTCACTCAGTTTACATCCTGTTGAATGCATGTGGTGAGTCTTGGCACAAGTATGCATTTCTCGTTGAACTTTTCCGCCAGCTCCGAAATAAGGAAAGATGTCATTTTAGTACCTATCTAATAGTAATTATTAAATTCTACTCATGTTTGAATTCAAGAAGGTGAATATTAAATTTGAATAGCTGAAAAAATACCTAGCAACACTATTTACGTACTAGGATTTAAGCATTTAGGTTGCAGGCAACAAACATGCAGAACAGCAGATGCGTTGTCACTGTGAGGACTAAGATGAAATGCGTCATGCCTGTATTTGCACTGGCTTATTTTATGGACACCCCACGTACTAGGCGCAATATTAAGGAGGTCTAAATAATCCGTTTTGTATTTTTTGGTTTCGAGGGTTCTGTACAAAAAAATATTGTAATCAATTATGATTTTAATTCAAAAGGTTCATTCATAGTTTTTACGAAAGTGCACCACCACCTAACTAATAGCAAAGTAGTCTTATTCAAATTACTGTAGCATATTAATGTAGCAAACTCTAATTAATGTAACATCTTTGTCTTTTTACGAGTTTGCTTTCTCATGTCATGTCTGTCAGTTATGTTTCAGTGTCGCGTAGGTAATCGTACCTATCGTTTTCACGAACATTTCTTATCAACTAAAATTAACTTAATGATTCTTAGTTGATGGAGCTTTACCTGTAAATATCCCATGCTTCACCCAATTGGAGAACCTAGGTCACCTAGGTGGAGCACGGACCCAAACACAATTTTAGAAATTACTGTCTAGGTTACTGTCATTGTACCAAACTACCCGATAAAATCGTGATAAGCAAATGTAGGCCATCGCCATAAGGATTATTATTAAGCCCACAGTTGGATTCGCTTGAGACTCACTTTAACAAATAAAAAAAAAATCAACATTATGGTGCAACTACCAGGAGAACATAAAACGAGAGAACATAAAAGGCGAAATAAGTTAGACCCCTAAAACACGGATCCCTAAGTACGAATCCTTTTGCACGTGCCGTCAAGGTCAAGGCCGGCGCCGGAGCTGTGGCGGCGCTTTTGACATCAAAATAGAAACTGAAAGCTACAAAATCTAAAAATAGAATACTTTGGCGGGCCGTTCTTTATTTTGTGGTTTGACCCACGGCGCGACTTCCATTGACGAAATTTGCCTACTTTCGCGTCGTATTCGTTCATTCAGTTTTTAGCTTTTCGCGTGACCGAAATGATTGTTGCGTTGTAGTTGTAGGATACCTAAGTACCTATTGTGAAGATAACTGT
This sequence comes from Blastobasis lacticolella, assembly GCA_905147135.1. Lineage (NCBI taxonomy): Eukaryota > Metazoa > Arthropoda > Insecta > Lepidoptera > Blastobasidae > Blastobasis > Blastobasis lacticolella. The sequence goes on from LR990045.1 coordinate 17,906,264, forward strand.
GATAAGAGTGTTAACGATGTGAACGAATGATTTATAGCTTCAGGTACCAGTATTAACGTAGTCTTGTCTGTGTTCAGCGTTCAACGTTTAAGTATTGTGATAATCATTATTCTGTGTATGAATGCAAGCTAGCAGTAGGCCAAACACCATGGTACCTACCTATTTACGTATTGCATAGCAACCAGAGCCTGCGTAGTGTTGTGTATCTGTGTGTATGGAGTGTACCTACCTAGCTACGCTACGATACGAGTGCAAGCTTACTTGATAGTTAATACCTATCAGTCATCCGAGCCACAAGAAAGCAAGAAAGTATGGCACCTGACGCTGTTTGTTTTCATAAAATAACTTTAAAAAGGTACGTACCTACATGCTTTAAAGGTCTAGGTTCTAGCTAGACTTTAAGATATGCTACCTAGCTAGTACCTAATCGTAACGTTAGGAGGTTCTTTTCCGACGGGAAATAGGCAGAAAAGACAACGCTTTTATCTGTTCATGAAAACATGTAGGTATTTAGTAAAACCTGTCTGTAATCTGTTTCAACAAAACTAGTCTCATAAGTGGTTCCCTACGCTACGTAGGTCCCTAGATGAGTGAACCATTTTAGTAGGACATAGTACCTACTTATTTGTGTAGAACGATTTATCAATTGAACGAATTCTGTTTTAGTTATGTAGCTATCTTTAGTATGTTTTTAAAGAACGTTGGTGGCTGGGCGGTTGAGTATCCGACGTAAGCGAGAGAGGTGCCGGGTTCGAATCCCGCTGTGGCAATGTACCAATGACTCTTTTCTGAGTTCAGTGGCGTTGCTGTCATACAAGCCCAAAAGCCGGGCTTGCCTTATAAAAATAATTATCGATAAAAAATCAAAGATAATGCGAGCGCGAAGTATTTAAAGTTCGCGCTCCTAATGCATTTCAAACTGCCGCGCCGCAAAGCAGCGCCATCGTGCGCCCAGGTTACGAAACACGATCCGAACGCACACGCAAGTTGAGGAAATTGAGACTCGGTCAGTCATCTCGCTCGCACGCGCTGGCTTGTAAGCGGGCTTTGATTCCGGCCGGTATGTCTCTTTCTTACATATGAAAACTGTCCTATAATGAGATATAACTATACGTTTGTTTATATGATAAATTGTACGAGACTTTAAGCCCTGCATGCGTTTGAAGTTGTACACGGATCTTTGAAATTGGCAACTTCGCGCATGCGCAGTAGGTACGTTTGTTGAATGCTGTAATACGTACCAACTTCACTATTGTTTTGTTTGAGCCGTTTGGGCGGATAAGTAATTAGTTTTTTGTTGTGTTTGTGTTGTGTTTTGTAGTAAAAGTGATTTAATTAGATTGATTAACAATAGACGAAGTAGAGTCCCTTGTGATGGTTTAAAATGTGCACAAGTTTTGATTTGCATGGAAAAGGTAAAGTTTATAATCATTTCTCAGAAAATAACAAATTATTTCCGTAATGTAGCAAGGGGATGGATTTATTTTTAATAACCGTAAAAACTACACAAACTTCATCTCTCGGCTTGCCTTACTCTGAACCCCTAGGCACGCCACTGTCTGAGTTATGTACATTAGTTGAAATTAACCGATGCTCCTATGGTGAGGGAAACATCATGATGAAATCTGCAAATTCTGGCAACTGAAATTGTAACCATGGTCCAATCGAGTCAGGTTCCCCTGGTAGCAGGGTCATGGAGGTCAGATGGTAGTCGCTCCACTGTAACAAATTCTTTTCTCTCCACAAAATTATTAGACTATGGTCCATGATCTAGGATTTGGCAGATTAGGTAATTAATTGCAGTGGAGCGACTGCCATCTGACATTCCTGGCTCCTAACCCTGCTACCAAGGGAACCTGACCAGATTGGATCATGGTTACTTACACATTCAGTCGTCTGAACTGAATGTGTAAGTTTCATCACGATGATTTCCCTCACCGTAAAAGCATCGGTTAGTATTCAGCTACTGTGCATAACTTAGAAAAGAGTTAGTGGTACATGGCGGCAGTGGGATTCGAACCCGGTACCTCACGTGTACGAGTCGGATACCGCAACCTTAGGCCACCGACGCTCCGACTATTTAAGCATATCTACCTATCGAAAATAATTAGTGTAGGCAAGTTCCTAGTTAATTTGGAAGAGCCTATTCATAAGTAGGTAACATTTACTACGACGCCTGGTAAGATGAAGGAGGTTGGTTTGTTTTGATATGAATGGCACGAGGTTATTACTCGTCCTTATGGTGTGTACACACTCAACGTACGCCAACGAAGGGCTGTCGGCCGAATTATTTGGACTTCTAAGGTCTAATACTTGCATTTCGTGGTCAAGCAAACGATCTTTGGGAGTTTTGGAAACCGATTCGGGCTCGTATTTGCACGTTTGTTTGTTGGCCTTCGGTATCCGCCCAAACTGCGATTGGATGATTACTTCTATCCGTTTGATGTTACCGCCACGCTGCACTGCGGATTGCCGGCTGGCACACGCCAACGGACAATCGTTAGTCGAAACGGGTGCGCGTCACACATCGCCCGGTGTGTACGCAGCATTAGGCTCCTGGTAGTAGGCTTGAGGAGGTTGCTTTGTTTCGATAGGGGTCGCACGAGGTTATTAACCTGTTTTTTATATGATCATCAACTTGAAATAGAGCTGCGCTTCAACGTAGTCGATATGGTTATTTATCTTTAAAAATTTTTTTTTTTAATTAAAATTAAAATTCAATGTCCGGATAAAATGAAGTCGCCAGTGCACTCTTTGAAAGCTCTACTTTAACACCCTTTCGGCTTTATACATGTATTATGAAACACCCTGTATAAACAGAAAAATTTGAATTTTGTATTTGTCAAAGGCATTTAGGTATGCAGTCTACATTTCGCCATGTCTCGGCCGTCCAATAAAAAAAAATAAGTGTTTCATAATGATTAAAAAATTATTTTACGTTACATCTGTAACGTAAATCTTATATAATCTGTATCTTATGTAGTGCACGTAAGGTTTGCCTGTTATTGGATTTAAATTTATGTTAATTGTTATTGTTACTATAGTTTAAGAGCATTGTAAAAAAAATATGTAAATCTGTTGGCAAATTAAATAAATAAGTAAGTAATGAAATTAGTATGGGAAATGCTGTATCGAAAAGTAATTTTTTTAAATATTATAGGCTGGCGTGAAAAAAGTGTATCCTTAAACAACTGTTTTCGAATATGAAATTGGAATATAACGCTATGAGTGTAGATAAACTACTATTACGTTACAGCTGTATTGAAATTATTATGGGAAATGCTGTATCACAAAGAAATTTTCAAATTTTTTATAGACTGGCGTGAAAAAAGTAGGATACACTCTGTAAACGACTGTTTTCGAATATGTAATTGGAACATTACGATACAAGTGTAGATAAAATAATTTTAAATATTGGACAAAACAATTAAAAAGGAAGTGCGGGAGATAATTTTCAGCATGATTAATAATGTAGACAAACTAGAAGTACAAGTTCAAGCATAGTCACCAGATACCTGAATCTTTACAAGAAGGACTGACAAGGACAGATTATATCCGTATCCACACTTTATAATTTTTACTACTGTCAGTCAATACGGACTTATCGTGGTCCTATTCTAGCTCCAGGCATTATAGACTGTGACACAGTTTTAAATGGCGAATTGCCGACGCTGTCACAAACGTCTTAAGTACAGCTAAAATTTAACTTTAAAATGTAAAGAAGCAGTTCCAACTCTCCTGCCAAGTGTGGAGATTATAGACAAACCTTCAATCCAGTAGTAGTAATCTAACAAAAACCAGTAGTGGACAGTAACTATGGGCGCCTCACGTGATGCGATGCTGTGTGCAGTTGTAACTTATTTTTTGACTAGCCCGGCATTTGACCGCCATCTCACCTGGTGGTAAGTGACGATGCGGCCGAAGATAGAGCATGCTTAGGAACAGCCTATTCACTCTAGCCTTGAAGACTCCAGATTATCAGGGAGCACACTCGCAGGCAACGAGTTCTATTCCTTAGCCGTACGCATTATAAAGTTTGAACCCAAGCGGCTCGTACGGATTGCTGGAAGATCCACAACATAAGGATGAAGAGTTCTCTCGGATCGCTTTTCCCGATGGCGGAAAGGGGCCGGCGGAATGAGATTGTGCAACTGCTTCGCACATTCTTTGAAATGCAAACTATAGAAGACCGACAGACGCGCAACCCTACGCCGATGCTCGAGACTCTGCATTTTAGCCTCAATCAATTGCGGGTCACAAATTATCTTATTTATTATGCAACTTCGAATTCTAGGTACCAAGGGGTACCCTGTGCATGTGCTCGTAAGAACTATGAATTTTTACTTTGGCACCAATTCTGAAATAGCAAAAAGAAGCAAGAGGAACCGAGTCGATAAGTGTGGTATATAACCATACATTTTATATTTCCAGGTGTCCCAAAAGACGCGAGATTTACGTTCTGGACGCGGGAAACTCTAGAGTGAAAGTGCTAGATGATGAGACTTTCATGTTCAAAACGCATATAGTGAATGAAGGTAATTTTAACAGTTTTTACTCCATTGTAGATGGGCAAAGTCCTACCACTTACTCGCACCGCTGCGGTCTTGTTTAGCCAGGGTCTACAGCGACTCGATAGAGCTACTGAATTTCGGAACTTGTCGGCTATGATCGGCCAGCTTCGCAGCGTTCGCAACATCACAGTACTGCGCCGATTTATAGAGTAGTAGAGATCACACAACACAGCAACACAACAACAACAGAAAATACGGGTTTGATTCTTTCGATAGAGGAATTTTGAAAATTAAGAAGCAGATTCAGATCAGTGTTTGTTGAAATAATATATTTTGAGTAGACCCTTCCCTCATAAAGCTACTTCTTTTAAGAACTAGTCTTCTAGCGAATCACTCATTTTAAAAAGTTGTCCTTCTGCAACTTGGCCTTTTTATGAATTAGGTATGTATCGACTTAGTCCGCTGACCGAACGTAGCCAACTAATTCCGATCGACATTAGCAATAGACCCATGCATGCAAAATTCATATTTTTTCTCTACTGTTGGAAGATTCTGCTCGTAGACATATTTTCTAAAATTCGTTTCTAAATAGACATAATTCGTTCCAGGGCTAGCGGGCCGGAGTTGTACAGGAATAGCGGTAACAGAAGACGGTATCGCAGCGGTCAATTGGCGAACGCGCACTATCACAGAGGTATTTATTGCGCTCCCCTATCGCTACTAACTAAATTGAACTCTATGCCTGTATCGGTAAGATGTATAATCCTTTATCACACGAGCACCTTGTTTGACACCCTAGTGAGACTAGTGGCCGACTACAAATGTGGCCATATAGTTGGCATTCACATCTATCTCTACAAAAAATTAAATGAGCTAAATAAAATGTATTCGATAAATAAAATTAATGTTCACAATGGTCATACTGTAAGCGTGATGAATCATAGGTACCTAATTGACTCTCATTAGCAATGATTACCAATTAGCTAATTTTAGGTGGTTAATTTATTTGCTACGTATCAGTAAATCGGGCTCAGTAAGTTTTTTTTATGTCATACGGCAGGCAAACAGGCAAGCGGGCCACCTGATGGAAAGTGGCCACCACTACCCATAGACACCAGCAACACCAAGAGCATCGCCAATGCGTTGCCCACCTCTATAATACATTGCTCTGGCAGCAAAAAGGCAAATGCCCCTCCACTGCCAAAGCCACGGTTCCCCAAATCCCCACCCCATGGAGCACTGGAAACCTTACTTACCGGCAGAAACACAATACTATTTAAAATAGTATGATTAAGCTGCAATTATTGTTATTTTAAAAATAGGTCGGTACAAAAAGTAAAAGTATCTCCAGGCCAGGAAGATAGAAATAAAAATAATACTGATGTATTTCTGCCACAATGTCCACAATGAGCTTTTGAAAGGGTTTTACTCAAGGTTTTTTGTTGGGGCCCAAGAAAAATAGAAGAACAAATGAAAATAGATAAAATGCTCATTTATTGGGTGGTCGATCGATATTATTCTTATCTGTTCCTTTTTAAACTTAAGGCACCCCTATTTAAATTACAATGCCGGATAATTATACACAAAAGGACTCCTACCCAGGAAATATAATACAAACGGCAGCATTATCTTATCACCGCACAGGTACCCAAATATCTCAGAAGAGAAACAAGTATCCCACGCCCGAATGATAATGCGTGGTATTTTATTTTCACAATTGCTAGCAACTAGTTTCTCACCTGCGCCGTACCGTTTGTGTGTATCACGCTCGGTGTTATTGACAAATAATACAGTTTATTGAAACTGGGCCGCGACTCTGCGAGTCGTAACGTTGTAATGTACGTGCAAAGCGCGTTGTGCGCGGGGCTGGCTCGCGGCGGACCGATGATAGCGCGGGCGCGAGCTCTGACATCGTTTCGAAGGTTGACTTCGGTGTCAGCGACCAGCGAGGCGCGGGCGGCGCGCCCACATGCGCTTCTGCATACGCCGTGCAGACGCCATTCGCACAGAGCACCCGGCATAGACGTATCCACACTGCGTTACTACACTCATATGAATCAATCAATCAACAATCATCTTTAATATATATAGTGGGCATCCGTTACTGATCAACATTATAGATACAGAATTAGCATCTATAATTTCCAAGAAGCTATCCACGTTTCTGACACGCGTATCGACCAATATACGCTTTACGGTTTATTATGTTGGAGGTTTTGTATTGGCGGTGTGGTGTTCGGCAGAGTAGAATAGCACCAACCCCTTACACTCATGGGTGTCGTACAAGGCGACTAATGTTTTCGAGGCAAAAGATCAAGAGTCTCCGTAGTCTGGAAAATGGGCAGCAGCATTTTCCATTGTTATATTCAAACACTGCGATCTCTAACCCGCCTGCCAAGCCTGGAGATTATGGCAATAACCTCCCCTTTCGTGGGAGAGGCCCTAAGTCCTGCAGTGGACTGTTACGGGCGTGATGATGATGATGGAGGTTAACATCTGTAATTCGACAGAATAATAAGCAGCTGAGTTACTTTTTATCAGTGTCAGCTGACAGCTACGCATCGCAAGCGATCCACTACATTCGCACTCTCTGCCACGCGCCACCAAAATATCGCACCACCCATGCGAGATACCTAGTTAATCCGAATAATATTGTTGAATAATAATTTGAATGGCCATATTACACCCGTTGTTCTCTTAAAATGATAACAAACAGGTCCCATCACAACACACTTGCTAATTACCTCAAACATAGCAAGATGACATGAAATGTATCAAATAAGACGTACAATAAAATGCTTTACGCGCCACAAAAAAATTTACAATATTTAGAAATAACTAGTGGACCCGGCGCGACTTCGTTCGCGTAGCGTTCTAACCCTACACCTACCCTACACCTACCCTACACCTACCCTACACCTACCCTACACCTACCCTACACGATTTTCCCGCTTTTCTTTTCAAATTATTCCAGAATTTTCTTTGCTATAAACCTCACGGAGCCCGAAACCTTTCCAACGAATGCAAAACCGTGGAAATCGGTTCGTGCGTTCTGGAGTTATAGCGTCAGGAAGGAAAACCCGACTTATTTTTATATAGTAGATATTCCTTTAGTTAACATGTAAATATCAATAAATGAAACGTTAATAATCTTTAAATAATTACTAGAAATTACCAATCTAAAACAATTTTGCGACATAATAATAGAACTAATAAAAATGCTTTTCACGCATTCGCATACGCATAATATGATGCGTGGTGATTATTCCAAAATAATCACCACACCGGCTAAACACGTGTTCACTTTCATCTCTGCTCCTTAAATATTTCTTATAATAACCAATTACCAAAATGAAACCATTATCTAGACCATTTCTTTTTTCTGGAGGCGATAAGTTAATTTATTAGAGTCGTTTACAATTGTTTAGTAATAAAGGTGTAGGGCCTGTCTCGTTAACAACGAGCCCGCGCTACGAGCTCTGACGTATAAAGGATGGCCGCCCCACTATCGTGCCAGTTGTCGAACGCTCGCCGCTGCGAACGCACGTATCGGAAACATTTCTAAAGTTTATCGGCTCCATGAACAAGAAAAAATCGACATGTTCTACAATTGTTATAATACTTGGTGTGAAGAAACCGTCGTCGCCGCCATGCCGCCCGTTGCGCCCCCCGCCCCCGCCCCAGCGTCGTCGCCGCCGTCGCCGCAAGAGATTTCGGCTGAAGAGTTTGTTTCTGAGCTGCAGCAGCTGTGTCTGAGCCCGTGCACGTTGTGGTCTATGGGCTATCCCGTGGAGGTGAGCAACGGCAAAGCCGCATTCTACGTCGATCCTCCGCCGCGACGTGCACCTTGGCTTACGACACAGCTCGACGTCAACGCGCCGGAATTCATCCCGGGATGTCAAGCCGACAGTGGGCGAGGATCGTGGGGATCCTCCCCGCGGTCCGACAGTGATGAAGAACCCGATATGGACATAGTGGAACATTTGTGCTGCAGATGTGACAAAATGTTCAAAATGACACGTGAAGGAGAGTTCGTCACGAACGATGAGTGTTCCTACCACTGGGGCAAGGTTATCAGGGGACAATATTTTACATGTTGCAACGGCGCGTACGGGACGAGAGGCTGCACGTCGGGAAAGTACCACGTGTGGAGCGGGTACCACGCGGGCATGAACGGCCCTCTGGATGGGTTCGTGCGGGCCCGCTCGGCCCGGGGCGGCGCGTATGCCATCGACACAGAAATGTGTTTCACGACGGCTGGCCTGGAGCTGGCCAGCGTCGTCGTGATTTCTGTGGATGGCAAAGTTGTCTACAAAACGGCCGTTCAACCGAGTGCACCCCTAATTGACTGCAATACACGATTCTCCGGTCTTCGGCAACGAGACATTGTGACTGCGCCGAAGACTCTGGAAGACGTGCAGAAGGATATGTTGTTATTCGTCGGCGTCGACACGATCCTCATAGGGCACGCCCTCAATAACGACCTGAGGGCGCTGAAGCTGGTCCACACGCGGGTGGTGGACACGTGCCAGCTGTTCCCGCACCCGCGGGGGCTGCCGCTGCGGCGCGGGCTCAAGCAGCTCGCGGCGGAGCTCCTGGGCCGCGCCGTGCAGGGCAGCTCGGCCGGGCACTCGCCCTATGAGGACGCTGTCGCCGCCCTGGACTTGGTCCTATTCAAAGTCACCATGCTGAGGGACGAGAGGACTTTAAGGAGCAGGGTTACATGGGGTTACACCATGTAACCTTGCTCTTTAAAGTGCTCAATGGGCATACTGCTTGCAATGATACTTTTACTCTACCCAGAAAAACCGATGTCTCAAATTTCAACAAGTAGTTCAATAGGTAGGACGAATATTGGATCCCACTCTCCTGCATCCCGCATATGCCAATCGTACAATGGATTTAAACAAAAATCGTCACAAATTGACCTCTTTTCCAATTGTTTTTGCAGTTACAAGAAGTTTATTTACGATTTTTTGTAATTTAAGTAGCTTTTCTTAACATTGTATAATTTTTAGTTTAAACCTAATTCATTTGTCTTTGTTTTCTGGTCTTTGAACGCGAATGTTTTGTCACCAATATGGAACTCATATTAGAACAACCTATTTTGTGTATACTGTTTATAATGTAACAATGTGTTCTGCAGGTGTACCATAACCTTACGACCCATTGATCGGTGCGGCTATTAGAGTAAGTGACCGTAGACTAAAAGTGTAAGTAAAAGTGTATCCGTCAAATATTCGTGGATCCTTAACAACCAATTAAATGAGCCTGAACAAAACGAGTAATAACATGTCGCCTGAGAGCGCATGCTCTGTGATGCGATGTGCCTTCGAATTGCAATAATACTGCAATAAACGTGATATTGTTACATATAATTTCTTTGTTTCTTTTACGTCCTGGATAAACTTGTAAGAACCTTTGTACAATAATCAATCTGCACTTAGCTTATCCACTCTAAGATAGATTGATTTGGTCTATTTATAGGTGTACAACCTCTAAAATCATTTCTTTAATGAGTTCTACTAAATTTAACAAATTAGCAGACTGGAAAATCTATAGTAAAAATTAATTGACAGAGGTATATAATTAAAAAGAGCATTGAACATTTACTATGGAGAAAATCACCACCGACTTACCGCCATTTCGAAAAAATATCGATTTTGTGTCCACTCATAAAACTGATGCCAATCGTTCGGAAACTTGATTATCTATAGATCACGTTCTGTTCAAAATTGTCGGAAGCGGTATATCTTGCGAGATATCGCAAGGAAAAGATGAACATTAACTACAGACACATGGTTAACAAAAACCCCCTAGTACTACAGAACCGATTTCTATTAAATAAAGCTAGGAATAATTTTGATTACAAGACCTTTCAAATAAAGAAAACCGCCTTGAAATTGGTTCATCCGTTCGGGAGCTACAAATAGATGGATACACGCGTTAAACTTTCAATAAAAATTAAACTAAAATAAGATGTTTTGTACGATAATGTCATATAAATTTTTGTGGCCGTGTTACAAGGAGCCCACCAACCTTGCCATTTTTAGTCTCGCGATCCACCCCATGATCGAATAACTAAATTCTAAATTTAACGTGTGGTACCTTGACGATGGGACTTCGAGATGGTTGACCACAATTTACTCCTAGTAAAACTAGAAAAGTATGATTTGAGTGGTAACTCCCTCAAACTAATGGAGTCGTTCCTTGGCAATCGTAAGCAGAGCACTTACGTTGAGAGTTGGAAATCAGAACTGGAATCTATAGGTGCCACAGCCGTTCCCCAGGTATCAGTAATGGGAATAATCTGTTTCTTATACTGGTTAATGACATCACGACTGCTTGTCCCGAGTGTGAATGTGTGGTGTTCGCGGATGACACCTGTGTAATAGTAGTTGCGGAGGACTATGAACTTCTAAAACAACGTTTGAACGAGGCAATGATTCAATTATCGAAATGGTACTCAGCTAATGGCATGCGCTTAAATGTTGAAAAGACTAACATAGTTCATTTCCAAATAAGAAAAACCAGAGGTCACGAATTGCACGTTGCCGTGGACGGTGTACCCGTTCCGCAAGTTGACAATGTTCGTTACTTGGGATTTACCATTGACGCTGGCCTATGCTTTGTCTAAAATAGGATGATAATTTTGACAACTCACTAATTATTGGACCTTGGCGCACGTCTATAAAGTTTCGTGTTTTTTTTTTCGATAAAATGTTCTACGTATAATGTCGTACTTCATAGACAGGCCCCGCCCCTTTAGTGAAGTGCCACGAATAACGAATAACAACAGGCAATCGAAAATCGGTATTCAAATAAAATAATCGAACATTTAAAATTGACATTTACATAGTTAAATAATTTATAGCAACTATAACTCTTATTCCTTGTTTAGATTTCACAGTAAGAAACCTTTCACAACAACGATTTCGACTCGCAAGTATTCTACGGAATATGCTGACTGACCAAATAAAAATACGCACGTGTCGAAATCGTCGTTGTGGAAGGATTTTAATGTCGTATTAATAAATTATTGATTTAAAAGAAAAGAATTAGTTTATTTTGTATAACACGTACTGAATAACCATGCAACTATCGATTCCAAGTTCTATGACAATGATAATCGATAATCGAATAGAGTCGTTAACGATTTTACACTACCCCATCCCTACTGTGAACTGTCAAAATTATCATCCTATATTTGACAAAGTATAACGTGGACCCCACACATTGACACTACCTGTGATAAGCTGTCATCAGCGTGCTTTGCGTTGTCTAGGCTAGGGTACACCCTCACGACAGAAAACATTAAGGCAGCCTACGTCGGTTATTTCCATTCCGTTCTTACTTACGGTGTTGATTTGTTGGGACAGTGCGCTGACCGTGAGAGAATGTTTCGAGTTCAAAAACGCGGAGTACGTCTGGTAGCCAGAAAACCGATAGACCATCTAGCGCAGGACTTGTATAGAACCCTAAAGATCCTCAACCTTCCCAGTGTTTATATCTACCAGATCGCTAACCTAGCCAGAAAAAACTTAACTGCATACCCTACAAACGGTCAACAGCATAATTTTAACACCCGGTATCGCCACCACTTGTTTGTTCCCCCAAGGCGGTTAACCAAAACAAATACTTTCCTGCATGTTATAGGTCCTAAGGTCTATAACTTCTTACCCTGTGACATAAAGGATGCCATCTCGGACAAGGTATTCGCGAAGAAACTCAAACGTCTACTGATTGATATGGCACCATACTCAATTACTGAGTTCTTTACGAACATAAAATCGTTGACCCAGTCATGAAACCTAGGTTTTCTAATTTTTAACTTCATTTACTTTTTTAATTCAAATGCTTTGACATTTGACATGCAATTGACATATTTATATGTAATCGAGTGATAAAATTGTATATACTTAAATCGAATCGAATTTAATGTAATTAAACAAGACGATATATGACATTAAAATTAATTATAATAATAGACAAACATTATACCAATATATTATCTAATTGATATTACTATAAAAATGACATGTAAATATTATTATTTATGAATAAATATATGAAAATGAATATGAACATGAATACTGCAGGAGGTGAAGCGAGCACAGTATTATAGGATTTATTCAGCTCCTCATTCGAGAGTTGAGTGCCCTAGGCATGAAGTTGAATTTCTCGAAGTGTGAGCTGTTTATCTCTGAATCTTGTCAGACGCTTGGCGCTATTTGTACTGCTTTTAGCACTTTAGCTCCTAACATCACAGTCGTCGGCAAGTCCTCGCTTCACCTCCTAGGCTCCCCAATTTTTGATGATTACTTCCAAAATTTTGTTGACAAAAAAATTCAATTTTTTTATGACAGTTGGCTTGCCCGGAGTCGGACCTCCGGCTAATCCTTGCTCGCAGCGGCTTTGGGAAGAGCCGATCTGCGGATTGGTGCGAAACTACCATTTGAGCGCATCAACAAATTCTGCAGAGCGTGCTCGCTTCCTAGCAGCTGGCGAGTGGGAGTCGGGTCTCTGGCTACAGGCAATGCCCTCTAAAAACATCGGCACTTTGCTTGACCGTGCCACGTTTAGGATTGCCACGGCCCTTCGTCTTGGTGCACCCTGTAGCGCTCCTCATCAATGCCGTTGTGGTCGTCCTGTAGACCAGCTCGGCCACCACGGATTGTCTTGCGGCAGGAGCACTGGTCGCATTCCTCGTCACGCGGAATTAAACGTAGTCATCCGCCGGGCCTTTACTACCGCTGGTGCACCCGCGGTGCTGGAACCGATTGGGTTAGCCCACGATGACGGTAAGAGGCCCGACGGAATGACACTCACTCCGTGGAAGCTGGGACGGCCTCTGGTATGGAATGCTACTTGCATCGATACCCTTGCGCCGTCTCATCTTCCAGTGACCGCGTGTCAGGCTGCGACGGGTGCTGCCGCAGCTGAGAACGCCAAGCGGCGCAAATATGCTAGTCTCAGTGGCGATTACATATTTGCGCCATTTGGCGTTGAAACTCTTGGGCCGTGGGGACCAGGCGCACATTCCTTAATTCGGGAGTTATCTAAGCGCCTGGTCCAAATTACAAATCACCAGAAGGCTGAAAAAAATGAGTTTTCATCTAAACACGCAGAAATCGATTTCCGAAATCTGATCACATTATTAACGCCATATGCATGGCAAGCGCTAGGCGATGTAGGTACAATAATTACACACACATATAAACAGGAAAATTTTAATTTAAAATTTGTTGAAAACATTTAGGTATTCACCCCACATTTCGCCGTGCTGCGGCGATCGATTATATAAAAAAAAATTAAGGTATTGCATAATGATTAAAAATATATTTTATCTACACTCATAGCGTAATGTTCCAATTACATATTCGAGAACAGTCGTTTAAGGGTACACTTTTTTCACGCCAGACTATACAATTTTAAAAAAATACTTTTCGATACAGCATTTCCCATACTATTTTCATGACAGCTGTATCGTAAAATAACTTTTTAATCATTATGCAATACTTATATTTTTTAATTTTTTGTCGGGCGCCGGGACACGGCGTAATGTAGGCTGAATACTTAGATGTCTTTAACAAATTCAAATTCAAAATTTAAATTTTCATGTTTATATTCTGTGTAATTATTTTCCCGCTAAACAGAATATTTTTTGTGATTGTTGTAATTTGTGTTTGTGAATGTTTTTTCTTATTTTAAGCAAATAAATAGATAAATGTGAAAGTAGTAAAGTGAATTTCCCGCTGCTTGATATCCTCGACGCGTAGATACAACAGAACTGACTCGCAGCTTACTTCCAGCTAAGTTGAGAAAATTATAGGTACGATATTTTAACGTAAAAATATGAGTGTAGATAAAGTAGTGTATGCAACTGCATATAATTAGGTATTAAAAAACACTCGTGTCAAACTACAGAACACGATAGAAGTGGCATCTTCGCCATTAGTACCGAAACCGATGCCGCCGTTCCCGACCCCACTATTTTAACCACTACTCAAGCAACTTAATATGCACAGGCTTACGCACGCACACGCAAAGTCAAACGGAGCGCTTTGATTAGTCAATCGGTCACTACCACATACACACATTGCGTTGCGTGTGTGCTGTAAATCCTCTCTGAATTTACATTTACGCTAGGGATTGACAAAATCGAATTCTTGTCGATATTAATATTTCGATAAAATTCTTACTATTATTATGGTATTTATTATTTAATAATAATGAAAAAAGGAATTGAAAATGTTATTATATTGAGGGGGGTGAGGCGGGGTTCAAGGACGCGTAGAGAGGAGAAAGAGAGAGTAGGGGTACGGTAGATTTACCGTAGGGATATGGCACGAATATGTCAGGAGTACGATAGTGTGTGACGTCCTGAGTAGTTCAGTGGTTAACTTGCTACTTTGCAATACAAGAGGTTGCGGGTTCGTTTCCCGGCCGGGCAGAAATTTAAATGATGAATTTTAATTTCTGTAACGGGTCTGGGTGTTCTATGTTTAATAAGTATGTATTTAAAAAAAAGTGTATAAGTACTATATCAATTATCTAGCACCCATAATACAAGCTTAGCTCAGTTTAGGGCTAGATGGCGCTGTGTGAATTTGTCTACAATTAGGTATTTATTTTATTTTAGTGTTAAGGTCATCATACCTCTGCCCCACCTGTACCCCTGCTGTGCCCCTACTACAAACTAATATCGAAATCGGTCCGCAATTGACGAAAATTTCAAGGAACACACGTACCTACAATAAAAGAACATTCAATGGAAATAAGAGTCTTCTCCTTTTTTGATGTCAATTCTACTATACTACAAATATATTATATCGATAAACAAAATAATTTATCTATAAGGTCGGTTCATGTGCACAGCACTAGATTGGGCGCAAGGTGTCCTTGAGCGCGGGTGAATATTTTTCGTAAAATATTGATAAATATAAGGTTTTTAGACTTAACGGTGAAATGAAATCACTCCTTTTGTTTAAGAAGTCTGTTAGCTTCTTGCTCGCAATTAACTATTGCGCAAGATAACATATTTTTAACGTTTTAGGCACAGCTTTTTTGATACGCATTACGTTGAATTCCGCAAGAGACTGATGACGCGTTCGCGCCTTTTGAAGGAAATTAGCCCATTTGCGCATAGTTGTGGCGCGACTGCACCGCCTACTTAGCTTTTCTAACTACTTGTTTTTCTATGTGTCAAACTATTATCATACTCGGCTACGCCTCGTATGATAAACAGACACTCATGTTTTAATACCCCCTTTTATATGACAGTTGCATAAACTACTATTTCGTTACAGCTGTTATCAAATTAATATGGAAAATGCTGTAACAAAAAGTAATTTCTTAAAATGTTATAGACTGGCGAGGAAAAAGAGTACCTACCCTAAAAAAAACTGTTTTCGAATATGTAATTGGAACATTACGCTATGAGTGTAGATAATAGTAGTTAATACAACTGTCATATAAAACGGGGTATTAAAACATGAGTGTCTGTTTATCATACGAGGCGTAGTCGTATAGTTTGATACGAGTGTTTTAATACCTAATTATATGCAGTTGCATACACAAATTTATTTACACTTATTTTTTATGTTAAAATATCATACGTCTATAATTTTCTCAACTTTGCTGGAAGTAAGCTGCGAGTCAGTTCTGTTGTATCTACGTCGAGGATATTAAGCGGCAGGAAATTCACTTTACTACTTTCACATTTATCTATTTATTTGTTTCAAATAATAAAAAACAATTTCAAACACAAATAACAACAAATAGAAAACATATTCTGTTAAGCGGGAAAATAATTACACAGAAATATAAACTGGAAAATTTAAATTTTTTATTTGATAATGGTATCTAGGTATTCAGCCTACATTTCGCCGTGTCGCGGTGCCCGACAAAAAATATAAAAATAAAAGTATTGTGGTGGTGGTGATTTTCTCCATAGTAAATGTTCAATGCTCTTTTTAATTATATACCTCTTTTGATTTTAACTATAGATTTTCCAGACTGATCATTTGTTAAATTTAGTAGAACTCATTAAAGAAGTAGCTAGCCACGTGTGATTTTAGAGGTTGTACACCTATAAATAGACCAAATCAATCTATCTTAGAGTGGATAAGCTAAGTGCAGATTGATTATTGTACAAAGGTTCTTACAAGTTTATCCAGGACGTAAAAGAAACAAAGAAATTATATGTAACAATATCACGTTTATTGCAGTATTATTGCAATTCGAAGGCACATCGCATCACAGAGCATGCGCTCTCAGGCGACATGTTATTACTCGTTTTGTTCAGGCTCATTTAATTGGTTGTTAAGGATCCACGAATATTTGACGGATACACTTTTACTTACACTTTTAGTCTACGGTCACTTACTCTAATAGCCGCACCGATCAATGGGTCGTAAGGTTATGGTACACCTGCAGAACACATTGTTACATTATAAACAGTATACACAAAATAGGTTGTTCTAATATGAGTTCCATATTGGTGACAAAACATTCGCGTTCAAAGACCAGAAAACAAAGACAAATGAATTAGGTTTAAACTAAAAATTATACAATGTTAAGAAAAGCTACTTAAATTACAAAAAATCGTAAATAAACTTCTTGTAACTGCAAAAACAATTGGAAAAGAGGTCAATTTGTGACGATTTTTGTTTAAATCCATTGTACGATTGGCATATGCGGGATGCAGGAGAGTGGGATCCAATATTCGTCCTACCTATTGAACTACTTGTTGAAATTTGAGACATCGGTTTTTCTGGGTAGAGTAAAAGTATCATTGCAAGCAGTATGCCCATTGAGCACTTTAAAGAGCAAGGTTACATGGTGTAACCCCATGTAACCCTGCTCCTTAAAGTCCTCTCGTCCCTCAGCATGGTGACTTTGAATAGGACCAAGTCCAGGGCGGCGACAGCGTCCTCATAGGGCGAGTGCCCGGCCGAGCTGCCCTGCACGGCGCGGCCCAGGAGCTCCGCCGCGAGCTGCTTGAGCCCGCGCCGCAGCGGCAGCCCCCGCGGGTGCGGGAACAGCTGGCACGTGTCCACCACCCGCGTGTGGACCAGCTTCAGCGCCCTCAGGTCGTTATTGAGGGCGTGCCCTATGAGGATCGTGTCGACGCCGACGAATAACAACATATCCTTCTGCACGTCTTCCAGAGTCTTCGGCGCAGTCACAATGTCTCGTTGCCGAAGACCGGAGAATCGTGTATTGCAGTCAATTAGGGGTGCACTCGGTTGAACGGCCGTTTTGTAGACAACTTTGCCATCCACAGAAATCACGACGACGCTGGCCAGCTCCAGGCCAGCCGTCGTGAAACACATTTCTGTGTCGATGGCATACGCGCCGCCCCGGGCCGAGCGGGCCCGCACGAACCCATCCAGAGGGCCGTTCATGCCCGCGTGGTACCCGCTCCACACGTGGTACTTTCCCGACGTGCAGCCTCTCGTCCCGTACGCGCCGTTGCAACATGTAAAATATTGTCCCCTGATAACCTTGCCCCAGTGGTAGGAACACTCATCGTTCGTGACGAACTCTCCTTCACGTGTCATTTTGAACATTTTGTCACATCTGCAGCACAAATGTTCCACTATGTCCATATCGGGTTCTTCATCACTGTCGGACCGCGGGGAGGATCCCCACGATCCTCGCCCACTGTCGGCTTGACATCCCGGGATGAATTCCGGCGCGTTGACGTCGAGCTGTGTCGTAAGCCAAGGTGCACGTCGCGGCGGAGGATCGACGTAGAATGCGGCTTTGCCGTTGCTCACCTCCACGGGATAGCCCATAGACCACAACGTGCACGGGCTCAGACACAGCTGCTGCAGCTCAGAAACAAACTCTTCAGCCGAAATCTCTTGCGGCGACGGCGGCGACGACGCTGGGGCGGGGGCGGGGGGCGCAACGGGCGGCATGGCGGCGACGACGGTTTCTTCACACCAAGTATTATAACAATTGTAGAACATGTCGATTTTTTCTTGTTCATGGAGCCGATAAACTTTAGAAATGTTTCCGATACGTGCGTTCGCAGCGGCGAGCGTTCGACAACTGGCACGATAGTGGGGCGGCCATCCTTTATACGTCAGAGCTCGTAGCGCGGGCTCGTTGTTAACGAGACAGGCCCTACACCTTTATTACTAAACAATTGTAAACGACTCTAATAAATTAACTTATCGCCTCCAGAAAAAAGAAATGGTCTAGATAATGGTTTCATTTTGGTAATTGGTTATTATAAGAAATATTTAAGGAGCAGAGATGAAAGTGAACACGTGTTTAGCCGGTGTGGTGATTATTTTGGAATAATCACCACGCATCATATTATGCGTATGCGAATGCGTGAAAAGCATTTTTATTAGTTCTATTATTATGTCGCAAAATTGTTTTAGATTGGTAATTTCTAGTAATTATTTAAAGATTATTAACGTTTCATTTATTGATATTTACATGTTAACTAAAGGAATATCTACTATATAAAAATAAGTCGGGTTTTCCTTCCTGACGCTATAACTCCAGAACGCACGAACCGATTTCCACGGTTTTGCATTCGTTGGAAAGGTTTCGGGCTCCGTGAGGTTTATAGCAAAGAAAATTCTGGAATAATTTGAAAAGAAAAGCGGGAAAATCGTGTAGGGTAGGTGTAGGGTAGGTGTAGGGTAGGTGTAGGGTAGGTGTAGGGTAGGTGTAGGGTTAGAACGCTACGCGAACGAAGTCGCGCCGGGTCCACTAGTTATTTCTAAATATTGTAAATTTTTTTGTGGCGCGTAAAGCATTTTATTGTACGTCTTATTTGATACATTTCATGTCATCTTGCTATGTTTGAGGTAATTAGCAAGTGTGTTGTGATGGGACCTGTTTGTTATCATTTTAAGAGAACAACGGGTGTAATATGGCCATTCAAATTATTATTCAACAATATTATTCGGATTAACTAGGTATCTCGCATGGGTGGTGCGATATTTTGGTGGCGCGTGGCAGAGAGTGCGAATGTAGTGGATCGCTTGCGATGCGTAGCTGTCAGCTGACACTGATAAAAAGTAACTCAGCTGCTTATTATTCTGTCGAATTACAGATGTTAACCTCCATCATCATCATCACAGCCCGTAACAGTCCACTGCAGGACTTAGGGCCTCTCCCACGAAAGGGGAGGTTATTGTCATAATCTCCAGGCTTGGCAGGCGGGTTGGAGATCGCAGTGTTTGAATATAACAATGGAAAATGCTGCTGCCCATTTTCCAGACTACGGAGACTCTTGATCTTTTGCCACGAAAACATTAGTCGCCTTGTACGACACCCATGAGTGTAAGGGGTTGGTGCTATTCTACTCTGTCGAACACCACACCGCCAATACAAAACCTCCAACATAATAAACCGTAAAGCGTATATTGGTCGATACGCGTGTCAGAAACGTGGATAGCTTCTTGGAAATTATAGATCCTAATTCTGTATCTATAATGTTGATCAGTAACGGATGCCCACTATATATATTAAAGATGATTATTGATTGATTCATTCATATGAGTGTAGTAACGCAGTATGGATACGTCTATGCCGGGTGCTCTGTGCGAATGGCGTCTGCACGGCGTATGCAGAAGCGCATGTGGGCGCGCCGCCCGCGCCTCGCTGGTCGCTGACACCGAAGTTAACCTTCGAAACGATGTCAGAGCTCGCGCCCGCGCTATCATCGGTTCGCCGCGAGCCAGCCCCGCGCACAACGCGCTATGCACGTACATTACAACGTTACGACTCGAAGAGTCGCGGCCCAGTTTCAATAAACTGTATTCTTTGTCAATAACACCGAGCGTGATACACACATACGGTACGGCGCAGGTGAGAAACTAGTTGCTAGCAATTGGGAAAATAAAATACCACGCATTATCATTCGGGCGTAGGATACTTGTTTCTCTTCTGAGATATTTGGGTACCTGTGCGGTGAAAGAAGGTAGTGATAAGATAAAGCTGTAGTTTGTATTATATTTCCTGGGCAGGAGTCCTATTGTGTACAATTACCAGGCATTGTAACTTAAATAGGGGTGCCTATAGTTTAAAAAGGAACAGATAAGAATAATATCGATCGACCACCCAATAAATGAGCATTTTATCTATTTTTCATTTGTTCATCCTTTTTATTTTTCTTGGGCCCCAACAAAAAACCTAGATTAAAACCCTTTTTAAAAGCTCATTGTGGTTGAAGTACCTTAGTATTATTTTGATTTCTATGATATCTTCCTGGCCTGGGTATACTTTTTGTTTTCGTACCGACCCATTATTAAAAAACTAATGATTACTGAGCCCGATTTTCTGATACGTAGAAAATAAATTAACTACCTAAAATTTACTAATGTATTATCATCGCTAATGAGAGTCATTTAGGTACCTATGATTCATCACGCTCACAGTATAACCTTGTGATCATTGATTTTATTTTTGCAAATACATTTTATATAGCTCATTGAAGTTTTTTAAGAGATCTGCCGATAGTTGTGAATTCCAACTATTTGGCCATATTCTTAGTCGGCCACTAGTCTCACTCGATAAAAACAGCAGACTAGTCGGCTCTTTTCTTTACTTAGTATATTTATTATAGGGTCTAGTCAAAATGATATTTATTACTATTAAATACCTCCTCCTTGAATGTCCTATAAACTGTCTTATCTAACCATCTGACAGGCCTTTTGTTTTATTGAAGTCTATTATGGCTGCAAGAGACACTGTTTGGAAATTTAGTTTGTTTTTTGCAATAGGTAAATGTCATTCTCAATGTTAATTTCAGCCGCGTGTTCAAGTCCACTCTTCCAAAACACTAGTGTGTTTGTTTTCCACCACATCGAGCCCATTCCATCATGCTCCAAAAGAAAGATTGGTTGAAGTCCAACCAACTATCATTATTTTTCTTTAACGTAAATGTGATACTATGTACGATCCTGTTAGTGAACTATCTCTGTCTTAAAAATAACTAGGTGTATGATGTGACTTACATAAGTACATCAAAATTCACAATGCACTGCCCAGTTTCAATAAACTATCTTCTTTGTTAAAACAGTACTCGTCACAAAGCGAGATTTGGCCTCAGCAAAGCCAAGAAAGTTTAGAACGTCATAAAAATCTACTAAATGCCACATACAAAGATGTACTAGTTTCTCTTGTATAGGAAAACTTGGTAGTGAGTAAGACGTAACCGAAAATATAATCCACACATAGTCCTGATAGATTGAAAGAAAATTTACAGTCATGAACTCTTCGTGGATGGGAAGCCCAAAAAAATTGTGAGCTCTCGCGCACCAGGGCCCAGGGTTCGCCTTGACCATGATCCAGGATGTGGCAGATCAGATAATTACAGTAGAGCGACTGCCATGTGACCTCCGTGATCCGGCTACCAGGGGAACCAGACCATATTGGATCATGGTTACACATTCAGTCTCCTGAATGACAGGTTTCAACACTATGCTTTCCCTAACTGTAAGAGCATCGGTTAGCAGTCAACTTATGTACATAACTCAGAAAAGATTCATAGGTATGTGGCGACATCGACAGTGGAATTCGAACCCGGTACCTCTCGCATTGCAAGTCGGATACCGTTACCACTATGCAACCGAAGAGTATGATAAGATACTGCTGAAAAATCTCAAAGTGACGTTAATACTAGAGATGAAACGGATAGTTGTTTGGCCGGATACCGGATACCGGATATCCGGCCAGTCTCCTAGCCGGATAGCCGGATATCCGGCGGCCGGATATTTACAGGTCAGTCTTTGAACAAGTTTGTACAAGCTGTAATCGCGGCGTGGGACTTTATACGACTGCATGTGTTTATGTAATTTAAAGTTTTCTTTTAATGTAAATAATTTGAACGTTGAACTGAACAATTCTTCCGCCCTCATACGGATTGATAGTTTCAAACTACGGGCTTACACATTAGCCCACAGCATCGTAGAGGATAAACGACATCGTATACTACCTCTAAATATAAAGAAATTCATATTTTAATTCAGGATAATATTTTTTCATATCTATAATATCAATATATATCTTGATTGACTTTAAATTATTACACTAAGTACATTATAATATTAAACAGCACTTGTCTAAACTACACACGACAAAATAGCGTATTTAGCGTAGTGTATTTATGCTGATCAGCGGGTGTCACCCTGTTGGGCAAAGTACGTAATGTCCACACTCGTGGAAGTTACAAAGAATGCTCACACCATCGCATTGAGCGTTCTTAAATTTTCACGGGCATAGGTTCAAAATTTAAGAACGCTCAATGCGATGGTGTGAGCATGTGCTCCGCCGCCCCAAAGATCATTTTAGTGCAAGTAACCCTAAATTTGGCGACGACGACTCGCTGACACGGAAGACACCCACACCCCACCTGGCTGATGGCGGACCAACGGGACCTGAAGGACAATATTATTGACGCCGCTACTGCTCAAAATAGAAAGAAATGGTGGAAGCAGACAAGGAGAGCTGACTCCAGCTAATGGAAAAGGCGTAGTGCAAAAAGAAGAGACCAGAAAACTATTAAAAATGTTTGCTAATCTACCAAATGAACGATACGAGTAGAATAGGTGCCGATGCGGACATGATCAATAGTTCTTTGATTAATATTTATGGTTTTTAAACGTTTTGATACGAATTTTTACTCGACTGCTACAAAAGGGCATATTTTTCCGATGAGCAAAATCACTTTTATGGGCTTTTCATTAATTTTTTACTATCCGGTATCCGGCCGGATATTAACGCATTATCCGGTATCCGGCCGGATAGTAAATTATGGCCGGATAGGCCGGATACCGGATAGTAGCCGGATATCCGTTACATCTCTAGTTAATACTCGTAGCCTGAGCGTCGTCATTCATCTAAACTATTTCTGGGCGTAATGTCGACTCTGTATATAAAAATATACGCCTACTTCTGATGTGCTTTTCGCATGAAAGGGTAGGCAGAAATTATTAAATGCTTTATTAACGTGCCAAAAATACTGCATGTTAATTTTGATCGTCTTGTGCATATCAGTGTAACCGGCGTCTTTCCATACAGTTTTATTATTTGTAAATAAACAACACGGTAAACAATACAACTAAACAGATTTCTGTTTAATAAACCTGTGGGCCAATTATATATAAATATATATATATATATATATATATATATATATATATATATATATATATATATATATATATATATATCACTCATACTGTTTTGAGTTGAATTTACGGATACCTACCTACTTTACCTTTGGTTTGTACTATTTGCAAATCTGGTGTATAGTACAACGGCCTATCACGATCACTTGACTTTTTCTCCAAAATATAGTTTAGAGAATGCGTTATTTTTTATTTTCTCCATACAAACACCACCTGAACAACTTTTATATGTTAATTTTATATGTTTGAGTAGAGTAGTAATTACTCGTAAACAAATATATAATATTGTTATCAGAACAGAATGGTAGGGTAGGTAGTGCCTTTTTGTCTTTATGAAATGCTCATCATCAAAACATCATCATCACAGCCCGTAACAGTCCACTGCAGGACTTAGGGCCTCTCCCACGAAAGGGGAGGTTATTGCCATAATCTCCACGCTCGGCAGGCGGGTTGGAGATAGCAGTGTTATAAATATAACAATGGTAAACGCTGCTGCCCATTTTCTATAGAGACTAGATATTTTGCCTCAAAAGCATTAGTCGCCTTGTACGACACCCACGAGCGCAAGGGGTTGGTGCTATTCTATTTAGCCAGACACCACACAGCTAATAATATGTTTAAAAAAAAGCTTTATTTCAGACGATAAGATTAAATTGCTTTTCAATGTAAATAAGTAACTTAACGGCCGCGTGGTGTCCGGCAGAGTAGAATAGCACTAACCCCTTACACTCGTGGGTGTCGTACAAGGCGACAAATGATTTCGAGGCAAAAGATCTAGATTCTCCGTAGACTCGAAAATGGGCAGCAGCGTTTTTCATTATTATATTTACAACACTGCGATCGCCAACCCGCCTGCCAAGCGTGGAGGATATGGTAATGACCTCCCCTTTCGTGGGAGATGCTTTAAGTCCCGCAGTGGACTGTTACGGGCTGAGATCATGATGAAGTAACTGAAGTCATAACCACAATACAATACAAACCTTTGATTGTAAATATATTTCCATGTCATTTTAATGTTACTTTACATTTGTAAAGCGAGTATCAATATTATCGCAGAATCATAATCAAATTTCAAATTAAAACAATATAAAATCCATAATATAAATTATTCTATAAAATTAAATTGTATAATTAAAATTGTATAAAATAATAAATAAATAATCGTTGTTCTGGTTATAACTCCAACCACCCATTTTTATATGGGTGTTCGCCCACTTCTGTACATAGTGGGCAACGAAGCGATTTGCTATGACAGCCAGGGCTCTGCTTGGACTGGCGCGCAGCCCGCAGAGCGCGAAAGACCGCGAGTTTAGTTTAAAACAAGTATTCATTCATAATCTTAAAGACCGTCGCGCGAGGTTGAGTATCCGCCTCGTAAGCGAGAGGTACGGATGCGAATCCTGCCGCGGCCATGTACCAACGACTCCTTTCTGAGTTATGTACATTTGTTGAATTCTAACCGACGCTCTTACGGCGAGGGAAAGCATCGTGATGAAACCTGCAAATTTAGTTATTGTAACCGATGATCCAATCCGGTCAGGTTTCCCTGGTAGCAGTTTCACGGAGATCAGATAGCAGACGCTCCACTGTAATGACCTGATCGCCAAATCCTGGATCATGAACGCCAAAAGATGATTGCTACGTATTATTGATTCGCAATGTTAGGTGAGCACGGTAGAGCGTCGTTGGCCGAGCGGTTAGAGTATACGACTCGTAAGCCAGAGGTGCCGGGTTCGAATCCCGCTCTGGCCATGTACCAATGACTGTTTTCTGAGTTACGTACATTAGTTGAATACTAACCGATGCTCTTACGGTGAGGGAAAACATCGTGATGAAACCTGCACATTCAGGCGACTGGATGTGTAACCATTATCCAATCTGGTCAGGTTCCCCTGGCAGCAGTTTCACGGAGATCAGATAGCAGACGCTCCACTGTAATCACCTGATCGCCAAATCCTGGATCATGGTTAAGGCGGAAACCGGGCCCTCGTGCTCGAGAGCACAACCGGAACATTACCGCCAAAAGATGATTGCTACGTATGATTGATTCGCAATGTTAGGTGAGCACGGGCGGTGATACGCTGCGCGTGGTGGGCTCGGGGCGGCTGGTGGAGCCGGTGGCGCTGGGCGCGGACGCGGGCTCGCGCCGGCTGGCCGTGGCCGACAACGGCGCGCGCACCGTCTACGTGTTCGACCACGCGGGGAACTGCACGCTGGAGGTATGACATGCTATCATGGCCGAGGGCTGGAACCTTTATACATGCGTTCGTGTACCGATAGACACATACATACAGACATTCAGGCAGATGAAGAATACACAGCCAGACTTAACTCACCTCCAGATAGCGGAAGGACCGCGCTTATTACACCAGGAATTGAATCTTACGCTTATTACATTTGACTAAATTCAGTTGACTAAATTCAGAATCAAAACTTGACAGCAAGACAAAGTGGAATGTATTGCTCATAGAATACGGTCCATTTTTGTATCACTTAGATTATCATTCACGTCGCTCTGCTTTTCAAAAGGCGTAATACAAAAATGGACCTTACTGTATAAGCACCCACGCTTTTTGCTTCTGAATTTTGTCAAATGTAATAAGCGCATTGCCAAGCGGTTGAAGTCGTTAAAACGATAAAGATATTTCCATGATATATGATTCATATTATATCCATTGATTGAGAAAGCGATCGAAATGCAATCTAATGTACTCAACAGATAGCTGAAATTGTACAACGAAAGAAAACAAGTGTGATTTTATTTTGCTATGCCAATTTCAGATGTATAGTGAGCAAATGAAGTTGCAATATGATGGCTCTCGCCTGTAATAACGATACTGATCACGAGGATAACGGGAATACAATTAACAATCAACTGTTGGACTTGTATTGAGCCTCCTCCATATCGTCAAAATGATCTGCCACAAACTCCACATTTGGTAGGCGGGTTGTAGATAGCACAACAGCAAATTCTCTGCCAACTTTCTGGTGGTGTGCCCCAAGCGAGTTAAATTACTTGCTGTCTAAAATAGAAATAGTTTATATGTAATTGTTATAACATATTATTATGAATGTATGTACAGTAAATTAAGAAAATATGTAGGTGCATTATCTAACTGTGCGTAATGTGTAAGTAATGCAATCACTTATTACCTTAGTTATTTACTAACTGACCAGCTTATTCACTTAGTTGAGTATTAACAATGAATCACCTGTGAACTTGGTTACTTACTACCTGACCAAATTATGTACTTAGTTAAGTATTAACAATCGATTGCAATCGTATCGTTATCTTGACGAGCTAAGTCTTCTCCCGGCTCAGGGATGCCGCGGCACATGTTATGCGCTTATTACACATTCCTAAATTCAGTGACTGAATTCAGAAACAAAAATCGTGAGAGCAAATAAGGTCCATTTTTGTATAACTTATATTAAGTCACGCGTCGCTCCGCTTTTCAAAAGCCGTGATATAAAAATTTACCTTATTTATTGAGCAATACATTCCACTTTGATTTGCTCTCACGGTTTTTGCTTTTGAGTTTAAATATATAATAATACTCCTTTATTTATTTAAAATACAGTAAGGTACATGTTAAAATGGCAGGTGTGATAAGTACATAACATTTCTTGATGACCCTGTTTCCCAAACTAGGAATAACTGGCATCTTGGGAATCAGTGAAGTCACCCAGGCGCCACATCATATTTAAGATTATCGTAAACAATGATAAAACTTAAGAAGGAAAGAAATATGAGCTTTAGGTTTAGGTTACTGAATTTGGGCCGATTTTTCAATTCTCAGTTAAAATTTATCTGCCCGATAAAGTAATATACTGCCAAATTAAAACAATCTGTAATCCTTCACTAATATTTGAAGTAATTATACCATTTTATTTAGTCGTTTAATAACTTATTAGACTGATATGTATTATCTGAGGATTGAAAAATCGGCCCTTAGTCAAATATTGGCTGATTCTAACAAAAAAAACCATGTTGTCCAGATCGGCAATGGGGAGCTGGGCTTGGTGGGCGGCGTGGCGCTGTGCGAGGAGCTGATCGTGGTGGCCGACGCCGCCGTGCGGGTCTACGGGCCCGACGGGCAGCCGCGGGCCACGCTCGCGCCGCTGCCCAAGGGTACGTACAGCCTTCTCCTGCTTCGGTCCCTTATCCTATTTCAGGTAGGAGGTCTCCTACATCAGAGCACACTGAAGGTTCTGCGCTCCCGGCCGCCCATAAATGTTAGCATTTCGAATCGTGCGTCTATTGTTTCTATCACAAGTTGAAGTTGTGAGAAAAAAATGACACGCGTTCCGTATTAAAGATAGAATTAACTAGATATTAAGGCAAAGTATTTTATAATTTTAAAAGTTCACTGTCACTGAGAGACTGCACTGCTCGTCTTTAAAATGGTTTTGGGAGGGAAGCACTTGATGTAAGCACCGATAGACGGAATCATGATTCACTCCATGATTAAAATCGTAAAGATCGGCCCTATTTTGCTATTTTTCTGTACCTATGCGCAGGTATTGCTTCCGAGTTTCGTTCACCGCTCGACTTACGTGAGGCTAGGTATAATAAATAGGCTTCCTTTTTTACGGGTTCCCCTAATAATGGTTGCCAATCAATACAAACAAGGCCAAAGAGACCACTGTGTCACAGCCATAAGTACACACAAATACAACCCCTACCTTCCTAGCAATAGAGCTATGAGTCGAAGCTCTGTTGCAAAGAAGGTAGGACAACTCCTATTATAGTAGTATCTCGCCAACTGATCTGTCCTTTTATTCCCACAGGCCGCGGCGGCTACGGCGGCATAGCGATCGAGCATACACCAGAAGGCTGTCGCATAGTGTGCGCTCGGACGGTCCGCGGCCGGCCAGCGTTGGTCGTGTTGGACGCCAACACTGGCCAAGCTTTGTCTGTTTGCGAGTTGGCCGACAAGAGGCCACGCAGGGTCGCCGGGATCGCCCTACTGCCTAATAAGAAGGTCTTGCTCGCGGACCTGGCGGGCGACTGTCTGCGGTTGCACACGTACTGGTGAACGGTAAGTATTTATGCGTTTTATGTGCGTGGTAAGCCGTCAGGCGTCGAGTGGATGGTAGAAAAAAAGATGTCTATGCACAAAATCCACACACACCATAGGGCGCACAGAAAACCAGCGCTGTGAGTCGCCTCGCGGTTCACAGCACAAGCTGAGTGGGACCTTTTTGCACTGGCCGCCGCGACATTACTTTTCTACGTAGGACAATGTAATTTTTTGTTAGTGTTTTTAAATTTGTTATTTTTGTCGTGTCGTGTTGTCTTATGGCAATAAATGTCTTAATTCTTATTCTTATTCGATTCTTAAAATTTACAGACAGCAAACAAGAACAACTCAAACAAAAACAATGCCTAGATTGGTCCTGAGTTCGATTCCCGACCGGGTAGAAATTGAAAGTCGTCGGTGGTCAAGTGGTTAAGGTATCCGACTCGTAAGCGAGCGGTTCCGGGTTCTGATCCCACTGCGGCCAATGACTCTTTTCTGTCTTTAATGACTCTTATATGTAGTTGAATACTAACCGATGCTCTTACGGTGAGGGAAAACATCGTGATGAAACCTGCACATTCAGGGGATTGAATGTGTACCCATGATCCAATCGAGGCTGACCTCGGACCCTCGTGCGCGAGAGCACAACCGCGACATTAACGCCAAGACGATGATGATTCGACGAGATAACATTCAAGCAACTCATTGACATCTCTATTCCAGGCCAGGGTGCGAGCAACACGGGGCGAAACGTACCACGGCGCCTGAGGGGCGGAACGCAAATCGAATTTCATGCTAGTCCAGTATTGTAACGGAGTAACGAACTGTTGGCCATATCCCCGGACTGCTAGGGAGGTATTTGTACCAAAGTCATTAGTCGGCGGCGTGTAGTCTAGTCGCACTTTTAGTCGCAGCCTTAAGTCGGTTTAGGTTTAGAGCACAACTTACACTAACTTCATTTCAACTATGCTTCGGTCGTGGATGCCTTGATGGAAATGGAACTGATATTTCTTTGTTGCTACTTATAAATGTTCTGTTGGCTTGGTGATTTGACAAAAATGTGTCATCTATTTTGTTTGGATTCACTAGGTACAGTTAAAGGTAAAGTTCTTGATTATAAGTACCTACCTACTGTTTCAGGACAAGTTACATTAACTAGTATTATGAAAAATCCTTAGATATAACTACGAAGAATGCTCTTTTTACACCGACAACAAGATCTTATTATTTTATTGTTGCGGATGGTTTCCTACCTTGATCTTTAAAATGATTATGCGACACCCGTTCACGGGCTACACGTCAGCCACTGCTTTATAAATATTTTATATATTTAGTACTTACAGTATTTATTTCGTGTTAGGTTAGTTAAGCGTTAATTTTTTTATTTTATACAGAAGCGGTGTCACAAATTTTTGACACAGCCAATGCTTTTCAGGACTGATTATTTTGTGATTTATTTGCTATGTTCATACATAACTTTGTTGTAAAAATGTGTTCGAATGTCTTTAAAGGCGTTTTATGAAAATTGTTTGGCGTTGTCTCTTGGGCTAGTCTTATGACGTAGCATTTACTTTATATAAAAACAAATTAATTGTTGCACCTAATTTATTAAATTTGAAGGTTTAGTTAGCACTGCGCGTAATAGCTTGCTTTTGGTCAATTTTCAAACTTTTTAAATAGTATTTTTCTATCGTGTGAGAAACGGCAATAATAGCGCAGAACAACTGATATGCCATAGATAATTATCTGTTACCCATCAGAACTGTATATTCATTATGTATGGTAAACACGACAATATAAAAGTTTTATTAGGTATGTAATACTAATTCTAAAATTCACAACAACACAAACTTCATAAATTATAAATTGATGAGAAGCCTTTGAAATAAGGTGTACCTATGTAACTGATAAACGTTGTCGCCGCCTATTTTGCGAATGTAAAATTAATACGTATAGCGAGATGTAGGGAAGCCACAATAAATATCTTTCACGAAAGATTTAAACGAACAATTATTTTTAATTAGATGTCCAATAGTTAGCATTTCGCGGTAACTATTTTAAACACAATCGTAAGGATTTGCTCAACTTAAGAACGATGACACCATATCATTAAAGGAAGCTTCCATTTTGCTAGAAATTTTAGATTTTAAGATTAAAGGCATCTTCGTCAACTGTTCATCTATGGCTACCCAACTCATCTCATTGTACCGATTTAAAATTCGGATAATTGCCTAAAATATCATACAACACACATTGTTAAATTCATCAGTAAATAATTGTATTTTAGAGTTAAAATTAATTTACTTATGAGTGTCGATATAAATGCCACAAACCGTTGTTTATTGTCTAACAATGTACAGTTGTCCGCGGTGGTTCAAACACATTGACGTGTGACAGAAACGACGCTCTACGAAGCCGAACAAGCTGCTATGTGTTAACCACCGCGGACAGGGGTATGTCTATTCTTCGATGGATATGGAACAAATGCTCCTTTGTGAATTAAAAATTATGAGGCCATCTTTAATTTGGCCAATTCTTTCATCCGAATTAAAAACGTACTGAATCTTGTAAATAGAGCCATATGTATTTTCGTATCTATAGAAAAAAGTCTTGTAGAAAGTTAGTCACAGTAGATTTTACTTTTCTAAACTGTATTGACGTGAACAGTTGAAATTAAAATCTGTGAAATCATGTGCAATAAAATTTAAAAGCTTACAATCAATAGGTGCCACATCCCATCTGAATAAATAAAAGGGACGGGCGTCAGCAATGACTGTATAAATGTTGGTATCCTACTGATGAATCGCGCCGCCATTTTGTTTTACTTATTATAGTCTGTGAGGTAGGGTTTTCCCGTTCCCGGCAGTTTTTCATTCCCGGGAATCAGGAATATTTTTATATTCCCGGCTATTCCCGGGTGGATAGTACCCGAGACCAAAAACCCTACTGTGAGGGCGCCGTAGGTTATCCTACGTCATCGAGTACAAGAAAAATTCCACTTTGTAGCGATAGTAGAGGTTCACGAGACCCACAAAACGTTGGTCTGCCCGTGCACTAACTGGAACGAAACAACCTTTTTAATATGTTTTTGTGACCTTTCTTACCTTAAACCTCGACTTTTCTTAGCGATAGTACTTACTTATCCTCTTGTGCCATTCTAGAAGTAAAAAACTGGGGTGCCTTACATCCTCTTGGCAGTTTTACTTTTCAGCTTTATTAAACTCACTTTTCTATTCGGTATTGGGAGCTGACGTCTCTTCGGTCACCAGTTGGCGCCACCAGCTTGTAATGCCGTTTTATTAGCTAAATCCTGCAGTCAGCATTGAGCGTCTGATTCTGACCAATAGCAGGACGTATTTTATTATATTCCAATAGCGCCACTTAGTGGAATTTTGATTTTATAAATGTCAGATATTTTTTAGATTTCCATAAATTGGATTGAATTCTATAATAGTCGTTTGCCACATATTTTCTTTAGTGAAAGTTTAGCATATGTCTACTTATCTCAATAACGCTTTTAATCACTAAGCTTGTTTAATTATAGTTTAAGCGGAATAAAATAGCAAATATGCCAAACCAAAACCTTGTAAATAGTTTCAAAGATTTCTTTACTAATATATATATCAATTTATCTGCCGGAAAAGAGTCACGTATAAATAACATTATTGTATTACGAAATGAGGCTCTTTACTAAACTGTAGTTTTAAAGAAACAAATTCATAATAAAAATGTTTCATAATATTAAGTGACTTACTGTCTGGTAACATTTTATACAACGTCCAGTTGGGGTAAGAGGAACATAGTTTATCAGCACGGTTAGCTCAAGTGTGCTCTAGCGCGAGATAGATAGAGCTATCAGACATTGCTATAAGGGGCCATCCATAAATTACGTCACACGAATTTTAGGACTTTTGAGCCCCTCCCCCCGTCCTTGTCACAGGTTGTCACAATTTTATAATCCCCCCCTCCTGATGTGACGTCACACATTTCTTAAATTTATCCATGTATTTTAGAATAATTGAAAGAAAACAGCTATCGTCATTTTTCATAGTGAGATAATTTCATAGTGAGAATGCGAAATTATTAATAAATATGGATCAAGTTCGTTAAATTTTAAGATTTTTTATTCACATCTAAACGTCGCGTTTGATTATTAATTTTTAACATGTGATGTCACAAAATTTTTGACCCCCCCTGCCCCTTGTCACATTATGTCACATTTCAGTAATACCCTCCCTCCCTATTAAGGTGTGACGTAATTTATGGATGACCCCTAATGTATTAAGAGAGGGAAACAAACGCTCTCTCGTGGAGCTGTGTCGCTGGCGCACTTGTGCTAGCCGTGCAGGAGGTTTAACAAGGCCGCATTAGGGTTTCATATTATCATTTTTTTCGAGTGCCACAAACTTATTTGATCCGGTGGCCAAAACTAAAACTAAGTGACGTCATTTTGAATTGTCATGTTGTAATGTCAACAACAGCGACGATGCAGATAAGTTTGTGACAATTTAATATGAATCATATTGTGTAACTCTAATATGTGGCCTTTAAAGACTGCCTGGTAGGGTAGGAACAAGTTATTTTATTTTATTTTATTTTATTTTTTCTTTATTAAGGAAAACAAACAGCTTACAATATTACATACAATATAAGAGAATATTTCACACGTTAGCCAGTGAAGTTTCCACAGGATAATTTTACGAAAGTGAATAAACTATTTTAAACTAATTATAATAACACAACCCCCACATAACATGGGATAGTGCAAGGAGGAAGAAGAGAGAAACTAATGAAATTAACATTATAAATGTTCAAACCAATGAGTATCCATTCTGCTCGATAACGCTTTCTTATTTTAGTCTCTATTATCAAACTTAAGTATCCGTTAACCGTTTAGCCTTTACGGAAGATTTATATTCACCATATTTCACATGAAACAAATCAATGTCTGCGTATTTATTATTGTGCGTATGACAAGCTCTAACCAAAAATCTGTTTTTGGAATATACCTCTTTCACCTGTATTCTTCTTACCCTAACTCGGTGAGGTTTAGATCTAGTCTGGCATAGCCTGGGAAGTTTAAAACGGAACAAATTTATTATATTATTGTCATTATTATTATACTAAACAGCATTTTTTCTTCTATAGTTCTAAGAAATAAATGATGAGGAAATACCATCGACGGACAATGGCAGTCAGGTGTTTAATATCTCTTAGATGACCAATTGTTATATTTTCTGCTTGTTATCGCTAACCAAGTCATACGGCGAAGGTGTTCATGTTTTTCTTTATCTCGAATTAAACTAGCTCTCGTTGGAATATTTTAGAACAATATACACATATTTATCAGTTAAAAGCATAAACATTATTTTTTAAATAGCTTAATGGAGAATATCTCGGCAGTGTAACCAGTAAGAAGTAGGCAATGTTTGTAATTTGTAGCTTAAAATGATTAATTTAAATACAATGTTCCTTTCAAGTGTTAGCCGCTTAGGGCGACCTGACATTAGACAAGAGTAGAGGCAATAGGTAACCCTTTGACATAGGAAAGAGCTAATCAGATAAGCTTTTCTAAGAACATACCATAAGCTCTTTCTTATAGCAGGATCTAAACGGAACTGTCCTGCATAGAACGAGACAGCGCTATACGTGGCACATAAGCTTGTCTCATTCTGAGCAGGCAGTTCTGTTTAGGTCCTGCTATAACAGCTCATGTTAAGCCCCCTGCTAATTGTCACAATAACTTGTATATAAAGACAAACTTATTTTTTCACTTGTCTATGTTTAATCTAGCTATTGTTTAGTACAAATGCCTTGTTTTATAAAACTTTCTGAATAATTAAGATCTGTTTAAACATATTAAGTAGAAGTTTGAAGACGTCATTGACGCCCATTGAAATTTGTATCATACACAAAAATCTGTCATGCCTACCTTAAGAATCTACTTACAAAGATTGTTAATTTCTCGAGTTATCCCACATATCCTGCGATTGGATGATAGAATGTATGTATGTGGCTTTATGCCATAGGTACTATTGTATTAAAATAAACCTCGCAGCATCTCGAGAACCGTCTTTAGAATGTTATCGTTTGTTTTGTATGGAATTTTATCCCACATTCCACAAGTCTGTTGAATTTTTGACTGCATAAGTACTAGTGTCACAAACTGCACTGCCTTTTTAAACACGATCCTTAGGTAGGCTCGCTCACACCTATGAACAGGACATGTCTCTTTAAAAGGGGCGTCGATCAATTGTAGTTTTTCTGTCTCTCCTCTGTTTTAGGCCCACCTAAGTGGTAAAGTAAATTAAAAATATACAAAGCCCTAGGTAATCAATAATTAATAAGAAAACAAGTTTATTTTCAAACACAGGTCCCATAGATTGTAAATAAAGTTATTACATTCATATACAGTTAATACATTAATAATTATCATCGAATCCCGAGACCCATATCATTACCCCCCATTTAATAAAAATTAATCGACGCCCTGCCTTGTGTTACATTCACCAGTGATTGTTGTATTTACATTATAATCATAGCATCATTTAGGAAATTTACATCAGAAAATCAAGTAGAAATGTTCGGAGCTCATATTTTTTTCCCGAAAATGTATAGAATATTAAATGATGGAAAATATCAAGAGTGCAATCTATTTTGGCAACAGAAGTATTTTTACAAAGAGGAAATTAACGGAATTGATTCCCGGTTGATTAATTTGTATTTCTTATTATATCATGATAAAGCTAAATCTTATTTATCAAAAGCTGTGAAATTGTACTTAAACTGATTAATCACGGAGTATCTCAGTGTTTTGTCGATAATGTCACTTTTGTGCGAACACAATAAAAATTAAAATGTTAAAACTTGAATAAGTATTTGTTTTATTTCATGTTATACTTAGCGAAAAATACGGTCAACACTCCCGACTTTTTATATTCAAACAGCTTCCCGGAAACGATTTCGATGAAACAAGGAACCCACGCGCACTAAGGTTGTGGAATGAAGGTATTCCCTAGAGAGTAGGTACGGTCGACCAAGAAAGTGGACTACCAGTTTTGACAAAAGCTTCTGCGAGATCTAATGATCGCTAAGGTTGACTTTTATCACTGACATAATATTATTGCAATAGAAATCGACCTTGTTGTCTCGTGACGTTCAAACGAACCTCAACCGTAGGGTGGTAGACCACATTTTTGGCCGACTGTACAACATGGAGTTCTTCAAGAAAGGGGTGAAATATTAGTTTATGCAACTGACATAATATAATTTTTTTTTATTAATAATAATAAAATAATAAAAAGTTTATTAAATCTTGTAAAATACATTTCAATTTTAGATGTAAAAAAACACGTAAAAGATAAAAATAAAACATATTTTTTTTGCCTGAGCTAGGATAATATGATACCCTGTGTTTCAGGCGAGAAATTACAGATCTTAAATAAACAAGGAATGGTTTTCTATACATATTTAAAAAATCACTAGCAAAATATGACGAAGTACACATATATTATATCATAAATTAACTTAGAAATTAAGAGTAGGTAATATTTTTATTATAAAAGATATTCGCGTCAGCAAAAAGATTCTATACTGGCAAAGAATATGTTCGTTATGTGCATGTTTGCACTTTAGGTATCTTATGATTTAAGGTTAGTGGGACAGCGGTCATTGCGGGGTTAGTAACAAATATAGGAACTATCTACCTATAACATAATGTAAATTAAAAATAACAAATTAACGTTCAAAGTAGTATCTATCAATGTTTAACATTTTTTTGGCGCCCTCATAATCTATTGTATTTATATATATCTTCTCGGTCATTAGCTTAGCGCCATTTGCTCGGCTTTTTGAAGCGCGAGCACATTGCGCATTTTGGAGGCTCCGCCTTTTTTGTGCACTCGTTTTGTGAGTGACCTAGATCACCGCAATGGCCGCACGTGATGTCCGTCTGACGACAAGTCTTAGCTGCGTGCCCATACTGCTGACACTTATAGCACCTGGTGACAAGAGTGAAATCTCTGACAGGGCAGGAAGACCAGTTCACGAATACTCTATCTTGAGTTATAAGCGCCTTACGTATAAGAGCAGGTAAGTACTTCTATTATGCAATTGCAGGTCTCAGCATCCTTTCTTCCCGACTTATGGCTTAACTTAACGGATGTTAAAAAGGTCTCAAGTGTCATATCAATCTTTTCGGCCAGGTTTTGATGAAAGATGCATTTGATGACTTCGGGCTCTTGCATCGCCACGGGTACTCCGATAACTACAATTCTCGGCTTGCGTTTGTTGGGTTCATCTACAGTGAGACCAGAGGATGTCAGCTGGATAGACTGTTTTAGCTTCTCGACGTCGCTTTTGTTGTCAGTGCTGATTATGACCCCGCCATTCTTCGTCTTGCGTAAACCTCTCACGTGTAGTTTCATTTCTTCCGGACGTATGAGTTTTTGGACAAGGGATTTGGTTTCCGCGCTTGACTGCTGTTTGTTGTCTGGATAAATGGCAATAGCACTCACGTTAGTGGGCTTGATAAAGTCATTTTCCGTTTTTTTAACCATATCAGCGAAGGAAGCCCTACCTGTAGGGTGTGAGAACTCCCCAATGCTGTGCTTTAGCTCTTGAAGTTGCTGTGATAGGTCGAGTTTATCTTGTAAAGTTTCAAGACTAAGATACACTTGAGTTGCATTTTTGAAAATGAAAATGAAAAAATGAAAAATTCTTTATTGCTTATACATAGAATAAAACAAAAACATAGGAAAAAAAATAAACAAATAAAAGCAACCGGCAGCCTTATCGCTTAAAGCGATTTCTTCCAGGCAACCTTAAACATCTAAAAACAGAGTATACCCTAGGATAGATGGTAAGTCTGTTCTACTGAACATTACTGTGGCATATTTCATTAATATTAATAAACCTATATCACTAAAATACAATACTATAAATACATAATACCAATTAATTAAACATCACAAAACAATATAAAGATGATAAAATAAAAATAAAATACATATTTTGATGTTTATCATGTATCCGCCTATGAGTGAAGTCAGACGTTGATGATGATGGATCCCTATGTGACAGCCTTGAGAAAGTGCGCTTTAACCAGCTTTTTAAAGGTTGTTAAGGTTTTTGCCAGACGGATTTCGACAGGCAATGAGTTCCAGAGTCGAATCGACTGGACAGTGAACGACTCAGAATAGAAGTTAGAGGAGTGAAGTGGGACATTTAGAAGAAGGTTATCAGAAGAGCGGAGAGAAAGGGAATGGGTGGAAGATAGGAATTGGAAACGCTCTTTTAGATAATGCGGAGCACAGGGATTAAAAAGTACTGTATATAGGAGTGACAGCATATGTAGATCCCTACGTAAACAAACCGGGAGCCACTTTAGGAGCCATTTTTCTTAAGAGCTTGGTACTGTACAGCCATTTGCGAGGTCCCACTGCCAAATAGATAATAGTTTGACACGAGTGTTTTAATACCTAATTATATGGAGTTGCAAACACTACTTTAGCTACAATCATATTTTAATTTTAAAGTTTCGTGCTTATAATTTTCTCAACTTTGCTGGAAGTAAGCTGCGAGTCAGTACTGTTGTATCTACGCGTCGAGGATATCTAGCGGCGGGAAATTCACTTCACTACTTTCACATTTATCTATTTATTTGCTTCAAACAAGAAAAATCTTTCACAAAAAGCTAACAACAATGAGAAAAGAATATTCTCTT
Organism: Blastobasis lacticolella; assembly: GCA_905147135.1. Lineage (NCBI taxonomy): Eukaryota > Metazoa > Arthropoda > Insecta > Lepidoptera > Blastobasidae > Blastobasis > Blastobasis lacticolella. The sequence goes on from LR990045.1 coordinate 17,944,686, forward strand.
TAGCGGGAAAATAATTCCAAACATACGCCATCACAAATATAAACAGGAAAGTTTGAATTTGTTAAAGACATTTCGGTATTCAGCCTACAATTCGCTGTATTCCGGCGCCCGACAAAAATTTTCAAAAATCGCAAAAGTAATAATTTCAATAATTGAAATCATAATTGTTAACAACAGCCAACAGGTTAAAACAATCCACGACTGGAATATCCATATCTGCAAAATCACAGGCGATCAGTGTCGGAAGTGCGTAATAGAAAACTGCTGCGCGTTTTCTGGTCGTTGGAGGTCCTTACTGGTTAGCCTCTAAGATATTAAATAGTCATCTTAGCGTATGTCCCGGTTATGCTCTCGCGCACCAGGGCGAGGTGTAAGAAGCGTGGAAAACATGGCTGTCTGTGAAGTCTGTTCCATAGTACCATAGCTGTTGTAGCTTACAGCGGTGCTCACACGCACAGGGTGAAAGATTTTGGGGAGCAAGTGTCAGGAAGAAACAAATTAAGGCACGACATGCAGAAAAAAATACGTACCTAGTGTATAATTTTATTTGTGAAAATCACACATGACGGGACGCACATCGGGTCTACAGTTTTATAATTAAATTAATTTTTTAATTATTTTTAATTAAGCCCATTAATTAAGTTATAGATAACGTTTGGTATGAAATTACTGAAATAATTATTATATGCGCTTCTAAAACACACAGCGTTGCATGTAAAGAAAGCGCAGCAAGTTTTACCCTTAAAGCTAGAGAAATGCGTGAATTCGCTTACCAAGCTCCGGTGTTACCGTGGTTCTTTACCCAGCCGGTGGCAGTCTGTGCACCATGCCCTTTACCAAGCGTCTTTCTTGGCGCGCAGTAGCTGTCTGAAGTTTTACCGCGAAGGCGTGAAATTTTTTCCAATCAAATTTATTTACTAATATTGTGTTTATTTAGTTAAAAGTGATTAAAAGTTCTTTTCGAAAGATCGAAAAGTAGTGTGCGAGTGTTTTGTTGTAAAATGGAGTCTTCTGAAAACGATTGTGAGAGTGGAAGTGTCGATCGTAGCTCGGGTGACTCTAAAACCGCGGCTTGGATGGAGAGCGGTCTTTTCGTGAGCCCGTAGACTCTTATATCTTGTCCTCTTTGAAAGAGTACGAAAAACGATCCACTTCACTACCTCCAAATGAGATAAAAGGTTAACCGAGGACTAGATCTTCGGCGTCGATTCGAAAGAATAGTGCAACAGGTGAAATATACTTTAGGATATTGTATTAGCTGCAGGTTGCTACATTATTATTAATGCGAGACTTTCTAAGGAGACTCCTACTAACCTTAATCTTCCTAGCACAAGTCAGTCTATTCAGTTTTTAGTCAAGCTAAGGCGGATACTACACACACGATATTCATCGTGATACACGCAGGATCACGATATTTATCGAGTGTGTAGCCTAGAGTATCACGAATCGTGATACGGATCACAGGATTTCCGAAAATCCTGAAATCTACGATCCGTATCAACTATCGTGCGATATATATCGAGCGTCGTGTATCTAGTCGATATTTATCACGACATTTCTGTCAAACTGACAGATAAATAACGTAATTTCAAATTTATTTTCATAGTTTGTGTTTATTTCAAGCTGCTGTGGCCACTATGGACCCAGAGGCCTTACCATGAACTCTTATAGCAGGACCTAAACAGAACTGCCCTGCTTAGAACGAGACAACGCTATACGAGTCACATAAGCTAGTCTCGTTCAAACCGAAAGCAATTCTGTTTAGGTCCTGCTATAAGAGTTCATGGTAAGCCCTCAGGACAGTTACTATAAGAGTATAAAAAGTCAAGAAGATCCTCATCCTCATAATTTTACTAATTTTTTTCTCTTCACGCGTCTTTTTAATCCTAATGCTAATACTATAGCAACGCTAGCTTTATCAGTCATTTTGGTAAAAATACGTAAAAGTCGTAAATATACACCAGCGACGCGTCAAAAATGCTTTTTTTAGACTAGGCATTGGCAACTTAGTCTATTCAGCCATCAAAATGAATGAAAGAATGCACAGACTAATGAAAATATCGACGATTCTTATCGTGTGTGTAGGGTCGACTCGACTTGCGAATCAAAATATTACTCGATATGGATCACGATACGCATCACGATATATATCGTGTGTGTAGTATCCGCCTAATGGGCCTACGGTGGGCCTTTTCTAAACTTAAATGGATTTAATGTACAGTAGAGTAATTATCCCGCTAGTTAAGCAATTGCAACATTTTGACTCGCAGGCATGGAAAGGAATTTGATACAAACAGGAAGTTTTGTTGCCTTAATAGTAAACAAGGAACTTCAAATAATCTGTGTCAAAGTAGGTACTATTTGAACTCATTAAAAAATTTGTTAAAAAGTTTTTAACAATATCGAACTGGAATAGAGGAAGTTGTTGAGGTGCAGACACTACAGGGTCTTGGTAAGTGGGCAGTGGCAAAGCCAACTGAGCTTATTCTAATCGAGTCCATGCACTGAACTCTGAGTTTCACTTTATAATAATAATAATAATATTTTCTCCTCTCAACAAGTAGGTCTTAAAATGAACATGGACAAGACGAAAATTATGTCGAATGTCCATGTTGTGCCTAATCCAGTGACAGTTGGAGGCACTCCACTTGAAGTTGTTGACGACTATACATACCTAGGACAAATAGTCCGGCTAGGTACTTAGGTCCAATTTCGAGAAAGAGGTCAATCGACGAATCCAACTCGGTTGGGCAGCGTTCGGGAAGCTACGCCACATATTTTCGTCCCAATTACCGCAGTGTCTCAAGACGAAGGTCTTTGACCAATGTGTGTTGCCAGTGATGACTTACGGAGCTGAAACGTGGCCACTCACTATGGGCCTTATAAGAAAGCTAACTGTTACCCAAAGGGCAATGGAAAGAGCTATGCTCGGAGTTTCTTTGCGCGATCGAGTCAGAAATGAGGAGATCCGCAAGCGAACCAAGGTCACCGACATAGCTCTAAGGATTGCCAGACTGAAGTGGCAGTGGGCAGGGCACAGAAAGCTCGAAGAAAAGATGGCCGATGGGGCAGTAAAGTTCTCGAGTGGTGACCACGTACCGGTAGACGCAGCGTGGGTAGGCCTCCTACAAGGTGGACCGATGACCTGGTAAGGATCGCAGGTACCAGCTGGATGCGGAAAGCATAGGACCGGTCTTTGTGGAGATCCCTGGGGGAGGCCTATGCCCAGCAGTGGGCGTCTTCTGGCTGATATGATGATGATGAATAATATTTTTATTAGCCAAATAATACAACAACAAACATAACACAAAGGTACAATAAATGGATGTCTTGCATCAATGCATCTCTTAATTACTATGTGTGTATGAAACAATTCAGGCACAGTAAAATGTACAATCAAGCCACATATTGCTTTCCTGCCTCCTAAACTAGGTTACCCTGTACTATAGGAGTCAGTAATCCCTCTTTTGAGCATTTCAAAGTATAATTTTTAGCCATGGTCGGTGGTATATTGTAGAGAAATTTACCGTGTGTGCGTGTCCGTCGCGTGTCTCTCTCTCTCTCTCTCTCTCTGTGTGTGTGAGTGTGCGTGTGCGTGTGTGTGTGTGTGCGTATGCGGTATGCGTATGAACTTAAATAATTTGAGTGGGTGTATGTTTATCAGCTGTCTCGATTTTAACATCACACAATCATGTGGTAAACATAAGGTGCGACACCAGACTGCGATCTGTTTGCTGATAATTTATTGAATATGCATACAATAATAGCAATGTTTTCTGAAAATTTTACCTAAATAATAAGTATATTGTATATAATTTATAAACTAATTTGTGCAACGCATTAGTTTTAAGCTGTAATGTTGTACAAAAGTATGAATAAATAAATAAAAATCACAGCTTCAGTGTCATCATAACCCACATTTGTCAGCCAAGACTGTAATTTTGTTTTAAGTTCGTAACCAGTTATGGGCTCTTTGTTTATTTTATTATATAGCAATAATTCAATAATCTATATTCGAAATATATAAAGATATGTAGATTTATAAAGATATGTAAATAACTAAATAGGTATATATTATATTGATTCATAGTTAGTTAGTATATATACAGGGTGTCCCGTAAGGTTACGATAAGTTGGGATAGGGTGATCGGGGAAGTCACTAGGGTCACCAAAAAAATATTAAAAAAAATTGCTCTTGGATATTTTTAAAATTATGGCAATTATTTTTTTAAATCAATAATTGAACACCCGTTGAGTCTATTTCATTAACTGTGACTACAAATATTGCTTCAGAAAAAAATAAAAAACTGTTATAAAAACGTAAATAACCTTTCTACAATCTGAAATAAAAACAACAATACATATCTGACCAATATCATAAAGAAAATTATGTTCTTCCCTTGCCAAGGACTTAACAATTACGATTTCACTCAACTTTATCAGATTGTCCTGAAAAAAAAATGTACTATGCAACTCTGGCAAAATTCTTCAAAAGTTAGCTTATTTTATTACCATTCTAAAATGGTATAATACTTATTTGGTTAATTCATAATACGACAGCTAAAATAAATTTTCAGGAACAGTACCCTAATCTTAAATGAAAAAAAAAAACGCTAAAACTTAGTCCCAAATTCGTATGGATTTTTATGTCTACATGTCTACAGTCTAGACTCTAGGTCAAATGACATACGATTTACCCTGTGACAATAAAAATAACCAATACTACATTGACATGACATGTTCAAAATCAAAGCTTGACATGGCCTAGACTGTAATTTTGTAAAGAAAATTATGATTGAGTGAATTTGAATTGGTAATCTAGTTGTGTTTTAGGACGGTGCCATATTAATTCATCATATCAGTTAATCCATAATCAAGTGAGATGATATTCATCATCATTTCAGTCCATAGACGATTACTAGGTACGCTTTTTTTACAGTTAAGGTATTAAATGAAACTCAATAAATAACTGACAGAAACTAAATTATTTATTCAAATACCTACTACAAATTTAGTAGTTTTTCATTTAAATTAGATGCTCAAAGTGTTTTCCACCAACATAAATACACGCCCTAAATCTTTTTAAGAATGATCTAGAGATATGTCGTGCAAATCTTCTATTGTTAATAGTATCGTAACGTACTGATGACTGGTTTGGATTGATTGAACTGCTTTAGTATCGCAAATAACTTATTATCTGTCTCACTCCCTCTATTAACAATGTATTGTCCTTAAAACCGGTTTCGTCAAACTCGCTTGTCTCTTGATTTTGGGGTGATTGTATATAAAACAATATAAAAATTACACATATTTCCAAATTTCGCCAAAATTAATTCTACGCTCCAATGTGCCAATCGCTCCAACAATATTTTTAAACTCAGTCAAATTCTTTGTTATTTATTTATTTATTTATTTAATACTTTATGCACAAAATAGTACAAAGGTGGACTTAAAGCTTTGTAGCTTTATCTACCAGTCTACCCCGAAAACTGGTAATAAAAATTGCAGGCGGTGCATAAAAATTTACAACAACATGTTATGACTTTTATGAATGACGTTCTTTGACGGATAAAATACATGGCATTAGTTGCACACTTGAGCGTAGCATTTTGGAGCGTAGCATTCATTTTGGCGAAATTTGGAAATATGTGTAATTTTTATATTATTTATATACAATTAAAAAATTAGGAATTCCCCAAATTGTTATAATCTTTTCATAAAATTATATTATTTAAGCGAAAAATAATTAGAGAACTGAGTAACGGAATTCCTATTTGACAATCCTGGAGACCTCGCCTCACAGCAGCGGCCTATTTGACGCCTTTTTATGTGGAAAGTACAGCGCCAAAAACTCATCTGACCCACAGCCCGTGTCAAATGTGGCAAAGAAAAAAAACGACGGATCCGCACTAACACGCGTCGATGCGTTTTCAGTGTGTTCGAATATAAGTAATTTCCATAGAAACCGATGACCGCTCAATTAACTTTATGTCCCGCACTAACACACGACACGCACAACTGTACGTTGCTGCGTTCCAGTGTGCGGATCGCCTAAATAATAATGGACAATGACTGACAAGGACAGATTATCTAATAGATATTGCCATATCCACATTTTATATTTTCTACCACTGTCAGTTGATTCGGACTAAGCGTGGTCCTATTATATGACTTACCATGGTAAGCGGTCTACAGTCGCAAGCACTCGACACAGCTTGGCAGTGGTGAGCGACGAGTGGAGACGCAGTTTGAGGGTCTGAATTTGATTTCCTGAGAGAGAAACGTATCACCTTGGTTTTCCCCAGATTGAGAGTAAGTAGATTTGCCCTTAGGACACTCATGACGACTATACGAAGAGACGCCTCAGCTGCCTTTTTTGCCATTTTACAATCTGTGCCATACGTTAACAATACTGTATCGTCCACATACGCTAAAATCTCAGTGTGGGGCAGGGCATAGCTTACAGATGTAATTAATATATATTAGAAAAAGGGTAGGGCCCAGAATGCTCCCCAGGGGGACACTAAAATCAATACTTTCCTCATCGCTAACCACTGACCCCAACTTAGTACACTGAGTACGACCCTGAAGATAATCCTCAAATGTTTTGCGCGCAATACCACGCACCCCCGAGCTTTCCAACTTTGAAATTAGGATGGGAATGGAAATCGTATCGAAGGCTTTGCACAAGTCAAGAAACACACCGTAACATTTATGTTCTCTGTCAAGTTTCCCAATAACTGAGTTAGTAAATTTCACGACGGCATCCTCTGTCGATATCCCTCGTCTGAAGCCAAACTGGTTTTCAGATAAAATTGCATTCTTAGTTGGAAAGTCGGTTAGTGCTTTGTTTAGTATGCGCTCCAAGACCTTTAAAAGGGCAGAGAGCACCGATATTGGCCTGTAATTTGTGACTTGATCCCGGTCACCACTCTTGTAAATCGGATGTACTATAGCGCGCTTTAATGTTTCCGGAAATTTGCCCATTTTAATTGACCATTTAAAAATATGAGCTATGGGGGAAACAAGTACATGACGAGCCAACTTGATAACCATGGACCATGGATAAGTACTTGAAAATCATCCCAACCGACTGCACATTCACTACGTAAACCCATTATAATCCTCTCTATCTCATCAGGGTGGGGTGGAAGTATAATCAGGAAATTTTTAGGTGGGTTTGGCTTATCACTTAGTGGTGGCGATGAATCGCTAGAGCTCTCATTTAAAATATTGTTCGCCAGGAGTCTGCCTACATTTGCAAAGGAGGTATTTACTTTAGAGGCTGCGATTTTTTTATCTGGGTGTAGTCCCAGTAGTTTGTCAGGTGGTTTAGTGTGTTTGTATCCATGTGCAATCCACTTTGACATCCCACGTCTCTTTTGGACTTTGCTTAGCTTTATGGAACTCTGCTCGCTCAAAATATGTTTTGAGGTTTTTTAGTAGTAGTTCCGATACATTTTGTAAGTTGTTTTTAAGATCAGGTTAAGATTAGATTATTTTTTAATTTTTGCTGCATTCTGTCGTGAATTCGTGTACAGCGTATCACTCCTGGGGTAATCCAGGACTTCAAAATATTATTCTTGCGTGACACAAGTTGTAAACGGGTGTTTTTGCTTAATACGGTTTGTATAGCTGTTATAAGCAACTGAGTAGCAACATTTGGATCATAACAGTTAGGAATATTATCGGAACTAGTGTTCTACAGATCTTTTTGAATTCCTACAAGATCTAGTTTTTTTTTGTACGTGCTTCTAGCTATTTGGTAAGAATTTTCTTTCAGTAAGTTTGCTATTAGTACGACTGGATAGTGGTCAGTATTTGCAGACTCCAGAACAAGAATCGTAGACGAAATTTTATGGTTTAAGAAGACGTGATCGAGGCAGTTTCCTATGCGAGTGGGAAGAACGTAGGCAGGGAATAGGCCAAGAGACGCGGTAAAAGTTAAGTATTAATTAGAGCGCATATCTGAATTTTCGGGCTTAATGTCCACGTTTAGATCACCAAGTAAAGTTATATTTTTAAAAGACATCAGTTCGCCTATTATATTTTCCGTACTTTTAAAAAAACTTTCTTCCAGGGATCTATACACACCGATAACAACCGTGTCACCCATAGCACAGTACAGGCAGTTTGCGTCTAGTATTTTAGGTTTCACCACATTGCATTTGATTCCATTCTTTACATATATTACAACACCATCGTTGTGAATAGTATTTTGCGCTGTATAGTGCGTTGAATATCCTGCTAGGTTTGGTGGTATGCCAGAAGTTTTTAGCCAACACTCTGTAAGAATCACGACATCGTATGATATCTTAGTACTGAATAAGACGACGACTTGAGTGGTTCAGTGGTCAACATGCGCCGGTCTGCCATGCCCCGGGTCCGATTCCCGGCCGGGCAGAAATTGAAATGATGAATTTTATTTTCTGTTACGGGTCTGGGTGTTATATGTATAATAAGTATGTATTTAGAAGTAGGTATATAAGTAGATTATCAGTTATCTAGTACCCATAACACAAGCTTTGCTAGATGGCGCTGCGTGAATTTGTCCACGATTATTTATTTATTTATTAAGAGTACACACAGTTGGTCGAAATTTTTTCGTATACCTCTAAAATTCATGCGAATAATTTTTATCGAGTCTTCGGTTTTCGCGATCCTGGCCGAACATTCGTCCGGTGAGCACATGGTGTCCGGTGAGCACATGGCGGAGTCAGACACGTTGTAATTGTCGATTTCTGATATTAATTGCATATAGTTAGCCATTTGTGTTATAATTTATTTCCAATTAAGAGTAAAAACTAATTTGTTTTGAAGACGAGTGTTTGTTAGACGTACTTACAAGATTTTTATAACATTTTAAGTTACTAAGATTTTGTGCCCGTAAGATTTGCGAGTGTGATACTGAGTGTATATATACATATATGTATATGTCGTCGCGTGAAGGAAAGGGTTGTATCAGGATCATTGTCATCAGGGTGGTGATATCAGTATTAGATCGTATTCGTCCAAATAAATTAAAGAAAAGGTTCACATTTACTCCACTGTATTTATTCCATTTCATTTTTGCACATCACTTATAATTTCACTTGAAATCAGAGCAGTATAGGTAAGGTAGGCAGTTAAGGTAATTAACTTTCTTATTTCAAAGGTAATTTTAAAATTACTTTATTTTCAAACGTAAATAACACTTTCTATTTATAGAAAGTGTTATTTACGATGTGTGTTTCGTTTACGAAATGTGGAGACAGTTTCAAGACATGTCACTCCTCGGCGGCGGTCGCGCCAAGAATGGCCGCCACCCCGCCCGAGTAGTGCCGTCGAGACTCTGTCAGCACGCCCCACCAGAGGGCGCACTCCCACTTCCGTTTTCTTCGTCATGAGTCCGTACTATTGACCACATGTGTCCATACTATTGACCACATGATTCCATACAATTAACCGCACCCGTCACGGCCGTCCTGCTATACACACGTCCTCGTGTGTTATCTGAAACATGAAAACCATAGCACAGTACCATATTCGCTCGGTCACTTCTGACCACAACACATCACCCAAGTAAGTCTTATGAATCATGTGATTGTATCTATCACGACTGCATTAACCCACCAATACTTAAGTAACTGCTATTTGTGTACATATAAAACATACGTACATTATCATTTATCATACTAAACTTCCGTAGATTGAGAGAGACTTGAGGGGACAACATCATCTCGTACACAAATTATTCTTTATAAATTGTCGACATAAATTCCGCTACGGTTTATTAGAGAGGCATGACAGGACACCAGACTATGAACCGTATCACAATTACTACCAATGAAACCAGTGTTTTCCCCTCGCTCCAATCACAAAGCTCGCGTATTGTCCCCGACCTCCATTACTGTAGGCACTTAGATTCACTACAAATATGTGACATACCTACACAATTATCAGTACTCAGCAAAAGACCCAATGTTACTTCGAGTGTGATCAAAACACTCCTTCATTAAATGCCATATGATTTTTGGTCATCCGTCAGCGCCATCCTAATTTTAAAAATAAGAGTAATGTTACCATACAGGAGAAATAACACACAGACGAACCACCACACTGACGAACGCTATCTGGCGGGCAGCCACGCAACCGGGCCGGCACGCAACTGGAACTGCACACAAGCGAAATACCACACGGACTAGGTAGGACTAATCATCAAACTATGAGTTTATTCTGCCATAGCACGATACAGGTAAGATGTCACACAAGGGTAAATGGCACAGAGGCAAAACGCCACACAGGAAAATACCACACCGGCGAAACGCCATACAGGCGGAATGCCTCACATTCTAAATGCCACACAGACTAAATATCACACAGACTTTATGTCACACAGGCGAAATGCCAAACAGGCGGGATGCCACACAGGCGGGATGCCACACGGGCGAGATGCCACACAGGCGTAATGCCACACAGGTGGGTGCCACAGAGGCGGGAGCCACAGAGGCGGGAGCCACACAGGCGGGAGCCACACATGCGGGAGCCACACAAGCGGGAGCCACACAGGCGGGACCCACACAGGCGGGACAAATAAATAGAAGTTAATAAACATTGCCAACATATCAGCTCAGTGGTGTTCATTCGTCACATTTCTTAAACCAGTAGGTACTTATGGACTCTAGTAATACCTCTATCTATAGTATAGGGGCACCACTGTAGTAGCCGTGCTTATATAACCTGTGCGTAGGTATCTACTGTTAGACAATACAGTATACTTTAAAATATGAAATTGCTAAAATCATGAAGTAGTAACTTTAACACGCTTTACTTCACTAATAGCTATCTATAGACTCTCAGCTACGGTCTACGAGTTACACAACAAGTAATCGTCACAAACCCGAACAACTGTTCACGGTGATACAAAAACAACATTATCTCTACTGCTCAATATCAAAACTAAATCAGGAGTTTAATAACAAGAAGCTCTCATGCCTATCTGATACGCCAGTCATGGGCTACAGCAGTCCACCTGTTACAACACCAAAACTAAACAAGTAATAATCATCGTCAACGATTTTAACTGATATTTTAATCTAACGGATATTTTCTATATCATTGGAAAACTACGACCACAATAACAAACATTATACTGAAATATGGAAAATTTCGTTCGAATGTCTCCGGTTAAATGTAAACAAACACGTTAATACTTAAAAGCATAGTCCTATTATTTTTATAAATTGAGTACGTAAGCATCGTTATGGTGGTGCTGCTGCTAATTGACTTCTTTTTCTTGATCGTTGCCTCACTGCTGAGGATCGTGACATCATCGGAGTTTGTTAACTGTATGTCTCCATCGGTTTCGATCAGTCGCTTGATGTAATACGACGTTGACGGATGTATCGTTATGATATTTGGTCCACCCATCTCCTCGGACTTCAGCCTCTGGGTCTCTTGCCTTCGACTTTTCCCATCACCATAAGTCGTTACAGATTGCTGATTAAGTAAATATTTGATAATACAGTAGATAAAACAGTGTGGCTGGGATGCCGTAACAGTGAGTTTGTGGAACAATTAGCTTGTGTACTTTAGGATGTTGTGTCTTAGAGATAGGATAGGCTTCGAATGTGCAAAATTTCAATAATGACCCAGTACAGATCTCCGCGATTTCTATGCGAGCGGGACAACATGCCAACATGAGTCGAAAAAAAAAGAGTAAAGTTGATGTGTTGAGCGTGTTTGTTTACATTTAACCGGAGACATTCAAACGAAATTTTCCATATTTCAGTATAATGTTTGTTATTGTGGTCGTAGTTTTCCAATGATATAGAAGATATCCGCGGCAACAATGGGATCACCCATATACGTTTCAGAAAATTAAAAAAATTGGTAGTTTGGTTAGTAATTTAATTTTATGTTGGTATCAAGTTATTAATCGAAAAATAAGTAAATACGAGTAAGTGAACTGATTGACGGTAGATAAATTCGATTTATGTTTTGAGTAACTAAAGATAAACCTGTGACTTAGTTTGACCGAAAACCATTTGTACTTTGTTAATGTGATTTAGTGTACCTGGATAAAGACTTTGTTAGACGGATATATCTAAGAAGCTAACTCAATATGTGACGACTATCGAGCCGAGGTTTTTATAAGATTTATGTGAAAGTTTTGTTTTCTCAAAATTTGTTGCATCATTGGATGGAGGTGATCGTGTTTTATCAATGATGGTGGGCTGATGGAGCCTATGGGAGAGTTTTATGATTGCTTACCGGCCTGATGGAGGCTATGGGGGCGTGACTTTTATAGAAGTAGTTGTTTCAAGCTTTGTAAGAAAATGTTGAAAGTCCAGATATTTTGGTGATTGTTGATAAGTCGGTTTTATTAATTAACTTTAGCTTCAAGTACTGAAATTTCCGATATTAACTTTAGCTTCAAGTACTGAAATTTCCGATATTTACCGATATTAAGTAACTTTTTCGACTTCTGTTGTTGGACCAGTAAGATGAGGCAGTGTAAGCAATGATGAGATTTTGTATCCTTCTGCCAGTACAAGTTTAGTAGTACCTGAACTGTTGTTGAAGTCAAACATCCTGATTTATTTGGCTGACTTGGAGTGGCCTGGGAGTCATGTGTGTGACTCATTGGGCTGAGAGCCCCGAAAGTCTCGATGTTGTTTGTGGCTGTAGATGGCAAATTGAATGTTGTAATTTTTTTTAGAAGGCGGCTGGATATGTGACACCTTCATTATTACAAATATTTTTAAATCAATTTAAAATTGGAGCTTAAACGTAACGTTAAGTCTAGATAGAGTTTACTAGTTCAAACAGTTGAAATCGTTGACGATGATTATTACTTGTTTAGTTTTAGTGTGGTAACAGATGGACTGCTGTAACCCATGACTGGCGTATCAGATAGACGTGAGAGCTTCATATTATTAAACTCTTTATTTAGTTTTGATATTGAGCAGTAGAGATAATGTTGTTTTTGTATCACCGTGAACAGTTGTTCGGGTTTGTGACGATTACTTGTTGTGTAACTCGTAGACCGTAGCTGAGAGTTTATAGACAGCTATTAGTGAAATAAAGCGTGTTAAAGTTACTACTTCATGATTTTAGCAATTTCATATTGAAAAGTATACTGTATTGTCTAACAGTAGATACCTACGCACAGGTTATATAAGCACGGCTACTAAAGTGGTGCCCCGATATTATAGATAGAGGTATTACTAGAGTCTATAAGTACCTACTGGTTTAAAAAATGTGACGAATGAACAACACTGAGCTGATATGTTGGCAGTGTTTATTAACTTCTATTTATTTGTCCCGCATGTGTGGCTCCCGCCTGTGTGGCTTCCACCTGTGTGGCTTCCGCCTGTGTGGCTCCCGCCTGTGTGGCTTCCACTTGTGTGGCTTCCGCCTGTGTGGCTCCCGCCTGTGTGGCTCCCGCCTGTGTGGCTCCCGCCTGTGTGGCTCCCGTCTCTGTGGCACCCACCTGTGTGGCATCCCACCTGTGTGGCATCCCGCCTGTGTGGCATCCCGCCTGTGTGGCATCCCGCTTGTGTGGCATCCCGCTTGTGTGGCATCCCGCCTGTGTGGCATCCCGCCTGTGTGGCATCCCGCCTGTGTGGCATCCCGCCTGTTTGGCATTTCGCCTGTGTGACATTTCGCCTGTGTGACGTTTAGTCTGTGTGGCATTTAGCCTGTGAGGCATTCCGCCTGTATGGCATTTCGCCGGTTTGGTATTTTCCTGTGTGGCATTTCGCCTCTGTGCCATTTATTTATTTATTTATTTATTCATTTATTTCAGGCAACTAGGCCCATATTTATAAATACACAAACAACATAAATACAAAATAAACTGATACAAAATACAGACAAAGATAAAACCTATACTTACATACAAATTATTATAAATGGTAAACTAATATATAAAAATATAATTTATTAATATCTTAAAAAAATAACTGTCACTTAATGTCGTTCGGCGGCACCGGAAATTCTGGGTCGCCCACGGAATCGCCGGTACACCACACCCTTCGGCCAATATTCTTCCCTCATGAAGAAATCCAAATCTGCGGTGGGAACCAACGCCACGAACGAGTTGAACGTACGTTGGCTTGGTTCCAAGAGCTGGACCCTCACGAGGTACTTCTTGGTTATGCGGATGTGCTCCTCCACGTCCTTTGCCGTCACCGTGTAATGAAGGCGGGACAGGTAGAGCGCAGTCGTAGGTGTCGCAGGGCGCAGCAGGAAGTTGGGACCAGTTACTGCAGTGCCGCGAAAATTCTGAGCAGCACGACGTCTACTCTTCTTCTGGACCGTGACAAATCCTTCCTCATCACGATCCCCGTCGAGGGCGCATTTACCCTTGTGTGACATCTTACCTGTATCGTGCTATGGCAGACGTGATACAGGATAAATAATTAATAGACGGATGACCAAAAATCATATGGCATTTAATGGAGGAGTGTTTCGATCACACTCGAAGAAACATTGGGTCTTTTGCTGAGTACTGATAATTGTATGTAGGTATGTCACATATTTGTAGTGAATCTAAGTGCCTACAGTAATGGAGGTCGGGGATAATACGCGAGCTTTGTGATTGGAGCGAAGGGAAAACACTGGTTCATAGTCTGGTGTCCTGTCATGCCTCTCTAATAAACCGTAGTTTAATTTATGTCGGCAATTTGTAAAGAATAATTTGTGTACGAGATGATGTTGTTCTCTCAATTCTCTCTCAATCTACGGAAGTTTAGTATGATTAATGTTGATGTACGTATGTTTTATGTGTACACAAATAGCAGTTACTTAAGTATTTGTGGGTTAATGCAGTGGTGATAGATACAATCACATGATTAATAAAACTTACTTGGGTGATGTGTTGTGGTCAGAAGTGACCGAGCGAATATGGTACTGTGCTATGGTTTTCATGTTTCAGATAACACACGAGGACGTGTGTATAGCAGGACGGCCGTGACGGATGCGGTTAATTGTATGGAATCATGTGGTCAATAGTACGGACTCATGTGGTCAATAGTACGGACTCATGACGAAGAAAACGGAAGTGGGAGTGTGCCCTCTGGTGGGGCGTGTTGACAGAGTCTCGACGGCACGACTCGGGCGGAGTAGCGGCTATTCTTGGCGCGACCGCCGCCGAGGAGTGACGCGTCTTGAAACTGTCTCCACATTTCGTTTATAGAAAGTGTTATTTACGTTTGAAAATAAAGTAATTTTAAAATCAATCTTGAAATAAGAAAGTTATTTACCTCAACTGCCTACATTGTGATACTGCTCTAATTTCAATTGAAATTATAAGTGATGTGCAAAAATGAATTGGAATAAATACAATGCAGTAAATGTGAACCTTTTCTTTATGAAAATGAAAAAGTATTTATTGAATTAGGATTACGTTAATTAATCTCTTTTCAAAAGTCAAAAATCTAACGGAAAACAAAGGGAAGTTAAGCGAGCTCATCCAGGAATTTAATTTATCTGAACGAATACGATCTAATACTGATATCATCACCGTGATGACAATGATCCTGATACACCCCTTTCCTTCACGCGACGACATCAGAAGCGGTGATAACGAACGAAACGCCCAAGAGATGGTATGATGAAAAGCGACAAAGAAAATGCAGATACGCTTCGTGGAAGCGTAATAATAAAAGGAAAGTGATTACTCCATCCAGTTGAGTTGCCTACATTAAAATATAAGATGATTAAACACATTCAAAGCGCAGCCAAGATTACAAACACGCCGAGATATAAGACAAAGACTTCGTCAGAGAGATTGGGGGATTTATAAAGTAAACAACAAATCATCTGTACCAAATGGGTCATGGTCAAAGCAGACCCCGGGCCTTCGAGAGCACCACTGGGATATTGACACCATTATTAAAAATAGAGTGAAAATTACTATGGACGGCACTTTGGTATGGTTTCTTTGTTTTTGTGAAATTTTATTTAGATTACTCATGTAAAATATGTTCCTCTTTTAAAAAAAAATTGTTTTAGTTCAATCATATGCGTGGTTCTAAATTAGCCAGCTAAAGTTTATTCAATGACTTTAAAGTATTTACTTTAAGTAATAAAGGAAAGTGATTACTCCATCCAGTTGAGTTGCCTACATTAAAATATAAGATGATTAAACACATTCAAAGCGCAGCCAAGATTACAAACACGCCGAGATATAAGACAAAGACTTCGTCAGAGAGATTGGGGGATTTATAAAGTAAACAACAAATCATCTGTACCAAATGGGTCATGGTCAAAGCAGACCCCGGGCCTTCGAGAGCACCACTGGGATATTGACACCATTATTAAAAATAGAGTGAAAATTACTATGGACGGCACTTTGGTATGGTTAAGTATTTACTTTAAGTAAATACTTTAAAGTCATTGAATAAACTTTAGCTGGCTAATTTAGAACCACGCATATGATTGAACTAAAACAATTTTTTTTTAAAAGAGGAACATATTTTACATGAGTAATCTAAATAAAATTTCACAAAAACAAAGAAACCATACCAAAGTGCCGTCCATAGTAATTTTCACTCTATTTTTAATAATGGTGTCAATATCCCAGTGGTGCTCTCGAAGGCCCGGGGTCTGCTTAGATTTAGATTAATTTAGCAGTGTAGTTTAACACCACAATTAAATTAATTGCTTAGATTTCTGCAGATAAAATTCAATCAAACGATTAAAAACGGTGTGTATCATTTTTTTATTTTTTAAGTTTTACTAATACAATTATTTTCTTCTATTGTATAACAATGGTGTACAACGTTTCGCTTCACCTTCAAGAACAACATTGCAATGCAACGCTGGACTGGTAGTCTCAACGTGATTGTTTCAACATGGGACGATGGTAGACAATCTGCGAGTGTTGCGTACATGACTGAGAAATGATGTGATATTAACAGTTCCTCTCTATCTGGTGAGTCCTATACATAATTATTAATGTGGGCTGTCTGATAGAATGTTACTAAGAAAAAAAATTAACTCCACAAAAATAGTTAGAAGTATGTTAAGTCCCTCCCAATGTTACAATACAGTGTTTAAAGTAAAATAGTGACATTTAATCTAAGATTACTTTACCATCTTGAAACATGGTACGCTATGATTTTACGTATTACCAACATCACGTCAGTTATCGGAAAACAAGAATAAGAAATACTTAAAAGCATAGTCCTATTATTTTTATAAATTGAGTACGTAAGCATCGTTATGGTGGTACTGCTGCTGATTGACTTCTTCTTCTTGATCGTTGCCTCACTGCTGAGGATCGTGACATCATCGGAGTTTGTCAACTGCATGTCTCCGTCGGTTTCAATCAGTTGCCTTATGTAATACGACGTTGACGGATGTATAGTTATGATATTTGGTCCACCCATCTCTTTGGACTTTGGCCTCTGGGTGCTTGCCTTCCACGTTTCCCATCACCATAAGTCGTTACAGATTGCTTATATAGTAAATATTTGATAATACAGTAGATAAAACAGTGTGGCAGGGATGCCGTAACAGTGAGTTTGTGGAACAATTAGCTTGTGTACTTTAGGATGTTGTGTCCTAGAGATAGGATAGGCTTCGAATGTGAAAAATTTCAATAATGACCCAGTACAGATCTCCGCGATTTCTATGCGAGCTGGACAACATGCCAACATGTATCGAAAAAAAAGAGTAAAATTGATAGCCTGTTTGTTTACATTTAACCGGAGACATTCGAAGGAAATTTTCCATATTTCAGTATACTGTTTGTTATTGTGGTCGTAGTTTTCCAATGATATAGAAGATATCCGCGGCAACAATGGGATCACCCATATACGTTTCAGAAAATTAAAAAAAAGGGTAGTTTGGTTAGTAATTTAATTTTATGTTGGCATCAAGTTATTAATCGAAAAATAAGTAAATACGAGTAAGTGAACTGACTGACGGTAGATAACTTCGAATTATGTTTTGAGTAACTAAAGAAAAACCTGTGACTTAGCTCGACCGAAAACCATTTGTACTATGTTAATGTGACTTAGTTTAACCTGGATAAAGACTTTGTAAGACGGATCTATCTAAGAAGCTAACTCAATATGTGACGACTATCGAGCCGAGGTTTTTATAAGATTTATGTGATAGTTTTGCTTTCTCGAAATTTGTTGCATCAGGTGATCGTGTTTTATCAATGATGGTGGGCTGATGAAGCCTATGGGAGAAATTTATGGTTGCTTACCGACCTGATGGAGGCTATGGGAGCGTTACTTTTTAAGAAGGTAGTTGTTTCAAGCTTGGTGAGAAAATGTTGAAAGTCCAGATATTTTGGTGATTGTTGATAAGTCGGTTTTATAAATTAACTTTAGCTTCGAGTACTGAAATTTCCTTGATTACCGATATTAAGTAACTTTTTCGAGTTCTGTTGTTGGACCAGTAAGATGAGGCAGTGTAAGCAATGGTGAAATTTTATATCCTTCTGTCAGTACAAGTTTAGTGGTACCTGAACTGTTGTTGAAGTCAAACATCCTGATTTATTTGGCTGACTTGGAGTGGCCTGGGAGTCATGTGTGTGACTCATTGGGCTGAGAGCCCCGAAAGTCTCGATGTTGTGGCTGTAGATTGCAAATTTTAGAAAGCGGCTGGATATGGGACACCTTCATTATTACAAACATTGTTAAATCGTTTCAAAATGGGAGCTTGAACGTAACGTTAAAACTAGATATAGTATACTAGTTGGAACAGTTAAAATAGTTGACGATGACTATTACTTGTTTAGTTTTGGTGTGGTAACAGATGGACTGATGTAACCCATGACTGGCGTATCAGTGAGACGTGAGAGCTTCTTATTATTAAACTCCTGATTTAGTTTTGATATTGAGCAATAGAGATAATGTGGTTTTGTATCACCGTGAACAGTTGTTCGTGTTTGTGACGATTACTTGTTGTGTAACTCGTAGACCGTAGCAGAGAGTTTATAGACAGCCATTAGTGAAGTAAAGCGTGTTAAAGTTACTACTTCATGATTTTAGCAATTTCATATTGAAAATTATACTGTATAGTCTAACAGTAGATACCTACGCACAGGTTATATAAGCACGGCTACTACAGTGGTGCCCCTATATTATAGATAGAGGTATTACTAGAGTCTATATGTACCTACTGGTTTAAGAAATGTAACGAATGAACAACACTGAGCTGATATGTTGGCAATGTTTATTGACTTCTATTTATTTGTCCCGCCTGTGTGATTTCTGCTTGTGTGACTCCCGCCTGTGTGGCTCCCGCCTATGTGGCTCCCGCCTGTGTGACTCCCGCCTGTGTGACTCCCGCCTGTGTGACTCCCGCCTGTGTGGCTCCCGCCTGTGTGGCTCCCGCCTGTGTGGCTCCCGCCTGTGTGGCTCCCGCCTGTGTGGCTCCCGCCTGTGTGGCTCCCGCCTCTGTGGCACCCACCTGTGTGGCATCCCACCTGTGTGGCATCTCGCCTGTGTGGCATCTCGCCTGTGTGGCATCTCACCTGTGTGGCATCCCGCCTGTGTGGCATCCCGCCTTTGTGGCATCCCGTCTGTTTGGCATTTCGCTTGTGTGACATTTAGTCTGTGTGGCATTTAGCCTATGAGGCATTCCGCTTGTATGGCATTGCGCCGGTGTGGTATTTTCCTGTGTGGCATTTTGCCTCAGTGCCATTTACCATGGCAGACGTGATACAGGATAAATAATTAATAGACTCATAGTTTGACTATTAGAGTGGCACTTACCAGAGTGACACCTAGTCTGTGTGGTATTTCGTTTGTGTGCAGGCCGGTCCGGTTGCGTGGCTGCCCGCCAGATAGCGTTCGTCAGTGTGGTGGTTCGCCTGTGTGTCATTTCTCCTGTGTGGTAACATTTCTCTTATTTTTTAAATTTGGATGGCGCTGACGGATGATTAAAAATCATATGGCATTTAATGAAGGAGTGTTTCGATCACACTCGAAGTAACATTGGGTCTTTTGCTGGGTACTGATAATTGTATGTAGGTATGTCACATATTTGTAGTGAATCTAAGTGCCTACAGTAATGGAGGTCGGGGACAATACGCGAGCTTTGTGATTGGAGCGAGGGGAAAACACTGGTTTCATTTGTAGTAATTGTGATACGGTTCATAGTCTGGTGTCCTGTCATGCCTCTCTAATAAACCGTAGCTGAATTTATGTCGGCAATTTATAAAGAATAATTTGTGTACGAGATGATGTTGTTCTCTCAAGTCTCTCTCAATCTACGGAAGTTTAGTATGATTAATGATAATGTACGTATGTTTTATGTGTACACAAATAGCAGTTACTTAAGTTTTGGTGGGTTAATGCAGTCGTGATAGATACAATCACATGATTCATAAGACTAACTTGGGTGATGTGTTGTGGTCAGAAGTGACCGAGCGAATATGGTACTGTGCTATGGTTTTCATGTTTCAGATAACACACGAGGACGTGTGTATAGCAGGACGGCCGTGACGGATGCGGTTAATTGTATGGAATCATGTGGTCAATAGTACGTACTCATGACGAAGAAAACGGAAGTGGGAATGCGCCCTCTGGTGGGGCGTGCTGACAGAGTCTCGACGGCACGACTCGGGCGGAGTGGCGTCCATTCTTGGCGCGACCGCCGCCGAGGAGTGACGCGTCTTGAAACTGTCTCCATATTTCGTTTATAGAAAGTGTTATTTACGTTTGAAAATAAAGTAATTTTAAAATCAACTTATAAATAAGAAAGTTATTTACCTCAACTGCCTACATTGTGATACTGCTCTGATTTCAAGTGAAATTATAAGTGATGTGCAAAAATGAATTGGAATAAATACAGTGCAGTAAATGTGAACCTTTTCTTTAATTTATCTGGACGAATACGATCTAATACTGATATCACCACCGTGTTATCAGTATTAGATCTATATTTTGTTGCGCGAGGCTAGTTTTGGAGATGTTGGTTTACTTGTAGGTATCTGTAGGGAACCTTCCTACACTTGGGTGTTAAATCATACACCCCAGTGAAAACGTTAATATTCGTTTCACTTAAAACTTAAACCTAAATATAATAAAATATCTATGTACATATTTACACTTACACCTAGACACTTAATATAGCTAAATTTAATATTCAATATCAATATCTAATATAATACATTATTTCTATTTACATTTTATTAATCACATTATTCGTGTCGACACACCTGTGATGAGTATCAGTTTGTCGATATTATCGATATCAATCATAACGACCATCACTACATCTCTACTCCGCGCAACACACAATGTGTTACCACCGCCGTCCACGCGCGGCGCGCGCGCACCAGTCGAAACTCATCCGCGGCGCTGTGTCCACGCTTATTCGCATAAGATTTTGTGTTGCATACCCTTGCTTGCGCTTATTATCGTGCTTATTTTTGTGCTTATATATTTAAGACTTTCTTTCTTTGGACTATCATTCTTCCTTCCAAAAACTATTACTGTGCTGTGCCTATGCTTGTCTACCATTATTGTGCCTTCTGAATCGTGTGTCTTGGAATATTATAGATACCTACATCATAACCGTGAGTCGTATCATTTATTAACGTTCCACTATAACACACAACAAAACGAATAGGTAACGGGGCTGGTACCTACACTAGGAGTCCGTACCGTTGTACCCCGCCTGTACCTATATTGGTGACCTCCAACAGGGACACATAGACCAAGATGGTGGATCCACGTAGCGACAAAAAAGGCACTAGTGATGCACAACAGCCGACGAAAAATATACCAACACCGAGGGAAGCATCGACAGATCGAGACGTGCACAACATTGGCATTCGTATTCCATCATTCTGGCCTGATGAGCCCGAAATTTGGTTTGCGCAGGTAGAAGGACAGTTCGCGAACTATCATATCACACGAGATTCTGCCAAATTTAATTATGTAATTGGCCAGCTGCAGAACCAATACTCACGGGAAGTAAAGGATGTAATTATCAATCCGCCAGCGGAGAACAAATATGAAAAACTCAAATCAGAACTTATTAAGCGACTTACGGCGTCCAATGAGAAGAAGCTGAAGCAGTTGCTCATGCATGAAGAGCTCGGAGACCGCAAGCCCTCCGGCTTTCTTCGTCATCTGCAGAGCCTCGCCGGTCAAGACGTTCCCGAGGACTTTATGAGGACCATCTGGATCAGTCGTCTACCACATGGCCTCCAGACGGTGCTCGCAGGCCAACCAACGTCTGCCTCACTCGAAGATTTGGCTGATTTAGCGGACCGAGTGAATGACCTGGCCGCATCGTCCCCCAGAGTTGCTGCGATTGGCGAAGCTGGTCCCACTTCCGCCCTGAGTGAACTGACACGCGAAGTCGCTGAGTTCCAGACCTAGTCAACGTCGCATTCAGTCGTCCTCAAGGCAGCGGTCGCAGTCCAGCTACCGGAATAACCCTCTGTGCTGGTACCACGGCAAGTTCGGGGAGAAGGCCACCAAATGCATCCGCCCTTGCGACTTCAAGGCGGAAAACTCCAAGGGCAGTCGGTAATGGCGGCTGACGATTGCCCATCCTCTGCTGGTCGCCTATTCGTCACCGACCGTTCCTCGAAGACGCAATTCCTGGTCGACACTGGCAGCGACCTCTGTGTCTTCCCACGGGCGGTGCTGCGTGATCGTCGTGCTCCAACTGGGTTCCAACTGTGCGGCAAACGGATCCAGCATTTCTACCTATGGTTACGTACATCTAGATTTAGATTTTAGCTTACGTAGAACCTTTCCATGGCGTTTCGTAGTGGCAGATGTAACCAAGCCTATTATAGGTGTTGATTTTTTAAACTTTTACAATCTAATTGTAGATTGTAGACTCAAACGCCTCATAGATGGTACCACATTTGTATCTGCTGTAGCTAGACCTGTAGTTTGTACTAGTAGTCTGTAAAAGTCTCAACTGGTGACACTCGATTTCATAAAATACTCAACGAGTTTCCCGAAATTACTCGACCTGCTGGTACTCATCGCACAATACCACATAACACCCAACATCATATATGCACGACACCAGGGCCTCCAGTGGCTTCATCTCCTCGTCGTCTCGCCCCTGACAAACTCAAAATTGCCAAGCAGGAGTTCCAGTCCATGATTGCCAATGGAACAGCTAGACCTTCGGAAAGCCCTTGGTCATCTCCGTTACATCTAGCTCCGAAAAAGGACAATGGCTGGCGTCCATGCGGCGACTACCGCATGTTGAATGCGGTAGTCGCACTGTGCCTGACAGGTATCCGATCAGGCATATCCACGACTTTGCCCAGTCAGTTGCTGGCTGCAAGATCTTCAGTACCCTAGATCTCGTGAAAGCCTACAATCAGCTATTGCGCACGTCTCATCCCCTATAATCTAAATGTCTCTCTTCTATAGGCCTGCTGGAAGAGATTTCTTCTTAGAAATAAGTAGTGCCTGTTGTGTCGTCTTTAATTTTGTAATTTCTGTATACTTTATATTGTGTGCAATAAATTGTTAAATAAATTGTTAAATCAGATACCTGTCAGCCCAGCGGACATTCCTAAAACTGCCATCACCACGCCATTCGGACTATTTGAGTTTCCATTTATGACTTTTGGGCTCCGGAACGCTGGTCAGACCTTTCAACGGTTTGTGGACGAGATGACGAGGGGACTAGATTTTGTTTATTGTTATCTCGACGATTTTCTCGTGTTTTCCAAGGATTATATAGAACATGAGGAGCATCTCCGCGTCATCTTCGGCAGACTGCGGGACTACGGCATGCTGGTTAACACGTCTAAGTGTGTTTTCGGGGCAGAGGAGGTAACTTTTTTAGGATACAGTATCTCTGAACGAGGCTCCCGACCACTGGACAGCAAGGTGCAGGCGATCAAGGACTTCCCGGTTCCCGCCACCGTGCGACAGCTTAGAGCTTTCTTGGGTATGCCTAACTTTTATAGGAGATTCCTTCCTCGTGCTGCCCAAATCCAGGCTCCATTGCATGCCCTACTCACAGGTTCGGTGAAAGGATCACATCCGGTCACCATAACTGGCGAATCATTGGCAGCTTTCGATGCTTGTAAGGGCAGTCTATCTGACGCCACCCTCCTAGCACATCCGGACTGCATGGCGAAACTTTCTCTGGTGACGGATGCATCAGACAAGGCAATTGGTGCAGTTCTCCGGCAGCTGAAGGACAACGCCTGGCAGCCCCTAGCCTTCTTTTCTCGAAAGCTGAGCCCGTCCCAGGTCAAGTATTCGCCATACGACAGGGAGTTGCTTGCTATTTACGAGGCTGTCAAACACTTCCGGCATATGCTCGAGGCCCGGCATTTCGTTATTTATACTGACCATAAGCCGATTAGTTTTGCATTCCATGAAAGGAAGAAAAACTGTTCGCCCAGGCAGTATAGGCACCTCGATTTTATAGCCCAATTTACAACCGATATACGACATGTATCAGGCAAAGATAATGTCGTTGTCGATGCTTTGTCGCGTATCGAAGAACTGGAAGCGCCTGTAAACCTCGAGACTTTAGCCGAAAGTCAAGCCAACGACCCTGAAATCCTTAAATTGTTAGATGAGGGTTCATCACTGCGTCTCGAAAAACTTCGCCTACTTGGAAGTCGTACACCGCTGTACTGCGACGTCAGTACCCCGACATCCAGGCCATTTGTTACGAAGTTCTTTCGGAAGCAGATTTTTAGCAGCCTGCATTCTTGCAGACACCCAGGCGCCAACGCATCAGCCAAGTTAGTCGCCGAGCGGTTTGTCTGGCCCGGCATACGCAAGGATTGCAGGGACTGGGCACGCGCTTGCTTGCCGTGCCAACGAGCTAAGGTAACTCGTCACGTCACTGCTCCACTAGGCACGTTCAATTTACCACGGGCGCGCTTTAAACAGGTCCATATTGACCTGGTAGGACCCCTTCCTCTGTCTTGTGGTTATCGGTATTGCTTGACAGCGGTAGATCGATTTACTCGATGGCCGGAGGCAATACCGATAGAGGATATCACGGCAGAGACAGTTGCCAAGGCCTTATTGTCAAGCTGGATAGCTCGATTCGGTTGCCCGATACACATTATAACTGACCGTGGCCGTCAGTTCGAATCGGCACTGTTTAAATGTCTGTCTCAAATAACAGGATTCGAGCATAAGCGGACAACAGCCTACCATCCGGCATGCAACGGCCTGGTGGAGCGATTCCATCGACAGCTCAAGGCCGCGATCGTATGCCATGGCAATGACAGGTGGACTGAATCTCTACCGTGGGTGTTATTGGGTATCAGGTCTTCCTTCAAGGAAGATTTGCAGACCTCATCGGCTGAACTAATGTATGGTGAGCCGTTGAGGCTACCCGGCGAATTTTTTGACCCATTTACGACCGGTACAACAGATATATCTGAATTTACCGCCCGTATTCGGAATTTCGCCAAAATCCTACAACCTACACCTACATCTCATCATGGTAAGCCTAAAACCTTCATTTATAAGGATCTCGCTTCCTTCGCGAAGACGCATTACGTGGCTCACTACAACCGGCTTACTCTGGTCCACATAAAGTCGTTTCTAGGGGGGATAAAGTTTTTAAAATTCTTCTGAAAGGTAAAGAGGTCACGGTATCGATAGACCGAATTAAACCGGCCTTCATACTGTCTGTCCATGACGCCAATAATGAAGAACCCTCGCCAGGACCTATAAAAGACTACGTCACACGTTCTGGACGTCGGGTGAAATTTCCCGATTTTTATCGCCCTTGACGGTCTCTGGAGGGGGGTGGTGTAGGGAACCTTCCTACACTTGGGTTTTAAATCATACACCCCAGTGAAAACGTTAATATTCGTTTCACTTAAAACTTAAACCTAAATATAATAAAATATCTATGTACATATTTACACTTACACCTAGACACTTAATATAGCTAAATTTAATATTCAATATCAATATCTAATATAATACATTATTTCTATTTACATTTTATTAATCACATTATTCGTGTCGACACACCTGTGATGAGTATCAGTTTGTCGATATTATCGATATCAATCATATCGACCATCACTACATCTCTACTCCGCGCAACACACAATGTGTTACCACCGCCGTCCACGCGCGGCGCGCGCGCACCAGTCGAAACTCATCCGCGGCGCTGTGTCCACGCTTATTCGCATAAGATTTTGTGTTGCATACCCTTGCTTGCGCTTATTATCGTGCTTATTTTTGTGCTTATATATTTAAGACTTTCTTTCTTTGGACTATCATTCTTCCTTCCAAAAACTATTACTGTGCTGTGCCTATGCTTGTCTACCATTATTGTGCCTTCTGAATCGTGTGTCTTGGAATATTATAGATACCTACATCATAACCGTGAGTCGTATTATTTATTAACGTTCCACTATAACACACAACAAAACGAATAGGTAACGGGGCTGGTACCTACACTAGGAGTCCGTACCGTTGTACCCCGCCTGTACCTATATATCCATTAGTGCATTTATGTCTGGTTCCGATTGTGAAGCGCTGATCGTCCCACTAGATGAAGGGGGTGGAGAGCGCGCGATTTGTGGCATTATTGTGATTGATTGACGGTCTAGTATTTATTTATTTAAAACTTAATGCACTGTTAGAGCTCGTCTAATCTAAAATGACGCGCCCCACTATCGCATTACCGCACACAAGCAAGTTTAAAATATGGACGCAATACATATACAAAGTTGCAATTGGTCATTCAGTTGCCGGTGAAATTCAAACGTAGGAACACGTGCCGTTCATTGGCTCCCACACAGATGAAGTGTCGTTATCAATATTTACACTCACACATCGAAATCAAATAACTAAGTAGTGGGGCGCGTCATCTTAGACTAGACGAGCTCTACGTACAAAGGCGGACTTAAAGCTTCATAGCCTTCTTTATCTATCAGTCAACCGAAGAGTTGATAGTATGAGAAATTACAGGGCGGTGCAACATGACTGACACAAATATTGGTGAACACATTAAATTTAAGTACTTATATTTAAGAAAATTTGACATATAATATTTACAAACCGAGACTGATAGAGAAAATATCAGAAGAAAAGTAAAGAAAAAAGATAGCAAATAAAGATAACACAACGTGCGAAAAATTGTTATTTCAACCACACACAAAGGGAAATCATAAAAGAAGCAACATAAGGTTGTTAGGTAGAATTAACAGATTATTTAAAAAGTGTTTCCGGACCGCTTTTTTGAAGGCATATTTATTAGAAGATCGTCTTATATCCACCGGGAGGTCATTCCAGAGGCGCACTGCTGTTAAGGAGAATTAATGCGAAAGGAAACCAGTCCGGTGAATTGGTAGATTTAAGCAGCGTGTATCAATTGAGCGAAGGTTGCGCTTGTTAGATATAAGGTATTTTAGTGTGTTTTAATTGGTATTAAATATCGTGATTAATAATAATTCATATTTCAAAATACTTTTGTAAATATTTCACCAACTTCAGAACGAAGTGTGGTGTTTCTGAACGATTGTTTGTCTTTGATCAGTTAAGTACTGTTTATGAGAAACTTCATTAATTAATTATGTAATAAATTTATAATAATGTTTAAAGTATTGTACCTAATACATAAAATTAACATCTAATCAATCTATTAGTATATTTAAGATACCGGAAATGAGAATAGAAATGACACTTCCGGCTAGAAGGTAGTATAAAGGTCCAGTCAAAAGACTGGGTGGGACTTTGCACCAGAGCCAACACAGAGTTAAGTACAAACTTGCATTGTATTATTGTTGCTTTATATTTTGTATTGGTTAATTTATTTATATAACTGTTTATTTATTGAATCATACCTAATACTACTGTCAAGCTGGAACTCATTATTGGGACGGCCGCAAATGCACATCATCCACTATGGGGGATGAAGAACGAAAACAATAGAGGTAAACTGCTAGTTGAATACCTGTTCACAACTGACCTGCTAATTATTAACAACGGTGCAGAACCGACTTTTGTAAACAAAAGAAGTCAAATGATAATTGATCTAACACTAGCTACAGAAACCGCGGCCAAACTAATATCGAACTGGAGAGTCTCTTCTGAGGCATCCTGTTCAGACCACAGGTGGATTCTGTACGATTTAAACATAGCTAATACTAACACGGTGCTACGTAGAAACCCGAGAAAGACAAACATTAATAAATACACCCAGTAAGCCACTAAAATTAACCGACACGCAACAAATAGAAAAACAGGTAGAACAACTAACAACGTTAATCATTAACTGCTATCATAACAGCTGTCCCAAACCGAAAGTCTCCAATCCCACCGCCAAACAACAACCGTGGTGGGGTCCCAAATTAGACAGAATTAGGAAAAATGTGAGGCAACGGTTTAACAGAGCAATGAACACTAGATCTGAGAAAGACTGGGAATCATACAAAGAAGAAAAAGCAAAGTACAAAAAAGAAATCAGGGACATGAAGTATACAACATGGAAAAAGTACTGTACCAACATCGAATCCAACGAACAGGCAAATCGGGTAAGGAAAGTCCTATCCAAACCTATGGAAACACAACAAGGTGTACTGCGCAAACCAGACAGTACAATGACAAGCACTGCTGAGGAGTCGGAGGAAACCCTGCTTCAAACACACTTCCCCGGTTGTAAAATCCACAATACAAACAACTCGGATATCACCGAGGAGACATACACAACCACCGCAGAGGACTGGAAAATCGCAGGTGAAGTAGTTACCAGTGAGTCAGTAAACTGGGCCATTAACAGTTTTCAAACATTTAAAGCAGCGGGGCCAGATGAAATCTTCCCTGGACTCTTAAAATGGGCAGGCGAACGCATGATACACCTGCTGACGGATATATGCTTGGCTCACAGATATATACCGTCTAATTGGCGGAAGGTCAAAAAAAAAATCAAAATTTCTTTATTGATTAGGACATTAAATATCTCTTTCAATCGTCAAAAAGGAGGGGGGTAGGAAAGTAGGAAGGAAACACACAGTGACACGCTGACCGCCCTATGTCTGTAGATAAACGTATCCCTCGCCAACCACAACCGAACCGGGCTCGACAATGCCAGACAGAGCCGGAACGCTATATTATATTATATACTCGTAGGTATGTCTAGTATAATTAAGAAAAACCACCTAAAACTACAGCAAGAGTAAGCCAGTCCACCAAGGCAGCACCCGTTCACGAGTATAACGCAGGGCCCAGCCATCGTCCAATTCAACCATATTTGAGGGAAAAGAGCGACCCGGCCCCCACGCCACCGCCAGACAGACTTTTAAGTGAGCGTGCATCACACATGCTGCATGTGATAGGTAGTTGCTCCCACCCTACTCTATCCTATCCCTACCCTATGGTAGGTAAGAGTCACCTTTATACCAAAGCCAGGGAAAAGTGATTACACCGATACTAAATCGTTCAGACCAATCAGTCTTACCTCCTTCCTCCTCAAGACCCTTGAACGCCTATGCGACAAGGAGATAAGAGATAAGGTACTTATAAAACATCCCTTGCACAAAAATCAACATGCATATACAAAGGGTAAATCTACAGAATCGGCACTGCATGCAGTAGTTGGGAAAATCGAAAATGCAATTCAAAATAAAGCAATATGTCTAGGTACTTTTATAGATATAGAGGGAGCCTTTGACAAAACTAACTTCACAAGCATTAAAAACGCATTAAACAAACACAATGTCCCGGTAACTATCTCGGGATGGATAGACAACATGCTTAGCAAAAGAGTCATTCAGCTAGATAGTAATCCTAACAAACAGGTGTCAGTGGTAAGAGGTTGCCCGCAAGGCGGAGTCCTGTCACCTCTTCTATGGAATTTGGTGGCTAATACACTAATATCTAAACTAAACTCTAACTATTTTTTCACAGTAGGTTATGCTGATGATCTGGCCATACTCATTACTGGAAACAACGCGGACACCGTCACTGGAGTTACACATAGAGCTCTGAAAATGGTGGAACTGTGGTGTAATGAGTATGGACTCTCAGTTAATCCAACGAAGACAGAGATGGTAATGTTTACTAATAAACGAATTTTAGGTAACTATAGACTACCCAGTCTCTTTAAAACACAACTTACTCTATCAACGGAGGTAAAATATCTAGGAGTAATACTTGATAACAAATTAAACTGGAACAACCACATTGAATCAAGGTACAACAAAGCTACAATATCCTTCTGGCAATGCAGGAGGATGATAGGGAAGACCTGTGGACTATCCCCCAAAGTCATAATGTGGCTATACAAAACAGTGATTAGGCCTATGTTCTGCTACGGAGCGGTAGTATGGTGGACCAAAACCAAACAATCCACCACAATAGCAAAACTACAAAAACTGCAAAGGATAGCCTGCATGGCAGTTAGCGGCTGCATGAGGACAACTCCCTCCCTCTCAACTCCCAACTGCGGGAGGGCCAGAACATACGAGCAGTAAAGATCTTCACTGACGGGTCCAAAACAGACTCAGGTACAGGTTGCGGAGTTTTCTCTGAAGACCTAAACATCAAAATAGCTGCCCCACTGGGTAAATACAACACGATCTTTCAAGCGGAGTGCATGGGAATCATCCTAGCCACACACGCGGTACGGGACAAGAAAGTAGAACAACAGCCTATTAGGATTTTATCAGACAGCAGGGCAGTACTCATGGCCCTTGAAAACAACAACACAACCTCGGGACTTCTACTCGACTGCCGCAAATGCTTAAATGAGGTATGTAAAACAAATCCCATAACCCTACAATGGATTAAAGGACACAGCGGATCGAGGGGGAACGACGCAGCTGATGAGTTGGCCAGAAGAGGCTCAAGTATGAAGCCCACAGGCCCGGAACCAATTACACCCATGCCATTTGCATGGACCCGTAAACACCTGATGGATAGAATCAAGGTAAAACATAACCAACTCTGGTCATCACTAGAGGAATGCAGACAAGCTAAGGAGGCTCTACCGAAAATTAACCCTCCCCTTTCCGGAAGGCTCTTAAAACTAACCAAATAGCAACTCCGTTTGGTAACCGGAGCACTAACGGGACACGGTCCATTTAATAAACACCTCTTCAACATAGGTCTTACCGACAGCCCCTTGTGCAGAGCCTGCCTGAGGGAGGAAGAGACAGCAGCACACATCCTGCGGACATGCGAGGGGGTGGCAACATACAGGCATGAGCATCTCGGACAACCACAAACCCTTCCAGAGACGTTTGCAAAACTGAAAGGACTGCTGCGTTTCCTGGAGGAGTTGGGATGGCAGGAACAATAGGGTATCTTGGAGTACACCATATCCACGCAGAATGGGCGCGAATTCGCCTGAATGCGGAAAATGGCCCGGATACATCTATCTAACATCTAACTCTTTTGGGGTCATGTCGCCGTCAGGAGTTTAAATCCTACTGTCCCATTTTAAAGGATAAATATTTAATTATGTGATCGATAATTGTGTCATAACATTTGGTGAGAATTTTGTAAAAATGTGGTTTGCCTATGGTACTTTGTTTGTTTTATAAAATCTCGTTTAATTCAGCTAATGTTGTTTAAATAAATACCTCATTTTATAATGGATTACATTGCTTATTACAATATACCTAATATCTTTAAAACATGCTTTTGTTTGATTAAATGATGTCCACTAGAATCATACGTTATCCTAGATAATATATTTTCTAATAAACTCCTACACAAATATCAGCCTTGGATATCTATATCACTGGGGTTTTGGATAGACATACTCACACTCTAGTTGTTATTCTGTAGCCTAATGACTAAAATAAAGGTTTTACTAATAAAAGACACTGTAGTTATAAGTAGGACATATATTAAAGCTGACATCAGAAGTGGGATTCGTTTACTCTTGATATCGATATAAAAATCACAATTTTTCAGATTCTGTGTAATGGACGAGACCATTTCACGAGGCATCTTGCAAACCCACGACGACGGTGTATGGAACGACCAATCGACGTCGGATGGATCGAGAGAGAGACCGAAAAACCAAAGGGAATGTGCTGTGCTGTCTTCGCGGACCATCGCTGTCAAGAGCTTCGCAGATCCTGGTTGAAATCGTCACCCGGAACAGCATCACCAAAGCTGCCATGACAGGTAACACCCCGACTGGTTCTGTATCTAAACATCTCGGACGCCAGGACATCCACTGCTGGACATACTCCACCCCCTGGCCTTCCGCAACGATTGGCTTGGTGCCCTTACATCCACCAGCTCAGTCTATCTCCTGGGGCTGTTTTACACTATAATTTCCGGTACGTGATCTACATTCGAAGACCTTTGTGCCTCATCGGCCATCGGTCCTATGAAATTTTGTGGCCTGCCCACTGCCACTTTAGTTTTGAAACTCGTGGAAACTATGTCGGTGACTTCTGCATCTACTATGGCACAAATCCTGGACACTATGATTTCACGAATTGTTTCTTGCAAGTCGAGCGTCACTACATCGAGATATAAAACGCCGCTTTTATTATATTATTTTTAGAAATGGAAAACATTTATGGGAGAATAGCATCCTCAATTAGCAAAGAAAGGCCACATCATAATTGTTTAACCTTCTTTTCCATGCCAAAAGCTACGTTAACGAAAGTAAAATGTTTCAAACAATTTTTCTAGTTGGTAGTTAGACGAAAAAAAAAATTAAATTTTGTGCGGTTGACCGATAAAAACTTGCTAAGTTTTAAACATATTAAGTTGAAAAACATCGGAAACTTTATATTCCTGTAAATTTTGATGGGTATATTTATATGATAGGCAGCTTTAGTACCTACTTGTAATAATTGGACCTTGTTTTTCGAAAATGAAAACACATATCTTGATTTTCCATTATTGTAGGCAGTCTTCGCATTTCTACTGTGAATCCAAAAATTAGTCTTGTATAAAAAGAAATAACTGATATCAACCGCCTTTAACATAAGATGTAAACGTAACATACCGGTTACCCATATTGGAAAATATTAAAATAATTGACTGGATGGAAATGTTGTAGGTTTGGGTTGATGTTTATGAGACAATTTTTCGAAGCTTCTGCTCCACAGTTTCCAATAAAAGTGTTGTTTTAATAATTGTCCATAATTTACGAGAAAATTTATTTTTCCTCTCAAGAATACTTAACATGTTGCAACATGCTGCATATCTTTAGAAATCACTAAAATTTAATATAGGTTTACATTATTATTAATATTGGATTATCGATTACCTAAATGCTTATTGATCAAAATCTTATTTCAGTATAAATAATCATTTGTTTCAGAATTATAATTTAATATAACGTAAAATGAAAATTTACAATGAATTGTGTCTAAAATGCAATAAATAAGAAGGTTCGTAATATTCAACTGATGTATCCTTTGTGGGGCCAAAGGTACCTTTAGACACAATTCATTGTAAATTTTCATTTTACGTTATATTAAATTATAATTCTGAAACAAATGATTATTTATTTATTTATATCCCGTAAATATACCCATCCCGTATTTACCCATAACTCACGAGTAGCTTGGTAGCTATTTTACAAGGTGAGCCACCCTGCCGAAAAATTTAACAAGGTAGTAGTGAAACCCCGCTGTACAGAATTGGGCACAAGTTGAATTATTGCTGTCAGACCCAGAGACATAAAACTTCATAAATTTCAAGCTATGTCTATTAGGATTTTGGGAGTATATTTACCGTAATACTAGGTGTCTAAGGGCCATTTCAGTTAAATTACATCGTACTATCTTTTGTACAAAATATTGAACATTGGGTCTTAACGTTGCAGAGAAAATAAAAAAACATGATTAAACATTTAAAGATTTATTATAGAAATTATTTAAAAAAATATCAAAAATAGGACAAAATCCTCCAGTCTAAACAGTTAAAACTTAGCTACATTTTTATTAGGCACTAGTTTATTAGTTTGTTTATTAACTAGTTTTCATAATATCACAATTACAAAATTTAATCATCTTTGAAAAAAATCACTCTTTTGGTCATTAATAACACTACTAATTTACTATAATAACAAAAAATATGATCTTATCATTAGTGAGACCTTTTAGAAACTTTAATTATACTTAACAGAAATAAGTTATAGTCTAAGTTAGGCAAAGAGCTAACAGGCAGGTACTGCATTTGGCGGTAGTTCTTTTCTTGCATCCAGGCTAACGGCATCTGGCATCGGCATCATATTCTGAGTCATTGAGACTCTGAAGAATGTCATTTTCAGTAAGCTCTAAAAATAACAACAGAAAAATTCAATTATAATCAACGACCGAACGTTTGATACTGTAAACCAATGTACAAAAAATTGCACAAAATAATTGATGAATTTGTTAATCAGCTAAATTTAATACTTTCATGAAAATTATTAATTGAGTGTTCTATTTATATCTTTAAGTCTATAATAACATCAACAATAACGTAGGGAAAATAGCGATTTAATTAGTAATTTCAGATTAAACTTACTTCTAGCACGATGTTTCCTCGTTCGTCGCAGCTGGTTATGACAGTTCAACTTTTTTTGGGTTGGCGGCATTGATATCATAGGCAATATAGACTAATCAAGTAGTTTTGACATGTGAAAGTAAATAAATAAATAAAAAGGTATTTATTTAGCATTTAGCTCAGACATAATAAAAAAAATTACATAAAATTAAAATAAATTAAACCAGAAAAAAAAATTTTTGAAAAAAAAAAAAATATATAAACACTAAACGCTAAAGAGGCCAAAGCTCACGCAAAGTATTCGCGGGAAGATTTCAAAAAAATTGTAAGAGGTTAAAGAATATGTACAAAAAATTGTAGAGTGGGTAAAATTGTCAGTACTATAAACTGTATTACAAAGCTGGGTCTGATGAAGGTATTTGATTTTTCTTTAATTTTGTACACAGGGTCTTAGGAGGTTATATCTATATTATATATAGTCATTCCTATATGACATAGGGTCGGTACAGTAGATATAATTCAAGGTTGTACCGTTATAATACTTTATTACGTTTAGCAAGTTTTGGTCCTAAATCAGCTAGCTACTTAAATCATAATGTTCATGATAGAAAATTGAGAAGAATCATAAATAATCCATTAAATTTCTTGACGAAAATGGATTGATCGGTGGATATCCGGCTTAACGCAAAATATTTGTTTTGTTTACTTCATTTTTATTTCAACAAACTTTTACCATACAATAAATATACAATTCAAGCTATTTATTAAAGTACCTACATAGACACGATTCGTATTAAAAAATAATGTTTGCCTACCTTTGTTCCCATATACTATATTCGGATTATCTACCGCTAGTGGTCTCGAAATAAAACGTCAGAATTGGCCGAGCAAATTGAAAACGTAGGTACTACCTACAATAACGTGATTCACATTTTCTATTTTCTTGTCTGCTGACCGTATCGTTAATAATATGCTATTTCAGTAGCACAGTGGATTCGATTCCAGATTCTAATAAGGTACTATAAAAATCATCTCTGTACCTGTGATGTATCCCATTCCATTAACCAATATTATTTGAATTTATATTTTGGTGATAGATAAATATTATAGGTATAAATTGCGATGTGGGTCTATAAGAACAACGCTATTGAAGATGCTATGCTAGTTTGAATTATTTCATCATTAGTAATTATTCGAAGAAATTTTGTGTATAATATTTTATAGAAAATCATGCTAATGATGTTCAAGTTTTGAAATGCCACCAGTTATTCAGTCACATCTATTAAGTTAATAATTCGATAAATAGAAGTAAAGTGAAATGATAACTTGAACTTTCTATAATTGAAAAATGCCAATAATGACATGATTATATAGATTGTTTGAATCCAGCTGTGGGAAACCGTGTTACAATATGGCTGCTAGGTAGTAAGCTTGGTGTGGCTTTGGCTTCACGGGCAGCGGTGATTGCAGCCAGCACCTGGATGCTTATACTGAACGTTGCTGCTAGGTAGTGAGCTTGGTTAAGTCCATTTCTCGGGCAGCAGTGATGGGACCATACCTGGAAGGCTACTACTGAATATTGCTGCTAGGTATTTAGCTTGGTGTGGCTTTGGCTTCACGTAGTAATCCTGATGTTTGGCCATTGTATCACGGGCGGCGGTGATGGGGCCATCATTACAGGTCACTACTCAACCAAATAATAATATTGTAATGCGATTCTTCATGACTATATTTGAACTTGGCTATAATTCTGAAATCTCGAGATTAATTTTTATATATTTCATCATTAAAGGTTACATTGATAAAAAAAAAGATTTGCTAGTCCCATAGACGATGCTAATCTGGTTTTCACCGGCACTGGTGAGGAAATTGGCATGACGGGACAAATGACTTTGAAAGTACAGACCAGTATTTGGTTATTTACAAATGTGCAATAAAAATAACTGCAATATATTTTAATGGTTATAAAAGCTGATTACTGATATGATTTTAATACTTTGCTGGTTTGTGATTGGATTATTTGTAGCATTGCAAGAATTTATTATATTCTGAAATTCTGAATGAATTTGGTAGTCAACTTAACTATTTGTGGTATAATATTTTAAGTCGTTTTAAATAAGTAAATGACACAAAATGTTACATTATTATATTTTGAAGTAGATATTTTTAATTTTTTAACATTTAATAATTGATTCACAAATGGAAATTTGTCCTAAGTTTGATATAAATAGGTACTTCAGGGACGAAGTACTTGTCAGTATGGCCGTTTTAGATATAAGGTATTTTAAATATGTTTTAATTGGTATTAAATAT
The DNA here is from genome assembly GCA_905147135.1 of Blastobasis lacticolella. Taxonomy (NCBI): domain Eukaryota; kingdom Metazoa; phylum Arthropoda; class Insecta; order Lepidoptera; family Blastobasidae; genus Blastobasis; species Blastobasis lacticolella. Next base: position 17,981,393 of record LR990045.1, read on the forward strand.
CGTGATTAATAATAATTAATATTTCAAAATACTTTTGTAAACAATTTACCAACTTCAGAAGGAAGTGTGGTGTTTCTGAACGATTGTTTGTCTTTGATCAGTTAAGTACTGTTTATGAGAAACTTCATTAATTAATTATGTAATAAATTGATAATAATGTTAAAAGTATTGTTATACATAAAATTAACATCTAATCAATCTATCAGTATATTTAAGATACCGGAAATGAGAATAGAAATGACACTTCCGGCTAGAAGGTAGTATAAAGGTCCAGTCAAAGACTGGGTGGGACTTTGCACCAGAGCCGGCACAGAGTTAAGTACAAACTTGCATTGTATTATTGTTGCTTTATATTTTGTATTGGTTAATTTATTTATATAACTGTTTATTTATTGAATCATACCTAATACTGCTGTTCCATTTTAAAGGATAAATATTTAATTATGTGATCGATAATTGTGTCATAACATTTGTTGAGAATTTTGTATAAATGTGGTTTGCCTATGGTACTTTGTTTGTTTTATAAAATCTCATTTAATTCAGCTAATGTCGTTTAAATAAATAGCTCATTTTATAATGGATTAAATTGCTTATTACAATATACCTAATATCTTTAAAACATGCTTTTGTTTGATTAAATGATGTCCACTAGAATCTAGGTTTTGCATACATACTCACACTCTAGTTATTATTCTGTAGCCTAATGACTAAAATAAAGGTTTTACTAATAAAAGACACTGTAGTTATAAATAGGACATATATTAAAGCTGACACGCTCGTGAGTGTCACTGAGATACTGAAATTTGCATTTCATATAATCTGGAACAGCTGGGTCGTTGAGTACCGAAAAAAGAAGACAAAGAACTCGCAAATTGCGGCGATTTCTAATCTAGTATTGCGCGAGTCAGAGACACTGCTTGTAGCAGTCGCTATGCGGCCTGTCTACGAGCGTAGAGAAGTCTACGTGCTTGCGTCACACGGCGTAGCGCTGTGCAGTCGAATGCGTTTTCTATTTTCGCCCGCTCGGCATACTCTTTAATGGTCCAGCGGCAAATGCGTCCGGCGTCTGTGCAGTGGGTCGGCAGTTCGCTTCTGGCAGTGGGACACTCACGGATCAATCACAATTGTTATTTTTTTGCCGTAGTTGTGGTAATATACTTGTTTCTTTCTATACACGCCCACTGGGAGGAGTTTACTCATTTAACACTTACGAGCGCAACAAGGAATTAAAACTTGAGTTAAATAACCAATCACAAAAAACACAGTATATAATGAAGCACAGGTAAAGGTCAGACCTGCCTGACCGGCCTGGTATTCGGTGATGTAGACAGTGAGATACCTCAATACTCATTGAAAAAGTTTGATGTCTATTTGGCCCAGCCCAGTCTCCAGGTTTCATAATTGTCCAGAGTGTGTGATTTATGGTAGGAGTGAAAGAATTTTGAAAGAGATTACTGTACAAATTTTGAATAAGCTCTGAGAGATGTTTAAGTTCTGAATATTTATTCAGCCAAGAAGGGTTGCTAACATTAGGCCAGCCTATTGGTGGTGTTCAGCAGTGGTTTAATATAATCACTGCTGGTGGTTTTTTTCCTAAGAGGAAAAGTTTTAAGTGAGGACCACCCTTCTAATAATAGGCTGGGGAGGAGGCAACACCTTACCAAGATTAAGTTTTTATGATAGATATTTCTAATGTTGTAATACCAGTCTTAATAAAAACCCGAACACCTCCCATTCTTCCAAAGAAGAAGATACCTCTAATATTTTCATGTCTTAAGGACCGTTGAGATGTATGGCGAGCCTTAGATGCCTCCTTGTAAGATATTTACAATCCACTATTTCTTTAAGTTCCTTATTGGATTGTCTATAGTAGGAAGAAATCCCATAATAGAATAGACCACCTTTGCAATGCAAAATCATATTCTTTATGTTACTTTTGTATCTACATAAATAGATAATTCAAGATTTTAATAAAATAATTTTAAAATCAAATTCAGGTTTTATTGCAAAAATGTTTCTGTTTAGTACCATGTCAAATATTTTGTTTGAGAAGTTTGAGCAGGTAGGTATGTTAGGCCAACTTTTCAGAGCTAACTATCTCCTAGCTCGGTCTCAGCCATTACTGGTCTATTGTGACCGCATCAATGGCCTGATGTGTTGCACCTCATCAGATAGTAACTGGTTATGTTTGCACCTGTACCATGGACATTAATCCTCCTCTTTACAGAAGCAGTAGTCCAAAGTGTTAACACTTTAAGCGTCAAGTGTATCCTTTTGGAAACACAATCAAAACATTTGTTTCTATTGCTATAAATTTGCTGGTGCTCAATCGGTTAAACATGTCCTTCTTCAGTCCCCAATGACCAAACACTTTAAGGTATGCAGCTTATTCCTACAGAGTAGTAGAGTTTGGACTGATTTAAACTTGGCTGATTCAATCTATTCAGGTTCCCCTGTTACCAGGGTCAGATGGTTGTCGATCCACTGTAATTACCTGATCTGCCAAATCCTAGACCATGGTCAAGGCAGACCTCGGGCCCTCGAGCGCGACAGCACAACCATACAATAATCGCCAAGATGATTAGTGATTATTCCAGTTCTCTAATGATTGCTCCTTGCAATTTATCTGTATAGCCTTTTGATACAGTACATAATGGTTTTGAACCATATGTTTTGGTAACACTACCAGTACCAGCCTATGCGAAATCGACCGCAATCCCATTGCTTACAATGCAGAGGCCCAGACAGAAACAGCCCTGCTATGCTTGGTAGTGAAGGACCTTTACCAAACAGTCCTGGCAGGCAGGCTGGGGTGCCCACCTCAACGGGCATTGTCTGTCCGGAAGGTGATCAGGACATCGGATGTCTTGGCTCTCTAACATGAAGGAGTTGTACTTAGTGTACGGCACGATAAGACGCCAAAAACCAGCCTTCGAAAGGCTCATGGTATTAGTAGTCAGACAACAGGACAATAGTGGCGCACATTAAAAAAAGTCGAGAGCAGCACACGATATCTCGTCCTCCTTGAGCTAACGTAGAGTTGACATAATAGCTCGATATTACACGCTCAGCGACTTATCTTCCGGGAAGATACAACGGTATTGTTGATCGCCTATCAGGAGGTTCACCAGTGCCGGAACGGCACTTGTTGCTGACAGCAAGGGAGTCCGTGTTTGTCAGATAGCTTGTCCCCAAGGTCAACTTGCTCGCCGCTGAGAGAACAGCAGTAGTGTCCCAATACCTTACGACACGTTCTGCAGTGTTTTGCGATACTTAATCGTATTTGGAGAGGTCTGCCGACCCCCAATATGATACCTACCGGGAATGCCATGATATCTCAATTTCACAAAGAGGAATTTATATAATAGTGCTCTACAGTGGAGCCAGTGCTTTTGGCTACTGGACGTCAGGGCCAAGTCTTTGTGCAGCCAATTCAATTAGAGGACATACAGAACAACTTAGCAGCGGAAGCGGAGTCCACCTTAGAAGAGAGTAGTGGAGAAGGTGGAATCATGCCTGGACGATTAGGTATGGGGCGAGTAGCTCGCCTATTAGTTCAAGAGAAAAGTAGGATTTACGATGAGGTTGCTGACCTCAACATCAACCTTGTTTACATACTGACTGAGCACCTATAAGAAGGTGGACTACGTAGCTTACATCTAATGAGCAGTTTTCCAATAGGTATCTAAAGCATTCCTAACCACTCACTAGATGGCGCCCCGACAATTTTTGTAATTGATAATCGCTTAAAATAGGTTCTTAGCAAGCAGGATATAAATACTGGGTACGTTGTATTGGATAATATTGTATTTGTCAATAGTTTTCAACCATTTTAGAGGTTGTAATAATAATGGAACATGGCACTTCTATAAATATTTCTTTTTACATTTCGTTCAACCTTTAACAGTTATGTTTATATTAATAAACATTTTATTTTGAAGTTTAGTATCACACAGATTAAAAAAAGATTACCAAAATTGTTGGAGCGCCATCTATTGATGCTTTTTGAAACCAACTATCAATACCTACTGGAAAACTCCTCATTAGGTTGATGTTAGAACAAATGGCAATAATGTTGAGTTTTTAGCAAAGCTGTACCCAGAAGACAGATTGTCTTATTGTTTCATTCTTCAAAAGCTATGTTTACATTAACAAGTAAAAATTTTATTTTTAAGTGTAGTAATAGTTGGCTGCATGAAATTACTGCCACCTTCACACAGATTAAAAAAAGATTACCAAAATGAGGAGTTTTCCAATAGGTATTGAAGGCATTCCTAACCACTCACTAGATGGCGCCCCGACAATTTTGGTAATTGATAGCCGCTTGAAATAAGTTCTTAGCAAACAGGATATAAACACTGGGTACGTTGTATTAGATAATATTATATTTGTCAATAGTTTTCAACCATTTTAGAGGTTGTAATAATAATGGAACATAGTGCCAACTTCTATTAATATTTCTTTTTGCACTTCGTTCAACCTTTAACAGTTATGTTTATATTAATAACCACTTTATTTTCAAGTTTAGTATTACTTGGCTGCATGAAATCACTGCCACCATCATACAGATTTAAAAAAGATTACCAAAATTGTAGGAGCGCCATCTATTGATGATTTTTGAAACAAACTATCAATACCTACTGGAAAACTCCTCATTGTAGGAGCGCCATATATTGATGCTTTTTGAAACCAACTGACAATACCTACTGGATAACTCCTTATTGAACACAAGGCTTGATGCCTATAGCGACATATTGACGTCTTCAACCCCCAGGTGGAAGGGGAATGCTCGGGCCTCCAACAGCAAGTCGAAGTTCGTGAGGTGAGCGCGCGAGCCGCGGCGCTCGGCGCTCGGTTTGGGGACGCCGCGGCGCTCGCCGAGCCGCGCGAGAACGAGTTCCTTGCCGTCGGCTATCGCACCGCGGACTACCACGGGCGGCGACCACGTCAGCGCGGCCGCCACGCCCGCGCAGGCGCCGCGGCCCTGCACCGTCACGGACCTCGACCCCGGCGTCTATCGGTGAGTGACGGCGGCTATCGCACCGCAGACTACCACGGGCGGCGACCCCGTCAGCGCGGCCGCCACGCTCGCGTAGGCGCCGCTGCTCTGCACCGCCACGAACCTCGACCCCGGCGTCTATCGGTGAGTGACGGCGGCTATCGCACCGCGGACTACCACGGGCGGCGACCCCGTCAGCGCGGCCGCCACGCTCGCGCAGGCGCCGCTGCTCTGCACCGCCACGGATCTCGACCCCGGCGTCTATCGGTGAGTGACGGCGGCTATCGCACCGAGGACTACCACGGGCGGCGACCCCGTCAGCGCGGCCGCCACGCTCGCGCAGGCGCCGCTGCTCTGCACCGCCACGGACCTCGACCCCGGCGTCTATCGGTGAGTGACGGCGGCTATCGCACCGCGGACTACCACGGGCGGCGACCCCGTCAGCGCGGCCGCCACGCTCGCGCAGGCGCCGCTGCTCTGCACCGCCACGGACCTCGACCCCGGCGTCTATCGGTGAGTGACGGCGGCTATCGCACCGCGGACTACCACGGGCGCGCCAAGGCGTATAACGACTTCTTAACGAATCCATGGCAAAACAAATTATATTTATCTGGCCAAAATTTGATCACGCGCATTGCATATTTATTGAATTCTGGGAGGTCCTTCGCTGTGCACAGGTGTCAGGGCACAAAGTCTGGGGCAGCATAAAATCTGGGGCATGATTTATGGTTTAGCACCACGCGGAATTATCATTTAAATTCGAACTATGAATACAACACAGAATAACCACTCATTCCATTAGTTGTTGTTTGTGACACTGTTTCAACAAAAATGCAGAACCGCAGGTGCAACCTGACTGTTACGGGTGACAGTTACCGTTTACCGTCAGGTGGACTGACGGCTGACGGCTCGTTTGTCACGTAAAATCCCACGTGAACTAAATACATGAATCGTATATATTACGGGCGATAGTTTCCGCTCACTATCAGGTGCTATCTACTCGTTGGTCCCACGTAAACAGAGAATGCCTCTCCCCGTCCGCAGCATAACGATGCACCTCTGGGCGGCGGGCACGGTCTCCGTCGGCCTCCGCGGTGCGGGCGTTGCATGGTCCGTGGTGTAGCACCGCGGACCATATGCAAAATAACCTCTCGTTCGTCATCTCATTTCGTGTTTGTCTTCACTGCGTTGTCACTGCATCCGCAGTTCTATATTTTTGTTGATTGCAACTTAAATGCATAAACCATAGATGTTACAGGCAACAGTTACCTCTCACCATCAGGTGGGCTGTCTGCTCGTTTGTCACGTAATATACAACGTGAACTGACCGTGCCGCCCCCCCACCCTCAGCATAACGATGCGCTCCTGGCACGGTCACGGTCCGCACGAGCGAGCGGTGCGGGCGGTGCATGGTTTGTGGTATAGCACCGCGGACCATGCATACATTAATACGCAGAATAACCTCTAATTTGTCATCTCGTCTTGTCACCGCACCTGCGATTCTGCATTTTTGTTGCCTACAACCTAAATGATACGGACGACAGTTACTGCTTACCATCAGTGGGTATAAAAAGGCCACATTTGCATCGCTCTTGTTGACATTGCCCTGACACTTCAAAATGGCGTCACTTAGTTCCAGTTTTGGCCGCCGGATCAGATAAGTTTGTGGCACTTCATATGAATCATAATATGAAACGCTAATGTCGCCTGTTTAGACCTACAGGTGGGCTGCCTGCTCGTTTGTCCCCACGTAGGTTTTAAAAGAAATCCCACATAAATTGAGAGTGGTCCCCACCGTAACGATGCACCCGTGCGATCAGCGGGACTGTTACGGGACTGGGTTATGTATGTATAATAAGTATGTATTTAAAAAAGTATATAAGTAGTTTATCAGTTATCTAAAACCCATAACACAAGTGTCTAAGTATCCCAAAAACCAATCCCGGTACCAGCGATAATAAAATGAAACAACTGTTCCAAGAAGTAAGCTCATATAATAAAAAATCACAAATCGGTATATTAATCCACAGAAATATTTCGAAACCGCGATGTAAAAGTACTGCAGCGCCATCTAGTGGCGGCAGTGTGAACTATATACGTGAACATACCGGGCACCATGAACAGAATGTTCATCATAATGACCTCGTAAATCTAGAAATATTACAAAACTAGTAAAAACAAAAGCAGTAAAGCCATAATACTTAAGTACATCACTAACTTAACATTTCAAGCAGCAATACTACATAAGCAATTCTAATGAGCAACGAAAGTTTACAGCTTAAATAGTTACTACATAAGCAAGTTACTTATACTTATCCAACTTACACTAATAGTATAGCTATGTGTTAAAACTATATGTTATCTGTATTTACTCAGTAATGGGTAGAGTACACATTTTGATACAGCTCTTTTTTATAATTGTGCCTCTGCAACGAAGACTTACCATACGAGTAACCTGATCGGAACCAGGATGTTTATCTACTATGATGCCGTAAAGCCATCTAGCTGGTGGAAGATCATCTTCTTTTACCAAAACGATATCTCCAATATTAGGTTCAACGGTGTATTTATTCCATTTATACCTATTAAATTTTTTATTGAGGAATTCTTGTGACTAGCGTCTCCAAAAATCCTGGACCATTCGTTGAGTTAACTGCCACCGTCGGAGACTACCAATATTGGAGTTTTCGTTATTGGCATCGGGTACTAAAATTAATGGTTCCCCACCAGAAAGTGTTCTGGTGTTAAAGGGAATATCTCATCAGTGTCGCTACTTATCTTAGATAGAGGCCTGGAATTCAAGCACGTGTTAGATATGATAATTACTTTATGTTAATTTGATGGTTTATTTAATAGAATATAGTTTGTAAATATTTCCCTTTAAAGTATTTACGTATAGTAATTAATATTCTGTGCAGTTTTCAATGTTTCCGAACGAAATATTCGTTCTTTATTTCAGAACGAATCTCTTCAACAGATTAAGTACTAATTAACTGAAAGATATATTTGTAATTGTGTAATAAATCCTATAATGATTAATAATAGTTTTAAGAACTATTTCGATGTCTTTGGTTAAGTATTTTGGCACAATAACTTCATATTTAACTGGCAGTGTAATAATGTCTTATGATTGGTTGAAATTTGTACCGGCTTCCGATTTCCGGCTAAACGTTGGGTATATAAACCTAGTTGAATCAGACGAAAGGACTTTTTTGCTCCAGACCAGCCACACAGTTAAGTATAATCTTGTATTGTATTACTTTGGTGCCTATTGCTGATTTCTAAATGATTTATTTGTGTAATCCTCAGGCGATTCAGCCGCTATACATCATTTTGCTATGTTTTATTATGTTTAGAATACATTAGCATATTTAACATGTTCATTTGTTAGCTATGACTGCTATCCTATATAAATAACTTATCTCATTTAATCTAATCTCACTGTTTGAATGTGAATATCCTTTCCTGAATAAATAGAAATTTATATTTAACTAATGTGCCCTATTTTTCATTTCATTCAACTTTCTAACCTTAGTTACTAGGCCAACCTAACTCATATCCCCTAAATACTTAAATTCACACATTAGATCGGTACACTCTATCTATTTTTCTAACACACGCTTCAATTTGAGTTAGCACTGTTGCTAACTCTTCAAAAGTCAATGTAGAGGTACCAATCACCCTTTTAAGTGGTGCTTAGTGGACTTAATACCAGCCTCCCATAGTCCACCAAAATTTGGAGCAAAGGGTGGGATTCTGTGCCATGAGGTATCATTATCTGCTAGCCAGTTGGAAATTTCGACAGCTACAAACGATCTTTCATCTATTAGTAGAGTTTACAACTCTCTTTCAGCACCTATAAAATTAGAGCCATTATCGCTCCAAAGGTCCACGACATGACCACGGCGAGATACAAATCGCTTGAATGCGGCAAGGAAAGCCTCAGACGTCATGTCACTAACAGCTTCGAGGTGTATAGCCTTCGTAGCCATGCATATGCATATGCATAGGCATATGTATCCCTTGGTTTGTTCTCTCTTCCAAGTTGGCATCCTGATAATCATCTGGAAGTGGACTGTATTTTATAATTTGATCTTTCAACCAACTTGGCCCTTCCTCCCACAACCGTAATTCAGAAAACTCTGAAGCTTTAATATCACGAGACGCACAGTCAGCTGGGTTGTCTTTTGACCGTACATGCGACTTCTGCGGGCGCTCGAGTAACATTAGGATGGCAGACACACGATTGCCCACATAAGTTTTCAATCGGCTAGGATGGCTGCTTAACCATGCGAGTACAACTGAAGAATCTGTCCATGCATGTGTTCTCATCCTAGGAATGTTCAGTACGTCCGAATCTTCCGTTAACAATTTTGCGAGCAATTCAGCCCCACATAACTCTAACCTAATTGGAGACTAAGACTTGCTTAATTGGAGAAACACGCGTTTTAAACGTTACCAAACTGACATGGATTGAGCCATCAGGGTTCATAATCCGAACGTAAACTACAGCAGCAAAGGCATCCATAGATGCGTCACTAAAACCATGCAACTCGATACACGAATCGCTAGTACTGTTCATCCATCTAGAGATCCTGAAATTCACAACTTGTGAGAGTTCGCTCCTTGATTTGGTAGAGTCTGATCCCAATCAATACCACACATCCAAAATTTTTAATTGAAAATTTTCGGCCTTATTATGACAGGAGCGATCCATCCCACCTGATCGAACAATCGTGAGATATCAGACAAAGCTTTTCTTTTTGTCACAGGCTCATTAAATGGAGGAAGTTGAATAGAGTACCTATTCAAACTCATCGGTGTTGTGATTCCACGTTATGCCTAATACCTTTGTGGTTTCCTATCCTTTCCTATTTCTAGCTTATTTTCCGTTTCACAATTATTTCTGTGTATTCTATTCATAACTTCTTCATCATTACAAACCCATTTTTGAAGTTTAAATCCTCCACGTTTCATAATATCATATAATTCCTTATAGAGCTCCAGACATTCTTCAATTGTGATACACCCTGTCATCAAATCATCCATATAGAAATCATTTAAAACTATCCTTGCTGCGTATTTAAAATCTTTACCTTCATCGTATGCCAATTGATGCATAGCTCTAACAGCTAAGTATGGTGCCGAAGCCATCCCAAAAGTAATTCTTAACATACGATAATGTTGTATAACGCCGTTACTGTTTCTCCACAACACGCGCTGAAAATCAGTATCGGACTTCGCGACTTTCACTTGGCGATACATTTTAATTATATGTGCCGTAAAACAAATAGGTTGCACACGTCAGCGTATCACGGTATGTCTTAAATCAGGCTGTAGTTTTGGGCCAATAAACAGTTTATTGTTCAGAGATACGCCATTTGTACCAATTCGAGAAGCGTCAAAAACAACCCTGACCTTGGTTGTAGTCTTGTCCTCTCTTACAACCGCGTGGCGAGGCAGATAAACAGCCTCACGTTTATCGTGTTCTTCAGGAGAGACAAGCTCCATGTGTCCGAGGTCTATCTACTCTTTCATCACTAGAATATTTAGAATAATGTTCTTTAAGCTAAGGTTTTTATTGTTTTAATTTACTTAAGGAAAGCCAACAGCTGTTATTACAATATAAACAATAATAACATTACATAGCCAATTATAGGCTTCCACTGATAAAAATACAATAGACAAAAAGAAGTACAACCGTTGAGGAAACATAACAACTTAAGCCTAAAAATTATCTTTGCTCGACTAAATTTATCAAATTACTTACGTTACAGTGTGTCAAAGTAATACTTAAGAACACGATTTCTCGCCGATTTACAACTTATATTAAACAGGTCAATGTCAACAACTTTGGACAAGATGTTAAAATTTTGAGCTGCTCGTAACAGAAAGGTATTCCTCCTATAGTTGGTGGTAGCTTCGGGCACATAAAGGGGGTAGTGGTGTCTAAAGGATCTTACAGGAGCTTTTACAAGTAATATATGGAAGAGGCTCCTGCCTGGTTCTGGTTGTAAGCAGCATCACAAAAGGAGGAGGTGGTTCAACCTTGGATGGAAATATAACTGGTGGAGCAGCGTCAGCAGTCAAGTCCTATCAGCAATCAAGCGTATCGGAGACAGTGAGTGGTGCAGTGATTGTGAGTACTCTTTGTGAATTCTTATAATTTGGACTTTTTGTCAAGCAGTTAAAAGACTTTGAAGAAATTTGCGAATTTAAACATAATCAGTTTAGTAATTTGGAACTTAGAATAATTTAAATAAAAAGTGAAGTGAAATGAAATAAAAAGATTTTAAAGACTTAGAATAATTTATGATTTCTTTGGACTCATAATATTTTAGTTATAACATTTTAATACTTAGCATAAGTATTTGAAGATTACGAAATTTTGTTCAGATATTGGTTATTGTTCAGTTGTTCGTAATAATTTATAGCCTAAGTCACAGTCATGGAGTCGTTGATTAAACTTCAAATTAATTCTAAAAATGTAATGTTTAAAGGTTATACTAATTACAACAAATCACCTAAAGATCATATTACTGTTAAGTATGTAGAAACACGGTTAGGGACTTTGGAAACTCAATGGCGAAATTTTAATACTACACATCGTAAAATGGTAACTGAACTGATAGCGCAGAGTTTTCAAAGTCTATTTATTGCCAGGATGATGTATATTATAGGACTGAAGAATTGTATATTGAATATGAGACTACGTTGAAGAAGAAGTTAGGGGATCTTGAGTCATCTTGTAAAACTGGGTCTGATAAGTGCAAGGATTTTAAGTCGAAAGAGAGTTTAGTAAAGTTGCCTAAGATTACTATACCTAACTTTTCGGGTAAGTATGGAGAGTGCATAACTTTTAGAGATCTTTTTGTTTCGCTTATTGATAAAAATAGTGAGCTAGATAACGTTCAAAAGTTGCATTATCTTAAAAGTTATTTAACTGGCGAAGCTGAGCAATTAATGCGACACATTCCGATTACCAAACAAAATTATGATATTTGTTGGAATCAATTGACAAGCCGCCATGATAACAAAAAGTATCTCTCAAGTCAAATACTAAAGCACTTTATGAGCCAAAGGGTGTTACAGTCTGAATCTTCTGGCGATATTAGGGAACTTTTAGATAATATGAACGAAAGTTTAAATGCATTAAAAAATTTAGGAACTGATATGTCTACCTGAGATATTTTAGTAATTTATATAATGAGTCAAAAGCTCGATCCTGCTACTAGAAAAGACTGGGAATTTAAGGCTTATGAATCTGAAAATTTGCCTGCGTTTTCTCATTTTAGAGAGTTTTTGATGCATACGTTTAGATCGTTGTAATTTTTATACACAAAAAATAAACCTAAACCGGGTAACATAGATAAGAAAGTATTCCATTCGACTAATGGTTCTAATGTTTCGTCTGTAGCATCCCATACTTGTTCCTACTGTAATGGTAATCATAAAATTATAAATTGTAAACAATTCGCAAACGAGGAATATCACACGAGACATAGCTTTATCAAAACAAAGGGTCTATGTTTTAATTGTTTGGGTGCAAATCACTCAGTTTATGCTTGTCGTCAGTCATCTAGATACCAAATTTGTAAGAGAAGGCACCATTCTCTGCTTCATCCCAAAGATTCCGCAAAATTTGGAGATAAAATGGAAGCTGTAGATAGTAAAAGTGTTGTGGCAACAGCAACCACCTCACAAGACGAAGCCGAATTTGTATCTTGTTTTTCGAATATTAGTAGTAAAATTTTGTTGGCTACGGCTTTAGTCGAGTGTCAATCGAAAACTGGTACAAATATAACACTTGGATGTTTGCTAGACCAAGGGTCTCAGGCATCATTTGTTACAGAATCTGTAGTGCAGCTGCTTGGACTTAAGAAAACTCCAAGCGATATATTAATTTCCGGTGCTGGTGGCGATCACCTCGATTCTTTGTCTTCGAAGTATATTGTTAATATAATGCTAAGGTTGATTCATGATCCCAAATACGTAGTTTTAGTTGAAACTCACGTTTTAAATAAACTAACATTATTGCTGCCCTCGAAGAAAGTTGTTGTACTGCTGAGTTCTAATGTAACTAGTCTCAAACTAGCTAATCCGAAGTTTAATTTGCATAATAAGATTGACTTATTATTGGGTGCGGAGATTTATAGCCAGATTTTAGTTGAGGGACTCATCAAGGGTCCACAGGGTTCACCGATCGCTCAAAAAACGAGGTTTGGTTGGATCTTATCTGGAAAGATTCATTTGTACCTGAATCACGCCCAAATAATAAAATTATTAGCTTGCATAGACAACACTCGTGGCTATAAGATGTTACTAACAAAAGCGAAGACCTTAGCTACGGAAAAAAAGTACAGCTATGTATGGGTGAAGTATGGAAAAATTCACGTGCGGAGGACGCAGCAGCGGATGTCTTAATTATGGTAACTGAAAAGGATTTAAACAAAATAATCTCAAATGGTGCTTACATATTGCTATTCATATTAATTGCTTTCTTAAAAAATATGTTTGTCGCTTTCCTTGCTTTTAAAGTGCTATTTTTGCTATGCATTGTAATATCTATACTCGAACGTAATGAAAGGTGCGTTACCCCTGATTTGTTTCTGGCGATACTATTTCACCGCCGTAACTGGTTGGTCTCATCTCTCGCTTATTTACAACTTATTATTGCTATCTCGCGCTTACTTACTTGTAATGTTTATAATTTTGGTGGGTGAAGTTGCGCTTAACCTAGAGGCTCGGAATGAAAGATGGTGTTTGAATTTGAAAGCACTGCTTTATTAGCATCGGGTTTGATTACACACAAAATGTCCTTAGGTTATTGCGGCTTATAAATAATCAAATTACAGATTATATGAACACAAGGGTTACATAGAGGGTTTGATCGATAACGCATACGAGGAGTCTATGATATTTTATATTTAAATTCACTCAGCTGCCTGTCAAGGAGTCTTGACCAAAGTCGAGCAGGAGCATCCCCTGAAGCAGCTGGCCAGAACTGTTTTCAGCCGACGTAGTGTAGGAGGCGTTTTCCACAATATTTACTATGATTATACGTTCTGACTGGTTCTGCTGAAAATATTAAGAAATTAGCACCGCGCAAACAAACAACAATGAAATCTAGCGGCTCCGATAACACTTACGAGATTCACTAGGTATTTATTTTTTACAAGACACCAGTAACTTCGGGGGCTTCGGTCAGGCAAAAGGACTGAGAACCCGCGTGCTCCGGGTTTTATTCCTCGGCCTCCGCCCTAACCTACTCGCCAACAAAACCTATAACAAAAAAACGGCTTGGGGTTGTCAAGCTATAACTTTTATCGAAATTCAGCGAAAGGTTAAAAATCATACAGCCAAACGGTGACGCTAGAAACGAACAATTTAAATTAAGGTGAAAGCCAAGTTTCACCCAAATAAAAGGATTACAGGCAACCTGAAACGAATTTATGTAATAGAAATTGACGTAATTCCGATTCAACTCCATCGGAACCTGTAATAAAAAGACCAAAGACCAATTTGGTGATTCTGAGATAAAACCAATTATCCATTCTATAACATTTCAGTTATAGAATGTAAAATATTTAAAGAAAAACAGAAATGGAACCAACCATAAAAAAAAATGTTTATACTTTATTTATTTTTGCAGGAAATTAGTTTTATGTCAGCTACACCAGCGTTTAGTTTTCTAAAATTGACATTTCGGCAAAGGGAATCAGTCATCATACAGCCATGCGTTGACTGATATTTCTCAGTCGAGAAATATATGTTACATGGTGCATGCTCGTACTCGTGATAATTGTTGCAGTCTCGCTTACACTAACTTATCATTGTCCAAGGCCGCGCGCAGTCGTCGATGTTTCTTTCAATTTTATGATAGGTATTTTGGGGCAATGCTGACTCGTACACGGATAGTGAAGCTTGTGTTGAATGATTTTATAGTGGTTGAGTGCACGGGCCGCCCCGCGATAGTTATTGATATTTTTACATTGCAACTTAACAGTTTTTTGATATTTTATCGCTGTAATGGCTTCTAACACCAACCATTTACGTGTGTATTATCAAAATACGATAAATTATAGTGAACTATTTGATAACAGATACGTGGTCTGGCGCCGTGATCGAGACTCATAGCGTAATGTTCCAATTACATATTCGAGAACAGTCGTATAAAGATACACTTTTTTCACGCCAGTCTACAGAACTTTCTGACAAAAAGTCATTTTTTAAAAGTCTTTAAAAAATGACTTTTTGATATAGCATATCCCATACTAATTTCATTGAACAGAAACAGGAAAATTTGAATTTTGAATTTGTCAAGACATTTAGGTATTCCGCCTACATTTCGCCGTATCTCGGCGCCCGACAAAAATTTTAAAAATAAAATTGTTGCATAATGATTAAAAAGTTATTTTACGATACAGCTGTAATGAAATTAGTATGGGATAAGTAAATTTTTAAAATGATATAGACTGGCGTGAAAAAAGTGTATCCTCAAACAACTGTTTTCGAATATGAAATTGGAACATTACGCTTTGAGTGTAGATAAAATAACTTTTTAATCATTTCGCAAAACTTTTTTTTTGTCGGGCACCGCGACACGGTGAAATGTAGGCAGGCTGCTATGGTAACCTAAATATCTTCAACAAATTTAAAATTCAAATTTTCCTGTTTATATTTGTGTGTTATTATTATACCTACATAGCCTAGCGTTTGCCATGCATATGGCGTTAACCAAGATTCTAGAAATCGACTTCTGCGTGTTTAGATGAAAACTCCTTATTTCGGAATGGGATTTATTTACCTCAGTAAATTGCCAACTCGCAATGCGAGAAGTATCGGGTTCAAATCCCACTGCCGCCATGTACCAATGACTCTTTTCTGAGTTATGTACAGTAGTTGAATAATAATCAATGCTCTTACGGTGGGGGAAAATATCATGATGTCTCGAAAATATCAACGTTCGGTGTCTGAATTAAAAATATATTTTTCGTCAATCAAATCAATCAATCAAATACATTTATTGTGACACACAGGTTATACATTAAATGCAGGTCTTATATAAATAGAGATTAGAGCGCTGTGGTCTACCTTTAGGCATACAATATAAAATTAGAGTAGGTACACTTATTTAATTATCACAAATAAATCATTAAAATAAAATAGAACAAAAAAGAAATGTCAGAAATTATCATTAATTAAATACTTAACATGTCAATAAAATTCAATTAAAACGAAGTGAGTCATTAAAAAATTCTCCTAAGCTGTAGTAATTTTTATCAATTAAGTAGTCAAAAAGCTTAGTTTTAAACATTATTATATCCTTGTTATGTGCCCTAATACTGGCAGGCAATTTATTATATATTTTAGGTGCCATAGTAAGAACACTCTTCATACATAGCGTGGTTCTTTGCGGCTCCAGACACAACTGATCACAGCGTCGTGCTCGCTGAACAAATGAGAAACGATTAAAGTGCCGTATTACAAAAACTGCGGATTCAAAAATGTATAGCGATGGTAGAGTCAGAAGTTTGAGTTGCTTGAAATAAGGTCTGCAGCTTTCCATTCTTTTTATGCCCGTTATTGCTCTTACGCATCTTTTTTGTAAGATAAACACCTGTTCGATATTTGTGGCATTACCCCAAAAGATAATGCCATACCTTAACCTCGACACAACATAGCCATGATATGCAGTGAGAACAGACTCTTGGTTAACAATCTTTGCCAAATTGCGGAGGGCAAACGAGAATTGACTAATTTTTTTAGATATTGACTCTATATGTGTTTGCCATTTTAGGTTAGAATCAATACTCATGCCTAAGAACTTAGTGGAGACTGCATCCTGTATCTCTATGTTATCAAAGATTATTTTTGTATGAAATTGTCTTGGCATTCGTTGTTTGAAACTCATTATTTTAGTTTTTTCTAGGTTTACAACTAGATTATTGGCCTGTAGCCAGGCAACTATCGATTTAAGATTATAAATTAATTCATTTTCATCATAACAAACAACGGTGCAGTCGTCTGCAAACAGTATCATAGAACTGTTTGTGCAATTAACTATATCGTTTATGTATATGATGAATAATAATGGGCCAAGGACACTTCCTTGTGGCACTCCATATTTTACTAGTTTAGGCGTAGAATCATACAGTTTTTCAGTTTTTGTCTCAGAACATATTCTCTCTATCATAGTGATCTGTACTCTGTTACTAAGGTATGATTCTACAAGTTTCAAAGTATTTCCTCGTATACCATATGACTCTAGCTTGCGGAGCAATAACTCATGGTTAACAAAATCAAAGGCCTTTGTCATATCCATATATAAGGCGTAAACTGGTTGCCGTTTATCAACTCTACTATAGATTTTGTTTAAAAAGTCATATATAGCTATGTTTATTGTTTTATTTTTCCGAAAGCCTTTTTGTTCTTCTATGAATATATTATTCTTTTCAAAATAGTTGTAGAGCCTACTATATATGATTTTCTCGAAAATTTTCGAGAATACCGGAATTAGAGCTATGGGCCTGTAGTTTTTAATTTCATATTTACTTTTACCTTTATGGAGAGGCTTTATTATTGTTGTTTTCAGTTCCGAAGGGAATACGCCCTCTTCGAAACAGAGGTTTATTATATGACTCATTATTGGGGAGATTAAGTGACAGACATATTTAATAATTTTAGTAGAGATGTCGTCATATCCAGTACTCTTGGTGTTTTTTAAATTTAATATCACGGTACACACCTCTTTAGGGTCTGTTGGATTAAGGAAGAATGACTTTTGTGAGTTGAATTTGAGTGTATTACCCTTTACTGAAATGGCATGTGATTGCACCTGATTTATGTAGAACTCATTCATCTCTTGTGCTATTTGTTTAGGATTTTTTATTGTTTTACCATGGACGATTACTTGCTCTATACTTTCTTTCAGTTGGTTTGTTTTATGTTTATTTATAACGTTCCATGTTGATTTCGATTTATTTTTTGAATTTTGAATATAATAATTATTTTGAGCTTTTTGGGTTAGTTTAATTATTTTATTGTATGTCTGAGAGTATGTTTTGAACAAAGCCTTATCCTTAGTATTCTTTGATATCCTATATTTCCACAATAAATATCTGTTTTTTCTACTACACCTTTTAATTCCTTTGGAGAGCCATCGAGGCCTAAAGTTTACCATTCTTTTAATCTTAATTATAGGAAAACATAAATCATAAAATAATTTAAACTGGTCATAAAAAATTGTGAATGCTTTTCCACCATCTCTTTCTTTTAACACTTCCGCAAAAGAAATACTTTTAAGCGATTCTGCAAACTTGATTAAGTTCTCTTTACAATAATCACGCCTTTTTATAAACCAAAAGTCAAAGTTACACGTTTTTTTGACCGGGCAAGAGAAATATTGCGCTTTATGATCGGAGACAGCGAATTCATAAACTTCAGTTTTTCCACCACGCACGTTGTGGATTACATTATCAATACAGCTTCCACTTTTTGGCCGAGTTGGTTCCCTTACTGATAGTTTTAGGTTATAATTGAGAATATTTATATTTAACTTTTTTGAGTGTTTTGTGCTTACTAAGGTGTCTATGTTAAAATCACCACAAATAACCAGACTCTTATTATGATTTATGGTGAGCATAGAGAGAACCTCATCGAGCTTATCAAAAAATATGTTATAATATTTAGAGTGACTTTTAGGAGCCCTATACATACAAACTACAATAATGTTGTGATCTACTAGTTCTATTGCACAACATTCTAATATATTGGATTCGCTGAATTTTGTTAGGTCTATCACGTTATACTTTAAATTATGCCTAACTAGAATACATGATCCCCCGTGGCGATTCTTCCTTGTACATAAGGCAGCAAGACTAAAGTTGGGTACATTTAGGAATGCACCGTCATCTGCAATCATATTATGTTCCGTAAAGCATAAAATATCAACCCTTTTTTCGATGTCCGACATGTCATCTAAACATACCGTAATTCTGTCTGTTTTGTTTACGAGTCCGTCAATATTCTGATGCAGTATGCCTATGCGGTTATACACGAAAAAACTGCCGTTGGTCGTCATTTGTAGCCTTTGAAATACCGTTAGTAGGGGATGTCGTCATTATTGGGTTGACTGGAGTTTGAACGTCATAACAATTTATTGTTTGAGTACCTTGGTCATTGAAAAACTTTGCCTGATTGTGCCTATCGTTGAGATTATACATTTTTATGCGGTTTCTATATTGCTGATAGTTTGTAAAGTACGACAATCTGAGTATGTCTCTCAACAAATGACGACACAGGTAGAGTGCATAGTATTTCGTTACAGCTGTTATGAAATTAGTATAGGAAATGCTGTATCAAAAAGTAATTTCAAAAGGTTCTAGAGGCCGTTGCGCACAAACAGCTCTCTGAATTTATTCATACACACAATATTCTAAGCCAGTGACAGTCGGGCTTACGACCTGCGCACAGTACGACCATTGCCTTATTGAAGGTCACTGATGATATTAGGAGAGGAATGGAGGACACTAAGGTGACCATCCTTGCTCTCATAGATTTTTCAAACGCCTTTAACACAGTGGATCATGATATCCTCCTGTCCATATTATCCCACTTTCGAATCTCATCTTCAGCTTTGGACTGGTTTTCAAGTTATCTTCGTGGTCGCCAGCAACTAGTTCATCTTCTGAGTGGTGCAATCTGACTGCCGGCGTACCGCAAGGCGGATTTCTCTATCATATTTATGAAAACAGAAAATAATAACCTCCAATCTGTCCTGCTCGTACCATCTTTATGCCGATGACTTGCAGTTATACGTCCAGTGCGAGAGAAACGATCTGGCGGGCGCCATAAGTAAACTGAATGGCGACTTGGGTAGTATTTACGACTGGTCATTGTTTCAAAATACTACATATGCAGACCCTAGTCTTGCCCATCTTAGACTACGCAGACGTGTGTTACCTTGACGTGAACGAAGCTTACCTCAACAAGCTTGAGTGCCTACTGAACAACTGTATTCGATTTATCTTCGGGCTTCGGAAGTATGACCACATTTCTGAATACTTACAGGGAAAAGCTGGGTTGGCTAACCATCCGCGAGAGAAGGAAGTCTCGTATCCTCTCAACACTTTTTTCCATTCTTGACAATCCTTTCTCGCCGGGTTATTTAAGAGAACAATTTAACTTCTTACATGCAGCACATGACCGTGATCTACGTTCCTCCAGCAATTTGCGTCTGGACATTCCACCTCATCGCACTAATTTCTACAGCCATGCATTTGCAGTCCAGGCAGCGCGTCTCTGGAATGAAATTCCTGAGGATGTCCGAAAATCACAAAATCGCTTTAAAGAATTTCTTCACTACCTTCAAAAAGCTAGTGAAGAAATTCTTTATAGATAAAAGGCCTAACAATAAATAGTATCTGTGTTGATATAGTATATGTATCTATAGTATTTATGATAGGTATGTTATTTGTATCGTATTGTATTTATTGTGGGGTTATGGTATATCATATTTTATTTATTACCATATCTTGTATTATTAGTTAATTAAATATACTTGCTCTCTGTTCCGCTTTTGGCACTTACTCTTTCGCTTTACGCGTGGCCTACTGGTTGACTGGTAGATAAAGCCTTGATGGCTTTAAGTCCGCCAATTGTATTATTTTTAGTGCAATAAAGCTTTTAAATAAATAAAATAAAATTTCTTAAAATTTTATAGACTGTCGAGGAAAAAGTGTACCTACACTAAAAAAACTGTTTTCGAATATGTAATTGGAACATTACGCAATGAGTGTAGATAATAGTAGTTAATACAACTGTCATAAAAAAGGGGATATTAAACCATGTGTGTATGTTTATCATACGAGGCGTAATCGAGTATGATAATAGTTTGATACGAGTGTTTTAATACCTAATTATATGCAGTTGCATACACAAATTTATCTACACTTATTTTAATGTTAAACTATCATACCACTATAATTTTTTCAACTTTGCTGGAAGTAAGCTGCGAGTCAGTTATGTTGTATCTACGTCGAGGATATTAAGTGGCGGGAAATTCAATTCACCACTTTCACATTTATCTATTTATTTGTTTCAAATAATAAAAAAAACATTCACAAACACACATAACAACAATTAGAAAAAATATTCTGTTTAGCGGGAAAATAATTACACAGAAATATAAACAGAAAAATTTAAATTTTTAATTTTTAATTTAGTAATAGCATCTAGGTATACAGCCTACATTTCGCCGTGTCGCGGAGCCCGACAAAAAATAAAAAATAGAAGTATTGTGGTGGTGGTGATTTTCTCCATGGGAAATGTTCAATGCTCTTTTTAATTATACACCTCTGTCAATTGATTTCTACTATAGATTTTCCAGACTGCTAATTTGTTAAATTTAGTAGAACTCATTAAAGTAGCTAGCCACGTGTGATTTTAAAAGTTGTGCACCTATAAATAGACCATATCAATATATCTTAGAGTGGATAAGCTAAGTGCAGCTTGGTTAATGTACAAAGGTACTTACAAGTTTATCCAGGAGGTAAAGGAAACAAAGAAATTATATGTAACAATATCACGTTTATTGCAGTATTATTACAATTTTAAGGCACATCGCATCATAGAACACGCGCTCTCAGGCGACATATTTTTACTCGTTATATCCAGGCTCATTTAATTGGTTGTTTAGGATCCACGAATATTTGTCGAATACACTTTCACTTACACTTATAGTCTACGGTCACTTACTCTAATAGCCGCACCGATCAATGGGTCGTAAGGTTATGGTACACCTGCAGAACACATTGTTACATTATAATACAGTTGTAACCTACTTTTGCATAATATCCTGTTACATATATTAAGTTAATAAGATCTGTTATTTCCAAGAAGCTGTCCACGTTTCTGACACGCGTATCAACCAGTATACGCTTTACCGTTCGTTATGTTGTTTATCAGTGTCAGCTGACGCTATGCATCGCAGGCGATCTATCACATTCGCACTCTCTGCCAGACGCCGCCAAAATATACCACCAATGCGAGATACCTAGTTGATCCGAATAATATTGTTGAATAATAATTTGAATGGCCATATTACAAACGTTATTCTCTTAAAATGATAACAAACAGGCCCCATCACAACACACTTGCTAATTACCTCAAACAGAGCAAGATGACATGAAATGTATCCTAAGACGTGACAATAAAATGTTTTACTCGCTACAAAAAAAATTACAATGTTTATAAATCATATTCCTTATTTCACATGTAACTAATAATGAATGAAACGTTAATAATATATACATCCTCAAATAATTACTAGAAATTACCAATCTAAAGCAATTGTGCGACATAATAAGTTCAAAGTGTACGTTTAAGAAGCACTACAGATGCTATATTTTAAAAATTCAGGTAGAGGGTATACCAGAACACTTTTTGCGATAGTGGAGGATAGGATTTGCAGGCGTAATAAGTATTATTTTATACATGTATGTATATGCATAAGCATATTTACTCAATTTATTTTACTGCAGTGAATATATTATAGTGAAATTGACAATTGATAAGCACACACACACACATTACACAAATTACTAGACTCTATGCTGATAATTGGGTAGTTGCACCTCATTAATGGTATCGTAGTTTACCGTGCACCCTTCTTTGCGGGTCTTGGCAGAATATCAGTGTGTTGCTCTCCCAGGCAACACTGTGCTGAGCCATGACCTTTTTGAATTACTGCAGCATACACATGCGGCTTAAGTTAGTAATTAGTTAGTTAGTAGTCCGTCGTCAGAAATAAATTTCTTCTTTTGTGTTACTTATAAGTTGTATGTGTATGTATGGAGTGCCAAATAATTTTTTTCTATTCTATTCTAATAATAGAACTATTAAAAATGCTTTTCACGCATTCGATTCCAACATAATATCAGCGCCGCGTGCTGTGGTGATTATTCCATCACCACACCGGCTAAACACGTATTCACTTTCATCTCTGCCCCTTAAATATTTCTTATAATAACTAATTACCAAAATGAAACCATTATGTAGACCATTTCTTTTTTCTTGAGGCGATCAGTTAATTGTTTAGGGTCGTTTACAATTGTTTAGGAATAAAGGTGTAGGACCTGTCTCGTTAACAACGAGCCCGCGTTACGAGCTCTGACTTATAAAGGCTGGCCGCCCCACTATCGTGCCAGTTGTCGAACGCTCGCCACTGCGAACGCACGTATCGGGAACACTTCTGAAGTTTATCGATTCCATGAACAAGAAAAAATCGACATGTTATACAATTGTTATAATACTTGGTGTGAAGAAACCGTCGTCGCCGCCATGCCGTCCGTTGCGCCCCCCGCCCCAGCCCCAGCGTCGTCGCCGCCGTCGCCGCAAGAGATTCCGGCTGAAGAAGTTATTGCTGAGCTGCAGGAGCTGTGCCTGAGCCCGTGCACGTTATGGTCGATGGGCTATCCCGTGATGTTGAATAACGGCAAAGCCGCATTCTACGTCGATCCTCCGCCGCGACGTGTACCTTTGCTTACGACACAGCTCGACGTCAACGCGCCGGAATTCATACCAGGATGTCAAGCCGACAGTGGGCGAGGATCGTGGGAATCCTCTCCACGGTCGAATAGTGATGAAGAACCAGATATGGATGTAGTGGAACATTTGTGTAGCAGATGTGACAAAAAGTTCAAAATGACACGTGAAGGAGAGTACGTGACGAACGATGTGTGTTTCTACCACTGGGGCAAGGTTATCGGGGGACAATATTTTACATGTTGCAACGGCGCGTACGGGACGAGAGGCTGCACGTCGGGAAAGTACCACGTGTGGAGCGGGTACTTCGCGGGCATGAACGGCCCTCTTGATGGGTTCGTGCGGGCCCGCTCGGCCCGGGGCGGCGCGTATGCCATCGACACAGAAATGTGTTTCACGACCGCTGGCCTGGAGCTGGCCAGCGTCGTCGTGATTTCTGTGGATGGCAAAATTGTCTACAAAACGGCCGTTCAACCGAGTGCACCCCTAATAGACTGCAATACACGTTTCTCCGGTCTTCGGCAACGAGACATTGTGACTGCGCCGAAGACTCTGGAAGACATGCAGAAGGATTTGTTACTATTCGTCGGCGTCGACACGATCCTCATAGGGCACGCCCTCAATAACGACCTGAGGGCGCTGAAGCTGGTCCACACGCGGGTGGTGGACACGTGCCAGCTGTTCCCGCATCCGCGGGGGCTGCCGCTTCGGCGCGGGCTCAAGCAGCTCGCGTCGGAGCATCTGGGCCGCGCCGTGCAGTGCAGCTCGTCGGGGCACTCGCCCTATGAGGACGCTGTCGCCGCCCTGGACTTGGTCCTATTAAAAGTCACAATGCTGAGGGACGAGTGGACTTTAAGGAGCAGGGTTACATGGGGTTATACCATGTAACCTTGCTGTTTGAAGTGCTCAATGGGCATACTGCCTGCAACGACACTTTTAATTTTACGATTATTTCACATTTATCCTACCCAGAAAAACTGTTGTCTCAAATTTTAACAAGTAGTTTAATAGCTAGGACGAATATTGGATCCCACTCTCCTGCCTCCCGCATAGCAACAAAAATCGTCA
Source organism: Blastobasis lacticolella (assembly GCA_905147135.1). Taxonomy (NCBI): domain Eukaryota; kingdom Metazoa; phylum Arthropoda; class Insecta; order Lepidoptera; family Blastobasidae; genus Blastobasis; species Blastobasis lacticolella. The sequence goes on from LR990045.1 coordinate 18,006,006, forward strand.
CAAATTGACCTCTTTTCCAAATATTTTTGCAGTTACAAGAAGTTTATTTACGATTTATTGTAATTTAAGTTGCTTTTCTTAATATTGTATAATTTATGGTTTAAACCTTATTCATTTGTCTTTGTTTTCTGGTCACTGAACGCGAATGTTTTGTCACCAATATGGAACTCATATTAGAACAACCTATTTTGTGTATACTGTTTATAATGTAACAATGTGTTCTGCAGGTGTACCATAACCTTACGACCCATTGATCGGTGCGGCTATTAAAGTAAGTGACCGTAGACTATAAGTGTAAGTGAAAGTGTATCCGAAAAATATTCGTGGATCCTAAACAACCAATTAAATGAGCCTGGATATAACGAGTAATAACATGTCGCCTGAGAGCGCGTGCTCTGTGATGCGATGTGCCTTCGAATTGCAATAATACTGCAATAAACATGATATTGTTACATAAAATTTCTTTGTTTCCTTTACCTCCTGGATAAACTTGTAAGTACCTTTGTACATTAACCAAGCTGCACTTAGCTTATCCACTCTAAGATATATTGATATGGTCTATTTATAGGTGCACAACCTCTAAAATCACACGTGACTAGCTACTACTTTAATGAGTTCTACTAAATTTATCAAATTAGCAGTCTGGAATTGACAGAGGTATATAATTAACGATAGGTACAGCTGTAATGAAATTAGTATGGGATATACTGTATCGAAAAGTAATTTTTTAAAATTCTGTAGATTGGCGTGAAAAAAGTGTATCCTTAAACGACTGTTTTCGAATATGTAATTGAAACATTACGCTATTAGTGTAAATAAAGTATTTTGTATGTTATAAGAAGACTTTATTTCACTTTAAATTACAATTATTAACATTAAAAAAAAGTCTTACTCTAACACCATAAACCTTTATTCTAACTAAACTTAAGATAAAAAACTTGATCCAGGTCCCCCGAATTTGGAAAAGTCCCCAGAAGGCTGGCCGCGTTGCCCCGCTGAATAGCGAGGCTTAAACGCTGACCCAAAAAGAGGCCAGCCTTCTGGTTATTTGTAATTTGGACCAGGCGCTTAGATAACTCTCGAAATAAGGAATGTGCGCCTGGTCCCCACGACCAAAGAGTTTAAACGCCAAATGGCGCAAATATGTAATCGCCACTGAGACTAGCATTTTAGCGCCACTCGGCGTTCTCAGATGCGGCAGCACCCGTCGCAGCCTGACACGCGGTCACTGGAAGATGAGACGGCGCAAGGGTATCGATGCAAGTAGCAAGCATTCCATACCAGAGGCCGTCCCAGCTTCCACGGAGTGAGTGCCATTCCGTCGGGCCTCTTACCGTCATCGCAGAGTAACCCAATCGGTTCCAGCACCGCGGTTGCACCAGCGGTGGTAAAGGCCCGGCGGATGACTACGTTTAATTCCGCGCGACGAGGAATGCGACCAGCGCTTCTGTCGCAAGGCAATCCGTGGTGGCCGAGCTGGTCTAAAGGACGACCACAACGGCATTGATGAGGAGCGCTATAGGGTGCACCAAGACGAAGGGCCGTGGCAATCCTAAACGTGGCACGGTCAAGCAAAGTGCCGATGTTTTTAGAAGGCATTGCCTGTAGCCAGAGACCCGACTCCCACTCGCCAGCTGCTAGGAAGCGAGTACGCTCTGCAGAATTGGTTGATGCGCTCAAAAGGTTGTTTTGCACCAATCTGCAGAGCGGCTCGCCCCAAAGCCGCTGCGAGCAAGGATTAGCCGGAGGTCCGACTCCGGGCAAGCCAACTGTCCGTTCCGTTCCGTTCCAGGTACAACACCAGCCAGAAATGCTTCTGCAAGGGTGTATGTAGGTCATATCAGTAAGAACTAGGTATGATGTCGCCTACGTACGTGATTCCATCGTCTGTACTTGTATTTTGAGCAACCGAGTTCAGCGGGTGGCACGGGTATCACCCGAAGAACTGGTTTGCTCCGGATACCGTCGCGGACGTGGGAGTTGTTGGACTTAAGCGATACCACATCGCGTCCCCGGCTGATTTGCGCTACCTCCAGCCCGAGATCCCAGTGCGCACGTAGATGCGAGGGGACTGTAGGGCTTTCGCAGTCAGGATGGGAGCGACAGGAGTTAGATTAGAACCGACAAGAATTCATACATCGAGCCAGTGTGAGGGAGGATAGATAATATACTTGGTGTGTAAATATATAAAAGATGGATGCTATAGACTGCTGTGGTTGGTTCTGCTCCGGTTATGGTGTTCTGTTGGCTCTGCAGTGAGTGTTGTTCCGGGTTGATCCTGGTCATCTTCTGCGGATTTGTTTGCAGTGCAGGAGGTTTGTAGGCTCTCTGGCTCTGATTCGGAATCCGTTTCCGGTGATTTATATACTTTATCTGCTTCCCTTTTCATCAGGGTCCTGTTTCGTACTAATTCCTTCCAGGATTCCTTGGATCTCCTGGTATACTTGTCTATGTCCTGACCTAGCTAGTCCTCCCATGTAAAAATCGGCTGGCCGACTTTGCGTTTGTTTTCTCTGTATTCTCTGGCTGCGTGCAGTATGTGTGGTGTGTCGCGTCTTATTATGTGGCCGAAATACGATAGTCTACGGACTTTGATTATTTTTGTGATGGTTTTACCATCTAAGATTTGCCAAATTTTTTTGCTGGGTTTGTCTCTACAGAGATTTACATGCTCCCCAAAATGTGTCTCTCGTGCCTCCATAATTTGGAACGATTGACTTTTGTTTGGGATGCTACGTTCATTCCGTATGTCATGGTTGGACATAAGACCAATTTTATATATTAATCTGGCGATTTCCCACTCCAATCTGTGGTTCTTCACAAAAGGATTGACTATTTTGGAATTGGTGACTGCCCTGTGGCACCTATGTTTAATGCAGCTCCGCCTGTCGTGAAAGGCTGTAACGTACGTGCCTAGATATTTTATCTCGCTCGTGGGTTGGATTATCGCACCTCCTAGATATACGCTGCTGAGGTTGCTAGTTGCCGGATTGATTGGATCTCGGATGATCAATTTGGTTTTAGACTCATTTATGACAAGTCCAACACTCTCTAGAAGTTTTTTCATTTTAGATATGGTCCTGTCCAATTTGGTTATGTCAGTTCCAATAAGAAGCACGTCATCGGCAAAAGATAAGATGAGCGGAGGCGTGATTTTAAGATCCTGGTCTAGGCTGACCTCTTCGTCTTCCTCTTCAAGTGTCCGCAGTAGCTCGTCCATGACTATTGTGAATAGTCCAGGCTGGAACTGTCCCGTTTTTCATGCTATTTATGATTTCTATTATGGTTTTTTCATCGGGATACTCTGTCTCAGGTATTGGGTTATGTTCTGGGACAGTGTCGATTGTTGGACCTTTCATTTTGTTTAGTTCGTTAATCCAATTGGACATGGGGATATAATATTTACTTTGACCTCGGTTTGTTATTTTTTTGTGTTTCTTGAGGTATTTGTACGTAATTTTCATTTGTGTTGCTCTATGTTGCTTACTTAGGTTCCTAAAGAACTGCCTGCAGTCTTTCATATCTTGTTGTTCGATGACTTTTCTATAAGTAGTTTGCGCCTTTTTCAGTTGGTTTGTACGATCAGGGTTGCTCGGTTCAAACTTACACAAAAAACGCGCTTTCTGTAAGTCGGCTAATGCGACCCGCATCTGTCGGGATCTTACTTTTGTTATTTGGAGTGTTTCTTGGGCTGATTGTTTAAGTATGTTATTTAGTAATTGCCACTTGCCGGATATATCTTCGTTTGTGTTTGCATGTTTGAATAAGGTTTCTAGTTTTTCACTTACGTTGTTTTGGAACTTCTCTCTTATATTTTTCTATTGGAGCATGCTACAGTCAAACCATTTATAGTCATAGGGGGAGGTATTTTAACTGTTTAAATTTTTTGTTATTTTGCACGTTGTTATTGGTGGTTGTTGCTGGTCGGCGGGTATATAAACGCTTCCCCATAATAGCTTACTTACTTATTTTAGAGATCCATTCACCTTTAATCGCATATGGTTTAATCGTGTTGGTACGACGCGACATCATGTGGTCAATTTGTGAACACCTGTTTCCAACTTTACATGTTACCTTTGCTGATAGGCGTCCCCAGGTACTGTTTATACACAGATTGTGTTGCTGTACAAACAAAAGCAATAGGTCCCCGTTTCGATTGGATTTCAGGTGGTATAAATTTGGACCGGCCGGTTTTTGGGCTAGAAGTTTTAAATCTTCTTTTCCGATGTATGCGTTAAAGTCGCCCAGAATAAGTAATTGAGTACGTTTTGGCGACTGCGTAATAAAGGCACCCATTTTTGCTAGGGGATTTGTTGCTGTCGATGGTAGGTGATTAGTTATAATGAGTAGTTCTATTGGGTGTAGATGGCCCTGTATGCTAATGTTGATTCGTACAGCTAGGCTATTATTGTCCACGTGATGGATTCTGACTATTTCATGTGCTACTCGGTTGCTAATGAGCAGGGCTACACCTCTTCTTTCTTTCGAGATGGTTCCCCCCCCCCACCCAAATCCAGTTATAGTTGGCCGATTTGTAATCACCTTTTGGTAGATGTGTCTCTTGAAGGCCCGCTATTGTTATTGTCGCCGCGTGAGTTCACCATCGATAATACGTTTGTCGGGTGATTTGGAACATCCACGTACATTTCAGGTGGCTAAACGTAGGTTAGAGCATGGTAGTGACTCTTTTGCTTGCTCTGGTGACGGTCTTAGGAGCCGTCGTTCCGTAGAGTCGGCTTGACATTCTTCGGTTGGGGGTTCGCTTACCGATTGCAGCGTTTTGCATGATGGATGGATGATCCATCCAGGATTCATTTTCGTTGGTATTGTTAATGCCTTGTAAGACTTCGTGTGAAGACATAACTATGCTATCGTAGTGATTATTTAGGAACCGTAGATCAATATTAGTCAAGACTTGTTCATTTGCCGGTGTATAGACCTGCGGGGTAGTATAATTCAGGTGAACGTGCACGTTAACCAAGTAGTACTCGCAGGCCGCTATAATTATGTCTTCGCCACCCCAAAAGCCATCCATGAACTGCGATCGTATGTACTGATCTATTTTTCCGTCGATGGATTGCTGCTGCTGTCCGTTGGCATCTTTTATATAAATAAATAAATAAAAATCGTTTATTACATCTATCTCACACATGGCACAGTACAGTAGGTCATAATACAGCTTACAAGAAACTTCGTTACCTGTGCCATAAGGAGATGTGCAACGGGGCCACACTCAGCATAAGCCACGGCTGACGCCATGGCGCTGGTTTTCAGTGTGCCCCTCAGTGAAGCACGGACGTAAGTGATTTCACATGCCAGTAATATATAAAAATAAAAACAATAATAGTTATCTACAAAATACTATAGGTACATAATATAAATAAATAAATTCTAAATAAATGAATTGTAATTTGTATAGTGGTGAGTCCGTCTACGTATTGCGGAGTGTGTAAAATTATACGACCAGTTTAAAAAGACACGAACGTCGCGCGTCGGTTCGGAACAAAGCCATCTAACCACATCCGTGTACCTACCTACATTTTTTCCCGGTCGCCATGCATTCATATCACGTTCTCATTAAAAATTGATAATTGCAATAAATTAAAATTATAAAACAAATTATATGATTCAACATTAATTAAATTCTATTCTAACATTATATTCTATCGACACTACATTCAATGGCAATTAAATTTACGTGTAAGGTCGAGATGATTATAACCGACCTACCTACAAGTCACAGCAAAAAAAGTGGTAATATTTTAATGTTGTAATAAGCGAAGACCGTCACGTTGTCCGTCTGCAGCCTTTAGGGTGAGTGATATTTCTTTGTTAAATGTTATGTTCCTATGGAACCTCCTTTAAACAGGATGTTCACAGTAGGTTCAATTTGTGTACCTACCTAATTGAAGATTTTTGGACGTCCAGTAAATAAGACTTATAGGCTTTCCTAAATGTGTGGATTGTCTGCAGACGGCGGATCGGCGGAGGCAGGTCGTTCCATATTTTTGTCGCTGCGTATTTAAAGCTGCCCCCGAAGGCAGAAGACCGATGAGGCGGCAGTATTAGTTTGTAGCTGGATGCACGAGTACGGTTCTGCACATCACTGCTCCACATCAACTTTTTGGCAAGATACATCGGTACATCGGTATGCACGACGTTGAACAACAGACAAGCCAGGTGAAGTCTCCTGCGCGATTCCATTTTCAGCATATTGCCTTGGTTAATAAAAGGAGTGACATGCGTGCGGGGCGGTATGGGGTGTCGCGCGCATGCATTTTGATCTCGCTGTATTAATTGTTGAGTGCGAGCTAGTAGGCGTGGACCATAAACAACGTCCATGTAGTTAAATTTGGACAGTATAAGTGAGTCACAGAGCCTCACCCGGATGTTTGTTTTTATAAAAGGTCTAATCTTATATAAAACTTTAAGTCTGTAGAAGCAGTTCTTTACCGTTTGGACTATATGACTTTCAAACCGCAATTCTTCATCATTTTGAGAGCACATTCAAAAATAGCACAATTTATGATGGTAGGCTCTAAAAGTAAACGGCAGGATTCATAAAAATGGGACCAATTAAACTGTTCATACGGGACAATATTATAAAATAGCATGTGACACCAGACTTGAATACCATAGTTACCACAATTACAAACCTTATACTTTGTTTTGTTGATCTCTTACACGATGTGATCACAATGAGGGGAACCTCACATTCTTTTCTCTTCCTTGTAGGCATGAGCCATATGAGAACAACATTATTTGCTCTCTGTTTTATTGTAGTGGGACTCGTACACATCAAATAAGAGAGGAATCAGACATCCAGTGGTAACCAGTTGTTTGTTGGTAAGACTCACCTTCCATAGGAACGACTTTACCTTGATGTGATTATCATATTCAGATTTCATCTCCGAATGTGGGCGTCGTGTTGGATCCCACTTCTGATATCGGCGCCCTAGAGTCTAGATAGCCGACATTATAACTGGATCTATCATAATCATTTTAACATCAGGCCCGACTTTTCCATCGCTGCGCATGAGGGTCCGACGTCCACTACGACACAAACTTACAACGACGTTAGTTTAAAGGCTAAGGTATTGGTATTCGTGACTTATATAGAAATTCCTCGTGGGTGCTTGTTTTCTGGTGTTAATCAAAACCAAAACATCACAGCGCACAATAATGCGTGCGCGCGTTGTCATTGTTAACTAATCACCGACCACAAAGCAAAACATGGACCAGCCAAAGAGTATATATCCGATAGATATCTTATCTAGACCAATCACTCGTTGCGCCGTCATATTTATATCCTGTTTTCACTCCATTGTAAACGTGCAAAGTTCTAACACTTACTCCCACCGCTGCAGTCTTGTTTAGCCAGGGTCTACAGCGCCTCGAAAGAGCTACTGAATTTCGGAACTTTTCGGCTATGATCGGCCAGCTTCGCAGAGTTCGCAACATCACAGTACTGCGCCGATTTATAGAGTAGTAGAGACAGCAACACAGCAACACAACAACAACAAAAAATAAGCACCCAGATTCAGATCAGTGTTTATTAAAATAATATGTTTTGAGTAGACCCTTCCCTCATAAAGCTACTTCTTTTAAGAACTAGTCTTTTAGCGAATCACTCATTTTTAAAACTAGTCTTGCGAATTGGCCTTTTTATGAATTAGGTATGTATCGACTAAACCCGCGTGCCGAACGTAGCTAACTAGTTCCGATCGACAATAGCAATAGACCCGCTACGAAGCGATAGGCCTCAAAATGCATTTTTTTTCTCTACTCTTGGAAGATTCTTCTCATAGACATATTTTCTAAAATTCGTTTCTTAATGGACATAATTCGTTCCAGGGCCGGAATTGTACAGGAATAGCGGTAACAGAAGACGGCATCGCAGCGGTCAATTGGCGGACGCGCACTATCACAGAGGTATTTATTACGCTCCCCTATCGCTACTTACTCAATTGAACTCTATACCTGTATCGGTAAGATGTATAATCCTCTATCGCGTGAGTAACTCGTTTGACACCCGTTACGCGAGGGCGACCCGTGGATAGTACGCGGTACGAAGTCTACTGTGTTTTTTTCTGGTAGTAAATTGCTAAAGTACTTGACTGCCTATATTGTACCGATACAGGCAGCCAAGATGGAATGGGCTCGATGTGGTGGAAAACAAACACATTTGTGTTTTAGTAGAGTGGACTTGAACACTCGACTGAAATCAACATTGAGAATGACATTTACCCATTGCTAAAAAATCTAAATTTTCGAACAGTGTCTCTTGCAGTTCTCTATGATGATCAGCCCTAATAGACTTAAAAACAGAACAAAAAGCCAGTGAGATAGTTAGAAAAGACAGTTTATAGGACAGGAGGTATTTAATGGAAATAAATATCATTTTGACTAGACCCTATAATAAATATACGAATTAAATAAAAGAGCCGACTAGTCTACTGTTTTTATAGAGTGAGACTAGTGGCCGACTAAAAATATGGCCAAATAGTTGGATTTCACAACGATAGCATTTCTCTACAAAAATATTCAATGAACAAAATAATATGTATTTGCAAAAATAAAATTAATGTTCACAAGGTCATACTGTAAGCGTGATGAATCATAGGTACCTAAATTACTCTCATGAGCGATGATTACCAATTAGCTAATTTTAGGTAGTTTATTTATTTTCTACGTATCAGCAAATCGGGCTCAGTAAGTACCTGTAGAAACAATGATACATTTTTTAAATAATGGGTCGGTACAAAAAGTAAAAGTATCCCCATGCCAGAAACATATGATAGAAATCAAAATAATACTAAGGTATTTCTACCACAATGTCCACAATGAGCTTCTAGAAAGGGTTTTACTCCACGCTTTTTTGTTACGTAAAGTAGAAAAATATAAAGGACGAACAAATGAAAAATAGATAAATTCTCTTTCATTGGGTGGTCGATCGATATTATTCTTATCTGTTCCTTTTTAAACTATAGGCATCCCTATTTAATTTACACAAAAGCACTCCTACCTAGGAAATATAATACAAACTGCAGGCTTATCTTATCACTACCTTCTTTCACCGCACAGGTACCCAAATATAAACAAATATCCCAGGCCCGAATGATAATGCGTGGTATTTTATTTTCACAATTGCTAGCAACGAGTTTCTCACCTGCGCCGTACCGTATGTGTGTATTACGCTCGGTGTTATTGACAAAGAATACAGTTTATTGAAACTGGGCAGCGACTCTTCGAGTCGTAACGTTGTGCGCGGGGCTGGCTCGCGGCGCGGCGGCGTAGGGTTGAGGAGCGCGGGCGCGAGCTCTGACATCGTTTCGAAGGTTATCTTCGGTGTCAGCGACCAGCGAGGCGCGGGCGGCGCGCCCACATGCGCTTCTGTATACAAACATAGCGTCGCACACGCGACCGCGACGCCGAGCCGGCGCGGCCCACCATCAGATCGATAGCGCCGTGCAGACGCCATTCGCACAGAGTACCTTCTCAGCATAGACGTATCCATACTCCGTTACTAAACTCATATGAACATGAATGCAAAACTGTGTTTTTATCAATAATTTCACAGAAAAATGGGCCGTAAGTGACATCGGTCACTCATCAACATTATAAATATAGAATTAAGATATGTTATTTCCAAGAAGCTGTCCACGTTTCTGACACGCGTATCGACCAGTATACGCTTAACCGTTCGTTATGTTGTTTGTCAGTGTCAGCTGACGCTATGCATCGCAGGCGATCTATCACATTCGCACTCTCTGCCAGACGCCGCCAAAATATACCACCAATGCGAGATACCTAGTTGATCCGAATAATATTGTTGAATAATAATTTGAATGGCCATATTACACACGTTATTCTCTTAAAATGATAACAAACAGGCCCCATCACAACACACTTGCTAATTACCTCAAACAGTGCAAGATGACATGAAATGTATCCTAAGACGTGACAATAAAATGTTTTACTCGCCACAAAAAAAATTACAATGTTTATAAATCATATTCCTTATTTCACATGTAACTATTAATGAATGAAACGTTAATAATATATAGATCCTTAAATAATTACTAGAAATTACCAATCTAAAACAATTGTGCGACATAATAATAGAACTAATAAAAATGCTTTTCACGCATTCGATTCCAACATAATATCAGCGCCGCGCGCTGTGGTGATTATTCCATCACCACACCGGCTAAACACGTATTTACTTTCATCTCTGCCCCTTAAATATTTCTTATAATAACTAATTACCAAAATGAAACCATTATGTATACCATTTCTTTTTTCTTGAGGCGATCAGTTAATTGATTAGGGTCGTTTACAATTGTTTAGGAATAAATGTGTAGGACCTGTCTCGTTAACAACGAGCCCGCGTTACGAGCTCTGACTTATAAAGGCTGGCCGCCCCACTATCGTGCCAGTTGTCGAACGCTCGCCGCTGCGAACGCACGTATCGGGAACACTTCTGAAGTTTATCGACTCCATGAACAAGAAAAAATCGACATGTTATACAATTGTTATAATACTTGGTGTGAAGAAACCGTCGTCGCCGCCATGCCGTCCGCTGCGCCCCCCGCCCCAGCCCCAGCGTCGTCGCCGCCGTCGCCGCAAGAGATTCCGGCTGAAGAAGTTATTGCTGAGCTGCAGGAGCTGTGCCTGAGCCCGTGCACGTTATGGTCGATGGGCTATCCCGTGATGTTGAATAACGTCAAAGCCGCATTCTACGTCGATCCTCCGCCGCGACGTGTACCTTTACTTACGACACAGCTCGACGTCAACGCGCCGGAATTCATACCAGGATGTCAAGCCGACAGTGGGCGAGGATCGTGGGAATCCTCTCCACGGTCGAATAGTGATGAAGAACCAGATATGGATGTAGTGGAACATTTGTGTAGCAGATGTGACAAAAAGTTCAAAATGACACGTGAAGGAGAGTACGTGACGAACGATGTGTGTTTCTACCACTGGGGCAAGGTTATCGGGGGACAATATTTTACATGTTGCAACGGCGCGTACGGGACGAGAGGCTGCACGTCGGGAAAGTACCACGTGTGGAGCGGGTACTTCGCGGGCATGAACGGCCCTCTTGATGGGTTCGTGCGGGCCCGCTCGGCCCGGGGCGGCGCGTATGCCATCGACACAGAAATGTGTTTCACGACCGCTGGCCTGGAGCTGGCCAGCGTCGTCGTGATTTCTGTGGATGGCAAAATTGTCTACAAAACGGCCGTTCAACCGAGTGCACCCCTAATAGACTGCAATACACGTTTCTCCGGTCTTCGGCAACGAGACATTGTGACTGCGCCGAAGACTCTGGAAGACGTGCAGAAGGATTTGTTACTATTCGTCGGCGTCGACACGATCCTCATAGGGCACGCCCTCAATAACGACCTGAGGGCGCTGAAGCTGGTCCACACGCGGGTGGTGGACACGTGCCAGCTGTTCCCGCATCCGCGGGGGCTGCCGCTTCGGCGCGGGCTCAAGCAGCTCGCGTCGGAGCACCTGGGCCGCGCCGTGCAGTGCAGCTCGTCGGGGCACTCGCCCTATGAGGACGCTGTCGCCGCCCTGGACTTGGTCCTAATAAAAGTCACAATGCTGAGGGACGAGTGGACTTTAAGGAGCAGGGTTACATGGGGTTATACCATGTAACCTTGCTGTTTGAAGTGCTCAATGGGCATACTGCCTGCAACGACACTTTTAATTTTACGATTATTTCACATTTATCCTACCCAGAAAAACTGTTGTCTCAAATTTTAACAAGTAGTTTAATAGCTAGGACGAATATTGGATCCCACTCTCCTGCCTCCCGCATAGCAACAAAAATCGTCACAAATTGACCTCTTTTCCAAATATTTTTGCAGTTACAAGAAGTTTATTTACGATTTATTGTAATTTAAGTTGCTTTTCTTAATATTGTATAATTTATGGTTTAAACCTTATTCATTTGTCTTTGTTTTCTGGTCACTGAACGCGAATGTTTTGTCACCAATATGGAACTCATATTAGAACAACCTATTTTGTGTATACTGTTTATAATGTAACAATGTGTTCTGCAGGTGTACCATAACCTTACGACCCATTGATCGGTGCGGCTATTAAAGTAAGTGACCGTAGACTATAAGTGTAAGTGAAAGTGTATCCGAAAAATATTCGTGGATCCTAAACAACCAATTAAATGAGCCTGGATATAACGAGTAATAACATGTCGCCTGAGAGCGCGTGCTCTGTGATGCGATGTGCCTTCGAATTGCAATAATACTGCAATAAACATGATATTGTTACATAAAATTTCTTTGTTTCCTTTACCTCCTGGATAAACTTGTAAGTACCTTTGTACATTAACCAAGCTGCACTTAGCTTATCCACTCTAAGATATATTGATATGGTCTATTTATAGGTGCACAACCTCTAAAATCACACGTGACTAGCTACTACTTTAATGAGTTCTACTAAATTTATCAAATTAGCAGTCTGGAATTGACAGAGGTATATAATTAACGATAGGTACAGCTGTAATGAAATTAGTATGGGATATACTGTATCGAAAAGTAATTTTTTAAAATTCTGTAGATTGGCGTGTGATTGGGATCAGAATGCAAACTTCACAAAATGGTTATTGACACTTTATTCTCGCAATCACATTCGTGCATTACAAGTTAAATAAAACAATATGAAAACCGTGGACCGTCGCGTGAGACGTCCAGCTCGGGAGAGCGCGTTGCAAGCAGAGGCGAATCGTGTGTGTTCGGGAGCCATCGGCGGCCCGATGCAGTGGCGTACCGAAGACCCACGGAAGGGCCCGAACAGCCTCCCCCGCGTGAAAGCCCCGCTTTCACAACTGATGATGCTGGTCATCCTTCGGAAGAGGTAACGGGCATAGCTGCGTCAGTGGACGCTGGTAGGAGCCGGTTCTCGTTGCAATCTCTGCGACGCGTGTTACACCGTCTGTTCCCGGAAAAAGCCGTGACACTCTGCCCAACGGCCAGTCCATAGGTGCACTATGATCGTCTCGTAGTAGCACCAAATCTCCTACTTGTAGATTAGATCGATTGATCTTCCATTTATTACGCTGCTGCATCTCACAGACGTATTCTCTCTTCCAACGAGACCAAAAATGTTGCCGCGCTTGTTCAAGTCGCGCGAATCTGTGCAACCTTGAAGTATTAGCTTCCTCAACTGCTGGCATTGGCGGCGAGAGCAGTGGCCGCCCAATCAGGAAGTGCCCTGGGGATAGAGGGGAAAAATCCTGAGGAGAGGAGGATAGGCAAGAAATGGGGCGGCTATTTAAGATAGCCTCCACCTGTGTAAACAGTGTTGAAAGTTCTTCAAAGGTGACATTTAAATTGCCCAATACTCGCTTCAAATGGTATTTAGCCGATTTTACACCCGCCTCTGAGATGCCGTTGAAGTGCGGTCCATACGGAGGAAAGAAATGAAATTTTATGCCTTCATTAGCTGCGTACTGCTTGACAGCGTCGTGAGTGTGACTACAACGTAGAAATCGTTAAAGATCTCTGGCTGCACCAACGAAATTCCTGCCATTATCGCAGAAAACCTCGTCCGGTTTACCTCTGCGAGCTATAAACCGATGAAGTGTAGCTATAAATGCTTCTTTAGTTAAGTCGCTAACAGCTTCAAGATGCACGCACTTATATCTAAAACAGACAAATATGCATAGATACGACTTGGAAGTTTTAGCGCCACGACCCTTCCTATTAATCGTCACGAAAGGCCCTGCGAAATCGCATCCTACAGAGAGAAACGGATAATCAGGCATGATTCGCTGTGCCGGTAGTTGGCCCATGATAGGGTTTGAAGTTTGTGCACGAATTCGAACACACCGTACACAGTTTCTGACTGTACGTCTAGCTAAAAGCCTACCGTTTATCACCCACGCTTGTTCCCTGACAAGAGAGTGTAGTAGCTGTGGACCTGCGTGCATTCCACGTAAATGTTGATCTAGAAAAATTAGTTCTGTTAGGCGGTGCTTATGTGAAAGCACAGCGGGGTGTTTTTTGTTGTAGTGATAGTCTGAGTTATTTAGTCTACCACCCACCCTTATGACACCATCGTCCATGAAAGGCGATAAAGATAAAATGTTTGATTTTGGGCTAAGAGGTTTCCCTTTAGCCAGTAAGTCATATTCCTTGGGAAATAACTGTTTCTGTGCTAATTGACATAACAACAGAAATGATGATTGAACCTCTACAGCATCTATCATTGTATCCGTAGTTTCAGTTTCAGGTTTGCGACAATTACAGATGAAACGTCGTACGTAAGCGAAAACTCGAGTAAGTTTCCTAAGTGAGGAAAATCTATTGAAATCTATGATTGATTCTACAGTTTCAGCAGCATTTGATTTCACTTCTACATCGGAGTGAGAGAGGTCCAACTTGTGGTGAGAGACTGGCCAATGAGTTTCAGGTAACGTTAAAAATGGAGGGCCAGACCACCAAAGCAATGAGCTTTCGATTTGACTTGGAGCAATCCCCCGGGAAATCAAATCTGCGGGATTCAGCGAAGTGTTGACGTAGCGCCATGACGATACGTCAGTGAGGTCTAGGATTTCAACTACTCTGTTGGCTACGAATACTTTCAGCTTACGAGGGCTGCAATTAAGCCAGCTTAGTACTACTTGTGAATCGCACCAACATACTATACGATCAATCTTGCATCTAATAGATGTAGCTACAGAATTAACCAACTGTGCGGCCAGTAGAGCCCCGCTGAGCTCGAGGCGAGGGATCGTCGCTGGTTTGATTGGCGCTACTTTTGACTTCGCGCAGAGAAGCCTGACATTGCTGGAGCCTGTGCAGTCAGTGGACTTGAGATAGACACAGGCACCGTATGCGAGCTGTGATGCATCGCTGAATGTGTGGAGTTCCAGGTAAGTAGGCAACTCTAGTGAGGCGTGACGAGGCACTGAAATAGTAAGTAATTTATTTAATTCATTGATAAAATGAATCCACTCATTTTGAGTGTCGTAAGGAACTATGTCGTCCCAGTCTAATTTGTTGATCCATAACTGTTGTATCAAAATTTTAGGTATAATCGTGCATGGACTGAGCAGGCCAAGAGGATCGAATATACCAAAGGAAGTGGATAGAATCGATCGTTTGGTTATGTTGTCTTGGTTGACAGTAAATGGTTTCACTAGGAAGTGTAAGTTATCAGATGTCGGCGTCCAACCGACTCCTAGTGTGTTAGATGAGTCACTGAGAGTTAACTCGCCCAGCAAGTCAATGTCCGCGTCTTGTAATATTGTAGGACAGTTTGAGCGATACTTCCTAAGGTTGAGACAGGCTGATGCCAGAGTAGTAGAGACTGATTGTTGAATCTGTCGTAGTTCTTCAACAGTATCAGCTCCTGTTATCATGTCATCGACATAAAAATCATTTTGGATAACCGTTTTTGTTATCGAGTCACCACAATCCTCCCCCAATTGCCAAAGACACCTGGTACTCAAGAAAGTAGAGCTCGCGAAACCGTAGGTAACGGTATTTAAGCTATAAGTTTGTAGCGGTTGTGATTCGCGTTCTCTCCATAATATTAGCTGTAGGTTGCGGTCTGAAGGGTGTAACTCAATGTTCCTAAAGAACTTTTCGACATCTCCCGTTAAGACGTAACGGTGAGTACGAAACCGTAACAAAATGGAGAAAAGCGAATTCTGTATACTTGGTCCTACCATCTGAATATCGTTTATTGATACCCCAGAGGAGGTACGGGCAGAGCCGTCAAACACAACGCGTAATTTTGTGGACTCGCTACTTTCTTTGAATACTGCATGGTGACATAAATAATAGTTTGGTATAGTTTTCTTTGTGAACTCAGATAAGTGACCTAAGTTTGCATACTCACGAATGAATTCAACGTAGGCTTCTTTAAGAAGTGGTTGCCTTCGAAACCTTTTTTCTAGATTGAGAAAGCGTTTTTTAGCCGCTACGTAAGAGTCGCCTAGTTTGGAGGGAGAAGTATGTAATGGTAACTTGACAGAAAACCTGCCAGAGGGAAGACGAGAGGTGTGAGTTTTGAAATGATCCTCAGAAGCTCTCTCGCTGTCGTTGTATAACAACAGTTGTTTGGGTTTGGGTTCCTCGAGTTCCCAGAACCTTGATATTTGTTTGTTTAGATCATCAAAGGAGTTTGTCTCCAGGTAGTTACAGTGAATGTTATTAGTTGAGCATGGTAAAAAAATAGGACCCGAAAGCAACCACCCCAGTTTAGAACTAATTAACTTTGGCATATTACGGCCTAACGAATGTTGCTTGCACCCGATAAGGTTCCAAAAATTATCGGCACCTATGATGATATCTACAGGCGCGGGTTTATGGTAGCTCGAGTCAGCCAATTGGAATTGTGTGGGTATCTTCAAATCGTCAGGATTTAGTGTAATTTTAGGAAGATTCCCCGTAAGTTTGTCCATCACTAGACAAGTTAAAGTTGTGTTGTAACTGTCGTGTTGTGATCTAATATTGACGTCGCAGCGACGATTGATACTATCGCATGCGTTGTCTCCGATCCCTATTATGTTAATTGTGTTTATTGGTTGAGTTTTCAGATTCAACATGTTTACGAGGGATTGTGTGATAAGGGAAGATTGGCTTCCGTTGTCTAATAAAACTCGCACGCGCTCATGCTTATTGTTGTAAGGGTTAGTGACTGTAATGACAGCTGTGGACAATAAGACGTGCGAATATGCTACGTATGACGACAAGGCATCAGTTTGTGCGTCTCCTGTAGGAGGCGAGGAATCAGAGGACTGGTGCATGTCTTTATGTAACATGGTATTGTGAGTTCGTCTTTTACAGACTTTGCAGGGACCACCTTTACAGTGGTTCGCCGAGTGACCGCCGCTGAAGCAGTTGAGGCACAGTTTTAGCTGTATAATTTGAAGTCGGCGGTCATCAACAGATTTGGACTTAAAAGTTTGACATCCAAATATTTTATGAGGACCCTGGCATACTGGACATTGGCTAGTAGTGGGATTGTTTTGGCTTACACCTGAAAAAGCCTTATTTGTCGTCTTTTTAGGCTGTGTTCCTTTTCTGGTAAAACGTTTCTAAAACATCAGCCCTGTTAGACAAAAATGTAAAGAAATCCTCTAATGATGGACCGTTGGTAACGCGAGGTTGACCAAGTTCTGCCGCCGGGAACCGCGAGGCTGGTTGGACAGTCTCGGGAGCCGATTGGCAGCCCGTGACGGTTTCGTGCAGTTGAGTTCTATATTCTTCCCACTTAAAAGTGGTTTGCGAGTCTAGTTTTGCACTAATTACGTGTATGAGTAAAGTGTCCCACTTGTCTGTTGGTTCACCTAACGAGTTGAGAGCACGTAAGTTTTTTCTAGTGTTATCAATAAGAAAACGAAGGGATTTATCAGAATTATTGCTGAGTTCGACATTAAGTAGTGAGTTTAAGTGTTTTTGTATTAATGTGTGTTTGTTGTCGTAGCGGTTGCATAAGAGCTGCCAGGCAGTCTCATAGTTGAGTTCAGTTACTTCTAAATTACTGAGTATCCTAGCAGCCTCGCCCTCAAGATAAGAGAGTAAGTAGTTAAATTTACTAGCACCGCTCAGTCGATCTCGGTTATGTATGAGATTGACGTACATATCTTTAAACTCCAACCATTTTTGGTAGGAACCGTCGAACCTTTGAATCTGGATCACTGGCAGCTTAACTTCCAACCCGTGATCGCAACAGTTACGCAATCCGCCGCTCCCGCTATTTGAGACAGAACGCGTAGCAAATTCTTCTGGTTCAGGTTTGTGACGCTCTATTGCATCTTGAGCCGTCGCGATGCACAAGAGAAGCTCTTGTTCTATAGAATCCCGATTCGCGAACTCAACTTCGTTATCAGATAAGCTTAACAATTCAATTTGCGTTTGGATATTGTCAAACTCACACAAAAGCGATTGAAATTTGTTCAATTTCAAATTTAATTCTTTAAACTGTATAGAACTCAACGCAGCAGCTTGCATAATAATATCTAAATCGTTTTTAAATTTAGTAATGCGAGCCTTTATTGAAGCTCGTTTAATGATAAGGTTTTTTAAAGTGGTTTCGTCAGTCATCTTGTGGTCTTATTTACCAACGACGACTTGTATACCTAGCAAAGTTTTTATAAATAGGTAGGTGTAGGTACCTATCTGAAATTTATGCTTGAGTACATAAATAATAATGTTAGTACGCTTAAAACGGCTTGACGTAAACAATACGCAGTAATGAGGCCTCTGAGTAGATCGTAACGCAATGTTTACGCGCGGTAAGTAACAAAATAATGTAAATTCGCTCACGGAACCGTAGGTATGTATGAATGCACTTCAAGGACAAGCAGAGGACGCGCCCGGAGGACGCGAGCCGGCCGGCACGGCACCGCGCGCAGGCGCCGCTGCCAGTCAGTCACAGGTACTCGCGCTGCGCACGAGTTCGATGACCTCGTAGGTACCCTGGAAGCGTTCGGCCAAAGCGGGCTTGAATACCTATTTGACACGAGTATGAACAATTAGGAAGCCCAGCAAAAAGCAGTTAGATAGTGATCATAGGCTGATAGTTGGTTATAGTGATAGCAGTTGATAGCTGTACCTATTTGTAGGCAGTTTGCAACCGTAATAACAAAAGAATAACAATAGGTTTCGTAGGTATGCCGACAAAGCGGAAGACGAATGTTGTTTTCGTATGGTTCTTATTACAATAAGAACGTAAGTAAGTACCTATTAGTCTTATAGCCCTGATAAGACAGTAAAATAGAACATATAAGTATATGCTCACAGCTCACAGCGTGTGTTCGTAAGTAGTGAATAGGCACAAATACTCAGTAAACTGTACTAGGAACTGTTGAGGGTGAGAAATGGTAGGTACTCGTAGGTAGGGATTGTATTACGAGGTTGCCTACATAAGTAATACAATACAACGTAATTACTTAGTTAAGCAGTTCGTTTGCGCTGATGGCAAACGGCGAATATGTACGATAGATATACTTGTATGAACGATAGGTATGTATACCTAACCTAAGGGACATAGGCCACAGCTTAGGCAGTGAGTGTAAGTAATATCTATAAAAAATAGCATACATAAGCGCTGTAAAGAGTGAATAGGTACCTAGATACGAGGATACTAGGCACTGTAATGCACAGGTTAGGCTGGAAACAGGTATGTAAAGGAAGTTAGGTTTGTTTGTGAAAAGGTAAGGACAGTGCACTTAACTAAAGCATAATCTGTGTCGCCCCAGGTGCCGC
Source organism: Blastobasis lacticolella (assembly GCA_905147135.1). Classification (NCBI taxonomy): domain Eukaryota; kingdom Metazoa; phylum Arthropoda; class Insecta; order Lepidoptera; family Blastobasidae; genus Blastobasis; species Blastobasis lacticolella. The sequence continues at coordinate 18,025,253 of LR990045.1, forward strand.
CAAGCGTTTTGTAAATTAATATGGCACGCCGTCCGTGATGCAGTGCAGTAGGCAGTGGGCAGATGAGTAGGTTCTTCGCCGGACCCGTCGTTGACTCGCTGTGTTCGGTATTGGGCAAATAGCTGGATCTCTTGTGTTGAGCCCCGGATTATGGACACCGCCGGGATGTAGGCAGGCTCCACGTCGTTTTCTTAATAATGGCAACGAGTTCTGGATGCGTCAGTGGACGATGCGTTTGGATTGAAGATGCGACCATTAGGTAGATCGCGAACGCGTGGCGGTTGACTATGGCGAGCGACAATTTCACTGATTATTTGCACTAGGTCCTGTCACGGTCGCCAATTTCTGATTGGGATCAGAATGCAAACTTCACAAAATGGTTATTGACACTTTATTCTCGCAATCACATTCGTGCATTACAAGTTAAATAAAACAATATGAAAACCGTGGACCGTCGCGTGAGACGTCCAGCTCGGGAGAGCGCGTTGCAAGCAGAGGCGAATCGTGTGTGTTCGGGAGCCATCGGCGGCCCGATGCAGTGGCGTACCGAAGACCCACGGAAGGGCCCGAACAGCGTGAAAAAAGTGTATCCTTAAACGACTGTTTTCGAATATGTAATTGAAACATTACGCTATTAGTGTAAATAAAGTATTTTGTATGTTATAAGAAGACTTTATTTCACTTTAAATTACAATTATTAACATTAAAAAAAAGTCTTACTCTAACACCATAAATAAACCTTTATTCTAACTAAACTTAAGATAAAAAACTTGATCCAGGTCCCCCGAATTTGGAAAAGTCCCCAGAAGGCTGGCCGCGTTGCCCCGCTGAATAGCGAGGCTTAAACGCTGACCCAAAAAGAGGCCAGCCTTCTGGTTATTTGTAATTTGGACCAGGCGCTTAGATAACTCTCGAAATAAGGAATGTGCGCCTGGTCCCCACGACCAAAGAGTTTAAACGCCAAATGGCGCAAATATGTAATCGCCACTGAGACTAGCATTTTAGCGCCACTCGGCGTTCTCAGATGCGGCAGCACCCGTCGCAGCCTGACACGCGGTCACTGGAAGATGAGACGGCGCAAGGGTATCGATGCAAGTAGCAAGCATTCCATACCAGAGGCCGTCCCAGCTTCCACGGAGTGAGTGCCATTCCGTCGGGCCTCTTACCGTCATCGCAGAGTAACCCAATCGGTTCCAGCACCGCGGTTGCACCAGCGGTGGTAAAGGCCCGGCGGATGACTACGTTTAATTCCGCGCGACGAGGAATGCGACCAGCGCTTCTGTCGCAAGGCAATCCGTGGTGGCCGAGCTGGTCTAAAGGACGACCACAACGGCATTGATGAGGAGCGCTATAGGGTGCACCAAGACGAAGGGCCGTGGCAATCCTAAACGTGGCACGGTCAAGCAAAGTGCCGATGTTTTTAGAAGGCATTGCCTGTAGCCAGAGACCCGACTCCCACTCGCCAGCTGCTAGGAAGCGAGTACGCTCTGCAGAATTGGTTGATGCGCTCAAAAGGTTGTTTCGCACCAATCTGCAGAGCGGCTCGCCCCAAAGCCGCTGCGAGCAAGGATTAGCCGGAGGTCCGACTCCGGGCAAGCCAACTGTCCGTTCCGTTCCGTTCCAGGTACAACACCAGCCAGAAATGCTTCTGCAAGGGTGTATGTAGGTCATATCAGTAAGAACTAGGTATGATGTCGCCTACGTACGTGATTCCATCGTCTGTACTTGTATTTTGAGCAACCGAGTTCAGCGGGTGGCACGGGTATCACCCGAAGAACTGGTTTGCTCCGGATACCGTCGCGGACGTGGGAGTTGTTGGACTTAAGCGATACCACATCGCGTCCCCGGCTGATTTGCGCTACCTCCAGCCCGAGATACCAGTGCGCACGTAGATGCGAGGGGACTGTAGGGCTTTCGCAGTCAGGATGGGAGCGACAGGAGTTAGATTAGAACCGACAAGAATTCATACATCGAGCCAGTGTGAGGGAGGATAGATAATATACTTGGTATGTAAATATATAAAAGATGGATGCTATAGACTGCTGTGGTTGGTTCTGCTCCGGTTATGGTGTTCTGTTGGCTCTGCAGTGAGTGTTGTTCCGGGTTGATCCTGGTCATCTTCTGCGGATTTGTTTGCAGTGCAGGAGGTTTGTAGGCTCTCTGGCTCTGATTCGGAATCCGTTTCCGGTGATTTATATACTTTATCTGCTTCCCTTTTCATCAGGGTCCTGTTTCGTACTAATTCCTTCCAGGATTCCTTGGATCTTCTGGTATACTTGTCTATGTCCTGACCTAGCTAGTCCTCCCATGTAAAAATCGGCTGGCCGACTTTGCGTTTGTTTTCTCTGTATTCTCTGGCTGCGTGCAGTATGTGTGGTGTGTCGCGTCTTATTATGTGGCCGAAATACGATAGTCTACGGACTTTGATTATTTTTGTGATGGTTTTACCATCTAAGATTTGCCATATTTTTTTGCTGGGTTTGTCTCTACAGAGATTTACATGCTCCCCAAAATGTGTCTCTCGTGCCTCCGTAATTTGGAACGATTGGCTTTTGTTTGGGATGCTACGTTCATTCCGTATGTCATGGTTGGACATAATATTTTATATATTAATCTGGCGATTTCCCACTCCAATCTGTGGTTCTTCACAACAGGAATGACTATTTTGGAATTGGTGACTGCCCTGTGGCACCTATGTTTACTGCAGCTCCGCCTGTCGTGGAAGGCTGTAACGTACGTGCCTAGATATTTTATCTCGCTCGTTGGTTGGATTATCGCACCTCCTAGATATACGCTGCTGAGGTTGCTAGTTGCCGGATTGATTGGATCTCGGATGATCAATTTGGTTTTAGACTCATTTATGACAAGTCCAACACTCTCTAGAAGTTTTTTCATTTTAGATATGGTCCTGTCCAATTTGGTTATGTCAGTTCCAATAAGAAGCACGTCATCGGCAAAAGATAAGATGAGCGGAGGCGTGATTTTAAGATCCTGGTCTAGGCTGACCTCTTCGTCTTCCTCTTCAAGTGTCCGCAGTAGCTCGTCCATGACTATTGTGAATAGTCCAGGCTGGAACTGTCCCGTTTTTCATGCTATTTATGATTTCTATTGTGGTTTTTTCATCGGGATACTCTGTCTCAGGTATTGGGTTATGTTCTGGGACAGTGTCGATTGTTGGACCTTTCATTTTGTTTAGTTCGTTAATCCAATTGGACATGGGGATATAATATTTACTTTGACCTCGGTTTGTTATTTTTTTGTGTTTCTTGAGGTATTTGTACGTAATTTTCATTTGTGTTGCTCTATGTTGCTTACTTAGGTTCCTAAAGAACTGCCTGCAGTCTTTCATATCTTGTTGTTCGATGACTTTTCTATAAGTAGTTTGCGCCTTTTTCAGTTGGTTTGTACGATCAGGGTTGCTCGGTTCAAACTTACACAAAAAACGCGCTTTCTGTAAGTCGGCTAATGCGACCCGCATCTGTCGGGATCTTACTTTTGTTATTTGGAGTGTTTCTTGGGCTGATTGTTTAAGTATGTTATTTAGTAATTGCCACTTGCCGGATATATCTTCGTTTGTGTTTGCATGTTTGAATAAGGTTTCTAGTTTTTCACTTACGTTGTTTTGGAACTTCTCTCTTATATTTTTCTATTGGAGCATGCTACAGTCAAACCATTTATAGTCATAGGGGGAGGTATTTTAACTGTTTAAATTTTTTGTTATTTTGCACGTTGTTATTGGTGGTTGTTGCTGGTCGGCGGGTATATAAACGCTTCCCCATAATAGCTTACTTACTTATTTTAGAGATCCATTCACCTTTAATCGCATATGGTTTAATCGTGTTGGTACGACGCGACATCATGTGGTCAATTTGTGAACACCTGTTTCCAACTTTACATGTTACCTTTGCTGATAGGCGTCCCCAGGTACTGTTTATACACAGATTGTGTTGCTGTACAAACAAAAGCAATAGGTCCCCGTTTCGATTGGATTTCAGGTGGTATAAATTTGGACCGGCCGGTTTTTGGGCTAGAAGTTTTAAATCTTCTTTTCCGATGTATGCGTTAAAGTCGCCCAGAATAAGTAATTGAGTACGTTTTGGCGACTGCGTAATAAAGGCACCCATTTTTGCTAGGGGATTTGTTGCTGTCGATGGTAGGTGATTAGTTATAATGAGTAGTTCTATTGGGTGTAGATGGCCCTGTATGCTAATGTTGATTCGTACAGCTAGGCTATTATTGTCCACGTGATGGATTCTGACTATTTCATGTGCTACTCGGTTGCTAATGAGCAGGGCTACACCTCTTCTTTCTTTCGAGATGGTTCCCCCCCCCCACCCAAATCCAGTTATAGTTGGCCGATTTGTAATCACCTTTTGGTAGATGTGTCTCTTGAAGGCCCGCTATTGTTATTGTCGCCGCGTGAGTTCACCATCGATAATACGTTTGTCGGGTGATTTGGAACATCCACGTACATTTCAGGTGGCTAAACGTAGGTTAGAGCATGGTAGTGACTCTTTTGCTTGCTCTGGTGACGGTCTTAGGAGCCGTCGTTCCGTAGAGTCGGCTTGACATTCTTCGGTTGGGGGTTCGCTTACCGATTGCAGCGTTTTGCATGATGGATGGATGATCCATCCAGGATTCATTTTCGTTGGTATTGTTTATGCCTTGTAAGACTTCGTGTGAAGACATAACTATGCTATCGTAGTGATTATTTAGGAACCGTAGATCAATATTAGTCAAGACTTGTTCATTTGCCGGTGTATAGACCTGCGGGGTAGTATAATTCAGGTGAACGTGCACGTTAACCAAGTAGTTCTCGCAAGCCGCTATAATTATGTCTTTGCCACCCCAAAAGCCATCCATGAACTGCGATCGTATGTACTGATCTATTTTTCCGTCGATGGATTGCTGCTGCTGTCCGTTGGCATCTTTTATATAAATAAATAAATAAAAATCGTTTATTACATCTATCTCACACATGGCACAGTACAGTAGGTCATAATACAGCTTACAAGAAACTTCGTTACCTGTGCCATAAGGAGATGTGCAACGGGGCCACACTCAGCATAAGCCACGGCTGACGCCATGGCGCTGGTTTTCAGTGTGCCCCTCAGTGAAGCACGGACGTAAGTGATTTCACATGCCAGTAATATATAAAAATAAAAACAATAATACTTATCTACAAAATACTATAGGTACATAATATAAATAAATAAATTCTAAATAAATGAATTGTAATTTGTGTGTGTAAAATTATACGACCAGTTTAAAAAGACACGAACGTCGCGCGTCGGTTCGGAACAAAGCCATCTAACCACATCCGTGTACCTACCTACATTTTTTCCCGGTCGCCATGCATTCATATCACGTTCTCATTAAAAATTGATAATTGCAATAAATTAAAATTATAAAACAAATTATATGATTCAACATTAATTAAATTCTATTCTAACATTATATTCTATCGACACTACATTCAATGGCAATTAAATTTACGTGTAAGGTCGAGATGATTATAACCGACCTACCTACAAGTCACAGCAAAAAAAGTGGTAATATTTTAATGTTGTAATAAGCGAAGACCGTCACGTTGTCCGTCTGCAGCCTTTAGGGTGAGTGATATTTCTTTGTTAAATGTTATGTTCCTATGGAACCTCCTTTAAACAGGATGTTCACAGTAGGTTCAATTTGTGTACCTACCCAATTGAAGATTTTTGGACGTCCAGTAAATAAGACTTATAGGCTTTCCTAAATGTGTGGATTGTCTGCAGACGGCGGATCGGCGGAGGCAGGTCGTTCCATATTTTTGTCGCTGCGTATTTAAAGCTGCCCCCGAAGGCAGAAGACCGATGAGGCGGCAGTATTAGTTTGTAGCTGGATGCACGAGTACGGTTCTGCACATCACTGCTCCACATCAACTTTTTGGCAAGATACATCGGTACATCGGTATGCACGACGTTGAACAACAGACAAGCCAGGTGAAGTCTCCTGCGCGATTCCATTTTCGGCATATTGCCTTGGTTAATAAAAGGAGTGACATGCGTGCGGGGCGGTATGGGGTGTCGCGCGCATGCATTTTGATCTCGCTGTATTAATTGTTGAGTGCGAGCTAGTAGGCGTGGACCATAAACAACGTCCATGTAGTTAAATTTGGACAGTATAAGTGAGTCACAGAGCCTCACCCGGATGTTTGTTTTTATAAAAGGTCTAATCTTATATAAAACTTTAAGTCTGTAGAAGCAGTTCTTTACCGTTTGGACTATATGACTTTCAAACCGCAATTCTTCTTCATTTTGAGAGCACATTCAAAAATAGCACAATTTATGATGGTAGGCTCTAAAAGTAAACGGCAGGATTCATAAAAATGGGACCAATTAAACTGTTCATACGGGACAATATTATAAAATAGCATGTGACACCAGACTTGAATACCATAGTTACCACAATTACAAACCTTATACTTTGTTTTGTTGATCTCTTACACGATGTGATCACAATGAGGGGAACCTCACATTCTTTTCTCTTCCTTGTAGGCATGAGCCATATGAGAAAAACATTATTTGCTCTCTGTTTTATTGTAGTGGGACTCGTACACATCAAATAAGAGAGGAATCAGACATCCAGTGGTAACCAGTTGTTTGTTGGTAAGACTCACCTTCCATAGGAACGACTTCACCTTGATGTGATTATCATATTCAGATTTCATCTCCGAATGTGGGCGTCGTGTTGGATCCCACTTCTGATATCGGCGCCCTAGAGTCTAGATAGCCGACATCATTATAACTGGATCTATCATAATCATTTTAACATCAGGCCCGACTTTTCCATCGCTGCGCATGAGGGTCCGACGTCCACTACGACACAAACTTACAACGACGTTAGTTTAAAGGCTAAGGTATTGGTATTCGTGACTTATATAGCAATTCCTCGTGGGTGCTTGTTTTCTGGTGTTAATCAAAACCAAAACATCACAGCGCACAATAATGCGTGCGCGCGTTGCCATTGTTAACTAACCACCGACCACAAAGCAAAACATGGACCAGCCAAAGAGTATATATCCGATAGATATCTTATCTCGACCAATAACTCGTTGCGCCGTCATATTTATATCCTGTTTTCACTCCATTGTAAACGTGCAAAGTTCTACCACTTACTCCCACCGCTGCAGTCTTGTTTAGCCAGGGTCTACAGCGCCTCGAAAGAGCTACTGAATTTCGGAACTTTTCGGCTATGATCGGCCAGCTTCGCAGAGTTCGCAACATCACAGTACTGCGCCGATTTATAGAGTAGTAGAGACAGCAACACAGCAACACAACAACAACAAAAAATAAGCACCCAGATTCAGATCAGTGTTTATTAAAATAATATGTTTTGAGTAGACCCTTCCCTCATAAAGCTACTTCTTTTAAGAACTAGTCTTTTAGCGAATCACTCATTTTAAAAACTAGTCTTGCGAATTGGCCTTTTTATGAATTAGGTATGTATCGACTAAACCCGCGTGCCGAACGTAGCTAACTAGTTCCGATCGACAATAGCAATAGACCCGCTACGAAGCGATAGGCCTCAAAATGCATTTTTTTCTCTACTCTTGGAAGATTCTTCTCATAGACATATTTTCTAAAATTCGTTTCTTAATGGACATAATTCGTTCCAGGGCCGGAATTGTACAGGAATAGCGGTAACAGAAGACGGCATCGCAGCGGTCAATTGGCGGACGCGCACTATCACAGAGGTATTTATTACGCTCCCCTATCGCTACTTACTCAATTGAACTCTATACCTGTATCGGTAAGATGTATAATCCTCTATCGCGTGAGTAGCTCGTTTGACACCCGTTACGCGAGGGCGACCCGTGGATAGTACGCGGTACGAAGTCTACTGTGTTTTTTTCTGGTAGTAAATTGCTAAAGTACTTGACTGCCTATATTGTACCGATACAGGCAGCCAAGATGGAATGGGCTCGATGTGGTGGAAAACAAACACATTTGTGTTTTAGTAGAGTGGACTTGAACACTCGACTGAAATCAACATTGAGAATGACATTTACCCATTGCTAAAAAATCTAAATTTTCGAATAGTGTCTCTTGCAGTTCTCTATGATGATCAGCCCTAATAGACTTAAAAACAGAACAAAAAGCCAGTGAGATAGTTAGAAAAGACAGTTTATAGGACAGGAGGTATTTAATGGAAATAAATATCATTTTGACTAGACCCTATAATAAATATACGAATTAAATAAAAGAGCCGACTAGTCTACTGTTTTTATAGAGTGAGACTAGTGGCCGACTAAAAATATGGCCAAATAGTTGGATTTCACAACGATAGCATTTCTCTACAAAAATATTCAATGAACAAAATAATATGTATTTGCAAAAATAAAATTAATGTTCACAAGGTCATACTGTAAGCGTGATGAATCATAGGTACCTAAATTACTCTCATGAGCGATGATTACCAATTAGCTAATTTTAGGTAGTTTATTTATTTTCTACGTATCAGCAAATCGGGCTCAGTAAGTACCTGTAGAAACAATGATAAATTTTTTAAATAATGGGTCGGTACAAAAAGTAAAAGTATCCCCAGGCCAGAAACATATGATAGAAATCAAAATAATACTAAGGTATTTCTACCACAATGTCCACAATGAGCTTCTAGAAAGGGTTTTACTCCACGCTTTTTTGTTACGTAAAGTAGAAAAATATAAAGGACGAACAAATGAAAAATAGATAAATTCTCTTTCATTGGGTGGTCGATCGATATTATTCTTATCTGTTCCTTTTTAAACTATAGGCATCCCTATTTAATTTACACAAAAGCACTCCTACCTAGGAAATATAATACAAACTGCAGGCTTATCTTATCACTACCTTCTTTCACCGCACAGGTACCCAAATATAAACAAATATCCCAGGCCCGAATGATAATGCGTGGTATTTTATTTTCACAATTGCTAGCAACGAGTTTCTCACCTGCGCCGTACCGTATGTGTGTATTACGCTCGGTGTTATGGACAAAGAATACAGTTTATTGAAACTGGGCAGCGACTCTTCGAGTCGTAACGTTGTGCGCGGGGCTGGCTCGCGGCGCGGCGGCGTAGGGTTGAGGAGCGCGGGCGCGAGCTCTGACATCGTTTCGAAGGTTATCTTCGGTGTCAGCGACCAGCGAGGCGCGGGCGGCGCGCCCACATGCGCTTCTGTATACAAACATAGCGTCGCACACGCGACCGCGACGCCGAGCCGGCGCGGCCCACCATCAGATCGATAGCGCCGTGCAGACGCCATTCGCACAGAGTACCTTCTCAGCATAGACGTATCCATACTCCGTTACTAAACTCATATGAACATGAATGCGAAACTGTGTTTTTATCAATAATTTCACGGAAAAATGGGCCGTAAGTGACATCGGTCACTCATCAACATTATAAATATAGAATTAAGATCTGTTATTTCCAAGAAGCTGTCCACGTTTCTGACACGCGTATCGACCAGTATACGCTTTACCGTTCGTTATGTTGTTTGTCAGTGTCAGCTGACGCTATGCATCGCAGGCGATCTATCACATTCGCACTCTCTGCCAGACGCCGCCAAAATATACCACCAATGCGAGATACCTAGTTGATCCGAATAATATTGTTGAATAATAATTTGAATGGCCATATTACACACGTTATTCTCTTAAAATGATAACAAACAGGCCCCATCACAACACACTTGCTAATTACCTCAAACAGAGCAAGATGACATGAAATGTATCCTAAGACGTGACAATAAAATGTTTTACTCGCCACAAAAAAATTTACAATATTTATAAATCATATTCCTTATTTCACATCCTTGAATAATTACTAGAAATTACCAATCTAAAACAATTGTGCGACATAATAATAGAACTAATAAAAATGCTTTTCACGCATTCGATTCCAACATAATATCAGCGCCGCGCGCTGTGGTGATTATTCCATCACCACACCGGCTAAACACGTATTCACTTTCATCTCTGCCCCTTAAATATTTCTTATAATAACTAATTACCAAAATGAAACCATTATGTATACCATTTCTTTTTTCTTGAGGCGATCAGTTAATTGATTAGGGTCGTTTACAATTGTTTAGGAATAAATGTGTAGGACCTGTCTCGTTAACAACGAGCCCGCGTTACGAGCTCTGACTTATAAAGGCTGGCCGCCCCACTATCGTGCCAGTTGTCGAACGCTCGCCGCTGCGAACGCACGTATCTGGAACACTTCTGAAGTTTATCGACTCCATGAACAAGAAAAAATCGACATGTTATACAATTGTTATAATACTTGGTGTGAAGAAACCGTCGTCGCCGCGATGCCGTCCGTTGCGCCCCCCGCCCCAGCCCCAGCGTCGTCGCCGCCGTCGCCGCAAGAGATTCCGGCTGAAGAAGTTATTGCTGAGCTGCAGGAGCTGTGCCTGAGCCCGTGCACGTTATGGTCGATGGGCTATCCCGTGATGTTGAATAACGGCAAAGCCGCATTCTACGTCGATCCTCCGCCGCGACGTGTACCTTTGCTTACGACACAGCTCGACGTCAACGCGCCGGAATTCATACCAGGATGTCAAGCCGACAGTGGGCGAGGATCGTGGGAATCCTCTCCACGGTCGGATAGTGATGAAGAACCAGATATGGATGTAGTAGAACATTTGTGTAGCAGATGTGACAAAATGTTCAAAATGACACGTGAAGGAGAGTACGTGACGAACGATGTGTGTTTCTACCACTGGGGCAAGGTTATCGGGGGACAATATTTTACATGTTGCAACGGCGCGTACGGGACGAGAGGCTGCACGTCGGGAAAGTACCACGTGTGGAGCGGGTACCTCGCGGGCATGAACGGCCCTCTTGATGGGTTCGTGCGGGCCCGCTCGGCCCGGGGCGGCGCGTATGCCATCGACACAGAAATGTGTTTCACGACCGCTGGCCTGGAGCTGGCCAGCGTCGTCGTGATTTCTGTGGATGGCAAAATTGTCTACAAAACGGCCGTTCAACCGAGTGCACCCCTAATAGACTGCAATACACGTTTCTCCGGTCTTCGGCAACGAGACATTGTGACTGCGCCGAAGACTCTGGAAGACGTGCAGAAGGATTTGTTACTATTCGTCGGCGTCGACACGATCCTCATAGGGCACGCCCTCAATAACGACCTGAGGGCGCTGAAGCTGGTCCACACGCGGGTGGTGGACACGTGCCAGCTGTTCCCGCATCCGCGGGGGCTGCCGCTTCGGCGCGGGCTCAAGCAGCTCGCGTCGGAGCACCTGGGCCGCGCCGTGCAGTGCAGCTCGTCGGGGCACTCGCCCTATGAGGACGCTGTCGCCGCCCTGGACTTGGTCCTATTAAAAGTCACAATGCTGAGGGACGAGTGGACTTTAAGGAGCAGGGTTACATGGGGTTATACCATGTAACCTTACTGTTTGAAGTGCTCAATGGGCATACTGCCTGCAACGACACTTTTAATTTTACGATTATTTCACATTTATCCTACCCAGAAAAACTGATGTCTCAAATTTTAACAAGTAGTTTAATAGCTAGGACGAATATTGGATCCCACTCTCCTGCCTCCCGCATAGCAACAAAAATCGTCACAAATTGACCTCTTTTCCAAATATTTTTGCAGTTACAAGAAGTTTATTTACGATTTATTGTAATTTAAGTTGCTTTTCTTAATACTGTATAATTTATGGTTTAAACCTTATTCATTTGTCTTTGTTTTCTGGTCACTGAACGCGAATGTTTTGTCACCAATATGGAACTCATATTAGAACAACCTATTTTGTGTATACTGTTTATAATGTAACAATGTGTTCTGCAGGTGTACCATAACCTTACGACCCATTGATCGGTGCGGCTATTAAAGTAAGTGACCGTAGACTATAAGTGTAAGTGAAAGTGTATCCGAAAAATATTCGTGGATCCTAAACAACCAATTAAATGAGCCTGGATATAACGAGTAATAACATGTCGCCTGAGAGCGCGTGCTCTGTGATGCGATGTGCCTTCGAATTGCAATAATACTGCAATAAACATGATATTGTTACATATAATTTCTTTGTTTCCTTTACCTCCTGGATAAACTTGTAAGTACCTTTGTACATTAACCAAGCTGCACTTAGCTTATCCACTCTAAGATATATTGATATGGTCTATTTATAGGTGCACAACCTCTAAAATCACACGTGACTAGCTACTACTTTAATGAGTTCTACTAAATTTATCAAATTAGCAGTCTGGAATTGACAGAGGTATATAATTAAAGATAGGTACAGCTGTAATGAAATTAGTATGGGATATACTGTATCGAAAAGTAATTTTTTAAAATTCTGTAGATTGGCGTGAAAAAAGTGTATCCTTAAACGACTGTTTTCGAATATGTAATTGAAACATTACGCTATTAGTGTACATAAAGTATTTTGTATGTTATAAGAAGACTTTATTTACACTTTAAATTACAATTATTGACATTAAAAAAAAGTCTTACTCTAACACCTTATTCTAACTAAACTTAAGATAAAAAACTTGATCCAGGTCCCCCGAATTTGGAAAAGTCCCCAGAAGGCTGGCCGCGTTGCCCCGCTGAATAGCGAGGCTTAAACGCTGACCCAAAAAGAGGCCAGCCTTCTGGTTATTTGTAATTTGGACCAGGCGCTTAGATAACTCTCGAAATAAGGAATGTGCGCCTGGTCCCCACGACCAAAGAGTTTCAACGCCAAATGGCGCAAATATGTAATCGCCACTGAGACTAGCATTTTAGCGCCACTCGGCGTTCTCAGATGCGGCAGCACCCGTCGCAGCCTGACACGCGGTCACTGGAAGTTGAGACGGCGCAAGGGTATCGATGCAAGTAGCATTCCATACCAGAGGCCGTCCCAGCTTCCACGGAGTGAGTGCCATTCCGTCGGGCCTCTTACCGTCATCGCGGAGTAACCCAATCGGTTTCAGCACACCGGCACACACAACGGCATTGATGAGGAGCGCTATAGGGTGCACCAAGACGAAGGGCCGTGGCAATCCTAAACGTGGCACGGTCAAGCAAAGTGCCGATGTTTTTAGAAGGCATTGCCTGTAGCCAGAGACCCGACTCCCACTCGCCAGCTGCTAGGAAGCGAGTACGCTCTGCAGAATTGGTTGATGCGCTCAAAAGGTTGTTTCGCACCAATCTGCAGAGCGGCTCGCCCCAAAGCCGCTGCGAGCAAGGATTAGCCGGAGGTCCGACTCCGGGCAAGCCAACTGTCCGTTCCGTTCCGTTCCAGGTACAACACCAGCCAGAAATGCTTCTGCAAGGGTGTATGTAGGTCATATCAGTAAGAACTAGGTATGATGTCGCCTACGTCCGTGGTTCCATTGTCTGTACTTGTATTTTGAGCAACCGAGTTCAGCGGGTGGCACGGGTATCACCCGAAGAACTGGTTTGCTCCGGATACCGTCGCGGACGTGGGAGTTGTTGGACTTAAGCGATACCACATCGCGTCCCCGGCTGATTTGCGCTACCTCCAGCCCGAGATACCAGTGCGCACGTAGATGCGAGGGGACTGTAGGGCTTTCGCAGTCAGGATGGGAGCGACAGGAGTTAGATTAGAACCGACAAGAATTCATACATCGAGCCAGTGTGAGGGAGGATAGATAATATACTTGGTGTGTAAATATATAAAAGATGGATGCTATAGACTGCTGTGGTTGGTTCTGCTCCGGTTATGGTGTTCTGTTGGCTCTGCAGTGAGTGTTGTTCCGGGTTGATCCTGGTCATCTTCTGCGGATTTGTTTGCAGTGCAGGAGGTTTGTAGGCTCTCTGGCTCTGATTCGGAATCCGTTTCCGGTGATTTATATACTTTATCTGCTTCCCTTTTCATCAGGGTCCTGTTTCGTACTAATTCCTTCCAGGATTCCTTGGATCTTCTGGTATACTTGTCTATGTCCTGACCTAGCTAGTCCTCCCATGTCAAGATCGGCCGGCCGACTTTGCGTTTGTTTTCTCTGTATTCTCTGGCTGCGTGCAGTATGTGTGGTGTGTCGCGTCTTATTATGTGGCCGAAATACGATAGTCTACGGACTTTGATTATTTTTGTGATGGTTTTACCATCTAAGATTTGCCATATTTTTTTGCGGGGTTTGTCTCTACAGAGATTTACATGCTCCCCAAAATGTGTCTCTCGTGCCTCCGTAATTTGGAACGATTGGCTTTTGTTTGGGATGCTACGTTCATTCCGTATGTCATGGTTGGACATAAGACCAATTTTATATATTAATCTGGCGATTTTCCACTCCAATCTGTGGTCCTTCACAAAAGGATTGACTATTTTGGAATTGGTGACTGCCCTGTGGCACCTATGTTTAATGCAGCTCCGCCTGTCGTGGAAGGCTGTAACGTACGTGCCTAGATATTTTATCTTGCTCGTGGGTTGGATTATCGCACCCCCTAGATATACGCTGCTGAGGTTGCTAGTTGCCGGATTGATTGGATCTCGGATGATCAATTTGGTTTTAGACTCATTTATGACAAGTCCAACACTCTCTAGAAGTTTTTTCATTTTAGATATGGTCCTGTCCAATTTGGTTATGTCAGTTCCAATAAGAAGCACGTCATCGGCAAAAGATAAGATGAGCGGAGGCGTGATTTTAAGATCCTGGTCTAGGCTGACCTCTTCGTCTTCCTCTTCAAGTGTCCGCAGTAGCTCGTCCATGACTATTGTGAATAGTCCAGGCTGGAACTGTCCCGTTTTTCATGCTATTTATGATTTCTGTTATGGTTTTTTCATCGGGATACTCTGTCTCAGGTATTGGGTTATGTTCTGGGACAGTGTCGATTGTTGGACCTTTCATTTTGTTTAGTTCGTTAATCCAATTGGACATGGGGATATAATATTTACTTTGACCTCGGTTTGTTATTTTTTTGTGTTTCTTGAGGTATTTGTACGTAATTTTCATTTGTGTTGCTCTATGTTGCTTACTTAGGTTCCTAAAGAACTGCCTGCAGTTTTTCATATCTTGTTGTGGCTGACTTTTCTATAAGTAGTTTGCGCCTTTTTCAGTTGGTTTTTACGATCTGGGTTGCTCGGTTCAAACTTACACAAAAAACGCGCTTTCTGTAAGTCGGCTAATGCGACCCGCATCTGTCGGGATCTTACTTTTGTTATTTCAATTTCAATTTCAATTTATTTTTATTTGTGGTAACACAGGTAAAAAAAAAAGATGTTACATTAAGCGGATACTACACACACGATATATATCGTGATACGTATCGTGATCCATATCGAGTAATATTTTGGATCGCAAGTCGACCCTACACACACGATAAGAATCGTCGATATTTTCATTAGTCTGTGCATTCTTTCATTCATTTTGATGGCTGAATAGACTAAGTTGGCAATGCCTTGCCTAAAAAAAAAGCATTTTTGACGCGTCGCTGGTGTATATTTACGATTTTTACGTATTTTTACCAAAATGACTGATAAAGCTAGCGTTGCTATAGTATTAGCATTAGGATTAAAAAGACGCAGAAAAGAGAAAAAAATTTGTAAAATATGAGTATGAGGATCTTGTTAACTTTTTATACTTTTATAGTAACTGTCCAGGTCCATAGTGGCCACAGCAGCTTGAAAATAAACACAAACAATGAAAATAAATTTGAAATTACGTTATTTATCTGTCAGTTTGACAGAAATGTCGTGATAAATATCGACTAGATACTAGACGCTCGATATATATCGCACGATAGTTGATACGGATCGTAGATTTCTGAATTTTCGGAAATCCTGTGATCCGTATCACGATTCGTGATACTCGAGGCTACACACTCGATAAATATCGTGATCCTGCGTGAATCACGATATATATCGTGTGTGTAGTATCCGCTTTAGACATAAGTGTGCTCAACTGTGACCTGCCATTCGGCGTACAAATTAATGGTTATGTAATTATGATTTTATAAACAATGTCAAACTGTAATTAATTAGGTAAACAATAAATTGAAAACAAAATAAACACAATGTCAAATATACAATAATAATGTCAAATGCCTAAACAGTTAAAAATATACCTATAAACCTTCATGTCGTACACTTATTTGGAGTGTTTCTTGGGCTGATTGTTTAAGTATGTTATTTAGTAATTGCCACTTGCCGGATATATCTTCGTTTGTGTTTGCATGTTTGAATAAGGTTTCTAGTTTTTCACTTACCTTGTTTTGTAACTTCTCTCTTATATTTTTCTATTGGAGCATGCTATAGTCAAACCATTTATAGTCATAGGGGGAGGTATTTTCACTGTTTAAATTTTTTGTTATTTTGCACGTTGTTATTGGTGGTTGTTGCTGGTCGGCGGGTATATAAACGCTTCCCCATAATAGCTTACTTACTTATTTTAGAGATCCATTCACCTTTAATCGCATATGGTTTGATCGTGTTGGTACGACGCGACATCATGTGGTCAATTTGTGAACACCTGTTTCCAACTTTACATGTTACCTTTGCTGATAGGCGTCTCCAGGTACTGTTTATACACAGATTGTGTTGCTGTACAAACAACAGCAATAGGTCCCCGTTTCGATTGGATTTCAGGTGGTATAAATTTGGACCAGCCGGTTTTTGGGCTAGAAGTTTTACATCTTCTTTTCCGATGTATGCGTTACTAGGACAGTTCTCCAAGTAGAAAATTAGAAAACACTTGGCGTTTAATTTGCATAGAAATTAACTTGCAACAAATCTAGTGCCTAATTTTTCTTCTGCGGAAGTATGTGTGACATCACTCTGAGTGCCTGAATGAATATCTAAATATGCAGCTGTAAATTCACTATGAATAGACTGACGTAACCAGAAAACAAATGTATTCCACGTGGCTGAATGTTATGCTCTATCGGCCTTGACAGTTTAGTCTTCTATTCAAATTCGCTATCGGTCAATGGCAGTATTCTACAAATCACATCATTCGATATTTTTTAATATTTTTAGTGCAAAAAGTTGCAATGGAATAAATGTTAGCTCAGTGCGTTTTAGTAGATAGAAAAATAATATACCGGAAAAAAAGTTTTCTTCCACCTAGAATACCAAATACTTCTTTACCAACTTTTATTATAAAGCTAAAGTCAACCCCTATGTTACCATTTGAGATTAAGTCAGTCATTTTGATTTCAGTATTACTAATAAAAATGCCAAGTATTTTTTGAGGTCTGTCTTTACAGAAACTTATTTCTATGGGTAAAAAATATTAGTATTCTTATTACAGGAATACTAATTTTTCAACTAGAGGCAATATTTTTCCGATAACGTTTCGCACTGTTTGTAACGCGCTATTATTAACTCTCCTACAATTTGATATCGTGTTCTGTTTCATTTAATTAAAAAATTGTGGTTTCCCATGACTCACCATCAAACTGTACCTAAAGCAATAGTTTTGTATTTATTTAATTACAGCTACAAAGAAATTTCACATGAGTATGTGTTTAAACAAAGATGGCCGTTGATGATGTAATAATGGAACTAAGTGGCGCATCTGACGAAAGTCCCTTGAGGAAATTGAAAGACGCGTTAAGGTGAGATTTCTGTCTAAGAACGTTCTGCAGCACCTCAATTATCGGGTTTGAATATTTATTTGAACAGATGCATGAGCGCTGGGATCACAACAGCAAATGACTTTGTTTTTCCTTCATTATGACCTAGACTTCCGATAAGATAAGACGTTAATTAAATATGTCACATTTTTTGGTAGTCAAATTTATAAGCTTGTCTAAAGTGTTTGATACATTCCCATATCGGTGCATCCATAGGTCGTGTATTGTTTCCTATGATGGCAAGGATGTGTTCGTTGCTTGTCCCCTGCAAGAAGTAGTGTCACTTCGCACTCACCAGATGAACATCACAAAGGTCTCCTCAGCGACGGTGGAATATGAAACAGGTTAGTATAATTTTTTTGTCCCTCGAAGTGCATATTTATTCGACATCTAATTTGCTCGGTTTTAATTGCAGATGATGTTGAAGATGGGATACGATTTATAAAAAAAAAATTAGATCAACACTTACAAGAACAGTTACCGGCTAAATGCAGGAAAATTACATCAGCGTTGCAATGGATTCTAGAAGTGCTACCGCCTAAGTAGCTTTAAGTTTTTTATTTTTATGTCACAGTTCTGTCTATTTTGTACGAAATATTTGAAATTGAAGTTACAATGAATGCTATACGGAATGATTCGCCTGGAAATTTTACTTATGCATACAGTTACGTCCCCAGAAACCTATAAAAGACCGGCACCCAGATTGTCTAAACATTATTTCGATTCCTAGCTTAGGAGCACACATTTTCTGTGAAATCCAAGTTCTAGAATTAATATAATGTTCAAGAATTCGGTAAGTTTCTTTACAATCTTTTGTAAGTTCAGTGTATTCAGTTCTTAACTGCATTTGGGCTTTTTAGACCTTGTCTTCGGTGTCAGTGAAGAAATATTTGGTAGTCAAATTCATAGGGAGCCTCAGTGATTACGCGGGCTTGAAGTGTGTCCCAAGTCAGTGGCTGAATTCTTCTTTGGAAAAGAATATCTTCATCCGCTACCCACCTCTACATGAAGAGCAAAGAGCTATGCTATTAATTATTAACAACTCCCCAGCGCGTACTCACTGGAGAACGTTTGTGGCAAGACTGTACTACCAAACAGGTAAGTCGATATCTAATTACCAAATTACTTAGTTATAAGAGAAATTATATAGTAATGTAATAAAAATCGTCACTTTTTTCTGTTACGCGCCATTTTCTTTACCAAAATTCAGTGACGTCAAAAATAATGTTTTATTAATAAAATGATTAAATAAGGGGAAAAGTTTGGTAAACTGGAGTTGGCGAGACTTATAGTCAAACATATTTTTACTAAAATTACTTTGAACACTGATGACCACAATAGTCTAGAGAATCACAAGTCGTTAAGGTGGAAAGCGACTTTCCCGATAATCACATTTGTACTGAATTATGGGATCGTGCGGAATTGGCCTCTGACATGTGATAAGTCTCTCCGCGGCGCCATATGGTATCAGCAATCTATGTTGATAAAAAAAAGGTAAACAACCTCATGTTTCGAATGCTCAAGAAATTATTAGTAAAATTTGAAAATGTGTTTTGTTTTTAAGCGTAGAATAAGTTTGTACTCATTTAATACCAAAAATACTAAATTACTCATTTCTAATACTTAAGATTATAATCGATAAGCTCAATGTTATTTCCTTAATTATTTTTAATTATATAATAAACTCTAATTGTAATCCCAAAGCGTTTGTCATTTCAAACACACTTGCCATTACACTCAAGTAAAGCCATATCAGGATAGAGCTTTTGTCACTATTCAAAATTAAAATTTAATCCTTAATACATAGCAACCGTTACACAACTAGTAAAACTCAACAGTAAAGTAATTTGCAATAGCACAATTGTATCTGTTAGCACCACGCATACTTCATACGAAGTAATCGATTTACTTCCTGTGGCCTTGACACTGTAAAATTTGACGAACTCACCGAGCCTAAACAGTTGACTGATGCCCAATATCATTCAAATTCACTAGCCATTTTCTAACATAGTAGTTATTGTTACCATTTTGTTTGTTCGAATGTTTATATGTTTGGTTTTGTTATAGATTCTTGTAGAACAATGCAGCCTATGACTCATAACCTATAAAATCGTCTTCCAAAAATGTATGGATACCTATAGGTTCTCTAGCAAAGTATGACGTGGCTGTGTAGGTTTAATCACTTTCGTGGTTGGTCACTTCAGTCTGTTGTGAGACTTGAGTGTGCCCTGTCGTGGGTTATACTGATTTGGATATTTGATTCCAAGATACGGAAGTTTCTGTGTTCTTCCTAAAAAATACCAGTAATTTTAACAGCAAGGTAAATATTTCTTTCAATTAATTTTTGACTGATACTAGAATAAACTTGTGCTTCGAAGTAACTGTGTCTATTTTTGTATGTTGCATACAAATTACTAATTTTTCTTTTTTTCCTTTGACGTTTTTTTCAAAAACATTTAAATCTAGGTTTCTCATGTCTTTTAATTTATAAATTATCTGTTACAGATGGAACGTGAACTATGCTATCAAGTTATAATCCCTGAGGAGTGGTACATGAATTTTTCAAAACATCAGATATTCGATGAAATTTCCGAACACATGAAAAGGCTCCGTAAAGAAGATAAAGCATTCAATGGCTCGCATTTGGAAATTGGAGGTACAAAGACAACTCTCCAAATAAATCATACGTATTTTTACTGGAGTTTTATCCGAGAAGGCGATGCCATACCGAATCCTATAGATTATTTCTACAGTGGCAACCTGATAACTGAAGCTTTCCCACATTTACTAGAAGAATATCGTGACCATCAGAAACGAAGAGAGCTAGATAAAGAAATGGAGAATTTTGTAGATATTAGCTTGATTGAAAGAGATGAAGGAATTGACATGTGTGCCGGAAAAGAATATTTGGTAGATACTGAGCAGTTGCTGCAATATGAGATGATAGTGCCAAAGATTTGGTACAATCTACCAAACTTTGTCGAACTGGTTGATGAACTTCACTGCAGAATTGATCAGGTTGTCAAAGATGGAAAATACAAACAGTTCGATGTTATGGTATTGGCAGGTCAGGATGCTATTCTGAAAATATGCGACGAAAAATTATGCTGGTGGTTTAGTCTTCCACACCATGAAAGACCGAATACAGAAGAGTATGTTTTTACGGGAGATCTTTTGGAAAAGCATTTCCCGGAGTTGATTGATAATGTCGAGATTACAGCGTAAAGCCGCTACTGGATTTTGCTTTGAAACAAGAGTGTACCAAAAATTAATCGCGTGAGACATTTATGTGTGCTAGTTTTATTTGTTTAAGGAAATTGATTTGTACATACAATAAACACTAATATTCGATATAGTAATCAGATATATCACAAATAGTTCTTTGTCTTAATACCTATGAATTAACCGTTAGTCCTTTTATTAATAAAACATTATTTTCGGCTACTCAATTTTAGTACAGAAAATGGCGCGTAACAGGAAAAAGTGACAATCTGGTTTTACATTGCTATAAAATTTCTCTTATTATTATTTTATTATTTGTAATACTTATTAGATATTATTTTTTCCCTTTGTTACAATAAGTCACTGAACGGAAGTACGTTCACAAATAATATTTTACCTTATAGCTTTACTTCAAACCACAATATTGCATCATGTAAGGAAGAAATGCAATTTAAGTGATTATTAGTGTCATATTGAATGGATTTTAAAGGGTCATGCGCATCATTCTTTTTCGATAAATACAGAAGATAATTCCAAAATTGAATCAATGGAATATTGTTTCATTTCATTTCGATGAATCAATTTTGTCTGTACCAAAATCAAATTATACTTAACTGAAGAGTTCATTACTTTTGTACTCGCATTTTTGATTATGGACAAAAACAACAATTTATAGATTTGGTAAATTTTATTTCAAGCCTAATAACAATAATCGCTCTGATTAATTGAGATGATAAAAACAAGGTTTACAATACTTCAGAGCCATGATTGATTAAATAAGATACTTATCACTAAAGATGTCTATCGTCCGAATCTCAATGTAAGACTTGGCCGGCGAGTTGTTTGCGGGGTAGGCGGTGGCGTTGTCAAAGACGACCAATACCTATTACTCATCTCTTGATGATTTGTGCTATTCAATTGATCTAGAAGTCGAAAATATTCCCAGCGGTTAGAAATTGCTCGCTCTCTTCTGCAAACTTTAACTCCGAACTGGAAGCAGTGGACTGTCCCGAGGTAGAATCCTAAAACGTTGTAGTAGGGGCAGCAGGGTTTCTCTGAGCACTGAAATGCAAAAATAAGTCTCGTTGATTTAAAAGTTCATTATAAAACAAATATTTCAATTTTCCCGCTGATAGTAATAGATTCTTCGGCGATTGGAACGACCTCATACGGTTCGTTGAGTTAATTGTAAATTGATAGGAACGCATGCGCACATTGACTCCATGAGAACGCTATTTACTATGAAAATATCGCAAATGGCTGAAATATCAAAAAAATTTGGAAAATCCAAAAGTGCACGCCTCATAGCGGTCACTCAATTAAAAGAAAAAACTTAGATAAAAAAAAAATAAATAAAAAAGATAAGATTGAGACATTTCAGTTTTATTAATTAATTATTTTTGAATGAAGAATGCTTCGCGCCATTTATTTAACTCAGTACAATACCACGCAAGCGTTGTGAACGGACCTAAGCTTACTAAGTATATACTATATATATATATATAAATATACAACTAACAAAGTGTCCAGTCGTATTTTTATAATATTAATTACAATTAAACTACGTGGAATTCGACCGTGATCTCCGAAAAGACTTAGTTTAGGATAATACTAAACCTTTTGGAAAAAAAATGGACTAGATCAGTTAAGTTTTTCGGGAGTTATCGTGACCACGCGGTTTTCGCTACATACAGACAAACGGACACCCACGGAATAATTTTGTTAAACATTGTTTTCATTAATTTAAAAAGCAAAAGGTCTTTTAAAAATGTCATAAGTGTTGAAACTAGTCATTTTTCTTGATATTCATGTGTAAATATTATTATATAAGTACGATAAAAAATAAATAGAGACACTTTTAGTTCAGAAAATCACTTGATTTTCGTAAGGCGAGAGTAGAGCACAGCCTCAACGCTCCGCTTATGAGGCGTGCAATAGAAACCTTTAAAGTTTTATAGAACGAAATTAAGGCAGCTCGAGGTGCAAAAGCATTTTCTCGTTTCATGTAATCCAGATAATAGCTATCCCTGATTAATTTGTGATACGCAGGTTTTGAAGAAGATCGGAATCAAAACTCTGCTAATATTGAACAAGGAATAATGGAGTCAGACCAATCGAGAAGCAAAAAGAATGTTTTCAAACGTTTTAACATGGGATCATTCAAAAAATACAAGTCGAACGATTCAAGTATCTACAGCTTGGAAGGGCATGGCTCTGCGAAAGAGGAATCAGGGCAAACAACCCACGTCAAGATTTCTTATGCGCCAGTTCTTCAGCCTGGTCCATCGCGGGAGTCTTACGCCAGCCCAAAAACTGCTGCCTCAGTAGATGTTCCACCAGATGAGAGTTTGCTGGCTAAACAGCACAGTATCTTACGTAGATTGCACTCTACTCTACATGAGGCAACAAATATTGTTGGGGAGTTCCTGCAGCTATGCAAGCGTGACTAATATCCTAATTCGAATTGAAGAGAAATGAACTGAGTGACGTAAGCAAGGCGTCGTTTTATTGCGCCAATAGATTCATACCTTTGACCGATTAGTTATTGCCATTGATGAATTTGTCTTTTGAGATTTGATCAAATCAATGGCAATAAATGCCTATAAAACTGCTGTTTCAAACACCATTTGTTTTCATTGTCTTTAAAGTATAATTTATTGACTGCACATTGTTTTGTTAACAAAAAGAACTGCCCAAATGATATGCATAAGTAAGATACAAATTAACATAACACTTATTTAAATACCAAGGGATTTCTCCATATTTTCTCATTCTAGTTTTGTCGCAGTCAGATCTTTCACCATCATGGGCAGTTTTGGTCTAGTCCATGAGCGTTATGTTTCGATATTTTTCCCAAAATGGTTTGGAGAAAACGTTTTTGTTTGAGTGTTTTAATTAATATTAATTTAGGTACTAAGCGTTTGTAAGCTAAAATCTCATTTTTGTCTATGATAAGTAAAATTGTGAGCACTAATATTAATTAAGATAACTATTAGGTTTGAACGTTACTTGTAAGAACAGATAGATGTTATCTAATAAAATACAAAGTAATATTTTTGTTTTATTGAACTTAAGACCCTACCTCATACATAGTAAAGATAAGTTTTAATATCGACCCGTTACTCAGAAACGAGGCTGATAATATTGGGCTTTCCTAGTATGTTAGATATGGTTACGTTACATATGCTGATAAGCGTAGTAACTACCGTTCAGGCAATACATTGCTGGACAAATTAAACTCGCAATGTAAAATATGTCTGGAAAAAATACATGTGAAAATATATTCTACGTCTATTTTTAACTATGCGACATCTATTTTCGAAGTATATATTTTTACCTGCGAGAAGAGTCGGCTAGTTATCATAAATTTGTTTTTGAAGTGAAACTTCTTTATCGATGTGTGAGAGAAATTTTATAGCAATGTAAAAACGTCACTTTTTTCTGTTACGCGCCATTTTCTTTACCAAAATTCAGTAGTGACGTCAAACATAATATTTTATTAATAAAATGATTAAATAATAAGACTTATTCTAATTCAAGTTAATTTATAGTAAAAGTCTGAGTAGTTATATCTTTCTTTTGATAGATCCAACACGTCCAAGTGATTTTGGTATTTATTTTAGGTTAAACTAAACTTTTTCATTGTAAGTCTCAGTAAATGTATAGAAATCCATTTAAATTACCAAAGATGAATTAATGTGACTGTCAATCTATATATACTACATATATATAGATATACAACTAACAAAGTGTCCAGTCGTATTTTTATAATATTAATTACAATTAAACTACGTTGAATTAGACCGTGATCTCCGAAAGGACTTAGTTTAGGATAATACTAAACCTTTTGGAAAAAAAATGGACTAGATCAGTTAAGTTTTTCGGGAGTTATCGTGACCACGCGGTTTTCGCTACATACAGACAAACGGACACCCACGGAATAATTTTGTTAAACATTGTTTTCATTAATTTAAAAAGCAAAAGGTCTTTTAAAAATGTCAAAAGTGTTGAAACTAGTCATTTTTCTTGATATTCATGTGTAAATATTATTATATAAGTACGATAAAAAATAAATAGAGACACTTTTAGTTCAGAAAATCACTTGATTTTCGTAAGGCGAGAGTAGAGCACAACCTCAACGCTCCGCTTACGAGGCGTGCAATAGAAACCTTTAAAGTTTTATAGAACGAAATTAAGGCAGCTCGAGGTGCAAAAGCATTTTCTCGTTTCATGTAATCCAGATAATGGCTATCCCTGATTAATTTGTGATCCGCAGGTTTTGAAGAAGATCGGAATCAAAACTCTGCTAATATTGAACAAGGAATAATGGAGTCAGACCAATCGAGAAGCAAAAAGAATGTTTTCAAACGTTTTAACATGGGATCATTCAAAAAATACAAGTCGAACGATTCAAGTATCTACAGCTTGGCAGGGCATGGCTCTGCGAAAGAGGAATCAGGGCAAACAACCCACGTCAAGATTTCTTATGCGCCAGTTCTTCAGCCTGGTCCATCGCGGGAGTCTTACGCCAGCCCAAAAACTGCTGCCTCAGTAGATGTTCCACCAGATGAGAGTTTGCTGGCTAAACAGCACAGTATCTTACGTAGATTGCACTCTACTCTACATGAGGCAACAAATATTGTTGGGGAGTTCCTGCAGCTATGCAAGCGTGACTAATATCCTAATTCGAATTGAAGAGGAATGAACTGAGTGACGTAAGCAAGGCGTCGTTTTATTGCGCCAATAGATTCATACCTTTGACCGTTTAGTTATTGCCATTGATGAATTTGTCTTTTGAGATTTGATCAAATCAATGGCAATAAATGCCTATAAAACTGCTGTTTCAAACACCATTTGTTTTCATTGTCTTTAAAGTATAATTTATTGACTGCACATTGTTTTGTTAACAAAAGGAACTGCCCAAATGATATGCATAAGTGAGATACAAATGAACATAACACTTATTTAAATACCGAGGGATTTCTCCATATTTTCTCATTCTAGTTTTGTCGCAGTCAGATCTTTCACCATCATGGGCAGTTTTGGTCTAGTCCATGAGCGTTATGTTTCGATATTTTTCCCAAAATGGTTTGGAGAAAACGTTTTTGTTTGAGTGTTTTAATTAATATTAATTTAGGTACTAAGCGTTTGTAAGCTAAAATCTCATTTTTGTCTATGATAAGTAAAATTGTGAGCACTAATATTAAATAAGATAACTATTAGGTTTGAACGTTACTTGTAAGAACAGATAGATGTTATCTAATAAAATACAAAGTAATATTTTTGTTTTATTGAACTTAAGACCCTACCTCATACAGTAGGTGATCTAGGGGGGGTAGGTCCGGTCGGTAAAACAGATTTTGGTTCGTGTCCATGCTAAATTGAGAAATGTGCCTCACTGTATATATTTCTCTATGGTAAATTACCAGTCCAAAATACATGAAGAAAATTTGAAAAGTCTGGGCGCTAAATTTAAAGCGTTCTGTTAACTCAAAATAATTTTAATGTTAAGTTCAAATATACATTAATAAACTAACTTAGAATGATTATTTGATAGGAGATAAATAAAAAGATTTGGATTAAATTTTCATTTTTGTTTATTAATTAGACATAAACCAATGTTTTAAATTTTTTACATTTTGCAAAGCACAATAGTCACTCGAGTAACAATGATTCTTACAAAAACTATTGTTAAATAATTTTAAGCTTTTGATTGATGGACATTTTAATTTATCTAAATCAATGATAATTTTATAGCAATCTAGTAAATTTTGAATCAATAATTTCTTTTCCGACCCTTTAACATAAATTACACTCTTATCATTAGTCACATAATTAATAACATCTTTTAGTTTATAATATGACGTCAATCCATCATTCCAGGCGATGCCGTGATAGTTCCTGATTACCCAGGTGTTCATGCGTTGTTTACTTGCAGATAGCAGCTTCCAGTCGTATGGAGGTTGAAATAATGTGCAGGATAACTCTTCAACACCATCAATATCATGCTGAATAGTGATTGACGCAAACTCCTTCACGATGAGTTCGTTGTCCAGACCTCGAAATCCTTGGAAGTCCAAGATAACCTCCATTTTACAGGTCTTCTCTCAGCAGTGAATGATGATTGAATGAAAAAGTATTGATCCAGATCTTCTTTTATAGCTCTTGACTACCCCTACTATCCAATTATTTGAATTGTTATTGGCTCTTATCAGTACTTGTTACTCAGTAATGGTAAACCCGTAAACATTTGAGGATAAATACAACTTTATTACTAATAAAATGTAAACTCTGCTTAACATTTCGGTCACGAAAATATGCAATGTACTTCATGGAAATAGGTTATTCATTACTCTACATTGGAAATAGGCAATTAATTACTCTACAAATTGCCGATAAAATTGTAACATACCCACTTGTTATCATCGCGTGAGAAAAATGTGAAAGTTGAAAGTGGCGTAAGTGGTAAGCGAATCCGTACTATTGTTTGCAAAGCTGTCAAAGGGAATTTTTTGCATGTTAATATACTATAAGCTGTAAATTACGAGGGTTGTAAAAAGTTTTCGACTTTTGGGATCGTCACAACCATTCAAAAAGCCTGTCTATCCTTTCTGGACATCATTTTACTACCGTATGTGAATGTTAACGGTCACTAAACATGAAGACAATTCTGTTCCTGATGGCACTGACTGCTCTGGCGGATGCAGCTCTAGACCATTCAATAAGGCACCGGTGGAACCTGAAACGCAGGGATTTTTCGGGCTGTGCATCAATTGAAGAAAATGTGAGTCATCTTTTTCTATTCTCTTTCAACTGTAACTTTGATGTTATTTTTTTTAATAACGACCAGAAGTCAATTGCACGCCTCATAAGCGGAGCGTTGAGGTTGTGCTCTACTCTCGCCTTACGAAAATCAAGTGATTTTCTGAACTAAAAGTGTCTCTATTTATTTTTTATCGTACTTATATAATAATATTTACACATGAATATCAAGAAAAATGACTAGTTTCAACACTTTTGACATTTTTAAAAGACCTTTTGCTTTTTAAATTAATGAAAACAATGTTTAACAAAATTATTCCGTGGGTGTCCGTTTGTCTGTATGTAGCGAAAACCGCGTGGTCACGATAACTCCCGAAAAACTTAACTGATCTAGTCCATTTTTTTTCCAAAAGGTTTAGTATTATCCTAAACTAAGTCCTTTCGGAGATCACGGTCTAATTCAACGTAGTTTAATTGTAATTAATATTATAAAAATACGACTGGACACTTTGTTAGTTGTATATCTATATATATGTAGTATATATAGATTGACAGTCACATTAATTCATCTTTGGTAATTTAAATGGATTTCTATACATTTACTGAGACTTACAATGAAAAAGTTTAGTTTAACCTAAAATAAATACCAAAATCACTTGGACGTGTTGGATCTATCAAAAGAAAGATATAACTACTCAGACTTTTACTATAAATTAACTTGAATTAGAATAAGTCTTATTATTTAATCATTTTATTAATAAAATATTATGTTTGACGTCACTACTGAATTTTGGTAAAGAAAATGGCGCGTAACAGAAACAAGTGACGTTTTTACATTGCTATAAAATTTCTCTCACACATCGATAAAGAAGTTTCACTTCAAAAACAAATTTATGATAACTAGCCGACTCTTCTCGCAGGTAAAAATATATACTTCGAAAATAGATGTCGCATAGTTAAAAATAGACGTAGAATATATTTTCACATGTATTTTTTCCAGACATATTTTACATTGCGAGTTTAATTTGTCCAGCAATGTATCGCCTGAACGGTAGTTACGACGCTTATCAGCATATGTGACGTTAAAACTTATCTTTACTGTGTATGAGGTAGGGTCTTAAGTTCAATAACACAAAAATATTACTTTGTATTTTATTAGATAACATCTATCTGTTCTTACAAGTGACGTTCAAACCTAATAGTTATCTTATTTAATATTAGTGCTCACAATTTTACTTATCATAGACAAAAATGAGATTTTAGCTTACAAACGCTTAGTACCTAAATTAATATTAATTAAAACACTCAAACAAAAACGTTTTCTCCAAACCATTTTGGGAAAAATATCGAAACATAACGCTCATGGACTAGACCAAAACTGCCCATGATGGTGAAAGATCTGACTGCGACAAAACTAGAATGAGAAAATATGGAGAAATCCCTTGGTATTCAAATAAGTGTTATGTTCATTTGTATCTTACTTATGCATATCATTTGGGCAGTTCCTTATTTAATTACCAATATTGTTCTCTTGTATTTATCCTCAAATGTTTACGGGCTTACCATTACTGAGTAACAAGTACTGATAAGAGCATATTGGTAATTAAATAACTCGATTTCACGGAATAACCTATTTCCATGAAGTACATTGCGTATTTTCGTGACCGATTATCATTGACTATGGAAGAACAAATTATTACAACCAAAAATCATCAATAAATGATGAGGTTCCTTTAAATTTATCTATAAAGTCCACTAAAACAAATAAGAACTTGAAAACATCGCATGATCAAGACCGAGATGTGAACAATATGGATGGAGCGGCTATGAACTCTTCTACAAGCTCCGGAGATAACAAGCACTGGACATTGAGGCACCGCAAGTATGCTCCTGGCCTCGTCGAACTGATCCCCAACACTGGTGTCTTCATTACAAAGAGAGGACTTGACCGTTGTCTGAAATCTTCCAGAAAATGTACTCAGTTAGCGAGATTTTTGACCAAACATATTTTTACTAAAGCTGCTTTGAAGAAGTGTTTGTACGTTGGCTCCTTCTATGTTCGAGAGAGTTTTCAGTTAGACGTCAAGACTTGTGCAGTTATTGCAGATTTCGTCCTTACTTATGGACACATCCACCATTGGCGTCCATCGAGTTATAATTCTATCAGAAGCGCTATAAGGTACCAGTTGTTTTTGTCTAAGAAATAAAGTACTAAATAACTTTATTTCAAGCATTTATTGTGCAAAAATTAAAAATGTATTTAGTTCTTAAGTGTAGAATAAGTTGGTGCTCATTTAATACCAAAAAATACTTATACCTACCACTTTAGACTATGATTGAGCTCAGTGTAATTTCCTTAATTATTTTTAATTATATAATAAACTCTAACTGTAATACCATAGTGGTTTTCATTTCAATCACACTTGCCATTAAACTCAAGTAAAGCCATACCAGGATAGAACTAACGTCACTATTCAAAACTCAAATTTAGTCTCTCAAAAATGTATGGAGTCCTGCTGGACGACCAAAGTTGAAAGGTTAACAAAATAACTATAGTTAGATACCTATAGGTTCTCTAGCAAAGTATGACGTGGCGATGTAGGATTGATCACTTCAGTACTTTTTAATACTCCTTAAAATACTCCTTTTTAATTAGTCATACGTTATCAAAATACTGACCAAAAACGGAAACGTGCTTATGCCTATCGATTCTTAGGGAAAATGTAGATCAATTATTGGGGGTATATATATATCGCTCAACCTGGGCATTGCTCATTGTACAGCTTGCCCGCTTGCCGTCGACACGTGCTAGATATTTTTTAAATTAGTTCCTCATTTTCGGGACAGCCGTCTGTTAGACAAATCACGTGTCAATAAGTGTCAATTGGGATCAGATCACAGCTGAGGTAAGCGTATTTACTTTTATTTCAGCGAACACACTGAGAAAAGAAATTACTTTTATCAAGAAAATTTTCTTCACACAAGAATATATATTCTTGATAATTATCAAAAATAAGGAGGAAAGTTTGGTAAAACCAAATGTGCATGCCTTAAGCGCTCGTGCTATCAAAATCTATGCTAACGCCCTCTTGCACGTTTTAGTAGAAATCGCAAGTCCTCACTAACTCTGTTTATTATATTTTTTATACATATGGCTGCCTGAAATGTCAATTTGTCAGATGTGCCAGTAAAAATACTTTTGATTTATAATTAAACGAATAATAATTGAGTTGTGGTTTTTTAATCAGTTACTCGCAATTAAGTAACGATTCTATTAAAATAAAAATCAAGCAAATTAGTTGTGTTTGTCGAAAGTTATCGAGATTACTAGTACAGTGTTTCATGCGATCTTTACAAGATTTTTTCAGAAAAATTGATTTTTATATAAATTGCAGGGTTAATCGGCTATATATTGTTGGAAAAAATGATCATTGATGTTTTTTCTTTATTTTGGTATGCAAGTCGACTTACTATGACCACGAATAATTAATTTATTTAATTATAAACTCTAACGAAACCGAGATTTCGATTTTTAGGCGAGAGTAGAGCATACCTACGCTCGCGCTTAAGGCATGCAATATATTTTCTAGTCTCAAGAATTCGTTATAGTTGAGTAAAAGAATTTTACTTGACTCAAGTAACGCTTTTCTGTCGTAGACTTATCATAATAGAAATAATAATTGATATTCTTTTCCTAAGAAATTGAGAATTGACAATATATAATAAATCAAATAATTTTGACGGTTTTCGAGATAGCAATATTTAGCTGTCTTCTAAATTACGCAATTTTTACTTGACTAAGAAAAAATCAAAATTCAGGCATTATTTTAAATAAAAATTTTTGACAATATTTTGAAAAAGTTTGACAATAACGAAAAAAAAAAAATATTTTACCAGTTATCGTTATGTTCTAAAAATTAATTATAATTTTTCTCTATTGTTGTTAGAGTTCGTTTAATCCTAAATCTTAAGTAAATTATTGATTATTGTTTAAAGCGTATACGATAATAACAAAATTTTATTAGAGATATAAATACAACTGTAAATCTTTTAAAAATTAAAGTAAATAATTGAATTATACTATAGAAAAATTAGACTTTATTTTTTACTAACGTATAAAATATAGTGAATATAATGATGCATCAAAGAGTCGAGAAATTAACTATTAAAATTTATCAAAAAAGAACTATAGTTAATAACCAACCACATTAGATGAGAAAAAAAATGAAGTGCATTTACAATATTTTTATTGTTACGAACTTAATCTGAAAAAAATTTCATGTAATTTTTAACCAAAAATAAGATTTATTTTTAGAAATACTTGATTAAAAGTGGTAGTTTATAATCTAACTTACCTCTTAGTCTAAATGTAAACACCCAAAATTATCAAGATGCTTATCAAAATTAAATATTTTTCACAATAATAAAAATAATATTGAAATTAACAATAATAATTAAACAGTTGAAATTATCCCACGTCAAATAGAACTACTACAACGAATGAAAAAATTATTCAAATACGATATTTTAGTTTTAATGAAAATCATAAGTTTTTGAAAATGGCTAACACAAGCATTTCCAGTCACGTTCAGTATTAGTATAAACAGCGTTGTACTTCTTGCTGACAAAATAACTTTCGGATCGAGCAGTGGCTTCGGAATATGATGGTGAAATGCGCATAAGCTAACTCAGCCGCTAAGTTGACTGCGCATGCCGTCGTAAGCTTGAGAGTTGAGAATGTAGATGTGTTACTGTGGTAGGAGGAATATTCTCGAAATAACCCAGCCGTCGTTATTCATTTGAGAACTGGGCAAAGTCTGAATCATTTGGAATTTTGCTATTCATTCAGTGATTTATTGATTGTTTTCCTATTAATAACTCTCGAATTTCTTATTTAATGTTGATTGTAAGTGGTGAATAGTACAGGATACTTAATAAACATAATCTATCGTATGATAAAAGGTTAGTTCGTTATGTTTTTATATTATAATTGAGAATGCAGAAGACAAAGAAAATTATTTTTATTCTTGATTATTAAACTAATAATTAAAAATATTAATGTTAAAGAAAATGCACCCATTTTTTTTGATTCTCTAAAGATGCATTGTTTTTATTAATAATCTTTCCATATAAAATTATTTTTGAATAATAAAACTTGATCAATGTCTATTACTAAATTCAGTCATTTTATTGTTTATTGTAGCTATCAAAACTATATAAATGCAAGTTTATACATATTTAAACATATAATAATATTAATACTTGAATTAACATAATTAAACCAATAGTACAAATAAAATAAAAAATTCATAGTAAAAATAACTTATATGATCCATTAAATGATAGTGCAATCAGTAGATAAAAATCGGACAATTGTTTTGATTTATTTCCTTAACAATATAATTTTTTTAGTTACGAAAAATTGCATACATTTAAACAATCTAACTAATTTATCTATTGAATCAAAGTCTAAAAATTGTCGAATGTATACTGATTTCAAAATCATGCTATTCACAATACAATTTTTATAATTGAATCAAATTCATTGTCATTTATATTTTGTTTCAGTCATGGATTATACGAAACCGTTTTGTATTGTTGAACGGACTAAAGATAATTTTACAGTTTACCCTACGAAGTTTTTATATTTCAAAGATGAAAACAATCAATTATGTCCTTTATCTAAAGCTAGTGGCCAAGTGGAAACATTATTTGCAAGAAAAGGAGATGGAAAAATAAGACCTATTCTAAAGTTACTGACATTTGGTGGTAAGTCTGTTCTTTACATATTAATCAATTAAAACAAAATAAATTTTCAATGTTATTGTTTTTATATTTATCTATGTTGTGTCATTAATAGTGAAATTTTTTTACTTGAAGTTATTCTACGGTACTTATTCTATTTAATTATTAAATAATAAACAACAATTTTTTATTATCAAACAATTTCCAATTCAAATGATTAATTAATGATCACTTATTTACAGACGAATCAGAAACCTTGCAACGATCTCTTCAAATCGGTAAACGAGTTAGAATTAGGAAAAATTTATCGATTGCTGATGGACCTGAAAGCAATGCTGCTAAAAAAAAACGTCTCACAATCGCAGAAAAAAAGGACGTCAATTCAAAAAAGGTCAGCAATAAAATTATAATCTATAAAAACTTATATCTTTTTAACAATCCATGAAAGCAAGCAAATACTTATAAGAGTACTTATTTTTTTAGAAGAAGATCAATCAGGCTACGAAAGATGTTTCTGATCGGGAGGATGGCGGTTTTGTGAATTACGTAAAGGTAAATGATGAGTTTAAAGCATAAAAAATTAGTTAAAGCTTGATACATGAATTTTTATATATTATAAACACGTCTTAGTTATGTAAAAGATTAAAACAAATAGGGATTACAACACTTTTTATAGAAAATTTTGGTTATAAAATAAAACAATGGAAAGATTTAGATTTAAAAAAGTAAATTATATGAAAATTCATCATTTTTTTATCATCTGCTTTCTGAAATTTGAACCAACTTCTATAATTTTTTATTAATTTTCATTCTTAGAGAGAAGCATAAAATATTTACATGAATTAACATACATGTTTTCTTAAATTTGCACAAATTTCTTTTTTAAATTTTGTTTTTTATTTTTTGGCAGCCGAGATCTAATGCTAACGCAAATATAAACAAGCAAGTCGTCGATCCTATGGAGGACGCAGATGATAGGGTAGAAAATCATCATGCAGGCGAACATTTGAATATTAGCGAAGATCAAGACGAAGCGGCTAGAATACTGGCAAATTTAGAGTTATTGCGAGTAATGCAAGGCAGACAAGATGACCAGAGTAAAGCGGGAACTAGCCATCAAGTTCACGATAATAATTTGAATGGTCTCGGTGAATATCACGTGATATTTGGTGATACATTGCCAGTTGTAGATCCTGATTTGGATCCTATGCGTACATCCACACCACTAAATATTCTAGAAGATGATCCTCCAATAGCTTTGAATAATGAACGTGACGAAAGTTTAATTGACGCTGGAAGTAATTCGACAAGTAATCAACACTTTGATCATTTTTTTTCAAATTTATGGCCAGAAACAAATGATTCAAATGTTCCTCCGGATCATCAAACAGTAAATATTAATATGATGCAATTGAAACAGTGTATCAAGGAGTTTGAAGGACACTTAATGGAAAATATGTTCAAAATACAAAAGGAAAAGAACAGTAATGGAGAAAAATTCGAGATACCTGCAGTTGTCAATAATAAGGTAAATATTTGGAAATATTTCACTAGTATTCTGAAAAATCAATCAAAATTCATTATGATTTGTAATCAAATCTTTTACTACAATTTAAATAAGATTAAATATAGTAAATTTAAAAATTTTTATTTTCTCCCAATATGGACGTATTATTATATTTAAATTATACTGGATCGTAGAATGCATCGTTTCCTTCGGTACAACTTTTATCTTGTACGCTTTCGAGAATTATTTGAGCTTTAAACTTTAGAGTATATACTTACATAGACATGATAAATAATAATTGAGAATTGATTAATATTTAATTTATTATCCAAGTGTTTGAAGCTTAATGTTGGTCATTCTAAACAGTGAACTCGCAAAAATAAATAAGATTTGAGGTAAAAATTCTATCGATTCAAGCATGTTTTGTAACAGTTTTACAAACAAATAATAAGTACATAAATTTATATAAAGATGTTCTAATAATTGTAGTAGACAATCAATATTTTTCATAAATAAATAATAGTCTGTATCGTTAATTGTAAAATATCTTTTTCTGCTGATATATAAAGAAGTATTTTCTTAAAATTTATTCTTTCTCAGAAGATGTAAAGTCAATTACTCAATCTATAGGTATAGTAAAACTAGACATAGAGTTTCAAGTTTATTAGAAAGTACTGATAAATAGTGAAGTAGAAAGAAAATAATCATTAATATATCTATTAAAATTAAATTAATGTACTTTAGTAAAAACAGAGCATTATTGAATGATATAATGAGTTTGCTTTTCTATGTTATATTATACCTATGAATCATGTTTCTGAACTCAACTTAGACAATCCCCTAGATAATGTATTGACCGAATTTGGAGAATTTATTAAACCGGTATTTTCAGATTTTGCTTGATTAATTCAATCACGAAAAAAATTTAACTCAATTGAGTTTATAAGCTATGAAAACAAATGTAATTAGTTAAATGTAAATTAATTGATCTAAAATACTTGATTTAATTGTAATTTTGCAGATAACTATTGATGGAGCAGATCTTGACGCTACAGAAGTTTACAAAGCCAAGGATGTCAAAACAATAAGACGGTGCGCAAACCATGTTTTTAGAGCATTTTATCCACTTGAAACTCGTAAAAAATTGGTTTTGTCGAATAGGAAAAGAAAACCTGCGAACAGCATTACAATTAAGCAGGAAGAAATTGAAAAAATTAAAAGTAAGTACCGTTGGTTATAATTTCAAATGATACAAATTATTCACAACTTATTCTCAATAAATTATTTATTTAATTAAGTGACACAAACTTTTAAAATCAGGTCAATTCATACTTGATAAATAAAAAATTTTACTTTGAATTTAATTATTTAATAAACGCCAACAACTTGAGAATATTAAGTTTAACAATTTTTTTTTCTTCCCAGGCTTTAGAATAACGCTTAGAAAAAAAAAATATTTTTTAACAACAATTTGTTTTAATATTATTATCGAATATTCTATGATAATTATTGACTTCTACTCATTGACTCCTAGTTATTATTCTAAAAATCAATAAAAATTGTATTTTAGTGATATAAAAAAGTTCAAGATTTATTGTAGAATATAATTAACTCTATTTTTATTATCAGGAATCTGTAAGCTTCTCCAGAAGGGACGTAATTTTGATAAAAAGGATCCAGATAACTGTTTGGAAAATATCAGATGCTGGATAACTGAGGTTTTAAAAAATGATAAAAGATCACCAATAACAGAAGATCAGAGGAAGCTACGGAATCAGAAGGCGAAAGAGTGGCGAGAAAAACAAAAACTAGCCCCAGAAGAAAGGGGTGAATAACCTAGAAGAACAAGAAAATCTATAAATCAAGCCATTATTGATTTGCGACTTTTCGTCTCAATGTCTAAGTACTTGTCGAATTAAAAAACATACAATACATGTCAGTCTGTTCCATCAACTATTTTAGCTAATTGACAATAATAAATAAAATACTTAATGTTAACAATTAATAAATTATCACAATGCAATTATTGAATAATAAAAACAAAACAATTTTTTTTTTATTTACCATGCGTCAGATTTAGTAGCCAACTTAGTAGTAGTACTAAATCCGACGCATGAGACATCAAAAAAGAAAATTATTTTGTTTTAATAATAATTATTTAATAATTGCATTGTGATAATTTACTAATTGTTAACATTAAGTATTTTATTTATTATTGTCAATTAGCTGAAATAATTGATGGAACAGATAATGTTTTATTGTTAACACATTTAAATATTTGTTTTGCTGATCAATCAAGTCTATACATACACGAATTTCTCTCAAAATTTTAATCTCAAAAAAATGGAACTACTCACTAAAACTCCTCAATCTTAATTAGTTAAATAAATTCAGAGATATAAATTTATAAATTGCATGATTTAATCATTTACTATCAATCATTAATGAAGAAAATATACAGCATTTCATGAGAAATGAATCAAGTAAAAATCCGAATTATCTTATAAAAAATGATCCTCACTTTTTATCTTCAAATTTTTTTTGCGAAACAAAAGAAAATTAATGGATTCATATAAAAAATGACTTTTCTCGAAAAAGTCACGATGTTTCCGAAAAATTAAATGTTGGAGCTTTTTTTTTCTTTTTAATTCAAAAATCTATAATTCAAAATATCTTGGAAAAAAATCGAAAAAAATTTTTACAATTTATTTTAAACGTTATTTTTGTTGGGATTTCTCAAGATTTTCAAAGCTTATGCCTGTAATTAACAAAATCTGCATGATTACAACTTTTTTATTCTGTTTTTTAAAAATTATGTAAACATGTAAATGTGCTCGAAGCGAAAATCAAAATAATATTTATATAAAATAGGGAATATTAACGCCAAATAAATTATTTTTCACTCTAATTCCTTTCGATTTATAGCTATAAGCTTTCCATCCATTTATACCCTATAAAAAGTGTTTTTCCGAATTTTCCAAATCTTTCATAATATATCAAAAGAAGTTAATGATTTTTTAACAAAAATAACTATTTGACTTTTAAATAGTTATCTGTAAGTTTAAACTTCAACTCATTGGAACGTTATAGTTTTTATGTTTCCTGTTGTATTGTACTTTTTCAGATAAAAAAATTTTAAAAAAATTCGGAAAACGGTTGACCCTAAAGGCCACCCCTGCAACTTCCCGCTCATTTCAGTCATTAACCGTTTGCAATTTCGCTGCTTGTTGCAATGTTTTTGAGCTCTGCGAGCTCAAAAACAAAGGTGCTCGATACTTTTGAGCTCCTCGAGCTCAAAAGTCTGTCGGTAGTTTAATCGACCAGAATTTTTTTTAATTTTCAATCTGCTATAACTTTTGAATAGGTCAATCCTATTCCAGGTCAATCCTCCTAACGGAGATAGTGACAACAAAGTTTTAACAAAATAACTATATTCAAATTATTTTTAACCATAAAAATACAATGTAATGCTTACATAATTATGTCACGCGTTTAATTTTTCTAGATGGACACACGTGAGACTCGGATCTATCACACAGTGAAATTGCTTGTAACGTACGGCGATCCTCAGGAAGGTGTCCACTGTGTACCAGAATCCTGGATAAGGATGAGGGATCTAGAATCACCGTTAGTGTTGGTGGCTTTTCCTGATGAACCATGGAGGGTTACAGAAGAGCGAGTCAAGAACTACGAAAGTTTCGGAAAAGACTGGAATTTGTGTATGGGGCAAATCCTGTACAGCACACGTGAGTTCAATGACTGTTTTCCAATTCAAAATTCACAAAAGCCTGCCAGTGCATTATTATTGAAACCCTCAAAGCAGTAGCTCATCTGTTCGACGTAGATGAGCGGAAGTTGGGATAGAAGTTGTATTTTGAGGTTTTTTAACTCAGAACTTGAGTGTGACCATGACATTTTTGTTGCAGATTCTTACTCAAGTGTGATTCGTTGTCCCAGAGGCGATTGTGATAGAGAAGGGACCTGCACAGGTTCTGCAAGTTTAGATAATTCCATTCTCATAAAGTTATTGCGAAGGAACGAAATTGGTAGGAGCAGCACGTTTCAGATGGAGTATTGTAAATGGCTTCGCGAAAAGTCGAATTCTGATGAGTAAGGTTTGGTGATAGATAATAGCTTATCATCTGAAGGATCAGAAAGCATAACGAAGTGCGATATCGATAGTGATTATGTTCCTTTGGATCTATCGCCAAGATCCTACGACTTGGACGAGAATTCGACATCATAGAATTAAGAACAAGACATAAATATTATGTGTGAGATTATTTATTCTTATTACTTATTGGCGGTTTTGTGATACTAAAAGTAAGATGCATTTTTTCCTGATAATTTAAGTTATTAATAAGATTTCGAACTGTAAGTTCTAATGTAGCCATAAAGATGGAAAAATTAAGAGGGAATAGGATCCAATGAAATAATGAATACTTTAAGCTGTTTTTACGGTATAATAAATTTCAATTAATTGTAAGTACAATAGCGTTTTTTATTTGAAAAACCATTTCTATTTACTTATAAGTACAAGCATAAGTAAAAATTTCGTAGGTAAACTAAACTATGATTTAGACTTATCACATACACTATTACTGCACCCATAATAAACATGAAACCTACAAAATACTGAATGATAGTTCAATAAAAAAGTACTTATCGTACTTCTAGGAAAGCTTTTAGGAAATTACTTCAGTTAATTGCTACAGTTGGCAAATTACTTCAGTTAATTACTACAGTTGGCGTGTTAAGTCGCGATTACCGCGACCACCGGTAGTTTTCAAGGTTATTTATGACCCTACATTACTATGTAAAGGGACATACGCTGCTACAGGTATATCAGTACTCTAGTGTCGCTTGTGGTGACTGCACGGCATTGGATTTTGGTAAGATTTTACATACAGTTAGACTATTGCAAATAAACTATCAAACTTTAAATGTTGTAAATAACATTGTTAAATATTAAATAATATTTTAGTAAAACAACCGTTTTTATTTCACTGGAATATTCTTAAATTATATTAGATATGTAGAACTTACAATTCAGTATTTTAGATATTCATTGGCTCTGTAGAGCTCAGTGTAAACGTAGCTTTACTCATACCGATGTTTTATCACTCTGACCTCTAGTGCAGAAATTCATAGTATGGATAACGGGGAAAACGAGGTTAATTAGGTTATCGATCCAAGATGAATCTAAATTGAGACTCAGTTGTTAATTTTTTTGACGTAGGAAATATCACCGGGTAGGGATGGAAGGTAATTAGCTTCAGATAACAAAATGGTAGTATAATATATAATTAAGAAGTTGCGATAAGATGAAGCTTAAGTTACGCAAATGCTGCAGGTTAACTACCTAGGCCTACTGTTGGTACAGCAGTTTCCTGCCTGACCTAATCGCTGCGTCTATTCTCTTCCTAATTCAGCCGGTCGTAATATTAGTTATGGCACTATTTATTTAAAAATATTGAGTCACGGAGTAAGTGACATGAAAATTGTAATTAATTACTCCTTAAATTTCGTCATCTGTTTTACGAGCGGAACCTATTAAGTTTTATCTTTTCTAGCTAAATAGATATTGTTTTTATGAAATTCACCTACATTCTACTGTTCGTTTAAGGTTAAAAAAAGGTACCATTATTTGGAGGACAAAGTATGAAGACACTTGATTGTAAATACTTATAAATATGTAGATTTTTCATAACCGAAAGTACATTGCATTTTAGGTTGACTTTTTTGATCATTTGCGACGTAGCCACTCGAACTAGATAATCACAATTGACATTAGAATTTCCGTAATGTTCATTCTGTCATTACTTAAGATGAAATGTTTGGAACAATGCTTGCAGTGTTGACTTTGTTAATCGAATTGACAGCAAAAAATAAGCCAAATGAATCAGCTACTCCATTAGGATGCTGTTTAAAAATAAATTCTGCAATCTTCATTAATATATTAATGTAACAATGAATACTCATTGAAGTAGAAGTAATGCAAATAAACTTTTTGGCATTTCCGGGATTTTGTTTATCGCATTTTTATTGAAAAATAATCTGTTAATTTTTTTGCGAGAAGAAAATGAATAAATCATTTCTCATGACCCCAACCCCTGAGGAATATTTCATATAAATAACGGCGACTGCTTCAGGAATTTACTTTCCCTTTGGCTCTTGAAGCAGATGTTGCGACGTCTGCTAACTGATATTCGCTCTTGCATCGGACATAAGTGAACAATTTGTACCTCCTTGTTACTTGTGATTATTAGAAGTAGTAGAACTATTCTCTGTGTTAATTGCTATCATTTTTTACAGAAGAAATTCGGGAAGATGGTTGCAATCATCAAAG
This sequence comes from Blastobasis lacticolella, assembly GCA_905147135.1. Taxonomy (NCBI): domain Eukaryota; kingdom Metazoa; phylum Arthropoda; class Insecta; order Lepidoptera; family Blastobasidae; genus Blastobasis; species Blastobasis lacticolella. Next base: position 18,066,401 of record LR990045.1, read on the forward strand.
TCATCCTCATTTCTATTACGATCATCATGGTAGTGTCCGGAACGCCACGATACATCAAAGCTCCAACAATTACCAAACCACAAAAAATAGTAACTTGTCTACTGTTGGGACAGCCAGTAAGTGTATCTACTAACAGATTTGAGGTGTTTGATCGTCTAGAGTGTGTGTAATATTTCTTTTGTATCTTCTAGTGCATGAAATCAAAGGTTCCCTGCTGCACGCTGATCTACCAGAAAACCTTCATGCGACTCAACACGGTGCCAACCACGTGCTTCAAGTTCGGAAAGGGCGAGTGCCAAGTGAACAAAAGCATCGACAACTTCGAAGAGTACAGCAAGTTGGTCAAGCAGCTGAACGGCACCAACTATCAGGAACTGAAGAACAAGTATTTTAGTTCTATTCCAGTTGCGTACACCTGCCCGCAAAAAATGATAATCGAGGTGAACAACGGGTGAAACGGATTTGTCATCTGCCTACCATTCACGAGCAAACAATTTGGTCGAAGTCTCGGACCTCTAAGTGATGTGCTTTGTTATTATTCCAAACACATCACTTAGAGGTCTGGGATTCTAGTCAAATAATCATAATTATTTTGTGTGTGTTTAAGATAAGTGTTTGATGTTGTGTAGATTTGACTCTAGCCCATATTACCAAGTTAAGTTTTTATTTTCCTATCGGTTATAATCAATATCGAACCCAACAATGTAGTAAATACAGTTGTAAAACTAAATTGGCCCTAACAGCTCGATGATTAATGGTCTAGAGGTCTCAGAGACGACTGCAAGTTCATTTCCATCAATTGAAACACCCAGACGTGTCATAATAGTATTGACTGTTCAATGAGCTGCCAATTTACTAATTGAAATTTGATTTATGTATGTCTCTCTTAGTTAATCAATGTTTTAATGTTAAAACTTGTTTAATGGCATTATGTTAGACACGACATCGTTTTAATTAATTTATTAATAGAATAATAAGTAAAATAAAAAATTAATGTACACTAAAGTATAATTTATGGCACTGTTTTCAGTTGGCTTCAGATGTTCTGACTTCATAAACGTATTAGTCGGTTTCTGAAACAAAATAAACTTATTTACTATGGTACCAAACTTTCAATGTACTTCCTGTCCACCATGGCCATCTTTACACATTTAGAAATACTGAGTATGGTGTCGTAGGCACGCGTTCATGCAAATAGTGGTCCCTTTGATTGTTCTAAGTTTGTATTAATAAATAAGGGGGAAAGGGTAAAACCAAATGTGCATGCCTTAAGCACTCGTGCTATCGAAATCTATGCTAACGCCCTCTTGCACGTTTTAGTAGAAGTCTTAAGTTCTCACTAACTCTGTTTATTATATTTTTTATACATATGGCTGCCTAAGATGTCAATTTTTCAGATGTGCCAGTAAAAATACTTTTGATTTATAATTAAACGATCAATAATTGAGTTGTGGTTTTTTAATCAGTTACTCGCAATTAAGTAACGATTCTATTAAAATAAAAATCAAGCAAATTTTTTTCTTTATTTCAGTATGCAAGTCGACTTACTATAACCACGAATAATCAATTTATTTAATTATAAACTCTAACGAAACCGAGATTTCGATTTTTAGGCGAGAGTAGAGCATACCTACGCTAGCGCTTAAGGCATACAATAGTGGTCCCTTTGATTGTTCTAAGTTTGTATTAATAAATAACCATTTCTTGGAGGAGTATCATTTGTAAACTATTCCATGACATGGAAGCTCCAACCGTTGACATGGTACCTAACAGATATGTTGATGATCACTCAGCTGCTACGTGTTATCAAAACACTCGTGGTCTTCTTGAATGGAAAGCTCTTGAGTAAATTGGTTTTCAATTAGCGATAGTGATACTTGAGACATTTCAATCAAAGCGTGCCAATTGATAGGACTTTGATCAGGCCTTTTCAATCGATTTTTTGCTACTTCTAATCATTTCTTTCTGATATCACAAGTTTTCCTATTTACATATTCAATAGTTAAACACAGAACCATGAGATTACCCATCAATCAAAGAATCAATTATGAGGTAGCGGGTAGGTGTTACCTAGGGTACGAACATGCAGGAAGGTACTGTTGAAATAGGTTTCACTTACGGGTCGCGACAGCTGTTGCAGGACATGTAAACACCCAAATATTCTTTGGGATTTGGTATGATCATCTTGTCATGTTCCTTCCGTAGCCATGGTTGGTCATGATGGTAGCGTAATTGGGCAGTGACACTATTCACGTGGATCCTTGCCCCTTCAACTTTCTTAGTTACTGTTTCGCAAGAGATGTTTTGCTTGAGAATCACTTCCAAAACGTCGGGTGTGTAGTAGTTGAACCATTCTTTTGGAACCAGACAAACGTGCTTAGACATTTTGATGCAACCTATCTAATTGCAAGTGAGTGACTGACGGCGAGCCAGTGAGTTCGATTCCTTATAAACCTACAATGGTCATCGAGATAATTGATCCACAATCAAGTTTGATTGAAGTGTTTCAACCGAAGTTAACGTTTTATGATTGCTATATAGTGATTTTTAGTATGAACTACAACTAGTTATGTTGTACCTTCACCCTTATCTAAAACCTAGATGTATTGACAGCAAGGATTTTGGCTGCAACAAAAAAAGCTTCGTTACATAGTCTTATAGTCTTACCATGGATGGTCGCTGAAGAATAAACAGAAAGTTATTACTTACGATTTAGTTGTTTTAATACACGGCATAAAGACTTCGGTGTATTTCTGGGGGCTAGGTTTTCGTCGAGCGTCTCTTTCATTTTTTAACCATATTTGGTTGCCATGTATGCGAAGTATGGCACGTGTATTATCAATCTGAATCCGTGCTCCTTCTATCTTGTTGGTTTTCTGATAGTGGGCCTCAACTTCACTATGAAGAACCAACCCCATGAACTCCGAAGGATACTTGTCCCATGAATTGGGTACCAAGCACAAATGTTTCTTCAACATAGCTTATCAATCAACAGTACTTTTGTTCAAAAATTTCACTCTAGTAACTATTTGTAGCAGCCTTAAGTTGTCGTAGGATGCGATTCAATCAACACCTCACGAATATTCTTAGGACTCTTGAGATAATGATGTTCAATTGGCAGTTCAATCGTAGAGTTCCTTAATTGATTGCAGTCAAGGTATACGTGTATCACGAATTGTCAGTATAGATCACTATTTAAACGAGGCATCAGCTCTTAAGCAAATTAGTTTACCTCAGCCATTACTGTCATTTAGTATTGTTCCAAGCTCCTTCGTGCTGATCAACGATTTCCGCTGAAAGCAAGTTATCCTCCAGTGACGAGTTCATGCAGCTAAATCACTCTGGTGATATCGATTTTGGAGAAGAATTTTGCTTGCAAACACGTCTCGGCTTGAACAACCGCAATGGCTGACCGCAAGGCAACGACTCACAAGAAGACATCTGATACGGAAGTCTCTGGCTTGATGAAAGCCTTCAAAAATTTTAGCTTTATCAAGCGTCAGTACAGCGAGCTCTCAAAATCGAGCTCGACGTCATCAATGTCATGTGGAAGTAGCTACGCTACGAACCCTTACGTAACTATGACTACAGTATATAGTGCAATGCCTTCTTCTTCAAGCTCTGGACATTCGTCGGGCCAAAAAAATGAATCGCGTCGAGAGAAGGAGAAGGAGACAAAGGAGAAGGAGCTGCTCCAGAAACTCCAGAAGTCTTTCCAAGAAACCTCTAAAATTCTTGATAAGTACGTGGCTATACGTAACGGCAAAAAGTGAACGATGACATCGCTCAACACAATTTTTGGCACGTAGATGCTAACCTGCAGTTATTAAATATTTAAATAACCTTAAATGTTATTTCTTTTCACTTATTAAACGTCCCAATTGTTTTGTAAGGGTAAATTGTAACACTACATGTGTTCATCACTCTACAACCAGAACAGTAATAAGTTCATCAAAGAAGACTCATTCTTTATATTTACAGATCTAGGTCTAGTAGTGCAGGTTATTTATGAACTGTACAAATAAACATCGTGGACTCAGAAGTCAATATGCCATGGCATCAATAGAACATTTCATTGACTTATCATCGACACTTGTTGTGATTGACGTTGATTGATCATTTATCACGCCACAACGAGCTGTTAGCTACACAGTGCCCTGTGGCGACATTAGGTACTTCTAGAGTGAATTTCTGGCTCACCAACAGAAGTTACAAATAATACAACGGAAGTAGTATTTACAATTTATTGTGTTTATTATACGTTACATCAAAGCTTAAGCCTATGTTAATGATACAGCAGAGTAATTTTCCTAATTACGAGACTTAAATTATGTTTTGCTGACCTGGGATCTGGAACAAATGAAAAGATATTACTACTTCATCAGCAAAGTTTAATTAGACGTATCTCTTTCGTTAGGAAGTGACATAATGTATCATTCCGACATGTGTCAATGAGATTGGATGAAACCTCAGGGTTGACAACCAAAAATACAAAATATTCAACTTACATTTTTAGTCGCCCAGGTTAAGCAACATCTTGAAGTAAGATTTGTTGGTTGGCCGTGAAGATTTGTCATTAGTTCTCTTGAACCAGAGCCTCGCGTCAAAATACTCCAACTTAGTTGTTACCGAAGAAATTTTAGTGGCAGCCCCGTGGATACAGGTTGTTCTTTTCCGGTGATCTAAGAGACTTTCGGCCATAATTTTCTCCCGTTTCTGTTGCTTCTCATCCTCCCATTCATTGGGAATGATAGCGATGTAATGGTACTGCCCGTTTATGAACATTGTAATTTGTTTGCGATGCGGTATTCCTTGAGAGACAGATGACTGCGATTCAATAGCAAACTGCATTGCAGGGTTTTATAGCACTTGTTGAAGTGGTTTCCAATTGAAGCGTCAATTTGCTTTAATTGTTCCATAGTTTAGGGTTATCATTTGCTAAATAGGTCTGATCCAAAAGCAGGAAAAGTAACAGTAATTATAAATACTACTTACCCATTTCTTTCGGCTTATCAGCTTCTGTTGGTATCAGATTCTCATCACTGCGAAATTAATCCGGAAGAAAGACATGATCGAACAAAGCAGAGACAACCCTAGTAGGCGTTAAGCCAATCAAAAAGGGTGAAACAATCAATCGAAGGAGACTCCGAGCACAGGTCACAATTGAACTCATTGCTGTCAATTAGTCTGCAAATAGTATGACAGATTGCTATGATAAATGTGGCCATGATTCGATTGGATTCGTTGAATGCAATTGTGGAGCAGCTGGCACTTCTTTTTATCTTACTTTGGAAATAGTTAGTATCATTCTTCAGAAAAATGTTATGTATTGTGAATTTTCATAGGGTTTTAATGGGTAATTTATTGAGTGTTACAATAGAATCTATGGTCTATAAATCTATAAATCAATAGCTTTTTTCGTAATGAATTAAACTAGTGATCAACTCTCTAGTGAATAATCCAAGTCCCAACTTTTGACCTCGGTACTCTACCTAGTTAAAGTCGCCCAGAATAAGTAATTGAGTACGTTTTGGCGACTGCGTAATAAAGGCACCCATTTTTGCTAGGGGATTTGTTGCTGTCGATGGTAGGTGATTAGTTATAATCAGTAGTTCTATTGGGTGTAGATGGCCCTGTATGCTAATGTTGATTCGTACAGCTAGGCTATTATTGTCCACGTGATGGATTCTGACTATTTCATGTGGTACTCGGTTGCTAATGAGCAGGGCTACACCTCTTCTTTCTTTCGAGAGGGCTCCCCCCCCCCCCAAATCCAGTTATAGTTGGCCGATTTGTAATCACCTTTTGGTAGATGTGTCTCTTGAAGGCCCGCTATTGTTATTGTCGCCGCGTGAGTTCACCATCGATAATACGTTTGTCGGGTGATTTGGAACATCCACGTACATTCCAGGTGGCTAAACGTAGGTTAGAGCATGGTAGTGACTCTTTTGCTTGCTCTGGTGACGGTCTTAGGAGCCGTCGTTCCGTAGAGTCGGCTTGACATTCTTCGGTTGGGGGTTCGCTTACCGATTGCAGCGTTTTGCATGATGAGTTATCCATCCAGGGTTCATTTTCGTTGGTATTGTTTATGCCTTGTAAGACTTCGTGTGAAGATATAACTATGCTATCGTAGTGATTATTTAGGAACCGTTGATCAATATTAGTCAAGACTTGTTCATTTGCCGGTGTATAGACCTGCGGGGTAGTATAATTCAGGTGAACGTGCACGTTAACCAAGTAGTACTCGCAGGCCGCTATAATTATGTCTTCGCCACCCCAAAAGCCATCCATGAACTGCGATCGTATGTACTGATCTATTTTTCCGTCGATAGATTGCTGCTGCTGTTCGTTGGCATCTTTTATATTATTCAAAAGAGCTAGGCGTATTCTGTCTATTGTTCTATTCTCTGACACGTATGTTGCTAAGTCTCGACGTACTGCTTGATGTTCAAATGGAACTCCTTTGCGCAATGTGGAAATGTGTTCTTATTGTTTTTAAATGGGCAGCCTGGACCCTTCACCTATTTCTTTCTTTGTTTGTGGTAGAAAGTTGCAAGTTTGTTGAGTTCCTGGTAACTACTTTAAGGCAGTGGTATGCAGTTTTTATGGGTCGCAAAGTAGATACTTATTGACTTGTGCTTTATTTAGCAAATTGATTTTGCTAGTTTGTCTCGCGCTTTATAATATTCATATAATCTGAAAAATAAGTAGGTTAGAACACAAGCTACTCTCGGTAGAGCTTGCTGGCTGAGTGTACGGTTTTTCTGATAGGTATTCCATTTCTATTGATGCTGGAACCTAATACAAATGGGTCTCGATTCAGGGCGGTGTTGGATAATTTGGGACACCTATCTATATTATGTCCTCTATATAGCGCCTGGGTTTAGTTAGGTGGTATTTTATGTTGTGTTTAAGAGTGCGTTTGTATTCCAAAATAAATATAACCTTAATAGTAGGGAAATTGAAAAGTTACTGTACTAAAACTTACGATAGTGAAGACTGAGGTATTAGGTAAAGATATGTTTAGGGGATATGTGATAATATTATTAGGAACGCCCTTACCGGGTTCGGAGCTCAGGTGTGTCGTTAGCGGGTTACGTAGCGGTGTTAGTGCCACAAACTGGCTTCAGAACCTCTCCTATGAAACTGTTGAGTGCCTAATTCATCCTCCAAATTAGTTACCTGCTATCCTACGTTTAACCAAATACATAAAACAATACACATACATTAGTATAAAATAATGCTATAGAATGCTATTAGTTTGTAAGTTGAATGTTTTCTTTAAAAGTACTATTTAGCAAAATGAACATTATTTGTGTTGGCTGGTGGTATAGCACAGGTTGTTACCTACTTGATCTACAGTTTGATCAATTATGTATGATTAAGTACTTGCTCAATAAATATTTGAGAATATATTAAGAATACACTACACAAACAATTATCTAAACCTAAGCAGTTCTATTCAAAACCTGAAATAGTGAGCATTGATTTCACCTTTAGTGTAAAATCATTAAACTCCTAAATCATCATAGTTCACCTTCTCCATCCAAATATTTTAAGGTTCTTGACAAAATGTTGATAGAGATGCACAAAAGCATCAAGTAATTATTTTACACTTTACCATTATGTTCTTACATCCAACTGAATGTTTGTAAGCCAAATAGGTGATACAAAACAATATTCTGTTTCCAACAAAGATTATTATGAATTATTTGGGCAGGGAGAATCTGCGCAGGGTCACAATTCAATTGACACAGCGGTCATAATATTATTAAGGATTTATGATAACATCAGCAACATAATATTAAAGAGTGTAAGTAGGTAAGTATATCCTAAATGGTTCAAATCAATACCCATATTCAATATAGGTATGTATGCACCTGCAATTAAATTCAATTTGAAACTTCTTCATCATATTTTTTTAAATAATTTACTTGCTGCAACAACACCAATTGTTTTTATATAGCTCTGCACAAATAGGTATAGGTGCTATGGTATGGACACTCCCAGAGAGTTTCTTTTGGAATAGAGAGAGACAAGCTTCATGACAATCAAGGAATTAGAATTGCTTATTTATTCTATTGGTTACTTAATGACAAGAAAACTTGAAGCATGAAGTTAAATGTAATCATGACTAACTATGTAAATCAGTATTACATTATTGTATCTGAATACATACACCACACATATTCCAAATAAAGAATTGAATAAAAACACAAATAACAACCCGTGCAATAATATTTCAAATCAAACCGTTCCAACATGGGAACGATGGAAATCCAACCCAAAACCCTTGGCATAGAATACCTCTTAGAAACATAATTATACTATTCGGCTCTGACAGGGCCCATCCTAACAATCAATAGGAAGGTTATTACATCTCAATCCTCAACTAATTACATCATTCTGCTATTATGAAATTAAATATTAGGAACGCCCTTACCGGGTTCGGAGCTCAGGTGTGTCGTTAGCGGGTTACGTAGCGGTGTTAGTGCCACAAACTGGCTTCAGAACCTCTCCTATGAAACTGTTGAGTGCCTAATTCATCCTCCAAATTAGTTACCTGCTATCCTACGTTTAACCAAATACATAAAACAATACACATACATTAGTATAAAATAATGCTATAGAATGCTATTAGTTTGTAAGTTGAATGTTTTCTTTAAAAGTACTATTTAGCAAAATGAACATTATTTGTGTTGGCTGGTGGTATAGCACAGGTTGTTACCTACTTGATCTACAGTTTGATCAATTATGTATGATTAAGTACTTGCTCAATAAATATTTGAGAATATATTAAGAATACACTACACAAACAATTATCTAAACCTAAGCAGTTCTATTCAAAACCTGAAATAGTGAGCATTGATTTCACCTTTAGTGTAAAATCATTAAACTCCTAAATCATCATAGTTCACCTTCTCCATCCAAATATTTTAAGGTTCTTGACAAAATGTTGATAGAGATGCACAAAAGCATCAAGTAATTATTTTACACTTTACCATTATGTTCTTACATCCAACTGAATGTTTGTAAGCCAAATAGGTGATACAAAACAATATTCTGTTTCCAACAAAGATTATTATGAATTATTTGGGCAGGGAGAATCTGCGCAGGGTCACAATTCAATTGACACAGCGGTCATAATATTATTAAGGATTTATGATAACATCAGCAACATAATATTAAAGAGTGTAAGTAGGTAAGTATATCCTAAATGGTTCAAATCAATACCCATATTCAATATAGGTATGTATGCACCTGCAATTAAATTCAATTTGAAACTTCTTCATCATATTTTTTTAAATAATTTACTTGCTGCAACAACACCAATTGTTTTTATATAGCTCTGCACAAATAGGTATAGGTGCTATGGTATGGACACTCCCAGAGAGTTTCTTTTGGAATAGAGAGAGACAAGCTTCATGACAATCAAGGAATTAGAATTGCTTATTTATTCTATTGGTTACTTAATGACAAGAAAACTTGAAGCATGAAGTTAAATGTAATCATGACTAACTATGTAAATCAGTATTACATTATAGTATCTGAATACATACACCACACATATTCCAAATAAAGAATTGAATAAAAACACAAATAACAACCCGTGCAATAATATTTCAAATCAAACCGTTCCAACATGGGAACGATGGAAATCCAACCCAAAACCCTTGGCATAGAATACCTCTTAGAAACATAATTATACTATTCGGCTCTGACAGGGCCCATCCTAACAATCAATAGGAAGGTTATTACATCTCAATCCTCAACTAATTACATCATTCTGCTATTATGAAATTAAATTCACTCTTAGATATTTACTAAAATATTCAAATCAATACAGATGCCATGACTGGGTACCTATATTGAATGGTTTTTGAGAGCACATTCAAAAAGAGTACAATTTATGATGGTAGGCTCTAAAAGTAAACAGCAGGATTCTTAAAAATGGGACCAATTAAACTGTTGATATGGGACAATATTATAAAATAGCATGTGACACCAGACTTGAATACCATAAATACCACAATTACAAACCTTATACTTTGTTTTGTTGATCTCTTACACGATGTGATCACAATGAGGGGATCCTCACATTCCTTTCTCTTCCTTGTAGGCATGAGCCATATGAGAACAACATTATTTGCTCTCTGTTTTATTGTAGTGGGACTAGTACACATCAAATAAGAGAGGATTCAGACATCCAGTGGTAACCACTTGTTTGTTGGTAAGACTCACCTTCCATAGGAACGACTTCACCTTGATGTGATTATCATATTCAGATTTCATCTCCGAATGTGGGCGTCGTGTTGGATCCCACTTCTGACATCGGCGCCCTAGAGTCTAGATAGCCGACATCATTATAACTGGATCTATCATAATCATTTTAACATCAGGTCCGACTTTTCCATCGCTGCGCATGAGGGTCCGACGTCCACTACGACACAAACTTACAACGACGTTAGTTTAAAGGCTAAAGTATTGGTATTCGTGACTTATATAGCAATTCCTCGTGGGTGCTTGTTTTCTGGTGTTAATCAAAACCAAAACATCACAGCGCACAATAATGCGTGCGCGCGTTGCCATTGTTAACTAACCACCGACCACAAAGCAAAACATGGACCAGCCAAAGAGTATATATCCGATAGATATCTTATCTCGACCAATAACTCGTTGCGCCGTCATATTTATATCCTGTTTTCACTCCATTGTAAACGTGCAAAGTTCTACCACTTACTCCCACCGCTGCAGTCTTGTTTAGCCAGGGTCTACAGCGCCTCGAAAGAGCTACTGAATTTCGGAACTTTTCGGCTATGATCGGCCAGCTTCGCAGAGTTCGCAACATCACAGTACTGCGCCGATTTATAGAGTAGTAGAGACAGCAACACAGCAACACAACAACAACAAAAAATAAGCACCCAGATTCAGATCAGTGTTTATTAAAATAATATGTTTTGAGTAGACCCTTCCCTCATAAAGCTACTTCTTTTAAGAACTAGTCTTTTAGCGAATCACTCATTTTAAAAACTAGTCTTGCGAATTGGCCTTTTTATGAATTAGGTATGTATCGACTAAACCCGCGTGCCGAACGTAGCTAACTAGTTCCGATCGACAATAGCAATAGACCCGCTACGAAGCGATAGGCCTCAAAATGCATTTTTTTCTCTACTCTTGGAAGATTCTTCTCATAGACATATTTTCTAAAATTCGTTTCTTAATGGACATAATTCGTTCCAGGGCCGGAATTGTACAGGAATAGCGGTAACAGAAGACGGCATCGCAGCGGTCAATTGGCGGACGCGCACTATCACAGAGGTATTTATTACGCTCCCCTATCGCTACTTACTCAATTGAACTCTATACCTGTATCGGTAAGATGTATAATCCTCTATCGCGTGAGTAGCTCGTTTGACACCCGTTACGCGAGGGCGACCCGTGGATAGTACGCGGTACGAAGTCTACTGTGTTTTTTTCTGGTAGTAAATTGCTAAAGTACTTGACTGCCTATATTGTACCGATACAGGCAGCCAAGATGGAATGGGCTCGATGTGGTGGAAAACAAACACATTTGTGTTTTAGTAGAGTGGACTTGAACACTCGACTGAAATCAACATTGAGAATGACATTTACCCATTGCTAAAAAATCTAAATTTTCGAATAGTGTCTCTTGCAGTTCTCTATGATGATCAGCCCTAATAGACTTAAAAACAGAACAAAAAGCCAGTGAGATAGTTAGAAAAGACAGTTTATAGGACAGGAGGTATTTAATGGAAATAAATATCATTTTGACTAGACCCTATAATAAATATACGAATTAAATAAAAGAGCCGACTAGTCTACTGTTTTTATAGAGTGAGACTAGTGGCCGACTAAAAATATGGCCAAATAGTTGGATTTCACAACGATAGCATTTCTCTACAAAAATATTCAATGAACAAAATAATATGTATTTGCAAAAATAAAATTAATGTTCACAAGGTCATACTGTAAGCGTGATGAATCATAGGTACCTAAATTACTCTCATGAGCGATGATTACCAATTAGCTAATTTTAGGTAGTTTATTTATTTTCTACGTATCAGCAAATCGGGCTCAGTAAGTACCTGTAGAAACAATGATAAATTTTTTAAATAATGGGTCGGTACAAAAAGTAAAAGTATCCCCAGGCCAGAAACATATGATAGAAATCAAAATAATACTAAGGTATTTCTACCACAATGTCCACAATGAGCTTCTAGAAAGGGTTTTACTCCACGCTTTTTTGTTACGTAAAGTAGAAAAATATAAAGGACGAACAAATGAAAAATAGATAAATTCTCTTTCATTGGGTGGTCGATCGATATTATTCTTATCTGTTCCTTTTTAAACTATAGGCATCCCTATTTAATTTACACAAAAGCACTCCTACCTAGGAAATATAATACAAACTGCAGGCTTATCTTATCACTACCTTCTTTCACCGCACAGGTACCCAAATATAAACAAATATCCCAGGCCCGAATGATAATGCGTGGTATTTTATTTTCACAATTGCTAGCAACGAGTTTCTCACCTGCGCCGTACCGTATGTGTGTATTACGCTCGGTGTTATGGACAAAGAATACAGTTTATTGAAACTGGGCAGCGACTCTTCGAGTCGTAACGTTGTGCGCGGGGCTGGCTCGCGGCGCGGCGGCGTAGGGTTGAGGAGCGCGGGCGCGAGCTCTGACATCGTTTCAAAGGTTATCTTCGGTGTCAGCGACCAGCGAGGCGCGGGCGGCGCGCCCACATGCGCTTCTGTATACAAACATAGCGTCGCACACGCGACCGCGACGCCGAGCCGGCGCGGCCCACCATCAGATCGATAGCGCCGTGCAGACGCCATTCGCACAGAGTACCTTCTCAGCATAGACGTATCCATACTCCGTTACTAAACTCATATGAACATGAATGCGAAACTGTGTTTTTATCAATAATTTCACGGAAAAATGGGCCGTAAGTGACATCGGTCACTCATCAACATTATAAATATAGAATTAAGATCTGTTATTTCCAAGAAGCTGTCCACGTTTCTGACACGCGTATCGACCAGTATACGCTTTACCGTTCGTTATGTTGTTTGTCAGTGTCAGCTGACGCTATGCATCGCAGGCGATCTATCACATTCGCACTCTCTGCCAGACGCCGCCAAAATATACCACCAATGCGAGATACCTAATTGATCCGAATAATATTGTTGAATAATAATTTGAATGGCCATATTACACACGTTATTCACTTAAAATGATAACAAACAGGCCCCATCACAACACACTTGCTAATTACCTCAAACAGAGCAAGATGACATGAAATGTATCCTAAGACGTGACAATAAAATGATTTACTCGCCACAAAAAAATTTACAATATTTATAAATCATATTCCTTATTTCACATCCTTGAATAATTACTAGAAATTACCAATCTAAAACAATTGTGCGACATAATAATAGAACTAATAAAAATGCTTTTCACGCATTCGATTCCAACATAATATCAGCGCCGCGCGCTGTGGTGATTATTCCATCACCACACCGGCTAAACACGTATTCACTTTCATCTCTGCCCCTTAAATATTTCTTATAATAACTAATTACCAAAATGAAACCATTATGTATACCATTTCTTTTTTCTTGAGGCGATCAGTTAATTGATTAGGGTCGTTTACAATTGTTTAGGAATAAATGTGTAGGACCTGTCTCGTTAACAACGAGCCCGCGTTACGAGCTCTGACTTATAAAGGCTGGCCGCCCCACTATCGTGCCAGTTGTCGAACGCTCGCCGCTGCGAACGCACGTATCTGGAACACTTCTGAAGTTTATCGACTCCATGAACAAGAAAAAATCGACATGTTATACAATTGTTATAATACTTGGTGTGAAGAAACCGTCGTCGCCGCGATGCCGTCCGTTGCGCCCCCCGCCCCAGCCCCAGCGTCGTCGCCGCCGTCGCCGCAAGAGATTCCGGCTGAAGAAGTTATTGCTGAGCTGCAGGAGCTGTGCCTGAGCCCGTGCACGTTATGGTCGATGGGCTATCCCGTGATGTTGAATAACGGCAAAGCCGCATTCTACGTCGATCCTCCGCCGCGACGTGTACCTTTGCTTACGACACAGCTCGACGTCAACGCGCCGGAATTCATACCAGGATGTCAAGCCGACAGTGGGCGAGGATCGTGGGAATCCTCTCCACGGTCGGATAGTGATGAAGAACCAGATATGGATGTAGTAGAACATTTGTGTAGCAGATGTGACAAAATGTTCAAAATGACACGTGAAGGAGAGTACGTGACGAACGATGTGTGTTTCTACCACTGGGGCAAGGTTATCGGGGGACAATATTTTACATGTTGCAACGGCGCGTACGGGACGAGAGGCTGCACGTCGGGAAAGTACCACGTGTGGAGCGGGTACCTCGCGGGCATGAACGGCCCTCTTGATGGGTTCGTGCGGGCCCGCTCGGCCCGGGGCGGCGCGTATGCCATCGACACAGAAATGTGTTTCACGACCGCTGGCCTGGAGCTGGCCAGCGTCGTCGTGATTTCTGTGGATGGCAAAATTGTCTACAAAACGGCCGTTCAACCGAGTGCACCCCTAATAGACTGCAATACACGTTTCTCCGGTCTTCGGCAACGAGACATTGTGACTGCGCCGAAGACTCTGGAAGACGTGCAGAAGGATTTGTTACTATTCGTCGGCGTCGACACGATCCTCATAGGGCACGCCCTCAATAACGACCTGAGGGCGCTGAAGCTGGTCCACACGCGGGTGGTGGACACGTGCCAGCTGTTCCCGCATCCGCGGGGGCTGCCGCTTCGGCGCGGGCTCAAGCAGCTCGCGTCGGAGCACCTGGGCCGCGCCGTGCAGTGCAGCTCGTCGGGGCACTCGCCCTATGAGGACGCTGTCGCCGCCCTGGACTTGGTCCTATTAAAAGTCACAATGCTGAGGGACGAGTGGACTTTAAGGAGCAGGGTTACATGGGGTTATACCATGTAACCTTACTGTTTGAAGTGCTCAATGGGCATACTGCCTGCAACGACACTTTTAATTTTACGATTATTTCACATTTATCCTACCCAGAAAAACTGATGTCTCAAATTTTAACAAGTAGTTTAATAGCTAGGACGAATATTGGATCCCACTCTCCTGCCTCCCGCATAGCAACAAAAATCGTCACAAATTGACCTCTTTTCCAAATATTTTTGCAGTTACAAGAAGTTTATTTACGATTTATTGTAATTTAAGTTGCTTTTCTTAATACTGTATAATTTATGGTTTAAACCTTATTCATTTGTCTTTGTTTTCTGGTCACTGAACGCGAATGTTTTGTCACCAATATGGAACTCATATTAGAACAACCTATTTTGTGTATACTGTTTATAATGTAACAATGTGTTCTGCAGGTGTACCATAACCTTACGACCCATTGATCGGTGCGGCTATTAAAGTAAGTGACCGTAGACTATAAGTGTAAGTGAAAGTGTATCCGAAAAATATTCGTGGATCCTAAACAACCAATTAAATGAGCCTGGATATAACGAGTAATAACATGTCGCCTGAGAGCGCGTGCTCTGTGATGCGATGTGCCTTCGAATTGCAATAATACTGCAATAAACATGATATTGTTACATATAATTTCTTTGTTTCCTTTACCTCCTGGATAAACTTGTAAGTACCTTTGTACATTAACCAAGCTGCACTTAGCTTATCCACTCTAAGATATATTGATATGGTCTATTTATAGGTGCACAACCTCTAAAATCACACGTGACTAGCTACTACTTTAATGAGTTCTACTAAATTTATCAAATTAGCAGTCTGGAATTGACAGAGGTATATAATTAAAGATAGGTACAGCTGTAATGAAATTAGTATGGGATATACTGTATCGAAAAGTAATTTTTTAAAATTCTGTAGATTGGCGTGAAAAAAGTGTATCCTTAAACGACTGTTTTCGAATATGTAATTGAAACATTACGCTATTAGTGTAAATAAAGTATTTTGTATGTTATAAGAAGACTTTATTTACACTTTAAATTACAATTATTGACATTAAAAAAAAGTCTTACTCTAACACCTTATTCTAACTAAACTTAAGATAAAAAACTTGATCCAGGTCCCCCGAATTTGGAAAAGTCCCCAGAAGGCTGGCCGCGTTGCCCCGCTGAATAGCGAGGCTTAAACGCTGACCCAAAAAGAGGCCAGCCTTCTGGTTATTTGTAATTTGGACCAGGCGCTTAGATAACTCTCGAAATAAGGAATGTGCGCCTGGTCCCCACGACCAAAGAGTTTCAACGCCAAATGGCGCAAATATGTAATCGCCACTGAGACTAGCATTTTAGCGCCACTCGGCGTTCTCAGATGCGGCAGCACCCGTCGCAGCCTGACACGCGGTCACTGGAAGTTGAGACGGCGCAAGGGTATCGATGCAAGTAGCATTCCATACCAGAGGCCGTCCCAGCTTCCACGGAGTGAGTGCCATTCCGTCGGGCCTCTTACCGTCATCGCGGAGTAACCCAATCGGTTTCAGCACACCGGCACACACAACGGCATTGATGAGGAGCGCTATAGGGTGCACCAAGACGAAGGGCCGTGGCAATCCTAAACGTGGCACGGTCAAGCAAAGTGCCGATGTTTTTAGAAGGCATTGCCTGTAGCCAGAGACCCGACTCCCACTCGCCAGCTGCTAGGAAGCGAGTACGCTCTGCAGAATTGGTTGATGCGCTCAAAAGGTTGTTTCGCACCAATCTGCAGAGCGGCTCGCCCCAAAGCCGCTGCGAGCAAGGATTAGCCGGAGGTCCGACTCCGGGCAAGCCAACTGTCCGTTCCGTTCCGTTCCAGGTACAACACCAGCCAGAAATGCTTCTGCAAGGGTGTATGTAGGTCATATCAGTAAGAACTAGGTATGATGTCGCCTACGTCCGTGGTTCCATTGTCTGTACTTGTATTTTGAGCAACCGAGTTCAGCGGGTGGCACGGGTATCACCCGAAGAACTGGTTTGCTCCGGATACCGTCGCGGACGTGGGAGTTGTTGGACTTAAGCGATACCACATCGCGTCCCCGGCTGATTTGCGCTACCTCCAGCCCGAGATACCAGTGCGCACGTAGATGCGAGGGGACTGTAGGGCTTTCGCAGTCAGGATGGGAGCGACAGGAGTTAGATTAGAACCGACAAGAATTCATACATCGAGCCAGTGTGAGGGAGGATAGATAATATACTTGGTGTGTAAATATATAAAAGATGGATGCTATAGACTGCTGTGGTTGGTTCTGCTCCGGTTATGGTGTTCTGTTGGCTCTGCAGTGAGTGTTGTTCCGGGTTGATCCTGGTCATCTTCTGCGGATTTGTTTGCAGTGCAGGAGGTTTGTAGGCTCTCTGGCTCTGATTCGGAATCCGTTTCCGGTGATTTATATACTTTATCTGCTTCCCTTTTCATCAGGGTCCTGTTTCGTACTAATTCCTTCCAGGATTCCTTGGATCTTCTGGTATACTTGTCTATGTCCTGACCTAGCTAGTCCTCCCATGTCAAGATCGGCCGGCCGACTTTGCGTTTGTTTTCTCTGTATTCTCTGGCTGCGTGCAGTATGTGTGGTGTGTCGCGTCTTATTATGTGGCCGAAATACGATAGTCTACGGACTTTGATTATTTTTGTGATGGTTTTACCATCTAAGATTTGCCATATTTTTTTGCGGGGTTTGTCTCTACAGAGATTTACATGCTCCCCAAAATGTGTCTCTCGTGCCTCCGTAATTTGGAACGATTGGCTTTTGTTTGGGATGCTACGTTCATTCCGTATGTCATGGTTGGACATAAGACCAATTTTATATATTAATCTGGCGATTTTCCACTCCAATCTGTGGTCCTTCACAAAAGGATTGACTATTTTGGAATTGGTGACTGCCCTGTGGCACCTATGTTTAATGCAGCTCCGCCTGTCGTGGAAGGCTGTAACGTACGTGCCTAGATATTTTATCTTGCTCGTGGGTTGGATTATCGCACCCCCTAGATATACGCTGCTGAGGTTGCTAGTTGCCGGATTGATTGGATCTCGGATGATCAATTTGGTTTTAGACTCATTTATGACAAGTCCAACACTCTCTAGAAGTTTTTTCATTTTAGATATGGTCCTGTCCAATTTGGTTATGTCAGTTCCAATAAGAAGCACGTCATCGGCAAAAGATAAGATGAGCGGAGGCGTGATTTTAAGATCCTGGTCTAGGCTGACCTCTTCGTCTTCCTCTTCAAGTGTCCGCAGTAGCTCGTCCATGACTATTGTGAATAGTCCAGGCTGGAACTGTCCCGTTTTTCATGCTATTTATGATTTCTGTTATGGTTTTTTCATCGGGATACTCTGTCTCAGGTATTGGGTTATGTTCTGGGACAGTGTCGATTGTTGGACCTTTCATTTTGTTTAGTTCGTTAATCCAATTGGACATGGGGATATAATATTTACTTTGACCTCGGTTTGTTATTTTTTTGTGTTTCTTGAGGTATTTGTACGTAATTTTCATTTGTGTTGCTCTATGTTGCTTACTTAGGTTCCTAAAGAACTGCCTGCAGTTTTTCATATCTTGTTGTGGCTGACTTTTCTATAAGTAGTTTGCGCCTTTTTCAGTTGGTTTTTACGATCTGGGTTGCTCGGTTCAAACTTACACAAAAAACGCGCTTTCTGTAAGTCGGCTAATGCGACCCGCATCTGTCGGGATCTTACTTTTGTTATTTCAATTTCAATTTCAATTTATTTTTATTTGTGGTAACACAGGTAAAAAAAAAAGATGTTACATTAAGCGGATACTACACACACGATATATATCGTGATACGTATCGTGATCCATATCGAGTAATATTTTGGATCGCAAGTCGACCCTACACACACGATAAGAATCGTCGATATTTTCATTAGTCTGTGCATTCTTTCATTCATTTTGATGGCTGAATAGACTAAGTTGGCAATGCCTTGCCTAAAAAAAAAGCATTTTTGACGCGTCGCTGGTGTATATTTACGATTTTTACGTATTTTTACCAAAATGACTGATAAAGCTAGCGTTGCTATAGTATTAGCATTAGGATTAAAAAGACGCAGAAAAGAGAAAAAAATTTGTAAAATATGAGTATGAGGATCTTGTTAACTTTTTATACTTTTATAGTAACTGTCCAGGTCCATAGTGGCCACAGCAGCTTGAAAATAAACACAAACAATGAAAATAAATTTGAAATTACGTTATTTATCTGTCAGTTTGACAGAAATGTCGTGATAAATATCGACTAGATACTAGACGCTCGATATATATCGCACGATAGTTGATACGGATCGTAGATTTCTGAATTTTCGGAAATCCTGTGATCCGTATCACGATTCGTGATACTCGAGGCTACACACTCGATAAATATCGTGATCCTGCGTGAATCACGATATATATCGTGTGTGTAGTATCCGCTTTAGACATAAGTGTGCTCAACTGTGACCTGCCATTCGGCGTACAAATTAATGGTTATGTAATTATGATTTTATAAACAATGTCAAACTGTAATTAATTAGGTAAACAATAAATTGAAAACAAAATAAACACAATGTCAAATATACAATAATAATGTCAAATGCCTAAACAGTTAAAAATATACCTATAAACCTTCATGTCGTACACTTATTTGGAGTGTTTCTTGGGCTGATTGTTTAAGTATGTTATTTAGTAATTGCCACTTGCCGGATATATCTTCGTTTGTGTTTGCATGTTTGAATAAGGTTTCTAGTTTTTCACTTACCTTGTTTTGTAACTTCTCTCTTATATTTTTCTATTGGAGCATGCTATAGTCAAACCATTTATAGTCATAGGGGGAGGTATTTTCACTGTTTAAATTTTTTGTTATTTTGCACGTTGTTATTGGTGGTTGTTGCTGGTCGGCGGGTATATAAACGCTTCCCCATAATAGCTTACTTACTTATTTTAGAGATCCATTCACCTTTAATCGCATATGGTTTGATCGTGTTGGTACGACGCGACATCATGTGGTCAATTTGTGAACACCTGTTTCCAACTTTACATGTTACCTTTGCTGATAGGCGTCTCCAGGTACTGTTTATACACAGATTGTGTTGCTGTACAAACAACAGCAATAGGTCCCCGTTTCGATTGGATTTCAGGTGGTATAAATTTGGACCAGCCGGTTTTTGGGCTAGAAGTTTTACATCTTCTTTTCCGATGTATGCGTTAAAGTCGCCCAGAATAAGTAATTGAGTACGTTTTGGCGACTGCGTAATAAAGGCACCCATTTTTGCTAGGGGATTTGTTGCTGTCGATGGTAGGTGATTAGTTATAATCAGTAGTTCTATTGGGTGTAGATGGCCCTGTATGCTAATGTTGATTCGTACAGCTAGGCTATTATTGTCCACGTGATGGATTCTGACTATTTCATGTGCTACTCGGTTGCTAATGAGCAGGGCTACACCTCTTCTTTCTTTCGAGAGGGCTCCCCCCCCCCCCCCCAAATCCAGTTATAGTTGGCCGATTTGTAATCACCTTTTGGTAGATGTGTCTCTTGAAGGCCCGCTATTGTTATTGTCGCCGCGTGAGTTCACCATCGATAATACGTTTGTCGGGTGATTTGGAACATCCACGTACATTCCAGGTGGCTAAACGTAGGTTAGAGCATGGTAGTGACTCTTTTGCTTGCTCTGGTGACGGTCTTAGGAGCCGTCGTTCCGTAGAGTCGGCTTGACATTCTTCGGTTGGGGGTTCGCTTACCGATTGCAGCGTTTTGCATGATGAGTTATCCATCCAGGGTTCATTTTCGTTGGTATTGTTTATGCCTTGTAAGACTTCGTGTGAAGATATAACTATGCTATCGTAGTGATTATTTAGGAACCGTTGATCAATATTAGTCAAGACTTGTTCATTTGCCGGTGTATAGACCTGCGGGGTAGTATAATTCAGGTGAACGTGCACGTTAACCAAGTAGTACTCGCAGGCCGCTATAATTATGTCTTCGCCACCCCAAAAGCCATCCATGAACTGCGATCGTATGTACTGATCTATTTTTCCGTCGATAGATTGCTGCTGCTGTTCGTTGGCATCTTTTATATTATTCAAAAGAGCTAGGCGTATTCTGTCTATTGTTCTATTCTCTGACACGTATGTTGCTAAGTCTCGACGTACTGCTTGATGTTCAAATGGAACTCCTTTGCGCAATGTGGAAATGTGTTCTTATTGTTTTTAAATGGGCAGCCTGGACCCTTCACCTATTTCTTTCTTTGTTTGTGGTAGAAAGTTGCAAGTTTGTTGAGTTCCTGGTAACTACTTTAAGGCAGTGGTATGCAGTTTTTATGGGTCGCAAAGTAGATACTTATTGACTTGTGCTTTATTTAGCAAATTGATTTTGCTAGTTTGTCTCGCGCTTTATAATATTCATATAATCTGAAAAATAAGTAGGTTAGAACACAAGCTACTCTCGGTAGAGCTTGCTGGCTGAGTGTACGGTTTTTCTGATAGGTATTCCATTTCTATTGATGCTGGAACCTAATACAAATGGGTCTCGATTCAGGGCGGTGTTGGATAATTTGGGACACCTATCTATATTATGTCCTCTATATAGCGCCTGGGTTTAGTTAGGTGGTATTTTATGTTGTGTTTAAGAGTGCGTTTGTATTCCAAAATAAATATAACCTTAATAGTAGGGAAATTGAAAAGTTACTGTACTAAAACTTACGATAGTGAAGACTGAGGTATTAGGTAAAGATATGTTTAGGGGATATGTGATAATATTATTAGGAACGCCCTTACCGGGTTCGGAGCTCAGGTGTGTCGTTAGCGGGTTACGTAGCGGTGTTAGTGCCACAAACTGGCTTCAGAACCTCTCCTATGAAACTGTTGAGTGCCTAATTCATCCTCCAAATTAGTTACCTGCTATCCTACGTTTAACCAAATACATAAAACAATACACATACATTAGTATAAAATAATGCTATAGAATGCTATTAGTTTGTAAGTTGAATGTTTTCTTTAAAAGTACTATTTAGCAAAATGAACATTATTTGTGTTGGCTGGTGGTATAGCACAGGTTGTTACCTACTTGATCTACAGTTTGATCAATTATGTATGATTAAGTACTTGCTCAATAAATATTTGAGAATATATTAAGAATACACTACACAAACAATTATCTAAACCTAAGCAGTTCTATTCAAAACCTGAAATAGTGAGCATTGATTTCACCTTTAGTGTAAAATCATTAAACTCCTAAATCATCATAGTTCACCTTCTCCATCCAAATATTTTAAGGTTCTTGACAAAATGTTGATAGAGATGCACAAAAGCATCAAGTAATTATTTTACACTTTACCATTATGTTCTTACATCCAACTGAATGTTTGTAAGCCAAATAGGTGATACAAAACAATATTCTGTTTCCAACAAAGATTATTATGAATTATTTGGGCAGGGAGAATCTGCGCAGGGTCACAATTCAATTGACACAGCGGTCATAATATTATTAAGGATTTATGATAACATCAGCAACATAATATTAAAGAGTGTAAGTAGGTAAGTATATCCTAAATGGTTCAAATCAATACCCATATTCAATATAGGTATGTATGCACCTGCAATTAAATTCAATTTGAAACTTCTTCATCATATTTTTTTAAATAATTTACTTGCTGCAACAACACCAATTGTTTTTATATAGCTCTGCACAAATAGGTATAGGTGCTATGGTATGGACACTCCCAGAGAGTTTCTTTTGGAATAGAGAGAGACAAGCTTCATGACAATCAAGGAATTAGAATTGCTTATTTATTCTATTGGTTACTTAATGACAAGAAAACTTGAAGCATGAAGTTAAATGTAATCATGACTAACTATGTAAATCAGTATTACATTATTGTATCTGAATACATACACCACACATATTCCAAATAAAGAATTGAATAAAAACACAAATAACAACCCGTGCAATAATATTTCAAATCAAACCGTTCCAACATGGGAACGATGGAAATCCAACCCAAAACCCTTGGCATAGAATACCTCTTAGAAACATAATTATACTATTCGGCTCTGACAGGGCCCATCCTAACAATCAATAGGAAGGTTATTACATCTCAATCCTCAACTAATTACATCATTCTGCTATTATGAAATTAAATATTAGGAACGCCCTTACCGGGTTCGGAGCTCAGGTGTGTCGTTAGCGGGTTACGTAGCGGTGTTAGTGCCACAAACTGGCTTCAGAACCTCTCCTATGAAACTGTTGAGTGCCTAATTCATCCTCCAAATTAGTTACCTGCTATCCTACGTTTAACCAAATACATAAAACAATACACATACATTAGTATAAAATAATGCTATAGAATGCTATTAGTTTGTAAGTTGAATGTTTTCTTTAAAAGTACTATTTAGCAAAATGAACATTATTTGTGTTGGCTGGTGGTATAGCACAGGTTGTTACCTACTTGATCTACAGTTTGATCAATTATGTATGATTAAGTACTTGCTCAATAAATATTTGAGAATATATTAAGAATACACTACACAAACAATTATCTAAACCTAAGCAGTTCTATTCAAAACCTGAAATAGTGAGCATTGATTTCACCTTTAGTGTAAAATCATTAAACTCCTAAATCATCATAGTTCACCTTCTCCATCCAAATATTTTAAGGTTCTTGACAAAATGTTGATAGAGATGCACAAAAGCATCAAGTAATTATTTTACACTTTACCATTATGTTCTTACATCCAACTGAATGTTTGTAAGCCAAATAGGTGATACAAAACAATATTCTGTTTCCAACAAAGATTATTATGAATTATTTGGGCAGGGAGAATCTGCGCAGGGTCACAATTCAATTGACACAGCGGTCATAATATTATTAAGGATTTATGATAACATCAGCAACATAATATTAAAGAGTGTAAGTAGGTAAGTATATCCTAAATGGTTCAAATCAATACCCATATTCAATATAGGTATGTATGCACCTGCAATTAAATTCAATTTGAAACTTCTTCATCATATTTTTTTAAATAATTTACTTGCTGCAACAACACCAATTGTTTTTATATAGCTCTGCACAAATAGGTATAGGTGCTATGGTATGGACACTCCCAGAGAGTTTCTTTTGGAATAGAGAGAGACAAGCTTCATGACAATCAAGGAATTAGAATTGCTTATTTATTCTATTGGTTACTTAATGACAAGAAAACTTGAAGCATGAAGTTAAATGTAATCATGACTAACTATGTAAATCAGTATTACATTATTGTATCTGAATACATACACCACACATATTCCAAATAAAGAATTGAATAAAAACACAAATAACAACCCGTGCAATAATATTTCAAATCAAACCGTTCCAACATGGGAACGATGGAAATCCAACCCAAAACCCTTGGCATAGAATACCTCTTAGAAACATAATTATACTATTCGGCTCTGACAGGGCCCATCCTAACAATCAATAGGAAGGTTATTACATCTCAATCCTCAACTAATTACATCATTCTGCTATTATGAAATTAAATTCACTCTTAGATATTTACTAAAATATTCAAATCAATACAGATGCCATGACTGGGTACCTATATTGAATGGTTTTTGAGAGCACATTCAAAAAGAGTACAATTTATGATGGTAGGCTCTAAAAGTAAACAGCAGGATTCTTAAAAATGGGACCAATTAAACTGTTGATATGGGACAATATTATAAAATAGCATGTGACACCAGACTTGAATACCATAAATACCACAATTACAAACCTTATACTTTGTTTTGTTGATCTCTTACACGATGTGATCACAATGAGGGGATCCTCACATTCCTTTCTCTTCCTTGTAGGCATGAGCCATATGAGAACAACATTATTTGCTCTCTGTTTTATTGTAGTGGGACTAGTACACATCAAATAAGAGAGGATTCAGACATCCAGTGGTAACCACTTGTTTGTTGGTAAGACTCACCTTCCATAGGAACGACTTCACCTTGATGTGATTATCATATTCAGATTTCATCTCCGAATGTGGGCGTCGTGTTGGATCCCACTTCTGACATCGGCGCCCTAGAGTCTAGATAGCCGACATCATTATAACTGGATCTATCATAATCATTTTAACATCAGGTCCGACTTTTCCATCGCTGCGCATGAGGGTCCGACGTCCACTACGACACAAACTTACAACGACGTTAGTTTAAAGGCTAAAGTATTGGTATTCGTGACTTATATAGCAATTCCTCGTGGGTGCTTGTTTTCTGGTGTTAATCAAAACCAAAACATCACAGCGCACAATAATGCGTGCGCGCGTTGCCATTGTTAACTAACCACCGACCACAAAGCAAAACATGGACCAGCCAAAGAGTATATATCCGATAGATATCTTATCTCGACCAATAACTCGTTGCGCCGTCATATTTATATCCTGTTTTCACTCCATTGTAAACGTGCAAAGTTCTACCACTTACTCCCACCGCTGCAGTCTTGTTTAGCCAGGGTCTACAGCGCCTCGAAAGAGCTACTGAATTTCGGAACTTTTCGGCTATGATCGGCCAGCTTCGCAGAGTTCGCAACATCACAGTACTGCGCCGATTTATAGAGTAGTAGAGACAGCAACACAGCAACACAACAACAACAAAAAATAAGCACCCAGATTCAGATCAGTGTTTATTAAAATAATATGTTTTGAGTAGACCCTTCCCTCATAAAGCTACTTCTTTTAAGAACTAGTCTTTTAGCGAATCACTCATTTTAAAAACTAGTCTTGCGAATTGGCCTTTTTATGAATTAGGTATGTATCGACTAAACCCGCGTGCCGAACGTAGCTAACTAGTTCCGATCGACAATAGCAATAGACCCGCTACGAAGCGATAGGCCTCAAAATGCATTTTTTTCTCTACTCTTGGAAGATTCTTCTCATAGACATATTTTCTAAAATTCGTTTCTTAATGGACATAATTCGTTCCAGGGCCGGAATTGTACAGGAATAGCGGTAACAGAAGACGGCATCGCAGCGGTCAATTGGCGGACGCGCACTATCACAGAGGTATTTATTACGCTCCCCTATCGCTACTTACTCAATTGAACTCTATACCTGTATCGGTAAGATGTATAATCCTCTATCGCGTGAGTAGCTCGTTTGACACCCGTTACGCGAGGGCGACCCGTGGATAGTACGCGGTACGAAGTCTACTGTGTTTTTTTCTGGTAGTAAATTGCTAAAGTACTTGACTGCCTATATTGTACCGATACAGGCAGCCAAGATGGAATGGGCTCGATGTGGTGGAAAACAAACACATTTGTGTTTTAGTAGAGTGGACTTGAACACTCGACTGAAATCAACATTGAGAATGACATTTACCCATTGCTAAAAAATCTAAATTTTCGAATAGTGTCTCTTGCAGTTCTCTATGATGATCAGCCCTAATAGACTTAAAAACAGAACAAAAAGCCAGTGAGATAGTTAGAAAAGACAGTTTATAGGACAGGAGGTATTTAATGGAAATAAATATCATTTTGACTAGACCCTATAATAAATATACGAATTAAATAAAAGAGCCGACTAGTCTACTGTTTTTATAGAGTGAGACTAGTGGCCGACTAAAAATATGGCCAAATAGTTGGATTTCACAACGATAGCATTTCTCTACAAAAATATTCAATGAACAAAATAATATGTATTTGCAAAAATAAAATTAATGTTCACAAGGTCATACTGTAAGCGTGATGAATCATAGGTACCTAAATTACTCTCATGAGCGATGATTACCAATTAGCTAATTTTAGGTAGTTTATTTATTTTCTACGTATCAGCAAATCGGGCTCAGTAAGTACCTGTAGAAACAATGATAAATTTTTTAAATAATGGGTCGGTACAAAAAGTAAAAGTATCCCCAGGCCAGAAACATATGATAGAAATCAAAATAATACTAAGGTATTTCTACCACAATGTCCACAATGAGCTTCTAGAAAGGGTTTTACTCCACGCTTTTTTGTTACGTAAAGTAGAAAAATATAAAGGACGAACAAATGAAAAATAGATAAATTCTCTTTCATTGGGTGGTCGATCGATATTATTCTTATCTGTTCCTTTTTAAACTATAGGCATCCCTATTTAATTTACACAAAAGCACTCCTACCTAGGAAATATAATACAAACTGCAGGCTTATCTTATCACTACCTTCTTTCACCGCACAGGTACCCAAATATAAACAAATATCCCAGGCCCGAATGATAATGCGTGGTATTTTATTTTCACAATTGCTAGCAACGAGTTTCTCACCTGCGCCGTACCGTATGTGTGTATTACGCTCGGTGTTATGGACAAAGAATACAGTTTATTGAAACTGGGCAGCGACTCTTCGAGTCGTAACGTTGTGCGCGGGGCTGGCTCGCGGCGCGGCGGCGTAGGGTTGAGGAGCGCGGGCGCGAGCTCTGACATCGTTTCAAAGGTTATCTTCGGTGTCAGCGACCAGCGAGGCGCGGGCGGCGCGCCCACATGCGCTTCTGTATACAAACATAGCGTCGCACACGCGACCGCGACGCCGAGCCGGCGCGGCCCACCATCAGATCGATAGCGCCGTGCAGACGCCATTCGCACAGAGTACCTTCTCAGCATAGACGTATCCATACTCCGTTACTAAACTCATATGAACATGAATGCGAAACTGTGTTTTTATCAATAATTTCACGGAAAAATGGGCCGTAAGTGACATCGGTCACTCATCAACATTATAAATATAGAATTAAGATCTGTTATTTCCAAGAAGCTGTCCACGTTTCTGACACGCGTATCGACCAGTATACGCTTTACCGTTCGTTATGTTGTTTGTCAGTGTCAGCTGACGCTATGCATCGCAGGCGATCTATCACATTCGCACTCTCTGCCAGACGCCGCCAAAATATACCACCAATGCGAGATACCTAATTGATCCGAATAATATTGTTGAATAATAATTTGAATGGCCATATTACACACGTTATTCTCTTAAAATGATAACAAACAGGCCCCATCACAACACACTTGCTAATTACCTCAAACAGAGCAAGATGACATGAAATGTATCCTAAGACGTGACAATAAAATGATTTACTCGCCACAAAAAAATTTACAATATTTATAAATCATATTCCTTATTTCACATCCTTGAATAATTACTAGAAATTACCAATCTAAAACAATTGTGCGACATAATAATAGAACTAATAAAAATGCTTTTCACGCATTCGATTCCAACATAATATCAGCGCCGCGCGCTGTGGTGATTATTCCATCACCACACCGGCTAAACACGTATTCACTTTCATCTCTGCCCCTTAAATATTTCTTATAATAACTAATTACCAAAATGAAACCATTATGTATACCATTTCTTTTTTCTTGAGGCGATCAGTTAATTGATTAGGGTCGTTTACAATTGTTTAGGAATAAATGTGTAGGACCTGTCTCGTTAACAACGAGCCCGCGTTACGAGCTCTGACTTATAAAGGCTGGCCGCCCCACTATCGTGCCAGTTGTCGAACGCTCGCCGCTGCGAACGCACGTATCTGGAACACTTCTGAAGTTTATCGACTCCATGAACAAGAAAAAATCGACATGTTATACAATTGTTATAATACTTGGTGTGAAGAAACCGTCGTCGCCGCCATGCCGTCCGTTGCGCCCCCCGCCCCAGCCCCAGCGTCGTCGCCGCCGTCGCCGCAAGAGATTCCGGCTGAAGAAGTTATTGCTGAGCTGCAGGAGCTGTGCCTGAGCCCGTGCACGTTATGGTCGATGGGCTATCCCGTGATGTTGAATAACGGCAAAGCCGCATTCTACGTCGATCCTCCGCCGCGACGTGTACCTTTGCTTACGACACAGCTCGACGTCAACGCGCCGGAATTCATACCAGGATGTCAAGCCGACAGTGGGCGAGGATCGTGGGAATCCTCTCCACGGTCGGATAGTGATGAAGAACCAGATATGGATGTAGTAGAACATTTGTGTAGCAGATGTGACAAAATGTTCAAAATGACACGTGAAGGAGAGTACGTGACGAACGATGTGTGTTTCTACCACTGGGGCAAGGTTATCGGGGGACAATATTTTACATGTTGCAACGGCGCGTACGGGACGAGAGGCTGCACGTCGGGAAAGTACCACGTGTGGAGCGGGTACCTCGCGGGCATGAACGGCCCTCTTGATGGGTTCGTGCGGGCCCGCTCGGCCCGGGGCGGCGCGTATGCCATCGACACAGAAATGTGTTTCACGACCGCTGGCCTGGAGCTGGCCAGCGTCGTCGTGATTTCTGTGGATGGCAAAATTGTCTACAAAACGGCCGTTCAACCGAGTGCACCCCTAATAGACTGCAATACACGTTTCTCCGGTCTTCGGCAACGAGACATTGTGACTGCGCCGAAGACTCTGGAAGACGTGCAGAAGGATTTGTTACTATTCGTCGGCGTCGACACGATCCTCATAGGGCACGCCCTCAATAACGACCTGAGGGCGCTGAAGCTGGTCCACACGCGGGTGGTGGACACGTGCCAGCTGTTCCCGCATCCGCGGGGGCTGCCGCTTCGGCGCGGGCTCAAGCAGCTCGCGTCGGAGCACCTGGGCCGCGCCGTGCAGTGCAGCTCGTCGGGGCACTCGCCCTATGAGGACGCTGTCGCCGCCCTGGACTTGGTCCTATTAAAAGTCACAATGCTGAGGGACGAGTGGACTTTAAGGAGCAGGGTTACATGGGGTTATACCATGTAACCTTGCTGTTTGAAGTGCTCAATGGGCATACTGCCTGCAACGACACTTTTAATTTTACGATTATTTCACATTTATCCTACCCAGAAAAACTGATGTCTCAAATTTTAACAAGTAGTTTAATAGCTAGGACGAATATTGGATCCCACTCTCCTGCCTCCCGCATAGCAACAAAAATCGTCACAAATTGACCTCTTTTCCAAATATTTTTGCAGTTACAAGAAGTTTATTTACGATTTATTGTAATTTAAGTTGCTTTTCTTAATATTGTATAATTTATGGTTTAAACCTTATTCATTTGTCTTTGTTTTCTGGTCACTGAACGCGAATGTTTTGTCACCAATATGGAACTCATATTAGAACAACCTATTTTGTGTATACTGTTTATAATGTAACAATGTGTTCTGCAGGTGTACCATAACCTTACGACCCATTGATCGGTGCGGCTATTAAAGTAAGTGACCGTAGACTATAAGTGTAAGTGAAAGTGTATCCGAAAAATATTCGTGGATCCTAAACAACCAATTAAATGAGCCTGGATATAACGAGTAATAACATGTCGCCTGAGAGCGCGTGCTCTGTGATGCGATGTGCCTTCGAATTGCAATAATACTGCAATAAACATGATATTGTTACATATAATTTCTTTGTTTCCTTTACCTCCTGGATAAACTTGTAAGTACCTTTGTACATTAACCAAGCTGCACTTAGCTTATCCACTCTAAGATATATTGATATGGTCTATTTATAGGTGCACAACCTCTAAAATCACACGTGACTAGCTACTACTTTAATGAGTTCTACTAAATTTATCAAATTAGCAGTCTGGAATTGACAGAGGTATATAATTAAAGATAGGTACAGCTGTAATGAAATTAGTATGGGATATACTGTATCGAAAAGTAATTTTTTAAAATTCTGTAGATTGGCGTGAAAAAAGTGTATCCTTAAACGACTGTTTTCGAATATGTAATTGAAACATTACGCTATTAGTGTACATAAAGTATTTTGTATGTTATAAGAAGACTTTATTTACACTTTAAATTACAATTATTGACATTAAAAAAAAGTCTTACTCTAACACCTTATTCTAACTAAACTTAAGATAAAAAACTTGATCCAGGTCCCCCGAATTTGGAAAAGTCCCCAGAAGGCTGGCCGCGTTGCCCCGCTGAATAGCGAGGCTTAAACGCTGACCCAAAAAGAGGCCAGCCTTCTGGTTATTTGTAATTTGGACCAGGCGCTTAGATAACTCTCGAAATAAGGAATGTGCGCCTGGTCCCCACGACCAAAGAGTTTCAACGCCAAATGGCGCAAATATGTAATCGCCACTGAGACTAGCATTTTAGCGCCACTCGGCGTTCTCAGATGCGGCAGCACCCGTCGCAGCCTGACACGCGGTCACTGGAAGTTGAGACGGCGCAAGGGTATCGATGCAAGTAGCATTCCATACCAGAGGCCGTCCCAGCTTCCACGGAGTGAGTGCCATTCCGTCGGGCCTCTTACCGTCATCGCGGAGTAACCCAATCGGTTTCAGCACACCGGCACACACAACGGCATTGATGAGGAGCGCTATAGGGTGCACCAAGACGAAGGGCCGTGGCAATCCTAAACGTGGCACGGTCAAGCAAAGTGCCGATGTTTTTAGAAGGCATTGCCTGTAGCCAGAGACCCGACTCCCACTCGCCAGCTGCTAGGAAGCGAGTACGCTCTGCAGAATTGGTTGATGCGCTCAAAAGGTTGTTTTGCACCAATCTGCAGAGCGGCTCGCCCCAAAGCCGCTGCGAGCAAGGATTAGCCGGAGGTCCGACTCCGGGCAAGCCAACTGTCCGTTCCGTTCCGTTCCAGGTACAACACCAGCCAGAAATGCTTCTGCAAGGGTGTATGTAGGTCATATCAGTAAGAACTAGGTATGATGTCGCCTACGTCCGTGGTTCCATTGTCTGTACTTGTATTTTGAGCAACCGAGTTCAGCGGGTTGCACGGGTATCACCCGAAGAACTGGTTTGCTCCGGATACCGTCGCGGACGTGGGAGTTGTTGGACTTAAGCGATACCACATCGCGTCCCCGGCTGATTTGCGCTACCTCCAGCCCGAGATACCAGTGCGCACGTAGATGCGAGGGGACTGTAGGGCTTTCGCAGTCAGGATGGGAGCGACAGGAGTTAGATTAGAACCGACAAGAATTCATACATCGAGCCAGTGTGAGGGAGGATAGATAATATACTTGGTGTGTAAATATATAAAAGATGGATGCTATAGACTGCTGTGGTTGGTTCTGCTCCGGTTATGGTGTTCTGTTGGCTCTGCAGTGAGTGTTGTTCCGGGTTGATCCTGGTCATCTTCTGCGGATTTGTTTGCAGTGCAGGAGGTTTGTAGGCTCTCTGGCTCTGATTCGGAATCCGTTTCCGGTGATTTATATACTTTATCTGCTTCCCTTTTCATCAGGGTCCTGTTTCGTACTAATTCCTTCCAGGATTCCTTGGATCTTCTGGTATACTTGTCTATGTCCTGACCTAGCTAGTCCTCCCATGTCAAGATCGGCCGGCCGACTTTGCGTTTGTTTTCTCTGTATTCTCTGGCTGCGTGCAGTATGTGTGGTGTGCGGCGTCTTATTATGTGGCCGAAATACGATAGTCTACGGACTTTGATTATTTTTGTGATGGTTTTACCATCTAAGATTTGCCATATTTTTTTGCGGGGTTTGTCTCTACAGAGATTTACATGCTCCCCAAAATGTGTCTCTCGTGCCTCCGTAATTTGGAACGATTGGCTTTTGTTTGGGATGCTACGTTCATTCCGTATGTCATGGTTGGACATAAGACCAATTTTATATATTAATCTGGCGATTTTCCACTCCAATCTGTGGTCCTTCACAAAAGGATTGACTATTTTGGAATTGGTGACTGCCCTGTGGCACCTATGTTTAATGCAGCTCCGCCTGTCGTGGAAGGCTGTAACGTACGTGCCTAGATATTTTATCTTGCTCGTGGGTTGGATTATCGCACCCCCTAGATATACGCTGCTGAGGTTGCTAGTTGCCGGATTGATTGGATCTCGGATGATCAATTTGGTTTTAGACTCATTTATGACAAGTCCAACACTCTCTAGAAGTTTTTTCATTTTAGATATGGTCCTGTCCAATTTGGTTATGTCAGTTCCAATAAGAAGCACGTCATCGGCAAAAGATAAGATGAGCGGAGGCGTGATTTTAAGATCCTGGTCTAGGCTGATCTCTTCGTCTTCCTCTTCAAGTGTCCGCAGTAGCTCGTCCATGACTATTGTGAATAGTCCAGGCTGGAACTGTCCCGTTTTTCATGCTATTTATGATTTCTGTTATGGTTTTTTCATCGGGATACTCTGTCTCAGGTATTGGGTTATGTTCTGGGACAGTGTCGATTGTTGGACCTTTCATTTTGTTTAGTTCGTTAATCCAATTGGACATGGGGATATAATATTTACTTTGACCTCGGTTTGTTATTTTTTTGTGTTTCTTGAGGTATTTGTACGTAATTTTCATTTGTGTTGCTCTATGTTGCTTACTTAGGTTCCTAAAGAACTGCCTGCAGTTTTTCATATCTTGTTGTGGCTGACTTTTCTATAAGTAGTTTGCGCCTTTTTCAGTTGGTTTTTACGATCTGGGTTGCTCGGTTCAAACTTACACAAAAAACGCGCTTTCTGTAAGTCGGCTAATGCGACCCGCATCTGTCGGGATCTTACTTTTGTTATTTCAATTTCAATTTCAATTTATTTTTATTTGTGGTAACACAGGTAAAAAAAAAAGATGTTACATTAAGCGGATACTACACACACGATATATATCGTGATACGTATCGTGATCCATATCGAGTAATATTTTGGATCGCAAGTCGACCCTACACACACGATAAGAATCGTCGATATTTTCATTAGTCTGTGCATTCTTTCATTCATTTTGATGGCTGAATAGACTAAGTTGGCAATGCCTTGCCTAAAAAAAAAGCATTTTTGACGCGTCGCTGGTGTATATTTACGATTTTTACGTATTTTTACCAAAATGACTGATAAAGCTAGCGTTGCTATAGTATTAGCATTAGGATTAAAAAGACGCAGAAAAGAGAAAAAAATTTGTAAAATTATGAGTATGAGGATCTTGTTAACTTTTTATACTTTTATAGTAACTGTCCAGGTCCATAGTGGCCACAGCAGCTTGAAAATAAACACAAACAATGAAAATAAATTTGAAATTACGTTATTTATCTGTCAGTTTGACAGAAATGTCGTGATAAATATCGACTAGATACTAGACGCTCGATATATATCGCACGATAGTTGATACGGATCGTAGATTTCTGAATTTTCGGAAATCCTGTGATCCGTATCACGATTCGTGATACTCGAGGCTACACACTCGATAAATATCGTGATCCTGCGTGAATCACGATATATATCGTGTGTGTAGTATCCGCTTTAGACATAAGTGTGCTCAACTGTGACCTGCCATTCGGCGTACAAATTAATGGTTATGTAATTATGATTTTATAAACAATGTCAAACTGTAATTAATTAGGTAAACAATAAATTGAAAACAAAATAAACACAATGTCATATATACAATAATAATGTCAAATGCCTAAACAGTTAAAAATATACCTATAAACCTTCATGTCGTACACTTATTTGGAGTGTTTCTTGGGCTGATTGTTTAAGTATGTTATTTAGTAATTGCCACTTGCCGGATATATCTTCGTTTGTGTTTGCATGTTTGAATAAGGTTTCTAGTTTTTCACTTACCTTGTTTTGTAACTTCTCTCTTATATTTTTCTATTGGAGCATGCTATAGTCAAACCATTTATAGTCATAGGGGGAGGTATTTTCACTGTTTAAATTTTTTGTTATTTTGCACGTTGTTATTGGTGGTTGTTGCTGGTCGGCGGGTATATAAACGCTTCCCCATAATAGCTTACTTACTTATTTTAGAGATCCATTCACCTTTAATCGCATATGGTTTGTACGTGTTGGTACGACGCGACATCATGTGGTCAATTTGTGAGCACCCGTTTCTAACTTTACATGTTACCTTTGCTGATAGGCGTCTCCAGGTACTGTTTATACACAGATTGTGTTGCTGTACAAACAACAGCAATAGGTCCCCGTTTCGATTGGATTTCAGGTGGTATAAATTTGGACCAGCCGGTTTTTGGGCTAGAAGTTTTACATCTTCTTTTCCGATGTATGCGTTAAAGTCGCCCAGAATAAGTAATTGAGTACGTTTTGGCGACTGCGTAATAAAGGCACCCATTTTTGCTAGGGGATTTGTTGCTGTCGATGGTAGGTGATTAGTTATAATCAGTAGTTCTATTGGGTGTAGATGGCCCTGTATGCTAATGTTGATTCGTACAGCTAGGCTATTATTGTCCACGTGATGGATTCTGACTATTTCATGTGGTACTCGGTTGCTAATGAGCAGGGCTACCCCTCTTCTTTCTTTCGAGAGGGCTCCCCCCCCCCCCAAATCCAGTTATAGTTGGCCGATTTGTAATCACCTTTTGGTAGATGTGTCTCTTGAAGGCCCGCTATTGTTATTGTCGCCGCGTGAGTTCACCATCGATAATACGTTTGTCGGGTGATTTGGAACATCCACGTACATTCCAGGTGGCTAAACGTAGGTTAGAGCATGGTAGTGACTCTTTTGCTTGCTCTGGTGACGGTCTTAGGAGCCGTCGTTCCGTAGAGTCGGCTTGACATTCTTCGGTTGGGGGTTCGCTTACCGATTGCAGCGTTTTGCATGATGAGTTATCCATCCAGGGTTCATTTTCGTTGGTATTGTTTATGCCTTGTAAGACTTCGTGTGAAGATATAACTATGCTATCGTAGTGATTATTTAGGAACCGTTGATCAATATTAGTCAAGACTTGTTCATTTGCCGGTGTATAGACCTGCGGGGTAGTATAATTCAGGTGAACGTGCACGTTAACCAAGTAGTACTCGCAGGCCGCTATAATTATGTCTTCGCCACCCCAAAAGCCATCCATGAACTGCGATCGTATGTACTGATCTATTTTTCCGTCGATAGATTGCTGCTGCTGTTCGTTGGCATCTTTTATATTATTCAAAAGAGCTAGGCGTATTCTGTCTATTGTTCTATTCTCTGACACGTATGTTGCTAAGTCTCGACGTACTGCTTGATGTTCAAATGGAACTCCTTTGCGCAATGTGGAAATGTGTTCTTATTGTTTTTAAATGGGCAGCCTGGACCCTTCACCTATTTCTTTCTTTGTTTGTGGTAGAAAGTTGCAAGTTTGTTGAGTTCCTGGTAACTACTTTAAGGCAGTGGTATGCAGTTTTTATGGGTCGCAAAGTAGATACTTATTGACTTGTGCTTTATTTAGCAAATTGATTTTGCTAGTTTGTCTCGCGCTTTATAATATTCATATAATCTGAAAAATAAGTAGGTTAGAACACAAGCTACTCTCGGTAGAGCTTGCTGGTAGAGTGTACGGTTTTTCTGATAGGTATTCCATTTCTATTGATGCTGGAACCTAATACAAATGGGTCTCGATTCAGGGCGGTGTTGGATAATTTGGGACACCTATCTATATTATGTCCTCTATATAGCGCCTGGGTTTAGTTAGGTGGTATTTTATGTTGTGTTTAAGAGTGCGTTTGTATTCCAAAATAAATATAACCTTAATAGTAGGGAAATTGAAAAGTTACTGTACTAAAACTTACGATAGTGAAGACTGAGGTATTAGGTAAAGATATGTTTAGGGGATATGTGATAATATTATTAGGAACGCCCTTACCGGGTTCGGAGCTCAGGTGTGTCGTTAGCGGGTTACGTAGCGGTGTTAGTGCCACAAACTGGCTTCAGAACCTCTCCTATGAAACTGTTGAGTGCCTAATTCATCCTCCAAATTAGTTACCTGCTATCCTACGTTTAACCAAATACATAAAACAATACACATACATTAGTATAAAATAATGCTATAGAATGCTATTAGTTTGTAAGTTGAATGTTTTCTTTAAAAGTACTATTTAGCAAAATGAACATTATTTGTGTTGGCTGGTGGTATAGCACAGGTTGTTACCTACTTGATCTACAGTTTGATCAATTATGTATGATTAAGTACTTGCTCAATAAATATTTGAGAATATATTAAGAATACACTACACAAACAATTATCTAAACCTAAGCAGTTCTATTCAAAACCTGAAATAGTGAGCATTGATTTCACCTTTAGTGTAAAATCATTAAACTCCTAAATCATCATAGTTCACCTTCTCCATCCAAATATTTTAAGGTTCTTGACAAAATGTTGATAGAGATGCACAAAAGCATCAAGTAATTATTTTACACTTTACCATTATGTTCTTACATCCAACTGAATGTTTGTAAGCCAAATAGGTGATACAAAACAATATTCTGTTTCCAACAAAGATTATTATGAATTATTTGGGCAGGGAGAATCTGCGCAGGGTCACAATTCAATTGACACAGCGGTCATAATATTATTAAGGATTTATGATAACATCAGCAACATAATATTAAAGAGTGTAAGTAGGTAAGTATATCCTAAATGGTTCAAATCAATACCCATATTCAATATAGGTATGTATGCACCTGCAATTAAATTCAATTTGAAACTTCTTCATCATATTTTTTTAAATAATTTACTTGCTGCAACAACACCAATTGTTTTTATATAGCTCTGCACAAATAGGTATAGGTGCTATGGTATGGACACTCCCAGAGAGTTTCTTTTGGAATAGAGAGAGACAAGCTTCATGACAATCAAGGAATTAGAATTGCTTATTTATTCTATTGGTTACTTAATGACAAGAAAACTTGAAGCATGAAGTTAAATGTAATCATGACTAACTATGTAAATCAGTATTACATTATTGTATCTGAATACATACACCACACATATTCCAAATAAAGAATTGAATAAAAACACAAATAACAACCCGTGCAATAATATTTCAAATCAAACCGTTCCAACATGGGAACGATGGAAATCCAACCCAAAACCCTTGGCATAGAATACCTCTTAGAAACATAATTATACTATTCGGCTCTGACAGGGCCCATCCTAACAATCAATAGGAAGGTTATTACATCTCAATCCTCAACTAATTACATCATTCTGCTATTATGAAATTAAATTCACTCTTAGATATTTACTAAAATATTCAAATCAATACAGATGCCATGACTGGGTACCTATATTGAATGGTTTTTGAGAGCACATTCAAAAAGAGTACAATTTATGATGGTAGGCTCTAAAAGTAAACAGCAGGATTCTTAAAAATGGGACCAATTAAACTGTTGATATGGGACAATATTATAAAATAGCATGTGACACCAGACTTGAATACCATAAATACCACAATTACAAACCTTATACTTTGTTTTGTTGATCTCTTACACGATGTGATCACAATGAGGGGATCCTCACATTCCTTTCTCTTCCTTGTAGGCATGAGCCATATGAGAACAACATTATTTGCTCTCTGTTTTATTGTAGTGGGACTAGTACACATCAAATAAGAGAGGATTCAGACATCCAGTGGTAACCACTTGTTTGTTGGTAAGACTAACCTTCCATAGGAACGACTTCACCTTGATGTGATTATCATATTCAGATTTCATCTCCGAATGTGGGCGTCGTGTTGGATCCCACTTCTGACATCGGCGCCCTAGAGTCTAGATAGCCGACATCATTATAACTGGATCTATCATAATCATTTTAACATCAGGTCCGACTTTTCCATCGCTGCGCATGAGGGTCCGACGTCCACTACGACACAAACTTACAACGACGTTAGTTTAAAGGCTAAAGTATTGGTATTCGTGACTTATATAGCAATTCCTCGTGGGTGCTTGTTTTCTGGTGTTAATCAAAACCAAAACATCACAGCGCACAATAATGCGTGCGCGCGTTGCCATTGTTAACTAACCACCGACCACAAAGCAAAACATGGACCAGCCAAAGAGTATATATCCGATAGATATCTTATCTCGACCAATAACTCGTTGCGCCGTCATATTTATATCCTGTTTTCACTCCATTGTAAACGTGCAAAGTTCTACCACTTACTCCC
Organism: Blastobasis lacticolella; assembly: GCA_905147135.1. Classification (NCBI taxonomy): domain Eukaryota; kingdom Metazoa; phylum Arthropoda; class Insecta; order Lepidoptera; family Blastobasidae; genus Blastobasis; species Blastobasis lacticolella. The sequence goes on from LR990045.1 coordinate 18,105,233, forward strand.
ACCGCTGCAGTCTTGTTTAGCCAGGGTCTACAGCGCCTCGAAAGAGCTACTGAATTTCGGAACTTTTCGGCTATGATCGGCCAGCTTCGCAGAGTTCGCAACATCACAGTACTGCGCCGATTTATAGAGTAGTAGAGACAGCAACACAGCAACACAACAACAACAAAAAATAAGCACCCAGATTCAGATCAGTGTTTATTAAAATAATATGTTTTGAGTAGACCCTTCCCTCATAAAGCTACTTCTTTTAAGAACTAGTCTTTTAGCGAATCACTCATTTTAAAAACTAGTCTTGCGAATTGGCCTTTTTATGAATTAGGTATGTATCGACTAAACCCGCGTGCCGAACGTAGCTAACTAGTTCCGATCGACAATAGCAATAGACCCGCTACGAAGCGATAGGCCTCAAAATGCATTTTTTTCTCTACTCTTGGAAGATTCTTCTCATAGACATATTTTCTAAAATTCGTTTCTTAATGGACATAATTCGTTCCAGGGCCGGAATTGTACAGGAATAGCGGTAACAGAAGACGGCATCGCAGCGGTCAATTGGCGGACGCGCACTATCACAGAGGTATTTATTACGCTCCCCTATCGCTACTTACTCAATTGAACTCTATACCTGTATCGGTAAGATGTATAATCCTCTATCGCGTGAGTAGCTCGTTTGACACCCGTTACGCGAGGGCGACCCGTGGATAGTACGCGGTACGAAGTCTACTGTGTTTTTTTCTGGTAGTAAATTGCTAAAGTACTTGACTGCCTATATTGTACCGATACAGGCAGCCAAGATGGAATGGGCTCGATGTGGTGGAAAACAAACACATTTGTGTTTTAGTAGAGTGGACTTGAACACTCGACTGAAATCAACATTGAGAATGACATTTACCCATTGCTAAAAAATCTAAATTTTCGAATAGTGTCTCTTGCAGTTCTCTATGATGATCAGCCCTAATAGACTTAAAAACAGAACAAAAAGCCAGTGAGATAGTTAGAAAAGACAGTTTATAGGACAGGAGGTATTTAATGGAAATAAATATCATTTTGACTAGACCCTATAATAAATATACGAATTAAATAAAAGAGCCGACTAGTCTACTGTTTTTATAGAGTGAGACTAGTGGCCGACTAAAAATATGGCCAAATAGTTGGATTTCACAACGATAGCATTTCTCTACAAAAATATTCAATGAACAAAATAATATGTATTTGCAAAAATAAAATTAATGTTCACAAGGTCATACTGTAAGCGTGATGAATCATAGGTACCTAAATTACTCTCATGAGCGATGATTACCAATTAGCTAATTTTAGGTAGTTTATTTATTTTCTACGTATCAGCAAATCGGGCTCAGTAAGTACCTGTAGAAACAATGATAAATTTTTTAAATAATGGGTCGGTACAAAAAGTAAAAGTATCCCCAGGCCAGAAACATATGATAGAAATCAAAATAATACTAAGGTATTTCTACCACAATGTCCACAATGAGCTTCTAGAAAGGGTTTTACTCCACGCTTTTTTGTTACGTAAAGTAGAAAAATATAAAGGACGAACAAATGAAAAATAGATAAATTCTCTTTCATTGGGTGGTCGATCGATATTATTCTTATCTGTTCCTTTTTAAACTATAGGCATCCCTATTTAATTTACACAAAAGCACTCCTACCTAGGAAATATAATACAAACTGCAGGCTTATCTTATCACTACCTTCTTTCACCGCACAGGTACCCAAATATAAACAAATATCCCAGGCCCGAATGATAATGCGTGGTATTTTATTTTCACAATTGCTAGCAACGAGTTTCTCACCTGCGCCGTACCGTATGTGTGTATTACGCTCGGTGTTATGGACAAAGAATACAGTTTATTGAAACTGGGCAGCGACTCTTCGAGTCGTAACGTTGTGCGCGGGGCTGGCTCGCGGCGCGGCGGCGTAGGGTTGAGGAGCGCGGGCGCGAGCTCTGACATCGTTTCGAAGGTTATCTTCGGTGTCAGCGACCAGCGAGGCGCGGGCGGCGCGCCCACATGCGCTTCTGTATACAAACATAGCGTCGCACACGCGACCGCGACGCCGAGCCGGCGCGGCCCACCATCAGATCGATAGCGCCGTGCAGACGCCATTCGCACAGAGTACCTTCTCAGCATAGACGTATCCATACTCCGTTACTAAACTCATATGAACATGAATGCGAAACTGTGTTTTTATCAATAATTTCACGGAAAAATGGGCCGTAAGTGACATCGGTCACTCATCAACATTATAAATATAGAATTAAGATCTGTTATTTCCAAGAAGCTGTCCACGTTTCTGACACGCGTATCGACCAGTATACGCTTTACCGTTCGTTATGTTGTTTGTCAGTGTCAGCTGACGCTATGCATCGCAGGCGATCTATCACATTCGCACTCTCTGCCAGACGCCGCCAAAATATACCACCAATGCGAGATACCTAGTTGATCCGAATAATATTGTTGAATAATAATTTGAATGGCCATATTACACACGTTATTCTCTTAAAATGATAACAAACAGGCCCCATCACAACACACTTGCTAATTACCTCAAACAGAGCAAGATGACATGAAATGTATCCTAAGACGTGACAATAAAATGATTTACTCGCCACAAAAAAATTTACAATATTTATAAATCATATTCCTTATTTCACATCCTTGAATAATTACTAGAAATTACCAATCTAAAACAATTGTGCGACATAATAATAGAACTAATAAAAATGCTTTTCACGCATTCGATTCCAACATAATATCAGCGCCGCGCGCTGTGGTGATTATTCCATCACCACACCGGCTAAACACGTATTCACTTTCATCTCTGCCCCTTAAATATTTCTTATAATAACTAATTACCAAAATGAAACCATTATGTATACCATTTCTTTTTTCTTGAGGCGATCAGTTAATTGATTAGGGTCGTTTACAATTGTTTAGGAATAAATGTGTAGGACCTGTCTCGTTAACAACGAGCCCGCGTTACGAGCTCTGACTTATAAAGGCTGGCCGCCCCACTATCGTGCCAGTTGTCGAACGCTCGCCGCTGCGAACGCACGTATCTGGAACACTTCTGAAGTTTATCGACTCCATGAACAAGAAAAAATCGACATGTTATACAATTGTTATAATACTTGGTGTGAAGAAACCGTCGTCGCCGCCATGCCGTCCGTTGCGCCCCCCGCCCCAGCCCCAGCGTCGTCGCCGCCGTCGCCGCAAGAGATTCCGGCTGAAGAAGTTATTGCTGAGCTGCAGGAGCTGTGCCTGAGCCCGTGCACGTTATGGTCGATGGGCTATCCCGTGATGTTGAATAACGGCAAAGCCGCATTCTACGTCGATCCTCCGCCGCGACGTGTACCTTTGCTTACGACACAGCTCGACGTCAACGCGCCGGAATTCATACCAGGATGTCAAGCCGACAGTGGGCGAGGATCGTGGGAATCCTCTCCACGGTCGGATAGTGATGAAGAACCAGATATGGATGTAGTAGAACATTTGTGTAGCAGATGTGACAAAATGTTCAAAATGACACGTGAAGGAGAGTACGTGACGAACGATGTGTGTTTCTACCACTGGGGCAAGGTTATCGGGGGACAATATTTTACATGTTGCAACGGCGCGTACGGGACGAGAGGCTGCACGTCGGGAAAGTACCACGTGTGGAGCGGGTACCTCGCGGGCATGAACGGCCCTCTTGATGGGTTCGTGCGGGCCCGCTCGGCCCGGGGCGGCGCGTATGCCATCGACACAGAAATGTGTTTCACGACCGCTGGCCTGGAGCTGGCCAGCGTCGTCGTGATTTCTGTGGATGGCAAAATTGTCTACAAAACGGCCGTTCAACCGAGTGCACCCCTAATAGACTGCAATACACGTTTCTCCGGTCTTCGGCAACGAGACATTGTGACTGCGCCGAAGACTCTGGAAGACGTGCAGAAGGATTTGTTACTATTCGTCGGCGTCGACACGATCCTCATAGGGCACGCCCTCAATAACGACCTGAGGGCGCTGAAGCTGGTCCACACGCGGGTGGTGGACACGTGCCAGCTGTTCCCGCATCCGCGGGGGCTGCCGCTTCGGCGCGGGCTCAAGCAGCTCGCGTCGGAGCACCTGGGCCGCGCCGTGCAGTGCAGCTCGTCGGGGCACTCGCCCTATGAGGACGCTGTCGCCGCCCTGGACTTGGTCCTATTAAAAGTCACAATGCTGAGGGACGAGTGGACTTTAAGGAGCAGGGTTACATGGGGTTATACCATGTAACCTTGCTGTTTGAAGTGCTCAATGGGCATACTGCCTGCAACGACACTTTTAATTTTACGATTATTTCACATTTATCCTACCCAGAAAAACTGATGTCTCAAATTTTAACAAGTAGTTTAATAGCTAGGACGAATATTGGATCCCACTCTCCTGCCTCCCGCATAGCAACAAAAATCGTCACAAATTGACCTCTTTTCCAAATATTTTTGCAGTTACAAGAAGTTTATTTACGATTTATTGTAATTTAAGTTGCTTTTCTTAATATTGTATAATTTATGGTTTAAACCTTATTCATTTGTCTTTGTTTTCTGGTCACTGAACGCGAATGTTTTGTCACCAATATGGAACTCATATTAGAACAACCTATTTTGTGTATACTGTTTATAATGTAACAATGTGTTCTGCAGGTGTACCATAACCTTACGACCCATTGATCGGTGCGGCTATTAAAGTAAGTGACCGTAGACTATAAGTGTAAGTGAAAGTGTATCCGAAAAATATTCGTGGATCCTAAACAACCAATTAAATGAGCCTGGATATAACGAGTAATAACATGTCGCCTGAGAGCGCGTGCTCTGTGATGCGATGTGCCTTCGAATTGCAATAATACTGCAATAAACATGATATTGTTACATATAATTTCTTTGTTTCCTTTACCTCCTGGATAAACTTGTAAGTACCTTTGTACATTAACCAAGCTGCACTTAGCTTATCCACTCTAAGATATATTGATATGGTCTATTTATAGGTGCACAACCTCTAAAATCACACGTGACTAGCTACTACTTTAATGAGTTCTACTAAATTTATCAAATTAGCAGTCTGGAATTGACAGAGGTATATAATTAAAGATAGGTACAGCTGTAATGAAATTAGTATGGGATATACTGTATCGAAAAGTAATTTTTTAAAATTCTGTAGATTGGCGTGAAAAAAGTGTATCCTTAAACGACTGTTTTCGAATATGTAATTGAAACATTACGCTATTAGTGTACATAAAGTATTTTGTATGTTATAAGAAGACTTTATTTACACTTTAAATTACAATTATTGACATTAAAAAAAAGTCTTACTCTAACACCTTATTCTAACTAAACTTAAGATAAAAAACTTGATCCAGGTCCCCCGAATTTGGAAAAGTCCCCAGAAGGCTGGCCGCGTTGCCCCGCTGAATAGCGAGGCTTAAACGCTGACCCAAAAAGAGGCCAGCCTTCTGGTTATTTGTAATTTGGACCAGGCGCTTAGATAACTCTCGAAATAAGGAATGTGCGCCTGGTCCCCACGACCAAAGAGTTTCAACGCCAAATGGCGCAAATATGTAATCGCCACTGAGACTAGCATTTTAGCGCCACTCGGCGTTCTCAGATGCGGCAGCACCCGTCGCAGCCTGACACGCGGTCACTGGAAGTTGAGACGGCGCAAGGGTATCGATGCAAGTAGCATTCCATACCAGAGGCCGTCCCAGCTTCCACGGAGTGAGTGCCATTCCGTCGGGCCTCTTACCGTCATCGCGGAGTAACCCAATCGGTTTCAGCACACCGGCACACACAACGGCATTGATGAGGAGCGCTATAGGGTGCACCAAGACGAAGGGCCGTGGCAATCCTAAACGTGGCACGGTCAAGCAAAGTGCCGATGTTTTTAGAAGGCATTGCCTGTAGCCAGAGACCCGACTCCCACTCGCCAGCTGCTAGGAAGCGAGTACGCTCTGCAGAATTGGTTGATGCGCTCAAAAGGTTGTTTTGCACCAATCTGCAGAGCGGCTCGCCCCAAAGCCGCTGCGAGCAAGGATTAGCCGGAGGTCCGACTCCGGGCAAGCCAACTGTCCGTTCCGTTCCGTTCCAGGTACAACACCAGCCAGAAATGCTTCTGCAAGGGTGTATGTAGGTCATATCAGTAAGAACTAGGTATGATGTCGCCTACGTCCGTGGTTCCATTGTCTGTACTTGTATTTTGAGCAACCGAGTTCAGCGGGTTGCACGGGTATCACCCGAAGAACTGGTTTGCTCCGGATACCGTCGCGGACGTGGGAGTTGTTGGACTTAAGCGATACCACATCGCGTCCCCGGCTGATTTGCGCTACCTCCAGCCCGAGATACCAGTGCGCACGTAGATGCGAGGGGACTGTAGGGCTTTCGCAGTCAGGATGGGAGCGACAGGAGTTAGATTAGAACCGACAAGAATTCATACATCGAGCCAGTGTGAGGGAGGATAGATAATATACTTGGTGTGTAAATATATAAAAGATGGATGCTATAGACTGCTGTGGTTGGTTCTGCTCCGGTTATGGTGTTCTGTTGGCTCTGCAGTGAGTGTTGTTCCGGGTTGATCCTGGTCATCTTCTGCGGATTTGTTTGCAGTGCAGGAGGTTTGTAGGCTCTCTGGCTCTGATTCGGAATCCGTTTCCGGTGATTTATATACTTTATCTGCTTCCCTTTTCATCAGGGTCCTGTTTCGTACTAATTCCTTCCAGGATTCCTTGGATCTTCTGGTATACTTGTCTATGTCCTGACCTAGCTAGTCCTCCCATGTCAAGATCGGCCGGCCGACTTTGCGTTTGTTTTCTCTGTATTCTCTGGCTGCGTGCAGTATGTGTGGTGTGCGGCGTCTTATTATGTGGCCGAAATACGATAGTCTACGGACTTTGATTATTTTTGTGATGGTTTTACCATCTAAGATTTGCCATATTTTTTTGCGGGGTTTGTCTCTACAGAGATTTACATGCTCCCCAAAATGTGTCTCTCGTGCCTCCGTAATTTGGAACGATTGGCTTTTGTTTGGGATGCTACGTTCATTCCGTATGTCATGGTTGGACATAAGACCAATTTTATATATTAATCTGGCGATTTTCCACTCCAATCTGTGGTCCTTCACAAAAGGATTGACTATTTTGGAATTGGTGACTGCCCTGTGGCACCTATGTTTAATGCAGCTCCGCCTGTCGTGGAAGGCTGTAACGTACGTGCCTAGATATTTTATCTTGCTCGTGGGTTGGATTATCGCACCCCCTAGATATACGCTGCTGAGGTTGCTAGTTGCCGGATTGATTGGATCTCGGATGATCAATTTGGTTTTAGACTCATTTATGACAAGTCCAACACTCTCTAGAAGTTTTTTCATTTTAGATATGGTCCTGTCCAATTTGGTTATGTCAGTTCCAATAAGAAGCACGTCATCGGCAAAAGATAAGATGAGCGGAGGCGTGATTTTAAGATCCTGGTCTAGGCTGATCTCTTCGTCTTCCTCTTCAAGTGTCCGCAGTAGCTCGTCCATGACTATTGTGAATAGTCCAGGCTGGAACTGTCCCGTTTTTCATGCTATTTATGATTTCTGTTATGGTTTTTTCATCGGGATACTCTGTCTCAGGTATTGGGTTATGTTCTGGGACAGTGTCGATTGTTGGACCTTTCATTTTGTTTAGTTCGTTAATCCAATTGGACATGGGGATATAATATTTACTTTGACCTCGGTTTGTTATTTTTTTGTGTTTCTTGAGGTATTTGTACGTAATTTTCATTTGTGTTGCTCTATGTTGCTTACTTAGGTTCCTAAAGAACTGCCTGCAGTTTTTCATATCTTGTTGTGGCTGACTTTTCTATAAGTAGTTTGCGCCTTTTTCAGTTGGTTTTTACGATCTGGGTTGCTCGGTTCAAACTTACACAAAAAACGCGCTTTCTGTAAGTCGGCTAATGCGACCCGCATCTGTCGGGATCTTACTTTTGTTATTTCAATTTCAATTTCAATTTATTTTTATTTGTGGTAACACAGGTAAAAAAAAAAGATGTTACATTAAGCGGATACTACACACACGATATATATCGTGATACGTATCGTGATCCATATCGAGTAATATTTTGGATCGCAAGTCGACCCTACACACACGATAAGAATCGTCGATATTTTCATTAGTCTGTGCATTCTTTCATTCATTTTGATGGCTGAATAGACTAAGTTGGCAATGCCTTGCCTAAAAAAAAAGCATTTTTGACGCGTCGCTGGTGTATATTTACGATTTTTACGTATTTTTACCAAAATGACTGATAAAGCTAGCGTTGCTATAGTATTAGCATTAGGATTAAAAAGACGCAGAAAAGAGAAAAAAATTTGTAAAATTATGAGTATGAGGATCTTGTTAACTTTTTATACTTTTATAGTAACTGTCCAGGTCCATAGTGGCCACAGCAGCTTGAAAATAAACACAAACAATGAAAATAAATTTGAAATTACGTTATTTATCTGTCAGTTTGACAGAAATGTCGTGATAAATATCGACTAGATACTAGACGCTCGATATATATCGCACGATAGTTGATACGGATCGTAGATTTCTGAATTTTCGGAAATCCTGTGATCCGTATCACGATTCGTGATACTCGAGGCTACACACTCGATAAATATCGTGATCCTGCGTGAATCACGATATATATCGTGTGTGTAGTATCCGCTTTAGACATAAGTGTGCTCAACTGTGACCTGCCATTCGGCGTACAAATTAATGGTTATGTAATTATGATTTTATAAACAATGTCAAACTGTAATTAATTAGGTAAACAATAAATTGAAAACAAAATAAACACAATGTCATATATACAATAATAATGTCAAATGCCTAAACAGTTAAAAATATACCTATAAACCTTCATGTCGTACACTTATTTGGAGTGTTTCTTGGGCTGATTGTTTAAGTATGTTATTTAGTAATTGCCACTTGCCGGATATATCTTCGTTTGTGTTTGCATGTTTGAATAAGGTTTCTAGTTTTTCACTTACCTTGTTTTGTAACTTCTCTCTTATATTTTTCTATTGGAGCATGCTATAGTCAAACCATTTATAGTCATAGGGGGAGGTATTTTCACTGTTTAAATTTTTTGTTATTTTGCACGTTGTTATTGGTGGTTGTTGCTGGTCGGCGGGTATATAAACGCTTCCCCATAATAGCTTACTTACTTATTTTAGAGATCCATTCACCTTTAATCGCATATGGTTTGTACGTGTTGGTACGACGCGACATCATGTGGTCAATTTGTGAGCACCCGTTTCTAACTTTACATGTTACCTTTGCTGATAGGCGTCTCCAGGTACTGTTTATACACAGATTGTGTTGCTGTACAAACAACAGCAATAGGTCCCCGTTTCGATTGGATTTCAGGTGGTATAAATTTGGACCAGCCGGTTTTTGGGCTAGAAGTTTTACATCTTCTTTTCCGATGTATGCGTTAAAGTCGCCCAGAATAAGTAATTGAGTACGTTTTGGCGACTGCGTAATAAAGGCACCCATTTTTGCTAGGGGATTTGTTGCTGTCGATGGTAGGTGATTAGTTATAATCAGTAGTTCTATTGGGTGTAGATGGCCCTGTATGCTAATGTTGATTCGTACAGCTAGGCTATTATTGTCCACGTGATGGATTCTGACTATTTCATGTGGTACTCGGTTGCTAATGAGCAGGGCTACACCTCTTCTTTCTTTCGAGAGGGCTCCCCCCCCCCCCAAATCCAGTTATAGTTGGCCGATTTGTAATCACCTTTTGGTAGATGTGTCTCTTGAAGGCCCGCTATTGTTATTGTCGCCGCGTGAGTTCACCATCGATAATACGTTTGTCGGGTGATTTGGAACATCCACGTACATTCCAGGTGGCTAAACGTAGGTTAGAGCATGGTAGTGACTCTTTTGCTTGCTCTGGTGACGGTCTTAGGAGCCGTCGTTCCGTAGAGTCGGCTTGACATTCTTCGGTTGGGGGTTCGCTTACCGATTGCAGCGTTTTGCATGATGAGTTATCCATCCAGGGTTCATTTTCGTTGGTATTGTTTATGCCTTGTAAGACTTCGTGTGAAGATATAACTATGCTATCGTAGTGATTATTTAGGAACCGTTGATCAATATTAGTCAAGACTTGTTCATTTGCCGGTGTATAGACCTGCGGGGTAGTATAATTCAGGTGAACGTGCACGTTAACCAAGTAGTACTCGCAGGCCGCTATAATTATGTCTTCGCCACCCCAAAAGCCATCCATGAACTGCGATCGTATGTACTGATCTATTTTTCCGTCGATAGATTGCTGCTGCTGTTCGTTGGCATCTTTTATATTATTCAAAAGAGCTAGGCGTATTCTGTCTATTGTTCTATTCTCTGACACGTATGTTGCTAAGTCTCGACGTACTGCTTGATGTTCAAATGGAACTCCTTTGCGCAATGTGGAAATGTGTTCTTATTGTTTTTAAATGGGCAGCCTGGACCCTTCACCTATTTCTTTCTTTGTTTGTGGTAGAAAGTTGCAAGTTTGTTGAGTTCCTGGTAACTACTTTAAGGCAGTGGTATGCAGTTTTTATGGGTCGCAAAGTAGATACTTATTGACTTGTGCTTTATTTAGCAAATTGATTTTGCTAGTTTGTCTCGCGCTTTATAATATTCATATAATCTGAAAAATAAGTAGGTTAGAACACAAGCTACTCTCGGTAGAGCTTGCTGGTAGAGTGTACGGTTTTTCTGATAGGTATTCCATTTCTATTGATGCTGGAACCTAATACAAATGGGTCTCGATTCAGGGCGGTGTTGGATAATTTGGGACACCTATCTATATTATGTCCTCTATATAGCGCCTGGGTTTAGTTAGGTGGTATTTTATGTTGTGTTTAAGAGTGCGTTTGTATTCCAAAATAAATATAACCTTAATAGTAGGGAAATTGAAAAGTTACTGTACTAAAACTTACGATAGTGAAGACTGAGGTATTAGGTAAAGATATGTTTAGGGGATATGTGATAATATTATTAGGAACGCCCTTACCGGGTTCGGAGCTCAGGTGTGTCGTTAGCGGGTTACGTAGCGGTGTTAGTGCCACAAACTGGCTTCAGAACCTCTCCTATGAAACTGTTGAGTGCCTAATTCATCCTCCAAATTAGTTACCTGCTATCCTACGTTTAACCAAATACATAAAACAATACACATACATTAGTATAAAATAATGCTATAGAATGCTATTAGTTTGTAAGTTGAATGTTTTCTTTAAAAGTACTATTTAGCAAAATGAACATTATTTGTGTTGGCTGGTGGTATAGCACAGGTTGTTACCTACTTGATCTACAGTTTGATCAATTATGTATGATTAAGTACTTGCTCAATAAATATTTGAGAATATATTAAGAATACACTACACAAACAATTATCTAAACCTAAGCAGTTCTATTCAAAACCTGAAATAGTGAGCATTGATTTCACCTTTAGTGTAAAATCATTAAACTCCTAAATCATCATAGTTCACCTTCTCCATCCAAATATTTTAAGGTTCTTGACAAAATGTTGATAGAGATGCACAAAAGCATCAAGTAATTATTTTACACTTTACCATTATGTTCTTACATCCAACTGAATGTTTGTAAGCCAAATAGGTGATACAAAACAATATTCTGTTTCCAACAAAGATTATTATGAATTATTTGGGCAGGGAGAATCTGCGCAGGGTCACAATTCAATTGACACAGCGGTCATAATATTATTAAGGATTTATGATAACATCAGCAACATAATATTAAAGAGTGTAAGTAGGTAAGTATATCCTAAATGGTTCAAATCAATACCCATATTCAATATAGGTATGTATGCACCTGCAATTAAATTCAATTTGAAACTTCTTCATCATATTTTTTTAAATAATTTACTTGCTGCAACAACACCAATTGTTTTTATATAGCTCTGCACAAATAGGTATAGGTGCTATGGTATGGACACTCCCAGAGAGTTTCTTTTGGAATAGAGAGAGACAAGCTTCATGACAATCAAGGAATTAGAATTGCTTATTTATTCTATTGGTTACTTAATGACAAGAAAACTTGAAGCATGAAGTTAAATGTAATCATGACTAACTATGTAAATCAGTATTACATTATTGTATCTGAATACATACACCACACATATTCCAAATAAAGAATTGAATAAAAACACAAATAACAACCCGTGCAATAATATTTCAAATCAAACCGTTCCAACATGGGAACGATGGAAATCCAACCCAAAACCCTTGGCATAGAATACCTCTTAGAAACATAATTATACTATTCGGCTCTGACAGGGCCCATCCTAACAATCAATAGGAAGGTTATTACATCTCAATCCTCAACTAATTACATCATTCTGCTATTATGAAATTAAATTCACTCTTAGATATTTACTAAAATATTCAAATCAATACAGATGCCATGACTGGGTACCTATATTGAATGGTTTTTGAGAGCACATTCAAAAAGAGTACAATTTATGATGGTAGGCTCTAAAAGTAAACAGCAGGATTCTTAAAAATGGGACCAATTAAACTGTTGATATGGGACAATATTATAAAATAGCATGTGACACCAGACTTGAATACCATAAATACCACAATTACAAACCTTATACTTTGTTTTGTTGATCTCTTACACGATGTGATCACAATGAGGGGATCCTCACATTCCTTTCTCTTCCTTGTAGGCATGAGCCATATGAGAACAACATTATTTGCTCTCTGTTTTATTGTAGTGGGACTAGTACACATCAAATAAGAGAGGATTCAGACATCCAGTGGTAACCACTTGTTTGTTGGTAAGACTAACCTTCCATAGGAACGACTTCACCTTGATGTGATTATCATATTCAGATTTCATCTCCGAATGTGGGCGTCGTGTTGGATCCCACTTCTGACATCGGCGCCCTAGAGTCTAGATAGCCGACATCATTATAACTGGATCTATCATAATCATTTTAACATCAGGTCCGACTTTTCCATCGCTGCGCATGAGGGTCCGACGTCCACTACGACACAAACTTACAACGACGTTAGTTTAAAGGCTAAAGTATTGGTATTCGTGACTTATATAGCAATTCCTCGTGGGTGCTTGTTTTCTGGTGTTAATCAAAACCAAAACATCACAGCGCACAATAATGCGTGCGCGCGTTGCCATTGTTAACTAACCACCGACCACAAAGCAAAACATGGACCAGCCAAAGAGTATATATCCGATAGATATCTTATCTCGACCAATAACTCGTTGCGCCGTCATATTTATATCCTGTTTTCACTCCATTGTAAACGTGCAAAGTTCTACCACTTACTCCCACCGCTGCAGTCTTGTTTAGCCAGGGTCTACAGCGCCTCGAAAGAGCTACTGAATTTCGGAACTTTTCGGCTATGATCGGCCAGCTTCGCAGAGTTCGCAACATCACAGTACTGCGCCGATTTATAGAGTAGTAGAGACAGCAACACAGCAACACAACAACAACAAAAAATAAGCACCCAGATTCAGATCAGTGTTTATTAAAATAATATGTTTTGAGTAGACCCTTCCCTCATAAAGCTACTTCTTTTAAGAACTAGTCTTTTAGCGAATCACTCATTTTAAAAACTAGTCTTGCGAATTGGCCTTTTTATGAATTAGGTATGTATCGACTAAACCCGCGTGCCGAACGTAGCTAACTAGTTCCGATCGACAATAGCAATAGACCCGCTACGAAGCGATAGGCCTCAAAATGCATTTTTTTCTCTACTCTTGGAAGATTCTTCTCATAGACATATTTTCTAAAATTCGTTTCTTAATGGACATAATTCGTTCCAGGGCCGGAATTGTACAGGAATAGCGGTAACAGAAGACGGCATCGCAGCGGTCAATTGGCGGACGCGCACTATCACAGAGGTATTTATTACGCTCCCCTATCGCTACTTACTCAATTGAACTCTATACCTGTATCGGTAAGATGTATAATCCTCTATCGCGTGAGTAGCTCGTTTGACACCCGTTACGCGAGGGCGACCCGTGGATAGTACGCGGTACGAAGTCTACTGTGTTTTTTTCTGGTAGTAAATTGCTAAAGTACTTGACTGCCTATATTGTACCGATACAGGCAGCCAAGATGGAATGGGCTCGATGTGGTGGAAAACAAACACATTTGTGTTTTAGTAGAGTGGACTTGAACACTCGACTGAAATCAACATTGAGAATGACATTTACCCATTGCTAAAAAATCTAAATTTTCGAATAGTGTCTCTTGCAGTTCTCTATGATGATCAGCCCTAATAGACTTAAAAACAGAACAAAAAGCCAGTGAGATAGTTAGAAAAGACAGTTTATAGGACAGGAGGTATTTAATGGAAATAAATATCATTTTGACTAGACCCTATAATAAATATACGAATTAAATAAAAGAGCCGACTAGTCTACTGTTTTTATAGAGTGAGACTAGTGGCCGACTAAAAATATGGCCAAATAGTTGGATTTCACAACGATAGCATTTCTCTACAAAAATATTCAATGAACAAAATAATATGTATTTGCAAAAATAAAATTAATGTTCACAAGGTCATACTGTAAGCGTGATGAATCATAGGTACCTAAATTACTCTCATGAGCGATGATTACCAATTAGCTAATTTTAGGTAGTTTATTTATTTTCTACGTATCAGCAAATCGGGCTCAGTAAGTACCTGTAGAAACAATGATAAATTTTTTAAATAATGGGTCGGTACAAAAAGTAAAAGTATCCCCAGGCCAGAAACATATGATAGAAATCAAAATAATACTAAGGTATTTCTACCACAATGTCCACAATGAGCTTCTAGAAAGGGTTTTACTCCACGCTTTTTTGTTACGTAAAGTAGAAAAATATAAAGGACGAACAAATGAAAAATAGATAAATTCTCTTTCATTGGGTGGTCGATCGATATTATTCTTATCTGTTCCTTTTTAAACTATAGGCATCCCTATTTAATTTACACAAAAGCACTCCTACCTAGGAAATATAATACAAACTGCAGGCTTATCTTATCACTACCTTCTTTCACCGCACAGGTACCCAAATATAAACAAATATCCCAGGCCCGAATGATAATGCGTGGTATTTTATTTTCACAATTGCTAGCAACGAGTTTCTCACCTGCGCCGTACCGTATGTGTGTATTACGCTCGGTGTTATGGACAAAGAATACAGTTTATTGAAACTGGGCAGCGACTCTTCGAGTCGTAACGTTGTGCGCGGGGCTGGCTCGCGGCGCGGCGGCGTAGGGTTGAGGAGCGCGGGCGCGAGCTCTGACATCGTTTCGAAGGTTATCTTCGGTGTCAGCGACCAGCGAGGCGCGGGCGGCGCGCCCACATGCGCTTCTGTATACAAACATAGCGTCGCACACGCGACCGCGACGCCGAGCCGGCGCGGCCCACCATCAGATCGATAGCGCCGTGCAGACGCCATTCGCACAGAGTACCTTCTCAGCATAGAC
Source organism: Blastobasis lacticolella (assembly GCA_905147135.1). NCBI lineage: Eukaryota > Metazoa > Arthropoda > Insecta > Lepidoptera > Blastobasidae > Blastobasis > Blastobasis lacticolella. Next base: position 18,120,736 of record LR990045.1, read on the forward strand.
GTATCCATACTCCGTTACTAAACTCATATGAACATGAATGCGAAACTGTGTTTTTATCAATAATTTCACGGAAAAATGGGCCGTAAGTGACATCGGTCACTCATCAACATTATAAATATAGAATTAAGATCTGTTATTTCCAAGAAGCTGTCCACGTTTCTGACACGCGTATCGACCAGTATACGCTTTACCGTTCGTTATGTTGTTTGTCAGTGTCAGCTGACGCTATGCATCGCAGGCGATCTATCACATTCGCACTCTCTGCCAGACGCCGCCAAAATATACCACCAATGCGAGATACCTAGTTGATCCGAATAATATTGTTGAATAATAATTTGAATGGCCATATTACACACGTTATTCTCTTAAAATGATAACAAACAGGCCCCATCACAACACACTTGCTAATTACCTCAAACAGAGCAAGATGACATGAAATGTATCCTAAGACGTGACAATAAAATGATTTACTCGCCACAAAAAAATTTACAATATTTATAAATCATATTCCTTATTTCACATCCTTGAATAATTACTAGAAATTACCAATCTAAAACAATTGTGCGACATAATAATAGAACTAATAAAAATGCTTTTCACGCATTCGATTCCAACATAATATCAGCGCCGCGCGCTGTGGTGATTATTCCATCACCACACCGGCTAAACACGTATTCACTTTCATCTCTGCCCCTTAAATATTTCTTATAATAACTAATTACCAAAATGAAACCATTATGTATACCATTTCTTTTTTCTTGAGGCGATCAGTTAATTGATTAGGGTCGTTTACAATTGTTTAGGAATAAATGTGTAGGACCTGTCTCGTTAACAACGAGCCCGCGTTACGAGCTCTGACTTATAAAGGCTGGCCGCCCCACTATCGTGCCAGTTGTCGAACGCTCGCCGCTGCGAACGCACGTATCTGGAACACTTCTGAAGTTTATCGACTCCATGAACAAGAAAAAATCGACATGTTATACAATTGTTATAATACTTGGTGTGAAGAAACCGTCGTCGCCGCCATGCCGTCCGTTGCGCCCCCCGCCCCAGCCCCAGCGTCGTCGCCGCCGTCGCCGCAAGAGATTCCGGCTGAAGAAGTTATTGCTGAGCTGCAGGAGCTGTGCCTGAGCCCGTGCACGTTATGGTCGATGGGCTATCCCGTGATGTTGAATAACGGCAAAGCCGCATTCTACGTCGATCCTCCGCCGCGACGTGTACCTTTGCTTACGACACAGCTCGACGTCAACGCGCCGGAATTCATACCAGGATGTCAAGCCGACAGTGGGCGAGGATCGTGGGAATCCTCTCCACGGTCGGATAGTGATGAAGAACCAGATATGGATGTAGTAGAACATTTGTGTAGCAGATGTGACAAAATGTTCAAAATGACACGTGAAGGAGAGTACGTGACGAACGATGTGTGTTTCTACCACTGGGGCAAGGTTATCGGGGGACAATATTTTACATGTTGCAACGGCGCGTACGGGACGAGAGGCTGCACGTCGGGAAAGTACCACGTGTGGAGCGGGTACCTCGCGGGCATGAACGGCCCTCTTGATGGGTTCGTGCGGGCCCGCTCGGCCCGGGGCGGCGCGTATGCCATCGACACAGAAATGTGTTTCACGACCGCTGGCCTGGAGCTGGCCAGCGTCGTCGTGATTTCTGTGGATGGCAAAATTGTCTACAAAACGGCCGTTCAACCGAGTGCACCCCTAATAGACTGCAATACACGTTTCTCCGGTCTTCGGCAACGAGACATTGTGACTGCGCCGAAGACTCTGGAAGACGTGCAGAAGGATTTGTTACTATTCGTCGGCGTCGACACGATCCTCATAGGGCACGCCCTCAATAACGACCTGAGGGCGCTGAAGCTGGTCCACACGCGGGTGGTGGACACGTGCCAGCTGTTCCCGCATCCGCGGGGGCTGCCGCTTCGGCGCGGGCTCAAGCAGCTCGCGTCGGAGCACCTGGGCCGCGCCGTGCAGTGCAGCTCGTCGGGGCACTCGCCCTATGAGGACGCTGTCGCCGCCCTGGACTTGGTCCTATTAAAAGTCACAATGCTGAGGGACGAGTGGACTTTAAGGAGCAGGGTTACATGGGGTTATACCATGTAACCTTGCTGTTTGAAGTGCTCAATGGGCATACTGCCTGCAACGACACTTTTAATTTTACGATTATTTCACATTTATCCTACCCAGAAAAACTGATGTCTCAAATTTTAACAAGTAGTTTAATAGCTAGGACGAATATTGGATCCCACTCTCCTGCCTCCCGCATAGCAACAAAAATCGTCACAAATTGACCTCTTTTCCAAATATTTTTGCAGTTACAAGAAGTTTATTTACGATTTATTGTAATTTAAGTTGCTTTTCTTAATATTGTATAATTTATGGTTTAAACCTTATTCATTTGTCTTTGTTTTCTGGTCACTGAACGCGAATGTTTTGTCACCAATATGGAACTCATATTAGAACAACCTATTTTGTGTATACTGTTTATAATGTAACAATGTGTTCTGCAGGTGTACCATAACCTTACGACCCATTGATCGGTGCGGCTATTAAAGTAAGTGACCGTAGACTATAAGTGTAAGTGAAAGTGTATCCGAAAAATATTCGTGGATCCTAAACAACCAATTAAATGAGCCTGGATATAACGAGTAATAACATGTCGCCTGAGAGCGCGTGCTCTGTGATGCGATGTGCCTTTGAATTGCAATAATACTGCAATAAACATGATATTGTTACATATAATTTCTTTGTTTCCTTTACCTCCTGGATAAACTTGTAAGTACCTTTGTACATTAACCAAGCTGCACTTAGCTTATCCACTCTAAGATATATTGATATGGTCTATTTATAGGTGCACAACCTCTAAAATCACACGTGACTAGCTACTACTTTAATGAGTTCTACTAAATTTATCAAATTAGCAGTCTGGAATTGACAGAGGTATATAATTAAAGATAGGTACAGCTGTAATGAAATTAGTATGGGATATACTGTATCGAAAAGTAATTTTTTAAAATTCTGTAGATTGGCGTGAAAAAAGTGTATCCTTAAACGACTGTTTTCGAATATGTAATTGAAACATTACGCTATTAGTGTACATAAAGTATTTTGTATGTTATAAGAAGACTTTATTTACACTTTAAATTACAATTATTGACATTAAAAAAAAGTCTTACTCTAACACCTTATTCTAACTAAACTTAAGATAAAAAACTTGATCCAGGTCCCCCGAATTTGGAAAAGTCCCCAGAAGGCTGGCCGCGTTGCCCCGCTGAATAGCGAGGCTTAAACGCTGACCCAAAAAGAGGCCAGCCTTCTGGTTATTTGTAATTTGGACCAGGCGCTTAGATAACTCTCGAAATAAGGAATGTGCGCCTGGTCCCCACGACCAAAGAGTTTCAACGCCAAATGGCGCAAATATGTAATCGCCACTGAGACTAGCATTTTAGCGCCACTCGGCGTTCTCAGATGCGGCAGCACCCGTCGCAGCCTGACACGCGGTCACTGGAAGTTGAGACGGCGCAAGGGTATCGATGCAAGTAGCATTCCATACCAGAGGCCGTCCCAGCTTCCACGGAGTGAGTGCCATTCCGTCGGGCCTCTTACCGTCATCGCGGAGTAACCCAATCGGTTTCAGCACACCGGCACACACAACGGCATTGATGAGGAGCGCTATAGGGTGCACCAAGACGAAGGGCCGTGGCAATCCTAAACGTGGCACGGTCAAGCAAAGTGCCGATGTTTTTAGAAGGCATTGCCTGTAGCCAGAGACCCGACTCCCACTCGCCAGCTGCTAGGAAGCGAGTACGCTCTGCAGAATTGGTTGATGCGCTCAAAAGGTTGTTTTGCACCAATCTGCAGAGCGGCTCGCCCCAAAGCCGCTGCGAGCAAGGATTAGCCGGAGGTCCGACTCCGGGCAAGCCAACTGTCCGTTCCGTTCCGTTCCAGGTACAACACCAGCCAGAAATGCTTCTGCAAGGGTGTATGTAGGTCATATCAGTAAGAACTAGGTATGATGTCGCCTACGTCCGTGGTTCCATTGTCTGTACTTGTATTTTGAGCAACCGAGTTCAGCGGGTTGCACGGGTATCACCCGAAGAACTGGTTTGCTCCGGATACCGTCGCGGACGTGGGAGTTGTTGGACTTAAGCGATACCACATCGCGTCCCCGGCTGATTTGCGCTACCTCCAGCCCGAGATACCAGTGCGCACGTAGATGCGAGGGGACTGTAGGGCTTTCGCAGTCAGGATGGGAGCGACAGGAGTTAGATTAGAACCGACAAGAATTCATACATCGAGCCAGTGTGAGGGAGGATAGATAATATACTTGGTGTGTAAATATATAAAAGATGGATGCTATAGACTGCTGTGGTTGGTTCTGCTCCGGTTATGGTGTTCTGTTGGCTCTGCAGTGAGTGTTGTTCCGGGTTGATCCTGGTCATCTTCTGCGGATTTGTTTGCAGTGCAGGAGGTTTGTAGGCTCTCTGGCTCTGATTCGGAATCCGTTTCCGGTGATTTATATACTTTATCTGCTTCCCTTTTCATCAGGGTCCTGTTTCGTACTAATTCCTTCCAGGATTCCTTGGATCTTCTGGTATACTTGTCTATGTCCTGACCTAGCTAGTCCTCCCATGTCAAGATCGGCCGGCCGACTTTGCGTTTGTTTTCTCTGTATTCTCTGGCTGCGTGCAGTATGTGTGGTGTGCGGCGTCTTATTATGTGGCCGAAATACGATAGTCTACGGACTTTGATTATTTTTGTGATGGTTTTACCATCTAAGATTTGCCATATTTTTTTGCGGGGTTTGTCTCTACAGAGATTTACATGCTCCCCAAAATGTGTCTCTCGTGCCTCCGTAATTTGGAACGATTGGCTTTTGTTTGGGATGCTACGTTCATTCCGTATGTCATGGTTGGACATAAGACCAATTTTATATATTAATCTGGCGATTTTCCACTCCAATCTGTGGTCCTTCACAAAAGGATTGACTATTTTGGAATTGGTGACTGCCCTGTGGCACCTATGTTTAATGCAGCTCCGCCTGTCGTGGAAGGCTGTAACGTACGTGCCTAGATATTTTATCTTGCTCGTGGGTTGGATTATCGCACCCCCTAGATATACGCTGCTGAGGTTGCTAGTTGCCGGATTGATTGGATCTCGGATGATCAATTTGGTTTTAGACTCATTTATGACAAGTCCAACACTCTCTAGAAGTTTTTTCATTTTAGATATGGTCCTGTCCAATTTGGTTATGTCAGTTCCAATAAGAAGCACGTCATCGGCAAAAGATAAGATGAGCGGAGGCGTGATTTTAAGATCCTGGTCTAGGCTGATCTCTTCGTCTTCCTCTTCAAGTGTCCGCAGTAGCTCGTCCATGACTATTGTGAATAGTCCAGGCTGGAACTGTCCCGTTTTTCATGCTATTTATGATTTCTGTTATGGTTTTTTCATCGGGATACTCTGTCTCAGGTATTGGGTTATGTTCTGGGACAGTGTCGATTGTTGGACCTTTCATTTTGTTTAGTTCGTTAATCCAATTGGACATGGGGATATAATATTTACTTTGACCTCGGTTTGTTATTTTTTTGTGTTTCTTGAGGTATTTGTACGTAATTTTCATTTGTGTTGCTCTATGTTGCTTACTTAGGTTCCTAAAGAACTGCCTGCAGTTTTTCATATCTTGTTGTGGCTGACTTTTCTATAAGTAGTTTGCGCCTTTTTCAGTTGGTTTTTACGATCTGGGTTGCTCGGTTCAAACTTACACAAAAAACGCGCTTTCTGTAAGTCGGCTAATGCGACCCGCATCTGTCGGGATCTTACTTTTGTTATTTCAATTTCAATTTCAATTTATTTTTATTTGTGGTAACACAGGTAAAAAAAAAAGATGTTACATTAAGCGGATACTACACACACGATATATATCGTGATACGTATCGTGATCCATATCGAGTAATATTTTGGATCGCAAGTCGACCCTACACACACGATAAGAATCGTCGATATTTTCATTAGTCTGTGCATTCTTTCATTCATTTTGATGGCTGAATAGACTAAGTTGGCAATGCCTTGCCTAAAAAAAAAGCATTTTTGACGCGTCGCTGGTGTATATTTACGATTTTTACGTATTTTTACCAAAATGACTGATAAAGCTAGCGTTGCTATAGTATTAGCATTAGGATTAAAAAGACGCAGAAAAGAGAAAAAAATTTGTAAAATTATGAGTATGAGGATCTTGTTAACTTTTTATACTTTTATAGTAACTGTCCAGGTCCATAGTGGCCACAGCAGCTTGAAAATAAACACAAACAATGAAAATAAATTTGAAATTACGTTATTTATCTGTCAGTTTGACAGAAATGTCGTGATAAATATCGACTAGATACTAGACGCTCGATATATATCGCACGATAGTTGATACGGATCGTAGATTTCTGAATTTTCGGAAATCCTGTGATCCGTATCACGATTCGTGATACTCGAGGCTACACACTCGATAAATATCGTGATCCTGCGTGAATCACGATATATATCGTGTGTGTAGTATCCGCTTTAGACATAAGTGTGCTCAACTGTGACCTGCCATTCGGCGTACAAATTAATGGTTATGTAATTATGATTTTATAAACAATGTCAAACTGTAATTAATTAGGTAAACAATAAATTGAAAACAAAATAAACACAATGTCAAATATACAATAATAATGTCAAATGCCTAAACAGTTAAAAATATACCTATAAACCTTCATGTCGTACACTTATTTGGAGTGTTTCTTGGGCTGATTGTTTAAGTATGTTATTTAGTAATTGCCACTTGCCGGATATATCTTCGTTTGTGTTTGCATGTTTGAATAAGGTTTCTAGTTTTTCACTTACCTTGTTTTGTAACTTCTCTCTTATATTTTTCTATTGGAGCATGCTATAGTCAAACCATTTATAGTCATAGGGGGAGGTATTTTCACTGTTTAAATTTTTTGTTATTTTGCACGTTGTTATTGGTGGTTGTTGCTGGTCGGCGGGTATATAAACGCTTCCCCATAATAGCTTACTTACTTATTTTAGAGATCCATTCACCTTTAATCGCATATGGTTTGTACGTGTTGGTACGACGCGACATCATGTGGTCAATTTGTGAGCACCCGTTTCTAACTTTACATGTTACCTTTGCTGATAGGCGTCTCCAGGTACTGTTTATACACAGATTGTGTTGCTGTACAAACAACAGCAATAGGTCCCCGTTTCGATTGGATTTCAGGTGGTATAAATTTGGACCAGCCGGTTTTTGGGCTAGAAGTTTTACATCTTCTTTTCCGATGTATGCGTTAAAGTCGCCCAGAATAAGTAATTGAGTACGTTTTGGCGACTGCGTAATAAAGGCACCCATTTTTGCTAGGGGATTTGTTGCTGTCGATGGTAGGTGATTAGTTATAATCAGTAGTTCTATTGGGTGTAGATGGCCCTGTATGCTAATGTTGATTCGTACAGCTAGGCTATTATTGTCCACGTGATGGATTCTGACTATTTCATGTGGTACTCGGTTGCTAATGAGCAGGGCTACACCTCTTCTTTCTTTCGAGAGGGCTCCCCCCCCCCCCAAATCCAGTTATAGTTGGCCGATTTGTAATCACCTTTTGGTAGATGTGTCTCTTGAAGGCCCGCTATTGTTATTGTCGCCGCGTGAGTTCACCATCGATAATACGTTTGTCGGGTGATTTGGAACATCCACGTACATTCCAGGTGGCTAAACGTAGGTTAGAGCATGGTAGTGACTCTTTTGCTTGCTCTGGTGACGGTCTTAGGAGCCGTCGTTCCGTAGAGTCGGCTTGACATTCTTCGGTTGGGGGTTCGCTTACCGATTGCAGCGTTTTGCATGATGAGTTATCCATCCAGGGTTCATTTTCGTTGGTATTGTTTATGCCTTGTAAGACTTCGTGTGAAGATATAACTATGCTATCGTAGTGATTATTTAGGAACCGTTGATCAATATTAGTCAAGACTTGTTCATTTGCCGGTGTATAGACCTGCGGGGTAGTATAATTCAGGTGAACGTGCACGTTAACCAAGTAGTACTCGCAGGCCGCTATAATTATGTCTTCGCCACCCCAAAAGCCATCCATGAACTGCGATCGTATGTACTGATCTATTTTTCCGTCGATAGATTGCTGCTGCTGTTCGTTGGCATCTTTTATATTATTCAAAAGAGCTAGGCGTATTCTGTCTATTGTTCTATTCTCTGACACGTATGTTGCTAAGTCTCGACGTACTGCTTGATGTTCAAATGGAACTCCTTTGCGCAATGTGGAAATGTGTTCTTATTGTTTTTAAATGGGCAGCCTGGACCCTTCACCTATTTCTTTCTTTGTTTGTGGTAGAAAGTTGCAAGTTTGTTGAGTTCCTGGTAACTACTTTAAGGCAGTGGTATGCAGTTTTTATGGGTCGCAAAGTAGATACTTATTGACTTGTGCTTTATTTAGCAAATTGATTTTGCTAGTTTGTCTCGCGCTTTATAATATTCATATAATCTGAAAAATAAGTAGGTTAGAACACAAGCTACTCTCGGTAGAGCTTGCTGGTAGAGTGTACGGTTTTTCTGATAGGTATTCCATTTCTATTGATGCTGGAACCTAATACAAATGGGTCTCGATTCAGGGCGGTGTTGGATAATTTGGGACACCTATCTATATTATGTCCTCTATATAGCGCCTGGGTTTAGTTAGGTGGTATTTTATGTTGTGTTTAAGAGTGCGTTTGTATTCCAAAATAAATATAACCTTAATAGTAGGGAAATTGAAAAGTTACTGTACTAAAACTTACGATAGTGAAGACTGAGGTATTAGGTAAAGATATGTTTAGGGGATATGTGATAATATTATTAGGAACGCCCTTACCGGGTTCGGAGCTCAGGTGTGTCGTTAGCGGGTTACGTAGCGGTGTTAGTGCCACAAACTGGCTTCAGAACCTCTCCTATGAAACTGTTGAGTGCCTAATTCATCCTCCAAATTAGTTACCTGCTATCCTACGTTTAACCAAATACATAAAACAATACACATACATTAGTATAAAATAATGCTATAGAATGCTATTAGTTTGTAAGTTGAATGTTTTCTTTAAAAGTACTATTTAGCAAAATGAACATTATTTGTGTTGGCTGGTGGTATAGCACAGGTTGTTACCTACTTGATCTACAGTTTGATCAATTATGTATGATTAAGTACTTGCTCAATAAATATTTGAGAATATATTAAGAATACACTACACAAACAATTATCTAAACCTAAGCAGTTCTATTCAAAACCTGAAATAGTGAGCATTGATTTCACCTTTAGTGTAAAATCATTAAACTCCTAAATCATCATAGTTCACCTTCTCCATCCAAATATTTTAAGGTTCTTGACAAAATGTTGATAGAGATGCACAAAAGCATCAAGTAATTATTTTACACTTTACCATTATGTTCTTACATCCAACTGAATGTTTGTAAGCCAAATAGGTGATACAAAACAATATTCTGTTTCCAACAAAGATTATTATGAATTATTTGGGCAGGGAGAATCTGCGCAGGGTCACAATTCAATTGACACAGCGGTCATAATATTATTAAGGATTTATGATAACATCAGCAACATAATATTAAAGAGTGTAAGTAGGTAAGTATATCCTAAATGGTTCAAATCAATACCCATATTCAATATAGGTATGTATGCACCTGCAATTAAATTCAATTTGAAACTTCTTCATCATATTTTTTTAAATAATTTACTTGCTGCAACAACACCAATTGTTTTTATATAGCTCTGCACAAATAGGTATAGGTGCTATGGTATGGACACTCCCAGAGAGTTTCTTTTGGAATAGAGAGAGACAAGCTTCATGACAATCAAGGAATTAGAATTGCTTATTTATTCTATTGGTTACTTAATGACAAGAAAACTTGAAGCATGAAGTTAAATGTAATCATGACTAACTATGTAAATCAGTATTACATTATTGTATCTGAATACATACACCACACATATTCCAAATAAAGAATTGAATAAAAACACAAATAACAACCCGTGCAATAATATTTCAAATCAAACCGTTCCAACATGGGAACGATGGAAATCCAACCCAAAACCCTTGGCATAGAATACCTCTTAGAAACATAATTATACTATTCGGCTCTGACAGGGCCCATCCTAACAATCAATAGGAAGGTTATTACATCTCAATCCTCAACTAATTACATCAATCTGCTATTATGAAATTAAATTCACTCTTAGATATTTACTAAAATATTCAAATCAATACAGATGCCATGACTGGGTACCTATATTGAATGGTTTTTGAGAGCACATTCAAAAAGAGTACAATTTATGATGGTAGGCTCTAAAAGTAAACAGCAGGATTCTTAAAAATGGGACCAATTAAACTGTTGATATGGGACAATATTATAAAATAGCATGTGACACCAGACTTGAATACCATAAATACCACAATTACAAACCTTATACTTTGTTTTGTTGATCTCTTACACGATGTGATCACAATGAGGGGATCCTCACATTCCTTTCTCTTCCTTGTAGGCATGAGCCATATGAGAACAACATTATTTGCTCTCTGTTTTATTGTAGTGGGACTAGTACACATCAAATAAGAGAGGATTCAGACATCCAGTGGTAACCACTTGTTTGTTGGTAAGACTCACCTTCCATAGGAACGACTTCACCTTGATGTGATTATCATATTCAGATTTCATCTCCGAATGTGGGCGTCGTGTTGGATCCCACTTCTGACATCGGCGCCCTAGAGTCTAGATAGCCGACATCATTATAACTGGATCTATCATAATCATTTTAACATCAGGTCCGACTTTTCCATCGCTGCGCATGAGGGTCCGACGTCCACTACGACACAAACTTACAACGACGTTAGTTTAAAGGCTAAAGTATTGGTATTCGTGACTTATATAGCAATTCCTCGTGGGTGCTTGTTTTCTGGTGTTAATCAAAACCAAAACATCACAGCGCACAATAATGCGTGCGCGCGTTGCCATTGTTAACTAACCACCGACCACAAAGCAAAACATGGACCAGCCAAAGAGTATATATCCGATAGATATCTTATCTCGACCAATAACTCGTTGCGCCGTCATATTTATATCCTGTTTTCACTCCATTGTAAACGTGCAAAGTTCTACCACTTACTCCCACCGCTGCAGTCTTGTTTAGCCAGGGTCTACAGCGCCTCGAAAGAGCTACTGAATTTCGGAACTTTTCGGCTATGATCGGCCAGCTTCGCAGAGTTCGCAACATCACAGTACTGCGCCGATTTATAGAGTAGTAGAGACAGCAACACAGCAACACAACAACAACAAAAAATAAGCACCCAGATTCAGATCAGTGTTTATTAAAATAATATGTTTTGAGTAGACCCTTCCCTCATAAAGCTACTTCTTTTAAGAACTAGTCTTTTAGCGAATCACTCATTTTAAAAACTAGTCTTGCGAATTGGCCTTTTTATGAATTAGGTATGTATCGACTAAACCCGCGTGCCGAACGTAGCTAACTAGTTCCGATCGACAATAGCAATAGACCCGCTACGAAGCGATAGGCCTCAAAATGCATTTTTTTCTCTACTCTTGGAAGATTCTTCTCATAGACATATTTTCTAAAATTCGTTTCTTAATGGACATAATTCGTTCCAGGGCCGGAATTGTACAGGAATAGCGGTAACAGAAGACGGCATCGCAGCGGTCAATTGGCGGACGCGCACTATCACAGAGGTATTTATTACGCTCCCCTATCGCTACTTACTCAATTGAACTCTATACCTGTATCGGTAAGATGTATAATCCTCTATCGCGTGAGTAGCTCGTTTGACACCCGTTACGCGAGGGCGACCCGTGGATAGTACGCGGTACGAAGTCTACTGTGTTTTTTTCTGGTAGTAAATTGCTAAAGTACTTGACTGCCTATATTGTACCGATACAGGCAGCCAAGATGGAATGGGCTCGATGTGGTGGAAAACAAACACATTTGTGTTTTAGTAGAGTGGACTTGAACACTCGACTGAAATCAACATTGAGAATGACATTTACCCATTGCTAAAAAATCTAAATTTTCGAATAGTGTCTCTTGCAGTTCTCTATGATGATCAGCCCTAATAGACTTAAAAACAGAACAAAAAGCCAGTGAGATAGTTAGAAAAGACAGTTTATAGGACAGGAGGTATTTAATGGAAATAAATATCATTTTGACTAGACCCTATAATAAATATACGAATTAAATAAAAGAGCCGACTAGTCTACTGTTTTTATAGAGTGAGACTAGTGGCCGACTAAAAATATGGCCAAATAGTTGGATTTCACAACGATAGCATTTCTCTACAAAAATATTCAATGAACAAAATAATATGTATTTGCAAAAATAAAATTAATGTTCACAAGGTCATACTGTAAGCGTGATGAATCATAGGTACCTAAATTACTCTCATGAGCGATGATTACCAATTAGCTAATTTTAGGTAGTTTATTTATTTTCTACGTATCAGCAAATCGGGCTCAGTAAGTACCTGTAGAAACAATGATAAATTTTTTAAATAATGGGTCGGTACAAAAAGTAAAAGTATCCCCAGGCCAGAAACATATGATAGAAATCAAAATAATACTAAGGTATTTCTACCACAATGTCCACAATGAGCTTCTAGAAAGGGTTTTACTCCACGCTTTTTTGTTACGTAAAGTAGAAAAATATAAAGGACGAACAAATGAAAAATAGATAAATTCTCTTTCATTGGGTGGTCGATCGATATTATTCTTATCTGTTCCTTTTTAAACTATAGGCATCCCTATTTAATTTACACAAAAGCACTCCTACCTAGGAAATATAATACAAACTGCAGGCTTATCTTATCACTACCTTCTTTCACCGCACAGGTACCCAAATATAAACAAATATCCCAGGCCCGAATGATAATGCGTGGTATTTTATTTTCACAATTGCTAGCAACGAGTTTCTCACCTGCGCCGTACCGTATGTGTGTATTACGCTCGGTGTTATGGACAAAGAATACAGTTTATTGAAACTGGGCAGCGACTCTTCGAGTCGTAACGTTGTGCGCGGGGCTGGCTCGCGGCGCGGCGGCGTAGGGTTGAGGAGCGCGGGCGCGAGCTCTGACATCGTTTCGAAGGTTATCTTCGGTGTCAGCGACCAGCGAGGCGCGGGCGGCGCGCCCACATGCGCTTCTGTATACAAACATAGCGTCGCACACGCGACCGCGACGCCGAGCCGGCGCGGCCCACCATCAGATCGATAGCGCCGTGCAGACGCCATTCGCACAGAGTACCTTCTCAGCATAGACGTATCCATACTCCGTTACTAAACTCATATGAACATGAATGCGAAACTGTGTTTTTATCAATAATTTCACGGAAAAATGGGCCGTAAGTGACATCGGTCACTCATCAACATTATAAATATAGAATTAAGATCTGTTATTTCCAAGAAGCTGTCCACGTTTCTGACACGCGTATCGACCAGTATACGCTTTACCGTTCGTTATGTTGTTTGTCAGTGTCAGCTGACGCTATGCATCGCAGGCGATCTATCACATTCGCACTCTCTGCCAGACGCCGCCAAAATATACCACCAATGCGAGATACCTAGTTGATCCGAATAATATTGTTGAATAATAATTTGAATGGCCATATTACACACGTTATTCTCTTAAAATGATAACAAACAGGCCCCATCACAACACACTTGCTAATTACCTCAAACAGAGCAAGATGACATGAAATGTATCCTAAGACGTGACAATAAAATGATTTACTCGCCACAAAAAAATTTACAATATTTATAAATCATATTCCTTATTTCACATCCTTGAATAATTACTAGAAATTACCAATCTAAAACAATTGTGCGACATAATAATAGAACTAATAAAAATGCTTTTCACGCATTCGATTCCAACATAATATCAGCGCCGCGCGCTGTGGTGATTATTCCATCACCACACCGGCTAAACACGTATTCACTTTCATCTCTGCCCCTTAAATATTTCTTATAATAACTAATTACCAAAATGAAACCATTATGTATACCATTTCTTTTTTCTTGAGGCGATCAGTTAATTGATTAGGGTCGTTTACAATTGTTTAGGAATAAATGTGTAGGACCTGTCTCGTTAACAACGAGCCCGCGTTACGAGCTCTGACTTATAAAGGCTGGCCGCCCCACTATCGTGCCAGTTGTCGAACGCTCGCCGCTGCGAACGCACGTATCTGGAACACTTCTGAAGTTTATCGACTCCATGAACAAGAAAAAATCGACATGTTATACAATTGTTATAATACTTGGTGTGAAGAAACCGTCGTCGCCGCCATGCCGTCCGTTGCGCCCCCCGCCCCAGCCCCAGCGTCGTCGCCGCCGTCGCCGCAAGAGATTCCGGCTGAAGAAGTTATTGCTGAGCTGCAGGAGCTGTGCCTGAGCCCGTGCACGTTATGGTCGATGGGCTATCCCGTGATGTTGAATAACGGCAAAGCCGCATTCTACGTCGATCCTCCGCCGCGACGTGTACCTTTGCTTACGACACAGCTCGACGTCAACGCGCCGGAATTCATACCAGGATGTCAAGCCGACAGTGGGCGAGGATCGTGGGAATCCTCTCCACGGTCGGATAGTGATGAAGAACCAGATATGGATGTAGTAGAACATTTGTGTAGCAGATGTGACAAAATGTTCAAAATGACACGTGAAGGAGAGTACGTGACGAACGATGTGTGTTTCTACCACTGGGGCAAGGTTATCGGGGGACAATATTTTACATGTTGCAACGGCGCGTACGGGACGAGAGGCTGCACGTCGGGAAAGTACCACGTGTGGAGCGGGTACCTCGCGGGCATGAACGGCCCTCTTGATGGGTTCGTGCGGGCCCGCTCGGCCCGGGGCGGCGCGTATGCCATCGACACAGAAATGTGTTTCACGACCGCTGGCCTGGAGCTGGCCAGCGTCGTCGTGATTTCTGTGGATGGCAAAATTGTCTACAAAACGGCCGTTCAACCGAGTGCACCCCTAATAGACTGCAATACACGTTTCTCCGGTCTTCGGCAACGAGACATTGTGACTGCGCCGAAGACTCTGGAAGACGTGCAGAAGGATTTGTTACTATTCGTCGGCGTCGACACGATCCTCATAGGGCACGCCCTCAATAACGACCTGAGGGCGCTGAAGCTGGTCCACACGCGGGTGGTGGACACGTGCCAGCTGTTCCCGCATCCGCGGGGGCTGCCGCTTCGGCGCGGGCTCAAGCAGCTCGCGTCGGAGCACCTGGGCCGCGCCGTGCAGTGCAGCTCGTCGGGGCACTCGCCCTATGAGGACGCTGTCGCCGCCCTGGACTTGGTCCTATTAAAAGTCACAATGCTGAGGGACGAGTGGACTTTAAGGAGCAGGGTTACATGGGGTTATACCATGTAACCTTGCTGTTTGAAGTGCTCAATGGGCATACTGCCTGCAACGACACTTTTAATTTTACGATTATTTCACATTTATCCTACCCAGAAAAACTGATGTCTCAAATTTTAACAAGTAGTTTAATAGCTAGGACGAATATTGGATCCCACTCTCCTGCCTCCCGCATAGCAACAAAAATCGTCACAAATTGACCTCTTTTCCAAATATTTTTGCAGTTACAAGAAGTTTATTTACGATTTATTGTAATTTAAGTTGCTTTTCTTAATATTGTATAATTTATGGTTTAAACCTTATTCATTTGTCTTTGTTTTCTGGTCACTGAACGCGAATGTTTTGTCACCAATATGGAACTCATATTAGAACAACCTATTTTGTGTATACTGTTTATAATGTAACAATGTGTTCTGCAGGTGTACCATAACCTTACGACCCATTGATCGGTGCGGCTATTAAAGTAAGTGACCGTAGACTATAAGTGTAAGTGAAAGTGTATCCGAAAAATATTCGTGGATCCTAAACAACCAATTAAATGAGCCTGGATATAACGAGTAATAACATGTCGCCTGAGAGCGCGTGCTCTGTGATGCGATGTGCCTTCGAATTGCAATAATACTGCAATAAACATGATATTGTTACATATAATTTCTTTGTTTCCTTTACCTCCTGGATAAACTTGTAAGTACCTTTGTACATTAACCAAGCTGCACTTAGCTTATCCACTCTAAGATATATTGATATGGTCTATTTATAGGTGCACAACCTCTAAAATCACACGTGACTAGCTACTACTTTAATGAGTTCTACTAAATTTATCAAATTAGCAGTCTGGAATTGACAGAGGTATATAATTAAAGATAGGTACAGCTGTAATGAAATTAGTATGGGATATACTGTATCGAAAAGTAATTTTTTAAAATTCTGTAGATTGGCGTGAAAAAAGTGTATCCTTAAACGACTGTTTTCGAATATGTAATTGAAACATTACGCTATTAGTGTACATAAAGTATTTTGTATGTTATAAGAAGACTTTATTTACACTTTAAATTACAATTATTGACATTAAAAAAAAGTCTTACTCTAACACCTTATTCTAACTAAACTTAAGATAAAAAACTTGATCCAGGTCCCCCGAATTTGGAAAAGTCCCCAGAAGGCTGGCCGCGTTGCCCCGCTGAATAGCGAGGCTTAAACGCTGACCCAAAAAGAGGCCAGCCTTCTGGTTATTTGTAATTTGGACCAGGCGCTTAGATAACTCTCGAAATAAGGAATGTGCGCCTGGTCCCCACGACCAAAGAGTTTCAACGCCAAATGGCGCAAATATGTAATCGCCACTGAGACTAGCATTTTAGCGCCACTCGGCGTTCTCAGATGCGGCAGCACCCGTCGCAGCCTGACACGCGGTCACTGGAAGTTGAGACGGCGCAAGGGTATCGATGCAAGTAGCATTCCATACCAGAGGCCGTCCCAGCTTCCACGGAGTGAGTGCCATTCCGTCGGGCCTCTTACCGTCATCGCGGAGTAACCCAATCGGTTTCAGCACACCGGCACACACAACGGCATTGATGAGGAGCGCTATAGGGTGCACCAAGACGAAGGGCCGTGGCAATCCTAAACGTGGCACGGTCAAGCAAAGTGCCGATGTTTTTAGAAGGCATTGCCTGTAGCCAGAGACCCGACTCCCACTCGCCAGCTGCTAGGAAGCGAGTACGCTCTGCAGAATTGGTTGATGCGCTCAAAAGGTTGTTTTGCACCAATCTGCAGAGCGGCTCGCCCCAAAGCCGCTGCGAGCAAGGATTAGCCGGAGGTCCGACTCCGGGCAAGCCAACTGTCCGTTCCGTTCCGTTCCAGGTACAACACCAGCCAGAAATGCTTCTGCAAGGGTGTATGTAGGTCATATCAGTAAGAACTAGGTATGATGTCGCCTACGTCCGTGGTTCCATTGTCTGTACTTGTATTTTGAGCAACCGAGTTCAGCGGGTTGCACGGGTATCACCCGAAGAACTGGTTTGCTCCGGATACCGTCGCGGACGTGGGAGTTGTTGGACTTAAGCGATACCACATCGCGTCCCCGGCTGATTTGCGCTACCTCCAGCCCGAGATACCAGTGCGCACGTAGATGCGAGGGGACTGTAGGGCTTTCGCAGTCAGGATGGGAGCGACAGGAGTTAGATTAGAACCGACAAGAATTCATACATCGAGCCAGTGTGAGGGAGGATAGATAATATACTTGGTGTGTAAATATATAAAAGATGGATGCTATAGACTGCTGTGGTTGGTTCTGCTCCGGTTATGGTGTTCTGTTGGCTCTGCAGTGAGTGTTGTTCCGGGTTGATCCTGGTCATCTTCTGCGGATTTGTTTGCAGTGCAGGAGGTTTGTAGGCTCTCTGGCTCTGATTCGGAATCCGTTTCCGGTGATTTATATACTTTATCTGCTTCCCTTTTCATCAGGGTCCTGTTTCGTACTAATTCCTTCCAGGATTCCTTGGATCTTCTGGTATACTTGTCTATGTCCTGACCTAGCTAGTCCTCCCATGTCAAGATCGGCCGGCCGACTTTGCGTTTGTTTTCTCTGTATTCTCTGGCTGCGTGCAGTATGTGTGGTGTGCGGCGTCTTATTATGTGGCCGAAATACGATAGTCTACGGACTTTGATTATTTTTGTGATGGTTTTACCATCTAAGATTTGCCATATTTTTTTGCGGGGTTTGTCTCTACAGAGATTTACATGCTCCCCAAAATGTGTCTCTCGTGCCTCCGTAATTTGGAACGATTGGCTTTTGTTTGGGATGCTACGTTCATTCCGTATGTCATGGTTGGACATAAGACCAATTTTATATATTAATCTGGCGATTTTCCACTCCAATCTGTGGTCCTTCACAAAAGGATTGACTATTTTGGAATTGGTGACTGCCCTGTGGCACCTATGTTTAATGCAGCTCCGCCTGTCGTGGAAGGCTGTAACGTACGTGCCTAGATATTTTATCTTGCTCGTGGGTTGGATTATCGCACCCCCTAGATATACGCTGCTGAGGTTGCTAGTTGCCGGATTGATTGGATCTCGGATGATCAATTTGGTTTTAGACTCATTTATGACAAGTCCAACACTCTCTAGAAGTTTTTTCATTTTAGATATGGTCCTGTCCAATTTGGTTATGTCAGTTCCAATAAGAAGCACGTCATCGGCAAAAGATAAGATGAGCGGAGGCGTGATTTTAAGATCCTGGTCTAGGCTGATCTCTTCGTCTTCCTCTTCAAGTGTCCGCAGTAGCTCGTCCATGACTATTGTGAATAGTCCAGGCTGGAACTGTCCCGTTTTTCATGCTATTTATGATTTCTGTTATGGTTTTTTCATCGGGATACTCTGTCTCAGGTATTGGGTTATGTTCTGGGACAGTGTCGATTGTTGGACCTTTCATTTTGTTTAGTTCGTTAATCCAATTGGACATGGGGATATAATATTTACTTTGACCTCGGTTTGTTATTTTTTTGTGTTTCTTGAGGTATTTGTACGTAATTTTCATTTGTGTTGCTCTATGTTGCTTACTTAGGTTCCTAAAGAACTGCCTGCAGTTTTTCATATCTTGTTGTGGCTGACTTTTCTATAAGTAGTTTGCGCCTTTTTCAGTTGGTTTTTACGATCTGGGTTGCTCGGTTCAAACTTACACAAAAAACGCGCTTTCTGTAAGTCGGCTAATGCGACCCGCATCTGTCGGGATCTTACTTTTGTTATTTCAATTTCAATTTCAATTTATTTTTATTTGTGGTAACACAGGTAAAAAAAAAAGATGTTACATTAAGCGGATACTACACACACGATATATATCGTGATACGTATCGTGATCCATATCGAGTAATATTTTGGATCGCAAGTCGACCCTACACACACGATAAGAATCGTCGATATTTTCATTAGTCTGTGCATTCTTTCATTCATTTTGATGGCTGAATAGACTAAGTTGGCAATGCCTTGCCTAAAAAAAAAGCATTTTTGACGCGTCGCTGGTGTATATTTACGATTTTTACGTATTTTTACCAAAATGACTGATAAAGCTAGCGTTGCTATAGTATTAGCATTAGGATTAAAAAGACGCAGAAAAGAGAAAAAAATTTGTAAAATTATGAGTATGAGGATCTTGTTAACTTTTTATACTTTTATAGTAACTGTCCAGGTCCATAGTGGCCACAGCAGCTTGAAAATAAACACAAACAATGAAAATAAATTTGAAATTACGTTATTTATCTGTCAGTTTGACAGAAATGTCGTGATAAATATCGACTAGATACTAGACGCTCGATATATATCGCACGATAGTTGATACGGATCGTAGATTTCTGAATTTTCGGAAATCCTGTGATCCGTATCACGATTCGTGATACTCGAGGCTACACACTCGATAAATATCGTGATCCTGCGTGAATCACGATATATATCGTGTGTGTAGTATCCGCTTTAGACATAAGTGTGCTCAACTGTGACCTGCCATTCGGCGTACAAATTAATGGTTATGTAATTATGATTTTATAAACAATGTCAAACTGTAATTAATTAGGTAAACAATAAATTGAAAACAAAATAAACACAATGTCATATATACAATAATAATGTCAAATGCCTAAACAGTTAAAAATATACCTATAAACCTTCATGTCGTACACTTATTTGGAGTGTTTCTTGGGCTGATTGTTTAAGTATGTTATTTAGTAATTGCCACTTGCCGGATATATCTTCGTTTGTGTTTGCATGTTTGAATAAGGTTTCTAGTTTTTCACTTACCTTGTTTTGTAACTTCTCTCTTATATTTTTCTATTGGAGCATGCTATAGTCAAACCATTTATAGTCATAGGGGGAGGTATTTTCACTGTTTAAATTTTTTGTTATTTTGCACGTTGTTATTGGTGGTTGTTGCTGGTCGGCGGGTATATAAACGCTTCCCCATAATAGCTTACTTACTTATTTTAGAGATCCATTCACCTTTAATCGCATATGGTTTGTACGTGTTGGTACGACGCGACATCATGTGGTCAATTTGTGAGCACCCGTTTCTAACTTTACATGTTACCTTTGCTGATAGGCGTCTCCAGGTACTGTTTATACACAGATTGTGTTGCTGTACAAACAACAGCAATAGGTCCCCGTTTCGATTGGATTTCAGGTGGTATAAATTTGGACCAGCCGGTTTTTGGGCTAGAAGTTTTACATCTTCTTTTCCGATGTATGCGTTAAAGTCGCCCAGAATAAGTAATTGAGTACGTTTTGGCGACTGCGTAATAAAGGCACCCATTTTTGCTAGGGGATTTGTTGCTGTCGATGGTAGGTGATTAGTTATAATCAGTAGTTCTATTGGGTGTAGATGGCCCTGTATGCTAATGTTGATTCGTACAGCTAGGCTATTATTGTCCACGTGATGGATTCTGACTATTTCATGTGGTACTCGGTTGCTAATGAGCAGGGCTACACCTCTTCTTTCTTTCGAGAGGGCTCCCCCCCCCCCCAAATCCAGTTATAGTTGGCCGATTTGTAATCACCTTTTGGTAGATGTGTCTCTTGAAGGCCCGCTATTGTTATTGTCGCCGCGTGAGTTCACCATCGATAATACGTTTGTCGGGTGATTTGGAACATCCACGTACATTCCAGGTGGCTAAACGTAGGTTAGAGCATGGTAGTGACTCTTTTGCTTGCTCTGGTGACGGTCTTAGGAGCCGTCGTTCCGTAGAGTCGGCTTGACATTCTTCGGTTGGGGGTTCGCTTACCGATTGCAGCGTTTTGCATGATGAGTTATCCATCCAGGGTTCATTTTCGTTGGTATTGTTTATGCCTTGTAAGACTTCGTGTGAAGATATAACTATGCTATCGTAGTGATTATTTAGGAACCGTTGATCAATATTAGTCAAGACTTGTTCATTTGCCGGTGTATAGACCTGCGGGGTAGTATAATTCAGGTGAACGTGCACGTTAACCAAGTAGTACTCGCAGGCCGCTATAATTATGTCTTCGCCACCCCAAAAGCCATCCATGAACTGCGATCGTATGTACTGATCTATTTTTCCGTCGATAGATTGCTGCTGCTGTTCGTTGGCATCTTTTATATTATTCAAAAGAGCTAGGCGTATTCTGTCTATTGTTCTATTCTCTGACACGTATGTTGCTAAGTCTCGACGTACTGCTTGATGTTCAAATGGAACTCCTTTGCGCAATGTGGAAATGTGTTCTTATTGTTTTTAAATGGGCAGCCTGGACCCTTCACCTATTTCTTTCTTTGTTTGTGGTAGAAAGTTGCAAGTTTGTTGAGTTCCTGGTAACTACTTTAAGGCAGTGGTATGCAGTTTTTATGGGTCGCAAAGTAGATACTTATTGACTTGTGCTTTATTTAGCAAATTGATTTTGCTAGTTTGTCTCGCGCTTTATAATATTCATATAATCTGAAAAATAAGTAGGTTAGAACACAAGCTACTCTCGGTAGAGCTTGCTGGTAGAGTGTACGGTTTTTCTGATAGGTATTCCATTTCTATTGATGCTGGAACCTAATACAAATGGGTCTCGATTCAGGGCGGTGTTGGATAATTTGGGACACCTATCTATATTATGTCCTCTATATAGCGCCTGGGTTTAGTTAGGTGGTATTTTATGTTGTGTTTAAGAGTGCGTTTGTATTCCAAAATAAATATAACCTTAATAGTAGGGAAATTGAAAAGTTACTGTACTAAAACTTACGATAGTGAAGACTGAGGTATTAGGTAAAGATATGTTTAGGGGATATGTGATAATATTATTAGGAACGCCCTTACCGGGTTCGGAGCTCAGGTGTGTCGTTAGCGGGTTACGTAGCGGTGTTAGTGCCACAAACTGGCTTCAGAACCTCTCCTATGAAACTGTTGAGTGCCTAATTCATCCTCCAAATTAGTTACCTGCTATCCTACGTTTAACCAAATACATAAAACAATACACATACATTAGTATAAAATAATGCTATAGAATGCTATTAGTTTGTAAGTTGAATGTTTTCTTTAAAAGTACTATTTAGCAAAATGAACATTATTTGTGTTGGCTGGTGGTATAGCACAGGTTGTTACCTACTTGATCTACAGTTTGATCAATTATGTATGATTAAGTACTTGCTCAATAAATATTTGAGAATATATTAAGAATACACTACACAAACAATTATCTAAACCTAAGCAGTTCTATTCAAAACCTGAAATAGTGAGCATTGATTTCACCTTTAGTGTAAAATCATTAAACTCCTAAATCATCATAGTTCACCTTCTCCATCCAAATATTTTAAGGTTCTTGACAAAATGTTGATAGAGATGCACAAAAGCATCAAGTAATTATTTTACACTTTACCATTATGTTCTTACATCCAACTGAATGTTTGTAAGCCAAATAGGTGATACAAAACAATATTCTGTTTCCAACAAAGATTATTATGAATTATTTGGGCAGGGAGAATCTGCGCAGGGTCACAATTCAATTGACACAGCGGTCATAATATTATTAAGGATTTATGATAACATCAGCAACATAATATTAAAGAGTGTAAGTAGGTAAGTATATCCTAAATGGTTCAAATCAATACCCATATTCAATATAGGTATGTATGCACCTGCAATTAAATTCAATTTGAAACTTCTTCATCATATTTTTTTAAATAATTTACTTGCTGCAACAACACCAATTGTTTTTATATAGCTCTGCACAAATAGGTATAGGTGCTATGGTATGGACACTCCCAGAGAGTTTCTTTTGGAATAGAGAGAGACAAGCTTCATGACAATCAAGGAATTAGAATTGCTTATTTATTCTATTGGTTACTTAATGACAAGAAAACTTGAAGCATGAAGTTAAATGTAATCATGACTAACTATGTAAATCAGTATTACATTATTGTATCTGAATACATACACCACACATATTCCAAATAAAGAATTGAATAAAAACACAAATAACAACCCGTGCAATAATATTTCAAATCAAACCGTTCCAACATGGGAACGATGGAAATCCAACCCAAAACCCTTGGCATAGAATACCTCTTAGAAACATAATTATACTATTCGGCTCTGACAGGGCCCATCCTAACAATCAATAGGAAGGTTATTACATCTCAATCCTCAACTAATTACATCATTCTGCTATTATGAAATTAAATTCACTCTTAGATATTTACTAAAATATTCAAATCAATACAGATGCCATGACTGGGTACCTATATTGAATGGTTTTTGAGAGCACATTCAAAAAGAGTACAATTTATGATGGTAGGCTCTAAAAGTAAACAGCAGGATTCTTAAAAATGGGACCAATTAAACTGTTGATATGGGACAATATTATAAAATAGCATGTGACACCAGACTTGAATACCATAAATACC
This sequence comes from Blastobasis lacticolella, assembly GCA_905147135.1. NCBI lineage: Eukaryota > Metazoa > Arthropoda > Insecta > Lepidoptera > Blastobasidae > Blastobasis > Blastobasis lacticolella. The sequence goes on from LR990045.1 coordinate 18,144,573, forward strand.
ACAATTACAAACCTTATACTTTGTTTTGTTGATCTCTTACACGATGTGATCACAATGAGGGGATCCTCACATTCCTTTCTCTTCCTTGTAGGCATGAGCCATATGAGAACAACATTATTTGCTCTCTGTTTTATTGTAGTGGGACTAGTACACATCAAATAAGAGAGGATTCAGACATCCAGTGGTAACCACTTGTTTGTTGGTAAGACTCACCTTCCATAGGAACGACTTCACCTTGATGTGATTATCATATTCAGATTTCATCTCCGAATGTGGGCGTCGTGTTGGATCCCACTTCTGACATCGGCGCCCTAGAGTCTAGATAGCCGACATCATTATAACTGGATCTATCATAATCATTTTAACATCAGGTCCGACTTTTCCATCGCTGCGCATGAGGGTCCGACGTCCACTACGACACAAACTTACAACGACGTTAGTTTAAAGGCTAAAGTATTGGTATTCGTGACTTATATAGCAATTCCTCGTGGGTGCTTGTTTTCTGGTGTTAATCAAAACCAAAACATCACAGCGCACAATAATGCGTGCGCGCGTTGCCATTGTTAACTAACCACCGACCACAAAGCAAAACATGGACCAGCCAAAGAGTATATATCCGATAGATATCTTATCTCGACCAATAACTCGTTGCGCCGTCATATTTATATCCTGTTTTCACTCCATTGTAAACGTGCAAAGTTCTACCACTTACTCCCACCGCTGCAGTCTTGTTTAGCCAGGGTCTACAGCGCCTCGAAAGAGCTACTGAATTTCGGAACTTTTCGGCTATGATCGGCCAGCTTCGCAGAGTTCGCAACATCACAGTACTGCGCCGATTTATAGAGTAGTAGAGACAGCAACACAGCAACACAACAACAACAAAAAATAAGCACCCAGATTCAGATCAGTGTTTATTAAAATAATATGTTTTGAGTAGACCCTTCCCTCATAAAGCTACTTCTTTTAAGAACTAGTCTTTTAGCGAATCACTCATTTTAAAAACTAGTCTTGCGAATTGGCCTTTTTATGAATTAGGTATGTATCGACTAAACCCGCGTGCCGAACGTAGCTAACTAGTTCCGATCGACAATAGCAATAGACCCGCTACGAAGCGATAGGCCTCAAAATGCATTTTTTTCTCTACTCTTGGAAGATTCTTCTCATAGACATATTTTCTAAAATTCGTTTCTTAATGGACATAATTCGTTCCAGGGCCGGAATTGTACAGGAATAGCGGTAACAGAAGACGGCATCGCAGCGGTCAATTGGCGGACGCGCACTATCACAGAGGTATTTATTACGCTCCCCTATCGCTACTTACTCAATTGAACTCTATACCTGTATCGGTAAGATGTATAATCCTCTATCGCGTGAGTAGCTCGTTTGACACCCGTTACGCGAGGGCGACCCGTGGATAGTACGCGGTACGAAGTCTACTGTGTTTTTTTCTGGTAGTAAATTGCTAAAGTACTTGACTGCCTATATTGTACCGATACAGGCAGCCAAGATGGAATGGGCTCGATGTGGTGGAAAACAAACACATTTGTGTTTTAGTAGAGTGGACTTGAACACTCGACTGAAATCAACATTGAGAATGACATTTACCCATTGCTAAAAAATCTAAATTTTCGAATAGTGTCTCTTGCAGTTCTCTATGATGATCAGCCCTAATAGACTTAAAAACAGAACAAAAAGCCAGTGAGATAGTTAGAAAAGACAGTTTATAGGACAGGAGGTATTTAATGGAAATAAATATCATTTTGACTAGACCCTATAATAAATATACGAATTAAATAAAAGAGCCGACTAGTCTACTGTTTTTATAGAGTGAGACTAGTGGCCGACTAAAAATATGGCCAAATAGTTGGATTTCACAACGATAGCATTTCTCTACAAAAATATTCAATGAACAAAATAATATGTATTTGCAAAAATAAAATTAATGTTCACAAGGTCATACTGTAAGCGTGATGAATCATAGGTACCTAAATTACTCTCATGAGCGATGATTACCAATTAGCTAATTTTAGGTAGTTTATTTATTTTCTACGTATCAGCAAATCGGGCTCAGTAAGTACCTGTAGAAACAATGATAAATTTTTTAAATAATGGGTCGGTACAAAAAGTAAAAGTATCCCCAGGCCAGAAACATATGATAGAAATCAAAATAATACTAAGGTATTTCTACCACAATGTCCACAATGAGCTTCTAGAAAGGGTTTTACTCCACGCTTTTTTGTTACGTAAAGTAGAAAAATATAAAGGACGAACAAATGAAAAATAGATAAATTCTCTTTCATTGGGTGGTCGATCGATATTATTCTTATCTGTTCCTTTTTAAACTATAGGCATCCCTATTTAATTTACACAAAAGCACTCCTACCTAGGAAATATAATACAAACTGCAGGCTTATCTTATCACTACCTTCTTTCACCGCACAGGTACCCAAATATAAACAAATATCCCAGGCCCGAATGATAATGCGTGGTATTTTATTTTCACAATTGCTAGCAACGAGTTTCTCACCTGCGCCGTACCGTATGTGTGTATTACGCTCGGTGTTATGGACAAAGAATACAGTTTATTGAAACTGGGCAGCGACTCTTCGAGTCGTAACGTTGTGCGCGGGGCTGGCTCGCGGCGCGGCGGCGTAGGGTTGAGGAGCGCGGGCGCGAGCTCTGACATCGTTTCGAAGGTTATCTTCGGTGTCAGCGACCAGCGAGGCGCGGGCGGCGCGCCCACATGCGCTTCTGTATACAAACATAGCGTCGCACACGCGACCGCGACGCCGAGCCGGCGCGGCCCACCATCAGATCGATAGCGCCGTGCAGACGCCATTCGCACAGAGTACCTTCTCAGCATAGACGTATCCATACTCCGTTACTAAACTCATATGAACATGAATGCGAAACTGTGTTTTTATCAATAATTTCACGGAAAAATGGGCCGTAAGTGACATCGGTCACTCATCAACATTATAAATATAGAATTAAGATCTGTTATTTCCAAGAAGCTGTCCACGTTTCTGACACGCGTATCGACCAGTATACGCTTTACCGTTCGTTATGTTGTTTGTCAGTGTCAGCTGACGCTATGCATCGCAGGCGATCTATCACATTCGCACTCTCTGCCAGACGCCGCCAAAATATACCACCAATGCGAGATACCTAGTTGATCCGAATAATATTGTTGAATAATAATTTGAATGGCCATATTACACACGTTATTCTCTTAAAATGATAACAAACAGGCCCCATCACAACACACTTGCTAATTACCTCAAACAGAGCAAGATGACATGAAATGTATCCTAAGACGTGACAATAAAATGATTTACTCGCCACAAAAAAATTTACAATATTTATAAATCATATTCCTTATTTCACATCCTTGAATAATTACTAGAAATTACCAATCTAAAACAATTGTGCGACATAATAATAGAACTAATAAAAATGCTTTTCACGCATTCGATTCCAACATAATATCAGCGCCGCGCGCTGTGGTGATTATTCCATCACCACACCGGCTAAACACGTATTCACTTTCATCTCTGCCCCTTAAATATTTCTTATAATAACTAATTACCAAAATGAAACCATTATGTATACCATTTCTTTTTTCTTGAGGCGATCAGTTAATTGATTAGGGTCGTTTACAATTGTTTAGGAATAAATGTGTAGGACCTGTCTCGTTAACAACGAGCCCGCGTTACGAGCTCTGACTTATAAAGGCTGGCCGCCCCACTATCGTGCCAGTTGTCGAACGCTCGCCGCTGCGAACGCACGTATCTGGAACACTTCTGAAGTTTATCGACTCCATGAACAAGAAAAAATCGACATGTTATACAATTGTTATAATACTTGGTGTGAAGAAACCGTCGTCGCCGCGATGCCGTCCGTTGCGCCCCCCGCCCCAGCCCCAGCGTCGTCGCCGCCGTCGCCGCAAGAGATTCCGGCTGAAGAAGTTATTGCTGAGCTGCAGGAGCTGTGCCTGAGCCCGTGCACGTTATGGTCGATGGGCTATCCCGTGATGTTGAATAACGGCAAAGCCGCATTCTACGTCGATCCTCCGCCGCGACGTGTACCTTTGCTTACGACACAGCTCGACGTCAACGCGCCGGAATTCATACCAGGATGTCAAGCCGACAGTGGGCGAGGATCGTGGGAATCCTCTCCACGGTCGGATAGTGATGAAGAACCAGATATGGATGTAGTAGAACATTTGTGTAGCAGATGTGACAAAATGTTCAAAATGACACGTGAAGGAGAGTACGTGACGAACGATGTGTGTTTCTACCACTGGGGCAAGGTTATCGGGGGACAATATTTTACATGTTGCAACGGCGCGTACGGGACGAGAGGCTGCACGTCGGGAAAGTACCACGTGTGGAGCGGGTACCTCGCGGGCATGAACGGCCCTCTTGATGGGTTCGTGCGGGCCCGCTCGGCCCGGGGCGGCGCGTATGCCATCGACACAGAAATGTGTTTCACGACCGCTGGCCTGGAGCTGGCCAGCGTCGTCGTGATTTCTGTGGATGGCAAAATTGTCTACAAAACGGCCGTTCAACCGAGTGCACCCCTAATAGACTGCAATACACGTTTCTCCGGTCTTCGGCAACGAGACATTGTGACTGCGCCGAAGACTCTGGAAGACGTGCAGAAGGATTTGTTACTATTCGTCGGCGTCGACACGATCCTCATAGGGCACGCCCTCAATAACGACCTGAGGGCGCTGAAGCTGGTCCACACGCGGGTGGTGGACACGTGCCAGCTGTTCCCGCATCCGCGGGGGCTGCCGCTTCGGCGCGGGCTCAAGCAGCTCGCGTCGGAGCACCTGGGCCGCGCCGTGCAGTGCAGCTCGTCGGGGCACTCGCCCTATGAGGACGCTGTCGCCGCCCTGGACTTGGTCCTATTAAAAGTCACAATGCTGAGGGACGAGTGGACTTTAAGGAGCAGGGTTACATGGGGTTATACCATGTAACCTTGCTGTTTGAAGTGCTCAATGGGCATACTGCCTGCAACGACACTTTTAATTTTACGATTATTTCACATTTATCCTACCCAGAAAAACTGATGTCTCAAATTTTAACAAGTAGTTTAATAGCTAGGACGAATATTGGATCCCACTCTCCTGCCTCCCGCATAGCAACAAAAATCGTCACAAATTGACCTCTTTTCCAAATATTTTTGCAGTTACAAGAAGTTTATTTACGATTTATTGTAATTTAAGTTGCTTTTCTTAATATTGTATAATTTATGGTTTAAACCTTATTCATTTGTCTTTGTTTTCTGGTCACTGAACGCGAATGTTTTGTCACCAATATGGAACTCATATTAGAACAACCTATTTTGTGTATACTGTTTATAATGTAACAATGTGTTCTGCAGGTGTACCATAACCTTACGACCCATTGATCGGTGCGGCTATTAAAGTAAGTGACCGTAGACTATAAGTGTAAGTGAAAGTGTATCCGAAAAATATTCGTGGATCCTAAACAACCAATTAAATGAGCCTGGATATAACGAGTAATAACATGTCGCCTGAGAGCGCGTGCTCTGTGATGCGATGTGCCTTCGAATTGCAATAATACTGCAATAAACATGATATTGTTACATATAATTTCTTTGTTTCCTTTACCTCCTGGATAAACTTGTAAGTACCTTTGTACATTAACCAAGCTGCACTTAGCTTATCCACTCTAAGATATATTGATATGGTCTATTTATAGGTGCACAACCTCTAAAATCACACGTGACTAGCTACTACTTTAATGAGTTCTACTAAATTTATCAAATTAGCAGTCTGGAATTGACAGAGGTATATAATTAAAGATAGGTACAGCTGTAATGAAATTAGTATGGGATATACTGTATCGAAAAGTAATTTTTTAAAATTCTGTAGATTGGCGTGAAAAAAGTGTATCCTTAAACGACTGTTTTCGAATATGTAATTGAAACATTACGCTATTAGTGTACATAAAGTATTTTGTATGTTATAAGAAGACTTTATTTACACTTTAAATTACAATTATTGACATTAAAAAAAAGTCTTACTCTAACACCTTATTCTAACTAAACTTAAGATAAAAAACTTGATCCAGGTCCCCCGAATTTGGAAAAGTCCCCAGAAGGCTGGCCGCGTTGCCCCGCTGAATAGCGAGGCTTAAACGCTGACCCAAAAAGAGGCCAGCCTTCTGGTTATTTGTAATTTGGACCAGGCGCTTAGATAACTCTCGAAATAAGGAATGTGCGCCTGGTCCCCACGACCAAAGAGTTTCAACGCCAAATGGCGCAAATATGTAATCGCCACTGAGACTAGCATTTTAGCGCCACTCGGCGTTCTCAGATGCGGCAGCACCCGTCGCAGCCTGACACGCGGTCACTGGAAGTTGAGACGGCGCAAGGGTATCGATGCAAGTAGCATTCCATACCAGAGGCCGTCCCAGCTTCCACGGAGTGAGTGCCATTCCGTCGGGCCTCTTACCGTCATCGCGGAGTAACCCAATCGGTTTCAGCACACCGGCACACACAACGGCATTGATGAGGAGCGCTATAGGGTGCACCAAGACGAAGGGCCGTGGCAATCCTAAACGTGGCACGGTCAAGCAAAGTGCCGATGTTTTTAGAAGGCATTGCCTGTAGCCAGAGACCCGACTCCCACTCGCCAGCTGCTAGGAAGCGAGTACGCTCTGCAGAATTGGTTGATGCGCTCAAAAGGTTGTTTTGCACCAATCTGCAGAGCGGCTCGCCCCAAAGCCGCTGCGAGCAAGGATTAGCCGGAGGTCCGACTCCGGGCAAGCCAACTGTCCGTTCCGTTCCGTTCCAGGTACAACACCAGCCAGAAATGCTTCTGCAAGGGTGTATGTAGGTCATATCAGTAAGAACTAGGTATGATGTCGCCTACGTCCGTGGTTCCATTGTCTGTACTTGTATTTTGAGCAACCGAGTTCAGCGGGTTGCACGGGTATCACCCGAAGAACTGGTTTGCTCCGGATACCGTCGCGGACGTGGGAGTTGTTGGACTTAAGCGATACCACATCGCGTCCCCGGCTGATTTGCGCTACCTCCAGCCCGAGATACCAGTGCGCACGTAGATGCGAGGGGACTGTAGGGCTTTCGCAGTCAGGATGGGAGCGACAGGAGTTAGATTAGAACCGACAAGAATTCATACATCGAGCCAGTGTGAGGGAGGATAGATAATATACTTGGTGTGTAAATATATAAAAGATGGATGCTATAGACTGCTGTGGTTGGTTCTGCTCCGGTTATGGTGTTCTGTTGGCTCTGCAGTGAGTGTTGTTCCGGGTTGATCCTGGTCATCTTCTGCGGATTTGTTTGCAGTGCAGGAGGTTTGTAGGCTCTCTGGCTCTGATTCGGAATCCGTTTCCGGTGATTTATATACTTTATCTGCTTCCCTTTTCATCAGGGTCCTGTTTCGTACTAATTCCTTCCAGGATTCCTTGGATCTTCTGGTATACTTGTCTATGTCCTGACCTAGCTAGTCCTCCCATGTCAAGATCGGCCGGCCGACTTTGCGTTTGTTTTCTCTGTATTCTCTGGCTGCGTGCAGTATGTGTGGTGTGCGGCGTCTTATTATGTGGCCGAAATACGATAGTCTACGGACTTTGATTATTTTTGTGATGGTTTTACCATCTAAGATTTGCCATATTTTTTTGCGGGGTTTGTCTCTACAGAGATTTACATGCTCCCCAAAATGTGTCTCTCGTGCCTCCGTAATTTGGAACGATTGGCTTTTGTTTGGGATGCTACGTTCATTCCGTATGTCATGGTTGGACATAAGACCAATTTTATATATTAATCTGGCGATTTTCCACTCCAATCTGTGGTCCTTCACAAAAGGATTGACTATTTTGGAATTGGTGACTGCCCTGTGGCACCTATGTTTAATGCAGCTCCGCCTGTCGTGGAAGGCTGTAACGTACGTGCCTAGATATTTTATCTTGCTCGTGGGTTGGATTATCGCACCCCCTAGATATACGCTGCTGAGGTTGCTAGTTGCCGGATTGATTGGATCTCGGATGATCAATTTGGTTTTAGACTCATTTATGACAAGTCCAACACTCTCTAGAAGTTTTTTCATTTTAGATATGGTCCTGTCCAATTTGGTTATGTCAGTTCCAATAAGAAGCACGTCATCGGCAAAAGATAAGATGAGCGGAGGCGTGATTTTAAGATCCTGGTCTAGGCTGATCTCTTCGTCTTCCTCTTCAAGTGTCCGCAGTAGCTCGTCCATGACTATTGTGAATAGTCCAGGCTGGAACTGTCCCGTTTTTCATGCTATTTATGATTTCTGTTATGGTTTTTTCATCGGGATACTCTGTCTCAGGTATTGGGTTATGTTCTGGGACAGTGTCGATTGTTGGACCTTTCATTTTGTTTAGTTCGTTAATCCAATTGGACATGGGGATATAATATTTACTTTGACCTCGGTTTGTTATTTTTTTGTGTTTCTTGAGGTATTTGTACGTAATTTTCATTTGTGTTGCTCTATGTTGCTTACTTAGGTTCCTAAAGAACTGCCTGCAGTTTTTCATATCTTGTTGTGGCTGACTTTTCTATAAGTAGTTTGCGCCTTTTTCAGTTGGTTTTTACGATCTGGGTTGCTCGGTTCAAACTTACACAAAAAACGCGCTTTCTGTAAGTCGGCTAATGCGACCCGCATCTGTCGGGATCTTACTTTTGTTATTTCAATTTCAATTTCAATTTATTTTTATTTGTGGTAACACAGGTAAAAAAAAAAGATGTTACATTAAGCGGATACTACACACACGATATATATCGTGATACGTATCGTGATCCATATCGAGTAATATTTTGGATCGCAAGTCGACCCTACACACACGATAAGAATCGTCGATATTTTCATTAGTCTGTGCATTCTTTCATTCATTTTGATGGCTGAATAGACTAAGTTGGCAATGCCTTGCCTAAAAAAAAAGCATTTTTGACGCGTCGCTGGTGTATATTTACGATTTTTACGTATTTTTACCAAAATGACTGATAAAGCTAGCGTTGCTATAGTATTAGCATTAGGATTAAAAAGACGCAGAAAAGAGAAAAAAATTTGTAAAATTATGAGTATGAGGATCTTGTTAACTTTTTATACTTTTATAGTAACTGTCCAGGTCCATAGTGGCCACAGCAGCTTGAAAATAAACACAAACAATGAAAATAAATTTGAAATTACGTTATTTATCTGTCAGTTTGACAGAAATGTCGTGATAAATATCGACTAGATACTAGACGCTCGATATATATCGCACGATAGTTGATACGGATCGTAGATTTCTGAATTTTCGGAAATCCTGTGATCCGTATCACGATTCGTGATACTCGAGGCTACACACTCGATAAATATCGTGATCCTGCGTGAATCACGATATATATCGTGTGTGTAGTATCCGCTTTAGACATAAGTGTGCTCAACTGTGACCTGCCATTCGGCGTACAAATTAATGGTTATGTAATTATGATTTTATAAACAATGTCAAACTGTAATTAATTAGGTAAACAATAAATTGAAAACAAAATAAACACAATGTCAAATATACAATAATAATGTCAAATGCCTAAACAGTTAAAAATATACCTATAAACCTTCATGTCGTACACTTATTTGGAGTGTTTCTTGGGCTGATTGTTTAAGTATGTTATTTAGTAATTGCCACTTGCCGGATATATCTTCGTTTGTGTTTGCATGTTTGAATAAGGTTTCTAGTTTTTCACTTACCTTGTTTTGTAACTTCTCTCTTATATTTTTCTATTGGAGCATGCTATAGTCAAACCATTTATAGTCATAGGGGGAGGTATTTTCACTGTTTAAATTTTTTGTTATTTTGCACGTTGTTATTGGTGGTTGTTGCTGGTCGGCGGGTATATAAACGCTTCCCCATAATAGCTTACTTACTTATTTTAGAGATCCATTCACCTTTAATCGCATATGGTTTGTACGTGTTGGTACGACGCGACATCATGTGGTCAATTTGTGAGCACCCGTTTCTAACTTTACATGTTACCTTTGCTGATAGGCGTCTCCAGGTACTGTTTATACACAGATTGTGTTGCTGTACAAACAACAGCAATAGGTCCCCGTTTCGATTGGATTTCAGGTGGTATAAATTTGGACCAGCCGGTTTTTGGGCTAGAAGTTTTACATCTTCTTTTCCGATGTATGCGTTAAAGTCGCCCAGAATAAGTAATTGAGTACGTTTTGGCGACTGCGTAATAAAGGCACCCATTTTTGCTAGGGGATTTGTTGCTGTCGATGGTAGGTGATTAGTTATAATCAGTAGTTCTATTGGGTGTAGATGGCCCTGTATGCTAATGTTGATTCGTACAGCTAGGCTATTATTGTCCACGTGATGGATTCTGACTATTTCATGTGGTACTCGGTTGCTAATGAGCAGGGCTACACCTCTTCTTTCTTTCGAGAGGGCTCCCCCCCCCCCCAAATCCAGTTATAGTTGGCCGATTTGTAATCACCTTTTGGTAGATGTGTCTCTTGAAGGCCCGCTATTGTTATTGTCGCCGCGTGAGTTCACCATCGATAATACGTTTGTCGGGTGATTTGGAACATCCACGTACATTCCAGGTGGCTAAACGTAGGTTAGAGCATGGTAGTGACTCTTTTGCTTGCTCTGGTGACGGTCTTAGGAGCCGTCGTTCCGTAGAGTCGGCTTGACATTCTTCGGTTGGGGGTTCGCTTACCGATTGCAGCGTTTTGCATGATGAGTTATCCATCCAGGGTTCATTTTCGTTGGTATTGTTTATGCCTTGTAAGACTTCGTGTGAAGATATAACTATGCTATCGTAGTGATTATTTAGGAACCGTTGATCAATATTAGTCAAGACTTGTTCATTTGCCGGTGTATAGACCTGCGGGGTAGTATAATTCAGGTGAACGTGCACGTTAACCAAGTAGTACTCGCAGGCCGCTATAATTATGTCTTCGCCACCCCAAAAGCCATCCATGAACTGCGATCGTATGTACTGATCTATTTTTCCGTCGATAGATTGCTGCTGCTGTTCGTTGGCATCTTTTATATTATTCAAAAGAGCTAGGCGTATTCTGTCTATTGTTCTATTCTCTGACACGTATGTTGCTAAGTCTCGACGTACTGCTTGATGTTCAAATGGAACTCCTTTGCGCAATGTGGAAATGTGTTCTTATTGTTTTTAAATGGGCAGCCTGGACCCTTCACCTATTTCTTTCTTTGTTTGTGGTAGAAAGTTGCAAGTTTGTTGAGTTCCTGGTAACTACTTTAAGGCAGTGGTATGCAGTTTTTATGGGTCGCAAAGTAGATACTTATTGACTTGTGCTTTATTTAGCAAATTGATTTTGCTAGTTTGTCTCGCGCTTTATAATATTCATATAATCTGAAAAATAAGTAGGTTAGAACACAAGCTACTCTCGGTAGAGCTTGCTGGTAGAGTGTACGGTTTTTCTGATAGGTATTCCATTTCTATTGATGCTGGAACCTAATACAAATGGGTCTCGATTCAGGGCGGTGTTGGATAATTTGGGACACCTATCTATATTATGTCCTCTATATAGCGCCTGGGTTTAGTTAGGTGGTATTTTATGTTGTGTTTAAGAGTGCGTTTGTATTCCAAAATAAATATAACCTTAATAGTAGGGAAATTGAAAAGTTACTGTACTAAAACTTACGATAGTGAAGACTGAGGTATTAGGTAAAGATATGTTTAGGGGATATGTGATAATATTATTAGGAACGCCCTTACCGGGTTCGGAGCTCAGGTGTGTCGTTAGCGGGTTACGTAGCGGTGTTAGTGCCACAAACTGGCTTCAGAACCTCTCCTATGAAACTGTTGAGTGCCTAATTCATCCTCCAAATTAGTTACCTGCTATCCTACGTTTAACCAAATACATAAAACAATACACATACATTAGTATAAAATAATGCTATAGAATGCTATTAGTTTGTAAGTTGAATGTTTTCTTTAAAAGTACTATTTAGCAAAATGAACATTATTTGTGTTGGCTGGTGGTATAGCACAGGTTGTTACCTACTTGATCTACAGTTTGATCAATTATGTATGATTAAGTACTTGCTCAATAAATATTTGAGAATATATTAAGAATACACTACACAAACAATTATCTAAACCTAAGCAGTTCTATTCAAAACCTGAAATAGTGAGCATTGATTTCACCTTTAGTGTAAAATCATTAAACTCCTAAATCATCATAGTTCACCTTCTCCATCCAAATATTTTAAGGTTCTTGACAAAATGTTGATAGAGATGCACAAAAGCATCAAGTAATTATTTTACACTTTACCATTATGTTCTTACATCCAACTGAATGTTTGTAAGCCAAATAGGTGATACAAAACAATATTCTGTTTCCAACAAAGATTATTATGAATTATTTGGGCAGGGAGAATCTGCGCAGGGTCACAATTCAATTGACACAGCGGTCATAATATTATTAAGGATTTATGATAACATCAGCAACATAATATTAAAGAGTGTAAGTAGGTAAGTATATCCTAAATGGTTCAAATCAATACCCATATTCAATATAGGTATGTATGCACCTGCAATTAAATTCAATTTGAAACTTCTTCATCATATTTTTTTAAATAATTTACTTGCTGCAACAACACCAATTGTTTTTATATAGCTCTGCACAAATAGGTATAGGTGCTATGGTATGGACACTCCCAGAGAGTTTCTTTTGGAATAGAGAGAGACAAGCTTCATGACAATCAAGGAATTAGAATTGCTTATTTATTCTATTGGTTACTTAATGACAAGAAAACTTGAAGCATGAAGTTAAATGTAATCATGACTAACTATGTAAATCAGTATTACATTATTGTATCTGAATACATACACCACACATATTCCAAATAAAGAATTGAATAAAAACACAAATAACAACCCGTGCAATAATATTTCAAATCAAACCGTTCCAACATGGGAACGATGGAAATCCAACCCAAAACCCTTGGCATAGAATACCTCTTAGAAACATAATTATACTATTCGGCTCTGACAGGGCCCATCCTAACAATCAATAGGAAGGTTATTACATCTCAATCCTCAACTAATTACATCATTCTGCTATTATGAAATTAAATTCACTCTTAGATATTTACTAAAATATTCAAATCAATACAGATGCCATGACTGGGTACCTATATTGAATGGTTTTTGAGAGCACATTCAAAAAGAGTACAATTTATGATGGTAGGCTCTAAAAGTAAACAGCAGGATTCTTAAAAATGGGACCAATTAAACTGTTGATATGGGACAATATTATAAAATAGCATGTGACACCAGACTTGAATACCATAAATACCACAATTACAAACCTTATACTTTGTTTTGTTGATCTCTTACACGATGTGATCACAATGAGGGGATCCTCACATTCCTTTCTCTTCCTTGTAGGCATGAGCCATATGAGAACAACATTATTTGCTCTCTGTTTTATTGTAGTGGGACTAGTACACATCAAATAAGAGAGGATTCAGACATCCAGTGGTAACCACTTGTTTGTTGGTAAGACTCACCTTCCATAGGAACGACTTCACCTTGATGTGATTATCATATTCAGATTTCATCTCCGAATGTGGGCGTCGTGTTGGATCCCACTTCTGACATCGGCGCCCTAGAGTCTAGATAGCCGACATCATTATAACTGGATCTATCATAATCATTTTAACATCAGGTCCGACTTTTCCATCGCTGCGCATGAGGGTCCGACGTCCACTACGACACAAACTTACAACGACGTTAGTTTAAAGGCTAAAGTATTGGTATTCGTGACTTATATAGCAATTCCTCGTGGGTGCTTGTTTTCTGGTGTTAATCAAAACCAAAACATCACAGCGCACAATAATGCGTGCGCGCGTTGCCATTGTTAACTAACCACCGACCACAAAGCAAAACATGGACCAGCCAAAGAGTATATATCCGATAGATATCTTATCTCGACCAATAACTCGTTGCGCCGTCATATTTATATCCTGTTTTCACTCCATTGTAAACGTGCAAAGTTCTACCACTTACTCCCACCGCTGCAGTCTTGTTTAGCCAGGGTCTACAGCGCCTCGAAAGAGCTACTGAATTTCGGAACTTTTCGGCTATGATCGGCCAGCTTCGCAGAGTTCGCAACATCACAGTACTGCGCCGATTTATAGAGTAGTAGAGACAGCAACACAGCAACACAACAACAACAAAAAATAAGCACCCAGATTCAGATCAGTGTTTATTAAAATAATATGTTTTGAGTAGACCCTTCCCTCATAAAGCTACTTCTTTTAAGAACTAGTCTTTTAGCGAATCACTCATTTTAAAAACTAGTCTTGCGAATTGGCCTTTTTATGAATTAGGTATGTATCGACTAAACCCGCGTGCCGAACGTAGCTAACTAGTTCCGATCGACAATAGCAATAGACCCGCTACGAAGCGATAGGCCTCAAAATGCATTTTTTTCTCTACTCTTGGAAGATTCTTCTCATAGACATATTTTCTAAAATTCGTTTCTTAATGGACATAATTCGTTCCAGGGCCGGAATTGTACAGGAATAGCGGTAACAGAAGACGGCATCGCAGCGGTCAATTGGCGGACGCGCACTATCACAGAGGTATTTATTACGCTCCCCTATCGCTACTTACTCAATTGAACTCTATACCTGTATCGGTAAGATGTATAATCCTCTATCGCGTGAGTAGCTCGTTTGACACCCGTTACGCGAGGGCGACCCGTGGATAGTACGCGGTACGAAGTCTACTGTGTTTTTTTCTGGTAGTAAATTGCTAAAGTACTTGACTGCCTATATTGTACCGATACAGGCAGCCAAGATGGAATGGGCTCGATGTGGTGGAAAACAAACACATTTGTGTTTTAGTAGAGTGGACTTGAACACTCGACTGAAATCAACATTGAGAATGACATTTACCCATTGCTAAAAAATCTAAATTTTCGAATAGTGTCTCTTGCAGTTCTCTATGATGATCAGCCCTAATAGACTTAAAAACAGAACAAAAAGCCAGTGAGATAGTTAGAAAAGACAGTTTATAGGACAGGAGGTATTTAATGGAAATAAATATCATTTTGACTAGACCCTATAATAAATATACGAATTAAATAAAAGAGCCGACTAGTCTACTGTTTTTATAGAGTGAGACTAGTGGCCGACTAAAAATATGGCCAAATAGTTGGATTTCACAACGATAGCATTTCTCTACAAAAATATTCAATGAACAAAATAATATGTATTTGCAAAAATAAAATTAATGTTCACAAGGTCATACTGTAAGCGTGATGAATCATAGGTACCTAAATTACTCTCATGAGCGATGATTACCAATTAGCTAATTTTAGGTAGTTTATTTATTTTCTACGTATCAGCAAATCGGGCTCAGTAAGTACCTGTAGAAACAATGATAAATTTTTTAAATAATGGGTCGGTACAAAAAGTAAAAGTATCCCCAGGCCAGAAACATATGATAGAAATCAAAATAATACTAAGGTATTTCTACCACAATGTCCACAATGAGCTTCTAGAAAGGGTTTTACTCCACGCTTTTTTGTTACGTAAAGTAGAAAAATATAAAGGACGAACAAATGAAAAATAGATAAATTCTCTTTCATTGGGTGGTCGATCGATATTATTCTTATCTGTTCCTTTTTAAACTATAGGCATCCCTATTTAATTTACACAAAAGCACTCCTACCTAGGAAATATAATACAAACTGCAGGCTTATCTTATCACTACCTTCTTTCACCGCACAGGTACCCAAATATAAACAAATATCCCAGGCCCGAATGATAATGCGTGGTATTTTATTTTCACAATTGCTAGCAACGAGTTTCTCACCTGCGCCGTACCGTATGTGTGTATTACGCTCGGTGTTATGGACAAAGAATACAGTTTATTGAAACTGGGCAGCGACTCTTCGAGTCGTAACGTTACGCTCAGCAATAACGTAAGTTATTGCTGAGCTGCAGGAGCTGTGCCTGAGCCCGTGCACGTTATGGTCGATGGGCTATCCCGTGATGTTGAATAACGGCAAAGCCGCATTCTACGTCGATCCTCCGCCGCGACGTGTACCTTTGCTTACGACACAGCTCGACGTCAACGCGCCGGAATTCATACCAGGATGTCAAGCCGACAGTGGGCGAGGATCGTGGGAATCCTCTCCACGGTCGGATAGTGATGAAGAACCAGATATGGATGTAGTGGAACATTTGTGTAGCAGATGTGACAAAATGTTCAAAATGACACGTGAAGGAGAGTACGTGACGAACGATGTGTGTTTCTACCACTGGGGCAAGGTTATCGGGGGACAATATTTTACATGTTGCAACGGCGCGTACGGGACGAGAGGCTGCACGTCGGGAAAGTACCACGTGTGGAGCGGGTACCTCGCGGGCATGAACGGCCCTCTTGATGGGTTCGTGCGGGCCCGCTCGGCCCGGGGCGGCGCGTATGCCATCGACACAGAAATGTGTTTCACGACCGCTGGCCTGGAGCTGGCCAGCGTCGTCGTGATTTCTGTGGATGGCAAAATTGTCTACAAAACGGCCGTTCAACCGAGTGCACCCCTAACTGCAATACACGTTTCTCCGGTCTTCGGCAACGAGACATTGTGACTGCGCCGAAGACTCTGGAAGACGTGCAGAAGGATTTGTTACTATTCGTCGGCGTCGACACGATCCTCATAGGGCACGCCCTCAATAACGACCTGAGGGCGCTGAAGCTGGTCCACACGCGGGTGGTGGACACGTGCCAGCTGTTCCCGCATCCGCGGGGGCTGCCGCTTCGGCGCGGGCTCAAGCAGCTCGCGTCGGAGCACCTGGGCCGCGCCGTGCAGTGCAGCTCGTCGGGGCACTCGCCCTGTGAGGACGCTGTCGCCGCCCTGGACTTGGTCCTATTAAAAGTCACAATGCTGAGGGACGAGTGGACTTTAAGGAGCAGGGTTACATGGAGTTATACCATGTAACCTTGCTGTTTGAAGTGCTCAATGGGCATACTGCCTGCAACGACACTTTTAATTTTACGATTATTTCACATTTATCCTACCCAGAAAAACTGATGTCTCAAATTTTAACAAGTAGTTTAATAGCTAGGACGAATATTGGATCCCACTCTCCTGCCTCCCGCATAGCAACAAAAATCGTCACAAATTGACCTCTTTTCCAAATATTTTTGCAGTTACAAGAAGTTTATTTACGATTTATTGTAATTTAAGTTGCTTTTCTTAATATTGTATAATTTATGGTTTAAACCTTATTCATTTGTCTTTGTTTTCTGGTCACTGAACGCGAATGTTTTGTCACCAATATGGAACTCATATTAGAACAACCTATTTTGTGTATACTGTTTATAATGTAACAATGTGTTCTGCAGGTGTACCATAACCTTACGACCCATTGATCGGTGCGGCTATTAAAGTAAGTGACCGTAGACTATAAGTGTAAGTGAAAGTGTATCCGAAAAATATTCGTGGATCCTAAACAACCAATTAAATGAGCCTGGATATAACGAGTAATAACATGTCGCCTGAGAGCGCGTGCTCTGTGATGCGATGTGCCTTCGAATTGCAATAATACTGCAATAAACATGATATTGTTACATATAATTTCTTTGTTTCCTTTACCTCCTGGATAAACTTGTAAGTACCTTTGTACATTAACCAAGCTGCACTTAGCTTATCCACTCTAAGATATATTGATATGGTCTATTTATAGGTGCACAACCTCTAAAATCACACGTGACTAGCTACTACTTTAATGAGTTCTACTAAATTTATCAAATTAGCAGTCTGGAATTGACAGAGGTATATAATTAAAGATAGGTACAGCTGTAATGAAATTAGTATGGGATATACTGTATCGAAAAGTAATTTTTTGAAATTCTGTAGATTGGCGTGAAAAAAATGTATCCTTAAACGACTGTTTTCGAATATGTAATTGAAACATTACGCTATTAGTGTAAATAAAGTATTTTGTATGTTATAAGAAGACTTTATTTACACTTGTAAGAGGGGAATGCAGGGCGACGCAGTACAAACAGCCAGATACAGGAAACTGTTTATTTTATAGAGTATCGGTGTCCGGGAATCCGTCCGCCTGACAGGGTTTTACACAAACTACTATGGTAGTAGACAATTTGGTTGATCTATGTAAGAGTGGCGGGTATCCGACTGCTCTTAGTAGAAAGATATACTAGTGTGGTGGATATCGTTCAACGTAGCCGCGAACGATATATGGAAACGCGGGCGCCCACTCGATAGCGCGATGTAGATTCGCCATCTAGTGACCGTTGGCGGTACTATGCGTACTACGTTGTTTGGGTGCGTGGTGTTACATCTTCTCCCCCTCTGTCCTCGAAGGCGACCCGACGAGAGAGACAGCGCATGTTAGAGTTAATTCTTCCGGTGGCCCCTGTCTCTACTGGCTTGTCGTTGGCCGGCTTGTTCTGAGTTTTGCGTGGGCGGCCCCTCTTTCTTATTGGTTGAATAGGAGCAGGTGGACTAATGGGGTCACCGATGTAGGGGGTTAGCGCCGATGTGTGGAACATTCCAATTGGAGAGTCCGGGTCCTCTGGTTTGGCCAATACATAGGATGTCGCTCCCTGTCGAGATTTTACTATATATGGACCGTCTCGTCGTGGTGCGAGTTTTGCACTGATGCCTTGGGTAGCTCTACTAACGGCATGTACTGTAGCAAGCACCAAGTCTCCAGGCTGATATCCGGGATCAGCCCTTCTAGCCTTATCGGCTTGTTCCTTTCGCGCTTCTTCTTTGTTCTCTCTAACTTCTTTAGCCCTTTTTAAAGTTTCAGCTAATAATAGCAACTTTGGGGTGATTTCCGGGATAAAGTTTTCAGATAGTACGATCTGTCTTAAATCGTGGTCATTATCATCTGGCGTCCGGAGTTCACGAGCAAAGGTAAGATATGCAGGAGTATATCCTGTTACAAGGCTAGTGGCCGTATTCATGGCAAAGCGGATACTTGCTAGTTTATCTGCCCAGCCTCTATGATCATCTTGAACCAATATTGCCAATTGCGTTTTTAAATCTCTGTTTTTGCGCTCCACAGGGTTAGCAGCAGGATGATACACAGGAGTGAAGGTGTGCTTTATTTTCAGACAATAAGTGACTTTCTGCATGACGGCACTAACGAACTGCGATCCATTATCGCTATGTAGCCTTCTTGGCATTCCATACCTCAGGAAGATTTCATTTATCAAGACCACCGCACAGCTCCCAGCATCAGCGGTGGCTAAGGCAAACAACTCCACCCAGCCACTTGCAATATCTTCGACAACAAATATCCAGTTCATTCCAGACGCTGTAGTAGGCAGCGGCCCAAACAAATCGAAGGACAAAGTCTCAAACCTCTGATTTACAGCTGTCGTTTGCAGTAGACCGGCAGGTTTTAAGTTAGATGGTTTGAAGCGCTGGCATTCCAAGCAGTTCTTCACATACGCCTCTATAAACTTCCTCATTTTCTTCCAATAGTAGCGCCGGGCTATTCTTTGGTAGGTTTTATCGGCTCCATAGTGACCCGCTAATTTTTTTTTTTTTTTTTTTTTTTTAATTTTAGACTATCCAGGCATTTGACCGCTATCTCACCTGGTGGTAAGTGACGATGCGGTCGAAGATGGAGCATGCCTGTCTAGGAACAGCCTATTCACTCTAGCCTTGAAGGCGTCCAGATTATAGTGATCAGGGAACACACTCGCAGGCAACGCGTTCCATTCCTTAGCCGTTCGCATTATAAAGGTTGAACCAAAGCGGCTCGTGCGGGCAGCTGGAAGATCCACGACATAAGGATGAAGCGCTCGCCCGGATCGCGTTTCCCGATGGCGGAAAGGGGCCGGCGGAATGAGGTCGTGCAACTGTTTCGCACACTCTCCGAAATGCAACCTATAGAATACCGACAGACACGCAACCCTACGCCGATGCTCGAGGCTCTGCAGCTTAGCCTCAATTAATTGCGGATCACAAATTATCTTCTTTGCACGTTTTTCCACCGAATCCAAAGCGGCCAGTTGGTATTTGGCTGATCCATCCCAGAGATGGCAGCAGTACTCCATGCATGAACGAACTTGTGCTTGATATAATTGAAGCAACTGCTTTGAAGTGAAGTACCGCCTGACCTTCGAGAGGATACCAAGTTTCTTGGCTGCAGTCTTGGCTTTGGATTCGATGTACTGTCCAAAGTTAAGATTGCTTGATAGCTCAACACCAAGGAGCTGTAAATTGTCGGTAATTTCCACAGCTACATCCCGGAAAGCCGGAGTTAGATGGAATGGACTCCGTTTGGCGGAAAACAAACACGCCTGTGTTTTGGTAGCGTTGAACGCCACTAGATTGGCTTCGCCCCAGTCGGAAACTGCCTTGAGAGCTTCGTTCAAACGCCTAACCATGGCCTCTCGACAAGACTGAATGTCGTCCCTGTTAGCTTTTGCCTCTGACAGATATCTATCCGTTACTGTGCTGTCGTCAGCGTACCCAAGGGTACCGGGTACTAGAAGATCGTTGATATGCAGCAAGAAAAGAGTCGCGGACAGAACCGACCCCTGAGGAACTCCCGCGTCGATAGCCTGAAGATCAGACGAGTAACCATCGAGAACTACCAGGATTGAACGTCCACTCAGAAAGTCCGAAATCCAGGTGCAAAAGCCAACAGGAATGCCAAATGAGGGAAGCTTGCCTAGTAGGGCTGCGTGCCAAACCCTATCAAAGGCCTTGGAGATATCGAGCGACACAGCAAGGGCCTCGCCATGCTTCTCAATGGCCTCACTCCATATATGAATGGCATACACCAGAAGGTCCCCAGTCGACCGACCACGGCGGAATCCGTACTGGTAATCGCTGAGGAGATCGTTACCTTCGAGATGCGCAAGGAGTTTGTTGTTCAGTGCACGCTCCATAATCTTACAGAGAATGGAGGTGACTGAAATAGGGCGGTAGTTGGCAGGGTCTGCGCGGCTGCCCTTCTTAGGCACGGGCTGCACATTGGCAAGCTTCCACGACCTTGGTACAATACCAGTCTTTAGTGAGAGACGAAACAGGCGTGTGAGAATAGGAGACAACTCAGGGGCACATCTACGCAAGACCGTCGCTGGTATACCATCAGGTCCACTAGCCTTGTCCACGTCCAGACTCTGCAGGATTTTTAAAATCTCTTTTTGATGTATTCGCACGTCTGCCATAGTGCAGTCAGCGCGGGGTGAGACGGGTGGAGTTTTTCCTGCAGTATCTAAACGCGAACTCGCCGCGAAATGAGAAGCAAGTAAATTCGCTTTTTCCTCCGCAGCATGTGCCAATGTTCCGTCTGGCTTCAGCAACGGTGGTAACGAGGATTGGCTAAAATTCGATTCAACCGCTTTTGCCAAAGACCAAAACGCCTTACTCCCAGGAGGGTAAGAGGCCAGTTTGGCGCCAATCCGGCTTATGTGGTCGAATCGAGCCCTGCGTAGCGTCCTTTTGCTAGACTTGGCGGCAAGGTTAAAGGCTCTCTTCAATTTGCGAGTATCCGGAGACTTATGAGCTCGAGCCTCAGCCCAGGCAGAGTATGCCGCCTGCTTCAGCGCTTCAGCGCGACGGCACCCAGCACTGAACCATGGACGAGACTTGCCGTTCATCGCTACATCAGAATACGGAATATAATACTCCATACCCTGCCGTATAACCGCGGTAACGGCTTCAGCACAATTCGACGGGTCGCCCGAAGAGAAGCATGCCTCCCGCCAAGGATAGGACGAAAAGAAGTGACGCATCTCATCCCAATCTGCTGACTTGTATCGCCACACCCGCCGGGGGTGGCAAAGGGCTTGCTCCGGCGGGGAATAGACTGATACAGATTTCACCAGACAGTGGTCGGATGTACCCAGTGGTGCAGAAACCAAAACTGAGTGTCTGTCTGGATCAGTTGTCAACAGAAGGTCTAAGCAATTAGCGGTATGAGAGTCGACATCAGGTACCCTCGTGGCACAGCTTACTAACTGGGTGAGATCTAGCGACAGAGCTAGTTTACGTACCTCTCTCCCAGCATGATTAGTCACCTGGTATGGAAAAAGCCAATCTTGGTGGTGGGCATTGAAATCTCCCAGGATAACTAACTGCGCCCCGGGGTAACGTTCCCTCGCTTCATCCGCCACTTCAATGAGATGGCCACAAAAACGAGTTGTCTCCTGATCCCCGCTGTGCGAGCGATATATGCAGGCATACAGGATTTGCACATGACCTGTATCCACCAAAAGCCACAAAATGGAGAAATCAGACCCCTCAAAGCTCCTGAGACGCCGAGTACAGATGTCATCGCGAGCGTACACACAGACTCCGGCACGAGGTACGAACCTATGCTCGAGAGTATACCCTGGGTAGCTGAGGTACGCTGCGTCAGCTGGACATCTGATCTGCGCCTCAGTGAGGAACAGCAGCTGCGGTTTTTCAGTCTCAAGGTGATGGTGGACTGCATCGAGATTGGAGTGCAGGCCTCGAATGTTCGTGAGGTGCACTTTGAGTGGGAGGGCGTGCAGCCGCTGTGTATCGTTTCTCCTTTGTTTTTTGTGCTTCATATTTTGAGTGAAAAGGATGGGTTAGGAGGACGGAAGTTGGACGAGGTGACGCTCCGCCAACCAGCTAGCATGCTCACCATTGCCGCACGGGAAGGTGCCTGACGCGGAGACCGCGGGGACGCCCGAATTCCGAATTACGCCCGAATTACGCCCGAATTCATCGTCATGGTAGGCTCCAAATACATTCTTCCATTCATGTTCCGGTACTAAGAGTTGTGCATCTTCTCCAGGTCCTTCAGGGTCATACTTATATAATACGCCGTTATTCATTACGTAACCTTTCGCGCTCCAGTAGGCGGCGTCTTCACCAGCTTCAGATTCTAACGCATGAACTATTCCCGCAATATGGCTGTCTTTGCATTGTTCAAGTCGAATTTCCGCAGGACAACGGGCTGGCATATCAACGACAACGCTACAGACTCCACAATTGTCACTCCTCTCAACAGAACAATGTGGGCGAGAAAGGGCGTCCGCCATTACATTGACTCTACCGGGCACATATTTAATGGTAATGTCGTAGGCCTGGATTAGTAGAGCCCATCGCGCTAAACGGCCTGCAGGGGTTTTCAACGTCAACAACCATTTTAGGGCTTGGTGATCAGTAGCCACCGTTACGGGAACTCCCTCTACATATCCTCTGAACTTATTTAGCGCCCATACCACTGCAAGCGCTTCCCTTTCAGTGGTGCTGTAATTCCTCTCCGCAGGATTCAGTAATCTGCTTGCATATTCGATAGGGTGTTCATTTTCACCCTCCCCCTGCACCAATACTGCTCCGATAGCGTAATTGCTTGCATCAGTTTTTATTATGTAAGGTTGCAATTCGTCGGCTTGCTTTAGTACTGGTGCTGTGGTTAGGTGGTCTTTTAAGTCATTAAAAGCCTTCTCCTGGGGCTCGCCCCATCCCCATTGAGCTTTCTTCTTTGTTAATTGAGTTAACGGTTCGCTAACCTTTGCGAAGTTTGGTATAAACCGTCTATACCAAGAGCAAGACTGTATAAATGAGAGCAAATGTTTTAGATTCCTTAGTCGTGGAAGCCCAGTAATAGCCGATACTTTGGCTGGGTCTGCTTGCAAACCTCGGGGGGTTATGTTGTGTCCCAAATATTTGACAGTAGAACAGCAGAAATGGCACTTGGCCAAATTGACTGACAGATTGTTTTCTTTCAGTACTCGCAGCACCTTTCCAAGATCCTCAAGGTGTATTCCGAATGTAGGGGACAGAATTATTAAATCATCCAGGTATGCCAGTATTTTCACCTCTCCTACCAACACCTTTACGCGGTCAATCAAACGTTGAAATGTAGCAGGAGCATTGCGCAGTCCGAAAGGCATCCTGTTGAACTTATAGATTCCGAATGGTGTAATGAAGCTCGTTTTATCTTGATGTTCTTTTCGGACCTTCACCTGCCAGTAGCCTGCACGTAAGTCGAGAGTGGTCATGTACGGTGTTGGCTTAGCCTCCTATAGCAGATCATCAATCCTGGGCATGGGATATGAGTCGGGTTCCGTAATGGAGTTGAGTCTGCGGTAGTCGACACAAAACCGAATCGTGCCGTCCTTTTTGGGTACCATAACAGTAGGCGCCGACCAAGGGGAAACAGAGGGTTCTATAATTCCTTCATTAAGCATTTTAGTAATTTCCGTTTTTAAGGTATCTCTCCGTGCTGGTGTCAGTCTATAGGGTGGTACTGCAATTGGTGTATGGGACCCGGTTTCAATGCAATGTTCTGCCAATGTAGTTGGCTCTCGGCTTGGAAGAAACACTTCTTCGTATTCATTGGCTAATTGGATGAGTTGTTGTTTCTTTTCAGTATCTAGTTCAGCTCCCATGTCTACCTCTTCCAGGTCTAGGGTGCTGATTGCTATGTCATCATACGTGTAGCCAGGGAAAAGATTTGCTGATCTGGGTGATAGTTCAGGCTTTTCCTCTCCAATTGCGCAAACTGCATCTCTGTACATGAATTCCAAATGGTCCGGGTATCTTCCGTCGAAGACCTTATGGGGTCGTTTGGCTGGATGCGCCAATTCAATTAAGGCGTAATCTGCCGGTTCATCACGCAGTACCTTTCTAGGGTTAGTTCCTAAACCATCGTGCGCTTGTGATTTATTTGACACTCCCGGTTGGTCCGTCGACGTCATGTAGACAGGTATAACACTTTCCAGTTCCAGATCGCGTGTAATCGACGGTTGATCAACAAACTGCCAGGTAAGCTGTGGCATATTAATAATTATTCCAGCGTCTTGGATGAAACCGACGCCCAACAAGGTTTTATTATCCCTCGCTTCGGGAAGGACTATAAATGTAGTGGGCACTATGCGATCACATATTTTAACGGGGACATTCGTGGATAGGATGTTTTGCCGTCGCTTAATACCGTCGGCCATGGTAACCATCACCGTTTGCTGTGAAAACGGATGACCCCGCCGCTTCAGTTGGGTGTACAGCTGGTAGGACGCAACACTGGTCTTCGCACAGGTATCCACATAAGCTATTCCGGTAACGTCGCATATATTGATCCTGACGATGGGTCTACGTCGAATATCAGTTTTCACATTAATAGAGCAGAAGTCTACGTTATGCTCTACTTTAATTTGTTTTGTAGCGATACAAGTGGGGCATTTGCTGCGAATAACTCCGGGCGCGCCACAACCGTAACACGAAAAGGCGGGCCGCGAAAGTGTAGGTGCGTGCGTAGATGTGTCTGTAGCTCTAACATCTTCCCTAAAGGGTTTAGCTGGCTGTGATCCGTCGTCTCGTTGTCGTTTCCTACAGTCTTCCGTAGTGTGACCCATATGCCTACAATATTCGCAACGTTGCTTCTTCGGTTTACTTGCATTGTAATTGGCTCCATTGTATGTTGGAACTTCCGTTAGGAGCTGCTCCACGGCCCTGGCCGAGTCCAACAATTCTTCGAAGGTTTTCACGGAGTTCCGATGCACCTTCTCCCGGATCTGAATACTCAGCTGACCATACAGAACATCCAACTGTTGCACTTCATTCAATCCAGGTGCGGGTAATTGAGCCAAAAGGGCGCGACCTTTAGCTATATAGGTTTCAGTCAACCCGCTAAAAGTTTGTTTATGCGCAAATATCTCTTGCGAAATCATATAGGCTAGTTTTTTAGGTGCATAGGCATGTCGAAATCGGGTTTCAAATTCGTTCCAGGTGGTGATACCAGCCTCCACACCCTGCCACCATGTCGAAGCATTTCCCTTGAGTACAAGCGGTAAACTCATTAACGCGTTCGCGTCTGTAATTTTGTAAATGGCTTTGTAGACACTCGCCGAGGACAGAAACTCTTCTACTTGCGTTATATCTCTTGTTCCGTCGTAGGAAAATGGTGCTGTGGCAAAGGAATTGGTGGGTGTTTGAGCTAACGCTGCCTGCAACGTCGCTGAGGTAAGTGAATTCACTAGCTGCTCCAGTTGTTCCGAAGACATCGCAACATTGGCCATGTTTACACCTTGCGTTTCCGGGAGTTTGTTGTTTAATCTGCGTGGCCTCGTCCGCAAAGTAGGTCCTTTAATAGGTGTATCCTCCGAACTCGCCACTTTGACTGCAATTCTTGATAAATTTTTGGCGTAAGACTCGGGCCCCAACACGTTGTGCGCCAGATGTAAGAGGGGAATGCAGGGCGATGCAGTACAAACAGCCAGATACAGGAAACTGTTTATTTTATAAAGTATCGGTGTCCGGGAATCCGTCCGCCCGACAGGGTTTTACACAAACTACTATGGTAGTAGACAATTTGGTTGATCTAAGTAAGAGTGGCGGGTATCAGACTGCTCTTAGTAGAAAGATATACTAGTGTGGTGGATATCGTTCAACGTAGCCGCGAACGATATATGGAAACGCGGGCGCCCACTCGATAGCGCGATGTAGATTTGGGTCAGCGCCATCTAGTGACCGTTGGCGGTACTATGCGTACTACGTTGTTTGGGTGCGTGGTGTTACACACTTTAAATTACAATTATTAACATTAAAAAAAAGTCTTACTCTAACACCATAAACCTTTATTCTAACTAAACTTAAGTTAAAAACTTGATCCAGGTCCCCCGAATTTGGAAAAGTCCCCAGAAGGCTGGCCGCGTTGCCCCGCTGAATAGCGAGGCTTAAACGCTGACCCAAAAAGAGGCCAGCCTTCTGGTTATTTGTAATTTGGACCAGGCGCTTAGATAACTCTCGAAATAAGGAATGTGCGCCTGGTCCCCACGACCAAAGAGTTTCAACGCCAAATGCCGCAAATATGTAATCGCCACTGAGACTAGCATTTTAGCGCCACTCGGCGTTCTCAGATGCGGCAGCACCCGTCGCAGCCTGACACGCGGTCACTGGAAGATGAGACGGCGCAAGGGTATCGATGCAAGTAGCATTCCATACCAGAGGCCGTCCCAGCTTCCACGGAGTGAGTGCCATTCCGTCGGGCCTCTTACCGTCATCGCGGAGTAACCCAATCGGTTCCAGCACCGCGGTTGCACCAGCGGTGGTAAAGGCCCGGCGGATGACTACGTTTAATTCCGCGCGACGAGGAATGCGACCAGCGCTTCTGTCGCAAGGCAATCCGTGGTGGCCGAGCTGGTCTAAAGGACGACCACAACGGCATTGATGAGGAGCGCTATAGGGTGCACCAAGACGAAGGGCCGTGGCAATCCTAAACGTGGCACGGTCAAGCAAAGTGCCGATGTTTTTAGAAGGCATTGCCTGTAGCCAGAGACCCGACTCCCACTCGCCAGCTGCTAGGAAGCGAGTACGCTCTGCAGAATTGGTTGATGCGCTCAAAAGGTTGTTTCGCACCAATCTGCAGAGCGGCTCGTCCCAAAGCCGCTGCGAGCAAGGATTAGCCGGAGGTCCGACTCCGGGCAAGCCAACTGTCCGTTCCGTTCCGTTCCAGGTACAACACCAGCCAGAAATGCTTCTGCAAGGGTGTATGTAGGTCATATCAGTAAGAACTAGGTATGATGTCGCCTACGTCCGTGATTCCATCGTCTGTATTCCGTCTGTATTTTGAGCAACCGAGTTCAGCGGGTGGCACGGGTATCACCCGAAGAACTGGTTTGCTCCGGATACCGTCGCGGACGTGGGAGTTGTTGGACTTAAGCGATACCACATCGCGTCCCCGGCTGATTTGCGCTACCTCCAGCCCGAGATACCAGTGCGCACGTAGATGCGAGGGGACTGTAGGGCTTTCGCAGTCAGGATGGGAGCGACAGGAGTTAGATTAGAACCGACAAGAATTCATACATCGAGCCAGTGTGAGGGAGGATAGATAATATACTTGGTGTGTAAATATATAAAAGATGGATGCTATAGACTGCTGTGGTTGGTTCTGCTCCGGTTATGGTGTTCTGTTGGCTCTGCAGTGAGTGTTGTTCCGGGTTGATCCTGGTCATCTTCTGCGGATTTGTTTGCAGTGCAGGAGGTTTGTAGGCAGTCTGGCTCTGATTCGGAATCCGTTTCCGGTGATTTATATACTTTATCTGCTTCCCTTTTCGTTTCCTTCCAGGATTCCTTGGATCTTCTGGTATACTTGTCTATGTCCTGACCTAGCTAGTCCTCCCATGTCAAGATCGGCCGGCCGACTTTGCGTTTGTTTTCTCTGTATTCTCTGGCTGCGTGCAGTATGTGTGGTGTGTCGCGTCTTATTATGTGGCCGAAATACGATAGTCTACGGACTTTGATTATTTTTGTGATGGTTTTACCATCTAAGATTTGCCATATTTTTTTGCGGGGTTTGTCTCTACAGAGATTTACATGCTCCCCAAAATGTGTCTCTCGTGCCTCCGTAATTTTGAACGATTGGCTTTTGTTTGGGATGCTACGTTCATTCCGTATGTCATGGTTGGACATAAGACCAATTTTATATATTAATCTGGCGATTTTCCACTCCAATCTGTGGTCCTTCACAGAAGGATTGACTATTTTGGAATTGGTGACTGCCCTGTGGCACTTATGTTTAATGCAGCTCCGCCTGTCGTGGAAGGCTGTAACGTACGTGCCTAGATATTTTATCTCGCTCGTGGGTTGGATTATCGCACCCCCTAGATATACGCTGCTGAGGTTGCCAGTTGCCGGATTGATTGGATCTCGGATGATCAATTTGGTTTTAGACTCATTTATGACAAGTCCAACACTCTCTAGAAGTTTTTTCATTTTAGATATGGTCCTGTCCAATTTGGTTATGTCAGTTCCAATAAGAAGCACGTCATCGGCAAAAGATAAGATGAGCGGAGGCGTGATTTTAAGATCCTGGTCTAGGCTGACCTCTTCGTCTTCCTCTTCAAGTGTCCGCAGTAGCTCGTCCATGACTATTGTGAATAGTCCAGGCTGGAACTGTCCCGTTTTTCATGCTATTTATGATTTCTGTTATGGTTTTTTCATCGGGATACTCTGTCTCAGGTATTGGGTTATGTTCTGGGACAGTGTCGATTGTTGGACCTTTCATTTTGTTTAGTTCGTTAATCCAATTGGACATGGGGATATAATATTTACTTTGACCTCGGTTTGTTATTTTTTTGTGTTTCTTGAGGTATTTGTACGTAATTTTCATTTGTGTTGCTCTATGTTGCTTACTTAGGTTCCTAAAGAACTGCCTGCAGTCTTTCATATCTTGTTGTTCGATGACTTTTCTATAAGTAGTTTGCGCCCTTTTCAGTTGGTTTTTACGATCAGGGTTGCTCGGTTCAAACTTACACAAAAAACGCGCTTTCTGTAAGTCGGCTAATGCGACCCGCATCTGTCGGGATCTTACTTTGTTATTTGGAGTGTTTCTTGGGCTGATTGTTTTAGTATGTTATTTAGTAATTGCCACTTGCCGGATATATCTTCGTTTGTGTTTGCATGTTTGAATAAGGTTTCTAGTTTTTCACTTACCTTGTTTTGGAACTTCTCTCTTATATTTTTCTATTGTAGCATGCTATAGTCAAACCATTTATAGTCATAGGGGGAGGTATTTTAACTGTTTAAACTTTTTGTTATTTTGCACGTTGTTATTGGTGGTTGTTGCTGGTCGGCGGTTTTATAAACGCTTTCCCATAATAGCTTACTTACTTATTTTAGAGATCCATTCACCTTTAATCGCATATGGTTTGATCGTGTTGGTACGACGCGACATCATGTGGTCAATTTGTGAACACCTGTTTCCAACTTTACATGTTACCTTTGCTGATAGGCGTCTCCAGGTACTGTTTATACACAGATTGTGTTGCTGTACAAACAACAGCAATAGGTCCCCGTTTCGATTGGATTTCAGGTGGTATAAATTTGGACCAGCCGGTTTTTGGGCTAGAAGTTTTACATCTTCTTTTCCGATGTATGCGTTAAAGTCGCCCAGAATAAGTAATTGAGTACGTTTTGGCGACTGCGTAATAAAGGCACCCATTTTTGCTTGGGGATTTGTTGCTGTCGATGGTAGGTGATTAGTTATAATGAGTAGTTCTATTGGGTGTAGATGGCCCTGTATGCTAATGTTGATTCGTACAGCTAGGCTATTATTGTCCACGTGATGGATTCTGACTATTTCATGTGCTACTCGGTTGCTAATGAGCAGGGCTACACCTCTTCTTTCTTTCGAGAGGGCTCCCCCCCCCCCAAAATCCAGTTATAGTTGGCCGATTTGTAATCACCTTTTGGTAGATGTGTCTCTTGAAGGCCCGCTATTGTTATTGTCGCCGCGTGAGTTCACCATCGATAATACGTTTGTCGGGTGATTTGGAACATCCACGTACATTCCAGGTGGCTAAACGTAGGTTAGAGCATGGTAGTGACTCTTTTGCTAGCTCTGGTGACGGTCTTAGGAGCCGTCGTTCCGTAGAGATTAGAGTAGATTATTTAGGAACCGTAGATCAATATTAGTCAAGACTTGTTCATTTGCCGGTGTATAGACCTGCGGGGTAGTATAATTCAGGTGAACGTGCACGTTAACCAAGTAGTACTCGCAGGCCGCTATAATTATGTCTTCGCCACCCCAAAAGCCATCCATGAACTGCGATCGTATGTACTGATCTATTTTTCCGTCGATGGATTGCTGCTGCTGTCCGTTTGCATCTTTTATATAAATAAATAAATAAAAATCGTTTATTACATCTATCTCACACATGGCACAGTACAGTAGGTCATAATACAGCTTACAAGAAACTTCGTTACCTATGCCATAAGGAGATGTGCAACGGGGCCACACTCAGCATAAGCCACGGCTGACGCCATGGCGCTGGTTTTCATCTACAAAATACTATAGGTACATAATATAAATAAATAAATGAATTATAATTTGTATAGTGGTGAGTGTCTACGTATTGCGGAGTGTGTAAAATTATACGACCAGTTTAAAAAGACGCGAACGTCGCGCGTCGGTTCGGAACAAAGCCATCTAACCACATCCGTGTACCTACCTACATTTTTTCCCGGTCGCCATGCATTTGTTATATTATATGGTATTATAGTCTATTTTTAATTGTTATTTAAAAGTAAAACTATCGTAATTAATTATAAATAATATTGCCAAATAAAATTATAGTCGTTTCAGAACGAATGTACGAAACTCCTGAACGATGTTTAATCTTTGAGCACATTCAGTAAGTACTAATTAACTAAAAGTTTGGTTTCCAAATATTTAATGTATCTTATAATTATTTAAAATAGTTTTAAGAACTATTTCGATGAAATTGGTTATTATCTTTGCACAATATTTCATAGTTAATTAGAATTATTATAACGTGCTGTCATTGGTTGAAATGTAACGGCTTCTAACTTCCGTTTGAATGTTGGTTATATAAACCCAGTCGAGAGACTGGGAGGGCCTTGTTGCTCCAGACCCGGCACAGAGTTAAGTACAAACTTGCATTGTTTTATTGTTGCTTTATATTTTGTATTAGTTTTATTCATCTATATAATCGGTTATTGATTGAATCATACGTAATACTATTGTCCCATTTTTAGGGATTTTGTATTTTGCCATGTATTATTATGTTCAGAATATATTGTTATATTTCCCATGTAACTTTGTTTGCTATGATTGCCTATCCTATGATATAATAACTTATCTAATTTGATCCAATATGTGTGTTTAAATATGCTTTTCCTGTCTGGAATAAATAGCTATTTATATTTAACTAATGTGCCCTATTTTTATTTCATTAAGCTTTCCACCCTTAGTTTTCGATAAAATACCAGACCACCATCATTAATATCTTCTAAATACTTAAATTCACACGCGAGATCTGTACACTCTATACACCCTATCTAACATCAGAAGTGGGATAAAGGACTCGCAACGTCCTACAATATTTCTAACATTCTTATTTTTTTTATGTTACGTCGTGATCTTTCCGCCCGCACGAGCCTGTGGAAGCTGGATTCTTCTTACGACGCGGAACGGCGAGTACCTGCAGAATGCAGATGCGGGACTACGATGTTTGGTCCTCGACGAAACTGCTATTTACAGTTTTTAATCGGTGAGTCGTCCATTTATTTCTCTCATCGAATGTGTAACGAACAAATTGAGAAAGTCGAGAAAGTCATAAGTTGCTATGCACCAACTTAGTGGCAGAATTACAATTTAATTAATTTTACAACTGTCCAGAAACGAATACGAACACAACAGTAAAATTTGAAAATTATTTGTTTAATGAGGGTATGCTTTGATTATAATTTTAACTTTGACCGTCGATACTTTTTAAATTATTTTGAAAAGCTACCTACAACATAAAAAAAAAGTCTTTGTAATTTTTTGTTGGTAAGAAATAATTTACCAAATGAATGTAAATACGAGTAGTTAAATTCCAAATTGGTTTGTGTTAGGTTATTTGCACTATGTAACGTTAATGTGAATTACTTTTTATGTTAAGTTTTTTTTGGTGTAGTAGCCGATCGACTGTGTTACCTATGACTAAGTATATCCGATGGACCTAGTACAGGTTTGGTTAAAGAGTAAAACATGAGCTGACAGGATTGAGAAATTGCTATTCTAAGTTTATAGCTTAACAGGTGTACGTGCACGTTATATAAGCATGACTAGTACAGCAGTACCTTTTTATCAGCATCATAAATTTAAGAGTTGGACTCCTGCCGATGGAGCAATCTACCTACAAGTACCTACCTATTACAAAAGTGTGATGAATGAACGTCAATGAGTAAAAATGTTAGTGATGTCTATTAATTTAGATTTGTTTTTCCTTGAAAAAAAAAAGAGTATTGCTTTGAGTTACATACTACAAGACAGCTAGTTGTAGCGAGTGTTTTACAACCATAGGGTCAGGAATGATCGAGCGAA
This sequence comes from Blastobasis lacticolella, assembly GCA_905147135.1. Classification (NCBI taxonomy): domain Eukaryota; kingdom Metazoa; phylum Arthropoda; class Insecta; order Lepidoptera; family Blastobasidae; genus Blastobasis; species Blastobasis lacticolella. The sequence goes on from LR990045.1 coordinate 18,177,440, forward strand.
CATGGTACTGTGCTGTTTCCATTTTTCAGATAACACACGAGGCCCTTCTACAAGTTAATGGGCATCGTCACTACAATCTACGATGTCTTGCACGACTTACGGACTCCCCCTCTGAAGAACGGAACGAGACGTAAACCTGGACTTGCGCCGTGCTGTTTTCATCACGTTGCGAGACTGGAACACCTTGTTTAAATCGACGATGGGAGCGACATCGCTAAAACGGTAGCAGGTAACACCCTGAAGGGTTCTGCATTAATACTGCATAAGACGCGGACGACTTAATCCCTGAAACTCGTGCTTCAAACTATACTGACTAGTTTGAAAGAATAAGTTTAAATTTATTTTATTTTAATTTATTTTCTATATAGACGCTATATTTTCCCCATATTAAAGTTAAATTTTAAATACAAAAGTATGTGAATGCCAACTGAAACCGTTAAAAACGGTAATCGCATAATTTCTTTTTCAATAACAATACTTTTGTTGTATTTTCAAAATGGATTTCTAGTTATTCATTGCATAAAATGATTTAACGCCAATAATATGATTCAGTAATATGATACTGTGATGTGAGAATGGCCACTTTTATGAACTGCATATGTGATTTATTTGTGCGAATATTATACACACTTTATTATACAACTTCACAGCAGTGTTACACTCCACTTCATTAAGTTATATGTTCATACTACACGAAACCGACAGTAACTACCTATCTCGATCTTAAAAAGTTTTTTTTTTCCATACAAATATCGTAGTACGTTTTTACATTAGGGGTTAAAGTTAACCCAAGTCAAGTTCTCTATAAATTCTATTAATTCCGTAAGAAATGATTTTAGACGAATATTGAGAAATCCTTTCATAGAAGCCATCAGTACAAAATTATATATATGCTTTTCAACAATTCTTGTTGGTGGTTTAATAGAAAAAAAAACTATTTTGTGCGGTTGACCGACAAATACTTGCTAAGTTTTCTAAATAATAAGTTAACGATAATCGTAACCGTTATATTCCCGTCAATTTGATAGGTAACTTTAATAAGTTAGTACCTACTTGTAATAGTCTGACATAGATTATCGAAAACGAAAAACACACATCTAATTTGCCTCGTATAAAAGAAATAACCGATATCAACCGCCTTTAACAAAGAAATAACATGTAAACAAAACCCTACCAGTTACCCACATTGGAAAATATTAAAATCATTGACCAAATGGAAATGCTGTACATACGTCTTTCCAACATTTTACTATGTTTGCGTTGATATTTGAGACAATTTTTTGAATCTCCTGCCCCACACTTCCCACTGAAAGTATTGTTTTAACAATTGTCCTTAATTTACAAGAAAAATTGTTTTCCTTCAAGAATACTATCATACGTATTTTTGTTGCACAATGTTTCCATCATGTTGACAACACAACATTTTGTTCGGTGGGTTCCCGGCTTAACTCAAAATATTAATTTGTTTACTTCATTTTCATTTCCACAAACTGTCACCATACAATAAATATTCAATTCAAGCTATTTATTAAAGTACCTACATCGACAAGATATTTTTAAAAATGGGTACCTTTATTTATTGTATTTATTCATACATTGAAATATTACATGAAAGATTTTTAACTCTTAAATGTACATCCAATAACAGGCAAACTTACGTGCACAATAGAATCGATCGCGCTTAATTAAAAAATAAATCTACCACCGACATTCGTCTGATATTTTTAAGTGCGAAAGGTCTTTGCACTGGGTCTTGGGACCGAGAAAGACACCATGTTTAACAAGTATGAACAGTCGATTAACCCCCTTACAATTTTAAAAAGAACTAGCTTTGTTATCATAAACTATATACCTTTACCTGTTTCCATAAACTATATTCGGATAATCTACCGCTATGAAAGAATTTTCAAAACCGTACTGGTTTACCGTAGTGGTTACGAAGATTTTGGTTTCGAAAGATTATTTATTTCATTTCATTTATTACGTATCAGTTTTCCAACAGATTTCACAATATTATGTAGTACTTACATGTATTTATATGGCACCCTGTTAGGGCATTGCAAATAAGTGAGAGTATCTAATAAACAGTACAATAAACAAAATATTAAATAATTCACATATTTGTAAGATGTCATTCTGTATTAGCAATTAATTCTATCAGCAGTATTGTCATTTTTCACATAAATTTCAAAACGGTGTCATAAATAATATAATACAATAGCTATATCCGGATTATCTCAATTCGAGGTAATTAAAAAAATTCATCAATATTATAATAGCATTTTTGCACAAGAAAGGATTTCATTTCTTTGGTAAATGATTTCAATTTTTAATGATTTTTTATGTTGTTGGATATATGATTACTTAAACATTTTATCCATCACAGCGTGGGGACCATTTGTACATATAGTGAATTTAGAAAAATGTTTCTGTTTATTAACATTGCGATCGTTTCGTCTAACGCAAGTTCTAGGTGAATACATTTACTTGAATTTTACTAGAATAGACTGTAGAATGTACAATGACGTCACTGTTAGTATGCCGTACTTTATAAATTTCCGTCCGAACTTATAACTTTCCCCCTACATATGATTAAAATTTAAATTTTTGCTAGCTACCGTTAGTGATTGGAAAATCAAACGTCAGAATTGACCGAACGGATTATGATGGTATATTTGGCTGATTAGTACCATTTATTATATTGTGACAAAGTCCAGAAGTAAAACAACAAACATTTATTTACACACACATAAGAAAAAATACCATACGATAAGTACTGTATACTTCCAAAAACAAAAGATATTTTATACTAAACACTAATATTTTGTATTTACTACACGTACCTATTCAATTTTATTATATTAATGTTTATATATTATGTTTGGTCGACTTTCTTGCCCGATGTCGGTCAGCCTCACAGGCAGTGAGTGTTGGGCCTGGCATGTTAAGGCATATAGTCAACATTTATCAGGATCACCGGTATAGGTGATGCCAGTGACAAAAAATATTATCAGGATCACGGGTAAAGGTGATGCCGGTGATGGTTTACAATAATAATTATGAAATTTAAAAAAGCGTACATGCATTACTGATGATTTCATTGACTTAATAACTTAACTATTGGACTTAGTTAAAATTGTAAATAAAAAATAAGCTAAAATGCAATGAAAAAAAAGCGGATATGCTAAGTACATGGTTATTTATTTATCAATAATGGTACAAAATAAAAAGGAAAGCTGGAATGCTATAAAAAAGCGGAAATGCACAGTAAAAGGTTATTTATTTTTCAAATATAGGTTTAAAAAGTTAAGTATGTGACGAATATAAAACATACATAATATTAATAAACTTTTGTATGTACACGTTGTACACGTGGAAATAACACAGCATAAACGATACAACAGGCACAACTTATATTTTTAATTTTATGGTTAACCTATGTAAACTTTATGTGATAACATGTTCTACGTCAATGGAATTTACTAATTGTTTGTTTACCTACTTGAGTAGTTTTTCGTATTGATAAAAATGATATATCAATGTTATTCTTATCTGCTTTGTAATGAAATATGATGAGATTACTATAATAATATAATAGTTAACGTTTTTAATTATGTTTACAATTTATTCCATAATTGTTTTAACTTGATGTACCATCACAATGTTTAAGTACTTTGAGAACGAAGCACATGTCAGTATGGCCGTGTTATATTATATGGTATTATAGTCTATTTTTAATTGTTATTTAAAAGTAAAACTATCGTAATTAATTATAAATAATATTGCCAAATAAAATTATAGTCGTTTCAGAACGAATGTACGAAACTCCTGAACGATGTTTAATCTTTGAGCACATTCAGTACTAATTAACTAAAAGTTTGGTTTCCAAATATTTAATGTATCTTATAATTATTTAAAATAGTTTTAAGAACTATTTCGATGAATTTGGTTATTATCTTTGCACAATATTTCATAGTTAATTAGAATTATTATAACGTGCTGTCATTGGTTGAAATATAACGGCTTCTAACTTCCGTTTGAATGTTGGTTATATAAACCCAGTCGAGAGACTGGGAGGGCCTTGTTGCTCCAGACCCGGCACAGAGTTAAGTACAAACTTGCATTGTTTTATTGTTGCTTTATATTTTGTATTAGTTTTATTCATCTATATAATCGGTTATTGATTGAATCATACGTAATACTATTGTCCCATTTTAAGGGATTTTGTATTTTGCCATGTATTATTATGTTCAGAATATATTGTTATATTTCCCATGTCACTTTGTTTGCTATGACTGCCTATCCTATGATATAATAACTTATCTAATTTGATCCAATATGTGTGTTTAAATATGCTTTTCCTGTCTGGAATAAATAGCTATTTATATTTAACTAATGTGCCCTATTTTTATTTCATTAAGCTTTCCACCCTTAGTTTTCGGTAAAATACCAGACCACCATCATTAATATCTTCTAAATACTTAAATTCACACGCGAGATCTGTACACTTTATACACCCTATCTAACACATTCATATCACGTTCTCATTAAAAATTGATAATTGCAATAAATTAAAATTTTAAAACAAATTATATGATTCAACATTAATTAAATTCTATTCTAATATTATATTCTATCGACACTACATTCAATGGCAATTAAATTTACGTGTAAGGTCGAGATGATTATAACCGACCTATCTACAAGTCACAGCAAAAAAAGTGGTAATATTTTAATGTTGTAATAAGCGAAGACCGTCACGTTGTCCGTCTGCAGCCTTTAGGGTGAGTGATATTTCTTTGTTAAATGTTATGTTCCTATGGAACCTCCTTTAAACAGGATGTTCGCAGTAGGTTCAATTTGTGTACCTACCCAATTGAAGTCTTTTGGACGTCCAGTAAATAAGACTTTTTTTTTTTATGTTACTTAGCAGACAAACAGGCAAGCGGGCCACCTGATGGAAAGTGGTCACCGCCGCCTATGGATATCAGCAACACCAGGGGAGTCGCCAATGCGTTGCCCGCCTCTAAAGAGACCTCTAATATACCTCTTGAACGATCCCATGTCATAGTCCAAAGGAAACACTGTGGCTGGGAGCTCATTCCACATCCGAATCGTACGAGCGAGAAACGTTCTTTCGAACCTTCTCGTGGTGACCAACAGAGGGTCTACGTAGTGGGGATGAGTACCCAGCCCACGGCGGGTGGTGCGAGGGCGGAATTGTGCTGTGGGCACCAGATCGAAAAGTTCCTCGGAACACTCCCCATTGTACAGCCGATAGAACACACACAGGGAGCCAAAGTCCCTTCGGTTAGCCAGTGGTTCTAACTTGCTTGTTTGTATGGGATCGTCGACAATTCGTACGGTGCGTCTCTGTACGGAGTCCAAAGGATTAAGCAGGTCAGCAGTTTCACCGGCCCAAAGATGGGAACAATACTCCATATGAGGCCGCACCTGTGCCTTGTACAGCAGCAGGCGCTGCCCTGGGGTGAAGTATCGCCTGGACCGGTTAAGCACGCCAAGCTTTTAGGCTTACCTAAATGTGTGGATTGTCTGCAGACGGCGGATCGGCGGAGGCAGGTCGTTCCATATTTTTGTCGCTGCGTATTTAAAGCTGCCCCCGAAGGCAGAAGACCGATGAGGCGGCAGTATTAGTTTGTAGCTGGATGCACGAGTACTGTTCTGCACATCACTGCTCCACATCAACTTTTTGGCAAGATACATCGGTACATCGGTATGCACAACGTTGAACAACAGACAAGCCAGGTGAAGTCTCCTGCGCGATTCCATTTTCAGCATATTGCCTTGGTTAATAAAAGGAGTGACATGCGTGCGGGGCGGTATGGGGTGTCGCGCGCATGCATTTTGATCTCGCTGTATTAATTGTTGAGTGCGAGCTAGTAGGCGTGGACCATAAACAACGTCCATGTAGTTAAATTTGGACAGTATAAGTGAGTCACAGAGCCTCACCCGGATGTTTGTTTTTATAAAAGGTCTAATCTTATATAAAACTTTAAGTCTGTAGAAGCAGTTCTTTACCGTTTGGACTTTATGACTTTCAAACCGCAATTCTTCATCATTTTGAGAGCACATTCAAAAATAGCACAATTTATGATGGTAGGCTCTAAAAGTAAACGACAGGATTCATAAAAATGGGACCAATTAAACTGTTGATACGGGACAATATTATAAAATAGCATGTGACACCAGACTTGAATACCATAGTTACCACAATTACAAACCTTATACTTTGTTTTGTTGATCTCTTACACGATGTGATCACAATGAGGGGAACCTCACATTCTTTTCTCTTCCTTGTAGGCATGAGCCATATGAGAAAAACATTATTTGCTCTCTGTTTTATTGTAGTGGGACTCGTACACATCAAATAAGAGAGGAATCAGACATCCAGTGGTAACCAGTTGTTTGTTGGTAAGACTCACCTTCCATAGGAACGACTTCACCTTGATGTGATTATCATATTCAGATTTCATCTCCGAATGTGGGCGTCGTGTTGGATCCCACTTCTGATATCGGCGCCCTAGAGTCTAGATAGCCGACATCATTATAACTGGATCTATCATAATCATTTTAACATCAGGCCCGACTTTTCCATCGCTGCGCATGAGGGTCCGACGTCCACTACGACACAAACTTACAACGACGTTAGTTTAAAGGCTAAGGTATTGGTATTCGTGACTTATATAGCAATTCCTCGTGGGTGCTTGTTTTCTGGTGTTAATCAAAACCAAAACATCACAGCGCACAATAATGCGTGCGCGCGTTGCCATTGTTAACTAACCACCGACCACAAAGCAAAACATGGACCAGCCAAAGAGTATATATCCGATAGATATCTTATCTAGACCAATAACTCGTTGCGCCGTCATATTTATATCCTGTTTTCACTCCATTGTAAACGTGCAAAGTTCTACCACTTACTCCCACCGCTGCAGTCTTGTTAAGCCAGGGTCTACAGCGCCTCGAAAGAGCTACTGAATTTCGGAACTTTTCGGCTATGATCGGCCAGCTTCGCAGAGTTCGCAACATCACAGTACTGCGCCGATTTATAGAGTAGTAGAGACAGCAACACAGCAACACAGCAACACAACAACAACAAAAAATAAGCACCCAGATTCAGATCAGTGTTTATTAAAATAATATGTTTTGAGTAGACCCTTCCCTCATAAAGCTACTTCTTTTAAGAACTAGTCTTTTAGCGAATCACTCATTTTAAAAACTAGTCTTGCGAATTGGCCTTTTTATGAATTAGGTATGTATCGACTAAACCCGCGTGCCGAACTAGTTCCGATCGACAATAGCAATAGACCCGCTACGAAGCGATAGGCCTCAAAATGCATTTTTTTCTCTACTCTTGGAAGATTCTTCTCATAGACATATTTTCTAAAATTCGTTTCTTAAAGGACATAATTCGTTCCAGGGCCGGAATTGTACAGGAATAGCGGTAAAAGAAGACGGCATCGCAGCGGTCAATTGGCGGACGCGCACTATCACAGAGGTATTTATTACGCTCCCCTATCGCTACTTACTCAATTGAACTCTATACCTGTATCGGTAAGATGTATAATCCTCTATCGCGTGAGTAGCTCGTTTGACACCCGTTACGCGAGAGCGACCCGTGGATAGTACGCGGTACGAAGTCTACTGTGTTTTTTTCTGGTAGTAAATTGCTAAAGTACTTGACTGCCTATATTGTACCGATACAGGCAGCCAAGATGGAATGGGCTCGATGTGGTGGAAAACAAACACATTTGTGTTTTAGTAGAGTGGACTTGAACACTCGACTGATATCAACATTGAGAATGACATTTACCCATTGCTAAAAAATCTAAATTTTCGAACAGTGTCTCTTGCAGTTCTCTATGATGATCAGCTCTAATAGACTTAAAAATAGAACAAAAAGCCAGTGAGATAGTTAGAAAAGACAGTTTATAGGACAGGAGGTATTTAATGGAAATAAATATCATTTTCACTTTCACTACACATACTAATGGGTCGGTACAAAAAGTAAAAGTATCCCCAGGCCAGAAACATATGATAGAAATCAAAATAATACTAAGGTATTTCTACCACAATGTCCACAATGAGCTTCTAGAAAGGGTTTTACTCCACGCTTTTTTGTTACGTAAAGTAGAAAAATATAAAGGACGAACAAATGAAAAATAGATAAATTCTCTTTCATTGGGTGGTCGATCGATATTATTCTTATCTGTTCCTTTTTAAACTATAGGCATCCCTATTTAATTTACACAAAAGCACTCCTACCTAGGAAATATAATACAAACTGCAGGCTTATCTTATCACTACCTTCTTTCACGGCACATGTACCCAAATATAAACAAATATCCCAGGCACGAATGATAATGCGTGGTATTTTATTTTCACAATTGCTAGCAACGAGTTTCTCATCTGCGCCGTACCGTATGTGTGTATTACGCTCGGTGTTATTGACAAAGAATACAGTTTATTGAAACTGGGCAGCGACTCTTCGAGACGAAACGTTGTGCGCGGGGCTGGCTCGCGGCGCGGCGGCGTAGGGTTGAGGAGCGCGGGCGCGAGCTTTGACATCGTTTCGAAGGTTATCTTCGGTGTCAGCAACCAGCGAGGCGCGGGCGGCGCGCCCACATGCGCTTCTGTATACAAACACAGCGTCGCACACGCGACCGCGACGCCGAGCCGGCGCGGCCCACCATCAGATCGATAGCGCCGTGCAGACGCCATTCGCACAGAGTACTCGGCATAGACGTATCCATACTCCGTTACTAAACTCATATGAACATGAATGCAAAACTGTGTTTTTATCAATAATTTCACAGAAAAATGGGCCGTAAGTGACATCGGTCACTCATCAACATTATAAATATAGAATTAAGATCTGTTATTTCCAAGAAGCTGTCCACGTTTCTGACACGCGTATCGACCAGTATACGCTTTACCGTTCGTTATGTTGTTTGTCAGTGTCAGCTGACGCTATGCATCGCAGGCGATCTATCACATTCGCACTCTCTGCCAGACGCCGCCAAAATATACCACCAATGCGAGATACCTAGTTGATCCGAATAATATTGTTGAATAATAATTTGAATGGCCATATTACACACGTTATTCACTTAAAATGATAACAAACAGGTCCCATCACAACACACTTGCTAATTACCTCAAACAGAGCAAGATGACATGAAATGTATCCTAAGACGTGACAATAAAATGTTTTACTCGCCACAAAACAAATTTACAATGTTTATAAATTATATTCCTTATTTCACATGTAACTTTTAATAAATGAGACGTTAATAATATATAGATCCTTAAATAATTACTAGAAATTACCAATCTAAAACAATTTTGCGACATAATAATAGAACTAATAAAAATGCTTTTCACGCATTCGATTCCAACATAATATCAGCGCCGCGCACTGTGGTAAGTATTCCAAAATAATCACCACACCGGCTAAACACGTATTCACTTTCATCTCTGCCCCTTAAATATTTCTTATAATAACTAATTACCAAAATGAAACCATTATGTAGACTATTTCTTTTTTCTTGAGGCGATCAGTTAATTGATTAGGGTCGTTTACAATTGTTTAGGAATAAATGTGTAGGACCTGTCTCGTTAACAACGAGCCCGCGTTACGAGCTCTGACTTATAAAGGCTGGCCGCCCCACTATCGTGCCAGTTGTCAAACGCTCGCCGCTGCGAACGCACGTATCGGGAACACTTCTGAAGTTAATCGAATCCATGAACAAGAAAAAATCGACATGTTATACAATTATTATAATACTTGGTGTGAAGAAACCGTCGTCGCCGCCATGCCGTCCGTTGCGCCCCCCGCCCCAGCCCCAGCGTCGTCGCCGCCGTCGCCGCAAGAGATTCCGGCTGAAGATGTTATTGTTGAGCTGCAGGAGCTGTGTCTGAGCCCGTGCACGTTATGGTCGATGGGCTATCCCGTGATGTTGAATAACGGCAAAGCCGCATTCTACGTCGATCCTCCGCCGCGACGTGCACCTTTGCTTACGACACAGCTCGACGTCAACGCGCCGGAATTCATACCAGGATGTCAAGCCGACAGTGGGCGAGGATCGTATGGATCTTCCCTACGGTCGGATAGTGATGAAGAACCAGATATGGATATAGTGGAACATTTGTGTTGCAGATGTGACAAAATGTTCAAAATGACACGTGAAGGAGAGTACGTAACGAACGATGAGTGTTTCTACCACTGGGGCAAGGTTATCGGGGGACAATATTTTACATGTTGCAATGGCGCGTACGGGACGAGAGGCTGCACGTCAGGAAAGTACCACGTGTGGAGCGGGTACCACGCGGGCATGAACGGCCCTCTGGATGGGTTCGTGCGGGCCCGCTCGGCCCGGGGCAGCGCGTATGCCATCGACACAGAAATGTGTTTCACGACCGCTGGCCTGGAGCTGGCCAGCGTCGTCGTGATTTCTGTGGATGGCAAAATTATCTACAAAACGGCCGTTCAACCGAGTGCACCCCTAATAGACTGCAATACACGTTTCTCCGGTCTTCGGCAACGAGACATTGTGACTGCGCCGAAGACTCTGGAAGACGTGCAGAAGGATTTGTTATTATTCGTCGGCGTCGACACGATCTTCATAGGGCACGCCCTCAATAACGACCTGAGGGCGCTGAAGCTGGTCCACACGCGGGTGGTGGACACGTGCCAGCTGTTCCCGCATCCGCGGGGGCTGCCGCTGCGGCGCGGGCTCAAGCAGCTCGCGTCGGAGCACCTGGGCCGCGCCGTGCAGTGCAGCTCGTCGGGGCACTCGCCCTATGAGAACGCTGTCGCCGCCCTGGACTTGGTCCTATTAAAAGTCAAAATGCTGAGGGACGAGATGACTTTAAGGAGCAGGGTTACATGGGGTTATACCATGTAACCTTGCTGTTTAAAGTGCTCAATGGGCATACTGCCTACAACGACACTTTTAATATTACGATTATTTCACATTTAACCTACCCAGAAAAACTGTTGTCTCAAATTTAAACAAGTAGTTTAATAGCTTGGACGAATATTGGATCCCACTCTCCTGCCTCCCGCATAGCAACAAAAATCGTCACAAATTGACCTCTTTTCCAAATATTATTGCAGTTACAAGAAGTTTATTTACGATTTTTTGTAATTTAAGTTGCTTCTCTTAATATTGTATAATTTATGGTTTAAACCTTATTCATTTGTCTTTGTTTTCTGGTCACTGAACGCGAATGTATTGTCACCCATATGGAACTCATATTAGAACAACCAATTTTGTGTATACTGTTTATAATGTAACAATGTGTTCTGCAGGTGTACCATAACCTTACGACCCATTGATCGGTGCGGCTATTAGAGTAAGTGACCGTAGACTATAAGTGTAAGTGAAAGTGTATCCGAAAAATATTCGTGGATCCTAAACAACCAATTAAATGAGCCTGTATAAAACGAGTAATAACATGTCGCCTGTGAGCGCGTGCTCTGTGATGCGATGTGCCTTCGAATTGCAATAATACTGCAATAAACGTGATATTGTTACATATAATTTCTTTGGTTCCTTTACCTCCTGGATAAACTTGTAAGTACCTTTGTACATTAACCAAGCTGCACTTAGCTTATCCACTCTAAGATAAGAACACGGAAGAACACGTAAGAACACGGAAAATCCTAAGTAGTAATTTTTAGGTTTTCAACCTTATACTGCATCTTTTAAAAGTAATGTTTTTTTCCATTTCTGTACTGATTATCTTTGCATTGTTTGGTCGTACATTCATTAATCCTACATTGATGATTAATTTTTTGATGAATTTAATATCAGTAGAGCTGTGTGTGGTACATAGTGACCCACTACACCGGCACGAACAGTGAGCCACCGCTCCACTGTGTACAACATCAAAATTCTGATTTTCATAATTATTTTACCTTTAATATTTATATAAATCAGCTACCGTTTATTTTGTTAGAGTGATTCCATTTAAAAAATGCGAGTAGGCAATATCAGGCTACTGCCGTTATTCTTCTTGAATAGGTACATGAATTGGCTTTACGGCGCGTCTTAGTTCGCGTGGTTTTAATTTAATGAACTCTACCTCTATCCCACGGCTACATGTACCCTACCCCTATCCGCGTTCTAACCGTACTCTAATCCGTACCCAATCCCCCTCAAGTCACTAATATCCACTGCAAGGCTCCACCAGTGGATCGAATCCCTACTCCATCACTTACTTTTATCTACATCAATTTTTGTAGGGGATACCCTACCACACCACCACTGTCGGTAGACGCCTAAAATATGTATAATAGGACCACGATAAGTCCGTATTGACTGACATTAGTAGAGCTCGTCTAGTTTAAAATGACGCGCCCCACTACCTAGTTAGTTGATTTCGATGTGTGAGTGCAAATATTGATAACGGCACTTCATCTGTGTGGGAGCCAATGAACGATTATGTATTATATTTGTATATGTAATGCGTCCATATTTTAAACTTGCTTGTGTGCGTTAATGCGATAGTGGGGCGCGTCATTTTAGATTAGACGAGCTCTACCTAAACATTATAAAGTGCGGATATGGCAATAACCTGGGGATAACCTTTCCTTGTTACTCCATCTCAGTCCTTCTTGTAAACATTCAGTTATTTGGTTATTAGCTTGAACTTTTGTCTAAATTATTAATCATGCTAAAAATTATTTTCCGCACTTCCATTTTAATCGTTTGCAAAGTATTAAAACTAATATTTTCATTACTCACGAAAGTAAACATACCTCCAGAAATCAAATTGTTTGTTATGACTTTTTAGAATGACGTTCTATGACGGATAAAAAACTTGGCATAGGTTGCCATACAAAGATTTAATTTTTTTTAAATAAGCAGTTCAGCCTTATTATAGATCTTAAGAACTCTAGTGTAGCTAGTTGACTATTTATTATAATAAAACCTTAAAATATATCATCAATGACTGTAATTAGAAAATAGGTTAAGTTATGTTGTTATTGATTTATGTTGATTTATAGTCTTCACAGTTATTTTGGTAAATAAAACTAACTGTTTACACATTTATAAAGAATGTATCATTATCTGATTTATCTACTATGCTAATAACTACAACAAGGAAACGTTAATAATAGTGAACTCATTCGTCGGGCTCACTGTAAACTCCCCGGTTTGCTGTAGACCAACCCCCTGGTTCAATGTGTGTCACGAAGTGGCAACAATGAGCCATTTCCCATCTCTCGAAAAATCTGCATTATCATTTTATCTATAAATCTTTTTACATTAACTTATATACAAAATGGGAATGGGTACGCAATGACTAGACCACAAAACATTTCATGATATTGACAAACTTATGAGTAATGATTGTTTAACTTTTTTGTGGGTCACTGTTCGACACCTCACCCTACGTTTCGCAATTCCAGGTGGGACAAATCTTTAAATAAAGAAATTGTCTCTTTAAAATTATAATCTGCTAGCTGGCCCGCCCCCACTTCATTTACCTATGTGTAAAATAAATTATAAAAATATGTGAAATTATTACTACTATAAATACCGCAAATATTTTCAAGCATTTTCGTAATTTATTTCATTAGTTACTTTTAACTGCTCTATAAATTATTTAACGGGCTTACATTAATTTACCAACTGCTGCTTAATAATCTTCCATTAGTGATTAACTAATGTAATGACAATTCGTTAACGGACTCGGATCACTTGCGGTGGTCCCATATATAGTTGGTGCTTCTTGAAGTGGTTTCAATAGATTGCCATCGTTATTTGCTAAAGCACATTTACCATCCTACTTCTACCAACCACCATCCAACCAACAAAAATGTTTGCTGTTAAAGTTTCCGAGAACGGCCATTTGTTGCCCTACATTTTCAAACGGGGTTGTGAAGATGCGGACAAGCGCATCAATAAATACGAGAGGAGCTGCATAAAGGTGAGTAAAACATAATTATTCATTTTTACTCTTATTTTACACAAAAACCTACAAAAGCCTGTAACTTAATTTGCAGTTCCCTACTAGTCCAATAATAGGATGCACATAATAAAATATTAAGAACAACAATACTCGAATGTAAATATGTGGAAGCACACAAGCTATTTGAATTTGAATTTAAAGATTTTATTTATTACGTAAACTTTTCAGTCTTTTCTTTTAACATTTATGTATATACTAGTTTTATAGTATTTAAGTATCATTCTGTGTGTTTTCAGGTGTCACTATGGCAAGCGCGTCATTGTTGTTGTGTTTCCGATCCACCACCATATCCGGACAGCGAATCCTTGGCCATATCACCAAACCAAGTCCACGATCCAGACGTCCCAGTATTGTCCGCATTATACCATATACATGGTTCCTTATACTCATCCAATCGATAATCCAAAAATTCCTGTTGTCTCAGCCCAGCCCTATTCCCGTCCTATCAAAGTTCGAAAATGTCCGGATAAGGCTGCATATGGTCCATATTATAGTGAACCCATTACGACGGTGGATCAGGTTCGTCCACCTATGATACCGCACTTCGTGACACCGACGCCGTTCAAGGTGTCACCAGTGCACGTTAGGTGGGTTAACGAAAGTCAGGTGATTTTAGGTAAGTTATCGATTATTTTAAATTATTTTAAGGTCTTTTAAAAATGTTTGGTTTTAAAGATTCTTATGATAACATAAATTAATACATAGGTACGTTGTTATCCGTATCCAATCCATGTATTCTACTGTCCCACTTATCATATTTTGTTACAACTGTGATTAAGTACACTAATAGTGTCATACTTTTCAATACCCGGGCATGCAATTGCAATGACGTTTTCTTTAAAAGAAATTTATAGTTTGTTTAATACTTTCAGTGATTATTTCCAGTTCCCGAAGTTACAAAAATTTTAAATTAAGTTGTATTGTATTGTATTTAAGTTTTGAATAATATAATGTCATTTATATAATAATATGTTTCTTTTGTTACAGAGTAAAAGGCTTCGGGAGTTATTTTATAATTAAGTTTAAATGTAATATATATTTTTAAATAATGTAAATTAAATTGTATCGTAAATAATGAATATTTTAGGTAGTTCCTTTGTTAAATATAATATTTTGTTTTAAGTGTACAAATTGTGTCATTTTATTATTTATTATTTCTTTGACTGAACTTCTTAGATGTAGGTCATTTTAGGAGACTGTCCTAATTCTACAGTTATATTTTGGGGCAGAAGAATGTAAATCTTTCTTAAGTGCATTCGGCACAGCAATAATAAATTAAATACAAAAAAATTGTTTTTGTTCAATGGACAGGAAAAAAACCCATAAACTTTTTGAATATTGCCTAATATACATTATATTGTTGCCTTTTCGTCCTGATAAACATTTCTCTAACACCTCGCAATTGGATACATAAACTAAATCTATTAATGATATTGCTTCCCTGTTTCTAAAACCGAATCAGGCCTTTGACATTTTTTTCAGCCTCGGAGGATTACTTCAAATTGCACTGTCATCAAGCGACTCCAAAGCAGTAGCTGAGATGAAGTCTGCAGAGTCTAGCTTTTCACATTCTGAATGTATTTCTTCCAGTTTTGATAAATAAAATAAATAAATAAATATTCGTGGACAAATTCACACAGCGCCATCTAGCCCCAAACTAAGCAAAGCTTGTACTAGATAACTGATATACTACTTAAATACTTTTTAAATACATGCTTATTATACATAGAACACCCAGACCCGTAACAGAAATTAAAATTAATTTGATGCATAATTAATAATTTAGTAATTAGTAATTTTTGATGCATATGAATTATTTTTTACTTTCCTCTACAACGTTTCCTACTATATGGCGTGGTTTCCTACTATAGGCCATGTATCCGGCAGAGAAGATTAGCACCAACCCTTTATACTCGTGGGTGTCGTACAAGGTGACTAATGTTATTCGAGGCAAAATATCTAGTCTCCGTAGGCTGGAAAATGGACTGCAGCGTTTTCTATTGTTATATTTATAACACTGCGATTTCCAACCCGCCTGCCAAGCGTGGAGATTATTGTATTAACAAACCCTTCCGTGGGAGAGGCCCTATGTCCTGCAGTGGACAACCTTCTTTTTTAAATCATTTCAGAAGGTCTATAATGGGACCTTCCCTTTTTGTCTCAAATCTAAATTTTTAGCTTTTGTGTTCTCCAATTCCCTTATAAGTTTGCGTGCCGGCTACTGCTCTACTGATGTTGTAAGAGGAAAGATGAATAGAACTAAACTAATCGCATGCCGCGTGAGGACGCAACCGCAAGATGTTATCGATGATGATGTGCGCATTGAAAATGCTATCGTACGCAAAGATTACCACTTTCTTAAAAGGCTTGTGTTGAAATTTAATATAAAATTAAAAATAAAGGTCTTAATACTCACGATCTTTCGATCGTAATCGAGCATTGATTGAGGTGATTGAATCTTGAAAAAGTAAACGGAAACATAAAAATTTTAAATGCAACATAATGTATTCATACTTTTAGGGGTGGGTTGATGATTTGATAACTAGGATAGTGTCTTTAAAGAGATTTTTAATTAAATTAATTTAAACAAATTAATTAAACATTAATTAATAATGGCCAGCGAGACGAATCGAGGGCTAGAAGGATGGCTTTACTGATTGCAGAGCGGAGCGAGGTGGCAAGAGAAGCTATTCAGATCAGATCTTGAAGTTTGAACATGTATAATTATATAAAGTTTTAATTTACTAATCAATTTCAGTTGGGGTATATTAGTAGTCGATGACAAAAGTTAAGCACTGGTTAAATTTATGTAAATGTTTTGGATATAAATTGTATCGATCTGATTAATTACACTTATAAAGTAAGTAATTTTTTCCGTTTTCTATTGTTACAAAAATGCGTTACATTTGCAATTATGGTGGTTCGTCAGGTGTTCGCCAAGGTGAATTTTATTGCGACGACAGGTTCGTCAATATGATTGACTATATATTTAAACATGGGAAGGCAAGAGCTAAGAAAATGGAAGCAGAAGTCCAGTACAGCTTTTGGAAGGTGAGTTCACGTAGATATATAGTTCATTTGTTGTATTTGAGTATAATAATTTTCGAACTATGACATAATTAAAGTACACATTTAAACAAGATCAGAGCAAATTCCTAATAAGGTATTAGTCACATGATGGTTAAGATCCGTAAAAGATTTTACGGATCTAGGAATAATCATAACATCTACAGTTTATCAACAGATCCAGGATTTGGCAGAGTAGGTCATTACAATAGATCGACTGCCGTCTGACCTCCGTGACCCTGATAACGGATGAACCTGAACAGATTAGATCATCGTTACACATTCAGTCTTGTGAATGTGCCGGTTTCATCACGTTTTTTCTCACCGTTAAAGCATCGGCTAGTGATTAACTAATAATTGAATTAATTGTTTTTTAACATTGACATCAACTATTACTACTTAATTCAATTTATTAAACTATGTATGATTATTACTACGAATAACTGAATATGAATATGAATAATACACATACATAGCCGGTGGGATTTGAATCCAGGCCGTTTCGTTTACAAGTCGTTTCCTTAACCACTATACCACCGACGCTCCGACGACCACTAGAGCGATTATACATTATAGTTACCAATATGCGTTATAGTGGTTATGGGCGAGGGCGGTGCGATCGCCAAAAAGTAGTTTGTCAATTTCCTTAACTTAAGCTAAAGGTTGGTGTGCCAGTTTTGCTGAAGCGTAATCTTGATAGACCGAGATTGTGCGATGCCACCAGGTTGAGTGTCACAAAATTGGGAAGGAATGTAATAAACGCCACTGTTCTTACCGGAGCAGGTATAGGAGAGAGTATCTTGATTCCTCGAATCTCAACTATACTAATAATATACCCTTTCAATTTAAGATATTTGCTGTTACCCCTAAAGGTGGTATTTAAGTGCAGTGACCTTAATAAGTCCCAGAGCCAAACACTGAAAGCGACAGGAATCCATTTGTTTATCTCTTGCTTGTGTCATGGTCAGCTTTATTCGGCTAAGAGTATCGACAGCCCAACATATAAACATGCTGGAGGATAATAAGTAATGGTTTTGTATAGTATGTATAAAAAACATTGACTAAAAAACACAAATTTTGACATTGGTTTTGGAATTTTGGTTTTATGTGTTAAACATATAAACACCTATAAACCGAAATTTAAAACTATAGTATGGTGGAATTTTTATTTCTCTCTGCAACGAATTCGGAAGTCCACCTGGCCGAGGCGAAATTCGAGACCTATCATCATCACAGCCCATAACAGTCTACTGCAGGAGATAAAGGCTTCTCCCACGAAAGGGAAGTTTATTGCCATAATCTTCAAGCTTTGCAGGCGGGTTGGAGATCGCAGTGTTATAAGTATAACAATGGAAAACGCTGCTACCCATTTACCAGCCTACGGAGACTCTAGAATTTTGATATAAGTCGCCTTGTACGACTCCCAAGAGTATAAGGAGTTGGTGCTATTCTACTCTGCCGGATACCACACGGCCACCTACCTTTATTTTTTGCAATTTTGGGTGGGACAAATCTTCAAGCAAAATAAATTGTCTCTTTTAGATATATGATCCACTAACAGGCCCGACCCCACTTCATTTACGTGTGAAATAAAATATAAAAATATATGAAATCATTACTACTACAAATACCGCAAATATTTTCAAGCATTTTCGTAATTTATTTCGTTAGTCACCTTCAACTGCACTATAAATTATTTAACGAGCTTACATTAATTTACCAACTGATGCTTAACAATCATCCTTTAATGATTTACTAATGTAAAGATAATTCGGTAACGGGCTCGGAGCACCTTATATAGTTGGTGCTTCTCGAAGTGGCTTCAATAGATTGGCATCGTTGTTTGATAAAACACATTTACTGTACTACTTCTACCAACCACCACCCAAACAACAGAAATGCTTTCCATCAAGTTTCCCGAGAGTGGCCATTTGTTGCCCAATATTTTTAAACGGGGTTGTGAAGATGCGGTCAAGCGCATCAATAAATACGAGAGGAGCTGTATAAAGGTAAGTTAATCATAATTAATTATCAATTTTCACTTTTATTTAACTACCACAGAAGCCTGTTACTAAATTTGCAGTGCCCTACCAGACTCCAATAATTGGAAGTACAATATTTTATATTAAGAACAACAGTATGTAAATATGTGGAAGTACACAAGCTATTTGAATTTGAAATTAATTTTTTTTTTAACATAAATGTATATAATCGTTTTATAGTATTTAAGTATGATTCTCCTGTGTGTTTTCAGGTGACACGATGGCTAGAGCATCATTGCAGTTGTGATTCCGATCCACCGCCATATCACCAAACCAAGTCCACGATCCAGGCGTCCCAGTAGTGTCCGCATTATCCTATATACCTGTTCCTTATACTTATCCAATCCATAATCCAGTAATTCCAGAAGTCTTAGCTCAGCCATATTCCCGTCCAATCAAAGTCAGAAAATGTCCGGATAAGGCTACATATGGTCCATATTATAGTAAACCCATTACGACGGTGGATCAGGTTCGTCCACCCATGATACCTTCGTGACGCCGGCGCCGTTCAAGGTGTCACCAGTGCACGTTAGGTGGGTTAACGAAGGTGGTATCGTCAGAAGGATTATCAGGTGATTTTAGGTGAGATAACGATTATATTAAATTATTTTAGGGGTTTTCAAAGATGTCCGTTTTTATTGAATCTTATTATAATATAAATAATATTTAGGTACGTTGTCGTTTCTAACCCGTGTATTCTACTGTCCCGCTTATCATATTTTGTTACAACTGTGATTAAGTTCACTAATAAGGCATAGTGCCATACTTTATAATACCCGGGCATACAATAGCAATGACGGTCGGTAAAAAAAAGTCATAATCGGTTACGTAATTTAAGTGATTCATTATAGTTTTATAGTTTCCAAAGTTACAAATACTTCAAACTAAGTTATAACATGTATTGTTTAATATATTTCAGATTTGAATAAAATAATGTCAGTAATATTGGAACGAAGCGTTACAACCCCGGACCGCCGCCGAGTCATCGAGCAGCGGTCACCCGTCCGGTAGGCGAGCGAGACGCCGGGGACTGGGGCGCCGCGCCGCGCGTGACGCGCGCACCCGCGCGGCCCCCGCGACGCCGCGCTACACCGCCCCTTCCACGCCCAGCAGCGAGGCCGCGTCACCGGCGCGCGATCCTGCATCGCGCTAACGGGACGGGCCGACGAATCAATGGCAGCCCCCGGGACGACCGACTCTGCATGGCGCTAACGACCCGCACCCGATGTCAGCTCAAGAGGCTCGAGACCAGGATGTGAAGTCAGTTATAACGGTACCAGCCTTAGGTTCGCATCCGGTTTTTGAGTATATAGTTTTGATGCATATATATATATATTTTTCACTTTCTTCTGTAACGTTTTCTACTATATGGCGTAAAGCATTGGTCTTTCCAAGTCTCAAAACTTTACAACCCTCTGTTTTAATCATTTCAGACCCATATTATAACCTTCCTTATTTTTCTACAATCCTGGGGGCCATTGTTCATAAGCATTTGTCAGCTTTTGTGATCTCCAATTCCCTTATAAGTTTGCGCGCCGGCTACTTCTTTACTCAAAGTCACTGAAGATGTAGGAGAAAATATGAACAGCAATAAACTGATCGCATGCCGTGCGGGGGCGTAAAAGGGACATTACGCCAAGATGATGTCAATGACGATGTGCTTATTTAAATTGCTATCGTTCGCAAAAATGACCACTTCCTTCTATAGAAGGAAAATTTCATATAAAATTTTATTTAAAATAAAAAATAAAGTTTTTATTACTCACTTGTAACATGGAGGACTTGTTCGAGGCCAGTTCAAACGCTGTATGCGTCGCCGAATACTCGCGAATAAAGTATAAGTCAGAGTTTATTCCATCGACTCGTTAAGAAGAAGATTACTCACGTTCTTTCGTTTGTTATTTCGAGCATTGATTGAGATGATTTAATCTTGAAAACATAAACAGAAACAAAAAAATTAAATTCAACAACATATTTATACCTTTAATAATAATTTATACCTACATAAATTTTAAAAATCTTATTAATAGAATTAAATACAAGCTATATTTTTTTGTTTATAAAAATAAGTTCTTATTATGAAAAGTACATAATTTTTTCCGTCGAACTGCAGCACCAATGGAACTATATGTAACAAAATAGAAGGAAACAGTAATTATCGACATGGTTCTGACACAGTTAATCATATTCAGAATTATGTAAAGTTTACATTTGGCAAATTTTGATTTTATGGTAATTTATAAATACCTTCATAACATTAAAGTTTAGTCCTCTTTATTTCGTTAAAGGTTCACCTATTTGTTTTGAAAGATATCATTACCAAACTTAACTCATTTCGAATCGTTTATTAAATCGAAATGTTATTATTAATTTCGAATTAATTACAGCATTTTATACATAAATTTCTTCCTTATTTTTGGTTATTATTTATTGAGCGTGGCAAGCGGGATAGGATTTATTGGCAAGCGGGTTGGACTCGTAATCTAGAGGAAACAAGTAAATTTTTATCAAGCTTTTATTAGTTTGATAACACTTTCATTACACTGAACCGAAGGTTATTTGTCAATAAATATTTAAGAAAAAAGAAAAAAATCACAACTAAAAGATAAATTATATGGTAAGTACTGCGTTTTTCTTTATATTCAGGCTCAAGTTCGTTTTAGGTCATTATATTCAGGTAATTTTCCTGTAGACGCAAGTGTGGATCTGAAAAGACATTTATTATAGTAAAAATTATTTTAAAAATTTACTCAAATAAGCATAGTAAGTAATGAATTAAAAATTACTTTCGTGATATTCGTGATCAGAGAGGAAAGTAACTTTAACATTATTATAACGATGTAGAATTCACAATAAAATAAAAGATTCAATTATTCACACATCTAAATTAATGCTTGCTATTAAATATAAAATATTTTAAATTCCCATCCACACCTACACCAACATTTAAAATTCTTAGATTAATTTTTTTCGAGGTAGTGGGATGTTTTACTTACAGCACGATAGATTGGCGGTGTCCATGTTTCGATCTGAGGCTTTGATATTGTATAGTCAGACCGCTGACTCTTCTAAAAGTATACAAACATCAATGAATTTAAACGAAAAATAAAAAAATTATAGTCTAATAAATAAAGGTAGATTGTCTTGAGATATCATTATTTCTACTTATTGACGTATAATATATCATTAATTATCATATGTCACAAATATAATACGTTAGTTAATGAACAAGTTGTAATAAATTACGTAATTAGCGTTAACTTACGTTTCTGGACATATTCTCTTCGTCAAAATCTTTTCGTAACTTATTGTACAGGTAGTGGCAATATCGAACCTGAAAAGATAAATAACGAAATATTCCTAATGAAAAATAATGCCTAGATGAGTTTTACACTTATCACCTGAGTGTGATAGTAATGTGAAATTTTTTTGACACAATTTACAAAACGAGTATGAAGTGAAAGATTGGCGAAGTTAGTTTTGTATTAACGCAGTACGTTTATAAATATTATTTTATCTATATTGTAAATTCCCAATTAAAATATAAAATGGAGAAATATAACTGGATGGACCAACGACAAAGTGTTGAGTTTAGTAAAATGAAGAGAAAACAAATATTTTAAGAAAACAGAAGGGGAAAATGGAAGAAATTAGACACAACATTTTTTAATCGTGATAGTGAAAGGCCATGACCATGAGTAATACAGAAGTGAAAGGGTTGCCAGAGAAGAGGGGAACTCTTAATAATGATGATGACCTGCATTAGCTATTCGCAATCCGTCTGTATCTATCTAATCTATGGTCAAAATATAATCCTGTAATTATTTAAAAGGCTTCAGAGATCTATAATATGTGTAATGGGATGCTGGTGTGAGAGTGTATGTATGTCAATTGAACACTTACCCTAACTCGCGATTTCCGTAGGTCTTTCGCTGGTGCTGGATTTTTACTCTCCATACGCTGGTAATGGGTATGTGTAAGACACTGTCAATGACAACAATTGTTATTAATTATTATTTATATCGAACATATAAAATTAATTCTTATTTGAAATAACTACAATGGTTAGTTAGCCTATTAATAAAAATCGTGGTCAAAATACTCGCATTATAAATGAACTAGTTAGCAATTTGAATAGAACCAACATTGACACTAAAATCATACAATTTAATCTTAAAATGGCTTAAGAATATTATTTTATGTAATCTCCGTATTGTATGAATAATAGTAGGTATTATTCTTCCTGACCAAGGGATACATCTCTGGTTTTACCTTTCTGAAATAGATAAAATATGGCTTAGATTATACTCTGGACTTCAAGCTACCGAACTATTACAACTGGATCCAAATCAGTTTAGTAGTTTTTGCGTAATGCAAGAACAGAACGATAGATAAAAAAATATTAAAAAATGTTGGGTAGAGTTTCGTTCCAGAATCCTGTCACAACTAATTTTTTTTTGGAATATATTCTATGTGCAGTCTGGGCATTTTTACAGTTTAATAATAGTATAGATAAATTAAAACAATAATGTTACCTTTTCGTAATGTTGTTGGTAATTCTGTTTGAAATTTTCGGCGGTTGCTTCCACTTTCGTTTCCATTTTACAATAAATGATCACAACAAACAAACAATTATTAAATAAAATGCAACTGAAATAGGATAAATAGCAGTAAAGGTAACAAAATTAAATTAAAATTAAATAAACGCAAATAAGGTACGTTTCGACCACTTACTAGCACAATACTGGCGAGGTAAATATATAGACCCCTCTACACCCGCCTCGCGCCGCAAGCGACTCCTTTCACCGCAGCCCCCCGCACCCCGACACTGCCTTACCTTGTCTTGGATTGTGGTATTTTTGACAATGAATGTTAACTTTTTTTTCACAATATTGTCTAATTAGCGTTTTATTACAAACACAATATAAAAAAATATGATAGTGTTTATTTTCAATTTCTTTCATATCTAACAAATAAAATGAACTACTTTCATTTCTTATTATATTGTTCTTATTTCACTTCAAAGACTCTTTTCTTTTCAAATAAGCAAATGTTAAATTTGTTCCTATAAAATAATATGTTCCTATTGCCATTTAAACACATTAGGGCTCCGTTCTGCTATTGTGAACTAGCTCAAAGACTCTTCTGTCAATATTTTCCAATTATACTTATGTTAATTACAATAATAAAACAAAATTTTAATATAGTTTTAAATGTAGGTATGTGTTATTTAATACATACGTAACGTAACACTTTTTTCCAGAAGAGGTAGGTGAGACTACATCGTATTATTTTATCAATTTATTGAAAATTGATTGTCCTTAGCTTGGATGTTCGACGCTGCCTATAATCCATCATATTTTTAATGTATCCCTTAGTACTTCCACTTTTCCCAGCTATTGGCGTAAAGCTGCAGTTATCCCTATTCCTAAAGTCAGTAACCCTTCCGCTCCTTCACAGTATCGACCTATCTCCATTTTGCCTTTCCTCTCCAAAGTCCTGGAACGCCTTGTTCGTCATCAGCTTAGTGTGTTTGTGAACTGTATGGATATAGTAAAACACCGTTTCGTTAGGATGCCGATTTATTACTGACGTAAGTAGGTACTTGGACGCGGCGGCACAGCGCGCGCGCAATGAAGGTAGGTATAAACATAGGTAGGTAGATACAAACACATCATTCCTCCAACGTTAATTTTGGAACCTGGTAACAAAACAGTAAAGATTATAGTATGATAAATTATGACTAACAAAAGTGTAACAGAATTAATAATCAGTAATATTTTTTATAATCGACTACTTTTCTAGGGCGCAATGTAGGGGCAACCACTGGAGGTGTTCTTTGAGAGACGGTACGGTCGAGGTTTGTCTCAGTAGATGTAGGCAAATCAGAACGAGGAATATTAGGTATTAACACCGGGTCAGTGCCTACAGAAACTTCCGTGTCCTCACTCTCACAATCTTGCCACTCTTCCCTAACCTTCTCGTTAGCGCCACGATCTCTCACCCGAGACGTAACATTTCCCTCTCGCTTATCAGGGGAAAGAGAAGGAGATGCCACCCCTGCGGACGGTAAGAATGAGTCTTCCGACAAGTTACTGTTATAGTACTGATTTTTACATTTTATCAACTGATCTATGTGTCTAATACATTCAACATCCTTTTTACACATGTGTAATTTATACATTCTTTTACCTATTATTTCGATAACCTTTCCTAACTGCCAACTTTCCTTCCTAGCGGCGTACCACCGTACCCAAACAAAATCTCCGATTTGGAAATGTCTATGATGTTCCAGATTATCGTTTGGCTTAGTTTTAACAGTATTGTATGGTGAAATTAGATCTAACCTAGAACGTAATTTTCTCCCAAACATTAACATTGCCGTAGATTCGCCTGTGGCACAGTGCACCGTATTGCGAAATTCAAATAAACAACCAAGTAGTTTTTCATGGACAATTTCTTGTGACAAATTTTCTTTAAGAATACATTTTAAAATTTTTTTACATGTCCTTACTGAATTTTCTGCTTGACCATTACTGATAGGATGGTAAATTGGCGATGTCATGTACTTAATGCCATTACTGGAACAAAACTCGAGGAATTCGGCCGAATTTATCTTTACGTCGTTATCTGACACTATTGAATTAGGTATACCAAAAACTGAAAAAAGATGTTTTAATTTATTTATTAAAGCGCGTGTTGTAGTGCCCTGTCGCATTTGTAAACACTCTAGCCATTTGCTATAAGCATCTACTACAATTAAATATACCTGTTGGCCTAAGGACATATAGTCGATATGCACCCGCTGCCAGGGCCCGGCGGGGCGCGGCCAGGGCGCGGGGGTGGCGCGCGGCGGCATGGGCCGCACTCCCGCGCAGGTGTCGCACGCTCCCACCCACCGTTCGATCTCGCCGTCGATGCCCGGCCACCAAAACCTACTGCGTGCATTGGATTTCATTTTAACTATTCCTATGTGCGAGCCGTGTAAGTCATTCATTAGACGTTTCCTTAATGATAGAGGAATAACAACCTTATGACTTCGCAACAGACATCCTTTTTCATGTTGTAAATCTGTCTTACAGCGAAAATATGGTAAAATCGATGTACATTTTATCACCCGGGGCCAACCTTGGTTCATGTACTTAATAACGGTCTGCAATTTCTCATCTCTTTCGGTTGCCATTTGAATGTCTTTAAGCAATAAGGCTGGCGAATTAGTATCTAGAAACTTCAATGAACAATAACTGTCATATTCATAGTCGCTTTTACAAGTCGTAGCGTCTAAGGGAGAACGAGAAAAATAATCGGCAACTACATTGTTCTCGCCCGTAATGTATTGCGGTAAAAAGTTGTAGGCAGATAAAATAATTGCATACCGTTGCAATCTCAATGCGGTTGTTACCGAGATACCCGTTTGATTGTTAAATATCGAGACAAGGGGCCTATGGTCCGTTTTTAAAATAAATGGTTCATCGCGACCATATAGGTACTGATGGAACTTTTTTACTCCGAAAATAATAGCTGTGGCCTCCTTTTGGATCTGGCTATAATTTCGCTCACTAGCCGTGAGCGACCGTAATCCGTAAGCTAGCGGGCGTTCGCGACCATCCGCGCAGCTCTGTGCTAGCAAGCAACCAAGGCCAGCAGGGCCGGCATCCACGGACAGCACCAGCTGCGCGCTGGGCTCGAAGTGCGCCAGCACGCGCTCCGAGGCCAGCTCGCGCTTCACGCGCCGCATCGCGCGCGCCTGCCGCTCGCCCCACTGCCACTTGACGTCGGCGCGTAACAACTCATGCAACGGACTCATTATAGTGGAAGCATTGGGAATAAAACTTCTATAGTAGTTTACGACGCCGAGGAAACGTTTTACCTCTGTGACATTAGTCGGCTCCGGTGAATTTAATATAGCTTTTACTTTGTCGGGGCAAGTCTGTAGACCGTTTTTACTTATAACGTACCCAAGGTAGGTTACGCTATCTTTAAAAAATTCACATTTTTCACGTTGTAAACGTAGGCCAGCGTCCATTAACCTACGTAAAACTTCATTTAACCTTTTTAAATGTAAGCTTTTGTTTGGAGCCGTGATGCAAATATCGTCTAACCAGCAGCTTACCCCATCAATTCCTGACAATAAGGTTCCATTGATTTTTGGAAAATAGCCGGAGCGTTTGCCAGACCGTATACCAGTCTGGTATATTTGAAAAGGCCCTTATGAGTATTGATGGTGGTCAGCTCCTGAGACGCGTCACTTAAAATAAATTGATTGTAGGCATTTTTAAGGTCGATTTTACTGTAATGTTCGCCACCTCCCAATCTAGCAAACACCTCCTCAATTCGAGGTAAGGGATATTTATCAATAACAAGATCCTTGTTCAAAGTGACGGAGTAATCGCCCGCAATCCTAACCTTCCCATTTTCCTTCAAGACTGGCACTATAGGGGTTGCGTAATTGGAGTTGTTAACTGGTACTAATATACCAGATTTCACTAATCTATCTAACTCGGCTTCAACACGCTCCTTTAAAGCAAATGGTAACGTCCTAGGTTTGAAAAATTTAGGAATGGCGTTCTCTTTAAGCTTTAATTCGACTTTAAACTCATTGAACGAACCTAATTCATCGTGCCATAATTCCGAATATTGTTCCAGCAATTTACAAATATCGTTATCAGTCGAAATATTATTTAACCTAGTAGAAAATGCCAACTGAAATGCGGACATAAAATCTCGGCCCAACAATGGCGGGCCACCACTTTTAATAACATATATTCTAATTTGTTTTGTTTGATTGTTGTAAGTCAATTCACATTCGAAAAACCCCAAGGGCGAAATTTTATGTCCATCATAAAGACACATTTTAACTTTACACTTCTGAAGGCTGTAACATGTAAACAATTGTTTGTACAATTCTTCAGAAATAACAGTTGAACTTGAACCAGAATCCAACTCCATGCTAAGATATCGTTTACCTAAGCTTACATCTAATTTAATAGGGTTAGTACCAACATACCTCAAATTGAAGGTATGACATTCTTCACAATCCGATTCCTCGGACTCGATTTCTGAATGACCGCGTCCGGAAATATTATTAACGCGCGCCGTTTTCCACTCCCTACATACTTTCTTGAGATGGCCTTTTCTTCCACACTTTTTGCACTTGTAGTCTTTGTAACGGCAAGTAGATTTATCATGATTTTTTAAACCACATACCGTACACGCTGAACTTTGCGAATATTCTCCTCGCTGCGGGTACCGCGCCGGTGACCGAGAGCCGCGCGGGCCGCCGCCGCTCGCTGCGCCCGCGCCTCGCCTGGTATCTCCTCCGAACGAGGCTCGAAATACAGGCTCCTCCTTCACCACCAACGCCTTGGCCTCCCTCGCACTCGCAGCCTGCTCCGCAATCTCCAGTGCCCGTGCAAATGTCAATGTCGATGGGTTTTGTTCGAATAACTTATCTCGTTCGGGGCCAGAGCCCAGGCCAAGGACAAAACGATCCCGTAGGTTCGTTTCGAGTGCGGTGCCAAAGTCACAGTAACTCGCTAGACCTCTTAGTCGCGCCGCCCAGTCTCCTAAGTTTTCGCCAAGACTTCTTGTAGCCTCAAAGAACTTTGCCTTATCCGCAAACGAACATTGTTTGGGTTTAAAATGCACGTCGAGTAATCCAATCAGCTCCAGATATTTAAGTTCATCGATGTTTTTCGGATATGCGAGATTACGCACTAGTCGATATGACTCATCCGATAGGTGCGTGATGAGTACGGCGCTCTTATGATCTTCATTCACCGCATTCGCTTTCAAAAACCGCACCAGTCGGCTTTTAAAAATCGACCACTCTCCGGTTTTGTGGTCGAAAGTAGTTAAATTTCCGATATAAGACATTTTTAATCGTAAAAATTATAACACGCGGGTAAGTCACAATCGTCGTTTGCCAATGAACTGTATGGATATAGTAAAACACCGTTTCGTTAGGATGCCGATTTATTACTGACGTAAGTAGGTACTTGGACGCGGCGGCACAGCGCGCGCGCAATGAAGGGAGGTATAAACATAGGTAGGTAGATACAAACACATCAGTTTGTCAACTCCGAAAACCTCCTCAGTCCTTTCCAGTCTGGTTTCCGCCCTGGCCATAGCACAGCTACTGCTCTTACCAAGGTGTCTGATGATGTACGCCTTGCAATGTCCAATCAGCAACTCACTGTTATTGCATTGCTAGACTTCAGTAATGCATTCAATACTGTGGATCACGACATCCTCCTCGCAATGTTACGGTCGCTGCATCTGGCGGACACTGTTATTGAATGGCTTAGCAGCTATCTGCTTGGACGCCAGCAGTGTATTCGTGCTGATGACAGAGTCTCAAGCTATGCTAACATCTGTGCGGGTGTTCCCCAGGGCGGTGTACTATCTCCTCTTCTTTTTTCCATATTCATTAACTTCCTTACTCCCCTCCTCTCTTGTTCTTACCATCTGTATGCTGACGACATCCAAATTTACACCCACGCTCCTGCCAATGAGCTGGACACCGCAATAGCAGCGCTTAATGGGAATCTAAAAACTATCCTTGAGTGGAGTCTGGCTCATGGACTGGCGGTTAACCCTGACAAGTCGTAGGTTATTATAATTGGTGGGTCTAAGCAGGTGGGTCGACCTATTTATGGTAGCCTTCCACCCGTTATTTTCAATGGCGTAGTGCTCCCCTATAGTAGCGTGGTCAAGAATTTGGGGGTTTTCTTCGACACTGTCTTGGTCCCATCACGTTGCTCAACTAAGCAGACGAATTTTTGCCGCAGTTTCTGCCCTAAAAAGGTGGAAAAATTTGCTTCCTATCAGAACCAAGATTGAGCTTGCGCAAGCCCTCCTCCACCCTATACTTGACTACGCGGACGTTTGCTTCCTTGACCTCAATGAGGATCTCCTTGACAAACTTGAGCGTCTACAGAACATCGGTATTCGGTTTATATATGGGCTGCGCAAGTTCGACCACGTCTCTGATTTTCGTAAGAAGCTGCGGTGGCTTCCGATTAGGCGGCGGCGGGATGAGCATGTGTTGGTACTGCTGTATTAAATTATGTTCGATCCCCGTTCTCCCAAATACCTTAGAGGGCTTCAGATTCCAGAGTGTTGACCTAGCCCGGAATCTTCGATCAGCTCACGATAATACTCTGAGGCCACCGTTTACTCAATCTGGCTATTTTAAAGAGTCCTTCACTGTGAAAGCTACCGTCTTGTGGAATCAGTTACCCAAAGAGATTCGTCACTCCAAGTCACTCAACTCCTTTAAGGCAAAGTTGCGCACGCATCTACTCTCGGCTGGCATATGAATTTTGATGTCCTTAAATGGCAATTTTTTATTTTATTTAGTTTATGTAGGTGTATTGTCTATATATATTTTAGTTTTGTTATATGTGTATTTTCGCATGTAAGTGTATATTTCTACTTTTCATATCCATCCATCTTTATAAGTCCATGTTGTTGACTTGCCTGCGTAGATGTAGAAATGGTCCTGCAAGGTGGGTCTCACCAGCTCAATGGACATTACTGGTTTTGTAGTAGATTCAGTCTCTCTAGTAACGTAAATAAAATAATAACTATACCTAACGAATGTTTTGTGTTGTTTTGTTACAGAGCGTGTTTAAATAATTATTTAAATAATTACAATTTTAATTATTTAAGTATGTTAGTTTGTTTCAAAAGCATCAATAGATGGCGGTCCTAAAATTTTTGGTAATTTCTTTTTAAATCTGTATGTTTGTGGCAGTGATTCGATGCAGGCATCTAGTACTAACCTTAAAAAAAAATGTTTATTAATATAAACATAACCTTTAAGGATTTAACGAAATATACAAAAAGTATTTATATAAGTAGGCACTTTGTTCCATTTTTTATAAAAACCTTTCATATTTGTATTACGTCCATTCCAACCGTACAAGCTCTAAAATGGTTGAAAACTATTGATAAATACAATATTATCCAATACAACGTACCCAGTGTTTATATCCGACTTATAAAATACATAGGTATAAGTACAAAACGTTTATTATGTATAACAAAATACTCAATGTTAAAATGTACAAACTAAATATTTACAGTGAAAACAGTTTTATGGTAATGTTAGATGTGGTAACTCGACGCAAAGTCCCTCGTTCCATAAACCAGCCCGCACCGCCATCGCGAACGAGGCCACCGCCGCAGCGCACCCAGAGAACGGCGAGCGCGTACACCTTAACCCGATCAAACACGTCTGCATAATAAAAAAACATATAAGTACATGATTCACCTGGTTCACAAAGAAATCAAATTACACATTCTATCACATTTACTTGCGCTATTGTAAAAAACATCAATCGGGTTGCTAGCACCGGGAATGTGATTAATAATAAAAGAATAGTTAGTTAATTATTATAACAGTATTTGATGATGTTATTGTAATAGCAGTTTGTTAATACTTACATAATAATTAAAGTATTCTTAATCTTCAACTCAAATTGGCAACTATGGGGGTGCCCTGGTCCAAGTAAAACAACCGAAAAGCATCTGGAAATTTGTATTGAAAATTTGAAATAATATTCAAATTACATCAATTAACTCATTTACAAAAAAATTTCACATATGTCTAAACTCAAAATCGATGCATTAATAGTGATCTCCATAGTCAACCAAAGGAGCACATCAGCAGGACAGCAACTGTCAAATCTACACCGCGCTAACGGAGTGTTTCATCTATGACGCTTAAATACAAGACCCAAGCAGCGTCCACGAGCGCACCTCGTCCATACGGGGTGTCACATACGATGAAACCTGGAAAGCCTCCCCGACTACAGGTACTCCCAGGGGGTGTTTAGCACGTATGCGCCTAGGTCCAAATTCGTAAAAATTGTAAGTAGGTACTATACTAAAACACTTTATAAACTTTTAAAGTGAAAACTGTATGGACATGTTAATCTAAATTGTTTTTTAAAAATTGAGGTACAAAAAACATAACAATGACTTAATCTTACATCTATAAAATATTAAACGTTCACCGTAAAGATATTTTTATCCACCGATAGACAATAATTTAAAAAAATAATAGAATAGGACTACGATAAGTTCGTATCGACTGACAGTAAAAATTATAAGGTGTGGATAAGGCAATAATCTATGGATGATCTGTCCTTGTCAGTCCTTCTTATAAACATTCAGTTATTTGGTCACTATTAGCTAGAACTTTTAGTTTGTCTAAATTATTAATCATGCTGAAAATTAGCTCCCTCACTTCCTTTTTAAATGTTTTGCCCAATAATTAATAATATTTTTCATAACTCTCGAAAACTAAAAATCCTACGGAAATCAAATTGTTTGTTATGACTTTTATGAATGACGTTTAAAAACCTTTGCATGAGTCAAAATTTTTTTTTTTTTTATTTTAAAATAAGCGATTCGGATTTAGCGTATTAAAACGCGCGCGCTTGGGCCTCCTTCGCTCGGTTTCGTACCTGCGCCGCGGAACCTTTGTCCAGCTGCGCTCGGCCTTTTCCGGGAACGGCGCGCGGACGGCCCGTGCCGCCCGCACCCCGCACCCCGCGCCTCGCGTCCGAAGACGGACACGTGCAGACGCCATTCCATGACTCCGGCCCGTGTAGAAAAGAGCTATTATCCGTTGCCCCTCGCTTTACCTACCTTTTACTGTAAATAGTGCTAAGTAAACTGTGATTGTACATTCTTTTCTCCAATAAACTGTTTTACCAAGTTTATAGTATTCTTATTCTATTAACCATTCATTACGGGGCATATAATATCACAAAATATGAACAAAACATTAAATTGTTATTCATAAAATAAAATAAAGAATTATTATCTTACCTTTGTGAAATATTTAACACACTCACCATTTTTTTCAATAACAGATTCCACATTGAACTCCATTATATTTTAGTACTAGCGGCCCGCCCCGGCTTCGCACGGGTAGTAAACCTTAACAAAATATATACCTGAACCTTCGTCATGAATCACGTTGTCTAAAACTGCACTATGTAGTCTGTGTGTGAATACCGCATGAAAATCCGTTCAGTAGTTCTTGAGTTTATCGCGTACAGACTGACAGTAAGACAGGGCGTGGGACTTCGTTTTATAATATGAAGTACATAATTATATTATACTTAAGTATGTACTGAGTAGTGTCCCGTTACAAAAGGACACCATATTACGATCACAAAAGTTCCAACCGTCTCCTCAACCAAATTAAAGGGAAGGGGGCGACCCGGCTCCTGACGGCCGTATTTCTTAACATTGACTCCCCTCCCGTACGTACCCCGTGCTGCCTAGATAGCCGAGCGGACTGAGCGGCGAACACACGACTTTTTTCTAGTATTCACATTTTTAAACTCGTGATATCTTTCGAATGGGATGTCTGAATTGAATAATTCAAAAAGTTATATAAAGGTATTGAAGCAGTCGTGAATATAAAGTAATTTATTTTGATAAGGATTAATACCAAGGTACAAATAAAGAGCGTTTTTAGCGGCGGCATTTCAATTAAATTTTGTAAATAAAAGAACACTTATTGTGACATAACTATAATAGTTAGACATATACTGTCGCGACACTTTTTGTAGATAATGATGTGTTCTGCAAAGTCGTAGTACATTATTTTGTTCTATCATCAATAGTTTTCGCAGCGCACGCGATGTAAGGAATTTTTTGGGTATTTTTTTACACCTTGAGTTACATTATTGGAGTTTTATTAATGATCCGTAATTTTTAAGAAAATATAATATAGCCTATATCACCCGCGGATAGTGTAGCTTCCCAACGGTGAAAGAATTTTTGAAATCGGTCCAGTAGTTTCGAAGCCTATTCAATACAAACAAACAAACAAACAAACAAAAAATCAAACATTTCCTCTTTATAATATTAGTATAGAAAGAGCAGAGCGGAGAACGTCATAGTAGCCACTATAATCACCGGGGCCGCGGCCGGACAGCTCGCCCACATACCGCGGATCCCCATGATTTCTACGGACTTGCCTATATCTTTTAAGAGGTTGCAGTTTCCTCTAAAAACATCATTTGCCCTCACAATAAATAAGTCCCAGGGTCAAACATTTTCGATGGTTGGCATCGACCTAAGAAAAGAATGCTTTTCTCATGGACAACTATATGTTGCCCTTTCTCGAGTGGGATATCCTGAAAATCAATATATTTTGTTGCCATCTACAAATACCACTGCCAACGTAGTTTACAGTGAAGCTTTAAGATAAAAACTGACAAATATAAAAGTAAAAAACGTAAATCTACCTTAATATTATATCTGTAAATAATGTAAAAGTAAACCTGTAAACTAATAAATTCAAGAATTCAATATCGGTAGCGTCCGCTGCGATTGCGCCGCGCGGCTACCTATCTTACAGACGTGCACGCCCCACTCCTGTATTTCAGTGCCCCCTCCACCCCGCCCGCCGCGATGCCCGGCGCGCTTTTCAGACTGCATCGCAAACAACGGCCACGTCGCTATGGCGGTTTTGTTTACTGTTTGAATTTTTTAATTCGTAATATCTTTTGAATGGAAAGTCCAAGTTAAATAATTTAAAAAACGGTAGTTAAATGGTCTTGACCATAAGATAATTTATTTGGATAAGGATTAATATAAACACATAAATAGCATGGTTTGAATTTGCTTAGCATTTTCATTAATGTTTAAAATGAAAAAAGTTGTTGTAGTGACATAACTACAATAGTTGGACATATGCTACCGCGGAGTTTTTTGTAGACATTATGATGTTCTTCAATATTGTTGTACATTATTTTGTTCTATCGCTAATAGTTTCGGCAGCGCATTCGACGAAAGACATTTTAAGACTCATTTTTCTACACCTTCGGTTACATTGTTCAAATTTTACCAAGGATCCCTAATTTTTTTCAAAATGAAATGTAGTCTATGTCAAATTGGAAGAATGTAGCATTCTATTAGTGAAAGAATTTTTTAAATCGGCCCAGTACTTTTTGAGCCTATTCATTACAAACATACAAACATACAAAAATAGGTACAAATCTTTCCTCTTTATAATATTAGTGTAGATAGTGTAGATATAAACAGCGAGTGAAGTTTTCAAGGCGACTACTACGCTTTGGTATGGGGACACGAATGATTAGTTGATAGTGTGACTGGAGGCGCCCGTGTCCAATTTAGCGTATTACCATAGTCTTCCAATAATGACGATGATTAACAAATGAAAGGTATTTAATTGTTGTTGTTGTTGATGGGGCGACAAGAGTGAATCACTTTTCTCGTAGGTATTGTTTACCTTTTCTTTTAGTTCGCATGAGCGACAAAGGTGACAAAAGCTGGAATTGAAGTAATTTATGGAATAAATTGTGTATGATATAAAAATATAGGGCTTATAAATAGAACATAATTAGATCGGTGATGCAAGACATGGTCAGCTGACGAAACACGTCCGTGAACTCCACGCCATGGAAATGAAAATGCTGCGGTGGATGTGCGGAGTTACGCAAATCAACCGCGTATGTAACGAGTACATTCGTCGCAGCTTTGGCGTGAGGGATATAGCAGATAAGATCGAGAAGCTGTGCTGGTTTGGTTACGTGTTGCGTAAGCGACTGCGATACGTGGGAAATAGGTGCCTGAACCTGCCGGTATCAGATAAACAGCCCAGTGGATGAACCAAACGCTATGGATTGACATCGCTGAGATGCTAAGTCGCATCGCTAAGACGATGATGATAACAAATAGGTACATACTTATTACTACACAAAAATTTATACGATTAATCAAAACCGACCGAATAGTCGAAACGCGCAAGCAACCCTACGCAGATGCTCGAGGCTCTTTAGCTTAGCTTCAATCAACTACGGATCACAAAGTAATTTCTTTGCACGTTTTTCCACTGAATCCAAAGCAGCCAGTTTATTTTAAATTAAGTATAAGTCACACAAAGGTTAAGGTTAACCGTAAAGGTTTTTACGGATCTTGAAACAATCATAATATCTACAGGTTGGCAACAGATCTAGGATGTGGCAGATTAGGTCATTACAATGGATCGACTGCCGTTTGACCTCCGTGAACCTGTTAACATGGGTACCTGACCAGATTAGATCATAGTTACACATTCAGTTTTCCTTCACCATAAGAGCATCGATTACTAATTAACTAATGCACATACATGGCCAGTGGGAGTCGAATCCGGTCCTTCTCGTTTAACCACTAGGCCACCGACGCTCCGATGAACACCAGAGCGATTATACATTATAGTTACCTATATGCGTTATAGTGGTTAATGTGCGAGGGTAGTGCTATCTCCAAACAAGTAGTCCGTCAATTTCCTTAATAGAAAAATACTGGAAAATCGAAATTAAAAAGATACATGTCAATAGACACGGTGATGAGTAATGCTGACAGTACCACACCCTGTTGAATTTCTCAATACCTTGGGTTGGCGTTTCAGTTTTGCTAAAGAATAATCTTGATGCACCGAGATTGTGCAATACCACCAGGAAACATGTTACAAAGCTGGGAAGAAATGTAATAAATAGCCTTGTTCATAACGGAGCAGCTAAAGTATAGAGTGTCTTGATTTCACGAATTTTACCTATACTAATAATTATACCCTTTCAAAGCGGCTGGAATCCTGCTGGGGGGAAAAATTTATCGTACATGTCATGTATAGAAAAAGCTAAGTACCGAAATGGAAAACTATAGTAGAGTGGAATTTAATATTTCTTACTGCAACTTATTCCGAAGTCCACCTGGACGATACGAAATTCGTGAGCGGTACTTACCTATACGTTTCGCAATATCAAGTGGGACAAATCTTTAAATAAAGAAATTGTCTCTTTTAGAATTATAATCTGCTAGCTGGCCCGCCCCCACTTCGTTTACGTGTAAAATAAATTATAAAAATATGTGAAATTATTACTACTATAAATACCGCAAATATTTTCAAGCATTTTCGTAATTTATTTCATTAGTCACTTTTAACTGCTCTATAAATTATTTAACGGGCTTACATTAATTTACCAACTGCTGCTTAATAATCTTCCTTTAGTGATTAAATAATGTAATGACAATTCGTTAACGGACTCGGATCACTTGCGGTGGTCCCATATATAGTTGTGCTTCTTGAAGTGGCTTCAATAGATTGCCATCGTTGTTTGCACATTTACTATCCTACTTCTACCAACCACCATCCAACCAACAAAAATGTTTGCTGTTAACGTTTCCGAGAACGGCCATTTGTTGCCCTACATTTTCAAACGGGGTTGTGAAGATGCGGAAAAGCGCATCAATAAATACGAGAGTAGCTGCACAAAGGTGAGTAAAACATGATTATTCATTTTTACTCTTATTTTACACAAAAACCTACAAAAGCCTGTAACTTAATTTGCAGTTCCCTACTAGTCCAATAATTGGATGCACATAATAAAATATTAAGAACAATAATACTCGTGTGTAAATATGTGGAAGCACACTAGTTATTTGAATTTGAATTTAAAGATTTTATTTATTACGTAAACTTTTCATAGTCTTTTTTTTAACATAAATGTATATAATAGTTTTATAGCATTTAAGTATTATTCTGTGTGTTTTCAGGTGTCACTATGGCTAGAGCGTCATTGTTGTTGTGTTTCCGATCCACCGCCATATCCGGACAGCGAATCCTTGGCCATATCACCAAACCAAGTCTACGATCCAGATGTCCCAGTAGTGTCCGCATTATCCCATATACCTGTTCCTTATACTAATCCAATCGATAATCCAAAAATTCCTGTAGTCTCAGCCCAGCACTATTCCCGTCCATTCAAAGTTCGAAAATGTCCGGATAAGGCTGCATATGGTCCATATTATAGTGAACCCATTACGACGGTGGATCAGGTTCGCCCACCTATGATAACGCACTTCGTGACACCGGCGCCGTTCAAGGTGTCACCAGTGCACGTTAGGTGGGTTAACGAAAGTGGTATCGTCAGAAGGATTATCAGGTGATTTTAGGTGAGTTATCGATTATTTTAAATTATTTTAAGATCTTTTAAAAATGTAAGGTTTTAAAGATTCTTATGATAACATAAAATAATACATAGGTACGTTGTCATCCGTATCCAATCCATATATTCTACTGTCCCACTTATCATATTTTGTTACAACTGTGATTAAGTACACTAATAGTGTAATACTTTTCTATACCCGGGCATGCAATTGCAATGACGTTTTCTTTAAAAGAAATTTATAGTTTGTTTAATACTTTCAGTGATTATTTCCAGTTCCCGAAGTTACAAAAATTTTAAATTAAGTTGTATTGTATTGTATTTAAGTTTTGAATAATATAATGTCATTTATATAATAATATGTTTCTTTTGTTACAGAGTAGAAGGCTTCGGGAGGTATTTTATAATTAAGTTTAAATGTAATGTATATTTTTAAATAATGTAAATTAAATTGTATCGTAAATAATGTATATTTTAGGTAGTTTTGTTAAATATAATATTTTGTTTTACGTGTACAAATTGTGTCATTTTATTATTCAATATTTCTTTGACTGAACTTCTTAGATGTAGGTCACTTTAGGAGACTGTCTTAATTCTACAGTTATATTTTGGGGCAAAAGAGCGTAAATCTTTCTTAAGTGCATTCGGCACAGCAATAATAAATTAAATATAAAAAAAATTGTTTTTGTTTAATGGACAGGACAACAAACCTTAAACTTTTTGAATATTGCCGAATATACATTATATTGTTGCCTTTTTGTCCTGATAAACATTTCTCTAACACCTCGCAATTGGATTTAGTTACATAAACTAAATCTATTAATGATATTGCTTCCCTGTTTCTAGAATCGAATCAGGCCATTGACATTTTTTTCAGCCTCGGAGGATTACTTCAAATAACACTGTCATCAAGCGACTCCAAAGCAGTAGCTGTGACGAAGTCTGCAGAGTCTAGCTTTTCACATTCTAAATGTATTTCTTCTAGTTTTGATGCATATGAATTATTTTTTACTTTCCTCTACAACGTTTCCTACTATATGGCGTGGTTTCCTACTATGGGCCATGTATCCGGCAGAGAAGATTAGCACCAACCCTTTATACTCGTGGGTGTCGGACAAGGTGACTAATGTTATTCGAGGCAAAATATCTGGTCTCCGTAGGCTGGAAAATGGACTGCAGCGTTTTCCATTGTTATATTTATAACACTGCGATCTCCAACCCGCCTGCTAAGCGTGAAGATTATGGTAATAACATACCCTTCCGTGGGAGGGGCCCTAAGTCCTGCAGTGGACAACCCAATTTTTTAAATCATTTCAGACCCCCATTATAGATCTTCCCTTTTGTCTAAAATCTAAATTTTCAGCTTTTGTGTTCTCTAATTCCCTTATAAGTTTGCGTGCCGACTACTGCTCTACTCAAAGTCACTGATGTTGTAAGAGTAAAGATGAATAGAACTAAACTGATCGCATGCCGCGCGAGGGCGCAACCGCAAGATGTTCTCGACGATGATGACGACGATGACGACTTCCTAAATAGGCTTGTGTTGAAATTGAATATAAAATTAAAAATAAAGGTCTTAATATTCACGATCTTTCGTTCGTAATCGAGCATTGATTGAGGTGATTGAATCTTGAAAAAGTAAACGGAAACATAAATTGGATATAACTTGTATCGATCTGATTAATTACACTTCTGTTGTTACAAAAAAGCGTTACATTTGGAATTATGGTGGTACGTCAGGTGTTCGCCAAGATGAATTTTATTGCGACGACAGGTTCGTCAATATGATTGACTATATATTTAAACATGGGAAGGCAAGAGCTAGGAAAAAGCAAGCAAAAGTCCAGTATAGCTTTTGGAAGGTGAGTTCACGTAGATAGATAGTTCATTTGTTGTATTTGAGTATAATAATTTTCGATCTATGACATATTATTCATCATCACATATTCCTAAAGTCAGTAACCCTTCCGCTCCTTCACAGTATCGACCTATCTCCATTTTGCCTTTCCTCTCCAAAGTCCTGGAACGCCTTGTTCGTCATCAGCTTAGTGTGTTTGTCAACTCCGAAAACCTCCTCAGTCCTTTCCAGTCTGGTTTCCGCCCTGGCCATAGCACAGCTACTGCTCTTACCAAGGTGTCTGATGATGTACGCCTTGCAATGTCCAATCAGCAACTCACTGTTATTGCATTGCTAGACTTCAGTAATGCATTCAATACTGTGGATCACGACATCCTCCTCGCAATGTTACGGTCGCTGCATCTGGCGGACACTGTTATTGAATGGCTTAGCAGCTATCTGCTTGGACGCCAGCAGTGTATTCGTGCTGATGACAGAGTCTCAAGCTATGCTTACATCTGTGCGGGTGTTCCCCAGGGCGGTGTACTATTTCCTCTTCTTTTTTCCATATTCATTAACTTCCTTACTCCCCTCCTCTCTTGTTCTTACCATCTGTATGCTGACGACATCCAAATTTACACCCACGCTCCTGCCAATGAGCTGGACACCGCAATAGCAGCGCTAAATGGGAATCTAAAAACTATCCTTGAGTGGAGTCTGGCTTATGGACTGGCGGTTAACCCTGACAAGTCGCAGGTTATTATAATTGGTGGGTCTAAGCAGGTGGGTCGACCTATTTATGGTAGCCTTCTGCCCGTTATTTTTAATGGCGTAGTGCTCCCCTAT
Organism: Blastobasis lacticolella; assembly: GCA_905147135.1. Taxonomy (NCBI): domain Eukaryota; kingdom Metazoa; phylum Arthropoda; class Insecta; order Lepidoptera; family Blastobasidae; genus Blastobasis; species Blastobasis lacticolella. Next base: position 18,218,215 of record LR990045.1, read on the forward strand.
AGTAGCGTGGTCAAGAATTTGGGGGTTTTCTTCGACACTGTCTTGGTCCCATCACGTTGCTCAACTAAGCAGACGAATTTTTGCCGCAGTTTCTGCCCTAAAAAGGTGGAAAAATTTGCTTCCTATCAGAACCAAGATTGAGCTTGCGCAAGCCCTCCTCCACCCTATACTTGACTACGCGGACGTTTGCTTCCTTGACCTCAATGAGGATCTCCTTGACAAACTCGAGCGTCTACAGAACATCGGTATTCGGTTTATATATGGGCTGCGCAAGTTCGACCACGTCTCTGATTTTCGTAAGAAGCTGCGGTGGCTTCCGATTAGGCTGCGGCGGGATGAGCATGTGTTGGTACTGTTGTATTAAATTATGTTCGATCCCCGTTCTCCCAAATACCTTAGAGGGCTTCAGATTCCAGAGTGTTGACCTAGCCCGGAATCTTCGATCAGCTCACGATAATACTCTGAGGCCACCGTTTACTCAATCTGGCTATTTTAAAGAGTCCTTCACTGTGAAAGCTACCGTCTTGTGGAATCAGTTACCCAAAGAGATTCGTCACTCCAAGTCACTCAACTCCTTTAAGGCAAAGTTGCGCACGCATCTACTCTCGGCTGGCATATGAATTTTGATGTCCTTAATTGGCAATTTTTTATTTTATTTAGTTTATGTAGGTGTATTGTCTATATATATTTTAGTTTTGTTATATGTGTATTTTCGCATGTAAGTGTATATTTCTACTTTTCATATCCATCCATCTTTATAAGTCCATGTTGTTGACTTGCCTGTGTATCAAGCGGTTCTTTACACAAAGGTTGCCTGGTAGAGATCGCTTACAGCGATAAGGCCGACTTTGCCCACAACTAGCTATGGTTTTATGTCGGAACTTTTTAATGTAATTATTCTTGTGTGAGCAATAAATAATTTATCTATCTATCTATCTATCTAAAGTTAAATGGACTGTCGTTGACGGCCTATGTACAACCCATTTTATATTGGACTTACACACGACGGTGAGACCGCTTAATATTATGCGTGAGGAGCATAGACCACGCTATGTTTCATGACATGTAATGAGTGACTAGATCGACCGTAGGACCACATCTGCTGGCCGTTGCTCAGGATAGCTTTAGGCACGCTGGACCATCTCAACACTCCCCAAAAATGTCAAATAATAGATGAATACTAGATATGTTAAAATTTTTGAGTAATACGTTTTTTGTTATCACCTACATCTATCTCATTATCAACATAATAATTGTTTTAAAGATCTTGAGGTACACAGGGTTAACAATAGTTAAATCCCACACATATTTATAACAGAGTGTAGCAATTTGCCACCTTACTGGCAAACGAGCAAGCAGTTCACATATTTTAAAGAATAATATATATTGCTATTGATATAAAAATAGATTGATTGAAATAGTGATATTTTTTAAAGAATAAAATTATTTTTTCATTAAAAAAATATTTTGTAAAATACTACCCTAGAATGAAGATGAAGCAACAGTATCATAGTACGAAGTATATTATAAAACTGCAATAAAAAAAAAACATTTGTTTTTGACAGGCTTATGAGCATTTTTCATTTGAATTTTTGGCCTGTAATCTTAACTAGACTCTAATTATTTTAACGACAGAATTTTGACCACATCATTTTATCTGCTGTGCTAATGTTATAGGTCGCCTTTCAGATGCCACTGATGGACTTCACACTGCTGCACTTGGACATGACAATGGCCTGGCCAGCCACGTTCTCAAAACGCGCCTGCATTTGGGTCGAGAACATTCTGTGGTCCGTTGATGCCACGGTGCAGTACAAAATGATCACGTATTTATTTTCTGCGTAGATGTAGAAATGGTCCTGCAAGGTGGGTCTCACCAGCTCAATGGACATTACTGGTTTTGTAGTAGGAGATTCAGTCTCTGTTGTAACGTAAATAAAATAATAACCATACCTAACGGATGTTTTGTGTTGTTTTGTTACAGAGCGTGTTTAAATAATTATTTAAATAATTACAATTTTAATTATTTAAGTATGTTAGTTTGTTTCAAAAGCATCAATAGATGGCGGTCCTAAAATTTTTGGTAATTTCTTTTTAAATCTGTATGTTTGTGGCAGTGATTCGATGCAGGCATCTAGTACTAACCTTAAAAATAAAATGTTTATTAATATAAACATAACCTTTAAGGATTTAACGAAATATACAAAAAGTATTTATATAAGTAGGCACTTTGTTCCATTTTAATAAAAACCTTTCATATTTGTATTACGTCCATTCCAACCGTACAAGCTCTAAAATGGTTGAAAACTATTGATAAATACAATATTATCCAATACAACGTACCCAGTGTTTATATCCGACTTATAAAATACATAGGTATAAGTACAAAACGTTTATTATGTATAACAAAATACTCAATGTTAAAATGTACAAACTAAATATTTACAGTGAAAACAGTTTTATGGTAATGTTAGATGTGGTAACTCGACGCAAAGTCCCTCGTTCCATAAACCAGCCCGCACCGCCATCGCGAACGAGGCCACCGCCGCAGCGCACCCAGAGAACGGCGAGCGCGTACACCTTAACCCGATCAAACACGTCTGCATAATAAAAAACATATAAGTACATGATTCACCTGGTTCACAAAGAAATCAAATTACACATTCTATCACATTTACTTGCGCTATTGTAAAAAACATCAATCGGGTTGCTAGCACCGGGGATGTGATTAATAATAAAAGAATAGTTAGTTAATTATTATAACAGTATTTGATGATGTTATTGTAATAGCAGTTTGTTAATACTTACATAATAATTAAAGTATTCTTAATCTTCAACTCAAATTGGCAACTATGGGGGTGCCCTGGTCCAAGTAAAACAACCGAAAAGCATCTGGAAATTTGTATTGAAAATTTGAAATAATATTCAAATTACATCAATTAACTCATTTACAAAAAAATTTCACATATGTCTAAACTCAAAATCGATGCATTAATAGTGATCTCCATAGTCAACCAAAGGAGCACATCAGCAGGACAGCAACTGTCAAATCTACACCGCGCTAACGGAGTGTTTCATCTATGACGCTTAAATACAAGACCCAAGCAGCGTCCACGAGCGCACCTCGTCCATACGGGGTGTCACATACGATGAAACCTGGAAAGCCTCCCCGACTACAGGTACTCCCAGGGGGTGTTTAGCACGTATGCGCCTAGGTCCAAATCCGGCTAGCCGGCTGGTACCCATGAGAGTTCACCTCCTCCCTCCCAACCGCTACCGGAGTGTGTCCATTTCCTTTGCATTGGGCGCAAAAAAAAAATGCAATGGCTAATTTAAAGCTAAAATACTTTTGTGAGTTTCGTGTCAGAGATTAAAACATTAGTTTAGTGTTAAATTATATTTCATAAAATAAATAACATACACACAGATATCGCAATCAATATGGATTGTTATGAGGATGTATTCATCGATAGAAAATGATTTAGACAATTATCTACGCACCTTCAGCTCTGACTTAACACGTTGCTCTTCGCTTATTCGTGCACTGTTTGGTGTCAACTCGACAGCACCATATGAGGCTATTTTACTTCTGAGTTTTTGATTGGGTTGGTAAAAGCTCAATTTGCTCTGGCAAACAACCCTTTCTTCATACTGCAATAAAATAAACAGACCAAAATTATAGCATTGCAAAATAATTATCAAATTGGAATTTTGGTTGAGCTGCCTCCGGCGAGACTAACAAAAATTGTAAGTAGGTAAACACTACAAAGTACAAAAACACTTTATAAACTTTTAAAGTGAAAACTATATGGATATGGTAATCTAAATTGTTTTTTAAAAATTGAGGTACAAAAACATAACAATGACTTAATCTTACATCTATAAAATATTAAACGTTCACCGTGAAGATATTTTTATCCACCGATAGACAATCATTTAAAAAAATAATAGAAAAGGACTACGATTAGTTCGTATCGACTGACAGTAAAAATTATAAGGTGTGGATATGGCAATAATCGATGGATGATCTGTCCTTGTCAGTCCTTCTTATAAACATTCAGTTATTTGGTCACTATTAGCTAGAACTTTTAGTTTGTCTAAATTATTAATCATGCTGAAAATTAGCTCCCTCACTTCCTTTTTAAATGTTTTGCCCAATAATTAATAATATTTTTCATAACTCTCGAAAACTAAAAATCCTACGGAAATCAAATTGTTTGTTAAGACTCTTATGAATGACGTTTAAAAACCTTTGCATAAGCCAAATATTTTTTTTTAAATAAGCGATTCGGATTTAGCGTATTGAAACGCGCGCGCTTGGGCCTCCTTCGCTCGGTTTCGTACCTGCGCCGCGGAACCTTTGTCCAGCTGCGCTCGGCCTTTTCCGGGAACGGCGCGCGGACGGCCCGTGCCGCCCGCACCCCGCACCCCGCGCCTCGCGTCCGAAGACGGACACGTGCAGACGCCATCACAGATTACTATAGATCAGATGGGAAACGTCCATAGAGACACGGACGTCGTAGAGAAAACCGCCAGCATCGGTTTTGACGTATAGTTTGACATACCAATTTTGACAAGTGCTAGTGCTGCGGTCATATCAACATAACAATCTATCGATTGCGATTTGGCTAGGGATGCCACATCGATTACATTTTCTCGATTTTCATATTGTACTTTTTTATTACTGATTTCTAATTCTTATATTAAAGAAAACACAAAAGGCACATAATTAACATACATATAATTTGTCTAGAAATTAATTACAAAGTAATAGTAAAGCGCCTCTCAATTTAAAATAATCACCGCAGGATCACAGAATGTTCTCAAGTTGTGTTCGACACCATCTACCTGAAAGTAAAAGACAATAATGAAGCTTTAATGTCATCGTAGTACCAATGTACCAGTGCAAACCTGTGTACACCTGTAGATGTCCATTATCAAGAGGATGTGTACTATCAAAAGCAAAAATAAATTGATGACTCGAACAAATTATAGTGCACTTCAAATATAAGTTTGGCCATATAGAAGTCTTGTTTAGCCTTTGCTTATATTTACCTAATAGAAATTCATGCTTTGGTGCAGGTATAATATGTAGGTAGGTACTTATATCCAAATAAGTATTGCTTATTACAAGGGCCAATTAATTTTTCTGAGAGAAATAATTTAAATGTCAATAAATATACAAAATTTTGGATGTGTTCTATCAAATGCAAAAATAAATTGATGACTCGAACAAATTATAGTGCACTTCAAATATAAGTTTAGCCATATAGAAGTTTTGTTTAGCCTTTGCTTATATTTACCTAATAAAAATTCATGTTTTGGTACAGGTATAAATGTAGGTAGGTACTTATATCCAAATAAGTCTCGCTTATTACAAGGGCCAATTAATTTTTCTGTAAGAAATATTTTAAATGTCAACACGGTCAATAAATATACAAAACTTTTAAGAAGTGTTGAAATGAACGAACACATGAAATAAATGCACTTAATACCAGTTAAGCTTGTTAGCCCAATATGAACAACCAATGGTGAATGCATAAAGCAAAATGCAATTTCATGCTTCACACATATAACCATACAAAATAAGTTTACAATAATATAGTATACTTTTCAATTAAAACAATTACCATAGTAGGCCTCTGGGTATTCGTGGTCATAATCTTGATTGATCATTCCTCAAAACACCTGGAAAATGGAAACAGGAATGTTAAGTATTTTAATATAACGGTCACAGTTAAAGGGAGCAGCAAGGAAAGGTTTTGTCTAGTAATTATATTAATGAATGCTTACAATGAAACATTCGGTATAATTTTAAGGTTATGTTCCGGGTTACCTATCGCATACCTTTGTTGACGAGTAGCCCGATATTTCGACACAGTTGCATGCATCATGGTCACGGGACGCGATAGGAAACCCGGAACGGAACATAACCTTAAAATGTGTAATAATAACCGCGATAGTTTAAAACATTAGATAAGGTATAATTTATGTAAAACGGCAATTTGTTTATATTCTCACTTTTGAACCACCAATGAAAAAATAGGGATGATGTAGAAGTCCTCCACTAATGTAGAAGTCCTATTGCTAATCCATGAAAAGTAAAGGTGAAAGGAAAAGGACAACATGGCACAAATATGAACATTATACCCCTGTTAAACACTTAAATTGTAATATACTACTTACTTTTATAAATAACAGAGTTTTCTTTGGCAGTGAAAACACTATGTTGGACTATGAGGTTTGAGGAATTTTAACTATATTTCGCGTTCTGGAGTTGGCCAATTTCACAATGTTTCTCTCAATGGGCATCTTCTCACGACACAGCGATATTGAAACATTGCTCAAAAATTCAAATAGAAGCCGATAGGAATCTATTGTAATACAATAACAAATTAGAATTCACGTAAATACAAAAAAAACGATTTCTGTCAAAAAGTAGTTTCTTTTTCTAGAAGTTCGGTTTGGCTTTGGATACAAGGTATCAGTAGTGAATGTTTATAAAAAAAAGAACTTTCGCGTATTATTTATATTGGTATATTAATTTTATTCTAAAAATGTATAAACATAATTTAAAGATATTATAATATTTTTTATTATCTGCACATATTGGTGATATTTTTGTATCCAACCGGGATGTCTAGTATGTAAAATTATATTTAAAAAGTTATTTGACAGCCACTCGATGCTGGCGGTCGCTTTTACTAAGTTTACGACTCTGGATACTGCGTTTTCACCCCGTGGACGCCATTGCATGACTCCGGCCCGTGTAGAAAAGAGCTATTATCCGTTGCCCCTCGCTTTACCTACCTTTTACTGTAAATAGTGCTAAGTAAACTGTGATTGTACATTCTTTTCTCCAATAAACTGTTTTACCAAGTTTATAGTATTCTTATTCTATTAACCATTCATTACGGGGCATATAATATCACAAAATATGAACAAAACATTAAATTGTTATTCATAAAATAAAATAAAGAATTATTATCTTACCTTTGTGAAATATTAAACACACTCTCCATTTTTCCCAATAACAGATTCCACATTGAACTCCATTATATTTTAGCATATAAACAGCGAGTAAAGTTTTCAAGGCGACTACTACGCTTTGGTATGGGGACACGAATGATTAGTTGACAGTGTGACTGGAGGCGCCTGAGTCCAATTTAGCGTATTACCATAGTCTTCCAATAATGACGATGATTAACAAATGAAAGGTATTTAATTATTGTTGTTGTTGATGGGGCGACAAGCGTGAATCACTTTTCTCGTAGGTATTCTATTTACCTTTTCTTTTAGTTCGCATGAGCGACAAAGGTGACAAAAGCTGGAATTGAAGTAATTTATGGAATAAATTGTGTATGATATAAAAATATAGGGCTTATAAATAGAACATAATTAGATCGGTGATGCAAGACATGGTCAGCTGACGAAACACGTCCGCGAACTCCACGCCATGGAAATGAAAATGCTGCGGTGGATGTGCGGAGTTACGCAAATCAATCGCGTATGTAACGAGTACATTCGTCGCAGCTTTGGCGTGAGGGATATAGCAGATAAGATCGAGAAGCTGTGCTGGTTTGGTCACGTGTTGCGTAAGCGACTGCGATACGTGGGAAATAGGTGCCTGAACCTGCCGGTATCAGATAAACAGCCCAGTGGATGAACCAAACGCTATGGATTGACATCGCTGAGATGCTAAGTCGCATCGCTAAGACGATGATGATAACAAATAGGTACATACTTATTACTACACAAAAATTTATACGAATAATCAAAACCGACCGAAACCGACCGAATAGTCGAAACGCGCAAGCAACCCTACGCAGATGCTCGATGCTCTTTAGCTTAGCTTCAATCAACTACGGATCACAAAGTAATTTCTTTGCACGTTTTTCCACTGAATCCAAAGCAGCCAGTTTATTTTAAATTAAGTATAAGTCACACGAAGGTTAAGGTTAACCGTAAAGGTTTTTACGGATCTTGAAATAATCATAATATCTACAGGTTGGCAACAGATCTAGGATTTGGCAAATTAGGTCATTACAATGGATCGACTGCCGTTTCACCTCCGTAAACCTGTTAACATGGGTAACTGACCATATTAGATCATAGTTACACATTCAGTTTTCCTTCACCATAAGAGCATCGATTACTAATTAACTAATGCACATACATGGCCAGTGGGAGTCGAATCCGGTCCTTCTCGTTTAACCACTAGGCCACCGACGCTCCGATGAAAACCAGAGCGATTATACATTGTACCTAGTTACCTATATGCCTTATAGTGGTTAATGTGCGAGGGCAGTGATATCTCCAAACAAGTAGTCCGTCAATTTCCTTAATAGAAAAATACTAGAAAATCGAAATTAAAAAGATAAATGTCAATAGACACGGTGATGAGTAACGCTGACAGTACCACACCCTGTTGAATTTCTCAATACCTTGGGTTGGCGTTTCAGTTTTGCTAAAGAATAATCTTGATGCACCGAGATTGTGCAATACCACCAGGAAACATGTTACAAAGCTGGGAAGAAATGTAGAAAAAGGCCTTGTTCATAACGGAGCAGCTAAAGTATAGAGTGTCTTGATTCCACGAATTTTAACTATACTAATAATTATACCCTTTCAAAGCGGCTGGAATCCTGCTGGGGGGAAAAATTTATCGTACATGTCATGTATAGAAAAAGCTAAGTACCGAAATGGAAAACTATAGTAGGGTGGAATTTAATATTTCTTACTGCAACTTATTCCGAAGTCCACCTGGACGATACGAAATTTGTAAGCGGTACTTACCTATACGTTTCGCAATATCAGGTGGGACATATCTTTAAATAAAGAAATTGTCTCTTTTAGAATTATAATCTGCTAGCTGGCCCGCCCCCACTTCGTTTACGTGTAAAATAAATTATAAAAATATGTGAAATTATAACTACTATAAATACCGCAAAAATTTCAAGCATTTTCGTAATTTATTTCATTAGTCACTTTTAACTGCTCTATAGATTATTTAACGGGCTTACATTAATTTACCAACTGCTGCTTAATAATCTTCCTTTAGTGATTAACTAATGTAATGACAATTCGTTAACGGCTCGGATCACTTGCGGTGGTCCCATATATAGTTGGTGCTTCTTGAAGAGGCTTCAATAGATTGCCATCGTTGTTTGCTAAAGCACATTTACTATTCTACTCCTACCAACCACCATCCAACCAACAAAAATGTTTGCTGTTAACGTTTCCGAGAACGGCCATTTGTTGCCCTACATTTTCAAACGGGGTTGTGAAGATGCGGACAAGCGCATCAATAAATACGAGAGTAGCTGCATAAAGGTGAGTAAAACATAATTATTCATTTTTACTCTTATTTTACACAAAAACCTACAAAAGCTTAACTTAATTTGCAGTTCCCTACTAGTCCAATAATTGGATGCACATAATAAAATATTAAGAACAACAATACTCGTATGTAAATATGTGGAAGCACACTAGTTATTTGAATTTTAATTTAAAGATTTTATTTATTACGTAAACTTTTCATAGTCTTTTTTTTAACATAAATGTATATAATAGTTTTATAGCATTTAAGTATTATTCTGTGTGTTTTCAGGTGTCACTATGGCTAGAGCGTCATTGTTGTTGTGTTTCCGATCCACCGCCATATCCTGACAGCGAATCCTTGGCCATATCACCAAACCAAGTCCACGATCCAGATGTCCCAGTAGTGTCCGCATTATCCCATATACCTGTTCCTTATACTAATCCAATCGATAATCCAAAAATTCCTGTAGTCTCAGCCCAGCCCTATTCCCGTCCTATCAAAGTTCGAAAATGTCCGGATAAAGCTGCATATGGTCCATATTATAGTGAACCCATTACGACGGTGGATCAGGTTCGTCCACCTATGATACCGCACTTCGTGACACCGGCGCCGTTCAAGGTGTCACCAGTGCACGTTAGGTGGGTTAACGAAAGTGGTATCGTCAGAAGGATTATCAGGTGATTTAAGGTGAGTTATCGATTATTTTAAATTATTTTAAGGTCTTTTAAAAATGTAAGGTTTTAAAGATTCTTATGATAACATAAAATAATACATAGGTACGTTGTCATCCGTATACAATCCATGTATTCTACTGTCCCATTTATCATATTTTGTTATAACTGTGATTAAGTACACTAATAGTGTCATACTTTTTAATACCCGGGCATGCAATTGCAATGACGTTTTCTTTAAAAGAAATTTATAGTTTGTTTAATACTTTCAGTGATTATTTCCAGTTCCCGAAGTTATAAAAATTTTAAATTAAGTTGTTAGGTGTATTGTATTGTATTTAAGTTTTGAATAATATAATGTCATTTATATAATAATATGTTTCTTTTGTTACAGAGTAGAAGGCTTTGGGAGGTATTTTATAATTAAGTTTAAATGTAATATATATTTTTAAATAATGTTAATTAAATGGTATCGTAAATAATGTAAATTTTAGGTAGTTCCTTTGTTAAATATAATATTTAATTTTAAGTGTACAAATTGTGTCATTTTATTATTTAATATTTCTTTGACTGAACTTCTTAGATGTAGGTCATTTTAGGAGACTGTCTCAATTCTACAGTTACATTTTGGGGCAGAAGAGCGTAAATCTTTCTTAAGTGCATTCGGCACAGTAATAATAAATTAAATATAAAAAAAAATTGTTTTTGTTTAATGGACAGGACAACAAACCTTAAACTTTTTGAATATTGCCGAATATACATTATATTGTTGCCTTTTTGTCCTGATAAACATTTCTCTAACACCTCGCAATTGGATTTAGTTACATTAACTAAATCTATTAATGATATTGCTTCCCTGTTTCTAAAATCGAATCAGGCCATTGACATTTTTTTCAGCCTCGGAGGATTACTTCAAATAACACTGTCATCAAGCGACTCCAAAGCAGTAGCTGTGACGAAGTCTGCAGAGTATAGCTTTTCACATTCTAAATGTATTTCTTCCAGTTTTGATGCATATGAATTATTTTTTACTTTCCTCTACAACGTTTCCTACTATATGGCGTGGTTTCCTACTACAGGCTATGTATCCGGCAGAGAAGATTAGCACCAACCCTTCATACTCGTGGGTGTCGTACAAGGTGATTAATGTTATTCGAGGCAAAATATCTAGTCTCCGTAGGCTGGAAAATGGACTGCAGCGTTTTCCATTGTTATATTTATAACACTGCGATCTCCAACCCGCCTGCTAAGCGTGGAGATAATTGTAATAACATACCCTTCCGTGGGAGAGGCCCTAAGTCCTGCAGTGGACAACCCTCTTTTTTAAATCATTTCAGACCCCTATTATAGACCTTCCCTTTTTGTCTAAAATCTATGCGTATCTATTATAAGAATGCGTGCCGGCTACTGCTCTACTCAAAGTCACTGATGTTGTAAGAGTAAAGATGAATAGAACTAAACTGATCGCATGCCGCGCGAGGGCGCAACCGCAAGATGTTCTCGACGATGATGTGCGCATTGAAAATGCTATCGTATGCAAAGATGACGACTTCCTAAATAGGCTTGTGTTGAAATTGAATATAAAATTAAAAATAAAGGTCTTAATACTAACGATCTTTCGTTCGTAATCGAGCATTGTTGAGGTGATTGAATCTTGAAAAAGTAAACGGAAACATAAAAATTTTAAATGCAACATAATGTATTCATACTTTTGGGGGTGGGTTGATGATTTGATAACTAGGATAGTCTCTTTAAAGAGATTTTTAATTAAATTAATTAATTCAAACAAATTAATTAAACATTAATTAATAATGGCCAGCGAGACGAATCGAGGGCTAGAAGGATGGCTTTACTGATTGCGGAGCAGAGCGAGGTGGCAGGAGAAGCTATTCAGATCAGATCTTGAAGTTTGAACATGTATAATTATATAAAGTTTTAATTTACTGATCAATTTGAGTTGGGGCATATTAGTAGTCGATGACAAAAGTTAAGCAATGTTTAAATTTATGTAAATGTTTTGGATATAACTTGTATCGATCTGATTAATTACACTTCTGTTGTTACAAAAATGCGTTACATATGCAATTATGGTGGTTCGTCAGGTGTTCGCCAAGGTGAATTTTATTGCGACGACAGGTTCGTCAATATGATTGACTATATATTTAAACATGGGAAGGCAAGAGCTAGGAAAAAGCAAGCAAAAGTCCAGTACAGCTTTTGGAAGGTGAGTTCACGTAGATATATAGTTCATTTGTTATATTTGAGTATAATAATTTTCGATCTATTACATATTTAAAGTACATATTTAATAAAGTAATTTTTACTTTTAAGGTGTACCTGTGGCGGCAGCAGCACCAAATAGCGCTGCACCACTTCCCGGCGCCATACCCGCCGCCCGAGGACCAGTCGGGCGCCGCGTACGTCCCGCCGGCGCCGTGGGCCGTGGATGACCCGGCGATGCTTTATGTCAGTCTTTGACTGTGAATTTGTGAGTAAAATATTGTTTCATTTTTTGTTTAACAATATTTTTTTTCTCAGATTCTTGAAGTTTATAATCAGTACAAGGGCGGTCTTATCGCCAATAGCAATCTCTTCCAGACAACCATTTACATGGATATGGAGGAAGTCGCAATTTTTTCTACTGTCCCTCTTATTATATTTGTTACAACTGTAATTAAGTACACTAATAGTGTCATACTTTTTAATACCCGGGCAAGCAATTGCAATGACGTTTTCATTAAAATAAATTTATAGTTTGTTTAATACTTTCAGTGATTTTTTCCAGTTCCCGAAGTAATAAAAATTTTAAATAAAGTTGTTAGGTGTATTTTGTTGTATTTAAGTTTTGAATAATATAATGTCATTTATATAATAATATGTTTCTTTTGTTACAGAGTAGAAGGCTTCGGGAGGTATTTTATAATTAAGTTTAAATGTAATATATATTTTTAAATAATGTAAATTAAATTGTATCGTAAATAATGTATATTTTAGGTAGCTTTGTTAAATATAATATTTTGCTTTACGTGTACAAATTGTGTCATTTTATTATTTAATATTTCTTTGACTGAACTTCTTAGATGTAGGTCATTTTAGGAGACTGTCTTAATTCTTAGGTTATATTTTGGGGCAGAATAATGTAAAGCTTTCTTAAGTGTATTCGGCACAGCAATAATTAAAAAAAAAAAAAATGTTTTTGTTTAATGGACAGGAAAACAAACCATAAACTTTTTAAATATTGCCGAATATACATTATATTGTTGCCTTTTTGTCCTGATAAACATTTCTCTAACACCTCGCAATTGGATTTAGATACATAAACTAAATCTATTAATGATATTGCTTCCAAGTTTCTAAAATCGAATCAGGCCTTTGACATTTTTTTCAGCCTCGGAGGATTACTTCAAATAGCACTGTCATCAAGCGACTCCAAAGCAGTAGCTGTGACAAAGTCTGCAGAGTCTAGCTTTTCACATTCTAAATGTATTTCTTCCAGTTTTGATGCATATGAATTATTTTTTACTTTCCTCTACAACGTTTCCTACTATATGGCGTGGTTTCCTACTACAGGCTATGTATCCGGCAGAGAAGATTAGCACCAACCCTTCATACTCGTGGGTGTCGTACAAGGTGATTAATGTTATTCGAGGCAAAATATCTAGTCTCCGTAGGCTGGAAAATGGACTGCAGCGTTTTCCATTGTTATATTTATAACACTGCGATCTCCAACCCGCCTGCTAAGCGTGGAGATAATTGTAATAACATACCCTTCCGTGGGAGAGGCCCTAAGTCCTGCAGTGGACAACCCTTTTTTTTAAATCATTTCAGACCCCTATTATAGACCTTCCCTTTTTGTCTAAAATCTATGCGTATCTATTATAAGTATGCGTGCCGGCTACTGCTCTACTCAAAGTCACTGATGTTGTAAGAGTAAAGATGAATAGAACTAAACTGATCGCATGCCGCGCGAGGGCGCAACCGCATGATGTTCTCGATGATGATGTGCGCATTGAAAATGCTATCGTACGCAAAGATGACCACTTTCTTAAATAGGCTTGTGTTGAAATTGAATATAAAATTAAAAATAAAGGTCTTAATACTAACGATCTTTCGTTCGTAATCGAGCATTGTTGAGGTGATTGAATCTTGAAAAAGTAAACGGAAACATAAAAATTTTAAATGCAACATAATGTATTCATACTGTTGGAGGTGGGTTGATGATTTGATAACTAGGACAATGTCATTAAAGAGATTTTTAATTAAATTAATTAATTCAAACAAATTAATTAAACATTAATTAATAATGGCCAGCGAGACGAATCGAGGGCTAGAAGGATGGCTTTACTGATTGCGGAGCAGAACAAGGTGGCAGGAGAAGCTATTCAGATCAGATCTTGAAGTTTGAACAATTATATAATTATATAAAGTTTTAATTTACTAATCAATTTGAGTTGGGGTACATTAGTTGTCGATGACAAAAAGTAAGCACTGTTTAAATTTATGTAAATGTTTTGGGTATAAATTGTATCGATCTGATTAATTACACTTATAAAGTAAGTAATTTTTTCCGTTTTCTGTTGTTACAAAAATGCGTTACATTTGCATTTATGGTGGATCGTCAGGTGTTCGCCAAAGTGAATTTTATTGCGACGACAGGTTCGTCAATATGATTGACTATATATTTAAACATGGGAAGGCAAGAGCTAGGAAAAAGCAAGCAAAAGTACAGTACAGCTTTTGGAAGGTGAGTTCACGTAGATATATAGTTCATTTGTTGTATTTGAGTATAATAATTTTCGATCTATTACATACTTAAAGTACATATTTAATAAAGTAATTTTTTACTTTTAAGGTGTACCTGTGGCGGCAGCAGCACCAAATAGCGCTGCACCACTTCCCGGCGCCATACCCGCCGCCCGAGGACCAGTCGGGCGCCGCGTACGTCCCGCCGGCGCCGTGGGCCGTGGATGACCCGGCGATGCTTTATGTCAGTCTTTGACTGTGAATTTGTGAGTAAAATATTGTTTCATTTTTTGTTTAACAATATTTTTTTTTTCAGATTCTTGAAGTTTATAATCAGTACAAGGGCGGTCTTAAAGCCAATAGCAATCTCTTCCAGAAAACCATTTACATGGATATGGAGGAAGTCGGAATGCGAAAAACAAGTAGGCAATGTACATTTGAGATTTGTTACAGATATATTTTACAAACCACAACTGCAACGTTTATCTATTAGCAAAGGTACCTATATCTTAACGCTCGTCATATTTAGATATTATACAACTGCAACTTAAGTTACCGCTTATACCACCTTATGCTTATACAGTTAGGTATATTCCTGAGGTCTCTAATCTGTCGTTATCTACACCTTCCCATTAACTACCTACCTGCCTTTCAGCTTTATAGATAATATAATGTTTAACACAAAGGAGACAAATAAATACATAAATGCCTCTTTTGTGTTAAAACCGACACGACGTGTACCTGTCCAGGTAACTAAACCACTTTTATACCTCTTGTGGCAATTGTTACAAAAATTAAGAAAACATAAACTGTTTAAAAATATGGCGATATTGAACTGTATATGAATCTTTGTAAATGTTTTTTTGCTACTTAGTTAATTGTCACAAAATGCTATTTGGGCAATAAATACCCCCGTGAAACTTTCATGCATTAAAATTAAATAAATAAATTTGTAAATAAACCTAATTTCTTTGGGGACGTGTGTTCTAATCAGTGGACTGTAATGACTGTTAAACTATTTAATCAAAGAATAAACCCTCATACAACTAATTTTGAATGAGATTGTTCACGGTCCTCAGATGACACTGTCCTAAGGTCTAGTTACTCACTTGTAATGAAACCTAGCGTGGTCATGAGCTTTACGCATAACTTACGCATAACGCATGAAATGGGTGAACATAGGTCGTCAATGATACTATATGTATCTTTATGAGATACGGAGTTGATGATTGGTTAAAGATGCCTCAAAATGTGATATTATTTCTTTTCTAGTGTCTATGTAAAATGAGATGACAGAAACTTGCAATAAATCTCCATTATAGCAATGATTCGAGTGATAAAATAAAAATATAGATTTAGTTATAAGACAGCAAGTTGAGCCCCCTAAAGTGGTTCACAAAGGTGGCAGTTAATTAGCGGATATTAGTCTGCCACTAGAACCTTTTCATGTGTACCTGCTTCCTTTCATGTGCTCCAAGGAGTACCACGATGGACAGTGTCTTCGCTTTCTGATCCTCAGGTCCCTAAGCTTGCCTTGGCTTGGCAATATAACTTGATTTATCCTTAGATATACTGCTGGCAATCATTATAAACCCGTAGGGTTTTCATATCCAAATATGTAAAACACATGCGCTCTTCATCTGAGAATGGGGCCCTTTTGTATTTTCTTTTTACAATTTAGCATCTTTTGGGCAGCTAGTTTCCTACGTTTCACGAAATGAAGGAGCGCAACGACCTCGGTGTCTCAGTCTTATTGGATTCAAGATCCAACAAAAGTATGAATATTATAATTATTACTTTAATGTAATTATCAAAACTTGAATGCCATGCGTTAAATTGCAAGAAGTTATACGAATATTTGTATTGAATTTTTCTAAAGCAAATGAGTTTAATTAAGGCATTTAAGTACAGTTAGTCGGAATGTAGTTAGTGACTTAGGCATCTCAATCATTAGACATGGGTGACCAAGTTGGTTGTTCCAGCCTGGAATGTGGTTTACTGAACTAGTAAAAGGTATGCGGGAATATAAATTAAAGTCACAGGTAGAGTTTAAAAGAAAAATATGAAACTTTATTTAAATTATAGTTGTGACTATACTATTAAAACTGATTATGATTTTCATCAGGTCAAAATACAAGTCAAAGTCAAATGTTTTTATTCAGTTGGGTTTACACAAACACTTATGAACGTCGATACATTAAAAAATACTTTGCGCCACGGCATCATCGACTCGGTAACGGTTTGTTTGGCCCGCTGCTGTTGCGGTCAGTAAGTACGGTACGGAAGCAAATGACGCGTATTCCGCCTAGTTGCCAGAGTTTGAAAAAAAGCTTCAGTCCAGCCATCACTGTCACAATTGACTTTAACGACAGGGATTTCTGGTTTAGAAAATAATAATGAGATCCGTGATGTTCAGAACACGTTTCCTAGGGCCAATTCCTGCTTTAGTGAAAAAACTGTCTTACTTCGCAAAAATCCACTCTGCCCAGTTAAGACTAATTATATTTAATTCAATATATAATGAGTGATATGAATTTTTATAACAGTCTATGTAAAGACGATCTTTTACACATAAATAATGGGCTAAATTGAATCATTATATCATTTTAATACTGATGGAATAGCACCCAAATCAGTGCGACTGATAAGCCGAGAACTGCCCAATATGCCAGAGACCATCAAAAATATATTTCAGGTCATTGTTCAAAGCACTAATAGCTTCAGGAATATGTGAAACACCGGCACTCGCATAAAGCTGCAAATCATCATGGTGAAAACCTATGGTGAAAACCAACAACATTATTCGGATCAACTAGGTATCTTGCATGGGTGGTATATGTTGGAGGCGCGTGGCATCGCTCGCGATGCGTAGCTGTCAACTGACACTGAATAAAAGTAACTCAGCAACTTTTTATTCTGTCGAATTACAATTGTTGACCTCCAAAATAGCGAACCGTGAAGCGTATACAGGTCGATACGCGTGTAAAAAACGTGGATAGCTTCCTGTGAATACGAGTAAAACACAGTTTCGCATTCATTTTCAAATGACTTAAGTATCGGTGTATGGATACGTGTAATCCGAGTACTCTGTGTCAGTGGTGTCTACACGGCGTTATCGATCTGATTGGTGAGCCGCGCCGTCACGAAATCGCAGTCGCGTGTGCGACGTAATGTTTGTATACAGAAGCGCATGTGGGCGTGCCGCCCACGCCGCGCGCGCCGCCCGCGTCTCGCTGGTCGCTTACACCGAAGATCACCTTCGAAACGATGTCAGAGCTCGCGCCCGCGCTCCTCGACGGTACGCGAACCAGCCCCGCGCTTAACGCGCTGTGTACAATACGTTACGACTCGCAGAGTGTATTCATTGTCAATCACACCAAACGTAATACACACATACGGTACGGCGCAGGTAAAAAACTCGTTGCTAGCAATTGTGAAAATAAAATATTACGCATTATTATTCAGGCAAGAGATATTTGTTTCTCTTCTGAGATGTTTGGGTACCTGTGCAGTAAAAGAAGTTAGTGATAAGAAAATACTGCAGTCCTTTTGTGTACCTATCTGCAATTATCCGGCATGGTAAATTAAATAGGAGTGCCTATAGTTTAAAAAGGATCAGACGGACAGAAGGACATTGTGGTAGTAATACCTTAGTGTTATTTTGATGCCTGGCATATCTTCCTGGCCTGGGAATACTTTTACTTTTTGTACCAACCCATTATTAAAAAACAAATAATTGTTTCTACAGGTACTCACTGAGCCCGATTTGCTTATACATAGAACATAAATTAACTACCTAAAATTAAATAAGTGGTAATCATCGCTCACGAGAGTCACCTTTGATTCATCACGCTCACTGTATAACATTGTGAATATTAATTTTATTTGTGCAAATATATTTTATTTTTCTCATTGAATTTTGATATGCCAATAGTTGTGAAACACCAAATCTAAAGTAAATACTGCAGCAATAAAATCGGCATCCTCTGTAAGGGTAAGCGGTAGCTTGCCAAGCACGAGTTCGGTCTTATATGGACTACTGCTGCCACCATAGAGTTGGATCAGCCCAACAGGCGTTTTTCAAACAGAGTGGTAATTTCAAATTCAAATTCATTTAATAAATGTAGGTATAAGTTTATACACTTATTAACATCCATACATTTTTAAATAAGTATTCTATAATATATAAAGTTATTTTTATAATTACAAATTAAAAATAATACAATGAAGAGATATACAAAAATTCAGTGATCTTTTATGTGCTAGGGACAATTAATTTTGTGCACTCGTCAAGTAAGTCTACCAGAAAATCAATCGATATGGTCCAACATAAATTTATAATCTTGATATTTATAACAAATACATTTATAAGTATTTAGGAACTTCAAAAGAAATATAGGTAAGGTATTGTTGACAAACGAAGTTTAAGAAATCAACCGATTTAAAACATCATATTAACCAAATTTTCCTTTCTTTTCTAATCTACGACAAACGTTATTATATATTGTAAATATCTCAATCCTGATATAATAGGATATCCATATTCAGTTGTACAAAATATCAGTTTTCTTAATATAATATGCTACTTACCTAGCGAACGTAAATTTTTCCTTCACGGGAATATATACATCATGTTCATAATAACTGAATAAACTGTCTAATACTTTTATTAATGTCAAAATCCGAAATTTTGTCATGAAAGAATTTTAATGTTAATTGAATACAACCTTTTGATAAAGGTTATAAAGAGGAGACAAATACTGTACATCAGAATAATTTCTTGTGTTCTTTTTGTGACATATTTGAAAGGGCAGTATGGTTATTAATAAATATATAAGAAATACGATTTTCAAAATCAAAATTTTGGTGGAGGTAATATTTTTATTTTGAAATGAAATACTTTAGGAAGGTCGAAATAAATTATTCAGAATAAAATCATCAATAAGTGACACAACGTAGGAACATAGGATATGTAAGATCAATATACTATCTACTGCCGCGTACCCGTATTGTATCACTAATAATGGCATAAAAATCTATAGGTATAATTTACTTACCTATACTGATGTAGTTGTGTACATAAATTCATTTATTTCGTTGATAATTAAAAAACCTAAATTCATACTTAAAGTAAGCGATAACCATAATAAAGGGATTTTTTAATATAAATTTTGTAGATATTTGGAGGATTTGTGTCAATAGTGAAGTTCACAAAAATACCACCTTTAGTCATATCTAGAGTAAAATTAACACAACAAAGACATTCCAGAACCATTATGAGCGAGAAGGATAACACAATCGCGGAATACACGCGTGTGAGCAGGAACACTATTTTTCATGGCGGTGCACGGGCGCTATATAAACAGCGGCTCTCTTTCGGCACATCATTCACTTCTCAGCATTCGCTCTAAGCGCACGCTACAGCAAAACAAGTTTTAGTTTTTTTGTTACAAAGTGTTTAAAATATGGCTGTGATTGTGCCAGAACAAGACCCATATTTATTTAAATCTGGGAGTGAGACATTCATGGAGCGTATTCAAGAATACGAGGAGAGAAACGACCGGGTGAGTTTAATGGAATTTATTTACTTACTTGTAGTTTTTATACTTGACAAAGACGAGACATTTATGTTTTTTTATACCAGCAGTTCAGATCTTTTAACAAACAGTCAACTATCCCGCGGGTCTCTATTATTTTTCTGCGATGAATAGTAGCTTATGTTACTTGGAAATAACGTAGCTTCCTATTAGTGAAATAATTTTAAAGTCTGTTAAGTATTTTCGGAGATTACCCCAAACATACAAACTTTTCCTCTTTATAATATTGTTGCAGTATTTTTTGTCTCTGTGATATAAGTATAGATACCTAAGTGTAGTTTCTTCAACATGAGAATTTGATGTACAGTATTTGAAAGTATCTAACAAGTCAGAAGTTTTTATCTAGTAGATCGGTATCAAAATTCAATATGGCGACTACCAGCCGCTATTTAGAAAAAATAAAATAATTAAAGTCGACACACTATATCATCCCACTATCGTTAAATAGGTATTCAAAAATTATGTATAGGTTTCCCTTACTTATCGTATTAATTATCGTTAAATAACTATGTATAGATTTCTCTTACCATTTCTTGTTTATAATGTCTCTCATAAATAAAAACTAATTTTACTACCAATCAGGAGATATATTATATGAATGTGTAGATTTAACACGCAATCATTTCGTGAAAATAAAAATATATTAGTTTTATCTAAATCTGTTAGTAATAAATAATATAGTTGAAGTTATATTATAAGCACTAATTTATATGTCTCTGTTTCTGCAGATGAAATCATGGCTGATGAGCAGAAGCGGCGTATTGGCAGACCCTCCACTTCCACTACACGGATCTCCTACAGACTGTCCGTTAGGTGACTTCTGTGACATACCGTCACACACTCCCTTCAACCAAACTAGATCTCCATCGGCGAAGTCCCTCTCACTACTCTACGAATGTCCTTTGGGTGATTACTGTGACATACCATCACACACACCTACAAATTCAAATCCATCTCCGTCGCACACTTTAAATAGTTCACAGTCTCTTTCCTACACCAATTCTTACTCTCCACCCTTTCTTATAGAAGAACTGCCCAAATCGCCTCCACCAATTGTGGTATACCCGCTGTACGTTCCTCCCTCAGGTATACCAATTATAATATACCCACTCCATATGCCTGGTATACAAACAGTACAGTATAGACCCTGGTCTTGTGGCGTGTAATAATCAAGTCTGGGTCACAGATCGAAAACGACGAACCATTCTCTGCCTGGGAGTTCGCTTACATTTTACTTCAGTTAACCTATTGGTACTATCTTTCTGCAAAGGTTTGTCTACACACAATACTAATATGTTTGTCAGTAGATAAATCTTAACTCTGCCTGTTCTGGTTTGGACAGCCGGTCCCAAGCCCGGATAAAAGAGGAGGGTTTACTAGGTCGATCAGGTGGCCCGCATGCCTATTTCTCTGCCGGATTAAATAAAAAATATATATTGAAAGGTCGCAGTGTCTTATCTACTTTGAGAGTGGTGACGTGTCGGGATAAATTGTTATTTAAATGTTGTGATGTGTTAAAAAATATATATATAAAAATAGAATTTGAGCATTTATTGATGTCTTTTTTAATATTAAATTTGTACACATATGTATCATGTGAAAAATAATTTCATCATGAAGACATAGGTATTCACAGATAAAAAATGCTTTTGCGGTTATTTTTGTCTATAATCAATAAAAATATAATTAATAAAGGTTTTGCTTCTCATTGGATCCTTTGGAAGCAAAGATAAAACACAGGCGACCGCTATAAAGCATAAATTTCACACAACAGCACTATAACTAGGAAACCGCGCCTTGAAATTGAAATATTTCCATTTACTTTTATTGTCTTTAATGTTCAAAATATTATCATTAAACATTTTTAGGTTGCTGTTATTCACTCCTCTAAAAATGTCTGGTCACCTATCAAATTCACAACCAAGCACTGTCGACTTTCGAAAAACTAAGAGAGGGGGCCAAATGCTATATCGTGCTGGATATAACTGTGTTGCAGAGAACGAACAAAGACGGCTCTGAGTTCTGGAGGTGTACCAAAAAAGACTCTAGTAAGTGTAATGCAATACTCAAAGTGAAACTAAATCCATTTATAATACATTCTCCTAGAGGAGAAACAAAGATGGAAATAGACCAACAGATGCATTGATGTACCGAACCACTGCAAGAGAACATTAATAAGCCTGTAACGCAAATTTTCGGGGATGCTGTAGAAAATCTTGTCGATAGAGGAATAGATTTATTGACTCCATTACCTCAATTTGATAATATCAAGAAAAAGCTTTATAAACTCAGAAATCAGTCGCAAGGAGCTAAAAAACATAATTTCTATGAAGCCTGTGATGTCGAAGTACCAAAAAAATATGAAAATTTATTGTTTGTCGAATACAAAGACAAAAAGAAGCAAATACTTATTTTTGAAAAAAAAAGACGATAAAATATTTGAAAGAATCGACAAGATTTCTTGTCATAAAACCCAATATTGCACAATTTCTTAAGAGAATACATAAAAATTCCAACTATTACTCTGGTAAATTAAACAAACCAGTTGACATACAAATTTCGAAAAGAAAACCAGATACCATTGAAATGAATCAAAGAATGTCATTTCATGCAAGAGTTGTCGGCCATTGTTTGGAAAAATTAAGAGTTTAGTTAAGTTTACAAGTATTTAACTTTCTTGATTTTAAAAACTTTACGCCTGTGATTTTCAATGATTTTCTAGTTATAAGTATATAATAACCTGTGATTTTAAACCATTACCATATTACACCAAAAAATATAAATATCTGTTGAACAAAACTAATACCAATAATAATATACACTTCTTTTAGATAAGTGCTAAAAATATAACCAATTATAATATACACTTGTTTTAGGTAAGTGCTAAAACACGTGTGTATTATTTTGGAATCATTTTTGCCCTGTTGGTGGATACAGGTCAAGTGCAAATCCTGTATGCCTGCATTTGCCGATCGCACAGCGGGGATCATGAGACGACTCGCCTATGTGACCATCTCGTAGAAGTGGCGGATGAAGCGAGGGAACGTTACCCCTTGGCGCAGCTTGTCATTCTGGGGGATTTCAATGCCCACCACCAAGAGTGGATTTCCCATACCAGGTGACGGATCATGCTGGGAGAGAGGCGCGTAAACTAGCTCTGTCGCTATATCTCACTTAGCTGGTAAACTGTGACGAGGGTACCTGATGTTGGCTCCCATACCGCCAATTTCTTAGACCTTCTACTGACAACTGATCCGGACAGGCACTCAGTATCGGTTTCTGCACCGCTGGCTACATCCGATCACTGTCTGGTGAAATCTGTATCCGTTTATTCCCCATCCAAACAAACTCCATGCAACCCCCGACGGGTGTTGCGATACAAGTCAGCAGATTGGGATGAGATGCGCCACTTTTTTTTGTCCTATCCTTGGCGGGAGGCATGCTTCTCTTCGGGCGATCCGTCGTATTGTGCTGAAGCTGTAACCGCGGTTATACGGCAGGGTATTGGAGTACTTTGTTCCGTATTCTGACGTGGCGATGATCGGCAACTCTTGTCCATGATTTAATAATAATAATAATATAATAATAATATTTTTATTTCAGGCTATTAGAACCCATATAAATTATTACAAGCAATAACTTATTATAAGATTACAAAAATATAAAAAATAATAATTTAGTCAATAGACATGTCAACTTAAAAAAAAGTGGTTTTAAAATAATCGAAGCTTACAAGAAAAGCTCACAGGTCACAATTCAGTCACAAACATTATTTCTTGTTTAAATCATGGTGTACGGAAAGCCAATGTCGAAAAATAGAGCAATTCATACTCTCGGACATCGCGATCAAAATAGCGTTTTTGGACCAACGAATACGGCTGCAGAAACCAGGCACACGTAAGCGTATAATTGCAAAATAGTCGGGAACCCGGGCCTCGGCAAACATACTCGACGCGCTACAGAATCTGGGTAGTTTTATTAGAATGCGGAATGCGTCATTTATTTTTCATTAGAGTGCGTTATACTGCACTCTAATCGTCCGCAGATTGCGTTTGCTGAAGTTCGTCCAAAGCTGACATGTATAGAGGCATAGACAATATGCCCTAAACAGTGTCACCTTAACTGACTGACTGCACCTCGCAAACCTACACGCGAGCATATTGCAACGTATAGCCAGGGCCCTGCGCTCCCGCTCTATGTCCTCGTCGTCACGGAGAGTCTCCGTCACAATGTGGCCTAGGTACCGGAATCGCTCCACCCTAGTCACTAAAGCCCCATCTAGCGTCACCGGCGGGACCCGCTCCGGACCTCCACCAGACTTGAACACCATCATAACGGTTTTTTGGTATTATATACTAAGCCATGCAGTAACTTTCTTAAACCGATTATCGATGGGCTGAGGAGCACCATGTCGTCTGCGTAGCTGAGGTTGTTCACACATATGGAACCAAAGTGGCAGCCAATCCTGGTGCCCCTCAGCTCCTCAATGAGACCATTCACGTAGAGGTTAAAGAGGTCCGGGGAAGTCAGGCCTCCTTGACGAACTCCACACTTTAGTCTATAATCACTAGAGTTGGTGTCGCCCCATCTCACATTGTTTATTTGGTTCTCATATTAGTATCTCAACAACTCTACTATCTGTAGTGGGAGCGTAGTCTTCCTTAGTTTATCCCATAGCAGGCTGTAATTGACTAAGTCGAATGCTCGGCTGAGGTCTAAAAAGCAAGCGTAGACTGAGGTTCCTCTGCTGTTGTAATAGTTTACAGTATTTTTCAAGCTAAATATAGCCGAGTCTGTTGAGAGACCGATACGAAAACCAAATTGCGCATCATCTATGCTGAAATTTCGCTTTAGATAAGGATGGATAAGTCTTTCCAGTATTTTACCAATAACAGTACCAAGAGAAATCGGCCGATAATTATTCGAACTGGACAGATCGCCCGTCCCGTTCTTTGGTACTGGAACAACCACGGTTTTCATTAATAACACAGGTAAATAACCCGTTCGTATACACAGGTTGAACAGCTCAGTCAAAACTCTGTATATCTCATCACCGGCATATATAATGTGGTTAATACTTAATCCGTTCACACCCGGAGACTTACCTTATTTAATTTGACGTACGGCTGACACAACGTCATCTCGACTGAACCGTAAAACATCCTCCGTACATGCTTCAGTGCTGCAGGCGTGCAGTACGCTGCCTGTAGGTCAAGGTTCTACATTGAAATGGTGTGAAAATAAGTCGGCGATCAGCTTGTTATTACTACAATGATCGATATTTGTCGGTTTGCTCTGTTTATGATCTAAACTTATTGTTGCTTTCCAGAATTTTGTGAAATTTTTGTCTGCCTGATGTGAAGCTATAATATTCATTTTTATTTGTTCCTCGTTATTTTGACACCATTTCAAAGTGTTTTTGAATTTTTTGCGACTGTTAATCATGTTAAGGTATATTTCAGTTATTAGGCCTACCGCAAACATTCCAGGTTTCATAATACATCCGAGCTACCGTATGACTTTTCTTTACATGATAATTCTAGCCCAACACCTTTGGGCTCCGTTTCTTCCGTGCACCATGATTTAATTTTGAACTATTTTTTGCAGTGGTTTGTAAAATGCCTATAATATCACAATATAGCTGTTCTATAGCATTTACACAATTATGTTTATCGTTAACACTAGGAACAGGGACTTTTATATTACTCAAACCACCGTTACACAATTCACCATAAGCATTAATTTCGTTTACATTTCTATAGCCCCATTTTATACCATACAGAGGATCTGGGTTCTGAGAGCGCATCTGTTTGTCCACCATTGCATCAATTTTCAAGTCACTATGATAGGTAGGTGATCCGACCAGTAAACACTATTATCCACCCTTACAGAAACAACAGAGTCGCGCGCTGCTTTTGTTGAAACACAATGATCCAACCAACGACAGTTGTTATGGCGAATTTCGCTTATGAAAGTGTACGTGTTATTCGGAAGTAATTCTTTATCAACGATGTGCATGGATTTCTCATCACAAAATGACTGCAGCTCATTCCAAAATCTGGTACCGGGGTGCGCATTGTAGTCCCCTAGGATATAAACTGCAGCGATATCATTATCCGCCACCACTGCAGCCACCTCGGCTAAGCAGCTTGTGTACTCGATCAGATTATCGTCGCTGTCATTATCATAAGGCATGTATATATTTATTATCAAGAACGACCTGCCCTCTACCTTTAATTTGATGGCTGCAACTCGCTATCGCTATGCTCGTGCATTAAATTTTTAGTACACGGGTGAAACGGTTTTTTTCCATAATAGAGCAAGTCCACCATGAGGACATGATAATTTTGCGAAACTTTGAAAATTGTCACTTATTTCATCTACGAATCTGACATCTATAGTATGGCATAAGAATCAAATTTGTTCAACTGACCTTTTTATCGATTTGCAATTGAAAAAAGCCAGAGATAGATATTCGTTACGGGACTTATCCATAATAGGTTGTGTTAACAGCATGTGTACGTCGCTTCCGATAACGCCGGTAAATTACTCCAACCGGCCAAAAATTTGGTTCCAGAAAAATGCCTAACTTCTTGGTAGGCACCTTAATTTTGAACGAACGTACGCTTATGCAGTAACGCATATAATATTATAAATTTATTATAACGCATATAAATTCTGTCTCATGCATTTGTTTTAACATCTCCACAGATACGCATTCCTCACCCCTATCTTGGATATGCTTTTTAATATCGGTTTCGGTGACACACTTTGCGGTACGTGATACATAGATTGCGCTGTATGTCTCAACTATTTGAAAACCCCCGGTCGTTTCTAGTGTACCACGCATGTTATAATTTTTCGGTTTAGGTTTTTTAGCCTTTTTATAATGTACGATTTTAAAAGATTCATCCGTTTCATTCTGACTTGAATTTTGTCCATGATCGTTTCTTCTTTTAGGTACACGTTGCAAGTTGCTAACATTCATGCGCACACAATCACCACCCGTAGTGCAAGTTGGTTCATCTAACAAGAATCGTAAGAAAAACAAGCATGTTACAGAGATTAACGAAACTTTTATTTTTATAATAAGTAACAGTACTATAGACTATCAAAATAATTTTACAAATGCTTAAAATAGAAATCACAACCTGGGCATGAGATCATCATGTAAAATAATTGTTTTGAGCCATCTTGCCCCTCCATATAGGGAAAGATGATTCATGGTATAGGGCAAGATGGTTCGAGCATATAATAATCATTACTAGTCTTGACAATCGTCACAAAAGTATGTTCCAGACCCAATATACGTAGAGCACGCTTCGTGAGTCCACTCTTTGCACTCGGAGCATTGTATCCAATCCTCAGGTGGGGGATATATATATTTTTCTTTGCAAAGTGTGCAGTAATAATAACGGCCGAGTTCAGAACCAGCGAGAGCCGATTGTTTTCTATTAGTGAATATGGTCATATTCGTCTTGCCCGCTTGGTATTTGATAGATAAAAAAAATATCCTAAAAATTTATTTGTTTCGGTGATGAAAGATGCTTCATTACAGCTTAATTTACATAAGATAAGGCAACAGAAGCAACCTTTATCATCAATATATACGAATTATATAACAGAAAATGTTAAAACTTATCGTGACAAAATATTTTTTTTTGCGTCAATTCTGTTTCTCGTCACTAAAACGCACGCTCTCCCCACGACAGCCGAGTTCGCATTGGCTTGTGAAGTCGGCCCACCCCGCGCGTCCTGCCACGCCGGTACTTTCATGTACGGAACGAGTAGAAAGATCCTACGAGAATGATTCGTGTTGCCCGCTATATTCATCTTGCCCTTCCTTCCCCAATTTGTAGAAGGAATACGGGCGATGGTCATCTGGCGGCTTGACGGTCCGGCCTGCACAATGTCGCGATATGTCGGTGTATGAACAATTTGTTATCGCTCCTCGTTCACCGGCGACGCAGGTACCGACTTTTTCTTAGGCGGCGTCCTCATTGGTGTACTTATGTTTATTTGTCTTTTTTGATATCACTAGAATTTTTAAAACCAACTGCTGCATGTATCTCCGTTAGCTCTGCATTAACGTTAATTTGCATTTTAGTCATTTCTGTTTTGATTTCTGTCATATCCCTTAATAGATGGGTGACGTCAACATAGTCAAATGTAATGGGTGGCAACTTGTTTAAGTTTTTAGCCACAAACGTCGGCTGCACGTCTGGATCGACTTCTTTCAGGACTTTAATTACATCTTTAATATTCTTCTTTTTCTTGTCGTCTCCTTTTCTTTGCACATTTCTGAGTCCATCTCCACACTTGTTAAAAATAATGTTCTTTCCTTCTTCAATTTCCGTCTCAGAATAATTCGATGAAACGATTTGGATAATGCTGAGTTCATCCAATACGTCAATTTTATTTTGCATAAAAGTAAGAAACTCGTTTATTATAATATTCGCCATAATTCGTCACTGTAAACACTGCCTAACATTCATCGCACGACAACAACAAACAGCGATGCGCACACGACCGGCCGACCGCGTTGCGATCGCGGGACTCCGGGTTTGATGCCGAGTGCAGTCGCGCTGAAGTGTCAAAGCAGAGCCTTTACCTCGCCGTCAAGTCTTGCAAAAGGACGCTACGCAGGGCTCGATTCGACCACATAAGCCGGATTGGCGCCAAGCTGACCTCTTACCCTCCTGGGAGAGTAAGGCGTTTTGGTCTTTGGCAAAAGCGGTTGAATCAAATTTCGGTCCATCTTCGTCGCCACCGTTGCTGAAGCCAGACGGAACATTGGCCCATGCTGCTTAAGAGAAAGCGAATTTGCATGCTTCTCTTTTCGCGGCGAATTCACGTTTGGATACTGTAGGTAAAACACCACCTATCTCACCCCGTGCTGACTGCGCTATGGCAGAGGTGCGAATACATCAGAAACATATTTTAAAAATCCTGCAGAGTCTGGACGTGAGCAAGGCTAGTGGACCTGATAGTATACCGGCAATAGCTCTGCGTAGATGTGCCCCCAAGTTGTCTCCCGTTCTCACGCGCCTGTATCGCCTCTCACTTGAGACTGGTATTGTACCTAATTCGTGGAAGCTTGTCAATGTGTAACCAGTGCCCAAAAAAGGCAGTCGTGCCGACCCTGCCAACTACCGCCCTATTTCGGTCACTCTGTTAAATTATGGAACGTGCTCTGAACAACAAACTCCTTGCGCATCTTAAAGGTCACGATCTCCTCAGCGATCACCAGTACAAATTCCGCCGTGGTTGGTCTACTGGGGACCTTCTGGTGTATGCCACATAATTATGGAGCGAGGCCCTCGCTGTGTCTCTTAATATCTCCAAGGCCTTTGACAGGGTTTGGCATGCAGGCCTTCTAAGCAAGCTATCTTCCTCCAAGAAAGTGACCCGTGTACCCGTAGTGGTACCCGTGCGAAGCCGGGGCGGCTGCTAGTAATAATAATAATATTACTATAAGACTTCAGAATGAAAGTTACAAATCAAATAACTCTCTGTCTTAATTTATAGTTAGATAGCGCTAAAATATAAAGGCGCAATATTGCCAATGTGCTAATTATATAGGCTTTCGGCACATCTTAATTTTTTTAAAGAAATCACTATATACTTTCGTCAAACATACATCCGGCACTAAGCGGCTACGGTGCCCGAGCAAAACGGATCGAAACTCGTCAATATTCGGCTACTACTTATTGACATGGCAGCGTACGAGCGCTTACCCGTTTTAGGCCACCTTCCCCTACAACAAGTTTTTATTGATATGTTGACTGCTTTGAAGCTGCATCACATAACGATATTATCGTTATTGATTAATATGTATACTCATCTCTTATATATTTTTATCTACATGTATATCACTTCCGCGAAAACAAAATCGACGGTATTGTGTTGCCGGTGCAGTCACATCGTGCGCATATATGTAAGACTGCCAAATCAAAAACATGCAGATGGAGTGCATTAACTTTGATTGAACGTACCATCTAATTATCGCCGGTTAATAATTTAGCAATAAACACTGATACAATTATTGGAAATGCTAAAAACATAAACATTTCTAATCAAGCTTCATTTTTAATAGAAGATCCCTGGCCCGATTTTCTAATCTGGTCCAGGCGAATCTACCTATGAACATCTCATAAAATAGACATTTGGCCCGCAGACCAGTTTTTGAGTGGACGAGAGCATGCGAAAAGTGAATGATAGGGCCCAACCAACGTAAATACGTAAAACATTACTAGCATTCATATACCAGCGACCTACTACGAGAATATTTTATGCGATAAGGATTACGGCGATTAAATATGGGACCCATGAAAAAAACCACAAGTGTAAATACAACAACAAAAAAATGCATTTTATTAAATTTTACATTTGATATTATTTACGAACATAAGTAGATATAATACATCTAAATTACTACACCTTTTCTAGGTACGTACATAAATATAATAGGAACTTAATTACTTAAAGATAAATTAACCTTAGGAAAAAATATTACATAATACAAATAACATTCTAAATTTAAAAAATACTTAAGTTTAACATAAAAGAAGTAAACTCTTGGTGTTGCGAATGTCCATGAGCGGCGGTAATCGCTTAATATCAAGTGATCTGTCATGCTAGTTTGCCTCTCTATTACATACGATTATATAAAATTTCTGGGATATCAAACGCAACATGACCGGGGCATATACCTACTGTGCTGATTGTCGAAGGATTAAATCATGCATACTAGGCACATATAGTGGATGTACCGTAATTGTACCGTACCGTATGCCTTGGGGAGAAATATAGACTGGGTATACCACAATTGGTAAACCTGAAAATTGAATGTTAGGCAATTCTGAAAATATTGTATGGTTGGGATAGGGTGGAGAGGGATGAGTGTTCGAGTAAGGAGGAGAGTGTAATGTTGGATTGAAATATTGCTCTCGAGGACAGTCGTATGATTTGGGGAAGTTATACGTTGGGGATGGATTGGGGCTTGTAAGATTATGTGATGCTATATCGCAATATTCACCTAACGGACAGTCGAAAGGAGAGTCGTATTTGAGGGACGAGGACGGACTTGCGTTGGAAGGCGTATGCGATGGCATATCGCAGTGTTCACCTAAAGGACAGTCAAATGGAGAGTCGAGTAGTACAGAATGGGAATTCGTAGGAAAGGAACGCGTTTCAGAATTGCCAGACGGGTATTGGGGACTAGAGGCTGGAAAGGAAAAGGGCCGGGTATTTTCATACGAAGAAGTTTTATGACGATACTGGGGACTGTCGTACCTAAAGGGTGACGTCTCACTGGTGGATGATGGTGGCGATGAAATCGATGTGAACACCTCTAGATCTTTCTGACCGCTATCATATAGATGCCAGAGCATTTTGTGCTTAAATTCTCCACCATCAGAAGCGTAGCTTTGAGGATGTGGCGGCATCGACATAATAGAGGCGCGGTCTGGATATGGTGGAGAGTCCGCCAATACGACACGCTTGCTTCTCATCAATGATTTCACCTATTGACAAACATGATTTCACTTATTAGATAGTAATACATAATTTCAACAGATACTATTTATTATTTGAAGATGATTTAGGAAATATCTATATAATATCACGAGTTCAATATCCAAGTTTTTTACAAGAATGTTTAGACAAACGATGTTAACATAGTGTGTTAACAATGTTAACATTAATACCAAAAAATATTACTAGCATTCATATACCAGCGATCTACTACGAGAATATTTTATGCGATAAGGATTACGGCGATTAAATATAGGACCCAAGGAAAAAAATCACAAGTGATAGTGATGTGAATATACAAACACATTTCAACGAAAAATCTAAATAAATAATTGAATTAAAGTACAACTAAACATTAAACGAGTCGAGAACTTAATTTTAATCTACTTGTTTGATAACTCAAATATATTTGCTTCATAGAAATTAAACCTCTCTATACTCGGTCTAATTAAACATTTCGTCGAGTTTAGAGTACCTATGTATATAAAATGTCATTAAATTGGTTACTTATACCTACCTACATCATAGGATTTCCACATAAAATCCATTTACTTGCGTAATTTTCTTTGCGTTCTTTACATTTAATCCACTCGTTGAATAAATAAAACGACGTAGGTAAAACATCCCTACCTGTTGTAACTTTGAACTATTTTCGGTTTATCAGATACAGTTTGTGAATTCTATGGATGTGCGAACGTTATAAGAGCGGTCACTTAGACCTCGTAAAATTATAAATATTTCTTTTTTTGTTTGTTTGAAATATTAAACTGTGGGAATTTTGAAGATATGGATTCAAAGCAAGGTGGCCACGGTAGTGGAAACGAGACAGTCAGCCCCTAGGGCGTGTCACGTGAACATCATTGTATACATTTCCATTACTAAGAAACCCCAGGTTTTGTAAATTTCTACGGAAAAATTCATTACAACTTGCATGTGATTTGTTAAATTAATTTGTGCTTTATAATTTTGTGTTATTTTCTACTTGTGACGTTTCTTTCGTTCTCCAATTATTTTTTATGTCTGTAGTGTCAGTCATTTGGTTTGTTATAGATTTATCTTTGTTTCTAAGTTTCGAAAGCGTAAGTTATCAAAGGAATAAAGGAAATATACAAATCAAAGGAAATATACAAATCAAATATAAAACTTACCCGCTCACAACTTGCCACATATTCTGGGAAACGCATAATTAAATTCTCGTATCCAAATTCACAACAGCATGCACTCGATCAAATATTTTGCAGATATTGCAAAAAAGGTATTTAATAAATTATTATATGCCACCACTTAACAAAATGAGGAATAAATAAGACAATTTGCCTTCGCTAGATACACTGGCGAGAAGCGAATGGTAAAACTATCTCTCTCTTCTTCGTCTCGCGCGTGCGCGAAGCGCACGTGCGGGGAGACCGCTTTTGGGCTATGCCCACGGGCGGTGATGTGTTTGCGCGGACCGTTACAACGGTCCGGTCGTTTGGGTTGGCTCCCCCGGCATTTCACGCACGGGGGGAGCGGGCTTCGGCTTGTGGTGGTGTGGTGCCGGTGATGCCATGGCATGACAATCCGGTCTGTTGGGTTTGCGCCCCCCGCTAGCTCTTCTTTGCCGCCCTCGGCGCGGTACTAGCCTGCCGAGTGGGACCCCGTTCGGGGAGGCCCGGCAAACGACCTGCGAGCAGGCGGCATCCTGCAGCGAGGGGCGCGAGGCGTCAGACCGGTGCCACTACCGTTGAAACTCTCCCGAGCCCCAACGGCAGCGGCAGTCGTTGATGTTAGGTTGGCAGCCCTGTTTCTACAAACAAATGTGTTTGTAGAAAAAACAGTAGAAAGTGAGGTATGCGCGAACGGCGCGAGTGGCGCAGTGGCACCGGCGCGCGCCTGCGCGGCAGTGGTGTCAGGTTCAGGTTTGTTGTCACCAATTTCGGTTTTATTGCAAAACCGAGATTGGTGACTCTGTCTCGTTCGGTGGTGTTGCCGCGGGACTCACCCGGGTGGGGATTTCCCGCGGCAATGGTGTCAGAATCGGGATATTGGTGTCATGTCCGGTGGGGGCTACCGCGAGCTCACCCGGGCGGGGAGCTCCAGCGGTAGCGGGCGTCTTGTCAGGTGCGACGGTCGTCGTGGGCCCCAGGAGCTCTCGTGGGAGCGCTCTGGAGCTGCGGTCAGGTGGGCGTGCGTGTAGCGGCGCGATACCGCGGATGTGCGGGTACGCCGAGTTGTCGGCGGACTCGAACATCCGCCGCGCCAGACGCACGACGAAGTCATCCAGGCCCTCGTGCTGGAGATCGCGGCTTATGGTGGCGTTTCTCACGTACCTGCCGGCGCCGACAATGGTGCGCAGGGAGAGGCTCTCCTGCGCTCGGAGGCGTTGCCGCTGGCTGTTAGCGGCCAGGGCGTACCACGCCGGCGCGGCGTACGTGAGGCGAGATCTTATGTATGTTTTATAGATCCCCAGCTTGGTTCGTAGTGGTAACGAGCCAGCGAGGACCGGACGCAGTTTGTAGCGCGCCACCTTCGCGGCGACGACCGTCTGTTGGACGTGGTCGTGCATAGTGAGGCCCTGGTCGATGGTGAGGCCCAGGTACTTTACCTTGCGCGACCACGGGATGTCCTGTCCTTGTAGGCGCAGTGGAGGGGGTAGCTCGGCGATGTTCTGCCGCCGCCCGACGATCATGGCCTGCGTCTTCGCGACGTTTACCGACATTCCCCACTTGTCGAGCCAGGGTGGTAGGGCGTCTAACTGGGCTTGCATTTGCTTGATGGCGTGGGCGACGTTGACCGACGAGCTCTGGTACGCCGTGTCGTCGGCGAAGAGCGCCAACAGCACGCCAGTGCCCACGGGGATGTCGTCGGTAAACAGTGTATAGAGCGCAGGCGAGAGGCAGCTACCCTGCGGCACGCCGGCGAGGACTCGGCGCACCGATGAGGTCTTGTCCTCCACTGCCACCTGGAACTCCCTGTTGTGCAGGAAGCTGGCCACGACCTGTAGGACCCCGCGTGGAGCGGCACTCTCCGACAGTTTGTACAGCAGGCCCTCGTGCCATACCCTGTCGAAGGCCTTCTCCATGTCCAGCATCACCACTACCGAGTACTCACGCTTGTTCCGGCAGGTGGCCAGACAATGCAGTACCCGGGAGAGCTGGAGCGTCGTAGAATGGCCCGGCCTGAAGCCAAATTGCTCCGGCCTGGGCTCTATGTTAACATGAGAAAAAGCTTTCCGGAAACCCATCATCATCATCACAGCCCATAACAGTCCACTGCAGGACTTCGGGCCTCTCCCACGAAAGGGGAGGTCATTGCCATAATCTCCACGCTTGGCAGGCGGGTTGGAGATCGCAGTGCAGTTGATGTAAATCTACCCAGAAAGATGCTGCTGCCCACCTTTCGGATTTGTCCCTTAGTCGCCTCTTACGACACCCACCGGAAGAGATGGGGTGGTGCTATTCTTTGAGGTGGCGGCACCACACACCACCGGAAACCCAAAATAACATTAATCAGCCGTTAATTGGAGATTTGACAATCCGTCAACAAGCTGTTAATAAGCCGTCAATTGGCCCTTTCAGAAACCCAAACTGCATTTAATCAGTGTTTAACAAGCTGTTACGTAATTTTTGCGTTGACAAGCGTTTCAGAAACCGGGTGTTAGCATATTACACAGGATAAACACCATACTGTTCTGCATTATATTTTATTGTGACTTTATATATTCACCATATAATGACATTTATACAAGCGAGGCACGACAAACCAAAATTTACTAAGAAGAGCAAACAAAATCAAAAATAAATGTACTAATTATAAATAAAGGAACCGGACGCAAAATTGGGGACATGGACCTAAAGGTTTCTATTTCTTATTTTTTAGGTGAGAATAACGTTAGGGTTTCGCAAACGTAGGCCACAGAAGAAAGAAGAATCCGTTGTCGTTTCGAGACCTGGTAAAGCTAAGTCGCATGTTTACTTTATACCTTGTTTGATTTCTTGTACGGATTTTATAAATTGTTTGACTATTTCGATTTGCGTGGATTACATTTTAATCATCTTACTTACGTGGATTTTATGTTTCATTTGTTTCATTTTATAAGTTAAATACACACCAATGGAAATCTGGACTAGAATATTTGTATAAATTGCAATAATTTTAAAATAAAATTAAACGTACCTTAAGTGATTTCAGTACGTTGTTTGTACCATTATAATGTTTGATTTGTACAGGATTGATAATATTTTAGTTTGAATATGTGTTGATAAAGTGAACTATTACCGAATGGTAATAGTGTGAACATCCTTTGTGATGGCAATCAGTATTTTAGATATGAGTTGATAAAGTGGAAAATTTAGAAAATGCATAATGTTTTAAAATGTCAATATTCCAGGCACTGCATGGTACTATTTTCTTATTTCTAAATTTTGTAGTCAGTAGTGTAGCAACTTTTTAATTTATATATAAATATACCAACATGGCCTTGTGTTTGATCCGGTATATGTTACTATTATAATAAATATTTAACACTTTGTGTTGTCACTTTATGATGGAACTCCATTATTGTGAATTAAATCACTTTTTGTACACTAGTATAAAATTTGTATAATAAAGTGGAACTAGTGTACAAAAAGTGATTTGATTCATATTTTAGTTAAGTTTATTTCTTCTACTTGGATACCGAATGCCTCAAATTAAAGATAATTTACCAAATCTGAGATAAAAAGCACCGGCGTCGTATCTAACGATTTGTAAATGAAAATAGCTGACCCATCTCTTCCTGTCTTAGACGTAACTACTTTAATCTTTTTTAGCTTTACGTGTTTTGTAAACCCTGCTTAACAAATGTTTCACGTAAGCGAATAGCTTCAAATCCTTGATCTTTATTATTTAAATCGTTAAGTACAATTTCGACCTGGGGATGCAGTCTCGACATACAAAGCGATTGCAAACTTATCGATTTCGGTCGTTATATAAATATAGATAATATGTGTACATATTAATATGATAAATGGTCGGCAGAGGACAACGACAAACGCAGAAAAGATGGGCATGCAACTTGGTTGTAAAATTTGCAAGTGGTTAGATTTTATCAATATTCCTGAGTCAGTAGATTCAAAGCTATTATTAAAGACCGGTAACTTAGCGAATTCAGCTGCCAAAATAACGATTCTACGTTAGATATAGCGAAAAAATTTGACAGCCCGCAAAGTTAACAATAAATCGCTAGCAAGCACGTCACGGAGTACGACTTTGACGTTGCCAAAATGTCAATTGACAAGTAAACAAACAAAGAATTGCAAATATATAATTTTTAATTTTCTTAAATTAGTAACATTACATGAATTTTCATCTTGAAACGCTTAAAAAATACAATGGATAATGTTAAAAAACAAAAGATAGGACAGTTTCTGGTTTTTTCTTACAAATTTTAACTGGGAGCTATTTATTTTGATAAAAACAGCCCCTGACACAAACACTTCCATATATGGACCGGTTCATTGTACAAAGGCAATGACGCCACTTCATTGGAGGTTTTAAAATCGAAAATATTTTGTACCTTTCCGAAAATATTTTCTCCTTTATATTGTCCCTTAGATGACTATTATGATAAACCATCACACACTCTTACCAACCCAAATCCATCTCCGTCATCATATATTAATGTTGGAATTAGCACTCCTCTACCTATTGGCAGACGACGGTAGCAAGACGGGCCTTTAAAAAGCTTTTGACTGTATGTAGATATATTAACTACCTGCTGTTCACCGCATTCTGACATCTGTCCCAATTTCCACACTTTCACACACTTCTGTTTAACTGTTCGTAACAATTGCGCTTACTACAGATTATTATGTTGTCGTGTGCTTTGTTAGGAATATGAACTGATTCGAAGTCTATTCTACAACTAAATTCAAAGCATTTGTTAATAGTGTAAGAAAAATATACTCGATTAATCTCTGTCCTATGAAATTTTCCTGTAATGATCTATTGCTAATAAGGCAAATGCCACAAAATATAGAGGTATCAAAGAGGCTCAGATACCTGGTTAGGTAGGAGTCTAGTAGGAGTTTTTTGACACTTATAGTATCATGTGTGTCAAAAAACTCCCTGGCACTCACGCTTGGATATGTATGTATAATAATTTAAAATACCTAAATGAAAATTAGGATACAAATTTATTTACAATCTTATTACAAAAATATTAGGACTTAACACAGTAACTATCAAAAATATTTTAGAAAAACAGAAAGTTTTCAAAAAGGTCTCTTAAATATTACTACTAGCACTAAATAATAAAACTACACCGCTCGTTATAAAAAGCGCTAAGGAAATACTAGTAGGCAAATTTTTAGAAAGGAATAGAATTTAAAATTGTTTTAAAAGGATATGCTTTTATAGGAACTAGAGACTTTAATAATATAGGGTCTAGTATTTGGTGGCGGTAATGGTGATAAGAATTCCTCGTGGTCTTTACGGCCGCTGCTTGGTTTCGACGATCATGGAGATGTTTTTTGCCATTGTGGCCTATATGCCCTGAAACCAGGGGCGCTGTACACAGGGTGTGACTGTGACGTCATCACTAAGCCATGGTCAGGATGTGGAGGGCCCGCCATATCAGCCATATTTTCACCTGTAGATATTAATAAAAATATAAAAGTCAATGCAATAATCTCCAAAATATAATTTGACAACAGAATCAAAAATATATTTATATTTTACTATTATATCTACATAGTGTTGTTTGTACTATATTCCAAAAAATAAATAAAGGTTATACACAAACATTTTAAAATCAATAAACAAAAAAAAGAATTGTAGTGAAATATTCTTACATATCATCAGTGAAATTCCACGCTATAAGTTCTGGGTCCTAAAATTGGCACGCAGAACTTTGGTTCAGGATCTGGTTTAGCCGAAGCAAGTGTATTTGATCCGTTGTTTTTGCGTACCAAGACTGGCACACAAAAGTACGGATCCGATGGTCTTGTGTCCACCGTAGCCTCATACGGGTGGGGTTTAGCGGCTAAATGACAATTCCCACATGGCGGCGGATCAGCTGGAACCTTTTCGTAGCGGCTGAACCATTTCTCCACCTAGCGATAATTACAGGAACGATAAATCGACAAGTCAAAATGAATCTAAATCGAGAAAGATAACAGCACTATTATTTCTAGTTATTTTATAAATATATATATCACATTATGAAGATGCAAATATAAAGATTAAAATAGATATCATATGAAAAATTATGTACAAAATAAAAAAATGCAGTGTTAGGGTAACCGACAATGATGAATTTAATAATAACTTTTACCATGTATATAGCCAAAGACAAATGTCCATGAATGCCATAAGATATAATTATGGCAACCAATTTTGTTCTGATGATATCTAATTAGTGATAATTAATTTAACATTACTTTGAACCAAGAGAATTAATACAAATAAAAGAGGTCAGGTT
The DNA here is from genome assembly GCA_905147135.1 of Blastobasis lacticolella. NCBI lineage: Eukaryota > Metazoa > Arthropoda > Insecta > Lepidoptera > Blastobasidae > Blastobasis > Blastobasis lacticolella. Next base: position 18,257,524 of record LR990045.1, read on the forward strand.
ATCAAATTAAATACAAAACTTACCCGCTCACAACTCGCCATATATTTTTCATAACGCATAATTGCGTTCTCGTCACCAAATTCGTACAAGTACGACTGCAGACGCTCGTGCCTCAAATAATCAATTTTCGCAGACATTCTAAGAAAAATATTTTACTTAACAAGGAACTTATAAATCACTAGATGCACTTGTCAGCTCACACGAATGACAAATGGTAAACCAGACCAGCAACGCTGCTTATCTAACGAGCTACTACACGGGTCTTCTTTTCCCAATATTTGCAGGGGGAAAGGTTTGCGGGCGTTTGAGATTTTCTCTCTTGCCCGGGCTGCTTCTCGGTCAGGACACAACCTGGCCGGTCATTGGGCGAGGAGCCGTTGTGGCTCACTCCAGGTGTTGTTGGTCATCAACGCTCCCCAGGGGCATCTCGAGCTCCCACAGGATCCGGATGCCTTCGTCTAGGACCGGGCTCGCGTCCGCTCCCCTTTCGAGTGCGACGCGGAGCCCCACGCAGATTTCTCTGACGGCGTTGATGACCCGGATTAGCTCGGAAGCGGTGCGATCGCATCTAGCACACGCTTCGGTCGGTGGTCTTCTTGGTGTTGGTGGGCTGGCTTCTCTACGCGCGGGCGCTGCGGCGCAATCGCGCCCTACGTCTTGCGTCGGAGCGTCCGCGGCGGACCTGGCCGTGTTCAGTTGGCCGCGCTGTGATAGAGCGGCGGGGTGAGGGGCCGGGGGGGCGGCCGGCCGCGCGCGAGGCGCGGCTAGCGCCACGGTGCGTAGTGGCAGGCCGGCGGTCGCACGCTGTTCGGCGTTGCGAGCGGTCTCTGCGGGCGTTGGTAAGCCGCGGCGCCGGTTTCTCCCTCCTCGGCGGCGCGTCGCTCTCGTGGGGACGGCGTCGCGGGTCGGGACCGAGTTCGCTGGCGGCTGCGGTGTGGCGTAGGTCTTCGGGGGTTGCGGGGGAGGCGTCGCTACTACCCATCCGGGGAGCGGCGGCGGCATCGGCTTGCCTCGCCGTCTGGCCTCGCGGCGTAGTCGGGGGCAGCGGCGATCGTTCGCCGTGTGCTCTCCTCTGCAGTTCACGCAGGTCGGCGGCTGTTCTCGGGGCCTCGTGCACTCAGCGGCGGCGTGCTTGAGCCCGCAGCGCACACAGCGCGCGGCTCTAAAGCATGTCTTCGACGAGTGCCCGAAGCCTTGGCAGCGGTGGCACTGTGCGGGCCCCTGGCGCCCGCGCCACCCCTCAATCGTGACGCCGGGCATGCACAGGAGCTCGGTGATGGTATATAGGCGACCTAGGTCGCCGAGTGACAGGTGCCTGAGCTGTGCGAAGATAAGGCAGCCAGATCTGCCGTTCTTCGCAGCGATGTTGCGGCTGTGCACAAGCTCGTAGCCGTGCTTGCGGAGGTCTTCTGCCAGCAGGTCTGCTGGCGTGTCTCGGGGCAGTCCTCGAATTGCTACCTTGGTGGGCAGTTCGCTTGCAGGAGTGTAACAGACGAACTGCACACCAGGGTCCTCTCGGCGGGCGTCGATTAAATACCGCTGTATCGCGCGGAACTCGTCGGCTCCGCGTGGTAGGAAGCGGACTCCGGTCTTGTACGCCCTCGCATGGGGCGTGTGGCCTAGTCGCTCCTTAATCTGCGCGAGGTGGTTGGTCCAGTTCGGCAGATTCTCCACCACGATTGGCGGGTAGGCGCTTCTAGGGGCCTTCGGGTCCGATTCTTCGGACTGCGGTGGCTTAGTGGGCTGCTGCGGTGGTGTAGCGCGACGCGCGGGCGGCGGGGATGCCGCCAGTTCGGCGTAGCTACGGCGGACTTCAGTGTAGCGCGTCGAGTCCATCGTCGGATTAAATTCCATCGATGGATAGTCGACGCTGCTGTAGAGTGAGTGCGGCGGCTGGTGGACGCGCGACGTCGAAGGCGACGGAGTGGCCTCGGGGCATGGCCTCTTGGCGTTCTCGACGGCGCTCTCGTCGAAGCTGTCCGGTCGCGGGCGCGTCGCTGTTGGCGGGCGTCCCATCTGCGACCAACTTAAGTTGATGGACGGGGCGGCTTGTAGCGGGCTGGTGGTGGCTGCAGGCGTCGCGGCGGGCGTTGTATAGGCAACGGAGGCGGGCGACGCGGGCTGGGGCGCATTTGTGGTCGCCTGCGCGGGCGCTCTAGCAGCCGCATGGGCGGCGCGAGCGGGTAGCGCGGCGGGCGCGACGGAATGCGGTGGTACCCCTGCGGCTTGGGCGCGGGGGGTGGGGGGCGCGGCGCGGGTAGGCTGCTCGGCGCTTGTTGTGGGCGTCGCGACGCGAATAGTCGGCGTCGCGAAGCGAGTAGGCTGCATCGTTGCGGTGGCTAAAGGCGCGGCGCGGGTATGCGGCTCGGCGCTGGTAGCGTGCGTCGCGGTGCGGATAGTGGGCGTCGCGACGTGGGTCGATTGAGTAGTGGCCACGGGCGAGGCGCGAGTAGGCGTCTCGGCGCACGTGGTCGTCGACAGGGCGAAGATGTATTGCGCGGACGATTCTTCGAGCGTCGCGGCGCTTGTGCTCGGTGTCACGGCGCGGGTGGTCTTCACTGCTATGGGCGCGGCGCGGGTAGGCTGCTCGGCGCTTTTAGGTGGCGTCGCGGCGCAAATAGTGCGCGTCGCGGCGCGGGAGGTCTGCGTAGTTGTAGGCGCGGCGCGGGCGGGCGTCTCGGCGCTTATAGGTGGCGTCGCGGCGCGGATAGTACGCGTCGCGGCGCGGGAGGTCTGCGAAGCTGTAGGCGCGGCGCGGTTAGGCGTCCCGGCGCTTATAGATGGCGTCGCGGCGCGGATAGTACGCGTCACGGCGCGAATGGGCTGCGGTATAGCGGAGGCTTGCGGGGGTCGGGCCGGTCGATCGGCCGTCACCACGTAGCTCTTCCGGCGGCTGTTTCGTCGAGGCTGTCGCGGCAGGAGCGGCGACTGCATCAGCGGCGGCGAGCCGGGACTTGCGGTGGGCTTGGGTCTTCGTCCCTCTTCCATAGCGGACCGTGGTTTCGGCGCGCACGCGGACTCGCAGGCTCGGAAGCGGCGAGGGGAGCAGGCTTCGTCGGCAGCAGCGGCGGGTGGACACCACCGTTCATGCACGGGGCATGAGGGTGGTGACCAGGAGAAAGGCGGCGCGAAGCGAGTCGGTTGAGGGCGGTAGGTAGTTACCGGGCGGTAGGCGTACTCGCTGTGGCGGCGGCGAGCGATCTAACGAGCGCGAGCGTACCTGGACGACTAATGCGAGTGATAAGGAAAGTACTAATTGTTCTGTGCGCTGTCCTTTTCACTCGCTGGACTTTGAATTTTCTATATTCATTTACCACATAGTTTTGCTCTCTTTGTAGTTTTTTATTCGGAATTATTATAATATGACAATAATAATTTGGGTACCTGTGCGGTGACAGAAGATATTGATAAAAATATGCTGCAGTCCTTTTCCAGATAGGTACATCTGCAATTATCCGGCATTGTAAATTATAAAGGTGTGCCTATAGTTTATAAAGGATCAGACGGACAGAAAGACATTGTGGTAGAAATAATTTAGTATTATTTTGATGCCTGGCATATCTTCCTGGCCTGGGAATACTTTTACATTTTGTACCGAGCCTTTATTGATAAAACTAATCATTGTTTCTACAGGTACTCACTGGTAACTTATTTTAGGTAACTACCTATAATTAAGTGATTAGTAATCATCGCTCACGAGCGTCATTTAGGTACCTATAATTTATCACGCTCACACTAGTCTCACTCGATAAAAACGGCAGACTAATCAGCTCTTTTTTTACTTTGTATATTTATTATAGGGTCTAGTCAAAATGATATTTATTTCCGTCAAATGCCTCCTGTCCTATAAACTGTTTTCTCTAACTATCTCACTGGCTTTTTGTTTCTTAGATGTCTATTATGGCTGATCATAGAGTTTGAAAATTTCGTATTTCGTATTATTATTGCAATAGGTAAAGGTTTATAATATTGATTTCAGTCGAGTGTTCAAGTGCACTCTTCCAAAACATCCGTTTTTCAAACAACCTAAACACTGACCAAAATAATAGAGAACAAAATTGTACGAGAGAAAGAGAAGGCGGTATTATGTGAGTGAGATAGCGCTATTACTATCACGGCGTAGTGAAGCGACTATAAATACTGGTCTTTCCTCCGTACAACTTGTAGACGATATGGCTCCTCCGAAGTCGGGAATTAAAAAGCTGAGCAAGGACGAGCTGTCGCTCGAGATAGACAAGTTGCTGCAGAGAATAAAGAAGAAAAGTAAAGAGGAGCACGAAGGTTCGAAGAGAGGAGTCGAAGATATCATCCGGCTCCTAGGCGATATGGCTGTAAAGTCGCCTGCCGCGAGGCATATGGACCATTAAATCTGATTGACTTAATGGTAAGGCGGCATAAGAAGGCCCTTTTCAGGGCCACATACAATTCAGAAAGTTTCTTTGAATTGCGATTCAACCAAATACGATATATGAAACCAACGTCGTTTTCTTTATCTAAATTATAATTATTAGTTTTATTATAATTTAATCGACATTGATTTTTTGCATTATTGTAAATTTTTTATTTACAGGCACATTTCCGTTGACATTATTTCATTATATCATCTTTATTAACATTTTATAATTTAACAATCAAGCAACTTATTCATGTTATTTTACTACATTTTGTTACATTTTTAATAATACAACAATTTTTACTAAGAAAGATTTTGTGTTATTATCTTATCTTTTGTTGGTGTAACGATAATCGCAAATTGTGTTCAATTGTGTCATTTTCATTTAGCTTGACCGCGACAGAGGTGACCTGTCAATTTTATTTATCTAGCCACATCGGAGGGATGTAGTATTCTGTGACAGAAATGGAATGTTGCCATCAATGGGACATGAACGAACGTGACGGAAAAATAAACTAACCTGCCTAACGTTTCGGAAAAAGACGTAGCGCCCTCCTTCGAGGGCGTGTCAACATTTGAAATAGTAGACGTTAACACTAAACTTAGACAGTATAAACCGACTTATTGTAAATGGTGTACAATAACAAAGGCGGCTTATTAAAGTTAAAGACTACTCGATTCTTCCTCTATATAGTTTATTATTGCCAAAAAATTTATTATTTAGCTCATTTTTCCGCAATCTGTTAAAGTAACCTGAAGTCGTGGTACTCCTATAATGTTGTTATTTAAATAAAATGTATCGGCAACATAAATAATGGGTGGTAGGTACTGTTCCTACCTACGTACTGAACCTACCTTCTATCGAATTCTAAACGTACGATAAAAAGTAAAAAAAGGATCAAGGATCTTTCATTTCAGTATTAAAGGTTGTTTTATCCTATGTGTTTGTTTTCCATAAGCGATGATACGTATCTGCTTCTATTTCAAAATCCTAGTACCATCTCATACTGTTTGGTTTCTGTAGGCCCCGGTTAGTGTAAATCCCATTTCAAAGTTAGTAAATGTTATAAAACGTGCACCGATCTATATTTTTCAATTTTTAGTATTCAAAACTGTAGACAGTAATCCTATCAACCATCTTCAAGAGTCATATTATTAAACTTTACATTCATATTTAAGAAAAACGGTGCGTTTAAGAGATGCGTGAAAGCTCGAGAAATCCCTTCCCTACCACTATCTTACCCCTACCTTACCACTATCTTACCCCTACCCTACCACAATCTTACCCCTACCCTATCACTATCTTTCCCCTACCACTACCCAACCGCAGGCAGAACTCACTATGTGTGGGAAAGGAAGGAAATTTAACGCCGCTTCCAAGGTGGTTTTCCGTGGGGGAAAGAAACGGCAAGAAACCCACAGAGCCTACGTTAATTCATTTTTTTTTTAACATGTCTTATGTACTAATACATTATTTGTCCTATATACTATCTTAAAAGTAAATACCTATATAGAACAGCAGTTCAGTCCCATGGACTTTTGTCATTTTCATATTCAGATATACATATACTATAATAACTTTAATGACATAATTTGTTTTTATAGTGGCTTTAAATTTATTCAATTATAAATTCTGTATATCTGTTGGAACCTTATTATAAAAGCTCTCATATATGTATTGTGATGGCATTTTCATAATGTCAACATTCTTGAATTTAACTCTAAGTGAAGTTCTAGGTCCCAATTGGTAAGTCGGGCGAATAGCCCTTTTCTGCAGTACAAATACATTATGCCAGTCGGCAGCGTGTCCCCAAGTCATAATGCTGTGGAAATAACTAAAGTAAACTAATCTTGCTGTAGCCTCAACAGAATAACCTCGTATCTTTTTTACAGCATATGCTGCAAAACTTAGCCTTTTCGCCAATTTATCAATTATTTTTTGCCATTCAGTAATAAATTATTAACCGTAAACCAGTTTACCACTTCTGAAAAAGCTTTGTTCAGGTCGTCATATGTTAATTGTTGTCTTTTAATTTTAAACACTAAATATATGTATCATCAGCGAACAAAACAATTTCGTGAGTATCTTTTACAAAGTACGGCAAATCATTAACATAAATAAGAAACAAAAACGGACCCAGAATTGACCGCTGGGGGATCCCCATAGAGACAACAGACCCTGCCGATCTTTCTCCGTTCACATCAACCTTCTGAATTCTCTGACTTAAATATGAACTAAATATGTTTAGTAATAAAAATACTAATATTAACAAAATATTTGTGAATTGATGTACTTATGATCCAATTACTGTAATTTTCAAAAACAAATAAATTAAACTGAACTAAACTAAACAAACCCTACCGACAAACCCACATTTACTAGCGAGACACGACCAACTGAATTTTACTACGAAAAACAAACAAAATCAAAATAAATTTCACCACAATTCACTAAGCTGATTACACACGATAAAACAACATAATGTTTTGCATTGTATTTTATGGTTAATTTTTCTGTTCAGTGTTTTATGATATCGTTAACTGCCTATCCTACCATGAGACATTTACACCCGGTTTCTAAAACGCTTGTCAAATCATTGATTAGCTAACAGACTGTCACATTTAACAAGCTGTTAAATCACCGTGGGTTTCTGAAAGGCCAATCAATCTATTGTTAGCTAATCGACCATTAACAAGAGATAAATTTTTTCGTCTGGCTACCCCTGCTAAAATCAGTCACATTCATTCACTCATATATGTTTTGTTTCTGTCTAACGCATTGATTTGTCTCTGTCCCTAGCGGCGTTTTGATAGCGGCGGGATATTCAACTTTTAGATGAAACTGATAGCGATTGTATAGTTTTCGTGTACTTAAATAAAAATCCAATATTATCAAAAAAAATATACAGAGCGAGAAAAGAGAAAATATAACAATATTTATGTTATAGGGTCACAGGTTCCAGTGGATCAGTAATCCCATCATCATCATCTTTAGGCAGTTAGTTACCCGGTCCACTGCTGAATACAGGCCTCCCACGGCTTACACTCTGGTCGACTCTGTTATCTTGCATCCATCGGCTCTCTAGGACCTTAAAAAGGTCGTCCGTCCGTCCATCTCTTGGGAGGCCATCCAGAGAAAGCCACTCAACAACATCCGCCCCATCGGCTATCGATTCTGTGAGTTTCTCCCAATAATCCCATTAGTTAAATCCTGGTTCAAGTCCTGGACACGGGCCGGTTCGTGGTTCAGGTCCAGGTCCTGGCTTCGGACCAGGTCCTGGTTCAGGTCCAGGTACTGGCCCCGGAACAGGTAATGGTTCAGGTCCAAATCCTGGACCCAGACCAGTTCGTGGTACAGGTCCAGGTCCTGGCTTCGGGCCAGGTCCTGGTTCAGGTCTAGGTACTGGCCCTGGACCAGGTACTGGTTCGGGTCCACGTCCTGGACCCTGACATGTCCGTGGTTCAGGTGCAGGTCCTGGACCCTGACATGTCCGTGGTTCAGGTCCTGGTTCTGGTTCAGGTCCATGTCTTGGCCCCGAACCAGGTCCTGGTCCAGCTAATGTTTATGGTCTATGTGCTGGCACTGGTCTAGGTCCTGGTTCTGGTTCAAGCTCAAATTGTGATCAAGGTTGCAGTTTTGGTCATGATCCTGGTCCAGAACCTGGACTCTAGACCTGGACTTTGCCTTGGACCAAAACTAGGACCTGGACCAGGGCCAGGACCAAGACCTAGACCAAGAAAATCGGATATAATTTCTTTTGACAATCGGTTAATTGGTCGATTTTCGCCAATTAAAATAACACGGCGGTAACATACAGTTAACATGAGAAAAAGCTTTCCGGAAACCCAAAATAACATTAATCAGCCGTTAATTGGAGATTTGACAATCCGTCAACAAGCTGTTAATAAGCCGTCAATTGGCCCTTTCAGAAACCCAAACTGCATTTAATCAGTGTTTAACAAGCTGTTACGTAATTTTTGCGTTGACAAGCGTTTCAGAAACCGGGTGTTAGCATATTACACAGGATAAACACCATACTGTTCTGCATTATATTTTATTGTGACTTTATATATTCACCATATAATGACATTTACACTAGCGAGGCACGACCAACCAAAATTTACTAAGAAGAGCAAACAAAATCAAAAATAAATGTACTAATTATAAATAAAGGAACCGGACGCAAAATTGGGGACATGGACCTACAGGTTTCTATTTCTTATTTTTTAGGTGAGAATAACGTTAGGGTTTCGCAAACGTAGGCCACAGAAGAAAGAAGAATCCGTTGTCGTTTCGAGACCTGGTAAAGCTAAGTCGCATGTTTACTTTATACCTTGTTTGATTTCTTGTACGGATTTTATAAATTGTTTGACTATTTCGATTTGCGTGGATTACATTTTTATCATCTTACTTACGTGGATTTTATGTTTCAATTGTTTCATTTTATAAGTTCAATACACACCAATGGAAATCTGGACTAGAATATTTGTATAAATTGCAATAATTTTAAAATAAAATTAAACGTACCTAAAGTGATTTCAGTACGTTGTTTGTACCATTATAATGTTTGATTTGTACAGGATTGATAATATTTTAGTTTGAATATGTGTTGATAAAGTGAACTATTACCGAATGGTAATAGTGTGAACATCCTTTGTGATGGCAATCAGTATTTTAGATATGAGTTGATAAAGTGGAAAATTTGGAAAATGCATAATGTTTTAAAATGTCAATATTCCAGGCACTGCATGGTACTATTTTCTTATTTCTAAATTTTGTAGTCAGTAGTGTAGCAACTTTTTAATTTATATATAAATATACCAACATGGCCTTGTGTTTGATCCGGTATATATTACTATTATAATAAATATTTAACACTTTGTGTTGTCACTTTATGATGGAACTCCATTATTGTGAATTAAATCACTTTTTGTACACTAGTATAAAATTTGTATAATAAAGTGGAACTAGTGTACAAAAAGTGATTTGATTCATATTTTAGTTAAGTTTATTTCTTCTACTTGGATACCGAATGCCTCAAATTAAAGATAATTTACCAAATCTGAGATAAAAAGCACCGGCGTCGTATCTAACGATTTGTAAATGAAAATAGCTGACCCATCTCTTCCTGTCTTAGACGTAACTACTTTAATCTTTTTTAGCTTTACGTGTTTTGTAAACCCTGCTTAACAAATGTTTCACGTAAGCGAATAGCTTCAAATCCTTGATCTTTATTATTTAAATCGTTAAGTACAATTTCGACCTGGGGATGCAGTCTCGACATACAAAGCGATCGCAAACATATCGATTTCGGTCGTTATATAAATATAGATAATATGTGTACATATTAATATGATAAATGGTCGGCAGAGGACAATGACAAACGCAGAAAAGATGGGCATGCAACTTGGTTGTAAAATTTGCAAGTGGTTAGATTTTATCAATATTCCTGAGTCAGTAGATTCAAAGCTATTATTAGAGACCGGTAACTTAGCGAATTCAGCTGCCAAAATAACGATTCTACGTTAGATATAGCGAAAAAATTTGACAACCCGCAAAGTTAACAATAAATCGCTAGCAAGCACGTCACGGAGTACGACTTTGACGTTGCCAAAATGTCAATTGACAAGTAAACAAACAAAGAATTGCAAATATATAATTTTTAATTTTCTTAAATTAGTAACATTACATGAATTTTCATCTTGAAACGCTTAAAAAATACAATGGATAATGTTAAAAAACAATAGATAGGACAGTTTCTGGTTTTTTCTTACAAATTTTAACTGGGAGCTATTTATTTTGATAAAAACAGCCCCTGACACAAACACTTCCATATATGGACCGGTTCATTGTACAAAGGCAATGACACCACTTCATTGGAGGTTTTAAAATCGAAAATATTTTGTACCTTTCCGAAAATATTTTCTCCTTTATATTGTCCCTTAGATGACTATTATGATAAACCATCACACACTCTTACCAACCCAAATCCATCTCCGTCATCATATATTAATGTTGGAATTAGCACTCCTCTACCTATTGGCAGACGACGGTAGCAAGACGGGCCTTTAAAAAGCTTTTGACTGTATGTAGATATATTAACTACCTGCTGTTCACCGCATTCTGACATCTGTCCCAATTTCCACACTTTCACACACTTCTGTTTAACTGTTCGTAACAATTGCGCTTACTACAGATTATTATGTTGTCGTGTGCTTTGTTAGGAATATGAACTGATTCGAAGTCCATTCTACAACTAAATTCAAAGCATTTGTTAATAGTGTAAGAAAAATATACTCGATTAATCTCTGTCCTATGAAATTTTCCCGTAATGATCTATTGCTAATAAGGCAAATGCCACAAAATATAGAGGTATCAAAGAGGCTCAGATACCTGGTTAGGTAGGAGTCTAGTAGGAGTTTTTTGACACTTATAGTATCATGTGTGTCAAAAAACTCCCTGGCACTCACGCTTGGATATGTATGTATAATAATTTAAAATACCTAAATGAAAATTAGGATACAAATTTATTTACAATCTTATTACAAAAATATTAGGACTTAACACAGTAACTATCAAAAATATTTTAGAAAAACAGAAAGTTTTCAAAAAGGTCTCTTAAATATTACTACTAGCACTAAATAATAAAACTACACCGCTCGTTATAAAAAGCGCTAAGGAAATACTAGTAGGCAAATTTTTAGAAAGGAATAGAATTTAAAATTGTTTTAAAAGGATATGCTTTTATAGGAACTAGAGACTTTAATAATATAGGGTCTAGTATTTGGTGGCGGTAATGGTGATAAGAATTCCTCGTGGTCTTTACGGCCGCTGCTTGGTTTCGACGATCATGGAGATGTTTTTTGCCATTGTGGCCTATATGCCCTGAAACCAGGGGCGCTGTACACAGGGTGTGACTGTGACGTCATCACTAAGCCATGGTCAGGATGTGGAGGGCCCGCCATATCAGCCATATTTTCACCTGTAGATATTAATAAAAATATAAAAGTCAATGCAATAATCTCCAAAATATAATTTGACAACAGAATCAAAAATATATTTATATTTTACTATTATATCTACATAGTGTTGTTTGTACTATATTCCAAAAAATAAATAAAGGTTATACACAAACATTTTAAAATCAATAAACAAAAAAAAGAATTGTAGTGAAATATTCTTACATATCATCAGTGAAATTCCACGCTATAAGTTCTGGGTCCTAAAATTGGCACGCAGAACTTTGGTTCAGGATCTGGTTTAGCCGAAGCAGGTGTATTTGATCCGTTGTTTTTGCGTACCAAGACTGGCACACAAAAGTACGGATCCGATGGTCTTGTGTCCACCGTAGCCTCATACGGGTGGGGTTTAGCGGCTAAATGACAATTCCCACATGGCGGCGGATCAGCTGGAACCTTTTCGTAGCAGCTGAACCATTTCTCCACCTAGCGATAATTACAGGAACGATAAATCGACAAGTCAAAATGAATCTAAATCGAGAAAGATAACAGCACTATTATTTCTAGTTATTTTATAAATATATATATCACATTATGAAGATGCAAATATAAAGATTAAAATAGATATCATATGAAAAATTATGTACAAAATAAAAAAATGCAGTGTTAGGGTAACCGACAATGATGAATTTAATAATAACTTTTACCATGTATATAGCCAAAGACAAATGTCCATGAATGCCATAAGATATAATTATGGCAACAAATTTTGTTCTGATGATATCTAATTAGTGATAATTAATTTAACATTACTTTGAACCAAGAGAATTAATACAAATAAAAGAGGTCAGGTTATCAAATTAAATATAAAACTTACCCGCTCACAACTCGCCATATATTTTTCATAACGCATAATTGCGTTCTCGCCACCAAATTCGTACAAGTACGACTGCAGACGCTCGTGCCTCAAATAATCAATTGTTGCAGACATTCTAAGAAAAATATTTTACTTAACAAGGAACTTATAAATCACTAGATGCACTTGTCAGCTCACACGAATGACAAATGGTAAACCAGACCAGCAACGCTGCTTATTTAACGAGCGCGAGCGTACCTGGACGACTAATGCGAGTGATAAGGAAAGTACTAATTTTTCTGTGCGCTGTCCTTTTCACTCGCTGGACTTTGAATTTTCTATATTCATTTACCACATAGTTTTGCTCTCTTTGTAGTTTTTTATTCGGAATTATTATAATATGACAATAATAATTTGGGTACCTGTGCGGTGACAGAAGATATTGATAAAAATATGCTGCAGTCCTTTTCCAGATAGGTACATCTGCACTTATCCAGCATTGTAAATAATAAAGGTGTGCCTATAGTTTATAAAGGATCAGACGGACAGAAAGACATTGTGGTAGAAATAATTTAGTATTATTTTGATGTCTGGCATATCTTCCTGGCCTGGGAATACTTTTACATTTTGTACCGAGCCTTTATTGATAAAACTAATCATTGTTTCTACAGGTACTCACTGGTAACTTATTTTAGGTAACTACCTAAAATTAAGTGATTAGTAATCATCGCTCACGAGCGTCATTTAGGTACCTATAATTTATCACGCTCACACTAGTCTCACTCGATAAAAACGGCAGACTAATCAGCTCTTTTTTTACTTTGTATATTTATTATAGGGTCTAGTCAAAATGATATTTATTTCCGTCAAATGCCTCCTGTCCTATAAACTGTTTTCTCTAACTATCTCACTGGCTTTTTGTTTCTTAGATGTCTATTATGGCTGATCATAGAGTTTGAAAATTTCGTATTTCGTATTATTATTGCAATAGGTAAAGGTTTATAATATTGATTTCAGTCGAGTGTTCAAGTGCACTCTTCCAAAACATCCGTTTTTCAAACAACCTAAACACTGACCAAAATAATAGAGAACAAAATTGTACGAGAGAAAGAGAAGGCGGTATTATGTGAGTGAGATAGCGCTATTACTATCACGGCGTAGTGAAGCGACTATAAATACTGGCGCCACGGGTGGAACGCTATTCATTCGTTTACAGTCTTTCCTCCGTACAACTTGTAGACGATATGGCTCCTCCGAAGTCGGGAATTAAAAAGCTGAGCAAGGACGAGCTGTCGCTCGAGATAGACAAGTTGCTGCAGAGAATAAAGAAGAAAAGTAAAGAGGAGCACGAAGGTTCGAAGAGAGGAGTCGAAGATATCATCCGGCTCCTAGGCGATATGGCTGTAAAGTCGCCTGCCGCGAGGCATATGGACCATTAAATCTGATTGACTTAATGGTAAGGCGGCATAAGAAGGCCCTTTTCAGGGCCACATACAATTCAGAAAGTTTCTTTGAATTGCGATTCAACCAAATACGATATATGAAACCAACGTCGTTTTCTTTATCTAAATTATAATTATTAGTTTTATTATAATTTAATCGACATTGATTTTTTGCATTATTGTAAATTTTTTATTTACAGGCACATTTCCGTTGACATTATTTCATTATATCATCTTTATTAACATTTTATAATTTAACAATCAAGCAATTTATTCATTTATTTATTTATTTAACATTTATTGTGCACAATAAATAGTATACAAAATAGACATACAGAAAAAATCACAACAGGTACAGCTTATTTCTAAAGAAATATCTTCCAGCCGACCAACGGAAGAAAGAGGTCAAAATCGAGAGGCAGATGGCGTGCACCTTAAATTTACTTACCAACTATAATACAACTAAATATAAATACATACACCATACATAATAGTACATAATACATACATATATAAATAATATAAATATATATATGTCGGAGATGATCATGAGTCTCTTAGTCCATCTCTTTAGCCTGGATGTCGATTGGTGCGCCACCTGACGGGTGGCTTGCAACTACTATGACAACGTCACAAGCAGCATGGCGGCGACGGCAGCCGCAAGGATATTGGGAAAAAGAACTAGAAACCATTCAATAGCGAAGAAGCGTAAATCCTGATGCGTTAAAGAGATGCGTGAAAGCTCCAGAAAATAGAAACGTGAGTGCAGGATGTACTGTTAACAATGTGTAGGGAGTCAAGCTGTGCGTATGTGGCAACTAGTAAGAGCCCCGGCGCATCTCCCGCGGATCGGCCTGATGAGATTGGCCATGGGTGGTGGAGGGTTTTGCAAATAACCCGTGGGTTTCGGCTACAATTGTAAACTCGTAAATTTGGCTTTAATTTGACAATACATTCTTAAAACACTATAGATACCCCTTTATTGCTACGAAATCCCGATAAATACGTTCTGATGGCCATTACTTGCTCATGGGCGAGTCTTCTCTAGTCCTTTCTCCGACATCAGAAGTGGGATAAAGATCTTCATGTCCACAATGTTAATGCTCGATCTTATTTTTTTCATGCCAAATAAACTGCGTGTACGAAATGCTGAGCGGCGGAAGATACGACGAAATGGCAAAAGTCTGGTGCAAACACAAGAAAGAGTGCTGGTTCGTGGTTGGTCCATAATTACGTACAACTTAAGTACAACCTATAAAGCATACACGCTGAAATTTTCAATTCGGTGAGTCGAACCATGTTTACTTGTGAGAGAATCGATGTAGGTAAATTCAATTTGTTTTCACAAATAATGTGTAACGAACTAAGATGGAAAGTTACTAAGTACTGAGTTTCTATGCACCAACTTGGTGACGGAGTCTTGCAATCTGAAAAAATAATTGAACAATAGTTCTACGGTTAAGGATTACGAAGGGTTTTAGAAGGGTTATGTGTGGTAAAATAGTCAACATCATTATAAAGATCAGGCCCGGCTTATGCCAGGGTACACTGAAATATGGTTTTTGAGAAACATAATTCACAAATGCGGTGTGGTAAAAAAAGGTTAAATGGCGGCTGCTACGACAAACCTAAAAAAAATCAATAATTGTTACATTGATTGTTGATTGACAAACAAAAATGGCCGATTTCGTACGAACAGCTGATGACACCCCATTCTTGACTTTTATGAAAAGTATAGGCAAAAGCAAAAGAGATTGGTACCTTATTTTATGGGCAAAGCTTGACTTTAGTTATGTGATCTACTTTGGTTCCATCTGGTTAAATACTTTGTCGATGATTAACGTCTGCCGAGCAAGGTATGGTTAGTTTGATTGAATACTAGGTTTTATGTGATAATTTTATTTTCTTAAAGCTTGTTTCATGGTGATTAATTGTTATTAGGCGCAGAAATTAATTGTTATTTTATCTACCCCTTGGAGTTAGGTACCTTGGCTTACCGTGCCAGTGAATGCTATAGGCGCGGAACCACCAGATGGTGACTGTTTCAAGCTATGTACAAAAGCGTTTTATGTAAAAAAAGATAAGTACCTAATGATGATCTGGTTATTTTGTGATTGCTCGATGGTTGGTACTATTGTTGTTTCCTTTGGAATACGTGTCTCGTGGTACTACATATAGGACATGTTTTTGTTTTTATTTATAATGTAGAACTTTGAGTACCTGAGTACCAACCGTGAGGTTCCAATTCAGACTTATCATAAATACTATCAACTTACTGCAGTTACTAAAATGAAATGGATAGCAAACTATGATACTCCTTCATTATATTCGTGTCGAATCGAACAGAGCATACAGTCTTGTATGACCCCATTCGTAGGCGTAGGTGTATATCTGATATTTCTTTTGTCTTTGAGTGGCGTGCGTTTAATTATGGGGTGTGCGATAGGTGTAGCTTTTCATACAATTTCTAACAGATAATATTTTGATTACCGATAACAAGTTATTATTTGGGTTTTGTTGAAAGTTATTGAATATACCGTAGTGAAAAAAAAAGTAACTGTTTAACGATAATTGCAAATTGTATTCAGTTGTGTAATTTTTATATAGCTTGACCGCAACAGAGGTGACCTGTCAATTTTATTGTGGCGCTAGTTCTGCGTTTTATGCAGCAATACCGTAAGGATGTAGTATTCTGTGACAGAAATGGAATGTCGCCAACAATGGAACATGGATAAGAAGGAACGTGACGGAAAAAGAAACTAACATGTCTCGGTTGTGAAATGAAAATAATGACGTTTCGGAGAAAGACCTAGCGCCCTCCTTCAGGGATTATGATTCTTTTCAAATGTGACACCAAACATAGACGGTGTAAACCGACTAATTGTAAATGATGTAAAATAACGAAGGCGGCTTATTAAAGTTATAGACTACTCGATAGCGTCGAGTTATAGTTCTTCTTCCTCTGTATAGTAAATAAATTATTAAGCTCGTTTTTCCGCAATCTGTTAAAGTAACCTGAAGTCGTGGGGTACCATGATAATATTGTTATTTAAATAAAATGTATGGGTAACATAAATAATGGGTGATAGGTACTGTTACAGCCAATGTCATTACTTTCGTGGGTACACGTACGATGTTAAGTAACTGCGTCAAATACGTAGCGCCTGCATGCTACTACCTGCTGGCTACCTTCTATCGAATTCTAAACGTACGATAAGCAGTAAAAGAAGGATCTAGGGTCAGACCGTTGTAACATATTAGGTATTCAGTGCGTACTTAGTGAGTAATAAAGTAGGTTGTTTCAACCTGAGTGGCATCTGCTGGCCTGTGTGGCATCTACTAGCCTGTGTGGCATCTACTGGCCTGTGTGGCATCTACTGGCCTGTGTGGCGTCTGCTAGTCTGGGTGGATTATTCTGTGGGGGATCGAAAATAAAACAGAAAACAATACCTTTTTGTGTCTGATGTTCTGGAGTCTTTAGTATTAAAATGATGACTTACATGTTTTAGTATTGGGTAGTAGATGTAATTATTTGTGTAATAATGCAGAAGATTCCCATATGATATGCGATGATTTGATACTGAAATGATGCAGACAGTTGAATTGTTTTGTTAGAGGATGCTAGAATTAACTTTTCTATAGTCATGCAAATTCGATAGGAAGCCATATGGTTGACTAACATGTAGTCGCGGGGATGATTGTTGGATAATCAGCAAGGATGGTCAATATAGTCGCAGGGATGAGTGGTGGATAATTACAGGGCTGGTTATTGTCATGAATTCAAAAGGTAGTGTAATAACACATTAGTGGAGATGGTACAATGGTAGAGAAAACAAATTTGAGATATTTTCATACAAATTTACGAGCCTCCAATATGTAAATACAGGGTAAAGTGAAGATTTTGTGTGTATAAAATAAGATTTACAGCTGTCAGTAGTTTCAATATTGGCTATAATTCTAATCAGACGTTTTTGCATAGTGAAAAGGGTAGGTGAATTTACGCTGTTTCCTCACAAATTATTACAAGTTTTAGTTGTATTACCAAACAGTTAGTCAAATGTCAGTTAGTGCAAAGTTACATACAGCCGACGGACTGTGTTCTCACATGTAGAGACCCGATATACCGTGTTACTTCTGATTTTATGCAACTGGGATTTGGTCGAAGAATAGACTACGAGCTGACAGATATTTAGTGAAGTGTTGTTACTATTACGACCTTGGCAGTTTCGTATTGAAACGTTAGAGTGTAGAGCACCTACCGGTTACAAAAGTAAGACGAGTGACAATGAAAGGTGGTTTTGAGTTTTGTTTGAGTGAGTAGTAGTTTTGGGTGTCTGATCACCGTGGGGTCAGGAGTGACCGAGCGAATATGGTATTGTGCTGTGTTGTTTTCGTGTTACAGATAACACACGAGGACGTGTGTATAGCAGGATAGCCGTGTCGGAGATGATCATGAGTCTCTTAGTCCATCTCTTTAGCCTGGATGTCGATTGGTGCGCCACCTGACGGGTGGCTTGCAACTACTATGACAACGTCACAAGCAGCATGGCGGCGACGGCAGCCGCAAGGATATTGGGAAAAAGAACTAGAAACCATTCAATAGCGAAGAAGCGTAAATCCTGATGCGTTAAAGAGATGCGTGAAAGCTCCAGAAAATAGAAACGTGAGTGCAGGATGTACTGTTAACAATGTGTAGGGAGTCAAGCTGTGCGTATGTGGCAACTAGTAAGAGCCCCGGCGCATCTCCCGCGGATCGGCCTGATGAGATTGGCCATGGGTGGTGGAGGGTTTTGCAAATAACCCGTGGGTTTCGGCTACAATTGTAAACTCGTAAATGTGGCTTTAATTTGACAATACATTCTTAAAACACTATAGATACCCCTTTATTGCTACGAAATCCCGATAAATACGTTCTGATGGCCATTACTTGCTCATGGGCGAGTCTTCTCTAGTCCTTTCTCCGACATATACATATACATATTATGGATAACAAATGGAAAGATAGTGCTCTTTTACTCGTTTTTTAAACGTATCAGGCGAAGGACTGGTACGTACAGTATGCGGCAGCGAATTCCACAATCTAGCCGCATGAACAGAAAAGGAGTTGGAATAACATTCGGAGTGATGAGGAGGAATGGAGAGCAGTGCCTTGACGCTAGAGCGACAGGGCATGTCTTGGGAACGGGAAAAATTAAAACGATCACGAAGGTAGGAAGGAGCTCGAGGATTATAGAGAACATTATAAAGGACACAAAGGATGTGAATATTCCTGCGATGGCGGATTGGAAGCCACTTGAGTTGGGCCCGATATTAGGAGATGTGGTCGTACTTGCGTAAGCCAAATATAAATCGGATACCAAGATTTTGGAGCCGCTCAAGCTTATTCAATAATTCTTCCGTAGCGTCGAGATAACAGGAGTCGGCGTAGTCTAATAAGGGAAGAATTAGTGTTTGGACGAGAGAGATCTTAGCATTCAAGGGCAGAAAATATTGGAGACGCTCAAGTTGGTGCAGTGTGTGGTGAACCTTCCTGCTGACATTGTTCACTTGGGACGCCCATGACAAGTTTGTGTCCAGAACTACCCCCAAATTTTTGGCAGTTGTTGTATATGGGATAATTGAGCCATCATATATAACCGAGGGCAATGTTGACATCCTTAATCGCTTACACATATGGGTACTGCCACCCAACATCACCTTCGATTTATTTGGGTTAACAAGCAGACCGTAGTCTCTTGCCCAATTGCAAACACTGGCAAGAACAGAGTTGAAGTAGTTGACAGCACCATCAATATCATCGAGATCGAAATGGTGATACAGCTGCAGATCGTCTGCATATAGATGGAAATTACAAGGGATTATTGAGGTGACAGTGACAGTATAAAAATGGAGAAGAGGAGAGGAGAAAGAACGCCACCCTGAGGCACGCCAGCAACGAGGTCACACCAGTTTGAGTTGGACTCATTCAAGCAGACACGCTGCGTACGGCCCCTAAGATAGGAGTCGAACCAAGATAATGCTGAAGAGGATACATTAAGTGAACGAAGGACAGCAAGGAGAATGTCAAAATCCACGGTGTTAAAGGCACTACTAAAGTCCAGTAAGGCAAGCACAGTTAACGACTTATTTTCAAAAGCCCAACGAATTTCATGTTATTTTACTACATTTTGTTACATTTTTAATAATACAACAATTTTTACTAAGAAAGATTTTGTGTTATTATCTTATCTTTTGTTGGTGTAACGATAATCGCAAATTGTGTTCAATTGTGTCATTTTCATTTAGCTTGACCGCGACAGAGGTGACCTGTCAATTTTATTTATCTAGCCACACCGGAGGGATGTAGTATTCTGTGGCAGAAATGGAATGTTGCCAGAACGTGACGGAAAAATAAACTAACCTGCCTCGATTGTGAAATTAAAATAATAACGTTTCGGAAAAAGACGTAGCGCCCTCCTTCGAGGGCGTGTCAACATTTGAAATAGTAGACGTTAACACTAAACTTAGACAGTATAAACCGACTTATTGTAAATGGTGTACAATAACAAAGGCGGCTTATTAATGTTAAAGACTACTCGATAGCGTCGAGTTATATTTCCGCTATATAGTTATTCTTCCTCTATATAGTTTATTATTGCCAAAAAATTTATTGTTTAGCTCATTTTTCCGCAATCTGTTAAAGTAACCTGAAGTCGTGGTACTGTGATGGGACGCTAATAATTCAAATTCATAAAACATAACCCTCCTTTTTGTCGCAGTCGGGTAAAAATCATTGGCGTCATTCGAACGTTTAAATTTGCTAAACACCAACACGTGGCACTCACTTGAAATTCCGAAAACCAAAACCAATTTGTCACACGATATTATGTTAGTTTGAGTGAGCAATAAATTCCCAAAAAGGTCGAGCTTAATTACAAGGGTCACACTTGTAAGTGTGAGAAAAAATAGAAGTTCGCATTCCAAAATGTCCAATAAATTCACGCTGAGATATCGATATAAAAACAATACCGAGAAAGCGAACAAGCTAGCCTAAGAATAAAAAACTGTCATAAAAACAAAGGTTTCAGATATGATACATTTAAATAAATCTGTGTCCTAAGTCTTACGACTTAGGGATGCTTTTCAAATATGATATTACGCAGCAAACCCTTGACCAATTTCAGGTACGAGTCCAGACAGTTGACGCTACCAAAAATTGTAGCCAACTTAAATGCGCGATAAGCTATTGGCTGATCTGAAGCGACGCAATCGCGGGAAGCGACGGGATTGGCAGATTGCACTCCCCGCCACGAGGGATGATGCGCAGGCGTCGATTGCCATCCATAACAACCAAAACACCAAACAACACAAGCAAAGAAGAACCTTATGTTAATTAGCGTAGATACTAAGATTGTAATTAGTAATTCATCTCTATTATAATTAAGTCAGCGAGATGAATCACGGGGTAGAGGGATGACACTTCTTATTTCGAAGCGGAGCGAGGCGGCTGGACGAGCAGTAAAGCATTCATTGAGATCAGACCTTAAAGTCGAATAATGTAAAATTATATTAAACTTTGATTTACTAATAAATTAGAGTCAGTGTATATTAGCAGCGGCGGCAAAAGTTAAGTTGATACCTTTTATGTCTATGTAAATGGTTTAGGTATTAATTGAATCGATCTGATTAATTTCATCTATAAATTTCATCAATTTCCATTTGTAGTCTCACTAGTAGAGATTTTATTAACATAGTTTAACTTAATCAAGATGGAAAGTAAAAGTTACCCAATCGATTGACATTTACATTCAATTTTAACTGTAATTATTAACTATGAATTATCTCTGCGTCAGATAATTAGAGCACGGTAATATTTGAACAAAATATACCGAAGCCTATGTCTATCATCATAAAATCAAGTAATCAATGTGTCTGATATATCTCTATACGAGATCATTATGTGCTATTGTTTGACGTTAACTCGTCCCTGCGTGAAATATTCGTAATGTGGTATTATTTGAATAAAATGATACCAAACCTACCTATGTCTAATCTGCGACGCTTGGGAGTTTGTAATGTACTTACATTGAAATCATCATCAATAACGAATACTCCAAGATAAATATTGTTTGAGTGTATTCTACATAAATGTATGATTAACTATTATTTATATATAGAACTGTACTAGGTTACAGACCTCGATATATTGGCGAAAAGACCTTTAAGATGGCTTAAAGGACTAGTCAATATCATTAACGAATATATTTTGGTAATAAATACATGTAATAGACTAAACCAACGGTTTATTCATAATGTTATTAGACCAAAAGGCGTATGGGCTGTCCCAGCTTATACGACTAGTCTAATCAACGAATATACCTATAATCTATATTATTATAAGACCAAAAGGCGTATGGGCTATCCCAGCTTATACGACTAGTCTAATTAACGAATATACCTATAATTTATATTATTATTAGGCCAAAAGGCGTGTGAGTTGATCAATCCCCACATGACTAGCCTAATACTGACTACCTATTGGTAACGCGCAGCGTTAATGAGTCGAATACTTCACTGAAAGGTTAGCATTTATATTGACTAATTGTTTCACATTAATAGACTTAATTAAGCTTATGTTTGAATATATATTTTAACTTTGCAAACCAAGTATGACGCTTTGACTTTTAATTATGTAAATGTAGTGATTTGGTTTAAACGAATAATTGTTTAATTCAGATATTAATTAACTAATTAATCATAATTAGTCTTAATTGGGCGGAATGGTTTTTTCGTACTAAGGACATTTTTTTCCATTCCAATAGGTATTTGGCCCTAGGAAACGTGTCCTTAGCATCACGGATTTCATTATTATTTTCTAATCTAGAAATCCCTGGTGAAAATCACAAAATAGTTTCAATCGTAGAGTCACAATTAAGTAAATAAACGTATATCTATACCTTAAACTCTACCTGTGACTTTAATTCATATTCCCGCATACCTTGACTAATTTTCAGTAAATTACATTCCAAGTTGACTGTAATCATCCAGACCTAATGAATGAGATGCCTATGTAACTACTTTCCGAACTAATGGTAATTAAATGCCTTAAATAAACTCATTTGCTTTAGAGGAATTCAATAAGAAATATCCACGTAAATTCTTGCAATTCAACGCATGGCATTCGAGTTTTGATAATTAGATTAAACCAATAATTTTTTGTTGGTTCACCCTAGTTGGTGCTATATTCAGTAAGATTGGGACACCACAGTTGTTGCGATCCTTCATCTCGTAAAACGTAGGGAAAAAGCTGTCCAAAGGATCCTAAATTGATAAAAAGCATATACAGGGGCCCCATTTTCGGATGAAGAGTGGAGATGATTTGAATATATGTATATGATAATCTTACGGGGTTACAAAGAATGACAGCGGTATATCAAGGAATATACCTAGTTATCTTGCCAGGCCAAGGCAAGCTTAGGGAACCTTGGGGATCAAGAAAGCATCGACATCCTCCATCGTGGCAACCCTTTGGAGCACGTGAAAGGAGGCAGGAACACATTAAAAGGTCCTAGTCTGGACAAAGGTTCAGCTAGGGGACTGGCTCCTTTGTGACCCATTTCAGGGGGCTCAACTTGCTGTCTTATAATTAAATTATATTTTTATGATATCACTCAAATCATTGCCATTGACGTAGTGGAGTTTTATTGCAAGTTTCTGTCATCTCATTTTACATAAACACTAGAGAGCAATTAACATCACAGGTTAAGGCATTTATAAACCATTCATCAAACCCGAATCTCATAAAGTTAAATAGACTGTCGTTGACGGCCTTTGTTCACTCATTTTATATTGGACTCACATACGACGGTGAGACCGCTTCATGTTATGCGCGAGGCGCATGACCACGTTAGGTTTCATGACATGTAATGAGTGACTAGATCGACCTAGGATCGTTTCATCTAACTATACATTTAGCATCGGGAACACCTCATCGGGTGACCGTTGCTCCAGATAGCTTCATTAGGCGCGGGACCATCACAGTACTCCTATAATGTTGTTATTTAAATAAAATGTATGGGCAACATAAATAATGGGTGGTAGGTACTGTTACAGTAAATGTTATTGCTTTCGTGGGTACACGTATGATGTCAAGTGACTGCGTCAAATACGGAGTGCCTGCATGCCACTACCTGCTGGGTACCTACCTTCTATCGAATTCTAAACGTACAATAAAAAGTAAAAAAATGATCAAGGATCTTTCATTTCAGTATTAAAGGTTGTTTTATCCTATGTGTTTGTTTTCCATAAGCAATGATACGTATCTGCTTCTGTTTCAAAATCCTAGTACCATCTCATACTGTTTGGTTTCTGTAGGCCCCGGTTAGTGTAAATCCCATTTCAAAGTCAGTAAATGTTATAAAACGTGCACCGATCTATATTTTTCAATTTTGTAGACAGTAATCCTATCAACCATCTTCAAGAGTCATATTAGTAAACTTTACATTCATATTTAAGAAAAACGGTGCGTTTAAGAGATGCGTGAAAGCTCGAGAAATCCCTTCCCTACCACTATCTTACCCCTACCTTACCACTATCTTACCCCTACCCTACCACTATCTTACCCCTACCCTACCACTATCTTTCCCCTACCACTACCCAACCGCAGGCAGAACTCACTATGTGTGGGAAAGGAAGGAAATTTAACGCCACTTCCAAGGTGGTTTTCCGTGGGGGAAAGAAACGGCAAGAAACCCACAGAGCCTACGTTAATTCATTTTTTTTTTAACATGTCTTATGAACTAATACATTATTTGTCCTATATACTATCTTAAAAGTAAATACCTATATAGAACAGCAGTTCTGTCCCATGGACTTTTGTCATTTTCATATTCAGATATACATATACTATAATAACTTTAATGACAAAATTTGTTTTTGTAGTGGCTTTAAATTTATTCAATTATAAATTCTGTTCTGCATTATATTTTATTGTGACTTTATATATTCACCATATAATGACATTTATACTAGCGAGGCACGACCAACCAAAATTTAATAAGAAGAGCAAACAAAATAAAAAATAAATGTACTAATTATAAATAAAGGAACCGGACGCAAAATTGGGGATATGGACCTAAAGGTTTCTATTTCTTATTTTTTAGGTGAGAATAACGTTAGGGTTTCGCAAACGTAGGCCACAGAAGAAAGAAGAATCCGTTGTCGTTTCGAGACCTGGTAAAGCTAAGTCGCATGTTTACTTTATACCTTGTTTGATTTCTTGTACGGATTTTATAAATTGTTTGACTATTTCGATTTGCGTGGATTACATTTTTATCATCTTACTTACGTGGATTTTATGTTTCATTTGTTTCATTGTATAAGTTCAATACACACCAATGGAAATCTGGACTAGAATATTTGTATAAATTGCAATAATTTTAAAATAAAATTAAACGTACCTAAAGTGATTTCAGTACGTTGTTTGTACCATTATAATGTTTGATTTGTACAGGATTGATAATATTTTAGTTTGAATATGTGTTGATAAAGTGAACTATTACCGAATGGTAATAGTGTGAACATCCTTTGTGATGGCAATCAGTATTTTAGATATGAGTTGATAAAGTGGAAAATTTAGAAAATGCATAATGTTTTAAAATGTCAATATTCCAGGCACTGCATGGTACTATTTTCTTATTTCTAAATTTTGTAGTCAGTAGTGTAGCAACTTTTTAATTTATATATAAATATACCAACATGGCCTTGTGTTTGATCCGGTATATGTTACTATTATAATAAATATTTAACACTTTGTGTTGTCACTTTATGATGGAACTCCATTATTGTGAATTAAATCACTTTTTGTACACTAGTATAAAATTTGTATAATAAAGTGGAACTAGTGTACAAAAAGTGATTTGATTCATATTTTAGTTAAGTTTATTTCTTCTACTTGGATACCGAATGCCTCAAATTAAAGATAATTTACCAAATCTGAGATAAAAAGCACCGGCGTCGTATCTAACGATTTGTAAATGAAAATAGCTGACCCATCTCTTCCTGTCTTAGACGTAACTACTTTAATCTTTTTTAGCTTTACGTGTTTTGTAAACCCTGCTTAACAAATGTTTCACGTAAGCGAATAGCTTCAAATCCTTGATCTTTATTATTTAAATCGTTAAGTACAATTTCGACCTGGGGATGCAGTCTCGACATACAAAGCGATTGCAAACTTATCGATTTCGGTCGTTATATAAATATAGATAATATGTGTACATATTAATATGATAAATGGTCGGCAGAGGACAACGACAAACGCAGAAAAGATGGGCATGCAACTTGGTTGTAAAATTTGCAAGTGGTTAGATTTTATCAATATTCCTGAGTCAGTAGATTCAAAGCTATTATTAAAGACCGGTAACTTAGCGAATTCAGCTGCCAAAATAACGATTCTACGTTAGATATAGCGAAAAAATTTGACAGCCCGCAAAGTTAACAATAAATCGCTAGCAAGCACGTCACGGAGTACGACTTTGACGTTGCCAAAATGTCAATTGACAAGTAAACAAACAAAGAATTGCAAATATATAATTTTTAATTTTCTTAAATTAGTAACATTACATGAATTTTCATCTTGAAACGCTTAAAAAATACAATGGATAATGTTAAAAAACAATAGATAGGACAGTTTCTGGTTTTTTCTTACAAATTTTAACTGGGAGCTATTTATTTTGATAAAAACAGCCCCTGACACAAACACTTCCATATATGGACCGGTTCATTGTACAAAGGCAATGACACCACTTCATTGGAGGTTTTAAAATCGAAAATATTTTGTACCTTTCCGAAAATATTTTCTCCTTTATATTGTCCCTTAGATGACTATTATGATAAACCATCACACACTCTTACCAACCCAAATCCATCTCCGTCATCATATATTAATGTTGGAATTAGCACTCCTCTACCTATTGGCAGACGACGGTAGCAAGACGGGCCTTTAAAAAGCTTTTGACTGTATGTAGATATATTAACTACCTGCTGTTCACCGCATTCTGACATCTGTCCCAATTTCCACACTTTCACACACTTCTGTTTAACTGTTTGTAACAATTGCGTTTACTACAGATTATTATGTTGTCGTGTGCTTTGTTAGGAATATGAACTGATTCGAAGTCTATTCTACAACTAAATTCAAAGCATTTGTTAATAGTGTAAGAAAAATATACTCGATTAATCTCTGTCCTATGAAATTTTCCTGTAATGATCTATTGCTAATAAGGCAAATGCCACAAAATATAGAGGTATCAAAGAGGCTCAGATACCTGGTTAGGTAGGAGTCTAGTAGGAGTTTTTTGACACTTATAGTATCATGTGTGTCAAAAAACTCCCTGGCACTCACGCTTGGATATGTATGTATAATAATTTAAAATACCTAAATGAAAATTAGGATACAAATTTATTTACAATCTTATTACAAAAATATTAGGACTTAACACAGTAACTATCAAAAATATTTTAGAAAAACAGAAAGTTTTCAAAAAGGTCTCTTAAATATTACTACTAGCACTAAATAATAAAACTACACCGCTCGTTATAAAAAGCGCTAAGGAAATACTAGTAGGCAAATTTTTAGAAAGGAATAGAATTTAAAATTGTTTTAAAAGGATATGCTTTTATAGGAACTAGAGACTTTAATAATATAGGGTCTAGTATTTGGTGGCGGTAATGGTGATAAGAATTCCTCGTGGTCTTTACGGCCGCTGCTTGGTTTCGACGATCATGGAGATGTTTTTTGCCATTGTGGCCTATATGCCCTGAAACCAGGGGCGCTGTACACAGGGTGTGACTGTGACGTCATCACTAAGCCATGGTCAGGATGTGGAGGGCCCGCCATATCAGCCATATTTTCACCTGTAGATATTAATAAAAATATAAAAGTCAATGCAATAATCTCCAAAATATAATTTGACAACAGAATCAAAAATATATTTATATTTTACTATTATATCTACATAGTGTTGTTTGTACTATATTCCAAAAAATAAATAAAGGTTATACACAAACATTTTAAAATCAATAAACAAAAAATAGAATTGTTGTGAAATATTCTTACATATCATCAGTGAAATTCCACGCTATAAGTTCTGGGTCCTAAAATTGGCACGCAGAACTTTGGTTCAGGATCTGGTTTAGCCGAAGCAGGTGTATTTGATCCGTTGTTTTTGCGTACCAAGACTGGCACACAAAAGTACGGATCCGATGGTCTTGTGTCCACCGTAGCCTCATACGGGTGGGGTTTAGCGGCTAAATGACAATTCCCACATGGCGGCGGATCAGCTGGAACCTTTTCGTAGCAGCTGAACCATTTCTCCACCTAGCGATAATTACAGGAACGATAAATCGACAAGTCAAAATGAATCTAAATCGAGAAAGATAACAGCACTATTATTTCTAGTTATTTTATAAATATATATATCACATTATGAAGATGCAAATATAAAGATTAAAATAGATATCATATGAAAAATTATGTACAAAATAAAAAAATGCAGTGTTAGGGTAACCGACAATGATGAATTTAATAATAACTTTTACCATGTATATAGCCAAAGACAAATGTCCATGAATGCCATAAGATATAATTATGGCAACAAATTTTGTTCTGATGATATCTAATTAGTGATAATTAATTTAACATTACTTTGAACCAAGAGAATTAATACAAATAAAAGAGGTCAGGTTATCAAATTAAATATAAAACTTACCCGCTCACAACTCGCCATATATTTTTCATAACGCATAATTGCGTTCTCGCCACCAAATTCGTACAAGTACGACTGCAGACGCTCGTGCCTCAAATAATCAATTGTTGCAGACATTCTAAGAAAAATATTTTACTTAACAAGGAACTTATAAATCACTAGATGCACTTGTCAGCTCACACGAATGACAAATGGTAAACCAGACCAGCAACGCTGCTTATTTAACGAGCGCGAGCGTACCTGGAC
The DNA here is from genome assembly GCA_905147135.1 of Blastobasis lacticolella. Taxonomy (NCBI): domain Eukaryota; kingdom Metazoa; phylum Arthropoda; class Insecta; order Lepidoptera; family Blastobasidae; genus Blastobasis; species Blastobasis lacticolella. Next base: position 18,286,165 of record LR990045.1, read on the forward strand.
GACTAATGCGAGTGATAAGGAAAGTACTAATTTTTCTGTGCGCTGTCCTTTTCACTCGCTGGACTTTGAATTTTCTATATTCATTTACCACATAGTTTTGCTCTCTTTGTAGTTTTTTATTCGGAATTATTATAATATGACAATAATAATTTGGGTACCTGTGCGGTGACAGAAGATATTGATAAAAATATGCTGCAGTCCTTTTCCAGATAGGTACATCTGCACTTATCCAGCATTGTAAATAATAAAGGTGTGCCTATAGTTTATAAAGGATCAGACGGACAGAAAGACATTGTGGTAGAAATAATTTAGTATTATTTTGATGTCTGGCATATCTTCCTGGCCTGGGAATACTTTTACATTTTGTACCGAGCCTTTATTGATAAAACTAATCATTGTTTCTACAGGTACTCACTGGTAACTTATTTTAGGTAACTACCTAAAATTAAGTGATTAGTAATCATCGCTCACGAGCGTCATTTAGGTACCTATAATTTATCACGCTCACACTAGTCTCACTCGATAAAAACGGCAGACTAATCAGCTCTTTTTTTACTTTGTATATTTATTATAGGGTCTACTAGTCAAAATGATATTTATTTCCGTCAAATGCCTCCTGTCCTATAAACTGTTTTCTCTAACTATCTCACTGGCTTTTTGTTTCTTAGATGTCTATTATGGCTGATCATAGAGTTTGAAAATTTCGTATTTCGTATTATTATTGCAATAGGTAAAGGTTTATAATATTGATTTCAGTCGAGTGTTCAAGTGCACTCTTCCAAAACATCCGTTTTTCAAACAACCTAAACACTGACCAAAATAATAGAGAACAAAATTGTACGAGAGAAAGAGAAGGCGGTATTATGTGAGTGAGATAGCGCTATTACTATCACGGCGTAGTGAAGCGACTATAAATACTGGCGCCACGGGTGGAACGCTATTCATTCGTTTACAGTCTTTCCTCCGTACAACTTGTAGACGATATGGCTCCTCCGAAGTCGGGAATTAAAAAGCTGAGCAAGGACGAGCTGTCGCTCGAGATAGACAAGTTGCTGCAGAGAATAAAGAAGAAAAGTAAAGAGGAGCACGAAGGTTCGAAGAGAGGAGTCGAAGATATCATCCGGCTCCTAGGCGATATGACTGTAAAGTCGCCTGCCGCGAGGCATATGGACCATTAAATCTGATTGACTTAATGGTAAGGCGGCATAAGAAGGCCCTTTTCAGGGCTACATACAATTCAGAAAGTTTCTTTGAATTGCGATTCAACCAAATTCGATATATGAAACCAACGTCGTTTTCTTTATCATAATTTAATTGACATTGATTTTTTGCATTATTGTAATTTTTTTATTTACAGGCACATTTCCGTTGACATTATTTCATTATATCATCTTTATTAACATTTTACAATTAAAAATTTAACAATCAAGTAATTTATTTATGTTATTTTACTATTATTACATTTTGTTACATTTTTAATAATCCATCAATTTTTCTAAGAAAGATTTTGTTTTATTATCTTATCTTTTGTTGGTGTAACGATAATCGCAAATTGTGTTCAATTGTGTCATTTTCATTTAGCTTGACCGCGACAGAGGTGACCTGTCGCGGTCGATTCTTATCATTTTGGCGAGGGGCTTCCCTTGTTAATGGCGGCGATTACATTATAGTCAATGTAATTTAGAAACAGTGCGTCTTAACCTTACTATGGTAAAGTTGGCGTAAGTGCGGACGAGTTCGAGTGCCTGCACTGCCGTGGGAAAATCATCGCCTTGGGTTTTGCGGAAAGAAGCACCTTGGTGCAACTTTTAAAATATCAATTAATATTTTAAATTATGTAAAGTTATTTCCTTATTTTACTTGAAAGAAGTTCGTTTTAATTTTGTTTCAATGTTTTATTTAGTTTTATTTTACAATTATAATGATTACCATGCAATTATCATACGTTTTATTAATTTAAATTAATGTTGCACTAGGTATTAATTAAACTTGATCAAGATACGATGTTTCGAAAGTAAGTAGACTGTTATCAGGTGACATACGATATTTTAAAAGTAACAAGATCGACGTGTTCTCTGCTGACAATTAATTTGAATTTGATTTGACGTTGACTAGACAAAGCGATGAGAATCGGTACTTGATAGAAGTATTCTAATTGTAGAGTGACCATGCTTGTCGTGCTTAATTAAAAAAATAGTTCTTTTTTACACTTAAAAAAATTCGTTAATCACACCAATACCAGTATGAGGGAGTAGATTATAGTTAATTGAATCAATAGGGTCGATCCTGCTCACGTCTCCTAAATCAGCCTGTATATTACATTACTTTAATTATTGTATTTATTTATTTAAATAGAAAATAACTAACCTAATGATTTATACTATCGCGGTTATTACCACACATTTTAAGGGGTATGTTCCGGGTTTCACCCTGGTAGCTAGGCCATTAGAAATACGCGCCATTGGCTTTCGTACCATACTGACTGACCGAAACAGCAACGAGACGAAATAAACCGTTGCTGGCGCAACGATGCCGTGGCGCAAAGCATTTTTTTGTATTGACGTTCATAAGTGTTTGTGTAAAGGTTTACACAAACTTGAATAAAACATTAGACGAGTAAACCCGAAACATACCCTTAAAATGTGAGTAAACAAGTACAGTCAAAGTCGTCATTCTTTCAAAACATTAAATAGGGACGAAAGATTTCAAATATTTATTGTAAAATACTTACCCCGTCATTACTCTCCTCAAATTCTTGAAAGCGTTCCATCGCGTTTTCACTCCCTGCCTGAAATAGGCGCTCGTATGCTGTTTATTCACTCTTCATAGTCACAGTCATTGTAGGCTAATATGTAGACACAAAACAACTGATAAATTACAAACGTGTGCTAGTGTCAAATTTCAAGAAGCGAATGGTGTCCCATTCATTCTTCATCTTCTCGCGCGTGCGCGGAGCGCACGTGCGGGGAGACCGCTTGGGTCGAGCCCACTGGCGGTGGTGTGTTTACGCGGGCCGTTAAAACGGCCCGGTCGTTTGGTTTGGCTCCCCCGGCATTTCACGCACGGGGGGAGCGGGCCTCGGCTTGGGATGTTGTGGTGCCGGTGTTGCCTCGATGTGACAGTCCGGTCTGTGGGGTTTGCGCCCCCCGCTAGCTCTTCTTTGCCGCCCTCGGCGCGGTACCAGCCTGCCGAGTGGGACCCCGTTCGGGGAGGCCCGGCAAACGACCAGCGAGCGGGCGGCATCCTGCAGCGAGGGGTGCGAGGCGTCAGACCGGTACCGCTACCGTTGAAACTCTCCCGAGCCCCAACGGCAGCGGCAGTCGTTGGTGTTATGTTGGCAGCCCTGATTCTACAAGCTAGTAGAAACTTGGTAGAAAAAAAAAAAAATTTTATGCGGGTATTTGCACAAATTTTCATTGATGCGACCCATTCATGCGCATGAATGGTTCATTCAATGCGCATGAATGGGCCGGTACAGTTAGTCGCACTACGGCGCGGAATTTCATTGATGCGCGGATCCATTCATGCGCTATGAATGGGATTACTCACAGCGCATGAATGGACCGGTGACGGATGCTAGTGGCGCGGACGGCGCGAGTGGCGCAGTGGCGCCGGCGCGCGTCTGCGTTGCAGTGGTGTCGGGTTCAGGTTTGGGGGCACCAGTTTCGGTTTTTTGCAAAGCCGACTCTGGCGACCCCGTCACGTTCGGTGGTGTTGCCGCGGGACTCACCCGGGTGGGGATTTCCCGCGGCAATGGTGTCAGGTTGGGGTGTCTAGTCCGGTGGTGGCTGCCGCGAGCTCACCCGGGTGGGGAGCTCCAGCGGCAGCGGGTGTCATATCAGGTGCGACGGTCGTCGTGGGCCCCAGGAGCTCTCGTGGGAGCGCTCTGGAGCTGCGGTCAGGTGGGCGTGCGTGTAGCGGCGCGATACCGCGGATGTGCGGGTACGCCGAGTTGTCGGCGGACTCGAACATCCGCCGCGCCAGACGCACGACGAAGTCGTCCAGGCCCTCGTGCTGGAGATCCCGGCTGATGGTGGAGTTTCTCACGTACCTGCCGGCGCCGACAATGGTGCGCAGGGAGAGGTTCTCCTGCGCTCGGAGGCGTTGCCGCTGGCTGTCAGCGGCCAGGGCGTACCACGCCGGCGCGGCGTACGTGAGGCGGGATCTGATGTACGTCTTGTAGATCCTCAGCTTGGCCCGCAGTGGTAACGAGCTAGCGAGGACCGGACGTAACTTACTTCGCGCCACCTTTGCGGCGACGACCGTCTGTTGGACGTGGTCGCGCATAGTGAGGCCCTGGTCGATGGTGAGACCCAGGTACTTCACCTTGCGCGACCACGGGATGTCTTGTCCGTGTAGGCGCAGTGGAGGGGGTAGCTCGGCGATGTTCTGCCTCCGCCCGACGATCATGGCCTGCGTCTTCGCGACGTTCACCGACATTCCCCACTTGTCGAGCCAGGGTGGTAGGGCGTCGAGCTGGGCTTGCATCTGTTTGATGGCGTGCTTGATGTTCACCGACGAGCTCTGGTACGCCGTGTCGTCGGCGAAGAGCGCCAACAGCACGCCAGTGCTCACGGGGATGTCGTCGGTGAACAGGGCGTAGAGCGCAGGCGAGAGGCAGCTACCCTGTGGCACGCCGGCGAGGACTCGGCGCACCGACGAGGTCTTGTCCTCCACTGCTACTTGGAACTCCCTGTTGCGCAGGAAGCTGGCCACGACCTGTAGGACCCCGCGTGGAGCGGCACTCTCCGACAGTTTGTATAGCAGGCCCTCGTGCCATACCCTGTCGAAGGCCTTCTCCATGTCCAGCATCACCACTACCGAGTACTCACGCTTGTTCCGGCAGGTGGCCAGACAATGCAGTACCCGGGAGAGCTGGAGCGTCGTAGAATGGCCCGGCCTGAAGCCAAATTGCTCCGGCCTGGGCTCTACGTGCGGGGTCAGGAGGCGAAGCAGGAGCGTTTCGAACACCTTGGAGAGCATCGACAGCAGCGTGATGGGGCGGTTCCCCTCCGGCTTGGTGGAGTTCTTCCCGGGCTTGGGCAGCATAATGACGCGCCCCAGCTTCCAGGATGACGGGAAGTGACCCGTGCGCAGAATTCCGTTGCACACGCGGGTGAAAGTCGCCACGGTGCGCGGCGGTAGGTGGCGTAGCGCCGCGTTTGTGATACGGTCTGCGCCCGGGGCCTTGCGGGGATTGGTGCGGGCGAGTGCGCGCTGCACGGTGCCCGGGGATACGAACAGGGGTTGTTCGTCTGCCGGGGGTGGTGCTGCCAGACGCTCTCGTAGCTGTCGCTCGACTGCTTCGCGGTGGTCGTGGTCCGTCGTCTCGTTCGGGGTGAACTGCCTTTCTAGGTAGTCGGCGAAAATCTCCGCCCTATCTTCCGCCTTGTACCTAGGTCGGCAGTCAGTGTCTAGTAGTGGCCGGACGGGCTGGGGTTTGGAGGACAGTTGGCGGCAGAGACTATGCACGGAGGGCACGTGATCGCTCACCTCCCTAATGTGGTCCTCCCAGGACTCAGCAGCGTGGTCGACGAGCGCTGCCTTCACCCTCTCCACCAAGGTATTGAGCCTGGTTTTGAGGGTTGGGCATCGGGTACGGTGCCACAGCCGCCGCAGATCGCGTTTCTCCCTGATGAGCGCCTGGATCCGCGCGGGCAAAGGCTCGCGCCTCGCCCTGCGCGGAACGGTGTGGGTTGATGTTGCGATTGCGGTCTGGATGGCGGCTGTTAGCTCCCCAGTGGCTCGTTCGACGTCGTCCGGCGTGGAGATGGGCATTGTCGGGGTGTGGGCCTCCAGGTGTGCGGCGAAGGCCTCCCAGTCGATCCGTGGGCGTTGCGGCGGCGGGGCAACCCTTACGGGCGACCCGGCCAGCTCGCATAGCACGGGGCGGTGGTCCGATGGGAGGTCGTATAGGACCTCCTGCGTCAGCTGCAGTGCGCCTAGACCTCTATGGACCACGATGTCGAGCACGTTGTCGGTCCGCCCGGTTGGGTCCAGGCGGGTCGGCTCGTCCGGGGCGTCGATGTTGTACTCGCGGTCCATAGAGTCGCGCATGAGGTCTCGGCCGGCAGCGCAGATGGTCGCGCAATGCCAGGCCGTGTGGTGCGCGTTGAGGTCCCCCGCCAGGATGGTCGGCAGGGGGGACTGCAGCAGGAGGTCCCGCAGTTCCCGCACTATAAGCGGGGTAGCGGGGGGTCGGTAGGCGGCGTACACGCGGATGTCAACGTTACCCACGTGTAAGTCGACACCCAGCGCGTACATGCTCTGGAGGCTCACTGGTGGTGTTGGTTGGTGGACTACCCGGCGGTGGACGAGGACGAGAAGGCCTCTGTAGGCCCTCCCCTCTGGTGACACCTCGTCCTGTCGGTACGCCAAGTAGCCTGGGAAGTTGTAATTGTCCGTTTGTCGTAGGTGGGTCTCGCTCACAAGTGCCACGTCGATATCCTGCTCCCTAAGGAAGTGAAGGAGCAGGCGACGCTTGTTCCTGAGCGAGCCCGCATTCCAGTGCACCAGTCTCAATGGTTTGTTGTTATCCATTGAGCTGGTGCACGGCGTCAGATGTTCTCGGGGCGGTGGGCTGCGCGCGCTTGGCGAGCAATGCTGCCAACATCGCCATAGCGGCGCGCAGCTCTGCGTCGGGGTCGTTGTCCGGCGCGAGGCTAGCCGGCGGCCTTGCGTGCGGCTGGGCGAGTGCGGGGGTGAGGGCTGGGGGCGCGGGTGCGCGCTGCGTAGCCGCAAGGTCGCCGCGTCGCCGTTTGAGTGGCGGGCGGGCGACTGCGGGGTGCGGTAAGCGGGGGGCGGGCTGGTTCGCGCAGTGTGCGCTTGCTAGTGGCGGCGCCACCGGCGCAGCCGCTGTTGTTTGGGCTGCGCGTTTTTTCTTTTTGTTTCCCTGCCTGCGGGAAACAAAGTTATTTCGCTGCGATGCGGGGTCGTTTGCCGGCGCCATTAGTGTCGCCGGCGCCGACTCCGTCACTTGCGTGGGGTGTAGCGGTCGGGATGGTGGGCCTGTGCGGGCTACGGTTCCCGCCTTGCGGTTCCGCATCTCGCGGCGCAGCACGGGGCAGGAGGAGTGGTTCGCTGGGTGGGGGCCACGGCAGTTGACGCACGTGGCCGGCTCCGTTCGTGGGCGCGGGCAGTCGGCGGCGGCGTGCGCGTCTCCACAGCGCACACACGCCTGCGGGCGGTGGCAACATTTGGATGAGTGCCTAAATGCCTGGCATCGGTGACACTGTGCGGGGCCCTTCTTGCCCCGCCAGGCTTCTATTTTGATCCCCGGCATGTTCAATAACTCTGTGGTGTTATATATGCCGGGGGTTAAGTCGGGGGTTTGTTGGAGTACGATGTGGAATATGCACCCCGGGCGACCCTGTCGCGCCTTTATGTTGCGTACATATTCCACAACGTACCCGCGCTGCTCTAGTGCGATCTTTATTGCTTCTGGCGGCGTGTCGGCCGGGAGGCCACGCAGCGCCACCTTGTGGCTGCGTTCCGCCGGCATAGAGTATGAGAACCAGCTGATCCCTTCCGTCTCTAGGGACGACAGGTATCCCTGGATCAGCCGGTACTCCTCTGCGGACTGCGGTGAGAAACGCACGCCCTGTCCATAGGGGCGCGCGTTGGGCGGGTGGCCTAGTTTGGCCGCCAGGGCGGCGAAGTGGGTTGCCCAGTCTGGGAGCCGCTCCACCACGAGGGGCGGGTAGCGCTCCCGCTTCGGTGGTGGATCGGCTGGAGCTGAGCCGCCATCCGTGGCGGGGGGTTTTGGCGATGCCGCTGCTGCGGCGTAGTTGCGCTGCGGCGTCGCCCGGGGCGCGGGTTGCGGTTGTAGTCGCGGTGCGGCGACCCCTGACGGGCCGGGGGCGCACTGCGGTTGCTGTTGGGCGGTCGTTGGGCGGCCGTGCATAGCGGCCGGCGGCGCTGCCCCGCGCGATGGGCGCTGGGGCAGAGGTGCGGCCGCGGTTGCGCGGCTTGTGGTGGCCGTTGTGGGCGGCAGTGGGCTGGTAGTGGCCGCCTGTGTCGTCGTCGGGCGTTGTTGCGCCGTCAGCGTCGACGGCGGCGTCGCAACGCCGAAGGCGTCGCGCCACTTCTTGACGCTAGGTGTCAGCGGTGGCGACGGCGTTTGTTGGGCCGCCAGGTCGAGTATTTTGGCCGGGGCGTCCTTGAAACGCACTCGGGGGTCTCGGGAGGTGGTCGGTGGCGGCGCTGTAGGCGAGTCGTTCGTCGCACGGCTCTCTGAGCGCGTGCGACGGGCGTCACCTACCTGTGTATCCCGCGTTGTTTTGCGCAGCGGGGTCAGGGCGGCTCTCGGGCTGGTCGCCTTCCGCTTGAGGGTAGGCGGCAGGGTGAGCGGAGCGCCTGCGAGCGCGTCCAGGGCCTGGAGCGCTGTCAGGTCGGCGGGGCAGAGCGCCGGGGCGTCGCCCAGCTCGTACTCGCGTACGCGCAGGTACGACGCCATCCAGCGCTGGAGGCCGTCGCTGAGGTAGCCGGCCTGCGCGATGCGGGCCACCATCACGAGGTCCGATTCATATCGGACTCTCGGTGATGAGGCCGCTGCGCTGGCCCTCTGCTGTGTTGCGGCTGGGCCGGAGATGGTACCTCCTAGGGAGTCCTGGTGGGCTGTTGGTGTTGGGGTCGTTCCCGGCGGTGCGGGTCTCGACGGCGTCGACGTTGCGTCGGCCCATTCGGGGCGAGCGACGTCGGTCGGCGTTGCGGGAGCCGGGATCGGGTCCGTCTCCTTGGGCGTGGCAGGCATGTCGCACATTACGCACTGAACGCACTGCCACTGGTGTCAATGTCACTTATAGAGTTCACTCTGTCGCACGGCACTTCTCAGCCCGAATACCGAGGTATGGTGGCGCCGGATCCTTTCGGAACGGGTGCCGGAGGTTATTCCATCAGAAATAACCTCCGACAGCTGTACTGGGCTCGGGAGAAGGGGTCGTTTTTCGCGTTGGGAGGGAGTTGTCTCGACCTCAACCAAACGGGATTCCACGGAACGCGAGGGTAATTTTCGTTTTCGTGGTCGACTCAGCGATGTGCTTGCGCGCGCGAAACTGTCCGAATGGTGTCCCGAAGTAGAGCTACCCTTTATATACGCCCTACCCGCGCCGCAAGCGATTCTTTGCACCGCGCTCCCCGCACCCCGAAACGCCTATCCATGCCTTGGATTGTGGCATTTAATGACAATTCTATTTACAGCATGGCCTTTTATTAACATTTAATGTTATAATACCTATTATTGTCAGGCGTTCAATAAACATGATTGATTTATTAAACAACAAATACAGTTTTAATAAAACAAAAATAATATTTTGGTGTGTATTATCACTTTCTTTCATAACCAGTACCTAAATTAAATGTATTTCTTTAATAATCCAATATAACGCAAGACATTTCAAGTCGAGTTTTCTACTTCAGATTATGAAGAAGGATCGCATCAAAGACTCTTTTTCAATACAAAATCTCACCAACTCAACCTTAAATTTAAACACTATTCCTTATATCCTTGTGAACAATTAGCTTTCCAGCGAGAAAACCTACTATGTGCCCGGTATAAAAATTTCCCTACGTTGCTCAGTGATAATGTACATTCTATTAGCGACTTTTTTATTGGGTTAGCAGTTTTTGAGTTAATACGAAAATAATTACTAAACATGTACCCTAAATAGCTCTATGTGATATTTCTATTACCCAAATAATCGCTCTAAAAGACTTTTTATATAGTTCATTTAAATATGTGTTGCAATACTATAACATATCACTGAATAACTCAGTATCGAGAATAATCACAGTGACAGATTAAAACACGTGCCGGTTTTGAAATTAAAAAAAAGTACAGTTAATGTTTTAGTACCTATAGTAGGTATTTACAATTAGTCGTGATCGTGTGTTTACGTGAAAAATTAGATGTAAGTATATAAAGTATGTTTTGTGTAAGCAATGCATATTTTTATGTTTTATATATGACATTGGTAACTATTTCTATTTTTAACAGTCCTCTTACATAAAGTAACAACGAAGCCTGATATCACGAGACGAATGTCTTTGGATCATTCCTTATGTTTCTTTGGCTTGAATTTCGTTTTCTTAACAAAAACAAAAATATGTTTTCCCAGAAAACGACACACCTGTTGATTTGTCCAGCTTGCCCTAGCACTTGCACGCGCGAGGATTTGTAAGCGGCCACGGACAGCGCTGTATCAGTGGCGGAGTACTCGGTCCTCGCAAATTTGACCCGCCACTGGTCGACACGCAAACAAGAAGGACAACAAAATAATTGGAAAGAATTGTTCCATACGACGTAAATGTTTTTTGCCTTGTAACTCAGTGTTATAGTAATGTCACACTTCCTAAAATGTAAATATTTTTAAATTACGGTATTTTTATTTATCTAGATCTTTAGTTACACAGGGTTAACAATTGTTAAATCCCACACTTCTTTATAACAGAGTGTGGCAATTTGCCACCTTACTGGCAAACGAGCAAGCAGGTCACACTATCAGGTAAACGATAAACCTTTACCTTTGGTTTTGTCTTAAAAGAAAACCCGTTTTTGCTGTTATAAAAGTTTACCATTACTGAATTCCATTATATTTTTTTAAGGGTAAAATGTATTTTCCTTTAAATTTTTTTATGATAAAACTACCCATGAATGAAAATGACGCAACAGTATAATAACAGTAGACCATCATTATACCATTGTATGAACTATATCCTTAACTATAAAAAAAAAACATCAAGAAATATTTGATGATTCTTGATTAATTAATAAGAAGCGTATTGTCCAATATCACTTTTTTCTTTGGCGCAGTACTTATTAAGCATAGATTGTCAACAATCCATCCCGACAGTCATCAAAACGATTTTCTAGTTGTTACGGGTTTTTAGGATCAAAGACAGACCTTTTTTACTTTGATTTTTTGGCCTGTGATATTGAGTAGACTCTTATTATTTAAACGACCAAATTTCATACGAACCATTTTCTCTGCTGTGTAAATGAAATATAGTAAGTTACCTTTCAGATGCCACTGATGGACCTCCCACCGCTGCACTTGAACACGACAATGGCCACGTTGTCAAAACACGCTCGCATTTGGGTCGAGAACATTCTGAAGTCCGTTGATGCCATAGCGCAGTTCAAAATGATCACGTGTTAATTTTCTGCGTAGATGAAGCAATGGTCCGACAATGTGGGTCTCACCAGCTCAGTAGTTGTTACTGGTTTTGTAGTAGGAGATTCAGTCTCTCTGATGAAGGCAAGCGACGACGCCATTGTCTAGGATGTCAAACTGGTATCCTTCTCTCCTCGATTGAACTGTTAGTTCATTGCTGCTTGTAGGTAGACTTCTTTCTTCATCATGTTTTGGTTAACATGTCAAGATTCTCATCTTTCGTCATAAACTTGTTAAATGTTTAGAAGTTATTTATTTTTGAAGATAGTGTCTACTTTGTGTCTGTAATCAAAGAGCAAAATACTAAAATTAAGGATATAGATAATGATTATCATCATTATCATCATCTTGGCGTTAATGTCCAGGTTGAGCTCTTGCGCACGAGGGCCCGGGGTCCGCCTTGACCATGATCCAGGATTTGGCAGGTCAGGTAATTACAGAACTAAAAAAACTATATTCGCAGTTAACTTAACTAAAAAGTACCTTATCTATCCACTAATTTAAAAAGTATATAAAAGTTTGCTTGCAAATAAATATTTTTTACAATAGAATTAAAATATCTGAATCATTGTGCACGAGATCAGGTAATGGCTACCAGCGGTGCGGGGTGGGATGCGGGGTTTGGGATGCAGAGGACAGCCATTGTATAAAAGCCAACAGACTCCACCATATATTTATTCAAGTTTTGAATATCACGAGAAGTGCACATCTTTTCGTTCTGTTCCTATTGCATAGTTTTAATAAATATGCGTTATATGTGCGACTACAGTGGGGCTCCAGGTGTCCATCAAGGACAATTTTATTGTGACGACAGGTTCGTGAACCTGTACAATTACATTTTTTTAAATGGAAAAGAACGCGCAAAGGAGCGGCAAGCGAAATTCCTGCACATGTAGTGGAAGGTTAGTTTGCGTATATTATATTAAATATTCATTTGGCGTATTTGAAAAAAATAATTTTCTCCAAAGTAAGTGATAATTTAAGTTACCTTAACTTACTAATCTTTAGTTTAGGGTGTAAATATTCTTATTAATCACCGTAATTCAAATTTTAAGGTGAAAATTTGGCAGCAGCAGCACCAAATAGCGCTGCACCACTTCCCGGCGCCATACCCGCCGCCCGAAGACCAGTCGGGCGCCGCGTACATCCCGCCGTGGGTCGTGGACGACCCGGCGATGCTTGACGTCAGCCTTTGACAGCGCATTGTAGTGAGTAAAACATTTTATTAACTTTTTTTATTTATTTATTTATTGAACGCAAGCATTTGACAGCCAACACTTCTGATCTAGTTGTACCTTATAAGTAAAGAGAATAGTATGTAGTATGTCTGTGTATAGTATGCCCCTGAATCAGCGATCACTATTTCTAAATATTTGTATAAATATCCAAAGCTTTGTACCGAGCCAGATCCATACCCAAGAACGGTTTTCCAAGACAGTCTAATATGTGAACTGTAATCAATTTCCTTTGTCAAATGTTACCTATGCAAATTCCTAGTTTTGGGAAAAGTTTATTATCATTGTTTGGTTTCTAAATATAAAACCATTACTCATAGTTTTTTTGTTACAGGGCGTGTTACTTATGCTGCGTTCAAAAATCTTATTTACCTGTATATTATTAGTTTTTTAAGTGATTTTAATTATATTATATTATAATGACGTTAGAAATTGTATATAAATAAATAAACATTATTTTGTAATACTTGCTTTAATATTTTTTATTACACTTATTATAAACAACCATTAAGATCCCTTTTCACGTAGTAAGTAGTAGACGGCCTACGTCAAAATACTGTGAACCGTCTACTAAGTGATGGTCTCTCAGAAGCAAGAGCTAGGAGTTCATGGAGGCAGCCGAAGGCTTCGATTGGAGCGATAAGGGCGAAACCTCCAATGAGTTTTGGTGTCATTACCAGAAATCCATCCTCAGACTCGGACGAACGGTACTTGGCACATCGAAAGGTGGCCGAACAATTGACACGGACACGGGATGGTGGAAAAGTGAGGTGCAGAAAGCAGTAGAGCACAAATAGGCATGTTTCAAGAAATTACAGCGTAGTAGCTCTCTATCGGATAAGCTTATGTACTTGGGAGCAAAGCGGCGAGCTAAAATGGCGATGGCATAAGGGCGGTCGGCCCAGCTTGTTCCGATACGATGCGTTGAATACTGTGGAGTGGCAAAAGCTCGTCTATAAACTGGCAAAATCGCGGAGTCCAGCCAGTATGGATGTGACAAAATGTGTTGCCATTAAAGGCACAGACGGCGTGTTGGTCACAAGTGCAAACCCTATTAAAGACCGTTAGTGCTGTCATTTCAAGAAACTGTCAAACAATGCCAGTAACAACGTGCGATCACCACAAACCTTCCTGCAAACCTTGGCATAATAAGGTGTAGGGTCTTTATTAAAACTTAATTACTAAGAAATTAATTATCATTAGATTTAATTAATTTAGATAGATAGAAGCTGATTGCCGTTTTCCACTTTCAATAGGTATTGGCTCTAGGAAGCGATCGATCAGAATCACGAATTTCCGTATAATAATCAGGTTCATCGTAGAGTCACAACAAAAATTTAAATAAAATTAGAACATAAAAAGAAAATGGTTTACAAACACTTTCGAAGTTTTTGGCAGTGTAACTGGAAGTGAGGATGTCCATTCTAAGTTGCTTCTGCTCATCTTGACACCATTTTAATTTAGATATGATATGTCTTCTCGCTCCCGCCATTTCTTCAAATATACGGCCACTGGCCGGGCGACCAGCCAGCGTCCACAGTTGGAATGTAAGCCGAGCCTCGCGGTGCGCGCCCAGTGACATAGTGGCTATACCCCTTCCGCCTACACCCTGCCCTATGAGTATGTATAGCAGCAAGTGATAATGTATTTACTATTTTTAAAACATTTCATTACGAACTGAATGATCGTTTCTGCGATTACAGAATCCATCGCAGCATTCACTCAGTTCCTGTGGAAAATCTATAAGACTCAGGGCAGGTACTTAAAAATTTGTTGTGGTTGTTTTTCACCCCACAAAATACGGTTAACAATTTCATAATCTGTCATCTTACATTCTACTACATTCGGCTTAAGTTCAACAAATACACGTCATTCAGTACTAACGACTGATAGTCGTGCCGACTTAGTGACGATGCAGCAGTCCAAGCACGTATTACACCGCGATGGGATTCGTTGTAAAAGTGTAGGTATTGCTGTCACAGATAGCTTAATCGAGACAATACCAGCTTTGATCTATGCAAATGTTAATCATTTTAAAATAAAAAAACTCATTCGGATGCGCATTAAAGTCTCCTATAATGTAAAAGGCCTTAACTCTTATGTTCTCCTCTATCTCCATTATCGAACGAATCGAGCTAAGGCAGGCTGTGAACTCGGGTAGATTGTCATTTGAGTTCGCAGGCATATAAACGCTAAATATCATCACGCTTCTATTACTTACGGTCACCTTGATCGCACAGACCCGCACAAGATCACAGTCGATAACCGACACTGATTCAAACGCACTTTTCCGCCACAATAACGCGACGCCATCGCGCGGCCTGCCGCTGAGCAGGACGGCCGCGACGTCCACCGCGCCGTGCAGCGGCAGGTTATGCGGCAGCAGCAACGTCTCCTGCAGGGCCACCACGTCCGCCGACCGGCACATCGCTCTGATCCATTGACCTTTACAGGGACTTACAGCTTAAACTTATAATTTTACTGTGAATATCCATTTTTATATCTGACAAATAAGCACAATGTGCTCCTCGCCAACGATATGAAAATGTTGCGGTGGATGTGCGGAGTAACGCGACTCGATCGAGTACGTAAGGAGTACATTCGTGATAGCCTTGGCGTGAGGGATATCGCAGATAAGCTCGAGGAGGCTTGTCTGCGCTGGATTTGTCACGTGTTGCGTAAGCCTCAGGGATATGTGAGCAACCCAAGCAGCTATTGATTGACATCGCTGAGTCGAATGCTAACGGTTTACGACGAGAGGATACCGAAGACCGGGCGAAGTGGAAAAGATTGAGTATTAAAGCGGACCCCGGCAGAGGCCGGGATAAGTGCTAGGACGACGACAACAAAATAAACACAATGTGCCAACTATATTTTTTATTGTTTAAATAGTTTCATAGGATATATTCAGAACTATTCAATTTTAATTAACGATTAATTCGTCGATTTGACTCATGTTTTTCCAAAAGTTTTAACTATAAACTTCATGTTTTGAGCAAAATCCGGGTACAAAAAAGATTGCGAGTGTGGACTTTTGATGTGATCTCCAATCCACTATTTTTGATGTTGTAGATTGGGAGATCAATCTGCGGATTGGTATCGATCTTGGATTGGTTTCAATCTTGGATAGCAGATAGGTTATTAATTTCGGGCGTAAATCGTCCTAACTTGAGACGTTATTACTTTATTATTATTATGACGTTAAGTCACAATCCCACAACAAAAGTCTAAGTCAAACACTCACCTGACAGATAACAGATGTTACACGTCAGTGTCACTTTAACAACACTCGCAATTTTGTTAGCCTCCTCGACGTCACGTCCTGCGGCGGATGGGCTAGCGAAAGGCACTTGGTGGCACCAAGGTGCTTCTTTCCGCAAAACCCAAGGCGATGATTTTCCCACGGCAGTGCAGGCACTCGAACTCGTCCGCACTTACGCCAACTTTACCATAGTAAGGTTAAGACGCACTGTTTCTAAATTACATTGACTATAATGTAATCGCCGCCATTGACAAAGGAAACCCCTCGCCAAAATGATAAGGATCGACACTAGCACTGTCACAATCCGACCTCCGCAAATTAGCAAGGTTTCCCGCCCCAGCTGGTCGCGTGTTATTTGAGGGGTCGCGCTTGGTGCTTGTCGGGCAAAGTACTTGGCGCGTGTTATTTTTCGCGCTGCACGTGAAGGATGTTACCGTTGGGTGCTACGTCGTGTTTTCGGGGGGTCTATATCGTTCCATTTCCATTATTATTCATTCTAGTAGTCGAAACGTGCTCAAGTTACTAAGTTGTTTAGGAGCTTTTATTTTATTTTAAATTCGGGTAAGAAGTCCCGCGGAAGGTTCAAAAAGTGAAGACCTCTCGGAAGATGATGATGATGTTATAAATAAATTGACTTATCTAATGTAAACAACAGAAATTTTAACGTGCTCGACTATTGTTATTTTATATAGTCTAATAATCCTCATAAATTTAGTTATATGGCGATAAATATATACTATCTTACTAAATTAAATAAGGAATGAAAATTGCACACCAAAACACAAAACTAAAAGCAAACAAAAATTTTTTGGTAGTTACACTAGATAAAAAATAAAACTGATAATTATGGTTTAATTATTTATGTACAACTTAATTTGTAATATATAATATAATGTAATAAAACTATAATTATTTAAATAATTATTCGAATACAGCACTAATAACACGCTCTGTAAGAAAACAAGACAAAACATCAGTTAGGTATAGTTTACTCCTTTCTTTACGTTACTAATCAAACCAAACACCTACTAAACCTAGGAATTTATAAATGTTAACATTTCGACAAAGTTCCGTAAAATTAGTCTATATTGGGAACCTTTCTCGAACATGGGTCGTACATGAGTTAAATACGAGCATGGACAAATAGATATTTATGTTTTAGTATATTCTTCCAGCAGTCTTATACTTTAAATGCCTAATAGACAGTACCTACATTTAAGTGTAGAAGTAAGTAAGCATTTAAATCAGGAGTGGCGTCAGATAAATACTTGGCTTTAATAAATCGAATAACATGATTTTTTTTTCTAATTATATAAAAATAAAAAAATATTTTACTTACAAAACAATGCGTTGTCAAAGGCTGACGTCGAGCATCGCCGGGTCGTCCACGGCCCACGGCGGGACGTACGCGGCGCCCGACTGGTCCTCGGGCGGCGGGTACGGCGCAGGAAAGTGGTGCAGCGCTATCTGGTGCTGCTGCCGCCACAGGTACACCTTAAACATAACAATAAATTTATTACATATGCAATTAATTTATCTCATACTTTGAAAATTGTTAGACTAAAATACTAGAAATGAGCGGTATATGTACGTGAACTCACCTTCCAAAAGCTGTGCTGGACTTCTGCTTGCTTTTTTCTTGCCCTTTCCTTTCCATGTTTAAATATATATTCTATGATATTGATGAACCTGTCTTCACAATAGAATTCACCCTGGTGAACACCAGAAGAACCACCATAGTCACAAATGTAACGCATTTTTCTTAACTTCTTTTAACGGAAAATAGAAGAAGGAGACGTGCACTTGTCTTGGTATTCAAATCTTGAATGATCAGTTAGTCGAGCCCGTCGGCTTTTATACAATTTCCCGCATTCTGAACCCCGCCCCCCGCTCCGCCCGGTAGCCGCTGCTGGCGCTGAGGTAAGTTGCCCTCGTGCACTATGAATCAGACCTTGTGTTTCTATTGTACCTTATAATATTTTAGTGATTAGCAACCCTTAGAGTATTTTGTAAATGTGTTATTAAGTTTACTGTGAGGTACTTTAGTACTTTCATTCGGCGGCTTTTTTATCCATTCAAGTTATTCACCTGTGGAGATCCTAATAATACTGACAAAAATAATCCCTTATCACGAAAACTAATGCTTCTACCTAAGCTCCTATTCCATCATGTTTACGTACTAAGAGGGCGTAGATCTAGGGCTACTGGGCTTCCTAGACTACAGACTAATTCCTAACATTAATTTGTTTATAGCTAGCTAACACGAAAATAAAACACCACATATTATTGGTTTTTCCAAATACCACGAAAGCACCAAATACCTGTACTCGTAGTATTAGATGTTTTCGTGGTATTTACTAAACCGATAACATTCATAAGCGTTATAGGATTATATTTAAGTGAATAAAAAACTCGGCATTCTTTTGTGTCATATTATCTAGTTTATTGCACCGGTCGGGTTCAGTTTCGGGGTATGCTTTCTAAATAAACATCTTCGTGGTTGTTTTGTGCGCTATTTTTCATTTTTTTGGATATTCTACCCTTGCAACAATAGTTTATTACAACTCTATGTTCATTCATTCATTTCGTGTTCCTTAATTGCAGGCTTCTTCATTCATGCTGTTGCATGAATGAAGAAGCCTGCAGATGATGAAGAAACAAAGTTAAAGTGTCGTCGCTACGTTTGTACCTTTTTTTACGTTACATTGGCATTACCATTCGGCCTTACTGACCTTTTATACTTAATTTTAAATGTTTATTGGTATGTCAATATTAGATAGATATTTAAACAACGCATGAAAGCTAGGGATTCTATATGATACCCTAAGTATATAGAGTATTTCAAACACTGCGTCTTTGATACGCCATGGAGGTTATTGAAAAACTCTTCTAATGTGATGGAGGTTAAAGGTTTCTTTGAGTTGTAATTGTACGGATGGATTTGTGTCAATAGTAAAGAACACAAAAATACCACATATTTACGAATTCAATTGAGCGTAAAATCAACACAACAAAGGCATTCCAGAACCCTCATGAGTGAGAAGGACAGCACTATCGCGGAATATACGTGGATGAGTAGGAGAACACTATTTTCGGTGGCGGTGCACGTGCACCTATTATATAAAAGTGTTAAAAAATGGCTGTGATTGTGCCAGAATACCCATATTTATTTGAATCAGGGAGTGAGACAGTGATGGAGCGTTTTCAAGAATACGAGGAGAGAAACGACCTGGTAAGTTTTATGGAAATTGTCTACCTTGTCGTATCTTATTTACCTATTATTGTTATAGGTTTTATACATTAAATGTTAAATTTTTATAGTACCTATACTTAATACAATAAAGAAATAATTTAAACAAATAGATTATCTGAGAGTGGTACTGGTAGACAAGTAAGACGACCCTTGTCAAAATAAAAATTAAATGTAATAAAAAATTGTATTTTACGCTTTTAAATTGTTCTTCTAAAGAGATAGATAAATGCAAGTCGAGGGAAATGTATCGCTGTAGGACAAAGACGTGACCTTTATCTATGTACTAGCAATTCAGATCTCTAAACAAATAGTCAACTATCCAATGACTTCTACATAATATCCTGCGGGTCTCTATTATTTTTCTGCGATGAATATTAGCCTATGTTACTCGGATATAACGTAGTTTCCTATTAGTAAAAAAAATATAAGTCTGTTTAGCATTTTCAGAGATTACCCCCAACATACCCAAACACACAAACTTTTCCTCTTTATAATGTTGTTGCAGTATTTTTTGTCTCTGTGATATAATAAGTGTATGTTCTTCAACATGAAAATTCAATGTAAATACAGTATTTTAAAAATATCGAACAAATATGAAGACTATTGATATTGATCAAAATTAAATATGGCGACCACCAGCCGCCATTTTGAAAAATTAATTCGACACTATAATGTCACTTAAAAAATAAAACCCAATTTTACCAATTTTACTACCAATCAGGAGATATATTTTATGAATGTGTAGATTTAACACGCAATCATTTCGTAAAAATAAATATGTATTGATTTTACCTTAATTATCTTCTAGTAATAAATAAGTAGTTGAAGTTATGTTATAAGCATTAAGTAATATGTCTCTTTTTCTGCAGATTAAATCAATGAGCAGGTTGGTGTACTGGCAGACCCTCCACCATATCCAGATCGCGCGTCGACTATGTCAATGTCGCCACATCCTCGACACAGCACCCCTGATAGTGGAGCATATAGCAATATTCCACTACACGATTCTCCTACAGAATGTCCTTTAGGTGACATCTGTGACATACCGTCGCACACTCCCTTCAACCCAACTACATCTCCATCGGCGAAGTCCCTGTCACTACTCTACGAATGTCCTTTGGATGATTACTGTGACATACCATCACACACCTTCAAATTCAAATCCGTCCCCGTCGCACATTTCTAATACATCACACTCTCTTTCCTACATCAATTCTCACTCTCCACTCTATCCTATAGAAAAATAACTCTTGTGCCTCCTCCAATTGTTGTATACCCACTGTACGTTCCTCCCCCAGGTACACTAATTGTAATATACCCAAATCATAGGACTAGTATACACGGTTTGGCCCTCCAAAACAGTACAACACAGACCCTGGTCTTGTGCCGTGTAATAGTTAAGTCCACCCTCTACCTGGGAGTCATTACTCACTCAATCCTCATAGGCATCCCAGGCATTGTGGCGCGTAATCAAATACCATAAAATATCAGTCGTAAGTTTTGTGCTTGCATTTCGCTTGCATTTTGCTTCAGTTGACCTATTGGTACTATCTTTCTTCAATGGTTTGTCTAAATACAATACTAATAAGTTTGTCAGTAGATAAATCTTAACTCTGCCTGTTCTGTTTTGGACAGCCGGTCCCAAGCCCGGATAAAAGAGGAGGGCTTACTTAAGTAGCTGACACACGTACGTACTTAAAGTACGCGGTTTTTAAGTTCTCGAGCTTACTCGGCTCGACGTTGGTGATAGACGTACGGACTTAAAGTACGCGGTTTTTTAAGTTCACGAACTTACTTAGCATGTTATTTTATGAATTCCGTATATAATTCGAGTCAATTGCTTCGTAAATCAGTCACTATCGCAACAGAAAAGCATAAAGTTAATTAAACCTAAACAAATTTTATACATAAAACAAAACTGCACGCGATACATCACAAAAAAAATGGCGACACGCAGCTCACGGCGCTGACCACAGAACACGATAGAAGTGGCATCTTCGCCATTAGTACCGAAACCGATGCCGCCGATCCCGACCCCACTATTTTTACCACTAGGGTCGGGTGTCCAACGTTGAAACAGTAGTACACAATGAAACAGCGCCATATTTCTGAAATGCGAAGTTGCCAGACAGTGCAGTATGTCTAATCCAGACAGCCTCGTACACCCCCGATCCTGACTTATTTTGCATGCTCGCCGCTTGTAAAATGAGGTGTCTGCGGAGCTATTTTGGTTTTTTTGACTAAAAAGTAAGATTTTGTTTAAGTTGTATTTGATTTTTGAGTTAAATACTATGGTGAATTCCATTTTTCTCAGTATTGCGTTGCTATGTAGATGTATCATAGATACACTTGAACTAGTTCACCTATTAAATTGTAAGTTTTTGTAGGTAATTTTTTGAGGTTATTATAAAATATCCCAGGTGTCCAACAATGACACAGTTGTAGGGTGGACACAATGAAACAGTGTTTCATTAAGAAAGAAGGGTAACTATTTATCGGAAAATATGCTTTAAGCTATAGGACTTAAAAGACAAGGAATAAGCTTACGAAAAGCCGCAAAACAGTGCAATGTGTCTTATCCTACACTGTTCCGAAACGTCAAAAAACATAAAAATATTAGTGATGTGTCATTGGAAGATAAAAGATTAACGCCTAACTACGATGTTAACAAAACTACGTAATATTAGTCATTAAAATTTTTTTGAGACTAATTAATCTTTAAGTAAATAAATAATAGTACCTAAGACAAACCTAAAAGAACGTTTTAAAGTCTGAATAGAGTGTAAAACTTTGAATAAAACCTTTAATTATTGAAATTTTGTAAGGGGTTGACACTGGCACATCACTGCCATTTGAAGGCACGTGGCGATTCACTAGTTGGTGGTAAGTGGAGCTGGAAAAAATACCACTGTGGAGCAGGCTAAAGTCCAGCAGCGTACTTATATGGGCTATTGATATTGATGGATAATGCATGAAGATTAAGAATAAAAATTCTTGGCGTTATTGTCCCGGCTGTTCTTGCGCCAATTGTTTCATAATATCTATCTCTTTGACAACAAGCACCACCTCCATAGATCACAAACTAAATAAACCTTAGCGTAATAACCTATAGAAAATTAAATCTCTTGGCCACTATAGTCCATCTTGCTCCAATCGTAGGTATTGCTATGTGAAAATAAGCCCCTTAAACCTGGATAATGTTAGAATGTTTTAACGAGTTTATTTAGATAAACGTATGTGGGTGGATAAACAAAGACCGACTGTATGTTATGGATGACAATAAATAAAAGGTCGATAAGGTGGTAAAACGAGCCACATCTCCAATATGGAGGACATACTCCGCATCCTCCGCATCATCGAGGGAAAGATTATGCTATCCCCTCCTCGGTGGAAAGCACCGTGTGGCAACCCTCCCCGTAAAGAGCGAAAAACAACACGCGCTATCGTGCCGCCAAAAATACACAACCTCTCAAAAAGCACCACGGTGACTATAGCCAAGCCACCAGCCGGGGCGGAAAACGCCACGTGCGTACCGGGATTACCCCGTCTTTTGTCCCACGATACCCACTTGTGCATCGACCAGTCGTTTTAGTGCATGTGTATTCGGGGATCCCGCAATTTTTCTACCTTACCAAATTGAGGAGATCGGATAGTGACACTGTGTGTGTCGGTCTCTCTCGCTTCGGCGAGAGGTCTCCTGTGTTTACTGCCGCGACTATTTTATAGTCAGTAAATAAAATACAAATTGTTTCTTGTGCCACAAACTTACCTGAACCAGTGACAGCGTCGTTGTTTTTGTCATTAACATGACATTTTAAAATGGCAATACATAGTTCCCGTTTTGGTTCCGGAATATGAAAACATTCAACTATCCCTAACATTTTTAGACCCAGCTCAATGAAAACCCATGTGACAACAAACGTATTACGGTTTAACATATAGGTTTGACACTAATTTAGAACTAATAACAAAATACAAGTAACTACCTAAGCTTCTGTTTTTTTTATCTAACTACCCAAAACACATGTATCCTATCAACTCTATTCACTACTAAGTTACGCGGTAGGTAGCGTAGTCACTTTATAGCAATATTAGTATACAAGTTATAATACATATAAATATGAATAAAAATAGGACATACTAAATCTTATCTAAAATAAGTATGTAACATATTATTATAGACACGTGTTATATATTATTTAAACCTCTCAAATGAAATCAAAGAATATTCCAGACGCTTATAATAATTTGTTAACATAAAAGGATTTTAGAGCGACTGTGAATATTTTTGTGTGAAAAATAAATTGAATGACGTTTACGCATTTTAATGCGTGCAGAAAAAGGGCGACTAGAAAAAAACTATCGCAAAAATAATCAATTAGAGAGGGTAACGCCTGACAACCGATGCGAATGGTGAAATATATGAACGAAAACAAACGCAAGTGGGGCAAAATGCGACTGGAAATTAAGCTACGCGGAACAAACGCGGTTAGGAATCAGATATAGGCACTCACTGGAGTAAGTAAATCAAGACAAATCTAAGTGTAAACTAATGTAACTTAATGTTATAGTAATGTCACATAACTGATGAAAAATAAATATTTTTTAATATCTGCAAAATACGTGTTTTTTATTTCTTTTCACCTATCTCACTATCAACATAATAATTGTTTTAAAGATCTTGAGGTACACAGGGTTAACAATAGTTAAATACCACACTTCTTCACAACAGATTGTGGCAATTTGCCACCTTACTGGCAAACGAGCAAGCAGTTCACACTATCAGGTAAACGGAAAACCTTCTAAAAAAAATACTAAATGCGCTTTGGAGTAAGTTGACCTTTGTTTTTGTCTTAAAAGAAAACCCGTTTTTGCTGTTATAAAAGTTTACCATTACTGAATTCCATAATATTTTTTTAAGGATAAAATGTATTTTTCCTTTAAATTTTTTTTATGATAAAACTACTCCAGAATGAAAATGACGCAACAGTATAATAATAGTAGTAGAGCATCATTATACCATTGTATGAACTATATCCTCAACTGAATTTAAAAAAAAATCAAGAAATATTTGATGTTTCTTGATTAATTAATAAGAAGCGTATTGTCTAATATCACTTTTGCTCAGGACGCATTTTTGTTTGGCGCAGTACTTATTAAGCATAGATTGTCAACAATCCATCCAGACAGTATCAAAACGATTTTCTAGTTGTTATGGGTTTTAAGGATCAAAGACAGACCTTTTTTACTATGATTTTTTGGCCTGTGATATTGAGTAGGCTCTTATTATTTAAACGACCAAATTTTATACGAACCATTTTCTCTGCTGTGTAAATGAAATATAGTGAGTCACCTTTCAGATGCCACTGATGGACCTCCCACCGCTGCACTTGAACACGACAATGGCCACGTTGTCAAAACACGCCCTCATTTGGGTCAAGAACATTCTGAAGTCCGTTGATGCCATAGCGCAGTTCAAAATGATCACGTGTTTATTTTCTGCGTAGATGTAGAAATGGTCCGACAATGTGGGTCTCACCAGCTCAGTAGTAGTTACTGGTTTTCTAGTAGGAGATTCAGTCTTTCTGATGAAGGCAAGCGACGACGCCATTGTCTAGGATGTCAAACTGGTATCCTTCTCTCCTCGATTGAACTGTTAGTTCATTGCTGCTTGTAGGTAGACTTCTTTCTTCATCAGGTTTTGGTTAACATGTTAAGATTCTCATCTTTCGTCATAAACTTGTTAAATGTTTAGAAGTAATTTATTTTTGAAGATAGTGTCTACTTTGTGTTTGATATCAAAGAGCAAAATACTAAAAATAAGGATATAGAATAATGACCTCGCGACTTTAAAAAAACTATCATCATCATCATCATCTTGGCGTTAATGTCCAGGTTGAGCTCTTGCGCACGAGGGCCCGGGGTTCGCCTTGACCATGATCTAGGATTTGGCAGGTCAGGTAATTACAGAACTAAAAAAAACTATATTCGCAGTTAACTTAACTAAAAAGTACCTTATCTATCCACTAATTTAAAAAGTATGTATGTATGTATGTATGTAATCTCTTTATTGCATCAATTTATAACATTACAGGAAATAAAAATACAGTTTATAATGCAAGGGCGAGCTTATCCCACAACGGGATTTCTTCCAGCTAACCTTTGATAAGCCGAGAAGACCTTTGATGAGCGGTGAAGGCAATTAAGAGTAAAAACAATTAACTTTAAAGAATTTAACCCCATATATACATATGAGGATGTAAATATAGGCAGACTATAATATACTAATTACTAATCAAATACTAATACTAGTACATAAATTAACAATTCCTAATATACATAAATAATCAAAATATAATAAATAAACCTATATAATATGACGACAGATATATAAATAAATAAAGCTCATTCATCAAGTTTTAAGAAAAATTTCTTCACAAGATCCTTGAAGGAGCCAGGTGTGCGGGCGAGTTGAATATCTTCAGGTAGCACGTTCCACAAGCGAGCCGCATAAATCTTGAACGATCTCCCGTAACTAGCCGAATTATACGAAGGAATATCCAGCTGAAGCTCTCGGCGAGGGCGCAGTCGAGGGTCGGCGGACGGGCGGAAGCTGAACCATTCGCGCAAGTACTCGGGCGCATTAGAGTTATAAAGTACCTGGTAAAGTACCGCCAGAGTATGACTATCTCTGCGGCGACGTATCGGAAGCCAATTCAATTTGCTTCTAAATTCTGATACGTGGTCAAATTTCCGCAACCCAAACACATAGCGAATGCAAAGGTTCTGCAGCCTCTCCAATCTGGACAGAAGTTCTTCAGTGGGATCTAAGCAAGCTACATCACCATAGTCCAAGAGCGGGAGAATGAGACTCGTTACCAGCAATAATTTGGTTTCAAAAGGTAAGAAATTTTGTAGTCTTTTTAGCGAATGGAACGAAGCGAAGACCTTACGGCTGACCTCGCTAATATGGGTCGACCAAGACAGCGTTTGATCGAATATGACGCCTAGGTTCTTAACAGTCTCGCTGAACTTGATGACCGTGCCATCAAATGACAATTCAGGTAGATCGACGTTCTTCAATTTATTGATGAAATGCTGGCTACCAATCACGATAGCCTGTGACTTAGAGGCATTAACTCTTAGACCAAAATCCCTAGCCCAGCTCTCGATTGTGTGGAGGTCCTTATTCAATAACTCAATGGCATCACTCAGATTCGATAGAGGAGCAGATCTATACAACTGAAGATCATCAGCGTACAGGTGAAAGAATGAAGAGAGAGATGAAGTGATACCATTGACGAAAATTGAAAAAAGAACGGGTGAGAGGATTCCTCCTTGAGGAACACCAGCCGCTATATCACACCAATTAGACCGGTTGTCACCAACTTTGACCAATTGTACCCGATCCAGCAGATACGACCGGAACCAGGAGAGAGCCTCCGTCGACATATTCAAATTTCTAAGCACGGCCAGCAAGACATCGTAATCGACTGTGTTGAAGGCACAGCTAAAATCGAGAAGGGCGAGCACCGTGAGCTCCCTTCTCTCGATGTTCAGCCGAATGTCGTCAGTGATCTTAACGAGTGCGGTGGCCGTGCTATGACCAGAACGGAACCCTGATTGATAACGGTTCAAGAGTTTGAACCTTGATAAATGGGCGCATAATTTACGCTGAACCACTTTCTCTATAATTTTAGACAGTATTGGGAGGATCGAAATAGGCCGGAATTCCGCGAAAGAGGAAGGATTTGACTTCTTTGGAAGAGGAGTAACGTGTGCTCGCTTCCAACAGGAAGGGAACACCCCGGAAGACAATGAAGAATTAATTAAATGTGCGAGAATTGGTGCAATAAATTCTTTGATAGAAATAATCATATTGAGACTCAATCCGTCATCCCCGGTCGCCTTTGTTTTAATTGTTTTGAGCAAATGTAATACGTCTTGATCCGAGACCTCCTCCAGCGCCAGCGGCTCACCTTCAAGTGCCGGTTTATTGTTAAGCTCAGCGAGGGTGCGACTCTTGATACCTGGATCCATTAAAGGAGATGATGAGCAAAAATGAAGGTTTAGGCCATCAAGATCCAAACCATCCGAACCACTGTTTCTGTCCTCTCCCACACCTAATGCTCGCAAAAACCTCCACAGCCTCGTCGGTGGGCACTCATCAATGGTCTTGTGGATGTATCCGCGTTTAGCATTTCGGCATTGTCGATTGCATACATTTCGGAGAGAAATGTAGATTTCTTGGTTCCGAGGAGAAGGATCATGCCGAAATCTCAGCCTAGCTCTATCTCTTTTAGCCATGAGAGCCTTAATGTCAGGCGTGAGCCAGGGCGAAGGGAGGTGTTTTACTCTAACTGGTACAATTGGAGCATGCCTGTCATACACTCCCAAGACAATAGAGTTGAATGACAGTATTTTCGCGTCCACATCCTCAGCGGAAAAGACTGAGCCCCAATCAGCATTCTGCAAATCCTCTATAAGAGTATCCTGGTCTATTTCCGAAATCTTCCGCAGAAATATGACTTTATGCCTCTTCTTCGGCGGGCGTATCCTGAAAGAACCGAAGATTAAATCATGTGCCGAGAAGGCGGGTGCTCTGAACTGTCCATGCGCATCAGCCAATTGAGGAGAGGAAGTAATCACAAGATCCAGGAGGGATGGTGGACCATTATGGGGAAAATGTGTGGGCCCGAGTGGCAAGGAATGAAGGTCGATAGAATTTAACAGAGAAAGGAGATTTCGTGAGCGAACATCATTCCTCACCAAACAGGTGTTGAAATCCCCCATAATGATTGTGTGATCAAATTGGGGACGCAAGTCCGCTAGTATAGACTCCAGGCCTCCAAAATAATTAACGTGGCTATCGGGACTGTAGAACACGCCCAATAATATTTTGGTATGATGTAAGCAGACTTCAAGAAAAAGGTGTTCTGCAGTATTATGCACTGAAGGTGACTGTGAGACAATTTTACATGGGATATCGCCGCGCAGATAAATGGCGACTCCACCCCCCGCAACAATTTTGCCTCCATGTCCACCGCCGTCCCGTGCATACGCTCTGTCGTTCCTAATTAATCTGAAACCAGGAAGAGGATACAAAGTAGACGGTAATGACGGCTTAAGAAACGACTCCGAGATCAGTAACGCGTGGATATTCTGATTTGTGAATGTAGCCGTTAAATCGGCATAGTGGGCAGCGACGCTTTGAGCGTTAATGTGCACTACATTAAAGTTTTTTCTAAAAGGAGTTAAAGCAACTTGTATGTTATCCCATAAGGAAGGTCCATGGCCGTCACTACCTGCACAAGACTGTAGATCATCTGACGAAGAAAATGAAAGAAATACCTCTGAATCCCCACTTGATGAGTTAGACATGAGCTATAGGTACATATACTTATTACTTACAAATAAAATAAATATAAATTAAAATAGATATCAATTATTGACTATACTTTGTAGTTTACTGGCACTTCAATCTATTCATCGCCGGTAACAGTTTCACCATAAAATATCACAAGAAAAAAAAGAAAAAAAAAACGTAAAAACACATTAAATCACAAAAGTGGTTTTGGACTCAAGTAAAATTATAAGCAGGCTTTAAAATAAATAAAAAAACAGAAACAAAGTACGTTATACAAGTCGGTGGCAGTATGCGATATGACTTCTTTGCCCTCCAATGACAAACAGAAAAAGAAAAAAAAAAACAAAAGAAATAAAGAACAAGAAATGTCATCTGTCAAGACTGTCACTTACTACCGAACCAAAACAAACAAAAGTTATCTCATCAAATTATTACAAAAGAGTGTAGAAAAGAATAAAGTTAGTGATCATGAGAAAAAAATATAAACATTACAAAATTTAGTATTAACACCCACAATTCAATTTTGATAAATATTGTAGTTTTACCCTATATTGAAACAAAAGATAATACAATGTTGTACTGGCACATTGCTTAAAAAATGTGAATGAATAAACAAAGAAACGGAACAAAAGGCAAGTTCATAATCTGGTTTACCATAACAAATCAAACTAAATTAAAATCTTAGTACATACCTATGGTAACCGAATATTATATAAATTACTTCTTGGTTGTTGTAGGTTTCGTTGCAACCGGCCTACGGCTACTACGGGTACTAGCGCTAGAAGGCTTGGATTTCCCTGCACTGGAGTTTCCCGACGTCGCACCTGCCTTTACTGTGTCCTCGGTCGCCGGGGGCGGCGCTGCGGCTGCAATCGTTGCGGTCTCAGTGGGCTTCACTTTCGCATTTTTCAATAAAAATGCCTGCAATTCGGACGACGAAACTATTCTACTGCGAGATCCATCCGTCCCAACTACCACCACTTTGCCATCACTGGTCCAACATTGGTTTATTCCGAGAGCTTTACGTGCAGCAAGGAACACAGCATGCCGTGTACTGGTCAAGAACTCAGAGAATGTTAAGCCGCTACCCTTGAGTTTTTTCTTTAGGAACCAGACATCATTCCTCGTCTCGGAGTCCCTAAAACGAATGAGAATAGGACGAGGCCTATCCGGCTCAACACTCCTTCCCAGCCTGATGCATGCAGAGAACCTTGAAGTCATTGACATCTGAAGTGAATTTTCACAGAGCGTGCTCACTCGCATTGAGAGGTCCTCTTTATCTTCTTCGGGAAGCCCATGCAGCAAGAGAACATTGGCACGGGATCTCATTTCCATATCATCAAGAGTATGTAATACAAGTCCCATCTGCTTGTGGAAATTGGTCATAGTCTTCCAAAATAAACTTTTGAATTCTTGAAAATTGGACTGAGCCGCCAAAGTGTCTTCAAATGCTGCCATCTTATCCTTGAAAAACTGTGTTGTCTCATCCAGACTCCTTTGCAAATGAGAGATGTTGTCCATAGTGTCCAAATTTGTGAATAAATGTAGGAACTGTGAAAACTGTTACCGGCAGTGATGTATATGGACTTGTTTATAACATTTAAGGGCGCAGTAAGTAGAATTTATGATTATAAATAATTTTAAAACTTTAAATAAATCTGAGTGCACAAAAATACGTCTTATCTTTATGACACCTACCGCCAAAAAAAAACGTATATAAAAGTTTGCTTGCAAATAAATATTTTTTACAATAGAATTAAAATATCTGAATAATTGTGCACGAGGTCAGGTAATGGCTACCGGCGGTGCGGGGCGGGATGCGGGGCGGGTTGCGGGGTTCGGGATGCAGATTACAGCCATTGTATAAAAGCCAACGGACACGACCAAATATTTATTCAAGTTTTGAATATCACGAGAAGTGCACATCTTTTCGTTCTGTTCCTTTTGCATAATTTAAAAAAATATGCGTTATATGTACGACTACAGTGGGGCTTCAGGTGTCCATCAAGGACAATTTTATTGTGACGACAGGTTCGTGAACCTGTACGATAACATTTTTAAAAATGGAAAAGAACGCGCAAAGGAGCGGCAAGCGAAATTCTTGCACAGGTGGTGGAAGGTGAGTTTGCGTATATTTGATTAAATATTCATTTGGCGTATTTATTTGAAAAAAAAAAATTATCTTAAGTGATAATTTAAGTTACCTTACCTTAACTTAACTTACCTTAGTTTAACTTACTATTGTTTAAGGTGTAAATATTCTTATTTATTACCGTAATTCAAATTTTTAAGGTG
The DNA here is from genome assembly GCA_905147135.1 of Blastobasis lacticolella. NCBI lineage: Eukaryota > Metazoa > Arthropoda > Insecta > Lepidoptera > Blastobasidae > Blastobasis > Blastobasis lacticolella. The sequence continues at coordinate 18,316,748 of LR990045.1, forward strand.
AAAATTTGGCAGCAGCAGCACCAAATAGCGCTGCACCACTTCCCGGCGCCGTACCCGCCGCCCGAGGACCAGTCAGGCGCCGCCTACGTCCCGCCGTGGGCCGTGGACGACCCGGCGATGCTCGACGTCAGTCTTTGACACCGCATTGTGAATTTGTAAGTAAAATATTTTATTAACTTTGTAAAACAGATTTTTTACCCTTTTTTATTTATTTATTGAATGCAAGCATTTGACAGCCAACACTTCTGATCTAGTTGTACCAGTCTATTAAGTAAAGAGTTTAGTATGTAATAGCCCCTGAATCAGCGATCTCTATTTCTAAATATTTGTATAAATATCCAAAGCTTTGTACCCCGCCAGATCCATACCCAAGAACGGTTTTCCAAGACAGGCTAATTTGTGAACTGTAATCAATTCTCTTTGTCAAATGTTACCTTTGCAAATTTCTATTTTTGGGAAAGGTTTTTTATCAATGTTTGGTTTTTAAATAAAAACCTTTACTTATAGGTTTCTTTGTTACAGGACGTGTTACTTATGCTGCCTTCAAAGATCTAGTTAATATTATTAGTTATTTAAGTGATTTTAATTAGATTATATTGTAATAACTTTAGAAATTGCATGTAAATACTAAATAAACTAAATTTAATAATACTTACTTTAATTTTTTTTATTATACTCATGTTGAAATACCACTAAGATCCCTTTTCTTACTTTAGACTTTAGAGCCTTTGTTCTGTTCTGTTTGTACGGCTGGCTTTATAAAACTTTGACCAACCGTATTGACAGTTTCCACGAACCTGTTGTACTCATCCACGTCAATGCACACTCCTAGGCACTCGAAGCGATTTTGTAATTCGAGTTGAAAGCTCTCGGGGTTTTGGATTTGGGTGGGTATAGGCCTTATCAATCTCGATCTTTCTAGCTGTAGATCAATGTTCAATGTGCCTCTTACCAAGCGGTGATCACTGCCAATTTTTACGCTATTGTTCTCCGATACATAATTGAATATATGCTGTATTGTAGATAGGATGAATTCAATCTCATTTTTTGTGACACCATCGGGACTAACCCACGTCCATCTGTGATGATCCGGCTTCCTGAAAAATGAGTTCATCATAAAGAGTCCCTCTTTCTCCATAAAGCCGGCCAGTATCCGGGCACGGGCGTTCCGAATTCAAACTCCAAATTGCCCCACTCTCAACTCGTCTCCACTTCGTTTGCCCAGTTTCGCATTAAAATCCTCCATGACCACGGTGTAATGTATTTTGGAGGTATGTATGGCTGTAGAAATATCCTCATACATAGCCTCTACTTCATTGTCGGAGTAAGTCGCTGTCGGTGCGTAGACCTGTATGATTTTGAACGAATACCGCTTGGTAATTCTGAGTATAAGGTACGCTACCGTAGACCACACACTCTCGATCTTGACAATGTTGTTCACAAGGGATTATCAACAGCTCTTGTCAAGGTCAATTCAATTTATTGTTTTTGTGGTAACACAGGTAAAAAGATGTTACATAATATATAAGTATGCTTAACTGCGACCTGCCATTTGGCGTGCAAATTATAAAAATAAAAATAAAATCTTAAACACAATATCCAATACAAACTAATAATGTCAAGTGCCTTATTCATAACAACCTCAATTACATACACTTTATACAATTGTAATAAAATAAATGTCAAATCAATAAAAAAAAATTATAAACAAAACATAAATCTAGATGTCAGCAAAACATAAAAATCAAAGGCTACCATGACACATATTTAAAGAAGGGCGCAAGAATGTTCCAAATCTACCTTCTTGTATTTAAAAAAAGTTCTTCTACTGTGTACAACGCTCTTTTCACGAAATAATTGTGCAATTTTTTTTTAAACTGTTTAGACTTTCGACTTTTCGTATTATTTTCGGTATAGCCTTAAAAAGATTTTTGGGGCCACTGCAAAAACATTTTTGTGAAACATTGCCGTTTTGCAAGGGTGTAGATGAAGCTGGTCGCGGCGCTGGGCACTTTCCACACTTAGGAATAGGTGTCTGTTCATACGTACGAACACTGAAACTCGTTAACGCATAAGGACGACATGGTTAGTAGCTTTAGCTCATTAAAAAAAGGCTTACAACTGTCAGTACGAAGCAAGTTACAGATAGTCCTTATGCATCGTTTCTGTGCTTTAAAAACTTTTTCCGTTCCTTTTGCATTGCCGCAGAAGAAATAAATCGACAACTTAACTGGTGTATCGCCTGAGGTATGAGGGGAGCAGAATGGGTGACGTCATGTGACGTTACGGGGATGAGCGTGGACGCGGCGGCGCGGACTCCGCACAGCGCATCATCATGCGGGTCCTTTGCTCCTTGGAGTCAGGTGCGGGCCTATGGGGCCAACCCCGTGCCCGGGCGTCTTCTCAGCCAGGCTATGTCCTGGCTGGTCAAGTAGTGACGCTGTGTTGCGTCATGTAGGTCTCGTCGTGCGGCAGATGGTGATCACGCGCTAAGGTAGCCTTGTAGAGGAGGGCTTGTTTTGAGCATGGTCTTATTGCTTTCATTTTGTTACAAATGGGGGCTCAGTCCATCTGTCGCATTTGCGCTGGTGAAGGAAGCGGTTGTGGTGATGCATGGGTTTCTGGTGGGCTTCTCAGCAGCTCCCGGTGGTAGGGGCGACGGGCGTGGAGAGGAGCGAGGCCCTGCAGGTGTTCGTGTGGCCGGTTGTCGGCGCGGTCGAACATGCGACGCGCCAGACCCCGGACGAACTCTTCCACCGAGGGCATGCGCAGGTCGTGCGCAATCACGTCGTTGCGGACGATTGTCGTTGATGATCTCAAATCTGTAGTCAAACATTCCAGGTATCTGCTTTATGCAGACGACGTTAAGGTATTTTGTGAGATAAAAGAACCCGAGGATAGCATATTACTCCAGGCCGACATTGATGCAATTCTTCAATGGGGCAATAATAACAATCTTCAAATGAATATTGCAAAGTGCTCCACCATCTCCTTTACTAGATCTCGTAATCCAATACCTTCCATTTTCTACATAAGAGCAGATTTATAATAATAACACGAGTAGAAACAGTAACGGATCTTGGCGTCATATTTGACCAGAAATTGACGTTTAATGAACATATAAAAAATCTAGCGGTTGATGGTTATAAAATATTAGGATTCATTATTTGTTGTAACACAAAGGATTTTCATAATGTTAGTGCGATTACATTAAATTACACTGCGCGTACGCACTAAGCGTACAAAATTCACGCGAAAGTTCAAACAGACTTTTATTAGAAAAAGTGCAAAAGGCATGTGCAGGGGTGTTTGTTTAAAAAACGATATGGGTGTTACCTATTTCTGTATCCCACAAAATATCTTCTGAGGCATTGTGTTTTAATTCCTTGGAGGTACGCCGGAATTTTAATTTAATGCTGATTTATTGTTATAAAATCATTATTACAAATTTGAATGATGTGCGCGGTGCTTCGGCTCGCTGTAATGCTGTGATCTTTCTGTAATAATAAATAAATAAATCAATATTTATATTTATATTTATTTATTTATAGTATTATACATACATCGTCATAACAATAAATGATATAAAATTATCAACAGGTAATTTCAACAATCCAAATACAATTGAAATTATTAGATTACGAATAACAATCATTGGCATGTCCAATTAAAAAATACGAGTAATTATAATAGCAATGTCAAAATTATATAGATAAAAAAGTCAACTTAAAATATTAAAATAATTATGAAATCAATGTAATCAATTACAATAAAATGTCAATACTAGCGATGTCCATCAAATATTATCAATATCAATATTATTATTGTTATCTATCCTGGTAGACTGGTAGATAATGCTATTTTAGCTTTAAGTCCGCCAATGTACTGTTTGTGCATGAAGTATAAATAGGCATCTAGATTTTCAAACAACGCATAAAATCTAAGGATGCTATATGATATTATAAGTATAGAGTATTTTAAACACTGCGCCTTCAATACGGCGTGGAGATTATTGTAAAACTTTTATAATGTGATGGAGATCAAAGTCCTGTGGATTGTATTTTGCTAATGGACCCCGCAAAAGTTCTTAAGAAAATGTGGTCTCAGTTATTTTGATATATTTTAGAGTTGAGTGTCCTGATGTAACAACTGTTTCCGAGTCGGTTTCCGAGATACGACCGGTTTTGTACAATCCATATCTACAGAACTCGCTTAGATTCTAGTACCGTCCTCTATCACATTGATGTTCGATTTGACGTTTGTCTGCCATAACAAACATTAAAAGCTTGTTTGACCTAAAATAATCAAGTACAAAAGCACGACATGTAACGTTTTCTAAATACGACTATTACTGCGGATCTTATAGCTAGCTTACTTACTAAAACATGTACTAGTATTTTCATCGGTCATTTCTGGCACAATCTAGTTCATCATCTTAGCATTAATGCAACGGTTATGCTCTCGAAGGCGAGGGCCCGGGGTCCACCTTGACCATGATCCAGGATTTGGCGATCAGGTAATAACAGTGGATCGTCTACCATCTGAGTTCCGGGACCCTGCTACTAGGGGAACCTTACCAGATTGGATCATGGTTACAAATTCAGTTGGCTGAATTTGCAGGTTTCATCACAATGTTTTCCCTCATCATAAGAGCATCGGTTAGAATTCAACTAATGTACATAACTTAGAAAAGAGTCATTGGTACATTTCTGCAGCGAGATTCGAACCCGGTACCTCTTGCTTACGAGTCGGATACTCAACCGCCCGGCCACCGACTCTCTTTCTCTTTCTTGGCTCAATCTAGTATATAATGCAATAATGCCGCGCTTGGATATTTAAAATTTTCTTGGTGTCGTGCATAGCCTAGGAAACTACCTTGGTCCTTTGCATTCTGATTATACCTAGTGCAACAATGGTTATGGGTTGTCTATATGGCCAGCAAAATATTGTTCAATAATTCTTTGAGTTATAATTGTAACCTACTATCGTAATTAATGATCTAAAGTCAAAGTCAAAGTCAAAATATTTTATTCAGATTAGGCTAAACACTAGCACTTATGAATGTCAAACAAATAAATTAAAATGTACATTACAATCATTGTGAAAATGAATACAATTTTTTTTTATCAAATATAGATAAATGTCAAATCAAATAAAATATAATTAATAATAGTTAATAAAATAACACCAAGTTAATAAATCCGATTCAATTGACTTAAATGTCAATTCACTTACAAACATCAAATATTAAACACAATTAAACATGTCACAAAATTACTTAATTAATATGTTAATTAATTGATAAAATAAATTATATCCAGGGATTTTTATCTTCCATGTAGTCCTTTACTTTATAATATGCTTTATTTATTAGTTTTGTCTTAATTATTTTTTTAAATTTATTAATACAAAAGATACAACACATACCCCATGTTTTGTATCTCTTCAGGAACTTTATTAAAAAAGATACACCATGAGCCACAAAAGAGGATTTTACCTTTGTCAATCTGAATCGTTCAGTCACAAGCCTGTCCTATTTCGGAATGTTTCATATAAGATGTTCTGTGCTTATAAATATGAACAATATTATAATATATGTATTGTGACGCAATTGTATGTATATTAATATTTTTAAAGTGTTCTCTTAGAGAAACTCGTGGGCTCCAACGATATATAGCCCGCACTGCCCGTTTTTGTAGAATAAAAATATCTTGTATGTCAGCTGCAGAACCCCATAGCATCAAGCCATAAGACATAATGCTATGGAAGTAACTGAAATAGACGAGCCGCGCGGTTTCTACATTTGTAAGGCTCTGGAGCTTTTTTATTGCATATACTGCAGAACTCAGTCTCCCTGATAAGGTTTGTAAGTGGTCCTTCCACTGGAGTTTTATATCCAGTGTCAGCCCTAGGAAAACAGTTGAGTCTGTAAATTTTAATATTTCATTATTTAGAATAAGTGTCATACTTTTCATTTGCACATTTGGCGTGTGAAATAGAACACATTTGGTTTTAGATGTATTCAAAAGTAAATTGTTACATGTGAACCACATATGGAGTTGCGAAAGTGTACTGCTCACGTCATCCAAATTTTCTTTATTTCTATCAACTTTAAATATCAAAGAAGTATCATCAGCAAACAGTACAGTTTCGCAACGTTTACCTAAGAAAGAAGGCATGTCATTAATGTATACGAGAAATAGAAACGGACCTAAGATAGAGCCCTGCGGAACTCCCATCTCACCAACGATTTCACCCGATATGGCGCTATTGACTTTTACTCTTTGTAATCTCTCATTTAGGTATGATTTCAAAAGTAAAATTGCATTTCCTTTGACCCCATAATGTTCCAGCTTCAGCAGTAGCGTGTCATAATTAACACAATCAAATGCTTTGGAAAGGTCACAAAAAACGCCAATAGCATTCTGTGACTTCTCCCAAGCATCATAGATATGCTTTAGCAGTTCCACACCCGGGCAAGCAGCTGATCTAGCAGAACTATGTATTAAATAAAAAAAAAAATAAAAAAAATCGTTTATTACATATATCTCACACATGGCACAGTACATTAGGTCATAATACAGCTTACAAGAAACTTCGTTACCTGTGCCATAAGGAGATGTGTTTGGTTTGGGAGGCGCTGGTTTTCAGTGTGCCCCTCAGTGAAGCACGGACGAAAGTGATTTCACATGCTAGTAATAATATAAAAATAAAAACAATAATACTTATCTACAAAATACTATAGGTACATAATATAAATAAATAAATTCTAAATAAATTAATTGTAGTTTGTATAGTGGTGAGTGTCTACGTATTGCGGAGTGTGTAAAATTATACGACTAGTTTAAAAAGACACGAACGTCGCGCGTCGGCCCGGAACAAAGCCATCTAACCACATCCGTGTACCTACCTACATTTTTTCCCGGTCGCCATGCACCCATATCACGTTCTCATTAAAAATTGAAAATTTCAATAAATTAAAATTATAAAACAAATTATATGATTCAACATTAATTAAATTATATTCTAACATTATATTCTATCGACACTACATTCAATGGCAGGATTCAATTTACGTGTAAAGTCGAGATGATTATAACCGACCTACCTACAAGTCACAGCAAAAAAAGTACGTAATATTTTAATGATGTAATAAGCGAAGACCGTCACGTTGTCCGTCTGCAGCCTTTATAGGGTGAGTGATATTTTTTTGTTAAATGTTATGTTCCTATGGAACCTCCTTTAAACAGGATGTTCACAGTAGGTTCAATTTGTGTACCTACCCAATTGAAGTCTTTTGGACGTCCAGTAAATAAGACTGATAGATAGGCTTTCCTAAATGTGTGGATTGTTTGCAGACGGCGGATCGGCGGAGGCAGGTCGTTCCATATTTTTGTCGCTGCGTATTTAAAGCTGCCCCCGAAGGCAGAAGACCGGTGAGGCGGCAGTATTAGTTTGAAGCTGAATGCACGAGTACGGTTCTGCACATCACTGCTCCACATCAACTTTTTGGAAAGATACATCGGTACATCGGTATGCACGACGTTGAACAACAGACAAGCCAGGTGAAGTCTCCTGTGCGATTCTATTTTCAGCATATTGTCTTGGTTAATAAAAGGAGTGACATGCGTGCGGGGCGGTATGGGGTAGCAATATCGCGCGCACGCATTTGGAACTCGCTGTATTAATTGTTGAGTGCGAGCTAGTAGGCGTGGACCATAAACAACGTCCATGTAGTTAAATTTGGACAGTATCAGTGAGTCACAGAGCCTCACACGGATGTTTGTTTTTATAAAAGGTCTAATCTTATATAAAACTTTAAGTCTGTAGAAGCAGTTCTTTATCGTTTGGACTATATGACTTTCAAACCGCAATTCTTCATCAATGAGAAGACCTAGGTTGCGCGCCTCACTGACCCGCTCCACGGCTTCATGCTTAACTATGACACGCACACCACGCCCCAAAACCTGCGCTACTCGCTTTTTTGGGCCTAGTACCATATATTTAGATTTATTTCCATTAAGTGACAACATGCTGGACTTTGCCCAATTGGCTATACGTTCTAGGTCTTGATTAAGTTTAGCAACAGTTTGATCGGTTTCCTCTGGTTTACACGATATGTATACTTGAATATCGTCAGCAAATATATGATATTGACAGTGATGAATATGTTTGGTGACATCTGCGCTATAAATTATAAACAATAATGGACCCAACACCGATTCCTGAGGCACGCCCCTAAAAACAGGTGCAGGTACTGTCGAATTTGTAGTACCGTCACTATTGCACAATTTCACTTGTTGTTTGCGGTGTCCAAAATAGCTAGCGAACCACTTCACCGTATCTGTGTCAAATCCATAGTATTGTAGTTTGGACATCAGTAGAGGTACGCTAAGGCAATCAAATGCCCTTGAAAAATCTAGCAGAGCCAGCAGTGTTGCACGTCCTTCGTCCTGTGCAGACAAAACATCATCAACGACATTAGCTAATGCAGTTGTCGTACTGTGCTTTTGTCGGAAACCTGATTAATTTTCTGGTAAAAAAATAAAAATAAAAAAAATAGTTATTTATTTCCATAATTGTTGCTTACATTTTACACACTGCTTCCCGAGCTAGGTACATACATACCTGTGTTACAAGAAACAGTTGCATCTTCCCTTGAATTGCTATTATAATTAAAAACCATTTTTATTAAACTAATATTAAAAATTAATTATATCTGAATAATATAAACAAAACACTTGCCTTAATGTTTTTGCGTGTAGTTGGGAAAGTGTATATATGTGTGTGTGTGTGTGTGTTTTTATATACTTAGTGTACTTACATAACATGAAACCGTGTCCCGTCCAAGTAAAAACTAATGCAACAATGCTGTTTGATTCCATGTATTTGCGTAGCTGGTCCGCCACAGCCTTTTCCAATATCCTGGACATTCACGGCAGCACACTAATAGGTCGGAGATCCCTAACCGACGCAGGTCCATTACTTTTAGGTAGTGGTTTGATAATAGCATGCTGCCACTCTGTGGGATATACTCCTGATGTGATTGATTTATTCACGATAGCTGTGATTGTCGGAAGGGAGTAGGGCAACGTGAGCCGTATCATATCGAGAGACAAACCGTCAGTTCCCACCGCATTTAATTTTTAGCTTTTTATAGTTTTTGATACATACACCTCATCCACCCCATGAAAGTTAAAGATACCATCGGAATGCCGATGCGACTGGAAATCATGATTCGGTATTGTATCAGTATTGGCCGTAGGCAAACTAAGAAAATGACAATTAATATACTTTAGGATATACTTTTTTTGGCGGTAGGACTAAGTAAACAAACAACTAGTGGATTTATGTAAATTTAAAATTATTGGTAATTCTGCTTCAATCTGTGTACTACTACTCTAGTTAGTTCAAGTGGGTGATAAATTACTTGCCATAGTGTTTGCAACAGTCTGCATGCTTCATCAATAAAAGTGATTGCTTTCCTGCCGGCGACATAACCTATATTCACCATCATCACTGCTAAGTATACTTTGACTTTTCACTACATCTCCAAGTGTCAACCTTTTGAATCATGGCTAATATCCAGGAAGTTTCTGAAACCCAAAAGGCTTTGTCAGCATTAATTGAATTAAAGATGAATGAATACCAGGCCCAACTTAAAGCTATGCCACAGTCTCCTAGTGTTGAAAAGGTCACAGGAGAAGTCACAGCTTTCAGGGACCTTGTACTGCAGCTTATCTCTGCGATGCAGGTTCAGGTGGGTGAGCTGAGCAAATCTGTGGACACAATTGAATCCAGACACAGAAGGAAATATCTGCTGCTTAGCGGCTTTCAAGAGAGGGATGACGAAGAACTCATTTCTTCTGTGGTCAGTGTATTGCAGGGCCATTTGAAGGTTTGCAATGTGTCAACCCAATCCATTCGCTACTGTCATCGCTTGGGAGGACATTCCGTGGATAAAACTGGTCCCCGTCCTGTCTTGGTACGGTTTGCAGACTATACAGTTCAAGCGGAGGCTTGGTCCAATAAAACCAAACTAAAGGGAACTGGCCTGGTTATACACGAGTTCCTGACAAAGACACGTCAGTCGTTATTCATTACTGCTCGGAGTCACTTTGGTATGAGTAGTGTACGGACCATGGAAGGCAATGTCACAGTTAAGCTACCTTCTGGTACCATCAGGCGTGTGTACTCTACGGCGGAGTTGGATGCTCTCATTGCTAAACATCCCAAAGAGATAGCCAATCCTTCACCAGGCCATAGCTCGAGCCCCCGGCCGTCGAGCACTATACCTCATCCGGCGGCATCTCCGGCCTGTTCACTGAAGAAAACCTCAGAAGCGCCAATAAAGAAGAGCCAGCGCGACAGGAAAAGTGCTTCGCTGTGCTTTACCTGTTGTATGGCATGCATGATACGCGTATCATTTTTGTATATGTATCTATCTATAGCTTTGCTTTATATGTTAACGTTACCAACACTTCATTGTTTGCTGGTTTCGTTATTTTACCCACTTTCATTGAATAAATTATTACTATTATCAACATTGTAAACAAACAACTTTTTTATCAGCATAATTTGTGGTTGTCAAAGTCATTGCCACTGTCAGACGTTGAGACGTCGCTTGTGTCAAAAGTATTCTTTTTTTACTGGCCTGGACTCCTGTCTCTTGTGCTTTTGTTCTTTAAGGTTTAATAATCTTTTTATGGCCTGGATCTGTGTCTTGTCAGTATCATATTTAGATTTTCTAGTTTGTAGTTTACCTTTGTGCTATAGTAGTAAATATGTTTATTTTTTTTTAAGTACTAAACCAGCTTATTTTAAACCTCTTAGTTACTGTATTATGTAGTGCTGCAGGTATTGTTTTGAGCGGTTTTAAGTATCTCAGACTTGATGTCTGACCTTGATTATTGTAATCTCTATACCTTTTGATTTTGCTTGTTGGCTTTTGTCTGTGTCCGATTAGTCAAAGTTATTAGTCGACCGGCGGGTTGTTCAATATTATTTGATCGGGAATTTTTGTTCCGTATTATAGTTTAGTTTATTCAACTGTAGTCATCGGAACTATTTATAAATACTTACTAATTTTTATTTCTTACTCTATATATTTATTTTTATATATTCTAAGCATCTTATGTCTGATACTGATGGTTCTTATTTTTCTGCTTGTTCTTCTCCTAACTCATCCTTTCACTCTATCGACAACAATTTATCAGTATCTTTACGTAATATTTTTATTAATAGTAGTTCGCTTAATGTCTGTCACCTAAATGAGCAAAGCATTCCACAACATTATTCGGAGCTGCATGAAACCTTTTCGTCGGTCCCCGTACACGCCATACTCATCTCCGAGACCTGGTTGAAATCGTCTTTGCCGTCCACCTCGTACGGTCTTCCAGGGTACGTTCTTATACGTTTTGACCGCATTGGTAAACGGGGAGGTGGAGTTGCTATATACTTGCGTGCTGACATTCCTTATAAGATTATTGCATCCTCTTGTCCAACTTACTCGGCTTCTCCTGAGTACCTATTCTTGGAGTCTAATGTCGGGGGTGTCAGGGTCGCCCTAGGTGCCGTTTACTGTCCTCCGAATATTGATTACTTTTCACAACTAGACTCTCTTCTAGTATCAATTTCCTCGGAGTACATGCACATGGTGGTTATGGATGATTTTAATACAGACCTATGCAAGTCTAATCTTAATAGTCGGAGATTGGTCTCTATTGTCGAATCGGCTTACCTTCGCGTGCTTCCTCTCAACCCTACGCACACTAATCTTGAGACATCTGATACCTGGCTGGATCTTATACTTGCCTCTTCTCAGGATTTGGCCATTAATCATGGTCAACTGTCTGCACCTGGATTCTCCAGGCACGACCTCATCTACTTGACGTATAATATCAAACCTCCAAAGGTTAAGCCGGTTCACATTCACGTGCGTGCGTTGGGGAGGATGGACGTGGATGCACTTGGCGCGGATGCGGAGAAACTCGACTGGAGTGCGTGTTTTGCGGCATCATCGATTGATGAAAAGATTTCCATCCTCAATGACAATATTATTTCTTTATTTGATAAGCATGCACCTACGCGTACTATAAAGGCCTTGCCACACACAAAGCTCGGCGCGAGCGCGGTGCGATAGTTGCTAGGCAACCATCGCGCGGCGCGATAGTTGCCTAGCAACCATCGATGGGCGCAGTGAGTCGAACTGGGACTCCTATAAACTCGCTCGTAACGTATGTACGAGAATGATCAGAAATGAGAAGCGCCGTTACTTTCACCGATGTCTGACTGATTCTTCTGCGGCAAAGGTATGGAAGTTTCTCAGGACGGTTGGAGTTGGCAAACCGTCAACTCCACAGCGAAAGTTGCCTTTTTGTCCTGATGTTTTTAATAACTATTTTTCTGACACAGCGAAATTGGATCCTAATACTAAAACCGAAACCATTAATAACATTGCTTCCCTACCTGTGCAGTCGAGTCAGGCCTTTGTCTTTTGTCCAGTTACTGAGGATGAGGTTAGAAAAACACTGTCATCAGTCGACTCCAAAGCAGTGAGTTGTGACGAAGTCAGCAGAGTCATGGTTTTAAATATTCTAAATTCGGTTCTTCCAGTCTTGACACACATAATAAATTTTTCGCTTTCCTCCTCAACGTTTCCTAATATTTAGCGTAAAGCATTGGTTATCCCTCTTCCCAAAACTTCTCCCTCATCCTTAAATCATTTCAGACCCATATCTATTCTTCCCTTTTTGTCAAAAATTCTAGAGGCCATTGTTCATAAGCAATTGTCAGCTTTTGTGTTTTTAAATTCCCTCATAAGCCCGTATCAGTCCGGCTTCCGACCCGGGCATAGCACGGCGACTGCACTACTCAAAGTCACTGAAGATGTGAGAGAAAATATGGGGAGCACTAAGCTGACGATTCTTGTGCTAATCGATTTTTCGAATGCGTTTAACAACGTGGACCATGACATCTTGCTGGCTGTCTTGGCTCACCTCGGGGCGTCGCACATAGGGGTATTTAGCATTCCTAGCCGGGCGAAATTGATAAAACAAATTCCAATACAAAAGCAAAAATGAATACTCGTTAGCGAGCCAGGTAGCTACTGAACAATAGACGACCGTTTCCAGGGTCGTGCGCCTGCGCCATCCAGCCACGAACCAGGCGGAACTTGATCGTTGTCGCATGCGCTCGCGTCAGTTACTTGCTACATTAAAATCGTACCGTGTTTGAGACCTCAGTGCTTAATTATTGCGAGTTATTTAACCAAAAGTACCATGGATTATCATAATACAGGTAAGAATAGTCTTATTTATTACGATTCACTGATGTTTACATGTATTTGTATGGTTCAAAATCAATTTACAGTTGTCTCCATTATTTAAGCAGTTTTTATCTGAATTATACACTTCAAAGTGATAATAGTTATCCTTCCGAGTGCTTCCGAGTAACGATTTCTTTTGTAACGGATGACAAAAACGGTCATTTGATAGTTGTTTCACGAATTGAGTGCTACTTTATGCTACTTTCGACAAAACTTACGCTTTAGTGTTGGTGTTAGCTAAAAAGTATTAACCGTTATTTTGGAGCAAATTATAAAATGTTTTCTTTATTATTGTTTCAGGGTTACCAGGGGGCTCTAACTACAATGTTATAACCAAAGTTCAATCAAACCTGTTCAATAAAATGCAACAACAAGAATTGCCCACTTTTGACGAGAAAGTCGATTATTTGGAAAATTATCTTTTATCTTCTGACAATCGCTTTGGATTTTGGCTTATCTATCCTTCACGCTAGGATTCGCTTGTTTGAAAGTGTTTTGCACCTTTCTTATAAGCTTCCGATAAAAAAAATGGCAAGTGAGATCAGACTCGGACAAAACTACAGTTAAAGAAAGGAAAGCTAGCTTACAACAAAGATTTAGAAACGAAACTGGATTAATTGTAGACGTGCCGATAGCTGGGTTTGGTAATACCAATGAAGGTAACACCAGCAGGCGCTTTTTCGGTGACCCATAGAAGGCTGTTGAAATTACCGGTATCGATTACAACCTGATATTCAGATCAAAAATAATTCTAGAGGTAATTTCAAGCGGCTATAAAGTTGACTTAAAAAAATTCGCTCAATACTGTTGGGACACAGCAAAAGTCTACCTCTCGCTCTATGACTGGCACCCGATGACCCCGACTATGCACAAAATTTTGATGCATGGTGCTACATTCATGGAAAAGACGTTATTTCCTATCGGACTATTATCGGAAGAGGCTGCTGAAGCTAGGAAAAAACATTTCAGAATGTACAGATATAAGGACATTGCTCGTCGTCCATACATAGTTGGCCTAAGATCCAACAGGGAGGTGTATTTACTTTTTGGGCTTTAGATAATGTATTGTTAGCTGCGTTCTCCGTGCAGAGGGCGCCACCAGTCAACGACCCTATATAAGGACCAGCGGGACCAATGAATCGGCCTATTTTGCCTGCGGCGCGCGCTCGTATAACTTTCATTCTCCGTGCTAATTTCTGTTTCGCGTAGTAATTAATTATCCACATGTTTGTTTCGTTTTCAATTGATAAAATAAATCTGAAATTGTTTATTTGTCGGTAGTTCTTCTTTTTTTAATAAATTGCAATCTTATCTTCTAAAATCAGAAGTGGGATTCGAAAGCCATCAGCCGCCGAGTGTCATTTCTGATCATGATTGACATATTGTCAAGTAAAAAACGTGCACCACCGCGAGAGCGCGCGCCATCGCCCAGGAGTTATCCCAATCTAGGTGCGTTAGCGGCGACCATGGACGCCATCCTCAACCGGCTGGCGACGCTGGAGCAACGTGGTGGGGCGACCCCCGCCAGCATCGGCTCACACCCTACGATAGCTGCCGCCGGTGCCGCGAGAGCGGCGTGGTCGCGCCGCTGCCGCCCGACGCCGGAACTGGGTCCGCGGCGACAGCCGGCAGCGACGTGACGGGACGCCTCATTGACGCCTTGAAGTCCATGAATTCGGTGAGGTCTAACCAATATTATGTGTCTGATTTTGATCCCAATATTCACGACGTTGTTGGTTGGTGTGATGAAGTGGATCGTGCCCGTTCGCATAACTGGTGGGATAAAAAGTAGTGCTTAGCCCGTCATGGCTTATCACTGAGGCGTGACGCAGACTCCTGGTTGCGCGAATGGTCTAGTGACGCTCGTACTTGGTCAAATTTTAAAAAGGAATTAAAATCATTATGTCCGCCTCACATTGATGTCGCGAATATTCTATTTGATGTAATGTGTACTGAATCCTGTAAATGAAATAAGTGCTCCTCATATGCCGACTACGCACGTAAATCATTGTTACGGCTACGTATCGTTAAAGGGCTAATTAATGAACTGTTGTGTGCCATAATTGTGCGTGGTATAAAATATCCCCAAATTCGGGCAGCCGCGACTAACGCCAAATTAACGCCCGAGACAATTGTGGAGTTCTTATCAATTTATTTGCAACCAAATCATTCAAGAGCAAGTGTACGTAATAATTCCCAAACGCGCGATCGACTTTCGATGTCATAATTGTGGCCTATCTGGTCATAGAAGTAATCGCTGCACGAAAAGACCAAAACTAGAGGTAGATTCTAAAACCAACCGTAACAAAAATATTTCTAGTACAACTACCCCCGATTCGAAAAATAAAACTGTGTGTACTTTTTGTCAGAATGGAGGTCAACTCGAACAACAGTGTTGTACAAAAGAGCGATCTGAGTCACGTAATAAAGCGAACGTAAATTCCTGTCGGGAAACAATGAATGAGTCTACTAATCGCGACGTAGTTACCGCGGTGTTATGTGGCGTTCCTACAGATGTGTTGATCGATAGCGGCTCCAGCACTTCGCTAATTTCAAATGAACTTGTCAAATATTTCTCGTGTCGCGTGGTCCCGAGTGTACAGATTTTACGCGGCTTAGGCGGATTAGAATTGCGTTCGGAGTCCTTCGTTACATTACCGGTAGAATTAAGTGATGTAACACTAGAAGTCGACTTTTATGTAGTACCCCGTAGTTACCTCAGTACCCCGGTTCGCATTGGTACAGACGTTTTAAATAGATGAGGTAACGCATATGCTCGGGCGACTGTCAGCGCATTATTAGAAATACATCGGTAGCAAATAATGTGACTTGTAGTAAACCAATTGTGCAACTCGACTCAATTAATACGCGGCAATGAAAAGGTGCAACTGGCTTCCGTGTTGAACAAGTACTCCGAGTACTTTCTTAGCGGCACTGCAACGACGACTGTCAAAACAGGGCGCATTCGGCTCACTAGTGATGAGCCTGTTAATTACCGACTGTACAAATTGTCGCACGACGAAAAACTGCGCGTTCGCGACATCGTCCGCGATTTGAAAGAAAAAGGCATAATACGTGAATCGGAGTCCACGTTTGCAAGCCCTATTCTTTTAGTAAAAAAAGAAAGACAGCTCGGATAGGATAGTAGTAGACTATCGCGCCTTCAATACCATCACCATAAAAGATCCTGCTTCCTTTAATTGAGGACCACATCAACAGGCTCGGGAACTATAACTACTTTACGGCATCAGATATGGTGACCGTTATCCACTAAATAAAATCGCCGAGGATTCTGTGCATAAGACTGCGTCCGTTACGCCCGAGAGACATTTTGAGTACTTTAAAATGACCTATAGACTTGCGAATACACCGGTTGTATATCAACGCATTATTTCCGACCACGCTGAGGCCGTTCATTGATGCAGGCCAAGTCTTCGTTTATAGTGATGACGTGTTATTGCTTAGCAACACTGTTTAGAGTGGCCTATCATTGCTCGATTCTATTCTGAAGACCTTAACTGAAGCCGGGTTTTCAATTAACCTACGCAAGTGCTTTTTTCTCACATAGGGGGCAGAATATTTTGGGAGAACGATAGGCAAGGGTCAGGTCTCGCCGAGCGCACTAAAGATAAATGCACTAGCCATGTTTCCCATACCTAAAACAGTAAAACAAGTGACAGATTCTCGGCCTGGCCGGATACTTCAGGAGGGTACGATACCAAGGCGGCCACCATGGCGTTTTTGACTAAAAGGATGTTAAGTTTAATTAGGCCGAAGAGCAGTCATGCAAGAGAGTTCCATGTAAGGCCCGCCGTGGCGTTGGATAATCCTTATTGTCTTTATTTATGTTCAATTGCAGCGAGTGGCAGTTCATCCTGGCGTTAAGGGATGTGTGACCTATATAAGGCCCGCTGCGGCATTAGGTGGCCCATGTAAGACCCGCAGTGGCATTGGAAGACCCTCGTAAGGCCCGCTGTGGCATTGGGTGGCCCATGTAAGACCCGCAGTGGCATTGGAAGACCCTCGTAAGGCCCGCTGTGGCATTGGGTGGCCCATGTAAGACCCGCCGTGGCGTTGGAAGACCCTCGTAAGGCCCGCTGTGGCGTTGGGTGGCCCATGTAAGACCCGCCGTGGCGTTGGAAGACCCTCGTAATGGCCCATGTAAGACCCGCCGCGGCGTTGGTAGACCCTCGTAAGGCCCGCTGTGGCATTGGGTGACCCATGTAAGACCCGCCGCGGCGTTGGAAGACCCTCGTAAGGCCCGCTGTGGCTGTGGGTGACTCGTGATCTCTTTTAAGGCTAGATTCGTGAAGACATTATTCTCCTAGTACACAAATAAGTATCTACCGGATGACACATAGCGTGGCGCATGGAAAAATCTGACCCATACCGATGGGTAATGTCTATAACCTTTATTTACTGGCTCACGTATAATCTCTTACCCTCAGGTGCTAGACCAAGAGATCGTGGAACCAACACATCCACAGCGAAAGCCACAACCTGGAGCCAGCGGTCACAGACCTTTAGAAAGGCCGGAGCCCGCAGAAAGTTGCACAGAGCTGCCAAAATACCTGGAACCAGACCCAGTGAGCGGCGAGGACGCTGCTCCGTCAGGAGAGGCCGTGTTAGCTGCGTTCTCCGTGCAGAGGGCGCCACCAGTCAACGACCCTATATAAGGACCAGCGGGACCAATGAATCGGCCTATTTTGCCTGCGGCGCGCGCTCGTATAACTTTCATTCTCCGTGCTAATTTCTGTTTCGCGTAGTAATTAATTATCCACATGTTTGTTTCGTTTTCAATTGATAAAATAAATCTGAAATTGTTTATTTGTCGGTAGTTCTTCTTTTTTTAATAAATTGCAATCTTATCTTCTAAAAGTATATATTCGATTGAACCTAAATTAAAACAACGGACACTTTTGAGAATTCGAAAAAAATCAAATCACTTTCGGATTTTGAGGTTATAATTACGTAAATAAAAACATTCGGTATGTAGCAATAACTTAGCATTTATTACTGAGTGTAAGTACGTACTTACATTGGATTATAAATTGTAGGTAAACGTTTTATTGTCACACTGCTAGGTCAGTCATAACACTCTGAACTACTGTTTCGAAAACAGCTCTGCTGATATAATTCTCGTCATATCCCGCTGATGCTGAGTTTTAAAGGCTTGCATCCTTGTTTTCCACCCTACTCGTTATCCAAGTGAGAGCAATATAGGATACTTAACTACCATAGTTTTCTTTGAATTATCGGTCAAAAAATCTGTCGTTGAAGCGGACCAAACTCCAGGAGTAGGCTTGACAGATGCGCGCTTCTTGACATTGAACTCTAGGAGTCTAGGAGTCAGGAGTCTTATGGACATGCAAGGGTTTTATTAAGGATTTCCTTTTTTATTTTCGTGTGATTATAAAGTAGGTATAGCATTGTACTAGTACCATATGTCAAATGTTATTAGTCTTTGGCGCTATTATATGTTGTTGGTCTTTGGCGCACGCCTTTGAAGTTTTGTGTACTTCATAGACCGGCCCCGCCCCTTTAGTGAAGTGCCACGAATAACGAATAACAACAGACAATCGAAAATCGGTATTGGTATAATATTATCGAATATTTAAAATTAACATTTAGGTAACCTTATTATTTTTGTAACTAAACTCTTATTCCTTGTTTGAATTTCACCTTAAGAGACCTTTCAAACCAACGATTTCGAGTCGCGCGTATTCTACGCAATAGGATGATAGAAATACGCTCGTGTCATAATCGTTGTTGTAGAAGGGTTTTTAATGTTGTATTAATAAATTATCAATTCAGAAGAAAATAAATAGTTTATTTTGTATAATACGTATAGCATAACCATGCAACTATCGATTCCAAGTTCTATGAGAATGATAATCGATAATCGAATAGATTCATTAACGATTTTATACAACCACATCCCTACTGTAATCTGTCAAAATAGATAATGTCTAAATAGTAACACCGAGGATTATGACGGAAGTGAATACTTTTTAAAATGTTTTCGAAATTAAGAAGTGTCCGTTCTATTAAAATATTTGTTATGTACATTATAAAAAGATCTAGTAATTATAGTAAATGTTTCATGCGTGTTGATTCATAGGCCATTTTTAACAATGTCTTTTTGCGAGGAAGTTTTTGAGAATAGACAGCAATCAAGATGTATTGAATCGCCTTCTACTGTCCTCGGATCCACTGATCACAAGTCTGAGGCCAAAGCCAAAGAGCAGAATGCATCCTTTTTCAAAGGAAGCGATAGCTATGTTTTTGCCACCTTCTCCAGAATCTGAAAATGATTCAGATTCGGAATCTGAAACAGAACAGGTGGCAGAAAGTAACGATGAAACCTGGCATTATTCCTCACCAAATTTATTTAATATAAAAAATAACGTAATTTGTCGTTCAATAAATTTCAAATCATGAATACTCCTTTATTTTATCATCATATCAGTCCATGACGCTCACTGTTGCATAAAAGCCTCCCCAATGGTGGTCTTGTATATTTTATTAAGTCTTACCTACTTTAGAGCAGAAAAAACCGCACAAATAATTTCGCCCGGCTAGAAATGCAAAATACCCCTGTGTGCGTCGTCCTCTGTGACGGATTGGTTTGCGTCCTATCTCCGAGGTCGTCAGCAGGCAGTGCGAGTGGATGGGTTATCCTCCAGCTGGTGTGATCTCGTGACTGGCGCTCCGCAAGGAGGTATTCTTTCCCCACTTCTCTTCTCGCTATTTATAAATCAGCTGACTCAAAACCTAAACTGCTTATATCACTTGTATGCTGACGACCTGCAGATGTATGCGACTGCTAAAGCTGCTAATATCTCGGATGCGGTGAGTGCACTTGTCAATGACCTTGACATCATCCAGGATTGGTCGAACAAGTTCGGTATCTCCGTCAATCCCGCTAAGTGCCAGGCCATGAAATGAAATGAAATGAAATTTTATTGAATATGGAGTTTGGGTTTTGTGATTTTGCAGTTCTAGATGCAGTAGCTTCTTTCCCACCAAATTCCTACCTTTTCAGGCGTATATCCATAATTGATCTACATTTTTTAATATGTCAAGATATGATAGTAATACTTATTAAATTAAGAAAATATTAAAGTAATGATAATTAAACCAAGTCAAAAAAAAATTATAAATGTTAACATTAAAACTAAAATTCTAACTTGAAAATTACAATTGGATCGGAAAATGTCATTGAATTAAAGTATTATTAATGATTAAATGTCACAAAAATTTACAAATGTCAAATTGAATCAAAAAATTAGAAAAGATAGAAAACTATTACGAATTATAAATCATGTCACATTACTTATAATTAGTCAAACCCTAAATTTATTATTTATATTCTAAGAATTCCTTAACACTATAGAAACACCTTTCGATAAGCCAATTTTTTATCATTTTCTTAAACTTGTTCAATTTATGCAATTTTAGCTCTTCTGGCAGTTTGTTGTAGATTTTGATACACATCATGTAGCTGTTTTTTGACGTAGTTGCTAGCTTTGTCGCAGGTATGTAGAGCTTGTTCTTATAATGGCTTCTCAAATTGCGATTGGTCGTTTCTTGATTTGCTTGGAAAAAATGGCTATGCTTGTGAACAAATGTACATATTTCGCCTATGTAGATACATGGTAGCGTCAGCAACTTAAATTTTCGAAAGATTGGTCTACATTATTCTATTTGTTGTAGTCCAAAAATGGCTCGTATGCAGCGCTTTTGTGTTACGAAGGCTTTATCAATATCAGTTGAGTTACCCCATATAATTATACCATAGCGAAGTATGGAATTTATATAGCCATTGTAGGCAGTTATGGCCGCTTCCCTGGATACGGTTTGGCTGACTCTTCTGAGAGCAAAGGCAAAACTATTTACTCTTTCGCATATTCCATGAACATGTTTGACGACCTGAGTGGTTCAGTGGTCAACATGCCAGTCAGCCACGCAAGAGGTCCCGGGTTCGATTCCCGGCCGGGCACAAATTTAAATGATGAATTTTAATTTCTGTTACGGGTCTGGGTGTTCTATGTATGATAAGTATGTATTTTAAAAAAAAAAAGTATATATGTAGTATACCAGTTAGCTAGGACCCATAGCACAAGCTTTGCTTAGTTTGGGGCTAGATGGCGCTGTGTGAATTTGTCCACGATTATTTATTTATTTATTATTTATTTATTTATGTTGCTTCCATTTGCAATGGCTGTCGATGGTCATACCCAGAAATTTTATGTTATTGACTTCCACGATTTTACATCCATCAAAATGGATGTTTAGTTTTCTAGGTTTCCCGTTAAAAGTGTAGAATTGCATGAGTTTAGTTTTACCTAGATTTATTTTTAGGTTATTTTGTGTTAGCCATGCAATTGTTTTTGAAAGGGCGTCATTAATTTGGTTTTCATAGTCAGGGGTGTTATCCTTGATAATAACCGTCGTATCGTCAGCGAAAAGGATGCATTCGTGGGGCAACACTATTGGAGGTAAGTCATTTATGTACATGAGAAATAATAGCGGCGCTAAGATACTACCCTGAGGGGTTCCGTACTTATTCACTTTGTTGGCAGACTTGTATTTTTCTAAACCATTTTCTAAACTCATGCAGAGTTTAGTTTTACCTAGATTTATTTTTAGGTTATTTTGTGTTAGCCATGCAATTGTTTTTGAAAGGGCGTAATTAATTTGGTTTTCATAGTCAGGGGTGTTATCCTTGATAATAACCGTCGTATCGTCAGCGAAAAGGATGCATTCGTGGGGCGACACTATTGGAGGTAAGTCATTTGTGTACATGAGAAATAATAGCGGCGCTAAGATACTACCCTGTTCCGTACTTATTCACTTTGTTGGCAGACTTGTATTTTTCTAAACCTTTTGTATTAGGCGAGTATTTTGTTATTTACACACATTGTGTGCGATTCTCTAAGTAGGAGCCAATCCATTGGAGAGAGGGGCCTCGTATGCCATATTTATAAAGTTTGTTCAGTAGGTGGTGGTGAGAAACAAAGTCAAATGTCCAGAAAGAGTACAGATACTTTTTTTCGTCAATGCAATCTATAACAGATTTTATTAGTCTAAACGTCGCTAAGGCTGTACTTTTATTTTTACAGAAACCATTTTGTTCTTCTCTAATTAAATTGTTTTTTTTTAACGAAGCAGGACAATCTATTATACATTACTTTTTCGTATATTTTTGCAAAGATGGATAACAAGGCAATTGGTCTATAATTCTCCATTTTTTTCTTGTCGCCTTTCTTAAACAAGGGTTTGATAACGGTTTTTTTTAGTATATCAGGAAATTTTCCTTGTTTTTTATTTTTATTTATTTATTTATTAGTTCATTTCACAGTTTAACAGCAGTTAATTACATGTAAAATATAAGTACATTATGGTTGAAATGCCAATGACAAAACTGCATTTTAAAATTTTAAATATATAGCCCGTAAGGAGCTTAGCATATAGATACCCTATTGACAAACAAAAAATCAATCAAAATAAGAAAAAAAAACAAGGTAATACATGTATATTGGTGCGTGTGTGTATGTGTATGTATATGTGTGTGTGTGTGTGTGTGCGTGTTATCCTAAATAAAATAAAAATAAAAACCCCATCACTGCGATCGGAGATAACCCAGAACGCCCTTCGTAAATTTATCACGGTTTAAATGAAAGATGTCGAGAGTATTAGAGACGTGACGCTCGTATAGGTCTATGGCTCTGTTGATCGGAGAGCCTAAAGCGTAACCGCTGCGCGCGCGGCGGTGGTCGAGCAGGCGCGGCCAGCGGCCACCGCGGCGTGCGCGCGGCGAGCCCGCGCACAGAAACACCCGTGACAATAGTTGTGGACTATCCACTCCACAATTAATTAAGTCATGTAGGAGTCTCAAGTCAGCCACGAGGCGTCTGTCCTCCAATGAACTCAATTTGTGACTCTCCAGACCAGCCGCATAATCTACAGTCATCATGCGCGACAAGGTGTTAAGCTTATTGATAAAAGATTTTTGAACCGACTCCAACCTATTACGATGGACAGCATAGACTGGCGACCAGACCGGAGATGCGTACTCCAAAATGCTCCTCACATATGCAAAATAAAGAACTCGAAACGCAGCTGCTGAGTTTAGGGGCTTAACTGTCCTAAAAATGAAGCCTAACATTCGGACTGCTTTCGCGAAAATGTATTCATAATGGGCACAGAAAGTTAATTTTGCGTCCAAAACAATGCCTAGATCTTTTACCTGCTCAGTGCGTTTGATTAAGACGTTGTTGAATGTATAAGATGTGGGTATGTCCTTTCTTTTACGGGAAAACGTGACCACCATACCTACACTTATTTACATTCAAATCCAGACTGTTCTGCTCACAATATGCCGACACCCTGTCCAGATCTTCTTGCAATCTGGAGCAGTCTGTTGGGCATTTAATTGGCATAAAGATCTTCGTGTCGTCGGCATACATAAGGAAACAGGCATAACGAAAACAGGACATATAATCAAACAAACAAACATTAAAGAGAAGAGGGCCCAGGTGGGATCCCTGGGGCACTCCAGAAGGGATGGGTGCAAAACGTGAGTGATAACACCCAACCCGAACAGCCTGGCTCCTGTTACGAAGATATGATTCGAACCAACGCAGAAGGTCCCCGTGCACACCGACTTGCTCTAATTTATACAAAATCGTGTTATGATTAAGCCTATCAAAGTATTTAGAGTAGTCGGTGTACACGACGTCCACCTGATGGCCCTCGTCCATGAAGCCGGCAACAGAGTCAACAAATTCCGTTAAGTTGGTAACAGTAAAGGATAAACTTGGTCATAAACGATGATCTCGAAAATTTTACTAAAAACATTCAGTATCGAAACTGGGCGGTATTGCTCGGCGAGTACCCTTGAGCCGCTTTTATGAATAGGCACTATAAAAGCCTGTTTCCAAATGGTTGGAAAAATACCCTCTGCAAGCGATCTCTTAAACAAAATACTCAAAGGTAACGCTAGGCAACCAGCGCAGTTACGTATGAAAACAGGCGGAAAGCCATCACTACCCGCGCCCTTATTAATATTTAGCTTTAGAAGGTATTTTCGGACTAAGTCGACTGTAATCGTCACTGAGCCTACGTATCCCGATGGACTAACGTTTGTGTTTATAAGTGGAGAACCTGTGATAGTAGGAGCGCTAGTGTAAACTGATAAAAAATACTCTAAAAAAACGTCACATATTCCGGGACCGTCAGCACCAGTGCGATTGTCATAATTTATTACTGCTGGTAGGCCTTTATCGCGCCGCAGGCTCTTTGTGTAATTCCAGAAAGTTTTAGGATCTTTGGTGATAGATTTACTACATTGTTGTACATATTTATGCCAGCACTGGCGCTGTAACCTTTTGTGTCTTGACCGTAATATCGAAAATGTTTCACGATCCAAACTGTTACCAGTTCTCTTCCAAAGTGTGTGGTACTTGTGTTTTTCTTTAATGATCTGTACTAATGCCCGAGAGTACCAAACTGGATATCCATCCGGAGTGCTATAGACGTGGGGGACGTGCCTTTCAACAATTGAGTTCAATGTGTCGTTCAACTAAAGGACAGCTTCATCTAATGGCATGTTATTAAGAGTTTGTTCCCAATCGATGGCGCATAAATCATTGCCAATCTTATCATAGTTAGCCTTCTTATATTTATAAATTTTTCTAGAGGGTACTTTAAACTGTTTGAGACTAATGTTGACCAAACTCAATTTAAGCGCCGGGTGGTGAGGCCAATCTTCGCGAATAATGGGGTCGATTACGCGCCTAACCTCCACTTCCGTATTGGAAAAGGCAATATCCAAAGTCCGTCCATTCCCATTAACCACCCCACAATATTGACACAACCCACCGGAATAAATGTGCTCAAAAAATATTTCTTGACATTCGCCGGACATTCCAATAGGATCATAAAAACCACCAGACCGCGCATTCCAAGTGATATTGGGCAAATTGAAATCGCCTATTACCAAATAATGTGCATTAGTTGTGCACTGGGCCTGTAAATAAATAGAGTCGACGCAACTGATCATCGTGAAAGGACCCAGCACCCGGTAAGTAGGCACATATAATATGTAGGTCTAAATCGGAGTGTATCGCGCGCGCCCCTACAATAACATGAACCAACTCCAAGCCCATTGTGTCGTCAGGCAGCGCGGCGACGACGGGCGGGGCGCGGCGCGCGGCGAGCGACTTGCGCACGAGCAACATCACTCCTCCGCCGACCGGCCGCGCCGCGCCACGGACGCCGGCCGCGCGCCCCGCGCACGGCCGATCCCGGCGATGCACGTCGTAACGCGAGTCACTCACCTCGGAATCGAAAACTCCATCCACCAGCCATGTTTCGCAAATAGCTACCACATCGTAGTCATTATTTAACAATCCTTGCCTGAACAGTACAGTTTTACCCCTAATACTGCGCGTATTTAGTAAGTATACGCTTACCGGGGACATTTGTAACAGTAAATTAAAATTGAGTTAGAAAATAGTGTACATAAGAAGACGAGATCGCAGCTAGGAGAACATAATGAATGATGGTAAAGGTATATATGTGTACAATATGTATGTATATAGTGGTGCGTCGATGTGTAAAAGGTGTAGTGTAATGTGTGGAGTGCAGATAAACAATAGGAACAAGATGCATAGATAACTAAGTTCAATACAGTCCCGGAAGGGATCACAGTAGCCCTGACGTTACGTACAAACAAAAGAGAAACAAATAAATCAGCAAACAGATATTCGTAAGTTATGTTGTAACTTTGACAGATTTTTTTAAACATGCCAGTTGCGATTTTCTGTCTATACGTCTGCCTGTCGATCAAATATTCTTCCATTGCGAGTCCAGCAATGCTGAAACCCCAATTCCTTGCATTTTAATTTGGTGTCATTCAATAGTGCCTTATTTGCTGGGGTAAGGTGCTCATTGACGTGGATCTGGCGAGGGTCCCCTGGTATGCTTAAGTCTCCTGTGTTGACACCCCTTCGCTTCCTCACGGCAGTCAGCAGTTCGTCGCGCTTGTTTATATTGCAAAATTTCGCAATAATGGGCTTAGGTAGGCCGCCTGTATTTCGAGTAGGTATTCGAAAAGCCGAAGTTACGTCCTTTCAGTCCAGGGATACGCCCACTACCTTTGCGATGGAGGCTACCCAGTCGCTCACTCGCTCGGATTTTCGCTCAGGCACGCCAAATATTTCTAGGTTGAGCAGCCTGTCCCTTTGCTCATAATTATTTAATGATTGTCTCAAGTCGTCGACTGTAGACCGCAACTCCACGACTTCGTCCTATGTTTTTCGGACCTCTTTCAGCTCCGCCTTGATAACGTTAATGTCCCGTGTAGTCTCGTCATATAATAAGCTATATTTGTTAAGGGACTCCAACATACTAGCGTATTGTTCACTTATCGCCTCCTGTCGATCCTGTAAAGCCCTGTTGCTCTCAGTCAACTTACTATCGATCAACGCTGTTAATTTAGATATTAGTATCTCGTTGTTCCTCGATATAGTCTGCAGCAGGTCAGCATGCATAGGCCGTAAGGGTTGCGGCGGTGCCTCTACGCTGACTTCGGAGGTTTCCGACTCGACAGGATCTGGTGGAGTGTTCAGATTAGCAGAAACAGCAGGTGGGGAGCAGGGATCCGCGGGTGTAACAGTACCCGTCTGCAAGCTCGAGGCACCTGGTGCCACGGCTGCCGGTTGGGAGGACGAAACGGCGCGAACAGGTGTATTGTCGCCCTTGCGCTCCTTAGTTGCCGAGCATGATTTGCATTTCCATGCCGCTTTCTGCTTAATGGTTAATTTTATAAAAGCGGATCTAGCCACCCCGAGGCACTCATAGTGATAAATGTTATCACATTTGTCCTGTGAGCACTTTAGAATATCCGCAGCTGCCCCACCGATAGACTGGTTACACGCCGTGCATTTAACCATGTTGAGGAGTAAGTGTAGGTATATAATAATTTAAAGAATTTGGAATAAGTATGTCTCTCAGAGACAAGCAATTTTCGCACTGAGAAATGTCTGTTCTGCAACAACTAATCACCTGGCAACAGCCGCGCTGCGTCACTCGTGCGATGTGTCAAGCGAGTGTCACGGGTGCGCACTCCGCATACAGGTCACTTTCCGATGCACGCACTGTCAACCACTTTTCGCACTAAGTGTTGACGGTATGTCAACACAGGCACTTTCTAACACAACGATGCACTTTACGGCTATTTACGCAGTTTATGATAGAAGATTTTTGTCACAAAACGGCAATTGATACAAACTGAACAAACTACGGACTAAATGGAATAAATTAATATAAGATTTCAACTGTTTTGTAAATAAAATGACAGAGCGTTCACCAATACGGTATTTACTGCCAGACAATTCAAGTTAACTTAATTCTCAAGGTAACTTGTTCTAGTGATCGATTGATACAGTAAGCGAGTGGCTCTGCAATCGATCCGATAGTCATTTTTATCATATCCGTACGCACCTCATCGTGTCCAGATGCTTTGGAATTTTTAAGCGACGCAACAATTTTTTTCAACTCTTTTGCATCTGTTGGATATAAAAACATACTCTTTTCAAAGGACGTTATTTTATCATTGGAGGCATTAAGTTCTTCGGTACAGTTGTCTGCTATGATGTTTATAAAATACTCATTGAATCTTTCCGCGATAACTTGTGGATCCATTGTGTCTTCAATGACATCAATAGAATTGCGAACGATGTTGCTTGTGGTGTGTTCACTTATGACCTTCCAGGTGGCCTTGCATTTGTTTTCGGAATTGTTAATAACTTTTGCATTAGTGTTTTTCCTAGCAGTTATCATACATTTTTTAAATATTTTTGAGTATCGTACGTAGTTATTTTTGCTGCCCTTACGATATATATAATTTAGGTAGAGCTGTCTTTTTACGCGACTTGCCTTTTTCAGTCCTCTAGTGAGCCAGGAATTTTTTTTGTTATCGTCCAGTATTTTAACTTTCGTGATTGGAAAGCAGAGTTTGTAGAGTAGGACGTAGGTGTCGTGGAATTCATTAAATGCTTCATCTGTATCATTTTTCTCAAACACCTTTGCGAAATGCAGATTAGATATATATTCGGCAAACTTTTCTTTGTTTTTATTTGAGTAATCTCTTCGGTATTCATACCACCATTTCAATGATTTTTCGTGGCGTGTTATGACTGGCAAGTGATATGTTTGGGCTGAGTGATCCGACAAGCCGAGATTATGGACCTTAGATTTGCCCTTGGTATTAGTGGCAATGTTATCTATGCAGGTCTGTGTTGACGTCGTTGTACGTGTTGGTTCGTTTATGACTGCCGTTAAGTTATATGCTGCCAGTATTCTTTTAAATTCCGTGGCTACAGCAGAATTTTTCAACAAGTCTATGTTGAAGTCGCCACAAACAACATACTTTTTCCTTTTTTTCGTGCAATGCGTTTGTAAGAGCGTCTCTAATTTTTGAAAAAAGATAAAGTTAATAGATGACGGCGTTCTATTTGT
Source organism: Blastobasis lacticolella (assembly GCA_905147135.1). Taxonomy (NCBI): domain Eukaryota; kingdom Metazoa; phylum Arthropoda; class Insecta; order Lepidoptera; family Blastobasidae; genus Blastobasis; species Blastobasis lacticolella. Next base: position 18,345,603 of record LR990045.1, read on the forward strand.
GTAGATGTATAACAGAATGATTCCATGTTTTATCATCTCTATGCCGCAGGCCTCAAACACGTATATTTGATTGATTGATTCAATTTCTTTAATAATTTTGTACTCTATATTGTTTTTTAGAAGAATAGCTGATCCTCCCTTCTTTGATTTTCCTCTAGAGTACCATGTTACAATATTATAGTTGGGTATTTTTAGGCTAGTTTCGGATCCTCTTTGCATATTCGTTTCTGTGAGACAAATAGCGTCCACATTTACGCCCTCGTCTTGAAAATTTTGGATTTCACAGAATAGTTGATCCTGTTTATTTAAGGCACCTGCTATATTTTGGTGTAAGATGCCAATGTTGTTATTATTTTGGCATGTTTGATTTGATTTAGGAGCGAAAAAAAGTATTTGTCTCATCGTTTGTAATCTTATTTCGTTTGGTGTGACTTTGGTTTGCGTGCAATAGGAATTCGTGCGTGCTCTTATCATCAGTTGATTTGATATTCATAATTTACATTTCCAAATTCGTTATCACATTTCTTATTCCAGAGTTCTTGAGTCTTCCTGTTTGCCATGAGAACATTTCGTGTTTGAGATTTAGATTTGAGTCATAACAATATGCGTACTCGTTGACGTATATATCTCTCATTAAGATATTGTTAAACGTCTCTACTTTATAGTTATAAATCGGGGCCCCACAGATAAATGTAGGCAAGCATATTATTACGTTTGTGTGTTTGATAGATAGGAGTGTTCTCCTTATGAGATTTATACTTTCTTTCGAGGTTGGTAAATCCATGAAGTCTAGTTTTCCAATCATTAAAATACAAAAATCATTAAGTGTATAATTTTCCAACTTATTATGTATTCCTTGTAGTAGCTCCTGTACTCCGCCACCTGGTATAATATAGTGACAAAAATTGAAATCTTCTGTAAGTTTAGTCTGTTCTAAACTTTGTAAAATTGTATTTTTATTATTAGAGCTGATGATAGATAATTTGTTTTTTTAAACAGTATTTGGCGACTTGTGCGTATTTCTTCCTTGATTTTCCAAATTGCGATTTCCAGATTCGATGGATTTCTGGGAGGAGGAATCTATTTGTGATGGTGTAGATCTCCCATTATCTTGGGTAGCCACTATTTAATGAAACGCCTGGACATTACCATTGTTCCTCCGATTCTTTACAACGGTGTACTGGTTCCGTACTCTTCTCAGGTAAAAGATTTGGGGCTCTATATTGACAATACATTCAGTTGGGCTGCACATGTAACAGAGGTTAGCAGGAAGGTTACGGGTACTCTCTGCTCTCGTTATAAGTTTAAATTTTTCCTCCCTCCTGCTACCAAACTCTTGCTTGTGCAGTCCCTGATTTTGCCAATCTTAGACTATGCTGACGTGTGTTACCCCGATATCAACCAAGATCTTTTGCTGAAGCTGGACCGTCTCCTGAACAATTGTATTAGGTTTATTTTCGGTTTACGAAAATATGACCATATCTCCGAATTTCGTACTAAGCTTAGGTGGCTTACTATTCGCCAGCGCCGTAACTTAAGATCCCTTTCTCTATTGTACTCAATCTTACACGATCCAGCTACCCCACACTATTTAAAAAGTAAATTTCAATTCCTTTCTGACTCTCACAACCTCAATCTGCGCTCTACACATAACAAACTATTGAATCTGCCCCTTCACCGCACCGGCTTTACCTCTAACTCTTTTGCAGTTAAGACCATAAGGCTCTGGAACGATCTTCCTTCTGACATAAGACTATTACCTAACAAATGTTCTTTTAAGAAAGCTGTGCATGGTCATTACTTGGATGCTCCATAATACTCGTTCTCCCTCCCTGTTCGAGCCACTTCACTTTTCTCTCGTCTCTTCACTTTGTTCAATTAAAATATTATTTTATCTTTGGTTTTACTTATATATTGTATCCAGTTTTAAGTTCATATGTTTATTTTATGGTTTTGTATATGTATTTAGTATGTGCTTCCGGACTATAGTTGCATAAATGTATATCCCTCCTCCTTTTTACTTAAGTAGTTTTGTATTTTTTTGTATTTCTTTTCCTACACCGCCTACCTTTCTCAGGCTCAGATTATCCCGGTTGACTGGTAGATAAGGCTATTTTAGCTTTAAGTCCGCCACTGTACTTTTGTGCATAAAGCTTTAATAAATAAAAAAATAAAAAAAATAATTAATAGCCTCCGGATCCACGTTAAGATGACTAGGTATTTCTTTTGCTTCCTTTAAATTAAGGTTACGCTTAATCTTGAACGCACACTCATGCAGTGCGCTGCGCAGTGCACTGCACGATGTGGCAAAACTTGTTACACGCCGAGCAATTTCTATGCAAGTACATTGACAGATGGCAGAATGTCCCACTGTGCAGCGCGCCGCGCGGCGCACTGCATGATGGGGCAACACCCGCAATTGAAGCCCGAAATGTCAGTTCTGTATGAATTTTGTCTACGTTTTTCAATTTGGCCCCATCGTGCAGCGTGCGGTGCGATGTCAGTAGATGTCAACATGAAACGTCACATCTGACTGTTTCTTTTTACCAACAGTTCGAATCTTTCCTCTTTATGTGACACAGTTCACACACATATATCTGTCTACTTTTTTTAGTACAGATACAACGCGTGTGAATGAAATAGGAAACCGACCTTGTCAAAGAAAGTTTGACCGCTGATGCGTAAGCCCCTCCCCTTTTTCTGATTCTTTAACATTATGGAAGTTGTTTCGCTTTCGTGATCCTGTCGTCATTCTCTTCTCAGTTCATCCCGAATTATAAATAAGGCATGTTTGGTTCTAGAACACTAGTTTCTAAAAAGAAATGCTGATACTTGTAGAAATCTACATTTTGGATGGCACATGTCAAACTTAAAACTGTAATAACCCTGAAACTATTGGTGCTAGAATACTAGTTCCTAAAGAGAAATTATAGTACTCGTCGAGATCTACATTCCGGATGATAGCTGTCAAACTTAATACTGTAATAACTCTTAAACTATTGCTCCTTGAACACTAGTTCCTGAAGAGAAATGATAGTGCTCGTCGACATCTACATTTCGGTTGACAGCTGTCAAACTTAATACTGTAATAACTTTGAAACTATCGCTCCTTGAACACTAGTTCCTGAAGAGAAATGATAGTCGAGATCTTTATTTCGGTTGACAGCTGTCAATCTTTAACCTGTAATAACTCTGAAACTATTGGCCTTAAAACGCTTGTTCCAGAACAGGAAATACTTATAGATATCGACGGGCACTATCATTTATTTTTAGTATCTAGTTTTCTAAGAGTAATGGTTTCCGAGTTATTTAAGTTTTATACACTCTCTTTATACTTACTACTGATGTTATACTTTGTAGTTATCATTTTGAATGAGCCACCGTGGTATACACTCAGTTTAAGTAAACATTCGTAAAGGACAGAAATAACTACGTTTTAAAACATTTTGTCGTAATATTGTCCCAAAATCATGTCTTCAACCAGTTGAGAACAAATTTAAGCAGTGCGGTATATCCCACAACAGAATCAACCAATATGAAAAAAATTCCCAACATAAACGAATCAATCTTCTGAATTGAAAAATTTTGAAGTTTTTATGTTCTTATATCCTCAAGATAATATATTGAATGTATTATCATAGAGCCTGTAACCATCGGACAATTAATACGCTTTTAGCAAAAATCGGCCAAGTAGTTTTTGAGCTAGGATGAACATCCATACAAACATTCATATCCACATACATACATACAAACCCCTTTCTCCCGCAAGAGTAGGTAGAGACGACATTGTTCCACTTGCTATGGTCCTGACAAATCTCTGTCGATTCTTCCACGTTTATCAACTTTACATACATAGATTGTTAACTTCATTACCCTCCTTTAGCTCCATCGTAGTCGGGTAAAAAGTGTCAGTTATAGTATAGTATTCGCGAAAGATCAATCGAGGTTGTCCAATTTCTTGACATATTTCTTTTGTTATACTTTTTAGTTAAAAAAAGCAACATTCGCGTTTCATACATTTTTGGATAAAAATTTAAGTGTCGGCCAGAACAAAATTATTAGTTTCCAACAAACAGTTCTTAACATTGTTTACTGTGACGTCAAATCCGCACGTCCGACGGTCGATTGTTATTGGCTTTTAGAAAAGCGATACTTAGTACCTACTGTAGGTACTATGCCCGGTGGTACATAGTGGTGGTGGTGGGCGTACTGGTTTGGCACCATAGTAAGAAATAATAGAACCTGTCTGAACCTGTCTCTGAAAATTGCATAATATTTTTCTGGCCGGCACTTTCAGCGTTTTAATCTAAAATGAATGACATCCTTTTCGTACGTTTCTCTTGGTTGCATTAGAGACAGTTTCTTGGTTGCAAAGTGACTGGAGATCAAAAATCTCCAGTCACTTTTTACGCTTGTGTGTGATCAGACAGTCGGAGACTATCTCTCGTGCGAACGTTGCCTTACTTAAAAACCAGAATAACACCACCGTTTTCTTTGTTGTCACCGTGACGTGGCACTGCGTGGTGCGCCGCGCAGTGCACTGCACTGCATGAGTGGAGCTAGTCGCTAATATGGTTCCAGAGAGAACGAGAATCGCCGGTATTATTATTTACATAATGCTCATAATAAGCCTGCTTTTCGCGGTTAATAGCCTCATACACCATTTTTTTAAATTCCTTATAGTACGCAATATGAGATTCAGTACCTGTCGATCGAGCTCGTTTATAGGCCTCGTCACGACGCCAGGGTGATTGTCTTTAATGCGTACCCTTTTTAACGGTGCGTGAGCATCGAAAATTAGCAACAACGTATCAGTAAACACCTTCACCATATCATCCACAGAGTCGAGCGTTTGTATATAACCCCAGTTCACAGAGACCAGATCCTCATTAAGGAGTTGTAGATCAATGCTCTTGAGAGGCCTATGGAATGTTATCTTTGGTATGGGCTTCGGTTTACGGACGTTCAACTCACAGGTAATGAATGCATGGGCGCTTAAATCTCTAATGTAATCGACAGAGACCGAGCAAACAGGCAGATCCGTGACCACCATGTCGATCAGAGTTTCACTGCTGCCTGTAAAGTGTGTCGGTCCCTCAACACACTGCTCAGCTCAGGAATAAGTCTTTTAACTTTTTTATTTCACTGTTATTACTATTTGCTAAAAAATTTATATTAAAATCACCGAGCAAAACGATGCCGTCACTCCATGTTAAGGACCCCAGAGACTCGGCCAGTGCCTCAACAAAGATGCCCACATTCAGCCATGGGGGCCTGTACGCAGTGCCGATTACTATTTTTTGCCATTAAGTGTAATCCCAAGCCAAATTTGTTCGACTAGGGCCGCAGCGGGGTGCGGTAGGGTGCGGACACCGGTAACGCCGCGAGCAATGTAGAACCCAACCCCGCCGCCACGGCCGCCGCGTATGCTAGTAGGTCGCGGAACGTGGCGTAGTTTATAACCTGGCGCCTCGGCGCCCGCGCATCGTCAGACTTGCGGAGCCAGGTCTCATTTATTGCCAAAATATCCACGCGGTGACGGTCCATGGCTACCACAAACTCGTCATGTCTGGTACCCAACGAACATGCGTTCAACAAAATGTATTAGCTTGCTTTTCGGTCGTGGTTGTATAATGAATGACACCGGCCAGTCCTTTTGGTGAATGAGTATTAGGGGATTCCCCAATTTTTCTACCTTGCCAAATTGAGGATAGTGACAGTGCGAGTGTCGGAAGTATTCGTCACAGTTTAGACAGAAGTTAGGTAAAGGAAAGAAAGTAGGGCCTTGGTATCATTTTATTCAAATAATACCACACTTCAAATATACATAGGCTTTGAATTAATTGATTCAAATACTATCACATTATGATATGTCATGCAGAGATACCGTCATCATCATCATCTTACGGTTTCTTTGACTCCAAGGTTTTCTGGTAGAAGGTCGCAAGTCCTTTTTGCTTTTGGTCCGTTGGCTCTCGCGTCCAACTCGGCAAAGTCAATCCATCATTTCTTGAGACCTCTTTCCTGATACAGGCATGTTCAGGAACCTATTTCGATCTTATCCGTGATATCACTCACGTCAAGGCTGCCACAACGCCACACATCCGACGTAGCATTTTCATTTCGTTGGCGTGCAGAGATATATCAAAGACAATAAATATTTGATGATAAAAGGCTTCGGGATATTTTGTTTAAATAATTCAATGCTTTAATGAGGAGTTTTCCGATAGGTATCTAAAGCATTCTTAACCACTCAATGGATGGCGGCCCGTCAATTTTGGTAATTGATAATCGCTTGAAAAATGTTCTTAGCAAAGAGGATATAAACACTGGGTACGTTGTATTGGATAATATTGTGTTTATCAATAGTTTTCAACCATTTTAGGGGTTGTAATAAAATGGAACATAGTGCTTATATTCATAAAAATATGTCTTTGTACATTTCGTTGAACCTTTAAAAGTTATGTTTATATTATGAACCTTTTATTTTTAGGTTTAGTATTAGATGGCTGCATGATATCACTGCCAAAAACATACATATTAAAAAAAACACAGAATTGTTGGAGCGCCATCTATTGATGCTTTTTGAAACTGACAATACCTACTGAAAAACTCCTCATTATCTCACGCAGAGGAATGTCATAGTTAATAATCACGATAAAATTTAATGTAAATGGAAATTGATTGGGTAACTTTTGCATTATATATTGTTCAAGTTAAATTATGTTATAAAAATCTCTAGTACTTAAAATACTAATCACTTTCGCGATAATACATTTAGCAATTTTTAGCGGGTCCCCTACGCAATTTCGAAACAGGTTTTAACTTATAACATTTCATTTACGACGAGTCATCGAAAGTCTATTTAACCCAGGCTTCTATTGAACAAAAAACGTTACATCGGTGGTTCTTTTCTCCTAATGTCATTATATCGTCGGTTCATTTAAACTAAACACATTCAATCGAATGACGTTTGATCAAAATGCCATTTGATCCTAAATCTTTACCAATGATACATTTAATAAAATACCATAGAATAAAAAGCAGTATATGTATATATAATTATTTAAATCTGGTTTTTTTATATGAAAATTACCAATTATTAGGATTATAATTAAATTAGGATATTAAATGTATGGAGACGTTTCTTTTCCAAACCATGTTTTCAAAAACTGTTTGCAAAATTTACAAATCGACATTATTATCGGCATGTTTATGTAATTATGTATCTTGTTTCATCTGGCATTCAATAAACTAATTAAATAATACGATGTAGTCTCTGCGTACCTTTACTGGAAAAAGGTATTATGTTACGTATGTATTAATAACACATACCTAAATTCAAAACTATATTAAAAATTTGTTATATTGTTATAATCAACATAAATATAATTGTGGAAAATTAACAGAAGCGTAATAAAAAATTCGCCGCCGTTGACGGCGATGAGTCGACGGCGACGCGGCGTCTAGTTAGGGCCGCGCGGCGGCTACGCGGTTCGCGGTACGCGGGTACGCGTGCGCGGCGCGGCGGGGTGTAGGGCGCTTTTTAGCGCGGCGTCGTCTCCGGTGGGGGACCGCCACTTCAACGGGATCTCATGGGAGATCATGTCTCGCGCCGTAGACTGCGTCCACTGGTCCAAGTCGATGGGTTCAGCGATCGGGTGGTACGCACGCGCCCGCACAGCCCGAATCCAGCCCGGCGTTGGCTGGATGTCGGCGGCGGCCCCGTCGGCGGGGTTAAACGACGGCGAGGCGCATGTGCCGCGACACAACATCATGTTGTGCGCGGCACATTGTTGTGGGCTCATGTGCGGCTTCGTCGGCTTGGCGGGCGGGGGAACAGGCGCGGTGGTGCTCGACCTCAAGGCGGCGCGGCGCACGACGTCTGGCTCTGGCGCGGCGTAGGCTGATCCCCAATGACAAGAATAATGGTGGAAGGTGAATTTATAACTTAGACCCCTACTGCTAGGTGGTTTTGACGCAGATGACAGATGAAAGAGAAAGATATATATGTGGCGGGAAAAATAGTACCTATTTCAATTAGCTGTAAGCTTCCAATAACGGTCATGGGAATTAATATGTAATTTCAATACTAGGAATTTAAAAATAATAAATATTGCGTGTAGGGTAATTAAATATTGTACAATAGTATCATTTTAGTAATACGATTTTTAAAATTTGTGAATGTATAAACTTTATTTAAGTTACGAATACACCATGTTGCATTTTAAATTTTTCGTTTCCGTTTACATTTTTAAAATTCAAATACCTCATTCAATGCACGATATTACGAACGAAAGAACGTAAGTATTAAAATATTTACTTAAAACTTTATTTTAATTTAAACACTAGCCTTAGTAAAATTGAAGATAGTGGCCATCTTTGCGAATAATAAAACTTCAATATGACATGTGTATCTTTAAAGAGAATATGGGGTAGAAAATCAGAGTTGGAAAACCTCGTATGATATAAATCATCTTGGCGTTAATGTCTCGGTTGTGCTCTCGCGCACGAGAGTCTGAGCTTCGCCTTGACCATGATCCAGAATTTGGCATTTGGCGCTTAAGATGATAGATTTACATTCTTCTGTGTCACAAAATATTTGTGGAATGAACACAGAGTGTTTTAAAATGACCCACCTCTATGAAGTTCAGTCTAAGAACTATTGAATAATAAAACGACAAAATTTGTACATTTGAAACAAAATATTATATTTAACAAAGAAACTACTTACTGTACACATTATTTACAATACATCTTTTTTACATTATTTAAAAAAATACATTACAGCTTAATAACAAAATCGAAGCACTCTGTAACAAAAGATACATATCATTATATCATACAATACACCTAACAAATAAATTTAAAAATTTTGTAACTTTGGAAACTGGAAAGAATCACTGAAAGTACCAAAGCAACTATGTTTTTTTTTTACAAAAAATCGTCATTGCAATTGCATGCCCGGGTTTTAAAAAGTATGACACTATGCCTTATTAGTGTACTTAATCACAGTTGTAACAAAATATAATAAGCGGAACAGTAGAATACACTGATTGGGTACGGTTGACAACGTACATACTATTGTATGTTATAATAAAAATAAATAAAACCGGACATTTTTAAAAGACCTTAACATAATTTAATATAAACGTTAACTCACCTAAAATCACCTGATAATCCTTCTGACGATACCACCTTCGTTAACCCACCTAACGTGCACTGGTGACACCTTGAACGGCGCCGGCGTCACGAAGTGCGGTATCATGGGTGGACGAACCTGATCCACCGTCGTAATGGGTTTACTGTAATATGGACCATATGCAGCCTTATCCGGACATTTTCTAACTTTGAATGGACGGGAATAGGGCTGGGCTGAGACTTCTGGAATTACTGGATTATGGATTGGTCGAGTACAAGGAAGAGGTATATGGGATAATGCGAACACTACTGGGATGTCTGGATCGTGGACTTGGTTTGGTGGTATGGGCAAGGATTCGCTGTGATATGACGGTGGATCGGAAACACAACTCCAATGACGCTCTAGCCATCGTGTCACCTAAAAACACAGAATAATACTTAAATTCTATAAAACTATTATATACATTAATGTTAAAAAATTAAGTTTATGAAAAAAGTTTACGAAATAAATAAAAACTTTAAATTCAAATTCAAATAGCTTATGTCCTTCCACATATTTACATAATTATGTTTTACTTACCTTTATGCAGCTACTCTCGTATTTATTGATGCGCTTGTCCGCATCTTCACAACCCCGTTTAAAAATATAGGGCAACAAATGGCCATTCTCGGAAAAGTTAACAGCAAACATTTTTGTTGGTTGGATGGTGGTTGATAGAAGTAGGATAGTAAATGTGCTTTAGCAAACAACGATGGCAATCTATTGAAGCCACTTCAAGAAGCACCAACTATATATGTGTCCATTGCAAGTGCTCCGAGTCCGTTAACGAATTGTCATTACATTAGTTAATTATTAAATGATGATTGTCAAGCAGCAGTTGGTAAATTAATGTAATCTCGTTAAATATTTTATAGAGCAGTTGACTAATGAAATAAATTACGAAAATGCTTGAAAATATTTGCGGTATTTGTAGTAGTAATGATTTCATATATTTTGATAATTTATTTTACACGTAAACGAAGTGGGGAAGGGCCAGCTAGTAGAGACATTTCTAAAAGAGACAATTTCTTTCGCTTGAAGATTTGTACCACCTAGAATTGCGAAACGTATAGGTAGGTACAGCTCACGAATTTCGCCTCGTCCAGGTGAACTTCGGAATTAGTTGCAGTGGGAAATATTAAATTCCACCCTACTATTTTCATTTCGGTGCTTAGGTTTTTGGCGGTGCAGGGATAAGGTAGCCGCCAATGTTGGCAAGCGAAGATGGGGAGAAGGTAGAAAAGGGTAATTACCGACCTGGCCGGGTGTTGTGACCAGGGGACCAAGGGTCCGACAGTTGATCGTCGGAAGTTGTATATATGCCGTGGAAGTTGGCACATTTCTCTAGCGCGATGCAGGACGGTTAGCGCCATCTACGTGCGGATGCTTGCCAACCTTGTTCGTGTACTCGTAATGTGAGTATCGTTGAGTTTCCCTAGTGGAGCGATAGATGTCGCTACATGTTTTTATGTTTTAAAATGTCAAAATTTGTAATTTTTCTTTTTCTATATACGACATATACGTAAAATTATTTCCCCCAGCAGGATTTCAGCCAATACCACCTTTAGGGGAAACAACAAACATCAAACTGAAAGGGTATAATTATTAGTATACTTAAAATTCGTGGAATCAAGACACTCTATCCTTTAGCTGCTCCGGTATGAACAGGGCCGTTTATTACATTTCTTCCCAGCTTTGTGATACGTTTCCTGATGGTATTGCACAATCTCGGTGCATCAAGATTATTCTTCAGCAAAACTGGAACGCCAACCTTTAGCTCCAGTTTATTTGAATGCGCGCCTATTAATTCCAAGTTATTGAGATATTTAACAGGGTATGGTACTGTCAGGATTACTCATCACCGTGTCTATTGACATGTATATTTTTAATTTCGAACCTCCAGTATTTTTCAATTAAGGAAATTGACAGACTACTTATTTGGAGATAGTATTGCCGTCGCATATAACCCTATAACGCATATAGGTAACTATAATGTATAATTGCTCTTGTGTTTATCGGAGCGTCATTGGCCTAGTGGTTAAACGAGAAGGCCCGGTTTCGACTTCCACTGGCCATGTATGTGCATTAGTTGATCACTAATCGATGCTCTTATGGTGAGGGAAAATATCGTGATAAAACCGGCACATTCAGGCGACTGAATGTGTAACTATGATCTAATCTGGTCATATTCCCCCGTTAACGGGTTCACGGAGGTCAAACGGCAGTCGATCCATTGTAATGACCTAATCTGCCAAATCCTGGATCTGATGCCAACCTGTAGATGTTATGATTATTTCAAGATCCGTAAAAACCTTTACGGTTAACCTTATTTTTCGTGTGACTAATACTTAATTTAGAAAAAAACTAGCTGCTTTGGATTCAGTGGAAAAACGTGCAAATAAATTACTTTGTGATGCGTAGTTGATTGAAGCTAAGCTGAAGAGCCTCGAGCATCGGCGTAGGGTTGCGCGTTTGACGGTCTCCCATTTGGTCGGTTTCGGTCGGTTTTGATTATTCGTATAAATTTTTGTGTAGATATAAGTATGTAAAAGGTGAAAGGTGGTGTGTAGTGCCGCCACCTCAAAGGTGGTGTGTGGTGCCGCCACCTCAAAGAATAGCACCACCCCATCTTTTCCCGTGGGTGTCGTAAGAGGCGACTAAGGGACAAATCCGAAAGGTGGGCAGCAGCATCTTTCTGGGTAGATTTACATCAACTGCACTGCGATCTCCAACCCGCCTGCCAAGCGGGGAGATAATGGCAATGACCTCCCCTTTCGTGGGAGAGGCCCGAAGTCCTGCAGTGGACTGTTATGGGCTGTGATGATGAAGTATGTTTCTTTTTGTTATCATCATCGTCTTAGCGATGCGACTTAGCATCTCAGCGAGGTCAATCCTGTAGGATCTTACTTTGCCTTATGTAATACTTACGGTCATGAGGACTCCTGTTTAGACGTTGTTTTCAACACGTTGACACTTTTATTCTTAATTTTTCCACCTTTATTAGTTTATTATGGGCATCTTTGGATCTGGCCCTTCAGGCTCTGATTGTCAATCATTATTTCCTGGAAAATATGTTAATTCTGTATTTGATGTAACTACGTTTTTACTAATGTGTTTAATTTAAATTGAATATAATAGAATATACGGTTTTGCTTTGACTTGTGTTAGTACTTACGGTTATTAGGACTTTTAGACACATTTTTGTGTAGCATGTTGATGCTTTTTATTTATTAGTTTTTATGGGTATCTTTGGATTTGGCCCTTCAGGCTCTGATTGTCCATCATTCCTCCCTGGAAAATTAAGTTTATTCTGTATATCAGACTATGTTGGTTACTACGTTCTATTAATGTTTTGATTCTAATAGATTTTGGAGAATGTCCTTTTGATATATAGACACCCAAATGATAAAAGTAATGATGGTTTCCGAATGAAAAGCAGGGGGCAATGGCGTGTGTCTGGATTCTTACCTTCGTAACTTCTTGTTTTTTAAATATTATGGATCCGGACGGGCCCCAATGCTTCGGAAGGTTTTTTTTCCTTCGATAGGGTTTGATTTATATATAGTTTCCAATACGAATTATACACATAAACCCGCATTTTTATTGGGAGCGGGTCCTTTCTGTTATTTTACTCTTGTCATATCATTTGATGTCAAGTGGGAAATTTTTAATAGTCAAAAGAGATTTTAATCTTTTTTGTGCCTCTCTTATTCTAGATAACTGCTGGATCCAATTCCTCATCAGGTCGGCATGAATTATATTCTTGGCTGTCGAACACCAGACCGTCAGAAAATTAATATGGACCATCTCGGGAACTGGCTGGTTGACTATGACTACTGGCTATCAAGTCATTATCTTCTTTTGTGCCAAATGGTTCTAGAAGGTGTTTAAACGAGGACCCGAGTCTTCAATACTGCCGTCGTACCAATAAAGGGCACATCTAACATTTTGGTGAAACCGAGAAATTTAAGATTGAAATTTTCACTATATTCTGCCCCCCTGGCGTCGTATACCATAGATTTAAAGAAAAAAATATTGATGATAGTTGCGTAAGGGTTAGTATTACTATATTATTTACTTTATACTTTTCATATTTAACGAATTAATTAATAAATTCGAATTATTCCTTTCAACTTAAAACAAAAATGTGATAAAAGTACGACTTATTACATTCAAAAGGCATAAGTAACAAAATGTGACCTTTCTTTTTATTGTTTTGAGCAAATTATTCACAGAATCACAATGAAGTGGCACATCTGTCTAATTGTGCCTTTATAATGTAAATCTACTGAATGTGATATACCAAAAAAACCATAATCATTATGTTAAAAAACTTTAATGAACTAAAAAATGTCCTTCTAACTTAATGCTAACGAAATTATTGTACTTAATGTCTTTTATTGTTTTCTTAATCAAATAATTAAAACAAAACTAAACAAATCGTCTTCTAGATAATAACAATATAGGTAACCAAAAAAATTAACTTTCTTAAATTATAAAAAGTAGCAACATATAAAAATGTAATGTTGCTATAATATTTATGGCATGGAATGGCACTTTTTTATCACAATGACGTAATCATCAGTTATATAATCAGTTCAATAATCAATATAATAATCAGTTTTACTTAAAATTAGTTCAAGTCTCAGTCTTCATAAGTTTCAGTGAGATCATTTGCGCTGTCGTTAACGGGTAGAGTTTCCCAAAAATATCTCCTGTTGGCAGGCATGAGTGGCCCAAGTCTGGACAGTATAGTTGATTTTCTCTCAGATGTTATGCCTCGTGAAGAGCACTTCTGCTGTGGCGATGGAATAACACCAGTTTTATGATTTCTTTGTCTTAAGAAATCCAATTCTATTTGCTCTTCAGTGTCATGGCTGTTCTTGTAGAACAACGATTTAAGCCCTCGTCGAAAAGTGATTTCAGACATTTTTCGTAAATAAGCTCGTGGCATAGAATGTTGTAATTTATATGTCGAAGAGCAGTCTTCAAAATTGTAAAAATCCTGGACTGTCATTTTTTTCACCACGGTATTTGGACTGGTATCAGGCACAGCTTTGCAAAAATCTTCAAAGTCATACACTCGCTTTTTCTTGTTTAGTGATTGTTCCACTCTATGATGAAACTCATCTGCAGCCATAAATGTGTGACCAACTTCCAAATAACGCAACACAACACTTTCAATACTTACTTCAGTTGAATTAACTAAATACAGTAAGTACGAAAAAAGACACCAATTTTTATTTTGGGCCGCGCAGTTATCGAGCCACAAAATTACATGCTTTAAGTCCCGGTTTTCAAGAAAGAATGCTTGAAAGCAGCTAATAATGTCCTCCTTTTTTCTTCCTGCAATAGCTTCGTGCCATAGGACTCCCAGTGTTTTGCCAATTTCGTGTAATTTTTTATCACCTACAGGAACAAAACTCTGATTGAAAACGATAAGTCTTGGACAAAACATTACCGTTTTGAACTCTTCCATGCGAGGTAACATAACAACCTTTTCCAAATCCACTGCATATATTATGGTGTCAGTACTTTTTTGCTTCGTCTGGCTTTCAACATCCTCTTCATACTTCTTTCTTGCTGAAATGTACCTTCTGTGATGATCTTCATAATGTTTGCATTCTTCGCAATTTCTGTGCCTTATTTCTGAATTTGGGTTGTGAATAGAAAATTTTTCGCACAATTCACATTCCTCGTGTCCAAGTTTTGCGAAAGAGATTTTAAGCTCACTTACTACATTCCTATAGAACCCATAGGAAACTTTCATTTCCGGCTCTTTGTCACAGTAATCGTTGTACATCATTCGGATATTAATGTCGGAAGGTAAATATTTCCGGTTTGGTGCATGAACTCTCCTATAATGTGACACAGCTGGACGAAAAGACATAATATGTTCTTTGACCTTCGTACTGTCAATTTTTTTGGGGTTTGCGTTGTGACCTCGGCCATCAGTAATGGACTCTGCGTATTGCGTTTTATAGTAACTATTAATAATGTTCCTTACAGCCTTGCAGTTACTTTGTTTATAACCCAAGGTAGTCAGAAAAAACGTCTTGCATACCGCAACTTTCTCACCATTTTTATCGAATAAGAAATACGAAACACTCTTAGTTCGATTGTAATGTTTACCATTCTCATCATCATTACTTCTGTTTTTTGGTCTTAAAGGTTTTTGCTGAATAGTATTAGCTAGAAAGAAGTGTTTTTGCTCCGACCAAGACATTTTCCAGAAATTACGGTTAATAATTTTGCGATAATCTTCTGAGAATTTCGTCAAACATTTCTTTTTACAAATGTTCTCTTGGCATCCCGGGTTTCACGAAATATTTGGTACATATTTTTTCTTCTTTTTTCATAATCTTTCGGTCTTTAACACTAACATTATATGTTTTGCGCTTTCTTATTGTCCCTTTTTTTGTAAGTTCAACGTTGTGTCCAACGGATTCATCTGATGATTCTAAAATCGTTCTTTCCAAACCCGATTGAGAACATGGAATGAAGTCTGATTCGGAGCCAGAATCATTCACTATAATATTTGCCTCACGTAGCTCATAATTTTTACTGTGACCCCTCAAATCATCTGAACCAAAATCACATAAAGGGTCGGTATTTAAGATTTGAACCACTGTTTGTTTTGAGTTTTGAGCGATGATATTGCACTGTTTGCGTTTCTTTGGCGGCAAATAATCTTTATCGACGACTGAATCGTCCGAATCAAAATCTGATTCTGAATTCGGTGCTACGAATAAATCCGGTGACCAGTTTTGTTGGCCACTAGTGGACGGAATCTGTTCATCATTAATAGGTCTTGCCTTTAAAGCGGCGCTTACTATTCTTTTTCCACGTGATAACATTTTTATAGTTATCTGAAATAAAAAAAAAATGGATAAATAAAAGTATATCGGTATCCGGTATCGCATGCCTACTTAAATAATTAAATATTTTTAAACATGTCACACAGTGCCACACAAAGCTTCACTTCAGCTGAGAGGTTCATGCCACAGCCAAAAAATCTGCACCGGAGCGGATCTCTAGTCGTATAGGTTAGACGCTAGATAGGTAGCTAACCGACTACATAGATCGTTATTCGTTCCTAAAACTGCGCTACATAGTCGGATCGTTTATTTTATTATTATTGTTTCTACAACTGCAGTAAATCATATGCATTAATTTCGCACGTAATCTTAATATTACCTACTTCGCGGGAAATGACTTTATTTAAACCAGGTAACCAGAAACCAGCAAGTTACCTAGTTTATCCAGATAAACGTAGGTATGCCTACATAGTTATGTGACTACTTGAAATAGAAAAGAATAAAATCATAAACGTTCAATGCGCCTTCGATGGCTTAAAATCGGCATAAAATACTATCATTAAGTACTTAAAACAGATTTAAATTACTTACGTACGATACTCCAGAATAAGCAAAAACACAAATGTTCCTGTTTACTTTTAAAAAACAAAGCAACATGTAAAAATGGGCAAAATAAACATAATTATCTTACCTATGACGGGCAGCCTGACAAGCGTGGAGTCGCTCTGACATCGCAGGCACAACTGGCGCGTTTCATTCAAACCCTGCCCCCCTTCCTCACTTTTAATTGTAAATAGACGGAAGAAAAGGCACAATTGGTTATTTGTGACTTTTATTTGAAATTTAATCGAGACATACTGTGAACTATGATTAAGTAAAAGGGCGGATCTGCCATTTGTGCCTTTTCTATCTTTTATGTTGCAGGTGTGCCTTTTTATACTAGTTTTTAGTAAAAATATTATATGAGTGATAGCCACATCTACGTATTTGTGACTTTTCAATATAATGGTAAGCAAGTGTGCCTTTTCATTCTATAAAACATGAATATTAGTGTCACTTGTGCCTTTTGAGCCTACTGTATCTTCGAATTCCTTGAACATAAAAATCTACAAAAAATTGAGAAGTTGCGCCTTTTCTTCCTGATTCCGAATATGTATATAACTCATATTTTCAAAAAATGTTACTTGTGCCCTTTTGTTGTACGACGGCAGAATAGAGAGTCAGAGTTTTTCCAGCCTTCGGCCATGGAGGTGAATAGATTATAACGTGATGTTACTTTTGAGAAATTAAATCGCCAAAATTATTATGTGTGCAGTATAAATCTAAAAAGTATATGCTATGAAGCATCAAATTCTATATCCGAAGACCCAGTTCTATGAATATGCACCTAGTCGCATGAACCAACTCCTATAAAAATCCCAAGCTGACGTAGTCGCTTAACCAGTTCGCAAACCGGTACTTTCGGTCTGCGTTAAAAAGTGAAATAAGTGTTCCCGCCCGGACAGAAGGTTATGTGGACAAACTCTTTTTATAACAGTTGTGCTTTTGTAGATTATTTTGAATGATTCCTTGTTTTAGATAGATTACAGATGGACTGAATACAATACCCACTACCCTGTTTTTTTTTTCTTTGCTCAAGGGGTCGGCTACCGACCTCCAATTAATCTCTCATAAAAATAGCTTGCTACTGACCTCTAACAGAGCATTCCTTATTTTACAACTGAACCTGACCCACTGCTAGGCAGTTCGTTACGTTACAATCCATAGCGTTTGGTTCATGCACTGGGCTGTTTATCTGATACCGGCAGGTTCAGGCACCTATTTTCCACGTATCGCAGTGGCTTACGCAACACGTGACCAAACCAGCACAGCTCCTCGATCTTGCCTGCTTTATCCCTTACGCCAATGCTGCGACGGATGTACTCGTTACATACGCGATTGAGTTGCGTAACTCTGCACATCCACCGCAGCATTTTCATTTCCATGGCGTGGAGTTTGTGCACGCGTCAGCTGACCATGTCTAGCCATAGAGCATCAATCTAATTATGTTCTTGTATAAGCCCTATATGTACCTATATTGTTATATCATACACAATTTATTCCATAAATTACTTCAATTCCAGCTTTTGTCACCTTTGTCGCTCATGCGAACTAAAAGAAAAGGTAAACAGAATACCTACGAGAAAAGTGATTCACGCTTGTCGCCCCATCAACAACAACAAAAATTAAATAACTCATTTGTTAATCATCGCCATTATTGTAATACGCTAAATAGGACTCGGGCGCCTCCAGTCACACTATCAACTAATCATTCGTGTCCCCATACCAAAGCGTAGTAGTCGCCTTAAAAACTTTACTCGCTGTTTATATACTAAAATATAATGGAGTTCAAAGTGGAATCTGTTATTGAGAAAAATGGGGACTGTGTTAAATATTACACAAAGGTAAGATAATAATTCTTTATTTTATTTTATAAACAGCAATTTAATGTTTTGTTCATATTTTGTGATATTATAAGCCCCGTAATAAATGGTTAACTACGTTAAATACGAATCGCTTATTTAAAATTTTTTAATAAAAGTCCCTTTTGACTTATGCAAAGGTTTATAAACGTCATTCATAAAAGTCATAACAAACAATTTGATTTCCGTAGGATTTTTAGTTTTCGAGAGTTATGAAAAATATTATTAAAAGGAAGTGAGGGAGCTAATTTTCAGCATGATTAATAATTTAGACAAACTAAAAGTTCTAGCTAATTATGACCAAATTACTGAATATTTATAAGAAGGACTGACAAGGACAGATTATTGCCATATCCACACCTTATAATTTTTACTACTGTCAGTCGATACGGACTTATCGTAGTCCTATTCTATTGTTTTTTTTTAAAGATTGTCTATCGGTGGATAAAAATATCATTTTATTAATGTAAGATTAAGTCATTGTTATGTTTTTTTGTACCTCAATTTTTAAAGAACAATTTAGGCTAAACATGTCCATGCAGTTTTCACTATAAAAGTTTATAAAGTGTTTTAGTATAGTACTTACAATTTTTGTTAGTCTCTCCGGAGACGGCTCAACCAAAATCCCAATTTGATAATTATTTTGCAATGCTATAATTTTGGTCTGTTTATCTTATTGCAGTATGGAGAAAGGGTTGCTCGCCAGAGCAAATTAAGTATTTACCAACCCAATCAAAAACTCAGGAGTAAAATAGCCTCATATGGTGCTGTCGAGTTGACACCAAACAGTGCACGAATAAGCGAAGAGCAACGTATCAAATCAGAGCTGAAGGTGCGTAGATAATTGTCTAAATAATTTTCTAACGATGAATACATCCTCGTAACAAACCATATTGATTGCGATATCTGTGTGTATGTTATTTATTTATAACACGAAACTAATGTTTAAATCTCTGACACGAAACTCACAAAAGTATTTTAGCTTTAAATCCGCCATTGCACCATATTGTGCATGATGTTGTAATAAATAAAGTGATAAAATTCTCAGATTCCACTTTTTACATTTTTCTTCTCCATTTCAGGTGATTCAGTGGTTTATGGCCAATGAAAAAGAATTTCAGCTGTATCCACCGGTGTACCCAGAACCTCAAATAGGTCTGATACCGTCACCCAAGAATACCTTTTCTCAATCAAAAATGAAGGTGAGTTGTTTCATTTAACAAAAATAAATTAATAAAAATGAATTTTCGACACGAATTAAAACATTTTGATAGTATATAGGTTTACAAAGTGACAGTAGTATGACAAAAATTTACAGTCCTGCCTCCTAAACTAGGAATAAATCCTGTATCTTAAGAGACAGTGTTCGAGAGTGTCGTCATAAATGCCATTTAGCCATTAACATTGCGTAAGTAGACCTATATGTCAGTGGGCTATCGTGCATGAAGAAATGCATGCATGTGTGTAAAATTTATGTTTAATAATTCGACATATATTTTACTTGATTTTATTTAGAATTAACTTGAATCTTTGGTGGTTACGGTAGATCAGAGGAATCTAGTCGCCAATGTTGGCAATGACAGTGGAGAAGGAAAAGTTTAATTTCCCGCCTGGCAGAGTTGTTGTGGCCAAGGGACTGAGGTTCAAAGGACGCTGCTTTTTTTTTGCGCCCAATGCAAAGGAAATGGGCACACTCCGGTAGCGGTTGGGAGGGAGGAGGTAAACTTTCATGGGTACCAGCCGGCTGGCCGGACTTAGACCTAGGCGCATACGTGCTAAACACCCCCTGGGAGTATCTGTAGTCGGGTAAGCTTTCCAGGTTTCATCGTATGTGACACCCCGTAGGGACGAGGTGCGCTCGTGGACGCTGCTTGAGTCTTGTATTTAAGCGTCATAGATAAAACACTCCGTTAGCGCGATGTTGATTTGACAGTTGCTGTCCAGCTGATGTGCTCCTTTGGTTGACTATGTAGATCACTATTAATGCATCGATTTTGAGTTTAGACATAATATG
The DNA here is from genome assembly GCA_905147135.1 of Blastobasis lacticolella. Lineage (NCBI taxonomy): Eukaryota > Metazoa > Arthropoda > Insecta > Lepidoptera > Blastobasidae > Blastobasis > Blastobasis lacticolella. Next base: position 18,366,078 of record LR990045.1, read on the forward strand.
TGAAATTTTTTGTAAATGAGTTCATCATCATCACAGCCCGAAACAGTCCACTGCAGGACTTAGGGCCTCTCCCACGAGAGGGGGGGGGGGAGGTTATTGCCATAATCTCCTCGCTTGGCAGGCGGGTTGGAGATCGCAGTGTTTAAATATAACAATAGAAAATGCTGCTGCCCATTTTCCAGACTACGGAGACTCTTGATCTTTTGCTTCGAAAACATTAGTCGCCTTGTACGACACCCATGAGTGTAAGAGGTTGGTGCTATTCTGTTCTGCCGAACACCACACGGCCAATAAATGAGATAATTGATGTAATTTGAATATTATTTCAAATTTTCGATATAAATTTCCAGATGCTTTTCGGTTGTTTTACTTGGTCCAGGGCACCCCCATAATTGCCAATTTGGGTTGAAGATTAAGAATACTTTAATTATTTTGTAAGTATTAACAAACTGCTATTACAATAACATCATCAAATACTGTTATAATAATTAACTAACTATTCTTTTATTATCTTATTAATCACATTCCCGGTGCTAGCAACCCGATTGATGTATTTTACAATAGCACAAGTAAATGTGGTAGAATGTGTAATTTGACTTCTTTGTGAACCAGGTAAATCATGTACTTATGTTTTTTTATTATGCAGACGTGGTTGATCGGGTTAAGGTGTACGCGCTCGCCGTTCGCTGGGTGCGCTGCGGCGGCGACGTCGTTCGCGATGGCGGTGCGGGCTGGCGCATGGAACGGTACGGAACGGGATGGAACGAGGGACTTTGCGTCGAGTTACCACATCTAACATCACCATAAAACTATTTTCATTGTAAATATTTAGTTTGTACATTTTGATATTGAGTATTTATAGGAATAGGAAAGGTAAATTAAAAAGTCAAAATATATGTAGATCCATATTTAACTCTTGTAATTTTTGCCTATAGGCTGCGCCACTAGCATATGAATCAAGTAATTTATTGCTATGACAAGATTATTGAATATTATTGTGACTTTTGACTGTTTATTATTATGTTTTATTTTACTTTTAAATTATTTTATTGTTATCATTACGGCTATTTCGTAATTTTATTATTTCATTGATATATTTATTTATAAGTGGCCATTATCCATTTCTAACTGACGGTGTCCCACCACAGGCAATAAAAAATATTTACGTACACAGAATTTCTACAAAATGACAGCCCTATTATTGTAAATTATTTTGTAAATATTGATAATAATATCATACTTAATGGATACATACAATTGCAATAGTATTAAGAATAAAATAGACACAAGTATGTACAATATGAAAAGAAAAACAGTAACCGACGTTGAGGTGCTATTTTGCACGTTATGAAAATGACTACTGTGTTGTGTAATGTATTTCTATATTATAATTATTATGATTATTATTATTAATTATCAGGCAGGCAGTTGTGAAAAACTGTTGGGTTGCCTGCATCCGGCTTCTCTCTAACCAAAATTATTCTTCCTGTTCTGATCTTAAGAATTTGTCTAATCTATTTTTAAATCCGTTTGTGTTCTCTGCGGTCACCACCGCCTCAGGCAGCCCGTTCCAGGCTCTCACAACACGATTGGTCAGGAAGTGTCGGTGTGGGTTATTTTTGGAATACCGCCCATCCAGTTTCAGAGGATGTCCTCGTAAGTGGGGGTTTTTGTTCAAGACAAATAAATTTTCAAACTTGTGGACGTCGTAATGCCCGTTGATGATCTTAAATGTCTCGATTAGGTCGCCACGTTCTCTGCGTTTCTTTAACGTTGTCAAGTTGAGTAGGTTTAATCTCTCATCGTAAGTTAGCCTCTTGAGCTGCCTTGGCACCTTCGTAAAACTTCGCTGCACTTTTTCGAGTAACTCTTCGTCCTTGATATAGTAAGGGTTCCATATTTGAAATGCATATTCCAAGATTGGCCCAATATATGATTTATAGATTGTGTAATGTATTAATATAGTATTCTGTTATGTAAATTTTCAAACATTAGTCAATAAATTCCGTAAAACTAAATAAAAATTATACTCATTTCAATAATTAGTTAAAATACTTATAACAGTTTTAGTTCTATGACAGTAAAATAAACATTGATAACACTTTAAGTAGTAAAGTTATCAAAAAATATATGAAACTTACCCGCTCACAACTCGCCACATATTCTTGGAAACGCACCATGACGTTCTCTATTCCAAATTCGCAAAAGTGGGAATGAATGCGCTCGATTAAATATTCTACGTTTGCAGACAATATAAAAAGGTATTTTATGAAATATTAAATGACACACTTCACAAAAAGAGAGAAACACTTTACACAGGCAAAGGTGAGAACCGAATGGTAAAAGTTATCGGCACCGCTGGGCTTATATACCGAGCGCGAGCCTGAATGTTCTTAGTTCTATCCGTTTCACTCACAGGAGCTTGGAATATCTATTATACATGTTCGTTTATCACAGGCATGCTTGCCTTGTATTTTATTACGATAACTAAAAAAAACATATTTTGCAGTATTATAGTAAAGTACAACTACATAATGTAACATAATGTATTCAACGCCAAAGTCACTTTTACTATCAGGTTTTACGATACCAATCATAAGACTAATAATGGTGTGTTAAGCAGACAAAGAAAGAAGATTATGTTATAGAAGATTTCATGAATTAAAAAAGTAAATAATTAATAAGCAAATTAAAGCTTAAATGGGGCTGATAATAACAGATAACTAATAAAATACCACTGCAGTCTCTACAGCACTCGTATTTTATTAGTTCGCTTAATTGATAATGTTTATAGATAAAGACGGCCAATGTGATTATGATAGTCTAAGCAATATGTAATGTAGTGGTAATTAACATTTTATTGGCGTGGCGTTAATGTCTTTGACTTGATCTGGAATTTAATTCTTGATATATTTACAGAGCGTACCTTCATATTATATGGTTTTTTTTATTGTCCTGTTACATTCAAATTGCTCATTTAACTTAGTGTTATGACGTTCATTAGTGTCTGTGAAAAAATAAATTGTTAAAAAGGCAACAATGATAGGTGATTATGTACAATCTTCTAGGAACCAATTAGAAAGCCCTCACTCTTTTGTGATAAAACAGGTACCTACGGGACCTACTTGTCCAAGTACCTAAGTACTGGTTAAACCATTTATCTTTTACTTTTTGTGGTATTTAACCAATTATCAATAGGTTTTTTTTTTTTACTATCCAGGTATTTGACCGCCATCTCACCTGTTGGTAAGTGACAATGCTGCCGAAGATGGAGCATTCCTGTCTATTAATGGCCTAGTCACAAGAGACACACATACAAAGCCGGTGCTAGATGAACTCCGTTTGACGAAAAACAAACACGTCCGTGTTTTGGTAGCGTTGAACGCCGCTAGATTGGCTTCGCCCCAGTCGGAGACTGCCTTGAGAGCTTCGTTCAAACGCCTAACCATGGCCTCTCGACAAGAACGAATGTCGTCTCTGTTGGCTTTTGCCTCTGACAGATTTCTAGCCGTTACTGTGCTATCGTCAGCTTGTCCAAGGGTACCGGGTACAAGCAGATCGTTAATATGCAGCATAAAAAGAGTCGCAGACAGAACCGACCCCTGAGGAACTCCCGCGTCGATAGCCTGAAGATCAGTCGAGTAACCATCGAGTACTACCCGGAGTGATCGTTTAATCAGAAAATCCGATATCCGTCCGAATACCAAATGAAGAAGCTTGCTTAGCAGGGCTACGTATAAAACCCTGTCAAAGCCATGCTTCTCAAGGCCCGCCGTGTTACTATGTATATGAGTGGCATACACCAGAAGGTACCCAGTCGACCGGCCCCGGCGAAATCTGTATTGCAAGTAGGTATGGATATTATTGCAGGTATGGTATACCTACATTAAAATTCATAACTCTGATTATCTTATTCCGCAATTACTTATTTTCACGAAAAATGATTTTGCATGTTATTTTGATTCGTGTAGTATTTGCAGTAGTTGAAGAAGAGACCTTTCCAATTCCATTCAAGTATTGTCAAAGTAGGTAATTTGAATAAAGTGGAGGCACTAATAGGTCGAACTTTGGAAAAAAATCCTATCTATCTGTATCGTTTAGATTGATGTACCCCTATTTATTCAAAACTAGTTGCAAATACACATTCAAAGCAATCGCACGGCTTTTACATAATTCTCTACAATCAAAAATCATCCTTCGAACTATCAACATCTAGCAAAAGATAACATAATCTCTGGCGCACGCAAATTTCGGTTAACAACCGCATGTTTGAATTACAGTGGTGAGAAGACACCCATATACGTCAACGACAACTTGACGCCCTATAATAAGCAGTTATTGAAAATGGTTAAAAATGTAGCCAAAACTAGAGAATATCAATTTGTTTGGACAAGAAACGGAAAAATCTTCGCCCGAAAAAACGACAAGAGCCCTCCACTACATATCTCCGAGGAAGAGGATATAAAGAAAAAACTAACTTAATACCTACGTTGTCTTGTGACAATCAGCGTATAAACATCTATTTATTACAATACAATATCATGACAACACATCACACTAGGTTATTGTCCGTAAACCTCAAATACTTCGAACATTGTCCCATCTGCCCGTTTTATTCTATGGCCATAACTTGCACAGATCGACGCGCGAACGCAAGGCGCTCGCAGTATTGTCACAATACAAGTGCACTGTTTTGTTGTTTGTTAATAATATCCACACCGGGCACGGGTAGTTCCGATAATAATAATTTACCTCTCATAGTAATTAGTTTTAGGATGATTTTTTGTCTATTAATTGCGGCGGTACATAGGATTTATCTAGTAAGTGGTGGCTTACTGTTGTTTATTTTGGTGTTTAGAGTTCGTGTGTGTTATTGTTGTGAGGGATGCAATTCGACTGTAGTGTGTTGCAATTTGTATTGTGGCAACGTTTGGAGTAAATACTTAGTGGAAGTAGGCGTACAGATAATGTTAATACATTTTAATGGATGGTCTCGCCGCCTTTTGCTACTAGATAATATTTACCTAACTACTTAATGGCGTCTGCAAACCTAAACATTTACTACCAAAACGCTCGTGGTTTACGTACCAAGTCTATGGATATCTATCAGAATATATTAATTTATGATTATGACATTATAGTGATAACAGAGACATGGTTACATGGCGGTATTTATGACAGAGAGTTGTGCGATAGTAGGTACGATGTGTTTCGGTGCGATCGAAACCTCGCGGCTTGTGGGAAATCATCGGGCGGCGGTGTCATGATACTAGTGAGGCGCGAACTCGGAGCGACGCGATGCACGCGTGCCGTGCCCTCGCCTACCGAAATGTTGACGGTGTCGGTGCCGGCGCGCGCGCTCACACGGGGCGCGCGGGCCGGTCCCAACTCCAGAGATTTATATATTAGCGCCGTTTACTTACCTCCTAATTATCTGAGCATACCAGGGGATGTAGATTGCGTACTGGAGGAAATCAAATACTTAGTTAATAACGCTCCCGAGAATAGACTTGTACTCCTTGGAGATTTTAACTTACCCTGTATTAGCTGGAATAATAACAGTCCAAACCATAAAAAATGTGGACCTATTGCCGTACAAAACGCAGGTGTTAAATTGATAGAGGAGTTGAGCCTGTTAGGTTTGGCGCAGTATAATGGGTTTTGCAATTACAAGGGCAATACATTGGACCTAGTCTTTTCTAATTTGCATCTCGGTATATCAGAATGTAAATTTCCGTTAGTAAATGAGGATAGGGCCCATTCTACTCTAGTCGTCGAAATAAACGACCTCACTGTAACCCCACTATCTGAAATATCTTCACCTAGATTTAATTTCAAAAAGGGCGACTATGAAACATTAAATCAATATTTTATGAATATAGATTGGCCATCAAAATTCTTCAATAAATCCACAGAGGAGATTTCTTCCATATTTTATCAAATTTTGAATGAAGCCATAGACGAGTTTATTCCTATTAAACGCAATTCAGGAGGGCATATCTATCCTGTCTGGTATAATAAGTCACTAATTAAGATTACCAAAGAAAAGTCAAAGGCACATGCAAATTGGAAAAGCTATGGAAATAAAAGAGACTACGACGAATTCATTTTATTGCGCAAAAGGCAGAAACGGGTTCAGAAACTATGTTTTGATACGTACACAAACAATATACAAAATTCATTAAAAACTACGCCGAAAATGTTCTACTCCTACTTGAAGTCTCTACGTGGTGGATCAAATTACCCCAAAATGCTAAGTTATGAAAATAAAAATTATACAGAAGGGAAAGATATATGCGATGCATTCAACAATTTCTTTTATAGCGTGTTTGGAAAACCAATAGACAACAATCTGCTCTCTCAAACCAAAGCCGAGGCGGACAATGACTTTATAGCTACGTTGGTAGTGTCCCAATCGGCAGTGGAGACCGCATTGTGCGGTTTGGATACGTCCAAAGGTCCTGGTAGTGATGGAATTCCACCTTTGTTTTGGTCGAAATGCGCAAAATCCTTAGCTAAACCTATCACTCATTTATTTAATATTTCCATTAAAGAAGGTTGTTTTCCATCTATCTGGAAGACAGCGCATATTGTTCCCATCCACAAAAAAGGTTCACTCACAAAGATAGAAAATTATAGGGGAATATCAATCTTAAACACGTTAGGTAAAACATTTGAGAGGATCATATATGACTTAATTTATCCAGTAATTTGTGCTAATATTCCTAATCAACAACATGGATTTCTTAGACGACGTTCTACGATAACGAACCTGGCTTGCTTTTCTGAATTTGTGTTATCAAATATGGATAAAGGAGGCCAAATCGATGTGGTATACACCGATTTTGAAAAAGCTTTCGATCGTGTAGATCACGTCATTTTGCTGAAGAAGCTTTATGAACTTGGCATCCGTGGTGATCTTTTACGGTGGGTAAACTCTTACCTATCTAATCGTTCACAGGCAGTAGTGCTTGGAGGCTATAAATCTGACTTCATGAAAATACCTACAGGCGTGCCACAAGGCTCACATCTAGGACCGTTATTTTACAATGCGTACCTGTATGATATCACAAAATGTTTCAAGTATGCTCATCACTTAATGTATGCAGATGACAAAAAAGTATACCTTAAAATTAGCCACATACAAGACTGTAGGAACCTGCAGTCGGACCTGGATGCTTTGGTCAGATACTACCAAGAAAATAGAATTACTGTTAATATTGGAAAATGTCAGTGTATAACCTTTTCCCGAAAAAAACAACCACTTAATTATTCTTATAACTTTGATGGCAAAGTAATACAAAGAGTAAAGTTGATCCGTGACCTAGGGGTTTATTTCGATAGCAAAATCTTACTTTGTGATCATATTGATTACATATGTGATAAAGCGTTTAAGAGTCTGGGGTTTGTCCTGCGTTCGTGTAAACCATTTACAGATGTGGCCGCGATTAAAATGGTATATTTCACTTATGTGCGTAGTATACTGGAATACGCGAGTCCTATATGGTCGCCTCAATATCAGATTTATAAAAGACGGATTGAACGAATTCAAAAAATATTTGTGAACCACCTAAACTATCGCCTTCGCTTGTCTTCGGAATCGTATCAGGAGGACTGTCGTCGACATAACTTATTAAGTTTAGAAACAAGGCGTGATGTAGTGGACATGAATCTTCTCTTTGGTATAGTTCGTGGCCAGGTAGATTGTCCTGAGTTGGTGGCAGGTATCGCCTACAACGTCCCAACGCGTCGCACTCGTCACACGAACCTGCTACACCAACCACAGCGCGCAACCAATTACGCAAACAATTCTCCTCTCATTAGAATGGCTCAAACCTATAATACGATGCCAATTAATGTGGATATATTCTTCAACTCCAAACCTACTTTTAAAAAACACATTACAGATTTACTTAAATGTCGTTAGTAAAACAACAATGGAACCTCTGGTGCCGTATTTTTGTGCCGTACGGGTTGGGTTCGTCTGTGGGTTGGCTGCCTGTCTCTCGCACTAGTGGTAAGTTGCGGCGAGTGAGGTGGCTGGTTCGCGTTCGGATGTGGCTCGGGCGGTTTGGGAGTGCGGCCCATAGAATCGTCTTGTCGTAGATAAGTAATTTGTACATCCATTCATCCCATGCATATTATCACACGCGCACTCATTCACACAATGTAGCAGGGTAAAGTCTTTGCCTTCCCCTGCGGGGGAGGAGCGAGACGTTATGTATGTAGGTATCATAACATTCCGTGGAATAATCATTGGTGCTGCATTAATACGTAGAATAAAACAATAACTCCATTTAAATAAGTCATACCTAAGTGATTAGAACAAATATTTTATGTGTTTTCACATTCTATTATGTATATTAACATTAAATCATTTTTTTGTAACAAGAACAACTTAACTTAAATAGTTATTAGATAATATGGTAATATGAATCCTTGTTATTTAGATTACACGTTCTTTCTCAATGTGATATACTTACTACTAAGTTAAAGAGAGAAATCTGTTATTGGCCTTACTATAAGTACTTACCTATATTAGACATAACCAAACTGTAACGCTGTTGATTTCTTAAATAAATAAATAAATAAATAAATAAACATCGACTTCGAGTCGCACAGAACCGCCTTACCTGCTAGTTGCCCGGCCGGCCGAGAACAATAGATCCTGCGCTGGCGCTTATCTACTGTCTGTGTTTGTGATAAAAATATAGAAGATTTATAATTCAACTGCCACAAAGTGATACGAAACTTGCAATTTATGTTATTTTAGAAAAAATTTAACATTTTCACGTCAAACAATGAGTTCGTCTAGTGGTGAATTGATTTGTCAACTGAAAGAAAACGCTAAACTATTGGAGGAAGCACAAACTAACTTGAAGAAATGTTTGAAACAAAGACTGACCGAAGGATATATTCAAACGACATTACATAGTATCGAGGAATACTGGCAATAATACAAAGCTATTAATGAACAGTTATTGAAGATCCTACGAAAAGCAATCCGAATATTCGTATTCTGTGAAAGGCGAGTACTACGTAACGGAAGAATTTACCTTAATTTACGTGGAGATTTGAGTGATTACTATTAAAATTTATTTATTTCAGTCTTTGTTGTACATTAAAAATATATTTTTTTTAGATTCTATAAGTTTATAATCAGTACAAGGGCGGTCTTATCGCCAATAGTAATATCTTCCAGACAACCATTTACATGGATATGGAGGACGTCGGAATGCGAAAAACAAGTAGGCAATGTACATTTGAGATTTGATACAGATATATTTTACAAACCACAACTGCAACGTTTATCTATTAGCAAAGGTACCTATATCTTAACGCTTGTCATATTTGGATATTATACAACTACTGCAACTTAAGTTACCGCTTATGCCACCTTATGCTTATACACCTAGGTATATTCCTGAGGTTTCTAATCTGTCGTTATCTACACCTTCCCATTAACTACCTACCTGCCTTTCAGCTTTATAGATAATATAATGTTTAACACAAAAGAAGCAAATAAATAAATGCCTCTTTTGTGTTAAACACAAAAGAAGCAATTAAATAAATGTCTCTTTTGTGTCAAAACCGACACGACGTGTACCTGTCCATATAACTGAACCACTCTTATTCCTCTTGTTGCAATTGTTACAAAAATTGAGAAAATATAAAACTGTTTAAAAATATAGCGATATTGAATTGTATATGAATCTTTGTAAATGTTCTTTTGCTACTTAGTTAATTGCCACAAAATGCTATTTGGGCATTAAATACCCCCGTGAAACTTTCATGCATTAAGATTAAATTAATTAATTTGTAAATAAACCCAATTTCTTTGGGGACGTGTGTGTTCTAATCAGTGGACTGTAATGACTGTTAAACTATTTAATCAAAGAATAAACCCTCATACAACAAATTTTGAATGAGACTGTTCACGGTCCTCAGATGACACTGTCCTAAGGTCGATCTAGTTACTCACCACTTGTAATGAAACCTAGCGTGGTCATGAGCTTCACGCATAACGTGAAGTGGTCTCACCGTCGCGTGTGAGTCCAATATGAAATGGGTTGAACATAGGTCGTCAATGATACTCTATGTATCGTAATGAGATACGGATTTGGTGATTCGTTTATAAATGCCTTAAACTGTGATGTTAATTGTTTTCTAGTGTCTATGTTAAATGAGATGACAGAAACTTGCAATAAATCTCTACTATGGCAATGATTCGAGTGATAAAATAAAAATATAGATTTAGTTATAAGACAGCAAGTTGAGCCCCCTGAAGTGGTTCACAAAGGTGGCAGTTTATTAGCGAATATTAGTCTGCCACTAGAACCTTTAAACGTGTACCTGCTTTCTTTCATGTGCTCCACGGAGTGCCACGATGGACAGTGTCGTTGCTTTCTGATCCCCAGGTCCCTAAGCTTGCCTTGGCTTGGCAAGATAACTTGATTTATCTAGCTAGATATACTGCTGCCAATCATTATAAACCCGTATCCATATATGTAAAAAACATACGCTCTTCATCTGAGAATGGGGCCCTTTTGTATTTTCTTTTTACAATATAGCATCCTTTGGGCAGCTAGTGATGAAGGATCGCAACGACTGTGGTGTCTGTGCTGTCTTACTGGATTCAAGATCCAACTAGAGTTTGAAAATTATAATTATAACTTTAATGTAATTATCAAAACTTTGAATGTCATGCGTTAAATTGCAAGAAATAATACTTATATTTGTGTTGATTATTCTAAAGCAAATAAGTTTAATTAAGGCACTTAAGTAGGGTACAGTATCCAACAATGAAACGCCAAATATTCATAGTCTCATAATTCTCTCATTTTTGTAGAAATGGATTCCGTATTTCATACGAAGAAAGTCTACTTAATTAGTTATAATATGGCGTTTATAGTTATATTGATAAATAGATACATTACCATTAATAAGGTTAAAAATAAAAAATGAGAATCGTTTCATTGTGTACACCCAGGCGTACACAATGAAACATCCTGTGTCCTACAGTGAAACACTGTTATTAATTTTGACTTTTTGCATTTAGTGTGATTATTGAAAAAAGTAAAAAAAAGTCTATTCAGACTTTAAAAGTTTCTTGTAGGTTTGTCTACTATTATTTATTTACTTAAAGATTAATCAGTCTCAAAATTCTTAAATAACTAATATTACGTAGTTTTGTTAACATCGTAGTTAGGCGTTAATCTTTTATCTTCCAATGACACATCACTAATATTTTTATGTTTTTGACGTTTCGGAACAGTGTAGGATAAGGCACATTGTACTGTTTTGCGGCTTTTTCGTAGGCTTATTCCTTGTCTTTTAAGTCTTAAAGCTTTAAGCATATTTTCCGATGAATAGTTACCCTTCTTTCTTAATCTCACCATTGAATCAGTACGCTCACAGAATAGTATTGTGAATATTAATTTTATTTGTGCAAATATATTTTATTTTTCTCATTAAATTTTGATTTGCCGATAGCTATGAAACACAAAATCTAAAGTAAATACTGCAGCAATAAAATCGGCATCCTCTGTAAGGGTAGGCGGTAGCTTGCCAAGCACGAGTTCGGTCTTATATGGACTACTGCTGAAACCTTAGAGTTGGATCAGCCCAATACGCGTTTATCAAACAGAGTGGACTAATTCAAATTCATTTAATCAATGTAGGTATAAGTTTATACACTTATTAACGTCCATACATTTTTACATAAGTATTCTATAATATATAAAGTATCTTATTTTCATAATATAAATTAATAATATTACAATGAAGAGATATACAAATAATCAGTGATCTTTGATGTGCTGGGGACAATTAATTTTGTGCACTCGTCAAGTAAGTCTACCAGAAAATCAATCGATATGGTCCAACATAAATTTATAATCTTGATTTTTATAACAAATACATTTATAAGTATTTAGGAACTTAAAAAGAAGTATAGGTTAGATATCGTTGACAAACGAAATTTAAGAAATCAACCTATTTAAAACATCATCTTAACAAAATTTTCCTTTCTTTTTTAATCTACGACAAACGTGATTATATATTGTAAATATCTCAATCCTGATATAATAGGATATCCATATTCAGTTGTACAAAATATAAGTTTTCTTAATATTATATGCTAGTAACCTAGGGAACGTATATTTTTTCTTCACGGAAATATATACATAATGTTCATAACAACTGAATGAACTGTCTAATAAATTTGTTAATGTCAAAAAGCGAAATTTAGTCATGAAATAATTCTAATGTTAATTGAATACAACCTTTTGATAAAGGTTATTAAGAGGAGACAAATACTGTACATCAGAATAATTTCTTGTGTTCATTTTGTGACATATTTGAAAGGGCAGTATTAATAAAATATAAGAAATACGATTTTCAAAATCAAAATTTTGGTGGAGGTAATATTTTTATTTTGAAATGAAATACTTTAGGAAGTTCGATAAATAAATTATTCAGAATAAAATCATCAATAAGTGATACAACGTAGGAACATAGGATATGTAAGATCAATATACTATCTACTGCCGCGTACCCGTATTGTATCACTAATAATGGCATAAAAATCTCTAGGTATAATTTATTTACCTAAACTGATGTAGTTGTGTACATAATTGTAGATGTAATATATATTAACTTTATTTCGTTGATAATTAAAAAACCTAAATTCATGCTTACAGTACGCGATAACCATAATAAAGCGATTTTTAATATATATTTTGTAGATATTTGGAGGATTTGTGTCAATAGTGAAGTACACAAAAATACCACCTTTAGACATATCTAGAGTAAAATCAACACAACAAAGACATTCCAGAACCTTCATGAGCGAGAGAATAACACTATCGCGGAATACACGCGTGTGAGCAGGAGCACTATTTTTCATGGCCGTGCACGGGCGCGCGCCTAGTATATAAACAGCAGCTCTCTTTCGGCACATCATTCGCTTCTCAGCATTCGCTCTAAGCGCACGCTACAGCAAAACAAGTTTTAGTTTGTTTGTTACAAAGTGTTTGAAAAATGGCTGTGATTGTGCCAGAACAAGACCCATATTTATTTAAATCTGGGAGTGAGACATTCATGGAGCGTATTCAAGAATACGAGGAGAGAAACGACCGGGTGAGTTTAATGGAACTTATTTACTTACTTGTAGTTTTTATACTTGACAAAGACGAGACATTTATGTTTTTTATATACTAGCAGTTCAGATCTTTAAACAAACAGTCAACTATTCCGCGGGTCTCTATTATTTTTATGCGATGAATAGTAGCTTATGTTAGTCGGAAATAACGTACTTTCTTATTAGTGAAATAATTTTAAAGTCTTTTGCGGAGATTACCCCAAACATACAAACTTTTTCTCTTTATAATATTGTTGCAGTATTTTTTGTCTCTGTGATATAAGTATAGATAAGTGTAGTTTCTTCAACGTGAGAATTTGATGTACAGTATTTGAAAGTATCTAACAAGTCAGAAGTTTTTATCTAGTAGATCGGTATCAAAATTCAATATGGCGACTACCAGCCGCTGTTTTGTAAAAAATAAAATAATTAAAGTCGACACACTATATCATCCCACTATCGTTAAAAAGTTATTGAAAAATTATGTATAGATTTCTCTTACCATTTCTTGTTTATAATGTCTCTCATAAATAAAAACTAATTTTACTACCAATCAGGAGATATATTATATGAATGTGTAGATTTAACACGCAATCATTTCGTGATAATAAAAATATATTAGTTTTACCTAAATCTTTTAGTAATAAATAATATAGTTGAAGTTATGTTATAAGCACTAATTTATATGTCTCTGTTTCTGCAGATAAAATCATGGCTGACGAGCAGAAGCGGCGTATTGGCAGACCCTCCACTTCCACTACACGGATCTCCTACAGACTGTCCATTAGGTGAATTCTGTGACATACCGTCACACACTCCCTTCAACCAAACTAGATCTCCATCGGCGAAGTCCCTCTCACTATTCTACGAATGTCCTTTGGGTGATTACTGTGACATACCATCACACACACCTACAAATTCAAATCCATCTCCGTCGCACACTTCAAATAGTTCACAGTCTCTTTCCTACACCAATTCTTACTCTCCACCCTTTCTTATAGAAGAACTGCCCAAATCGCCTCCACCAATTGTGGTATACCCGCTGTACGTTCCTCCCTCAGGTATACCAATTATAATTTACCCACTCCATATGCCTGGTATACGAACAGTACAGTATAGACCCTGGTCTTGTGGCGTGTAATAGTCAAGTCGAAATCGTCACAGATCGAAAACGACGAACCATCCTCTGCCTGGGAGTTCGCTTTCATTTTACTTCAGTTGACCTACTAGTACTATCTTTCTGCAAAGGTTTGTCTACGGACAATACTAATATGTTTGTCAGTAGATAAATCTTAACTCTGCCTGTTCTGGTTTGGACAGCCGGTCCCAAGCCCGGATAAAAGAGGAGGGTTTAGTAGGTCGACATTGATTGCTTTATATTACTCTACCTACTTTTGATCCCAATAAAAGATTACACACCTTAATTTTCAGAAATAAGAGTTTACATTTTAGCAAACTTATTCTTGTGCCAAAAATAACTACATAATTAGTAACCAATTTTGCGAAAAACGTTAGCAATAATACGTCATTTAGCAGTTGCTTCTGAAATGTATACAAAAAATTATCATTTCCGTTGTCTCCCGAAGTATGAAATGGGGCCACCATTTTTAAATTTAATTTTTTTTGTTAAGAAAACTTAAATGTTATTTGAGATCGGGTACATCGCGGTCGTTGCCATCCCTTTTCCCCGTCCGCGTTCGCTAATCGGTGTTTGGCTCCACTAAGATGCGTGCACATTAGGCTTGTCTCGCTATCACACACACACTTGTTATAGGTTAGTGAAGACAATATTAACTCATTACCATTGTTAGATCAGTCATTTTTATTTCATGAATGTATTGAATTTCATTTCAGTCAAACATCCACAAATCAAAATAAACATTTATTTACACAATATAGATAGATTTTGCAAAAAAATCTTATGCTTGTAAATTCTGTAAAGCAGATTTGGTATTGTACAACAGTTGTTGTCCAGTTACTTTACTGTAAGTGCAACAATAAAAATAACATGAAAAGTTAGGAGGCTATGGTTCAAAAGTTTGTAGACGTATTTTTACCAGAATGGGTTATTTACCCTCTGAGCCGGTATTAAGTCCTTATATACAATAATGTTATTAGTTACGTACGTTAACAGGTTGGTAAGTAGAAGCATTGTATAATATTAAAGTCTAATTATGTCAAAGAATAGTAACAAAGATGGTCCATACCACTATAAATTAAATGCTAAAAATAAAAACATTTTGTTCGAAATAGACACGGGCTGCAAAATATCGGCGATTTGTAAAATGTTTTACGTTGATTTCCTATCATCAATTCCAATATTGAAATACTAATCAGACTGCAGTCGTACACCGGCGACGCCATTGTACCTTTCGGGCGCATTCCGGTGCGCGTGCGCTGCCCGGCGGACTGCGCCGACGCGGCCGATATGCTGTTCCCACGACCAGTTTTTTGCCAGATATAGTTATAGCTAGCCACATTTGTTCGACTAGCGGCGCGTGAGGAGTTTGCAATACGCGAACGTTTAGGCCGCGCTTAACGTAGAAACCAACGCCTCCCCCCCGGCTGCGCACCCCCGCCGGTCTCGGCGTGTGCATCAGTCGATAGGACGAGACAACGGGCGCCCGCGCTTCTTCCCCCGAACGTAACCACGTCTCATTTACTGCCATTATGTCTACACAGTGGCGATCCATCGTGACAATAAACTCGTCGTGCCGCGTTCCTAATGATCCCGCGTTTAACAGCCCTAACCTAACCTTACGCCTAATATTGAATTTTAATTATAATATAGACTTCAAATAATAATAATAAACATGTCAAATTAATATTAATAATCGATATATTTGTGCATTCAATACGCAAACCCCGCTATGCCCGCCCTCCGCTGCCAGCGACTACGCGCGCCACACCCCGACACGGACTCACCACATCTTGGATAGTGGTATATTTCTCCGCTCCATTATCCACCAACTACTGAATCGCCCACGTGCCTTCAAGAGGCAGTGATGTGCTAGTGTTAATCAGTGCAGGAATTTATGTCCGAGCCACGTCTCGACATAAAAGCAATAGAAGCAACGTCTCGTTCCCTGCCTAGGCAGAAAACACCACGTGGTACCCCAACGGAAGAATCCTTCATGTGCAGCGCGACTAATAACACGCGCCAAGTGCTACGCCCGAAAAACACCACGCGCGACCCCTTAAATAACATGCGACCAGCCGGGGCAGAAAACGACAAGTGCGTACCGGAATCACTCCGTTTCTTGCCCTGCGGGCCTGACTCGTCGGCCACTCGTCGTTGCCGTCGTGTATACTTAGGGGAATTGAACGGTATTTAGGCGAAATTATACAACTCTGGGATGTACAATATGTGAAAGTATCAAAGACAGGCTCATTTTTAGTGTATGTTTTTGCCCTTGATCTTGACTAGTAAGTTTGATCAACCACAGGTCCCTCGTTATTACAGAGTTGTCTTAAACTATGACTTGTTTTTATTTTCTACGTGTATGTAGAAATGGTCCAACAAGGTGTACCTGGGTTCGTCGCACGACACTGTTGTCCAGGATCTCAAATGTGTATATCAGAAAATATTAACCGAAAATATATAGTAAGTATTTTCGGTTAATATTTTCAGCACTGCTGTTTCCAGAAAACTTGTCTAATATCAGTATTAGATGCCGTCTAGACGTTCAGATGTCTGGATGGCATCCTCACGTCACTGGTTTGTTTAGCGAATCTCAGCACGTCCTGTATGCATAACACCAAAATCAGTATTTTATAAATTAGAAATTTATATGTCAATATCAGTATATTCCTCTTATTTTTCATAACTGAATAAATTACAAGTTTTCAAGTACCTTAAACTATGGGAATGTCATACAATTAAATCATTACATAGCCAAGTTGGTAAAAGTATACAATATAAATTATTCATTTAAGTAAACAATGTCAACTTAGCTAAGAATATTTCCAATGTCTATACTTAGTACGCATGTCAAATTAATAAATGAATGTCAAAATGATACAATTTAAAATCATATTACATGTAGTATCCAAATTATTATTCCATATAAATTAATTACCTCATTATTCATTTATACCTACATGTCCAACTACTGAAGAAAAATACAAATGTCAATACTTCGAATGTATGTCAATTAATTATTATTGTCACTTTAAATCGTTACTCAAAATTAAGTTTAAAATACAATGTCACATTGTCATAACTCGTATGTCTTTAATTATGACAATTGTAATGTTCTGAGATAGGTTAAAGATACCTTCACGATCTTATAAAAGTCGTCAAAATTGTAACACGCCAACCTGATTAGCATTTTCTTTAATATTTTATTGAAGGCACTAGGGCTCGGTGCATCCTTCACGTCCCGCGCAAGCGCGTTATACAGGTTCGGGCCCACAACCGCGAGCAGCCTGCGCGCTTTGGTGCGACGGCACCGCGGCGCGCTCAGCGGTTCACGGTTGCGAGTGCGACTGTGGCTGTCACCCAGCGTAGGGAACTCATGGATGTTACATTTGACCTGGTTACGTATGTCCAGTATATATGCACATAGCAGAGTCACAATGCCTAACTCTCGGAAAACTCCTGAGGTGGAAAGTCATGGGGCTTATCATCAACAATCCGTACAGCACGCTTTTGCAGTTTGATCACGCGGTCGCGATCCGAAGCTGCGCCCCACAGGTCAATCCCATAGGTTAAGATCGAATGGAAATATCCATAATATGCCTTTTTGGTTTATGGTTCGTCAAGAATGATGATAATGTGTCATAGAATGATCCGCGGAAACCATTCCGATAGAGTTCATTCACAATAAAATATAATATAATGTCTTTATTGCTTAAAATGTGGTATACAATAGGATCTTATATAAAACATTTTAGACTCACACACTTTGCCAGTATCTGGCATGCAATCATTTATAATAATTTAATAATAGAAAAATGTCAGATTCAAAAATTAAAAATAATTAATAACCTAATACAATAAAAACATGTGAAACTATTAAATTAATATAAAATTAAAAATAAAATAATATGAACAATGTAACTTTCAATACCTAATTAAACTCATTAAGTCTTAATAAATAATTAATTATCCAATAAATTAAAATAAAATATGTCATTAGAGAATTAAATAATATGTCATTGTACTTAACAGCAGTTGGTGGTCCACCAATTTGGTGGGCCTGTCGCCCGGCCTCGAGGTGGCCAGTCACGCGCGTCACCACGTCATGCACAGCATCACCCATAGACCGCCCTCGCTGATATGCGAACTGTTGTGTATTTAACAGGCTATTTTCGGTTAAAAAACCCATAATCCTATCACTCAGCAGCCCTTCTAAAACTTTCGATGCTAATGGGATCATAGATACCGGTCGCTACGATTTAAGAGCATGCATTTCACCTTTCCCCTTATATATAGGCTGAGTTTTACTTATTTTTAAAGAATCAGGATACGTCCCAAAATTGACACATTCATTAAATAACATTTAAAATAGTGAGATTACCACTGGAGACAAATAGTCAAGAACGTATGTTGACATAATAATATTATCAATATATTATTATGTGAACATACGTATAAATAAGTGTGGTTGATTAGTCATAGGTATGTACATAACGATGTATTAAAATATCCTTTTGTGTTTACAGAAAAGCCTACTAAAAACTACTTCTGAATAACACATTCAGGTACATCGTTTGTGAATAATAGGTACTGGATTGTATGATGACGAAGGATATGCAGCGAGCGATGAGAGAGAGGTCATTGCTTTGATTAGTTGTTGATTTAAATATGGATTGGTAGTTATTTTAGAAAAGATATGGTATTGAATGAGTAATGTAAAACTATGTAATATTAATACAAAATAGTGAGGAAATGAAATGGATTTATGGATGCAATGGCTTACGAAAGTTGGAACTGTAGCTTAGATTTTTTTAATTTTTTTATTTATTTACTTCACCATACATTTGTAGCATTACAGTATACTTAACACTAATGCACTACAAACGTGACAACAATTTTACAAATAAAAATAGTAATAAACTATGGCACATTTCCATGCAAAATTTAAATAATTAGGAACGATCATTCATTCATCAACTCACAAAACCTCAGACACATACGTCGCACGTCTGTCCATCCACTAGCAAATACGTCATACTCAGGTGCTGATGTCTGAAGAGCGTTCAGCATGTCCATAGCGCGAAGTAAAGGAGAATGCGCGCGAGCTACGGTTCGCGCGGCCGGAATCGCGAGGAGCCGGTTCTGACGCGCTCTTAGGATTATTCTTGGCTTAGGGGGGACAAATAAACTTACTACCTGTGAGACCAGAGCCGTACAGTCGGCATCCCCGCGCAACGTGAGACACACCATTATAAGCAAATTAAAGTTACGCCTTACTTCCAGAGAATTGAATCCTAGCGTACCCAGCAGGTATTTAGTGGGGTATAAAAAGGGATAGTATCCATACATTTTTTTATATAGAAATCGCAGAAACGCTTTCTGGACTTTCTCCAGAAGCAAGGCATAACTACTCTCATATGGATGCCAAATGACAGAGGCTGACTCCAGTTTACTCCGCACTAGTGCACAATAAATGAGTTTGATGGCACGGGGGTCTTTAAAATCGCGCGAGTTTCTAATTACGAACCCCAGCCTCCTTGAGCAGTCGGATGCAAGACTCTTCATATGCTCATGGAAGTTTAGCGCGGGATCAAAAATAACGCCCAGGTCCTTAATTGTGGTGACACGATTAATTATGTTAGCGCCCAGCGTATACTGAGCTACAAAAGGACCTTTAGACCGACTAAATGACATGACATGGCACTTCGATGGATTAAAGTGTAGCTTATTATTTACACTCCATTTATACACAGCATCGATGTCCGACTGTAATGACTTACAGTCGGAAATCTCAGACACCTTATGGATGAGCTTAAGGTCGTCAGCATACAACAAGCTACGAGAAGATTGGAGAGCCTGTTCCATGTCATTCACCATTATACTAAATAATAACGGACCCAAAACTGAACCCTGGCTGACCCCGGAACGTGTATGATACGTACCAGATTCATAGCAACCGTGGCGGACGTAATGTTGCCTGTCACGCAAGTAACTAGCGAAAAGATTCAACAATGATGGAGAAAACCCTATAGAACATAGCTTACTCAGCAGCACATCATTATCAACCCGGTCAAAAGCTTTTTTAAAATCAAAGTAGACCACGTCTACCTGAGATGAAGCACTGAGAGAATATGGAATGTTTTGGTCAGCACAAAATAAAAAAAACTATTACAAGTTAATATTATTACAGATTTATACAATCGATGTACCTCTTTGCCGTCGAAACTCTGCGAATCAATAAAATAAATCATAAGTTTTTGATCCGCGGCCATACACAAAATGATACAGCTCATTCTATTATTGAAAAAGCTATTAAACGAGCTAGAAAATCTGAGTCTTATCTACGTGCCTGATCAGTACGTCCAAATCATAAGATCTGCCAAGAAAAATCGCAACCCATTTATCATCGAAGAGCAAAATTATGATGATTTTTACGACATCAAAAAGTTATCTGACGAAATTGGGCTGAAAATTGTAAAGGATGTACAGGGTAATACCGTAAAACTACATGATATTCACATTGTTGAATTTACAAAAGGTAACGACAGACAAAGATACAAAAATAAATACGGGGACGATTGGCTGGATGTTTAAAATAGGAAGAAAAATAAAAGACTAAGTGCAAATCAAAATGCTAATGAAATGGCATTTCTCGAAATGAGTTTGAGCTCTGCTTATAATTCAAAAAGAGACATTGGAGAAGGCAAGAAAAAGGATTTGAAAATTCTACTGGACAAAAATATAATTCCTCGATACTGCTCTCATTTTTATAATGGTATTTTGTAATAACTATTTACACGACACGTGTTTTTTTAATATTTTGTCTAAGTTAAGCTATATTAGTACGGTTCAATTAAGGCTGATTAGTATAATATGTGATGATAATTAATGTGCAATAGGTATTTCATATTCCTAGATTAACAATAATGATGACCGATTTTTCTAGATAATCGGAGTCAGACAAATTCGATGCCTAACCTGTTTGTTTTACTACTGTAACGATCACTATGTACCATAAGCTGGTCACCGTACAATTTATTTATATATCATATGGTTGTAGTTAATGGACTTGGAAATGAATACGCATATCACACATAGAGCAGTGTATGGTTAAAATATAGTTTGCTTATCATGATTTCTTTTAACAAATGCTCTCAAATACTTAACCAAAACTTGGTTTTGTAATAAACTTTAACAATTTATTTGACGATAAGAGAAAAATTAACTTCAAAAGCCCGTAATAAATTTACGCTATAGATTGGTTGGACGACAGGCAAAATATCGTAAATATCTTAAATGTTTGGCGTCAAGTATGGGACTCAAGAAAAAAATACTTACAAGTGATAGTGATGTACAATTCCAAAGAAATATCGAAATAAATAATTGAATAAAAGCACACCTAAATATCAAACGAGTCTAGAATTTAATTTTAATATACTTGTTTGGTGACTCAAATGGATTTGCTTCATAGGAATTAAATATCTCTATACTCAGTCTGATGAAACATTACATCGAGTTTATAGTACCTATAATGTCTTTATATTGTTTACTTATAACTCCCTACATTATTAATTTTAGTCTAAAGAAATTACACATCGAATCCATTTGCTTACGTATTTTTGTTTGCGTTGTTTAAATTTAATCGACTCGGTAAATAAATTAAACGTCGTATGCACACATCCCTACATCCCTAGCTGTGGTAACATTTAACTATTTTCGGTTTATCAGGAACATTTTGTAAAATTTATGGATATGCGAACGTTGTAAGAGCAGTCACTTAGACCTCATAAAATTAGAAATGCTAAATTTTTTGTTTGTTTGAAATATTGAACTGTGGGAATTTTGAAGATAAGAATTCAAAAGCAAGGTGGCCAGGGGAGTAGAAACGGGACAGTCAGCCCTTGGGTCGCGTCGCGTGAACAACATCGTAACCATTTCCGTAACTAAGAAACCCCAGGCTTTTCCAAATTTCCTCGAAAAATTCATTACAACTCGCATGTAGTTTGTTAAATTAATAGTGCTTCATTATTTTGTGCTATCTTTCAGCTTTGTGTCGTTTCTTTCGTTCTCTATATCTATTTCTTAATCTACGTAGTTTCAGTGATTTGGTTTGTTTTACATTTGTCTTTGTTTCTAAGTTTCGAAAGCGTAAGTTACATTCTCATTACTTTTATGGTAGTTAAGAGTATTTATTAGGGCTCTTAGAGTTTTCAACATAACATTTGAGGAAAATATTACCAAATTAAATATCATCAGTACTCACCCTCACTGAATAAAAAACTATAAAACTAACCTGGGATACAGTTTCGGATGTGACATCGAATACACTCTAAGAGAATGAGTCCGGCACGAATCCCGACTTGGTCTTCGATGGCCTAGGCGCTCTAACTAAGTCTACGCCTAGGTTTGCCGCCGAATTCTGGTACGATTTTGGCCCATGTTCCGTTTAATACCATTTGTGCTTTTAAAGCTTTAATGACATTTTCCTACGGACATGAATCTCGAGTTTGGATCGAAACCTGGCCCGAGTCGTTATCGTCCCTCACACTAGGCACACAACTTACACACGCGAAGTAAACAAAATTTTAAAAATAGTCGCTTCTTTGACTCGTGAGTCGATAGGTAGGACCATAATAATGCCTGACGAGATGATCGGAATATGTGTGACGGTTTGAGCGAAGTAAACAATAGTTCACTGGTTCGTTTGATGTCGAAGGCTTTGCTGGTTGGCTGAGATATGAGGTGTGATGGGGAGTCTCAGTTCCTTATCGATTAGGTAGGTTTTCCGAGACCTAAAGGCCTCTTTTCTATATTATTTATGTGAGGATAACGTTAGGGTTTCGAAATCATAGGGTTAGAGTGGCCACAGAAGAAAGAAGAATCTGTTGCCGTTTAGAGTGCTGTCAAAGCTGAGTCGCATGTTTACTTTATACTTTGTTTGATTTCTTGTACGGATTTTATAAATTGTTTGACTATTTTGATTTGCGTGGATTACATTTAAATCATCTTTATTACGCGGATTTATGTTTCATTCGTTTTATTTTTAAGGATTTTAATACTTTTATTTAGGTGAACTAAATTTTATTCATTTGCGATATTCTTCCGAATATTCGTGCGGTGGAATTACAGAGAATTGCTATAAAACTTAAAAATTACTGGGGACGTTTTACAAAATGTGTGCACGACGTAATGGGTCTAAAAATTTAAATCAATAACTAGACGATCACTCACTTACGGCCAAATCACAATATGTGAAATGATATTTTTATGTTATGTCTATACTTTATAGGTAGATACTCGTATGTGTGTATTTATACAGACAGATAGATATTAGGGTGACTGAGAAGTCACACTACCTAGTAGTAAGCATACTATTATTGTCTGATTTTGTAATTTTTTATGTAGGTACTTACCTGTATACCTAATATGGTTGTGACTAAACTTGTGATCTTTTTTAGGTATCTTTAAAAAAACTATTTATTTTGATATTAAGCATTAGAAAGAAAGTATAAGATAAGTATCTATACCTCTAAAGCGACTAAAAGTTGATTAAGTTTTTGATAATAATATGAATAGCGACTTTTGAGTTTGAAAAATACTTAGTAGTGGTCATAAGTAAAGATATACTTACCTAGACATACTTACATACAATATGTTTATTTATCGTTTTCTTCAAAAATAGGAAATAAAATATAGTTCCTACTGATTGTTTCCATCCAAGTTGTTGGATGGAAACCAATTGTGCCTAAGCCTTGACGCTGAATTCTGGTGACAAAATGACGAAATTACACCCCTCTATATAGAGGGTTTATGTGTTAAGTCAAAAATCTATAACGTTTAAGGTAAATATAAAAACACTTATTGAAACTACAATAACATAGTTTAATATTCAAATCCAAATATTTGTTGAAAGAACTTTTCCTTAACTTACACTTGCACCTAAAACTTTGATTGCTTCTCCTGTAAAATCACTAAACATGCAGTTTCTCCAAATGAGCGATGTATTGTTCGAGTGTATTCTACATAAATGTAATTAACTATTATTTTATAAAGAACTGAACTAGGTTACAGACCCCGATATTCTAGCAAAAAGTCCTTTAAGATGGCTTAAAGGACTAGTCATTATTACTTCAGGATTACTCTCCTCAAATCCTTGAAAGCTTTCCATCGCATTTTTACTCCCTGTCTGAAATAGGTACGGCACTTGGCGCTCGTATGCTGTATATTTACTCTTCATAGTCACAGTCATTGTAGGCTAATATGTAGACACAAAAGAACTGATAAATTACAAACGTGTGCTAGTGGCAATATTCAAGAAGCGAATGGTGTCCCAATCCTATCCATACGTCGTCTCGCGCGTGCGCGGAGCGCACTTGCGGGAAGACCGCGGTAGGGGGGTCGCCCTTCTGCGGTGGCGTTTGTTCTCGGTCCGTTAAGACGGGCGTTGGGGTAGGCTATTCTCGCCTGTTTGCCTGGATCTTCGGTTGGCTATTGGCGTAGAATTAATGATTAAACGAACTTACCTGTTCGTGAAGTTCAATCATAATTATACGATGGCTTCGTCCGAAGAGATTAGCATAATACATGTAGTACCACGTACGGATCGCCACTGTCACACTATTTTGAGGGTAGAATCCCGTTTCCTTTTTCTATTTATTTTAAATTTCGAGGGTAGGTAGGAACTTACTCGCCGACCCGACACCTCGAGCAGCCATTTTGTGTCATTTAGTTTAGAGCTTCAACGCCAAATATTTCACAACCACAGGGGGTTAACTGTCCAACGTGGGAGGGAGGGATGCTAATCTCTTCGGACGAAGCCATCGTATAATTATGATTGAACTTCACGAACAGGTAAGTTCGTTTAATCATTAATTATACTCAGCTTCGTCCTCGAGATTAGCATAATACATGTAGACTTTTAGAGCTATAGTGGGTGAAAAAATATTTGGCCAGTAGGGAACGAAAGATTGGAAATAAAACAGTAAACTGAATTATTTACCAATTTATATATTTATTGATTTAATATAGCTTCAGCAAAAGACATATTACTGTCATTAACTGGTCTTTTATAGAAATTAATAAATGTATTTGAACTACCGCTCCAACCAGCGGTCCTCTTGATTGTTTCAAGACTCACTCCCAGGCGATGTGCAGCAGAAGTGGCTGCATGCCTTGTGCTATGCGCACCAAATATGGATACGTCGATGCCACTATCCTTAAGGGTACTTCTTACCCACCGACTGAGAGTCTGAGTGGAAACGGCAACATGTGGTTGGCGTACACTTATAAATAATGATTTCACACCGCCACGCAGTGCGGATGTTTTGTTTAAATAAGATAAAAGGGTTCTTCCGGGGCAAATTTCTGGTTTTTCGTTGAAAAAAGGCAAATTTAATAGCGGTTGATAAGAGCCGATTCTCGAAGTTTTAATATGATCGACAATCTTTATGGTTATCCTTTCTTGAGACACTGCTATATTGTCTATACAAATCTTTACCATAGTTTGCATTCTATGCGTTATTAACGCCAACAAAGTTATAAGCTTTTTAGAAATTATATCTAAATTTAAATTATCATTGGGATAATGTTTCCCTAAATAATTTAGCACAATCGCAGTGTCCCAAGTGGTATCGTACCTCGGTAATGGAGGACGGCTTCGAAATACGCCTCGGAAGAATCGTTTGATTCTGTCGTCTTGACCCAGATGGTCTCCTATTATTAAAGCTAACGCAGATCTACAAGTATTTAGTGAACTATACTGGCATCCCTCTTTATACAAATCATTTAAAAAACTAAGCACATTTGTAACTGACGCCTCATATAAATCAATTTCACTAATCATACAATGATTAAACCATTTCTTTAAATATACATTGTATTGTTTTAAAGAATTGTGTGATAGGGATGCAATCATAACATCTAATGCGGCGACGGGGACATTCCGCTTTGCGTACGCCGTCCTGATAAGACTCCTACTGCCAGGGTAAGAGTATTGTGGAAGTCGCGTAGACTGGAAGGATGAGAAAAAATAAGATTTGTATTGGCTTTAAGTACTAACACATCTGTTATTAAAAGGCGTCTAAAAACAGGATACCAAGGTTGTGTAGGCCATAGTGGCACTACGACGATGCCAACAGCTTGGTCTGCTATAATTTTGCGTAAAGTTTTCAGTACCATTGAGAATGGAGGGAACGCATAAAAAAAGTGAATAGCCCAATTGATAGTAAACGCGTTTATAGCAAATGCATCGGGGTCACGATGCCAGGAAACAAAAGTTTCGCATTTGCGGTTTATTCGGCTGGCAAATAGGTCTACCTCAGGCTGGCCAAACTTAGTGACTATAGACTGAAAAGCTTCTTTTGTCAGCTCCCACTCTATGTCAGGGTGAATACGGCGAGACTCCGAGTCCGCTTCCTTATTTTCTGAAGAACGTATGTAGGAAGCGAATACAAATAACCTTCGGTGTTCACACCATTGCCACAAATCTTTTGTCACTTGTGTCAAATGAGGGAACTGAATGCCCCCCATCCTGTTAATATAGGAAATAGCGGTTGTATTATCAACACGCAATAATAATTGGCAGTCGAAAGAGTCTCTTGCAAATATTTTAAGACCAAATAATGCGGCCAGAATTTCCAAATAATTAATATGCTGGCAGCGTTCTTGGTCACTCCAGAGACCACTAGCCCTGTCGTCACCACATGCTACGCCCCACCCCGTTGTTGAGGCATCCGAGAATATTTCCAGGTCATACCTATCGTCCCTTATTTTCTTCACAGACCCCTGAATAGCTTGTTGCCACCATTGTAAGTCTGGCAGAATGGTGGTTGGAATTGACATGTACCGGTCATAGTCTTCGTGGTCCTTAAGACTTAGGTATTTTAATCGTTCGAAATACTTGGTATAAAGCCAGCCGTATTCTATTGCTGGACAAGCTGACGTCAAAAGACCTACGAACCGCGCGAAATCCCTTATTTTACACCTATTTGTGTTAAACATAATGGCAATTTCTGCTTTAATGCGATCTACTTTATCCATCGGTAGGCTGACCTGGAAGTATCTCGAATCTAAGACATAGCCTAGGAATACACAGGATCTCCTTGGATTTGGGCAACTTTTTTCCTCATTTATCAGGAAACCTAATGAACTAAGCAAAGACCTTGTCTGTGTAACATTATTTACACATTCATCATAGGATTGTGCTATTAGCAGCCAATCGTCTAAATATACAGTAGAAGTATAACCAGCGGAACGTAGAAGCCGAGAGACCGGTCTCATTACTTTAGTGAAGACATAAGGTGCGGTGCTGAGACCAAATGGTAAAACATTAAACTCGTATAAGTCTGGACCACATTGGAACCGTAAATACTTTTTGTAGTCTTTATGAATTTTAATTGAAAAATAGGCATCCTTTAGATCCAACTTTGCCATGTAACAGTTTACAGTGACCAACTTGAGCGCAGTGCGCAAATCTTCAATTTTGAAATGACAGGTATTTAAAAATTTATTTAATGGCTTCAGATTAAGAATAAATCTTTTCTTGCCATTTGGTTTCGGCACCAGAAATATACCAGAGATAAACTGATTTTCGCATGGGCTACATTTCGATATAGCACCTAACGACAGTAATTCCTCTATGGACTCGCGGAAGTCCGCATAGTCTGGGTCGCTCGGTTTTCGTGGTGGGGGGACATTAGTTTGGTACACGTTCCGACTGAAGGGTATTTTATACCCTCTGATGTAGGATAGTATTAAGGGGTCGTCAGTGACGAGTGCCCACTGCTGGTAAAAGTCGGCAAGCCGACCAGATTGTCTTACCGGCTCTAACGGCGGCTGGCGCGTGGACGCTGCGAGCCTCGCGATGAGCTGGCGCGCTGAGTCCTCGTCGTTGCAGGCGGAGTCGTTTGCGTCGTGCCTCTGCTCCTCGGAGCTGCTGCCTGCTTGCGGCTCTGATTGGAGCTCTTCCAGTTTTTTGAAGTACTGGGAGTAGGTTTTGGGTTAGTCTTCGGTCTAGCGAAGGAACTAGATTGCTTCAAGTCAGCTCCCGACTTGTTGATCGTCTTGGCGGTCTTCAATGTTTCTTGGAAGTTTTGCCCAAATAGTAAATTATCAATTTGGGTGGTCTTCATTTGTTCTTTGAAGTCAGCTTTTAGTGAAGAAAGAACATAACGACGTCTCGTCTCGGAGTCCTTATGCTGCCTATCACACAGCAACCGACCCGTATTTATCAGCAGACGCAATAATTCAGGTTGTTTTTCATCATATGAAAGCAATAGTGTAATTGCAGCACCCAGAGAAGATATTGCAGATGCAAGAATCTTTTGTTGCCCTTCTATGGCTTTGTCCCTGTTAGCTATAGGAGAAGATAACGCGGCCTTCATTTCGGGATTAAGCGTCGGAGCATTTACCAATTTACAATTGGTTGGAATACGATGGGCGTCCATCAATTCTTTACGAGCTTCAGTAGTCAAGCCTGACGTCGCATAATGCTCAAAGCGTATAGCTACCTCCTTGTGTATGTCTGGCCCAAAGGTGTCAGTGTTTGATGGGTCTAGGCCAAGAATTTCCATCAAGTCATCATCTAATGCGTTTTCAGCATCAGGTTGGGTAAGCTCCATAGGAGCCTCGTTTGCAACTGTATTGACAGGCGGCCCGACAGTGTTGGACCTAATAGATAACATCGGCGCAGCGTGCGTTGTCGCGGGCGCGGTGGGCGCTGTCGCAGCCACGGCGAGCGAAGAAACAACAGTCGCTGCCCCATCGGCAGGCGGAGGCGGCAGGCTGCGCAGGTTGTACGTTGATGGAGGCCCATAAAGAACCTGCACCAGATCATCGCTGCGATCAGGGTCACACCCTGATACAGTCGGTGCGGTCGGGACTTCATGTTGTCGGTCTAAAAAATAAAATTGACCATTGTGGTGGGTAGATCAATACCCGTACCGGGCGCAAACTATTTGGATATCGAAATAGCCTCAAGGAACTATCCACTTGATCCAGTTAATAATTGTTGATTCGAAGTAGTCTCTAGAACTACCCACTAACTCAACATATTTTGCATGACGTTTCCGTAATAACGCCGTTGATAAACGGATACTTAACAACGAGATAGCCTTTAAAACTATCCACATGTCGATTAGAATACAATTTAACACAAGTTAGAAACAACCTCTAGAACTGTTTACGTAACCCTGTTAAATGTTCAAGTATGTATATGTCTACAACTTGACTTGTATGCGGTTATAGAAGCAGTCTCTGGAACTGCCCACGAAACCGATAAAAATAATCACAATAAGTACTATAAATAAACCATTGTACTGACCTCCTGATTTTGACCGACGCGCATGACGGTGCGGCGAAGGTTCCGATGAGGATGACGACGAACTACGCAAAACACGCACTCTCTTCCTACGCGGATTATTCATTTTTCGTTCCAATTCTTCCAATTTTTGTTTTAAATATTTAAAATCTTCATTAATTTTCCTTTTAGGCATTTTGTCGAATTTTTTTTTTTTTTTTTGTTAAATAAAGAACACGTGCGAAGTGGCGAACACTAAAACGCGAATGACACAAAATGGCTGCTCGAGGTGTCGGGTCGGCGAGTAAGTTCCTACCTACCCTCGAAATTTAAAATAAATAGAAAAAGGAAACGGGATTCTACCCTCAAAATAGTGTGACAGTGGCGATCCGTACGTGGTACTACATGTATTATGCTAATCTCGAGGACGAAGCTGAGTATAATTGCGGGTGTGTTGTTGTCGCAGCTCTGGAGCGGCGACCTTATGACGGTCGGCGCGGTGCTATTCTGCCGAGTGGGACCCCGTTCGGGGTGGCCCGGCGAGCGACCTGCGAGCAGGCGGCATCCTCCTTTAGGGAGTGCGCGTACCGAACCGGTGGGTCGGCGCCGCTGCCGTGGGCTCTCCTGAGCCTAGCAGTAGCGGCGGTGATGCGCTTTGGTTTGCGGTGGTGTCTCCACCGCGGTTGGTTGCGTAGGTAGGCTGCTGCCGCAGCGCTTGTCTACTTCGCTGGCCGGGGGTCCCGGAGACAGCTGGCGTCGTGTTTGGTGTCGTGGCTTCGGTTTCAAAGAGCTCTCTGGGGAGAGCTCTGGAGTGGCGTTCTGGAGGGCGCGCGTGAAGGGGCGCAAAGCCGCTAATGTGTTCGTGCGCTGAGTCGTTGGCACTCTCGAACGTCCGTCGAGCCAGTCGCCGGATGAAAGCGTCCAGTTCCTCGTGCCGCAGTCCTTTGGTTATGGTTGTATTTCTCACGTATCTGCCCGCGTTGACGATGGTCTGCAGGCTGAGGTGTTCCTGCGCGCTGAGGCGCTGCCGCAGCTGCTCCGTGGTTAAAGCGTACCACGCTGGCGCCGATGTACGTTTTGTAGATCCCCAGCTTGGTCCGCAGTGGTAGCGAGCTAACGAGGACTGGACGCTGTTTGGATCGTATCACCTTGGTTGCGGTAATGGTTTGTTGGACGTGATCGCGCATTCTGAGTCCCTGGTCGATCGTTAGACCGAGGTACTTCACATTTCGTGCCCACGGAATGGTTTGCCCTTGTAGGGTCAGTGGCGGCGGAATCTTCGAGCGGTAGTGCCCGAGTCCTGTTATCATCGCCTGTGTTTTGCTGACGTTGATCGCCATTCTCCACTTGTTGAGCCAGGTGGGGATGGTGTCTAGTCACCTGCATTTTTCCAGCGGCGTGTTCTGGTTTTATTGATAAACTCTGGTATGATGTGTCATCCGCGAATAATGCTAACAGCACGCCGATACCAACTGGGATGTCATTTGTGAAAAGGGCGTATAGTTGGTGGTTAAACAAACTTACCTGTAAGTAACGTTTGACCATAATTATACGAGACGTTGCATCCGAAGAGATTTATTCTTTACTTCACTTGGTAGTCCACTTCTCAATGTACTAGGCATCGCACAATATTCAGAGAACTAGAAAAAAAAGGTTTAGTTCCTTCCGCCTCCGCACTGGCCGGTGGCGGCGCCCCTATCTTGCGTCATTCTTTTTAGAGATGCTACCTATTTCATGTTACAATCGGGTAGCTTGCTTTTTGTTATGAGCATGCTGGGATTGGGCGGGTAATAAATCTCTTCGGATGCAACGTCTC
This sequence comes from Blastobasis lacticolella, assembly GCA_905147135.1. Taxonomy (NCBI): domain Eukaryota; kingdom Metazoa; phylum Arthropoda; class Insecta; order Lepidoptera; family Blastobasidae; genus Blastobasis; species Blastobasis lacticolella. Next base: position 18,397,471 of record LR990045.1, read on the forward strand.
GTATAATTATGGTCAAACGTCACTTACAGGTAAGTTTGTTTAACCACCATGTTTAACAACCATACTACGACGTTGCATCCTCGAGATTTATTCTTTACTTCACTTGGTAGATGTTTAGCGCCGACGTGAAATAGGTAGGAGAGGAAAACGAAAGAAAATTTGTGCAAATAAATGGATATAAACTTATATTCTGTAACAATTATATTATATATATTATATTATACAGGAAAGTATTAACTATTTAATCAGAATCGCATACAGTTGTTGCGAAGGTATTACTATCCTCCATGGCCAAAGGTCTATTATAAAACTTTGCAAACACGAGGGAGTTTCCGGTCCACCCCGCAGCTTTCTTTATAATATCAACTGATATACCCCTCCGACTAGCCGCTGAGGTAGAAGCATGGCGCGTGCTATGCGCGGAGAAAACAGTGGTATCGACTCCGCTTTCCGTCATTACATTTTTAATCCAACGGCTGATAGTTGAAGCGCTCGCGTTATGGATGGGTCTTTTAGCGGTAAGTACTAACCTGTCGGCTTGTGGAAGGTCCCGGAAACCTTTGGTGGCCTCAATGTAGGACAGTAATGTCCTCGCAGGACGTATTTGTTGCTTATCAGGAAAAAACGGTATAATTAATGTCGGCATTGCGCGCCCTGGCACTGATGTTTTAATTATGTCGTTAATAATTATCTCGATCCCATCGGTACTGACTCTGATATTAGCCAAGCGAATCAAAGACAGCGTCTGCACACGTTGTGCTGTCGACAATGCGAGAAGAGCCGTCAGTTTTTTAGACAGTTTGTCTGTACTCAAGGTTTCGTTTGGGTACCATGTAGACAGTAGGTCCAACACTAAATTCGGGTCCCAGGTTGATTTGTATTTCGGAAAATTGGGTCTAATCTTAAATACACCTTTGAAAAACCTACATATTTCATCGTTATTACCTACTTGTTTGCCTAAGATCAGGGTCAACGCCGATCGGAGAGTATTTAAAAAAGAATAGCTGGCACCGGCTGCAAATTGTGATGTTAAAAAGTCTAATATTATGGGGATATCTATAACATAATAGTTAAGATTTCTATCGGTGCAAAATTGCCACCATTTTTTAATAGCAGTATCATATTATATTCATTATCATATCATATCAATTTACAGACAACGATGCAATCATAATATCAATTGTATCAAGGATTGTCTTGCATATGCTCCCCTGATAATAGAGATGACACCAGGGTAAGTCGTCTCCAAAGCGGGTGGCGGGTTCTGGGAGGAGACAATAGCAAACCTGGCTTAGGTTTAAAGTATATAGGCTCTAATTTTGACAAAATTAAGAAAAAGAGGATACCAAGGCTGACTAGGCCAGTATGGAACGACGATTATGCCTGTGGCATTATCATTGACAATTTTCCGTAAGCATTTCAAAATCAGCGAAAAAGGAGGGAAGGCATAGAAGAAATGTTCTCTCCAGTCTATAGTAAATGCATCTACATTATAGGCCTCGGGATCTCGTTTCCATGAGATGTATTTTAAACATTTGGCGTTATTTTTAGACGCAAAGAGGTCTATTTCGGGACAGCCATAAATGTCAACTATTTTTTGAAATGATAGCATATCTAGACTCCATTCTGTGTCTATGTTACTGCGCCTTGACTCCTCATCGGCTTCGCGGTTGTCCTTGGACTTAATGTACGAAGCGAATATATAAAGCTGCCTACTTTCGCACCATTGCCATATAGCTCGGGATATGTCACTGAGATGAGGAAAGGCCTAAGGACTGAACCCCTCCGTAACGATTTATGTAGGCGATTGCCGTAGTGTTATCGATATGAAGAAGTAGCTCCCGATCCTTCATGTCGACCGCGAAGCACTTCAAGCCATTTAAAGCCGCTTTTAACTCTAACCAGTTAATGTGATACTTAATTTCCATTTCATACCAAAAACCGCCTGTCCTTTCCCCATTACAATATGCCCCCCATCCTGTCAGCGAAGCATCCAAAAAGATTTCTAAAGCGTATCGCCCATGACGGATGGGATTCATAGAATGTGGTATATTATTTATCCACCACAAAAAATCCTCTTTAAGATGAGGTGGTATTGTCATATTGAGGTCATAGTCCTCATTACACTCTTTTAATGCTAAGAACTTCTCACGTTCGAAGCGTTTCGTATATAGCCATCCATACGACACTGCAGGACAGGCAGAGCATAAGAGTCCTAAAAATTTAGCAAAGTCCCTTATAGGTAATACGTATTGTTTAGAAATCTTTTCAATGTAATCTGCTAATTTTAATCGTTTTTGATTTGGTAATTTTAAACACATATTAAGCGAGTCTAACTCAAATCCTAAGAATGTCCGTTCCTGTTTTGGTACTAAGTTACTCTTAGTATTATTAATGACGAAACCCAGCTTTAAAAGTAGATTTCGAGTATTTTTGACACATTTTTGACAATCCAAAAATGTAGCTCCTAAGCAGATAATATCGTCTAAATAGATTGCCAAAATGAAACCTTTATTTCTCAAATAGGCTACTACAGGCTTCATAATTTTCGTGAAAATCAAGGGTGCTAAAGATAGCCCAAAAGGTAAACATTGAAATTCATAAATTTCGCCTAGACATTCAAATCTTAGGAACTTTCTGCTGTTTGCTTCTATCGGTACCAAAAAATAAGCGTCCTTTAAGTCAATAGTCGACATGAAACAGTCTTTGCTCATTAATTTGGTGACGGTACGTATATCCTCCATTTTAAAATGCGGTGCGGATATGAATTTATTAAGATTTTTCAAATTAAGAATAAATCTAAATGTACCGTCACTTTTAGCAGTTAGGAAAATTTTTGATAAAAATTGTCCAGGTTTATAACTACACTTTGTAATTGCACCAAGAACCTGTAATTTTGACATTTCGTGTAACATTTGTTTAATTTCAGCAAAGCTTAAGTTATTATTCTCGGGTATATAATGTGGTACCACGGTATTTTCGAACGGAATTCGAATACCTTCAATGTATTGCAGTACGATAGGATCATCGGTCAGTTTGTACCACTCCTGTAAAAAGTGGCGAAGGCGACCTGAGTGGGGTATTACCTGATCTACGACTTGCGCGTCTTGATGGCTGGTCCGCCGGTCTTCGCTAAGGTTTCCGGGCGGTCCGCTGGGGGGGGCGGCACGTCTGGTCCCTGGGCCGGTGTAACGGTTCCTCGGCCCACTCTGTCTGTATGCTAGCTGTCCGCGACCCCTGGGTGGGCCCCTCCAGTTTCCCTGTGGATACTTGCGGGTTGATGTGGTACCGTCGGTACGCTTTATTTGAAGCCCCGATTTTTCGGCTGTTTTTGATGCTTTTATCTTCTCATTTAGATGTTCGCCGAAGAGAAATGTATCTCTTTTAACGTCCGTGATTATTCCGGTAATATTTTTATCTAAGGTCGTGATGTTAGTCTAAGAAAATTTGACTAATCTCAGAGACTCTCTTCAGGAGTACCAGTTTATCGGTCTCCCCTTTTATAATGTCTGAGGTTAGGTGTGTCAGTCCTGCGATTCCTAATCCGAGATGGTCTTGGGCTTTTTGTAAAAGTTTATCTCTATTTTTAACTGGATCACCCAATACTGGTGTGATTTCGGGATTTAATAAAGGGGCTTCAGCTAGCCGAAAGTTGTCTGGGATGAGTGTCCTGTCAGCTATATCCTGTTTTTGTTCTTTGGTAAGGCCATCCGTTAAGATACGCCCCCAACGTTTAGCGATTTCATCGGTAATAGCAGGACCAAAGACTTCATCTTTTCCTTTTGGATCCCCGAGTGCCTCTAAGATATCACTGATCAGATGTACTGTCGCATTAGCTAAGTCAGAGCTGGTGCTCGGGACTGTTTCCATTGGGATATACCCTGTTACTGTTGGCTCCGTAGCAATTGGATCAGAAGATATTTTAGGGACCACCGTTTCGATGTCCATTTCAACATTGGTTGGCTCGGGCAAAGACACTGAATTGTTTTTATTGGTATTTTGTGTAGGAGCAGGAAGCACTAGGGATCTGACACTCGGAGGTGGTAAGGTACCGTCAGAATCGGAGTGAAGTTCCCAGGTTTGAATAGTTGCGGGTGAGTTGCAACTCAACCGCCTCGTCGCGTGGCTGTGATCCACGTTACGGAAGTCTGTTAGGACAAAATAGGAAACACTACATTATCTTCCGTACTACTTTCGTAGCAGTAAATTTTCAATGACGTCTACGTTATTTTAGCATTATTAAGTCATTGGGCGTAATCACGTTACGACACGAGACTAATGAACACTATCAGCCGTGATCACGTCTCGGAGAATAGCGCGTAGTGTACCGCTTAGCGGAATAACTAGACAGGTTATCAGCCGTGATCGCATCACGGAGTATAACCAACATAAATACCCGTAAAGGGTAGGTATTTGTAACCATCCGCTGTGATCACGCCACAGGGAATAGCATTTTTGCCCAATTATGTACATCAAACTACCTATTATTCACGATTTTGACGAATAAGTAGGTATACAACTAGTTAAGTTTCGCCCCCATTGTTATACGCTACTGAAGGTAGCTTGTAAAAGTATTATCGACCTTGTTAGTTTATACAACATAATTCTATTATGTTGTGTGAGTAACCGGAGTGTATCATCTAGAACAAGCGTTGCATACAAATTCACGACTTACCCTCATCCGAGGTAGTATCCGAAGAATAATTTCGTAATTGATCTTCTAATCGCCTAATTTTCTTACGAATATGTTTACTTTCACGATGTTTACGTTTTCCCATGTTCACTTTGTATAACACTCAAAAAAAAAAAAAGTTTAACTGTTTGAGAATTCACTGAAAAACAATTTATTTATTTTAATAGGTGTTGCGATGCCCGCACAAGAAAAACGAATGACGCAAGATAGGGGCGCCGCCACCGGCCAGTGCAAAGGCGGAAGGAACTAAACCTTTTTTTTTCTAGATCTCTGAATATTATGCGATGCCTAGTACATTGAGAAGTGGACTACCAAGTGAAGTAAAGAATAAATCTCGATGATGCAACGTCGTAGTATAATGCCGGTAACAGGCAGCTACATTGGGGGACGCCGGCTTTTTGGCGTTCCGTGGATAGCTTGTCCTCGATGGCTACCTGGAATTTCCTATTTTAAAAGACACTGGCCACTACGTGGAAGTCCTCCGGCGTGGTGCAGTGCTTTCCGACAGTTTACAGAGTAGGCCTTCGTGCCATACCCTATCGAAGGCCTTTTCCATGTCTAGCATTACTACTACCGAGTACTCTTTCTTGTTTCGGCATGTCGCCAACCAGTGGAGCACTCGCGAGAGTTGAAGTGTGGTTAAGTGGCCCTGCCTGAACCCAAATTGTTCTGGTCTGGGCTCTATGTGTGCCGTCAGCAGGCGGAGCAGCAGCTTTTTGAATATTTTGGATAAGGTGGGCAAGAGTGTTATCGGTCGGTTGCCTTCCGGTCGCAAGGCATTTTCCCCTGTTTTGGCAGCATGATGACTCGTCCTAGCTTCCATGCCTCGGGGAAGTAAGTGCCCTGTGCGCAGTATACCGTTGCAGATGCGTGTAAACGCCTCAACAGTACGTGGCGGTAGGTGTCGCAGAGCCGCGCTCGTGATCTGGTCTGCGCCTGGGGCCTTGCGGGGGTTTGCTCGACGGAGAGCTCGCTGCACAGTGCCCGGGGTGAAGAACTGCTGCTGCTCGTCTGGCGGGGTTGGTGCTTGCAGAAATTCGCTTACGTGTCGTTCGACTTTTTCGCTGTGGCTTCTGTCGGTGGTTTCGTTTGGCGAAAACTGTCTCTCCAGATGGTCGGCGAAGATCTCGGCCCGGTCTTCAGCCTTGTATCTGGGTTGGTTGTTCGGATCCAGCAGGGGTCTGACGGGCTGGGGCAGTGTTGATAGTTGTCGGCATAGGCGGTGTACTGATGGTACGTGTTCACTCACTTCTATTATGTGTTCCTCCCACTTGTCGGCTGTATAGTCTGTAAGCGCTTTCTTCACCTTCTCCACCATTCTGTTTAGTTTGGTTTTGACGGTTGGGCATCGGCTGCGTTTCCACAGCTTTCGCAGCTCGCGTTTTTCTGTAATGAGTGCCTGTATTTGCGCTGGCAGTGGATCGCGCCTCGCCCTACGCGGGGCGGCGTGGGTTGAGATGCTGAGTGCGGTCTGCACGGCGGCTGTGAGTTCCACCGTGGCTTGATCGACATCATTCGGGGTAGAGATGAGAATGGTTCTTGTGTGACTTTCTAGGTACGTGGTGAAGGTTTCCCAGTTGATTCTGTTTCTTTGCGGCAGCGGGGGAGCCTTTACGGGCGATCCGGCCAGTTCACAGAGCACGGGGCGGTGATCCGACGGCAGGTCGTACACGACCTCTTGGGTAATTCTCATTGCGCCTAGCCCTTTGTGAACTAGTATATCCAGGACATTGTCCGACCTCCCCTGTGAGTCTAAGCGGGTTGGCTCGTCTGGGCTAGATATATCATAATCGTAGTTCACGGCGTCCTGCGCCAGGGCGCGGCCAGTAGAGCAGATGTTTGTGCAATGCCAGGCCGTGTGGTGTGCGTTGAGGTCCCCCGCCAGTATGGTCGGCAGGGGGGACTGAAACAAGAGGTCGCGTACCTCCCGGACGTTAAGTGGAGTATGTGGAGGCCTGTAGACAGCGTATAGTCGGATGTCGGTGTCTCCCACATGCACGTCTACTCCTAGCGCGTATAGGGAGTGTAGATCTTGTGTCGGGGCCGGCTGGTGCACCACCCGGCGGTGGATGAGGACGAGCAGGCCTCTGTAGGCCCTCCCATCCGGGGACGTTTCATCCCGTCTGTATGCCAGGTAGCCCGGCATCTTGTAGGTGTCGGAGGTGCGCAGGTGTGTTTCGCTCACAAGCGCGACGTCTAAGTCTTGCTCTCTGAGAAAGTTTTGAAGTAGTTGTCGTTTACCCGTGAGCGACTGCGCGTTCCAGTGCACTATTCTCAGTGGTTTAGCCATTGAGGCGCCGGGTGCGCGGTCTGCGCGCGTTTGGCTAGGAATGAGGCTAGCAGTGACAATATGGTGCGTAGCTCTGCGTTAATCTCTGCGCCGGCGGGTGAGCGATTATAAGGGCCGCGGGGGCCGCTGGAGCGGCTGGTGCGGCGTTGTTTTGATGGCGAGAGAGTGGCGGCGGGGGCCGCGGGGGTCGCGGGGGGGGCGAGCGTGGCCGCTTTGCTTGTTCCCTGCGCGCCCTCTAGCGGCACTGGTGTTGTTGAATAAGTTTGTGCGGCTTGTGAGGCGGTGGCCTCGCGTGGTGTCGCTGTTACAGTGGCAGCGAGCGCGTTGTCTAGCATTTGTTTACGCTTGTTTTTCTTTTTCTTGTTTTTGTTTGCGTTGTTTTTCTTTGATGACGGGTTAATTGCCGGCGCCATCAGTGACGATGGTGCTGATTCCGTCACTTGTGTAGGGTGAATTGTGTGGGTTGACGGTCCTGTGCGGGCAACGGTGCCTGCTTTTTTGTTGCGCAGCTCTCGGCGGCGCACGGGGCAGGTCGAGTGGTTGGCTGAGTGCGGGCCGCCACAGTTTACGCACGTGGCGGGCTCGGTTCTCGGTCTCGGGCAGTTTGCCGCTGTGTGCGGCTCTCCGCAACGTACACAAGCCTGGCGGCGGTGGCAACAGTGGGATGAGTGCCTGTAGGCCTGGCATCGGTGGCACTGTGCGGGGCCCTTCTTGCTTCGCCAGGTATCAATTTTGATTCCCGGCATATTTAACAGCGTTGTCACGTTGTAGATGCCGGGGATTAGATTGGGGGTCTTTCTGAGCGCCACGTGGAATATGCATCCTGGGCGCCCTTGTCTACCTTTTATGTTGCGGACGTACTCCGCTTCGAATCCTAGTTTGCTCAGTGCAGCTGCTATTTTTCCAGGTTCGGTGTCGGCGGGCAGTCCTCGCAGCGCCACTTTATAGCTTTGCTCGTCTGGTGGCGTGTAGGAAAACCAACTTATGTCCTCTAAGTTGTTGAGGTATGATTGTATCGCTCTGTATTCTTCTGGCGATTCCGGCGAAAATCGTACCCCGTTTCCGTAGGGGCGCGCGTTTGGGGGATGACCTAGGTCGGCCGCTAACGCTGCGAAGTGGGACTCCCAGTCAGGGAGTCTTTCCACCACTAGTGGTGGAAATTTTTGCCTTTTGGGCGAGGTTGTGGGAGCCGCACCGGCGTCTCCGATGGTTGGCTGGGTTTGTGTGACCTGCATTGGTGATGCTGGTCTTCTTTGTGCTTGGCCGGCTGTCGCGGCGGCGTAGCTGGTCGTTTGGGGTTGCTGGGTAGCTTGTGGCACCGTGTTGCCGGTGGGTTTCGCCGTTAGCGTTCCTGGTGGCTCTGTTACCCCGAACGCGTTGCGCCACTTTCTCAGTGAGGGGGAAAGAGGCGGTGTGGGTGTGTGGGCTTCCTGAGCAATCGCGGTGTCTGTCGCGAGGGGCTCACTCGGGGCATCGTGGCGCTGTAGGCGCGGGTCGCGGGTCGCTTAAGAGGCGAGAGATGCGGGCTGCGGCAGTTTGTTGGCCGTGTTGCCCTGGGGCGAGGGCGCCCGGCTCTCTGAGCGGGTGCGGCGGGCGTCGCTTACCTTTTGCTCGCGTGACCTTTTTTGTAGGGTTGCTGGTGGGGTTATCATCGTTGGGCTTCGCTCCTTCCGTTTTTGGGAGGACGGCAGTGTTTCTGATGCGCCGGTTAGTGCGTCTAGCGCTGCTTTATCGGCGGGGCAGAGAGTCGCGGCGTCTCCCAACTCGTATTCACGTACCCGTAGGTACGTGGCCATCCAGCGGGTGAGCTCTTGGCTGAGGAGCCCTGCTTGGGTGAACCGCGTCACCATTGTGAGATCCGACTCGTAGCGGATTCTCGGCGATGGTGCCGTGGCTGCTTTTTGCAGTCTAACTGTTTGAGGGCTTGGGGTGGGCGCCGATGGTGTACCCAATGTTGTGGCGGGGTGTGTTGGTTCCATGTCGGCCCACTCTGGGTCTGCGCTGGGCTCGGGCGGGGTAGGTGAAGCCGGGTCCGGGGCACTGGGGGTGCCACGTGGCTCTTTGCGCGTGACGGGAGTGTCGCACATGTTGGCACTGTACACTATACTGTCACTGGTGTTTCTTTCACTTTATCGAATTTCGTGTATCACTGGTATAATTTGATCACTGTAGTCTTGGATTAATCGTGGAACGCATGTTCACAGTCTTCTTCATTTTGCCTTTCTCTTTGCATTTATATCCCTGTCCCGCTAAACACCCACGCTCGGCGATCCCCACCAGGCAGCCGCGACCGGTCTAAGGACCTGCGGACCGCGGTCGGCTTGCTTCATTGGCGTCTTGCTTTCCGCCGCATATCGTAATAGTTACATCCATGAGAACCTTGGCGCGAGAGACATCGTTAATTTATCAACGTCTGGTATCTTACTTAAGGAGACTCTTGAGCGCTGGTTTGAATAGATAGGAAATAGGGACCTAAACCTGCCTGATTTAGGAAGAAGCGATGGACTGGTAATGCCGAATCGGATGCAAAAGCCAAAAAGCCTACGACGATGCGAGTGTTCTTCATCATAAGAGAAAGCGCCGTCCAATTGTTGGGATTGAAAAGAAAGCAATGTAATGGCGTTATATTTGGTGTCGGTGAACAATAAAACAATACTAAAGGAATGATAACTTGCACGTCTTTACATAACGACTTTACTTTCAATTCAAATGTTATCATAACCAACTCTCTTATTAAAAACTTACCAAACACATCATTTACAAAACCATCATGGCCTTATATCGAAAATATAAATTTAGCGGACCCTGACTTTCATATTAGCTGCCCCGTAGACCTACTATGCAGCTCCATAGTGTAGTTTTGATGTAATCCGATCCACCGAGGAATTTTAAAAAGATTAATATGCTGTAGCTCTGTTCTTATTTTACTCCATTCCATACTGATTGCTATGGGAATTTCATCATCTCATTTTAAGTCATTTAACCATAATTGTTAAAATAATAATTTTAGCTTAGTTGTTATAGGTGATAACAACCCTAAGGGATCGAATATTTTGATAATTTCTCCTTACAATATCCTCTTCGTGATCTTGCTTGTTTGTTGATCTGATATGCTACATTTTAATGTGAAAACATCTTCTGCTGGTAACCACCGTAGGCCCAACGTTTTTGAGATGTTATCCGTTTTAAAATAAAAATTGCTGCTGTCGTAGTTTTGCTCGTGTTTGATATTTTCTATTACTGCTGGTTCATTAGAGGCCCATTTTCTTAATGTAAACCCACCAGACTTTAGTAAATGATTTATGCTATTAATCGTCGGCTTTCTTCGATGTGTGAGCGCCATGGAATAAATCGTCCATATAAAATGATTCCTCTAAAACTTTGGATGCTTTGGGGTAATGGCGCTCGTCGGATGCTAATTTTCGCAAGGCCCTCATGGCGAGAAAGGTGGTGGCGGCCTTGGTGCCATATGTTACCGTGGTAAGCTGATAGATTTTGATTGGTTTGTCTTGTGAATCACGCCATAGAATTTTTTGGTACAACTAATCTTCTTCATTTATTAAAATTTGTCTAAACATCTTTTCTATGTCAGCTGTAAATGCATATTGATAAAAGCGCCATTTTAGTAAAAGGGTTTGTAAATCTTGTTGTAAGTTGGGGCCAGTGTACATACAGTCATTTAAGCTGAGCCCGGTAGAAGTTCTGGCGGATCCGTTAAAAACAACCCGAAGTTTGTTGTTAGTGCCTCTGTACGTTGTATGGCGTGATGCGGTAGATAATACTCGAAGCCCATGCCAGATATGCTTACTTTCATGTGATTGAAAGCTTTGTATTCATTGCTAAAATGCTTATAATCTTCTGATAGCTGTGGATTTTTTATTAGTTTCCTTTCTAAGTTACGAAACTGAGCCAATGCCATTGGTTTGGACTGGCCCATCTTGCTATTGATGTCTGGCTTCAGAGGCAGTCGGACTTCGTATCGACCGTCCTCTCGACGTGTTGTGGTGTCATTAAAATGCTGGACACACTGCTGATCTTGAACTGATAAATCGGAATGATCTTTAATGTCCTTTCAGATGCATCAATAAAAGCGTACGGTTACGTAGTATATGCACGTGTACAGAACGAAGATAAATCGAGTATAGTATTAATAGTAGCCAAGACAAAGCAAGCACCCCGCAAAAAGCCCCTATCATTACCTAAACTCGAACTGAGTGGTGCCCACATTTTATCAAAGTTAATAAATAAAATAATTCCATGCCTTTAAGATCAACAAATTAAATTATATTGCTGGTGCGACTCCAAAGTCGTATTAGGTTGGTTACAAGGTGATCCGTCTCGGTGGAAACCCTTTGTAGCTAATAGAGTTCAGTACATAAGCGAAATAATATCACTGAACAGCTCAGTGTAGTACCTATTTTGCCTCAAAACCTGGTAAAACGGAATTTTAAATTTTCCGCTATAAACCAAGTATTGTAAATGACTAAAAAACTAATGAGTTACTGCAACCAATAGCAAACGCGCTGGAGTGACACTGCGCTTCGTACTGTCTCAGTCGGAAGTTATAGCTCGCTTACGCCTGACGTGTGATTTTTCGATGCGCTCTTATTTCATTGTTCTTCAAGCTCTTGTTTTAGTTCAGTGAAGAGATTTAGTGGTGGTTTATATGATGTATGATACTACGCCAGGTACGTACTTACTGTTAAATAATTCTTTTTTGTCAAATATCTTGTAAATTTTTGTTTTTCCAGCCGACAACATTGGTCTAAGTAACTGTTGTAAAAATAGTTATCCATTTATTTCAAAAAGGGTTTTGATATATTTCTGTACATTTCTGCGCATCGAAAACTTTTGTATAATGTAAGGTCCTTAATTGACAGGCAACTTATAAAAAAAGTAGCCGCACAAAACCGCCCCTTTTTTTGTATATTTTTATTTTTCTGAAACGACTTATTTATTTGGTACAGACATATTTTTAATGTTATTCGTTTTTATTGTTATCAGGGCCTTCTGTCGTCAAGATTATGACTCGAAATGAGTTGTATGAGATCGCTCAACGTTCAAATGAACCAACATTTGACAGAAAGCTAACATTTATGGAGAAAAAATTGTTGAAAGGTTATTCTCAAAATGATCCAAGAAAAGTTGAATTAAAACACAAACTCTCAATTATTAAACATGATTTCAAACGAAAATGACTGTCTGCTCGTAGAATCAAAAAGAGATTCGAAGAAAATAATACCACGTGGCTCAGGGGCACTATATGTTTACCGAGCGCAGGTAAGAAAAGCATAATAGATGCGATCCCTTTGCTATTGTTTGCATTATCACAGTGCCGGAAGAGTTCAAAGGCAACAAATTGACTGTGTTGCATATAATAAAAAATATTATTTGTTTGTTGTAGGAGTCAGCCCCGGACGTCCTCAGAAGTCATTTATAGACTCAAGTGAAAGAAGTAAAAGAAGAAAGACTGAAGACCTCAGGTCCAAAGACCTAGCAGAATTGACATACGCAACACAAATGAAATTGCGACAAGCAGGCAAAGTCGAAGCTTCCAAAGTTGTCATAGATTTTACGAAAAGTCCTCGAAGGGCATAGAAATATGTTAAGGCTTTTAAGAAAAGTAATGAAAAGCAAGATCAGCCACATCAATTATCTCCCTTAAAAGCATTGTCAATGTTCACAGACGCCGAATTGACTAAAGCTCAATATGAAAGAGTACGTGAAACAAATCCAAGTTTTTTTCCATGCTATTCTGTTCTCCAAAAAGCGAAACAAGACTGTTATCCAGAAATTCATCTTGTGACCGAGACTTGTGCTGAAGTACAAGTTCAGAAGTTGATGGATCACACAGCATCACGACTAATGCAACTTTTGAGAGAAGCTGCAGAATGTTTGAACAAAGAGGAAAACCGTTCGCTAATACTAATAAGCAAGTGGGGTTGTGATGGGTCACAACAAGATCAATTTAATATGAAATTTGAGTGTGAAGATGATTTTGATGCCAATAAATTTCAAAACTCTGTAGTTCCACTCCAATTAATTTATGGATCAGAAAAAAAAATACTGTGGCAAAATCCAACGCCATCGTCACCTCGCTATTGTCGGCCTATTAGAATACGTTTCGTTAAGGAGACAACTGACATCACAAATGAAGAAATTAATTACATACAGTCACAGATATTAGCACTTTCTAGCACAAAAATAAATGGCATTTCTATTGAGCATAGAATGTTATTTACAATGGTGGATGAGAAGGTATGCAATGCAGCAACGCATACCAAATACACAATGAGGTGCTACATATGCGAAGCTACTGCTTCGGAATTTAACGATTTATCAAAGGAGAGGCCATGCAAAAAAGAAAATTTCAGCTTTGTACTGTCGTTGTTGCATGCTAGAATTCGATTTTTCGAAACAATTCTGCACGTAGCGTATAGATTGCCCGTTAAAAAATGGAACGTTTGCCTTTCTGCCGAGGAGAAACAAGTGGTGGAAGATAGAAAAAAAGATATACAAGATAAATTTAAAGAAAAACTCGGGACTTTTAGTGGACATGCCTTAAGCAAATTTTGGCAATACTAATAATGGAAACACGAGTAGAAGATTTTTCGAGGAGTATGAAATTTCATCAGAAATAACAGGGGTTGACAAAGATTTAATTTATTGACTTAAAGTCATTCTAGATTCACTGTGTTCCGGAATGCAAATAAATGTTGAAAAATTCGATAAATATTGCCAAGAAACAGCTGAAATCTATGTCTCACTATATAGATTTTACCTCATGTCCCCAACCTTACACAAAGTACTTTGTCATGGAGCGGCTGTCATTAAAGAAGCAATACTTCCAATTGGCCAGCTATCAGAAGAAGCAGCAGAAGCTCGCAATAAGAACATAAGATCATTTAGACAGAACTTCACAAGAAAGTTTTCGCGTGTGGCCTGCAATATGGATGTCCTAAATCGACTTTTATTGACCTCTGATCCGCTAATTTCTGGAATGAGAGGTACATCAAATAAAAAAAAAGAAGCAAATATCGGCAGATGTTTTAAATTTACTATGCAAAAGTGACATTACTAATATTAATATTATGGACGATTGTAGTCATGACGAATAAACAGTTTTTTTATCAAAATAAGTTATTGTTTTATTATACTTAAATGTTGAATCACATAAAAAGTACATATTTAATGACCAGAAACAAAAAAATATTTTTGGCCATGTTTTGAGACTGAATACCACACTGTGAGCTGGGATTACGTAAGCACGAGCGATAACCCTGCCGACGCCGCGAGTCGAGGCTTAACTGTCTCACAGATGAAAAACAATGAGTTATGGTGGAATGGGCCCTCTTGACTTAGCACGTTCCAAGGGCAACATCAAGACGAGATCATCAAGTACACAACGGATCAAGAATTGAAGCTTAAACAAGTTTATCTCGTCCAAAAATCGGAGCAAAATCAAAGCATTATAAACGACCTCTTAGAAAGACTTAGCTTGTTAAATAGAATAATACATATTATAGCATGACTACGGCGCGTACTGACATCGCCGCGCGAGCGCCAATCAAGGCCAGGCCATCTTACATTACGGGAATTGCGCGTCGCTAAATTCACTGTCATCAAAAGCATACAGCACGAATATTTTGCATCAGAAATCAATAACTTAAAACAAAATAAATTACCTAGTAGTAATTTAATCAATTTAAACCCGTACTTAGATCAAGACAGAGTCTTAAGAGTTGCCGGTAGGTTATCGAATGCGAAGATCAATCATAACATGAAGCATCCAGCAATTATCCCACATCAAAGCCGATTTACCGACTTACTGATTGGAGAAGCACATCATCATACCTTTCACGGCGGCCCAACACTAACACTTTCAAACTTGAGACCTCAGTATTGGATCATTGGAGGGAATAGAGCAGTCAAGGGGAATTTTAGGAAGTGTGTAGTTAGTCGAAAACGAAAGCCGGAGATGCTACATCAAAGAATGGGAGATCTTCCGGAGGCTAGAATCAATCCAGAACGCCCATTCTATCACACCGGTGTCGACTATACTGGATACGTGGATATCAAACCAAGCAAAGGACGTAGCATTCGCACAATGAAGGACTACATAGCAGTATTCATTTGTATCGTCACTAAGGCGGTATACCTTGAGTTGGTGTCCGACATGACCAGCACAGCATTTTTAGCAGCTTTACGAAGGATGGTGGCCCGCAGAGGAGCTCCTCATCATATTTATTCCGATCTAGGAACAAATTTCATTAGAGCAAACCGAACATTACATGAAAAGCATAGCAATTTATTAATCATTTACAGTTACAGTTTTCAAGCTAAAATTACGGAGATTGAAATAATATGGCATTTCAATGCCCCTTCGTGGCCGAGTGCTGGAGGCTTATGGAAAAGGGCTGTGCGCAGCTTAAAATATCACCTTAAGCGCGTCATAGGTGAACAAAAATTGACTTTTGAGGAATACACTACCCTTCTGTGTCAGATTGAGGCATTTCTCAATTCACGACCCTTGTGCCCGCTCACTGAAGACCCTGAAGATCTAAATGCTCTTACCCCGGCACACTTTCTAACAAGTCAATCAGACCTAGCAATCATTGAAACCGAGCAAGATGCAAGGCACGTGTATCTAATATCAAAAATATATCAAGACTTATGGAAGCGTTGGAAAACTGAATATTTATCACAGCTATCAACAACAAATAAATGAGAGGGTGAAAGGCAAAACCGAAGAATCAGAATCCCAGCAGAATTCAAATTCTTCTGCATTTCTTGTCAAAAATATAAAACCTATAAAATGTTTTAAGTGCGGCAAAAATGGACATTACCAGAATGACTGCAAACAAAATAAGAATAACAGTGAAGAAAATGGTAAACATAATATATGTTTCTACTGTGGAAAGTTTGGACATTTCAAGGCGCAGTGTCGATTTAGAAAGAACAAATACAACAACAAAAATGAGAATAAAATGAAGAGTAACGCTTTCTTAGTGTCGGATACATCATATGAACTACATCAATCTGAATGGCTGGTGGACTCCGGAGCCAGTGAACATATGTGTCAAGATCGCTCTTTGTTTACAACATTTTCAAATGTATCACAGAAGTCTGTTGTGCTTGGTAATGGCTCAGAAATCAGTGTCCTAGGATGTGGACAGGTGGATGTACAAGTATCCAATGGGTGCCAATGGATTGATACTGTCTTGGAAAATGTGTTGTACATTCCAGATTTAAAAACTAACCTCTTCTCGGTAAACCGTGCTGCCGACAAAGGTAATGTCGTAATGACAGATGACAGTTGTTCCAAATTTTATAAATGTCATGAAGTTTGTGCCATCACAAAACGAAGCGGTAATTCATATTACTTGGATATGCGTTGTAAAAGACAATGCGACATTGCAAGCACTGCAAAACTAGTCCAGAATGATGTAAATGAGTGGCATAAAAGACTAGCTCACCAGAATTTTCCACATGTGAAAAATGTGCTGAAGAAAAATAACATTGTTGTAAAACAAAGTTCTGTCTCCCAGTGGCCAGAAGGCTGCTTACAAGGAAAAATACATCGATTACCTTTCAGCAGAAGTGATCATGTGAGTACCAAAACTTGTGAGTTGATCTATGCAGATACCTGTGGTCCAATGGATGAGTTGTCTGTTGGTGGTTCAAGATATTATGTCATAATTAAGGATGATTTTTCTAACTTCAGGTGTGTCTACTTTGTCAAAACAAAGTCAGAGATTAAGCATTGCATTGAAAACTTCATAAATAAGGCTGAGAATGTCACTGGGAACAGAGTTAAATTTTTTCGAAGCGATAATGGTCCTGAATTTGTAAATTATGAACTGAAAGAAATATTTTCAAAATGTGGAATAACACACCAGACAACTGTGCCTTATACTCTGGAACAGAACGGGAAATCTGAAAGAGAAAATAGAACATTAGTGGAATCCGCAAGAACAATGTTACATGAAATGAACTTACCTAAGAAATTGTGGGCTGAAGCAATTAACACTGCAGTTTTTGTCTTAAATAGAACTGGAAAAAGTCCTGAAAATTAAAGATCCCCATATGAAATTTGGACAAACAACAAGTTCGATATTCACCAGCTGAAAACCTTTGGTACGCCTGTGTATGCTCACATCCCAAAGGAAAGAAGGAGGAAATGGGACAGGAAAGGTGAAAAAGGATTAATGGTTGGGTACGGTGAAGACGTCAAAGGATACAGAATATATTTTCCGTACAAGAATACAGTGGAGACAAAGAGGGATGTGGTTTTCTTAAAACAAGAGGAACTTCCTGTGAAGGAATGCATGGAAGAAGATTCTACAGTGAAAGTAGATTTGGAAAACCAATACATGCAAGATACTCTTTCGACAAGTGTCAGTGAAGAACTGTCTCCAAGCTTACAAGAAACTACTCTCACCAGTACTGATGAAGAGTATGTACTAGAGAATGACAGTGACAGTGAGTACCTACCATGCAGTGATGAAGAATGTGAGATAACAGAGACCAGCTTACCCAGAAGGGGCCAGCGTGTGAGAAAGCAACGATATTGTTACAGGTGCAACAATGTTTACTCACAAAGCAGTGAGTGTGAACTGGTCGGTGAGCATGAACCGGTCACCTACAGGGAGGCCATGCAGACAGCTGATGCTGGTAAGTGGTCTGAAGCGATAAGTAGGGAATTACAGACTCTAAAAGATAACAACACTTGGGACTTTGGTGACGCACCTGCAAATACAAAATTAGTAAGCATTAAATGGGTTTTTAAGTTGAAAAATGTCAATAATATCAAACAGTATAAAGCTAGATTGGTTGCTAGGGGGTTTGAACAGCAGGATACACTAACCTTACATGACATTTATGCTCCAGTGGCAAAACTGTCTACTTTTAGACTTTATGTGGCCGTAGCTACTAAACTAAATTTACCTATATATCAAATGGATGTAACAGGGGCATTCTTGTATGGGGAAATAAATGAAAATGTGTATGTCAGTTTACCAGAAGGTGCCTACACAGGTGACAATAACATTGTTAAGCTAAATAAGTCATTGTATGGGCTGAAAAACTCTCCTAAATGTTGGAATATGAAATTTAACTCAGTTATCATTAAAGAAGGGTTTGTAAGGCAAAGTCTGATTCCTGTTTATATATGAAGTGTAATGATACTGATAAAACCTTTGTGTTAATATATGTGGATGATCTTTTAATCTTTGGTACTAATGAAAATGAAATTGCAAAACTGAAATCTATATTAAATACTAAATTTAAGATGAAGGATTTAGGTTTAATATCTGAATTTCTTGGCATAAATATCAAACAAAACTTGGAAAGTGGTACCACTGTATTGACACAAAGGAGTTAATTAGAAGCTATTCTTAAGAAATTTGATATGCAGTGCTGTAAGCCAATGGCAACTCCTATGGATCAAAATTTTAATACAAAGCTATTTGATAGTGATAAGAAATGTGATAAAAACATTGATAGAATTTGTAGGCAAATGATTGGCTGCTTAATGTATGCAGTTTCAGGAACGAGGCCTGACTTATGTTATGCTGTCTCACTGTTAAGTAGATACCAGAAATGGCTGCTGAGTAATGTTGAACGCTGTAAAACGTATTATTATAAATAAAGATAAACTAACAATTACTTCCAGTATTTTATTACATAAAGTCACAGGTTATGGGCTATGCGCTGATAATGTATTATTAGTCGCTCTTAAGAGGGTTTTACGATATGTTAGAAATACCTTAGATTATAAGTTGATTTATAAATGTAACAACACACTGTTGCAAGGATTTTGTGATGCTGATTGGGCTGGTGATCAAAGGGAGAGAAAGTCTACAACAGGTTATTTGTTTAAATTTGCAAATTGTCTCATTGTATGGAGCTCAAAGAAACAAACATCAGTAAGTCTGTCTTCAACAGATTCTGAATATGTTGCCATGGCCAGTAGTGAAGCATGTTGGCTTATAAATTTATTGCATGATTTTGGTTTTCAAAATGTATGTCCAATAAATATATTCTGCGATAATCAGTCAGCTATTTAAAATGCAAATACAGAATGTGTCAAACGTTTAAAACATATAGACATTAGATATCACTTTGTCAAAGATTTAATTCAAGCTAATAAAGTTTGTATTAAGTATATAAGTACGGGTGAACAGCCAGCGGATATGCTAACCAAGGCGTTGAGCAAAGAGTTAATTTTAAAATTCTTAAATTATTGTGGAATAAGCGATGTAATAAGTAACACTTAGTAGTAAGAAATTTTTTTGTACTGACTTGTTGTAGCATGTATTTTATTTTTCTTTCTTTTGAAATGTATAACATTGAGAGGGGGTGTTGGAAAGCCAATGCTCATACATTTAAATATAAGTCGGTTATGTTGGCCAACATGCACAACTGCTGTAAGGTTGGTAGTGTTCGTCCATGTGTTGCTATGTTCGGGTGTAAGCCTTCTCTTTCATAATGGCTGCTGAGTAATGTTGAACGCTGTAAAACGTATTATTATAAATAAAGATAAAGTAACAATTACTTCCAGTATTTTATTACATAAAGTCACAGATTGTTTTCTCATTATATGATAGCTTTGACGTAATAGGTAAACGAGATCATCAACAAAAGTTGAAAAATAATACAAAATTTTTCTTAGAGAAATTGTTGGATTATTAAAAATGTAATAATAGTAAAATAACATGAATTGCACGATTGTTAAATTGTTAATTAATAAGGATAATATAATTAGCTTTATTTAATTTATTTCCGTCATGTAAATATTTCTTTTAACATAATAAAATCATATAATGAAATAATGTTAACGGAAATGTGTCTGTAAATAAAATAATGACAATAATGCAAAAAAACAATGACAATGAAATAAAAAAAAAACGAATAATCATAATTTAGATAATGAAAATGACGTTGGTTTCATATATCGTATTTGGTTGAATCGCAATTCAAAGAAACTTTCTAAATTGTATGTGGCCCTGAAAAAGACCTTTTTATGCCGCCTTACCATTAAGTGAAATACCTTATTCGGTGGTTCCTGGTCCGCGGCTTGTCTTGTCTTGTCTTGTACAAGCCGTTGGGGTTGGCAACCTCGCCTGCGCTTCTTTGCCGCCCTCGGCGCGGTACTAGACCGCCGAGTGGGACCCCGTTCGGGGAGGCCCGGCGAGCTACCAGCGAGCAGGCGGCATCCTGCAGCTAGGGTGCTGTCTTCTTGCGTGTGATCCGTTACCGTGTGCTCTCCTGAGCACTGGCGGTGACGGAAGTGTCGTTTTTGGGGTTGTGCTGCCCTGGGCTTGCCCGGTTGGGCAGGTCCAGTGGCAGCGGCTGTCACTCTGTCCTATCTGGAGGGGCTGTTTTATCTCACCCGGGTGGGGAGGTTCGGGAGTTGTGGCGTCTGATTGATTGCCATTGGCCGGTCCTAGTAGCTCTCGTGGGAGAGCTCTAGACCGGCTGTCTGGTGGGCGTGCGTAGAGTGGCGCGATGCCACGGATGTGAGGGAACATCGAGCTATAGGCGTTGTTCGACGAAGTCGTCCAGCTCCTCCTGCTGGAGGTCACTCTTAATGGTGGCATTCCTCACGAAGCGTAGTGCGCCGACGATGGTTTTGTGCTACTCTGCCGGACACCACACGGCCACACAATTTTATATTTACTTAAGCTCTTTTAAGTAAACTTGTAGGTAAGTATTCAAAGAAATATGCACGCTTACATATTGTTCGAAGAGTAATATATAACTTCCACTTCTGCTGAAATTGTATGAATGTGGATGAGGCAAAACACAGTGGCACTCAAAAGTCTAGGCCAGACTATGATATAGAAGTGAATATGTGTATATTATAATTATTAATAAAATGCACTGAATAAAGGTACACAACATTTATTTACACAAGTATTGATAACCTAAATTTATTTACATTAAAAATCTTAATATACATGATACACAATATACCCTAACCTTAACCAAACTACTTATCTAATTACAATTTTACAAAAAATTACCATGAAATGGGCAATGAAATTAAATAATTCCTCGTTGAAGATATAAAACCCCTTTAATCGTTACACGAACAGGGCATATATCGTACTGGTTGTTGAGGGTCTAATCTATGTATACTAGGCATACAGAGCGGATATACTACAATTGGTATACCTAGCTGAGGAATCTTCGATAATTCCGACAAATTTGTATCAATAGAGTGAGAGATTAGAGTGTTAAATGGATTTGGTTAGAGAAATGAGTGTTGTGTAGGAGAGTTGTGTGATGGGGACGAATTTAAATTTGTAGGTGTATGAAACGGTATGTCACAATAGTCACCTAAGGGACAGTTTAGTGGTAGGGACGTGAAATTCGTTGAAAGAGAATGTGTTTCAAAACATTCTGTGACTGGAAGGGAATAGGGCTGATTAGCAAAATCAAAAGTTTGGAAAAAATGCTGGAGACTATCATACCTGAAGGGTGAGTACGACATCTCATGAGTGGGTGATGGTGGCGGTGAAGGCGAAACGTACACTTTGAGGTCTTTCGGTCCGTTGTATGTTTTAGAGGACGTTAGTGATGTTAGGTCCAAACTTTGTGCAGGCCAAAAGTTATCGTAAAATTGCTATAGCAATTTGGGCCTATATTCTCCACCATCAGGGGCGTTGTTTCGAGGATGTGGTGGTATTGCCATAATTGAGGCTTGGTCCGGATAGGGCGGAGGGTCTGCCACTACGCCACGCCTGCTCATCAGCCATGATTTTACCAGCAGTCAAATGTACACATAATTAAGTAATATGTATGTAACTTCAACTGGTACTATTTATTACTAATCTAACTTTTGCCCGCAAGTTCGACCGCGTGGAAATCGTTTTTCAGGCAGTTTATCTTTTTCAAGAGGACAAGCTGTATCTTTGGTTCTAAGTTGGACCCCAAACTATCAAACGGTGTAGAAGTGTAAAAACCCTGAACTACCAACTATCAAGATCCATTCAGCACCATTTCCATATTTTTTAAAGGTGTTTTAGGAAAAAGTGTAATTTACCAATCTAAAAATCTATATGTGTAAATATCCCTTAAATGGCTGTCACTGTTGGAGATGATGCCTTTAATGCTGGCTGCATATAAAAATTTAAAATAGATACAATGTCACAATACAATACAATGTAATGTGTTAAATTATACATAATACTAGCTGACCCGGCAAACGTTGTTTTGCCATATAAATAATAAAAAAATTTAGGGGTGGACTACCCCTAACATTTAGGGGGATGAAAAATAGATGTTGGCCGATTCTCATAGATACCGGATAAGCACAAAAAATTTCATCAAAATCGGTCAAGCCGTTTCGGAGGATTATGGCAACGAAAACTGTGACACGAGAATTTTATATATTAGATTAATATTAATATTTAATATACATTGTTGATAGTAGATATTGTATAGTATTTCGTTTCACTTATTGATCTTATCGATTTGCAGCTCATTCATTTACAAAAGTACAAACATTGACTAAAACTGTTTCTCGGTTGGTCATGATAGTCGCAGGTTAGTCAGCAGTTCAGTTCTGTTAACCTGTAATAATTCTTAAAATTGAATAAAACTTTAAATTCCTATTTCTTGGTTTCTCTCGATCCCTTGGTTACAGCCATCGTAACTCACTTCGAACAAATTCAGTATTTATCTTATCGGTATCAGTAGGCTGAAATAATATTTCATTTAAATTTTACAAAATTAACTCAACAAATTATTCTCCTTGGATGAGAGAAAATTTCGTTTTCTGTGGTAAAAATCGTTGAAAACATTGAAGCGAATGGTCGTTACATAAGGGAATTTCCAATAGACTACAAAAAAGTAAAGTTTCACTGTCAATACGTTGAGCCACGTGTTTCCTTAAAAAAAACCAACAAAAGCTTTTCTATTGTTATAAATTCGCTGGCGCTCAACCGAATGTACAATTCTTAAGATAGATACCAAGATAAGAAATCACAATAGATAAGAAGGTAAGTGAGTGAATAGTTTGCATCAGGTAGGTACGCAGGTACCTGGTTAGGTTAGGTTAGATATATTTTTAATCGTTTTGCAACACTTTTATTTTTGTCGAGCTCCCGAGCACGCGAAATGTAACTATCGCATTATCAAATTTAAAATTCAAGCTTTCCTATTTATGTTTGTGATTCTTTGTGTATGGAATTATTTTCCTGCGAAAAAGAATATTTTTCTAATTGTTCTAATTTGTGTTTGTGAATGTGTTTTCTTGTTCGAAGCAAATGACTAGGTAAATGTTAAAGTAATGAAGAAAATTTTCCGTCTCTTGAAATCCTCGACAAGTAGGCGCAAAAACTGACTCGCAGCTTACTTCCAGCGAAGTTGAGAAAATTATAGGTACGAAATTTTAACATAAAAATATGAGTGTAGATAAAAAAGTGTATGCAACTGCACATAATGAGGTATTAAAACACTCATGTCAAAGTATTATCAAAATCGACTACGCCTCGTATAAACATACACTCCTGTTTAATTACCTCCTTTTATATTAGAGTTGCATAAACTACTATTATTTTATATATAATTTATAGATATATTAATATAGCTATAATAGTTTAATCGGCTCCTGCAAATGCACCATAGGTAGTTGGTCAAAATATATTGTGTCGACAGTAAGGAGGTCCATCGCTCAGCGCCGTTAGTGGCATTTAGTTAGTGGTACAATATTTGTTTAGCTGGCATCTAATTAACTAAAACACGTATTACAAAAGTTTTTTAAAACCTGAATTGTTTTTACGATTTGTCAAAAGCAATATCCATGTGAAAGTAAAATTCGAGATCATTAAACAAACTCCCAATTCTAATTAAGTGACACTGTATTTATAGCTTTCTAAATACTTTCTTAGCTAACGCTATCTATCCCGATAATTTTCCTTACCCCCGAACAATGCTCGTTTCGTGAGAATATTATGTATTCCTCAGGTTTCATACCTGTTGTTATCTACACCTACCCTTTAACTACTTACCTGGCTTTCAATTTCATAAGTATTGTGGTATTATTGTGTGCTCATAGAGAAATTTCGTCAAGAGCCCTGAACACAATTATTACACAATGTTAATTATTTCAAGGATTTATTCCACTCCGTACTGAATTGGTACTGATAACTTTAATGGCACCCACGGGCCAAAACCAAGTGTGTGTCATGTATAATAATATTGTGTTACTAGCGAGGATTCCTATGGAATAGTAAAATTTGGTAAGGTGGAAGTCTCTATTGATTGATGCAGTTGTTTAGGAATCACGCCTGCGGTTGAGAGGACTATTCTTATTACACTTGCCCTTTGAAAAGACAGAGTAAATGACTTACAACAGTATATATACGGTACCCGTCTGCATAGGCCAAGATGTGGTCAAAAGCACGGATAACGTCAGATGACGGAATTATATGGGGCTCCAAAAAGGCGATTAAGTTGAAGGGACGGATCCTTGTCCTTCTATATTTCAACGACACTTGACAATGTTATTTCAACGCCCTTTTGTCGAATTAACAGCATTATATTTATCTAAGAACTATCTTATTAATGTCAAATTCTTTATAGAATTCTAAAATCTTGGGTTAAAATATTTTTCGAACATAGCAATAGTGCGGCAGCCAGAAGTAGCAGCCATAGTTTGCTGAGAGGTTCTTGAAAATTATTAAGAGAAGTATTTAATGGATCATAAATATTTGTAAATTTGGTATCTTCTGAATTTCAATGAAATAAAAAACTTATAAATATTTTAAAAATTTCCTACAGAATACCGCCCAATTACCATTACCGCCGTTGTTATCTTGGTTCTGATGATATTAAAATTATATTTATTAAATTGTCCTGCACATTTAAATTGTTCAGTATACTTACCTACATATCTTTCTACTTTTTGTGGCATTTAACTAATGATTGAAAACTAATTGAATAATAGAATAAACTGTTTTGTAAGTAGGTAGGAATATTATTGTAAGTATGGTATAACAACAATAAAATTCACAACTCTGATTATCTAATCCCCATATTTTTATGGTTTCTAAGACGTGATCTACCAAAAAGCTTATTGAATGTTATTTTGTTTCGTATACTATTTGTGGTATTTGAAGGAGGGAACCTTCCAATTCCATTCCATTGTATGATGTAAGCAGTCTCTAAGCAGCCTTGGTGTTGCTAATGTCTATAGGCAGTGGTGACCACTTTCCATCAGGTGGCCCGCTTGCCGGTTTGCCTACCGTACGACATAAAAAAAAAAAAAAAGTAATTTGGATCCCGTGTGATGTTTGTAAGAATACACTCGAAGCACTTGTCAGCTTTAATATAAGTCCTACTTATAACTACAGTGTCTTTCATTAGTAAAACCTTTATTTTAGTCATTAGGCTACAGGATAATAACAGAGTGTGAGTATGTATCCAAAATCCCAGTGAAATATATGGACAACGATGATGATGAAGTATCCAAGGCTGATATTTGTGTAGGAGTTTACTAGAAAATATATTATCTAGGATAACGTATGATTCTAGTGGACATCATTTAATCAAACAAATGTTTTAAATATATTAGGTATATTGTAATAAGCAATATAATATATTATAAAATGAGGTATTTATTTAAACAACATTAGCTGAATTAAACAAGATTTTATAATACAAACAAAGTACCATAGGCAAACCACATTTATACAAAATTCTCACCAAATGTTGAGACACAATTATCAATCACATAATTCAATATTTATCCTTTAAAATGGGACAATAGTATTACGTATGATTCAATAAATAAACAATTATATAAATAAATTAACCAATACAAAATATAAAGCAACAATAATACAATGCAAGTTTGTACTTAACTCTGTGCCGGCTCTGGAGCAAAAATACCACCCAGTCTTTTGACTGAACCTTTATACTACCTTCTAGCCGGAAATGTCATTTTCTATTCTCATTTCCGGTCTCCTAAATTTACTGATAGATTGATTAGATGTAAATTTAATGTATTACAATACTTTGAACATTATTATAAATTTATTACATAATTAATAAAGGATGTTTCTCATAAACAGTACTTAACTGATCAAAGACAAACAATCGTTCAGAAACACCACACTTCGTTCTGAAGTTGGTGAACTGTTGACAAAAGTATTTTGAAATATTAATCACGATATTTAATACCAATTAAAACATACAAAAATACATTATATCTAACACGGCCATACTGACAAGTACTTCGTCCCTGAAGTACCTATTTATATTAAACTTAGGACAAATTTCCATTTGTGAATCAAATAATAATGTGACATTTTGTGTCATTTACTTTTTAAAACGAGTTAAATTATTATACCACAAATAGGTAAGTTGACTACCAAATTCATTCAGAATTTCAGAATATAATAACTTCTTGCAATGCCACAAATAATTCAATCACAAACCAGCAAAGTATAAAAATCATATCAGTAATCAGGTTTTATAACCATTAAAATATATTGCAGTTATTTTTATTGTGCACATTTGTAAATAACCAAATACTGGTCTGTACTTTCAAAGTCATTTGTCCCGTCATGCCAATTCCCTCACCAGTGCACCACCGGTCTCACCGGAGAACCAGATTAGCATCGTCTATGGGACTAGCAACACTTTTTTTATCAATGTAACCTTCAATGCTGAATTATTAAATATTATTCTCCAGATTTCAGAATTATAGCCATGTTCAAATATAGTCATGAAGAATCGCATTACAATATTATTATTTGGTTTGAGTAGTGACCTGTAATGATGGCCCCATCACCGCCGCCCGTGATACAATGGCCAAACATCAGGATTACTACCTAGCACAGCTAAGTTTCGGTAGACGCATAGAGATGTTGGCAGCGTCACTGCTGCCCGGTGAAGGTCGTCTTGCCAACATCAAGCTAACTACCTAGACAGCAAAGTTCAGTATAAGCCTCCAGGTGTTGGCTGCAATCACCGCTGCCCGTGAAGCCAAAGCCACACCAAGCTAAATACCTAGCAGCAATATTCAGTAGTAGCCTTCCAGGTATGGTCCCATCACTGCTGCCCGAGAAATGAACTTAACCAAGCTCACTACCTAGCAGCAACGTTCAGTATAAGCATCCAGGTGCTGGCTGCAATCACCGCTGCCCGTGAAGCCAAAGCCACACCAAGCTTACTACCTAGCAGCCATATTGTAACACGGTTTCCCACACGGTTTCACACACAATACACAGTTGCACCGATAAAATAAAAAGAAATCAGTCTACTTACCTTCAAGAGTCACAAAATTTTCAGCAGAAATTTTGTGATATGGAAAACGAATTAAAGTCTACTATGTTACAATATGAAAACTCACAAAAATTAATAGCTGAATACTCGGAATCAATGAGCCAATTACTTATCGATTTAAAAGATAACGAGAGCAAATTTAACTCTCTAATAGAAAACCAAACTTGCATTTGTGAATGTACTCACACTACGTTAGAAGATAAGTCACAAGTGAGGCGACACCAAGTACACAGTCCATTGGCCGCGTCAGTGGCGCCGCCTGTGTTGCCGCAACCGGAGTTTTCTCGACCCGTGGGGGCGCAACCATTAATGCCAATCTCCGTGGTGTCACCACCACCAAATGTAAATTCGTTTGTTAGTACGCGTAGTAAAACTGTTTTGATAACAGATATTTTTGGACGAAATCTAGGACATGAATTATCATTGTATGCGTGTAACGATGTAATAAATTACTGCTATCCGAATATATCATTAAGATGTCTGACATTAAAAATTAAAACAATGCAATTCAATCAAAATGACACTTTAATCATATCTTTATGTGATACATTGTGTTGCTCAAAACAGGATTTATGTCGTTTATATGATATGTTGAATAACATTAGAAGTATTGGTAAAATTATACTGTGTTCGTTTCCGTATTCTGAAAGCTACGGTACTGTACAAAATAACAACATTTATTATTTCAATAATTTAATTTTTAACTTGACCTGTCATAGCGACAAAATCTCATTTTTTGATGTAAATAAATTTATTCGACATTTTGTATATTATGGACATCGTATTGATTTGACTTATAAGGAAAAGAAATTTATTGCTAGATTATTAGCATTTAACATTTTTAATTCTGACATTGTACCTAAATCAATTGACATCATTAATTCTTCAATAGGTACTTCTCTTACAAATATGACTTTAAACAACATTATTTGACAAAATTTAACCACTGCTATAAAATTAATACAATTGATACAAAACTAAAAGACAAAAATTTAATGTATATCTTTCATCAAAATGTTCAAAGTTTGTCTTCAAAAGCCTTGGAAATAGAATTATTTTTAGAAAAATTTGATTATAATGTAGTCTGTTTCACTGAACACTGGTTAAAGGATTTCGAAATACAATGCCTTTTGTATGAAAATTATGTAACAGTTAGCTCATTTTGTAGAAAAGCCACTTTACATGGTGGCTCTTTAATACTTGTACGTAAACATATGAAGCTAAGGAACGCAAGGACATTGTAAGGCTGTCAGTGGAACGCTGCGTTGAATTGTCTTGTGTAGAGTTGGATGGGCAAATTATAGTGTGTGTTTACAGACCCCCAAATTGCAGTAACTATAACACATTTGTATCGGTAATGGAAGAAGTATTACAAGTAATTTCGAAATCTAAGAAACAGTTGTTTGTCAGTGGGGATTTTAATATAAATATACTGGATAAAAATAATAAGACAAATGATTTCTTAAATCTTTTTAAATCATTTAACCTTATGAACCTATTTCACGAACCTACAAGGATTACATCGTGTACCTCATCTTGTTTGGATAATATATTTTCAAATTGTAATATAACCGAACATTCAATAATAAAAAATATACACTCAGATCATTTAGGGCAATTAATCTCACTGCCTTGCAGAGTAGTTCCAAAACAAATACAAATTAAAGTAAGGCCTGTATCAGAAAATCAACTTCAAACTTTCAAAGAGACCACCTTAAGTGACCTATCTGAACTGCCAATTGATGTTACCAACGCAAACAAATTTTATGGTGATTTTTTTCAAATGTTGCAAAGAAACTTTGAAAATA
Organism: Blastobasis lacticolella; assembly: GCA_905147135.1. NCBI lineage: Eukaryota > Metazoa > Arthropoda > Insecta > Lepidoptera > Blastobasidae > Blastobasis > Blastobasis lacticolella. The sequence goes on from LR990045.1 coordinate 18,426,560, forward strand.
CTTTCCCCGTAAAAACAATTAATATAAATTCCAAGACTAAATTTAGTGATTGGGCAACACCAGGAATCCGCATAAGTAGAGGTACTTTGTACGAATTGTATGCTAAAAAGCAATTTATAAAAAGTTATGGTCTAAATGAACATGTTCGGAGGTATTCAAAGTTATTTAAATTGGTTTGCAAAACTGCAAAAGCTAATTATTTAAGGAATCAAATTAAAATATCTGGAAACAAAATCAAAACTACTTGGAACATAATAAATAAGGAAACTGGTAGAATAAAGAGCCACGAAAATGAATATTGCTTGGTGGGCCAAAACGGCAAGATAACAAGTAATATAGGGGTTGCTGAGGAGTTCGAAAGATTTTTTACAGAAATTCCTTATAAAACTACACAAGCCTTATGCTCATCACCTCATAGAGCAATGGATTTTTTAGAAAAAAATGTGCCAACTTGCAATGAATCATTTAAATTTACATATGTTACGCCTTACATAGTCATAAAAACCTTCAATGAATTAAAGGTTAAATCCACTGAAGATATATGGGGTATGTCTACAAAAGTTATTAAATCTGTGATAATCACCGTGGCACCCTACCTTGCTTCAATATTTAATAAGTGCATTGACGAAGGAGTTTTTCCGGATTTAATGAAGCTCGCTAAGGTAGTTCCTATTTTTAAAGCAGGTGATACAAGTGACCCTGGCAATTTTAGGCCTATATCAGTATTACCAGGGTTTAGTAAGATATTTGAGAAGATAATTCTTAACCAAATGCTGATGCACTTTAATATCAATGGATTGTTTCATGATCACCAATTTGGATTTACCAAAGGTCGCTCAACTACTGACGCAGGTGCAACACTAATCAAATATATTTTTGAGGCTTGGGAGGAAGCCGAGGATGCCATTGGGATTTTCTGCGACCTATCTAAGGCTTTCGATTGTGTGGAGCACGAAACATTATTACTAAAGCTTCAGCACTACGGTATTAAAGATAAAGCGCTAAATGTATTAAGATCTTATTTGACAAGTAGGCTCCAGAAAATTCAAATAAATAGAGTTAATTCTCCAGGCTCAGTTATAGAAATGGGAGTTCCTCAAGGATCTATTTTGGGCCCATTTCTCTTCTTAATCTACATAAATGATTTACCATTCACAGTTCAAAATATCCTAAGGATTATATTATTTGCAGATGACACATCTTTGATATTTAGAGTCAAGAGGTGCAAGCCGGACATTGCTAGGGTAAATGAGGCACTCGAGTTAATGCATAGTTGGTTCACAGAGAATAACTTGGTGCTAAATGCAAAAAAAACTAAATGCATACATTTCAAACTGCCAAATGTGAATAGTGTAGTAAATAATATAAAAATTGATAATGAGGTTATTAAACTAGTTGATTCCACAGTGTTTTTAGGTCTGACAATAGATGCAAAATTACAATGGGGCCCCCACTTAGGAAATTTGGCTAATAGACTAAGCTCAGCTGCGTACGCTGTAAAAAAAATTCGTCAGCTAACAGATATTTCTACGGCTAGGCTCGTTTATTTTGGCTACTTCCACTGTTTGCTATCATATGGTATCCTACTGTGGGGTCATGCTGCGGATATAGAGTCGATTTTCGTATTGCAAAAAAGAGCAATAAGAGCTATCTATGGATTGCATACTAGAGACTCACTAAGAGAATTATTTAAGGAAATTAATGTTATGACCATACCTAGCCTGTACATCTATGAGAATCTCGTTTATGTAAGAAAAAATTTGGACAACTATTTAAAAAACTCTGACATTCATAATAGACATACTAGAAATAAAAATAAATTGCTAGTATACAGATCTAGGTTAAGTAAGGTTAAGATATCTTTTGTAAGTTTAAGCATTGACTTCTTTAACAAACTGCCCAACGAAGTAATCAACTTACCGATACATAAATTTAAAACAGTAATTAAAAATGTCTTGTATAGTAAAGCTTATTACAAATCAAGTGATTATCTGTCGGATGAAGCAGCTTGGTCTGATATTAAGATGCCCCCAACTCAGCTAAGCAATTCTTAATTTGAGTACTTTTATTCCTTCCGAATACAATTTGCAGGATACTCTTGTGTAACCTGAAATGAATGGGTATTGTGTGAATAATGTTTTTCATTTTCATTAATCTTAATCCTAATTACTGACATTCTTATAATATTTCATATTTATATTCCTAACATAATTTGATTCAATATAACTAATATTTTCAATTGAATTCATAAAATTGAAATCTAAAACAAAGTAACATGACATAGATAAATGAAATTATATTACATAAGTATAAACTATTTTATAATATCTTTTAATGGTAAATCGGGTACTTACTGAAAATTTGTTTTCCAATGTATACACTAGTAATGAGTGAACACGATTACTACATTGTGTAATGTTTACATATTTATTTAATTTGTATATACTGTTTTCGTGGGCGGCGTCATTCATCGACACTTCTAGTTGACAGTTTTTTTTTTTTTGGTTTGTTGGTCTAGCATGGTGATGTGAGGCATGACCACAGACATATAAACTCACGCATCGATGGGTTTGATCCACTGACCTCTAATAGTAGGTGATGGTCGGGAATGGTGCAGCGCGCGACGCATTATTGCATAATTAGAATATAATGTATTTTGTATTTTTTATTTGTATTTTTTTATTTTTTATGACTTTCAATAAGTGTATTTTTAATGTACCTATATTGAATAAAAATTTTGAAATTGAAATTGAAATTAAATTATATAATCATGTCATAATTGGCATTTTTCAATTATAGAAAGTTCAAGTTATCATTTCACTTTTACTTCCATTTATCGAATTATTTACTTAATACATGTGACTGAATAACTGGTGGCATTCCAAAACTTGTACATCATTAGCATGATTTTGTGAGCGTCAGAATGGCTGGTTGTCTGTGCCGTAGGTGTATGAAAGTTGATTAGATAATTGCTACATAATTGCTTATATTTGCTACATATAATAAATAATTGCTACATATGAGGTTTATTTAGAAATCAGATTTTTTTTTTGTCCACCCATTCTGACGTTTAGATGGCTGGTAGCCTCCTAATTTAAAATCAAGCATGCAAAGTTTCCCAAAATGTATTGCGTCAATAATTGCTACATATTTGCTTCATTCAACTTCATTAGATATAACTTCAAAAGAACGTTAAACAAAAGATGTAGCATTTATTTGAATTATCCCAAGGAAAAGTGCCTGACAAAATAATGAAAGCAAATAGTAATCCGTTTCAATTGTTTAGGCTCTGGTAACCGTACGTAAGGAATACGATTCTTGCGTCAAAATGTACCTACTCATAACATTACATGTCATTTAACAATTTAAAACACCTGCCTCCTATGATACATTGTCAGGCACTTTTCCTTGGGATAATTCAAGTAAATGCTACATCTTTTGTTTAACGTTCTTTTGAAGTTATATCTAATGAAGTTGAATGAAGCAAATATGTAGCAATTATTGACGCAATACATTTTGGGAAACTCTGCATGCTTGACTATAAATTAGGAGGCTACCAGCCATCTAAACGTCAGAATGGCTGGACAAAAAAAAATCTGATTTCTAAATAAACCTCATATGTAGCAATTATTTATTATATGTAGCAAATATAAGCAATTATGTAGCAATTATCTAATCAACTTTCATACACCTACGGCACAGACAACCAGCCATTCTGACGCTCACCATGATTTTCTATAAAATATTATACACAAAATTTCTTCGAATAATTACGAATGATGAAATAATTCAAACTAGCATAGCATCTTCAATAGCGTTGTTCTTATAGACCCACATCGCAATTTATACCTATAATATTTATCTATCACCAAAATATCAATTCAAATAATATTGGTTAATGAAATGGGATACATCACAGGTACAAAGACGACTTTTATAGTACCTTATTAGTAATTACTTCAATTTATACTTTGACGGGAATCGAATCCACTGTGCTACTGAAATAGCATATTATTAACGATACGGTCAGCAGACAAGAAAATAGAAAATGTGAATCATGTTATTGTAGGTACATACGTTTTCAATTTGCTCGGCCAATTCTGACGTTTTATTTCGAGACCACTAGCGGTAGATAAACCGAATATAGTATATGGAAACAAAGGTAGGCAAACATTATTTTTTAATACAAATCGTGTCTATGTAGGTACTTTAATTGAATTTGAGCTTGAATTGAATATTTATTGTATGGTAAAAGTTTGTTGAAATAAAAATGAAGTAAACAAAATAAATATTTTGCGTTAAGCCAGGTATCCACCGATCAAAAACTTGTGTTGTCAACACGTGTTGATAACAAAATGTCCTTTAGGCGGAGAAGCGCCTTTATGCAACTTCTAATTTTTTGTCAAGAAATTTAATGGATTATTTATGATTTTTCTCAATTTCCTATCATGAACATTATGATTTAAGTAGCTAGTTGATTTAAGACCAAAAATTGCTAAACGTAATAAAGTATTATAGCGGTACAACCTTTGATTATATCTACTGTGCCGACCCTATGTCATATAGAAATGACTTTAACCACCTACAATTTTTTTTGAAATATCCCGCGAATACTTTCACATGTTAAAACTACTTGATTAGTCTATATTGCCTATGATATCAATAATCCAATATTAATAATAATGTAAACCTATATAACATTTTAGTGATTTCTAAAGATATGCAACATGTTGCAACGTGTTGAGTATTCTTGAAAAGAAAAATAATTTTTCTCGTAAATTATGGACAATTGTTAAAACAACACTTTCATTGGAAACTGTGGAGCAGAAGCTTCGAAAAATTGTCTCATAAACATCAACCCAAACATAGTTCAATGTTGGAAGGTGGTATCTACAACATTTCCATCCAGTCAATAATTTTAATATTTTTGAATGGGTAACCGGTATGTTACGTTAACATCTTATGTTAAAGGCGGTTGATATCGGTTATTTCTTTTTATACAAGACTAATTTTTGGATTGACTGAGTAGAAATGCGAAGACTACCTACAATAATGGAAAATAAAGATATGTGTTTTCATTTTCTAAAAGCTAGGTCCAATTATTACAAGTGGGTACTAAAGCTGCCTATCATATAAATATACCCATCAGAATTTACGGGAATATAAAGTTTCCGATGTTCTTAAACTTAATATTTTTAAAACTTAGCAAGTTTTTGTCGGTCAATCGCACAAAATTTTAATTTTTTTTGTCTAGCTACCAACAAGAAATTTTTTTGAAACATTTTACTTTCGTTAACGTAGTTTTTGGCATGGAAAAGAAGGTTAAACAATTATGATGTGGTCTTTCTTTGCTAATTGAGGATGCTATTCTCATATAAATGTTTTGCATTTCTAAAAATATTATAATAAAAGCGGCGTTTTATATCGATCCTTCAGACGTCGATTGGTCTTTCCATACACCGTCGTCGTGGATTTGCAAGATGCCTCGTGGAATGGTCTCGTCCATTACGCAGAATCTGAAAAATAGTGATTTTTATATCGATATCAAGAGTTAACGAATCCCACTTCTGATGTCAGCTTTAATATAAGTCCTACTTATAACTACAGTGTCTTTCATTAGTAAAACCTTTATTTTAGTCATTAGGCTACAGGATAATAACAGAGTGTGAGTATGTATCCAAAATCCCAGTGAAATATATGGACAACGATGATGATGAAGTATCCAAGGCTGATATTTGTGTAGGAGTTTACTAGAAAATATATTATCTAGGATAACGTATGATTCTAGTGGACATCATTTAATCAAACAAATGTTTTAAATATATTAGGTATATTGTAATAAGCAATATAATCCATTATAAAATGAGGTATTTATTTAAACAACATTAGCTGAATTAAACAAGATTTTATAATACAAACAAAGTACCATAGGCAAACCACATTTATACAAAATTCTCACCAAATGTTGAGACACAATTATCAATCACATAATTCAATATTTATCCTTTAAAATGGGACAATAGTATTACGTATGATTCAATAAATAAACAATTATATAAATAAATTAACCAATACAAAATATAAAGCAACAATAATACAATGCAAGTTTGTACTTAACTCTGTGCCGGCTCTGGAGCAAAAGTACCACCCAGTCTTTTGACTGAACCTTTATACTACCTTCTAGCCGGAAATGTCATTTTCTATTCTCATTTCCGGTCTCCTAAATTTACTGATAGATTGATTAGATGTAAATTTAATGTATTACAATACTTTGAACATTATTATAAATTTATTACATAATTAATAAAGGATGTTCACGAAAGAATCACGATATTTAATACCAATTAAAACATACAAAAATACCTTATATCTAACACACTCATAATACGAACTTTGGAAAAAAACTCGTTTTCATGACTGAAAAACGTGAGGATTAATTTAATTAGTCCTACACAGTAAAATTGACTCCCCCCTATCTCAGTTATTGGTAAGAAATTAATGTTAACGAATTGCTATACAATTGCTGGGTCTGTAATCTGTAACCTCGGATTATAAAAAAAAGAATAATATCAAATGAGGGCTATATTATGTAAATATACAGTGTTTATCCTAGGACCGGGGCAAATATTAAAAACGGAGGCTTTATTGATCACTAGTAATTGAATTATTATGGTCTCAACTAATTAAAATGAAAAATTAACTATTTGTTTTTTTTTCTAACAATCTTAATCGTTTATTCAATGTAATGAAAACAAAACGATTGTTTCGCTCAACTTGATCTAGTTCAAGCTGTGTCGTACTTATTCGGAGCTACTCGAAACGTCGTTGACATTTTATGAGTTGAGTCGGCTGATATTACCTTATGCCCTGTACCACGACATTGACAATGTTAGCGATGATATCGTAGTGCAATAATCATTGAATATATTTGTAACTTGAAATTCTTATTGTGTGTAATTATGGGTTTTGGTTAACTAGAATATTTTAAGAAAACATAACAATACTCCAATAAGTCTCTTTTTTCAATATTAGCCCCGGTTCTAAGTAACACAGTATATAAAACAAAACGAAGTAAAACAAAAGGACATATTCCTCATTGTATTTCTGATAATTGTTCAACAAAAATTACTAAATTATCTATATGTAGTTAAGTATATAACATTATACTAGATAATAAGTAATCGAAGTAGCTGTTTTGTATTTATATACTTAGGTACAGTACGTAATTACAAAATATTTTTCATGAAGTTTATGGTTGACCATTAATATATTCATAATATTCGAAATAGTCATAAATTTAGGTATACGTCTTTATAAACAATTATTTATTTATTTATTCATTCTTTTGTACAACATTGCAGCTTAAAACTAATGCGTTGCACAAATTAATTATAAATTACATTATAATACAGATATTGCGACGAATTTGTGTTGGTATGCAAGTAAATACCACCACCAATACAATAAGAAAGTGTATTTAGTTAAGCTTTTGACCAACAACAAAAGCATTTTAGGTGACTCATCCATAAGTAAGTAAGATAAACGATCGCCGAATACACGAGTGAGCAGGACAACACAATCGTTAACGGCGGTGTACGTGCGCTCGCGCCCATAATATAAAGCGCGGCGATCCTTCGGAACGCCATTCGCTTTTCAGCTTTGGCTATAAGCATACGTTGCTAAACCCATGTTAACAAGTTCATTTGTATTTAAAATTATTGAAATGGCTGTGATTGTAAAGAATGAAGAATATTCTGCTTACCAGCGCCTCCTGCCATATTTATTCGAGTCTGGTAGTGAGAAGGTTATGGATCGCCTACAAGAATACGAGAAGAGTACTGATCGGGTAAGTTTACTGTACTAATATTATAAAAAAAAGGTATTTGTGTTTGTATTTCTGTTTATTATGAATAAACTCACAAACTACTTAACCAAGTTTACAATTTCTTCACTTGAATTTTGAACTTTTTACAATAAGTTAAGCATAATGAATTTCAAGTTATTTTACGTTACAATTGTAATGAAAATAGTATAAGTAATTTTTTAAAATTGTATAGACTGGCGTGAAAAAAGTGTATCCTTAAACGATCCTTAATCCTTTTTTGTAATATGTTATTGGAACATTACGTAATGAAGTTTCTATAGTTTCTTTTGTTATTATTGTTTATATTTTTCTGAAATTTAAAGATCCCACAAGTAACGTTGTCAAATAATATTTTAGCATTAATTTTGTTTTGACTTCCATTCTGGAGATATATCTATTATAGTCATTAAACACTCATTTATTTCTTGGTATCTAGTGGTATTTTTAATTTGCCTACAGGTGAAATCATGACTACAGCTGATTAGCAAGCGTGGCGTATTGGCAGACCCTCCACCATATGCGGACCGCGCGTCCATAATGTCAATGCCACCACATCCTCAATACAACGCCCTCGATGGTGGAGCGAATAGACCAGAACTACTCTTTCAATACTACGATAATCCATGGCCTGCACAGAGTACGGACTTAGCATCTGCAACACACAATAGACAAACATGCAAACAAGACGACCTCGAGGTGTTCGTGTCGCCCTCACCGCCACCATCACCCACCTATGAGATGTCGTATGCACCATTTAGATACGACTTACCCAACTTACCCTCCCAATTTCAAATTCTTATTCCGGCCATGTTTTCTAGATTCAGAATCTTGTTCTCAAACATATTCCCTTTCGTCGAATTCCCCGCGCCCATTACACGACTCTCCTTTCGACTGTCCCTCAGGTGACTATTGTGACATTCCGTCTCACACTCCTACCAACTCAAATCTGTCTACACCGCACAGCTCTCCTACAGCACACTTACCTCGCTCTCCACAGTATCCTAATTTAGCCAGATATTCAAAACTGCCTAAGATGCCTCCTCCAGGTATACTAATTTCTGTACACCCACTGTGTATGACAGGTATACATGGCTTGGCCCCCCCTATCAACAGCACAATATATACCCTGGTCTTGTAACGGGTAATAAAAACAAGTGTTTGTTAAATTTTAATTAGGTGTAAAGTAGTTTAATTTAGGTTAGAGTTTTTTGGTAATGTTTATTCTTTACTGTAAATTATGTTAATCTAATTAAGTTGTTGTTCCTTATTACTTTTAATTAATTTATTAGATGACCAAATTTAAATGTATACCTCTATGTAATGTATTTTTAATTTATACACACATTAAGGTGAATATCCCACCGGCTAAGACTATTACCATAAGCTTTTTTCGTTTTTAAAACATTAACATAATGACACATTAACAATGATGGGTGCTTAGATAGAAACAACTATAAAGTAAATACCTATGCCTCTTATTTGCGATGTACCAAAGACTTCTATATTTGGACCGGTTTATTGTACAAAGGAAATGAGACCACACCATTGGAGCTAAAACTGAAATGGAGATCGTCTTACTGACGTTTCACACGAAACACATGCACTAATTCCGATAAACGGCAACCAAAAACAAGGACGGCGTATCCTTTTTTCGTAAAGTATAACAAACATCATGTATTACTTGTAGCATTTCCAATAAATATTCCAGAGTTTATTGCAAAATTATTAACCGGCCATGATTAGTTGGTATGTTCAATCAAATTCAATGCACTCCGTCTGCTTGCTTTTGATTTGGCCGTCGTACATACATATGTTTAGATATAAGGTATTTTAGTATGTTTTAATTAGTATTAAATGTCGTGATAAATAATAAATAATATTTAAAAGAGTATTGTACTTAATACATTAAATTAACACGTAATCAATCTATCAGTCCATTAAGGAGACCGAAAATGATAATAGAAATGGCATTTCCAGTAGATAGCCAGTCGGAAGGCTGACAGGGAATTTGCTCCAAAGCCGGCACAAAATTAATTACAAACTTGCATTGTATTATTGTTGATTTATATTTAGTGTTAGTTTTGTTTATTTATATGATCGTTTATTTATTGAATTGTACATAATACCTCTGTCCCATTTTTAAAAGATAAAGTCGATAATTTGGTTAGAATTTTGCGTAAATGTTTTTTACATATGGTACTTTGTTTGTTTTATAAAATCTCGTTTAATTCAGCTAATGTTGTTTAAATAAATACCTCATTTTCTAATGGATTACATTGCTTATTAAATTATACCTAACATCTTTAACATATGTTTTTGTTTGATAAATAATGTCAATTAGAATTATGTGATAAAGTTATCATCATCTTAACGACCCAGACCCGGCTTCTGCCAGGGTCTGGTTACCAAGTCTTATTCCTCCACTTCGCCCAGTCTCTGCTAAATACAATAACCTATGTCCTAAACAAGTATCACTACCGCCATGAACTATATTTTACATCACAAATTTTGTAAACAAAAGGGATAATTAACACAACGTGAACTTCGAAAATCGATTTATTATTTTATTACAACTTTATCAGCACGAGAATATAGATCGACTCATTTGCGCTCCAAACTCAATCAAGCTCTACCGCGCTACCATAACACGATACCCGCCATTTTTAACGAAAAATTATTAAACGAAATGTGAACCCTAAAATTGTTTATTTGTCAGTAGTTCTTCTTTTTTTAATAATAATTGCAATCTCCTCTTCTAAAAATACCTAGTCAATAAATTATATTCCTCTAACTTTTAGTTTCTCAAAAAAATTTTTTTTTCTTTTTTTTTATTGTTTTACTAGCCAGGCATTTGACCGCCACCTCACCTGGTCGTAAGTGACGATTTGGTCTATGATGGAGCATGCCTGTCTAGGAACAGCCTATCGTCGTTGCGCCTGCCAAATTCCATATGTGCACTTTTTTATTTTTCGTTTTTTTGCACTAAACAAATCTCCATTTTATTCTTTATGTGTTGGTAAAATCCTTTTTGTAATATTTGAATAAGAAACAATTCTAACCAATTCCATATGGGTTTTGTCAGGTGGCAAAAAATCGTATGTGCAGAAATACACATAAAGGATTTGCGTTCCGTTGTGATTTGCGCGCGAAACGTGCGAGATGTGAGCGTTTTGATGTAAACCTACATATTACTAATTTAGTTTTAAGAGTTAGAACGCAGTAAAAGTGGTGGGTAAGTACTTAATTTTCTACATATTAGTTATTTTTCGTGTTATATCCACAGTTCTTGATAAATTATCGCGAATATTGTGTTGATTCAAATATAAACAATGTTCTAACCTAAAAATTGTATAAAACTTGACTGTGTTTACCATGTTCATAAAATTATCAAAAAATACGCCGCAATAATTATTATGCTTCAGTATATTAGATAAAAAGTTTAGGTTATAGGTTTATTAATGTTACTTTGTATGATAAACACTAGCTATACTAGGTATCTATAAGTACAGATCAACAATAGGTACCTACGTACAACTTGTGCATTCGACTTAACTTGGAACTAAAATTTGACAGCTATTTAGATGATTTACCATAATAAATTTTATAAGAGGTTTTTATTCATAAATTTAAAACCACATTAATATTATAAAAGTGAAAGTTTGTGTGTAAATGTGTTTATTACTCCTTCATGGTAAAACAGCTGAACGGAATTGAATGAAATTTGGTATAAAGGTTCCTTATATCCTGGATCTAGTACTATGTACTATGCGAGTAAAACCGCGGGGCGCAACTAGTAATTTTATAAATGATTTTGTTTTTGTTTTTTTAGGCGATATGGCTTTCAACCCAAATCTACGCAAACCTTCATCAAGAGGACAGATGCTAGTAAATTTAGCTAAAGGGAATGGAAGTCACGATCAGAATGAAGTTAAATACTTCTGATATATTTATATCTCATAGTTACGATCCAACGCAGTGTTTGCGAACTTACACCTTGAATCAAAATATCTCTTCGTCTGAAAATATAGAACTTCCTCTTTTTAAATAATTAAAGGATGTAACGTATGAAGAACACCTTGATCCTTTTATTGATCAGTCAGAAATCTATTGTAGCATTCCTGAAAACACGGTTGATATTGGAAAACGATATATTCTCGATGATGTCACAGGTCATTTAAGAGAGGATACAGAATTATCTGAGGTCAACTTAAGTAATGACAATTACTACCTTGACGAAGAAACAGGGTTACTAAAGCCAATTAATGATACATTGACCACAAACAATGACAATAATAGTGTGTTTGATAAAAGTGAGTTTTTTGATAGTGATGAGGAAATAAATAGGAAGGAAAGGGAGATCAATCGGTTAAAGAGGATGTGTGGCAAAAAATATGCAGGCAGAAAGAGGAAATGTGATGAAACTAGCGAGAAAGCGAGATATGAATTTGTGCCAAAACCTAAAAAAAATCTTAAAGAAAAACCATGTGCGCATTCTTGTATTGCTAAGTCTGAACGAAGGTATTTATGCGGTGTGATATCTGGACAAAAAAGAAAGCAGTATTTGATTATTTTTGGAACATAAATACATGGGATGCTAAAAAAATCTATTTGAAGAATATTGTTCGGTTGCGTCGGGTATTAAGAAGACGGAAAACTACGAGTAACTCGGAAGAAATGGCGCAAAGACAACTGGCCTATGACTATTATTTACTAGATGATCAGAACGTTACCGTAAAGGTGTGCAAAAGCTTTTTCATTAGTACTTTTAATTTAAATAGCGATACACTGTCAGAATGGATTAAACAGTTGCAGGATAATGTAAAGGAAGGAACAGACTTAAGGTCTAAACATGAAAAACGACAATCAAAACTTGTAAGAACCCCTGTTTCGAAAGTTATTAGATCTGACACTGTTAAAGAATGGTTGGATTTATTGAATAAAGTCACTATTGCCGCTCTAGCAGTAACAGAGTTTATATTGAAGATACTTTTGAATGAAAATCTCACATTTTTCGAGTTTATACCGAGTGGTGCAAGGATAACCGAAAACCAAATATTGCCCGAAAGCTGTTTAATACGATTTTAGAAAAGGAGACGACAATCAAAACTTGTAAGAACCCCTGTTTCGAAAGTTATTAGATCTGACACTGTTAAAGAATGGTTGGATTTATTGAATAAAGTCACTATTGCCGCTCTAGCAGTAACAGAGTTTATGTTAAAGATACTTTTGAATCAAAATCTCACATTTTTCGAGTTTATACCGAGTGGTGCAAGGATAACCGAAAACCAAATATTGCCCGAAAGCTGTTTAATACGATTTTAGAAAAGGAGAAGATTTCTATTTTTAAACCACGGAAAGACCAGTGCGATACATGCACTGCTAAAGAAGAGGGTGACCTCTCAGAAGAGGAGTACACAATACACATAGCAAAAAAAATGAAGCCTGCAACGCCCATATTGAATCTCGTACTATGTGCTCATCCGAAATGCTCGTCTTGACCATAGATGTCCAATCTGTTCTCCTTTGTCCAAAAATGTTGGTTTCGGCTAAGTATTATAAGCAGAAACTACATGTCCATAATCAATCCATTTATGTCAATAACAACAAGGATGTACACCTATACGTTTGGCACGAAGGAGATGGAGGTGTTACAGCTAATGAATTTACAAGCTGCTTATTAGACTTCATTGAGTCTCAACTAGGTTACAAAAAATGTATAATTGTCTCGGATGGATGTGCTTACCAGAAAAAGAATAAGGTTTTGTCATCAGCTTTGCTGAATTTGACAAAGGAGACTGACTTGGAGATTGAACAACTTATCCTAGAAAAAGGACATACTATGATGCCAGTTGACAGTGTCCACTCTACGTTGGAGAAAAAGTTTCGACCTCCAATCTACACGCCAAGTGATTATATCAGTCGCATGAGAGAAGCAAGACCTAAGCAACCATACCACGTAAACCATATTGATTACATCTTTTTCAAGAATTATGAACGTGGTGTTTGTCTTGACTCTATTCGTCCAGGTAAAGAAACCGGAGTTCCGACGGTTAATGACATACGAGGTCTTAGATACAAAAATGGTAATATCTTCTACAAGTTGCGCCACCCCGACGAATGGAAAATTCTACCTCAGCGTCTTCGTTCGTGTAACCCATTCGTTATTCCTCAACTATTCAACGAACCTCGAAAACTTGATAAAACCAAGTATGATAGTCTGCAATCTCTAAAACCTTTTATGCATCGTGACTATCATGCATTTTATGATAATCTTTCTTACAAGGAGTAATTTGTAACTCAACAAGTCTGATTTGTTTAGAGAATAAGATTTTATAATATTTTTTGCTTCAGTTAACTAACTTTTAGTTCATTGTCTCATTGGTTAGATTTAAAAAGGAAGCTTATTTTTGTATTTTCATTTGTTTAGAAGACTTTTTTTTGTTAAAAAGTTTTTTAGAGGTTATGTTTTTATTTTATTAAAGATATTATTTTTAGTTTTTCTAGTAGCAAAAGGCATTTCAAAGTTAAATGCTGTGATAAAGCATTAATGTTGCAATGGTAATTATACCTATTTTGTGATATTAATAGTACAAAATTTGTAATTTTCTTATTCAATAAGAATTAAGATTAACACTTAATAACCATACGTCTCATTATCTTTAATTAATTAATTGTTAAGGGTGACTGATTATATACGACACATTATTTTATTATATTTTGTAATTTAAGAAAACCTAAAGATCACATAAAGAAGCCTTAAGATTTCAAAAGTGTTGCTTTGCCAAATCCCCCATGTGACATAATGCACATACGTCATTATTTAGAACGGTCCCAAACCAGTTATGTGCAATTATTTGTTAAAAAAAATTCTAGCTAATTGATATTGATGTTTGCTATAAATTTTGTAATCCTAATATGTCTTTAAAAATGTTAATAATACTGCATTCATAGTTTTCAAATATATTTGTCCCTTTATTTAATAACATGTTTTTTATTGCTTCCCAAAACCTTGTGAAAATCACATAAGGAATCTGTCAGGCGCAACGACGCTATTCACTCTAGCCTTGAAGGCATCCAGATTATATTGATCAGGGAACACACTCGCAGGCAACGCATTCCACTCCTTAGCGGTACGCATTATAAAAGTCGAGCCAAAGCGGCTCGTGCGGATAGTTGGAAGATCCACGACATAAGGATGAAGCGCTCGCCCGGATCGCGTCTCCCGATGGCGGAAAGGGGCCGGCGGAATGAGGTCGTGCAACTGCCTCGCACACTCTCCGAAGTGCAACCTGTAGAAAACCGACAAACGCGCAACCCTAAGCCGATGCTCGAGGCTCTGTTATACATGGCTACATATGTTGTACAAAAAGACAAATTTCCTAGGCAGTTAGCAAACTTCATTAAATTTTCTTCACAGTAGTCTCGCCTTTCAGTGTACCAAATAGATGTAACGCAATATTTTTTTACTGGACAGCTTATAAATTGAGCAGTGTGATCTGAAACAGCGAATTCCAACACCTCACCTTTACCTCTTGGTATATTATAAATGATATTATCCAGGCAAGTGCCACTTTCTAATCTTGTGGGTTCATTTATAGAAAACTTGAGGTTGTATGAAGAAATCACTTGTTGGCATTTGGATGAACGGTTAGACTTTCCTAAAATATAATATTTAAATCTCCATATAATAAAATTTTATTATTATAAGCATATAATGTCAAAATGTCTTGTAGTTTATTAAAAAATATGTCAAATTGTTTAGATATGTCATTATTTTTTGGTACTCTGTATAAGCATATCACTATTATGTTATGGTCAATGAGTTTGATTGCACAGCATTCCACTACATTTGGCACAGCGCATTTAGAGATTACATCAATAGATTTAAACTTTGTAGTGTTCCTAACCAATATATGCATATGCTTCACCGTTTCAACAACCTCGTGAAAAGCAGCTTGCCATAACAAAGTTTGGAAAGTTGAGAACGCTGCAGTCATCATAGAGCATATTGTGTTCAGCTAAACATAGCACATCTACACGTTTACCGCTATCTTCCTTATCTTTTAAGAGAGGTAGGGCATAGCGGGGTATCTTGTTCGAATTGGAGCCGCCCGACTGGGGAAGTACCTCCACCTTACAGAATATCGCAGCTAAATAATACTCTTTTAAATAGTATTGTGTTTCTGCCGGTGAGTAAGGTTTCCAGTGCTCCATGGGGTGGGGATTTGGGGAACCGTGGCTTTGGCAGTGCAACGTGTTATAGAGGTGGGCAACGCATTAGCGATACTTTTGGTGTTGCTAATGTCTATAGGCAGTGGTGACCACTTTCCATCAGGTGGCCTGCTTGCCTGATTGCCTACCGTATGACATAAAAAAAAAATCTTCCAGTTTGCTTAAGCTTTGTATTAGTTAATCTTTTTTATTATTAAGACCGTTAATGTTTTGATGTAATACGTTTATGCTATTAAGAACGTCAAAAATTATTTTCGGTAGATAGTTCTAATTTAGTATTTTGTACGGACAAATTGTTCAAAGTAATATCTGTGAGACTGGCCAAATCATTAACATTATTATTTGGTACAGGGACCGTTTGTGCACCACTATCAGTGAAGAGGCCGACATTTTGTTTGAGAATATTTATCGTTAGATTTACAAACATGTTGTTCCTTTTCCTTTATCAAGTTTTGTGCATGCGCCAATACATTATATCTAATCCGGTAGTCGATACGTAAGATCTTTCTCAGGAAACATCTACAAACATAAGATGAAAAAAAGCTGCGATCCGGTATTTGCCTATTATAATGTTCATGTCCAAAAATCAACACTTATTAAATTTACTACATAATAATTTCAAATTATAATTTAATTTGTTTTCTTTGAAATATTTATAACTAGCAATTTCGCAAATAATTCTTTGCTTTTTAATATTTGTTAGCCATAAAACAAACTATACAGACATTCAAACGGATCGCTATCATGTGTGTAGGTGTCTTTGTCTATCGCAGAGCGCACCTTTTGGAATTAAATGTTTACCAGAATTGTTTCAAAAATTAATAGATGAAACTTAAAGCGGATTGAAGGGCGTTGTGGCGTTCATCTGCGACATATGTGTAATGGGCAAAAATGGAACAACACATGAATTAAGAGCTGTATTGACGCGCTTGAGAGACGCAGGCTTAACGATAAAATTGTACAAATGTTAATTTTTCCAAATTGAGGTATGTTATATATCGTATAAATAAGCACGGTTTATATACGGATAAAGGCAAGGTCGAAACAATAACAAAAATGGCACCTTCCAATAATGTAGGGCCGTACTCTGGTTAATTAATTATTATGCGTGTTTCATACCTAACATTTGTACATTGTTGTAACCCTTATACCAGCTCCTAAATAAAAGCGTAACGTGGGCGTGGACGGATGCGTGCCGGGCCAGTTTCAAGCACATCAAAGGCGATGCTATCCAGCGACCCCGTGCTGGCCCACTACGAGCCCGGGCTGCCGCTGGTGCTAGCCGTGGACAGCAGCGCGTACGGGCTCGGGGCCGTCCTGGCGCAGCTGTACCCCGACGGCAGCGAGCGTCTGCTGGTATGCTGCGCCTCGCATACGCTCAATGACGCAGAACGTAACTATAGCCAAATAGATAAGGAGGCATTAGCTACAGTCTAAAGTGTAACCCGTCTTCATCAATATTTATTTTACAGACACTTTACGCTCCGTACTGACCATACGGCTCTCAGTTACATTTTCGGTACTAAAAAAAGGGTTTTGCAGCGTATGAATTTGGTTTAAAGTTTATTTCCACAAAGAAAAATTGAAATGCAAACGGGCTGTCACGGCTACTATTGGGTGCGACTTCACGGATATCAGAGGTGACCGACGCATCATATTTACTGTATGTGGTGGACAGTTTCCCTCTAAGCCACAGGGTCGTGGCTGCTGAGGCAAAAAATGATGCTATTTTACACAATATTTACGGCTACATCATTAGTGGGTACCTATGGAAATGGAAATAGAACAGGAAAAAGCTTATTATCACAGAAAAGAAAACTTACATATAGAACAAAGCTGTATTGTTTGGGGCGTAGTTTCGATGGAATGATGACTCTGTACATCATTCCATCGAAACTAAGAACGCAAATTCTAGATGAAATCTACATAGGACACGTGGACAGGACATGAAACAAATTGCGCGCAATTATGTGTGGTGGCCGGCCCTGGACGCGGAGATTGAAGCGGGCGTAAGCATGCGCCGCGTGCCGCGCAGCCCGCCCCGTGCCGCCGCACGCGCCGCCCGCGCCCTACGCGTGGCCGCCGAGCCTTGGAGTCGACTGCACGCGGACTTTCTGCAGTGCCACGTTTCTATGCCTTCGCGTACATCGGCTAATCTAGTTAAGGGTAAGTTAAAAAAATGATTTCTCGCTTCGGAATTCCCAAACATTTTGTCACCGACAGAGTTGTGTGTTGGCGCGGCGTCGGCGACGTGGTGCTCGCGAGAGACTACTTTACTCCTCTACATGCCGGGCGTCATAATAGAGGAATGGAAGGGCCGCAGTGGTCCGCCGCAGTGCCATAGGTGCCAGGCATTTGGGCGCTTGTCAGCCAATTATTACCGGGCGGCCAGATGCGTGAAGTGCGGTCAAGAGCACGCCTCAGCCGACTGCCTGCGCCCGAGAGACCAACCGCCCTCATGCGCCAACTGTGGAGTGTGAACGACCGCCGATGCCCCGATTTCCGGCAAGAGGCGAGACAACGGGGTATACATATTCACCCGCCCTTACTAACTAAACCAGGGCAAACGCAACCCCTGCCACAACAAGTCAATCAAGAAGGGCGACCCGTTAAGTCAAGTATATCAATTTTTACAAAAAATTATATTATTTCATTTTCAGTTAAAGCGTACCAAGACACGTCTATCAATTTTATAATTTTAGTCAAATTCGATTTAATTCGGAAGTTGAAGTGTTATCAAGATACTTGTAATTCAAATAGACTAACAGATACTTTATTTCTAAGTACTTATTTTAGTGCTAAGAAACATTCAATGCAAAGCTGAAAACAAGTATCTACAGAGATACTTACTTTTAACGTAGAATTATGGTGTTAGTCGATGTTGAGGGTAGGCATATGTTTTTCTTCAGAAAGTGAATTTTATAATATAATTATGTAGGTAGTGCGTTTAAATGTATGTTTGGCTGGAGCATTGTATCTAACATTTAAGTATTTGTGTGTTTATTACAAAATACATAATGAAAAAACGTCGTGAGTGTAATAATTCGTATTGTCCTTCTAAATCTGGTCGCGGACAACAAATGGTTCGAATGTGTTTGCAGAATCAAGACACTAATGGGTGAGTAAAGAGGTTTATTATGATACTTTCCATTGACGGCGTTGAGGACACGTTGATTATGATGTGATTTTGTAAAGGCCGTGGGGTAAAAATCTTTTGGTACATCAGTCCGTCTGTCAGGGTGCTGTGTCTCAGGAACACCTAGAAGTTCATTCATCCATCCTTTAGTAAAAGGACGTCCACTGTTGAATATAGGCTTCCCCCATAGATTTCCAGAGCGACCGATCGCATGCGCTCTGCATCTTGTGACCCCCTGCGACTTGTATTAACGTCCGTTCATACACTATCAAATGTATGTATACGCTATAAAAATGTACCTATACTATAAAAGGTTTTCAATAATTTCAGAGTGGAATTACAATCCGAGCTTGCAAAAGATCTTATACAACCGGAAAATCGCATACAACCGAAAGATCTTATACAACGGGAAGATCTTATACAACCGGAAGATCTTATACAACCGGAAGATTTTATACAACCGGAAAATATTTTGTCATTAAGTGATATCGCATTTGTCATACGTGAAACGACGTAAGATTGATTAATGTTCGGTTCTTTGCATGGACTATATTTATATTCCAATTACGATAATATAATTTTATTTCTTACAGATTTATAGACAGCGATTTAAATTTGGATGAATTAGATAGAAGTACCACACAGGAAAACAATGAACAAGGGACAAGCAGATACGGTAATCATTTAGACCAAAGTGTTGAATACAATTACTATCGAGAAAATCACCAACTGACGGAATTATTGCCTGCGATTCCACAAAATGATGAGCCTCCAATAATTGTATCTCATATACCATATGAAGAGGTTGATAACTCTGTTGACATGTTTAGTGACAACGAGATTCAACGCCAACATATAACAATACCTGAAACTCCCAGTAATTCTGCGATTGAAGTGAGTTCTA
Source organism: Blastobasis lacticolella (assembly GCA_905147135.1). NCBI lineage: Eukaryota > Metazoa > Arthropoda > Insecta > Lepidoptera > Blastobasidae > Blastobasis > Blastobasis lacticolella. The sequence goes on from LR990045.1 coordinate 18,446,696, forward strand.
TTTCGATTGAAAATAATTGCTTCATAGAAGATTCCCAATTAACCGAATTAATGCCTGTGACTCCACAAAATAATGAGCCTTAAATAATTTTACATGCAAGATCAATTAATACAAGATCTAATACATCATTTGAAGGAATTGACAACTTTAGTAATCTGAATCGTTCTGTTGACCTGTTTAGTGACAATGAGATGCAACTCCAAAATATTACCGTACCCGAAACTCCCAATAATTCTACGATTGATGTGAGTTTTACTCCAGTAGACTATGACTATAACAGTAGACACAGAAAGTTACGAAAAGGTACAGTAAAGTATCCTAAACTCACGTTTAAGCAACGGGAGAACCGAAATAAGCAAAACTATCCCATAAACTTAACTATTTGTAAAAAGAGTTGTGCAAGAAAATGCTCTCAATTTTCAAGTACGGACAGAAAATCGATTTGGGCTTGTTATTGGAGTTTATCACAAACATCTCGTTTACACTGGTTAGCACGTAACATTCAGCTAAAACCAGTTTCTCATCGTACTACTACTAACAACAAGACTCTAAAAAATACAACGAGACTTTTTTTCTTGCAGAACAATCGTGGTCATTCTCTGCAAGTTTGTAAAAGTTTCTTGTTGAATACATTAGGTTATAAAAATGATAGTATAATTACAACAATTTCCAAAAAACTGAAATATGATCATGTTAATACTATTGCTGACAAACGAGGAAGCACAAAGAAACCAAAATTTAACACCATACTTATCGAAGAACATATTATGCTTTTCAAGCCCTGCATTGCTCATTATCGACGTCATAACTCTCCTTTAACACGCTATCTCAATCAAGATGTTACACTAATACAACTGTATAAAGATTACATAGAACAATATCCTAATGCAAAATGTTGTTTAGAAATATATCGCAGAACTCTAAAGGCTATGAATATCTCTCTCCATAGACCAAAAAGTGATAAATGTTTTGATTGCGAACTGTTTCAACAAGCTGCAAATGAAGCTCTTTAGCTACTACTATTACTAAAAATATCCTACCCCTGAAAAGGTTGTGTGAAATAAGTCTTCATAAGTACAAAGCAAAGCAAGCGAATCTCAAGTATAAAAAAGACGCCGAGAAGGAGTCACAACAGGGCACTAAAATATATTCGATGGATTTGGAAAAATCATTGCTACTTCCCATTATGCCTGATGTCAAAGACTGCTACTTTACTAGTAGACTTATCGTTTTTAATCTAACATTTGCAAGTTTAAAAAGAAACGACTATTATAACCCTGCAAAATGTATTGTTTGGAATGAAGCAATTTCAGGAAGGGACGCTAAAAATATAATTGACGCCGTCTACAAACTTATAGTGTCTGAAAGGGACACCCAGCATTTTATTTTTTGGGCAGATAATTGCACGTCGCAAAATAAAAATTGGTTCCTTTTTACGGCTCTAGTCACGATTGTTAATAGTTTGGAGATAGAAACTATAATAATAAAGTATCTTACCAAAGGTCATACACATATGTCAGCAGATGGAGTTCACGGCAATATAGAAAGAAATATTAGTAAGATGAAACATATTTATGACTTTGAAGACTTTAAAAAATGTGTTAATACATGCCGAAAGAATATTGATACTATTAAAATAACCAAGAACGATTTATATGACTGGTCTAGAAAGAAAAGAAATATTAGAAAAAACGACAAAAAGGACATATTACATGGATTCATGTTGAAAGATTTAGTAGAGGTAAAGTTCTCAAAGGGAGATAGAACAATGTCATATAAGAAGAAATTCGAAGACGAATACAAAAGTTTAGATTTCTTGCAAAAAAAATATTCAGTGCAGGATTTGCCTAAAAATACACAAATTGTAAGAGGTGTGACATCTTCTAAAAAGCAAGAAATAGTCGACAAATAAGTTCCATTAATGTATAGAAATAGACAAACATATTGGTTAAATTTATGTGACAATGTAAATTCACATGATTTAATTGATCATGACGATGAGTGTGAAGACAATTGAAACATTAAAGACAATTTGATTTAAGTAATTTATATCTTATGCATTTTCGAAATCAAACCATAACCCCAATGAAGCTGAAGGGTCTACAAGACCATTATTAAACCTGTTCTCTTATACCGCAGCGAGAATTGACCTCTTTTAGAGCGACACAAGCAGGAGTTGCGAGTAACAGAAATGAAAATGCTGCGGTGGATGTGTGGGACATCGCAGTTAAGCTACAAGAGTGCCGCCATCGATGGTACGGCCACGTCTAGCGAAGACCGGCAAACTATGTGGAGAACAGATTTCAAATTATGTATCTGGCCATGCCACCCCCGCCAGGTATGGGAAGGAGAGTCCGGCCCAAGAAGCGATGGCTGGACATCGTTAAGAGTGAAATGCATGTCAACAGACTTACCCTTAAGGATGCCGAAGACCAGGCAAAGTGGGCAAAGAAAAACAGGAAGGCGGACCCCGGGCCCTCCTGTGTTGCGCGGGAGTGTTAACGTCAAGATGATGATGTTGATGATGAATTTTCTAAGTCGTTTTTTAAATTATTTTTGTTTGGTTTTAAAATAAACCTACTATACTACTTAATTTTTTATTTTCCTAAAGCCATAATTACTTGTTTTCTATTTTAAATAAATGTTAAATACAATCTTGTCTGCTAATGTATAATCAAGTATCTCAAGTAACTTGTTTATAGCGTAAAATATTTTTGGTAAATCAATCAATATTTCTACGGAGAACACTATTTTTGTTCGTCAAAATGTAAGTAGATGTCTAAAGTAATTACAGGTACCTGGTAGGTAACCAGGTACCTGAACCACTCTGGCATTACTTATTGTGGCTATTTTTACAAAAATCTATAAAGCATTAATTGCTTAAAAATGTAGTGTTATTGAATTGGACATAATGTTCAAATTATGTCAAGCACCACTCACAGTCTCCGATACGTGACTGCTGATGCTGCTCCTCTAGTTATATTTCCATCCAAAGTTAAACCAACTCCTCCTTTTGTGATGCTGCTCACAACAAGCACCAGACAGTAACCTCTTCCATATATTACTTGGTTGAAAATACTGGCTTAATACCAGTAACAACTGTACCACGCCCTCGACAACGATCTATTGCCTATTCGACGTGCGAAATAGAACTGTCGCCCTGACAGAAAAGAGGCGATCACCCTGAGCAACGCCGGTGGTGTGGTGGTGTTATCCCGCATCTTCGACATGAGCCTCGCGTGCCACACTCGGTCGAAAGCCTCCTTGATGTCAAGGAAGACTCTGACGGTGTAGCGGTCTCGGTTCCGCTCGAATGCCAGGTGGTGCAGCACATGGGTGAGCTGGAGCGTGGTGCTGTGTCCGCTGCGGAAACCGAACTGCTCCTCACGCAGCTGGATGTGCGGGTGCAGTCTCCGCAGCAGAAGACGCTCGAACAGCTTCGCGATGTGGGGGAGCAGGGTGATCGGGCGGGGATTAAGAGAGGTAGGGCATAGCGGGGTATCCCGTTCGAATTGGAGCCGCCCGACCGGGGAAGTACCTCCACCTTACAGAATACCGCAGCTAAACAATACTCTTTTAAATAGTATTGTGTTTCTGCCGGTGAGTATGGTTTCCAGTGCTCCATGGGGTGGGAATTTGGGGGACCGTGGCTTTGGCAGTGGAGGGACATTTGCCTTTTTGCTGCCAGAGTAACGTGTTATAGAAGTGTGCAACGCATTGGCGATACTCTCGGTGTTGCTAATGTCTATAGGCAGTGGTGACCACTTTCCATCAGGTGGCCCGCTCGACTGTTTGCCTACCGTATGACATAAAAAAAAAGAGGACGACGGTTGACGGCGGTCCTTCCCCTGCTTCGAGAGAACTATCACCTTCCCCATCTTCCATGACATCGGGAAGTGTCCCGTGCGTAGGCACCCGTTAAACAGGCGCGATAGTGCCACAAAGCATTTGCGGGGGAGCTTCTTCAGCGCCTCGGTTGGCCCGTCTGGACCCGGCGATTTCCGCTTTGGCAGACGGTGGACGGTTTGTACCACCTCCTTGTGACGGTGACATGAAGGCGTCGCCGGGAGGCGGCGGATGCTGGGTCTCCAGGAAGGCGACAACTGCGGCCTCGACTGCAGCGTGGTGTTCGGCTTGGGCGGGGGCGGCGGCATTGGCCGTGAACTGGTGTTGGAGGTGTTCGGCCAGTATCTCCGCCCTCTCTCCCGCTCTCCAGCAGTATCTGCCCCTTTCAGCTTTCAGTCAAGTAGGTCAAGGGGCCACATTGGTTCCTATGTGTTCAACAGCGTCCGGTTCAGGTGGTGTAGGCTGGTCTTGCGCTCGCCGACATGGTTGATGAGTTTCTCCCATGACCATGGCATGACCATACATGGCACCGCAGAATTCACTCACAGCAGCCGAAAGCTGCTCGAAGACCCTGTTCAGCCTTGTCGTCACACGTGGGCAGCGCGGGCCTACAGCTTGTTCAGCCGTCTCTTCTCTCGCAAGAGTGTCTGTAGTTCGGGCGGGAGCTGTTCGCGACGGTGGCTGGCGTGAGTGGTGGTGGTGGTGGTGGGCTTTGCGGCCTGCTTCATTGCCTCTTGGATGGCCTCTGTGATGCCTCGACTTCCTCAGGCGTGGTGAGTTGTCCTTCCTGGTCGTAGTCCTCTAGGCTCCTTGTGAAGCACGCCCTTGGTCTTTGTCCGTTTTGGTATTGGTGCAGTGCATACGGTTCTGTGCCCAAGGGTGACGAGGATCGGGAGGTGCTGCGAGTGGATGTCATACAGCACCTCCATGTTCACTGGGCTGGGCAGTCCTTTGTGGACGACAATGTCCAGCACATGGGCGTGGTGGTTTGTGCTGGTCGGCACGTGCGTCGGCGAGGTTGGGCCGATCACCTCGTACCCGTGCTCTTCAGCGTCTGCGTACAGCGTCCATCCAGCAGCATTGGCGGTCCGGGATGCTTGGCGTTTAGGTCTCCTGCCACCAGTGTACGCTCGTTGCTATCGAGCACGGTGTGGAAGTCTTCTGGATTGAGAGGGGTTTTGCTGCCAGGAGGTCTGTAGGCGGCGTACAATCTTACGTGCCTGTCTGCCACCTTGATGCACACGCCCACAGTTCTTGTTGCACTGTACGGTAGCAGGTCCAGCTCCTCGTGCACGACGTCCCTCCTCACCAGCGCGGCGGTGCCTCTGTACGCCACTCTCTGTGGCGACACCTCGTCGCGCCTGTAGACGTGGTAGGATATAAACCCTGGGTACGTTGTATTGGATAATATTATATTTGTCAATAGTTTTCAACCATTTTAGAGGTTGTTATAATAATGAAACATAGTGCCAACTTCTATAAATATTTATTTTTACACTTCGTTCAACCTTTAACAGTTACGTTTATATTAATAAAAGAAATAAAAAAAATAAAATAAAAGAAATAAAAAATTAATTATCACCTAGAATACACATATGGGTATCAGTTCTGGTAACGTGCTGCGCATCTCTTCCGAGACGAAAGTCGGCTGAAATCCATAGAAATTATCACTTACTCAGGGAACCAAGGCTGGATCGGACGTAGACCACGCTCTGTTGAGTAGTGTTAGGAAACTGATTCGTGCTCCATGTACTTTTAGACGGTTTATCACCGTGAGTTTGCCACCGGATCATGGAATATATTTGCCTCGTGTCCGCTTTAAAACTTTGTGCTTTTAATGCTTTAACGACATTTAATTCGCAGACATGGAAAATCGAGTTAGTTCGATAGGTGGGCTCAGCCATTATCGTCCCGACACCAATATTGATACATACCGCGTGCGCGTAAATAAAATTAAAATAATAGTCTCTCGATCGCTTGCAAGCAAAACGGTTCAGTCTCATAACGTTCAAGTTGCAAAATATCTACATCTCAAAACGTTCAAGTTGCAAAATAGTCAAGTCTCCAAACATCCGTGTCTCAAAATAATCATTTTTTATTTAAGTGGATTTGTGAGTGGTGTTTTATATTTTTGACATCGACCATGAAATTTCAAAAAAAAATTTGTGGATACTGTACCTAACGCTTGTTAAAATGTGTTTTTAATATAAATAATGAAAAAGTTTGTACGCAATTAACTCAGGCAAGGAAAAGCACCTTACCAAGGTCACAGTTAAATAAAATAAAACAATTAAATAATAAAAGATTGTTTTGTGAAAAAAAAAATAATAATACACAAATAAATCAGAATCTAAAAGGCATATCGTACATAATTGCAAACAAAAAACAAAAATGACTGACATTTTAATCCAAATCAAATGTTAGATATTTTAATTTTCTTATCAACACACATTATTACACATAATAATGTAGTTTAATGTAAAAATTAAAATAATTCGTTTCGTTGTTCTTAAAAGTAGGATATTTTCTCTCGAAATCAATGTAATGATTTCAGCAGAAAATATATTGATTTACACACTTAATTTTGAAGAAGCCAAGAATAACCATGAAATTAATACAAGTCACCGCTAGTCGCTAGTAGGTATTATACTTATATGATTTGGTAAATCAATAATCGTATAAATAAAAGCTTATAAAAACATATTTTCTGACGGAATAAATGATTTTGACGCTGGAATCACAATTGGTCAATATTTCAGCGGAATATATGTGTACCTCTTTAATATTGCATAACTAATTATAGTAAAAAAATCAGAATCCAACACAATAATTGCTAGTATTATATTATATACTCGTATGTTTATGTATTACGTTACGTATATCAAAGTATAGCTTGTGGAAAACAAGTTAAAAATTTGTAATTTTTCAAAATAAGTTCAAGAAAAATAATGCTTTTGAGAAATCGCGGAATAGATCAAATATTTTGTTTTAATTTTGTCAAATACCGTTGATACTTATTGTCAAAATGCTCAGCCTCTTTTCTTAATTTAAATAAGAACAAATAAATGTTAGGTTTCTTTGGAATTCGCCGGTTCAATCGATGATGCCATCCCTCAAGTGCATTCGTCGTTCTGTGGCGGTGTCCAGCGCAGCTAAGTATATGAGAAAGCGTCTCATTTCTGGTGAATCTGGAGCGTTTTGCAATATATACTGCCATGTATCATGTATTAATTTTGTAGGAATCAGAGATATTATTGCCGACATCCTAGTTATATTTCTTCCCTGTTTTGTAGTGTTTAATTTTACCTTTTTTGAGTACTTCCAAATAGCATTGTTGAAATGATTATAACATCCACTAACATCTTCTGTCGGGTGAACGGATAATGCAGCATTTACTATTTCGATTTCATAATCGGATTTAAATGATTTAATGTTCAATTGGAGCTTTTCTTTGAAATTAAAGAAGCGTACATATGTTTCTTCACATTTCTTTACGAGAAGTGCATAAACTACAGGAATTATATTTGTATGATTTTTAGTGGAACCAATGTCCAAATGCATAGTAAAAACTTGGTAAAACGGTTTTGTTATTGTTTTAAATGCGTAGTAATTTCCAGGCCTTTTCACAATTTTTTTTACAAGATTCGTAGCAAAAACAAAAATGTTGTCATTATTATATATTAAAAAGATTTGCGACAGTACATCGGGTAGTGTTATATTTTCTGGGTTATGATGAGTCAATAAGTCTGTATTTAAATGTTTTTTTCGAGCCCGGTATAGTGAATGTTTGACGCAGTTATATATAAGTCCAAGGTCTTGTCTAGTCTGTTCAATTTTTTCACGTTTTCATTTTTCAACTATCTTTTGCACTGCACTTAAATGTTTAGAAACAGCCCGTTTCAAGTTGCTTTTTCTTTAATATTTTTTTTTTTTTTGTTCACAAATATGTATAGACTCCATGTTAGAGTTAGATGGTAGAAAGCTTTTTCGTGTCCAACCGGACTCAGACATCGCTTAGCAGTTTACGTGTATTTCACCAGAACATTGCGGGGCTGTTAAATAAACTGGATACCTTGGGCATATTGTTACAGGAATTTCAGGAGAAAAGTGAAGAGATTCACGTTATTTGTACCACCGAGACCTTTTTAAAGAAGGGGGATGATAAGAATGTTCGCCTGGCCAACTTTAAGCTGGCAGCGTCATACTGTAGACCAAACGAGAAAAGAGGCCGCAGTAAGACTTTCGTCTCGGAAGAGATGCGCAGCACGTTACCAGAACTGATACCCATATGTGTATTCTAGGTGATAATTAATTTTTTATTTCTTTTAGAAGTTGAGAATTTATTTTACGGATGATTCGGATTTAATTATTTTAAGTAGTGTCTTTAAAGAGAATAACAAGATATCGATTTAATTTGACTAAACAACTTTCAGTATCTACAACACAAACTATGCCTAACTTCATCTTTCACTCTTTAGTATTACCACGTGATGGCCCTACCAAAAATATAATAACCCTAATTCTATGCACACAAGAGATACCTAATTCTCGTACAAAACGTAGATCACCGACTCTCACACTCGACAACCCTCTCGACAGTACCACTCGTGCCTGCGCGCGCGCAGTCTTTGTATCAATGAAATATTTCTAGCCGACTAACAACTACCCAGTCCCAGGACCTTAGACCAACTGACCTCTCGTCTTGCTTCCCTTCGCCCCTCAACCACGCATCCCAAAGCGTGGGAAAATCAGCCAATGACCAACACGTGTTACTAAATATTTCCATGAATGACAAAGTCCGCTTGTCGGCACTGTTTTTTTTTTTCGAGACTATCTATCGCTTTTGTAATAAAAAAAATATGTCGGCGCAACACTAAACGCAATTGCAGGTCATAAAACTAAAGAAATGGTCTCACCTGCCATAAAGACAAATGCACGTACAATTTTTTGCATAAAATATTACAATAGAGACTAGGAAACAATATGCTTGCCGGAAGGAAGGAAGTCACAGCCGTTTCTTTGTTAATTGCCGTCCCAAACCATCTCAATAAATTCTGTTTTTTTTTTATAATAGCCGACATGCGCGCAGCGGCGTCGGTTAAAATCGTGAGAAAGGTATTTCGTAAACGATACTTTGTTTTATTAGTTACTAGTGGACCCGGCGCGACTTCGTACGCGTACACCTATTTTACCCTTACCTACCCTTTTTTTCTTACTTAAAAACCTTCCTCTTGAATCACTCTATCTATTAAAAAAAAACGCATCAAAATCCGTTGCGTAGTTTCAAAGATTTAAGCATACAAAGGGACATAGGGACAGAGAAAGCGACTTTGTTTTATACTATGTAGTGATAGTGATATGGTATTTCCAAATTGCTAAAGCGATCACAATGCACCTCTAAATAAAACTTGCCATTAAAGATGTGTGCTATTATTTTGTCACCCGAACATGCGCATTTAAACATGATATACGTACACTTTTCAAAATCACATACCTATAGCGATGTAGGTGATAACTAATCTACTGGAACGTAATTATGGCACATACGGAAGGTAAAATACATTTTGAATGTACACCCTCAGTTTATATATTAAAGTGTTAATCCAACTCTGTTTCTTCCTCTCCTTTTTATCCAAAAAACACTTTCCCGTTTCCACTACCCGAATCTCTTAAATTCGGGTGTCCTTTAGGAGAATACTATGATATACCAACACACTCTGTTTCCTCCTCTCCTTCTAATTCAAACAGTGCTTCCCTCTCTACTTTCATCTCGTACAACCCTTCCTTATCTCCTTCCAAGCGTTATTCCTTTCCTCTCAACCCATATAGCCCTTCTTTATTCCTCGCAATCCTTATAGTCCTTCGTCATCTCCACCTATTGGTTCTTCCTTTCCTCTCAACCCAAATAGCCCTCCCTTCATTCCTCGCATTCCTTATAGATCTTCAACATCTTCACCTATGGGTTCTTCCTTTCCTCTCAATACAGATAGCCCCTCTTTCTCTCCTCGCAAACGATATAGCCCCACTTCCACTACTTTCAACCCTACTAGGCCGTAGTTCCATTCTCGCCACTCATGTAACCCTCTCTTATCTCCATCCTACCCACATTACTCTTTTTCCTCTCCTATAAATATATAATATAGTGGTACACTATATATTTGTATAATCCTTCCATCTCTCCTCGGAACCCAAACTTTACCTCCTTCTCGCCCCCAGGTTTACCAATGAGGAGTTTTCCAATAGGTATTTAAGGCATTCCTAACCGCTCACTAGATGGCGCCCCGACAATTTTGGTAATTGATAATTGCTTGAAATAGGTTATTAGCAAACAGGATATAAACCCTGGGTACGTTGTATTGGATAATATTAGTTTTGTCAATAGTTTTCAACCATTTTAGAGGTTGTAATAATAATGGAACATAGTGCCAACTTCTATAAATATTTATTTTTACACTTCGTTCAACCTTTAACAGTTACGTTTATATTAATAAACACTTTATTTTCAAGTTTAGTATTACTTGGCTGCATGAAATCTTTATTTATTTTATTGATTTAAAGAAAATTACCAAAATTGTAGGAGCGCCATCTATTGATGCTTTTTGAAACAAACTATCAATACCTACTGGAAAACTCCTCATTGTGGTGTACCCAAGATTTTACTCTATTTTTACGGTTTGGTCTTGCCACACGCTGTTCAGTGGCCTGGTCACGTAGTCTGTTAATAATATTATGGTGCTTGAATATTAGTTTTTCTGATTGAATTTATTTAGGTAATTTAGTATTAGATATTAGTTGTAGTTTATTGTTAGTGTATATTTGTGTTATTATTTTTCTAATTAATATGTTTAGTTGTAATTTTTTTGTAATAATTTTGTAAACAAATTTTCATTGTTATGTTTATGAATATATTTGTAATTTTTATACACACGAATCATCTGAATAATAATAGAAATGACGAAATCGCAAAATCCGGAATTTATTACGAAAAGTTGTGTTCTCAATTGTTATAAGAAGTTAGAAAAATTATTATACACTTTCCATAGTGGTACTCCTTGGAGCATATGAAAGGAAGCAGGTACACGTTAAAAGGATTAAGTAGCAGACTAATATCGGCTGAAAAACTGTCTCTTTTAGGTCTATCTACTACATCAACTTGCAGTGTTACCTATAACTAAAACTATATTTTTATTCTATTACTTGAATCATTGTCATTGACGTAGTGGAGTTGCATTGCAAGTTTCTGTCATCTCATTTTACATAGACACCAGAAAGGGGAGTTACTACTACGGACTACGGGACTACGGGGGACTACGGGAAGTTGAAAAGAATATTTTAGCCATTAATTCTAATGCTCAAGGTGTAGACGGTATCGGTCGTAGAATGATTGTCCTTAGCTTGGATGTGACGCTTCCTATACTCCATCATATTTTTAATGTATCCCTTAGTACCTCCACTTTTCCCGACTGTTGGCGTAAAGCTGCAGTTATCCCTATTCCTAAAGTCAGTAACCCTTCCGCTCCTTCACAGTATCGACCTATCTTCATTTTGCCTTTCCTCTCCAAAGTCCTGGAACGCCTTGTTCATCATCAGCTTAGTGTGTTTGTCAACTCCGAAAACCTCCTCAGTCCTTTCCAATCTGGTTTCCGCCCTGGCCATAGCACAGCTACTGCTCTTACCAAGGTGTCTGATGATGTACGCCTTGCAATGTTCAATCAGCAACTCACTGTTATTGCATTGCTAGACTTCAGTAATGCATTCAACACTGTGGATCACGACATCCTCCTCGCAATGTAACGGTCGCTGCATCTGTCGGACACTGTTATTGAATGGTTTAGCAGCTATCTGCTTGGACGCCAGCAGTGTATTCGTGCTGATGACAGAGTCTCAAGCTATGTTGACATCTGTGCGGGTGTTCCCCAGGGCGGTGTACTATCTCCTCTTCTTTTTTCCATATTCATTAACTTCCTTACTCCCCTCCTCTCTTGTTCTTACCATTTGTATGCTGACGACATCCAAATTTACACCCACGCTCCTGCCGATGAGCTGGACACCGCAATAGCAGCGCTAAATGGGAGTCTAAAAACTATCCTTGAGTGGAGTCTGGCTTATGGACTGGCGGTTAACCCTGACAAGTCGCAGGTTATTATAATTGGTCTAAGCAGGTGGGTCGACCTATTTATGGTAGCCTTCCGCCCGTTATTTTCAATGGCGTAGTGCTCCCCTATAGTAGCGCGGTCAAGAATTTGGGGGTTTTCTTCGACACAACACTGTCTTGGTCCCATCACGTTGCTTAACTAAGCAGACGAATTTTTGCCGCAGTTTCTGCCCTAAAAAGATGGAAAAATCTGCTTCCTATCGGAACCAAGATTGCGCAAGCCCTCCTCCACCCCATACTTGACTGCGCGGACGTCTGCCTCCTTGACCTCAATGAGGATCTCCTTGACAAACTCGAGCGTCTACAGAACATCGGTATTCGGTTTATATATGGGCTGCGCAAGTTTGACCACGTCTCTGATTTTCGTAAGAAGCTGCGGTGGCTTCCGATTAGGCTGCGGCGGGATGAGCATGTGTTGATCCCCGTTCTCCCAAATACCTAAGAGATGGCTTCAGATTCCAGAGTGTTGACCTAGCCCGGAATCTTCGATCAGCTCACGATAATACTCTGAGGCCACCGTTTACTCGATCTGGCTATTTTAAAGAGTCCTTCACTGTGAAAGCTACCGTCTTGTGGAATCAGTTACCCAAAGAGATTCGTCACTCCAAGTCACTCAACTCCTTTAAGGCAAAGTTGCGCACGCATCTACACTCGGCTGGCATATGAATTTTGATGTCCGTAATTGGCAATTTTTATTTTATTTATATTATGTTTACACAAAGGCGATCTCTACCAGGCAGAGATCGCTTACAGCGATAAGGCCGCCTTTGCCCACAACTAGTTATGGTTTTTTGTCGGAACTTTTAAATGTTGTGACGTGGTGGCGACTCAGAGGGAGCTGGCCACTGTCGCCACGGGTTTGTTTAAACCCCAGACGGGTTGCTATCTCTGGGAATGAGGGATCTTACTTAGTGAAACCACCGATAGTAATGATTTACAACTTACGTTTATTAACACAACATATTAACCTATGTTATACATGACACTTAACTTGAATAACTTAGTCTAGTGGGCGATACCTACGTATCAACGCTTAATTCCTATGACCTAGCTCAGCGATTCTACCGCGGGTGTTACCCGGGTTCCTCGTTACATAACTCTCCCTAACGGACATAGACGGTTCCCGACCCACCGACGTTTATTCACTACGGGGCGATCAAGACGGAACGGACCGTTCCCCTAAGTCGCGGCTAATACGATAACCTACCCCGGACGCGTTTTCTACACGGAGTTTTAACGGGCGCGGATTGAGGACTAGCGCGGGCTAAGTCCTATCCCTAACCATCCCGGTCTAGTTTTACCTACATGGGTTGAGCCTAAGTCCTAACCTGATTTGGTTCCCCCCTCTAAGCCAGGCAGTCTACTCGGCGACCCCAAGCCGACAGTCCGGATGCCTGGTTGGACCCCTTCCTCCGGGATCACCAGTTCCTAACTCCCCAGTTGTTCCCTATCCCCACCTAATCCCCCCTAAGCCCAACTGTCTACTCGGCGACCCCTAAACCGACAGTTAGGATACCTGGATAGACCCCTTCCTCCGGGATCTCCAGTACTTCGTCGTCTCGGCAACCCCAAGCCGACGGAAACTAATTACTCAAAAACCGGATGCGAACCTAAGGCCAGTACCGTTAGAACTGATTTCACATCCTGGTCTCGAGCCTCTTGAGTGAACATCGGGTGCGGGTCGTTAGCGCGATGCAGAGTCGGTCGTCCCGGGGGCTGCCGTTGTTTCACCGGTCCGCCTCGTTAGCGCGATGCAGGATCGTGCGCCGGTGACGCGGCCTTGCTGCTGGGTGTGGGAGGGGCGGTGTAGCGCGGCGGCGCGGGGGGCCGTGCGGGTGCGCGCGTCACGCGCGGCGCGGTGCCAGTCCCCGGCGTCTCGCTCGCCTACCGGACAGGTGACCGCTGCTCGATGACTCGGCGGTGGTCCGGGATTTGTAACGCTTCGTTACATTCCCCCCCCCCCACTTGCGAAGATTTTCACCTGTGGATGAAAATCACCTGTCAGGAAAGCTGTGAAAGTAGGATAACCCCCGAAGGATCGTGGGATTACCCCTCCTATCCGGCCTATTGTCCCTACAAGGCACGACCGTTGTGTCCTGCATGGCTCCTGTGTGACACTACTTCTGCGGTTAAAGCTGCACTATGACCATCAATGCTCTGATATCTTGGGTTTTCGTATAGTCTCCTTCCATGAAGCGTCCGTCGGCGAGGGGTGGTGTTACCATTGTTCTTTACGGTTTAGTTGTTCTACTGAGTTTACTTACTAACTTGTTTCCCCTTGGTTTAGTCTACTTTCTTGTGTTCTATGTACCCTTCCTATCGATCGTGCCTCTTTATTACTGTTTGTCTGTTAGTGTTTCGTCGGTATTTCGGTGTGCGCTCGATGATTTTGGTTGAGCGGTGTCCCTTGTCACGCTGGCGTGTTGTGACAGTGCTGACTCCGTGTTGCCCTGCGATGAGGGTAGGTGTCGCTCTGCCTCGCGTCCCTCGTTCCTGGCGTTGGTATCCTGCGGGTTAGTGTATATCTTTATTTGTTGTCTGATTTGTTTGTTTATTCATTTTTTCCTCTTGAGTTCTAACGGCCGGCCGGTTCTATGCTCCTAACCTTAACCGTAATGTCTATGTTCCGTTTGGACCCCAAAATACCCCCTTTTTGACCCGTTATATTTAAGATTGGCCCTATTGTGAAACACTAAATTACTGGTGTCTACATTACCGGTGGCTGCTGGTTGGGGGTGTGAGGTTAATTTGATTGAAACGTCCGTGGTTCCGTTGTGATCGCCTATAATTAATCATTGTTTAACCCGACGGTTCCTCTTGGTTTTCCTCGGCCGGTGGTGGGTCGGGTTGTTTGGTGAGCTGCTCAGCGGTGTCGCCTCTGGACTCCGGATTTGGTGTTATTCGGTTCCGTTTGTACCGGGTTAGGCGTGCGAGGCCATATTTGTTGCCCCGGTTCCTCTTGATTCCCCGTCTCTTGGTCCTCTTTTTCTGATTGTCCTTGTCGGGAGTTGGCTCCTGGTTCGGAGTGGTAGCGGTGGTGGTGGGTGGTGTCATTTTCGTGTGAAAGGGGCAAGTATAATAAATATTTTCACCGAGATCCGCGTGGCGTGTTATCTAACGGCAGATTGTTGCACCTTTGTGTAATGACTGTGACGTGGTGGCGACTCAGAGGGAGCTGGCCACTGTCGCCACGGGTCTGTTTAAACCCCAGACGGGTTGCTATCTCTGGGAATGAGGGATCTTACTTAGTGAAACCACCGATAGTAATGATTTACAACTTACGTTTATTAACACAACCTATTAACCTATGTAATACATGGCACTTAACTTGAGGAACTTAGTCTAGTGGGCGATACCTACGTATCAACGCTTAATTCCTATGACCTAGCTCAGCGATTCTACCGCGGGTATTACCCGGGTTCCTCGTTACATAACTCTCCCTAACGGACTTAGACGGTTCCCGACCCACCGACGTTTATTCACTACGGGGCGATCACAACGGAACGGACCGTTCCCCTAAGTCGCGGCTAATACGATAACCTACCCCGGACGCGTTTTCTACACGGAGGTTTAACGGGCGCGGATTGAGGACTAGCGCGGGCTAAGTCCTATCCCTAATCATCCCGGGCTAGTGTTACCTACATGGGTTGAGCCTAAGTCCTAACCTGATTTGGTTCCCCCCTCTAAGCCAGGCTGTCTACTCGGCGACCCCAAGCCGACAGTCCGGATGCCTGGTTGGACCCCTTCCTCCGGGATCACCAGTTCCTAACTCCCCAGTTGTTCCCTATCCCCACCTTATCCCCCCTAAGCCCAACTGTCTACTCGGCGACCCCTAAGCCGACAGTTAGGATACCTGGATAGACCCCTTCCTCCGGGATCTCCAGTACCTCGTCGTCTCAATGTAATTATTCTTGTGTAAGCAATAAAGAATTTATCTATCTATCTATCTAGAAAGGAACTAACATCGCTGTTTAAGGCATTTAATAATCATCAAATCCGAATCTCATAAAGATGAATAAACTATCGTTGACGGCCTATGTACAACCCATTTTATTTTGGACTCACAAGTGACGGTGATACCACTTCATGTTCACCACATAACCACGCTAGATTTCAATGCACGTGGTGAGTGACTAAATTGACTTTAGGACCGTGAACAGGTTAACTGCATATAGGACCGCAGGGACCACCATAGCGTCTCATACAGAATTAATTGTATGAGAGTTAATTCACTGATTAAATAGTTTAAGAGCTCTTACAGTCCACTGATTAGAACCCCCAAATAACCAAAGAAATTATATTCAAATTTTATTTATTTAATTCTAATGCATTAAAAGTACACTTAAACTTAAAAGCTTAGCACTTTAGTGGTAATTAACTAAGTAGCAAAAGAACATTTACTATGATTCATATTCAATTCAATATCGCTATATTTTTGTAACAATTGCCACAAGAGGTATTAGAGTGATTAAGTACCTGGATAGGTACGAGTCGTACCGGTTTTAACACAAAAGAGGTATTTATTTAATTGCTTCTGTGGTGTTTAACACAAAAGATTAGCTACAGATTTTAACACAAAAGAGTCATTTATTTAATTGCCTTTTTTGTGTTGAACATTACATTACCTATAAAGCTGAAAGGCAGGTAAGTAGTTAATGGGAAGGTGTGGATAACGACAGATAAGAAAGCTTACGAAATTATGTTTAAGAGCATTGATTGGGGGTGAGAATATTGTAAAGAAAATTACCTGAATACGAAGCTAGTTAAGATAATTTTATAACATTGTAATAAAAACAGCATAAATTAAAAACAGATTGTTTATCGATTTGCTAGCCATGGATTTCAAAAAAGTATTGAATTATTTTTGTATTGAAATGATTTTAACCTTCGTAGGTTTTCTTTTAATATTTAATTTTGGTTAATTTAATGTTGTCTATTTATTTTGATAAGTAGTTAGTTTGAGGGCTTTAAGGATAGGTTTTTCAATGAGTTCCCCCGGTACCCAAGTAAAGTGTTTCAGTACTTTATTGGCGATGTACCGATAATAAGACACGTTTTGTGATTGAATTATAAGATTGAAATTGTATGAAATTAGTTTTTGCCATATAAATACTAAGATTATTTTTATTCATCCATGTTACAAGATCAATCAGGGAATTATTTATATTGTTCTCATATTCACATGATTATTCACCTCTAAAGCACTCCGCACATGACGCAACACGAACGCGACAGCGATGCGACGGAGACATGCAGGACGCATGCAGGACACATGCACGCGACAGCGACGCGACACTGTCAACTGTCGGTTTACAAAGATCATTCGGCACGAGACCGAAATCAGAATTGACGCTGCCATCTAGCCTGGATATTCCCTTCCCCTTTTCTGATCCCACACGTGTTATCACACCTGAATTCGGCGACCGGCACTTACCTGAAAGTGGCACCTCGGTGGGAAAAGGTGTTCTGGTGGCCCGACATGATAAATCGAGCGCGCGCGCCGCCTTTCACAGTCCACTACCTAGAACAGGTGTTGGTGGACACCACAACCGGTCTACCTTCCCCTCAGTCCCAAGACATGATTCTAGAAGTCTGAAAATGTGGGGGTAGACGAAAAGCCTAAAACACTGGTCTTCGGAGCAAAATATATGTTGCGCTCTAGTTGGCGGGACTCCTCATTAAGGACTTACAAACCAGCGTGGCATAAGTGGTGTACATGGTCAAAAAGCAACTCATTGGATGATTTAAGGCAGTCTGGGTCGGATTTAGCTCAATTCCTAATAGATTTATGTATTAAACACGGTCTTGCTTACTCCACCATCCTTGTTTACAAAACTGCTATTTCCATTTTATGTGATCCTAACTATAAATATCGTGATAGTTCACATGTTTTAGTCAAGCATGCTCTGTAGGCTATATCTATTAACAAGCAAAATTCCCATATGGGACACCGAAGACCTAGTAACCTGGCTGCTAAATAATTCTTCAAAAGAAGACAGTCTTTATGAATGCTCTAAACGGGCTGCTATCCTATTTTTGCTCTGCTCAGGCCGCAGAATTCATGACCTCACTCTTTTATATATCAATTCAGACAACCTCATTGTTAAACAAAATTCCATTGTTTATTGGCCAACATTTGGATCTAAAACCGATTCTGATAAATTTTCGTGAGCAGTCAGGAGGAGGCGTTCACGAGCAGTAATGGCTTCAGGAACTGCACTGAGTATAATCGGGGCTCCTAGAAGATTAAAATCGGAACAAGACAGTTCCTTGAGGCCAGGAAAAAGTCCACTGAAACCAGAAATTTGTCCACAAGCTTCGGTACCGCAGGGAAAGATCTCGCACTTCGAACGATTCACCTCCAGACCCATGTCTCTGAGACGGGAAAGCAGGACCTCTAGATCCCGTAAAACGACTTCCGGCTTACCCCCGATAATGCCATCGTCGAGATACCACACGTTTAAGGCAGATTTTAGCTCAAGTGAATAGCCAAACTAAAAACGAGCGGCCCCAGCGGGTCCCTCTGGTCCTCTCCCCTTGAAAAAAGAAGGTTGTCATCGAAGTAAAGATTGAAAGGCAGCCTGTAAACCAGATGAAGGAAGGGATAGAGAGAAGGGAGTTTTTCCTTGACCTCACTTAGCAGAACGTCTGTCTCCAAGGTGTTAAACGCGTTGCGAATATTGAGCTTCAGCAAAATACAGTCTTCGTTCTCCGGGTTCATCACAAAAATTCGCGTGGCGTGGATAGCAGCCTCGCATCCCAGGCGTGTGTTGAAACCCAACTGGTATCCGGCCATATCCTCTTTGACGGCGCGGCAGGCTAGCTTGGCAGTCAGGCGACGAAAGACACTGCCGACAGCGATAGGTCTAATGCTATCATCCTTTTTGGCCAACGCAAAGAGCACCGTAAAGATACGGACAAACCAAAGGGTTCAGCAGACCCATGAGTAAAAAGTTTGATAGCCTGGTTAGAGATCCCACAAGGCACCTTCCGTTCTGCCCGGCCGAAAAAGAGGTCAACTCTTTTAGGTGCCCCGGGCGGATCCCGTCTAAGTCTGCCGAAGAACCTGTATAAAATGAACTAAGGGCCGATATCACGTCCCCTGCAGTATATGCCTTATCCGGTTCAGGCGGGAAACTGAAAGAACGCGAAGGACCTAGTTGTTTAAGTTCCATAGACGCCCACGTATCAGGATCCTCCCCACTACCTCATAGTCATGACAGTGCTCCATCGACATAATATTGGCCTTAACCTTTGTCGTCACGTTCCCAGGCAATTCCCTAGCCGGAACTCTTAACGCTGTATACGCACAAGAAAGAAGAGCACTCCACTCCTTCACCCCATTGCTAGCAACACACAAATCTATAACATCGCAGAGCCTTCCGGCCGCCTGATTCCGGGCACCTTTAGGTATGTGCCGAAGGACTGGTATACATCTCTTTAAAGAAGCGAGCCCGGACAGGGAACCCCGGGAAGGCAGCGATGTTGGCGGCACCTGACTTGCCGATGAGGTGCCGGCCGGAGAAGCCCGCAAAACTGCATCTGAACGCAGCACATCCTTGTGCTTGCGCCCAATATGCACCTTTAGTCCGTGCGCGGAGAAAGTGCGTGGAGACCGCGGGCAGTGGGGGCAAGACAACTGTGAAGGCAATACATTCATATCGGACAATAACAAGATAAGGTACCCTGTACCTATTATTCTACATTATTTAGGAGAATATAAAACACTTTTGAAATACAAAAACATAGGAATACCAACAATTCATTCCATTATTACATTAAAATTCATTATTGAATTGAAATAAATGTTAAAATAATAACAATACATTATGTAGGTGTAATATTTAATTAAAACAAACTACTATTGAAACTATTCACAATTGCTTTGTATTAGTATACAAATGTTATCAATGCCGTCAATGAAAAAATAACCAAATCTATTAAAAAATAAATCCACGTTATGGTGTGATTTGTTCTAAATTTCAAAATTGAAAGTTGATGACTTGCTCTGCCCTCTCTGAAACCAGCTACATATCACTCGTCGCGTTGAGGCTGCAAGTAGTCTTGATCACTGTTGACCATTCAAGAGAGTTATTGACCGATCGATGCAGTGACCCACATACAGCAGAGATGGCACCTCTTTCGCGATTAAATTGAGCCAACGATTCCGCCGCAGCCGGCTGTACTGTACAACGTAAATTGGCGTGGGAGTACTTCGCAAACTGCATAGATGGCGCTGTACGCATTGAACATGGGAATGAGGAAGTGAGATTATCCCCCCCAACACAGCACAAGCTCGTCACACTCGACACTGCAGATTGCTCAGATAGCACTGTCCTTAATTATATTCGGTCAACGGCGCCTTGAAAATCTCGATTGGGCTTGATGGTAGGTCCGGGATGGCGATATTATAAGCGATAAAAAAACCGCCGTTCTGGCTATTAGCGACGGGAAAACTCTTACAGATATGCAGGACAACTTCGGACAATCGGCAATCACAGAAACTTTACAAAAGTACGCACTTTATATTTTTAAAGAGGGCCCACCCTTAATCCGTATTTTGAAATGTCAAAAATAATACCTACCTGATAATTAATCCTATGATTTTGCATGTAAACTAATCTATTGCACTACTTTAATGTGATATAACACATTATGTTTAGGTGATTTTTAAATATATTGTATTTATACATAGTTGTACAAATGAAGAAATAAAAGCAAACCTTTATTACCATATCAGTGTTTATTATGTATTGAAAACATTATAATAATAACCTTACACATTTGTCACATACCACATACCTTAGCTATGGATTATTGGAATATAAATACTATAAGGAAATTATTATTTTTCTCTTAAATTCTTCACATCACATTGGCATCTAGTTAATTAACCACCAGGCGATACCAAACAAAGTCTCAAATAATTGTAGGCTTCAAATAACGGTACATAAGCCTAATAGCAGCGTTTTACCTTGAAATAAAACGCTATTAAGCGAGTTACCTTATTCGAAGCCTACAATTTATAATTCTACCTGGTTCGTAAACAAAAAACCAGGTACGATAAAACATTTATAGAATAATATTCACTATAGATTTAATTCTTCAACACTCATTTTATTACGAATCTCGTGTCACTTCACAACATAACTGTGTTTGTATCTGCACCTTGTTTAGTATCCACAATTTCATTATTCTTAAAATAAAGTCAAACATTACATGCACGTGTTAATAATATTCTGTACCAGTCTAACTTTTTATAAGGCATTTATGAAAATTCGGCGGTAGTTTGACTTTTGATGTTTTACACGTAGCCTAATTTTATAATTTGACACACAATGATCCGACGGCAGCAAGTTCGCGCCGCCCTGCCTGATGGTGGGGATCTAGTCCAACAGTGGGGGAACAACCGGTTACGGAAATAGGCAGAGGATGTGACGTATTTTCTGGCACGCAGCACGGGAAGTCAATTACGCTACTCTCAAATAATTGTAGGTTTCGAATAAGGTAACTCGCTTAATATGCGTTTTATTTCAGGGTAAAACGCTGCTATTAATTCTTTGGAAAATGCATTATGTTTTAAAATGTAAATATTCCAGTCACCACACAGTATTATTTTCTTATTTATAAATTTTGTAGTCAGTAGTCTAGCAACTTTTTTGAATGAATGAAATGAATGATAATTTCTTTATTATTTATACACAAAATAAAACAAAAACAGAGGAAAAAAAGCCTTTTCGCGGTTATTTTTTCATTTATATATAAAAATACCAACATGGCCTTAAATATAAAAGACACCGGCGTCATATCTAACGATTTGTAAATGAGAAGAGCTGACCTATCTCTTCTTAATTTTTTTTAGGCATGTTTTAAAATAGAAACTATTTTGTACCTTTCCGAAAATATTTTCTCCTTTATATTGTCCCTTAGATGACTATTGTGATAAATCGTCACACACTCTTACCAACCCAAATCCAACTCCGTCAACATATATTAATGTTGAGATGAGCTATCCTCTACCTATTGGTAGACGATGGTAGCAAGACGGGCCTTTAAAATGTTTTTGAGTGTATGTAAATATATTTAGTACCTACTGTTCACCGCATTCTGACATCTCTCCTAATTTCCACACTTTCACACACTTTAAGATTATTCTGTTGCCGTGTGCATTGTTAGGAATATGAATCAATTCAAAGTCTATCCTACAACTAAAAACAAAGTATTTGTTAATAGTGTAAGAAAAATATACTCGATTATTCTCTGTCCTAAGAAATTTTCCTGTAAAGTTCTATGGTTAATAAGGCAAATGCTACAAAATATAGAGGTATCAGATACCTGGTTAGGTAAAAGTCGAGTAGGAGTTTGACACTTATAGTATCATGTGTGTCAAAAAACTTCCTGGCACTCACGCTTGGATATGACATATCCAAGCGTGAGTGCCTGGAAGTTTTTGTATGTATAATAAATAAAAATACCTAAATTTCATTTAGGATACAAATTTATTTATAGTCTTTTTACAAAAATATTAAACTTAACACAGTTACTATCAAAATATTTTACTAACACTTAATAATAAAACAACACTGCTCGTTACAGAAAGTACTAGGGAAATACTAGTAGGGAAATATATAGAAAGAAATAGAATTTTAAATTGTTTTTAAAATATATGTTATTAAAGGAACTAGAGACTTCAATAATATAGGGCCTAGTATTTGAAATAGCGAAAGATAATACTTTGAACTGTGATGGTGGCGGTGATGGTGATAAGAATTCCTCGAGGTCTTTACGCCCGCTGCTTGGTTTCGACGATCATGAAGATGTTTTTGTGCCATTATGGCCTATTTGCCCTGAAACCAGGGACGCTGTGCACAGGGTGTGGCTGTGTCGTCATTACTAAGCCATGGTCAGGATGTGGAGGGCCTGCCATATCAGTCATATTTTCACCTGTAGATAAAAATAAAAATATAAAAGTCAATGCAATACTCTCCAAATTAGAATTTTACAACAGAATCAAAAATATATTTAACATTACTGATGTTATGTCTTGTATTAAAAAATAAATTATTTAATAAACAATAAATAGTTACTACGAATTTATATCTACATAGTGTTGTTTGTACTATATTCCAAAATATAATTAATGTTAAATATACACAAACATTTTAAAATAAACTAACAAATGAAAAATTGTAGTATAAATATACTTACATATCATCAGTGAAATTCAACGCTAAAAGTTCTGGGTCCTAAAATTGGCACGCAGAACTTTGGTTCCGGATCTGGTTCAGCGGAAGCAGGTGTTTTTGATCCGTTGTTTTTGCGTACCAAGACTGGCACACAAAAGTACGGATCCGATGGTCTTATGTGCACTGTAGCCTCGTACGGGTGGGGTTTATCTACTAAATGATAATTCCCACATGGCGGTGGATCAGCTGGAACCTTTTCGTAGCGGCTAAACCATGTCTCCACCTGACGACAATTACAGGAACGATAAATCGACAAGTCAAAATGAATCTAAATCGAGAAAGATAACAGCACTTTTATTGCTAGGTATTTTGTAAATATTTATGTCACGTTATGAAGATTAAAGTAATTAAAAATGAAAAATTACGCACAAAATAAAAAAATGCAGTGTTAGGGTAACCGACAATGATGAATGTTTATCATGTAAATCGCCAAAGTTAAATGTCCAAGAATGCCATAAGTTATAATTATGGCAACAAATTTTGTTCTGATGATATCAAGTTAGCGTTAAAAAATATAAATTTTACTTTTAACCAAGAGAATTAATACAAATAAAAGAGGTATAATATAGAATATAACTTACCCGCTCACAACTCGCCATATATATTTCATAACGCATCATTGCGCTCTCATTACCAAATTCGTACAAGTATGACTGCAGGCGCTCAGACCTCAAATATTCAAAATTTGCAGACATTCTAAAAAAGTATTTTACTAAACAAGGAACGAATCAATCACTAGATGCACTCGTAAGCAAAGGCGAATAGCGACTGGTAAACCAGACCGGCAACGCTGCTTATTTAACGAGCGCTAGCGTACCTGGATGACTAATGCGAGTGATAAGGAAAGCATCAATTGTTATTATTATAGTCGTTCTTTACGCTGTCCTTTTCACTCGCTGGACTTTGAACTTTCTATGTTTATTTACCACATTGGCACGCTTTCTTTGGTATTACTTCGGTATTATTAGTCTTTATTCGGTATTACAGTTTATTAGTTTGCTTTAGTAACAATTTTAAATGTAAAGACGTTCATCATGCTCATGATAGTATAGACAACATTATGTGTAATGTCATATCAATCAACTACTTAATGTCTTTCACTTATTCCGCAATTTTATTCGAGATATGAGTAAAGCAACGTAAGTTCAAAATTGATGAAATAACATATAGAGCGCAACTCTATAATATATAATTATTAGAGGAAGCTAGTAAATTCTATTAGTATATTATTCTTTTAGAGACAGAGAGTCTTTAAATCAGAAAATATATTTTTCTAAATCTGACAGTATTAATGTCACAAAACATGTTTACTATCTATGAATATTGCCATTGAATTATATTACGAGCCTGTTGCTGCATAAGGCACAGGTGCGGCCACATATGGAGTAGGTATTGTTCCCATCTTTGGACCGGGGAATCTGCCGACCCGCTTAATCATTTTGACTCCATAGAGAGGCGCGCCGTATGAATTGTCGACGATCCCATACTGACAAGCAAGTTTGAACCGCTGGCTGATCTAAGGGACTTTGGCTCCCTGTTTGTGTTCTACCGGCTGTACAATGGGGAGGGTTCTGAGGAATTATTTAATCTGGTGCCCACAGCACAATTCCGCCATCGCACCACCCGCTACCTAGCCTCAATATAAATATCCACGTCTGTGAGCTCATTCCAAGTGGGGATATATACATATCCCCACTTAACCCTCTGAGCATGCGAAGATTCAAAATAACGTTTCTCGCTCGTACGATTCGGATGTGGAATGAGCTCACAGACGTAGATATTTATTTTGACAAATCGGATTAAACTATTCAGGTTTCCGCCGCACTATTGCTGTGTTCGAAAAATATTTTAATTCAAGATTTTAGAACTCTATAAAGAATTTGAGTAACACATAATTATTGTACATGACACACACTTGATTTTGGCCCATCGGTGCCATTAAAGTTACTAGTACCAATACAGAACTGAGTGGAATAAATCCTCGAAATAAATAATATTATACAATAATTGTGTTCAGGACTTGTGACGAAATTCCTCTATGAGCACACAATAATACCACAATACTTATAAAGTTGAAAGCCAGGTAAGTAGTTAAAGGGTAGGTGTAGATAACGTCAGGTATGAAACCTGAGGAATTCATAATATTCTCACGAAACGAGCATTGTTCGAGGGTAAGGAAAATTATTGGGATAGATAGCGTTAGGTAAGAAAGTTTTTAGAAAGCAGAGTCACTTAATTAGAATTGGGAATTTGTTTAATGATCTCGAATTACTATTACTTTAGGTGTTACTGTCGCATGGATATTGCTTTTGACAAATTATAAAAATAATTTAGGTTTTAAGGTAGTTTTGTAATAAGTGTTTTAGTTAATTAGATGCCAGCTAAACAAATATCATACGCAAAATGCCACTAACGGCGCTGGGCAATGGACCTCCTTACTGTCGACACAATGTATTTTGACCAACTACCTATGGTGCATTTGCAGGAGCCGATTAAACTATTATAGCTATATTAATATATCCATAAATTTTATACATCTTTTTTTATATTCAATATAAATAATAGTAGTTTATGCAACTCTAATATAAAAAGGGCTATTAAAATATAAGTGTCTGTTTATACGAGGCGTAGTCGAGTTTGATAATAGTTTGACTTGAGTGTTTTAATACCTCATTATATTTAGTTGCATACACTTTTTTACAACACTCATATTTTCATGTTAAAATTTCGTATCTATAATTTTCTCAATTACGCTAGAAGTAAGTTTTTGTACCTTCTTGTCGAGGATTTCAAGAGACGCTTCAAACAAGAAAACACTTTCACAAACACAAACTACAACATTTAGAAAAATATTATTTTTCGCAGGAAAATAATTCCATACACACAAACATAAATAGGAGTGCTTGAATTTTAAATTTGATAATGCCATTTTTCGGTAACAAGCCTACATTTTGCGCGCTCGGGAGCTCGACAAAAATAAAAGTGTTGCAAAATGATTAAAAAGATATCTAACTTAATCTAACCTAACCAGGTACCTGCGTACCTACCTGCTGCAAACTATTTGAAGTCACTCACTTACCTTCTTATCTATTGTGATTTCTTATCTTGGTATCTATCTTAAGAATTGTACATTCCGTTGAGCGCCAGCGAATTTATAACAATAGAAAAGCTTTTGTTTGTTTTTTCTTAAGGAAATACTTGGCTCAACGTATTGACAGTGAAACTTTACTTCACTAGAATTAGTTTCTTTAGTATTTTGTAGTCTTTTAGAAATTACCTTACATACTTATAATAACCGAAACCGAATTGTTTTCAACGATTTTTACCCCAGAAAACGAAATTTTCTCTCATCCAAGAAGAATAAGTTGTTGTGTTAATTCTGTAAAATTTAAATGAAATATTATTTCAGCCTACTAATACCGATAAGAAAAATACTGAAAATTGTTCGAAGTGAGTTACGATGGCTGCAACAAGGAAAGTCTTCCATGTCGAAACTTAGAAACAGTACTCCATATTTTTGAATAAATAATTTGCAAAACACCCACTAGCTTCTTAAATTACTGTAGACATAGTGGAGCCAAGAGCTTGTCTACATAACAACAAATGATAAGAAGCTACGTCACTTTGTTTGCAAAAAGATTGAAAGTTATTCGAAATAATTGTCTAAAAACCGCAAGATTTTCACTGTTATACTCAGCGGAGCTCTGGTGGTCTCCAGGAACTGGTGAATGTTGCCAATTTGAACAATCTACTGAAGAATATTTCGACCGGTTCTGATGTGGCGGTCTACTAACCTCCAGGGCAGGACATTTAGCATCCAGTGTACGTCATCGATGTCAAACTTCCAGAGGACAACGAGCAGAGGATCCAAGAACGGGAAATCCTCCATCGTTTGTCCTGTAACCATTGGGCGAGGAATAAACAGCAGGTTCACTAGTTCTTGAGGACTCAGCTGGTGCGCGTTGAAGTAAAGTCCAGACTCCGTGAAGAATAAAATCTTCTTCTGTCAGTCGGTTGGCGTCTGCAGCTGAGATAAATGGTTCTCTAAAGCTCAGGTCGTCCAGGATGACCGTTGTTATTAGAAACCGATAGAAGTTTGTGTAACTTTCAGGAGCTTGATTTCCATTCACTTGGGTCTGATTCGACGTAGAAGTGGCGACTCTAGATGGCGCCAAAGCTATCATAGATTCCGAATCGATTTCTTCTGGGATCTGTTTTCCTATCTGTGACGTCACTGGAGGACTTTTACTTTGACCAGACAGTAACTCAATAAGACGTCGCTTTAGTTTTCTTCTTTTCGGTTCCGAGGTTCCTGGTGCTTCGTACTCAAAGCTCATTAACTCTTTCACATTACTCTGGTTCATTTCAGAGTCTTCAATCCATTTCTCGATTCGACGATTGTCAGCCATTGTGTCAGAATAAAAACTGACGCGTTTAGTGATAGTCTGATGGTATTTATTCTGTTTGCCAGATACCACACAAAAAAATGAATATTTGTAAATAATATATCACCGCTAAATATAAATGCAGGCGAATAATCGTCGAGCACCAAACAGAGATACTGACGTAAGTTGTGGGTGTTATGATTTAATGTAACTGCAGTGTCAAAAACTTGATAATTATGCATGTGTTTGGGTGGTGATTATTTATTATCACTACTGGAGGTTATTGAATGGTATTACGAGTTAAGTATCGGCTTTTACGAAGATACAAAGAAACAATTTAAATTGTTCGTACAAAACTACTGTTAAAAAGTCTTTTTATTTGTATATTATAAACTACATTAACATTTAATAGACTTCTTCTACCTGGAACAAAAAAGACATTACGTTAAGTAACATCGCAAATATTTGCCTTAGTGAACCGTTATAAGCTTTTACCTCGCATAACTTAGGAATGCATTAAAGAAGTTGATAACCGAACCAGTTTTATTCTTTTTACATTTTTTGTTGGTAAATATCGTACCGGTTCAAGGAAAATGACCAAGTCATTGAATTACAAAAAATGGATGTGGTTTTTTACGTCTATGGTAAACTTACCGGCAGGTTCCTTAGGATTGATCAGAAAATTTGCATTTCTGGATACACAGGGACAAACTGTAAAAAAAATATTGTAAGAAACTGCTTAATTTTGCCGCATTCAAAAATACCTAATAAATGTTATCATCGATTTTCCACGTGTTATCTATGTTATAAATACTAAAATATTCACAGTATAAATTGAAAAGTTTGGGATCAGTAACTGAGGTCATCGGTAATTAAAACATTAGATAAGCTAATAACAAGCGAATAATTACTTGATTAGACGAGATCGCAGTAGACACACAGGCTCCCTGATTTTGGCCTAGCAAGTATCTGAGAATCCAGGATTGCTTCCGCTAATAATTTCAATCGCATTGTTGTTTTCGTCGATATGGGAAACTAGTTCGAAGACGTCATCTTCAACGATCTGTCTGCAGTCGAAACCGAAAAGGATTTAGTACAGATTAAGATCAAATGATCTATTTATAAATATGCTTAATTTTTGGTTTCCACAATTTTGTAATAGTACTTACGCTTCAGGGACAAGTACAAACACAAATGGATAGCCAAGGTGGTTTCTTATCAACTGAGCTTAAATCTTATTTATTTGAATGACAGGATTATCTTGCTGCCTGGTTTCTATTATTCTTCTTATAGCTTTCAAAACAAAGCTTTCCATTCCGTAAATTGGCCAAGATATCGGTACCAAAACGTCGGGTGCAAGCTGGATGTACTCAATAGAAACAAATTTTCCTTCCATGGTACAAAAGAGAAAATAAACGTCCTTCTTCTACGAGTTTAAAGTATGAAATACAATACGGGAACGATATCTACTTTAGGTCATGAATAGATGTAAGAGGTGAAATAATCAATTTATGTACTTGTGATATATATTATCGGGTTTGTTACCACGGTTAGTATTAAAAGGAGTAGTGAAAGTGTAGTGAATAACCACGAAAGTCTTAAAACCTATATTACTTGTGATATGTTAAGAGACCGTAATACATTTTTACAACAGAGTTAAGCAGAATTGTAAGGGACTATACTTTTTTTACCATAAAAAAATAATATAATAATATAAAAATATTTTTTATAAAAATTTTTCAGACTACGGAGACTCTTGATCTTTCGCCTCGACAACATTAGTCGCCTTGTACGACACCCATGAGTGTAAAGGGTTGGTGCTATTCTACTCAGCCGGACACCACACGGCATTAAATTGGCATGTAAAACATGTTACGTCCAATGACTTCTACATAAAGGACCAGTTCATTGACCAAAAGAAATAGCTCCATATCATTGGAGCGTAAACTGCAATTGCGCTCCAACTACGTCTCAGTGACGTTTTGGCCACGTATACGAATGGTCGTTACTTTACAATCTAAGAATGCCGAATTGCGTAGGAAACACATGCACTAATTCCGATAAACAGTAACCAAAAACAAGAATGGAGTATCTTTTTTCCTTAGAGTATAAGAAATATCATGTATCACTTGTAAAACTTATATTTTTAGCATTTACAATAAATATTTAAGTGTTTATTGCTACATTATTAACCGGCCATGATTAGTTGGTATGTTCAATCAAATTCAATGCACGCCATCTGCTTATTTTTTATTTGGCAGTCTTACATTTATGCGCACGATGTGACTTTGCACCAGCGGCATAATGCCGTTGATTTTGTTTTCGCGGAAGTAATATTATTATAGATAAAAATAGATAACAGATGAGTATACAAATTAATCAATAACAATAATATCGTTATGTAATGTAGCTTCAAACAGTCAACATAATAATAAAAACGTATGTGTTAAATCGTTAAAGAATTCTACAACAACAAAAGTGGTATAATTTTAAAGGAGGTAAAATGATAAAGATTGAAGGTTGGATGGGTAAATTGACGAATCCCAATTATTACTGTTTAGATATTTATATTTAAAGCATTACGTTACAACAATTTTGTACGCTTTTACCATGTTATATATGGCGCCTTGGCGAGATTGATGACCGACGTCTTTTTTTTTTTTTTATGTTACTTAGCAGACAAACAGGCAAGCGGGCCACCTGATGGAAAGTGGTCACCGCCGCCTATGGACATCAGCAACACCAGGGGAGTCACCAATGCGTTGCCCGCCTATTCTAGTGTATTTATTTTAGTGTGTCTATTTTAGTGCTTAAAACCGGTGGCCAAAACTGGAACTAAGTGTTGCCATATTGAAATAATATGTCATTGCCAACAACAGCGACGGTGTCACCGGGTCAAATAAGTTTGTGGCACAAGAGACTGCGCCATTATATTTAATATGGTATGGTTTATTTATACTTATACAGGGTGTAAAAAGAAACATACCCGCGGAAACTCATAGTTTAGGCAGAAATCGAGATTCTTCTAAAAAGAAAAGTTTGTATTTTTGTACTAAAAAATATCAAGTACGTATCGATACAGCTCAATTAATTTAGACACTCAAAGTTCAAATTTAAGTTGAAATAAATGCACTTTAAGTAAAAGCACGCAATGTAAAGCGTGCAGGCCGGCCGGCCACGCAGCGTCAGTGGCCACTGGTCACGTAGGCGAGCGACAGGCGTGCGCTGGACGATGTACATAGCGCGTCGCAATTAATTATTTATTTTAGGCAGCGAAATTATGAAGTCATTTCCGCGGGTATGTTTCTTGGGGAAAGTTGTTCAGTTTCATGGGTAGAATATGGGGTTTCAATTAATGCTAGCGGTCTTTTTACACCCTGTATATCCGTGAATCCATCGATGCATTACACATGGCCATTAAATACGGGTAAAACAGAAAAAAATACTTAATACTGTGATATATTTAGTACAGCATAACTCTAAACGAACTAAAATTAAGCTCGAAAATAGCTATCCAACGACGTATTACACATACCTATTGGAATGGTTACCACTGTCCATACAAATTCTTGTACGCGTTAACAATGTTATATCTGGCGGCTTGACAAGATTGTTGACAAACCTATTCGACCCGGTGGTCAAAACCAGAACTAAGTGTTGCCGTTTTGAAATTAAATGTCAATGCCAACAACAGCGACGCTGTCACCCGGTCAGACATGTTTGTGGCACTGTAGACAGCGCAGTTTTATTTACTATGGTAACCGTCAGAGTTATTTGTTCGCTCAACCGGTTCCAGGGTATTTATTTCTATGGTTACGTCGGTATTAGTTGACCGAGATCAGTTCAAGGTTTTTGCAGCGATGACTCGTTGGGTAAATATAATAACAAATTTAGCAGACACGACTGGTACTCCCTAAATATTATTATCATATGTAAACAAAAAGTTATGAATGAATCGTGCGGTGCATAACGTACTCAAAATCGTAACCTTGGTAGTAGATGTTTGTATCTTTGTATGGTAATTTCGTTGCATAATGTTTAATCTTATGCAATCTTCTCAAGTACAATTTGGTCAACGTCTACATTAAGATATAACGGTTATCATTTGCTCCCGGATTTCAATTACCGATTAATAAAGTTACACCTCCCCATTTACAGAGTGATTTATGAGCTAAGACTGCTTCGTACATGTTTTTATAGGATGAAAGTGAGTGTTGACATTATAATGCATCGTTAAATATATAAACCTTTCAGTTGCGAATATTATTAGAATGTTTTCGCTTGTACATGTCACAAAAACGAGCTAAATTATAGCCTTGTTTATTGGACAGAATTGCAATTTGTTTGATCACATCTTATATTAAATCGAGACTACCACGTATGCGACAAACCTAATAAAGAAATTCTTGTGCTGACTTTGGGGTAATCAGTGATACTATGCAGGGGAATGGAAAGTCATTTTAAGCGATAACCGTTGACATTTGAATGAATCTGTTATCATGCATCCACTTATACTTAACGAGCCACGAAACAAGTGATTCAGTCGTGTTCTAGCGGTTGAATTATAAACTCGTAATGTATCGCAAGGGATAACTATGAGCGGGTCCAGGAATGAAGAAGGAGACAATCTTGCACATTATTTGTGTCGTACTGGAGGTGTAAACAATCTAATGTTTCTTCATGACCTAATAAATGAGAGCAACAGACATTGTTTGATGGGATACAATGAAAAGCAGCAACAATGTGTTCATATTGTTGCTATGGAACCTCTAGACTCTGTGGAGAAGATGAAGCTTCTGGTGCTTTGGAGAGCGGATATCAATGGGAAAGAACTAAACGATGGTGACACTCCTTTACATATTGGAGTAAAGATCAGGAATTATGAACTGGTAAAATGGTTGTGTCAACAGCCAAATATCAACCGGGAAGCGATGAACAAAGAATGTATGACCCCATATCATATTGCGTTTGTGAACAGAGACCAGAAGATGATGGATTTGCTGAAGATAAATGGAGCCCAGTGCAAAATCCCTTTGCAATCAGAATCTAATTCCGGGGATGAAGACTATGAACCGCAGAACAAGAGTATGAAACAAATGTGACGAGGTGTAGTGTTATTTGTTTTTATATTCTAGTTGATAAGAATAGTTGTCTATAATGTGAACAAACGTTAGCTGTAAATTTATTTATCAATTCGTTTACTGAGTCACTAGAGCACTTTGGCAATGATCTATAAGTCTTTGGAATGTAAACACTGATTGACGTTAGCATATGCATCCATATTTGATTGCGTTCGCAGAAAGACGCGTTTATTTTTGCCAGCGGTCATCGCACTTGTCACTGCATAAAAAAGAAATAGTCTCCTTTTCCCAAATCTATAAGAAAGGATTATTTCTAATGGTTTTGAAAAGTTAAAATCTATAAAAAATACTGTCTTACTGTGCAAATATAAAATATGCAATTTTAAAATAATTTAAATCTATTGTTAAGTCTATATAGTTCATGATCATGTATAAAGATATGCATAGAACTGCGTTATTTATTTTAATTTGTTATCTAAGAAGAAATAGGTCATAGACATAATTATAAAATATTGAATATTTCTTCTTAATGTTTTTATGTTAGTTATTATCTCGTTACAGACATAAAATTAAACACTAATACTAAAATATTATGTATTAAAAAAATCATCCACACCGTTGTCCCGCGGAATGGTGCCCAGAAAGCTAGCTGCGTTGCCTCGTTGGATAGCAATACTTATCCTCTGCCCGAGGAACGCGCCAGCTCTCCGGTCACCTGTGGTGTCAATCAGCTTTTTGCTTAAAACTTTGAAAAGCTTTAAAGCATCAGGGCCCCACGGTCCCAACGTCTCAACCCCAAACGGCTGAAATATGAAGTCCTGGGATAGGCTTTCATATTTCCTACGTTTGAGATCCTCAGCAGCAGAGGCCGCAGCTCCAGCGTTGCGGGCGGTAGAGGTTACATGGGACGGCGCCAGAGTGTCCACGCAAGTAGCGTCCCACACCAGCGCCCTCCCACGTTTCCAAGCAATGAGCGTCATGCCGTCAGGCCTCTTGCCATCGTCACGTACGGTACCATTCGGCTCTAATACGGCCGGTACGTTGACGGTGACAAGCGCCCTTCGGATGACGTCATTTATTGCCGCGTGTCTAGAGATTCGGCCTGCGCTACGACTACATGACAGACCGTGGTGCCCCAGCGAATCCACATATGCACCACAGGGACACCAATGTGGATGAACGAGGTTGACCCCCAACCTCAAACCCAAACAAATAGATAACGATAAGTTATCTAAAACGGTGCCGATATTTAGGGAAGGGACAGCTTGAAGCCAGAATCCTGACTCCCGCTCAGAAACGGCCAAGAGACGAGCACGTTCCGAAACACTAGACTAAAATTTCGAATTTTGATTGTTTTTCTTTTAAGAAAGCCGGAATAGACTCGTCCATGATGGGAGCACCCAGAAGGCGGAGGTTTTCGTCATTTAAAATTTTAATTCCCGGTGCAGTAGAGTCAAATTCAGTTATGATTTTTTCTTTGTCAGTCAATTTTGGGTCCAAATATAACTCACATTTCGAAAAATTTAAAGTAAGGCCGATTTTCTGGAATTCAGATGTTAAAATATGTAAATCTTTTAAAACCGTAGCTGCTTCACCTCCGAGTGTCCCGTCATCCAGGTACCAAATATTAAATTTAGACTGTAATTTTGATATTATAGGATGTATTGCCAAACTGAAAATTGCTGGTCCGAGTGGGTCTCCCTGTTGACACCCTACTTCAGAGTTCAAAACGTGAGATTTGTACATTAATTTAGAAGGGATATTGTAACATTGCCAAATGTAAGGTAGTAGTTCTGGACATTGTTGTTTAATTTCAATGAGTAGGGTGTCTCTATTTACCGAATTGAATGCGTTTTTGACGTCCACTTTTAAAACCACCTCAGCCTGGTCGTGGGTTATACAAGCCCGCAAGGCATGTACAGCGGCTTCGCAGCCACCTTTACTTCCAAAACCAAGCTGAATAGGTTGAAACGCGGACGTTAATTTTGGTGCCAATTTTTTACAAGAAATTTTGGAGGCGAGTCTCCGAAGGGTGGTTCCCACAGCAATCGGCCTCACTCCTCCATCTTTTTTTATTAAAGCGCACAGGTTTGCACCATACAGCGTCTCAATTATATCTGAGTTTACCCTCCCCGCCAACATGACATTGATCAGGGCGGTGAGATCCTCCAAGAGCTTGGCTCCAGCGTCCCCGCAAGACTTGCACAACAGGTCTTTAAGATGCTGCGGTGAAAGTCCGTCGAGGCCGCCGGCTGAGCCGTTCTTGAAGGACATCACCGCCGTCAGAACATCGTCACAGTTAGCGGTGAGGTGGGCGGCGGTGGTAAGATCAGGAGGAGTCAGATCAGGCTGTGGTGCTGATGGGTGTTTATCTTTGAGTGCTATTAATGTTTCCTGAGAGTCAGGGGCGAGGGAGTCCTGCGAAAACAGCAGCTGCGCTGCACCCTTTATGTCCCCGTCACTCACCTTCTCTTCAATTTTCCTCTGCTTATTATATGAATGATAGAAACGGCTTGTCTGGAAGAAATTATCCAAAGGGTTATTTTCGGAACAATTTAGTTTAATTTTGGTTGTTAGAGATTTTGAATTTTCGTTATTTACATTAAGAATATAGAATGGGAATGTGAGAAGTTGTGTCCAGGCGCGCTTTGTGTTTTCTTTTATCGTGTTTTTAATAATGGATGATAACTTGTGTGCGACTGTTATACGAGCGCCCCGTGGTATCCTTTTTATGACTGGCACTGTCCGTTTTAGGTTTGAAAGATATGACCACAGGGGCTCGTCCTGATTTGTGCTTGATGGAGGGGTGGTATAAAAATTTGGACACGATGATGGTATGTTATTTGGGTTTTCCTTGTGTTTTTTTCCAATATGAATATTAAGGCCGCGTTTGGTATTAAAAAAGCGCGCCTGGGGGCAGAGGAAACACTGGAAAGAAGTGGCTCCATCGATTGAATGCCCTCGAATATCGGCACCGTTATTTGCACTCACTGACATATACAAAAACTATAATAAAATATGTAAAAAATGAGGCAATCTTACGGTAATTATAACAATTTAAAACATACAAAGCACAAACATCCATATATCACAAAAAACACATTTTCTTTGACGGCAACGGTGACGTGCGTGACGCGCAAAGTTTACTCCGCTTTTTATACTGCGCGCGCAGAATCTGACTTTATGCAGCCCTTCATTGCTATGGCGACGGCAGCGTGGCGTTATGACAATAGTTTTGTCAAAAAATGAATATAAAAATATTTCACCAGGCTTGCCCTAATGCGCAGGCTCCAGCGATGTCCACAACGCACACAAGCGCTGGCGTATACTAGACACAGTTTTCAAAAGGTCAGGGGTGTTAGACCCTCGGAACTATTTATAAAACATTATAATTCACAGTGTACAATTAGTTGGTTTTCAGTTCTTTTTTTTTTATTATTATTATCTTAAGTTGTGATATATGTCTTAGTCTAAAAACTTTATAATTTTAATTACATGTTATCTTTATTGATTTCTTGTTGACTGCAGACTTTCTTTGTAAAATTTGTTGTGCATTTTTGTTCATTCTTTCAAAAGCTTCAAGAAATTACCATCTGTACACATATAATTCGTTTTTAAGACTCTCCTTTGTTGACCTTCATGGCTCTAAATTCACCTTATACAAAGTACCAAAGGCGGTTCGTAGCACGCGTTACTGGCCAATTTATCACTTGGAGACTATATTGAGGCCTCACCTTGCAAAGGGCGAAAAAATGAGTAAAGCTCATGCGGTCATTGATTCCTTTTGCCTGGAATATAAACAAATGTTGCACCGGATTATCTTCATTCCATAAACAATCGCCGCGCCAGACGTTCGGAAGAAATATAGTAAACAATGGCCTACTTTCATTGCATCGTACCAAAGGCTTGGGACTCTATTCCTGAGTTTTTTACCGATTTGCTCGTCCATTTCTATCTGGAAGAGCATTGTAAACTTTATCACTCTCTCTTCGGACTATCATGGACCCACGACGGTATCTCAGCGGTTTCTTAAAATTACCAGGATACTGCCGTATGGTTCAAGATCATCGACGACAATGAAGATCATCCAACTCCTGAAAACTACATGACTATTGAAGTTGCTAGGATCCAGTAATCTCCTACAAGTGTCCAGTGCTAGTGTTAGACTTAAGGGTAATGTTAATAATTTTTCCAATTGTCCAAGTCCTAGTGCTAAGTAAGTTAAGGTTAATTCCAAGCGGTTATGGTCTTAATTATATTTTTTTATAAGAATTTTCCTGTTGTTTTCTTTTAATATTTTGATGCGCACCCTCAGAAAATCTCTAAACAATTCAACTCTGAATCAGAGTAGTCTTCTTCCTAACAGTTTCGAATTCTGCCAAGTCCCTAACTTTCGAGTTTGAAACACTTCCTTGTAACCAGGGGATCGAGAGAAACCAAGAAATAGGAATTTAAAATTAGTTTTATTCAATTTTAAGAATTATTACATGTTAACAGAAATGAACTGCTGACTAACCTGCGACTATCATGACCGACCGAGAAACAGTTTTAGTCAATGTTTGTACTTTGGACTGCACGAAATGAATGAGCTGCAAATCGATAAGATCAATAAGTAAAACGAAATACTATACAATATCTACTATCAGCAATGTATATTAAATATTAAATATTAATATTATGTATAACTCAACACATTACATTGTATTGTATTGTGACATTGTATCTATTTTAACTTTTTATATGCAGCCAGCATTAAAGGCATCATCTCCAACAGTGACATCCATTTAAGTGATATTTACACATATAGATTTTTAGATTAGGAAATTACACTTTTTCCTAAAACACCTTAAAAAAATATGGAAATGGCGCTGAATGGATCTTGATAGTTGGTAGTTTAGGGTTTTTACACTTCTACACCGTTTGATAGTTTGGGGTCCAACTTAGAACCAAAGATACAGCTTATCCTCTTGAATAAAATAAACTGCCTGAAAAACGATTTCCACGCGGTCGAAGTTGCGGGAAAAAGTTAGATTAGTAATAAATAGTACCAGTTGAAGTTACATACATATTACTTAATTATGTGTACATTTGACTGCAGGTAAAATCATGGCTGATGAACAGGCGTAGCGTAGTGGCAGACCCTCCACCCTACCCGGACCAAGCCCCAATTATGGCAATACCACCACATCCCTGAAACAACGCCCCTGATGGTGGAGAATATAGGCCCAAATTGCTATAGCAATTTTACGATAACTTTTGGCCTGCACAAAGTTTGGACCTAACATCACTAACGTCCTCTAAAACATACAACGGACCGGAAGACCTCAAAGTGTACGTTTCGCCTTCACCGCGCACATGTCGCACTCACCCTTCAGGTACGATAGTCTCCAGCATTTTCTCCAAACTTTTGATTTTGCTAATCAGCCTTATTCCCTTCCAGCCACAGAATGATTAGAAACACATTCTCTTTCAACGAATTTCACATCCCTACCACTAGACTGTCCCTTAGGTGACTATTGTGACATACCGTTACATACACCTACAAATTTAAATTCTTCCCCATCACACAACTCTCCTACACAACACTCACTTCTCTAACCAAATCCTTTTAACACTCTACTCTCTCACTCTATTGATACAAATTTGTCGAAATTATCGAAGATTCCTCAGCTAGGTATACCAATTGTAGTATATCCGCTCTGTATGCCTAGTATACATAGTTTAGACCCTCAACAACCAGTACGATATATGCCCTGGTCGTGTAACGATTAAAGGGGTTATATATCTTCAACAAGGAATTATTTAATTTCATTGTCCATTTTAAGGTAAATTTTTGTAAAATTGTAATTAGAATAAGTAGTTTGGTTAAGGTTAGGGTATATTGTGTATCATGTATATTAAGATTTTTAATGTAAATAAATTTAGGTTATCAATACTTGTGTAAATAAATGTTGTGTACCTTTATTCAGTGCATTTTATTAATAATTATAATATACACATAATTCACTTCTATATCATACTCTGGCCTAGACTTTTGAGTGCCACTGTGTTTTGCCTCATCCACATTCATACAATTTCAGCGGAAGTGGAAGTTATATATTACTCTTCGAACAATATGTAAGTGTGCATATTTCTTTTAATACTTACCTACAAGTTTACTTAAAAGAGCTTAAGTAAATATAAAATTGTGTGGCCGTGTGGTGTCCGGCAGAGTAGCACAAATGCCTGCAAACCATCGTCGGCGCACTACGCTTCGTGAGGAATGACACCATTAAGAGGGACCTCCAGCAGGAGGAGCTGGACGACTTCGTCGAACAACGCCTATAGCTCGATGTTCCCTCACATCCGTGGCATCGCGCCACTCTACGCACGCCCACCAGACAGCCGGTCTAGAGCTCTCCCACGAGAGCTACTAGGACCGGCCAATGGCAATCAATCAGACGCCACAACTCCCGAACCTCCCCACCCGGGTGAGATAAAACAGCCCCTCCAGATAGGACAGAGTGACAGCCGCTGCCACTGGACCTGCCCAACCGGGCAAGCCCAGGGCAGCACAACCCCAAAAACGACACTTCCGTCACCGCCAGTGCTCAAGAGATCACACGCAAGAAGACAGCACCCTAGCTGCAGGATGCCGCCTGTTCGCTGGTAGCTCGCCGGGCCTCCCCGAACGGGGTCCCACTCGGCGGGCTAGTACCGCGCCGAGGGCGACAAAGAAGCGCAGGCGAGGGTGCCAACCCCAAAGGCCTTAAAAGGCCATAAAAAGGCCTTTTTCAGGGCCACATACAATTCAGAAAGTTTCCTTGAATTTCGATTCAACCACATACGATATATGAAACCAATGTCATTTTTATTATCTAAATTATAATTATTAGGGTGGGTTGCACGATATTACTTTAACAATAGCAGGTCAGTTAGACAAAAAATGGGTTGCACTATTTTGACAATGGTCAAAATGACGTCATAACTTAACGCTAACTTTAACTGCCCACGCTTGACCGGTTAAACTTATTGTTTACGTTAAATTCATTGTTAGTACAGTGTCAAACGTAAAAAAATTGCTTAGTAAACATGTCACTTCTTCGAGAAATAATTGAGGAAAGTTTTTCTGAAGACGAATGTGATTTGCTGGTCACCGAAAGACCTAGAAAAAGAAAAGTGTACTTCTTCAGGCCCGATCGCTTTACAACGTGGGATGACGCATCGTTTTTAGCAAGATTTCGAGTCTCTAAAAACATGGTACGGTGGCTGGTGACAAAAGGTTGCAACGGTGGTTAAACCCTCCGACGATGAAGTAAGTTTTCTTTTGTATATAAGTACATAATATTACGTAGGTACCATTTATATATCTATCGCAAGGGTGACCAAAGATCCTAATTTGCGTAAGTTAGCTATGACTTAGCTATTTGTATATTTCTATAATGAATGGCATGTCACTAGGTAAGTCAGTACAAAGTAATATCAGATTACTTAGGCACAGAAATACATACATACACCTTACAACTTAAATGATTTTCAGAAATAAAGCAGTTACACCAGAGCAGCAAGTACTGATAGCATTAGAATATAATGCTTGTGGTTCTTATCAAAGATGTGTTGGCGATACAGCTGGCGTTTAGAAGTCACCGTATCACGCATAATATATAGGGTGAGCCGAGCAATCGCAAGTATGAAAACAGAGTGGATATCAATGCCACGGAGCGCTGAGGATATGGAAATGACGGCAAGAGAATTTTATAGAATAAGTGCTTTTCCTAAAGTAATCGGATCGATTGATTGCACTCATATACCAATCAAGTCTCCAGGTGTGTATTTACTTTAGACATTGTTTCATTACCAACTATCTGTGCATCTATATAAAATTTTATTTCCAGGAGGTCCAAATGCTGAACATTACAGAAATAGAAAATTGTCATTTTCTATGAATGTACAAGCCATCTGCGATGCTAACATGTATATAACAAATGTATATAACAAAGCAGTTACACCAGAGCAGCAAGTACTGATAGCATTAGAATATAATGCTTGTGGTTCTTATCAAAGATGTGTTGGCGATACAGCTGGCGTTCAGAAGTCACCGTATCACGCATAATATATAGGGTGAGCCGAGCAATCGCAAGTATGAAAACAGAGTGGATATCAATGCCACGGAGCGCTGAGGATATGGAAATGACGGCAAGAGAATTTTATAGAATAAGTGCTTTTCCTAAAGTAATCGGATCGATTGATTGCACTCATATACCAATCAAGTCTCCAGGTATGTATTTACTTTAGACATTGTTTCATTACCAACTATCTGTGCATCTATATAAAATTTTATTTCCAGGAGGTCCAAATGCTGAACATTACAGAAATAGAAAATTGTCATTTTCTATGAATGTACAAGCCATCTGCGATGCTAACATGTATATAACAAATGTTGTTGCGCGTTGGCCTGGTAGCAGTCATGATAGCCATATGTTCGATGGTACTATATTATAAATAAGACTATAACACAAAGTTACTTCAAAAGACACTTTGTTTAAATGAGTAATTTGACATTTAACAGGGCAGACTAGAGGATGGTGAATTTGAGGGCTACTGGTTGGTCGGTGACAAAGGTTACGCAGCAAAACCCTATTTGTTGCCACCTCTTCGTAATCCAAGTACTGATGGAGAAAAATTATATTATGAAAGCCAAATACGAACAAAAAATGTAATAGAAAGAGTGTTTGGATGTTGGAAAAGAAGATTTCCTGCCCTTTCTATGAAAATAAGGACTCGCTTAGAAGGAGTCCAGCCTATCATAGTGGCTACTGCCGTACTATACAAAATTTGCAAAAAAATGCGATATCCTATGCCAACATTGCCACTAAACTGGAATAATGAGGATGCATATTCAACAGATGATGAGGACAATGGTATAATATATACAGGTACAGGAGATGATAGTAATAGGTCACTATTGATCAATATATATTTCAGTAGATTAAGGCGTTAAATAAAATTATTAAAAAATGTATATAAATTGTTTTATTTATTTTAGACTTATGATTTTTTTAATAAGACT
Source organism: Blastobasis lacticolella (assembly GCA_905147135.1). NCBI lineage: Eukaryota > Metazoa > Arthropoda > Insecta > Lepidoptera > Blastobasidae > Blastobasis > Blastobasis lacticolella. The sequence goes on from LR990045.1 coordinate 18,488,458, forward strand.
ATTTCTAAATGTAATTTTTCTAATTCCAATTTGTGCCGCTCCTCGTTGTGTCTCACTTTTTGGTCCTGCACCTCCTGGGCATGTCTGATGGAGTCACTTATTTTTTGTAATTCCAGCTCCTGCAGGTTATCCATTATGGATAACTTTTTCTGGCAAAGTTGCTGACGAATAAGATTGCAGCTCTCACCAGGTTTTTGTTTTTTAGGGCGAACTGTCACATACAATTTGTAGGTTAATATAGACTGACAAGAAATTAGTTCGGATGACATTTAATTTCATTGATAATTATAGTTATTTACGTATTGGTGGAGATGATACTGGTCGCTTGAGAGAACTGTACGGGGTGCTCGCATCAAATTCACACTTCTCTGTTATGGCCAAGTCCTTAACCTCAATCAAATTTATTTCATTGGCAGTAATTTGTAAATTAACAAATTAATTCAAATTAAAACAAAAACATACTAAAAAGTTATAATACTAAGGTGTACACTAATGTAATAAGAATAGAATAATACTATTATCAAAATTAACACCTCTTTTTCATGAAGAGAGGACTCTTTGTCGAAATCATCATATTCATCCATTTTTCCATTTGGTTGGTTTGCAGGCTGTCAATATAATAATACAATATGAGTAAGGAGTGAGTGTTAAGAATGTCTTCAAGGTAAAACAGTGGGTAACTATTAGGTACTTACGCAAAGAGTATCTTGGCTTATTATGACATCGTCGTCATATGTGGCTGGATTTCCGTCAACTGACACTGGAACCATGGACCTTAGCCACTCTGTAGCATCACTCTGCTGTGGTGGCACAGATGGTGGTGGCCTACCTCCAGTGCGGCGCATTTCTTGGCGCTCTTTACTAGCTTCCTGGAAACAGCTATTAAATTCTGATTACATACAAAGTGTCCATTTAAAATGGAAGGTATGTGTCATCAGATACAATATTAAAGCTACAAAAATATAAAAAAGTGTAGTACCTTCTTCGCAGATCTTTTCAAATTTTCGAACTTATATTTCAGTTGTTTTAATGTGCGTGGAATATGTGCGAGAACATCAAATTCATCGTGGATCATATTCCACGCTCTCTCTTTTTGTTTGGTGCTAACACCATCAGTTGTCTTGCAAAACAATTGCCATGTCACAAATTGTTTCCCACAGTAAGTTTGGGGCAAAATAGGCGTCATTAGACTTGCAACCCTGTTAACTTTAACAATAGTGCAGAATAGGATGGTGCAACCCATGTCGCTACATCGGTTAAAGTTAGCGCTATTGTTACTGTTAAATTTAACTTTAACATTTACATTAACGGGTACTATGGTACAACCCACCCTTAGTTTTTTTTAATTTAATTGTCATTGTATTTTTGCATTATTGTCATTATTTTATTTACAGACACATTTCCGTTGACATTATTATTATATTATCTTTATTAACCCATATCGTCCTAGTGTTCCATTTATTGAACGGTATGTTTATGATTCTTTACTAACTAAAACGAACGCGCCCATAATTTTATTTTTTAATGTTGGTATTACTGCTATAAAGGGCTGCCAAAGGCGGATACTACACACACGATATATATCGTGATACGTATCGTGATCCATATTAATATTTTGGATCGCAAGTCGACCTTACACACACGATAAGAATCGTCGATATTTTCATTAGTCTTGGGTCTTTGGGTTGGCAACACCAGCTGCAACTACTAAGTACAAGCTCCGAATTATTTAGTTTCCTATTTGCAATTTTGTGCATCTTCCTTTTTAAAAGTTTGATGGTTGTGTTCAGTGTTACCCTGTGTGCGTGTGCTATCGTTAGTAAGTGAAGGCATTCAGTATAAAGTACTAAAATAAATTAACACAAATTCTATTTTTGTACCCTCACCTTTTAATAAGTTTACGGTGACTGGTAAGAAGCATCGAAATACCCACTTTTTGCCATATTTTAAACGTCATAATCAATTTGACGTTGACACTGGCATTGACATTTGACAGTGACATTGACAGCGACTTGCAAGTGTTGCCAGCACTCATTGAATTACCCCAACATTTGGGAAATTGAACATATTTTGTTGTTTTGATAACAATACCGATGAAGCGCACACCTCCAAAGACCCCGAAGCCCCAGGCTACGCCAACTAATAGCCAGCTACCTACTGCAAGCCCGAGTGTTTCAACTGTTGACATGGAGGTCATAGACTCACAAAATATTACTGGCCGTACAGTTGAGAGGCAGAGCCGTTCGGAATTGAGTGCATTGAAAGACGAGATATGCCAATTAATAGAAGCCCAGAACAATAAAATGGACAAGAAACTAGAATCTCTGAAAAGAGAGATTATAGCGGAGGTCTCTGCTCAAACAAATGACATATTGAAATCGATAGAATTTATCTCAAATCAATACGATGAAATGAAGACTCAATTGGCCGATCTTGAAAATAAAAGAAGAGAAGACCGTGTAAACATTGTTAAACTTGAGAATAGAGTTGAAAATATGGAACGTGTTCTAGCGTCAACAAAAATTGAGTTGAGGAATATCTCAAGAGAGGAAGGTGAAAATAGGGAAAAATTGGCGGACCTAGTGATGAAGACTGCAAATGTTCTCGAGATGCCCCTTCAAAAGCATGAAATTAAAGATGTCTTTAGAATAAAGGATAAAACAGATAAAATACCGAGAATCGTCGTAGACTTTGTTAGTGGAACTACTAAAGAAAAAATATTAAATAGTGCCCGGAAATTTAATAAAGAAAACAATAATAATAAATTAAATACTGGCCACCTTCAAAGCAGCGGAACCATTAAACCAGTATATATAGCGGAATACCTAACTCCTAAAATGCAGCGCATGTATTACCTAGCACGCAAGTTCGCAAGTGACAAAGGTTTCAAATATTGCTGGACGTCGTTTGGAAGGGTTTTCCTGCGCCTAGATGATAAACTGCCCCATTACTTGATAAATGAGGAAAGCGATTTTAGTAAGATCCCGATTACACCATGACTAGCAAACTGGATGGTAATACTTTTTAAGTATATACGCTTGCAAAAATTGACAATGTTGTTCATACTTGTTTTTTGCTATTTGCTTTATTTCTGCTTTTTGCTTTGTCGCCTGTGTTTCTGCTTTTTTGCTTTTTGCTTTACTGATCTGGATGTACCTGCTATGCTTCTTGCTGTACTTTTAAAATTTATACACATGAACACAAACATAAACATTAAACACACATATTTACAAACACTAACATACTCGGTAACCAATTTCATTACTTGTACCATGTATTTTCTCTTTTCTCCTAATGGCGTCCTTAGATCATAATATTATTAGCGAAATAGATGAGATAGCTGTGGCTACGTCTTACCTATGTGACAATAGTACGTGCAACGCTGTAATTAAACCCGTTCCTAAATCGCTTAAAATTATTACGCAAAACATAAGAAGCATTTATAAGAATTTCGACAGTTTTTCTGCTCATCTCGCTCAGTTTTATTTTGATGTTGACGTTATTGTGTTGACAGAATGCTGGTTGAGTAGCGATAAACCTATACCTACTTTTGATAATTACGTATCACATTTCTCAAAAAAATGTCTTAACCAAAATGATGGTATTGTACTTTATGTGAGAAAGGACATTCAACATACTGTTCAAGAACCGGATTCGGTTGGAGCTAATTTTCTGTTACTAAATATTATCCCTGATACTTATGTGTTGTCTGTATATAGATCTCCATCAGTATATTGCACTGATAGTTTCTTGGATTCAATAGACAAAATTATTCGCCCATTGCATTCAGCCGCTAATGTAATATTAATTCGTGATGTCAATATTGACATTAAGTTTCATAACACTGATCGTAACTCGTCTGCATACCTAAACCTTACATCTGAACTCGGATTACTACCAGGCCATATTTATCCTACCAGACTTCAAAACTGTATTGATCACATATTGCTTAAAACAAGCAAGAGTGCATCAGTCTTTGTCTTGCAATCTACCATAACCGATCATGCCTCGGTTCTTTTAAGTCTATGCTGTACGTATAATAAAAAGAGGAGTGGAAGAATTGTAACTAAAACCGATTGGGATGCTGCATTATGTGATCTACAAAAAGTGAATTTTTCATTTATTTGTGACAATGCAAACGCCAACCTTGCTACTAATACTTTTGTCGAAACATTGTCGAATATAATTCATAAGAATACTAAAAAGGTTAAGGCATCATGTCGTAAGCGCATCTTCAAATCATGGCTTACCCCAGGTTTATTAAGGTGCATTCGACATCGAGACAAATTACATAAAAAGTTTAGGAATAACCCTAATGACTCTTTTTTAGAGATTTCATTCAAACGTTACCGAAATTTCTGTAACGCATTATTAAAAAACTTAAACTAGCTCATGACCCTACCCTACAAAGTTACTTTACGAAAAAGTTGGTGTAATGACTGTCAGACAGGTATACCTTCTACTACTAGTCTGCAAGCAGCATACTTTAACCTCGTTTGCTAAAAACAGTTATGCTAACAAGCGAACCATAAGAGATGTCTGTCCCTACATTTCTTGTAGAACCGTTTCGGCTGGACGCCAACAAGGCCCCATGGGTGTATTTGTGTACAACAAAATAAATAGGTCCCTAAATATCTATCCGCTTACACTTCGCGAGGTAAAAGGTAAAATGAAGAAATGGTTGCTCACGAAAGACTATACCCAGACTGAAGCATTGTTGCATTAGTTTTTACTTGGACGGGACACGGTTTCATGTTACGTAAGTACACTAAGTATATAAAACACACACACACACTCACACACACTTTCCCAACTACAAGCAAAAACATTAAGGCAAGTGTTTTGTTTATATTATTCAGATATAATTAATTTTTAATATTAGTTTAATAAAAATGGTTTTTAATTATAACAGCAATTCAAGGGAAGATGCAACTGTTTCTCGTAACACAGGTATGTATGTACCTAGCTCGGGAAGCAGTGTGTAAAATGTAAGCAACAATTATGGAAATAAATAACTATTTTATTTTATTTTATTTATTTATTTTTAGTCTGTGCATTCTTTCATTCATTTTGATGGCTGAATAGACTAAGTTGCCAATGCCTAGCCTAAAAAAAAAGCATTTTTGACGCGTCGCTGGTGTATATTTACGATTTTTACGTATTTTTACCAAAATGACTGATAAAGCTTGCGTTGCTATACTTAGTATTAGCATTAAAAAGACGCGTGAAGAGAAAAAAATTAGTAACTTTATGAGGATGAGGATCTTGTTGACTTTTTATACTTTTATAGAACCTGTCCAGGTCCATTGAACAAACCCCAAAATTTCCCAAAAATAAAACAATTTAAATAAGGTTCAAAATAGATCCAATCTTTAAGCAGTTGACTCGGCAACCCGCAGTCCCATCCAATACCAGACAACCATAGTTGCTGTATAAAAATCTTAGCTTTAGTGACAACAGGTGCTATCCAGCCTAAAGGATCAAAGAGACGTGCTATATCCGATATAACTTTCCTTTTTGTTACGAGCTTGTCCACAGTAGAAAGTTTAACTACGCATTGGAAGTAATCTGTTTCTCGATTCCATGTAAGTCCTAATATTTTCATCACTTTGTCGATCTTAATTTCTCTAACCTCTTTAGAGTTGTTACTTTCCAATTGGAGTTGGTAAAGTAATTCTTTACTGTTACTCGCAAACTTCTGAAGAGGAAAGCCTCCTCCTTTGAGCAATTGTACAATTTGAGTATAAACTTGGACACCCTCTTCTACGGAGTAACAGCCGGTCATTAGATCGTCCATATAAAATCACGAAGGACTCTATCTGCTGCTAATGGAAAGTTGTGTCCTTCTTGGTGAGCCAATTCTTGTAGAGCGCGTACAGCCAAATATGGGGCAGAGGAAGTTCCAAATGTGACTGTTAATAGTCTAAAATGCTGTATTTCAGCACTTGGATTTTCACGCCAGAGGATGCGCTGAAAATCTATATCTTCCTCCGCTACTTTCACTTGTCGGTACATTTTTACAATGTCTGCGACAAGTGAAATTGGATAACATCGCCATCGCATTATTAAGTGCCGTAATTCTGGCTGAAGGGTTGGACCAACCAATAAGTTATCGTTTAGTGAAATGCCGTTTGTGCCCTTGGCTGAGGCATCGAAGACTACACGAACTTTGGTTGTAGTCCTATTTTGGCGGACGACTGCATGATGAGGCAGATAAACTGCTCCTGGCTTATAGACGTCCATTGGAGTTACCTTTTCCATGTGTCCCAAACTAAGATACTCATTAAGCACCTTGGAATATTCACTCTTTAGTTCAAGATTTTTTACCAAACGTTTCTCTAACCAAAGAAACCGGTTGTGAGCAATTTGTTTAGAATTGCCAAACTTACAAGACGGGTTTTCCGACTTGAATGGTAATTTGACAACGAATCGGCCAGAATCATCTCTTGAAGTTGTTTGTGCGAACAACTTTTCACATTTCTCTTCCTCCTTTGAGTAATGTCTCTTAATTGTAAGAGTATGATCTGACTCCAATTCCCAAAATTTCTTTAAAAGCTCATTCTCATTGAGATGAGTTAAATGCATACTGACTATGCTATTGGAAGTCACTCTGTCCTAATTCGTTGGTGCAAATTTATCATCTATTTTGCCAGAGAGGATCCAACCAAGTCTAGTATGTTGTGCAATAATAGAACCCGACAGACCCTTGAGTACCCATTCCAACAAGATCTGGCTATACACTTCCGCACCCAAAAACAGATCTATCTTATTCGGCATGTGAAATGAGGGATCTGCTAGAGTTATAGACGTGAGTGATGTAGGCAGTACCTGAACTGACACCTTTTTACTCGGTAAAAATGTGGTAAGTCTCTTTAAAACATGAGCTTTAACTGTAACAATAAAGCTTGGATCTAGACGAGATTGAATCTTTAGAACTACAGAGGATTTCGATCTTAAATGCGAACTCTGATCACCGCCTAAACCTGATAAGAGACTTGTTTCCGGTATTTTCCTGAGACCTAACATCTGAACTGCTTCTTCAGTCACAAATGAGGCTTGAGAACCTTGATCCAACAAGGCCTTTAAAACTACAAGAGTGTTGTTCTTGTTTGAATTAACTTTTACTAAAGCCGTAGCTAATAAAACTTGGCTGCAATTACTTGATGAACAAGAAACAATTGGACCATTTGAACCCTGACCTTGATCCTGCAACGACTGCTGAGTTGGCTTTTCACCAACAACGGTGGCAACCACTCTGCCGTCTATCGTTTGATTAGCTCGGGTTGAACCATTAGCTGAATTATTGGGAAGTTTGGTATGAAGCAAACTATGATGCTTTTTCTTGCAAATATGACATCTAGTGGACTGGTTGCATTGATAAACGGAATGGTTAGGAGCTAAACAATTAAAACATAATCTGTGAGTCTGGACAAAATTACGCCTCAAATCAACATCATCTTTTGCGAACTTTTTACAGTTTGCCAATTTGTGACTATCAGAGCAATATAAACATGTAGGCTGTTGAGTAGTGGAAACATGGCTGTAATTAGGTTTGTCGTTTCTTTGTGCCTTTGTATCTAAAAACTCAATTGACCTGAAACGAGTCTCTAAAAACTCTTGAATTTTTTTAAAAGTAGGCAAACTCTGAGATGACTCACAAACTTTTTGTTCCCACTGCTTACGTGATTCAGAGTCTAACTTTTGGCTTATTAAAAAGATTATAATAGTATCCCAAGTACTAGTATCGATACCTAAGTTTTTTAATGCGTTCAAACATTCTTTGGTTGTATCTAATAACTGCTTAACTGCAGTGGATGATTCAGATTGTATAACCTTTTGATTAGTCAACCTTTTAAGAATACAATTAGCTTGGAACCTTTTATTATTGTAACGACCCTCTAATTGATCCCTACATAATTTATAATTATCCCCAGTGCATGAAATGTGCCGCAATAATTGCTCTGCTTCACCGGTAACACAACCTTTAAGATAGTGAAGCTTCTGCACATTATCTTTGTGAACTAGAGACAGAAACAAATCTCGAAAACTCGGCCACTCAGAATAGTTACCGGAAAACTTAGGAATTTCGATTTTAGCAAATTTTACATTACTCGATTGCGATTGCAATTTAGACTCATAAGTTTCTACTGTACTAGATTTTAACTGCATCTGCTTGTCTTTCAATAGCGATTTATAATCTAAATAAGCATCTTCACATTTATAGTACATGTCGTTTACCACACTGTCATTAGATTCCAATATTTCTTTTTTACATTCATATACAAATTTTTGATGATTGCTAGTAAACACGGTCCATGACTTTTCTAAAGCCTCTAACCTTGTATCAATGTAACCGGCTGATATCCTTTCTTTTGGAGACTTTTTAAAATTACTTAAACCTCTTTCAATTTTATTAATTATATCCTCCTGAAGTTTAACATAATTATCAATCATGGTTACAGACATTACAAGCGAAGCTAGTAGAAAACCGATAGGAAAATTCTAAGTTACAAAATATAAGAATTAACAAAAATTTTACAAGTGTTTAACAATTAAGAAATCGCTCAAAAATCGGGCATAGGTTCCCCGTCTGAACACTTTTATCGAAACTATTCTAAGTCCATGCAATTTACTTTAAAATTTTAACTAAGTCTATGTAAACAAACACTGCAAATCGAAATTTTTCTAAGTTAATTTGTCCTAGTAAATAAAGTTCAATTTTACTCACAATTTGTTGACCACTTTCACTCACAAAGTTTCTCGATAACCAATAATCTTCCTTGTCCTTGACGGATGGCAGATGTTAGACTTCAAAGTGACGTTGACAGATGACTTCTTGACGTTGACAATTAGCAGCTACTTTGACATTGACGTATGTCAACACTTGACATTAACAGCTTACTTCTTGGCACTGACAGCTAACTGTCACTTGCTATTGACAGATGTAATTTTGATCCTGACAGCTGTCACTTGACTTTGACAGCTGGTGATGTTTTGACGTTTATACCTGTCACTTGATTTTGACAATTGGTAGAACTGGACAAGTCACTGACAGCAGCTGTCACTTCCCTCTGACAGCTAGTATACCTTTGACGATGATAGCTGTCAAACTTCAAGTATTACTCCGTCTCTTACACACCTGAAGCGTGTGAACTTTCTGGCGTACGATGGTACTCTTGGGGAGAGTACTATAGCACCATAGGCAGTATTTCACCCCTGGTCGGCGCGGCACAAAAATCCTTTTTTTTTTTCAAATCCAAACACCAGTACCGGTATTCTCGAAGGACCATGAACAAACCCCAAAATTTCCCAAAAATAAAACAATTTAAATAAGGTTCAAAATAGATAATTTATTACAAAAACTAAATTCTATATATAATTTGTATGCGACAACTTGCTACCGCGATGTAGATAGTACACAAATTTGTAACAGCGCCATCTAGTGGCAATAGTTGGTACTACATACTATATCACCTTTATCTTCACTGTTTAGTCGTCTGAACATCCATAGTGGCCACAGCAGCTTGAAAATAATAACAAACAATGAAAATAAATTTGAAATTACGTTATTTATCTGTCAGTTTGACAGAAATCTCGTGATAAATATCGACTAGATACTAGACGCTCGATATATATCGCACGATAGTTGATACGGATCGTAGATTTCTGGATTTTCGGAAATCCTGTGATCCGTATCACGATTCGTGATACTCTAGGCTACACACTCGATAAATATCGTGATACTGCGTGAATCACGATATATATTGTGTGTGTAGTATCCGCTAAACGCAATTCTTGCAGTTTCACATTGCACTTGGATTTTCGAGTTATTTTCCATAAGTTTGAGGAAAAAATATTGAAAATTATGGCTTATCGGAAAACGTAAGTATTTTAACTATAATATAGCACAGAATATTGGTTTTTGAGGTAATCTATATGTAGAAGTATAAGTATTCATGGTATAATTACGTTTGTGCAAAATATAAAAAGTAAAGTGTGACATGGAGTGTTTATTTGGATTGTTCCAATATTTGAGCACTAGGAAGATACATACATGTATAATACAGATTGTAACAAAAGGTGTACTTATATTTTAGGTGGTTCTTAGGGACATAAATCTGGACAAATTTCACTATGTATCCTATTTGATCAGAGCAACTTTATTTTTGACTTTCCCATACGTTTTGTTCCGGGAGATCACCTGATTTTTATGGAGAAGTGAAAAATAAAGTTGCTTTGATCAAATCGGTTTCATGGTAAAAGTTGTTCAGAATGATGTCCCTAACCGCCTAAAATATGACTAGACCTTTCTGTTACATAACATAACATAGTGTCACGCCTTTTCTCATACGGGGCGGCAGAGGCACAACTGTGTCAGTTATTAAATACAAGTTCTGTTATGCTCTGTTTACCTTGCTATGACGATTTATTATGATTACTTTGTTACAGTTTATCTGTGAATGAAATCATATCACATCTGGAAGAAGAAGACGATGTTCTTGCCGCAGATATTTACATCACACCCCCTTGTGGCAATAAAAGTGATGAAGATAGTGGTGACGAAGAGGGCTGTGACATAAATAATTTGTCGAAAAACCAACTTCTAGCTGAAGCTGAATTCAGAGCCACTGTATCATCGCAGTATGCCATAGATCTTGTGGATGATTTCTCAAATAATCAATTAGCCGAAGCCTCAACGAGTAACCGAAACGAAAATGTATAAACATAATTTAAAGGTATTATCATATTTATTAATATCTGCACATATTGGTGATATATTTTGTATCCAACCGGTATGTCTAGTATGTAAAATTATATTAAAAAAATTATTTGACAACCACTCCATACTGGCGGTCGCTTTTACTAAGTTTATTGCTCTGGATACTGCGATTCCACCACGTGGTAAGTACGAACAAAATGTTTGCCATCATGACATCGATCTATACAATACAATACAAAATCATTTATTTCTCTCAAAAAGGTAGGTAGGTACATTGTTATATATACACTTTATACATTGTACATAGCATTCAAATCCTTATTGAGAGCTGGAGTCTGTAGTAGGTTAATGAAAACCTGTGTTACAGATCTCCAGGCTCCCAAACTCCTGCATCCCTTACAATTAAATATTTTCGATAATGTAATCAGAGCAATGTTTAAGCAAACAATCTTATGATGATCGAGAAAATAAAACAACAGTAAAAAAAATAAAAAAAAAGATGAAAATGAAAACCCAGTGTGTGTGTATGTGTATGTGTATGTGTATGTGTGTGTGTATGTGTGTGTGTGTGTGTGGTGTTTTTTGGTGTTTGTTTGTCTGTCTATATATGTTTATCTCAGGATACAATTGCGATAATTTTTTCTGTAGAATCATAATCAAGATTCCTCAGCCACGATGTCACAATTCTCCTACACTCCAATATACACTTTGGATATATGTTTAGAATTTTATTTATTTTGTTGTAGATGTAGCTCCCGAGGAAATAAAATGTACGTTGGGCCAAGCTGGAACTGGTCGATACAGTGGAACAGACGGTGTAAGACCGGCGTGAGGTGGGCGGATTAGATAGGTCATAGGGGACATGACAATGAGTTCGCAGAGTAACCTGAAGTATAAAAAGTTGACGCACTGAGAGAACGTTACATTTTCTGTAAAGTTCAAATGTAGGGAACCGGTATGGCAGTTTCCAGCCCACCTTTAGAAGCGCCCTCTGGGCGCGTTCAAGCTTTAGTAAATAGGTTTTATCACATCCACCCCATGAGTCAACACAGTAAGATATTAAAGACTGTGCGAGGGCGAGGTACACCGTTCTTAGTACCTTGACATTAGCGATATCACGAAGTGTTTTAAATATAAATATTAATTTACGTATTCTGGCTGCTAGCCCGTCAATATGCGTGTGGAAGGAAAGAAGGTTATCAAGGCTGACCCCTAGGTACTTAATTGACCTAACACTAGAGAGCTCAGGACAACCGCACAGCCTGTTTATTGATAGATCTGAACAGGAGTGAGAAAATAGGGAGAATTCGTGAGGTGCAGGCAAACTCCTATTCGACAAAGAAAACGTCATAAACTTCGTCTTGTCTACGTTTAAAGTCAGCAGATTCTCGTCTAACCAGTCCCGTACAGAGTTGAACCCAGTCTGAGCACAGTTGAATGCCGACTCCCAAGTTTCACCGTAGAATATCAGCGCAGTATCGTCGGCGTACGCAAAAATGGAGCCACCACTAAGCTTAAACTGACATAGGTCGTTAATGTAGATTAAAAATAATGTAGGACCGAGTACACTACCCTGAGGCACACCGCAGGAGATCCCCAGCTCATTACTTAACCTATCTCCAATCCTGACACGTTGCCGTCTATTCGAGAGATAACTCCTAAAAAGTTCAAGCTGAGAGCCTCTGATACCAATTGACTCAAGTTTGGTAATAAGTGTTGGTACAGAGACAGTGTCAAATGCCTTTGCCAAGTCAAGGAATATACCTACCACTTTTTTTTTACTATCCAGGTGTGTAACAATGTTGGTAGTAAGTTTCAGTACCGCATCACTAGCAGAAATTCCAGAACGAAAGCCATATTGTGAAGGTGACAAAATTTTATTTTTTTCCAAATATTTTACTAGTCTGTTGTTTATTAGTCTTTCCAAGATTTTAGAGAGACTGGGTAAGATTGAAATTGGTCTATAATTAGTGACACTGTCTCTGTCACCACTCTTAAATATTGGCGTGACAACTGCCACTTTGAAAGCGTCAGGAAAAGAACCCGACGAGAAAGCACGATTGCAGAGAAAGGTAATGGGAGGGGTCAGAACTTCCCTGTATCTTTTAAGGAATGCGGTTGACAATCCATCTAGACCAGTCGCGCAGTTGTCTCGAAGATTTGCAATTAAGCTTCCTACTTCAGCCTCATTAGTGTCCAGGAGTGCAAAAGAATATGGACAAGACTGAATGACACCTGTCCGCTGTCGCAAGTCGCCAGTTGGTTTTATCTTTTCAGCCAGTATTCTTCCTATGTTCGCAAAAAAGTGATTTACCCCATTAATACTGCGGTCTGGATCTCGAGTCGAAATAAGGGAATCTGCACTAGATTTCTGTTTAGCGGTATAAGTTATATTTTTTATAGCGCTCCAAAGACGTTTATTATTACCTTGTGAATCCTGAATCAACGCTCTATCATTTTCTATTTTTGTTTTCCTGAGTAGGGCGTTACAGAAATTTCTATACCTGGTAAATGTTGTCCTAAGTATTATATCATCAGGCGATTTTTTTAATTTAGTATGTAGTTTATCCCTGTTTCGCAAGCATTTTAAAAGTCCTGTAGTCATCCAAGGCTTTCTTAATGAACGTCGGTTTGAAGCTGCTTTTAAGGTGGTATTGGCAGTTACAATTCCATTAAGAGCATTAGTAAAAAAATTAGTGGCTTCATTTATATCCGACATATTGTACAAAGGACTAAAATTAGTTTTTTGAAGTTCTCGTTCTATTGAGTCATAGTCGATTATTTTAAGAGTTTTGAGTTTGGGCAATGCATTATTTTTTTTATAGTTAGAGGTATATAAATAGACGGCCACAAAGGCAAACGCCGGACATTTTGTTTTTAAAATGATATGGTCCAAGCAAGATTGATTGTTACGTGTGGCCAATGTGTGCGCAGGAAGCATGCCGTGACAGGAAATAAGAGTTAGGTATTCCGTAGACCGAGAGTCGCACACGTTTTCAGAGATATCAATGTTCATGTCGCCTGTCAATATTATATTTTTATATGAAGAACATATGTTTAAATGTTCATTTAATGTGACCAGAAAATCATTAATATTACGATTACTAGGTGGGCGATAGATAGATATTAAGACCGTGTCTGTACCTAAGATCATAGTGATACAGTTAGCGTCCTTTATCTTTGACTCAACAACGGTAACACAATGATGGCTGCGATAGTACACCACTACACCTTCATTTTGCGTGGAATGCTGTGATGTAGCAGTAAAGCTGTATCCATCGAGTGGGGGAATAGGGGGAGAATTCGCCAACCAGCACTCGGTAAGCACTATCACGTCCCACACCGTATCACTCCTGTCCAGAAGCGTAAGAAATCCGTTAAAGTTGCAATTAATACTTCTAATATTTTGACATATAAGTTTTAAAGATGAACGGTGCGTTATTGATAAACTTTTACAGTCCTCGATCGTACAGGTAGCAGACTTAGCCACCCTAAGGTCATCAAGTTCCATGTTTATATCGTCGAGATTATGGAATTCCAATGTGTAGGTAGGATATCGGCAGATAACTAAGTTTGTTTACGTTTAAGTGTAGGGTAGTTTGCACTAAAAATACTTGTACGAAAGATACATTATAGCTGCGAGTTAGTATCATTATTCTGTGACTATGGTTCAAAATTACAACTTGAATTTTATATTGTGGGTAGAATAACATTAAATTAGAAATTTTATTGATTACTGGATGCATGTTTTTTAGGCCATAAATTATGTTACTGCTTGCTAATATTGCGAAATAGTTAGCTGAGTGGCCGTCCGAAGAGTTGCGATAATGGCAGTGTGAGCTTGTATGTGTGTAAGAAATGACGTAAGATGTGTATGGGGTGTGATGTGTTGGATATGGGTTACCTCTCAATTTGGAAATATATACGTGTAATAAGACACTAACAATATTATGATAATAATTTAAATCTAGTCATTGTGTTTTCGTAACTTTTTTAAGATCCAGTTCAGTTTTTATCCAAGTTGGCGACGATTCTGCCGTTTTCTTAATGAAAACCTTGCCACGGTACGTCCAACAGCTGTTGCACTTATCTTGTTTTTGTAAATTTCGACCAAGGTAATAAAGGTGTTTTCCTTGGGCGGACAGTGATTCCGCGATGTAGATCGGTGTGGGTAATCCGTCCAATTTGAGGTGTGAAGAAGATAGTTGTGCCTTCTTGTTCAGTTTGTTGAAAGACCTACTGGCTTTCATGACATTTTCCTTAAGTACAACCGAGGTGAATTCCACTACAACCGTGCCGACAGAGAAACGGTCTTTGCTAGGCTTTTTCCTATAAATATTTTTGATTTCCGTGGGTCGAATAGGTTGATTTATAATATCTCCAATCGTGGTGAGTTTGGAACTAAGGATCTCCCAGTTTTCGGGTTCGGAAGGAGGCAAGTTGTTAATTTCTATCATAGCAGATCGCGACTGACATTCCAAATTGTCCATCCTATTTTCCAGCTGGTTAATGCGAGTTTTTAGGTTGGAATTCTCTCTTTCCGATGCGTCCAGCCGCTCAACTAGCTCATCGTATTTTTGTGAGAAGAACGTAATAGACTCCTGGATTTTAGAGTTTTGATCTAGTAAATTATTCATTGAGGAATTCAGAGCCTCGAATTTTAAGTTTTGAGTGCGCTCGAACTTCGCAAATAATTTAGTCATTTCAGACATAAGTAAAGCGGGGTCGTTGTTGGGATTATCGTGCGAGTCTGCCTCCAATTGTCGTCGCGCCCTACGTGTCTTTACACCAGGGTCCTTTTTATTTGCTTCACTAGGTAGTGAGCTCAGTGCATGATCTATGGTTTGTTACTGCTTCACAACTTCACATCAACTTGAATATAATAACAAAAGGTATTAAAATTATATAGAAAATAACGTCTCCATCGCCAAAGAGAAATAAATTAATAAAATTAACAAAACCAAAAGGTATGTTAAGAAATACATAATTCGTAGACCATTTAAAATAATGGTCGCCTCCAAACAAACATAGTATCCTCTCTTTTTCAGAACATAATATAATGAATTGCAATAACATAAGGAGATTACATTAAAATTTTAAATTAATGTTTCAACGACGAACAGTTGTTTGAAAAGGAATCGTAATAACCGTTAGTAAAAATATAACTATTCATCAGGGCAAGGCCCTACACACCGTCTAAAATCTCTTCTCCTTTTTTCGTGTCCTGAATACACCATCATATCGTTTTGAGATTGGTATCGTATTAATGATCAAACACCTGACTGTAAAGCTGTGTATAGCGTTGGATAGTTACATTATGTTACATTACATATGTGTAACTTTCCACAATACTGAAAGTTATAATTTTTGTTTTAATAACTATAGTCGTGGCCGTGTGGTGTCTGGCAGAATAAAATAAAATTAACCCCTTATATTAATGGGTGTCGTATAAGGCGACTGAAGTTTCCGAGTCAAAAGTTCTGGAGTCTTCATAGGTTACAAAATGAGCAGCAGCGTTTTAATTTCTATATATATAACCCTGTGATATTCAACTCACATGCCATGCGCGGAGATTATGGCAATAACCTCCCATCTCGAGGCTATACGTCCACCAGTGGATGATGAATTATAGTCGTATTAAAATAATTCCGAATAAAGAACGACAAAGAAAGCGTGCAAATGTGGTAAATAAACATAGAAAGGTCAAAGTCCAGCGAGTGAAAAGGACAGCGTATAGAACAACTATAATAACAATTAGTGCTTTCCTTATCACTCGCATTAGTCATCCAGGTACGCTAGCGCTCGTTAAATAAGCAGCGTTGCCGGTCTGGTTTACCAGTCGCTATTCGCCTTTGCTTACGAGTGCATCTAGTGATTGATTCGTTTCTTGTTTAGTAAAATACTTTTTTTAGAATGTCTGCAAATTTTGAATATTTGAGGAACGACCGCCTGCAGTCATACTTGTACGAATTTGGCAATGAGAACGCAATGATGCGTTATGAAAAATATATGGCGAGTTGTGAGCGGGTAAGTTCTATTCTCTTTTATTTGTATTAATTCTCTTGGTTAAAAGTAAATTGTATTTTTTTAATCGCTAACTAGATATCATCAGAACAAAATTTGTTGCCATAATTATAACTTATGACATTCTTGGACATTTGACTATGGCGATTTACATGATAAACATTCATCATTGTCGGTTACCCTAACACTGCTTTTTTTATGTTGTGCATATTTTTCATTTTGAATGTATTTTAATCCTCATAATGTGATATAAATATGTACAAAATAACTAGCAATAAAAGTGCTGTTGTCTTTCTAGATTTAGATTCATTTTGACTTGTCGATTTATCGTTCCTGTAATTGTCGTCAGGCGGAGACATGGTTTAGCCGCTACGAAAAGGTTCCAGCTGATCCGCCGCCATGTGGGAATTATCATTTAGTAGCTAAACCCCACCCGTACGAGGCTACAGTGAACATAAGACCATCGGATCCGTACTTTTGTGTGCCAGTCTTGGTACGCAAAAACAACGGATCAAAAACACCTGCTTCCGCTGAACCAGATCCGGATCCAAAGTTCTGCGTGCCAATTTTAGGACCCAGAACTTTTAGCGTTGAATTTCACTGATGATATGTAAGTATATTCTTACTACAATTTTTCATTTGTTTGTTGATTTTAAAATGTTTGTGTATATTAAACATTAATTATATTTTGGAATATAGTACAAAAAACACTATGTAGATGTAAATGCGTAGTAACTATTTATTGTTTATTAAATAATTTATTTTTTAATACAAGACATAAAATCAGTAATGTTAAATATATTTTTGATTCTGTTGTAAAATTCTAATTTGGAGATTATTGCATTGACTTTTATATTTTTATTTTTATCTACAGGTGAAAATATGGCTGATATGGCAGGCACTGTTGACCATGGCCATGACTTAGTGATGACGACACAGCCACACCCTGTGCACAGAGTCCCTGGTTTCAGGGCATATGTGCCATAATGGCACAAAAACATCTCCATGATCGTCGAAACCAAGCAGCGGGCGTAAAGACCTCGAGGAATTCTTATCACCATCACCGCCACCATCACAGTTCCAAGTATTATCTTC
Organism: Blastobasis lacticolella; assembly: GCA_905147135.1. Lineage (NCBI taxonomy): Eukaryota > Metazoa > Arthropoda > Insecta > Lepidoptera > Blastobasidae > Blastobasis > Blastobasis lacticolella. The sequence goes on from LR990045.1 coordinate 18,506,297, forward strand.
CGCTATTTCAAATACTAGGCCCTATATTATTGAAGTCTCTAGTTCCTTTTATAACATATCCTTTTAAAACAATTTAAAATTCTATTTCTTTCTATATATTGCCCTACTAGTATTTCCCTAGAACATTCTATAACGAGCAGTGTAGTATTATTATTTAGTGTTAGTAGTAATATTTCAGCGATATTTTTGTAAAGCTTTGTTTTTTCTTAATATTTTGATAGTTACTGTGTTAAGTCTTAATATTTTTGTAATAAGACTATTAATAAATTTGTATCCTAATTTTTTAATTTTCACTTATTTAAATTTATTATACATACATATCCAAGCGTGGGTGCCAGGGAGTTTTTTGACACACATGATACTATAAGTGTCAAACTCCTACTCGACTCCTACCTAACCAGGTATATGAGCCTCTTTGATACCTCTATATTTTGTGGCATTTGCCTTATTAGCCATGGAACATTACAGGAAAATTTCTTAGAACAGAGAATAATCGAGTATATTTTTCTTACACTATTAACAAATACTTTGTTGTTAGTTGTAGAATAGACTTCAAATCAATTCATATTCCTAACAAAGCACACGACAACATAATAATCTTTAGCTAGCGCTTTTTGTCACGAACAGTTAAACAGAAGTGTGTGAAAGTGTGGAAATTAGGACAGATGTCAGAATGAGGTGAACAGTAGGTACTAAATATATTTACATACAGTCAAAAACTATTTAAAGTCCCGTCTTGCTACCATCGTCTACCAATAGGAAGAGATAGTTCATCTCAACATTAACGTATGATGACGGAGTTGGATTTGGGTTGGTAAGAGTATGTGACGGTTTATCTCAATAGTCATCTAAGGGACAATATAAAGGAGAAAAGAACACTTATTATGACATAACTTTAATAGTTAGACATATACTGTCACGACACTTTTTGTAGATAATTATGTGTTCTGCAAAGTCGTAGTACATTATTTTGTTCTATCATCAATAGTTTTCGCAGCACACGCGATGTAAGGAATTGTTTGGGTATTTTTTTACACTTTGGGTTACATTATTGGAGTTTTATTAATGATCTGTAAATGTTTAGAAAATATTATATAGCCTATGTCACCCGGGGATAGTGTAGCTTCCCAACGGTGACAGAATTTTTGAAGCCTATTCAATACAAACAAACAAACAAACAAACAAAAAATCAAACATTTCCTCTTTATAATATTAGTATAGATTGGTATTTTTTTCTAAAAATATTCTGGTTAACCAAAACCCATGATTACACACAATAAGAATTTAAAGTTACAAATATATTCAATGATTATTGCACAACGATATCATCGCTAACATTGTCAATGTCGTGGTACAGGGCATAAGGTAATATCAGCCGACTCAACTCATACAAAAACCGAATAAGTACGACTTAGCATGAACTAGATCGAGTTGAGCGAAACAATAGTTTAGTTTGCATTACATTGAATTTACGATTAAGATTGTTAGAAAAAAAAAAGTTAATTTTTCATTTTAATTAGTTGAGACCATAATAATTCAATTACTGGTGACCAAAAAAGCCTCCATTTTTAATATTTGCCCCGGTCCTAGGATAAACACTGTATAATTACGTAATATAGCCCTCATTTGAAATATTTTTTTTTTTATAATCCGATGTTACAGATTACAGACCCAGCAATTGTATAGCAATTCGTTAAAATTAATTTCTTATCAATAACAATTAGATTCCAATCATTAGTTAAATGCCACAAAAAGTAGAAAGATATGTAGGTAAGTATACTAAACAATTTAAATGAACAGGACAATTTAATTAATGTAATTTTAATATCGTCAGAACCAAGATAACAACGGCGGTAATGGTAATTGGGCGGTATTCTGCAGGAAATTTTTAAAATATTTATAAGGTTTTTATTTCATTGAAATTCAGAATATATCAAATTTACAAATATTTATGATCCATTAAATACTTCTATTAATAATTTTCAAAAACCTCTCAGCAAGCTATGGCTGCTACTTTTAGCCGCCGCACTATTGCTATGTTCGAAAAATATTTAGAATTCTATAAAGAATTTAACATAAATAGGGGATAGTTCTTAGATAAATATTATGCTGTTAATTCGACAAAGGGTGTTGCAATAACATTGTCAAATGTCGCTGACATATAGAAAGCCAAGGATCCGTCCCTTCAACTTAATCGACTTTTTGGACCCCCATATAATTCCGTCGTCTGACGTTATCCGTGCTTTTGACCACATCTTGGCCTATGCAGACGGGTACCGTACATATACTGTTGTAAGTCATCTACTCTGTATTTTCAAAGGGCAAGTGTAATAAGAATAGTCCTCTCAACCGCAGGCGTGATTCCTAAACAACTGCATCAATCAATAAAGACTTCCACCTTACCAAATTTTACTACTCCAAAGGAATCCTCGCTAGTAACACAATATTATTATACATGACACACACTTACTTGGTTTTGGCCTGTGGGTGCCATTAAAGTTACCAGTACCAGTTCAGTACTGAGTGGAATAAATCCTTGAAATAAATAACATTATATAATAATTGTGTTCAGGGCTTGTGACGAAATTCCTCTACGAGCACACAATAATACCACAATACTTGTAAAATTGAAAGCCAGGTAAGTAGTTAAAGGGTAGGTGTAGATAACGACAGGTATAAAACCGGAGGAATACATAATATTCTCACGAAACGAGCATTGTTCGGGGGTAAGGAAAATTATCGGGATAGATAGCGTTAGGTAAGAAAGTTTTTAGAAAGCTATAAATACAGAGTCACTTTATTAGAATTGGGAATTTGTTTAATGATCTCGAATTACTCCTACTTTAGGTGTTACTTTCGCATGGATATTGCTTTTGAAAAATCGTAAAAACAATTCAGATTTTAAAAAAGTTTTGTTATACGTGTTTTAGTTAATTAGATGCCAGCTAAACAAATATCATACGCAAAATGCCACTAACGGCGCTGAGCAATGGACCTTCTTACTGTCGACACAATATATTTTGACCAACTACCGATGGTGCATTTGCAGGAGCCGATTAAACTATTATAGCTATATTAATATATCTATAAATTTTATACAGGGTGTAAAATTATTATTTATTATTTCATATTCAATATAAAATACTAGCAGTTTATGCAACTCTAATATAAAAGGGGGTATTTAAACAGGAGTGTATGTTTATACGAGTCATAGTCGATTTTGATAATAGTTTGGCATGAGTGTTTTAATACCTCATTATGTGCAGTTGCATACACTTTTTTATCTAAACTCATATTTTTATGTTAAAATTTCATACCTATAATTTTCCCAACTTCGCTGGAAGTTTATTACTTTAACATTTACCTAGTCATTTGCTTCAAACAAGAAAACACATTCACAAACACAAATTAAAACAATTAGAAAAATATTCTTTTTCGCAGGAAAATAATTCCATACACATACAATCACAAATATAAATAGGAAAGCTTAAAATTTTTAAATACTCTCAAAGTTTTATCAGGGTCGGGATGGGGGGTTCATCCTAAACATTTGAGGAGGATATATATTTGTCAATTATTCGCAGTCGTCTAGACTATGGGAGTTTTTTGTATGCTGATTCATGTGACTCGCACTTGAAAAAGTTAACATCTATTCAAAATATAGCTATGAGAGTCGTAGGAGGCTTTATAAAAACAACCCCTATACATGTCATGGAAAGTGAACTTTCTATTCCGCCACTACACATTCGTAGAAATTACCTAGGCTGTAAATTTTATTTTAAAAACAAGTCAATTCATCCTAATCAATTAATCAAATCGATCCAAGTTTTGGCCAACCATTGCGATAATAATAATAATAATTGGAAAAGAAAAAACAAACCCATATTAGTAACTATTCATAATAACTTCCGTGACATACCTATGCACACCAATACAATTTTAGAAATATTCTCTTTGGATGTGTGGGTGAACTCAATTAATATGGCTGATATTACCAGAAATAGCATCAGTTTGATTGAAAAACCCAAACGCTTATACAACACTAGTTTTTTGGTTTGGGCAGTAGACAATATCTGTAAATTACAATACGAGTCCTTTCATATAGTTTTTACGGATGGCTCTAAGGATTCCAAGGGGTCTGGAGCAGCGATATATGATCCACAATTTAATATTCATGTAAAATTCCAAATTACCTTTACTTTGTCTATAATGCACATTGAACTGATAGCCATAGCTGAAGCTTTATCATACATTCTGTCTGTTTCAGTATATGGTAATAAGTTTGTAATACTTACGGATTCTAAGAGTGCTTTGCAACATTTGGCTCGGTCTACCTCGAATGTTCGATGTGTCCCGATAGCCTATCTTATTCTTAATCTTATATTAGAGTTACACAAACAATCAAAAACTATTTACTTGCAGTGGATCCCTGCTCATTGTGGAATACTAGGTAATGAGAGAGTTGACAACTTTGCTAAGGAAGCTGTTACGGATGGCATTCCTATATCCTGTCTACCATTTTATACAGAGTGTTTACACCTCCCAAAAAGCACTGCTATGAATTGTGGAAAACACATTTTGATAAAAGGTCTACTGATGTAGGAATCTGGTATAAGACTATTCAACCTGAACCATTGAATTCCCCTTGGATTGACAACTGCTTGACTAGAAAGGATTTAGTAATAGCTTTAAGATGTCGTGCTGGGCACATTCCACTTAATAAATTTTCATTTTTGATGGGAAAATCGGAAACACCTAACTGCGCTGAATGTAATGTGACCGAAGACGTGTATCACATATTAATGGAATGTGTACGCAATGAATCGTTTAGAATTAATATACATAACTATTGTGATAAATTTAAAGAAGTTGGTGTATGTAACTGTGTTCTAGCATCCCCTTTATCAAGGGCTGCTAAAGCACTTTATAAATTAGTTAGGTTGGGTTTGGAACGGAGATAATTCCTATAAGGAGTCTAGGTTTGAAACCTAGCTCATTTTTGTTTAATTTAATAATATTGGAAGCTGTACAGAGCGGCATAGTCGCAAATTGTGACCAAGCTCTTAAAAATAAAGATTAAAAAAAAAAAAAAATAGGAAAGCTTGAATTTTAAATTTGCTAATGCCATAGTTACATTTCGCGTGCTCGGGAGCTTGACAATAAAAGTGTTGCAAAATGATTAAAAAGATATCTAACCTAACCTAACCTAACCAGGTACCTGCGTACCTTCCTGCTGCAAACTAGTTAAAGTCACTCACTTACCTTCTTATCTATTGTGATTTCTCATCTTCGTATCTATCTTAAGAATTGTACATTCGGTTGAGCGCCAGCGAATTTATAACAATAGAAAAGCTTTTGTTGTTTTTTCTTAAGGAAACACTTGGCTCAACGTATTGACAGTGAAACTTTACTTCAATAGAACTAGTTTCTTTGGTATTTTGTGGTCTTTTAGAAATCCCTTTATCTACTTATAATAAAAAAAATTAACTGAATATTTGGTTGTGTTAATTCTGTCCCATATCTGATTCAAATAGAATTAAGATCATAAACCAATAAACTATTTATTAAATACACGTTCTGTTACGCTCTGTTTACCTTGCTATGACGATTTATTATGATTACTTTGTTACAGTTTATCTGTGAATGAAATCATATCACATCTGGAAGAAGAAGACGATGTTCTTGCCGCAGATATTTACATCACACCCCCTTGTGGCAATAAAAGTGATGAAGATAGTGGTGACGAAGAGGGCTGTGACATTAATAATTTGTCGAAAAACCAACTTCTAGCTGAAGCTGAATTCAGAGCCACTGTATCATCGCAGTATGCCTATGGCATCTTGTGGATGATTTCTCAAATAATCAATTAGCCGAAGCCTCAACGAGTAACCGAAACGAAAATGTATAAACATAATTTAAAGATATTATCATATTTATTAATATCTGCAAATATTGGTGATATATTTTGTATCCAACCGGTATGTCTAGTATGTAAAATTATATTTAAAAAATTATTTGACAACCACTCCATACTGGCGGTCGCTTTTACTAAGTTTATGGCTCTGGATACTGCGATTCCACCCCGTGGTAAGTACGAACAAAATGTTTGCCATCATGACATCGATCTATGGTTTGTTACTGCTTCACAACTTCACATCAACTTGAATATAATAACAAAAGGTATTAAAATTATATAGAAAATAACGTCTCCATCGCCAAAGAGAAATAAATTAATAAAATTAACAAAACCAAAAGGTATGTTAAGAAATACATATTTCGTAGACCATTTAAAATAATGGTCGCCTCCAAACAAACATAGTATCGTCTCTTTTTCAGAACATAATATAATGAATTGCAATAACATAAGGAGATTACATTAAAATTTTAAATTAATGTTTCAACGACGAACAGTTGTTTGAAAAGGATTCGTAATAACCGTTAGTAAAAATATAACTATTCATCAGGGCAAGGCCCTACACACCGTCTAAAATCTCTTCTCCTTTTTTCGTGTCCTGAATACACCATCATATCGTTTTGAGATTGGTATCGTATTAATGATCAAACACCTGACTGTAAAGCTGTGTATAGCGTTGGATAGTTACATTATGTTACATTACATATGTGTAACTTTCCACAATACTGAAAGTTATAATTTTTGTTTTAATAACTATAGTCGTGGCCGTGTGGTGTCCGGCAGAATAAAATAAAATTAACCCCTTATATTAATGGGTGTCGTATAAGGCGACTGAAGTTTCCGAGTCAAAAGTTCTGGAGTCTTCATAGGTTTCAAAATGAGCAGCAGCGTTTTTAATTTCTATATATATAACCCTGTGATATTCAACTCACATGCCATGCGCGGAGATTATGGCAATAACCTCCCATCTCGAGGCTATACGTCCACCAGTGGATGATGAATTATAGTCGTATTAAAATAATTCCGAATAAAGAACGACAAAGAAAGCGTGCAAATGTGGTAAATAAACATAGAAAGGTCAAAGTCCAGCGAGTGAAAAGGACAGCGTATAGAACAACTATAATAACAATTAGTGCTTTCCTTATCACTCGCATTAGTCATCCAGGTACGCTAGCGCTCGTTAAATAAGCAGCGTTGCCGGTCTGGTTTACCAGTCGCTATTCGCCTTTGCTTACGAGTGCATCTAGTGATTGATTCGTTTCTTGTTTAGTAAAATACTTTTTTTAGAATGTCTGCAAATTTTGAATATTTGAGGAACGACCGCCTGCAGTCATATTTGTACGAATTTGGCAATGAGAACGCAATGATGCGTTATGAAAAATATATGGCGAGTTGTGAGCGGGTAAGTTCTATTCTCTTTTATTTGTATTAATTCTCTTGGTTAAAAGTAAAATGTATTTTTTTAATCGCTAACTAGATATCATCAGAACAAAATTTGTTGCCATAATTATAACTTATGACATTCTTGGACATTTGACTATGGCGATTTACATGATAAACATTCATCATTGTCGGTTACCCTAACACTGCTTTTTTTATGTTGTGCATATTTTTCATTTTGAATGTATTTTAATCTTCATAATGTGATATAAATATGTACAAAATAACTAGCAATAAAAGTGCTGTTGTCTTTCTAGATTTAGATTCATTTTGACTTGTCGATTTATCGTTCCTGTAATTGTCGTCAGGTGGAGACATGGTTTAGCCGCTACGAAAAGGTTCCAGCTGATCCGCCGCCATGTGGGAATTATCATTTAGTAGCTAAACCCCACCCGTACGAGGCTACAGTGAACATAAGACCATCGGATCCGTACTTTTGTGTGCCAGTCTTGGTACGCAAAAACAACGGATCAAAAACACCTGCTTCCGCTGAACCAGATCCGGATCCAAAGTTCTGCGTGCCAATTTTAGGACCCAGAACTTTTAGCGTTGAATTTCACTGATGATATGTAAGTATATTCTTACTACAATTTTTCATTTGTTTGTTGATTTTAAAATGTTTGTGTATATTAAACATTAATTATATTTTGGAATATAGTACAAAAAACACTATGTAGATATAAATGCGTAGTAACTATTTATTGTTTATGAAATAATATATTTTTTAATACAAGACATAAAATCAGTAATGTTAAATATATTTTTGATTCTGTTGTAAAATTCTAATTTGGAGATTATTGCATTGACTTTTATATTTTTATTTTTATCTACAGGTGAAAATATGGCTGATATGGCAGGCACTGTTGACCATGGCCATGACTTAGTGATGACGACACAGCCACACCCTGTGCACAGAGTCCCTGGTTTCAGGGCAAATGTGCCATAATGGCACAAAAACATCTCCATGATCGTCGAAACCAAGCAGTGGGCGTAAAGACCTCGAGGAATTCTTATCACCATCACCGCCACCATCACAGTTCCAAGTATTATCTTCCGCTATTTCAAATACTAGGCCCTATATTATTGAAGTCTCTAGTTCCTTTTATAACATATCCTTTTAAAACAATTTAAAATTCTATTTCTTTCTATATATTTCCCTACTAGTATTTCCCTAGTACATTCTATAACGAGCAGTGTAGTATTATTATTTAGTGTTAGTAGTAATATTTCAGCGATATTTTTGTAAAGCTTTGTTTTTTCTTAATATTTTGATAGTTACTGTGTTAAGTCTTAATATTTTTGTAATAAGACTATAAATAAATTTGTATCCTAATTTTTTAATTTTCACTTATTTTAATTTATTATACATACATATCCAAGCGTGGGTGCCAGGGAGTTTTTTGACACACATGATACTATAAGTGTCAAACTCCTACTCGACTCCTACCTAACCAGGTATATGAGCCTCTTTGATACCTCTATATTTTGTGGCATTTGCCTTATTAGCCATGGAACATTACAGGAAAATTTCTTAGAACAGAGAATAATCGAGTATATTTTTCTTACACTATTAACAAATACTTTGTTGTTAGTTGTAGAATAGACTTCGAATCAATTCATATTCCTAACAAAGCACACGACAACATAATAATCTTTAGTTAGCGCTTTTTTCACGAACAGTTAAACAGAAGTGTGTGAAAGTGTGGAAATTAGGACAGATGTCAGAATGAGGTGAACAGTAGGTACTAAATATATTTACATACAGTCAAAAACTATTTAAAGTCCCGTCTTGCTACCATCGTCTACCAATAGGTAGAGATAGTTCATCTCAACATTAACGTATGATGACGGAGTTGGATTTGGGTTGGTAAGAGTGTGTGACGGTTTATCTCAATAGTCATCTAAGGGACAATATAAAGGAGAAAAGAACACTTATTATGACATAACTTTAATAGTTAGACATATACTGTCAAGACACTTTTTGTAGATAATGATGTGTTCTGCAAAGTCGTAGTACATTATTTTGTTCTATCATCAATAGTTTTCGCAGCACACGCGATGTAAGGAATTGTTTGGGTATTTTTTACACTTTGGGTTACATTATTGGAGTTTTATTAATGATCTGTAAATGTTTAGAAAATATTATATAGCCTTTGTCACCCGGGGATAGTGTAGCTTCCCAACGGTGACAGAATTTTTGAAGCCTATTCAATACAAACAAACGAAAAATCAAACATTTCCTCTTTATAATATTAGTATAGATTGGTATTTTTTTCTAAAAATATTCTGGTTAACCAAAACCCATGATTACACACAATAAGAATTTAAAGTTACAAATATATTCAATGATTATTGCACAACGATATCATCGCTAACATTGTCAATGTCGTGGTACAGGGCATAAGGTAATATCAGCCGACTCAACTCATACAAAAACCGAATAAGTACGACACAGCATGAACTAGATCGAGTTGAGCGAAACAATAGTTTAGTTTGCATTACATTGAATTTACGATTAAGATTGTTAGAAAAAAAAAGTTAATTTTTCATTTTAATTAGTTGAGACCATAATAATTCAATTACTGGTGACCAAAAAAGCCTCCATTTTTAATATTTGCCCCGGTCCTAGGATAAACACTGTATATTTTCGTAATATAGCCCTCATTTGAAATATTTTTTTTTTTTATAATCCGATGTTACAGAATACAGACCCAGCAATTGTATAGCAATTCGTTAAAATTAATTTCTTATCAATAACAATTAGATTCCAATCATTAGTTAAATGCCACAAAAAGTAGATAGATATGTAGGTAAGTATACTAAACAATTTAAATGAACAGGACAATTTAATTAATGTAATTTTAATATCGTCAGAACCAAGATAACAACGGCGGTAATGGTAATTGGGCGGTATTCTGCAGGAAATTTTTAAAATATTTATAAGGTTTTTATTTCATTGAAATTCAGAATATATCAAATTTACAAATATTTATGATCCATTAAATACTTCTCTTAATAATTTTCAAGAACCTCTCAGCAAGCTATGGCTGCTACTTTTAGCCGCCGCACTATTGCTATGTTCGAAAAATATTTAGAATTCTATAAAGAATTTGACATAAATAGGGGATAGTTCTTAGATAAATATTATGCTGTTAATTCGACAAAGGGTGTTGCAATAACATTGTCAAATGTCGCTGACATATAGAAAGCCAAGGATCCGTCCCTTCAACTTAATCGACTTTTTGGACCCCCATATAATTCCGTCGTCTGACGTTATCCGTGCTTTTGACCACATCTTGGCCTATGCAGACGGGTACCGTACATATACTGTTGTAAGTCATCTACTCTGTATTTTCAAAGGGCAAGTGTAATAAGAATAGTCCTCTCAACCGCAGGCGTGATTCCTAAACAACTGCATCAATCAATAAAGACTTCCACCTTACCAAATTTTACTACTCCAAAGGAATCCTCGCTAGTAACACAATATTATTATACATGACACACACTTACTTGGTTTTGGCCTGTGGGTGCCATTAAAGTTACCAGTACCAGTTCAGTACTGAGTGGAATAAATCCTTGAAATAAATAACATTATATAATAATTGTGTTCAGGGCTTGTGACGAAATTCCTCTATGAGCACACAATAATACCACAATACTTGTAAAATTGAAAGCCAGGTAAGTAGTTAAATGGTAGGTGTAGATAACGACAGGTATAAAACCGGAGGAATACATAATATTCTCACGAAACGAGCATTGTTCGGGGGTAAGGAAAATTATCGGGATAGATAGCGTTAGGTAAGAAAGTTTTTAGAAAGCTATAAATACAGAGTCACTTTATTAGAATTGGGAATTTGTTTAATGATCTCGAATTACTCTTACTTTAGGTGTTACTTTCGCATGGATATTGCTTTTGAAAAATCGTAAAAACAATTCATATTTAAAAAAAGTTTTGTTATACGTGTTTTAGTTAATTAGATGCCAGCTAAACAAATATCATACGCAAAATGCCACTAACGGCGCTGAGCAATGGACCTCCTTACTGTCGACACAATATATTTTGACCAACTACCGATGGTGCATTTGCAGGAGCCGATTAAACTATTATAGCTATATTAATATATCTATAAATTTTATACAGGCTGTAAAATTATTATTTATTATTTTATATTCATAAAAGTGTTGCAAAATGATTAAAAAGATATCTAACCTAACCTTACCTAACCAGGTACCTGCGTACCTTCCTGCTGCAAACTATTTAAAGTCACTCACTTACCTTCTTATCTATTGTGATTTCTCATCTTCGTATCTATCTTAAGAATTGTACATTCGGTTGAGCGCCAGCGAATTTATAACAATAGAAAAGCTTTTGTTGTTTTTTCTTAAGGAAACACTTGGCTCAACGTATTGACAGTGAAACTTTACTTCAATAGAACTAGTTTCTTTGGTATTTTGTGGTCTTTTAGAAATCCCTTTATCTACTTATAATAAAAAAAATTAACTGAATATTTGGTTGTGTTAATTCTGTCCCATATCTGATTCAAATAGAATTAAGATCATAAACCAATAAACTATTTATTAAATACACGTTCTGTTACGCTCTGTTTACCTTGCTATGACGATTTATTATGATTACTTTGTTACAGTTTATCTGTGAATGAAATCATATCACATCTGGAAGAAGAAGACGATGTTCTTGCCGCAGATATTTACATCACACCCCCTTGTGGCAATAAAAGTGATGAAGATAGTGGTGACGAAGAGGGCTGTGACATAAATAATTTGTCGAAAAACCAACTTCTAGCTGAAGCTGAATTCAGAGCCACTGTATCATCGCAGTATGCCATAGATCTTGTGGATGATTTCTCAAATAATCAATTAGCCGAAGCCTCAACGAGTAACCGAAACGAAAATGTATAAACATAATTTAAAGATATTATCATATTTATTAATATCTGCACATATTGGTGATATATTTGGAATCCAACCGGTATGTCTAGTATGTAAAATTATATTTAAAAAATTATTTGACAACCACTCCATACTGGCGGTCGCTTTTACTAAGTTTATGGCTCTGGATACTGCGATTCCACCCCGTGGTAAGTACGAACAAAATGTTTGCCATCATGACATCGATCTATGGTTTGTTACTGCTTCACAACTTCACATCAACTTGAATATAATAACAAAAGGTATTAAAATTATATAGAAAATAACGTCTCCATCGCCAAAGAGAAATAAATTAATAAAATTAACAAAACCAAAAGGTATGTTAAGAAATACATATTTCGTAGACCATTTAAAATAATGGTCGCCTCCAAACAAACATAGTATCGTCTCTTTTTCAGAACATAATATAATGAATTGCAATAACATAAGGAGATTACATTAAAATTTTAAATTAATGTTTCAACGACGAACAGTTGTTTGAAAAGGATTCGTAATAACCGTTAGTAAAAATATAACTATTCATCAGGGCAAGGCCCTACACACCGTCTAAAATCTCTTCTCCTTTTTTCGTGTCCTGAATACACCATCATATCGTTTTGAGATTGGTATCGTATTAATGATCAAACACCTGACTGTAAAGCTGTGTATAGCGTTGGATAGTTACATTATGTTACATTACATATGTGTAACTTTCCACAATACTGAAAGTTATAATTTTTGTTTTAATAACTATAGTCGTGGCCGTGTGGTGTCCGGCAGAATAAAATAAAATTAACCCCTTATATTAATGGGTGTCGTATAAGGCGACTGAAGTTTCCGAGTCAAAAGTTCTGGAGTCTTCATAGGTTTCAAAATGAGCAGCAGCGTTTTTAATTTCTATATATATAACCCTGTGATATTCAACTCACATGCCATGCGCGGAGATTATGGCAATAACCTCCCATCTCGAGGCTATACGTCCACCAGTGGATGATGAATTATAGTCGTATTAAAATAATTCCGAATAAAGAACGACAAAGAAAGCGTGCAAATGTGGTAAATAAACATAGAAAGGTCAAAGTCCAGCGAGTGAAAAGGACAGCGTATAGAACAACTATAATAACAATTAGTGCTTTCCTTATCACTCGCATTAGTCATCCAGGTACGCTAGCGCTCGTTAAATAAGCAGCGTTGCCGGTCTGGTTTACCAGTCGCTATTCGCCTTTGCTTACGAGTGCATCTAGTGATTGATTCGTTTCTTGTTTAGTAAAATACTTTTTTTAGAATGTCTGCAAATTTTGAATATTTGAGGAACGACCGCCTGCAGTCATATTTGTACGAATTTGGCAATGAGAACGCAATGATGCGTTATGAAAAATATATGGCGAGTTGTGAGCGGGTAAGTTCTATTCTCTTTTATTTGTATTAATTCTCTTGGTTAAAAGTAAAATGTATTTTTTTAATCGCTAACTAGATATCATCAGAACAAAATTTGTTGCCATAATTATAACTTATGACATTCTTGGACATTTGACTATGGCGATTTACATGATAAACATTCATCATTGTCGGTTACCCTAACACTGCTTTTTTTATGTTGTGCATATTTTTCATTTTGAATGTATTTTAATCTTCATAATGTGATATAAATATGTACAAAATAACTAGCAATAAAAGTGCTGTTGTCTTTCTAGATTTAGATTCATTTTGACTTGTCGATTTATCGTTCCTGTAATTGTCGTCAGGTGGAGACATGGTTTAGCCGCTACGAAAAGGTTCCAGCTGATCCGCCGCCATGTGGGAATTATCATTTAGTAGCTAAACCCCACCCGTACGAGGCTACAGTGAACATAAGACCATCGGATCCGTACTTTTGTGTGCCAGTCTTGGTACGCAAAAACAACGGATCAAAAACACCTGCTTCCGCTGAACCAGATCCGGATCCAAAGTTCTGCGTGCCAATTTTAGGACCCAGAACTTTTAGCGTTGAATTTCACTGATGATATGTAAGTATATTCTTACTACAATTTTTCATTTGTTTGTTGATTTTAAAATGTTTGTGTATATTAAACATTAATTATATTTTGGAATATAGTACAAAAAACACTATGTAGATATAAATGCGTAGTAACTATTTATTGTTTATGAAATAATATATTTTTTAATACAAGACATAAAATCAGTAATGTTAAATATATTTTTGATTCTGTTGTAAAATTCTAATTTGGAGATTATTGCATTGACTTTTATATTTTTATTTTTATCTACAGGTGAAAATATGGCTGATATGGCAGGCACTGTTGACCATGGCCATGACTTAGTGATGACGACACAGCCACACCCTGTGCACAGAGTCCCTGGTTTCAGGGCAAATGTGCCATAATGGCACAAAAACATCTCCATGATCGTCGAAACCAAGCAGTGGGCGTAAAGACCTCGAGGAATTCTTATCACCATCACCGCCACCATCACAGTTCCAAGTTTTATCTCCCGCTATTTCAAATACTGGGCCCTATATTATTGAAGTCTCTAGTTCCTTTTATAACATATCCTTTTAAAACAATTTAAAATTCTATTTCTTTCTATATATTTCCCTACTAGTATTTCCCTAGTACATTCTATAACGAGCAGTGTAGTATTATTATTTAGTGTTAGTAGTAATATTTCAGCGATATTTTTGTAAAGCTTTGTTTTTTCTTAATATTTTGATAGTTACTGTGTTAAGTCTTAATATTTTTGTAATAAGACTATAAATAAATTTGTATCCTAATTTTTTAATTTTCACTTATTTTAATTTATTATACATACATATCCAAGCGTGGGTGCCAGGGAGTTTTTTGACACACATGATACTATAAGTGTCAAACTCCTACTCGACTCCTACCTAACCAGGTATATGAGCCTCTTTGATACCTCTATATTTTGTGGCATTTGCCTTATTAGCCATGGAACATTACAGGAAAATTTCTTAGAACAGAGAATAATCGAGTATATTTTTCTTACACTATTAACAAATACTTTGTTGTTAGTTGTAGAATAGACTTCGAATCAATTCATATTCCTAACAAAGCACACGACAACATAATAATCTTTAGTTAGCGCTTTTTGTCACGAACAGTTAAACAGAAGTGTGTGAAAGTGTGGAAATTAGGACAGATGTCAGAATGAGGTGAACAGTAGGTACTAAATATATTTACATACAGTCAAAAACTATTTAAAGTCCCGTCTTGCTACCATCGTCTACCAATAGGTAGAGATAGTTCATCTCAACATTAATGTATGATGACGGAGTTGGATTTGGGTTGGTAAGAGTGTGTGACGGTTTATCTCAATAGTCATCTAAGGGACAATATAAAGGAGAAAAGAACACTTATTATGACATAACTTTAATAGTTAGACATATACTGTCGCGACACTTTTTTAGATAATGATGTGTTCTGCAAAGTCGTAGTACATTATTTTGTTCTATCATCAATAGTTTTCGCAGCACACGCGATGTAAGGAATTGTTTGGGTATTTTTTTACACTTTGGGTTACATTATTGGAGTTTTATTAATGATCTGTAAATGTTTAGAAAATATTATATAGCCTTTGTCACCCGGGGATAGTGTAGCTTCCCAACGGTGACAGAATTTTTGAAGCCTATTCAATACAAACAAACAAAAAATCAAACATTTCCTCTTTATAATATTAGTATAGATTGGTATTTTTTTCTAAAAATATTCTGGTTAACCAAAACCCATGATTACACACAATAAGAATTTAAAGTTACAAATATATTCAATGATTATTGCACAACGATATCATCGCTAACATTGTCAATGTCGTGGTACAGGGCATAAGGTAATATCAGCCGACTCAACTCATACAAAAACCGAATAAGTACGACTTAGCATGAACTAGATCGAGTTGAGCGAAACAATAGTTTAGTTTGCATTACATTGAATTTACGATTAAGATTGTTAGAAAAAAAAAAGTTAATTTTTCATTTTAATTAGTTGAGACCATAATAATTCAATTACTGGTGACCAAAAAAGCCTCCATTTTTAATATTTGCCCCGGTCCTAGGATAAACACTGTATATTTTCGTAATATAGCCCTCATTTAAAATTTTTTTTTTTTTTATAATCCGATGTTACAGAATACAGACCCAGCAATTGTATAGCAATTCGTTAAAATTAATTTCTTATCAATAACAATTAGATTCCAATCATTAGTTAAATGCCACAAAAAGAAGATAGATATGTAGGTAAGTATACTAAATAATTTAAATGAACAGGACAATTTAATTAATGTAATTTTAATATCGTCAGAACCAAGATAACAACGGCGGTAATGGTAATTGGGCGGTATTCTGCAGGAAATTTTTAAAATATTTATAAGGTTTTTATTTCATTGAAATTCAGAATATATCAAATTTACAAATATTTATGATCCATTAAATACTTCTCTTAATAATTTTCAAGAACCTCTCAGCAAGCTATGGCTGCTACTTTTAGCCGCCGCACTATTGCTATGTTCGAAAAATATTTAGAATTCTATAAAGAATTTGACATAAATAGGGGATAGTTCTTAGATAAATATTATGCTGTTAATTCGACAAAGGGTGTTGCAATAACATTGTCAAATGTCGCTGACATATAGAAAGCCAAGGATCCGTCCCTTCAACTTAATCGACTTTTTGGACCCCCATATAATTCCGTCGTCTGACGTTATCCGTGCTTTTGACCACATCTTGGCCTATGCAGACGGGTACCGTACATATACTGTTGTAAGTCATCTACTCTGTATTTTCAAAGGGCAAGTGTAATAAGAATAGTCCTCTCAACCGCAGGCGTGATTCCTAAACAACTGCATCAATCAATAAAGACTTCCACCTTACCAAATTTTACTACTCCAAAGGAATCCTCGCTAGTAACACAATATTATTATACATGACACACACTTACTTGGTTTTGGCCTGTGGGTGCCATTAAAGTTACCAGTACCAGTTCAGTACTGAGTGGAATAAATCCTTGAAATAAATAACATTATATAATAATTGTGTTCAGGGCTTGTGACGAAATTCCTCTATGAGCACACAATAATACCACAATACTTGTAAAATTGAAAGCCAGGTAAGTAGTTAAATGGTAGGTGTAGATAACGACAGGTATAAAACCGGAGGAATACATAATATTCTCACGAAACGAGCATTGTTCGGGGGTAAGGAAAATTATCGGGATAGATAGCGTTAGGTAAGAAAGTTTTTAGAAAGCTATAAATACAGAGTCACTTTATTAGAATTGGGAATTTGTTTAATGATCTCGAATTACTCTTACTTTAGGTGTTACTTTCGCATGGATATTGCTTTTGAAAAATCGTAAAAACAATTCAGATTTTAAAAAAGTTTTGTTATACGTGTTTTAGTTAATTAGATGCCAGCTAAACAAATATCATACGCAAAATGCCACTAACGGCGCTGAGCAATGGACCTCCTTACTGTCGACACAATATATTTTGACCAACTACCGATGGTGCATTTGCAGGAGCCGATTAAACTATTATAGCTATATTAATATATCTATAAATTTTATACAGGCTGTAAAATTATTATTTATTATTTTATATTCATAAAAGTGTTGCAAAATGATTAAAAAGATATCTAACCTAACCTTACCTAACCAGGTACCTGCGTACCTTCCTGCTGCAAACTATTTAAAGTCACTCACTTACCTTCTTATCTATTGTGATTTCTCATCTTCGTATCTATCTTAAGAATTGTACATTCGGTTGAGCGCCAGCGAATTTATAACAATAGAAAAGCTTTTGTTGTTTTTTCTTAAGGAAACACTTGGCTCAACGTATTGACAGTGAAACTTTACTTCAATAGAACTAGTTTCTTTGGTATTTTGTGGTCTTTTAGAAATCCCTTTATCTACTTATAATAAAAAAAATTAACTGAATATTTGGTTGTGTTAATTCTGTCCCATATCTGATTCAAATAGAATTAAGATCATAAACCAATAAACTATTTATTAAATACACGTTCTGTTACGCTCTGTTTACCTTGCTATGACGATTTATTATGATTACTTTGTTACAGTTTATCTGTGAATGAAATCATATCACATCTGGAAGAAGAAGACGATGTTCTTGCCGCAGATATTTACATCACACCCCCTTGTGGCAATAAAAGTGATGAAGATAGTGGTGACGAAGAGGGCTGTGACATAAATAATTTGTCGAAAAACCAACTTCTAGCTGAAGCTGAATTCAGAGCCACTGTATCATCGCAGTATGCCTATGGCATCTTGTGGATGATTTCTCAAATAATCAATTAGCCGAAGCCTCAACGAGTAACCGAAACGAAAATGTATAAACATAATTTAAAGATATTATCATATTTATTAATATCTGCACATATTGGTGATATATTTGGAATCCAACCGGTATGTCTAGTATGTAAAATTATATTTAAAAAATTATTTGACAACCACTCCATACTGGCGGTCGCTTTTACTAAGTTTATGGCTCTGGATACTGCGATTCCACCCCGTGGTAAGTACGAACAAAATGTTTGCCATCATGACATCGATCTATGGTTTGTTACTGCTTCACAACTTCACATCAACTTGAATATAATAACAAAAGGTATTAAAATTATATAGAAAATAACGTCTCCATCGCCAAAGAGAAATAAATTAATAAAATTAACAAAACCAAAAGGTATGTTAAGAAATACATATTTCGTAGACCATTTAAAATAATGGTCGCCTCCAAACAAACATAGTATCGTCTCTTTTTCAGAACATAATATAATGAATTGCAATAACATAAGGAGATTACATTAAAATTTTAAATTAATGTTTCAACGACGAACAGTTGTTTGAAAAGGATTCGTAATAACCGTTAGTAAAAATATAACTATTCATCAGGGCAAGGCCCTACACACCGTCTAAAATCTCTTCTCCTTTTTTCGTGTCCTGAATACACCATCATATCGTTTTGAGATTGGTATCGTATTAATGATCAAACACCTGACTGTAAAGCTGTGTATAGCGTTGGATAGTTACATTATGTTACATTACATATGTGTAACTTTCCACAATACTGAAAGTTATAATTTTTGTTTTAATAACTATAGTCGTGGCCGTGTGGTGTCCGGCAGAATAAAATAAAATTAACCCCTTATATTAATGGGTGTCGTATAAGGCGACTGAAGTTTCCGAGTCAAAAGTTCTGGAGTCTTCATAGGTTTCAAAATGAGCAGCAGCGTTTTTAATTTCTATATATATAACCCTGTGATATTCAACTCACATGCCATGCGCGGAGATTATGGCAATAACCTCCCATCTCGAGGCTATACGTCCACCAGTGGATGATGAATTATAGTCGTATTAAAATAATTCCGAATAAAGAACGACAAAGAAAGCGTGCAAATGTGGTAAATAAACATAGAAAGGTCAAAGTCCAGCGAGTGAAAAGGACAGCGTATAGAACAACTATAATAACAATTAGTGCTTTCCTTATCACTCGCATTAGTCATCCAGGTACGCTAGCGCTCGTTAAATAAGCAGCGTTGCCGGTCTGGTTTACCAGTCGCTATTCGCCTTTGCTTACGAGTGCATCTAGTGATTGATTCGTTTCTTGTTTAGTAAAATACTTTTTTTAGAATATCTGCAAATTTTGAATATTTGAGGAACGACCGCCTGCAGTCATACTTGTACGAATTTGGCAATGAGAACGCAATGATGCGTTATGAAAAATATATGGCGAGTTGTGAGCGGGTAAGTTCTATTCTCTTTTATTTGTATTAATTCTCTTGGTTAAAAGTAAATTGTATTTTTTTAATCGCTAACTAGATATCATCAGAACAAAATTTGTTGCCATAATTATAACTTATGACATTCTTGGACATTTGACTTTTGAACTTTTTGGACTTTTGGACCCCCATATAATTCCGTCGTCTGACGTTATCCGTGCTTTTGACCACATCTTGGCCTATGCAGACGGGTACCGTACATATACTGTTGTAAGTCATCTACTCTGTATTTTCAAAGGGCAAGTGTAATAAGAATAGTCCTCTCAACCGCAGGCGTGATTCCTAAACAACTGCATCAATCAATAAAGACTTCCACCTTACCAAATTTTACTACTCCAAAGGAATCCTCGCTAGTAACACAATATTATTATACATGACACACACTTACTTGGTTTTGGCCTGTGGGTGCCATTAAAGTTACCAGTACCAGTTCAGTACTGAGTGGAATAAATCCTTGAAATAAATAACATTATATAATAATTGTGTTCAGGGCTTGTGACGAAATTCCTCTATGAGCACACAATAATACCACAATACTTGTAAAATTGAAAGCCAGGTAAGTAGTTAAATGGTAGGTGTAGATAACGACAGGTATAAAACCGGAGGAATACATAATATTCTCACGAAACGAGCATTGTTCGGGGGTAAGGAAAATTATCGGGATAGATAGCGTTAGGTAAGAAAGTTTTTAGAAAGCTATAAATACAGAGTCACTTTATTAGAATTGGGAATTTGTTTAATGATCTCGAATTACTCCTACTTTGGGTGTTACTTTCGCATGGATATTGCTTTTGAAAAATCGTAAAAACAATTCAGATTTAAAAAAAGTTTTGTTATACGTGTTTTAGTTAATTAGATGCCAGCTAAACAAATATCATACGCAAAATGCCACTAACGGCGCTGAGCAATGGACCTCCTTACTGTCGACACAATATATTTTGACCAACTACCGATGGTGCATTTGCAGGAGCCGATTAAACTATTATAGCTATATTAATATATCTATAAATTTTATACAGGGTGTAAAATTATTATTTATTATTTCATATTCAATATAAAATACTAGCAGTTTATGCAACTCTAATATAAAAGGGGGTATTTAAACAGGAGTGTATGTTTATACGAGTCATAGTCGATTTTGATAATAGTTTGGCATGAGTGTTTTAATACCTCATTATGTGCAGTTGCATACACTTTTTTATTTAAACTCATATATTTATAATTAAATTTCATACCTATAATTTTCCCAACTTCGCTGGAAGTTTATTACTTTAACATTTACCTAGTCATTTGCTTCAAACAAGAAAACACATTCACAAACACAAATTAAAACAATTAGAAAAATATTCTTTTTCGCAGGAAAATAATTCCATACACATACAATCACAAATATAAATAGGAAAGCTTGAATTTTAAATTTGATAATGCCATAGTTACATTTCGCGTGCTCGGGAGCTTGACAATAAAAGTGTTGCAAAATGATTAAAAAGATATCTAACCTAACCTAACCTAACCAGGTACCTGCGTACCTTCCTGCTGCAAACTATTTAAAGTCACTCACTTACCTTCTTATCTATTGTGATTTCTCATCTTCGTATCTATCTTAAGAATTGTACATTCGGTTGAGCGCCAGCGAATTTATAACAATAGAAAAGCTTTTGTTGTTTTTTCTTAAGGAAACACTTGGCTCAACGTATTGACAGTGAAACTTTACTTCAATAGAACTAGTTTCTTTGGTATTTTGTGGTCTTTTAGAAATCCCTTTATCTACTTATAATAAAAAAAATTAACTGAATATTTGGTTGTGTTAATTCTGTCCCATATCTGATTCAAATAGAATTAAGATCATAAACCAATAAACTATTTATTAAATACACGTTCTGTTACGCTCTGTTTACCTTGCTATGACGATTTATTATGATTACTTTGTTACAGTTTATCTGTGAATGAAATCATATCACATCTGGAAGAAGAAGACGATGTTCTTGCCGCAGATATTTACATCACACCCCCTTGTGGCAATAAAAGTGATGAAGATAGTGGTGACGAAGAGGGCTGTGACATAAATAATTTGTCGAAAAACCAACTTCTAGCTGAAGCTGAATTCAGAGCCACTGTATCATCGCAGTATGCCATAGATCTTGTGGATGATTTCTCAAATAATCAATTAGCCGAAGCCTCAACGAGTAACCGAAACGAAAATGTATAAACATAATTTAAAGATATTATCATATTTATTAATATCTGCACATATTGGTGATATATTTGGAATCCAACCGGTATGTCTAGTATGTAAAATTATATTTAAAAAATTATTTGACAACCACTCCATACTGGCGGTCGCTTTTACTAAGTTTATGGCTCTGGATACTGCGATTCCACCCCGTGGTAAGTACGAACAAAATGTTTGCCATCATGACATCGATCTATGGTTTGTTACTGCTTCACAACTTCACATCAACTTGAATATAATAACAAAAGGTATTAAAATTATATAGAAAATAACGTCTCCATCGCCAAAGAGAAATAAATTAATAAAATTAACAAAACCAAAAGGTATGTTAAGAAATACATATTTCGTAGACCATTTAAAATAATGGTCGCCTCCAAACAAACATAGTATCGTCTCTTTTTCAGAACATAATATAATGAATTGCAATAACATAAGGAGATTACATTAAAATTTTAAATTAATGTTTCAACGACGAACAGTTGTTTGAAAAGGATTCGTAATAACCGTTAGTAAAAATATAACTATTCATCAGGGCAAGGCCCTACACACCGTCTAAAATCTCTTCTCCTTTTTTCGTGTCCTGAATACACCATCATATCGTTTTGAGATTGGTATCGTATTAATGATCAAACACCTGACTGTAAAGCTGTGTATAGCGTTGGATAGTTACATTATGTTACATTACATATGTGTAACTTTCCACAATACTGAAAGTTATAATTTTTGTTTTAATAACTATAGTCGTGGCCGTTTGGTGTCCGGCAGAATAAAATAAAATTAACCCCTTATATTAATGGGTGTCGTATAAGGCGACTGAAGTTTCCGAGTCAAAAGTTCTGGAGTCTTCATAGGTTTCAAAATGAGCAGCAGCGTTTTTAATTTCTATATATATAACCCTGTGATATTCAACTCACATGCCATGCGCGGAGATTATGGCAATAACCTCCCATCTCGAGGCTATACGTCCACCAGTGGATGATGAATTATAGTCGTATTAAAATAATTCCGAATAAAGAACGACAAAGAAAGCGTGCAAATGTGGTAAATAAACATAGAAAGGTCAAAGTCCAGCGAGTGAAAAGGACAGCGTATAGAACAACTATAATAACAATTAGTGCTTTCCTTATCACTCGCATTAGTCATCCAGGTACGCTAGCGCTCGTTAAATAAGCAGCGTTGCCGGTCTGGTTTACCAGTCGCTATTCGCCTTTGCTTACGAGTGCATCTAGTGATTGATTCGTTTCTTGTTTAGTAAAATACTTTTTTTAGAATGTCTGCAAATTTTGAATATTTGAGGAACGACCGCCTGCAGTCATACTTGTACGAATTTGGCAATGAGAACGCAATGATGCGTTATGAAAAATATATGGCGAGTTGTGAGCGGGTAAGTTCTATTCTCTTTTATTTGTATTAATTCTCTTGGTTAAAAGTAAATTGTATTTTTTTAATCGCTAACTAGATATCATCAGAACAAAATTTGTTGCCATAATTATAACTTATGACATTCTTGGACATTTGACTATGGCGATTTACATGATAAACATTCATCATTGTCGGTTACCCTAACACTGCTTTTTTTATGTTGTGCATATTTTTCATTTTGAATGTATTTTAATCTTCATAATGTGATATAAATATGTACAAAATAACTAGCAATAAAAGTGCTGTTGTCTTTCTAGATTTAGATTCATTTTGACTTGTCGATTTATCGTTCCTGTAATTGTCGTCAGGTGGAGACATGGTTTAGCCGCTACGAAAAGGTTCCAGCTGATCCGCCGCCATGTGGGAATTATCATTTAGTAGCTAAACCCCACCCGTACGAGGCTACAGTGAACATAAGACCATCGGATCCGTACTTTTGTGTGCCAGTCTTGGTACGCAAACACAACGGATCAAAAACACCTGCTTCCGCTGAACCAGATCCGGATCCAAAGTTCTGCGTGCCAATTTTAGGACCCAGAACTTTTAGCGTTGAATTTCACTGATGATATGTAAGTATATTCTTACTACAATTTTTCATTTGTTTGTTGATTTTAAAATGTTTGTGTATATTAAACATTAATTATATTTTGGAATATAGTACAAAAAACACTATGTAGATATAAATGCGTAGTAACTATTTATTGTTTATTAAATAATTTATTTTTTAATACAAGACATAAAATCAGTAATGTTAAATATATTTTTGATTCTGTTGTAAAATTCTAATTTGGAGATTATTGCATTGACTTTTATATTTTTATTTTTATCTACAGGTGAAAATATGGCTGATATGGCAGGCACTGTTGACCATGGCCATGACTTAGTGATGACGACACAGCCACACCCTGTGCACAGAGTCCCTGGTTTCAGGGCATATGTGCCATAATGGCACAAAAACATCTCCATGATCGTCGAAACCAAGCAGCGGGCGTAAAGACCTCGAGGAATTCTTATCACCATCACCGCCACCATCACAGTTCCAAGTATTATCTTCCGCTATTTCAAATACTAGGCCCTATATTATTGAAGTCTCTAGTTCCTTTTATAACATATCCTTTTAAAACAATTTAAAATTCTATTTCTTTCTATATATTGCCCTACTAGTATTTCCCTAGAACATTCTATAACGAGCAGTGTAGTATTATTATTTAGTGTTAGTAGTAATATTTCAGCGATATTTTTGTAAAGCTTTGTTTTTTCTTAATATTTTGATAGTTACTGTGTTAAGTCTTAATATTTTTGTAATAAGACTATTAATAAATTTGTATCCTAATTTTTTAATTTTCACTTATTTAAATTTATTATACATACATATCCAAGCGTGGGTGCCAGGGAGTTTTTTGACACACATGATACTATAAGTGTCAAACTCCTACTCGACTCCTACCTAACCAGGTATATGAGCCTCTTTGATACCTCTATATTTTGTGGCATTTGCCTTATTAGCCATGGAACATTACAGGAAAATTTCTTAGAACAGAGAATAATCGAGTATATTTTTCTTACACTATTAACAAATACTTTGTTGTTAGTTGTAGAATAGACTTCAAATCAATTCATATTCCTAACAAAGCACACGACAACATAATAATCTTTAGCTAGCGCTTTTTGTCACGAACAGTTAAACAGAAGTGTGTGAAAGTGTGGAAATTAGGACAGATGTCAGAATGAGGTGAACAGTAGGTACTAAATATATTTACATACAGTCAAAAACTATTTAAAGTCCCGTCTTGCTACCATCGTCTACCAATAGGAAGAGATAGTTCATCTCAACATTAACGTATGATGACGGAGTTGGATTTGGGTTGGTAAGAGTATGTGACGGTTTATCTCAATAGTCATCTAAGGGACAATATAAAGGAGAAAAGAACACTTATTATGACATAACTTTAATAGTTAGACATATACTGTCACGACACTTTTTGTAGATAATTATGTGTTCTGCAAAGTCGTAGTACATTATTTTGTTCTATCATCAATAGTTTTCGCAGCACACGCGATGTAAGGAATTGTTTGGGTATTTTTTTACACTTTGGGTTACATTATTGGAGTTTTATTAATGATCTGTAAATGTTTAGAAAATATTATATAGCCTATGTCACCCGGGGATAGTGTAGCTTCCCAACGGTGACAGAATTTTTGAAGCCTATTCAATACAAACAAACAAACAAACAAACAAAAAATCAAACATTTCCTCTTTATAATATTAGTATAGATTGGTATTTTTTTCTAAAAATATTCTGGTTAACCAAAACCCATGATTACACACAATAAGAATTTAAAGTTACAAATATATTCAATGATTATTGCACAACGATATCATCGCTAACATTGTCAATGTCGTGGTACAGGGCATAAGGTAATATCAGCCGACTCAACTCATACAAAAACCGAATAAGTACGACTTAGCATGAACTAGATCGAGTTGAGCGAAACAATAGTTTAGTTTGCATTACATTGAATTTACGATTAAGATTGTTAGAAAAAAAAAAGTTAATTTTTCATTTTAATTAGTTGAGACCATAATAATTCAATTACTGGTGACCAAAAAAGCCTCCATTTTTAATATTTGCCCCGGTCCTAGGATAAACACTGTATAATTACGTAATATAGCCCTCATTTGAAATATTTTTTTTTTTTATAATCCGATGTTACAGATTACAGACCCAGCAATTGTATAGCAATTCGTTAAAATTAATTTCTTATCAATAACAATTAGATTCCAATCATTAGTTAAATGCCACAAAAAGTAGAAAGATATATGTAGGTAAGTATACTAAACAATTTAAATGAACAGGACAATTTAATTAATGTAATTTTAATATCGTCAGAACCAAGATAACAACGGCGGTAATGGTAATTAGGCGGTATTCTGCAGGAAATTTTTAAAATATTTATAAGGTTTTTATTTCATTGAAATTCAGAATATATCAAATTTACAAATATTTATGATCCATTAAATACTTCTATTAATAATTTTCAAAAACCTCTCGGCAAGCTATGGCTGCTACTTTTAGCCGCCGCACTATTGCTATGTTCGAAAAATATTTAGAATTCTATAAAGAATTTGACATAAATAGGGGATAGTTCTTAGATAAATATTATGCTGTTAATTCGACAAAGGGTGTTGCAATAACATTGTCAAATGTCGCTGACATATAGAAAGCCAAGGATCCGTCCCTTCAACTTAATCGACTTTTTGGACCCCCATATAATTCCGTCGTCTGACGTTATCCGTGCTTTTGACCACATCTTGGCCTATGCAGACGGGTACCGTACATATACTGTTGTAAGTCATCTACTCTGTATTTTCAAAGGGCAAGTGTAATAAGAATAGTCCTCTCAACCGCAGGCGTGATTCCTAAACAACTGCATCAATCAATAAAGACTTCCACCTTACCAAATTTTACTACTCCAAAGGAATCCTCGCTAGTAACACAATATTATTATACATGACACACACTTACTTGGTTTTGGCCTGTGGGTGCCATTAAAGTTACCAGTACCAGTTCAGTACTGAGTGGAATAAATCCTTGAAATAAATAACATTATATAATAATTGTGTTCAGGGCTTGTGACGAAATTCCTCTACGAGCACACAATAATACCACAATACTTGTAAAATTGAAAGCCAGGTAAGTAGTTAAAGGGTAGGTGTAGATAACGACAGGTATAAAACCGGAGGAATACATAATATTCTCACGAAACGAGCATTGTTCGGGGGTAAGGAAAATTATCGGGATAGATAGCGTTAGGTAAGAAAGTTTTTAGAAAGCTATAAATACAGAGTCACTTTATTAGAATTGGGAATTTGTTTAATGATCTCGAATTACTCCTACTTTAGGTGTTACTTTCGCATGGATATTGCTTTTGAAAAATCGTAAAAACAATTCAGATTTTAAAAAAGTTTTGTTATACGTGTTTTAGTTAATTAGATGCCAGCTAAACAAATATCATACGCAAAATGCCACTAACGGCGCTGAGCAATGGACCTTCTTACTGTCGACACAATATATTTTGACCAACTACCGATGGTGCATTTGCAGGAGCCGATTAAACTATTATAGCTATATTAATATATCTATAAATTTTATACAGGGTGTAAAATTATTATTTATTATTTCATATTCAATATAAAATACTAGCAGTTTATGCAACTCTAATATAAAAGGGGGTATTTAAACAGGAGTGTATGTTTATACGAGTCATAGTCGATTTTGATAATAGTTTGGCATGAGTGTTTTAATACCTCATTATGTGCAGTTGCATACACTTTTTTATCTAAACTCATATTTTTATGTTAAAATTTCATACCTATAATTTTCCCAACTTCGCTGGAAGTTTATTACTTTAACATTTACCTAGTCATTTGCTTCAAACAAGAAAACACATTCACAAACACAAATTAAAACAATTAGAAAAATATTCTTTTTCGCAGGAAAATAATTCCATACACATACAATCACAAATATAAATAGGAAAGCTTAAAATTTTTAAATACTCTCAAAGTTTTATCAGGGTCGGGATGGGGGGTTCATCCTAAACATTTGAGGAGGATATATATGTCAATTATTCGCAGTCGTCTAGACTATGGGAGTTTTTTGTATGCTGATTTATGTGACTCGCACTTGAAAAAGTTAACATCTATTCAAAATATAGCTATGAGAGTCGTAGGAGGCTTTATAAAAACAACCCCTATACATGTCATGGAAAGTGAACTTTCTATTCCGCCACTACACATTCGTAGAAATTACCTAGGCTGTAAATTTTATTTTAAAAACAAGTCAATTCATCCTAATCAATTAATCAAATCGATCCAAGTTTTGGCCAACCATTGCGATAATAATAATAATAATTGGAAAAGAAAAAACAAACCCATATTAGTAATTATTCATAATAACTTCCGTGACATACCTATGCACACCAATACAATTTTAGAAATATTCTCTTTGGATGTGTGGGTGAACTCAATTAATATGGCTGATATTACCAGAAATAGCATCAGTTTGATTGAAAAACCCAAACGCTTATACAACACTAGTTTTTTGGTTTGGGCAGTAGACAATATCTGTAAATTACAATACGAGTCCTTTCATATAGTTTTTACGGATGGCTCTAAGGATTCCAAGGGGTCTGGAGCAGCGATATATGATCCACAATTTAATATTCATGTAAAATTCCAAATTACCTTTACTTTGTCTATAATGCACATTGAACTGATAGCCATAGCTGAAGCTTTATCATACATTCTGTCTGTTTCAGTATATGGTAATAAGTTTGTAATACTTACGGATTCTAAGAGTGCTTTGCAACATTTGGCTCGGTCTACCTCGAATGTTCGATGTGTCCCGATAGCCTATCTTATTCTTAATCTTATATTAGAGTTACACAAACAATCAAAAACTATTTACTTGCAGTGGATCCCTGCTCATTGTGGAATACTAGGTAATGAGAGAGTTGACAACTTTGCTAAGGAAGCTGTTACGGATGGCATTCCTATATCCTGTCTACCATTTTATACAGAGTGTTTACACCTCCCAAAAAGCACTGCTATGAATTGTGGAAAACACATTTTGATAAAAGGTCTACTGATGTAGGAATCTGGTATAAGACTATTCAACCTGAACCATTGAATTCCCCTTGGATTGACAACTGCTTGACTAGAAAGGATTTAGTAATAGCTTTAAGATGTCGTGCTGGGCACATTCCACTTAATAAATTTTCATTTTTGATGGGAAAATCGGAAACACCTAACTGCGCTGAATGTAATGTGACCGAAGACGTGTATCACATATTAATGGAATGTGTACGCAATGAATCGTTTAGAATTAATATACATAACTATTGTGATAAATTTAAAGAAGTTGGTGTATGTAACTGTGTTCTAGCATCCCCTTTATCAAGGGCTGCTAAAGCACTTTATAAATTAGTTAGGTTGGGTTTGGAACGGAGATAATTCCTATAAGGAGTCTAGGTTTGAAACCTAGCTCATTTTTGTTTAATTTAATAATATTGGAAGCTGTACAGAGCGGCATAGTCGCAAATTGTGACCAAGCTCTTAAAAATAAAGATTAAAAAAAAAAAAAAATAGGAAAGCTTGAATTTTAAATTTGCTAATGCCATAGTTACATTTCGCGTGCTCGGGAGCTTGACAATAAAAGTGTTGCAAAATGATTAAAAAGATATCTAACCTAACCTAACCTAACCAGGTACCTGCGTACCTTCCTGCTGCAAACTAGTTAAAGTCACTCACTTACCTTCTTATCTATTGTGATTTCTCATCTTCGTATCTATCTTAAGAATTGTACATTCGGTTGAGCGCCAGCGAATTTATAACAATAGAAAAGCTTTTGTTGTTTTTTCTTAAGGAAACACTTGGCTCAACGTATTGACAGTGAAACTTTACTTCAATAGAACTAGTTTCTTTGGTATTTTGTGGTCTTTTAGAAATCCCTTTATCTACTTATAATAAAAAAAATTAACTGAATATTTGGTTGTGTTAATTCTGTCCCATATCTGATTCAAATAGAATTAAGATCATAAACCAATAAACTATTTATTAAATACACATTCTGTTACGCTCTGCTTACCTTGCTATGACGATTTATTATGATTACTTTGTTACAGTTTATCTGTGAATGAAATCATATCACATCTGGAAGAAGAAGACGATGTTCTTGCCGCAGATATTTACATCACACCCCCTTGTGGCAATAAAAGTGATGAAGATAGTGGTGACGAAGAGGGCTGTGACATTAATAATTTGTCGAAAAACCAACTTCTAGCTGAAGCTGAATTCAGAGCCACTGTATCATCGCAGTATGCCTATGGCATCTTGTGGATGATTTCTCAAATAATCAATTAGCCGAAGCCTCAACGAGTAACCGAAACGAAAATGTATAAACATAATTTAAAGATATTATCATATTTATTAATATCTGCAAATATTGGTGATATATTTTGTATCCAACCGGTATGTCTAGTATGTAAAATTATATTTAAAAAATTATTTGACAACCACTCCATACTGGCGGTCGCTTTTACTAAGTTTATGGCTCTGGATACTGCGATTCCACCCCGTGGTAAGTACGAACAAAATGTTTGCCATCATGACATCGATCTATGGTTTGTTACTGCTTCACAACTTCACATCAACTTGAATATAATAACAAAAGGTATTAAAATTATATAGAAAATAACGTCTCCATCGCCAAAGAGAAATAAATTAATAAAATTAACAAAACCAAAAGGTATGTTAAGAAATACATATTTCGTAGACCATTTAAAATAATGGTCGCCTCCAAACAAACATAGTATCGTCTCTTTTTCAGAACATAATATAATGAATTGCAATAACATAAGGAGATTACATTAAAATTTTAAATTAATGTTTCAACGACGAACAGTTGTTTGAAAAGGATTCGTAATAACCGTTAGTAAAAATATAACTATTCATCAGGGCAAGGCCCTACACACCGTCTAAAATCTCTTCTCCTTTTTTCGTGTCCTGAATACACCATCATATCGTTTTGAGATTGGTATCGTATTAATGATCAAACACCTGACTGTAAAGCTGTGTATAGCGTTGGATAGTTACATTATGTTACATTACATATGTGTAACTTTCCACAATACTGAAAGTTATAATTTTTGTTTTAATAACTATAGTCGTGGCCGTGTGGTGTCCGGCAGAATAAAATAAAATTAACCCCTTATATTAATGGGTGTCGTATAAGGCGACTGAAGTTTCCGAGTCAAAAGTTCTGGAGTCTTCATAGGTTTCAAAATGAGCAGCAGCGTTTTTAATTTCTATATATATAACCCTGTGATATTCAACTCACATGCCATGCGCGGAGATTATGGCAATAACCTCCCATCTCGAGGCTATACGTCCACCAGTGGATGATGAATTATAGTCGTATTAAAATAATTCCGAATAAAGAACGACAAAGAAAGCGTGCAAATGTGGTAAATAAACATAGAAAGGTCAAAGTCCAGCGAGTGAAAAGGACAGCGTATAGAACAACTATAATAACAATTAGTGCTTTCCTTATCACTCGCATTAGTCATCCAGGTACGCTAGCGCTCGTTAAATAAGCAGCGTTGCCGGTCTGGTTTACCAGTCGCTATTCGCCTTTGCTTACGAGTGCATCTAGTGATTGATTCGTTTCTTGTTTAGTAAAATACTTTTTTTAGAATGTCTGCAAATTTTGAATATTTGAGGAACGACCGCCTGCAGTCATACTTGTACGAATTTGGCAATGAGAACGCAATGATGCGTTATGAAAAATATATGGCGAGTTGTGAGCGGGTAAGTTCTATTCTCTTTTATTTGTATTAATTCTCTTGGTTAAAAGTAAAATGTATTTTTTTAATCGCTAACTAGATATCATCAGAACAAAATTTGTTGCCATAATTATAACTTATGACATTCTTGGACATTTGACTATGGCGATTTACATGATAAACATTCATCATTGTCGGTTACCCTAACACTGCTTTTTTTATGTTGTGCATATTTTTCATTTTGAATGTATTTTAATCTTCATAATGTGATATAAATATGTACAAAATAACTAGCAATAAAAGTGCTGTTGTCTTTCTAGATTTAGATTCATTTTGACTTGTCGATTTATCGTTCCTGTAATTGTCGTCAGGCGGAGACATGGTTTAGCCGCTACGAAAAGGTTCCAGCTGATCCGCCGCCATGTGGGAATTATCATTTAGTAGCTAAACCCCACCCGTACGAGGCTACAGTGAACATAAGACCATCGGATCCGTACTTTTGTGTGCCAGTCTTGGTACGCAAAAACAACGGATCAAAAACACCTGCTTCCGCTGAACCAGATCCGGATCCAAAGTTCTGCGTGCCAATTTTAGGACCCAGAACTTTTAGCGTTGAATTTCACTGATGATATGTAAGTATATTCTTACTACAATTTTTCATTTGTTTGTTGATTTTAAAATGTTTGTGTATATTAAACATTAATTATATTTTGGAATATAGTACAAAAAACACTATGTAGATATAAATGCGTAGTAACTATTTATTGTTTATGAAATAATATATTTTTTAATACAAGACATAAAATCAGTAATGTTAAATATATTTTTGATTCTGTTGTAAAATTCTAATTTGGAGATTATTGCATTGACTTTTATATTTTTATTTTTATCTACAGGTGAAAATATGGCTGATATGGCAGGCACTGTTGACCATGGCCATGACTTAGTGATGACGACACAGCCACACCCTGTGCACAGAGTCCCTGGTTTCAGGGCAAATGTGCCATAATGGCACAAAAATATCTCCATGATCGTCGAAACCAAGCAGTGGGCGTAAAGACCTCGAGGAATTCTTATCACCATCACCGCCACCATCACAGTTCCAAGTATTATCTTCCGCTATTTCAAATACTAGGCCCTATATTATTGAAGTCTCTAGTTCCTTTTATAACATATCCTTTTAAAACAATTTAAAATTCTATTTCTTTCTATATATTTCCCTACTAGTATTTCCCTAGTACATTCTATAACGAGCAGTGTAGTATTATTATTTAGTGTTAGTAGTAATATTTCAGCGATATTTTTGTAAAGCTTTGTTTTTTCTTAATATTTTGATAGTTACTGTGTTAAGTCTTAATATTTTTGTAATAAGACTATAAATAAATTTGTATCCTAATTTTTTAATTTTCACTTATTTTAATTTATTATACATACATATCCAAGCGTGGGTGCCAGGGAGTTTTTTGACACACATGATACTATAAGTGTCAAACTCCTACTCGACTCCTACCTAACCAGGTATATGAGCCTCTTTGATACCTCTATATTTTGTGGCATTTGCCTTATTAGCCATGGAACATTACAGGAAAATTTCTTAGAACAGAGAATAATCGAGTATATTTTTCTTACACTATTAACAAATACTTTGTTGTTAGTTGTAGAATAGACTTCGAATCAATTCATATTCCTAACAAAGCACACGACAACATAATAATCTTTAGTTAGCGCTTTTTTCACGAACAGTTAAACAGAAGTGTGTGAAAGTGTGGAAATTAGGACAGATGTCAGAATGAGGTGAACAGTAGGTACTAAATATATTTACATACAGTCAAAAACTATTTAAAGTCCCGTCTTGCTACCATCGTCTACCAATAGGTAGAGATAGTTCATCTCAACATTAATGTATGATGACGGAGTTGGATTTGGGTTGGTAAGAGTGTGTGACGGTTTATCTCAATAGTCATCTAAGGGACAATATAAAGGAGAAAATAACACTTATTATGACATAACTTTAATAGTTAGACATATACTGTCAAGACACTTTTTGTAGATAATGATGTGTTCTGCAAAGTCGTAGTACATTATTTTGTTCTATCATCAATAGTTTTCGCAGCACACGCGATGTAAGGAATTGTTTGGGTATTTTTTTACACTTTGGGTTACATTATTGGAGTTTTATTAATGATCTGTAAATGTTTAGAAAATATTATATAGCCTTTGTCACCCGGGGATAGTGTAGCTTCCCAACGGTGACAGAATTTTTGAAGCCTATTCAATACAAACAAACGAAAAATCAAACATTTCCTCTTTATAATATTAGTATAGATTGGTATTTTTTTCTAAAAATATTCTGGTTAACCAAAACCCATGATTACACACAATAAGAATTTAAAGTTACAAATATATTCAATGATTATTGCACAACGATATCATCGCTAACATTGTCAATGTCGTGGTACAGGGCATAAGGTAATATCAGCCGACTCAACTCATACAAAAACCGAATAAGTACGACACAGCATGAACTAGATCGAGTTGAGCGAAACAATAGTTTAGTTTGCATTACATTGAATTTACGATTAAGATTGTTAGAAAAAAAAAGTTAATTTTTCATTTTAATTAGTTGAGACCATAATAATTCAATTACTGGTGACCAAAAAAGCCTCCATTTTTAATATTTGCCCCGGTCCTAGGATAAACACTGTATATTTTCGTAATATAGCCCTCATTTGAAATATTTTTTTTTTTATAATCCGATGTTACAGAATACAGACCCAGCAATTGTATAGCAATTCGTTAAAATTAATTTCTTATCAATAACAATTAGATTCCAATCATTAGTTAAATGCCACAAAAAGTAGATAGATATGTAGGTAAGTATACTAAACAATTTAAATGAACAGGACAATTTAATTAATGTAATTTTAATATCGTCAGAACCAAGATAACAACGGCGGTATTGGTAATTGGGCGGTATTCTGCAGGAAATTTTTAAAATATTTATAAGGTTTTTATTTCATTGAAATTCAGAATATATCAAATTTACAAATATTTATGATCCATTAAATACTTCTCTTAATAATTTTCAAGAACCTCTCAGCAAGCTATGGCTGCTACTTTTAGCCGCCGCACTATTGCTATGTTCGAAAAATATTTAGAATTCTATAAAGAATTTGACATAAATAGGGGATAGTTCTTAGATAAATATTATGCTGTTAATTCGACAAAGGGTGTTGCAATAACATTGTCAAATGTCGCTGACATATAGAAAGCCAAGGATCCGTCCCTTCAACTTAATCGACTTTTTGGACCCCCATATAATTCCGTCGTCTGACGTTATCCGTGCTTTTGACCACATCTTGGCCTATGCAGACGGGTACCGTACATATACTGTTGTAAGTCATCTACTCTGTATTTTCAAAGGGCAAGTGTAATAAGAATAGTCCTCTCAACCGCAGGCGTGATTCCTAAACAACTGCATCAATCAATAAAGACTTCCACCTTACCAAATTTTACTACTCCAAAGGAATCCTCGCTAGTAACACAATATTATTATACATGACACACACTTACTTGGTTTTGGCCTGTGGGTGCCATTAAAGTTACCAGTACCAGTTCAGTACTGAGTGGAATAAATCCTTGAAATAAATAACATTATATAATAATTGTGTTCAGGGCTTGTGACGAAATTCCTCTATGAGCACACAATAATACCACAATACTTGTAAAATTGAAAGCCAGGTAAGTAGTTAAATGGTAGGTGTAGATAACGACAGGTATAAAACCGGAGGAATACATAATATTCTCACGAAACGAGCATTGTTCGGGGGTAAGGAAAATTATCGGGATAGATAGCGTTAGGTAAGAAAGTTTTTAGAAAGCTATAAATACAGAGTCACTTTATTAGAATTGGGAATTTGTTTAATGATCTCGAATTACTCTTACTTTAGGTGTTACTTTCGCATGGATATTGCTTTTGAAAAATCGTAAAAACAATTCAGATTTTAAAAAAGTTTTGTTATACGTGTTTTAGTTAATTAGATGCCAGCTAAACAAATATCATACGCAAAATGCCACTAACGGCGCTGAGCAATGGACCTCCTTACTGTCGACACAATATATTTTGACCAACTACCGATGGTGCATTTGCAGGAGCCGATTAAACTATTATAGCTATATTAATATATCTATAAATTTTATACAGGCTGTAAAATTATTATTTATTATTTTATATTCATAAAAGTGTTGCAAAATGATTAAAAAGATATCTAACCTAACCTAACCTAACCAGGTACCTGCGTACCTTCCTGCTGCAAACTAGTTAAAGTCACTCACTTACCTTCTTATCTATTGTGATTTCTCATCTTCGTATCTATCTTAAGAATTGTACATTCGGTTGAGCGCCAGCGAATTTATAACAATAGAAAAGCTTTTGTTGTGTTTTCTTAAGGAAACACTTGGCTCAACGTATTGACAGTGAAACTTTACTTCAATAGAACTAGTTTCTTTGGTATTTTGTGGTCTTTTAGAAATCCCTTTATCTACTTATAATAAAAAAAATTAACTGAATATTTGGTTGTGTTAATTCTGTCCCATATCTGATTCAAATAGAATTAAGATCATAAACCAATAAACTATTTATTAAATACACGTTCTGTTACGCTCTGTTTACCTTGCTATGACGATTTATTATGATTACTTTGTTACAGTTTATCTGTGAATGAAATCATATCACATCTGGAAGAAGAAGACGATGTTCTTGCCGCAGATATTTACATCACACCCCCTTGTGGCAATAAAAGTGATGAAGATAGTGGTGACGAAGAGGGCTGTGACATAAATAATTTGTCGAAAAACCAACTTCTAGCTGAAGCTGAATTCAGAGCCACTGTATCATCGCAGTATGCCATAGATCTTGTGGATGATTTCTCAAATAATCAATTAGCCGAAGCCTCAACGAGTAACCGAAACGAAAATGTATAAACATAATTTAAAGATATTATCATATTTATTAATATCTGCACATATTGGTGATATATTTGGAATCCAACCGGTATGTCTAGTATGTAAAATTATATTTAAAAAATTATTTGACAACCACTCCATACTGGCGGTCGCTTTTACTAAGTTTATGGCTCTGGATACTGCGATTCCACCCCGTGGTAAGTACGAACAAAATGTTTGCCATCATGACATCGATCTATGGTTTGTTACTGCTTCACAACTTCACATCAACTTGAATATAATAACAAAAGGTATTAAAATTATATAGAAAATAACGTCTCCATCGCCAAAGAGAAATAAATTAATAAAATTAACAAAACCAAAAGGTATGTTAAGAAATACATATTTCGTAGACCATTTAAAATAATGGTCGCCTCCAAACAAACATAGTATCGTCTCTTTTTCAGAACATAATATAATGAATTGCAATAACATAAGGAGATTACATTAAAATTTTAAATTAATGTTTCAACGACGAACAGTTGTTTGAAAAGGATTCGTAATAACCGTTAGTAAAAATATAACTATTCATCAGGGCAAGGCCCTACACACCGTCTAAAATCTCTTCTCCTTTTTTCGTGTCCTGAATACACCATCATATCGTTTTGAGATTGGTATCGTATTAATGATCAAACACCTGACTGTAAAGCTGTGTATAGCGTTGGATAGTTACATTATGTTACATTACATATGTGTAACTTTCCACAATACTGAAAGTTATAATTTTTGTTTTAATAACTATAGTCGTGGCCGTGTGGTGTCCGGCAGAATAAAATAAAATTAACCCCTTATATTAATGGGTGTCGTATAAGGCGACTGAAGTTTCCGAGTCAAAAGTTCTGGAGTCTTCATAGGTTTCAAAATGAGCAGCAGCGTTTTTAATTTCTATATATATAACCCTGTGATATTCAACTCACATGCCATGCGCGGAGATTATGGCAATAACCTCCCATCTCGAGGCTATACGTCCACCAGTGGATGATGAATTATAGTCGTATTAAAATAATTCCGAATAAAGAACGACAAAGAAAGCGTGCAAATGTGGTAAATAAACATAGAAAGGTCAAAGTCCAGCGAGTGAAAAGGACAGCGTATAGAACAACTATAATAACAATTAGTGCTTTCCTTATCACTCGCATTAGTCATCCAGGTACGCTAGCGCTCGTTAAATAAGCAGCGTTGCCGGTCTGGTTTACCAGTCGCTATTCGCCTTTGCTTACGAGTGCATCTAGTGATTGATTCGTTTCTTGTTTAGTAAAATACTTTTTTTAGAATGTCTGCAAATTTTGAATATTTGAGGAACGACCGCCTGCAGTCATACTTGTACGAATTTGGCAATGAGAACGCAATGATGCGTTATGAAAAATATATGGCGAGTTGTGAGCGGGTAAGTTCTATTCTCTTTTATTTGTATTAATTCTCTTGGTTAAAAGTAAATTGTATTTTTTTAATCGCTAACTAGATATCATCAGAACAAAATTTGTTGCCATAATTATAACTTATGACATTCTTGGACATTTGACTATGGCGATTTACATGATAAACATTCATCATTGTCGGTTACCCTAACACTGCTTTTTTTATGTTGTGCATATTTTTCATTTTGAATGTATTTTAATCTTCATAATGTGATATAAATATGTACAAAATAACTAGCAATAAAAGTGCTGTTGTCTTTCTAGATTTAGATTCATTTTGACTTGTCGATTTATCGTTCCTGTAATTGTCGTCAGGTGGAGACATGGTTTAGCCGCTACGAAAAGGTTCCAGCTGATCCGCCGCCATGTGGGAATTATCATTTAGTAGCTAAACCCCACCCGTACGAGGCTACAGTGAACATAAGACCATCGGATCCGTACTTTTGTGTGCCAGTCTTGGTACGCAAAAACAACGGATCAAAAACACCTGCTTCCGCTGAACCAGATCCGGATCCAAAGTTCTGCGTGCCAATTTTAGGACCCAGAACTTTTAGCGTTGAATTTCACTGATGATATGTAAGTATATTCTTACTACAATTTTTCATTTGTTTGTTGATTTTAAAATGTTTGTGTATATTAAACATTAATTATATTTTGGAATATAGTACAAAAAACACTATGTAGATATAAATGCGTAGTAACTATTTATTGTTTATGAAATAATATATTTTTTAATACAAGACATAAAATCAGTAATGTTAAATATATTTTTGATTCTGTTGTAAAATTCTAATTTGGAGATTATTGCATTGACTTTTATATTTTTATTTTTATCTACAGGTGAAAATATGGCTGATATGGCAGGCACTGTTGACCATGGCCATGACTTAGTGATGACGACACAGCCACACCCTGTGCACAGAGTCCCTGGTTTCAGGGCAAATGTGCCATAATGGCACAAAAACATCTCCATGATCGTCGAAACCAAGCAGTGGGCGTAAAGACCTCGAGGAATTCTTATCACCATCACCGCCACCATCACAGTTCCAAGTATTATCTTCCGCTATTTCAAATACTAGGCCCTATATTATTGAAGTCTCTAGTTCCTTTTATAACATATCCTTTTAAAACAATTTAAAATTCTATTTCTTTCTATATATTTCCCTACTAGTATTTCCCTAGTACATTCTATAACGAGCAGTGTAGTATTATTATTTAGTGTTAGTAGTAATATTTCAGCGATATTTTTGTAAAGCTTTGTTTTTTCTTAATATTTTGATAGTTACTGTGTTAAGTCTTAATATTTTTGTAATAAGACTATAAATAAATTTGTATCCTAATTTATTTATTTATTTATTTATTTAACTGTTTATTGTACACAATAATGATATACAGAGAAATATAACAGAACAAAAGACACAACAGGCGCTGCTTATTTCTAAAAAGAAATTTCTTCCAGCAGGCCTACAGAAGAGAGATGTTTAACTAAAGTAACGCAGATACGACGTGCACAATAATTGAATATATAAATACATAAATATATTATATTATAATATATAGGTATATAAAGCTAATATAAATAGACATATTATTAAAACAAGCTATATAAAATACATACATATATAAGTTATGGACTAGACAGTGAAAGATAATATTCCTTGACCCTCTTTTTAAATATAGACAGTGACTGACTGTCACGCACATTATGTGGCAGTGAGTTCCATAGTCTCGCCGCATGGACAGTGAAGGAATAGGAGAAGAAATCGGAATGATGGATAGGGATGGATAACAATGATTTAACATTGGACCGACAAGGCTTGTCTTGGGCCCGGGAGAAGTGGAAGGAGCTGCGGAGATATGAGGGAGCAGAGGGATTGTTGAGGATATTGTAGAGCATAGAAAGGACATGAGCGTTCCTGCGATAACGAATCGGTAGCCACTTGAGCTGCGATCGATAAAGAGAGATATGATCATATTTTCGTAGACCAAAAATAAACCTTATGCAGACATTTTGCAAACGCTCAAGTTTGTTTAGTAGCTCTTCTGTGGCATCCAAATAGCAAGAGTCAGCGTAATCTAGGATAGGGAGAAGGAGGGTTTGGACAAGAGAGATCTTAGTTTGTATAGGTAAGAGGCTTCGGAGGCATTTGAGCGAGTGAAGTGAGAAATGTAATTTCTTACTGACCTCGTTGACATGTGAAACCCAAGAAAGATTGGAGTCTAAGATCACCCCAAGATTTCTCGCCGACTTACTGATCGGGATTGGGATATCATCATAAAATAACTGAGGTATTATTATGTCAGAGCCTAGTCGCCTGTACATATGAGGGCTCCCGATGAGTAATGCTTGCGATTTCCCGGGGTTAACCAGTAAACCAAATGACTTGGCCCAAACAGAAATTCGTTCTAAATCGGCATTAATAAGAGCAAACGCTTCAGCAACATCAGAAATTTTGCAGTGCCGGTAAACTTGCAGATCGTCGGCATATAGGTGAAAGTTAGAAGAGATGACAGAGGTGACAGTGTTAATAAATACGGAGAAAAGGAGAGGAGAAAGAACACCGCCCTGAGGAACGCCCGCAACGAGGTCCCGCCAGTCAGAAGAGGCCTCATCAGAGCGGACCCGCTGAGAACGACCCCGCAGATAGGAGTCAATCCACAGTAAGGCAGAAGGAGAAACATTAAGTGAGCGAAGAGTAGCGAGAAGAACGTCGAAGTCTACAGAGTTAAAAGCGCTGCTAAAGTCAAGTAGTGTTAAAATTGTCAGTGACTTGTCCTCCATTGCGAGACGTATATCATCAGTGACCTTTAGCAGCGCAGTGACAGTACTGTGACCTGGCCGGAAACCAGATTGAAAAGATGATAGGAGACTATTCGATGTAAGATAGGTGGAGAGTTGGCTGTGGACGATGTGTTCGAGGACTTTGGAAAGGTAAGGAAGTAGAGAAATGGGACGAAAATTGGATAAGGAGATGGGATTGGAAGTTTTAGGAAGAGGTATAACCTCAGCACTCTTCCAGGCCGATGGGAAACAACCCGTAACTAAAGAATAATTAAAGATGTGACTAAGTATGGGTAGGATTTGTGGGAGTAGGAGGGAGATCATGCGGCAGGAAACACCATCGTTGCCTACAGCTGTAGAAGTGATGGAAGAAAGATGTTTTTGAACGTCCTCCTCTACGACAGTGGTGAAGTGGAAAGATGAGCAAAGAGGGCGTGACTGGCCGTCCAGTTGCGCAATAGTGCGTGCCTTAACCTCGGGTTCCAATATCACTGGCGGCGTGGAGAAGTGAGTATTGAGGGCGTTTAGGTCGAAAGAGGTATTGCGCGGCTCTACTGATTTGCCTATGCCAAGTGTTTTAAGAAACGACCAAGTTTTCGAAGAGGATGACCCGATTATGGAACTATGGATATGACGCCTCCTGGCATCTCTACAGAGACGGCTACAAAGATTTCTGTAGTATTTATACCTGTCCAGTTTTTGATCTGAAGGGTATTTATTGTAACGACGTTTGGCGCTGTCACGTTTGGTCATCATATCCCTGATATCTTGCGTGATCCAGGGAGCTGGAGCATGTTTTAGTTTTACTTTTTTTACAGGAGCATGAGTGTCATATAGTTGAAATATGCGTGACTGAAACTCCTGAATCTTGTCGTCAATGTGGCCAGCATCGAAGACGGCACTAAAATCGATATTGGTTGCATCACGCCTCAAAGCCTCCAGGTCAATGTCTCTAAAATTACGCAGGTACTTAAATCTAGTTTTAGGTTTTGGAGTGCGGGTTTTATATGAAAGGTACACTAAATCGTGGTAGGAAAAGGGGGCGGGAAGTTGACCATGGATAGAAACTTTGTCTAAAGAGGAAGTGATAATGAGATCTAGAAGAGAGGGATTGCAATTAGGGGAATGATGCGTGGCCGCTAGCGGGAGAATATGCAGGTTGACCGAGGACAAGAGAGACTGTAACTTCTGAGTGCGAACATCTTTTTTAAGTAAGCAGGTGTTAAAGTCGCCAAGGATGAGAACATGCTCATAACTAGGGCACATATTGCACAGTAGGTTCTCGAGGGAATTGAAGTAATCAACGCGCAGAGAAGGAGAATAAAATACAGCAAGCAGCATTTTCTTGTGTTGGAGAGAGATTTCAATAAAGAGATGTTCAGCAGTACCAGAATATGCGCTTGGAGAAACATTGACTACTGTGTGAGTGATATCCTCTCGGAGATAGATAGCGACGCCACCGCCTCCCTTGCCCGTTCGGTCGTTGCGAATGAGAGTAAAACCTGGGAGTGGGAATCGGGAAGAAGGGAGAGAAGGTTTGAGAAAGGACTCTGATATAAGGACGGCATCGACATGACTGTTGCCAAAGGAAGCCACTAGATCGGCGTAATGGCTAGGAACGCTCTGTGCATTTATATGAACTACATTAAAATTGTTAGGAAATTTGGAAAAGGTAGCCTTCAACTGTTCATGCACCGAGAGAGACACGGAACCATCACCGTCGCTGTCCGAATCGGCGCTGTAAAAATCGTCAGAAGATGAGGAGCAGGAGAAAAAATTATTAGCGATATCCTGTACATTGTCCATACAATACTTATAGATAAATATAAACTAAAATATGTAATACGAAAAATATCTACCAAGATTACGAATTAATATTACGCAATATCATCACCACCGACCGCAGCGTGCTGGAAGATTATAATAATTTTAATACAATAATAACAAAAAAAGAAAAATGCTTTAACACCACACCAACACAGGCAGGTTTAAGTATCCAGACCGAAAAAAAAAAAAAACCAGTTTAAACATAACTAGCATTAATAAAACGCAGATGAGAAAAAAAAAAGAAAATAACGTCAATGAGAGTAGCTGTCATGAGTGTCAAAATTAAAAGTAAACAAACATTGTTGCAAAATTTAAATACAAATGACCTACAATATTACAAAAGAATAGATTTAAAATCACCGACATTTAAACTAGAAAATTTTATGATAAATTTAGGGTATTAATTGAGTGACCGAACAGAAAGGAAAAGTGAAAGATAAGTGTATAGCAAATCATGCAAAAGCTAACCCTACTTCCTTGCTCTTCTCGCCATCGGAGCAGCTGTAGGCTTCGTCGCAGCGATTTTACTTTTAGGAGCCGGCGCCTTGACAGCCCCCGCCTCCGGCAGTTGATCCTTGGTAGTTCCAGTGGGCGGCGCAGGGTCCCTAGCGTTCGGGAACTGAGTAACCAGGGATTGAAACTGAGCAGTGGTCTCAATTTTCGTGCGCGACTTGTTGGGAAGTATTATGGCGATCTTCCCATCCACCGACCAACAGTTATTGACTCCGAAGTGCTTGCGGGCTGCCATAAATAGATCGTGTCTGGACTTAGTCAAAAATTCTGATACCACGATACCAGTACCCTTGAGCGATGTTTTAGAGTCCCACACTACGCGCCGGGTCTCCAACTCACGGAAGCGCACAAGGATCGGGCGAGGCTTGTCGGTGGAGATCCCCAACCGGTGGCAGGATTCCACATCACCAGTGCTAATATCCGACACCTGCATCTTGTCTGCTATCACTTTAACCA
The DNA here is from genome assembly GCA_905147135.1 of Blastobasis lacticolella. Classification (NCBI taxonomy): domain Eukaryota; kingdom Metazoa; phylum Arthropoda; class Insecta; order Lepidoptera; family Blastobasidae; genus Blastobasis; species Blastobasis lacticolella. The sequence goes on from LR990045.1 coordinate 18,550,385, forward strand.
CAACGTCACTGACCTTTTCCTCCTTTATTTCAGCGACGCCATGGAATAGTAGGACCTTCCTGCGCAGAAAAGCCTCATGCCGGTCCAGGCCCAGTTCCAACGATCCAAATCGAATGTTGAACTTCAAGAGAACTTGCCAAACAGACTTCGTAAACTCTGCAAATTCTTGGGGCAGTGCAGAGATATCTGTTGATGATGATGACTTGGATGGTGATGAAGCGGTTGCCTTCTCCAGTCTATCCTCGAAGCAGGTCATTCGTGCAAGCAGCTCGGCGACACTATCATTAGCAGAAAGCTGGGATGGTTCCATAGTGTAGTGATGGTGCGGATGCAGTGAAAAGTGCACAGAAAAGATATCTTATACTTGCGGCGAGTGGTGATGAGTTATTCAATCAAATTCTGTGTACCATTTGCTTATAATACTGAATTAAATATTTTTAAACAAATTTAAATGTGCAGCTGTGCTAATAGATGTTTATTGGGCGACGTCTACCCGCAAAAAAGCTAATTTTTTAATTTTCACTTATTTTAATTTATTATACATACATATCCAAGCGTGGGTGCCAGGGAGTTTTTTGACACACATGATACTATAAGTGTCAAACTCCTACTCGACTCCTACCTAACCAGGTATATGAGCCTCTTTGATACCTCTATATTTTGTGGCATTTGCCTTATTAGCCATGGAACATTACAGGAAAATTTCTTAGAACAGAGAATAATCGAGTATATTTTTTCTTACACTATTAACAAATACTTTGTTGTTAGTTGTAGAATAGACTTCGAATCAATTCATATTCCTAACAAAGCACACGACAACATAATAATCTTTAGTTAGCGCTTTTTTCACGAACAGTTAAACAGAAGTGTGTGAAAGTGTGGAAATTAGGACAGATGTCAGAATGAGGTGAACAGTAGGTACTAAATATATTTACATACAGTCAAAAACTATTTAAAGTCCCGTCTTGCTACCATCGTCTACCAATAGGTAGAGATAGTTCATCTCAACATTAATGTATGATGACGGAGTTGGATTTGGGTTGGTAAGAGTGTGTGACGGTTTATCTCAATAGTCATCTAAGGGACAATATAAAGGAGAAAAGAACACTTATTATGACATAACTTTAATAGTTAGACATATACTGTCAAGACACTTTTTGTAGATAATGATGTGTTCTGCAAAGTCGTAGTACATTATTTTGTTCTATCATCAATAGTTTTCGCAGCACACGCGATGTAAGGAATTGTTTGGGTATTTTTTTACACTTTGGGTTACATTATTGGAGTTTTATTAATGATCTGTAAATGTTTAGAAAATATTATATAGCCTTTGTCACCCGGGGATAGTGTAGCTTCCCAACGGTGACAGAATTTTTGAAGCCTATTCAATACAAACAAACGAAAAATCAAACATTTCCTCTTTATAATATTAGTATAGATTGGTATTTTTTTCTAAAAATATTCTGGTTAACCAAAACCCATGATTACACACAATAAGAATTTAAAGTTACAAATATATTCAATGATTATTGCACAACGATATCATCGCTAACATTGTCAATGTCGTGGTACAGGGCATAAGGTAATATCAGCCGACTCAACTCATACAAAAACCGAATAAGTACGACACAGCATGAACTAGATCGAGTTGAGCGAAACAATAGTTTAGTTTGCATTACATTGAATTTACGATTAAGATTGTTAGAAAAAAAAAGTTAATTTTTCATTTTAATTAGTTGAGACCATAATAATTCAATTACTGGTGACCAAAAAAGCCTCCATTTTTAATATTTGCCCCGGTCCTAGGATAAACACTGTATATTTTCGTAATATAGCCCTCATTTGAAATATTTTTTTTTTTTATAATCCGATGTTACAGAATACAGACCCAGCAATTGTATAGCAATTCGTTAAAATTAATTTCTTATCAATAACAATTAGATTCCAATCATTAGTTAAATGCCACAAAAAGTAGATAGATATGTAGGTAAGTATACTAAACAATTTAAATGAACAGGACAATTTAATTAATGTAATTTTAATATCGTCAGAACCAAGATAACAACGGCGGTAATGGTAATTGGGCGGTATTCTGCAGGAAATTTTTAAAATATTTATAAGGTTTTTATTTCATTGAAATTCAGAATATATCAAATTTACAAATATTTATGATCCATTAAATACTTCTCTTAATAATTTTCAAGAACCTCTCAGCAAGCTATGGCTGCTACTTTTAGCCGCCGCACTATTGCTATGTTCGAAAAATATTTAGAATTCTATAAAGAATTTGACATAAATAGGGGATAGTTCTTAGATAAATATTATGCTGTTAATTCGACAAAGGGTGTTGCAATAACATTGTCAAATGTCGCTGACATATAGAAAGCCAAGGATCCGTCCCTTCAACTTAATCGACTTTTTGGACCCCCATATAATTCCGTCGTCTGACGTTATCCGTGCTTTTGACCACATCTTGGCCTATGCAGACGGGTACCGTACATATACTGTTGTAAGTCATCTACTCTGTATTTTCAAAGGGCAAGTGTAATAAGAATAGTCCTCTCAACCGCAGGCGTGATTCCTAAACAACTGCATCAATCAATAAAGACTTCCACCTTACCAAATTTTACTACTCCAAAGGAATCCTCGCTAGTAACACAATATTATTATACATGACACACACTTACTTGGTTTTGGCCTGTGGGTGCCATTAAAGTTACCAGTACCAGTTCAGTACTGAGTGGAATAAATCCTTGAAATAAATAACATTATATAATAATTGTGTTCAGGGCTTGTGACGAAATTCCTCTATGAGCACACAATAATACCACAATACTTGTAAAATTGAAAGCCAGGTAAGTAGTTAAATGGTAGGTGTAGATAACGACAGGTATAAAACCGGAGGAATACATAATATTCTCACGAAACGAGCATTGTTCGGGGGTAAGGAAAATTATCGGGATAGATAGCGTTAGGTAAGAAAGTTTTTAGAAAGCTATAAATACAGAGTCACTTTATTAGAATTGGGAATTTGTTTAATGATCTCGAATTACTCTTACTTTAGGTGTTACTTTCGCATGGATATTGCTTTTGAAAAATCGTAAAAACAATTCAGATTTTAAAAAAGTTTTGTTATACGTGTTTTAGTTAATTAGATGCCAGCTAAACAAATATCATACGCAAAATGCCACTAACGGCGCTGAGCAATGGACCTCCTTACTGTCGACACAATATATTTTGACCAACTACCGATGGTGCATTTGCAGGAGCCGATTAAACTATTATAGCTATATTAATATATCTATAAATTTTATACAGGCTGTAAAATTATTATTTATTATTTTATATTCATAAAAGTGTTGCAAAATGATTAAAAAGATATCTAACCTAACCTAACCTAACCAGGTACCTGCGTACCTTCCTGCTGCAAACTAGTTAAAGTCACTCACTTACCTTCTTATCTATTGTGATTTCTCATCTTCGTATCTATCTTAAGAATTGTACATTCGGTTGAGCGCCAGCGAATTTATAACAATAGAAAAGCTTTTGTTGTGTTTTCTTAAGGAAACACTTGGCTCAACGTATTGACAGTGAAACTTTACTTCAATAGAACTAGTTTCTTTGGTATTTTGTGGTCTTTTAGAAATCCCTTTATCTACTTATAATAAAAAAAATTAACTGAATATTTGGTTGTGTTAATTCTGTCCCATATCTGATTCAAATAGAATTAAGATCATAAACCAATAAACTATTTATTAAATACACGTTCTGTTACGCTCTGTTTACCTTGCTATGACGATTTATTATGATTACTTTGTTACAGTTTATCTGTGAATGAAATCATATCACATCTGGAAGAAGAAGACGATGTTCTTGCCGCAGATATTTACATCACACCCCCTTGTGGCAATAAAAGTGATGAAGATAGTGGTGACGAAGAGGGCTGTGACATAAATAATTTGTCGAAAAACCAACTTCTAGCTGAAGCTGAATTCAGAGCCACTGTATCATCGCAGTATGCCATAGATCTTGTGGATGATTTCTCAAATAATCAATTAGCCGAAGCCTCAACGAGTAACCGAAACGAAAATGTATAAACATAATTTAAAGATATTATCATATTTATTAATATCTGCACATATTGGTGATATATTTGGAATCCAACCGGTATGTCTAGTATGTAAAATTATATTTAAAAAATTATTTGACAACCACTCCATACTGGCGGTCGCTTTTACTAAGTTTATGGCTCTGGATACTGCGATTCCACCCCGTGGTAAGTACGAACAAAATGTTTGCCATCATGACATCGATCTATGGTTTGTTACTGCTTCACAACTTCACATCAACTTGAATATAATAACAAAAGGTATTAAAATTATATAGAAAATAACGTCTCCATCGCCAAAGAGAAATAAATTAATAAAATTAACAAAACCAAAAGGTATGTTAAGAAATACATATTTCGTAGACCATTTAAAATAATGGTCGCCTCCAAACAAACATAGTATCGTCTCTTTTTCAGAACATAATATTGTACGAGCCGGTACACCTTTTATGATAAAAATGATAAAATTGATAAATTGATAATATGGATACTTTATTGATTAATATAATTATGCTAAAATGATAGATGAATGATAATGAGTGCGCGTCCGCCGTGATTCGGTACGATACGTGTACTAAGTTGGCAATTAGGTAATTTAGGCCAAATCGCAGTGGCGCGCGGTGAAATACGCTAAGTTGACAAAATTTAAATATGTATGGTTGCACCGTACATGCTCCCGGGCCTAAGAGTGCTGGAGATGAGATTGATGAGATGAAACTAAAGTAATTGACAAGGTGATAAAACAATTTTACCTAAGTGCTAGTTTTACAAATGCTCTGTTTCACAAAACTCGATATGGTACGATCCGGCTCGAAGGACCAAAAAGATGTACGAGCCGGTACACCTTTTATGATAAAAATGATAAAATTGATAAATTGATAATATGGATACTTTATTGATTAATATAATTATGCTAAAATGATAGATGAATGATAATGAGTGCGCGTCCGCCGTGATTCGGTACGATACGTGTACTAAGTTGGCAATTAGGTAATTTAGGCCAAATCGCAGTGGCGCGCGGTGAAATACGCTAAGTTGACAAAATTTAAATATGTATGGTTGCACCGTACATGCTCCCGGGCCTAAGAGTGCTGGAGATGAGATTGATGAGATGAAACTAAAGTAATTGACAAGGTGATAAAACAAATTTACCTAAGTGCTAGTTTTACAAATGCTCTGTTTCACAAAACTCGATCTTAGATGAGAACGGCGAGGTCGCCTTATGTACTAAATTTGTTTTTACGTGACTAACACTTGGACTTTCACCTCCGCACTCGCGCATCTTTTGACACTTCACATTATTTAATTGCTCTGCTATTTCACTAACGCACTGTACACTGGCACTAGCACTGTCACTTTGGCCGCTCCGGGGCGCGGGGGCGGGGGCGGGGGCGGGGGCGGGCGCCGGCGCCGCGCTCGCCGCCCGGGCGCCCGCCGCGGCCGCCCGCCGCCGCCGCGCGCGCCGCCACACCGCCCAGACTCCGACAGCTGCTACAACTGCTACTAACGCATATGTCACTGCGTAGTGATGGACGTCATGATATGAAATTTTTTGTATCAGTCCACTCTCAGATTTCATCTGCTTTATCTGTCCATCGATCTCTTGGAAATACCTCTGATGATCAGTTGTGTCCTCGATAATTTTGTTTGTTGGTAATGATATATTTATGATGTTGTTAATTGTAGGTATTTCGTATTGCATTATTTTTGCTTGTGTGTGTATTTCATTGAAGTGGTGATTTTTAGAATATATTATAAATGTATCGCTAGTTATGATGCAGTCATGTCCAAGGCTAATTATGTTAGCTTTGCTCATACGTTCGGTAGTAATTTGATCACCACACATGAAACGCAATACACATTGATCGCAACAGAAAAACATATAGGTATTTACGTTGCTCAGCTGTTCCCACATATGATTGCATTTTGTTCTTTGATAATTACATTGGTTAGGGATACTTTTTGTGCATAGGTTTTCGTCAGATTTCATATGATATATGGGAGTTTTAAGATCGCATAGATGCGTCGAAGAGTCGTATTGCACGCAACTATAAAACTCATTTTGTGCCATTGGTAAATAAATATTTCTCTGCATATTGATTGCTAGATAGTAAGCTATTGGTGTCACATATATCATATCACCTTTAATTTGTTGTGGAACGGATAATGCTCTGTAAATCTCATATTTCTCTCTGTTGACAAGAGGGATTTTTACTTCAAAAATAAGATATGTCTGTGTCATTCTTGCCTTGACCTTTAATAGGTGATATATTTTAGTAAGATCTGTATGCACATTGTTGATAGGTAATGATAAGTCCTTTGATAGTTGTCCGGAAATTGTACTTAATTCTTCTCGCAGTTGAGTAGGAGTTATTAGGTGAATATCAAATTTGCCGTGATAAATGTCAGTAATGGAGTCGATCAAATTATTTTGGATTCTTTTCAAGTGTTGTAACAAATTGTTTGCTACTATAGATGACATTAAAAATTCATTTAAGCTGATTTCTCCTTGAATTTCATTTTTTAATGTCTCGAGTGCTTTGTCTAAACTGATGATGTGTTTATTAAACATTTTGTATTGTTTTTCCATGACTAATTCGACTCTTTTTAACAGATTATTTTCTGCTTCCACTACTGAGGTTTGATTTCTCCACAATAATGCAAGGTGTTTTTGGTTTTCTCTAAGTAAATTGATATCATTTTCGTATTTCTCTGCAAATCGCTCGTCCAAAACTCCAAATAAACTATTAGCGACATATCCTATGCCGTTAATGAGACCCCTGCGAAAGCGTGGGTTCTGTCCGAAGTGCTGATTGAGTAGAATATCGTTGTAATACTGCAGTTCGTAATATTCGTTACGTAATTGTAATGTGATAACGTCACATTGAGATGATCTGTTCATTTTCAAACATAGATTTTCCAGGTGATTCGTATTTCGGTTGAATAATTCGGTGCTTTGCCAATAGGTTTTCATGTCATAATACACAACTAACTTCCAATCGTCTCTCATTAAATACATGCTTGATATGTTGTCGAAATAAATACTTTGGTTTTGTCTTAAACTTGATACATTGTAAGCCGCGTTGGTCGTAGTTAGAACCATGCTCAATAGCATTAAAACCATGGTGACGAAATTGATACTTTGTCTTTTCCCAGGTGCTCTGCTGATCCTATCAGTTGCCGATGTTTCGGATAGCGAAGATGTATTTCGTTGATTGTAGTTGTTTACTGGAAGAATAGACAGTTTGGTAATCGGTCGTTTTAAAGTGCCATTTTTAGTTTTTACCGTAACTACTCTCACTATTCCATCTGCTCCTGGGTGAGTATTAATAACTTTGCCGAGTGCCCATTTTCCTGGTGGTAAATTTGCATCGTGGATGGTTACAATGTCCCCTAACTGTAAATTTTTATGCTGCTGCTGCCATTTACTTCTGCTTGATAATTGCGTCAAATACTCCGTTCTCCAGCGTTTCCATATATCTTGAAATATTTTTTGAGTAAGCTGCCATCTCGTCCGTTCGTCCTTTTCCGTTTCCATGACTGTCAAAATGGGTCCACTTGCTGTAAAGTGCGATGGCGTCAGATAATCGAGGTCGTCGGGATCTTCAGTCAGGGCTGCTAAGGGTCTGCTGTTGAGGCAGGCTTCCAACTGTGCAAGAAGAGTACAGAATTCTTCGTAGGTAAGTTTTTGGTCTCCTAGAACTCGCTTTAGGTGGTATTTAAGACTCTTAACTGCGGCCTCCCAGAGCCCTCCAGCACTTGGCCACGAGGGCGCGTTGAAGTGCCAGCTGATATTCATCATACTCAGTTCTGTTAAAAACTCGTTATTTATGATAGTGGTCAGTTCCAAAAACTCTTTTTGTAGTATATTATTTGCTCCGACAAAGTTAGTGCCATTATCGCTGTAAAAATGACCTGGAGTACCTCTTCTCGATGCCATCCGCCGAACTGCTGCCATAAATGCTGATGTTGATAGATCAGATACTAATTCTAAGTGCACAGCTTTTGTCACCATGCACACAAAAACTGCAATATATCCTTTTGAAGTTTTGATACCTCTACCTTTGCTTGATTTCACCTCTACGTAGCCAGTATAATCTACACCTGTATGAAAAAATGGCCGGGTAGCATTGATCCTTGCTTCCGGGAGATCTCCCATGAGTTGATGTTGTTTGTTTGGATTTGACCTTCTGCATTTCATGCAAACATGGAGACGTTTCTTGACTGATTTATTTCCACCGACGATCCAATATTGCTGACGTAGGAACGCTAATGTTAGGCGAGCACCTCCATGGAAGGTCAATTTATGTGCGTAATCTATGAGAAGATCGGTAACGTGACAACTATGTGGAATAATCACGGGATGTATCATCTCTTGACTAATGTGTGCGTTTTTTATTCGTCCTCCCACTCTTAGAATACCCTTTTCATCCAAAAATGGGTGTAAGTTTAATATTTTGCTTTTTGAATCGATTTGATTACCATCTGTAAGATTTTGAATCTCCTTTTTGAATGCTGATAATTGTACATGTTTCCAAATGATACTTTTTGCAATTTTTAATTCACTTATAGTCAAGTATTGCTCTTTATGTTGTTGTGCTCGCGACACGAAACGTAACACCCACGCGAGGACTCGGGTGACGCGCGCCCAGCTGCTATGCTTGTTGATTAAGTCATCGATGACGTCACTGTGATGACGTTCGCCGCACGTCACGGTTGTTACGTTTGCTTGTTTGCTTAACCTTACTTCGTCGTTAGTGGTGAAAATTTGTGGATTCTCTTGCTGTTCAAATGATAGTAACCAGGATGGACCATTCCACCACAGTGAATGATTTTTAAGTTTTTCTGCGGAAATGCCACGGCTGGCACAATCGGCTGGATTGTCCTGGGATTTAACGTAACCCCAACACGATTTTGGAATGATTGATATTATCTTCGTAACTCTATTTGCTACAAAGGATTTCCATCTGTTGGTATCTCCTTGTAACCAGCCTAAAACAGCTGTTGAGTCGGACCATCCATGTAATTTGATATTATATTCTGATAAGCAGGGTAACACCTTTTTCATTAATTTTGATAGTAAAAGAGCACCTTCCAGTTCCAGTCTGGGTAAGGTGGTAGTTTTATGGGGTGAAACAATTCGTGATTTTGCTGCTGCAATGGTAGTTTTCGTTTCGTTGCCTTTGTTTACCTTGCAATATATTACACAAGCGCACGCTTTGATGGACGCATCGCAAAATCCATGCAACTCTATTGCCACGCTGCTAATATGTGTCTCGAGCCAGCGCGGGATGATGATAGTATTGACGAGTTGCAAATCTGTTTTAATTTGATTCCATTCTTTTAACAAGTTTTCTGATATTTTGTCATCCCAATCTAGATTCTCTGAATACCATACTTTTTGGAATAATAGCTTCAATTTCGTGGTAATGGGAGTGAGCCAACCTAGAGGGTCAAATAGTCGTGAAATTTCAGATAATAGTTGGCGTTTTGATATTTGATTTTTTGATTGTTCTAGCGTTATTTGATATTCAAAGTGATCATTTTGAGAGCTCCATCTGAGGCCTAATGTTTTTGTTGACTCTTGATGTTTAAATTCGTATCCTGCATTTTTGGTTTGAGCGACTGGTACGCCTTGTAGTAACTCTTGCTTATTTGATGACCATTTTCGAAGATTGAAACCTCCAGACTTGAGGAGACTAATCAAGTCTGATTGAAGGTTTTTTGCAGACTCTATGTCATGGCTCCCGCTTAAAAGGTCGTCCATGTAGAATTGTTCACTAAGGACCTTTGCTGCGTCCGTGCTTTGATACTTATGGCCTTCATCTTTTGCTAATTGTTTCAGCGTCATCATTGCTAAGAATGGCGCTGCTTTGGTGCCATACGTGACTGTTGTCAAATTATACTCCTTTATAAGATCATGAACAGAGTCTCTCCAGATGATTTTTTGATAGTCTTGATCTACAACATTTATGAAAATTTGCCTGAACATTTTCTCAATGTCGGCTGTAATAACAAATTGATAAGTACGCCATTTAAGTAATAAACATAATAAATCTGATTGTAGGTTCGGACCGCGGTACATAATATCATTTAAACTGTACCCGCTTGAGGTTTTGGCGGAGCCGTTGTAAACGACTCGTAACGCGGTCGTTGTTGAGTCAGCGCGTTGCACACAGTGGTGCGGTAAATAATAATTTGTTTTGCTTGTATTTGCAGTTTTCGCCTGTCGCATGTGACCTAATTCCATGTATTCATGCATAAATGCTTTGTAATCTTGCGCAATTTTTTCGTTTTTTAGAAACCTTCTTTCTAATTGTTTAAATTGTGCAATAGCCTTGCTCTTTGAATCTCCCAATTTTTCTTTCATCTCCGCTTTTAAAGGCAATCTCACAACATATTTCCCGTCGTCATTTCTAGCCGTGGTAGATGCGTAATATTCGGTACATTTGTAGTCCTCTTCCGACATATCTGGGTGGTCCGTAATATCCTCAATTGTCCAAAACCTTTTTAATTCGTCTATGTTATTTGTCACTATGTTACAATGATACGATTTATTGGTATTTCCACATAAAATCCACCCTAACCGAGTCTGTTGAGCTATCGGTAAGGATTCGTTCTCTTTGATAATGCCGCTCATTATGATAGACGAATAAACATCGGCGCCCAGTAATAAGTCAACCGATCGACTGATATTAAAATGAGGATCTGCCAGCTGTATATTCTCTAGGAATTGCCACGAGGGCCTTTGGAATGAAAAGTTCGGGAGATGATTCATTAAATGGTTCATGATATAAACGTCAGTAGAGAACTCATAGTTGCATACAGTTGATTGACATGTAACGTTCAGCACGCCCTTGCACGCGTTCTCCTTTGATCCTACGCCGAATATGGTTCCTTTGCAATATTGTCGGGGCAGCCTTAACAGCTGTGCTGCATTTTCCGTGATAAGGGACGTCTGGGAACCCTGATCTATGAGCGCGCGGAAAGTATGATAGCATCCGTCGATTGATTGTATCTTGATAAGAGCGGTAGCTAATAAAACCTCGCCTAGGTTTTCGGTGGGGCGTTGGGCCGCGTTACTTGATGTTCTATAAGGCTTAGCATTATTGGGCCGTTCTGCAAATGCGTCGTGCAGTAGTGAGTTATGTCGGTCATTGCACTCACGGCAGCGTTTGTCAGAAATGCAATCGTTTCCATAATGATTATACAAACAATTAATGCAGAGTTTGTACCTATTGACAATATTTCTTTTTTCCAGCGGCTGTAATTTGAGGAAATTGTCGCAATGGAATATTCCGTGCATTTTATTACAAAGTGGACATTCGGCTTTGTGCTGATTTTGGTTTGATGTTCTAGGTTGGCCAAATGTTTTTGGCTGTGAATAGGAGTTATCCGGCGGGTTTTTACTACTATTAAACGATTTGAACACTTGATTTTTCCGGTTATGGTACGATCCGTCTCGATTTGAAGTTTGATATGGTTTTTGTATGTCTGCCTTGCGCTTTGAGGCCTCCAACGACATAAACTTGACTTCTATGAAATTTAAAAAATCCTTCAATTTAGGCAAATCCCTGGGTTGCTGCAAGGATTGGACATAATCTTGATAGGTGTCCCTGTCTATTTTCTGTGTGAGAATATGCACAATTAAAGGATCCCACGATGTGATATCTATTCCAAGATTTTCAATGGCGTTTAAACACTCCTTGGCTGTATCATGGAGACGCTTTAAATGTTGGAATGATTGTTGTTGCGTTGCAGGAATATTTAATAAAGTGTCAGCATGTGTTGAAAAAATTAACTTTTTATTGTCATACCTATGACATAAAATTTCCCAACACACTGTATAGTTTTCAGAGCTGATAGGGAGATGTTGAATTAACCGCTCTGCTTCACCCCTAACTTTGCTTTTCAGAAATTGCATTTTTTGGGCCTTTGACATTGATATATTATTATGTACAATTTCTGTAAAAAGATCCTTGAATGATGACCACTGCGAGTAAGTACCGGTAAATGTTGCTATTTCCATCACAGGGGTGGATTTCTCCCGATGAGTCACTGACCACATCTTTTTATTGATGGCTATTTTAATTTTATTGTATTGCTCCTCATACTCAGAAAATTGATTTTCATATTGCTGATTAGGGATGGCCAGTTGCGAATCTAACTCCCAATGTAAGGAGTCTATAGCTGACCATCGTGATTGTACAGTGGTTAATAGATCGTCAAACTGCCACTTTTCAGAGATAAGATCTAAGTTTACATTAGCCACAGACCTTCTAAATGCTTTAAAATTACTGGCCTGCTTCCGGAGCATTTCATCATTTTTGCTACTAGATGCTTTCGACTCCGAAGGCTGCTGCGACGTACCCTGGTTAGGCAGAAACGTTGGAGGCTTCAGCACAGGAGTACGCGGCCTTTCAGTTGGTTGATATGATACAAAGATTTCCCGATAGCGATAATAATTTGTTTTTGATTGCTCGTACAAATCGTTGGTAAAATAGGTGTTAGATTTATCTTCAAAGGACATTAATTTGATATTATTGGAATGGAATTCATTCCAATAGGAATCTAGGTTGTCGACTAAACGGCGAATATAGTCAGCAGTTTTCCTCTCGGCACTATCCTTTTTGAAATTTCTGTATGTCTGCTCGATTGCATTGATAATTTGCTCTTGATTGGCTAAGATATCGTTGACGGTGGACATTTTCAGATAAATTGGAAAATTCTTACTTGATAAGATGATTTGCACAGGAGCCTGATAATGATTCGACCGTTTGTCTTGATGCTACCCCTATGCGCTGTGGTGATTCAGGATGCGTTGTAAAATCCACTGGTCGCTAAGCCGGAAACACTGACACAATTACAGTTCACAAGTTCACTGCACTCGCGTAATGATCCCGCTTAACGTTTGCTCGAAGGACCAAAAAGATGTACGAGCCGGTACACCTTTTATGATAAAAATGATAAAATTGATAAATTGATAATATGGATACTTTATTGATTAATATAATTATGCTAAAATGATAGATGAATGATAATGAGTGCGCGTCCGCCGTGATTCGGTACGATACGTGTACTAAGTTGGCAATTAGGTAATTTAGGCCAAATCGCAGTGGCGCGCGGTGAAATACGCTAAGTTGACAAAATTTAAATATGTATGGTTGCACCGTACAATATAATGAATTGCAATAACATAAGGAGATTACATTAAAATTTTAAATTAATGTTTCAACGACGAACAGTTGTTTGAAAAGGATTCGTAATAACCGTTAGTAAAAATATAACTATTCATCAGGGCAAGGCCCTACACACCGTCTAAAATCTCTTCTCCTTTTTTCGTGTCCTGAATACACCATCATATCGTTTTGAGATTGGTATCGTATTAATGATCAAACACCTGACTGTAAAGCTGTGTATAGCGTTGGATAGTTACATTATGTTACATTACATATGTGTAACTTTCCACAATACTGAAAGTTATAATTTTTGTTTTAATAACTATAGTCGTGGCCGTGTGGTGTCCGGCAGAATAAAATAAAATTAACCCCTTATATTAATGGGTGTCGTATAAGGCGACTGAAGTTTCCGAGTCAAAAGTTCTGGAGTCTTCATAGGTTTCAAAATGAGCAGCAGCGTTTTTAATTTCTATATATATAACCCTGTGATATTCAACTCACATGCCATGCGCGGAGATTATGGCAATAACCTCCCATCTCGAGGCTATACGTCCACCAGTGGATGATGAATTATAGTCGTATTAAAATAATTCCGAATAAAGAACGACAAAGAAAGCGTGCAAATGTGGTAAATAAACATAGAAAGGTCAAAGTCCAGCGAGTGAAAAGGACAGCGTATAGAACAACTATAATAACAATTAGTGCTTTCCTTATCACTCGCATTAGTCATCCAGGTACGCTAGCGCTCGTTAAATAAGCAGCGTTGCCGGTCTGGTTTACCAGTCGCTATTCGCCTTTGCTTACGAGTGCATCTAGTGATTGATTCGTTTCTTGTTTAGTAAAATACTTTTTTTAGAATGTCTGCAAATTTTGAATATTTGAGGAACGACCGCCTGCAGTCATACTTGTACGAATTTGGCAATGAGAATGCAATGATGCGTTATGAAAAATATATGGCGAGTTGTGAGCGGGTAAGTTCTATTCTCTTTTATTTGTATTAATTCTCTTGGTTAAAAGTAAATTGTATTTTTTTAATCGCTAACTAGATATCATCAGAACAAAATTTGTTGCCATAATTATAACTTATGACATTCTTGGACATTTGACTATGGCGATTTACATGATAAACATTCATCATTGTCGGTTACCCTAACACTGCTTTTTTTATGTTGTGCATATTTTTCATTTTGAATGTATTTTAATCTTCATAATGTGATATAAATATGTACAAAATAACTAGCAATAAAAGTGCTGTTGTCTTTCTAGATTTAGATTCATTTTGACTTGTCGATTTATCGTTCCTGTAATTGTCGTCAGGTGGAGACATGGTTTAGCCGCTACGAAAAGGTTCCAGCTGATCCGCCGCCATGTGGGAATTATCATTTAGTAGCTAAACCCCACCCGTACGAGGCTACAGTGAACATAAGACCATCGGATCCGTACTTTTGTGTGCCAGTCTTGGTACGCAAAAACAACGGATCAAAAACACCTGCTTCCGCTGAACCAGATCCGGATCCAAAGTTCTGCGTGCCAATTTTAGGACCCAGAACTTTTAGCGTTGAATTTCACTGATGATATGTAAGTATATTCTTACTACAATTTTTCATTTGTTTGTTGATTTTAAAATGTTTGTGTATATTAAACATTAATTATATTTTGGAATATAGTACAAAAAACACTATGTAGATATAAATGCGTAGTAACTATTTATTGTTTATGAAATAATATATTTTTTAATACAAGACATAAAATCAGTAATGTTAAATATATTTTTGATTCTGTTGTAAAATTCTAATTTGGAGATTATTGCATTGACTTTTATATTTTTATTTTTATCTACAGGTGAAAATATGGCTGATATGGCAGGCACTGTTGACCATGGCCATGACTTAGTGATGACGACACAGCCACACCCTGTGCACAGAGTCCCTGGTTTCAGGGCAAATGTGCCATAATGGCACAAAAACATCTCCATGATCGTCGAAACCAAGCAGTGGGCGTAAAGACCTCGAGGAATTCTTATCACCATCACCGCCACCATCACAGTTCCAAGTATTATCTTCCGCTATTTCAAATACTAGGCCCTATATTATTGAAGTCTCTAGTTCCTTTTATAACATATCCTTTTAAAACAATTTAAAATTCTATTTCTTTCTATATATTTCCCTACTAGTATTTCCCTAGTACATTCTATAACGAGCAGTGTAGTATTATTATTTAGTGTTAGTAGTAATATTTCAGCGATATTTTTGTAAAGCTTTGTTTTTTCTTAATATTTTGATAGTTACTGTGTTAAGTCTTAATATTTTTGTAATAAGACTATAAATAAATTTGTATCCTAATTTTTTAATTTTCACTTATTTTAATTTATTATACATACATATCCAAGCGTGGGTGCCAGGGAGTTTTTTGACACACATGATACTATAAGTGTCAAACTCCTACTCGACTCCTACCTAACCAGGTATATGAGCCTCTTTGATACCTCTATATTTTGTGGCATTTGCCTTATTAGCCATGGAACATTACAGGAAAATTTCTTAGAACAGAGAATAATCGAGTATATTTTTCTTACACTATTAACAAATACTTTGTTGTTAGTTGTAGAATAGACTTCGAATCAATTCATATTCCTAACAAAGCACACGACAACATAATAATCTTTAGTTAGCGCTTTTTTCACGAACAGTTAAACAGAAGTGTGTGAAAGTGTGGAAATTAGGACAGATGTCAGAATGAGGTGAACAGTAGGTACTAAATATATTTACATACAGTCAAAAACTATTTAAAGTCCCGTCTTGCTACCATCGTCTACCAATAGGTAGAGATAGTTCATCTCAACATTAATGTATGATGACGGAGTTGGATTTGGGTTGGTAAGAGTGTGTGACGGTTTATCTCAATAGTCATCTAAGGGACAATATAAAGGAGAAAAGAACACTTATTATGACATAACTTTAATAGTTAGACATATACTGTCGCGACACTTTTTTAGATAATGATGTGTTCTGCAAAGTCGTAGTACATTATTTTGTTCTATCATCAATAGTTTTCGCAGCACACGCGATGTAAGGAATTGTTTGGGTATTTTTTTACACTTTGGGTTACATTATTGGAGTTTTATTAATGATCTGTAAATGTTTAGAAAATATTATAAAGCCTTTGTCACCCGGGGATAGTGTAGCTTCCCAACGGTGACAGAATTTTTGAAGCCTATTCAATACAAACAAACAAAAAATCAAACATTTCCTCTTTATAATATTAGTATAGATTGGTATTTTTTTCTAAAAATATTCTGGTTAACCAAAACCCATGATTACACACAATAAGAATTTAAAGTTACAAATATATTCAATGATTATTGCACAACGATATCATCGCTAACATTGTCAATGTCGTGGTACAGGGCATAAGGTAATATCAGCCGACTCAACTCATACAAAAACCGAATAAGTACGACTTAGCATGAACTAGATCGAGTTGAGCGAAACAATAGTTTAGTTTGCATTACATTGAATTTACGATTAAGATTGTTAGAAAAAAAAAAGTTAATTTTTCATTTTAATTAGTTGAGACCATAATAATTCAATTACTGGTGACCAAAAAAGCCTCCATTTTTAATATTTGCCCCGGTCCTAGGATAAACACTGTATATTTTCGTAATATAGCCCTCATTTAAAATTTTTTTTTTTTTTATAATCCGATGTTACAGAATACAGACCCAGCAATTGTATAGCAATTCGTTAAAATTAATTTCTTATCAATAACAATTAGATTCCAATCATTAGTTAAATGCCACAAAAAGAAGATAGATATGTAGGTAAGTATACTAAATAATTTAAATGAACAGGACAATTTAATTAATGTAATTTTAATATCGTCAGAACCAAGATAACAACGGCGGTAATGGTAATTGGGCGGTATTCTGCAGGAAATTTTTAAAATATTTATAAGGTTTTTATTTCATTGAAATTCAGAATATATCAAATTTACAAATATTTATGATCCATTAAATACTTCTCTTAATAATTTTCAAGAACCTCTCAGCAAGCTATGGCTGCTACTTTTAGCCGCCGCACTATTGCTATGTTCGAAAAATATTTAGAATTCTATAAAGAATTTGACATAAATAGGGGATAGTTCTTAGATAAATATTATGCTGTTAATTCGACAAAGGGTGTTGCAATAACATTGTCAAATGTCGCTGACATATAGAAAGCCAAGGATCCGTCCCTTCAACTTAATCGACTTTTTGGACCCCCATATAATTCCGTCGTCTGACGTTATCCGTGCTTTTGACCACATCTTGGCCTATGCAGACGGGTACCGTACATATACTGTTGTAAGTCATCTACTCTGTATTTTCAAAGGGCAAGTGTAATAAGAATAGTCCTCTCAACCGCAGGCGTGATTCCTAAACAACTGCATCAATCAATAAAGACTTCCACCTTACCAAATTTTACTACTCCAAAGGAATCCTCGCTAGTAACACAATATTATTATACATGACACACACTTACTTGGTTTTGGCCTGTGGGTGCCATTAAAGTTACCAGTACCAGTTCAGTACTGAGTGGAATAAATCCTTGAAATAAATAACATTATATAATAATTGTGTTCAGGGCTTGTGACGAAATTCCTCTATGAGCACACAATAATACCACAATACTTGTAAAATTGAAAGCCAGGTAAGTAGTTAAATGGTAGGTGTAGATAACGACAGGTATAAAACCGGAGGAATACATAATATTCTCACGAAACGAGCATTGTTCGGGGGTAAGGAAAATTATCGGGATAGATAGCGTTAGGTAAGAAAGTTTTTAGAAAGCTATAAATACAGAGTCACTTTATTAGAATTGGGAATTTGTTTAATGATCTCGAATTACTCTTACTTTAGGTGTTACTTTCGCATGGATATTGCTTTTGAAAAATCGTAAAAACAATTCATATTTTAAAAAAGTTTTGTTATACGTGTTTTAGTTAATTAGATGCCAGCTAAACAAATATCATACGCAAAATGCCACTAACGGCGCTGAGCAATGGACCTCCTTACTGTCGACACAATATATTTTGACCAACTACCGATGGTGCATTTGCAGGAGCCGATTAAACTATTATAGCTATATTAATATATCTATAAATTTTATACAGGCTGTAAAATTATTATTTATTATTTTATATTCATAAAAGTGTTGCAAAATTATTAAAAAGATATCTAACCTAACCTTACCTAACCAGGTACCTGCGTACCTTCCTGCTGCAAACTATTTAAAGTCACTCACTTACCTTCTTATCTATTGTGATTTCTCATCTTCGTATCTATCTTAAGAATTGTACATTCGGTTGAGCGCCAGCGAATTTATAACAATAGAAAAGCTTTTGTTGTGTTTTCTTAAGGAAACACTTGGCTCAACGTATTGACAGTGAAACTTTACTTCAATAGAACTAGTTTCTTTGGTATTTTGTGGTCTTTTAGAAATCCCTTTATCTACTTATAATAAAAAAAATTAACTGAATATTTGGTTGTGTTAATTCTGTCCCATATCTGATTCAAATAGAATTAAGATCATAAACCAATAAACTATTTATTAAATACACGTTCTGTTACGCTCTGTTTACCTTGCTATGACGATTTATTATGATTACTTTGTTACAGTTTATCTGTGAATGAAATCATATCACATCTGGAAGAAGAAGACGATGTTCTTGCCGCAGATATTTACATCACACCCCCTTGTGGCAATAAAAGTGATGAAGATAGTGGTGACGAAGAGGGCTGTGACATAAATAATTTGTCGAAAAACCAACTTCTAGCTGAAGCTGAATTCAGAGCCACTGTATCATCGCAGTATGCCATAGATCTTGTGGATGATTTCTCAAATAATCAATTAGCCGAAGCCTCAACGAGTAACCGAAACGAAAATGTATAAACATAATTTAAAGATATTATCATATTTATTAATATCTGCACATATTGGTGATATATTTGGAATCCAACCGGTATGTCTAGTATGTAAAATTATATTTAAAAAATTATTTGACAACCACTCCATACTGGCGGTCGCTTTTACTAAGTTTATGGCTCTGGATACTGCGATTCCACCCCGTGGTAAGTACGAACAAAATGTTTGCCATCATGACATCGATCTATGGTTTGTTACTGCTTCACAACTTCACATCAACTTGAATATAATAACAAAAGGTATTAAAATTATATAGAAAATAACGTCTCCATCGCCAAAGAGAAATAAATTAATAAAATTAACAAAACCAAAAGGTATGTTAAGAAATACATATTTCGTAGACCATTTAAAATAATGGTCGCCTCCAAACAAACATAGTATCGTCTCTTTTTCAGAACATAATATAATGAATTGCAATAACATAAGGAGATTACATTAAAATTTTAAATTAATGTTTCAACGACGAACAGTTGTTTGAAAAGGATTCGTAATAACCGTTAGTAAAAATATAACTATTCATCAGGGCAAGGCCCTACACACCGTCTAAAATCTCTTCTCCTTTTTTCGTGTCCTGAATACACCATCATATCGTTTTGAGATTGGTATCGTATTAATGATCAAACACCTGACTGTAAAGCTGTGTATAGCGTTGGATAGTTACATTATGTTACATTACATATGTGTAACTTTCCACAATACTGAAAGTTATAATTTTTGTTTTAATAACTATAGTCGTGGCCGTGTGGTGTCCGGCAGAATAAAATAAAATTAACCCCTTATATTAATGGGTGTCGTATAAGGCGACTGAAGTTTCCGAGTCAAAAGTTCTGGAGTCTTCATAGGTTTCAAAATGAGCAGCAGCGTTTTTAATTTCTATATATATAACCCTGTGATATTCAACTCACATGCCATGCGCGGAGATTATGGCAATAACCTCCCATCTCGAGGCTATACGTCCACCAGTGGATGATGAATTATAGTCGTATTAAAATAATTCCGAATAAAGAACGACAAAGAAAGCGTGCAAATGTGGTAAATAAACATAGAAAGGTCAAAGTCCAGCGAGTGAAAAGGACAGCGTATAGAACAACTATAATAACAATTAGTGCTTTCCTTATCACTCGCATTAGTCATCCAGGTACGCTAGCGCTCGTTAAATAAGCAGCGTTGCCGGTCTGGTTTACCAGTCGCTATTCGCCTTTGCTTACGAGTGCATCTAGTGATTGATTCGTTTCTTGTTTAGTAAAATACTTTTTTTAGAATGTCTGCAAATTTTGAATATTTGAGGAACGACCGCCTGCAGTCATACTTGTACGAATTTGGCAATGAGAACGCAATGATGCGTTATGAAAAATATATGGCGAGTTGTGAGCGGGTAAGTTCTATTCTCTTTTATTTGTATTAATTCTCTTGGTTAAAAGTAAAATGTATTTTTTTAATCGCTAACTAGATATCATCAGAACAAAATTTGTTGCCATAATTATAACTTATGACATTCTTGGACATTTGACTATGGCGATTTACATGATAAACATTCATCATTGTCGGTTACCCTAACACTGCTTTTTTTATGTTGTGCATATTTTTCATTTTGAATGTATTTTAATCTTCATAATGTGATATAAATATGTACAAAATAACTAGCAATAAAAGTGCTGTTGTCTTTCTAGATTTAGATTCATTTTGACTTGTCGATTTATCGTTCCTGTAATTGTCGTCAGGTGGAGACATGGTTTAGCCGCTACGAAAAGGTTCCAGCTGATCCGCCGCCATGTGGGAATTATCATTTAGTAGCTAAACCCCACCCGTACGAGGCTACAGTGAACATAAGACCATCGGATCCGTACTTTTGTGTGCCAGTCTTGGTACGCAAAAGCAACGGATCAAAAACACCTGCTTCCGCTGAACCAGATCCGGATCCAAAGTTCTGCGTGCCAATTTTAGGGCCCAGAACTTTTAGCGTTGAATTTCACTGATGATATGTAAGTATATTCTTACTACAATTTTTCATTTGTTTGTTGATTTTAAAATGTTTGTGTATATTAAACATTAATTATATTTTGGAATATAGTACAAAAAACACTATGTAGATATAAATGCGTAGTAACTATTTATTGTTTATGAAATAATATATTTTTTAATACAAGACATAAAATCAGTAATGTTAAATATATTTTTGATTCTGTTGTAAAATTCTAATTTGGAGATTATTGCATTGACTTTTATATTTTTATTTTTATCTACAGGTGAAAATATGGCTGATATGGCAGGCACTGTTGACCATGGCCATGACTTAGTGATGACGACACAGCCACACCCTGTGCACAGAGTCCCTGGTTTCAGGGCAAATGTGCCATAATGGCACAAAAACATCTCCATGATCGTCGAAACCAAGCAGTGGGCGTAAAGACCTCGAGGAATTCTTATCACCATCACCGCCACCATCACAGTTCAAAGTATTATCTTCCGCTATTTCAAATACTAGGCCCTATATTATTGAAGTCTCTAGTTCCTTTTATAACATATCCTTTTAAAACAATTTAAAATTCTATTTCTTTCTATATATTGCCCTACTAGTATTTCCCTAGTACATTCTATAACGAGCAGTGTAGTATTATTATTTAGTGTTAGTAGTAATATTTCAGCGATATTTTTGTAAAGCTTTGTTTTTTCTTAATATTTTGATAGTTACTGTGTTAAGTCCGTGCTTTTGACCACATCTTGGCCTATGCAGACGGGTACCATACATATACTGTTGTAAGTCATCTACTCTGTATTTTCAAAGGGCAAGTGTAATAAGAATAATCCTCTCAACCACAGGCGTGATTCCTAAACAACTGCATCAATCAATAAAGACTTCCACCTTACCAAATTTTACTACTCCAAAGGAATCCTCGCTAGTAACACAATATTATTATACATGACACACACTTACTTGGTTTTGGCCTGTGGGTGCCATTAAAGTTACCAGTACCAGTTCAGTACTGAGTGAAATAAATCCTTGAAATCATCATCATCATATCAGCCAGAAGACGCCCACTGCTGGGCATAGGCCTCCCCCAGAGATCTCCACAAAGACCGGTCCTGTGCTTTCCGCATCCAGCTGGTACCTGCGATCCTTACCAGGTCGTCGGTCCACCTTGTAGGAGGCATACCCACGCTGCGTCTACCGGTACGTGGTCGCCACTCGAGATCTTTACTGCCCCATCGGCCATCTGTTCTTCGAGCTATGTGCCCTGCCCACTGCCACTTCAGTCTGGCAATCCTTAGAGCTATGTCGGTGACCTTGGTTCGCTTGCGGATCTCCTCATTTCTGACTCGATCGCGCAAAGAAACTCTTTCCATTGCCCTTTGGGCAACAGTGAGCTTTCTTATAAGGCCCATAGTGAGTGGCCACGTTTCAGATCCGTAAGTCATCACTGGCAACACACATTGGTCAAAGACCTTCGTCTTGAGACACTGTGGTAATTGGGACGAAAATATGTGGCGTAGCTTCCCGAACGCTGCCCATAAAATAAAATAAAAATGTCCTTGAAATAAATAACATTATATAATAATTGTGTTCAGGGCTTGTGACGAAATTCCTCTATGAGCACACAATAATACCACAATACTTGTAAAATTGAAAGCCATGTAAGTAGTTAAAGGGTAGGTGTAGATAACGACAGGTATAAAACCGGAGGAATACATAATATTCTCACGAAACGAGCATTGTTCGGGGGTAAGGAAAATTATCAGGATAGATAGCGTTAGGTAAGAAAGTTTTTAGAAAGCTATAAATACAGAGTCACTTTATTAGAATTGGGAATTTGTTTAATGATCTCGAATTACTCTTACTTTAGGTGTTTGTTACAACCCGCCTACGACAGCCTACGAGCCAAGAGCTAATCATAGACAGCCTGCGATGCCAACAGCCAACCACGAGCCATACGACAGCCAACCCAAGCCATACAGCCAATCACAGCTTGTCATTACCTTTCTACCCCACCATGCACCCTAAAACGTACTTTATAAATAGCCTGTATCTCATTTTTAAGGCAATTCTGTTCAATCCATTGAATAAGGGAAATCTATGCCCTTTGTGTACTTTTAAATATAAAGTAAATAAACACCAAGTGATTGCTATATTCACGTTTTAATTTAATTTAAGCCCCTCTGTTTCATCTCAGAAGTGGGATAATGAAACGCAGTCGCGTCAAAAATCGCCCACAACCATCTAACGAGGCATCACCATATCATGTAAGTACGAACGCCAGCGAAGAGGACGACGACAACCCGCCGCCGGCAAAGAAAATCCTGAGAAGACTATTGGAAGACGAAGTACAGAAAGCATTGCATGACCTTGATGTTGAGGTTCCCCTCGCCACCAAATCTAAGGAGCACCGCGCTTCGTCACTGATCCCCGAGTTTGACCCCGATAGTGATGACGGTACTACCGTTACTGCATGGCTTGAAAAGATTGAGCAACTAGGCCATATCCATGGTTGGGACGACACTACAAAAGCCTTTTATCTTCAAGAAAAATTGAGAGGTCAAGCAAAGAAGTGGTACAACCGTCTTGACGATTACGATCATACTTGGGACAGCTGGAAGAAAATGTTGATGCGTGCTTTCCCTAAACATCGTGATTACGGAAGCATGTTGGACGAAATGATGAATAGGAAGAAGTTACCCACGGAATCCATGACCAGGTATTATCAAGATAAAATTGCTCTATGTTTCCGGTGTAAATTGTCCGATGTCGCAACTATATCCTGCATTATCAGAGGTTTCAATGTGATCACCCAGAAGAATTATACGAAGGTTTTCTCTGTATGCTCGATGATTACCAATCGCCCAATTCCATTTTTCGGCCACTACCGCCAAGTAAAGAACACGTCGCCCGACAGACACTAAATAGAAGCTCAACTATGAACACAGAGGCAGATCCATGTCCAAGGTGCAAGAGGACGGGAC
Organism: Blastobasis lacticolella; assembly: GCA_905147135.1. Classification (NCBI taxonomy): domain Eukaryota; kingdom Metazoa; phylum Arthropoda; class Insecta; order Lepidoptera; family Blastobasidae; genus Blastobasis; species Blastobasis lacticolella. The sequence continues at coordinate 18,574,591 of LR990045.1, forward strand.
ATATCTTACGCAACTGCCCATACCCAGACAGTCGGACCTGCTTTATATGTAGAAAAACAGGCCATATTGCTAAATATTGCCCTACGAATTCTAAACCAACATCGCCTAATAACAACGTGACAGATGTTAAAGAAGTGAAGTTGCTCCAAAACTACAACCAAACATATGAAAAAGTAGCTAAAATCAATGGGACTCATGTTAAGTCTTACATTGATACTGGAAGCCAAGTCAACGTACTTTCGATGCACGTTTGTAGTTTGTTGAACCTTGCAGTTACTCCAACTTATACCGTTTTTAAAGGATTCTCTGGTAATTTTACGTCCAGCTGCGGAGAAGTAACCTTCCAAATAGAAATAGACGGTTTATCCATGAAGTGTCATGCACACCTTACAGACATCGACATGGGAGGCATAAGTCTACTAGTTGGCCAACCAATTATAAACAGTGCTGGTATGACATTGATTGTCAGCAATGGCTCTGCCATACTCAAGCAAGACGATGACTTTACCAAGAAAATCGATGTCGTAGAGAAATGCACTCGTTTTAAGGTAGTCACAACAAGCAAAGAATGCCTACTGCCTGGGTCATCTATTGTAAAAGTTAATGTTGTAGACAATGAAGATGGCAATGACGTCGTCACGGGTCCGCAACATTTTGAACTTGCAGGTATCTCGTATTCCATCCCTGCTACCCTGCTGCGTGGTACCACCGGGTTCCTCAAGGTCGTCAACGTTGGCACCCAGAATATCGTCTGGCAGCCGGGCGAGGTGCTGACCAGGGCGGACAGCTGCACCGCCCAGCCACCAACTAACATTCAGGTTAGTAATCAATCCTTGCCATTAACTCCTGTAGCCATTGCCAAGCCAATAACTAGCCAGCCTAATATATCATCGATTATGCACACTAGCCTATCACGTATTAGCACCATTGGGGGTGTTAAATTAGATGAAATCAAAACAGGTCCAATAAATAAAAACGAACATAATACTCTCATAAATTTATTGTCAAATTACAGTGATTGTTTTGCCAGTAACACTAAAGAATTAGGATATACAGATTTATTAGACATGAAAATAAATTTAACTACTGAACAACCGGTATATCGGCAGCCTTACCGTATGTCGCACAAGGAGCAAGATATAGTTCGAACGAAAGTTTCCGAATTATTAAAGGCGGGCATAATCCGGGAGTCCGAATCGTCATTTGCTTCTCCCGTTATCCTTGTTAAGAAAAAAAACGGCGATTATAGGCTCTGTGTCGATTATCGCGCGCTTAACGCTATCACAGTGAAAGATAGATATCCAATGCCACATATCGACGATCAGGTCTCGAACTTAGCGGGTAAAAAGTTCTTCATAAGTCTCGATTTGGCACAAGGCTATCACCAAGTAAAGATTAATACGGAAGACACACACAAAACCGCTTTCATAACACAACAGGGGCACTACGAATACACTCGCGTACCCTTCGGTCTTGCTAATGCACCATCTGTTTTTATGCGGGTAATGAACAAGATTGTCGACTCTTTGCGGGTAAACGTCAAAACCGATAAACTCAGTGACGGTACCGACAAGTGTAGTGATGCCAAATTTGCGAACGCTTATGAAGTGTTGGCCTTTTTAGACGACTTGTTGTTGCCATATTCCGATATTGCGTTGGGGTTACATATTTTAGAAGAAGTTTTGCATAAGTTTAGATCCGAAAATTTGAAACTTAATATGAGTAAGTGCGCTTTCTTACAAGATAAAATTACTTACGTAGGTCACGAAATTTCGGCGGATGGTATTCAACCGGGACAATTAAAAATAACCGCAGTGTCGCAATTTCCTATCCCTAGAAACGTCCACGAGATGCGTCAATTTCTTGGTCTATGTAGTTATTTTCGCAAATTTATAAATAATTTTGCCGTGATTGCCCAACCATTATCGGACTTAACCAAAAAGAATTCTGTTTGGAATTGGGGTAGTGAACAGTCTAAGAGTTTTGACAAATTCAAGCAGTGTTTGTGTAACCCGTATTGGCCTTGTATGATCCTGACTTGCCAATAGAGATTCATACGGATGCGTGCAAATCAGGTATTGCTGGTATCTTACTACAACAACAAAGCGATGGTTCATTGCGCCCTGTTATGTACTTTAGCAGGGTAACTAGTAAAGAGGAAAGTATGTACCATAGCTACGAATTAGAGACGCTTGCCGTTGTTGAATCTCTGCGACGATTTAGGGTTTACGTAGTTGGTAAACGCGTTAAAGTAGTAACCGATTGTACTGCTGTCCGAGCCACTTTAACAAAGCGCGACATTATCCCTCGTATTGCCCGATGGTGGCTATCAATCCAAGATTTTGATTTGACTATAGAATATCGACCGGGCGACCGCATGAAGCATGTAGATGCTTTAAGCAGAAACCCGTTCGATACTGTAAATATCCATCGGATTGAAGTGACTAATTGGTTATACACTGTTCAGTGTCAGGATGAGAAACTAAAGCAAATTATTGACCAACTTAAGGATGGCTCGGCAGCTCGTGACATAACTAACGAGTATGTGTTTACGAATGACAGGTTGTATAGAAAAACTCTGGCAGGTATTCGATTAGTCGTTCCATTACTAGCTAGATGGAGGATTGTCCAAATGCATCATGATGACATAGGCCATGTAGGACTGCAGAAATGCTTGGACTTAATAAAAAAGGAGTACTGGTTTCCCAAAATGACACGTTTTATTTCTAAATATGTAAATGCATGTTCGCACTGCGCTTACGGTAAAGGAAACTATGGCAAGAAAGAGGGTACATTGTTTCCGATCCCTAAACCCAGTGTACCTATGCACATGGTCCACATTGATCATCTAGGCCCGTTTTGCAGGACCAAGAAAGGCTATCAGTACATGTTAGTCTTTACAGATGCATTTTCAAAGTTTGTAATTGCTGAACCCACCCGAACTGTCAACTCTGTGGAAACTATTCGTGTACTAAAAAGAATATTTTGTTTATTTGGGTATCCGGATAGGGTTGTGAGCGACCATGGTAAGGCATTTACCAGTAGGAATTTTAAGCAATTTTCTAGTGACAAGCAATTTAAACACATTTTGACTTCGATAGCCTGCCCCAGAGCGAATGGACAAGTAGAACGTACTAACCGAACAATCCTTAATGCGTTACGGGCTACTGACCCAAGCAAGGCTGCAAATAATTGGGCCAATTGTCTGCCAGATGTCTTGTGGGGTATCAATAACTCCCGTAACGAAAGTACAACCTATAAACCGTATGATCTAATGTTTGCAACAAATTCAAGGCCCCGCTGTGACATTACGACACCTTCACATAGCCAAAATAGTGAACCAGTAAATATTAGACGTCAAAAAGCTAGTGCCTTACTAAAAAAAACTAGTGATAGGATGAAGCGCAACTTTGACAAAAGTCGTAAACCTAGTAAGGTATATAAGAAGGGAGACTTAGTTCTGTGGAGACAGGCGCCAACTAGTAGCGCAGCTAAAGTAAATACTAAACTGGACGACATTTACTCTGGCCCCTACGTCATCACTCAAGTGGTTCGTAATGACAGATATAGGATCCGTAGTATCAAAGGCCTAAGGGGTTATAAACCCTTAAAAGGGTTAGTGGCAGCAGACTCACTGAGGCCCTATTTGAGTACGGTTCCTGTATCTGACAGTGCTAGTAGTACTGATGAGCAGCTTGAGACTGAAGATCTTATTAATTTATTAGAGAGCTAACCATGTTCTCCCATTGCGGGAGCAATCGTTTTTCAGGACGGCCGAGTGTTACAACCCGCCTACGACAGCCTACGAGCCAAGAGCCAATCATAGACAGCCTGCGATGCCAACAGCCAACCACGAGCCATACGACAGCCAACCCAAGCCATACAGCCAATCACAGCTTGTCATTACCTTGCTACCCCACCATGCACCCTAAACCGTACTTTATAAATAGCCTGTATCTCATTTTTAAGGCAATTCTGTTCAATCCATTGAATAAGGGAAATCTATGCCCGTTGTGTACTTTTAAATATAAAGTAAATAAACACCAAGTGATTGCTATATTCACGTTTTAATTTAATTTAAGCCCCTCTGTTTCATGTTACTTTCGCATGGATATTGCTTTTGACTAATCGTAAAAGCAATTCAGATTTTAAAACAGTTTTGTAATACGTGTTTTAGTTAATTAGATGCCAGCTAAACAAATATCATACGCAAAATGCCACTAACGGCGCTGAGCAATGGACCTCCTTACTGTCGACACAATATATTTTGACCAACTACCGATGGTGCATTTGCAGGAGCCGATTAAACTATTATAGCTATATTAATAAATCTATAAATTTTATACAGGGTGTAAAATTATTATTTATTATTTTATATTCAATTTAAAATACTAGCAGTTTATGCAACTCTAATATAAAAGGGGGTATTAAAACAGGAGTGTATGTTTATACGAGTCATAGTCGATTTTGATAATAGTTTGACATAAGTGTTTTAATACCTCATTATGTGCAGTTGCATACACTTTTTTATCTACACTCATATTTTTATGTTAAAATTTCATACCTATAATTTTCCCAACTTCGCTGGAAGTAAGCTGCGAGTCAGTTTTTGCACCTACTTGTCGAGGATTTCAAGAGACAGAAAATTTACTTTATTACTTTAACATTTACCTAGTCATTTGCTTCAAATAAGAAAACACATTCACAAACACAAAAAAACAATTAGAAAAATATTTTTTTCGCAAGAAAATAATTCCATACACAAACAATCACAAACATAAATAGGAAAGCTTGAATTTTAAATTTGATAATGCCATAGTTACATTTCGCGTGCTCGGGAGCTTGACAATAAAAGTGTTGCAAAATGATTAAAAATATATCTAACCAAACCTAACCTAACCAGGTACCTGCGTACCTTCCTGCTGCAAACTATTTAAAGTCACTCACTTACCTTCTTATCTATTGTGATTTCTCATCTTGGTATCTTTCTTAAGAATTGTACATTCGGTTGAGCGCCAGCGAATTTATAACAATAGAAAAGCTTTTGTTGTTTTTTCTTAAGGAAACACTTGGCTCAACGTATTGACAGTGAAACTTTACTTCAATAGAACTAGTTTCTTTGGTATTTTGTGGTCTTTTAGAAATCCCTTTATCTACTTATAATAAAAAAAAATTACCTGAATATTTGGTTGTGTTAATTCTGTCACATATCTGATTCAAATAGAATTAAGATCATAAACCAATAAACTATTTAATAGAAAATTAATTTAGTATTGTCATATTCGTAGATAGTAAAAATATTTTTTGATATTGATACTTTTTGGAATCATTAACACCGACCGTCGTCTTCGCTCATGCGAGCTCCCACGTCATAAAGAAACTGCAAATTGTGCAGAACATCTTCTGCCGTAGGGCAACGGCGGCTCCATGGTACGTCCGCAATGCGGACCTACACTATGACATGGACCTGCCTACCCTGCAGCAGTTTCTTAGAACGCTCTCCGAGACCTTTTTCAAGGCCGCGGAGGAGCATCCCAATCCGCTCGTGCGAGAGGCAGCAGCCTACTCTCCCCGCCCGGTCTCCGGCCACGTGGTACGGAGACCGAGACACGTCCTCACGGATCCCCCCGACGAACTGTCGAGCGCCCTGAACCTCCTCCTGGAGGCTCAGGACGACTCGACAGAGCCCCTCCCTGCCGTTTCAGCGGCCCCCGTAGGCCCCCAATCCCAATCCACAGCAGCGGGACCCCTTCTGGGGTCTCGCTATAAATTCTCTAGCGTATGCTCCGTAAGGAGTGACGTTGAGCGCACCCCGTCCCTACGGGGTGTAGCATCCGATGAAACCTGAAAGGCCCTTATGGCTACAGGTGCTCCTAGGGGGTGTTTAGTACGTATGCGCCTAGGTTCTTTTGGCGAGTCGTGCATAACCAGTCCGGCCGGCCGCCTGGTACTCATGAGAGTTCACCTCCTTGGGAGGGACCCAACCGCTATACCGGAGGGTGCCCATTTCCTTTGCGTTGGGCGCAAAAAAAAAACCTTCGGCACTTCATTTGCTTCCCAGCATAACTGTATACTATTAGTTTGTTTCTGTGTAAATAATCAACAATGGCTATGATTGCGACAGAAAACGATTTTTCTGCATATGGACGTCTACTCCCATATTTAATTAAAACGGCTGTTACAGGATATTGACTGGAGCGAATTACTTAAGTTGGATTGTCCCTTATTAATGTTCGACCAAGTGTACTGTAATTTCCGTAGTGTATACGAGAAGGCAAGGTATGATAAAAACTGTGTGATAAAAAGAAATACGCAGCCATGGATAACAAACAAATTGCAAGGTATGATCGACCGTAGGGACGAGCTATTTCGAAAGTGGAAGAGTAACCCAAATTGTCAAAATTATAGGCTGGATTAAACGAGGCTTAGGAATAGAACCAATAGAGAAATATGTACCGCTAAAAACATATTTAGGCAAAATGAAATTAAAAGTTGTAACGGTGACTGTAGGAAGCTGTGGGCATTGGTAAATAAATGGACAGGGAATAAAAAACCTGACGTGGATACGGTAATATTAAAATACCTAGGCAAAAGGGACAATGTGATGAACATATGCACTAAGTTTGCTAGTACTTTTACCCAGGAAATACGAAGTATTAAACATAATGCTACGTACTTAATGCTGATGCTGATTACTTGATGCTGAGGCCCTGCAGTCGGACCTTCACCGGTTTGAACACTACTGTGGTGTCAACAATCTGGAACTTAATCCCTCTAAGTGCAGTATAGTTACCTACAGTCGAAAAAAATACCCATTACACTACGACTGTACACTCAAAAACGAAATGATTGGAAGAGCTACCGCGGTGCGGGATCTTGGGGTTATTCATGACGCAAAGCTCATGTTTGATAGTCATGTAGATAATGTAGTTTCTGAGGCCTCGAAAGCCCTGGGCTTTATCATGCGTGCCTCAAGAGATTTTCGTTGTGCTAAGACTTTCAAGGTATTATACTGCACTTATGTAAGAAGTCATTTAGAATATGCGTCTCAAGTGTGGAATCCATGTTATATCACGTACCAAAACCGTATCGAAAACATTCAGAAAAGGTTTCTTCGCTTTCTATGTTTCCGTACAGGTGATAAGTTTTGTTCTGAAGAATATATTACGTTCTGTAAAAAGCACCTTCTGCCACTATTCAAAAGGCATGAGATTGCAGATCTAGTTTTTCTTTGCAAGATTACATCCGGTGCGGTCGATAGCCCGCAGCTACTGACGGAAATATCACTCAGACCCCCAAATAAAGCCCTTCGCTCTAACTCTATAATTTCTTTGACGAATGCTTCCACAAATTATAGGCGCAGCACCTTCATGTGGCGCGTGTGTAGTGCATTTAACGAATTGTGCAAGGTCCATGACGTTGATTTATTTAATACAAAGTGTGAGTCGCTGAGGAGGCGGCTGACTCGATCATTCTTCGATGATTCTATAAGCAGTGCATGAAATGGAATAATATGAATGTATAATGTTACTTATTCTAGAGCTACATAGTAAGAAACTTGCATTGGTACAACATTGTTCATTTAATTCTTATGTTGTTTTTCTGTAATATGTGTTTGATTGATTGCTTTACCATATTTTTGTCTGTGGTTATCAGCGAGTAACTGTAATTGGCTTAACTGTATCTATTCATAGTATGTAATATGTTTTTATAAGCTGTTGGTACTCCAATAAATAAATAAATAAATAACTGTAACGTTTTGTTCATGGACCGTAAGGCTTATGTGACGGGGAGCAATGTGACGTTTAGGTATCAAAAAGTCTCGCCCATTCAAGTGGAGAGGGTCATTGAGAAGCTGAGTTCAAATAAGTCCCCGGGGATGGATGGAATCAGAATGCGAGATGTGAAATACATTAAAACACAAATTAGTCCTGTGCTTGCTAAGTTCGTGAATTTGTGTGCACAAACGGGTTTATATCCGTCAGAGTTGAAAAAATCCATGATACGCCCTATTTATAAACAAGGTGATCACCTAGACTATTCAAATTATAGGCCAATAGCTATCTTATCTGTGATTAATAAAATTGTTGAAAGAATTTTAGTGGGGCAAATTAGTTCATTTTTAGAGAAAAATCACATAATATCTGATGTGCAACACGGTTTTAGAAGAAATAAAAGTACCAGTACAGTTTTAACTCAGTTTGTAGATGATATAAATAAACATCTTGACAATAAGCGTTACGATGCTACCTTGTACATTGACTTCAAAAAAGCATTTGATACGTTGGATCATAAATTACTTATCCAAGCTATGGAGGAGTGTGGGATCCGTGGTGCCATAAGAGACTTGTTCATCAGCTACCTAGACAGTCGAACCCTCCGTACTAAAGTCGGCGACACAATTGGTGATGAGTTTGGCATAGAATACGGCGTGCCCACCGGGTCAGTTTATGGACCTGTCGGCTACATCATGCATGTAAACAGCATGAGAAACGTAGTAAAAAACTGCTCTATGTATATGTATGCGGACGATACATGCCTGATGTATGCCGATAGAGATATTAATACTATAGAAGCTAAGTTGCAAGAGGACTTGGATAATATAATGAAGTGGTCGCATGATAACGGCATTATTTTGAATGTGTCCAAAACAAAATATATGCTAATACACTCCCCTTATCTGAGTACTCCTACCGAAACAATTAAAATCATAGGACACAGTTATGACTGTCTACATCGCATTAAATTATGCTGTAAGTGTAACTTGTTAGAATGTGTTAAGGAATATAAGTACCTAGGTCTAACAATTGACAATAACTTCAATTGGAAAAGGCATGTAGGCATTTTGTGTAATAAATTAAGGGCTGTGTTGCTCAAGATGACTACTCTTAAATATGTAATTGGCAGGTCAACGCTGTACATGTTATACCACTCGATGGCTGATGCAATCCTAAGTTATGGTTTATGTGCTTATGGCCGCACCTTTAAAACATACCTTGATAGAATTTATTATATGCAAATCCGATTTTTAAAAATATTAGTAAGTAGGAAACATAAAGATAAATGTAACGGAAATTATGGGTTATTGTTCAAAAAATATAATATCTTACCAGTGCATGAAAGAGTTAAGTATTTGTTATTGTTGGAACAGTTTGGCAAATCAGAATTTAAAAACAAAAAAATCTAAATTGTAAACTTAGAACGAATGTTAGGAAAAAGTATGAGCAGCCTAGAGTGAACATTTACTTTGGCCAGCGACAGAGATTGTACCTGGTGCCTGGTATTCTGAATGAGGTTGATATCGAAGCAACCGAGAGCAGACATACTTATAAGTCAAAGCTGAAATGCCTGCTGATAGACCACTTCATTCGGAGTCTAGGCCCAGGTGCAAATTAGGTATAAGTGTTTATTATTATTATTTTGTTTTTTTTGTACTATGTTGGTAGGGTAAATATATTAGCGGCGAAGGAATCAGTCAGGCTTTCGTGGAAGTAGCGGCGTTTCTCGTTTCTCAGATTGCGTGCGTATTTATATGATGACCAGTTCGACTCAGTACGATCCGCTTTAAACTTACAAAAGGCCTTGTTCCGCTTGAGCATGGCCATGCGAACCCCTTCAGTAATCCAAGGGCTCGGCGGATGCCTTATCCTTACAGTACGTTTGGGTGCATGCGTATCAAATAAAGACAAAATGGCTTCGTTGAAAATATATATCTTCTCATCAATGGATGATGCAGCAAGACACGCACTCCAATCCAGACTTGCCGCATCCACCCCAAGCGCGTCCAAGTCCATGCCCTTAAAACTGCGCAGATTAATAGTCACCGGTTTAGGTTTAGGCGGTTTGATGTTGAACTCCAAGTAAATAAGGTCGTGCCTGGAAAACCCCGACGCTGACATTTGACCATGATTAGTGGCCAATGCGCAAAAGGAGGCAAGTATGAGGTCAAGCCAGGTATCAGGAGACTCAAAATTTGTGTAATGACTCAAAATGTAGGGCATGAGGAAGCCATAATTTTATATGGTATATCCGCACGCAAATAAATTGCGACACCACCTCTACGTTTCCCAATGCGATCGTTGCGTATGAGGACGTACCCAGGAAGACCGAATGAAGTGGAGGGCAAAGATGGCTTCAACCATGACTCGGAAATGAGTAAAGCATGTACGGGGACTGACGAGAAAGCCACCACAAGATCTGAATAATGTTGTGGGATACTAATAAATTATCTTAGTTGTTTGGTAATAATTTTTTATATGGACCCTAAATTTATGTAGTGCTGTACGCCCACTGATGCATAGAGGTGTTGGTTTACGAACCTACAGATATGACGCATTAGTATAAAATGTTGGAATTGTATACTCTATCTGAAAATTACCTTTAATAGTTCTTTCTGGCTGGCACTTTCGAGTTCCTGATCCAAAATGAATAATATCTTTTGCTCTTTATTTTGAACACTCATCGTAACTGACGTAAACGCGTTGTACTCATGTTTTTGTTATAATTAAATACCGCAGTATAGAGTGCGCGAAGATAATAAACTGGAACTACAAATACAAATCCAAATAAGTTTATTAAAAAAATAATTAATACATATTATGTTATTACACGTTTCCATCAACTAGTGTTACAGATAAATGGAAACTGATACAAATTTTCTTTTTCTTTTTTATACCACCAAGGTGGCGAACAAGCTTATGGCCTGCCTGATGGTAAGCAGACAAGGTGGTGGTTAAAGATAGTCTAGTAAAATTGCAAAGACCTTACGCAGTACAGAGTTTATTTTGTCAATGATTTATTCGTTATGACGCGCACTCTAATAAATTTATTCGCATGATGTCCGTCTGATACGTACTGTCTCATATCTAGCCTATTACATTTTTCAAACATTTTAGGGCTAAATTTTGGTAGAGGTTGCAACACTGGTACTTTGAATCTGTCCCTTTAGGGTATACGCGCTTGTCATATCCATTTGATTCTTGACCCTAGGTTCGTCTATGCGTGATTTCCATAGAAACCGATGACAGCTGAAAGAACTTTGTTTCACGCACTAACGCACGTCACGCACAACCGGACGGTGTTGCGTTCCAGTGTGCGAAGCCTCTTACAATACACGCTGTCGCCACAGATGGGATGATATGCATTAATTTATCGAAATTTTTAGAACTTTAAAGGCAAAGTGCATGTGATCCAGAGGAATCCCTAGTGACTCCGAAACGACGGGAGCGATTTTGGTGAAATTTTCAGGCTATAGATTTGACCAATGCATGATAACTTCCTACTAAGTTAGATCCCCCGCGAAGCCGGAGCGTGTCTCTGGTTCTGAATAAAACATAAACACTAAAACATTTATATTTTTTATTTATCTATTTATACCATACAATAAAGAGAAATTACACAATTCTATGAAAATAGGACCTACATATACAATTTCTAAATGACTTTTTTCTAAGTCATGTTAATATTTTATTTTTACATTATCTATGTATTATATATAGCTATATAAAATCAATTGCTGTGCGTTAGTAGCAAGCTGAAATTCGGAAACGGCTGCACCAATTTGACACTCGGCATTGTTTTGTTTTATTGATTACAGCAAACCATTTAGCTCAAACAGTGACTTTTCTAAAACTTAGTTTTTATCAAACTTAACACTTTAACTAAACTTGATACTTTTATATCACCGAATATATACTTATTTAAGGGATAAGGGACAAAAATCTATCAAAATTATTACTTTTTGCATCGCTCCGCGTACCAAAACGCGTGATACGACAATGACCCTTATAATATGAGCAACGCGTTTCAGTTTGGTCTATCGACGCTGGAGTATATTTACGGGAGTATTTTCTCTGCTGCGGAAGACCTCAAGCGGAGAAATTATGAAAGTCATATTTTAGATTTTTGGGGTGGAAACTTTATAACCGTGACGCCGTGGGAGAAAGTACTTGAAGAAATATGCAAAAATTATAGCGAGCACTGGTGACTGAATGTGGTGACATTCAGGTGATTAAATGTGTTACTATGATCCAATCTGGGCAGGTTCCCTTGTGAACACGGTAACGGAGTACTCTCTGTACTAGATACGGGTATTTTATACCTATTAATGTATCTGTAGAGAAATATTTTATATACACCTACGAGAAAGATTGAGTAAACAATTTATATTTATAATTTAACATCTTTCATTCAGGTTTCATATTACTTCCGGAACATACACACATACATGAAGCTCACGCCTGTGTCCCACAGGTGGGGTAGGCAGAGACTATGGACCGCCACTTCGGTTACTTCCGGAAGAACCTATAATTAAACTTATCAAATAAAATTTAATAAACGTTGTGTATGCCGATGGAAGTGGTTAAAGTGTACATACACTAACTTCAGGTTCAGGCAGGTAAGTATTTAATTTCCCAATTAATTTAGGTACCGTCCATAGTGACATAATCTTGGCACATATTTACTCACAGCCTAAATCTTATTTTGAAGTTTTTTATGTCCATCAAAAACGAAAACATTACTAAAAACTAAGTTCTTAACATATGGAACCTAACGGCCATCATGGCAGAAAAAAGTTTGACCTAATATTTTATTTCTTTCAACTTTGAAATTAAGTGTAATCAAGAGTAAATTTAGCAATCATTACAAATAACTTCTGCCTGTAATTTTTATATAATCTGGCAATACAAGCAATTTAAATTGGCAAATGTTATAAAGTCTACACAAACACTTATGAACGTCGATACAAAAAAATGCTTTGCACCAGGGCATCGTCGAGCCGGCAACGGTTTATTTGACTTGTTGCTGTTGCGGTCAGTCGGTAATTAAAGGGCATATTATGTTTCGTTCAAGTATTACGATGCCATAATAACAGAGAATATCGAGAAATAATAGAGTAATTATGCTAAGTTTGCAAGTTTGATGTAACCGCAGACATTAACTAAATTGAATTTACCGTAATGTAGCATAGAGCTTAGAATAACACGTAGATCGAACACCGAAATCCAGATACCCCAATTTTTAACTGCGGTCTAATAGTTTTTATTTGTCTTTTTCATTTTCTGTTGAAATTTAGGTTCCTATAATCTCTTTGCTATAGGTCGCCGTTTCCGAGTTATAACCTACACCAAAAAAACAAGAATTAAATATCTTAATACGAACCGAGGATAAAACCTAGTGGTGGTAAGGATCTAAAAAAGCTGGTGGTAGGGCCCTAGAATCCCCTCTAATAATAGTACATCACCTAAAACTACACTATTCCATTACTTATATTAGAGCACATAAAATCCATCTAAAATGATATGGCAGTTCTATGGCAGTGGCAGCTGTAGGCTGTGCTGGTACGATTCCCTATTAATAATTAGATGATGATGACCATGATTGTGCATATAGCTCTGATGACGGGGTCGGCGTCGATGTCGGTGTTGTAGGCGGCGGTACTGGCGTCGGTACTGGCGTCGGTACTGGCGTCGGTACTGGCGTCTGTATTGGGGTAAGCGCTGGTGTTGGCAGCGGTAGGCGCAGTGGCGGCGTGGGGGCGAACCGAGCCAGGTGCGCACTGCCGGCGGCGACACGACGGCGGCGGCGGCGGCGGAGGCAGAACAGCGCGCACAATACCACAGCCAGACCCAGCGCCCCGCCCAGCCCCACCGACACAAACCACACCCACCCTCTGTGCTCCACGGGAGGCAGCTGCGGCACAACAACTTGCGGGTTGTCGCGCGACCAATAACATGGATAACTCGCGCCCTCCGATCCATAGGTCGCCATGAAGTTGTCGCAATCCACAGTAGGACGGGAGCCGCACCCTTTTGAGTTGACATACAATAGTGCCGGTTGCCAGTGCTTGTGCCCGTCGCGACGGTACTTCACGTTAAGACGCGAGCATCGGCTGACGTCGCCCGAGCAACGGTCTCGGCATGAGGCTGGCACACCCCAATCACAATTTTCGAAGACGTCCATGTTGTCATCATGAGTAGTTAAACACTCGGCGGGCGTGTCGTGGAGGTCATTTGCGAGCTCGCTGATCGCCGGGTGGGCGAGAGCGGCGACCGCCAGCGCAGCGAGCGCCACCGCGATGCACACGTGTCGCATCTGTCGAGATATTGTTTGCTGTTATGTGACGAATTAAGTATAATATATTCAGTATGGATGTACTAATAAACATGTACAGTACTAATAGAAGTCGCACCGGGTCCACGAGTCAAGTATAAATAAGTGTTGTACAGGTTCACTGTACAATGTATTACAATTTATGCGTATGACTGTACTACACCCAACCGAACGCCACTGTATAACAAATAAATCAGTGTTTTAACCGCACTCGTACAACTCGGTCTTATCGTTTTATCATCCCCTGCGTGTGAGTTCCGCTTCGATTTTACTTAACTATCGCGTTTGCGTTTACGTGGAAATTAGTATGAAAAAATATATAGCGCCGCCTAGTGGTAAGTTAATGAAGTTTTTTTCTTCATACTAAATTTCGATCATTTTGCACTATATCATGTTAAACTAGTGGTGGATTAACTCCATCATTGTTTTTTGGTCCTTCGTAACTTTTATAATTTTTTTATCATCGCCGCGTCGCGAGTGTATATCATAATTAAATATAGTTTATAATTTACGTACAGACCTCTGGGACTGTGTCATCTCAGTGAATATATCATTTTGGACCATAAACTATCATCTCAGTGTATTTAGACAATATCAGTTACTTTACAAGTATTTACACGCCAGCGTTACCGGCCGTGTGCACCAGCAGCAATACCGTCAGTAAAGGAGCTTAGTATCATCGTTTTCAAGTAAGATCATTCCATATTTTACTTTATATCAAATTGGCAGCATCATTGTTCGAACGTCAAAATGAAATTTTGGAAAGCATCAACCGCATGGAAGTTAATTTTAATAAGGATTCGGCTCAGAGGAAAACTCCAAGCTATCTTGAAAAACGCTTAGATGCGTTAAATAACCTCTGGGCTAAATTTCATCGAAATCATGAAGTTTTATTAAGTTTAAGGAAAAATTACATGATATTTTACCAAGGACATTTATCAAGTAACAAAATCATTGAGACAGAATCATGAGAGCCT
This sequence comes from Blastobasis lacticolella, assembly GCA_905147135.1. NCBI lineage: Eukaryota > Metazoa > Arthropoda > Insecta > Lepidoptera > Blastobasidae > Blastobasis > Blastobasis lacticolella. The sequence goes on from LR990045.1 coordinate 18,589,680, forward strand.
TATGCAAGTTCTTTCTACCTACAAGCAAGACAAGCAGGATAGGGATAAAAATCATAACGATAATATAGTAGAGTTGTAGCTCAGCAGCGCACTAACTTTAGGGCTTTTAACAGATTAGTGAACAGCATTGAATTGGAGAGTATCGCAGAAAAGTGGGAGCTTGAGGACGAATTGCGTAATATACAGGGTGTTTCATAATACATGTATAAAGTCGTGAACTGGATGGAGTGCTAAACGTATTAAAACGATAGGTACAATTATTTTTTTCGTACGTGGAATAGTAAGCGAGAAAATGACTATCGAACTTTTACCTTTTCAATGTCGATAATCGACATTTTGAAAACGATAGACCGCATCTCTAGAAATCAGTTGTAAAAGGTCACTCAAGTTCATAGTACTAGGCGCAATGATATTAAGGAGATCTAAATTAGCCGTTTTGTATTTTTTGGTTTGAGGGACTGTACAAAAAAATATTGTAATTTTATTTTAATAGGTTCCTTCATAGTTTTTTCGAAAGTGCACCACCACCTAACTAATAGCAAAGTAGTCTAATTCAAATTACTGTGGCATATTAATGTAGCAAACTCTAATTAATGTAGCATATTTGTCTTTATAAGTTTGCTTTCTCATGTCATGCCTGTCAGTCATGTTTCAGTGTCGCAAAGGTCCTATCTGCTATGAGATTTTTCAGTAACTACACACACATATTTTTGTATTAAATAAAACAAATAAAATACCTTAGTGTAATGAATGAATCATAAATAAAACAAAGACAGCAGAGAGTGGAGTTTAAGACAGAACCCTCCACTAATGTGGGGAAGGCTTAAACTCTCAGAGGACTGTTATGTTAAAATCCGTACGATTTCACGAATATTTCTCATCAATAAAAAATTAACTAAATGAATCTTAGTTGACGGTGCTATACCTGTAAATATCCCATGCTTCACCCAGTTGGAGAACCTAGGCAGGGGCGCAACAACCGCCGTATCAGCCGTATCAATGATACGAGGTCCCAAATCGTTTGTAAGCAAAAATACGTACTGTTATCCTCAATTTTAGTTAAACCCTATTTCCCGGAAAAAAAAATTCTTTAGTGATTTTCAGACCAGGGTCGGGGCCCCCTCCGCCAAAGATGCAAATGAAATCAAGTGATACAATCTGTTTTTGTTCCCCTTTTGCTTAGAGATAATTAACATTTTTAATATAATACAACAACTTAGAGCCCCTCACGCGCACTCACTCATTACTTCATTGAAATTGTGTAAAAATGCACCTATAGCAAAAATGAGAAAAATCTTGATCTCATGTACAACATATTCAGCACTATCGGTGAGATCATAAGATTTAAGAAACTCCTTACACTTTTCATTGCTCAACGGGTCAGATGGACCTGGCTCATAATAAAATCGTTTTGGCCCACACGATTTTCGAATTTGACTGTATTTAAGTTAATCGTGAAAACTTTATAGCCAAAATGTCAGAAACAGAGCTCGCACGCTCATTAATTAATTGTTTGCGAAGTTAATTTTATTATAAACCAGATGTCAGAAATGTCTACATCGTATAGTCCATTTACTGATTTTATGTTATTCGCGCAAGTATTCTGAAGGGTTAGTTTGTGAAACTATCGAGCTCGCTACGCTCGCTTATTCAACAAATTATGACATTTTTATATTTATCACGCAAGGTTTTAATATACCAAAGTCAAGGGCCAATTTACAAAAATTCCGATGTCCACCCCGGCCTTTAAGGAGATTCTTGTCATACAAACTACCAACATAAAACATTAACAAATTATACACCTAAATCTTCCTCAATAGACAAAGTAATTCCACTTTGTCAATTGGTGAAAACCGCATGAAAATCCGTTCAGTAGCTTTTGAGTATATCGCGAACAGGCAGACAGACGCGGTGTGGAACTTTCTTTCATACATATGTTATTCTTACTATTAAGGTGATTCAACGCCCATACTAAATTTCTCTCGATATTCTTTCATTTGTTCGAGTGTTTAGTGATTGTATTATGATTTCTACTCTTAGTAAATGTATTCAATGGTGCGCAAAGTGGTTTTCTTTTCAAAAGCAGTTAAATCGAAAAAAGCACAAATCGCCGCTTGATGGCGTTGTTTTGTGATTTAATTATTTTTCTTTTTCATTGCTTTGTTTTACATTATTAACATGTGGAAATCTATTTCGCGCACAATTGAACATATTTTCTAATAGCCAATTGCACAAAAACGTTACATAAAAATTGTATGATAATCGTACCGCCTTAACACGCGAATGGCTTGGATTTAAGTTACTCATTAGCATCCCTTGTAGCCGTGTGGTGACCGGTAGAGTAAAATAGCACCAACCCCTTACACTCGTGGGTGTCGTACAAGGCGACTAACGTTTAGAGGCAAAATATATAGTCTCCATAAACTGGAAAATGGGCAGCAGCGTTTTTCATTGTTATGTTTGCAACACTGCAATATCCAACCCGCCTGCCAAGCGTGGAGATTATGGCAATAACCTCCCCTTTTGCGGGAGAGGCCCAAAGTCCTGTAGTGGACTGTTATGGGCTGTGATGATGATGATGATGATGATCCCTTGTAGTTGGGGGTACTAACTATGGGGCCCCAGACAGCTATTGATACGGGGCCCCTGGAAGGCAAGCAACGCCACTGAACCTAGGTCACCTAGGTGAAACACGGACCCAAACACAATTTTAGTAATTACTGTCTGTACAAATTACCCGATAAAATAGTGGTAAGCAAATGTATTCCATCACCGACATCATAAGGATTATTATTAGTCCACTGTTGGACTTGTTTGAGCCTCACTTTATTAAATAAACACAATCAACATTACGGTGCATCTACCAGGAGAACATAAGAGGCGAAATAAGTACGACCCCTAACACGCGGATCCCTAAAGCCAGTGTTACCAGCAGTAGTTTCCAAAAAAGTACGTCTGGGCTCTTAAAATAGTACGAAAATGGGTAAAAAGTTACGATGTCTTCTTATTATCTTCTATATTTTATCGGCCTTGGGGGGGGGGGGGTGATTTTTAGTCAATTAATGACGTTATTTTGTTGCCGGTGGCTAAAATCAACCCTTCCTTCCCATTATTTTTCAGTATTTTGCGCACAGGAAAGGTGAAGCTCAGCTAAATTCAGCATTTTGTAAAAACGTACTAAATAGTTCGATGTGGAGCAAAGTACGCTTAAGGTACGACAGTCGGCCAAATAGTACGTAAATCGTACTCAAAGGTACGATCTGGCAACGCTGCCTAAAGCGCTGCCTGCTGCCACGCCTCCCGCCTCGCCTCCCGCCACCCGCCGCCCCGTGCGCCGCGCCGAACATGTGTCGACACGCCGGAATTTTGGCAGTGTGCATGCTGCACTTGGGTGTGTCGTTTGAACCGCTGACGCCGACAGCGTGGCTTTTTGTATTAAAATGTACCTATTTTCGAGTCGTGTTCGTTTATTCGGTTTTTAGCTTTTCGCGTGATCGGTGTGATTGTTTGTTGCGTTGTATGTATAGGATACCTAAGTACTGTGAAAATAACTGTGATAAGACTGTAAACGATATGAATGAATGAATGATTTATTGCTTCAGGTACCAATATTAACGTAGTCTTGTTTGTGTACAATGTTCAGCAGTTTAAGTATTGTGATAATCATTATTCTGTGCATGAGTGAAACCAAGCAGTAGGCCAAAGACCATGTTACCTACCTACTTACGTATTGCATAGCAACCAGTGCATGCTGTAGTGTTGTGTATCTGTGTGTATGAGTGTATTTACCTATCGGTCATCGAGCCACAAGAAAGCAAGAAAGTGTGGTTAACTGCGCTGGCACCTGACACTGTTTGTTTCCATAAAATAACGTTTAAAAGGTAAGTACCTACATGCTTTAAAGGTCTAGGTGCTAGCTAGACTAGGAGACGCTACCTACCACCTAATAGTGACGTTAGAAGCGCAACCGCCGCGCTTGGTTCTTTTCCGACGGGAAATAGGTAGAAAAGACAACGCTTTTATCTTTTCATAAAAACATGTAGGTATTTAGTGGAATCTGTCTGTAATGTGTTATACCAAAATTAGATTCATAAGTGGTTCCCTAGGTACGTAGGTACTTAGATGAGGGAACCGTGTTAGTAGGTACCTAGTACTTACCTATCTGTGTAGAGCCATTTTGTCAATTGAACGAATCCCGTTTTAGTGTAGTAGATATCTACTTTAGTACGTAGCTGACTATGTTTATTTTTATTTAGTTTAAGTACCTGCGGCAGTCCACACCGCGGGTCCGGCTGTCTTCCAGACTGATTAACATGTTTTGTTTTTTATTTACGTAGGTTCCTACCTACCTAACCTACTTAGATACTGTTTTTAGGCCTTTAGTTAATAAGTACCTAAGTATTATGATTTTAATTCTTATTTTACTTTTGTTGTGCTGGGGTGGTTTGTTCTGTTAGGTACCTACCTAGTAGAAATCATCTTGGTGTTAATGACCTGGTTTTGCTCTCGCGCACGAGGGCCTGGGGTCCGCCTTGACCATGATCCAGGATTTCGCATTTCTGGTCATTACGTCTGACAGTCCTGAATCCTGCCTGACCCTGCTACCAGGGGAACCTGATTACCTGACCAGATTAAAATCATGGTTAGACATTCAGTCGCCTAAATGTGCAGGTTTCATCACGATGTTTTCCGTCAGAAAAGGTCACTGGTACGTGGCGGCAGCGGGTGTCGAACCCGGTACCTCTCGCGTACGACTCGGATACCGTAACCTTAGGCCACCGACGACGCTCCGACTATTTAAGCATACCTACCTATTGAAAATAATTAGTGTAGGTAAGTTCCTAGTTAATTTGGTAGAGATTATTCATGGAGATAAGTAGGTAACATTTAGTTCGGCGCCTGGTAGCAAGATGTAGGAGGTTCGTTTGTTTTGTTATGAATGGCGCGAGGTTATTAAACTCTTCTTTATGGTGTGTACACACTCAACTTACGCCAACGAAGCGTTGTCGGCCGATTTGGATTTCTAAGGTCCAATAGGTAATTGTATTCCGTGGTCAAGCAAATGATCTTTAGGAGTTTTGGGAACCTATTCGGGCTCGTAATCGCACGTTTGTTCGTTGGCCTTCGGTATCCGCCCAAGCTGCGTTTGGTCGATTGCTTCTATCCGTTTGATGTTACCGCCACGCTGCGCTGCGGATCGCCGGCCGGCACACGCCAACGGTGCGTGTGTACGTAGCATTAGGCTCCTGGTACTAGGCTTAAGGAGGTTGCCCTTTTTTCATAGGGGTCGCACGCGGTTATTAAACTTCTCCTTCTAGGATCATCAACTTGAAATAGAGCTGCGCATCAACGTAGTCGATATGGTTATTTTTCTTTAAAAACGAAGATTTTTTATAAAAATTAAAATTCAATGTCTGGATAATATGAAGTCGCCAGTGTACTCTTTGCAAGCTATACTTTAATACCCTTTCGGCTTTATACATGTATTATGAAACACCCTGTACAATCTAGGTGGAACACCATCGACTGCCTTCATCTACAAATAGATAATATCATCCAAGGAGCCGATTCGTTTTATTAGGCAGACTTTGGCAAACATGAGCAGGTCTATAAACGCATCAAAAGAAATTATCATCTACGACTCATCTTCATCATGCCACTCCACAGCTTGAAATTCCTGTTTTCACGGGAAAATATTCACAATGGCCAACATTTTTCATTTTATTTAGTGAAGCGATTCACAATAATAACATGCTCACTAAAACGCAAAAAATGCAACATGTCAAGGGTAAGCTAAAAAGGGAAGCTGAGCATCTCATCCAACATTTGCACATTTCGGTGGATAATTACGACTCCGCCTGGGACATCCTTTAACATCGTTATAATTTACGATACAATAGATCAAGGGTCACAGCAATTCGATGGGGAACGATGCTGCCGATGAGCTGGCAAGAAAGGGATCAGGGACGGAAATTGCTGGTCCTCCTCCGTCCCTACCCCTCTCTTTTAACATACTGCGAGCATGGGTGAGCAAACACACTACGGACCAGCACAATAAGCGTTGGCAAAACACAATAGGATGTAGACAGTCGAAGTTAGTGGTGACCGAACGATCGATTTTTTTTACATCAGGTAATTCATTTACGAATACTCAGCCGGGGAAGTGAGCGGATTATGTGGGACTCACTCGTCGCAATGAGGCAACGGTCCTACCCACTAAAACCTGATAGCGCCCTTCTAGCCGCTTATTGACGAAGTCACGGTACATGTGGAGAGTGATTCCCCATATTGCCCGATAACTCCGCCGGCGGGTCGCTCGCTCGACGCGAGCTAAAACTCAGGAGGATTTAGGCCCACTGCCAAAACAGCGCGCTATGGTAACGTGCCGGGACACATCGGCACGTCTAACCATCTCAGGAGCTTACAGTGAGCGACAAGTGTTCCCCGCACTTGCCGCCCGAGCTCCCGTTAAGGAGGGAGGGAGGTGGCGCACATAGTCTCGCCTCTTCCGCCCGACCCTCCGACGATGGATCGGGTCCGAGAGGGCATCCTGTTCCCTTATCCGCTCCGCCGCCTCCTTCTGCGTTATGACTGTTTCGCAGAAGACGGTCATAGCCATCCAGCACCTCTTACTGTCGACTATAGCCTTAACCACGGCTGGCAGTGAGAAGTCTGTCCCCACAGCATTGACAAGCGCCGCGCTCGGCTCCGCCCATGCTGGGCAATCCGCCATAGTGTGCTGCGCCGAGTCCTCAGCGGCCTCACACTCATGACACTGTGGCGTCGGTTCCCTTCTCGCCACCTTGTGCAGATATTTGTCAAAGCAGCCATGGTCCGACAGCACCTGCACTAGGTGGAAGGTTAACGCCACCCCGCGTCTCTCAACCCATTCTTTTAGAACAGGGCGAATGGCCTCAACCGTACGGTGCCTGGCACTTGGCTCCTCAAGCCGACGTGCCCACTTAATAAGCAGCTCATCCCGGGCGTGGAGCTGCTATCGCCTGACTTTCTCAGGGCTGGGGTCCCTATCTTCTAAGAGCACTTCAACCGTCCGCCTATACATTACTGCCAGCACCTCTGCCTCAAGGTACCAAGGCGGCGTTCCCGCGAGAACACACGCCACCTCGAAGGATATGGTGCGGTATCCACGTATCACTCTGACCGCCATGTCCCTTTGCGGCCTACGGCGCAACGTCTTATTATGAGCGGCCAGAGCATCCACCCATACCGGTGCCCCATACAGCGCCATCTACTTGATTACCCCTGTATAGAGGCGCCAACACAATGTCTTAGGGCCTCCCAGATTAGGGAGCAAGCCGCTTGAGGCACCTGCAGCCCTGATCAGCTTAGGTGTCAATCGGCTGATGTGGTCTCGGAAAGACCATCGGCTATCCGAAATCAGCTCAAGGTATCGCATTGACGGCTGAATGTCAATTCGAGTGCCACAAACTAATAGATAGGCTCCATGCGGTGGAGCCCTCCGAGGCCCGTGGAAGCATATGGCCTCAGATTTATTGAGAGCCACTTCAAGTCCCAAACGCCAAATACGGTGGACTACTTCTGCAACACCCGCCGTAGCGAGTAGAGACGCCTCCCGGTAGTCTTTACCACGTGCAGTGATATTATATTCCATAGGAGCGGCCCAAGAACTGACCCCTGTGGAACACCGCACGACATGTGACATTCGCACCCTCCATTTTGTCCTTGGTAGACTATTCGCCTGTCAACTAAGTAGGACTCTATAACTTGGCGTAGGTACAGGGGTACGCCGTGGTAACAAAGTGACTCTTTTATGCAAGCCCAGGATAGGCTGTTGAATGCGTTAGCAATATCCAGTGATACTGCTACAACAACCTCGCCCTGAGAGACTGCTTCCTCAGCCAAGGCCTTTACTCAGCACAGCATCGACTGTGGACCTACCAACTCGAAACCCATATTGTTTATCCGAGAGGTTGGATCCCTCTGTCTCCATATGTTTGATAAGGCGGTGAGCGACAATCCTCTCAAAGAGTTTAGCCGTTTCGTCAAGTAAGACGAGGGGCCGGTATGCCGACGGCGATTCGGCAGGTCGACCCGCTTTGTGAAGAAGCACTAGACGCCCTACTTTCCATGCTCTTGGGAAGCGTCCCTGTTTGAGGCACTCGGTGTGAAGCTGGCGAAGCCTCGGCTCTAAAGCATCCAAGGCCATGACTAATGCTTTGCCATGGATACCATCGGGCCCAGGAGCCTTATTCTTGACGCGGAGCTTCATAACAGCTACAGCAAGCTCCCCTTCAGACACCTCTGGCACCACACTTTCGACTTGAATTGTCGTAGGTTGTGCCATAGGCGGAGGATCAAAATCCTCCCTACTCGGAAAAAGGGTCGCTACAACACTATCTAGCAATCGAGGCTGAAGAGTCTGTGTTACTGGAGGTGGAGTTTACCCATAACCATCCTATACGGTCGGCCCCATGTGACCGAACGACCACCTAAACTAACTAATAAACTGCTAGATCTCAAACGGACAGAACTCAGTACAGTAGCTGGTACAATAACAGGACACCTCCCCCTAAACAAACTACTGTTCACAATAGGAGCTACAGACAGCCCTCTATGCAGGGGATGCCTAGTAGACGAGGAAATAGCGGCCCATGTGGTCCTGGAGTGTGAGGGACTAAAGAACCACAGGGTAAAAGTCACATTAGGAACGGGGTCCCTCCGAGAGATCTGCGAGCGTCCGAAGAGACTGCTGGACTTCTGGAGGGAGCTGGGCTGGCTATATTCGCAAGCCTTAACTACGTACAAAGGACCAAGTTAGAGTTCAAGTGCGGAAAGAGGAGCTCATTAACCTAAACCTAAACCTTAACATCGTTATAATAACCGCCAGCTCCAATTCACAAATCAAATACAGATATTGCTCAATCAATCGAATATTAGCAAACCATTATCATTCGAGCTTAAAAGACTTCACGACACGTCCAGTCGTCCATGGAGTGCATTTACGCTATCCACAACCTGGGAGTAGATACCACGTCGTGGGACCCTCTGTTAGTAATTCTCCTATCAAAAAAATTAGACTTAGTAACAGAAACTTAGAAACAGAAAATTAGAGTTAGTACAGCGACTATAAAGAAGCGCGTAAAGCTTCACGTGAGTTAAAATCGTTGGAAGAAATTACTCGATTTTTAGAAGAAAAATGCTTAGCGCTGTAGCCTCTACAACGACGAGAAATACACAATAACGCGTCTTCCAGACTCCAGTCATCATATCCAGCTAAGCCATTCACATTCCATCCATCAGACAAACCCATCCGGTTTTTGTGTCAATTAGTGTTAAAATTCAAAATGTACTTTGAATTAAATAAATAAATACAAATACAATTCCGTCTTCCCCAAAATAATTACAAAAACAATTCTCGCCGCAAAATCATCAAGCTGTTGTAACACGAATAAATAAGTGTTCCATTTGTAATACAATCACGAGTTATACTAATGTAGGAAGTTCATTAACCTGTCACCCGACGACAAATTAAAGACAATTTTAAACATTAATATTTGTCTAAATTGCCTTTACAAGCATTACGGTAAACCGTGCATATCAACCAAAAGATGCAATAAGTGCAATTTAGAACATAATACAGCTTCATGCAGCTTACGCACACAACTTGTCGTATGTCTCTACCAAACCTACTGCGCCCCTCCCGCCCTTTGCAGCGCATACGTCATTCTCATTTGCTCTGGTCTTTGCTCAACACCAGAAAATGCATGCCGTAAATCACGTGGCAAATGAAAATGAAGAGGTGTTATTGACTACTATCACTGTGAATGTTAAGGCGTTAAATGGGACATATATCACACTGCGAGCTCTGTTGGATCAAGGGTCGCAAATACCCCTTATATCAGAATGTGCTGCCCAATTTTTTAATCTCTACAAAAAATTCCACGCTTCCGTTTCTGAAATAGACTCCGGAGCAAAACAAGGCAAAGAAGTCGTCAATATCACGTGTCAATCAATTTATGGAGATTATGAGTTCACCACGCAAGCGCTCATAATATCATCAGCGGTCATCAATAACTTGCCTAACACTACAGTTGGACTCGACTACCACCAACTATTTAATTTATACAACTTTCTAATTTTAAGAGGGGCAGGGTATAGCGGGGTATCTCGTTCGAATTGAAGCCATGGGGTGGGGATATGGTGAACCGTGGCTTTGGCAGTGGAGTGGCATTTGCCTTTTGCTGCCAGTGCAACGTGTTATAGAGGTAGGCAACGCATTAGCGATACTCTTGGTGTTGCTAATGTCTATAGGCAGTGGTGACCACTTTCCATCAGGTGGCCCGCTTGCCTGTTTGCCTAACGTATGACTTAAAAAAAATAAAGAAAAATAAAACCAAATTAAGACCGGTATTTAACGCATCATCTAAAACGACCTCCGGTAGCAGCTTAAATGAAGTCATGGCACGCGAACCCAACCTACAACAAGACCTATGATCACTTATTTTAAAGTGGAGGACCTTCAAATTTGTTATCACTGCGGACATTGAAAAAATGTTATCCAACCGCAAAATCAACTTCTCAAGACCAAGTATGCCAAGTATCCATTGGCAGCGCAGGCCATCAACACATCATTTTACATGGACAACTTGCTCAATGGCCATGATAGTAAAGAACAGGCTTTAGAGTTACAGCGACAACTAATAAAAATGTTAAAAGGTGCGAGAATGAACTTACGAAAATGGTCTAGTAATTAACCAAAACTTATCAAACAATTATCACCTGATCAAATAGCGACTCCCATTGAATTTAAATCAAAAAGGCAATTATCAGCCGAAATATCAAAAATATTAGACCCCCTTGGGGGCCTTGGGTGGTTGTCCCCGCTTACTATCAGAGCCAAAAGATTTTTCCAAAAAACATGAAGGTCAAGTTTATCATGGGACAATGAACTGTCAAAATATATCCAAACAGAATGGCTTAATTTGAAAAGGGATCTTCAAAACACACATAAATTTGAAATATCACGATATTTGGTCCCGCTGAATAATTTGACGCAAATACACGGCTTTTGCGATGCATCGGAAAAAGCTTACGGTTGCTGTATTTACTGTAACAAGCGACAGTAAAGGCGAATACACATCAACACTTGTGGCTGCAAAAACAAAGCTGGCTCCATTAAATAAAAAATCAACTCTTCCCGACTTGAACTATGCTGTGCACTTCTCTTAGCGGAGCTGATGAAAAGGGTTCCTTATCAGTTGAGAATATCAAAATACATACCTGGAGTGACTCTATAATAGTACTCGGCTGGCTAAATGGGTAAAACTCCAGGTAGAAACAGTTTGTAGCACATAGAGTACAAAAAATCCTCAACATCATTCCATCATCAAACTGGCGTCATGTTAGATCAGAAGGAAACGCCGCCGACTGTGCCTCCAGAGGATTAAAATTAGAACAATTGCAAGATCATTCGTTGTGGTGGCAAGGGCCAGAATGGCAACTAAATTTTAACCCAACAACTATTGAACAACAACATTATCAAAAAAGGCAAATGTGAACGCACTTTACACGAACATCGTACTACATTCATTACGGAACTATTATACAAATACTGCTCTATTAGTCACGTTGCACGGTGTCGCGATTTATTGCGAAACTTCGGAATAAAAATAAACGTGATTGCGACTTCAATAACTATCAAGCCGAGTTAACAACGTTGGAAATTAATTAAGCTTACTGTCTAATTAGCCGTGTGGTGTCCGGCAGAGTAGAATAGCACCAACCCCTTACAGTTTTGGGTGTCGTACAAGGCGACTAATGTTATCGAGGCAAAAGAAGTAGAGTCTCCGTAGGCTGAAAAATGGGCAGCACCGCAGCAGCGCTTTTCAATGTTATATTTATAGCACTGCGATCTCCAACCCGCCTGTCAAGCGTGGAGATTATGGCAATAACCTCCCCTTCCGTAGGAGAGAGCCTAAGTCCTGCAGTGGACTAATATGGGTGGTGGTGGTAACTGTCTTATCATCAAAGAAATTCAATTGCATTAATTTAGTGAGGACATTCACCTTCTCCAATCAAAGGGTCACGTGCACTCCAACAGCAAACTTTTGAGTTTGAATCCCTTTATCGATGGCAACGGCTGACACTTACTAAATTCTCGCATTAGTCATTCAGCGAAGCATCTGCCCAATCATAGCTTAATTACGCTAATTATCAATCAGGCACACATTATTACCTTACACGGCGGCCGAAACTCTCTATCATATATACGAGAAAGGTCTATCAGCGGCATTCGCACTGTTAAATTACTAAAGTACCTATAGACGGTTTAATCCTGACAATAGGTAACAACTTATGGCGGACCTTCCAGAACCACGCGTCACGCTTTCACGCCCTATCACTCACACCGGGATTGATATCACCGGACAAGTGGATTTAAGAGCAAGTAAATGTCGTGGCCACAAAGCCACAAAGGATACATTGCCATTTACATATGCTTTGTATCGTTTTATCTCTCGTCGTGGAACACCACATCACATTTACACAGACAATACAACAAATTAAAGATGACTGGAAACTTATTATTTATTACAACATGTCTATATACAGGCGTGGATTGGAAACGTAAAACGCTACGTAAAACATTTAAGAGGAGTTGCCACTGGGGAGCAATTTCGATACATTGTGTCGCAACTTGACCATGAGATACGAGAAATTGAACACTGTGACTCCATACTACACAGGAGAAGTACTAACAGGCGAAAGCGAGGTTTGATTAACGGCGTTGGATACAAAGCCAACTCTCTGTTCGATGTCCTAGACGACAGATTCGCTCAACAATGCTCAACATGATATCGAAAAAAATTAATTAAACGAGAATCATCTCCAAACCTTAATAAAAAATCAAATAACTATAATTGAACGAAAGATAATTTTATTATCATCAGTGTACATGATGTGCATCAATACATGATATCATATGGCACATTAACGATCATGCTTATCATTTTACTTGGAGGCCTAGTTTGGTATATCAGACTGAGAAGGAGAACATCCTCGAGAGATCACTCAGGAGCAGGGTCGGCGCCGGCAGCGGTGTGGGTCGAGCCGACTGCCTCAGGGGAATGCAGTGATAGTGAAGTAGTGAAAGTGATGCGTAAAGTGCGATATAGTGCTAGTGAAATGAGCAATCCGTGCCAAATATCGATTTGAGCACGCCCCCTGTAGGTTTTAGTGCGCGGAGGGGATTAAGCAAATCAGTGCAAAGTGCCGTTCAAGGGTCCTCCCCTGGGTTCGCGTGATCAATGTTCCCTAGTGTTAAAGTGTCAAGTGTAGTAAGTAAATTTTAGAGACTGTAACTACCTAGCTTTCAAACAAACATTGTATATAACCTTGTACCATAATACCTACTTATATCATTTAGCTTATAATTCATTTATCATTATAATAATCAAAATAATTATCTTGGCGTTAATGTCCTGGTTGTGCTCTGGCGCACGAAGACCCGTGGTCCGCCTTAACCATGATCCAGGATTGAGCAGGTCAGGTAATTACAATGGAGCGACTGCCATCTGACCTCCATGACCCTGCTACCTGGAGAATCTGACCAGATTGGATCATGGTTACACATCCAGTCGCCTGAATGTGCAGGTTTCATCACGATGTTTTCCCTCACCGTAAGAGCTTCGGTTAGTATTCAACTAATGTACACAACTCAGAAAACAGTCATTGGTACATGGCCGGAGCGGGAATCGAACCCGGGACCTCTGGCTTCCGAGTCGTATACTCTAACCGCTCGGCCACCGACGGTCTGACACCGATAATTCATTTATCATTGTCATACAATAATCATCATCTTATTTTTTAATGTTTTATTTATTTATTTATTTATATAAAAGGGTAAGTTATAATTTATTAGAAAATAATATTTACATTACAGATACTAATTCTAATGAAAACGAAAAACATCTTATTTTTAGGATAATTATACTTTTTGTCTCTTGTTTGGTGGCCAAGATGTACAGATTTACTGTACATGTATTACAATATATGCGTATGACTGTACTACGCCCGGCCGCCCGCCACAAACTGCATACCATGCATTGCCCCAAATTTGTTGTTGCTAACTAATTCTGTATGACAAATAAATCAGTGTTTTATCCGCACTCGTGCAACTCGGTCTTATCATTTTACCATTACCCTGCAGATCGTTTTGCACTTTATCAATTTAAACTAGTAGTGGATTAAATCCATCAAGTGTACTTAAATGTGTAGCGTACAACTTACTGTATGTTTAAGATGCGCTGAAGATTTTACAACCCACCCAAAGCAGGCACTGGATTTGTACCCCGTCCCGTTTCAAATGTTCAATTTTGAGAAATACACACTTTAAACTTTATAATACTTCTACATTTAACTATTAAATATAATTTATTAGGTATTCTAAAAATAAAATATACCTAAGTAGTTAACTTTTCCAAAGTTAGCACTAGACTGAAGTTTCGTATTTTAGGCAGTAACTTGTTGCAGTGGCAACGCATGCGCGACGCCAACGGCGCGGCGGCGGGCAGAGGTTTTGGAAATCAGCGTGTAATTGGGTTATTGGTCGGCTTATTTGAATTTCCGCTGTCCCTTACCACTGGACTCTGGCGGCGTGGCCGACTTCGCATCTAAACTATAAACCTACTGCTATTAACTCCCGGCGGAAAACGAGGGGTGCTGTAAGTTTGACGTGCGTATATCTGTGGCTTTGTGTATCTGTCTGTGACATTGTAGCTCCCGAACGGAAGGATGAATATAACAGCCAGGAGACGCCCACTGCTGGACATAGGCCTCCCTCAGAGATCTCCACAAAGGCCGGTCCTGTGTTATCCGCATCTAGCTACCAGCGATCCTTACCAGGTCGTCGGTCCACCTTGTAGGAGGCCTGCCCATGGTCGCCACTCGCGAACTTTACTGTATCTGTTCTTCGAGCTATGTGCCCTGCCCACTGCCATTTCAGTTAGAGCTATGTCGGTGACCTTAGAACGCTTGCGGATCTCCTCATTTCTGATTCGATCACGCAAAGAAACTCCGAGCATAGCTCTTTCCATTGCCCATTGGGTAACAGTAAGCTTTCTTATAAGCCCTTTCTGATATAGGTATATTTATAAAAAGATATACAGTTGTACAAAATACTTTACTAATTATACTTTTAAAATCACAATTCAGTTACTAATTTAAATCAGACTCAGTAAAATCACAGCAAAAATAAAATCTTCATTACCTTGTGTACTAATAACCTAATTATAGGTACATTTAAAATCACAATTCAGTTACTAATTTAAATCACAGAAAAAATGCTGCCTTAATGCTTTTTGTATTTTCAAAGTGTTACTTGGTAAGTGATACAAAACGAGCATATCTCAATTATGAAATTTCTTTATTAATCTACTTTTTTTTGTTAATTATAACTTTAAATTCACAATTCAGTTACTAATTTAAATTAGACTCAGTAAAAATGAAATGATCACATTAAACTGCAATAAATAAATAATAATGTTGAAATTAAGTGAGTGGTAGGTAATCAAATTTAGGTAATCACGTAGTTAGATTTTCTATGGCAGTTGCGTTTTGACTCTACAAGATTTTCCATCGCAATGGCCTGTCTAATTATGCCTTTGACTTTTTATTCACCGCTGCAGCTTGCACTTCAGCTTAGCGTTGAAGGGCATTAAGCATTGGGTCACGCCCACCAGAAAAGGTCCACCACCAGTGCCAGATTTAAATACCCGAATTTAACGGGCTTTATTTTTTTATATCTGACTTCCAGTCCTGTCAAGTCTGAAAATAAATACCAATTTAATAAATATGTACCTATGTTATATTAAATAACCTTAATCCATTTGTCTGCAGTTTTAGTTGAACCATCGCCGATAGCATTCAATTTCACGGCGAGGTCGACCCGTTGCGAGTGCGGGATGGGCTCGCATGTATTCTAACATCGCCACTCGTTGGCCATATGATGTACGTGATAGCTGGAATCGCAAGAAAATTGGCAGTTTAATTAGCTATTTATCCAAAATTGTACCGAGTTTGTACTTGATTCAAGTGAATAGGTACTATAAATATTTAGTCAGGTTTAGTCAGGTTATTAGATACGAAAGGGTAAAAATTAATTTAATCACTGAACTAAATCGCTCGAAGAAAAACGGGGAATCTTTCTGAATAACTTTAGTTTGACAATATTTATGAGTGTTCATAACGACAGAAAGAATTTAACATTTAAATTTTATATTTTTGTAAATTCACTTTAAGAAAAAAAATATTCTACTTATAAACAATCAATTATTATATAAAAAATAATACCTATATAGCACGAAATATAACTTATTAATAGCATTTTTTTTAAATTCGTGTTGTCAGTCGCCAATTATCCATTTATCAATCAACAAAAGTATCTTCGTAACGCTCTTCTGTTCCTCGGGAGAACCGTAGACATTTCCGAAACGGTAGACTTTCCGTGGCCGAATCGATCGGGATTCTGAATAAGAGTTTTCGAATCGATCCACACGGATTCGCCGCTCACGAATTTCTTGTCGAATGGTTCGGAAACGGTTTCGAATGATTGTGAATACGGCTACAGTAAAGCGGACCCTGGCTACTGCCAGGATTGACCGCTCAGATGATGATGATGATTTTAGTATGTATTCTATATCGCGCACATCGATCTGTTTTACTTGTCGCATATCTCTTCTATCGGCCTGCTGGATGAAATTTCATTTAGACATAAGTAGTGCCTGGTTTGTCGTCTAAATGTATGATGTTTTTCTATGTATTTTACTGAGTGCAATAAATTGTTAAATAAATATTTTGACTCTTAAAACCCGGACTGATCACGCAGTGCAGTTGAGACGAGAGGATGCCGAAGACCGGGCGAAGTGGAGAAGATTAAGTAGGAAAGCGGACCCACGCAGAGGCCGGGATAAGCGCTAGAACGATGATAATGATGATCTTAATTAAATTAAATATCAAATGTGAAGGCTGGCCACGGGCCCTCGTACTAGGAAGAACAACATGGACATTATAGCGCCAAGAAGATTTTGTCTTGAATGCCTTCTATGTTCATCAAAATAGCCGTGAAGTGGATATTATTGAGAAAATAAAACTACAAACATCTAATTTATTATCCATTTTAATACAAATTCCTGTATTGCATATTTTCATAAAAGATGAAAAAGAATTAAAAATTGTTTAAATGTCTTAAAAAAATTGGTTTTCGATACTACGAAAATCATGGTAGGAAATCGTGTCCAAGTAACAAAGTTAGCGGGAGCCGATCGTCGCTACGGGTTATGGGCTACGCAAAATATTACGGAGAGTTCAAGCTGTATCTCTGGTTGTACCCAAACCGAGTTAGATGAAAAAAGGCCTAGATTTTAAAATGAACCCCAAACTGGTTGGTTCCAAAAGAACTTTATTCCACGTACACTAAGATTGTGGAATGAACTACCAGGAGAGGTTTTCACTGGAGAGTACATCTTAAAAGGGGTTAAAAGGTTTTTACGGGGTCGGCAACGCGTGGGTGATGCCCCTGGTATTGCAAACGTCCATGGGCTGCGGTGACTGCTTTCCATTAGGCGGGCCATAAGCTAGTTTGCCACCTTAGTGGTTTAAAAAGAACTACCAAACTGTAAAATAACTGTAAAACTCCATGTAAATTCATTTGGCGCTATTTCCATATTTCTTATAGTTTAGCTGGTCTATTGTGATTCTACGTCAGGTGTTATTTATTTATTTATTTAAAATGCACTGTTACGTACAACAGCGGACTTAAAGCTTCATAGCTCTTAGGTGTTCTAGTTTCCAAAATCAATAATATATTTAGCCCAGCCCTATATATTGCCCAGGCTACACAACAAAACAGTTTTATTCAAATCCGTCCAGTAGTCCCAGAGATTAGCGTGTACAAACAGACTCTTTTTTTTGTAGATATATTCAATGTACAGACACATTTTTTGACTGATTTATTATATGTATAGACGTTTACGTTTACATGTGATGGAAGTAGTGCAACGTCCGCGTGCCCGTGTCGAACTTGAGGAGCCACATAAAGCCAGCACTGCGAGGCACGCACCGCGGCTCGCAGCATAATGCTGAGTGAATTCCTTTTACGCTGGCCGCCGCAACTTGGTCTAGAGGCATCGTTATTGTTAATCATCCGTGTGTTCTTCTTTTAATTAGATCGGTTTACTTTATTTCTTTACTAGATTTTTTTTATATTGTCGTAACGTGGTCTTTGATGCAATAAAACAAAAAAAAATAATCATCTTTTGACCTTAATGTGCCGGTTGTGCTCTCGAGCACGAGGGCCCGGGGTCCGCCTTGACCATGATCCAGAATTTGGCGATCAGGTAATTAGAGTAGAGCGACTGCCATTTGACCTCCGTGACCCTGCTACCAGGAGACCTGACCAGATTGGATCATGGCTACAAATTCAGTTGGCTGAATTTGCAGGTTTCATCACGATGTTTTCACTCACCATAAGAGCATCGGTTAGAATTCAACTAATGTACATAGCTCAAAAAAGAGTCATTGGTACATGGCCGCAGGGACGCCAACCCGGTACCTCTCGCTTACGAGTCGGATACTCAAGCGCTCGACCACCGACGCTTCTGATGTAATAAAACTATTCCATTCTAATTACACGTTGTAAGAGCAAAGCCGTATGCCGATGTAGTATGCCGGAGTTGGATAGCGGCACGCGGCCAGCCGGACATTGGATGCGGGTTCTACATAGACCTTATACAAATCATCATTATTACAGACCATTACATTCCACTGCAGGACTTAGTGCCTCTCCCACGAGAGGGAGAGGTGTAGCCTAATCTCCCCGCTTGACCGGGTTGGAGAACGCAGAGTTGTAAATATAGAAATGGAAAACTCTGCTGCACATTTTACAGCCTACGGAGACTCCAGAACTTTTGCCTCGAAAACATTAGTCGCCTTGTACGACACCTAACCGAAAGGTGTAAGGGGCTGGTGCTATTCTATTCTGCCGGACATAACACAATACAAATATTTATTTGCAAAATTATTCAAATGTCAATATTTCAATAATAAACTTAAATTGCGCTTAAGTAATAAAAAATAATATTGACGTCAATATCTCGGTTTTGCTTTTGCGCTAGAATTTCGGGATAGTGCAGTAAAAAGGTTCGCGATGCCCGTGCCTTAGTTTCTAGGCATCTAGATTATTTATTTATTTTTAGTATTTTGGAAAGCTAACAGCTACAATACAATATGTGTAGGTAGAAAAACGAGGTTCAATGGATTGCCAATTAAAAGTTTTCACATATAGTATCTACTTAGAAACCTGCGTGAGATTATAATACACAGTAAACATTATAGCCGCCACATGACCAGTAGCTGGCCTCCGGCAAAGGCAGTCCGACCGGCGAACGAGTTAATAAAGTTATGAGATAAACGAACCAGGCGAATTTCACCGGCGCCCGTACAGCGACCATGCAGCGGGCGGTCAACTTAACACGTTCACTTTGTAAGTGAAAATTAGACTTTGACCTCTCACGTGCAAATACTTTTTTTCGGTAGACGTTTGTATTTATATACCTTGACATATTAGGGAATAAATAATGTTTTCTGAAACTCCCTTTTCCAAATTTTCAAGTTTTCCCCAGTGTCCCATATATGGTGCATGCACGTATGGGCTCCTCAAGTACGGCCGTAATCATTAATGTTTAGAGGGTAGTTTCATAGTTTTATCAAATACGAGTCTGTTATTGGCGAAACGTTAGTACGACACTATTCACGGGAGTGCCTTTGCCTGCCTTGCTACAATATTTCCCACAATCTTTAATTTTTTCTCACTTGTACCTATGTTATGTAGGTACATACACACCCTATTTTTCCATAAATTATTTGATTCTTTTTAATAGACTTTTTTTATTTTCTTATTTTATTGTCTCTTTTTTTGTTATTTCAGTTTATATTTAGATCAATAAAATATTCATCAATAAACTTAAATTCATTATTTAAATTTCTACCTAGCCGGGAATCGAACCCGTGACTTATACTGACTGAACCCGGGAGGTGACTCATATGATGTCCAAGTTAACCTTTAAATTAATAAACTTTTAGAATGAAAAAAAAAGCCGCACCCCATCAGCTCCTCTGTACAGAAGCCTTCTGGGACATTATTTTCGGCTGGGAGTCTATTGATGATTTGGTTTTGCGGAGCTTTGCGCCCCGGGACCTAGCCTGCACGCCACGCCGCCCCTGATTGAATCAACCGAGAGTCGCTTGCATGGTGTACTCGTCTAGCTTCATAATGTGCGGTGTACATTTCTTTTCATGCTACTCAGTGACAAACCAGCAGACAGCCCGCTTTATGGTAATCTGCCGTTTAGAAAGTTACCACTGTCACCTATAAAAATATCATCATCATCATCACAACCCATAACAGTCCACTGCAGGACTTCGGGCCTCTCCCACGAAAGGGGAGGTGATTGCCATAATCTCCACGCTTGGCAGGCGGGTTGAAGATCGCAGTGTTTAAATATAACAATGGAAAATGCTGCTGCCTATTTTCCAGACTACGGAGACTCTTGATCTTTGTCTCGAAAACATTAGTCGCCTTGTACGACACCCATGAGCGTAAGGGGTTGGTGCTATTCTACTCTGCCGGACACCACACGGCAATATAAAAATATACTCAATGTTAATTCGTCCCTGTATTACTTACACTGTACCTGTTTGGCCCAGTACTTGTGAAACTTACCATAAAAAACTTCAAACTATCCAAAATCTGAAAGTATCTCACAATACTAGGTTTTAAACAAATCTCAGACGTTTACATACCTACCTACAAAAATTGGGTTTCCTACTCTAAAAGACTTTATCCTGAAAAATGACAAAATTTATTATCTAACTAAAAACCCCACGCACCACAACAACCTGGTTTGTGGCATGCTAAAACGTATCATCGTTATCGACTCCCCCACCATCACCTCTTGCGCAACACTACACTATGTACCTAGGCGTATCGACGCCCACATTCATCGGGCGTACCACAATCTTTTCAAAACAAGGTTATACAAACCTTGTTTAGAATCAGGTTATTATGTTTCTTCGAAACACACAGCGTTGAGTGAAGAAGCTGTCTAAGATTTTACCTTAATAAATGATGCGAACATACCAATCAATCCGCATATTACCTCCTTGTTGCTCATTCCAGCAGCAGTGCGGCTTTACTACTTCCATTGAAGCGCGCTGAAACTTGTCATAACATGTTTACCTCATAGCGTCTACAGATTTTGCCGGCAGTGAATGCAAAATCTTATATTTGTTTAAAAAATAGTTTTTTATTACTTATTTCGGTGCGAAATATGTATTAGTGGTGTTGTGTAATTTGGTAACTGTGTTTTTGATGTATTTTTGTGCAATAAGCGTGCAAAATCGGTAAGTCGAGGCCGTAAATACTGATGCCGGGCGGGTGCTCCGGACGAAGCTGTGTTGCTGGGCATCCCTCATCGTCTTTTAGCCAATGATGAGGCGGATGGTGGAAGCTCAACATCCTCGGAGGATGAAGGTGTAGCTACCGCGCACCGCAGCGTCCGTGTATACTTGCCACCCGCGCATTGGGCAGTTGGGAGTATAGCAGTTGCACCCTTTGGTATCCACTAACCGCGCATTGTCTTTCTAAATAACTAACAAGACAGATTAGTTACATCTTGCACAGTTACCTCTTATTTGTAAAATTTATCTGGTGTCTCGTAAATGCTTGAAGTAAATTATAGAAGTTATGATTTGTACTTATATTATTGTTACAAGCTGTCAGACATCCAAATAATATAAAATAAAATATATGTACAAAATGTTACACAGAAGAGGATTTTTGACTCTGTCAGTGTAAAAAAAAATAAAAAGAAAAAAAAAATTAAGTAAACTTTCCGGAGCTAGTAGAACATAACATGAGAGAGAACGACAAACAACTTCTTTGTAAATTCCATAGGATATTCTGAGATATACAGGGTGTTTCATAATACATGTATAAAGCCGAAAGGGTGTTAAAGTAGAGCTTTCAAAGAGTGCACTGGCGACTTCATTTTATCCGGACATTGAATTTTAATTTTAATAAAAAAAAAAAATTTTAAAGATAAATAACCATATCGACTACGTTGAAGCGCAGCTCTATTTCAAGTTGATGATCATATAAAAAACAGGTTAATAACCTCGTGCGACCCCTATCGAAACAAAGCAACCTCCTCAAGCCTACTACCAGGAGCCTAATGCTGCGTACACACTGGGCGATGTGTGACGCGCACCCGTTTCGGCCAACGATTGTCCGTTGGCGTGTGCCGGCCGGCAATCCGCAGTGCAGCGTGGCGGTAACATCAAACGGATAGAAGTAATCATCCAATCGCAGTTTGGGCGGATACCGAAGGCCAACAAACAAACGTGCAGATACGAGCCCGAATCGGTTCCCAAAACTCCCAAAGATCGTTTGCTTGACCATGAAATGCAAGTATTAGACCTTAGAAGTCCAAATAATTCGGCCGACAGCCCTTCGTTGGCGTACGTTGAGTGTGTGTGCTCATGCAGGCCTTAAGTAAGGACGGGTTCTAGGACAGGTAGGTGTCGGAGCCGTATGTTTGGACGGGCTCTAAGTTAGGTAGGCATTCGGGTTGACCTGCTGCTCCTGTAGGGTAACCGGGGCTCTAGTCGGTTAAGTAGGTCAGAGCAAGTAGGATATAGGCGTGTAGGTTTAGATAGGTTGGAGCAAGTAGGACGCAAGCTATTAGCTTGCGTCTATGGTCACACATAGCACTGGCTAGGTGGTAATTCAAATGTGTTCCATTTGAATTAGATCTAAGGTATTATATGTATTTTATATCATTCTTTAAGCCAAACTTATCAATATAGTATCAATTAATCCTTTGCATTTTTATTTAAACTCAATATAGCAAACAGTGCTACAGTGGTGGAGGCGCCGGGTACGAAGAAGTCGTACCTACAAAATATTTTGTTCAGAGAGAACTAGAAAAAAGTTCGAAACAAGAGATTTATGACAAAGTTGTCAGAACTAGTCAATTCTTTTCCGATTGTCAGAAAAGATATCGAAGATAAAAAGGGTCAAGAAAAGGCTAAAGAAAGTAAAGAAAAGGCTAACGGAAGAAGCCTATAAGAAAAGACGCACCAACGCTGGAAGTTAAAACCGTATCGTTGTTTAATTATTTAGTAGAATGAATGGGGAAGAACTATTTTCCGGTATAAACGATGTCAATAGTTTTATTTCACGCATCAAGCGTTATTTTATTAGTAAACGCCTCACTGAAGAGGAAAAGATTGCAACGCTGCCGGCCTACCTATGCGGCCCGGCAGCGGCGTTTGTGAATGAATACGAAGGAATAAATGAAATATTCTCGTTTGATGATATAATATCTGCCATGTCAGAAGAATTTTTACCCACCGTTAATTATGTGGAACAATTTTACTCTCGCCAACATCTGCCGGGCTAGGATATCTTAACCTTCTACTATAACCTCTCAGAGATGGCTACAAGGGCGAAGATTGTTGACGAGAAAATATTTATAAAAGGCTTCCTTAAAAAAGTTAGAGGATTTTATGCACAGAAAATAAACTCATCGCTTATTACCTCAAAAAAGCAGTTAAAAAAGCTCATAAAGCAATTAATTATGGTTTACGGGAAACCCGTACACATGAATCCCAAAGTACAATTTACGAGCCTTCCATACGCCATGGATGCCCATCAAAGCGTTCCAAGTCATTCCAATGATCCAGTTCAGGGGTCACTAATCTTTCTAACCCCGCCTAATGTACTTAGCGACACACCTCAAAGGCCGAGGGTCCAAGATATCCGCTAAGGTCATATACACGCCAACAGCAACAACCCCAGCAACCACAGCAGCAGGGCAACGCTGCACAGCGTCAGCCCTATATACGCCAACAACAGCATCCCCAACGGCCGCAGCAGCAGGGAAACTATGTGCAGCGTCAGTGAGAGGTGCTTTACTGCCGCTTGCCGAGGAGAACGCACCCGTGGAGTCGCAGTCTTCTTCGGATCACTTTGATACGGTCAGGCCGTATATCTTGTGTAGATTTGGGAGTAGCCAGGATATTCCTGCGTTAGTCGACACAGGAGCATCTATCTCTTGTGTATCGAAAAATGTTGTGGATAGAATAGGCTCAAATATGATGGATTGTAATGACATCTTTGTCAGAGCCGTAAATGGCGCAAAAATTAACATTTTGGGAAAATGTAACGAAATAATTGAGATAGATAGTAGGGAATATGTATTACCCCTAGTGGTAGTGGAACACCTAGGGTGTGAGGTCATCATCGGCCAAGATTTTTTATATCGCCACATGGCAAGTATAGATTTTTCTCAAAAGTGCGTGACATTGGGAAAGAACCATCACGTTAACTTTTTACCGAGTGATATACCTAATGGTAATGGGGATTTAATCCAGGGATCGCTGGACTCGTGGGGACATCAGAAAGCTCTCAA
This sequence comes from Blastobasis lacticolella, assembly GCA_905147135.1. NCBI lineage: Eukaryota > Metazoa > Arthropoda > Insecta > Lepidoptera > Blastobasidae > Blastobasis > Blastobasis lacticolella. The sequence goes on from LR990045.1 coordinate 18,614,189, forward strand.
AAATTATGATTACATTTACTTTACATCCTTGAACGAAAAGGAGGTGACTCCTATGTTATTAAATACTATTACCTCTCCACAGTTGCGAGAGGACAGACCTTCGTTCTGTTTGGGTGATAATTTGTCTTACCAGGAACGAAAGGAGATGGAAAATTTACTTAATCAATTTTTAGATAGGTTTGCATTTCTAGGATTTCTCCCCCAAAATCCGTAAAGGAGGTTAAACGTATCTTAGGTTTGTTTTCATATTATCGCAAATTTGTCGATAATTTTGCCAAGTTATCATTGCCGTTAGTCAAACTCTTAAAAAAGGATTATAAATTCTCTTGGCAGGATAATTTACGTTTGGGTCGATCGAGTGTAGTGACCATGAAGGTTGGAACACTCGACGATATTCCCGTCCATAGTTATCCATATCGGGTTTCACAGGCGCAGAGAAAGATAATTGATACCCAGGTGGCGGAGATGTTAAAGTTGGGCGTAATAAGGGAGTCGAGTAGCTCTTATTCTTCCCCAGTGGTGTTGGTGAAGAAGCCAGACAACTCGTGGCGCTTTTGTGTAGATTACCGAAAACTAAACAAAAAAATAATTCAAGATAATTATCCCATCCCGGTAATTGATGATATCATTTCATACCATTCGGGGGCTAGATATTTTGCAGAGCTAGATCTAAATAGCGGTTATTGGCAGACTTGTATAGAGGAGGGTGCTCACAGAACCGCATTTGTCACCCCGTCGGGTTTATATGAATTTACAGTTGTCCCCTTTGGTTTGAAGACTAGCCAGGCGGTGTTCCAAAGGATGATGGATAAGGTGATTGGTGATTTACGTTTCAGAAACGCCATCGTTTATGTGGACAACGTGATTGTTTATGGGAAATCATATACAGAATTTCTAAGCGCATTACGTACGGTTTTCCTTCGCTTCAGAGAAGCCAATATAACATTTAAGCCCTCTAAATGCAAATTTGGTTTGAACCAAGTGACTGTGCTCGGATATCGAGTATCAGGCGAGGGACTATTCCCCGACGCGGACAAGTTAAAATCCATCCAAGGGATTTCTCCCCCAAAATCCGTAAAGGAGGTTAAACGTATCTTAGGTTTGTTTTCATATTATCGCAAATTTGTCGATAATTTTGCCAAGTTATCATTGCCGTTAGTCAAACTCTTAAAAAAGGATTATAAATTCTCTTGGCAGGAGGAACAACAGCTGGCCTTAGAAGAGATCAAAAACGCCTTAGTGAACCCCCCGGTGCTAGCCTTTTTCTCGGAGGACCCTAATGTCGGCACTCGACTCTGTGTAGATGCTAGTGATTATGCCATAGGTAGTGCACTTATGCAAGGCAATGATGTCCTACACCCTGTTGCTTTCGCATCACGTAAGTTATCGGATGCGGAGAAGAGATATTCCGTCACAGAGAAGGAATGCCTCGCGTTGGTGTGGTCTCTCAACCAGTTCCGACAATTTTTATGGGGAAGGAATTTCCAGGTTGATCATAAGCCACTATGTTGGCTTCGTTCTAGGAAAGATATGAACGGGAGGTTAGCCAGATGGTCCCTAGCGATTCAAGAATGGGATTTTAATATTATTCTCCGAGGAGTGAACATGGGCCCTCAGACGGGTTAGAGTTGTTTACCATTACAAGTATACGGATGGAGGGGTCTCAAGCTCGTGATGAATTTTGTGATAGGCAAACACGGTCGGTTCGTGAAAGTTCGAACAATATGTATAAAGGTTATTTTTTACGAGATAACATCTTATGTAAACGGGTGCGTCGTGGTATCACTTTACGAGATATAGTCGTCTTGCCCCGTAGACTCTTTAATGATGTTATGTTGGAGCTACATGATGATCCATGGTCTGGTGGACACTTGGGACTCGCAAAGACGCTAGGGAAATTTCGAGGTAGGTATTTTATGCCGAATGCGGAAAAGGAGGTTGAAATGTACGTGGGATCATGTATTCCGTGTCAGGAGCGGAAGAAGGTAAATCAATTTGTCGAATTGCAGTCGGTACCTCTCTCCAATTTCATGGATAAAGTTGGTATAGATGTGTTGGGTCCACTACGCGCCTCTGCTTTCGGAAAAAGGTATATTATCGTAGCAGTAGAATACGTATCTAAATACGTCATTTGTAAGTCGGTCCCTAGGGTTACGGCCGAAGTGATTGCCGATTTCTTGGTACGTGAAGTTTTCTGCCGCTTTGGTCAGGTTAAGGAGGTGGTTTCGGATCGTGGTAGTGTTTTCACGGCCCATTTGGTCAAGGAAACGTTAGAAATATTCGGTGCTAAATCGATTCATACTTCGGCTTTTCATCCTCAATCGAACGGGTTAGTCGAACGGTTTAATAGAACTTTACTCTCAATGTTATCCAAATATATTTCAACAGATCAGCGTGTTTGGTGCACGATATTGCCCTTGGTGGTATTCGCCTATAACAGCAGTGTCCAGGCATCTACTAAGGTTTCCCCGTATATGTTGGTTTACGGCAGAGAACCACTAACGCCATCTGACGCGGAGTTGCGGAACAATTTAGGCAATGTCGGTGAAACGTTATCTCAGAAGGTTATAAAAATGCGTGCTTTAACTAATACCGTGATTGCAAATATTTCCAGAGCACAATTGAAACAGAAGCAGCTGTATGATCGGAAGGCGAGTTCGGTGCGTTTCGAGGTCGATGACCTCGTATTACTATATACACCCAGACGTCTTTCCGGTAAAACGTTTAAGTTGTGTAGGTTATATAGGGGACCATATTTGGTGGTTAGGTGTATAAACAACAGAAATTATATAGTCAGAAAGTTGGGTAGAAGGCCAGCCAGACCGCAGGTGGTGCATGTCAACAGAATGAAGAAGTTCCATGTTCGCCCGAGGGTGGTATAGGCAGCGTCCGAAGATGGGCAGTGGATATTGCTTTTCTATTATTTCCTACCGGTCAGTAAGTTCTATGGTGGAAACTAGTCATAGGTATTGTATTGTTCATTGGTATAGTCCGAAGAGCTTGCAGTGTTTACAAGGAGAGTTTTCGTTCTTCTCTTCTTCCATGAGGAAAAATTTCATAACCCTCCTGGTTTTCGTGGTAGGTTAATAAATATTTTTTCTTGACAGCGAGAGAATACAACTGGAGTAACTCTGTATACTGATGGTCTAATGATGATTCTCAAATTCTATACAGGATCAGAGATTTTTATGCTTATCCATTAGGGTAAATTTTATCATTTTTGGTTGGTTTCTCATGTGGCAATTTCTTCACGATGTCGCGGTTGGTGAGCGGGCCACTACTGTGGTGCGCTACACCAATCGTAAACGAGAGCCAAATGCGAGATGTTCCGAACGTGACATCTCTTCGCTGGTCGTTCACCAGCTTTATTGTTATTCGGCTAAAAGAAAATCAGCAAGTTTAATATCAAATATTTAAGAGAATGATTTATAAATATTTAAGTTTCAATAAGAATTTTTTTATAATCAATATGAACAATAGGGAAAGTTCTTGGGGTTTATTTCTCCATTTAGAAAGAAAGGGGTATACTTCGTATTCGTCTCTTTGGGTACAATTACTTTTTCAGTATATGGACGATCGCTTTGGATTTTTTATTTTTCAAAGGAAATAAATTCGCGGTCCATACCTAATGAAGTGGAGGGGTGATCCAACCGGTTCACCCGTTCACGAGTGCTTGTACGCATTTGTCCTAGGAATATGCTGACTTAGGGGCTTGATAGGTCACACTTATTTTTGCGGCAACCATACTAAATCCCATATGGGATATGGTGCGACATGTGTTGTGTCACAGCTGTCATTTATAGTCTGACCAGAGATTTGGATTGAGTAGGAACATAGAGTTGGCATATGAATTTAAGGGACATCTTTGTAGTAAGCTCTTCTTGGGTTGACCATAGACTTACAATATCTCTTTGGTATCAATGGGGTCCATGGACTTACTACCCAAAGGGACTGCGCACTGCTTTGACTAAAACCGGGCAGAGCGAGAGTCACCATCGATAGTCCTGTGTCCCTTTCTAGTGATGCCACCATTGTTGATGCAAATTCCGAATTACTTTTATTACTTAGCGCGGACACCGACCTACCGATCAGGGCCAGGCAGAGCCGGACCGGGTGCAATCTGAAGGTCATATTTTCACCAGGGTTCCAGCCCAAGGTTTCCCTGTTACTCGGAAAATATTGGTCTTACAACACTAGTTCCTAGAGTAATATAATAGTACTCATCGAGATCTACATTTCGGATGACAGTTTTAAGTTTGACAGCTGTCATACGAAATGTAGATATCGACGAGTACTATCACTTCTCTTTAGGAACGAGTGTTGTAGGATAAATCGTTACCGAACTCTTTTATCTGTTTTGTGGAACAAAAAAGTCGTAGGTTGATAATTATGTCGACTCGACAGTTTATCGACGAGAAACGTTCAGTAGCTCAAAAGGTATTTTAACAATTAATACTTTTTGGATTGTAAGGATTACCCCATAATAATACAAAATTCACGGTAAATATATTTCTCCAATAATGGCAACACCAAACATGACACTTGTCAATTTAGAATGATGGTGATTTTGCCAATAACATTGTGTTTACACTGTTAGAAAGGGACAAAGGACTATCGATGGTGACTCTCGCTCTGACCGGTTTTAGTCAAAGCAGTGCGCAGTCCCTTTGGGTAGTAAGTCCATGATGGGGTCGCAGATTCGGTCAGGGACCAATTACTAATTTAGGAAGGTTGTCAATGTCTCGTTTGACCACAGACCAATTAATCTTTTTGCTTATCTGTGTACCAGGTCGGTTCACAGACACGGTCGTGGACCAACCAGTTTTCTGAAATAGGTTATATAATATTAAAGTTGCGTGGGTTTGGTACATTAACCTGACATTGACATTATAAGTTATAATATAGTAGGAATATTTCGTTGAATGATTTGATATGGGAAGGTGTTCTTGGTTTGCAGATTGCAGGAAGTCGTAATGTGCAGTTTTACAGCAATTATTTTTTGCTCTAACTACAACTTGCTGATTTTCGTTCTGTTTGCATGGCTCGTACATATTGTTGTATTATTTCTTTTTATGGATTTCATATAAAGATGTTTAAAGATAAGTTACTATTAAGGATCGAAGGAAGGCCACATTGTTTAATTGATAATGGACAAGTCAACTATAATATACAGATAGACTATGGTCATTATGACAATATTTGATTAATGTTAAAGTATTTATTTATGAAAATATGGCCATTCTGCGGTGAAATTATTTTTCTTCATACATGTATAAGGTTAGGGCAGATTATGGTTAGAACTTAGCATTGTTAAAGGATTATTTGAATTTTGCTTTGAAGAAGTAAATAAGTCAAGACAGTTTTGTGATAAGGTTCTGTAGGCCTTGTGCAGATTGGCATGGTTTTTTACGGGGTTTTGCCCAGCCTTGCTTTGGGAGATGGCTCCCAAAAGCAAAATCCGTAGCAGGGTTCTTCTGCACAATGCCGGTAGTTAGATTGATTCCCCGTTTAGGTAGAATAATTTAAATCTTAGTAAGTAGTTATTAATCCGATATTAGGATTACATACTAAATTTTTTTTAAGAAATTACTACTTAATTTCTTTATTTGGGGCGGGGTAGATGTAGCGTGTGTGCTCATGCAGGCCTTAAGTAAGGACGGGTTCTAGGACAGGTAGGTGTCGGAGGCCGTATGTTTGGACGGGCTCTAAGTTAGGTAGGCATTCGGGTTGGCCTGCTGCTCCTGTAGGGTAACCGGGGCTCTAGTCGGTTAAGTAGGTCAGAGCAAGTAGGATATAGGCGTGTAGGTTTAGATAGGTCGGAGCAAGTAGGACGCAAGCTATTAGCTTGCGTCTATGGGCACACATAGCACTGGCTAGGTGGTAATTCAAATGTGTTCCATTTGAATTAGATCTAAGGTATTATATGTATTTTATATCATTCTTTAAACCAAACTTATCAATATAGTATCATATATCCTTTGCATTTTTATTTAAACTCAATATAGCAAACAGTGCTACAGTACTTGCCTACACTAATTATTTTCAATAGGTAGGTATGCTTAAATAGTCGGAGCGTCGGTGGCCTAAGGTTGCGGTATCCGACTCGTACACGAGAGGTACCAGGTTCGAATCCCTCTGCCACCATGTACCAATAACTCTTTTTTAAGTTATGCACATTAGCTGAATACTAACCGATGCTTTCACGGTAAGGGAAATTATCATGATGAAACTTACACATTCAGATCAGACGACTGAATGTGTAAGTAACCATGATCCCATCTGGCCAGGTTCCCTTGGTAGCAGGGTTAGGAGCCAGGAATGTCAGATGGCAGTCGCTCCACTGCAATTAATTACCTAATCTGCCAAATCCTAGATCATGGACCATAGTCAAGGCGGACCACGGGCACGGAAAATAATTTTGTGGAGAGAAAAGAATTTGTTACAGTGGAGCGACTACCATCTGACCTCCATGACCCTGCTACCAGGGGAACCTGACTCGATTGGATCATGGTTAATATTTCAGTTGCCAGAATTTGCAGATTTCATCATGATGTTTCCCTCACCATAGGAGCATCGGTTAATTTCAACTAATGTACATAACTCAGAAAAGAGTCATTGGTACATTGCCACAGCGGGATTCGAACCCGGCACCTCTCTCGCTTACGAGTCGGATACTCAACCGCCCAGCCACCAACGTTCTTGAAAAACATACTTAAGATAGCTACATAACTAAAACAGAATTCGTTCAATTGATAAATCGTTCTACACAAATAAGTAGGTACTATGTTCTACTAAAATGGTTCACTCATCTAGGGACCTACGTAGCGTAGGGAACCACTTATGAGACTAGTTTTGTTGAAACAGATTACAGACAGGTTTTACTAAATACCTACATGTTTTCATGAACAGATAAAAGCGTTGTCTTTTCTGCCTATTTCCCGTCGGAAAAGAACCTCCTAACGTTACGATTAGGTACTAGCTAGGTAGCATATCTTAAAGTCTAGCTAGAACCTAGACCTTTAAAGCATGTAGGTACGTACCTTTTGAAAGTTATTTTATGAAAACAACAACTTTCTTGCTTTCTTGTGGCTCGGATGACTGATAGGTATTGAGATCCAAGATCAACACTTTCCAAGTGATTACATTTTCCAACTTTGACATCTGTCATCCGAAATACAACTTTTTCTATTCTTATTTTGGCTCTTTAGTTTATACATTTTGTTAGGTGGGGCGGTGGCTACGCCGATGTGCATGCCGCCATATTGAAAAAGGACTTTTCAAATAAGCGGAATATTAGTTCCTTTTACGCCACGTTTATGATGTATTCTTGATACTTGTCGGTTTGTAGATACTAAAGCTTTGGTACATGACACTCTTGGCTTTAGCTTTTATACAGGCTGTTCTTACGCTCTGGACAAAGCCGAATACTACTAGTGGAGTATTTAAAACAAAACTGCAAAGTATTTACTGAAAAATTAACGACTTTATATTAATCACTCAGAAGCAGCCTGTATGTAGTTGCATGGTCTAGAAAGTACACTAAACATTGCAACTCTTTTGAATTGCATTAGAACTCCACGCTAGATGACAGCCTAAAAGAAATAAAAAAATTGTATTGTAATTTGACAATAATTTGAAATGTTACAGTGCCGGTAGTCAATCGCTTTTCATATTATGAATGTCAATATTAATTTATTCGTGTTGTTGTGATACAGTATGTTGTAATTGTTGCCGATTAAGTTAACATTTAATTTGTTAGAAAAAATAGTTTTGTGTTTTTTGTCTAATTAAAAGTAGATCTATTGTATGATGCTGCTGAGTAGCAGTCTTAAACAGGGTTTCATTATTTGTTTAGACGCTAAGGTCACCCTGTATTGCACAATCAGAAAAGATCCCCACAAAGCATTCGATATATTGTAGATTTCATTAGGGACAGCCCGCGGATTCAGTCAATATATACTATCTCTTTGGATTCAGCACTAAATACAATACGTATTATAGTAAGAAAAAAACGATCAGCACGAACGCGCGTGGATGCGTTTTCAGTGTGTTCGACTATGCGTGATTTCCATAGAAACTCAATTTATGCCACGCACTAACGCACGTCACGCACAAACAAAAGTACGGTGCTGCGTTCCAGTGTGCGAATCACCTAAATAATAATGGGCAAGGACAGATTATCCAATCGATATTGCCATATCCACACTTTATAATTTCTACTACTGTCAGTCGATTCGGACTTAGCATGCTCCTATAATAGGACCACGCTTAGTCCGAATCAACTGACAGTGGTAGAAAATATAAAATGTGGATATGGCAATATCTATTGGATAATCTGTCCTTGTCAGTCATTGTCTATTATTATTTAGGCGATCCGCACACTGGAACGCAGCACCGTACAGTTGTGCGTGACGTGCGTTAGTGCGTGACATAAAGTTATTTGAGCTGTCATCGGTTTCTATGGAAATTACTCATAGTCGAACACACTGAAAACGCATCCACGCGCGTATGTACGGATCTGTAGATTTTTTCTTTGACACATTTGACACGGGCTGGGGATCAGATAAGTTTTTGGCGCTGTACATAAATAAATAATCATTTATTCCATAATAAATTGAACAATAAACTGTTAAATAAATAATAAATGCATTATATTAATAAGATAAACAACAAACGAAAATTGTAATAATATAATATTATGTTTTATTACAATTTTCGTTTGTTGTTTATCTTATTAATATAATGCATTTATTATGAAATAAATGATTATTTATTTATTTATTATAACTCTTGTAAATATTGTTTTATTTTTAAAGGCCTATATTGTTATATATTCAACAGAATTCATCAATTTCTTCTTTTTGAATGAGTAAATTTTGATAGTACGTCATAGTCGATTCCCGAAGAACTCAGATGGTCTCAGTGACGTCACATATGCTTTCGCACAAAAAAAATTAGCTGTTAGATTATTTGCAATTTAATTTTTATGATACAAAAGTTCGCAGTGATTTGTAAATTTCGACATGAAAAACTTTTCTTGGTAAATATCGCAGGTACCAGCTGGATGCGGAAGGCAGAGGACCGGCCTTTGTGGAGATCTCTGGGGGAGGCCTTTGCCCAGCAGCGGGCGTCTTCTGGCTGATATGATGATGATGATGACACATACTTACTTACACCATTTGGCTAGTTTATAACTTTTAAGTTTTTTATTAAAAAGGGAACAATACTTAGATTGTTACTTCTAGGCTAGGTAGCTAGGTAGGCTAGGCTGAGTAGGCTAAATCTATGCTCTATGTCGAAAATCTGTGAGCATATTACATTTTTATTGACAGAACATGGTGACAGCGTTATTAGGATAACAGTGTCTGTCTGCGTTTTTAATGGGATCATGGGACCTACCAGACAGCTCTTAAACACAAATGGAAGATGCATTATCAATAAAATACAATTGAATTTCATAATTATTTATTCACTTTTTAAATGTTCAATTCACCTACAACACAAATGTTTTTTTTTTCAAAATAACAGTCATCCTAAAATTAGTATCACAATATTGTTTATTAATCATACATAATTGTTATTAGAACGATCAATGCCGCTAGTTAACAGTGGCAATTTGAGGTCAAGAAATATATGTTAGGAATATAATTGGCACGCAAATGTTTTTCTCCTCGAATTATATAAAAACTCAAAATAGGTAAAATATAGCTAACATAATTATGTTTAATTGAATATTGTAGCCATATTCAGGTAATAAAGCGTGGAAATAGTATTTATGATAGTTTAGCTTTTTCCGGACTTACCATTTTAAATGACCTCCTATTGTATGAATGCCTGTACCACGGGGAGGTTAAGCTGTATCTCTGGTTATACCTACCTGAATTAGATGAAACATAGCTTAAATGTAACTCTGGACCACAATTTACCAAATAATCACAACAAATCGAAATCTGTTCTGCGGTTATTGCGATAAAAACAAAAACTAAAATAGTATTTTTTTGTCATAGTTACAATTAGTGTCAAATAATAAGAGACTTGGCGGGTCACGTGGTTCGACTGGCTTAGTACCTGCGCGAAATTCCCTATAGGTACTGCCATTTGACAAGTCTCTTCTTTCATGATGCGGATTATACGTCCCAGCATCCTAATATTTTTTATTGAAATATGATCTCCATAAATATAGTAGGACCACGCTAAGACCGAATCGCTTTTTAAAAACAATAAAATAAAAATATCTGTATGGCAACTAATGCCAAGTCTTTTATCCGTCATAGAACGTCATTCATAAAAGTCATAACAAAGAATTTGACTGATTTGAAAAATTTTGCTGAGGCGATTGGCACATTGGAGCGCAGCATTCATTCTGAAGAAATTTGGAAATATGTGTAATTTTTATATTGTTTTATATACAATAAAAAATTTAGTAATTCTCCAAATTGTTATAATCTTTTCATAAAATTATATTATTTAGGCGAAAAATAATTCGAGAACAGAGTAACGGAATACCTATTTAACAATCCTGGAGACCTCACTTCACAGCAGCGGCCTATTTGACGCCTTTTTATATAGAAAGTACAGCGCCAAAAACTTATCTGATCCCCAGCCCGTGTCAAATGTGTCAAAGAAAAAAATCTACAGATCCGTACATACGCGCGTGGATGCGTTTTCAGTGTGTTCGACTATGAGTAATTTCCATAGAAACCGATGACAGTTCAAATAACTTTATGTCACGCACTAACGCACGTCACGCACAACTGTACGGTGCTGCGTTCCAGTGTGCGGATCGCCTAAATAATAATGGACAATGACTGACAAGGACAAATTATCCAATAGATATTGCCATATCCACATTTTATATTTTCTACCACTGTCAGTTGATTCGGACTAAGCGTGGTCCTATTATAGGAGCATGCTAAGTCCGAATCGACTGACAGTAGTAGAAATTATAAAGTGTGGATATGGCAATATCGATTGGATAATCTGTCCTTGCCCATTATTATTTAGATGATTCGCACACTGGAACGCAGCACCGTACTTTTGTTTGTGCGTGACGTGCGTTAGTGCGTGGCATAAATTGAGTTTCTATGGAAATCACGCATAGTCGAACACACTGAAAACGCATCCACGCGCGTTCGTGCTGATCGTTTTTTTCTTACTATAATACGTATTGTATTTAGTGCTGAATCCAAAGAGATAGTATATATTGACTGAATCCGCGGGCTGTCCCTAATGAAATCTACAATATATCGAATGCTTTGTGGGGATCTTTTCTGATTGTGCAATACAGGGTGACCTTAGCGTCTAAACAAATAATGAAACCCTGTTTAAGACTGCTACTCAGCAGCATCATACAATAGATCTACTTTTAATTAGACAAAAAACACAAAACTATTTTTTCTAACAAATTAAATGTTAACTTAATCGGCAACAATTACAACATACTGTATCACAACAACACGAATAAATTAATATTGACATTCATAATATGAAAAGCGATTGACTACCGGCACTGTAACACTTCAAATTATTGTCAAATTACAATACAATTTTTTTATTTCTTTTAGGCTGTCATCTAGCGTGGAGTTCTAATGCAATTCAAAAGAGTTGCAATGTTTAGTGTACTTTCTAGACCATGCAACTACATACAGGCTGCTCCTGAGTGATTAATATAAAGTCGTTAATTTTTCAGTAAATACTTTGCAGTTTTGTTTTAAATACCCTACTCCACTAGTAGTATTCGGCTTTGTCCAGAGCGTAAGAACAGCCTGTATAAAAGCTAAAGCCAAGAGTGTCATGTACCAAAGCTTTAGTATCTACAAACCGACAAGTATCAAGAATACATCATAAACGTGGCGTAAAAGGAACTAATATTCCGCTTATTTGAAAAGTCCTTTTTCAATATGGCGGCATGCACATCGGCGTAGCCACCGCCCCACCTAACAAAATGTATGAACTGAAGAGCCAAAATAAGAATAGAAAAAGTTGTATTTCGGATGACAGATGTCAAAGTTGGAAAATGTAATCACTTGGAAAGTATTGATCTTGGATCTCTTTTTCCCATGAGTCTATTTTTACCAGTAGTCCCACGACTACCAGTGATTTGTTTATCACGATCTTTCGTTCCTTGATCATATTTCGTATAGCCGCGTATTTTTCGTTTTATTATCTCTTTTTCACTCTTTCGTATGGAAGCCATCAACAATACCACGGTCTAATTCGTCAAACTGACAAATAAATTAAAATCGATCACAATCGTGATCGAAATGCATCGCCTTCTGACTATAATCTAAAGTAGTAGGATATCTGAATACTTGCCCATCATTTATACTTGCTCTAAACTGATAATAATGTTGTAAAAATATCCTATTGCTAGGAGAGAGCGACGTTCAATTCGAATTTTAGGCGGTCGGGCTGCGGGTCAGATAAGTTTTTGACGCTGTACTTCTACATAAAAAGGCGTCAAATAGGCCGCTGCTGTGAAGTGAGGTCTCCAGGATTGTCAGATAGATGTTCCGTTACTCAGTTCTCAAATTATTTTTCGCCTCAATAATATAATTTTATGAAAAGATTTGAAGAAGATTTGACAATTTGAAGAATTCCTAAATTTTTGATTGTATATAAAACAATATAAAAATTACACATATTTCCAAATTTCGCCAGAATGACGAATAAAGGGCCCAATCTTGTAACACTAGAGTGGTCTATGGAAATGCAGCTCTGGAATTGTCTATGGAAACGTAAGGTGATGCGAATCCGCAGCCACGCGTGTGGATGCGTTTAAGTGCTGCGTTCTAATGTGCCAATCGCCATAATGATATTTTTCAAGTCAATCAAATTCTTTGTTATGACTTTTATGAATGACGTTCTATGACGGATAAAAGACATGGCATAGGCGGATACTACACACACGATATTTATCGTGATACGTATCGTGATCCATATCGAGTAATATTTTGGATCGCAAGTCGACCCTACACACACGATATGAATCGTCGATATTTTCATTAGTCTATGCATTCTTCCATTCATTTTAATGGCTGAATAGACTAAGTTGCCAATGCCTAGCCTTAAAAAAAGCATTTTTGACGCGTCGCTGGTGTAAATTTACGATTTTTAAGTATTTTTACCAAAATTACTGATAAAAGCTAGCGTTGCTATAGTATTAGCATTAGGATTAAAAAGACGCGTGAAGAGAAAAAAATGAGAAAAATTATGAGGATGAGGATCTTGTTGACTTTTTATACTTTTATAGTAACTGTCCGGGTCCATAGTGGCCACAGCAGCTTGAAAATAAATACAAACAACGAAAATAAATTTGAAATTACGTTATTTATCTGTCAGTTTGACAGAAATGTCGTGATAAATATCGACGAGATACTAGACGCTCGATATATATCGCACGATAGTTGATACGGATCGTAGATTTCTGGATTTTCGGAAATCCTGTGATCCGTATCACGATTCGTGATACTCTAGGCTACACACTCGATAAATATCGTGATCCTGCGTGAATCACGATATATATCGTGTGTGTAGTATTCGCTATAAGTTGCCCTCCAGAGATTTTATTTTTTATTTTTTTAAAAGAGACTCGGATTTATCGTGGTCTTATTATATGTACTTACAGACATGGTTTTTTTACAGTTTTGCTTAAATAGACTGATGACTTGGTTTATGAAGGTAGAGCTCGTCTAATCTAAAATGACGCGCCCCACTATCGCATTAACGCACACAAGCAAGTTTAAAATATGGACGCAATACATATACAAATGCCGTTGTAATTGGTCATTCAGTTGCCGGTGAGACTCGTTCACGTTGCAGGCGTCGTTCGATTGGAGCAGTCGACGCTCCCACACAGATGAAGTGTCGTTATTAATATTTGCACTCACTCATCGAAATAAACTAACTAGACGAGCTCTACTTATTATAAAACAAGCTAAAACTCCCCTTAAAATGTTAAATTTTGTGAACAGTTTTTGATAAAATATAATTGTCTTTTTACATTAAAATCTGCGTTATTGGTTTTCTATATAAATAAATAACTACTTATACAATTTCATTTATTACAAAAACAGATATTATTCTCCGCTTAAATAAAAAGTTATCTAATCAATGCCAGGGCCAGTCGAGCGCCACGAAACAAATTCAGTCAATATCAGGGCACTGTTATTCTCTTGGAATTTCACGGAGGAAGTTTACGGTACTTATGGTACGTAAGGTACTAGATCAAGTGTAACGATATATATTTCAATGTGCATCACACTCGCTTCGTAAACTAAATATCGCTGTATCTGGTGTAGTCTTTGGTAACACTGTTGTCTGTTGGGAGCCGTCAAACGAGAACGGGGCAGCGCGGCGCGGGCGCGGGCGCAGGCGCGGGCGGGCGCTATAACCGCGGCAGCCGGCGCGGGTCCAGCAGCAGCGGCGCGGCGCGCGGCAGCCGCGGGTACAGCGACGACTCGTCCGTCTGCACCTGCCGGGGGAAGGATTTAACAAATTGTATGAGGAAGCAATGTCCAGCCCCCAAAATTAGTTCCACATGCGGACTTTCGTAAATTTTTACTCAATCCGGCTGGACAGCTTTCTACACTATGCGTTCCGTCGATGAATAAAACTTATAGTTGACACATATATATTTTTTTATAATCAAAATCATTTTCAACCATAATACCTATGAGGACAGTGTACAGTGTTTGAAAACTGCGATCTAAGCGCGGCAGTACCTGTCGGTCGGCACAGAGTGCGGTCGGCGTGAGCGGCGTGCCCGGCAGCGTGGAGCGGTCGGTGGAGGGCGTGGGGTCGGCGGCGCTGGCGGCGGCGCCGCGCGGCAGCACGGCGGCCAGCGCCGCGCCCACCGCGCCCGCGCTGCCCGCGCCCGCCGCCAGCCCGCCGCCGCCGCGCCACCGCGCCGGCATCAGCGACCCGCGCACGTTGCGCTCCGGCCGCACTATTATTATGTACAACTGCGGAACAAATTGCAAGAATTACAAATTACAAGAATCATGGCCAATAAATAAAATAAATATATAAATAATATATTATAAGTCCATATTTCACTTACTTCTCAAGCGGGTCGGGCAACGCAGTTTTAAGAATTGAATAGAAGACCTTGCTTTAATGTTCTGGTCTACGCAGATTCAAGCTGGTATACCTCGTAATATTATGTTCGACACCTGTCAGTCGAAGAGTTCCGCCATATTCTGATTTATCTATCAAAAGCATTCTGTTAGAATGTTTTTGTAACTGGACAGCATGTACACAGTTAAATAGTAGTACCTGTTTTTCAAGTGTCGTCAATATGGTCCACCCTCTCAGTGGGTCTGTCACTCACCTTGGGCGAGAACAGACACACGAGCGTGACGCTGGCGCTGAGCGAGATGGTGACGGCCATGCTGATGACGCGCAGCGGCACGTGCGACGCCGTGCCGAAGTACAGCGGCACGAATGCCAGCCAGATTACGCACGTCGTGTACATTGTAAACCCTAAGGCAAAGACAATAAGGATAATTAGACGTGGATCATGTTTTGGTCATTATCCTAGTTCCGTGGTGTCGGAAAGCCGAATAAGACTTGTGTCAGAGATTGAACACTCGTGTAAGCAAGTTGTTCACTGGGGCTGAACCTAGTCGAATTCAACCCCTCAAATCTGCGCATTTTCCGCCAAAAAGGATCCCTTTGTCATAGTGCTGTAGTTCCAAGGAACACCCCTTTCCATCTCAAATAGTATCGGGATCCTTGGTGTCGACATATCGGATAACGTGCGATTTCGGAGTCACCTAGAGGGTAAGGCCAAACTGGCTTCGAAAAAGCTAGGAGTGCTTAACCGGTCTAGGCGATACTTCACCCCAGGGCAGCGCCTGCTGCTGTATAAGGCACAGGTGCGGCCTCATATGGAGTATTCCCATTTTTGGGCCAGCGAAACTGCCGACCTGCTTGATCCTCTGAACTCCGTACAGAGACACGCCGTACGAATTGTCAACCATCATTTACAAACAAGCAAGTTAGAACCACTGGCTAACCGAAGGGACTCTGGCTCCCTGTGTGTGTTCCTTTGGCTGTACAATAGGAAGTATTCCGAGGAACTTTTCGATCTGGTGCCCACAGCACAATTCCGCCATCGCACCACCCGCCGTGGGCTGGGTACTCATCCCCACTACGTAGACCCTCTGTTGGTCACCACGCGTAGGTTCATAAGAACGTTTCTCGATCGTACGTATATGGAATGAGCTCCCAGCCACAGTGTTTCCTTTGGACTATGACATGGGATCGTTCAAGAGGTACATAAGAGGTCTCTTTAGAGGCGGGCAACGCATTGGTGTATAATAAGTATGTATTAAAAAAAAAAAAGTATTTAAGTAGTTATCAGTTATCTAGCACCCATAGTACAAGCTCTGCTTAGTTTGGGGCTAGATGGCGCTGTGTGAATTTGTCCACGAATAATAAAAAAAAAAAAAAAAAAAAAAATGGTGACTCCCCTGGTGTTGCTGATGCCCATAGGCGGCGGTGACTACTTTCCATCAGGTGGCCCGCTTGCCTGTTTGTCTGCCGTGTAACATGAAAAAAAAAGGAGGTCATGTGTGTCGTGGGTTGATCAGGGATGACAACTCGTCTGATAAAAAGAAGTAACTATCGCCTACATCATATGTTTACGTAACATAAAAAAGGAATGTTACCAATATGCTTGCTCTCATTGAAAGCCTCCGGTATATTCCTCGTTAGTACCGCGTACACGGTGCAGACCACGATCAGTACGACCGGGTACGAGAACGCGATGGTGATGGAGGCGTCCACGTAGGAGTCGCAGACGAGCAGATGCTGGTCGCGCGCCGGGTAGTGCCGCACCGCGCGCGCCGGGGACACCACCTGCCACACCGCCACCACCACCACCTGAGGACCGTCGGACACGCAGACCCATTAGTAATAGCAACAGTCGCAACGACCAGCAGTAGTTTAGACATGCTGAACTTGATGCTCCTTCACATTTTTATAACGAAGTGAGGCGAACGCGGAAGCCACCACCATTTCCCCCTTGATTCATTCGTCAACAAGGGTAACAAAGCTGGCTATAGAATCTTTACATATTAGCGGAGACGAAGCTATTATAAAATAAAATAAAATAATTCTACCTAGGTTGTCGTTCGCTATTACAATGTCTTCTTTTGGCACCTATCATGCCAGCCAGCCAGAGCACGGTGGCTATCGTACCTGTATCGAGACGAGCGCCGCGCAGATGACGAGCTGCGATTTGGGTGAGATGAGCTCGGGCCGCCGCGCAGAGCGCGCGCTCGCGGCGAAGATGCGCGCGATGCGGTTGGTCTTAGTGAGCAGCGCCGCGTACACCACCGTGAAGCAGAACCCGGCGCCGAACCTGAGACCGACATCCCGTCACCTTGAAATTCTTCAACCACGGCTCACCGTTCAGTGTAATTTGGTTACACTGAGCGGTGTTTGTTGATTGTGGGTGCCATACAAGAGAGAGAGAGAGAGAGAGAGAGAGAAAAAAACGAACAAGATTATCTTCGTTATCAAATAAAACATAACCACGAATTTGTCAATTCTACACGATATCATATTGATTGAGGTAGGCTGGACAACACACGGGCTTTACGGCTGACACTGAGTCAGTCAACTGACAGATTTAGACCACGACTAACAATGCTGAACTGGATCCATATATGGAGCTCATAGTGGGAGTGAATGAGCAAGCGGATCACGCCCATAGAGGAGTGTCTTTTGCCGTGATGCCGTGACTTACAACACCCGGAAAGTTGCCTGCCTCCTCAGATCCCCCCCTCACCTCTGCAGCGCACACAGCAGGTCCGTGGGACGCTGCACCAGTGCGAAGGTCACGAGGTAGCAAAGCGCGATTCCGCCGAGCAGCACTAGCGAGAGCTCGCGGCCGCTGGCGCGCACCACCGGCGTGTCGCCTCGCGCCAACCACACACCCGCCACCAGACTAGGGGACACATAGATGAACATGGACAAAATCCAATTCTTATCGCATAAGCTGTATCTAGATTGGCATTACATATACAACCATATTAGTATTAAAATAGAGTGCTTCTGACGCGACACGTTATTACCACACTATAAATTTATAGTGTGGTAATAATGTGCCGCGTCAGAAGTCCCGCGTCTACAATTGTAGCTATTAGCTTATTAGTCAATAAACACGTAACACTACTGTTCAACGTGCTGTTTTTTCATATTTCACGTCCTCTCCACAGATATAACAGACTAAACACAAATAACAAATATTCCCTGTTCGCTCACTCTACAATTATGTATTATGAATCTTGCTACCCCGTTTTTTAGTCTATTCAATTAAGCTCTAAGAAAATGACGCGCGCAATGTTTTGAGTGTTCGTCATGTTGCTCAAGCCAGCAACGACCTGAAGTTAATTTTGAAACATCGGTGTAAATTATATAATTTCCTAATAAAATTTAAATCAAACTGTACGGAGTAACGCCGTACAGGCAATTTTACCTACAGCTTAGCTGTAAGTAGGCCAATGCGCGCCGGTGATCGAAAATATTTTTATGCTAACAGGGTCAGATTTAGTATTAATTGTATAAAATTTTAATACTCAAATCTTGTAAATAGCGGTCTTCAATTTTATATGTATCAATTAGGGTTTTTTACCAAAAATGTACCTAAACAAATTTTATTGGTTCTGTAAATAGCGGTCTTCAATTTTATATGTATCAATTAGGGTTTTTTACCAAAAATGTACCTAAACAAATTTTATTGGTTCTGACATTTTATGAAACAACTTAACGGATTAATTGCGTATTTACGTTTATTTACATTTATTTGTTTTTCTAGGTTTCCTAAAGACCAGACATAGCGATGTCTGGGTTGCAAATTGGAAGTGTTGTAAACATTTTGAAGAACAAGATAATAAGTAGATGCAAGTCCCTTCAGGATTTTAACTGAAAATAAAAAATATGCTGCCTGTTTAATATATTAATGTACCTATCCTTTTAATTTTCTTTTTCATGACACTAGAGGGCATAATATTCAATTTATTGTGAAGTCACATAGGCCAACCTGTGGATAATGAAGATACTTCCAACGATAAGTAAGTAGTACATACATAGTTTAGAAGTTTTGAGCAACAAATAAACATTCATACCGGTCAAAATAATAACCCTCCTTTTTGCAAAACCAAGCACTGCCGATTCACGGTATGTAGGCTCGAGAGATAAAAAAGACGGTGTTAGGTATCAGGGCGTGGGTTTGATTCACTAGACATCTTACCTTTTATTATAATGAAAATATTAAATTATAAGGACAAGGTTAAAAAAAGGGCGTATTTTGCTCCGGACTACTTCGTCAGATTTGTTTGTGTTCGTTACTAGTAGAAATTCGCAGCAAAATATAACTTATCTGCAGATGGGCTGCCTTGTTCCATCCCTGCATTTGCATTAGTGTGTGTGTTATAGAGATGTGTGACATTTTGTCTCGTATTTAAACTCAGTATGTACTCTCTGCTCCTGTATATAATTTTTTTTCTCTATGTTCCTCTCACACCTTTTAAGATACTCCACTAGAGTTATGTATTATGAGTATTAATGTTTCTGATGTCTGTAATTATAACTGTTATTGTGTCGTGGTGTGCTATATGTAATAAATGTCTTTTCTTACTTTTTTCTTTCTTATGTTAATCACTGACACCCATGTGTTTTTTGCTGCACAGTCCGTCCGTTTAATCAGTCTTTAACAGCCACCCAAAGAGCCATTGAGTTTGTTCCTCACTCTGTCCGAGGATAAGCTACGTCTATAAGCTGAACTTACGCGGTGAGTGCGAGTCCGAGCGCGGAGAAGGCCATGGCGCCCTGCGCGGCGGGCGCGGCGGGCCGCAGGTGGCGCGCGGGCAGCGGCGCGCAGCGCAGCCGCCCGGCGTCCGGCAGCGTGCCCAGCGGACACTCCACGCACGCCGTCTCGGACTCGGGTGAACGGACCTAAATGAATTAGCGTGGATTATTCAGTAAGATTTAGAATGGCAGAGATATTGAATGCCCTAATCAATGAAGAAATTTTGAGTTTGACTAGTAAATTACGAAGGCAATGTCAGACCATGCCTCCGTCAGGCACGAGAAAACCGGCCGGCCTAAGAAACTAGGCCTCACTTCGTTAAGGATGTGTTTCAGAAAACTCTCCACCAAGGATGCTTAAGACAAAGCGAAGTGGACAAGGAGAGGTAGGACCAAAAGCAAATCTGGGATTGACGCCAGGATAATGACGATTTAGTTATTTCTGGAAATATAGATCTTTCATGCCAATTCACGTAGTCGATTTGAAAGATTTGAGTAGCTGAGAAAGACTAGAAGCCTCCTGCGGACAAAAGATCCTGTGACCGTTCTAATTACACTACCAGTGATTAGTTGCTCCTAATTGATACCATTAACTCACTGAATTTATCACAGTATAATATACATTTAAAATAGTTATGTCAAAACGCTGTACATGTTCCTCGCGTCAACTACCCAACAACCCTCTTGTCCCTGTTGATCCACACCATGGTGCTCTCACTTGTGAAATCTCCTTTGTTATTGAGGAGAACCTGGATCGATCTAAATATACTAAGTACCTATATGACAAAGGTGATTACGAGTCTATAAACAAGTAGATATTTAGTGTGGATTGGATTGATGAGCTGGGTTGTCGTTCACTAGAGGATGTAACCTCATTTTTTATGACGTTTTTGCGCGCGTAGGGATACTTATGTCCCTTTGACATTAGTTTCAAATAAATCGTATTCAAAATGGTATTCTAAAGCATTGATCAAAGCGATTAAGGAAAAACCTAAGTATTCTATAAAATTTAGGAACTATGGTAACCGGTCCGATGAGCTTTGTTATAAGTTGCTACGTGGCAGAGTCAGAACACTGGAGGCATCTTCTTACTGTAATTATATTCAATTACTCGAAAATTCCATAAGGGAAAACCCTAAACTTTTTTGGTCATATTTTAAGTCGAAATCGAAGAATAACGTAATGCCCAATAGTCTTTAGTACAACGGTTCGGTATAACAAACAGGAGAAGGTATATGTAATGCATTTTCGACATACTTCCATTCAACGTTTTTGAATTCACCTAGTTCTATTCCAACCAACTATGACAGCGACCCCTTTGAATACGGTGTCGGACATCTCTTCTATTTATGTTGATGGGACTTATATTGTTAAGATGCTCAAACATTTGCATCTGAGCAAATCAGCTGGGCCGGACCATTTACCTGCCTTATTTTTAGTTAAGTGCGCAGAAACTATCTCTGATCCCATAACACTATTATTTCAGTAATTTTCTGGCGAGAGTCGTCTACGAGCAGTTGTACGGCCCTTTAACAATCTTTCAGCGATACTCAGAACGGATTTCTTAAAGGTCGATCAACTGTGTCTAATCTAACTTTGCTTAATTATATCATAACAGAAGCAGGTTTACAGGTTGATGTCATTTATACTGACTATAGTAAAGCGTTTGACAGAGTACAGCATAACATTTTAATATCGAAGTTATTGAAGATTGGTGTAAGGGAGGAAACCTGCTCAGGTAGTTTTCCTACTATATTGACAACCGCTCACAGGCTGTAGTCATCAACAATTACATATCTGGATAGGTATCTGTTCCCAGCGGTGTTCCCCAGGGATCCTTGCTCGGGCCATTATTATTTGTTATCTATACTGGTAGATAGCATTGTTGCAAAGGCTTCGAAAGCGTTGGACTTTATAATGCGCGCTTCGAAGGATTTCACTTCTGTTAAGACTATTAAGATACTTTACTGTACCTATGTAAGGAGTCACCTTGAATATGCCTCTCAGGTATGGAATCCCTGCTATGACACGTATCTGCATCGTATTCAAAGTATCCAGAAGAGATTCCTACGATATCTATGCTTCCGTACTGGTGACCACTTTCGGTCTGACGACTATTTAATCTTTTGTAAAAAGTACCACCTTCTACCACTATTTAAAAGTCGTGAAATTGCAGATGTGGGGATCCTTTTTAAAATTGCTTCGGGTATCATAGATTGTCCACATCTTTTGACGGCAATATCACTTAGATCTCCAAACAGAGCCCTGCGTTCAAATTTTATAATATCATTGTCGAATCCATGTACTAATTATCGGCGTAATACATTCTTGTGGCGTGCATGTAGTTTGTTTAATGGTTTTTGCAAGGATCATGACTTGGATTTATTTAATAGTAAACTCAAATCTGTGCGGCGGTTGTTAACGCGGTCATTTTTTGACGGCGTTCCATGAAGTCTAGGTGTATGTTGTTTGCATTCTTGTTTGTACCTACTATAGCACTAAGTGTTAAATATGTACTTCTCTATTTCTTATTATTATTTTCTCGTTTTAAATCTATTTGATAATTTACCTAAGTGCCTATTGTACGCGCTACTGCGTGTTTGTGTCCTTGTGTAGCTTTTAACATATGCTGTCTTTACTGGCGGGGACCTATAATTGGCTTACTGTTTTATACTAGAACTTTATACATTGTAATGTACAGCTGTTGGTACTCCTACAAAAAAAAGTACAAGACCTCTCTCCTCTTAAGGAACAAGATGGAAGTTATCTCTATTCAGAGTTGAGTAGAGCATTCTCCATTAATTCTTAAGAAGAAGGCGTAAGGGGCTATGAGGGAGCATAACGTAGCAGACTAGATAGGGTGTATCCAGCAATGTCACTTTGTGCTACTGTGGCGACATCTATCGCTCTACTGCTCCAATAGGGAAGACTCAACGATACCTTACATTACGAGTACACGAACACAAGGTTGGCAAGCATCCGCACATATATGGCGCTAACAATCCTACATCGCGCTAGAGAAATGTGCCAACTTCCACGGCACATATACAACTTCCGACGATCAACTGTCGGACCCTTGGTCCCCTGGTCACAACACCCGGCCAGGTGGGTAATTACTCTTTACTACCTTCTCACCATCTTCGCTTGCCAACATCGGCGGCTACCATTATCCCCGCACCGCCAAAGTGGTGACCCCGACGTGATCCTTACGTCTTCCCTACCGAACTACCTACGCTACCTGACCATAGGCGGCACGGACGCGTGCTTCCTGTCACGACCCTCGACTGCACGGACGCGTGCTACCTGATCGCTCATCTGCGGCCTCTCACTGTCCCCACCCAGTCTCGACAATAGACTTGGGAACAGCAACGCTTCGGCACTGCTCACGCTAGAGCTTCGCCACGACTCACCGCATCGCCACACTGACTACGCTACTCTAGTCAGCTTCAACACGACTCACCGCTTCGCCACACTGACTACGCTACTCTAGTCAGCTTCAACGCTTCTCGCTTCGGTATCGACCTCCAGTCTCCGGGGGGAGTACTGTGGCGACATCTATCGCTCTACTGCTCCAATAGGGAAGACTCAACGATACCTCACATTACGAGTACACGAACACAAGGTTGGCAAGCATCCGCACATAGATGGCGCTAACAATCCTACATCGCGCTAGAGAAATGTGCCAACTTCCACGGCACATATACAACTTCCGACGATCAACTGTCGGACCCTTGGTCCCCTGGTCACAACACCCGGCCAGGTGGGTAATTACTCTTTACTACCTTCTCACCATCTTCGCTTGCCAACATCGGCGGCTACCATTATCCCCGCACCGCCAAACTACTATTCTACCGGTGTCGCGCACGTTACCTCATACTGCGTGCAGTTGAAGCAGTGCCAGCAGCAGCTCTCACCCTCCACGTACTGCTTGGCCTGGCCGAGCTCGCACTCTGCGCTGCAGACCGACTCTGGTGGCCGAGGGGACTCCATCTTGAACTGGATCTCTGGCGACATATTTTAAACAATTATTTATGTAAAACTGTTAAAGTGCAAATGTGTTACAGCTTTGTGGTTGAACTGCTCAATAGAATCGATTATGGTATTACATAATAAAACAGGTACAGAAAGGAAAATAAGAAAGAAGGACAAGGGCTATCATTTCTGAACCTCGGCGCCGGAGCACACCCGGCTCGCTATCTTAGCTAAGCGTTCCATTTGACGGACGTTCAGTGCCGATTTCCACTCCAGTATAGCCAGTTGGACCCCTGTGCGTTCGCGCGCACTGCAAGAACTCATAGTAACGTTTCTGAATACTAGTGTATGAAATGCGTTAGTGGTGTACCGTCCATGTTGAGCTCGAGCTCGCCGTCCTGGTAGCGGCCGACGCGCACCCAGCGGAAGCGGCCGGTGGCCACCTGCTTGAAGTGCAGCACGTTGTAGCGCGCCGGCCCGTCACCGTTCGCGTCGAAGTGGAACTCGTCGCCGCTCAGGCCTGCAATGGAAGTGACGAGACAACCATCGATTACCATGAAGTTCTTCGGGAAGGATGTGTAAGGGATTGAATGGGATCGATAATTCGCAGGATCGTAACTTCTCGCGAAGACATACGCTTGATTGCTATCTAAGTGGTATAAAAGTGTCTTTAAGCAGTAAGCTAAAATAAAACGAACGGAAATAATTTCTGGTTATTGGAATGGTGGCGGAGGATTGTTGTTAGAGTTCGCGCGCCCACGTGTTTAGGCTACAGTTTATGGTTTGAATATATATTGAATGATTGCGAGTAGAATAAAGAATTTTCAATTAACGTGTCACCACAATTTGTTTACACGATCTGTTAATCCTTTACCTGATAAGGCCTTTCTACAAATTTTTTTTTTTCTGGCTACGAAAAGGATACACCAGGAAACCTTAAACTGCTGAGGCCTTTAATTGAAAAACATATTTTTTCCTTCTTCGTAAAGTATAAACACGGCTTTGTGATGTTGATTTATGTATGTGAGTATAGAAATATAGAAGACGTATATGGTCTGCTGGTATCGCATACCGGTGAAACGCACTTGTCGCAGGTAGCGCAGCAGCGTGGCGCCCGAGTGCGCGCCGCCGGGCCGCATCGCCGCGCACAGCCCCGCCGCGCCGCCGCACACCTCGCGGTGCATGTCCCTGCAATTAGGTAATTGGGTCTTCAAAATATCAAATAATCGCAAATTATGTATTGGACCAACGGTATATAGACGAATTGTTTAAATCACGCCTAAACGCATTTACATTGACAAAGAAGCCTACGTTAAACAAGCTTAGCTGCAATCTTGATATCCGTTTTTTATCGCATCCATCTTTATAATTAAGCCGTAAGACAGGTCATTGGTACATTGTCTCAGTTGGATGGCCCCTACAGAGCACATCAACTTCTAATCTAGAACTAAGGCTCTATCATTGGGTTACTATTGTCGACGCCCAATGCCTGAAGGTAAAAAAATATTACCGTTAATAATTTGTGAACGGTAAAAATTATACATAATGCCAACAATAGATATTCCTGTTAAGAAGTGTACGCTAATGCGCAATATCATGGTCGGCCAAACTCAGACCTCACAATTGTGCTACTTAATGCTACAGTTTGAAATAATGAAAACAAACAACGTATACCTGACAGCATGTGCGAACGCGAACACGGCGTCGGCGACGAACTGCAGCTGCGCCTCGAACTCGACGCCGGCGGTGGCCAGCGACTCACGGCCCGAGCACGGCGGCCAGCGCGCGCGCGCCGATGCCCAGGCCGTCGCCCACCCCGCCGCCCCTGCCGCCCCGCCCGCGCTCCCGCGCCAGCCTGCCCCCACCACGCGGCACTGGAACTGCTCTTCCCAGTATTCTGGAAGATAAAAGGGTTGGTTTTATGGGTACCTACGTCTTTTATCCTTATCATCTTAGTTTCAGCCCTGGTTGTGATCACGCGCGGCGCACGAGGGCCCTGGGTAAGGTGTTTTATTATTGTAACGTGCAATGTTTGTGGGTGTGCAGCATTGTCAGCATTGGCTGGTCTGCGGAAGTCGGGGTTGGTTTTATGTTCCACAAAGCCAGACACGAGTCTGTAAATAGTATGCAGTAAAGTAGACAAGAATCGCATAATCACTAATCTCACCAACAAACCAGGGGTTCCGCTTGTTGTTCTCCACCGTAAGGTTTAGGAAGTACTCCGCGAATCCTTTGACCGGGTTGGCTTGCGGTTGCAGGCTGACGGTGCCTTCCACCGCGCGCTCGTTCCCGGCGTGCACCAGGCTGCGCGCGCTCCAGCCGTCCGAGCCCACCCAGTGGAAGGCCGCCTCGGCGCGCAGCCGCCCCACTGCCGCCATCACGCCCGCCACCTGCGGGGACAATACTAGCGACTGACTATACAGCCCTCTTGATGAAAAGCGCCTACTATCTACCATTTTTACTTTACGGGTTCATATTATAACATTGAAAAACCGTCTACGTTGTCTATGGAGGATGAAGTTGCGTCATGGCTGTGATCCTTTACTGCGGAACGGCAACGTAAGCTGTTGCTTGGTAGACAGTAAAGGTGTACGGGGATACATATCCACGTATTATTGGCATTCCTTGCCTCCATTATATCGTTAGTATCGCAGTCATCCCAGGACACATCTTAAATGGATTTCATCCTTACATGAATGTCTGGCCTGTGAGTGTGTTCAGTTCACATCACTCGTTTCCGAGCATCTTCAAAACTCAATTGGCTCTTCGGTCACATTATCTCCCACCACAAAGTGACTACAACAAGTAAAATAGAATAGAAAAGCACCCAACCAAGCAGGTTTATCTCTTCCCTTGATCATCGCTTGAGGAGAATGGATGAGGAATAAGAGAAATAGAAAAGAAAGAGGAGGGATAGAAAGACGATGGGAGCTGGCCTACGCATCAGAAGGTGTCAGCCCGTCAGGAAAAGTGCAGAAAGACTGTTCAAGATTAATAGGGGGTCATGAATCCTCTTGTGGTCAGATCTGATGAATCTGTATGATCGAGAGGTCGATAAGACCCTAGGTGATGGTGGGTTTAGTCACCTCCTGATCAGACGCGAAGACGACGACGCCGCGCGCGCGCGCGCGCGCCAGCAGCCGCGTCACCAGCGCTTCGTACGCGGCGGCGTCGGGTGCGCCCGAGTCCTTCCCGAGACGCTCCTTTACCGCGATGCAGATCCCGTTGCGCGCCAGCAGCGTCTCCAGCTCTTCGAATGCCTGAGTACGGGAAATGTTTAAAGTGAGTAGGAGCACGCATGTACCTATTGTCACAAAACTGTAAATGTAAGCCAGAGACTCGTTGGATTGGAGAAATTAGTGGAATAAGTGCCCTTATGCCCGAGACTGATGACGATTACAAATTCTAGTAGGTAGATTACACATTACATTAACAGTGCGGTTTCTGATGAAGTGATTCTTAAATAAATAAAGCCAAAGTGGGCCACTTCGGCCGCCTACGAAATAACATTTATATGGTACACAATAAATATCACAAACTTTGAATACCTGAATAGGTTGGTTTTAAGACAGCAGTTCAAAACAGAAAATGCTGCTGCTCATTAGATGGTCTAACACAAAAATATTAGTCAAGTGCCTTGAACAACACCATGGATGGGAAAGGTACAAAATGGTATAAAGAAATTACCTTAATCCCGTAGTTGGATTCTTCATAAATTATCGAGATATATCTCCATCCAAATTTCTTTACGATCTCGACCATGGCTCGCACCTGGTGCAGATCTGAGGGGATGGTGCGCGTGAAGTACTCGAAGCGTGCCTTGTTCGAGAGCTCCGGGGACGTCGAGAAAAACGACACCTGCGGGAAAGGGGCATGTGAGAAACGATATTGGGGGCGGGCCTAACGAGCAGCCCATATGCAGAGCGGTGACTCTGTTTTATGCATCTGTAGACCTGCGTGTTTGTGGTAACCCAGCACTGACTTAAGTCTGCCTGTGGATTGTCATAAGCTATTGACAATGACAATGATGATGAACCCACCCCGCCCTTAATAATGAGGCATTAAACGTGAGACACTTCGTATTATTTTATCCCGTTATTTGATCCACCTATAGACCGCTCTGTACTAACATGGTAATGATGATGAACCATGACGGACTGCTCGACCTTGCTGCGTAGCAACTTGATCACCTATACGGAGTTGACACCTTTCGTCTAAGCCAATGAACGGGGCGATGATGCATCCAGGGATACTCTTGACGGCTGAAGGAATCCACAGCGTGGCGTGCTGTAACCTCTTGTGTACGTTGCCACGGTACCTGCGGTATCTTGAAGAGTCGCAGCAGGTTAGCGACCTGCACGGAAGTGACGGAGCTCGCGGCGCCCACCACGCCCGAGATCACCTTGCGCACCGCCGTCACGTTGCATGCGTACTCCGCGTCGTCGATGTTGCTGATCGAGCCTGTTGAAAAATCAATTTAAAGTGATTTGATGCCCATACTAAATTTCTCTCGTCAGTCATCACGGCAGTTATCTGTGACCCTAAAATCCCTGTCAAGCTCGAAGGGCTTATATATAAGAGTATAATTAGACCTGTGATGCTCTATAGCTGCGAGACATGGCCAGCACTGACGAAACACGTTCGCGAACTCCACGCCAACTAAATGAAAATGCTGCGCTGGATGTGCGAAGTTACAAGGCTCGATATAGTACGTAATGAATACATCCGTGGCAGTTTTGGCGTGAGGGATATCGCGGACAAGATCAAGGAGACTTGCCTTGCTTGGTTTGGTCACGTGTTGCGTAAGCCTCAGGGATACGTGGGAAATAGGTGCCTGAACCACCGATTTTTTTTCCCTATGGTCTGAACCTGCCGATATCAGGAAAGAGGCCCCGTGGACGACCCAAGAAGCGTTGGATTGATGCGAGAGCCAACTGCTTACGACGCGAGGATACCGAAGACCGGGCGAAGTGGAGAAGAATGGGTAGGAAAGCGGATCCTGGCAGAGGTCGGGATAAGCGCTAAAAACATGATGATGATGATGACAAATTTCTCTCGTCATTCTTTCATTCGTTTGAGTGTTTAGTGATTGTATTATGATTTATACTCTTAGTAAATATATTCAATGGTGCGCAAAATGGGTTTGTATAGGTTAATGATTTATAATAGATAAATCGAAAAACCACAAGTCGCCGCTAGATGGCGTTGTTTTGTGATTTAATTATTTTCCTTTTTTATTGCTTTGTTTTATATTATTTACATGTAGAAATGTATTTCGCGCACAATTGGGCACAGTTACTAACGGCTTACATTAAAAACATAAAACCTTTGAAGAAATGTCAAACTTAACATAAAATTTGTATGGAAGTCGTACCACCTTAACGGTTATACGAAACGAAGTAGATAATCTAATGGTAATCCGTACATACTGTCGTAAGTAGGTACATACGATTCTGCATTTTTGTTAGCGTGATCGCAGCAACATGACCCCCCCCAACCCTCTCCGACGTCATTTCTTACCGCCTGCTGATCCATCCGGATTTTTACAACTAAAATACCAAAATTTCTGAGCTCGCTGCGCACGCTAAAATCTCACTTAGTCATTGGTTTATGTTATATTTATCATGTTCACCCCGAGTCTTTTTAGACAAAATCCTAAAAATTTCGAGCTCGCTGCGCTCGCTCAAATTATAATTTAATTTACTTTGAATCCCCCCCCCCCTCCAATCATAAACAAAAACCTGGCTACGTCCGTTGTGGTGGTCCGCGACGCTTATGAAGCTGACCTCGTCAACGGTCACTAGATGAGGTGGTCCCGTCATAAATGTATGGTCAAGCTATTCTAGTTCAACGGATGACCCGATCCTAGAGTTGGTTGGTCACTCATTACGTGTCGTAAAATCTGGCGTTGGTTGATTAAGCCTAGCATTCACTCACTAGTCTCACCGTCGTGTGTGAGTCCAATAGAAAATGGGTTGTACAAAGACCGTCAACGACAGTTTATTTAACTTTATGAGATTAAGGTTTGGTTTTTGGTTTATAAATGCCTTAAATTGTGATGTTAATTCCTCTCTAGTGTTTATGTAAAAATGAGATGACAGAAACTTGCAATAAAACTCTACTACGTCAATGGCAATGATTCGAGTGATATAATTAATTTTTATTTTATTTTATTAGGAAAACTTACAGCTCAATTAAACTAACTACATTACATTGTTAGATAAATGGGTAACACACAGCCATTTAGAAGTGTTCAAAATTCAAAATTTAATTTTTTTTTATTGATTAGGACTTTAAATATCTCTTTCAATCGTCAAAAAGGAGGGGAATAGGAAAGTAGGAAAGAAACACACAGTGACACGCTGACCGCCCTGTGACCGCAGCAAACCCACCCCACGCAAACCACGACCGGACCGTGCAAGACAATGCCAGGCAGAGCCGGACCGCGTTCTATATATTATACAGGGTGTTTCATAATACATGTATAAAGCCGTGAACTGGATGGAGTGCTAAACGTATTAAAACGATAGGTACAATTATTTTTTTCGTGCGTGGAATAGTTACCGAGAAAATGACTATCGAACTTTTTCTTTTTCAATCTCGATAATCACATTTAGAAAACTAAAGACCGCATCTCTAGAAATCAGTTGTAATAGATCACTCAAGTTCATAATCAGGTCAATCAACTGAATTATACAATTTTACCAGTTACAGATAGGATATAGGTTTTGTCCCTTTAAGTCTTTTCTACCTACCGTTTCATATGAGTTTTAAAATTCAATCTAAAGATCACTACGATCAATACCTCAAGTTGCTGGTTAATAAAATTATTATTACAAGCAGCTCGTGAGCAGTCCGGCACAGAAACAAGACATTTCGATGTTTGTTTCTACTTTTATTTATTTGTTTTTTTTTGTATTCAACACAATGTTGCACCTAGGTACATAGTCTTCAAACTAATTGCGAAAACACAATAAACATCAATAGGCAAAAAAGTTACAGCTTGATTTCGCGTCTGCGCCATATCTTCTATTGTACTAGGCAGTCATGACTGAAGCAGGTGGACTATGTACGGGATACTGATATCACAGAATGTCCATAAAGTACATTCACTAGATTTTAATATTTTTGGAAAGTGCAGCAAAACTACACGATATTGTTGTTATACTTTATTGTCTATTTTTTGACTCAGTCTACATCCTGTTGAATGCATGTGGTGTGCCTTGGCACAAGTTTATGCATTTTTCGTTGAACTTTTCCGCCAGCTCCGAAATAAGGAAAGACGTCATTTCAGTACCTATCTAATAGTAATTATTAAATTCTACTCATGTATGAATTCAAGAAGGTGAATATTAAATTTGGAAAGCTGAAAAAATACCTAGCAACACTATTTACGTACTAGGTACGGTCAGGAGACCCGGTTTTACCATTTCGTCAATTTATTAGTAACAGACGCTACGATTTGCCTTGAGCCGACCAATCATCAGTTGCAGTCGATACTAATCCTTACGAAGTACAAAATAAAGCAGCTTTTGGGTTAATACGGATGCGCGGGAATGCCGTCCTTGGTCGGACGTCCGACCACGTATTCCGCACTCAAATGCGACTATTTTATCCTGCGTAAGGATTAGTATCAACTGCAACTAACGGTTGGTTGGCTCCAGAAAAAGGGGAACGTCTGTTACTAGTTTTTAGTGTCAACAACGCTTAAGAAACAAATATGTGCCTAGTGGCCTAGTGGCAGTACAATTACTTGTTTTATGCTACGCAGTGATAGACCACCTGAAGGCAAGCGGTAACCGTCGCCCATTATATCTACGATTTAAGCATTTAGGTTGCAGGCAACAAAAATGCATAACAGCAGATGCGTTGTCACTGTGAGGACTAAGATGAAATGCGTCATGCCTGTATTTGCACTGGCTTATTTTATGGACACCCCACGTACTAGGCGCAATTAAGGAGGTCTAAATTATCCGTTTTGTATTTTTTAGTTTGAGGGTTCTGTACAAAAAAATATTGTAATCAATTATGATTTTAATTCAAAAGGTTCATTCATAGTTTTTACGAAAGTGCACCACCACCTAACTAATAGCAAAGTAGTCTTATTCAAATTACTGTAGCATATTAATGTAGCAAACTCTAATTAATGTAACATCTTTGTCTTTTTACGAGTTTGCTTTCTCATGTCATGTCTGTCAGTCATGTTTCAGTGTCGCGTAGGTAATCGTACCTATCGTTTTTACGAACATTTCTCATCAACTAAAATTAACTAAATGATTCTTAGTTGATGGAGCTATACCTGTAAATATCCCATGCTTCACCTAATTGGAGAACCTAGGTCACCTAGGTGGAGCACGGACCCAAACACAATTTTAGAAATTACTGTCTAGGTTACTGTCATTGTACCAAACTACCCGATAAAATAGTGATAAGCAAATGTAGGCCATCACCGTCATCATAAGGATTATTATTAAGCCCACAGTTGGACTCGCTTGAGACTCACTTTATCAAATAAAAAAAATCAACATTATGGTGCAACTACCAGGAGAACATAAAACGAGAGAACATAAAAGGCGAAATAAGTAAGACCCCTAAAACACGGATCCCTAAGTAGGAATCCTTTTGCGCGTGCCGTCAAGGTCAAGGCCGGCGCCGGAGCTGTGGCGGCGCCTTTGACATCAAAATAGAAACTGAAGACTAAAAATAGAATACTTTGGCGGGCCGTTTTTTATTTTGTGGTTTGACCCACGGCCACGGCGCGGTTTCCATTGACGAAATTTGCCTACTTGCCTACTTCGTTCATTCAGTTTTTAGCTTTTCGAGTGACCGAAATGATTGTTGCGTTGTAGTTGTAGGATACCTAAGTACCTATTGTGAAGATAACTGTGATAAGAGTGTTAACGATGTGACCGAATGATTTATAGCTTCAGGTACCAGTATTAACGTAGTTTTGACTGTGTTCAGCGTTCAACGTTTAAGTATTGTGATAATCATTATTCTGTGCATGAATGCAAGCTAGCAGTAGGCCAAACACCATGGTACCTACCTACTAACGTATTGCATAGCAACCAGAGCCTGCGTAGTGTTGTGTATCTGTGTGTATGGAGTGTACCTACCTAGCTACGCTACGATACGAGTGCAAGCTTACTTGATAGTTAATACCTATCAGTCATCCGAGCCACAAGAAAGCAAGAAAGTATGGCACCTGACGCTGTTTGTTTTCATAAAATAACTTTAAAAAGGTACGTACCTACATGCTTTAAAGGTCTAGGTTCTAGCTAGACTTTAAGATATGCTACCGCGTGTACCTAATCGTAACGTTAGGAGGTTCTTTTCCGACGGGAAATAGGTAGAAAAACAACGCTTTTATCTGTTCATGAAAACATGTAGGTATTTAGTAAAACCTGTCTGTAATCTGTTTCAACAAAACTAGTCTCATAAGTGGTTCCCTACGCTACGTAGGTCCCTAGATGAGTGAACCATTTTAGTAGGACATCGTACCTACTTATCTGTGTAGAACGATTTATCAATTGAACGAATTCTGTTTTAGTTATGTAGCTATCTTAAGTATGTTTTTCAAGAACGTTGGTAGCTGGGCGGTTGAGTATCCGACTCGTAAGCGAGAGAGGTGCCGGGTTCGAATCCCGCTGTGGCAATGTACCAATGACTCTTTTCTGAGTTATGTACATTAGTTGAAATTAACCGATGCTCCTATGGTGAAGGAAACATCATAGTAAAATCTGCAAATTCTGGCAACTGAAATTGTAACCGGGATCCAATCTAGTCAGGTTCCCCTGGTAGCAGGGTCATGGAGGTCAGATGGTAGTCGCTCCACTATAACAAATTCTTTTCTCTCCACAAAATTATTTTCCGTGCCTGTGGTCCGCTTTGACTATGGTCCATGATCTAGGATTTGGCAGATTAGATAATTAATTGTGGAGCGACTGCCATCTTACATTCCTGGCTCCTAACCCTGCTACCAAGGGAACCTGACCAGATTGGATCATAGTTACTTACACATTCAGTCGTCTGAACTGAATGTGTAAGTTTCATCACGATAATTTCTCTTACTCTCTTACATAATTAGAGACAGAGGGCGCCACCCTCAAGTAAATATTATTCTCCGTGTATTATTTAAAGATTAAATTGTTTAAACATAAATTAAACCGAATTCAGTGTTATACTTCAGTCTATTAAACTGTGACTGTTAAGTGGAAGTGTTATACAATTATAAAATTAAGTGTATGTGAAATAAAATTGATATTAAAAAAGCCAATGGTGAATGTATTCAGCGAATGAACTTAATTAGACTACAAATATAAAAGTTGTGTTGTGACAGTGAGGAGCTGTGCAAAAGCCGACGAGAGATTTTAATCATATAATATCAAACATAAACATTACCATTTTCATTTATAAAAGTCGAAACATTATAACAAAGGAACCTTACTTACTACTACAGTGTCTACTACCGTCATCTATCGCTTACAATAGAAAATATTATAATCATAAGATTACGTGCACGGCCGCAAGAAAGGCAACCAGTATTTAGACTACTTTAGCGTAAGTTGCTATAGCGCAATAAGAACACTGTGCAGCTTGGAACCGAGCGTTGGTACCGGGGTTCCGAGTTCGATCCTACGCAATATGTGTTAATTTTTTTGTTTTCCATTGTTATTTTTTTATACAAAACTATAATAATAGCAAATACTTACGCATTTATTAAAACAAAAGGTAATTCTAGAAAATGACGACTACACGAAAAATGCACGTACTTAAATTAGAGGATCAATTAAAAGCGGTTCTGACAGACTTGAAATTTTACAAGGACAAAGTACAACAATTACTGCAGTAAAGGGAAGATAGTGAGGCCGAAATTAAGGTCGTGAATGATAGGAATCAGAACTTGAAGGACCAACTAGCGGAGCTGGATATCCAATTGGAGGATATACGAGCACAACGTGACGAGCTCCAGGGGGCAATTGACTCCTTCCAGGAGTGCCGCGAGCACCATGAGGATCTGCTGGACCGCATCACGGAGCTCGAGCGTGAACTGCTATCCGCGCACCGAACTATCGACCATTATGAAACGGAAAAAATCGAAGCACAAACACATAACACGCACAAAATGTACAACGACATTATGGTAAATTATAATAACGATCCGTAGTCTGTAAAATGGGCAGCAGCATTTTCCATTGTTATATTTAAACACTGCGATCTCCAACCCGCCTGCCAAGCGTGGAGATTATGGCAATAACCTCCCCTTTCGTGGGAGAGGCCCTAAGTCCTGCAGTGGACTGTTACGGGCTGTGATGATGATGATGATAATAACGATGACGCTCACCATTTACGAACAAAAAGATCAAAGCTTAAATGTTTCTCGAAAAAGAATACTAGTAGTATTCATTAGTTTACAATACATAAAAAAAATTATTCGTGTCCAACTTCGCTTAAAAAGAAGTTATGTCGAGACTAGAACGGAGCTTCAACACTGTATGAGCAATTTGAGTGAAAATCGGGACCGATATAAACGAGAGACAAATCACTTACAGATTAAGCTTAGTGATCTGGAAAAAGAATTAGAACACACTTTAGCACAGTATGAAAAATCGCAACAAATGATCACTGAATATTCCGATTCAATGAGTCAACTGCTCCTGGATCTAAAAGATAACGAGGACAGATTTAATTCCTTATTAATAAATCAATTTTGTGACTGTGGTTCACGGGAAGCAAAGGGTGTAACCGGAAACGGAGACAACGTGAGGAATAGCACACGCACGACAGTGGCGCCGCCGCTGTCGCCAGTAGCTAACTACTCTCTATTTGCTTCTAGTAGCAACATTAGCACAAACAATAGCAAAACGGTTATATTTTCGGATTTGTTGGGCCGTCACTTTGGGCCCGTATTGGCCAAGTATGCTCATAATAATGTGATTAATTGTTGTTATCCGGAAATAGCCCTAAATATTTTGTCTTCGAAGATACAGGAATGTAAATTTTCTAGTCTTGATACTTTAATTGTTTGTTTAGGCGATACCTTATTATATAAAATACCGGATATTTGTAAATTAATTGACGTATTGGATAATATAAAAAATATTGGAAAGGTTGTAATTTGTTCTTTTCCATATTACAGAAATTTTAATAGAAAAATAAATAAAAGAATTGCTCATTTTAATAATGTATTATATAGATTATCCCGTTATAGTGAAAAGATAAATTTACTTGACATTAATAAATTTGTACAACATTTTGATTACTGTGATAATTACATATATATACCGAAACTGTACAAAA
The DNA here is from genome assembly GCA_905147135.1 of Blastobasis lacticolella. Taxonomy (NCBI): domain Eukaryota; kingdom Metazoa; phylum Arthropoda; class Insecta; order Lepidoptera; family Blastobasidae; genus Blastobasis; species Blastobasis lacticolella. The sequence continues at coordinate 18,650,279 of LR990045.1, forward strand.
ACTCACTTGCCAGTTTATTATTTTTACTCTTGACATTATTCATGATAATACTGACATTACGCATTCAAGTACTTTAAGTACACCCTTAACTTTAAACTAAATAATTTGACAATGGCTAAGTCTAAGACAGCACAAGAGTATAATGGTAAGACAAATGTAAATTTGTTTTACCAAAATATTCAGGGCTTGGCTAGCAAGGAAATAGAATTAGGTTTATTTCTTGAAAATCGTGATATACATATAATGTGTATAACCGAGCACTGGATGACCATGTCTTCTGTTTATCCTAAATTTAATAATTATAACATTATTAGTAAATATATTCGACAGAATGCAATTCGTGGTGGTTCAATTATTCTAGTAAAAGACTGTTTAAAGGCCAAGGAACGGAGGGATATAGTTCAACTTGCAATCGAAAGAACAGTGGAAATATCCTGCCTTGAAATATATTTATATATGATATGTTGCGTATACAGACCCCCAGCTGGGGATTTCAATGTTTTTGAGGACATTATGGAAGAAGTGTTACAAATACTGTCGAAGGGAAATAAAGGAATTATTATATGTGGTGACTTTAACGTTAATATCTTAGAACAGTCTTCATGTTCCAAAAGATTGTTGTCTCTATTTGAGGGCTTCGGCTTACATGAGATGTTTTCTGCACCTACCAGGGTGACTGAAGGGTCATCAACATGTATAGATAATATATTTTGTAGTTGTGAGGTCTCTGATAAGTTTATGCTGGATTGTTTAGGTTCAGATCATCATGGCCTTGGCGTCAAATTAGGTATTAAGCTTGATAGGAAACTTATCAAAATTAAGTGTAGACCAATGAGCGGAAACCGTGTAAAGAGTTTTTCGAAAAATATTGCATATAAAATGAATATATTACCAACAAATATTGACCCAAATTTGCATTATGACGACATGTTTAATACAATTAAAACTGAATTTGACATACAATTTCCTATAAAAACATTAAAAAAAAATAGTAATATTAAGTTTTGTGACTGGGCCACAACCGGAATTCATAAAAGCCGGAAGAAATTATATGAATTATATAATATGAAAGCATATAATAAGACTGTAGCATTCGGTAATTATGTAAAAACTTATTCTAAGATATTTAAGAGTATTTGTTATGCTGCAAAAGCTAATTTTATTAAAAATAAAATTTACTCATCGGACAATAAGATTAAGGCCGTGTGGAATATTGTGAATAATGAACTCGGTCAAACAGCTGAACATGAAGTTAATTACAAATTAATAGTGGATAATAATACCATAACATCTGACCTAAACGTGGCAAATACATTTAATGAGTTCTTTGCTAACATTGCAGTGAAGACTACGCAAAATCTCCAATCTTCTTCTGCAACAGCTTTAGAGATACTACAGAAGAATCATAGTCCATGCTTTGATGATTTTAAATTTGATGTTGTATGTGAGGCCGATATAATTAATAGTTTTAAATCGCTTAAAATGAAAAAGACGGAGGATATTTATGGCATTTCTGTCAAGGTCGTCAAAACGATTGATGAATGTATTGCACCACCACCTTTTCAATAACTGTGTTACTAAAGGCATATTTCCAGACCTTATAAAATTAAGCAAATTAGTTCCTCTTTATAAAAGGGAGATAAAAGTGACCCATCTAATTTCAGGCCTGTCTCAGTATTACCGGTATTTATTAAAATATTTGAAAAAATTATTTTAAAGCAGCTTCTAGTACACTTCAAAGTAAATAAATTATTCCATGCTAAACAATTCGGATTTACTAGGGGGCGATCCACCATTGATGCGGGTATCGAATTAGTCAAACACATTTATGGTGCCTGGGAGAAATCACAGAACGCTATTGGCGTCTTCTGTGATCTTTCTAAGGCGTTCGATTGCGTTGATCACGAGATCTTGCTCTCTAAGTTGAGTCATTATGGAGTAAAAGGAAATGCGCTTTGTCTTCTGCAGAGTTATCTGAACAATAGGTTACAGAAAGTCAAAATTAATGACATATACTCGTGCAAATCTTCCATTAGGATGGGTGTCCCTCAAGGATCAATATTAGGACCATTTTTGTTCCTTGTCTATATAAACGACCTACCTTACTTCCTAGACAAAGATTGCGAAAGTGTTCTATTTGCTGACGATACATCATTAATATTCAAGACGCCTAGGAATGAAAGTAATTTTGACGACGTAAATAGAGCACTCTCGCATTTACATATATGGTTCACTGCAAATAATTTGCTCCTAAATACTGCAAAGACAAAATGCGTGTTATTCAAAATGCCAAACGTAAAGACCGAAAATATTACACTTAAGATAAACAACGAAGTTGTTAAATTTTCGGATTCTACTGTTTTTTTGGGCATCACACTAGATAGCAAGTTACAGTGGAAAGAACACTTAACAGCTCTATCGCGCAGATTAAATTCGGCTATTTTTGCAATAAAAAGAATTCGCAGAATCACTGACGTGGAAACTGCTCGGATGGTATACTATAGTTATTTCCACAGCATTATGTCTTATGGTTTAATGCTATGGGGTTGCGCCTCAGCTACCTACCGGGTCACAGGTGGCGGATAGTGGACAGTCCTGTAGTATGCAGGATAGCTGCGAATAAAGGGTAACCGAAATAAGCAGTCCCGGACCGAGGCGGTAGGGCCAACAGGGAGTGTTGGGGTATCTCAGCTGCGTGAGTACCCCAGTAAAAGACACAGTAATCCTGATGACGACCCTATGACATGGCGAACAAGCACCGCCATTAAATAAGTGTTGACCAGCAGCTCTTTAAACTGTGACTGATTCGTGGCACAACAGTCACGGGCCCGAATCGCCACCGTATAATTTATTATGCGGGCTAGCGACGGGTAGAACCGTGCCACCCACGTGTTTGTGCCGTGCGTGGAGACCCGTACGGGGGGATGAAGGAATCCTGGTGGCTGAGCGTGAGGTGGGCCGGCGGTTGTGCCCGCCGATCGCAACACTCCTCTTTGGTCCGGAGTTCCTCTCAAACGGGCGGTCTTGAGCTAGCCACTCAGAATCAATCGGCTTTGGATTCCACTTATTGGTCTGCCGGCGAGGGGGGGGGGTCCCATACGGGATGGGAGCGGCCATGCTGAGGTGGCCAGGGTGTACGGCCCAGCAAGCCGGACACTACGAGCTGCCGATGTCGCGCATGACTCCCAACTCATCATCCCTATATCCTTCCGGTAATCCTGGTGCCTCTTAAAAAGGGCACCCCAGGTTCGGGCTCCGTGGCGGGTGGGAAACCGGAAGGATGAAAACCATACTTATCTCCAATATGCATACCAAAAACTGCAAAAAAACAACAGCATCCAAAAACATGCACGCGCAGGGACAGCGCGGTAGGGGAGGCAAGCCTCCGACAAGTAGCAGGCGGCCATCGGGCCCCATACCAGTCGGTGTTGGTTCCACGGAGAAATCCCTGGGACCAGGGCCGGCCGGTACGAGCGGCCCCACCGTCGAAGTTGAGGTTCCGGCAGGAGTGGCAGTAGTTGGGAACACGGTGGCAGATAACTCTGCTGCTGGGCCTAGCGAAGCGACACCGAGCCAGGTGACCACAACCTTACAACAACAACCAGAGCCCGATCCGATGGACGAGGGATGAACTCTGGTGGCCCCGAGGGTACCGGCCAAGGTGGCTGAGAAGACCCGGAAAGTGAGGCCAAGCAAGAAAAAGAGGGCAAAGGAATACAGACGCCTTGCCTCTCTTTCTAGCGAAGGGGAACCCCGACCTGGGACGTCCAAGGACGCTGGGCTGCCGGCCACGGATGAGGCAACTCATCCTGTGGTGGGCAGACCGCCTCCAAAGGCGTACCGGCCATGTAGGAACCCCGGAACTACGCTACAAGGTATTGCTGGTCACGAGGAGGCGCAGACCCCAGTCAAGAGGAACCGTCTCGACGATACCATCACGCCGAGAGAGGGTCCTAAACGACAGAAGTTTGCGACTCCGCGTAGACCACAGCCTGGCAGTTACGCTGATGCAGCAAAACCAAACTTGGTGGTGGGGGTCACCAACCAGAAAAATCATCTGGGCCGGGAACAAGCCACTGAGGTGGAAATGCTACTCTGCCAGAAGATCATGGAGGCAGCAAGTAATAACTTAAGGCTGGGCCCGGGCTTCCAAGGGAAACCGATTTACACAGATGGTAATCTGAAGCTGTGGTGCCTTAGTACTGACGCCAAAGAGTGGGTCAGGAACACGCTACAGAATGTCATCCTGAGCAGTGGAGATACCATCTGTGTAAAGGAAGAGCACGAGCTCCAACGACGCGTTCGCTGCGGTATCCTGGTACCCGGCGAATGGCCTAACGCAAAACTTATAGGCAAGACGCTGCGCTACCAGAACGATTGGGCTCAGGTGGACGCGTGGCGAGTCCACAAGGTCGACGTGCAAAAGGGGAATACCTTCGTCGTGGTCAGCGTTCCGGAAACTATCGTCCCCACACTGCTGGAGAGAGAACGTAGGCTGTGTTTCTGTTTGGGGTCAGTCTACGTGAAGTTTCAGGTCGTGGGGGGGAAGTTTTCGGAGCGCCCGGCGGGAAGAGCCGAAGAGGAGGAGAAGCAAGACACCCCACCGGCACAGACGGAAGAACCAAGCCCAGTCGTTGTGGTGGATACGGCCATTCCAGGCCCTACAACACTCCAGACAGAGTCGCTGCTACCGCCATCGTCGGCGCTGCCGATGGATACCGCCATACCGGGATCCAGCGGCAGCGACGACGAATGCTCCCGCAACCTAGGCGACATGAGTCTGGACGAGGAGGAGAGAGCGCTCATGGATGATGGCGCTGACTTCGCCTAACCCCAACATCAACATCATCCAAATCAACCTCCATCACAGTCAAACTGCCACGGCTCAACTACGCAAGTGGCTGGAGGTCCACAACACCACCATCGCCCTAATCCAAGAGCCCTGGATCAGGGCGAACCGCATATGCGGTCTCCTACATACAGGAGGTAAGATATACAATTCGACTGAATCACCCAGAACATGCATACATACTAGTAACAATATACATGCACAACAACTCCTTAATTACTGTTCCAGAGATCTGACAGCTATAAGGATAACCAACAAATTAGATCCCAAGCAGCAGGACATGGTCATTGCATCAGTCTACATGCCAGAACAGGACGACCCGCCATCTAATGAACTAATCCAGCTAGTGAAATGGTGTGAAGAATCCAAGCTGGAGCTCATTATTGGGACGGACGCAAATGCACATCATCCACTATGGGGGATGAAGAATGAAAACAATAGAGGTAAACTGCTAGTTGAATACCTGTTCACAACTAACCTGCTAATTATTAACAACGGTGCAGAACCGACCTTTGTAAACAAAAGAAGTCAAACGATAATTGATCTAACACTAGCTACAGAAACCGCGGCCAAACTAATATCGAACTGGAGAGTCTCTTCTGAGGCATCCTGTTCAGACCACAGGTGGATTCTGTACGATTTAAACATAGCTAATACTAACACGGTGCTACGTAGAAACCCGAGAAAGACAAACATTAATAAATACACAGCTCTGGTTGAGGAAGAGGTTAAACGCATGAGTAAACCACTAAAACTAACCGACACGCAACAAATAGAAAAACAGGTAGAACAACTAACAAAGTTAATCATTAACTGCTATCATAACAGCTGTCCCAAACCAGGAGTCTCCAACCCCACCGCCAAACAGCAACCGTGGTGGGGTCCCAAATTAGACAGAATTAGGAAAAAGGTGAGACAACGGTTCAACAGAGCAATGAACACTAGATCTGAGGAAGACTGGGAATTATACAAAGATGAAAAAGCAAAGTACAAAAAAGAAATCAGGTACATGAAGTACACAACATGGAAAAAGTACTGTACCAACATCGAATCCAACGAACAGGCAAACCGGGTAAGGAAAGTCCTATCCAAACCTATGGAAACACAACAAGGTGTACTGCGCAAACCAGACAGTACAATGACAAGCACTGCTGAGGAGTCGGAGGAAACCCTGCTTCAAACACACTTCCCCGGTTGTAAAATCCACAATACAAACAACTCGGATATCACCGAGGAGGCATACACACCCACCACAGAGGACTGGAAAATTGCAAGTGAAGTAGTTACCAGTGAGTCAGTAAACTGGGCCATTAACAGTTTCCAAACATTTAAAGCAGCGGGGCCAGACGAAATCTTCCCTGGACTTTTAAAATGGGCAGGCGAACGCATGATACACCTGCTGACGGATATATTAAGAGCATGTTTGGCTCACAGATATATACCGTCTAAATGGCGGAAGGTAAGAGTCACCTTTATACCAAAGCCAGGAAAAAGCGATTACACCGATACGAAATCGTTCAGACCAATCAGTCTTACCTCCTTCCTCCTCAAGACCCTTGAACGTCTGTGCGACAAGGAGATTAGAGATAAGGCACTCATAAAACATCCCCTGCACAAGAATCAACATGCATATACAAAGGGTAAATCTACAGAATCGGCACTGCATGCAGTAGTGGGGAAAATCGAAAATGCAATTCAAAATAAAGCAATATGTCTAGGTACTTTTATAGATATAGAGGGGGCCTTTGACAAAACTAATTTCACAAGCATTAAAAGCGCATTAAACAAACACAATGTCTCGGAAACTATCTCGGGATGGATAGAGAACATGCTTAGCAAAAGAGTCATTCAACTAGATAGTAATCCTAACAAACAGGTATCAGTGGTAAGAGGTTGCCCACAAGGTGGAGTCCTGTCACCTCTTCTATGGAATTTGGTGGCTAATACACTAATATCTAAACTAAACTCTAATTTTTTTTTTTCACAGTAGGTTATGCTGATGATCTGGCCATACTCATTACTGGAAACAACGCGGACACCGTCACTGGAGTTACACAGAGGGCTCTGAAAATGGTGGAACTGTGGTGTAATGAGTATGGACTCTCAGTTAATCCAACGAAGACAGAGATGGTAATGTTTACGAATAAACGGACTTTAGGTAACTATAGACTACCCAGTCTCTTTAAAACACAACTTACTCTATCAACGGAGGTAAAATATCTAGGAGTAATACTTGATAACAAATTAAACTGGAACAACCACATTGAATCAAGGTACAACAAAGCTACAATATCCTTCTGGCAATGCAGGAGGATGATAGGGAAGTCCTGGGGATTATCCCCCAAAGTCATAATGTGGCTATACAAAACAGTGATTAGGCCTATGTTCTGCTACGGAGCGGTAGTATGGTGGACTAAAACCAAGCAATCCACCACAATAGCAAAATTACAAAAACTGCAAAGGTTAGCCTGCATGGCAGTTAGCGGCTGCATGAGGACAACCCCAACTGCGGCCCTGGAAGCTATGCTCAACCTAACACCACTACACCTTCACGTACAACAAGAGGCAACAATAGCTATGGTACGCTTAAAACACTCAAATCTATTGGACAAAGTGCCGCTCCCGCATACGGTACTTTACTACGATGAAACAAAAATGGAACCAATGATGGAGGCCATTAGCGACCGAATATCAAAGCAGGTAGAAACGGTCAAGAAGTACAAGATCCAACTGTACGAGGACCCGCGGGAGGGCCAAAACATACGAGAAGTAAGGATCTTTACTGACGGGTCCAAAACAGACTCAGGTACAGGTTGCGGAGTTTTCTCCGAAGACCTAAACATCAAAATAGCTGCCCCACTGGGTAAGTACAACACGATCTTTCAAGTGGAGTGCATGGGAATCATCCTAGCCACACACGCGGTACGGGACAAGAAGGTAGAACAACAGCCTATTAGGATCTTATCAGACAGCAGGGCAGTACTTATGGCCCTTGAAAACAACAACACAACCTCGGGGCTTCTACTCGACTGCCGCAATTGCTTAAATGTGGTATGTAAAACAAATCCCATAACCCTACAATGGATTAAAGGACAAAGTGGATCGAGAGGGAACGACGCAGCTGACGAGTTGGCCAGAAGAGGCTCAAGCACGAAGCCCACTGGCCCAGAACCAATTATACCTATGCCATTTGCATGGACCCGTAAACACCTGATGGATAGAATCAAGGTAAAACATAACCAACTCTGGTCATCACTAGAGGGATGCAGACAAGCCAAGGAGGCTCTACCGAAAATTAACCCTCCCCTTTCAGAAAGGCTTTTAAAACTAACCAAAAAACAACTCCGTCTGGTAACCGGAGCTTTAACGGGACACGGTCCATTTAATAAACACCTCTTCACCATAGGTCTCACCGACAGCCCATTGTGCAGAGCCTGCCTGAGGGAGGAGGAGACAGCAGCACATATCCTGCGGACATGCGAGGGGGTGACAACATACAGGCATGAGCATCTCGGACAACCACAAACCCTTCCAGAGACGTTTGCAAAGCTGAAAGGATTGCTGCGTTTCCTGGAGGAGTTGGGATGGCAGGAACAATAGGGTATCTTGGAGTATACCATATCCACGCAAAATGGGCGCGAGTTCGCCCGAATGCGGAAATGGCCCGGATATATCTATCTATCTATCTATGCTATGGGGTTCCGCAGCCGACATACAGGATATATTTATTCTGCAAAAAAGAGCCATACGTACAATTTATAAATTAAGTCCCCGGGTCTCGCTGAGGGATCTATTTAAGGAAATAAATATTCTTACAGTGAGCTCACAATACATATATTGCAATCTTATTTATATGGCAATACGATCGCTTAAGAGTGGCAAACACTCACCATTATAACACAAGAAATGGAAATATGCTGGTAACTGACCGCTTTAGATTGCAGAGAGTGCAGTCATCCTGGGTGGGGAACAGTGTGTTGTTTTTCAACAAAGTTCCTGAGGATATTCAGAAGCTTCCCTTCGACAAGTTTAAAAACTTCATTAAAAGTAGACTTTTAAATAAAGCATATTATTGTGTAAAAGACTATATTAATGACAAAAATCCATAGCTATGAAATAATTCATAATTATTTATTATTATTATTAGTTTTCGACATTGTTTATATTATTATGTATATTAATATGATGAAGATAAATTCTGACATTATATATTACAAATATTATTTTTATATTGACATTATTATTGTGTGATTATGAATTATTGTTATGATAACTATTATCATTTTTTAATTTTATTGACATGGATTATTATTATATTTAAATTTTTATGTAGAAATTAGTATTTAACATCTTCATTTAAGTGTTTTTACTGTTATGTTGTGACGTTCATTAGTGCTTCGTCGAAACCTAATTTGAATAAATGATTTTTGAATTGAATTGAATTGAACCGTAAAAGCATCGGTTAGTATTCAGCTAATGTGCATAACTGAAAAAAGAGTTATTGGTACATGGCGGCAGTGGGATTCGAACCCGGTACCTCTCGTGTACGAGTCGGATACCGCAACCTTAGGCCACCGACGCTCCGACTATTTAAGCATACCTACCTATTGAAAATAATTAGTGTAGGCAAGTTCCTAGTTAATTTGGTAGAGCCTATTCATGTAGATAAGTAGGTAACATTTAGTTCGACGCCAGGTAGTAAGATGTAGGAGGTTGGTTTGTTTTGATATGAATGGCACGAGGTTATTACTCGTCTTTATGGCGTATACACACTCAACGTACGCCAACGAAGGGCTGTCGGCCGAATTATTTGGACTTCTAAGGTCTAATACTTGCATTTCGTGGTCAAGCAAACGATCTTTGGGAGTTTTGGGAACCGATTCGGGCTCGTATTTGCACGTTTGTTTGTTGGCCTTCGGTATCCGCCCAAACTGCGATTGGATGATTACTTCTATCCGTTTGATGTTACCGCCACGCTGCACTGCGGATTGCCGGCCGGCACACGCCAACGGACAATCGTTGGCCGAAACGGGTGCGCGTCACACATCGCCCGGTGTGTACGCAGCATTAGGCTCCTGGTAGTAGGCTTGAGGAGGTTGCTTTGTTTCGATAGGGGTTGCACGAGGTTGTTAACCTGTTTTTTATATGATCATCAACTTGAAATAGAGCTGCGCTTCAACGTAGTCGATATGGTTATTTATATTTAATTTTTTTTTTTTTTTATTAAAATTAAAAATCAATGTCTGGATAAAATGAAGTCGCCAGTGCACTCTTTGAAAGCTCTACTTTAACACCCTTTCGGCTTTATACATGTATTATGAAACACAATGTATAGATATGTCTAGTATAATTAAGAAAAACCACCTAAAACTCGAGCAAGAGTAATCCAGTCCACCAAGGCAGCACCCGTTCACGAGTATAACGCAGGGCACAGCCATCGTCCAATTCAACCATATTTGAGGGAAAAGACCCGGCCCCCACGCCACCGCCAGACAGACTTTTAAGTGAGCGTGCATCACACATGCTGCATGTGAAAGGTAGTCGCTCCCACCCTACTCTATCCTATCCCTACCCTACCGCTACCTTACCCCTACCCTATCCTACCATTGCCTTAACCCTACCCTACCACTACCTTACCCCTACCCTACCACTATCTTACCCCTACCCTACCACTATCTTACCCCTACCCTACCCTATCACTATCTTACCGCTATCCTACTCCTACCCTACCCTACCCCTACCTTAGCGCAGACAGGAGACACCATGTGTGGGAAGGTGAATTAACGCCGCTTCCTAGGTGGTTCTCCGTCCCCACGGAGAACCACCTAGTTTCCCCCGAAAGAAACGGCAAGAAACCCACATGGGCCTGCACAAACGCACAAAGCACTGCACTATTTTGCACCAAAATGTGAGATCCATAACGGGTATAACATGTCTATTAGGTATAGTAGTATCAAAACACAACCCCGATGTATTAGTATGTACCGAGACATGGTGTAAAACCAGTGAAGTTCGGCGCGTGGCTCTGACCGGGTACGAACTAGCGAGTTGTTATTGCAGGCCGAGTAGGCTGCACGGCGCGGTGGCGCTGTTCGCGAGGGACGGGGTGCGGTATCGCGTACGAACCGACCTTCAGAGCCTAACTGTCGAATACCACCGCGAATTTAGTGCAATAGAATTAACCGAATCAAAATGAGTAATTATAGGGTTGTACCGAACGGGATTGTGTGATTTCAATTCCATAAACTTTACAGTCTTACTGTTTAAGAACTAATACACTTCACAATTAAAAGTAGGTACATCTTAAGATAATAAAACATTATAGTTGAACTAAATATATAATTTTAAATTACTCACCCTTTCATCGTCTCACAAAACCTCAAACACACACCCTACAACCTTAAACACCACCGCCTTATATATTTCTGCCGCCAAGCTACAATGCTTGCATTGTTGTGATTCGGTTTAAAGGATAAAGTAGCTAGCGCAATTACAGGCATAAGGCATTTCATCTTAGTCCTCACAGTCAACCTAAATGTATGAATTGTAGATATTATCATCAGAGCTGTCTGCTCGTTTGTAACTGAGTAGCATAAAAATAACTAAAAACTTACCACATCCGCCCATCGACTCGCAAAAATATCACAATCTGGCGCCGATGCCAGGAGCGATTTCAGCATAGATAACGCTCGAATGAGAGGTGCGTTGGCGCGAGACACAGTCCGAGCTGTAGGGGCCGCGAAGATATTATGTTGGAGTGGACAGAAAGTATGTGGAACAGAAAGTCTCACAACCCGAGCAACGAGCTCCATGCAGTCCGACTCCCCACGCAAAATACGGCACACAAAAATAAGCAAGCCAGCATTACGCCTCACTCCTAGAGAATTAAGTTGTAGTATCCCCAGCAGGAACGTATGTATTTTTAACCTCATTTGAATTACTACTTATTAAAATTACTGACGAAAATAAGAAGTTTCTCATAGTCGGCGACGTAAACGGGGATTATCTACCGGATAATAATCTGCTGCGTAAATTGGATTTCCTCACTAGGATCGACAGAGTTACGGGTTGTCGTACATCTATTGATTGTGTACTCGTGGGCCGCGGCGAGAAGTGCATCACTGCACTCCCCGTGGACACGGCAATAAGTGATCACAGCGCGCAGTATGTGAGTGAGACCTCTAAAACAACCATACCCCCCAATTTGTATAACAGACGACAGCTATACAACAAAAATTCAATATCTTCATTTTACTCTGACATTAATAATTACGATTGGCAATTCATTTCAAATATAAACTTGGACATTAATACAAAATTTGATAAATTATTTATTATTTTGACTTATTACATTGACATCCATTTTCCATATAAAAATAGTTTAATTAAAAGAAAGAAAAATATACCCTGGATGAGTGATGAACTATCTAAGTTCAGATATTGTTTCGAGGGCTTTTCTGAGATTAGTCGCGATCACCCTATGTCTGACAAAATATATCAATGCTTTGAGTACTACCGGGATCTGGTCAAATCTACCACTTACACGATAAAAAGTGTTATACAGATCTACGCTTACAAGGTGCAAAAAACCCAACAAAGGAGATTTAGAAGATAATAAAAGAGGAGTCTATGTATAGAAAAAAAACCAAAACTCAATCGATGTTATCACCAAAGATGGGACTACTTTATCTGCAGACACAATACCCAACGCCTTCAATGAATACTTTATAAATATTCCATCTGATTATACAGTGAAAAGTGACTGTAACGAAGCTATGAAATCTGTACATAGATTTGCGTCGACCCTTAATATACCTCAGTTTGCATTACCTACGGTCTCGCGTGAAACTCTGGACAACATAATTAAATCAATGCTTAAGAAGGGTAAAACACTGGATCTTTATGACATATCCACCAATATTCTATTTTTGGTGTGGCCCATTATAGCAGATTTGTTAGTTCATTTGTCATCTTCAGTAAATATCGTAAGATTTACTGTGGATCTGTAGGCCTACCATGAGTTGCTACAGTAAAATCGGCTTACTTTACTACTACTCGTTCCATAAATACCGTTTCCGCAGTAGTAAACTTTAAATCGGTACCATGAGTTTCTCGGTACCACTGTCTATAGGCAGTGGTGACTACTTTCCATCAGGTGGCCCGCTTGCCTGTTTGCCTATCGTATGACATAAAAAAAAACAGAGGTTATGTTTTAGCAACGCCTAGGCACTTATTTAAATCCCGTTAAATTGATAATAACATATACTTTATGTCCAAATAACATTACAAAATCATAGACGATCCCCGAAATGAAGAACTCAATGACTGGTTGAAACTGCGCTTACAAATTGTCCACTGGGTTTTAAGTAGTTTCCGGTGGGTTAACCACCGGAAACAGCAAAGATTAATACTGCATAATTATCTGTAAGTTTAATCTATATCTTGGAGTATATATACCTAATTTAAACTAAGTAGACATGTTGTACTGAATAAACCTATATTAGGTATTATTTGTCAACAGGATCAGAGTCTGGAGTCATGGTGGTGCAGTACATACTCAGAAATGGACGCCTGTAACTTTGAAAAGGAACTGCATTTACCCTAGTTGAATGAAGTTCGGAGGCACGACCACATGTGTAAAAAGGAAAAGTCAACATCGGCAAACAAAAATGTTTTCAAATTGTAGACGCAAGCGGTACCTAAAGAGCAGAATTCCAGACTTTAGCATTAGTTAGTGCAATACTATATTAAAAATTGTTTGTAAAAGTGGAAGTGGTAGTTTAAGTTTAAGTTCTGATTTTTTAGATTTTGAATAAAAATATATTTATACCTAATTCATAATTTGATTTTAAATTTCCTGCTATAATTACTAACATTAGTATAGTATACGTATAGTACAGCTAAAATAATAGCCCTGCTATTTTCTATTATCAATACAATCCCATAGTTATTTCCCAATAATAATACCTAAGGTTAAAATTCTTAATTACTTATGTGTAAAACCCCAACCCCTTCAATGTCTTAGAGGCAGGCCAACTAAGACATTCATAGACGAGAAAATAGACAGCAGTTTTGTGTACTTGTGTGTACTCAAGGCTGGAATCTGGGCCGAGGCTAAAGATCCAATGGCATGGCAGGTGTAGAGATTATTGTAAAACCCTCCACTAATGTGAAGGTGGCCCAAGTCAAACTGTTTACCATTCTTCTTCTTATTGAGTCGATGGACTAAACTCTGACTTATATTTTATTCGCCCAGTATTCGGCGACGGATACAGAGTTTACCATTAAATATTGTTACGTGTGTGATAAAAATAAAATAAAATATTAATTTTTCTTATTAATTTAATCTTTCATAGTATGGCACATAACATAATTTTTATTACAATATTGTTGTTATTCATTATGTCATCAACTTAAAAATATTAGTTTTTATATATGTATAAAATATATAAAACAAGCCAGCGAGTAACTTATCTTGTAAATTTCACTTTTCAAAAATTTTATTATTATTAGGTGTTATAGGTTAATAGACAAGTAGCATTTCTGCTGATATGTCTATACAACATCGCAGTGCTGATAATAGCTTTCACTTCCATAACACATACTACATTTTAGTTCACTGTCCAACTTGTTTTTAACAGAACCTATGAGGACCTATTGTCCCATGTCTGAGAACCAATTAAAACTATTCACAATTCACAATTCCGAGGAGGAGGAATTCCGCGGGCTGGGTATCTAGACTAACGCAGAGCGAGGGATGATACGGGTCCTCGTCTAACAGTGGTTCACTACATCTTTCCACAGGGACACTGACGTTTGAAAATACAAGATCCGTCCATAGTTATTCAAAACACCGTTGTATTGACACAAATTGCTTAGATTCATATTGCTTATGAAATCTAGATGGCGTTCGGTCGCATTTATGCTAGGGGTATAGCATTCGCATGTGAAATTCCAATCGATATCACTCATGTTAAAGTCGCCTATCATAAGCATTTGGTCGTCAGGATTGTTACAATATATTTTAAGGAGCCTATTATTGAAGTTCGTCATTTGTTGATAAAATGAAGTTCCTACTTCGCCTGCGTTCCCTTCCTTACACAGGTAATAACATCCTTTGTGTAATATTAGTTGTTGGCCGTTAGTACACCCGATTAGATTGACGGACACCCATAAATCTACCGCATCGGAATACCAGTCGCAGCGCTCTGCGGAAATAAGGTGATTGGCAACGACATTCAAAACGCCACCACCGCGAGTTTTCTCCGAGCGAGTATAGTCCCTTTCGCGTCTCCACACCATGTACCCACCACAAAAAATTTCATCACTAGATATTCCATCTTTCAATCATGTCCCAGTTAAAATAATTATGTCATACCTATTAAGTTGAATATTCCTTCTTAAGGTATCATAAACGTTAAGTATCATTTATAAATATTAGTATTATCTGCATAGAAATGTGCGTAGGTAGGTGTTCTACGTAAGTAATATTGCACCAAGTAAATGAGGTCATGGTATGATACATATGCAGGCATGTAAACAGTAATGTACCGACACCTTTATGAATTGTGGGGAAAAATAACGAATTATGCAGGTGTGATTGATTTTTAATTTTCAAATAAAAAGTTACATCCACGTGCAATCTGCTTTTCAGAACACGCACAAAGTAGGATTTATGAATTAAAAATGGATAGGTAATGGTTATGGCGTTAAAACAGTAGGTATACATTATTATTCTGGTGTATGTAGGCATTACACATTCCAGTGGGTAGTAATCGTTGGAAACAACGTGTTACGGATAGCATGAGCGACAATACAGTTCTAGGATATCGAAGTGATGCAGTTTGTGCTAGGTAAACAAAAATAAAAATGTAATGCAAATACACGAACAGGTTGGCTTTAGAGGTTGCAATATAGATCGCCAATATAGTAGCCGAGATCCTTGGCGAGCGACTTAGCTTTTGTTAAGAGCTGCTTGTTCTCAGTAGTTAGGTGGATGTTCACATAATTATTTTATTAGTCGATGAGCTAAAGCCCACATCACTAGCTGTAAAGTTTTTATGGTTTCTTGCTGAAGCGGCGAAGTTTTCCTTTATATACTTATTTGTAAAACATAGAATAATTGGTTTTTCGTTAGACTTCTGGGATTTTGTACGGTTGGCAAAATTGATTTGACTTTCGGTTATGGGAAAACCTATTCTTTGTTCAATCTGCTTTACAATTTCAATCAGATTCTCTCGGTGTTTAAGTGGAATGCTATGGAAAAATTTGGGATTGATCGATGTACAACACAAACGCAATTCTACCTATTCGCGATTCTACACAATATGGATTCCGCACAACTGTCATTCAACACATTATTTATTCCATACAGTCTTCAATTATACACAAACGCGTTTCTTCCTGTTCGCGATTCTACACAATATTAATTCCACACAACTGCAGCTATTCAACAGATTCGCTATTCCACATATTCGTTACATATTTTAAATCATCTCATCATATTGGCGTTAATGTGCCGGTTGTCTTGTCGCTCATTAGGGCCCGGGGTCTGCGTTGACCATGATCCGGGATTGGCAGATCAAGTAATTACAGTGGAGCGACTGCCATCTGAGCTGTTAACACAGGAACCTGAACAAATTGGATCATGGTTACCTACACATTCGGTCACCTCTCCCCCTAAGGGCATCGGTTAGTATTCAACTAATGGACATAACTCAAAAAAGAGTCATTGGTACATGGCCCCAGTGGGATTCAAACCCGGCCCCTTTCGCTTACGAATCGGATACTATAACCACTAGGCCATCCATGTTTTTAAGGGCAGGTGGCCCATTAGTGTATTGTTAATTTACACTAACAGACCAAACTAGAAGTCTCATAATAACTCTGATCCAACTAAACTGGTCAACGCTGAGGACCCTGGACTGCCATTCACACATTCTTCAACGCTGGGCACCCTGAGAATGGTTGTATGAAAACCTAAGCGTAGAACTTGACCAGGGCCTATATAAGTTTAGTGGACCTAGTAAAGGTTGACCAAGGTCAAGTCTGGTCAACCAACCTGGTCATCGCTGGGCACCCTGAGACTAGTTGTATACCCAAGCTTACAACTTGAAAATGAAAATGAAAATGAAAATGAAAATGAAAATGAAAATGAAAATGAAAATGAAAATGAAAATGAAAATGAAAATGAAAATGAAAATGAAAATGAAAATGAAAATGAAAATGAAAATGAAAATGAAAATGAAAATGAAAATGAAAATGAAAATGAAAATGAAAATGAAAATGAAAATGAAAATGAAAATGAAAATGAAAATGAAAATGAAAATGAAAAATAAAGTATTTATTGAATTAGGATTACGTTAATTGGAGATCATCAGCCGGACTACCCGCGTCGCCCCCTGAGCTCGAAACAAATAAGTAAAAAGAATGTCGTCTGTCTGTCAGTATGCCGCGTCAGTTAGGAAAATGACCACCTGTAGGAAAAAGAAACATTTCATTTTCATTTCATTTTTCAATCGGTCAAGATAAAAAGACCAGGGCCTAAGATTAGTCGAAAGGTTGACCATGGTCAACCCCAGTCAACCAACAAACCATTGGACCAGGTTTGTTAAATAGGGTTGACCTTGGTCAACCTTTACTGGTTCCACTAAACTTAGGTCCAAGTTTAAGTCAGCCAGTCCCGGGTTCCCAGCGTTAACAAAACATGTGGAATAGCGAATCTGTTGAATGGCTGCAGTTGTGTGGAATTAATATTGTGTAGAATCGCGAACAGGAAGAAACGCGTTTGTGTATAATTGAAGACTGTGTGGAATAAATAATGTGTTGAATGTCAGTTGTGCGTAATCCATATTGTATAGAAACGCGAATAGGTAGAATTGCGTTTGTGTTGTACATCGATCAATCCATAATTTGTAGTTAATAATTACGTTAACATTAAATGTAAATGTCAATCGATTGGGTAACTTTTACTTTCCATCTCGATCAAACTATGTTATAAAAATCTCTAATAGTGAGAATTCTAATGAAAATTAATGAAATCTATAAATGTTATTAATCAGATCGATTCCATTAATACCTAAACCATTTACATCAATAAAGAAGGTATTAACTTAACTTTTGTCACCAACTGCCAATATACACTGACTCTAATTTATTAGTAAGGTTTCAATATAACTTAATTATACATTATTAGACTTCAAGATCTGATCTTAATAAATGCTCCGCTGCTCGTCCAGCCGCCTCGCTCCGCTTCGAAAGAAGAAGTCCCATTCCTCTACCCCGTGATTCGTCTCGATGGCCATTATTAATTACTAATTACAATTTTAGTATCTACTCTAATTAACTTAAGGTTCTTCTTTGCTTGTGTTGTTTGGTGTCCTTTGGTTGTTGTCGATGACAACCGACGCCTGCGCATCATCCCTTGCGGAGAGTGCAATCTACCAAACCCGCCGCTTCAGATCAGCCATTAGCTATCGCGTATTTAAGTTGGCCACAATTTTTGGTAGTGTCAACTGCCTGGACTCGTACCTAAAATTGGTTAACGGTTTGCCGCGTAATATCATATTTGAAAAGCATCCCTAAGTTGTAAGACTTAGGATACAGATTTATATAATGTATCTGAATCCTTTGTTCTTATGATAGTTTTTTGTTCTTGGGCTAGCTTGTTCGCTTTATCGGTATAGTTTTTACATCGATATCTCAGCGTAAATTTATTGGACATTTTAGTATGCGATCTTTTCTTTTTTCGCACTTACATGTGTGACACTTGTGATTAAGCTCGACCTTTTTGGAAATTTATTGCTCATTCAAACTAACATAATATTGTGTGACAAATTGGTTTTGGTGTCCGGAATTTTAAATAAGTTCCACATGTTAGAGTTAAGCAAATTTAAGCGTTTGAACGACGCCAATGGTTTTACCCGACTGCGACAGAAGGAGGGTTATGTTTTATGAATTTAAATTATTAGCATCCCACCACACCGTGACGGTTCGAAGCTGTAAAAAATCCAAAAAAGACCTACAAGCAGATAGAAGAAATATTTAAAATATAATTGCCGACCATTCATGAAATTTTACATCGTCACCTACAAGTCAGGAAACCTTGTTCGCGTTTTGTTCCTCATGCACTGACTGCTGAACAAAAACAAGCTTGCATAAAGATGGTGCAAAGAAATTATTGCAAAATTCGAAAATGGAGAAGGACGAAATATATTCAATATAATTATCGGAGATGAAAGTTCGATTTATCAATACCTTTATTAAGCGACAGTCAACGGTTTGGGTGTTTTCAGACGGAGAATATCTCAGGAAAGTCCGACGTGGGCGCATTGTGGGTGAGAAAATCGTGGAAATATTCTTCTGCAAGTGGCCAATTAGCGACAATTTCCTTTGATACTTAAACAACTTTTATATATATAAATACCCAGTGGTACTTTGAAGTGTTTACCAACAGTATTTGGTGTGTTGAATTAAAAACGTCCTAAAACGGGTTTGACCGGGCTCTATTTGGGTCCCACAAAGCGAAGCTCACATAAAACTTTTAGAGAATTCTGAGATTCAAGAATTATCTTCCCCGCCTAAGCCCGGATCTAGCTCTGTGCGACTTATTTCTTTATAAAAGTGAAACCAGGACTCCGTGGCATCCTATTTGATAGCCATGAGGACGCTCGTAATGCTTTTACAGAAGCAGTTTAGGACCTCTCTAAACTAGGAAACTATTGTGAATGCTTCAAATCTTGGTTTGAACGGATGAATCGCTATATAGATGGAGAGTATACTGAAAAGTTGTAATTAAATGTTTATTGTTAGCCTTAGGTAATATGTTATTGGTATCTCAAAACTATTTTTATTATATGTAAGTACTAACAAGCTCTTTGACAAGTCATTTGGTGATAAGTAGTCTCAAGACAGACGGACATGCGACGAAAGTTTATTGTTACTTGGCAATGTATGAATTCCTTTATTTTTACCTCCCGGTGAAAAAAGAGTTCTGATATAAGTTTCATGTACGTATCTGTGGGTCTGTGTGTCTGTGGTGGTGTGTCTCCCGAACGGATGGACCAATTTCGATGCGGTTTACTTTATTTGGAAGGCAGTTTAATCGAAATGATTGTTAGCTTTATTTCATTAAAATTGGTTTAGTAATTTTTAATATATTTGAGTATATATTAACTGAGTCGGGAGTTATTATCCGACTTTTTCTGTCAGTTAGGTTATTACAATTTCTTTATTAAAAATTTCACATTATTATGTCGAGAAATGGGTTTGGTATTCATTTTAAGATGTTACCTTTACCCGTACCGGAGAAAAATAAATTTAAGTTTCCGATAGACAGACAGACCGGCTAACGGACAAGGAATATGTCCGCTGTTACCTTTAGAGGTTCAGAACGCAAAAATGATTACTAGATTTTTAGAACACTGTTTAAAAAGATTTTCAGCGATAATGAATGACGTAAATCAGTTTCACGCGAGGCTGACCTCACCGTTCGTAATTACTTGGTAAAAACACAAATACATCAAAATCCGACACGAGAAGCCGCAAACACGTGTAACGTCTTATTAGTTTTGCACAGTGATGTGTATGACAACTTGATGAATAATTATTTATAATACATCATGCTAAAGCCGTAAGTAATGCCTCTAACAAAATGTATAATATATACTTCAGTCTGGTGTCATGAAGTGAACTGGCGGAAAGTCTTACAACAATACCCCTGGCCTATATGTAAGTCTTTGAACAATACAGTGTCTACAAGCCTTTGTTGGTTAATCTGTGTAGCGATCTTGAGTTTTAGGAGTGAAGGAAATGTAAAATGAAACATCCCTTTATTGTTAACAACAGTTTCGTATTACATTAGGTTTCCTATCCCTCCCTATCTTGTTTAATATTATAAACTAGAGAACCGCCGCGGAGACCTTAACAAATTATATGTCTAAGCCTTCCTCATTAATCACTCTGTCTATTGGTGAAAAGGACATGAAATTCCGTTTAGTAGTTTTTGAATTTATTTATTTATTATTATTTATTTATTAACACACAGACAGACCGACGCGACGAGGGACTTTGTTTTATAATAGTATATATGTATAATTATTATAGTGATGCGAAAGACTGTGACGATGGAATGGTGTTTGTTACTCTTTGACGTAAAAACTACTGAATATTTTACGGATTCAAACACATCCACTCATGAGCAACTAATACACTCATCGTCATAAAAAGTCAAACTGTAAACAAACTAAGTGTTATTTATGAGATGTTTTGATGCGCATAGGTTTTAAGCGACCTGTTTAGTATTTTATATAATATTGTGTTATGACTAAATTTTCTAAATCTACTAATAGCAGATCTCAAGTAGAGTTCGCCCCTGATTAGTTAACAAGCCTGTCTTGAGAAGCTGTCTTTTCTTGAATCAAAATAGGCCAAAATCAATAAAAACATTAAACAATTATTATAGTAAACACAAACAACGATGTTTTCGTTCTCCGGTTGTATTTAACTAACTCGGAAAAGAGTCATTGGTACATAGCGGCGCGCGAGAGCACATCTGGATTTTGTTTATACCACTAAGGTGGCAAACAAGCTTACGATTGAGATTGAAGATGATTATTATTTTTTGGTTCCATGGCACCTATGTGCTCTTTAACGATTATCTAGTGCTCTAAAGGCTCTATACTTATCTGTAAACAAAACCTTGCTCCATCAGTCGATAGTCCAATAAATTCACTTGTTGATGTGCAAAAGCGCTTGGAAAATGGATGGATGACTGAAATATCTTATTTGTAATTTCGTTTTAATATTAACTCTTTTTGTAACGTTTTCACGCTCAAATTGCTGAACAGATTTAGATACAATTAAAATGGAGATAGATGGCAACCTGGGAATGGCTACTTTTTATCCGAATTTGGCAACGTAGGCTACTTTTTGTTCGAATTTTACCCGGACAAAGATACGGGCAAAAAATTAACTACCTTTTGACCGCAACTTCTTCCGCGTAGAATTTGTCTCGAAATTCAACGTAAATCCCACGATAACACTCTTCACTCATTCACTTCACAAGTCACTTTATAAGTTTGTACTTGATATCGTACTAGCCAAATTGGTAACTATTAATTTTTCTGATTTCAGACAGAAGTTCGGCTTCGAAGCATCGTCTCTGCGTATTTGATGTTTTCAACTTAGACCTTTGTAAATACAGTTGTGTGGAACTTCTATTGTCTTTGATGAAATGGGTCCGGGTGAAATTTAGGAGTGAAATCAAGGGAGTTTTCTGTAAGATGTGTGTTTGAAGTTATTTAACTCTATTCGAATAACGTACACTTAGCGACAGAAAAGGAGCGAAGGGCTCTATCGCTCCTAGTCTAGTTTATAGAATTAGGTAAACCTTTTATTTACCTACAAAATTGTGTGTCAACAGGTCAATGATGGAGTAAGCGTGGGCATATCTAGGAAAGGTCTATCTCGTCAAAAAATAAAGGTGCAATTTCTTGGTAGTCCTGACAAGCGTCCCTGTAAAGAGCTTGTCGTGACTGTGTGGAACACACTGTGGTACCTCGTAGTTTGCCGATGGTTAATAGTAGAAGGGAGAATGCGAGACAAGCTCAACAATCACCTGGGTATACTCTCCGTAGCATAACCGATGAAATATCGCAAGCAACGTTGGAACGATGTGGTAGATTCCAATATTATAAAGAAGTCAGAAATCTCCACAACGACTGAAGCTATTTAATGAAAGAAACAGGTTTCGGAAAACTTTTGGTCCCAGAAAATCTATCGATAGTTGAACAGACTACCTACAATTATCCGTTCATCGAACTTCACGCAGGTAAAACGCACGCGTGAACGGCTGGTATTCAATACTGTAGTAACCTCTGTGAAGTCGTACCTTTGATGAAGTCGAGCGCCATCTCGAGCCCGTAGGCGTCGTTGTCGCAGTCGTCGAGCACGTGCGCGCCGAGCACGACCCGCGGCGGCGCCAGCGCCTGCGCCGCGTCCAGCGCGAACAGCATCGCCTCCAGCGCCTGCACCCCGCCCTGCGGCATGATGCGCCCGCACGCGCCCCCCGCGCCCGCCGCACCCCCGCCCGCACCGCGCTCGTGCACCATCATCAGCCCACCCAGCACGATGTCGCCCTCCACCACGGCCGCGTGCTTCGCTGGCCGCGCGGCAGTCTCGTTCTTCTTGCTGGCTAGCGGGATGGTACTGTTCGCCGCTTTGCGAGTCTTCTTTGGCTTCGATTGAGATTTCTGGGTGCCGGGTCTTCTGGTGGAGCGGGGTTTAGCAGCGGTTGCGGTGGTATTTGGGAGTATTGTCGGCGATTCGGAAAGTAGAGTGGAGTTTGTTCTGAGTACGATCGTGCTAAGTGCGGTGGATATGCTACTTTCGACAGGTGTGGTGGTGTTTTCTAAAGGGGCGCGTGTGGTAGTCCTGATGATGGGCGCGCGCCCCTGCAGTGAATACGCACTCGGCTGGGATGGTTCCGATTGGATCACCTTAACTTTCCTTCTCTGTAGCATTTTGGAGAGGTCGAATGTGCCGATGAGTGGATGTGAGTCGCGGCGGCAGCGCAGCGTGGGCCGCGCCGGCCGTGGCAGCGCCAGCAGCGCCGCCAGCACCGCCAGCGCCGCGGCCGCCCACCGGGCGTGCATCACCACAACGTTGTATCCATTCTTTTTTTACCAGGTTCAAAGTTTACATCTCTCTCTCTCTCACTGAACTTCGGCAGGAGACACCGATCACTTTTACATTATATTACAAAACAACGACCCAACATTTCAGAACGACTTCCAAAAAGTTATCTAGTTTCACATATTGTTATTTAACACCTATATTATGTTGAATTTTCTACCCACACTAGAGGTTAAATTCACGCGCGAGCCTCTACCAAAACTTTCAATAGGCCCTAGGGACTGAAACTGCTGACAACTTGAAAGTGTCACGATGTTTATATCGCGAATCGGTACTGCGCGAAAATGTGAGGCCGGCGGCGGCGGCGCGCGGCGCGTCAGGGAGCCGCCGGGCGAGTGCCGCCGCCGCGCCGCCCCCGCCCCCGCGCCCTCTACGCCCCGGCATCCCAGCGAATATGCGATGGGACAGACTGCTAATGTAGTGGACAACTATTTCTATGAGACGTCATTTGTTTGGGCAGAGTTGCTTATCGTGTAGGCATTATTTAGCAACATTGAGTCTGCAAGGGCAACTAAACAAGAAAATTCATATCGGACTAATGAACCTTTCTTATATTACATTTCACCGTAGCGATTACTTGTCCACCGATGGATATATTTCTAAATTACAACTATAACTATAATTACGAACTGAAATAATAATAATCATCATCATCATCATATCAGCCAGAAGACGCCCACTGCTGGCATAGGCCTCCCCCAGAGATCTCCACAAAGGCCGGTCCTGTGCTTTCCGCATCCAGCTGGCACCTGCGATCTTTAACAGGTCGTCGGTCCACTTTGTAGGAGGCCTACTCACGCTGCGTCTTCTGGTACGTGGTCGTCACTCGAGAACATTACTGCCCCATCGGCCATCTGTTCTTCGACCTATGTGCCCTGCCCACTGCCACTTCAGTCTGGCAATCCTTAAAGCTATGTCGGTGACCTTGGTTCGCTTGCGGATCTCCTCGTTTCTGAGTCGATCGCGCAAAGAGACTCCGAGCATAGCTCTTTTCATTGCCCTTTGGGTAACGGTGAGTTTTCTTATAAGGCCCACAGGATTAATAAATGAATTAATAAGGTAAGTAATTTTAAAGGTGCTGATTAAACCATTTACTTATTGTTATATTACCTATCCGCCGAGGACTTCGCCATCGTGGACTACACGTTTCTAATCACGCAAGTGGAGGGGAATAAAAAGTCCATCTTCAGATGATACTTCAATTCAATTCATTTGTAAAAGTTGGTAATACATAAAATTGTGATAATCTGCAGCAAATCTATATCAATATCTATACCAAATTTTTATTTTAACCATGAAAGCATAACAGACAGACAGGCAGGCAGTCAGACAGAGTTACTTTCGCATTTATAATATTAGTAGGGACTTAATGGTATTTTACACTATAACAGAGAAATGACGAGAAAGCTTTGAGAAACATTTTTCCAACTCGCCTGCCAAGCGTGGAGATAATAATCTCAAAACTTTAGCTTACGAATAATAGACTTATTGAAAAAGTAATTGAGGCCAGCCTGCTAGGGCCGGCTTGTACGCTTGATTTATTTTTACTCAGGAAAGTAATTTGAATTGGGATTTAATTTTAGTCTTGTCCAAATTGTATTCTTGTCTATGCCTTCACTATCGCTAATGTTTAAAAAAAAATTAAATGGATGTTCCGTCACATGTCCGTCAACTAGCGTCAACGTGACAATAGACGCAAGAAACGTAACGTTGACATTGACGTAGTATCTGTTTATACACGGTATTTACATAAAATATTTACATGGTACATCGTTACAGGGCGATTTTGTGTTTTATTACGTATATTTTATTTGTTTAAGCAGTTATACTTTTTGTATTGTGATAGTGGTAGGTGACGTGATGGAGACCGAGAGCGCGGAAAACTGCGAGAGCGCGCTGCCCGCCGACATCGACGAAGCGCTGCCGCTGCTGCCGGACGCGCGGTAAGGGCGCCAACGACGGCTCCAGTACGGCTATGACCGCACCAGCTGGCTTGCTTAGAGTCTAGCTATATCACATAGTGGAACGCGGCTAGCAAAACCGCCAAGCTAGGCGTCGAGGGCGCAATGCCTGCCGCTGAGGATATTCTTTAACGTTCGTTTTACTTCGTCACATGTTAGGTTACTAGCTAGGCTCTAGTGCACTCTAGTGCTAATCATGCTACCTGCCAGTGCGTCCATAGATACCCTAAATGTACAACACACCGACAAGACACGAGTTTCTGCCAACGATTTCGTGCGCTTAAAATTCGGTTATCTCCGTTCCGCCGGAACAACATTTAATTTCATGTTAAATTATAGCCTACCTATGCATGATTATAAACTATGATATAATGGGAGTATAAACTGAAACACTGCAAAATTTCAACTAAATACGTATAGTTGTATGTAGGTGAGAAAGTAAAAAAAACCTTCCAAATATAAATGTAACATCCATCCACAAACGTTCGTAACGGTTTCAGGTTTTCATAATTCGGAAATTACGGTCAACAGTCACCCCTTCCAATCAGTTGGAGACAATCTTCTATTTTGTCATTTTATTTACTAGTAAGCAGCACAAAATGAAGGTGTGATTATGTCCGGCCAGTGCGGTTTGCGCGGAAGTCCGCGGCGTGCTGCGCGCGGTGTTCCGCGAGCTGCACAGCCTGCCGCCGCTGGCCGCGACCGCGACCGAGCGCCCGCCTACGCCCACGCTAGAAGACCAATGGGTAACGCCCTCGTGTTCATCAGCCAATACTAGTAATTGAGCGCAATGCACCCTCGGCTTTACGCATCCAGCAAGCACATGATGCAGGCTCTTCAAATCGATAATCTACTTTGCCGTAGGGCGTCCTATACTGCGCTTGCCGAGTCGCGATATCCACTCAAGAACTTGTTTACTGCAGCGGTTGGATTCTTTGGTAGATGAAAGAGTAACGTTACACGGGCTTTCGCCGTGACTCTCTTTCATTGCCTATGGGGCTTCTGACATAGCGTATAGCAACTCCTAGCATCCGGGGACGGGACCAAAAGCTGTTCGTGCACTCCGGAGCACGGAGCGCATTGTGATTTTATGACCTGTAAGCTTTTGTACAGGGTCCCCTCGAGAGGATTCAAACTGGAGTTTCTCACTTTCAAAGATGACGGGGATTATCAGTGTAGCCTTTTAGTAACTACCACTTACCACTATTGTTGCATCATACTTTACATACTATAAGTGTATAAACTGTTGGTGAACCTAATAAATAAATTAATTAATTAATCATCAGCGGGATGGGTACTCATGCTGATTATGGATACGCTCTGTTGCATGGACCACTCTGACGTGGAATGAGTTCTCCACAGTGTTTCTTTTGGACTAAGACATGTGATCGTTTAAGAGTCTCTTTTCAGAGGTGGCAACGCATTTGTGGCAACCCTTGGTGGCGGTGACCACTTTAGATTAGGTTGCCTGTTTTCCTACCGTATGACATAAAAAAATAAAAGTAAGCGCGACACAAAGTAATACATATCTTGCTTGTCAAAGTGAACCCCAAAATGACACGGCATTCGTATGCGCACTGGTCAGGACCGCCACAGCTGCGAGCGGCTGGTGGTGGGTGAGCGCGCGAAGCGGCTATCGCGGCGCGGTGGCGGGCGCACGACGCCGCCGCCGCCCGCCGCCGCGCGCCCCGTCTGTCGCGCGCAGCCGCTGCTGCAGCGGGGCGACATGCGCGCTGAGATACAGGAGGACGTTACGCGTGAGTACTGATTTGGGACAATCATTTTCTTGCCCTGCGCCTTTTTCCATTATCTGGGGTCGGGTCTGCCCGTCTGCTTAACAGTGTTCAGTGTATAATTCTCCTAAAGTAGTCGATTTTGGCTTATATTGTACACAACACGTTATAGTCAATTACTGGACATGCGCCTTATTGCTTTAATATAAGGTTATTTCGATGAAATGTTTCAATTGTGTATATTTAGTTATTTTGAGCCCAGCCCTACAATTGTTGGATTTGTCGAATTGAGTTTGAATAACGTGAATTTTTAATTATTGAGGCGACGTTGAACGCCAGATGCGCCAAAAGACGGCAAACAATATTTTCTATCGTTATTTTATTGGTCTACCCTACCAAAACCGTTAGATTTCTTGCGACTGCCTGTACGCCAATCAAGCATCTACTATAGCGGGTATTGCCATAATCTCTACGCTAAGCAGGCGGGTTTGGCAGGCTTGGATAGCAGTGTTAAAAAATCACAACAGAAAATGTTGCTGTCCACTTCCCGATTTACGGTGGTAATTGATGGTCTGCCTCTATGTATTGCCTATTACGACACCCGTCAATGTGTTTGCTGGTACATTCTATTCCGCCGGTCACCACACAAACGTAACCAAGAACATTACGGTCCTGAATCCGTCAGGCGGCGCGGTGTGCGACGCCAACACGGTGTCGGGCGCGTCCACGCCGCCCGCGCCGCCGCACACGCCCTTCCTGCCGCCACTGCCGCGCACCATATCCGAACAGTCCTTCAGGTAATACAATGTGTGACGACGATTTCCATTTTAACAGACCTTACTACTCCACTACTACACGCTTAGTTGGATTTAATTATAAGAAATTGGTGAATTACCTTCCACATAGAATAAAAAATCACTATTATCTTTGGAAGTCACTATTTCCCCCAAAGCGGCGTAATTTCACAGAAAAAGTTAAGGCTGTGAAGTATTAGCTAGTCCGCGGGCGTGCCTGAATGTCAAAACGCAGTTACTGTTTCGGATTGCCGCTGTAGGCCTTTGCTAAACAAAACTTGCAGCAGTGGGGAATCCCATCACGTTGTCAATGACACATTCTCGGCGTGATGCCGTCAAAAGTCAGGGATTTGCGATAGAGCTTTAGTGCAAACTGTCGCCACCGTGTACCGGCAGCGTGGGCTACCGCGAGCCGGCGCGGATGCCGCCGCCGCCCGCCGTTACGCCGGCCGCCGCCGCGCAGCGCAACCCGCGGCCGAGGCTCGTGGTCTGCGTGCCGCCGGACTTCGAGTTCGTCAACTTCGTCGTGGGGCACACGCATAAGGTCAGCAGCATATGGCCCTCCTCCATTTTGTCTCGTAGCTTCTCTTGCACTGCCTACCTTTTTCTTTACCCTTTATCTCCTAGTTGACTGGTAGATAAGTCTATTTTAGCTTTAAGTCCGCCTTTGTACTATTTTATGCATGAAGATTAATTAAATAAATATGGTTGAAGACGGTAACGTTGACTTCTTATAGGCTTAATTAGGAAGCATTGGGCCACTAAGATCATATCTCTAGCAGGTCGAAAGTCATCGACATATTATTTCTAAAAAAATATATCTTAAGTGACAATGGGCAGTAAATAAATAAAGTAAGCAGTTACATCGCAGAACTGGTGGCCAGACCGTGTGCCTATTGATATAGATAGTAAAAAGTCAATCTTTGTAGAAGGCTTGGAAGCAGGTCACCGCATTCGCTCCCCTTAGGTTGCAGATGTCCGGGACGACGGTCCTGTTTTCCTTCATGTGATGTTCGCATTATAAAAAATTACATATTTGTTTCCTAGTCATTTTTATACTGTCAGCGTGTACACGCCATCATTTGTTTGCAGGCGGATCTGCGGCTCATCAACGTCTCAGCAAGCAAGGTGCGTGTATCGATCCGCCCGCCGGCGCACGCCGAGCTCTCCTTGACCGTTCGCGGTCGGCTGGCGGTGACCGCGGGCGCGGCGCTCGCGGTCACGGTCTCGTTCACGCCGCGCGACGTGCGTCCGTTCGATGACGCGCTGCACGTCCGTGTCGCGGGCGGACGCGATGTCGTGGTGCCGTTCAGTTGCTATCTCAGGCCACCGCTACTCGAAGGTTTTTAAATTTTCTATCTACTCTTTTTTACCTTCCTGGTCCCCTCTCCTTTAGAGGAAGTTTCGTAGGAGTTAAGGTATGAAAATGAATCTCTGTCGAAGGCGTGCAGTGCGATGATATAACTTGGCAATGTTCTTAATATTTGGGAACAAACACCATCATGCAGTCATACAAAGGTGACGATGACAAATAACTTTAGAGTAGAGGTAGTTCCATAGGCCAGAAACAGCACATCAGCGTTTTCTGCTGTTACCTCCAACCGGCCTCCAAGGTTTTAGTAATGTGTGATATAATGTGATCGACTTACTCTCTCGATAAGTAAGCGTCTCCGTTGCTCCATGGGGTACATGGCTTTGGAGGGCCTAGAATTTTCCTATTTGCTACCAACACGTCCCGGGATTTTTGAGGTGGACATCGCCTTGTATTACTAATGTCCGCATTGGTGCCCACTTTCCATTAAATCGCCTGCTTGGCTATCGATAATCATAAAAAAAAAAAAAAACTCGCAGTGATGGTCCCCAACCTGTCCCCCCTGGGCGCGGCGAGCGGCGCGGGCGACTCGCGGGTACCAGGCACTCAGGAAGCTGAGGTGGTGGAGATGGGCTCGCGGCTACTGGGCGAGGTGCACAGCGTGCGGTTGCTGCTCGCGTGTGCGTCTGAGCACGTCGCGTTCTTCGTGCTGACCGAGGACGCGTGGCTGGCGTGCTCGCTGACGGTAAGCTGGAGGAAGCTTGGGAGGCTTACCTAGGCATTTATCACGTCGTATCTATTTCGTCTTGTTCATTTTACTAACACTATCCCAAGAAATTTTTTTTTACTAGAGGATGGCAAACAAGCCTGCAAGTCACCTGATGGTAGGTGAGCACCGTTGCCGGTGAACATTCGCTGCACTGCTGGACTTGAGCTTTCTCCTCATCAGTGGAGGGCACTGCCATAATCTGTACGCTTGGCAGGCGGGTTGGAGATTGCATAATTGAAAATCGTCATCATCGTATCAGCCGAAAGACATCTACAGCTGGGCATAAGCTCACCCAGAGATATACACAAAGGCTGATTCTGTGCCGTCCGCTCCATATCCAGCTGGTACCTGAGATCTTTACCAGGTTGGCGGTCCACCTCCTTAAAGAAGGTGTCCAATCGGCGAATCCAACTCAGGATAGCGTTTGGGAAGCTACACCATATTATTTTCCGCAGTGTCAAAAAACGAAGGTCCAGGAACCAGTGTGTGTTGCCAGTGATGACCTAATGAATGACAATGTGGTCGCTTACTGTTGACCTTATAAGAAAGCCCTTGCCACCCAAAGGGCAATGGGAAGGGCTAAGTACGGAGTTTTACAGCGCGATTGAATGAGAGAGGAAGGAGATCCGTAGCCGAACCAAGGTTACCCATATAACTTGAAGGATTGCAAGGCTTTTAATTGGCAGTGGTCGGTACACGTAGCTCGGAGTAAAGTTCTTGACTGGCGACCACGTACCGGAAGTCGCCTCCCACAAGGTTTAGAAAATACTTAACAGAACATGCTGCTCCCATTTTCTAGTTTACGAAAGTAGGTAATAGATGGTTTGCCACTATGACATTAGTCGCCTTTTACGACCACGTCAATGGATGAAGTGGTGCTGTTCCGGACGGCATATTTTATTTTATGGATGCGGGTAGCCCAACATCTGTTGGTATGGAAAGATTGTTATGTTTTGGAGATTCCTCTACCCTACCCCTACCATAAACAGGCGTAATAAGTACCTTCGTCGCATTTGTCGTTAGCGGTGTCTATGTTTATTATGTGTTTCTTCCTATCTTCTTTTTCATTCTTTTCTTTCTTTCAACAGGAGGTGACCCGTGACGGGTGCGTGTCGAGCGGTCCGTTCCGCGTGTCGCCGGCGGGCTGGCGCGGCGGAGGCGCGGCGCGCGGCGGCGCGTGGTGCGTGGCGCGCGAGGCCGGCCTGCACGCCTGCGCGCTGCGGCTGCTCGCCAGCACCGCGGTCAGTGCACCACACTCCACACACATCTTGTAATGTTGCTTCTGAATACTCTCGTACGAGCACTCCCGCTACGTCTCGCAGAGAAACATTACGAAACAAAAATAAATAGAGGGACCTAATACACTAATGGAAACGAGAGAAGGCACCCATAAGACAAAATGGGTAGTAACCACTTTTGCACTTAGTGTATTTCGGGATATATATAGATATTAATTATATATCGTCACGGGGTGCCAATCGGCTCTTGGCTCGGTATGTCACGGAGACAGCTTAAGTTATTTCTTCACACTCCTAACCCCACGCCGGATACGCCGGTAGAATTACGGTTTTTGTTACATGCAAAGACAAGCACACCAGATATTTGATGAACACTCCCGGAAGTTAATTGTTCGGTCCTTTCGTCGTGTGCATTAGAAACTTATAACCTCTATTCTCTACCTTATAAGTTGTGTGATGTACCAGGTGGTGCGGCCGCTGCAGCTGCTGGCGGACGCGCTGCACTACCGGCCCGGGCATGTGGCGGTCGCCGCGCAGCAGCGCGACTACGACGTGGGTGTTTAAAATTCCTATTCTTATTTTAAGCCATGTCTGCCTGAACCGACAACCGTTAAGCTAATGAGTTCTTTAGTGGAAACCACGACTTGGCAAGTGTAGTAGTTAGAGTAGGGGTAGGGTAGGGTAGGAGTAAGATAGCGGTAAGGTAGTATAGGGTGGGGTAGGGGTAAGATAGTGGTAGGGTCGGGGTAAGATAGTGGTAGGGTAGGGGTAAGGTAGTGGTAGGGTAGGGTTAAGGCAATCGTAGGATAGGGTAGGGGTAAGGTAGCGATAGGGTAGGGATAGGATAGAGTAGGGTGGGAGCAACTACCTATCACATGCAGCATGTGTGATGCTCGCTCACTTAAAAGTCTGTCTGGCGGTGGCGTGGGGGCCGGGTCGCTCTTTTCCCTCAAATATGGTTGAATTGGACGATGGCTGGGCCCTGCGTTATACTCGTGAACGGGTGCTGCCTTGGTGGACTGGCTTACTCTTGCTGTAGTTTTAGGTGGTTTTTCTTAATTATACTAGACATACCTACGAGTATATAATATAATATAGCGTTCCGGCTCTGTCTGGCATTGTCGAGCCCGGTTCGGTTGTGGTTGGCGAGGGATACGTTTATCTACAGCCATAGGGCGGTCAGCGTGTCACTGTGTGTTTCCTTCCTACTTTCCTACCCCCCTCCTTTTTGACGATTGAAAGAGATATTTAATGTCCTAATCAATAAAGAAATTTTGATTTGATTTGATTTGATTAGTGTAGTACGATTGCAATTTGCGCAATGCTGCAGATGAATGCTGGATGCGGCAAATCCAGGAAAGGGTGCATTAGCGCTCATTTGGACAAGCATATGTCCAGCATCAAATTAACAATAGACTGATAATTAGAACTTGACCAAGGTAATTTGTCAGTAGATATGCGGTGTGGAAGACGCAGGGTGCGAGCACTACGTGCACCTCGGCACCGCGTTCCCGGGGCGGCCCATCTCCGCCGCCGTGCAGCTCATCAACAACAGGTGAGTTGGGGGGACGGGGGGACGTTTCACCCTTATATCGTATTGAGATGTCAATTTGAGTCATCATCATCTTAGCGTCTATCCCGGCTTCTGTCAGGGTCCGCTTTCCTACTGATTCTCGTATTGCCGCTGTCTTTGGAATCCTCGCGACTGATAAATTAATGTATCGACTCAACCTAGTGAGATAAGGGAAGCCGGATGATGATAGTAGAAATACCAGCATGGTTACAACAGCATTGATATGACCTTTTAAGGTATTGGGCTATCACTATTACGGTCAGCTTAGTAGGTTATCAAGTATTAAGGTAATCAAGTTTTGTAGAAGACTCCAATAGTCTCCACGCTTCGCAAGCGTGTTGAAGATTGCATTGTTTAAATAAAACAAAACACGACTGTCCATTTGTCAGATCTACAACGGATAGAGATCCGTTAACCAGCTACTAGAGAGTAGCTGGTTAACCTCTAAGACTTTAGATTCCCTATACGACACTAGAAAAATAGTTCGTGCATGTCTATTCTACCTACCGCCCCCACACGGCCAAGGAAAAGGATGGTGTTCCTCTTATAGTTAATCAATGCCAGAGTGAATAGTGTTGTAGCTAGTCATGCGTTATTGTCAGCCACATCGTCGATAACCATCAGATGAGATGGAGGTTTTTATGGTTTGGTCTACAGCGGTAACTAAGGCTCATAACATTTACGATTCATAAAGTTATATACTTTCCCGCAATAAAAGTCCAGAGCCGCAGGAGCGTTGTCATAATGTAGGACAGCGATGATATGCACCGTGCCTGTAATAATATTGGATGCCATTGGACGATTTTTATGAGCAGGTAGGTTATGAATAGGTACTGAGAAAACTGTCTCCATTTTTGTCTAAAAGAAAATTAGGTTTGGGACTCAGTGAGTTATGCTTCAGGCAGGTTTTGCTTTTATTATATTACCACCCGTTTTCCGTGGTTTTCACCACCGCGCAGATCGGATATATGTAAGCAATAAACTATTCCGCGCCTCATCTTATTATTTGTTCGGGATCAGTGTAACTTCCTGTTAGTGAAAGAATGTTTGAAATCGCGGTTGAATAGATACGCCGTGTTTTTTTTTGTCACGTACAAAGACAAGCATCGTCATCTCACACGGTAGTATGGTAAGAGATGATATAAACATAAAATATAATATATATAAACACAAACGCACTCCCGTATTCCATAGAGGTAGGCTGAGACTATCGCGTGCCACAAGCTACGATCCTGCCACACCTCTTTTGCCTTTTCCACATTTACTCTATTTTCCTTCTTGGGCAATTGGTTCAGCAGTAAATTAATCAATAAATTTCATTTTAATTTATTACAATACCCAGTCCGGTGACCTACTCGTACTACTGGAGCGTGCGTTCGTGGGGCGAGTGCGCGTGCTGGCCGGCGGACGGCGGCGGCGGCAGCAGCAAGGGCAGCGAGAACCTCTGCGAGGGCGCGCGGGCGCAGCGCGAACGGGAATTGCAGGTAGAGGGACTAGAGAAGCAAGCTACTAAAGCTACATCAGCTAACTTCGGCATGATATTTGACACTTCGTATTTGCGATAGAGAAAACGCTCTACGAGTCCGAAGTAGCCGATATTCTTTTTTCCGCCGACAACCTACATTTTAATATGCAATATCGTATCGAGCTGATGGATGCAGATATACCAAAGTATGACAGGCTTAGTGGGAAGCTTATGTCATCAGTAAGCATCAGTACCTGCTGGTCCTAGGACTTGGGCCCATGAGATTGGGAGATGAGGCCCATTTTTGGTCTGGGACACAGAAACATAAAGAGTGTCTGTGTATATTCTGTGTTTCTGTCTATGGCTTCGTAGCTCTCAAATGAGTGGGCCGATTTCAATGCGGTTTTCCTTTTTCGAAAGCATCTTAGCTTTGTTTTTATGAACATGGAATGTTTTCATAGACTCTGTCGTCGACTTTTCCGACATAATTCTTATTAATTCGGTAAGGTTATTCCAGTATCGTTCCGTTCCCGGCAGGGCCTGCCGCCGCCGGCGTCGGCGGTGACGTCAGCGGCGGCGGCGGCGCTGCTGTGCGTGGAGCCGCTGCGCGGGCAGCTGCCGCCGCGCACTGCGCTCGCGCTGCACGTGCTCGCGCCGGACGCCGGCCCCGTGCTCGGCACCAGGAGGGCTGTGCTCATGTGAGACTAAGTCCTAAGGCTTAAACTGATGTTCCAGTGAGGGAACGGGGAGGTACGAGGCGGGATAGTATTGAAATTTGTACATCAAGAGCTCTATTCCCACGAAATATGCGCAAGGAGAAAATTGAAATTTTGGTAAAACGTGAAAATAAAAAAAAAACCACCATGTGTCTCTCGCCCTTCCAGTAGAATAGTAGCTTAAGGCGATACCATACTTTAGAAAGATCTCTTTGCAGCGTGTTTCCAAACCATTGCGACATTGAAGCCTTCAGGCATCGAAACTACACTTATCTAAATCAAATCAAATCAAATCAAAATTTCTTTATTGATTAGGACATTAAATATCTCTTTCAATCGTCAAAAAGGAGGGGGGTAGGAAAGTAGGAAGGAAACACACAGTGACACGCTGACCGCCCTATGTCTGTAGATAAACGTATCCCTCGCCAACCACAACCGAACCGGACTCGACAATGCCAGACAGAGCCGGAACGCTATATTATATTATATACTCGTAGGTATGCCTAGTATAATTAAGAAAAACCACCTAAAACTACAGCAAGAGTAAGCCAGTCCACCAAGGCAGCACCCGTTCACGAGTATAACGCAGGGCCCAGCCATCGTCCAATTCAACCATATTTGAGGGAAAAGAGCGACCCGGCCCCCACGCCACCGCCAGACAGACTTTTAAGTGAGCGTGCATCACACATGCTGCATGTGATAGGTAGTTGCTCCCACCCTACTCTATCCTATCCCTACCCTATCGCTACCTTACCCCTACCCTATCCTACCATTGCCTTAACCCTACCCTACCACTACCTTACCCCTACCCTACCACTATCTTACCCCGACCCTACCACTATCTTACCCCTACCCCACCCTATACTACCTTACCGCTATCTTACTCCTACCCTACCCTACCCCTACTCTAACTACTACCCTACCCCTACCCTAGCGCAGACAGGAGACACCATGTGTGGGAGAGGAAGGAAAATTAACGCCGCTTCCAAGGTGGTTCTCTGTGGGGGAAAGAAACGGCAAGAAACCCACAGAGCCTACGTTAATTCTTTTTTTTTTTAAACATGCCTTATGTACTAATACATTATTTGTCCTATATACTATCTTAAAAGTAAATACCTGTATAGAATAGCAGTTCAGTCCCATGGACTTTTGTCATTTACATATTCAGATATACTATAATAACTTTTTTGACATAATTTGTTTTTTATAGCGACTTTAAATTTATTCAATGGTAAATTCTGAATATCTGTTGGAACCTTATTATAAAAGCGTACACATTGACCCATAAATGATTTGTGGACTTTGGCTAGACGACAAGCACCAGCAACAAGCTTATTTTTATTTCTCGTATTAATATTATGAACATCACTATTCTTCTTAAATAAGTGTAAATTTTTATGAACATACATTAAATTCTCATATATATATTGTGACGGCATTGTCATTATATCAATGTTCCTGAATTTATCTCTTAGTGAAGTTCTAGGTCTCAATTGATAAATCGCGCGAATAGCCCTTTTCTGCAATACAAATACATTGTGCCAGTCGGCAGCGTGTCCCCACAGCAGTATGCCATAGGCCATAATACTGTGGAAATAACTAAAGTAAACTAATCTTGCTGTAGCCTCGTCAGAAATACTCCGTATTTTCTTTACAGCATATGCTGCAGAACTTAGCCTTTTCGCCAATTTATCAATGTGAGGACCCCATTGCAATTTATTATCCAGGGTAAAGCCTAAAAATACTGTAGAATCAACAAAATTCAAATTTTCGCCTTTTATTTGTACATTAGTGGGCACTGATCTAACATTTGGCAAAGAGAATTTTAAACATTTTGTCTTCTTGCCATTCAGTAATAAATTATTAACCGTAAACCAGTTTACCACTTCTGCAATTGCCTTGTTCACGTCTTCATATGTTAATTGTTGTCTTTTTACTTTAAACACTAAAGATGTATCGTCCGCGAACAAGACAATTTCATGGGCATCTTTTACAAAGTACGGTAAGTCATTTACATAAACAAGAAACAAAAACGGGCCCAAAATAGATCCCTGGGGGACACCCACAGAGACAACAGACCCCATAGATCTCTCTCCGTTCACATCAACTTTTTGAATTCTATGACTCAAGTATGAATTTAGCAAGTTCAGGGCCAAGTCCTTTATTCCATAATGTTGTAATTTCCTGACCAAAATGTCATGATTAACGCAATCAAAGGCTTTGGATAAATCACAGAAAACCCCTAAGGCATCACGTGATTCCTCCCACGCCCCAAAGATATGTTTAATAAGTTCAACACCTGCATCAGTTGTTGAACGACCGCGAGTAAAACCGAATTGTTTATGATGCAATAGGTTACCTCCATAAAAATGAGCTTTTAGTTGATTTAATATGATTTTCTCAAATATTTTACTTAGAGTCGGTAAAATTGAAACTGGTCTAAAATTTGTAGGATCCGTTGTATTACCAGTTTTCAACAATGGAATAACTTTACTGTGCTTCATCAGGTCAGGAAATTCACCATTATCAACACAATTATTAAATATATTCGCTAAGTGGACAGCAATAACATCAATTACAGAGCTAATAATTTTTACCGACATACCATCAATGTCGGCAGTTGCTTTCATTTTTATGGTTTTAAAAGCCTTAACTATATCTTGAGGTGTTGCATGCTCGAACTTAAAATCGATGACACTCTCGGGTACATTTTGTTTTAACAAGGATTCAGCGAGAGCAGGAGACGAACTTAAGGATTTCGTAGTTGACACTGGAATGTCTGTAAAAAATTTATTGAATGCCTCCGCAACTTCCGAGTTTTTGGTAACAACATTATCATTTATCTTTAAACTGTACTTAGTTTCACTATTTATTATCTGCCATGTGGATTTTACTACATCTGTGCAATTTTTTAGTTTGTGTTTAACGAAATTCGATTTAGCTGTAGCACAAACGCGTTTAAATAACTTCGAATAATGTTTAACATACTCAGCAAATTCTACGCTATTATTATACGCCCGTTCTGCATAGAGCTCATATAATTTATTTCTACTCTTATGTATTCCTGCTGTCGCCCAATCGCTAAACATAAGTTTGCTGTTTACTGCCTTCACCTTTGGTTTGAATATACTATTACTTTCAGTTTTTGTCATGTGTAAAACTGAATTATAATATTCATTTGTATCATCAAAATACTTTAAATTAGATGATTTCTCTATAATGTTATTTCTAAAACTGTTTAGACGCTTGTTGTTCAGAACAAAAGATCAGAAATGTGTTTTCTACTTCCCGGGTATTGCGGTTGACTATGGGTGGCGCTGTTCACTTTCCATCAAAGAAAGGAAGAAAGAAAGATAATATATTTATTCGACGACACGATGTTACAAAAACGTTGTTGAAAACTTTTTACACTTCTTACATGTTCAAGCCAATATCATTAATCTTGCTTACCGTGTCTTAGGCTGGTGCTGACGAACATACCAGAGGAGAGCTTCGAGCCGGGCTCGGAGCCGGCCGTCATCGCCACCGACACCGTCCTGTCCGACCCGATCCCCGGAGTGCAGGTTTTCAACACCACTACAGTACTAACTCAATAGGTTGAAGTATTGTTTACTCAAGGTCGCTCAAGGTATTACTTATTGTCATTACGCCTTGAGAAAATAATAATAAATAAATAAAAATACTACAATACTTACAATAAGATAAGGCCATTGTTTTTGGAGATGCTTGCGAACTATATCGCAAGCATCTCCATTTTGGCGCTGTTGTGGACATACAAATCAAATATTTTGTAAACTAACGCGGTAGAAGAAAACCCCGTTCTTTATTCGCGAACAGCCGTGGCAGCGTCACGTGTGCGAGGTGGTGCACTCGCAGCTGGAGGTGTGGTGGGAGGTGGCGCCGCTGCGGTTCGCGCTGGACCCGGCGGCGGTGCGGCTCCCGCACTCGCGGCGCGTCACGTCCGTGCCGCTGCCGCTGCGCGCCACGCAGCTCTGCGGGGCCGACGCGGCCACGGCCTACTGGTGCCCGCCAGCCTCGACGTGGACCGGCGCGGAGGTACTCATGGACGATTTTTTATACCTCTTTGTTAGCAAACAAGCCACTGCAGCATATAAAAATAAAATAAAACACATTGGCGTCAATATCCCGTTTGTGCACGCGCACGAGGGTCCGGTGTCTGCCTTGACAATTATCCAGGATTTGGCAGATCCAGTAATTTTCATGTTTTATTTATTTGTTGTCCAATAAAATACGTAAGGTCTTAATTACAGCGGAGTAAGATGGCCGTACGTGAATGATTCATTGGCACCGCTCGCCATCGACAGAAAGTTTATTCTTACACCTTTGAACCAATTGTGTGCAGTTCTAAAGGGACTTTCTCCCATGCACACTGAGGTTATGAAATGCTACCTGGAGAGGTTTATCCTGGTAAGTGCAACATAGAGTTCTTCAAGAAAAACGAGTGGCATAAGTATGGTACTCAGGCAGAGTCCAGGTACCATTATTTCATTTCGAATCGATAATTTTTATTCCATTGATATAAAATTATTTGAATGCTTTATTAGTTCGAACAGCTTTTTATACCATTTAATTTATTGTGGCTAAGGTGGTAAACAAGCTTACGGCCTGCCTGCAGATGGTAAGCTTTGGACGATTGCTATACCAGAGCTGCCACTCCCGTGTTGCCGACCCTGTAAAAACGGAACAGATAAATCGATTTCGATACCGTAATTTTTATGGTTATATAGATGGTTCTTGACTTTGATTAATTAAAATAGGTTTAGTAGTTTAAGGAATTTTGACTACATGTTTACTTGGTCAGAGGTTTTCCGTAGTTTTTCCGTCGGCCGTCGTCGGGGGTTCTGTAACAACATAGGCCGTTCATGCGCAGCCGGCGTACGCGTGCGGCGCGGCGGAGGAGTGCGACGCGTTGGAGCACTGCGGCGCGGCCGGCTCGGGCCCCACGGTGGAGCTGGCGCCCGCGCACTCGGTGCCCGCGACGCTGCGGCTGCCGCTGCCCTGTATGCCGGACGAGCAGCCCGCCATCGACGTCGTCACGTTAGACTTACTCTTTATACTTAATATGCTTTTACCTACGCTCGATTATACGGTTTATACATCTTCAAACAGTTTTAACGATAACCTACCTAATGAAAAGCATAACAACTTTTATATCTTGTAATAAAATGCCACAATGAACACAATCACGACGTTAAGAGTTCTCCTGAGACAGTATTCTACAGTGCTCTGATTTACTGAAACCGCCTATCCTACCTTCCATTATAATTGATAGTATTTTGGCATTTTGTGCGGCAATTAATCTGACCCGCACAACCCGTTAGGGTAATGCCGCTAGCGCCTCGCCTGTCTGTTAGTAGAGGGACCACGTGCAGATGAGGTTAGCTCGAGCCCAAAGAATAGTGGTAGGACCCCACATTCTTACCGTACCGATCTCCAAGCAGTCTGTCAGCGGACGAGGAGTTCTCGGCGCACACGACGGTGTGGCGGCGCGCGGCGACACGGCACCCGCGGCTGGCGCCGGCGCGCGTCTGGCTCGGGCTGCATACGCCCGGCACGCCCGTCCGATACGCCCTCACCGTCACCAACGACACATACCAGCACGTACGTATAATAACGCTAATAGATAGTCACGCACGCACGTCAATCGGCTCTCGTCTTGGCCAATCACGCTGGGCCAATGGTATTAGGATACACCATTTACGAATGGCGCATTGCAGTGCGGGTGTAAAGTACGATATATCGACGTTACAATAGTATGGCGTGGGGCGTCATATAGCTTAAAGCCTGTGCAGATAAGGGTTTATCTGTGGAGGACAAAAATAATCGATGTGTGGAGTAAACGTCTGCGTAGCAGTT
Organism: Blastobasis lacticolella; assembly: GCA_905147135.1. Classification (NCBI taxonomy): domain Eukaryota; kingdom Metazoa; phylum Arthropoda; class Insecta; order Lepidoptera; family Blastobasidae; genus Blastobasis; species Blastobasis lacticolella. The sequence continues at coordinate 18,691,259 of LR990045.1, forward strand.
ATTACGTAGGTATTAAATCAAAACAAGATTTCTTTTTTGAGTACGACGTTCAATATCTCTTTGAATCGTCAAAAGGAGGGCAAGAAAGGAGGAAGGAACAAAGATCGTCGTAGTTCAATATTCATCGGAAGGTTTTTAGAAAAATGTTAATGCACTATACTCTTCTTCTTGTATCGTAGATACCATGAGGGTACATAGACAAGCATACAAATATCGACGTTTAATATCTCTTTGAATCGTCAAAAGGAGGGCAAGAAAGGAGGACGGAACAAAGACATATCGTCGTAGTTCAATATTCATCGGAAGGTTTTTAGAAAAATGTTAACGCTCTATACTCTTCTTCTTGTATCGTAAATTCCATGAGGGTACATAGACAAGCACACAAATATCTAGAAAAATATTATCATTTCATACTCTTCCAGAAACCTTTCTTTCTTTCTGGCCGTTAAGTAAAACTGTTTCGAAAATATCTCTAAAGCTACTTTTAACCTAACCTAACCTTTGTTTCATCATATAAAATACCCGCTATTCCCTACAACTTCACAAGCCTGGCTTGCCACCCTCACCCTGCCCCAGATCTATTGGTTCGCTGACGTATTCCGGTGGTACGGCGAGAATCCGCCCAAGAAGATATGCCAGGAGGCGCCCGCGCCGTGCCGGCAATGCGACGAAAAGCTCTGCACGTGCGCGCTGCTGCGGCCGACGCGCGGCGCGCTGGCCATCGACGACGAGCAGGTGTTGGAGTATAACGTGCATGCACCGCTGGTGAGTACACGCGAAGATATCGAATACCGCGTGAAATGGGGTAGACGTAGAAATGAAATTAAATACATTTAGAAGTAGGAAGAGTAGATGGACCCTGGCAGAAGTCGGGATGGACCGCTAGGATGAACATGGTGATGATGACCACTGATGAGTGGTGGAGTGAACGTCACGTGAAAGAAACACTGGCAATTTGAATAATTATTTAATGATTAAGACATTAAAATATTTCTAACGTCAACCAATAACGTCAACTAGGACAGGGGTAGGAAAGTATCCCAGGTGTAGTTGGGTATAAGCAGAGTCATCATCATCATATCAGGCAGAAAAGGCCTCCCAGCCTGCCCCAGAGATCTCTACAAAGGCCGGTCCTGTGCCTTCCACATCCAGCTGGTAGATACCAGAGTGCAGAAATACTATTTACACTATGTTTAATCGTTTCTACTTATGTGCGTAGGTGCTTTCGAAGTTTCGTATTGCAGGGCGCCCCGTAAAGGAGCTACTCTTTATACCCCTAAAATGCAAACGTACGACCCAGTTGATGTTAAGCGATTTACAGGGCAAATTGGAAGTACAGGAAGGCGGAACGCGAGATATACGGGCCGCGCGTAGTAACTTGCCGCTCGTATTTTTCCAATTTCCGTCCTATGTGTAGATATTTATTAGACTGTAGCTATTGCGTTTGCAAATCTTGGTTTGTCCCCAACTGCATATTTTACGATGCGGCAATCATAACGTGGTGACATACGATATCATTAATCAAATTGATTTCTTTAACATAATTTTCTTGTCGGTTACAATAATTGAACGTAAACGATGTGATGACAAAACGTTTATCGTTTCGACGCGAAAGATAGCATAAATATTTCGATGGTTATGGAGCACATTGAGTGCATTTACTCCACCTAGTTGGATAAGAGCAGCGGGAAGATGACTTTTGGGTGTATTTAACTTACTTAAGCTGAGCAAACATTACAATACAATACAAAATACAAAATACGTTTATTTCTCTCAAAAAAGGTCACAATATATAATATTATAAGTTTAGTATAAACAGTATAAATCCTTTTGAGAGCTGGAGTCTGTGCTAGGTAAAAAACCTGTGTTACTGATCTCCAGTTATAGTTACAATATATTTTTTTCTTTTTTTCATGATAAGTAACGACCCTACCTAAGTATAACAACTTTGTCTAATAGTAAAAGACAAAAGAACTGATTGCGACAACGCTAATTATTATTAGCGCCTTATTAGGGGACGTCAGTCAGTAATCTTTTCTTTCTATAGTTTCCTTGGCGGCATGTCCGTACTTTTACGCCACATACAGGTTTTCCCTGGAGAGTACTACAGATAGTTTTTCAAGATAAGGTAAAAAAGATTTTTACTGGGTCAGCAGCACTTGAGTAATAATTAATAGCGATATTGCAAACGTCTATAGACTGCGGTAACTGTTTACCATCAGGCAGGCCGTAACTTTGTTTGCCACCTTCGTATTATATAAAAAAGTTATCGTTTTCTCATCGTTGTGTCGCTCAAAAAACACACTTTACACTCCGATGTTGACCCTGGCTGTTGTCCACCCGGTCTGCAGGTGGACGGCGTGGTGGCGACGCTGGTGGCGGCGCGGCGCACGCGCGCGGACGTGGCGCGGCGGCCGGCGGCCACGGGCACGGAGGGCCGCGCCACGCTGCTCGCGTACCGCGTGCTCGCGCCGAGACTCGTCATGCGCGTGCGGCCCTGTCTGCGGCAGTGCAGCAAGGGGACGCGCTGTGAGTGAGAATATGGTGATGTGGGGGAGTGGAAGTTTCTGCATCATAAACGATTATCGATGACCGTGACCGTGAACTTGACCGTGATCATGACCTTGACTATAATCATCATAATATGGATTTGACTATAACTATTATTTGTCATTCTGCTGACGTACCGCCTGCTGGGGCCGAGGCTCGTGCTGCACGTGCGGCCGTATCTAAGGCAGTGCAAGTAGGGGATGCCTGTGAATGGGTGGTGGGGATGGATCAAGAAAGCGCAAAATTACTTACTTTCTCTTGTTATGGCGCACCGATAACCGGGAAGTGGAAGTCTACAAGTTTAATGGCACAAGAACAACTGAAGACCATCTGGAGTCCTATATATACTCACCGGTAGAAACACAATACTATTATAATTTTAAATTCTATTATTTGGCGGCGGTAATCTGTAAGGTACTTCCCCAGTCGGGCAGATTTAACTCGAAAGGGTTATCCCGGTATGCCGTCGCTCGTTTAAGAGTATGCGTTGCAGGCGCGGAGCTGTGCTGGCTGGACCCGGGCGGGGCGGCGCGGCGGCGCGGCGCGGCGCTGCTGCGCACGCGGCAGCTGCCCGTCGGCAGCCGCTCCTGCTACCGGCTGCACATCACCAACCTAACGCCACTGGACACCATAGTGCAGTGGCAGCCGATGCTTGGTATACTTTGGTTTTTAACTAGGAAATTCTAGTTAGTAGAAAGTAGTTTTAACTAGAGGAAACGGGTTATAGTTGTGACAATATAGTTTGTTATGGTCTTTGCTTTTGATTTTACTGTCTGTTAGCTAACAGAGTATAAATATAGCTCGATTTACGTGATGCTGTACTTACTGGGAAATCCATGAGTATTAGTTTGCTTGTGCAGTACGATAATATTATGCAAAAAAAGACATACAAATACTTTATTTTTACTTTTACTGATTAAATATGAAAATAAACCAATGATCCATGATATGGTTCACAGATAAGGAAGATGATGCAGTGGACGTGGATTTCGTACCGAACAAGGCCTTTGTGGCCGGACACGCCACCGTGGAGATGCGGGTGCGTCTTTATTTGTCACTTATCTGATCCACTAACTAATCTGTGAAATAGCGAAATTAGCGACTACGGGGCTGACAAATGTTTACAGATAGTTCATGAGCGCGTCATCGCAATCTCAATATAAACGGTGGTACAGTGAAATGCGACACCGAAGCCCTAATTATATCAAACATAATATGTTGGAACCAATCGAACCCAAATCACGTGTGATGTATACGCTCACTTGCCGGTAGCTCTTGGTCATGCACACTTCGTGATCCAGTTGTTGCGTTTTTGTCGTGATTATGTCTGACGCGGTTCGTATGACCGAGAATTTGATAGGACCCTATATGGAGGTGGGTATTATCTTCAAGTAGGTATAACTAAAGTTTCCTCCGGTAGGTGGTGCTGTCGGCGCGTCGCGTGGCGGCGCGGCGACTGCGCGTGGCGGCGGCGGCGGTGCGCGAAGCGCGGCAGCCGCTGTACCTGCTGCTCGACACTGCCGTCAGCGTGGGTATTGCGGCGCGGGGCCGTGGGCGGGCGCGGTGGACTGCCATAGATTGAGTTTAATAAGGCGCCATTTTAGCGTCGCCAATAAGATGGCGCTACTGAGAAGTAACGTTAGATTTTAAAGTAAGGCCGTGCCATTGGACAGAAACAACTGCTGTTAAATGACAGATTCACTCCAGCCAAAGACAGAGCTTTAATTTGACAGCAGAACTCATGTCCTAGTAGCACCTATTAGTAGATTTTGGAATCGCAAATGTTGTGTCTGCAGGGTGTGACGGTGCGCGTTGAAATCCCGCTGGGCGAAGGCGAAGAGACCACAGAGACCATTGATATACTATGTGCTGAGGTATATTGAATTTTCGTTGTTGTTTTACGACTTACATTGTTTCCAAGCAAACTGCAAACTGCCTGCCAATTTATGGCAAACTCCCATGATTATACATATCGTATGAAACCGAGATGCAGGCTTTACAAAGCTGTAATAGAAAGCTTATGTCCAGCTGCAGTGGCCATCATACAGCCGACATGGTGAATTTTTATGATTATTTATATTATTCAATTTGGAAAACATATCGCTTATAATTACAATAAATAGGTACAAATATTATGGAAAAGCATACCTAACCCAAAACAATATTCACTTTTAGAAATACAACATTTTTAAAATTGAATAGATCAGGTATGAAATTATACCTACTTATTTATAAAAAAAATTTAGTTTGTCCAGTAAATAGAATCACTTTGTTTGCAGTGCCCTAACAGGGTGTCACATATAAGTAGTTTATAATTTTGTGAAAACTTTTGAAAACTGTGATATGCAATAAATGAAATGAAATGAAATAGAAACAAAAAATAAACACAAATAGAAACAAAAGATAAACACAAATGCAATTCAACAAACATCGTAAGTAATGCATGAATCTAGATCCAGATGTGAAGTCAAAATACTTCCACGAAGTCGAAACTCCACGCTTCATCATCAAAAGTTAACCTTTGACGAGTAATTCAATTATTTATAATATGACTGGTACAAACGAAAAAGGAGTTTTGTCGGTAATTAGTAGAACAGAAGAGGACTCTAAGTTGAAGGTAATTTAATATTGTAACGCACGAAGTGTCAACAGAGACCGTCGGTGGGTGGCACGCGGCCGCCGGCCTCTGACGAGGAGATCTTCGCCGCGGAGGACGCCAAGCGGGCGCTGCGACAGGGTAACCACATTTACCATATACTTACCATAATTCGTACTAAGATTGAAAGACACGTCGAGCGAATGGACGAACAACGGTAATACTGAATGTGGCGTAATGATGTAGCCGACGGAAAAACTTCGGAAAACCCCCGAACAAGTTTACATAATTACTTTTTATTATTAGACAAGGCAGGCATTTGACCGCCATCTCAACTGGTGGTAACTGAGATTATTATTATTGAAATGTTTGTTAGTTCAGTAGCAGTTCACAGGTAATTAGCGGAGCGCAATTAAACACGTCTTCTTGGTACAATCGTATAATGCAAGACAGCGAATGGCGGTATATATAAAAACTTATTTTGACATCTACCCCAAACATCACACCCTCACCCTTAATAAGTACTAATGTATATATTTAAAAAAAAAACAATGAAATGTTAACAATATATATAGGTAAACAGCCCTTGTGACTTAACCTAATTCGACACTAATCGAATTCCAATCCATACCGTTTGACTGGAACTCTCTGGCGCTTAGGGCGGTCCATGTTCGGTTCTGAGGTATCTGTGACCGGGGCGGACATGATTATGGGCGCGGTTTTCCTTGGGGTAACCGACCCTGGTGGTGGTCCCACTGAAGGCAAGCCCGCGCTCGACGCGCTCGCCAGCTCGTGAGCCGACGGATTGGCTACGGCCGCCTCGCCGGCAGCAGGTGGCGGACTGGGGCACGCCACGTCAAACATGAGTCGAGAGTCACTACCAATCTTAAGTTGATCTATATGTCTTTTAATTAGTGGACCGTTTTCTCTTGCGACTAAGTAATTACGTGAACCTAATCTTTTGACAACACCTCCCTCACACCATTTCTTGTCAGTACCAAAACCCCGATACAACACCTTATCGCCTTCTTCGAAATGGCGTTCTGTACCTCCTGCGTTCTGTGTCTGTTTTCTTTGCACCTCCTGCACTCTTTGTTGCAGTTCTCGTGCAGCGTCACCCCGTAGGCAATCTAGGCGCGAGCGGAGGTTGCGACGTTGCAACAGCATTGCCGGCGATTGCCCCGTGGTACTATGCTCAACGTTCCTATAGGCTAGCAAGTATGATTGCAAAGCTATTTCCAAATCTATACTCTCTTCCATTGCTTTACGCACTGCCCTTTTACACAGCTTGACAGCGTTTTCAGCGGCGCCATTTGATGCCGGGTGATATATAGGTGAAAAAGTGAGTTTAATACCATTGGTGGTCATAAATTCGGCATACTCTTTACTAGAAAACGGTGGTCCATTGTCCGAAACGATTTCTTTAGGCAGACCGAAGCGCGCAAACGTCTCTCGTAATACCTTTATAATACAACTCGCCAATGTTCGCTGCATTGTAAAGACTTCTATCCATTTTGTTGACGAATCTATGATAACCAAAAATGTTTTACCGTGGAATGGGCCTAAAAAATCAACGTGTAAACGCGTCCATGGCTCGGGCTCATATCGCCAGGGCATGGGCGGCGCGCGGGGCGGCGCGGCGCTGGCCGCCACGCACGCCGCGCACGCCCGGCACGCGCTCTCGATGTCGCCGTCGATGCCTGCCCACCACACGTAGCTCCTGGCGATGCACTTCATCTTTACTATGCCCAAATGCCCCATATGTAACTCCTGAAGAATCTTCGGCTGTAATTTCTTTGGTATTACCAATCTATAGCCCCACATGATACATCCTTTATCTATGTACAACTCATTCCTTCTAGAATAATATGGCTTAACCCCTTCACTATCGCAATTACTAGGCCAACCTGACTGAATTAACATTATAACCTATCTTAAAATCGTATCCAACAGTGTAGTCTCTCTAACTAGATCCTTAGTAATCGGCAAAAAATCTTGTACAAAATTAATATAGGTTGTTTCGTTTTTACATTTATTCTCTTTTGTAACTGGTAATCTCGACAAGGCATCGGCTCCATTACTTTTCGATGGAACATACTCAATTTCATATTGATATCCAGACAAAATAACTGCCCATCGCTGCATTCTACTGGCCGCCATCGTCGGAATTCCCGTTTTGTCCCCGAAAATCGTCACCAAAGGTTTGTGATCTGTTCTTAAGAGAAACTTACGTCCATAGAGATATTGGTGAAATTTCCGAACGCCATAAATGATGGCCAAAGCCTCCCTCTCAATTTGTGAATAGGCGCGTTCTGCTGCATTGAGCACCCGAGACGCGTAGGCCACGGACCGTTCGGCGGGACCGGCGCCGCGCGCGCCCGTCAGGTGCGACACAACCGCGGCCAACCCCTACGCTGCTGGCATCTGTCGTCAGCACCAGCGGTAATTTCGGGGAGTAGTGTGCTAGTACTTCGCTAGACACCCACTTCTCTTTAACAGCACTAAAAGCATTTTCACATTCCGGGGACCACCGGAACTTAGTATCCTTCTTTAACAATGTATATAATGGTTCCAATAAGGTGCTTATATTTTGAACGAATTTCGCGTAGTACATAACTAAACCTAAGAATGATCGCAATTCAGTCACGGTTGTAGGGGCGCTGACTTTTGTAATCGCTTCGATTTTCTCGGGGCAAGTATGTACCCCCTCCTCGCTTATTACATACCCTAAATAAGTAACCGATTTTGCGAAAAATGTGCATTTATCTTTTTTAATTTTTAAGCCATATTTCTGAAGGCGTTGAAACACTGCGTGCAAATTATCTAAATGTTCCCGCTCGCTATCGCCTGTAATAATTACGTCATCTAAGAAAACGCCTACCTTGGGAATATCGGCAAACATCTGTTCCAATTTTCGTTGGAAAATGCCTGGGCTGGAGGATAACCCATATATAAGCCTGTTATATTTAAATAACCCTTTATGAGTATTTATTACCGTGTATTTACTGGAATCTTCATCCAGTACTAACTGCGCGTATGCCTGAGATAAATTTATCTTTGTAAAACGCTATCCACCATGTAATTTCGCAAGCAAATCTTCTACCTTAGGCAAGGGAAAACGGTCCACTTCGAGACATTTGTTGAGAGTTATTTTATAGTCACCACATAAACGAATAGTGCCATCTTTCTTTACCACGGGAACAATTGGAGTGGCCCTATCCTCGGCCTCCACCGGCGCGATCACGCCGTCCCTGACGAGCGCGTCCAGCGCGCGCTCCACCGGCTCGCGCAGCGCGTAGGCGAGCGGCCGCGCGCGCATGAAGACCGGCCACGCGCCCTCACGCACGCGCAGCCGCACCGGTCCGCCGGTAAACCGGCCCAGGCCATCGGTGAATATTTCACAGTATCTGGAACTGAATTGTTCCAAATTGAAGGGCTGCTGGCCCAGCACCTCTTGATAACTACAATCGACAATCGGAATCTTAATATCTAGTTCATTCAGCCACTGCCGGCCTAACAATGTCGTACTAGCATTTTTTAAAACATATAGATCTAAATTCACCGATTTATTTTTATACCTAACTAGCGGTCGAATTTTACCCAACGGTAACACTGTTTCTCCCGTATAGTATCTTAAACGGACATTACATTTCATAATTTTATAATTACTGAATGACTTGCAATACTCGTTCCAACTTATACATGAAATGGTGCTACCCGTGTCAAGTTCCATAGGGAATATATTTCCATCTACGTTAACTTTTACTATATAGGGACCATGCTCCGTCCAACTTGACGATAATGAGTGATTATTCACCTCCTCGCTGGCGTCATCACTATCAGCCGACTCCCGCTCGATGTAATGGTTCGTGTACGATGTCGACTCGTCTCTCAGTCTCGGGCACATCTTTTTTAAATGCCCCTCTCGGTTGCAAGCACGGCACACGTATCTCTTGACCTTGCATGCGTCGAAACCATGATCTCCTCCGCATGCGCGGCACTCGCGCGGCCGTTCACCTCGCTGCGGCCAGCGGGCGGGCGCGCGGCCAGCCTGTCTCGCCGACGCCGGCGCCGCGGCGCGCTGCGGCCGGTCCCGCCAGCGCGGCCGCTCCGCACGCGGCGCCGCCGACGCCAGCGCGTGCACCTGCACCGCCGGCCCCGTGTCAGCCGCCGCCGTGGCCCGTCCGTCTACCAGCGCGGCATTTTTCTCGGCCGTCTCCATTGCCACCGCCAGCTTGACCGCGTTGTCGAACTTTAAATCGTCCTCGACCAACATACGCTGTCGAAAACTATCACTGTACAGACCGCACACAAATTGATCGCGCAGACTTTCCGAGAGCCAAGTCCCAAAATAACACGACTTCGACAACCTCTTAAGGTCCGCCACGTACTCCGTTATACCCTCACTGTTTAATTGTTTACGTTGCCTAAACTTATACCGTTCCGTCAACACACTCGTTTTAGGTAGTAGATGATTATTTAAAATGTCCACCAACTCTTTAAATGTTTTACTCGACGGTTTGTCGGGAGTGCATAAATTAACTAACAAGTCGTACGCGTCACCACCCATGACTGTTATCAAAATCGGCACCTTTTTGTCTTCCTTAACTTCATTCACAATAAAATATTGTTCTAGCCGCTCGACGTATGACCTCCAATTGTCCTTTAGCACGTCGAACGGTCCAATCTTGCCCACCGACATTTTTTTTGCACAGGTTTAACACTTTCACCAACGATCAAAGTTCACCCCGAATTTCCGTCAAACACTTCTATTTTTTTATTTTTTTTTTGCAAAAATACACGCTATGGGTCAGTGCTCGTCGCCAAATGAAATGTTTGTTAGTTCAGTAGCAGTTCACAGGTAATTAGCGGAGCGCAATTAAACACGTCTTCTTGGTACAATCGTATAATGCAAGACAGCGAATGGCGGTACATATAAAAACTTATTTTGACATCTACCCCAAACATCACAATTATATTCAAATATTTTCTAACTATTGAACCGAAGTTAATTAAACAAAGCATATCGATTAAACTAGTTTTCAAATATAAAAAATCGGATCGAAATCAGTTCGTTCGTTCGGGAAGTACACATACTTAAACGGGAGACACAGGCGTACACGTCAACGCCCTTTTTTTTCGTTGGGGGTTAAAAAGGAACTACCACGCTGCCGTTTTTTTAAATGAGACAGTTTAATAAAGCATTTATCGTGCAAAATGGAATGGGTAAAAGACATGAAGAGAACTTAATATGTCGTTTGACTTTTGTTCGTATAGGTATGTACCTAAATAATCACTGAAAAGGGCAAGTCTGCGATTCCCAAGAAGCGATAAACAGCCTGTATAGGTCGTGTCATTCAATCTCTGCTTTGCTTAACCCTGTGTAAAGAAAGAATGTTGTATGTGTCAATGACGTCTGCGTCCCCAACAGCCTAACTAAATAAATCATCTTCACACCAGCGGTAAATTCTAGCTTCTATCAGGGTCCTAACCTGAGATCCTAAACAAATATGTGAACGGTATTTTTGTTTGTCAGAGAACGTGTGCAAATGCAAGACGAAGGAGGTGTATGTGCCGCCGGTCCGCCGCCCGATGAAGCCCGTGGAGGGGCCCGACGACCCCTATTTCGTGGAGTTCGGTGAGTGGTACTACCCCACACGGAAACCACTATACACTAAAGTGTAATCCACAATAAACCGAGCACGGAAACTCACCCGCCACGGCGAAACCAGCGGTGGCGTGACGGGTCAGTTTCTAATCCATAGTACAGAGTAATAAACCTAACAGAGAGTAAACGCCTTATAACCGCGTTTTAATAGGTACACTATAACAAACGCAGGCGTAAGCTGCATCGCGTATTCAGATAAACTGGTTCTGCGAAACAGCCGCCTAAGCACAGAATATTAATTAAATCCTTACCTTAGGTCTTAGTCCTAAAAAATATCACTGACCTGTCGATTTCACTATGTAACTTCAAAAGTCTTTAACTGTAAAACAAATGTTCTGCATTTGAAATGCATGCCAACAAAATTGCGAGACGGACTTTAGTGCCTGTCTGTATCGAGAGCATGAATTTAGATGAAATGCAACGGAACTGCTACCGATATTGCAGCTGGCAAACCCCCATTTACTGTAGAATTATAGTACCTATATGTGTATTGTGGCCCTCGCATAGTCTGTTCATTTGAAAATCCGTCCTTTTGCGACCATTAATTTTTTAGTATGTAGTTAATTGCTGTATATGTGCTAGTCCGGGGAGTTATTCACGCCAATGTTGACGCTAATCCGAGGCCACATCGTAGTAAAATTATGCGCAAACTGCGTACCTAGCTGGATACTGGATGCGGCAAGCCAGTTGCTGGTGTTCATTAGTGGAGTCCTTTCTCCAGCCGTGGATTAGTGATGATGATGATAATTATGATGATGATCATAGTGACATCCCCGCCGCCCATGACGCGCGTGTGCTCCTGCGGCGCGGTGTGCGCGCCGACGCTGCCGATGTACGAGTCGGCGCCTTCCCTCCAATTGTGCGCGGTGGCGGTCCGCGGGGCGGCCTCCCGCTACGTCACGCTGCGGAACCCGGGAGAGCTGCCGGCCGAGTGGCGCGCGGTGGTGAGGCGGTGGCCGCGCGAGGAGCCCACCACGGCCGCAAGGCTCGGCGACCCGGGTAACGCACGTTTCAATAGACACTGGCAAAACATCAGGTTACCCTGTTAATACTTTTTAGGCTGTTTTCCATGCGAAACATAGGATAGGCAAGCTTCCGGCTGATGATTTCTTGAGAGAAGTACGAGTATATACATTTTGATTCATCTATAAAGCAAAATGATAAGTATCAACTTCTGAAGTCTAAAAAGCTTATTGGCTCACTCGTTATAAGTACGTCAAAGATTTCCGTCTCATTGGTCACTGAGTCAATGAGTTGTCATTTCCAAATTTAATTAATTAGATCATGCGAAAAAAGTCCCGGAACAGAGAGAGATAAAATATCAAGAGTTAAATTTAGGGCCTCCCCTATTTTCCTCCTCTTTGTCCACGCGAATGTTGTTTATCTCTTTTGACTGATTTCAATGTGCGTTAGTTTACTTGATCTATGACTTCCTGTCACCAAGATTTGTGAAAAGAATGCCCATGCCTTAACAGCGGGCCGATTGTGGGGTTGATTCTGATGGTAATGCGTTGAGGATTGAAGCAGGAAGTCTAGTTTAAACGCTATCGTAGGATCATTCGAGGCGTCATTTATTTTTGGATATTAAACAAGCGTAAGCAACCTATGTATCACATGGTTGTTGCCCTTGTCTTTGCCGGCAAACAACGGTCACCACCCACCGGTACATATCAATATATTACGGTCTTTTAATATAGTACAAAAGAAAAATTTGCTGGAACTACTGAGCTGACGTCTAGAAATCTAATCACTCTAATCGGAAGCTGCATAATTGCCGAGTGTCACAGGGTAGTTTTGGTCCCGGAAAAATTATACGATCCTGATGATTAGTTTTTCAAAAACATTCGAATTGCTCTTGTTAAACCGCCTGAGTAGCAAGACTTCAAAAAAAAAGATACTTAATTTTCCTATCACCTCATAAAAATTTGGGCAGTTATGATTCCAAAATCCATCAGATAGAGCTACTGTGATGTAAGATCGGCTGTCAAAAGCAAGCCAAAGCTGGAATGGATCCGTCATTTTACAGCTGTTGTGTCTGCCCAATAGCGCGGCATCAACTTACGGCTCAGTAGCACCATCTGGTGTATGAAATCGGAAACACCCTCATTGGTCGGTATGTATCAGCCGCGGCGTGGCTCGGCGCGGGCCCGGCGGGCGTGTGGGTGTCGGCGCGGCCGGCGCGCGGCGAGCTGCCGCCGGGCGACGAGCAGCGGCTGCTGGTGCGCGCCGGCGGCGACTGCTGGGGACTGTACCACGACCAGCTGCTTATACAGGTGGGCTGAGACCGTGCTGAGTGTAGTGGTCTCTGTGCTTTGTATTTCACTCCTCCCACCTGGTGCTTGTTCATTATTTTTTTGCAGCTTCCTACGTATTAGTGCGAGTGCTCGTTAGCTTTAACACATCTGCTTTAAAGGAAACCCTCTATTTATTTATTAAAATTTAATGTACAAAATGGTACAATGGCGGACATAAAGCTAAAATAGTATTATTTTATTTATTTTATATTATTTGGAAAACAAACAGCTTATAATTACAATGAGTCTACCATTATTTACTGGACTATTACAATAGTAGTCTGACTGAAGTCTCGTTGTAGTCTCGTAGTACTCAACTGCTGTAATCGCACTCCCTGACATACTCGTAGATGCGATAACATATTTTCATTACATTGTCAGATAGAACACCTGGAGCCGCTGGTCATCGACGTGTGGGTGGAGATCGTGGGCTCGCCGTTGGAACTCGCCCTGCAGCCGCCCCACCCTATCCCGCCCCCAGAGCCCGTCTCGACCTGCCCAAAACCAACCGGGGTCCCGACGCTCTGGTGGGTTTTCTTGACTCACAGAAGAAGAAAGAAGCTCAAGAGTAGGGTAGAATCTCATTAGGTGATCATGTACCGGCAGTGGTAGGACGGTTCCGTAAAAGATGGAGCTACAACAGAAAAATTAGTTGGAGCATGGAGATGCAGGCTTGTTTTAACTGATAGCGAATGGATATTACAGTGGATGTGGATGTTTTCCCGTCATTAAAGTAAAAGTATCAAATTTAGCCGACCCAAATGGATAACCCGCGGTATAAGAATTTGTAGTTAAAGAAAACGAGAGATGTTATGGAACTATAGAAGAACATCGAGTTTAATCACAAAGGAAACATTTAAAACATACAGCAAAAGATTAAGACAGATTGTAAAATTGACACAAAAATCTCAAAATAACTATCTCATAAAAACAGCTCGAAATAAATCAAAAGCTGTTTGGAAAATTATAAAAGCAAATAATCCGAAACTGCCTAGACATGGAATACCGTATATAAAACCTTACAATAATATTAAAAATCCTAAAAATATTGCACAAACTTTTAATGACCATTTTTTAAATCAAGTAGAACCATCAAATATAAACATGCATAGCAATACATGCAGGTACGATAGTCCTAAGTCAATGTTCATGAGTCCAACGGGACCCTTTGATGTTTTCAAAATAATAAAGGATCTAAAAGATACAAATAGTACAGGATACGACGACATATGTACTAAGGTAATCAAATCGGTAGCTATAATAATTGCACCAATTTTAAGTGACATTATCAATAAATGTATAGAACATGGAATATTTCCTGAAAACCTTAAGATCTCAATAATTAAACCATTATATAAGAAAGGAGATAAACGAAATTTAGGTAACTATAGACCAGTTGCGTTAATTCCAATTTTTTCCAAAATTATTGAAAGGGTTATGTACAATAATTTATATTCATATCTCGAGAAAAACAATATTATATGTGAAGAACAAAAGGGATATAGAAAAAATAAATCTATTGATTCGGCATTGTATAGTTTCTTAGAGAAAATATATTCATGTATGGATGCGGGGAATCCAGTCCTGGCGCTTTACATGGACTTAGCTAAGGCATTCGACTGTGTCAGACATGATTTGCTATTAGATAAACTCAGTGTCTATGGAGTTAGAGGGAAATGTTTACAACTTATAAGTTCATACCTAAATGAAAGAAAGCAGATTACATGTATTACTGGTCTTTGTCAGAAAACTAAAACAGAAAAAGTTTATTCGTCTACACCAGGGGTTGTGCGGTATGGAGTTCCCCAAGGCAGTGTATTAGGACCACTACTATTCCTAATATACATTAACGATTTTCCTAAATCAACACAATAATTCATGGCTCTATTTGCAGACGATAGTACTGTCGTGTTTACTGGTAAAAATTTAGAGGACATTGTCGATACCATTAACAGTAATTTAAAGTCCATGACTGATTGGCTAAAAGCGAATAACTTAAAAATTAATATAAATAAAACATTAATAATGAATTTCCGTCAAAGGCAAAGAAATAATATTGAACTTGGCATTAAATATCAGGGCATAAAAGTTGAAGAAACGAAAGTAACAAAGTTTTTAGGTCTGTTTATAGACAACAACATGAGATGGCAAACTCAGATTGACATGGTATGTAATAAAATTCACCAGATGTCATATGCCTTATACATGCTAAGTAAAGTTGTGAATAAGAACGCTCTAGTAACGGCCTATCATGGCTATGTGGCATCCGTAATAAAATATGGGATCATTTTTTGGGGAAACACTACCAATAAGGAAGCAGTGTTTGTAGCGCAGAAACGGTGTATAAGAGCAATTTGTAACCTAAAACAATTAGATTCATGTCAACCACATTTTAAAGAATTAAAAATTCTTACAGTGCCTTCATTGTATATCTTGGAGGTTGCTACATTTGTAAGATTGAATTTACATATCTTTACGTTTGTTACAAGAAGCCGCCGATGTGACCAGTTATGTTTGATTTCGTCGAGAACAGCCTTGTTACATAAAAGTTTATTTGCAATGGCGCCAAAAATTTATAATAAAGTGCCTAAACGCATTCGAGATGCCGAAACTTTTAGCGAATTTAAGAGACAAAGAATTTTTTGATGGAACGATGTTACTATTCAGTGAATGATTATTTATCTGACACGAAAATTTAATTTAAGTAGGTACCTAATTGAAATTGTTTGGTAGAGTAATTGACATTTGTTAATTTATTTGTTTGACATATTCAATAATTAGTTTGTAGATCATTGACATTTTATTTACATATTTGATTATTTCGGTTTATTTTGTATATTAATTGTTAGAATTAGACACATTTAATCTCAATTAGATTGACATATAATTATGTAACTCGCTAAGCCTTAAAAGGCAACTAATGTGATCAAATATTTGTATTAACACCAATGTAACCATTAGAGAGCGAATGAATAAATAAATTATGAATTATGTCCTTGATCAGACGTCAGTTGAGAGCAGCCATGTTTTTATTTTGACACAATTTCTGAACAAGCGCGCTACCCCCTGACAGTAAGCAGCCCCTGAACCTATGGAGTTTTGTAATATTGGGTGTATCACTCGCTGTTTGCTGAAATTAAAATTATTATCATACTATATGCACAAGGAAAACCAATAAGAATCATTTCACCAATGTATGTAGGCGTCATCGTCGACGATAAAAATAATTATAGTGAAAACGATAATAGCGACAACGATAACAAGGAACGACGAAAACCCATGACTGACCAGGAGGATGAGCGATTATGACGATCACGATGTCTTGTCGCAGGGTGTCAGTGTCGGATACGGAGCGAGTGGTCCGAGCGCGCAATACGTCCCGCAGCGCGTTGGCCGTGCAGGCGTATCTGTTCCGCGAACCAGGTAGGTGCATTCTTTGTTTTAAATATTCTTATAATCTTTTTGCAGGGAGGCAGTAAATAGCAGAATCGCTTGCGCCTATTAAATCGCTTAAAAAGTTACTTTGGCAAGTTGCCTGTTCTGCCGCATTCGGTTACATCCAATTAATGAGGGAGGAAGGGAGCTAACACATTTCACACATAGGTAAAACGACTAAAACTTTCTGCTCAATAATATTTACGTGGACAAAAGAGAACATTTTTGTAATACATTTAAAGCATTGGAATAATCGCAAAATGTCAAAATCGTATTTTCCAATTCTACAAAAAGCTCCCAACACAGGCTGATGATGACCATCACAAGATCAGCAAAACTTTTTGAATACCCGTTCCTGAATAGCTTGCATCCTCGCTGTACAGACAAGGCGCGCTGCGTATTGCCGTTCCGACTCTACCTGCGGTTCCTGGACTTACCGCCACGCGAGTGTCCGTGCCGGCGGACGGACGAGCGCGCGGGCGAGTCGGACTGCAGCCGGTCTGCGTCTACCGTGGTGGACACCGGCGTCGAGCTGTATCTCGCGCCAGACTTCGGAATGCAGGACGACGGGTACTTCAAGGTAAGCCATGTCTACATATGCTTCTAAGTCAAAGGCCTTTGTTTGTCAAGTATGAAGATAAAGGCTGACATTCTTCTACTTTTGGAAATGATATTTGAATAATTCTGCCCGATGGTAAGCCTAGTGACTATAGTAGTTGTTATGCGAATTATTCGCGCATTTTCCTTTCACTTTATACGGCTTACACGAACCAATATACCAATAAGCAGTTTCACAAGAAGATAGCCAGCCAACTGAGCTCACCGAACATATGCTAATCTTAGTATATGTAAATCGATTTGTCACTCATAAGAATCATCCTACGCAGCTTAGATGGATTCACTCTCCCACCGCACAAAGTTGAGTTTAAATAAGAACTAAAACATTACGATTCGCGTTCCACTAAATTTGTCCACGCTTAAAACGCCTAATACTGTTGGCAATGCGAAGTTTACCAAGATCTTCCGCTGGAGACCCGAAGACTGGTATAACAGTTTAGGGCCCCCTGACGGTATTGATTAAAACGCAGGTGGAGCCCGAGTGTATGGAGGTGGCGGCGGGTGCGGCGGGCGAGTGGCGCGTGAGGCTCGCAGATGTGGCACGCCGGGAGCCCGCGGCGGCCGCATGGGAACAGCTGCTCGTGCTCAGGATGCTGCCACTGCAGCCGCAGGGGTAAGGGTGGGAAAAGATGGTGATAGGAGGAGGAGAAAACTGGCTTCTGTTTAGCTACCTACCAGGAACTGCAGCGATGATTCATTAAGACTACTGAGTTTTGACACTCAGGTACGATCGAGGACAAGCTAAACTGTCTTGGAACTCGCAAGAAAAGAGCTTCAGAAGAGGGCCTAAGAACGATGGATAGACTTCACTGAATTGGCTGCGAATGCCAACGGCATACAACGCGAGGGTGCTGAAGACCGCGGCATAAATAGGAGCAGTATCCTAGCAGAAGCCGGGATAGAGACTAAAACGATATTGATGATAATTATAAGTCTTGCTCTGCCTAGTACGGAGTGGTACCGTCCCTTGCCGCCGCCGCTGGGGCTGCTGCTGCGCGCGGCGCCGCGCGAGCCGCGGCTGCAGCTGGCGTCGCGCGCGCTCCGGATCGCCGTGTGCGCGCTAGACCTGCCGCCCAACAACGTGCTCAGGTGATCTGTGACGATTTTGTTGTTTCGTATTTGTGTCGCAAATTGGACGATTTAACTGGCGTTTAAACGTCCAACTTCCTAAACAACTACAGTTTTTTCGGTGACTGGAAATCTGTTTGCCCTAAGCATTTTTCAAACCACTATAATTTTTAGTAATGATCGGCGCCCATATGAATATCTGAAAGATCAGGAGGGTCTCGAATGCGTTGCCCGCTTTTGAGAACGGTTAAGTAGGCTCGTTTCTTGAAGGTTCCGGAATCGTACCGACTCGGTAATACGCAGATAAGGCATATGTCATAACAGTACTATATCTATGCTATATGCAATCCTTGTAACTTCGTTTTTCAACTAATAATCAATATCTAAATAACAACATCTTGCATGCTCCCATCCATTCCAAATGAATGAAAATCGTTACCATCTTACTAATTACATGACTTCAAAGTCTACACAACGTTTTATAAGATAGACATTTCATCAGCTACAGTTCATCAGCTAATCGCCTCCAAGTGTCCTCTCGACCAGCTGGTAGGTCATTGACACATATGTTTTTGGCCTACTTTTTTAAACAGAAGTTGAATTATTATGTCATTCTCATGAACCTGTTAAAATATTTTACACTATTATTGTTAGACCAAATATATTTGTTAACCCGAACTTCACCTCTCGCAGGGTCCGAAAGCGAATACACGCGAAGAACGTGTCCAGCGGCTGGGTGTACTGCCAGGCGCGCGTTGATGCGCCGTGGAGCCTGGTCTTAAATCGCATAAGGCAAGAGATGTTGCCGCTCACGCTGCCCCCGCATTCTTCCACAGAGGTATTTGATTACATACTTTTAACCCCTACGCAGAAAAAGGGATGTTAAGTTTGACATGAGTGAGTATCTGTGTATCTGTATGTTGTATAGTAGCTCTCTAGCGGCTAAACTGATTTCGATCGGTTTGTTTGATTCAAGTCAGTTTATTCAGGAAGGTTGTAACCTTGTTTGATTTAAATTTATGCAGTAGCTTATACAATATTTGAGTATGTATGTGGGCCTATATAGAATAGCAGTTTAGACCCATGGCTTTTATTTTATGCTATGTAGGGATAAGAACACTGTCTTCGTTCTCTTACCCGGTATCCAGATATGCGTGGAGATCTGCATAAACACGAACGAGGTGTGCCCGCGCAAGGCGGTCGAGGCGCCGGAGGAGGGCGGGGAGGAGCTCCCCGCGCCCCGCTACCCCCCGCGCCGCGTGTTCCGCAACCCGCTGCACTTCTACGACGAACTGTGCTGTTTTGAGGTACGTATGTATGCGGCTTGCGTCATTTGAGGTACGTCTGTAGGCGGCTTACGTTGTTTGAGGTACGTCTTTAGGTAGACTTAAAAATATTTTTAAAGTCTGCCTAATAGTTCTTGAGTTTAAACTTTATTCATTACTACAAACAAGCATACAAATATTTTCTCTTTATGATATTAGTGTAGATGTATCTGAAATAAATACAGTGGAAATGAATAACAATAAAAAAAAATAAGTACTCACTAACGTTCTTTGCTAGCAAAGCAATACTCGACCACCCGTTCCCGCAGACGGTGTCATTATCGCTCGAGCTCGAGTTCCCGCAACTCAAGATCGAGCCCGATACGCTCGACTTTGGCTTCGTGTGCACGGGGGACACTCGCAAGTCATACTTCAGTGTGCTGCACACGGCGCGGCGGAGTCTGGCGCTGCGCGTGCGCTGGCGCGCCGCCGACGACGTGTGGGCGGTCTCGCCGCGGAAGCTGAACGTGGCGCCCGGGGAGACGGCGCGCGTCTATGTGCAGGTTAGTCATTAGTCAGTGTTGACCGATTGCCCAAATCCCATGGAGGACTGGAAACCCCACTCACCGGTAGAAACACAATAAATAGTATTTAAATATGTAATGTTTGGCTGCGGTATTCTAGGTTAGGGTAAGACTCGTACCGGATTCGAGCCCCAGAATCAGAATCAGAATTTTTGTCAGTGATACAGTGTCACCATGTACCAATGACTTTTTTTTAAGTTATGTGCATTAGTTTAACACTAGCTGATACTCTTACGGTAAGGGAGAACATCGTTATGAAAACTTCATATTCAGGCGACTGAATGTGAAATTGGACAAGACTGGATCATGGTTAGATCCAATCTGGTCAGGTTACCCTGTTAACAGGGGAACAACGGAGGTCAGATAGTAGTCTCTCCACTGCAATTACCTGAGCTGTAAAATTGTAAATAGCAAACTGTATCCCCAGCTCCCCCCATTCCCACAGTACACGGCGGACCGTTCGCCGGACGCGGCACCGGCGCGGCTGCTGCTGCGCGTGGGCAGCGGCTGGCTTACGGCGGCGGGGCGCGCGCGCGCTGTGCGCAGCCGCGACGGGAAGTGGCGCGGCCCGCCGCACGACCACACCGACGACACCACGCTCAGGCACCCGCAAGCCCCCGCCTTGCCGCCCGTCGCCGCTGCGCCGATGCGGCGACAGTAGCCGCCTCAACGCCTATTGCTTGCATAGGGTCCACCCACGACACGGCGATGAGACACCCGCTATCGCCTGCCGCTGCTTCTAGCCACGGCAGCTGTCTCCACGTCACAGCAACGGCTGAGAGATGGCCAGCTTTAGTCACGATAGATACCCCACCGACAACATTGCGCTGAGACACCCGCTAGCGCTCGCCTCGCTTCGTAACGATTCTGTTGAGACTGTGGATGTTTTCTGTTACATTTGGCCAGCTTCGCGACTTTAGAAGTACTGTCACTCTGACTACATTTATCGATCGCTTAGACCACTTCTCATTTGCTTAAGTCAAACATTTTCCTTAACTCAAACATTTTCCTTTCTATTCTAATGTCGATTGCGAAAATAAAATGCATGTTGGCTAGAACAGGCTGCCTCACTGCTTGCGCGATGATGATCTCTAGTGATGGCAGCCGCAGCCACGCTGCGAGGAGAGAGATGACGCGATACAACGTCACTCCGTGTCTCGCTGCTTATAGAGGGACGATTCGTTCTGTTAACTGCTGTTGACTCAACGCTACGTTGTATGACGTATCGTATCATATAGAGGTGGTGAGGTCTGTACGCCTCGCCGCTTGAAGATGACGAGCGCTATTTCAGTCCGATCAATAATAAATATTAGATTTATGCCTCACTGCTTACGCGACTGTGGCGATTTTGTAACGACAAAATCAATCAAGTTCGTTTTCACGAAGTCGCCGTCGCGTCGCCATCGCTGCTCGGACTAATTTAGCCTTATATTAATTCAATCCTTTGGATGTATGTTCAGTGTGTAAAAGTAACGAAGTGGTTTAGTATTTACCAGCTTAGTTTTATATTACAGAAAAGTGTTCTTGTAAATATTATTCTGTTATTGAGTATTTATAATTGAAATAAACAAATACATTAAATATAATCACCTGACATGTATGTATGTTTCACTAAATTTAATATTCTTTATGCCTACAAGATTGATAACGATCAAATCAAAACCAGGAGACATGAAATGGAAAATGGGGCTTGGCGTTACTTTGTAATTCTTGTTTGAAGTTAAATAAGTTAGTTTCACAGTCACTGAGCTTCGCTGATTGCTTTAGCAGCATGGCTTCAAAGCCAGCTCCGGAGGCGATACTGCGCAGGGTAAGATAGTAAAACGATAACAGCATACTAAGTCTATGATGTTACGACTAATAACTAGCTGTCATTTTGCGGCAGTTTCAATTTGTTAGCATTCAACTATTTCGCAAGTTCGTTTTTCAAGTACCAAGTAGCCTTTATCACCCGGGAACAGTACACAGTACTTCATCATCTCAGCCCGTAACAGTCCACTGCAGGACTAAGGGCCTCTCTCACGAAAGGGGAGGGTATTGCCATAATCTCCACGCTTGGCAGGCGGGTTGGAGTTCGCAGTGTTTAAATATAGCAATGGAAAATGCTGCTGCCCATTTTCTAGGCTACGGAGAATCTTGATCTTTTGCCTCGAAAACATTAGTCGCCTTGTACGACACCCATGAGTGCAAGGGGTTGGTACTATTCTACTCTGCTGGTCACCACACGGTCAACGTAGAGTCCTACTCATTGCAATTATAACAACACTGAAACAGAGCCTAGCTGTTTATTTTCCAAATACAATAAAATAATTAAAATAATGCTATTTTACCACGTACCAGTTTTAATAAATAAATAGAAGGTTTACAATAAAGTACATGTCTTAAGCTAACGAGCACTTGCACTGATGAGTACTTATAACAGCTTTTTTATGAAGTTACGTTGTCCAAGTTCATAATTAAATTATCACAATAAAGAAATAAACGATAGTTTTTTTTTATTATCTATCGTTTTTAATTATTTCAGAAGCACAGTTTTGGTAAGATATTTTATACTGGGTTCGTGCTGTATTTTTAAGCATCTTATTATATTTTGGCATAGATTCACTGCTGGGTGCTAAAATAAATGGCTCAATGTTGCCACGGCCCGCAGCCCTATTTTCTAAATGTTATTTGTAAACATAATTTTGTGTTTTGTGACGTTCATAAGAGTTTTGTAAACGTAAATTGAATAAAAATTATTTGACTTTGACTTTGACTTTGAAATGAGCTCTTGGTACTCGTAGCTATAACGTAGCATTTGCTACGCTTGCTCTACGGGATTCGTCTGCGAGTATTCTGTGCTACGTGTGATACTAATTTGTAGGAGATTCGTCGTCAGCACTTTTAAAGATTTTTCACTTCTTTATTTTATTTATTTGTTTCCAGTTTATTGTACACATGAAACTTTGATGAAAAATACAGAGTTATAGATGATACTACAGGCGCTACTTATTTCTTAGAAGAAATCTCTTCCAGCAGGTCTATCAAAGAGATATGTGATAAGTAGTCGCAGATTAGACATGCACAATATCTAACTAAATATACATACACATATAATAAACTACTCTTAAGAGAGGTAGGGCATAGCGGGGTATCTCGTTCGAATTGGAGCCGCCTGACTGGGGAAGTACCTCCACCTTACAGAATATCGCAGCTAAATAATACTCTTTTAAAAAGTATTGTGTTTCTGCTGGTGAGTAAGGTTTCCAGTGCTCCATGGGGTGGGGATTTGGGGAACCGTGGCTTTGGCAGTGGAGTGGCATTTGCTTTTTGCTGCCAGAGCAACGTGTTATAGAGGTGGGCAACGCATTAGCGATACTCTTGGTGTTGCTAATGTCTATAGGCAGTGGTGACCACTTTCCATCAGGTGGCCCGCTTGCCTGTTAGCCTACCGTATGACATGAAAAAAAAAAAAAAAAAGCTCTACTAAACCAGAAGCGTTATTGAGTTTTTAAAAAGAAACGCAGAAAAGATTTAACGACCGTTATTTATAACGAATAACACTATGCACTAGAGACACGTCCATTTCGTCCGAGCGCCAGGAGCAAAGTGACGACCGGCCGACTCAGCCGCCCGCACGTCCCCCTTCACCCCTTCGCCGCGGTTAAAGGCTTCCGTTGGAAGAATCCTCTAAGACGGCCGTTCCTGACAGCTGAACGTCCTCGTCAGCTGGTTCCTCAGCAGGCCTGCTTCCAGATGCCTGTGGGTTTTCTGCTTGGACCTCAGGCTGGCCTTGGCCCTCATCAGACTGGTCGCCATCTAAAAATTAACAAATTTGCATCTTAGGGGACTACACATGATTGCTCCAGCTATCCATCGCAACAGAACCACAAGCGTTCACTCAAGTGGTGCATCCCAATGGGCAGCTACAGCTATCAGCTAGCAGCAAATATTTATCGAAACAGCGTATCGTCAATGATAGAGTTCCGGATCTCGCTCACTAACGATAATACATGTAA
This sequence comes from Blastobasis lacticolella, assembly GCA_905147135.1. Lineage (NCBI taxonomy): Eukaryota > Metazoa > Arthropoda > Insecta > Lepidoptera > Blastobasidae > Blastobasis > Blastobasis lacticolella. The sequence goes on from LR990045.1 coordinate 18,715,335, forward strand.
GCAAAGCTATCATTTGTAACCACAATGGTCGAGGTTACAAATATTTCAAATTAGCCACAATGTCGGGGCATCAAAGCACGGCCACAATGTCAGGGCACAAAAATACAGCCACAATGTCGGGGCTACAGCCACAATGTCGGGGCTAAAAGTAACCACAATGTCGGGTTACATTAAAACAAAATTGACAACTCACCATTCCCGAAAAATGCCTCACATGCATCCGGGGTCCACTCTCAGCGCCACTGAACCATCCGTTCCGCGGCGATCTCAGTTTTCTTCCCGTACGAGCCCGCAAGCGGCTCAAGCTCGTAGCGGTCATGTGGCAGCGCGCGCACAACCTTGTAGGGCCCGCGCATGCCAGAATCAAGCTTCCCGGTGCTCTGCGAGCCTTTGCTCACAAGAACAAAGCTGTTAACCGCAAAAGTGCGTGGTTGCCGACGACCTTCGTTGACATATGAGTCTTGTCGCCGTTAATTAGCATCAAGCAATTCAGAAGCACGCTGTCGTCTCAGTGTTCGCAGGGCTTGATGGTTCGGTCGGGAACAGTCAAGTGCGACATCACGCACAAGTGACCTCAGTACCGGCGTAGTACCTTCGGTACCAGTCAGAAGCTGTAGAGCTGAGGTTTGTGTAGTTGCCTGTTTTGTAATATTCAAAGTTAGCTGTATCTTCCATAAGACATCGGACCACGACGAGCTATTGTTGTTGACTTCAATACGCAGCATGTTGAGAACGGTCCAGCAGTACCGCTCAACCTGGCCATTCTCGCGGTGCATCTCAGGTGTAATGAAGTGTATAGAACAGCCTAAGTCACCCGCCCATTCTTGGAATGATGTTCTTTCGAACATTCTGCCTCGGTCGCAGATAATAGTGGATGGTGTACCGAATAGAGAGACGGTGTTCGAAAACACCCGCTTCAGTTCATCAGTGTCTTGTCTATAAAGTGCGTGCAACAAACAGTACTTAGAGAAAGAATCGACAATTATAAGAATGTACTTGAACCCATTATATTCGGCTAATGGTCCTAAGACATCAGTGTGGATCAACCGAGAAAGGAATGTCAGGTTTTGTCCATGATTCAATCGGTTGACTGGGGGCTCGGGGCACCTTTTTATGTGCCAAACAAACAATGCAGTGACCAATATTCTTTTTTAAAAACGGTCTTAGTCCGGGAAACCAAAAATGGCGAAGTATAAGATCGGTGGTCTTATCTATTCCAATGTGATCATGGTCGTCGTGAAAAACTCTTAGCAGACTAAGTCTATGCCCCTTTGGGATAAAACAAAGAAAGCGGGATTCTTCACCAGTTGGTGTATATTTGTAATACAACAAATCATTCTTAATCGCATACTTTGTAGAATATAATTGAGCTTCACGTAATTTTTGCATTAAATCTTGCGTCTCGGTATCGGCCATTTGAGCGATTTTTGCCCAGTTACGTGGATTTCGAATTTGGAATACATTCGCGGGCTGTCGGCTTAAAAAGTCGGCATGTTGCATAAGGCACCCTTTTCGATACTCTAATGTGAACTGAAAATCTTGCATGTATCCCACCCACCAGCGGGCTACACGCGGTAATAAGTCCCTCTTTCGTTCAGTCAATTTTAACGAGTTGCAGTCGGTCACTATTTTAAATTTAATTCCTATAAAATAGTGTCTAAAATGTTGTAGCGCGCGCACAATCGCTAGAGTCTCGAGCTCGTAGCTATGATAACGAGACTCGGCACCTTGTGTAGATTTAATAAAGTAGCCGACAACACGCTTTCGCTTTCCGTCGTGTACTTGGAATAAAATGGCTCCATAGCCCACAGCGCTAGCGTCCGTGTGCAACTCCGTAGGCATTCTGGGATCGAAAATCGCTAAGACGGGTTCTTCCGTTAGGCACTTAACTATGTAGTTACGCGCCGCCTCTTGTTCTGGCCGTTTTGGATGCGTAACTAGCTATATACCTACGAAAGTAGCCCGCCAGTCCAAGGAACTGGCGTACCTCTCTCACGTTCGTAAGCTTAGGGGTCTTGACTAGAGCATCAGTTTTACTCCGGCTCGGCCGTACCTGACCATGTCCTATCAGTCTACCCAGATACTCAAGTTCGACATCGAGGAAGGTAATTTTTTTTAAATTAACTGAAAAGCCTGCAGCTGTAAGTGTTTTTAACACCTCACGTAAAATCTCTAACCCTTCCTCGACCGTATTGGACATGATCAGGACGTCGTCGATATAGTTCAGTGCCTTGCCAGCATCAATAAGGTGCTTCAGAGTCTTGGAAATGATCCTCTGGTAAATGATGGGGGCATTAGCGAGCACGTAGGGCATTTTTAAGTATTCGTAATGCCCCTCAGGCGTTACGAATGCTGTTTTGTTTACAGAGGCCTCATCTTTTATCGGCACCTGATGGAAACCTGACGCCATATCGAGGCTGGTGAAAAAACGAAAGCTACCCAACTTATCTATATGGTCGTCTATGAGCGGCAATGGGAATATTTCCTTAACAGTGACAGCATTCAAGGCTCGATAGTCTACGCACAGGATGTGCGTAGACCTATGCCGCGCATTCGGCGATACGTGGGTAGTTTGTTAAAATTAAAATATTTTAGAATCGACTCGGTTATTAAAGATGTGTCGGAACCGGAATCTATTAAAACGTCAACGGGTCGGTTTTGAATAACAGCAGACATCACGTTGTTTCGTTTGGAGTTGTCTCCGAGCAAAAATTTACATTTTTAGGCGAATCTTTTGATTTAGCCGCAATTCGCTCCTTCAAAAAGCAATTCTCAACGAGATGTCCAGCCTTTTTGCAATATGAGCATATTTTTACCGACTTCATGTTCAAAATTGATTTTTCCGGCCGCGAATTGGATGTTAAGGGTACCGACGATCGCGGGCGAGAGATATTTGAATCTGGTTTAGGTTTCTTAGGACAGTTAGCTTGCTTATGGCCTACAACCCCACACGAGTGACAAGTCAGGCGATCGTATCTTAGCGGTTCGCGTTTGTTTGATTAGATGTACCCGTAGAATTTGACGAACGGACGGAATTGTTGGTTGACATAAACGGACAAAAACTCAACAATGTATTTTGCGGACAGTTTTGCATTAGCCGTCGCGGCTTTAACTTGAGGGTCGGAAATACCTCGGACTATTATTGCAACTTTTAGGTCGTCAGAAAGACCTTTAACAATACTCAGTCGCAAAAGACACTTTCGAGCATATTCGGCATACGTATTGAATTTATCTGAATTCGTATTCATTACATCATACAGCACCGTAGCCATATCGACTTCACGTGGACATAATGACCTAAAGTCTGTCTTAAAATTTGATCAAGTGCGGTCAATGGTCACCCAATCATTAAGCCAAGACTTCGCGTCGCCTCGCAAACAACTGCCAATGCGACCTAAACATTCCCTGTCGTCCCAACGGTTCAAGTCGCGTTCACGATCAACCTCCGCGCACCATACTTCGAAATCGTGGATGCTAGGGTCAAAATTGGATAGACTTAGACATAGACATTTACATTGATTTATTGATAAAATAATTTACAGGTCACTTAAATTAATTGCTTTAAAATAACAATCGTGATAGTATCTAATCCAATATTAACAAATGTCATAAAAATAATTATAGCAATCCATCAATAATTAAATATAAATAATAATAATTCCTCAAGAAGTGATTAGTCATTTATTAAATAAATAATTATATTCATAATGTCAATAATAATATAGCTAACGTTTGTCAATAATAAATTCATGGAAAAAATAATAGTAAAAAAAAAATGTAATTTAATTACTGATGTACAGCCATGTCACAAGTCTCTATTTAAACACAGTCAATTTTAGGTCCAAAAATTCAGCAAGTGAGTAGAACGCCTGCGTAATGAGCCACTGGTGAAGCTTCTGCCTAAATGTTCCAGAACTCGGAGCTTCTACGACCGATTGTGGGAGCCTGTTATACACAGGCGGCCCCATAATACGAATAGTCTTTGATGATTTTGCTAAAGAGTGCGGTACAGGCGACAGCCGATTTGTATGCCTAATACTATACGAATGACATCCACCCATACACGGATAATGATTTAGGTTTTCCCTTACGTATGTGGCTATCTGAAAAATCAGAAGACACGTCAACGTCATGATACCAAGTTCCACAAAGAGTGGCCTGGCCGGTTCGTTATACGGCACTCGGGCTATTGCTCGGACCGCACGATACGTAGTAACGCTTAGATCTTACTTGTAATAAGGAACAAAGCGCGCCAACAATCCCGTCCGCAGCACCGCCGCCAGCGCCGTTCACGTCGCTCGGCGCCCCCGCGGAGCCGTCCGCGGCGCGCGCCCCGGCCGCGTCCGACGCGGGCCCTGGCGGGCAGCTTCCAGCGCTAGGTCGCGAAATCGACTGACGTTTCTCTAGTGCATTCAATCTTTGCAATATTTTATCTAAAGAGCCGAGGCGAGGGCTATCGCGGCGCCCGACGGAGCTATTGCGTCGTCTCGGTGGACTATCAGGGCCAAGGGGTCTATCACGGCGTCTTGTCGGTCGAGTATCACGAGGGCTGTCTCGTCGTGAGCAATCACGTCGACTACACGAACGTCTAACTAAGTGACGTCTGGCCGACCCAGCCGCCCGCACGTCCCCCTTCACCCCTTCGCCGCGGTTAAAGGCTTCCGCTGGAAGAATCCTCTAAGACTACATATACCAATACATAAAATACATAGATACCTACAAATTATCTATAGGCATTGTACCCCGCATTTTCAAGAACTAAGAGAGAGATAGTGCTCTTTCACACTTTCTTAAAAATACCGATAGATTTACTATCGCGTATTCCATACGGCAGAGAGTTCCACAACCTTGCAGCATGAACAGTGAAGGACTTTATCATACTCTGATCAGTTCCTAGCTCTGATCAGGAGATCAATCATACAAGGATGAAGTCTTTAAGCTCGTGATCTAAAACTGCTTCATCATCTGCCTATACTAATCCACTGCTGTAGGCATCCCCCAATGAGCGCCAATGCACCCTGACCTCGGATTGTCGCATCCAGCATCCACCCGCAGCCTTCCACAAATCGTAACTCCATCTGGCCGGAGGATGCACACTACGCTTGCCGAGTCGCGGTCTCCACTCAAGAACTCGCTCACCCCAGCTGTTATAGGTTTGTCGGCTGATATGGCCACCCCACTGCCACTTTAGCGTACTAATTCTGAGCGTTATGTTCATTGGCTCGCTGTCTGATCATCCGTTGCAAATTTCGTCCTTCAGGGAGACTCAGGGAGCATGGCACATTCTATACATTGAACTAATGAAAAAGCTATACCGTATGTGTTCACGTCTCGGCAATGCAGGTAAAACGCTTAACTGCTTACAGAATCGATTTCAACGAAAGAAGAAGAATCAGTGTAATAATAGAAAACAACATCTAAATTGGTGTATCAGTTACCGCGCTTCGACATTGCTGAGAAAGAAATATAGCTCTTAAGTTTGTGAGCTCGTGAACGAGATTTCATTATAAGTAACTTTCTAAAAGCAGAGGTTTCAGAAATTACTCTATACCTATCGAAATCCACACACTCTCATAGTAAAGTCCCCGAGTAGTGAGTAGTGCCCGAGGTACCTGCGAATAAGCTAAGCTCGCGCTGCCTATTGTGCGAGATAATGCTCTCTCGGGAACGATTCGATTCTAAAATAATTCGTTTGCGCTTAAAAAACCTTCAGCGTAAAGACACAAATTTTATAATTTGCATAATTGGATGTATAAAATACAAAGCAAATCAACGTGGATACAGACGCAAATACAATTTACGTTTTACGAAAATTGAAATACCGTAAATGTACCGAGAATGCATTTGATTTCAATAATAAATTAGGTACGAAGCATAATATTGTCACATCGTGGGACGGCAGGGTTAATTAATTCCACTGACATGTGTTGCTAACTACTAAATGTTGTGACAGCTAAATATTATACGTTCGAGATTACAATTCACAACTTCTGCCGGCTCCTTTCCGCATTCACTTTACGATTTACAACCAAGGAATTGTTTTATATAAGGGTAAGGCCGACAATGATTGTACGTTAAAAAAAAATTGTCTCCTAACTTCAGCTGTTAATATAACTTATATAACTTAATATAGGATTCAAAATTAGGTTCTGAACCAGTCTATATAACTATCTCAACAAAACTAATGCAAACAAATAACATTTCTGTGCAATTTAAATATAGTATAGAGTGTCTTTCGAACACTGTAATATTTTGCTTCATACTAAACTCACTTGTCTCTAATGGGCATAGGATAGCTTAGGATTTTATCATTATACTGAAATATATCTAGTTTACAAAATGTTGAATATATTAAAACCACTCAGAATAGTATAATAATCAATAAGAATAGTATGTATTTCTTTTATTAAACTTATTTCCTTTATATATTTAATAAAATTTAGATGTCTCTACATTTCTGTCGGTTGTGTTACCAACGTAACCAACATTTCGTAGTATATTTAATTTGTAGGCCGCCAACATGTTTTATGTCGTAAGGTTGATACTTTCGGGGTTTTTTTGTATGTCGCAGTCACGTCTCCACGATTTTGCAGCATATTTCATAGTTTTGTTGACCGTTGGTCAGAGTGTAAAATATTAAATTGCTTGATTTAATGAAGCTTTTTGGTACGGTAAGTAGTTATTTTTTAGTTTCTTTGTGGTTTTTACCTTTATGCAGTTATATCTAGCGGTTAACTGTAAGAACTTGTGTTAGGACTATATAAAGTACGTATTTTCTATGTTATGTTGCCGCGTGACATGGGTAACACAACCGAAAATATCTTTGGTTGTGATAGTAACACAACATATTAATCTCGGGTGTGTTACCTAAAGCTTAGTACAGAAGATTGTTTCTTATTCGCATTTAAATGAAAAATAAAAAATATCAGGTGTCGCTGGTGTATTAGCCACAACATGACATTGGTATGGGTTCACCAATGTCATGCTGTGGCTAAACCTTATTATGTTCAGTTGTGTTACTTCTTGTAGGCTGTGTTACCTTGACAAGGGTGTGTTACAGTTTCGGTTGTGTTATGGTACAATCATAGTCGGCCTTACCCATAAATGATTAGGAATGTGGTGATGAGGCAAAAGAGGTGTGTCACAGTGTTAGGAACGTATCTTCTAACACTCAATAGTCCCCTCTTCCCCTGCGGGATACAGGCATAGGTGTGTATGTGTGTATGTTACTCTTGTCGGTGGAGCGATCGCCACTCCTCTCTCCAGCTTGCTAATCTTAACGCTATAAAAGGATAGCTGCCAAAAAATAAAGTATTCGAAACTCCTAGTGTGTATCCATAAGCGGTGGTTATCGGTTTGCCATGTGGTCTCGCTCATTGGCCCCTCTAGAGTAAAATGAAATAGCGGAATATATCACACATATCGCAAATTATAGACATATTTGCATATTCTGTGTAGGATAGATTATTTTCCTCTAAATGTGCAGCGCTGCTGCGGTGTAGCACTACTGCGGTGCAGCGCCCAACTGTTTGATAATTTATTGTTGTAATGAAATGTCGATTAGCTGTTCCACGGCTATTAATAGTTTCAGCATTCATGCAGAATTTGTCATTAATGACAAATTCTGCCTAGCCTGAAAGTACGAAACAATCACCAATCCATTTACCGGAAATTGTGGACTCACAAGCACGCTGCCACTACACCAGTACCGCTTCCTATCAGATAGACAAGAAGCGGCACTTTTATAGTGGTAGCATGCTTGCTGATTGTAAAAATCTAAGCAAACAAACACTACACTAATATTACGCTAGTTTCAAAATACATTTTATTTAATATACACGCTAAAATTATACCATCTATTATTTCTGTCATATTTATTCAAAGCCAATAACACCCTTGACAATAGACTTAACTGTACCGTATTAACTATTATCGAACTCAATTGAAGTGTAAAGGTTGTCAGTCCGTCCGCGTTGGACCGCTCCGTCGGCGGCACTACAAAGGGCCTAAAATAATCCGTATGTAATTTGCAAGTGATTGGAAACCCGCCGTCGCGAGGACGGGACGTGACCGGAATGGAATGGTCATGTGACGGCGTGTTTAGACCAAACTAACATAAGAGGTTTCCGATGGAGAGTACAACATGGAGTTCTTCAAGAAAGGGGTGAAACGGTTTTTTATAGGGTCAACATAATGGGAGTGATAATGGTATTGCAACCATATTACTACTACGGTAATTGCTACCATCAGACAAGCTTGTTTGTCAACTTAAAATTAAAATGAAATAAAATCCCCCGTCGTTCCTAGCCCCGATCGAGGAGAATATACGGTCAATCTGTGAACGGTGTTCAGGAGAGCGAGTCTTCTTAGAACATGCATAAAATACACTTAGAACGTTAACTTTGTCGAAAACGCTTCAAAAATAAACAAAGAAATAACGCTCTTTCTTCTGTTTACAAGTTTATCAAGCAAATATGCTATAGACACTCCTGTATGTATATAATTGGCGCTCTGTGGGTAGAATGAACATTCTCTCGCTTGATCTAGAAGCACCGTGGTGTTCGCAACAGGCTCGACCCGGGACGAAACGCCCACCAGATTGTTCAATTGAACAAGTGAGAATTGATTTGCTCAATAGTTGAGTATGCATATTAGGTGAATGAGTGCAGACTCACACCAAGTTTAAGTCTCCTCTCTGACTCACACTCAAGGAAGGGTACTTGTGATTCTCTCCGTCATTCTATGTGTAGTGTATCAAAAGTTGCATAGTTCAGAAGTAAGCATGTAAACCTACGGACGCGTATAAGCACTTTGTTGACTATTTTACTTATTCATGTTTTGAATTACAAGCAGATAGCTTTAGTACTTTTTATACTTGTTTAGGTGTTTTATTTTAATATCACTTAAATTTCACAACAACGCCTACCGCCTAAAAAGGTTCAGTCTTCCTAAAGAATGAAAGCGTAATTAGTGCTGTGATCCTCGAGACTAGCAACATAAACACAACTTTTCAATTCTATTGTCGGCGCCGCCATCTCATTACCTGCCGGTAACGTTGCTACGGAAGCTTCGGCAAATCATTATTGGAAAAGTCGCTTGCGTGGAAATTGTATGAAGTTAAATCTTTAGGTTTATTTTATCTCGAATAATGTCTCGTAAGTAGGGTTTGCTATGTAGATAAATAAAAATAATTACGAATTATTATCATTTTCAAAGGAGATACCCGGTCCTAAGCCCGGATGGAGAAGGTGACTACGCTGCCGGAAATGTCACCAAGCTGACTATCGGGAGGCGATCAATTAACCCGAAATGCTCTTCGGAGATTCGACTGGGTAAGGATGTCGCAGAACAAGAGAGAATAGCGTGCTAACGAAGATATAGCATATAGCAGTGCAAGGCTATTATGTGCAAGGCGTGGATGCAGTGTACGTCCTGCGTCGAAATGATGATAATCTGGATACATTCAGCGGAGTGAATACGCTGACGCGCTGTGTCGATCCCATATATGTATATCAGGTTCAGACTCTTTCTTGAACTACTGTATCGTCTGTCTCATCATCATTTATGACTGTCATATTACTTGGTTGGTGCTATTAGCAGTAAATAAGTTTGAAACTTGATTACAGTTTCTAATTATTTAAATACTTTAAATAATTAGAAACTAACCAAATTCTTCTTATGGACAGTGATAGCCGGAGGCGCTGCTATGGAAATCATTTGCATTCGGCCCCTCCCCCCCGCCGCCCCGCGATGCTCCCGCTGCTCTCGTCTAATTCGCTCCATTTCAACAGTTGCCACAAAATGGGAAAACGAAATGGAAACTTGTAAAAGGGAATCTGGTTACAATTTCGCGTCGACATTTATGCAAAAAGAAAAGTTTTTATCCCTTGTAGGCGCGTTTTTGTCCGTTCTATTTTGCGAGGCACCTCACCTCGCCGAGTCTAAATATTTTTTCGCTTTCATCAAATTATTTCGGAAGAGAACTTGTTCCTACCGAGTTTAGGTTTGGTTCATTGAATCTCGTGTCTGAAAATTCAGATACTACATACCTACAAAGCGTATCTAAATACTTATGTTCGAAAAAGCTACGTAAAATGCAATTTTATTTCAAAGCTGCGTCCCCAGACGCGGCAGACGAAACAAAAATAAAACAAGAAAGCAGAGCGTAAGTGAGTCTGTAAGTAAATAAGCCCGCGGGGTCGAGTTGATCCGGTTGCTCGTCGTGTTACTATTTGTTTGTTGTCACACTACGCGCGAATCGCTTAGAAATATACAAGACGCTCCGCTACGCTAAAACAGGTCAAACTCAAACATTTAACTCCACGATGGAACAACGTTTTTGATAGTTTCGGTTTTTTTTTCAAACTTTCAAATAACACATGGAAACTAACGCATTTTCGATTCTTGTTTAGGAAATATATAAAATTCCTAAGAAAACGATTTAATAAAAAAAAATTTCACACAATTCCTGTCGATTTTAGGCAATATATACTTTTCCTAGATTGAATAAATACTTTTCCTAGATTAAATAAATTTATGGTGACATATACACGCGATTCTAATACAGCTTGAAAGCGGGCTTGAATGTGGTTCCATATAAACTGTGAGCTGCCTCCAGTTCATTAAAATGTGCCCTAGTTCAACGGTTAATCCAATTACAAATTGCGCAGGCTTGCTTTCCAATTGCGCAGCTCGTGTATATTATTATGTGTTTTTTGTAGCTTTATACTTTATTGAAAGTGTATAGAACCACAATGGCTATACCATCTGTCTGCGTCATTTATTCATGGGGAGATTTTACTCCAGTCGTTGCAGCTTTTACGAAATATATTTTTAATCATAAACTTCCCCTCTTTAGATGGGTCGCTGATAAAGGAAGAGCTTTATCTAAAATTGAAATTTCTCCCTGAGATTTTAAAATGACGGCGTATTTTTAAGTACATGGTTATTTATATTTTACCTGTATTGTATTTGCTCGTAGTCGACGGAACCGATGGGCGAAGGGGTGGAGAGGCTCTTGAGTGGCGATCGCGTATCCGAAATCCACGAGATGAACGACGACCTCGTAAAGGTCATAAGGAGCCGATGGATGCTAAAGGCACACTGTGTGTCGATCGATGAGGAAGGTTGGAGTGGAGATATTCTCAGCAGTGGACGTACAGTCAGATGATGGCTGATGAATATGACTTGTTGGTAAACAACACAAAATATTTATCAATTTCTTATATACTTTTTAACTCGGTTAAATTACTTTATAAAGGGATACATATGTCAAAGGCCGGCAACGGTGCGGGCGGCGGTGATCACTCACCATCAGATGGCTTGCTAGCTACGTCGGTGGAATCTTAAATAAACAGGTTTGTGAAACAACTAGCACTTAGGGAATTGCAGGATTAACTATTCTTCAAACAAGGATTTTGTTGTCAAAGTTGATTTACATCTAAAGCTAAAGCTTGATTTACATCTGACTAAACGTGTTAGCGCAGGCAACGAGAAACTTACAAATATGAATCTAATGACGTCCGTATTTCCTACTAAATATTGAAGAAGTTCTTCCGATATTTTAAAGAAATGGCGAGTATTCACCTACGAGTACAGAAAAAACTATTGATTGAAGTACTTACAACTTTATAATAAGAAAGGAGCGATAGCCGTGCGAGTCGATTTTTCTAGACATGCATTAGATGCTTTGCCACAAAACGCTGCGTTATCCTTATAAAGAAGAGAATCAGACAGTCTGTAACAATGTTACTTCTAAATGAAAGAAGAATGCCGTTAATATATTTCGTCTATTATGCTTCCATGTGCGTACAAAAATGTAACAAACGGGCCGTCACCGGCAGAACTGCGGCTGCCGCCGAGCTATTGGGCTCTCGAACTGCATCTGACGTCCCTCTAGCATTGTCATCGCCCGATTCCTATCATATCGAAGCCTAATAATAGTTCAAATCGTCTTTGTATTTCTCTTTTGTCACGCTGTTATGTTACAACGATATTTTTGGAATGGTATGTTCTACGTTGGGGTCTTGTCTGCAACGTGTTTGAATTGCCTACAGCGGAGAATACAGATATTTATTATTTAGGAGACACTGTTGAAGGCATGATTGGTGTTTTTGAGTACTGTATCGAGTCATACTCGTATTGCATACCATTTCGTAGACCCAGTGTTTCCTATCACGTACTGTTACCTAACTCTCCACTCACCGATGAGGCGCAAGCCCAATTAATAGAGCGTCGTATTAATATTCCGGTTATGTCTCGCACGCGGGGGTCCGAAGTCCGCCATGATCATATTCCAGGATTTGACAGAAGCTCGACTACCGTAAGATCGCCGTGGCTCTGAAAACGAGACCAGTAGCCGTATTCACAATGATTAGAAACCGTTTCCGAACGATTCGACACGAAATTCGTGAGCTGCGAATCCGTGTCGATTGAATCGAAAACTGTTATTCAGAATCCCGATAGATTCCACGGAAACTCTACTCTCTATAACATATGAAAATTTAATCAAAATTAACTGAAATCACATTTTCCTAAGAACTTTTGCGGGGTCCTTTGTCGATTCCGTATCCGAATCCGATTTCCGAGAGATTGTGAATACGGCTACAGATTCAATCACGGTTAGTTCAGTCGTTTGAATGTGCAGGTTGTTAAGAGTAAGTTAGTGTTAAAGGTTAGTGTACAACTTATGCATATAACACAAAAAATGTCATTGGTATATACGGCGGCAATGGAGATCGTTCTCAGTACATCCAACCGACCCGCTAGTAAATTGCCTATACGATATGGTCGCTTTTACGGCACCCGACATTGAAAAGGTAGGTTCTTTTCCACTCTGCTGGACACCACACGGCGATAATTACACGGCCAACTTTATTATGAAACATGACATACTTAATGAGGTATTCCTCAGAGCGGCAAAACGCGCCGCCGCGGCGGCAGCCGCGACATCGAGCACATTCCCAGTAGAGGCGCATTATATGGCAATCAGAAATAAATTCTTAATAATAGCTGGGAAATGAGGGAAGGAGAGGAGGAGCGTGCAATGTATTCTACTCACTGCTTCGTCATGGTTGTCTAAATCGCAATACATTGCTGTGAAAAGTGACTAATAAAAATTTTAATAATGAAATTGCACCGGAGCGTACATCGTACTTGATCCATAGCCAGCTCCGTACGTATTTCGTTTATTAGATTTGTCATTGGCTAATTGTTTACAGGAAATTATGTACAGCCAAAATCATTCTACAACCTTAGTGCTCACAGTTCAAACTAGTTTTGTAATAATACAAACACCCCCTCAAAGTAATGTCTGGAAACTCCACTTTGATAGCATTTACGGCAGCAAATTCAAAGCCTGTCATAAATTTCTTAGGGCGGTTGCATATCCTACTAAGTAGTTGTGTACAATTTCCTGGATTAGAGTGTACTTAAAAGCGGAATCAAATCCATTGATGGATTGTAGTATACTTTGAAGCGGAAACAAATCCATTAATGGATAAGAGTGTACTCAGAAGCGGAATCTAATACATCCATGGATTTGACCAATGGATTACAGTGGAATACACGTTCCACTCTAATTCGGTCTCTAGTCAGTTTGTAGGAATGGATGAGAGAGTACTTAAAAGCGGAATCTAATCCATCAATGGATTTGACCAATGGATTAGAGTGGAATAGGCGGTTCAAATTTGGTGTAAGAATGAATTCCCTTTGGTTTATTTTAAGTTTTTTGTTCGCCATCTCACTTGTGGGTAAGTGACGATGCGGCCGAAGATCGATCTTCCTGGGTTAGATCCTCCCAGTAGATTGCACCTCTATGGCGTATGTGCTCGGTGGGCTGCGATGACTTAGCAGCGCGCCGCAACATAAATTATTCGCTGAACCCTCTTTGATACGCCGCGCTCGCCGGCGGTACATTATTAATTCCGGCGCGGTTAACTCGGCGCCGCATATTGGCACCCGACGGGTAACAGGTAAACAGGGAAGAGAGAGGTCGTTTCGGCTTACACGCATCGTTTACAACCGTACACTTAGTTACGGCTATTAGGGTGCTTTTGACAGCGACGTCATCCATTAGTAAAAGCAACTGGATAGAATATAATTTTTAATTGCACTAGCAAGGTATTTGATCGCCATCTCACTTGGTTGTAAGTGGAAGAATGTAAGAAACCCCAGCACCCCTGGTGTTGCTGATGTCCATAGCCGGCGGTGACCACTTTCCATCAGGTGGCCCGCATGCCTGTTTGCCTGCCGTATAACATAAAAAAAAACATTGCCTGCGTGTGTGTACCTTGATCATTATAATCTGGACGCCCTGGAGGTTGTTCCTAGACAGGCATTCTTCATCTTCGGCCACATCGTCACTTACCTACAGGATCTTAAGTCGGCTAATATACTTCATTCTATCGAATTGTAATTGGATCGAAATAGCAGGTCAATGGCAGTTTTAAAGATGGCGGACAAATGCCTGGCTAGCCTATTAAAAAACATCCATCTGAACTTCTCATGTTCCGTAATAAACTAAACAGGCTATGGATGTTTGCAATAAGTACATCACTCCAATGTTGTCCAGTAAAATATTTTCGACGTTCAAACTCTCCATGTTGAAACATCTCCAGAGAAATCATTCCACAACCTCGCACGGGAGAAAGTTTTTAACAATAAATTATTTGAAAACTGTCTCTCTGAAAATAAGCTGGAGTATTATCATGACCATACGATAGAAGTTATAACTTATAAGATTAATGAAGTGCCTGAAGTTTTGCCGATTCAGAGCCACCGATTCGAATGTAACGATCCAGATTCGCCATCGAGTGCAAGGTTGATTGTAGAAGTTTTCACATTTAAAATACCTGGTTCTACTGCTCCGTTGCCCATCGTAAAAGATCGGAAAACCACACAAACGGTGGTATTTGTCAATTTTAGTAACGATACGAACAATTGAAAATCCGGCGTATAGGTAATATCTAAGGTAAGGATTGTTTACCTTAATTACTTAGTTACCCATCCAGATCCCGAACATTACGGTCATTGCTTAAGCACGCTACCACTAGACCAGTCTCGCTTATAATACTACTGTTAGTTTACTAAATTTAAGACAAATCTTAAAATATAATTTGGCTGATATTAGACGATGAACTGTAATATTTTAACAGCTGATTTAACTTGCAATGGTTTTACTGCTGTATTTAAACTAATTTAATCTTAAATCTACTCGATTGTTAATAAACTGTCAAACTTGACATTTGCGATTGGTGTTATCACTTATAAAACACATTCCATTTTGTAGAAAATAAATGGATTTAATCTATTCGGAGGTGCTCAAAATGACAACACTGAGGATGCGCTTATAAAAGCAAGTGTAACGTTGTGTCTGGCCCCTTATTATTCTGGTGATCATAGAATAAACAACAACTGTTCTGTATGTTGTATATATATTATGTTTTTATTCAATATACAAAGTATAACACCATACTTCTGACTTTGTATCATTCAACACTACATTTTACAAAATTATTTTTGTCTTCCATCCACTTTCCATCAGATGACTGGCATGGTGTCTTATGATAGGGATGATAGTCGTGTCAGGAGAAAAGTTGTGGGCTAAGCCAAGTAAAAGTGTCAAGACTGAGTGAGCGACGACAACGATAAGATAGTGGGTGTGGGCGAGTGATAAAGTGAGGTTGCGAATGTTTGCTTTAATAAAATGGATGTAGGTAGATAACTTGTTATCCTTAGTAGACATAATAAATAAACAGAAATAAATATGCTTGGACAATTCACACAGCGCCATCTGGCGCCGTATAGTAAGCAAAGCTTGTATTATGGGTGCCAAAAAACGATAAAATACTTAGATATTTTTTAAATACTTACTTATTATACAGATAACACCCAGACCCGAAACAGAAATTAAAATTCATCATTTAAATTTCCGTCCGGCCTGGAATCGAACCCGGGACCTCTGCATGGCCGACCGAGATGTTAACCAACTGGAACACTCAGATCGTTAGTTAGTAGATATGTGATTTGTGAATTCATAGCATATCTTTACATCTTTTAAACGAACAAATTTTATTAATAGGAACGTATATCTTTTACTGGTAGTTTGTTATTTGATCCTTATCTAAAGAAGAACTACCTAACGGAATTACGGAGTTTGCTGTGATGTATGAAGCTATCAATTTGGCTACAAGCCACGGAACCACGCTATAATTTAATTTTCGGAAGCCAGTTTAATATGCCAACCAGTCTAAAATTCTTCTCTTACACGCGCCTTTGCGTCACAACTTCACGCATCTGCGACCCCCATGTGACAGGTTGCTATGAGCGACGGTGATCAAGTACCATCAGTTCAGGTGACCTGCCGCTGGCGCTAGGTCATTTGCCTTAATATAATACAATGAAGAGAGAGATCGTTTCGGCTTACACGCATCGTTTACAACCGTACACTTAGTTACGGCTATTAGGGTGCTTTTGACAGCGACATCATCCATTAGTAAAAGCAACTGGACAGAATATAATTTTTCTTAACAGGGTGAAATGGGGCACTAACCTAATAAATACCAAGCTCAGAATGAGTTACTCTGCAAACAAAGTTACAGATTTTTAGGAATCTCCGTGTAACAAATAGCAGTAAACCCATCGATATTACCCTTTGACATAATTTTAGCAGATCTGAACAATTGTTCAGATCACCATCATAATCAAAAGACCATTAGGTACTTACGTAAGTACGAAAAAAACGATAACATAATTGCTAGACCCAATGAAATTAATGACTCTCTGATGTACTCTTGGACCATGACTGGTGTGACGACTATGTTAACATGTAGAGTAGTTATTAGATTTGTAGATTTTTTTTTACTTTTTTTTTATTTTATGTACGCTTTGTTTATAGTTAGTTATTTCTTACTTTTTGTACCTAATGATTGTCGTGTCTATGCGCAATATCTGGTGTTGCTGATGTCCATAGGCTGCGGTGACAACTTTCCATCATGTGGCCCGCTTGCCTGTTTGTCTGCCGTATAACATAATAATAAAAAAAAAATTAGTCAATTATAGTCGAGGCTCTATTGGATCGCTCCCATACAGAACCTTAAAAAAATTTATAGAGTTATGGGCTTCACCACATTTATTCCTTAAGTAATTCTAAGCATTTCTAGTACATGTCCCACTGTTATACTGCTGCCAGGGGCGAGGGGGGTATAAAGGACCCCTCCAACCACCATATTTTAAAAAATCGGTATGTTTCCCGCTGGCTACTACAGCAAGTTTGGTATCATTTTCGTATAAAATAATGATGTTGAATTCATTACCGGTATTTAATTTTATCATTTTCGTAGTAATATTTTGAATAAATCGTAAATAATCGTAAATAAAAGTAAAAAGATAACAATTGTTTTTCTGCTTTGAGAGCTAATATCTTTTAAGCAACAAAAAATATAACAAAAAAAAAAATACTTTAAAAAAGCGAATTTTATGCCGATTCTAAAAATATAAATTTTAAGAACCTCTTGCTTCTAAAAGTTGGTAAAATATATTCTGTAACATCACGGTGGTGACAGTTCCCTCTAAAAGGCGATTTACTTATTTACATATTGGTCTGTATTATCAAGCTACTTTAGTATGTTTGGTATCATTTTTATATAAATAGAATATGCAGCATTCATTTCTGGTATTATCTTAAACATTTTCATAATAATTTTTCTAAAAAATCGTAAAAACGTGAAAAGTTTACTATGTAATTAACTATAATACTTAAAAGTATATTCTAACAAAGTATATTCTAATTTGCTAAAAATACTGATATTCATAATGTCAATTTAAGAAACAAAAATAAACTGGTAACACCGTTGTTCAGACTAAGTAAAGTAAATTCATCTTTCATGGGTAACTGTATAAGATTTTATAATCATATTCCTGAATGTATTATTAATTTGCCTGAATTACAATTTAAAGATAAGGTGAAAACAACTTTAATGAAAAAAGCCTATTATAAAATTGATGAATATATCAATGACAAAAATGTATGGTGTACTACTAGCTCTTCGAAATAGGAAGTTATTTATAAATTTATAATTTTGTTAATTGAGTGAGGATGATTTGATGTGTAATAGTCATTGAATAACAAATATTTTTTTAATGTGTACGGCATTGGCAGCGCATGCTCACTTAAAAGTCTGCCTGGTGGTGGCATGGGGGTCGGGTCGTTCTATTCCCTCAAATATGGTTGAATTGGACTGTCTGTCAAGTTTAGTTCCTTTCTCATCCGCGAGCAATGTTATTTGCACAAATGTCTGAACTTTTTCATATAGTACGCAGTATGCTAAAATGCTACTTACAAGGGAACCCTTAGATTCCAAAACATCTGAAATTTAGTGGATATGTAGAGTAACCGATTCTGACCTTGATACCATTTTTAATTTTTACCCTAAATCACCCTGTACACTAAGTCACTTATATGTAAGTAGATGATCAAGCCATCAAAACGTTAGACGGGTAGCAAAGCAAAGTCCCACTTACCCACTCTGCATTGTAAAGTTGGCTGGTAGAAGACGTTTTCACGAATAAATAAATATTAAGTGGACAAGTTGTCACCGTGTGATTGCCAAGTCATTACTATAACCCCCACTAATCTCGTGCAGCAATATAGATATTTATATGTAAAGTAATATAGCTTAGAATAGTACATTGGCTATAATTTATCCCAAAATTCAATGAGGTCAAGATGCAAAGCCGGGGCGGCAAACAAACAGAGGGAGGCGAACGAACAAGCGTGAAATGAAAAGCATATCTATTTCATTGCAGATAAAGTCCATAGTAGTTAGAAAGTATAATGATCTTATACACTACGTGTAACAATACCTGAGAGTATGAACAATGATACAAAACTACGTTTGATTGACACAATTAAGCCACATTCATTTCCGATGTGGGTACAAATTCGCGGCACCAGGGATATGTACGTCAGTGGCCCCAGAGTAAGCCTTCGCATTTCTCATTGATCACTTTCAGTGCTGTCGCTCCGAACCCTACGCAACAGTGACGCGGCTCTTTTACGAATCAGGGTTGGAAATTGTCAGTGTGAGCGTCTGCAAACATACCTGATGCGCTGCAGTGACGTGGGAGCTCCAACAACTGAAATAAATTAATGATTGGGGATTGAAATTATAAGGACCTTATTGTAAATATTTCATTAGAGTGTTAATTAAAATGCCACACACAAGGGAACATTAGCTACTATGATATTCCAAAACATCTGAAAAGTTTATGTAGACAACGTGATGCCGCGTTTGTAATAATTGCTAAATCGATTTATATAAATTATTTATATCAGAACCCTTACAGTTTCGCTACGTCCGTCTGTCCGTCCGCGGTTTTTCCCAAAAACTTAAAAGAGCTGAAATTTGTTATTGTTATACATATTATAAGTTATAAGATAAAATCTTTTGAAAGTTCCCTTCTTTGGGTATCTCCGAAACACGTAAATCGGGGGATAAAATTTTCGCCGCAGGTGTCGCTAAAGGCGGCAGGGACCACTTTCCATCAGGTGACCCGCTTGCCCGAATACCTTGCTGCCTACCATAAAACTAATATAAAAAATTCTTATTCAGTCTTCAAAGAAACCTTAAACCGAATCGCAGCTAGAGTCAACTGCGTGGGTAACTGAATAAGCTGCCGTATTATAGACCAGCGTTCTGTGCCAAATAAAATATCTAAACCGATTTCGTCTACATCCATTCCTGCTATTTCATTCGATTTGATTTATAACCAACAGCCTCATATTCACACTCCCATACATGTTACATGTTGGTGCGGCAATGAATCCTAGCTAGCTCATGACAGCAACAGGCTCCCCCGCATTACGTTTAATCAACGGAATTCAAACGGCCTCCCAATTTATATGGACTCCCGGTGCGGTAATGCTGTATTATCTTAATTAGAACGAGGTCCAAAGCTGTTTATAGGAACGGTTAACGCGGCGCCGTAATCGCGCGTGGGCTGTATAATATTACCGTCTATCTTCGGCGTCGTTGTCACTTAGTGGGGTACACTGAAAGTTTTGCGAAACTCATTAATGAAACTATTAACATGTATAGTGATACGATAACTGCTTTTCGAAGTATTCTCCATTAGTTTTAAACACTTTTCCATTCGGTCAAACCGTTTTTGAAAACATGAGGACTATTGGTCTGAGGGCTTGTTTTTCACATGCAGGTTGAAAGCTATCACGGCCTCTTCCAGCCCCGTAAATGTCAAACCTCTCAGCAAATGTTTTATTTTTAGAAATATAAAGAAATCGCATGGTAACAGGCCTGGAATATGTGCGAGATGGGTCACTAATTCACAATCACTTTTTATTTTTATTTTAGACTATCCTGGTGGTAAGTGACGATGCGGTCGAAGATGGAACATGCCTGTCAAGGAACAGCCTATTCACTCAAGCCTTGAAGGCGTCCAGATTATAGTGATCAGGGAAAACACTCGCAGGCAACGCGTTCCATTCCTTAGCCGTTCGCATTATAAAGGTTGAACCAAACCGGCTCGTGCGGGTTGCTGGAAGATCCACGACATAAGGATGAAGCGCTCGCCCGGATCGCGTTTCCCGATGGCGGAAAGGGGTCGGCGGAATGAGGTCGTGCTTTTCAGAAGGCAAAACTTAGTTTGCCTTGTTCGCTGTGTGTGCGAAAACATTGTCATGGTGCAATTAGGATGCGACTTCTTGTATTAAATGCAGCCGATATTTGGGTGATGATTAGTGACTGTTTGGAAAGTACCTGCGAAACGGATGGCTATATTTTATTTTGGATGTTCATGGATTTCATCAATGGAAATATATGGATAGATATTTGTAGGTACAATAAAAAAACAAACAAAACTGAAATTAATAAATTAAATAACCATGGTATTTCCACGAAGTTATTGGAATCGTATACTATTTAGATCAAGTCCCTGTCCTACACGTGACAAATCCATGATTTAGATAATTAAATTATCTGCGTTTGCTTTGATCACGGAGAATAGAGAAAATCAATCGATGTGGAAAGTGTGAGGGCCTACTTGCTATAGAGAGATGATGACGATAATGTTGTTGTTTAGATTACCATAGATACAGTCAGTCCAAATAACTAGCTACTCTTGATGACGTATCTGTACATAGGAAAACATACATATAACCAAAACAAAAATTATGCTTAGACAATTCACATAGCGCCATCTAGCTCCAAAGTAAACAAAGCCGTTTGTTATGGGTGCCAGAAAACTACTCATACATTTTTAAATACATACTTATACAACAGCCAGACCCATAGCAGAAATTTAAATTCTTAATTTAAATTTCTGCCCGACCCGGAATCGAACCTGCGACCTCGATGTGGCAGACTGGAATGTTAACCAAATCACTCAGGTCGTCATCCGTCGTCATACATATATATAAACATACATGAGTAAACAGAAAAAACTCTTTACGATGCCGTGTCCGGCCGAGTTAATTAGGGCCATCCTTTCAACCCGCGGGTGTCACAAAAGGCTACTAACGTGTCAGAGACAGACTTTCTGAGACCTCCGCAGATACAGCGTTCCTATTCAACCCGTATGACAATCGTGTAGATTCTGAGGCTAAGTAAAATATTATGATTAGGCGAGATTATGTGTTTACAACGCAGCTATGATTTCTAATAAACATCATGTGGTCTGTCAAGTGAAGAGAGTAGAGAGGACATCGTTTCATCTTTCAAGCCCCGTCGTTATTATTATATATTTCGATTTGATTTGATTTACTCGGGAATTTTCCATAACTCGACGACCTTGCGCCTCTTTATCGTGAGGGTGGAAATTATAGTTTGGGGAACACTAATGTTCCTGCCCTCAATTTCTCCAGAAAATTCAAGAGACCCTTCGGCCTCCAGAAAATCTTCGAGTGGGTGGAACTACAGACTATATTAAAAGTATATAGAGCCTCCTCAAAGTACTTAATGTTGAATCATTTTATGGAGACTATAAAAAAACATATATTCCCTCATAGTCTCATTTTATAGTCCTCTGCGGTCTCATATTCAACAGTCGACAACAGTCGTATGCACTCGTCTATGAATCGAATGGAAAATTTAAAATTATAAACAGCGATCTAAACCGCCCAAAGAGCCCGCAGCGGTGACGAAGTTCGTAAATCGCGTAATAATTTACCGCAAATGCCTTGTGAGAGATTGCGCTATTCGGGCGCGTCAGCTCACCTGACGCCGCCCCGCGACGCGCTCACAATCATTTCTTAAGGGTTCCGTACGCCAGAAAAAAACGGTATCCTACAGGATCAGTCATGTACACTTTCACTACACATATTATCGGGTTTGTTACCACGGTTAGTATTGTTTTTACCTCGATATTTCGACGCAGTTGCATGCGTCATGGTCACGAGTTAATGTGTAGTGAAAGTGTAGTGAATAACCACGAAAGTCTTTAAACCTATATCAGTCATGTATCCGTCTAGCACAGTCACTACTGGACCGGTTAAGTTGATTTCTGAGACTTAAACGCGGACGTGTATACACAAATTTCGAATGTAAAGGTCACTATTAGAGGCAATTTCAAAATTAAAAATTACAAACTGCATCATGTTAAATAGGTACCAAGTGAAAGGAATTGTGAATATCTCAAATACATATTTTATTAAGTAATCGTAAAATCAATATTTTTAAGTTATTTTATCTACACTCATAGCGAAAACAGTCGTTTAAGGGTATACTTTTTTCAAGCCAGTCTATACAATTTTAGAAAATTACTTTTCGATACAGCATTTCCCATACTATTTTCATTACAGCTGTATCGAAAAATAACTTTTTAATCATTATGCAACACTTTAATTTTTTAAATTTTTGTCGGGCGCCGAGACACGGCGAAATGTAGGCTGAATAAATAAATAAAAATAAGTATAAATATTCGTGGATAAATTCACACAGCGCCATGTAGCCCCAAACTAAGCAAAGCTTGTACTATGGGAACAACCTAATGGGCATGGGTAATACCTAGATGTCTTTGACAAATCCAAAATTCAAATACAAAATTTAAATTAATTTAAATCTGTGTAATTATTTTCCCGCTAAACAGAATATTATTTGTAATCGTTGTAATTTGTGTGTTGTTAATGTTTAATGTTTTTTTCTTATTTGAAGCACATCAATAGATAAAGTAAAAGTATTAAAGTAAATTTCCCGCCGCTTGATATCCAGGATGCGTAGATACAACAGGTACTGTCTCGCAGCTAACTTCCAGCAAAGTTCAGAAAATTATAGGTACGATATTTTAACATAAAAATATGAGTGTAGATAAAGTAGTGTATGCAACTGCATATAATTAGGTATTAAAACACTCGTGTCAAACTATTATCTCTCATTTTTTTTATGTTATCCGGCAGACAAACAGGCATGCGGGCCACCTGATGGAAAGTGGTCACCGCTGCCTATGGACATCAGCAACACCAGGGGAGTCACCAATGCGTTGCCCGCCTCTGAAGAGACCTCTAATATACCTCTTGAACGATCCCATGTCATAGTCCAAAGGAAACACTGTGGCTGGGAGCTCATTCCACAGCCGAATCGTACGAGCGAGAAACGTTTTTTCAAACCTTCGCGTGGTGACCAACAGAGGGTCTACGTAGTGGGGATGAGTACCCAGCCCACGGCGGGTGGTGCGATGGCGGAATTGTGCTGTTGGCACCAGATCGAAAAGTTCCTCGGAACACTCCCCATTGTACAGCCGGTAGAACACACACAGGGAGCCAAAGTCCCTTCGGTTAGCCAGTGGTTCTAATTTGCTTGTTTGTATGGGATCGTCGACAATTCGAACGGCACGTCTCTGTATGGAGTCCAGAGGATTAAGCAGGTCGGCAGTTTCGCCGGCCCAAAGATGGGAACAATACTCCATATGAGGCCGCACCTGCGCCTTGTACAGCAGCAGGCGCTGCCCTGGGGTGAAGTATCGCTTGGACCGGTGAAGCACTCCAAGCTGTTTCGAAGCCAGTTTGGCTTTACCTTCTAGGTGACTCCGGAATCGCACGCTATCCGATATGTCGACACCAAGGATCCCGATACTATTTGAGATGGAAAGGGGTGTTCCTTGGAACTGCGGCACCATGACAAAAGGATCCTTTTTGGCAGAATATGCGCAGACCTGTGTCTTTGAGGGGTTGAATTCCACCAGGTTCAGTCTGCCCCAGTGAGCAACTTGCTCCAAGGAGTGTTCAATCTCTGACACAAGTCTTATTCGGCTTTCCGACACCACGGAACGAAGGGTATTCGCAAGTCCAGTATAACGAGCATCTCCAGTACTGTCATCTGCATAGCAGTGAATACTGGGAATATTCAGCATATCATTGATATGCAGAAGAAACAGCGTGGGAGATAGCACTGAACCTTGGGGTACTTCAGCATTAATGGTCTTGGTATCGGAGCAGCATCCGTCGACAACGACTTGGATGCTCCGTCCAGACAGAAAGCTGGATACCCAATTGCAGAGCCCCTCGCGGATACCGTACTTCGGGAGTTTTGTTAGCAGTGCCCTGTGCCAGACCCGATCAAATGCCTTGGCTATATCACGACTGACAGCCAGAGCCTCCCCCTTGCTCTCGACGGCCTCAGCCCACCGGTGTGTTAGGTACACGAGAAGGTCACCAGCTGAGCGACCATGGCGAAAGCCATATTGACGGTCACTGATCAGCTGGTGGTCCTCTAGGTATCCGAGGAGCTGGATATTGATAACCCGCTCCATCACCTTAGAGAGCAAGGAGGTTACCGCTATAGGCCTGTAATTTGATGGGTCTGAATTATCACCCTTCTTGGGTATCGGATGCACAAGGGCTAGCTTCCACGAAGACGGCACCGTTCCAGAGGTGTAGGAAAGCTTGAATAGGCGCATTAACACGGGAGACAACTCGGGAGCACACTTTTTAAAAACAATAGCCGGAATGCCATCAGGTCCACTGGACTTGGAGAGAAGCACACGACTTATGATTTTTTGGGTGAAACGAACCTCGGGCATGATGCCCTCACACCGTGAGATGGTAGACGGTGCAGCTCCCCCATCATCCAGAGTTGAGTTATGAGCAAAGAGATTTCCCAAGAGATCGGCTTTCTCCTTTGCTGTGTGGGCTTATTGGTCATCCGGCTTGCGCAAAGGTGGAAAGGTGGTCCGACAAAAGTTCCCCTTAACAGCTTTGGAGAGAGACTAAAAAGCACGGCTCCCAGAGGGGTAGCTGATTAGTTTCTCTCCAATTCCGCCGATGAATTTAAATTTTGCTCTGGCCATCACCTTCTTTGTAGACCTCGATACAGCGTTGTACTTTTTCCTCAAAATGTGGGTGTTAGGGTCCTTCTGGGCCCGAGCCACTGTCCAGGCACGAAAAGCATTCTGCTTGAGGCGAGTTGCCTCAGCACTCGGCCTGTCATACCAGGGCTGACTCTTGCCGCCGAGACGGACTACAGAGGACGGAATAAAACACTCCATTCCCTGCAGTATGACGTCAGCTACAGCAGCAGCACAGATGTTTGTGTCATTTGAGGAGAAGCAAAGCTGTATCCACGGGTACGACGCGAAGAATTCTCGCAATCCATCCCAGTCTGCTGAACCATAATGCCATACCTTGCGTGACCCATTGGGGCGGGCCCGTTCGGGTATAGCAAGAGGCTTCTCAGAACGGACCAGGCAGTGGTCTGATGTCCCAGGAGGGGCATCGACGGCCACCTGATAACCGTTTGGGTGGGTGGTGAGCAGAAGATCTAATAAAGAGGGTTCACGGCCCACAACATCCGGTAAGTAGGTGGGTTCTGACACCAGTTGCGTGAGACCATGGGCCAGAGAAAATTCATGGGCGGACCTCCCGGCCGGGTAAGTAGGACGGCCTGACCCTAGCCACTCGGTGTGGTGACCGTTAAAGTCTCCTAGGACTACCAACTCGGCTGAAGGATACCGCTCAAAGACTTTGTCGGTAGCGCATTGTATGTGCTCGAAAAACCGATTTGTCTCACCTACGCCGTGACGGTTGTTGTATAGGCATGCGTAGAGACGAATCTGTGGTATGGGTGTTCTACGCACACCCATACCACAGATTCCTCACTTAGTTCTATGGCATTAAGACGTCGACAGCAGATATCACCTCTGACGAATAGGCACACACCAGCGCGAGGTAAAAACCTGTGTTCCAATTTGTATCCAGGATTGTGAAGATACGAAGTGTCAGCCGGAGGTGATATCTGTGTTTCCGTCAGGAAAAGTAAGGCGGGCTTCGCCGTCTCTAGGTGGTGATGTACGGCGTTCAGATTGGAGTGTAGACCCCTGATATTACAAAAGTCCACTCGATGTGTGGAAAGGGGTGCCGCTGAGAGAACCTTACTCTTATTTTTCCTTGCCATTTGTGATAATATTAAATTTCCAGATAATATTAAAAATCCAGCAGGGCAAGGTCGTTTTGCTTCTGAACGCTGCAGAGAGATGGGTTATGTGAAAAGTTGGCACGGGGGATGGAAGGGCCCCCGATTCCCCCTGAATATACCTGCCGGGTCCACCCCGGTCTCCTACCCCGGCACGACAAACATATTCAGGATTTTTCGCACAGTTGGCGGGACGGCCTCCCGGGCCGGAGATTAAAAGCGATGCCCGGGTTCGGGTCCCCTACTAACCGGCGGGCGGCCAGCGACGAGCCGTTTCATCGGGTCTCCCTGGCCCCCGCGCCAACCTGTCACGCCCAACCCTCTAACATATCCAACACAAAACTGGGACCTGCAGGATACCAATATTATAGCACTCGGACAAAGGGGGAATGGCTCACGGAGTACTCTGACGGAACACAGCCCAGGGGCTGCTTAGCGCCATGCAGACTCATCTCCGTGGGTGGTCGCTAGCCATGCGGGCCGAGGCCCTACCACCAAGCATTTCGGCTGCACTCTTCGCACCACCCGGGGGTCACGTGTAGGGTCTCTAGGGATACCCGGCCGGGAGGTCCGCCCATGAATTTTCTCTGGCCCATGGTCTCACGCAACTGGTGTCAGAACCCACCTACTTACCGGATGCTGTGGGCCGTGAACCCTCTTTATTAGATCTTCTGCTCACCACCCACCCAAACGGTTATCAGGTGGCCGTCGATGCCCCTCCTGGGACATCAGACCACTGCCTGGTCCGTTCTGAGAAGCCTCTTGCTATACCCGAACGGGCCCGCCCCAATGGGTCACGCAAGGTATGGCATTATGGTTCAGCAGACTGGGATGGATTGCGAGAATTCTTCGCGTCGTACCCGTGGATACAGCTTTGCTTCTCCTCAAATGACACAAACATCTGTGCTGCTGCTGTAGCTGACGTCATACTGCAGGGAATGGAGTGTTTTATTCCGTCCTCTGTAGTCCGTCTCGGCGGCAAGAGTCAGCCCTGGTATGACAGGCCGAGTGCTGAGGCAACTCGCCTCAAGCAGAATGCTTTTCGTGCCTGGACAGTGGCTCGGGCCCAGAAGGACCCTAACACCCACATTTTGAGGAAAAAGTACAACGCTGTATCGAGGTCTACAAAGAAGGTGATGGCCAGAGCAAAATTTAAATTCATCGGCGGAATTGGAGAGAAACTAATCAGCTACCCCTCTGGGAGCCGTGCTTTTTAGTCTCTCTCCAAAGCTGTTAAGGGGAACTTTTGTCGGACCACCTTTCCACCTTTGCGCAAGCCGGATGACCAATAAGCCCACACAGCAAAGGAGAAAGCCGATCTCTTGGGAAATCTCTTTGCTCATAACTCAACTCTGGATGATGGGGGAGCTGCACCGTCTACCATCTCACGGTGTGAGGGCATCATGCCCGAGGTTCGTTTCACCCAAAAAATCATAAGTCGTGTGCTTCTCTCCAAGTCCAGTGGACCTGATGGCATTCCGGCTATTGTTTTTAAAAAGTGTGCTCCCGAGTTGTCTCCCGTGTTAATGCGCCTATTCAAGCTTTCCTACACCTCTGGAACGGTGCCGTCTTCGTGGAAGCTAGCCCTTGTGCATCCGATACCCAAGAAGGGTGATAATTCAGACCCATCAAATTACAGGCCTATAGCGGTAACCTCCTTGCTCTCTAAGGTGATGGAGCGGGTTATCAATATCCAGCTCCTCGGATACCTAGAGGACCACCAGCTGATCAGTGACCGTCAATATGGCTTTCGCCATGGTCGCTCAGCTGGTGACCTTCTCGTGTACCTAACACACCGGTGGGCTGAGGCCGTCGAGAGCAAGGGGGAGGCTCTGGCTGTCAGTCGTGATATAGCCAAGGCATTTGATCGGGTCTGGCACAGGGCACTGCTAACAAAACTCCCGAAGTACGGTATCCGCGAGGGGCTCTGCAATTGGGTATCCAGCTTTCTGTCTGGACGGAGCATCCAAGTCGTTGTCGACGGATGCTGCTCCGATACCAAGACCATTAATGCTGAAGTACCCCAAGGTTCAGTGCTATCTCCCACGCTGTTTCTTCTGCATATCAATGATATGCTGAATATTCCCAGTATTCACTGCTATGCAGATGACAGTACTGGAGATGCTCGTTATACTGGACTTGCGAATACCCTTCGTTCCGTGGTGTCGGAAAGCCGAATAAGACTTGTGTCAGAGATTGAACACTCCTTGGAGCAAGTTGCTCACTGGGGCAGACTGAACCTGGTGGAATTCAACCCCTCAAAGACACAGGTCTGCGCATATTCTGCCAAAAAGGATCCTTTTGTCATGGTGCCGCAGTTCCAAGGAACACCCCTTTCCATCTCAAATAGTATCGGGATCCTTGGTGTCGACATATCGGATAGCGTGCGATTCCGGAGTCACCTAGAAGGTAAAGCCAAACTGGCTTCGAAACAGCTTGGAGTGCTTCACCGGTCCAAGCGATACTTCACCCCAGGGCAGCGCCTGCTGCTGTACAAGGCGCAGGTGCGGCCTCATATGGAGTATTGTTCCCATCTTTGGGCCGGCGAAACTGCCGACCTGCTTAATCCTCTGGACTCCATACAGAGACGTGCCGTTCGAATTGTCGACGATCCCATACAAACAAGCAAATTAGAACCACTGGCTAACCGAAGGGACTTTGGCTCCCTGTGTGTGTTCTACCGGCTGTACAATGGGGAGTGTTCCGAGGAACTTTTCGATCTGGTGCCAACAGCACAATTCCGCCATCGCACCACCCGCCGTGGGCTGGGTACTCATCCCCACTACGTAGACCCTCTGTTGGTCACCACGCGAAGGTTTGAAAAAACGTTTCTCGCTCGTACGATTCGGCTGTGGAATGAGCTCCCAGCCACAGTGTTTCCTTTGGACTATGACATGGGATCGTTCAAGAGGTATATTAGAGGTCTCTTCAGAGGCGGGCAACGCATTGGTGACTCCCCTGGTGTTGCTGATGTCCATAGGCAGCGGTGACCACTTTCCATCAGGTGGCCCGCATGCCTGTTTGTCTGCCGGATAACATAAAAAAAAATGAGAGATAATAGTTTGACACGAGTGTTTTAATACCTAATTATATGCAGTTGCATACACTACTTTATCTACACTCATATTTTTATGTTAAAATATCGTACCTATAATTTTCTGAACTTTGCTGGAAGTTAGCTGCGAGACAGTACCTGTTGTATCTACGCATCCTGGATATCAAGCGGCGGGAAATTTACTTTAATACTTTTACTTTATCTATTGATGTGCTTCAAATAAGAAAAAAACATTAAACATTAACAACACACAAATTACAACGATTACAAATAATATTCTGTTTAGCGGGAAAATAATTACACAGATTTAAATTAATTTAAATTTTGTATTTGAATTTTGGATTTGTCAAAGACATCTAGGTATTACCCATGCCCATTAGGTTGTTCCCATAGTACAAGCTTTGCTTAGTTTGGGGCTACATGGCGCTGTGTGAATTTATCCACGAATATTTATACTTATTTTTATTTATTTATTCAGCCTACATTTCGCCGTGTCTCGGCGCCCGACAAAAATTTAAAAAATTAAAGTGTTGCATAATGATTAAAAAGTTATTTTTCGATACAGCTGTAATGAAAATAGTATGGGAAATGCTGTATCGAAAAGTAATTTTCTAAAATTGTATAGACTGGCTTGAAAAAAGTATACCCTTAAACGACTGTTTTCGCTATGAGTGTAGATAAAATAACTTAAAAATATTGATTTTACGATTACTTAATAAAATATGTATTTGAGATATTCACAATTCCTTTCACTTGGTACCTATTTAACATGATGCAGTTTGTAATTTTTAATTTTGAAATTGCCTCTAATAGTGACCTTTACATTCGAAATTTGTGTATACACGTCCGCGTTTAAGTCTCAGAAATCAACTTAACCGGTCCAGTAGTGACTGTGCTAGACGGATACATGACTGATATAGGTTTAAAGACTTTCGTGGTTATTCACTACACTTTCACTACACATTAACTCGTGACCATGACGCATGCAACTGCGTCGAAATATCGAGGTAAAAACAATACTAACCGTGGTAACAAACCCGATAATATGTGTAGTGAAAGTGTACATGACTGATCCTGTAGGATACCGTTTTTTTCTGGCGTACGGAACCCTTAAGAAATGATTGTGAGCGCGTCGCGGGGCGGCGTCAGGTGAGCTGACGCGCCCGAATAGCGCAATCTCTCACAAGGCATTTGCGGTAAATTATTACGCGATTTACGAACTTCGTCACCGCTGCGGGCTCTTTGGGCGGTTTAGATCGCTGTTTATAATTTTAAATTTTCCATTCGATTCATAGACGAGTGCATACGACTGTTGTCGACTGTTGAATATGAGACCGCAGAGGACTATAAAATGAGACTATGAGGGAATATATGTTTTTTTATAGTCTCCATAAAATGATTCAACATTAAGTACTTTGAGGAGGCTCTATATACTTTTAATATAGTCTGTAGTTCCACCCACTCGAAGATTTTCTGGAGGCCGAAGGGTCTCTTGAATTTTCTGGAGAAATTGAGGGCAGGAACATTAGTGTTCCCCAAACTATAATTTCCACCCTCACGATAAAGAGGCGCAAGGTCGTCGAGTTATGGAAAATTCCCGAGTAAATCAAATCAAATCGAAATATATAATAATAACGACGGGGCTTGAAAGATGAAACGATGTCCTCTCTACTCTCTTCACTTGACAGACCACATGATGTTTATTAGAAATCATAGCTGCGTTGTAAACACATAATCTCGCCTAATCATAATATTTTACTTAGCCTCAGAATCTACACGATTGTCATACGGGTTGAATAGGAACGCTGTATCTGCGGAGGTCTCAGAAAGTCTGTCTCTGACACGTTAGTAGCCTTTTGTGACACCCGCGGGTTGAAAGGATGGCCCTAATTAACTCGGCCGGACACGGCATCGTAAAGAGTTTTTTCTGTTTACTCATGTATGTTTATATATATGTATGACGACGGATGACGACCTGAGTGATTTGGTTAACATTCCAGTCTGCCACATCGAGGTCGCAGGTTCGATTCCGGGTCGGGCAGAAATTTAAATTAAGAATTTAAATTTCTGCTATGGGTCTGGGTGTTGTATAAGTATGTATTTAAAAATGTATGAGTAGTTTTCTGGCACCCATAACAAACGGCTTTGTTTACTTTGGAGCTAGATGGCGCTATGTGAATTGTCTAAGCATAATTTTTGTTTTGGTTATATGTATGTTTTCCTATGTACAGATACGTCATCAAGAGTAGCTAGTTATTTGGACTGACTGTATCTATGGTAATCTAAACAACAACATTATCGTCATCATCTCTCTATAGCAAGTAGGCCCTCACACTTTCCACATCGATTGATTTTCTCTATTCTCCGTGATCAAAGCAAACGCAGATAATTTAATTATCTAAATCATGGATTTGTCACGTGTAGGACAGGGACTTGATCTAAATAGTATACGATTCCAATAACTTCGTGGAAATACCATGGTTATTTAATTTATTAATTTCAGTTTTGTTTGTTTTTTTATTGTACCTACAAATATCTATCCATATATTTCCATTTATGAAATCCATGAACATCGAAAATAAAATATAGCCATCCGTTTCGCAGGTACTTTCCAAACAGTCACTAATCATCACCCAAATATCGGCTGCATTTAATACAAGAAGTCGCATCCTAATTGCACCATGACAATGTTTTCGCACACACAGCGAACAAGGCAAACTAAGTTTTGCCTTCTGAAAAGCACGACCTCATTCCGCCGACCCCTTTCCGCCATCGGGAAACGCGATCCGGGCGAGCGCTTCATCCTTATGTCGTGGATCTTCCAGCAACCCGCACGAGCCGGTTTGGTTCAACCTTTATAATGCGAACGGCTAAGGAATGGAACGCGTTGCCTGCGAGTGTTTTCCCTGATCACTATAATCTGGACGCCTTCAAGGCTTGAGTGAATAGGCTGTTCCTTGACAGGCATGTTCCATCTTCGACCGCATCGTCACTTACCACCAGGATAGTCTAAAATAAAAATAAAAAGTGATTGTGAATTAGTGACCCATCTCGCACATATTCCAGGCCTGTTACCATGCGATTTCTTTATATTTCTAAAAATAAAACATTTGCTGAGAGGTTTGACATTTACGGGGCTGGAAGAGGCCGTGATAGCTTTCAACCTGCATGTGAAAAACAAGCCCTCAGACCAATAGTCCTCATGTTTTCAAAAACGGTTTGACCGAATGGAAAAGTGTTTAAAACTAATGGAGAATACTTCGAAAAGCAGTTATCGTATCACTATACATGTTAATAGTTTCATTAATGAGTTTCGCAAAACTTTCAGTGTACCCCACTAAGTGACAACGACGCCGAAGATAGACGGTAATATTATACAGCCCACGCGCGATTACGGCGCCGCGTTAACCGTTCCTATAAACAGCTTTGGACCTCGTTCTAATTAAGATAATACAGCATTACCGCACCGGGAGTCCATATAAATTGGGAGGCCGTTTGAATTCCGTTGATTAAACGTAATGCGGGGGAGCCTGTTGCTGTCATGAGCTAGCTAGGATTCATTGCCGCACCAACATGTAACATGTATGGGAGTGTGAATATGAGGCTGTTGGTTATAAATCAAATCGAATGAAATAGCAGGAATGGATGTAGACGAAATCGGTTTAGATTATTTTATTTGGCACAGAACGCTGGTCTATAATACGGCAGCTTATTCAGTTACCCACGCAGTTGACTCTAGCTGCGATTCGGTTTAAGGTTTCTTTGAAGACTGAATAAGAATTTTTTATATTAGTTTTATGGTAGGCAGCAAGGTATTCGGGCAAGCGGGTCACCTGATGGAAAGTGGTCCCTGCCGCCTTTAGCGACACCTGCGGCGAAAATTTTATCCCCCGATTTACGTGTTTCGGAGATACCCAAAGAAGGGTACTTTCAAAAGATTTTATCTTATAACTTATAATATGTATAACAATAACAAATTTCAGCTCTTTTAAGTTTTTGGGAAAAACCGCGGACGGACAGACGGACGTAGCGAAACTGTAAGGGTTCTGTTATAAATAATTTATATAAATCGATTTAGCAATTATTACAAACGCGGCATCACGTTGTCTACATAAACTTTTCAGATGTTTTGGAATATCATAGTAGCTAATGTTCCCTTGTGTGTGGCATTTTAATTAACACTCTAATGAAATATTTACAATAAGGTCCTTATAATTTCAATCCCCAATCATTAATTTATTTCAGTTGTTGGAGCTCCCACGTCACTGCAGCGCATCAGGTATGTTTGCAGACGCTCACACTGACAATTTCCAACCCTGATTCGTAAAAGAGCCGCGTCACTGTTGCGTAGGGTTCGGAGCGACAGCACTGAAAGTGATCAATGAGAAATGCGAAGGCTTACTCTGGGGCCACTGACGTACATATCCCTGGTGCCGCGAATTTGTACCCACATCGGAAATGAATGTGGCTTAATTGTGTCAATCAAACGTAGTTTTGTATCATTGTTCATACTCTCAGGTATTGTTACACGTAGTGTATAAGATCATTATACTTTCTAACTACTATGGACTTTATCTGCAATGAAATAGATATGCTTTTCATTTCACGCTTGTTCGTTCGCCTCCCTCTGTTTGTTTGCCGCCCCGGCTTTGCATCTTGACCTCATTGAATTTTGGGATAAATTATAGCCAATGTACTATTCTAAGCTATATTACTTTACATATAAATATCTATATTGCTGCACGAGATTAGTGGGGGTTATAGTAATGACTTGGCAATCACACGGTGACAACTTGTCCACTTAATATTTATTTATTCGTGAAAACGTCTTCTACCAGCCAACTTTACAATGCAGAGTGGGTAAGTGGGACTTTGCTTTGCTACCCGTCTAACGTTTTGATGGCTTGATCATCTACTTACATATAAGTGACTTAGTGTACAGGGTGATTTAGGGTAAAAATTAAAAATGGTATCAAGGTCAGAATCGGTTACTCTACATATCCACTAAATTTCAGATGTTTTGGAATCTAAGGGTTCCCTTGTAAGTAGCATTTTAGCATACTGCGTACTATATGAAAAAGTTCAGACATTTGTGCAAATAACATTGCTCGCGGATGAGAAAGGAACTAAACTTGACAGACAGTCCTTGCCATAAACAATGGCAAGGACGCCGTAAACTCACAGCAATGTTATCTGGACCTAAGGCTTCAATAAGATCCTTACCATTTAAATCCCCATTCATTCATTCATTTCATTTCCCACTTGCTTGTTTAATGAAATATTTCTTTTAAAAAGTTTTATTGCCGATATTTTCCATGAAATAGCAAACGGCGCGTGTAATTATACAGTAAATCAACATTTTTCAATTCAATTGCTCTCTTTGTGACAACCTCTGATAGAATTTAAGAGCGTAGAAATAATTTGATTCAGTTCATTAATTTATTATCAAAACACTCAATTACATTTGACAGCACTCAAACAAAATATAAATGATATTTTAGCGCCAATATCGACGGTAAAATACTCAATATGAAATGAAAAAACACTTTGGCTAATGAACAGCCTGTAGCCATAGCTGTAACTGTTCACAGCTGGACTTTAGCTTCCTCCAAATCAGTTGAGGGTATTGCCATAATCTCGATTCTTAGCACTGGAAGGATTGGACTGGAGGAAAATATGGTCCGCCTATATGATATTAGTCACCTTTTAAACCGACTACTTACGACACTGCGTAAGGCCGATCTAGGAAGCAGCTAGACAGTTGACACGAATCCTTTCTGTATAAAATAAAGTCGCTTTTCGGATACGGAGGACATAGTCGGACTTCCGACCAAGGTCGCCTCGCCCACGAATCTGATTAGCGACGTTATTTTAAACACTTAAGCATTAGTATTAACTGCCTAGCCGCCCCATAGATCGGGCCTGCCGCAGTGTCATATGTAGAGTGCTTTACATTACTCGCCTTTTACGACACGAGTGTCGATTGCCGAGGCAATAGATGCGGTTAGATATTGTACTCTGCGAGTCACCACACGGCTATGAAGTAAGCAAAAATCCAGTGTTGTTATTAGGCCAGTTTTATATTTCTCCCAGCGGGTTTGATTGACAAGTCCCCTATCTCATAAAACGGTAGCTGATAACGCGAATTGGCGATACGATTTTTAAAAATAACTAGAACATGGTTCTGGTTGGTGTAAGGCGAAGATTCTATTTTGAATGCAGATTGTAGCGAAGTATTCTAAAATGGAATTGTAAATAATATTTTAATAGAATTTTCACATACTCTTTGTTAAAGTAAACCCTACGATTAGACGAGCAATTAACACCTAAGTAAGTTTCTTGGAAGCAGTTCTCATTAGTTTAGTCAAATTACTAGTTGGGATTTGAGTCAAATCTAAATGTCAAATTTACAGACCTATCAGTAAACGGTCGTGTTGCGCAAATCTATTCGAAGCCGTGGTATACAAAGATTTTAATTTATATTTCAAACAATTTTTGTCCAATAAACAGCATGGTTTTGTCACGGTCTCACGGGTCGCTCGACAACTACGAACCTATTGGAATACAATAATTATTTATGCTGTGCCTTCGCCGGGTCAAGTCAGGTAGACTCAGTCTACACAGATTTTTGTAAAGCGTTCGATAAAGTAAATCATTCAATCGGTACATAAACTTATGGGTTACGGAATTCACGGCAATTTAATTCGATGGACAGAACCTTATCTTCACAATAGGAGTCAGTTGGTTTCTGTAGGTGGTCATAGGTCTTTACCAGTTACTGTAACTTCTGGAGTGCCACAGGACTCGCATTTGGGTTCTTTTTAATTTGCAATTTTCATTAACGATCTTCCCGGTAGCATCAAAAGCCGATGTCTGCTTTATGCAGACGATCTTAAAATATTTCGAAAGATCACTAGCGTCGACGTCGTTATTGAGTTACAACAGGGCCTGGACTTGGTAGCTCACTGGTGTGCACGTAATATGATGTCGTTAAATACTGAAAAGTGCTCTGTGATCTCTTTTACTCACAAAAATAACATGGCCGTTAACAATTATACTGTCGCCAATACTATCCTGCAGCGTAAATTTGTGGCAAATGATTTGGGAGTGTATTTTGATAATAAACTATCCTTGTTAACGTTAACGAACGTTCGTTGTTAACGAACACATTGTTAACAAGGGCATGCGTACTCTGGGTTTCATTTACAGGTCCACCAAAGAATTTAAGGGCACTCGTTCTGTAATATATTTGTCAGGATCGTCAGGACTATTCTTGAATATAATTCTGTAGTGTGTACTCCTTTCTATGGGGTTCACAGTGCGCGTATTGCGGAGTACAGCGGAAACTTCTCAATATGCTTTGCTACCGGCGCCACGTAGGCAGACACGCTCTTATGCCGATAGATTGTTGAAGTTTCGTATTGATTCCTTGGAGACACGTCGCAATTGCAACGATTTGATCACGCTTTACAAAATTGTCCACAACTATTATAACTCTCCAGCGCTCCTCTCTTTTTTAAACTTTAATACCCGCTATAAATCACGTAATTCTAGTCAGAGACTTTTTGCCCTTCAAGTTTACTCGAATAATATATCATATTATTACCCTGTAGTCCGTATTTGTTGCAAATACAATGAAGCGGTTCAAAAACACTCGTCACTTGACATACTTCATCCGAGTTTACCCAATTTAAGAATAATGTGTTTGTTTGGTATTCTTCTATTGATAACTAAAATATATTTGATTTTCTAGTTCAAACACCACTGTAATTTTGATTATTGTTCTAATTAACCAATACTACTAACACTATTTTAGAAATACTTTATGCCATGCTGTGCACATAATGTAAAAGAATTATAGTCTAGTACTTACACTTAAAAAATTATGCACAATATTGTTTTATGGCTTTAATTTGTTGGATGTACCTGATAAAAAAAAGTAAAAAAAAATTCAGGAGTGGTTATAAACACACTACACAAACATGGGGCTCAAACGCCCACACTTTATTAGTATGTTAAAGGATATATTATTATGTTGATAATAAGGTTTTGTATAAGCTAAGTAAATTAGTAGATAATGTTAATCTGCACGAGTCCTTTGTGGTTATATTTAGGGAGATGAAGCTGGCTCTTTAGGAATGTGCGTTGAATACCTATGTTTCTTGGACAGAATGCCAGTGCCTGGACTAGTGAACAGTATAACCATAGCTCTCCGATGGTCGATGGGACACATTCTTGAGAGGCGACCACGTATAGGCAAACGCAGCGTGTTACGCCCAACCACAACTGGGATGGACAACCTCTTATAAAGGTCGTACAAAGCCGATGTATGCAAAAGGCTAAGGCTGTGAATAGAACTAGCCGATTATGTGCAAGGCGTGGATGCAGTGTACGTCCTGCGTCGAAATGATGATAATCTGGATACATTCAGCGGAGTGAATACGCTGACGCGCTGTGTCGATCCCATATATGTATATCAGGTTCAGACTCTTTCTTGAACTACTGTATCGTCTGTCTCATCATCATTTATGACTGTCATATTACTTGGTTGGTGCTATTAGCAGTAAATAAGTTTGAAACTTGATTACAGTTTCTAATTATTTAAATACTTTAAATAATTAGAAACTAACCAAATTCTTCTTATGGACAGTGATAGCCGGAGGCGCTGCTATGGAAATCATTTGCATTCGGCCCCTCCCCCCCGCCGCCCCGCGATGCTCCCGCTGCTCTCGTCTAATTCGCTCCATTTCAACAGTTGCCACAAAATGGGAAAACGAAATGGAAACTTGTAAAAGGGAATCTGGTTACAATTTCGCGTCGACATTTATGCAAAAAGAAAAGTTTTTATCCCTTGTGGGCACGTTTTTGTCCGTTCTATTTTGCGAGGCACCTCGCCTCGCCGAGTCTAAATATTTTTTTGCTTTCATCAAATTATTTCGGAAGAGAACTTGTTCCTACCGAGTTTAGGTTTGGTTCATTGAATCTCGTGTCTGAAAATTCAGATACTACATACCTACAAAGCGTATCTAAATACTTAAGTTCGAAAAAGCTACGTAAAATGCAATTTTATTTCAAAGCTGCGTCCCCAGACGCGGCAGACGAAACAAAAATAAAACAAGAAAGCAGAGCGTAAGTGAGTCTGTAAGTAAATAAGCCCGCGGGGTCGAGTTGATCCGGTTGCTCGTCGTGTTACTATTTGTTTGTTGTCACACTACGCGCGAATCGCTTAGAAATATACAAGACGCTCCGCTACGCTAAAACAGGTCAAACTCAAACATTTAACTCCACGATGGAACAACGTTTCTGATAGTTTCGGTTTTTTTATCAAACTTTCAAATAACACATGGAAACTAACGCATTTTCGATTCTTGTTTAGGAAATATATAAAATTCCTAAGAAAACGATTTAATAAAAAAATTTTTCACACAATTCCTGTCGATTTTAGGCAATATATACTTTTCCTAGATTGAATAAATACTTTTCCTAGATTAAATAAATTTATAGTGACATATACACGCGATTCTAATACAGCTTGAAAGCGGGCTTGAATGTGGTTTCATATAAACTGTGAGCTGCCTCCAGTTCATTAAAATGTGCCCTAGTTCAACGGTTAATCCAATTACAAATTGCGCAGGCTTGCTTTCCAATTGCGCAGCTCGTGTATATCATTATGTGGTTTTTGTAGCTTTATACTTTATTGAAAGTGTATAGAACCACAATGGCTATACCATCTGTCTGCGTCATTTATTCACGGGGAGATTTTACTCTAGTCGTTACAGCTTTTACGAAATATATTTTTAATCATAAACTTCCCCTCTTTAGATGGGTCGCTGATAAAGGAAGAGCTTTATCTAAAATGAAATTTCTCCCTGAGATTTTAAAATAACGGCGTATTTTTAAGTACATGTTATTTATATTTTACCTGTATTGTATTTGCTCGTAGTCGACGGAACCGATGGCGATGGGGTGGAGAGGCTCTTGAGTGGCGATCGCGTATCCGAAATCCACGAGATGAA
This sequence comes from Blastobasis lacticolella, assembly GCA_905147135.1. Classification (NCBI taxonomy): domain Eukaryota; kingdom Metazoa; phylum Arthropoda; class Insecta; order Lepidoptera; family Blastobasidae; genus Blastobasis; species Blastobasis lacticolella. The sequence continues at coordinate 18,754,826 of LR990045.1, forward strand.
CGACGACCTCGTAAAGGTCGTAAGGAGCCGATGGATGCTAAAGGCACACTGTGTGTCGATCGATGAGGAAGGTTGGAGTGGAGATATGCTCAGCAGTGGACGTACAGTCAGATGATGGCTGATGAATATGACTTGTTGGTAAACAACACAAAATATTTATCAATTTCTTATATACTTTTTAACTCGGTTAAATTACTTTATAAAGGGATACATATGTCAAAGGCCGGCAACGGTGCGGGCGGCGGTGATCCCTCACCATCAGATGGCTTGCTAGCTACGTCGGTGGAATCTTAAATAAACAGGTTTGTGAAACAACTAGCACTTAGGGAATTGCAGGGTTAACTATTCTTCGAACAAGGATTTTGTTGTCAAAGTTGTGGATGGTATTTTCGGCAAAAGCTTGATTTACATCTGACTTAACGTGTTAGCGCAGGCAACGAGAAACTTACAAATATGACTCTACTGAAGACGTATTTCCTACTAAATATTGAAGAAGTTCTTCCGATATTTTAAAGAAATGGCGAGTATTCACCGACGAGTACAGAAAAAATCGATTTCTCTAGATATGCATAAGATGCTTTACCACAGATGGCTGCGTTATCCTTATAAAAAAGAGAATCAGACATTCTGTAACAATGTTACTTCTAAATGAAAGAAGAATGCCGTTAATATATTTCGTCTATTATGCTTCCATGTGCGTACAAAAATGTAACAAACGGGCCGTCACCGGCAGAACTGCGGCTGCCGCCGAGCTATTGGGCTCTCGAACTGCATCTGACGTCCCTCTAGCATTGTCATCGCCCAATTCGTGCGCGAATAAGCCTAATAATAGTTCAAATCGTCTTTGTATATCTCTTTTGTCACGCTGTTATGTTACAACGATATTTTTGGAATGGTATGTTCTACGTTGGGGTCTTGTCTGCAACGTGTTTGAATTGCCTACAGCGGAGAATACAGATATTTATTATTTAGGAGACACTGTTGAAGGCATGATTGGTGTTTTTGAGTACTGTATTCATACTCGTATTGCATACCATTTCGTAGACCCAGTGTTTCCTATCGCGTACTGTTACCTAACTCTCCACTCACCGATGAGGCGCAAGCCCAATTAATAGAGCGTCGTATTAATATTCCGGTTATGTCTCGCACGCGGGGGTCCGAAGTCCGCCATGATCATATTCCAGGATTTGACAGAAGCTCGACTACCGTAAGATCGCCGTGGCTAGGAAAAACGAGACCAGTAGCCGTATTCACAATGATTAGAAACCGCTTCCGAACGATTCGACACGAAATTCGTGAGCTGCGAATCCGTGTCGATTGATTCGAAAACTGTTATTCAGAATCCCAATAGATTTCACGGAAACTCTACTCTCTATAACATATGAAAATTTCATCAAAATTAACTGAAAGCACATTTTCCTAAGAACTTTTGCGGGGTCCTTTGTCGATTCCGTATCCGAATCCAATTTCCGAGTCATTGTGAATACGGCTACAGATTCAATCACGGTTAGTTCAGTCGTTTGAATATGCAGGTTGTTAAGAGTAAGTTAGTGTTAAAGGTTAGTGTACAACTTATGCATATAACACAGAAAATGTCATTGGTATATACGGCGGCAATGGAGATCGTTCTCGGTACATCCAACCGACCCGCTAGTAAATTGCCTATACGATATGGTCGCTTTTTCGGCACCCGACATTGAAAAGGTAGGTTCTCTTCCACTCTGCTGGACACCACACGGCGATAATTACACGGCCAACTTTATTATGAAACATGACATACTTAATGAGGTATTCCTCAGAGCGGCAAAACGCGCCGCCGCGGCGGCAGCCGCGACATCGAGCACATTCCCAGTAGAGGCGCATTATATGGCAATCAGAAATAAATTCTTAATAATAGCTGGGAAATGAGTGAAGGAGAGGAGGAGCGTGCAATGTATTCTACTCACTGCTTCGTCATGGTTGTCTAAATCGCAATACATTGCTGTGAAAAGTGACTAATAAAATTTTTAATAATGAAATTGCACCGGAGCGTACATCGTACTTGATCCAGAGCCAGCTCCGTACGTATTTCGTTTATTAGATTTGTCATTGGCTAAATGTGTACAGGAAATTATGTACAGCCAAAATCATTCTACAACCTTAGTGCGCACAGTTCAAACTAGTTTTGTAATGATACAAACACCCCCTCAAAGTAATGTCTGGAAACTCCACTTTGAATTTATGGCAGCAAATTCAAAGTCTGTCATAAATTTCTTAGGGCGGTTGCATATCCTACTCTAAGTAGTTGTGTACAATTTCCTGGATTAGAGTGTACCTTAAAGCGGAATCAAATCCATTGATGGATTGTAGTATACTTTGAAGCGGAAACAAATCCATTGATGGATTAGAGTGTACTCAGAAGCGGAATCTAATACATCCATGGATTTGACCAATGGATTACAGTGGAATACACGTTCCACTCTAATCCAGTCTCCAGGCAGTTTATAGGAATGGATGAGAGAGTACTTGAAAGCGGAATCTAATCCATCAATGGATTTGACTAATGGATTAGAGTGGAATAGGCGGTTCAAATTTGGTGTAAGAATGAATTCCCATTGGTATTTTTTTATTTTTTGTTATATTAGACAAGACAGGCATTTGTCCGCCATCTCACTTGTGGGTAAGTGACGATGCGGCCGAAGATGGATCATCCTGGGTTAGATCCTCCCAGTAGATTGCACCTCTATGGCGTATGTGCTCGGTGGGCTGCGATGACTTAGCAGCGCGCCGCAACATAAATTATTCGCTGAACCCTCTTTGATACGCCGCGCTCGCCGGCGGTACATTATTAATTCCGGCGTGGTTAACTCGGCGCCGCATATTGGCACCCGACGGGTAACAGGTAAACAGGGAAGAGAGAGATCGTTTCGGCTTACACGCATCGCTTTACAACCATACACTTAGTTACGGCTATTAGGGTGCTTTTGTCAGCGACGTCATCCATTAGTAAAAGCAACTGGACAGAATATAATTTGTAATTGCACTAGCAAGGTATTCGATCGACGTCTCACTTGGTTGTAAGTGGAAGAATGCAAGAAACCCCAGCACCCCTGGTGTTGCTGATGTCCATAGGCGGCGGTGACCACTTTCCATCAGGTGGCCCGCATGCCTGTTTGTCTGCCGTATAACATAAAAAAAAACATTGCATGCGTGTGTGTACCCTGATCATTATAATCTGGACGCCTTGGAGGTTGTTCCTAGACAGGCATGCTTCATCTTCGGCCACATCGTCACTTACCTACAGGACCTTAAGTCGGCTAATATACTTCATTCTATCGAATTGTAATTGGATCAAAATAGCAGGTCAATGGCAGTTTTAAAGATGGCGGACAAATGCCTGGCTAGCCTATTAAAAAACATCCATCTGAACCTCTCATGTTCCGTGATAAACTAAACAGGCTATGGATGTTTGCAATAAGTACATCACTCCCATGTTGTCCAGTAAAATATTTTCGACGTTCAAACTCTCCATGTTGAAACATCTCCAGAGAGATCATTCCACAACCTCGCACGGGAGAAAGTTTTTAACAATAAATTCTTTGAAAACTGTCTCTCTGAAAATAAGCTGGCGTGTTATCATGACCATACGATGGAAGTTATAACTTATAAGATTAATGAAGTGCCTGAAGTTTTGCCGGTTCAGAGCCACCGATTCGAATGTAACGATCCAGATTCGCCATCGAGTGCAAGGTTGATTGTAGAAGTTTTCACATTTAAAATACCTCGTTCTATTGCTCCGTTGCCCATCGTAAAAGATCGGAAAACCACACAAACGGTGGTACTTGTCAATTTTAGTAACGATACGAACAATTGAAAATCCGGCGTATAGGTAATATAGAAGGAAAGGATTGTTTACCTTAACTACTTAGTCACCCATCCAGTTCCCGAACATTGCGGTCATTGCTCAACCTTGGTTATCGGTTTCACAAGCATGCTACCACTAGACCAGTGCCGCTTATAATACTACTGTTAGTTAACTAAATTTAAGACATATCATAAAATATAATTTCGCTGATATTAGACGATGAACTGTAATATTTTAACAGCTGATTTAACTTGCAATGGTTTTTCTGCTGTATTTAAACTAATTTAATCTTAAATCTACTCGATTGTTAATAAACTGTCAAACTTGACATTTTCGATTGGTGTTGCCATTTATAAAACACATTCCATTTTGTAGAAAATAAATGAATTTAATCTATTCGGAGGTGCTCAAAATGACAACACTGAGGATGCGCTTATAAAAGCAAGTGTAACGTTGTGTCTGGCCCCTTATTATTCTGGTGATAATAGAATAAACAACAAATGTTCTGTATGTTGTATATCAATTATGTTTTTATTCAATATACAAAGTATAACACCATACTTCTGACTTTGTATCCTTCAACACTACATTTTACAAAATTATTTCTGTCTTCTATCCACTTTCCATCAGATGACTGGCATGGTGTCTTATGATAGGGATGATACTCGTGTCAGGAGAAAAGTTGTGGGCTAAGCCAAGTAAAAGTGTCAAGACTGAGTGAGCGACGACGACGATAAGATAGTGGGTGTGGGCGAGTGATAAAGTGAGGTTGCGAATGTTTGCTTTAATAAAATGGATGTAGGTAGATAACTTGTTATCCTTAGTAGATATAATAAATAAACAGAAATAAATATGCTTGGACAATTCACACAGCGCCATCTGGCGCCGTAAAGTAAGCAAAGCTTGTATTATGGGTGCCAAAAAACGATAAACTACTTATATATTTTTTAAATACTTACTTATTATACAGATAACACCCAGACCCGAAACAGAAATTAAAATTCATCATTTCAATTTCTGTCCGGCCTGGAATCGAGGTCCCGGGGACCTCTGCATGGCCGACCGAGATGTTAACCAACTGGAACACTCAGATCGTTAGTTAGTAGATATGTGATTTGTGAATTCATAGCATATCTTTACATCTTTTAAACGAATAAATTTAATTAATAGGAACGTATATCTTTTACTGGTAGTTTGTTATTTGATCCTTATCTAAAGAAGAACTACCTAACGGATTAACTTAACTGTTTGCTGTGATGTATGAAGCTATCAATTTCAGGCCTATATTTATCTCCAATTTAGTACAAGCCACGGAACCACGCTATAATTTAATTTTCGGAAGCCAGTTTAATATGCCGACCAGTCTAAAATTCTTCTCTTACACGCGCCTTTGCGTCACAACTTCACGCATCTGCGACCCCCATGTGACAGGTTGCTATGAGCGACGGTGATCAAGTACCATCAGTTCAGGTGACCTGCCGCTGGCGCTAGGTCATTTGCCTTCCTATAATACAGTGAAGAGAGAGATCGTATCGGCTTACACGCATCGTTTACAACCGTACACTTAGTTACGGCTATTAGGGTGCTTTTGACAGCGACGTCATCCATTAGTAAAAGCAACTGCACAGAATATAATTTTTAATTGCACTAGCAAGGTATTCGATCGCCGTCTCACTTGGTTGTAAGTGGAAGAATGTAAGAAACCCCAGCACCCCTGGTGTCGCTTATGTCCATAGGCGGCGGTCCATAGGTGACCACTTTTCATCAGGTGGCCCGCTTGCCTGTTTTTCTGCCGTATAACATAATAATAAAAAAAAAATTAGTCAATTATAGTCGAGGCTCTATTGGATCGCTCCCATACAGAACCTTTAAAAAATTAATAAAGTTTGGGCTTCACCACATTTATTCCTTAAGTAATTCTAAGCATTTCTAGCACATGCCCCACTGTTATACTGCTACCAGCGCTCCCGACCCGTGGTACAACTGCGATGTCCAACTGGTTGTACTACGGAGAAGTAAAGTTACCCATGGTTCAACTGGTTATTCTATGGGGAAATATCTTTACCAATGGTTCAACTCGAGTGAGTATTTATTTCCTTGGTCCAACTAGTTGTACTACTGGGAATTGAATGTATCTATGGAACAACTACTGGTACTAAACAGGAAAAGGTTATCTATCAATGCTGAATGCAATGCAATTACTACCTCTTTTGATTAATTGTCTATTGATGATTAAAACGTTGATATTGACGCGTGAATATTTCTTGTTTTCACACGATACCAAAGTAAAATGTCGGAAAATTGTGAACTTGCAATAATTGAAAGAAAAGGCGGTAATGTTTTATTATCAAAAGGTCGTCAATTTTACAAAGTGAAAGCTTTTAAAGATGAGTCGCGTGGCGCATATTGGCGGTGCTCTATGTACAAAAAACTCAAATGTTGTGGATTTGTTACAGTTAAGGTACGACTGTATGTATGAGTATTAGAGTGCGTTTCCACTGACGCGGAGCTGTGTGGAGTGCAGAGGAGTGGACCGTGGATTGGTCAATCAAAGTGCTTGTAATCTCCCTCTGTTTCACATTAATGTAACTAAATATACTGATACGCTGCATTTTAAAGTGAGAGTGGAACTCAGCTCCGCTCCACTCCGCTTCAATGAAAACACTCTCTACACTCCTTCGTATTTATTGAAATTGTATATGTATGCTTTGCTTTATATTTGTTATATCATTGTTTATATTATTTTTTATCAGGACATGCAAATAATTAAAGAAAAAGAGCACTCTTGCCAACCTAACTACGGTAAAAACGAAATAGCCGAAACAGTTGTAAGTTTAAAAAATGAGGCAGCAAGCACAGATGTCCCGATGCCACAATTATACAAGAGACACGAGGCAAAGTTGAGAGACAGAGGTTACGATCTAATAGACAGTATACCAAGTTTCGATAATCTAAAGCACTCCCTTTATATCGCGAGGCATAAATCAGCGGGAGTATCGAGAACAACTTTTCATCTGTGGACGAAGTTGATGTGCCTGACCAGTTTCTTGATTTTATGCTGGGTTGCGACACAGAAAAAAGAATACTTATATTCTGTACCTCCCAAGCAAGAGAAATGATTGACCACATTAACGAATTTTTTGGAAATGGCACTTTCAAATGTAGCCCGCACCCGTACGTACAGCTGTTTACTTTGCACGGTGATATTGGGAGTGATAACAAAATTACTAATGTTGTTCCACTAATTTATGCCCTACTCTTGGACAAAAAAAAAGAGACATACGTCACAATGCTTCGTATAATCAAAGCGCAATTGCCAAAATGGGAGCCTAAAAAGTACCATTGCGACTATGAAACTGCAGCAATCAACGCAATGTTGGAAGTATTCCCACGCGTAGAGATAAAAGGCTGTTACATGCATTTTTCTAAAAATATTTGGAAGAAGGCAAAGGTATTGGGACATATAAAGTCCAAACCCGAGAAAAGAGTAGTCGGAATGTGTTCTATATTACCCTTAATACCAGCCGGGATAATAAATGAGGCATGGACATACATAAAGAACGAAGTAAAAACATTGGGATTTCTGAAAATGGGTAAATTCTTGAAGTACATAAGTCGCGTTTGGTTAAATAAGAAAATCAAAAGGTACATAACTGTCTTCTGAGAACGTCACAGGACGAATAATGTGGCAGAGTCCTTCCATGGCGACTTAAACAAGGCAGTTAACAAGAATAATGTGAATTTAATCAGATTTTTAAATGCACTTCTTGAAAAAGGTAACTTATCCAAGGGACCTATGCCGAAGAAGCGTAAGGTCGGTAATAAAAGAAGGGCACAATATATAATGAACGATGATTATGTAAGACATGTACAACTGCAGTTATTGGATGGACACATAACTATTGGGCATGCAATCGACAAATTGCGTTAGGCACATGCCTATAAAGATGATGATAATATAATATTCCTAAAAAAAAATTTTCAATAAATAAATGTTTATTATTAACATATTTATTGCACCAATCGCTTGCACGCATTTTTTACAATATTTAATATTCATAATTCCACCGTTGTACCACGGGTCAAAATCTTAAATATAAAAAAAAGAGTTACTTTGGTATCGTGTGAAAACGAGAAATATTCACGCGTCAATATCAACGTTTTAATCATCAATAGATAATTAATCAAAACAGGTAGTAATTGCATTGCACTTCAGCATTGATAGATAACCTTTTCCTGTTTATTACCAGTAGTTGTTCCATAGATATATTCAATTCCCAGTAGTTCAACTAGTTGGACCAAGGAAAGAAATACTCACCCGAGTTGAACCATTAGTAAAGATATTTCCCCATAGAACAACCAGTTGAACCATGGGTAACTTTACTTCTCCGTAGTACAACCAGTTGGACATCACAGTTGTACCACGGGTCGGGAGCGGCTGCCAAGGGCGAGGGGGGTATAAAGTACCCCTCCAACCACCATACTTAAAAAAATCTGTATGTTTCCCGCTGGCTACTACAGCAATTTTGGTATCATTTTCGTATAAAATAAAGATGTTGAATTCATTACCGATATTTAATTTTATCATTTTCGTAGTAAAATTTTGAATAAATCGTATAAAAGTAAAAAGATAACAATTGTTTTTCTGCTTTGAGAGCTAATATCTTTTAAGCAACAAAAAATATAACAAAAAAAATACTTTAAAAAAGCGAATTTTATGCCGATTCTAAAAATATAAATTTTAAGAACCTCTTGCTTCTAAAAGTTGGTAAAATAAATTCTGTAACGTCACGGTGGTGACAATTCCCTCTAAAAGGCGATTTACTTATTTACAAATTGGTCTGTATTATCAAGCTACTTTAGTATGTTTGGTATCATTTTTATATAAATAGAATATGCAGCATTCATTTCTGGTATTATCTTAATCATTTTCATAATAATTTTTCTAAAAAATCGTAAAAACGTGAAAAGTTTACTATGTAATTAACTAAAATACTTAAAAGTATATTCTAACAATACAAACTTAAATAACCTCCAACTAACCAATTTCTATATAAATTTTGAAATTAAATCTGTATCTTCGCAATGGTGGCGACTCAAGCTAGGAGGCAGACTACGGCCTAGCTCATAAGCCATCGGAGCTTCTGAAAGTACGATAATACTTATATATAAGACACCAATTTAGATAGTCATACAGTTTCCGTTTTGGCTTCGTAGCCCACCCCCGCGTCGCTCGTTGCCAGCTCGCTTTCGTTTTTTCTTACGTATTTCGCAAGTTTTCGCGCGCGTTCACTTCGCGTTGCGAGCCCGCGTCCCACTGAGCGTAACACATTTTAGTTACGTTCATTCAGAGACGTAGGTTCTTGTTACCGATTCGTTGGTAACACAAAGCTACGTTTCTGCCACGTTGAGTTGGTGGATACTTAACGGTGACAACTAAGCCAACAAGCGTTGCCCCGGTGCGCTGTTAAGGCCCTTCAGGTCTTAACGAAACCGGACGTCCCGATCCCATTGCACTTGGGCCTGCCCAAGGGTGACGGATAGCGGCATATCCATTAGGGATAGCCGCTCCACCGACCCCCTCTCCCCTCTCCCCCCTGCCTCGCGCAGGGAGGACGCCCCGCGTCTCTCAGTCCCTCGTCGACATTCTCGTCCCTTCTCGCCTTCCAATGGCGACGGTCTCGGTGGAGGAATTCGCCGCTAAGGCGGTGAAATTGCTCCTCCGAGCTAATCTAGGCCAGGATGACTACGTCGTCCGTAGTTATCTGGCGTCAGTGGGGAGTGCCCCTCAGGCCCCCCGCGAGCCCTCTGAGGACATGGAGTTTGAGGACTCCGTGTCCCAGGTCTCAGCGCCGCCCTCCCGCAAGAGGGCGGCTTTTCTGTCCGGGGACGACTCTTCGTCCTCCACCAACGTGACGGGAACTCTTTCCGTCACCCCCGTCCCACCCTCTGCGGCCTCTTCGATAGTCCGGATAAAATCGACGCTGCGGTAGCCTCGTTAACGTCCCACATTCGGTCAGCGTTGAAGGACAACGAAGTGGTAGCCCCTGTCGTTAATCGGCAGGGACTCCCACTCGAAGTTCGAAACCTGATCAAAGCCAAAAACGCAGCCCTCCGGAGGGCCGCACTCTATCCGACCCCAGAGTACAGACGCACTGCGAACCGACTTCAGCGGGCAGTGCGAGCACGTCTCGACGAAATGAGGAACTCCCAATGGGGAGACCTCATGCAAATGATTTCCCCGTCCCATCAAGCGTACTACAAAGTGGCGAAAGCCCTTCGTACAGACGCCAGAATCATCATCCCTCCTCTTGTTCGCCCAGACGGCACAATTGCGTTTGCGGACACCGAGAAAGCCGAATGCTTTGCAGATAGCATTGCTTCACAATGCTCCCCTAGCACCATGGAGTGCGACCCCGGTCACGTGCGTGCGGTGGAAGACGAAGTCCGTCAAAAGACCTCGCTCCCTCCCACCACGGACCCTGTCACAGTGTCCCCCGACGAGATCCACTCCTTCATCAAGGGTCTCAAATCTAACAAAGCGCCGGGCGCGGATGGAATTTCCAACAAAGCGCTTAAGTACCTCCCCGAGCAGGTGCTTACTTTGTTAGCGATCATTTTTAATGCTTGCTTTGACCATTGCCACTTTCCGACCGCGTGGAAAGAAGCCATAGTCATAGGCATTCCCAAACCGGGAAAGCCGTTAAATGTAGCGTCATCCCACCGCCCGATAAGCCTCCTCAAGGCACTAGGGAAGTTATTCGAGAAAGTAGTGCTCTCTCGAATGAAAGAACATCTCTTCAAAGACGACTTTGTCTTCCCCACGTCAACTGAAGGCCGGCGTCCCGCAAGGCTCTGTACTCTCTCCCCTACTCTATATATCGTACACGAACGATATTCCCGTCCCCGACAACGGGGTGCAACTGTCCCTTTTCGCCGACGACACGGCAATCTACGCCAAAGAGCGAAGGCCACCCATGGCAAAGCTCCAAAAGGCGGTGAACAAGCTCGAAGCTTGGTTCAAACTGTGGCGCATCGAAGTGAATCCGGAGAAGAGCTCCGCGGTTTGCTTCGATGTTAAGCGCAGACGGGGTGACAGCGACCCCCCTCCCCTCCGCATGCAAGGGAAACTAGTTCCCTGGCAGCGCGCTGTAAAATATCTAGGCGTCACGCTTGACAAAAGGCTCACTTTCCGGCCCCATGTCGAAAGAGTGTGCCGCACCGCCCGTTTCTACCTGGGTCGCCTCAACTGTATGTTGAGTCGATTCAGTAAAATGTCCCTCAGAAACAAGCGAACCCTCTACAAGGTGTGCATTCGACCGGTGTTGACATACGCCTCCCCCGTCTTCGCTCACGCGAGCTCCCACGTCATTAAGAAACTGCAAATTGTGCAGAACATCTTCTGCCGTAGGGCAACGGCGGCTCTATCGTACGTCTGCAATGCGGACCTACACCACGACATGGACCTGCCTACCCTGCAGCAGTTTCTTAGAACGCTCTCCGAGACCTTTTTCAAGGCCGCGGAGGAGCATCCCAATCCGCTCGTGCGAGAGGCAGCAGCCTACGCTCCCCGCCCGGTCGCCGGTCACGTGGTACGGAGACCGAGACACGTCCTCACGGATCCCCCCGACGAACTGTCGAGCGCCCTGAACCTCCTCCTGGAGGCTCAGAACGACTCGACAGAGTCCTCCTTGCCGTTTCAGCGGCCCCCGTAGGCCCCCAATCCCAATCCACAGCAGCGGGACCCCCTTCTGGGGTCTCGCTATAAATTCTCCAGCGTATGCTCCGTAAGGAGTGACGTTGAGCGCACCCCGTCCCTACGGGGTGTAGCATCCGATGAAACCTGAAAGGCCCTTTTGGCTACAGGTGCTTCCAGGGGGTGTTTAGTACGTATGCGCCTAGGTTCTTTTGGCGAGTCGTGCATAACCAGTCCGGCCGGCCGGCTGGGATACTCATGAGAGTTCACCTCCTCCCTCCCAACCGCAATCCCGGAGGGTGCCCATTTCCTTTGCATTGGGCAAAAAAAAAAAAAAAAAAAAGATAGTCATATTCATATCAATTGACTGAAAACTTGATCCTAAGTATACTATGTAAAGTATATTTAAATAATTATCACAATTTCCGGCACAAGAACATAAAAAGAAAAAATTCTGTTCGCTTACATTCTGAAAGTAAGTAAGTTATGGGCACACACTTGCGATATCTGGCAAGTCAGATCAATAATGGATACAAATGATTTTTTCTATACTTCCACCAACAAGACTAACAACTTCCTATGTATCTAATTGCAAAGTGATCCAAGGAGAGTGCCTCCTAACACATAGCACCGAGTCCTTGGACTTCCTGGTAGATAAGTAGTAGACGGCCTACTGCAAAACCTTACGTGTCGTCTTTTGAATCCGCAAGTCATTTTCAAATCAAATCAAATCAAAATTTCTTTATTGATTAGGACATTAAATATCTCTTTCAATCGTCAAAAAGGACCCCTCCTTAAAGGTAGGAAAGTAGGAAGGAAACACACAGTGACACGCTGACCGCCCTATGGCTGTAGATAAACGTATCCCTCGCCAACCACAACCGAACCGGGCTCGACAATGCAAGACAGAGCCGGAACGCTATATTATATTATATACTCGTAGGTATGTCTAGTATAATTAAGAAAAACCACCTAAAACTACAGCAAGAGTAAGCCAGTCCACCAAGGCAGCACCCGTTCACGAGTATAAGGCAGGGCCCAGCCATCGTCCAATTCAACCATATTTGAGGGAAAAGAGCGACCCGGCCCCCACGCCACCGCCAGACAGACTTTTAAGTGGGCGTGCATCACACATGCTGCATGTGATAGGTAGTTGCTCCCACCCTACTCTATCCTATCCCTACCCTATCGCTACCTTACCCCTACCCTATCCTACCATTGCCTTAACCCTACCCTACCACTACCTTACCCCTACCCTACCACTATCTTACCCCGACCCTACCACTATCTTACCCCTACCCCACCCTATACTACCTTACCGCTATCTTACTCCTACCCTACCCTACCCCTACTCTAACTACTACCCTACCCCTACCCTAGCGCAGACAGGAGACACCATGTGTGGAAGAGGAAGGAAAATTAACGCCGCTTCCAAGGTGGTTCTCTGTGGGGGAAAGAAACGGCAAGAAACCCACAGAGCCTACGTTAATTCTTTTTTTTTTTAAACATGTCTTATGTACTAATACATTATTTGTCCTATATACTATCTTAAAAGTAAATACCTGTATAGAACAGCAGTTCAGTCCCATGGACTTTTGTCATTTACATATTCAGATATACTATAATAACTTTATTGACATAATTTGTTTTTTATAGCGACTTTAAATTTATTCAATGGTAAATTCTGAATATCTGTTGGAACCTTATTGTAAAAGCGTACACATTGACCCATAAATGATTTGTGGACTTTGGCTAGACGACAAGCACCAACAACAAGCTTATCTTTATTTCTCGTATTAATATTATGAACATCACTATTCTTCTTAAATAACTGTAAATTTTTATGAACATACATTAAATTCTCATATATATATTGTGACGGCATTGTCATTATATCATCAACTTTTTGAATTCTATGACTCAAGTATGAATTTAGCAAGTTCAGGGCCAAGTCCTTTATTCCATAATGTTGTAATTTCCTGACCATTAAGTAGTGGACTTTAAAAAGCAAGAGTCAGGAGTTTATGGAGGCAGCAGACTGGTTACAGCCTTTGCCTCGAGCAGCGATTGGAGCACAAAAGCTGAAACCACTCTCTCTCCCAGCTCTAGCGCAATTTCCACAAGTCCACTTAAATTCAAACGAACTTCATTTCGATGCATTCGAGGCGGCCAAAGAATTGACAAAGGCACGGGGTGCTGGAATCGTGGGGTGCAGAAAGAAGTCATGGTCAAAAATGCATATGCCATGAACTCGCAGCGAACTAACTCCTCTCCGGATATATATGTGTTGGGAGCATAGCGCTAAGCTAAAATAATGGTGGGAAAGTTTCGGTTTTCAAATCAGTTCCGCTCAAATCAGATACGCTAGATGTTTGCACTAGGAAATTGGCAACTATACAACTTATAAGCTACACAAAGTTCTCGAACGTACTAAAGATCATAGAGTTTGCCAGGAATGCTCCTTGCCAATTCAGGTTTAGGCCAATCTGTGGCACCAATGATCCAATATTTGCCCTGAGAACCGTCCAGGACGACTACTGCAGTAGATATCAACCTCTGCATTTCTTGATCTGGAAAGAGCATTTGACAGTGGATCAAAATCTGTGCCGAAGGCGAACATTACAATTATCCAGGTCATGTATGCCAATACTGAGGCCGTGATGTGATGGTGTGGCGACGCTAATAAAGCTATCCTGGGCAATGGTCACCAGATGTGATGGCCTGGAGGTGCACGGCACCAGATGTGACAGTGTCAGTGTGTCAGTCAAGCTGTACATTGATATGATAAACGTATGATAAACAGACACTAATGTTTTAATATCTAATTATATGCAGTTGCACACTACTTTACCTACACTCATATTTTTATGTTAAAATATCGTACCTATAATTTTTTCATCTTTGCTGGAAATAAGCTGCGAGTCAGTTTTGTTGTATCAATGCACCGAAGATATTAAGCGGCGGGAAATTCACTTCACTACTTTTACATTTATCTATTTATTTGCTTCAAACAAGAAAAAACATTCACAAACACAAATTATAACAATTAGAAAAAATATTCTGTTTAGCGGGAAAATAATTAGGGTGAGATGTCGAACAGTGAACCAGTAGTACACAGTTAGCCACCATTAGTATCACCATAAAACAACGTTGCCAGATCGTGCAGTAAGCGTAATCGTACTTGGTTTTTACCGCTCTTTTTGCTTTCCAGTTGGTAGCGAGTTTCAGTGCAGAACGCCCGCGACTCAGGGTCTTTTGTGATTTTCGGCGTAAAAACACGGAAAATCCTAAGTAGTAATTTTTACGTTTTCAACCTTATACTGCATCTTTTAAAAGTAATGTTTTTTCTATTTCTGTTCTGAATATCTTTGCATTGTTTGGTCGTACATTCATGAATCCTACTTTGATGATTAATTTTTTGATGAATTTAATATCAGTAGAGGTGTGTGTGGTACATAGTGACCCACTACACCGGCACGAACAGTGAGCCACCGCTCCACTGTGTACAACATCAAAATTCTAATTTTCTTAATTATTTTACCTTTAATATTTATATAAATCAGCTACCGGTTATTTTTTTAGAATGATTCCATTAAAAAATGCGAGTAGGCAATATCAGGCTACTGCCGTCAGTCTTCTTGAATAGGTACATTAATTGGCTGGACGGCGCGTCTTGGTTCGAGTGCTTTTAATTTAATGAACTCTATCTCTATCCCACTCCTACATGTACCCTACCCCTATCCGCGCCCTAACCGTGCTCTATCCGTACCCAACCACTTGATCAAGTCACTAATATCCACTGCAAGGCTCCACCAATGGATCGAATCCCTACTCCATCACTTACTTTTTTCTACATCAATTTTTGTAGAGGATACCCTTACCCTACCTCATCACCACTGTCGGTAGACGCCTAAAATATAATAGGACCACGATAAGTCCGTATTGACTGACAGTAGTAAACATTAAAAAGTGTGTATATGGCAATTATCTGGGGATAATCTTTCCTTGTTACTCCTTCTCAGTCCTTCTTGTAAACATTCAGTTATTTGGTCACTATTAGCTTGAACTTTTGTCTAAATTATTAATCATGCTAAAATTTATTTTCCGCTCTTCCTTTTTAATTGTTTGCAAAGTATTCAAAAATATTTTTCATAACTCACGAAAATAAACATACCTCCAGAAATCAAATTGTTTGTTATGACTTTTAAGAATGACGTTCTATGACAGATAAAAAACTTGGCATAAGTTGCCATTCAAAGATTTTAATTTTTTTAAATAAGCAATTTAGTCTTATTATAGATATTAAGAACTCTAGTGTAGCTAGTTGACTTTTTATTATAATACAACCTTGAAATATATATTCAATGACTGTAATTAGAAAATAGGTTAAGTTATGT
Source organism: Blastobasis lacticolella (assembly GCA_905147135.1). Classification (NCBI taxonomy): domain Eukaryota; kingdom Metazoa; phylum Arthropoda; class Insecta; order Lepidoptera; family Blastobasidae; genus Blastobasis; species Blastobasis lacticolella. Next base: position 18,770,763 of record LR990045.1, read on the forward strand.
TGTTATTGATTTATGTTGATTTATAGTCTTCACAGTTATTTTGGTAAATAAAACTAACTGTTTACACATTTATAAAGAATGTATTATTATCTGATTTATCTACTATGCTAATAACTACAACGAGGAAACGTTAATAAAAGTGATATCATTCGTCGGGCTCACTGTGTACTCCCCGGTTTGCTGTAGACCAACCCCCTGGTGGTGCCACGAGGTGGACACAATGAGCCATTTCCCATCTTTCAAAAAATCTGCATTATCATTTTATCTATAAATCTTTTTCCATTAACTTATATACAAAATGAGAGTCAAATATATTACGCAATGACAAGACCACAAAACATTTCATGACATTGACAAACTTATGAGTTATGATTGTTCAACTTTTTTGTGGGTCACTGTTCGACACCTCACCCTACACACAAATATAAACAGGATAATTTAAATTTTGAATTTGAATTTTAAATTTGTTAAAGACATTTAGGTATTCAGCCTACATTTGGCCATGTCTCGGCGCCCGACAAAAATTTAAAATATAAAAGTGTTGCATAATGATTAAAAAGTTATTTTACGATACAGCTGTAATGAAATTAGTATGGGAAATGTTGTATCGAAAAGTATTTTTTATAAATTTTATAGACTGGCGTGAATAAAGTGTATTCTTAAACGACTGTTTTTGAATATGATATTGGAACATTACGCTATGAGTGTAGATAAAAAAAATTAAGGTTCTGACCAATAGAACCTCCACTATTAGCGGGGAACCGTACCACTAAAAAAATTAAATGAAAAACCTACAATTACAAATAATAATTATACACCGTCACGTGGTGTCAGTGCCTCAACTTAATGGTCAACCTCACTGAGCCAACGATAATTAGAAGGCAAACTGAGTAGCGAGCTTGCGGTGCTGAAGTTCGTCTAACCTCAAAGTACGAAACGCTCACCCAGTCCAGTACTTGGACTCTGTGTGCGTTGTTAACTTTGGTTTTTGGCAAGAACGTGTATACCTTGTCCTTTACGTATATCCTATTCGAATATATGCCGGCTATAGCTGAACTGTACAAAAAACGGTCGTGGCCGTCGATCGCTGACGGATGGCCCGTCGCCGCGGGATGAATGCGAGGAATATCGTAATAGTTTCAAAGGCGACGCTAAACGATCTAAAATTGGGTGAAAGTGGACGTTGATTGAAGAGCCGAGGCGTGCCGTGATGCGGGACGCGAAAATATCCGCTCTTGTATCTACCTACGTACAATGTCGTTGTTAAGTAATACATATCGGCGATTTCGGCTTCGTAAGAACATCGTCTCTGTAGAAAACGTGTAAGCAAATAGAAAGCGGAAGATGCCGATGTACTTTATTTACCGCTGAAAATAGCTACACATTTTTTCGATTTTTTTTCTATTACCTCAATTAAGTATTTTTTTAATTAGGGCTGGCTCATTTCTTGGCCAACGTATAGCAATAGCCATTCAACGGGGGAATGTCAATTGGGATTTTTTAGGTTTATTTAGTTAGTTAAGTTTTCGCCATTGTTTCGTATTTGTTTTATTTGTTTAGGAGATCGCTATCATGATATAGACGAAATTTTTAATAATGTGCTAAACACTTAACAGATAATTATGTTGTCGATATTCCGGGCTCCGGGGGTAATTAGATTGGCTGCGTCTATGACTTTAGTCGCCATTTACAATACCTGTTAAATGATGGGGTTGGATATTCTACTGATCACCAGATAACCAAGGGATGACTCACGCCACACAGTGCCGGTTCCGAGCTGAATCTTGGTCAACTAATATTTATATATTTTGTATATACCGAGGGGTAACTGATTTGTCATTGCTCGGCCGCCGATAGGTTGCCGCTCGGTATAGCATTTGCGTGTCCATACAAAATATATGGGATTATTTGACCGTGCTATGACTGAGACTCGGCTCGGATCTGGCTCAGTATAACGTGAGTCATCCTGACGTAATTGCATTCTTATTCAATTCTGACAAACGAATGCATAGAAGATATAATTGGCAGTGGTTACCGCTTTGTAACAACCGCCCACAACATCTACATTTGATCATATACAAATTTTCCACCGATGTAAACAAAGCACTAATCGCAGTGAAAAATATACTCTTCGATCCGTCAAAACAAAAGCACAGATTGATAAGGTATATTAATTTTTCCATTTGTTGGCATCGATGTAAAATTTATTTGAGACAGACGGAACCTTTTCACGCACTGTTATTGAGTGGTTTAAGGATTTATAGTCGGGTTGCGAATCGAGTTTTATCTCAAAGTGTGTAATAAATAAACAGGGCGCGTTGCCGGTGGAGCCGCGGCGGGCTGGGCGCGCCTAATTAATTCAGTAACTTAAGCACAAGTTTTAATTTAAAAAATCCCTCGGCGAACGGTTTTGAAGCAAGTTAAGGGGGATTTAAATAAGTCGGCTGTCGCGTCGGCTCTCTAATGGAGACTTATGCAAATGCGGCTACGTTGCGTGAATTTTCATAAACGAGTTAAGAATTTGGCACGAAATTTGCAAGACCCACCGCTCCCGCCCGCGAGAACTATGCTCGCTAACTAACAGTTCATCACTTTCAAACTCTGTTTGAGTTCGCGCTTAACTTCGTTTGAATACATGGCAAATGTGGGAATATGACACATTTGATCCTATTCTACTGATATTATGAATGTAAAAGTTTGTAACGATGAATGTTTAGATGGATATTTGTTGTACCCTTACGCGAAAACTGTTATAAAATATAATATATGAAATCTATACTATTAATATTATAAAGAGAAAAAAATAATGTATTTATTTGTACGGTGAGAGAAATATCTTTGAAACTACTGAACTAATTTGAAAATAATTAATAGAAAGCTCCGACTGCCTCAGAATCTGTCGTCTTAAGAATCTGACCTACATCCGCATTCCTATATATGCGAACCTACAAATAATTTCTACAACACGCTATCACTGGCTTTGAAATCACCGCAGTAGACCTCTACGAAATACTTACCAACTGTCCTCACAGCTAAATGGCTCGTCCACACATTTGTGGCCTTTGTCCAGCGGGCGTGCGTGTAACTGCTGGCCGTTTCGCTAATCACCTCTATGTGGGTGAACATCCGAAAGGGCGCGTGAAACGGACACAAAAAATGAACAGTCCACGACCGCTCACAAACACGGCTGCCGCTATTACCCATTCGGTTAACTCTTCCATTCACTGCTAGCCATTAAAGTATAATTTGAGATGCTAGAAAAGCAGTAATATTCAAGTGCTACGAACGCGGGACGTCCCACGCCCCATCTGTCTGTCTGTCTGTTCGTGATAAACTCAAAACTCTCATGCGGTTTTCACCAATAGACAGAGTGATTTGTTAGGAAGGTTTTGTGTATAGTTTAGGTTGACCCGTGCGAAGCCAAGCCGTGGCTAGTAGAAAGTAAAGACATTACTAACAACTTCGGTAAGCCTACCCAAAGATTGTAGCTTACCTTCTGTATATTTTGAGGATTAGAGCCCCGACAAAAGTCACAAGATGAAAAAAATTTTGGAGTAGTTTAGTATACGTAAAATGGAAATGGCAGGGGTGTCCACACAATTCGCAGGTGGCAAGACTCTGTTAAGCAATGAGTACTATCGCCTTATCTATTTCTGCCGCCAACCTACAATATTTGCAAAACGGGGCTCTATTTAGTATATTTAATTTAGCAGAAATACCATTACTATTACACGAATTGCGCAAGCGGTAGTTTGCGTAGGCTGTCACGAGTTTATTACTGCCGCCGCGAGCCCGACCCGGCGTAACCCGCACAGTTAAATGATTTATACTGCTCCATGTACAGAAGCCAGCACATCCTTCTTACAACCAGTATAAATGGAGGCTACATTGCTATGCGCATCCATAGAGATGCTATCTCATATTATACTGGTTTTTATGTAGGTTCATGTGCTGTCTTCTGTACCTTAATGCAAATGGAATACACGTAAAAACTGCTATAAATTCTCGGGTAGACGATTCACGACGGGCCCTAACAACTTTGGGCTTTTACGACGATTCTACGCATAATCTAGAGTGACAATGTCACTTAATATGAATGAGTTCGGGGCTGTGTGAATAGGAGTACAACGTGGCAGTTGAGAGAGAAAGCTTTACTTGAATTTTGTTTACACAAACTTACAGTACAACACAGATACAACTTTACAGTTTACTAGATGATACTCGTAGATGTGTCTGGGAGATTTTCGTTTGATTTTTTTACTCTACGCAGTGATAAATGAGCAGACAGCCTCTCTGATGGTAAGCGGTAACTGCCCATAACATCGACGATTCATTCGTTTAGGTTGTCACTGTGAGGACTAAGATGAAATGTACCATGTCCGTAGTTGCGCTGGCAACCTTATCCTTCAAACCGGAATACAACAATGCAAGCATTGTTGTTTGGCAGCAGAAATACTATAAGAGGCGGTGGTCGGAAAAACCGGGTCGGGTGGGAGGATAAATATGTAAGTCTTGACATCAGGGATGAACACTGACAATCAAGTGTCTTTTTGGTATTATATGATACGCAACTCTTTCGTATCCCAACTTTCGAATTCCAATAGATCTTTCAGCCTTGCAAAGGTCTCCTCAAGAATTTGTGGAGACCGAAATGCTAAGATGTAGATAGGATGCAGGTTACGTTAAAGTTACGTATCCAGAGTCCCGCAAACGTAGTGCGTATTGAGAAAAAAAATATACCCAACCCAAACGACCCAAAGAGATTGACACAGTGGCGGGTGGATTATAACAGTGTTATCTGTTGTAAATTTTGTCTGCCAGCTGATAGTCTCACTGCATTTGTTGGTGAGCGGTACCCACAAGTCGTTATGAGATAGCTCAAGCCGTTAGCGTTAACGCCAGTTCGGAACCCGCTAGACGAGTTCGATAATCGACCGAAGGGCGCCATAATGAGAGACTTTCGAACTATTCGGGCCTTGATTAATCGAACACCAATATTGTTGGACGAACTTTGTACCTATTGGTATTTTTATTCTTTTTGGTTGTGCAGTGGCCGGCACCAACCTTCAGAGGACCTAATACTAAATAGGGACCTCAGTTGGCCAGAAAATAGGTTGCAGCCAAAGAATTTTCAGACTGCTATCCAATGCTCAAGATATATTTATAAATTTTTTGTTACTTCACCTAAGGCTACTTACCTACTTACATAAATAGATTCGAAATAAAAAATACCTTCACTGATCGTACGAGGTTTTGTAACTTAGATACTGTTCGGGGTTCTTTCACCGACAACAAATTCGATTTCTTAGCTGGGCGTGGGTATTAGAAAGATCGATCCAAAGCGCTTACAATAGGGATGATGACTGCTACAAAAATCGATTAAAAACACAGTTTACTGTCTGCCTCGGAGCATAAGTGTATTTTAAATGACGATAACATCCTTAATGTCACGGATTTATGTCTCCCGCTCTGTCTAATTAGAAATATCAAATATCAAAAATAAAAAAATAAACAAATTTTTGAGTTTATCAAAAACTGGCTTTCATTTTTGCGACTCACTAAACAAGACTATCGAATGAAGTAATAAAGAAATCAGTCATTTAGCCTATTCAGCATTATTGTTGCATAAAAAACTTGAGACTAAAAGCTTTCAGGTTCGAGAGACGAGGTTACTACTAAAGTGTATTAGTTGGAGTGGTTGAAATCTACTTAGAACAGGAGGAGAGGCAGGATGCAACGGAGCCGAACCGCTCGGCTCCAATGCATACCGACAGACCAACATTAATGGTTCTATCTGAGGTTCGGACTCAAAAGTCGTCACAGTTAACTTCAATAAAAATGGGATCTGAGATACTTGTGCCGTTATGCACTGAAGCTAATATTTATGATTCTTTTGAAGGTTAAATTGAAGGTTGTTTCATGAACAAGTACCTAACTACGACCTTGCCACACGTTAGGTGTTACTACCTACCAAATTGCATCCAAATCCGTTCATCCATTTCATAAAAAATTGAATTTAACAAAGTGGACATGTAAATTTTTAATTTATGCAATAAATGAACAATGAACAATGAACAATTTAGGCGTGTAGATGTAACAAACATGCACACACATGCACACAAACTTTCGCATTTATAATAGGTATTAGTTGGGTAAAAAAGTGGACATGGAAATAACTTATTAAAGTTAAATTCGAAATTATTACTTTAAACATTCATATGGTACGATTATTCTGTACACTGCAGCCAAGCTTGTTAGTTATATTACATTAATTGTATATATTGTCAATGGTGCTTGTTTAGGTGCTACGGTTTTTATACCCTTTTATATACATTTTGTCAAATGTTTGATGATTTTAATGTATGTTCGTGCAATTGGCCGTTAGTTAATAAAATGAACCAAAGCAATTATTATTTATTTTAAGCCATTTCTGTCCCACTGCAGGGCAAAGGCCTCCCTTTCGATCAAAGCAATGAATAAGAAAAATTATAAAATCAAAAAACAACGCCATCTATTTGCGAATTGTGTTTTTTTTTAATGTAACTGCTTTATTTTATATCACTAAGGTATAGAAAGCCATTTGGCGCACCATTTAATAAATTAAGAGTTTAAACCATAATACAATTACTTAACACTCAAATGAATGAAATAATGGTAAGAGAAATTTAGTATGGGTGACGCACCCCCTTAACTGTTTCTCTCTCTTATTTATCACTCCTTGTAAATTCAATTGTGCCTGTCTCCGCGTCGGGGTCGCAAGCTGAAGCAAAAGCTGTTTTCTATTCCTTCTATTTAAAACTAACTTGTTGCAGGTCCCAAGACGGTAGTAGCTTCTCCTCGCTTAAATTACTGTTCAACTTATGGCACTTCGTGGACTCAGTTTCATTTGGTCCTGCGCAAGATGCGAGCAAATGTCCGTAAGATACAAGCAAGCGTTAAATGACTATAGCTTGCGTATGCCGTGCGGTAACGTGCGGTCTCCTTGGGTCGCCGCTGTATTTTTTAAATGTTATACGGCAGGCAAATAGGCAAGCGGGCCACCTGATGAAAAGTGGACATCAGCAACACTGCCAATGCGTTGCCCGCTTCTGAAGAGACCGCTAATATAGCTCTTGAACGATAAAACGAGCCTGAAACAATCTGCTGTTGGATTTGTGCTAGGACGCTTTCAATTTGTGATGGTTTTTGAAGACAGATTCTGAGCTAGCTGTATGATTTCGACACGTGAAATTTCAGTATGTGTTTCTGGGATCCTTTGTCTAGTATTCGTATACGTATATGTAATGTTGTATTATACAAAACGCAACTTGAGTTGGTAGAGAAAACTACTTTCTTAGGCGTTAATATAGATTCCAAAATTCAATGGGGCTCACATATTGAATCATTGGCTAGTAGGTTAAGTTCGGCTGCATTTGCCGTGTGGCGTATAAGGAGGCTAACAGATGTGAATACAGCTAGATTAGTTTATTATAGTTATTTTTATAGTATTATGTCGTACGGTATCAAACTATGGGGCAAGTGTGCTGATAGTGACATCAAACTACAAAAACGAGCTATAAAAGCAATATATGGATGACGTCGATGTGATTCGCTCAAATAATTTTTTAAAGATATTGATGTATTAACTGATGATTACTTCTCAAGTCAATATATATTTGATAATATTATGTATGTTTCTGCTAAAAATACCGATGTTCATAATGTCAATTTAAGAAACAAGAATAAATTTGTAACACCGTTATTCAGACTTTGTATAGTAAATTTATCTTTCATGGGTAACTGTATAAGATTTTATAATCATATTCCTAAATGTATTATTAATTTGCTTGAATCTCAATTTAAAGAAAAGGTGAAAACAACTTTAATGAAAAAAGTCTTTTATAAAATTGATAATTTATCAATGACAAACATGTAGGGTAAAAGCCGGTTACTTGCCCCAGTGGGATAGTTGGGATAGTGGCCCCGGTTTTAAATACACTATGTTAGGGGTGTTTTTAGCGTTAGCTCCCTACTAAAATTGAAAGTGGCCCTCCTGAAAGCCTTAATGCCATGTAAGCCATCAGCGTAGACGTACGCGGGCGGGCGCGCGCCGCACATGATTCGCCTAGGCGGTTATGTGCGTGGCGCGTATCGGTGCCCGGTGTCTCGCCGGAGTAAGCCCTCGTACGCGCTGATCGGTCTGCATGCGTCGCCCCCTACCTGGATGAGCTCGCTTAACTTCCCTTTGTTTTCCGTTAGATTATTGACTTTTGAAAAGAGATTAATTAACGTAATCCTAATTCAATAAATACTTTTTCATTTTCATGTCTTTATGAGTAAAAATCTTCTGCGGCAAAACTTTCACGGGCGTCAAAATTATATTTGTAAGTAATTTCCATTGAATATATTTTTTACTGATTGTGAAATCAATTTACTTTTTGCTTCTTTGCATGCATTTGAGCTTAAACTACATTGTTGATTATGTTTTATTGCTGAAAAGTTATTATTTATTTTACAAAAAAAAGAGCAAGTATCCTTATCCTTGTCATACATATACTTAAAATTATATGTATGACAAGAAATGGCATTTGTTTCTTTTGGCGTTCTTCCATCTCATAATTTTCAAAGAAATACTTATTTGTCTCTGCTATAATTAGATGTAAGCAAATGCCTCGCAAGTATAACCGAAAATCAGACGTGGTGCCCCCACATTAGCTAGTTTGTTTAAGGAATACTCTTATACAAAGGGGGGGAGGGGCTTAAAATCAACCTCATCAGTTTAATGCTCTCCAGTCCGGCTGTGTCAATACCGAAAAGACTGCTTTCTGGGATAGTCTCGAAGAAACGCTGCGATCCTCTGAACAGATTGTGGTTGAAGTGGACCTCAATGGCCGTATGGTCCAGATGAAAACCTAAGACCGAATGAAATGGCGAAGAAAAGGATGGAAAGCGGATCCTGCCCGACAGATGCGGGTTTCAAACATTATAACTTAAAACTACTGCTTAACAATAATTAATAATTTGATTTGTGCTTAATGAAGGATGTAAGTAAATAATAAGCATTAATTCTATCCAACAAAATCATAGTGGGGCGTCTATCCCTGCACGAGCCAACTATCCCCCGAAGCATTTTTATCATAGGGCAACTATCCCTCTTTTGCGAGGTCTAGTTAAACTGGATTTACTCAGAACCTATTATAATTATGTTTATAAAAATAGTCTATTATACAGGGTGTTTCATAATACATGTATAAAGCCGTGAACTGGATGTAGTGCTAAACGTATTAAAACGATAGGTACAATTATTTTTTTCGTACGTGGAATAGTAAGCGAGAAAATGACTATCGAACTTTTACCTTTTCAATGTCGATAATCGACATTTTGAAAACGAAAGACCGCATCTCTAGAAATCAGTTGTAAAAGGTCACTCAAGTTCATAGTACTAGGCGCAATGATATTAAGGAGATCTAAATTAGCCGTTTCGTATTTTTTGGTTTGAGGGTTCTGTACAAAAAAATATTGTAATTTTAATTTAATAGGTTCCTTCATAGTTTTTTCGAAAGTGCACCACCACCTAACTAATAGCAAAGTAGTCTAATTCAAATTACTGTGGCATATTAATGTAGCAAACTCTAATTAATGTAGCATATTTGTCTTTATAAGTTTGCTTTCTCATGTCATGCCTGTCAGTCAAGTTTCAGTGTCGCAAAGGTAATCGTACCTATCTGCTATGAGATTTTTCAGTAACTACACACACATATTTTTGTATCAAATAAAACAAATAAAATACCTTAGTGTAATGAATGAAACATAAATAAAACAAAGACAGTAGAGAGTGGAGTTTAAGACAGAACCCTCCACTAATGTGGGGAAGGCTTAAACTCTCAGAGGACTGTTATGTTAAAATCCGTACGATTTCACGAATATTTCTCATCAACAAAAATTAACTAAATGAATCCCATGCTTCACCCAGTTGGAGAACCTAGGCAGGGGCGCAACAACCGCCGTATCAGCCCTATCAATGATACGGGGTCCCAAATCGTTTGTAAGCAAAAATACGTACTGTTATCCTCAATTTCTGTTAAACCCTATTTCCCGAAAAAAAAAAATCTTTAGTTATTTTCAGACCAGGGTCGGGGCCCCCTCCGCCAAAGATGCAAATGAAGTCAAGTGATACAATCCGTTTTTGTTCCCCTTTCGCTTAGAGATAATTAACATTTTTAATAAAAAACAACAATTTAGAGCCCCTCACGCGCACTCACTCATTACTTCATTGAAATTGTGTAAAAATGCACCTATAGCAAAAATGAGAAAAATCTTGATCTCATGTACAACATATTCAGCACTATCGGTGAGATCATAAGATTTAAGAAACTCCTTACACTGTTCATTGCTCAACGGGTCAGATGGACCTGGCTCATAATAAAATCGTTTTGGCCCACACGATTTTCGAATTTGACTGTTTTTAAGTTAATCGTGAAAACTTTATAGCCAAAATGTCAGAAATAGAGCTCGCACTCTCATTGATTAATTGTTTGCGAAGTTAATTTTATTATAAACCAGATGTCAAAAATGTCTACATCGTATAGTCCATTTACTGATTTTATGTTATTCGCGCAAGTATTCTGAAGGGGTAGTTTGTGAAACTATCGAGCTCGCTACGCTCGCTTATTCAACAAATTATGACATTTTTATATTTATCACGCAAGGTTTTAATATACCAAAGTCAAGGGCCAATTTACAAAAATTCCGATGTCCACCCCGGCCTTTAAGGAGATTCTTGTCATACAAACTACCAACATAAAACATTAACAAATTATACACCTAAATCTTCCTCAATAGACAAAGTAATTCCACTTTGTCAATTGGTGAAAACCGCATGAAAATCCGTTCAGTAGTTTTTGAGTTTATCGCGAACAGGCAGACAGACGCGGTGTGGAACTTTCTTTCATACATATGTTATTCTTACTATTAAGGTGATTCAACGCCCATACTAAATTTCTCTCGATATTCTTTCATTTGTTCGAGTGTTTAGTGATTGTATTATGATTTCTACTCTTAGTAAATGTATTCAATGGTGCGCAAAGTGGTTTTCTTTTCAAAAGCAGTTAAATCGAAAAAAGCACAAATCGCCGCTTGATGGCGTTGTTTTGTGATTTAATTATTTTTCTTTTTCATTGCTTTGTTTTACATTATTAACATGTGGAAATCTATTTCGCGCACAATTGAACATATTTTCTAATAGGCAATTGCACAAAAACGTTACATAAAAATTGTATGATAATCGTACCGCCTTAACACGCGAATGGCTTGGATTTAAGTTACTCATTAGCATCCCTTGTAGCCGTGTGGTGACCGGTAGAGTAAAATAGTACCAACCCCTTACACTCGTGGGTGTCGTACAAGGCGACTAACGTTTAGAGGCAAAATATCTAGTCTCCATAAACTGGAAAATGGGCAGCAGCGTTTTTCATTGTTATGTTTGCAACACTGCAATCTCCAACCCGCCTGCCAAGCGTGGAGATTATGGCAATAACCTCCCCTTTTGCGGGAGAGGCCCAAAGTCCTGTAGTAGACTGTTATGGGCTGTGATGATGATGATGATGATCCCTTGTAGTTGGGGGTACTAACTATGGGGCCCCAGACAGCTATTGATACGGGGCCCCTGGAAAGCAAGCAACGCCACTGAACCTAGTTCACCTAGGTGAAACACGGACCCAAACACAATTTTAGTAATTACTGTCTGTACAAATTACCCGATAAAATAGTGGTAAGCAAATGTATTCCATCACCGACATCATAAGGATTATTATTAGTCCACTGTTGGACTTGTTTGAGCCTCACTTTATTAAATAAACACAATCAACATTACGGTGCATCTACCAGGAGAACATAAGAGGCGAAATAAGTACGACCCCTAACACGCGGATCCCTAAAGCCAGTGTTACCAGCAGTAGTTTCCAAAAAAGTACGTCTGGGCTCTTAAAATAGTACGAAAATGGCTAAAAAGTTACGATTTCTTCTTATTATCTTCTATATTTTATCGGCCTTGGGGGGGGGGATGATTTTTAGTCAATTAATGACGTTATTTTGTTGCCGGTGGCTAAAATCAACCCTTCCTTCCCATTATTTTTCAGTATTTTGCGCACAGGAAAGGTGAAGCTCAGCTAAATTCAGCATTTTGTAAAAACGTACTAAATAGTACGATGTGGAGCAAAGTACGCTTAAGGTACGACAGTCGGCCAAATAGTACGTAAATCGTACTAAAAGGTACGATCTGGCAACGCTGCCTAAAGCGCTGCCTGCTGCCACGCCTCCCGCCTCGCCTCCCGCCCCCCGCCGCCCCGTGCGCCCCGCGCCGAAAGTCGCGGGAAATACTCCGCCACGAGGCCCATGTGTCGACACGCCGGAATTTTGGCAGTGTGCATGCTGCACTTGGGTGTGTCGTTTGAACCGCTGACGCCGACAGCGTGGCTTTTTGTGTTAAAATGTACCTATTTTCGAGTCGTGTTCGTTTATTCGGTTTTTAGCTTTTCGCGTGATCGGTGTGATTGTTTGTTGCGTTGTATGTATAGGATACCTAAGTACTGTGAAAATAACTGTGATAAGACTGTAAACGATATGAATGAATGAATGATTTATTGCTTCAGGTACCAATATTAACGTAGTCTTGTTTGTGTACAATGTTCAACAGTTTAAGTATTGTGATAATCATTATTCTGTGCATGAGTGCAACCAAGCAGTAGGCCAAAGACCATGTTACCTACCTACTTACGTATTGCATAGCAACCAGTGCATGCTGTAGTGTTGTGTATCTGTGTGTATGAGTGTATTTACCTATCGGTCATCGAGCCACAAGAAAGCAAGAAAGTGTGGTTAACTGCGCTGGCACCTGACACTGTTTGTTTCCATAAAATAACGTTTAAAAGGTACGTACCTACATGCTTTAAAGGTCTAGGTGCTAGCTAGACTAGAAGACGCTACCTACCACCTAATAGTGACGATAGAAGCGCAACCGCCGCGCTCGGTTCTTTTCCGACGGGAAATAGGTAGAAAAGACAACGCTTTTATCTTTTCATAAAAACATGTAGGTATTTAGTGCAACCTGTCTGTAATGTGTTTCACCAAAACTAGATTCATAAGTGGTTCCCTAGGTACGTAGGTACTTAGATGAGGGAACCGTGTTAGTAGGTACCTAGTACTTACCTATCTGTGTAGAGCCATTTTGTCAATTGAACGAATCCCGTTTTAGTGTAGTAGATATCTACTTTAGTACGTAGCTGACTATGTTTATTTTTATTTAGTTTAAGTACCTGCGGCAGTCCACACCGCGGGTCCGGCTGTCTTCCAGACTGATTAACATGTTTTGTTTTTTATTTACGTAGGTTCCTACCTACCTAACCTACTTAGATACTGTTTTTTGGCCTTTAGTTAATAAGTACCTAAGTATTATGATTTTAATTCTTATTTTACTTTTGTTGTGCTGGGGTGGTTTGTTCTGTTAGGTACCTACCTAGTAGAAATCATCTCGGTGTTAATGACCTGGTTTTGCTCTCGCGCACGAGGGCCTGGGGTCCGCCTTGACCATGATCCAGGATTTCGCATTTCTGGTCATTACGTCTGACAGTCCTGAATCCTGCCTGACCCTACTACCAGGGGAACCTGATTACCTGACCAGATTAAAATCATGGTTAGACATTCAGTCGCCTAAATGTGCAGGTTTCATCACGATGTTTTCCGTCAGAAAAGGTCACTGGTACGTGGCGGCAGCGGGTGTCGAACCCGGTACCTCTCGCGTACGACTCGGATACCGTAACCTTAGGCCACCGACGACGCTCCGACTATTTAAGCATACCTACCTATTGAAAATAATTAGTGTAGGTAAGTTCCTAGTTAATTTGGTAGAGATTATTCATGGAGATAAGTAGGTAACATTTAGTTTGGCGCCTGGTAGCAAGATGTAGGAGGTTCGTTTGTTTTGTTATGAATGGCGCGAGGTTATTAAACTCTTCTTTATGGTGTGTACACACTCAACTTACGCCAACGAAGCGTTGTCGGCCGATTTGGATTTTTAAGGTCCAATAGGTAATTGTATTTCGTGGTCAAGCAAATGATCTTTGGGAGTTTTGGGAACCTATTCGGGCTCGTAATCGCACGTTTGTTCGTTGGCCTTCGGTATCCGCCCAAGCTGCGTTTGGTCGATTGCTTCTATCCGTTTGATGTTACCGCCACGCTGCGCTGCGGAGCGCCGGCCGGCACACGCCAACGGTGCGTGTGTACGTAGCATTAGGCTCCTGGTACTAGGCTTAAGGAGGTTGCTCTTTTTTCATAGGGGTCGCACGCGGTTATTAAACTTCTCCTTCTAGGATCATCAACTTGAAATAGAGCTGCGCATCAACGTAGTCGATATGGTTATTTTTCTTTAAAAACGAAGATTTTTTATAAAAATTAAAATTCAATGTCTGGATAATATGAAGTCGCCAGTGTACTCTTTGCAAGCTATACTTTAACACCCTTTCGGCTTTATACATGTATTATGAAACACCCTGTAGAAGATCAGAGACCTATGTTTTGATTTACTTAGAGATTTTCATTAAATTTTTGACGTTTGAAAAGAGATAATTAACGTAATCCTAATTCAATAAATACTTTTACATATTCGTAAATACCAAAAACACGAGTAATTGAATTTTCATTGATATATTTACTGCGATGTGTATTCGAGAGATTATTACGGATTTATTATACCGCTTATGATAGGTAAGTAAAAAAAATACCATTAATACGAGCATATAGTAAGCTAAAATTTGCATAGAGAAATTTTGTGTAAATTATGTATATGTCCGTTAATTGACAAAAAGGGTATCGTCAATTATTAATCAAGGGTTGATTAGCGTGTCGTAAGTTGCTTCTTTAAGTACAGATGATATTAAACTTTTTGGCAGCACACGTATACACGAATCGGGCATGTCTATACTAACTATACTACTAAGTGCTTCTTTTCTTTAGTTTTAGCTTCTTAGTTCTTTTCGTGCGCGCTGGCTGGCCTACTTGCGTCACTCCCTACCTAGATTAGCTCGTTAAATGATCGCTTTGTTTTTCGAAGTATTTTGACGTTTGAGATTAACTAATCCTATTTCAATATATAATTTTTGAGTTTGAATGAGAAACGAGCAACCAGCTCATTTGATGAAAAGTAGCAACCAGTCGCCAATAACATTAGTATGCAACTGATGTCAATGCACTTAGATTTAATTACTTAAACCAAAATGCAATTACGCATGTGAGTTGTTACTGTGAGTACTAAATCTTGCCTGTAATTGGTTTGTGCTGACACCGTCACAACGTCACAAGGTCACAACGCACTCCCCAACTAGAAGTTGCCAACTCATAAATCACATCAAAAAGCAAACAGCTGACTCGCCTCGCCTCTCCACTCCCCGTCGAAAGATAACAGACCGCCAACTCAATATCTCGTCTCCACGCAAAGTAAGTAAAGTGAAATTTTCCAAAGTAAACCAATATTTTGCAACGCCAAGGTGGGCTTTTATGAAAATTAATTTGCCGCCGTTTGCGGGACTCCGTCGCGGGCCGCCCCCGAGTTTTATTAAACTGGGAGAAAAATTGCCAGCAAAGAGCCGAGGCCGGCTTGGGACCGGACTAATTATTGCTTCTTGAGCCTCGTCTACAAAATCTACGTCATTTACATTTAGGTAAATATTGTAAATATCTTTTTAATGTAAATAAGTTAACATATAGATTAATAAATAATAATATAACAGTGAGTAAAATAAATAATGATTTAAAATTTTTTAGGTTTAGGTCAGGAGTACCTTCAATCGGCGTAAATGTATGAGAAGATGTATGAATGTGGACGAGGCAAATAAGGTGTGTGAGCATCGTAGCTTTTGGCTCTCGATAGCAGTATCGCTATGGGATACAGGCGTGACTGTGTGTGTATGTTTTCCTAAAGTGGAAAACTGATAGTTCCGTGATCGCACTTCAAATAATGGAGAGGTCAGTAGGAACATATAGACTGTGTGTTGTAGGTCTCCTAAACTTCTACTATATTTTTTTTACTCGATGACGTAGGATAACCTACGGCGCCCTCACAGTCTAGTCTATGACCATAACGATTATGGAACCCTCACCAACTCTGGTGGAATATCTACCATCCATAGTTGTTCAGAACTTTATAAGTGCATTTTAAGTATTACCTATTTATAACGAATTACTATTCATAATAGGAAACGTTGTTCCAAAACTTTTAAGACAAAAGTACTTATCCAATTAAGTGAACTGGGGCAAACGAGTTCTTGACTGGCGACTGTGACTTGGCAAGCGCGCGCGCTCTCAAGCCGCTGGAGTGACATCTTGTAAAAGGAAGAGGTTGCATGCAACAAGGCGAGGGCATTACACAATAGCGCTCATTAGGGGAGAACTATTTCTAGCCTGCCAACTAATATGCCTATTAATGTTAAGCTAGCGACACGTCCAGGCTTTGCACAGGTGTCCTTAGGTTTTCTCTATTGTAATACATCATCAGCATCATCATCACATCAGCTGAAAGACGCCATCTGTTAGGCACAGGCCTCCCCCAGATATATATATAAGGCCGGTCCTATGCCTTTCGTATCAAGCTGTACTTGCGATCTTTACCAGGTCTTCGGTCCACTTTGTGAACCCACGCTGCGTCTTCCGGTACATGGTTGCCTTAATCGTGGTATTATGCAAAAGTAAACCTACCGAAATAAATTATCTTTTTTTTAATTATACTAGCCAGGCATTTGATCGCCATCTCACCTGGTGATAACTGACGATGCGGCCGATAGTGGAAAATGCCAGTTTAGGAACAGCCCATTCACTGTTCCTAGACTGGCATGCTCCAGCGTTAAAGGCGTTTACATTATAAAAAACAGGGAACACTCGTTAGCAACGCGTTCCATTCCATTATAAAGGTTGAACTAAAGCGGCTCGGGGGGCGGATAGCTAGAAGATCCAGTGTCAAAATTCGTGACGGGCGCGGAAAGCGATTTTATGCCCCAGTATCTATGTTAGATATAGGTACTTACTATGTAATGATTATGTTACAGTTTTGAAGACGGAACCACTTTCTGTTGTGATGTTATGTAATATGTATGAATATGCGATTCGGGCCCCAAGTTTATTGTGATATAAAGTTGCCTTAAATTGTATCCTCTCCTCAAGGATTACCAAAATAATCCTATAATTTTTAAGTCCCAGTATCTATCCGGTAAATGCGGCCGCGACCGTCCCGTGTAATCCCCTGATTTAGGTGACGAAGAAACTTTATACCCGATTGAATTTCATAAAGTTTAAATCCACAATTTTATCAGCCGAATCTCAATTTTCCGTCGAGTCGGGGCCGTACGTTATCTTTTAGTGGAATTGCACATTTTCCTTTCCTTGTGCTATATGGCATTGCTTATCAACGTGAAGTACCCTATAGGTAGTCGCTTGCAAGCATAAAAATATGCGGCATATACGACCGTATCTTGTGATTGCGTTGACTTATGAGCTTGATTTTTTTCACTACTCTAAGGGATTGCCGACCTTAGTGATTAATATCAATGTCACCTGAATACCTCCATGCGTTCTTAAGAAAAAGGGTCTTGACAGATGGATGGACGGACGGACAACAAAGTGATCCCGGTTCCGTGTTTTCTTTTGAGAAAAAACAAGACAAGAAACATACTTAATATAACGTATAGTTTCTCTATGGTATACTACAATGTAAAAGTCTTACACCGGCTTTGGTCTCTGTAGTCAGATTTTCTGCTCATTTTGAAAGCAGATTTTTTACTCCACTACGGCGAAGCCGAGGTGGTTAGCCAAGGAGGTTAGCAGCTGTACATTTACGGTATACATTAGCGGTTATACATTAAATGCACAGGTTATGCATTTAATGTATAACCTGTGTGTCACAATAAACGTATTTGATTTGATTGATTGATTGATTGATTTGAAAACTGCAATATGCAACACATCTGCCGGGCTCATCATATCCCGTCGCTAATGTGGTGGAAACTCAAAGAATAATAATAATAATAATCGTGGACAAATTCACACAGCGCCATCTAGCCCCAAAGTAAGCAAAGCTTGTGTTATGGGTGCTTGATAACTGATAAACTACTTATATACTTTTAAATACATACTTATTATACATAGAAGACCCAGACCCGTAACAGAAACTAACTGTTGACCACTGAACCACTCAGGATAATATTTAATCTACAACACCTTTAAGTAATCACAAGAATTAAAAAAGTCCTTATCCTAATTTACATATAGGTAAGGTATAAAAAACTTGGTAGTCAAAAATCTCAGTTACCCAGAATTTGAATGGGTGCCTGTGGAGATTTAGGTTTAGGCTGACCAGGCAAATGTAAAGGCAAGGTTTTAAATTCAAACTCAAACTCAAAAATTATTGATTGAAATATCATTAATTAATCAAAATTCAAAAATATTTTATCAATCGTCAAAAAATGTGCACAAATCAAAGAGATCATTTAACGAGGGTCCACCCCGCAGCCTCGCATTTGTTAGCAGTGCGCAGCACGGTCACAGCACGCATGGGCCCACGACACCGCGCCAGCGCGCGCACCCGGCACGCACTAGCCGGCCCTAAAACCACTTAATTAGTTTTCGTACCTGTTAAACAACAGGTAAAACGGTAAATAAAAAGACCACGGTATAAAATAAACGATTAATTTTCGATTTATTCATTTCAATGGCTGTTCGAAACAGGTACTCAATAACGTTGCTCTTTTTAGTTGGCTGATTGAACACTTTATTGAGTGGCTGCTTCGAGCACGCAGACAAAGGAACCTATTTATGAAACAATGCCGGTCCTCTGAGAGAGCCGTTATTAAATTGAGTGTTTACCTCGCAGTTTAGAGGGAAAAACGGAGAGCGGCGGCGGCGGTTCTTATTTACAGCTGTTCGCGTTTTGTCACCGTTTTAAAAAGATTTTAAATAAAGTAAAGAGGTCGGCTTGCATTTTAAAGACAGATTACTTGTTTATTTGTGAGAGGGAAAATCGGGTAAACGACAAACATATTACCTGATGGTTAGTGGTCACCGACTGCCTACATGGACATTCGTAACAAAAGGGAATTTCGAAATTATGTCTTCCTCTTCTTTTTATTCTTCTTTCTAAATGTGGCTTCCGCTAAACAATAGCGTTTTTTCCAAAACTGTCAGTCTGCTATCTGTTCCCGATAAACTTAAAAACTACTGAACGGATTTGCATGCGGTTTTTACCAATAGACACATTGATTCACGAGAAGGGGTTTTAAGGTAGAAGAAAACGCGAACGAACTCGCAGCGGGAAAGCTAGTTAAAACTAAATTAAAACAATACAACACGCACTATTCTAGTACCTAACGAAAACAAATAAATAATTAATTACTGTCTTTGTTTATTTATTTAATTAATACTTTATGCACATAATAGTACAAAGGTGGACTTAAAGCTTTGTTAAATTTAATAAAAGCAGACAAGGCCCTAATGAATGGGGTTCAGCCCAAAGACAAGAAATTGTTAACGCAACGACGACGAATGTAATTTCGGGTAAGATATCATAAAGCGAGCACAAAAGGTTAGGATAGCTAAAGTATATAAAATATCAATAAATGCTAGTATTGTGCGATGTCATAACAACAGCTAATGTAGAGGAGTAAACCTGTAGGCTGTTGGTGTACGCCGTAGAGTAGCCCGCCAGGAAAAAGCTGTAGCATACGCGTAACTATGTGTTATTTTACAAATCTAGAGGATACTTAGGAAACTTTGGAAAGAGTGCAGAGAAGAGCTAGGCGTCTGGTGACATCTCTTCGTGACAAATCGTATAAAGAACACTTTTAAGTAAGAAAGCACTGGGATTGACGACACTGGAGGAGCGTAGACAGCGAGGCGACCTTATAGAACGACTACACGAATATTATGCTGTTTAGCTTGACAATAATATCAAGCCTAATACTAACCGTTCCATTACAAGACACTCTTTGCAACTGCTGCGATCGCCAAATGCCTCCAACCCCAGACACAACTATCTGTCTAATTGTGTAGTAAAAGCGTTGAATAAGTTACCAGAACATGTGGTAAGTGTGTCTGTCGACTGCCTGTTTATCCAATATAACAACACGAAATTAAGTGGTCTCCATCAATATTTCCTTAGGAAAAGCGGAACGTCAGCCAATCTGTATCGCAGCGCGGGCCGCCGCCGCGATCGGATCGCTGACAGATGGCGGCATCGATCACTGCCAGCGCTACACCGCTGCCAACTTGAGACACGTACACTTAAAATGATTCTTAGATTCAGTGTGGCGTGGAATGATCGCAAAGATCGAAGTGGTATTTTTATAACAGAGGGGGGCAAACGAGCAAGCGGTCACCTGATGGGAAGTGATCACAGCCGCTCGTGTTCAACGTCGTACCAACTCGTGAACTCCACTAGTGTAGAGAAGGCTAAGTCCAGCAGTGTACTGTAACGGTCTTAATATGAAAAGTAATTGAAAAAAAAAAACATATTTGCGTTATGTTCCGGTTGTGCTCTCGTGCATGAGGGCCCGGGGTCCACCTTGACCATGATCCAGGGTTTGGCAGATCAGGTAATTACAGTAGAGTGACTGCCATCTGACCTCCGTGACCCTGCTACCAGGATAACCTGATCAGATTGGATTAAGAATACACATTCAGTCGCCTGAACATGCAGCTTTCAGCGCGAAATACTTCCGCGAATAATAATAAAATACCGTCGCGGGGTGCCAATCGGCTCCCGAGATTGTACAACTAGGCTCAGACAAACTGTACTGGGGCTCAAGTTGTAAATTTCATACGTACCTATCCGAATTCTCATTTCCCCTATTATTTAAAGTCATGTTGATGACTTATTTATTTATTTATTGATTTAACAATTTATTGTACACAAGAAAATTAAAGAGATAGTACAAATTAGATATTAGACAACAGGCACTTATTTTAACAAGTGCTCTTTACCACTCGTATTTGAATTCTGCCTATAGTTTTGTTAAGCCCGGGAACTTTGGAAACGCAGCGCCGAAATGTCAAAATCACAACCACAGGCTAAACACCTGACATTCCGTTACACGCTACATTAGGTGCGGTCCATTAACGTCTTTTTATTTTATACCGATTCACAACATTTCTGCGTGAAACGAACACAATCGCCTATGTTTCACGTTAATGACATGCCCAGATGGTTCAAAAATACGGGAAAATATAACAATTCCAAAAAAAATTCACGTAAGAAAATGTTTCGCATTCTAATTATAAAAGTCATAGGTGAAATCCCTCTGAACTGTTATTCGCCACTTATAGTGACACTGTTTACTCCAAACCCTGCTCTCAGAACTGCAGGCCTTCCCCGCAGCTAGCCACACCACACCGAACGTAATAAAGTAAATCTCTTCTCGCAAAGCTTTGCCGAGGCCCGCAGCGCTATGCAAATAACTTCCTTTTGTAAAGTCCGATAAATGCAAATCTGCGCGGTCTGGTCTTATAAGTAAGACGACCGGCCGTAGGCAGCCAGTAAATACGTTTGCCGCCCATTAAGAGAGACGATAAGTAGACACCTGTGGCGTAGAAATAATGACTATGAAGTGAGAATAAGAAAATAAGTGCACCAGATGTAGATATACTCTCTAGATGTAGATGTAGAAAAAGCGGTGTAAACCTACGACAAGATGTATGAATGGGGTTTCAGATGTGATAGAAACAAAGAATTGTGTCGGATTCGTAGCTTTTGGTACTAGGTAGCTTGCCTGAACGACGGTGAAGGCGTGAATATGTTTGTTAACCCCAGACGGAAAATATAGGTGTTGTAAGTTTAACGAGGATATCTTGTCTCCGTAACGGTAATCCTGTCTCGTAAAGGTAGGTTAATGGGGTTGGTAAGTGAATAGCTTTATGCCATTAAAATCTGTTCAGCAATTAGGAAAAGATTTGATCTGACTTTTTCGGTTTTCCGAAATCTGTTGCTTGGTTAAGTTATCTGTATACAGCACTTGCAAGCTACGTGGTTTGTTCCAATTCTTATTAGAATTTTGCCTACAGTTTCCATAAAATTAATAACAACACCATCTAATCCGCTTCAAGTAGGTATTGCCAAACACATTTTCTTAGTGCACACTTGTACTTTTGGAAGAGAAACTTTGTTTTTGCTTTATAAGCGTCGTCGTAACAACAACAATAAGAATAATATCGCGAGTTACGTATTGCGCGAACGTGGCACTCAACAGAGGCAATAGCTTCCGTCAAGTGTTCTTTCTCAACGTATTGTTATTGGCTACAATATCTTTTTACGATGTCGTCATAGTATAAAAAAATATTGGATTTTCTGGAAATGGCTAGATTATTCGTACAAATTTTAAATTGCATTATTTGTTTATTTTCACGGATAAAAAATCATTCATTAATCACAGCCCATAACAGTCAATTGCAGGACTTAGGGACTCTCTCACGAAAAGATGAGATTATGGCTATAATCTCCACGCTTGGCAGGCGGGTTGGTGATTGCAGTGTCGTATATAAAAGAATGGAAAACCCTGCTGTCCATTTTCCAGCCTTCGGAGACTCTAGATCGAATTCCCCGAAAACATTAGTCGGTTTGTACGACACCCACGAGTGTAAGGGGTTGGTGCTATTCTACTCTGCCAAAAAATATATAAATATAATAATTATCATCATGGCGTTAAATTCCCGGTTTATGCTCTCGCGAGCGAGGGTCCGGGATTCGTTTTGATCTTGATCCTGGATTTGGAATGAAAACATATTTTTTATAATTTATTTATTTATTTATTTAATCTTTATGCACTAAAGGTACATTGGCGGACCTAAAGCTAAAGTAGCCTTATCTACCAGTCAACCGTGACAAAAAATATCGAGAACAGTATAACAGTATAATTGTTATTCTAAATATTCATTCGGTTAATCGTTATCCCGATTTCTTAGAACGAGGAACTTTTAAATTACGATAAAGATATCGCTATAAAGATCGCCTCTTCTAAACTGAATCAAATTTCTCTAACGATACTCATGAATAATTATGAATTGACTTCTATATCTGATTATATTATTTAAATGTAAATGGCTCTTTGATTGCGCAATTTGAATACAGAGCAAGATAAAATAGGCACAAGTACTGACATTTTTTATGGAGTTTTGGTTAACGAACAGTAAAATAAAATTAGTTCTTTCGTGAGTATGTAAAATGAGAAAGATAATATTTAAATATAAGCATTTTGAATTCCCAATTAGACAGAAATGCAAGTTACCAATCCAATCCCGGCTGGCTGTAGGTACAATGGAGTATTAAGAAACTTTTTGATCTAGAGACCATTGCACAAATCCGCCATCGTACCACCGTCCCCACTACGTAGATCGTCTGTTGGTGTCCACGTAATGGTTTCAAAGAACGTTTCCCGCTCATAAGATTCGGATGTGGAATAAGAACCCAGCCACAATGAGGCGCGCAACACATCGGTGGCGCCCCTGGTGTTGCTGATGTCCATAGGCGGCTGTGATCACTTTCCACCAGGTGGCCCGCTTGCCTGTTTGTATGCCGTAATACATAAAAAAATACATCGAAGATATTGAATAGTGGGGGACGACAGAAGAGATCAGAAAGTCCGTTTTGCTAGAAAGTAGCAGGCAATAATTTTTAAATAAATAAATAAATATTCATTTACAAATTCACACAACGCCATCTAGCCCCAAACTAAGCTAAGCTTGTGCTATGGGTGCTATATAACTGATAAACTACTTAAATACTTTTTAAATACATACTTATTATACATAGAACATCCAGACCTGTAACAGAAATTAAAATTCATCATTTCAATTTCTGCCCGGCCGGGAATCGAACCCGGGACCTCTTTTGTGGCAGACCGGCATGTTGACCACTGAACCACTCAGGTCGTCATTTTTATAACAAACTTTACTATTTTTGTTCCAGTTTTTAGACTGTCTAACGTATATTACGTCATATTTAGTATCAGTACTCACCCCTCTTGTGCTTGAAGTTGTATATATCGTTTTGGCAATACAAACCTAAAACGGCAACGCGAACGCAAAAGATTTTTCTCGTTGAATGAGGCAGCCTGTTCTGTTGGTGTGGAGGACAAAATATTTTGAATCCCTTGTTGCTTTGCGTAGGTCGCAGTTGTGTGTTTTGCGGTATTTCGACTTAGGACTTTAAATACCCAAATACTTTATATAATTTGTTTCGAACTAAACTCGCGTTCTTTACACATATTATTATATTAGGCGGGACTTACACTCGACGTATCGCAATAATAGTTTTGTAGTTTTAGCCCGTAAGAGTGGTAAGGCCTTACGTAGAGGTACGTAAGGCCTTACCAATTTGCGCCTTTAGGTAATGTGGTTTGCACCAAGTTTGTAAAAGTCTTACACCCTTGAATTCCGAAAAATTTATTTGGATGTAAAGTGACCAGAAAATGTCAAATTTTGAACATTTAGATTTCTAATGTGAATTGCAATACATTATTATAATTTTTCTGATCAGAAAAATGATCGTAGTCAAAATGTAGGTACTGCATTTATGTAAGTATGTAAATATAGATAGGTACATTTACAGTAGGTAGTCACTGCAACACTTGTTAATAAAATCATTTTGGCGTTAATGTCCCGGTTGTGCTCCGCGCACGAAGGCCCGGGGTCCGCCTTGACCATGATCCAGGATTTGGCAGGTCAGGCAATTACAGTGGAGCGACTGCCATCTGACCTCCATGAACCTGCTACCAGTGGAACGTGACCAGATGGATCATGGTAATACATCCAGTCGCCTGAATGTGCAGGTTTCATCATGCGATGTTTTCCCTCTCGCACTGCAACACTTGTTGATGAGGGCTAATTAGCCCGAGAATTCGCGGAGAATTCTTTCTAATATGATTAATTAAGAAGTAGGAAGACCATAAAATGAGCAAATCGTTTTTAAATATTTTCATGATGCAAAAGGTTACACATTTAGTCGCCTGAATGTGCAGGTTACATCATGCTCTTTTCCCTTCCCGTAAGAGCATTGGTTAGCATTCAACTAATGTACGTAACTCGGAAATGAGTCATTGGCCTCTCGTTTACACGTCGGATACATTAACCACTCGGCTACCGACGCTCTTACCCTAGGACACGATAATAAAAATGAATTTATTGACACGAATTATAACATTTTGATAAGAAAGGTTCACAAAGTGAATGGCAAAAATTTACAACCCTGCGTCCTAAACTAGGAATAAATCCTGTATTTTAAGAGACAGTGTTCGATATTTTTTTTTTATGTCATACGGTAGGCAAACAGGCAAGCGGGCCACCTGATGGAAAGTGGTCACCACTGCCTATAGACATTAGCAACACCAAGAGTATCGCTATTGCGTTGCCCACCTCTATAACACGTTGCTCTGGCAGCAAAAAGCAAATGCCGCTCCACTGCCAAAGCCACGGTTTCCCAAATCCCCACCCCATGGAGCACTGGAAACCTTACTCACCGGCAGAAACACAATACTATTTAAAAGAGTATTATTTAGCTGCGATATTCTGTAAGGCGGAGGTACTTCCCCAGTCGGGCGGCTCCAATTCGAACGAGATACCCCGCTATGCCCTACCTCTCTTAAAATATAGATAGTTCGAAAATGTAAAATGATAATACATCTTAAATCCATTGCACCAACATTTTATCCAAGCTCACACAGAGATAATCCGAGCGCGGTGGTTGCAAGCTCCGTATGCAAATTAGCGCGTTGAGGAGGCCGTTATAAACTCACTGAGCGAGGTTTGGTTTGAATTAAATTACTGGTTGCATTTAAACACAAAGGTCACTGAGTAAATAACTTGCACAGCCTTTGGGTAAATAGTTTCCTGGCGAAGCTAAGTTATCGATCGGACTATAAACTAAACTAGGTACAGTGATGTAAGCGAGAGGTACCGTGTCCAATCTCCGTGCCGCCGTGTATGTAACCTAACACTTCATATGTTCATTGACAGATTCAGCTAGTGGTAATTTAAAAAGAAAACACGAAGATTCAGGGAAATTGTATACTTTCAGTCTAGAAAACTAGCTACTTACAAAAATTTTTCAAAAGTAATCTTAGTAAAGCACAGTTCCTAAAAGAGTTTACGCCACATAACCTTTGTCCTGGCAGGATCACAAAGTTTAATAGGCCGAAAAGTACAGCGATCTTCATGGCTCCTATTTTTTACTAAAGACCACAATTTTATATTAAAACTCATTATCGCCTTTCCAATGAGGAGTTTTCCAGTAGGTATAGATAGTTAGTTTCAAAAAGCATCAATAGATGGCGCTCCTACAATTTTGGTAATCTTTTTATAATCTGTATGATGGTGGCAGTGATTTCATGCAGCCAACTAATACTAAACTTAAAAATAAAATGTTTATTAATATAAACATAACTGTTAAAGGTTGAACGAAGTGTAAAATGAAATATTTATAGAAGTTAGCACTATGTTACATTATTATCACAACCTCTAAAATGGTTAAAAACTATTGACAAATACAATATTATCCATTACAACGTACCCAGTGTTTATATCCTGTTTGCCTTATATCCTTTTATACCTATTTCAAGCGATTATCAATTACCAAAATTGTCGGGGCGCCATCTAGTGAGTGGTTAGGAATACTTTAAATACCTATTGGAAAACTCCTCATTGGGTATATAGAAAACGAGATATCGTTCCTCCGAAAGAAATACTCTTTTGTAAACATTTTGTAGAACGTAGTTCTAACATCTGTTTTTTTACGAGATATGCTGTCATTTTCCAGGAAAGAAGGATGAGTCATTAGAGCCTAATGGGCCAAACTCAAGGAAATAAAAACAATTCCCAGGAAAACAATATTACTTACGTAAAAGTGATTTTTTTTATACTAATACAAAACAAACGTGGCAAACAAGCTTGCGGCCTGCCTGATGGTAAGCAATCACCGCGAGCTGACAGTTGTTAAAAAGTAATGCTAATAACCGTAGTTTTTTTAAAAGTGGTATCTCCAAGGCTTTTTCTGTCCTAGTACCACTGCGACCATTCCTGATCTATTGTGATCGCCTAGTTGGTGTTTACCCAGATGGATGCTACGTTTGCGCATCAGGGCTTTACATTTGCAGATCAGGTGGAGAGGCGTTTCATCCTCCTCCTTGCAGAATCTACAGTCCTTTGTTCAGCCCACAGTGACCAGTCAGTGCCCTTGTCAGGAAGCGCAACTTTTTTTTTGTTTATCCCACTCAGGTGGCAAACAAGCCTACGGCCTGCCTGATGGTAAATAGTCACCGCAGCTTATGGACGTTTGCAATACCAGGTGCATCACCCACGCGTTGAATTATTCCTACTAAGTAGTAACAGTTGTTTGGCATGCCACCTATTATAGGCTTTGACTAATGCCCTAGAATGTGTTAGGCCCGGCTGATTATTCCAGTGCTCTAATGATTGCTCTTTGCAGTTTATATGGAGGGCCAGTTTTATAAGGTTTTTTGGTATGCCACAGAATGGTGCTGGACCGTACGTTGTAGTTGTGCTACCAGCCTTCGCGAGTTTGTCCGAATTTCATTACCTACGATCCCTTCATACCCTGGGACCCAGCGCAGTATCACTTGGTTTTCCTCACCCAAGGAATTAAAGAAATTCACGCAGTTTAGCACCAATCTTGAACTAACAGAGTCTGATGAGAGGGCCAATAGAACTGCTTGACTATCTAAGTGTATATAAATAAAATGGTTCATGTATTTCTTTTTAAGGTTTATGTCCGCACATTCTAAGATAGCGTAGGTACACCTCGGCCTGGAATATGGAGGTGTATTTGCCCAGGTATAGAGATTTCTTGACCTTGGGCCGCTCTCCGTATATTCCACACCCTACACGATCACTTGATTTGGACCCATCACGATGGAATCCTGATATGGTACACCGATACATCGGTGTACCATATCAGGATTCAATTTTTCCAGTATATTTGGCTTTTACGCCAGTCATCTCTGGATAAAAATTCCACAGAGTATCGTTTCTGGAAACTACACTGTGTTATCATTGAGTCAGTGTACATACTCAGTAAGTTGCTACACATAACAGCGTCCTGGAACGATCTCAGTGACTTTGAGAGCCAGTTTCGTTTTCCCTGGGTGGATAGCCTGTGCATACTGTTCGCTGCCACCACCTGTACATGCAGGTGTAGGGGCAGGATATCAAGCATTGCATTCAGGGCCTCACCCGGTGAGGTTGACATAGCTCCTGTGACCAAGAGACATGCAATTCTCTGCATGACGCTTAGTTTAATAATAGCAGTTTCCTGGTTGGCTTTCCTGTGCCATACTATACGGAGGCATATGTTATTATGGGCCTTACGACCGCTTTATAAAGCCAGAGGATGTTTTTTGGAGTTAAACCCCATTGTGGTCCTGCCAGTCTGCTGCATATTCCCAAGGCTATTTTAGCCTTGTTCAAGATTCCGATTATATGGCTATTCCAAGTAAGTTTTAGTCTAGTGCTACACTTATATTAGGTGTTTGTCCTCCTTGAAAGACTCAAAAGTTTGGCCATTCAATCGTGGTTTGATTAAATTTTCAAGTTGCCTTTTGTTGGTAAATGGTACAACCACTGTTTTCCCAGCGTTAATTATCGTAAGAATACATATAACTATTCACCAGGGCAAGACACTACATGACTTTTTCTGAGTTATGTAGGTACATTAGTTGAATACTAACCGATGCACTAACGCTAAGGGAAAATCAGGTTCGCCTGTTATTATTGTCACGGAGATCAGACGGCTGTTAAATACGTGATTTTCCAAATCCATGATAATGGTCAAGGCGGCCCCGGGCCCTCGCGCGTGGGAGCACAGCCAGGATATGGATGCCAAGATTATTTATATTTACAGTATACAGTGATGTATATAAGTGTTGTCACAGACCTAAATAACCAATCATTGCTGTTAATTGAGCAAGAAAGGAGGTCGTAGATTCAAATCGCAAACTATCGAGCGTGGTCCTGGCATTGTCGGGCACGGTCCGGTCGTGGTTGGCGTGGGGTGGGTTTGCGGGCGGTCAGCGTGTCACTGTGTGTTTCCTTCCTACCAACTTTTTTACCTTCCTCCTTTTTGACGATTGAAAGAGAGAATAAAGAAATTTTGAATTGAATTTTGAATTTTGTCTTTTTGGTCGTTGTTGGCCTCATTCTTAGCGTTCTTAGCCATTTCTTAGCTTAGCTTGGTCTTAATATCAATTACATTGGACACTGCGAGGCTACTTTTCCCCGTGACTTCGTTCTCGTGTATCAGTTTATGTAAAGTTTTAGTTTAGTTTTAGTTTAATTA
The DNA here is from genome assembly GCA_905147135.1 of Blastobasis lacticolella. Taxonomy (NCBI): domain Eukaryota; kingdom Metazoa; phylum Arthropoda; class Insecta; order Lepidoptera; family Blastobasidae; genus Blastobasis; species Blastobasis lacticolella. Next base: position 18,800,116 of record LR990045.1, read on the forward strand.
TATAGCATTGTAAATTAAATGTACATAATATTACATTAAGTGTACAATTAACAATGATATTCTCAAAAAATTACACTTGACTGCTTACCCTATTTTTTTTTCTTTTATTTTATAACAAACAAGTCTGGCATTTGACCGCCATCTCACCTGTTGGTAAGTGACGATGCGGCCGAAGATGAAGCATGCCTGTCTTAGAACAGCCTATTCACTCTAGCCTTAAAGGCATCCAGATTATATTGATCAGGGAACACACTCGCAGGCAAAGCGTTCCATTCCTTAGCCGTACGCATTATAAAGGTCAAGCCAAAGCGGTTCGTGCGGATGGCTGGAAGATCCACGACATAAGGATGAAGCGCTCGCCCGGATCGCGTTTCCCGATGGCGGAAAGGGGCCGGCGGAATGAGGTCGTGCAGCTGCTTTGCACACTCTCCGAAATGTAATCTGTAGAAGACCGACAGACGCGCAACCCTACGCCGATGTTCGAGGCTCTGATAACTGATAAACAAAGCCTCGTGATACACATTATGAAATCAAAACAGAAACCGGAACTAGTACCGCAAATAAAGAAGTGGCAGAGTTGTTCCAAACATTCTTTACCGAAATACCGATTAAAACTACCTCGCTGCTAAACTCGTGCCCAATTAGTGCAGAAAACTTGTTAAAAGAAAATATAGGTGCCTGTGAAAATGGCTTTTGTTATTCCGAAGTAGACGCTAAAACTATCATTAAAGCTTTTAAAAGCATTAAGTTGAAAAATACGGAAGATATTTGGGGAATGTCAGTTAGAGTTATAAGTACTGTTGTTGATATTTTAGCACCATATTTAGCTTACATTTTTAATGCTTGCGTTGAAGTAGGTGTTTTCCCCGACCTCATGAAAATCAGTAAAGTGGTGCCATTATTCAAATCAGGTTGTAAAAATAGTTTGAATAATTTTAGACCGGTATCCATCCTGCCCGTTTTCAGTAAAATCTTTGAAAAAATCATGTTAAGTCAAATGATTGTGCACTTTAACAGTAATAAATTATTTCATCAACAACAATATGGCTTCACAAAAGGCCGCAATACTACCGAAGCTGGTATTAGCCTCATTCAACAAATTTTTGGCGCTTGGGAAGAACATCATAATGCAGTAGGTGTTTTTTGCGATTTGTCTAAAGCATTTGATTGTGTAAATCATTCAACACTATTACTAAAATTAAAACATTACGGTTTTACGCATGATAGTCTTGAAATGATGAAATCATACTTAGAAGGTAGAGTTCAAAAAGTAAATGTAAATGGCGAGTTATCTGCGGGTGGGAAAGTAAGCATTGGAGTGCCACAAGGATCTATATTGGGGCCGTTTCTGTTTCTTGTATATATAAATGACCTTCCATACATGGTGCAGAATATTGCTGGTATAGTCTTGTTTGCTGACGACACTTCACTGATATTTAAAATTAATAGGAAAGATAATAATATAGACGAAGTAAACTGTGTTCTTCAGAATGTGCTTCATTGGTTTACGATTAATAACTTAGTCTTAAACTCTAAAAAAACTAAATGCGTTCATTTTTGCCTCCCTAATGTACAAAGTAATCAATGTAATGTTATATTAGATAAAACGCAACTTGAGTTGGTAGAGAAAACTACTTTCTTAGGCGTTAATATAGATTCAAAAATTCAATGGGGCCCACATATTGAATCATTGGCTAGTAGGTTAAGTTCGGCTGCATTTGCCGTGTGGCGAATAAGGAGGCTAACGGATGTGAATACGGCTAGATTAGTTTATTATAGTTATTTTCATAGTATTATGTCATACGGCATCATACTGTGGGGCAAGTGTGCTGATAGTGACATCATTTTCAAACTACAAAAGCGAGCTGTAAGAGCAATATATGGATTACGTCGACGTGATTCGCTCAAAGAATTGTTTAAAGAAATTGATGTATTGACTTTCTCAAGTCAATATATATTTGATAATATTATGTATGTTAGAAAGCATATTACCCAATTTGCTAAAAATACTGATATTCATAATGTCAATTTAAGAAACAAAAATAAACTGGTAACACCGTTGTTCAGACTAAGTAAAGTAAATTCATCTTTCATGGGTAACTGTATAAGATTTTATAATCATATTCCTGAATGTATTATTAATTTGCCTGAATTACAATTTAAAGATAAGGTGAAAACAACTTTAATGAAAAAAGCCTATTATAAAATTGATGAATATATCAATGACAAAAATGTATGGTGTACTACTAGCTCTTCGAAATAGGAAGTTATTTATAAATTTACAATTTTGTTAATTGGGTGAGGATGATTTGATGTGTAATAGTCATTGAATAACAAATCTTTTTTTTAATGTGTACGGCATTGGCAGCGCATGCTCACTTAAAAGTCTGCCTGGTGGTGGCGTGGGGGTCGGGTCGTTCTCTTCCCTCAAATATGGTTGAATTGGACGATGGCTGGGCCCTGCGTCATGCTCGTGAACGGGTGCTGCCTTGGTGGACTGGCCTGCTTTTGCTGTGCCATTTTTTGTTTTTGAATTTATTTTTATTTTTAGTTATCTTGACCGATTTGTAGAGGTTCACATCATATTCCAATCAAAACAGGCTCACTCAAATTAAATTGACAAATGTATCAATGCAATGTAATCATATTTAAATGTACCTGTGGGTTTCTTGCCGTTTCTTTTTCCCACAGATGGTCATTTTCCTAACTGAAGCGGCATACTGACAGACAGACGACATTCTTTTTACTTATTTGTTCCGAGCTCAGGGGGCGACGCGGGTAGGCCGGCTGGGGCGTGCGGGTGTGAGCGCCGGCGGGCTGGCTGGGGCCGGGCGCGCGCTGCACATGATTCGCCTAGGCGGTTATGTGCGTGGCGCGTATCGGTGCCCGGTGTCTCGCCGGAGTAAGCCCTCGTACGCGCTGATCGGTCTGCATGCGTCGCCCCCTACCTGGATGAGCTCGCTTAACTTCCCTTTGTTTTCCGTTAGATTTTTGACTTTTGAAAAGAGATTAATTAACGTAATCCTAATTCAATAAATACTTTTTCATTTTCATTTTTATTTTCATTTCATTTTCATTTTCTGCAGCCTAGCCTCAATCAACCGCGGGTCACAAATTATCTTCTTTGCTCGTTTTTCCACCGAATCCAAAGCCGCCAGTTGATATTTAGCTGATCCATCCCAGAGGTGGCAGCAGTACTCCATGCAGGACCGCACTTGTGCTTGATATAACTGAAGCAACATATAGCTGATATTTCTTTCTCTTATCAGCTAACGTTGCATTTAAGCCGTCAAACGTGTCTCATTTGGAACTTGTATTACATATTTCACAGAATATTCACACCCTCGTCTCCGAGGCACAATCTGAAATCTTATAAACTGCTTATTTTTCGAAATCGGTAGTAAACAGTTTCAGAATCTTTATCACGAATATGCCAATCTTTACACAACATGTATTATTGACAGTCAGGAGCTGTCCGCTTTAGGACAATGGTATCAGGCAAAGAGCTCTTCGTCAAGCCCACTTGCATTGGGTGCTGCTTACGACTAAAATATTTGAATATTTATAAGACGAACCCTCATTTTTAACCGCTTTTGATAAACTTTTAGCTCGAGATTAACTTGGAAAAGTTGATACCGGATCCTCAGGACTGCCAATGTTGGAAGTAAGAGGATCTAGAAATATAATAACCTAACCGAGAGAAACGTCGGAAATTCCCGGACCAAGTTTATATATACACAAATATATTCTAAACTACCATCTCAATTAAAAAAACCATTTCGATTAAACTGCGTTTCAAATAAAGGAAACCGCATCGAAATCGGTTGCCACATTGCACACACTTCCACACATACAAAGGACCACAGATACCCACGTCAAACTAATAACACCACTTTTTTTCGTTGGGGCTTAAAAACCGACATCGAAAAACTATCACCCATATTTGCAGTCGGTGAAGGTCACCAGCACCTTTCCGTATCGCACTAGTTGGGGTCGCGATGTAATTTGATATTTATTTTATATTTATTTAAAAACTTTATTGCACAAATTACAGCAATTGGCGGACTTAAAGCCATTGAGGCTTTGTCTAACAGTCAACCAGCAGACCATACAGAGAGTGATAAAGTAGGTGCTAACAGAAAAACATTGACATAAGTAAAAAAAAAATAGTTTAATTAAATTGAATACTATAAATACAATTACTATTAAAAATACAATAAACATATACATAGTATTTCATAACATCATTACAAACTAACTTGGAGTAGAAAACCAACTGTCCAACGTGAAACATTGGAAGGATCTAACTGAATTGTAACTTACAACTTAATAACTAAATAAACTTATTTTCTAGAAAAGACTCCGTGGTTCTTCTGCTTCGTGACTCACTGTGGAGTTTACTGCTTAACTTTACACAGTGGTCATCAACACAGCCCGTAACAGTCCACTGCAGGACTTAGGGCTTCTCCCACGAAAGGGGAGGTTATTGCCATAATCTCCACGCTTGGCAGGCGGGTTGGAGATCGCAGTGTTTAAATATAACAATGGAAAATGCTGCTGCCCATTTTCCAGACTACGGAGACTCTTGATATTTTGCCTCGAAAACATTAGTCGCCTTGTACGACACCCATTAGTGTAAGGGGTTGGTGCTATTCTACTCTGCCGGACACCACACGGCCAAGGTAGGTAAGGTAAAATAAAACCCCCGTCAAACCCAAACACAAGGTTATATCCTAAGCATGAACAATCATCCCTTACTATACCACCCTTCATCATATCTGCCGGAAGACGCCCACTACTGGGCATAGGCCTCCTCTAGAGATCTCCACAAAGGCCGGGCTTCCTTCCACATCCAGCTGATGTCTTTACCTGTGATCTTGACCAGATCGTCGGTCCACCGAGTAGGAGGCCTACTCACGCTGCGTCGGCTTTTCACCGTTATCTACGGTAAATTTCTTTTTTCAGCTCCTTATGAGACCACTCTTGAGGTCTCACTTTCATCTAAACAATAAGAATCATTGAGATTTTATCCTCAGTGTTATTAAATGAAGGCCATAAAATGGAATGTAATAAAGTAATGTAAAAAAGTAAAAAAGTTATTCATTAATAAAATAGGTACTACATTATTCTTAAAATTGCCTCGCTCCGCAGTCATTTCACAAATGAAATCAAAGAGAAAGGCAATATTCTAAACTCCAAATTGATATTGCTCCTACTTCGTAGACAATTGTGGTCAATATTTACTCCACATAAACTTTTAGTATTGACCTTTCCGGAATTATGTGATATCTGAACAATAGGTACCTATCTTGTGCCAGATGTTAATTAAAAATGTAATAAAGGCAGGATTATACCGGTGTCCGTAGGTTTAGTTTTGTATAATTTTTTATGAAGACAGGGCAAGTAAGGAACATACAGAGGTTAATTAAAAACTTAATTAAGCGGAGACGAAAGCGGTGTGGCGCGGGAGGGGAGCAGGGCAGGGGGGGTTAGCTTATACGTTGTTTTGTGTAAGGGTAAACAGCATAAAAGAGTATGTTGGTTAGTTGATCAGACGATTTACTCCGCAAATGAACAGTGTTTAACCAATTTCAATGCGCGCAAAGGCTGACTTTTAGAGGGTGTCCTTCATTAAGTTATACGCAATAAAAAGTTTACACACATACCTAATGCAAGATTCGTCTCTTGATCACGTGAACGACACTTGGTCCACTTAATTTAAAAAAAAAATTATTAGTCTTCAAAAAGCGATTTCAAAAATAACTATGTACTTAGAATAACTTTTTGCATTTAAGTTTTTTTATAGCAGTCGGGGTTTTTAGTTTTTGTACTTGTTCAAATTATTAATGCTATCTAGTCTAGAATGTCGAAAAGGTATTGATCCCGTCTGAAATATTCAGCTGTCGAAACTTTCCTACGATCCCCAAGTAACTCTAGACTGTTGTCGCCCACACTTGACTTATTTAAATCAACTTATCCCATACTTACTGAACTGCCCCAAGGCGCGGTCTGGGATTCGATTCGTAATAAAGTCAAATGGCAAATCAAGGGTAGAGTTATTTATATATATATATGGATAGAGCTAAAATGTAAAAAGTGCTTTTTCAAATTCAATATTTTTTAGCATTAATTAGAATAGACAAGCGGTTAGAAAATAATGTGGGAGATTTTGTGTGAGTTTTGTGAAATAATAGAATGGAGGCAGCTTTGCGTAGCGCGAATTACTGAGAAGGCCGCTCATAAAATTATATTACTGTATTACGTACCTCGTATTCTAATAACAAGTATTTATGTGGAAGCTTGTCAACATTCGGGAACGTAGAAATTGGGTTTTGAAAACACTGAGGGCAAAAGCTCATGCTCCTTAATAATGAATCGAATAATTTGCTCCATCTTTCTCTAGAAGAAGCTTAGACGAGGAAACGAGGTTGCCAGTGATAATGTTTTTTAAAGGAAAATTAAAATGTTGGCTAAACGTTACATTTTTACGAATTTCTATGATTGTGGTGATTATTTTTTAGTTAAAGATATTAAATAATCATTAATAAATTATCACTGAATTTTTTTTTATATACTCTAGGCAAACAGGCAAGCGGGCCACCTGATGGGAAGTAGTCCCCACTGCCTGAAGACATTAGCAACACCAAGAGTATCGCCAATGCGTTGCCCACTTCTATAACACGTTGATCTGGCAGCAAAAAGGCAAATGCCCCTTCACTGCCAAAGCCACGGTTCCCCAAATTCCCACCTCATGGAGTACTGGAGACCTTACTCACCGGCAGAAACATTAAACTATTTAAAAGAGTATTGTTTAGCTGCGGTATTCTGTAAGGTGGAGGTACCTCCCCAGTCAGGCGGCTCCAATTCGAACGGGATACCCCGCTATGCCCTACCTCTCTGTAACTCTGTAACTATAACTTTAAGGTTTTTTTTCCATTTCTTTGATTATCTCCGCCACCGGAACGCGCCTCTGTCGCTGTATACAGTGCGACTGACATTTGAAAAGAAGGTTAAGCGGGCTTAAATTTTCAACTGAGTTAGCCAGCTAGTACCTATAGTTTGAACCAAATGGATTGACAATTGCAGACATTAATCTCTCGGTCAGAACTAATTTATAACCGGTCAAAGCTGTAAAGCATTTATTATCGTATTCATTAATATTTAAGGTAATGAGTTCAAGGGACGGTATTGTCAATCCATTTTGTATAAACTATACCAAAATAACAGAGTGTTGTGGTGATATAACATGCTATACATCTCTATTTAATACAGAAAAAATGATTTCATAAAACTCAGTGGACTCCATAATATACCAGACTTGACACTGCAAAGAGTGAACAGTTTCATGCACCAAAGAAAATTCTCCTTGTGAAACAATGAATTTTGCAGTACAGCAGATATTGCGCTGCATACGACTCTCTCTACTGGAATCACAAAGAAACATGTAAATTCTAACTTCTCTTGTACTGTCTTAAAATTTGTGACACGCTGGAGGAAACCGAGACCTCTTTTCCCGGCTACACATCACGTACACGTCTTGGCTGGTTTAACATTTACATATAAATTTTAAGACAGGTACAATTTGGTACAGTTTAGAGCCCCGCTGCTGATTCAATTTATGATTGCGTTAATAATTCCGAAGGACAAAATTTAATTTAAAAATTAATTTGTTGCTTCGATGCAATAATATCAACAGATTGATATTGTATACTACTGAATGAAACTATATTGTGTCATGTTTAATTTTTATATCTCAAAAGTAATAAAACTATCACTTTGGCGTTAATGTCCCGGATGTGCTCTCCGCATTGACCATGATCCAGGATTTGGCCGATCAGGTAATTACAGTGGAGCGACTGCCAACTGACCTGCGTGACCCTGTTGCCTGAATGTGCAGGTTTCATTACGATGTTTTCCCTCATCGTAAGAGGGATTTATATATATAATATATATATTAGACAAGAAGCTTGCTTGAAGATGAAGCATGCCCGTCTTGGTACAGCCTATTCACTCTAGCCTTGAAGGCATCCAGATTATATTGATCAGGGAACACACTCGCAGGCAACGCGTTCCTTTCCTTAGCCGTACGCATTTTAAAGGTCGAGCCAAAGCGGTTTGTGCGGATAGCTGTAATATCCACGACATAAGGATGAAGCGCTCACCCCGATCTAGTCTCCTGATGGCGGAAAGGGGCCGGCGGGATGAGGTCGTGCAGCTACACACTCTCCGAAATGTAATCTACGCCGATGTTTAAGACTCTGCAGCCTAGCTTCAATCAACCGCGGGTCACAAATTATCTTCTTTGCACGTTTTTGCACCGAATCCAAAGCCGCCAGTTGAAATTTGGCTGATCCATCCGAGTGGTGGCAGCAGTACTCCATGCAGGATCGCACTTGTGCTTGATATACCTAAAGCAACTGCTTTGAAGTAAAGTACCGCCTAACCTTCGATAGGGTACCAAGTATTTTTTGCTGCAGTGTTTGCTTTGGATTCGATGTACTGACCGAAGTTGAGATTTTAAAATAGCTCAACACCAAGAAGCTGTAGGTTGTCGGTAATTTCCACAGGAACATCTCGAAAATGGAGTTAGATGGAATGGATTCCTTTTGGCGGAAAACAAACACGCCTGAGTTTTGGTTGCGTTGAACGCCACCAGATTGGCTTCGCCCCAATCAGAAACTGCCAAATGAAGGAAACTTGCTTAGAAGGCCTGCGTGCCAAACGGAAGGGTCGGCACGGCTGCCTTTTTGGGCACGGGCTGCACATTTGCAAGCTTCCACGACTTAGGTACAATACGAGTCTCAAGTGAGAGGCAATACAGGCGCGTGAAAACAGGAGACAACTCGCGGGCACACCTACGCAGGACTATTGCAGGTCCACTAGGCTTGTTCACGTCCAGACTCTGCAGTATCTTTAATATCTCTTTCTGATGTATTCGCACCTCTGCCTTTGCGCAGTCAGCACGGGGTGAGATAGGTGGTGTTTTTCCTGCAGTATCCAAACGCGAATTCGCCGCGAAAAGAGAAGCAAGCAAACTCGCATCGATTTCTATTATGGGTCACCCTGAAAACCAGCGCTGTGTTTGGCTGCTGCCATTCATAGCATTAAGCTGAGGCTGGTCCAATTTGGTCCGAGGACGCATCGCCCTGCTTTCTTAATATGTATTTATCATGTTAGATTTAAGTATTTGAATGTGTTATTGGACCAAATAAAGTTACGTCTATGTCTATGTCAAATTTGCTTTCTCTTCAGCAGCATGAGCCAATGTTCCGTCTGGCTTCAGCATCTCGAAAGTAGTTGGTGATATGTACCATTACGTCAAACGTGGTCCAATATTAGTTACTCTCCCCAATATGCCTGCGACATGTTACTTCAGATGTGATATGGTTATGTAATAAAGTAAATAAATATAAATACAGTAATATAATGAAGTTAAGTTGTAGTATAGTGTAGTGAATGCTGCTTCTAGATCAGCTAGGCATGCTCTCGATGGTTGATTCCCAGCCGAGCAGAAATTTAAACGGTAAGTTTTAATTTCTGGTACAGGTCTGGATGTACTATGTATATGAACTATGTATTTAAAAAATGTATATAAGTAGCTTATAAGTAATCTAATACCCATAATACAAGCTTTGCTTACGTTGGGGCTAAATGGCGCTGTGTGAATTTGTTTAAGCATATTTATTTATTTTATTTATTTATTTATCTTCGGCCGCATCATCACTTACAACTGGGTGAGATTGTGGTCAAATGCCTAGCTAGTCTAATAAAAAATACTAATGAACGGTAGAGATATGATAATAACGTATTTAACAGCCTGAAGAAACCTTTTCTAGCATTTTATTTTATTATATTGCACGACAAGTAACTTTTACATTTTTATGTTGGGACCACGGGGCACACCATTTATTTAACATACGAATGTCCTGCTTAGGCCGTAGGGTCACTGTATGACCACGCGTTGGTTTCAAATTTGATTTGAGTTTGTGAGACTGTTTTACTATCAATTTTGTATTGGATGTGACCCCAAATTCCCGTATGAAAGAAGTCTATTTGATCTTGAGAAGAATGAGTGAACATATGATTACAGTCGACTAACGCTAATGTATACATAATCTATTTGTATACACAGTATACAATAAAGACGCTTCCCGCCGTCTGTCCCTGTGTATCTATGTACGTTTAGATATTTTAAACTACTCAACGGATTTTAATGCGGTTTTCAATAGTACGAGTATATAGACTGAATCAAGAGGAAGGTTTATAAGGAAGAATAAATAAAGTTGTACAAAAACTAAAAATTCCGACTGCTATTAAAAAGCTCAAAAGTTAGAAAGAAGCCGAATGGTGTAAGTAAAATCTCTTGTGTCTAAAATCGAGAGTACTTTATCTAGAATCTCCGATTGGGGACGACTAAATCTAGTCTAATTCAACCCCACTAAGACACAAGTATGCGCGTTCACCGCTAAGAAAACTCCATTTGTTGTAGCTCCTCAGTTCCAGGATACACCGCTTACCAACTGGTCTGATCAAAGCAATACTTCACGCCGGGGCAACGGCTTCTCCTTTACAAGGCTCAAGTCAGACCCCATCTGGAGTATTGCTCTCATCTATGGGCGGGAGCACCGGCATATCAGCTTGGTGGGTGACTCGATCCAAAACCGCGCTGTGAGAATTGTCGATAATACTATGCTCACAAGTGGTATTGAGCCGCTGAGTCAGCGGAGGGATTTCGCCTCCCTTTGTGTGTTCTACCGCTTGTACAACGGTGTTTGTTCTGAAGAACTGTTTGACATGATGCCTACAACTACATTCTTTTATCGCACCGCTCGCCATCGACAGGGATTTCATCCTCACACCTTGGAGCCAAATTGGTCGCGAACTGTGCAGTTCCAAAGAAACTTTTCCAACGGTTGTGGAATGAGCTACCTGTAGAGGTTTTTCCTGGAGAGTACAACATGAAATTTTTCAAGAAAGGGGTTAAAAGGTTTTTACGGGGTTGGCAACGCGTGGGTGATGCCCCTGGTATTGCAAGGCTGCGGTGACTGCTTATCATCAGGCAGGCCGCAAGCTTGTTTGCCACCTTAGTGGTATAAAAAAAAAAGTAATAAAGCCACAAAGGAACAAACATACATTGGTACATACGTTGCGTCGCGCTGTCGGGTAAAAAGTTTATCTGGATCAATGTACCGCACATATGTCGTTTTTTTACCCAGCAAATAATTTAATGATCCTCCCCTCCACGTACACAACTAAAAAACTCCATCTCGGTTTGCAACATTAACTTAGATTTAAGGTGAAATATGTGTCTGTTCCTGACAGTATAATAGAACGGGGTCTTCCCCGGGCCCGGCCCCTGCGACCTCCGTAATCTGAAACGCATTTTTTAGGGTTCTGTGAAATGGAAAAATATGGAATACACACTTTTATCCTCGGAGTGAGCAGGGGACGCTAGTGAAACACAAATGAAAGAAACTTTTAGGTTTTATTTTTACTTCTTTTGTATATTCATCAAAATTCTCGAAAGCATTAGTCGCTTTATATGACACCCACGAGTGTAAGGGGTTGGTGCTATTCTACTCTGCCGTACACCACACGGTCTTTAACATGGACATTGGTATATTGACATACATAAAATATTATTTTAAAATTAATTATTCACAGGTTGCATGACATAAGTAGTCTCTCCTATTGAGAACATAACATAGCATAACACAATCCTATACAATTATACGATAGACTTAGTTCACCTTATGTAGACTGGGCCTACAATAGTAGGCCGATCGTATTAGTGGTATCGTATTAAAAACCAATAAATCTCTAGGAGTCATAAGATGTTCAACTTTACGCCTAAGATTGTATTTATTTTTCACGTGACCAAGAGAAAGTAAAAAAAGAAATCATCTTGGCGTTAATGTCCCGGTTTTGATTTTGCAGAATCAGGCAGATCAGATCAGATAATTACAGTAGAGCCACTGCCATCTGGCCTCTGTGACCCTGCTACCAGGATAACTCGATCAGATTTTCCAGGATAAGTCGCCTTAATGTGCAGGTTTCATCAGGATGTTTTCACTCACCGTAAGAGCATCGTTTAGCATTCAACCAATAACTAACCAAAGTGACTCAGAGTTCAGAAACTCATACAATAATCCTTTACAGTCAAGACGAACGAGCTAGACGTAAGAAAAACCAATAAACGATTACAAATTACAGTTACGCCGCGCCCTTTTTCTTGTGTCGCCGCCCAAATAAAAGGCCGCGAGTAAACAAGGCCTTCGGAACAAAGGAGTACCTCCGGTTAATGTAAAATGTAATGGAAAACTGACGTGAGTGAAATTTGGAACGATCACTAAGGTAGAGATGGGCGAAGGAATGTTTCGTTCGGATGATCATTCGAATGCGCGAAAGTGCTATTCGAATTATTCGAGTGGACATAAAATATTCCAATGTAAACAAATCCCTGGAGAGGTTTCCCCTGGAGAGTACAACATGGAGTTCTTCAGGAAAGAGGTGACAAGGTTTATACGGGGTCCACATGTGGGTGATGCCCCTCTGGTATTGCAATCGTCCATAGCCTGCAATGACTGCTTCCCATCAGGCAGGCCGTAAGCTTGTTTGCCATCTAAGTGGTATAACAAAACAAATAAATTTTACATTACATTCGTATAAATAAACAAAAACGAACAATGAATAAAAGGCGTCTATTTACTCTTTTCATTCGAATTGAATGAATAGTTTTCACTCGACTAACCGGATTGTTATTGGAATAATGCAACGACTATTGAAACAACGAGTGGTATTTTTTTAACAATAACTAAGGAAGCAATAAAGTGAATTCTGCTAAAAGGCTGACCATCTTTTCTTTTCTTTATTCCGAGGGAAATATGGCTGTGACGGCGCCACTGAAACGCCTCGTGAAATATATGCCTACAGCTCTAGAGGGACAAATTCGTTACACAAATAACTTGCAAGTTGCGTGGCCAAATAAACACAAGGCGGAACGACTGTAAGATGAACTGAAAAAGAAATGTATTTATATTATGACTAATACATTTGTATTAGTCTTGCCTATTTAGGCATAGAGTTTAAAAATTTAGTAAGGGTCTTTAAATTTTTAAGTGCAAAATATTTTAAGATAATCGGAACTGAGACAGCTAAACAGATATTTAATCTAATTAAATATTTTAAATTAATTTGTTAGTTCATTACTCGTACTTGGTAGCTTTTTTGACGTGAAACGTCTTTAAAATTACACTTAAACAAAACCAATTTAAAAAAAACTGGACCCTAACGAAAACGTCTATACAGTCTTACCTTAGTAACTGCAAAACTATTAGGCGCTATCCTAATTGGAAGCGGTCATGGGACAATGATCCTACGACGAACGTCGACCGTCACAAAAGAAGATCTCAAAACAGTTTCATTGGATATTAACTTTTTTTTTATTATCGTTTTAGTCCTAGATTAATTTAAACGTATAGTATACTTCAGTAAATATTCTGCCTACTAGTGATATAAACACTGTTTTATCAATTGTGTAGGATCCCTAGACGACAGAGCCCCAGCTGCGCGGAACTTCTTGGTTCATTGTCACTTGAAGCGAACAGAATCCACTTCACAATACATATTGTATTTCAAGTCGCAGTCTATGTCTGATTGGACAATATTGTAGGTTCCGGCACGTATCACAAACGGTGTCGTCAGTTCGCAAACGCACGCCGATTTGCAAAATGCTGGACATTTTATTTAAAAATAACAAAATAAAATATCAGTATCAGTTGGATGCGAAAGGCACAAAAGCGGCCTTTGTGGCCATCTCTGGGGGATGCCTATCCCCAGCAGTGGGCGTCTTCCGGCTGTTATTATGAGCACAAAAAATACCGTCATGTCACCTTCACCCTAAACTGACAAAATACTCTCCGGGTACCCAGCGGAAGACCTTGGTCAAACTCACTTCGCCAACGGTATTGGGAGGCACACCTAACGAGTGGCGGTGCTGAAATTCACCCATCTAATTCCCGGATATCAAATTGCCTAACATTGGTTATCGGTCTCGGAGCAAGCATGCCACTAGACATTGTACTAGACAGACATTGAAATTGTAAAATTTACGTAAACGATTGATTTTGTTGATAATACGTCTGTGGGGTTCACGGAACAGAGAAAGTGAGGATTCATGGCGTCCCGGCGAATTAAGGCGATTGGGTGTGCGCCATGAGGCGTATTGGCGTATTGGGAACGGTGTACAAAATAAATATTTAAATCCACAAATAAGCACATCAGCCAGTTTCTGAGTGGTGTTTGGTAGAGTGAATTAAGCACCTATCAACAGGTGGTAGAAGTCCGCCTGGGTGAGCGCTACCGCCTTATCTATTGCTGCCCCCAGCAACAATGCTTGCAAGTTGCATTGTTTTGTTTCGGTTTGAAGGATCAGGTAGAGAGCGCAATTAAAGGCATGACGAATCCATCTTAGACCTTACAGTGACAACGCACCTGCGTTTCTGGATTTTTGTTGACTACAATCTAAATGCATGAATCGACATCGACATGAATCGTATATGCGCGACAGTTACCGCTTACCGGTTCTCTGTCCTCCAGCTTACTGGGCTCGTCTGTCACTGCGTAGAATAAAAAAAACTTGCGACTTCCAATCTTCACAATCTTCCAATTATTACAAACTCCCCCGCCAGACCTGTAAGTCATGAGTAGGCTAGACATGAGAAGGCTAGAGACACATTGACAAACTCGCCTATAGTATTCAAAGTCTACAAAGCATTCCGACTTGTGCAATAAACAATTATTCTTTATCAGACCTCTGGCCGGAATCTCCGATAAGGAAGTCGATTTATTAATTTCGCCGATGACTTTTATAATGAGTACACGAAACATATTTACACGTAAATTTAAGTAGGAATGCATTTTAAGGGTATGTTCCGGGTTTCCTACCGCGTACCTTTTTTGACGAGTAGCCCGATAGGAAACCTGGAACATACCCTTAAAAGTGTGTTATAATAACCGCGATAGTTTAAAACATTATGTTAATTTGGAATGGTTACATTTTCCTGTATTTTTTACCATTTGAAACCGGGATTGTAATTTCACGCAGAAATACTGTGAATTTGTATAAAATAAAAAGCCGATAATGGTAAGCACCTAATGTAAAGTGTAACGAAATGTGTAATGTTTAGTCTAAGGTTGTAATTTTGACGTTTCGGCGCTGCGTTTTAAAATTTGTCACTTGAATTCTACCGATAGAATTAGAATTCAAGTGGTAAGGAACACTCGTTAAAATAAACAATCATTCGCAAGATAGGGATAATGTAATTTCGTATACGATTTGAAGACTTTGGTACCTATAAGTATGAAATTCAAAAATCGAGCTTCACGTGTGTAATAATCGTGTGCCCTGTAACTTCTCGCTTGCCAACTTGGTGTCTCCTTTCTTCCGAACACCGCCAAGCCATAACTCAATCGCCGCCGCCGAGTGCTGGCGGCTCCCGCGCCAGCTGTAAACATTCGCGGCGAATCACGACCCCAAACGACTTGTTTTTATCGAGTTTTTATTATACGATCAATTTTCAATAGCCTTCCGGGCGATTCAACAGATACGTGGAACTATTTTGTCACATGTTTGGCAGAGCGGATGCTTCTGTGGTGTATGAGCCATTCTACCTTAGGCCTTTAATAGTAGCGACCCGCCTAGTTTTACACGGGCCATGAATCAATCTGTCTATTGGTGAGAACCCAATGAAAATCAGTTTAGTAGTTTTTAAATTTATCGCGAATTGATAGTTAAACAGACAGACAGTGGGACTTTGTTTTATAAATGTAGTGACAATACCACATTGTTGAAAAGTTGATGGGATGTAATATAGACAAAGAATTGATTACGATGTTTATATTGCAATATACCCTTACCACACAGAAAACACAGACAGAAATATAGATACATTGTCACTATGAGAACTGAGTCACTTATTTGTGATGGAGTTCTCATTGCGGTGCGGATCCGGGTCAACCCTGTCCGTGCGGGTGGACGATGTTCCCATTCCAAGTGTTGATTGCGCTCGCTTTGTGGGCTTCGAGTTTTATCGTCACCTTCAGTGGCAGGATCACATCGAGGGACTGTGCTCGTAGCTTAACTCGGCATTATTTGCCATTGTCAGACTGTCGATGACACTTTCACGCGAAAATTTATTAACAGCTTATTTCGCCTATTTTCACTCTCACCTGACCTATGGTGTAGATTTGTGGGGACTGGCAGCGGACAGAAACCGGCCATTTACTTTACAGAAAAAAATACTACGTGTTCTGTCACGTGTGCCACTTGATACACCTGCGAAACAACTATTTGTTGATTTAAAGATACTGACATTACCATCTCTGTACATTTACGAAGTGGTGAAATATGTCAGACGTAATTTGGGGGAGTTTCCGACCAACGAAACTCTTGGACTACGATGCTCCTCTAGGAGGCCTAATGTTCTGCTAATAACGACTCACCGTTTAGAAAAAACTACACGGTCACTTATGATAATGGGTCCGCGAATCTACAATAAACTACCTCCAGACATCCGTGAGTGTAAATCGGAATTTGGTTTTTGTAGATCGCTAAAATCGATGCTTCTAAAACAAGCTTATTATTCAATCAATGAGTTTCTTGACGAGTGAAACCTACAATTACCCTCAGTTGTTATTTTATTTATAATTATTTTGTTAATTTGACTTATATATATTATATTATAACATTGACAATTGTAATTAAATTTATTAAAAACCAAGCCTAGTTGGTACAATCTGTACCTACCTATTGATATATCATTACAAATTTGTATTTGACTATTTTATTATTAAGTTGACATTGTAATTCTATTATACTTATTTGGACAATTTTATTATGAGATAAAATAAATTTTGCTACGCACTTATGTAGTTACTACGTTTGTTTATATTGTGATAGTTTTCAATTTTATATTGAAATACTTGTTAATTTATGTTAATTTATTTCTTAAATAATTATTATTATTAATAATAATAACATAATAATTATATGACAGTGTAAAATATTTACTAAATAAATGAATATGAATGAATATGTGTTTACGAGGTATCTGTAATGATAACAAAACAAACTCAGCATTCTTGCTTATTTTCAATACACAGAGACCCAGTAAGTTGCAAATCATTCAAACTTTGTTAAGGCCGTACTTTTAAACTCCGACGCCGTAGCAAAACGTTTCCAGTCGAACAATACTATTAGTTAACACGGGAAAAAGTGCGCCCAGTACGAATCAATAAGCCGGAGTGCCGGAGCCGTCCGCTTTAGAAGTAAATGATTATTTATTGCCCTCTCCCGCGTCGCTTTAGGGATTTCCATTGGGTTGAATTGAGGGAAAATATTTTTACAGGCGAATTGGCAGTGTTTAGGCTTCGGATATCTAATTAGGGCGGATTTGCGGGCCGTCGCGGGCTGTCGCGGGCTGTCGCGAGCAGCCGGCGCGCGCGCACTTTGGACACGGCTAATTAAGAGGCCTTTCGATAATTAATCTTTATCTCAACTGACAACTAAAACTTTACGCAATAAAAGGCGCAATAAGTCTGTTAAAACAAGACGATTAAAAAACCTTGTTGGCATGTCTTGTTACAGTGTAGAGGAATATCTGAATAATACCAGGTTGTTCAATAATCAATTAAATAGGTAGTTTATTAATAACCATGGAATCGGTTTACCTATACCTAAATATAACATTCCTACATTTTTACCTATCACGTAAATTTTTTAATAATTATTAGATAATTATTAGAGACATTGTATAAGTAAACGAGGCGGTAACTGGCCGATGTGCACCACTTATATGTATATTAACAACTTATTGGAATAACAGCCTTATATATTATATATTATGGAATAATAGGCCGCACAGCAGGGCGATTTGCAAAGGAACACTCTGATTGTCGCTCCCTAAAGGCCTTGCCACACACAAAGCATATTATAGCATAGATAGTTGCCTAGCAACTATCGCGCCGCGCGATGGTTGCCTAGCAACTATCGCACCGCGCTCGCGCCGAGCTTTGTGTGTGGCAAGGCCTTAATTGTCACCAGGCATATTGGTGGTTTTTGTTTGCACATTATTGACTGTGCCGCTCAAATAATACGATTGTCCGAACTGCACAATCGCTGTCGCGTCACAGTCACCTAAGCGGTGCGGCTGAGATCTAAGGGGAACAAAAACCGCAAAAATTATATCCAAAATTATCTGACGCTCGCCGCAAGCAAAACGTTACAAAACAAATATTTACACATGAACTTCCACACGCCGTAATGTATTCGTCATAACGTGCACGACAGCGAAAACTCGACGCGAGTTGTTCTAAACAAAATTTTCAGGCGACGCTTAATACGCTTATACGGCAAAATATTCCCAACGGGCATACATGCCGCAGTTTATTTTGCTCTTCGGGGTGAATTTTAGCTGCTATATATTTGTTACTTGTCAAGGTCCCTGTAGATTCCTTAATAGAGTTCATAACCTTACTTCAACTCAGGCCATTGCCTGATGAATTTTGTATGAATGGCAGATTAGTGAATTGAAAATTGTGATCTCTTAAAATATTGGTTTTCGCGATACTTTTTGTTTCTGTATGTTCCACCCGCACTAACGCTGCTACGCGGCCCGGAAAGCTAGTTTATATGATTTTGCCGCTCTGCGCAACGCGGCACGTCAAATCCATACAAAATCCTTTCTACGCACTGTGAAGCGCAGCGCAAATGCGTTTGGGCCTTTGTTGTGCATTTTCCGTACGATATCTCCATAGCAACTCAGAAAAATCCGACAACATAAATCATTTGGGGAACTGTATCGATCTCCACAAATACTCGAAACAAACACGCGGCGTCGCGTGGCGTAAACGGCGCTCAAGATAAACTTTGCGCGCTACCAAAAATGAAACTATATTGGCCAGACAACCAACAGGAACTATCAAAATAATGTCTCAAACGCAACACCTAAGTGCACACTCACTTGCGCGCACTCTAACACTAATGTGTACTGTATTCTGCGCACGAGTCCCATCCGTCAAGCTTATCAGTATCGTGGCACCGCCGTGGAGGCTAATTGTCCCTGTGATATATGTCCGGGATTTTTCCCCGTGTGCCGCCCGGAGTTATGATGGCTCTCAAACGAGCGCCCGCTGCCCGCACTAAATATGTCAAGCACTAATTGCACGTTGTGGGATTATTCCCGCTAAAACTGCCAACACTGGCTGTGGCCAGGTTTTATTCTCTTGATTAGTTACAGCAATTTTCTTTCCTTTTTGTGTTCACAATTCTTGGTGCGACTCGGAGATTTATTGCGGCGACTCTATTAAGTGAAATAATAGTAAGGAGATTATGGAGATGATGAAAAATGATGTCCAGGTAATGTCCTTTTCACCACGTTATTAGGTCGCTTTCTTGTCTGTTCGTTTATTTGTTTGTCTGTCCGATAAAACATTTGAAATCGGTTTTATCGACAACGCAATATGATGGTGTCATTGAGCTGATTTGATGATAGATACAGTAGGTGGCGACAGAAACTCTGTAATAAAACAATGCAACCCTACATAATTTGAGCTCGTTGAATTAGTCTTGACAAGTACTCTGATGGGATATAGTGTCCAGGAACTAATGATGCAGCCATTAGAACTCTGTAATAAAACGATGCAACACAAGTTTGGGCACGTTGGATTGACATCTTGACAAGTACTGAAGGAGATGGGACATGGTGGTCCAAGGTCTAGACTGAAAAACAGAAAATAGTTATTTATTAAATCTTACAATTATTATGTATGAATTCTAGCGGTGGTTTGGGAATAATACCACTGCGCTAGCCCGGGAAACAACTACTATCCGATAAATTTATGATAAGCGTCAATGGCATTGACATCAAAGCAGCGGATAAGCCCTTTACGTGGGCGAAGCTCTTGTCTACTAGCGCAAGAGACTTGACGTTTATATTGCTTCAATTGAAGGTATTTTACTTGAACAGCAAATATAAAACATTTTGGAATAACTTAACAAAAAACTGGGTATGGTCGGCTCCGTTGGGTATAATAATGGTAGACACACATTCATTTTTGTAGAGACGGAAAACAAAACTTGTAAACATAGTTTTAAGAAAAGAAAGTGTCAATTTACGTAATTTTAACATTTACATTTTTAAGTTTTTTCCGTTTTAAGAATACATGAATTATCAAATACAAGTATTGAAACATAAATAGCACTGTAGGCGGATCTATATACACACATTATAGGTTGAATGGGCTGCAATATATTTCTGCCAAACGCCGATTGTGCCATCCCGAAGGCCATACAAACATTAATCAGCGGGATAGTTCTCGATATATGTGAAGTGCTACTACATTTGTGCGAAAGTAATTATACTTTGTCGAGCAATATTGCGAGAGGATAAGTAAGATGTAGAAGTGTTCTAATAATCAGTCTGGCAGTGGGGTGAGGGCGACGGGTCTGGCGAGTTACGTCTTTTCGATACGCAGCCATAATCTAAATGGGTCAGCAGAAGAAATCCGAAACTAAAAGCCACGATTTATACAGAAGAGACGCGCGGCAGCGGCACGGCACGAACATTTTGTTGCCTCACTGCATCAAATTTTACAAAAGTGGCGACAACGTGCGACGCGGCGATAGGGCGCGTGGCCGTGGCGGATAATCGAAGAAACAACAAAGACGAAGCTATGCAGTTAACTTTTATTGGTTTCTTTAATTTTCCGCCTCTGCCGCGTGCCTCCGTGTATTAACTGCGCCGAGATTGCGTAGTTTGTGGTTTTGTAGTTCCTGAGAACACACCGGGAACTACAAAACCGATTTTACAAATAGAAAAAACTGCATTCAAATATATTTTTAACTCACACTTTTCCGATAATCGAACCTAATCTTTTGTATAAAATTTAAAGTTGTTTTATTAAATAAAGAATCCTGTCATCAATTCCTTGAATACATGCGTAATATGGCATACAAGCTTAAACAAATTTAATGGAGCTATTGTTACACTATCTCTTACAGTTTGTGAATACTCCTCGCTGACCCATATCTAGAGACTGATTTAGATTGATTACCCTGTATACAAATGCACCAAAACGATTATAACTATTCACAATTCAGCGATAAATAATGCAGATCACCTAGTTCAGCGTCGTAGAGCGGTTGTCGTCGTACTATAGAGCCCAAACTAACCGATGTGCATTAATTACCCCCTTTTCTGTATCTACTATGTTGATATTACTATCTATAGTCTAGGCAGACATGTCGAGTCTCTCCACAGTGCGTACGGTTTATTCTGCATAAGTCTAACCAAAAAACCTCGGAAAACCCCAGACCAAGTAAACATATAGGTACTCAACAATTTTCTAAGCTAATGATTTGATTTTAATACAACAGCTAAGGACCATCCCGATAAAACTGTTTTTCAAGTAGGGAAAACCGCATCGAGATCGGTCCCGTTTGGTTCAGGAGCTATGGTGCCACCGACATATACACAGAGCCACAGATACACACGTCTCTCACAGACTAGGGCCTCCAGTGCGATAATTTACTTACCTTGATTGAATTGCAATTGGATCGCTATAGCTTACGTAATACCGCAGCTAAACAATACTCTTTTAAATAGTATTGTGTTTCTGCCGGTGAGTAAGGTCTCCAGTGCTCCATGAGGTGGGGATTTAAGGAACCATGGCTTTGGCAGTAGAGAAGCATTTGCCTTTTTGCTGCCAAGTGTTGCTGTGCAAGTGTTGTGACCACTTTCCATCAGGTGGCCCGCTTGACTTCCATATGACATAAAAAAAAGAATAGCAATTTAACGGCAACAGCAGAATACCAAAAACGCGTGAAACTGTTGTTGAGTGGCGATTGCTATCTAATTACAATTCCATAGTCATTATTAAATTAGCAGACTTGAGACCCTGCAACTACGGAACCGTAGCCTTTTCACAGAATAAGATTGAGATTTTGAAGTGGGTTGTCTGTCCGTTTGTCACTAATTAAGAATAAGAATAATTTATTGCCTTAAACAAAATTAATATAAATTAAATGTTGCTCTGCCTGATGCCACTTCTGGTTATTATAAGTACCTAAGAATTATAAGTGTTAATGGTACGAAACTCTATGTATACGGTTTGACTTCAATCTCACCTGATGGAAAGCAACGATGAAACGGATGATTCGGCACCTTTTACTTCGTGTTCTGAACGCTAACTTAGAAAATAACAATCCACTCTTGCAATGAAGGTTAAGTGTTTACAGAAAACATATACCTTTCGAAACTAGGTCACAGATTTATTTATCTAAAACTTCATGCACATTACAGTACAATGACGGACTTAAAGCTTTAAGATCATGCCGTTAAGAAAAACAACGCCACCATAGAAATCAATGAAAGTAGTATCGCTACGCAAAGACTAGCTAAAGAATAAAGATATACTAGTCACCACGTATCGCCATCATTATTATAGAGCATTTAATGAGTACAATCGACTCAAGCGAAAATGAGCCTTATAATAACGACACATTTATACCGCGACTGTAAATTAGGTATTAGTAAAACCCATACATTTCGCGTGGCACGTTACATAAATGCAAAACCGCAGGTGCGCTGTCACAAACCTTCGCAATGACGAAAGTCGGTCTCCAAAGCCGCAGAAAATGGGTGCTGTTTGTTTTGTTTATTACGACGGTAATTGTATATTCTTTGGGCTATCACGGAGAGCAACTTTTCACTTAATTAGCTTTCCTAGCCACGCTATTTGCCGTTCTGAACTATAAATGGTTGCAACATCCTAAATGTAGTAGCAAAGATATTGGAAAGTTAGCTACCATCATGGTTAAGCAATTTTTTTTACCTGTGTGTAGTAGTTATATTGTAGAAAAACTTTGGCATATCAATTAATCGAAGTTCTTAGCTTTCGAGGTTTTTTTTTGTTTAGCGCCGTCAACGAAACATTCGATGAAAGGGTTTCGAAATCATAATGGAATTGCTGCGGTAATTATTTATTACAGTATAATTTATCAACTTTTTAAAATGCTCAGTGTCATCCGAAACAAACAAACTAAAGCAAAGAATGGTAAAAACATACATAGGAAGAGCTCGTCTAGTCTAAAATGACGCGCCCCACTACTTAGTTAGTTGATTTCGATGTGTGAGTGCAAATATTAATAACGACACTTCATCTGTGTGGGAGCGTCGACTGCTCCAATAGAACGACGCGAGCTCCCACGTTGGTGTCTCACCGGCAACTGAATGACCAATTACAACGGCATTTGTATATGTATTTCGTCCATATTTTAAACTTGCTTGTGTGTGTTAATGCGATAGTGGGGCGCGTCGTTTTAGATTAGACGAGCTCTACATACAGGCTAAACTATTAATCCTTTTAGGCTTCGTCGCAATTGGGGTACAAAAAATACTCTGACGTTTGATAACTGCTACCTTTTGATGTAAGTATTCCGAAGTCATTGGAATCAAAGTAATTAATTGGTGTGTTATTAAAAAAACGTTTTTATTTGTATCACATTTTGTTTGTTTATCGCACGCGACACGACGAAAATAAACTGGAAAAGGGTGATGCCCCTGGTATTGCAAATGCCCATAAGCTACGATGACCAGGCCGTATGGTTGTTAGCCACATTAGTGGTTTAATAAAAAAAAATACGTGTGGCACTAGGGGACTGCCGCGATAAAGCTATTGCATAGCAATTTTAATCAACTTATGCAATTAAATACATACACCTTAAGGTTCAACTAGTCGCGGGCTCGAACTCACTCGTGGACGCGGCCAAAAAGCACGCTGTCTCACCTAGCATTGTGTCTAAAAGAGATAGAATCAGTTATGAGCAGTTAGCAGCTAGTCTACACGTATACATCTAGTCACACGCACACAAACACCGTGCCGAAGTCTGCCGAACTGAAACGACGTTAGACGATGCACAGCTTTCAACGCCGTACCGCTGTGCCGGTCGGAGTGGGGGGTGTTAGGTTTATTTTCGTTACGGAATTTCTTGATTCGGTCGCCGCGCTCAAAGCCCGCGATAAAAGCTATGCAATAGCTTATAAATACGAGCAGACAACCTACTTGATGGTAAGCGGTAACTGTCGCCCATATCAGTGTGCAATACACGGGTGCGAATGCCGAAAGCACGAATAACGATAGCGCGAAGACGAAGACGAGATAATTCGCTTAATTAAAACGTCGCGATTTCAAACTATCGCGCAATGGAATTGTTGCACAATTGAACGCTCGCTCTTTGAAGCTTTTGCGGAATTGATTTTTCGCACAAATGATCCATCGCGCATTCAATGTTTCAGGCTGTCATTTTCGCGCTTTCGTTATTCGTGCTTTCGGTTTTCGCACCCGTGTATTACACCCCCCATAACTTGTACGATTCAGGTTGCAGGCAACACAAAAGCAGAACCGCAGGTGCGTTGTCCCTGTGAGGACGAAGATGGAGTACCTCATGCCTGTATACAGAAAGAAAAGCAATAGCGGATGACAGAGTGAAATAGCCATAAAGCTCCTAAAATATCACAGTTTGTGGTAAGAATAACTTTCACTATGTTATAGGTACTTAACTACTTTCGTATTCATAGACGTTACTATGATATGATGCATAGGGTCTGAAAAACCTATTCATGAACAATGAATACCAAGTAGACCGTCATTTTGTGATCTGAGAGAACCTACTGGAAAACTGCTTATTACTTAGTTAAGTATTGTTTCTCAATTACGGGTGTAGAAACCAACCAAACAAATCGCCCTCCAGTTCGCGGCGCACCCTACGATACCAATGTTTACGTTATCGTTCCCGCTGATCGTTCGCTCTGTTATTGTTTATTGATATTGCGCTATGATTCCGCCATCCACTTGCCGTGATTTGAACGTCGGTGCCAAATTGGTATCAGTAAAGTAAACACATTCCAACCATTCCATATGTCATCGATTTACCAGCTCTATCCGCAAAAATCTTTGTAATGCTTCCGTCAGAGGAATGAAACACGTTGTCTTCGTAGGTATATCCCAATTAGATTAATCTGGACTTCTTCAAGGCCAGAGTAAATAGGCCGCTTCTGGCCGAACAAAAGGCGCAGTGAAGGTCTGTGCTGTAGATTTTCATTTTCTTTTCGACGCTGCCGTTACTCTCGCATTTGCTCGGTACTGGACTTTCCATTTTTGAATTCTTATGATTCAAGCTTTCCTCCAATTTGCGTTATAATTCTGAACATATTTACGATTTATTTTCAATATTTTTAAATTTAATACCGATTTTAACATATACGACGGCGAAACTTTTTATTGTTGCACTTAAAGTCCCTGTAGTACCTACTTCTCAAATTATCCCTTTAGTATAATTGCGCGCTTGCACCTGCATTAGTCCGATGACGTCACAGACAAAACAATAACTACGTAACTACATACGTTTACAGCCATTTGTGTCTTCAACTGTTAGTAATGCATTTTTAATTTCGTAGTTGTAAGTGATTGAAATATGACGGTATTTTGTAACAATAGAAAGTTTGACCGGTGTATTTAACGAGCGAATAGACGTTTTCACGTCAAAAAATTAAAAAATATTTCTACGCCATTGGTATGCCATTTATTGGTCTGTAACAAGCATGGTCAGCCTTTGGCAGTCCAACAATAAAAATAAATTATAGTCGTGGTAGTGCAAATTAACTTAAAACTGTTTGCTGTGCCTAAGGGCGAATTTTCTGATCATTTCAGTTTTCTTATTTGACAATATACTTTCGATACCCGTTAAAAGGTATTAATTTTCAGCATCGCCTGGTTTTATATTACGGATTAGATCATAGTCTGTTGAATTTTGTACAACGGTTTTTAAGTGATATATCCGAATGAAAGATGAAATAGACATAGACATAGACATTATTTATTTTGACATCACAATACTCATAATACAAAACTCATTGAGCAAGTTACATGAAATGTTAATTAATTTTATTTCTCCCTATAGTATCAAATTCCCAGCAAAACTAGACAGATATTTCAGGATTATTATGCCACTGTTCATTAATTGTTTCATAACAAATAACTGCACAAACAATGAGCATCCGAGCGGCTGCGGCGGGCCCATTGTCGGCAGTTATCATCGTCTAGCAGGAGTACGACCCGCCAGAACGAACAAATACTTTAAGTAGGATTTCGAACTTGGTTTTTAAAATCTTATACTAAATTGTCAAAATTCTGATTTTCAACGTTCTACTCTTTTAAGGTGTTCGAAAAAGTTTCATTTTGTATAAAAAGTTTCAAATATGTATGAAATTTTTGAAAGTTTGTTTACTGCTCCCACATCGGATGTTACTAAAGGTTTATAAAATATTCTCAACATCGGCGTGGTAGTACTCTGGATTAGACACGGTATGTTACAAGGGTATACACTTACAGATACTTCTGTTTAAGTTCACTGCTGCACTTAAGCATCATTCAAATTGGATGAATGAATAAACATCTTTTTCACTACAATACTAAGAAATAATTTAGAACCAACCGAATAAAGACCGCTATCCCAAATGATGGTAAGAGACGATGCGGCCGAGAAAAGGAATGTCTATCTAGAAACAATCTAATCAATCTGGCCTTGAAAGAGTACAGATTGTATTGCCAGGGAACATATTGGCAGACAAAGCATTCCATTCCTCATTATATCTGCGCGAAGTCACAAGCAATTGCTGAAATTACTACCTACAAATATATTATGTTCCCCAACTACTCCATCACGAATGCCGAACTTCAACTTCACTACGTCAGGGGCGAACTGAACCGAACAGTGCTCGCATAATATGCACATTTATATTACAGAAATACCAACATTCATTTGTATTTGACAAGCCTTGTTTGCAGCCACACATCGATTTATTCCTCCGAAGAAACATTTGCATAAGTACATACGTAAATTTGTATTCCGCCCTTTGTTCCACGAATATAATGCTGAATATTGAACATTGTTATAGGGAACGAAACTGAAAGTTTCCCAATTTCCTCCTTTGTATGTGAAATCATGTCGTGACGTCATATTTCGCCTATTTGGGACGGCTTACACCCGGTTTCTGAAACGCTTGTCAACGCAAAAATGACGTAACAACTGGTTATTCTGATTAAATGCAGTTTGGGTTTCTAAAAGGGCCAATTGACAGCTTGTCAACGGATGGTCAAATCTCCAATTAACGGCTGATTAATGCAATTTTGGGTTTCCGGAAAGCTTTTTCTCATGTTAACTGTGTGTTATCGTCTTGTTATTTTAATTAGCGAAAATCTACCAATTAACCGATTGTCAAAATAAATTATATCCGATTTTCTTGGTCTAGGTCTTGGTCCTGGCCCTGGTCCAGGTCTTAGTTTGGGTGCAAGACAAAATCTTTTTTTTTTTATTTATGTTATACGGCAGACAAATAGGCAAGCGGGCCACCTGATGGAAAGTGGTCACCGCCGCCTATGGACATCAGCAACACCAGGGGAGTCACTGATGCGTTGCCCGCCTCTGAAGAGATCTAGTTCTAGGGTCCAGATTCTGGTCCAGGATCATGACCAAAACTGGAATCTTGATCACAATTTGAGCTTAAACCAGAACCTGAACCTAGACCAGTGCCAGCACATAGACCATAAACATTAGCTGGACCAGGACCTGGTCCGAAGCCAGGACCTGGACCTGAACCACGGACTGGTCCAGATCCAGGACCTGGACCTGGACCAGCACCTGGTCCGGGGCTGGGAACTGGACCTGAACCAGGACCTGGTCCGGGGCCAGGACCTGGACCTGAACCAGGACCTGGTCCGAAGCCAAGACCTGGACCTGAACCAGGACCTTATCTGGGGCCAGGACGTGGACCTGAACCACGAACTGGTCCGTGTTCAGGACTCGAACCAGGATTTCACTAATGGCATTATTGGGAGAAACTCACAGAATCGATAGCCGATGGGGCGGATGTTGTTGAGTGGCGAACTCTGGATGGCCTCCCAAGAGATGGACCTCATTAAGGTCCTAGGGAGCCGATGGATGCAAGATAACAGAGTCTTGGCCTGTATTCAGCAGTGACCCGGGACCTACCTAACTGCCTAAAGATGATGATGGGATTACTGACCCACTGGAACCCGTGACCCTATAACATAAATATTGTTATAAGTTCTCTTTTCTCGCTATGTATATTTTTTTGATAATTTTCGATTTTACACGAAAACTATACAATCGCTATCAGTTTCATCTAAAAGTTGAATATCACGCCTGGGACAGAAACAAATCAATGCGTTAGACAGAAACAAAACATATAATATGAGTGAATGAATGTGACTGATTTTAGCAGGGGTAGCCAGACGAAAATAATTATCTCTTGTTAATGGTCGATTAGCTAATTTTAGATTGATTGGCCTTTCAGAAACCCACAGTGATTTAACAGCTTGTTAAATGTGACAGTCTGTTAGCTAATCAATTATTTGACAAGCGTTTCAGAAACCGGGTGTTAGTGTGTAAACTGGACATTTCGTTTGGTTATTCGGTCATATTGTCACTTATAAGGTACCTTTTTACTAAATTCTTGTTATATTTTCTCCCGTGTCGTTGGCCCCGTCTCCCAATCTGCTTGCTTTTGCTTGTCAGATTTTAAGTGCAATCGAGTTTTTTGTTTTTGTGCTACTATATTATTTTTTTCGGACCGTGGACAAGGCCGGGCAGCGCCCATCAACGTCAGACAGAACCGTACCTCACCACTACCCTACCCCTCCCTCTTCCTACCCTATGCCATCCACACCGTAACCAACGCAGAGCATGTGTAAGTTGTATAAATGTTTTTGTCTATGATTTTCAAAGGTCCTTATTTATATAAATCTCTATTCTGACACACTCGAATTTCATGACCCTTCCTCTGACGTCGACGAGTAAATATAACCTGATATTAACCCTACTTCTAACGCATTTATTCCCGGTAGTGGGGTGGCTATTGAACCTGTAACAGATACAACTGATTTAATTAACTATGAAGCCCTATTATTCCGTTCACTGATCAAAGGCAGAAGAATTAATTGAACAACTTTTTGATTCGAGAATTCTGAATGAAAGAGCGAGTTGTTTGTATCGATGGATAGTGGCGAGTGCTGGATTTGGACGCGTAAACTTAATTTACCCCTAATAAACCTTCCTCTTGAATCACTTGTTACGAGATACATATTGCTGACTGGAGCAGGCCACCCGAATTGCACATTGGCCCCAAGCAACGGCTGAGATGGCATCCGAGGCACGCGGCGTTGTCCTAAATCTCATCTGCGCAAGTAAAGCACTGACGCTGTGCCTCGTGCACCTCGCGACCTGGAAAGCAGCGGCTCTACGCGACGGCACTATTGCGTCACTTCAGATCTCACCTCGATCCGAGTCGTAGGCTTAATTAGTTTAATTCTTAATTTAAATAATTGATGTTCTAATATCGAACTCAAATTAAATAATTATTAGTATTAATCTTTGGTTTTCTTTGAGTCCTCTGGCTGTGAAATCTATAATTCACTTTATATATTGTTGAAAATCGCATTAAAATACGTTGTGTAGTTTAGAATAAGCGTACATATATACATATGGATAGACGGTGGGAAGCGACTTTCTTTTTAATAGAAGCAGCAGAGGTGTAAAAGTGCTGCCACTGTAGGGAAAAGTCAGATCTCAATAACAAGATTCTACTCATGTCTACTAGAAATAGACACTTTAAGATTAAATTTTGAGGAGCTAAAAACGGCCGTTTTTCCCATAACTCTAAATTTTAGTAAATACATTTAAATAGATGTCGTTTATGAAAACTTCGCTATTTCGCTGCTATTTCTACACATTGAATTGTGCAGATTTATGATAATTATTCCGGTCAACAATAAATGTTTTTTTATGCAGCACTTTTGTATCTTTTAAATGCCGGTACAGCGCCACAAACTTTTTTGCGGGTGGCGCTGTTTTTAGTATTGACATGTGATATCAAATACATTTCAAAATGAAGTGCCGCCATTTTCTCAGTTCCAATTTCGGTCACCGGGTCTAGAATACCGGGTCAGATAAGTTGCTGGCAAAAGCTAAACTGACAAAATAACTATTTCCACGCAGACGAAGTCGCGACCAAAAGCCTATAGTGCCAATATAAACTTTATGGACGTTCAATTTTGTAAACGCTCTTAGGGCGTCCGGTCCGCAGCGTTCAGCGGGAGTACGGCGCAGTTTCTAATGAATTGCGGTGTCAGTAAATGGCGAGCGCGACGGAATACCAGTAATGGATTAAAATCCGCTGGTCACGCTCAACGCAGCGGATACCCTTACTCTGTCGAACCAACCAGCCTTCAACAGAGTGTGAAGTAAACAAATAAATCACACAGAGCATTTACGCGACTGAATCCATTGTAGTACAACAAATATTGGGGACTATGCCCTAATCCTATTACAATGCCCAATCCGACTGTAATCCCCCCTCCCCACCCGTACACCATTGTAACAATACTACACGCATTTTATGAGCTTTCAACAAATAAGGGTATCTTCTACTGCAATCGATTGCCTAGGACCCCTTTGATAGGTCATATTCCGGGCCGTTCGGTCCGTCTTTGCGAGTAAGCCTTTCAAATGGACCTGGTTTTTGTGTGAAACGTCTAGAAATGTGGACCGTAACAAAAAGGCATATATCGTCTTACCTTAATAACTGCAAACCTAAACATAAATCTAGTTTTATTGTTTAGCGTATATAGTCAGGTCGCTGTTTTGACCTTGAATATGTGTCAGGAGCGGGTTGTGCGGCGGAGGAAGAGTGCTGCACTGTATGAACGAAACGCGCGCTCATGCCCATTTCGATTCTGTGTAACTCACGACTCATACGTGATAGGATAGGGCGGTGATTCTTGCTTGTATTTATGTTTTTTTTTCTTGAGTTTGTCTACAACAATTGATTCGTATAAAAATATATGTAATTTGAACAATATTTATAGTAAAAATTCGGACTTGGTCTCCGAGATAGTCCTCTGACAACAATAAGCTGCCTTTTTTCTGCTATCAAGCAACAATGCAAAGAGTATGGAATGCTAGCGACCTTCTTGCTATAACCATGAAGGGCGCTAGCATTCCATACTCTTTGCAACAATGCATACATTGTGATGGGATGGTCCAGTTTGAAGGAT
Source organism: Blastobasis lacticolella (assembly GCA_905147135.1). Taxonomy (NCBI): domain Eukaryota; kingdom Metazoa; phylum Arthropoda; class Insecta; order Lepidoptera; family Blastobasidae; genus Blastobasis; species Blastobasis lacticolella. The sequence goes on from LR990045.1 coordinate 18,831,310, forward strand.
AACGTAGCTAGCTTAACTACAGGCTGGATCTCCACATAATATCTGAACTGAATGTCTGGATGTACGTTTGTCACTATTTCTTGCAATAACTTCTGAATTAATTTCTTTGTAGCTTGTATATCAGAATAACATTCAGGCTATAATTTATCATAAGGCATAATCGAATTTTATGTCGAGTCGCATGTAGGGCGAGGCTATACAATCAGTCTCAAATGGAAAAATCAATGTACCTAACAAATGAGAATACTTAAATGTTTATTGCTTCATAAAAGTAATTATGACCCTGACGGGCACTACAATATTAAAAACTTAAAAATACTAGGGTTATATTATTTTCTAATTTTAATAACAGTTTCGTTACGAGTATCTATATATTGGTAATTTGTAAATAGTCTTGTGATTAATTATTTACAAAATTGAATAACTTGAATGCTAACTGATGCTTTTACGGTGAAGGAAACATCGTGATGAAACCTGCACATTCAGGCGACTGAATCTATAACCATGATCCAATATATAGGCAGGTTTCCCTGGTAGCATGGTAATGGAGGTCAGATGGCAGTCGCTCCACTGTAATTATCTGATCTGCCATATCCTGGATCATGGTCAAGGCTGATCCCGCGCCCTTGCGCTCGAGAGTATAACCAGGACATAAACGCAAAGATGTTTTTATTTTTATAAAACTGAAGCTAAATATGGGATCCGTTGTGTGAATTCACATCTGTACTTTCTAAACCCGGCCGAAAAAAGAGAGGTGTCATGTTGTGACCGATTGACGAGTTGGTATATCTTTCTATAGTGGTTTGAATACTTACTATGTTGACGCAACGACCAAAATGAGCCTTGACCTCCGACACTAGAATGTTCCAGGAAAGAGTGGTTTGTATACATCGATAGGAAATTCATTTGAGACAAAGTTGGCCGTGACCCGGCGACCGCTGTATCATAGCAAAGACCATTTACTGAAAAAAATATATTAATCTACGAGTAAAGAGCGCTGCGAGTGGATGATGAATGTGTGCGATGCGCTGAGACTTACAAGAAGGTTCTGTCATGTTCTGTCTCGGCTTTGCGGCGTCCAATATTGCCAAAGACCACTATTAATGGTGGTTAGTTTTCTTTTACTCTTCCACTTAAATGGTGGTGGTTGGGAACGGAAATTATATTACTGTTATTTTTTTAACTGATGACTCGGCACACTTCTGTCCAATTCAGAATCAATTTTTAGCTTGGATTGCACCAAATTCTTAAACGCGTTTAACGTTCTTATAATCTCGTTCATGAAAAATTATGATTAATTATAATTCAAGTAAATCAAAATTACTTTGTACTCGAGTTGATTCTCTTCATTGAAGGGCTCTACGACATTTTTCGTTTGATTTGTATCGTAGAACGAACAGTGCCGATGGTTTCCCGACTCGTGAACATCATCGTCATCGGAGCGGTTAATCCCGGCTTCTGCCAGAGTCCCCTTCCTAGAGTTAGAGTATTATAATAATGAGACCGGACTGCCATAGAGCGATTAAAACCAGATATGTTATTATATATAATATATTCTATTCAACTAAAAGGTTCGTTTTACTTTCGGATTTGGAGCTGATGAATGCAAAAAGTAAGCACTCTAAGCGTTAAGCTATAGGCGGTTGTGTGTGTCTGTCGGTGCTAATGACTATTTTCTTTCGACTAAAACTGTAAAGGCTCCAAGAGAAAAGCCGGTTAGTATTGTATTTTTTTTTTGGTTGCGTCCAAGATCCCAAAGCCTTAACAGATAATCACTTGTTAGTTAACGGACAGCGCTTTATGGTTCGGCCAAACCAGCTCATCAGCGACGCGGCACGACTGCGACGCGAAACTGGAGCGTCTACGATGCGAAGCAATGCGCACACCTACGCGACTGCGGCGCGAACCACGAAGCTAATTTGTTTAGTAAATTCCCGCCGTGGTTGTGTAGGCGCTATAAAATAACTCCGTCGCGCGACTGACGCTCTCGCTTCGCAGTCGCTTTTGGTCGCGCCGGTTTGGCCGGAGCCTTAACGTAATGCAGAGCGACCAACTTACTTGGTTCTCAAGTCCGCTAATTTAGTAATGGCTCGATTTTAATTAGATCGCGACGCGTTTTTGATACTCTACTACATTTACAACTACTATTAAGCTGCTATTTCGGTCCAATTACGATTCAATCGAGTCAAGTAAATTACTGGACTTGAGGCCCTGGAGGCTTACCATAAACTCTTATAGCAGAACTTAAACAGAACTGCCCTACTTAGACACGCATAGCGCTGTTTCGCCAAGCAGGGCAGTTCTGTTTAGGTCCTGCTATATGAGCTCATGGTAAGCCTCTGTTCAGTGACGCTGTCGCCAGTGGTGAAAAACTTCAGACTGTCATTTTAGTACAGTAATGGCTTAGTTCCGATTGTACTCATTGAACAGATAAGATGCTGTCATTGTATCTGTTCCAGTAAGAGTGTTTTTCCATCTGATGCGAATCCGAGAAAATTCGATCCAATGTAATCATGGTACTATTTCTAAGACCTCCTTACGCACTAAGATATCCGAGATCTGTCAAGTTCTTTCTGGTCCCTAAGTTTAAGTTGTAGCTTTGCAAGCTTTGTAAAAAAAGAACAAATTTTGAAAGTATTGACATTAACATTAAATACTTACTTTGGACGAAGTATTTTGTATAAAATACTAAAGTAAACGGACTGCAGGTCTTTGTTTTTTCGGACGTAGATCAGATGCAGTAGGTACGTAAGCGTGGGTATCTGTGGGCGGCGGTGATCATTTACCATCAGGTGAACAGCTTGCTCGATAGCGTGCGTCCTTATGTTATAATAAACATATTTACCTTCCTCTTCGTTGTTACTCAATACAACAAACAACAATAAAACCTTATTCATATCGTCGTCCAAAATGGTAATTTACATAAAGGTATAGGCTTACATTGGCAAGGATCCAAACATATGCAGTAAATATGAAAGTGTTACTGTCCGTCTCTTTAGCCTTTGTAAGGAGCAATTTCATTTGAGATGGGATAACTTTCATTAAATTCCTGTAGAAAATTGTTGTGACTGCAAAACAGTCCCTTCAAAAATATTAACACCATTGTCCACGTAGATCGCAGCTAAGGTATTTTAGGCTGAGAGGTGCTCGTTTATTGTTTAATTCAGGCCCAACCGCACGGTTTCGACTGGCCCAGCCAAAATTTTAGCTAAATGAAAGCTAAAGCTTTTTGTTTCTCTTTGCGGCCGGCGCGGGCGGTGCAAACGGGCCGTCGGGTTTGTGTTTCACCTTTGGTCTACATTAGACTCATTCCTGTGGGCTGCGTAGTGCCTGGCAAATTAGAAAAGCTACCCGATGAAAGTACTTGGGTAAAGTGGCTATAGATACTTTACTTTAGTTTCACGCTAGCCCAACAACAGATGTTTTTATTTTACACAGTGAAAGTACTTGGGTAAAGTGGCTATAGATACTTTACTTTAGTTTCACGCTAGCCTAACAACAGATGTGACATTTAGGTTATAGGCAACATGACACTGTCAGGACTAAGATGAAATGCGTGGTGCCTGTAATTGCACTGGCTACCTTATCCTTCAAACCAGAACACAGCAATGTGCGTATATATCAATGACATTTGGCTGATGTCTGAGAAATATACATTGACGTGGAGCAGACTTTTTTAACAGTGTTTAAAAAGCGAGAAGTAACGGGTTCGAACGCCAGTGTGGCCATGTACTAATGTCTCTTTTCCAAGTTATGTAGATAAATTAGTTGAACACTAACCGATTCTCTTTCGGCGAAGGAAAGTGTCGTGATGAAACCTGCACATTCAGGCGACTGGATGTGTAACTATGATCCAATCTGGTCAGGTTCCCCTGTTAACAGGGTTACGAAGGTCATATGGTAGTTGCTCCACTGTAATTACCTGACTGAAAATGCAGCTGCCCATTTTCCAGCCAACGGAGGCTCTAGATCTTTTGAAAGTTAAGCAAGGCGGACTCTAGGACCTTGCGCCCGAGAGCACAACCGGGACATAACGCCAAAATGACACACAATTGTTGATAATAATAATGAATGATGATGATGATTTCATGTGTAAGTAATTGTTTAAATCTGGCCAAAGTGCCTCGAACCATTTGTATACGGCTCGAACTGAACACACGAACACACGAACGATGTGCATTTACGAAATATTGGATTTGGATTAATTGCAATTGCACGCCTGCATACCACGTGCAATTAATTTTATACCTCTGTGTTTTTTGTACTTTTGCGGGGGTTTTGTTGTGTTGTACTTACCTACTTTTCTACCTTTACCTTTTTTTTGTCTTTATTTAATGATGTCTTATCACAGTAGATTAAAATTATATTGCTGGTTTCTTTCTCCATTTCTTTGACGTTAATTGATTACCCTCATTTTGGACGAAGCATGATTGTGAATTACTTTGTGTTGACAGTGTATTATTGTCATTAATTTAAATGTATTTAAATTGTTTGTGCGTAACTATCAGAAACTGTCCCATTTATTGTTTTAAGTACTTTCTCATGTCACCACGACACATTCTTCGACACATTCGTTATTTTCTGCAATTTACGTAGGTACGTATTTACCGTCTACACCCACTTTCCTTGTAGTGACAAGCAGAGTATAATGCAGCACAAGCCCCTGTCGGGTGTCGTAAGGCGACTAATGACACGAAGGCGGACAGTTTAATATCTCCGAAAACCATAAAACTAAGCTTCTCAGCCTATACAAACAATATTTGCAGTATTTCCATTAACTCAGGCTGCCATTGTTTATTTAAATCCATTAAAGGATGAATACTACCTACATTACCGGAGCGTATTATTGGATAGAATTAATGGATTCTGGTAGAAACAGCTTGCCCCGCTAAGGGTAGTGCAGACCAACGGAGTGGCGCTTAGGGGCAGCGAAGGGACTTATTTTTGTAGCTAACCTGAAATTGGTATAGGCATAAAATTACACGGGCGTGTGAAGAAGTGGCCACAAGTGCCACAAGTCAGGACCGACCAGAGGAACCACCACGGCAAGGTGTTGTACGCAGGGATGGCAAAGTCACTATAATAATCATCTCGCTCTCGTGCACGAGGGCCCAGGTCCGCCACTTTGCCAGACCAGGTAATTACAGTGAATCTGTTAATGGAGGAACCTGACAGATTGTATTAATGGTACACATTCAGTCATCTGAATGTGCAGGTTTCATCACGATATTTTATCTCGCCGTAAGAGCATCGGTAAGTGTTCAATTAACGTTAATAATTCAGAAAAGTTTACTAGTACATGGCGGCACTACAGGGGATCAAACTCGGCACCTTTCGTTTACGAGTCGGACCTGCAACCCATTACACCATCGATCATTAACACGTTTACTGCGGCAAGTAAAATCATAATTCTTCATCTGGTGCGGCGGCGGGCCAAAATGCGCCCCCAATGATATTTCCGCCAATGCGTGGCAGGTCTTTCTAGACCCACCAGCACTAGGATAGATTAAATTGCTATAACTTTGTGGAAACATAATGTATACATTTTTTTTTATTGTTTGAATGACCTAGAACCCAAATTCCTTAGGTTTGATTCGCCCCGGGATCTGCCAAACAGGAAATGAGAAATAAAGCAGGAAAAGCGGCAGTCCGATATTGACCTGAACCGCACTAGAAAGTATTTTTAGTAGTGATGGGACAGAGAAAAATAAGGGGATATCGAAAATAAAACAGAATTATCGTAAAAGAACTGAAAAATGTTTTTATTTACTTATGCCTGGCTTGGAAACATGTTTCGTAAAGGTTTTGGTTGCATTTCCTGCAATATTTTTTTATTTTCTTAACTTTTTTTTAGCTTGAGTACTATTAAAGGTTTTTCGCAGTCTGTCGAAGCACCCTGCACAATTTCTTCGTTTAGCGCTCATCTCAAGGACACGGTTTTACTTGAATTTCTGAAATAAAATTTTTTTTCTTAATTCCGTGTGATTTATTAACCATTTTATGAGTTTTACCACAGAACTCGCGAAACTGAACAACTTTCCCCAGAAAACATAGGTCGAAATATGAAAAAAAAATTTGGCCCTCCCTTACAAAACTGACAACCAGCTGATTGATTTACTATTACTATGGGAGGTCCATTATTTACTATAGAAGGCTAGTTTTCAAGAATAATCACTTTCATAAAGGATGGTATTACATAAAAAAAACCCCACGTCATTATGAGTCTAAGGCTGATATGTTGAAATGTGTAGGTAGTAAACAAAACTTACCGCTTGTGCTTCGTTTTCCGTGCACAGTTGTTTCCAAATTCTTTTTATTTTTCTTAGTGGAAAATATTTCTTCACTGCTGTCACTATCACTGTCAATACCTGCAGGGCAAATTACTCTATTTTCCAAAATTTTTAATTTTCTTTTATTGCTTGCCATCGTTGATTATATCGAACGCTACGTCAGATCAGTTAGATAGCGCAACACTAACTGGCGGGGCGCGCGCTCTGTGCGGTATCGGGTCGCCAGCTGCCTGTTGCCCACTGCCGCACTCAGCGGATGTTTTCACCGTCAGTGCGAGGGTAGGTCGATTAAAGCCTGCCGTTATGTTTTGATGGAGAACACCTACAATTTTGACCGCAAGATGAAATATATATTAGTCTCTGTCGAATTTTTACAAACACCTGAGATAATCGTTTCGCACAAGCGAGAGGGACATAGTTTTCTTCGTCCGCACCAGCTGAAGTACCGCGGCAGGCCGATATCGGCCTGTTACGCAGTGAGCGTGTTAATTCATTTATTTTTAATTATTTCATCATCATCATCAATTCATCATTAATTTAGTAAAAACGGAACTGCATACGACTGAATTATTAGTACAACGAATTAAAACCACATTGGAAGTCTCGGTACTCGTTGCGGCCTTCGTAGTCTTCTTCTAGATGAGAGACATTCGTCGCCCTTAAGCTGTAGATGTCCTGGACGACGGTGGCCACTTTCCACCAGGTGGACCGTCAGTCCGTGTCGTATCAGCCTACCTAGGCAATTAAAAAAATTGTGTGTTTCCGTCGGTCTGCACTGACCATAACGCAGTGCGGTCGGAGCGTTAACATCGCATTTTCCGTGCTGCGTTCTGTTTCCTGCATTGTGGTGTTATCGGACAGTGTTGGCTTCGTTCGCTTCCGCATATGTGAACAAGACCTATACTCGTAGTCGATAGCTGAGTATACTACTTTGTCATTTAATGTTTTACCGGGATGGTTTTAATATATTCAAGTTACGTGGGAAATAGCGGAGTATTCCATTGTCTGGTAATGGATTGGTAAGTATGTGATCGTCGCCGCCATTAAAGATCCGGGGTGTCGCAAAGCGTTTGCGTTGTAAATACTTAATTTGCTTTTGCTTGCGACTGCGTCCATGTAAAATTCGATTATTACATACCCGCGGGAACCATATTGAATATAGGGATAACTTTAACTCTGTTAAATTACATTAAAATCTGTTAAGTGGTTTTTGCGGGAACGAGTAATATAGCCTCCTTTATAACTTTTACATTTATAATATCGGTAAGATTAGACTGTTGCTCACAAAGTGATTCTCAGCAACTTTAGAACTCAATTGACTTCGATAGAATAGAAAAATAGTAATATCGATATTTGAAACTATAAAACTATTTTGATCTAATATTTTAGAACTATTTTCGAGGTTTCATACCGTGTACCTTGGATAATGGTTTCAAGATACGTTTTTTTTTATCTAATTTTATCAATAACCATAAGAATCGGTTCGGTAGTTTCAATTCCCTCATTCCCTCTACGAACAAACAAACTTTATCTCATTATGTAGCAAGTTTTAACTTGCGAGTATATTACACTATAAAGTCGCAAGTATTTGAAAACGATATCCCCAGAATGCAACTCTTCAAATTCGAATAGTATCTTGACCGGAAACCTGCTTTGCGTATCACTTGACTATTTTGAGAATGTGCTATTATAATAATGTTACTTCACCTAGTGGTGAAAACTATTAATATCCGGTACGCTAATATTGGATTACATTTCAAAGTTCTTTTACATATAGGTAATGGGAAATATAGGAATTTTAATTTTACAATCACACGTCTGATTGACCTTAATAATATTAAATATTAGAACTAAAGAATTGTATCACTATTGCATTAGTCACCATAATGACAACACATATTTCACAATTAGTCTATGAAAACCTTATTACAATGTCTATCTATCGGCTCTTACAACCATATCAAATAAAATGTAAGATCGTATAGCGCAGGCGCCAAGGGGATGTTAGTTTACAAAAAAGTAGGACCGCACAGTGTTTTCAGTACCGCACGATATATTTTTATATAGCCTATGAGATACACAGATCACATAACACTTTCCGGTTCTTAATTTTTGCAAACGGAATTCATCTGAGCGTCTCGAGTTTGTATTACTGTATTTACTAAAACCTTCATACACTTTATCGGATATTTTCCTCCATACCAGTTTATATATCGGAATAATGGAAAAACTTCAGAGGCAAACAATTTTGAACCAAGGAAAGTATCTCAAGAGCTCGCTACCGGTGTCGCACGTAGATTACTGCCCAAAGACTTTAGTGGGGAGAAGTGATAATAATCTACAGAGTCTCAAGGCTTTTGGCGGACGCGGGCCGCATACAAGCTCGACCACTTACCCGACCGCGTTTACTGACCCCATTATTACAAGAAAATGGAGGATGGAGGTTACTATCCGTTCATTTTCAACCGACGATGCAGAAGCCATTGTTTAAACAGATAAGCGCCTGCGAAGAGATTTCAAGACGGTTTTTCTAGTTGAGGGCCTTATCTGTCGATTAGACATTGTCTGGGGTGACGTAATCTAAAAAGCGGTACCGGTATTGCAGCGTGCTAGTGAGATCGATAACCAGGGTTAAGCAAGGCTGGCAGAGTCCGGGAACTAGATGGGTGACCGTTTCGTATTTTGAGGCTGATCGAATTAGGTTTGCCTCCTAATAGGTAGGCGAAGCGAGGTTGACCAGTTGGCACCCTGTGCCGATGTTATATTATATATGTTTATGTTTATTTATGTTTATGTTTATTATATTATAGATGTACTGTTTAGTTGTTTGCGATCACAGCCAACTCGATGAAGTTTACTCTTTAAGTCTGTGATTTCTATGGGTGTTAATACTCACTTAAACCCGCGGACTGAACGTTGTTTCGTGGTTCCTAATTACAAAATTTGATGTTCATAACATCTTAGTTAAATATCACCGAAATTATTCGCGGTTTTGATGCATATTTCGTTCGGTGTTACGATTTTTGGCACTACGACCTTGATCATCGTATTGGTATTTTCGGAATTTGTAACTAAAAAAGTCGTTGACTCCAATTTGGCGACCTAAGTCATTCTCTATACTTACTTTTTGCATGGATTTGAAAATTACCATCAGTCGGCCCGTAAGGTATAAAAAATATTTCTACATCAAACGAATTTAGAAATCACTGGCTTAAACTTTGTCTCTCTTATACACGTCTAGCTTAGAAGTCATAGACTTTGATCTCGCAACAGCAAGCCCCCTGAGGGGCTGTCTTGCGCATGGATAAAAAGGCCCAGCATCAGTGGCATGGGAAAAATATGGCAGGCAATAAAAAGCTTTAATATAGGGCGTAGGCGCCACGGGTATGAGATAAGTCTGCTATCTAATATGCTGTACGATGCTTTGTTTAGGTTTAATTAAGGCACTATATGAGGGTACGGGGAGAGAATGGTCTGGGGAAGGATTAACTACCTCCATTAGTTTGTAGCTTGGCTACCTAGAAACAGAGTAACGTAGTTACAATCTTCAGTAACTCTGTTAATGTTGGCCTAACAACAGCCCATTCGGTATAACCTTTTAGGTTATAAATACGGTTCGGGGAATAAATTTTGGCTTAGATGGAACCATTTGGTTTGATCTAAGACACTCGTGATTTTTTTTATATTTTCTTAGAAAGATCATGTCATAAGATGTAGGTCACCTGATGCATTTAAACCCATTTAACACACTGATTGAGGTTTTTACATTCGTTCTCGCAAATATTGTTGTAAGGTAAATAAACGTAAAAATCGGTTACAAATCGTCTGCATTTCCATGTCCACTATCCAACTTTACCATTCACCCAGTTTCCCCGTTTACGACTAGCTGTCGCCCAGGGTTGTTTATGTCATTATTCATCTTGGCCAGGTTCGATTACCGATGCATTAGCTATTTATATTTCCTCTTGCTTACCTCCTTTACGCAGTATCCCGTTAACGTATTTTATGTGGGAGTCTTATCGTAGAATCCGGCATTTTACAAACATCTAGGCATTTTGCTAACGCACGCTAGTTATAAAATGCTTAGGTGAAATGTAAATTGCCTAAACTTTTTGTATGCATCGGCCAGATAATTTGTCAAAATTTCAGTAATTTTAAGTAAATTTTAACATATTCTAACAGAGTAATTCAAGAGACTGTTTTACCAGTCTCAGTGTCCCCAGCAGAAGATCTTGGTCTATCTCGATGCCTGGCTGGTGCTTCACATTTTTCTTTTATTACATATTTTTAATAAATAATAATGATGTGCCGTCATGGGGTACCAATCGGCTTTCGAAACTGTTCAACCAGTCTCCAGGTCCCAAGCGGAAAACCTTAGGCAAAAATAGATATTTAATTTAATATATTTTTATTCCGACCTAGTCCGAATCTGACTAAATAAGATACTAATTACCTCAGAATCTGTTGTCCTGCGAATCTATCCTACATCGCCGAGTGCGCTTCGCGAACGATATTAAAAGCCATATCTAACAAATAGCGAATTCTTTGCGGTTAGCCTCAAAATACGAAACGGCCACCCATCCTGATACAGTCATAGGCGTTCGTGCAATTGGTATAGATAGGTATCTAAATGAACTATTTATCTACACTGCCGCAATGAATCTTTGAAAAGCAATCTCGTTTTGGCGAATCTTGAGAGCGTGTGCGCATACATAGGGCGTGTAACTAGACCCGCGTTATGAGATTGCTCCCGGCGTGCCCCAATTCCAACGCTCAAGAGATCAAATTACGAAAGAACTGTATTGGTATTGACCTATATTTCTTTCTTATGGTCTACCATGCATAGAAACATTCTGGTATGATAGGATGTATTGAATTATGGAAGCGTTTCGCACTTTCGTGACTAGTCGGGTATTGTGGGTTCCTCTAGTAGCTGTCATTTTTCCAACTTTCCAACACCTGTTGAGCCGCCTGCCCCACTTGCTCATTTGCCTAAAAATACAATGATTTATTTAACAATTTATTGCACACAATATAAAGTATACAGAAATTACAAAATTAAAGACGACACAACAGGCACTACTTATTTCTAAGAAGAAATCTCTTCCAGCAGGCCTATAGAAGAGAGACATTTAGATTATAGGGGATGAGACGTGCGCAATAGTTTAATATATACATATTTAATAAACTACATAAATAATTATAAATAAGATACTAAATACACACAATAGTATATATATAAATACACATACATATATACATAATAAAATATATACAGGTATTGTAGAACATTCAGGCACATAAGGAAAGATAATGTTCCTTTACACGCTTTTTAAAGATTGCTATAGATTGACAATCGCGCACTTCGTGCGGAAGAGAATTCCACAGTCTTGCGGCATGTACAGTGAAGGAGTAGGAGTAGAAGTCGGAATGGTGGATGGGGATGTCCAGCGACGATCTAACACTGGAACGACACGGTTTGTCTTGTGGACGAGAAAAGTGGAATCGGTCACGGAGGTATGAGGGAGCGGAAGGATTATGAAGGACGTTATAGAGGGTGGAAAGGATATGAGTATTCCTGCGCAAGCGAATTGGGAGCCACTTGAGTTGAGAACGATATTTTGAAATGTGGTCATATTTGCGCAGGCCGAAAATGAATCGGATACACAGGTTTTGTAAGCGCTCCAATTTATTTAAGAGTTCCTCAGTGGCATCCAAGTAGCAGGAGTCTGCATAGTCGAGCAGTGGAAGAAGAAGAGTTTGGACAAGTGAAATTTTTGTTTTTTGGGGTAAGAAACTTTGAAGGCATTTAATAGAATGGAACGAGAAGTGCATCTTTTTACTGACCGCATTGACGTGAGACAACCAAGATAAATTAGAATCAAGAATCAAACCAAGGTTCTTTGCTGTTTTACTCAGGGGTATTGGAATACCATCGTAGACAATTTGGGGGATAGGAGAGACAGAACCAAGCCGCTTACACATGTATGAGCTGCCGATAATCAAAACCTGAGATTTCTTCGGATTTACTAACAGCTCAAACGACTTTGCCCAAGATGATATTCTATCCAAATCAGCATTAATACAGGCAACAGCATTATCTATATCAGACAATTTAAAATGGTGGTAAATTTGCAAGTCGTCGGCGTAGAGATGGAAATTCGAAGAGATAACATAAGTAACAGTATTAATAAAGATAGAGAATAGAAGAGGGGACAGGATACCACCCTGCGGTACACCTGCAAGCAAGGTATGCCAATCCGAGAAGGACTCCCCAGAACGGACACGCTGCCGGCGACCGCGAAGGTAAGATTCAAACCACGCCACCACAGGAGGAGATATGTTAAGAGAGCGAAGAATGGCAAGAAGAACATCAAAGTCTACAGAATTAAAAGCACTGCTAAAGTCAAGCAGAGTTAAAATCGTCAAGGACTTATCCTCCATCGCGAGACGGATGTCATCAGTTACTTTTAGCAGTGTTGTCACGGTACTGTGACCTGACCGAAAGCCAGATTGAAAAGTGGAAAGTAGACTGTTAGATGATAGATACTGAGTGAGCTGACTGTGGATAATGTGTTCAAGGATCTTGGAAAGAAAAGGTAACAGCGATATGGGACGGAAATCAGAAAAGGTAGAGGGATTGGAAGTTTTTGGAAGGGGGATAACATTTGCTAGTTTCCAGGCTGACGGGAAAGAGCTCGTAGTCAATGAGTAGTTAAATATGTGAGTGAGGATTGGTACGAGTTCAGGAAGAAGGAGGGAGATCATCCGGGGACCAAGGTTGTCATTGCCCACTGCAGTAGAAGTAATAGAAATAGTATGCTTCTTAACATCCTCCTCGGTGACAGCTGAAAAAGAAAAGGAAGTACAAAGAGGGAGCGGCTTACTTTCGATCTGTGCTATTGTGCGCGATTTAATATTCAGATCCAAAGTTACAGGTGGTAATGAGAAATGGACATTAAGTGGGTTTAAATCTACCGAGCCATCAAATGACACTGAAGATTTACCTATACCTAAGGACCTGAGGAATGCCCAGACTTTTGCAGGGGAAGAGTTGTTAACAGAATGGTGAATGTGACGCCTCCTGGCATCTCTACACAGACGACTGCAATAATTTCTTAGGTGCCTATATTGATTATAATTGTAATCGGAAGGGAACTTTCTATAGCGTCGTTTAGCACTGTCTCGCCTAGCCATAAAACTCCTGATTTCATCCGTTATCCACGGTGCAGGCGCTTGCCTCAACCTAACCTTTTTTATGGGAGCGTGCTTATCGTAGAGCCTTACAATGATAGATTCGAGCTCCCGAACCATCACGTCAATGTGGTCAGCACTAAGAACAGGACTCCAATCTGTATTTACCGCGTCGCGCCTCAAAGCCTCCAAGTTAATGCGGCCATAGTTGCGCAAATAAGAAAATCTTGGTTTACGCTTAGGAGTTCGGATTTTAAAGGAAAGAAATACTAGATCATGGTAGGAAAAGGGGGCGGGAAATTGACCATGAGCAGCTATCTTATTTAGGGAAGATGTGATCATGAGATCGAGAAGTGAGGGGGTACAATGTGGGGAGTGATGCGTAGCAGAAAGAGGGAGGAAATGCAGGTTGACCGCGGACAAGAGAGACTGTAACTTGTGCGTTCGCACATCGTTCTTGAGCAAACACGTGTTAAAGTCCCCTAACAGGAGGACGTCCTCGTAGTTAGGGCACAAGTTAGAAAGTAAGTTGTCCAGAGAATCAAAATAGTCGATATGTAAAGAGGGACTGTAGAACACGGCAAGCAACAATTTTTTATGACGTAGTGTAACTTCAATGAAGAGATGTTCAGCGGAGAACGAGTACAAGCTTGTTGATGAGCTGACAACAGTGTACGAAATATCCTCGCGAAGATATATCGCGACACCACCGCCTGCCTCCCTTGCCCGTCCGGTCATTGCGAATAAGGGTGAAGCCCGGAAGTGAGAACTGAGAAGAAGGGAGAGAGGGTTTTAGGAAAGATTCAGAGATAAGCAACGCATCAACAGGACTACTGCTAAAGGACGCCAGTAAATCGGCATAGTGACCAGGAACACTCTGGGAATTTATGTGGACAACATTAAAGTTGTTTGGGAACCTGGAAAAGGAAGCCTTCAACTGTTCATGCACTGAGAGGCATGCGGACGTGTCATCATCGTGCTCTGAACCAGCACTCAAGAAAGAGTCTGTAGATGAGCATGAAAAAAAACTATCATTAATGTCCTGTGGACTAATCATAAAATACAATACCTATATATGATATAATAAATATACAACAATATAACTACTAAATATAAAAAACACAATAAATAATATACCTACAACACGAATATCCGTATAGCTAAGCGCTACACGTATTACAGAAACTATACTTTATAATAAAATCACTAGATATCACTCACCATGGCGTGCTGCAAGAAATACCAATAATATAGCAAAGAAGTTCGTTGGATTTAAGAAGGAAAAAAAATTATGTTATACTATGAAACAATACACAATAACACACCAGACGCCCTTCCATGACGCCAGGCCGTAAACAAAAAAAAAAGTTTGCAAAAACAAAACGCGTTGAAAAAAAAAAAAAAAGTCATAGCAAAAGAAAGTAAACAAATAATTGACAAGTAAAAACGCTAGAAAAATATCCTACTGCCCGTCTTTGAACAGAGTTACATAAAAACATTACAATGTAAACAACCTGCATATTACTAGCAAATAAGAAATTTTGACAAAGTGACCGCAACAACTAATATGGATACTTACAAGAAAAGTTTTTGTATTAAGCAATCGAAACAGGATGAGATGCTGAGCAACTACTTTCTCGTACGTTTGACGACGACCGCAGCCGGTTGCTTAGCAGCAGCAGCAGCGGCAGTCTTGGGCTTCGCCGGAATCGCTGGTTCCGCAGGGCAATCCGCCTTAAGAGCGTCGGCATTCGATTCAGTGACTTTAGTCACCGGGAACGCGACGATCAAAGATTGTAACTCTGATGCAGTCTCAATTTTCCTCCGAGACTTATTGGGAAGGATGATGGAGATCTTCCCGTCCACTGACCAGCAGCTTGAAACACCGAAATGCTTGCGGGCGGTCATAAAAACTTCCTGCCTTGCCTTCGTCAGAAACTCCGACAAAACAATCCCCGTGCCTTTGAGAGAGGTCTTGGAGTCCCAGATGATGCGACGGTGTTCCATGTTCTTAAATCGAACCAAGACTGGGCGAGGCTTGTCCTTCCTGGGGGCTCCCAAACGGTGACACGATGACACATCACTAGAGGTAAGATCTGCCAGATGCATTTTGTTGGTAATAATATCTAGAACTACCTCACTGACTGCTTCCTCCTTCTTTTCAGAAACCCCATGTACAAGGAGAGTCTTTCTTCGTAGGAACGCTTCATGGCGGTCCTGTCCCAGAGACAGCCGCTCCATTTGGGTGTTCATGTTTTTCACAACCCGCCAGACAAATGTCTTGAAGTCCATAAGCAGTGAAGCCCAATCCGGTTGCGCAGATGGAGGTGCAGCTATAGCTTTCTCCAGCCTCTCCTCGAAGCTACTCATCCGAGCAAATAACTCCATGATATCTTCTTTCTTGGGTGACTGATGAGATGACGATTCCATAATAATGCAGTGATGATTATTCTGGCAGTGATAGATGCACAAGAGAAAGTGACTTTATATGCACGACAAACGGTGATGTGATACACTAGTGTTATTTAACTAACATTGAATTAAAATAATAGAGTAAGTATTTTTAAATAATTAATAAAGTGGAGCTCTACAGAAAGCTGTTTCTTTGGCGACGTCTACCCGCAAAAAAAAAAAAGCATGTGTAAAAATGATGTTCATAATCATAAGAATATATTGCCTTGGTTTTACAAAATATCGTGCTTACTACTAAATCTACTAATATACAGGCTGTCCTTACGCTCTGGACAAAGCCGAATACTACTAATAGAGCAGGGCATTTAAAACTAAACTGTAAAGTATAATAACAATCCGGCCAGTATTTACCGAAAAAGCAATTATTTTAAATTTATCACTATAGAGCAGCCTGTATCAAAACATTGCAAACTCTTTAAAATTGCATTAGAACTCCACATTAAATTAAAAAAAATACTTATTGTGATTTGAAGTATGACATAACGTCACTCGTTTCTCATAGTTGTCAATAACTAATTCTGATTCGTATTGTTGTTATACAGTTATGTTGTATTTGTTGCCGATTAAGTTACAATTAAATATGTTAGAAAAATATGTTATTTTTGTTTTTTTTATATATTTAATGAAAGAGCTGTTTAACGACACTGCTAAGTAGTAGTCTTAAACAGGGTTTCAATATTTTTCCAGAGGCTAAGGTCACACTATACACTTACAAGTAACTAAGTATAAAAAATAACTGGACCTGGCTCAACTTATGCTGTCACATATTACCTTGTTTTGGCACTTATGCCATTCCATTCTAAACTGTAATACAGTGTCATATGATCTGCTCCAATGCAAGAAGATAAGACAAAGTTCTCCGTTATCTACAAAGCGCCGCTATAAAAAGTAGGTAATAAAATTTTAGTACGCAATTTGGTGCAGTTTAAAGCTGACCTTGCTTACAGCCCTCTCTTTGTAAACAATATTACATTTGTACGCGCTAACCACCGAGCACAGACGCTGTAGAGTAACATTGTATGGCAATTACAAATGAATGCCAATCAAATTAATGACATATGCATTCCGCTGTGGTCGGTCGACTGGTAACCTTCTGGTATATGCCACTCATATTTGGAGTAAGGCCATTGAGAAGCATGGCAAGGCCCTTTCAAGCAAGCTTCCCTCATACGGTATTCCTGCTGGCTTTTGCACCTGGATATCGGATCTGGATATAAACACAGGCGTATTTGTTTTCCGCTAAACGGAGTCCATTCTATCAAGCTCCAACTTTCTGGAATGTATCTGTGGAGATTACCGACAACCTACAGCTCCTGTGTGTCGGGATATAACCAATCTCAACTTTACACAGTATTTCGAATCAAAAGCCAAGACTGAACCCAAAAGACCTGGAATCTTCTCGAAGATCAAGCGGTACTTCACTTCAAGGCAGATGCTTCCGTTAGGTATATCAAGTACAAGTCCAATCTTGCATGGAGTACTGCTGCCATCTCTGGGATGGATCAGCCAAATACCAACTGGCTGCTTTAGATTCGGTGGAAACGTGCAAAGAAATTAATTATTGATCCACAGTTGATTAAAGCTAAGCTGCAGAGCCTCGAGTATCGGCGTATTGTTGCGCGTTTGTCTTCAGGTTGCACTTCGGAGAGTGTGCGAGGCAGTTGCATGACCTCATTCCGCCGGCCCCTTTCTGCCATCGGGAGACGCGATCCGGGCGAGCGCTTCATCCTTATGTAGTGGATCTTCCAGCTATCCGCACGAGCAGCTTTAGTTTAACCTTTATAATGCGTACGGCCAAGGAATCCAACGCATTACCCGCGAGTGTGTTCCCAGAGTGAATAGGCTGTTCCTAGACAGGCATGATCCATCATCAGCCGCATCGTCACTTACCACCAGATGAGGTGGTGGTCAAATGCCTGGCTAGTCAAATAAAAATAAAAATTGTGTATTGAATCGTATTTCGTATACCGTAAGCAGCAACATGGCGATCTGTAAAATCTTTGTAACCTGTGTGGACGAATAAATAAATTGAATTAAAAAATTCTTACCAATAGCTGAAGTACGCATACTGTCTACCACATACAAATTTTAAATAACAATACATTGTTGTGTAAAGTGTCTTATAAAGATTCAATAATGAAGTTTCACAGCAATGTTTGTACATCGAACTTAAATTCGTATGTTACAATTATGTTTTATGACATTACGAACGCGATTTTGCACTGAGGTGTTGAAAGAAAGTGATCCTCCTAAATTCTATTGGGTCTGTATTCTGTGGCGCAAATACAATAACATTCGCTTATCACGAACCACATCGCTGCACTGTGTAAGCCGTAAGGGTAAAAAATGTTACTGTATTTGAGGATGGGTTTTATATTACTGTTTTATTTGTCGGCAATAAAATAAAATAAGTTATTATTAGGATCCTAACAGAGTATATAGCTTCGATTACAGGAAGCAAAATATATTTTTAGGACTAAAACAGTACACTTGACAATGTCACCGCTTGTAATAAAACCATAATCTGAATAAAATTGTTCAGGGAAGAGTTATAAAAAGTGTCAGCTGACTATTTAGGAAAGTATGGAGAATCTAGAAAATATTTTTATGTCCATTTTTCGTCATTTTTTACCTAAAATTCTTATCTTCAAGAATGGGGTGAAAAGGATTTTACGGGATCAGCAGCGCGTAGGTGATACCCCTGGTATTGCAAACGTACATAGCCTGCGGTGACTGCTTACCATCAGGCAGGCCGTAAGCTTGTTTGCCACCTTAGTGGTATAAAAAAGTTGTCTCAACTTGCAGCTGCAGGTTGTAGTTGTGTCTGCTACACTTCAAGCTTGTACCCATGTTCGATTTCCATAGACTTAGAGCCTTGCCACTCTATTTCTTGTAGAAATGCCAAATGAACACGCAGCCTTTAAAGTAGGCCAGCTCTTGACATTCTTACACTGAGCGGACCCGACAGTTGGAGGTGCCTCATTTCGTCTTGGACGCCGAGATTAGTAAGATATATCAAAATTTGGAATTACATTCCTGTGCGACGTACTTGAAAATGAGTCACCTCCAACTGTCGCGTCCGCTCAGACTATCTGGGACCCTTCGAAAATAAATCACATCGTTATTCTTAATTACGTAGCTATTTTTATTTTGAAATAAGTTAGAAAAAAAGCCCAGGAGCCCTGGATACTTGGAAACTTGGATAGGTGCCCAGAAAGCTTGTCGCGTAGCTCCGCCGGTTAGCGAGGCTTTTCGTGTCTAGGTAATTAATTATTTTGACAAACAGATCGCCGACAGACGAGCCGCTTTAGTTCAACATTTATAATGCGTACGGCTAAAGAATGTGCGAGTGTGTTCTCTGAGCATTACAATCTAGGCGCCTTCAAGGATAGAGTGAATAGGCTATTTATAGACAGGCATGCTCGGCCGCATCCTCGTTTTAACAGCGGCATCGATTTAACAGCGGCAACCCCATCCACTCTGAAGGTGGACTTTTGCAATATTAGGGGTCTTTATGTCAACGCAGTCCATCAACACCTTGAGTCTGTGCAGCCTGCCCTTCTTTTTCTGATGGAGATACAGATATCCTGCCCGGCTGATACATCATACCTAACATACCGAGCTCGAGCATAACTTTGTGCTTCGTGCCGGGGTGTGTATGTTCATCCAATAGGATATCTGTTGCCGTCGTCTACACGGCCTTGAAGACAGGGACCTGTCGTTTATGTGGGTTCGTGTGAATTACGGTGGCCACACCCGTATTTACGCAGACCTATACAGGTCTCATGGCAGTGACTTGGACGCAAAGCGACTTTTTGAGCACCTGAAAGTAAGTAAAGTTAAGTAAAACACATTTATTACACTCAAACACACAGCACAAAATTCATAAAATGAAATTAAAAAAATAGAATGAAACAGAGTCATAAACAAAACAAGAAAAAAAGATACTCTAATCTCGTTTCTTGTGCCATGTCGCACTAATATTACAACAGTGTCGTAACTCAAAAAGTGTACTTTTTCAGAAATCACAAAAAACTGATTTAAGACCCCCTGTTTATTGTTTTCAGAAATTAAGGATACTAAATATTATCTTGTTTATTCCAAAACACCTTCATACTTACAAATAATAAAAACAGGTCACTGGTAATGAGAAACTAGGGATTTTTGAGTTGATACAGTATTGTTCTGAAAAGGAATGCTAAAATGCTGTATTTTTTAAAATTGTGTACTTATTGTACACACTTTTTTTGTTACTACAATTTTAGATGAAATGTTATGTTTTAGTTTTATTAAACTAATTTAAAGTTGCATCATTGATTTCACTTTAATTTCGTGCATAAACTCAATTTAATTGACTATTGCTCAGGTAGTTACAAAATAAAACAAAATATTAAATATCACGAAAAACATTTATTAAAATAACAATATTTTAAATAACTCAGGTAACATTAGTTACAATAGGAACTGTCAGTAGTTTTGAACAACACACAATAATATTAATTATAGTAGGTACACTTTGTTCTTATAGATTAATTCAAGAAATAAAACATCTTATAAAATGCAGTCTTCATAAGAAAGGCGAATTAGGTATAAACATGACGTGAAAGTAATGAAAAACCTTATGAGATCGTAACTCCTACTCAACTTAAACTTAATACTCGACCTAAAACACAAGTCATCATACAAAATAAAGCAATAATCATAAATCAAAATTAAATCAATCAAAATAAACTTTACAATATCCAACTTTGTAATAATTTGTGTCACTGGAAACTTTACTTCCCTTAAATTTGCTTTATCAAAAACTATATTAGTATTGTACTTAGTATACCTATAAAGTATTGCTTTATCACAATTCTCTAAAATATCAAATCTAAAACTTAATTATAGTATCAAAAATATCAATGGTATAGCTAATTTAACTGTCCAAATTCAAATGTCGAAAATATGCCTCATAATAGCTCTTAGGTATTATATACTTTTCAATCAGTTCTTTAATGTCTCGTTTTTTATTTTGTGTCAGTGGTAACTTTTCGTTGTAAGCCGGGATTAAACCAGTAGCAAACACAATTTGATCTCTAGCTCTTCTTAAATTGCGTACGTAAACACGTTTAAAATCTTTATCTTCATAAGATGTCTTGTAATAAAACGACATTGGATGTTCTTTTTCAACACGGAGCACCTTAAGATCATGCCATTTGACTTGGTTTCTTTCGTCGTTTACGTTGAAGTTGTTGCCCCATTCTTCTTGCAGTAACTTGCAGTCATAAAATTTGTCGTGGGTGAGCTCATGAACCATATAAGGTTGTCCAGTTTTTTTCGAGGTCTGAATCAAAATGGAATATTGCTGTGGGACGTAGATAGGGCCGGACTTAATGAAACGCTTTACCTGTTTCTCGATAACGCTATGCACATTATCACC
The DNA here is from genome assembly GCA_905147135.1 of Blastobasis lacticolella. Taxonomy (NCBI): domain Eukaryota; kingdom Metazoa; phylum Arthropoda; class Insecta; order Lepidoptera; family Blastobasidae; genus Blastobasis; species Blastobasis lacticolella. Next base: position 18,852,688 of record LR990045.1, read on the forward strand.
CTCGTTTTGAGAGTGACCCCTAATCAAAAATTTATGTGTTATGTCTTGACATTCAGTTTTTGCACCGCATAAGCATATGCTTTAAGGAGGTATTTATTTTTTTGCTGGCCGCAGCAATTGTCCGAATAAAATATGAAGTTAAGTTCTTTGCCAGGAAACTTTTCTATCACTTTTTGTATGTAATATAGTATGCAGCTACCAATTTCTATCGCGCCCCGTTTACCCTCCGTTTCATCCCAGAAGAAACAATTGACGTCTTTAGCATGCAAGTCGCTGACTGTGAAATTAAAACAGTTGATCCTGCTCTTGTAATAAAACACTGAAACTTGTCCCTTTGGTACTGGCATAACAGCCTGCAAATCATAAACAGCGACAATTGTGTCGTCAGTCCTAGCTCTATCAGATGCCTTCTCTTTTCTAGATAGTTCTTTCTCCTTTAAATGATCGGTATACACTTCCATAATGTCTTTCTTTCCTTCTTCATCAGCATTTTTGTAACGCTCACAAAGGTCACACTGATCCTTTTTCGGCGTGTGAAAAGAAATATTAAAATCTTTGTGAAAAATGCGATTGAAAGTAGAAGCGGACGCAAAAGGCAGGTTGTCTTTCTCACGACTTCCTTTATAGTCTCGATACAAATCCGCTAGAGACTTGTCACACTGAATATACTCTCGTGATGTCTGAGCTCTAAGGTAATGAGATTCAACTCGTGGTATAAGTTCAATGAACGATTTGACACTTTGGTAGACGACGTGGTCCACAGTAGGTTGTTTTCCATGTTTGCCACGCATTTCCTCCTGCATAAAACCAGTTTCTGTTCTTTTGGATAATGCGGTAGCAATCGGTCTGTCATTTAAAGCAAGGGTGTTTTTAAAAAATGTCTTACAAACTCTAATGCGATTGTCACTTACTTGAAAATAGAACGCTTTGTTCAGATTGCGCAAGTTTTGAGTTGATGAGTATCTGTATTTTGGTTTTATGTCTGCTGCGTGTCTAGCAATAAATTCTCTTTGTTTTTGTAAATCACTTAGTCCCCAAAATGAATCAAAAATTTCCTTTCTTTTGGTGTCATCTATCTTGGAGCTACATTTCAACCTGCATTTTTCTCCACACGAAGGACCCATTTTTTTTTCTGTGACATGTTTTTTGGATGCGGACTGGTACGCTTTACCACTGTTTCGAAGCTTTTTCGCTAATTTACTTTTCTCTTTCTTCCCGCTGCTAATCCACTAGCAACTGGGTCTAGACTTACTGCTTCCTTGTCCGAGCTACTTGAAGACCCACTGGAACTCGAAGAGGAGCTGCTGGAGCTGCTGGAGCTGCTGGAGCTACTGGAGCTACTGGAGCTGCTGGAGCTGCTAGAGCTTCTAGCTCTAGCGCGAAGTAATGTTGGGATTTTACTAGATGGTTCGGGTCCAGGAGTAAAGTTTGGGTCACGATCGGAACCATCGCAGTCACTCTCACCAGAATGTAGAGGTGAAATAAAATATCGACGTTGGTTTTTAACGTTTGCTGAAGCGGCATTACTTCGGGTACTATTTGCAATGTTCAGATCGACTTCTTGTAGTACTGAATTTAGTATCGAAGGCGATGAGTGTAAAGATTGCGATTCCATCGCTGTGACTGGTAGTTCCTCGGCTTGTGTAGCTGTCCAAGACTCATGGTTTTCACTCTTTGAATGTTCGTTCTCAGTACTAACCGGTTTTTCCTCCGGCGGTTCAAAAGAAGAACAAGTTAATGACGGAGGTTCCTCTTGGCTCGTCGTCTCGTTCTCCTTTTCTGGCGGCATAACAGACGCCGACTTCTTCGCCATCAACACCATTAATTTAGCTCGCTGCATGATTAATCTGAAACAAAAACAATTGGGTTTCTCAAGGAAAATGTAACCATAACCTAAAAATTCACATATAGCGTATTAACTAATAAAACACAAAATATACAAGAAATCGTTCTATTGTTTTGCTACTTCTATAAATCTAAGTAACCATAATATTCAATTAAGTAATCTATAAACATTAAGTACCTATATTTTTAATATTATACACCAAAAAACTAAGTTTAATTTTGAACCATCAATAATGTAATATGTCTAAAAATACAAAATAAACCAATAAGAATGCTCTAAGTTTAAATAATGATGTGAATTTACTATAGAATGAATCAATAATAACGAAGTAACTTAAAATAATGTAATACTATTTTATATTTTCTTCGACAATCAAGTCACCTATAATGTATTAACTCTAAATAGTAAGACGAAAATTCACATACCTGAATCAGCAGTATCGCAACAATTTGAGTTTGTGCAGTCCAACGATCACTGCGACACGACCTTCCTCGCAAAGTCTGGATGGCAACTAAAAATGGCGCGGTGTTGGAGGCGCCGATATCCCTACCGGTCAACCATTTATAGCGACGTACAACGACATCTCGGATCCAGTTCTTGCACTATTTTTACGATGGTCTTATTGACGTATAGAGGAAGAAATTATGTATGTGTTGATGATTTAATATCGATTTCGACACATTTCGAGTTACGACACTGTTGTAATATTAGTGCGATGTGTAGAGTGCAATGGGGCCACACTCAGCATATGCCACGACAGTTGCCGTGACGCTGGTTTTCAGTGGGCCCCCTAGTGAAGCACGGACAAAAGTGCCACAGGAAATAAATAAATAAAACGAAATAAATGAATATTATTTGTTTAAATACATAATAATATGTATGAGTGTAAAAAAAGTGTGAAAAAAATACGTTGCCTTTCATCGTAACGAAAGGGAGCGGGACTGAGTCGCACGACCGCGCTCCTGCCGTCCCTTTCCCTCCATTCTCCGCGCGACACTGCACTGAGAGCACGCGTCGATAGCGCGCGGGTTAAATTAAAAATATTAATTATTTAGTTCGATAATTATAAGCCAAACGATAATCCAATTGAAACACCACAATATTAACTACTAATTTAAATACAGTCATAACAATTTAAAATTTCATTACATAATATTTAGATTAATTTTCATTTAACGGTGTAAACCAACTTGAGCCAGATGGAACACCAACTACCACCATGTCACTCGTCTGCAACATATTGGGTGAGTTTTTTATTTTAAATTATTATTATTATTTTCTTTCTATACTAGGTACCTATCCACATGTAATAGTTTATACCGCTTGTTTTTGAATATCAAGAAGTTAACATACCTTAAATGTTTTTTTAACGTGTTTATTGTTTGCAGACGTCGAACCGGAGGCGGTAGGTCATTCCAGATTTTTGTCGAAGCGTATTTGAAGGTACCAGAAAATGCCGAGGACCTATGGGGCGGCAGCAACAGCTTGAAGCTCGAGTCACGAGTGTGCGTCTGTACGTCCCTGCTCCACGATAACTTCTTGGCAAGATAAGTCGGTATATTCGTGTGTACAACTCCGAATAACAGACTACCCAGGTGTAGTTTTCTTCGATCACTCATTTTTAACATATTAGCCTTATTTATGTAAGGAGTGACATGCGTGCGAGGCGGAACGAGGTAACAATATCTCGCACACGCGTATTGAACCCCCTGGATACTTTGTTTTGTTCGAGCAAGCAGCCGCGGCCCATAGACCACGTCCATGTAATTAAATTTAGATAGTACTAGCGAGTCACACAGTCTTATGCGGATGTTGGTGTTTAAGTATGGTCTTATTTTATACAACACTTTGAGTCTGTAGAAACAGTTTTTTGCGACTTTAATTATGTGTTTCTCAAATCGTAGTTCCTCATCCATAAGCAGGCCAAGGTTTCGTGCATCTGTGACCCGCTCCACATCCTCACTCCCAATCTTAATATGCAAATCCCGCTCCAGAACCTGTGCCACCCGCGTCTTAGTGTACAACACCATGAATTTTGTCTTACTACCATTAAGCGACAATGCATGCAAAATGACGACTGATAAAGTTTTTGAGCAGTATCCTTCCGCCGAGTTAGTGGTTTTAGGAGAATTTAATGCCCACCATACGGAGTGGCTCAGTTCTCCGTCCACTAACAATGCGGGGAGGTCTGCTCACGAATTTGCTCTGGTCTATGGTCTCTCACAACTGATTCACTCTCAAACAAGAATCCCAGATGTTGAGAACCATACAAGCTCCTTGCTAGACCTTCTGCTGGCTACGCGCCCCGGTGTGTACTCCATCTCCGTGGATGCGCCTTTTGGCTCGTCGGATCACTGCCTTGTGCGCACACAAGTGCCATGTACACTATCCGACTCTCCCGAGCCCACAGGATGGCGTCGCGTTTGGCACTATAAGTCAGCAGACTGGGATGGATTGCGTGAATTTTACGCATCATACCCGTGGAGGCAGCTCTACTTTGCATCGGATGATCCTGATACCTGTTCCACCGCAGTCGCCGAGACCATCTTGGTGGGTATAGATTGTTTCATTTCTAACCCGCTAGTGGCTGCTGGGGCACGGAGACGACCGTGGTTTAATCGGCAATGCAGAGAGGCTCAACAAGCGAAGCAATCTGCGTACGAAGCCTGGACCACTGCTCGTCTCAATCGGTACCCGAATATTGCTGATGCAAAGCGAAAGTTAAATGCTGCCTCGAGGAACAGCAAGTGGGCGATCGCCAGAGCAAAGTTCGCCTTCGTTAGCAGAATTGGCGACCGACTCACGAGCTATCCTTCTGGTAGCCGGGCTTTCTGGTCACTCGCCAAAGCTACAAGAGGGAAACTTTAGTCAGTCGTCCTTTCCACCATTGCGTAAACCTGACGGTACCCTGGTCCATAGTGCAATAGAGAAAGCCAATTTATTGGGTGCTCTCTTTGTCTCAAACTCGACTCTGAACGTCGGAGGCGCCGACCCGCCTACCATCCCGTGGTGTGGCAATTCAATGCCGGAAATATCCATTTCTTAACGGAAGGTAAGGCGGGCGCTACTCTCTCTAGATGTTCGAAAGTCGAGTGGGCCTGATGGTATTCCGGCGGTGGTGCTTAAAATGTGTGCTCCCGAATTGTGTCCAATACTAACGAGCCCTTTTGCGCTCTCTTACTCCACTGGGATAGTCCCGTATTTATGTTAGACTGCCGACGTGCACCCTGTGCCCAAAAGGGCGACAGATCAGACCCATCAAATTATAGGCCTATCGCTATTACCTCCCTTCTCTCTAAGGTGATGGAGCGTGTTATAAACACACAGCTCCTTGGTTACCTAGAAGAACACGATCTCTTGAGCCAAGTGAATATGGTTTTCGACATTGTCGCTCAACGGGTGATCTTCAAGTGTACCTAACACACCGTTGGGCTTTAGCTGTTGAGAGTCAAGATGAGGCACTGGCAGTTGGCCTAGATATGGCGAAGGCGTTCGATCGTGTCTGACATAGGGGTCTTCTATCGAAGTTACCATCATACGGGCTTCCCGAGGGATTTTGCAAGTGGGTAACTAGCTTTTTGTCCAGCAGATGCATCAAAGCCGTAGGTGACGGCTGTTTCTCCAATAGCTTGGACATTAACGCAAGGCTCGGTGCTGTCTCCAACTATGTTCCTCCTTCGTATCAATAATATGCTGTCCATTGACGGCATTCATTGCTATGCGGATGACAGTACTGGAGACGCCTCTTATACGGGTCGTGCCAATATCCCTCGTGCTATAGCGGAGGAAATTAGCGAAGTACTTGTGTCTAAAATCGAGAGTACTTTACCTAATATCTCCGATTGGGGACGACTAAATCTAGTCCAATTCAACCCCACTAAGACACAAGTATGCGCGTTCACCGCCAAGAAAACTCCACTCGTTGTAGCTCCTCAGTTCCAAGATACACCGCTTACCATCTCTAAGAGTATACATATCCTAGGTGTCGACATCTCCAGTGACGTCCAGTTTTTGGAAGAAAAGGTACAACTCGCATCTAAAAAGCTGGGTGTGCTTAACGGATCAAAGCAATACTTCACGCCGGGGCAACAGCTTCCCTTTACAAGGCTCAAGTCAGACCCCATTTGGAGTATTGCTCTCATCTATTGGCGGGAGCACCGGCATATCAGCTTGGTCCTTGTGACTCGATCCAATTGCGCGCTGTGAGAATTGTCGATGATACTATGCTTACAAGTGGTATTGAGCCGCTGAGTCAGCGGAGGGATTTCACCTCCCTTTGTGTGAGGTGTGTGAGGTACCGCTTGTACAACGGTGTTTGTTCTGAAGAACTGTTTGACATGATGCCTACAGCTACATTCTATCATCGCACTGCTCGCCACCGACAGGGAGTTCATCCACACACCTTGGAGCCAAATTGGTTACGAACTGTGCGGTTCCAAAGGAACTTTTCCAAAGGTTGTGGAATGAGCTACCTGGAGAGGTTTTCCCTGGAGAGTACAACATGGAGTTCTTCAAGAAAGGGATATAAAGGTTTTTACGGGGTCGGCAACGCGTGGGTGATGCCCCTGGTATTGCAAACGTCCATAGGCTGCGGTGACTGTTTACCATCAGGCAGGCCGTAAGCTTGTTTGCCGCCTTAGTGGTATAAAAAATATCCTCTATTACCGCTAGGTGAGGTGGCGTTTAAATAACTGGCTGGACTAACTATAAAATGATTTTAGTCACCACACTTAAGATTCATGGTCTTTGTTTTGATTTATTCTTCCGCCATCTCACCTGGAGGCCAATTCTCGTGCTTGTGATATATATCGAAAGTAGATATATATTGAAAAACATGGCGGATATCGAATGAAAACAATGTTTCTTATTCTCGAGTTATCGACAGTGATAAATATCGATTGCTAACCTTCGATATGTATCGAGTGGTCGTTAGTAGTCGATATAAATGTCACGGTGATATTTATATCGAGTGGTCGTTAGTATTCGATATAAATGTCACGGTGATATTTTTTCATTTACTTGTAAATGTTTATCTTATGATTGGGTAAGAGCTTTTGTTTTTATAATGTCAATCGACGATTTTATCATCGGATTCGTCGATGACCCATTGGAAGGCGCTCAAGCTGCAGCCGAGTTTCCGCGAAGACAAAATCTTTGGCGCGATGATCCTATGCAGTGGACCCCTAAAGCCTTTAAAAAAATATTTCGTCTCCAAGGCTCTCTGAAAGGTCAATTCCGCTGCTTTATAAAGGACCGTGTTCTCCATTACACACCCAATAAGGCCATAAAGATTATCAGTGCATGTTCTGTATTGCATAATACAGGGTGGCCAGTTGAGTGACGTCATAGATTTTTTTTTAGATTGCCCACCAAAAGACCTATCGAAAACACCCCCATGTATGTTCAGCGATTATTGATAGTTTACGAGTTATGAAGTTTTGATTTAAAATTTAGTGATGGTCCAGATTTTAAAACATTTAATTGAAAAAAAAAAAACAGTTTAATAATTTTTTGGGAGTTTGATTTGCTTATTGTAATTGTTATTAAGTGTTCTCTTACCGCACAAAAAATCACAAGCAAATTCAAACAGCAACTGGGTACAATTTAGGTTCAAAGTTAAAAATTAACTTTTTCAAGCCAGAAGACTAAAATAAAAAAAATAAAAAAAATAGGTCTTAGGTGTAGGTCTGAGTCTCCAAGATAATTTTAAAAACTTTGAAAAATGTTTAACTTATGAAATACCAAAAAAAATTTTTTTTTTCAATCAAATGTTTAAAAATCTGGACCATCACTAAATTTTAAATCAAAAATTCATAACTCGTAAACTATCAATAATCGCTGAACATACATGGGGGTGTTTTCGATAGGTCTTGGGGTGGGCAATCTAAAAAAAAATCTATGACGTCACTCAACTGGCCACCCTGTATGTGCATCACTAATAATATAGAACCACCGAATTACAGTGACTTGGATCAACAGCAACTGGGTGTCATCCAGGGACCCATACCTGCTGAAAATAATGAGCAGCGCTCAAGAGTAAACACAGATTTATTACATGGGCGTGCCAAACAAACCCAAATTGTGAACAGATACTTCTCTTGAGTTTTCTGTAGTAGTGAGTAATGTAGATTGCTAATGTTGATAGCGAACCTTGTCATGTAAGTCTTTTGTGGTGAAGTATTAATTGAAAAAAATTTGCTGTTTCAATATCTTTATTTCACTTAATATTAATTATTAATATAAACATAAATTATATTGTAATTTGTCAATAATTTGAAGTGTGACAAAGTCACTCGCTTCTTATGTGTCATTTTATGAATGTCAATAATTAATTAATTAAATCACTTTTTGTACTCTAGTTCCACTTTATTATACAATTTTATTAAATTGCAACGGGTTCCGAATTACTCATCTTGGCAATGCCTGATATGCCTTTATAATATAATGAAATTTGCATAATAAAGTGGAACGAGTGGCGGAATTTTCATAGCAGTCTTTCTTGTAATTATTTTTTTATTCAAGGGTATTTTTCATAGCCGTGGCAGTTTTTAATGAGTTCTCCAATCGTTTCTGTGCCATTGTTTTCCTTTTTCTACCTTGCATCCCTGAAAAATTAGAGATTGTTAAAAAAAAATTAGAAATTAATTGAAATAGCAGATTTTTTCCTGACTGCGACAGGTGGGTAATGTTTTTGTAATGGTAATGTAATGGGCAGTGATGGGGCATCTATAGTTGCAGATTGTATTGTGAAATCTGTAATAAGTTAAAAAGTGCATGTTTAAACTAAAAATCTGCCGCAGCAATTTGCATTAACTTATCTGTCAAAATTCTATTTGCAGACGAGAGGCAGTCAAGCACTGTGTTCCTGTTTTGAACCCTACCCTCACCCTAACTTAGCTCTACTTACATTTACATAGTATGTGCACTACATATAGGATAGATGGATTTTGGTAAACTCACCTTTAAAAATCACTGAAAACTTTACAGTCTTTGTGGCCAACAATCCCGGAAACTTCACTTATTGTACAGAGTATTAAACTCTCTTCCCCTGTTAATGAGTCTGGTGGAGGTCCACCCCCCGTTTGAATGTGGGTTCGCCTTATTTGAGACAGTTTTTTTTGTTTTCGTTCTCATGTCCTGCCATGTCTGAAAATTTACAATAAAAACAATGTGAAATAAACAAGTCAGTTACACTCGTCCACCAATCCACCCAGCCATTTCATATAAAGTCTATGACGTATAGACGGAAAATAAGGAGTTGTGATATTCCGCGATACATAGTATATTAAGGGCAGGTAATAGAAAGGTTTCTACTTACTTTTCTCCACTCACTCCTCGTTTTCTGCTCGACTGACGGATACCCTTTTGTCCTATTTATTTTCTGCATTTCGCTAATTATTAAATTATATTAAAACAAGTGATTATTGCGTTGCCGGTAGTTGAAAAACTTTCATCAGCAATTTTTTGATTTGACAGTATGTATGTATGTATGTAATCTCTTTATTGCATTAATTTTTAACATTACAGGAGATAAAAATACAGTTTATAATGCAAAGGCGAGCTTATCCCACAACGGGATTTCTTCCAGCTAACCTTTGATAAGCCGAGAAGACCTTTGATGAGCGGTGAAGGCAATTAAGAGTAAAAACAATTAACTTTAAAGAATTTAACCCCATATATACATATGAGGATGTAAATATAGGCAGACTATAATATACTAATTACTAATCAAATACTAATACATAATATATACCAGTACATAAATTAACAATTCCTAATATACATAAATAATCAAAATATAATAAATAAACCTATATAATATGACGACAGATATATAAATAAATAAAGCTCATTCATCAAGTTTTAAGAAAAATTTCTTCACAAGATCCTTGAAGGAGCCAGGTGTGCGGGCGTGTTGAATATCTTCAGGTAGCGCGTTCCACAAGCGAGCCGCATAAATCTTGAACGATCTCCCGTAACCAGCCGAATTATACGAAGGAATATCCAGCTGAAGCTCTCGGCGGGGGCGCAGTCGAGGGTCGGCGGACGGGCGGAAGCTGAACCATTCGCGCAAGTACTCGGGCGCATTAGAGTTATAAAGTACCTGGTAAAGTACCGCCAGAGTATGACTATCTCTGCGGCGACGTATCGGAAGCCAATTCAATTTGTTTCTAAATTCTGATACGTGGTCAAATTTCCGCAACCCAAAGACATAGCGAATGCAAAGGTTCTGCAGCCTCTCCAATCTGGACAAAAGTTCTTCAGTGGGATCTAAGCAAGCTACATCACCATAGTCCAAGAGCGGGAGAATGAGACTCGTTACCAGCAATAATTTGGTTTCAAAAGGTAAGAAATTTTGTAGTCTTTTCAGCGAATGGAACGAAGCGAAGACCTTACGGCTGACCTCGCTAATATGGGTCGACCAAGACAGCGTTTGATCGAATATGACGCCTAGGTTCTTAACAGTCTCGCTGAACTTGATGACCGTGCCATCAAATGACAATTCAGGTAGATCGACGTTCTTCAATTTATTTATGAAATGCTGGCTACCAATCACGATAGCCTGTGACTTAGAGGCATTCACTCTTAGACCAAAGTCCCTAGCCCAGCTCTCGATTGTGTGGAGGTCCTTATTCAATAACTCAATGGCATCACTCAGATTCGATAGAGGAGCAGATCTATACAACTGAAGATCATCAGCGTACAGGTGAAAGAATGAAGAGAGAGATGAAGTGATACCATTGACGAAAATTGAAAAGAACGGGTGAGAGGATTCCTCCTTGAGGAACACCAGCCGCTACATCACACCAATCAGACCGGTTATCACCAACTTTGACCAATTGTACCCGATCCAGCAGATACGACCGGAACCAGGAGAGAGCCTCCGTCGACATATTCAAATTTCTAAGCACGGCCAGCAAGACATCGTAATCGACTGTGTTGAAGGCACAGCTAAAATCGAGAAGGGCGAGCACCGTGAGCTCCCTTCTCTCGATGTTCAGCCGAATGTCGTCAGTGATCTTAACGAGTGCGGTGGCCGTGCTATGACCAGAACGGAACCCTGATTGATAACGGTTCAAGAGTTTGAACCTTGATAAATGGGCGCATAATTTACGCTGACCCACTTTCTCTATAATTTTAGTACAGTATTGGGAGGATTGAAATAGGCCGGAATTCCGCAAAAGAGGAAGGATTTGACTTCTTTGGGAGAGGAGTAACGTGTGCTCGCTTCCAACAGGAAGGGAACACCCCGGAAGACAATGAAGAATTAATTAAATGTGCGAGAATTGGTGCAATAAATTCTTTGATAGAAATAATCATATTGAGACTCAATCCGTCATCCCCGGTTGCCTTGGTTTTAATTGTTTTGAGCAAATGTAATACGTCTTGATCTGAGACCTCCCCCAGCGCCAGCGGCTCACCTTCAAGTGCCGGTTTATTGTTAAGCTCAGCGAGGGTGCGACTCTTGATACCTGGATCCATTAAAGGAGATGATGAGCAAAAATGAAGGTTTAGGCCATCAAGATCCAAACAATCCGAACCACTGACCCTGTCCTCTCCCACACCTAATGCTCGCAAAAACCTCCACAGCCTCGTCGGTGGGCACTCATCAATGGTCTTGTGGATGTATCCGCGTTTAGAATTTCGGCATTGTCGATTGCATACATTTCGGAGAGAAATGTAGATTTCTTGGTTCCGAGGAGAAGGATCATGCCGAAATCTCAGCCTAGCTCTATCTCTTTTAGCCATGAGAGCCTTAATGTCAGGCGTGAGCCAGGGCGAAGGGAGGTGCTTTACTCTAACTGGTACAATTGGAGCATGCCTGTCATACACTCCCAAGACAATAGAGTTGAATAATAGTATTTTCGCGTCCACATCCTCAGCGGAAAAGACTGAGCCCCAATCAGCATTCTGCAAATCCTCTATAAGAGCATCCTGATCTATTTCCGAAATCTTCCGCAGAAATATGACTTTATGCCTCTTCTTCGGCGGGCGTATCCTGAAAGAACCGAAGATTAAATCATGTGCCGAGAAGGCGGGTGCTCTGAACTGTCCATGCGCATCGGCCAATTGGGGAGAGGAAGTAATCACAAGATCCAGGAGGGATGGTGGACCATTATGGGGAAAATGTGTGGGCCCGAGTGGCAAGGAATGAAGGTCGATAGAATTTAACAGAGAAAGGAGATTTCGTGAGCGAACATCATTCCTCACCAAACAGGTGTTGAAATCCCCCATAATGATTGTGTGATCAAATTCAGAGACAGTCAGTACGAGATGAGCGTTCGGTATGACGCAGTATCCATTTCAAAACTTACAGATGGTGTACTCTTCTTTGTGGTCGTATTTGAATTTAATTATGTTAAATTGAATGTGACTTTAAACAAACTGTTACCTTTATTCTCCATATACTTAAAAATATGAAATGAATACTCAAACAGAAAAAATACACAAATTCTTGATTACGTATGTGTATAAATCGAGCAGTGATATTCTCTATGGCTACGACTTTAATGTCGAACGCACACGAGAATAGAGCCTAGAAGACTTTTCGATATTTTAGTGATATGTTCACTCGATATAGGCCAGTCGATATATTATCGAATTAGATATTATATCGCATGACGCGAGAATTGGCCTCCTGGTGGTATATATGTACCAAAAATATAAAGCCGCAGAAACTAATATGATATACCTAAAGCCCATAATTTTTTTCATTACCACTAAGCAAACTCCATTCGTTTTCCTTCAAACCGGAACACAATGCAAACATAAAAATGTATTTCAATTAAACTAACCGGATCACTAGCGTTGTAATTGAATGCTTAGGGTTTAAATCTGTGCCAATGGGTCACACGATAGCCGTGAATCCATCAATTACTGCTAAGCTTCTCGGTGTCAGAGCATCCACTGATGGCTGCCAAAAACCAATGACGGGTGTGGATTCCGCCTTTCCCTAGATCAGTGTGATGAATTAAGGGATGTTCGTCAAACCAGATTACTTCCCAAACTTGTGAGGAGGCCCGTCTGAGAAACATATTGTGCGGCGATGATCGTGCGTATTAGTTGGAATGGAACTTAAATTGGTATAGACTTCGTAACGTACCAATGTCGCGGTTTATTCCTGTTAATTTATAGTTTGTAGAAGTTTACAATATCGGGTTTCAATTCCATATGTCTTGTCTTGCGTGATTTCACTTGCAACAAGTACAAGGTATACATTACTTTTCAAAACGAAATACTATGCAAAATGCTTAAATTATTTAAAAAAGAAATGTATTCAATAAGTTTTTGAATAAACAGATTTGATAAGAATTATTAATACATAATTAAGTATGTATATACAAATAATAAATAGGGATGAATTTTAACAAATATTTACACATTCATACATTCGTGGCTGGTTTGAAGAATCCTGGTAAATGATCTGAAACCAATATTATTGCTGTGCAAGAACATCCTGGAATTCGATAATACCTTGCACCGAATTCGCGCAGAAATTCTTGGTACACGAAAAATTAGTCGGGTCATTATTTCTGAACCTTTATTGCCATCCTTACATTCTTTTGCATTACAATATTAGTAGAAAGTACTATAGGATAAAACGAAGAAAAGCAGTACCTAACTATAATTTTATTACTCTACAATACAGCAGCCTCCAAGGAAATTTCACAGAACACCGCCACAGGCAACTTCACACAAATGGAAACTGTTATTGCTATACAAAGTTACTGTTACAAGAATACGTAACGTCGGCAATAGAAAGCTACTGAACCGTGCCCCCGCCATTATCACGTGGGAGCACTCGATAGGGTATCTGGAGGGTAATAAGGACAAACGGGGCCATTAGCCAATCAGAAGCCAGATTGTTGGGACGTGGGCCGATGGCTCTGTCCCTAAGATGTAATGACTTGGTACGAGACGCTAATGAAGTTAAATGCTTTGTTGTTTATTTTAAGCTTAGTAGTATTAACCGATTTAGGTTTTGAGATTTTAGAAGTAAAAACCGATTAATTTGAGGTGTACCTAATTGCAACAGAAATGGTTCTTGTTGTGAATTATTGGTAATGGTGGGTGCTTCTAATCAACATCTTAATAGTCTACATCATTTTGCCTATTGCCACAACTGAGTGTGTTGCTCGTAAACGGTTAGGAATTCTAAAAATCCTGTAAATAATAATTTGTATAGAATTTCTTAAGCTTTGATTTAGTAATGGACTAAATTCCCGTAGGACGCAATGTTTTCGAGATATTTTCGAAAATCCTAAAATTTTTTAACTTTTAAGTCCCCTCATGCCAATAGCTTTACAGATACGGGTGCTAATTTTTAGTATGTCGTTTAGAAGCGTATCATTCGCTGTTGCAATTAGTGCCACTTCTAACACTATTTCTCCTGCACTAAGATGATGCTCTTAATTCGTTACAGCAATTATATTCAAATTTTTGAAATTATTTTGAATGACGCTGTATAATCATTACTACGAATAAATGAATATGAATACGAATATAAATATTATTATCATCAGATCAACGAATCGAGAATACGGCAATGCGCATATTCTTCCCGCGAATCCATTATAGGGGTTATGCGGTTAGGTATAATAAATCGGCGATTGCGTGGAGTTTTCCGCGGCTAATGTCGTGGAAGGTAACGCTAACTTCGCCTAATGTGCCCTCAATCAGGGCAAGCGGGTGCCCGTATGATGAGTTATGACTTCATGAGCCTTGATGGCTCTAGTGAGAGCGTGGGGGATTTTAGCGCCAGATGGGTTGAACATCACTTGAGACGTTGTATCATAACCTAGTGACCGCCGAGCAGACAGGTTACCTTTTAGAAAACGGTGACTATCGCACATCGTATAATAAAAAAAGTTCATCATAGCGTTAATGTCCCGGTTGTGTTCTCGTCATTTGGCCAATCAGGTAATGACAGAAGCGACTGCCGTCTGACCTTCGTGACCCTACTACTAGGGGTACTTGACTAGATTGGATCATTAATACACATTCAGTTGCCTGAATGTGCAGGTCTCATCACGATGTTCTCCCTTACCGTAAGAGCATCGGTTAGTGTTCAACTTATGTACAAAATTCAAAAACGAGTCATTGATAAATGTCAGTGGGATTTCGAGCAAACTGCTTACCTGATGGTAAAAGATAATTCGCACATCGCATTTATACAGGAAAATTCCATATAGCTAGCTCCAGTTAGGAGGCGGTGTCACTCATGCTGAGTGAGGTCCCTTTCATGCTACACATCACCACAACACAACTATATGCAACGGCACTGTAGTTTATGTATATTTTTGTAGTGTATTTTATGTACTTAGTGGATACCTGCGTGGGTACAGGGAGCAGTACATCAACCTATCCACCATCAGTATAAAATGAGGTCATAGATTGGGCTATAATTCCTAACTATATGTATGGATGCGGTTACAAACCGGAGACGGTCCAAGTCTAAACAGGGTAGGTTGGGATACTGTCTTCTATATTTTCTATAGGTATGTTTCAAATTATTCTGGTTTTTTTGTCGCGTGAATAAATGCTTTTTATTATATTCCATTTGTATTATAAACAATACACAATTTTCGTACGCATCGGACTGAGTTACGACCACTCAACAACAACCTTAAAGATACGCGGCTACGTGGTACTTTTACTATAAAACATTGACTCTACGCACTTTACCGCAACATCTTAAACACTATTTTTTGTTTTTTTTTTTGTCTATAATTCGTACAATTCATACAAAGTTCTGAACAGAATATGCGTCATCACCGTTAAGGCTAAACTACCCACACGCAGGCTACTCAATGCAATAAGTAACAATGCAGACATAAAAACTAAACAATAAACAAGTTCCTATCCTACTTTTAATATAATTGTAAATACGAAAGCTTAAGGATGGACATTTATTGCTATATCACGGAAAATATACTGAAACCCAGCATTGCAGGTTACAATTTATCCCGAAATTCAACGCGGTTCCCAAGAGAATACGGCGTAACGTGACGAATCGTGAGTAAAAGCTGATTATAATAAAGGAAAGGAAATACACAATAAAGCAAAATACATAATTGAAATAATGTTATTTCGTGTCCATCCATTTTGACAAATTCCATTGTATAATTTGTCGAAACCAAATCCATTAAGTAAACCATGAAATAATTTTCTATAAACGTTACACGAATGGAATAAAACAAAGAGATAAAAACAGTTGGAACACAATCGCTTCAAGATGCTTCAGGCGGCCAACTTTCAAAGAACTAATACTTGAGTATTATCTATCTACAGCTTATCGCTGAACAGTCTCGTTTATTATAACATAGTTCTAAATTTGAAACTCTGCCCACAAGACAGATACAAACTGTGTTCAGAAACTATCGTGCAAATGAATTGAGTGGAACCTACTCGTATGTTTGAACGGGTCTAATACGCCATTTCGAAACAATATTTATAGAAAGACGTGTCCCGGATGACATTTAACCGATAGATTAAATTAGCAATCACTTGTTTCCCTGATTGCCCTTATTTACCGATGGTTCGTTTCACCGAAAAATAACCGCTTTCGAGGACGGTCGGACGGTTTTCAATATATATTTTCGGCGTAAAAATTCAATATTTTCTGAATTACATTAGCATTATTGACAGCCGACACTTTCGAAATGGGGACAATCAGCATCGTGCATCAAAATCTTGAATTTTTCATGCTGAAAACCAAAATAGAAAACCATTCCACTCGAGACATGTGGTTCCAAAATAGAGCTTCGGGTAATCAAGGTCTGGCGGTCAGAACGTGTAGTCAGAGTTTACTGTGATCTCAATGAAAGCTAAACAGTCTGGTATAGGGTTGTGAGAATCGATAACGTACTTGATTGAAATGGATGTAACACGCTTTTATAAACGACTTTTGTGGTATGACTGATATATGTGTAATGTGTATGTTATTTTGATTCGTTTTAATCTTCTTCTTGTTAGCGAGTCTATGGCAAAACATTATAGTATTTTAGACGCCCCAAATTCTCTAAATCAAATATTTTAATGATGAATACTTAGATGTTTGTTACTATTTCACTACAGAGGTACATGTAGGCTATGTTATCCTCGGTTATTTTATATGTCGTTTTACGATACAACCGAAAGCTAGTTCATATTAAAAGTTAGAGTTGAAATCCTTAGTTATCAACGATGGGACGTATGGGGTTTTAGAAAGTAGCCCCCGAAATTTGTACCACAGCTTATAGTTGATCTCATATTGTAGTACACGCGGTGCGGTGTAGCAAGTGGTTCGTAGCAGATGTCGTAGCCTCGTAGCATTCATAAATTATTAATGTATAAGGTT
Organism: Blastobasis lacticolella; assembly: GCA_905147135.1. Lineage (NCBI taxonomy): Eukaryota > Metazoa > Arthropoda > Insecta > Lepidoptera > Blastobasidae > Blastobasis > Blastobasis lacticolella. The sequence goes on from LR990045.1 coordinate 18,869,874, forward strand.
GCAGTTTGTGTATTTGTTTGGAAGTCTTATCAAGAGTATTTTTCACAAAAATGTTCATCGAAGTAGGAAACTTTATTGAAATAAAAATATTTTACGTTGAAACAGTATTAGATCCGAGAATAAATCGAACTGTCAGCCTGACACTTTACTTTTATATTGTGCTATCGATATCACGGGCCTCCTAAATCAATTCCTTCTCTGTCAGTAAAAATGATATGCCGATTTTTTATTTCAGTTATGATCATTTCTCAGTTCAGAATACAGCGTGTTTCAAATGAAGATATGTTTGGTGTGCCATGAAAGTCACCGCCCAGACATGTGCAATGCCCGTCTGGTCACCGCACAGTCATCGCATCGCGCCCGCCTAGTCACCGCGCCAATAAAGTAGTGCCTAGGCTTTGCCTACGCGATTTGTAAGCGGCGACGTATAAACGGGCCCTTTAGGAGTGCAGTGTGTATGTAGATGGTAGAATAAGATCTCCAGTGTTTCATTCCATCATAAGCAAATAAGAGTGAATAGGTATCTTCAAGGCACGCATTGTATATCTGCGACTTCATCTTAGCTTTCCATCAGGTGAGTTGAGGTCAAACAGAAGCCTAATAAAAAACAAAAAAAGCAGTCCGGCTCCAAGGACCAATGTACGAGATTGAACCGCACTATAGACAGTTAAATGATAGACACTGCTAAAATACTGATATATTTTAGTATATTAAGAACTAATGACTTATAATGTACTGATGTGAGTACGCTTAGTTTACTTTATTGCCAAATACGCACTGATTTGATGTTAGACGCGCTAATCCACCAAAATCGGGATCAGCGCGGGAAATACAGCGTATGCAAGTCCAATGTATGTGTTCTCTCAATTCAATTGGGGATTTGGGAAACCGTGTCTTTAGCATTTGGGCGGGCGGCTTTTGTCTTTTTGCTGTGAGAGTAACGTGTGCCGGGGTTTTAGAGAGAGGCAACGCATTGTTGATGCAACTTTTGTTGCTAATATCTATAGGCGGCGGCAGCCGCTTTCCATTAGATGGCCCGTCTGTTTGTCTACCGTATGACATAAATATATCAAATAATTAACTTGGTGTCCATATTCCGCTTGTGAAATCAATTTGATTTTGTAATCATGTGTTAGTCATAATTGGCTATCGCTATTAACGCCATCAAAAGTTATTAATTTGTAAGAATATAAATATGGATACACATTTGACAGTTCACATGATTATTGCCATCTCTAATCAATGGGTTATAGTCGTAAACAATTTTTTTTGGCAACCAACAAGCCCACATTAATAAAAGTTATTGCAACTTATAGCTAAAAATACATAATCTTTCTAAGTGCCAGATGTCGTATATTTTTTATCCAAATTTTCCTGCCACGAGTAGCTACTCGTATGGTATAGCTATACTGGTATACTCCAACCTAAATTTTTAAAATGTATTTAAATTATTTAAATTTGAAAATCGTACTCGGTTTTTATCCATTGTTATTTTATTTACTGTTTAAGAATCGTTTCGAAATAGCCGCCGTTAAATTTACCAGCATCTGTCCCTGTCCTTTTATTTTATTTGACAAGTAGTTTTAAAAGGAAAAAAAAGCCTTTTATATGTAGATTACAATCGGCAAAAAGTTAATAGTTCACACAGATCCACTTCATAGATTAAACACAAGCGTCAACTGGTAGCAACCAAATATAGTGTTTCCCGTAATTCAGTCGGTCCGAATGGTTTACCACCAGCGCCGGGATGATTGCATCCGACGCGCGCCGGCCGACAGCTGACCTACATAAGGCCCACGCATTATGCAGTTTCAATTACTCGCCCTCGTAAATCCGAAATAATGTAGGCTTAGTGAACTCATCGGTCCATAAAGGTCGTACAATCTGTTCCCTGTGCTATACCTATCACCAGTAGGATTGCCATAAAATTTCGAGAACAATAAAGGAGATTTCTATTCACTGTGCCAAAAAATTGGTATCCTTATTATAAAACATTATATCCTCTAGCAATACCTTAAGCAGATTTTTTGCAATTTGTATGACACCTTTGTCGAAGGGGTTGGTGTTATTCTACCGGACACCACAATATCATAAAATAATTAAATGTTATTTTTGATACGTACTTTTTATTTCAGAAAATTGTGCTTTTAGACTAAATGTTTCTTATTATACCAGAAGAAAAATTTGTTTTTGTATTGCTAAAATATGGTAGATTCGGCTACTATATATTTATCCAGTATCATAACTCAAAATATAGTAGAATACTTTATTATAGTAGATTTGGCAACCCTAATCACTTGGTAAATTGGTGATTTTGAATTGTTTAAGCTTTTGTACTTATTGATACGTAGATCTCATCAAAATGTTGGTGAAGAGACCAATCTAGCATAACAAGTTTTGACGTGCGCGAGACTGCGAGATAACTCCACGAGAGACAAGCCACTCGTATCACCGTTGATTGGTATTGAAGTAAGCGAGACAAGAACTTCGTGTTACGTTTCTACATTATACAAGGCAGTAAAGAAAATCTCATTTAAACTTGATTTTATTATTTAAAAGTCCATAATCAATTTATTTCGCAAAACATCACCTTTCATGTACCTACCAGAATCACGAACGTAAATATATATTTTTCAATCGTTCATAAAATTAACGCCCCGCTAAAAGCGTTCGGAGTGGAAAAATTTAATGCGCCAAAGAAAGATTTGAACCCTTAAAGTGAAAATAATTTATTAAGGAGTTTAAGTAAAATTTCGGCTTACGCGTTGGTAAGGTAGATTTACGGAAAGCCATCTGTTCAATGATTTACCGGCTGTAATATTTGCAGGAAGATGCTTGACTCGCTGGGAGCACCTGTTATGGTCGGGGCTTCCGCTGGGAGTATACGGCTGTGCTCGCTTCGTTTAGTAAGTGCTATGGCGATCGTGTGTGTTGTGGTCATGCTGAGCTATTAAATCATCTTAGTGTCAATATTCCGTTTGTGCTCACGCATCAGGTAATTACAGTAGAGCGGCTGCCGTCTGATCTTCTTGACATGATTGGGTCATGATTACACATTCAGTTTCTCAAATAAGCAGGTTTCATCACGATGTTCCCATCACCGTAGGAGAATCGGTTAGTGTTCAAATAATGTATATAACTCAGAAAATAGTCATTGGTACATGGCGGCAGTGGGATTCGAGTAACATACAAAAATAAAATATAACAAAACAACCAAACATTGAGATTTCTTCAAGGTATCAAGACCGTATTGAATTAAACAATTTTTTAAGCGCTCAATGTTCCTGTTAAGCGATGTTCGAAACACATCTCATCAATCCAACCTGGAATCAATCAATCCTTTATAATAAATTATAGTTGTAGTAGTTCATAATGTCCAGTAAGAAAACTTTGTTACTCCAAATCGACTTTTGAAGTTAATAACCAGCCTTAATGTCTCTACCATTAAAGTTTATACCGATCCATCGGCCGTATTCTACTGGAGTCTACCAATTAATTAACGGCAACTAATTTCAAAGAAATACCAGCACAACCTGTTGCTCTATGATGCACGGGGAACCCGGAACAGGGAAAACTTGCTACTTATGAATACGAAAGTTTGTTAGGATGGATGTTCGGAAAAACTACTGAATGGAGTTGTCGATAATATCCTTGAACAATAATCGATATGTCTGACACTACATCACATTATCCAATAAGTTTATTTGTTTATTTAACTATTTACTGCACACAATAAAGAAATACATAGATACAACTGACACAACAGGCACTACTTATTTCTAATTATAATACTAAATACATATCATTATATTTTATATATCACGACATTAATTGTTTATTATTTTATTTTGTAGTATTGGCTCTATTATATTTTCATTTCATTAATGTATTGTAGACGGTGAAGTTTCGGCAAGAGACTCCTTTGTCCACTGAAAACCAGGGTTGTGGTACGAGGGTCCACTTGCGCTGGATGCCCACGAACAATGCCACTGGGAACCTAATAATTGTCTCAGTGTTCTAACTACTTATTTTTTACAGTATAATCGATTGGAGTAAATGTGAAAAGCTAAGACATGTTTCTTCTAAGTCGGATACCTAAGATACAGTTCGACCTCTCCATAGTACCAGTCTTCGCAGTGTTCTAAATGAAATCGCGGACAAAAGCTAAGCTGTCATAAAAATAACTTCAAATTTCCACGCAGACAAAGTCGCGAGAAAAATATTGTATTATATGGCCTAATGTAGATCTGATGTAACGCGGATAGAATTTTATGCGGATGAAGTCCTTTTCCTAACTGTGATAACGGACGCTGAACACTTTGTTACGGTTGCGTCACCGTTTACATTTTGTGTTTCTCATCATTTAATTTAATGCTTCGCTCCAGTTTGTGTTATTTTATGTCCTAACGTTGTATTTTACGGCTTTGTAGTCTGTATTAATGTCCGTCCAGAACTAATGTAATCATTCAACGCTTTTTTAAGAGTATTTTTTGTTCTGTTACTAGTCTAGTCATGTAAAACATAATACAATATCTTAGTTTAAGTATTATTTTCATCTATGTGATATTTTTCTACCCCTACAAAAAATATCAATAAAAATAATAAAATAAGCGTGATGTTATTTTATGTATTTACCTAAATTGAGAGTGTAAAACTGAAATGTGTCACTATTCCCTACCAACACTGGCACTCTTATGTCAGAACTGTACCAAAATCTCTAGTCAAACCCCAGCAGTATCATTAATAAAACTGACTTTGTTGGTTAAAGTGTAATTTTAATTAAATGACCGAGTAAATGAAAATGACCGAACCTTCTGCTTCCGCGGCCGCGGTCGGGTCGCAGTGGCCTCTCGTTGCATTCGAATGGGCCAGGGCACTTTCAATTAGTGGTCGGGCCCCCGCGCCCCGCTCCCCGCCTGTATAGACAGCCTGTACGGTTGAACAGACGAGCGGACAATCACTTGCACTGTGCGTATCTAAGTTGAACGTCAACATTTGCAAACAATTTTTCGTCCATTTCTTTGTATCCGATTGAGCTGAAATTTTGTGTACCTATGTACTATGTGTTTCACTGAGGGGCACACTGAAAACCAGCGCCATGGCGTCAGCCGTGGCTTATGCTGAGTGTGGCCCCGTTGCACGTCTCCTTATGGCACAGGTAACAAAGTAACGATAGCATTTTCCCTTTCTCATTGTTTCTTGTATGCAGTATTATGCCACGACCATGACCGACCGACACGATATTATGACCAAATGTACTGTGCCATGTGTGAGATATATGTAATAAACGATTTTTATTTATTTATTTACTTGGCGTGTGGTGTCCGGCAGAGTGGAATAGCACCAACCCCTTACACTCGTGGGTGTCGTACAAGGCGACTAATGTTTTTGGGGCAAAAGATCTAGTCTCCGTAGGCTGAAAAATGGATAGCAGCTTTTTCCATTGTTATACTCATAACACTACGATCTCCAACCCGCCTGCCAAGCGTGGAGATTATGGCAACAACTTCCCCTTACGTGGAAGAGGCCCTAAATCCTGCAGTGAACTGTTAAGGGCTGTGATGATGATATTGTAACTTGGATGACAATGCAATAATATGGTACCATGGACCTAGTCTTATGATGGATTCGGAAGGTGGTCATAGGAACTAATGAACGCAAAAAGATAACTCCATTGTGTTTGGGCTCTTTGGAATGGTCTTGATTGTTTTTTCATTTAAGAATATATTTTTCATTTAAGAACTTATTAACATATAGTCAGAGTGTCCACCCAATAGAAAGCGGCCGCCGTTGTCTAGGATATCAGCAACCTTGGGGGAGGGGATGCGGCGTTATTCGTCAATATACTCTTACAGTACGTAATAAAAACCTCAATTCGTGAAGAAATTGTCAGGTATCGGTTTCATAAAGGAAAAATAAACAAGTGATAAGATATCTAAAACATTTCCCATTTTTTTTATAAATTGAGAAAGTTACCAGCGGAGCTGTTTGATATTTTTTGTGCCGTTATTGTTTAAAAAGTTATTGGGGTTATTGAATAACATTTTAAGAATCCCGCGAGATGTCTACCTACTTATCAAATGATTGGCATTAATAAATGTGGTGTAATTTACTTCGCCAGATCATCAGCATGAAAATTTGCCAAGAAAGTCCAAAACAAAGCTACTCAGTTCTATGAGAGTCTATGTAAAGTTCTCGGAGGACATTTAGATTTTGTTCTTCACGGACAAAAACTCCACGTCTGTGCGGAATCAGTATTTAGAGAACTTTATTGGCACATTTTTCTTCGCCTCAGGATCACGTTTTACGTTTCGGAATTAACTCTTTATTACGGCTCTTTGTTTTGGGGGGCTACGTCGTAATTGTTCCCCTGATGGACGGTTGTTACGCCAAAGTAATATTTTTCCACCTTTATTTAATTAAGGGATAAAACTCCCATTTATCAATTTCACAGAAATAAACCTCAGGTAATATTTAACCGCCGTTATGACGGTTACTAGATTTGTGCCATTTCGTACTTAGGGTAATTGAGCTTTAGCACCACGACGAGCTCGTCACTCACTGGGTGTGCTTCCTACCATCGTTCGTGAAGTAAGGTTGACCAAGGTCTTCCGGGACTACCCTGTCCCTGACTGAATATTCTCGGGACTCGTTTGGCACCGCGTGACGGTAAGCGCCTACTGGCGCGGATTATATCAAGCGTCGGCGCCTGCGTTCGAAATTCATACATACCTAATAGGCAGACCAAGGCAATATTGCAAATCGAACTTACAATTTGGCAAGCTAGGAGTGAACACAAACCTAACGGTCAGCCCGTGAATGCGATAGTAAAAGCGCCCCGAACTGCCTCGTAAAATAGTACGTTGTTCCATAAATTAAACATATTTTTATGATCACTCAAGTACGATCCGATGGCGCTGGCCATCACTGGGCTATCTGACAGGATACAGTAATGGCGCACCATTTTTCATGACGAATAAAGAGAAGGCATTAAACCGCGCAAACTCTTTGGCTCACTGGGGTATTGTGTTTTTGTAAATACATTCTTAATGGGGATACATTTGGGGATTATGGCAGGGTATTCGGAAGTTGTCATTGCATCGGGAGCGTTGGTGACCTAGTGGTTAAGGGATCCGAATAGTAAAGGCGGATCCGGGTTCGATCCCAGGGCCACCACGTGCTAATTACTCTTTTCTGAGTTACTTATGTACATTGTCTAGTTGATCACTAATCGATGCTCTTACTCGATTTATCACTTCGTCACCAGCACATTCAGGTGAATGAATCAGTAACCATGATCCAATCTGGTCAAGTTCTCCTGTTAACAGGGTCAAGAAGGTCAGACTGCAGTCGCTCCACTGTAATTACCTGGGCTGCCAAATCCTGGATTATGGTTAAGGCGGACCCCGCACCCTTGCGTGCGAGAGCAGGAATATTGATGCCAAGATGATAATCATTATTAGGAAGTTGTTATCGTGTGGGGTGTAAATAACTGACACTGACACCCGTATTCACCAGCAATACTTGTTTAAGTAACCTGCAACCTAAATGAATCGCAGATGTTATAGGCGACAGTTACCATTTACCATCAGGTGCTTGTTTGCCACTGTGTAAAATAGAATAAAAACCACTTCCACCTTTAGAATCCTAAAGAGTAGATTTAATCAAGCCTGTATTTCCGGCACCACTCACCATTTATCACAACCGAGTTTTACGCTTCGTCGATGCCATCGGAGCTCCGTAGCACTTAGAATCAATTTGGATTAACCCCGTTCAAAGTTGGAACATTCATCACTAACAAAGCATTAATAACCTGCGGACTGGAACTATCCGGAACAACGGTTGAACTTTCTCCTGTTAGCGGGTTGCCCACGGCATTGAATATCTATGCTGACGCAGGCGGCAAGGCGGGGGTCGGCCGATATCGTGAAGTTGTAGGTGAAGATGGAGAGAACACCTAATACACACTTGAAGCAATACATTTGTATCGTTCTCTTGCTTTCGGGCGACAGGCGCTCCTTTTCTAACTAGAATGTTCGTTGGTATTTAGACGGTGGTAAAATAAAATCAAAATTTCTCTATTGCGTACAACTAGGAATATCTCTTTCAATCTTATAAATAGTTGGGGTTGGCAAAGTAGAAGAAAACACACAGCTATAAAGGTTTATTGCAGGCTTTAAAACCCATACATTACCGTTACAAATACAGACAAAAAAAATTAAAAGGTGTAAATTAGTCACAAACACAAGTCATACACTTAATTACTTATTACTTACAAATCTAGATTTACATGTCGGTATAGGAATGGTGTAAATCAGTCGAGTACATACTTAATTACACTTAGGTATGCAGTCGTTCATTCATTTTTGATTCTGTATTATAAATATTTTGTGTGTATTTTACACAAGCGTTTGAAACCTGCAGGCAACTCAATTTGTAACCATGATCCAATCTGGTTAGGTTCCCCTGGTAGCAGGGTCACGGAGGTCAGATGGTAGTCGCTCCATTGTAATTACCTGATCGCCAAATCCTGGTTCATGCTGAAAGTGGTCCCCGGGCTCTCGTTCTCGAGAGCACAACCGGGACGTTAACGCCAAGATAATTCACTCAAGCGTTTGTGTGAAGTTTGCTCCACCTCTATCTATACCTTCGTGGGCGAAATTGTAGAAGCGACGCTATCAAACTTCGTTGTTCGATACAAGTAAATTATAAACACAAACATTGGATCCTCCGTGAAAGAGATTTCTGTATAATATTGTGAAGAGGAAAGTTTTGTTTGTTTCCAATTGTTGAAATCTCGAACGGCTGAAACGATTTCGCAAGGTTGGTCTCTCTTTTGAAATTTGAATACTTTTACTAAAGGATATAGAGCTTGAATTTGTTAACCAAAATGTATGCGGAACATATAACTGGCAAAAGTTAGTGTGCAGTAATTTATTTTTGTACTGCAGAGTGAATACTAGACATAGACATAGACATAGACATTATTTATTTTGACATCACAATACTCATAATACAAAACTCATGGAGCAAGTTACATTTGTTTATCTAAATTTAACATAAGTATATATATTTAAAACCTATTCAATAAAAGCGATTCGAATATGGAGTAATACGATGTCAAAAAGGGCCCGGACTCAGCATTAGCTACAGCAGAATGATGCAGCGCTGATTTTCAGCCGGACCTTAACGATGTGGAGACCTGCACGAAGCACACAACTAGCAAGTTTTATATTAAAATAATAATAGTGGAATAGTAACAAATATATAGTAATAATTATAATACATACGTGTGTAAAATACATAAAAAGAAAGGTGAGCGTAATGCTACAGATTAAGTAAATTAAATAAATAAATAGTAGTAAGATAACACAAGATATTACAAATAATAATATTATTGAGTAGACTTTTTTATTTGCAGTTCACATGGTCAAATAACACGCAATAGCGCGACCACCAAGGGGAATACTTTTTTGGTAATCTAAGAGCAACGCCTTTAGTCTAACTTTAAATGTATTACTTGTACGGCATGATCGCAAAGGAGGTGGTAAATTATTCCAACACTTGGTGGCCGCATACCGAAAACTGCCATGAAAAGCGGCAGAGCGGTGGCGCGGCACGCTCAACACCTCCCTGGCAACGCGCGTTCCTCGCGAACCACCGCCCCTCAACCATTCGAGCTTTTTAAAAAGGTATTCCGGTAGGCCAGAACTAACTACGCCAAACAACAACGTGGCCAAGTGAAGTTCTCTGCGGAATGCCATTTTTAAAACATTGGCATTGTTTAGGAAAGGAGTGACATGGCTTCTAGGAGGAATGCTAAAACAATAACGAGCACAGGCGCTTTGCACCCTTTGTACAGCCTTATCCGTCCGCACCAACAGCCGAGGTCCATATACAATGTCCCCATAATCCAACTTGGACAACACTAGAGAGTCACATAACTTAATACGCAATTCGACTGATAAAAAATTACGAATACGGTATAGAACCTTCAAACGATAAAAACAGTTACGTATAGTTTCAAGCACATGCCCCTCAAACCGTAAATCTTCGTCTACTTTTAGCCCAAGGTTTCGTGCCTCTTTGACTCTATCTATTTGGACCCCTTGAAGACTAATTACGGGATTTCGATTTTCCATGCCTACAACCTGTTGCCTAGATCCTAGCATCATGTACTTGGTTTTAATAGGATTTAATACCAAACAGTTTCTATCAGCCCAATCAGCTAACCTCTGTAAATCGGCACTCAACATATCCACCGCTACGTTAGTTTCGACAGGCTCAAACGACAGATAAACTTGCGTGTCATTAGCATAAACATGAGCTCTACAATGCTTAATGACGTTGTCCATATCTGCGGTGTACAAAATAAACAAAATTGGACCCAGAATTGACCCCTGTGGTACGCCTCTATGCAGACGCTTGGGACTAGAGAAAAATATTTGCCCACTGTCGTCGTTTAATTTCACTACCTGATAACGATCAGTTAGATAGCTAGAGAACCAACGTATTGTTGTTGATTCGAACCCATAAAACGCCATTTTAGCCAGTAACAAAGGGATATTGATAGAGTCGAAGGCCCGCGAAAAGTCCAACAACGTCATGATTGTACCCATGCCCTCGTCCTGTGCAGCAAGTATATTGTCAACAACATCCTCTTGACTTTCTAAACCCCGACTGGTAAGTAGGTAGTATTTTATTGCTTTCAAGATATTCAGTCAGTGGTAGACATACAGCTTTCTCTATTATTTTAGAAAGGCACGGCAGTATACTTATAGGACGCAGATCCTTTAATTCATTTACTGTACTCGACTTGGGAAGAGGGCACACTAAAGCTATCTTCCAGGCCTCCGGGAAATATCCTGACACGATGGAAGTGTTTACAATGGTTGTAATGGCTGTTAAAGTATGCGGAAGCGTTAAAAGCAACATATCAAGGGATATACCATCATCTCCAATTGCCTTTGATTTTAGAGACATTAAAATCTTTAGCACGGCATCCTCGCTCAACGGACTCAGTGCAAACGTCGACGGACCATGACGATTGCCCTCGAAATGAGAGATATCTGACACGTTGACATTACCGTCCCCAGGCACATCAAGAAAATGAGAGTTAATAAGGTCGGCATTTAATAAATGACTCGGAATCTCGGAATTCTGGCTGCTGTCAGACAAGCTAATAGTCCTCTTTATATTTTTCCAAAGAGCACGGGAGTTGCTAGCATTATTGTTCACATACTGCGTGAAGTAAGCACGTTTTTCATGAAACAATGCGCGGTTAACGCAACCCTTCAGTTCCTTGTAATACCGCTTATGAGATTCTAGTCCAGTACGCTTATACTTAACATGGGCATCGTCGCGTAATCGCATCATTTGCTTTATTGTGTATGTTATCCAGGGGTAGCTCCTCTCCTTAGACACTGTCTTTCGAATAGGCGCAAATCTATCAAAAAGCGCCAACAGTGTGGACGTGAAGTTGGTTACCATAACATTCACATCGGGGTGTGCAACTGTGGCAGTCCAATCAATAGCACTAACCACAGCATTGAATTCTGTTATGTCCATTTCTTTGAAAGGACGGTACGTAAAGGAACGAACTGGAGGTTTTTTCAATTTAACCAGTACGTCACAAGCTAGAAAAGCGTGGTGCCCCAAAGTTGGAATATATGAAACACACAAGTTTGCTATATTAATGTCACTGCATATTATGTCAATTAGCGTCTCACTGTGATCAGTGAAGTGGGTCGGTTCACGCACATACTGCATCAAGTTTAGACATCGCAAAAAATTTGTCAACTTTATAGTGTTAGAGTCACTGCATAGAATATTAATATTAAAATCACCTAATAGTATAATGTGGTCAATACCTGAGAATGAAGTAATCGTGTCGGTTATTGCGTCCAAGAATGTATCCACATCAAGCCATGGAGGTCGGTAAGCAGTACCAATTGCAAGTTTTCTGCCATTCATAGCAACTCTGAGCCACATCTGTTCCACTGGAGAGCTGTCGGGCAGTCGCATGACTCGCGAAGCCACTCCTCGGCGCAGGTACAACCCGACCCCGCCGCCGCGCGCGCGCACTCCCGCGGCCCGCGGCACGTGTCGCAGCCGATAGTCAGGCACAACGGGCGCTCGCCCCCCCTCGCCAGGCCTAAGCCAGGTCTCGTTTATTGCCATGATATCGACAGATTGTCGCTCCATTGCCACTATGAATTCCTCATGGTTTGTACCCAAGGAGCCCGCGTTTAAAAATCCAATCTTAAGCCATTTCATACCGAATTATAGCAAAAAAAATAAAATAAAAAATCTTATAAAACAAGCCATGCAAAAACGGAGATATTTAAGCAACGCAAATTCAAGCAAACGAAAAAAGAATAGTGTGGTGTATGGAAAATATACAAGACTGTTAGTAAAATGTAATAAGATGTAGATAAACTAAATGTGTATAACGTGTAAATAAGAAAAAAAAATATGTAATAAATATCTTGCACAATTCCCAAATTCTAATTATATTAAAAAAGCAATTAAAAGCTGTGTTTATAAGCGCATTACTCCATATATACTCGCAATATAAATAGCCAAAAGCAACATTAGCACACATGTAGAGGTAAAATAAAGCTAAAATACACGTATTAATATAACTTACTAAAATAGAAATTAAATGGAGACTTAACAGAAAATGAATAAAAATAGTAAATAAAATTAACAATACAATACTAGACTACAACATACTAATGTACGCTTTTCAAGAAACTTCCTAATGCGTACGACCATTTTTATCCCCTGACTTCTGCGAAGACATAGTCGTGGGAATAATTACAAAATTTATAAACACAAACATTGGAACTTAACCTCGCTGAACGTAATAATTAAGGGTTTTGTTTGAGTTAAAGGTACACTTTGAAATATTTGTTTTGTTATTTCAGAAACTGCGGTTTTATTTTACTTATGTAGGTACTTATCGAACCGGGGCTGACGCAGCATCGATAAAGGACCTAAATGTATCTTTTTTAATGTGATACGGTAGGCAAACAGGCAAGCGGGCCACCCGATGGTAAGTGGTCACCACTGCCTATAGACATTAGCAAGACCAAGAGTATCGCCAATGCGTTGCCCACCTCTATAACACGTTGCTCTGGCAGCAAAAAGGCAAATGCCACTCCACTGCCAAAGCCACGGTTCCCCAAATCCCCACCCCATGGAGCACTGGAAACCTTACTCACCGGCAGAAACACAATACTATTTAAAAGATTGTTATTTAGCTGCGATATTCTGTAAGGTGGAGGTACTTCCCCAATCGGGCGGCTCCAATTCGAAGGAGATACCCCGCTATGCCCTACCTCTCTTATAATGTCGTTTAGTAATGACAATTTTTCTAAAGATAGTAGATAACTCGTTTTTTCGTTATTCTAGTCTAATATACATGCACAATCCCATACATATTACGCCATACACGTCTCACCTATTTCCCAAAGCGCGGTGTCAAAGTCATCTCTGCTTCTAACTGTCTCTCTTTTGTTTTTGTTTATTTCGGAAGTATTTTAGTGCTTCTGAAAATATAAAAGTTATCTTAACGTCAATAGCCCGGTTGTGCTCTCGGTTGTGTTTCCGCGGTCCACCTTGACCATGATCCACGATTTGGCAGATCAGGTAATTACGGTAAAGCGACTGCCATCTGACCTCCGTGACCCAGTTACCTGTAAACCCTGGTTCACAGGTACAAATCTGACCAGTTTCGATCACAGTTACATACTTTGTCACCTGAATGTGTAGGCTTCTTTAGAGCCCATACAGACGTACGCGATTTTTGCACTATTTGTTCAAAATGTTTATGTAATTTTGGTTTCTATACTAATGACAGAAAGCTTATTTTATGATTTGTAAACAAACGCGCAGAGTCCGCATCGCACCCGCGTATTCACCGTGACGCGCCCGCATAGCATCGATACTGTGATATACGATTGTGCGCGCCAACTGTTTAGACTGTACGTTTCGTGTCTGGTTGCTACGCGGTGTCTGTGCGCGACGCGTACGCGTTTTCTGTCCGTTTTGTAAGCGGTGACGTATAAACGGACCTTACTACGTTTCCCTTACCGTAAATATTTCTGAAAATGATTACATAAACACCGATAGATTCTTAATAATATACTTTCAAGTCTTTGACAAGGGTTTTTGTGTCTAATCTAATCCGTGCTAAGCCATTATGGTGGCATAAAGCCTAATTCGCCCTCACTAAGCCTTGAAGGCCTTTGTCCCAAGAAAGGACCGATTATGGGCCGTTAACGATGTATTTGCGTCACCCTAAAGATATTAGGCAACTGAATTGACTTGGGTGAAAGTAAATATCTGTCAGTCCCTGGAATTACACCAAAATGCTCCGTTTCGGAGGGTTAGGGATGGATAGAAAGCTCTAATATACCTCTTGAACGATCCCATGTAATAGTCCAAAGGAAACACTGTGGCTGGGAGCCGCTCATTCCACATCCGAATCGTACGAGCGAGAAACGTTCTTTCGAACCTTCGCGTCGTGACCAACAGAGGGTCTACGTAGTGAGGATGAGTACCCAGCCCACGGCGGGTGGTGCGATGGCGAAATTGTGCTGTGGGAACCATATCGAAAAGTTCCTCGGAACACTCCTGTTATATTATGTTGTGTGTAATATGATAGTAAGGAATTAAACACTGAATTTACTTGACACGCTTTAATATTTATTTTTTAAGTTCACGCGATACAGATATAACGCCATGTTGATTCGGCTAACCACAGAAGAGAGAGAGACAATCTAGGGATGTGCACGCTTGCTTACTAGTGCTGTGACACGATAATATGACATCATCCCTTTTAAAAATAAAAAAAATAAGAAACTAATTCTAAGTAACATAATCATCGAGGTAGGCAGGACGTTTTACAATTCTCCCACTACGTGTAATATTTAAACTATTATTATAATTTTTATCATTCTCCTGACCTCCTGAACAATGAAAATTATTACTTTCAACCTTATTATTGTTATTACTATTGTCTAAAGAAAAACTTTCATTCTCCACATTCATGGGAGTATTATCCTCTACTACAGGATCAGGAAATTCTATCTCATTATCCCTTCCTTCAATAAAAATACTATCTTTTGAACTTTGCTTTAAATGCAATCTGTTTCTATTTATGACATTTCCTGATTCTGTTAACAATTCATAAGATCTAGGTTTATCTGTGTTTCCTAATACCTTCGCAATCTTATCAAATGTATCATTATTCTGATTTTTAACCAATACTTGGTCACCTCTATCTAATTTCTTTAATGGTTTCACATTTCTATCATAGTATTGTTTTTGAACTTTTTGTCTATGTAACAATTCAAAACGAACTTTTTCCTTTGTTTGACTATTTTGAGTGATTGCTGACTATTTTGAGTGATTGCTTCAGGTATTAATCCCCTTATATTATTACCTAACATTGTTTTATTAGGTGATTGAATTTTACTTGATATAGGATTGTTTCTATATTCTAAAATTGCCAAATACGGATCCTTTCGATCTTCAGCACATTTTTTCAACATCCTTTTTATTGTCTGTATGTGTCTTTCTACCATACCATTACTTCTCGGATAATAAGGTGATGAAACAATGTGCTGAAACATCCAGGTCTGTGAGAACTCCCTAAATTGTTGTGACTTGAATTGTGGTCCACCATCGCTATGCAACTCTAATGGAATACCAAATCTACAAAAACATTGCTTGAGAGCTCTAATGACAGCTTCAGTGGACAAAGATTGTAATGCTATTATTTCTACATATTTAGAAAAGTAATCAATTACTAACAAATAATTCTTGGTATATAAGTGAAAGATATCCACTCCTAATTTTTGCCAGGCACTATCAGGCACTTGGTGAGGTATTAATGGCTCTTTACAATTCTCAGAGCTGTATTTTATACATACATTACAATTTTTAATTTTTTCGACAATATCTTTATACATACCAATCCAAAACAATGTTTCACGTGCTCTTATTTTAGTCTTTTCCATACCTAAATGATTATAATGCAGTCTTGATATCATTTCACTGTGCAATCCTTTAGGTACAATAAGACAGTTATTTTTAAACAATAGTCCATCTATGAGATGCAAATCAGTGTGAAACGTATGATATGGTTTTAAACATTCTGGTAAAGCTTTATTACTTGCTGGCCATCCTTCAATTAAATATCTTTTCAATTGTTTTAATTCATTATCCTTTTCCGTTTCTCTTTTAAACTCTTCATACCTTTTCACGCTCATTTTCTCTTTTAAATCTAACAAAAGTATACTACAGTCAAAATCACTATCATCTGAGACCTCATTTTTCAAGTAATTCCTTGACAAGTAATCTGCTAAATACAAAAGCTTTCCTGGTTTGTATTGCAATGATATGTCATAATGTTGTAATCTGAGTCTCATTTTTTGTAATCTAATTGGAATTTCTGCTAAAGGTTTTTTCATTATAGGAATCAGAGGTTTATGATCTGTTTCTACTTGAAAGTTTCTGCCCATGATATAAAAATGAAACTTCTCACATGCAAACACCATGGCATACATTTCCTTTTCGATCTGTGCCCACGCCTTCTGTGTTTCTGTAAATGCCTTTGATGCATATGCTATTGGATGATTATCTTGCAACAGAACAGCACCCACACCACTACAGCTAGCATCAACACTCAACATGCAAGGTGAGTTTGGATTATAATATCGTAATATAGGTGCTGATATTAAATGTTCTTTAATTTTTTTTAAACAATTGTCTTGTTCCGGACCCCATTCCCAGTTCCTGTCCTTTTTTAATAATAATCTAATTGGAGCAGTCAATTCAGCTACATTTGGAATAAATTTGGACAAATATGTAATAATGCCTAACAATTTTTGAATCCCTGTTATGTCTTTTGGTTTTTCCATTCTAACAACACTTTCAATTTTATCATCATCAATTAAAATGCCTTTTTCTGTAAAAATGTGTCCCAAAAATTTAAATTTATTAGTATTTACCACACATTTTTCAGAATTAAAGGTTATATTATATTCTGATGCTTTTTTTAAAACCATATCCAAAATTTCATCATGCTTTTTTTGATTGTCTGCCCAGATAATTAGATCAGTATATTTTCGAACAGACGAGAAAATTGCTTATGATAAACCTCCGAGGCTACTTTTACACCATACGGCATTCTTAAAAAACAATATCTTCCAAATGGAGTCTGAAAAGTTGTTAATTTTGAACTTGAATCGCTTAATTTAATTTGATGGAATGCTTTGCTACAGTCTAGTTTGGTGAATATTCTAGCATTAGCCATTTTTGCAGAGATTTCTTCAAAAGTTGGAAGTTTATAATGTTCTCTCAAAAGACAAGAATTGAGATATTGTGGATCCAGACAAATACGTAGAGATTTATCACTTTTTCTAACTATCACCACTGCGTTTACAAACTCTGTGGGTTCTTCTATTTTTCTTATTATTTTATTTTGTTCCAATTGTTTTAGTTCCTGCTTGTAAGATTCCAGGAGTTTCATGGGCACTGGTCGACAAGGAATTACTTTTCCAGTATAATTTGGAATTAACTTGAAGTCATACACATAATCTTTTAATTCTCCTAATCCTGAAAACAAATTAGGGTACTTGTTCATAACATTGTCTTTTTGTACTTGACATATTAAACTTAGTAAATTAAATTTTTTAATTGTTGGCAGCCCTATTAAAGGAGTAGAGTCACAATCCACTACATGAAATTTTACTATTTCTTTCCTATTGTTAATCTCGCACATTAAATCAATTGTTCCCGATAAGTTAATTTTTGAGTTGTTATAATTTCGTAATACAGAGTTACTATTGTTTAATTTGCTATTTATACCAAGACTTTCTAAGCATTTCTTACTTAAAACATTGCAACCTGCACCTGTATCAAGCTTAAAAGATAACTTTCTATCAAAATTAATAAAATTTACCTGTGCCGTCCAGTCACTCACATCAATAGCGCCCAACATAAACTCCTCCTTTTCATCCTGTCGTTCTTGTTGCTGTACCTCTTTAATTTTGTGATTGTTTCCTCCAGAGAGCTTATTTCTACACACTGTAGCAAAATGATTTGGCAGTTTGCAGTAATTACATGTTTTGCCATACGCTGGACAGCGACGGGGTTGATGATCAAAACCACAGATTCTGCACTTGAATTTACTTGTTGGAACGGTTTTAACCTTATCTATTTTTCGAACATCTTCACTTTCCAACTGTTGCAAATGAGCTGCAGCAATCTCGGCACTCTTACACATGTCCATACATTTCTCCATAGTCAGGTCTGGCTCTCTGAGCAGTCTTTCTTTTAATTTATTATCCATGATGCCACTTATAATTTTATCTCGAATCAGACTATTTTTGAGGTTACCAAACTCGCAAATCTGCGATAACTTTTTCAATTCCGAAATATATTCATTAAAATTTTCACCCTGCTTTTGATTTCTTTGAAAAAATATGTGTCTGTTGATACTTTCATTTGTTTTAGGCAAGCAATACGACTTCAGCGCCTCCATAATTTTATTGTAGTCATGTTTATCCTCTGGTTGGATATCCAACGTGTCAAACTTGTCTAAACCTTCCTCCCCTAGTAAATGGAGTAGGATTGCGGCTCTCGTAGCCGTTGGTTTATTGTTACATTCATTTGCTAACATATAAATCTCCACTTGCCTTTTCCACGTTTTAAAATTTTTAGCAAGGTCCCCCTCGAAGGACAATGGCGGCGGCTGCGTGAGCGACAAATTTTGAGATGCAATTTGCCTTGACAATTGTCCTTTCTCCGACTGCGCCATGTTATATTATGTTGTGTGTAATATGATAGTAAGGAATTAAACACTGAATTTACTTGACACGCTTTAATATTTATTTTTTAAGTTCACGCGATACAGATATAACGCCATGTTGATTCGGCAACCACAGAAGAGAGAGAGACAATCTAGGGATGTGCACGCTTGCTTACTAGTGCTGTGACACGATAATATGACAACTCCCCATTGTACAGCTGATAGAACACACACAGGGAGCCAAAATCCCTTCGGTATGCCAGTGGTTCCAACTTGCTTTGTTGTATAGAATTATCGACAATTCGTACGGTGCGTCTCTGTACGGAGTCTAGAGGATTATGCAGGTCGGTAGTTTCGCCGGCCCAAAGATGGGAACAATATCCATATGAGGCCGCACTTGTGCGGTGACGACACTGGTTGAACAGGCTTGAAAAGAAATGCGCGATTGCAAATACTGCGACTTAAGACTTTGAAAAGTGGGAAATAAAAAATGTGTGTCGTGTTAATTTATTAAAATCTTATCATTATAATTTTTAGTTCCAAATTATATTTCTTCATTTAAAAGAAAATGACGTGAGGCGATACTGATTTTCCTTTGGAGTTTTCAAAATTAGACGCTATAATTGCTTTATTTATTGTCTCACAGAGTGTATACAAAGTAAAGTTACACCTCTAGGATAAAGCTGTCTTAGTCTTGAGCGGCTTGAACCCTTTGCTTCACTCAGGACTCACATTACTCTGTCGATTCACTTAGGAGTTCAAAAGAGTCCTTCGTAACGCTCATGATCCAATAATCCACCCATGACAGAAGACACTGTTTTATCCCCTTGTTGTATAGTTTGCTATTATTCCACTGCCGAGATTCGGTTTTTTGACAAATCAGTCTCAAGTCAATAAGTCTCTGCCCAATAAATGTTGGGCATTATTCATACTACCCGGGCATTATAAATAACGCAAAAAACATGTACATGTTCATTTCTGACAGCCGTTTGTATGGAACCCGCGTCAGGGGCAAGCGTCGCCGTAAACAACGGGTTTAAAATTCAGTGAGTCTGAGTGTTGATTAAATTTTGAAAAGGAAATGCTCAGCGCTGTCAGGGTGAGATGCCGGCAATAGGGAATACGCTTGATATACAATTTTAACATCCGACGATAGTAAAACAGTTTTAAAGGATTTTAAAATACGACCCACGACTAAAAAGTAGGGGTTTATCTGTGGCGATGTGTGTCTGTCTATGGCACGGTAGCTCCTGGACGAATGGTCCAATGGCCAGGCAAGCGGGCCACCTGATGGAAAGTGGTCACTGCCGCCTATGGACATCAGCAACACCAGGGGTCACTAATGCGTTGCCCGCCTATGAAGAGACCTCTAATATACCTCTTGAACGATCCCATGTCATAGTCCAAAGGAAACACTGTGGCTGAGAGCTCATTCCACATCCGAATCGTACGAGCGAGAAACGTTCTTTCGAACCTTCGCGTGGTGACCAACAGAGGATAAGTACCAAGCCCACGGCGGGTGGTGCGATGGCAGAATTGTGCTGTGGGCACCAGATCGAAAAGTTCCTCGGAACACTCCCCATTGTACAGCCGATAGAACAAACACAGGGAGCCAAAGTCCCTTCGGTTCGCCAGTGGTTCCAACTTGCGTGTTTGTATGGGATCATCGACAATTCGTACGGCGCGTCTCTGTACGGAGTCCAGAGGATTAAGCAGGTCGACAGTTTCGCCGGCCCGAAGATGGGAACAATACTCCATATGTGGCCGCATTTGTGCCTTGTACAGCAGCAGGCGCTGCCCTAGGGTGAAGTATCGCTTGGACCTTTTTTCTCAGTAAAACCGTTCAGAGCTTTCGAGGCTTGGCAACTAACTTTACATAAAATTTTACAAAAAATATTCATATCTCTCAAAATCACATTAGCACTGTGACATCTCGTAGTCTACGTGTGACATGTTCTGATCCAATGTAAATAAATCTAGTTTATGTTCGTGTAGCGTCCATAGATTATAAGGATTTAAGGCTAAAACTTTCTGTAGCATTACAACGTCTTATAAATTATATCAGAGTAAAACTAATGGGAAAATAAGATTAGCGAATTCTTACTTTACCGGTAAGCTTATTGAGAAATAATTCTTAGTAGTACAATTCGTAAGACTATTTAGAAGGACTACTGGGAATGGTGTTATTTACAGTATTTTGAGACTAAGGCAAATCTGTCCACTGGAGGAGGCTCAAGCCCAGCAGTGGACTGCTATGGGCTGTTAACATCATCATCTTGACGTTATGTCCCGGTTGCGCCCCCGCGCGGCACGCGAGGGCCCAGGGTTCGCCTTCCTGCTACTCATGGCTCACTTTGCTCGGTCTTCGGCATCCTTAGTGGTGAGTTTATTGGCACGCATATCCGTTCTGACTACGTCAAGCCATCGCTTCTTGGGCCGGCCTCTCCTTCCCGTGCCCGGCGGGGGCGGCATGGCCAGGCACTTGTTCCCCACATAGCTTGCCAGTCTGCGCAGGACGTGGCCATACCATCGAAGGCGGCACTCTTGCAGCTTTTCTGCGATGTCACGGACGCCAAAGCTACCCCGAATGTGGGAATTTCGATGATACTATGGGCTGTTAACGATATTGATTAACTTTTGAATTGTTAGATGTAACAGTAACGCATATACCCTATAGAAGTGACAGCGAGCCGACTTCGCAATTTGTCGCCACCCGTCCGTGCCCGTTGCATACAGAACAGATATTTTTTGCTCTTGCATTTTAAAAGAGCTTTCTATTTTTATTGGCACCAAGTAAAATGAAAAAAAAAACAATCCCGATAGAGCTCCAGCGAAAAATACACTATATTTTCCGTGCACTTTATTTGCTTCTTCAAAACAGTTGTTGAAGTGAGTTCAAACTATTAATTGCAAGCGGGAACAAACTTAAAAGTAATAAACGCTGAAGGTTGGGAGCCTCGATTGGATATCGATTGGATGAGTGTTTGTTGTTTGTTAATACTGTTTTAATAAACCAGTATAACACAAAAACTGTAATAATACAGGCAGAGCTCTAGTTTTAATGTAGGCAGGACACGATACCGTGTAGAATCCGGCAGCGATAAAAGTAATACTTTCTCTTTACGGGTATCATACAAGGCTACTAATGACTTATGCTCGATTGCAACGACGCCTTTTTATGTTTTACTGCAGACAAACAGGCAAGCCACCTGATGGAAAGTGGCCTAAGTTGGTTTCAGATATTCCAAACAAGAAAAGCATTGCTATCACCAACCTTAAGTGAAAACTAAACTCTCTGAGTCACTCTTAAATAAGAGTGACTCAGAGAGTTTAGTTTTCATAAAATTATGACACTGATTTTGTGACGCCTTGTAGGAACACAATTGTCTGAATTCGCCACTCCAGGACTATGAGTTGAAAGTCGTGCGTTCGCGCACACTGAGATCTCATAGTGATATTTCTGAACAATGCAAACTATTCACCACCACCCAACAAGCACAAGTAGCAGTACAAAATATCACTTTTGGTGTAACTCAGAACAATACGAGTTAATAAAGATTTATAATTGTTCAACCGTGAACTTAGAGCAGCGCATTACGCTTTTGTCTGTATAATAGCATCATAAAAGCAGGAACGGATACTATTGTTACGGGCTCGGAGTTAGTGTAGATGTCAAAAATACTGTCTTACAGCTACTAGCATTTCTATACTGCATTGGTTGCTTAAGAGCAATGTAATGGTAGTAAAATATGATAATTGCTGCATAAAGGTGTAGACTTATACCACTCAAATGCTAGCATCTAATAAGAGTCACTGTGAACTGCCATACAGCCATCAGTTTTAGAGTGGTGTACAAATAGAGTGATTTATCGCATAAAGTTACACATTGGTTCACCTTAACTCTGTTATACAAGCTTTTTAACATCTTTTGCAAAGCTGGTTAGAAGTGTTGTATGAACACACGTGAACACCAAAGGTGTTGTGAGATACTCGTCTAACTCTGAAATACAGCATTTGGTTGTAAATTGGCTACATAAAAATATAACTATACTGTTATAGTCCGCATAATAAAACCTGTGTTACCTATTCTAGGGCACATTAAGTAATATTTTAATTATTTCCGTATATTTTAACACCTAAAGCTGCAATCAGGTTCACATTAATTAATAATTTATCACTTCAACGGTCATTTCGAGAGGCCATCGTTCTTGCGAAGGTAATTAAACTGCGACAGTACATATTTCAAAACACGGTTCCGTACATAATATAAATTAAGTGATGAGTTGTATAAATGTGGAGGAAGACGAATATTTAAATTAATCTAGATATTCCAGTGAAGATAAACAAAATACATAATACATAATTTTCTGAAGTCAGTTCCGTAATGCGCCACGTACAGCAGACGTCGCAGTGCAGATGTGTTACACCCAGTAGAAATAAAATGTAAATTAGTATGCATTGAACATAAGGATTTCCAATATTTCATACCCCTGTTACATACATTATGATTAAAAAGACTTACATTTTTTATATTATTTTATTTATCAATTTAAAAAAAGTGACTTGAAACTTGATAAAAATAAATATGCTTGGACAATTCACAAAGTAAGTTTAGTTATTGCTACAGCCATGGAAGTCATGCTTAATCTTACACCACTACATCTGCACATAAGGCATGAGGCGGCTACAACTGTGATACGTTTGAAACACTCTAAATTATGGGGGCAAAACCTTATCCCACACGCTGATCTTCTGCAGGAACCAGTAAAAGAAGCACCCATGTTAGTTCACGATTTGTAAGCTTGTTTTAATTTGTAACTGTAAACAGACAAAAAAAGACATAATTAATAGATAGTAGTATTAAAACACTAGTTTGGATATAAAAAGAGCCAAAAGCGAGTTACATAACGAGGGCTCTAAAAATAAAGTAATTTTACGTATATTAAAATTACTGAATTGTAAGTGGTTGATGTTTTGCAGAGGATCCCTAAAACTATAAAATTCATATTAAAAAGTAATGCGTTAAAGTAGTTCACATAAATGGTTTTAGCATTGATGTGAATCATAATAATGCTATTAAGAGCCGTCAGGCTGCATTTTGGTTCACTTGAACTATTATTTACTGGAATAAGCATTACTGAGGAACCAGGGTGAACTCTTGTACAGCCACGGGAATTAATTTAGCATTAAAACAGTTCGTTCACATACGTTTCATACGAATGTCGCCATTTTGTTACTACCTTATTACTAAGAGAGAATGTTTTTTATCTTATATTAATAAATTCTGACTTTAATTTCACGTTAAAAATACACTAGTTCTAATATAAAATAAAAACTTTGTTTAATTTTATGTTAGTTATACAAAAAAACATACATATATTTTTTGACGTGTTTTTTTTTCTGTATTAAATACTGTATTTCTAATTCAAAACGAAATATTTTCGAGGCGCGTAAAAGTTTTGCTATAAAACCATATGAACTTTCACAGTCAACTTGCATTCCCAGTTATTTTCACAGGTTATAATGTTAAAAGTGTACTTACTAAGATAACACAATTATTACACCTTCACCATAATCACTTTATCGTCACTTAGCTAAATTAATATGTCACAGGTCGGCTGTATCTTATTTATTTCGTTAGAGCTTTGACAAAATAAGTTTAAGAACATCATCAAAGGGTAATCGTGAACCTAAAGCGTTATTTAAGACTATCAGTTACCATTCCTTAGTGCTTAGCCTGTATAACAGGACACTCGTGTTCTATTAAACAGCTGATAAACAGCCTTGTGACCCATAGTACATCCAATATACTGCTATTATAATGCTTTTATATAGAAATGTGAACTAAATTAGAACCAAAGGCTAAATAATTTGTGCCCATTTAAGCATTATATTAGTGTAAGCAGCGCTGTCAACACCCTTGTTACACTGTCTTGTGCAGCTTTTAGTTTCCGTGTTACACCGAACGTGGTCTCTTATAATGCTACTTGTGCTACTTGGGCAGCTGCGGAAGGCATAAGACCGGCCTTTGTGGAGATCTCTGGGGAAGGCATTTACCCAGCAGTGGGCGTCTTACGGCTGATATGATAATGATGATGAATCACTGCCCCCGTTAACCAGAATATGAGAACTTTGTAGATTATTGTTGACACTGCGATCTCCAACCAGACGGGCGCCAAGCATAGAGATTATGAAAATGCCCTCCACATAAGGGCCAGCAGTGGTCTATGCCCGTTTATACGTCGCCGCTTACAAACCGAACAATAAACGCTTATGCATCGTGTCCACATAACCAGACAGAAAATGTGCAGTCTACTCTATTGGCGCGCACACGACGCGGTGACTATGCGAGTGCGACACGATTACTGTGCGGGGTCTATGCGGGCGCTGCGCGTTTGTTTACAATGAATAAAATAAAGCTTCATTAGTATAGATACCAAAACAGCATAAACATTTGCGACAAATTGTGCAGAAATCGTGTACGTGTATGGGCTATACCTGAATAAGTAAAACTGAAATTTAAATAAGAAACTCAAATAAATTTTATTTCCATGCATTTTTCAAGGATTCTATAACTTATTCGTTCCCGTTCAGCATGGAATGCAATATGAACGTCTGTTTGTTGCACTGAATATCCTTTACGTTGCACCGTAGCCTTTGACGTCAAACGTAGCCCTTGAGACGCTGCGAGCTCCCAAGCAACCGTTCTTTGACTTACAAACTTACATAAAATTCACTCCATTGAGACATGTTGAATGAAAATAAATTTGAATTTTTCTGCAGGTTATGCCTTTTGAACAGAGGCTTAAATTGCTTGTTATTTGTCCTTCGAGAATGGAACTTAATAATGAGGATCAGTCACAATTTTTGTTTATTAATTTTTCTATTAGATTATTTACTTCTCACTAGTAACTAAATGACTGTGAAGAAATTTTCATAATATCTGAAATATGCCCTAGAACTCTGTGATTTTGGCATGTCTGATAACGCAATTCGACACCCGGTTTAACCTTACGTTACACGTAATAAAGCACATATTTCATTGCGCATGACATTTCCTTCAAAACCAGATATATAACTTAGGCATTTCAAAATGAACTTAAAAATTATTTCATTGGGTTTCATTGCTATGAAAACGCGTTCAGATTTTATCAACAAACATATAAAATCCTATCATATGATTGATCCTCATTACATGTAAGAACAGAGTTGAATCATTATAAGTTGAATAGTTGAAGTGTAGGTAAATTCCCGGGTTCGATTCCCGGCCAGGCAGAAATTGAAATTATGCATTTTAATTTCTGTTACGAGTCTGGGTGTTCTTAATGTATTTAAAAGTATTTAAGTAGTATATCAGTTATCTGGCCCCCATTGAATAGCTTTTCTTAGTTGGTAGCTGTGTGAATTTGTCCAGAATTTATTTATTTTATTTATAATTACAAATATGATCCATTTTAGATAACAACGCACCTGAGTTTCTGCAATTTAAAAAAAATAAATTACGTAAAACCATAGTGGCTGTCTAGCGATCTGTAATATAATTAGAGTTAGAAAACATAAAACTAGTATTCCGCAAAACCGGATACTAATCTCATTAAATTCTCATAATCCTTTGTTATAATATTACAGTTTCCACTTTCCACCGAGCAGTTTTACAATGCTGAAAATGATATTTAAATGAGCCGCTTCCATTGAGCGAGTACGTTTAGCGGCGGGGCCTTTGGCCAGAGTAATCAGAATTCATAGCCGACTGGGAGCCCGCATACTAATTCCCCATTAGAGAGTAGTTTGCAATACCTCCGGGTGCCAGACTGCTTTCCGATAGGGTTGGGCGTACCTAAGAACACAGTGTCGATAAATGTGGAATGTCTATTTTTAAATTAACAAAATAAAACGACCATTCCCGTTGTCCCCGAAATCAACTTATCTCTTTCAATCTTTCCGCAACTTAACACAAGTATGAAAGAGATAGGTAGATTTTGGGCACAATGGGAATGATCCCATAATAACCTTAAAGTCAAAACTTTTTACAGCGTGTTTACGAGAGATATGTTGTCGACTCCACCTAGCGGGATAAGAGCAAGGGGATAATGGTTATTTTTAAACGGACGATATTTATTTTAAAGTAATAGTATTGTGAGCATTAATCTTGATTATCAGCAGAAGATTCCCATATACTGCTGGACAGATATTTCAATAATTCAGCGAGCTCGATTAAAGGATAGGGTCTATCGGTTCATACAAGGTGTTCACTAAGATCCAGCCGGTACAAAGTGAATGAAAAACGGAAGTATGTAAAATACGGAACTCGAATCAGTTGAAAAAAGATATCTAAGTCTAGCCAATTAATCACAATTATTTTTTGATATCTTAATATTTTTAACAAAACTGCAACACTCACGCGACACTCATGCAACACTGGAACAAGCCGTAGAGTAAACGATGAAAGAAGAAACTCCTTTTACGCCCGGAGTAAGAAGTCTTTTTCGTCATAGCGAAGAGAAATCAATGAGGTTAGAAAAAACTCCTTTCAAGAGGAGAGGGCATTATGTTCAATAATGCGTGTAATGCTCTCGCTTTGAGAAAACACTGGTAATGCGGCGTGCCACGTGACATACCTTTTGATGTTACATAAAATAGCTGACGGATGTGCCCAAAATCAACTAGCACAAGAACTAGATTTCCTTAGAATCATGGTATGTACTACACCTCGGTTGACCTCGCTTCGCCAACGGTATTAGGGGGCACACATAACGAGTTTCCAACTCGTTGCGGTGCTAACGTTTGACTACCCTCAAATACGAAATGGTCACCCATCCAGCTCCCCTGCATTACTAGCATTGCTTAACCTTGGTTTTTACTACATAATAGGAAACTTATCTGACACAATGACCAAAACTAGAATTATTAATCTCGTCATTTTGAAATGTCATGCCAATGCCAACAACAGCGACGCTGTCACATGGTCTGATAAGTTTATGGCTCTGTAAGAAAACTCCTTTTAAGCTGCTCAACGGCAAAAATGCGTACAATGCGTGACACACACCTTTTGATACATAAAATGGCCGTCGGATGTGGCCAAAAAGAAACTAAAATAATAATTACAATTCCCCAGCATCATAATACATATTATTATGGCTTATTATATCATCGCCATAGAAATTACAACCACAGGGCAGGTCTTCTTAACGGAGTATGGAGTTTCATTCGTCATTAGTGGCAGTGTATGACAAAGACAATGATATGCCTGTCATTGCCAATGTCCAAACCATGGACTTACTACCCAAAGGGACTGCGCACTGCTTTAACTAAAACCGGGCAGAGCGAGAGTCACCATCGATAGTCCTGTGTCCCTTTCTAGTGTTGCCACCATTGTTGGTGCAAATTCCGAATTACTTTTATTATTTGGCGCGGACACCGACCTCAGGGCCAAGCAGAGCTGGACCGGGTGCAATCTGAAGGTCATGTTTTCACCAGGGTCCAGCCCAAGCTTACCCTGCTACTCGGAAACTATTGGCCCTAGAACACTAGTTCCTAGAGTGAAATGATAGCACTCCTCGAGATCATCATTTCGTATGACAGCTGTCAAAGTTAAATCTTTTATAATTCGGTACCTATTGATCCTAAAACACACTTGAGAGAAATGATAGTACTTGTTGAGATCTACATTTCGAATAACAGCTGTCAAATTTAGAACTGAAATAACTCCTAACCTATTGGTGCTACAACACTCGTTCCTAAAGAAAAATTATAGTGTTCGTCGAGATCTACATTTCGCATGACTGCTGTCAAACTTAGAACTGTTGTAACTCGGAAACGATTGGTCTTAGAACACTAGTTCCTGGAGCAATACGATAGTACTCATCGAGATCTACATTTCGTATGACAGTTCTAAGTTTGACAGCTGTCATACCAAATGTAGATCTCGACAAGTACTATCATTTCTCTTCAGAAACTAGTGTTTTAGGACCAATAGGTTCCGAGTTACAAAAGATTTAACTTTGACAGCTGTCACCCGAAATGTAGAAATCGACGAGTACTATCACTTCTCATTAGAAACTAGTGTTGTAAAATAAATCGTTACCGAACTCTTTTATCTGTTTTGTGGAACAAAAAGTCGTAGGTTAATAATTATGTCGACTCGACGTTTGCCGGAGAAACGTTCAGTAGATCAAAAGGTATTTTGACAACTACTTTTCGGATTGTACGGATTACCTCATAATAAAACCAAATTCACGGTAAATATATTTCTCCAATAATGGCAACACCAAACATGACACTTGTCAATTTAGAATGACGGTGATTATGCCAATAACATTGTGTTTACACTGTTAGAAAGGGACAAAGGACTATCGATGGTGACTCTCGCTCTGACCGGTTTTAGTCAAAGCAGTGCGCAGTCCCTTTGGGTAGTAAGTCCATGGTCCAAACCTAGGATTTTTTTACCTGTCTGTCTATGCAGTGCCACAAACTTAATCTGACCCAGTGACAGCGTCGCTGTTAATGGCATTGACATGACATTTCAAAATGGCGACACTTGGTTCCAGTTTTGGCCACCGGGTCAGATAAGTTTATGCATCCATAGCTTTTTTCGGGTGTGTTCATAATTTCATGCCAAGAATGCGTTCGTTTCATAGCAAATTAGTAATATTTTAAACATTAATATAAATAAACTGGCTAGCTAAAGAATTTAAATAATTACGAGAAGACATTACGTTTTATAAGCTTTATCCATTACAACTCTCATTATGCCGGCTGGTGGTCAGAAAAATTTTAGACTGTCTCCTTTGCTCTTAAAATATTCTACGGAAAGTAAATCCTCCTTGGGAATCCGTGGCTATGGCAACGTGTCCAGGAGTATTAAAGGTTCCTGCTGTTGCTAAAGTCCTTGACAGGGGTGACCCATTTCTACCAGGTGGCCTGCTTGACACAAAAATACCACAATGTCGTATTATTACGCTTAAATTACGAGGATTACGTGCACACTGACGAAGAACAAAGCGGATAACAGTTACATGTCAGTCTTGAAAATATCGACTAATAAAAAAAATATATACCTATATCGAAATTTTTTATCCAACACTATTTTGCTCAAGTGCCTTAATACTCGTGCAGGCGTTATAAACCGCGCCACGATATTAACGGAGAATAGAAATGAAGACTTGGGCCACCAAATCTAAATTATTTGCGTGCCAAAGCGTGTGTGTACCATTACGTGGTGCCTCGTGTCCTTCGAGACTGTTACCAGTCTCAGAGGTAGGTCATGGTCATGTTTTGACTTACCTTGACTTTGATTAGTGTATAACTACTGTACATAAGTCAGAAAAGTTATTGGTACCTGGGGCGATTGTGGATCGAAATCGGTACTTATCGCTAACTATCATCGCCGGTCCGTCGGCCACTTCGCCACCAATGGCCACCCGGATTATGACCACTCTAGCCACCCGGATTATTTATTTGTAAGTGTTTAGTAAGATTGTTTAGATGTCGGTGACCTAGTGTTAAGAGGTCCGACTCGTAAGCGAGAGGTCCCGAATCCGAATCCCACTGCAGCCACATGTACCAATGACTCTTTTCGGAGTGATCACTAACCGATGCTCTTACGGTGAAGGAAAACATTGTGATGAAACCTGCATATTCAGGCGACTGAAAGTGTCAACATGATCAAATGTGGTCAGGTTCTCCTGTTAACAGGTTCACGGAGGTCAGATGGCAGTCGCTTCACTGTTTAACCTGATCTGCCAAAATCTGGATCATGGATAAGGTGGGGTGCACAACCGGGACATTAATGCCTATTAATGTCTCGGTTTATTTGATTATTTTATATTAGATGATATTTTATATTAGTTGAATTGTTTAAATTTCGCATGCCTCACAAAAGAGAATATTAAATAAGTCGGACCTCAGTACATTGACATCAAATTAATTAGACCACGAACGGGACTGGCGAGTTAGACATGCGTTCGGTGACCGAGACGGTCCCCAGGGTGGCTTCTACTAACATAACTGTTAATTGAAGTATTATCATTAGCTCC
This sequence comes from Blastobasis lacticolella, assembly GCA_905147135.1. NCBI lineage: Eukaryota > Metazoa > Arthropoda > Insecta > Lepidoptera > Blastobasidae > Blastobasis > Blastobasis lacticolella. The sequence continues at coordinate 18,900,732 of LR990045.1, forward strand.
AAGTGGTTTCGCAGAGTCCTGCGTTGAGTACGGTAGTTTTAATTGACTTGCCAACCGACAATTAGATTAGCAAAGTCAGTTTGGTAATGTTACCGTGTCGTGTCCGGTAGAGATAACCGACCCGAAACGGTAGTGTTTTCTAATCAGATTAACCGTTTATAGTTGCTGTCACCCGCGCGCTGTTCGGATCTCTTATAAGTGTCGTTAGTGTATATCAGTTATCTAGCACCCATAGTACATGCTTTGCTTAGTTTGGGGCTAGATGGCGCTGTGTGAATTTGTCCACAATTTTTTAAATTTTTTATGTTACTCGATGATAATATAGCATTTGATTAGTGAAATAATTTTAAAAACTGAGCCATTGGTTTTTGGGTTTATTCATTACAAACAAAAATCCTAAACTCGATGATCCTACTATTTTCTTTTTCAAATATTAGTATCAATAAACAGTTTATCTGACTAGGAATCACTAGGCTAGCACCACTGTACACCAATTTACTATTGTTAATTTTCAGCACTGTGATTTCCTATCGCCCTACCAAAGGTGGAGACCTACTCATTCATATTGGGCGAAAGTAATGTTCATTCGTGTACAGGTGATTATGGCTGTTGTAAATGATGATGGGTGATATATAAATGAATATAAATGGGATATTCACAAAAAGCAATGTATCGACTTTATTGAGTCCGATGCGAGAGCCAACGGTTACGACGCGAAGATGCTCAAGACCAAGCGAAGTCGAATAGGAAGAGTAAAAAAGCGTGCCATGGTAGAAGCAGAAATTGACCGCCAGAATCATGATGATGATGACAACGATTATTTAATGACGTAACCAAAACCCAAGTAATCATTTATTAAGGAAAGTAATCGTGTTTCCGCGATTCGAATACAATTGAAGGACAATGCGATCCTAGTATTTAGTGTATACCTGCCATGCGATGATCCAGAGAATCTGGTGGAGTTTACGGAGTGCCTGGCGACTATTGCGGCGATCATCGCTGACTCTGATGTCGAAGCGGCTTTTGTGTTGGGTGACTACAATGCCGATCCGAAAAAACTTTTGGAGGTGAGTTGTCGAGGTTTTGTCGTGACAACCATTTGACTTGCCTGGACGAAGAACTGCTCCCGAAGGAATCGTACACATATCTGAGCGAATCTCATGGGACCCGGAGTTGGCTCGATCATATTTTGTCTACACGTGCAGCTCGACGTACGATAGTTAGTGTTGAAATAGAATATGGAGTATATTGGTCGGATCATATTCCCCTAACGGTAAATTGTAATTTTGGTGAGATGGTGAGTAAAACAACTGTTAATACTGGAAGCGATTCACTGCGTAACATACGTTGGGGAAGTAGAGATCAAAGGCAAATAGACTCATACACAAAACTCTCCTGTGATATTTTAAACCAAATTGTATTTGAAAACAAGTGTGATGATTGTTTAAAAGGCATTTGTGAATCCCATTTAGATGTTTTAGATATATTTTATGATAATATTGTAAAGTCTTCCATCTCTTCCCGTGGGTGTCGTAAGAGGCGACTAAGGAACAAATCCGAAAGGTGGGCAGCAGCATCTTTCTGGGTAGATTTACATCAACTGCACTGCGATCTCCAACCCGCCTGCCAAGCGTGGAGATTATGGCAATGACCTCCCCTTTCGTGGGAGAGGCCCGAAGTCCTGCAGTGGACTGTTTTGGGCTGTGATGGTGTGATAATTGTAAAGTCACTACAAACTGTAGCGACTCTTAGTCGTAATTGTAGTCGTGGTGCATGTGGACGTGCTAGACAAGTTGCGGGGTGGAACTACCACGTGAAGGACATGCACGATAAGGCTAAAATGTATTATGCTGCTTGGACTGTGGCTGGCAGACCGACCGCAGGTACAACGTTTGAAAGTATGAGGAGTTCTAGAAGTGATTTCAAGAACAAACTGAGGTGGTGTCAGAAAAATGAGAGAAAGATTCAACTTGACATACTGGCTTTACACCAAGCTAATAAGAATTTCCCGAAGTTCTGGAATGCCACCAAAAAGCTCAATGCGAAGTCCAGCATGCCGATAAGCATAGATAACGTTAGCGGGACACAAAATATTGCTGAATTGTTCTCGCACCACTTCAGAGTCGAGCCGCTTTCTTGTGGCGTGGCGAGCTCCAGTAGTAAACTATGCGATGTGGCTATTGCCGCGGAGAACGGTGATGACGAGGCACGAAAATGCTGCAGTATATCCCCGGACGCAGTTGCGAGAGTAGTTAAACTCATGAAACGTGGCAAGTCACCGGGATGGGATGGCCTTAGTATCGAGCATGTCCTTTACGCGAATCACTATATTTATGTACTTTTATCAAAATTGTTTAAGTAAGTAAAGTATAGTAAAAACTCTTTATTGCACACACAAAAAAAATATATTCATAACAAGAAATAATTAAAACAATTTATATGCTGGCAAAGGCGGCCTTATCGCTTTAAGCGATCTCTTCCAGACAACCTTTGGGAGGAGGTAAGTTATCACAGTATCTCATAGTAGTGCAAGAGCAAATAAGGGGAAAAAACTACAAGATGTGCTTACACATGTCATCATAAATAAATATATAAAGAGAATACTATAAATATATTATTATTAAACTATGGATAAACATAATTCTATACAATAAACATAATTCTATATACCTACACAATAAAATAACTATAATCATTTTTGAGAGGAAATATTCGTGTACCTTCTTTTTGAAGATGGGTTACGATGTACTGTGACGTATTTGTCGTGGCAAAGCATCCCACAGGTGGGTAGATTGGATTATAAAAGATTCCTTATAATAACCCGACCGCGTAAAAGGGGCTCTGAGGAGATTGTCAGATTTGGACCGAAGACCACGGTCGTGTTCAGCACCAAGAAACTGAAACCGCTCGGACAAATATCCCGGTGTAAGTGGATTGTGGAGGACATTATAAACTAATGTGAGTGCATGTGCATCCCTTCGTAACCTGACCGGAAGCCACTCTAGCTGAGTACGGAAATCTGAGACGTGGTCGAACTTGCGCAGCCCGAATATGAACCTGATGCAGAGATTTTGTAGACGCTGAAGCTTATTGAGCAGGTCCTCATTGAGATCTAAGTAGCAGGTATCCGCATAATCCAAAATGGGGAGCAGCAATGCTTGCGCAAGCTCGACTTTAGTCTTAAACGGCAACAGGTTCTTCCACCGCTTCAGCACTCCAGCCGCAGCAAACATCTTCCGACTCACCTCCGACACTTGCGGTGCCCAGGACAGCGTACTGTCGAAGTAAACCCCCAGATTCCTAACTACTGTATTAAAAACTAGTGGCGTATTTTCGAACATGACTGGTGGGAGATCGTTCAAGCTAAATCGAGCCAGCTGCTTCGTTCCACCAATAATAATTACTTGAGATTTACTTGGATTTACCGTAAGGCCATGCCTACGACTTGTTTACTATGTGTTATAGACTAGGTTATCTACCAAAAAATCTAATGAGGACTGTAGTAGTTCCAGTGCCAAAGAATAAGACCGGAGATCTGTCAAGCACTAAAAACTACAGACCTATTTCACTCGGTACCATAATTGGAAAAATTTTTGAAAGAATTATCCACCCTGACTTGAAATCTAGCCTAAGGATTGACGACGCACAGTTTGGTTTTCGTACCAATCTTTCTACCGATGCTGCAATATTTACTTTAAAACGAACAGTGAAATATTACACGGACCAGAACACCTCAGTATACGCGTGTTTTCTCGATCTAAGCCGAGCTTTCGACCGAGTAAACTATAGCTTACTATGGGACAAACTCGAGGGATCGGGGGTACCGCAGATCACGATACGGCTCCTGAAGTATTGGTACGAAAATCAAATTAACTGTGTGAGATGGGGCGACGCGACATCTAGTGAGTTTAGACTAGAATGCGGTGTTCGCCAGGGGGGGGTAACCTCTCCGGATCTTTTTAACATATATGTAAACGGCCTGATTGAGGAGCTGAGAGGTACCAGAGTTGGTTGCAACGTCGCGGGCATATGTCTCAATAATTTGAGCTATGCTGACGACATAGTGCTTCTCAGACCCTCAATTAACGGACTGAACCGACTGATTGCCATCTGTGAGCGCTATGTTGCAGATCATGGCTTGCGATACAACGTAGCGAAAACACAGTTCATGATTTTCAAAGCAGGCAAAGGTCCGGAGAGAATTCCCAAGTTGCTTTTGAATGAGGCTACCATTCAGAAGGTGGAGCAGTTCAGGTACTTGGGTCATATTTTAACAAGCGACCTCAGTGATGACGCCGACATTGAGAGGGAACGGCGTGCCATGGCCGTCCGTTGCAACATGATTGCGCGCAGATTCGCCGGGTGTACACGTGATGTGAAGCTGACATTGTTTAGAGCATATTGTTTATGCTTTTACACATGTCAGCTCTGGGTCCGGTACACCCAGAGAGCAATGAGTGTCATTAGGATACAATATAATGACGCATATCGTATCCTTATGAAGCTGCCTCGTTTCTGCAGTGCGTCTCACATGTTTGCCGTGGCAGGGGTTGCCGATTTCTTCGGGGTCTTTAGATCGCGGGATTTTGGAATCGGTTTGGAGGCTACAGCAAGATTAGTTTACTTTAGTTATTTCCACAGTATTATGGCCTATGGCATACTGCTGTGGGGACACGCTGCCGACTGGCACAATGTATTTGTATTGCAGAAAAGGGCTATTCGCGCGATTTATCAATTGAGACCTAGAACTTCACTAAGAGATAAATTCAGGAACATTGATATAATGACAATGCCGTCACAATATATATATGAGAATTTAATGTATGTTCATAAAAATTTACACTTATTTAAGAAGAATAGTGAGGTTCATAATATTAATACGAGAAATAAAGATAAGCTTGTTGCTGGTGCTTGTCGTCTAGCCAAAGTCCACAAATCATTTATGGGTCAATGTGTACGCTTTTATAATAAGGTTCCAACAGATATTCAGAATTTACCATTGAATAAATTTAAAGTCCCTATAAAAAACAAATTATGTCAAAAAAGTTATTATAGTATATCTGAATATGTAAATGACAAAAGTCCATGGGACTGAACTGCTGTTCTATACAGGTATTTACTTTTAAGATAGTATGTAGGACAAATAATGTATTAGTACATAAGACATGTTTAAAAAAAAAAAGAATTAACGTAGGCTCTGTGGGTTTCTTGCCGTTTCTTTTCCCCACAGAGAACCACCTTGGAAGCGGCGTTAATTTTCCTTCCTCTCCCACACATGGTGTCTCCTGTCTGCGCTAGGGTAGGGGTAGGGTAGTAGTTAGAGTAGGGGTAGGGTAGGGTAGGAGTAAGATAGCGGTAAGGTAGTATAGGGTGGGGTAGGGGTAAGATAGTGGTAGGGTCGGGGTAAGATAGTGGTGGGGTAGGGGTAAGGTAGTGGTAGGGTAGGGTTAAGGCAATGGTAGGATAGGGTAGGGGTAAGGTAGCGATAGGGTAGGGATAGGATAGAGTAGGGTGGGAGCAACTACCTATCACATTCAGCATGTGTGATGCACGCTCACTTAAAAGTCTGTCTGGCGGTGGCGTGGGGGCCGGGTCGCTCTTTTCCCTCAAATATGGTTGAATTGGACGATGGCTGGGCCCTGCGTTATACTCGTGAACGGGTGCTGCCTTGGTGGACTGGCTTACTCTTGCTGTAGTTTTAGGTGGTTTTTCTTAATTATACTAGACATACCTACGAGTATATAATATATGACGGGGAGATTGAGCCCGTAGTATTTTTAAAAAGAGTGACGTCAGCGCTGCTGACGTCACGAGTATTTTCACGATCACTCATATTCACTGGACAGGACTAAGAAACCGTAGAATGTAGAAAAACACGAAGAGTTCTTCAATTTTTCTTTATTCAAACTGACTGCGTAACAGTGTCTTGAGGAGGTCCGTACGCTCCGACGGATCGAGCGAGAATGCCTGCGGACCGTCGGTGCGCCCGTATTTATACCCCCTCAAGGCGTACAAACAACACGTGTTTTTTCGAGTACACCTTAATTATTATTAAAAATCATTAAAAATTGCTTAGTTAAATCATTTCAATAATTCAAAATAATTAACCAGTTTAAAAATAACAATAATCTAAATCAACGGTCGATTAATTTGAATTCTCGCCGTTTTTAACCGTCGCCACGCAGTCGTAATACACGTCGCGCCGATACGGCCATACTGACAGGCGGTGCGCGCTCTGCACCAGCCTTGTTGTTTTTCTGTAGCAAAATGGAGTATCTCTGAGTTTGATATCTGTAAGCAACTTGTGTTGCTTAACTATGTTATGTTATGGCATAAACACACAACTGGCTTGCGTGTTTAAGTTATGAATACGGTTAAATAAGTGTTAGTTATTGCATAAACACACAACTGATTTGCGTGTTCATAGTTAAAGAAGGATTCCCGTAGGGTCTCGTAGAGTTCTCGAAAGGTCTCGTAGAGTTCTCGAAAGGTCTCGTAGAGTTCTCGGAGGGTCTCGTGGGTTTCTCGGAGGGTCTCGTAGATTTCTCGAAGGGTCTCGTAGATGCCTCAACAATAAGGATGCTCATAGATGTTTGAAAGCTTTGCGTTGTTTAAAGTTCTTGAATACGGAATGAAATAGTAGTTACTTACTATTTAATCTGATGAGTTATCTTCATCTCGCAAATCAAGGTTTAGTTGTAGCCCTTCTTGCGAAGTGGAAGGTCTTGGTTCAGTTGATACTGTAGACGTCTGTGGCTGAGGAGACTCGCCTCCCGCCGATACGGTCATCTGTTCACCAGGTTGTGGCGCACGTCGTAGCTGGTCATGGGCGACTTTGCGGGGTCGTCCTCTACCAACTACTTTCTTCGCTAAGTAACGGTCGTTTTCAAGTATTCTGCAAACTTCATACGGTTCACTATACTTAAGGTCTAATGACGTTTGATTGCGAGGGTTGTTCTTTATCAAAACATAGTCTCCTCTCTTCAAATGATTGATCTTGGCTTTTCTTTGGTTGAAGCGTAGTCTGTCTTGTTCGCCAGAACGAGACATTTTTAGCTGTACTTGCCGAGTAAGTGTTTCAATGTCGATGGTTTGATTGTCAATATCTACTAAGTTAAGCAGTTCAGGAGGTACACAATGCTTTCTTTGTGTTATAAGCGTCAATGGAGCGACACCAGTGACACGATGAGCTGTACAATTCAATGCCAGTTGAAGTTTTTTTTTTTTTTTTTTTTTATTACTCTACTAGCCAGGCATTTGACCGCCACCTCACCTGGTGGTAAGTGACGATGCGGTCTATGATGGAGCATGCCTGTCTAGGAACAGCCTATTCACTCTAGCCTTGAAGGCATCCAGATTATATTGATCTGGGAACACACTCGCAGGCAACGCATTCCACTCCTTAGCCGTACGCATTATAAAAGTCGAGCCAAAGCGGCTCGTGCGGATAGTTGGAAGATCCACGACATAAGGATGAAGCGCTCGCCCGGATCGCGTCTCCCGATGGCGGAAAGGGGCCGGCGGAATGAGGTCGTGCAACTGCTTCGCACACTCTCCGAAGTGCAATCTGTAGAAAACCGACAAACGCGCAACCCTACGCCGATGCTCGAGGCTCTGCAGCTTAGCCTCAATTAACTGCGGATCACAAATTAGTCTCTTTGCCCGTTTTTCCACCGAATCCAAAGCAGCCAGTTGGTATTTGGCTGATCCATCCCAGAGGTGGCAGCAGTACTCCATGCAAGATCGGACTTGTGCTTGATATAATTGAAGCAACTGCCTTGAAGTGAAGTGCCGCTTGACCTTCGAGAGGATTCCAAGTTTTTTTGCAGCAGTCTTGGCTTTTGATTCGATGTACTGTCCAAAGTTGAGATTGGATGATAGCTCAACACCCAGGAGCTGTAGGTTGTCGGAAATTTCCACAGACACATCCCGGAAAGTCGGAGCCAGATGGAATGGACTCCGTTTAGCGGAAAACAAACACGCCTGTGTTTTGGTGGCATTGAACGACACTAGATTGGCTTCGCCCCAATCGGACACTGCATTGAGAGCCTCGTTCAAGCGACCAACCATGGCCTCTCGACAAGACTGAGTTCTTCCAGCGCAGTGTGCCATTCCTCTGCTTCATAGTTTTTGATCATCACCAATGCGTTCTTGAGGGTTGCCATAACTCTCTCGACTTGGCCATTCGCTCGGCTGATTCCTGGAGCAATAGAGTGTATATTCGTACCAATGTTATCAGTATAGTCTTTGAATTCACCCAGAAACTCTCTTCCTCCATCGACGATGATTTGAACTGGTGCACCAAACAGATACACCGTGCGTTTCAGAGCAGCCAGGGTACTGTGTGGGTTCTTATTGGTAGCAAAATAAAGTAGAATGTACTTGGAGAATGCGTCAATTGTGACGATTACATACTGCTGATCATCTGGGGTACCTAGCTTCCCCGTTATATCCATATGGATTACTTGAAAGGCTGCTGTTGGTTTCTGTATTGGGTGCAATTGAGCTTGAATTGCACCAGATCTTCCTTTGGATGTACGGCATATCACGCAATTGTTCACGAATCTTCGTACGGTGGAACTCATTTTGTCAAACCAATAGGTTTCTCTTATCTTTTGTAACGTTTTTTCCCAACCTGGATGTTTCAAAGCAGTATGAAAAGAGTTGATGATGCTCCATTGGAAAGATTTGGGTACCACCGTACTTAGCTGCTGCCCAAAGACAGGATCATTAACGTTCTTCTTTAAGACATTGTCTTCCAGGACATATCCCTCTATAGGGTTATTATCACTGAGATCGTCCATTATTGGCCGTAGCTCTTCATCCCGACGCTGTTCGATTTTGAGCCAATTGAGATCTCTTGTCATCACATTTACTGCATATTCAGTTGGATTTCTACTGAAGAAATCGGCATGTTGGAGACGTTCACCTTTACGGTATTCTATCTCAAAATCGTAGTTTTGTAAGAACGCCCACCATCGATGAATTCTTGGTAGAAGATCCTTCTTATGCTTGGACGCTTTCAATGCATTGCAATCCGTTATTACTGTGAATTTTCGACCGTAAAGATACTGCCGAAAATGTTTTATAGCTCGAACTACTGCCAGTGTTTCCAACTCATAGGAATGGTATCGACTTTCTGCATCTGTAGTCCTCATGCTCATGAAAGCAACTACATGTTGGCGTCCGTCGATCATCTGCACCAGTACTGCACCAAATCCAAGGCTGCTGGCATCAGTGTATAGTTGTATTGGTGCTTCTTCTTGAAATAATGTAAGTGCTGGAGCAGATGTAAGGCATTCTATGATTGTGCTGCGTGCTTTTTCATGTTTTTCTAACCATTCCCACTTTGCGCCTTGTTTCGTCAGTTCGTATAAGGGTACCATTATACGTGAGAAGTCAGGAATATACTTCCTAAAATATCCCGCTAAGCCGTTGAATTGCCTGACCTGCTTCACGGTTTTAGGTACAGGTGCCTTGACGAGGGCATCAACTTTTCGTGGGCTCGGTCGTACTTGTCCGTCAGACACTACGTTCCCCAAATATTCAATGGAGCGTTTGAAGAAACTGCATTTATCAGCATTGATTGAGAAACCAGCTTCTTGTAGTGCTATCAGAATACGTTCCAGGTTTGATATTCCTTCTGGAAAATCTGCACATTTACTAAGTACATCATCCACGTAGACCTGTGCAGCTGTTCCCAGCAATGGAAGCAGGGCTCTGTTGATGCACCGTTGATAGACTGAACAGGCATTGCTCAAACCAAAGGGCATAGTGACATATTCGTACAGGCCATCTGGTGTGACGAAGGCTGTCTTTTCAATGGAGGTCTCCGCAATGGGAATTTGATGGAATCCAGCTGCCATATCGAGGCTTGTGTAAAAATGACCATTAGCTAGTTGATCAATCTGATCAGATATCAGTGGAAGCGGATAATGGTCACGAAGCGTATTTGTGTTTAGTTCCCGAAAGTCCACGCAGAGTCTATCATCACCATTTTTCTTTTTAATCAAGATGATGGGGCTTGAATAAGGTGATTTACTCTCACGAATAATGTTGTGGTCCAGAAGTTCTTTGATGATAGCACGAACCTTTTCTCGTTCTACTGGACTGAGGCGATATGGTCTTCTTTCCACGAATTTATTCGGATCTTTTAATCTGATTTCCAGCTTTCCTGTATTGACCCGTGTCTTTGGATATCCACGAATGAACAGATGTTCATATTTGTTTAATAATCCATGTAACTGTGCTATTTCGTCTTCGTTGGTCAAATCACAGTCCAGGTTATTAAACAGAGCAGAATTGGTACTCACATGATAGGTAAGTGATTGATGGATCAGCTTCGTCCCGTTGCTTGTTATTATCATACTTAAATTAGTACCATGGATCAAGTTCATTCCAACCAGCATGTCTGTTGACATTTCATAATCTGGTAAGACGTAGAACTCCAATTCAACGCTGATGGTGTCTATATTGCAAACTGTGACTAGCTTCGCCAGTGAAAGTGCGGGGAATTTTCCTATACCCTTCAAATAATTGACGGTTGGGCTTCTTTGACCTGGTAATTTTGAAGCAACCGATTCTCGAATAAGGGAGCACTCTGCTCCGCTGTCGAACACAGCTTGTAAAATTATTGCACCTATTCTAACTGTTATAGGTGCTAGTTTGCTGCTTGCGATACAGTTTACGTTTGAAGTTAAAGCACGTTCTCGCTTGAAGCAAACTTCGTAAGTATGTCCTGGTTTCTTACAGTACGTACATGTAGATGTCTTGGAATCCTTGCTTACATTGTCAGTTTTAGGATCCGAAGGTTTGAATCTGCAGTTCTCAGAAGAGTGGTTGGTTTTCTTACATATACGGCAACTTGATGTAGACTGTGTATTCTCTGATAATCGTGGACGCTTGCTGTGCATTGTAGAATTTGAACTTGGATAATGACGTTTCTTCCGAATAGATGTTGCAACAGAAATAAGCTCAGGAACGGTGGTTGCCTTCGTATTCAACAACTCAATACGTAGACGCTCGTCATTAACACATCCAATCACGGCTTCTACAGCATGTTCGTCTTCCAACTTATCCTTAGTGATTCTTCTCCAAAGGATCCATGCGCGTGATAAGAACTCTGCTATATCCTTGGTTGAATCGTAAACATGTTCTCTAAACATAAGGATGTCTCTGGAGTATCTGTTCTCAGGTTCAAATGTGGTAATTATATTTTTGCGAAGCTCTTCCCACGAAGATGTCGTAACCATCCAATCGTCAATCCACATTTTGGCACGACCTTTGAGCAGGCTGCATACCTTCATGCGTACGTCGAAATCATTCAACTTGTAAGCGGCGATTGCTTGGTCTATATGCTGACACCATTCCCTTACACCGACATTGGTATCTGGGTCAAACAATGGGAGATAGACGTCCTTAATCCTTATTTTCGCTTCAGTTGGTGGAGCACACAGGCGTTCAGACATTTTATGCATCATCTCCATCATTTGCATCAAGAATTGCGGTTGCATAACTTCCATTGGCATTTCTTGATGTCCAAAAGTTCGTGACGTCGACGGAGGCATGGTTTCCACAGGTGTACCAGCCACGGGTCCAGGTTCTTCTCGTCGTATGTTGGCACTTTCCGGTTGATCAGGTGGATCACGAGCTGATGCGGTAGTGGTTTGGTTCGGAGCTTGTTCCGATCCCACTTCTGATGACGGGGAGATTGAGCCCGTAGTATTTTTAAAAAGAGTGACGTCAGCGCTGCTGACGTCACGAGTATTTTCACGATCACTCATATTCACTGGACAGGACTAAGAAACCGTAGAATGTAGAAAAACACGAAGAGTTCTTCAATTTTTCTTTATTCAAACTGACTGCGTAACAGTGTCTTGAGGAGGTCCGTACGCTCCGACGGATCGAGCGAGAATGCCTGCGGACCGTCGGTGCGCCCGTATTTATACCCCCTCAAGGCGTACAAACAACACGTGTTTTTTCGAGTACACCTTAATTATTATTAAAAATCATTAAAAATTGCTTAGTTAAATCATTTCAATAATTCAAAATAATTAACCAGTTTAAAAATAACAATAATCTAAATCAACGGTCGATTAATTTGAATTCTCGCCGTTTTTAACCGTCGCCACGCAGTCGTAATACACGTCGCGCCGATATATAATATAGCGTTCCGGCTCTGTCTGGCATTGTCGAGCCCGGTTCGGTTGTGGTTGGCGAGGGATACGTTTATCTACAGACATAGGGCGGTCAGCGTGTCACTGTGTGTTTCCTTCCTACTTTCCTACCCTCCTCCTTTTTGACGATTGAAAGAGATATTTAATGTCCTAATCAATAAAGAAATTTTGATTTGATTTGATTTGATTTGGTTACGGTCGTCCAAGAATGACATCCTGGCATCCTTGACAGAGTGCATAAACTGCTCCATCTTCAAACAATGGGTCCACGTGCATCACGCTAAAAATAAGAAATGACGATGTGAAGACTAAAAATTATTATTAAGACCTCAGCATGACTTAAAGCCATTTTTACGTAAATTTTATTGTTATATTTTTTATTATTAATTTGTGATATGGGTATAATTCGTTACTTTGCCTGAAATAAAGAAGATTTATCATTATTATTATTATAAGGAGGCGTTTTGGCCTTTCACAACCCTGCCCTCTAAAGAAAGCGTTATAATTTACAAGACAAACTTAATTACAATTTGGTTAAGTAACAGAATTACGCTAATAAAATTATACCCTACCCGTTAACACACCGACCTGAATTAGTGTTTTTCTCAGAATGCCCCCAACTTATCGAGTCAGTTGACAAAATCGGAACTGAAGCATTATTGTACTAAAATATCTGTTTGAAACGCATACTTACTTCTTTACCACTGACAACACTGTCAAGTGTTAGTAGGAAAAAGAAAAACCAGCAACACAACCAAAATAATCTGCATAAGTCACCAGACATCGTGAAAAAACGACAGTGTTAGTTAAATTGGTCACACTGTAAAGCTGTCATCCGATCAAAGTGCGTTTTGTCGATTACTTCTATCCCTTTGATGTTACCGCAACACTTCGGATCGCTGGCACACGCTAACGTAAACGGTCATTGACGTTCGCTAATCTGCCAAGGACAAACGAAGGTCAACGAAACCCATTCGGTGGCGTTCGTTCCGGTGTGTACATAGCATAGGGATGTTTTCATCGAAGTGTCTTCAGGCGCCGCGTCGTTTGCCGCCCCGGGGGCCAGTGACAGTTCAATAAACAGAGGTCCGGCTGAGGGATGATTTAAAGGCACTAAGGAGCTATAGATTTAAGTGGTCCCTGATACTAAATGGGTACGAAGTAGGAGGGTGTCCGTTAATTCTACCATTACGTAGCAGGACTTGGTTGATTTAGTCAGACACTAGAGTTTTTAAACAACCTTACGAATGTAGCTGACGCTCATATAACGTTATTTCTACAGGATATACTACTTCCTGCTGATGTTTTAAATGTAGAAGTTTGTAAGGATGGATGATTGTTACTCAGAATAGCATAAAGGCTACAATGATCCCAAATTCAATGTAGTCCCTACGGGAATACGGCATTACCTAAATTTAGGCGGGCGATATCGCGGATATAACCTATGATCCATACTTTTTTATTTTTCTGTCGGTTTTGAGCAATATTCTTCGTGATTACGTAGCATTTTTCTGGAAAATATTTTTCAAGAGCGTTGGTGGCGTAATATGGCTACGAGGTCGGCCTTGTAAATTATAGGTACAGAGTTCGATTCCGAGAACCGTCTACATTTTTCTGAGTTACTTACAACAGTATTTTTTGTTCTCTTCTGAGGGCAATATCGTGAGGGAAGCGTGATCAAACTGGTCCGCTTCCCCAGTTAGGATTACAGAGGTTAGACGGCTCGGATCCCTAAACTATAATAATAATAATAAATTTATTTATTCAAATAAAATTAATCTAAAATTACAAGGTGGTTAAAAAATTACAACATACCTACTTATAGTAAATGGGTACAAATAAAATAAAGGCTACATATTTGCAACTCTTGCACAAATAATAATAGGTACTTAAACTATAATCACCTGATCTGACAAATCTTAGGTCGTGAGTAAAGCAGACAGCAAAGAGCACAAACAGGATATTGACGCCAAGAATATTTTTTATTATTATCAATTTTTAAGGTTGAAGTCCACCAGTAGACTTCCATTAGACTGATGTTTACAACGATAGTAGCATGCATGCTCACATCTCACACCAACACAAACGGAATGATATTCAAAACTGGCTTCAGAACATGCTTAATGTCCCCAAAGATTTGCGAGTGATAAACTAAAAGCAATGCTGAACCCTGCCACTATAAATAAGTTGGAAACTTTACTCGCGGGGGCACGATTTGCGTCCTCCAGCCCCCTCACACCCGCCTTTCCTATTGTCCGCCGTCCTCAACCGCCATAGGGATAACATTTCAATTCCATTGTGGCATCAATCTCTCCGGCAAACACTCCCGGTATCCCAGTATCCAGCGTCCACTCGAAGTATCCAGCGTCCGAGGGAACCCGTCCCTTGTATCGTGAGAGGGATAAACAAATAACTCGGCTCCCGATTCGCGATCCTAATGCGTATCCTTGAATCCCTCTCTAGTTGGGCTTACGATGATCCTAAGTGGAATCGTTCAGCCGCTGTTACGTGCGAACTATGCTAGCCTTTAGTCGCTGTCGCACTAAGCAGGTGCTGGAGAATAGGTTTCCAGTGTGTGAGAAGGCTTTTTCGTGTCTGAATTTCATTTGTAATTCAATTCAACGTCCATAGGCTGCGGTAACTGCTTACCATCAGGTAGGCCGTAAGCTTGTTTGCCAACTTAGCGGTATAAAAAAAAAATTAAAAAATATATATAAATACACCCCACAGCATCGGTGGCCTAGTGGTAAAGTTATTCGACTCGCAAATAAGAGGTACCGAGTTCGAAATCCAGTACCGCCATAAACCAATGACACTTGAGTTATGTACATAAGTTGAACACTAACCGATGTTCTTACAGTGAGGGAAAACATGATTAAACCTGCATATTGTATAACCTGCAATGTGTAACATTCAGTCGGCTGAATGTGTAACCATGGTCCAATTTTGTTTTCTAAATTCCACTAATGTGGCAAACAAGCTTACGGCTTGCATGATGGTAAGTGGTGGTGAGGGTGAGGAAATGGGAAACGCGATCCGGGCGAGCGCTTCATCCTTATGTCGTGGATCTTCCAGCAATCCGCACGAGCCGCTCTGGTTCGACCTTTATAATGTGAACGGCTAAGGAATGGTACGCGTTGATCACTATAATCTGGACGCCTTCAAGGCAAGAGTGAATAGGCTATTCCTAGACAGGCATGCTCCATCTTCGACCGCATCATCACTAAACAACCGGGGGAGATGGCGGTCGAATGCCTGGAAAGTCTAAAATAAAAAAAAAAAAAGTAGTCAACTTCCACTGGTAGTAGGGTCACGGAGGTTAGATGGCAGTCGGTCCACTGTAATTACCTGATCTGCCAAATCATGGATCATAGTCAAGCCGTACCCGGGGCCCTCGTGCGGAGGCGACAGTTACCGTTATCCATCAGGTGAGCTGTTTGCTCCATTGCAGCATTGTCACTGCGAAACAAAATACGTTCTATATTATAGCTTTCTGGTAAAACATGATACTCATATTCAGAAACGTTTCTATAAGGTTCCACAGTGCGCGCGAACGCACAGAGTTCTGACAATGCTTGAGTAGCGGTCGGCACTACGCGTCCTTCAAAATGATCCCATAGCTAACGGAGCATGCAAAACTGACTACCTAATCACAGAGCTATTTTCAGAGCCAGAGCCAGCCAGAGCATACGAGCACAACTTTATTTACTCAAGTATTATTTGTGCAATTCATAGCACCGTGCATGTGCAAGTCGTAAAATGTGCAGACTACACAAAAAGTGCAGATAGCAAAATGTGCAGTTTGCATAATGTGCAGATCGGATTTTACAGTTCACAGGAAGCGTAATCGTTGGCATCAAAGTTTATGCCGATTTCCGAAAACTAACATAATTTTTGGAATAAAATATACAAGAAACCCAAGCAAAATTTACGTCAAGTCACGAGTGCTGAATGCTAGTGCCGACGAGTCAGCTAACGAAATTGGCTTCTAATTTGATTCCTCACATTTTCCAGAGAGAAAAATGAGGCGCGGGTGTGAGTGACGCGGCGGTACTTTTGTTACGGAGCTGGAACGAGCACTCTGGCGCTCTTGTCCAAACATCCAGCGGGAGAAATTATACATTACCGTGCATTCTTTCCGAGTTCAGACTAAAAGCTTTATTCAATACACGTCGTTTACCAGCGGTAACATACCGAGTGCAATTGGACACGTGCCTTTTCAGAAGAACAACTCTCAAAGAACTCAAATAGTACTGAACGGATTTTCTTGCGGTTTTCATCAATAGACAGAGTGATTCATGACTATCCGTCACAAGCCGGGGCGGATCACTAGTACATGTATAACAAAGTCGCTTGCCGCGTCTATCTGTCCGTATGTATTTGTGCTAACTCTTTCTTAACCATGCAACGGATTTTGATGCGATTAGAGAATTTCCATAGAAGGTTTAAAGGTATAGGACATGCATATTTTGTAAAGAAAAGCTGAGAAAACCCGTGCGATGCAGGGGCGGAGCGCTAGTTTCGAATAAAATCCCTTTCTAAACAAGCTATTAGCAATGGTAAAAACAAAATCAATATTTATATTATTTTGTAGCGATAAGTATGTTCTTTGTTATTGTAAGTGATTTATATTGTAATATTTTATAAGAAATATCTATGCGTATAGGTTTATTTACCATTTTATATGTATACTAGCGGACCCGACAGACGTTGTCCTGTCTACGCGTCTTTAATTTGAAAATTTCAAACTTTTTTTAATAAGCTAAAACATTCTGGACCATTTTGATGAAAATTATTATTCAAATGTTATGACAATTTTTTTTTTTAATTTGTTTTTAATTTGATCGCAGCGCTAACTGTCGGGACAGACTAAAATTAAAATTTGAATATTATTTAAAATTTAACACTGCGATGGTAGCGCCGTCTGTCGGATCCAATGTAAAACATTCCAAAATCAACAACTACTAATAAATTAAAAATTAATTAAAAAAAACATTGTCCAGCGGACAAAATTGTTAATCTAAACCATTCCCAGATCCCCTTGAACACACACAAAAAATTTCATCAAAATCGGTCCAGTCGTTTGAGAGAAGTTCAGTGACATACACACTCACAGAAGAATTATATATATTAAGTATTAAGATAGCTTGAGGCAAATAAATATTAGTCAATATCCCTGAAAATAGCTTCTCTGACTCATAAATATAATATGTTTTACTTGTATTTATTGAGTAGTCTTTCGTATAAATAAAACTGGAGTAATGTAATAGAAGCCATTTTAACAGAGCAGACGAAATAAACATATTACATTAGGCTTCGTTTAGGACAAGGACGACGGGGTCACCGTACATCTTGTTAGTGATATGTGTTATTGTGTAATTTGGCAACACGAACTCGTGCGTGAATTGATGTTACTGTCTGTTTTCGAATGATAATTACATATTACCTATTTGTAACGGTACAAAATAATAATAGAACGTATCTGACAAAACGACGTTGTGGGGCGTCAGTGGCCCAGTGGTTTGTGTATCCGACTCGTAAGCATGAGGTATCGGGTTCGAATCCCATTGCGGCCATGTACCAATGAGACTTTTCCGAGTAATGTATATTAGTTTAATGCTAACCGATGCTCATACGGTGAGGTAAAACATCGTGATGAAACATGCATATTCAGGCGACAGGTGAGGGTCCCCTGGTAGCAGGATCACGGAGGTCAGATGGCAGTCACTCCACTCAAATTTTCTGATCTGCCAAATCCTGGATCATGGTCAAGAGGACCTCGGGCCCTCTTGCAGGAGAGCACAACCAGGACAATAACGCACATATGAGTAACCTAAATGTAAGAATCGCAGATGTTATGGGCGACTGTTACCATTTACCATCAGGTGGGCTGTCTGCTCGCTTGTCACTGAAGAGCATAAAAAAAAAAAAACCCGTTTATAATTTTCTGTAAGTACGCATACGCATAAAATCCCGACGAAACTACTTGCACATCACGCCTCCAAGTCAATAAGAGGCGAGCAGATATCCACCAACTGGCTACTGTAAGCTTGAAGACATAATTCGCAAATACCGAGATTGGGAGTATGACAGGTGGGATATGGCCCCTTCCCCCCTCCCCCCTCCGCTGACGTCTAACACGGAACGTCGATTCGACAGCTATGTGCTCGTCTGATTGACGCTCACATCGGAAATGCCAATATTGTTTGTACGACGACGCGTCAAGTGTAAGCAAACGTTCCAATGGTTGCTTCATACGCTCTGATGTAAACACCAGGAAATGGGACTGTCAATTTTATGTCATATGGTCAAACAGGCAAGTGGGCTACCAGGGTCTCGAGTTCGGTAATTTACCTGGCTTGGATTTTACGACGTCTGTCGGACAAAAATATCATCTTGGCGTTAATGTCCCGGTTGTGCTCCCGCACGCGAGGGCCCGGAGTCCGCCTTGACCATGATCTAGGATTTGGCAGATCAGGTAATTACAGTAGAATGACTGCCATCTGACCTCCGTGACTGATGGATGAATGGTTACACATTCTGTCGCCTGAATGTGCAGGTTTTATTACAATGTTTGTTCTCACCGTAAAAACATTGGTTAATGTTCAAGTAATGTACGTAACTCAGAAAAGAGTCATTATTACAAGGCGGCAGTAGGGTTCGAACCCAGTACCCCTTGCTTACGGGTCGGACACGTGCGCGTTTGGAGACAGAGAATAAAATTATATTTCGATCAGAAACCAATATTGCATAAACATTTGGGCCAAACCGTGCAGAACCGTGCGAGCAAGGATTGAATTTGGTGGGATTTCATTGTTACTATTTCATACAAAAACACCAAAGGATTTTGATGAAATTTGTCAGTAAAGGAATACAAATAAATGGTTAGTAATAATAATAAAATATTAATCACAAGTAAATTTTTCTAGTGTATTCTTACAAACGGATCCAAATAAAGCATATAAAGAATTTATAGACCTTTTCAGTTTTTATTTAAATTGTGTATACCTTTACAAAAATCAGAGTAACCTTTAAACGGTAACCGTCGTGGAAAACTAAAGGCATATTTGTATCCAGTAAAATTAAGATAAAATATAAATTGTGAGTCATAGAAAGGGTTGTCACAGCTACCGAACAAAATGTAAAAAATATTGTGCGGTTATGAAATCAGTCACAAAATGCTCAAACTAATATCCAACGTCAATTATATAAGGTGGAGTTCTAATAAATGCAAAGCAACATGGAATCTTATAAAACAAAATACGACAAAAGCAAATAATTTTACAATACAATTGACGTTAATTTTCCTTCCTCTCCCACACATGGTGTCTCCTGTCTGCGCTAGGGTAGGGGTAGGGTAGTAGTTAGAGTAGGGGTAGGGAAGGGTAGGAGTAAGATAGCGGTAAGGTAGTATAGGGTGGGGTAGGAGTAAGATAGTGGTAGGGTAGGGGTAAGGTAGTGGTAGGGTAGGGTTAAGGCAATGGTAGGATAGGGTAGGGGTAAGGTAGCGATAGGGTAGGGATAGGATAGAGTAGGGTGGGAGCGACTACGCTCGC
This sequence comes from Blastobasis lacticolella, assembly GCA_905147135.1. Taxonomy (NCBI): domain Eukaryota; kingdom Metazoa; phylum Arthropoda; class Insecta; order Lepidoptera; family Blastobasidae; genus Blastobasis; species Blastobasis lacticolella. The sequence continues at coordinate 18,920,464 of LR990045.1, forward strand.
ACGCTCACTTAAAAGTCTGTCTGGTGGTGGCGTGGGGGCCGGGTCGCTCTTTTCCCTCAAATATGGTTGAATTGGACTAGGACAGACTAGCACGTAGGATCTATAAATCCAACAATGTCCCCGCTAGAATATGGCATAACCGAGTTGAGCGCGGAAGAAGTCACGGTCAAAATCTTGTATTACAAATGGGAAAGCATCCTACTTTACAAAGTTAGTATCTCGATGTGATCATTAACTACAGCTCACTAGAGAGTAGTCACTGATGGTTATTGATTCACGTCTCAGACGCGAGTTCTGTTTATCTTACGGTATGTTGATGGAGTGATCCTGTCTCTCGGGATAAAGTTTATAATATTGATATTAAATGTTTCTGACGTAAGCATTTAAAGTATTCGAAAAGGCATTAACATTAGAATTGATAAATATGTTTCAGAAAGGGCTGATAGCGACAATTCCAATTAAAACTAAAACACTGACTGAAGTTGTATTCCAATTTCAGTTTAATCCCAACAGGGTACCGATTCTGGTGTACAATGCAATTGTTATTGTGTTGCAATGTTACTGTGATGTTACTTTAACTACGTTGAAGTATCGAGTCAGTCCCAGCATCATCCCAGTTAAATTGCAGTTAAATCATTGTTCGACCTTTGACACGTTTTCGTTGACAGAATTGAAGGCAGTTTGACAACTAAGAAAGATCCAACTTACTAATTTATTTATTGGAGTACCAACAGCCACATAAAACCATAATGCAACAAAAGTACCAGACAACGAATTGTTGAAAAGTTCGAACTCATGAAAGTTGCAACTCAACATCTGTCATTTGAATAACAATCACACGTTTGACATGCGATGCAATTGTAATGTTACTGCAACTGAGACAATTTCCGTACCAGAATCGAAGCCCAGAGACCTTTTATCAGTTAATCAACTTCCGAACTGGCTATGTAGACATTTGAAGTGTGCTTCTCGAGGATGAGAGGAATTGTAGCTGAAATTCTTAGAAGTATTTAAGTCAGCACCGTAGTTTCACAAAGTACTGGTTGCCCGTGCTAATATCAGTGTCCTCTAGATACTTGGTAGTTTGTTGTGTAACAGAAACAGAGGAGACGGACATAAGAGACACGCGTCTTTCAACTTTTTATTAGGTGATAGTACCTACTCTATCAAGCCTGACTTCGTCTGGGTGAGTACCACTATTTCTGCCGCCAAGCAACAATGCTTGCATTTTTGTGTTCTGGTTTAAAGAATAAGGTAGCAAGGGGAATTGAAGGCATAAGGAATTTCATCTTGGTCCTCACAGTGACAACGCACTGCACGTTCTGCATTTTTGTTGCCTGCAACCTAAATGCATGAATCATAGATGTTATGGGCGACAGCTACCGCTTATCATCAGGTGGATTCTTTGCTCGTTTGTTACTACATAGAATAAAAAATCCTAGCTTTGGGCAGGCGTGGGAATATATTATGTAAATATCAATCCGTACAAAATGTAGTTGTTCTTATAAATATAAATGGGACCCGGAATTTGATACGACATTGGCAGTTCGCTGATGGAGATTTTGTCATTTCTTTCTCTACTATAGTATATCATTCTTTTCTTTATTTCTTTCAATGTTTAGCGACTTATCTAACACGACACCGGAGGCCGTGTCTGTCTGCTGGGATGCTTGAATACATAGATATTGATGTAGTTAAATAAAATGTTTAATACTAGGTTCTGTAAATAAGAAAAATGTGTTTGTGCAATGTTATTGCAACAGAGCCGTATCTTTAGGATGAATTTTACAGTACATATTTCGAAGTAGGTCAAGTATATAGATAGAGGGCAATTGGATCAATAGGAAAATTGACACGTTTTGGTATACTGCTATTGACATTTAAGACCAAATGCATTTTAAATTTTAGTTTATACCGTGTACCTTTGTCTATGTGTAGCCCGATATTTTGACGCAGTTGCATCCATCGTAGTACGGTCGCCCGTGGACATTCAAATTACTAAAAAGGTTACCGTTTGGCATTGTGATATTTTAAAGTGGTCCCCATTTTACATACTGTAGCACTGCTTGCTATATTGAGTTTAAAGTAAAAATGCAAATGATTAATTGATACTTTATTGATCAGTTTGGTTTAAAGAATCATATAAAATACATATAATACCTTAGATCTAATTCAAATGGAACACATTTGAATTACCACCTAGCCAGTGCTATGTGTGCCCATAGACGCAAGCTAATAGCTTGCGTCCTACTTGCTCCGACCTATCTAAACCTACATGCCTATATCCTACTTGCTCTAACCTACTTAACCGACTAGAGCCCCGGTTACCCTACAGGAGCAGCAGGCCAACCCGAATGCCTACCTAACTTAGAGCCCGTCCAAACATACGGCCTCCGACACCTACCTGTCCTAGAACCCGTCCTTACCTAAGTCCTGCATGAGCACACACGCTACATCTACCCCCGCCCCAAATAAAGAAATTAAGAAGTAATTTCTTAAAAAAATTTAGTCTATTCTTAATCCCCTCGAATACAATGATTAAATCCTAATATTGGATTAAGAACTACTTACTAAGACTTAAATTATTCTACCTAAACGGGGAATCAATCTAACTACCGGCATTGTGCAGAAGAACCCTGCTACGGGTTTTGCTTTTGGGAGCCATCTCCCAAAAGCAAGGCTGGGCAAAACCCCGTAAAAAAACCATGCCAATCTGCACAAGGCCTACAGAACCTTATCACAAAACTGTCTTGACTTATTTACTTCTTCAAAGCAAAATTCAAATAATCCTTTAACAATGCAAAGTTCTAACCATAATCTGCCCTAACCTTATACATGTATGAAGAAAAATATTTTTCACCGCAGAATGGCCATATTTTCATAAATAAATACTTTAACATTAATCAAATATTGTCATAATGACCATAGTCTATCTGTATATTATAGTTGACTTGTCCATTATCAATTAAACAATATGGCCTTCCTTCGATCCTTAATAGTAACTTATCTTGAAACATCTTTATATGAAATCCATAAAAAGAAATAATACAACAATATGTACGAGCCATGCAAACAGAATGAAAATCAGCAAGTTGTAGTTAGAGCAAAAAATAATTGCTGTAAAACTGCACATTACGACTTCCTACAATCTGCAAACCAAGAACACCTTCCCATATCAAATCGTTCAACGAAATATAACTTATAATGTCAATGTCAGGTTAATATACCAAACCCACGCAACTTTAATATTATATAACCTATTTCAGAAAACTGGTTGGTCCACGACCGTGTCTGTGAACCGTCCTGGTACACAGATAAGCAAAAAGATTAATTGGTCTGTGGTCAATCGAGACATTGACAACCTTCCTAAATTAGTAATTGGTCCCTGACCGAATCTGTGACCCCATCATGGACTTACTACCCAAAGGGACTGCGCACTGCTTTGACTAAAACCGGGCAGAGCGAGAGTCACCATCGATAGTCCTGTGTCCCTTTCTAGTGTTGCCACCATTGTTGATGCAAATTCCGAATTACTTTTATTATTTGGCGCGGACACCGACCTCAGGGCCAGGCAGAGCCGGATCGGGTGCAATCTGAAGGTCATTTTTTCACCTGGATCCAGCCCAAGCTTACCCTGCTACTCGGAAACTATTGGCCCTAGAACACTAGTTCCCAGAGTGAAATGATAGCACTTCTCGAGATCATCATTGCGTATGACAGCTGTCAAAGTTAACCCATTGGTCCTAAAACACTAATTTCTAGAGAGAAATGATAGTACTTCTTGAGATCTACATTTCGAATGACAGCTGTCAAACTTTGAACTGAAATAACTCCTTAACTATTGGTGCTATAACACTCGTTCCTAAAGAAAAATGATATTGTTCGTCGAGATCTACATTTCGCATGACAGCTGTCAAACTTAGAACTGTTGTAACTCGGAAACGATTGGTCTTAGAACACTAGTTCCTAAAGCAATACGATAGTACTCATCGAGATCTACATTTCGGATGACAGTTCTAAATTTGACAGCTGTCATACGAAATGTAGATCTCGACAAGTACTATCATTTCTCTACAGAAACTAGTGTTTTAGGACCAATGGGTTCCGAGTTATAAAATATTTAACTTTGACAGCTGTCATACAAAATGTAGATCTCGACGAGTACTACCATATAGAGATATTAGAAACTAGTGTTCTAGAACCAATGGGTTCCGAGTTATAACACATTTAAGTTTGACAGCTGTCACCCGAAATGTAGATATCGACGAGTACTAACACTTCTCCTTAGAAACTAGTGTTGTAGGATAAATCGTTACCGAACTCTTTTATCTGTTTTGTGGAACAAAAAGTCGTAGGTTCATAATTATGTCGACTCGACGTATGTCGGAGAAACGTTCAGTAGATCAAAAGGTATTTTGACAACTACTTTTCGGATTGTACGGATTACCTCATAATAATACCAAATTCACGGTAAATATATTTCTCCAATAATGGCAACACCAAACATGACACTTGTCAATTTAGAATGACGGTGATTATGCCAATAACATTGTGTTTACACTGTTAGAAAGGGACAAAGGACTATCGATGGTGACTCTCGCTCTGCCCGGTTTTAGTCAAAGCAGTGCGCAGTCCCTTTGGGTAGTAAGTCCATGGACCCCATTGATACCAAAGAGATATTGTAAGTCTATGGTCAACCCAAGAAGAGCTTACTACAAAGATGTCCCTTAAATTCATATGCCAACTCTATGCTCCTACTCAATCCAAATCTCTGGTCAGACTATAAATGACAGCTGTGACACAACACATGTCGCACCATATCCCATATGGGATTTAGAATGGTTGCCGCATACATAATTCTGACCTATCAAGCCCCTAAGTCAGCATATTCCTAGGACAAATGCGTACAAGCACTCGTGAACGAGTGAACCGGTTGGATCACCCCTCCACTTCATCAGGTATGGACCGCGAATTTATTTCCTTTGAAAAATAAAAAAATCCAAAGCGATCGTCCATATACTGAAAAAGTAATTGTACCCAAAGAGATGACTACGAAGTATACCCCTTTCTTTCTAAATGGAGAAATAAACCCCAAGAACTTTCCCTATTGTTCATATTGATTATAAAAAAATTCTTATTGAAACTTTAATATTTATAAATCATTCTCTTAAATATTTGATATTAAACTTGCTGATTTTCTTTTAGCCGAATAACAATAAAGCTGGTGAACGACCAGCGAAGAGATGTCACGTTCGGAACATCTCGCATTTGGCTCTTTACGATTGGTGTAGCGCACCACAGTAGTGGCCCGCTCACCAACCGCGACATCGTGAAGAAATCGCCACATGGGAAACACAAGACATACATTAAAAATTATACATTAAATAAAAGGTAGGGAAAGAAACATACACCATACACGATTAAATATCCTTGAGATCAACTCAAACAAATCTTTTCATTTTATTCCCAGTATAAATCTGAACTATCCATAACTCGTTTATAATATCTAAAGGCTTATCCTTTCCATAAACTAAATAGCCTCCCGACCACCTAAGTGGATCACACACTGGGAACCATAGGAAATCTTTCTAGAACTTCTAACGTCAGACCCAATATAACATGACTCCAACTTGATGATGACCAAAACCCAATTAAAAAAATATCCGTATCTTACAACACCTAACCTCTATCCAATTTACTTTACCTCATTGATAAAAAATGAACCTTTGGAAGTGCTTGACCAAAAATGATAAAATTTACCCTAATGGATAAGCATAAATATCTCTGGTCCTATATAGAATTTGAGAATCATCACTAGACCATCAGTATACAGTGTTACTCCAGTTGTATTCTCTCGCTGTCAGGAAAAAATATTTATTAACCTACCGCGAAAATCAGGAGTGTTATGAAATTTTTCCTCATGGAAGAAGAGAAGAACGAAAACTCTCCTTGTAAACACTGCAAGCTCTTCGGACTATACCAATGAACAATACAATACCTATGACTAGTTTCCACCATAGAACTTACTGACCGGTAGGAAATAATAGAAAATCAATATCCACTGCTTATCTTCGGCCGCCGCCTATACCACCCTCGGGCGAACATGGAACTTTTTCATTCTGTTGACATGCACCACCTGCGGTCTGGCTAGCCTTCTGCCCAACTTTCTGACCATATAATTTCTGTTGCTTATGTACCTAACCATCACATATGGTCCCCTATATAACCTACACAACTTAAACGTTTTACCGGAAAGACGTCTGGGTGTATATAGTAATACGAGGTCATCGACCTCAAAACCCACTGAACTCGCCTTCCGATCATACAGCTGCTTCTGTTTCAATTGTGCTCTGGAAATATTTGTCATCACGGCATTAGTTAAAGCACGCATTTTTATCTCCTGAGATAAAGTTTCACGAAATATTTCTCCTCAATAAAAAGTTAACGTGATGGTTCTTTCCCAATGTCACGCACTTTTGAGAAAAATCTATACTTGCCATGTGGCGATATAAAAAATCTTGGCCAATTATGACCTCACACCCTAGGTGTTCCACTACGACTAGGGGTAATACATATTTCCTACTATCTATCTTAATTATTTCGCTACATTTTCCCAAAATGTTAATTTTTGCGCCATTCACGGCTTTGACATAAATATCATCACAGTTCATCATATTTAAGCCTATTCTATTCACAACACTTTTCGATACACAAGAGATAGATGCTCCTGTATCGACTAACGCAGGAATATCCTGGCTACTTCCAAATCTACATAAGATATATGGTCTGACCGTATCAAAATTAGCCGAAGAAGGCTGTGGCATCATAGGTGCATTCTGCGTGGCAAATGCACCTCTGATATGATGCTGCACAAAGTCTTCCTGCTGCTGCGGCTGCTGAGGTTGCGCCCGCTGGCGTGTATGCGGTTGTTGCCGCTCAAAGTATCTCTGCTGTTGTGGCTGCTGAGGCAGCTGCTGTTGGCGTGTATATGATCTTAGCGGATATCTTGGTTCCTTCGGCCTTTGAGGTGTGTGGCTAAGTACATTAGGCGGGGTTTGATAGATTGGTGACCCCTGAACTGGATCATTGGAATGAACTGGAACGCTTTGATGGGCATCCATGGCGTATGGAAGGCTCGAAGATTTTACTTTGGGATTCGTGTCTACGGGTTTCCCGTAAACCATAATTTTTTTTTAATTTTTATTTATTCAAATAAAATTAATCTAAAATTACAAGATGGTTAAAAATTACAACATACCTACTTATAGTAAATGGGTACAAATAAAATAAAGGCTACATATTTGCAACTCTTGCACAAATAATAATAGGTACTTAATTCTAGTTATTGATAGTTTGGACACCTAAACTAAGTAAATGATTTACTTGTATCTTAGGCATCCAGGTTAGTAGGTCTTATTATATAGGTTAATTCTTACATGTATTTTGTGTAACAATAAAGTGGTTAAATTGTATGAATAGGGTACAGTAGGTGAGTTAGAAGTACTAAAACTTACGTACTATGTTTATAGTTAACCAACAACTCCCAGAATTTTCTCTGTCTCCTCGTAGGACTTACCTTTTAACCAATTCATGATAGTTAATTTGCAATTAAATTTATTCATAAGGTGGATACTTAGGTTGCGATTTAATTTGTTATAAAGATAAGTGCCAAGGAAACAGAAAAACCTGTGGGAGTGCTGTGTGCGGAATAATTCATAGTTGCACACCATGTCCGCACGTCTATGACTGGTTTCGGGATTGAAGGGCACTAGGGAGTGTTTTTTTATAACCGTTTGCAAAATGAATAATTGACGAACTGAAAGAACGTCACATTCATGTAGCAATTGGGTCGTCGGATAGCGGAAGGGTCGGAAGGTACTAACTTTTAAGATAGCTCTCTGTGCTCTTTCCAAGTCAATAATAGTTGTTTTATGTGTGCCACCCCATGTTGTAATGCAGTATAGAAGTAAAGACTGGCACAGCGCAAGGTAAACGGATCTTCGTAAAGCCTCATTAGCAGCATGTCTAAGGTTTTTGAAGACGTATATTAGTTTACGCATTCTTGTAGTAAGGGCTTCAATATGCAACTTAAAATTTAAATGTTGGTCAATAATTACGCCTAGATATGTCATTGACTTGGTAGAGCTAATTTTAGGACAGGAGCAAGTACTATTTTGTTTGAGCGGGTCGGTCGTTAGACAGGAATGAGCAACAATATTATACATGTTTACTGGAGGCTGGGTAGAGGAATTATAAGAGAAAGTCATGTACTTGGTCTTGTCGGTATTTAGTGTAAGTGCATTATTCTTGAGCCATCGGGATACTGAGTAGAAACCCTCTTGCGCTTGTCTGAAAACTTCGGTCCAACTATTGTCGCTAAAAAGTAGGGCAGTATCGTCAGCGTATGTAATTATTCTACCATTAGTAAGAGGGAGTGAGCATAATTCGTTAACATAAATTAGGAACAATATCGGACCCATGATACTTCCTTGGGGAATACCGTATTCGGTGGGGAGTTCCTCGCTAATTATATTGTCAATAGAAACACGTTGAGTTCTATCAGTGAGATAGTCTTTTATCAGGCGATGGGGAAGCCCTCGTATTCCCAGGATTTGAAGTTTGTCGAGAAGAATAGGGATTGTTACCGTGTCAAAAGCTTTGGCAAGGTCTAAAAAGATAGCTAAACACTTTTTTTGGGAGTCGAGTTGCCTCACAAGGTAATCAGTGAGATTGTCGACCGCGTCGTTAGTAGAACGTCCTGATCGAAATCCATATTGCGACGGTGCTAGTAGTTGATTACATTCCAAGTATTGTACGAGTCTCTTATAGATTATTCTTTCTAGTATTTTCGATATAGATGGCAGTAGGGTGATGGGTCTGTAGTTATTGACACAGCTCTTGTCCCCTTTTTTGTGAATGGGCTTAATTAGAGCTTTTTTTAGAACTTTAGGGAAAACACCGGTTGAAAGGCAAAGGTTAAATATGTAGGTCATAGGCGCAATTAGATGTTTTTTATGCAGTTTAATAAAAGAACAGGGAATGTTGTCAATACCACTAGCACAGTCATTTCTTAAGGTCATAATGATACTTTCCACTTCATTTTCGTCGGTGTCCATTAATACGAAAGAGTTTAACTTGGGAATTTGGGTTGTAGTGCATGTCGGTCTGGTTGTGGACGAGCTATTTACCTTTATTTTTTCAGCTAGAGTCTTCCCGATACTAGCGAAAAAGTTGTTAACTAAGTTTATGTTCTGACTTGCAGTAGCGGAGTCAGCAATTAGTGCTCGCGGCGATGTTGTAGTTGTGTGCGTGTTTGTTATGTTTTTAATTGCCTGCCATAACCTCTTTTTATCTTGACCTGCATTCTCTATTTGAAATTTCTCGTATTGTCTTTTTAATTTCTTTAGTAAATTGTTACAAAAATTTCTATATCTGTGATAGGTAGTTTTTAGGATTGGATTGTTAGGGTCTTTGGTTAATTTTTTATGGAGACTGTCACGATTTCTTATGCATCTTAACAGGCCAGGGGTTAACCATGGTTAACCATAATTAATTGCTTTATGAGCGCTTTTAACTGCTCTTTTGATGTTATTAGCGAGGAGTTTACTTTATGTGCATAAAATCCTCTGGCTTTCTTAAGGAAGCGGCTTATAAATATTTTCTCGTCAACAATCTTCGCTCTTGTAGCCATCTCTGAGAGGTTATAATAGAAGGTTAAGATATCCTCGCCCGGCAAATGTTGGCGAGAGTAAAATTGTTCCACATAATTAACGGTGGGTAAAAATTCTTCTGACAGGGCAGATATTAGATCATCAAACGAGAAAGTTTCATTTATTCCTTCGTATTCATTCATAAATGCCGCTGCCGGGCCGCATAGGTAGGCCGGCAGCGTTGCAATCTTTTCCTCTTCAGTGAGGCGTTTACTAATGAAATAACGCTTGATGCGTGAAATAAAATTATTAACATCGTTCATACCGGAAAATAGTTCTTCCCCATTCATTCTACTAAATAATTAATTAACGATACGGTTATAATTCCTTTCAGCAGCGTTGGTGCGTCTTTTTCCTATAGGCTTCTTCCGTTCGCCTTTTCTTTACTTTCTTTAGCCTTTTCTTGATTCTTTATATCTCCGATATCTTTTCTGACAATCGGAAAAGAATTGACTAGTTCTGACAACTTTATCATAAATCTATTGTTTCGAACTTTTTTCTAGTTCTCTCTGAACAATACATTTTGTAGGTACGACTTCTTCGTACCTGGCGCCTCCACCACTGTAGCACTGCTTGCTATATTGAGTTTAAAGTAAAAATGCAAATGAATAATTGATACTTTATTGATCAGTTTGGTTTAAAGAATCATATAAAATACATATAATACCTTACCTTACCTTACTTACCTTAATGGAACACATTTGAATTACCACCTAGCCAGTGCTATGTGTGCCCATAGACGCAAGCTAATAGCTTGCGTCCTACTTGCTCCGACCTATCTAAACCTACATGCCTATATCCTACTTGCTCTAACCTACTTAACCGACTAGAGCCCCGGTTACCCTACAGGAGCAGCAGGCCAACCCGAATGCCTACCTAACTTAGAGCCCGTCCAAACATACGGCCTCCGACACCTACCTGTCCTAGAACCCGTCCTTACCTAAGTCCTGCATGAGCACACACGCTACAATACTAATAACGGAGTCTTAAAAATCGTTTTAGTAAATAAAAGCCAAGAAAACCCTTGCAAAACCAGAGCGGACCGCTAGTTTTATTTACAGAGTATACAATCAACGCCCTATTTCAGATTAGAAACGTTACAGTATCCCAAAAACGCGTATTCAAGAATTGTATTGTGTTTATAAATATGAATGGGCCATGTTACCCGGACCGTGGGCTGTTTGCCTCGGGAGATAGCCCTGGAATTAATTTTTGCCGGGGTTGAAAAATCGCGGGCAAAGGCCGCGAAGGGGAGCGGAGGGGTGACGAAGGGGGGAGGGGGGAAGGCCCATCAGTCAGTGAAGCCGACTCCGATACATAATGTGTTACACGCAATATGTTACCATCAATATTGGCAAGCTCATAAACAAAGTTGCTTCTTTGTTGATTGTTGACCGAAACAGTCCACTGTGGCACACTATGGGCTTACTTTGATTTATTATAGGTTTCCAAATGAAATAAAATGAAATGACATTTTTTGTGTAACAAAGACCGCATTATAAACATTGTAGAGAGAAACAAAAATGCAGATCTAACAAATTACAAAATTAATGAATCTATTCGGAATTACTGTGCTGTGGCACACCTTGCTAACAAAAGGACCTTACTTAGCATGAGCCACGGCCGGAATCGCGGCGCTGTCTTCCGCGAGTCATATTATGTCTTACAATTGTCGACCTGAGGGGATCATATGGCTAACATGCCTACCACGCAGAAGTTCCGGGTTCGATTTCCGGCCAAGCAGAAAATCAAATGATGAAATTTAATTTCTGTTCCGGGTCTGGGTGTTATATGTATAATAAGTAGGTATGTATTTAAGTAGGTATGTATTTAAGTAGTTTATCAGTTATCTAGCACCCATAACACAAGCTTTGTTTACTTAGGGACCAGATGGCGCTGGGTGGATAGGCCAAGCATATTTATTTATTTATTATAAAATAATAAAATTATACCCATGTTCGAATGAAGGCCAGAGTGAATAGGCCATTCCTGGACAGGCCTGCTCCATCATCAGCCGCATCGTCACCTGCTCCATCACTAGTTGATATGGCGGTCAAATGCCTGGTTAGTCGAAAAAAAAAAATGTAAATTCCGAACGACTCAAAAACTATGCCGAAAATAGTCAACGTCCATAATTTCCCCCTTAAACTACTATACAATGCCACCTCGCCAAAACACGTAACAAAATAAGGCACACTTTCCCCCAATAGTGATTTGACAAACGCGTAACCCACGCGCACCGTAATTGCTTACCCTCCAACGGCACGTCACGTATCCTCGAGCCTCAACGTCAGAATCGGAAGACAGAAGCGCTGTCACGGCGGCCGCGAACAAGAGGCGCGCATTAACGGAGTGTCACGCGGAGGGATGTAGTCCCGGGGAATAGTCCCGGCTATTTGTCACGGGCTTATCGTGGCACACGTGCTAATGTGGAGTCTTGGGTGCGTAGTGCAAGGGAGATACAGTAGCACTTGTTTACGCAATCGGGTGGAACGCTTCTGTGCTGTTCAGAATTAATATGTTCACTAGTGAGTTGAGTACTATTACATCATTTATTGTTTTATTATAGAAAAAGTATCACCGGGTCAAATACCACTTAAACTAGTGTAAGTCTCATTGTACTTATACCGACCTGCTGGTCTTGCTGGACACTGGTCGTTTTTCTTTATGACCTTTTATTTCCTTATATTCTTGCCCTTTTGAACTCCAGCTTTTATATTTAATCAACATTGTATTATTTTTTATTATGACACCTTGACCTAAGGAAATCTCTTTATCGGTTATGCCCAGTCTAGACTATACTAATGAATAGGAATGAACTACCTAGAGAGGTTTTCCCTGGACAGTACAACATGGAGTTCTTCAAGAAAGGGGTAAAAAGGTTTTTACGGGGTCGCCAACGCGTGGGTGATGCCCCTGGTATTGCAAACGTCCATAGGTAACTGCTTGCCATCAGGCAGGCCGAAAGCTTGTTTGCCACCTTAGTAGTATAAAAAAAATACTAGTCTAGATTAGAAGCAATAACTTAAATTATTGATAATATCAAGCGTTAATTCGCGAGACTCCATAATTCATTATTTGTTAATAAATTTATGTATACTTACGAGCGAAGATTTCCTGAGGATGCTCCGAAGTTTACCAGTGATAGTGAAGTAGAGGTGGTGTAGTGATGATGCTAGTGGTGGCAGTGGCACTAGTGGTGGTGATAGTGATGTAGTATGTTAAGTCATTGACAGGTGAGACTAAGCTAATATATAATTCATTAAATACTAATAGATCACTTAAAATCACACTGGCAATTGGATCCCATTAAATTTGCTTGTATCCAGCCCTGGGGCAACTACCCGTCTTTTACCCTACACGGAACTAGTAAGTTGCACTAGTTCCATAATATAGAGCTAACATGGAACTACTGGAAATAAAACTTCTAATGTAAATACTATTTTACAATGTAGACTGTGGACAGGCAGTCACAGGTTAGTATTTCAAAGACATAGTCAAGAGACTGCCTTTGCCTGTACTGTGGTGCAAACGAACTTCCAAGTGCGCTAGATTTCATGTGGAATTGAATTCAAACGCTTCCTAGTTCACTGGTTTCATATGCTAATACTGATATGTAGATTCAATTTACAGGCGAATCTTGATCTGTGGGAGCTGTATCGTAGGTCATGTCATGAATATTTGTATTAATAATGATGTTGTTTCTTAATTGTATCCTGTATTATGAATTGTATATTACTTATGGTTGAAGATTTTATTATTTTATTTGACTAAGTCCAAAAAAAATTATATTTTGTGCTGTCTAATAATAATATGCTGGATCTACCAAATTTCCATCTTCTGCCATTATTTGAAAGCTTTTCTTAATTGACAGCTTTAGGTAGACGAAGCTGTGGGCGGAAACGTAGTAGGTATTAATCATAGATTTTGTCTCACACTATCTCTGCGCATACACTGCATCTTACCGGGACAGGCCGGTAGTTATCGGAAATACAGCACCCGGGTCACGTAACATAACAGAGGCTGCCATTAAAGTACATTTCGCTGTCATAATGTAAAATGTACGAGTCCAAGGCCCCCGTGGACCGAATAATTTATAGCCTTGGAAGACGGCGCCTTCCGATAAATTACCCGTTAGAGGCTGCGGCCAACAAGGCTTCTGATATTCATCCTGCCTACTGATTTATCCAGTTTATTTTGCTTATTTTACACTAGCTATTGAACATCAAATTCCGATTGGCCATAAGCCATTCGGACCCATATTCCTATCCGTCCAAAACAAAAACTCGAAAGAATTTCCAATTCACAGAGCTCACTTACGATATTTACACGGCATCGTAAAGAAAATAAAAATGGAATGCGAAATAAATTGAAATTGAAATATTTTAAATGTGATATTTTGAACATGGACTTTAATTGAACCCAATGATCTGTTTTTTATTTCTGAGTGACCTCGAACCATTAATTACAATGGAAAAACATTTGTTTGAGAAAAAAAAATCGAGCCATTGTTTAATTCTTTTTCATGTCATACGGCAGACAATCAGGCAAGCGACTCTTAAATAGGTTAATTTTCTGAACCCCTTTAATATACGTAATTTACAAAATACTCAACCAAATAGAGCTACTAGCAGCATTTTAAAAGCACCGAACAAACAAGGCGCTTACGAAACCACACAAAAGCAAACGCCAAACATAAGCAAAAACTTTTTAGAAATTCGAAAACGCAGCAACTATTATTTAGGCGCAAAAGTTGTTTTCGCATTGAAAAGGAACACTGCACCCGAGAGCATTCGCTTCAGTTGGTTCAAAGCGGACGGTTTAAAGAATTAGTGTACCTATAGCTGACATTATGGCCGTAGGTAATGTTGCCACAGTATTAAAAGCAGCAGTGGAAGTTAATTCTCTCTAGGTGATCAGACCAACTAAGCATATTTTGTGGTTTAACAAATTTATGTTTTTAATTGCGATTCAATGTACTACCATTATTTCATAATAAAAGGAAGCAAAAAGGCCAGCGGGTCACCTGACGGTAAGTGAGAATTTCTTTCTCTATTCAGCTGCTTCATATTTCACAAACTGTTGTTTTATACAAACTAACTAAAAAATATGAAATCATCACATCAACTCCGGAGCACTCGCAAAAAATGCACACAGAGATCGATCGAGGATTGGAGACGCCTGCTATTTGTATGCATCCATTTTACTCCCTTTTTCCTCGCTCTGTGGAGATTGTCGGCAAAGCGAGGCTCCGGTCTGCGACAAAACGCCGCGAGGCGGTATATGTAACCAGCCATGCATTATGCAGTGACATTGCACTAGCTCTTCGTTGTGAATATGCATACTACTTCTACGTCTATGTTGGCCTGGTAGTTAAAATAATAAATGTACGTTAAAACGGTTGTTTACAGATTACAGATCCGAATTACACGATGCATTATTATCATCATTATACCAGCGCTTCTCCCGGCTTCTGAAAGGGTCCGTTTACATCATAATTACTCAATTACTACGCTATAATAATCTCCAATCTAAAGTTGTCACCACAGAAGAAATATTTAGAAGAAGCCAAGAAAACGATATAGCGAAGAGCGTAGCAGATCGGTAACTAATGAGCTAATCAGGTCGTCAAAATCGAATTTCACACTTTTTTTCTATGTCAATCTTTTCATATTTTGGAGCTAGATTGATGTGGCAAATTGTCTTGATGACAAAAATATTTCCTAGTTCCTTGAACTAGATGTCACACATTTTGGTGACAAATTATCGTCGTCCCAATCTAATTCTCTCACAACGCACTCATATCACAGCAACAATCCACACCATTTTTCAACGTCTTCATCATCCTTTGCGCTGAGCACAGTCGCTCGAGAAATATGTTACTCACCAAATTGACCAGAGAAAGGGAGGTCGTACATCCAAACAGATAATAATCTTTTGTTGGGTGCTGGCAAGATTCCAGTTCCTTTTTATTTTCTCCGCATTTGTTTCGTAAATTAAAGATGTGCGTAAGGGTGCGCGGTGGAGGGGGGTAGCTCCGTTGTAGAAAGCGGAGATTGTGAGCCCCGTTCATCGCACAAGTCTCCTTAGTTACCGCACTTGTCAAGTCCATCGCCGGGTATTGTGTCCCTAATGCACCGAACAATAACCTTTATCCGTTCCAAATCTGGAATTCTCACCGTGTCGCTTCCCCTCAGACTGCGAGCGTCGCCTCGCAAACCACGTTCATCTGATCTATGGGCAGGGTGACCAACTAGATCTGTCATTGTCGAGTTATTTCAGTTATTTACTCCCGCTCACTGGTTGAACAGAGATTGTGGAAAGTATGCGGTACAGTACTAGAAGGAATTTTGCCTACTTGGATTATTTTATAATAATCACTACATATTTGTTGGAAGGATTTTACAACTTACTACGAGAGGATGCCGAAGACCGGGCGAAGTAGAGAAGAATTAGCCGGGATAAGCGCTAAGAGGATAAATAAAAAATAAATCATTAAATCCTTATTTAACACTCGGAAAATATGGAGCATCGATATTGTTTATCTCCGACAGTTAATTGGAGCGACATAATAATTATAAACCCGAAACTACTTTACTGAGACGAACTTTACACGTTTTCCAAACGTGTATTTCGGCTACGGCAGCTGTATTTATACTTGTTTATGGTAAAAGAAAAATAAAAACAAATAAAATCGCGTGATGAACACAATACAAAAGAGGCCGACCAAATTATCTACGTTCATGTGTTCAATACACTCCGTAGTTATATTACTTTCCGTAAGAGGAAAACTTGTACCGAGTTTACGTGAGTCATTAATACTTATCGGTGCCATTAATCTCCTGGTAATCCTACCTAGTCGTCTGAAACATTGATTTCTTAAGGCTTTTATGCGATTAAGTGCCGGAGATCGGGTGTGCGTGGGATTGAATTAATATCTAGCGTCATGGAGATTAACGCGATGTTGGCCTCCTAGTAATGGGTTCGCAAATAGTGTTTATTTTATTCTACAAAGTGACAAACGAGACAGGCAACCCACGTGGCAGTCATCGAAAATCCATAACCGTAGGTGCGTTGTCACTGTAAGGACTAAGATGAATTGCCTCATGCCTGTAATAACGCTGGCTACCTCATCCTTCAAAGCAGAACACAATAATGCGAGCATTGTTGCTTAGCCGTAGAAATAGTGCAGTACTCTATAACTCTGTCCTCCTATTTCTTTTGTATATTTTGAACACTGTGATCTCCAAGCCGCCTGCCAAGCGTGAAGTTTTTGAAAATGCCCTCTACTATTGTGGATGAGGCTCAAGTCCAGCAGTAGACTGTGGTAATCTGTTAGGCGGAGTCTCACCCGAGGGGGCTCCATACAAATGGAGTTTGATCATGTATTCAATATAACGCTATCAAAGCCAATAACATTTTGTATACGTGATCCAGAAACCAATATCTATGCTTGTGGTTTATCAGATTTTCGTTAAAATATAGTTAGTGTCTCGTTGCCAGCGTTTTTGTCTTCGGTACTGTAGCACTGCGTGTTACACTGAGTTTAAAGTAAAAATGCAAATATTTAATTGATGTTATATTGATAACTTTAGTTTAAAGAATGATATAAAATACATATAATACCTTAGATCTAATTCAAATGGAACACATTTGTATTATCACCTAGCCAGTGCTATGTGTGCTCATAGACGCAAGCTAATAGCTTGCGTCCTACTTGCTCCGACCTATCTAAACCTACACGCCTATATCCTACTTGCTCTAACCTACTTAACCGACTAGAGCCCCGGTTACCCTACAGGAGCAGCAGGCCAACCCGAATGCCTACCTAACTTAGAGCCCGTCCAAACATACGGCCTCCGACACCTACCTGTCCAAGAACCCGTCCTTACCTAAGGCCTGCATGAGCACACATGCTACAGTACACAGCTCGCAGTCCCTAGTGGATAAATTATTATCCAGAGACTTTTTCATCGGCTTTTTCTACCGGGGCCAAAATCGCGTGGCGATTGGCTTGCTCGGAGACAGAGCCCACTAATTCTTATTCGCAGCGGCTATGGGCGAGCCGCTCTGTAGGTTGGCGCGAAACAAACTTATAAAAGCAACTACCAACTCTGCAGAGCGTGCTCGCATACTAGCTGCTGGCGAGTGGGACTCGGACCTCTGGCTCCAGGCAATGCCTTCAAAAAACCTCGGCACTTTGCTCGACCGTGCTACTTTCAGGATTGCCACGGCCCGGCATCTTGGCGCTCCCTGCAGCGCTTCGCACGACAGCCACTGTGGTCGCCCAGTTGACCAGCTCGGCCACCATGGTTTGTCGTGCAGTAGAAGCGCTGGACGCATTTCACGCCACGCGGACCTTAATGAGACCTCAATGTCATCCGTCGGGCCTTTGCCTCCGCTGGTGCTCCCGCGGTGCTGGAACCCAACGGCTTAGCCCGCGATGACGGTAAAAGACCCGAACGGCATGACAGTCGTGCCCTGGAAACTGGGACGGCCGTTGGTTTAGGATGCTACGTGCATCGATACCCTCACGCCGTCCCATCTTCCAGCCACCGCGTGTCAAGCAGGGGCTGGTGCCGCCACTGCTTAAAACGCCAAACGGCGCAAATATGCATGTCACGGTGGCGACTACATATTTGCGCCAATTGGTGTGGAAACTGTTGGGCCGTGGGGACCAGGCGTACATTCCGGAACTAGCCAAGCGCCTGGTGCATTAGTAATGACCAGAAGGCTGGCCTCCATGGCTGGTCTCTGGGCACATTTCCATATTCAGAGGACTTAGGGCAGATATTTTACCTATTTAGGTAATATAGAGTAAGGTTTATATTGTTTATATGTAATTTCATGTGTAAGTTGTAAATATATATTTTAATGTAAATAAAACTTTCATATAAGAGTAGTTTGAACAGATTACTACACTACATTGAATAAATCTCTACAAATATATAGTTTCAAAGTTACACGGGAATTCAGATTTATATTAAATCCTCTGCAACGTTTGTATGGAGCGCGCAGGAGCGCGCTCGGGGTAAACTAGCCTTAATGACCTACAATTGACACTTTGTTTCGAGTCTTGACGCAAATAGATCAAAGACGGACCTCTTTAATGACACTCTTTGTATTAGACACTGGCAATGTTTGCCAGTTCATCAGCGATCTCTCAAAATCTCTAGAGAGGAATGTTTTGGGTTATTTCACCCGAAGTTAGAGTGGTACTGGTAGAAGGGCGCGGGCTTTCTAATGCAAAAGAGTCGTAACTCGTAACCACTAGAATGCCTTTATGCACTCAAATGAGAGTTCCGCGCGGAGTACAGTGCGACCAAAACAAACAATCTGATGTTTTCATTTACCGTGTCAGGAAAACAGCGGGCTTCAAAGAGGAATTTCCGCGCTGATAATGCCCGCATGGTCGCACTGGGACTGCGTTCTGAGGCTGCGCTTGGTAACTTTTGCTGTATTTTTATGTGTAACACATATTTTGTTTCTTTGTTTCTTTTCGTAATTGTGAGCCTCAGTCTCGGTACAGAATAGCAAGAGCATTTATTTTTCATTTAAAAACATTGACGAGACAACCGCGATTCGTTGAGAAATCTAGTTCAATAACTTTAATAATAATATGACTTCACGACAGTGCGTAAGCCAAGTTCTGGCCCGCATGCCTGTTTGTCTGCCGTAAAAAAAAGTTTTATGTTCCCTGGGTATATTTACACGAAATGTTTCAGCATGATATTGCCCCTATCATAACTTCATAATATTTCCAAGTAAAGGTATGATATATTTTTATGGTCATTGACATGTATTCTAATATAAATCATAAAGTACTGCGGTAGCAGTACTTTATGAAGGAGAAATTTTGTGACAGGAACTCAAGCTTTAACTTTATCTTTAACTTTAACTTTAATATTTGTGTGTGGTTCTTTGGGCATTGAAGTTCGGATTAAGTTACAGCATGTTTGTTATTCTGACATTTAAACTACAACGCTGCTAAATTAATCGAAATGCGTCCAGTGAAAAACTACAAAAAACCCAAACCTCCATCCTTACAAAACTTTCGCATTCACAACATTGGTAGTAATCATGCCCGTAATCCTCCAACATACCCTATGATATAGTAGAATTACAGGCTATGTCGACATAGTCCTCACAGTGACATCGTGCCCCTGGCAAACAGTTTGCTGCACCAATTTTACCGTTAGCAAACACGATGCATGTTCCATTAACATGTGGCATAAGCAAATAGGGGCGTGCAATTTGGTTTGGTACGTTTTAAGTGTACACACACATGGAAACATAGTGAATTTAACACGGATTTATGGGAAACTAGTTCTGCTCGCGGCTCCTCCTGAGTGAAATTCAGTTCACCATTCTGAAAGTTTTATTATTACATACATACATACCGTCACGCCTTTGTCCCGTAGGGGTAAACAGAGACCACATAATTAATAATAGAATAATTAAAAACACAGTATAAAATTAAAAACACTGTAATTTTTGTTGTGAGAAACTCGGTATCAAACATCTGTCATCATCATCATTGGCTTTAAACATCTATTGTAGATGATTTAAACAGCGTCATCGTTAGGGGTTTGCATACGACACTTTCTCTGATGACTGTAGACTCGAACACGGAGAAGACAGACTCGGTCACACAGTAAGCAGACATATGAATTCGCCCTGGATGGTAAGGGATTTTTAGCGCATTCGTACCGTTTCGTGCGTCTTTCGGCTAGATCTTTAAACCAGGTATTGTCGTGTATGGTCACACCGTCAGTGATAGTCTTCCGCCAAATGGGGCGGTCGACAGCCAGGCTCTCCCAACTATTCATTAAAGAGACCATGTCACGCTTTAGGGGCACGAACGAGGGGTTCGTGCCCCAGGCTATGCGCGATGCAAACAAACATCTATACATCCATCATTATTCTTCAACTCACTCATCCTCATAAAAGAAATTCGAAATGTTACTCTCTCGCACAAAAACTACGAAACCGATTTTGATAACATTTTGTATTCTTGTAGCTTAGGTAGGTAGAATAATACAGAAGCTAAAATTTATCCCAAAATTCTTTGTTGTTATCGCGGGAACCGAATTTACGATGACGAAGTCGCAAAGAAGCTAGTTTATAGTTTAAGCTAGGTTCGCCATTCGACGGCAAGCGACAAGATTAACGTTATGCTGGCTGTATGACTGGCAGGTGCGTGCGCCATGAATGTTGGCGCAAACCAGTGAATTTATATTCACCCTGGAATACACGACCCTGATTCATGGATACAGAAATCAACTTGATGCTGAGTCAGAATTAAGGTTAAATTATTTAAAATTACTTCTAAATTTGACATAGGTAATTTATAGATATTAAAAATACGAAAGTAGTCAATGACTGCTTTCCCGATATAAAACCGCACAACCGCATTCCGAGGTTGTGAACGCACCCCAGCCGCTCATTACTCCCGTATGTCGAGTTCAATCAGTCTATACTCGTGGAAGTTTCAGTACAAAAATGAAACTAACATTTTACCGAGACAATTTTCATTTTCATGTTTTGGACGCGTAGAAGCGATATAATTATTTGAGTTGTAGTTAGAAGCAATTTTAAAATCAGTATTATTTTATTTTGCAGTCTAATGGTATACCTACATACACAGGTGATTACATGTAAAAATAAGTGGCTCATCAGACAAAGGCACTACAAATATTATGTAGTTACAGTATCACTAATTAAATTATAAAATTATTTTTTCTACTCTCTAAGCGTAATGTTCCAATTACATATTCGAAAACAGTCGTTTAAGAATTAACTTTTTTTTAAAGATACAACACATAAACATTTTTTATTACTTTATTATACAGCATTTCCCATACCGTTTTCAATACAGCTGTAATATAAAATAACTTTTTAATCATTATGCAGCACTTAAATTTTTGTCGGGCGCCCGGGCGCGGCGAACTGTTAGGCGGAATACCTAAATATGTCATTATCAAATTCAAAATACAAACTTTCCTGTTTATGTTTGTAATATATGTATATGAATTTTTTTTTCGCTAAACAAAAAAAAAACTATTATACAATGTAAAAAGGTAAACGTGTTCTAATTTTATTTGCTCGGGAATACGATTATAAATCTGTGTAGCGGAATAATGCGGCCCTTTACCGAAACTTTGCGTATTTGTATTTAGGTCTGGAATTTTTTAAAATTAATAATGAATATTTATGAATGAATATTTATAATTGAATGAATTGAAAATGAATATATATAATTAATCTTTATGATGTGTGAAAAACTTAAATTATTCCACACAAAAAAATATGCTTGGACAACTTACTCAGCGCCATCTAGCCCCAAAGTAAGCAAAGTTTTTGTTATTTGTTCTATGAATAACTGATAATCTACTTATATACTTTTAAATATATACTTATTATACATAATTAATACCCCGACCCGTGACAGAAATTAAAATTCATCATTTCAATTTCGTCTCAGTCAGGAATCAAACCTTGGACCTCTGCGTGGCAGACTGAACTAAACCACTCAGGGCTGAGGTTCTGAAAATGAAATATTTAATTTCAGTGTTATTAAACTATTAGAAATTATATTGTTAATAATTGTTTGGATCATAAAGACTATTTCATACTTCCGTGGGCACATTATGGCAATGTCAATATTAGAGCTAATGAAACGATTGACTTTCAAATACTCTTGAACCGTGATTGGCTACGTGTAACGAATATGTTTTCATTAAGACTAGTTTTGCTTTTAGAGTTGGCACTTTGTGTTTGTGAAAGGGTAAAGTTATTTGCATTTACTATCTTTATTTTCTTTTTGACAGGTATTTGACCTCTCTCCTTCAGAAGAGAGTTTCCCGAGCGCGCTCCATACCAATATCTATGCTTGTGGTTTGTCAGATTTACGTGAAAATACACGTGAAAATACGTCTCAAAGTTGCACCGCGCTTTAAGATTTTCATACACAAAAAACATTTTTAAAAAAAGTTTCACTTTAATACGATATATTTTAACGAAAATCGGACGATTCACAAACTTGTGTAGATGTTGATTTATGGATAACGTCTACAAATTTTGGCTTTGATAGCGTAATATTGAAAATATGACGTACGTTTGTATTGGGCGAGCTCGGAAAACGTAGAACATGCCAATATAGAAATACAATAAGACCACGCTAAGTCCGAATATCTTATTTAAAAAAAAAACTGTATATGGCAACGTATGACAAGTTTTTTAAAAGTAATAGAACGTCATTCATAAAAGTCTTAACAAACAATTTGATTTTTGTAGGTTTGTGTATTTTTATGATTTAAATAATGGGCAAAACAATTAAAAAGGAAGTGAAAGAGATAATTTTCAGTTTTAATTATAATTTAGTCAAACTAAAAGTGCAAATTCATGCCAAATAACTAAATGTTTACAAGAAGGACTGACAAGGACAGATTATCCCCAGATTACTGCCATATCCACATTTTATAATTTTTACTACTGTCAGTCAATACGAACTTATCGTGGTCCTATTATATCCTCCTCAAGGTCTCCTGGTTGCACTGTTTGGGAAGTACATTAGCACTTAGCAGGCAAAGGGTTCAATTTGATAGCCGAACACATTAGAAAGGTCGAGCCAACGCGGTTCGTGCCGATAGATGGTACATCTACTACTTATGGATGTAACGTCCGGCCGCCTCTTGTAGGCTGAAGGCGGAAAGAGGCCGGTGGAGTTAGACATATGTAGTTTGTATTTACCTGGCGCAGTTCGCCTCTGCCGGACCAAAATCGCGCGCGGTGCTGTTCTGCCTGGCATTGTCGGGCGCTGTCGGGCTCTGCCTAGCATTGTCGGGCGCGGTCGGGCTCTGCCTAGCATTGTCGGGCGCGGTCGGGCTCTTCCTAGCATTGTCGGGCGCGGTCGGGCTCTGAATAGCATTGTCGGGCGCTGTGCGGCTCTGCCTAGCATTGTTTGGCACGGAACGGAACGGTCGGTTATTATTGGGCGTGGTCTGGCTCTGCCTGGGATTGTTGGGCACGGTATGGCTCCTCCTGGCCTTATAGGGTGCTGTCCGGCTCTGCTTAGCATTGTTGGGTATGGTCTGGCTCTGCCTGGCCTTTAAGGGTGTTGTACGGCTCTGCCTGACATTGTTGGGCGCGGTTATGCTCTGCCAACCCTTGTTAGGCACTTGGTTTATTATGAATTAACTACTTATAGTTTTTTCACGTATTGTAAAGTGAGAATACTTTCTTACTGCATTGTTTCATCTATACATTGTGTAAAACTAAGCGCTTTCCGCCGTCTGACTCTATGTATGTATTTATGTACGTTAAAATCTTTTAAACTACGCAACGGATTTTAATGCGGTTTTCAACAATATATAGAGTGATTCAAGAGGAAGGTTTATAAGAAAAAAAGGGTAAATGAGGGTAAAGTAGATGTAGGCGAACGAATTCGCGCTAGGTCCACTAGTTTATTATAAATAAATCTGTTTAACTGTAAATTTACCGCTGTACTTTAAACCCGTGTATGAAATATTTATTTATTCTACTTGCAGATCACCTACTTTAACTTGGAACGACCAAAGTTTACGTACTTAAATGAGAAATTTGTTACAAATGTTTACGTATCGTATTATTGCACTATTTAAGTGTGGAGTTTGAAATGCTAACCGGAGTTGGGAACAATGTGACGGGAAGTTATATCTGCCATAACTACTTAGCTCATCATCATCATCAACTCATCATCATTGGATAAAGTAAACCAAATTCGTTGCTTTACATAATGTTGTTCTGTAAAAAAAAATATGCTTGAACAGATCGCGAACAAAAAGCGCCATCTAGTCCCAAAGTAAGCAAAGCTTGTGTAATGGGTGTGAGATAACTGATAACAGACCTGTAGCAGAAATAAAAATTCGTCATTTCAATTTCCGCTTGGCCGGGAATCGAACTCGGGATCTTTGCGGGCAGACCAACCAACTGAACCACTCATTCATCTTGATATTTTAGTCTATTTTTAATGGTTATATAAAACTGATGTATTTTAAATTTAATTTTTAATAATGAAATCGTTTCAACATTTTTGAACGAAATGTTCGAGATTCTTGAACCATGTTTACTCTTTGTGTACATTCAGTACTAATTAACTAATAGTTATGTTTCTAAATATATTATTATTAAATATAGTTTTAATAACTATTTCGATGTATTTGGTTACTATATTTGAACAATAAATTCATAGTTTATTGGAATTACTTTATAATATAAACGTCTCGTCATTGGTTGGAATTTGTCACGGCTTTCGATTTCCGTAACTGAACATAAATTATTTGCTCCAGGCCGAACACTCTTAATAATTCTGGCGAAATATATTATACACATATTCTTAATTAGACTAGCCAGGTATTTGACCGCCATCTCACCTGGTGGTAAATTACGATAAAGCTGGAGCATACTCATCTAGGAACAGCTTACTCGCTCTAGTCTTTAGGGCATCCAGATTATTATGGTCAGGTAACACATTCGCAGGCAACGTGCTCGATTCCTTAGCCATACTCATTATGTTGGTTGAACCAAAGCGGCTTGTGCGGATAGCTGGAAGATCCACAACATAAGGTTGAAGCTTTTATCCCGATCGCGTTTCCCGATGTCGAAAAGGGACGGCGGAATGAGGTCGTGCAACTGCTTCGCACAATCTTCGAAATGCAGCCTATGGAAGATCGACAGACGCGCTGTGCTCGACGCGCGATACTCGAAGCGCCACAGCGTAGCTTCAATCAACTGTGGGTGACAAATTATCTTCTTTGCACGTTTTGTCACCGAATCCACAGCGGCAAGCTGGGTTGGTTTCCACAGGTACATTCCAGAAAGTCGGAGCTAAGTAGAATGGACTCCGATTGGCGGGAAACAAACACGCCTGTGTTTTGGTAGCGTTGACACCACTAGATCAAACGTCTAACCATGGCCTCTCGTCAATATTGAATGTCGTCCATATTGGTTTTTGCCTATGACATATATCATAAACATTTTCACGTCTGCGTACCCAAAGGTATCAAGTACAAGCAGATCGTTAATATGAAACAGGAAAAGAATCGCAGACGGAACCGACATTAGTCGTTTAAAAAAAAATTTGTTAGATAAGTTGAGTGGCTACGGAATTAAGGATAATGCTCATAAATGACTCGCTTCTTTCCTGTCAGAATGTAAATACTTTTGTGCAAGTCCAAATAAATGGCAATAAATTTATGTCCGATCCAGGCAGAGTGACTATGGGTATTCCGAAAGGTTCATCCTTAGCAAAAACATATTTCTAATTTTTATAAATAACTTGCTGACGACATCACGGTTAGCACTGAGTGTAAAAATACATCAATTATAAAATAAAAATAATTATCTTTGCGTTAATGCCCCGGTTGTGGTCTCGCGCATAAGGGCCCGGGGTCCGCCTTAACCATGAATCCAGGATTTTGGCAGATCAGGTAATTACAGTGGAGCAACTGCCATATGACCTTCGTGACCCTGTTAACAGGGGAACCTGACCAGATTGGATCATGGTTACACATTCAGTTGCCTGAATGCGCAGGTTTCATTACGATGTTTTCCCTCACCGTTAGAGCATCAGTTAGTATTCAACTAATGTACATAACTCAGAAAAGTGTCATTGTTACATGACTGCAGCAGGATTTGGACCTGGTACCTCTAGCTAACGAGACGGATACCCTAACCGCTCGGCCACCGACACTATAAAAAATACATCAAGTATATTATGTGCAAGAAACGTAGGTTAGAAGTAGATGGCGAAGACATTGCATACGGCAATGAGATAATATCTGGGCCAATTAGTTTATTTCCAGGCGAGGCAGAATTTAGAAATCACACGACGTGTCGAAAACGCCTGGAAAAGCTATATGGTCTATGAAACACCTCAGAAAGGTTATCTTCCTTTAAAAAGAAAATTGATGGACATGTGTATTCTCCCCATCCTCATCTACCACCACCTGCTCTAATTTGGTCGTTGACGGATCATCAGAAGTCTGCACTCGGGGTTTGCCAGCGAGCCATGGAGCGCAGTACCCTGGGAGTCAAATTGTCCGGTCGTATAAGAAACAGTGTACTGCGCTCCAAAACTCAAATCGCCGATGTGGGTTTAAAAGCTGCCAACCTGAAGTGGGACTGGGATGGACATGTCGCATGGCAAACGAATTGTGGGCAAAAATATCCACCAACTGGATCCCACAAAACGTAACAAGGAAGCGCGGAAGGCCTAGACGAAGATGGCGGGACGAGTTGGACGTCTTTTTTAACGATTGGCCGGGGAAAGCATCCGACCGTGAGTCGTGGAAGATCGAAAGGGAGGCCTTTGCCCTGCAGTGGGACAGAAATGGCTAAGAATAATAATATTATGATTTAAAAAGGTGAATTTCCGCAAACGGTCTCTTATTAAATGATGAAAAGTCAAATGTAATGCTTTTCACCGCTAAAAATATTACTGTACCACAATGCGTAAGCAGTAACCCAATACCACTTTGCTCAAAGAGTAAGTTCCTTAGCTCTGACTCGAACCTAAACTAGATGGGTCATGTAGACACACTCTGCGATAAATTGAATGGGGCGGTGTTTGCTTTGCGTAAATTACGACCACTGATATCTGTGGACGTATTGCGACATGTCTAGTTCGCACACTTTCACTCTATATTGTCATACGGTATAATCATATGGGGTAACTCTACGGATGCGAAAAGCGTTTTGCTTATGCAAAAACGTGAGTTACGTACTGTATTTGATCTAAAACCCAGAGATTCCTGCAGGGAACTGTTTGTGACACTTTAATTTTCTACATTATTATTTTTGTGACATGTAATTTATTTATTAGATATTTTAATTTAAATATTATTGTAAAAGTGGTATCAAAATACCTAACCTAACTTTGACGATGCCTTAATGAAAACACATTTTTGATATTTTGTATAAATATGATCATAATTAAATTGTATTTACTTTGAGATAATAAATAAATCGAAATCGAAATCTATAGCCGCTGTGCTTGATTCAAAGATTAAAATCTATTATATGAATAGTTATTTGTTGTGTTATGTTTTATTATGTTCAGAAATTATTGTTAAATTGCACATGTAATTTTGTTTGATTTGATGGTCCTGCATAAACTTTCATGATTTCAACTTATCTGATTTGATCTTATCTCTATTGTGTAAATATGTATGCTTCTCCTGTCCTGAATACACAGCAATTTTATAATTAACTAATTTGCCCTTTTTTATTTCATTCAACTTTCCACTCATAGGATTCGATAAAATACTAAGCCACCCTAATTAATATCCTCTAAATACGTAAAGACACACATTAGATCTGTACACTCTATCTACCCTTATCTAATACATGCAGCAAAAGACATTGTTAAAAATGGCCTATGAATCAACACGCATGAAACATTTACTATAATTACTAGATCTTTTTATAATGTACATTACAAATATTTTAATAGAACGGACACTTCTTAATTTCGAAAACATTTTAAAAAGTATTCACTTCCGTCATAATCCTCGGTGTTACTATTTAGACATTATCTATTTTGACAGATTACAGTAGGGATGTGGTTGTATAAAATCGTTAATGAATCTATTCGATTATCGATTATCATTCTCATAGAACTTGGAATCGATAGTTGCATGGTTATGCTATACGTATTATACAAAATAAACTATTTATTTTCTTCTGAATTGATAATTTATTAATACGACATTAAAAACCCTTCTACAACAACGATTATGACTCGTGCGTATATCTATCATCCTATTGCGTAGAATACGCGCGACTCGAAATCGTTGTTGTGTAAGGTCTCTTAAGGTGAAATTCAAACAAGGAATAAGAGTTTAGTTACAAAAATAATAAGGTTACCTAAATGTTAATTTTTAATATTCGATTATATTATATCAATGCCGATTTTCGATTGTCTGTTGTTATTCGTTATTCGTGGCACTTCACTAAAGGGGCGGGGCCGGTCTATGAAGTACACAAAACTTCATAGGCGTGCGCCAAAGACCAACAACATATAATAGCGCCAAAGACTAATAACATTTGACATATGGTACTAGTACATTGCTATACCTACTTTATAATCACACGAAAATAAAAAAGGAAATCCTTAATAAAACCCTTGCATGTCCATAAGACTCCTGACTCCTAGACTCCTAGAGTTCAATGTCAAGAAGCGCGCATCTATCAAGCCTACTCCTGGAGTTTGATCCGCTTCAACGACAGATTTTTTGACCGATAATTCAAAGAAAACTAAGGTAGTTAAGTATCCTATATTGCTCTCACTTGGATAACGAGTAGGGTGGAAAACAAGGATGCAAGCCTTTAAAACTCAGCATCAGCGGGATATGACGAGAATTATATCAGCAGAGCTGTTTTCGAAACAGTAGTTCAGAGTGTTATGACTGACCTAGCAGTGTGACAATAAAACGTTTACCTACAATTTATAATCCAATGTAAGTACGTCCTTACACTCAGTAATAAATGCTAAGTTATTGCTACATACCGAATGTTTTTATTGACGTAATTATAACCTCAAAATCCGAAAGTGTCTTGATTTTTTTCTAATTCTCAAAAGTGTCCGTTGTTTTAATTTAGGTTCAATCGAATATATACATTATCTAAAACCCAAAAAGTAAATACACCTCCCTGTTGGATCTTAGGCCAACTATGTATGGACGACGAGCAATGTCCTTTTGGTTGTAACCGTACTTATTTGTTTATATATCCTGCCCTTACGATTTTTGCACTGTGTCCGCTGTTTTCTGGGGAAAGAATCAACATTGTTTTTTCCTTAGGTACCTATACCTTTTGTTTTAAATTAAAGTGATTGCGGATTCTAATTACTATTAGCTTATTCTCAATCATGTATAGATTTAAAACTCAGTATGTGAATCGCTGCTATAGACCCAGGCTAAATAGTGGTAAAAAGTACTGGGGCTTTTCTCGATGTCATCTATTACATCGGAGAAAGCACAAATAATTAGCACGATTATTGAAGACACGCTGCACTTTATTACTAGGTTACAATGACAAGCAGCATGACTCCTATAATAATCTCTTTGCTACATCATCACGTATCCGAGTTGCAGAGTGAGAGCCGCGAAACTTTGCGCCCGCCTAAATATGAAGCCTTTGACTGACAATGTCAAGATCAGCCACAGTACACAAAACAATCAGTAGAAAAGAAAACATATTTATTCGACGACACGATGTTACAAAAATGTTAGAAAAACTTCTTACTTATAAACCTACATGTTTCCATTTGACGCAAAATGATTTACGTACATTAACGACTTAAGTGGTTCATTTGGTTAACATGCAGGTCCCGGGTTAGATTCCCGGTCCAGCAGAAATTGAAATAAAGAATCTGTTACGGGTCTGGGAGTATAAGTATTAAAAAAAATACGTGTGGCACTCGGGGACTGCCGCGGTAAAGCTATTGCATAGCATTTTTTAAATATGGAAGAAATAAGTGAACACGTGAAAATTGAAGATAATTTAGTTGCGCAGCAACAAACTCTTTTGTGGAATGATGATTATACTATATTCCTATATACTTTCTCACAAACAGCTGCTTACGTATTCGTCCGATTTCCGAGCAGCTCGTCTCGATCCGTGCGAGCTTCGTACAGTCGTACCATATACATACACGTTAAGGTTCAACTAGTCGCGGGCTCGAACTCACTCGTGGACGCGGCCAAAAAGCATGCTGTCTCACCTAGCATCACCTAGCGGTCGGAGTGGGGGGTGTTAGGTTTTTCGTTACGGAATTTCTTGATTCGGTCGCCGCGCTCAAAGCCCGCGATAAAAGCTATGCAATATATTAAAAATCTTATATGGTTTATCAGTTATCTAACACTCATAACAAAAGCTTAGTTTACTTTGGGGCTAGATGGCCCTGTGTGAATTGGTCCAAGCATATTAATTTTTATTTTCTAATTGCGGTTCTAGCCAAATTCTCTTTACATAAAGTCTTTAACATGTCAAATAATTGCTAAGACTCAACAATTTCATTTCAGTGCGGCATATATTTCTACGAGTTCCTAACCAATCGGTACAAGCCTACATTTGTGGAAATGTAGCATGCGAGTTCTTGGAGAAAGATTTATTCGTTGGACCCGCTATAAGGGCTGCAATTGGTAGCTCAAAATGTCCATATCCAAAGGTACATCCCATCAAAAACATTTCACATTAAAATGGTTGGCCAACCCTCGTAAGCTCTAAACAGACTCACTGTGAATCAGATCTCATGAAGAGCCAAGGTATTAATTTATTAACTTAACTCGATACTGAATTCGGTGAATCAGTCAGTATCGAAACACGCTTGTTTTAGGTGCTAATAAAATACAAAGTATAAAAATCAGTCAGATACTCAACCGCCCAGCCACCGACGCTTCGATTATCTCGACTGGAGAATCAGATATGAGGGTCTAAAATTCGACAATACGTTTAAAAAAAGGTGGGCAGTGCCCCTACTTTTTGCTCGGCTTGGCGGAGACACTTCCGTGTCCCGAGATATTAATGTTATTAGACCGAATATTGATTTCTTATTTACTTACTTTCCAGGGTGTGTCAGATTGAATGGAACAATACCGACCGCGGATACTCCCAAAAATTTTCCTTTTACCCAGGGTCGTGTTTATGTGAATCTCACCTTGGCTAACGAATTATTCTCTACAGGCCACATAGATATCGAATTAAAATACTGTAATAACTGTAAAAGGTTAAATTTAAAAAAATTTATACATCTGCCTACAAAATTTAATAAAAGGAAATATTAAAAAGTCACCTGAATAAATCTAAACAAATCAAACATAACGGCTAACATAAATCAATTATCAAGTCGGACTCTGAGCCCTCGTTCGCGAGAGCACAACCGGGACATCAACGCCAAGATGATTATTTTATAAAATAACTATTGTTGAACTATTGTCGTTGTTGTTAATTGTTAAATTTGAATTTGTTTAAAGGGAGTAATAATACCAAGGGATATAGGAAATCTCTTTCCACCCGATAACTATGCAATCAAAAATAGAGAAGAAGGAAGATTGAACGTTGCCCCTAGCCATAACACTGGCTAAATCCTATTCTTTATTAGGCTATTTTATTCGAGGATATGAAATCTCTCCGCAAAGTTCCATTTGGAGCAGCCAAAGACGTCTTTAAAACCTCCAAGCCTCTTTGTTTAATTTATATTTTGAATTAGAGGACATAAAGAAGTAAGTCATAATTTTCAGTGTTAAGTAGGTTCAAGTTGTGAAGTGTTAAGAAGAAGAGAGGACAATATGAGCAATTCAGTGTCTTTAGAACATATTTAGGTAATAAATGTATGAAATAGATCCATAAAGGCTTGTAACTTTCTCCAGTATCTCTCCACAACGTCTCATTGTAGATAGGTATACTTATTCATGAGCATAATAATATTTATTCAGTGGTCTTGTCAATGTAGATGTGGCAAGCCAAAGACGTACAGGCGAACTCTTGGGCCATACTACCTTGTGACAATAATCATGTGAAGTGTTGAAATCGCAGGTGCAAAATATTCATAGCCAATTACTGGCGGTGACGTCTTTAGTATGTAATATTTGAATATGTTCTACAGCTGGTGTTGTTAAAATTCCAATGACCTTGCAATGACATGTAGTGGTTATAATTGGAGAATATTCAACCCTTTTATAATTTATGTACTCCGGATCGCAGAGATATGTAACATCCATATTGAATATCAGAGGCATTGGTAGATTATTTGTGTTGAAATTCCTTGGTGGGTTTAAATCCAATAGTAGCAAAATACTATGAAGTCGTAGTATTGAAATTAGGACAGAAAGCTCCTGTAGAGTCAGTCTTTTCAAGAACTGACATGTGATTTATGGTAATTTACAATTGATTGAATTTGCAGTAAATATGTGCACTCAGCTCTTTCGCATATTTGTGGACATAAATGAAGCAACGAAAGCTGGCTATGGAAGATCAAGCATGACACAACTGCCACACCAACGGCCCTCATACTAATGATTTTAAAACAGTTTCACATGAGGTACGTGATTCAGACTCGTAACTTCCGCAAACACAACCGCGAAACTACAGCTCAACGAATAGCTATCTGCTGCTTTCTCTCTTTTAAGATCTTTAATCCCTAAGTTCCCTTATAAGTCGAACTTTAGTCAACCAGATTGCCTGATGTAGCTTTATTCTGTATTTAGTTTTGTTTACTTGCAAATACCAGTAGCGTTCAATGAATTGCAACAGATGCGGACTGCATCGTACGTACGATCTAACATCTAGTTCCAGCCACATAAATATGCTCCCAACGCAACCCATAGGCACGCATAATATGAAGAGTCAAACAACACAAAATAAAGCATTACTATCAAGTCTCAATAGCACAACATTTGTCAACATTTATACATTATTGCCATCGGGGCTTGCTCGCTTCAACATCAGAAGCCGTGATGACGACTTCTCCTACCAAGCCCACCAACAGCACCTGAAATTATGCGAACCCCCGCTGTCGGAGCGAGCCAGGTTTAGGTTTAGATTAATGGACTCCTTTTTCCGCACTTGATCTCAAACTTGGTCTCTTGTTCGTAGTTAAGGCATGCTATATTTAGCCAGCCCAGATCCCATCAAAAGTCCAGCAGTCTCTTTGGACGCTCGCAAATCTCTCGGAGGGATCCCGTTCCTAATGCGACTTTTACCCTGTGGTTCTTTAGTCCCTCTCAGAGCGAGCAAGCCCTGATGGCAGTAAAGACGAGCTTCGGCCGATCGCGTCCTCAGTAGGATCTGTAGGGAAATATCTCGAACACTAAATAGAAATAATATTGCCTTTTTGAAGTTGAAGAAGGAAGTTGTTATTTTTCATCACCTGGTTACCAAATCAATCACAGTCAACAAATCAGTCAGTTCAGAGCAAAGAGAACGTATTACGCCACATATTCCCCCTGGCCAGACCGTAACTACGGTCGATAAAAATCTGGAAAAGTAACTTTTCGGCCGCTTCGTGTTCTGACTTCTTCTCTTTGTGTTGTAATTTCTTCTTGTGGGACGGCCTTCGACGTTTCTTTCATCATGTAAGCGGGCTTGAGTCTGTCGATAGATACGCTGATCTTTGTTCCTCGTACATTTATGGTAAAGAATTTTGGTTGCCTTCCGCAAACTTCGTAAGGCCCTTCGTAAGGTGGTTCCAAGGATTCTCGAACACGGTCTTTACGTAGAAAAACGTGAGAAGATTTGAAAAGATAACGGGGAATATAAAATGGCGACGTAGTGTGCCAAGAAGTAGGTTTCGGTGAAAGTTTTGCCATATGGGAACGAAGGCGAGCTGAATATTCAGTAATGTCAGCAGTCGCGAAATCAAAGAGGGGAGAAAGAAATTCTCCAGGCAAACGAAGAGTTTCGCCATAGACGAGTTCTGCTGGTGTACTACGTAGATCTTCCTTCCAGGAGTTTCGCATGCCCAGGAGAACCATCGGAAGGGCTTCAGTCCACTGCGCAGAATCATGGCACATTATTGTGGCTTTCAGTTGACGATGTAGTCGCTCCACTATGCCGTTAGCTGCTGGGTGGTAGGCGGTCGTGCGAAAATGTCGTGCACCAACCAGTTGAGTGAGAGTCTTGAACAGTTGACTCTCGAACTGACGACCACGATCTGTCGTCACTCGAATGGGACAACCAAATCTGGCGATCCAGCCCGACACCAAGGTGGCAGCGCAGGTCTCCGCTGTGATGTCCTTGATAGGGTATGCTTCCGGCCAGCGAGTGAATCTGTCTATGACAGTAAGATAATATCTAAAATCAGAAGAAAAAGTTAGCGGCCCTACTATATCGAGGTGGATATGAGAGAACCTCGACGAGGGAGTTAGGAAGGTGGAGAGAGGAGCAATGGTGTGGCGGGAGACTTTGCATTTTTGGCATGTCAAACATTGCCTAGACCACTCTCTACACTCTTTGCGTATCCCTGGCCACACAAATCTCTGCGTAACCAGTCGCACAGTAGCAGAACTTCCGGGATGGTGAAGATTATGCAACATGTCGAAGACTTTCTTCCCTGAATTGTGAAGTTACATACGGGCGAGGCGAATGCGATATCTCCAATCGCAGTAGACAGGCAAGTGACTTTCCATAGTAGTAATTTTTTTAAACTTTAGCGTCGAACCATCTCGTATTAAGGCTTGCAGCTCTGGATCCTGTTCCTGAGATCATGCAAGTTCTATGTAGTCGCTGGACAATGTTATCTCTTCAATGCGGGAAAGAAGCATCAGCTACGACATTTTCTTTTCCGGGTAAGTATCGCAGGTCTGTGGTAAATTGAGCAATGTAGTCTAAGTGTCTTAACTGGCGTGGAGTGCACTTTATTTTACTCAAAGAAAATGCATATGTGAGAGGCTTGTGATCGGTGAAGATTGTGAAAGTTCTTGCTTCGACCATATGGTGAAAGTACTTAATGGCCTCATAGATAGCCAAAAGCTCTCGATCATAGGGGCTGTATTTTCTTTGCGAAGGCTTGAGTGTGTGTGAATAAAAGGTTAACGATTCCCAATCGTTTTCCATCCGCTGCTGTAGTACAGCTCCAATAGCTGAATCTGAAGCATCCGTTACAATACTGCCCTGATACCAGAAAAGACCGCTACGTGCAAAATGCAACTTTGGGAAATCGACGAAATAGGCGGGAAGTGAAATATCTAGAAACTTATTATAATTAGCTAAGATTTGATAATTGACTAAGATACCTGTCTTTATGTAGAATATTTTTCTGTTTTCCTTTTCTATATGACATGATTCTAAGGTAATATAAATTTCGAATTTTTGGTTTAGCTTAGCACATTGATCCCTTTATTAATTAAGTTGCTATGTTAAAACACCGCTACCTCGACGCTAACCGCCTTTTAGCGTATGATTTTTTTCTTCAATTTATGAAATGCCTAATTTTGACATCAATCATACGAAATAAAGCCGCTATATCACATAACTGTTTTATACATTATTATGTGAGTATGAAATAATAGATTTATCAATCTGATAACGCCGTTAAATAACGTTAGCGGCCTTTTTGATTACTTTAACCTAAGCTAGTTTGAAAGTTATGAATTTAATTACTAACTAGAAAGCAGTTTCATGCACTTTCCACGCTATAACTGTCTTTTAACCATTGATTACATGGTAAATAACTTTTACTCTTTAATTTAAAAGGCCGTTAGCTAGAAATTTATAACACAGAAAAAAGACATTTCGTAATAAATAAAACTGAAATTACAAGACAAAATGTTTATTAAATAAAGGAACTTAAATTCGTATTTTTAAGCTTATAATGTTTAAACGGTAAAAAAACTTAACAGTCATATCAAATCTAATCAATTATTTATATTTATAGACTTTCGTCTGTTAATTTTAGGTGAAGTATCGTAACTTAAAAATTATATATCAAATTAAATACATATTATCAAAATATTATCAAATAAACTTAACATGAGATCAAAAACATTAATTATCAATCATATCTTACCTAATCAAATCAATGACTAACAAATTACTGACTTCAGTCTTTATTAATTTTAGGTGAAGCACCATCCATAACTTTAAAATTATATTATAAAATTAAATATTATCAAACATCATTTTTATTATCATGAGACCAAAAACATTAATTCAATATGAGATCAAAACTTAAATAATCAGTCATTTAATCATTCTCTTCATTATGGATGTTGTTAGGATATAAGTTTATGAGAAGGTATAAGTTTAGTTAACTTTGTCAAAATGTTATTTTTTCGGGTTTCCGCAATTCCTCTTTCAGCTTCTCTAGGCGTCGTCACTTCGGAAATAGGTCCATTCTTCGGCTTCAGGTAAGTATCTTTTATAAAACAAAATTCAGTAGATTCGCCGTCAAAATCCGACTTGTAAAACATGTTGTAGTTTTTTCGTTCAAAAGTAACTTGTACGATATTTTTCATATACACTCTGGTTGTCGAAGTTTGTATTCTTCGATTTGACGTGTAGTCACATATATTGACAAAATCCGCCAATTGCATTGTTTTTACAGCAACCTTTCCAGAATTGGCTTTTTCGACAGAATCAACAAAATCTTGAAAATCATAAAGCTTGCCTTTCTTTTTCATGGAGAGCTCCACTTGGTAGTGAAAGTGATCGCAGCTCATATATGTATGCCCCTTTTCGAAATAGTTCAATGTTATTTTGTTCGCGCTTATTTCGTCTGTGTTAATGAGATGACCTAAAAAGAAATAGAGAAGCAAATTTTTATTTTGCGCAGAACAATTGTCAAGCCACAGATCAAAGTATTTGATATCGCGATATTTACTAAAAAATGCTCTAAATGCACTTATGATATCATTCTGCTTCATTCCAGCTATTGCAAACAGCAAAGGGTTTTTCATTATTTTGTTTTCCTAGTGGTGCAAATGTTTGGTTGTACGCTACTAAACGTTGACAAAATATGACTTCTTTAAATGTGTATAATCTTGGTAGCATTATAATTTTCTCAAGATCTGAGCTGAAATATAAATGCGAGTCATCTTCCATCCTTATGTTTACTATATAAAGTTCTAGCTTTTTTTGCTCTCATTTTGTGATCCAAGTAATCATTGCAGACTTGGCAGTCAGCTGGTAAATTTTCATTATCATGAGATTCGCTTTCACAATGAATGCGGTGTGCCTCGCACACCTCACACTCTTCATTACCTAATTTAGCAAATGAAATATTCAAAGACTTTAGGTGTTTTCTGTATAAATCATAGGAAACCCATTGATTAGGATTTTTTTCTAAAAAATCTTCGTGCATCATTTTTACGTTGATGTCACTTGGCAAATACCTTCTCAATGGAGCATGCTCCCTCCTGTAGTGTGATATGATTGGATTAAAGGATTCAATATGCTGCGTAATAATGTGTCGGTCAAATTTTATTGTTTTCATATGCTTTTCTCTTCTGTCTTGTAAATCATCGCAGTTTCCAATATATAAAGCATTATATAAAACCGTGTCATTAGTGGGTTTGTATCCTAGTGTGGAGAGAAAGAACGTCTTGCACACATCTACCTTATTTTCGTCAACATTATTAAAGAAAAACGCGCGTTTTTGATGTCGCTTGGGCGATGATGCTATTTTTCGTTTTGGGATTACAACATAGCAACTTTGACGAATAAACATGCGACGCGACGTCCAAGACATCTGCCAATATTCGTTCAGCTCTTTTCTTTCGTCTTCGCTAAAATTTTCCATACATTTTTTGACGCAGTAGCAGCTCGCTCTTCACCCCGCTCGGTCATCATATAGCCGCTTTTTTGTCTAGTATTGTATTTTAGCCGCACTTATTAAATATTGTTATGCATTTTGCTTAATAGATATCATAAGTTAAAAGACGGTCGCTGCTTTAATGTGTAGTAATTTAATTTGATTACTGGTGTTGCACTAAACTAAAATACAGTTTACGTTCTTTAGCGTGGTTTTAGTGTATGACAATAAGTTAGACGCTTTATTGCTTATGATGGTAGAGGTATTGTGTAAAAGAATTGCTACATAATAAAGTCGTTATAGTTAATAAGCGGCTTTTTTGGTTATCATAATCATATTGCGGTATTTTTGTTTAGTAATTCGCCAACCATGTTTTTAACTGTGCTAATATAAATAGCAGTTAGTATATCATAACGTGTTTATAGTTTAGCAACGTAATTTAGCGGCTTTTCTTCTTATGACCCGTTCTAAAATACTACACATAGCGGCCTATAGCGTAAACGTATTTCAGAAACTACTGAACATAAAAATATAAGTCCAAGAGTGCCAGAAAGCTGATGATCTGCTTAGCTTAGAAAAGTTAAATAAAAAAAAACGATATTTTCACGTAGCGGTCTTTTCTGGTATCAGGGCAGAATAGCCAATTCTACATCTGAATTAGGATGAGCAAGAAGTGTAGCTGTAGATAGTGATTTTTTACAATCGACAAAAGCTTGCTGTAAATCTGACGTCATTTTTACTGGACGTGATCCTTTAATTTTGGGGCCAGTCAAAATTGCGTTTAGAGGTGCTTGGAATTGAGCAGCATTCGGTATAAAACGACGATAAAAGTTTATCATACCAAGGAAACGTCGTAGCTGCTGGACGGTCCCTGGCACAGGAAATTCTTGAATAGCTTGGACTTTAGCATCAAGTGGTTTAGTTCCAGCAGCTGACACGCGATATCCAAGAAAGGTCACCTCGGGTTGGCCAAGTATGCATTTACTAGTGTTCACGACCAATCCGTACTGCTTGAGGCGATCGAAAAGTAGTCGTAAATGTTCTTTGTGCTCTTCAATTGACGAAGAAAACACCAGAATATCATCTATATATCCGTAGCAAAAATTAAGACCTAGTAAAACCTCATCCACAAAGCGCTGGAATGTTTGCGCCGCATTCCTAAGGCCAAAGGTCATATATTCAAACTCGTACAACCCAAAAGGTGTAGTAATAGCGGTTTTCTGTATATCCTCGGGGTTGACAGCAATTTGGCTTTGCCTAAATCGATAGTAGAATAAACTGAGCAGCCTGACAGTTCGTAAGAAAAATCATGAATGTGACGGATGGGATACCTATCCGGTATCGTTCTTGAATTTAAGGCGCGATAATCTCCACAGGGTCTCCAGTTTCCGTCCTTCTTCTTCACCATGTGGAGTGGAGAGGACCAAGCACTCTCCGAACGTTTAGCTATACCAGAGGACAACATATCTTCGAATTCTTTTCTTGCAGCTATCATCCGAGACGGGTCGAGACGGCGGGGTTTGCTGGAAACTGGAGGACCAGGCATAGTCCTAATGTGGTGCAGTGTGCTGTGTTTAGAAGGTAGGTGTACTCCTGGGGTGCGTGTTATCTCGGGATAATCGCGAAGTATAACATAAAATTCGGAATCTCCAGTGATAACCTTCACTGACGCGTTCTCTTCCGAATCCATTGTGACTAATGCAGCTACTGAGAGTGTGGTAGTGTTTTCAATTAAGCGCTGGTTTCGACAATCCACGAGCAAGTTGTAGTAGCTGAGGAAGTCTACTCCTACTATTGGGCGTGACACATCTGCAATCGTAAATCTCCAAGAAAATATTCTTCTTATACCAAGATCCAAATTTAGCTCAGCTAGTCCGTAAGTATTATTCGCAGCAATGAGATTGTATTTTGATTTTCATATTTGTCAGTCTTGGGAGGATTGATGATTATATCTCTGACCTCTAATGCAAATCGCGGCTGGAGTTGTCCGGTGACATAATAAAACTTAGTTTCATCAGATGTAATTTTCGCGAGTGCAAATTGACCCTCCATTTGCGAAAACCACATAGTTGGATCCGCTGGATAAAATGCAGGTACTCTCACACCTACTCTTGAAACCTCTCCAGCAACGTTAGTAGCATTACTTTCATCCATAATTATTGATAATTAAAAAAGCTCACCGGTTTTGCACTATACTTATACTCGTAGCACGCAAATTCCGACCTATTTCAGCGACGACGTCTCTCAACGACGATGGTTGAATTTAAACAATTCTGCCGAATCTTGGTCACTACAATCCTTTCCATTGCGCAGCGTTGTTCAATCTACCAATTACTTGGCTTCTCGGGGGTCACCAATGTAGGGAAGTATCTCGAACACTAAATATAAATAATATTGCCTTTTTGAAGTTGAAGAAGGAAATTGTTACTTTTCATCACCTGGTTACCAAATCAATCACAGTCAACAAATCAGTCAGTTCAGAGCAAAGAGAACGCATTACGCCACAGATCCATTGATATGATGTATTTTGTTGACTAACTCTACTATAACTCTACTTAGGTTTTACTCGACACAATTAATTAATAACAGCAATTTTCTTATCAAAGCAAAAACAACCATCACAATCATTTAACCAGAGGGTAGACTTTTAACGTCCGAGTTTGAGTATGAAATGGTTATAGTTACACCAGAGCTCCTAGGTTCGCCTTACGCGTCCCAATCCAATCCTCGATTGATATTTACCTTAATTCATGTCTATTTTATACACTACTGGACATAAATTGGTTATAAAATGGGAAAATATACGGGATTTACTTTATTTTATATTTACATTTTACATTAACTACATTAGAAAATTATTACCCTTCAAAGTTATTCATTACACTCTAACCATATTTCATAACCGTCAGCGGCCTCATTACACTTCATCGATTTTCTTGAAAAGGAAAGCATTTTATGGAAG
Organism: Blastobasis lacticolella; assembly: GCA_905147135.1. NCBI lineage: Eukaryota > Metazoa > Arthropoda > Insecta > Lepidoptera > Blastobasidae > Blastobasis > Blastobasis lacticolella. The sequence goes on from LR990045.1 coordinate 18,961,427, forward strand.
CCTTTCCCGATAAACTATAGCAAGATAGGTATAGGTATAGGATTCCGATTTGGACGAGTCGGTGGAATCACTAATTACATAAATTGCGCTTGCACCTACACTAGTTCGATAAACGTGTACAGATATGCTCTATCCATTGTGACTTCAACCGTTAGAACTCCCGTAGATAAGCGATTGAAAGACGGTATTTTGCAACAACAGCAAGCGAATAGACGTTTTCACGTCAATAAAATAAAAGTAATTAGTCAGATTTCTGCAAAAATATGGGGTAGTCTGTTTCTGAGTTTTAACTTATTTCTCCACAAAACATAAATTTAAATGGCTCTACCGTACAGTTCCCAAAATTGTTTGAAACAAGTAGCCTTTCATCCATCGATATTGTAGACTCCCATTTCGCTATGCCTCGTTTCATATCCAATAAGCATTCAAGCTACAAGACTCCACCCATCTTTATGGGTTATCGTTTCAATCTTCCGCCACAAAAGCCAGTGCAAGCCAGTGATTGAGGCTCATATAGCTTGCGGATATCCGCAGAGACTCATTCGCATACATCACAGGCAGCTGCTGTGCCTTATCGCCCCACATGGCACCCTGGGGACTACGCTATGTTGTTCCAAACCACCCCCGAAGAAGTGATTACGCTGTACAAGTTTAGACGTGCCAAGCTTCGGGCTAACGAAGCAGTGTAACAACAAACTGCTTTTTATCTTTTCAAGCGTTGTATTCGCTCTAATTCGTGTTTCTGGAAGACAGTTATTTTTGAGTTTACGACAAAGGATTATTACAAAACAATGATTTAATTAAATAAATGTACTATAGTATGCCTACGTCACCTAATTCCATGGATCCTTTTATTCCAAATAAATAATTATTTATTTGTTATTGTTATGTCTCTAGGTAAAGGTTGGGAGGTCAGAAGCGATGCTTTGATAATTTTCTCGGAATATGCAAAAAGTGATTAGAACAAGACAGTGACGTAAACGTGTTCAAACTGTGTACCGCTCAAAATGTTAATTCAACTCCTTAATTTAAAGTTTTCCATAATTAATGTCAAAGCTTGTTAAATATTGTACCTATTAATAAGTAGACATAATTAACGCCAAGATGATTATTTTTATTGTTTTTTATATTATTATTATAGAAACCAATGAAAATAAAAATAATCGACTTGGCGTTAATGTCCCGGTTGTGCTGTCGCACACGAGAGCTCGGGGTCCTGCTTGACCATGATCCACGATTTAGCAAATCAGATAACTACAGTAAAGAGACTACCATCTAACCACTGTGACCCTTCTGACAGGAGAACCTGACCTGATTGAATAATGGTTACACATTTTGTCACCTGAATATGCAGGCTTCATTACGATGTTTTCCTTCGCCATTAGAGCATCGGTTAGCATTCAACTAATGTGCATAACTCACTCAAGAGTCATTGGTACATGGCCGCAATGGGATTCGAACCCGGTACCTCTAGTCGGATACTTTAACCACTCGGCTACCGACGCTTCTAAAGTAACCATATGACCAACCAATATTGTTCAGTTATTAAAAAATTTAAGTAAGGTTTCACATACATCGAGGACGGAATTCAATTAACAAAATATGCAGGCTACATTTTTGATACGCGTATTGGAAAATTAATACACAAATTTTCCACGATCGAAATTGTTATAGGCCGACGAACCGTTGTATTTTAATTTGGTTCAGGGAGGCTTCGGCTGTGTTCTGGGAGCTGTTACTCTATATGCACGTGATTCGTAACAATGTATGTAAACTCACACTTAAGTGCGATCGCACTTTGTATGGTTATGATCATAGAATTCGTGAGAAGGCGGCACTAGTATTTTGTTAACCGAAAAAAGTCGGGATGTTATAAGTTTCACCTGTGTAGATACATGTCTGTCTTCATGTTTGTGTGGAGATGTGGGTCATCGTAGCTCCCGCAGTGATAAACCGATTTCGGGACAGATTTCTTTATTTGAAATGCAGTTTAATTGTGATGGTTCTGAGCATTGTTTCATTAAAATCGGTTTTCAGTATATGTGGAGTTGGCCGGGGGTTATCTGACTTTTTCTATCGGTTAGGTTGTTCTTGAAACATACTTTACCTAAGTTGGAATGTGACCATATTGGATCATGGTTACACATCCAGTCGCCTGAATATGCAGGTTTCTTCGCGATATTTTCCCGTAAGAGCATCGGTTAGTGTACAACTAATGTACTCAGAGAAAGCCATTGGTACATGGCGGCATTTGAGATCGAAGTCAGCACGTCTCGCTTACGAGTCGAACCCTTTTCTAATTTCAATAAATTGAAACCATTTATACCTAATTACTGATTAATTAAAGACCACATCCTGTACAGTCATAGTAATTTGGTAGTTTTAACTAGTGTAGCCAAGGATTTATAATTGTATAATATAAATCCATGAGTAACGCAGTTGACTACTACGGACGGCACATCTCTTAAAATCAGCTAATTTCCATTTATTGCTCCCATTACAGGCCACAGCAATTTGACAACTCTTTTTAACATCGGTAGGCACCGATGAAAGACGTACTTGTAGCTTCCCTGGCTAATTTGAAACGCTTGCTTGAACCCGAGCACTTCACAATAAAGAGGCGAGTGTGTCGAAAATGGGAAAGAAAAAACGGAAAGCTCAAAGGGGACAAAGACAAAGGAGGGTCGGCTTGGCGTAAAGGCCAGCGTTCACGGTCGGGCGCAATAGGAATCGCATACTGCAGATTACTTGGCGGTTTGTGGCGTCCACTGTATTCGCAGGGTGAAATTGCAGCTTAATTGGTTATAGTGCTCGATAACAGCGGTGTTATGTGTGTGGTGTATACTAAAATACTCCAGAAATGGAGTATGGTCTGCTGACATAATGGGTGTTAGTGCCAGCCCTTTTCAGACACATTTTCTATTTAAGCCGGTGGTTACAGCACCATGCCTTCCCGTGAAAGCATAAGCTGAGCCAGGTCTATTTGCCTTTCGTTATTTTTATTGTGTAGTCCCTACTAAGTGTATAAGTAAATTAACGAAATGATGAGATTTAGTAGTAAGTCATGATATTTTGTTAAATTAAAGGCCATAAACGATTCTTCTTCTTACTCTTTTTACATACTGATTAGTGTCAAACAAGCAAATATCTGGGTAGAGTAATGATCTTAGGTATCAAAGATGCAAAACCGCATGTGCTTTATCACTGTAAAGTATCTGATTTCCGGTTGTGTTGTTATAAGAATGAATCTATTAGTTATTCTAAAATCGGCCTCATGATGCCTTATTTTATACTTTGTAACGGATGAGGACATCCGCCAACTCCACCTAAAACACGAAACGGATTTTGATGCGGTTTTCGCCATCAGTTAAAGTATTTGTTCCGAAAGCTGTTAAGTTTAACACATGCATGTCATAATATAGAAAAACTGATAATTCCCGTGCGATGCCGGGGTCGTTACTGCTCAGTAAGAACAAATTACGCAATCTCTAATATCTAAAAATACTGTTTCGGATTTTTACTCTCTGACCCATTTGGATTGCTCAAATGTGTTACCTGAATAGCTTTCTATATTTCATTCTAACAGTGAATGTTAGAAATTTCGGTATGCGGCTGCTAACATCAGCTATTGAATACTGCCATGTTGCGATTGTCAGAACTGCTACGCCCGGAATGCGTCATTGGATTGCGAGGAATCTGGCTTTCGAATTGCAGCGATTTATTAGATCCCAAATTCAATTTGACAGTGCCTGTCGCATTTTGGTTTCAATTTGTTCGCCTTGCAAACGTTGACGGTTCTGATAACATTGTCGCACTGTAGCCTACACAATGATTTTATTTAGGATATTGAAATTTGTTCGTTACTGTGAAGAAAAATATCGTAATAATACCTACACATTTAGGTGACTGAATATATTGTATCCTTAATACAATCTGGTCAGCTTACCCTGTTAACAAGGTCACGGAGGTCAGTGGCAGTCACTCCACTGTAATTACCTGATCTGCCTAATTCTGAATGATTGACAAGAGGGACCCCGAGCCTTCGAGAGCTCCAAATAATAGACATATATATAATGTCACGCCTTTTTTCTCCAGGTGTAGGTAGAGATCACATGATTCCACTTGCGACGGCCCTGACAAATTTCTCTCGCTTTTTCAACATTTATCAACATTGTCTTGCACAATGTTTAGGGAACATCTGTCCTGACCTTTCTTTAAAAATATTTTCGATTAGATCGTAATTTGTACGGCTTGGTGCAAAAACAATATGCCTAAGATAATGGTGACAAAATTAACCGACAAAAAAATTCGGATGTCGCGCAAGTTTATTTAAACTCAAATGTTTTCTAAACTGCAGAATCAATTTTATTGAAGCTAAAAATTATCTAAACTATCTTTCAAATTGAGAAAACTGCATCCAAATTGGCTCATCCATTCGAGAGACAGATACATAAAGCCAGAGATATACAGATACACACGTAAAACATATAATATAACTCTTTTTTTGTTGGGGTTTAAATCGATGTTCAATCCATAGTTTCAATCAAGAGGAATGATTCCCGAGCGCGCTCCATACAAACTACAAATGTAGATCATATTTTCAATATTATGCTATCAAAGCTAACGAAATTTTGTAGCCGTGATCTAGAAACTTTTCAGAGGACTTTCGTTAAAATTGGTATATCGTTTCAAAATTACACGGGCTTTAAGATTTTTATGCAAATTTCCACGGTATAAAATATAGGCATGCAATTTTGAAACGATAATAATGTACAATGCGTTCCAGTCTACCGATCATCACACAACTAATGCCTACTTAATGATACATTTCGCGATTTCCTGTAGGTATGTTTTCCACACCGCGATCACCAAACCGCCTGTCGTGCGTTCATGTTGCGTCAAATCTATTCAATAGCTTATTGTATATAAGTAGAACGCCACTGCCAAGCAGTATAGCATTATAGCCATATTCTCAAAATTGTGACAAAGCAACCTCGTATAAGCCGACATCTGTAAAATCACTGAAAATGCATTTTTAACACCCGTGTCAATGGTAAACTATCTATGATATATTTAATTTTTTTCTTAACAGGGCGAAATGGGGCACTAACCTAATAAATACCAAGCTCAGAATGAGTTACTCTGCAAACAAAGTTACAGATTTTTAGGAATCTCCGTGTAACAAATAGCAGTAAACCCATCGATATTACCCTTTGACATAATTTTAGCAGATCTGAACAATTGTTCAGATCACCATCATAATTAAAAGACCATTAGGTACTTACGTAAGTACGTAAAAAACGATAAAATAATTGCTAGACCCAATGAAATTAATGACTCTCTGATGTACTCTTGGACCATGACTGGTGTGACGACTATGTTAACATGTAGAGTAGTTATTAGATTTGTAGATTTTTTTTTACTTATTTATTATGTACGCTTTGTTTATAGTTAGTTATTTCTTACTTTTTGTACCTAATGATTGTCGTGTCTATGCGCAATATCTGGTGTTGCTGATGTCCTTAGGCGGCGGTGACCACTTTCCATCAGGTGGCCCGCTTGCCTGTTTATCTGCCGTGTAACATAAAAAAAAAAAAAAAAATTTTTTACATTTGACACTATGTGTATGAGAAAGGATAAATTGTATTTGCAATCATCTTTTTTTGGAAACAATGAGTAACGCGGAGGTCACATTGTTGGAGGTTGATGTTACATATAATCTTCACACTTGGATTTATTCATTTATTTCACAGTTTTACAGCATATAAAATATTATTCAAAAAAGTTACATTATTAAGTTGTAATGCCAATTATAAAACCGCATTTTATAATTTTGGTAATTAATATAGCCAACATAGGTACACCATATAAAATACAAGTGGTGGTGTTGACCACATAATATCAAAATTGTTCATACGTTGATCATGCGCTGAACGCTCGTTTCACGCGTATATATATATATACATATAAAATCATCTTAACATTAATGTCTCGGTTATGCTCTCGTGCACTAGGACCTAGGGTCCGCCTTGACGATGATCCAGTATTTGGCAGATCAGGTAATTACAGTGGAGCATCTAACCTCCGTGACCCTGCTTACCGGATTGGATCATGGTTACACATTCAGTCGCCTGAATGTGCAGGTTTCATCATTCCTCACCTCACCGTAAGAGCATCGGTTAATTTTCAACAAATATACATACCTAATTCAGATGAGAGTCATTAATACACGGTGGCAGTGGGATTCGAACCCGTTACCACGTCGAACGTTATCACTCGGCCACCGACGCTCTATATGCGCATATATACATAGACAGGGTTTATACAGAGTTATATGACATAAGCGTTTAATCAGAGCGTAGAATAGAAAATTGTCTAGCGGTTTTTAAATCAACAGGATGGCTGATATCAACGTCAAGTCAAAGTGTTCAAAGCTTCTACAAACATGTTTACCAAATGAGGGACGCCATCCAAGCAACCAAGCAATAATCAAAGCAACGCTGGAACCAGAAGAAACCCGGCGCCGGTTGGAACTCCCCTGTACTTCTGGGGATCCTCGGCACAATATGTATCGCCGGCGTCGGGCCAGCAAATGCAGCAAAACACCGCTTCTTTCGGGTAAACCAGTCAACTCACGACCTGCAATGCTCACCACCGTCGTCGAGACCTCCTCTGGAGTCGCCGCCGTCGCCGATAAACACGGCCCTAGCGGGTTTCACGAAAGTCGCCACGCAACCTATTAACCAACGCGCCGCCTACCGCGCGCTTCGCCTCTTCCAAAGCCCGGCACAGTGCAGCAATGGCCGCCGCTACAGGTGAAGAAGGATATCCTGCCATGAGTTAGGTCGTAGGTAATAGCCGGGGTATGAGCGGATCATGCATGATCAGTAGTTCGAGAACCTAGGTGATTCTTGGTGATGGGCGTCGCCGAGGATCACCACTTCGGCATAGGGATACTGTTCAAGCACTCGGTCTATTGCCCTCTCCACGTGCCCAAATGATCTGTAAGCGTCGGAATTTCCATGGTGGGACCCGTATATGCACGCATAGATCCGAGTGTTGCCACCGTAATATACACCCGCCCAAAGCATAGACAGGTCCCGGTTTTCCAGGCTACCTAGACGGCGGCAGCAGATATCGTCCTACATGCGCACTCCAGCCCGGGGCAGAAAAGCGTCGCCGCTAGAAAGAACAAGGCTGGCTTTATTGTCTCGAGATGGTGATGTACGGTATTTAGCCACTCAGGCTCAGCTCAGGCACTCTATTTGGGCCTCTCTCCGCCTTAAACACCATCATTTGGGTCTTGAAAGTGTTGTACCCTAATCCGTGGGCACTTGATTAGCGCTCACAGAGCAAGAGCAACTTCCTAAACCCTGCAATCGAGGGACTGAGGAGCACCATGTCGTCAGCGTTGCGACAGGGTATTAACAAAAACCTCTAACCTCAATTCCTTGATCAACCTATTGATGTACAGGCTGACGAGGTCCAGGGAGGTTAAGCCACCCTGGCGGACGCCTCATTCTAGCCTATAAGCGCTAGAGGTCGAGTCGCCCCATCGCACATAATTAGTTTCGTTCCCGTACCAATACCCCAACATATCAACAACCTTCTTTGGAACCATAGAGCTCTGCAGTTTGGTAAATGGAATTTTATAATTCACACGATCAAACGCCTTAAATCCAAGAAGCACGCATAGATGGACGTATCGCGACTAGTATAGTATTTTACTGAGTGCTTTAAACTGAAAATTGCTGTATCCGTCGAGAGACCGGGACGGAAACCAAACTGAGAGTCATCAATCGTCATGTTGTTCACCAGTTCCGGGCGCTGATTCAGACGCAGCGAGATTGGCCGGTAGTTGCTCGCAGTCCCAAGGCTACCCGATTTGTTTTTGATGATAGGCGTAACCACCGTCCGCTAGTAGTAGTTTAGTTTTAGTTTTCCAAAACTCGGAGAAATTATTATTTTTTATAGGTATTTGGTAGCCAGAATGTCCATTTTGATCGCTTCCTGATTATTTAAGCACCACTTAAGTTTATTCTTAAACGCACGCGTTTAAGGCGTACCCCAAACGCATGCTCTTAAAGAAAGCCCCTTCAGTCGGCCTACCCACGAGTACCTACATACGAAAAAGCATCCTCGCGGACTGGTGACACTCCTTAAATAATAATAAATAAATAAATTCTTTATTTACCAAATAGAGTATACATTTTTCTTATGCTAATCTGAAATATATTCATTCGTTGGAAGAACGCTATAAGGTTTTAACATAAGACCAGGATATTCTGATTCCTAAACTAGGATATACCTGTATTTTAGGAATCAGTGAAAGCCCGTGCGTATTAGGTTCCAATACATATTCTATCCACTTCAGCTGAATTTCCGAATATATAATAAGTATTTATATATATATATATATATATGTTTGTGTGTGCGTGTTTGTGTGCGTGTGTGTGTATGCGTGTGTGTGTGTGTGTGTGCGTCTGTGTGTATGCGTATGTGTGTCTGTAAGTGTTCCTATGTACAGGTAGGTTAGTTGAAGATGCTCGATCAACACGTTAGCAATTCCTCGGTTTCCATATAAGTTAACTTTTGTAGCCAATCTTGGGTCTTCTTTTTGATTTCATATTTTGTTAGGGAATTGATATTGAGGATTTTGTTTACTTTATTGTAGAGAACTGAGTTAATTATGTAGTACTGACGAGAGGCGAACGTGGTTTTATGAGAATCTACTACACAGATATTTCTGGTATTTCGTTTGCTATTATCGATTTTAGGGCGATTATGTGAATGTCGACGAATAATGGTGCGAAAAATATAGATTTGTCTAACAGTCAAAACTTGGGACAATGAATATAATGAACTTGTTGGAAATCTAAAGGGCTTTTTAAAAATTACTTTTAGGATCGCTCTTTGAGCCCTTTCAAGTTGCAACATGTATGTCTTAGCGGATCCACCCCATACCGGGACGCAGTATAAGAGCAGTGACTGACATAGAGCGGTATACACAAGTTTTAGCGTTTCGATATTAGCTGAATTCCTAAGTGACTTGAAGATGTAAATAAGTCGTCGGACTCGAGACGATAGTGTCTCCAATTGAACACTCCAGTTCAATCGACTATCAACGTGGACACCCAAGTATTTAATTTGAGAAGCACGTGACAGAGTAAGGCAGTTACAGTCGATGGAAGAGACTGAACAAGAATGGACTCTAATGTTTATTGTGTTAGCAGGCTGGTCATTTGCTCTAATAGAGAATGGTATATATTTGGTCTTTTTTATATTAAGAGTTAGGAGATTGGCTGATAACCAACTACTGACCACTCGCATTGCCAACTCAGCATTTTTTATAACGTCACCCCAGTTCCTCCCCTGAATAATTAAGGCTGTATCGTCAGCGTAGGCAAAGATGTTGCAATTTGGGATAGATAGGTTGCAAAGGTGATTAACATAAATGTTGAAGAGTGTCGGGCCCATGATTGAGCCTTGCGGCACTCCGTAACTGACAAGTTCCTCTGTGCTTATGTAATCACCAATTTTAACTCTTTGAGTTCTGTTAGATAGGTAATCTCTAATTAAATCTAGTGAAACACCACGAATACCAATGTTTTCCAATTTCCTACATAGGGTAGGGATATGGACCGTGTCGAATGCCTTGGACAGGTCCAGGAATATCCCGATACATTTATTGTTACTATCCAAGGTCCTGGCCACTGTATCCACCAAATCGACAACTGCGTCCTCAGTAGACACCCCTGAGCGAAAGCCGTACTGATGTCTAGAAAGTATGTTTTGGGTTTGAAGATATTTTAATAAGCGAGTATTTAATGCCTTTTCAAATATTTTTGATAATGTTAACAGCACAGATATCGGTCTGTAGCCCTCCACACGGTCCCCATCCCCTCCCTTATGTATTGGATGCACGATGGCTTTTTTAAAAACGTCTGGAAAAACTCCGGTCCTAATGCACAAGTTAAAAATATGTGTAATAACCGGCAGAAGAACATGACTGCATGTCTTTATAATTAAGGCTGAAATATTATCCCACCCAACCGCGGAGTTTACATTTAGAGATTTGATAATAGAGTCGACCTCTGCCTCATCCATTTCCAGTAGAGCCATTGAATTTGGAGATACATACGTATACTTTACATGGTTGTTCCATCCAACAATCTTTCTACGTTTTCTCTCTCCATCAGAACGCACATCCGATGACATCACCGCTCCTGCCTGCAAAATATTTATCATTTTATAATAAAATTCCTCAATATGTTGGAGATGGTCATTCATTCTTTCACAGCTAACATTTAAGTCATATTCATTACACTTTGTATCCCTACACCCATTCACACGAACCAATTCAGTCATACAGTAATCGTGATACTTATCTATTTGACTAATTTTACGTGAGCCACAGATAATCTTACGTAAGGGATTCGCGCTTTGTACACAAATAGTTTCATTGGTATTCAACTCGTCCAATAAAGTAATATAATCAAATCACAGCTAATGACCAGTGGTAGGTGATCCCGGGCCGACACAACGGTCTTCCATGCTGCAGCGGTAGTGACGCAGTGGTCTAACCACCGTGGAGTCCCATGGAAGTCATTGGTGTACGTATAAGTACCAGAGTCTGCGCCCAGCACTCCCAAAGCTGATCTGAACAGTACCTTAGGAGTTCCCTGCCAAAGCGCGCACCCGGGTGAGCATTGAAGTTTCCTCTACAATAGCGTTAGCAACTCCCATAAAATGTGTAAAATTCGTAAGATTATCGGGCTCACCGCACGGCATATAAATACTAATAACTAAAATATCAGGTACAGAAACTCGTACAGCTAAAATTCTATCATTATCATAGTCTATCTTGGTTACATTGGGAAATTTAGATATCCTACACAAGATCGCTAGTCCTCTATATGGTCTTGCTCTTAAGATTGCTGATGTCATGCCACGGAAAACGAGGCCACACAGCTGAAATCGTCATCTATTTCATGGACAAGACCTACGTCATGCGGCATGAGCCAGGTTTCCTAGAGGGCAATTATATCCGACGTCTTACACAGGAACCGAACGTGCTTTATCGAGGCCTTTATATTCTTACAGTTAAACGTAACCATGTTGACTAGATTATTGTTTTGTCTAGTTGTAGTACCCATATTAATTGTCTTTTGTTTCTAAACCCGCTGGCAAAAAATTTGGGGTTAGGAACTTGTCGACCGTACTACTGTACCTCCCTCCCTTTTATGACCCATACTAAATAAATAGCTCAACCTCTCACACACTCACTCATTCATTCACCCGCTAATTTATCCGCAAACTCATTCAGCAACTCATTCACACGTTAACCCTAAAGTGCTACTTCTATTTATTACCTAACGCGTATTTGTACATTCGTGAGATTACTATGGCCTCGTGGTCGTCTAGTTATTCCTACGTTGTGTTTGTGGTACTCTAAGACTTTTAAAGTTGGAAGATAAACAGATTATTATGATTCGTTAGGATAAATGGCTACCATGTAATAGATAAATAACGTATTTAATTAAATTATAAAGTATGTGCTGTTGTATGTTCAAGAAAAATATTGATACTAAGGGGATTTAGGGACTTTCCATATAAAAAAAAAATAGGGAATTGGGACAGTGAATCTTGCCCCAGCCATTACACAGGCTCATCATATCCTCTAATGGCTATCCTAATAGAGCATATGATATCTCTCCGCAAGGTTCCGTTTGGAGCAGCCAAAGACGTCTTTAAAAACTCCAATCCGCCCAGCAATTTTTTTGTATTGAATGAGAGGGTACAAAGAAGTTAGTCTTAATCGTCAGAATCAGGTTGTTTTCGAGTTATGAAGTGACTTGATTCATATCGTACTGAACAATCCAGTGTCTCCAAAGCATATCCAGGTAATAATTTATAAAGTAGATCCATATAGCTTGTGACTCTCTCCACAAACTCTCCACATCGTGTCGTTGTTGGTAGGTAGATCATGTGCAATAATGTACTCATGGGCATAATAAATCTCACTCGGAAAACAGCTTACTCAAACGCAATGCAGGGTGCAGGTATATGTATAGACTCGTCGATGTAGATGTAGCAACCCAAACATTAAAGGCGAACACTTGGGCTGTGTTTTCTCGTGGCTACGTTGATGGGCCCGAATTGCGCGGCACAGATATAGGTAGCAGAAGGTAATAGTATCAGCAGGTAGTCCCTGGAGAAAGTGCTCCAATCACATGCAAAATATGAATAGCCAATTTTTTTTTATTTTTTTTGTCATACGGTAGGCAAACAGGCAAGCGGGCCACCTGATGGAAAGTGGTCACCACTGCCTATAGACATTAGCAACACCAAGAGTATCGCTAATGCGTTGCCCACCTCTATAACACGTTGCTCTGGCAGCAAAAAGCAAATGTCACTCCACTGCCAAAGCCACGGTTCCCCAAATTTCCACCCCATGGAGCACTGATGCAATTAATGGCAGTGATGTCTTCAGTTAGTAATATTTGGATATGTTCCACAGATCAATGGTGTTGCTCCAATTCCAATGGCCTTGCCATGATATGTAAATATTGGGGATCATGTCAACCCTGTTTTAATTTATTGAAATCCGGATCGCAGAGATAGATAGCAACCATGTTGCACTCGTAGCATTATTGGCTTAGCCATCATTGGTAGATTATTTGTGTAGAAATTCCTTGGTGGTTGTGAAACCAATAAAAGCAGTTATGAAGTAAGTAGTATTGAAGTCAAGACAGGAAGCTCCTGTAGAGTCCGCCTTCCAAGGTCCGACCAGTGATTTATGATAAGTTAAAACTGATTGATTGTCCATGGGTATGTATACAATTTGCGGTTACCTAAAAATGCCGGTGTTAGCTCTTTCGCATATAGGTGGACATTTACGAAGTACAAAAAGCGATTTGTGGAGGGTCAAGCCAGGTACAATTGCTACACCAACGGCTCCACGAGGGCCCTCAATCTAAGGATTTTAAAAACGGTTTCGCATGAGTTACGTGATTCAGACAGTCTTGAAGCTTCCTGTTGTATAAGGCCGAAGTCTTTCAACAATACAAAACATCAACTCGTCCGAATAGCTATCAGCTGCGCTCTCCCTTCTAAGATCTTCGACATCGGTCAACCAGCGAGTCCCAGATGTAGCTATATTATACCTTTTGATTACCTCCAAACACCACTAACAGTCAGTGAATCGCCACAGATGCGGACGGCGTTAATCGCATGACCTAGGATCTAATTCTCGTCTGAGTACACTTTTACATAATCACAAACCATACACATATAAAGAGTCAAACAACACAAAATAAAGTAATATAATCAAATCTCAAGAGTATAATATTTGCCAACAACCATATCATAATTATCAGGTCTACCTTTGCTATCCGAATACAATCTTATATTTTAGTTCCGTAGTAGAAGCCTAAGCTCATCCTTTAACCAGTAATTTAATAATCCAATCCAAACCCTAAATAGACAAATAAAAACCAAGTTACATCTGGAATTCAAATCATAGAGCCAATCCTAGCAAGTCAATCAAACGCTGCACCCGAAATGATAATATTTCCTTCTTTGATAGCTCAACCTAAACACCTGTAGCCTGTGTGTATTGTAGATAGTTCGTAAAATCATTCCAAGCCAGTATTTATTTATATCTACTGGAACCAAACCAATAAAATATCAAGTGACTCTATCCACTCTTTCCTTTCACACAGCCATACACCATAATTTTAATTTTCCCAAACCCCAACCTAGTCAAAATAGAGATCGGCGCTGTTAACCCTCCCTAAGCATTATTAGGGTTATCTGTATCAATTTGAGCTCCTCCCTACGCAATTATCGTATAAATTTGAAACGAATCTTACTACTGTGTGGTCTTGTATGTTAGCTGTTTCAGTTGTTTTCGGTTAGTATATGTATAGTACAGAGGGAAAATGGTTTATTTGTCGCCCTGTGACGGTTCTATGCTTGTTAATACCTATTTAACATCTTAGTTTGAATTTCTACATTATAACTAAACATTTAACAGTAAGTTCTGACCCTTCGCCCCTATGGTCGGTTTGCATCAAGGTATCAGGTACGCTAGCCCCGGTCAAGTATAATTTATGTTTACAAGGCTTACACCATGATCAAATAAAGAATAAAAAAAGATTACAATAAAACACAATTTGTTCCATAGGTCTGGGTCAGCAATACAAAGAAATACCTACAAGTAATAAGTTCATTCCTTTTTGAGATGGGATACATAAATAGACGATGTATCTTCGACTACTTGTTTTGCAAGCGAACTCGACGAGTCCATCGATTTTTAGTGATATTATAATATTATTTTATTTATCCAGCACTGATGACCAACGTGGGTACATTACGATAATAGCAATTTTAATGACAATTGCAGACCTAATGAAACGAATGTTAATCCAGTATCTACGCTTGCATATTGTAGTTGGCTACATGTATTGTGACAAATATGTTATCAATTAGAACAGTTTTGTTTTTACAGTTGGCAGTGAGTTTGTGTGAAAGGGTAAAGTTATTCTATTCTGTTCTATTCTAAAGTCAAAGACATTGGACATAGAGGCATAAAAGGAGCCTACTCACAGCTGAAGTCACAATCTATACTATGTTTATTTTAATGGTGCATATAATGTGCCCAAATGGGGCGACTATAAGTTATCAAATACCCCTTTATAACCACAGCTTTTGTTAAATTTGGTGGCCTTTGTCATATAAACTAGCTTTTTGTATGACATTCCAGTTAAAACTAGTTTAATTCTAAACGGTTTTGACTAGAATTTCCTAGATACAACTAGATAGATAGATAGACTAACCCTTAATTGCACACAAAATTACAGGAAAGAAAATTTAACAGGTCTATTTAAACATTGTGGGCAAAGGCGGCCTTATCTAGAATTTACTGTTATTTAAATGGAATTTTAGATAAAATTAGTTAAAACTTTGAACCTTAGTAAACACTTCTTTGGGGTATGGCTCAATTAAAAGCAATTTAAAATGTTATTGGCCTTTGATTTTAATCAAAAGGATTAAAACGAATGCGGGCGTTGGCTACCAAAATATTGATTGCCTAATAATTATACATTTCTATCGTAATCATTGATTTTACGCTTGTATATAGAAGCCTTTGGTCGTAATAAATAAATTTTACACTAAAGGAGCATAGTTGGGGAACATTACAATAGTAGCATGGCGAAAATATTAATTTAAAGTAAATAAAATAATTTGAGTCTGTAGAGAATGGGTGACACGCAGAGACAGAGAGAGGATAAAGACACCTTTAATCAGGCCACCTTCTCTGCTTTTGCGACGGTGACTAGCACCCCAGGAGGCTGTAGGGTTCGTCGTCCATAAGACCCTTGCTAACAAAGTTGAAGAAATCACCAGTGTGTTAACCTGGTTCGGCGGCTATGACACCCCTATGGCATCAGGTCTAAATAAGCAAGACCTCATCATACTCTAATTAGGTTGTGAAATATATTTTTTCTCCTATTATACTATCTATAAGTTTCGGTCTGTGAATGTTTGATATACTTATTTAATTAATGTTACTTTTAGTCAGTTTTATGGTTTTTATCTTATTCTTTTGTAGCACCGCCTTGTAGTTTTTGGTAATTGTTCTCTGGTTGACTGGTAGAAAAAGCTACGTAGCTTTACGTCCGCCATTGTACTGTAATGTGCATGAAGCTTTAAATAAATAAATAAAGCAAATCCAGGGCCTAGCATAACAACACAAAAGCTAACTTAGCCGTTGTTAAGGGGGACAGAAAAGGCAAAGTGGACGCCAGAGATGGCAACGAAACCAGAATTGACTCGCGCAGTTATGGAAGTGAGGGGAACAAGCAGGTTAAGTTCCAAGAGAAATCTTCGTGAAAAAACTCTTCATAATGAACTTTTTCTTAATAAATCGCACAGGATATTTACGTGGCGAGGAGAAGCTGCCTTCCGGACATATATTACACTGGACGACTTGCTAGATGCATGGTTGAGAGCCCAGGTCGGTAGATCTGGGTACATCGCTACCACAGAAAATACCTGCGAATGTGGAGCCTCGACGCAGACAATGGCACAATTGCTCACCAGCCCAACCTGCCACGAATCCTGCTCGCTTGAGGACATATTTAAAGCCTCAAAGAAAACCGTCCGCGTGGCCCAGGTTTGGGCTAGAAAAACTGGACCTACCCAAATATTGACACGATAAAATAAAAAGATCCGCCGGTGTGCTGTTGCTATGCACGAAGTTTAAATATATATTTTTTCTAGTACAGTATAATGGCTAGCAGATGCATAAAGCAAGAATTGCTGCAATGTAACAATGACTTTTTTCTGAGTTATGTACATTAGTTGAATACTAATCGATGCTCTTACGCTTAGGGAAAACATCGTGATGAAACCTGTACATTCAGGCGACTGAATGTGTAACTATGTCCGATCTGGTCAGGTGCACCTATTAAAAAGGTCAAGCTGATCTTTTTCTCTTTCTAGCCAAGGGTTGCCTGGAAGAGACCGCTTGTAGCGATAAGGCCGCCCTTACCCACAATATTTAAATAGACATGTTAAATGTTCTTTCCTGTAATTTTGTGTGCAATAAAGAGTATATCTATCTATCTGATCTACCAAATCCTGGATCATGGTCAAGGCGCGCCCCGGGCCCTCACACGCGTTAACACAACCGGGATATTGACGTCAAGATAGACATACCTATATAATATATCGAACGCGTTCCGGTTATGCCTGGCATTGTCGAGCACGGTTCGGTCGTGGTTGGCGTGGGATGTGTTTATCTACGGCCATAGGGCGGTCAGCGTGTCACTGTGTGTTTCCTTCCTAGTTTCCTACCCCCCTCCTTTTTGACGATTGAAAGAGATATTTAATGTCCTAATAATAAAGAAATTTTGAATTTTGATAATTATTACTGAATTAAAAGCAGCATCTACTTACAGATCACCTACTTAAGCTTCGAACGACCGAAGATTGCATATTATAATAAGAACTACGTTAAATATATCAACGTGTCCTGCAGCAGATACTCTCGAAATTCAGTGTTGCACTATATATATATGAACTTTGAATCAACAATAACAATTGGGAACAACCTTATGGTGAGTTAACCCTTAACTGGTATCGTGTGATCAACACGACTCCAAAGTAATAAAAAATCAAAATAAGTAATCAATCTGAAATAATTATGGCTGACATTTTGAAAGATTTGTCAGGAATAAAAGTGACAATTATTCAGGATATAATAGGGTGTCAGTCGAAATGCTGAGGGCACCAAAACCGACAAGCATGCACGAAAAGGTGGAAGAAGCGAGAGATTAGTTAGGACGGTAGCGAGTGGAACGATGTGCTATCTGCCGCCTACACCTACGGGAGAAAGGCATAGCGTCATGTATATATGTACATAACGTAATTTTCGCCATAAAAACGTCAATTTCATATTTGAGAACGCAGGAAAATCATAATCAGATAACCAATTCTTCTGATTTCATGTTAACTCAAGAATTTCATTTCAGACCGACATATATTTTTATGAGTTCCTAACCAATCAGTACAAACCTACGTTTGTGGAAATGCATTTCCGTTTTTGCGATTTCTTCGAGAAAGATCCATTCTTTGCGCCCTCTTTAGGAGCTGCCTATGGCAGGAAATGCCCATTCCCAAAGGTAGATAATTATTCATACGCTTATTTATAAATAACTAATTTGAATTATTATAATGCAATGCATGTACAATAAATAAAATAAACATGCTTTTATTAAAAAAATACTAGTGGACCCGGCGCAACTTCCTTCGCGTACATCTAAGACGACTTGAGTGGTTCAATGGTCAACATGCCGGTCTGCCACGCAAGAGGTCCCGGGTTCGATTCCCGGCCGGGCAGAAATTGAAATGATGAATTTTAATTTCTGTTACGGGTCTGGGTGTTCTATGTATAATAAGTATGTATTTAAAAGTATTTAAGTAGTATCTAGCACCCATAGTACAAGCTTTGCTTAGTTTGGGGCTAGATGGTGCTTGTGTAAATTTGTACACGAATATTTATTTATTTATATTTATTTATCTACTTTACCCCTACCTACCCTTTTTATCTTGCTTATATGCCCTCCTTCCTTGAATCACTCAATTTTTGTTGAAAACCGCATTACAATCTGCTGCGTAGTTTAAAAGATCTAAGCGTACAAAGATACATATATAGATTAATACATACTCGTAGATACAAACGGCGGGAAACGACTTTGTTTTATACTTATTATGTATAGATTAGTAAATAGTATGCAAGATATGTTTAAACTTAATCTTTTAAACTATTGCGGTTATTAGTACACATTTAAAAATGGGGCTACTCATTAAGCAAGGTACGCGGTATAACCACAAAATAAAGAACGGCCCGCCCAAAGCAGAAGGTCCACTGGAAACAAAGCGCCGTTTAAGTCACGCACACATTGACGTTACGTTTACAGGCATTCTCAAGCAGTTTCAAGCAGTGCGCGATCGCGATTGTTAACGCGAGAATTCGTTGTAGTGTCGACGTAAATGGAATATTATTTAATTAAACGATATAATTATTGATAAAATAAAAGTGCTTGTACGTAACTAAGATTACTTAATAACATACTAGCAACGCACGCAGAGTACAAGAACTGATGGGTCACCATTTCAGGCTTTGAGGCTAGTCGAACTTCAGCACCGATGGTGAAGCGAGGATGACCAAGGTCTTTCGCTAGAGACCCTAGGACTAGTTGAATAGTTTCAGGCACCCCGTGACAGTTTTTAACAGAATAAGCGAGCGGCCACACAGAAAAGACGTAAGACGCAGACACGTCGCAGACGGTACGCGGAAACGACTTTTTAAAACATACAGAAAAGACGAGGCACGAACGCGGTGCCGTCGCGGACCAGTCAAAAGCGTAGACAAGACAAGGACAGCAAGCGCCGCGAGCGGGGCCCGGCTACCGCGCCCCGCCCGTGCTCCGTCCTTTCTGTATGTTTTAAGTCGTGTCTGCGACGCGTCCGCGTATGTTTTGCGTCGCGACGTTTCTATATATTTTATTTGAAAGTAAACTGAACGGGCGCCGCGTCTGCGACGTGTCTGCGTCTTACGTCTTTTCTGTGTGGCTGCTCGCTTAAATGGCCACCTTAATGGTTTCTAGTCGGAAAATCCTGTCTAGTCTAATATAAAAAAAAATCACCGACCGTATTCCTTCTCCATCATCAGATCAACTGACTTATACCATAATATTGCATTTTCATCAATTTACAGGTGTAAGAAATTTTCAATTCACTTGATTACCGGGAAGTGGATCAAATCCTAGGTCAGGGAAAGGTTATTCTCAGGGTCTGATGATATAATCAGGAGGCGATGAATTTTTAAAAAGTGAATAAACAGTAGATTATTATTACGTCTAAAGGCATAATGTCTGAAGCTGGTATGGAAAATCTGATACATTTTGGCAGGGATTAGATATTGGTCCTTTGCAAGCGACATGTTATTGTGAACGATCTTTAAAATTCTATTCGATCTTTTAAATACTCTTTTCAATATTCAGAATAAATAAGGTAGCAACCCTAGTAAGTCGGCAAGTTTAGGTAATAATTTTCGAAGACGACGGGAGTGGACCTTCTGTTAGTTTTCTATTTTGTGGTATAACCTCGTAAACTAAATGTAAAAAAGTATTTTTTATGCTAACTTTAATTATAAAATAAGGATATTTTTTAACCACCGGCTCATTTATTTTCCCAGGGTATCTATCACTTGAATGGAACAGTACCAAGCACGGATATTCCCAAAAATTTCCCGTTTAACAAGGGTCGTGTGGTTTGGAATCTCACCGTAATCAGAACTAATGAAGTAATGTATTCAGGTGTAATAGACATTGAATTCAAGCAGATGACTATAAAAAGAAATGTCAGTAAAGTCAGTCAAACAGCCCATTAAACAGATGTTTATTAAGCTGACAGTTCATCACAAAAATATACTGGTTGGGGTGTTCTACAGTCCATTCTTGCACATAGATTATTTCAGTGCTTTGGAACAACTGTTTTTAATCTACGTCCTGAGTATGAGAACATTCTCCTGTCAGGCGATTTTAACACGTGCCAGCTCAAGAACGATGTGAGGATTCATAAACTTCAGTCTCTCTTGTCTTCGGTCAACTTACACATTCTCCCACTATCTGCTACCCTTCACTATCCTAACTGCACTCCTTCTCTCCTAGGTCTCTTAATCACTTCTTCCGTTGACAAAGTGGCTATTCATGGTTAATTTCCTTCTCTCTTTTCCTATCATGACTTAATCAACCTTTCTTTTAAAATTAATAACCTTAAACCTAATTCAAAATTTCTACTCTTGCGTAACTTTAGGGGTATTGCCTTGGAGGTACTGAGACATGATGCAGGTAACATTGATTGGAATCCTGTGGTCGATGCTGATCTCAGTGACGTAAAGGTTGAGTAGTTTCTCTCCCACTTTTTTAGGGTTTATGACATTCACGGCTCCCTGGATAACGCAGGAAATCAAGGAGGTCATGGTGAAGCGCGATATCGCTAGGTGACGCTACGACAAATTCCCTTCTGCTCAAAATATTATAGGAACTATT
This sequence comes from Blastobasis lacticolella, assembly GCA_905147135.1. Taxonomy (NCBI): domain Eukaryota; kingdom Metazoa; phylum Arthropoda; class Insecta; order Lepidoptera; family Blastobasidae; genus Blastobasis; species Blastobasis lacticolella. The sequence continues at coordinate 18,982,051 of LR990045.1, forward strand.
GCGGTCGTCTGTGTAGAGGTTCTAGAAGATGCTACATCCGTAATTCTATTTATTTATTTATTTAACAGTTTATTGTGCACAATAACATTTATACAATATTGACATAAGGAAAACAACACAACAGGTACAGCTAATTGTCGGTTCAGCACCTGCCAAAGTTTGAACGTTTCTGAGGGCGCTGGGGATTGGCTTCCGTCGATGGTCATTTAGATTTGAACGCACTTAATAGCCATTTCTCTACTCCGCCGGTGATATTTTTTTTTTGTGATATATGATGAAAGCGTCAAGGCCCGCACTCTAGCGCAGCCTAACAGTCAACCTCTCTGCTCCACTGTCTCTTTTACACCTATCGCTGAGGAGGAAGTAAAGACGCATTTCCTTGCCATTACTTCTACTGCTGTGGGCAATTATGACCTATGCTCCTGCATGATCTCCCTCCTACTTTCTGAATTCCTTCCTATTTTATTCCACATTTTTAATTATTCTATCACTTCGGGTTCGTCCCCTTCGACTTGGAAACTTGCCAACGTTATCCCCCTACCAAAAATTTTCAATCCATCTTCATTTTCCGACTTCCGTCCTATTTCACTTTTACTTTTCCTCTCCAAATCCTAGACCAAATTGTATACTAGCGGCTCACTGAACATTTAATATAAAATTGCCTTCTCTCTGCCTTTCAGTCCGGCTTTCGTAAAGGACATTACAAAACGGTTACAGCATTTTTGAAATTCACATACGCCATACGTTCAGCAATGAAAGATAAATTCTTGATAATTTTGGTATTGCTTGACTTTAGTAACGCTTTTAACTCTGTTCTGACTTCGACTTCTGATTGCTACTTTTCGCCAACTTTAAATTTCCTTTTTAAAGATTGCGTGGTTTTACTCTTACCTTCGCGGTCGCGCGCAGCGGATCCGCTTTGATGAGGTTTCTCCTGATTGGTCTATCTCGTAGCGGGCGTGTCGCAGGGTGTAGTTCTATCTCCTCTTCTCTTTTCTATCTCTACAATACTGCTACTTCTATTATTTCCTCCCTTTTCCACTCTACACAGACAATGTGCAACGTGTCTGTGCTTGAGCCAAATCTTTCGGTTTACACGTGAATTCTAAGAAGTCTCAAGCAATAGATATCGGCAGCCCTTATGTGTACAGAAGGTTTTGTGCCCTTACTGATATCCCTGATATCATCCTTATACCGCTCAGCAAATCGGCGAAAAACTTGGGCGTAATATTTGACACCAAACTGTCTTGAACTCAGCACGTCAATGAGGTCAGCAAGAAAATCCATATTTCCTTTCATTCGATAAAATGTCTCCAACGCTTCTTACCCCTTAAAACCAAAATTTCCCTAGTTGAATCCCTCCTTTTCCCCGTCCCCGACTATGCCAACTTTTGTTACTTAGATGCCACCGCAGAGTTGTAAAACAATCTGAAACGTCTTCAAAACCTGTGCATACGATTTATTTTTGGGCTGCGAAAGTATGACCATATTTTCAGATTTCGGCCACAGCTTAAGTGGCTCCCAATACGTATGCGTAGGAATGGTATGTGCAATAAACTATTAAATAAATAATATAAATGGTGTATTATACGATTCAATACAGTCACTGTATATGACTACAAACTTCAGTTATAAAATATGGCATAAAACCAAGCAATATTTATTGATTTAAAACTTTATTGCACAATAATACAATTGGCGGACTTAAAGCCATTAAGGCTTTATCTTCCAGTCAACCAGTAGACAATGCAGAAAGTGAGTATGTAGGTGCTTTATAAAGCGTGATGATAGATTGTAATTTACCTAAATACAATACTAACTACATCAAGATAGAATAAACATATATTATATTATAATAAATACTATACATACATACATATATTACACCCATAGTACAAGCTTTGCTTAGTTTGGGGCTAGATGGCGCTGTGTGAATTTGTCCACGAATATTTATTTATTTATTTATATTATAAATAAAGATACTTTATACTATTTATATTGAATATTTATATATGGCTTTGTGGTGTCTGGCAGAGTATAATAACACCAACCCCTTACTTTCGTAGGTGTCGTACAAGGCGACTAGGCAAAATATCTAGTCCCCGTAGGCTGGAAAATGGACAGCAGCGTTTTCCATTGTTATATTTATAGCACTGCGATCTACAATCCGCCGGCCAAGCATGGAGATTATGGCAATAACCTCCCATTTCGTGGGAGAGGCTCTCAGTCCTGTAGTGGACTGATATGGGCTGTGATGATGACTTATTTATTTTACAGTTTTATAGCAAAGAAATCATTATCCATGATCATTGCATAATTGTATTTTTAAACTGTTATGAAATTTGCATTTTGTTTTCCGGGATCTTGGTCAAGGCGGACCTCGTCGAAGGGTCGTGAGCACAACCGTATTATTATTATACTGTAAATAGAACCTTATTGTGTGTGTTTAGAAGTTGTAAGAAAAAATGAATTAAGCTGTTTCGCTGAGCTGCCCTGAGGGGAAATGGAATTTACCAATTTAGACCTACAACTTTACTTAGAGATAATTTCAACAATATTGACATGTCGTAAAATCGATCATTAAAAATATGCACTTCTCGTTCCATTCTATGAAATGTCTTAAAAGTGTTTTAAGTAGTGCCTGTTGTGTCGTCTTTAATTTTGTAATTTCTGTATAGTATATATTGTGTGCAACAAATTGTTAAAATAAATAAATAATCATTAATTTGTCACATGGAAATCACTAACGAATGATTAGTTTTTTTAGCAGACAAACAGGCAAGCGAGCCACCTGATGGAAAGTGGTCACCCACGCCTATAGACATCAGCAACACCAGGGGAGTCACCAATGCGTTGCCCGCCTCTGAAGAGACCTGTCGCACAACTGAATGAACGTTAAGTTATGCGACAATTCCATTCCGCGATAACTTAAAGTCGCGACGTTTTAATTGAGTGAATTATTAATATGAATAACCACTTTTTTATAGCAGTTTTCAATCTGTTTTGTGGAATCTATTTCTTTAATATTTAATCGATTTCGCTTGCACACAGTTCGGATCTTTGTAAACATTCAACTATCACGCGGTAGGTACGCTATACATTTTTTTTTAGGGTAAAAGCAATCTATGTCATTCGGGAATTATGTAGCTTACTATTAGCAAAAGAATTTTCAAAATATCTCCAATATTTACAGAGATTACTCCCAATTACTTACAAACATACCCACTTCGTTGCTTTCTACAATTGAAAGAATTTTCAAAATCGGTTTATTGGTTTTTAATTTATCCAGTATAAACAAACCGACAAGCCGTCTTTATAGATTAGTTTAGAATATTGCTTCGCGCAGCAGATAATTCGCTCGATTAAAACGTCGCGTTTTTAAGCTATCGCGCAATCGAATTGTCGCACAGCTGAACGTTTGCTCTTTGAAGCTTTCGCAGAATTGATTTTTCCCATAAATGAACCATCGCGCATTCAAGCTTTTGGGCAATCGTCTTCGCGCTATTGTTATTCGTGCTTTCGGCATTCGCACCCCTGTATTACTATTGTATTTATTTATATTTTTGTGGATAATGTTGGTTTGATTTGATTAAATTGTCATTTATTTATTCGTATGGCATATAAATATGAAAATAAAGACTTATATTAGGTACAATTAAATCTACAAATCTATTTTACAAGACTTGAGCCTAAACTTGACTTGACTTTAACTTGTAATTGAAACAATAGAGTAAATTTTTTATCCTTTTTTTTTATGTCATACGTTAGGCAAACAGGCAAGCGGGCCACCTGATGGGAAGTGGTCACCACTGCCTATAGACATTAGCAACACCAAAAGTATCGCTAATGCGTTGCCCACCTCTATAACACGTTGCTCTGGCAGCAAAAGGCAAATGCCACTCCACTGCCAAAGCCACGGTTCCCCAAATCCTCACCCCATGGAGCACTGGAAACCTTACTCACCGGCAGAGACACAATACTATTTAAAAGAGTATTATTCCCTATTCGTCCCCAGTGGATACAACTGGGAATAAGTGAAATCCTACACTCACAAATTGCTTATTCAAAGTTATACGGCATCTTGCTTGTTGAGTAGTTGCTTTCAAATAGAAAAAGTTATTGCCGCTACAGGCGGCGCAATACAGCTAGTTTCTATTCAATGCCGATGCAGACGGGAACCACAGAAAACCTCATATTGGATTGCTCATACCCCCCGGCGGTACGGCACCCCCCACGACGCCCCATTCCCCCCACATGCCCGCGGAAGCTAGTGCTAGTAAAAATTGAAACCAATCTAATTTCAACATTATTACAAAGTAAACTCCGTTTTATTTGCAGAGCGCTGAGAGTAAAAATCCAGCGTCCAATATTGGAGCGCGTAAATACACGTCGCTCGCAATATTGGACGCTTTGATGCGACCCGTTGAACGCTCTGGTATTTCACTTCCACGGCATTTAACGTAAATACCTGTCATTGTAATAACCTAATTAATAATTAACCCGCCAGTAACAAAAACATAAATATAATAACGTAATCAGCACGGCAATTCTTAACGAGTGATAATCGTTAAGGGAAATTTATCAACGGCGGCACTCAAACAAAAAAACGCTTAAAGATAGATTACTTTAATTTCTGAACGCACTTTCGCGGCAAAGTTAGTCGATCAATCTTGGCTACAACAACACGAATTAGAGCTTTCACGGCTTTTCTTTTTCACTTTTCTTTTTTGACGTTTTTAATCCATTTTTGGTATTGCTTTTCTTGTTTCTAGCTATCTTCAATAGTCGTATATTGTCGAAGATCAATTTCAGTGACGCTTTAATACAGTTTTAGGCCAGAGAATATGTCTAATTTGGGATGTCACACCGCGAGAATCGCTCCCCTGGCCTCAACAGCTGCTCTAGTAGACGGAGAAAATCATCAATGTAGGTATACCATGTCCTTTCACATGTCATAACGCTAGTGTCTCACGGTTTTAACTGAGCTGGTTTTTCAGAGGATAGGGGTTTCCATTATTTACATGTAGTTTAAAACAACTGAGTAACTTTCGATAATGTCTGTCAAGGGGATGCAGTCTCGACATACATAGCGATCGCAAACTTATCGATTTCGGTCGTTATGTCATGTCAGGGGCTGATTTTATCAATATAAATAACTCCCAGTTAAAATTTGTAAGTAATTACCAGAAACTGTCCTGTGTATTGTTTTGTAACATTACCTATTGTATGAAAATTCCTGTAATATTACTTAAGGAAATTGAAAATTATATATTTACAATACTTTGTTTGTTTACTTGTCAATTGACATTTTGGCAACGTCAAAGTCGTACACCGTGACGTGTTTGCTAACGATTTATCGTTATAGTTAACTTTGCGGGCTGTCAAATTTGTTCACAACATCTAACGTAGAATCGTTATATTGACAGCTGAATTCGCTAAGTTACCTATCTTTATCGATAGCTTCGAATCTACAGACTCCGGAATATTGATAAAATCTAATCACTTGCAATTTTTAAAATCAAGTTGCATGACCCTCTTCTCTCCATTTGCAATTAGTTGACATTGTCCTCTGCCGACCAATTTATCATATTAATATGTAAATATATTATCTATATGTCGTCGCGTGAAGGAAAGGGGTGTATCAGGATCATTGTCATCAGGGTGGTGATATCAGTATTAGGTCGTATTCGTCCAGATAAATTAAAGAAAAGGTTCACATTTACTCCACTGTATTTATTCCATTTCATTTTTGCACATCACTTATAATTTCACTAGAATTCAGATCGGTATTACAAATGTAGGCAGTTGAGGTAATTTACTTTCTTATTTCAAAGGTGATTTTAAAATTACTTTATTTTTAAACGTAAATAACACTTTCTATTAACGAACTTCAAACGTAAACAAACGAAATGTGGAGACAGTTTCAAGACGCGTCACTCCTCGGCGGCGGTCGCGCCAAGAATGGCCGCCACTCGGCCCGAGTCGTGCCGTCGAGACTCTGTCAGCACGCCCCACCAGAGGGCGCACTCCCACTTCCGTTTTCATCGTCATGAGTCCGTACTATTGACCACATGAGTCCATACTATTGACCGTGATCCGTCACGGCCGTCCTGCTGTACACACGTCCTCGTGTGTAATCTGAAACATGAAAACCATAGCACAGTACTATATTCGCTCGGTCACTTCTGACCACAACACATCACCCAAATAAGTCTTATAAATCATGTGATTGGATCTATCACGACTGCATTAACCCACCAATTCTTCACATAAAACATACGTCCATTATCATTTATCATACTAAACTTCTGTAGATTGAGAGATAACAACATCATCTTGTACATAAATTATTCTTTATAAGTTGCCGACATAAATTCAGCTACGACTTCAGTTCATTAGAGAGGCGTGACAAGGTATAACACCAGACGGTTCATAAACCGTATCACAATTACCACCAATGAAGAAGGTTTAATCATCGTCACCAGTGTTTTCCCCTTGATGCTCTTGTTGAGTGGGAAACAAGCCCCAATCACAGAGCTCGTGTATCGTCCCCGACGTCCATTACTGTAGGTACTTAGATTCACTACAAATATGTGACATACCTACATCAAAATTTCAGTACTCAGCAAAAGACCCAATGTTACTTCGAGTGGGATTGAAACACTCCTTCATTAAATGCCGTATGATTTTTGGTCATCCGTCAGCGCCATCCTAATTTAAAAAGAATAAGTAATGTTACCATACAGGAGAAATGACACACAGGCGACGAACCACCACACGATGGACGCCATCAGTCGGGCCGCCACGCCATCAGGCCGCCACGCAACCAGGCCGCCACGCAACTGGACCTGCACACAAGCGAAATACCACACAGACTAGGTGCCACACAGGTTGGGTGTCACTCTGGTCAGTGCCACTCTAATCGTCAAACTATGAGTTTATTCATCATATATCCTGTGTCACGTCTACCAAAGCACGATACAGGTAAGATGTCACACACGGGTAAATTTCACAGAGGCAAAATGCCACACCGGCGAAATGCCATACAGGTAGAATGCCTCACAGGCTAAATACCACACAGACTTAATGTCACACAGACTATGCCACACAGGCGAAATGCCAAACAGCCGGATGCCACACAGGCGGGAGCCACACAGGCGGGAGCCACACAGGCGGGAGCCACACAGGCGGGAGCCACACAGGCGGGAGCCACACAGGCGGGAGCCACACAGGCGGGAGCCACACAGACGGGACAAATAAATAGAAGCTGTCTATAGATTCTCAGCTCGTGGTCAATCCTTCGACCAAATCTGTACTAAGTCAGTGATAGGTAACAGTCTATCTGCTATCATAACCCGGTCAATAACGGTCTACGAGTTACACAACAAGTAATCGTCACAGATCCGAACAACTGTTTACGGTGTCATCTCTACAAAAACAACAAAATAAAATAAAATAAAAATAAACATTATTTCTACTGCCCAATATCAAAACTAAATCAGAAGTTTAACAATAAGAAGCTCTCACGTCTATTTGATACGCCAGTTATAGGTAACAATAGTCCATTTGTTGCCACACCAAAACTAAACAAGCAATAATCATCTTCATCGATTTTAACTGTTCGAACGAGTATACTCTATCTAGACTTTACGTTACGTTTAAGCTCCCATTTTGAAACCATTTAACAATGTTTGTAATAACGAAGGCATCCCATATCAAGCCGCCTTCTAAAAAAATTACAAAATAAAATTTGCTATCTACAGCCACAACATCCGAGACTTTCGGGGCTCTTAGCCCAATGAGTCACACACATGACTCCCGGGTCACTCCAAGTCAGCCAAATAAATCTGGATGTTTGACCTCAACAACAATTCAGGTACTTAAAAACTTGTACTGGCAGAAGGATATGAAATCTCACCATTGCTTACACTGTCTCATCTTACTGGCACAACAACAGAACTCAAAATAGTTACTTTATATCAGTAATCAAAGAAATTTCAGTACTCGAAGCTAAAAATAATTTATAAAACCGGCTATTGAACTATCACCAAAATATCTGGACTTTCTCATCATCGTTATCGTTCAACACTTTCTCACAAAGCTTAAAACAACTACTTGCTATTAGCCACGCTCCCATAGCCTCCATCAGGCCGGTAAGCAACCATAAAACTCTCCCATAGGCTCCATTAGCCCACCATTACTGATAAAACACGATCACCTTCATCCGATGATGCAACAAATTTTGAGAAAACAAAACGATCACATAAATCTCATAAAAACCTCGGCTCGATAGTCGTCACGTATTGGGTTAGCGTCTTAGATTGATCCGTCTAACAAAGTCTTTATCCAGGTCAAACTAAGTCACATTGACTTAGTACACATGGTTTTCGGTCTAACTAAGTCACAGGTTTATCTTTAGTTACTCAAAACATAATTCGAAATTATCTACCGTCAATCAGTTCACTTACTCGTGTTTACTTTTTTTTTTCGTTAAATAACTTGATACTAATATAAAATTACGTTACTAACCAAACTACCTTTTTTTTGTAGTATTAAAAGAAACGTATATCGGTGATCCCATTTTTACCGCGGATATCTTATCTCTCTATTCTACAACATTGGGAAACTACGACCACAATAACAAACATTATACTGAAATATGGAATATTTCGTTCGAATTTCTCCTGTTAAATGTAAACAAACACGCTAATAATTTTTCTCTTCTTTTTTCTCTCGATACATGTTTGCACCCTCCCGCTCGCATAGAAATCGCGGAGATCGCGGGGTCGTTATTGAATTTGCACATTCGAAGCCTATGTGAAGCCTATCCTATCCCTAAGACAACATCCTAAAGTACACCAGCTAATTGTTCCACAAACTCACTGCTACGGCATCCCTGCCACACTGTTATTATCAAATATTTACTTAATCAGCAATCTGGAGCGACTTATGGTGACGGGAAAAGTCGAAGGCAAGAGACCCAGAGGCCGAAGTCCGAAGAGATGGGTGGACCAAATATCCGAACGATTCATCGAAACCGATGGAGACATGCAGTTTACTGAAGATGTCAGGATCCTCAGCAGTGAGGCAACGATCAAGAAGAAGAAGTCAGTCAGCAGCAGCACCACCATAACTATGCTTACGTACTCAATTTACAAAAAATAATAGCACTATGCTTTCCAAGTATTTCTTATTCTTGTTTTCTGATAACTGACGTGATGTTGGTAATACGTAAAATCATAGCGCACCATGTTTCAAGATGGTAAAATAATCTTAGATTAAATAACACTTTTTTTACTATAAACACTGTTTGACATTGGGACGGATTTAACATAATTCTTACTATTTTTGTGGAGTGATTTTTCTTCTTAGTAACTTTCTATCAGACAGCCTACATTAATAGACATAGGTACCCGCAAAAGCTAACATTTTTAAACTTAGCAGTAGTTTTTGACATTTTTACCAACAAATTGTAACACTGACGTAACTGACGTTGTTTATGTTTTGTTTACATTCTTTCTATTTGTAGTTTCACTAAAGATACAAATAAACCTGCCATTCTCTCTACTAAGGGTATCAATAGTGTTTCTGTCAGAATACTTTTCTTAATTATCAAAGTAAATAACTCTTAAAATCCGCTAGGGAGCCTTTTCAACACAGGTTTTTACTAAATAATAATTATGTATAGGACTCACCAGATAGAGAGGAACTGTTAATATCACATCATTTCTCAGTCATGTACACTCGCAGATTGTCTACCATCGTCGTCCCATGTTGAAACAATCACGTTGAGGCTACCAGTCCAGCGTTGCATTCCAATGTTGTTCTCGTAGGTGAAGCGAACCGTTGTGCACCATTGTTATGCAATAGAAGAAAATAATTGTATTAGTAAAACAAAAATAAAAAATTAATATACACCGTTTTTAATTGTTTGATTTTATTTAATCTGCAGAAATCTAAGCAATTAATTTACTTGTGGTGCCACACTGCTAAATGAATCTAAATGTAAGCGTTTACTTTAAAGTCATTGAATAAACTTTAGCTGGCTAATTTAGAACTACGCAAATTATTTAACTAACTCAATTTTATATTTAAAAAGGAAAATATTTTACATGAGTAATCTAAATTAAATTTAACAAAAACAAAGAAGCCATACCAAAGTGCCGTCCATAGTAAGTTTCGCTAGATTTTTAATAATGTTGTCGATATCCCAGTGGTGCTCTCGAAGGCCCGGGGTCTGCCTTGACCATGACCCATTTGGTACAGATGATCTGCTGTTTACTTTATGAATCCCCCAATCTTTCTGACGAAGTCTTTGTCTTATATCTCGGGGTGTTTGGACTCTTGGCTGCGCTTTGAACATGTTAAATCATTTTACATTTTAATGTAGGCAACTCAACTGGATCGAGTAATCACCTTTCTTTTATTATTACGCTTTCACGTAGCGTATCTGCATTTTCTTTGTTGCTTTTCATCATATCATCTCTTGGGCGTTGCGTTCGTCATCACCGCTTCTGATGTCGTCGCGTGAAGGAAAGGGGTGTATCAGGATCATTGTCATCAGGGTGGTGATATCAGTATTAGGTCGTATTCGTCCAGATAAATTAAAGAAAAGGTTCACATTTACTCCACTGTATTTATTCCATTTCATTTTTGCACATCACTTATAATTTCACTAGAATTCAGATCGGTATTACAAATGTAGGCAGTTGAGGTAATTTACTTTCTTATTTCAAAGGTGATTTTAAAACTACTTTATTTTTAAACGTAAATAACACTTTCTATTAACGAACTTCAAACGTAAACAAACGAAATGTGGAGACAGTTTCAAGACGCGTCACTCCTCGGCGGCGGTCGCGCCAAGAATGGCCGCCAATCGGCCCGAGTCGTGCCGTCGAGACTCTGTCAGCACGCCCCACCAGAGGGCGCACTCCCACTTCCGTTTTCATCGTCATGAGTCCGTACTATTGACCACATGAGTCCATACTATTGACCGTGATCCGTCATATATATATTGTAGCCTATAGTGTGAATATACTAATGTATGTAGGTAACATTATTAGCTTATAATATAGTAGTTTACCTAGATGATTAATGCTATTTTTGTTGCTTGTCTGACTCATGTTTATCTTTTTCTCTTTCTGGACAAGGGTTGCCTGGAAGAGATCACCGATAGATAAGGCCGCCTTTGCCCACAATATTTGAGACCTGTTAAATTGTCTTTTTTGTAATTTTGTGTACAATTAAGAGTATATAATCTATCTATCTAACCGTTATGACATAACGACTGAAATCGATCAGTTTGCGATCGCTATGCAATTGTAATGTTACTGCAACTGAGACGATATACGTACCAGGATCGAAGTCCAGGTAATTAAATTAGTTGACACGATACAGAATAATCAATGACACGAAATAGAATCGTTCTGCGTTAAAAAAAATGTCGTTGGGTATTTGGAATGTGAAGCAATTCTATTATTTATTCATATCCTATGTCCTTTGAAATATAATGTTTTCAACTATCGCGGTCAGGATTACACATAGGTTTCCTATCCGCATACCTTTCGGGCTACTCATAACATACCTTGCGCGCTAGAAAAACCCGGAACGTTGTTTAAAAATATTTTACAACAGTAAACCAAAACTAAATCAGAAGCCAACTAAATTAATCTTATTTGTTAAAAAATTACGTGACATATCTGAAATTTGTACTCCTCCTGCAGATTAGTCATACGTCCCCGAATCTCTTCTCTAGCGTTTCCTAGCTTCCCTCTCTACGTTTCCTTTGAACCAAAAGCCACTGGAATATCCAGTTTCCTTTCAAGTTTCACTTAACCCTCATTTTGCAATTGGACCGCCGCGCCGGTCGCCTACGCTGTTTACGAGTTGCGCCGCTGATTTACGCTCAAGGGAAAACAAAACCATAGTATGGATTTATCGCTGTTGTTAACAAATATTTATCATCCCCATTATCATATTACCGGTGAATAGGACGGAGATTGCGCCCGTTTTTCTTTTTCTTGGTTACGAATTTTGTCGGATGAAATATTCGGCCGGTTTGGCCTGATTCGGATGCCAATCTACTTTTTCTTAGTAAAACATTCCTCCAACGAAGGGGATTTAAGTAATTAGGCTGAAAGCTATATTCGAAACAATAAACGGAGTTCAAGAAAGATCGCTCGCTCCCGCATCTCCTGTGTAATCTCGGATTAAGTGGATCTGCAACATTTCATTCGGAACTAGACGCTGTTGAGATAAACACGAAGTTTGGGAGAAAGAGAAATGGAGATCGCGGTATAGTATTATTATGTAGGCGATTGCTTTCTGATTTCAACTTCAAGTTCAAGTTATTTTACGATTATGTGCAGTGACTATACACTAAATACGATATCACGTCTTCTTGGTTCGAATTTTACGACATCAGCTTAGAATAATTTCATATGATAATATTAGACCCTTTACGCTAATATGATTAAAGTACGGCAACACAGTAGAGTGTTCCGAGCTGAAAATATAAAAAATGTATGCAAATACTACGTTAGGCGAAATTTTGTACGAGACTTTTATAGTGGTTTGTAAACCGAGCACTGCATGTCACAGTAAATGTTTAAACTCGTCTGTTATACGGAAAATATCTCGCAAATTCAAAGAGAAATGTACGAGAAAATACGATGTTCTTGGAAGACTAGGTAACCTCTAGTCAGCGTTTTTTCGAAGTAGAAATAAGTATTACTGAAGTAGAAACAAGTTCTACATAGTTGTCAGCTGTGTCCCATAGGTATACATAACAACGTAATAGAGGGGGTTACGAGGCCCCACCACAGGGGCCCAAGACAAACTCACGTGCTCGCGGTCCTCCTGCTAACAGACGATAGAGGCTCTGGCGAATCGGCTTTTACCTTAAAGTTAATGCAGAGGTCAGATTGCAGTCGCCGCACGTAAAAAGAAAAGAAAAAACAAGATATTTTAATTAAGGTTTCTAGCAGCAAACCACTTCTAGTAAGTAAAAAGGTTTTTACCATGCACGAGCAAGGTGTGGAATCAGCTCCTTCCTTAAGTCTTTCCTCTGCAATACAATATGGGGTTCTTCAAAAAGCATGTCTACAGGAAACTCAAAGGCGCCTCTTCCGCTTCCCTAAAGTTAACGTTAAGGTTACATGTCCTGGATGACGGTGGCCGCTTACCATCAGGTGGATCGTCCGTTCGTGTCGATCGCCTCCCTAGGAAACAACAAAAATACTCGGGGAGCGGTTACCAAGTAGAACTACAAGACCTGGCAGGATAACGCAGGCATTATCAGCACCCATTTATGGATCCAAAGTGTGCGTAATATTTTAATATACCAACCGACGCTATATTTACTAAAAACTTTCTGAACTAAATCGATATTTTGTCTGCTCACAGCCGCTCTGTCGAGCCAATATAGTTTACTTCTGGTCAATTACTTGTTCCAGCCGGCGTGACGCAATACGCTTTTTTATGGGTCGTTTCTCCCGGAACAAGCTAGCATGAGCACACTTTCATCTATTCAGAGACATAGACACGGTTATAGATGATTTTTTTTATAGTAAATAGTAACTCAGTGTTGTTACAACCATCGGCATACGGTGGGTTCACCGTGAGGACTATAAAATACTTCATGCCTATAATTGCGCTGGCTACCTTATCCTTCCTTACTATCTTATCTTCAAAGCGGATCACAACAATGCAAACATTGTTGCCCCATGCGGATTGTTTAAACTTGACAGAGTTCTACCACCTATAGAGTGTAGATACAACTTTTAGGTGCTGTGGTCGTTCAGGCACGAGCGTAGCCGCAGTTCTAAGCAATACTAAAATAGAGTTAATTAATATAGCAAGCGGCAATTCAGCTGAATCAGGCAATTCGCAGGCACACTCACATTCAGCCTCGCGACGTATCCGTGACCTCGATCTGCGGTACTTTTTATTCCACGTACAATTTTTGTATCGAGCCCGTACATTGTTTTGTCTCCGCGGGGGAATGGGGTTACTCTCCTGAGTGCCTTGCTTTTTACGAGAGGCGAACGTGTTTGCGGCGCCTACGACACCTATTCTGCCGTATTCGAATTATCCTGGCGCCTTTGAGAGCTTGTATCACATTCACATACCCCCTTTATACTTTCATGAAGTAAAAATTGGAGCTGTTTACGTTTGAACACTCGGCGTCTTTTGTTGGCTGTAATAGAGTTTGCAACGGTGTTGTATTTTTTCTTTCTACCTACAATCGTTTCGCCAAATTGGCGGAATAGACAGACAGTATTTTTAGCAACCTAGTACCTATAGTATATGATATTACAATATATCATTGTGATTATCATTCATGCAACTAAGTACAGCGATCCACAGAGTGCTCCCGGATATGATGATATGATCATATAGTACATTAGTGAATGCCTGGCGTGTCCATTCACTGTACAGCCGAATGAACATTACTTAATGATAATTTTGAATCAGGCAACTATGTGGACGTAACTGATTTTTCTTGTCTGCAACTTACTGCAACATATATGGGAGGAGTATCGGTGGTCGACTGGTTACGGTATCCGACTCGTAAGCGAGAGGTGCCGGGTTCAAATCTCACTACGGCCATGTACCAATGACTCTTTTGTAAGTTACGTTCATTAGTTAAATACTACCCGATGCTCTTAAGGTTAGGGAAAACATCGTGATAAAACCTGCACATTCAAGCGACTCAATGAGTAACCATGTCCAATCTGGTAAGGTTCCCCTGGTAGGAGGATCACGATTGTCAGATTGCAGTTGCTCCACTGTAATTACCTGATCTATCAAACCAAGGATCAAATGGTTCATGGTCAAGGCGACCCCGCGCCCTCGAAGATGATTTTTATATAGCTGGAGTGAATAGAATGGTCAGAACGTTACGGTCGAGACGTATGTATCACGATCAAATCGATTAAATCTTGAAGAAAGGTCAGGTCAAGACTACTGTAAAACGACGTTTATGTGTGAACCTGTCAATAAATGTGGAAGAAGCGAGAGAGGCTTATCAAAACCGTAGCTAGTGGAACAATATGGTATATTCCTTCCCCTACGGGAATAACCTTACCTACAGAAAAAGTCGGATAACCTCCGACCAAGTTTACTTAAACTCAAATATTTTCTAAACTACAAAACCGATTTTAATGAAACAAAGCTAATAACCATCTCGATTAAAGTGGCTTTTAAGTCAGCTACGATACCACAAACAGACACATAAAGCCAAAGATACACAGATACATATGTCAAACATATAACACCCCTTTTTATCGTCGAGGGTTAAAAAGGGGTGTCGTTATGTATAATATGTACGTAATATATTAAAATGAGGCCTCCCACAAGGTGGGCCGAAGACCTGGTAAGGATCGCAGGTACCAGCTGGATGCGGAAAGCACAGGACGGGCCTTTGTGGAGATCTCTGGGGGAGGCCTGTGCCCAGCAGTGGGCGTCTTCTGGCTGATATGATGATGATGATGATGATGATGATGAATATAAAATGAGGCGAGACAGCTGTGTTTTCACCTACATTTTCTTTGTCTGTAATTTACTATTGCTGTGAGAACACCACTATTTCCAAACGATAATGAGTCGGTATCCATCAAATAAGAGGCGGGCCCTTTTCACAAAAACGAAAACGGCGAGTTCAAAGACAAAATGTTCGCAGATTTTGAAGGTCTTTTTTCGAGTTCGCACGAAAGTTTTAATTGACTTTTCAATTTAATAAGTTGGCAGTTATTAAAGACGGTCGGCAACCCGTTTCTTTTGAAAAACACTCTCACGAACTCATTGTTATGCAGTTTCCAAGTCTACGCCTCTCCTCGCGTTACTTCACCGCCGCAACGATCTTGCGGTGATCTAAGGTCACAAAAAGAATCGTAAATGTCATGAACACATTCAGTTTTTACTGACTGCAGAATAGGTAGAGTGCGCTCCAGATAGCTTTGTTCGCGGATGACAAATGAACTACAAATGAATGTCAAAAGGAATGTCAAATGACAGACAAGCAACAATAACAACTCGCAACATAAACAAAGACAGGGACGTCATAATCTAAAACCCAACTTAATTTGTGCTAACTCCATTTATAATTCCTTTGTTTTGAAGAAGAATTTGGTGCAAGCTGCCCTAAGTGCAAGGTGCAAGCTGCCCTGTGACAACTTAGAAATATAACCCTGATAGAAACTAAGTTTTACCGCAATAGTAATTCACTATTATCACCATATTACTTATGACTGTAGAAGGAAATAAATAACCTATTAATATTATTCATCATCATCGTCCTGGCGCTTATCCCGGCCTCTGCCAGGGTCCACTTTCTTACTCATTCTTCTCCACTTCGCCCGGTCTTCAACATCCTCTCGTCGTAAGCCGTAAGTCTATTAATATTATTTAAATTTTTTAAACTACTGAACCGATATTAATAAAACAAAAATATAAAAATTGCGACTAAACTGGCTTTCAAATATAGAAAATCTGTCCACCCGTTCGAGAGCTATAATGCTATAGACAGACATACACCTCCCCAGACACGTCAATATTATAACACCTCCCTTCTTTCGACGGGGGCTAATGAATAAAAACCCTTACATGTAGCCTTCGCATCCATATACCGCAATTAAATATATCTGTTAGTAGGTAGTAGCAACGCCTGTTGTGTCTTTTATGCTCTCATATTTCTCTGTATATCATTATTGTGTACAAAAAGGCTTTCTTCTTCCAATCATCTGTGAACTTCGATCCGCTAAAGACACCCGATTTGGTGAGTTAAAGTTTCCCTCTCCGGCAACATGTTTCCACTTTTGTCCAATTACCGCCAAGAACTCGTTAAGATTTTAAAGAATTGCCATCAATTTGCGAACTTTCGGACCTTAATGGACCTGTGATACCTATAAAATTCAATGCGCCTTTGAAAATTACACCATTAGGCGGGCACTTCGATTCGGAATAAAGGGCCAATTTAGTCAGAATAATATTCTGAGAATCGACCATTAATTACTGAATGGAATAGACTCTACTTTATCATTGTAGGCTATTCACAAATAAAAGCTATTCAATTTGGTACTAACTTTTATTAGAATCTACTCGGTTTTATTTAAGATTTTGTTTGGTTTTTGTACCTAAGTGGTCTATTCACTTTGCGGCCCGTAAGTTGAAGCCTTTTTTCGTATAAAAAAGCGATAGTACCCAAGTGAACTCCTCAGAGTTTTTTAAAACTCTATGGTGGCAAACAAGCTTACGGCCTGCCTGTTGGTAAGCAGTCACCGCAGCCTATGGACGTTTGCAATACCTGGAGCATCTCTCTCACGCTTTGCCGACCCCGTAAAATCTTTTCACCCCTTTCTCGAAGAAGAGGCATAAGTCCTATCACCTGATTACTCACCATCTGGTAACCTCGAACAGTCAACAACTATAATCATCAGGGAACTATTGTCCATGTACCTCGCGGCGCGTTACTAGGCCCGGTCTTTAGTATTGCCACCACACCACAGTGTTTCCTTTGGAATGACATGGGATCGTTCAAGAGGTATATTAGAGGTCTCTTTAGAGGCGGGCAACGCATTAGTGACTCCCCTAGTGTTGCTGATGTCCATAGGCGGCGGTGACCACTTTCCATCAGGTGGCCCACTTGCCTGTTTGTCTGCCGTATAACATAAAAACAAAAAAAATTGCCGTTGCCAAGAACAATGACAGTTAAAGTGTCTTAATACGTCAGAATGTTAACAACTTAAGCTATCCAAGCCGACAAGACTGAGCACAGCGCATTACGCGAGCTATAGGTGACATCCAACGGACCCATTATGAAATTAATGAGGAAACCTAAATAGTAAAACAGTTATGGCGTCATGAGCCGCTAAATTAAATAACCGTCGCAAAGTTATTTAATTTAGATTTTTAATTTAGCAAGTTCGTGCGCCAGGAGCTCTTTTTACGTGCGCCCTGGATGAAATTATTATTTGTAGTACACACAGACACAATTACATACATTAGGTATTCGTACATACAGACATAACTATGTACAGAACGTCACTGCTACGGTGTAGTCAACGGCCACATTGGTAATGGTCATCTGGTCATATTGGCGTTAATGTCCCGGCTGTGATCTCACGCGCAGCGCTGAAATATTTTCCTTAATATACTCATATACAGTTCTCGATATTGCCACCACCACTCGTTAAATAGCTCATATCGGACTATCCAAGGTAAGGTTCGCCTTTTCAATGTATTTTTATTTTCTTTTATTAATGTTCTTTGTGCGATAAAGAGATTATATGCAATAAAGAGTTTACATACATATATATTGTTTCAAAGTTGCACGGGACTTTAAGTATGGAAATCTTAAATCCCGCGTAACTTTGAAGCAATATATTTTAACGATAATCGGACACACTACAAGCATAGATATTGGTTTGTGGATCACGTCTACAAAATTTCATTGGCTTTGATAGCATTATATTGAAAATATGATCAAACTACGTTGGTATAGAGCGCGCTCCGGAAACATTCCATTTAATGATCCTAATAAAAATGTTCGGAATAATACATGCTTTCGAAATTGCTACCATGACTTTATTCGGCGTATAAATTATACTATTGAGATGCCTGAGAGAGACTATTATTATGTTTCCTCTTGCAATCCATAATATTATATATTTAAAGGTATTTATTTAGTAAGAGTGGTGGCCGAGTGGTACCGGTATCCGACTCGTAAACGACAGGTACCAGGTTCGAATCCCACTGCGGCCATGTACCAATGACTCTTTTCTGACTTATGTATATTAGTTGAATAATAACCGATGTTCTTACGGTGCGGGAAAACATCGTGATGAAACCTGCACATTCAGGCGACTGAACGTGTAACCATGATACAATTTGGTCAGGTTTTCCTAGTATAAGGGTTACGGAGATCTGATGGCAGGCGCTGGACTATTAGTACTTGATCTGCCAAATCCTAGCCAATGGCCAAGGCGGACCCCGGGCCCTCGTCAACGAGGGACATTACCGCCAAGATAATTATTTATAGTAGCTAATACATCCGGGCGAAGTGGAGAAGATTCAGTAGGAAAGCGGATCCTGGCAGAGGCCGGGATAAGCGCTATGCTTTGTCTAATATAGGATTTTCTTTTCTCTATAATGATCTACCTATTTGACAAGTAGGTAGAGCATTGCAATTACAATCTAGCCTAAAGACTAATAAGTAATTTAAATTAAACATAATTTGCTAGGTTAGAATAATATAAGAATGTGTCCATTAACACCTTTTCTTATTGTCTCTATTAAGGGGAAGACACATTGTAATTGTGTTCTTTGCAGTAAGCACTCATCGCACTACTTATCACTAATATTCACTACACTAACTCAAAAGGTTTTGTCCTTTTTAGTCTTCGCACTATGTTCGTGTTGTCAAGGAGCTGGATAGCCTCGACATTCACATGATGATGAAGCCTTTTTTCATGGGCTTGGGCGTGTTTTTTAATTATAGTTGCAACAAGATCCACATTGAGGTCCCGGTGAAGATCATTGTTTCTAATGTACCAGGGCGCATTTACAATGTCCCTCAGTACTTTGTTTTGAAAGCGTTGTATCATCTGTGTGTTGCTTTGTTTGGTACAGCCCCATAGCTGAATACCATAAGTCCATACTGGCATTAGGACTTGTTTGTACAAAAGTAGTTTGTTGTGTACTGATAAAGAAGAATGCTTTCCAAGTAGCCAGTACATCTTTTTGTAGCGAATTTCTAATTCGTCGCGTTTCTTTTTGACATGAGCTTTCCAGCGAAGCTTTGCGTCTAAGGTCATGCCTAAATATTTAGCTGTGTTTTTGTGCGGTATTGCTTGATTGTTTATAAATACCGGATGAAAAATCGGTCTTTTGTTAGTAAAATCGACATGAATCGATTTTGACTCATTCAGTTTGATTCGCCACTTCACTGTCCAATCAAATATAGTGTTGATAGCTGTTTGCAGTTTCGTTACTACTTCTTCTTGAGTTGACCCTGTAGCCATGATAGCCGTATCATCAGCAAAGGTTGCAATGATGTTATTTTTTTAGTTCTGGGATATCACAAGTGTATAATAAATACAACATCGGACCTAGGACGCTTCCTTGTGGTACTCCAGCTTTTTTGTACTTAAGTTCTGAATATTCCTCATCCTGTCTAACTCGAAACATTCTCTGCGTAAGATAAGATTCCAGAATATCTGCAAACTGCTTCGGAAGTTTATGTCTTTTTTTGTGTATAAGACCTTCATGCCAAACCTTATCAAATGCTTGTGCCACGTCTAGGAAAACAGTAGAACAGACTTTATTTTCATCTAATGTTTTTTCTATTAAACTAGTTATTCTGTGCACTTGATCGATTGTTGAATGCTTCTCCCTAAATCCAAACTGATAATCAGGGATAAGCTTTCTTTCTTCTATTATGGGGCTCAGTCGTCTTAATAGGAGCTTTTCGAACAACTTTGACATAACTGGCAATAGAGAAATTGGCCTATAGGATGTTATTTCCTGAGGTGGTTTTCCAGGTTTCGGTATCATAATGATTTCTGCAACTTTCCACATATTAGGCACGTATTTTAGTCTAAACGAAGCATTGATAAGGGTGGTAAGTTTTACGATGGCTTTACGTGGAAGATTTTGGAGAATTTAGCCCGTAATTAGATCAAAGCCAGGAGCTTTATTTTTCTTTAAGCGTTTTATCTCAGTCTGAACCTCTTTCGGGTAACGAGTTTTATTTCTAATCTATCATTACAAGATGCTTCCTCCAGTTCTGTGTTCTCAGAGTTATGCATGTTAGGTTGGAATATTTGTTTCAGGTGATTAGCAAATCTAATAGCTTTTTGTTTATTATTTATGGCCCACCCCCCATTAGTTTATTTAATTCGGCTGTATAGCAGTTACCTTTTGATCTCTTCTTCACTGTTGGTGTATTTTTCCAGGCACATTGCTGTATATTTGTAATGAATTTACTTAGATCTGTATCTAGCTCTTGTGGACTTTTTAAAGAAACATTAAGTTCAGTAATAGAGTCTAGATCATGTTTAAAGCTTTCCCAGTCGGTTTTCTTGTTTGACAGGGTAACATTGCTCTCTTTAAGTATTATGCTCTCACTAAGAGTCAAAATTATTGGCGAGTGATCTGAGCTCATTTCATATCCTTCCTCAATGTGAAGAAAACTAGTTGGTATATTGATTCATTCAAACGTATTGAAAGTCGTTCTCGCCAAAATGGTAAACTGCAATCGGTGCAACACAATACCACACTGGCAACTAAAAATCCTCGTGTCATTGGGCCAGTGTACTATGATCACCTGCCATCTGAAATTAAGAATGCCAGTAGTGACTCGCATTTTGCCACCCTTCTCAAAAGCTTCTTGTTGGATAAACCTTTTTATTCAGTGAATGAATATATTAATGAAAAGTTTTAGCTAGGCACATACTGAATTATTAATAATGTATTTATGGAATTCATTATTTTATAATATATATTTTTATTGACATTTGTTTAATATTATTGACTTTTTGACATTTATTTATTAATTGATTAGTGAACTTTGAGTTTATGTTGCCATTTATAATTTATTTGGGATTTTCGATGTTGATATTTTGAGATTTTGACATTAATTGATAATAATAGAAATAATATTTATTTTTTAAAATGAAATTGACATTATATAATTAATAAAAGCCGAAATTTTAAATTTATTTTGACACTTATAATTAAGTTAATTTGTATGTTCATATTTGTAATTTAAATAGGTACCCTATTTAAAATTTTGATTATGTAAATAATTGTTTGTGATTTGTTAATGACATATAAATGATTTTATTTACTTAAATGATAGTAATGAATACCAATAGGGTATTTATATAATAATGACATATAACACATATCTTCGATCAAGAGCAAAGTGTGGTTATGGATCTCCTCATTCACCTCAAGATCGGAATTTCTTAAGCTGACGCGAATTCGATAGCGAATATGTCTGATATGCCTCAGCATAGCAGACATCATAATGACATATTTTCTAAAGTAGAAGAGAAAGTGCAAGACGGAGATTTAAAAGGCGCCGCTCGGCTACTTTTTTCAAATGATACCATTGCACCCGACTCACCGGAGACCGCCACCGCACTACAATCCAAACACCCCCCAGGCCCTTCCTGCCCCCCTTTTGTAGACCCCCCATCTGACATCGCAACATGTCTCCGCGCCAAAGAGGAAGATGTTGTTGCCGCCATCGCCACCTTCCCGGCAGGTTCGGCGTCCGGTCTGGATGGCATCTCCCCTCAACACCTCAAGGACCTCACCAGCCACGGTGTGGGCATGGCCGGCGACCACGTCATCTCAGCCCTAACCGGGCTGGTGAATGTCATGCTAGAGGGGAATGTGTGCCAGGAAGTGACACCGATCCTATACGGGGCTAATTTAATAGCCCTGACTAAGAAAGACGGTGGCGTACGACCGATCGCTGTAGGTTTCACCCTGCGGCGATTGGCTGCCAAAATTTGTGTTCGGCTAACTCGTTCTAAATTCCAGTCTCTTTTCGAACCCGTACAGGTTGGCTTCGGAACCCGCGGAGGCTGCGAGGCAACGGTCCATGCCGTACGCACCTTCACGCAAGACGATCTGTGCGAGGTGATACTTAAATTAGATGTAAAAAATGCTTTTAATTCGGTAAACAGGGACACCCTCCTGAATTAAATTAAACTACATGTTCCGGAGATTTATAATTTTATGCTACAGTGTTATCACTGTCCTTCAAAATTATTGCACAAAAATAATGAAATTCTTTCGGCCGTGGGGTGTCAGCAGGGTGATCCACTCGGTCCAGCGATCTTCAGTTTGGCCATAAATTCGATAATCCACAGTGTCAAATCAAAATTAAATGTATGGTACCTGGACGACGGTACCATAGCTGGGGATGCTCAGACTGTCCTAACTGATTTAGAAATGGTAAAACACAATTTTGACCTCATTGGTTTGGAACTAAATTTTAACAAATGTGAACTCTTCATTTCTGAAAAAATAGACACAACCTTGGCACAATCCATAATCCAAAATTTTAATAGCGTAGCCCCAAACATAAAAATACTCACAAAAGACAGTCTGAGCCTTCTTGGCTCCCCTATTTTCGACGAGGCCATTCCACCGCTTCTAACAAGTTCGGTTTCTAAATTTAATGAATTTTCGGACCGCCTCCTTAAAATTAGCAGCCATTCTGCCCTCTTCATACTGAAGTTTTGTCTTTTCGTTCCTAAATTTACTTACCTGCTCCGCTGCTGCCCAGTGTGGAAATTCCCTGTACTAATCCAACACTTAGATAATGTAATAAAATTCCAAATTGAATCCATCACAAATATCAGACTCAGCGAGCAGGCATGGACCCAGGCCTCCCTGCCAATTAGGTATGGTGGCCTGGGAACCCGCAAAATCTCTAGTGTAGCACTGCCGGCATTTCTGTCCTCTATCTATAGCTCGTCCGACCTCACAGGTAATATTCTTAAAGCCCCCGCGGCTACAAACTGTGAGGTCGCGTGCTTGGCGGAGGCTGAAACTGCCTGGCTAGCTGGACCGAGCCCAAATTTTCCTCCCACGCCCAAAATTCAAAAGGCCTGGGACAACATTTCTTCTCAAGTCATATTAGACACCCTTATTAATATCTCACCATCTTTAAAAGACCGCGCCAGGCTGGAAGCAGTTGCCAGACGAGAATCCGGGCACTGGCTCCACGCTTACCCATCCCCCAACACCGGCACTTTCATCGACCCGACCACTCTCCGTCTCGCCATCGGTCTCCGGCTGGGAGCCGAGGTTTGTATCGAGCAAAGTTGTGCTTCTTGTGGAGCGAGTGTTGACCGCCTCGGTCACCATGGGCTTGCCTGTTCTTCGAGCGCTGGCCGCCTCTCCCGTCACGCCGCGATCAATGACATCCTGCGACGGTCTCTCGTCAGCGCCAACGTCCCCGCAATCCTGGAACCTCAACACATTGCACGGGACGATGGCAAGAGACCTGACGGGATGTCTATGATACCATGGAGGATGGGTCGCCCGCTGGTGTGGGACGCCACGTGCGCCGACACACTAGCTGCGACCTATCTTCCGGCAACCGCTAAACGGGCTGGCGCGGCGGCTGAGATACGGGAGCGCTCGAAGGTGGGCAAGTACAGTTGTCTCGGCGCCCAATACGAGTTTGTCGCATTTGGTGTCGAGACACTGGGTCCGTGGGGCCCGGGCGCACACTCGCTCTTCATGGAGCTTGGTAAGCGGCTCAGGGAGGCGACGGGTGACTCACGTGCCGGCAGCTTTCTCGCGCAGCGGTTAAGTATCGCCATCCAGCGCGGGAATGCCGCCGCCATGATGGGCACCTTACCGCGTGGCCCTGGTTTTTTACATCTTTTTTAATTTAGTTTAGTTAGATAATAAAATATTTATATCTTATAAGGGTTTAGTTTAGTATATTTTATATGTATCACTGTATATATTTTTGGTATTTTAGATGTAGGTATTAGTGTATATGTGTTTAGGTACAGTTTAAGCAGTAAAATATTTACAATTAAAAACAAAACAACATTAAACACTAATACTAAAAACTAAACATCCGTATCAAAAAGCACTTCGTCTAAACTTCTGCTCCACTCCTGGCCACTCCCGATGCAAAGGTGCCCATAACACTAGCAGCGTTGCCACGCTGGATAGCAATGGACAGCCTCTGCAGCAAGAATGATCCAGAGCGAGGATCGCCGCCTCTCTCCCTCATTCGACGGCCCACCTCTTTGAAGAAAATCCTCGCATCCTTACACCAGCAACCTGTTGTTTCTGCGGCGAGTGGGATAAATAAATACTGGCCTTGCAACTCCGAATATTTGTCCCTTTTTCTTAGGGCCGCAAACTCCGCCGCCGCTCCCGCCACCCTGACTGTGCGACTGAGGTGTGAGGGCGCAAAGGTGCTGACGCATGTGGCGTCCCACAACAGACATTTTCCCCTCTGCCATGGTACCAATGTCAAACCATCAGGCCTCTTCCCATCGGTCCGACTCAGTCCGGGAGGCTCCAGGGCGCAAGGGATATTAGCCGAAACCAGCGCTCTACGGACGATATCATTAAGAGCGTGGTGTCGCGGGAATCTACCAGAGCACCGACAACAACTTAAAGCGTGGTGACCATTGGCTTCCACCATGGAACCGCAGATGCATTGATGACGTTCACAAACATCGCAGCCCAGGCGAAGAGCCACCGCCACCCGCAATGAGTCGCCGTCTAGTAGAGTGCCCAGATGTGGTGACGGCAAAGCATGCAACCATGCACCTGACTCAGGCTGTGACACCGCCCTAAGCCTCGCAAGGTCCACACCCTCAGCCCCACCTTCGAGCTGGTTTCGCACCCTCTCGATCCCACAATCGTCCCACGATCGCTGAATCTCCGGACAATCAGGAACGAGCAAGGTCGGATCGAGAGCCCCCCAGGCCGTCAGTGCATCGCCGACGTAGGGAATGTTCACCCTGCCACCATCTACTGTAAGAATATTAGTGACAAGGCTCACAACCCCATATGACGACGCAAGAAAGGCCGGCAGGCTCACGTCCCGAGCACGCCGCACTCCCAAGCCCCCGCACCGGATAGGCAAGGATGCCTGGCTCCACTGCAACGCGCTGAGAGAAACGTTTAAAATCCGCTCCACCGAATCCCTCAGCACCTCATCAAAGCCAGCGATACTGTCCGGGAACAACCAAGCAGGACATGTACGTAGGAAATAGTTAATTTTAGGTACTGCGAAACACATCCGCAGTAAAACCAGGGCAACGTGGGCTGACAGATTTTCAAGTCGTCCGCGAGCGACGAGGAGAAGCTGCCTTCTAACTTCGAAAGCTTCAGGAATGGCCTCAGAAAAAATAGGCGACCCTAGAAGATTAAATGATGATGAAGATATTTCCCTGAGGCCTGGCAGCAAGGAAGAAAAAAGAGAAAAGGAAGCACGAGACTCCTCACCGCAGGAGAAGAATTCGCACTTACCGGTATTAACCTCTAGCCCCAGTCTACGCAAGTGCGGTAGTAAGACATTTAAATCTTGCTGTACTACATCAGGTCGTCCTCCAAGTGTACCATCATCCAGGTACCATACACTTAAGGGGGATTTTAGGTCTGAAATAGCTTTATGAATAGCAAGACAGAAAGCCAGGGGACCAAGCGGATCGCCTTGCTGCGCGCCAACCTGGGACAGAAGAAGAGTCTCGTCATAGAAAAGATTAGAAGGGGAGTGATAGAGCTGATGAAAAAAAGGATACAGAGAAGGCAGCCTCTCTCTAACTACGCTCAAGAGAACGTCCCTCTCAACGCTATTAAAAGCATTTTTAATATCGAGCTTAACTATAACGCTGTCTGCGCTCTTAGGATCCATTGCAAAAGCGCGCACTGCATGAATTGCCGCCTCGCACCCCAAGCGCGTCCCGAAACCCAGTTGATGAGGCCTAAGATAGACGGCCATCTCCTCCTTGACTGCGTAACATCCCAGCTTAGCCGCTAAACGCCGAAAAGTATTCCCGATCGCTATTGGCCTTAGACCCCCATCCTTTTTAGACAAAGCACATAACGCTGCCCCGTAGAGGTAGGGACAAACTTCCGAATTCACTTGGCCACTAAATAAAAAATTGCACAACCTTGCCAAACTATCCTTTAAACGATGTCCGCTATCGCCAGCTGCAGGCGAAGTCAGCTCCTTCAAATGAACCGGACGGATTCCATCCAAACCCGCCGCAGATCCACTATAGAAAGTGTTTAGGGCCTGCACGATATCCTCCGTCTTTACTTTTAATGCCGACACCGAACGGTCAGGGCACAACGGAAAATCAAGTGGACGGGAAGGTGCCGGATGCTTTGCTCGAAGGGAGGCAAGAGTATCAGGCCCTGGGGGGGCTACTGTATCATTAGACATTAATAACCTAACCGCTCCCCTCAGGTCACCTTCATATACCTTTGACTCTATCCTCCTCTCCACTGTGGTGGGCGACTGATTGCCACCGAGGCCATCCACAAAACAACGTAAACCACTGTTTTGGATGTTAACCTTAACCTTTGTGGTGAGAGTACCCGGGCCTGAAGCCTCTGGAGACTTCAAACCCGTGTACGCAAAAGTTAATAGGGCACTCCATTCTTTCACCCCATTGAGTTCAATACACTCATCAATTAAATTGCACAACCTACCGGCAGCAAGACTGCGAGCCCCCTTAGGAATATGACGCAAAACACGCACAGAGCGCTTAAGAGTCCCAAGATTCCTCAGCGCACCTATATCTATATCAGAAGGCAAATGCTGACTTACCGCATCAACTAGGGGTGATTGTGTTGCCGGTAAATTTTTATGCATCCGGCCTATATGTATCTTCAGGCCATGTGGTGAAAAGGATCGAAGGGAGTCCGCGCAATGTGGGCACTTCAATGAAGGAGCAGAGGAGCCACTCATGATTGAAGTAAACACACACAAATAATTAATATTAAAAAATATTAGGGAAAACAAAACAACAATACAAGCTTGTAAAAAAACTTTACACATATGTGTCAACTATGGACCGACTACACCATTTTGACTACACAAAGAATAAAGGTTCTCAAGAGATTACTAAACTATACAAAACAATGCACAAACCACCCAAGAAATCCAAGATTCTCAAAAGTTGCTATGTACGAAATTCAACAGCTTTCAAAAGCTGGTGGGTATAGGCTGGTGACTGTTTTTCATGCCTATAAGCACCACGCACACACATAGAATATACACATTATGATTGTGTATATAGTGTATATTGTTATTATAAATGTAAATTATTTTATCAATAAATTGTAATAATGACTATCTCGATATATACTTTTATATACTATGTAATAATTTTATGTGAAAATTGTATCTTTGAGAATTAATAAAAGCTAAACTAAACTAAACTATTTTTACATATAAAAAAGTCAATGAGGTCTGGGACTTTATAACGATCAGTGGGCCAATACGTTGGTTTTGCGGTTGATATTACGCCACAATTCATATATCTAGTAGCATAAAGAAGCTCTTTCCCTTTAGTTGTAGTTAATCTTGATCCCCAGTGGATGTGTTTAGCATTAAAATCACCTCCAAGTATGAATCTGTTACCTAGATTGTATAGAAGGTTTTTATACTGTTCGCGTTTTAGGGAATACTTTGGTGGACAGTATATGGCGGAAATGGTAACAGGGTAACGTTTAGTTCTTACACAAACAGCCACTGTTTGTATAGCCTGTTCCTCACATTTATGCTCTTTATAATGGTAAATATTTTCTTTTATTATGACAGTGCTTCCTCCCCTTGCAGTGTTATCAGGGTGTAAAGCATGATAGACTTTATAGTCTTTGATTTTTATAAACGACTCTCTGGTGCAATGGGATTCTGATATTAGGCAAATATCAATATTGTTTGTGCTTAGAACCACTTGTAACTCATTTAGATGTTTTGCGAGCCCATTCGCATTCCATGCCATAATTTTGAGTCCCATAGTCATTTCCCTTGTTTGAATTTAGCAATTTTAGTGCTGTTTTCAAGTTTCTTCAACCTTTTATCAAATGAGTTTAAAATATCTAAAATTCTATTAATCTTTGAATCTGTATTGGAGCTAGCAGATGATGGATTGGAGCTAGACTGTTGAGACGGTTGGGCTCCCTTTGTAACTTGTGCAAATGACAGGCTTTTGGTGACCTGCTTGCCCATATGATTTTGGTCCATTGTCTTCTTGCTTTTATTGGTATTGAATGCTGGACCGGATGTAGTTGTTACATTTTTCTTTAAAGTTTTGTTTTTTAAAAACTGTCGTTCTTTACAATACACCCTCTGTAACTTGCCGGGTGAGGTTCGCCACAATGAACGCACTTTGGCTTGTCATCTGCTGGTTTATTACAGTCTTTAGTTAAATGCTTTCCTGTACACTTAACACACCTTGGTTCTTTTGAACAGTATTTTTGGGTATGACCATAGGCTTGACACCGTTTACATTGTGGTATGAGCTTGGATGTTTTTAGTGGTTGAATATCAATTTTGCAGCCCAGTATAGACCTTATGTTATAAATATTATTTATGTCTTCATCTTTTTGGAACAAAAGCATAAACATGTTGAGCGATTGCTTATTTCTCCATCTGAGTTTGTTGACCGCTTCGTTAATTTTATATCCTTTGTACTTAAGGTCTTCCACGATTCTTTCTGGAGTACACGACGAATGGAGGTTTTTGGCCATTACCCTTATCGGTTAGTCCTGTTTATTCTCGTAGGAGTGCCACAGGCACTTGTTCCCAACTGCTTACAGCGTTAGCTCTATATGAGACGAATATGTGACGACATAGCTGGGATAAGCACGTGAACATGAATATGAAACGTTGTTACTGGAACTAGTTTCATGCGCGGTTTGTTCGTGGCCTGCGTCCCGAGGCCCACGTCCCATGTCTGCCACAGTAGGAAAAGGTCCAGTAAAATTACTCGCTGGTACTGGACACTAGACCTCGAAAGTGTCTGTTGAAATAACAGCGACCGGTTGAAATAAATACTTGGAAAGCAGTCGAAGAATCGCAATTATGATCGCCTGCTGATAATTTTTTATTTAAAATTAGATTTTGTCCGCACTCTGGTTTTTGTCTTTTAAATATACTAAAGTGACAGTGCACTAGCCACTGATCTGGCAACATAATCCTGGAACGAGCTCCCCGCTGAGATTTGAATAAAAGATAAAATTCTTAAAGATAGTGTGGAAAGGTTTTATAGGGTCGATAACACCTTAGTGATACCTCTGGTATTGAAAATGTCCAAAGACTTCGGAAACTGCTTTACACAAGGGCTGTAGGTACGCTTGTTTGTCATCTTCTATCTATACTTCCTATAGGAACCACTTTGATTTGGGGATAAATTATGATCTAATCCATAGTTTTTGCGTGAAAGTGCATCTTTGCAAATCCATATTTATCCATTTATAATATTATTAGGATGGTCCTCGTGGATGATCCTCCTGCTGACAGAAGGACGAAGTTTTCGTTAATCGGCTAGTTGTGTTAGACGCCACACGTAGAAAGCCAAAACACTGAAAGGTTCTGGTGGGAAATCACTTTCCGTAAAACCTGGAATGTCAGCAAGGATGGTGAAAAACTATATTATTAGCAGGAGAAGGATTAAAAGGATATGATGTAACCTTTTGTCATTCATTGAATTTCATTTATTTATTTCAATCTTTCGTTTTAATTTTAAAAACTGTGTTCTGTGACTATGACTTCTCCATAAGTTATTCCATAATTACAAATCCAATATGTATGCGTGACAGCATCTCGTTTGCAGAACATTTGTAATTAATGAGTGCGTACCAAATTGTAATTTGGACGGCATACAAGTAGGGCACGCACGACACACAATTAAACGTATCTGCTTGTTAATTCCGGTGCACGGAGCGTATGATACGAAAAGTGACCTTTACGCTTGGCAGGCATGATCGCAGTATTGAAATGAAATCTCTGCTGTATATTTTTTGCTTTATAGTTGTACTAGCTGGTCTGCCTCTATGATACAAGTTGCCTTGTACTGCAACAGTCATTGGATAGGGTAGAAATCTACTCATCGCTCATCGGTCAATTGTTTTTTTTATCACTACTGCGCTGATTGTCATTCAAAATGAGCAAACAGCCCACCTAATGAAAAGCGGCAACTGTTGCCCACAACATCTACGTCGTTGGCATGAAGGCATCCCACTGGTCTTTTCTTTGCTGTGTCCGTAGTCGATCCACGCCGCATTGTGCTGACACTTCGAATGCGGACAAAACTTTTAGTTACATTGCAGTTTGTTTGTCACAAGAACGAGTCGACTCCGTCCGTCGGGAAATTAAATTACTTCAGTTAATTATGCAGATCTAGTTCACACTTTGGGGAACTATTCCGCTAACTGTGATAAAATGTGTTATCTCTGCGTTTTTGGCTGGTTTATTTCTTCGCTTCTATGTATCTACGTAACGTAATTTAATAAACCAGTCTCTGTTTTCGTTTCGCTTCTCTTTTTAGAGTTGTTATTTGTTATCATGCTTTAGGACATATTTCGTTGGACCATTATCATTACATACGATTAGTAGTCCTTTTCGTAGTAGTAGAAGGTGGGTGGCCGAGCGGTTAGGGTATCTGGCTCGTAAGCGAGAGGTATCGGATTCGAATCCCACTGCGGCCATGTTACAATGACTCTTTTCTGAGTTATTAGTTGAATACTAACCGATGCTCTTACGGTGAGGGAAAACATCGTGATGAAACCGGAACATCATTATCATTATCGTGACGGCCATTGCTTGACATAGGCGTTCCTCCACTCTCACGGCTCCATACGACATTTATGAGGTCGCCGTGCATCAAGTGGGTGGCCGTCCCACGCTGCGATTACCGGTACACCGTCACCACTTGACAACATTTCAGCTCCATCACCAACGGTACTGCGAGCTATGTGGCCCACCTATTAACACTTCAGCGAGACTGAACGATCCCCGAGACTAACCAATAGACTACTAGATCTCAAACGGAAGGAATGCAGTACAGTAGCTGGCACAATTACGTGATACCTCCCCCTGAACAAATTACTGTTAACATGAGGAGCTACAGACAGCCCTTTGTGCAGAGGATGCCTAGTAGATGAAAAAACAGCGGCTGATTTAGTCCTGGACTGTGAGGGACTAAAGGACCACAGGGCAAAAGTCGCATAATAGTCGCATAAGGAACGGGATCCCCCCAAGAGATCTGCTATCGTCCAAAAAGACTGCTGGACATCTGGGGGAAGCTAGGCTGGCTAAATTAGCATGCCTGAACTACGTACAAAGGACTAAATTTAAGGTCAAGTCCAGAAAAAGAAGCCCATTAACCTTAACCTAACCTTTAGCTAGCCTAGTGCGGGTTGCGGATTTCTCACCTATCTTGGAATCTCTTGAAATATGCACAAACACAGGTTTACTTTCTATGTAATCGTACAGCACGAAGCAAATATAAAACATATACTTAACAAAAATACCCATGAAATTCATAAGCCCGAGTACGATTGAGCAAGCATCATCCACATGCAAGCCAGAGGCTTTATCCACTTGAGAACCACGTTTTTATTTTCCTTAGGAAAAAGCTTATACATTAAACAATCATCTTACTAGACATGCTCGCCGCGTACTTCCATAAACTTCAAAAGCCTGTAAAGCCACGTACTTAAGGATTTTCCCGCAACACTCCAACTACTTGTATGCGAGTAACACTCGACGCTCGTGTGTAGTTTTTAGTGTCTGACCGAAGGTCAATTTATGGCCGAAGCCAAAGCCAAAGAGAATCGTCAAAAAGGGGGAAAAAGGTTTTAACGGGATCGGCGACGCGTGGGTGATGCCCTTGGTATTGCAAAATTCCATAGGCTGCGGTGACTGCTTACCATCAGGCAGGCCGTAAGCTTGTTTGCCACCATAATGGTATAAAAAAAATATCGCTACAACCTTCCGACGAAGCCGTAGCACAAGGCTTGACAGCTTTAGAAATTTTGTTCATGATTGGCTACAATTAATATTAGTCTAAAAGATTTATTTTCTCTAACCAAGCTGTTCACTAAGCACCCGTCCCGAGACCCTCAGGGAAAAGGTTGCTCAGACGTCTTCTCATTATTATTTGTACCCCCTCAATAAACAAAAACTGTATCTCCAAGTACCTTACTGATTATGGTGACTGTATGAATGGCTGCTTGGTTTTGTATGATGTGTATGTTAATGTGTGAATTCAGTTTGTCGCAATATCTGTGTTAGATTTTGACAATTATTTCTGTGCTGCCGATTAGAATAGGTATGACTTCGGAAGGTGCTTTTCAGAGACGGGTTACCTCAGTTTTAAGTGCATGATATTTGCTGAGCAACCGACTTTAAAACGTTAAAGGTTTATATTGACTGTAAAATATAGAAAGGTAATTTAAATTATTTCTTGAATTGATCTTCAGATTATAAAAAAGTTACCTTGCAATTTATATATTATATTCGTTCAACAGTTCGTTCAATTTCGATGTTTGCTAGAAACCTTTGGAAGCTAAAGTTTTCGCCGAAGGTGTTTTTTTTTTCCCAAAGGAGGCCGAAGCCAAAGCCGAAGCTTCGGTCGGACACTAGTATTTTTATAGTGCTTGGTTTACACTGTAAGGTTTACTCACGTGTCACATAGTGAAAAGTTGCCGAGGAAATGTTGACTAATAATATGGCACTTCCCACTTTTTGGAAAAATTCCTGCTTATACTGCTACTCTCAGTAACAAAATACATACGTTTGTTTGTCACCTTTGTAGTACATGGTGTAATAGATGAAAATGTTGTATAATCCCCGACCAAGTATACAATATATTCCTCAATATTTCCAAAACCGTATCGAAATCAATTCCGTCGTTCGGGAGTGACGCTTCCACAATCAGACACACACGTACCTAGAGCTACAGATTAACAGATACACACGCCAAACGTATAACACCCCTCGTTCTCGTCCGGGGTTTAAATCGGTCTTGTGAGTAGCAAGTTGACTATAGCAGGAGCCTGATTTTGAACCGCTCATATCGATCGAAAAACGATCCATCCATTCTCAAGTCCACGCTAACGAGTACCTTTATAAACCTTTTTAATTAATACGTAAGACTGAGCAGTGGTACATATTGCCTGCGATTGTGTTCCCTGATCATTATGTATATTCTTTGATATATTTTTCGACGCTTTTAAGGCTAGAGCGAATAGGCTGTTCCTAGACAGATATGCTAAATCTTCAGCCATATCGTTACTTACCACCAGATGAGATGGCGATCAAACGCCTGGCTAGCTTAATAAAAAAAAACAACAAACAATATTCCTCCTTCATTCATATAGATTTTGTAGACGCTTACCCACTAAAAGCGGGCCTGTAAACCCAGCGCAAAACTCAGGCGTTTGTTGTTCGATAAAGGCGGGGCTGATGGACAAAAGG
Source organism: Blastobasis lacticolella (assembly GCA_905147135.1). Classification (NCBI taxonomy): domain Eukaryota; kingdom Metazoa; phylum Arthropoda; class Insecta; order Lepidoptera; family Blastobasidae; genus Blastobasis; species Blastobasis lacticolella. The sequence continues at coordinate 19,016,042 of LR990045.1, forward strand.
CTTTGCAAAACAAACTTGCTGAGGGCAGGGGAAGTTCCCCATTAGGGCTTTTTCTCTCACGAAATTAGTTTGTGATCTGTATCTGATTACAGGGCCTGTCTCGGCAGTAATCACGTTTCAAATTGGGTAGAAACAAATACAGTCTCGTGATGAACAAATATGGATTATTCGTCCGAACCAATGGAATGGTCATGTATTCGAATTATTTGATTTTAGAAGGCACTGGAAGCCCCGACACAAGTTTACACAATGCCACTGGGAATAGATGTGGGTACTTCTTTTTAAGTATGTGAGTTTTGTTCTTATTTAAATAAATTACTAAAATCATTTCTTTCAGAACAATAGTTCTATTTAGTTATTTGTTATAGTTTTTTGTACCTATACGCAATAATGTTTACTTTCTTTCTTTCTTTCTATTCACATTAACAAAAAGCATTCGAAAGAATTTCAAAATTTCATTCGAATAACGAATTATTTTTTAATAGTACTTACCTTACTAAATCATTCGAATAACTCGATTGTTATGATTTTGAAGAATTACTCATCACTATCACTCTATCTGGTTCTGCTAGTATTTTAAGGTTCCGTACATCAAAAGAAAAACGCGTAATCCTTTATGATCTCTTTGTCTTCCGTCCGTCAAGACCCTTTTTCTCATGAACGCGTATAGTTATCGAGCTGAAATTAATATCAAATAGTCAAGTCTGCAATCGCTTGGAGCAGTGGAAAAATCAGACTTTTTAAATCAACGCAATCAAAAGATATGACCGTTTATGCTACGTTTATACCGTATACTTTGACTTTCGCAAGTGTGTATATAAATATACTAACCTGTACGTGGATAACTATGAAAGGTTTAAATTCCAAGAAACACCATTTATTTATATTTCAAATTATTTAACCCAGATCAAAAAAGAAACGAAAAAAGGCTCCATGTATTTTTTGCATTTCGTGCGCTTTTCCTCGCTACAATGGAGTTTAAATAAATGTGAGTGTCATAGTAGTTAAATTCCTAGGAAATGTTTATATTGCCTAAAATCGATAGCAAATTTGTAAAAGTAATTTATATACTTATTAAGTATACTTTTTTAATACGAATATACATTTCCTAAACAGAAATCGGAAATATGTTAATTTCACTGTTTATTTGAACATTTGTCAAAAACCGCATTTATCAAAAATGTCGTTCTGTCACACAGGCATGTTAGTTGTTATAAACCACCGCGAACGAGAATTTGTCCGATTCAAATCTACATTATTTATTAATTTGGACTCTTGGGAATAGAGTGTTTTTAGGGCCGGAGCAGTAAAATTTTCCCGTGTTATTGTCAACATACATTTCCTAGAAAATGTGAGCCTTCGACAAATCATTTTAAACGTTTCCTAAATTGGGTCGCTATTGTAGTATTTCTTAATAAATATATACGACTTCTAAGTTTCACACATTTTCGGTAACAGCTACATCACAAAATAAAAGATTATGCGACTATAATCTAAAAAAACGGAAAAATCTTCCGAGTCTATATTCCCGTGATGAACGAACTATTTACATACCTACAAGTTTGTATGAAACCCTCGAGCGCGTGCGCGAGTCCGACTCGCACTTAACCGTTTTTTTTCTGCGAATCAATGTTTATTATGGCAATATTAATGCGAGAAACAGGCGTCGGAAAGTGCGTGTTTGTGTTTTAGAGAGAATGAAATTGTAACTGATTCTAGTGCCTAATGTTCAATCTGTACATACTTGGCCAAATGTGTGCTGGTTTCAAATTTCCCTTGTATTGTTTGTTACAAAGGAATGACATATTGACGTGTGTCTAGGTATCTGTGTGTGTAGTTTAAGAAATGTTTTTGAATTACATGTTTTTTTTTTTTTTCATATATTAGTCTAGACAGGCATCTCACCTGTTGGTAAGTGAAGATGCGGTCGAAAATGGAGCATGTTTACTTACATGTAGAATTTGCTGGTGGTTTCCGACATCAATCGTTGTTAGGAACATATACAAATAGCCTAGGAGCTTTCTTCCGAAGGCGTCCTCTTACGAACACCTCGAATGCTCTTACGGATACCTACTCATAGACAAACGCATTCCAATCCTTGGTCAAACGACCCGAAACGGTTCCTTAATATTGCAGATAAAACCACGACACAAGAATGGAACGTCAACCCGCATCTCGAGATATAGAGATTTATTCGGCTAAAGCTTGTAAAAATGTGAAATATTGCCTACAATCCTATTTTATTTCTCTAAGAAGTCTTACTATGAACCCTACGTTATCATCTGTTAAGGTCCGTCCACAGAATTTTCGTGTAGGTCAGTGGGAATGCGCGACATCCTTCAAGCCGCAAGTAATTATCTTTACCCTTCTGTCTAGCCGCAGCGGGTGCCTTTCGTCTAGCTAGGTACTTGTAATTATTTAATTTATTAAACTTTGTAGCTTATAATTAACCTGGACACGATTATGGGCTATATGGTAAACCCAACCCTAACAAAGGTTTAGAAGGAGGGATATCCGGACGATCTGCGACAGATTTATCGATGATACAGACCCTAGTTAGATTGTCTAATTTAGTCACGTATTGCGTAAGCTTTAGGGATATCCTGCTTGTATCAGGAAAGAGGTCCCGCGGAAGCCCAGAAGCGATGGATTGACATCATCGAGTCGGATGTGAGAGCCAACGGCTTACAACGTGAGGATGCCGAAGATCGGGCAAAGTGGAAATGAAGAAGTAGGGTAGCGGACCCTGGCAGACGCCGAGATTGACCGCTGGGATGATGATAATGACAGTCCCGAGTCAGATTAACTTCACAAATGGATGTCTGGGACGCGGAGACAAACTCGAATTGAGTGGCGATTTATGTATTTTATTATGTAGTGTATATCTACGAAAGTGAAAAACTCTTAACATCAGCTGCATATTATGTAACGCAAAAATAAATGATAAACAAAACAGATATTTTGTTTATCATTTATTTTTGCGTTTGCTCATACTTCGGACAAGGATTTAATGTGGTTATAGCGTGATCACAGGGCATTCAATTTCGTAATTACTTAGTCTAGCGAATTAGGCTAACCTTTACTTATAAGTTACACACTGCAGGCAAACAGTATTATCAAAATCCATTGAGTAGTTTTTTACTGAGTCGATGACCTGAGTGGTTCAATGGTCAACATGCCGGTCTGCCACGCAAGAGGTCCCGGGTTCGATTCCCGGCCTGGCAGAAATTGAAATGATGAATTTTAATTTCTGTTACGGGTCTGGGTGTTCTATGTATAATAAGTATGTATTTAAAAAAAAAAGTATTTAAGTAGTATATCAGTTATCTAGCATCCATATTACAAGCTTTGCTTAGTTTGGGGCTAGATGGCGCTGTGTGAATTTGTCCACGAATATTTATTTATTTATTTATTTATTTATTTACTTGGAAGAGCATCAAACTCCTTCTAGTGTTGTCCACGCGAAGGTTTGAAAGAACGTTTTTGCTATGAGCTCCCAGCCACAGTGTTTAGTTTGGACTATGACATGGAATCGTTCAAAAGGTTTTTAGAAGTCCTTTAAGAGGCGGGCAACGCATTGATAGCGTCACTGGTGTAGGTTAGGATGTCCATAGGCAGCGGTGACCACTTTCCATCACGTGGCTGGTTGCCTGTTTGTCTGCCGTATAACATAAAATCAGACATCCAATTACACACACCTACTTCAAACTTTTTTGCGTGTATATACTGTGTCCTTATAGCAAATGTTGTGGTCATGGTGACGGGCGATATTCATGCCCTTTAATCTCGGTGGACGGTCACCGCCTGAAATGAAGGTGCAGGTCGCAGGTGTGAGTATTAGACAGGTAGCGTCAACTAAACTATTAGGATTTGAGCTGGATTGTGCTCTTAAATGGGAAAAACATATCGATAATGCGTGTGGCAGGCTAGATAGCGCGTGTTACGCGTTTAGGCGGCTAGCGGTATGGAGCTGTGGGCGGGCGCGGCCGACGCGCACCGCGCCTTTGTAATGCAGAAGCGCGCGGTCCGTGCGCTCGCGGTTGTCGCGGATGACGTATCTGCTCATGAATATTTTCGAAAATACAAAATATTAACCCTGCCGTCTATGATTATTCTTCAGACAACGCTATTTATGTATCTTAATATCGGCTTGTTTGAAATTAACGGTAGATCACACAAGTACAAAAGAAGAAACAAGGATAAACTCTGTTCCATACAGCACAAAACCTCCTAGTACGAAAAAAGTGTTTACGTGCTGGGTACGCTTGTGTACAATAGATTGCCCGATGATGTAAGGAATGCACTTTCTATCGCGTCGTTTGAGGGCCGTTTAAAACAGTGGCTAATTAAAATGATTTTTTTATTCCTTGAAAGATTTTTATCCCGTAGTTCAATATATATATATATTTATATATATATGTATTTATATATATATGTATATATATTGTTTACTATAATTATTATATTATTATTATACATTTATATAATGAATGACAATATTGTATCAATTATGTATTTATATGTATAACAATGGTGTATCAATTTTGACATGTAACGATGGTTATCAATAAATATCCTGAAACTGAAACTGAATGTAACGTTATGTCCAAGTATGTCGTTCGTCTCTAAAGTATAAACAAATGTTTATATTCTATTTTAACGACAACGCAGTCTGCAAAATACAAGCATTCCCAAACGATTGCGAGCATTACACGTCTGCTATCACATCCAGTATCGCCTCGGTATAAAACGAGTCAACGATATAGCCCAGCCAGCGCTGAATACAGTGTACGGAGCCTAAGTACGTGTAAAAAAGTATAATAAAGGTCGTTCCAGCAGCGTATCTTTACGCGAGGGTGGGGAGGCAATAAAGTGTCTTGTGCTCTCTAGAGTATCTTGTGTCGCTTTAGCGATGCACGTGGCGCGATAACGACGTTCAAGAATTACCCAAGGGCCTTCTCCGGAGACAACAGTTGCTAGTGAATGTCCGTTTCTGGTTTTTTAACTCCCGACGAAAAAAGAAGGAAGTTGTAAGTTTGACGTGTGTTTCTGTGGCTTTGTGTCGGTTTGTGGCACCGTAGCTCCCGAACGGATGGACCGATTTGGATGCGGTTTTCTGTATTCGAAAGCTAATTTATTCGAGATAGTTCTTAAATTTGTTTCATTAAAATCTGTTAAGTAGTTTAGAAAATATCTGAGTTTATATAAACTTGGTCGGTGGTTATCCTACTTTTCTGTCAGATGCTGCCACCTTATGGAAAGTCTTCACCGCTGCCTATAGACATTTGCAACACCATGGGTACCACCAATGCGTTACCCTTCTCTTAAACCCTGAGACACGTTTTTCTGGCAGCAAAAAGGAAAGTCTCCACTGCTGAACTCACGGTTCCTCGTATCCCCACCCCATAGAGCACTGAGGAGTTTACTCACTGGCAGAAACACAATATATTGGGAACACAGTATTGTTTGGCTGAGGTATTCTGTAAGGTGAACGTCCTTCCTCAGTCGGGGGGCTTTAATTAGAACGGGTTACGTCTCAAAGCCAACTAGTAAAAAAGTACTAGTAAGTACGTGGTTTGAGTACGGCTAAGAAATTAAACATGTTGCTAGCAAGTGTGTTCGATTTACGATGGGGTCGAAGTTGCAAAAAAAAACTTGTCATCTTGGCGTTAATGTCCTGGTTGTGCTCTCGTGCGCGAAAGCCCGGGGTCTGCCTTCGCAATGATCCAGGATTTAGCAGATCAGGTAATTAGGTACCTACAGTAGAGCGACTGCTATCTGACCTCTGTGACCCTGTTAACAGGTGAATCTGACTAGATTCGATCATGGTTATACATTCAATCACCTGAATAATATGTAGGTTTCATCACGAACCGTAAGAGCATCGGTTAGTTTTCAACTAACGTACATACATAGATCGGCAATGCGTGGGTGATACCTATGGTATTGCAAACGTCCATAGTCTGCGGTGACTGTTTATCATCAGGCAGGTCGTAAGCTTGTTTGCCACCTGTGTGGTATAAAAAAGAAAAAGAGTCATTAGTATTTATTTAACAGTTTATTGTGCATAATAATATTTATACAATATTGACATAAGGAAAACAACACAACAGCTACAGCTTATTTCATAAGAAATATCTTACAGCAGACCTACGGAAGAGACAGGGCATAATCAGAAAGGCAGACGGCGTGCACCTTAAAATACCTAACCTACTTAATACTAAAAAAATATATACTACAAATGAAATTATAATACCTAATTAAATACAAAGTTACATACAACATACATACTTAAATACATACACATATACATACATACATATACTATGGATAACAAATGGAAAGATAATACTCCTTAACTCGTTTTTTAAAGGTTTCAAGTGAAGGACTGATACGTACATTAAATGGCAATGAATTCCACAATCTAGCCGCATGAACAGAGAAGGAATTAGAATAACACTCACAAAACAAACGACTTAGGTATGTCAATAAATAAAAATAATGCTGGAGCCCAGAGCAGAGCAAAGAAATTCCAAAAAATATTTAAAATCCTAACTATCATTCCTTGTGTCGCCGTAGCCAAATTGCTTACATTCACAAGCTTATATCTGACGATCATCGTGAAATCATTTCAGAATTATATACGTATCATACATCTAAAACGCCCATCAATCGACGGAGTTGAATCAATTTTTACGTCACCCTTCAGTACGACTTCAAGACTATTACTTAGGAGGAAAGTTCTCATGGCGTGGACGGCGGCTTCGCAGTCACCTTTAGATCCAAAGTCGAGCTGGATATGCTGGAAATAATTTGCTGGGCTGGGGGGTGGAAAACCGGCGTCGGTAGGTAGTCCCTACAGCAATAGGTCGAATTAAACCATTATTTTTTTAGTTTTAGGCGCCATACTTGGCGCTAAGGACTGTTCTACTCAGCCTGCCAGTGGTGTCGAGAATTCGTTTATAGAGGCTTGTTCCTTGAAGGCCCTAATGTCGTCGTCGTATGAATGTAGATACAACATTAAAGCCAAGTAATAGAACTCGGTAGAATGTCAGTAACCCATGGTAAAACTAAGCAACTTTCAAACTAACATACAAACGGCCCTGGGTTCAGTTATTGAATCGCTCGCCTCTATTCAAACGATTTACAATGTTGGATATCGACGAGAAAAATTCAATATTTTTAAAAACACATTGGCAACACCGAAAGAGTGGGCCGAAGTATGGGCAAAAATAGGGAAAAATATGTCATTTTTCATAAGGAAAACTAAAATTGAAAATCGTTCGAATCAAAGCGAGCAATTCATTGGCGAGGTTGACAAATATCTTCCACTGGACCCTGAGACTGATAGAACGGTCTCGGAAGCTGATTGGCACCTTGTGATGATATTTTATTATTATTAAAACGTAATTTCTAACAAGCATAGCATAAATACTTTGGTACCATTCACACAAATAAGTATTCACAGAATTCTTCAAAAAACCATTTTCAAGATTGTAAGTAAACTATTTGTCTCACTTAGTTCGTTTTCTACTTCAATGAAAGTAAATTAAATGTACTACAACTCCCTTTTAATTTTTTTTATAATAGAACTAGCAATTTTACCAATTATTTGCTCCGGACGGGAGCAAAACCTAAAATTGAAGTTTTTCGGGAAAAATAGACCATCTTTAAAGAGTCATAACTTGGTTGCTATACGCTTTATAGAGCTGTGTTTGGGCTGAAATCCTTGCAAATTTAATCAATTTTAAAAGCTATTGAGCTTTGTTGGTCGAAAAATTCATAGTTTTTGAGTTTTAGACCTGAAAGTGAAAAAAGACCCAAAATTTCGCAGTTTTTCACGTATTACGCAGGAAGCACAATTTTTTTTTGCTTGCAAAATGTAGTTTCACACTCTCTTAAGGGGTCCAAATAACATACCAAAAATGTAGCGTTACATCGCGCTTTGCGTTTTAGGGCCATTTTTTTGTAAGATTTGACTGGCCTAGTAGTACATCTTTTACTGAAGCGTGTCTTTATTTGAGTGAAAATACCTATATTGTGTCTAAGCAGACTTCGCGAATGGAGTTACATGGAAAGAAGCAGTATCTAATAAAGTTGAGAATTGGCCCGAATTTATTTAACTTGCACTGTACGTGTGTATGTAAGTGGTCCGTCAAAATTTGCCAACCATTTTTTGACCATTTCTTGGTATCCGATTGAGCTGAATTTTGTATACCTGTGTAACTTGAATGACAATGATTATTATGGTACCATGGAGCTGGTCTGATGATGGAGACGCAAGGTGGTGATAGGAACTAATGCACGCAATAAGATAACTCCATCGTGTTTGGGCTCTTTGGAATGGTCTTGACGGATTGATCGATGTACAACACAAACGCAATTCTACATATTCGCGATTCTACACAATATGGATTCCGCACAACTGACATTCAACACATTAGTTATTCCACACAGTCTTCAATTATACACAAACGCGTTTCTTCCTGTTCGCGATTCCACACAAATGATGCCATTCAACAGATTGGCTATTCTACAACGCTAGGGACCTGAGACTGGCTGACTTAGACCTGGACCTAAGTTTAATGGAACCAGTCAAGGTTAGCCAAGGCCAACCCTATTTAACAAACCTAGTCCAATGCTTTGTTGGTTGACTGGGGTTGACCTTGATCAACCTTTACTAGGTCCTGGTCTAATTCTAAGCTTGGGTATACAACCAGTCTCAGGGTGCCCAGCGTCGACCAGGTTCGATGACCAGCGTTGACCTTGGTCAATATTTACTAGGTCCACTAAACTTATACCCTGGTCTAGTTCTAGCTCAGTTGTGCGGAATCCATATTGTGTAGAATCGCGAATAGGTAGAATTGCGTTTGTGTTGTACATCGATAAATCCGTCTTGATGAGTAGGTACTATACCGCGCGATAAAAGCTGTTATATATATATATATATATATTTTTTTTATGATTACTTATTATTAGTAGGTAACCTAATAAATATATTCTAAATATTTTCTAAACTGCACACCCATTGTAATGAAACAAAGCTAAGAAATATCTCGATTTATCTGGCTTTCGGTCCATCCATTCGGAAGCTACTATGCTACTGGCAGATACACAAAACAACAGATATATAGATACAAACGTCAAACTTAAAATACCCATGCGTCGAAGTTAAGAATGGTAAGTAGGCTTCAAATAAAACATGTACATCGTATACTTTGTCAACTTTCGCAAGCTTCTTTGAGGAGTGTTTTTAAGTACCTAGGGAGTCAACGAGGAACTTTATAAGAGAAAAAGCCTTTGATATTCTTTCAATATACGATATATCGTTCCGGTTATACTTCAGTTGCTTTGTAGGTCAACGGAATGCATGAAATATCTTTATTTTAGTATATGTAAGAAATTGGGGAACGACTTGCCTCCACCTATACGGGGGCTAGTCAGTCACCAAAAATACATTTAATAAACTTGTAAATCTTGGCTGCTGTCGAAGCAGGCTCTGGTGTGTGGGGTGTGACGCTGCGCAGTGGGGTGGCTGGCTATATGCTTTGGTGGCTGTGTGCTTTTTATTTGTTTCTTCTGGTTTTTTTTTCATTTTTCGACTTTGTGTGTGTGTGTGTAAGCAGGTAGTTATTTTGTAGGGAATGTTAGAATAGCTCGCTCCCCTGAGCCATTAGCCCATTTGTCATCATATATATTTTGATTTCGCTTTTGTTGATATGTATTTATATTATTTTTTTGTTTTATTATGAAATTTATATTTTGTAGCTTTATAAGATGATAAATATACTATTATTATTATTTAAATCGAAACTTCTGGCGAAGAGATGTTGACCACTTTCCATCAGATGGCCCGCATGCCTGTTGGTCTGTTGTATTACATAAAAAAGAGTACAAAACATCCAGTTTAAGAGAGGTAGGGCATAGCGGGGTATCTCGTTCGAATTAGAGCCGCCCGACTGGGGAAGTACCTCCACCTTACAGAATATCGCAGCTAAATAATACTTTTTTCTCCATCGGGTGGGGATTTGGGGAACCGTGGATTTGGCAGTGGAGTGGCATTTGCTTTTTGCTGCCAGAGCAACGTGTTATAGAGGTGGGCAACGCATTAGCGATACTCTTGGTGTTGCTAATGTCTATAGGCAGTGGTGACCACTTTCCATCAGGTGGACCGCTTGCCTGTTTGCCTACCGTATGACATAAAAAAAAAAAAAAGTTCGATTCGAAAGAGGCGTATAATTTCGTTGGGAAAAAATAACAAAATAGTAAACAAAGCAATATCGCTATGCAATTAATTGCTTTGCACATAGGTACCTACCTACTAAATAGCATACCTAATCAAATTCACATTTGAATATGAAAAATAATAGTAATCATCTTGGCGCCAATATTTCGTTTGAGCTCTTGCGATTAACTTAGGGTACTGTAACTTCTCAGTCACCCTAATACCTATCTATCTGTATAAATACACACATACGAGTATCTACCTATAAAGAGTAGACATAACATAATAAATATCATTTCACATATTGTGATTTGGCCGTAAGCGAGTGATTGTCTAGTTATTGATTTCAATTTTCAGACCCATTACATTGTGTACACATTTTGAAAAACGTCACAAGAAATATGTAAGTTTATAGCAATACTCTGTAAATCAACCGCACTAATATTCGGAAGATATTCGCAAATGAATAAAATTTAGTCACATAAATAAAAGTAAAATCAAATGTCATAATCCTCAAAAATGAAACGAATGAAACATAAATCCGCGTAAATAAGATAATTTAAATGTAATCCACGCAAATCGAAATAATCAAACAATTTATAAAATCCGTACAAGAAATCAAACAAAGTATAAAGTAAACATGCGACTTAGCTTTGACAGCACTCGAAACGGCAATGGATTCTTTTTTCTTCTGTGGCCACTCTAACCCTATGATTGCGAAGCCCTAATGTTATCCTCACCTAAATAATATAGAATAGAGGCCTTTAGGTCTCGGAAAACCTACCTAATCGATAAGTAAACTGTGACTCCCATCACACCTCATATCTCACCGATCATCTCGTCAGGCATTATTATGGTCCTACCTATCCTCGACGTTTTATTTATTTACCGAGTCGATTAAATTTAAACAACACAAACAAAAATACAAATGGATTCGATGTGGAATTCTTTTAGACCAAAATTAATAATGTAGGGAGTTATAAGTAAACATTATAAAGTCATTTTAGGTACTATAAACTTGATGTAATGTTTCATCAGACTGAGTATAGAGATATTTAATTTCTACGAAGCAAATCAATTTGAGTCATCAAACAAGTAGATTAAAATTAAATTCTAGACTCGTTTGATACTTAGGTGTGCTTTTATTCAATTAGTTATTTCGATATTTCGTTGAAACGTATTTGTATATTCACATCACTATCACTTGTGAGTATTTTTTTTATGGGTCCCATAACTTGACGCCAAACATTTAAGATATTCACGATATTTTGCCTGTCGTTCAACTAATCAATAGCGTAAATTTATTACGTGCTTTTGAAGTAGAATAATTCTCTTATCGTCAAATAAATTGTTTAAGTTTATTACAAAGCCAAGTTTTGGTTAAGTATTTGAGAGCATTTGTTAAAAGAAATCATGATAAGCAAACTATAAATTAACCACACACTGCTCTGTGTGTTAAATGCGTATTTCTAAGTCTGTCAACTATAAACATATGATATATAAATAAATTGTACGGTGACGAGCTCATGGTACATAGTGATCGTTACAGTGCCTACCGTTGGGTCCGCCTTGACCATGATCCAGGATTTGGTAGATCGGATAGTTACAGTAGCGTTATTTTCTAATGATATTTTACATTATTTTTAATGCTTAAATCTATGGTTTTCATTTTTCGCAAATAAATAGTTATAATTGATTCTTTTTCGTAACCCCCTACACTACACACGAAAACTAGTGTCCCTTCCGTCGTTTGTGGCACATAGCGCCATCTATTGTGAATCTCTTTCAAATATTCATTTCAAAGGTTAGGTAGCTACGTTGGCTCCTTTCGAGAGAATTGCGTGTTGTCAGCCCAGCCGAGAGCACGGCAGTGAACCGTAGTTTACGTACTAAAGCACAGATGGCGTTTAAAATAAGTCGTTTATATTGTGTAAGGTTGTTGTTGTATGAATGATGCGACGAGTGTGTTAGATAGGGTGTATAGAGTGTACAGATCTCGCGTGTGAATTTAAGTATTTAGAAGATATTAATGATGGTGGTCTGGTATTTTATCGAAAACTAAGGGTGGAAAGCTTAATGAAATAAAAATAGGGCACATTAGTTAAATATAAATAGCTATTTATTCCAGACAGGAAAAGCATATTTAAACACACATATTCGATCAAATTAGATAAGTTATTATATCATAGGATAGGCAATCATAGCAAACAAAGTTACATGGGAAATATAACAATATATTCTGAACATAATAATACATGGCAAAATACAAAATCCCTAAAAATAGGACAATAGTATTACGTATGATTCAATCAATAACCGATTATGTAGATGAATAAAACTAATACAAAATATAAAGCAACAATAAAACAATGCAAGTTTGTACTTAACTCTGTGCCGGGTCTGGAGCAACAAGGCCCTCCCAGTCTCTCGACTGGGTTTATATAACAACATTCAAACGGAAGTTAGAAGCCGTTACATTTCAACCAATGACAGCACGTTATAATAATTCTAATTAACTATGAAATATTGTGCAAAGATAATAACCAATTTCATCGAAATAGTTCTTAAAACTATTTTAAATAATTATAAGATACATTAAATATTAAGAAACCAAACTTTTAGTTAATTAGTACTGAATGTGCTCAAAGATTAAACATCGTTCAGGAGTTTCGTACATTCGTTCTGAAACGACTATAATTTTATTTGGCAATATTATTTATTATTAATTACGATAGTTTTACTTTTAAATAACAATTAAAAGTAGACTATAATACCATATAATATAACACGGCCATACTGACATGTGCTTCGTTCTCGAAGTACTTAAACATTGTGATGGTACATCAAGTTAAAACAATTATGGAATAAATTGTAAACATAATTAAAAACGTAAACTATTATATTATTATAGTAATCTCATCATATTTCATTACAAAGCAGATAAGAATAACATTGACATATCATTTTTATCAATACGAAAAACTACTCAAGTAGGTAAACAAACAATTAGTAAATTCCATTGACGTAGAACATGTTATCACATAAAGTTTACATAGGTTAACCATAAAATTAAAAATATAAGTTGTGCCTGTTGTATCGTTTATGCTGTGTTATTTCCACGTGTACAACGTGTACATACAAAAGTTTATAAATATTATGTATGTTTTATAATCGTCACATACTTAACTTTTTTAAACCCATATTTGAAAAATAAATAACCATTTACTGTGCATTTCCGCTTTTTTATAGCATTCCAGCTTTCCTTTTTATTTTGTACCATTATTGATAAATAAATAACCATGTACTTAGCACTTCCGCTTTTTTTTCATTGCATTTTAGCTTGTTTTTTATTTACAATTTTAACTAAGTCCAATAGTTAAGTTATTAAGTCAATGAAATCATCAGTAATGCATGTACGCTTTTTTAAATTTCATAATTATTATTGTAAACCATTACCGGCATCACCTTTACCCGTGATCCTGATAATATTTTTTGTCACTGGCATCACCTATACCGGTGATCCTGATAAATGTTGACTATATGCCTTAACATGCCCGGCCCAACACTCACTGCCTGTGAGGCTGACCGACATCGGGCAAGAAAGTCGACCAAACATAATATATAAACATTAATATAATAAAATTGAATAGGTACGTGTAGTAAATAGAAAATATTAGTGTTTAGTATAAAATATCTTTTGTTTTTGGAAGAATACAGTACTTATCGTATGGTATTGTTTCTTATGTGTGTGTAAATAAATGTTTGTTGTTTTACTTCTGGACTTTGTCACAATATAATAAATGGTACTTATCAGCCAAATCTACCATCATAATCCGTTCGGTCAATTCTGACGTTTGATTTTCCAATCACTAACGGTAGCTAGCAAAAATTAAAAATTTAATCATATGTAGGGGGAAAGTTATAAGTTCGGACGGAAATTTATAAAGTACGGCATACTAACAGTGACGTCATTGTACATTGTACAGTCATAAATTTATAAGAAAATTCAAGTAAATGTATTCACCTAGAACTTGCGTTAGACGAAACGATCGCAATGTTAATAAACAGAGACATTTTTCTAAATTCACTATATGTACAAATGGTCCCCACGCTGTGATAGATAAAATGTTCAAGTAATCATATATCCAACAACATAAAAAATCATTAAAAATTGAAATCATTTACCAAAGAAATGAAATCCTTTCTTGTGCAAAAATTATATTATAATATTGATGAATTTTTTTAATTACCTCGAATTGAGATAATCCGGATATAGCTATTGTATTACATATATTATTTATGACACCGTTTTGAAATTTATGTGAAAAATGACAATACTGCTGATAGAATTAATTGCTAATACAGAATGACATCTTACAAATATGTGAATTATTTAATATTTTGTTTATTGTACTGTTTATTAGATACTCTCACTTATTTGCAATGCCCTAACAGGGTGCCATATAAATACATGTAAGTACTACATAATATTGTGAAATCTGTTGGAAAACTGATACGTAATAAATGAAATGAAATAAATAATCTTTCGAAACCAAAATCTTCGTAACCACTGTACTAGTTTTGAAAATTCTTTCATAGCGGTAGATTATCCAAATATAGTTTATGGAAACAGGTAAAGGTATATAGTTTATAATAACAAAGCTAGTTCTTTTTAAAATTGTAAGGGGGTTAATCGACTGTTCATACTTTTTAAACATGGCGTCTTTCTCGGTCCCAAGACGCAGTGCAAAGACCTTTCGCACTTAAAAATATTAGACGAATGTCGGTGGTAGATTTATTTTTTAATTAAGCGCGATCGATTCTATTGTGAACGAAGTTTGCCTGTTTTTGGATGTACATTTAAGAGTTAAAAATCTTTCATGTAATATTTCAATGTATGAATAAATACAATAAATAAAGGAACCCATTTTTAAAAGTATCTTGTCGATGTAGGTACCTTAATAAATAGCTTGAATTGAATATTTATTGTATGGTGACAGTTTGTGGAAATGAAAATGAAGTAAACAAATTAATATTTTGAGTTAAGCCGGGAACCCACCGAACAAAATTTTGTGTTGTCAACATGATGGAAACATTGTGCAACAAAAATACGTATGATAGTATTCTTGAGAGGGAAAACAATTTTTCTTGTAAATTAAGGACAATTGTTAAAACAGTACTTTCAGTGGGAAGTGTGGGGCAGGAGATTCAAAAAATTGTCTCAAATATCAACGCAAACATAGTAAAATGTTGGAAAGACGTATCTACAGCATTTCCATTTGGTCAATGATTTTAATATTTTCCAATGTGGGTAACTGGTAGGGTTTTGTTTACATGTTATTTCTTTGTTAAAGGCGGTTGATATCGGTTATTTCTATTATACGAGGCAAATTAGATGTGTTTTTCGTTTTCGATAATCTATGTCAGACTATTACAAGTAGGTACTAACTTATTAAAGTTACCTATGAAATTGACGGGAATGTAAAGGTTACGATTATCGTTAACTTAGTTTTTAGAAAACTTAGCAAGTATTTGTCGGTCAACCGCACAAAATAGTTTTTTTTTTATTAAACCACCAACAAGAATTGTTGAAAAGCATATATATAATTTTGTACTGATGGCTTCTATGAAAGGATTTCTCAATATTCGTCTAAAATCATTTCTTACGGAATTAATAGAATTTATAGAGAACTTGACTTGGGTTAACTTTAACCCCTAATGTAAGGGGGTAAAAACGTACTACGAAATTTGTATGGAAAAGAAAACTTTTTAAGATCGAGATAGGTAGTTACTGTCGGTTTCGTGTAGTATGAACATATAACTTAATGAAGTGTAGTGTAACACTGCTGTGAAGTTGTATAATAAAGTGTGTATAATATTCGCACAAATAAATCACATATGCAGTTCATAAAAGTGGCCATTCTCACATCACAGTATCATATTACTGACTCATATTATTATTGGCGTTAAATCATTTTATGCAATGAATAACTAGAAATCCATTTTGAAAATACAACAAAAGTATTGTTATTGAAAAAGAAATTATGCGATTACCGTTTTTAACGGTTTCAGTTGGCATTCACATACTTTTGTATTTAAAATTTAACTTTAATATGGGGAAAATATAGCGTCTATATAGAAAATAAATTAAAATAAAATAAATTTAAACTTATTCTTTCAAACTAGTCAGTATAGTTTGAAGCACGAGTTTCAGGGATTAAGTCGTCCGCGTCTTATGCAGTATTAATGCAGAACCCTTCAGGGTGTTACCTGCTACCGTTTTAGCGATGTCGCTCCCATCTTCGATTTAAACAAGGTGTTCCAGTCTCGCAACGTGATGAAAACAGCACGGCGCAAGTCCAGGTTTAGGTCTCGTTCCGTTCTTCAGAGGGGAAGTCCGTAAGTCGTGCAAGACATCGTAGATTGTAGTGACGATGCCCATTTACTTGTAGAAGGGCCTCGTGTGTTATCTGAAAAAATGGAAACAGCACAGTACCATGTTCGCTCGATCATTCCTGACCCTATGGTTGTAAAACACCCACTACTACTAGCTGTCTTGTAGTATGTAACTCAAAGCAATACTCTTTTTTTTCAAGGAAAAACAAATCGAAATTAATAGACATCACTAACATTTTTACTCATTGACGTTCATTCATCACACTTTTGTAATAGGTAGGTACTTGTAGGTAGATTGCTCCATCAGCAGGAGTCCAACTCTTAAATTTATGATGCTGATGAAAAGGTACTGCTGTACTAGTCATGCTTATATAACGTGCACGTACACCTGTTAAGCTATAAACTTAGAATAGCAATTTCTCAATAGTTAAAATCATAAAGTAGTATCTATCAATATCCTGTCAGCTCATGTTTTATTCTTTAACCAAACCTGTACTAGGTCCATCGGATATACTTAGTCATAGGTAACACAGTCGATCGGCTACTACACCAAAAAAAACTAAACAAAAAGTAATTCACATTATCGTTACATAGTGCAAATAACCTAACACAAACCAATTTGGAATTAAACTACTCGTATTTACATTCATTTGGTAAATTATTTCTTACCAACAAAAAATTACAAAGACTTTTTATTTTGAATGTTGTAGGCAGCTTTTCAAAATAATTTAAAAAGTATCGACGGTCAAAGTTAAAATTATAATCAAACCATACCCTCATTAAACAAGTAATTTTCAAATTTTACTGTTGTGTTCGTATTCGTTTCTGGACAGGAACTTTAGTTTTAAATCCATTGTAAAATTAATTAAATTGTAATTCTGCCACTAAGTTGGTGCATAGCAACTTAAGACTTTCTCGACTTTCTCAATTTGTTCGTTACACATTCGATGAGAGAAATCAATGAACGACTCACCGATTAAAAACTGTAAATAGGAGTTTCGTCGAGGACCAAACATCGTAGTCCAGCATCTGCATTCTGCAGGTACTCGCCGTTCCGCGTCGTAAGAAGAATCCAGCTTCCACAGGCTCGTGCGGGCGGAAAGATCACGATGTAACATAAAAAAAATAAGAATGTTAGAAATATTGTAGGACGTTGCGAGTCCTTTATCCCACTTCTGATGTTAGATAGGGTGTATAGAGTGTACAGATCTCGCGTGTGAATTTAAGTATTTAGAAGATATTAATGATGGTGGTCTGGTATTTTATCGAAAACTAAGGGTGGAAAGCTTAATGAAATAAAAATAGGCACATTAGTTAAATATAAATAGCTATTTATTCCAGACAGGAAAAGCATATTTAAACACACATATTCGATCAAATTAGATAAGTTATTATATCATAGGATAGGCAATCATAGCAAACAAAGTTACATGGGAAATATAACAATATATTCTGAACATAATAATACATGGCAAAATACAAAATCCCTAAAAATAGGACAATAGTATTACGTATGATTCAATCAATAACCGATTATGTAGATGAATAAAACTAATACAAAATATAAAGCAACAATAAAACAATGCAAGTTTGTACTTAACTCTGTGCCGGGTCTGGAGCAACAAGGCCCTCCCAGTCTCTCGACTGGGTTTATATAACAACATTCAAACGGAAGTTAGAAGCCGTTACATTTCAACCAATGACAGCACGTTATAATAATTCTAATTAACTATGAAATATTGTGCAAAGATAATAACCAATTTCATCGAAATAGTTCTTAAAACTATTTTAAATAGTTATAAGATACATTAAATATTAAGAAACCAAACTTTTAGTTAATTAGTACTGAATGTGCTCAAAGATTAAACATCGTTCAGGAGTTTCGTACATTCGTTCTGAAACGACTATAATTTTATTTGGCAATATTATTTATTATTAATTACGATAGTTTTACTTTTAAATAACAATTAAAAGTAGACTATAATACCATATAATATAACAAGTGCAACTATCGAACAGCGTAGAGGAGTAGTTTTGCAGCACAGTCTGTTAAGGTCTTGACGACCTGATTGGTTCAGTTGATTACCATGCCGGTCTCGGGTTAGATTCCCGGCCGAGCAAAATTTGAAATGATAAATTTTAATTTCTGTTACGGGTCTGGGTGTAGTATGTAAAATAATTATGTATTTAAAAAAGTATATAAGTAGTTTATCTGTTATATGATACCTTATGTTATGTTATATGATACGCAAGCTTTGCTTACTTTGGGGCTGGATGGCGCTTTGTGAATATGTCCTTGCTTTTTTAATTTATTTTGTATAGTTTTAAATATGAAAGGGACGTGCCGGCAGCCTATAACACCTATGACTGATGCTTTTAGGTGTGTTGTCTCTGCGAGGACTCATCCGTATTTAGAAACTATGAGGTCTCACAGTGCCCGCGAATACACAGGGTTCCAAATGATTCAATTTACAATATTTGAGTTGCGATCGCCACTAGGAGTTCGTCAAAATTAACGAAATGGACTAATCATAGAGCTATATAAAGGCAGCGCGTTCAACAAGCAATATGAGTACTACGTGAACGTATAGTAATTCTACTTTTAATAGGAGATCCGGCCATAGTAATATCTTCCCTCATGCGTTATTCAAGAAAATCGTGCAATATATCAAAGAATAATAGTCAATTAAGAATATAAATAAAGAAAGATATATGGGTTGCCTACTCTCACCCTGGTCCTTCTCATGGTCGGATCTTAGACCATTTACTTTAAGTATTGTTTGTGAATACGGGTGTAAAATGATACCTCGTGGCTGTAATTCCGCTGACTACCTTATCCTTTAAACTTAACCAAATAATGCATTATAATGCTAATAGTCACTAATAAAAGTAGTTTCGAGACCTGAAAATTGGATAGCTTGAGAACCGTTTCTAGGGGTTTTGGGGGTGGACAACGCAATTTGTGATATTTGTCCATAGACAGAGGTAACAATTTTCCATCAGGTTGGCTGCTCGCCTGTTTGTCTACAATAGTAGTTCAAGCAACTCGTATATTAAAAGGGGTATTAAAACATGAGTGTCTGTTTATCACACGAGCCTAGTGCGATAATAGTTGGACACGAGTCTTATATTACCTTATCAGGATAGGCAGTTGCATACACTCATAGTTTCATGTTAAAATTTCTAACCCATAATTTTCTCAACTTTGTTGGAAGTAAGCTGCGAGTCATGTCTGTTGCCGCGTCGAGGATATCAAGCGGCGTGAAATTCACTTGACTACTCTCACATTTATGTATTTATTTGTTTCAAATAAGATAAAATATTCACAAACATAAACAGCAACATTGAGAAAAAATATTCTGTTTAGTGGTAAAATAATTTCATACAGCTCAGTTCTTCTCAATCACCCTCCATCCTCAGATTATGCCATAGTTCGGTATTCAGCCAATGAACCAGTCGCCCGACCAGTTAGACCGAGTCAGAGTCTCTGCCTAATTTCAAAACAAAACTTCAGAACTATGATTGGCTAAAGAACTAAAGTGTCTAGTGTGTCCTTGCCAGCGTTTTTGTCCTCGGTACACAGCTCGCAGTCCCTAGTGGATAAATTATTATAGTTAGGGAGGCGAGGTAGCTAAATGGCGTAATTCAACGGCGCCGTCGAGACCTATCAAAATCGAAAGATAAAATAATTTCGAAAAGAAAAGCTCGTATGGCAAAAACCATTTTAGCGGTGGGTTTGGCGTGTACGGTTTTTCAAAAATGTTAAAAAAAACAGTTACTTGGGCATTCTCGAGCGCGTCAGATATTCATACTACGTATGCCCCGAGTGCCTCTGATAACAACGGTATACTAATCTGCCGGTTTGCGTGGTGGGGGTAGGCATATAAAGTAGTCAAAAATGCAAAAAAAAAAAATTTACTCGAGCGCGTCAGATTTTCGGAAGGGGTGTTAAGTAGGCCCCAAGGAAGCTCCCTTTAAAAAAACTGACGATTTCGGCGTGACGATAAGTTACGATGAATTTTTGAAAATGCAAAAAAAAAAAATTTTTTTGAAATACTCGAGCGCGTCAGATTTTCATAGGGGAGGTTTATCTCGGTATCCTGAAAGCATATTTTTTTAATCTGACAAAAATGTTGGTGGGTTCTCTTAATCTGACCGAAAAAGGCTTTTTGGTTTCTTTCTTTTCCTTTCTTTCTCCTTGATAAAATGGGGAATTTAAGAATGACAATAAAGCGATAGATACAACCAACGTAAATGTAGATGAAATGTAGTACGAAGTGTATTATTTATTGTATAAAAAAATGAAATGATATAAAAATTGGATTATAATTGTATTGTTATGTATGATCTTTACATTTTTGCTCAATACAATTCATCTTCTTCTTCTTCTTCACTGGAACTTTCATATTGTGGCTCCTCATCCACAATTCTTTCCTGCTGAGTGCCTGCAACATCCGTAACAATTATTTCTATTCAGTAATTTTGTTGAAAGAATATTATAGAAGTACAAAAAATTACCTGAATCAAGCGTCTCGTCATTGCTGTCCTCAGTGTCATTCTCGTTGCCCAGAATATCTGGCGATACAACAACATTTTCATACGCATCGGGCAATTGATTCCCGATAAACCACGTGAACTCGAATTTATTATTATTTTCATTCCACCCATGATCGGTTGGTGCAAGGTCAGTGATGTCGGATTTGTAAGCATTCCTCCACAAATTGGCGATGTACCGAGTTCTGAGGCAATGTTGGTATAGCTCTGACTGGCATGGGGGTAAATTGCAAGCGTCGTAGTTGCGTACATCCAACGAGAACGGCTTCGATGTGTCGTGCACCTTGTATGTTTTATTAAAAATGTCGAATCGAGCTTCGTTGACATCAGCGAGTTTCTTCAGTCCGTACATGTGACATATAAAAGATTGAAGCGTGGGGAAAATTGTTTGGATATCTTTTTTTTTGTAAAATGTATCGTTCGCGACTTATATGCGACTTATATGCCGTAACGCGTTCTTAGGAAGACGAAATGGCTCCTCCACACTTCCGGTCATGCGGAAACCGGCAGATTTTGTATTTTTAGTAAGTTTTAGATTATATTCTTCAAAATAAAAAAAATAAAAATCGCGCTCGAGAATGCCGGATTAACGTTTTTTTTTTACAAGTTCGCGACCCTATAACTCGGCGGCGTCAAGGACTTATCGTCAGATTAGTTAAATTTAGTCTTTAAACACTAAAATCAACACCCAATATCTTAATCTGACGCGCTCGAGTATTTCAGACTATCAATTTTTTTTTACTAATCTGATCGTCTATTTTATTTATTTATTTTATTTTATTTATTTAACATTTTATTGCACACAGTAAAATACATAGAGACACATCATACATATAGACGACACAACAGGCACTACTTATTTCTAAAAGAAATTTCTTCCAGCAGGCCTACAGAAGAGAGATGAGATAAGTAAAGCAGATCGACGTGCGCGATATATGCGTCTATCCTAGGCGCGCGTCACTACATATAGAGCTAAATACTTTACAAGGTTGTTCTATTAGGTCTAAGGTATCTCTCATATCTTAAACTGCCACGCTCGAGTATTGCCGAAAATTCCCCTATTCGCCTCCCTAACTATTATCTAAACTATCCATCGGCCTTTCCATCGGCTTTTTCTACCGAGGCCAAAATCGTGACGCAGTTGACTTGCCCGGAGGCAGTGCCCACTAATTCTCATTCGCAGCGGCTATGGGACGAGTGGCTCTGTAGGTTGGCGTGAAACAAACTTTTAAACGCAACTACCAATTCTGCAGAACGTGCTCGCTTACTAGCTGCTGGCGAGTGGGAGTCGGGCCTCTGGCTCCAGGCAATGCCTTAAAAATACATTGGCACTTTGCTCGACCATGCTACTTTCACGATTGCCACGGCCCTGCGTCTTGGAGCTCCCTGCAGCGCTCCACACGACTGCCACTGTGGCCGCCCTGTAGACCAGCTCGGCCACCATGGTTTGTCGTGTAGTAGGAGCGCCGGACGCATTCCACGCCACGCGGACCTCAATGATGTCACTCACGCCCTGGAAACTGGGACGGCCCTTGGTCTGGGATGCTACGTGCATCGATACCCTCGCGTCGTTCCATCTTCCAGCCACCGCGTGTTAAGCAGGGGCCGGTGCCGCCTCTGCTAAAAACGCAAAACGGCGCAAATACGCATGTCTCAGTGGCTACTACATATTTGCGCTATTTGGCGTAGAAACTCTGGGGCCGTGGGGACCAGACGCAAATTCCCTATATAGGGAACTAGCCAAGCGCCTGGTCGACATTACTAATGACCAGAAGGCTGGCCTCTATTTAGGACAGCGCATAAGCCTCGCCATCCAGCGGGGCAACACGGCCAGCCTACTGGGGAGATTTCCGCATTCAGGGGACTTAGGGCAAATTTTTTACCAAGGTTTTTATTTATAGGTAGTTTTAGTATGTAATTATATATTGTTTGTGTATTATGTTTAAGTTGTATAATAACAGAATAAATCAATTATGACATTCTTTAGTGAACTATGATTTATTAAGTGTTCAACTCTACCTGTTCGATTTCTCTTCTACATTTCTGTGAAGGCTGGACGAAATTGTTTGTTTAACCTGCATACCTACTGTATTATTTTTTGTATGAGCAAAAATTTTTAATCTATATAATCTATTTAAAGTATGACTTTTTGTTTGGGATGTATCATAGAGATCAAGGTATGTTTATCGAATTATAAGCCCCTGATATGAGACTGCACATCCGTTCGTCATACTCATAATATGATAATGGAAATGCCATATAACTGTGAGAGTGCCATAGGTTACTAGGTAGGCATCGAGTACAAGAAAAATTTTACTATGTAGCGTTAGTACAGGTGTAGGAGGCTCACAAACCGTTAGTGTGCTCGGGAACAATCTGGCACAAAAACATTTTATTTTTAGTATTTTTCGTGACTTTAATGTAAGTAGGTGAAAAGCGAAGCCTTAAAGAGGCTGTAAGGCGTCCCAGTTTTTTTACTTACACAAGATATGTAAATACTATCGCTACGAAAAATAGTTTTTTGTGCCTGTTTGTGCACTTTCAGACCTACGTTTTTTCAAGTGTTTCTAGTAATTCTAGTAATTTATTTTATTAAACAAATTCTGTACAAGCACAACAAATGCATCTATCTCTACCATAGTCACGATTTTCTGCCTCATCATCACAGCCCGTTACAGTCCACTGCAGGACTAAGGGCCTCTCCCACGAAAGGGGAGGTTATTGCCATAATCTCCACGCTTGGCAGGCGGGTTGGAGATCGCAGTGTTTAAATACAACAATAGAAAGTGTTGCTGCCCATTTTCCAGACTACGAAGACTCATGATATTTTGCCTCAAAAACATTAGTCGCCTTGTACGACACCCACGAGTGTAATGGGTTGGTGCTATTCTTCTCCGCCGGACACCACGCGGCCAATAATTAGAGTAGTGTATTTCCATTTTCTGCCTATTAGCCCCCAATTGAACTCGAGCCTTCGTCAACACAAAAATCGCAAATTCACATTGAAAACGCAAAAGCTACACACGGTAGAGATCACGGATACAGACGTCTATAAAGTCTTGGACATAAAAAGGACGAAAGAACAAGAGAGAGGGAGAGAGAATCCCTCCATAAAAAGGCCGACAAACAGCAATCAACGTCGCAAACATTGTAACCTAACAAATGATAGCATTTTATTTGACAAGAATTTACATCGCTCTTAAACTCAATAGTCATTGCAGCATTATTGGAAACTAGAGAGTTTTCCTGTTTACCTTGCCAGAATTCAATTAAAGAACTGAGTGGGAATTTTGTGTCTATCGTTTGTTATTGTTTCATTTGCTCCGGGGAACGAACCCAGGTCCCTCTGGTTAGCGATCTTATGATCATAAACTTCAAATTTATCATCATAACAGCCCAGAACAGTCCACTACAGGACTAAGGGTCTCTCCCACGTAAGAGGAGATTATTGACATAATAAATACAAGCTTGGAAGGCGGGTTGGAGATCACAGTGTTACAGATATAACTAAGTAAATGCTGCTGCCCAATTCTAGTCGACAGAGACTCTAGCTCCTTTGAATACATAATATGAGTCGCTTTGTACTACACCCACGAGTGTAAAGGGTTGATGCTATTCTACTCTGCCGGACACCATACGGCCTACCTTCAAGTTATGAAGGTGAAAAGCAAAATTTTAGTAGGTATCATCATGGCAATAATATCCGGAATTTACCGGTTTTCTTATCGTACTATTTTCATAGTAACGCATGTCACAAAGATACATATTTACAATTGTCATCATAAGTAATAGGTAGATAGGTATTAGAAATGCGGTAGGTAATGCTGTTTGCTTCTCTGTATCGCATAAATCTCTGAACATAGGGAGATAACATTTGACAGCGAGATAGATGGCAGCCCGGAGAAGAACATCTAGGCTACTTTTAAAATTTTACTGTGCACCGTAAAATATACAGTTCCACTTTAAGTTGTTGACGACTAAACATACCCAGGGTACCGATTCTGGTGTGCAATGCAGTTGTTATTATGTTGCAATGTAACTGTGATGTTACTATAACTACGTCGAGGTATCGAGTCCGTCCCAGCATCATCCCAGTTAAATTGCAGTTAAATAATTGTTCGACCTTTGACACGTTTTCGTTGACAGAATTGAAGGCAGTTTGACCACTAAGAAATATGCAACTTAGTAATTTATTTATTTATTGGAGTACCAACAGCTAATAAAACCATAATGCAACTAAAGTACCAGAAAAAGTGGAAAAGTTCAAACTCATGAAAGTTGCAAGTCAACATCTGTCATTTGAATAACAATCATTGGCAGACGATCAACAAACAGGCATTGTCGAGCCCGGTTCGGTTGTGGTTGGCGAGGGATACGTTTATCTACGGCCATAGGGCGGTCAGCGTGTCACTGTGTGTTTCCTTCCTACTTTCCTACCCCCCTCCTTTTTGACGATTGAAAGAGATATTTAATGTCCTAATCAATAAATAAATTTTGAATTGAATTTGAATTTGAATTGAATTGAATTGAATTGAATTGAATTGAATCACGCCTTTCTGATTATGCCCTGTCTCTTCCGTAGGTCTGCTGTAAGATATTTCTTATGAAATAAGCTGTACCTGTTGTGTTGTTTTCCTTATGACAATATTGTATAAATGTTATTGTGCACAATAAACTGTTAAATAAATAAAAAACGTTTGACATGCGATGCAATAGTAATGTTACTGCAACTGAGTTTTCCGCACCAGAATCGAAGCCCAGGACAAATAGTCCTGCTAGGTAGGTCAAATTTCCAGAAAGAGATCAATCGACAAATCCAACTCGGTTTGGCAGCGTTCGGGAAGCTACACGATATATTTTCGTCCCAATTACCGCAGTGTCTCAAGACGAAGGCCTTTGACCAATGTGTGTTGCTAGTGATGACCTACGGAACAGAAACGTGGTCGCTCACTATGGGCCTAATAAGAAAGGGCACTGTTACCCAAAGGGCAATGGAAAGGGCTATGCTCGGAGTCTCGTTGCGCGATCGAATCAGAAATGAGGAGATCCGCAAGCGAACCAAGGTCACCGACATAGCTCTAAGGATTGTCAGGCTAAAGTGGCAGTGCGCAGGGCACATAGCTCGAAGAACAGATGGCCGATGGGGCAGTAAAATTGCAGAAGACGCAGCGTGGGTAGTGTCCCACAAGGTGGAGCTTGTAAAGATAGCATCTAGTACCAGCTGGATGCGGAAGGCACAGGACCGGCCTTTGTGGAGATCTCTGGAGGAGGCCTATGCCCAGTAGTGGGCGTCTTTCGGCTGATATGATGAACAGTACAACGCTGGATTTATTTCTAAGAGATCTGCCATGTGTTACAAAAGTAATATCCTAATCGACGGAAAGACTTCGGAAAGCTCCCGACCAAGTATATATTATCTTCAATATCTTGAACTACTAAACCGTTTCTAAAAAAAAAACATATCGATTAACCTGGTTCTCATATAGAGTAGGTATCTTAGAGTAAATAAAGAAAACTGCATAGAATTCGCTCCATCCGCCACAAACACATCTCCACAGATACACCGATACTCGCGTTAAACTTCTAATAATCTTCCCCCTCTTTTTTGTCGGGTTTTAAAAATACGGAGAGGCACCGGCAGGAATACAATAATATTTTAATAAGTTAAAATGAAAAATAATTTCATAGAAAGCTTTAATCGCACGTTCTCTGTGATCAGTCAGAGTATTTGCCAAGACTAATCAAACCAGTTCAAACTTGACGGGTTTACTATGCGTAGTTTAGGTGTTCTTATAGTCGCCTTCTGTCTCATCATCAGATCAGCTTGTAGGTATTATAAAATTATATTGTCACCGATGTGTGCAAAATATTAGCTTAATTGGAGACCGGGAAATGTGTCAAATTTACGTTTACCTTGTAAGATTTTATTACGAGCAGACATGGGAACACGTGATACTAAATAAAAGCTAGTAAAAAGTGATGTTCGACTGCGGTATTCAGTAACTTCAATTCGAGCAGGATATCCTGCTATACCTTCTCTATTAGATGCAATAGTTTTTTATCGATTGGAGCTGCGATGTCACAGATAGACGACGATAGGTTCGACTCCTTCAAAGTTCAAAAACACAATTTCGTTCGGCTGCAAGCCAGTTTTCATAAAACAGAACACATCTACTTGCTACTGCAGTAGCAATTCTGTAGAAACTTGTATGTTTTAATATTTAATTTTGTTGTTGTTCAGCTGATGAGCGGCTGGAAACAATATTCGTAATTTTATTTACATACTAACGTCTCTCGTAATAGGCTTTTTATAGTCCTTGACATCACTTGCTAACACAATAGACTTTCATGCTTTTAAGATATTAGTTTTCTACATGATTTGTGAGTGGATTTAAGATATAATGGAGTAAAATATCAAAACCCAGACATGAAGTAATTTTATAAACGAAAAGCTGTCAAGAAGAGTTTGTCTTGAAAACTTTCAGGTGAATTATAATTTAGTCGTTTGGAAAATCAAAGTACTGAAACTTTTGTGTGTTAAAAATAATTTTTGGCAAACATTCTTTATTGAAAACAGAATAACGCCAATATTTCGTTTGAGCTCTTGCGATTAACTTAGGGTAGGTACTGTAACTTCTCAGTCACCCTAATACCTATCTATCTGTATAAATACACACATACGAGTATCTACCTATAAAGAGTAGACATAACATAATAAATATCATTTCACATATTGTGATTTGGCCGTAAGCGAGTGATTGTCTAGTTATTGATTTCAATTTTCAGACCCATTACATTGTGTACACATTTTGAAAAACGTCACAAGAAATATGTAAGTTTATAGCAATACTCTGTAAATCAACCGCACTAATATTCGGAAGATATTCGCAAATGAATAAAATTTAGTCACATAAATAAAAGTAAAATCAAATGTCATAATCCTCAAAAATGAAACGAATGAAACATAAATCCGCGTAAATAAGATAATTTAAATGTAATCCACGCAAATCGAAATAATCAAACAATTTATAAAATCCGTACAAGAAATCAAACAAAGTATAAAGTAAACATGCGACTTAGCTTTGACAGCCGTCGAAACGGCAACGGATTCTTCTTTCTTCTGTGGCCACTCTAACCCTATGATTGCGAAGCCCTAATGTTATCCTCACCTAAATAATATAGAATAGAGGCCTTTAGGTCTCGGAAAACCTACCTAATCGATAAGGAAACTGTGACTCCCATCACACTTCATATCTCACCGATCATCTCGTCAGGCATTATTATGGTCCTACCTATCCTCTCACGAGTCAAAGGAGAGACTTAGTAATTTTAGTAATTTATTTTATTAAACAAATTGTGTACAAGCGCAACAAATGCATCTATCTCTACCATAGTCACGATTTTCTGCCTATTAGCCCCCAATTGAACTAGAGCCTCCGTCAACACAAAAATCGCAAATTCACATTGAAAACGCAAAAGCTACACAAGGTAGAGACCACGGATACAGACGTCTATAAAGTCTTGGACATAAAAAGGACGAAAGAACAAGAGAGAGGGAGAGAGAATCCCTCCATAAAAAGGCCGACAAACAGCAATCAACGTCGCAAACATTGTAACCTAACAAATTATAGCATTTTATTTGACAAGAATTTACATCGCTCTTAAACTCAATAGTCATTGCAGCATTATTGGAAACTAGAGAGTTTTCCTGTTTACCTTGACAGAATTCAATTAAAGAACTGAGTGGGAATTTTTGTGTCTATCGTTTGTTAGTATTTCATTTGCTCCGGGGAACGAACCCAGGTCCCTCTGGTTAGCGATGTTATGATCATAAACTTCAAATTTATCATCACAACAGCTCAGAACAGTCCACTACAGGACTAAGGGCCTCTCCCACGTAAGAGGAGATTATTGACATAATAAATACTAGCTTGGAAGGCGGGTTGGAGATCACAGTGTTATAAATATAACTAAGTAAATGCTGCTGCCCAATTCTAGTCGACAGAGACTCTAGCTCCTTTGAATACAAAATATGAGTCGCTTTGTGCTACACCCACGAGTGTAAAGGGTTGATGCTATTCTACTCTGCCGGACACCATACGGCCTACCTTCAAGTTATGAAGGTGAAAAGCAAAATTTTAGTAGGTATCATCATGGCTATAATATCCGGAAATAACCGGTTTTCTTATCGTACTATTTTCATAGTAATGCATGTCACAAAGATACATATTTACAATTGTCATCATAAGTAATAGGTAGACAGGTATTAAAAATGCGGTAGGTAATGCTGTTTGCTTCTCTGCACATAGGGAGATAACATTTGACAGCGAGATAGATGGCAGCCCGGAGAAGAACATCTAGGCTACTTTTCAAATTTTATTGTGCACCATAAAATATACAGTTCCACTTTAAGTTGTTGACGACTAAACATACCCAGGGTACCGATTCTGATGTGCAATGCAGTTGTTATTATGTTGCAATGTAACTGTGATGTTACTATAACTACGTCGAGGTATCGAGTCCGTCCCAGCATCATCCCAGTTAAATTGCAGTTAAATAATTGTTCGACCTTTGACACGTTTTCGTTGACAGAATTGAAGGCAGTTTGACCACTAAGAAATATGCAACTTAGTAATTTATTTATTTATTGGAGTACCAACAGCTATTAAAACCATAATGCAACTAAAGTACCAGAAAAAGTAGAAAAGTTCAAACTCATGAAAGTTGCAACTCAACATCTGTCATTTGAATAACAATCATTGGCAGACGATCAACAAACAGGCATTGTCGAGCCCGGTTCGGTTGTGGTTGGCGAGGGATACGTTTATCTACGGCCATAGGGCGGTCAGCGTGTCACTGTGTGTTTCCTTCCTACTTTCCTACCCCCCTCCTTTTTGACGATTGAAAGAGGTATTTAATGTCCTAATCAATAAAGAAATTTTGAATTGAATTTGAATTTGAATTGAATTGAATTGAATTGAATCACGCCTTTCTGATTATGCCCTGTCTCTTCCGTAGGTCTGCTGTAAGATATTTCTTATGAAATAAGCTGTACCTGTTGTGTTGTTTTCCTTATGTCAATATTGTATAAATGTTATTGTGCACAATAAACTGTTAAATAAATAAATAAATAAAAAACGTTTGACATGCGATGCAATTGTAATGTTACTGCAACTGAGATTTCCGCACCAGAATCGAAGCCCAGGACAAATAGTCCTGCTAGGTAGGTCAAATTTCCAGAAAGAGATCAATCGACAAATCCAACTCGGCTTGGCAGCGTTCGGGAAGCTAAACGATATATTTTCGTCCCATTTACCGCAGTGTCTCAAGACGAAGGTCTTTGACCAATGTGTGTTGCTAGTGATGACCTACGGAACAGAAACGTGGTCGCTCACTATGGGCCTAATAAGAAAGGGCACTGTTACCCAAAGGGCAATGGAAAGGGCTATGCTCGGAGTCTCGTTGCGCGATCGAATCAGAAATGAGGAGATCCGCAAGCGAACCAAGATCACCGACATAGCTCTAAGGATTGCCAGGCTGAAGTGGCAGTGCGCAGGGCACATAGCTCGAAGAACAGATGGCCGATGGGGCAGTAAAATTCTCGAGTGGCGACTATGTACCGGAAGACGCAGCGTGGGTAGTGTCCCACAAGGTGGAGCTGGTAAAGATAGCATCTAGTACCAGCTGGATGCGGAAGGCACAGGACCGGCTTTTGTAGAGATCTCTGGAGGAGGCCTATGCCCAGTAGTGGGCAGTATTTCGGCTGATATGATGAACAGTACAACGGTGGACTTATTTCTAAGAGATCTCTTCAGTCAACCCTGCCATGTGTTACAAAATTAATATACTAATCGACGGAAAGACTTCGGAAAGCTCCCGACCAAGTACATATTATCTTCAATATTTCCTGAACTACTAAACCGTTCTGAATAAAAAAAAACATATCGATTAAACTGGTTCTCATTTAGAGTAGGTATCTTAGAGTAAATAAAGAAAACCGCATAGAATTCGCTCCATCCGTACATTTATCCATCCGCCACAAACACATCTCCACAGATACACCGATACTCGCGTCAAACATCTAATAACCTTCCCCTTCTTTTTTCGTCGGGTTTTAAAACTACGGAGAGGCACCGGCAGGAATACAATAATATTTTAATAAGTTAAAATGAAAAATAATTTCATAGAAAGCTTTTATCGCACGTTCTCTGTGATCAGTCAGAGTATTTGCCAAGACTAATCAAACCAGTTCAAACTTGACGGGTTTACTATGCGTAGTTTAGGTGTTCTTATAGTCGCCTTCTGTCTCATCATCAGATCAGCTTGTAGGTATTATAAAATTATATTGTCACCGATGTGTGCAAAATATTAGCTTAATTGGAGACCGGGAAATGTGTCAAATTTACGTTTACCTTGTAAGATTTTATTACGAGCAGACATGGGAACACGTGATACTAAATAAAAGCTAGTAAAAAGTGATGTTCGACTGCGGTATTCAGTAACTTCAATTCGAGCAGGATATCCTGCTATACCTTCTCTATTATTGAAAACAGAATAAGACTGCCTTGTTTGCTAATGTGTAAGCACATGTTAAGTATAAATACATCAAACTGTAATTGTGTTAAAAGCGTAGAACACTGAATTTTGTACGCCTACTTTGACAACCTACTTTTGCTGCCAGAGCAACGTGTTATAGAGGTAGGCAACGCATTAGCGATACTCTTGGTGTTGCTAATGTCTATAGGCAGTGGTGACCACTTTCCATCAGGTGGCCCGCTTGCCTGTTTGCCTACCATATGACATAAAAAAAAACTCTTGAAATTGTGAAATTGGAAACAACGAAACTTTGTTGGTATCAGACGTTACATCTGTTTTGGTGTGTTTGGGGGTGATGCTCCCTTGCTTATTACATAAACCTTTTTCCCGTCACATTTTCCATGTAACATTTCCGGGGGAAGCACATTGTATACCAGGATAAGTTTAATCCTTGTACTAGCTGTTGACCTACCGCTACCCTACCCTACCTACCTACACCTACTCTACCCCTACCCTTTTTTATTACCCATTAAATCTGTTTTTTTTTAGCCAGGCAATTGACCACCATTTCGCCTGGTGGTAAGTGACGATGCGGTCGAAGATGCTGTGCCTGTGCCTCAATTGCGCTCGCTACCTTATTCAAACTGGAACAACAATGCAAGCATTATTGGTTGGCGGCAGAAATAGATAAGGCGGTGGTACTTACCCAGGCGGACTCCTCAGGCTTGTCAGAGTCTAACCACCTAATAAAACCTGATGATTATCAGGGTAACACTCATAGGGTACGTGGTCCATTCCTTAGTACGCACGCATTAAAAAGGTAGAAACAAAGCTTTTCGTGCAGATAGCTAGAATATCCATGACATCAGGATGAAGCGTTCGCCCAGACCGCGTTTCCCGATGGCGACAAAGTGCCGGCGGAATGAGGTCGTGCAACTGCTTCACACATTCTCCGTAATGAAACCTATAGAACACGCGCAACCCTACACCAATGCTTGAGAATCTGCAGCTTAGCGTCAATCAACCTCCCAGAAGAAATTCTCTAAATAATAGTGAAAATCGCATTAAAATTGCGTAGCGTAGCTTAAAAGTTATAAGCGTACATATATAAAGACAAACGGCAGGAAGTTTTATCAATCATTATATAGCATGAAGGTTATTCAGGTATACGCACCGACCTCGCCACACTCGGATGAGGAAGTGGAAAAAATGTTCGAAGACATATCCAAGGCCTTGCATAGCACCACAAAGGCTCACTTGAACGTTGTTATGGGAGACTTAAACGGCAACGTGGGAGCCAAGAGCGGCAACGTATAAAGAGTAGGGTCGCATGGGTATGGAGGTAGGAACCACAGGGGCCAAATGCTGGTCATCTTCAAGAAGGAGGGACTCTTCTTAATGAATTCATTCTTTAAGAAGAAGCTACACAGGAAGTGGACATGGCGAAGCCCAGACGGTGTGACCAGAAATGAGATGTCTCCGTGATCAATAGGTTCAATACCGGGTCTGATCATCGCCTTGCCCGAGGTCTTTTAATATCAATCTTACGCTTGAAAGAAACCGTCTGATGAAGTCCACGCTCCGACCAAATCCACTCCAAACCATAGAGCTACCATACCAAACCATAAGATGCACCGGGCACCTAGAAATTCCAACGGATTCTCGACGATAAATTTGCCACGATGGCTACTCCAAACGACGTGAACGAAGCCCTACACAACATGGTTGAAACGCTGAGTGACGAAGGCATAACATTTTGCCAGAAACAGCGTAAGGGTAGAAAAGATGGTACGACGTGACCTTCGGAGCTCAAATACACGCCTGATTAAAGAGGCTATAGAGCAAACCGAAGGTTCAAAGTATTTATGCGGCACCTTGAAAGGCGCCACCTAACGAAGCTCATCACACACGACGGCAGAACCGTAATGTCAAAGTCTGAGATTGAGGACTTTTACGACCGGCTATACGCTGCAAATGCTCCTTGTCCCCGGCGAAACAACCACGATCCTGAAGCCACCCTGACGCGGCACTATACCGACGAACTGCCGGACATCAGTCTAGAAGAGATCGTGTTGGTTCTGAGGCAGCTTAAAAATGGAAAAGCCTCCGGTGAAGACGGAATTACATCCGAGCTTCTAAAGGCGGGAGGAGCTCCTGTAATATAGGAGTTACAAACGCTCTTCAACTCCGTCTTACACTGCGGGAAAACTCCTAAGGCATGGAACAGGAGCTTGGTAATTCTCTTTTTTGTTTGTTTTATACTATGTACAGATTGCTAACTTTTGCCCGCGACTTCGTCAGCGATCATTTTATATGACATAATGTATGAAAGTTATTACTACGGCTGTATCTCTGGTTCTACCAAACCCAACTAGATGAAACATGGTCTACATTTTAAGTTGGATACCAAACACTTTGGTTTGTAAATTTCCATATTTACATATTCTGAGTCATTTCCATATTTATTATAGTTTAGTTGGTCTATTATGGTTCTTCATCAGGTATTCCAGTTTCCAAGATACCTATGTTTCCCAGGCTTAATAGCTAGACAACAAAAAAGTTTCATTCAAATCTGTCCAGTAGTTCCTGTGATTAGCTTGTACAAACAGGCAGTAAAAAATTAAAAAAAAATTTTTTCTATTACTTTTTCTTTATCGCCCTAAATTATTTTTTTTGTAAATATATTTAATGTACAGACACACTTATTTTTACTGTTTTGTTACATGTAAGTATACAGATTATGGGTACAACACAGAAAATTTTCATCAAAACCCGTTTCATAGGTTTTGCGTCAGAGTGACAAATGTTCGCATTTACAATAGGACTTCCAAATAACTCTTGTATGCAAGAGTATTACACTATCACAATATTGTCTCATACAATTCGCATTGCATCTATTTGCGAAGACATCAAGCACTGACGGTCGCGTTTAGATATTACCTAAAACACGTGTTTATAAATTTTCCTTAAACGTCATTCATTACAAGGAAAAAAGAATTATAATCATCTTAATGTCCCAGTTGTGCTCTGTTAAGGGTCCGACTTCAGCATGATCCAGGATAATTACAGTGGAGTGATTGCTATCTGACCACCATGACCCTGTTACCAGGGAAACTTGACCAGATTGGATCATGGTACACATTCAGTTGCCTGAACAGGTTTCATTACGATATTTTTCCTCACCGTCAGAGCATCATTCTACGTACAAAACTCAGCAATGTACTTTGTACGTAACTCAGAAAAAGGTCCTCCTCCCTTCGAGTCAGATACTATACTTGGCAATCGACGGTCCTATTCATTACAAGGATATAAAGAATAGTTGTTGAGCGATGATTTGGCATCCCTGGATACACTTTCTAGTACGAAAGCGCAGACTGTAAACGTGATCCAGAAACTTATATCTATGTTTGTGTTTTTTCAGATTTTCATTGATATATCGTTTCAAAGTTACACGGGGTTTAAGATTTACATCTTTTTATTTCTGTATAACTTTGAATCAATCAACAAGCATCAATTGCAATTACAAGTTTTCGCAGAATACCCAATTTGTCTCAAGTTGTAATCCACAAGTAATCGAATCGCAGTCGAATCATGAGATAGCTAAAAATAGCGGACTTGAGGCCTTGGGGTGTAGCAAATACAATGCCGGCCTATGATACAGTTATAGGTTCTTCGTTTTGCGTGCTCCCTGCGTTTATTTTGCATCTTGACATTTTGACATTTTTAATTATAATTACATTTAAATGTAATTGCTCTGTGTAACATATGTTATTCTTGCGTGTATGACATTATTATTATTATGTTATATGTGACATTATTAATTATGTATTTATGGGACCTATGTATCTGAAATAAATGACATTTAATTTAATTTAATTTATTTGTACAGACGCCGAACCCATTCAAGTATTGTCAGTAGACACTGACGCGCATTGTGTGACTTAATAGTAACGTTTCTGAATGCGGGTGTCATTCCTGTGCAAAATATCGACCCGGACTTTGTTGTCGCAACAAATACAACTATTTTGCTCCTCTTTGGCTCATGTACCGCCGATTTCATTCAAAGAACTGCCTGGGTCTCTTTACTGCCGACCGTCTACCAACCCTCCTCACCACATCCAGATTGCAATTCCGTGTCACGATGAACGCAATTTAGGCCGCACCGCTTGAACCATATTTGAATTCCGCCGGCCACTTTCCGCCGTCGGGAGACGCGATCCGGGCGAGCACTTCATTCTCATGTAGTGGATCTTCCAGCTATCCGCACGAGCCGCTTTCCCGAATGGAACGCGTTACCGGCGAGTGTTTTCCCTGATCATTATAATCTAGACGTCTTCAAGGCCAGACTGAACAGGCTGTTCCTAGACAGGCATGCTCCATCATTGGCTGCATCGTCACTTATCACCAGGTGAGGTGGTGGTCAAATGACTGGCTAGTACCGTTCTAAAAAAAAGTGAAGTATTTGAACGAAGATCTGTACCTACTGTGTTGTCATTGATCTTCCAGCTATCCGCACAAACAGCTTTTTTAATTTACGTAATTGCGTACGGCTAAGGAATGGAACACGTTGCCTACAAGTGTGTTCTCTGAACATTACCTATAATCTAGACGCCTCTAAGGCTTGAGTGAATAGGCTATTCCTAGACAGGCTTGCTCCATAGCTCTATAATGCTATCTAGTTCTTTAAATAAATAAAAAATAATAAAAAAATAACATCGTCGCATATCCAGCTACGCTGCTCACTTCACTGCGAATTTACAAACTGCTGTGACTGTCTCATTTTACTTTATTTTATGATGAGATTGCAGGGACTGCGGCAACTGCGGTGCAGGCTGGTCGTCAACATATTCCTACGCTGCGATGTCTCTAATTCGACTACTCAGTGCTTTAATGGCCTATCTATCATTGACTGTTCATTGAAAAAGCCAATAATACTGCATTAAATGTTAATTTTCGATAAGTTTATTTCGTCGATAGGCCAAACAAGCACTGGGTACCGATTCTGGTGTGCAATGTAGTTGTTATTATGATGCAATGTAACTGTGATGTTACTATAACTACGTCGAGGTATCGAGTCCGTCCCAGCATCATCCCAGTTAAATTGCAGTTAAATAATTGTTCGACCTTTGACACGTTTTCGTTGACAGAATTGAAGGCAGTTTGACCACTAAGAAATATGCAACTTAGTAATTTATTTATATATTGGAGTACCAACAGCTATTAAAACCATAGTGCAACTAAAGTACCAGCAAAAGTGGAAAAGTTCAAACTCGTGAAAGTTGCAACTCAACATCTGTCATTTGAATAACAATCACACGTTTGACATGCGATGCAATTGTAATGTTACTGCAACTGAGACGATTTCCGTACCAGAATCGAAGCCCTGAGGCGAAGTTATCTCTACACACAAATCTCTATTATAATATCACTGGAAACGATATTTGAAATTGAAGTAATGTCAAACCAATTGAGAATAAGATTTTTAGATCCAATTGCAGTAGAGATTTCAGTGACCGTTTTGATAGATATTTGTTGAGCCAATAGCAATGAATTTCTCTGATTTATGTACATTACTTGAACACTAACCGATGCTCCTAAGGGGGGGGGGGGGGGGAAGGTCTGCAAGATTTGGACGCTGCCTGACAGTGAGAGAACACATCGTGAGTTAATCTGCACGTTCAACTGAATAATATCAATGAAACAATCTGGTCAGATTCCGAACTGTCGAACTCTAAAAGCCGCAGCACAAGAATGGGCTTGTAGGTGCGCTTTCATATTTATGGGGCATCTCATCCGGGGCCGTGGCCCTGTTAGCTCACCCCAAACGAATTGCTCACCCCGGCGATATAACTAGATGAGAAGTTTTGCTTAAATACGACCGTATATGCCTCCATCGGACGGAAGGTCCACCTGATTAAAAGCTGACACGTCGTCCAGGACATCTACTACCAAAGGGGGATGCGGTGCTGGCTTTTGAGGTACCTGTAGACACGCCATTTGTGGAACCCCTCCCGTAGTTTTTCCTTTGCACCATAGCAAAGGAAAGATTACGGGAACGACTAATTCCACAACTGGCACGTGCGCTGTAAAATCCAGATGGTGTGGATGAAATCTATCCCATCGTCTATTGGATCTCAATAGAAAGTTTGACACGTTTTTGGTATTCTGCCACTAATTTAAGACCATTCATTCGTTCATAATTGGTCGACGCGGATTTCCGCTGGAGGCAGGCGTGTAAAGACTGAAGAAAAGAAGATGACTCTGATTAGCAAAAAAATACTTTGCGTAAACTTAACTAGTGGACCCGGCGCGACTTCGTTCGTGTACACCTACTTTAACCTTATGTACCCTTTTTTCTTGCTCATAAACCTTCCTCTTGAATAAATCTATCTATTGTTGAATACCGCATTAAAAACTGTTATGTAGTTTAAAATCTCAGAGTGTACAGACGGTGGTAAGCGACTTTGTTTCATACTATGTATAGATAGATTTAGAGCATTAATACTCACACATTGGAGCCAAATTGGTCGCGAGCTGTGCGAATCCAATGGAACTTTGTTTTTTATACCATTAAGGTGGCAAACAAGCTGCCACGCACACTAAGGTTGTGGAATAAACTACCTGGAGACATTTTATCTGGGGAGTACAACTTGGAGTTCAACAAGAAAGGGGTTAAAAGCTTTTTACGGGGTCGGCAACGCGTGTGTGATGCCCCTGGTATTGCAATCGGCCATAGGCTGCGGTGACAGCTTATCATCAGGCAGGCCGTAAGCTTGTTTGCCACATTAGTAGCACTTTTAAAAAAAAACTTTGACAGCAGTCGCTCCCGCTAGCTTTCGATTAGCCGTAGTACGTATCTCAGGCCTTTATAAAATACTTTACCAATCAAATACTAGATAATGAAATAAGTTAACCACAGAAATATATAGTATCTTACTACAGTCCAAGTTCAAGAAACCGTAATATGATAAGGGTCACATCAGACCGGGAGTTGTCGCGATAAACTTATATGAATGCTCAATTAACATGCTATTTTATTTGTATACCTTTATCACACCTTTATCAGTGAGTTATAATACTGAGACAAACAGTTGCAGTTTGCCCGACGATCAGCGTATCAGTAAGGCCTGTCATAGAGATGGTTGGTGTAGCATTGTCGACTTTATTGCTCGGGTTTAAGGGCCTCGATTGAGTAATATGTTGTAGTTAAGGACGCGTCGTACAAACCAGCAACAGGGTTCTGATTGTGTTGTATACAATGTAAGAAACAGTTAATTTTCCTGCATTTTAAAGAATAATATATAATTTGTTGTGCTTTTTCATAATTTTATGCAGTGACAAACGAGCAGACAGCCAACCTGATGGTAAGCATAACATTTGCGATTCAAGTATTTAGGTAGCAAGCAAAAATATGTAAAACCGCAGGTGCGTTGTCACTGTTAGAACTTAGATGAAATAGTACATGTCTGTACTGAGCGTTTTACTCAAATGTCCAGCCGATTCGAGAGGGTAATAAACAGCAGGTGTGGTGCGTCCTTTTTGTGTACTCGTGTACCAAAAATTCAACACTACCACAAAAAAGCACTGCACTTAGTTCGTATTGTACTTAGTTCGTAAAATATTGCTTGTCATAGCGAGCATGTTCGCGCATACGTAGATGTTTTATACATTTTTATGTAATAGGGCAGACAAACAGTTTGCATTGTTGTGTTCCGGTTTGAAGGATAAGGTAGCCAGCGCAATTATAGGCATGAGACATTTCATCTTAGTCCTCACTTTGCTGTTCTACATTTTCGTTGTCTGCGACCTAATTATATCAATCGTCGATGTTATGGGTGACAGTTACTGCTTACTATCAGGTGGTATGTCTGCTCGTTTGTCAATGGGTAGCATAAAAACAAACATACGAGTACAAGCGAGCCACCTGATGGAAAGTGGTCACCGCCGCCTATGGCCATCAGCAACAATAGGGGCGCTACCAATGCGTTGCCCGCCTCTAAACGATTCTTATTCTTAAAGTATATCATTTCCTTGCGCATAGTTAAATGTAAAAAAATACGATAATTCACCGGCGGCTTCAAATACGTCCTCATTCCTCCGGAACCCTGCTTTCCCTCGTGGTAGCATTTCGCGCTGCACTTACTACCATACCGCGGCCGGCCGCGCAACCGCCAACATGGTTACCGAGACAATTGTCACCGAAAAAATGATCACGGAGAAAATTATCACCGAGAAACCGCCTCAGGATTGCGAGGATACGAAAACGGAAAAGAGTTCGTATTTTTCTTTTATTTATTGACTAAAATAGTCTGTTATCATTATACTCGAGTAATTAGAGTCAGTGAAATGACAATTATAATTGTTAGTTTAAAGTAATAACAATTTCTAGTAAATAATGCTCATTAAATTGGTCATAATTCTGATAAGGAGCGTCGGTGGCCTAGGGGTCCGACTTATAAGCAAGAGGTACTGGGTCCGAATCCCAATGCCGCCATATACCAATGACGCTTTTCTGAGTTATGTACATTACTTGAATACTAACTGATGCTCTTACTGTGAGGGACAACATATTTTATTTTATATCACACTGGTGGCAAACAAGCTTCCAGCCTACCTAATGGTAAGCAGTCACCGCAGCCTAAGGACGTTTGCAATACCAGGGGCATCACCCACACTTTGCCAACCTCGTAAAAACCTTTACACATCTTTCTTGAAGAACTCGTATACTCTCCAGGGAAACCTCTCTAAGTAGTTCATTCCACAACCTTAGTGTGCGTGGGAGAAAGTTCCTTTGGAATAGTTACGCATAGTTTGCAACCAATTTGCCTCCAACGTGTGAGGAAACCTGGCGTTAATGTCCCGGTTATACTCTCGCGCACGAGGACCCAGGGTCCGCCTTGCCCATTATCCAGCATTTAGCAGATCAGATAATTACAGTACAGCGACTGCCATCTGACCTCCGTGTCCCTGCTACCAGGGGAACCTGACCAGCTTGAATGCCAGTAGCCTGAATGTGCAGGTTTCATCACGATGTTTTTCCTTACAGCTAGAGCATCGGTTAGTATTCAATAAATGTACATAACTCAGTAAATTGTCATTGGTACATGGCCTCAGTGGGATTCGAAACCGGTATACGCTTACGAGTCGTATGGTATCCCATAACCACTCGGCCACCGACGCTCTTAGTTGAGTTTATTCATTTATTTATTTACTCGTATGGCAAACATACAATATGCGAGAAACACATTTACATTCATTCACACACACACATTTATTACAAACATAATACAAATCTTATCATAATATTAGCATAGACATGGAAGTAGACGCGGTAACACCGTGTCATGATACTGCCCATCTGTAAGATATTCGCCTCAAAAAGGCCCAGATTAACGTATCTTTTAAAACTGCCGTCCTCATAATTAAAATTCCGAATTTGAATTAGGCTCGTGGCGAAATTTGAATTTCTGACGAGTGTAATTTGTTTTTTGATTACAATGAGAGCCTTTTCTTTGAAGTTTGAAATTAAATATTTCGCCGAGAGCCGCTCTGGAGTCGTTTTCTTTTCATTAATTGCTGGTTTTGGACGCCGATCTGGGCTTGGGTTTGAAGAGATTGAAATATGTCCATCATAACCAACTAGGAGGTCTAATTCTAACTCACTACGCAAAAAATATAATTACCGAAGAGAGGTTTGTCTATTACATATTTTAGTTATTTTATTTTATTTTCATTATTATAAAATATATAATTGAAATTATCTATTTCTAAATTATTGAAAAAGTTCTTTTTATTAATATTATACATAAATATAATACTTTAAAAAATTCTAATAAATACTGTGAGCGTGCCGTAGATTATTCTACGTCATCGAGTACAAGAAAAATTCCACTTTGTAGCAATAGTAGAGGTTCAGGAGACCCACAAAACGTTGGTCAGCCCGTGCACAAATCGGAACAAAAGCTTACTTATATTTAAGTGAACCAAACTTCAACTTTTGATGTGAGGCAGACCGGTGTTCCTTACTTCTAGAACATACAAGAGGATATGTAAGTTCTATCGCTACGGAAAGTCTATGTTTGGGTGAAATGTGAAATTTTTCTTGTCGTAGATGACGTACGATAACCTACAGCGGACTTATTGTACCAAGTGAAGTGTTTCCGCAGAAAAAGTTTAAAAGTTAAAAGTTTATTTGCAGGCATTATTTTGGTAAACACGAAATAATAACTGACCGTTTCGATTGTCATTAATTCACGTACCTACATATATTTTATAGTACCTATTATCTATTTAATTAGAAGCATTGAAGTTCATTTGTTAAGTTCTATAATTGTCTCCTATTTACTCTTACACTATTTACTAGCGCACGCGAAACATTTCCTCTTCCCAAAGGTTGAAAGAGATCACTTAAAGCATTAAGACCGCCTTTGTACTTATGGATATTGTCCTATCTATGCAATAAAGAGTTTTTACTTACTAAATAGAAATCAGAGTACAGTTCAGCGTTTCGCTGCCTTTGTAGGTCACCATCAACGTGACTAAGAATTCCAACCTTGCATTGACACTGTGCAGTCACTATCAACCAATTAATAAATTACTATTATCTTATTATCGAATTGCCCTACTGGACAGTATTTGTTAGTTAAACGCTGGTAACTCAATCATTATACCTAATTAATGCGCATAAAATGACAAATTCATGAGGAAAAGTGTTTTCTTTTCGACATAAATTAGAAAATCAAACGACTTTGCCTACCTACCTCCCTTGTAGTGTAATGATTAGTCAAATTACCCATTCCGATTTTCATTGAACACAATCACCAGTATGCCTCAAAGCAATTTTTCATAAATTTAAACAAATAGTAAATTTAAATATAATTTTATGTTATTTGTGGATCGTTTTAAGTGGTTATTTGCTTACAAAACTAAAGCTAAATTAGTGTCCTATGGTATGAATTCACATTAACTTCTTGTAGGTTCGTTTTGTTTTGATGGATTGACGAGTAAATTTTTTCTGCGCAGGAGATTTTTTTAAATCGATGGATAATTGGTTTGAAACTAAGTTTAGAGTTATAGGATTAATATTTAGGGTCCCTAAATATTAGTTATGTATAAGTATTAGAGCAACGACAGAAAACGAGCCAATTTTAACAGTTATCGCGTATTTAGAAGAGATGGAGTTTCTGTAAATTGGAAGTGCTGCCATGGTAACATCAACTTAAACTTAACCCACCACTCAGAGGTCAGAACAAAAAAAGCTTTTTGAAACTTCAACGAGCCGTGTGCAACTGTTTTAGCTGTATCCCATCCGGAGGAGCGCACGTCCCACTTTAAAGCAAATGACTTAATTGTAGTAATGTGGTATATTTTTTGGAATGGGCTCGGTAAGCCCTTTCATTTGCTTAACCACTCTATCGATTTTAGAGAATAAACTAGCTGACCCGGCAAACGTTGTTTTGCCATATAAATAATTAAATGACGATTGATCAGTTTTTGACCGGAGAGGAAAAATGATTAAATTACTAAAATGGCTATTAAAAAATAAGGGTTAATCGTAGAAGGGTGAAAATTGAGGATTGTATGTATTTTTGTATGTTATATC
This sequence comes from Blastobasis lacticolella, assembly GCA_905147135.1. Taxonomy (NCBI): domain Eukaryota; kingdom Metazoa; phylum Arthropoda; class Insecta; order Lepidoptera; family Blastobasidae; genus Blastobasis; species Blastobasis lacticolella. The sequence goes on from LR990045.1 coordinate 19,059,355, forward strand.
ATAAAAAAATAGAAATTAAAAATTTTGTCTAAAAAATAAAAAATAAAAATTATGGGGATGAAAAATAGATGTTGGCCGATTTTCATAGATACCGGATAAGCACAAAAAATTTCATCAAAATCGGTCAAGCCGTTTCGGAGGAGTATGGCAACGAAAACTGTGACACGAGAATTTTATATATTAGATTATTTTATTCCTTAAGTTAAGTTAATATACAAAATAATTATGACGTCATCATCACTCGTCTCCTAAGATAAATATTTTTAAGAACTGCGAGTCAATTTGATTGTTTAGGCATATAGTATACGCGTGCCAAACTTGTATATCGATTTGCATTTTTATTCAAAATTTGGCTCGTACGCCACCATTAATGCCAACATATTACAAGTCTAGGCGTACATGCCATATGGTATATCAGATATCTAGTACCCATAGTTGTGCGGATTTTGCATTGCGGACAGACTGACAAACAAACAGATTCCAAATATATATATTATGTTTACACATATTATTATATTAGACGGGACTTGGACGCGACTCGCGAGTCGCGTCCAAGTCCCGTCTAATATAATAATATGTGTAAAGAACGCGAGTTTAGTTTGAAACAAATATATGTTTACATCCAGTATCCTACCCTGACAATTTTTCTTGCAATACCTTCAATGTACTTGCCTACTGCGCTGCTTCAGCGATCCAGAATGGATCTTCGCCTTCGACACCAGAGATCGCCATCTCTTCCTATCCTGCGCCATCTCCTGCCAATGGAGAATGCCCAGTGCGTGCAGGTCTTTTAGAACTTCATCCACTTAGCAATATCTGGGTCGTCCACTCAATGTACAGACGCCCTTTTTTACAAATTTATGTTGTAAAAGAGAACCATATTATGATTAGTGTACCTCAATCCTCAGACCACAAATATGGCGTGCGACACATCCAGATGGCGTGCATGGCTGCGTGCATGATCTCCCTGTTCACGGTGCGGGGCAGCATGGGCGTGCTGGTGCTCGCCATGACGGATAAGCGGCGCGCAAATGACACTGGGGTTGAGGTGAGCTCTATCTCTCTTTTTTTACCGGACTGTTAAGGAAAGGTTATGTTTATTATTATATTAGACGGGACTTATACACGACGTACCTTTTCCATTTGATTTCCTGACGTTTCGGTAGGGTTACACCCACCGTGGTCACGAGACGACTGCCGTGGGGAGGTGACAGCTGCGTTGATGTCCTGGTGTGTATGTCTCGTCTAATATAATAATATGTATTTAACACTTTGTGTTGTCACTTCATGATGGAACTCCATTATTGCCTGAAGATGAGTAATTCGAAACCGGTTGCAATTTAATAAAATTGTATAATAAAGTGGAACTAGTGTACAAAAAGTGATTTAATTCATAATAATAATATGTGTAAAGGACGCGAGTTTAGTTTCACACAAATATAAAGGTTTCATTATTCGCGGGTAAATCCCGGCTTCTGTCAGGGTCCGCTTTCCTACTTTTGCTTCTCCACTTTGTCCGATCTTCTGTATGTACATTTATTTATTAACTCGTATCTTCTAAACGGCTGGATGAATTTGATCAAAATCGCAGCTCCATGCAGTTTTACGCGTTTTTGATATCCTGCTACAAATAAAACTGCCGTTGAGTTGCATTAAGAAGGCGCTTGGCTATCTCCCTTTATAAGGTATGTTCACCTGGGTCCCACGGCCCAAAGGTTTCCACGCCAAACGGCGCAAATATATTATCCCTGCTCAGACAAATATATTTACGGCGCTTTGCTTGAATTAACTTTTTTTTGTCATACGGTAGTCAAACAGGCAAGCGGGCTACCAGATGGAAAGTGGTCACCACTGCCTATAGACATTAGCAACACCAAGAGTATCGCCAATGCGTTGCCCACCTCTATAACACGTTGCTCTGGCAGCAAAAAGGCAAATGCCTATTATAAAAGTGTTGTATTATCTTATTGGCGACTCTAATATTCTAACTGATATATGGCGCCAAGAAGTCAGGATTAATAATCCGGTAGTATTGCAATTTAAAAGTTTGACTCACTACGTGTGCGGTTCCACATACGAAGTTCCTTTGACGTGGAGGTTTGCCAGCGTGGCGTACGGGAGCATTTGATTGACCTTGTTTAAATTAATTTTAAGCACGTGCCTTGTTCTAAGAAAGATGGGCGCTGCAAAGGAACTCGTTTACATTGATGTTCTTGCATCAGATATGTAACCATCTAATATTCTTGGAAGTGAAAGCTTTTTGAGCATACTTGCTGGAAAAGGATCAAATATTGAATTGTTTATGTCTCATTGTAATATGTGCACGCGCGTACTTTTCTTCGGTACAGGGTAAACAGAATTTACTACAAAATGTTATTCAAAGTATTAAAATTTTCAAGAAGAATATAGTATATAATATTGTTGTCTCTAGTGGGGTGATTGTGGGTGCTGGGGTACAAGCATTCTTATTGTTTTTGTGTTTTCTTTGTGAACTTTTGTAAAAAAATTGTGTGCACTACGTGTCAGTAGCTAACACACTTTGTTTCTTTTCATACCAAGGTTGTCTGGAAGAGATCACTCTAGTGATAAGACCGGCCTTTTTACTGGATACATATCCTGTAGTGGGCAAATAAAGAGATTGTGTATTGTGGATTTCTTTCAGAGCCAAAAACTATTTCCATGTAAAAAATATATTTTGATATAGACAGGTTTTCTGAGTACAATTATCAACGCTGACATAAATTGTGACCATGTTGTTGTCGGTGGGTTAGTCTGTAGCTTTACCTAACAAGTCGGTGACATGTTGATAGTTACATCAATATAAATTGAATGTCGCCGGGAGTGCAAATCGCTGTTTTCCAACAGCTATCGTTAGGTTTCCGACGACACCACCAACAGTGTTTCCGCTGTAGGGCTAAAATATAGTAAAGGTCTTTGATAAAAACCCAGAGTCGCCAGAAATGATATAACATGTACATCAAACATATATAATAGTTTACTGCAAAATCGATGTTGATTGCTTAATTGCTCTTCGTTAATCTCGCTATAACTCGAAAACGGCTGGACAGACTTGAATAATTCTTCTTTTGTTTTGTTGGTTCTAATACAGGAGTGATTTGTACAAAAGAAAAAAAAGGGTAGATAGGGGTAAAGTAGCCTACTACTTTGCCCCGACATGCCTCTTTTTTTCTTTGAGTTTAAAGGATCCCAATATTATAGCAAACAAAATAAAAAATAATTATTCAAATCAGTCTAACCGTTTTTGAGTTTTAGCGAGACTAACGCACTACAATTGATTTTTACATAAGTATAGATAAATGGATTATAATAAAAATGTTATTACGAAGTATAAAATATGTATTAGATAGAGGGTATATTTCTTTACATTTTACTATGATAATACGATAGTATTATCGTACTTAGATAGTGATAAAAAAATTCGCTGTATTTATGATTCTCATACAGTATAATAATTTCTATATTACATGGGTTAGGGGGCTGATATTTTACTATAGTGAATTCTGTCATTTAGTTTTTTGTCTATGACTTTTTGGACAAGCCCTTTGGCTACTAAAAATTTTCCAGGTATATAGTATTTTAACGCTAAATGTAGTAGTGTATAGGAGCGTCGGTGGCCAAGTAGTTACGATATCTGACTCGTAAGCGAGAGGAACCGGGTTCGAATCCCACTGCGGGCATGTACCAATGACTCTTTTCTGAGTTATGTATATTACTTGAATACTAACCGAAGCTCTTACGGTGAGGGAAAACATCGTGATGAAACCTGTACATTCAGGCGACTGCATGTGTAACCATGATCCAATCTGGCCAAGTTCCCCTGTTGGTAGAATCACGGACGTCAGATGACAGTCGCTCCACTGTAATTAACCTATCTGCCAAATCCTGGATTATGGTCACGGTGGGCCAAGGGCCCTCGTTCGCGAGAGCACCACCAGGTCATTAACGTCAATATGATTTAGGTACATAAGACGGTGGTAAATATTGCAGATCCGACTTTGTAGAACGACGTCGCTGTCGCACGTGTAGGTATGAGAAATAATGAAGCCGAAACTAGCTTCTTCATCTAATTTATTATATATACAAGGTCTTCCGTGTATATATATGTATGAATCCGTAAACTGGATTGCTAAACATATTAAAACGATAGGTATAATTATTTCTGTCATACATGGAATTTTTGTACCTATCGTTTTCATACATTTAGCACTTCACCCGGTTCACGGCTTCATACATATATTATGTAACCTGTGAACCTTTCTCTTTAATCACTGTATCTGTTGTTGAAAACTGCATTGAAATGCGTTGCGTAGTTAAAAAGATCTTAGCGTATATACATACTGTAGCAATGGCTTACACAATTTCCAAAGTTATACCCAGTATACAATGCAAAGCAATCCCATTAAATCAATCGTATCTATAACCCAAAAAAAATCATGTCTGCGTTCATTGACTCATTACCTTCACCCTCAAGTACGGGTCGTCCTGCGCTTAATACCATTACCCATGATAATGAAACATCGATGGTCGTTATCACCTTTCCGATCTTGGCACTCTACAATGACAAACGAGACAAATGAATGCAAAAACCGGCGAAGTGGGAGTCGGACTCGAATACGAAAGAGTTTTCTTAGAGTAACAACTAAACGAGCAGCCAAACAATACTATTTTAAAGCTAGTGTCCTCCGTACGCGAAGTACTTAGTGCTGTTGCCAACAATTCTCTGATTTCAATGATTGAAATTGTTACTTTTGCGATTAAATTTAATCAATTTCATGGGTTCAGTTGCGAACAAGTTCTATTGCTATAAACTGAAATTATTAAATCGATCATACGTAATCGCAAAAGTAACAATTTCAATCATTGAAATCAGAGAAATGTTGGCAACTCAATTACGTAATTAACCTACCGAGTACGTTCCAGCGCGCTCCATACAAACGCAGTCTGAACATATTTATAATATTACGCTATCAAAGCCAAATAAATTTTGTAGATGTGATCCTGAAATCAATATATCGTTTCAAATTTGCACGGGATTGAAAATTTGGAAATCTTAAATCTTAAACAGCGATCCCATTTCATAATCCAAAGAAAACACTTTGGTTGAGACCTAATTCGACATTAAAATCGTACGAGCAGGAAATTTTTCGAACCTTTTCGTAAACACCAACAGAGGTATACGTAGTGATGATGAGTACCCAGCCCGCGGCGGGTGGTGCGATGGCGGAAATGTAATTTGGGTACCAGATCAAAAAGTTCCTTAGAACACTCCCCACTGTAGATACAACCGGGAACACACACAGGGAGTGAAAGTCAAATAACTACGTAGTGCCTGAAGAAATATTTCAATTAAAAATACCGTACCTAAAATAACTACCCTGTCCAGAGAGCGGAGGCTTAAAAACAAGGGTCTATTGGATGAGATTTCTTTTATAGATAAGTACTGCCTATTGTGTCGTAACTAATCTGTACTTTCTGTTAAAGTCTCTTGTATACAATGAATTGTCAAATAAATAAAATAAGGTTTCTTTTTCACGGAATCGATGGAACTCTGGCAATAACACACATCGCAAAGCTTCTGGCCTAATCGATCGCGATACGTTATCTGTCTACTTTGTAACTCAAATAGAACTAATTATCTGATTCAATCCCTGTTTATCCTAGGACGCAATCGGTTAATGGATGGGTATCCTTTACATGTACCTGCATCTAGCTATTTGGAATTGCATTAACCAAATATACTCGCTGTGCAGGTAACCTGAAACCTTTATATAATCAACTAGCTGGTTCACGCAACTTCGTTCGCGTGTTGTTCTACCCTTATTAACTTTCCTCTTGAATCACTCCCTCCGTAGAAAACCGCATAAAATTCGTTGCGTAGTTTAAAAGTTTTATGCGAACATACATAGTACATAGATAGTTTACAGAGAACTTTTAAATAATTTTAATTTTATATATGCTTTATATATCGTTTAAATGTATTTTTCTTTAATTTGAATGCTCTTCGTGTTAAAGTATAATGATTAATATACCTAATTTCATACTTATTTCTAAATTAATCTTCACTAGTGAACGGGTAAATGTCCCATATCAAGTATTTATTTTGTTACCGCGATACAGGCTTCAACCTACTCTGTAAACGCCAATTAACATGTTTGTAGTTCGGATTTACGGTTGAATAAATTATTTGTACTTGTTTGACTATCCTAACCCATCAAAATTGACAGTAGCAACAGTTTGTGGTAAAGGCTTATAAAGTTTGAAACGTCATTGACGGAAGGGTCGAGTAGCGTTTAACACTGAGTGGAAGTGAAGGTTAAGAGGGGAGGATTCTCCCAAAACTACGGAGAACGGATGTGGAATGAACTGTCAAATTCAAATTACAGACGAGCTTACTATAGAGCTAACGTTATATACTGTGGTTTGTCTAGGTTTTCATACGTCATCGAATACCAACGATCTATGGGTCTCTTAAACTTGTACTATCGCTACAAAGTAGATGACTTAGGATAATTACGAGTCATAGTCAAGTACAAACCAAAACCATTTATATCTTTATCATACCTAGATAAATAACGCGTAATAAAAGCTACTGTCAAGATAACTGTAAAATTACTCAAATATGATTACAACGATTTATGATTCTTTTATTAATTTATGTATGCAGAGATTTACCTCGATAAAATAGATGTATCAATATTTGTATACACGCATACATTTGTCTACATTGCGTAGGTGAGATCTCCCGATTTCGTAACGATGAATTGTGAAAAATTACACAATATCTAGTGATAAGGTGTAATTGCGATCGCGTGTAATCTACACTGTATGTAAACACAAAAATAGTTATTATTTCACTGCGTTTTCTTGTACTTTTGATAGTATGTTGCTCTCAGCAAAAGTACGCAAAGAAAGTAACAAAGAACTCAACAAAAAAAATGTTTGGCTGTCAGTTGGAAATACTTTTTGTCGAGAAACATTTTTTACGGTGACTACACAACCCGTAGACGTCTGAGTCGTTAACAGTTCAAACTAGTCCACGGTCGAACTTGGGACTCCCTAGCGTCACAAAGATTTTGACATATGACAAAGAACATAAAAACTCACACATTTTTCCCGACACCACATCGTTCCATTAGCTACGGTCCTCACACATCTTTCTCGCTTCGTCCACTTTAATTTAATTTTTTTACTTAAACGTCGGTTAAGGTAGCTACTCTTGACCTGAAATATCCCAAGGGATAAGTTGAACGAACAATAACGGTGGTATAACCCATACCGAGGCCGTGAACGCACCCTTAGTGTGTCCTGATAACACTACTTGCGACCTGCCTCGGCTTCACATACGTTTTCTATAGCTTTTCTTTAAGTATGGTTTGAGCAAAGTTACCGGAAATATAGACAGACAGACATACATTTCTTTTTCTACTACTCAGTGACAAACGAGCAGACAGCCCACCTCATGGTAAATGGTAACAGTCGCCCATAACAACTACGATTCATGCATTTAGGTTGCAGGCAACAAAAATGCAGAATTGCAGGTGCGTTGTCACTGCGAGGACTATGCCTCATGCCCGCAATTGCGATGGCTACCTTATCCTTCAAACCAGAACACAAAAATGCAAGCATTGTTGCTTGTCGGCAGAAATAGATAAGGCGGTGGTACTCACGCAGGCGAACTCCTCAGGCTTGACAGAGTCCTACCACCTGACATTACGCGGAAAGCAATACTATGTAAGGAGGAAGGTGGCAAACACGCTTGAGCGAGCTTGGCGAACTGTGTCGCAGCTTTTATTATTCCTGACTCGCTGGGTTTTTCCAGATTTACGACTGGGACAAGAAGACGCAAGGCGTGGTGCTATCTTCATTCTTCTGGGGCTACATGGCGATGCAGATCCCGGCTGGGCTGCTGTCGAAGCGGTACGGCGGGAAGCCGATCCTATTGGTGGCACTGGTTGCGAACGGGGTGCTTTGCTTGGCACTACCGACATTAGCTAAAATGGTAAGGTTTACTTTTTTATTCTATTCCACTAATCTACTAATGTCCTATTTGTTAAACTAGTCCCACTAGTCCTTTTGGTCTACTGGTCCGAAAAAGGATAAAAAATTAAACATCGGCTGCACGCCCTCCCTAGTGCACCTCAGGAACATTCAAGGGCTGTATTCAAATTTCAATGCAGTCCACCACCACCTTGAGAATGAAAAGCCGCAGCTGCTGTTCTAAACTGAGACGTAGATTAGAAGTCCAGCTGACGTGGCGTACTTTAGCTACCCAGGGTATACTCTTGTGCACAGGTTCGTACCTCGTGTGTGTGTGTGTTTTTATCTGTGTGTATGCACGCGACGACATCTGCGTGCGGTGTCACAGGAGCTTCGAGGGTCTGGTTTTTACATTTTGTGACTGCTGGTGGATATAAGTTAAGCGCAAATCCTGTTTGCCAGCGTTTATCCATCGCAGTGCCGGGTTCGGGTGACGACTCATTTATTTGACCATCTCATAGAAGTGGCGGATTTGGCATATCTGGTAACTATAGTACAGCCATTTACAGGGGAACTATACCAGATTGGGTCATGGTTACGTACTATGAATGTGCTACGTTTTTATGCTACAGTCCAATACTTCTCCTATGGTTCCAGGGTGGCTGGTTAGCGGTGTGTGGTGCGCGCGTCGCCATGGGCCTCACGCAGGCCTGCCTGTTTCCTGCCAGCCATACGCTGCTTGGCCGCTGGTTGCCAGCGAGTGAGCGGACAGCGCTCACTGGATACGTATACGGAGGTCAGATTTTTTATATAATTAGACTAGCCAGGCATTTGACCGCCACCTCATCTGGTGAGTGATGATGTGACTGGCATGCCTGCCCAGGAACAGCCTATTCACTCTAGCCTTGAAGGCGTCTAGATTATAACCATCATTGAACACACTCGCAAGTAACGCGTTTCATTGGCCTTGTCCTTACGCATTATAAAGGTTGAACTAAAGTGGCTCGTGCGGATATCTGGAAGATCCACAACATAAGGATGAAACGCTCGCTCGGATCGCGTAGTGGAGGGATGCGAACATTACGAAAATTGATCACCGCTGCCTACAGGGAATGTGTGGCAACACTCTAGAAGTCTCCAATGCGTGTTTAATCTCTTTTCTTGAATGTTTCAATGTCGTAACTTCTTAGAGACACTGCTGCAGGATTCTGGTTTGAAAGCGTGATCGTAAGAGGAAGCTTCGTGAAAATTGCATTATGTAGCTTATGTAGAGGAATATAATTTCCTTGGTTGTTATTTTTATAATACTATGAATCGGATTAGATAGCTCAAAGGGACTAGGCAAAAGTGGTTTATAAACCAGCAGCATTATGGTGATGACCTATGGGTTAGGGTGCCTCAGCTGCATATTTGCACAAGATGGCATCAAAATCGGTCACGGCAGTTTCGAGAAAAAAGCATTTAATTGTCACATTTGTATGACAAGTGACGTATTCTTTGAACCAGCAGCGACATGGTTACGGAGTATAGATAGAGCACCATCAACTATGTTCTTATGCCACACGACAACCCGTAACACGTGTACCACGTAACGAAGTCGCTGCTGGTTCAAAGAATACGGCACTTGTCATACAAATCTACGAAAGACATCTATTTTTCTCAAAACTGCCGGGACTGATTTTGATGTCGTGCGGCATAAGAACATAGCTGAAGGTCCTGAACCTACACACCGTAACCATGTTGGAGCTGGTTTAAAGAATAGGGCACTTGTTATACAACTGAGCGCAAGACATGCATTTTTCTCAAAACTGCAGGGTCCGATTTTGATGTCGTGCGGCACAACAACAGAGCTGAAGAAATAATACCACACTTGTCATACAAGTATAACAAATGAATGGTTTTTTCTCGAAACTGCCGGATCCAATATTGATATAATGCAGTATAAGAATAGAGTTGAAGATGATCAACCCATATACTGCAACGATACCTCCATTGGTTCATAGTTAAGGGCGCTTCCCATACAAAATGTGCCAAGTAAATATCTGCTTTTATTTTAAGAATTGCCAGTCAGATTTTGATGCCCTTCTCTACAATGATGTATTTGAGGGTGCTAAATGTAAAAACTATACCAATTATGTTATTTGGCCATAGTCCACTTCCCCTACATACTTACTACTTACCCAGTCTCCTTTACGTGATCAGGGCTTCTGGACCATAATAGATCATATTCACTCAGCGAGCGATGGAAAGAATACTTTTATTATCGTATTAGGATCAGCAATGATGATTCCCAAGCTCATAGAATTGACAAACTGGTTTTGATGGCGAATTTAGCCAAAAGTACTCTACCATCACGTACGAGAAAGACCCACGATTATTGGTTTTAGGGAGCCTATTGATCAGACGCATACAACCACCTGGTATTGCAAACGTCCGTAGGCTGCGGTGACTGCTTACCATCAGGCAGGTCGTAAACTTGTTTGCCACCTTGGTGGTACAAAAAAAAACCAACGATGGCATCAACGATTAGTCTAACGATGACATTCATTATATTATTAAAACTTCTACTGTCCTCGTCATCTTCCTCGCGATCATTCTTACTTCTATTAAATTTAAGTTTATACATATTTTTGATGATTAAAATCACATTTCCTGTTGCCCAGGCAGCATGGTGGGAACGATAATCTCGATGCCGGTAGCTGGCCTATTATCCGAAACAGCAATGGGGTGGAAGTTGGCTTTCTATTCCCTGGGGGGATTCATGGCGGTCGCTGCTGCGGTGTGGTACGCGCTAGCTGCGAGCTCACCAGGACAACATCGCTTCATGACTCTGGAAGAGAAGGAGTATATAGAAAAAGGACTCGGATCTGGTAGTGAGGTTAGTGAGCTTATTTATTTATTTTAGTTAACCATTTATTGTACACAAGATTGTTACAAAAGCTTTGTAATGGATTCTCAGAAGTACCTAGTATAGCGCGATATCCCGTTCGAATTAGAGGTTCTGCCGTTGAGTATGGCCTTCGGTAATCCATGAGGAAAGGAAAAACAGCATTTGCTTAGCAACAAGTCCCGGGGTTTTCAGAGTCGAGCAACGTTTTGGATGATACTCACGGTCTACGTTCATAGGCATTTTGGCGTTATTGGCCAGTTTGTGCACTTGCACACAAGGGCCTGGGGTCCGCCTTGACCATGATCCAGGATTTGGCAAATCAGGTAATTAAGGTGACCTCCATGACCCTTCTACCAGGGATAACTGACCAGATTGGATTATGGTTATACAGTCAATCGCCTGAATATGCAGGTTTCATCACGATGATTAACTTCGCCGTAAGAGCATCGGTTAACATTCAACTAATGTACATAACTCAGAAAAGAGTCATTGGTACTCACCGCAGTGGGATTTGAACCTAGTACCTCTCGCAGTCCTACCCTAGACCTACCTACCTACTTTTCTTGTATGCAACCTTGTCCCGAAAATATGAAACCCAATGTAAAAGAAATAAAATAGCTTCAGTTGCTCTGAAATTATTCGCGAACATGCAACATTTTCATACCTTCCTAGTTAGATAGATAATTTTTTGAAGATCGGTTTGAATTTGTTTGATAGTTTTTGAAATTATTCTTTACAAAAAAACGATCATCATCATATCAGCCAGAAGACGTCCACTGCTGGGCATAGACCTCTCCCAGAGATCTCCACAAAGGCCGGTCCCGGCTTTCCGCATCCAGCTAGTACCTGCGATCCTTCCCAGGTCGTCGGTCAACCTTGTAGGAGGCCTACCCACGCTACGTCTTCCGGTACGTGGTCGCCACTCGAGAACTTTACTGCCCCATTGGCCATCCGTTCTTCAAGCTATGTGCCCTGCCCACTGCCACTTCAGTCTGGCAATCCTTAGAGCTATGTCGGTGACCTTAGTTCGCTTGCAGATCTCCTCATTTCTGAATCGATCGCGCAAAGGAACTTTCCATTGTCCTTTGGGTAACAGTGAGCTTCCTTATAAGGCCACGTTTCAGTTCCGTAAGTCATCACTGGCAACACACATTGGTCAAAGACCTTCGTCCTTAGACATTGCGGTAATTGGGATGAAAATATGTGGCGTAGCTTACCGAACGCGGCCCAACCGAGTTCGATTAGTCGATTGACCTCTTTCTCAAAATTGGACCTACCTAGCTGGACTATTTGTCCTAGGTATGTATACTCGTCAACAACTTCAAGTGGAATGCCTCCAACTGTCACTGGAGTAGGCACAACATGGACACTCGACATAATTTTCATCTTGTCTATGTTCATTTTAAGACCTACTTGTTGAGATACACTACAGAGGTCATCGAGCATTTTGCCCAAGTCTTCCAGGGTTTTAGCCATGACTGCGATATCGTCAGCAAATCTGAGGTGAGTGAGGTACTCGCCGTTAATATTGATGCCAAGTTTGTCCCAGTCCAGAAGCCTAAAGTTATCCTCCAGTGCAGCGGTGAACAACTTCGGTGATATGACATCACCTTGACACCTCTCTGCAGCTGAATAGGTTCTGTGGTCTAGTCCTGAAGACGAACTGACATTGTGGCGTTTCCGTACAAACACTTCAGGTGCATATATATTGATAGTCAATTTGGCACCGCTGTAGAGACTGGAGCACCGCCCTAGTTTCGATCGAATCGAAGGCTTTCTCAAAGTCTACAAACGCCAAGCATAATGGCCGCTTATACTCTTAAGAGCCTTTGTTCCGCTCGATCGCCGCCTCAATATTGGTAGTATTGAAGCGGCGTATGTCGTGAGTCAGAGACTTGGAGATCTGTCGGTTAAGTCGCCTAAATTGAAAGACATCATCAGGGGATTGCAGTCTTTCTTCGATGAGCTTGAGGGTCTCGTCAGAGGTTTTGTTTATTCTGTTTGTTCGGCAGGCTTTATAAATCTTTGACCCAACCGTATACGGACAGTTTCCACGAACCTGTTATTATAGTCGTCCACGTCGACGCACTCTCCTAGGCACTCGAAGCGATTTCGTGATTCGAGTTGAAAGCTCTCGGGGTTTTGGATTTGGATGGGTATAGGCCGGAGCGTGGACCTCATCAATCTCGATCTTTCCAACTGAGGATTAATATTCAATGTGCCTGGGAAGGGGATTAATTTCTTTTTACTTTAGATAATTTTTAATTTTTTTTTAATTTATATAGGATACAGTCAATCTCATTTTTTGTGAAACCATCGGGACTAACCCACGTCCATCTACGATGATCCGGCTTCAGAAAAATGAGTTTATCATAAAGAGATCCCTCCTTTTCCACAAAGCCGGCCAGCATCTGGCCACGGGCGTTCCAATTCTAACTCCAAATTGCCTCACTCTTAACTCGTCTTCGCTTCGTTTGCCCAGTTTCGCGTTGAAATCCCCCATGACAACGGTGTAATGTGTGTTGGAGGTATGTATGGCTGTAGCAATATCCTAACATATAGCCTCCACGTCATTGTCGGAGTGAGTCGAAGTCGGTGCGTAGACCTGTATAACCTTCAACGAATACCACTTGGTAATTCTGAGTATAAGGTGTACCTTTGGTGTAGGTGTATAATGTATTACCCTAGACGACACACTCTCGATTTTGACAATGTTGTTCACGTGGGATTTGTGGACGAGGAACCTCATTGGTTGCCATAATAGTCGCTACGCTTGGCAGGCGAGTTGGTGATCGCAGTGCAGAAGAAGTAAATGTACCCAGAAAGATGCTGCTGCCCATCTTTCGGGTTATTCCCTTACTCGCTAAGAGATGGGGTGGTGCTATTCTTTTAGGTGGCTGCACCACACACCACAAACAAACAAACCAACAAATAATCAAATTTTTCCTCTTTAAAATAAGTACAGTTAAAAAATTATCCACCAGGGTGTCAGCCACCTCCGCACTCCCTGGTCAGCGCTGTTCCGCTCTGTGCCACTGCTGGCGGTAATGCTGGCCCACTTCGGCATGTGCGGCGCTTTCATACTGTTCTTCACTGACATGCCCACTTATATGGAGAAAGGACTCGGCTTGTCTATACGGAACGTGAGTACCACAATTACTTAACTATTACTCACCACTCACGAGTCCTTTACAAATAATAATCACCTGCCAATCATAAATAATAATAATAAATGTGCTTGGACAAATACACACATCGCCATATAGCCCCAAACTAAGCAACGCTTCTATTATGGGTGATAGATAACTGATAAGCTACTTAGATACTTTTTTTTAAATACATACTTTTTACACATACTACACCCAGACACGTAACATAAATTAAAATTCATCGGGATTCGAACCAGGGACCTCTGCGTGGTGACCGGCATGTTAACCAACTAAACCACTCAGGTCGTCATAACTCATGACTACGACTCACAACTCAGCTCTTTTACTACTCATGACTTTCGCAACTCGTAACTCATCCATCACACACTACCCATATCCAAATCACTCACGACCCGACTGTCGTGATAGACTGTCAATTAAACTGACTTATTATGTTCTCTGTTAAATGAGGATTAGTAATTTCTTGCCTGAAACACAGGGCATCTTATTATCCTCAGGTCAAAAATAATAATTATTTTTATTTATACTTATTAATTTTTGTTTTGTATTATATATATATATATATATATATTTTATTTTTTTTATGTGAAATAGACAGGTATTTGACTGTCATCTCACCTGATGTTAAGTGCAGATGCAGTCTACGATGGCGCATACCTGTCTATTAAGTACCTATTCACTCTTGTCTTAAAGAGACCCAAGTTGTAGCGCTCAGGGAAAACATGGTCAGGCAGCGAGTTCCATTCCCTTGCCGGTTGCAACAGAAAAGAGTTAGAAAACCGCTGATATTTATTATTATCGACCCACAGAGCGCGTCGCTGTCAGCGATGCCGTTCCTGGGCATGTGGATCGGCAACAACGTGGCTTGCCTGGTCTGCGAGAAAGTCGCTAACAAAGGCATCTGCTCGATGTCCACCTGCCGGAAGATATTCAACTCTCTTTGTTAGTATATTTCATACATACATACCGCCATGCCTTTTCTCCATAGGAGTAGGCAGAGACCACAGGGAGAGCGTCGGTGGTGTAACAGTTAAGGGGTCTGATTCGTAAGCAAGAGGTACTAGGTTCAAACCCCAGTGCCGCAATAAAACAAAGTCTCTTTCCTGAGTTAAGTAGGTCCATTAGTTGAACACTAACTGATGCTCTTACGGTAAGGGAAATCATCGTGAAAAAACGTGCACATTCAGGCGACTTTTGTAACCATAATCCGATCTTATCAGGTTCCAATTTCAACAGGTGTGTATAAGAGCTAGTTGATACTTTAACTATAATGTGTGTATAGTATCAAAAAGCACTCGGCAATTTTAGTCTTAGTAAAACCCGAAAACCAAAACTCTTTGTCCTTTATGTAGTTATAATTTTTATTACTTTCAGCATTCTACGGCGTCACAGTAGGTCTGATTGTACTCTGTTTCCTGGGGCCGGATTCGAAGAACTACGCCATTGCCACTTTGTTCGTCACACTCACATTCAAAGGATGCTGCTCTGCTGGGTTCATGGTTAGTATTTTTAATTTTAATTTATTTTTATTTTGCCGAAAACAGTTTGATAGAGATTAAGAGATTTTAGCCGTGGTGTTCGGCAGAGTAGTATAGCACCAGCCCCTTACACTAGTGGGTGTCGTACTAGGCGACTAATGTTTTCGGGGCAAAACATCTAGATTCACCGTAGGCTGGAAAATGAGCACTTTATAATACTGCGATCTCCAACCTAATTGCCAAGCGTGGAGATTATGGCAATAGCCTCCCCTTTTGTTTGAGAGGCTCTAAGTCCTGCAGTAGACTGTTATCGGCTGCGATGATGAAGATTATGATGATAATGATGATGGCAAAATAAGAAATAATCGATTAATGCGCATCATCAGGTGAACCATTTGGACCTGTCGCCGAACTTCGCGGGGTTACTGCTGTCGCTCACAAACTTCATTGCGAACACCAACTCGGTGGTAACACCTATCGTCATCGGCGTTATACTGAAAGATGACCCTGTAAGTACTATTTTTTTAATGTTATACGACAGACAAACAGGCAAGCGGGCTACCTGATCGAAAGTGGTCACCGCCGCCTATGGATATCAGCAACACCAGGGGAGTCACCAATGCTTTGCCCGCCTCTAATATGGGGTATATATATACTACTACTACTACCATATAGTACTTACTTACCTTTCACTTTTGCCTGCAATTAGCTTTTGATTTATAATGCACAACAAAAACACCTGCGATCCTTACCAGATTGTCGGTCCATCTAGTGGGAGACCCACGCTGCGTCTTTTGGTACGTGTGGCTGGATGCGGAAGGCACAAGACCGGCCTTTTTGCAGATCTCTGAGGAGGCCTATGCCCAGCAGTGGGCGTCTTCTGGCTGATATGATGATGATGTTGATAATAATTGGAAAGTCGAATAATTGCGGTGGAAATGCGCTCCCTGCGGAGTATGTATGGGTCATCATCGGGGAGAGAATAGTACGGTAAGAGTTAGATTTAAGCTGAAGGATTGAAAGATATACCTTTGCTAAGATGGTTTGGACACATAGAAAGGATGGATAAAAGACGGCTTACGAAATGTATCTATCGTGTGAATATGAATGGAATGTGGATCACCAAAAGGCGCCCGAGAATGACATACACTGATGAAATAAATGACCATCTCCGAAAAAGGAGAGTACCCTCAACCGGCATAAATGCATGACAAGATGTATGAATGTTGAAAAGGCAAAAACGTGTGCCAATATCGCAGTTTGTGGTACTCGATAGTCTCTGCCTGCTCCTATGGGATACATGGGATACGGTGAGTGTTGTATCAACATCGTAGCTTGAGCCTTCCCTTATGGGATACGGTCATGAGTCAGCATACATATGTTATATTGGCATTTGTGATTACAATTTGATTATAATTGGCTCTTAATTTATGCCCCTTTCCAAATCTCCCCTAGACCGACTTGAGTCGTTGGCGCATGGTCTTCATAGCGATAGCGGCGCTGACCTTCATCACCAATACTGCGTACCTGTTTATCGGCACTGCGGAGCGCCAACTCTGGGACAATCCGGACTACTCCCTCGCTAATACCGAGGACCCTGGTTAGCATTTTCAGTGTTATTTTAAAAATAACTACATGGCTTTTTACGATTTTATTAGCGTGGCGTTCTACCCATAACCCACTCTAGCGCTATCCTTTTTCTTTCATAATAAAAGAATTAGTCCAGCGATTCTCGAGCTTTGCGCTTAGCAATAAATAAAATAAATAAATAAATGGCTAACTGGTATTTACTAGTACGCAGTTTTTTTTAAACAGGTGTATAGCTCGTCTAGTTTAAAATGACGCGCCCCACTACTTAGTTAGTTGATTTCGATGTGTGAGTGCAAATATTGATAACGACACTTCATCTGTGTGGGAGCCAATGAACGACGCGTGCTCTTACGTTTGAATTTCACCGACAACTGAATGACTAATTACAACGGCATTTGTATATGTATTGCGTCCATATTTTAAACTTGCTTGTGTGCGTTAATGCGATAGTGGGGCGCGTCATTTTTGATTAGACGAGCTCTACAACTTTGTCCGCATTATCACTAACCACCAGCCACCAGGTTAGATGGCGGTCAAATATCTGTCCAGTTCTTATAAAAAAATAGATACTGTCACGGGAAACCAATCGTCCCGAAACAGTTCAACCAGTCTCTGGGTCCTCAGGAAGACTTTTGACAACCTTACTTCGTGACAGGCCCATCTAACGAATGGTGAGCCCAGTTGGTAGTCATCTTGGATTCTTGTCGGTGGTGCAACCACCATTCTTCTTTCCACTCAGCTATCCTCTTTAATTCTTTGTAATCACCTGCATTCAATTTGTCTTTCACATCTTACTTTACTTGCGTTTACTTATGTAGGTGTTGGTTTTATTTTGCTGTATATGATATTACTTACCTACATAAGACAATGGTTTTATTTATTGTTTTTGACTTTGTTTATTTGTATCGTGTCGTGGTGTCCTGTGGCAATAAATGTTCTTTTTCTTATATTATTTAATATCCAAACCTAGGTACCAGTAGTACCAAATTGTAGTAGACAGTCAAAAGATGACAATCACAGTTAAATTTACTACGTACTATCATGTTGGCTGGTTCCTACATTATCGCTTTAGGTTTTGTACAGAAAAGAGTATCTACCTACTTATTGTTTGTACCCGAATGACCTCCAAGTTGGCCGTGTGGTGTCCGGCAGAGTAGAATAGCACCAACTCCTTACAGTCGTGGGTGTCATACAAAGCGACTAATGTTTTCGAGGCAAATTAGTCCCCGTAGGTAGGAAAGCAGCGTTATTCATTGTTATATTTATAACACTGAATTCTCCAACCTGCCAAGCATGGATATTATGGCAATAACCTCCCCTTTCGTGGGAGAGACCCATAGTACCGCAGTGGACTGTTATGGGCTGTAACGATGAGCTCCAAGTTAAAATATTGATCCTATAATTCTCAAGCAATCATACTGCGTTTTATTTGGCGTTTAGGGTCCCGATTTAAATGGTTGTCATTTTACTTTATTAAAGGTTGCTATAAATCTTATCATTCCAGAAGAAATGAGGCCGACTCTGTATGAGGGAAAGGAGAATGGAGCGATTCAAATTGAACCAGAGAAAGAAAAGGATAAGTTATAAAAATAAATTTAGATGTTTTCATTGTAGCACGATGCTAGCTGGGTAAAGATAATATTTATCTTCATCGATAGCGTTCTGGCCTTATTATTGATATATTGTGTATATATAGACTCACTATGTTATATTTGTATTATTTACGTAAATGAATATTAGAGACTAAGTAAAAGTAAGTCATTTGTAGTATTATGTACTTAGCGTAGTATTATGCCGTCGAAAAAAGAAACAATTTATGTTTTATGTAAATAAAATATGATGAAGTAGTGAGGTTTGTATTTAATTGTTTGTAATGCGCAAACTTCTATCGCTATATTTATGTGGTACTCGTATACTAGTGGATTCGGGACGACTTCGTTCGCGTGCACTTTACCCCTACCTACCCTTTTCTTCTTGTTTATATAAATAAATAAATAAATAAATAAAAATCGTTTATTACATCTATCTCAGACATGGCACAGTACATTAGGTCATAATACAGCTTACAAGAAACTTCGTTACCTGTGCCATAAGGAGATGTGCAACGGGGCCACACTCAGCATAAACATACCTCTTGAATTATTCTATCTATTGTTGAAAACTGCATTAAAATCCATTTTTTTAATGACTTTGAACCCATAGCTGATTTAAAAATAAACATTGTGTAGAATTGCAAAAGCCACGGGGTCATGTAGTGACTGCCACCAACCATCCATTGACGATTGTCGTAAAAGGCAATCGTGATGACAGACTATTTCTTATCTCCATTAACAATAAAATTGGCAGCAAGCATTTTAAGTTGAGTATTTTATGACTCATCATCAGGCCTCCCCCTATAACTGCGAATTCATCTTGTCCTTGGCCTACTGCATCCAGCGTCCACCTTTTGCACATTATCAAATTACCAGCCTTTCGCAAATCATCACTTTACCTGGCCAGAGAGCGGCCTGCACATCTATTGTTAGATGTCTTGGTACCGGCCATTTCCTTGGTTTCCGCGGACGTCAATGTAAAGTATTCAGACTGGCTATAGGACACGATGGTATGCAGTACATATATGGTTCGAATAATTCTGTTTGAAAATAACAGGAACATTTTTTATTTGAAAAACTTGAAACCATTTGGACGTAATTACTGATTAGTCTTTAGTTTTATTGAATAGGTTTTGGTAAGACTTTCGTGGTTGTTCACTACACATATCATCGGGTTTGTTACGACGGTTCGTATTTTTTTTCCTTTCTAAGCAGTTATATTCGTCGACAAGTAATAACCGTGGTATCAAACCCGATAATATGTGTAGTGAAAATGTAGTCAATATTTTAATTTTATGCTCCTTATCCAGGGCCCACACTGTTTAAGCAATAGGTCATACTCCCACCCGTAGCTATTTCAAATAAGTTCCATCTATGAGCCCAGACTTATAATTATAAATGAGCTATTTTGAACATCTTTGTAATTAAATGCCTGTAGCGTCACATTTATTATTATATTTCACATTTTCGACAAAGAAACTGAACTAGCAGTAACAGTATACACCTACGTCTTTATTTTATATTAACATTATGGGTATATTACCATTATGTGATACGCAGAGATCAGAGAACAGGCTTAGGTATAACATCGCATGCATTATACTCGTAGACGAAAACATATTCGGATTTATTCCGAAACCATATTACAATATTATCCATATACGAGGCACATGATCTGAAATATTATGTGTCCTAATATCATCATAGGTTTGAGGTTTTAGGTTTCAATTTGGAAAGGGAATATTAATCGACATATCAACGTGACTACCTCAGACGTCAGCATATTCCTCACAGCTTTGTTACATGAAACTTAATTCTTTGAATAGCGGATATAGTAGTCAAGGCGGACCACGGGTATCGCGCGGGAGAGCACAACCTAGACTGACGCCAAGATTTTTTAATTCTACGCAGTGACAAACGCGTAGACAGTACCTTAACCATCAAACCGGAACACAATAATGCAAGTGTTATTGCTTGGCGGTAGAAATATATAAAGCGGTAGTACTCACTCATTCTTTTTTTCTCTCTGATTTTTAGGCTCTTAGGTTTGGATTCCTTAGGACTTGATAGAGCCCTACCTAAAAGGAATACAACAACATCAATACGAGTAAGAGGATTGGTTATAATGGCCGGGGATCCCAGTTTCGTAGGGCCACCGCTTAATTTCCGGCCACTGTAGGCGGACGCTCGCGAAATAATATTTCCCCGACATAAACAGTCGGGTTTGAGTAGGAAATAAACAGGTCGTAATATTTTTCTTTATTTGCTTTTAGGGCGGTGGAGAGGCAAATCACTGACACGCATATACATGACATCACGGCCAAGGATTGTGACATATACGGAATTAACACAAGATATGCATAAGGAGCGTCGGTGGCCGAGTGGTTTAGTTAGACGTAAGACGAGAAGAGTGAGGTATTGGAATTGAATTCCACTGCGGCCATGTGACCAATGACTGTTTTCTGAGTTATATATGTCGCAGCCATCTGGTAAAATCAGCCATTTAATGAGAAAGCTAGTCCGTTAATTAAATGCCGGCATTCAATTGAGTGGCTAAAGGGCAACAAGCCAAGTAGTTGAATGTAACTTTCAGCTACTTGGCTGAATGTATTTAGCCGTTCTGTTAAAGGGGTATAGATGTTTGGTTAGTGTGAAGTAACCTTCATTATCAGAATATGGATCATTTTTATAAAAAAATTATTAGTGGCAACAAATTATGTAAGTATGCGACTAATTGAATTACGAGTACCAACACATACTATATGTGTATACAGTACACATATAGTATTTATTACCAGAATAAAAACATTAAGCTAATAACTTATTAACTACATGTAACTATGTTGTAGGAACAATAGGAACAATGCATTATCTTATTTTGAAATTTTTGCAGACATTTATGTTTCTAATTATGAAAGAAATAAAATACAATATTAAAGTAATGAACAAATTAAGTTATCTTAATTCTTACTTAAAACATTATTTATTTATTTAACATTTATTGTGCACAATAAATAGTATACAAAATAGACATACAGAGGTACAGCTTATTTCTAAAGAAATATCTTCCAGCTAACCAACGGAAGAGAGAGGTCAAAATCGAGAGGCAGATGGCGTGCACCTTAAATTTACTTACCTACTATAGTACAAGGAAATATAAATACATACACCATACATAATAGTACATAATACATACATATATACACACATACAAATATAAATAATATAAATATATATATATGTCGTCGCGTGAAGGAAAGGGGTGTATCAGGATCATTGTCATCAGGGTGGTGATATCAGTATTAGGTCGTATTCGTCCAGATAAGTTAAAGAAAAGGTTCACATTTACTCCACTGTATTTATTCCATTTCATTTTTGCACATCACTTATAATTTCACTAGAATTCAGAGCGGTATTACAAATGTAGGCAGTTGAGGTAATTTACTTTCTTATTTCAAAGGTGATTTTAAAATTACTTTATTTTTAAACGTAAATAACACTTTCTATTAACGAACTTCAAACGTAAACAAACGAAATGTGGAGACAGTTTCAAGACGCGTCACTCCTCGGCGGCGGTCGCGCCAAGAATGGCCGCCACTCGGCCCGAGTCGTGCCGTCGAGACTCTGTCAGCACGCCCCACCAGAGGGCGCACTCCCACTTCCGTTTTCATCGTCATGAGTCCGTACTATTGACCACATGAGTCCATACTATTGACCGTGATCCGTCACGGCCGTCCTGCTGTACACACGTCCTCGTGTGTAATCTGAAACATGAAATCCATAGCACAGTACTATATTCGCTCGGTCACTTCTGACCACAACACATCACCCAAATAAGTCTTATGAATCATGTGATTGGATCTATCACGACTGCATTAAGCCACCAATTCTTCACATAAAACATACGTCCATTATCATTTATCATACTAAACTTCTGTAGATTGAGAGATAACAACATCATCTTGTACATAAATTATTCTTTATAAGTTGCCGACATAAATTCAGCTACGACTTCAGTTCATTAGAGAGGCGTGACAAGGTATAACACCAGACGGTTCATAAACCGTATCACAATTACCACCAATGAAAAAGGTTTAATCATCGTCACCAGTGTTTTCCCCTTGATGCTCTTGTTGAGTGGGAAACAAGCCCCAATCACAGAGCTCGCGTATCGTCCCCGACGTCCATTACTGTAGGTACTTAGATTCACTACAAATATGTGACATACCTACATCAAATTTTCAGTACTCAGCAAATACCCAATGTTACTTCGAGTGGGATTGAAACACTCCTTCATTAAATGCCATATGATTTTTGGTCATCCGTCAGCGCCATCCTAATTTAAAAAGAATAAGTAATGTTACCATACAGGAGAAATGACACACAGGCGACGAACCACCACACGACGGACGCCATCAGTCGGGCCGCCACGCCATCAGGCCGCCACGCAACCAGGCCGCCACGCAACTGGACCTGCACACAAGCGAAATACCACACAGACTAGGTGCCACACAGGTTGGGTTTCACTCTGGTCAGTGCCACTCTAATCGTCAAACTATGAGTTTATTCATCATATATCCTGTGTCACGTCTACCAAAGCACGATACAGGTAAGATGTCACACACGGGTAAATTTCACAGAGGCAAAATGCCACACATAAAAATGCCATACCGGCGAAATGCCATACAGGTAGAATGCCTCACAGGCTAAATACCACACAGACTTAATGTCACACAGACTATGCCACACAGGCGAAATGCCAAACAGGCGGGATGCCACACAGGCGGGAGCCACACAGGCGGGAGCCACACAAGCGGGAGCCACACAACCGGGAGCCACACAGGCAGGAGCCACACAGGCGGGAGCCACACAGGCGGGAGCCACACAGGCGGAAGCCACACAGACGGGAGCCACACAGACGGGAGCCACACAGGCGGGAGCCAACCAGGCGGGAGCCACACAGGCGGGAGCCACACAGGCGGGAGCCACACAGACGGGAGCCACACAGGCGGGACAAATAAATAGAAGCTGTCTATAGATTCTCAGCTCGTGGTCAATCCTTCGACCAAATCTGTACTAAGTCAGTGATAGGTAACAGTCTATCTGCTATCATAACCCGGTCAATAACGGTCTACGAGTTACACAACAAGTAATCGTCACAGATCCGAACAACTGTTTACGGTGTCATCTCTACAAAAACAACAAAATAAAATAAAATAAAAATAAACATTATTTCTACTGCCCAATATCAAAACTAAATCAGAAGTTTAATCATAAGAAGCTCTCACGTCTATTTGATACGCCAGTTATAGGTAACAATAGTCCATTTGTTGCCACACCAAAACTAAACAAGCAATAATCATCGTCATCGATTTTAACTGCTCGAACGAGTATACTCTATCTAGACTTTACGTTACGTTTAAGCTCCCATTTTGAAACCATTTAACAATGTTTGTAATAACGAAGGCATCCCATATCAAGCCGCCTTCTAAAAAAATTACAAAATAAAATTTGCTATCTACAGCCACAACATCCGAGACTTTCGGGGCTCTTAGCCGAATGAGTCACACACATGACTCCCGGGTCACTCCAAGTCAGCCAAATAAATCTGGATGTTTGACCTCAACAACAATTCAGGTACTTAAAAACTTGTACTGGCAGAAGGATATGAAATCTCACCATTGCTTACACTGTCTCATCTTACTGGCACAACAACAGAACTCAAAATAGTTACTTTATATCAGTAATCAAGGAAATTTCAGTACTCGAAGCTAAAAATAATTTATAAAACCGGCTATTGAACTATCACCAAAATATCTGGACTTTCTCATCATCGTTATCGTTCAATACTTTCTCACAAAGCTACAACTACTTGCTATTAGCCACGCTGCCATAGCCTCCATCAGGCCGGTAAGCAACCATAAAACTCTCCCATAGGCTCCATTAGCCCACCATCACTGATAAAACACGATCACCTTCATCCGATGATGCAACAAATTTTGAGAAAACAAAACGATCACATAAATCTCATAAAAACCTCGGCTCGATAGTCGTCACGTATTGGGTTAGCGTCTTAGATTGATCCGTCTAACAAAGTCTTTATCCAGGTCAAACTAAGTCACATTGACTTAGTACACATGGTTTTCGGTCGAACTAAGTCACAGGTTTATCTTTAGTTACTCAAAACATAATTCGAAATTATCTACCGTCAATCAGTTCACTTACTCGTGTTTACTTTTTTTTTTTGTTAAATAACTTGATACTAATATAAAATTACGTTACTAACCAAACTACCTTTTTTTTTGTAGTATTAAAAGAAACGTATATCGGTGATCCCATTTTTACCGCGGATATCTTATCTCTCTATTCTACAACATTGGGAAACTACGACCACAATAACAAACATTATACTGAAATATGGAAAATTTCGTTCGAATTTCTCCAGTTAAATGTAAACAAACACGCTAATAATTTTTCTCTTCTTTTTTCTCTCGATACATGTTTGCACCCTCCCGCTCGCATAGAAATCGCGGAGATCGCGGGGTCGTTATTGAATTTGCACATTCGAAGCCTATGTGAAGCCTATCCTATCTCTAAGACAACATCCTAAAGTACACCAGCTAATTGTTCCACAAACTCACTGCTACGGCATCCCTGCCACACTGTCATTATCAAATATTTACTTAATCAGCAATCTGGAACGACTTATGGTGACGGGAAAAGTCGAAGGCAAGAGACCCAGAGGCCGAAGTCCGAAGAGTTGGGTTTTCCAAATATCCGAACGATTCATCGAAACCGATGGAGACATGCAGTTTACTGAAGATGTCAGGATCCTCAGCAGTGAGGCAACGATCAAGAAGAAGAAGTCAGTCAGCAGCAGCACCACCATAACTATGCTTACGTACTCAATTTATAAAAATAATAGCACTATGCTTTCCAAGTATTTCTTATTCTTGTTTTCTGATAACTGACGTGATGTTGGTAATACGTAAAATCATAGCGCACCATGTTTCAAGATGGTAAAATAATTTAATAACACTTTTTTTACTATAAACACTGTTTGACATTGGGACGGATTTAACATAATTCTTACTATTTTTGTGGGGTGATTTTTTTTCTTAGTAACTTTCTATCAGACAGCCTACATTAATTGACATAGGTACCCGCAAAAGCTAACATTTTTAAACTTAGCAGTAGTTTTTGACATTTTTACCAACAAATTGTAACACTGACGTAACTGACGTTGTTTATGTTTTGTTTACATTCTTTCTATTTGTAGTTTCACTAAAGATACAAATAAACCTGCCATTCTCTCTACTAAGGGTATCAATAGTGTTTCTGTCAGAATACTTTTCTTAATTGTCAAAGTAAATAACTCCTAAAATCCGCTAGGGAGCCTCTTCAGCACAGGTTTTTATTAAATAATAATTATGTATAGGACTCACCAGATAGAGAGGAACTGTTAATATCACATCATTTCTCAGTCATGTACACTCGCAGATTGTCTACCATCGTCGTCCCATGTTGAAACAATCACGTTGAGGCTACCAGTCCAGCGTTGCATTCCAATGTTGTTCTCGTAGGTGAAGCGAACCGTTGTGCACCATTGTTATGCAATAGAAGAAAATAATTGTATTAGTAAAACAAAAATAAAAAATTAATATACACCGTTTTTAATTGTTTGATTTTATTTAATCTGCGAAATCTAAGCAATTAATTTACTTGTGGTGTCAAACCACACTGCTAAATGAATCTAAATGTAAGCGTTTACTTTAAAGTCATTGAATAAACTTTAGCTGGCTAATTTAGAACTACGCAAATTATTTAACTAACTCAATTTTATACTTAAAAAGGAAAATATTTTACATGAGTAATCTAAATTAAATTTAACAAAAACAAAGAAGCCATACCAAAGTGTCGTCCATAGTAAGTTTCACTAGATTTTTAATAATGTTGTCGATATCCCAGTGGTGCTCTCGAAGGCCCGGGGTCTGCCTTGACCATGACCCATTTGGTACAGATGATCTGCTGTTTACTTTATGAATCCCCCAATCTCTCTGACGAAGTTTTTGTCTTATATCTCGGGGTGTTTGGACTCTTGGCTGCGCTTTGAACATGTTAAATCATTTTACATTTTAATGTAGGCAACTCAACTGGATCGAGTAATCACCTTTCTTTTATTATTACGCTTTCACGTAGCGTATCTGCATTTTCTTTGTTGCTTTTCATCATACCATCTCTTGGGCGTTGCGTTCGTCATCACCGCTTCTGATGTCGTCGCGTGAAGGAAAGGGGTGTATCAGGATCATTGTCATCAGGGTGGTGATATCAGTATTAGGTCGTATTCGTCCAGATAAATTAAAGAAAAGGTTCACATTTACTCCACTGTATTTATTCCATTTCATTTTTGCACATCACTTATAATTTCACTAGAATTCAGAGCGGTATTACAAATGTAGGCAGTTGAGGTAATTTACTTTCTTATTTCAAAGGTGATTTTAAAATTACTTTATTTTTAAACGTAAATAACACTTTCTATTAACGAACTTCAAACGTAAACAAACGAAATGTGGAGACAGTTTCAAGACGCGTCACTCCTCGGCGGCGGTCGCGCCAAGAATGGCCGCCACTCGGCCCGAGTCGTGCCGTCGAGACTCTGTCAGCACGCCCCACCAGAGGGCGCACTCCCACTTCCGTTTTCATCGTCATGAGTCCGTACTATTGACCACATGAGTCCATACTATTGACCGTGATCCGTCATATATATACATATACATATCATGGATAACAAATGGAAAGATAGTGCTCTTTTACTCGTTTTTTAAACGTATCAGGGGAAGAACTGGTACGTACAGTATGTGGCAGCGAATTCCACAATCTAGCCGCGTGAACAGAAAAAGAGTTGGAATAACATTCGGAGTGATGAGGAGGAATAGAGAGCAGTGCCTTGACGCTAGAGCGACAGGGCATGTCTTGGGAACGGGAAAAATTAAAACGATCACGAAGGTAGGAAGGAGCTCGAGGATTATAGAGAACATTATAAAAGACACAAAGGATGTGAATATTCCTGCGAAGGCGGATTGGAAGCCACTTGAGTTGGGCCCGAAATTGGGAGATGTGGTCGTACTTGCGTAAGCCAAATATAAACCGGATAGCAAGATTTTGGAGCCGCTCAAGCTTATTCAATAATTTATCCGTCGCGTTTAGTCGAGATAACAGGAGTCGGCGTAGTCTAATAAGGGAAGAATTAGTGTTTGGACGAGAGAGATCTTAGCATTCAAGGGCAGAAAAATAGGAGACGCTTAAGTGAGTGCAGTGTGTGGTGAACCTTCCTGCTGACATTGTTCACTTGGGACGCCCATGACAAGTTTGTGTCCAGAACTACCCCCAGATTTTTGGCAGTTGTTGTATATGGGATAATTGAGCCATCATATACAACCGAGGGCAATGTTGACATCCTTAATCGCTTACACATATAGGAATTGCCAACTAACATCACCTTCGATTTATTTGGGTTAACAAGCAGACCGTAGTCTCTTGCCCAATTGCAAACACTGGCAAGAACAGAGTTGAAGTAGTTGACAGCACCATCAATATCATCGACATCGAAATGGTGATACAGCTGCAGATCGTCTGCATATAGATGGAAATTACAAGGCATTATCGAGGTGACAGTATTTATAAAAATGGAGAAGAGGAGAGGAGAAAGTACGCCACCCTGAGGCACGCCAGCAACGAGGTCACACCAGTTTGAGTTGGATTCATTCAAGCAGACACGCTGTGTACGGCCCCTAAGATAGGAATCGAACCAAGATAATGCTGAAGAGGATACATGTAGGCACCACACTTTAAATTTAGTTAATCACCTGCCTGATTTAACGTCAGCCATATTCAAAGGGCTAGCTTACTATAAGCCAACTAGTTAAACGTTGAATGTTGCTAGTTCAATCAACTATAGGCAATCAATTGAGTGCCGGCGTTTAATTAACGGTCTATCGTTTTCATTAAATGGCTGATGGCTGCGACATATACATTAGTTGAATGCTAACCGATGCTCTTACGGTGAGGGAAAACATCGTGATGAAACCTGCACAAGTCAGGCGACAGAATGTGTAACCATAATTCAATCTGGTCAAAGTCCCCTGGTAGCAGGGCCTCGAAGATCATATGGCAGTCGCCCCATTATAATTATCTGATCTGCCAAATCCTGGATCACGGTTGAGGTCGACTACAGCACTCGTGCACGAGAGCACAACCGGAACATTAACGCTAACATAATTTTTTTTTATACTAAAAAGTGGCACCTATTGGCAGCGTGCAAGGTTGAGCAACGTTCACAGAATTACAGGTTACAGGTGGGTTACTATTACAGAAGGAGACAAACAATCACCGCCTAATTGGACGCAATACATTCACGATTACCTTTTCCTTAAACGTCTTAATGTTTGAAGGGTTACCGTTGCTGGAAGATTATTTCATTGAACGCAACAGCAAGTTTCCCGAAATCGTGTGGTTAGATAGGAGCCGACTCAAGGTCAATTTCTGGCCTAAGCCGTATCCGATTAATTGGCTATCGCCACAACCTTTAACAAGGATTAAAAGCTCTAAGACATTTTGTACAGGATTTGCTACAAGTTACAATTAATAATAGAAATAATTTTAAAACGTTAATATTAAGGGTTATATTGACTGTATTTTATAGAAAGGTAGTTTCAATCATCTCCAGAAGTTTCGGAATAATGTGAATTAGAACATTGATTAAATTCGAAGCCGAAGTCAAAGCTTCGGTCGGACACTAGTGGTAATGATAGCTAGTCACAAACAAGAAACTAAATATAAAAACGAAGACTAAATAAAACAAACATCATCACAATATGCACTACAACATGCAGCACATTCGTGATTAAAAATAACGTGACGTAACCGCATTCATAAATATTACTTAGTAGGAACTACCTCCTCATTTCGCAGCATCCTCGTATATTAGAACGCTGCACATTAATGTTTTTCCTTTTATTAAAATAGCCAACAAAGTAGGAGCGAGCAAAACTTCCTTTTTCGAGCTAAAAAGGCTTACGAGTCAAATTTAGTGTTACTTTGTAAAAAACTTTTTTAATAACCTCTTTAAGAAAAAAAAATAAAACATGAAAGGTTTTTTTTTCCTGAAGATTTTATCACGATCTTTACTTAGAACAATACTTAAAACTTTGCAAGATCTACAAATCACTTTATAGGCCTGTTTGAGAAGCGTCGTAAATTTCGGAAAGATTCCAAAGTGTAATAATTTAAGTAGCACTTTATTACTTAACTCGTTTGAATTAACGAACTAGATAAAACGTAATTGGCCAATCAGTCCTGCCCTTATCCTCTTTCTAGTTT
The DNA here is from genome assembly GCA_905147135.1 of Blastobasis lacticolella. NCBI lineage: Eukaryota > Metazoa > Arthropoda > Insecta > Lepidoptera > Blastobasidae > Blastobasis > Blastobasis lacticolella. Next base: position 19,089,452 of record LR990045.1, read on the forward strand.
CGTACTTGGGAACCACGCAATTAGCAAGTTAGGGGAGTCACTTCGTAATATCCATTCTTGTTTTATCTGTACGTAAGAACACAATTTTGTTTTTTTATACTACTCATTGACAAAAGAGCAGACAGCCGCCTTGATGGTAAATCACCCATCCTGCTCCTGAATTGGCTTGAGGTGTTAATAATAAATAATAATAATAATAATAAAAATAAATTATTTTCTCATCACATAGGCATCATGCATACATATCAACAGATCAATTAAATTTTCAGTAGAACCTGTGTGAGAGACTGGTGTCCGTACTAGGTAAATAAATACCTGTCCCACAGATCACCAGGCCCTCGGCCCCATGGAATGTAACCAATACCAAATATGCTTATTTTATAGTGTTAATGGGATTTTTTTTTTTAACATTTCAGTATTAAAACAATAAGAATACAAATAATATTAAAAACAAAACATTGAAATAATTCAATGCATTTTAAATAATTCCTTAAAATAATACTCGTTTGTGTTTGTGTGCGTGTATGTGTATGTGTGTATGTGTGTTAGTATGTCTAAATACATAGAAGAGCCTCAGTCGCCTCGTAGTCCTTCTCCATGAGCCACCTAAATAAACGGGTCTTGGTTTCGAATTTGAAGAGGGAGTATATAGTCAGCGCTTTATGGATTTTATTGTATAGATATGCCCCTCTCATGCTGGTGTATGACAGATCGTGTGCTTTCTTCTCTTGCCCTGGTTAAGTGAAGGGTCGTATCCAATTTCCGAGTGTTTGCGGAGCGTGGTATGTAGTACATACAATTGACGAACTGTCAAAACTTTAGCTCGTTGGTAAAGTTCGGAAGTCGGAAATAGATATGGTAGCGAGTAGCACGTTTTGAGAATGGCTCTCTGTGCACGCTCCAGTCCAAGCATCGTAGTCTTGGGTACTCCCCCCATGTAGATATGCAATACGAAAGCACCGATTGACATAAAGCATAGTATACACTTAATTACAGACTCATCTGCTACGTGTCTCAAATTCTTAAATATATAAATCAGTTTACGGGCTCGTGACGTCAATAAATCGATATGTTCTTTAAAACTGAGTGTATTATCTATCAGAACACCGAGATATTTCATTATAAGGGTGCGTTGAATCGTAGGACTGGACCATGATGAAACATTAAAATCGGGACAGAAGTGAGCAATAATTTTGTGCTGAGGGTTTGGCTTAGAAATTTTGTGTTGGGACAATGTGAAAGTAATATACTTAGTTTTATCAACATTTAGGGATAGTTTATTTGCATGTATCCAATTTGATACTAAATCAAAACCTGTCTGAGCATATTTAAAAACTTCATCCCATGTGTCAGCTGCAAAAAAGAGTGCCGTGTCGTCAGCGTAAGTAATGATTTTGCCATGGGATGCTGTATGTTACAAAGTTCATTAATGAACATTAAGAAAAAAGTGGGGCCAAGGATACTTCCCTGGGGTACCCCATATGACAGAGGTAGGTCTTCACTCACGAGATTACCTATCTTAACACGTTGACACCTATCCCTAAGATAATCGGCTAAAAGATCGTGCTGTACGTCTCGTATTCCCATTTCATTAAATTTTTTAAGAAGTAGTGGAACAGACACCGTGTCAAACGCTTTGGCGAAATCGATAAATAGCGCCACCACTTTCCTTCCTCTATCCAGGTTTGATACAACAAAATTGGTTAATTCGTGGACTGCCTCGTCAGTAGACTTTCCCTTTCGAAAGCCATACTGAGAAGCAGAGAGCAAATTGTTAGTTTCTAAGGAATTAACCAATCTTCTATTTATTATTTTTTCAATTATTTTAGAGACAGTGGGGAGGATAGATATCGGCCTGTAGTTGTTTACTGATTTTTTAGGGCCTGCCTTATGTATGGGGTGTATTTCTGCCTTTTTCATGACGATAGGGAATTTGCCAGTTTTGAAGGCCAAATTACAGATATATGCCAAAGGTGGGCATAACATATTTTTAAAAGTTTTTAGAAATTTTGTTGAAATGTCAATGTCCCACAGCACAGTCATTTTTCAAACCCATAATTATGCTTTCGATTTCTTTTTCATCCGTCGGGAGAAGAACAAAGCTGTTACTAGAAGAAGTGGCGTTGGAGGGAGATGTGCCAACACTCCGATTTAATTGAACACTCTCTGCAATCTCTTTGTCTATATTAACAAAGAAGCTGTTTACTTTATTTACGCCTATTCTCGCTCTTGTACTCTGTTATTGTAAGTCCATCTTCATGGGAGGTGGCCTCTATAATCCTAGTCCCATCCAGTCCCGGTCCAGACGGGCTAGAAGCAGTAGTTTGCAGCCCGCATGAAGCGTTGCATGTATAGTAATGCAACGCGGAATTGCACAACCCTAATTTCAAGAAAGTTTGGTATTCAAGACATTGAATAACTTGTTCAGAGATCCTAGTGTAGTTTGTGAGAATTTGAAATCCTACAGTAGAGCGACAGTGTCGGTGGGACAATTCTAGCACGGGACGTCATTTGTTTCATTTCTTTTCGTCCAAACTTGGTAAGAGATGGCTGGTGAAGGACCATTGTGTAGTCCAATTCTTGATTGAGCACTGTAACTTCAATTCTAAATTGCACTCTTTTGCTCATATACCCTCGTCCTACTGCGAGTGTTCTTTGTGTGATAGTTCATTTGAGAAATGTGCTCGTCATATTGTATGGGAATGCGAACTGTGGCAACATGAGAGATGTTTAATGTTGGATTCTATTTCCGGTAATTCGGGTGTATTTTATTATTCGGACCTTGTAGCGTCAATAGGCAACTGTACAGTAATATTTAAAAAAAATCTATCCTATAGTAGAGAAAAAAAATGGTAGAAAAATTTTAAAGCTCTACCACTTCATCTCACCACTGCTACTTCGGTATAGCCAGGATCCACAGCGGCGACCGAAAAACCTGAATTTCGACTCCCAGGCACACCCGAGGACAAGTCTTGGTACACTCTGCTCTTCCTTAAAAGCAAAAAAATAAGGTAGGAATAAGAAAAATCACTCCGTCAAACAAGCGCAAATACAAAATAATGTGGATGGAGTAAAAGAAGAAGTTATAGCCGGACTAAATAGATTTAATGTTACACTAGGCACGAGATTTGAAAATTGTAATATCAGAAAGTTAATATATTGTATATTTTCTGCTGTGAAATGGCACAGATGCGGATATGTACAGTTTATTGAAATTCTGCAAACACCATGTTCTCTGAAAATACGCCAATGCAGTTCGATGTTTACAAAACTGCTGCATGTTTGCTGAAAGTATTGCAGATATATTAAAGTCACGGGCGTTCAATAGTACCGCGAAAATTGAATTCGGTTTCAGCCCCTGGGGCTTATAGTTAAGCTGTACACTAGTGGACTCGACGCGACTTCGATCACATGGCGTTCTACTCGTACACTACCCTACCGATTCCCTTAGCCTATATTACCCTACTTACCGCTGCCTACCTTTTTTCCTTGCTTATAAACCTTCCTCTTGAACACTCTATCTATTGCTGGAAACCACATTAAAATCCGTTGTGTAGTTTAAAAGATCTAAGCGTATAAGGCGGCGGGAAGTGACATTATTTTATACTAAGTATTGATTAGAAGATATAGAAGATATTTTTTCTGCGTATTTGTTCGCACTAGCAGATTAGACTAGATAGATTGTCTATTTATGGCATCCTTTATAAACAGACGGGAACATATACTATTTTTGTCAGTGATAGCGATTTTTATCAAAAATGTTAGGAGCCCTTAACAAACAAGGTTTTTACGGCGTGGGTGATGCCTCGGGTATTGCAAATGTTTATAGACGGTGACTGCTTACCATCAGGCAGGCCGTAAGCCACCTTATTGGTATAAAAAAACATTGCTGGGCTGGAGCCTCCACATTTGTGGAAGACATTGACGTGACTTCCACGCTTGGTAGGCGGGTTGAAGATCACCGTTGTAAAAATATACAACAGAAATATCCATTGCCTATTTTCAGACCCGGGCCCAACTGGTCTGCCATTATTTTGCTTGTTTCCCTTGGCGATTGGTAGAGGAAATATTATATTTGCCTTCTACGGTACTTATAACCAGAATTCATTCGTTTGTTGGTTACTTTGGCGTTGGAATAGAAACTCTATCGGACAACATGCGACGGGTTTTTAGTTTTGTTTAATCGAAGTCGTGGTAGTTGTTAAAAAAATGAGTGAGAATAAATTAATTTCAATTTATTTCCTTAAGGAAATCAGTTCAACTGGCTGCTTTCAGAAGCACTTCGCTTTTAACGAGGATTTCAGAGCAATTTCTTTGCCTTCTTTTTCATAACTCATAACAGTAATAACATTTCGTAATAAATCTCGTCACTTGCGTTTATGTACCATAATATTTTCTTTTTCTAAATACGATTATTATTATGTATTAGTAATATTATGATAAACTTATTTCCGAGTTAATGTGGATAATCACTTATTACATATCATTTTTTCTTTAAATTTTTTTATATACTAAGAGTATCTACCTTACAACTTTTACTGTTGATCTTTCAAAGGTTGACTGGAAGTAATCCCCCTGAAAAATAAGTCCGGCTTAGTACATGCCATTGTATATTCATATAAATGGGAAATATTGTGTTAGTACATTAAAGAATACAACAATCAATCAATCAATTTAGTTTTGGCACCTGGCAAGACTTATAGTCGTAGGTAAGTACCTATATGTCTTCAATCTAACACCCCTTCAAGAACAAAGTAACTTTCTGTATTAACAATAAAAATTAAATGGAATTTCTCACACTTCTCACAAAACACCCCACATTTATATTGGATCACGTACTGGAGTCCCAAAAGGCTGGCCGTGTTACCTTCGCCCTCCATTCCGACGTATAAACCACAGTATAGTATAAAATCAGGTAGTTAGGTAAATTTCATACAAACGGCCAAAACTCTGTAAGCTTGTAAAGTCTGTTCAGAAAACAGGAATACAAGAGGTTTGATAGACAGATTGAGAGGAAGTTGCTGTTGCTGTTGTCTGTGTAAGAAATGCGGCACCTCATACATAAAGCTTTAACATTTTAAATATTTCTGGTTTTGCTGATGTTTTTAGGCGGCGGTGATAACTTTCCATCAGATGGCCCGTTTGCCGTGTGTACCTATAACATAATAAACTCTGCTTTTGGAGGAAATTCCGATGCAGATAAGTCCGTCGTCATGTTTCAATATATTTTATTGTTTTATGTTCATGCAATAAAGAGTTATTAGTATAGATTTCCAATAGGTGATCAGCCAAAGTTCACGCGACTAAATATCTTATTGAGACGACGTCTAGGACATCAGTATATTTGGTCGCGAATTCGAGCTACTAAAATTGTTATGATCGCGTAAATATGCTCTGTTAGAACGGGTAAGCTTTTTTTGGAATGTAAGTAACTTTTAATTGTATACTCATCACTTTATGTCCACAATATCCGTAACCCAATACTGTAATAACCTGACCTGCCAAATCCTGGATCATGGTCAAGGCGGACCCCGGGCCCTCGTGCGCGAGAGCACAACCGGGACATCAACGCCAAGATTTATTTTATCCGTAACCCAATACTTGCCCACGAGGAATTTTCTAGAAAATTATAATACATCTTCAATTTTTATGAAGACAGACAAAGAAAGTGTTCGCTGGACGAGCGCGGAAAGGTGAGTAATTCAAGAACATAACCGAGATAACCGACTGGATATTTTCTATACTGTGACACATATAAACCGTGTGTAAAACTTTACATTAACTACTAGCTCGTAAACAATGCTTTCTATGAGGGCTAACATTGTATGCGTCACGTACAGCGTTTGTGAAATTACTGAGTTGTTAAGCTGTTGCATACTAATAGTTAGATGCACTTTTCTTACTCCTTTTAGACTGTGTCAGGTTTCGTTAACGACTAAGTCACTAGACTTAGGTAGCCTGTGATAGGAATTTATCAAGGTAAAAGAAACTTGATGTTGGTGTTTACTGTAGCGTGTATGCTCGGGCAGGCCTTAAGTTAGGACGAGTTCTAAGACGGGTAGTCTTTCAGAGGCCTTATGTCAAGGCCTCCGAGGCCTTAAGTTAGGTATTCTTTCGAGTTAGGTTGGTACTCCCATAGGGTAACCGGGGCTTCAGTCGGTTAAGAAGGTAGGTAGGGCAAGTAGGACGTAGGTTTTTAGCCTGCCTTTATGAGCACACATAGCACTGGCTAGTTAGGAATTCAAATGTGTTCCATTTTAATTAGATGTAAGGTATCCTATGTATTTTGCAGCATTCTTCAATATACTTTCGTGAATAGAGTTTCAGTTAAGCAATTACCATTTTTATCACGGTCTGCCACGCGAGAGGTCCTGGGTTCGATTCCCGGCCGGGCAGAAATTGAAATGATGAATTTTAATTTCTGTTATGGCTCTGGGTGTTCTATGTATAGTAAGTATGTATTTAAAAAAAAAATTAAGTAGTATATCAGTTATCTAGCACACATAGTACAAGCTTTGCTTAGTTTGGGGCTATATGGCGCTGTGAATTTGTCCACAAATATTTATTTATTTTAGTTATTATTTATAGTCCTTGAATCTCCAGTGTTACATTACCTACCTCTCCACTGATCTGTGAAGACCTATAATTGACCGTCTGACAGTTACCACTGACCATCAGGTGGTATGTTTGCTCGCTTGTCACAGAGCAGAATAAAAAAAAAACATTTGTTGTACCCTGACGGGGAAAAGGCGTAAGGTATTGTGTATGTATGTATTGGTGAAAATGTATAAGCTGAGAGTACTAACGACGTACTCGTGTGGTGTCTGGCAGAGTAGAATTAAACCACTTAACTCGTGGGCGTCGTACAAGGCGAGTAATTGTTATGAGCCAAGATCTACATACACTAAAAAATCTTTAATGTTGTATCGCTTGTACGCTTGTAACGATAAGCCCGCCTTTGCCAACAGTGTTTCAATGCTACACAGTGACTAACGAGCAGACAGAACACCTGATGGTATGCGGTAACTGTCGCAAATAACTTCATATTTATGTCGCAGGCAATAAAATTTAACAACCGCAGGCGCTTTGTCCCTGTGAGGACTAAGATTAAATGCCTCATGCCTGTAATTGCGCTAGCTACATTTAAACCGGAACACAGGAAGCATTGTTGCTTGTTTGTGAAGGGTGTAATCGCTCGTCTTGTGTTGTTTTAAGTTCTTCTTTCCTTTTTTTCGTTTTATATTATTGTGGTATTGTTGATTGCGAATAAATGTTATCATATTCTATTCTATTCTTATCTAAAGACATCGTTACACAGTTTGATAATTGAAAAGGCAAACTTTTTCACTTTGCGCTAGTCTGTTGCCGGTGGCTTCGAAAGTTCTGATGGAGTTCTTATGAGATGCGCCCCTGCATTTGCACTGTTCGCTAACTTGGCTCTGTGAAGCGAAAAGCGATCAACTACGAGTCTGGGACTCACGAGGTTTTCGTACTTGTGAATAAATAGGCGTTTACCTTCTACGGTGGTACACCAAAAAAGCGACAGAAAAAGTCGGAAAACCCCCGACCAAGTTCACTTAAACTTAAATATTTTCTAAACAGATATAACAGCCCTCTTAAAATTTACAGGTATTAAAAATGACACTTATCCGCTTGTATTCATGTAGCATTTTTAAACAAAATTATATATACAGGGCACTTAGGACTTCTAAGTGTTAGTCATATTACATTTGCTACTTTTATACAAAAAGAAATTTAGTTTTTCTTCACAAGTCGGGCAACAAACCTCTTGCAAAAAGTCCACCTGTGTAGGTTTATATTTTAATCGAAATGGTTGACGACCTGACGACCTGAGTGGTTCAGTTGGTTATTTTTCCGGTCGCCACGCAAAGGTTCGGTTCCCGGACGAGCAGAAAATGAAATGAAGTCTTTAATTTCTGTTACAGGTCTGGGTGTAGCGTGCACGGCAGACAAACAGGCAAGCGGGCCACCTGATGGAAAGTGGTCACCGCCGCCTATGGACATCAGCAACACCAGGGGAGTCACCAATGCGTTGCCCGCCTCTAAAGAGACCTCTAATATACCTCTTGAACGATCCCATGTCATAGTCCAAAGGAAACACTGTGGCTGGGATTTATTCATTCATTCTTTGTACAACATTACAGTTAAAAACTAATGCGTTGCACAAATTAGGTTATAAATATGTATGCATGTGATCTTCTAAATAAATAAATAAGTAGGTATTTAAAAAAAAGGGTATCAGTATCTAACACCCATAACACAAGCTTTGCTTACTTTGGGGCTAGATGGCGCTGTGTGAATTTGTTCAAGCATATTTATATTATTTATTTATCACTCTACCCCCCACTCCCTGTATTCAGTTGGGGGTTAAAAATTACTAGAATACAGGCGCGTGTTCGCGATGCCCGCTGCGATATACCGATATCGGCAATTATCCTCTATCAAATCTCCCGATAACATACGTGCCAATTACTAAAACGTAGCCACGTAGTGCCACAATTTAGTTTGAAATAAAAAAGCCATTACAGCTAACATTGAGGTACGAGCTATGTGGCGGAACTTTCCTACTGACTTACATTACATGCCTTATTAATAACATGGTGCTAGGAAGATCGCATGCCTCGCCTAATGAAGGGGGTGGAGTAGCCAGTGATGTATGGCTTTTGTATGAAACCCATTCATAAAGTGGACGCCTTCAGCCCTTACATAAATAATTCATCACCCACATTAACATGTATTTACCCTACTTACAAATAAACGGTATGGAGCAATGTGATTTATTTTCTAAGGAAAATTGAGTGGTGTCGTTAGAAAAATGCTCCTATGAAAGTATTTACATTTAATACAAATTATGTTGTTAAATTTTAATCGGAAGGTAATTAGACCTAATCATATAGTGCAGGTAGCGCACTGCGGTGTATGTTTTTAAATTGGATACTGTACAAAGGTACCGCAGAGGCACGGTGGTCAATTGTAATTACCTGATCTGCCAAATCTTGAATTACGGTCTAGGCGGACTTCGAGCCCTGGAGCGTGAGAGCACAACCGGGACATTAACGCCAAGATATTTATTTTCCTGTATATGGTACCGGGTTCTATCTTCAGTAACGCCATGTTCCAAATTGACGACCTGAGTGGTTCAGTGGTCAACATGCCAGTCAGCCACGCAAGAGGTCCCGGGTTCAATTCCCGGCCGGGCAGAAATTTCAATGATGAACTTTAATTTCTGTTACGGGTCTGGGTGTTCTATGTATAATAAGTATGTATTTAAAAAAAAAGTATATAAGTAGTATATCAGTTAGCTAGCACCCATAGTACAAGCTTTGCTTAGTTTGGGGCTAGATGGTGCTGTGTGAATTTGTCCACGATTATTTATTTATTTATTTAAATTACTTTTTCTAAGTTACGTACTTCAGTTACTTCGTTCTACGAAGTGAAAAACGAGCAGATAGCCCGCCTGACGGTAAGCGGTAATTGTCACGTAACATCTACGATACTTGAACAATAACCGATTAGGGAAACATTCTGATGAAACCTGTATATTCAGGCTGAGCCCATCTGGTCAGATTCCCCTGTTAGAGGGGTTATTAGATATAGGGAGGTTTAGTTAAGTTAATGACAAGGGAGGTTAGATGCCAGTCGCTCCACTCGCTCCGCTCGCCAAATGGATTTTATATTCAAGGGATGGTTTTTTAATAATAAAAAAAAAACAATCTTTATAACTTTTCGTACTTACGCATCGCTTCGCGTTCCAAAATGCGTGATACAACAATGACCCACATTCTATGAGCAACGCGTCCTAGTTTAGTACGTCACGTCAGTGTAAATAAACAAAATATTATCAACGGCCTCACCTTAAATGGATTATAATTGTTGATAGTCGATCAACAAAGTTCATCCATTACTGTACATGTTTGTAACAATTGGAACAGACTTTGTTTTGCCTACACAACCTTAATAAACGTAAACGTTCAGAGGTTTCTAAGCCACTATTTTGTCATACATTATTTCTAAATAATTGATTGCAATCTGTTACCACAGCCTCAAGACCGAAAAGTCTACTTACTCCTAACTTATACGCAACTCAAAAATTCGAAGGGACTTAACAACTCAAAGAAATCCAGTCATCTGTGAAAGATGTGCCTGAAAGAAGTCACGTCAAGTAAGTATATTAGGCTTGAAAGATAACGTGTTATCCGAGAGGGCGGAATCATTTAATTTGTAGGGAGTGAGCGGCTATTTACCCTCCTAAGGCTCAGTAAAACATATATTTATTTTTTATTTTACGCAGTGACAAACAAGCAGATAGCCCACTTGGTGGTAAGTGGTAGCTGTCCCCCACTTCATACACCCTCTGAAATTAGACTTTTGACTAGCAAATTCTCATTTAAAAAGGCTGTACACAAGCATTATCTGCATTCGCCTTAATTACATTATTCCCCCTATTATTTACTCCTATGTATTATCCTATGTACCTATCTTTAGTATGTATTTGTTGTTTAACTATTTCTTGTATCTTTGTAAAATTGTATAAATTTAGCATTTATTGATGTAAGTATCCCTTCTTTCACCTTATCGTATTGTTTATCCCGCACCGTCTACTGTGTTCGATTTTTTTTTGTCACAGTTGACTGGTAGATAAGGCTACTTTAGCTTTAAGTCCGCCAATGTACCTTTAGTGCATAAAGATTTAATAAATAAATAAATAACATCTATCATTTATGCATTTAGGCTTCAGGCAACGAAAACGCAGAAACACGTTGTCACTGTGAGGACGAAGATGAAATGCCTAATGCTTTGCTGCAAGCATTGATGCTTGGCGGCAGAAGTAGAAAAGGCGGTGGTACTCACCCAGGCGGACTCCACAGGCTTGACACGTTAAATTTAGCCGATTTCCCAGTTTCCAGTTGAGCTGAAATTTTACACTTCATACAACAAACATAGTACAACCTGGTCCCAAACCAAACCACTGGAATGACTACAACCAGTAATAACTCGGAAGACTCAACGAAACTCTAGAATTACCAATCCATAGGTTCGCATCGAAACCCTGAGCATAATAAAATATATATATAAAGTACAACAAGTTAATGTAGTAGTTCAGTTATAAATACCTTTTACCAAAAATTTACCTACTTCACACACACTTCACTTCATACTTCACGCTTCAAGGATTTATTTTACCTTTTATGGCTTTAAGAGTAAGTCGAGCACTCAAACTCATTGCAGTAACTCCTCAAGGTACCTATTTGCTTTGTTAAAACTTAACAGCCTCACACATGCATCGTCTACTGCAACGATTTAGTTGGAAAGTTCACCTTATGTGAGGAAAAGTTGCGGAATATGTAACAAGTTTTCTTGTCTAGGGAATTACGACGACTTTTATAAAGCGTCTACGGCAAACAACGCTGTACCGTGGAACAGATTATGCAAAGAAATTGTATTACGCGACATAATTATGTTCTTTCTTTTGAACTTTTAGTATTTAGTAATAAGTAAATAAATAAGTAACCATTTATTTCAGAATTTACAATTCTATATCTTTTTAGGTACGAAAGTAGTTTTTAAATTCATTACCAAAAATATAAAAATAATAACAATGTCAAACTCCATACCTATGTCAATTAACTAAAAATATCAATGTCAAACTATACTATCTGTATTAGTTACTGGTTTTTATGGAAATAAATACTTTTATTATTATATTATTATTATAAAACAATTTCATAAAATCATAAATTTGACCATGTCAATAAATTACAATTAATCAGTAATAATTATATATATTTATGAATGAAATATGGCGGACCATAAGAACAAAGTCGTACAGACGCTACTGCCTATCTCGTGAACGGAAGCTGTTTCCGCACTTATATAGGTAATTATATTGTAATCTATTAGGTTATTCGACAAGTACAGTCGTCCAGTGGTGGCTAATGGGGCACTCGCACTTACCTACCACAGCTCTCAGGATGGTGTTGTGACTGCCGCAAACTCTGTTCATCAGGGAGAATTATAGACAGTAGGTAAGCAAGTAAAATCTCTTTATTGCACACATATTACAAGAACCACCATAACACACATGCGCGCAAAGGCGGCCTTATCGCTTTAAGCGATCTCTCCAAGACAACCTTCAACGCAACAGTCTTTGTAGACTGCATGTAGGATATATCTGCAATTAGGAATGGCGTTCCTATCAGTGTTTTTGTTGTTAATTGTGCTTGTTGACTATCTATTAAATTTTGTTCCGTCTTCAGGACTCTAGTAATAAACTCAAAATCGAGAAAGAAATTTGCTTAGTTGGAGCTTCTTCATAAATACTATATCAATATCTTTAGCCTAGTTTAGAAGCAGAAACCAAGCAAACCGACAGACGTATTTAGATCATAATACTATTCAGTGGTCATTTATAGCGTGGGTGATCTAATGGCTAGCGGGTCCGACTTGCAAACGAGAGGTACCTAGTTCGATCTCGGACCGCCATTTATTTATTTATTTATTCCACAAACTTAGTTTTACAGTTTAAGAACTAATACACTGTAAAATTAATATGTATCAAGGACCTTTTTCTGAAGTACATTAAATTTAGTTGAACAAACCGACGTTCTAAGGCGCTGTCCTAATTGGATCGGTCAACCGTTGCCAATTGGGACTGTGCCTTACGTGGAAGGAAAACGTAGTGTTGAAATGCACATTCAGGTGTCTGTGTGTGTATCTATGATCCAATGTGGTTAGGTTCCCCTATTTACAGGCAATCTCTACACTGTAATGAACTGACATAGACAGTTATTTATTTGGATCCCCATTATATCCTTTACTGATCTTCCAAATCCTGGGTCATGGCTAAGGCGGAGCCCGTGCCCTCGGGCGCGAGAGCACAACCGGGACATTAACGCTAAGATGTTGATAAACGCAGCAGATCCGCAATTCAATTCACAAGATCACAACATCATGACTCATTCAACAACATTGCTCTCAACTGAAATCTTACTTCTACAAAACAAAAACAGCATTCGCACCATTTCGAAGATACGTACGGTATGGTACACTAAATTATTTAGGACGCTCCAGCGCTGTAGCGGCGGGCATGCAAATCAAACGGCTCATGTATCATGCGTGGAATCGCCACTGTGCCGCCATAAATTCTGAGCGAGTCCCGACCCGACCTCGACGTGTACTTTGCAACAACATATTTTTATTTATAGACCCATCAACTGAACAGATACTGGCCGGAAGAGGTTACTTCCGCATGTATGAGGGTGAAGGTTTCAGAAAATGGCATCTCGCTTTGGGATATTGCTGAAGCAATGACGTATAGACGCTTTGCGACACGGTTTTCGGATGAATGTAAGTGATGGAAAGATTTTAGTTGCTGGAGGAAATGTTAGAAATGTTCCGATCATCAGTAGTGAGTGAATGTGTGGTGAACTAATGAGAATTGGTCCATTTGTATTTATATTTCGTTAGTTACTGCTTCCAGTCATTATAATATTATGTATCATTCGAACACCTATATTGAATATCACATAGGATTAATATAGTACTCATTAAGACCACTCCAAAGAGCCAAAACGCGATGGTGATATCTTATTGCGTTCATTATATCCTATGACCACCATCCGACTCCATGACAAGACCAGCTCCATCGTACCCTATTAAAGCAATGTCACCTAACTTTCACGTATTGTCATCCAAGTTGCAAACGTATACAAAATTTCAGCTCAATTGAACACTGGGATGTGGGTTAAATTAGGCTTGCAAGATTTTCCCCGAACATACATAGTTACAAACATTGCAAGTTAAATAAAAACTTGTATGAAAGCATACAAACAGCCCTTTCAATGATAAATAGAAAACTCCACTTTCACCATTAGGTATCATCGTAAAGTGAGAAATGAAAAGCTGTTTGCAGCACGAATTTTGAAATGTATTCATTAACCAAACCCATTTCATTCGCCGTTTGAATAAACTTTTCAGTAAATTCGCTGGAAAAATGTAGTTTTCTTTGTAATAAGAAAACCGCTTTTCCGAGAATCTTTTAACCATTTTAGTAATCGTGATAGTACACTGCCCAGTAAAGCGTGCTTTACTTAGAAGCTTTCAAAAATACATTTTGTCTGAGAGAAAAGTGCAACTTTATGCAGAACACTGGTGATTCTGTAGAACTAATCCAGAATACGGTGTCGTCCACACGTATCTACGTTAAAATGAAATTGAAGTAACCCTCTAGACGAACAAGCCAGTCCATTGTGTTGACGACCGACCGCACTTTGGCTGCTGAAACATTTTAGTCTAGACAGGGTTTAGTCGCAGACGAAAGTAGATAAAATGTAACAAATCAAAAGTATCTGATTCTTATTTATTTGAAGATAATATATGTTTCTGAATTGAGATTTTTTTGCTTAGACTTAGACAGTCTTAATAAAAAGGTCATTTTATCAAATTGTCGTTAATATCCCGGTTACATTAACGACACTATAATTGTTTTATTATTTATCCCAGTTGTACTTTCGCGCGAGTGATTTGGCAGATCTGGTAATCACAGTAGAGTGACTGCCATCTGACCTCCGTGACCCCGTCAATAGGGGAGCCTGATCAGATTGGATCATGGTTACACATTCAGTCACTTGAATGTGCAGGTTTTATCACGATGTTTTCCCTCACCGTAAGAGTATCGGTTAGTGTTCAACTATTTTACATAACTCAGAAAAGAGTCATTGTGGTACTGGGTTCAAACTCGGTACCTCATGGTACAAGTCGAGTTAATAATATTCCCAACACAAAACGAGCTAAACGAGCAAGCAGTGTCACCTGATGGTATGTGAACACCGCCGCCCATTTACACTAGCAATATAGAAGGGTCGCGAATGCACTGCAGGCCTTTGAGAAAAGTGGGGGCTCGTTTTAACAATAAGACCGCGTTTTACTGTAATTTATCAAGCATTGGTATGCCGCTAGCCCTTGGTATTGCTGATGTCCATAGGCGGTGGTGACCACTTTCCATCAGGTGGCCCGCCTGCTTGTTTGTTTGCAATTTAACATAAAAAAATGATTATGATGAATTGATTATGTTTAAATAAATATCATTCATCCGATTCAGTCATTACTCGTATGAATCACACTTATTATTTATTATTATCATTGTATCCAAACTACTCACTCTCACGAAGATATACCGGTAGATTAATCCTTTGAGACCTTTGGGACCAGATACACTTTAGCTTTCCCAGTAGAGCAAATAGAACCGTGAAAGCTAATACCAATAAGGCTGCCACCACACGAGAGTAATTTGTAAGTTTAATAATATATAAATTATTCAATGAGTTTGCTCCGTAGAATGTAGGACATAAGTCCTGGTAGGTTAAGTCATAAGACTTGTACAAATAGTTTAAGGTTACATATAGCTCTTGAACTATATGACGGATCCGGTCAATAATATGGAATCATGTGGTCAATAGTACGGACTCGTGACGAAGAAAACGGAAGTGGGAGTGCACCTCCTGGTGGGGCGTGCTGACAGAGTCTCGACGGCACGACTCGGGCGGAGTGGCGGCCATTCTTGGCCCAACCACCACCGAGGAGTGACGCGTCTTGACTCTGTCTCCACATTTCGTTTATAGAAAGTGTTTTTTACGTTTGAAAATAAAGTAATTTTAAAATCACCTTTGAAATAATACTGTAAATTACTTCAACTGCCTGTATTGTAATATTTTTCATGTATCATGCGTGGAACTGCCTATATTGTAATATTTTTCATGTATCATGGTGCGCCGTTCTGATTTCAAGTAAAATTATAAGTGATGTGCAAAATAGATTTGGAAAAAAATTTAGTTTCAATTATCAAATAAAGCAGCAAACAATGTTCAGTTTTATCTCTTACTTTTTAACTTTACAGTTAGTCCAATTAAATCTGGCATGAATTACTATTAGCATACTATCCTATATTATATTCCTATCTACTACATTCAAAGGCAAAGTAACTATACCGTTTCCGTCATATTATACGCGAAGATTTAAAAGAAAATGTCTCGGTGGAAACATGATTTGGATGTGGAATGAGCTTCCAGTCACAGTGTTTTCTTTGGACTATGACATAGGATCGTTCAAGAGGTATATTAGAGGCCTCTTCAGAGGCGGGCAACGCATTGGTGACTTCCCTGGTATTGCTAATGTCCATAGGCGGCGGTGACCACTTTCCATCAGGTGGCCCGCGTGCCTGTTTGTCTGCCGTATAGGTATATATAAAAAAAGAATATTCATCTACAAAAATGGCGCATTACGCTCGTGTGGCGGCGACATAACAGTACTTGAACGCTCTACGTGCACAGCGAAGCGTTTTCGGAAAACTAGGTCTGTTGTGTTGCAAATTTTCGTGCAATGCAGATGGCTTTACTCTCACCAAGTTGTAAACAGATATTGTGAGCCAGCTCCCGTTTTGTTAATCTAAGTTTGGGAAACAAGTTGTATAGAAGTGGAAACATGGCAAGAAAGATAGATAATGTTTTTATTGCTTACACAATAATAGTTACATAAAAAAGTACAGAGAAGAACCTTATCAAGTTGTGGGCAAAAGCGGCCTCTTCTATGCAACCTATGAGTAAAGAATCGCTTAATGTACAGGCAAGTCTAAAACATGAAAGGTGAATGAGAAATGAAAGAGGTGGGTTTGGTGTTCAAAGTTTTGGTTGATCATCATATCAATTACCTACAGCCTACTAGTCTACAGTTCACTATTGGATTTGAGCCTACTCCATATTAGTGGAGGTCATTACTATGATTTCCACGCTTGATAGGCGGGTTGGAGATCGCAATGTTGATAACACTCAACCGAAAATGCTTCTACTTAGCGTGTCAATAACAAACATTTTAATAAAATAGCCCAAAACTTGGCCACATTGATAGTACTGTCGGTGGCTGTCATCAAATTGTCCAATTTTCTACTTTAGATAGATAAACTCTTTATTGCACACAAAATTACAGGAAAGAACATTTAACAGGTCTATTTAAACATTGTGGGCAAAGGCGGCCTTATCGCTACAAGCGATCTCTTCCAGGCAACCCTTGTCTAGAAAGAGAAAAAGATACAAATCAGTCAGACAAGCATGTAAGGATGTAATGAAATATAATATGGTCGGCCTATATGGCATTTACGACCCCCGTCATTTACGACCTACGGATGGGCAAAATTTCAATTTTGGGACGCACTTAATAAACGTACATTCAGCTGCAGTGCGAACGGACGGTATTATACATTAAATGTATGGGGTCCGTTCACTAGACCCCCTTTCATACATTAAATGTATAGGCTTGCACCACGTTTACGTTTAAATTTTTTTTGATGTTTTTTGTTTAAGTATCAACTTATATACGTTCAAGAATTTGGTACAAGCCGCCCTAAATATATGAGGTCCGTTCATTCTGCAGATGGCTGTACCTACCGGGATTTCCTCTTTCACAATTATTATTTATTTTTCTTTGATGTATTTTGTATTAAATTTAATAGAAATTGACGCATTCCAATTTCATTTGTATGTAATGTTCGTCTTATATGGCAGTAGCGAGTTTCTTTTACAAGTTTATGCACAGAAGCGTATATGGATTCGATGGAACATGCTAAGAGATCATTCTCACATTTCTATTCCCTAAGGTACTTGTGCAAACGTGTCGTCGGTGCAATTTAAGAGATTACGTATCTCAACCTTTTTCCGAGGAACTTTAATTGCACATTACATTGTACTTAAGTGAATGTCTGCTCACGGTTTTAAGGTAGAGTTTTTATTTGTTGTCTGAAAATTTTAGGGTATGCTGCTATTTGATAAGGTTGAAAATGGCGTAGTTTTTTAGTTTTCCGTATCTTAAATGAAATAAACGGTTCCAACCGTGTGATAATTAAGATTGTATGTTTAAGATACCAATCCAAATACTTCCTAACATATAGGTACATCCCTTATCCTACAGGGGTAGGCAGAGCATAGGGATATTACATTTGTAGGAGAAGCGGCTCTAAAAAAAAATTAAATAAGTAGGCACGTTATTTACACTTTTTTATGTCATACGATAATAAATGCAAGCGGGCCTCCTGATGTAAAGTCTAACAATGCTTGCCCAAACAACCATACCCCCATCATCATGCAATATTCTGTAACAACACCTTACCGGAGAAGGATGATGAACTCATTTTCCAGGAAGCCGGATCATCGCAGATGGACGTGGGTTAGTCCCGATGGTGTCACAAAAATGAGATTAACTTCATCCTATCTACGAAACGGCATATATTCAATGATGTCTCGGTGATCAATAGCGTTAAAATTGGCAGTGATAACCGCTTGGTAAGAGGCTCATTTAATATTAATCCCCAGCTGGAAAGATCGAGATTGATGAGGCCCACGCTATACTTATCCAAATCCAAAACCCCGAGAGCTTTCAACTCGAATTACAAAATCGCTTCGAGTGCCTAGGAGAGCGCGTCGACGTGGACGACTATAATAACAGGTTCGTGGAAACTATATATACGGTTGGGTCAAAGTTTTATAAAGCCTGCTGTATAAACAGTACAAACAAAATCTCTGACGATACCCTCAAACTCATCGAAGAAAGACGCGGAATGACTCTGTAATCCCCTGATGATGTCTTTCAATTTAGGCGACTTAATTGACAGATCTCCAAGTCTCTGACTCGCGCCATACGCCGCTTCAATACTACCAATATTAAAGCGGCGATCGAGCGGAATAAAGGCTCTACAGTCTTTGCGAGAGATCTGTCGATTGGACAGAGTCAGTTGAGGACTGAAAACGGATGACGGCAGAGTTGTTTCGACGAAGTCCGAGGTTTAGAGGTCAGTCGAGAGGTTCTATAGACAGTTATACACGACAACACGAGCACCTGTTACCAGTATGGCAAAAGACACCAGAGCCAAGTTGACCCGACACTTCACCGAAGATATCCCGGACATCAGCCTGTACGATATTAGTATGGCTCTCAAACAGCTTAAGAACAACAAGGCGCCGGGTGAAGATGGAATTACGGATGACCTTCTGCAAGATGGTGGCAAATTTGTGCTTAAGACCCTTCAGAAGATGTTCAATTCCGTCATCCTCGAGGGAAAAATGCCGGAAGCATGGCACAGAAGTCTAGTGATATTGTTCTTCAGAAAATCTGATAAGGCTCTCTTGAAGAACTTCAGACCAATATCGCTGCTGACCCATGTGTATAAGCTGTTTGCGAGAGTCATTACGAATCGTCTCGCACCCAGGTTTGATGACTTCCAGCCTCCCGAACAAGCCGGATTTCGAAAAGGATTTAGTACCATAGACCACATACATACGCTGCGGCAGTTTATACAGAAGACCGAAGAGTATAACTGGCCATTATGCTTAGCGTGTGTGGACTATGAGAAAGCGTTCGATTCGATCGAAACTTGAAACAGCGGCAGCGGTGCCAAATTCACTATCGATATATCGAAGCACAGAAGTGTTTAAACGAAACGCCACTATGTCAGATCGTCTCCAGGACAAGACCACAGAACCTATTCAGTTGCAGTGCGGTGTAAGACAAGGTGATGTCATATCACCGAAGTTGTTCACCGCTGCACTGGAGGATATCTTTAGGCTTCTGGACTGGGACGGACTTGGCATCAATAATAACGGCGAGTTCCTCACACACCTCAGATTTGCTGACGATATCGTAGTCATGGCTGAAATGCTGGAAGACTTGGGCAAAATGCAATGAGTAGGTCCAACTCCAAGAAAGAGGTCAATCGACGAATCCAACTCGGTTAGGCAGCGTTCGGGAAGCTACGCCACATATTTTCGTCCCAATTACCGCAATTTCTCAAGAAGAAGGTCTTTGACCAATGTTTGTTGCCAGTGATGTCTTACGGAACTGAAACGTGGCTGCTTACTGAACACCTTATAAGAAAGCTCACTGTTACCCAATGGAAAGAGCTATGCTCGGAGTTTCTTTTGCGCGATCGAATCAGAAATGAGGAGATCCGCAAGCAAACCAAGGTCACCGACATAGCTCTAAGGAATGCCAGACTGAAGTGGCAGTGGGCAGGGCACATAGCTCGATGAACTGATGGCCGATAGGGTAGTAAAGTTCTCGAGTAGCGATCACGTACCGGAAGACGTAGCGTGGGTAAGCCTCCTACAAGGTGGACCGACGACCTGGTTAGGATCGCAGGTACCAGCTGGATGCGAAAAGCACATGACCTGCCTTTGTGGAGATTTCTGAGGAAGGCCTATACTCAGCAGTAGACGTCTTCTCGCTGATATGATGAACGATGAACGTCTGACATTTGATCAAAGGACAAAACCGTTCGGCGAATCGTTTCGGAATGAATAATTAATTTTCTATTTACGACGCTATGACTCCTCGCCGGTCCGTAACGGCCTAATCCCAAGGGTTTATATAAATGGACCCGGCGCGACTTTATTCGCGTATATTTACTTTACCCCTAACTACAATTTTTTTATGTGAAAAAACCTTCTTCTTGAAGTACTCAATCTATTGTTGAAAACCACATTAAAATCCGTTGCGAATTTTAAATATCTAAGCGTACATAGATACATACATAGGGACAGACGTCGGGAAGTGACATTGTTTTATACTATCTACCCTGTGTGTATGTGACTAGTAACCTATCCTGGCTCGCACGTGTTTCCTTAGTTATTATTTAGTATAATCTGTACACAGTATAAAGCAAAGTCGCTTCCCGCCGTCTGTCCCTATATATCTACGTACGCTTAGATCTTTTAAACTACGCAACGGATTTTAAGGCGGTTTTCATCAATAGATAGTGATTCAAGAGCAACGTTTATAACAAGAAACAAAGGAAGGTAGGTGTAAAAAAGGTGCAGGGTAGGTGTATTGCAAGATGTGTGCAATAGATATTTCCTTGTCATTAATAATGGAGTTTTTTGGCTATCAAAAATGACGATGTCACAGCCTGAGAATAGACCCCCTGTTGAGTGCCAATGCACCAGGTCTTCGGCTTCATCCAGCCTTCACCTGGGGCCTAATTCTCGCGCTGTGACATCTCGAATTTGACATTTGATCTAACCACATATCTCCATTAATAATGGAATTGAAATGAACATGGCAGCCAAAAAATATTTTCTCAACTAAGTTCAACAGTCGTATATTGGCGAAGATCAATTTCAGTGACGGTCTGATACAATTTTTATTTCTCGAATTTGAGAAGTCACAGTGCGAATATCGCCCCCCAGCAGCCTTTCGCATTTCATCACTTCACCTGGCCAGAGGGCGTACGCCCAAATCAGCAAGCTGAACCGATACCGATTGGATACCTAAACGAGATTTAAATTGTAAGAGAGTCAATACTGAGACGAGTGATTAGTTAAATGAAAGAAAAATACTTAATGTGCCTACTTAGTGATAAATGGCCCCTTTACTATGAGGAAGTGCTTTGAGAACCAAACCGACAGAAAAAGTCGGATAGACCCGGCAAAGTTAATATAATCAAATATTTTTAAACTACGTAACCAATTTTAATGAGATACACAGATAGACAATTCTTTTTTCGTCGGGCGTTAAAAAACGTACTGACAAACGTCCTGCCATTTTTTCGTAAGGGTATGCAGATATCAGAAATAACATTTTACGAACCACCAATCAACATCCACGTCGCAAATTTATTGGAACAGGCCTAATTAATCCCCCATACTAAGAGTGCTGCTCTAAAGTCCATATAAAAACAAAAGGGAAAAGTTAAACGAGCTCATTGAAGTGGGGTGTGACGCAGTGACCATCGCATCAAACGCCCCCACTCGGTTTTTGTTACGGTGCATTTAGACTGTGGCGAATGCTCCTTCTATTACATTTGCTTTGTGTGCAAAGTAGAGATTTCGTTGTTATTTATAATAGCATGTCTCGGTGTGATAACACAGTGTGGAAAGCACTGGGGTTAGTTACGGGTGGTTGACGAACCAGGTTAGAAAGGCCTTTGATGGGCCACTACACGAGTGCACAAGAAAAGCAGCCACGAGGGAAAAGTTACGGCGACTCGTGAAGCTCGCTACAATCCCATTACGGCCACAACCACTCTGCCAAGAGTGCTACGACTGAAAAGAATAAGTATAATAATAGCATACTAAGAATATTCTAAGAGTTACGTCCGTTACAAGACGAAATCTATCTTATAGGCCGGTAAAGCATTTGCCACTCCCCGGAAATTGTGGATGTCTATAGCCGGTGGCGATCACTTTCAATCAGTCTATGTTTAGTTATTGGTATGAATACCAATTGCTAATTAAATATAAATAGCTTGCTTAATTTCTTGGTGCAAAAATCTCTAGTCTCTATACTACGTTACGATTACTCTAGCAATCATATCGTTTGCACTAAAACTATACTGCTTTTGTGTGAATTGTTAATTATTTTACCAAAAATCCTCACTGTACTATTACAAATATATACATAAATAAATAAATAATCGTGGACAAATTCACACAGCGCCATCTAGCCCCAAAGTAAGCAAAGCTTGTGTTATGTTCTAGATAACTGATAAACTACTTATATACTTTTTAAATACATACTTATTATACGTAGAACACCCAGACCTGTAACACAAAGTAAAATTCATCATTTAAATTTCTGCCCAGCCGGGAATCGAACCCGAGACCTCTTGCTGCCACTCAGGTCGTCCACATGCGAGTGGGGATTTTAGATAAAAGAAGCCTATTTATTCCCACCAGATGTTGTTTCTAAATTGAACAGACATGCGTTACCGCAGATAGATTGCTCAACCTATGTTTACTAAGGTGTACGGTCCATCTGATGGTAACTCAGAAATGATTTTTATTATGAGCATCAGGCCTCTTTAATGATCGCCAACCTCGGTAGGAAATGCCACCATGATAAATAAAAGATGGTGGTACTCGATGTTCGTGGTCTACATTCGTTTTGGTTTAAACGCATCGTGAACCGCCGTGAACCGGCCGCCCCGACGTCGATTACCATAACTCAGCGGGTGTTCCGCCCGAAAAAATATGCAAAACGCACAAAGTTCCTGCCTTATCGGGTTTTTGACGAAATTGTCTGCCGCGCCCGTACACCGTAGGCGTTTCCTAGTGTACTTCCGTTGTCCCCATTCAGAGGGCGCTTGCATATTTCATAGTATTTGAGCTATTCAAATACAGATTCTGAGGTCGCTATACGATGCAGACACGCGATGAACCCTTATCTAGCACTAGCCGTTGCACGCGACTTCGTCTGCGTGGAAATATACAGTTTTATGACAGTTTTGGCCGTGTGGTGTCCGGCAGAGTAGAATAGCACCAACCTCTTGCACTCGTGGGTGTCGTACAAGGCGACTAATGTTTTCGAGGCAAAAGATCTAAGCGCCTCCGTAGACTGGAAAATGGGCAGCAGCATTTTCCATTGTTATATTATAACACTGCGATCTCCAACCCGCCTGCCAAGCGTGGAGATTATGGCAATAACCTCCCTTTTGGTGGGAGAGGCCCTAAGTCCTGCAGTGGACTGTTATGGGCTGTGATGATGATGACAGTTTTGTTTTTGCTCACGTTACTATTTTAAATTACCGTAGGGTTATATAAATGCTAATACTATGGAGAGGTAAAGCTGTATCTCTTAGAACCAGAGATACAGCTTGACCTCTCCATAGTATAGCCGAATTAGATGAAAGATGGCTTTAATTGTACCCTAGACTTCAACCTACGAAACATGCAAGCATCAAAATGCTTTCAGTTGTTTTTACGTGATGCACGAACAGACAAAAAGAGAGACAAAAAATATTTTAGACATAGTTACGTCCCAGAATATTATTCCGACTCTTTTTTCTGAAATATCTGCAATGTACAGACACGGCTTTTTTACAGTTTTAAAAAGCATAGATAGATATTACATTATCTAGTATTCGTATAGACGAACGGACGAAATCACGATTTATTGAATATTACTAAGTTTTTCTCGTACGGGACTTATCGTCGATGTACTTTGCAGCGAAGTACTTAACCTGCGAGTACAGCAAATTGTGGCGCACCGTAGTGCGAAAGATAATTAGAGCTTGTCTAAGCTGAAATGACGCGCCCCAGTACTTAATTAGTCTTTTTTTTTTTTATACCACTAAGGTGGCAAACAAGCTTGCGGCCTGCCTGATGGTAAGCAGTCACCGCAGCCTATGGACGTTTGCAATACCAGGGGCATCACTCACGCGTTGCCGACCCCGTAAAAACCTTTTAACCCCTTTCTTGAAGAACTCCATGTTGTACTCTCCAAGGAAAACCTCTCCAGGTAGTTCATTCCACAACCTTAAGTGTGCGTGGGAGAAAGTTCCTTTGGAACCGCACAGTTCGCGACCAATTTGGCTCCAAGGTGTGAGGATGAACTCCCTGTCGATGGCGAGCGGTGCGATGAAAGAATGTAGCTGTAGGCATCATGTCAAACAGTTCTTCAGAACAAACACCGTTGTACAAGCGGTAGAACACACAAAGGGTGGCAAAATCCCACCGCTGACTCAGCGGCTCAATACCACTTGTGAGCATAGTATCATCGACAATTCTCACAGCGCGCTTTTGGATCGAGTCACAAGGACTAAGCTGATATGCCGGTGCTCCCGCCCATAGATGAGAGCAATACTTCAGATGGGGTCTGGGGTAGTTGATTTCGATGTGTGAGTGCAAATATTAATAACGACACATCATCTGCGTGGGAGCGTCGACTGCTCCAATCGAACGACGCGTGCTCCTACGTTTGAGTCTCACCGGCAACTGAATGACCAATTGCAATGGCATTTGTGTATGTATTTCGTCCATATTTTAAATTTGCTTGTGTGCGTTAATGCGATAGTAGGGCGCGTCATTTCAGCTAAGATGACCTCTACTTCGATATTACTACATTTCCAAACATACTTAAAATATGGTAAGACAATATAGTACAAAGGCGATCTTATCGCTAAAAGCAATCTCTTCCAGACAACCATTTTCTCGGATATCGTGAAAGGATCTTAGAGAAAGCAGGCATGTAATGTACAGAGAGTCGACATTTTACTTTATTTATTGTTGTACTCTATTCTTTTAAAATGTTTTTCTGTATAAGACTGTTTGTTTCTGATAATAATCATTAAAAAAATACGTTCCCGTGTCTATCTGTCTGTAACTTATACTAATAAAATTACGCAATGGATTTTAGCGGTGCAGGGATAAGGTAGCCGCCAATGTTAGCAAGCGAAGATGGAGAAGGCGGAAAAGGGTAATTACCCACCAGACCGAGTGTTGGGTGCAGGGGTCCAAAGGTCCGACAGTTGATCGAAGTTGTATATATGCCACGGAGTTGACCCATTTCTCTAGCGCGATGTAGGACGGTCAGCGCCATCTATGTGTGGATGCTTTCCGACCTTGGGTTTATGCGTGAGCTGTACCGGAGCGATGCTGTTCCCATATCTACAGTGCATCGAGGCTAGGTGGGGACAGTGAAAGGACGCAGGTAAACTACCAGGAAGCACGCGTTTGTGCCGACTATGGTCAAGGCTGTGACTGCTGTGCGCGGGAGTCAGGTTGGGAAGACGTAAGGATCACATCGGGGTCACCACTTTGGCAGTGCAGGGACAGGGTAGCCGCCAATGTTGGCAAGTGAAGATGATGAAAGTGGATAAGGGTTAATACCCACCTGGCCGGGTGTTGTGACCAGAGGACCAAAGGTACAACAGTTGATCGTCGGAAGTTGTATTGTATATACCGCGGAGTTGTCCATTTCTCTAGCGCGATGTAGGACAGTCAGCGCCATCTATGTGCGGATGCTTGCCAATTTTGTGTTCATTCACTCGTAATTTGAGTATTGTTGAGTTTCCCTATTAGAGCGATAAATGTCGCTACAAGATTTTGATGCGTTTATCACTATTTAGATAATTGCTTCCGGAAGGTTTATTCGGGGTTTAAACCCCGAGAACAATGGGTCGTAAGTCGCTTTTCAAGTACACGTGATATTCAACTTCATAGCAGGCGTAAAGACATGTAAAGGAGAATCTAGCATGGCGTGTCAAGTAAGAACAAATGTCAGGCGGCGGCGTCCTCCAAGAGTGTGAGCGCTGGCGCAAGACACGCTATGACCATGATTCGTCTACGCGATGTGTTTCGGTGCTTAGTGTCGCAGGCGTAAAACTAGTAACAGACGTTCCCTTTTGGCTGGAGACCGTCAACTGCATTTAATACTATTCCGTACACAGTATAAAATAAAGTCGTTTTTGAGTCCGGTGGACGTGGTCAGACGTCCGACCAATGTCGGCTTGCCCGCGCGTCCGAATTAATAAAAGATGGACTTTTTGTACACCGTAAGGATTAATATTTTAGGTTTCGACACAAAATCATTCTCTATTGGAACCAACATCGTTATCGCGAACTGTGCGGTTCCAAATAATCTTTCTCCCACGCACACTAAGCTTGCGGAGTGAGCTCCCTGGAGAGTATATCATGGAGTTCTTCAAGAAAGGGGGGGGAAAGGTTTTAACAAGGTCGCTAGCACGTGAGTGATAAACTCCGTAGGCTGCAGTAACCATCAGGCAGGCCGTAAGCTTGTCAGCAACCTTAGTGATATAAAAAAAAGAGTGGTGTTATAAGTTTAAAAGATACTCATAGACAATGAGGGTGCCGTAGGTTATCTTACGTCTTCGAGTACAAGTCAAATTCAACTTCGTTGCAATAGTACAGTTTAGGAGACCCACAAAACAATAGTAAGCCGCAAAAAAAAATTAATTACCTATTTTCGACTTTTCTTAGCAATAGTAAATACTTACTTTTCCTCTTGTGTGGGTTCTAGAAACAAAAGAAAAAACGGTCCGCCGCAGATCCTTTTGGCAGTTTCGCATTTCAACCACACTATAGTCTCTTTTCTTTAAGGTTACTTTAATGTTGGTACGATCACCTCACCATTTCAGTCCCGGTCCAACGCTTGCTTTCAATGGAGTAAAAAGGATTGTGGAAAACAATATGGTAATGGAGGTAGCAGCGGTTGTCACTGCAACGAGGTCGCTGGAGCGCTACCGGCCAATCAGTGCGATAGCTTTTAGTTCAATGTATACGGAACGAACGAAAAAAAAAATATTTATTCTTAGGAAAATCAACAGCTGTTGTAACATGGATTAGAAGTAAACTTAAGTTTTAGAAAGCCAACCTCCCAGCCAACCAGAAAGACCTCCCAGTTTCTTATGGTGTCCCTCAGGGAAGCATATTAGGTACTACATTGTTCCTAGTTTATCTTAATGATTTATGTAATATCCAACTTACACATGGCAAACTCTTAGCTTTTGCTGACGATACAGTTCTGCTCTTTTGTGCAAAATCTTGAGAGAATGTGTGTTATACTGCTCATAAATCAGAATAGATTAAATAAGGTAACAGAGTGGCTTCGTTTAGACAAACTCACTTTAAATATTAAAAAATCTAACTACTTAAAATTTACATTGAAAAACATTAACCATATATCTGATTCCCACTTTACTCTAAAGGCTCACTCTTGCTCCTCCATTGATACTGTCTGCTCTTGTCCTCCACTTCAACCAACTGAAACCTATAAATATCTAGGCGTTCTAATTGATTCTAAACTTAGTTTTAAACCACATATAGATCTCCTATCTGAAAGAATACGCAAATTAATATTTGTTTTAAATCTCTACATTATATAATTAAATATTCCAACTTGTTAAAATCCATATATACTTCATTGTGTCAGTCCCTCATTGCCTACTGCATAACCTCATGGGTTGGAGCCAATAAAACAGATTTGATCAAATTGGAACGTGCTCAAAGAGCAGTGCTGAAAGTTGCATACATCTTACCGTACAGATTCCCTACTTTTGAATTATACAAAACCTACAATTTTTTAACTCTTCATTTTACATATCACTCTCAAACAAAATCATAATTTAGAATTTGACCTGACAAGATTAATGACTTCCAGAAATAGAAAAGTTTGCCCCGTGAGAGCAGTAACAACAAAGTTTGCTCAAAGATTTTATATATTTTAGGCCCTTTTTTGTACAACAAGATTAATAAAAATATATTGATATTACTACGCCAACACTAAATTTGAAAGTAAAAAGAAAGTAACAGAATGGTTACGACAATACAATTATGACAATTCAGAACAAGTTATTAAAGTTATCTCGTAGTTAAAGCAACTGAGATATGTACATTAGTTGAATACTAACCGATATTCTTACGGTGATGGAAAACTTTGTGATGAAACCTGCAAATTTAGGCAACTGAATTTGAAATCTGGTCAGGTTCCCCTGGTAGCAGGGTCACTGAGGTCAGATGGAAGTCGCTCCACTGTAATTACCTGATCGCCAAAGTCTCGATCATGGTCAAGGCGGACCCCGTTCCTTCATTCTCGAAAGCACACCCGGGACATTAACGCCAAGATGATGTAAGTGGCATACTTATTTTTGCTCAGATTTGAATTTTTGTTTGTAATGAATAAACTCAAAAACTACGGAACCAATTAAAAAATTTATTTCTTTAATACAATGCTACATAATCACTAAGTACTTTTTATTTCGGGAAAATAACAGGTTCTCGCGGCAAAGTTGATTGTTTACAGAGATAAGAAATACGCGCGAGTAAAAGCTGTTGAGAAAAACTAACAAAACCCATTCAATCATGCACAAAATATTAAACTGAATTGAATTTCAAATCTTCAAGCGCATCTTTATAAATGCTACCCTTCAGTTACTTAGATAATTTCCAAATTTTCTTTGTACCCACTGAACCGGTAGATACCACGATTACGCTACCATTCATGTTCATCTGTTCTGCAATGTGCATTAGAGTATAAATAAATAAACATCTTAGAAGTAAGAGGCGAAAATATTAAACATAAAGTTGCAAAGAGCCCAATGTCTGAAGTACTTTCTTTGATTTCGATCGCCCGGGATAAAATGAATCCAGCTATCTGTTCGTTGATGCGTGTGCTGTACAAAGTAAGAGTTTTATTACTAAGACTAGTGGGCCCGGCGCGACTTCGTTCGTGTGGCGTTCTATCCCTCCCTTACACTACACCTACCCCTCCCTTACCCTATACCTACCCCTCCGTTACCATATACCTACCCTACACCTACCCTACAGCTACCCTACATCTATCCCACACCTACCCTATATCTAACCTACACCTGCCCTATACCTATCCTCCACATACCCTATGCTTACCATACACTTACACTACACTCACACTACACTTACACTACACCTAATCTACAACTACTCTACACCTACCCTATACCTACTCTACATCTATCCACCTATCTTTTTTTCTTTTATACGAATCTTGCCCTGACAATTACAAACACAACAAAAAAGAATTAGTTAAATTCGTGCTGCCGTCCTGAAATTATACGCGACCGATACCTTGGGTTATATTGTTGTTATTTTCCTATTGTACTCAAATGCTTCAAAGATAAAATATAGCCTTTTACTTGTGTAATGTATGTAGATCATAGATTTATAATATTATGTTGAAGTTGCATTTGAACTGGCTGTCAGTCCAACAATACACGTTGAATAGTTAATACGGTGTTTTATTACCTATAACACCTCAACTTGCTGATAATGTACCTTTCTCTGGTGAAAGAATTTTTAAAATCCATTACATATAATCAAACAAACATACAGACAAACAATCAAATCTCTTTATAATATTAGTATACCTAGTTGAAACTCTTTGACGCTGCTAATAGTACGCTCGCCCGTGGACATTTAAATTACTAAAATGGTTACCATTTGGCATTATGACATTGTTAAAGTTCTTCCCATTTTACGTACTAAAACCGGAGTCTTAAGGCCTTGCCACACATAAAGCTCGGCGCGAGCGCGGCGCGAGCGCGGTGCGATATTTGCTAGGCAACCATCGCGCGGCGCGATAGTTGCCTAGGCAACGCGCCAGCATCGCGCCGC
Organism: Blastobasis lacticolella; assembly: GCA_905147135.1. Lineage (NCBI taxonomy): Eukaryota > Metazoa > Arthropoda > Insecta > Lepidoptera > Blastobasidae > Blastobasis > Blastobasis lacticolella. The sequence goes on from LR990045.1 coordinate 19,119,400, forward strand.
GCTCGCGCCGAGCTTTGTGTGTGGCAAGGCCTTAAGACTCAGGCCGGCGTGAGCGCGGCGCCGCGCCTGCGCTGTGCAGTGCCACAAACTTATCAGACCTTTTTGGGATTGACATGTCAGTTCAAATACATTTCAAAAGTAAGTGTCGTTATTTTTCCGCAGTTCCAGTTTTGGCCACCGCGTTTCTATGCAAATCGGCACACATAGAGTGGCTGCTCCATTATTCGGGGAAATGAATTTTTAGGATGGTAATACTCCCGCATGTCGTAATAACGGGTTAATTACTCGTTTCTTTTTACCAACAGTCCGAATCTTTCCTCCTAATTTGACTGGTGCATTACGCAGATAATTTTAAACCTGAGGAAGAATATAGGCTTACTTTTTATTCCCCTCCACTCGCTAGCTTGCAAGAGTATATATAAGGTAGGTAAAAACCTGAAGCTTGGAAAAGTAACGCCCTACCTCTGAAATAAGTCGCCTTTTACGACACCTCTTAGTGTGGACAGCGATGCTATTTTACTCTGTTGGACACCACACTGCAAATTTTGCTCCCTAGGTAGGCCCCCTAAGGTAGGTAGGATGAGGGGGCACAGCTCTCCTACATCAGAATCAAAACATTTCAGTACGACTTACTTGTCGAGTTAGACAAACTTTTAATGATACCGTAACATAGAGCACAAATTCTACAGTGCAAAAATTCGGTGGCTAGAGTCTAACGCTGATATAGATGTTTTGTTTAATTACCCGCTACAGTGCACAGAAAATTGCGCTCAATCTTATTGACCACAATTTTCAGTTCAGTATAAAATAGACGAACAATTGCCCAAAGCTTACTTCATGGCCATGGATCGTAGTTCTTCTTGTTCGTGTACAATTGACTTACCGCCATACAGAATCAAATTCGACTTTTTTCTAACAGATTTATCTCTAGCGGCTGAACCGGGATTTGTCGCTAGAACAGTCCCCGCGGGCTTAAGTAACCCACTCTTACGTATTTGTGTCTTTGACAGTTGTCAAAACGCACTTGCCAGGTGAAATTATTAAATATGTATGGTAGAATTTTTTTGTAGTTTTTTAAATATTTATGGTAGAATTTTTTAGTAATTTATATAATCTGGCTATAATAGGACCACGCTTAGTCCGAATCAACTGACAGTGGTAGAAATTATAAAATGTGGATATGGCAATATCTATTGGATAATCTGTCCTTGTCAGTCATTGTCCATTATTATTTAGGCGATCCGCACACTGGAACGCAGCACCGTACTTTTGTGCGTGACGTGCGTTAGTGCGTGACATAAAGTAATTTGAGCTGTCATCGGTTTCTATGGAAATTACTCATAGTCGAACACACTGACAACGCATCCACGCGCGTTCGTGCGGATCCGTCGTTTTTTCTTTTTTTTCTTTGCAACATTTGACACGGGCTGCGGGTCATATAAGTTTTTGGCGCTGTACTTTCTACATAAAAAGGCGTCAAATAGGCCGCTGCTGTGAAGTGAGGTCTCCAGGATTGTCAAATAGGTATTCCGTTACTCAGTTCTCTAATTATTTTTTGCCTAAATAATATAATTTTATGAAAAGATTATAACAATTGGGAGAATTCCTAAATTTTTTATTGTATTGTATAAAACAATATAAAAAATTACACATATTTCTAAATTTCGCCAGAATGAATGCTGCGCTCCAATGTGCCAATCGCCTCAACAATATTTTTCAAATCAGTCAAATTTAAGTTTAAGGGAAGTGTTGGATATAGAAATAATATTCTTGTATATATCCTTATTAATTTATCAGCCGCAACACTGACAACGTTGTAATGTCAATCTCTTAGAAATGTTCTGTCTCTCTGTGTCACTGTTTGACCAGCCAGTGATAATGATTTACTACGATTTCCGAAATTAAAAATAGATTTCTCAAGTTTCTCTGACCGAGGGTCAGCAGGGTTTCATTTCACCAGCACCGAATAGCCTTAGGTACATTGCACTGTGCCTGGATATAGATCTAGATACTGTCAAACAACAAATATCAAAAATACAAAACGAACAAAGCTACCATAATATTTTTCGGTTAATTTTGTAACCTCAAATAAATGTAAACAATAAGTACTACAAAATACATTAATTCCACTTAAATTCAAATGATTTCCAAAAGATCACATTTATTTCAATATTTTCAAAATCTATCTGAATACATGTTACGTACCGTTTAAATCTTTGCTGTACATCTTCCAAATCAAACAGCAACTTATCTGCTCTAAACTCGGCCATACATGCTTGAGAAACTCAAAATATTACTGTTTTCGTGCCGCTTTTATGTTTTTGTACTTATTTCGAAAATAAACGTCCCACACAGTAAAATGCTGGAAATATCACTGTGATATCACATGAAAACTTAAACATAAAAAAAACAATGTCTGGTCAATGTGACAGCTGAAGTATCAGTTTGTTTACAGATAGGAATATTATATTTGAGGTTTAAAGTAATGTAGTGCTGCCAGCAAAGACTTCTATATATGGACCGGTTCATTGTACAAAGGCAATGAGACCACTTCATTGGAGCTAAAACTGCAATAGAGCTCCAATGTCGTCTCAGTGACGTCTCGGACATGTCTACGAATGGTCGTTACTTTACAATGTAAAGGTATTACGAATTAGAGCGGCTCAGCCCGAGGCATGCTCGCCGTGCGCGGCGAGATGCTCACCGCGCGCGGTGAGGCTGCTCAGCTGCGCATTTGTTTGTTCGTTGAGGCAACGTGCTCGCGGCGAGCCACAAATGCGCCGCACAAATAAAATGCTGATGCTGCTTTTATCATAATTGATGGGATTGTTAAAATAATTTTAGTTTTTTCGATCCTCGTTGGTATCTTCAATCAAATTCAATGCACTCCATCTGATTGTTTTTTATTTGGCCGTCTTACATGCATGCGCACGATGTGACTTTGCACTGGCGGTATAACACCGTGAATTTAGTTCTGACCATTAAATGTGGGTAGAACAGAAAAAAATACTTATTACTGTAATATGTTTAGTACAGCATAAACCGGAACGGACTAATATTTGGAACAAGCGCCATAGTTACTTTTGTTCAGCTTGAAAATAGCTATCCAACGACGTATTACACATAGCTATTGGAATGGTTACCACTGTCCATACAAATTCTTGTACGCGTTAACAATGTTATATCTGGCGGCTTGACAAGATTGTTGACAAACCTATTCGATCCGGTGGCCAAAACCGGAACTAAGTGTTGCCGTTTGAAATGTAATGTCAATGCCAACAACAGCGATGCTGTCACCCGGTCAGACATTTTTGTGGCACTGTAGACGGCGCTGTTTTATTAACTACGGTAACCGTCAGAGTTATTTGTTCGTTCAACCGCATCAAGATGTATATCTCTATGGGTGCTAGTGTCAGCAAGAGCAGTAGTAGGTAAATGTACTTGGAACTCACAGTCATTCGCGAAACCATCGGGTGTTCTCTCTTAAGTTTATGTTTATTTATGTGCCTTGACCCAAAGCCTGAGATAGCCTAAACAATTTGCCATTACAATTTTTTCGTCGCCAATTTTAATCTCGAATACCCCAAATGGCGATAAATAGCCTACATTGGCAACACTTTGTTGGCGCGACGCCGGCAGTACCGGACTAAGTCCATCAGAGGCCCAAGGCCCCCAGTTTAAGAAGTTTTATGTAATTTTACAAGCTTTTTATTCAGTTCACATTTGTATGTTTAAGAGTTTTTATTTATTTAGTTAAAATTACTTCTTTGGCGGAGGGGGTCCTCGACCCTGATCTTAATTCTGTTTGAATAGTGATACGGCGATAGCTACGCCCCTGTCACAACTCCGAACCACCTCTTCGATATGTTCTAAGCATATTTTAAAGCTTTGTATAGGATTTGATCAAGGCAACTTGGAGACGTTTGGAGGCCCCCCTGGACCAGAGGCCCGGGGCGGGCCGCCTTTCTCGCTTTGATCGTTAGACCACCCCTGGCGGCGCGATGCCGGCGTGGCGTGAGCTCGGCGCGAGCGCGGTGCGAGCGCGGTGCGATAGTTGCTAGGCAACCATAGCGCGGCGCGATAGTTGCCTAGGCAACGCGCTAGCATCGCGCCGCGCCCGAGCCGCGCTCGCGCCGAGCTTTGTGTGTGGCAAGGCCTTTAAAGTCTTAAGGCCGTAACGTTTTAAGTCGAAAATGTCCAAATTTGATGACTAATTACTTTGGAAGTTACCGCTTGTTTACGCACTATATTAATACGCTCCCTGAGCAAACCAAATATAAACCAATTTTAAGATTGTTCGTTTTGCCGATTTAGATTTAGATTTTATAACGTCTACAAAAATATTGACGCGTTCAGGATACTGCTGGGGCTGCCTAGATATTGCAGTGCATCCGCTATATTTGCGGATGCAAAAGTGGACGGCTTCAACGCCATTGTGCGCAAGCGCACAGCCTCCCTGCTTGGGCGAGTGCTGGGCAGCGCCAGTAGTCTCCTGAACCCTATCGCGGATAGACTACAGTGTCCTATTGTTAGGCACTGGAACGATGTCCATATGGAATCTAGGCCGGTTTTGTTCAGTAAAGAGTAGTATATATATAAGTGCTCTTTACTGGACCAAACTGCTAGATGGTTAGAATTAAGATTTTCATTTTATTAATTTTTGTCTTAGTTTTTATGTTTGTACACTATGGACATATTGTGTCTGAAATAAAGTATTGAATTGAATTGAATTGAAAAACAGTCTTACAATTAGTATATGGTTAGTTCAGAGGGTCTATCTACAGATGTACATATTCAAAACAACATATTTGAGTACGTTAGCGTATAAAAGTAAGAAAATAGCACGGCCGCTGATTGATTCTTCACCGATAAGACGCGTTTTAAAATCTGAATTTTGCGCTCTTGTAATGTACCCGCATATGAGTAATGTTCAATGTAATTTCAGGCTTCACTTTCATCTTACTCAAGGACATATTTATTAGCAAGTACATACGAAACGTTGAAGGTGACGGCTTGCGACCCACCGCCTGTGCCCCCAGAGACACCGCAGACAGTCAGTATTAGGCGACTGGATCAGCAAAGGGGAAGCACGGGGTTCAATTATCCCAGAGAACTTCTGAAAAAGCACTTTTTCACCAGTCAATAGAGCTTGATGTTATATATAAATATGTATTTATATATATAGTATTATATTTATTTATATAGTATAGGTATAGTGTTATATTGTTGTATATTTAGGGGACTACTAATGTACTTAATTAAACATAAGGTAATGTTCAAATAATTTAAGTAGTAGTAATTTAATTTAAGACCTCATTATTGCCTCCACCGCTTCTTGAATGTCCTTTCAGATTGTTTAAGGTTGGCTGGAAGAAATCCCATTGTGGGATAAGCCCGCCTTTGCTTTGTAAAATTATTTTTGTATTTCCTGTATTTATTAAGCAATAAAGAGTTTACATACATACATTATCCCATTTTCTATAATAAGTGGAAATAAGGCCGATAAAACTTATCTGAAATACAAGTCTTATGGATCAATGGAAGCAGAATTTATTCAAATTTTAACGTGTAAAGTTGCATCTGTCAAATTATTAATAGGTTGTTTTATAGCAATTACTTTCATTACTGATGAAGCTGATATTTTTATTTATAAATCAAACATGAAAGTACTAAAATTTTAATCAACATCTAATTTAAAAAAAGAAATGGATATAGGTAACCAGATTGGATCATGGTTACTAATGTAGTCGCCTGAATGTGCAGGTTTCATCACGACGTTTTCCCTCACCGTAAGAGCATCGGTTAATGTTCAACTAATGTAGGTACATAACGCAGAAACGAGACATTGGTACATGGCGGCATTAAGGTTGAACCTGGTACGTACCTCTCGCTTACATGCTTAGACTTAGACTGCAAATAAAATAGCGAATGCATAACATATTTATTCCCACGTAGGTATATTCAAATAACGTTTGCAAAAGGTGTCATTTCACACGATTCCTTGCCTGTCTCCAGAGACATCGCAGACAGATTGTCAGTAATAGGCGACAATTGGATCGGTTGCATGGAACTTGATCAAACACTATCTGGTACGCTGTGTTTGTACTGTCTATAGGGGCCGCCGAGTCGAATTACAAAGCCCATGAATGCGGAGTTCTGTACCTAATTTAACATAAACGAATTAGGTACTATACTAGAATATTACACCACCACTGATGGACAATTGTTTAAAATAACCTAACCGACATAAAAAGCCGGATAACAACCAACTATTTAACCAAATATTTAAACTCAAATATTTTCTAAATTACTAAACCGATTTTAATGAAACAAAACTAAGAATCATCTCGATGAAATTTACTTTCAAACAGACAAAACCGCATCCAAATTTGTCCATCCATTCGGGACCAACGATGCTACAGACATACACACAGATGAGCCACAAATACACACGTCTAACTTACAACAACGCTCTTTTTTAGCAGGAAGTTTAAAATAATCATTAGTACGAAGTGAATTGCACTGTGTAGCACCATTACAAGACTCGCTATTTGCTAAATTGTAGTTGAGAAGCGAAGTGAAATCCTCCTCGTTAATATTCAGTGAATGTGGTAAAGACGCCTGTATGTTGATCATAATTCAAACGGATTTGGAACTGTCTTTGTACTTTGATCTCGTGATAACTCACTACGATATACTCATGAAGGTCTGAATTATTATATTTTCACAGGGTATAACAAACCTCTTTTTGAACCAAAAGGGGTAAGTATGTAGAAGATTACATAATCAATAGAAATCTAAACAAATAAGTCACTGCAGGAAATTATTGCCATCTTCACAAAATTCAAAAAATTAAATGTTCAAACAAGCAAACAAAGACATCGCCTATGTAACTTAATCGCTTGAAAACCATTTCGATATTAGCCATACATCCATCGGTTCCCAACGTCCTTACATCTCATGGGACGGCGTTCCACGCTGCGACTTCCAGTACGTGGTCGCCACTCGAGCGCCTTTCCGGCCCACCGGCCATCGATTCTGCTAGTTTTTTTTATTCTACACAGTGACAAACGCGCAGACAGCTCACCTTATGGTAAACGGCAAGACTAAGATGAAATGCCTCATGCCTGCAATTACGCTGTCTACCTTACCCTTCAAATCGGAACACAACTTTGCAAGCGTTTATGCTTGGCGGCAGAAATACATACTCAACCATGTGTACTCCTCAGGCTTGACAGAGCTCTGCCACCTGATCAAATGATGTGATCATATACCTGTTTATTATTGCCATTGTAATGCTCTAAGCTTGTTGCAAATCTCACTTGCAACTTCTTGGAAGTACTTCGGCCCATTGTTCCTTCAGGGGCCCAACAAAGTGTAAGTTTTTAAGAGCGTGATCGTAAAGAAGTTGACTAGGTACCATATATTTACTCTTTACTCTGGTAATGTAAAGTTTTACGATTGATGTTTGGACTATAAAGGCCGGCGCAGACGAATATAGCCCCCTAAGGGTACTAGGTAACGAACTCCATACCGGACAAAGTGGTTTAAGATCGACTTAGGGACCAATGTTATTTTTTTTTTTTATATGCCTAACTTGATCCTGTATGGAATGAACTATGAAGTTATTCTTATTCTTCTATTCTCAAGTTCGCAAACAACTTCGAACAATGTACACGAGGATTTGCGCTACCTACGTAATCGTGATAACTATGATAATCTCCTGACTTGATTGGATCACACGTTTTCTTGCCGTCATTGGATTTGGAACTTTACGGACTAAAGACATAGGTAGATAAATAGATCTGTATTTTTAACGTTCGACGAGAAAAGTGGGGTATTATAAATTTGAGATATGTCTCTGTAGATCTATTGTACGGGTGTGTCTGTTTGTGGTATCGTAGGTCTCGAATGATGCTTTCTTTGAAAGCAAGTTCAATCCGGATTGTTCTTAGCTGTAATTAGTCAAAATCTATCTAAAAAAATAAAAAAATCATTTTGATGTTAATGTCCGGGTTGAACTTCCGCACGAGGGCCCGGGGTCCGCCTTGACCATAATCCATGATTCGGCAGATCAGATAAATACAGTGGAGCCACTGCCGTCTAACCTCCGTGACCCTGCTACCAGGTGAGCCTGACCGTATTGGACCATGGTATACATTGAGTCGCCTGAATATGCATGAAACCTGCACACGATATTTTCCCGTAAATAAAAATGTCATTGGTACATGGCGCCAGTGGGATTTGAACCCCGTACAGAGGTACGCTTTCGAATTGAGCAAATATTTGAGTTTTACGATGTTTTCCTTAGATTTAAGTTATCTCAGATTGTAATCGATTACGGAAACGCTCTAACTTAATACACACTAGTTCTTAAATCGTAATTTCCTTCACAATCCGTACTCTTTTGCCCTCCGGGTATAAAAATGCTCAGTCTACACTGTTGTACCCGCAGCCTTTATTTATTGGCAGAACTGGAGACGAATTACAATTGGCCATGTTTCAGCATCTGCTTAATGGACTTTTTTATTTTATTCCATTTTACTTTTTAATTGAAGTAGGATATAAGGATTGTGGAGCTTAGGGTACCAAATAAGACAATTATAAATGTAAATATATAAATATGCTCGTACAATTCACACTATCTAGCCACAAAGTAAGCAAAACTTGTGTTATGGGTAAATGTTACAATTGAGTGATTCTGTAGAATAAATCTGAAGGTCATGACCGATGCTTCGATCCCATAAGTCCAGCTGTGGATCATCCGGACGCTAAACTCTGGCATTTGACATTTTGGAACTATGCCATTGTCTCCCAGACGCAATATTGCAGATATAACTTACATTTTAAATGTTACAATGTTACATCTAGTTCAGTAGACTATCCCAAACTACTCAGTAAATTGCAGATTCAGGTACCTAGAGGTCATGGTTGGCGTCGTAAAGTACCATTTTAGCAATGCTCTTTACATGTACTTTTATTTGTGTATCGTTAGTCATGAGCTATCCAACAAAGTAGGTATACCTAATACAGCAAAAAACCTTACTCAAATGAATACGAAGTAAACTAGCTAGAGGCTCCGTGGACTAGCAAAAGAAATGTTTTTGAACACAATGTCCAACTCCCTTATGCCTAGGTGCCAAATAAATTGGCGATAGCGGTCGTTGAACTCTCGGTCGGAAGTAATTTGTATCTAGTCAGAGGTCATATTTGTCAAAATTGTATGTAGAACATAGGTATTTGTAAAATAACCATTTTGATCAGTTACTATTATTAAGATTAAGAACAGCCATTCAAAGAGGTAATGCCACCAGCATCCTGGATACACTCCCTCAAGGCAGCGATTTGGATTCTGTTTTATTTTGTGATACTGTTTTTATTTTTATTTGTTGAAAATTTTTAAAAGGTAATTAGTTTTATTTTTTATTAACGTAGTAAATCAGAAATAATTTATTGTAAAACTGTAGTAGGTACATTGTAGGTGGTATTTGATTTAGAGCACAACTATAACAGTTTACCCAAATTTGGGTGTACAATAGTTTATTATAATGTTACAATTTCCATTACTATAAAATTAATAATGTCACAACAATATTTACTTACTTACTTACTGCGCTGGCTCAGCGACCCAAAGTTGATCTTGGCCTCCGACACCAGAGATCGCCACCTCTCCCTATCCTGCGCCATCTCCTGCCAATCGAGGATTCCTAGTGCGTGCAGGTCTTTCAGGACTTCATCCCTCCAGCGATATCTGGGTCGCCCGATCGGTCGACGTCCGCTCGGCCGACCCACATATGCTCTCCTAACGGCGCGATCCTCCCCCATACTCTCCACGTGGCCAAGCCAACGCAATCTTGCAGCCTTGATCTCAACAACAATATTTAGATTATGTCAATTCAATTACAAGTAATAATGTCATAATAATATCCAATTATTGTCACAGATTGAAAAATTCACCTAAACTATAAAATTCTCTGTCAATTAACCATGCCTTTTATTTAGTTTTGAATGCGTTGCCTTCTAGCATTTTAATGTCGAGAGGCAAACGATTGAAAATTTTTACAGCAGAGACAAAAACACTTTTAAACATTACTGAGCCATTTGACTTAGGGATACAATAATCATGGCTGTAATTGCTACGTAAGTTGCTTCGATGTGCTGATTTTTTAACAAAATACTCATTATTATTTTTCAAAAATACACATATTGCTAATATGTAAATACCAGCCAATGTAAGTAGATTATTATTCTTAAATATATTGAGATTCAATGTATACGAGATGAATATACAGAGATTCCCTTTTAAATATGTTAAAAATAAACCTTATACATTTCTTCTGTAATATAAAAGTGGATTGGGCATTTACAGAGTTACCCCAAAAGATAACTCCATAGGTAAGTGAAGGATAAACGGTACCATAATATGCGCTCTTAGCGACCTCAGCCGATGCTACGGCTGCTAAGATTGATAAGGCATAACAGCTACTTGATAGTCTTCTGTTGAGAGTACTTATATGTGCTTGCCAATTAAGATAAATGTCAATGGTTAAGTCAATAAAATTTGTATCAGTCACTTCTTTAATAACTTGTTTAGTTTTAGTTAAGGTATATGGTCGTATTGCATATGACGGATGCGGTCAATAGTATGGAATCATGTGGTCAATAGTACGGACTCATGATGAAGAAAACGGAAGTGGGAGTGCGCCCTCTGGTGGGGCGTGCTGACAGAGTCTCGACGGCACGACTCGGGCGGAGTGGCGGCCATTCTTGGCGCGACCGCCGCCAAGGAGTGACGCGTCTTGAAACTGTCTCCACATTTCGTTTATAGAAAGTGTTATTTACGTTTGAAAATAAATGAATTTTAAAATCACCTTTGAGATAAGAAAGTTAATTACCTTAACTACCTATACTGTGATTCTGCTCTGATTTCAAGTGAAATTATTAGTAATGTGCAAAAATGAATTGGAATAAATACAGTGGAGTAAATGTAATCCTTTTCTTTAATTTATCTGAACGAATACGATCTAATACTGATATCACCACCCTGATGACAATAATCCTGATACGGGGTGTATTTCCTTCACGCGACGACATATATATTGTTACTGAAATAAAATTATTACTACCCAACTCTATTTCTAATGATTTTTTTTTATCAGACAAGGCAGGCATTTGACCGCCATCTCACCTGTTGGTAAGTGACGATGCGGCCGAAGATGAAGCGTCTTGGAACAGCCTATTCACTCTAGCCTTAAAGTCATCCAGATTATATTGATCAGGGAACACACTCGCAGGCAACGCGTTCCATTCCTTAGCCGTACGCATTATAAAAGTCGAGCCAAAGTGGTTCGTGCGGATAGCTGGAAGATCCACGACATAAGGATGAAGCGCTAGTCCAGACTGCGTTTCCCGATGGCGGAAAGGGGCCGGCGAAATGAGGTCGTGCATCTGCTTTGTACACTCTCCGAAATGTAATATGTAGAAGAAAGACAGACGCGCAATTCTACGCCGATGTCCGAGGCTCTGCAGCCTAGCCTTAATCAACCACGGGTCACAAATTATCTTCTTTGCACGTTTTTCCACCGAATCCAAAGCCGCCAGTTAATATTTGGCTTTTCCATCCCAGAGGTGGCAGCAGTATTAAACGTAGGACCACACTTGTGCTTGATATAACTGAAGCAACTGCTTTAAAGTGAAGTACCGCCTAACCTTCGAGAGGATACCAAGTTTTTTGCTGCAGTCTTTGCTTTGGATTCGATGTACTGACCGAAGTTGATATTTCAAGATAGCTCAACACCAAGAAGCTGTAGGTTGTCGGTAATTTCCACAGGAACATCAAAGTTGGAGTTGGATGGAATGGACTCCTTTTGGCGGAAAACAAACACGCCTGAGTTTTGGTTGCGTTGAACGCCACCAGATTGGCTTCGCCCCAATCAGAAACTTCCTTGAGAGCTATGACCAAACGATCAACCTCCTTTCCTCCTCCTCAACCTCTTGACAAGATTAAATGTCGTCCCTGTTGGATTTTGCCTCTGACAGATATCTATCTGTTACCGTGCTGTCATCTGCATACCCAAAGGTACCTGGTACAAGCAGATTGTACTGATATATATCCGTAATGATAGGACAGGCAAGGGTGGTGGTGGTGTTGCCATCTATCTCAGAAGCCACTTGCCCTATAACATCCTCGATAAATCTCCTGCGGACTATTCCCACTCTCCTGAATATTTATTCGTCGAAATGTTATTTGGACATTCTAAGTTGGTATTTGGCGTATATGATAGCCCTTCACTTCATATTAACTACTTTTCCAAATACGAGACCCTATTGGAGAGCTTTGTGCCTGGGGTTGATCACACTATCATAATGGGAGATTTTAACACATGCCTAGTGAATTGTGACTATCTCCACAGCAGCCGTTCTAGGCAGCTAAGTTCCATTCTTGACTCAGCGGATCTTACCTTACTCCCACTTAGTACAACACACAATTTTCCCAATTGTTCCCCATCCTTGCTTGATCTTATCATTGTTTCCTCTCCTGCTCATGTTACCTGCCACGGGCAATTTAATGCTGAAGCATTCTCCTATCATGATCTCCTTTTCCTGTCGTACAAAATTCGTGTTCCCAAACCAAAGCCTCGCGTAGTGATGCACCGGAACTTCAATAGCATTGACAGGGATAAGCTTATATCAGATCTCAGCAGGGTTGACTGGGATGTGGTCTTTACTGCTTCAGCGGTGGACGAAAAGGTGGAAACCTTCAACTCCTTGCTGCTGCAAGTGTTTGACTTACATGCCCCTCTTCGACCCATTAAGCTGAAGCATTTGCCTGCTCCTTGGCTTACGGAGGAGATCAGGGGGATGATGGCTCGGAGGAATGCAGCTAAAGTGAGATACCGGAATGACCCTACAGAGGAAAAACGCGTTAGGTATAGGGAGCTTCGTAATCGGTGCAGTAGAATGTGTAGACCTGCACAACGCATGCACATTCACTCGTCGGTTGAGAATGATGACCCGGCGAAAGTGTGGTCTTTTCTTAACTCGCTTGGAGTTGGTAGGGCTAGGACCACATCACCCAGTAACCTTGACCTCGACTCCCTAAACTCACACTTTACATCTTGTTCTTTAATCCTTGGCTCCATTAAGCGGGCTACCTTGAGTTCATTTTTACCTGCACCTCGCCCCTCTCGTCCTTTTGATTCCTTTAAACCAGTCACTTTGAGTGAAGTTGAAAAGAGTATACTGGCCATATGAGTCTAATGCTGAGGGTGTTGACGGTATTGGTCGCAGGATGATTACTACAGCTCTGGAGGTAATCCTTCCTGTACTTCACCACATTTTCAATTTTTCGCTTAGTTCTGGGAATTTCCCTAGCTTCTGGCGTAAAGCTTCAGTGATACCCATTCCTAAAATTAGTAACCCGTCGACTCCTTCCCACTATCGCCCTATTTCCATTTTGCCATTTCTTTCAAAAGTTCTCGAACGACTTGTTCATTATCAACTTGGCGCGTTTATTCGTTCCGAAAATATCCTTAGTCCTTTCCAATCCGGTTTCCGCCCTGGGCACAGCACGGCTACTGCACTTACCAAGGTGTCTGATGATATGCGTTATGCTATGTCAAATCAAAAACTTACTGTCCTTGCGTTGCTAGACTTCAATAACGCTTTTAATACTGTAGATTATGACATCCTTCTTGCAATGTTACGTTCTTTGCATGTATCGGATTCGGTGGTTGAGTGGTTTAGCAATTACCTTCATGGTCGCCTGCAATGTATCCGTGCTAATGATAAAGTCTCCGACTTTGCTAATATTTCTGCAGGTGTCCCCCAGGGTGGTGTACTATCTCCTCTTCTCTTTTCCATTTTCATTATTTTCCTTACTCCTCTCCTTTCTTGTAAATACCATCTCTACGCTGACGACCTTCAAATTTACAGCGATGCTTCTGCTGGTGATGTGAACTTGGCTATTGCCGCGCTCAATAGGGATCTTGATACTATTTTCGTATGGAGTTCAGCGCATGGACTTGCAGTTAACCCAAGCAAGTCTCAGGTGATCATTATTGGCGGAACTAAACAAGTTTGCCGACTTAAGTACGACAATCTCTCGCCATTAACTTTCAATGCTGTGGTGCTTCCTTATGCCAAAGTTGTGAAGAACCTAGGTATATTTTTCGATTCGACACTGTCATGGTCCTATCATGTCGCCCAGTTGAGCCGGAGAGCTTTCGCTGCGACTTCATCTCTCAAAAGATGGAAAAACCTGCTTCCCATCAAGACGAAGGTCGAGCTTGCGCGATCACTCCTTCTTCCCATCCTAGATTATGCCGATGTTTGCTTCCTCGATATCAACGAGGATCTCCTCAATAAACTCGAACGCCTGCAAAACATCTGCATCCGGTTTGTGTATGGGTTGCGCAAGTTCGATCACGTCTCTGAATTTCGCGCTAAACTGAAGTGGCTTCCTATAAGATTGCGTCGAACCGAACATTTAATGGTGCTGCTTTACAAGGATTTGTACGACCCCCGCTCCCCAAACTACCTCAGAGACAGTTTCAAATTTCAGAGGGTGGACCAGGTCCGGGACTTGCGCTCTACTTTTGACAATACGTTGAGGGCACCTTTTACACGCTCTAAGTACTTTGGGGACTCGTTTACAGTGAGGGCTGCTGAACGTTCACTCAAAAAATCCGATATCCAGGTGCAAAAGCCAACAGGAATACCACATTAAGAAAGCTTACTTAGAAGGCCTGCATGCCAAACCTTGTCAAAGGCATTAGAGATATCAAGAGACACAGCAAGGGCCTCGCCATGTCTTTCAATAGCCTCCCTCCATAATTGTGTGGCATACACCAGAAGGTCTCCAGTAGACCGACCACGGCGGAATCCGTACTGGTGATCGCTTAGGAGATCGTTACCTTCAAGATGCGCATGGAGTTTGTTGTTCAGTGCACCGACCGAAGTGACCGAAATAGGGCGGTAATTGGAAGGGTCGGCACGGCTGCCTTTTTTGGGCACGGGCTGCACATTGGCAAGCTTCCACGACTTAGGTACAATACCAGTCTCAAGTGAGCATCGCCTACAGGCGCGTGAGAACAGGAGATAGCTTGGGGGCACATCTACGCAGTACTATTGCCGGTATACCATCAGGTCCACTAGCCTTGTTCACGTCCAGACTCAGCAGGATATTTAATATCTCTTTCTGATGTATTCGCATAGCGCAGTCAGCACGGGGTGAGATAGGTGATGTTTTTCCTGCAGTATCCAAACGCGAATTCGCCGCGAAAAGAGAAGCAAACAAATTTGCTTTCTCTTCAGCAGCATGGGCCAATGTTCCGTCTGGCTTTAGCAACGAAGGCACTTATTCACTGTAAGCACTATAATAATCATCTTGGCGTTAATATACCGGTTGTGCTCTCATGAACCAGATCCCGGGATCCGCCTTAACCATGATCAAGGATTTGGTGATCAGGTAATTACAGTGGAGCGTTTACCATCTGACATCCGTGACCAGATTGGATTATGGTGACAAATTCAGTTTCCTGAATTTGCAGGTTTCATCACGATGTTTTCCCTCACTGTAAAAGCATCGGTTAGTATTCAACTAATGTACGTAACTCAGAAAAGAGTCATTGGTACAAGGCCGCGGCGGTATTCGAACCCGGTACCTCTCGCTTGCGAGTTGAATACTCAACCGTAAGCGCTATTTCTTGAATATTAGATCAAAGTTGTTAAAAACTGTTCTACTTACATAAAATTTAAACGAATACGATTATTAAAATCATTCTACCAGTTGCTGTGACCATTTACAAACTAGGAATCGAAGCTACTTGGCACGTACTATAAGTAAGTAAAAACTCTTTATTGCACACATTGAAAATAACAGAGATAGGTACACTAGAAAACAATATTGCGGGCAAAGGCAGTCTTATTGCTTTCGTCCACACAATCTACTACTACGACTAGGTACTATAGTTTGCCAACAAAACTTTCCACGAATGAAAAGAAGGCTTAAATATATTACAAAAGTCTATAGGTATACTTTAGGTACTCGTCCTTATTCAAGACCAGCATTTGCCCACGACTTTGTCCGTCGTTTTTCTGTTTTATTATGTGTATTGTTAGTTAATGAAAATGAGACAAACCATAACAATAAATTTCACTGATATTCTACAATGAAATGTAATATTTTATCATCTTATCCGATATTTGCAATTAGTTTACTGTTGTATTTAAATTAATGAACACTTAAATTAACTTGATTGATAATAAGTAAACAATAAACTTTCAAACTTGACAATTGTTTTTTTTTTTTCGGGTAGACTTGAAAGTGATAACATCAAATTTAAGCTCTCCTCGATTTATAATTAAAAGTTATAGTAAATGTGATTTTACATGTGTTAAAAGACTCACCAAGCATAATATTGATCATCACTTCTCACAATACTCTTGCTGCATGGAGTGACCGAGGAAGACGACGAGGACACTCCTAGTAAGATAATTAAAATGATCAGTGGCAAACTTAAACTTCCCGGCATCGATATTAATACAGTTGAGACTTGTCATCGTTTAGGTGTCAAGAAGGATAAACCACGACCGATTCTTGTGCGATTTGAGGCTCTGAAATACCGATCGGATGTATGGAATGCGAAGACTGCGTTAAAAGGCACAAACATGTCCATGTCCGAGTTTCTCACTAAGGGGCGTCAAGATGTTTTCGCGTCGGCTAGGAAACATTATGGCATGCGCAATTGCTGGACGGCACAGGGCACTATTGTTGTGCTACTGCCGGATAAGAGTCGCAGGAAGATGACCACCATGGCCGAGCTTCAGGATTTGCTAACGAAGTTCCCACCCAAAACTGAAGCTGCCGATCAAATGACATCCTGATGTATTACACCGTTGACGACTGTCGAATATCATTTATGGAGCTTCCTGTCGCTGCGAAAATGACCCTTATTGCTGGTCTTTCAATTCATTAGTTTTTATTTATATAATAAGGGTATTGTTCAAATTGTCTAACTTTGTTTATCTTCTGTTGTTTTGAATTTGAGGTTGTATTGATGTGACACTGACACACCGACCAAAGTGACAACTGACAAGATCATTGTTTACTTTTTTTTTTTTTTTTGGCTTGGCTACTAGTATGGAATTAATAGTATACATTCTAATATTCTTTACAACATTTTATTGTATATTGTAACTGACTCTCGAGTTTGTAACATTGATAATTGATTATGTGTATTAGTTGATGCCTACTATATGTTTATTCCTCAAATTTTGGTTCTGTTTGATGGTAAAAATGGTATTAATGTTTGTTGATATCTCTTCCTCTCAATTTGTGCTGGTGAGGTATAAAAGACATTTTTTAAATTCGTATAAGTATTTATTAAGTATATTTTAAGCAAGTTATATATTAGGTGTTTATTATTATAATACTATATTTATGTTAGATGATAGTTATTTTTCTTGCTCCTCTTCTGATGATTTTGAAAGCGCTATTAGTGATTGTTCTACTCTTACTGACTCACAGCCGCTTGAGGATAAGCTAAAATTGGTTTTCGAAGACTGTTCACGGTTCCTTTCCTTGGTGCATATCAACGCTCAAAGTATTCAGGCACATCATGCTGATCTTCTTGCTTCTTTTTCCTCTGGGGTTGCCGATGGAATTCTTGTCTCAGAAACCTGGCTCAAGCCTTCTATGCCGTCGACTATGTGTGCTTTGACGGGTTATCGCCTTTTCCGTAATGACCGTGTGGGAGTGCGAGGCGGCGGAGTTGGTATTTACCTGCGCAGTGACATTTCTGCCTCGGTAATTAGTGCCTCTCCTGCGCAGTATACTGGTGCGCTAGAACACCTATTTCTGGAAGTTGTTCTTCACCACCGAAAAATTTTACTTGGCGTTGTTTACAGCCCAAATGATAAAGTTGACTATTTTAGTTCCTTTGAATCATATCTTGAGAATTTTAGCACTCTTTATGACCATATATTAATTATGGGCGATCTCAACACCTGCATTCTTAAGGATGACTCTAGAACCCGTAAACTTGCAGCGCTTACTTCCTCGCTCAACTTGCAAATAATGCCGCTAGCCGCTACTCATCATTTGCCTAACAGTAGGCCTTCTTTGCTAGATGTTATGATTGTCTCAAAGCCTGAATCTGTCATCACACATGGACAAATGGGAGCCCCATTTTCACACCATGACCTAGTCTACCTGGGTTACAAAATTCGTCCCCCCAAAATAAGGAGCAGGGTAATTTTTCGGCGTAATGTCAGAAGCATCGACCTTGTTCGCTTGAGAGAGGATGCTATAAAAATCGACTGGTCTCCTGTTTTGACCGCTGACAACATCGATGACAAAGTGGACGCATTTACGTCCACTTTTATCGGGCTTTTCGACAGTCATGCACCTGTAAGGCCAGTCCGTGTGAAGCATGCTCCTGCCCCTTGGCTGACACAGGACATTAGGGCGGCGATGGCGGGGAGGGACCGGGCCAAAGCATGGTACAACAGGGAATCGTCTGAGATAAATCTCGCTGCTTATAAAAAACTGCGCAATATCTGCAACAGGATGTGTAGGGACTCAAAGCGCCGATACATTCATTCTTCTTTGGAAAACCTATCGCAAGCTCATACCTGGAAATTTTTGAAAACGCTTGGTATCGGGAAACACATAAATGCTTCTAAGGCAACCATGGACTTAAATTGTATAAATAAACACTTTTCCACTCCTCCTGTTGTTCTAGATAACCTAACTAAATCCTCTTCCCTCTCTTACTTATCCAAACTTCCCCGTCCCGATTGTCCACCATTTACTTTCAAACCTGTTTCGGACGACAAGGTTAGAAAGAGTATCCTTTCCATCTCCACAAAGGCTGTGGCTAGTGATGATTTAAGCCTAGACATGCTTTTGCCAATCCTAGAATATGTTTCACCTATCATTACACACATTTTTAACTTTTCTATGTCGGTGAATGTATTTCCGTCAACTTGGAAGAAGGCGTTTATCATCCCACTACCTAAAACGGCCAGTCCTACCTCCCTTTCCCAGTACCGTCCTATATCCATTCTTCCGGTCCTTTCTAAAGCCCTGGAGAGTATTGTGCATCAGCAGCTCTACTCATATATCTCAACCAATAACCTTCTATGTCCATTCCAATCTGGCTTTCGTCCATCTCACAGCACGGTGGGTGCATTGCTGAACGTCACGGAAGATATTCGCTATGCGATGGACAATACTAAACTCACTATCATGACGCTACTTGACTTCAGCAATGCATTCAACTCGGTTGATTACGATGTATTGCTTGGTGTCCTTCACTCCCTTGGCCTATCTCCCCCTGTGGTTGAGTGGTTTGGATCCTATTTGCACGGTCGCCTGCAAAGCGTGAGGTCAGATGATTCTTCATCGGACTGGTTGGGAGTTTCTGCTGGTGTACCGCAGGGCGGAGTACTTTCACCATTGCTCTTTTCTGTGTTTATTAACAATATTTCCCATGTTATTTCCTCTCCCTTCCACCTGTATGCAGATGACTTACAGGTCTACAGACATTTCACTGTGTCGGATGTATCACTCGCAGTTGATGCACTGAATGATGACCTTGCCGCCATACACGACTGGGCCAGGCGTTTTGGTCTGCTGGTGAATCCTGGTAAATCACAGGTCTTGATTATTGGTAGCGGAAGGCTCAGGGGTAGGCTCCGGTTAGATGATGTACCCAAGGTTTTCTATGATGGGGTGTGTATTCCATACACAAATAAAGCCAAAAACTTGGGTCTGATCATGGACTGTGACTTGTCATGGTCGGCACAGGTTGGTGAGGTGAGCAGACGCATGCACTACTCTTTTCACTCCTTAAAGCTTCTCCAAAACTTTTTGCCCCACAAAACTAAAAATTTTGCTTGCTCAAGCGTTACTCCTCCCAATACTTGACTATGCTGACGTATGCTACCTAGATGTCACTGAGGAGTTACTTAACAGACTCGAACGTTTGCAAAATTTAGCGATACGTTTTATTTACGGTCTTCGCAAATACGATCATGTTTCCGAGTATCGTGCTCAGTTGAAGTGGCTTCCCATCCGGCGGCGGCGTGATATGCATATCCTTTCCTTTCTGTACAAAATCCTCCATGATCCCTCTGCTCCCGACTATCTCCGCTCACGTTTCCAACATGTTCCCCCTGACACTCGTTCTAGGCGCCCTTGTATAACTAGAATGTTTGAGTTTCCTAGAACAAATACAAAATTTTTCCACAACTCCTTCTCTGTGCGTGCTGTGCAGCTATGGAACGGACTTCCCAAGGCTATCCAAGAAAGCCCCACTTACCCCATTTTTAGGAAGAGAGTAAGGGAACACTTCTTATCTACACAGCTATGATAGGTATATAGTATGTATATATTTACGTTTTTATGTTATATGTATGTATTTATGTTATATATAGTATTATTATTATTTATGTACATGTCTGTTAATATTATAGGATTTAATTTAGGTTAATAGCTTTTTTTTTAACTTTATCTAAAAGTACATGCTCAAGTACCCGTGATATCGCTTCCACACCTTTCAGGTTGGCTGGAAGAGATCTCTTGCAGAGATAAGCTCGCCTTTGTAAACTATGTTTAAGTTCTAACGATGTTACATTGTTTTATGTACAATAAAGAATATATAATTGTGAATGGTGTTGCCATTTGTACAGCACGATGCTTCTCCGTAGAAAATGAGAATCTTCTCCAATGAATATGACATCTCCATAATGCATTATTCTACTCGGACGTGTTCAAAATGACAAGACTAAGATTTGCAAGGGCAACGTTGTATCTGGTTACTTATTATTATTCTGGTGTTCAATAAATAACAGCTATTCTAGCTATAAGTTAATAAAATTTTTAATCAATACACGAAGTACAACACCATACCTCTGAATTTTATATTACAACAGTATATATAGATTTGATTACGTATTCAGACCCAAGAGAAGCAACGCCGACACACTCGTAAATTTCAAATTCTATGACAAATAAGCAACAATTCTCTGGAAAACGCTATCATTGTACCGGGGATGATAATGAATGATGCGCACTCGGTCTCAGAGCAACACATGAGAGCACGCGACTCATTTTAAACTTAAATCTCCGCTGATAAATCGTATGTTTCTTCAGGTAGCGGTTTGGAGTATAAGCCAAGTTCGTGAAATTTAAATTATCATTATTTCAAATAAAACGTTCGAAATTTTGAAATACAAAAGAAAAAACATTGAACGGGTTAATCGCGGTTTAATATTTTTAATACCCGACGAAAAAATATGGGTGTTATAAGTTTGACATGTGTATCTGTGGCTCTGTGTATGTGTGGAGGTGTGTGTCTATCTGTAAAATCGTAGCTCCCGAAGAAATAAACCGAGCTTTGTTTAACTAAAATCGGTTCAAGGCAAGCAGGGCTTCGATTCTGGTACGGAAATCATTTCAGTTGCAGTAACATTACAATTGCATCGCATGTGAAACGTGTGATTGTTATTCAAATGACAGATGTTGAGTTGCAACTTTCATGAGTTCGAACTTTTCCACAATTCGTTTTCTGGTACTTTAGTTGCATTATGGTTTTATATGGCTGTTGGTACTCCAATAAATAAATAAATAAATAAATTACTAAGGTTCATCTTTCTTAGTTGTCAAACTGCCTTCAATTCTGTCAACGAAAACGTGTCAAAGGTCGAACAATGATTTAACTGCAATTTAACTGGGATGATGCTGGGACTGACTTGATACCTCGACGTAGTTATAGTTACATCACAGTTACATTGCAACATAATAACAACTGCATTGCACACCAGAATCGGTACCAAGGCGCCTAAAGTTCGAATCCTACTCGACATCCTAAATGAAATGACATCAGAAAGATCAACCCACGTTTCGTTCTTTGGAGGGCGTGTTTGCGGCGTAACGTGTTTGCTCTCTATCGATGCGTAGCTGTTATTAGCTGTTGGAACGTCGTTGGCCTAGTGGTTAAGGGTCCGACCAGTATGCGAAAGGTCTCGGGTTCGAATCCACTGCCACCATGTACCAATAACTCTTTTCTGAGTTATGTACATTACTTATCACTAACCGATGCTCTTACGGAGAGGGAAAACATCGGGATGAAACCTGCACATTCAGGAGACTGAATGCGCAACCATAATCCAATCTGTTCAGGTTTCTCTGTTAACAGGGTCACAGCGGTCAGGTACTAGTCGCTCCACTTTAATTACGTGATCTGCTAAATCATGGATCATGGCCAAGGCGGACCACGGGCCCTTGCGCACGCGAGCACAACTGAGTCTTTGATGATGATTGGTAGCTGTTGTTATAAGCCACGTCAGAGGCCTCTCCAAATTCCGACACCAGAACGGGGAGAGACCTTGTCAAAATAATCTCGAACGAATTTAGCGTACAGTGTATTTAGGAAGGGAATAACCCCGTAATACCCTATCGAAGGAAATAAACTTACAGTTACTTCGACAACGCCACTTCTCATTCTGGGATAAGATACTTCACACGATAAATTAAATAACAATAAGAAAATAACATTAAAAATTCATAAAATTAATCGAACTTGGCTTTCGCTGCGATGCGCCCACGTCGCGCCGTAGCTGTAATCTCGCCCGATCCCCCGAGATTCAGTGGTTGAGTGTTTGTTTTCTCGCTCACTCCCGAGTGTAGTTTGTATTCACACTCACTCCCACTACACAAGCTATTTGTTGTCACATTACAACAGAGGCATCTTATTTGTTTTGTGTTGTTCGATTGGATACCAACTATTTTGTAAGTAACATGCAGTGTGCGAAGTTCTTTTATCATTAGCTAAAATAATTACTTGAGTGCCTTTGCATTAAGAACTAGGAGAAAATACCAGGTCTCGAGTCCGGTAATTTACTTGCTTGGATTTGATTAAATTGCTAGGATGTAATTGTATCGCAATAGCAGCTAGACGGCAGTTTTAATTGTAGCAGAATTACATATAAATCTAGCCATTAGTAAATTAGTGGACATGAGGCCCAGTTTCGTTAATTAAATCCTATTGAATACCTCATTTTGGAACGCAATCCTTTGCATTTTACCTTGCATTTCCTTAAACTTATTAAATTTTTGTCCTTTAGTTTCACTCAGAGGAAACTTCTTACACTTAAACTTAAAAACTTAGCTTCGCAAACATCTAGAGACCCTCACACTAAACGAGTTGGCTTGCAAATTAGCACTCCAGCAAGTTCGTAGTTTTTACTGCCTGGTCCGTTACCACAACGGTGATGAGCCCAACTAGATTAAATGTAAACTCCGTGAATGCCACGGAACTTGGTGGTAAATATTTTTAACTAGGCGTGTAAGTAGCGACTCCCTAATTGAAATAGTTTGCAGGAAACATTACGTACTAGCCAGCCACCGCGGATTTCACCCGCGCCCAGTGCGGATCTCTGTAAGCATTCAACTATTATGCGGGATATTATTTTTTCCGAGATCAAAAGAATCCTATGACACGCAAAAATAATGTAGCTTCCTGTTAAGAATTTTCGAAATAGATTCACTGGTTTCTGAGAAACTTTCAAACGCTTTTCCTCTTTATAATACACTGCATCCAAAAAAATAGGCTCATCAACATTGGGCAATTTTCTAACATTCGAGACAATTCCAAGACCTTGGATCTCTCTCTAGTAACTAGGTGCAATCTGATTATGCACATCTAGGGCTATGTCTAGAGCATGGACGGAGGAGGTCTAAATTTTCATTTGAGAACGTATTTTCCACATATTTCCATAGCCTCTGCTAGTTAAACAATAGTGTGGCTGTCATTTTTCGGGTCAATTTTCGTAATCGCTCTATAGCAGTCGGATACAATAAAGAGACATAAAACTCACTAGGTCAGCGTAGGTCACAATAAACCAACCCCACAACAACTCCAAAAATCATGGTGTGCCTTCATTTGTGTTTGAAATAAAGTTGCGGGTACCCACGTTGATCCTCTTTACGTGACTTTCTTAGCAGATTTACCCCGACGTGTTTACCTCATTTCTTTGCGTGTTACACTAGTTGCTTTGGCTTTTATGTATTGCGGGATTGGGGCGCGGTCGCGGATACGACGGCCTGTAAGATGAATGGGGTAACTATACTTTATATATTTTTTTTATTTTAGTTGTATGTACTTAATATTGTAATGAGGAAAGATTTTATTGTTTGTCTGGATGTTTGTGTATTTCTTTTAGTAATGTATTTTTAATTGTCTGGACAAGGTTTGTATGTAAAAATAAAAAAGAATAGGTAGGGGTAGGGTAGATGTAGGGTAGGTATAGGGTAGGTCACCACAGCGCAAACTATTTCTGAGGACCTGCGGTGTTCCGAAAATAAAGAGGTTATTGTGTGTAGGGTCCATATTTATCCAATCTTACATGTCCACGTCATTCCCCTGGACGACGGTATTTTTCAAAGACTTCCCATCTTCATAAAAAAGGTGTATGGTAGGTGTACAGGTTGGGGTATGATACGTGCAGAGTAGGGTAGAGTAGAGGTAAGGGTAGGGTATAAGTTAGGTGTAGGTATAGGGTAGGGCTAGGACGCCACGCGTACGAAGTCGTGCCGGGCCCACAAGTACTGAATATTATAATGAGAAATTATTTGATTGTTTATAATGGATACACTCAAAAATACCTTAGCCGATTTTAAAAATTCTATAGAAAGCTACATTATCAGCAAGTAAGTTATGCTAACATTTTTTCCCGATATTCAATGTGGCTTCGACGGTAACAGGTCAGGAACGAAGTAAAAAAATACTACAACATACAAATAATCTTAGCGTTAATTTTTTATACCACATAGGTGGACAACAAGCTTACTCTTGCCTGCCTGATGATAAGCAGTCAACGCAGCGTATGGAATTTGTGGTCTCGTGCACGAGGGCTCGGGGTCCGCCTCGACCATGATCTAGTATTTGGTAGATCTGACCTCCTTGATCCTGCTACTAGGAAAACTTGACCAGATTGCATCATGGTAACACATTCAGTTGCCTGAATGTCGCTGGATCTGAGACGTAATAACCGAATTTTACGCGGATGAAGTCGCGGGCAAAAAAGCTAGTCTTGTTATAAATAGAGAACTCTATTTTCTCTATTATTAAAATTAATACAACTTTTCCGTAATTTATGCTAGTTTTTTAATCCGCTCTCCTGTATAATTCACAGTTTGCAGATGTATGTTTCTACTTAGGGACCGTAGACACGCTGAAAACAAGAGGATGTTGGGGAGCCGAATGTAATCATGTTTTGGTATAAGATGTAAGTACTCACGATTTTACAATCGTGTAGGTAAATATACCTAGATAGTGTTATAATACCAACCTGCATGTGTTATAATACCGTATTTTATTCGACATAGACCTTCACTGGTGGTTTTCTAGGAAATATAGATTATAAATTGTATTCAATACCCTATTAATACCGTAGACAAAAACAAAACAATATTAATTGAATCATAATCATCGTCATCACCTGATCGGTCAATGCCGGCTTCTGTCATGGTTACCATTCCTGCTCTTACTTCTCCTTTTTTCCCGATCTTTGGCATACTCACGTCGTAAGCAACGGCATGCCAACGGACAGTCATCGCTTTTTGGGTCTCCCGCAAGGGCTTGTTCCCACGTATCCCTGGAGCTTACGCAGCACGTAACCAAACTAGCGTAAGCGACCCTCTTAAATCTCTGACTAGCAGCCGCCCCGGCTTCGTTCAGGTACCTCTACGGGTACACGGGTATATAGCCTATGTCACCCGAGGATAGTGTAGCTACCCAACGGTGAAATAATTTTTGAAATCGGTCCAGTAATTTCGAAGCCTATTCAATACAAACAAAGAAACAAACAAAAAATCAAACCTTTCCTCTTTATAATATACGTATAGATAATATTACTTATTACTAAATGTTTGTCTGTAATTAAATGGCTGCCTCATTAGGTAATAACCTCCTACAAAAGGTCACGATAATAAGGTTTAATGCTAATATGCTTAGGGTGACAATACGCAATTACCATTAACGCGTTCATTATAATTTGTTATAGGCATGAAAGTCAGTTGGTGGCCGAGTGGTGTCCGGCAGAGTAGAATAGCACCAACCCCATACACTCATGGGTGTCGTACAAGGCGACTAATGTTTTCGAGGCAAAAGATCAAGATTCTCCGTAATCTGGAAAATGGGCAGCAGCATTCTCCATTATTATAAGTATTTAAACACTGCGATCTCCAACCCGCCTGCCAAGCGTGGAGATTATGGCAATAACCTCCCCTTTCGTGGGAGAGGCCCTAAGTCCTGCAGTGGACTGTTACGGGCTGTGATTATGAAAGTCAGCTTGGATTACTCTTGCTGGGCCCTAAGTCTGCTAATTTACAAATGGCTTAACTGAATCTTAATTGTGTCTCACCATCATTAAAGCCAGCCATAACAGTCCACTGCAGGACTTAGAGCCTCTCCCACGAATGGGAGGTTATTGCCATAATCTCCACGCTTGGCAGGCGGGTTTAAGATAGCAGCAGGTATGGTAATTATAACAAAGGAAAACGCGGCTGTCCATTTTCCAGCCTACGAAGACTTTCTATTTAGTTTTTCGGTGTCATCTCATTTTGAGGAGGGAAGTTGGAACCAATATAATATTTTTTACTGCTACCTATAAAGATAGCTTATAATAAATAATCATATTTAATATTTGTTATGACAGTATGTATGTATGTAATCTCTTTATTGCATAAATTTATAATATTACAGTAAAAAAAATTAAAAATAGTTTATAATGCAAAGGCAAGCTTATCCCACAACGGGATTTCTGTATTAACTTGTCTTCCATAGTCTGCTTCCACTTTCGATTGGACAACGCAGTGTCATAAATCCACAACAGAGTCAAGACAAGTAAGGCATCAATAAACTTGTATGAGCTTCAACTGTGGACCTGAATAAATCAAACAAAATGGCGGCGAATTATCGGACCTGCACGGCTAGCACAAGTGTGCTCTAGCGCGCGATTAGCAAGAAAATACGGAAAGATCTTTTACATCTTAGTATTGAAAGAAAGAAACGGAAGGCGTTAATGTAATAACAACTAACTGTAGTTAATTATAATATTTTGGCTTATTCTTATACCTAGATTTGACGTGTAAATTTTTTATTTATGAAAATAAATTGAAATTGAAAGCTTTCGCGGGCAGAAAAGACGTAAGACGCAGACACGTCGTGGACGCGGCGCCCGTTCCATTTACTTTTATACTAAATATATAGAAACGTCGCGGCGCAAAACATACAGGAAAGACAGGGCGCGGACAGGGCGCGGACGCGTCACAGGCACGACTTAAAACATACAGAAAAGACGAGGCACGGACGCGCCGCGGGCGATAGCGGGTGTGCGGGCGGGGCGCGCGGAGCCGGGCCTCGCCCGCAGCGCTTGCTGTCCTTGTCTTGCCTACGCTCTTGACTGGTCTGCGACGGCGCCGCGTCCGTGCCTTGTCTTTTCTGTATGTTTTAAGTCGCGTCCGCGTCCCGTCTGTGCCCCGTCCGCGACGTGTCTGCGTTTTTTCTGTGTGGCCGCTCGCTTGGACGTGCTAGTGCTACTGTGTGTTTGTGAGTGTGTAGCTTATGTCCTTTCCGTTCCGTTCAGGTACGAGCAAGAAATATTTCTGTGTGCGTTGGTCATATCAGCCAGAACCAGGTATGGCGTATCATCGGTGGTTTCGTTGTCTGTACTTATATTTTGAGCAATCAAACCCAGCGGATGGTACGAGTCTCACCTTAAGAGCTGGTTTACTTTGGATACCGTATCAGACGTGGGAGTTGTTAATTTTAAGCGACATCATGTGTAGGTTATGTATAACAAAATAAACTGTCAAGAAATTGTTGTACTTTGCATGCTTTAGTATAGAATGACGTCTGTTTTTTTCACATTAGTTGAATACTAATCGATGCTCTTACGGTGAGAGAAAACATTGTGATGAATCCTGCACATTCAGGCACTGAATGTGTAACTATGATCCAATCTGATATAGTTCCCCTGGTAGCAGGGTCACGGAGGTCAGATGGCAGTCGCTCCACTGTAATTGACTGATCACCCAAATCCTGGTTCATGGTCAAGGTGGACCCTGGGCCCTCGTTCTTGAGAGCACAACCGGGACATTAACGCCAAGATGATGATGATGACTATGTGTAGGTGTGTATAACAAAATGAACTGTCAAGAAATTGTCGTACCTTACATGCTTTAGTGTAGAATGACGTTAATAATTTTGGCGGGTCCGCAACTTCAACTAGCTGAAAGAACCAACCCAGTAACTACCTCACTAATAAAATGTACGTACTACCTACCTCGTTCAACTTTTAACTGTCCATAAAACACCGATAACACTTCAAACGCTCGTAACTACCGAAGCGTCGCCGTCCTGACTCTAGACTGGAATATGCGATCTTGCTAAAAACAAATGTGAAAAAGTGTAGCAAATTCGCTGCAAACGGCGGCTGGCTGTTAGCTTTTATTATTTTATACGGCAGACAAACAGGCAATCGGGCCACCTGACGGAAAGTGGACGCCGCCGCCTATTGACAACAGCAACACCAAGAGTATCGCTAATGTGTTGCCCACCTCTATAACACGTTGCTCTGGCAGAAACACAATACTATTTAAAAGAGTATTATAAGAAAAAAAGATAAACTGCCCTAAAAAGGATTTCCACGCGGACGAAGTAGCGTGCGAAAGCTAGTACTCTAATATTTTCTATTTAGAACTATCTAGTACTCTATTTAGAACTATCTCGACTAAACTGGTTTTCACTATTATCACTATTATCAGTGATCACTAGGATAGGTATAGGCATACAAATGAACATTCACACACACACACACACACACACACACACACACACACACACACACACACACACACACACACACACACACACACACACACACACACACACACACGCACACACACATACGCAAACGTTATTACTATGTTCATTTATCATTATTCTTTTATCATTGTTATTATTATTTTATCCGTATCATCACTGATTCATTGCTCCGTTGCTTTTGGTTCGGAGCGGTTGTGTGCACTGGTCTATATTTATATTATTTTAAAACATTTCTCTGATTGGTGGAATTCATAAATTTTAATTCCTTGTCTAGCAAGTGACCCTTAAATTACATTACTCCACCCACTGGGCGGAGCTTGAGTGAGACAACTGATTTTCGTCAATCAAGAAACAAATAAAAACTGCGAGTGGCCGGTGAGGATCGAACCGGGGACCTCTGCATGTAAGTCGAGCCTGTTACCGCTGGACTAACTTGTTGGTGCGACGCGCCGCGAAAAAACGGTACGAGTTCTACGCATCTACGCGGGAAGCGTCATCGCGTTGTACGCCCTGGAGGTCGTGCATTCGAATCACACATAAAAAAAAAAAATTTTTTTTTTTTTCTCTGTTTAACTAGGTTACCTGCATACTAGAATCATGCCTAAGGTAGCTCGCTCACCCACGCGCAGTCCTAAGGTGGCACTGGACTCCAACACAGAAACCCCTTCAGAATCCTCCGCTGTGCCTGCGCAAGAGGCGTTGCAAAACGCCAATAAGGCGCGTTCACTGCGCCCACGTAAGGATTCTCCAAATGTCCTAACTGCAGACGAGTTTGTGGAATTTAAGAATGAAATTAGGGCAATGCTAATCTCATGGAAAGCTGATCAGGATGCCCAGTTTGCCAAGTTTTCGCAGGATCAGGTGGCTTTGATAACGAAGTTGAATACCGATTTGAATGAACTCAAGTTACAAACGCAGGCCATTCAAAGGGCTAACCGTGAGATGGAGGGCTCGATGTCTTTCATTAGCCAGCAGTACGAGGAAATGAGGGAGAAGATTGAAACACTTCAAAGGGAACGACTAGACAACCAGAGGTGCATTACTTATTTGGAGCGAAAACTTCAAGACGTTCAGCTACGCTCGCATTCTTCAGCAATTGAGATTCGCAATGTGCCGGTTCGGGAAAAGGAGACTTTCATCGACCTACAGAAAGTTGTGATAGGTGTTGCCCTAGCCCTTAACACGAGTATATCTGACTCAAGTATAAGAGACATCTATCGACTCCCAGGGAAACCAGGTAAAGACAAGCCGATAATTGCAGAATTTGCTTCTGTCCAGACAGAGTCCAGCTTAATCACGGCTTTGCGAGGTTCGGTAAGGGGCTCCACCAAAGAATCACGGCTGAATACTCAACGCATTGGTCTCGATGGCGAATGTAGACCCGTATACGTAACCGAATTTCTTCCCGGATATTCAAGGAAATTATTTCATCAAGCGCGTGAATTTGCCAAAGATAAGGAATACAACTTCTGCTGGACCAAAAATGGTAATATCTTTCTGCGCAAAAATAAAGAAGACAAACATATTCTAGTCTCCTCCGAACATGTTTTGAGAAATCTATCGAATGAAGCTTGACTATCAATAGTTATATATAGTTTCTCTCATTGTTATTTTAATATTAGTAATGCATTATTTATAGATAGATTTAATATATTTAAGCTAGACGGGCCCTTGGTTCAAACTACCTACAGATATACACAACAACACATTTATACTCCACATAACATTACAAATTACTTATCATTTATATTCACTCCAACAATTATTTGTCTAATAAGCAATATCTGGTACGAGACTACCTACTATTATCACACACAGCCCATACATTTATGTGCAGTTTTGGTTCTTATAGCCATCCAAAATGATGAACATGGATAAAACTTTTCTTGAATTGGATTCCTTTCAAGTAGCTAAGTCGTACTTATGTCCACCTCAACATACGACGCAAATATTAAAAAACACCTCTAACTCGCTGAAGATAATACACATGAACATTCGCAGCGTCAACAAAAACTTTAGTGAATTCTATGTTCTTCTGACTCAAATTCGGGTTGTCTGCGATGTTATCGTATTGTCAGAGTGCTGGCTTCTAAACACAGCAAATATTCCTTCTCTTCCGGGATATCGGGTGTATTATACTCAAAATAACACCAACCAAAACGAAGGCATTATTCTTTACATTAAATCGGATATTAATTGCACTGTCAGGGAACCACAATTTGAGTACGCTAATTGTCTAACGTGCATAATGGACAATAAAGTCGCTCTAGTTGCCATTTACCGCTCACCCTCCCTCACACATAATAGAAAATACGAACAATTTATTAACAGCTTAAACGAAGTATTCTTGTCATTTTCCAAATTCAAAAATATCATCTTAATAGGCGATTTAAACATAGACATAAAACAGAAAAGTGTTGATCCGAAATCACAGGAGTACCTAATATTAAATGCTTCTCACGGACTTCTTCCTGCTCATCTTCATCCCACTAGGATCGATAATTGTCTGGATCACGTGTTTTTGAAAACTAAATTGGAATCTACTGTGCTGATACTTGACACCCTCATTACGGACCACATGCCAGTCTTACTGAATATTAGCTATAAAAATCCTATACCTAAACCAAATAAATATATAAAAAATATAACTACACAGCTATACAACATGATATAGAGTGTCTTGACTACACGCCTATTCTGACCTCTATAGATGCTAATACCGCATCAAATCACCTTGTGTCTACCCTATCAACCATAATCTCCAATCACGCATGGGAAGCCAAGGTTTCTAGAAAGAACAGGAATCTAAAACCTTGGATAACTCCAGGCCTGCTTCGATGCATTCGTAATAGAGATGAATTGCACAATAAAGTCAGGAATTCAAATGACAATCCCATTTTAATAATAACTTATAAGCGCTACAGGAATTTCTGCAATAATTTGTTACGCAAACTGAAATGGGAGCATGAAAAACAAGAGCTCTTGAAAGCTAAAAATAATTCAAAGCAGACATGGAAAGTAATTGAAAATATTACTAACATGAATAAAAATTGTAACCCCCCTTTGGAACTACTCAAAATATCAAATAATAATGTCACTACAAAAAATAAATAATTACTTTATCGAGATTGGCGCTAATCTCGCCTCTGCTATTCCTCTTTGTCAGGATCCCTTGTACACCAAATTTCAATCTACGTATGTATCTCCAAATTCAATGGCTCTACTGGAAATGGATGAGGCAGAGGTCGACTCTATTATAAAATCTCTAAATGTAAACTCCGCGGTTGGGTGGGATAATATTTCAGCTTTAATTATAAAGACATGCAGTCATGTTCTTCTGCCGGTTATTATACATATTTTTAACTTGTGCATTAGGACCGGAGTTTTTCCAGACGTTTTTAAAAAAGCCATCATGCATCCAATACATAAGGGAGGGGATGGGGACCGTGTGGAGGGCTACAGACCGATATCTGTGCTGTCAACATTATCAAAAATATTTGAAAAGGCATTAAATACTCGCTTATTAAAATATCTTCAAACCCAAAACATACTTTCTAGACACCAGTACGGCTTTCGCTCAGGGGTGTCTACTGAGGACGCAGTTGTCTATTTGGTGGATACAGTGGCCAGGACCTTGGATAGTAACAATAAATGTATCGGGATATTCCTGGACCTGTCCAAGGCATTCGACACGGTCCATATCCCTACCCTATGTAGGAAATTGGAAAACATTGGTATTCGTGGTGTTTCACTAGATCTAATAAGAGATTACCTATCTAACAGAACTCAAAGAGTTAAAATTGGTGATTACATAAGCACAGAGGAACTTGTCAGTTACGGAGTGCCGCAAGGCTCAATCTTGGGCCCGACACTCTTCAACATTTATGTTAATCACCTTTGCAACCTATCTATCCCAAATTGCAACATATTTGCCTACGCTGACGATACAGCCTTAATTATTCAGGGGAGGAACTGGGGTGATGCGAGTGGTCAGTAGTTGGTTATCAGAAAATCTCCTAACTCTAAATATCAAAAAGACCAAATATATACCATTCTCTATTAGAGCAAATGACCAGCCTGCTAACACAATAAACATTAGAGTCTATTCTTGTTCAGTCTCTTCCATCGACTGTAACTGCCTTACTCTGTCACGTGCTTCTCAAATTAAATACTTGGGTGTCCACGTTGATAGTCGATTGAACTGGAGTGTTCAATTGGAGACACTATCGTCTCGAGTCCGACGACTTATTTACATCTTCAAGTCACTTAGGAATTCAGCTAACATCGAAACGCTAAAACTTGTGTATACCGCTCTATGTCAGTCACTGCTCTTATATTGCGTCCCGGTATGGGGTGGATCCGCTAAGACATACATGTTGCAACTTGAAAGGGCTCAAAGAGCGATCCTAAAAGTATTTTTTAAAAAGCCCTTTAGATTTCCAACAAGTTCATTATATTCATTGTCCCAAGTTTTGACTGTTAGACAAATCTATATTTTTCGTACCATTATTCGTCGACATTCACATAATCGCCCTAAAATCGATAATAGCAAACGAAATACCAGAAATATCTGTGTAGTAGATTCTCATAAAACCACGTTCGCCTCTCGTCAGTACTACATAATTAACTCAGTTCTCTACAATAAAGTAAACAAAATCCTCAATATCAATTCCCTAACAAAATATGAAATCAAAAAGAAGACCCAAGATTGGCTACAAAAGTTAACTTATATGGAAACCGAAGAATTGCTAACGTGTTGATCGAGCATCTTCAACTAACCTACCTGTACATAGGAACACTTACAGACACACATACGCATACACACAGACGCACACACAAACATATATATATATATATATATATATATATATGTTTGTGTGTGCGTCTGTATATATATATATATATATATATATGTTTGTGTGTGCGTCTGTGTGTATGCGTATGTGTGTCTGTAAGTGTTCCTATGTACAGGTAGGTTAGTTGAAGATATATATATATATAAATACTTATTATATATTCGGAAATTCAGCTGAAGTGGATAGAATATGTATTGGAACCTAATACGCACGGGCTTTCACTGATTCCTAAAATACAGGTATATCCTAGTTTAGGAATCAGAATATCCTGGTCTTATGTTAAAACCTTATAGCGTTCTTCCAACGAATGAATATATTTCAGATTAGCATAAGAAAAATGTATACTCTATTTGGTAAATAAAGAATTTATTTATTATTATTTATTATTTACTGAACAAATCTATGGGTACTTTGCTGTTTGGTATTCTTAGCTTCACTTATCTCATTTGTATATTGCAGTTTTGTAATTGGCAGTACCACTTTTATCTGTATCTGATTGTAAACAAATGTACATTGCTGTAAGACTGTGAAATAAATAAATAGTTTAGCTGGTCTATTAAAGTTCTGTATCAGGTGTTCCACTTTTCAAAATCAATTATACGCTATATGTTGCTCATCACGGCTAGCACAAGTGTGCAGAGTTATCTGTTTGTCCGAATGCCAAACAATAACTTCGTTGAACTGTAACATATCGCTGGCACAGATTCTCACGTCGCAGCAGGGTGTTGCCAAGTTCTAACCGGCTGTACTCCAAACTCGCTTGGTCTGGCGAACCGCACATGGTGCACCCGGTAAACTTGTAGCAACTTCCAATAAACGTATTTCGTTGCAGGTACCCCGTTTCTTTACCGCGCGGTCTTCGTGCGTTGCGCGCGTATGCACGTACGATGATTCGGTCACCGCAAATTGCGACCGTAACGTAAAAAATAACAACTCGGATAATCAGTCCTCGATGCCCAAGTGTTCTACATGCAACGTGATAATAAATGAACTTTTAGCTTACGTATGTGACAAAGTGGACATTCTCCATGAGAAGGGCATAGTGCAAATATGTCTAAGTACGTATACCTTCGAGGAAATCGAAGAAGCTCGCTTTTTAGTTTATTCTCTTTTGGCACCAACTAAAAGAATAATGAGAAGGAAAGAAGGATCGGAAGAAAAAAGAATCCAAGAGATTATCAAAATATTAAAAGAACATGAACCAGTTCAGCTGCCGATATTTGTTGCAAGGAAACTATCAAAATTGCCCCCGGTAACATTTGATTATGTGGACGTGTCTTCATTTTTGAAAGACAGCTGTATTGAAAAGTGACCTAGAAAAGTTAAAGATAGAAAATACGCAGAAAACTAACATAATAAGCTATAATATGGACGTGGAAACCTTAAAGACTGATATGAATGACATCAAACTGATATTGAAAAACTTCGATGTACGGATGTCAAATGCATCTACAAATAGTACAATTGACTTGAACGCAACAAGTTCGATCGAAAGACGACACAAGCGCGCTGATAAGAAACCGGCCCCTGGTACTTGCGACAACAATAAGACCCCGGTGCGTCGTTTGAGCGCTGCGCCCGCATCCTCGACCGCGCCCCGCACTGCACCCGAGCCGCTAGATACATCTATATCTATGTTCGTGACCGTTTGAGCTCCATTGACGATATGATTCATACGCCCAGTTATCGCGATATGGTTGTAACAAAACGACAATTATCTAACATGAAAAAAAGAGAATCCCAAATACTGAAAACAGACGGTTTTACACTTGTTGAACGCAAGAAACGCAGAAAAAATCTCAATCTTTGCGGCTCTTCAACTTGCTCGAGTTTACTGCCCGTGGCCGAGTTAAGTATGTCTATGTATGTATCTAGGTTAACAAAATCTACGACGGTCGAACAGCTGAAGGAATACATCACCGGTAAAGGTGAGCAATGCAAGGATGTACAATTGCTCGGACAGAGATACGACACCATTTTTAATTCTTTTAAAGTTGTTGTGGATAAAAGTAGACTGGATACGTTTCTGAGTAGTGACTTTTAGCCTGAAGGTATCAGATTTCGGCGTTTTCGAGAGGGCTAGCCAAAGCTGCACAAACCAGTCGAAAATGAAAATCTAAATATGTATTATGGATTACACACCAAAAGACATTATTACTTCTATGATATCTTACAATTGTAAATCAATCAAAAGATCTGTGTCGTATGTACGAGACCTATGTAAGGATGCTGATATAATTGCGCTGCAAGAGACTAGGTTGCTACCGCATGATCTAGATTTTATACACACCGTTCACCCCGACTTCGCGTGTACAGCTACGTCATCCGTTGATACGTCGAAGGGAGTACTGAGAGGTCGACCTTACGGCGGACTGGCCCTGCTTTGGCGAAAGACGTCCTTTCCGGAAGTGACAGTGATCAAGTGCCCTGGTGATCGTCTTAGTGCCATACGCGTGGTGGTAGACTCAAATGCGGTGCTCATTGTCAATGTGTACATGCCGACGGATGAACCTGATAACCTGACGGAATTCACCAGCTCTGATAGACGATTGTGATGTCCAAGTCGCATTCATCCTTGGCGATTTTAATGCGCACCCGACAGCTCGTTTTGGTCAGGAACTTTTCAGCTTCTGTAGCGATCAGGAATGGAAGTGTGCAGATGTGGAAAGGCTGGGATTGCACTCAGATTGCTTCACATTCATCAGCGACTCCAACGGTGCAAAAAGATGGCTGGATCACTGTGTTGCAACGGATGCGGCTTTGGCAACTATAGAATCGGTGAATGTTATGTATGATGCAGCATGGTCAGATCATTATCCATTGAGGTTGCTATGTCGGTTGGGTCAAGTGGGGAAATGCATTGACAGCCATGTCAGTAACTCAAGTCGTGGTGGCATTCGATGGGGTATAAGAGACTCAGTACAGTGTGAAAACTACTATAAGTTCTGTAATACGGCCCTATTGAACCTTGATGACTACTTAGTGTGTAGATATTGTAATAATAGCTGTGATAATGTAAATGTGATGGATTGTGAGCTACTTGACAATCATTATAAGTTTATTGACAGTTTGTATGGTGCTATAACCTCAACTTTAATTGGTAGTGCAAGATACTCCTCTGGTTTTCGTTCTGCGAAGAAGAATAAAAGTAAAAGTAAACATATCACGGGCTGGAACGTGAACGTAAAGGAGAGTCATAATTTTTACTATTTTATAAATTTTAGAAATTGTTTTAAATGCTGGGTTGTTGCGGGTAAGCCGTGCACGGGCCCAATAAATGAACGCTTATCATCTAGTCGTAGGATGTTTAGAAGTAAACTTGCATGGTGCCAGAAAAATGAAACAAAAATAAAAGTTGATATCTTAGCATCTGCATGTAAAAGTAAAAACTTTGTTAAGTTTTGGGATCAAACTAAAAAATTCACTTACAAGCAGACTCTGCCACTGATTGTGGATGGAGAACAAAACCCAGCGCGGATAGCCAATATTTTTAGAAATAGGTTTAAGCTAGACCCTCTGCCAGTGCAAGACAAGGACCTGCCGAGCGTTCGTTGTACCATGGCTAATCAGGGGACTATTCGCTTCACTCCGGATGACGTCGCTAGGACTGTGAGGAGAATGACGCGTGGTAAGTCCCCTGGACATGACGACCTCAGTCTTGAGCACATTTTGGGCGCTCAGACAGAAATTTTTAGCAAGTTATGCAGCGTTTTTAATTTATGTTTGCAATATTCATATCTTCCGCCAGATATGATGCGTACCGTTGTCGTCCCGATTGTCAAAAGTAGGACTGGTGACTTGTCATCGTCTGGAAATTACAGGCCTATCTCGCTGGGTACAGTGATAGGCAAGATATTTGAGAGGCTGCTACGGCACGAATTACTAAAGTGTTTGGATATAGAGGATGCGCAGTTTGGTTTTCGTGCTGGTCTCTCGACTGTCTCGGCCATTGTGAGTCTTAAACACACTGTAAATTACTATGTGAGTCGCGACACCTCTGTGTACGCATGTTTCCTCGACCTGAGCCGGGCATTTGATCTAGTGAATGATGAAATTCTCTGGAGAAAACTGCGCGGCTCAGGTGCTCCAGAGGAACTTGTGAGAATTTTCCAGTACTGGTACGGAAACCAAACCAATTGTGTTAGATGGGGCGACACGACTTCTAACGACTACAAGTTAGAATGCGGTGTACGCCAAGGAGGGCTCACGTCTCCCGACCTTTTCAACCTTTATGTCAACGAGTTGATGGTGAGGCTGAGAAGCACCGGGGTTGGTTGTCACCTAGGGAAGGTTTGTGTAAACAGTCTCAGCTATGCTGATGACATGGTGCTTCTCAGTCCCTCCATCAAGGGGCTCAGAAAGTTAGTGTCAGTCTGTGAGGATTATATAAATTCACACGGGCTGAAATATAACGCAGCTAAGACTGAGCTTTTAGTGTTCAAGGCTGGAAGAGGTCCGGAGAATGTGCCTGAAGTCAAATTGAATGGGTTGGTAGTGCGGGCCATGCAGCAGTTCAAATATCTGGGCCACATACTTACTGATGACATGAAGGACTATAAAGATATGAAACGGTAGAGAAGATCCCTCGCGATACGAGGGAACATGATCGCTCGTAGGTTCGCGGCGTGCAGTAGAGAGGTGAAGTTGACATTATTTAATGCCTACTGCATCTGCTTCTACACATGCCAGCTTTGGGTGAGGCACTCTAGAAGGTCGTACAGCGCCATCAGAGTCCAATATAATGATATATTTAGAATTCTGATGAGGCTGCCGAGGTTTTGCAGTGCCTCAGCCATGTTTGTGGAGGCAAGGGTGCCGGACTTTTATGCGGTTGTGAGGGGACGCATTGCTTCCTTTTGGGAGAGATTGCGGCAATCTCGCAACGGCATACTGAGGGCGGTTTACGACGACGCCTATAGTTACATCCAGAAGTATTGGCTATCTGCGAACCAGAACGAGAACCAGAGGTGACATTAAGATATTGACGTTATACGAGTACCTACTTGTAATATTAATTTTATTTTTTCTAATTTTTGGAATTTATTTTTACAATTTTAATTTTTACATTTTACATTTTTATTTTATTTCATTTTTATATTGTATATTTTGAATTTAATTAATGGATCTGTGTCATCCGTAATAAAGACTTTATTATTATTATTATTATTATTATTTACAGTGTTCCCGGAGACCAAAGTTTCGTATTACATTATCGGGTTTAATTTAGTTTCGGGTCTGAGTTCTCAGGTAAAGTAGGTCTTTCTGTACGTACGGGATAACTATTCAGGGGATTGACAGTCTTACTAATAACATTTTATCATACGTTGATCAAGCATTGGACGTGTAACGAGTGTGACTAAACAAGGCTTATGTCAAATTACTTTTGACATGTGCGACAAACTTAACAGAACGACTATGTCTAAAACAACACAGGCGTTCAACGCTTGTTGATCAGTACTTTTTTATTTGTAAGAAGGTAAATGTGCAACTATGATTCAGTCTAGTCTGGTTACACTGCAAGAGGGCTCGGGGTTCGCCTTGACCATTATCCATTTGGCAGAATAGGTAGTTACAAGAGCGACGCCGTCTGACCTCCGTGACCCCATTAACAGTGGAACCCGACCAGAGGGCCTATCGGCTATCTCAGTGGACAACTGAATTTGACATAAAAAAATCTGACACTACTCTAATTTGGTACTAATTTGGTAGACGCTATTGCCAGTTTTCAACGTAGATGACGTGGTGTAGAATTATCTAGTGTCAAATACAGTTGTCAACTGAGTTAGCCAATAGCCCCGCAGGTTAGTTAATGGTTATATATTCAGGTATCATCACGATGATTTTCCTCGCCGCAAGAGCCTCGGTTAGTGTTCAACTAAAATATATAACTTAAACAGAGTTATTGCTACAATACCGCACTGGGGTTTGAACCATTTACCTTGGGGTACGTTAACCCTTTCCCTTAACCCTTAAAAATCCCTTAACCGTTACGCCACCGACGCTCTAACTATACAAAAACATCCACATAATACCCAGAAACTCCTGCCTCTAAGGCATTAATCGCCATCCCCGACACCCGTAATTGGAGTCGATGGTGCCATATTTCAAAGCTTGACCAAAATACATATAAAAGGAAAAGAAAAACGATAGATTGAACGAGGCTACAGACGCACAGACAGTCCAGAGTCCATCATAAATCGCCGTCATCCGATTTTCCTCGTAACTGGAGTCGGGAGTGCGTTCAGGATCTCGGAGTGCGATTGTACCGTAGAGTATACTTGTAGATTGGTTTCGTTTTCGATCTATGGTACAGTTAGATCAACTTTCTTCTAAACTAACATTTGTCGTCACCGTCGCGTTCAAATGTACAAAGAAATCATAGGCCCTGGCAATATGGTATATTACTGGTCTCCTTAGAGGTGGGCGTGTAACGCATTAGTAGCGCCCCTGGTGTTTCTGATGTCCATAGGCGGCGGTGACTACTTTCCATCAGGTAGCCTGCATGCCTGTTTGTCTGCCGTATTACATTAATAAAAATCAAAGTTTTTCGCAAATTTTAACTTATTCACGAAATGAAACAAACATTATGGTTGATAACTAGGATGGATAACAAAGAAAACTAAATAAAAGAAGAATTTAACGCAAAAATCTGCTATTTTAGACTTTACCTTTTTGTCAAAATGAAATTTAGACATCTGACACTTAACAAACGTCAGAGCGTTTTTTAATTGTTGAATTCGATGGTTGGACAATTTCAACCGTTTCAACCGTTCGGAACGGCTGAATTTTTGATAGAAAGTGGTAACCGTCGCCAATGGACATCAGCAATACCAGGAGTATCATCAATGCGTTTCCCACCTTTAAGGAGACATTTAATGTAACTCTTGAATGATCCTATGTCATAGTCCAAATCAAACTGATTTGTGTTTTGGTTGCGTTTGAACCTCGGAATGCCAATAGAGAAGATGTTGCGCTCGGAGCGTAGTCCCGGAACGCAGCCCGTGAGTTCTCCCATTTATTTTCGTCGAACGAATTGGAATATCCACAAACTGTATTATCAGTGAAATATTGGTGAAATGTGAAACTTTACCGATATTCATTACTCAGGTGTTTTTTCCTGCAGAGTGCTCGGATCCGCTTCCTGTATTGCTTACGATATTGGCTTCGTTTATGTTATAACCAGATAAATCTAATCTTTAATTATTCTTATGAAATTTGCTTAGGATTTATAAAAAAATCATCTTGGTGTTGTCCTGTAATGTAATTGTAATATCCCGGTTGTTCTTGCGGCCCGGTGTCCGTCTTGACCACGATCCAGGATTTGGCATATTAGATAATTACAGCGGAGCGACTGCCATCTGACCTCCGTGACCCAGGTCCAGGGCAACCAGATTTTATCATGGTTACACATTCAGTCGAATGAATGTGCAGGTTTCATTACGATGTTTTCCGTCGCCGTTAGAGCATATAATCTGTCCAGGCCGCCATATTTATTTGGTTGAGCGGATTATATTTAAATGGTGCAGCAGTATTCGGCGAAATTCGCATTGTATGTGTTTCTTATATAATTCAAGACATCTATACATAATGTATATACGTTGATACGGCAAGCCGTGATTTTGGGCATTCTTTGTTTATCAAATAAGATAAGTCAGTTGGGACAGATCATAGGTTAGCATTCAACAAATATACGTAACTTAGAAAAGAGTCATTGTTATATGACATGGCCAAATCTGTGTATACATCATCACACATCCCATAACAGTCCACTGCAGGACTTAGGGCCTCGCCCACGAGTGGGGAGGTTATTGCCATAATCTCCACGCTTGGCAGGCGGGTTGCACATTTTCCAGCCTACGGAGACTAGATATTTTAACTCGAAAACATTAGTCGTCTTTTACGACACCCACGAGTGTAAGGGGTTGGTGCTATTCTACTCTGCCGGACGCCACACGGCCAACGGCCTGTGTATACATGATATGCCTAAACTAGAGGTAAAATACTATAAACAGAAAAAAAATCGGTTTTATATGATTGTAACTTCGAACCGATTTGAAAATTGTTTTAACTAGAGAATTCTAAATTATCTATACAAAAGAATACAGACAAAATACAACCCAACATAGATGATAACCAATCGACTGCTGAATTATTTAAAAGAGCTTTGTGAACACGCTTAAATAAATCGCTCGCTATCTGCGAGCACCTGTTAATGGCCTCGCTGTTATATATGTTTGTAAGTATTACTTGTAACTTGCTGTTGGTGTTCTGAATAAAGTAAAATAAAATAATAAAAACAATAAAGCTAAGTAAACGGTACCCACTCCACAAAATAAACGATAAACACTGGTGTACATCACGCTACTATTATACATTAAGCTATATCTATACATATAATAAAACAGCAAAAAAAGTGTGTCTGTATATTAAATATAACATTTCCAAAAAAAATATTTCGATTTTATTTAATTAATAAATAAATAAATATTCGTGGACAAATTCACACAGCGCCATCTAGCCCCAAACTAAGCAAAGCTTGTACTATGGGTGCTAGATAACTGATATACTACTTAAATACTTTTTAAATACATACTTATTATACATAGAACACCCAGACCCGTAACAGAAATTAAAATTCATCATTTCAATTTCTGCCCGGCCGGGAATCGAACCCGGGACCTCTTGCGTGGCCTCTTGTTGACCATTGAACCACTCAGGTCGTCATTTGTTTGTTTGTTCACGCTAATCTCCGGAACTACTGGACGGATTTGAATAAAACTTTATTTCCAATTGATTTTGGAAACTGGGACACCAGATGTAGAACTATAATATACTAGCTAAACTATATAAAATATGGAAATGGCGCCGCTCTCTCTCTACACTCCTCCTTGCTCAGGAAAAAGTTAAACTGCCCTAAAATGATTTCCACGCGAACAAAATCGTGAGCAAAAGTTGATTCGGAATAAAACAAAAATTTTACAAAAGGACCACAAAATCCGGGGCTTAATATTGAATGCGGAGGGCTACGGCATCTTGATAGGCAATTACCATGCGGCTGAGGACTGAATGGCGTGTGAACGACACATATACACACACCCACATACATACGCATACATTTACACGGTAAGTTCAATAGCCACTCTGAACCCTGACTTGTAAGCTAATTAAGTGAAAATTGCCAATCACCCAACTGAATTAGGCTTCTAACAGTATTAATGGCGAAAACCTATTAACATATATGCCTATTTCAATGGCAAGATGTGAATAATCTTACACATAATTTTTATTATCGGGGGTTGGACGTTGTAAAAATCATCAGTATAAAACTACATTTACACTTTGGTATTGCAAACGTCCATAGGCTGCGGTGACTGTTTGCCATAAGGCAGGCCGCAAGCTTGTTTGCCATCTTAGTGGTATAAAAAAAAGAAAAAAAAAACATACGAAACGAGTGAATTCGCTTAGTCTAAATCTGTTTACGGTGTGCAAGTTGTACTCACTGGGTTTATTATGTGGTATTA
This sequence comes from Blastobasis lacticolella, assembly GCA_905147135.1. Classification (NCBI taxonomy): domain Eukaryota; kingdom Metazoa; phylum Arthropoda; class Insecta; order Lepidoptera; family Blastobasidae; genus Blastobasis; species Blastobasis lacticolella. Next base: position 19,162,675 of record LR990045.1, read on the forward strand.
ACGTAATGTATGTGGTATTAATAAGCAATAACCGGTAGGTACGTGTATACTCTCATGTGGTATCTTATTTAGCTGTCATCAAGAACTTATCATTTATTTATATCATCTACCGCACCCTCCAGTATAAACAACTAAGGAACAAAACATCGTACAAAGGGAAACACGTATCCTTTTTCGCTCGTTGTAAAATTTTTATTATTGTTAAAATAATATTAAAGATGAAACAACAAAATAATTTCATCAACAAAGTACAGGGAATAAAACAGATCGTCAAACGACCTCAGGTAGAACTCACCTACATTTTTTGTTTTTGTTTTATACCACCAAGGTGGCAAACAAGCTTACGGCCTGTTTACTAGATAAGTAGGCAAACAAGAAAGCGACCCATCTGATCGGAAGTAGTCACCTCTGCCTATATACATTAGCAACACAAGGGGTATCGCCAATACGTTACCTACCTCTACAACACGTTGCTCTAGCAGCAAAAAGGCAAATGCGCCTTCACTACTAAAGCCACGGATCCCCAAATCCCCATCCCGTAAAGAACACCAGCGAACGCTGTCGATCTAACGGTCGCTCTAAATGCATTGTTAAATTTGGCGTTGTAAAAATTATAATCAAACATTTATTAAAGAAAACAACCTGGTGAAAGCACCTAAATACTTGTAATATTGTGAGTCGAACCATGCCCTTGTTCGAAACATGTAGTTTAATCATATTATACGCTATGTTTTGACAAGCTCGATATTTTCTTTCTCTTTGCTTTAACATTTATCGTCCAAACCGCGATGAAACTCTATCTGACTTACTGTTTTTGTCGATCTGGGAGTTTTAAAGTCCAAAGTAAGAAGCTCATTTTTTTATGAAAGTGCTTCACCGCAGACAGTGTAGCTTAATATGAGACTTGCTGTAGAAATCACGGACACAGCTAGTTAGTAATACAATACATTAGCTTATGCTCTGACTTCGCCCACGTTGACTCCGAAAAAGATGAAGAATCTATTTGGTTCATAATATTTTTTATTGCCTAGGGAGGCACACGATCAGGCGGTGGTCACCTGATGGAAAGTGACCGTCGTTCAGGACATCAGCAACCTAAGGGAAGCGGATTCGGTGCCGGCATTTGACGTACCAGCTGTAAACATGTGTTTTGAAAATATAGTTAGTTATGGTCGAAATTTCAATCCTTTATCATCGGTAACTGCTCGTATAAGTCCACTTTGAGCCTGGCCATTTGGTCATCTTGGTGTTAATGTCCCGGCTGTGCTCTGATTTGTAAAAACTTTGGAAAATGATTTTGGGCAGTGATATGTAATTACCTGATTTGCCGCAAATCAGGTTATTACAGTGGAGCGACTGCCATCTGACTTCCGTAACTCTGTATATCTACAGGGGAAACTTACCATATTGGAACATGGTTATACATTCAGTGGGCTGAATGGGCATCACGATGCTTTCCCTTACTATTAATGCAACTTAGAAAAGAGTCATAAGTACATGGCGGCACGACCCGAATTTTTTTCTATCTCTCTGAAATAAATCAATTTTCACTGACGCTTGCCTATTGTTAGTTATTGCATCGCGTGTTCTATTGTCAGACTGGCCAATTCAGTGTTCGGTTGATGGCATGTGGTTCTTTTTAATCAATATTGGTTTTTACCAGCACCATATTGGAGCACATTTGCTCCAATATTTTAAATTTTATTTATTACATCAAAATTAATATTTTATTTCGAAAAAAAGAGTAAGTTTCGATGCCCCTAAAATTAAATAAAAATATATATTATCTTAAATTTTTATAAGTGTTTGAAAATACCTCTTTTCATTTGTCATGAGTTTCGCCTCTTTAGCGAGATGTAATTTTAAGAAAGGAGTAGTTTACACAATGGAATGATATGCTCAAGTTAGGTCAATGTTGTCTGGCTATACTTACAAAGTTCCTTTGTAAGTAAATTTGCCATTTCCAAGAAATTGAAAACTTTGCTTCGATGACAGTTACAGATATGGGATGTTGATGTGACGTATATGTTATGTGAAGTGTGTGGTCCTATGGTGCTACTGAACAGAGACATAGATACACAAAGTATATTTATATAGAAATAAATATTACAGGTTATACACCTAAAAATATATTTCTTTTCTTTATTTTGTATTATATATATTGGTATTAATAATTAACCCTTTAACCGCCAAGGTCGGATATATCCGACAAAAATTTTCGTGCTCATTTCGCCAAGGACGGATATTTACGACCAAATACCACTACTCGGTTAATCTGCCTTTTTGTTTGATAGCACTGTATTATATTAAAATTATGTTCATAATTTGGTAAATAGTTGATGAAGTAATCATATACAATTGCTTACACTTTAGTTTCTTAATTAGAAGACTTAAAAATAATGTCTAAAGTTGAATAAATTACTGATAGTATTATTCGAAAAGTGTATTGGTGTCCAGCGCCAGTGACGGAAAAATCCGACAATAAGGATGGGACATAAGCAATGATTTACTGGTAGAAAAATCCACATAAATTAAATTATTTCTGTTTATACTTACTAATTTATTATAAAACAAATAAAGCAAATGTTACTCTATAGTAAACACATTTATTTCTATAAATAAATGTGTTTATTTTGTTTTATTTATAATAAATAAAGCTTAAAAATGTCAGTTGACTGAATCGACAATTCCCATCCCTAGTCTGCATGTTTAGAAACTAATGTTGCTAGTACATCCAGCGCCACGGACGGAAAAAGACGACCGCTTCTGACGTCATAAACGAGTGCCGCCTTCTGGATTTTTCCATTGGTGTTGTGCTTATGCGTGTTATTATTATGTTCGTGTTATCGATTAATGTAATTAAACATGATTACAGCTGAAGAATTAATACGTATTCTGGAAGGTGATCTGTAGTTAAATATCATTAGAATCTGTCAAGGTTCGATTCGGTAAACTGTTATTAATATTGTTGAAATAAGTATAATCATGTTTGTTAAAAAACTGACCAATGTTGTTTGTTAACTGTTGCATTTAGATAAAGAATACTATATAGGACTGCATTGAAAAATAAGAATAACAAAATTCTTTTCATGACCAATTTTATTGTGCGGAAATCAATAAATCTTTCAATATCTGTAAACGCTTTTTGTTTCATTGTGTTACCAAAATACCTGCTAATATTAGAAATAAAATTTCAAAGTAACGTTTTCTATCTACTGTCTGTTACGATATTTAGATGAAATTGTAAGCGTTTGAAGGGGAATTACCCATATCGATATACTATTGAACATCACTATTTGCTGTAGGTATTTATTTTTCGTTTTACTGTGCGTGGCGCTGAGGGCACGCCAACTGATTCTAAGCGTGGCGGTTAAAGGGTTAATAATTTCTGTGTTAGCACGTCGTTCGCGTAGTGCGCGTGTCAGCTTTAATATAAGTCCTACTTATAACTACAGTGTCTTTCATTAGTTAAACCTTTATTTTAGTCATTAGGCTACAGGATAATAACAGAATGTGAGTATGTATCCAAAATCCCAGTGAAATATATGGACAACGATGATGATGAAGTATCCAAGGCTGATATTTGTGTAGGAGTTTACTAGAAAATATATTATCTAGGATAACGTATGATTCTAGTGGATATCATTTAATCAAACAAATGTTTTAAAGATATTAGGTATATTGTAATAAGCAATATAATCCATTATAAAATGAGGTATTTATTTAAACAGCATTAGCTGAATTAAACAAGATTTTATAATACAAACAAAGTACCATAGGCAAACCACATTTATACAAAATTCTCACCAAATGTTAAGACACAATTATCGATCACATAATTCAATATTTATCCTTTAAAATGGGACAGTAGTATTACGTATGATTCAATAAATAAACAATTATATAAATAAATTAACCAATACAAAATATAAAGCAACAATAATACAATGCAAGTTTGTACTTAACTCTGTGCCGGCTCTGGAGCAAAAGTGCCACCCAGTCTTTTGACTGGACCTTTATACTACCTTCTAGCCGGAAATGTCATTTGCTATTCTCATTTCCGGTCTCCTAAATTTACTGATAGATTGATTAGATGTTAATTTAATGTATTACAATACTTTGAACATTATTATAAATTTATTACATAATTAATTAAGGAAGTTTCTCATAAACAGTACTTAACTGATCAAAGACAAACAATCGTTCAGAAACACCACACTTCGTTCTGAAGTTGGTGAAATGTTTACAAAAGTATTTTGAAATATTAATTATTATTAATCACGATATTTAATACCAATTAAAACATACTAAAATACCTTATATCTAACACGCGCATCGAGCTCTATTATGGGTCAGTCTGAAAACCAGCGCTGTGTTTGGCTGCTGCCATTCATAGCATTAAGCTGAGGCTGGTCCAATTTGGTCCGAGGACGCATCGCCCTGCTTTCCTAATATGTATTTATTATGTTAGTTTTAAGTATTTGAATGTGTTATTGGACCAAATAAAGTTATAACTACAAATTTTTCGTCAGGGTTAACAAAAATATGACACTCGTGTGCTTTGTCCAATATCAATGCGCGATTACAGGTCCACGTTGCATCTACGTGTACCTAGCATTGTCTTCTGTACCTAGATGCTATCTCAATTATTTTCCAAAAATAAATCTAACAGATATCACAGCACTTTCCGCTAGAGAAGTACGCGAAACCGGCGATTTTGGTTGTATCTTCCAAGCCTTATCAAAGACAATTTAAATTTTCATTGACACGCATATGAGGCTGCAAGATAACCCTTATTATCTTCAAGGTCACCTCTCGAAACAAGAAAAGCGTCATGTAAGCGACCACGCGCTGTCCTCAGCCATCTATGCCAGCTACATTGTAAGGCTGTATTACAGGCCGCCACGCCTGCAGTAGTCAGGAGGCCGCGTCGCGATAGGGTCGTATCGGCCCCTCCCTCGAACCCTGCTCTCGCAAACTTTAGCGCCGCGTACATGAACCTTCGAAGTGTCTGGTAAAAACCTGGTAAAGTTGTAGTCAGTGAGGTTTTCCGAGTGTTCGAACGCAGTGCCGAGGATTCTGTTTTCATCCTGATATGGTAACGAGAGGCGATTAAAAGGTGAGTCTTGTTTTGTTGGGCGTAGGTGTGCCGTTGAATGAGACAATGTTTTGGGGCTGGGTGACGTTGTTACAAAGTTAGGGTCCATTTTGAATGATATGATATAATATATTCCCATAAATTGTAAATTTACATGTCATCATACGGTATTATTCTAGTCGGTATTGTTAAAATAGTACAATGTATCGGAAGAGAAGGCATTACTAGCAAACATCTTACAACTAATGTTACAATTTTAGGTATATAATTAAGTTTAAATTTTCACTGTATACAGTTGACAATTCACAAGTCGCAATATTTTTTATATGTTACTAAATGGAAGATAGGTACTTTAATTGGCTACTGTGTCGATTGGAAATAAAAAATATAAGGAGCCCTGATTATAAATAAAGAATTATTATTTATTTCCTTTTATCCATATTATCTCTCATTGTTCTCTGAAGATTTCAAGCATAGGACACTTATTGCATCCGCTGAGGTACCTACATAATTATGGTGATTGATAGAGTTCCAATAACCGCGATCCTCAAATTCTGTTCGGCTTTATTCAAAATTAAGATCGCAGACTATTACGCAATGTTCTTGGGTCCTCAAATTTTTTGCATGCCTTCTTCAAGGCGTTTCTTTTATAACATCTCGCTTTTGCAGGCCCGCTGGAACAAATTTATTTTTAGAAATAAGTAGTGTCTATTGTGTCGTTTATGTTATTTTTCTTATATGTTTTATTGTTTGACTTCCTTTGAAACACAGAAGTAAAAGCAACAAATTAACTTCTGTAATTAAAATTTTGTAGTGTTCTTCATAATAAAATGTGATTTTACTTTAAACATCTGGTGGTATGGTATACAAACAACATAACAACGTTTATCAATGAGTAGAAGTAAGTTTAAATGTAATATTTGTATGGATTTGCGAGGGGCTTTTTAGAATCACTGGTCATGGTAGAGTTTATACTGAAAGATGAACTATATTGAACGGATGTAAAGCTTTGGTTTTTTAACTTAAAATTAAACAAGAAAAATATTTTGAATATCTGTATCAATCAACTTTATTGTAAAGATAATGAAGTTCTATTTATATTTAAATTTGTTTTCTACCATGTTTTCTCTGCGACTGGTGCGTAGATGGCCCAATCTGGATGTTCAATTTCCATACACTTCGCAACAAACGGCCCTATTACGGTGAGTAATTCTCACCGAATATTGTGTTTCATTTCCAACGAAAATAATGTAATGTATAATAATCAACGTGAAATTATTGACTGATATAAATTTTTACCTCCATACAAAATTTTGTTCAGCTATGAAGCTGGTTGTTTGGTGGTGGAATTTGGTAGAATAAACATACCTAACTGTCATTTCATAACTTTCCACTAAACCAAAACGAAAACCAAAAGGTTTAAAGAAAACAACCTTTAATTCAGAGGATTTGTCAACACGTTGTGTATTCACTTACGTAAAACATGATGAAGTTAGATTTCAGTTAGTCTCGTCCTGAACTACTTTAAGTTCATATACCCAGGCGGTGGTAATCACTTACCATGAGATGACCCGCTAGTACAATTGGTGTACAATTACGAAGTTTTCATATTAAAACAGCTACAAATCAGAACTACCGATCAAATAATATTGTCTGGCGTAAAGCAATCACGTCGAAGAAACTAATTAATTACAGATGTATCTCAAACCTAGAAAACCTCATTTATATCGAATTGGTAGGCATTTATGAAGTTATAGACTGATTTGTAACGCCAGAACTGTATGTAGAACTGATTTGTATGAGCCTATATGGAAAAATATGGGAAGACTAATAGTTATTTTGCTCATGAACTTAGTAAAACTATATACCTGATACTATGTCAGCAACAATACAAGATAAACAGATAGATGTATCCGGGCGTTTTCCATACATCGACTTATGGCACCTATCCTGCGTGGGCGTGATATTTCCCTAAAACTGTTTCTACCCCACTGCTCCTGCAATCCCTCTAGAAATCGCAATACAGCAATACAAACGTCTCAGGAAGGGTTTGTGGTTGTTTAAGATGCGTAAGCCTGTATGGGGCGCTATCTCCTTTTCCTCCGGGAGGGCTGTCGGTTAGATCTGTAGTGAAAAGGTGTTTATTATAAGAACCGTGTCCGATTATCGTTCGAAGTTGTATTTTTAGTGAGTCTTAAAGTGGTAGGACTCAGTCAAGCCTGAAGAGTCCGCCTGGGTAAGTACAATTACAACAATTGTTGTGTTCCGGTTTGAAGGATAAGGTAGACATGATACGTTTTATGTTTTTCCTCGCTGTGACAACGCATCTGCGGATCTACATTTTTGATGCTTCCAACCTATGTTATTGCATATAAAAACAGTAGGGTTTACTGACATAGATATAGTCAAGATATATCTTGATATCACAAAAATCCATAAGCGTTTACATATTAAGGTTGTTTTTGAATACTTCAATGCTAAATTCTATATACAAAGTAGGTACAAACATAAATACAATAAACAGGGACCAATGTGATGCCACAAAATACCCCAGCTCATCATAAGCCACAGCAAGTGCTGCAGTGCTCGGTAAAGCCTCTCTGGCCTTTCTGCAGTCCTCCAGCGATAACCAGAATTAGTTAAATTTTGTTTAAAGATACAGTACAAGTGACTATAAAGTAAATCGTATCTATTAACAGATTTTATCTATACATATACTCATAGCGTAAAGTTCCAATTACATATTCGAAAACAGTCGTTTAAGGGTTCACTTTTTTCACGTCAGCATTTCCCATACTATTTTCGTTACAGCTGTATCGAAAAATAACTTTTTCATCATTATGCAACACTTTTATTTTTTTTAAATTTGACGGGCGCCGGGACACGGCGAAATGTAGGCTGAATACCTAGATGTCTTTAACAAATTCAAAATTTAAGTTTTTCTTTTTATATTTCTGTGTAATTACGCATTAGCGATACTCTTGGTGTTGCTAATGTCTATAAAAAAAATCCCGCTATACAGAATATTTTTTCTAATTGTTGTAATTTGTGTTTTTTCTTATATAAAGCAAATAAATAGATAAATGTGAAAGTAGTAAAATAAATTTCCCGTCGCTTGATGTCCTCGACGCGTAGGTATAACAGAACTGACTCGCAGTTTACTTCCAGCAAAGTTGAAAAAATTATAGGTACGATATTTTAACATAAAAATATGAGTGTATATAAAGTAGTGTATGCAACTGCATATAATTAGGTTTTAAAACACTCGTGTCAAACTACTATCAGATAAACAGACACTAAATTTTTAATACCCCATTTAATATTATGACATATTATATTATATTATTAAAGTCACTACGTTCATTGTTGAAACACTAAAATTGTCAAATGTTGGACCTTAAGATAACGGATGTGTGGGTTGTGTGAACGGTATAATATGTTTCTAGAGGAATGTGCTATTGAGGTGATAGAATAATGTCCCACTGAGTGGAATAAAATTCTGTCCTGTCCCGCCAACTGATATCTTGGAGACAGGCCAACTAAGGCTTTCGTTGGCCAAAAATTTAAGCACTATTTTCTATTGTACATTGCAACCTGCCGGCTGTAGAAGATAAGTTATTTTAGAATTTTAGACTAACGTTTCATTATAAATACAACAAAGTACCTACACTTTTTACTACACACCTACCTACAGGGAGAGGTTTTCCCTGGAGAGTACAACATGGAGTTCTTCAAGAAAGGGGTTAAAATGTTTTTACGGAGTCGGCAACGCGTTTGGCCGTGATCTCACCTGGTGGAAAGTGACGATGCAGTTAAAGATGGAGCACGCCTGTCTAGAAACAGCCTATTCACTTTAGCCTTGAAGGCATCCAGATTATAGTGATCAAGGAACATACTCGTAGGCAACATGTTTTATGTAGACAAAGAAATCTCCATTATCAACGAGTAACATAGGCTATTGTTTTTCCCGAAATTTAATCTATTGCCTACAGAAACGGGTCCGGATCGTAGGTTGTAACACAATTTTACGCGGATTAATTCTCGGGAAAATACTTGTTTAAAATATGGTTGAATGAACAGGCATTTTATAACTTTCGAGTTTCCCCTTTTACAATGACCTGGTGGAAGTTCTTTGCGTATCAGGATAAATGATTATAACTCATTTGCGGTTCTGGTGCAGTCTGTAATATTGCTGGGACGGCATTAGAGCCTTCTAGAATCTCATCCCCGACAAATTTAGTACGCAAATTATCTACATCGTTAATAACCTAACCTAACCTTACCAACCAAGTACTTTTACATATATACATAAAACTCACGCCTGTGTCGCACAGGTGGGGTAGGCAGAGACTATGGACCGCAACTTTGCTCTGTCCTGATACAATTCCCTAGCCTCGCATATATCTACAACTCTTTACGTACATCTTCTTTTATTCTTACCACTTCGGACCCCAGCTTTTTTGAGAACATTACTGATCTGATCAGTGAATGTTTTTACTTTTTCACATACACAAATATTTTCTAAACCCTATTGTAATAAAATCTAACCTTGTAATAAAACCTAGGGCCCACAGAAAACCAGCGCTGTGAGACGCCTCGCGGTTTACAGTACAATCTAAGTGGGATCCTTTTGCACTGATCGTCGTGACATTGGTATTACTATGGGAATAACTGAATGTATGGAGTGGATGGAGTGGATCCCCAAAGTGTTCCTGCGGTTCCCCAATTCAGTCGATGTGGCACATACTATGGAATGCCCTAACTTAAGTTACCCTGGCCCACCGGAGGATCTGATCACCCTTAGTGACGAAGCAATTAAATGGCTGACTTCGCTTGATTTAAATTTGTAGTTGAATGTGTTTCTCGTATATTGTATATTTGCCATACGAATAAGTAAATAAAACCTAAATGTTGGTATGCTTTTATTTGTGTAGGTGTGATATTACTTATGTAGGTGTTAGTTACGTGTAGTAATGCAGATGGTCTTACTTACCAATAAGATAATGCCTTTTTTTCCTTTTTTCTATTATTTTTAACTTTCTTTATTTTTTGTCGTGTCGTGGTGTCTTGCGGCAATAAATGTTCTTATTATTATAATAAAAAAAAGATCACAACCATCTCAATTACACTACTTTTCAAATAAATTCCGAAATCGGTCCATTCGTTCGGGAGCTACTACGCCACAGACAGACATACCTCCCCAGATACACAGATCGACAGATACACACGTCTAACTTATAACACCGCTCTTTTTTATTAACAAAACCAAGAACCATCTAGATTAAACTGCCTTTCACATAAAAATCCGCATAGAAATCGGTCCATCCTTTCCGAAGCTACGATGCCACGGACAGACTCACACCTCCAACGATACACACGTCCAACTTATAACACCCCCTTTTTATAGTCGCATTTTAAAAACATCCTTAATCCCTAAATTGGTCATCTAAAGAACTAAATCGAACTGAAAGCTATCCAGGGCACTTCCAACTACGTTTCTCAACTACGCTAGGTTAACTGCTACAAACTAAGCACTTCGCTAAAACTACAACGGCTGCTTTTACTGGTTTCGGAGTACTTGGGGAATACAATGGAATAAGTTTACATCGTACATTTAATTTTATTAGGAACAAGCCAAGGAATGGCTGGTATTGTTGTTTGAACGACAGAACAAATAAGGAGTTCTATATCTGTACATAGTATAAAACGAAGTCACTTCCCGCCGTTTGTACACTTATATATTTTGAACTACGCAACGGATTTTAATGCGGTTTCAACAACAGATAAAGTGATTTAAGAGGAAGGTTTATAAGTAAGACAAAAGTATGCCTACTTTACCCCTACCTACCTTTCGCGAACACCTGTACGCGAACAAGGTAGCGCCGGGTCCACTGGTACTTAATATAGTAGAATATAATCATCTTGTCGGCAATATCTAGGTTGTGCTATAGCGCGATAAGGCCCCGGGTCCGCCTTGACCATGATCAAAGATTTGGCAGGTCAGGTAATTACAGTAGAGCGACTGCCGTCTAACCTCTGGGATTCATGGCTACTCATTCTATCGTTTGAATGTGGAGGTTTCTTCCTGGTGTTATCCCTCGCTGTAAGATCGTGGGTTAATATTAAGCTAATGTACATAACTCAGAAAATAGTCATTTATATATTATGGCAGCAGTGGGATTCAAACCCGGTGTCTCTCGCATACGCAAGGTGTTAAGATACTCATGAAAGCTTTATGACCTCGCTTGTACAAAAGTAAGTAAGTGTTCCCGAGTACACACAATTTAAGATAAATATTTCTATACCTCACGCCATAAAAATATACATATAGTAGTGAAATAATCAAAAAATATATAGTAGGTTCTAAAATAAAATGTACGTACCTATATTATTCCTTAAATGTATATTTTCTGCTACATCGAGCAATATAATATACAAATAATATTCGATTTGCAACAGGAAAATTTTTCTTTTGATTATCTTATGGACGCGCTCCGTTTTGCGGTAAGTGGTAATGTTGTGCTAATTAAATATAGTAGTTTCGCCTACTACTATATTTTAATTTTTAATTTATAGTAGGTAGACTCCTAATAGAGTAGGATACTATATTATATAGTAGGGTTGGCAACCCTACTTACGCTATTATTACTACGCTATAGTGGACTTTTACGCGCTATTGATGTGATTTAGCCTATTGACGCAGAGCCTAAAATGCGGTTACTTGGTATCTATACACAGTATAAAGTCACTTGCCGCGTCTGTCTGTCAGTCTGTAAGTATTTCTGCTAACTCTTCCTAATCCTTGTAAGGCATTTTGTTACGGTTCTTACAGGGTTAGGGAATCTCTTCCAGAAGGTTTATATGCATAAAATATGCATGTTATATTAAATAAAAGCCAAAAAATATTTAGCTTTTGATTGCTGTAATTTTACTTTTGAATCTAACAACTTTCAAACCCTTTCAGTACTATACTTACTGTACTATACAGTACTGTACTTTCATAACTACATATACTAATGTATCACGCAATTCACTTATAATGATATACTTCAACAATTCCATTTACAGCCTCTATTTCGCCCGTCCCACTCGAAAACAGTGCAATTATTCTTCTAGCGAAGTTCGTTCGATGAATCCCAATGAATTCCGATCATGCCCGTAGTCGGGCCCTGAGAAATCTGGCGAAAACTGACCCGGGTTATTGCGAGGCCATAATTCTTTCGCACACTCGTTCGGAGATTTGCCAATGCGCGAATTTTATCCGGATTTGCTGTAGCTATTGAGTGCTAACGCATTTTCGCATTTGGAGAAAGTTCTTGGGACTATATGAATCGGCGTGCGTAAACTGTTTTTATAACCCATTATTGCACACTATAAAATACATAGAGAAATAAGAAGACAATTAAGAAGGAAGTGCGGGAGATAATTTTTAGAATGATTAATAATTTAGACAAACTAAAAGTACAAGTTCAAGCTAGTAGTGACCAAATAACTGAACATATAACATATAACCGACACAACAGGCACTACTCATTGCTAAAAATAAATTTCTTCCAGCACGCCTACAGAAGAGAGATGTGATAAGTAAAGCAAATCGACGTGCGCGATATAAAGTACCTACTAAAATACTTAAACGTAATTAACTACTTAAATAATATACAGTTAACTTATTAAAATAACACAATTCTATACATATATACCTATGTATAACTGTATAAGACAGAGATAGATAATGCTCCTTTACACGCATTTTAAAAGTCTGCAATGACGAACTGTCCCGCACCTCAAGTGGAAGAGAGCCCTGTCTTTTACACAAAAGGTAAATAAAAAAGTGTAATGATCTCTACGCCGTAGATATAATGTGTGATGTAGTTCAGTTGAATAAGTTAAATAGGAGACTAGTTTAATGTTTTAAACTATCGCGGTTATTATCACACATTTTAAAGGTTTCCTATCTCGTACCTTTGTTGACGAGTAGCTCGATATTTCGACGCAGTTACAAGATCATGGACTCGGACGGACGGATGGAGTCGTAACATACCTTGAAAATATGAGGACAGTAGTTGTTGCAATTAATTGTAGATACGTGCACAACGTGTACAATTGTTTTACGTTCAAGCACAAAGTGTGACCTGTACTATAGTTACTGATATTTGTTTGTTAGGATTAAGATTACTTTCAAGCTGTATAATCCTTTTGCTGAGCATATTTTCTATCCATTCTGAAATGGTTTCGGGTACCTTGTGCTTGTTCAATACATTTTTAATACTAGTAAAGTTGGTTTTGTCAAAAGCTCCCTCTATATCTATAAAAGTACCTGCCACGGCAGCAGCCGACGAGTGCCAAAACCAAATCTACAATTTGATTTGGATTGAATGGCGTCTTCTGGCATAATCTCGTGTGCGTTCTTTTTCCGAGAAACGTCATCGAGTGACGTTTCGCGGAAGAAAATGCACACTGCTCCGCGCCCTGCACCCCCGCGAACATCAACGAAACATCACCCTCCCACCTACCTCACTTTCCGCTGGCGATATACCAGCTAAGTTGTCGACCAATAATATGTCATGGTTAAACGGTATATGTACACTTATGAGTAATCATCTAACAGACAAGGAATGTTGGAAAACCACCGACGAAGTATATACTCAAATATATTAAAAAGTACTTAACCGATTTTAATGAAGTAAAGCTAACAATCAACTCAATTAAACTGGATTTCAAGTAAAGGGAACCAAATCAAACCGCAAATCTACGGAGCTACGATGCCATATACACACCACCTACACAGATATACAAATACACACGTAAAACTTGTAACAACCCTCTCTCTTTCAGCGAGAGTTAAAAAGATGCTATTCAAAAACGTACGTAACGTATTTTTTTGTGATAAAACGGAAGATAAAGATTTCAGTTTTGCTGCTAGTTAAAATAACAGTATTTATTTCGCCGTAGACAGGCAAAACATTTAAAAGCCGCTGTCTGGAATGCTTACAATGGCACCCGGACGTTCAAAGGGAAACGGTTAACATGAATACTCCAATTGTTTTATAGTCGGATTTGTAATTAAAATTGTCGGTTATGAGTCGTATTATTACAAGCTTTTATTTAACTTGATTCGAATGTAAGTGGTCCGATAATACTTGCAAACCATTTTCGACCATTTGTTGGTATCGGATTGAGCTGAAATTTATTTAACTTGGATGACAATGCATTAATATGATACTATATACATATCTGGTCTGATGATCGAGTCGGACGATGGTCATAGAAACTAATGAACGCAACAAGATAACCCCATCGTGTTTGGGCTCTTTGGAATGGTCCTGACGAGTAGGTACTACACCGTGCAATAAAAGCTTGTTATGAAAATATAATAATTAATAATAATGATCTTGGCGTCAACATTCGAGTTGTGTTCTCGCACACGAGGTCCCAGGGTCAGCCTTAACCATGATCCAGGATCCTGTTAATAGGAAAACCTGGATTATAGCCAAGAATAGCGCATAGACTGTATTTACCTCGAAAATAAATGTGGTTTGACGACGAAGTCGAGGGGAAAAGCTAGTTTTATCTATTTTTAACCCTACCGTGACGAAGCCCAAAAGAAGGATTGTGTGTTTGGCCTATATGTGTGTTTGTATGTATGTCTATTTCTTTGTTCCCAAGTAACTGATAATCGCATGGACCGATATTGACACTTGACAACTCGTTCGATTCGTCATGGTTACTACAGGTGAGAGATAAAAAGTAAAAAAAAAACTGATTTTGGGCGCCATATTACAGTGTTCGAAAAATATTTTCACGTCGATTTTTTTCATGTTTTAATTAAGCTAACTAGCAAAAACCTATTTACATTAGCTTATTTTTCTTTGTCGACGTTTTTAGATTCTAGTAGGAACTAAGTACTTACTTTGTTTTTTATCTTCATTACTGCCGAGGACCGAGAATGTCAAGAACCAACCAATTCAATTTATACCTGAGAGTCTCCAGCTTAAAATAGACAGTACAGACAAGGTCAATGGCTGGGTAGAGCGTGACCCTATGTAATTTGCAACTATGTTTACCTCAATCAGTTAAAACAACCCAACAAGCCTCCTCAAACAACTATAATCACTGTGGTAAACCTTCCATTCGTTGTAACGGGAGTTGGGGGAAACAATTATTCAACGTAGCGACTGGGTTAGACCCGGAACGATCTCAAATTAGCGAAGCGAATAGCTGGATAGATGTAGACTACCGATTTTAGCACGATTATCAAAGTAAGAAAGGAGCGCCGGTGGACTAGTGGAGTTATCCGAGTCGTAAACGAGAGGAACCGGCTTCGACACCAACTGCCGCCATATACCAATGACTCTTTTTTTAATTACGTACTTTAGATCAACACTAATCGATGTTTAACACTTTGTGTTGTCACTTCATGCTGGAACTCCATTATTATGAATGAAATCACTTTTTGTACACTAGTTCCACTTTATTATACAATTTTATTAAATTGCAACCGGTTATACAATTTTATTAAATTGCCTGAAGATGAGTAATTCGAAACCGGTTGCAATTTAATAAAATTGTATAATAAAGTGGAACTAGTGTACAAAAAGTGATTTAATTTATACTAATCGATGTTCTTACAGTAATATCGCGGGAAAATCTACGCATTCAGGCGACTGAATGTGTAACCATGATCCAATCTGGTCAGGTTCCCCTGGTAGATGTGTGACGGAGGTCAGATGGCAGTCACTCCACTGTAACTACCTGATCTTCCAAATCCTGGATCGTGGTCAAAGCGAGCCCCGGGCCGCGTACGCGAGAGCACAACCGGAATATTAACGTTAAGATGATTATTTTACATTTATTATCATTTTATCCCTATACGTTGGCCGAGGAATGAGCCAGCCCTGCGCTCACCGGTGGAACGAATTTAACCAACCCTTAATTTAGCGAATAGCTTTTTAGCTTCAGGGCCACACGGGCCATCATCAATTATCGAATGTCATGTGTTCAGTGACAACCCAATAGATCGATATGCCATTTAATCTAATAAGAAATAACCGATAGCTAAAATATAATCCGTACTAAGTTCAATAGCTGCCATGTAAGTAGATACAAGCCGATACTCTTATGGTGAGAGAAAACATCGTGAGAATACCTGCACATTTAGGTGGATGAATATGTAACATCTAATCTGGTCAGGTTCCCCTATTAACAGTCACGGAGGTCAGATAGCAGTCGCTCCAAAGTAATTACCTGATCTGCCAAATCCTGGATTTTGGTCAAAGTAGCCCCAGGCTCTCGCGTGCGAGTATACCATCGGGATATTGACGCCAAGGTGATTAGTACTGATTACCAAACTGGACGAATTCGCCGACAAAATAGCTTTAACAAACACAATTTAAAAGTACCGGAAGCCAACCGGCTCTAGGCACACATTGTACACCTGTCGTCAGTTTAATAGCAACACTCTAATGAAACACATCGCTAATGCCACCGACATTAGTTTGCCATCAGTGCCAGCTTTAATTGCTGAGGGCGGTTGCGTTGGGTGCTTTTGGAACAACTTTATTCACTATCTGGAACGACTTGATTTTCGATTGTGAGAGTAGACTCTTAGAGAAGGTTAGTACCTTAATGCTGAGTTAGTAGAGAATAGTTGTTCTTTTGAGTTAGTCCTTTTTAAACAAAGACATAGGATAGAGGTATTGTAAGTTTGACGTGTGTATATGTGGCTCTGTGTATGTGTGTGTCTGTCAACTTCAATTTTAATTTATCTAGCATTCCATGTGTTTTACAAAGGTAGTAATTTTACATAATACAAAATTATATAATGGGTATCAACATGGACCCGGTTCGGGTCTGTGGCACCGTAACTCCCGAACGGAGAGACCGATTTCGATGCGCTTGTTTAAAAGCTAGTTTAATAGGGTTTTTTAGCTATGTTTCATTAAATAAATAAAATATACTGGTACAAATTCACACAGCGCCATGGAGCCCCAAAGTTAGCAGAGCTTACTAATAGGTGTTACATAGTTGATCAACTACTTATATACTTAAAAAAATATATAATATACTTATTATACATACATACATACATACACCCAGACCCGAAACAGATAAAAAAAATACATCATTTCAATTTCTGCTCGGCCGGGAATCGAACGCGGGATCTCTGCGCGGCAGACGGCATATTAACCAACTGAACTACTCAGGTTGTCATAAATTCGTTGCAGTACGTTTGGAAATCTTTAAATTTAAATATAATTGTATACTCGATGGGGGGCTATACGACGACGATTTCCTAATTCCATTAGACAAATTAATTCATTTATGTAATTTGTAAATTCTTTTGTTTTTGTGTGTGTGTGCTGTAGTATATGTCATATAGGTACAGCAGCAGATATTAAACGAAATACACATTGTGTATTTTGTGTTGTGAGCTTGTGATGTGGTGTCTCTTTAGGCAACAATAAATGTGTTTTCATTTCTGATGGTTAGAAGTTAGTTTTTACTTAATTGTGTACACAATAATCACCACATTTCTCATCAAAACATTAAGCTTTCGCAACAATAGTCGCTGCGTGTAAAAGCGCTCGTCTACCACTATTGTCGCCGGCTGATTTCCTGTTGTTTTGCCCGAGTTCCGAACAAAGGGAGGACATTGCGAGTCCCCTATCCGCACGGATTAAAATCCGCACTCACGTTTTTGATAGGAGCCTCGGATGGAATAATGAAAAGCCGGCCAAGAGTGAGTCGGACCCGCGGTCGGAGGGAATACCAGTAATGTAAATAATTCTTAGGTTGACGACAAGAATTTCTGGCATCAAGGTTCGTGTTTTGCGGGGTCGGTTGCACGCTGAAATGGTATTGCAAATGGCCATAGATCCCTCCACTGCTAAAGCCACGGTGTATCCTTCACCTGCCAGTATTCGGTAAGGTGGAGATACTTTCCCAGTCGAGCGGCTCCCTCCAACGGGGCACCCATTAATAACATGAACTCAAAATAGGGGAAGGGTCCAGCAAAACGTGAAAATATCACGTCGACATTTACTTTTAATTACATGATTATCTAAATTATAAAAATTATTTTACAGAAAAGATGTAGTACTTAAATAAAAAGCTCAAGTATTCATAATGCTTATTAAATAGTTATTTTAAAGTGATATGAAGCAAAATACCCATCTCACCAAGGGGTATGATGGGGCTTCACATTTTGAAAAATAAAGCACCTCACTTAATTAATGGACGGCCCCCAATTAGAACGAGATGCCTCGCTCGCTCTACGTCTCCTAAATATACATTGTGGTACTCTCTCAGCTTAGCACCACATTCTTATTGCTATTCTTGGTGGTCATTTTGGCGTTAATGTCCCGGTTGTGCTCTTGCGTGAGGACCCGGGGCTCGCCTTGACCATGATTTGGCAGAACAGTATTTACAGTGGAGCGACTGCCATCTACCTCCGTGATCCTGTTAACAGGGGACCCTGACTAGATAGGATCACGAATGTGAATTTCATCTCGAGATTTTTCCTCACCGCAAGAGCATCGCTTAGTGTTTAACTCATCATCCCATCACATACCACTCTATTGCAGGACTTACGGTATCTTTTACGAAAGGGTAGGTTATTGCTATAATCTCCACGCTTGGCAGGCGGGTTGGAGATCGCAGTGTTGGAAATATAACAATAAAAACGCTGCTTCCTATTGTCCAGTCTACGGAGACTCTAGATCTTTTGACTCGAAAGCATTAATCGCCTTGTACGACACCAACGAGTGTAAGGGGTTGGTGGTATTCTACTCTGCCGGACACCACACAGCCAGTCTTCAACTAATATACATAATTCATAAAACAGTCATTGGTACAATAGTAATGGTGGCAATAGCGTTCGAACCCTGCACTTCCATTAGGCGACCTTACGAGTACGGGACCCTAAAAGCATTAATATATATTGGATTTATATAGTTATACGAATATGCGCGAGGGAGAGGGGCTAAGTGCGGTTGCTTATTTACTTCACACTTGTCTGCGGGTACGTTGAGAGAATACTAATCTGCTTTGGGCGTGCTGCCCTCTAGAAGGTCGAGTAGTGGGTGTACTGTGAACAAACTCGGTTCGTATCAATTTATTTTTAATAAGAAATGAAAATTAAATGGGTCCCAAGTACTTGGGAATGGCTGAGTGGATTTTGGTTAGTTTTTGCAAGTATCAAACTTCACAGTGATGTCTGCTGTCAAATTCAAATACTTTTATTGTGCTGTGCTGGGCTAGTTTAAAGATTGCTGAACTGAAAGATTTGTGAAAATTTGTCTAGCCATTTCGGAGTCTATAGGGAATGGGTACATAGAGGCACAGAAGGAGCTTACACATAGCTGAAGTCACAATCTATATTTTGTTTCCTTTTTAATAGTGCAACGTGTCGAAAAGTGTCGGCTATGAGTTGCCAAATCCCCTCCATATTCACTGCTATTGTCAAAGTTGGTGGTCTTGGTCACCTAATGTTCTAGCTTTTTGTATGCCATTGAGTCATTTGTATAGAGTTTTGACAGTGTACATTATCTATGGGTCGAGGCTCCATTTATGCTCTATGTACAATTTCAGTGGGTACACACATCTATTTGTGAATGTGTGTATCGGTATCGGCCATAAATAATGCACATCGGCTGGTTTCGGCTTCGTATTTACTCACACGCGTGCAACAGCGAACGTTCTACGAAGCCAAACTAGCTGATGGGCATTATTTACGGCCGATACCTGTATATTTCCTGTTTACTCCAAAGCGGTTGGACAACAACAACAAAACTGTCATTTCTAATGACAACTGTCGTTTCTAAACTAATCGTACCCAGCAGCTTTTACTCGTGTAGCAGTTCGGATTTTTTCCCTATTATTTTCCAGGAATGAAAAATTAAAGTGGGTAGAAGTCGAGCTACTACCGTTAGTTTTTTTTTCGTGGATTCGATGCTTGACCCATGGCGAATTGTTGAAAACGCTTGATGCGACTGACGATGATGGCTGTTGTGCGTTGGCTACGTCTATGTCCATTAGGGCGACGCGCGGAGATTTTCGTAAAGGCGTTGAGGACGCTGTGCGGAACTCCGTCTTTGAAATCAGCTGGACGGAAAGGAGCTAGGTGTCCAATTAAAATATACATCGTTTGCCAATTCAAACTCGAGGATTGTCAGTTGGAACCGTGTGCGTTTTCGCGCACGGTGAGACCTCATAGATACGTTTCGACATACGGTTGTCAGCGTGCGTTCAGATTTCGTGAATGCGTAGCGAATCATGCTGTATTATGGAGTACGTGTAACACTATAACGATATTTATTTTCTTATCTCCTCTGCCTGAAATGCGCCTAAGACGGAAGGCGGATATTGTGGTCGACGCTTTATACCTTTCTTCCTCGGTGGATACAATAGCCGAGTTGACTTTAGAGCTATTGTGGTACGATATAAGGTCACAATAGAGGCGCGCCTGCACTGAATGAGCGCGGAAGCCCGCAATGGCCCCCGGTGAAGCTTTTGTAGCTCGCTTACCCGACTGCGGCTAGCCAAGAGGAAGAGTTATAATATTATAAACTAGAGTGTTTCTCACTTAGGTGGCAAACAAGCTTACGGCCTGCCTGATGGTAAGCAGTCACCGCAGCCTATGGACGCTTACAATACCAGGGGTATCACCCAGGCGTTGCCGACCCGTTAAAACATTTTCACCCCTTTCAAGCACAACATGGAATTCTTCAGCTCCATATTGTACTTGTTGGGAGGCGTTTACATATCTAGCGAATAGGCCGTGTTTCCGCCGTATTTAATCTTACGAAACATATGCAGTAACTGCACGCGTGTAGCTCGCAAGCGGTGTATTCGGCAGATTTGCGGCACTATTTTTGAGACGCTTGCGTCGAGTCGGAAGGTTTAAATTTTTCTGCTTAGCAAGGAAAAAATAGTCGCATGGCACTTGTTGCCTGGAGTCTTACGGTTTTAATCTATTTTTTGCGTAGCAAGGAGCAAATACTCGCATGGCGAGATTGTCGCTTCCAAATTTTGAATATTTACTCACTTACTTACTGCACTGGCTCAGCGACCCAAAGAGGATCTTGGCCAACAAAAGACGCCACTCATGTCGGAAATGATGATTCAGATTCAAATTCATTTATTGCCCGTAGTGAATACAAGTACATTTATATACCTAGCAGTAAATACAGATAAAAATGTGCATTCATTCAGGGTTCGTCAATAATAATAAACGATACAATATAATTAATTGAAACATAATAATAATACTCGTATTATTATTCTGTACAAAAGTACATATAAAATCAAAATGTCATCTTAATTAATGGACTGAAAAGTAAATTTAAGAATGTCATAATAATATGATGGAAATGTCAAAATTCAAATGTCAATAAATAATAGTACAATAATAAAAAAAATCTAAATGGTAACCAAATGTTGTGTAATAATATTAATTCTGAGCCTGCGCCTAAATGCTTCGTCAGACGGTTCACCCTGTTAGTCTGCAGGCAGCTTGTTGTAGAATGTGGGACCAATAATACGTGGGTTTTTCTCCGCAAGCGCCATACGACGGCGTTGAACATTCAAAGTACCTGCGATACGAGTTGCGATACTTCTTCTAATACTGTTAATATCTCTGTACATATTTATGTTACGTCTCACGTACATAAGTATCCCAAGCATATACAAGGAATAGTAGGTCATGGAACGGAAATTATGATAGAATTAGAGACATTATACAATTTCAGTACGTATTTCAACGAACCATTGTTTTATCCTATTTCGTTTAAGCCAAAGTAGAATAATATTGAATTTCCATCCAAAATTATTATCCAAATATTTTTTTATTTTGGTCCATTTTAATTGGTTTGCGTTTTTTTCTAAGCCGCTTAAGCTAGGTAGCTCAAATAAATACCAGCGATAAAACCGGTTTGAAGGGTTTAAAAAACGAATCCCAGTATTATTTTTATTAGTTAATCCACAAAAACCACACAAACGAAAAAACAAAAGAACCGTGATGCTAACTACTATTTAACTTAGTCATCTTGGCGTTAATATCCCGGTTGTGCCGTCGCGCACGAGGGCCCGGGGTCCGCCTTGATCATGATCCAATGAGGATTTGGCAAATCAGATAATTACAGTGGAGCGACTGCCATCTGACCTCCGTAACCCTGCTACTAGGGGAACCGGACCAGATTGGATCGTGGTTACTTATACATTCAGTAGTCTGAATGTGCAGGTTTCATCACAATGTCTTTCCCCATCGTAAGAGCATCGGTTAGCATTCTACCCTCTCGCTTAAGAGCCAGATACCTTGACCACTCGACCACCGATGCTCCTATTTGACTTAGTACGTAACTGTTATTTATCTCAGTATGTATTAAACTAACACCATCCCCATTCGAGCATCGATATAGGTACAATAGAATGGCTGAATGTAAACGATATCATTTATTGCCGTTGCCCGATCGCGGGGTTGGCGAAGATCGCGTTAAGCATCCATTCCACAAATGGGTCGCTCCATTGTACCAGTATTCGGGCTTATATCGCGAATGGCCTGGGAACGCCTCAACGGACATAGAAAACCGATTCAAGAAGAAAACTGTATTAGGCGGTTATATTCTACAGTAGGTGCCAAGTAGATTGGCAATGGCAGACATTGAACTCTCTATTGGCCCTTAACATCTACTCGTATTGTCGATGATTTAATCAGTATTACTATTAAGGATTTATGTACGATACTGCATTGTGGTAATGTTGCTCTGTCTACATCAACAAAAATCTCACAAACGTAGGAGACATGGCAGATCGTTGTAGCTCCACAGTTCCAGGATATACCACTTGCCATCTCTAAGAGCATACATATCCTAGGTGATGATATCTCAAGTGACGTCTAGTTTCACAGTCATTTGGAAAAAAATTTCAAGCTCGCATCTAAAAAGCTGGGTGTGCTTAACAGATCAAAGCAATTCTTCACGCCGAGGCAACGACTCTTCTTTAAAAGGCTCAAGTCAGACCCCATTTGGAATATTGCTCCCATCTATGGGCGGGAGCATCGGCATATCAGCTTGGTCCTTGTGACTCGATCCAAAAGCGCGCTGTGAGAATTGTCGATGATACCATGCTCACAAGTGGTATTGAGCCGCAGAGCCAGCGCAGGGGTTTCGCCTCCCTTTGTGTGTTCTACCGCTTGTACAACGGTGTTTGTTCTGAAGAACTGTTTGACATGATGCCTACCGCTATATTCTATCACTTGCCATCGACAGGGAGTTCATCCTCACACCTTGGAGCCAAATTGGTCGCAAACTGTGCGGTTCGAAAGGAACTTTCTCCCACGCACACTAAGGTTGTGGAATGAACTAACTGGAGAGGTACACATGGAGTTATTCAAGAAAGGGGTTAAAAGCTTTTTACGGGGTCGGCAACGCGTGGATGATGCCCTTGGTATTGCAAACGTATATAGGCTGCGGTGACTGCTTACCATGAGGCAGGCCGCAAGCTTGTTTGCCACCTTAGTGGTATAAAAAAAATATTATCATGTCAATTATTACAGTGAAGCGACTGCCATCTGACATCCGTGACCCTGTTAACAGGAGAACTTGACCAGATTGGATTATGGTTACACATTCACCTGAAAGTGCAGGTTTCCTCCCAATGTTTTCCCGTAAGAGCATCGGTTAGTGTCCTACAAATTAAATTATCTTAGAAAAAGTTTTTAGTACTGTAACTTCTCAGTCACCCTAATACCTATCTGTCTGTATAAATACACACATACGAGTATCTACCTATAAAGAGTAGACATAACATAATAAATATCATTTCACATATTGTGATTTGGCCGTAAGCAAGTGATCGCCTAGTTATTGATTTAAATTTTCAGACCAATTACGTTGAGTACACATTTTGAAAAACGTCCCAAGGAATATGTAAGTTTTATAGAAATTCTCTGTAATTCAACCGCACGAATATTCGGAAGATTATCGCAAATGAATAAAATTCAGTTCACCTAAATCAAAGTATCAAAATCCTTAAAAAATTATCGAATGAAACATAAATCCACGTAAATAAGATGATTTAAATGTAATTCACGCAAATCGAAATAGTCAAACAATTTATAAAATCCGTACAAAAAATCAAACAAAGTATAAGTAAAGTAAACATGCGACTTAGCTTTGACAGCACTCGAAACGGCAACGGATTCTTCTTTCTTCTGTGGCCACTCTAACCCTATGATTGCGAAACCCTAACGTTATCCTCACTTAAATAATATAGAATAGAGGCCATTAGGTCTCGGAAAACCTACCTAATCGATAAGGAACTGAGATTCCCATCACACCTCATATCTCAGCCAACCAGCAAAGCCTTCGAAATCAAACGAACCAGTGACCTATTGTCTGCTTCGCTTAAACCGTCACCCATATTCCGATCATCACGTCAGGCATTATTATGGTCCTACCTATCGACTCACGAGTCAAAGGAGAGACTATTATTTAAATTTTATTTACTTCGCGTGTGTAAGTTGTGTGCCTAGTGTGAGGGACGATAACGACTCGGGCCAGGTTTCGATCCAAACTCGAGATTCATGTCCGTAGGAAAATGTCATTAAAGCTTTAAAAGCACAAAAGGTATTAAACGGAACATGGGCCAAAATCGTACCAGAATTCGGCGGCAAACCTAGGCGTAGACTTAGTTAGAGCGCCTAGGCCATCGAAGACCAAGTCGAGATTCGTGCCGGACTCATTCTATTAGAGTGTATTCGATGTCACATCCGAAACTGTGTCCCAGGTTAGTTTTATAGTTTTTTATTCAGTGCCGGTGTGTACTGATGATATTTAATTTGGTAATATTTTTCTCAAAATTTGTGATTTATTCACCTTTCACACTTATGTTGAAATCTCTAAGAGCCCTAATAAATACTCTTAACTACCATAAAAGTAATGAGAATGTAACTTACGCTTTCGAAACTTAGAAACAAAGACAAATGTAAAACAAACCAAATCGCTGACACGTAGATTAAGAAATAGATAAAGAACGAAAGAAACGACACATAGCTGAAAGATAAAACAAAATAATGAAGCACTAATTATTTTAACAAACTACACGCGAGTTGTAATGAATTTTTCGAGGAAATTTGGAAAAGCCTGGGGTTTCTTAGTTACGGAAATGAATACGATGATGTTCACGCGACGCGACCCAAGGGCTGACTGTCCCGATTTCCCTACTCTGGCCACCTTGCTTTAAATCGTTATCGTCAAAATTCCCACAGTTCAATATTTCAAACAAACAAAAAATTAAATATTTCTAAGTTTATGAGGTCTAAAGCGACTGCTCTTATAACGTTCGCACATCCATAAATTTTACAAAATGTTCCTTATAAACCGAAAATAGTTAAATGTTACAACAGCAAGGGATGTAGGGATGTGTGCATACGACGTTTTATTTATTTACCGAGTCGATTAAATTTAAACAACGCAAACAAAAATATGTAAGCAAATGGCTTCGATGTGAAATTTCTTTAGACCAACATTTATAATGTAGGGACTTATAAGTAAACAATATAAAGACATTTTAGGTACTATAAACTCGATGTAATATTTCATCAGACAGTATAGAGATATTTAATTCCTATGAAGCAAATCCATTTGAGTCATCAAACAAGTAGATTAAAATTAAATTCTAGACTCGTTTAATATTAAGGTGTGCTTATATTCAATTATTTATTTCGATATTTCGTTGGAACGTATTTGTATGAATTTCACATCACTATCACTTGTGAGTATTTTTCTTGAGTCCCATACTTGACGCCAAACATTTAAGATATTCACGATATTTCGCCTGTCGTCCAACCAATCAATAGCGTAAATTTATTACGGGCTTTTGAAGTAAAATATTCCTCTTATCGTCAAATAAATTGTTGAAGTTTATTACAAAACCAAAATTTGGTTAAGTATTTGAGAGCATTTGTTAAAAGAAATCATGATAAGCAAACTATTTTTAACCACACACTGCTCTGTGTATGATATGCGTATTCATTTCCAAGTCCATCAACTACAACCACATGATATATAAATATATTGTACGGTGACGAGCTCATGGTACATAGTGATCGTTACAGTACACGGCGGCACTGGGGATCGAACTCAGTACCTCGCTTACGAGGCAGACACGCTAACCACGCCACCGATTTTCACCGTCAATTTCTCTGTATGTGAAATTTAATACTAAAAGTGTATAGGTTCATTATATTTGAAACCATTCAACTTATCCCCTAGTACCACTCAAGGGATTTAAAGTTGGTTGGTTTATCGTTCGACCAAATTGAATACAAAACTAAACAATAGGTGGATCCAGAGATTTAATTGAAAATGAGACCAATGTCGGGCTGCGGTTAAACATTCAGTCCTGAATGTTTAGTTGTTTAAATTCGAGAAGTAATCCCGACTAAGATGGAAATATTTGTAGAATTTTACTATTAGGCTATTTATACATTATGTCTGGCTTGTCTAACGGGGGACGGGTAAGTACCTAATAATTTCGTTTGGTGCTTCACTGAGAATGAAAATAAAAAAAGGATTTATTGAATTAAGATTACGTTTATTAATCTCACGTAAAATCGAAAAACAAAGGGAAAGTTAAGCGAGGACATCCAGGTAGAAGGCGACGCATGCAGACCGATCATCGCGTACGAAGGCTTACTCCGGCGAGACACTGCGCTGAAATCAGCCCATGGCATCTGATTCTGGCGAGTGTAGTAGTTTATCATATCAAATCGATTTATAAAAATCTGAACTGCGGGCGAGTGAACGCCACGGGGAGCTGCAAGTAAAAATATAGAATGCCCTGTATCAGCGTTTCTCGCTCGTACGATTCAAATGTGGAATGAGCTCCCAGCCACAGTGTTTCCTTTGGATTATGACATGGGATCGTTCAAGAGATATATTAGAGGTCTCCTTAGAGGCGGGCAACGCATTGGTGGCACCCCTGTTGTTTCTGATGTCCATAGGCGGCGGTGACCACTTTCCATGCATGTGTCAGCTTTAATATAAGTCCTACTTATAACTACAGTGTCTTTCATTAGTAAAACCTTTATTTTAGTCATTAGGCTACAGGATAATAACAGAGTGTGAGTATGTATATGTCGCAGCCGGATGGTTAAATTAGCCGGTTTACTAAACGGCTAGCTTTTTGAGCAGTTATTTAGTTGAAAATTTGCCAGTTTCATAAGATTTTAAAGTGATGTTGAAAAAACGATATTGCCTCGAGTTTACGCAACTCTTCCACACATTGTTCCAATGCTAGCCTACCCACAATAACTTCAAAGTATAAAAATAGTTTGCATTAGGTTTCTATTCGGTTAGTTTAGGTTAGCATTATGACAATGAATAGAAGAGCTCCGTAAACTCGAGGCAATATCGTTCATTTGACTTTACTTTCAAAGTTCATGAATTTGGCCAATTTTCAATTAAATAACTGCTTAAAAAGCTAGCCATTTAATTAACCGGCTAATTTAACCATCCGGCTGCGACATATCCAAAATCCCAGTGAAATATATGGACAACGATGATGATGAAGCATCCAAGGCTGATATTTGTGTAGGAGTTTACTAGAAAATATATTATCTAGGATAACGTATGATTCTAGTGGACATCATTTAATCAAACAAATGTTTTAAATATATTAGGTATATTGTAATAAGCAATATAATCCATTATAAAATGAGGTATTTATTTAAACAACATTAGCTGAATTAAACAAGATTTTATAATACAAACAAAGTGCCATAGGCAAACCACATTTATACAAAATTCTCACCAAATGTTAAGACACAATTATCGATCACATAATTCAATATTTATCCTTTAAAATGGGACAGTAGTATTACGTATGATTTAATAAATAAACAATTATATAAATAAATTAACCAATACAAAATATAAAGCAACAATAATACAATGCAAGTTTGTACTTAACTCTGTGCCGGCTCTGGAGCAAAAGTACCACCCAGTCTTTTGACTGGACCTTTATACTACCTTCTAGCCGGAAATGTCATTTTATATTCTCATTTCCGGTCTCCTAAATTTACTGATAGATTGATTAGATGTTAATTTAATGTATTACAATACTTTGAACATTATTATAAATTTATTACATAATTAATTAAGGAAGTTTCTCATAAACAGTACTTAACTGATCAAAGACAAACAATCGTTCAGAAACACCACACTTCGTTCTGAAGTTGGTGAAATGTTTACAAAAGTATTTTGAAAGATTAATTATTATTAATCACGATATTCTCATCGTCTCATATTCCCATCTCTTCCCGTGGGTGTCGTAAGAGGCGACTAAGGGACAAATCCGAAAGATGGGCAGCAGCATCTTTCTGGGTAGATTTACATCAACTGCACTGCGATCTCCAACCCGCCTGCCAAGCGTGGAGATTATGGCAATGACCTCCCCTTTTGGGGGAGAGGCCCGGAGTCCTGCAGTGGATTGTTGTGGGCTGTGATGATGATGATGAATCACGATATTTAATACCAATTAAAACATACTAAAATACCTTATATCTAACACATGCATGCCTGTTTGTCATGTTACATAATAAAGAAAAACAATTAAGTTACTTCTATATCCTCATTTCTTTTAAGAATAAACTATGTTTTGAACCTCATTTTCATAGCAGTACTAGATGGATAATAATATCCAGCCGTGGACAATAACGCATCCGTTATTGCCCTAATAATGCATGCGTTATGTTGCCACCCTTGTCACACAGCTGCGTCTTTATGGTCCAATATTATATCCTTGTTTGGTTAACGTGAAGGGAGATCTTCAAGTCCGACTCTTTATTATGGTTCGACGAAACTTTAAAATAGATATAAAATTCAATTTACGACCCAAACTAATGCTCCACTATCTCAAAATACGATTTTATAACTTGCTTTCGACTCTTCCCGCAAATTTTCTTACGTGCGTCGACTGGCTTTTTATATATTTACAAACTTTCGAATTTATAATACAAAAGTAGGACAGGTAGGTAGAGTGAAGACGATAGATAGGTAATGTGCGCGCGCGAGTTCATGTCCATCTGGCACGACCGTTTAAATAATTCGAATAGCAATTATTGAAGGCCCGATACATCGTCATCTAACTCGTTTGCGGTTTGAGCGAGTGAGATGAAAAAATGATTATTTGTTATCGTCAATAGATGGCGCAATTCAGTGGTAATATGTCAAACATACACTCAAGGACCATTAATATTGGATAATTGACTGTTTGGATTTTTTATTAATCGGACATGTTTTAACGGTGTTATAAACATTTAGTAACATAGGCTAGCGATACTCAATTTACGACGTGACTTTTGTGATATCTCCTCCTGTCAACTCTTAGAACAAACTAGACATAAGAGTTCCGTACAACGCCATCTATGCACAAGGAGTTACAACTTGTTTTTTGTTCTTTAACTGTCAAATTGAAAACCTCTCATTCGGTCTATCGCGAAGCATATTCGCGAACTCGAAGGCCCTTTGCGCCGCTGTCGGTAAATTGAAGCACAAGTGTGTTGAAATACTTATGGCGACGTTTTGAAGCTTATTTTAATGAAGCCGAATGCTTTATCGTAGATCGAACACGAAGTTTTATCGCGACAACGCGAACACGAATCTTCACCTCATAGTGTGGCGTTAGCATTAAGGTCCTTCCATACGACACATTTTATCGTACAATATAACTAGATTGGTAATCAAATTGGTTCATGTGGACGCATCTAAAACGAACAATCAGATTGTAGCAAATTCAATTGGCTATCTGAGTGGTGTGGGTGGTGTACTGACTAAATTCACAATAAAATTGTCTCGTGGAAAGACAATCAGATTACACTTTCACTACACTTTCACTACACATATTATCGGATTTGTTACCACGGTTAGTATTGTTTTTACCTCGATATTTCGACGCAGTTGCATGCGTCATGGTCACGAGTTGACTGGTGCCGCTGTGTGAAGTCGCTCCTAAGGACAGACATATCGGTCCACCCTCTTTCGGATTCGACGATTACCCTCACTTTGAACTCTCGAACCACTACCATTGTTACTCGCTTGATTCCCGCGACACACGAAACTCACTACGTCTTTACGCGAAACTGAAATCGAACTACTTTTACGATTGTATACATTTAACACTGGATTCCACGCACTGGACAGTTTAAACCCATCTTCACGATTAAAATTTTTGTATTTCGTTATTTCTATTGCCTCTCGCATTAGGCGTGGTATATAGTGACGTTCCGTCGACAGTACTTGGGGGTTATGTAACTCGATCCAATGATTCGTTTCGCTTTGAGTCAGGTGTTGTGCTATGGCCGACTTCTGTGCGTCGTTGTTCCTTACAGCTCTTATATGCTCCTTCATGCGGTCGATAATTGTTCGTTTTGTTTGACCGATGTATGAGCTGCCACAACTGCAGTTCACTTTATAGACGCCAGGAGTTTGAAGAGGTAGGCAGTCCTTAGGCGAACGAAGCAGCTCTCTTATTTTGCTAAAGGGGGTAAAAACAGTTTTTATAGAATATTTCCCTAAGAATCTACCAATTTTATCAGTTACCCCTCTCACGTATGGCAAAAACGCTGGCTGTCACTGTGCCTCCTCCTTTCTCATTTTTGGGGTGCGTTTAGGTTTGCAGGCTGTCACGCTGTACCCGTTACGTCTAAGAACAGCCCTCACATGCTCCAGCTCTTGTGAAAGATGGTTGACATCACATACATCGTAAGCTCTGTCTGTCAGTGATCTCACCACAGAATCTAGATGACGTGGGTGATGGTGAGAAGTCGAATGTAAATACTTGTCTGTATGTGTTATTTTTCTGTGGACAGAGTGACCCAAATTTCCATCTACTTTAGCAATCACCAATACATCCAAGAACGCAAGCTTCCGTTGTTCTTCAACTTCCAAAGTAAACTTCATTTTTGGATGAATATTGTTTAAAAATACCAAATATTCTTTTACTCGTTCCTCTTTTCCTTCTATTATACAAAAAACGTCATCTACGTACCTTTTCCATAGCTTTACAACTGATGGTGTTGTCAAAATAGAGGTGTTTTCTATAAATTCCATCCATATATTTGCTACAATTGGAGCAACAGGACAACCCATAGCAACACCATCAATCTGTAGGTAGTATTGGCCATTGTACAAAAAATAATTGGTGTTGAGGCAGTGTTCAAGTAACTTGGCTACTTCCATCGGGATTTCACTGTCGTGAAGTTTCCCTTTTATGACGTCAATACACTCCTTTATGGGTACGTTTGTGAAGAGAGACTCAACGTCAAAACTGACCATTGTCTCACTCGTACTGACGGTCGTATCTTTAAGAACCTGCACAAAATGTCTGGAGTCTTTTAAAAAGGAAGTAGTCTTGCCCGCCAAAGGCATCAACATACTGGAAACGTACTTTGCCAATTCGTAAGTAGCTGAATCTATCTGACTTACGATTGGACGAAGTGGTGAATCCTTTTTGTGAATCTTAGGTAATCCGTAGAGTCTTGGTGGCAGTGCGTTGCGCGGACGTAAAAGTTGTTTTTGAATGTCCTCAGGTATGACAATCAGATTGTCAATAAGATAAAAAAAATATTTTTCTTATGGATCGCGCTATTTAGTGCTTATGTGTCAAATATACACACAAGGACCTGAATGGATTATATTGAATGATTGATTATTTTTTAACGCGACAAGTTTAAATGGGTTCTAAAAAATCTCCTCCTCTACTCCTCTTAGAACAAACTGGACATTAAAGTTGAGTACAGCGCTATCTATTTACATGATGAATAATCTTTTTTTTTCTATAACCGTCAAATGAGGAGTTTTCCAGTAGGTATTGATAGTTGGTTTCAAAAAGCATCAATAGATGGCGCTCCTACAATTTTGGTAATATTTTTTTAATATGTATGATGGTGGCAGTGGTTTCATGCAACCAACTAATACTAAACTTAAAAATAAAATGTTTATTAATATAAACATAACTGTTAAAGGTTGAACGAAATGTAAAAAGAAATATTTATAGAAGTTTGCACTATGTTGCATTATTATTACCACCTCTAAAATGGTTTAAAACTATTGACAAATACAATATTATCCAAAACAACGTACCCAGTGTTTATATCCTGTTAGCTAAGAACCTATTTCAAGCGATTATCAATTACCAAAATTGTCGGGGCGCCATCTAGTGAATGGTTAGGAATGCTTTAGATACCTATTGGAAAACTCCTCATTGAAACCTCTCATCGGCAATCAGATTGTGTCGTATGGAGGGGCCTCAACGCGCCACACGCAAGCCCCACGAATAAGGGCACCGAAACATTCCCTCATTCCCTCATGTTTTGAGTTAAACAGCTTTGTTGGAAAAACGGGGCGCAGTAATGGAAGTCTCTCATTTCGCGGCAACCGACAGGCTTTGTAACAGATTTAATTGGAATTGATAGCGTGAATTTTCATTTGTGCGAAACATTGACGTGGAATAATTAAGGCCTTGCTTTGGTGGAGCGTTGGTGGCCCAGTGGTAAAGGTATCCGACTCGCAAGCGAGTGGTACAGCCGCCATGTACCAATGACTCTTTTCTGTTTTCTGAGAACTGATACTCTTACGGTGAGGGTGTACAGGCTCTTGCGTAAGTGCTTGCAGCTGGCAGTATGTAGGTGTTACTGCTTCCTTCAAAGGCGGTGTGAAACAGGGTGTTATAAATAACTGCAAATGGATATCTTTCAATAATGTTTATCTTCTCTACGCCCCGCGTCTCATACATGTGTATCTAGTCCCTACGACTAGGCGACTGAATGTGTAACCATGATCGAATCTGATCAGGTTCTCCTGGTAGCAGTGTCACGGAGGTCAGATGGCGGTCGCTCCACTGTAATTACCTGATCTGAAAAATCCTGGATCATGGTCAAAGCGGAGCCCGGGCCCTCATGCGTGAAATCACAACCGGGACATTAACGCCAAGATTATTTAAAATTAGGGCCCCATTTTAGATGGGTACAGTGTTAAGCAATTACCTATAAATCCTGACGTGACATCATTTGAAGTTTAGGTCTTCAATCCACAGAAAACCTTTTCATGTGAGGATATGTAAAAGAAAATTCCCCATGTGACTGTGGCGTATCTCCGCAAACCATAGGCCATTTCGTCTCATGCTCGGCGTGTCCTAAAACTTACACAATGGAGGACTTGTTCGAGGCCAGTCCAAATGCTGTATGCGTCGCCGAATACTGGGCGTAAGGGAGTTAAGTCCATCGACTCGATAAGAAGAAGACCCACTATACCTATAGCTGTTGTGTCTGATGTCAAGATTACAGGTATATATTTATACATTTTATAGAGGTCCTTACCTATGCAATTTATCGTTTTGTTTGGCCAAAATCACGGAATCTGTAATTTTCATACAAAATTTTCCTTTCAATTTCTAGTAAATTGCAAACCCGATGTATTTCAACCATTGCAGGTTTAATCTAACAAAATCAAACTACCTACTTCATAAAATAACATTTGGTTAAAGAGGCCAACTGCCGACTAATAAAAAGGGGTGGTAATTAAAGGGTTATAAAAACAGGAAATATTTTTGTATTTAATTGTACCGCCTTACTGGCAACAAAACATACCGACTCTTTTTTCGAAACCAAGTATTAACTTTTATAACATAATTTTGTAGACATCTCTGGGGGAGGTCTATGCCCAGCAGTGCGTCTTGATGATGATGTCGCTAATGAAATACAATTAAAATTATGACAATAAAACGTCAACCTCATAGGTAAGGGCGCATTGTAGGCATCGTAACCAGAATTACAATATGCACTTAAAAATCATTATTGTAAGTACAAAAAACCTTCGATCCTACCTCACAGACAAACCCTTCCCTCAAACCATCAGTTAATCTACGCCCAAAACAATAAACCAACTCAATTTACGAAGCCCGATCCTAAATCCTGGCAGAACAATGCTGTTTCATTATTTGGCTCCGGAACGGGAACAAGCTAAGCGCAATGATAAACAGTAGCCATCAATAAGCCAAGCTAATTGCTTCTGTGACTTTTGTCGCCTGTAGCTGCAGCTATTTGGAAGGATTAGAATATTGGAGTGCTATGCTCCAATTGGATTAGAAAGCTTATTTATTTTATAGTTTACTAGCGGCCCGCCCCGGCTTCGCACGGGTACCACTACGGGTACACGGGTTACACACGACCGCTGCGTAGGAAGCCGACCCCGCGAGTGAGCCGCGCGGCACTTTATTTCTTGACATTGACTCCCCTCCCGTACCCCGTGCTGCCTAGATAGCCGAGCGGACTGAGCGGCAAACACGCTACTTTTTTCTAATATTCACATTTTTAAACTCGTGATGGAATGTCTGAATTGAATAATTCAAAAAGTTATATAAAGGTATTGAAGCAGTCGTGAATATGAAGAAATTATTTTGATAAGGATTAATACCAAGGTACAAATAAAGAGCGTTTTTAGCGGCGGCATTTCAATTAAATTTTGAAAATAAAAGAACACTTATTGTGACATAACTATAATAGTTAGACGACGACCTGAGTGGTTCAATGGTCAACATCTGGTCAATGGTCTGCCACACAAGGGTTCGAGTTCGTTAGACGACGACATGAGTGGTTCAATGGTCAACATGCCGGTCTGCCACACAAGAGGTCCCGGGTTCGATTCCCGGCCGGGCAGAAATTGAAATGATGAATTTTAATTTCTGTTACGGGTCTGGGTGTTCTATGTATAATAAGTATGTATTTAAAAGTATTTAAGTAGTATATCAGTTATCGAGCACCCATAGTACAAGCTTTGCTTAGTTTGGGGCTAGATGGCGCTGTGTGAATTTGTCCACGAATATTTATTATTATTATTATTATTATTACATATACTGTAGCGACACTTTTTGTAGATAATGATGTGTTCTGCAAAGTCGTAGTACATTATTTTGTTCTATCATCAATAGTTTTCGCAGCACACGCGATGTAAGGAATTTTTTGGGTATTTTTTTACACCTTGGGTTACATTATTGGAGTTTCATTAATGATCCGTAATTTTTTAGAAAATATTATATAGCCTATGACACCCGGGGATAGTGTAGCTTCCCAACGGTGAAAGAATTTTTGAAATCGGTCCAGTACACAAAATAAACAAACAAACAAAAAATCAAACATTTCCTCTTTATAATATTACTATCTTACAGACGTGCACGCCCCACTCCTGTATTTCAGTGCCCCCTCCACCCCGCCCGCCGCGATGCCCGGCGCGCTTTTCAGACTGCATCGCAAACAACGGCCACGGCGCTATGGCGGTTTCGTTTACTGTTTGAATTTTTTAATTCGTAATATCTTTTGAATGGAAAGTCCAATTTAAATAATTTAAAATCTATTTTATAGGTAGTTATATGGTCTTGACCATAAAATAATTTATTTGGATAAGGATTAATATAAACACATAAATAGCATGGTTTGAATTTGGTTAGCATTTTCATTAATGTTTAAAATGAAAAAAGTTGTTGTAGTGACATAACTACAATAGTTGGACATATGCTACCGCGGAGTTTTTTGTAGACATTATGATGTTCTTTAATATTGTTGTACATTATTTTGTTCTATCGCTAATAGTTTCGGCAGCGCATTCGACGAAAGACATTTTAAGACTCATTTTTCTACACCTTCGGTTACATTGTTCAAATTTTACCAAGGATCCCTAATATTTTTCAAAATGAAATGTAGCCTATGTCAAATTGAAAGAATGTAGCATTCTATTGGTGAAAGAATTTTTTAAATCGGCCCAGTACTTTTTGAGCCTATTCATTACAAACATACAAACATACAAAAATAGGTACAAATCTTTCCTCTTTATAATATTAGTGTAGATGTAGATTACGTGATTGGATCATGAAATTTCATCATGAATCATACATAGATATTTCGGACAAGTAACTTCTTTTCATCAGGTGAGCTGTCTGTCCGTAGTCACTAGTGATGTGTGATAAAATAAAATGAAAAATAGTACACGCATTTGATACGCGGGCGCTCGCCAGCTTGCCAACCGCCGTGTTTCTAAACAAAGTGTGAGCAGCGCACTGGTGGAAACGTTGGATTGATTTTGGCTATATTTTTCAACGTTTGCCCGCTGGTGGAGATAAAACTTTAACAATCTCAATCTCTTAAATGTGTACAACGATTGGCAGTAGATATAGTTCGTGCCAAAATGGATTGGCAATAGCAGACATTGAGCTCTCGGTCAGTCTATAGATATTCTATTCCTAAATAGTTTCAATTATTGTCAATCTTAAGAAAATTCATAATTTTACCTACCTAGTTCTAGGGCCAAATTTATTTCACATGACTGGGAATGGCAGCCCTCGGCGCATTTTTCGAGCGATCGGCTAGTCTGGGGTTTAAAATATTATTTAATACTTTTTCTTTTACGATAATTATAAAGGCCGTAAGGTTTTTCATAATTTAAAATTTTTGTTTTTATTTTTTTAGTTTTCGATTGCAATGTGAACACGAAATTGCTCTAAAATGTCAATTTTTTAATGTCAAAATCTGCATTAAAATAAGTACTTAGTAGTTTATTGAGAAAAATAGCAATAGACATACATAGAAATACACAGGCAAACACACAATCAACATTTCTAACCCCAAACGCATATACCGCCTCCGTTCTGTTCCGTCGTAGGTAACAAATGTTTTTGAAGTGATCTCATTTCTTTTTGTTAGGAATATTCCTTTTTTCTTAGGCGGTTTTGATCGATGGCTATTTGTTGTCGCAAAGCCCACTTCACTGTCTTTATTAGTTTTTCTACGATATTTCGTCTTATCCAATATAGACATATATGGACGGTAAATACTTCTTCAACGATTGTATTCTACTATTACCGATTCCTGAGCTTCGATGCTCCCGAAGTCTATGTTTAAAGCAACCCGCCCAGGGTACCGATTCTGGTGTGCTATGCAGTTGTTATTATGTTGCAATGTAACTGTGATGTTACTATAACTACGTCGAGGTATTGAGTCAGTCCCAGCATCATCCCAGTTAAATTGCAGTTAAATCATTGTTCGACCTTTGACACGTTTCCGTAACAGTATTGAAGGCAGTTTGACAATGAAGAAAGATGCAACTTAGTAATTTATTTATTTATTGGAGTACCAACAGCCATATAAAACCATAATGCAACTAAAGTACCAGAAAACGAATTGTGGAAAAGTTCGAACTCATGAAAGTTGCAACTCAACATCTGTCATTTGAATAACAATCACACGTTTGACATGCGATACAATTGTAATGTTACTGCAACTGAGACGATTTCCGTACCAGAATCGAAGCCCAGGCGTGTCACTCTTGTTAGTGCCACATAGGCTTTTATATCTCTTAGAAAATGACAGACTTCTATACCCCCATTATGGGTGAAACTTCCAAAAGCTATTAAACAGGTACATGTTAATATCCAAACATAAGCATATATCAGTTATAAATATACTTACACGTAAAATTCAATGTCTTATACTTTGAAAATGACGGACTTCCATACAAACTGTCAAAATTTCACCCCTTCAGGAGTGGATAGTTGTTGTTATTAGAATGTTTCCTTTATAAACTCCCAATTACCTACACTCATGCCAAATATCAACTTTTTAAGTCACCTGAATGTGGTATTTTTTGATGATCAATGAGACAGTGACAGGCGAAATATTGCTCGACTTGACGGGGCCCTGAAAAGAAAGTCATTGTTCTACTCTTTTGATTAATTGAACTGTAAAGGTTGCTGGGGTATCCAGCTATTTATTACGCACCGTCCAGCGCAGGGCCGTCGACCCAATTAGGTTCACCTCAGGATCACCTGCAGGCGTATCAATCAAACTTCCTGATAGTTCAATAGAATTCCCGAACGTTTGCAAACTCGGCGAGTTTCACTGACGTGTTTAGTGTTCCTAACGATGTCTTCAAACGCGTTGGTGCGCGATTGATCACCGCTTTGTAAGCGGAAACTAGTTAAAACTAGTTCGCGCCGGCTCCGGCGTGTTATAACCGGTTTGGGGATTTTTAGAGTCGCCGCCGCAGTTTCAGGCGTGGAAGTTATCCCGGAATTTCATTATGGAGCCGTTGGAGCCTCTGCGGTTGAAAATCGCTGAGCCAATGTTGATAATGAATGGCGAAAGTTCGACCTATGTGTTGTTCGACAATGCCATAAATTCATTAGGTGCGGTGCAACTGATTTTGCGGCAGTACCGTATAATTTTAGTACATTTTGAGCCCATGCGGTAATGATAACGGTATGAAAGTTCCTAATAATTTATTTTCGTGATCATGCCTCCTTTGTAGACCAGAGCGTTTCCAGTTGTTTATTCAACGCTGCGGTCTACAACGCCGCCACAGAAGAGATTATGCAAAGCTATTCACTAATTCGGAGGGCTGTTATCATAGGTTTGTTTTTGGACTAAAGAGTAATACAGGCTACTTTGTATGCACTTACGAAATAGCGAACGAATGCTGGTGCCTATAGATATGTTTACATGCAAGAGAGTAGCAGTCTCTGTTTAGGGTCGTACAATGATAGTGTAAAATAATAATTGGAGAAATCGTTGGACTGTCGGTGGTTGCACCCTGAGGTACTGGGGTACTGCGTTATGTACATTAATCGATCACTGACCGGTACTCTTACGGCAAGGGAAAATGCACATTCAGGAGACTGAATGTGGAACATGATCCAATCTGGTAAGGTTCTCCTGTTAACAAGGAGGTCAGATGACGGTCGTTCCACTGTAATTACCTAATCTGCCAAATCCCGACCCCAGGCTCTCGCGTGCCATAGCACAATAGGAATATTAACGCCATGATGACCACGACAAAATAGTGTACGCACGAAAACGAATTAGAGCCCATTTATACAACCCCGCTTACAATTTGCTTGCCGTATAAGATGACGCGGTCACTAGATGGGCATGACGAGACGACTGGCGCAAGGCCAGCTCCCCGCGTTTATTATACAAACAAATAATAAAACAAGCTTTTTGTTATTAGTATTGAAATCAAAACTGCATAAACATTTGGGACAAGTCACAGAAAGTCTGTATAAGCTCTTACTGATTTAAATTCTTTAAAAAATGTGTCAAAAACTGGGGTAGTGTAAATAACCTGGAGAGGTCCATCGAAAGCAGTACAAATTTAATTTGTGCTTCATGGCGGCAATAGATTCCGCGCCGGTGATCTCGTCTAGCAACGAGTTCACCAAGCGCGGCACCAACTACTGCCCAGTACGCTCCCCGTAATAATCAATGGCCGCATATTCGCGGAGGACTTTCTTACCGGTAAATGTTTGTTTTATTTCTGTACTAAAATGTTATATTTCATTAAAATTTAACAAATACGACTATTTAAATCATTACAGTTATCGCTGTGGTCACTGACAAATTAGTTCTTATCGAGAAATCATCTTTTCCTATTGCAGATCCATTCGGCACGAACTATATCTGCCGCCAATCTTTGTTCTCATTTGAGAGATTGAGAGTGTTCAAGTTTTATCTTTACCAGCGGGCAAATGTCGAAAAAAATATGCGAAAATCTATCCAACGCTTCCACCAGAACGCTGTTCACACGTTTTTCAGAAACACGGCGTTTGGCAAGCTGGCGGGCGCCCGCGTATCAAACGCGTGTACTATTTTTCATTTTATTTTTTCACACATCACTTGTGACAACGGGCAGACAGCTCACTTGATGAGAAGTGGTGACTGACAACGAACTATAGTACGAGATATATATTATACGTATGATTCATGATGCACTTTCATTACGTACGCTGATATTTTTGTCTCAGTGGATGGTTTATACAATGCGCGCATTTACGGCGTGGCCACAAAACTGCGTTGCATCTAAATACGATGTGTCACAACGCAAACGCAGCTATAAAGCGTCACAGGTATAATTAGTCAAAGTTTTGTATATTATGACACACACAGATGCCAGACGTGAACTCATGCCATTTTCGCCATTTTCCCGCCAAACCATCGCGCCAGGGATACAGGACTTGACATCGGTACGTAAATCTCTGGACTCGTTTAGCTGCCAACATGTCAGCTGCACAAGTCCTGAGATATATCTAGATGACAATCAAAATGAACCTGTATTCTGTTTCAATATATAGCACCTATGAAGAGTGACGCTGATGTCTGATGTCTAGCCATATCCATATCCTATTTAGTTCCGCTGATATCCGCGGGTATTTAAAGATGAAACGCCGTCTATCTATACATACTTGTATATATACATACATATAATACAAAGCCGCTTCCCGCTGTCTGCCCCTATTTATATGTTGCATGTATATATGTACGCTTAGATCTTTGAAACTACGCATCGGATAACAGATAATGCGGTTTCCAACAATAGATAGAGTGATTCAAGAGGAAGGTTTATAAGCAAGAAAAAAGGGTAGGTAGGGCTTAAGTAGGTGTACGTGAATGAAGTCGCGCCATTATTAATTCTCAGTTTTGCGAGTGTCCTGCAAGGACGTGGGAAGTTGGTTCTACCGTCTTTCCGACTTTTTGCGACTAAGCTATTTCGCCAATCCATCTCTCCGATTGCAAATCAGTGTCGCGACCTCGACTGCACGCAACGGGTCCGCTACGTGCCAACCAAAATATGAGTCTAAGTCTCGAGATCGATAGACAGATTATCCCTTGCTAATCCTCAGCCTTCTTACTGGCCCAAGCTCGCCGCATTGTGCTGGAAACATTTCCTGTGAAAATGGAATGGCCTCTTTTGTTGTGTCGAGAAAAAAGCAAAAGGTATGTGTGTTATATTATGAGGACGTGTCCCGTTAAAGGTCTGGGGAAATCGACGTTGTTGACCATAATGTAGGTTTCGGGACATCATTAGTTTGAAAGGAACGGAATGAATCGATTGTCGACCTCTATTTGCGGCGAAATGAATTGTTGGCAAATACTTCAGACTGTTGTAGGAGTACATTGCTACTTTTTAGCCTCGACGAAAAAGTGTGGTATAAATTTAATGTGTGTCTGTGGCTTTGTGTATCGTTGCTCCCGAACGGCAAAATTGATTTAGATGCAGTTTTCTCTATTGGAAAGCCAGTTTTACGAGACGGTTCGTAGCTTTGTTTCATTAAAATCTAAATGCTTTTTTATACCACTAAGCTTTCAAACAAGCTTACGGCCTGCCTGACGGTAAGCAGGCGAACTATGTAAACTTGGTCAGGGAAAAATCCGAATTTTTCTGTCGATTAGGTTATTACATTACAATCTACAAGGCGATTTGGTAGGTTTACATGTTGTAGTTTACTGTTTAATTACACTTTAACATGCACCGCAAGCGTGCATGGCTTACTTTATCTATGCAGTATGTGGTTGTAAAAGCATTCGATACGCTTTTACGCGATTGGATTGAACGCTTTTATTGAGACTAAATGCTTTAATCTACTATAAAGGTAAAAAGTAAACGTCTTATTAGAATGTCAATAACGTTATTAAAATACATTTCTGCTTTACGTCAGATAGAGTACATAGATAACCAGTTTTTATGTATTAAAAAATCGACCAGTCACAGTTCCGTGCATAGTTCTGATTTACCATGTTAACTTATAAGTCTTATAACTACAGGTAGCAGTAAGAGCTATTTTCCAGTAGTTTCGAAGAAAATTTGCTGTGACTGACGGATACACAAATGATCCTTAAAAGTTCTGGAACCCTAAAAATAATAAGGCGACTGAATGTGAATATTGGCCCCAAGATAAATTTGTAGACGGAGAAACTATCGTTTACGTTCCTTCTGGTAGTCGTAAACTAATAAATAAAGTAATAATAAATCTTGCGATAGTTTTATTATTGCGTTTATATGTCTACGCTTACAAACCGCATACGCACAGAAAACACATTTTTTACTGCCATTGAGGCACACGGACGGACGGTCCGCTCGATATAAAGCGGCTATCCTCAACCAAGACATCTGCAACCTGTAGGAAGCGGATGCGATGCCGGCCTTTGAGGTACCTGTAGAATTTACTTTGAACTACCCCACGTTAAGGTGCAAAAGAAATACTTCGGCAGAGAGCACATTCCAGATCTTCCTCGTAGAGTAAAAATACGCATTTAGATGATATAGATGACATTTTTCTCATTGTCGGAGGGTGCGGTGGTGGTGGCGGTCTTATTGCGTACGAGCTTTCACCTAACATCAAAGGCTCACCGACCGAACTTCGTACGCGTACCGACAGACGAAAACGCATCCACCAAACAGCTTTGAGCGGTGTTGTACCTAGCGAAAAGAGTCATATTAGCAGCGAGGCCACTACGTGGTGGCTTTTTTATTCTACATAGTGACCAAGCAGAAAACCCAACTGATGGTAAGCGATGACGGTTGTCGATAAAAAAATGTGGAATGAGCTCCCAGCCACAGTGTTTCCTTCGGACTATGACATGGGATCGTTCAAGAGGTATATTAGAGGTCTCTTCAGAGGCGGGCAACGCATCAGTGACTCCCCTGGTGTTGCTGATGTCCATAGGCGGCGGTGACCACTTTCCATCAGGTGGCCCGCTTGCCTGTTTGTCTGCCGTATAACATATATAAAAAAAAAAAAAAAGGAGAACCGCAGGCGTTGTCACTATAAGGACTAAGACTATAATAGCGTTGTCTACGTTATCCTTTAAACTGGAACACATAAATGCAAGCATTATTGCTTCGAGGCAGAAATAGTACTCACCCAGGATGACTAGGCGGACACGGCGCTTTCGCAGTTCCAATGCTACATTGGTTCCAGGAACAGGTCCAAAATGAAACAACCGAATATTAAGCGGACGAAGTCGCAGGTGAAAACTAACACGGATAACGTCAGTGACAAGGGCAGGTGCTAAATACTACTTTGTCGGACACCACACGACGCACTATCGCCATAACATTAAATAACTAATGAGGGATGCAAGGTGTGTAAACTCAACACAGTTTGGGGAGACCAGGGAGTTTAACGACGTGGCTACGTTATAAATAGTGGCAAAGTTATAAATATAATCTTGGGGTCTTCAAGTCAACTGTAAATAGGTATCTGCTAGACAAGATTTAATGTCAAATACAAGCAATAATAGTTAATAATAAAAAATAGTTTTTAACTCACGGAACAAGAACAGAATAGGTAAGTATTGTAAGTTTGACGTAAGTACGTTACTGTGTATGAGTGTTTGTTTGTGGCATCGAAGATGCGGAATGAATGGACTACTGTCAATGCGTTTCTTTATTTAAAAACCAGTTTGTCGAGATGGTTTTTAGCTTTGTTTCATTAAAATCTGTTCAGTAGTTAGGGAAATATTTGAGATTGTACATTGTTGGTATTTGCAATAGTAGTGGAATTGAATCTAGGCGTAAAATTAAGTTTTGGTTTCAAGTTTTATTTAAAAATTATTAATATCTCTAATGTTTCTTTCCAGGTAAATATACAATAGAAGTACGTGATTATGGCCCTTGCGATGGAGATTTAAAACATTGATGGGGAGATAGAAAGTGAGTATCATTACCATGACAAAAAAGTTGTACAAAAACTACAAGAACACGATTCGGCTTGTTTCTAACTTTCAGTTTTTTTATAGCAGTTGGGATTTTAGTTTTTGTACAACATTTTTTATTTTCCACTTTTTATATTAA
This sequence comes from Blastobasis lacticolella, assembly GCA_905147135.1. Taxonomy (NCBI): domain Eukaryota; kingdom Metazoa; phylum Arthropoda; class Insecta; order Lepidoptera; family Blastobasidae; genus Blastobasis; species Blastobasis lacticolella. Next base: position 19,206,451 of record LR990045.1, read on the forward strand.
TTATCGGTATCAGGAAAAAGTGAGAATGGTTGCTAACAAATTTTATATCATTATATATTATATCCTAAACAGTCATTCTAAATGAAAAATGGTATGATTTTTCAATACCTATTCAAAAACATGAATAGTTTGTCGACTTTCATTTATTATTTTTTACAAAATGGCGGCTGGTAGTCGCCATATTGAATTTTGATCAATATCATGTCTTCAGTGACACTCGCAAGATTAAGACAAATCGATAGACGTAAGAATCATCGATATCGGCCCACGCGATATTTTATATTTGTGTGTAATTATTTTCCCGCTAAACCGAATATTTTTTCTAATTGTTTTAATTTGTGTTTGTGAATGTTTTTTCTTGTTTGAAGCAAATAAATAGATAAATGTGAAAGTAGTGAAGTGAATTTTCCGCCGCTTGATGTTCTTGGTGCGTAGATACAACAAAACTGACTCGCAGCTTACTTCCAGATTTTAATGTATTTTCTTGTTTGAAATAAATAAATAGATAAATGTGAAAGTAGTGACGTGAATATCCCGCCGTTTGATATCCGTGAAGCGTAGATACAACAAACTAAACTGACTCGCAGCTTACATCTAGCAAAGTTGAAAAAATTATAGGTACGATATTTTAACATAAAAATATGAGTGTAGACAAAATAGTGTATGCAACTGCATATAATTAGGTATTAAAAAACTCGTGTCAAACTATTATCATACTCGGTTACGCCTCGTATGATAAACAGACACTCATGTTTTAATACTCCCTTTTATATGACAGTTGCATAAACTACTATTACGCTACGTGGAATACCTACTCAACTACGAAATCTTAAATTAATTTATTAATTTTCCTTTACAATGAACCTGTTTGATTAAAGTAAGCAATTAATAAGGCAAAACGATTAAACTAAACTAAAGTAAAATATATTTTATTAAAAAATAAGCAAAATTACACATAGAAGAATTTCTTCAGATTGCTGCCAATCGTAGTGATTGTTGTTTGAAAATAGAAGCGTTTAGTGGCCTTTTTGCATATTACAGTAGCATATTAGCTTTAATAGAATTACTAAACAACATGCCATTTAGCCCTTTCACATTTCTTCAGCCCTAATCGACCTAGGTTTAGCTAATCTATTACCTAGGTAGGCAAACTCATTAGCCTGTCCTTGGCTCTTGTGATTTGTTTACTTAACGATGCGAGGTAGTTACATTTACAAACTTACCTAGTTACATTGGAATTATTTCATATTTATTCGTAAACATATTATTTGTTGTAGTTTATAATTTTTTTTTTGTTATTATGATAACCTATACCTGGGCCAATGAGGAGTTTTCCAGTAGGTATTGCCAATTAGTTTCAAAAAGCATCAATAGATGGCGCTCCTACAATTTTTGTAAAAACTTTTAAAATCTTTATGATTATGACAGTGATGTCATGCAGCCAACTAATACTAAACTTAAAAATAAAATGTTTATTAATATAAACATACCTTTAAAGGATTAACGAAATGTACAAAGAGATATTTTTATAAGTATGCACTATGTTCCATTTTAGTACAAATCATTCATATTTGTATTACGTCCGTTCTTGATCCTAGCGTCTATGAAACGAACTGACTTAGTCAAATTGATGTTTGTTTTGCTTGCAATAATTTATTACAACCTCTAAAATGATTGAAAACTATTGATAAATACAATATTATCCAATACAACATACCCAGTGTGTATATCCTGATTGCTAAGAACCAATTTCAAGCGATTATCAATTACCGAAATTGTCGGGGCGCCATCTAGCGAGTGGTGAGGATTGCTTTAGATACCTATTGTAAAACTGCTCATTATATTCATATTCATATTCATTTATTCGTAGTAATAAGCATACATCGTCATTTAAAATAGTTTTTAATTAGTTTATATCCAGGCGAGGCAGGATTAAGAAATTACACGACGTGTCGAAAACGCCTGGAAAAGCTATAATTGGTCCATGAAACATCTCATGAACTGTAATCTTCCTTTATAATTAAAAAGGAATTTGATGGACATGTGTATTCTCCCCATCCTCACCTACGGTGCTCAAACTTGGTCTTTGACGGATCATCAGAAGTCCGCACTCAGGGTTTGCCAGCGAGCCATGGAGCGCAGTATCTTGGGAGTCAAAATGTCGGACCGTATAAGAAACAGTGTACTGCGCTCCAAAACTCAAATCGCCGATGTGGGTTTAAAAGCTGCCAATTTGAAGTGGGACTGGGCTGGCCATGTATGCCGCTAACTAACTAAATGGCTAAACAAAATAAAAATAAATAAATAAAATAAAATTGATTACTTATCCCATTTACCTGAATAAATGAACGAATGAATGATTTATTGCTGAATAAAGAATATTATTTTTAACAGTGTCTTCTTTTGATTCACGGGCGTAGCCAGGTTTTGGTTTTGGGTGGTTCAAGATCAAAACATAAATATCGATCCGTACCCCCCTTAAAATATGTGGTAATCATAATAAAAGTAAGTGAAAATGAAAAAATAAGCGAGTGTAGCGAGCAGGACATATTTCTAATTTTGGCTCAATTGACTTGGATAGAACATGATACCTAAATATAACAAAAACCAATGACTGAGTGGGTGCAGCGTGCTCGACTCGGACTTTTTGGTATACCTACATACTGACTCTTTAAATCCGAATTAAATACGCGGCGCGATTGGTGTAAATATTCAATAAATGAGCGGGCGGAGCGAGCTTGGTTAAAAAGCTACGCTCGCTAATTCATTAGTTTTCTTACTTATTAAAGAAAACTAATGAATTAGCGAGCGTAGGGACCTCGGAAATTTTGGTGTTTTGGCTGTAAAAATCTGGATTGATCACGCGGTGAGAAATGATTTCCCCCCTCGCTACGCCTATGTTTTGATTAAATCTTATTTTTTACGCACGGACACCTTAACAAATTATACACTTAAACTTATCTCATGAATCACACTGTCTAGTAGTGAAAACTGCATGAAAATACGTTCAGTAGTTTTTGAGTTTATTGCGAACAGACAGTCAGAAAGACGCGGCATGGGACTTTGTTAAGCAAATGTCAACGAAACCCATTCGTTGGCGTTCGTTTGGCTTGTATGTATATTGTATAAGAGTAACGTCAATGTAAATAAAAAAAACACAATTTTTCGAAGTTTTCCTTAGCTACCATGCAATACCCTCGTAACAAACAGTTTTACTGGGATAAGAGGTCTAACAGCTCAATAAATTCACACCGACTTTCATGTCTATAAGGGTAAGTAGCTTCGTTTCTTCAAGGTTTCTTGATATATTTACTGTACCCAAGAATGGATTATTGACTAATGATACTCGTATTAGCTTCTTGTCCTTGTCATTGCATTAAGCTGTAGTGTTCACTTGTTGAAAAAGGTTTTAAATAACGTTGTTATTACGAAATTACTAGCGGATAATAATCCGTGACTTCTTCCGCGTAAAATTCGATTATGTCATAATCCGTAGAAACTTTATTGAATTTTGGGATAAATTATAGCCGTGTGTTAGTGAAATAATAATAAACCAATATTCCAGTTGTGCTCCCACGCGAGAGCCTGGTTTCCGCCTTGACCATCTTCCAGGATTTGGGCGATCAGGTAATTACCGCAGAGCGACTGCCATCTGACCACTGTGAACTGTTAACAGGGGAACCTGACCATATGTTACGTGATGCATTGATTGTTGTCTTAAATGTGCGTGCAGGTATTTTCACGATATTTTGATCGGTGAGGCGTCTTATTATTGTCGAGTCGATGGACTTAACTTCCCCTTACACTTTGTTCGCCCAGTATTTGGCGACGCACACAACATTTGGACTGGCCTCGAACAAGTCCTCCATTGTGTAAGTTTTTGAACACGCCGAGCATGAGACGAGGTGGTCTATGGTTTGCGGAGATATGCCACAGTCACAGGGAAAATTTTTCTATACATATTCCCACTTGAAAATATTCTCTTAGCATCGACTAACCTGGGTCCGCAGCCTATTGAACGCCTTCCAGTTAGGCCACGGAAGTTTGTTTCCGGGTGGAAGCCTTTCAGCTGCGGTCTTTCTTGGTAAAAATTAACGTCGATTAAAATCGACGATATGAAAAATTATTGAGCCACTGGTTTTTTCCGTAAGAGCATCGGCTAGTGTTCGACTCAGATAAATACGTTTTGTATTAAATTTTAGAGTGAATGTATGAGCATGGATCAAAGCACCTTAACACGGTGACCGCTGCCGCGTAGTTTCCCCTCGGCCATAAAACCAGTTATGGCCGGTGATTCTACACCGTGCGACGTTTAAGTGACACAGGTAATTAAGGACACCCTGAAAACGTTATAGCCCTGAATACATTTACGAATACATGCCTTTGAAAAACGAGAACAAAGTGTTGCGAAAGTTATACAAGCTGAAAGCTTGAAAATGTCTTGTTTTTATTATCAATGGGCTTGCATTTGACGATGAAGTCGAAGATATGGCATGCGTGCCTAGAATATACCTATTTACTCTTGATTTGAAGTCCCCAAGGTTATACTTATCGGGTAACAGTGACTTAGGCAGAGAGTTCCAGTCCTTTGCAGTGCGCATAAGAATTGTGGATGCAATACCTTTAGTACGAGATGGTGGGACGCCATATATGGAATCGTCAAGTTTTACAAGAATAAATATCTAAATCACTTTAGGGTTGTTAAAATCTTATAATGCAGTGGATTGTGTCAGAAAGGCTTTTTTTGTTTATAAGAGCTTTACGCCTAAAATACATTGATTCCCGGTCGTACCCACTGCGTCGCCCTAGTTGGAATAAGCGCGGGTAGGTGTAGGGGAGGTATAGGGAAGATGTTGGGACATAGGGAAGGTGTAGAGGTAGTGTAGGGTTACAGTGACTTATTTCAAGCCCTAATTAATAGCCTTATCTGCCAGTTAACTAATTGAAAGGTAGGACTTGGTAGGTTTGTTTAATTATTTATTGTAATTTGTACTTTCAAGCAGATATCCTTACACACACACACACACACACACTCACACATATACATACACATACACATACACACACACACCAATATACATGTATTACCTTGTTTTTTTTTTCTTATTTTGATTGATTTTTTGTTTGTCAATAGGGTATCTATATATTTAAAATTTTAAAATGCAGTTTTGTCATTGGCATTTCAACCATAATGTACTTATATTTTACATGTAATTAACTGCTGTTAAACTGTGAAATGAACTAATAAATAAATAAATAAAAATACTTTGATAATGTTTGGCAAAATGTATTTTGGCATTTAATATTTGAATATAAAGTCGTCACCAACGGCTCATTGAATATCACTCCAGCGAGACTCAGGTGCAAAATGAGGAAGGAAAAAACATTTCCTAATAAAACAAAATATTTTTCCATAACGAGTTTCGAAAGGCATTCGAGCGAAGTATCGGAAAATGTTATACTAATCGCCGTGTGACCTAAAACCGAAAGCCATTAAGAACAATGAATCGAGGTTTTTTTTCCGAGTGAGCTTTCATGACTGAGATGTAACACACGTATTCAGGGGGGCGATTCACTGTCATCATCATCTTGGCGTTAATGTCCCGATTGTGGTCTCGAGCACGAGGGCCCGGGGTCCGCCTTGACCATGATCCAGAATTTGGCGTTACTCTATCGGCACTATTCGGTCGCCAAAATCAGAACACTTCTAAGCGGCTCAGTGAATGCATAATATGAATGTAGTATGAGTGTAAGATAAGCCTGCTGGTGCTGTTATTTATTTACAGCAGTTCTCATAAGTCATGAGGCTGTAATAGTGGCTTGAATAATAAATAATAATAATATAAATAAATATTCGTGGAAAAATTCACACAGCGCCATCTAGCCCCAAACTAAGCAAAGCTTGTACTATGGGTGCTAGATAACTGATATGCTACTTAAATTTTATTTTTAAACACTTACTTATTATACATAGAACACCCAGATCCGTAACAGAAATTAAAATTCATCATTTCAATTTCTGCCCGGCCGGGAATCGAACCCAGAATCTCTTGCGTGGCAGACCGGACAATGTTGACCATTGAATCACTCAGGTCGTCAATGAAAAGTTAGAATATCAAATGAAAAGTTATTCTTAAGGTACTTGTACTTGTTTTTGTTTCTTAGAGAGGCACGCAGTCAGACGGTCTACGTAATGTATAGTGGTTACTTTTAAATTCCTTTGTTAAAAAGTTTGTTGTCTACTGTACTATGCCATGTATTGTGCTCAAATGTTCTGTGCTATGTATGAGATATGAGTAACAAATGGTTTTTATTTATTTATTTTTGTAAACGAGCAGACAGTCTACCTACCTGATTGTAAGCTGTATCATTCGCCTATGGCTTCTACGTTTTCATTCACAATACATGTTTATTTCTTATTCTTGTGTAAAACCTTATTTTAATGTGTGGGTGCGTGCGTGGGCGTGTGTCTAACTATGATCTGTTTTTTATGACTTGTCTTATTTGGTGAACAAACAATGCCCAAAATCACGTCTTGCCGTAACAATCACGCTACGTATATTGTGTATAAATGTCTTGAACTATACAAGAAATACATAGAATGTGAATTTCAACGAATACTGCTGCACATTATCCATTTTAATATATAATTTCCTAAACCAAATAGGACAAGTCAGTTTGAACAGACTATAAACACATACTTTATTAATTAGGTAGTATTACCTAACGAACCTTGCGCCTTCATACTTGCAAAGCCAAGTAATCCATAACGCAAACTTATTTACCCCAGAGACTGTAAGTTATAAAGTCCACCGGCAAACTTGTAATTCTTTTATTTAGTAGAAGATTAGGAGAAGTTTCAGACTGGGGCTTAGATCTGAGTTTGGGACTGCCAGTCGGTCAAGGCTCCACATCTGTTTCATTTCTATTCCACAACTAATCTCATTAGGGCTGAACAAATGTTAGGTATGATTTGGTAGTTGTGTCGTAAAATAGAACAATTTTACATTACTTTGTTTCTTAGAAAATAAATAAACAGCATCAAGACTAGAGTTAATAGGCTGTTCCTAGACAGCCATACTTCATCTCCTGCCGCCTCATCACCTACCACCAGGTGAGATTTCGGTCAAATGCCTGGTTAGTCTAATTAAAAAAAAAACTAGATAACCGTTTGTTTATAAATAAATAAATAATTATATCATTGACAAACCCCAATGCCGCCTAGTACCAATGGTATTTTCTGACTTATATACCTTTGTTTAATACTACGCTATGCTCTTACAGTGAGGGAAAACCTCGTGATGAAACCTGTATATTCAGGCGACTGAATTTGTACAATGATCTAATCTGGTTAGGTTCCCCTGTTAATAGGGTCACGTAGGTCAGATGCAGGTCGCTCCACTGTAATTATTTGATCTGCCAATTTCTGGATCATGGTCAAGGCGGACCTCGAGCTTTCGTGTGCGACAGCACAACCGGGACGTTAACAATAAATTCCGTTTTTAGCTTAGCCGCAGTGGGTAAAAAATGACACAGAATTACAATAGAAAGCTGCATTGTCAAAACCTTTCTACGAATCCTAAACTTCATTAGCATTGTTGCGAAAATTCTCTGTCATTTCTCCATATACCACCAACAGGTAACGAAAGGAACACCATCATTTATATATATTAAGGCTGAAGCCTCTCCGAGGATGCCAACTCGCCGGCAAACTAGTCCCTATAACTTGTTAGCTAATGTTTATATTGCCTTATCCACTCACACGGCTCATTGTATTACCCCGATTGTGAGATCCCAACCTCTTATCGAGTTCTATGGAAGCCTCCAGCGCAACCATGTAAATGTATTAGGCAAACTTCTTTCCGTGCTCCTTCTGTAGTTATTATCTTATTTCCTGCTTATACGTGTTTCTTTTGCCAATTTTTAACGTGTCCCTGTTCCTGACTGTATAGGGTGAGGACAATATCGTCTGTTTTTAACTCTCAGCGAAAAAGGAGGGGTGTTGTAAGTTTGACGTGTGTGTCAGAAGAAAAAGAAACAGAAGTTTATCTGTGGCGATGTGTGCGATATCGTGGCTACCGAACGCATAGATCGAGTTTGAAGCGATTTTCTCTATTTCAAAGGCAGTTTAATTGAGATGGTTTATAGCTTTGTTGTATTAAAATCGGTTATGTAGTTTGGGAACTATTTGGATATAAGTATACTTGGCTTTTTCGTCATTTTGGTAAGGTTAGGTTTTCATTTTCTGGCACACGGTCAGGCCATTCACCTGATGGAAAGTGGCCACTATCGTCCAGGATGTCTGTAAGCTAAGAGGGGAGCGGATGTCGTGCCGGCCATTGAGGTACCTGTAGACATGCCTTTTGAAGAACCCCATGTCCCAAAGAAGGAGAGTTCATGCGCGGTAAAAAAAAACATTTCCTGTTACTGAAGCAAATGATGATTGGACATCAATACAACATTCACGCTCGTTCGGTTCATCGGTGTAAAGACTAATTCTCCAATCAAGTATCGTCATTGGAATACAATAATCCGATTTCGTTCCTAATTCGTCAAAGGTTCGTGACGTACATCGAAAAGGGATTTTCGCTGTATCCATGCAATGTTTCAATAAAGACGAGTTTCCGAGCTTTGGATGGTGATTGATAGATTTGGCACGAAACTGGCACCCGTCAAAGCCTGCTGGACGCGCGTCCATTTGTTGCGAAGGCATTTTCTAATTTGCAACTTTCAAAAGGGATGGACGATTTCGCAGTAATGAATTAGTGTATTGTAAAAGCGGAAAACTTGGAACCGATTTTTTTGTAATACAGCAAAAAGGAAGTAGTATCGATAGGAAAATTCATTCGATTTCACCCGATAGTAAAGACAATGCGGCTTATATCCACTAAGATCAACTGAGTGGATTATATTGGATGAATACGTCTAACGAGATCACCCAGGTGATGCAATGCTGTACTAAAAACAGCTTCGGTATGCTTGAACGAGTCTTACATTGTAGAATTTCCGGACTTAATTTGTATTACCTACGTAATGCACATTTACGCTAAATGTATTGGAAAATTTAAATTAAAAAGATACTACAAGTGTTACAATATTTAGTTATAAATCAGAAAGAATAGAATAAAGTAAAAACAATATGAATAAATAATAATCTTCAGCCTGTATAAACTAACGAATTCGTGATGTGAATTTCTAAAATACGTTGGTATTTCTTTTTATATTTTTCTTTACTTAGTCTGATTCAACTTAAGACCGTACTTGTGCTAGTGCTTTTATAATGAAAATGTATCGCTTAGACGCCTTACACTCGCTGGGCCTAAATTTGGGTAAAATTGAGCCTGTTTTTATCTTAGAACTTTTCATTAGACCCAGTGGAAAGAAACGAGACCTAGTAATTTTGAAGCCAGCAAATAAGTTTTAGAATTTATATTTTGGCCGCGACTTGTAGATTGCAAAATGTAGACTAGGGCGACTACCGACACTGGGACAAAGCGATCTGAACATCTGATAATGAACACTTTTCCCAAAGTTTATTCTTTATACGAAACTAGCATTTGCCTGCGCCTTCCTCCTCATTTTTAGCGCAAAAACCTTGTCTTTTTCTCACTATATCTATTGTTGTAAAAAACATTAAATCCGTTCAGTAGTTTTTGAGTGAAATGACGTCATTAAATGTATATTTAAATATAATATGTCGCAAGTTTGACGCTACTAATAAAATATGCTTTAGCACGGTTTCATAGTAATTCTTCGAATTTCATGTACAGAAAAGTTGCTCGATGAATGAAATACCTCAGTGATTAGCCTCCTGTGAAAGAAAAGTGATATTTATTGGAGTGTCAAAACTATTGTAGAGCCTTCTTTTTGAAAAATTAAAAACTTATGTAAATCCTTCCTTGAGGATCAGCGTGGCTTTCACGCTTCTCCTTCGAAGCTGCCCATGAGATAATTAAATAAATAAATATATATAAATAAATATGCTCTCATAAATTAAAACAGCGTCATCTAACTCTAAAATAAGCAAAGCTTGTGTTACATTTATACATACTACATCCAGACCCGTATTAGAAATTAAAATTATGCATTTCAATTTCTGCTCGGCCGGGTTCGAATCCTGGACAACTGCGTCGCAGACGTTATCCAACTGAACTACTCAAGTCGTCTTTGAAAAGCTTTCCGAATTTAAAAGGTACATACTAAGGTACAGGTCCATGTCCTCAGAGAGATGCTTTCTCAGGCAGGATTTAAACCACGAGCAAGCACAGCATCCTGACATCGTCATAGGCAACAACATCTTTGCCAGCATCGGTGAGTTTGCCCAGGCAAAATCATTGGATGTAGTCGGCACTACATGTCTATTTCTTACATTTAACTCCTTATCTCCTCACTCCTCATATTTAGTAAATGAATGTTATCATAATAGACATATTGCCGTCAAAACCAAAACAGAATTTTCACGTTTTTTCTCTACCACTAAAGTGACGAACAACCGTACAGACCCACAGTTGCTTAATATAGATATGTTTAATACTCATGCCACTCGCCTGTTGCCGAGCTCGTATAACTTTTTCACACGGTTCTTGAAGGGCTCAGTGCTGTAATCTCCAGGGAAAACATCTGCAGTGATCTCATTCCACAACCCAAGTGGGTACGTAAGCGAAAGTTTCGCCAGTACGAAACACACATACATCAAACATACATAAAATACACACGTAACATCTTGCCTTTTACCCGCAGTTTGTAGGTAACTACTTCCTACTAATCGAGGAGGTTAAGGTATTCGACTTCGAAATTTTTGTGGTTGTGCTCTCGCGAGCACCCGGGTTCCGCCTTATGTCATAACCAATCAGGCAATTACAATAAAGCGACTTCCATATGACCTCATTGAACCTGTTAACAGGGGAACCTGACCAGATTGGATCATCGTTACACATTCAGTTGCCTGAATGTTTAGGTTTCTCTCTCTCTGTTTTTGCTCACCGTAACAGCGTCGGTTAGTGCTCAACTAATGTGCCTAACTCAGAAAAGAGTCATTGGTACATGGAAGCACTGGGGTTCGAACCCGGTACCTCGGGATGTGAGTCGGACCCCTCAACCTTGATTATTGAGGCCACCGACGCTCCAATGCCAATAATGTAATTGGCGAAAAATAATGTTATTCGAAACACAGCTCGTGTTACAATGGTGCTATTTTGGTAGTCTCTATTTCAGAGACAACGCAATAGCAATCAATACATTACTCTGACAACACCAACTGGCGACTAACAAGAAGGGTCGATGGAATCAGACACCGTTCGTTGAGCTTTGTTTGGCAGATGTATTTTGGCTAGACAGGCAACCGCGGGTCGTTAGGGATGGGCAAATTAAATTATATTTATCGAGTATCGATATCGATGTCTCGAGTGCTTGGAATGTATTGTATTTCTGGATATCTTAGCTATAGTTAGTCAACGATGATAGGGTTCTGTAGGTTATGAGGAATCGGCTTAGAGAGGTACCACTCCTTATCTATGTCTCCTATTAAGTTAGAATGTTGCATTGTTGTGTTCTGGTTTGAAGGAAAAGGTAGCGAATATTTTAGTCTGCGCAGAGGCAACGCATCTGCGGTTCTACTTTTTTATTACTTAAAACTATATGGTTCGATAGCTTAGAAACGTGGAGAGATCGAATGAAAGTTGACTTACGAAAGGTATCTATTTGAGTGTATATGAATCAGGTGGGCTGTCTTCTCGATGGTACTAAGTAATATGAAAAAAGTAAATAGCTTGATTCAGGCGGCCGAAACGTCACTTATGAGGAGAATGTCGATTTGGTAGAATTAAAGATACAAAAAAGCTATAAAAATAAAAAGCTATAAGTGGGATTTTGTAATTAATATTTCTACAAAGGTCTAACGACGAGCGTGATTGCAAAAAATTTCAACGCAACGGCATCGTACAAGAAGAAACCGGCTTTGGTTTCAGTTTCCAGTAAGATATAATAACGTTTTGCAAAAGTGACAACATTTTTCACAATGACATTTTGCGAAAGGGGCGTACTGCGTCTAGACCATTCCTATGGAAAGGACATTGCTCAGTTAAAGAAATGAAATAATCAGTGTCGTAATTAGTCATCTGTTCGAAGTGTGGACACTGACTGAAAAATAGCGCGTCGTCGCCTCGCAGATTTCTACGGAGTACGGATTCCGCGATGCGTTATCTGACGTCGTAGATTACTACAATGCGTCATTATGCCGTGGTATTGTGGCCTGGCTCTAATTCTAAAGGTCGAAAGGAAAGAAGCGAAGAGGGCCACAATACATTCCGTTTTATCGAAACATATATACGTATATTTATTCCCAAGCCTACCTTAGTTCGGCGTTGACGATTATTGATTGGTTGCCGTAACAGGAATTTTGTTGACGAAGCAATATTATATTACTGGCTTATTTATTTATCGTGGAAAGAGGCCCTAGCTCCGAGAAAATGAAAGTCAATACCAACTATCTAGTAGACAATTCTAGGAAGAATCGTGGTTTTATTTACCGAAGATCCTCCACTATAGCTTTATAAAATAAATACCAGTGACCTAGCCAGGCTTTGCACGGGTGTTCTTGAGGTTCTGGAGATTAGGATATGCAGGTATACGTCTTACTAATACGTACGTATACGTAATACTTTTATATAAAGTATAAAACCTCAGCTGTCTGTCCCTATGCATCGATCGCTTAGATCTTTTAAAGTACGTAACGGATTTAATGCGGTTTCAACAATAGAAAGGTTTATATGCAAGAAAAAAAGGATAGGTAGGGTAGGCATAGAGTAGATGGTAGTTTAAGGTTAGGTAGGTTTGGATAGTGTAGGGGTAGGATGCCACGCGAACGAAGCCGCGCCGGGTCCACAAGTTGTTTTATGTCTTTTTTTTATACCGCAAGGATGACAAACAAGCTTACGGCCTGTCTGATTGTAACAGCCTATGGACGTTTGCAATACCAGGGGCACCACCCCGCAAAAACCGTTTAACTCCTTTCTTAAGGAACTCCATGTTGTAAAAAATAGCTATTCCCCACGCACAAAACATTCAAGTATCCCCCGGGAAATATTATTTTTCCGGGATCAAAATTATTCTGTGACTATTAGTAGAAGAATTGCCAGAATCGATTCAGTAGTTTACCATGTTCGCTTATAACATAAACCATCGATAAATGTAGGTTGTAGGGTAGGGGTCCCTACCCATAGTGTGCATTAATTGATAGTATCTGTGCAAAATGTATTGGTCTGGAATATTGCAGCAGAGGAGCAGGCAAAGCTCTCCATTCCTGAGCCATTCGGATCAGAAAGATCCCCGCTTCACACCCAAGACCCTAGAATCCGTCCAGCACACGCAAGTGATCCATCCACACACCCCACAACGGAAACAGTACATTTCCTGCCACTAAATTATCTCCCCGAAATATATTCCTGGATCTATTAATCTCCATTAATCCCTAAAAGCAGGACCGGCGTTACCCAAATTAACATCGATCGAAAAGTGGAAAATTCCGATTTGTAGAATTCTTGGATCGACCATTTGTAAGCACCTAATCAGCCGCTAAATCTCCGATTCATTTTCCTATTACCGGCCTTAGGCTTCTGTCACACTAACGATTGCGGGTGCGATTCTTCAGCGATTTCGCTTCGAATTTGCCGCAAGTCCACAGTGAACGTGGCGTCTGCGCAACGTTTTTACTCCGGACGAAAAAAGTGGGGTGTTATAAGTTTAATATGTGTATCTGTGGCTCTGTGTATCTGTCTGTGGCATCGCAGCTCCCGAACGGGTGGACTTATTTAGATACAGTTTTCTCTGTTTGATAGCTAGTTTAATCGAGATGGTTCTTAGGTGTTAAATTCGGTTTTGTAGTTGGAAAATATTTGTGTTTAAGTAAGCTTGGTCGGGGGTTTTTCAACTTTTCTTTCTGTTAGGTTATTGTAGACAGTTTACCAAGATATCTAAAAGCTGTCTTCAATTACAATACAACAAAATGCTTGTCCCCATAAATAAAATACGAAATTGCCGACTTAAGCAGCTCATTGTAGGAATGTATGATAAGTATTTATTTATTTTACTAAATTTGTAACTTGTAGTCAAGACTTTCTTAGGTTTTTCATAATCATATTCATATCACTATATTGCTTTTTTGTGGTTGTTACAGATGTTTAAATTTCTAAGTATCACACTAGAACCCTGCTAGGGCACTGCAAGCTACAACGTTTTGTACAAAGACAAAGTTACAAGGTTATTTAATGGGCCTAAGAATATTATTTTTAAGAAAATTGTTTTCGTTTAGGTAACATATGATAATTATCTATGGATATTATTATATACGCGACTACCTGAAAAACGCTGTGATTAGAGCCTTCGGTGTATCGTGCGCACGACCATTTATCTTTTCAAATCACGCTGATGCCCCCGCCCCCGTTCCTCACCTCCCGCTCACTAATTTCTCGCTACTTTAGCTGCCTTGTAATAATCACCTGCGGAGAACTATGACGTCACGGATGTAGGTTTTCAGGTGGTTACAATTTATTTTTTTAAGGTTCCGTAGCACAAACAAGGGATTTAAAGGGGCATATTGCAAAGCCAGCAAGATCAGCATGACGATAAATTCGTGGAAGCCTTGGAGGAGAATAAATCTTCGGAACCTGTCATCAATGTTTCACTCCAAATAACGAACCCTGGCACGTAACAATATGAAATGAAGCAATTGCTTCTAAGATCACAAGGACTTAAGAACCCCCTTTCAAGGAACACAATTCGTTCAGTCTCATAAAAGGCCACATCCTAACTTAAGTAAGTCTTTCTAATACCTACAATAAGTCAGGGAGAATGCGATAGGCCACTCAGAAGTGTCGGGTCGCCGATTTGTCCTGTTATCTGGGCCGGAGGCTGTGTGCACTCGACTGGCAAAGCGAAAGATCCCCGATAGACCAAGGGTCTAGAATATGCGAATAAAATTGTTGTCTATATCTAACTTAGTATAAAGAAGCTTAGGCTCCATTGAGAATTCGTTTTTGCTCTTTTTCCATATTAGGGTCGCGAATCTTCAGAGTGTGTGTAGGGGTACATACGATACCCCTATAAGGTAATTTTTATCGTGCTATGCCCGGTCTGCGACCTGCGGGGTGATATCGGGTGTAGGCGGCTGAAAATAGGAGCTGTGATGGTGGAAGCAGGTGCTGGAACTGTAACCCTCGGGTGAGGAAATTAAACGTCGAAATAGCTGTAAATGGTTTCGTTAGCACTGACGTTACACTATTTAAACATAATAAATAACACTGCTTCTATGGACCTTTTATCAAATATTTTTAATGCATAGGGCTTAGGCAGGGGTTTTGCCCATTCGTAAAGGGCATTACTTGGTTGGAATCTGAAATGTGAATGAGTAAAATAAGTAAATAAATAAATATGCTTGGACAATTCACACAGCGCCATCTAGCCCTAAAGTTTGCTTACCTTGTGTTATGGGTGCCAGAAAACTGATAAACTACTTATAATCGAGTCAAATTTTGGATATAGGAATTTTAAATATTTTATTTTGGATATTGAAGAATTATTTAAAATTTTGAACAGAGAGAAATGGTATATCGGAAGGAGATGATATACTTTCGTTACACTTTGTCGACCGTTCATTTGCCCATCTCATACCCAAGAGACTTTTTTCGGAATGAATAAAGCATTTTATTGAAATAATGAGCAAACTAAGTTACGCTGGGAAAACAAGCTCTTAAGTCAACGAAGTTAAAGGATACCGACGGTTATTTATGTCATAATTTGTTCCTCACAAACATATAAAAAATTCATAATAGACTACTTAACATCATAAATTTAGAGAAAACATGTAAAGGGAAAATCGAATCATGATTAAGTTGATATATCACACAAAAAAAACCGTATATATTAAGTAAGGATTTTTACCAAGCCCTTACCCTCAGTACTTAGGACTATTAATTTTCTAGCGAGAACGTCTAAATTTTCGTAGTTAAAAGACGGCTTTTAACTACGAAAATTTAGACGTTCATGAGTTTCGTTTAGAGAAATAAATTTAGAAATTAGCCCAGTTATTACTACTAATAAACATATAATACAGAGTAAGTAGTAAGTAGTGCCTGTTGTGTCGTCTATATGTATGATGTTTCTCTATGTATTTTACTGTGTGCAATAAAATGTTAAATAAATAGAAAAGGGTCTCACTCAGTACATTATTGCTGACCATGTGTGTCCCGTAAGCTAAAGCAAAGAATTTTGATTAATTTAGTTACCAATTTCGTTGTTAACATGCTTTATGTGGCTTTTTGTAACCACTTTTTTGCAAACTAAACTATACAGGCAAGCGGGCCACCTGATGGAAAGTGGTCACCACTGCCTATAAACATTAGCAACACCAAGAGTATCGCCAATGCGTTGCCCACCTCCATAACACGTTACTCTGGTAGCAAAAAGGCAAACGTGCGAATCGAACTTCATACGTGTACATCAGCCTTATCGGAGCTAATCATGTGCAGCTCACTCATGGCTCCTCCTGACAAAATTAAACACAGAAAATCAACATTCCTGCTAATTTTATAAGTGAGGAACATTATGAAACCAAATTATACGGGGATAAAATAACGCAAATGCTAGCAATTATAAAAGGCTTACTTAATTATAAGGTGACTTACACGTATTATAATATCAAGTAGTTAACTAAACTTTACCTTAATTTTAAGAAAGTATATACAGTTGCCTTACACTTAATACCTACTAATTAAGCTCTTGAGTTAGCCCAATATTCCCTGGAGAGTACAACATGGAGTTCTTCAAGAAAGGGGTTAAAAGGTTTTTGTGACGACCAACGACGAACTGAGGTCTGTAATTCTGTACAAAAATGTATAATTAAGACGTTATAGACTCGATATTAATTTCGAAAACATATGCGGTGTTTTTAAATTTATTGTGAAACCAAGGGGTATGCATGTGCTCAGTGTGAGAAACACTTTTACTGTGACACCAACTCCGAAAACTTGGTAAATAAACTAAAAATACGGGAAAAAGGGCTTGTACTCATAAAAGTGTGACCGCTCAGCAAAACTTGTACATTTAACTAAAAGTTCAATAAATTGGGTCTGTCCAACGTGACTAGCTACGTTCTTGGTGGAGTTAGGATTTCTCTAAAATAGAAAAAGGTTAAACTTTTTATTTAGTTGCATGCAAATTTTTTTCTTGCAAATTATTACTAAATTTATTGTAAAATTTAGTCAACCTACTTGACAACTTGATTCGCCTATGAATTCACTATTAAAATCGTGATCTGTTATAAATAATTTGCAACAACTGAAGATTTCGATTTGATCGTAATTATTACAATGCAGATTTGTAGGAACGTCGATGGCCTAGTGGACAAGGGGTGGTATACGTAAGCGAGATGTTCCGGGTTCAAATCTCACTCTCGCCATGTGTGATTGGTACATTATCTTTTCTGTGTTATGTACATTTGTTTAACACTAACCGATGCTCTTACGGTGAGGGAAAACATCGTGATGAAACATACACATTAGGGCAAATGAATGACCCATGAACCATGATCCAATCTTGAAGGTTACCCAACCAACAGGGTCACGGAGGTCAGATGGCAGTCGCTCCACTGTAATTACCTGATCTGACAAATCTCAGGCTCTCGTGCGCGAGAGCACAACTGGGACATTAACGCCAACATTGTTTAATAGAAGAACGCCATTTAGAGACGAGATATAAACTGAGCCCGCCGAAGTAGAAATATATCGACCGTGCGGTAGTACTTTGAAGCTAGTCGAACTTCGGCGAAGGTCTTCCGCTGGGTACCCTTAGACTGGTTGAACAATTTCGGGAGCCGATTGGCACCCATTGACAGTGTATTATTATGTATAGTAAATGTTTGTAGGAATATAGACATTACACATAAAGTTTTAATTGTAATTGCACGTATTATACCCCGTTATTATGGTCTCTTCACAGAATGTGAGGTTGGCTGGAAGAAATCTCTTAAATAAGAGGAATAAGCTCGCCTTAGTACTTTGTATTGTAACTATGTTTTTAACGTGTTTTCTGCAATAAAGAGCATATATATATATTTATCTATATTATTATGATTATTAACAAACCAGTAAACTGCCGCATTCGCGAATAACACCGTCCATGTTTACGCTGCGTGGCTTTAAGCGGCCGCTTTCACTGAAACTGCGCACTCATCGAGATTTGCGCTAATGCCAGAATTAATGTGCAGCTACTTCGCCCCCTTCCCCCTCCCCCCTTTCCACTACTACTGGATGAGGTAGGGTAATGGATCTGGTGATGGCTCATCTGCTAAGGGGTGAGGAATTACGTGGCTCATTTATTTGTATAAATAATGGCTGTCTATTTTTGTAAATTTGGATATTCATATTCATATTCATTTATTCATAGTAATAATCATACATCGTCATTTAAAATACTTTAATGAATAGAATCACTAATAGTTAATGTCAATGTTAAAATACAATTAATTGTATAAGATATTTCGAAATCGTCAAGAACTAAATCAGTATTATAATATCGAATAATTATTAAGTCAAATGTTAAATTAAATAATTATAAGAAAATATGAGTGCTTCATTGAAGGGTACACTGAACACTAGCGCCATAGCACCAGCCATGGCTTATGAGTGTGACTCCGTTGTACGTCATCCCATGGCCCGGGTAGCGAAAGATTATGGATTCTTATAATGTCACTGTTTCGTTTTTTTAATCTTTGAATGTACGTATCGTGTCATGAGTTTATTTGTAATTAAGGTAATTTATTTATTCCTCAATCCGAAGATGTTAGATGTTAGATAGAGTTAGATGTTAATAGTGCACTTTTGCTAGTACTATTTTCTCACACGCGTACGATAGAGACGTCGCTCCACAAAAGCAAACCATCCGACGTTTTTACATATTTTATTATTGTTTTGATGTGACGGCGCAGGGTGCCGTGGTTCCCCCTTGCGTCGTGTTTCGTCAAATATTTGTGCAATTGTATAAGTGTACGCCTAGCGTGCGAACAGCGAACGTGAAGTGTCCGAAAAGCATCCGCGTAGATACCGCGTAGCCAGCGCGTAGCGTCGTAGCCATTACATAGCCAGTGCATTGTGCAGCGATTATGTAGCAACCTCGTAGCCAGCGCGTAGCATCCACGTAACTGCCGTGGAGCGTACGTGCCACTAATAATGTCTTCTCATTTCTACGATATCCACGAAATTGAAACATTTTTACTTGTACGTATGAAAATTACAGTTTCCGTTATTTACGTTATACGCCAAATTCATAGTTAAGGAGCCAATATAAAAAGGATTGGTTGATTAAGATAGGATATCAAAAAAATATCCAGCTAAACTAAACTGTAGAATAAAGAAGATCTTCCGTTTCTGGCTCAGACTTATACAGGCTGTATCTAGAGTACACTAGGTCGTAATCGGGTTGCTTGCAGCTGCCAGGCGCCGATAGCGGGTAAGCCTTGCGACATCTCTCTAGCTTATTTACCTTTTTTTACTGAAGACTAGATGGCGTTATATGTATTTTAAAACGCGCTGCCGACATCGCCAGTAAATTTTCTTGGGCATAATGGCTTTTTTAAATTTCTTTAAAACTTTCATGTCAATAGTGTTGCTAAGACTAGCCGTCCCAGAAATCGGAAATGTTTTTACGTTGTTACCATTTCCGTATGGATTCCTTTTTTCTAATTATAATGTATTATAAAGATTTAATTATTAATAGGTTAAGTATTTTTTGAGTTTATAAATTTACTACCGCGTATTTCATACGGCAGAGAGTTCCACAATTTTGCAACATGAACGGTGAAGGAATAGGAATAGAAATCAGATTGGTGAGGAGGTATTGCTAACAAGGTTCGTACACTGGGACGACAATGATTTTCTAGTGTACGGCAGAAATAAAACCGTTCAAAGAGCTATGAAGGAGCGGAAGGGTTATAAAGGATGTTATAAAGAGCGGCAAGGATGTGAGCATTCCTACGTCGAGTTAGGAGCCACTTAACTTGGGATCGATATCTTGAAACATGGTCGTACTTGCGTAAGCCAAAAATAAAGCGTGTGCACAAGCTTTGATGTCGCTCTAGCTTACTTAATAGCTCCTCAGTGGAATCCAGATAGCAACAGTCTGCATAGTCCAGAAGAGGAAGAAGTAGAATTTGGGCAAGAGAGATTTAAGTTTCCAATAGCAGAAAACTTTGGAGATGTTTGATAGTGTGAAACGAAAATTGCATCTTCTTACTGACCTCATTGACCCGAGGCACCCAGGACAAATTGGGCTCTAAAATCAGACCAAGGTTTTTTACTTTTTTGCCGAGTGGAATGGAAATTCCATCGAAATTAATTTGGGGGATAACCGCGTCAGACCCAAGCAAATTATAAAAAGACATACACATTACTATTTTCTTTATGCAACAAGAATAAAGTAAATCATATATTTTTTTCTATTTCACATTTTTCATTCAGGCGGTTGAATAAACCAGATTAGATCGAACCCGGTATCTATCGCTTACGAGTTGAATACCTTACCCACTAGGCCACCGACGCTCTTTTCAGCTGCTGAAATACCCAAATTAAATTTACGGCTGAACGAAAAACTTTTCTTAAGATATTTTATGTAAAAAACTACAGTTTATCTAAAAGTTACATACTTTGTGTGTTACAGAAAAACAGAAGCTACATTTTAGGTGTCTTACCGTTAACCTTGGTTTCGGAGTCCGATATCCGTACCAAATAGGATATATCGGATATATCGGAAGATATTGAATACGAGTTACAAAACGCACGGAATATAAAATTTCTTAGAAGACCACGACGGCTTATATTACGTAGAACAAAAGCTATTGCCAGTTTACCGGAAACTACTGCTATCATTGGAATGTAATAAGCTGATCTTATTATTTCTTTGAAAGCGTTTTTCTCTGAAACCGCAATACCGATTCTCAATATTCCTTCACTAACGGGAAACTACGCTCTTTACTAGTAACATTACTTTTGATCTAAGGAAAACAAGAATCCGTACAATAGAAAACTTACAGTGTTTCTGTTGCCAGTTTTGTTCAGAACCAATAAGTTGACGGTAATGCGATGCAGCCGTGTGGTGTCCGGCAGAGTAGAATAGCACCAACCCCTTACACTCATGGGTGTCGTACAAGGCGACTTATGTTTTCGAGGCAAAAGATCAAGAGTCTCCGTAGTCTGGAATAGGGGCAGCAGCATTTTTCATTGTTATATTTAAACACTGTGATCTCCAACCTGCCTGCCAAGCGTGGAGATTATGGCAATAACCTCCCCTTTCGTGGGAGAGGCCCTAAGTCCTGCAGTGGACTGTTACGGGCTGTGATGATGAATGCGATGCAGATTTAGTAAGATATCACACCCGTATTTTGAAACGTAACAAGAGGTCTCGCAGTGCTCGCGAACACAAGGATCCTACTCACAATACTTGAGTGGTTATCGGCACCTCGAAATAGAAAGGGCCGTTCTTTATTTTGTATCGGCCATATGCGTTTGCAAAAGTTAACTAAATTGACTAATCATAGAGCAGTATTGAAGGTAGTGCGTTTATCTGAAACCGTCTAAATTAATAAAATTGACCAATCATATAACCGCATTGAACGCAGTGCGTTCACACAAACGAACAGCCGCTTCTTACTTCGCATAATTTACTTAGACATGTATTGTTTGTGAATTCAATTATCACTTACCATTCTACATCGCGCTAACGTATTTTCTGTCCCGTTTGCATATATGTAATAGTTTTCTGTGTTTGTTACGTACGGTCAACAGTGTCTTGAGGATGCTCCGTTGTCGAGCGAAACACGTGTAGAGGATTACCAGTTGTAGTGTTTGTGAGTATGGTTGTCCAAAGGTGGGTATGACAAAGATAAATATCATAAGCGCACGCTTCGTGGTCACGAGAACGTAAAAAGGGAAGACAGGGCTACACAACGTGCAACCGCTTCGAAATATCAAGGTAAAACGCATTGGCGACTCCACTGGTGTTGCTGATGTCCATAGGCGGCGGTGACCACTTTCCATCACGTGGCCCGCATGCCTGTTTGTCTGCCGGATAACATAAAAAAAAGAAAACGTAATACAAAAACTAAAAACACCGACTGCTATTAAAACTGATAAGTAATAAATAAGTAAATTGTTGTAAGTAAATCGGTAGGTGTAGGTAATATTATTTTAAAAATATTATTTTAATGTACACTTGCGCCACCAAGACGAGTCAAACGACATATCAATTATCAAAATCGGTTTATCGGTAACAAAGAAACAAACATACATACAAACATTAGTACATACATACAGGTCAAACACATAACCCTTCCTTTTTTGTTTCGCCGCAATCGGGTAGAAACAATCAAAACTGTTTATGAATCCGATATATATGACCACAACGAAATAACCACGAAAGTCTCAAAACCTTTCGTTATGTGAGACATATTAAACCTCCACACTTTCCAAAAATTCAATGAAACCGGATGTATGGTAAAAAGCATCATCTCAAACCCAAAAGCCTCTCATATCATTTGTGGCCTAAAAACGTTCTCTTAACACCATCCACTGAACAATGGCCCAGCTATCAGCGTACATCCTTTGAGCCGTAGATTAATGGCGCTACCTCACGGCATCCTTCTTGTTACAGGTACGACTCCCGGATACATCCGTATATCCTCATTGGAGAGGTTAGGGATGGGCAAAGCGATGGAGATGGTAACTCATTCCTTGTTAGACAACACTTGGGTGCAGCGAGCGCTTGAACGCCAAACGGAACGTCACGAGCGAGGGAAGCAAGAGCTGTGAAATGTCTACTTTCCATCAATGCCTTTGTCTAGAGATGCGCACACGACGTTGTTATTGATAATGATTTTACAAGCTTTTATTTACTGTCTCAACACCGCGTAAACAGAAGAGAAAATACAGAGTAGGGGTGCGATTCTCTGAAGGACATCCTTGCTCGCAACGATGCAATGCAGGATGTTCTATCGGGTGGTAACAATATTTCAATAGAAAGCGCGTTGCTTGGAAACCCCGCCACGTGACAACGTTTCATCGCTGCGCTCACGGATGTGATCTTAGAGAATAACATAGCAGTATGTGTTAGCTCATTCTCAGGAATTGAGTTGGCGCAATTACGGGGCGTAGTTCCGCGCAACCCATCCCTAGATAGCGCAAACGTAGACGCGCAGCCGTTAGTATTAATAATTCATACACGCAGCCCCAGATACCTTAATCAAATTCACCCGGCGGCTTGGTAAATGGTTCTCTTAGTGATTTTGGAGCGAAAACAGTGTGTTAGTTTTTTTTTGTGTAAGCGCAAAAATCGAGGCTAAAAGTTTTTTATAAGACGGTAGCAAAAGAGCGAGCAGATCACCTGATGGTAAGTGACCATCGCTTCCCATGGACAGTCGCAACACCAGGGGGTGAAAGGAGAAAGGGGAGCTGTTTAGGCTATAGTGGATATAATATTATAATAATAAGCCGGCACGGTGAGCCAATTGGCTCCCGAGATTGTCAACCAATCTCATGGCCCCCAGAGGAAGACCTTAGTAAGTAATAGGAGGCACGCTTAATGGGTGGCGATATACAATAAATATAAAATTAAATACAGAAACTGGACTATTTTTGCTTTAGTACTAGTCCCAGGCTTAACAGACTTCGGCTATCGACCACTATAGAATACAACTCATAAATTTGATTACAGAGCGACTGCTAATATGTAATCAATAGTAGAATACCTAACTACTTATAAATGTACTTATACGAATATTCTTACCTGCGTTATATAGATTAACTTATTAATTGAAACCTCTTGAACTTCGATACTGGTGCACCTCAAGGTATCCCATTGAACAATACATGTATGCATGTTATTGTTATGGCTAACAATATGTTGTTAGCCAATTAACACTGACAAACAAAATACATTCATACTAACGTTAGGCCTTTTCCCTCAGGGGTAGGCAGATACCACATCGACCACTGACAAAAACCAGTCAATCTAACAATTAAAAGACAAACACATAAACAGATAATTAAATTTAGTAATAGCATAACAAAATTTGTAAATAGATAATGACACCATTTAGTGTTGCTTTAGTATATTTACTTTAGTGTCGGCGAATCCATTTAGTTTGAAGACAATCAAATGCTGTCTCACGATCCGTTGGTGAAGTAAATCATTTGTTATCAGTTCTTTACTGTTCTTAACAATAAATTATTTAAATTAATTAAATCCTTGGGCACTAATAATTACAGACATTATGTTAAATGATCTAAATTTCAATTTAATGCTGTTAAGGGCACATTCTGTATAATGGGTCAAGTTAATGACGGTCGGGATAATGGGACACTCGGTAGGCGGAATCGAATTAAAGTTATCGAATCGTGTTAATTCAGACAGGTTTTCACAATTGCCTTTGAATTCGGTAATCTAGTTTGAGACTTGGTTTATTGTGTTACTCCACCCGTATTCAGGAATGTTACTATGAGGTCTCTAACGCGCGAAAACATAGAGTTTAATTCAACAATACCTGAGTGGCGATCGGCTCTCTGCGTCGTGGGTCGGTCTGGTCAGGAATGGTTCTAATATTCGATATTTCGACACAGTTGCATGCATCATGGTCACGGGACGACTCACCCCCCGTCCCGTGACCATGATGCATGCAAATGTGTCGAAATATCGGGCTACTCGTCAACAAAGGTACGCGGTTGAAAACCCGAAACATATGTAATAATAACCGCGATAGTTTGAAACATAATGCGAAACATCTTGGCGTTAATGCCCCGGCTATGCTCGCGCACGAGAGCCCGGGGTTTGTCTTGACAGAGATTTGGCAGATTAGGTAATTACAGTGGGGCGACTGCCATCTGACCTCCGTGAGCCTGCTACCAGGGGAACTGCAGATTGGATCATGATTACAAATTCAGTCACCTGATTGCGCAGGTTTCATCACGATGTTTCCCTCTCTGTGAGAGCATTGGTTAGTTTTCAACTAATGTACATAACTCAGTAAAGAGTTATTTGTACATGGTCGCATTATAATTCGAATCCGGTACCTCTCGCTTATGATTCAGATACCGTAACCACTCGGCCACCGACGCTCTTATGATGTGAATACCTACAGCAATTTCTTACAATTTTTTTTATCTGTCGCGATGTTGTGTTCTAGTTTGCAGGACAACATAGCTAGAGCAATGACAGAGCACCGGTAGTCGTATAAAAAGAAACTTGAGAATTGACAGCCCTATACAGAGAGATATTAAAACCCGGCAAAGCTCCATGAGGCTTTACCGAAGGCTTTACCACAGCCATTTATCCCCTGGACGTAACCTTATAACCAACACCGTAAAACTCTTTATTATTTTGGTTGCCGTCCAAAATAAGGCGAGATTAAAACACACATGTCACAAGAACCCTATAAAAATACCCGCAACAGTTCCGTACAGTAACTGCCGAACGGCGACGTATAAAGGATCGCTATTCCCTTACAATACGGGTGCGTATACGGGTTCGTAGATAAAAAAAGGCATTCTTTTGACATAATGTTATCAGTGACGCGGCAGAGAAACAAACGGCACGCCTTCCTATGGGCTGCCGGGACTCACTGGCTGAAAGGATAGGGAGCATCACCTATTTTGATTCTGAATTTATCAATAGTACAGCGCTGATATCCTTAAGGATTTTAAAATACGTACGGCCTACGAGAGAAGAAACTTCTACGGGATAGGATCAGAAACGAACGTCTTATCGACGGGTGTCATACAGGAGGCAGACCCACTACAACTAGAAATTCTACATTATTGTTGCTGGTACGCGGTCGCCACCCGAGAACTTTTCCTTTTCATCATTATGCTAGCCCTTCTGCCAGGGTCCGCTTTACAACTAATTCATCTCAAATTCATAATTAAGAACCCGTATTCACAAATAATACTTTCTCACGGTGCTCGTCCGTGTCCGATTGGTCAATTTCGTTCATTTTGACAGACGCATGGTGCCGATCGCTACTCAAGTATTGGCAGTTGGAGCCTCAAAGTGACATTTCTAAATACGGGTATTAATTTAGTAAGCGCTCGGCTTTCACATCGGACTCAGAAATGTCCATCCTAGTATCCCCGGAGCTTATACACATGACCAAACAGGCGCGAAAGCGAGCTTTTGACGACCTGAGTGGTTCAATGGTCAACATGCCGGTCAGCCACGCAAGAGGTCCCGGGTTCGATTCCCGGCCGGGCAGAAATTTAAAATGATGAATTTTAATTTCTGTTACGGGTCTGGGTGTTCTATGTATAATAAGTATGTATTTAAAAATGTATATAAGTAGTATATCAGTTAGCTAGCACACATAGTACAAGCTTTGCTTAGTTTGGGGCTAGATGGCGCTGTGTGAATTCGTCCACGAATATTTATTATTATTATTAAATTTTTCCGTAATATTCCTTACGCCAAGATTGCCACGTATATACTCGTTTCCCGCTCGGGCAAGCCGCATAACATCGTACATCTACCGCGGTATTTTTTGCCCCGATGCAAACAGAGGGTGTTATTTCGGAGAGCGAAGCAGTTGCACGACCTCATTCTACCGGCCCCTTTCCGCTATCGGGAGACGCGATTCGGGCGAGCACTTCATGCTTATGTTGTAGATCTTTCAGCTATCCGCACGAGCCACTTGAGTTCAACCTTTGTAATACGGCAAAGGGTAGGAACGCGTTGCCTGCGAGTGTGTTCCCTGATTATTATAATCTAGACGCCTTCAAGGCTAGAGTGAATAGGTTGTTCCTAGACAGGCATGCTTTATTATCGGCCGCATCGTCACTTACCACCAGGTGAGATAGCGTTCTAATGTCTAACTAGTCTAACTATTAAAAAAAGTTTGATTTGTGTGTCTGTCTGTGACGTCGCAGCTCCCCAACGGATGGATTGATTGCGATTCGGTTCTTTTTTACTAAATCAAGACAGTTCTTACTTTGTTTATTTAGGAAAGGGACTGCTGAATTGGTTTAGATTAATGAGAGGATATCATGGAAAAAGACATATATGACTGAAATTAATGGATGCGTTAAAAGGAGAAGATTGAGACGAAGATATCACGACCAAATCGGAGTTATTTTAAAGAAAAGTCAGGTCAAGAGTACTCTAAACCGACGAGCATATAATATGAAAAGTATTTGAATGTGAAGAGAGATGTGTCAGGACCGTAGCTAGTGGCACGTTGTATCCTCTGTACACTGATGTGTCCTACTGGAGAATGGCGTGACATTATCGGTTTAGTAGGTTGGCAAATAGTTACGAATACTTTGACTTTGTTGGGAGTTTTCCAACCTGTGTCGTTTAGGTTAGGTATATTATTGTATTATTTTTCGCTTCGCTTATTATTGTCGCATAAAGTTAGCATCCTCGTGTTAAACCTTGTGATAACCACTCTTGTTTGACAGTTGCCTTCAAATAACCACGCTTGTAGTTGGTCGGACTTTCGATGCTTTTCGCACGAGTAGTACGTTCCGTACGAATAAAATTTGTATGGATAGATATATAGATAAACACTTTATTGCTCTTAAAACATAACAGTACCAATAACTGACAGTAACAAGGAACACATATGAGCAAAGGCGGCCTTATGGCGACACGTACAAGCGATATCTTTCAGGCAACCTGTACAGAAATTGAGACAGGAATTTTGACTGCCTGAGTGGTTCAGTAGTCAACATGCCAACAGTCAGACACGCAAGAGGTCCCGGGTTCGATTCCCGGCCAGGCAGAAATTTAAATGATGAATTTTAATTTCTATTACGGGTCTGGGTGTTCTATGTATAATAAGTACGTATTTAAAAAAAAGTATATAATTAGTATATCAGATAGCAATTTACAAGCTCAATTACAATTCCTCAATTAAGCCCATAGTACAAGCTTTGCTTAGTTTGGGGCTAGATGGCGCTGTGTGAATTTGTCCACGATTATTTATTATTTATTTTACAGCAGGTAGTGTTGAGCGCCAGGATACAAGAGAATGCGTTGTGCATTTATCTAAACACCAACAAACAGCCAATAACTTGCAATAATCGTACTTATGAAGGTATACTAAAAATAAAGTTTGAAAATCTTTCGCTAAAAGGCATTTACGAAGTTTTGACTTAAAACTAGTCAATGACTCAGACCGCCGGATCTCTTTCGGCAGATCATTCCACAAGCGAGTTGCGCTTACCGTAAACGACTCGTAGTAGCACCCGGAACGCGTGAACGGGGCCGACAGAATGTTGTCTGAAGCAGACCGACAGATTGAATACGCATCTAGTGGTTATTTTGTCTCCGTAACTAAGCTTCATGAAAGGATTTTACTGCTATATCTAAGGCTGGCTACACTTTCGCGATTCCCCGGGACTGCAGACTATACTTCAGCTGTAAACTTCACTTGGAGCTAATTGATACTTTAATTTTTTTAAACCTGGCACTTTAACGTCTCGTTGTAGCTATATCATCTATATGCTATCATCATCATCACAGTCCATAACAGTCCACTGCAGGACTTAGGGCCTTTTCCTTGAAAAGGGAGGTTATTGCCATAATCACTTCGCTCGCCAGGCGGGTTGGAGATCGCAGTGCTATAAATATAACAATAGAAAACGCTGCTGCCTATTTTTCAGCCTACCGAGACTCTAGTTTTGCCTAAACATTAGCCGCCTTGTACGACATCCACGAGTGTAAGAGGTTGGTGCTATTGTACTTTGCCGGACATCACACGACCAGGTATGCTATACTATTACTAGGTATATTGTAATAATGCTACATTGTACGAACCGTAATGACCAAAATATAGTTATGTGTAGTTAGATGGTACTCGAGCGGGCCGGCGTAAAGTCGATACAGGTTATTAATTAATGTGACAAAAGCCTAATCTGTTAACGGCCATTAATCAAAACAGACCAAATTAATCATTGCAGCTTTAATACCTTTTAAACTGCACTGTTTGTGTTAGTAAGTTGTAGCAAGTTTGAAGTAGGCAGGATGATTGAATGGTGGGCTAAACAATTGCATTATATAATAGTTAAAATGTATTGACTTTTATGCATACCTCTACCGGTATGCATAAGAGTTGAAACTATCGTTACTTATGATAATCGATCAAATGTTACAGACAGACTGGTAGCATGCGTAAACCCAGGTCCTCTAATTTTTACTATCAAGTATTGTTTTGTGACTTTTGAAAAGCATTTTTCTATAAAACAATCGAGTGTGGTATCAAAATAAAGTTCCATAAAAACAATTTCTTAATTTCAAAAATTTATATACGTAACTTAAAGAATTATATGCTTTTAAATTTTTTAATAGCTGTTTTAGGGTATTTCGTTTTTGTACTACTTACATGTTTATTATACCGAATAATGTTCCACATCGCACACGGCTGTGTTTAGTTCACCAATTGCCGTCCGAGGCAGGTGCGCCAGGCGAAGCCACCTGAAATATGGGCCAATTACTTGGACAGCCGAAGGTCCCTATGACCTTCGACGCCTTTCCACAGAACAGACACGCCGAAAGAAAAAAAAGAACTTATCTAAAGAATTTCAATTCGGCGGATCGCCGGAAGTCAAAGAAGATAAGAGATTGGCCTCGTTTCATTTTAATCGGAGCGAGATTTTTGTTCCATTCCATTCTCTCCATGTTCCTGTTTCAAGGCTTGTTTCTCTTCGATTCGATAATTTGATGAGTCAATAATTTATTGTTCATTCGTCTCTTAGTGGAATGAAACAATCGGGCTACCGCGTTATATTTTTCTGCACTGTAAAATGAGTAACTAGTAATGTCAAAATTCTACAATAGGATACAAATTAGCACGATTGTAACATGAGGTGTATTCCGAACAATATTATTTATCAGTTACGTTATTGGCATTGGAGGGTGGCCTAGAGGTTATCCAACGTAAGCAAGATGTACCGGGTTCGAATCTTATTACGCCATGTATCAATGACTCTTTTCTGCGTTAGTAGAGTACTAGTCGATGCATTGACGGTGAGGAAAAACATCGTAATGTAACCTGCACATTAAGGCGACTGTATGTGCAGGTTACATTACGAGCATATTCAGGCGACTGTATGTCCGGCAGAGTAGATTACCGCCAATCCCTTACACACGTGGGTGTCGTACAAGGCGACTGGGAAATGGACAGCGTTTTCCATTGTTATATTTATAACACTGCGATCTCCAACCTGCCTGCCACGCGTGAAGATTACGGCAATGACCTCCCCTCTTGTTGGAGACTGCCCTAAGTCCTGCAGTGGTTTGTTATGGGCTGTGATGATGAACTAGAATTATTACTTTAAATAAAATAATACTTTTTCCGATTAAAGTATTATCTTTCAAGCTTACAAAGCTGCAAAGAATAAATCCTCCTAAATACGTAAATAAGTCCTAATGAATCCGTATTAATCCATGCAGCAATTTATTTTTAAGATTGTAAGTTTTTCAAATATAAATCCATTTAAGCTAGATTAACGATTTTACTACAGAATGGATGAAATAATACCGTTTAAATGATCAATTTCTTTGTAATTCCAGTGTATTAAGCACATTATTGTAATCGGTTTACAGGTATGAAAATATCGTTTACAGATAGTTCTAAATAAACCTTACCCAAAAGTCATAGTAATAGTACTCACATGATTATGCTGTTATGTGGGTTCTAGAAGTAAAAAAGTCAAGTAAGTTTTTGGTGACAATAATGTGTCTAAAAAGCGAAACTACCAAGAGGATGGATGGATACTACTTAGAGGATATGCATCAGACTGATTAAATAAATAAATAACAATAAATAAATATTCATTGACAAATTCACACAGCGCCATCTAGCCCCAAACTAAGCAAAGCTTGTGCTATGGGTGCTAGATAACTGATATACTACTTAAAAACTTTTAAATACATACTTATTATACATAGAACACCCAGACCCGTAAGTGCCCGGCCGGGAATCGAACCCGGGACCTCTTGCGTGGCAGACCGGCATGTTGACCATTGAACCACTCAGGTCGTCGTCAGGATTGATTTTACTTCATCCATTACACCCTCATGGCTGTATCTAAAATGTAAGTAGTAGTGAGTAATTACAGTAAATTATAAAACCTTATGTAAAACCAGCCAGTGGTGCAACGGAAACAGAAATGGACTAAGATTGCCCACTCGTTTCATAATATATTATTAGTAAGGGCCTCTCCAACTTACCACGCATTGGTGCCGTGCAACTTTCATTCATCAGACATTAAGGATTAAAGTCTATTTCCCTTTCATCAGGATTTGTGACAATGAGCTCCAAGAGAGGGGGGTTATGTGCCAATGAGATTAGGTGATAATACGAAGCTATTGTCTGAAATAACCCTTTTATCTCGAACGATAGATACTAATGGATAAGATTATGCATAATTAAAGGGGAGCGTAAAATATAAATATTACTTGGATGACAACGAAATATTAGGAATGTGTATGGGGAGTTCGTAAAGAAAATTGCATGTTACTTTCTTAACATTGTATTTTATTTTAAACGTCCAATTCGTTCAGCTTCATACAAATGCCTACCTAAAATCTTACTAGACTGACTTCTTTGGCACATCTTATTTGGCTTGTCTTATATGTCATATGAATATGGCGTGATTTCTGATAAATTTGGGATATGAAAAATCACGAAGAAAATAGATTTCAGAATCACCACATATATTACGGGTTTGTTACTGCTGTTTTACATCTATATTTCGACGCTGTTGCATGCGTTATGGTCACCACTAGACGCATAGTGGACTCATCTGGTGGTAACGACCGAAGATGGATCATGCCTGTCTAGGAACAGCCTCTTGCCTCTACTCTTAAAGGCATCCAGATAATAATGATAAGGAAACACAACTTATCAAGCACAACTGGCAAGTCAATTTATTGACAAGTCCATTTTCCTACCCTTGCGTTAAAAAGTTGAACAAAAAGGTTTGTGCGGATAGCTGGAAGATCAACGACATATAGATTGCGTTAATGACTAAGCATACGAGTATTAGTCTATTTTGATATTTGACGTTGTACTAAGTTAAGTAACATGCATTATGAAAAAATAAACAAAATCATAAAACACCTGATGAGAAACACTACTCCTCGCTCCACCGATTAAGCCCGTTTATACATCACCGCTTGCAAACCGAACAAAAAACGTGAACGCGTCGCGCCCGCAAAGACACCGCGTAGCAACAAGATACTTAACGTGCAATCTGCTCTATATGGCGTGCATACGATGTGTGGCGACAATGCGGGCGCGCCACGACGGCTGCGCACGTAAGACACGGTGACTGTGTTTTTTACATAAAACAAAATAATATTTCTGTCAATAGTATATATCACTTTCATAAACGTTCGGCACAAATCGTATAAAAATCGCGTACATCCCGTATCTTTGAAACACTATCCGCAAAAAGGTAAGCCATGAAATTTTCCGCCGCCTCTTCTGCTTACATAACCGATGGCCCAGCCGGACTGTATCCCCTCAACGAGAAGCTAGATAATACCGGATTTTGTTCACACGGCAGAAAAGAAGAAACTCGATCAAAGATTTGATTCCTTCATTTTAAAAAAGGGTGTTGGCACTTTGAAACTACGGCGTTTTTTTGTTGGATAATTTATAAAGATAAATATGTTGATTTACGTAGAAATTCTTGGAAATTCAGTTGTAATAGAGTCATACAGCCAAGGATACTGAGCATATTGTGTACGAGGTTATTATCAATACAACAAATCAGAAAATAACAGTGATTAGGTCAATCGCAGAGAGTTGAATTTGTAAGATATTTATTTAACACCCATTGCAAACATCATTATGTAATAAATAAATAAATAATAAATAATTTATTCAAGAAAACTTATGTCTAAAATTACATAGTTAAATTTAAAGTAAGTACCTACTTATGTTAAAATTTAAATAGAACAATTTAAAATTATTTATTACCCTAGTTATTTAAGCTAAGTAAATTAAGTAGATACATGCTATATTTTTAATTAACTAGATGCCTAAACTAAGTAAGTTGTTTACCTGTGTCTTAGGCATCAATGTTAGTAGTATTATGAAATGGATTTAGACATTAGAGGAGACGGGATAGACAGTAAGAAACAACGATTCTGGTCGTCCACCAGAAATAAGATAAAAAATACCGAGGAATGCGTAATCAAGACCCAATCTGGTCAGGTTCCCCCGTTAACAAGGTCACGTAGCGCAGACGGCAGATCGCTCTGCTGTATTTATCTATCTTTTTCTCCAAATTAATGTATTCAACTCAGAAAAAATGTCATTGGTACATATCGGCACTGTCGCTGACGAGTCGAACCCAATAACCATTACGCTACCGATGATCTTATTCCAATTCCATTAACAAATGCTGGCTTCAATTGATCTAATTTTCAGTGTCGAAGCGTTTAACCCTACCGCAGTGCCACCTGCTTGCCAAAACTTTTCGACAACTTCTGTTAACCTGTCCAAATTGCCACCCTACACAGCGTCCCTGAATACTTTTACAAGTTGCGTTTTGGAGTATTTTTGTACGACGGCCATTAGAATTGCCAGTTTGTTCGAGTCGCCATTTGTTGTGACATTCTTTTGACAGTTCATTTATTTCGGAGGATTTTCGTGTGCAAGAATGATAATAAGTGTTGTTTTGAAGCTTGCTTTTGAATAATTGAGTTGGAATAACTTTTTTATTGCCACTGGATTTAACGAAATTAAGTATTCTCCTTGCGTAAGCGTGCTTATACACGGATGGATGCCGTCGCAGTACCATGAATAAGGATATCGTTGCTCTAGTAACGCTAGGTAACGCTTGCAGTTTATCTGCAAAATGTCAACGTCAATATCGGCGGCAGACGTCAAAGCAACGACTGCAAGCGTTACTATAAATAAAAAAATAAAATAAATAAATATTCGTGGACAAATTCACACAGCGCCATCTAGCCCCAAACTAAGCAAAGCTTGTACTATGGGTGCTAAATAACTGATATACTACATAAATACTTTTTTTAAATACATACTTATTATACATAGAACACCCAGACCCGTAACAGAAATTAAAATTCATCATTTCAATTTCTGCGCGGCCGGGAATCGAACCCGGGACCTCTTGCGTGGGAGACCGGCATGTTGACCATTGAACCACTCAGGTCGTCAATGGCAACGGCTGCGCCTTGCCGTCGACACGTCTTCAAAACGACAGTCGTCAGTTTGAAGTCGGCGCGTCGTCTGTATGCGGACGGCAAGGCGACGGCCTTTTCCTTTATAATACTGCTAAGAATTAGCGTTGCCTGTGAATGTGATCCCTGAAAATTGTAATCTGGACGCCTTCAAGACTAAAGTGAATAGGCTGTTACTCGACAGGCATGCTCAATCATCGGCCGCATCAATTAATACTAGGTGAAAAGGCGGTCAAATGCCTGGCTAAAGCAATAAAATATAAGCCGCCAACGCACCAACTGTACGCGACAACGGCCGCAGACATGCCGTAGGCAACGCTTGTGTATATGAGCTCTAAATTCCTCCATTTAACAAGGTTCCCTACGCAAACAGAATACGTTTTCTAATAAAATTTAAATTCAATGTTATGTAGGTACATATTTTCTTTGCCCGGATCAAAAGGGTAAAGTGGCAAGTGACCCTTCTTCGATAGTCTTTGGTGAAATTATTGTTATAATGGAAAAGGGACTCCCGACAAAAACAAATTCCATTTCCTTTGTGTTATCAGTGCAAGGTATTAGTGTAGCTAACTCACTTTTATTTTCCAAGGCTCCTTGGTGACTGTTTATGGGATGTAAGGGCCTGGGGGTCCGCTTTTATATGTCGGAGAAAAGGGTCTAGCCTCCCACATTGGAGAGTTCCATAAATTCCATCAGAAGGTATTTTGATAAGTGTATTGAGATAATAAAACATAAAACAATAAAAATAGCTAACAATAAAATAGTAGAATGAATTTAGGATAGTTATAGTAACAGACGTAATGTGGGACTAATCCCTTGGGTCTCTTGTCAGACCAACCACTACCCATAGTCATATTTCGACTATTCGAATATTTGAACTCGTTAAAGGATCCAACTAAAATTACTAGGTAGATGAAGCCGCAGACAAAATCTAGTTTTCTCCAAGAGAGACCGACGTTACCGCGCCGAATCTTGCGACCCGTCCTTGACCACGCCTGACCGCCACTAGTGAATTGTAGCAAAGCTACCCCGTAAAGGAAACACCTGGGCCTCTTTGTTCAATTCATTTCGCATAGACCCGTACCGACGGACGAAGGCAAATGTGCATGCAATTTTGAGTTCTATATTCATGACAGAAAGTTTATTTAAAAATCTCTCCAATAATAACGCATACGCGCAGCCAAAGAACAGCGAACGCACAACGTCCTTCCGACGTCTTAATAGAGAACGTACCTACTTTATATAAGAAACGGCACTGTTTATTGCAGCGTGCTTATGAAATAAAGAACCAAGGTTAAGCAACGTTCGTATAGTTCGGGAACTGGATTGGTGACCGCTTAGTACTTTGAGGCTAGTCGAACTTTGTTCAGCACCGCAACGAGTTCGGAATAAAATTCATTTTTTGAACTTCATAATGTGGCGCCCAAAATCCGACAATGACATTTTTTAAAGACTATATTTAACTGTCGAAATCCAACTATCCGTTTGGAAGCTACGAGGTAATGAAAAAACTTACTAACAAAAATAAATCCGCCCGAAAAACCATAACCCCTCCTTGCCAATCGGGTAAAAATACAAATATTTTCTCTGTATAATATTGGTATAGGTCGGTTATAACCATAACTGAAATTGAGCTACTGAGAAAAAACATACTTCTCACGTACTAAACCATATTTATTTGACCGCGCTCTCAATTTCATAATTGGAACCCCATGCTCATTGGACATACTCGTAAACGTAACGGCACTGCTGAAATCTTAAACAAATATAAAGAGTAAAATTAAGAAATAGGGTTAAATTCTAATAGTGGAAGAAGAGACGTGACTGCCGTTCTAGGCATATAAACGCATTTAGACGGAATTTATCAGCGAAGAAAAGAATATTTGAGAATATACATACATTCTTAGTTAATAAATATAAATACAATATATTTTTCTAGGTATTACCCTCTTTTCTATACCACAAAGGTGGCAAACAATCTTACGGCCTGCCTGATGGTAAGCAGTCACCCACGAGTTGCCGACCTCGTAAAAACCCTTTCACCCCTTTCTTGAAGAACTCCATGTTGTACTCTCCAGACAGAAAACAACTTAAGCAGTAACTAACATCTACGATTCCTCAAAAAAATATTATTTAAGGGAAGTTATAGCTAGTCGGTCTCTTAATCATAAGTCGCCTTTTATACAATTCAAAGGCAGGGGGCCGTCTGAATTGTTACATTCTTCTCTGCCGGAAACCATACGACATAGCTTAAATAATCGAGCTACCTAAACGTTGGAAATTTGACAATTAGGATCCCATTTATGCGTCATCGCTTGCAAACCGGGCAGAAACGCGTACGCGTCGTATCCGCACAGCCATCGCGTCGCAACCGCACACAAAATGTGCAATCTGCCATATCGGCGCGCACACGACGGTGAACGTGCCGGTGCGGTACGATATCTATGCGGGTGCTACACGATTGCTGTGCGGTGACTGTGAGTTGTTCACAAATACTAAAACAAGTTGAAATATATTTCATTTAGTCGAAGGAAGATTTCGCGCATTCTTTATGATCAGTCAGAGCATTTGTAAAGACTAATCAAACA
This sequence comes from Blastobasis lacticolella, assembly GCA_905147135.1. Lineage (NCBI taxonomy): Eukaryota > Metazoa > Arthropoda > Insecta > Lepidoptera > Blastobasidae > Blastobasis > Blastobasis lacticolella. The sequence goes on from LR990045.1 coordinate 19,243,287, forward strand.
AGCCCAAACTCGATGGGTTAAGCATGCGTAGTTTATGAGTTCCCAGTGCCACCTTTCATCTCCATCATCAGATCAGCTCGGTATCATAACATTGCATTGTCACCGAACTTACATGTGTGTACAAAATTGCAGCTCAATCGGTAACCCGGAAATGGGTCAAATTTAACTTGCAAAATTTTATTACGAAGACATGTGATACTAAATAAAAGCTTGTAAAAAACTTGCAGTTTTTAGCATTAAAATTTAAATTCATCGGCGGAATTGGGGAGAGACTAATCAGTTACCTCTCTGGGAACCGTGCTTTTCGGTCTCTCTCCAAAGCTGTCGAGGGGAACTTTTGTCGGACCACCTTTCCACCTTTGCGCAAGCCGGATGACCAAGTGACCACACAGAAAAGGAGAAAGCCGATCTCTTGGATAATCTCTTTCCTCATAACTCAACTCTGGATGTGGACACGGTGTGAGGGCATCATGCCCGAGGTTCGTTTCACCAAGAAAGGTGACAATTAAGATCCATCAAATTACAGGCCTATAGCGGTAAACTCCTTGCTCTCTAAAATGATGGAGCTGGTCATCAATATCCAGCTCCTTGGATACCTCGAGGATCACCAGCTGATCAGTGGCCGTCAATATGGCTTCCGTCATGGTCGCTCAGCTGCTGACCTTCTTGTGTACCTAACACACCGGTGGGCTGACGCCGTCGAGAGCAAGGGGGAGGCTCTGGCTGTCAGTATTCTGCATATCAATGATATGCTGAATATTTCCAGTATTCATTGCTATGCAGATGACAATACTGGATCTATCGTTATACTGGCCGTGCGAATATCCCTCGTTCCGTGGCGTCAGAAAGCCGAATAAGACTTGTGTCAGAGAGATTGAACACTCCTTGGAGCTCACTGGGGCAGACTGAACCTAATGGAATTCAACCCCTCAAAGACACAGGTCTGTGCATTTTCCGCCAAAAAAGATACTTTGTCATGGTGCCGCAGTTTCAAGGAACACCCCTTTCCATCTCAAATAGTATCGGGATCTTTGGTGTCGACATATCGGATAGCGTGCGATTTCGGAGTCACCCAAAAGGTAAGGCCAAACTGGCTTTTAAAAAGTTGAAGTGCTTAACCGGTCCAAGCGATACTTTACCCCAGGGCAGCGCCTGCTGCTGTACAAGGCACAGGTGCGGCTTCACATTGTTCACATCTTTGGGCCAGTGAAACTGCCGACCTGCTTAATCCTTTGGACTCCGTACAGAGACGTGCCGTACGAATTGTCGACGATCCAATACAAACAAGCAAGTTAGAACCACCTAACCTAAACTAACCTAACCTAACCTAACCGAAGGGACTTTGGCTCCCTGTGTGTGTTCTACCAGCTGTACAATGGGGAGTGTTCCGAGGAACTTTTTGATCTGGTGCCAACAGCACAATTCCGCCATCGCACCACCCGCCGTGGGCTGCGCTGCGTATGACTCAGTCCCACTACGTTAACCCTCTGTTGGTCACCACGCGAATGTTTGAAATAACGATTCTCACTCGTACGATTCGGATGTGGAATGAGCTCCCAGCCACAGTGTTTCATTTGGACTATTACATGGGATCGTTCAAGAGGTATATTAGAGGTCTCTTCAGAGGCGGGCAACGCATTGGTGACTTCCCTGGTGTTGCTGATGTCCATAGGCGGCGGTGACCACTTTCCATCAGGTTATAGTTCTGTTATAAATAAAATATCACCTACAATGTACACTACAGTTACACAATAAATGATTTCTGATTTCTGATTTCTGGCCCGCATGTCTGTTTGTCTGCCGAATAACATAAAAAAGCATAGAAACGAAAATTAAATAGACATATAAGCACGGGCTCTTAAATCTTGATCTATCCTCTTTTGATCAAGAACAATAACAATTATAAAAGTATAATATTCGTTTTCTATTACCAAAATTAAAAAGTTACATAAACCCAAATTCGGATCGTGGCTTTGGTCCGAATGTTATATTGCAGGTTAAATGAAACCCCGCAGTTTCTGCCCCGCGGCATCAGGAACTCGGTATTCTTTCATTTTCCCGCGGGACCGCTGCGATTTACCGGGATCAAAAGTAACCTATGAGGGTTGAAAGTTTTGCTGCTTCCGGTGTTAGTGAATTTTGTAAATTGATTCTAATGTTTTTGAGATTACCGCCTTCATACCTATATAAATTTATTACAAAACACGGCTTAAATATCCATTATCCCCTTCGCCATTAACATGAGTAAAGTTCCTAATTTCCTCACAAGGGAGTATGGGATATGATAAGATTGATCAGTTAATTATGGTGCAATCGAAAGAGCTTTCAAAACTCGCTTTTTTAAAAAGCTTTTAGTACAATTCGAGTACCACGTTCCACACCCGTTCCCGTAGGCGCCACGGGAATTTCGGAATAAGACTAATAAAGTAGCTTCCTACAGGTGATCTATTTTTTAAAAGTGATGTGGTTTTTGAGTTTATCCATGGCAAACAATCAAATAATATTAGTACCTAACCCATTTTCCTTCTATTTATATACAATATTAAAATGAAGTTTTGTGTTCATATCATTTCAGGTAAGCAAGCTACGTTGGGGTCCAAAACGGAGCATGCTTCGTCACTAACCAGCAGGTGAGCTCGCGGTCAAAAACTTTTGTACAGTCTAATGCAGACTGAATGGACTCCCCCCTAGCATAATGTAATGTATAGTACCACTACAACTACAAAGGGAACTGACCGAGAGAACTGACCCCTCGGTCAGTTCTCTTTGTAGTTGACTGTACTAACATGAAAACATACTCACTAAAACTCGTATAAGCAAACAATGCTTGTCGTAAAGTAGCGTTACTATATAGCGTTACGCGTTATCTGCACGACCGCACTGCGTTCAATACGGCGTTAAATATGAACAATTTCGGCCATTTTGACGGACTCATAGGGCCGATCGCCACTCTAATTCGCAACTAATAGAGAGTTCCGAAGGATTCAGCCGCAGAAAAATGGAGATTTCTTTTAAAACGTCTTCATACGCGGATTGAAAGCCTGATAGAGTGATACAGTGCGCAAAACATTATAATACGTACAACATGATTACATATATTATATGATTAGAAGAAAAAAAACGCTGAAACTCGATTACCCACACTCATATTAGGAAACGGCCACCCATCCAGTTCCCGGCATTGGTGTGCGTTGCTTAACTTTTGTCACAAAAAAAAAAAAACGGCCCGCCCCAAGCAAAAGGTCCACTGCAAACAATGCACCATTTCCGTCACGCACACGTAAATGAATAAATGAAAGAACAATCAAAGGAATACAGTGTACTAAAATACTACTAAAGGGTAATGGGTACCAAATGGGAAAGGAATACATTGAATGCAAGGGATATGTTTTTGTGAAAGATCTTTAAAATTCTACTCGATCTTTTAAATACTTTTTCAATATTCAGAATAAATACGGTAGCAACCCTAGTGAGTTGGCAAGTTTAGGTAATAATTTTCGAAGACGACGAGAGTGGACCTTCTGTTAGTTTTCTATTTTGTGCTTTTGTTATCGGTCTCACAAACGCGCTGCACAAGCAGGCCGCTTTCGTTGAATAATACATAATCACTACATAGTATAAAACTGGGTAGAGGGTGGGTAGGTGTACGTGAACGAAGTCGCGCCGGGTCCACTAGTTAAGAAATAAATGAAACTGTCGTGACTCTAAGCCATAACCCATCAAGTTGGAATGCCGTGAAAGGAGATAGTCATCTAAACAGGCAACGAGCCAAGTAGCGGTAAACAAATTAGCTAATTCACTCGCAACTAGGTTTTTATTTGTCCCAAATTCTTAAATAATATAATAAAATTATGCTTGTAGCTTTAAGTCATGAATCAGGCAACTTAATGAGGTGTAAGTAGAGAATTGTGGTACAAAGTGAAAGAACTACGTTGGGGCTACGAAAGAAATTGGACTTGAGGGTTAGGGTTAAAAGTAGGTAAGTGTTATAGTATATTATTTTGAGTACAATAAATATTGAGGTAGATAAGTAAATCAAATGGTAGGACTCTGTCAAGCAGGAGGAGTCCGCCTGGGTTAGTACCAAGGCCGCCGTATCTATTTCTGAGCCAAGCAACTATGCCTGAATCGTTGTGTTCCAGGTACTCGTAGTCCACGCAATTGCAGACAAAATGTATTTCGTCTTAGTCCGCGGTTGTCACAGTGACAACGCATTTTCGGGTTTGAATTTTTGTTCCCTGCAATCTAAATGCATTGAGAGAATCATCAGAGAATTGAATCGTAGATGTTATTGACTACGGTTACGGTTTACAATCAGAAGAAAAAATCCAGTGTTTCGCCGTATAAGTAGATTATTTCGTTTTCAAAGTTCCAATTCACTTTCCCAATTCACTTTCATTGCACAAGTTATGGGGTTTATTACCACGCTTAGTATTATTTTTACCTCGATAACTGCAGTGAATAACCACGAAAGTCTTAAAACCTATATAGGCCAATATACGAGAAATTAAAGGCCATGAGCTATTTTGATAATTACGTCAGTTGTAAAGTTCCATTCATTGATACCTAATTTCACACAAAATTTCGCTAGTATTAAGGGGTCCTAGTTGTAAGCAAAAGCCGCCAAAAGCTACCAGTTTTTTAACTTTTTTCGGAATCATGTACATTAGTAACACTAACCGATGCTCTTACCTTACCGAAACCTGCACATTCGGGAAACTGAAAGGGTACTCATGATCCTATCTAGTCAGCTTCCCATGTTGACTGGGTCCCAGAGGTCAGGGTAGTTGCTCCTCTGTAATTAGCATATCTGCCCAATCCTGGATCATGGTCAAAGCGGACCCCGGGTCTTCGTAGTGCGTGTGCACTACCGGGACATTACTTATTTTATAGTAGGAATAATAGACCCGGCGCGACTTCGTTCGCGTGGCGACATACCCCTACCTAACCCCTACACTACACCTACCCTTCTTTTCTTGGCTATAAACCTTCTTGAATCGCTCTATCTAAATCGCAAAAAAATTTTGATCAGACGGCGGGTAGCGACTTTGGATTATACTATGTATAGATTGTCTTTAATAGACGTGTCTAATGTACAAAATATATTAACACAAATTATTTAAATAAAATATCTCCATTTACATTTCTTGACGCTAGCTGAATTATAAAATGAGTTTCTCCTACGTCTTTGATTAAAGTAAAACATTGGTTTATTTGTGACTCATTTTCTTTTAAATTAGAAAACCCGCGACACGCGGTGCCAAGGACAGTTATTTTTATTAAGGAAAGTTGTAACAGCGCCAAATTAGTATTTTATGGCAAAACGCTGACGTAAATGTTTAAAAAAATTCCGTTCCTCTTCTTGATTAATTAATTGTTGTTTTTTATAATCAGAATGGGAACACTCCTCCTACTGCTACAGAAAGTGAAACTTTTTTTATTTGCGAAACTACTCTCTAATATTGTGAATCGTTTTACGTCTCTACCATATGTCAAATTCATGCTTACTTTTTATACCACTAAGGTTCATCATCGAAGCCCATATCAGTGCAGAACTTAGGGCCTCTTCTCTATTTTATTGCCCTAATCTCCACGCTTGGCAGGTGGGTTGGAGATCGCAGCGTTATAAATATAAATATAACAATGGAAAACGCTGCTGCCCATTTTCCAGTCTATGGAGCCTTTGCCTCGAAAACATTAGTCGCCTTGTACGACACCCGCATTGTACGTGTAAGGGGTTGGTGGTATTCCACACGGCCAGTAGTATTTAGTAAGGTACACATAAAATATTTACAGTTACACACCACTGCCCAGTAAGCTGGCTGCGTTGGATCGTTGGATAGCGATGTTAATCCGTTGCCCGACGAACGAGCCAGCTCTCCGGTCACCAGTGGTGTCATTTAAGGTGGCAAACAATGCCTGATGGTAGTCAGTTACTGTAGTTTATGGATGTTTGCCATCCCGTGTTCTACTGGATGCCGACCGTTCAAATATTTTGACCCCTTTCTACAAGAACTTCATGTTGTACTCTTGAGGGAAAGCTCGCCAGGGAGAAAGAGTGGGTAAATTACGGACAGTAAAACCCACAAACTATTGTTGTTACAGACTGTTTTGTGTGATATCATGTATAAAAAAGTGAAAAAATATGCCGTGCCTTTGTACTAAAATGGAAAATGTACTAAAATGACATTTAAAAAAATTCGATTTTTTAATGCCACTAACGTGGCAAACAGGCTTATAAACTGCCTGATGGTAAGCAGTCACTATAAACGTTTCCAATACCAGGCGCATCACCCACGCCTTGCCGACCCCGTTAAAACCTTTTCACCTCTTTCTTGAAGAACTCCATGTTGTACTCTCCAGGGAAAATTTCTCCAGGTAGTTCATTCCACAACCTTAGTGTTATGGGAGAAAGTTCCTTTGGAACCGCACAGTTCGCGACCAATTTGGCTCCAAGGTTGTGTTCTCGCGAACGAGGGCCGAAGGTCCGCCTTGACCATGATCCAGGATTTGGAAATTAGGTAACTACATAAAAGACTGCCAGTGCAAATCAAAGACAGTGTTTAGAACAAATAAGTGCTGATTCGGAGCCATACATAGGTGTAAAAACCTTTTCGGCCCTTTCTTGAAGAACTCCAGTTGTACTCTCCAGGGAAAATTTCTCCAGGTAGTTCATTTCACAACCTTAGTGTGCGTTGGAGAAAATTGAGATGCATTAGAAACCACATATTATAAAATTACGGGTTTATAAAAAGCCTGTCATCTTTAAACAGACACAATTGCTAATTGAATACATTAATGAATGATTAAAATTCTTTCGAACTACCAAGTCGTTTAGAAAGAAGTCGAATAAAGTGTTCATTCATTCATTCGTTTAACGCCAGTTACAGTTTACTTTAATATGAAAATCATTCGTACTAATTACGTACTGGAACAATGTAATACTGTTGAAGCTTGGCATCCCTTTACGAAATGGATCTTAATTAAACACAATACTGTTAATTAAATATAATAGCACATTCCTAACGAATGAATTCGCAACACAGAATAACTCGTTAAAATTTTAGCAAAAAAGGTGTCTACTAAACTCAGGGCAGGTATGACCGCTGGAACGCCAGTCACTGCTTTGTCACCCCCACCCCTCTTTTTCCACCCTAACCATTAATGGACCAATTAGTAGGGATTAGTGGACAATGAAGCAAATTGCCGGGGTATTACAAGGTTTTTATGTGAAAGGCTTGTCAGCGAACGCAGAGTGGTTGGACCTTTATATATGGTTGAGTCTAAGTAGTGTGATTATTAACATGATGTAAACGAAAGTCATGGCGGAATTGAGAGCAGCGTGGCAATTGGCATATATTTGAATATGTAAGACCAGAGTGTGCGGAGCTAGTGATAGCAAACCTCAACACACTTCACATGGATTTACTAAACCTCGTCAGTTTACATTCTAAACCACTTTCAACGGATTAAAAGCAATGTTAAGCTCGAACTGAAAAAATGAAAATATCGTCTAGACTTAAAAGATACAGTTGAAAAACTTCATTAATTTAAAATTGGGTGCGACTGTAGTTATTTTTTAAGCGGGATGGTTTAATTAAAAATTTGCTGAGCGACAATATTTTTTTAATTGTGTTTAAAGGTGGACCCAGGTTCGAGCCCTGGGGTATCCCTTGACAACGTCCATGACAAGGGACGGTGATAAGCGACAGTGTCACGGCGTCCTGCCCGGTGGCCGCAAAAACAGGCCACCGTAAGCAAAAAGGAAATTAAAACTTTAAATTGTACACAACACTGAGAGTTACCTAATTAATTTGTAAAGAAGTTGTGATACCTGACTAATGTAGCTTATTATTCTATATAACCCTTGTATCGATTTTTTATTTATGAAAGCATTGTTTATTCATAAAGATAAATGGCACCATATTTGTCGAGGCTAAAAATATATATAATATTCAGCTTCTTGCGTAATATATAGAAGTCGACGACATGAGTGGTTTAATGGTCAACACGCAAGAGGTCCTGGGTTCGATTCCCGGCCGGGCAGAAATTTTAATGATGAATGTTAATTTCTGTTACGGGTCTGGGTGTTCTATGTATAATAAGTATGTATTTAAAAATATTTAAGTAGTATATCAGTTATCTAGCACCCATAGTACAAGCTTTGCTTAGTTTGGGGCTAGATGGCGCTGTGTGAATTTTTTCACAAATATTATTTATTTATTTTATTATAGGGTATAATTAAACTAGATAAATTCATCTTTACAAGTTAATGGCAAAAAAGATATATATTATTATGAAATAACAAGAGTACAGACTCTTGATATCATTGTTTGTATTTAAAAGCACGTAAAGGTAAATGGGGCGCTATCAATATCAAATTTCGCTTACAAAAAAACGTGACACGTATTCCCAAATATTTTTTAATATATATCTTTAGCTTTGCCTATAGTTTTTGTGACAGTTTAGCTTTTGCCCGCATTACCATTTTAAATAACCTCCGTATTGTACTAGGAGGAGGTCAAACTGTATATCTGGTTATAGCTACCCGAATTAGATGAAACATGGTTTAAATTGTACCCCGGATTACAAGCTACCAAACTATCAAAATAGAATCAAAATCCGTTTAGAAATTTGCGTGATGCGTGAACAGACTAACAGACAGACAAAAATTCCATTAATTATTTTTAGGGCATAGTTACGTCCGAGAATCCAAAGCCGTAATTATTTTTTTATGTCTTCCATGTATAGATACGGCTTTTTTACAGATTCATAATAGTACCTTTAGATGAAAAACACATTTCTATCTACTATTATGTGGCCCATTTCTTAATTGGCTTAAGGGTATAGACTAGCCTTGTAAGTTTTCCTTAATACAGAAAAAAAGAAAATTAAAGCTTAAAAATATTTCGTCAAAACAAAAATAGATTTCATACTACGTGACCAATTAATAAGATAATACAATACAATAATGACAATCATCATACCTTTACATTTCTCATAAATCATAATTTGACTTTGAGTTAAATACCATTTTGCAACTTAATAGCTGTAAAAAATACAGAAAATACAATTAGTCCAAATGCTAATCATTTGTACTGATCCTATTTTAATTGTATTGTCATTGACTGCCTACTCCCTCAATACCAATTACATGATTGAAAAACCATTGGCATAAAGTCCTTCACCTGTAAACACATCTAATGTAATAGTTCAATTTTCTAAGTAATTGTTTGTAATACGGTGTTTGTCTATGATACGTGTGTGTTTGCTAGTCTTGCGAGTTTACCCGCAATCTGGCAACGGAACGTCGAGACCTTGTTTACAAAAGCGGGTAGTATACAGAGCTTATGCAAATACATTGCGGTCTTAATTGTGCCTTAAAGGAAACTGTATTTACTGAAGACACATCTACTTTAACACGTTTGTCGTTCGCTGTGTTTCGCTTCCTTCCGTATGTTATAATTAGATAATTAAATTTGTCTTTGTTCCCTTTAAAAATATCCTCTGATTTCGGAATTTATTTTAAATTCTGTAATTTTTGAGGGTCTATATTGAGGGTAGAAGGTTACTAGGTCCAGATTTTAGAGGTTGTAGGTATGGTTTTTCAATGTATTTGGTAAACAAGTGTGTTTACTCTGCAGTTGACTTTTACGTGCTCTGAAATTTTTTTAAACTATTTTCCCTAGACTTTAGAGAATTTCGCTCCAAAGAGCTTATTTGTATTGTACTGAAAATTTCCTTATATTTTCTTGGATATTAATATAAAATATTTTTGTTACCTACTTGAGTAAAAAACATAAAACAAATATTTCTCTCTTAGAAATCCCAAGATTATAATGTTTATTTCTCCTCTTCTAGTCCAGTTGAATAAGAGCTTTGAGTATTAAATTTCAATACCCGAGGAAATGGCTGGGACAGACAGAAGTAGATTAGGTAATTTAGAAATATTTTATTAGAACATTTATTTTCATAACTCATAAAAACAACTAAATTAAATTAAGGAAAACGGCGAAAAACACAAAGTACATAATTTAGTACGTCAATATTATCCTCTTAGTAATGGAGCGTTCGTATTCCTTATCGTAACTGTCAAAGAATGTGCCAAGACTTTTATCTCTATTGCACGACTACGGATTTCTCCCATCTGTCATAATTATACCGAAATTGAGTGCACCGAATATAACAAATGAGATAACTTGCCCGCCCACGTTGTAACGGCAAAAGTGCCCTGATTTATATAAAAAGATCTGATATGGGACCCGAAAGTGAATTTCTAGCAGAAATAAAATATAGCGAACGTGGTTCAAGGCATTTGTATCATTGTGTGGAAACAAGGGTCGTGGCAAAGCCGACGATGAATAATTTTGTTAAACATATTCCGGTGTGTAGTGGAAGCGTTTGAAATTGAAATATGGGCGCGTAGGCCTAACCGTTTGTAATAAATACTGAAGGCATCCATAGAAATTTCACAGTCGAGCAGAGGCATTGAGACTTAATCGAGTAAGGAACTCTGCAAAAATATTCCTGTCCAATTAGGTTTTAAGAGAGCGGAGTTCCGCAGGGCACTGCGTTGGGGCCGCAATAATGAAGGGCCTGATTAGCAAACTTTGCCGGCCCTTAGTTGTCAAGGGACAGAACTTTGTTCCCTCGGCACAGTTTTTTAAATACAAAGTGGATGAAAAAAGTTTTGCTCAGCTTTTCGGTTTGCAATAGCTTAAGCGGTTTGACGTTATTGTTTACACACATTAACCTTGTGAATTGATTACATTATTTTTGGGCGGGCATGTGTAAATCCATAGCTATCTATAGTAGGCTATGATGAAATGAATATAATTCAACATATTGTTGGTCACATGATATTGACGGTTTACCTCACAGAGCCTCATTGATGTGTTAAATAAATATTCGCATAATCTTTATATAGTGTAAAACAAAGTCACTTCACGTCGTCTCTATGTACGCTTGGAGCTTTTAAAATACGCGACGGATTTTAATGCGGTATTCAACAATAGATAGAGTGATTTAAGAGGAAGGTTTATAAGCAAACAGAAACAGGGTAGGTAAGGGTAAATTAGTTGTACGTGAACGAAGTCACGCCGGGTTCACTAGTACATTTATAAAAATATTACATATACTAATTTGAAATGAATACGACAAATGAGATACTCAACTTCGCAAAGCATTTGTTCGTACTAAGACTTCGTCCTCCAATAAGGATAACTTATTAGGATGCTCAAATTAGGGTGAACAGCAAATCAGTGTTCACTGAAGTGTGTAACGGCAATAATAAATCAGACGTTGGCAGAGCTTAAAACGCCACTCAAAGCGGTTACACAATGAATCAGAACCACTCCAATAACCATAATGAATCCAGTTAGCAGGCACTAAATCCTTCGTTAGGCAGTTGATGCTGTAATCGAAACGGACGGGGTACCGACGGTGCCGCTATTGGCAGCTGTGAGAAATGGCGCCCTTTCCGGACCGATCGTCTGGAAACCGGTTACGACTGGATCTGACTGACCCGACGGTTGATTGGACGGATCCCGGGACAGCTAGAGCCAATTCGGGAAAGTCCCTTGCGGACTTTAAATGCCAATGGGCTAGTCATCGGTCAGGTCATTGATTTTGATTCTATCGCGTATGTTACAATTAATTACGGTAAACTTACGCTAAGGACGCTCGTATATTGCGTGTGTTGAATTTGATGACTCTAAAGAAAATGATTCTTATTCAGATACTAGTTTTCCGCTTATTCCAAATACTAATCTGGCGTAAAATGTATCAAACATACACACAAAATCTTTTGCTTTCATAATTTTATTTTAATAGTCCTTGTTTAAAAAGTATTGTATGCATTCAGTTTTTAAGTATATACACTGAGTTCTCCGAAATCGTCAGCCAGTTTCACTTTGAAATAGCAAATAATATAAATAATATAATAAAGTAAATAGCGGGTCCACTGAAAACCAGCGCTTCGGTTCGCACCGGGGCAAAATGCTGAGTGAGGTCTCTTTTACACATGCATTACACCGCTAACACACACCACTTATCTACTACCATATGCATCGACACTGTGCTAGCTTTTATTTGCTTCTGCTATTATGTGATTTTTTGTTAATTATTATGTACTATTTATTTTCTTCTGTGTTACAAAATGTCGTGTTTTCTTAATTTTGGTGTTGTGGTGTTTCTGTTTTTGTAAATAAATATTTCTTATTATTATTCTAAAATACGTTTATTCAGCTCAGTAGCCATGGCAGTGTGTAAAACCCACATTAATTGCAAATAAATTAAAGATATCCGAATACCCACAAATACAAACAATGTAAACATGACATACCTCCTCATTACGAGACTTCCGAAATCATCAGCCAGTTTAAGTCCAGTAACAATTTCGACAAAATCCTATACGCTCAGCAAAAAAGTACCCACCAATTATTCCCGGTCGTACCCACTGGGAACGTACCCACCGGAGTTCTGCGCAAACTGCAGCGGTGACAACCCAATAACTAAACGTAGCCGTAAAAACAGCCGAGCCAGTGCCACAGCCGTTGTACGTGTTGTATTCATTGAATGAGTCTGTATCGACACAAATGCATCCACTTTGAGTTTAATTAACGGTATTAACACTATCCTAGTGCATCTGCTGGCAGTTATTGATGGCGTTTACGAGACACTATGACGCTGAACTATGTACTTGGGTTGAAGCTTCTAGTTGGTGTGGATAATTGCGCTTGCCACGTTCTACTCGTATTTTCTTTATAGTGTGGGCATAGAACTTGATTAATTGAAAAAACAACCCAACCGATCAATAATTGATTTGCTCTAACTTAAAGATCGTAATTGGATAAGGAAAGACGTTGTGCCAAAACCACTTTGAGGTACTAAATGCGTAATGCCTCGTGTCTGTTTTTACATGTGTAATGTCGTACTTCGTAGACAGATACCGCTCACTATGCCCACGCATAACGAACAACAACAGACTATCGATAATCGGTTTACAAATAAAATAAATCGACCATTATAATATTATTTGTTACTTATTCCTTATTTGGATTTCCCTCTAAGATCCCTTTCACAACTGTGTTTCGACCCGCGCGTATTCTTCTGAATAGGCTGGATAAGCGAATAAAAATATGCACGAGTTGAAATCGCTGTTGTGGAAGGGGTTTTCTAGTCGTATTAATAAATTAATAATTCAAAGGATAATTTTTTTTTTGTTTTGTATAAACACACAGCATAACCATGCAACTGTCGATATCAAGTTCTTTTTTATTAATTAATTTATATCATCTCACTGCTGGGCAAAGGCGGAGGCCCTATATTCTTACATATTTAGCGATCCAAGTTCTATGAGAATAATAATCGAATAGATTTATTACTAAATTTACACTACCCCTTCCGTATAACTGTAAGCTGTTAAAAGTATCATCCTAAACTTGAGAATGTATAGTAGCGGCTTAGATAGATTTAGTGTCGTTGTCAATAAACCTAGATTTGAATATATGGAAGATGAGATTCATGGGATGAGATACGCTTTTTACTTTTACGCACCGGATTTTAATGCGGTTTTCAACAATAGATAGAGCGATTCAAGAGGAAGGTTTAAAAGCAAGAAAAAAATGTAGGTATGTGTAAAGACGAAGACGAAGTCGCGCCGAGTTTACTAGTCTCGTATAATTCCGATTTATACAAATCTAGATTTATCTTATTTATTTATATATGTCGCAGCCATCTGGTTAAATTAGGCATTTAATTAGAAGGCTAGTCCGTTAATTAAACGCCGGCATTCAATCGAATGGCTAAAGGACAACTAGCCAAGTAGTTGAATGTAACGTGCAGCTACTTGGCTGAACGTTATTTAGCCATTTTGTTAATAGAATATATATGTTTGGTTTGAGTGACCATTCGTAAATTATATAACTCTACTTAAGATAAAAAATACGAATTAATAAATATAATTTATATTTAGAAACGAAAATATTAGTGGTAACAAATTCAATTAGTAATTGCATTGCGAGTACCTATAAAATTTATAGTATTTACCACAATAATAACTTTAAACTTATTAACTATTTGCAACAATGTAGTATAGGAAGAATGCACTTTCTTATTTTATAATATTAAATATAAAATGGCACGAAACTTTCTTAGACATTTGTTTCTAATTGTAAGTATTTTCAGAAAATGAACAAATTAAGTTATCCTTATTCTTACTTAAAAACATCTAGGTACCAACCACACTTTAAATTTAGTTAAAACGATAAAAATACAAAAACATTGATTGCTGTGCGAGCTGTCTGACGCCAAATTTGTTTTAATGACTACCAGTGCTGAAGTGGATAAAGTTTTAACTAAATTTAAATCACCTGCCTGATTTCACGTCAGCCGTCTTTAAAGGGCTGGCTTACAATAAGCCAACTAGTTAAACGTTAAGCGTTGATTGTTCTATCAACTATCGGCCTAGGCATTCAATTGAATGCCGGCGTTAAATTAACAGGCTAGCCTACTCATTTAATGGCTGATTTAACCAGATGGCTGCGACATATATATGACGGATGCGGTTAATAGTATGGAATCATGTGGTTAATAGTACGGACTCATGTGGTCAATAGTACGGACTCATGACGAAGAAAACGGAAGTGGGAGTGCGCTCTCTGGTGGGGCGTGCTGACAGAGTCTCGACGGCACGACTCGGGCGGAGTGGCGGCCATTCTTGGCGCCGCCGAGGAGTGACGCGTCTTGAAACTGTCTCCACATTTCGTTTATAGAAAGGGTTATATACGTTTGAAAATAAAGTAATTTTAAAATCACCTTTGAAATAAGATAGTTAATTATCTCAGCTGCCTATATTGTGATACTGCTCTGATTTCAAGTGAAATTATAAGTGATGTGCAAAAATGAAATGGAATAAATACAGTGGAGTAAATGTGAACCTTTTCTTTAATTTATCTGGACGAATACGATCTAATACTGCTATCACCACCCTGATGACAATGATCCTGATACAACCCTTTCCTTCACGCGACGACATATATTTATTTATATAAACATTGACCACGAAACGCGGTTAAGAAATAAATAACTAAGGAAGGAAGTGTCCAAAGCAGGCCTCGCAAACATTTGTCAGAGTAATGGGATCCATTTTATCTCAACGGCCGATGAGAAATACGTATTTTTTCGGTAAAACCGAATTCGGGTGATAACACAAACGCCTTGGATATCGCTGCTGTAAATCAAGGCCGTAAGAAGCTGATGATTTAGATAAACAGTATAATACTAATTTCAACATTCTTACAGTGAGGGAAAACATCGTGATGAAACCTGCACATTCAGACGACTGAATATGTAACATAAGTCAGGTTCCCCTAGGCTACGGAGGTCAGACGGCAGTCGCTCCACTGTAATTATCTGATTTGCCAAATCCTAGATTATGGTCAAGGCAGCCCTCGTGCGCGAAAGCATAACCGGGACATTAACGCCCAGATGATGAGTAATATAGTGTTGTCTAGAAAAATCCTCGGAAAAATCATAAGATTGAGTGTTCATAGATGATAGAAATTATGTATCCAACAAAAAGATAACCTTCAATTAACGGTGTGACATTCAATCCTAATGAATATGGCGACTAACATCGCAGATCTCGGGCCCACGTTTTCCACTACTTATTGTTATATTAACTACGTCCTCTCACCAACCATTTCATTTTGATAGTCTTTATAATAAGAATCGAAGAGACAATTATCTTGATAAATATAGGTACCTTGATAATTATCTTGATAATAATAAAATGTCACTTTACGCGTATGCAAACGCGATTTGCCATTTCTGAACGAACGAAAAGTGACAACTTTAGAAAATTGCCACAAATTGAAGATTAAGAACCTGTTCAGACTGAGTTTGAGTGCACTGCACCAAAAAACGTAAACGTAAATAAACATCCGATAATTATCAAAGAAAATAATTATCTTTACAATTGCGAACTCTGCTTCATAACAAGTCAACGCATCAGTGACTCCCCTGGTGTTGCTGATGTCCATAGGCGGCGGTGACCACTTTCCATCAGGTGGCCCGCTTGCCTGTTTGTCTGCCGTATAACATAAAAAAAAAAAAAAAGTCAAAATGCCACGTCGGAAGCAAGAAACAAAGCCGGCGCTACCCTCGAAAACGTCTAAAAGAACTCTAACTAAAGCTGGCTAATTAAAAAGAGTTATTCCACCGCTGGCGTCGGTATACTTCCGTGTAATGCAGCGGGCAGAAATAAAGTAGGATTATTATTCGGCGTCCAAAATTCTAAAGAGGTTCGGGACGCGAGTTGCGGTCACAGGTGCCTGCCTCTGCCCTAATTTAAGACCCTGCAATGGCTCTGGGACGCCAAAATAATAAAATAAAAAATAATTAAGTGTCACAACCTCTGTGGACAGATTAAAATATCATATTTTTGGCTTCCGGAGCGCCTCTGTTGGATTTATGCGAGCCGGCGGCACCAAATTGGCGTCCTTTGGAATGTTACAAATTTTGTTTTAGGTCGTCTCCTAGAATTATAAAAGGTTGCTTTGTTGTGACAAATTACAGATTAGACCCTTTTGATTTATCAACCCAGTGGCGTGGCGGCCACTGTCGGACTTGGCTTTGACCTTCCACAATGATCGATTTCCAATCTCCGAATTCATAAGCCTGGCGCCTGATTCTCGTCACTCGAACGAAGTTGATTTCTGAGATTTCCATTGGCTTCTGTCATATTTTGTCGTCAAGTCAAGCTCGATAATACAAACGACCCGAAGACCTAGCGTTTTACTATGGACGTTTTTAATTTCAAGTTTTCAAATTCCAAAACTAACAACAGCCCCAATTCTGTTTCAGCACATGAGATTGTAATATTAAAATTTTAAAACTGAATACTTTAGATAAATTATTGAAATTACTTTTCAGACGCAGTCTGTAGCAGACATAAAATTTTCCAATCAATTTTAATGAGCAAAAAATAATTTCTGTAAGCAAAATGGTTTTACAAAATAACTTTTTAGTATTCGCTTTTGTAATTAAAAGTTTGCGTAGTCAATGTGAATGTTATTACTGTATAAATAAGCTTGCGATGGGCTATCAACCTTTTGCAATTTACATTCTTGTTCCATAATCGTCCCCCTCCACTTGTATTCACAAACAATACTTGTATAAGTAGTATTACAGTTTCTAAGTAGTAAGTAGCAGTACTCGTGAGCCTGTCTTTTCTATCTCTAGCAACTTACCACGAGTGTGAAAGAGACAGGTAGCGCACTCGAGCGCTCGCGTGTATGTGTATGCGCGGTTCAAAAATAGGGCTCCAGATGTAGTTGCGTGTAAATGTAAGCGAAATCAATTAAATCATTCATTAATCGCAAATTGGAGAACATTTAGCAATTTTAAAACAGTAATGTTTAATATCTACTTGCAAATTGGCCTCATTCTGACTACAAATCTTGCAAAAAAAAGAAATCCCACTAAAATATTTCAGGCCGTGTGGTGTCCGGCAGAGTAGAATAGCACCAACCCCTTACACTCGTGGGTATCGTATATGGCGACTAATCTTTTCGAGGCAAAAGATCTCCGTAGGCTGAAAAATGGGTAGCAGCGTTTTCCATTGTTATATTTATAACATTGCCATCTCAAACCTGCCTGCCAAGTGTGGAGATCATGGCAACAACCTCCCCTTTCGTGGGAGTGGCCCTATGTCCTACAGTGGACTGTTATGAGATGTAATAAATAATTAGGAAAAATATAACATTTAAATTGTTTGGCTAAGACTCGAAAGCTCTTAACGGTTTCACTGTAAAAAGGTTATCAGATCTCATGAGGAGCCAAGCTCATACATCAACAAAGCCTAACTTTACAAATACCTACATTTCTTCAAAAAGTTTGCTTTATTTTAATTAGACCAACCAGACATTTGACCACCATCATACTTGGTGGTAAGTGACGATGCGGCCGGAGATGGAGCATGCCTTTCTAGGAACAGCCTATTCACTCTACCCTTGGCAGTTTCATATATTCAAACGCAGCTCTATCAACTGACATCAACCGTGACCGTCTCGTCGATGGAACACTGAATCCAACCAATGTGTCATGCAATAGTTTCATGAAACGGCCAAGTCGTACTTTATGACCAAAAAGTAGGTATTTGTGCACTCGGCTTTGTAGGACAGATTCTCAGGACGACAGAATCTGGTTAGTTTGTTGGTGTCAGGCTTTATAGAGTTGTGAGCTTGGCTCTTCATGAAATTGATCCGTCAAACTTTTTACAGTTAATCCGTTAAGAGCTTACGAGGCTTGGCCAACCAACGACAACGACACGTATGCCCGCGATACATCTCGCACCGCGATCGAGCGTTTGTTTCCTTCTCTCAATACAAAGATGAAAGAGATGAGAGAAGTATGTACGTCGCGCCGCTCTTGCTTATCGCGCGCAAAAGCACATTTCTACTAGCTGTGCAATTTTACGTAAAATGATTTTGGTGGGATTTCATATACTCTCCACTTGTATTCACAAACAATACTTGTATAAGTAGTATTACAGTTTCTAAGTAGCTCGTACAAAGAGACATAGCTATGCGTTCATTTTTATGTACATATAGTCTCGATCGCTACTCAAGTGTTATCCATTTTAAGAGAAATAGGGCTTAGCGGGGTATCCCGTTCGAATTGGAGCCGCCCGACTGGGGAAGTATCTCCACCTTAAAGAATACCGCAGCTTAACAATACTCTTTTAAATAGTATTGTGTTTCAGCCGGTGAGTAAGGTTTCCAATGCTCTATATGGTGGGGATTTGAGGAACCGTTGCTTTGGCAGTGGAGAGGCATTTGCCTTTTTGCTGCAAGAGCAACGTGTTATAGAGGTCGGCAATGCATTGACGATACTCTTGGTGTTGCTAATGTCTATAGGCAGTGGTGGCCACTTCCCATCAGGTGGCCCGCTAGCCTGTACGCCTACTGCAAATCATAAAAAATATTTGGAATCATATGCACTCGCATGCACTGTCAGACCTCATAGTAACCTTTCTCAATAAGGCTGATAGCAGGCGGGGCACAATCGCGATGTTTAAAATATACATCAGAAAACGCTACCGTCACTTCTCTGATCTACAGAGGCGCTATTTAACTATGCTATAAGATAGTAGTTGCCTTTTACGAAACCCATAAGGCAAACGTGGGTGCAATATTCTACTCTGCTGGAAGCGAAGGAAGTGTGCATACAGTTTGTGGTCAACATACCAATGAAAATTCCATCAGTACCATCTATGCGAGTGGTGCTCAACTGAGCTACCGTACGCCTTTCATAAATCTTCCTGTCGTGTCCGACCAATACGAGTGGCGCCCAGCTGAGCTACCATACGCTTTTCATGAATATTCCTGCCGCCTACGATCATTCTATGAAATAATTTTCCGGCAGCGGTCATTCCGAACCAATACAAAATTCAGGCCTTCAAGAAACAAGCCTACGTCCATGTCCATGGGCGGTGGTGACCACTTACCATCAGGTGACCTGTAAGCTCGTTTGGGTCGCTCTATTAAACTAAAAATCTGGACAGGTCCACACTCTATTGATTATTGCGTTGTTCTTTGTAATATACTTCTGATCACCGGAGGGCTTGTTCGTTAGCATCGATATTTAACGAGGCTACGGAACCAGGTTTTCATTAACCATTCCAGGGGGCAGTGGTGTAACCAGCTTTTTTGTCTTTAGTATGTATTTTATATGTGTTAGTGTATATTTTTTGTATTTAATATGTAGGTATTTGTGTATAGTTTTCCTGTAACTATAAATATAAATAAATAAGAGAGGTAGGGCATAGCGGGGTATCTCGTTCGAATTGGAGCCGCCCGACTGGGGAAGTACCTCCATCTTACAGAATATCGCAGCTAAATAATACTCTTTTAAATAGTATGGTGTTTCTGCCGGTGAGTAAGGTTTCCAGTGCTCCATGGGGTGGGGGTTTGGGAAACCGTGGCTTTGGCAGTGGAGTGGCATTTGCTTTTTGCTGCCAGAGCAACGTGTTATAGAGGTGGGCAACGCATTAGCGATACTCTTGGTGTTGCTAATGTCTATAGGCAGTGGTGACCACTTTCCATCAGGTGGCCCGCTTGCCTGTTTGCCTACAGTATGACATAAAAAAAAAAAAAAAATTGTAGTGTATCTTAATAAATAGTGTTATACCTGTAACATACTTTTTTCCAAGCGGATATTTTCGAATGTCAAGTCATGACCGAATGATTGAAAGGAGTGAAACAAAATCCTGAATCAATGCTCGCAAAATATAATATATTATCAAATCCTGAGCTCTACAAAGTGCCACAACTAAATGATAATTTATATAAGGGTATTAGGAAAGCTCAAGCGCTTCCGGGCGGGCCAAATTGGTTCAGCGAAATGGCGGCATAATCATGCTTAAAAGGCTGAACGAGTCTGGTCCCATAAATAAGGAACACACTTTCGCATTTATAATAAACCAGCCCGCAAAGCAGCACGTGGTTTTCGAACCCCGGACGAAAATAGCAGGGTGGTGTAAGTTTGACGTGTGTATATTGTGTATCTGTTTGTAGCATCGTAGCTTACAAACTGATATACCGATTTTGATGCGGTTTTCTCTATTGGAATTTTAGTTTAATGAGTTGGTTCTTAGCTTTGTATCATTGCAATCGATTCAGTAGTTTCGAAAATATTTCAGTTGAAATAAACTGAGTCGGGGGCTATCCGACTTTTTCTCGTGTAATTCGTTTCTAAACATACAACTATCCCGCGGGATCGATATATTTTCCGGGATAAAAAGTACCATGTGTCATTCGGGCGGGAATAATGTAGCTTCGTTTTTTTAGTAAAGGATTTTTTAAAGTTTTTTGTTCCCCAATATACAAATCCAAACGCCGCGCTATGCCCTAGCTCAAATAATGATATGAAGACCCAAAATTTTACTTTAAATTCTATGAAATTAGTTACTTGCAAGTAATCTCAACTTTTTAAGTCCGGTGACCCACTTGCCTGTTAGCAGCCTATCGTACCTATAACATAAAAAATGCTTGGATATATGAAACAGCGCCATCTAGCCCCAAACTAAGCAAAAACGAACATTATTAATTTTAATAAGACAATTTTGCATTACGTTAAAATTTATAATTAAAGGAATAATTGTGATCTACGTTGTTCTCTATTTTATCTCATTTCTAACGATACGGTATAATCTATAAAACTTTGTAACATCTCCACAGGAATATGACTCTTAGTGACAATGGACATTTGCTCCTGTATTGTATATGTCGCAGCCATCTGGTTAAATCAGCCATTTAATGAGTAGGCTAGCCTGTTTATTAAACGCCGGCATTCACTTGAATGCCTAGGCCGCTAGTTGACAGAACAATCAATGCTTAACGTTTAACTAGTTGGCTAATTGTAAGCCAGCCCTTTGAAGACGGCTGACGTAAAATCAGGCAGGTTATTTAAATTTAGTTCATATTTTATCCACTGCAGCACTGGTAGTCATTAAAACAAATATGGCGTCAGACAGCTCGCACAGCAAGCAATGTTTTTGTATTTCTATCGTTTTAACTAAATTTAAAGTGTGGTACCTAGATGTTTTTAAGTAAGAATAAGGATAACTTAATTTGTTCATTTTCTTTTCATACTTACAATTAGAAACAAATGTCTAAGAAAGTTTCGTGCCATTTTATATTTATTATTATAAAATAAGAAAGTGTATTCTTCCTATACTACATTGTTGCAAATAGTTAATAAGTTATAAGTTTAAAGTTATTATTGTGGTAAATACTATAAATTTTATAGGTACTCGCAATGCAATTACTAATTGAATTTGTTGCCACTAGTATTTTCCTTTCTAAATAAAAATTATATTTATTATTATATTAGACGGGACTTGGACGCGACGTACCTTTATGATTTGTTTTGCCGACGTTTCGGTAGGGTTACACCCACCATGGTCACGAGACGACTGCCGTGGGAGGTGACAGAAAGGTACGTCGCGTCCAAGTCCCGTCTAATATATTAATATGTGTAAAGAACGCGAGTTTAGTTTGAAACAAATAAAAATTATATTTATTAATTCGTATTTTTTATCTTAAGTAAAGTTATCATATAATTTACGAATGGTCACTCAAACCAAACATATATATTCTATTAACAAAATGGCTAAATAACGTTTAGCCAAGTAGCTGCACGTTACATTCAACTACATGGCTAGTTGTCCTTTAGCCATTCAATGGAATGCCGGCGTTTAATTAACGGACTAGCCTTCTAATTAAATGGCTAACTTAACCAGATGGCTGCGACATATACTTACATAACAAACAAACGATATAATTGTGCCAGCTCCTAGGAATGTTGGGTCGCATGGATACTAGAGCTGCTAAACTAATTACGAAGTACCTAGTGAGGGATCCGACTACGCGCTACGACTTCCTTAGCTCGGGTATTACGATTCTTACTACTATTGTAATAAATGCCAAAGTTCGCTTAATATATTATAGAATAGAATAGGATTTATTGTAAAGTAACACACTTATAGAAACATTCTAAACTATTACGATGATAATAGTTTCTAATAATTATAATATCTTTTTTCAGTACAGTTTTCCTATTAACAGTATGTTAGATTCTTTGACTGCCTGAGTGATTCAGTGGCGGGTCTGCCACGCAAGAGGTACGGGTTGGATTCCCGGCCGGAAAGAGTTTGAAATGACGAACTTTTATTACTATTATGTATAGTGTTTATTGGAATTATATCTATTGCTTATGATAAATTGTATGAATGTACCTACCTACCTGATTTACTAAATATATGGCATTGTTTAAATTCTGATATAAATGATTATTTTATTTTATTTTATAGGTACCTAAATGATAATAATAATAATGTGCTTGGACAAATTCACACAGCGCCAACTAGCCCCAAAGTAAGCAAAACTCGTATAACGGGTATTAGATAACTGATAAACTACTTATATACTTTTTTAAATACATTCTTATACGTATTATACCCGGACCCGTAGCGGATATTAAAATTTCTCATTTAAATTTCTGCTCGGCCGGGAATCGAACCCGGGACCTCTGCGTGGCAGACCGGTGTGTAAACCAACTTAACCTTTCATTATTATTATTATTTAGGTCAGTTACCTAACACCCAACAAGCTTTGCTTATTTGGGGCTAGATGGCGTTGTGTAAACTTGTCCACCAGTTCATTTTTTTTTTTTTTTTTTATTAATAATAGGCTTGCATTTGACCTCAATTCACCTGATGGAAAGCGACGATGAGGTCGAAGTTTATGCTGGTAGTGGGTAGGGACTCCCTACTAGGGAGATTACGCTTCCTTCTGTACATACGATTCTGCTATACGTAAGTTGCGGTAGAGTCGAGTGCTTATGGCGCATTCCAGCCACAAGCGGCGACGTTTGCTCAGAATTAATCACTGTGGTGGGACGGGATGTCTGCAATATGGACCTCGAGGCATTCAAGTATGGAATAGGGATTTGCTTGAACACCTACGAGGTGAATTGAACTGTGTTTCGTCGTCACTAGAGTCGCTATTTACTTATTTGTATTTGTGAAGTTTTTCTTCAGTTTCGTGTAGCATTAAGATTTAGTGGTTGGGTGTGAAACACAAACCGTACTTACGAAGAAAGTAAAACAAATACGTGGGAACAGTTGTGGTCGAATATCGAGGGAGCGTCGGTGGCCGAGTGGTTACGGTATCCGACTCGTTAGAGAGAGGTGTCTGATCTGTCAAACCCTGGGTCATGGTCAATGCGGACCCTGGGCCTTCGTGCGCGACAGCACAATTCAAGGGCTTGACCCTTGAGGGACATTAACGCCAAGATTATTATTTTATTTATATTTATGGTCACTAACTAATAAGGCTCTGTCATTATTGGCAACGGTCGTGAGACGGAATCGGCCAACGAATAAGAGAGCTCGAAACCGCCCGTCGCACGACCGTTGCCAATTAGGACAGCGCCTAATAGGAACTGTTATACGTGTGGTGTTAGATAAAGTATAAGCTTTACGAATGTCAAAACCAAGAACCCAGAGCGAAAATGAGAAAGCCATTGACGGTTTCGTCACTCACGCAGGTTATTACGTCCTTCCTAACGATCAAGGCTGAACTAGTTTATTTTGGGCTACCGTTTACTATGAATTAGCAATCACATTTACATATAACAAAGGTCGAGGTTTTTCGTACCTACCAACGCTTATCTAGAAATAGACATTCTGAATTCTTGATGATTAATTTTTTCTTCCAATCTCAATGATATTAATATCCGACATTCACACATTTTACTTTCATCGCACATGTTTATTACCACGGATAGTATTATTTTTACCTCGATATTTGCATTTGCATGCAAATATCGAGGTAAAAATAACGGTTGCATGTGTCATAGTCACGAGTAGACTAACCATGACGTAAGCAACTCTACAAGAGTCGACCACGTACAACTGCGTCGAAAGATCAACGTAAAAGTAATACTAACCATAGTAATAAACCCGATATTATGTGCGATGAAAGTGTAGCGAATAACCACGAAAGTCTTAAAATCGATTTTACACATTTTCCTTTGCACTTTAACCTGGGGTTTTTCAAAGGCATGTCTATAGATACCTCAAAGGCCGGCGCATCTGCTCCCCTTAGGTTGGTTGGTCGACGGTGGCCGCTGTCCATCAGGTGGGCCGTCCGTCCGTGTGCATCAGTAGAAAAAAGAACCTAGGGTCAATAAACGGGGTGCAAATTATATTGGCCCTATGTTTTTTTTTATAAGTATAAGTTCAATGCGTCTTAGAAGGTTATATGAAGGTGGGGAAGAATGGAAGGCTAACCCACCTAGGCCTGTGCCAACAACCTACGACCCCACACAAAAGCCCCAAGGTTTCTCGGCCCCGTGACGACAATGGTGCCAGTTGAACAGGCTTAGAACTGGGCACGGACTCTGCGGCGAGTATATGTTCAGGTGTGGTTGGCGAGACTCTCCAGCGTGCGATTGCGGTGCCCCTGTGCAGTCCATTCATCATGTCATCCACGAATGTGCAAAGCGGAAATACACTGGAGACTCTTTGGACTTGTTCTCTCCTGATAAAAACGCAGCCCGATGGGTGAAGAATTTAGATATTTACTTTTAGCTTTAGTGTTCATTAATTACCTAGGTTGTAATTAGCGACTCGGCTATTAATGCCGTTCCCGATATCTTGATGATACAGTCTCGCTAGAATGTTGTGAAAAAGTACTCAGTTTGACAGAAATTCATTGTTGCAAAAGCATTTCCTTCTTGCCCTACTGTATTCATTTATACCAACAAAAAGGAGACGGCGTCTCAGATATCTATCAAATAATATATTTAGAACCTAAGAAAGAAGCCTGAGAATTTCAATTTATTTAATTTAAAAAAATGCTCTTTTAAATACGTTTAAGTTCAGAATGTTCAATTCCCAACATGTACGACGGTTTCAAAATTTCCAATTCCTGAAATGTCAAAATTTTGTTCGATTCGAAAGCTTCTCAAAAAATTTTAATTCCTTTGTTTAGTTTTCAATAACACTGTAGGAATTCTAATATTGTACTCATCTAGTGTAATTATCCTGCAGGGCAAGACTCAGTTCGCCTCTTTTCTTCATTTTACAGACTACTCGGACGAAGTTGCCAGCATAATCTAATTAAAATAATGCAAACATTTTTTTATTAACATCCATTTACTTTGAGTTCCTTCTTATTAATATTAAATTTCCGTTTTAAAACTCGAGCAAGTTTTGATGAAACAGGCTTTATATATTTAAGACTGTGCTTGAAGAAAATTATTTTAATATTGTTTCAGACGCGCTTGTAAAGTATCGAATAACTTATTTAGACGGTCACAAAGGCGCATCGTTATATTCATTTTACAACTCGTAAGGTACAGTGTCTTTGGGTTATCTGAGAATTAACCCTTTTTAAAATCCCGATGACGAAGAGGGGTGGTATAAGATTGACGTGTTTATCTGTGGCGTGTCTGTTTGTGGCGTCGTAACTCCCGAACAGATTTACCGGATTAGATTTAGATTTAGTAATTAAGAAACTATTAGCTTTGCCTGCAACTTCGTTCGAAAAAATTCCGGACCCGTTCCCACAGGAACCACATTAAAATTCGGGATCAATTATAGCCTATGTACTATGCCTATGTAATTTTGGCTATAATCTACATAAATAGCATATCACTTCAAAATCCGTTCAGTAGTTTTTGTGTGAAGGAGTGACAAACATTGATACAAACTTGCCTGGTTTTAATTATGTTTGTTTTAATGACTGCTAAACCACACCAGCGCTTTCATATCAAACAGGTAAGTTCAGACCCACTTTGGAACTGTCGTACCTAAATTGCTATTATATATGGGAATGGAAACTGACTGACTGATTTTGATTGTTCAAACCACCACGAATTTAGCTGAAACTTGGCATGCACATGCATTATACATTTTGACGTATTCCTTTCTAAAAACAGAAAGGATTTTCGAATCTATCGAGAAAGCGACGCCACGATGGAAATATTCAGTTTAAAATGAACAAGAAAATACAGAAGCCTTACGCTTACGAAGTAGTAGGTCCGGATCTACTTAATTCCGTATCGAAGGCGTATTGCTATAACGCAATTTTATGGCTTAATAAACGTTACAAGGGCTCGAAGCGAGACGCGAAGACGATATTTGCATGGAAATGAGCAGCAGCGACATATGGGCGGGGCCATGAGTGGTACGCACGGGCAGTTGGCACTTGCGAAGAGAAAACTCCTTAACGAACTGAAGGAGACACACTCTTGTAGACCATAATTCTAAACCACTGGTCCATCAGACAACAATAGATGTTCAAAATCAATAGATCTATTTGTATACAACGGTTTGTTACAAATATATTTTGACGCAGTTGCATGCATCATGGTCACGAGTAGAGGTAAAAACAATACTAACCGTGGTAACAAATTCGATAATATGTGTAGTGAAAGTGTAGTAATAACCACGAAAGTCTTAAAACCTATAAATTTGTTTACGAGCGCTGTAGCAGTTTATGTTTGCACAGAATCTAAGTTTGTAAACATTCATAAATATAGTCAGGTTAAGGTTGGCGTTTCATTCAATGGCGACGGGCGCCCCTTTCATAAATATCGTGAAAAAGTTTTGAATATAGCAAACTTTTGGCATAATTTATTAGTCAGCCCTACGAAGTTATAGTTATGGTTTGGTGAGGATTTTAGGATGATGTACAACGTAAAACAAACGGTGAGGAAAATCACTTTTTACGAGGTTTTACTTTCGAAAAACAGTCTTGACGTAGTCGTTACGACATACGGAATCTAGAAAATGCCTACTTAGTACTTCAGTGATTCCAGAGTTATAACCATGTGTGGTAATACAAAGAAATAGTACAAGTTGCCCGCGATTGTGATCCATGTAATTTTGACAGAAACGTATACGTATCCAGTGGCATTTCCAGAAATCCTTTCCCTCGGATTGAACTACCTGGGTGTATGTTACCCAAACAGAATAATTTGGAAACCTTAGAAGTTCAGGTATTGAAGTGCTTCATAATGTATTGAAGACCACGAAAGTGACACACAATTTGTCACTTTTTAAGACCAACTTGCCTGCAAGTTGCGAGTGTGTTCTTCGAGCAGTACAATCTCAGTACAGGCGTAGGATTCTTCATATGTCTATATTTTACAGGTTTCTTTTCGGTGAGCGTGTGAAATAATTGCAAGATTTAATACCGCCGGCCTCTTTCCTTTAAGGAAACCGCAATATACGGGCAAACTAATATATGATCATGAATATACAGCAACTACAAACTAATCTATAAGTTCGAAGTGAGTTCTGAAACTTCCAGTATCATGTTATTGACTGTGATACATAAGCACAGTTTCAATCTTAGTTCCCTCCGTAACGGTGACATCTGGGTTTCAACTGTTTTATATAAATTTTATTTAAGGGCGGTAAATAAGCAAGTGCAGTAGTAGAAAGTTCTAAAAGAAGAATATTTTTCATAAAAAGCATTTAACGCTCGTTTATTGCGTTCATTAGTTCCTATGACCACCTTCCGACTCCATCATCAAACTAGCTCTATGGTACCATATTAATGCACTGTCATCCAAGTTACACAGGTATATCAAATATCAGCAACATCGGATACCAACAAATGGTCGGAAAAAAGTTTACAAATTTTGACGGACTACTTACAAACATACATACGAACAGTGAAAGTTAAAAAAAGCTTGTAATAATAACTATCATCATCACAGCCCGTAATAGTCCACTGCAGGACTTAGGGCCTCTCCCCAGAAAGGGGAGGTTATAATATCCACGCTTGGCAGGCGGGTTGGAGATCGCAGTGTTCAAATATAACAATGGATAATGCTGCTGCCCATTTCCCAGACTACGGAGACTCTTGATCTTATACCTCGAAAACATTTGTCGCCTTGTACGACACCCATGAGTGTAAGGGGTTGGTGCTATTCTATTCTGCCGGATACCACACGGACAGTAATAACTATTTTCACTGAATAATCTGTGATTGGCTCACACTTTCACCGAAGGCCGGTCGCACGAATACGTTTTGCATATTTGCACGTCTCGTGCGTCTCGTACGAATGAAATATATATGTGTTAATGGATTTCACAAAAAAATTAGGAGTGCTAAAATTGTGCTTGATATTAAAATATTGGTATCAACGTCTAGCGCAAAACTTCGTATTTTAGCTATTTGAGGCGGAAACTTTCTGACAGTGGGGAAAGTTCATTAAAGAACTTTCGGAAAAATTAACCGACACCACTGGTGACCTGAGAGCTAGCTCGTGCCTCGGGCAATGGTTTCTTTTTTCTTTTTTTTATACCACTAAGGTTGCCACCTTGCGGCCTGCCTGATGGTAAGCAGTTATCGCAGCCTGTGGACGTTTGCAATACCAGGGGCATCACCAACGCATTGCCTACCCCGTAAAAACCTTTAGCATCACTATCTGATGAGATACAGCAGCTAGCTTTCTGGATACCATTTCGGGAAATTGCGGTGTGTATATTTGTAATCCCGACGAAAAAGAGGGGTGTTATAAGTTTAACGTGTGTATGTGTGGCTTTGTGTTTCTGTCTGTGGCATCGTAGCTATCGAACGGATTGACCGATTTGGATGCTGCTTCTCGACAGCCAGGTTAATCGTGATTTTTCTTAGCTTTGTTTCATTAAAATCGGTTCAGTAGTTTAAAAAATATTTGAGTTTAAGTAAACTTGGTCAAGGGTTATCCGACTTTTTCAGTTGGCTAGGTTATCATGTTACAGTAGGTAACTGTAAATATTTTGTGTATATCTTAATACTGCCGTACAAAATTGAAATGCAGTGAGTGCATTTATCTAGTTTTGAGAAAAACGTATTTGCAGTACAGGTTTTTTATTTTTTGTAACAAATTTTGTTTTGACAAAAATAACAGAATAGGTATCAAAAAACGGGTCTCTGATTCGAGTAGATTTCGTTTCCTGTATTCCAAAAATATAATAAACTGCACAGTGAAAAAATGCACTTACTGCATTTTAAATTTGTACGGCAGAATATATATTTGTTACATAAATATATTTACCTGAATATATTGCTCGCAGTCTTCAGTAACAATCACTTTTAACAAAAGAAATAAAGTATTCCTATCATCACTCTCGCCACTGGCTTATAGTCAACATGTGGAATTAGAAAAATTCCCTTATAGGTAGGTAATGAAATATACTCAACGTCTTTGGGTGAATTCCGCATTCCTCGAGGCGTATCGGCTCCGATATATTTCGAAAACGTTCGGAATAAAACCGTTTTGAGCGTTGTAAAATTAAAAATATCTCGACGGTGGAGAAAAAAAGTATTTCCAAGACGCTAGCCTGTATCGAACATGTGTATTAAACCGAATTTGTTGCCTCCTTGGGCCTCTACGTTTTCAGCAAACATATTTGGGTATGCAAACAATTTTTCCATACCGTTTTGATCCACTTCGGCATTTGCTTTGAAGTAACATATGATACACGTAATAAATAGTGCCTAAATTGCTTTAGACAACATAATATATTAAGAAATCCATCTCTTTGAAAAAGTCACGTCAATTTTATTATTTAGAATCTCATAACATCTTCAAGCACTTGCGACAAAACATTTATAAATAATTAAACGAAATATTATTTAGAACATTTTCAACGTTCAATATACCCTCTTTAATATTTACTTATTAAACTCGAAGGAAGACACACAGGCACCCTACAAGCTACCACGTGCCTTCATCAGATCACTCAGGGTACTCATTACATCATTACAGATGTAATTGACCTATCAAGATAAGCACTGTTTACTACACTGGAAAGGGCTATGCTCGGAGTCTCCATGCGCGATAGAATCAGAAATGAGGAGATCCGCAAGCGAACCAAGTTTACCGATAAGCCCTGAGGATTGCCAGGCTAAAGTGGCATTGGGCAGGGCACATAGCTCGAAGAACATATGGCCGATGGGACAGTAAAGTTCTCGAGTGACGACTTCGTACCGGAAGACGCAGCGTGGGTAGGCCTCCCGTAAGGTGGACCGACGACCTGGTATATATACCAGCTGGATGCAGAAGGTACAGGACTGGCCTTTGTGGAGGTCTGTGGGGGAGCCAGAAGACGCCCACTACTGGGCATAGGCTCAGCAGTGGGCGGGCGTCTTCTGGCTGATGTAATAAATGTTTACATTCCAAATTTAGCATTGTTGTATAAATCATAATGAAGTATGCATTTTCCGCAGAGTATGTCATTATTTGTCTAATAAATGCTGTTTCTTTAGGTTATGTACGAATCACAATTCACATGCGCGCGAGCGGCATTGACCTAGTCCACTGACAGTGATAGTGACGTCGCTGATTGGTAGTGGAATTTGCTTTTTTTTGTGGCTTATGGCGATAATACCGCGGTGCCTTAGTATTTTTAAAACGAGTGATAAAAGTACAACACTGTACTCAAATACTTATATTTTTGAGGTATGTGGTGTACAATGAATTTAATTATTGTTAATTTCGTATTACGGACTTAATAATCGTGGGAAGCATGATTGTTAATTACTTTATCATGACAGTTGTATTTTTGTCATTATTTTAACGTGACATGTATTTAAATTGCTTTATGATTGATAATCGTGTTGTAAATAGCCTAAATTTAATAAACATACTTTCATTTGATTTGATTTGAATAAGTCTGGTCTAAGAATGGACTCAAGCTTATTATTACGTGCACCATACCATCTCACTCTATATAAGGTTGTCTGGAAGATATCACATTAGTGATACTAACACCCTTTGAACTACCTACCATATATATATGACGGATCGCGGTTAATAGTATGGAATCATGTGGTCAATAGTACGGACTCATGACGATGAAAACGGAAGTGGGAGTGCGCCCTCTGGTGGGGCGTGCTGACAGAGTCTCGACGGCACGACTCGGGCGGAGTGGCGGCCATTCTTGGCGCGACCGCCGCCGAGGAGTGACGCGTCTTGCAACTGTCTCCACATTTCGTTTGTTTACGTTTGAAGTTCGTTTATAGAAAGTGTTATTTACGTTTAAAAATAAAGTTATTTTAAAATCACCTTTGAAATAAGAAAGTAAATAACCTCAACTAGACATTGTGATACCGCTCTGATTTCAAGTGAAATTATAAGTGATGTGCAAAAATGAATTGAAATAAATACAGTGGAGTAAATGTGAACCTTTTCTTTAATTTATCTGGTCGAATACGATCTAATACTGATATCACCACCCTGATGACAATGATCCTGATACACCCCTTTCCTTCACGCGACGACAATATTGTATCTGTGTTTGTATTATCTGGTGTGCAAATAAAGAGATTTGTATTGTATTGTATTGATTTAACACAGACGTGCCGTATACTAAATACGAATTTTCGTGTCTTCAATATTTTTTTAACTTATACGCGATACCTTATCCTCTTCCCACGGGATTTACAAAAACCCTCTCATAGTGCTCGCTTGAAATATAAAATCTTTATGCAGAATTTCGAGTCTCCGGATACAGTGGATTTGACTGTAGATTCTTGAAATATTGTAGCTGTCTCACAGGAATAGTGTGGAATCGGAAATATTTTAAGCTTTATGCTACTGAGTTTCATGAAATTCTCTAAAATTAACTCTAGCATTATATTTAAATTAAAGTTGTTCCATTACTGTAGGTACTAAATAATATTATAAAGCTAAAGCTTTATTTTGTGTTTTTATTTTATTTTAGACCAGACAGACAGTTGACCGCCATTTCACCTGTTGGTAAGTGACGATGCGGCCGAAGATAGAGCATGCCTATCTAGGAAAAGCCTATTCACTCTAGCCTTGAAGGCGTCCAGATTATATTGATCAGGGAACATATTCGCAGGCAACGTATTCCATTCCTGTTGTTTTACCTAAAAATCTGAGTTTATTAATTCTAGAAACAGGGCAATAGCGGGATAAAAATAATCTTGGCGTTAAATTCACGGCACGAGGGCCTGTGGTCCGCCTTGACCGTGATCCAAGATTTGGCGATAGGTGTCCAAATTGGTGTTGCCCGACTGGGGAAGCATATCCTTCCACCTTACAGAAACAATACAATTAAAATTGTATTCCTGCTGGTCGGTAAGTGCTGAAGGGGCCTAACATTTGCTGATATTTTATGATTGATTTGAGAACAGTGCGTTTTTCAATAGAACAGCGATTTTTCAATTGGGCAACGCATATGCGATACCCCTGTTGTTGCTAACGCATTCGTTTGTAACTGTGATGTCGCATAAAGAGTGAATAAATAAATAGGCAACGGTGACCACTTTTCCTGATATGACCCGTTATCTGGTTGTCTACAGTATGCCAAAAAAATCCTGCGAAAAGCCCCATGCTTAAATACCTCCTTACCATTTTTGATATCAATTCATTGGTATTCATGCTCCTTACACCCTTTACAAAACAAAAGACAAGCGGCTAAAAGCCAAAAGGGCTTCCACAAGGGATTAACATTATTTTCCCTTCGCATTAATGGTACTCGATACATCCGGAGAGCGGACTGAATGCGGCCCTTCGATCCTCTTATCCGGACTTAACCTGCGTCGAACTTATTTAATTCTTAATCCGGAATAATATTCCCGGGTAAGGAAAGTAATATGTACACTGCTTTTAATGCAGTGGCCTCCGAACTGTTGGAGATCGGTATAAGTTCCCTTAATAAAGGGCAATATAATTTCTTATTACTCGGTTATGAATACTTGTATAGGCAGAAGGGGAAAGAAGGAAATTGATATTTGGCTGGTGAGCTGTTAGATATAATTGTTGTTTTCCAAAAGTCGTGTCGACGCCTTGTTGGCGTTATGGTGTCCGGCAGAGTCAATGAGGAAAGGACCTTCTCTTGGCTTAATTGCTATGGCGATAACAGGTCATGGTCGTGCCGATTTGCCATAATAAATAATTGGGTTTGATATTGGAATGTAGGAAATAAAAAAAATTAATCAATATTTTTAAAAGTATCGATATATTATTTTTTCAACACTTTATTGCACACAATAAAATACATAGAAAAATATCCTACACATAAACGATACAACAGGCACTACTTATTTCTAAAAATAAATTTCCAGCAGGCCTACAGAAGACCTAGATAATGGTCCTTGACACGCTTTTGAAAAGTGTGTAGTGTAAGTATGCAAAAGCTAGCTAAAAATAAAATAAATACAAGACAGATAAAAACGAAATGTAATTAACGCCTACCTATTTGTTTGTCATAGAGGTAGATATACATACAGCATTGATACAAAACATACTACGTACTGTGAATGAACTATAAAATTACCGGCTAAAACAATCAATCGCCATTAGCCATCGCCATATTAATTGTCAATATGTCATTTTGACATTCTGACAATTTGCGATTCAAATCGTCATTTTGCGATTTTGACCTAGTGCTCCTAAACAGTCTCAAATTCTACTGCCGAAATTGCCGACTTTAGGCAAATTAGGTCTTTCTTATCCTTTCAACTATGATACAACACCATAGACGTAGTGTGCTTGATGGCTAAAATAACTATGATATCTATTCAGACTGAGACCACAAATATGACATAACTAACATAAAATGTTTTAAATAGTTATCTTCCATAAAAATGATGCTAAAAATGTTAAATAAAAACACCGCATATGCCCAGAATTTCTAAACCGGAAGGGGTGATTGCGAATCCGTTTCAGCTTAATTTAAATAAAAATCATTACGTGCAGCGAATGAAGTTAGACATTTCAATTTCATCTTGCGGGACGCCCCTGACATTCCTTCAGAGTAGGCGAATAGGTACCTATATATAGCCCTCTCTCATTTCAACCGGCACTCGAAATAAGAGACCGAGAATTCAATTAATATCTCGTGAAATAATAAGCAGTTACCCGAGTGGCTTGATCCAATTAAAATATGGTAGATTAATTATTAAAGTAATTTCAGGTTGTTATTTTAATAGCTAAAGTCGAATGCTGAATTTATATTATTTAGGCTGATGCATTAAAGAAAAAATATATTTAAAAATAAAAGCGTATTCTTAGTAAAAATTACAATGATTTTAATTACTTACTGAAATTTTATTGACGTAAACCGTCTTTAAAATCGCACTGAAACATTGTACGTACCAAGTTAGAAAACTGGACCTTAATTAAAAGGTCGTATCGTTGTACTTAATAACTGCATAATTATTAGTCTTAGAAACATGAATCTCGGACTATATTCTCGTCTCTTCAGAGGGACGGGGGAAGCTGGGGGAGCCCCTTTCAGCGGTTTGCTGCGCCGCCTGCAAATACGGATGGGACAATGTGTCCATAGACTCTTCTTTCTACTTAAGTATCATCATCCTTCTTTTGGCGTTATGTTCCGGTTGCGCCCCCGCCCGGCACTTGTAGTTTGGACAATATTTAATGTAAAAACGTGTACAAATAAGTACAAAAATTAAATACGCCTCAGCCCATTCAAGAGCTAGCAAGAAATACAAATCACGGCTGTCGGAATGAGGGGCCATGGGCCACACGTGGGTATCACAATTTCTGGCGCTGAGCGAACAAGGCGTTTTCGAGAGCGTCTCAAAGCTGCCAAGCTAGATGTTTCACGTTAGAACCAACGGTCGTGTGTTAGACACAGTCATACTCAATTTTATATCTAGACTACTCAACGAACACACAGCCCACTAGATGAAAAGCGGTAACTTTGACCAGATTGGAAAACGGTTACACATTCAGTCGCCTGAGTGTGCAGGTTTCCTCGTGATGTTGTCCCTCACAGAGCATCGGTTAGTGTTCAGCTATAGGGCATGGGGCGGTATGGGGAATGAACTCGGTACCCATCACTTACGTATCGGCTATAAATATACCGAATATACAGATCGCCCACACAACTAAAACGTCGCCTGCGGGGCAAGAGTTAGGTGAGAGGGTGATGTTTCGACGACGAACGCGGGGTACGGGGCGCGGGGCAGTGAACATTTTGTTTACGTCACTTAATGACGATTCTCGGAAAAAAACATTTGTGCTCCCTTCCCTGCACCTCCGCGTTCAGCCCCGTAACACCTCCGAAATGTCGCTCTTCCCACCTACAGCGGTGATAACATGGTATAGTATATTAGTTTTGTGGTCGATCTATAGATGGCCTCGACACAGCATGTCTCATAATCAGTATAAGCTTCCTCCAACAAACTACGAATCCAGGTAAGGCTATTGAGAAACTTCATCCCTACACTACTCTCCAGCTATGACCCTTATCTAAGGACTGCAGGTGACGGCTGAAGATACCGCGTTGCGCTCCTCCAAAGCGGACGAGTGGCTTGCGATTGCTTAGTCACGATAAGGGTGCATCCGAGTTTGTAAAGGATACCTCTGGGTGTACAGCTTCAATACGGAGACTGATTATACTACTCAATTTTTATCATTTGTTATTATAGCGGAGCGTCAATGGCCTAGTGGTTAAGGTATCCGATCCGTTCGAAACCCACTGCGGCCATGCACCAATTTTTTTTTTGTAGTTATTTACATTAGTTGAATGCTAAATGGTGCTTTTACGGCGTAAGAAAAATTCGTGATGAAACCAGCACATTCAGGCGACTGAAACACATATCCTGTGAAAATATCAAGTACCTGTCTGTCTCGGTTCCAAAAATACAGGCCTATGACAGACAGTCAGACAACGGAGGCTTGGGTTTCTTTTTTTACCGTTCGGGTACTGAACCCTAAATATGAAAGAAAAAACTTATAGTATAAAATTATATAAAAATGCTACGCTTAAACTTATACAGAGTCTTTAAACTTCACAAAAAAACTAGAGCATTGTCTCGAGAATTTTCATACAATGTAACATTTCTGCAAATATTCAACGCTCCTTTCAACGCAACTGTGAATGCACTTATTACTTTTTTAAAGCCTTGATATTCGTTTAAATATAGTAAAATGTCATTGCTTTGCTTCAATGTTGTAGTTCAGTCATTCTATGTTGTCAATGTATGGGAAAAACAAACAAAGTAACATAGTTTTGAAACTTGTGTGATATGATACCTTTGGGTGTGGTGTTCAAAACCTTTCCACCTAAGGTACTATAAAGTGACTCTATTAGTATCAAAGTTTGCGTGATGTCATACTAAGAAAACAAACTTTACCAAAACATTTTGGATATTTACCGATCTGCAATCATGAAATTTGACAACAAACAAGGTCATATAGCCCAAGTAAAAGTAAAAAACCAAAATTGTTAATATGAACACATAAATCATAAAATTACATGTGCCATTACCATTACCACATTACCATTACATTATCCACTTTGTGCTAAATTTTTCATAGAATTCCCTAAGCCACGGGTGGTTCACCTGCTATCACGGGTGGTTCACCTGCTATCACGGGTGGTTCACCTGCTATCACAGGTGAGTGTTTTGCTCGTAAACGGTTGGGAATTTAAATACTGTGTAAAACAAACTGTTTAAGGTTGTAGAGAATTTTATAGACTTATTTTTGTATGAGCAATAGACTGTTTATCTTTAATTTAGTAGTGGACCATAATATTTCTGTAGGACGCACTGTAACAGTTTTTACAAATAAGTAAAAAAACTGTTAATTGAAGCAAATTTCACGATGAGGGGGGTGAAGCGGCAGGGGGAGGGGGAAGGAGAGTTGTGAGTTTTGAACACCATGACCAAAGGGCGTCGTGCCCGCATAGTCACCGCATAACATCATCATCATAGCCCGTAATAGTCCACAGGACTTAGGGCCTCTCCTACGCAATAGGAGGTTATTGCCATAATCTCCACGCTTGGCAGGCGGGTTGGAGATCGCAGTGTTTAAATATAACAATGGAAAATTCTGCGCCCTTTTTCCAGACTACGGAGACTCTTTATCTTTTGCCTCGAAAACATTAGTCGCCTTGTACGACACCCATGAGTATAAGGGGTTGGTGCTATTCTACTCTGCCGGACACCACACGGCCAACAAACGGACAGAAAACATGCAGTCTATCCTATTGGCGCGCACAAGACTGGCGGACTAGGCGGGTGCGTAGTACAGAAAACCTCCTGCCATCTTCTGCTATTAGTATAGAAAATTTTAAACCAATATTATATAAACATTTGATGCAATCGCGCAGACATCGTGCACGTTGAATTGAATATATAAATCAATGTACTGCAAAATTTCTGTAATAATACCTCCACGGGCTTAGAATCAATCCCATATGACATTGTCAACACAGTTGCAATATCCGAGCTAATTTATGATACACGCTGACGTCAACACGCCCGAAGGGGTCAATAGGCTCCGACTAGATAATGCGGTTGATGTGTGGCTTGCACTTGTATGTGGCCGGCCATATAATTATGATAACTGGGATAGTGTGGATTGATTAACAATGGGGGATGGAAGAATAACGTGTTTATTTTTGTTATACGACAGACAAACAGGCAAGCGGGCCATCTAATGGAAAGTGGTCACCGCTGCATATGGATATCAGCAACACCAGGGGAGTCACCAATGCGTTGCCTGCCTCTGAAGAGACCTCTAATATACCTCTTGAACGATCCCATATCATAGTAGAAAACACTGTGGCTAGGAGCTCATTTCACATCCAAATCGTATAATCGGTTTTCTTTCCTTTTGCCGAGGTAGGTCATTGAGTAGTGCGTACGTTAGTCACTATGATGTAACAGTTAAGGTGTCCAACTAGTAAGCGACGTACCCGGTTCGAATCCTAGTGCCGCCATGTATCAATGACTCTATTCTGAGTTGTGTACGTTTACATTCGTTGCACACACTAATCTAATCAGGTCCCCCTGTTAATAGGGTCATGGAGGTCGGTTGCTAGTCGTTCCGCTTTACGTTGAACGTTGCTCAAGGCGGACCCCGGGCTCTTGTGCGCGAGAACAGAACCGGGACATTGACGCCATGATGATGATAATGAGTACCTAATGTACACTGATAAAAAGCTACTTTTTATTTAGGTAATCGTTATTTAACAATGTGTTTTAAACAAAATTTATATAATTTTTTATCATGGTTTGAAGGATAATTTGCCTTGTCTGCAATTTCGGAAGTAGAATTTTAGACCGGTTAGGAGTACAAGGTCAAACGCGCAAAATGACAAATAGATCCCAAATTGTCAGACTGTCAAAAGCTCTACAGCTATACAAATAATGCTTCACAGAAAACCAGCGTCGTAGCATTACGACGTGCGTTGTGATTTTATGTTGAGTGAAAGCCTTTCAGTACGGGTCTGGGTGTTCTATGTATAATAAGAGTGTATTTAAGTAGTATATCAGTTATCTAGCACCCATAGTACAAGCTTTGCTTAGTTTGGGGCTAGATGGCGCTGTGTGAATTTGTCCATGAATATTTATTTATTTATATATATACAAATTTTGTTACGTCGTATATTTTACGATTATACTATCTAGTACCGAATAGACTTTTCTTTCTTTTTGAACGCACTGCGTTCAATATGGCTCTATGATAGGTCTGTTTATTTTGACGGACACATAGTGCCGAGCGCTCAAAGATTGGTCTATGTTTAATGTCATTACGATCGCTACTGTCAGTTGGAACAAAGAGTAAACAATTTTATACGGAGGTTGGAGCTTTGTACACTATGCGGTCTCTAGTAAAGTTTATGAATACGTGGGTAAGGAGCGCAATGCATTACAGAAGCGTCAGGCTAATGCATCAGTTTTGAGAGCGTTTGCCGACTCCGCAGTCCGCCTTCGTATCACATTCGCGCCCCCTACTTATCTAGCCCAGTCATCTAGCTAAGAGGCTGACGCAACACTAACTGAGTCCTCCTCATTCTAAATACATTAAAATTCACAGACACGCCGCGCCATACAAACAGAAATGCAAATTGCAAGGACGGGAAAGCGCAGAATAACTGCAGGGCATCCGAAATGCGAGTAATGCTGAGAGAGCAATGTTTGTTCATAGAGAAATTGCTAACGTCAAATTGAAATGCACGTTTCGCCAAACGCCACTTTGCTTTTCGATAAGCGGGCGCTCTGCTTTAGCAGCGTGTGTGTAATATTTACACTACGCTTTTGCCAATTCATGTTAGGTACAGCTACGTTCTATTATCACACCGCT
This sequence comes from Blastobasis lacticolella, assembly GCA_905147135.1. NCBI lineage: Eukaryota > Metazoa > Arthropoda > Insecta > Lepidoptera > Blastobasidae > Blastobasis > Blastobasis lacticolella. Next base: position 19,282,950 of record LR990045.1, read on the forward strand.
CGCCATCGACAGGGAGTTCATTCTCACACCTTGAAACGTTGTTGCGCGAACTGTGCGGTGTTAAATGCACTTTCTCCCATGTACCTGTATATTTACTCGTAGCCCTTCGCTGATTTTAGCGAAGAGCTACGAAGATTATTGATCAACCAGTGCCGCAACGTATCAATGACATTTTATGATATATGTACATTAGTTGAACGCTAACCGATGCTCTTACGGTGAGCGAATAGATCGTGAGGAAACCTGCACCATTGGGGGGGGGGGGATGTAACCATGTTCCAATCTGGTCAGGTTCCTCTGACAACATGGTCCAAATCGTGTATGATGGACGTCCAGTAACCGGAACGCCAAAATCACTGTATTTGCAGTATCGACCTTCTTTAATTATATAAGTAAGTGCAGTAGATTTTATGGTTTAGTTTTAAATAATGAAACCTGAATCTTACTGAGATCCTTTAATTTTTTACACACAATGGAATCCAAATGTCTAAATCGTACATGTTACGAGCTGTCGTTACCAATTCTGCTATCTGCGTGGTTTGTTACGCTAAAACAAAAATCCCAAATGGACTATTCGTACATATTATGGGAGGACGGCTGCCACCCGCTTTCGGGAGACTGCGAATATAAAAGAGAGGTAGCCGAAAAAATACAACCCTACAAACTACCTCAAAACACAGCGAAAACTATTTACTCCACTACCAGGATTATAAAATGGAAAACAAAACATTGGCGCTAGTTTCGCGGAAGCAATCAAACCCTTTTAACAAGTTCTCAAAGCTTTGGGAACTACGTGGTCTACAGGGCTTCCGATTTCAATCATTTCCTTTTTTTTTTAATTTGAATCGGTCCCGTTTATTTATGGCGACTCTTAATTGATACAAGTTCTTTGGATTTACATTTTATTCAGACTGCATGATCGTTGCTTCTCTTTAAGTGAGATGAAATCTAATGCAAACCTACTAGTAGGAGATCCTGTCATAATAATATCTTTCCTTATCTCTTATTAAAAAAAAATGAATGAATATTCTTAATTAAGTAAAAAATATATGGGTTGCCTACTCTCACCCCGGTCCTTCTATGGGGTTGCTATAGAGACAGGATAAGAGTAGGCAATAAGTACATTTTTTTTTCTTAATTTTTTTGTACAATGCACGATTTTTTCGTATATCAAACGAGGAAAGATATTTTATGGCCGGATCTTAAACCGTATTGCCAATGAAAAAATAAACACAGTATAGTGCTGTTTAGCAAAGTATGTAAGTACAGTTAGTAAGCTGTCAAGTGTTTAGCAAAGTAGGTAAAGTAATATAGTAGTAAATACGTCGGTAGGTAAGTAAACATGTTGTGTAATTAATTACAGTGGTGTAAACCGACTCGACAAGCGAGTCAACTAACAAGCATTGAATTTTAAATTCAAAGAGAATTGAATCGCTTTCAATGTTTTGTGACGAGAGCACCCTCCGCGCTTAATTACTTCGAAAATCAGAAACGGAAATTGTGTAGGAAAATAACGTATTGGGCGTCAGTGCCCAGGCAGTCAATGCCCAGCAGTGGGCGTCTTTCGGCTGATATAATGATGATGATGATGACATGACGGCACTGGGGTTCAAACCAGCAATTAGACCACCAACGCTCCCCAATTAATTCAGCAAAAACAACTAACTAGCCACACTATTCCTAATCTATTTTGAGACACAACAAATATTTGTACCTGCAAACAAGAAACGTGACCTAAGTAAATTTACTTTGAAATGTTCTATTTATTCCGTTGGAATAATTTCTTTGTCCCCGGTGGCAGTGGCATGGAGTTTTCGCTTTTCCATAGTGTTGACAGACAAACAGAGTGACGAGGACACGATCTTTAAACCTTTATTTAACTTGCCGTTCTACACAAACACCTGGTTTGGTAGACAGCAGTGGTTAAAAATTTTGAAACGGCGTGCGAGTGGAAAATAATGCAGGTTGAAAAATGAAATTGATGATGTTTTATAACTCAAATGGTCAAGTCCCGAACCATTTCCGCTTTTCCGCGATGATCCAGAATTTCGCAGATCAGGTAATTACAGTGGAGCGGCTGCTATTTAAGAATGAGAATAAAAACACCACACAAGACACCACGACACGACACAAATAAACAATGTTATAAATAATATTAAAAAAAGGCATGTACTACGTGACCCCGATACCAGTGGAAACTGACGAGATGGCAGGACCGTGGTTAGATATTCAGATGCCTGAACGTGCAGGTTCTATTACGATGTTTTCCCTCACCGTAAGAGTATCGGTTACCCTGGGGTGCAACGACTCTAACCACTCTAACACAACGAATATATGGTTACATTTTTTATTAAGAAGGTATTTTTTATTGTCAATTCATTGACAAATATAGCCAAGTGGGCCGCCTGATAGTTGATTGATAGATTGTCACTGATGCTTATGGACATTACTACCAATGCTTTGTCTACCTCTAAAACCACGGCAGTATTGTTAAGGCTTAAATTACAATCCTCTTCAATTTGAGATAGCCCAAATAAGCACTACGTAATGTTCGAAAATCCTCGTTTGATTTACCAGTTTGGCCACAGTGTAAAATCATACGATGTTTCGTATACTGCGAGGTAAATTTCCAATTATGCAGCGGGTAATAACTCGTGCGACATTCCATGCGAGCAGCTGCACCGTTCGATTCAAATTACAACTGTATCGCAGGCACACGACACATAGTCATTAAACCGAACTATTGTACAGAAGCACAGACTATTAATACACAACAGGCAGCACTTTAAGAGACCTACTCGTGTACATTTACAAACCACGTGGTTCGTGTCGCGTCTGTAAGACGCTGTTTTAATTGGCAACGGTCGTACGACCGTTGTCGTGCGATGGGCGGTTTTGATGTCTCCTATTGGTCGAATGACGTCCGATTTTGGTTTCTATATCAATCTCTCGTCGTTTTCGGCATGGTATGGCTATGTTCCGGCTCAGGGGCGGCCAGTACGTCACTGTGTGTTTCCTTTCTACTTTTCTAATACTATCGCGGTGGCTGCGCGATGACTGACAGTTAAAAATAAGCGTTAAGTAAGACTACGACGCGAAGGCGATATCGTTGCAAATCGCCCTGCAGTGCGGCCACTACCAGCCGTTTACATAATTTTGTTGTCACAAAACTGCCGTTGCATCGCTGGCGCCTTGGCAATGCAGCCTCGTCCTTAAAGTCTAAATTCAGCCGTCCAAATTCAGAAGCAGAAAGCGTGAGAGCAAGATAAAAGTGGAATGTATTGCTCATAGAATAGGGAAATTTTTTACATCACGCCTTTTGGAAAACGGAGCGACGCATAACATATATAAGTGATACAATAATTGACCTTATATAGCGTAAAGTGTAATACTTCTAAGTATAGAGACTTAACGTGCATAGTAATTGAATAATCCAACAAAACAAAAACAAATCAAAGATACGAAACAAAAAGAAAAATAGGTTTTAAGACTTTCGTGGTTATTCACTACAATTTCACTACAAATGTTTTCGGGTTTGTTACCACGGTTATGTGGTACCCGAAAACATGTGTTATAAAAGTGTAGCAAAAAGAAAAAGCTTGTATGTATTATTTAAAAAAGTTACAATGTCAAGCACCACTTTTTGTAGTAAAAATTAAGAATTCACATGCACTTCATTTGCTGCTGTGTGTACGTACAACAGCTACAGTTCATGTTAAAGTTCATAAACGACACAGTAGTAAATTGATGCAAATCGGTTAAAATTACTGTTTTTAAAACTGCAATTGCTTTCAGCGAGTGCATGTTGTTTGGCGATTTACCTGTAATTACAGATTACCGGTTTAGCATACTTGATTGTAGTAATATTGAGTATTGAGTATATGAAGTATTGAGTGTAGAAATTTTTACAAACTAAAGGTTTTGTAAAATATCATATTCGAATTGAGTTATTAATTATTTAATATAATTATTATTTACATTATTTACATTTAGGTACGTTATTGTATACTACTTAATTTGATAGTGTTGATATTGTTGTAAGTTCTTTTAATTAAAAATTTACCATTTCTTGTGTACGACATTTTAATTGCTTTATTAAATTTTTTATGTATTATTATTATGTACGTATGTAAACTCTTTACTGCTTAATAAATAAATACAGGAGTTACTAAAAGAATTGTACATAGCAAAGGCGGAGATCCCACAATGTGGAGAGTGCAACGGGGCCACATCATTTATACATGTATTATTTCGACTGTATCCTGTCTTGGCAACAAATGTACAGAGTTAACCCTTTTTACGTCACGGTTCTGTAGGAGACGAACATACGTCTTTCTGTCCATCTGTCTGGACCCTTTTTTCAGTACGCCTTCAAGACCAGGTGACTGTTCTCGCGGTTTGTAAACACAGACGGTCTCATTAAGGGAACTCATGTTTGGAATTTTATATGGACTTTACAATGACATTCAATCATAGGTATAGTAGATTCGTGTCGACACAATGGGGATCAATAATATGGTAGAATTTTGTAAATTTGTTGACAAAATTTTAAAGTATTTTCTAGTAGCTTTTTTAGTATTTTATTGCTATGAAAAGAATGTTTGAAATCCGTTAAGAAATTCTTAAGTTCTATAGGTTTGAAGGACATGTTTGTTAGCATCTTCTATGGTTTAAGAGATATCATGAAAATTTCTTCTAGTGGAAAGTCACTAAACAAAAATCGTGACTGTTTTTCATTACTTTTATAATCGTTGTTTTTATTTGACTCTACTTTATGCAGTAGCGGACTCTATCATAACGCTATGATGATGATGAGAGTAGTAGTAGGTTAATGAGTCTTGGGGGTTCAAGGGCTAACGAGTCCGACTCGTAAACGAGCACCAAAGTTGCAGTTGTGCCGTAACTTTTGGTTATTTTTGACCATGATCCAGAATTTGGCAGGTCACGTAATTACAGTGAAGCGACTGTCATCTGACCTCCGCTACCCTATTAACAGAGGAACCTGACCTTTGGATCATTCAGTCGCCTGAATTTTCAGGTTTCATCACGGTGTTTTCCCTCACCGTAAGAGCGTCGGTATGTGTTCAACTAATGTACAAAATTCAGAAACGAGTCATTGGTACATGGCGACACTGGGGTTCGAATCAGGTGTTTCGAGGTACGAATTGGATCTCTGAACCAATAGGCCGCCACCAGACCAGGCTGGAATAAAGACAGTGAACTGTCACTATCATGGCCGTGATGGTGATGATTATATGTACGTGTTATTAGGATAGATACAGCTCGTAGGCGCGAGACTTTCCATTCTGCGGGACAGGTCGCTGACAAAGGCGAACCATAACTCACCAGCTTTAGGGTTCTATAAAAAACGGTGACTAGTAGTTCCTGTAACCTCCATGAGATTAAGTTAGGTAATGAATTGAATTTATGTGCGAAAAGACTTCGCTCTGTAGTGGAGTTAATGTGAATAGTATGGACTAATGACTATGACACGCTTTTATTTGTACTATCGAACACAGTATAAGATTTAACTTCAGTAGGTATCTAGGGTCATGAAGGTACACCCGCCAAGCCGAGCCCCTCGAAAAGCACTATGATCTTTTCTCGAAGAGTTTCGTCGAGTTTTCAGATCCTTAATATCTTTGGGCTGGGTTTACATTTCCAAAGTAGACATAAAATACATCAAGTTTCTATACTTTACTTTATCTTCTTCTTAAGTCTTAAGGAATTGAAATTTTATACACATTCTAGGAAATGCACACAAATAACAGTAAAATTAAGAAATATGAGACTTTAAGCCTTTGAGTGGTTTAGTGGTCAACATGCCGGTCTGCCACGCAAGAGGTCCCGGGTTCAATTCCCGGCCGGGCAGAAATTGAAATGATGAATTTTAATTTCTGTTACGGGTCTGGGTGTTCTATGTATAATAAGTATGTATTTAAAAGTATATAAGAAGTTTATGAGTTATCTAGCACCCATAACACAAGCTTACTTTGGGGCTAGATGGCGTTGTGTGAATTAGTCCACGATTATTTATTTATTTATTTTATATAAAAAATTTATCTTAAGGGCACTATCAAAAGTTCTTGAAAGCTGAAATTTTGTATAGGTACAGGCTAGGATTTGTATACAAATAACAATAAAGAGGGTCCTTCTTAGCTAGTCTAATTAAAAAAAAACTTACTACGAATCGGTTAGTGACAAGTTTTTTAAAATTTAGTTTCAAGATTTGATCCACACTTAACTAACAAAGTAACAGTGCAAATTAAATACTTGTTAAAAGCACGATACAAAATTATACAAATAATCTGCTCAGACTGACTTGTCTTATTTGGTTAAGGAAAATGAATCATTTGCAGGAGTATTCGTTGAAATTCAGATTCTATATGTTTCTTGTAAATTTCGACATCTACACAATATATGTAGCGTGATTGATACGGCAATTCGTGTTTTTGGGCATTGTTTGTTCACCAAATAAGACAAATCAGTTTAAACAGATCATACCGATCACATTACCAGTATCACATCCAGAAAATAAGTCTGAGCAGTTGACGTCATGTCGAAAGGTAGCGGGCGTCCTTCCACTACCCACGAATCGCGCTTGACCGTTCCTCTTTTGACGAGGGCCCAGCCCGTACGCCCTTCCACTCTCCCTCCCCTTGTAATCTGCCGGAATTTTAAATGGTCGAAGTGATAATTTCATTTTAACCCGAGCGCGAAAAAAACCTTTTTCGCTTTGGCTACGAAGTTATTTGTGGGCCCTCTAAGGGTGGTTTGAATAGCTTCCTTTCTTTGTCGAAGGGCTTTCGGCTTTTTACCTAAAACACGGGTTGAAATTTGGGTGTTTAATAAAAGTTGGTAATGTGCCTTAAATACTAAGGACATCTAAAAGCAGGCCGTAAGCTTATTACACTTAAGTATAAAAGAAAAAAAAACGACGATAGTTTGACATAGCCCGAAATCTTCGTTTACTACTGGGCATAACCTTCTCCATGAGAACAGGGGTTTTAACATATTCTCTTGGAACACTGGATTTTTTATTGCCTAGGGTGGCACACGGACTCCGGTTTTATAAAGATGATGTGTATTTTTTAATTTGCTCTATGAAAAACGAGCAAATAGTCCAGCTGATAGTAAATGGTAACTGTCGCTCATAACATCTACGATTCATGTATTTAGAAGGCAACAAAAAAGGAGAATCGCAGGTGCGTTGTCACTGTGAGGACTAAGATGAAAGGCCTCATTTCTGTAATTGCGCTAGCTACCTTATCTTTTAAACCGTTACCTAACAATGCAAGCAGAAATAGATGATGCGGTGGTACTCACCCAGGCCGACTCCTCAGGCTTGACAGAGTCCTACCACCTGATAAAATATAACGCATCGGGGGGCCAACGAATTCCGAGACTGTTCGAAAAGGACGACGTATAGGTCAACCTCGCTTTGCCAACAATATTAGGAGGCATACCTTACGGCTAGTGTGCTCAGTGTGGTGCAGGCGATTAGTACGGCCTCGCAAGCACTTAGGCAGAAACTACATCACACTGAACATAAAAATTCGTCTAAATTACTATATCAAAATTTTGCGAAAATCTTGAACAACTACTCGAACAAACAAAACAAACAGACGCGAAGCGTTTTAATTTAACACAATTTCCAGATTTCTCGTTCGCCCGTCTTGTTTTTCGTGGCACAACAATGCTCATTCATCCACGTCATTCCAAAATAGGCTCACAAAGCCAGCGGGGCCCGAATTCCCCGTTTACGATGAACCAACGCATAAGGGCGCCGCCCTAGCCACAATAAATGTAATGTTTTATTCAGCCACCATTCGCTTTGCGCAGCTCGGATTTAGTGAGGAGGCTGAGCCTTTCGGCGACGGATTTAAATACAATCCACCGATCCTGTCCTTGTAATATCTCGCAAGGACGTCCCCTCTTGAGAGTAGTGTCTCGAAAGGATACACTACAGCGGGGACGGAACTTAGGGTCAAATGACAAACAAAATTCAATTAGTGGAAAGTAGTCACCACTGCCTATGGACATTAGCAACACCAAGATTATCGCCAATGCGTTGCCCATCTCTATAACACGTTGCTCTGGCAGCAAAAAGACAAATGCCCCTCCACTGCCAAAGCCACGGTTCCCCAAATCCCCACCCCATGGAGCACTGGAAACCTTACTCACCGGCAGAAACACAACACTATTTAAAAGAGTATTGTTTATTATATGAACGTTTTAACCAAGATTTACGTTCTAATTGAGGGGGTGATATGTATGGTTTTGACGTTACAAACTCCATCGCTATTAAAAATGCACAGTAAAGTCCGTTTTGTGAGGAAGAAAGCTAATCATCTTTAACGTTACGCACCATGTGTAGAAAAAATACACAAAAAGAGGTTTTCTATTGTTATAAATTTCTTGGTGCTGAATCGCCAACAATTGGTGTCAACAATATTTAAACGCTTATAAATCCTTTGCTTTTAGAAATATATCAATTTCACTTTCTTCTATTTGTTTTAAAGAGGTGAGTATTGAGACTCGGTGGGAATCATTTATTTATAGTTTAAATTGCAATTTACAATTATTATAAAAAAAAAATTCTTACTCTAACACCAACTTTAATTCTAACTAAACTAAAGATAAAAAACTTGACCTAGGTCCCCCGAATTTGGAAACGTCCCCAGAAGACTGGCCGCGTTGCCCCGCTGAATAGCGAGGCTTAAACGCTGCCCCAAAAAGAGGCCAGCCTTCTGGTGATTTGTAATTTGGACCAGGCGCTTAGATAACTCAAATTAGTTTTAATATTTTGGTAATTAATAAATAACATAATAATTACGTATCGGTCTACCACCACTAAGAGATTTTAATTCAGCAGGCTTTTATTGTAAACCTCAACTTATTGAGTTAAATCCGTAAAGAACTTTGTGGTTGATGTTTGGTTTCCCCACCAATAGAATCGGTTAATAAGCCACAAATCCCACTTAATACCGAATTCACTAAAGCCTAATAAGACAATTTCATTTCGTTTCAGGTACTGGCTGAGTTATACATCAAAGCGTCAACCTTCACAAGTAACAACGTTACCATGGCTACGTAATATGTACATCTATCTGTTCGGAAGACGATATAAATAGATTACACTAATTCAAATGGATAGGCAAGTTCTAGGCAAGTACTCTCATTGATGTTCCCTCGGGGCCAATGTCTTGGATCGTCGCAGGAACCCGTTTGCGAAATCTACGATCCCGAGTAAAACATGTGATTGGTGTACCTATATAGGTGGATAATGGATCCGTGTGGTAAATAGTTATGTAATGCGAGTTCGTTATTTGATACTTACGGTTTTGATCGCATCTTTTTAATGAGCTGTATAATCATTTACAGGTCTATTAAAATACCGCACGATATAGAATATATTATTACATTGACGATTGAAAACAACTAGGTCACTTACTTAAACCACGATATTTTGTAAACTAGTGAATAAAGCTTAATGGGCCCAAATTTGTATTAAAAAGAGTTTTATTTTAAATATAACACCTTACACTGGTAAGCAAAAATAACTAGGTCACTTACATAAACCACGAAATTTTATAAACTAGTGAAGATAGCTAAAAAAAAAAAAAAAAAAGATAGCTTAATAGGACCAATACTTTAATTTTAAACATACCTTTTAACTTTACCAAATCAATGTTCCTTTTACTTCATACACCTATCATGACTTGTTCAGAAAATATCGTCGTTTACGTAGATTGCCTTTTTATATAAGTGTCTTTCGTGATTATTCACTACATCATCATCATCATATCAGCCAGAAGACGCCCACTGCTGGGCATAGGCCTCCCCCAAAGATCTCCACAAAGACCGGTCCTGTGCTTTCCGCATCCAGCTGGTACCTGCGATCCTTACCAGGTCGTCGGTCCACCTTGTAGGAGGCCTGCCCACGCTGCGTCTACCGGTACGTGGTCGCCACTCGAGAACTATACTGCCCCATCGGCCATCTGTTCTTCGAGCTATGTGCCCTGCCCACTGCCACTTCAGTCTGGCAATCCTTAGAGCTATGTCGGTGACCTTGGTTCGCTTGCGGATCTCCTCATTTCTGACTCGATCGCGCAAAGAAACTCCGAGCATAGCTCTTTCTATTGCCCTTTGGGTAACAGTGAGCTTTCTTATAAGGCCCATAGTGAGTGGCCACGTTTCAGCTCCGTAAGTCATCACTGGCAACACACATTGGTCAAAGACCTTCGTCTTGAGGCACTGCGGTAATTGGGACGAAAATATGTGGCGTAGCTTCCCGAACGCTGCCCAACCGAGTTGGATTTGTCGATTGACCTCTTTCTCGAAATTGGACCTACCTAGCCGGACTATTTGTCCTAGGTATGTATAGTCGCCAACAACTTCAACAACTGCTAGAATTGTCTGCATGTAACTGCGTCGAAATCGTGGTAGCAACAATTCTAACCGTGGTAACAAACCCGATAATATGTGTGACCTAGTTACTTTTGCTCACCGGTGTATTTATTCTATATCGCGCTTATATTAATTGCACTGTTTATTATAGTAGGGGGAATGTGGGACACCTATATGTATTGATATCTATATCACAAGATGTAAGGACTAATCCAAGTTACATACGATCATACAATGCAAATGATTGATTGAATATCCAAACAAATAAATATAAAGTCATTCTGATCTATTATTTTAGTATTAGAATAAGCTTTTTCGACGTAATAACTTCAAAGTCGTTCACAAGTGAAAGCTTACAAAAACGTAGATAAATATTTTCCATTGTTTATAAGACTAATATGATAAAGATCCATTGCTAGGCTCGAAGCCTCCATCATACCTACTGCCGCATAATTTCTGCTAATTATAGATGCACAAGTTTGTAATAGTGACCACTCATCTTCAGGCCGACTGTCAATTATTATTGTTATGAGAAAAATAGGCTTCACTCCTATTTTAACTTGACCCCGCCCATTTTAGGTTGACCCCACCCATTTTGACTTGATCTCGCCCATTTGGAATGACGTCCTTCCAAAATATCGCCCCACATACAGTCCGTTGTCTGGACAAGACAATTTTTATCATGCCATTGTCATACCGACTGTCAGTGGTATCCATAAGGATATACTAATGGATGCTTGTACACGTTCTCGCAAAACTACTGAACGGACTGCGATAACTTATAGCCCAGAATAGCACATAGCCTATTATTTATCTCGAAATTCAATCTGTTTCCCGCGGGACCGGGTCCGGAACATTTTATCAGAATTTTACACGTATGAAGTCGCGGGCAAAAGGTAGTAAACATATTAATAAGGTATTATGTATCAATGTAATAATCAGGTTCTGGCAGAAGCCTGGATTGACCGCTCGGATGACGACGATGATGATTATCTACGATTGCAATTAATATACAAAATAAGGAACAGCACATTTATGCCTAAAACAATTATTATCAAGTACGAACTTCTGCTCTCGGATGCACTGGACTGGAAGAGATAAATGGTACAGTTTGGCCGTAAATAATGCACATTGATTAGTTCAGCTTCGTAGCGTCTCTTCTCGTGTGAGTAAATACAAAGCAGAAAGTTTGCGATAATAATTTATGTGCATTTTTTATTGCCAAGCAGTGTACCTTACGCTTTCGTCGTGTGAAAAAGCGTGGATGGCGGAAAAGCGTGGAGAGTATCCGACACGTAAGCGAGAGGTACCGGGTTCGAAGCCCACTGTGGTCGTGTACCAATGACTCTTTTCTGATTTATGTACATTAGTTGAATTCTAACCAATGAAAACATCGTGACAAAACCTGCACATTCAGGCGACTAAATGTGTAACTATGATCCAATCTGGTCAAGTTCCCCTGGTAGCAGGGTCACGGAGGTCAGGTGGCAGTCGCTCGCTGTAATTATCTGATCAGCCAAATCCTGGATCATGGTTAATGCGGACCCCGGGCCCTCGTACGCGAGAGCACTACCTGGACATTAACGCCAAGATGATTGTTTATAGTGTATGCTTTCCCCATTTCATAGGCAGTCTACTTATGACCAACAAAAGTCAGGCGAATAGATTACTCAGTTTAAACGTGAATAATGAAGAAACAATTAAACTTTACTTTGTTGTCATCGGCGAATTCCAGAATTTACTACTGTAGTTGAGACTTTGTGCTATTGATTCATGTTGAATTAGTGTGTAAACGTGTTTTAATGTATTATTTACTGCTGTAAACAAAGAGATATTTGATATAAAGACATGAATCTAAAAATATAAATCCCTAATGCTCTGTAATATTTCAGGAAAGTTATATATTAATAGATAGATATTTATAGATATCCCTAATTGTACTGCACGCATGTTTGATCTATCTTGCATTGTCGTATTTTCTGAAGGGCTTGAATTTATAAGATTTTGTATTAATATATTTTACTGATGAAACGATAAGAATTACAATGTATTACGTTAAAATATCCTTTCTATATTCCATTATTAGACATTACAGACTCTGTTTTATCGAAATAGGACTCAATGAGAGCTTCTTAAAGTTTTGTCCACGGTTATTTTGAACGTATTAAGTCAGAAAATTTTAAAAAATACTTTTTACACTAGTTATACTATAATTGAATTGAATTTAAAATATTGCGACTTCTTTCGATAAAATCATCATCAGGAAATGTATCCAACAAGAATGCACTACACAAAGTATTCAGAATAAATCAGACAAAACACAATTTTTATTTCGATAATTTTACCTATAGGTAAAACAGTTTATAGCCACCGCTATTCGAATCCCGAATCCCAACTCAACAACGCCCAAGTAAAAGTCATATACCTATGTAATTAAATTACCTAGTATACTAACAAGGCTTTTTCAGTTCCTATCGACACCTACCTGTATAAAGGTTTATAAGTATTTTGAAAAAGACGAATAATGTCCATTTTAAAATGACACTAGACTAGGCCGATAGAAAAGTCTGTAGTCTGCGAGGGCTCTAAAAGGCACTTCCCCGCGATTACAACCGTTCAAAGCCACCGCGATCGAGCCGAGCTCTGCCCGCTTTCGAACAAACAAACAAATACACCTGGAGGGCAATTTGCCTGAATCATGAGCGCAAATGAAAAGATTGGTACGAGCCTCGCGCGGGTCGTTACCTAAACGAGGTGATCTCGCCGTTATGGCCCCGACAAATGTGAAGGAATCAGTTACGGAGTGAATATTTGTGTCTTTATTACCTGGTGGGGTGGCGGCCGAGACGTGTTCGTTCGTTGATGCCGGATTGATGTTTGTATTCGATGCTTTGGAGTGTGGTGCGCTAGATGGCGGTGCTGGTATTTTAGAACGCGCTATCGATACCGCCCGTTAATTTTCTTAAGTATGATTTTTTTTAATAGTGTTATTGTGCCTTGTACACATACGTATTTGTAATGTTAGTAGGCTTTTTTAGGTTATACGTCGACAAACAGGCAAACGGGTCACCTGATGGAAAGTGACATCAGCAACACCAGGGGGAGTTACAAATGCGTTTGCCCGCCTCTGAATCGACCTCTAATATACCCCTTGAACGATCCCATGTCAACGTCTAAAGGAAACACTAGGGATGGGCAAATGGAAAAAAAATATCGATATTTATCGTATCGATATTTTTCAAATATATCGATATATATCACCCAAGAAATATCGATATTTCGATATATCGATATTTTTTGCCCAATTTGCAATTATTTATAAAAATTGCCAAAATTATCGAAATTTTAAAGCAACTACACATCTGGCTGTTTCAACATAAGTTTTATTATTTAAAAAAAAAAATTCGGATTGCTTGACATAAAAAAAGAAACAAAAAAAAAATTCACGTCATTGTCATAGACAAGCAAGTCATAGATAGTAAGATAGTCATAGTAATAATGAGTAATTTTTGTTTGTGTTTGAAGCAAAGAAACTAAACCCATACAGCCTACTGCATATTTTCTAAATTTAAGAAATCAGATTGGTCAAAATCATGATGTGACGCATGAGCAGACAGCAGAGCTTTAAAAATATATCGATTTTGATATCTGAAAATAAATATCGAAAATTGATATATCGCGGGAAAAAATATCGCTAATTAGTATCGATATTTTTCTGAAAAAATATCGTAATTTGGTATATCGATATTTGGTGCCCATCCCTAGGAAACACTGTGGCTGGGTTGTGCACGATTGTACAAGATTGTTGCACTAAAATGTTGTTTGTTATCTCTTATGGTGAGGGAAATATCGATATGAAACCTGCATATTTAGGCGACTGAATGTGTAAGTAAAATCCAATCTGGTCAGGTTCCCCTAGTAGCAAAGTTACGGAGGAGAAATGCCAGTCACTCCACTCATGTTCATCTTGGCGATATGTCCCGGTTGCGCCCCCGCACGGCATGCGAGGGCCCAGGGTCCGCCTATAACTACCTAATCTTGACCGAAACAGGATCATGGTCAAGGCGAACCCCGGGTCCTCGTATGCGAGAGCACAACTGGGACTTTAACGCCAAGGTGTTGATGATCAGTTGTTTGTTATGCATAATATTACGCTAAACTAACAGTTTTCAAAAGTCGACTACAGAACACAGACATTTACGATGTTAATAATTTTGTAAGCTAGGTAGATAGTACAGGAGAGAGGACAATTAAAACTGATAGCGTTGCGCGATCCGTTTACAAGATACAAAATGCTACAACAACATCATTTTCATCAAGATATCGACTCTGATAGAAGTACATTACACACCTGATGCTGTCATAATTAGTACCTCTAGTCTGTAGGCAGATTTAACACCGTAACTTTGGTAATTTTGTTCCTTATTGAAAGTCTATAAAGTTGGAAGGTAAGAACATGTCTAAGAGTTGAACATGTTATTTGCCTTTAATATGCAAACCAAAGTTAAGCCAGTTCTTGTCTAATACTTTGTTGTTATTTCTTATTCAGCCGTGGTAACTAATTTTGTTTAAAAATTTTCAAATTTCAGACTAAATAAGGCAAAGAAAATATGAGAGGCTTATAAGTAAGTTGCAATTTAGACTCTAAGCTTAAGGTGCAGATAGCAAAGTCGTTTGCTCTATTCATGCAGAAATTCAACAAACAGGCGACTAGAGTAATCGGTTTGAAGCTTTAGATGATATGGATGTTTCTGTTGAAGTAAAAACTTTATAGCAAATTTTAACTTCGATTAACGATTTTCCGTAACGACTTGAAGCATCTGTTACCAAACGATCGCATGAACAATAACAAAATTTAACAAATTAGTGATCCAATGCGTACTACGTTCAACTATGACACTATAAAATCATACAGCTACAAAATTCTGTGATAATAATTTTCAAAGTTGCAAGAGGTAATCAAGTGAATATTATTAATATCCCGGTATTTTATAAGGAATTCTTTTTACTTTTTGTAATAATTATAACCGAATAAAAAATAATATTTATCACAGGATTTATGACCAAAATATAACTTTATGCATGTAAATATGACCCAACAGTGGATTTAGGTTCAGCAGTGCCCTTTAAATTTGTACAGTAGTGGACTACGTAGATCTAGCGATAGCTCAGTGTTAATTTCTGTTGATGAAATATTATAATACAGGTTATAAGATTTTCGTGGGACTGCACATAAATTGTCATTTAAATAACGAAATACAAAAAAAATTATCGTGAAGATAGCTTTAGACTGTTCAGTTTTAAACGTATAAAGCGCAAAACTTCAGTATCGCGTAAATACATAGTAAGTTTTGTGTGACGTTAGAATGAAGGGACTAACAATGATAGTGGTTCGAGATTTCGAAGTGAGGGTAATCGTCTAACTGGAAAGAGGGCGGACAGATATATCTATCCATAGGAGAGACTTCATATAGCGGCATAAGTCTATTCGTGGCCATGAAGCGTGCAATCGTTCCGAAACATCGATGCAAAGTTAATCCAAAATCGTGGTGACAAACCCGATGTAAGTGACAATTAATGTCCAGCTAATAATAATTTGGCCGTGTGGTGTGCGGCAGAAAAGAATAGCATCAACCCCTTACACTCGGGGGTGTCGTATAAGGCGACTAATGTTTTCGATTCAAAAAATCGAAGGGTCTTCCTAAGCTGCAAAATGGGCAGCAGCGTTTTCCATTGTGATATTTATAACACTGCGATCTCCAAACCGCCTGCCAATCGTGGAGATTATGGCAATAATCCTCTCCTTTCGTAGGAGAGGCCCTAAGTCCTGCAGTGGACTGTTATGGGCTGAGATGATGATGAATAATAATTTAAGACCAGCGCAATTTCCGTAATTTGACTTATGTCCGGTTTACAACAATTTAAATACTGCAGTGGACTCTCTAGCTGTGAACTGCAGTATCGCTTTATACAACAAAGGCAGTACACAATTTTACACACAAAACTTCAAAGTTGGAAAGGTAAACAAACTAATATATCCTACTGGTATGGCCCCGATATTGCATTGCAACGCTCGCAATGAAATGCTTACTGTTTCTCGTTAGAATGAACATGCATCGAACAATAAAGTTAGTCGTGCAAGAGTCTTCGTGTCAACGATAATAGAGACGAAGCTACCTGGCGAGGCTTATTTACTTGGCTTATTTACTTGGAGAGTACAATATGGAGTTCTTCAAGAGAGGGGTGAAAAGGTTTCTACGGGGTCGCCAGCGCGTGGTTGATGCCCCTGGTATTGCAAACGTCTATAGGCTGCGGTGACTGCTTACCATCAGGCAGGCCGTTAGCTTGTTTACCACCTTATTGATATAAAAAAGAAGTGTTTGTAAAATTTTATGAAAACATGAAAAAAGTATTTATTGAATTAGGATTACGTTAATTAATCTCTTTTGAAATATTAATCGGTATTTCAGTAAAAATGTTTGGAACAACTCTGCCACTTCTTTATTTGCGGTACTGGTTTCGGTTTCTGTTTTGATTTCATAATATGTATCACGAGGCCTTGTTTTCCCTGCCTCCTTGTTTATTACATTCCGTACAGTCTTAGCCTTGTTAAAAGACGATCTTATAACTTTATTATAGTGCTGTGATTTTGCCATTATCGTATTTTTCAGATCTACAGTGCTGTTGTATTCGTTTCTGAACATAGGAGGCAATTGTATTACAGCTACAAACCATATAACACGATAATTATAACTACCTGTAACACATGTCGGAGTAAGAACTCAACAACACAAAACTCCCTGTCACATAATTATTGGCCCAGTGAAATCGTACAATCTACCATGGAAATGAAATGCTAATAAAAAGGTACAATCTTGAAGTTTGGCAACAAGCAAGGTCATAAAACCCAAGAAAAGGCAAAAATAACAGAATTGTTAATTTGTAAAAATACATGTACATTTTAAGCTACATTTTTCATACAATTCCCTTAAAACGGGTGTTTTACCGCTGCCGCTACAATCGAGAGTGTGTTGCCTGTAAACCGTTGGGAATTTCAAAAAGTAGGCAAAAGTTGTGGAGGATTTTATAAGCTTTTACTCATAGAACACTTCTCTCTACGACGCACCGTTTTGGATAAATATGTGAGTGACCGAAAAACGTCGTAATTTTCAGCATTTTATGGACATTTTAAAAGGTCACGAAGTCGATAACTTGGATTTTTCATGAATGTCCCTATACCTGTATAACATATCTAAAAATAGGTCTTACCTGACCTTTTATTTATATCATATCAAAGAGCAATCAGAATGAGCAAGAATGCTATCAAAAGATGTTTTTGCCCGAAAAATTGCTCCGGCCTTAAATGTCACATTCCCATCCACCCTCATAAAGAACTGTTCAACTTTTCACATAAACATCAATATGCAATGCATAGCGTCTCAGAAATATTCAATTCCGGCCTACAGACCTGAAAAATATACAGATGAATACTCTCTAAAATCATGAGTGAAGCATAAAAATGGCCTCCCGTTTATGCATGTGCGTGCTTTGACACCGTCACTGGCGTGACAGCGCGCTTCAAAATCAAACAAAATGGTGGCGGATTGTAAGACCTGGATATGTTTGTGAGTGTGTAGGTCATGTACAACAAAATAAGTTGTCAAGAAATTGTCGTACCTTACAATCTTCACTTCACTTTAGTGTAGAATGGCGTCCGTATTTTGATCACGTCCGTGTTCCGGCCCTCAAGCAATTATTTCCGGGTTGCTGACTGTAGCTAGAAAATGTTGTTTTCTTTCATACTTTCCCATTCATCGTAAACCCTCTGTCTGGATCAGTGGCCCGGGGCTTTCTGGAATGCTTTGATACAACGGGACTTATATATTACACAATTCCTATTTATGTACAAGTCAGCAAATACGACTCTTCTCACAGAAAAAGACAATGGACGCAATATTTTTAGTCAGATCCATCTGTTTAAGGAAAATGCAAAGTTGTTGAATATCAATGTGTTTGACACGGGATTGTTGCAAAATCTATTAATATTAGTTAAATTTCATAGAATACTAGTACTAGAATTTAATATAGCTAATTTCATCGAATCCCTGATCATTGCCCGTAGGTATTTCGTTAAAAATACAATAGTACATAAAAAAGTACAAACGCTAAGCGTTATATCAAGATACAAAAGGATCCGAAATACAAAGAATAGTTCGACGAGGTTTCGAGCAAATAAGGAAAAGTAACTACAAACATCATTACATATATATAGTTACGTCTTCTTACGTATGTGTAGGCCAGAAGGTAGACACTACATTGTTGCCGCGGCCGTATACAAAAACGGTGGTTGAAAGTAACGTTGTCCAAGTCATCAAGCTCATCGAGATATTTATTAACACGATGTCACATAATATATGCATGAAGCCGTGAACCGGGTGGAGTGCTAAATGTATGAAAACGATAGGTACAAAAATTCCGGACGACGACAGAAATGATTGTACCTATCGTTTTAATATGTTTAGCACACCATCGAGTTCACGGCTTCATACATATATTATGAAACATCCTGTATACATAGTATACAACAAAGTCTGTCTCTATGGACGCTTAAATCTTTTCAACTTTTTAAAACTACTCAACGCGGTTTTCAACAATATGGTTCAAGATGAAGGTTTATAAGCAAGAAAAAAGGGGTAGGTAGGGGTTAAGTAGGT
Organism: Blastobasis lacticolella; assembly: GCA_905147135.1. Classification (NCBI taxonomy): domain Eukaryota; kingdom Metazoa; phylum Arthropoda; class Insecta; order Lepidoptera; family Blastobasidae; genus Blastobasis; species Blastobasis lacticolella. Next base: position 19,302,074 of record LR990045.1, read on the forward strand.
GTGCGCGAACGAAGTCGCTAAGTTTAATCTCGATGTTTCCCTCACCGTAAGAGCATCGGTTAGTGTTTAACTAATGTACATAACTCCGAAAAGAGTCACTGATACATGGCGGCACTGGGATTCGAACTGGGCACCTCTCGCTTACCAGTCGCACACCTGAACAACTAGACTACTGACGCTCTCATCGACATATTTAATACGCTATCCCAATTCCCAAAGCTCTCAACCTTTCAATTCTTAAGTCTTGAATTCTTTCTTTCTCCGGAATTCTTCATAAGGGCCTGTTCAATGGTCACGTTTCTGTGAAACGAAATTAAAGGAACAAGGAGTAAAAAGATCTTGTATTTGAAGAATGTTCCCTGCAGAATGAGGTTAAATACGGTGTGTGGCTTAGAACAGGGGCTAATATTGAAAATAGAGTCTTACTAGAGTTTTGGTATTTTTTATAAAGAGATTCTAGTAAACCAAAACCTAACCATTACACATTATAAGAATTTAATGATACGATTCATAATCCGTGATTATTGCAAAATGATATTATCGCTAACATTGTCAATGTCGTGGCACCCACACAACCACAAAACAAAAACCGCCCGCCCCGAGTTTTCTATTTTGGGACACAACCCATAAAATGTCAACGAGACGTTCCGAGTAGCTCTGAATAAGTACTATAAAGAATGAACTCGATCAAGTGAGTGGAACTATTGTTTGTATTACATTGGATTTACGATAAGTTTGCTGAAAAAAAACAAAAATTTAGGTTTTGATTTAAATTAGTTGGGAGTATAATGTTTCAATTACTGGTGACGCATAGAGCCTCCGTATTTAATATTAGCCCCGATTCTAGGCCACACACGGCATACTGAAATTCTAGTACCGAAACTAATGAGCCAAAATACTGATTGTATATGCGTTGGTGAGTCAATTTATGGGCGCCAAAGGAAACTTTTTATAACACGGTTAAGTGCTCGTATTTTCGTTTAAACGTTATAAAAATACTAGGGACCCACGAGTTTTATCGGCTTTTTTTAACAATAATATGTATATAGGTATTATACATATAAACCTTCCGGAAGAAATTCTCTGGTGAAAACCGCATCAAAATTCGTTACGTCGTTTAAGAGGAGTTAGCGGAAATACATACATACGGACAGACGAGGAAAGCGATTTTAATTTCCGAAGGCCTGCTGGAAGATATTTCTTTTAGAAATAAGTAGCGCCTGTTGTGCCATTTATTACTTTGCCTGTTATTCACTATGTGTATCTTGTGCACAATAAACTGTTAAATAAATAAATAAATAAATACATTATGTATAGAACAAGGCAGGGCAGTAGTTTGTAATATAGGGCTTAGTAGATTCTTTACAGTAAATCAAATCCGCAATTCTCTGCCTAACTACACATTTCTAAAGTACACAACTCGTATTTCCCTGTGAGAAAAAGGCATGACGTATGTTAGTACAGTTTGTGTTAGGTAGAATCTCAGACTTCGGTATAGCATAGTTCAAAAATATGGCTAACTTTTCCCCGCGAATTCGTCCGCTGACGCATTTTCTGTACAATATTTCCACCCTCGTTTCATCCCCTTCCCGAGGGAATCAAATTGGAATCAAAGTACCCTATGTCACTCGGGACCAAATTGGCTAAATCGGTTTAGTAGTTTCGGAGTTTTCTTTACGATGATAAATTCTCTTTTAAATCGTTTCAACAGCCAATAATAGTGCCTGGACTTGTGCTTCCTTTATAATAGTGGAGGGAATTAGAATAGAATAGAATATTTTTATTTCAGAAAATTAAATTCCATAGTTAGCACAATCAATTACGTTTCCAGTACGTACCAGTACGTTTAGGCGGGTTGGAGATCGAATTATTGACAATATGTTGATTTATTGTATAAAGATACTGCAGACGGAGGCCTAGGTGTAGTAGTATCAGGATCCGACTCGCAATGCGAGAGGTACCAATGACTCTTTTCTGAATTATGTACTTTGGTTGAACCTGCAGATTCAGGCGACTGAATGTGTAACCATGATTTTTATTACTTTACTAGACAGGCATTTGACCGCCAGCTCATCTGGTGGTAAGTGACGATGCGGTCGATGATGGAGCATGCCTGTCTAAGAGCCTATTCACTCTAGCCTTGAAGGCATCCAGATTATATTGATCAGGGAACACACTCGCAGGCAACGCATTCCATTCCTTAGCCGTACGCATTATAAAAGTCGAGCCAAAGCGGCTCGTGCGGATCTCGATCTCGATCCAATCTAGTAAGGTATCCCTGGTAGCATGGGGCACGGAGGTCAGATGGCAGTCGGTCCACTGTTATTACCTGATCAGCCAAATCCTGGATAATGGCCAAGTCGAACTCCCTTGTGCGTGAAAGCACAACCGGGACATTAACGCCATGATGATAATTTTTTACTAGTTTTAATGACAAGAGGTCCCGGGTTCGACTCCCGGCCGAGTAGAAATTGAAATGATGAATTTTAATTTCTGTCACGGGTCTGGGTGTTCTATGTATTATTTAGTATGTATTTAAAAGTATTTAAGTAGTATATCTAGCATCCATAGTACAAGCTTTGCTTAGCTTGGGGCTAGATGGCGCTGTGTGAATTTGTCCACGAATATTTATTTATTTAGTTTTAATGCATTTCAAAATGAAGTGCCGCCATTTTTTCCCATTTTTAGTTAAGGCTACCAGGACAGATAAGTTTGTGCCACTGTATCTTGTTTTGCCTCTATGACATTAGTCGCCTTTTATGACACTGTCATAATGATGGTGCAATATTCTACTATGCCGACTACCACATAGCTATTCTTCATAACACTACCGACTACCACATAGCTAAGCTAACTTTGACACGAATATGGAATTCATGTCATTCATTAGCATTAGAAATATAGAAGATATATAAACATTAGATCGTCTTCCTCATCGTCCCAACTGGCATTCCAGAAAAAAAATAGTTGCAAAGATGTGTACTTTTGAAAGCTTTATACTCCTAAAGGCTAAAAGTTAAAAAAGAAGTTAGTTATATTGTTGTAAAGATGTCTTTTATCGCTGAAGTGAGCACTGGAAATGAAGTGTCATGCGGGTGCCGTTTAGTACCACTCACGCTGAACAAAAGGAACTGAATTTAATAGATTGAAATCTGAAGGTCATTTTAATGCAAAAAGAATAATTATTTACTTGAAGAAAAACATATTAGCACGCCGAAATAACGAGAGCGAAACTTAGAAAGAAAAAATAGTAAAAGTTAAGGGTGTTATTCCCGTTTGCGACCGACCAAAATTACTTACAGATGTGGAGAGACAACGTCTTAATCGTTTAAGAAAGTAGGAAGCCCAAAAGAAAGACCAGTTTGAACTAGGTTGGCGAAAATGCCGAGCGGCGAATCCGAAAGTCGATTACTTCTACTGCACAGCCATCCACATCATCCAGCTATTTATCTTTACCTCTAGGTTTCTTGTGAAAGAATCTAATTATGAAACAAGTGTTTCTGATACGGATTTTAATTGTATAATTAATGATAAGATATTATCTGGATTAACAGCCGAATCGATTTACCAAAAAAGTAGCCATAGTAGCCTAAATTATAACCATCCCAATTTTTTATCTCTAGTGACGAAAGTTCATTTTATTATATACTCGTCATGACTTCATGACGAAGTTTCACAATTTATTTCAACCCGCTAATCGCGAATGAGAAGACGGCATATATACCTATCGAAAAAAGCCAAAAAAGATCAGTGATCAGAAGTGCCAGAATCATAGTTTATAGCACGCGATAATCCTCCACAATTACCCCCTTGGGATGCGTATCTACGCAAATTGGGTAGATGTAGGCACTAGGTTTTGAGACCAAGTCAATCTTACATTCATAGCGGCGTACCAACTTAGAATAATATCCAAGTTTGAATGCTATTTTAATCTGGACTGGGGCTGAGGTGCTAATTTCTGCTCGAACTTGTGATAACCGGGTGTTACAACTTTCTCGCTCACTCCTTGGTTCAGTCGTGAGACGGTTATGGCGTGTTTAATGACCTTCCATTGGTCGGAGTGGGTGCTAACAGCCTACAAGTTAAGCCGAAATTAGAAATGCTGATCGTGGTTTCTTGCGTTGTTAAATTTATTTGCATCATGAATAGAGATTTTAATGATATCACGTCCTTTGAATTGAGACTGAAATATAACATTGTTGCGCTCCATTGTAAGAGTTTCATTGAATCTTTTCATTAAGTGTTATGGGATAACTTTCATGGTCGGAGTCGTGAAGCGTAACGAATGGCGTCTTTCGTTCTGAAATTGTCTTGAGGATTCTGGTCTGTAAATGATGATTGGGGATTTATTTTCATCATGATCTCAGCCGCAGGACGAGAAGAAGGGTCCGTTTATACGTCGCCGCCTACAAAACGCGTGTGCGTCGTGCCCTAGTCGCCTAGTCACTGTGTAGCGTCCGAACATTAATCGCGCAGCCTCAAATAACGATAATACAGCATACAAAATACTGAAAGTAATTAGTGAGAAATCCGATGGTTAAATATTGGGGCACTGGGAATATGTATGTGTTTTTTTTTCTTTTTCTTTTCCAACTTAATTTATTTTATTTTGTGTATGTATGCTCAGTTTCTTGTTTTTGTTGTTGTTGTACCTAATTATCGTGTCATGGTGTCTACTACAATAAATGTCTTCTTTCTTTCTTTTCATCTCCCTGGTATTGCTTTGTATCACAATCGGAAATATGTGTCCAACTGTGTCAATCAAACGTAGGTATTATTATTCATAATCTCATGTCACAGTATTGTTACTAACACGTAGTTTATATCACCTTGCAATTACTAATAACTATGGACTTTGTCTGCAATAAAATAGTTTTATTTTATTTATTTATATAAACCATATTGGCACGAACAATGACGCTGTGACTAGGCGGGCTACGCCACGACTCGGGCGTGATGCAAGCTCTTCGCGTTTATTTACAAAATATGAAATAAATTTTAAGTCGTTTGTATAGGAACTAAAACTGCTTGAACATTTAGAACAAATCTTGCAGAAATCTACGTCTGTATGTACTCTAAAACTTATATGACTCATCTCTCTCGCCTTCGCCCTGGAGGCACAAAAACAGTCCTTAAATAGGACTGCTATTTCATCCACTGTGTATTTGTCTACTGTTCGGAGCCTTGTAATTTTAGTACTTTGATCTCTTTGTTCAGCTTTTTTTTTTCTTATTGCCGTTTTGTGATATCGTTTTTAATATTTAATGCTTTCTTTTTATTATAACTTGGAATTTCATTTTGATTTTTCAATGCAATGCTGCCAAAACACTTTACATTTTATCGTATTTCTTGAAACGCGTATAATGTCATATTATCTAAGCAATATATAATTCACAATTAAAGGATGCTCCTTTTATGTCGATAAAAGAGGCGATAGCAGCTAAGATAGTGACATTGTGTCTCTATGATATAATATGAAAGATACTATATACCCAAACGTACTCTAGAAATTTAACTGTCTTACTGTACCGTGAAATAACACAGAAGCAGTTTGTGTTACTGTCATATTGTGTTACAATGTAAGTGGGGCTACAAATCTAAAGATAATCCAGACTAACACGAGCGTATAAACAAAACTGCACCTCATAAATCCTAAAACTACAGCCCGCCCTCAAAATCTTGTAACTGAACAAACATTCGGCTAACGATGTCAAATAAACCATCCGATACAACCAGTAGCACGAAATGAACACAAAGTTTAACGTTCAAATGTTCATTTGGTGGCGATGCTCGTTTGTCACAAGCCAGCGAATGGCAACACCATTACTCATGTCCGCCATTTGTGATCTGCAAGTTTTTAAAATTTATCGGAATTCATTTTTCATTTCGCCATGTCGCGGCAGTGTTTCCGATATTTATTTTGTGAAAGGCGCTGTCTTTAAGGGTCAATTCTTTCCACTATTTTTTTTTCGTCACAATTTTACGAAAACAATGAAATGTTTGAAACGAGAGTGATTAAGATAAAGTCGTTGTCAAGTATTCTAGATTACAATTATCAATATTTTTGCGTAGAGTAGATAGACCTTTTCGTAAAAATGAGAAGATTCTTTTATTCTAATTTTTTAGGAAGGTTATGATGACTTCTGTATAGGTACTAGCGTTAGCGATTTGTAAAAAATATATATTTTTAAACTCTTTTAGTTCATGATAATATATTTAGAACGGTATACTTGACAAGGATTTTATCTGAACCGTTACCGTTTCGATGACTTCATTCGATTAGTAAAGCTTTCGACGGAGAAAAGTTGTCGATAGAATGGTTCCAAAAATATACCATACCGGCCGGAGTATAAAGAAGAAACGCCGTCTGTAGGTGTACTTCTTGGTGAGTGGAAGGTAGAAAGGACACTTCAATTTTTAATTGAACTTTTCTGTATTCACTTTGTTATAAAAATACCCGGTGAAGTGAAAGTTGCTTGCCTACGATTGTAAATCAAATTTCATCTTCATTTCTTTTTATACTATCGTGGTAGCGTGGTATACAGTGAATGGATGTTTAAATGCAGCGAAACCAGTTTTTCACTTGGTATATTCCAAATCAAACAAATTTCCACAAATTTCTTGTATGGTCTTATGTGTGACTGGTAATCAAATAAGCTGTGCAGACTGTAAGTCTCTCAACTGCGGTATTTGATGTATTATAACTTTTCAGCAATTATAAAAACAACATCTAATAAAGATTAATCAAATGAAAAAAAATATGACCTAAATATTAAATATTATCAGCGTCGGTGACCGAGTGTTTACGGTATTCGACTCGTAAGCGAGATGTACCGGGTTCCGTTACGCAAGGTGTACCCGGGTGTCGAATGACGTTATCAGACATGCCAAAATCTCAATGTTCTAGCGCATATATCTTCTCTCGGTTAAGAGATCGTGATAATTTCTTCACAGTCATTCATGTGGTATCATAAGCTGGAAAAGTCACTTAACAAAAGTCGTTACTGAACTTCATTGTGTTTATTTTTTTATTTGCTTTATTAAGTAGACATAAAACTCTACAATTTTTCATTCATAATATACTAAAAGAACGCCTTAGGTATCGATGTCATCATCATCTTGGCGTTAATGTCCCGATTGTGCTCTCGAGAACGAGGGCCCGGTGTCAGCCTTGACGATGATCCAGGATTTGGCGATCAGGTAATTATAGTGGAGCGACTACCATATGACCTCCATGACCCTGCTACCAGGGGAACCTGACCAGATTGGATCATGGTTACAAATTTAATTGCCTGAATTTGCAGGTTTCATCCTATTCATAATGTTCTAAAAGAACGCCTTAGGTATCGATGTCTGTACTTATAATCACTGAATCGAATCTTCGTTACGAACTTCGAATACCGCGAAGTCCCTTCCGATAATTCATTAGAAAGGAATTCGTCGAGTCCCTCTCCTCGCTGTCAATACAAAAAGTTTCCATAAATTTCCATGATAAACCGGATTATCCCGCGTAAACCGTTTAAGGCTCTCCGCTTAGATATTGGAAATTCCCTTTTTCGATAGACAGGTGTGGGTGTCGGCGAATTTTGCCGGAAGATGTACTCCGCTCTTATTTATTCTGCAAATTTCTTATGTATATCGTAACTAAATCGTGTCATTTTCTTTCGCTCAAGAAAATATACGTTTAATATGTAATTTATTGGCTCTATTATATCCTTTGAGCGGAAAATTGTTTTTCGGAGTGGGTTAGTTGCTGTCGGCAAGTGGATTTGTGGGCTCTCAATAAATATGTACGAATTCATCGTTCATCTGTTGTTTGAAGTATTCGGCTGCGACATGAGAGATGGTTTGTATATTAGACATTCAGTAAGTTATTCCACTTCTTCTGCACCGTCTCATCTTCTTTTACATAAATATACTAATCTAAATAATGTTTATTAATCAGAAACCGTGTTGAAAAAACGGGTGGGGCTGTGTCGGAATACACGGCCATTGGGTTTAACGTGAAACGTCTACCTATGGTCGGTGACAAAGGTAGTTGTGCTCGCGAAGGAGGCGTCGTTTATTAGTTTTTTTTTTTATGTTATACGATAGGCAAACAGGCAAGCGGGCCACCTGATGGAAAGTGGTCACCACTGCCTATAGACATAAGCAAAACCGAGACTATCGCCAATGCGTTGCCCACCTCTATAACACGTTACTCTGGCAGCAAAAAGGCAAATATCCCTCCACTGCCAAAGCCACGGTTCCCCAAATTCCCACCCCATGGAGCTCTGGAAACCTTACTCACCGGCAGAAACACAATCCTATTTAAAAGAGTATTGGTTAGCTGCGGTATTCTGTAAGGTGGAGGTACTTCCCCAGTCGGGCGGCTCCAATTCGAACGGGATACCCCGCTATGCCCTACCTCTCTTCAAAGTAAACTTACCTTAGTACCTTGACAACTTTGAGACGCTTTTGATACCGCATCGCTGGCTCAGCGCCGGACATTAGGGTACCCACGTGTAGTCCATGGCCACCTGTTTACAACGATAACCGTGATTTGTATTTTTTGCTCTTGCACGGGCTGCCATACCCATATAATTTTCGGATTTTGTTACACTTAGTGCTTATTTTTACTAAAAATCCATATTACACAAGGGTATTTTTCTGTTTCGATTTGTAGAAATAGTCAATACGTAACAATCACCGCCCTTTTGAAATGCGTGGGAGTGGGCGCTTCGTTCATTCAATGCAGTGAATCTCCCCCCCCCCCCCCCCCCCGACGTTAAATCAAAATCAAAACAGAGACCTGTATATACGCTAAACAATGACACTAGATTCATGTTTCTAAGACTTAGTTTTAGCAGTTACTAAGGTACGACGATATAGACCTTTTCGTTACGGTCTAGTTTTCTGACGTGGTACTTAGTGTGATTTCAAAGACGTTTCAGGTCAAAAAAATAGGCGCTTGGGCAATTTTAATACAATCGAAATTTGGAGAGCTTTGATCTCCGCCTGGGAACTTTCTGGACGTAATTTTACTATGCATATCTAGAGCATGGATGGCGGAGGTTTGTAGGTCGACAACTTAACTGGTGTATCGCCTGCGGTGTGAGGGGGGCAAAATGAGTGACGTCATGTGACGTTTCGGGGCTGAGCGCGGGGGCGCGGGGCATGGAGCACAAGGGACGTTTCTCAGTGCGCTCGCGGACTCCACACAGCGCGGTTAGATATTTTGCTACAGACGCTCGGCACAACGCACACGAGGTTATATTGCCAAAGATAAATCCTGAGATGGAGGCTCGAAAATGTTTGCTAAAAATATTAATAGAAGCGCAGGAGTTTCCAAAGTGTGCGCCGAGGAAAAGAAGGAGAGGCGCTCCCATCTTCTCGTCTCGAAATTGAACTTAGATGTACATATTAATATTAAATCATCATCATCATATCAGCCGTAAGATGCCCACTGCTGGGCATAGGCATCCCTCAGAGATCTCCACAAAGAATATGGCGCCTTCTGTATTCAGCTATACCTGCGATCTTTACCAGATCGTCGGTACACCTAGTGGGAGGCCTACTCACGCTGTGTCTAGCGGTACGTGATCGCCACTCGAGAACTGTTCTGCAAGCTATGTGCCCTGCCCGCTTAGCAATCTTTCGGGATATGTCGGTGACCTTAGTTCGCTTGAGGATCTCCTCAGTCCTGATTCGATCGCGCAATGACACTCCGAGTATAGTCTTTTTTATCGCCCTTTGGGCGACAGTGAGTTTTCTTATAAGGCTCACAGTGAGCCATTAAATAAATATGAAGAAAACCTTACTATTGCGTTGCACCGAATTAAAAATCGAGGTTTAGTTTAAAAGCCATTGGCAAACATTACGTTTCTCATCTCGGGATATTATACTTAATCTTGGGACAAGTTCAGACAAAATCTCGTGTGCATTCTTATTCCGAAGAACGTCATCAACTGACGTTTCGCGGAAGAAAATGCTCACTGTCCCGCGCCCGGCTGCCCCGCGTTCATCAACGAAAAATCACCCTCCCACCTACCTTACCTACCGTTGGCGATATACCAGTTAAGTTGTCGACCTATAGAGTTGCTATGGTATCAAAAGGCCATCTACGCCACAGCGGGGACGCTTGCGTCGAAATTTCGATTCTTTACAATTGCTGGTGTATTAAATACAGGAAACCATCTTTTGGTTCAGTTAGTGACCTTAGGAACTCTAAACATCTTCCATGTGCACGTTTTTTTTACAAAAGAGTGTAGGGTTGTCCATATACCTAATGTATGTTTAACACAGTATTGATTCTGTATAAGTACCTACCAGCACTAAACATTTCAATGTACTAGAATGTTATAGTAAATTTATGAAATTTATCTGTGGTGTCTCGTAAATGGCTGATGAAAATTATGCTATTGTACTTATTTAATTGTTTTATTTAATTTTAATTAGCTTACAAGCTGTGAGACAGCCAAATAAAATAAAATAAAATAAAAATAAATAAATACACACATCGTATTAATTATTATGATTTATCTTTCTAAACCTTGATAATCTTGGCTTGTATATCTGAACAAAGGTACGTTTGAGGATTCCATGTTGGCGTTAATGTCCCGGTTGTATTATCGCGCGCGAGGGGCCGGGGGTTGCCTTGACTATGATCCAGGATTTGACAGATTAAATAATTACAGTGCATCGACTGCTATCTGCCCTCCGTGACCCTACTACCAGGGGAACCTGACCATATTGGATCATGGTTACACATTCTGTTTCCTAAATGTTAATAATAATATGTGGATAAAACGTTTTTGGGTGCTGTAATCAAATAATAAGTTTGAAATTCATATTATCTATACTAATGAATTTTAATTTCTGTTACGGGTCTGGGTGTTCTATGTATAATAAGTATGTATTTAAAAGTATTTAAGTAGTATATCAGTTATCTAGCACCCATAGCACAAGCATTGCTTAGTTTGGGGCTAGATGGCGCTGTGTGAATTTGTCTACGAATATTTATTTATATTTATATTGATAGATTACGATATGAGTGTAGATAAGGTATTTACAATCAAAGGTACGTATGTATGTAAGATACAGCGTGGGTAGGTACCCCGCAAGGTGGACCGATGATCTGGTAAATATCGCAGGTACCAGCTGGATGCTTAAAGCACAGAACCAGCCTTTGTGGAGATCTCTGGGGGAGGTCTATGCCCAGCATTGGGCGTCTTTCGGCTGATATGATGATACATGATGCGTGCAAAAAACATTACCCTTCCTGGGCAGTCGTGTAAAGATAGACCCACAACAACATGGCCTAATAACACCTGACGGGAACTTCAATATTCATACACGGAAATCTGTTAATTATGCAGCAAAACCAACACGGGCAGTCGGGCATCCCCTTCCGGCTTTCAGCAAATACCAGGATTACGCCCAGGCGAGATGTTAATGGAACGCGGTCGCAATCTCCGGCGGCAAATAAAAAAACTTTTTTGGCGTACAACTTTTGTATTAACATACGAGAACGGTAGATATTGCAAATGTCCAGGTGATGGTAACTTTTTGCTTATCATCGTGCAGGATATGCACTTGTTTGCCACCTGATTAGGTAGGGCTATCCTTCTAGTATAAGATTTTTTCTTTCCTCTGCACTACAGCACGGGGTTCTTCAAAAGGCATGTCTGCAGGTACCTCAAAATCAGCACCACATCGACTCCCCTTAGGTGGCAGATGACCTGGACGACGGTGGCCACTTTCCATCAGGTGGACCATCCGTGCCTACCTAGACAATAAAAAAATTACATTTTGTTTATTTTTACTTTATATTATTGTAAAATCGTCCCAGAAGCGTCTGGTATAAAATTATAACTCTCAAATTATGACATTTTTTTCTTACCAAGCTTTACCTACTCAACAAGACTCAGCATGATTGTTTGCCACCTGTGTGGTATAAAAAAAAAACGTTGAAGAACAAGTTATCTAATTGTGTTCAAAAGCTTCAGACTCCATCATCAGATGCTCCATGCATGCTCCATGCACCAGCTCCATGGTACCGTGTTAATACATTGTCATCTAAGTTACATAGGTATACCAAATTTCAGTTCTAATTGAACGGAAAGTAAGTCCAATCAGGCTTGCAAGATTTGACCCGAACATAAAAATACTGTACGTTAAATAATGAAAGAGCTTGTAAAATAGAGGTGCGATTCGTTCTACGAGCAGCTTAATGAAAATAATTTTCGAGCGCATGTTATTTTTCCGTGTGCAAAATAAACAGAATAGGCGCGTGGTATTCTTTTTTCCTGAAAGCTCGTTACTGATGCCTCCGTCGCGAGGCTGCAATATCACTTTTAACTCAGCGTTTAATGTAGGATGTTTGTCATGCTTGTTAAAATTATACGTTATTTTAAATAGAGTAGATAGTAGGAATGTTGAAATACTAGATTCGGACTTATGAATTTCTAGTTTTCGCCAACGGATTATGCTCTTAAAACTCTGTTACAGCGAGATACCTTGAAATCTTTGTATTTCGGGATACATTGTAGACAATGTTATTGTAAGCTACAACACTGTAAAAGTTTTATCGAAATCCATTCAGCAGTTTTTGTGTCAAAGAGTAACAAATATCCATCTAAACATCAATTCGTTCACACAGGACTTTCACATTTTAAAATACTGAAAGGCCATCTTGAAAACGCGCCAAAACTAAAAGGTATAACCGCCAAGAAGAGTGTGACAGATCGCATGCTACATCGAAACGGGAATGGAGCCAAACCTCGTATTCAATCTTACTTGCTGCTAAATATACCAGTTTACTATATTAGATTATTACTATAGAAACACGCCCAGGAATACGCGGGAAATATGTGCCTAAACCTACCAGTATCAGGAAAAAGATCCTCAGAACGGCCTAAGTAGTAATGGATATGAATAGAAGCTTCGTTCTGCTTCAGCTAATGCTGAGTCGGGGACCTTTTGACATCGCATTATATTTGAATCGCTTTATTTAAGTAGGTTTTAAGTAGATATAAGTAGAATTTATATTTAGAATTGTAACTTATTACATGATGTCAAAATAAACATAGCTGAGTGGGATGCGACAACAAACCGCGCGAAGTGCATATTGAACCTAACATACCGTCTAGTGGCATGACGTTGTTTCACTTTTGTCATGCCACTTGTCAAGCAACATAAAGATGAGTGGCCGGTGTAAAAGCATTATTCTCCCTTATGTCAAAATATTTCAATAAAAAACTGCGTATGGAAGACAAATATTGGCACAGGGGCTCTAGAGTACCCCGACCACGCTGTCTCAAAAAAATAAAAGATCTTAAAGGTAATAATAATAAACATTCAATCATTTTCCACAAGAATACGATTATAATTGAATGAGATTTTATTACTGCTTCTCGCTAGTGGTGCTGTCGCAGAAAAGAATAGTGGAGATGACTGAAAAAAGATTTTATTCCGTCAGGCAGATTATCTCGTTATATCGACGTCAGGGACCTCTGCGTGGCAGACCGGCAACCAACTGAACCACAATACCACAGGCACACCACACACAGACACAACTACCGTTTTAGGTACCTATCTACTATGTAACCGTTTTTTCATATTTATGTATTCCTGGCTAATTGTTTTAATACCTGTTAGTGCTAAACTCTGCTGTCAATTCAATGTCTCTTCTAAATTTCTGTAAAGATTGCCTGGAAGACATCGCTTGTTGCGATAAGGCCGCCTATGCTCAACTGTCTCTTACTGATTTTAACTGAACTGTATCATGTCTTGTATGAGCAATAAAGCGTTCATCTACCTGCCTGCTCTGCCTGGCATTGTCGAGCACGGTCCGGTCGTGGTTGGCGTGTGGTGGGTTTGCTGCGGCCATAGGGCGGTCAGCGTGTCACTGTGTGTTTCCTTCCTACTTTCCTACCCACCTCCTTTTTGACGATTGAAAGAGATATTTAATGTCCTAATCAATAAATAAATTTTGAACTTTGAATACCTACAAATACTGAGACACACGTCAAACTCACAACCCCTATTTTTTCCTGAATTAAACAGGACCCCTTAATCGCAAAGGACGCTCAAAGGGCTCATCCTCCTAATTTATTGCTCCAGCTACCCAACCCACGCAATTAAAATGTCTGCAGCTTTCAGATTGACGTGCGAAAATTCAGACACAAATGTTTGGATAGGCTGGTAACGTTACATGTTTTTAATCAGTACGAGTGCTGGCGGTCTCGGGAAATATCAACACGGGATGGGGTTAGCTAATTAAAGCGTTGTTAGGTAGACTGTTAGATTTGAGTGCTGCTTCAAGGATTGCAACGTGAGCAGCTAATAATATACCTTCAAAATAAATAGAAATTCTTGGACAAATTCACACAGCGCCATCGAGACCCAAACCAAGCAAAGCTTGTGTTGTGGTTGTAAGATAACTGATAAAGTACTTATATTCTTTTTATAATACATTCTTATATATAAGTACTACACCCAGACCCTAATAGAAATTAAAATTCATCATTTCAATTTCGGCCGGGAATCGAACCCACCTCTACGTGGCGACCGGCATATTAACCAACTGAACCACACAGACAAGTTCGTTGCACTTGAACACTGTGAGACTTGAGTCTTTTTCACGTTAGTAAAGGATTGCAAAGTCCTTTGGTGAGCGGCTACTAATCTACACTTATGTTATAAAAAAAAAATATTTTATTACTTGCCGGTTTATTTGTTTGTAATAGATAGACTCAAAAGCTACGAAACTGATTTTTAAAATTCGTTCACCTATAGAAAGCTACATTATCAGCGAGTAATATAGGCTATATAGGTTTTAAGACAATGGTTATTTGTGTTATTTATTACATATGTAGGTAATATTACTATTATATATATATATATAGATACTTATGTAAGTAATTCAATTATATTATGTATTTGGGTATTTGGCCGTATGGTGTCCGGCAGAGTAGAATAGCACCAACCCCTCACACTTATGGGTGTCGTACAAGGCGACTAATGTTTTGAGGCAAAAGATCTAGAATCTCCGTAGTCTTGAAAATGGGCAGCAGCATTTTCCATTGTCATATTTAAACACTGCGATTTCCAACCCGCCTGCCAAGCGTAGAGATTACGGCAATAACCTACCCTTTCGTGGGAGAGGCCCTAAGTCCTGCAGTGGACTGTTACGGGCTGTGATGATGATGTATTTGGGTGCACGTCATATCTGCCTCTTTCTTTGGTAGGTCTGCTGTAAGACTTTTCTTTTTAGAAATTTTAAATAAATAAATGGCTTTTTGACTTAAAAAGATAATATTATGTACAAATATTTTTTAATTTATTGTCACCATACATTAATACACACTAAATTAAAAATAACATTTTAAGGCTGCATTATCAAAACACGTTTCAATAAAAAGACAAAATATTATGGAAATTCATTAACGTAATTATCATTTATTAAATCAAAACAATCTTTAAGAATTAGTCATTGGTGCCTAAGGGACAGCTAAAAGGCCTCTTTTTACCCATTTTCATTTTTTTACCAATGCACCTAATATCTTGTATGTGGCAGTAACTACAAAAGTTTTTTTCCAAAAGTAACAATGCACTTATGAGCGCGACTATACCTACATAGGTTTCAATCTAGTAATCTACTGTACAGATTACAATCGTAAAGCCACCTGCCCCGCATCAAGAGACCTAACTCCTAGGGTCCCTCTTTAAAGGTTAAAAGTCCAAATTAACTGCTGCTAACTTAATTAATGAATTTTGATGGATAGACGTATAAATTCCTTGCTCATAATTAAATTAATAAAAAGTTTTAGGTGCCCGTTATTTGATGGTTCGGGCGGCTGAATAGCGTAATTAGACTTTCAATGTGTGGCTTAAGCCGGCTTATGCCGTCTTTTGTGGTTTGGTATAAGGAGGCTTAACAGGTGAAAGCAATTTTCGGTAGTTGGTAACTGTATTTGGAGGTAACACTTCTGTAGAATTTGCGTACCTTTTCCGGGCCTGAATGGGACTGAGATGTAAGGTTTCAGCCTTGAGGTAATGTTAATTTTCACTTAATTGAAAAGTAGACTATTGAAGAACGACACTGTTGTCAATATATGGAAGCCGCCATCAGTCCTTGTAAGACTTATTCTGATGTGAGGTAACGACAACATACATACATACAAAAGCTCACGCCTGTGTCCCACAGGTGAGGTAGCCAGAGACTTTGAACCGCCACTTTGCTCTGTCCTGTCACAACTCCCTAGCCTCACATATATCAACGACAAGTGGTAACGATATTGTTTATAAGAATATTATATTTAACTAATCGTTCCCAGCGGCTTTCACCCACGCGTAAACAATCAACGTTCCCGCGGGACACTACTATTTTTCCTGGATAAAAAGTAGCCTATATGTAATTTTTTAAATCGGTTCTGTACTTTTTGAATTTATTCATTACAAATAAAATTACAATTATTTTCTCTTTAATTACATTCGTTAGTTTCAATTACATATTCGAAGACAATCATTTAAGTATACACTTTTTTCACGCCAGTCCATAAAATTAAAAAAAAAAAACATTTTATGATACAGCATTTCCCATACTAATTTCATGACAGCTGTATCGTAAAATAACTTTTTAATCATTATGCAACACTTCTATTTTTAAATTTTTGTCGCGCGCCGAGACACGGAATGTAGGCTGAATACCTAAATGTCTTTGACAAATTCAAAATTCAAATTCAAATTTAAAATTTTCCTGTTTATATTTGTGTGTAATTATTTTCCCGCTTAACAGAATATTTTTTCTAATTGTTGTTTGTGAAATTTTGTAATTTGTGTTTGTGAATGTTTTTTCTTGTTTGAAGCAAATAAATAGATAAATGTGAAAATAGTGAAGTGAATTTCCCGCCGCATGATATCCTCGACGCGTAGATACAACAGAACTGACTCGCAGCTTACTTCCAGCAAAGTTAAAAAAATTATAGGTACGATATTTTAACATAAAAATATGAGTGTAGATAAAGCAGTGTATGCAACTGCATATAATTAGGCATTAAAACACTCGTGTTAAATAATTATCATACTCGACACACTCATGTTTTAATACCCCCTTTTATATGAGAGTTGCATAAACTACCTCGTATCTTCCAAACGGCTAGATGGATTTCGACAGTTAAGGTATCGTTTGATTCGTCTCAAAAATCTAAGTGTCCTTTGATAGTGACCAACAAGCAGACCGGGCACCTGATGGTAAGCGGGAACTGTCATCCATAACATGTACAATTAGTTTGCAGGCAACCAAAATGCAGAACCGCAGGTGCGTTGTCACTGTTAGAACTAAGACGAAATTGCGCTGGCTATCTTATTCTTTAAACCAGAACAGAACAATGCAAGCATTATTGCTTGTTGCTCTCACCTAGGCGGACTCCTCAAGCTTGACAGAGTACCACCACCTGATTTATTTATCATTATGACCTAGACTACAAGTCGAAACAGTATAATAAGAAGAGTACAAGTAGTAAACAAAAAGTCTGATCTGCCAAACTCTTGATCACGGTCGCTCTCATGTGCGAGAGCACCAACCGGGACATTAACGCCAAGATGATGAATAATAGACTAATGACTTTCATACACAATATTACATTACACAGTATAACACACATAATTAATTCGAAATATTTTGTCCCCGCTTACCCGGCAGCATGTTCGGTTTCCTTTCATAATTTTACCCATTTCCTCGACCGAGCGTGTGTGACCCGACGTTGCCCAAGGCTTAAAGGCAGGCGTAGAACCAACATTAGGTATTTAACGTGGTAGCTGCGGCTACCTTATTTCGCATGCACAAAAACAGAGGGTTGCCCGGTAAGGACATTAGACCCGGCACAGTGAATAGAAGAGGGCCAGTAACTCAGCTGTGCTCTTTAAAGTAGGTAGCTCGTAGGTAGGTTTGGCAAACTCGCAACAGTTTTTCCTGCTACTATTAAGAGCGACAGTTCTTGTTTTACGTTTTGCTAATGGAATGTTTCATTTTATTGTCGCTACAAATTACGTAAATGGATTCCGACGAAAATTTATAATGTTTGTCTTTAAATTGTAATTTCTTTGAAATTTAGTTGGCTTTGTTACTAAGGTCGTTATTCTGTGACATTGTAGTGTACATATAGCTAAAAAAGATAAAGTCTTTGTCTATTTATTTCTGCAGGCCAACAATGATAGGTATTGTTTTGTACCGGTTTGAAAAGTGCCATGTCAGTCTAATTATGTTGAGTACGTTATAAATGTCAGATTAGTCATCACTAGCGATTCGCACCGGCTTCGCACATGTGTTCTCGACGTTTTTCCAGTATAATATTCATGTAATAAACATATAAACTTTTCTGAGAAAAATATCTGAAATATAGTGAAAACTGCATCAAATTGCGTGGCTTAAAAGTTGTCAGCCACACGCCTTTGAGCGACTGTTACCGCTTTCCACTAGAACACGTAAAACTTTACATTTTAATACTGATGACGTTGTACTGCTTCTTCCTTTGCACTGTGGTCACAGTATCTTTGCCGACGGCTATCTGTTCACACGCTGCAGTAGGATGGGGAGCATTTAATTTTTAAACTTGTACCGTGGTCGTTTAAATCGAATTACGTGGGTTTGTACTTGCGTTTCCGGGTTATTTGTGGATGACAAAAATATAGTGGAGGTGAAGAAAGTTGCAATTTCCTCCAAGTATCAACAATAACGAAATATAATAAGATCTCTAATATACTTTTTAATGATTCCACATCCCCGCATTTATTTATTTATGGGAGTACCAACAGCCATAACAAACAATTCGTAAAATTTAAATAAAAACAGTAATAATTATTATTGGTATAAAAACAGTAATATAATTATTTTAGGTCCAAACAACAACAATACAACAAAATAAGTATAAAGTTACTTAAAGCACATGATGCATTTCATCTTAGTCTTCACGGTGACAACGCACCTGCGGTTCTGCATTTTTGTTACCTGCAACCTGTATGAATTGTAGATGTTATGGGCGACAGTTACCACTTATCATCAGGTGGGCGTCTGCTCGTATTTCACTGTGTAGCTTTAAAAAATATAACACACAGAAATAAATACCTACAATTACATTGCCAAGCATCGATAAACAAGTAATACATTAGACATTAATGAACTTTTCCGTTTAAATTAATAACTTTTTGTTATTAAATTAAGTACTTAATTTAATGAAAAAAAGCTTGGCATGTTAAAAATTCGAGGGTAGAACATGACAAATCTCGCTACCACAGCATAATTAGTTAATGACACGGTAAACATGAGCCTAGAAATGCGTAATGATGACGTATGCTGTCCAGGGCTTGGATTAGTAGGTTGCGCTCTTAATTTTACCAGTTTACCGCGCACATTACAACTTTTACAAATAAATATTTTATGTACAGCTATTTAGCTATACCCTTGGTATGTTACAAATACAAGTTTGCACCACGACCTGAACTTTAAAACCATACAGGAAGAAAAAAGGATAGGATCCAAACATACCAGAAACGGCTGCAAGGTCATCTAAATATACTGGCGAAACTCTTAATGGATGACAAACAAAGCCCATAAAAGCGATGACAAAAAGAAGAGTACTCCAAGATCTATTCTGATAAGTGATGTGGCCACGTCAATGGATGGCCCTTTTTAATCACATTCTTGTCATATTGCTAAATGTTATACAAGCAGAACGCTATAAAGAGAACAAAAAGAAAATTGCATACTTATACTGCTACATACAGGATATTAGGTGGATTGTTAAACAAACAACATTGACCTAAAAAGAACTAATTCTTAAACTGCTGGTGTTATTTATACCCATAGGTATACAATTAATAATTGAAAATTACTTTAATTAAATACTATACTTTGTCTGATAAATTAAAATGTTCTTTGATAATACAGCCTCAAATTTTTATTTATTTAGTATGTTTACAATAAACTTTTAAAAAAATCACATAATGTAAACTTTTTAACTTTTCTGTGACTTTTTGACAAAGTGATTTTGAATTGTAATAAAAAAATAACTAGTAGCGATTTTGATATTATTATTATCTTTATTAAAAATGTTTTCCACATTATTCCCTTTCGAACAGTATGCTAAATGCCCTAAAACCTTTTATCAGCTGCCCAGGAATATGAGTTTTAAAGGTTATAATGCATTTATGAGCGCAACCGTACCTATGTGTTAGCATATAGCTAATTGGTTTGACATGGCTATCACCGCTACTTCACCGCTACCCGATTCATGTATCTGAGTCAATAACATTGCTATATGGATGAATAGGTACCAATCTAAATTAGTAATTAATAATATTTGGCCGTGTGGCGTCCGGCATAGGAGACATAATTTAATTAGTAGTGTGTGTTCGTGGTTCGTTTTTCCCCTGATTTCTGGTCTATGCCTTTTGTTTTGCGCTGTATCTGCGATTTTGATCGGGGATATGGAGGTCCAAAGTTAAGGGCCTTCTTTATGAAAATGAAAAAAACACGACGGTTCGACGATTTCTAATTTTATATTTCAAATTTTCCTGCCGGAATATGATTCTTTTTTGTAATCCAATCATCTTATTCTAAAATGAATCGACTTTATTGAACAACATCTTCTAAAAATAAACTTAAATTTCAGTTCTATGAGAATGTAATATCTAAGTCGTAGTCACAAATACCTCTTTATTATATCCAGCAAGACCCTAACATTCTCCTCTTATTATTTTAGGATTGGTGAGTACTACCTTATCGACATAACAGTTAGTCAGATTTTCTTTAAAATGTATCGTTTTAAAGCGATATTTTTTTTGACAAGGGTTTTTTTGTGTGAACGACATATTTTAATGAAAATCTGACGAATCACAAGCATAGATATTGGTTTCTGAATCACGTCTATAAAATTTCATTGCCTTTGATAGCGTAATATTGAAAATATGATCAAACTACGTTTCTATGGAACGCGCTCGGGAAACATTCCTCCTAAAGTCACCTGTATACGGGTGTATAAGCATTCGGCATGGAAATTCGATACTTCACAGTGACGAATACAGGGCAATATATCCCTGACATATTTAATTTACAAAAATGTTAAATTTAAATTCATGATTAACAATCAAGATTTGAAACAAAAATTTTGAATTGCAATTTGTAATCACCTTGACTCCAAGCAACGTCTTGACCCACGTTGGACTCAGCAGAATCTCATTCAATTCCGGCCCCACGCATCGCCAGGCCTGCACCCAACAGTGAAATTCCGTCGGAACTAAATCACATTGCCACGTCAGGCAAGTCAATTACTGGGCCGTTTGGCGTCTGTCCAACCTGACCCGTAACAGGCCTACCCAAGCTAGGGTCTCCCAGCCTTCGGGATAAGATTACCAGCTGGCAATAGAGCAGATGGCGCACGTATTTCGAAGTCGCAGTTTGAAAATATTTTATGTCGCAGTTTAAAATTGTTTCAAGCCAAGTTTCCAAGGAAGAAATGGAGGAAAAAATTGCATTAGTTCATGTATATCGCATGCATTTAGGTAGGTACTGCGAAAGAAATATTAAACCTAAAATTAAAATAATCATCTTGACGTTAATGTCGCAGTTGTGATTTCGCGCACGCGCCTTGACCATGATCCAGGATTTGACAGATCAGGTAATTACAGTGCAGCGATTGCTATCCGAAAACAGGGTCGTTGGTACATAGTCGCGGTAGGATTCGAACCCGGTACCACTTTTGAGTCGGATACCTTAACAACTCGGCCACCGACGCTCCTAATTAGTTTTTGTATATCGCATGTTTTTACTACGAAAGAAATATTTGAAGCTTCACAGTACGCCTAAATTATCTAAAGAATCTCGAGGGTTCATGACCTGGCTAGGTGTAGACTAATGAGGTTGGATTAAGGCCAAATTCCGTTTAGTCATTAGGCCGGTATATATGACGCCTGAGTTAAATTCCTAAGGTAACCTACATTATAACTCGTGCATCGTATAGGGGAGGCAGTAACTATCGAGTGCCTTAAGCTAGGAACCTGGCACACAAATTTTTGCATATTTCACACTTTTGAATCCTCTATTTCATCCTGTTCTCATGTCAATCTTCAAAAATACAAGGATATCTCATAACATCCCCAATAGTCATCTTCAACGAAAATTCCATACCAATTACAGTATAATTCCTTAATATACTGTGCGTAGGTATATACACGAGTCAATGATTCACTTTTTCTTTCATATTAGACTAGCTTCTGTCTGCGACTTCGTCCTCGTAAAATTCGGTCATATCATTCCTGAGCCGTTATCGCGAACCACTTTGAATTTCGTCATTATACCCTATGTGCCGAAATTTTTGATTTTCATCAAATAAGAAAGAGACAACTACCGTATTTCGTCCACAACAGCCCTAATGTCTACTTAATTTGTACCGGGAAAAGGGACTTACAGTGGCTTTGAATTGCCTTTAACCTGTTGTTGGCAACGCAATGCGGGCAACCCATTACCAGTTAATGAGGGGATCTAATGGGGTTCCATAATACATTGCTTACACGTTTGTAAAACCTATGAATTTGTATGCAAGTACATACAATTGAAAACAAAACAATTTGGGGCAGATTTTTCAATTATCTGCCCGATAAAGTAGTGTACTACCAAATTGGAACTAACTATAACTATTCACGTAATTATGAAGTTATGACACGATGTTATTTTATATCAGACTGATTGTTTTATCAGAGCATTGTAAAATTGGCCCTAATAATGTAGCGTTACGGTGTGTATTAGTAAAACATATACAATATTCATAAATGACCGTCGTTCTAATGACACATTGTCATGACCCCAAACATTAGCGGTCCAGGCATAGTTTAACAGGCACGACACCACGTGATACATAGGTACTTCACGACCGCTGCGACCGGTCTGAGAATAATTCGCGGTCGCACTAGTCTAATTGTTACATTTGTAACCCACACCGTAAAATATCACAGTTCTACAGTTTTGAATTTCGTCGGAACGAGTCGTCGTAGAGCGTCGGTGGTGTAATGGTTAAGGTGACTGACTCGTAAGCGAGAGATAAAAAAGTAATTGGTAAATCGCCGTAATGGGATTCGAACCCGGTACTTCTTGCTTACGAATCGGATACCCCCTCACGGCCCCCGACGCTCCGTACTCGCTCCGTACTCAAGCGTAAGCGAGAGTTTCCAGTTTCAATGACTGTTTTCTGAGTTATGTACATTCGTTAAACACTAAACAATGCATTTACGGTGAGGGAAAATATCGCGATGAAACCTGCACATTCAGGCGGCTGAATGTGTAACCATGATCCAATCTGGTCAGGTTCACCTGTTAACTGGGTTACAGAGGTCAGATAGCAGTCGCCCTTTTTTGCGACTCTGGAACCTAGTTTGGTGACTTTAGTTCTGCTAAAGATATCTTCACTACTAGCTCTTCATGTATAATTTCTTAAACAGTTTCATATTTCAATTGGAAGAAGCCCACTGCTGGGCAAAGGCCTCCCCCAGAGATCTGCATAAAGGCCGGTCTTGTGCCTTCCGTTAGAATCTGGTACCTGCGATCTTTACCAGGTCATCGGACACCTAGTGAGAAGCTTACCCATTTGTGTCTGCGAAATTATGGCAAGCGGATCAAATGTTCAATCCAATGTCTTGTAGCGCATCGAAACACACCCGATACAGCTAGTCGTAAATATATTTACGAGAAACATTCAAATACATTGCTCGCTACGGCGTCGTAGGAATGAAATTCTAAATTGTTTACAGTTGACCCAGTCAATGGCGATGTTATGGAGCTCCACCGTAATTGAAACTATCGTATGACTGAAATAATTTCCTATTCGAATCGGTAACCAAACAGGAATTTGAAAGCGGTCACTATAATCGATATTTGGCTTACAATGTAGATAAATTTAACTTTGCAAAAAGTAATGGATCCAATAAACTTATTTTGGTTAACCAAGGTTGACTTTGGTTAACATTTACTAGACCATTAAAACTTAGACTTAAGTCTAAGCCTACGCTAAGGTTACGAGTAGGAGACTGTAGGTGTGAAAAACGACAAAGTTTCGAGAAGTTGTAATTTCGAGAAGTCGACATTCCGCGAAATCGTCTTTTCAAGAAGGCATCATTAACCTCCCAAAAGCGGACTGTTTGCGACATCGCAGCTCCCAAACTTTTTAGGAGATCCGGCCATAGTTATTTATATCTTCCCTCATCTGTTATTCAAATAAATCGTGCGTTATATGAAAGAATATTACTCAATTAAAAAAAAATATATGGGTTGCCTACTCTCACCCTGGTCTTTCTATGGCGTCGCCATGGTGACAATTTCTCTCATCTGTTATTTAATCGAGTTATATGTTAAGCATTTATTTCCCGTATCTAATATATGGTTGCCTGGAGTAGATTGTCACCATGGCAACCCCATAGAAAGACCAGAGTGAGACCAGGCAACCCATATATTTTTTCTTACTTGAGTAATATTCTTTCATATAATGCACGATTTTTTTAAATAACAGATGAGGGAAAATATTATATGGTGGGATCTTAAACTATTACTTTTAAAGTCGACGGCTAAATCACAAACTATGACTCGAAATAACACATCATCGAGCTTAATTCGGAGAAGAGTAGCGGCCTCAGAATTTATCGCTCCCAGACCGCTTGTCACGATTTATATACCCTGTACAACAGTCGCCGCGGGTCCATACAGCTATATTTCGTCATTGTGACAGTTTTATTTGAATTTTATACGTACCCAGAAGCGATTGAGCTATCTAAGCGCAGTACACTCGTTGCAGGGTGTACTGGTGGGAGTCAAATATGGCGTTATTCAAACGCAGTGGTCTTTGAAATGTGTTTTGAAGTTAGTGAGATAGAGATTCAGTTTTATGGTTTTGATATTGTAGATCTGTTTTTTTTTTATTCTACTTGACATCATTGAATATTAAATTGGTAAACCGATCAGGAACTTTTTGCGACCTGGAATTGGATAAAATACATAATTATATTATACATCATCATCATCACAGCCCGTAACAGTCCACTGCAGGACTTCGGGCCTCTCCCACGAAATGGGAGGTTATTGCCATAATCTCCACGCTTGGCAGGCGGGTTGGAGATCGCAGTGTTTAAATATAACAATGGAAAATGCTGCTGCCCATTTTCCAGACTACGGAGACTCTTGATCTTTTGTCTCGAAAACATTAGTCGCCTTGTACGACACCCATGAGCGTAAGGGGTTGGTGCTATTCTACTCTGCCGGACACCACACGGCAAATTATAAAATTATATTATACTAATAGTTATCTATTTATTATTATTTATTTTAATGATTATTGACCAGTACAGAACATAACTTGACATATTTTAAATTTTTTTTTTTTTTTTTTTTATGTCATACGGTAGGCAAACAGGCAAGCGGGCCATCTGATGGAAAGTGGTCACCACTGCCTATAGACATTAGCAACACCAAGAGTATTGCTAATGCGTTGCCCACCTCTATAACACGTTGCTCTGGCAGCAAAAAGCAAATGCCACTCCACTGCCAAAGCCACGGTTCCCCAAATCCCCACCCCATGGAACACTGGAAACCTTACTCACCGGCAGAAACACAATACTATTTAAAATTATTATTATTTATTAATAATTAAATGTTATTTTATTTTGCAATAATGTTATTAATTAACTATCTACTTATGTAAAATCATGATATTGTTATGCTCAAAATAATGGTGTAATCTCAATGACACCATAATATTCAATGTCATCTTTATTTAATGGAATCTCCAATATTGTTTTATGTGATGGTATATATAGTATGATAATGGTAGGTACTTACTATGCTCATGGTGTATTCATGATTTTATTGCCTGTTACAAAGGTACAGGGACTGCCTTGTGGTCATGTTTTAGCATGGGAAACCCTCCTTTGCTTTGTACTTCTTATTTAACCATTTATTGTACACAAGATTGTTACAAAAAGTATATTACATAATATATTAGACACAACAGGCCAACTTATTTCTATAAAGAAATTTCTTCCAGCAGGCCTACAGCAGAGAGATCGTGATAATTAAATGCATTAAAGACGTGCACAGTAGCAAAAACAAAATAATGATGCTTAACTAATACAATACATAAATAAATACATACCTATATACCTACATTGAAAACAAATACATATACATACATACATACAAATACATATACACATACTTACATATCTTAGACAGATAGAGAAAGGTTTTCTTAGACAGATAGAGAAAACTCTTTTACACGTTTCTTGAAGATGAAAATAGAAGTCTTGTATAATTCTGGTTGATATTTGCTTTACTTAGTACAGCAACATTGTGGAGAAAGTGCACAGATACCAGCGTGTGTATCACCACCATAAATGCGTATTTTGAGTGAGTTATATGTTCCTTAGTATTTTTCTGCTATTTTGGTTGGATTACTGTGTTATCGACTAATAAATTGTGTCTGAAATGACCTAGAAAGAGAAAGTAAGGTTACTTAACTGAAATTGTGACTGCAATGTATACATTTCTTTGCATTGTACTTATCTTATGTCGTAATGGATTATGTACTTACCATGGGGTACGTCATTGTTTGTTTTTGACTCACTAAATTTAGTATCTATTTACATATTTAGTAAATAGTCAGAATTTAAATAGACATAGACATAGACATAGACATAATATTTATTTGGCAATTTCTACAATATAAATTAACTAAAATATTTCTTATTAACATAGATTAGGTTAAATATTGTAGTGTCATGCCAAACTAGAGCTCAGCTCAGCATATGCTGTAGGTAGTAAGACCACAGCGCTGATTTTCAGCTGACCCCTACATTTAGTGCGTGAATTACTCGCCAAGTGGTCAGACAGGTAACGTAGTGCTGTACATTTGCCCAGAATTTTATGTGGCGGTGTGTTTTTAAGTAATAATATAAATATATGTATAAAACCATAGGTGTGTGATATGCTTAAATATTATATTATATGTATTGGTATTCACGTAACAGGCGAGCGGCATTGTCGATGCGCATGACATTATGTGTCTGTCAATGTCAATGTCCCTACGGTCGGCGCTTGCGTTCGTCGTGGACAAGGAACCGATTTTTTGGCAGTGGAGTCTATTAAATTTGTTTATTGCCCTACATACTGGCTATGAAACCGTTGTCCGCTCGAGGATACTGTGGTGCCTGGCGTTCATTCTTATTACATGATTGTATATTGTATGACGTTCATAAGAGTTTGTGAAAACCTAAACTGAACAAACGTATTTGATTTGATTTGATTTGATTCGTTGGCCATGTGACAAGTCAGCCACACTGATTTCTGACGGATTCGATTGGATTATCGTAGTTAGTTGAGATTGCTGGGTAACGAGGTAAACCTTGTCAAAGATACTCGAAATGAAGGTTAATTTACTTCGACATATCTCATTTTGACCGCTACAGTAATTCGCTTGAGAGTTGTCATTTCGGTTTTTCTATCGCCCATAACATCTACGATTCATTCAGTTGCAGGCAACAAAAATGCAGAACCGCTGGTGCGTTGCCACTGTAACTATAAGACGAGCCTGTAATTGCGCTGGCTTCCTTATCCATCAAACTCGAACACAGCATTACATTCTTGCTTGACTCCAGAAATAGATAAATAAATAATGAAATAAATAAATATTCGTGGAATAATTCACGCAGCGCCATCTAGCCCCAAACTAAGCAAAGCTTGTACTATGGGTGCTAGATAACTGATATACTACTTACATAATTGTTTTGTTTTTGTTTTTTTATACATACAACACCCATAGCCGTAACAGAAATTACGCACTCCTCAGGCTTGACAGGAGTCCTATCACCTGATTTAATTACTTCGACAAGGTGCTTTCCTATTTTGCGCTAGATGATTATGTGGTGACAGTCCTTGCTTTCCATCTAAACATCGGTATACTATATACTAGCGACCTGCCCTGGCTTTGCATGGGTTAACCTTAACAAATTATACACCTAAATCTTCCTAAATTAATAATAATATTAATCACTAAATTTGGTGAAAACCGCAAATCCGTTCATACGTTTTTGAGTTTATTACGAACAGACAGACAGCCATACAGACTTTTATGGGGTGGGACTTTGTTTCAGAATATTTTCATAAAGTTAAGAGTGTCTTAGCGAGTTTAGTTTTCACCAAAGGTTTGGATTGATGCAATGCTTTTTTTATTTGGAATATCTGAAATTAACTTAGGAGTCGTCTAAAGTTTAGTGCAATCGGGCAGATATAGTGATGTATCAACAAATACCGCTTTCCTATCAAGTGGTGTCAGCGCATTTTGACCCAGTGTCGTTTAAAAATTAATTGGAATTTAATACGTAACAAGTGAAATAAGACCGAATACTCAATAAACCGAATACCCAATAAAACATAAACAGCGCATGTTTTTACTACCCCAGTGGAGGGATGAGAAGCGATACGGCCGAACGCAATATATTATGGCGGCCCAAAGTAGATTCGCCACGATGCTTGACATCCCGACAAGATTTAGGACATTTAGATTTATTTACCCACTGCACAGACACAGTGTCGGGTACTGACAGTGGTTTTGTGTCATAGTAACATAGTAACCAACATAGTAAAATATACCCACAGTAAAGTGACGTAAATAATGTAAACGGAATACTACTTTCGAATTCATATTTAGTGACATGCGAGCGTCGGTAGTCTAAATGGTTTAGGGATCCGACTCGTACGCCGAGGGACTGCGTTCGAACCTCAGTGCTGCCATGTACCAATATCTATTTTCTGAGTTATATACAATTGTTGAACAGTAACCGATGATATTACAGTCAAGGAAAACATTGTGATGAAGTCTGCACATTCTGGAGGCTGCATGTGTAACCATGATCGATTCTGGTCATGTCCCTATGGTTTGCTGACATAGTCACGGAGGTCGGATGGCAGTGGCTCCACTGTATTTAGCTTATCTACCAAGTCCTGGATCACAATCAAGGTGGACCCGGGGCCCTCATGCGCGAGAGCACTACTGGGACATTAATGTCAAGATTTTTTTAATGGCGGCTTTTTAATAAACTGTTGATGCTAACTAGAGCGAATTGTTTGCCCAAATAGCCAACTTAGATCTTTTATCACCGGTGTTTTTCGACTGTCTATCGGAAAATCGTTCCAAGACTTGTTTACATTATGTAAACAATGTTGTTCTAGTAACTTTTCTACCAATGATTCTTAAAAAATAAATAACAATCTAATTTGAGACTGGTCCAATTTCTCTATAGTCAGTGTTTATTTTCCTTCATGAAATGATTACTACTACGTGCTGAAATGCGAGTATTGGTGCTCTGTCTAAATACCAGTATCGGTCAGAGCTAAACGTGTCGTGCAATTAATGTCACGAATCGACTTTAAAAATATTGTAGGAGTAGATACAAGATTAAGTATAATTATAAGAAGTATTTACATATAGGTAGCTACCATATTGCTGCAAGGTGATTCTCGCTTTAGCTGTGTCAGCTTTACAAATGGTTTGAGGATGCCGACAGTCACAATTTGGGCTATTTACTGCTTTAAAGGAGCGTTGGTGGCCGGGTGGTTAAGATATCCGACTTGTAAGCAAGAGGCACCGGGTTCGATTTCCACTGTGACCATGTGACTCTTTTCTGAGTTAAGTACATCTGGCCTTAGCGCGCGGTATCACAACCGGGATATTAACGCCAAGATGACCACTGCATTACATCGATGATCTACTAAACTGTACGTAGATAATTTTGCAGTTTTTAGTTGTCGTCACATAACATTCAGTCCAACAGTCCACTGCTGTTCTTGAAACCTCTTTCGAACATCGGTACTTTATGTTAGCTCAGTACGACCTCAGAATAATGGTGTTAGCAATGGAAAACTTAATATAAATACTTTATGCCAGCTAAACTGCTATAGCTACGCCAAAGCTCAGGCACTGATGTATGCATGCAATGGTAGTCCTTTGGCTGTGGCGAAACCTTACCTACCACAATCCGGCTACTACCACCTTAAAGCAACACGGGCCATCGCCGACCTTACAAATTTTTAAATTTAATTTAAAATGTTATAATTTTGTTACCGTAATACCTATTTATAGGTAGTTAGTAGATAAAATGTTACTATTTTAATTTTTATACAAAACCATTTTATTAGTAACATAGATATTGTAACAAATATTCGAAAACTGGCCCTTACCGATATGCAAAACGAAACTTCTTCCGAGCCGGCCGATAACATCACCAAAAACCGTCCTCCACCGCTATCCCTGCATAATTTACACAAAATTTGTACGAGCCTAATCTTTGAAAGTCAGCATTGACCTCGTTCCCGGTGAAAGATTGCTTGCAAGCTTGCCTACTCAGTAATTGACTATTAATCATCGTCTCCGGAACACCCGAGTCATATAAATTGAGTCCCCAATATCGTGTAAAAGGCGTTTATCAAACATGACTCGCTGGGTGCGCGGCCCACTGTGTCATCTCAACTGCTTTGAAACTCCGGATTTATCCGGATTTATGTTGTTATTCTTAAACTTGATTAGCCGTTTTATCTGGAATTGCTGCAGTGATTTCGACCAAAACTTACAATCTTTCCTTATCGAAGTTTTTCTTTTCTTGTAATAATTATAAATAATAATAATAAATGTGCTTAGACAATAATAATTCACACAGCTCCATCTAGCACCAAAGTAATCAAAGCGTGTGTTGTGGATGCCAGAGAACTGATAAACTTCTTAGATATCTTTAAATACATTATACTTACAGGAATTAAAATACAACATTTCAATTTCTGCCAGGCGGGGAATTGAACAATCAGTCAATCGTTCAATCGTCTGAAATGCAAGTTTCCTCACGATGTTTTCACTCGCTGTAAGAACATGGGTTAGTAATAATATTATAATAAATAAATATGCTTGGACAATTCACACAGCTTCATCTAGCCCCAGAGTAAGCAAAGCTTGTGTTATGGGTGCAAGATAACCGATAAATAACTCAATATACTTTTAAATACCTACTTACTAAAATTAATTATTTCAATTCTGCGTGGCATACCGCCGTATTTACCAACTGAACCTCTCAGGTCGTTTAGCCTTGAACACATAACTCAGTAAATGCTACGAGTCGGATCCATTATCCTTTAGGCGACAGACGCTCAAAAGGATCACAAAGAAATGCGCGAAGGTATATTGCCCTTGGAAGACCTTTCACAAACAGTAGAGTACTTTATAACTGAGTACACGAAATGGCTTAGCTTTGTATGATTAATGAACTGAACCCTTTCCCCCAGTTAATTGATACTTCGCAGTCTCGAATTCTATGTTTATTTTTCATCTTAAATGTAAATGTAAGCTGGGAACGGATGACAGTAAGGCCCGTAATGGAAACAGAGTTCTGGGGTGGCACATGATAAATCAGAAGCACGTTCAAATGTTGTTCCATGCTGAGTATTGTTGTGATTGCGCAACAACATGGGGTTCTTCGAAAGGCATGTTTACAGGCACCTCTAATCAAAATCAAATCGAACCAAATTTATTTGCATCCATATACAGTTATTTGAAAGATATTAACAGGTTCGTATTTCTTAGAGAGGACGATATATTTAACCCAATTTAACTTAACACAACATTTTAAACCCGTCTTATATAACTCGCAGCTTAGATACTTCTTTACCATCTATATACTCTTGTATGTTATAGTCGGATTTATTAATAGCTTTTTCAATTTTGATGGTAAATGTCCTGGTCGACGGTGGCCGCTTTCCAGCAGTGTGCCTCCCTAGGCAATACAAAAACGAAGGACAGATAATGTGTAACCATTATCCAATTAGTTACGGAGGTCAGATGACTGTCGACCTGATGTGTAAAATCCTGGATCATGGTCATGGCGCGCGAGAGCACAACCAGGGCATTGAGGCCAAGATTTACCAACACGCGCTCAGCTGAAAAGTAATTCGATTAAACACAGATCTTAAAAATCCAGCCTAATATTTGGTTTGCAATTATTAGTATTGGCATTCATTTTGCAATCGTAATTTTATTTTATTTTTCCACAAATGCTTTTTCGATATTTTGCACAAACAATTCTCGTTTCGTTGATATAAAATTACTGTGTAACCTCTAAGTTAATCCGGTACTACGTTACGATGATCGAGAGCCCTATCCATCCAGCGGAAAATATTCAAACAAAAATTTTGATAAAAAGAAATTATTTTAACACAGCCGATTTTATCAGGATAAAGAAAGGTGATAAATTTACCGAAATGAAGGGCCCAACCGGAAACTTATCCAGTAAATCTGAGTAAAAGGGCTGGGGCAATTAGGGCCCTGTTTAAGATGCTTTATTGTGAAGAGATTTACCCCGCCAGCGCTAAGGCACCGCTATTTATTGCGTACTTATTATGGCAATAATTATAAAGTAATTAATTTCAACAAAGCGGCAGACTGGCCTTTGAGAAAAGCATTGAAAGAATCAGCTACCCAGTGCGGCTGTTGTTTTCTTTTATTTATTAGAAGTTTGCCAACAACAAGAAAGGAGGTACCAAGAACAAGGAAGCTGGATTGTGGCAGTGTAACCATAAGTGACCACATCCTCAACATTAGGGGTGTCGCGAATGTATTGACGGCATTTGAGAAATGCACTGGTTAATATTCCCAAATTGAGCGTTGCAACGCTCTGGGGCGTCATGGCAACTCGATCAAAATCGACGCTAGACGATCAAAATGTCGCAAATCCATACAAATCTTATCTACGCTTCTAATAAAACTGTGACAGTTCCAATTCTGTACCAATATTGCAGATATTTAGAATTTTTTATTAGTGGGTACTTTATGACGGATAGAAGCCAGCTCAGTTTAAAATATAACTGAAAGTATTGACTTCAAAAAATTATTTGAGAAGTTTTGCTTAGAAAAACAAGGTAATATTCTTTGTTTATTGGAATTAATGTCTGTAAAGCCTGCCGTGTACCTTCTTCTAAAAGCGCGTAGCATAAAATTACAGGTTGTAAAGAGTTTCTCAGTTTAAAAAGTTTAATCCCAATAGTTAGTGTTCACAGAGCATAGACTTGGTGTATAGGTATAACAGAGACACCATGGAACATTTGTTGCCAGTAGATTGTGTAGTTTTGAAAGAACTTAACTGACAGAAAAAGTCGAATAATCCCCGACCAAGTATACTCAAATATTTTATAAACTACTTAACCAATTTTAATGAAACAATGGTAAGAACCATCTCGATTAAGCTGGTTCTTAAATACAGAATACCGCATCCAAATCGGTCCGTCCGTACGTGTGCTACGATGCTGCAGACAGATACACTAATCCACAGACACAGATACACACGGTAAACTTAGAACACCTCTCTTTTTTAGCAGAGGTTATAAAAATTAGATTTCCAGCTCCTGTTCCATTTGTATTGATAATAAATACACTCTTTGGGGAGCTCAGTTAACTCTCCTCACAATTCTATGAAGTACACAGTGCACTTCCGTATGACTCTGCACCATGTTATACTACCTACCTGCGGTGACCGTTTCACAATGACGTTTCTTAACCATTGCTGGCTTTCAGGCCATTTGTCGTACGCGCTAAACACTGAACCCGACATGGATTAAATATAAATGTGGTTTTGGCGAGAAAAACCGACTTGTCAGTAAGAGAGTTTCCATCAGGTGGCCCGCTTGCCTGTTTGTCTGCCGTATAACATAAAAAAAGAGACTGGGGAAATATGCTCGCTCTGTGGTTTTATCTGCAGAGGATACTTGATATCGACAGTCGTTAAAGAGCTATGTTATAAGGGTTTATGAAGCGTTTTCGTAGCGATGATAAACAATAAATATAGTACTTCAGATCAAGAATCTTTAGACGAAGGTTGTCTGGTAGAGATTGATTGCGTTTTCTATGAATTTATTTGTAATTTTAGTATTGTTGTGTGAAAACAATAAAGAATTTATCTAACTTCTAATGAAGCGAAAATTAGATGGGTCTCTATAGTACGTACCAGCTGAGATTAGAAAAAAGATTATATAGAAGTAATACATTCTTTATTTTTCTAAGTATGATAATTACTGCTGACATGGTACTCTAAATAGTGACGCTCTTCAAGTCTGTAAATGGACGATGCTAAATGGAGGTTTCATAATCTCACTACATTATGTTAGATGCCGTGCTCATAGAAAGTGTACTCTCAACTCCTACCTTTTGCTTATTATTTAATTTATTGTAGTTTCCGAGACAGAATTGGCTTGTCGTCGGGTGTGTCTGTTTACCAAAATTCCGTAGCTCTTATGCATGATTTACATTTGTCAAGATTAGCCAAGTAGGTAAGTACAGTGGTGTACACCGATCGGACAGTTAGCGAGTCAACTTTTGTTTGCAAGCTGCTTTGCAAGTAGCTCCAAATTTAATTGCTTTCAATTTTTGTGGCAAACTCCCTGTCTTGACTTGAGTATGAAGAGAATTTTGAGCAATATTGCACGTATTTGTTGGTGTTGCTCGCCCATATCAACAGAGATTCGGTACCAGAACGCTGTAGTGTAAATAGTCACTCGCCACTCGTCAAGGGTGCATTAGGGTCATGGCTGTATTTTCTAGCTAAATAAGCAGAACGGTTAGTGTTCAACTAATGTACATAACTCAGAAAAAGTCCTTAATATATGGCGCCCCTGGGGTTCGAACTCGATACCTCCCGTTCACGAGCCGGACTCGATTGCTATTGGGCCACCGACACTCAGGTGAAGAAATATCATCCCACTATCCTACTAAGGATTAGTAGACTATAATATTATAAATGCTAAAGTTTGTAACAACGTTTCGATGTTTATTACTCCTTGACGCAAAAATTACATTATGGATTATAATGAAATTTGGCAGTAATATAGCTTATGCCGAAACTCAATATGGTTCCCGCAGGAACGGGTCTGCAACAAACGGAATTTCACGCGAACGAAGTTGCGGGCAAAAGCTAATTAACAAACAATAATAGACTTTTCATCGGGAGACTCATGACCCTCAGTAATGAGGAACTCAACGTTTCAAGGAGGTATTGTCAGAATTCGTAAGCACAACAGTAAATTTCGTGTTTGTGAATACATTTCCTCCCAATATATAATAACCCTTTGCGAACCGGCGGTACACAGCCGCATCTTGTAGCTCTGTAAAATTAATGAGTAGAGTCATTCCCTTAATTGATACCCTCAAAGGCGGAATATTCTGGGATATTCCGGAAAATGTTCTAATGTTTTTGCATACTTCACGGCACTTAAGGGCACAGTCGAGCGTTGTATGTCGTCGCGAAGTTTCGCAAATATTGCCGCTTAAGGTAGATTAAATTTGGTAATTATTTCACTGGTTTTGTAGAGGGTTTTGTGGTTTTGGAGTGTCGTTTTGACGCATTTAGAGGATAATATAATTGTTTAGAATGTTCTTCTTTTGGCGAGGCAGGTTATTTTCTAGAAAAGTCAATTTAGAAGACGGCATGTTCGATCCAAGTCTTTTTCTGGGTTAGTCATTTTCTCAGTGGGCAATTTCGAAGGACGCTGTGTGAGGTTTGTTGACTACGTTGAAATCGAGTGTTTGAAAGTTATTTAAGATCAAGCTTTAAGTTGCATTAAAAAAAAAATTATAAATTCAAAAAAAAGCTATTTAAAAAGTTTTTTTTCGTGCCAGTGAATGAAACAGAACTAGAAACAATGACCCAGAATCGGGAAAACTTGGCTCCAGTTGGAGTTCAGCCAAGATTAAAAGTTGTATTCGAAATATTATATATCAGTTTTAACTTCTCTCAAACAGGTCAAGGGTACCTTTCATGGGTAATTTTAAGACATTCATCTATATTCATTTGTTAAAATAGTTAATGAGTTAAAAATATAAAGTTATATTTTACTGCTTGTATAATATGCAGCTGTTATAAATAAACTAAGAGTCGCCAGCCTTCAACAGTCAAGGGAAGGGAATCAGCGTTTTTTTTTATCTCTAGTTTAAGTAGTTGGTCATCATTATCATCATGGCGTTAAATCCCAACACGCGAGGGCCCGAGATCTGTCTTGACTCTCAAGATTGTGCATCCACTCTCAGGATGCCCAGCCAATGACCTAGTTTAACAAACAAACTTTTGGCTAAATTCAGTCGTCTAAAATTAGAAGCAAAAGACGCGAGAGCAAGATCTAACTGGAATGCAGAGTCCATTTTTGTATCCAATTCCATTTATATTCCTTATGTTACGCGTCGCTCCGCTTTCCACAAGGCGTGATACAAAAACGGACCTTATTCTATGAGCAATACATTCCACTTTTATCCTGATCTTGCTCTCACGCTTTTTGATTCTAAATTTAAACGACTGAATTCAGCCAAGTGTAATAAGCATTTTACAAATATTGATCAGCCGTAACAAGCCTGCATAGGAGGCCTCAACGACATAGCAGCCCATAACAGTCCACTGCAGGGCATAGGGCCTCTCCCACGGAAGGGGAGGTTAATGCTACAGTCTCCAACCCGTACTGTATTGTAATGGAAAAAGGTGCTGCCCATTTTCCAGCCTACGGACACTAGATATTTTGTCTCAAAACATTAGTCGCCTAGTATGACACCCACGACTGTAAAGGATTAGTACTATTCTACTCTGCCAAACATCACACTACCAGAAGCCCCATACGAGTATCAAATTCAAATTAAATTGTAGCTCCAATTCATCTCGGCTTTACATGTTACCCGACACGACTGCGTCATTACAACGACCGCACTCGTCCATATATTGCTGCGAGACGCGAGACAAGACGAGTAGTTAGATCTCCATTTTGTTCTCATATATATTATTATGTATTTAAACAAATAATATTTATTTATTTCATTTTAATTATTTATTTCCTGTGGCACTTTTGTCCGTGCTTCACTAGGGGGCCCACTGAAAACCAGCGTCACGGCAACTGTCGTGGCATATGCTGAGTGGGGCCCCATTGCACTCTCCACATGGCACAAGTAACGAGATTAGAGTATCTTTTTTTTTTCTTGTTTTGTTTATGTCTCTGTTTCATTATATTATTTAATTTCATTTTAAGAATTTTGAGTGTAATAAATGTGTTTTACTTTACTTACATACTTTACATTTTAGACTGTAAGGGCACCGTACGTTATCCTACGTTATGGAGTACAAGAAAAAATCCATTGTGTAGTGATAGTAGTGGCTTAGGAGACTTACAAAACGTTGGTGCGGATCGTGCGCAACGTTGCAGAATTTATTTTTGTTATGACCCAGAATTCTATTTTTTGTATCGATAGTACTTAGATATACTCTTGTATGGGTTCTATAAGTAAAAAAGCCGGTCTGCCTCACATCCTCAGCAGTTTTGCTTTTCAATTACATTATAGTGACCAAAAATAAAAGTGACTTTACTGAGATTCAAATATACACTTCAAACTTAAGATTTCCCCTTTTATGCTTAAGCGTAATTTTACTTACTTGACCTTGACGACCTGAGTGGTTCAATGGTCAACATGCCGGTCTGCCACGCAAGAGGTCCCGGGTTCGATTTCTGGCCGGGCAGAAATTGAAATGATGAATTTTAATTTCTGTTACGGGTCTGGGTGTTGTATGTATAATAATTATGTATTTAAAAGTATTTAAGTAGTATATCAGTTATTTCCAGCACCCATAGCTTTGCTTAGTTTGGGGCTAGATGGCGCTGTGTGAATTTGTCCACGTATATTCATTCATTTTGAAACCGCCTTGTGGAACGCCTCTACGCCGTAGCACGTATCAGATTTCTACGTCGTAGCATTTCACTACGACATACCATCCATACTCTATACCATATAGTGCCTGGTTCCCAATCGAAATACCTTGGTCAACCTCCCGGGTACATCAAAGCCGAGCTCATTGCTGTGCTGAAGTTCGACTATTTTCACAGTCCGAAACGGTCACCCATCCGCTTCCCGACTGCGTGCGTTGCTTAACTTTTGTTATCAGCCCAAGCACGCTAGATCAGGGCCGCTCGTAAACTATGAATGAAAAACAAGGGTCACAACCTCGACCCTTATTGGACTCTGTGACTTAATAAAGGAAAATTTAATTCCGCAGGGTGAACCCGAGTTGAGCAACCGGTGTAACGAACCGTTAAAACTAACTAACAGTTAATAATGTACTGGAATAACTAGCGGTTATGTGGGTTGGAAGCGTGGGGAATATGCTATAGGGAATATGCTTGTAAAAGGATTTTTCTATAAAAATTTAACTGACGAGTGTTCTTGGAAAACGTTTATAAGTGTGTAAAAAACTAGCTTTATTTTCCGCGACTTCATAAAAATTACTACCGTTTCCGTGGGAATCGCGTCAAATGTTCGGAAAACTATAGTTATTCACTGTTAACTGCGAAGTGGACTAACAAAAGCAGGAAATCGGACCATGAAACCCTGGGAGCGCAACCGGGATTTGACGCCGAGATGATGATTTCGACTTCCAGATAATGTAGCCTTCTATAGGTAAAAAAAATTTAAAATACAAACAAGTAATCAAATCTATTTTTTTTTGTAATGCTAGTATGGACAAAGCTAATTGTAATTAGTTTCTACACCGTGTTACAATCAAGTAATGATGTTCTGATATGGTTAATTAATTCATTCATCCAACATTCGGATCGCGCGCTAATAATATCCTAGAATACTCCATGCTCGGTGAAAATAGTTAATTCAACTAAACGCGAAAAAAATATGCATATTCCCTATTGTGCGAAGGGAGCTGAAACATTTTCTTAAAGCAATAGTTAATTTATTAATGTGTGAATGAACGGTTTTTTTTTTACAATATGTATGTATTCTTTTTTCAGGTACGGCTCAAATTTCTGGAAAACTTCGGGTTTGATAATGTTCACGGAGTTCATTAAGGTATTTAGAACAATTTCGTTCAAAATATTCTGAAATCATTTTTTGCCCGTATTTCTAGGAAGTATAATACATTATCCGAATATTTCTAAAGAATTCTGTTCACGCGATGCCCAGCCCACATTTTGATGGATTGATCGCAGTTGTCAATGACAACGTAATGTAATCAAAATGGCGGGTTAAAATGATAAAACACAACGAAAATCCATTGAAAATGTTTCAAAGGGGTATATTATTTGTTTTAGAATGGGGTTGTCGACAGAGAGTGCGTTAATGTACGTAAAGGAGATGATTAAATACTATACCGATAGAAAAACTAATGTTCTTGCCGCATTCCTACGATAAACTATGGAAAAAACTAGAAATCACTAGCATGCCGCAAGAATTTATTAACGAGTATGAAAGTATGAGTATGGAGCGTTTTCAGAGCGTCGGTGGCCGAGCGGTTAGAGTTTCCGTTCGAGTAGCACCCGCTCCACTGTAATTACCTGCCAAATCCTGGATCACGGTCAAGGCGGACCCCGGGCCCTCGTGCGCGAGAGCACAACCGGGACATTAATGACGAGATGACTATTTTACTGGGTGCCAATTGATAAAAAGTCATCACCATCATTTATTTAAGAGTATGACTCTTGTCGGTGGAGCAATCGCCAACCCCACAAAAGGTCATAAAATACTAAAATATAATCTTTAAAGCGCAACAATAAATTATACTTAAGGCGCAAAGGCTTAGAACTCTGAACTCTGAACTCAAATAAACTTAGAACTCTGAACTTTATTTAAATCCTGCCTAAACTGGATGGTCCAGTGCGCAAGAGCACAACCGGGACATTAACTCCAAGATGATTATTATTAAAGTATTAGTATGGAAACCAAGTCAAGTGTAAGATGGGGTAGTGTTCAGTTAGATGAATACACATGGGATTGTGGTGTATGGCAGGGTGGAATTAGCTCTCCGGCATTGTTTGATTTTTACCGCATCAGGTGACCACCTGATGCGAGCAGACAGACCTGTCTGCTCGTTTGTCACTGCGTAAAATAAAATAAAAAGGTCCTGTCTGCACATTTAAAAGGCACCTCAAAAAATATTCCTCGTAAAGTCTACTTTATAAAATATGACACACCCATAGCCAAACCCGGACTTCTGAACTATTAAGGACGGAAGCGTATTTTAAGGAAATATCCGGCCGGAACCGGCTTAACCCAGCCGAAGGCGGAATTCGTAAAAAGCGAGCATGTTTCGAATGCCATGGAGTGTTCAGGATAGTACTCGTAACATGGGTTCAACTTTTTAGAATTCCGCACGCGGTGATTGTTTGCCATCAGGCAGGCCGTAAGCCGGTGTCAACGGAGACCCTAATTATGTCCGCTGATTTTGTAGCGGTGTAAAAAATAAGCCAAAAAATATTACCAATATATTTTGTCCACAATAATGTGGATATTTGCAGTCTCCACATAGGTAGGTGTTAAATCAGTATTATATTGTTACACTGTAATTGTTAC
Source organism: Blastobasis lacticolella (assembly GCA_905147135.1). Classification (NCBI taxonomy): domain Eukaryota; kingdom Metazoa; phylum Arthropoda; class Insecta; order Lepidoptera; family Blastobasidae; genus Blastobasis; species Blastobasis lacticolella. Next base: position 19,342,510 of record LR990045.1, read on the forward strand.
GAGTACCAACCCTTTACACTCGCGGGTGTCGTACAAGGCGACTAATGTTTTCGAGGCAAAAGATCTAGTCTCCGTAGAGTGGAAAATGGGCAGCTAGTGTTCTCATTGTAATATTTATAACACTGCGTACTCCTACCCGCCTGCCAAGCGTGGAGATTATGGCAATAACCTCCCCTTTCGTGGGAGAGGCCCTCAGTTCTGCAGTGGACTGTTTTATTTATTTAATAACTTTATTGCACAACTACACAATTGGCGGACTGTTATGGGCTGTAATGACTGACTAGCTTATTACTATAAAGTACGGTCGCGGAGCAGGAAGAAATTCGTATTATTCGTATTCGACTAGAAAAGCAATTGGCTGCCATCATATAATCCGCATCAAGTAAGAAGAGACTCGTCAAATGGCAGTAGAGGGGATTTCGCGCAGGTAATCGCTTACTAAGCAAGTCGAATCACGTGACCCGCCAAGTCTCTTCTTATTTGACACTAGTTGTACCTGGTGGTGTGACGATGCGGCCGACGAACGCTCGTTCTCGAATGCCTGTCTAGGAACAGCCTATTCACTCATATGGCATGGGGACTCGCGAACTCTGCACTATCACTTTCATTTCGGTCGGTGACGAGCGTGCTTTCCGGTTGATACCGATGAAGTATTGTGTGATCACAACCGGAAGTTTTTATTTGACAACTTTCGGTCTGTAGGACCAACGTTAGTAAATGTGCAATTTAATTCAATTTTGTCGTATATAAAATTAACATTACTTAGGAAAATTTAAAAGTTTCTCAGAGAATGTAATAGTGTACAGTCAACTAATAATTTTAATTTAGTTTTTTTTTCATTCATTACTGTCTCTTCTTTAATAAAAAAAGATGTAAATTTTTCATATAAAAATAAACGGCTACGGGATAAACAGCTTTTCCTTAATAAAAATATAAAATATTGCTCTCTAATTTATTGAATTTGATTTAAAAGATGTAATTAAGCTATAAGCCTTTATGAAAAAGATAACTAAAGGGGATTTGAATTTTTCGGTGTATCAGACCGCGCATGTGTATAGGTGTTCAAGAACTTGGCGCTAGTAGGTATCGAAAGATTAACGGGGAGGATAGCATAAATAAAGTTTAATTTAAGTACGATTCTGATGTGGAATGAACTCCCAACCACAGTGTTTCCTTTGGACTTAGACATGGGATCGTTCAAGGTATCTTTAGAGACGAGCAACGCACTGGTAGCACCCCTAAACGGCAGCAACCACTTTCCATAAGGTGGCCTCTTTGTCTGACGTATTATATACTTCGAAATACGCTTCGAAACGGAGGGTACTAAAGTCTTAGCTACGGAACCCTGTGCCTGACTCCAATTCGCGCTTTACCGTTTTTTTTACACACGCTAAAATGAAAATGTCGCAAATGAATTATTGGCTTATTAGAAATGTAACTGGCAATTTCGTTTTTGCTGGATATTTTTTTAAACGAAAACGTTTTTTAATGGATTCCCGCAAATGGTTGTTTTATAATATTTTTATTGTATCGCTGAGTGAAGTTTTTAATGGGTAGGGGATTGCGGTGTTGCTTTTAAAACGTAGCTTTTTATGACTGATTGCGTAGTTAAAATGTTTTTAAATAAATTTTGTTTTACGTTGCTTGTTTTGAAATTTTAATTGATTTTAGATATAAACTTTTACTTTTAACTTAGCCAGCGACTTCGTACAAACAATATTCAGTTACATACTACGGGATAAATGCTTATTCTTCAACACCGTAGTTCTTGTGTGACGGAGTATCAAACATCCAGTTCATCTAAGTGCTCTGTTTTTGAAGGATAATACGGCTAGTGCAGTTACAGTGACAACGTATGCTGTTCTGCATTTGTATAATATAGTGTAGCAACAAACGCATGATAACCCTGGTATTGGCCATGGTTACTGCTTACCATCATGTGCAACGTAGGCTCGTTTACCATCTTAGTCTCTTGTAGCAAATAATTACTTGTAAACATTTTTGTGAAACAATAATAATCATCATTACAGCCCAAAACCGTCCACTACAGGACTTGCTCCCCTAATCTCCACGCGTGGTAGGCGGGTTGGAGATCGCAGTGTTGTAAATATAACAATGGAAAACGCTGCTGCCCATTTTTCAGCCTACGGAGACTCTAGATCTTTTGTCTCGAAAACATTAGTTGCCTTGTACGACACCCACGAGCGTATGGCGAGCGTATGGTTTAGTCTCCAACCAATTACTAAATAACACATCATCTCCGACTACTCACACAATGTACAAAATTATATCCCCTGAGAATACGCAAATAAGATACTGGTACCGAGAATAAAGCTATCTGATATATTTTGGGTAAATCTCCCAGTTTTTCCATGTATTCGTTTATTTGTTACTTAGTAATGCCTCAACAACTCAAATTACAAAACCCAAGTGGAATTCAAATTGTTTATCGGGCTATGACTGGAATTCTCAGCCTGAGTCACTGTTCCCCGATAAGTTTACCTTGGGGTCTTCTAGTCAAAAGTAAAAAGATATTTTCTAGCTACGCATGTTACATCTTCGACCTCATCGTCAATTTCCATCAAGTGTGTTGAGGTCAAATGCATGTCTATAGACAATTGTTTTTTATTTGAAGCCTTTCATTGAAATAGTGTTTTATAATTGCATTATGTAATACTTGGTACACATAATCCATAATAGCCTTTTACATTAGGTGAGCCAAAGAATTTGAAAAGTTTTCCTACATTCATTTTCAAAATTTAAAAATTCAAAATTTATTTATTGATTAGGACATTAAATATCTCTTTCAATCGTCAAAAAGGAGGGGGGTAGGAAAGTAGGAAGAAAGCACACAGTGACACGCTGGCCGCCCCATGGCAGCAGCAAACTTACCCCACGCCAGTCACGACCGGACCGTGCCTGGCAATGCCAGGCAAAGCCGGACCGCGCTCAATATATGATATAATATGTCTAGTAAAATTAAGAAAAACCACCTAAATTTAGAGCGCAACACTTTTTTTTTCAATCTCCTTAAAGTTGAGCTATTGAATACTGCAGAATACTTAGTATAATAAAACACATTTATTACCCAACCAACCTTATCAATCCCTTCTTCACCACCAAAATACCCCCGAAATACTCTCTTGCTTCCCATGAGGCCTTCATAAATTGATTCTCAAGGACCCTTCCTTAAGACGGCCCTGTACCCGTTCGCTCGACCTTGTCACACACAGATTGATCGGTCAATAGTTATTGACACTGTGATGTTATTAGTGGGAGGTAATAATGGAGGTTGTAGACTCGTTACACGTATTAATATAGTGAAGTAGTGCTATCAAGAGTGTTGTTGGAAGATAGGGAAGTTATAGTTAGTAATAGTTAATCCAGACGCCATCAAGGCTACAGTGAATAGGCTGTTCCTAGACAGGCATGCTCCATCATCGGCCGCATCGTCACTTATCACCCGGTGAGGTGGCGATCAAATAATAATAATAAAAAGAGATGTGATTTTCAATTTTGAAGTGATTATCTGTGTATTCGTGTGTCTGGCTGTATTGCTCCCGAAAGGGTTGACCGATTTCTAAGCTGTTTGTTGAAGTATTTGAAAACCGGTCTCATACAATTTACAATATCAGTACAGTCCAGTAGTTTGGGAAATTTAAGTATACGCAGTTTGTCGGGCAAGATCGTCGGTGCTCTAGTGGTTATGGGGTTAGACTCGTAAACGTCGTCTAAACCCCAGTGCGGCCATTCACCAATGACTCTTTTCAGCGTTACGTAATTAGTTTATACTCTTACGGCGAGGAAAAACATCATGATGAAACCTGCACGTTCTGGCGACTGAATGTTGATCTAATGAACCTTGATCTAATCTGGCCAGTTTTACTTCGTTAAGCCATGTCATCCACGAGCCGACCGTACTGACCACTCAGTAAATAGATTTATTCGTATACCACATTATCGTGAAAGCCTTTCAATTTCCGCGAAAACGCGAACTTGAGCGCGACAAAGGCATGAAGGCTTTGTTTAAGAGTGAAAGGGACCGCTGATCGGTTCGTGTCAATCTATCTCCTTTTGTCTTCATTTAATGGCAATTGTTGCCAAGGGAGTGGCGTTATTTAATTCTCCTAATGAACTGGCTGTTTTCCTCAAGGCTTGTTTGAGGAAAAATACGATACGGCTCCCTTATAGGAGGTTCATTAGCGATATTAAGATGAATAATGTTAGTTTATGCAGGCCTTTCGTCTGACAGTCGTTAGAGGCAGCGTGGAGGGGGTAAGAGGGGGAGAGGGGAAGGGAATAAATGCGCTATTTTTCACACGCATCATTCACGCTTTTCCTTGCATACTTTGGTACCATAGTAAACAACTTGACCCAATTTTTTATTTTATTTTGGCAACGTTTCTCTTGTTTGTCTTTCAAGAACCGGATTTCTCATATATTTACACTAAAGTGACTCTCTGACACACGAACGCACGTGCATAACCACACAACCTCTTTCTCTCACACACACAACACTTACATACCACTTTTAACCATATTTATGATATACTTGTTAAATTTTTTTGTTTTAACCGATAATTGACTTAAGTAATTAGTACCTCTAGATCTAAGTTGGCAATCTGGAGCACAGGCAGTGGCCTTATCAGAACTAGCCGTCAAATGTCATCAAATGTAACGGACAGAGTCAATTAATAGTTTTCATTCTCATTTCCTTTTCCACTTCGAATGCAAAACTGACGCATTTCACTCAGCACATGTTAGTAGTTGATGACGTTACCTAAGAGCCCATAGAGACTTGTCCCAAATTTTTATGCATTTTTGGTTTCTACACTAAATACGAAGGTCACAGTCGAAGGATAGAAAAAAAGACGAAAATTAATTAACTTAATTTATTAATAATTAAAAATTACAGATTAAAAGTACGTCTCAGTTAGCCGATGTTAGGTCTAAAAGTGATTTTATACATTCGCAAAAATACCGATGCGGGGCGAGCGGAAATGTGTTGCAATGAGGTAAAACGCTGCGTCGGTGCCTCGTGCCGGTTGGACTTCGCTTGCACATATCGGTGGCGTGATCGATGTCGTCAAGTAGGTTTCAGTGGTCAGCGGTTCTAAGGGTAGGTACGGATGTAACACACTAATGGCAGAGAGCTTATTTAATTATTTGTATCGCACCCGCACAGTCGTCACCGCATCGGCTATAGGGTAGACTACACGTTTTTTGACCGGCTGTGACGCGGTGACTATGCGAGCACGACGTGTGCGGGTTTAGGTGCTGTCTGATTCGTAAGCGGCAACGTGTAGATGGGCCACCTAAAAATTGACTAAAATACCGGTTCAAGTTGTCTGAAACCCACTGTAGTACATTGTAGTACAATTTTGTAAATTTTTAGTTTATTTGGTTAAAATCTTCTGTAACATCTTCTGTTATCATCGAAAAGCACGTCTATATTTAATAAAAATAGGATATTGATCGATGTAGCCCCTATTAGCGCGAATAACAGCATCGAGTCTGCCCCGAAGAATTCGCTCGCTACACGAACGTGACTGTCTGGAAAATTTGATAATACAGTTCTGTGTTCACAGCGCCACACTTCGATCTGTAGTTAAGCTCAGCTCAAAAGCTCATTATCGCACTCGTCGCTGTTTGACAGTGTTTGAACCAAGATTCTTAGCCAGCTATATGCTTTGGACACGTGAATTTTTATTGTGTGTTCCATAAATTTGTCTTATAATGAAACTGCCAAGCGCTGCCACTCTGTTATGAATCGAGCGTTAATAATACCAATAGCCATGTGTTAAACAAAGGCTATCTAATTATTTCTTGATGATAGCTTTGTAAGCAATTTATTCAGGTCACTGTTGGTAACTGTTGGGCATTTTTTGCGCTACCAAGGTTTCATGAAAACAAGGCTTGTTGATGAGCCAAATGCCATTGTCTGCGTGACCATCCAGTTTAGGCAGGGTTTAATTAAAGTTAGGAGTTCTAAGTTTATGCCTTTGCGCTCTAAGAATAATTTATTGCGCCTTATAAATTATATTTTAGTCTTTTATGACCTTTTGTGAGGTTGGCGATTGCTCCACCGACAAGAGTCATACTCTTAAATAAATTACGATGATGACTTTTTATCAATTGGCACCCAGTAAAATAGTCATCTCGTCATTAATGTCCCGGTTGTGCTCTCGCGCCCTGGGTCCGGCTTGACCATGATCCAGGATTTGACAGATCAAGTAATTACAGTAAAGGGACTGCTATTTGATCTCCGTGACCCTGCTACAAGGAGAACCTGAACAGATTGGAAGATGGTTACACATTCAGTCGCCTGAATATACTGGTTTCATCATGATGTTTTCCAGAACCAGCAGCAACATAGACGAGTATAACGAATGAATGCCCTTTTCTCAAAACTACCGGGACATAAGAACATACTTGAAGGTCGTCAACCTATACTCGATAACCATGTCGCTGGTTCAAAGAGTACGTCACTTGTCATACAAATCTGCGAAACACATGCATTTTTCTCAAAACATCATAAGAACATAGCTGAAGATGCTCAACCTATACTTTGTAACCATGTCGCTGCTGGTCCAAAGAATATGGAAATTGCCATACAAACATGTGACAAATAAATGCTTCTTTCTCGAAACTGCCGAAATTGATTTTGATTCCATCTTGTACAAATATGCAGCTGAGGCACTCTAACCCATAGGTCATTACCGTAATGCTGCTGGTTCATAGATCACTTTTGCCCAGTTATTTGATTGGGTAACTTATTACCTCCCTTTCGAATCGGATATGGTTTTTGCCTGCATGAATAAAAGGACTCCTCCGGGTTTTCATACGTGTGCCATTCGAAACTATCTGTGCTTTCAATTATTCAGCGTCCGCCTTTTGTTCAGAAATATGCTCAGTCCCTCAGGATTGGAGTAGATTTATGTTTGTTCTAGCACTTTTAAAGTTACACTAGTTCTAGTTACAGTGATTCTTGCAGTCAAACAAACAAATACCCCTTTGTAGAGATGTCTTGCCGTGTTGTGTGTGGTGCCAATGCCTTCGAGTCACGGATGTCATAAATGGCGATTATCATCCTTATTCAGAACCGTTTACATGAAACAAAGCAATTAAATGACTGACATCACTTGATGTAAATTTGTGTCTTACAATAAATATGTTATGTGTGGTATTATATTTTTGCCATACGATAATATGAATTCAGAAACGTTACTAGGTCGCAGAAGTAGATCGCACAGCATCGCACAGAGTCAATATTGCATTGCAGAAGTCGCGTAAACTTCTCTTCTCTGTAACCCGCGAGTGCCTGTGCGCTCAAAGGGTGACAGGGCAAACGAGGCAAATATACTAGACTGCAATGAGGCCAGCAATGGTGTATAGCGCCCAGTCCGGTCCAAGAAGCACATGTTCAAAAATGATATGTTGCCGAGACAAAGATATTTCGATAGTCACGCGCACTGGACAAACTGGACAAAGAACGCAACCGCAACTTACATATCCGAGGAAAAGTCTCTGACAAGGTCACCAAAATTCGCTTGAGGTGCTGTGGCCAATGCATAAGGACAACAACCACGTGGTCCAGAATGACTCTCCAGAAGAAAGACTAGAATACAGAAACTTGGTGACTCAGAATATGAAGAGCCGACCTCATCGAACATGGGATAAGACAAAGAAGAAGAAGAAGACGTCTGCTCGTTTGTCACTTGATCGAGCAAAGCGCCAAAGAGCAAAGCAAAGTTGGCAAGATACATAAATTTAGTTCTATGTCTTGTACGACAAAACAAACACACAAAGGCTCACAGTCAGATCACACCGTAACACGACCTGAATTCGATGCTCGCCGGCTTTTATCCCATCGCGATCCTCCAGTGTTGCCATCGCCACATAGGAAATAACCCAAATAAATCATATCACAAAAGTATATCACTCATATTAGTATAGAACACGCACCGTACAGCTCTCCAAAGTGCTTCCGATAAATGTAACAGAAGATTAGGTTAGTCGACACGAACATCGTGCTCTTGTTCAGTATTAAGTTCCCAACTTCTCTTATAATAGTGATAATTTGGGCCAAGCAATTGTGAATACATGAGTTGCCGAGTTGCCTAACAACTAAGTTTCAATAGTCCTAATGCCTGGAACTATGGTTCTATAATAGTGGAACGAAGTAATAATCTTAATTCGACGCCTTCAAGGCCACAGTGAATAGGCTGTTTCTCGACTGGCATGTTTCATTATCGTCATCGTAATATCAGCGCGAAGACGCCCTCTGCTCTAGGCATAGGGGTCGACCAGAGATCTCCATGAAGGCCTTCTGCATGGAGTTAGTATCTGCGATCTTTACCAGTTCCTCCGTCGATCTCGTGACAAGCCTACACGCGCTGCGTCATTCGATACGTGGTCGCCACTCTAGAACTTTACTGCCTCATCGGTCATCTGTTCTGGAACCATCTGAGTTCTGGTGCCGTTACGTAAAATATAAAATACTGTTTTCAAATGCTTCGTTATACGCTTATTACATTTGTCTACGTTCAGTCGTCTAAATTCAGAAGCAAAACGTGAGAGCAAGTCAAAGTGGAATGTATTGCTCATAAAATAAGATTCATTTTTAAACACTTATAGGTATAATTGTTATGCTTCGCTCCGCTTTCCGAAAGGCGGAATAATAAATGGACCTAATTCTATGAGCCATTCCATTTTGACTTGCTTTCACGCTTTTTGCTTCAGAACTTAGTCATCTAATAAGCTCATTACGCAGCAATATTCTCTTTCAGGAAACACCTCGTTTCCTAAGACCCTATCACTGTTCATCGGATCACCAATTTCACTTCACAAATTACCTGTCTCATATTCGAGAACCGTGACGTCAGCGGGCGTAAAATAAACGGGTGTATCGTAAAAATTTTATACCCACCTGTAAACAGTTCTCCTTGAAGGAATTCGGTCTGTAATGAAGGCATTAGGACCAAACCCGCTACCTGGACGCCTAGCGCCTTAGTGTTGTAAAAATCTCGAGTCCGGGAGTCTGGAATTGTAAACTTGTCTCAATTCTGACCTAAACAATCACGAGTTTAGAGCTGAGTCAAGCGCGAGTTATCAGAGCACGGAGTTTTAGAGAGACTGTGATGGGATGCTAATAATTTAAATTCATAAAACATAACCCTCTTTCTTTTGAAGTCCGGTAAAGACATTGGCGTCGTTCGAACGTTTACATTTGCTAACTCTAACATGTGGCACTTGCTTAAAATTCCGGAAACCAAAACCAATTTGTCACACGATATTATGTTAGTTTGAATGAGCAATAAATTCCCAAAAAGGTCGAGCTTAATCACAATAGTCACACTTGTAAGTGTGAAAAAAATAAAAGTTCGCATTCCAAATTGTCCAATAAATTCACGCTGGGGTATCGAAGTAGAGACAATACATCGATAAATTACGAATATAAAAACAAAGGTTTCAGACCCATATAAATAAACCTGTATTCTAAGTCTTACGACTTAGGGACGATTTTAAACAAATATGATGTTACTCGGCAAACCCTTGACTAATTTCGGGTACGAGTCCAGGCAGTTCACGCTACCAAAAATTGTGGACAACTTAAATACGCGATAGCTATTGGCTGATCTGAAGCAATGCAATCGCGGAAAGCGACGGAATTGGTAGATTGCACTCCTCGTCACAAGGGATGATGCGCAGGCGTCGGTTGTGTTTGATAAAAGCCAAAGGACACCAAACAACACAAGCAAAGAAGAACCTAATGTTAATTAGAGTAGATCCTAAATTTAGTATTACTAATTAATCTCTATTATAATTAAGTTAGCTAGACGAATCGAAGGGTAGAGGGTAGACACTTTTTATTTCGGAGCGGAGCGAGGATGCTGTACGAGCAGTGGAGCATTTATTGAGATCAGATCTTAAAGGCTAATAATGTAAAATTATATTAAACTTCGATTTACTAATAAAAAAGAGTCAGTGTATATTAGCAAATTGTATTTAGTAAATTACATTCAAAGTTTACTGTTATCACCAAGCACTATGATCATACAGATCTATGATCGAGATGCCTAAGTAACTTCATACTGGACTACTTATACTTAAATGCTTTAAATAAACTCATTTGCTTTAGAGGAATTCAATAAGAAATATCCACGTACCTTCTTGCATTTTAACGCATGGCATTCAAATTTTGATCATTAGATTAAAGTAATAATTTTCAAACCCTAGTTGGTTCTATATTCAGTAAGACTGAGACACCACAGTTGATGCGATCCTTCATCTCGTGAAACGTAAGGAACTAGCTGTACATGACAACCCTACGGGTTTATAATGACAGCAGTATATCTAAGGATATACTTCATTAGCTTGCCAATCCAGGCAAGCTTAGCGAATCTTAGGGATCAGAAAGCTTCGACACATTCCATCGTGATACTCCTTGGAGCACATTAAATGGAAGCAGGTACACGTTAAAAGGTCTTAGTCCGGACAAAGGTTCGGCTGGGGGACTGGTTCCTTTGTGACCTACTTCAGGGGGCTCAACTTGCTGTCTTATAATTAAATTATATTTTTATTTTATCACTCGAATCATTGCCATTGACGTAGTGAAGTTTTATTGCAAGTTTCTGTCGTCTCTTTTTACATAAACACTAGAGAGGAATTAACATCACAGTTTAACGCATTCATAAACCGATCACCAAAATTTAATCTCATAAAGTTAAATAGACTGTCGTTGACGGTATTTGTACAACCCATTTTCTATTAAGCTCACACACGACGGTGAGGCCGCTTCATGTGAAGCGCGAGGCTTTGACAAACCCTAGCACCGGGTCAGCTGCTGAACGTGTACAACTTGACTCCATCATTAGGAGTGGGCCACCTCATCTGGTGACCGATTACCCAGAATAGCTTTATTAGCATCGAGGACCAGCACAAGACACGAGTTTTAAAAGAACAGAACAGGAAACCTTAAACGATTTTAATAAAACAAATCGAAGAACCATCACAATTAAACTGCATTTTAAATCGTGAAATCCGAATTCCAGTCGGTAAATCTATTTGGGAGCTTTTATGCCACAAAAAGATACACAGGTCAAATTTACAACTTTATTTTTTCTTCGGGGTTAAAAACATGAGCTCCCGGACTCATATTATTTACAACATTACCTTCATTTCGATTGATCCTCGTAAATCCGACGTAAATAATACAAATAACCGTAAACCCAGCTGATGAATGTGGAATTAGAATTCTCCGAGTTACGACTCTGGTACCTCTCTGTTCTAACTGCCCTTGTTTCATAAATTATTCCGTTGTAATCCGATGAGATTCGCAACTTCTCAACTTATTTGCATGACTGTATCGGGACTGGGAATCCCTAATAATTTTGTGGGAAACACGCTCTCTTATAAATAACTTGAATGGTGTTTGTATGGCTTTAATAATACAAAGGGGATATTCATTGTTTATTTATTTCATTTAAAGAAAGAAAGTCACAAGTATTTGGAAAATATACAATAAATTGCCTTTCAACACAGTGTGTGTCACCATTATAGATAAAATTCGGCTACGCCTCGTATGATAAACAGACATTTATGTTTTGATACCCCCTTTAATATGCGAGTTGCATTAACTACTATTGCTTGTTAAATAATGTTATAGTTGCGGATAGTTGTCTCTAGGGCGACTATTATTTTTGATACGGATACTTGCCCTTTTTATTGGTGGAATAAATTAAAACTCTTCATAATAAAACATAACAAACAATGTAATTTAAACTATAATGCATTCACAGAAACATAAAGTAGACTAAAACCACAATCATTAACAGTTATGTCATTGATCTACTAGGTATCCGCACGAGCCGCTTTGATTCTACCTTAACTGGAACACGTTGTGTTCTGCGAGTGTTCCTTGATCGTGATAATCTGGACGCCTTCAAAGCTATAGTGAATAGGCTATTCCTAGACTGGCATGTTCCATCTTCGGCCGCATTACCACTTACCACCAGGTGAGATTGACGATTAAATGCCTGGCTAGTCTAATTAGAATAAATAAGTAATACATATATTCAATAGCATTGGTTAGGTACCTATAAATACAACTTTGATGCCCGTTAAAGCTTTGCCGCGAAAGATTTTTCCTCACAAGTATAAAAGTGAGTTTAGAAAAGGTAGGCGGTTAAAGGTAAAGGTAAAGGTTATCGGTGTCTCAAACACGCTACCACACTGCAAGACCAGTAAAGCTTTTATTTATAAAATAATTTATCCAGCAAATAATTTTATTTATAATTATTTTCCTAATGGTTAAGTGATCCGACTCGCACCGCGAGGTACCGGGTTCGAACCCCAGTGCCTTCATGTACCATTGACTCTTTTCTGAAATAAGTACTTACTAGTTGAACACTATCAGTTGAAAATATCGTGACAAAATCTATACATTTAGGTGACTGAATGTGTTAACTAGGTCATGGCCGTCAGATGGCAGTCATCATTATCATCACTAGGTACTGATAACAGTCCACTGCAGGACTTATGGGAGACCATAAGTCCTACAGTGGAGAGATCCCACGAAAGGGGACGTTTTTTCCATTATTAATCTCCACGTTTGGCAGGCGGGTTGGATCGCAGTGTTATAAATAAAACAAGGGAAAACGCTACTACCCATTTTCCAGCCTACGAAGACTCAAGATCTTTTGCGTCGAAAACATTAGTCGCCTTGTACGATACCCACGAGTGTAAGGTGTTGATGTTATTCTACTGCTGCTGCTGGACAACACACAGCTAAGATGCAGGTACAGATGGCAGTCGCTATACTGTAATTACCATCCAGGATCATGGTGACGGCGGACCCCAAACTCACGCGCACGACAGCACAACCGGAACATTAACGCCAACATAATTTTCTGATCTGAATATATAAGGTAAAAACCGGATACTTGCCCCACTTTTCAAAATGCTTATTAATAAATATGCACTTACAAAGTCTTGTGCTATAAATGTTTATCTTTGATCTTCTATAATAGCCTATTTTTATAATTATCATTGGTACTGAGTAAATCCTGTTTTACTTGACCTCTCAAAAGGGGGATAGTTGCCTACTGTGGCGGATAGTTGCCCTATGGTCAAAATGCTTCGGGGATAGTTGCCTCGTGCGCGGTTAGACGCCTCACTATGACTTTGTTGGACACCACGTCTAATTTCCGTTTACACTTGCGAGGCATTTTGCTCACCAAGCACGATAGCAGATAAGTATTTCGTTAAGAATTATAAGTTGGATAGTCGCCAAACGAAAAAAAAGCCTTTGCTTGTCATGTAATTTTACAGTTGGGGTATCCAGCTATGGGGTATGTACGTTTAGATCTTGTAAACTATGCCACGCATTATAATACGGCTTTCAACAATAGATTAAGGGATTCAAGAGGAAGGTTTATAAGCAAGAATAATAAGGTATGCAGGGGTCCACTAGTACAATATAGTACGCGTCTTATCGATACCTATATGTTTATCTATAAGATCTTTCGAAAACTTCGTTCCCATTTCGAAAGGCCAAATAAACGCTGCACCACTCACCGTGACCGTAAACAATGAGCCGAAATTGATTTGGAGATGCCAGCGACGCCTTCACCCCGGCACCTTCGGCATGTTTGTGAAGCCATTAAGTTCAAATGGGCATACCCAACCCTTCGGCTGTCGGCGAATTTACGCCAAAATAAATATAACACCATTAATAACGTTCTTTTTGAGAAACGGTTGCCTTCCCAAATTTATTGAATACCGAACGCTGTACCCTTCACCCAGAGGATCGTTGCGTAAAGATTTCAGATTTTCAAGATAAATTTGATGAATGTAAGCTTAATCAGTTGAGGCGGACCGACGCGTAATGGCGTCGTCCGATATTAACGCCGTGAATGAAACCCAATGAAGGCTTAGATTGCTCCGGTGATGAATAGCGATAGGAGAGGAATTTTAAGGAACCCCCCGTGAAAGTACCAGGAGATGGAATAAGTCCAATCAATTTTGTGGGAGGTTTCCGGTGGGGTGAAGTAGCGCCAACACGTCTTCTTAAAGGGTATTGCGAAAAATGATAACTTAGGATGAAGATAATCTAGAAAATCTAGAGACCAGAGATATGAGAGATAGTTGTGTGTCTGTCTGTATATCTATGTGATGGTGGTGGCTACAATACGTAGCTGTATGAATGGACTAATTTCGATGGTTTTTCTTTACTTTTAAAGCTAGTTTAAAGTATCCGGCAGAGTAGATAACACCAACCCATTACATTTGTGGGTGTCGTGCAAGGTTTTTCAAGTTATTGAGACAAAAACATCTAGTGTCCATAAGATGGAGAATGAACAGCACCTTTTTTCTATTGCTATATTTACAACACTATTTATTTGCTACTATTGATTTTACTTATTATGTTTTATATAGCTGTTGGTACTACAATAAAAAAATAAAAAATAAACACTGCGATATTCAACCCGCCTGCCAAGCGTGGACATTATGGCAATAACCTCCCCTTTTGTGGGAGGCCCTAAGTCTAGCAGTGGACTGTTATGGGCTGTGATGATGATGATGACGATGATGATGAAAGCTTGTTTAATCGAGGTTCCTAGCTTTGTTTTATTTTACTGTACAGATTTGGAAATACCCATTTAATTATTTGGCGAAAACTTTATTCATTGCGAACTTATATTGAACCAACTTCAATAACAATTTAAGCTGAAAAAAATTTCATTTATCCTTTTTATACAGACACAAATAAACTTTTCTAGGGAACCATTAAATGTTCAATCCTGCTTATATTATAAATGAGAAAGTTTGTAATCGCAAAAATGGATAATTGATGTTAATGGATGTTTGGATCGCAAAAATGTACTCAACGGTTTTCGATAAATTGCACCAACCATGACACCGATTTTGTGACTCCTTAATGCTTAGGAATATCTTTACTGTGTAGAGGCTTGAACTGACCGCACAATGTTATTGGCACCTTGGCTCTACAGTATACATACATAGCTTAATAATGTATATTCGATAAAGTCAGTAAATTAGCTTATATCCGAGAATATCACTTAGGCTATATTTCATCCTAAAATTGTATGTTTATTGTATGGTTTCCGCGAGAACGTGTCTGGATCGTTACAACCGACTATAAGGTAGACGAAGTCTATAAAAATCTAAAAAGTCTATAGAAATCTATAAAGAACAATCACTGCGTTTGGCATTCTTTCGTTATATTGAAATATTGACCAACACTGTCCCATTTCTTTTTGGCTATTGAGCGATATTAGGATGATTTACGTTAGCGTGTTGTCCGAAACGAAAACAAATTAATCATGTTTCTTTTTCTCTCATCCGAATCTCGGAAACGAATCGGCTCCGCGTTTGTAATGTGCTCCATCACCGTCAAACGAGTCTTTACTTATGGATGAGAGCGAGGGATGCAACAAATGCGAACTTAAACGAAAATTCCAATGTATAGGTATACTACAAAACAAATCTTGGTCACTAACATAGTGCAAGGGGGGCCTGATGACCTGAAATACAGGCATTTTGCCTAGCTTAGACATCAATCTCCCACACTTATTATATCTAAGAAATTAGCATAATGTAAATTGTAAATTACTGGGCGTAAATAAACTTTCGTAACGTAACGTTGGACGTAAACTACCTTCTTTTCTTGCCTTTTTTCATCCTCTTGAATCACTTATCTATTGTTGAAAATCTGTTGTGTAGTTTAAAAGATTTAGGCGTACATAGATACCTATGTACGCCTGTGCCTATGCACAGTCGGTGGGAAGTGACTTTGTTTTATACTACTTACCTATACATATTACGACGTATAATCAAAGCGGGCAATCAGAGCGGTCCAAGTGCCTAATTACGAATCAGACTGTATTGGGGCCAGGTAAAGCTCGCCACAATAATGTAAACAAACACCCGTATTTGTAGACGTTACTCGTATAACGCATAGTAAAGCTGCTTTACTTCGACAATAACTGTTTGTTGATACGGATGTAAGAGCATAGCGTAGAAAGTTTCACGCAATTTTATAATTACATATCATAAAACAGTTCCATGTCGCGTCTGTCTGTTCGCGATAAAGTTAAACTACTCAACGGATTTTTATGCGGTTTTTTATCTATAGACAAAGTGATTAATGAGTAAGGTGTACAATTTGTTAAGGTGCGAAGTCGTGCGTAGCCGGGGCGATTCGCTAGTAATAAATACGATTACTTTAGTTTGCTGATGGTAGTTGGGCGTGTTTGCATTTCAGAATAGTGTGGTTTCCAACTATTTCATTCAATTTTTGTGTTAGTAATGCGGATCGATTATGTTTCGCATAAATATAATTTCATTCGATGCGAAGCAACTGTATAAACAGTAGGAATTCAAACTTTGATTTATTTTACAATTTGTGTAGAGCTCGTCTAATCTAAAATGACGCGCCCCACTATCGCATTAACGCACACAAGCAAGTTTAAAATATGGACGCAATACATATACAAATGCTTTGTAATTGGTCATTCAGTTGCTGGTAAGATTCAAACGTAGGAGCACGCGTCCTTCATTGGCTCCCACACAGATGAAGTGTCGTTATCAATATTTGCACTCACACATCGAAATCAACTAACTAAGTAGTGGGGCGCGTCATTTTAGACTAGACGAGCTCTACAATCAAAATGAATAATATTGAAAATGTTTACATTAGTTCGATTGACTCTGCTTAATGTAAGAATACATTTATAATAGGTCTGGACAGCACAACTTACCAAAGCTTTAGTCAAACCTATCCCTTTTGTTAGCGTACAAATTATATCCAAAAAACATTAGATCCCCGTCTATCCATCGAAAAGTAATTACTCCAATTTACTATAAAACAACGTGACAATTTCGCCGCTACCTTCAATTGCGTTCACCTACAAAAACGAAAATAGGTAACTCCCAAAACGTGAAAATTGGAACGGCCCGAGGTGAAAAGGGTATTATTAACGTTCGCAGTTATATAAGCTTTGCTGTCGTGTTTAATATCATAGCTAGTGACGGAGGTCGGCTTCATGGGGAGGGAAATACTGTACAACCACTACGTGCTCCTTAATACGATTTTCTGCATAAAACTCCCGTCGTATTAACCCGTATATTACGAAGAAATTACTGGAACGCAGGAATTACTGGTCAAATTCTAGAAATTCGTTGGAGAAGGAATAATTGGTTTAAATATGTCTTGGTGATTATGTAATGAAAAAAAAAAACAAGTTTCACAGACACATTTTGTCATTACATTTAATTAATACTTATAGTTTATAATAATAAATACATTGATCTTCAGCATTACAACGTCGCTTTAGAATCAATTCATGACATAATAATTAAATAAGAATGAAATAAAGATAAACTCGCTGGTAGGCCTGTTGGAAGAGATTACTTTCTAAAGATAAGCAGTGCCTGTTGTGTCTTAATCTTTTGTAAGATAACGTGTATGCTCCATCTTGTAAACAAAATTGTTAAATAAATAAATAATAAATAACTTATAAAAATGTCAACCTTTAAATCTATGTATTACATTGATAAGTGTATATTTTAACGGTCTTATTCATAAAATACTAGTATTTGGTATTTTATGTTAAAACTTTCATTAGCTAAAACACTCATTAGGCTTTTACGACATATTTTAAAATTCCTTATTAATAAACGTTCCATAAACATCTATTAGTTAAAAGTCTGATAAAATACAGATTTGCTGAATTTACAGCAAAAACATAAAATCGCTTATTTTCGCGGTCGGTAGGTACTTTCGACCTTAACACTATTTCAATTTTAATGAAATAATAAGACACGGAACAGTAGTACGTTTTAAATTTATCTACAAAACTTTAATTGTTTCACCAACCTTAAGTGAAAAGTTGTAGCGTTAAAAATATATCAAGAAAACAGCGAGAACTAACACAGATTTCTCTTTTGTTCCAGCTAAAGATGCTTGCTCTGCGCTCAACAATATGGACCAAGCATTTGACAATGGCATGAGACTACCAAATCTAACATGTTTCCCGGCCAGAGCTGGTTGGCGACCTCGATACTACTCCTCGTCTTCCAATACTCCGATATGAGGCACCCTGGCGACTTCCAAGATCTGACCTTCAAGCAAACCCCCAGTATCAGACACCACCACCGACATAAGCACAAGCCTGCATTCGACCAAACATATTTAGATGCCGTCAACTTCCAGTTTTTAGATACCGTCAGTTTCAAAGACGATTTCAGCAAAGATTTAGTTAATTACGACTTAAGTCCGCTCAGTAACGAAGGGAAAAACGATTGGATGAATATGTCGAACGATCAAGTTGGGGAATTTAAAGACAAGAAGCATTACCAGCATTGGCCTATAAAGAGAGAGGCAGTAATCGAAGGGGATCTGGTACTGGGAGGTTTGATGATGGTGCACGAGAGATCTGATAACATGACCTGTGGCCCCGTGATGCCCCAAGGCGGTGTGCAAGCGTTGGAGACGATGCTGTTCACGCTAGATATCATAAACAATAAGTTGAAGCTCATCCCCGGAGTGACCATCGGTGCTCATATACTGGACGACTGTGATAAAGATACTTACGGATTAGAAATGGCTGTGGATTTTATCAAAGGTTCGTATTTGGCATGATTTATGGTAAGGACAAATTTTCATGGGCTATCCAATTGAAAAGGGTTATTGGAGCCATTAAGCGCCGCCAATCGGTTGATTTATGGCTTATTGTTATTGTTTGATATTGCTGCCTTTCGATTTCTAATTTTGGATACCGCAGCGGGTTTGTATTCATTTTTCGGGTCGTATTTCGAGATATTGATGTTAGCGCTGTTTTGTATTGAGTCTAAAATGTCTGTCCGTGAAGATATTATTGTATATCGGGCTTGGAATTTGAGTAAAGCTTTTCGAAACAGATATAAAAAATTAAGATTGAAAATTCAAGCAACAGCAATATGAGAAATTGACAAGCGGCGACGCTTTTGACATTGTACAGTGCTATATTTTAAATGTATCCACCGTCACAGCACATCACTGTCCACTACAGGACTTAGGGCCTCTCCCTCAAAAGGGGAGGCCCTAAGTCCTGTAGTGCCATAATCTCCACGCTTGGCAGCAGGCAGATCCAAATTTTAGGTATAATTTTTTTTTAAATTATTTTATAGGTTTATTTTTACGAAAGAAAATGTATATTTCGTTAAATTCTTTATAGATTTTAGCTATCTGCTCGGACGACATCGGACGGTAGGTATACGTAATAGCATGAGTAATGGCTTTGAAAGTATATAGATTACATTGTTTGGGCACACATTGAAAAAACTCATGGATATCGTAAAAGGCGACTGATGTTTAAAGGATAACCAGCAGCTTGTATACCAATAATCAGCAGCAGCATTTTCTGTTTTGTATTTAGAATAACGATTTTTTTATTTCATATGGTTGGCCCTGTTTGCCTAGCGCGCCACCTGATGGAAACTGGTTACCGCTGCCTATAGACATTAGCAACACCAGGGGATCGCCAATGCATTGCCTACCTCTAAAACCCCGAAATACGAAAGCCTCGGTTCCCCAAATCCCCACCTGAAAACTTACTCACTAGAACACCTACAAGTTGTTCACTCTTTACCTACCTGCTCTGATATTGATAGCCTTGTACATCAATAGAAATTACGTAACTATTGGTGACTTCAGAAGTAGTAATTTGGCACCTACGGCCTTCAATTCTTAAAAGACTAAGCTACTGCCTGTTTTCTGCATAAAATTCTGCATTGCCTACTCAATGAGACCTAATTCTCACACGTCCTGGACAGGTTCGATCAGCAACATCGACGACGCGGAGTACGCGTGCAACGCGACGGCGGTGCGCAAGGTGATCTCGGGCGTGGTGGGCGCCGCGAGCTCCGTCACTTCCGTGCAGGTCGCTAACCTGCTGCGGCTCTTCAAGATACCGCAGGTACTGTGTGCATGACGACAGTCCACTGCGGTGCATGCGGCGATGCGAGCCACACACACCGCTGTAGTCTCCTTAGCTGTCGAGACCGCCACCGCCACCGTGCTGTGGGCCGATTAGAGGCATAAAGCAAACAGCTGAGCTCTCACAGTATCGAAGCACCAGCTTAAAATGACAGCTAAAGAGTATCACTGCTCTCCATCATGGTCTGTCTGTTTGTTTATGACACTACATCACCTGGTGGCTAGCGGGTCCTCCTCGTAAGCGAGAGGAACTCAGTTCGAGCCCCAGTACCGTACCAATGATATTTTTCTGAGTGATGTACACCAACCGATGCCGTGATAAAACCTGCACTTTCAGAACCATGATCATAACGTCCAGATAGCAGTCACTCCTCTGTATTACCTAATCTAAAAAATTCTTGGATTAATATTAAGGTGGACCCCGAGAGCACACCCGGGATATTGTCGCCAAGATGGTTCTTCTATAGGTCAAGAGCCAACTCATTTATTTAAAAATTAAATCCTGCAGGTGTCGTTCTTCTCGACGTCCCCGGAGCTGTCGAACAAGGCGCGCTTCGAGTACTTCACGCGCACCATCCCTTCAGACCTGCACCAGGTGCGCGCCATGGTCGAGATCGTCAAGAAACTTGGCTGGAGCTACGTGTCGATCATCTATGAGGAGTCCAGTTATGGGATCAAGGTGAGGAGCAGCCTGTCGATTCTCTAAGACCATGTCCTTTTCATAATCTTTTTTTTTACCTGCACTGTTCGTATGTATATTTAATTTTGTAAGTTGTCCATCAAAATTTGTAAACCATTTGTCGGTATTCGATTGAGCTGATATTTGGTATACCTATGTAAGTTGGGTGAGAAAACCAAGTGATACTGCGCTGGGTCCGGAAGCGCTGGAAGGGATCGAAGGCAATGATATTGCGGACGAACTCGCGAAGGCTGGTAGCACAACTACAACATATGGCCCAGAACCATTCTGTAGCAAACCAAAAAGCCTTGTGAAATTGACCCTTCATATTAACTGCAAAGAGCAATCATTAGAGCACTGGAATAATCAGCCGGGCCTAACACATTCTAGGGCTTTGTCAAAGCCTATAATAGGCGGCATGCCAAAGAACTGCTACCACTTAGTAGGAATAAGTTGCGCATCCTGACAAGGGCACTGACTGGGCACTGTGGGCTGAATAAGCACATGTATAACTTGAAGATCAGCAGAACAAAGGACTGTAGATTCTGTAAGGAGGAGGATGAAACGCCTCTCCACCTGATCTGCAAATGTGAGGCTCTGATGCGCAAACGTAGCATCCATCTGGGTAAACACCAACTACTAACCGATGAGGTGAACGAAATCAGTACTAAGAACCTATTACAGTTCATAGAAGCTGCAGGGATTAGCACTGAACTGTAAAAAGAGGCGATCACAATAGATCAGAAATGGTCGCAGTGATACTGGGACTGAGAAAGCCTTGAAGAGCCCAATTAAAAAAAAAAATGTTGGATGATACTGCATTAATATAGTACCATTGAGCTGGTCTAATGATGAAGTCGAACGGTGGTCATAGGAACTAATGAACGCAATAAGATCATCCCATTGTGTTCCCTAGGTCCCAAGAGTTCAACTCTTTGTACTAGTCTTGATGAGTAGCAATACCGGGCGATAAAAGCTTGCTATGATTTATTTATTTTCATTTCAAGAGGAAGGTTTATAGGGTAGGACAATACTCGAAAGAGGTCGGGCCAGCTAGTATACTACAAAAGTTATGTTAGAAAAACACTAATATGGTCTTTATACAACGTGATAATATGATGGTTTTTCAGGCACTGTAGCCAGTCTACTATAGCTACTTTCATGTTACCCGCACTGTCTCGGCATAATAATCAGGAATTCAGGATGTCAATGTTAATTCAGGAAACAATCTGTTTCCTACTTCTACTTCAAACCAAGATTTCCCCCTTTTACTCTGCATATATTTTTGTACTTGGAACAACTTACATATATTTTTGTACTTGGAACAACAACAAAATAAACGTAAGAACTCCTCGGATTATCCGAGTAAACACAAAAGCAGAACCATGCGGCCTAAGTAAATAAGTAAACCGACTGGTTAATTATGAACCAAAAGGCGAACAACTGAGGGATTTTTAGCATACCCAACACTTTAAAACTCGCCGACCGGCTTTCCCGCCGTTATAAAGAGGCTCAGCTGCGGGCTATAAGGTAGCAGGTGTGGACCGGCTGAATTAGTAAAACTCGTCGATTGCCATTTCATGAATACTGATGACCATGTCCCCACGGCTCCCGTTTCATTAGCTGCCGGAATTGCTGCGTGGCCGATACAGATAATGTAGGCTGAATGTACCGCGGCTATTAGGGCACACACTCCGGTCATTCCATTGGCGGATTTCGGTACTAATGTTCTTAATATCGTTACATCTAATAGTGCTTTAGTTGGTGGCGCCGCTAATTATGAAATATGTGTTTGGGACCGTTTATTTTCTTATCTGTGAATGGTTGTGGGTTAGGCGTAATGGTCGTTTCATTTAGCTAATTGTGATTTACTTTATAAATGTTCAATACAATTTTTTGTTACGTATTAGTGTACTAGATGGCGGTGTAGGAATTCTATAGCGCGCTATTGACTGGTTTTTTCAATTCACAACTATTTTTCGCGTTTGAAATATAGGTTAAGTTCAATGGACGTATGATTACTGGCAAAACAGAATGTAGCTCCAAATCGTAAAATACAACCAGTGTGTCAGAGGCAAACCATTTTACAGTTCTACAAACACATATGACTTAGTGACAGTGTCGCTGATATTGACAATGACATGACATTTCAAAATTGCGACACTGTTCCTGTTTTGGCCACTAGGTCAGATAGATTTGTGGCACTGTATCTACGTAAACCAGAAATTTGTTGACTACATACAACACTGCCATCGCCAACCCACCTGCTAAGCATGGAGATTATGACAATGCCCTCCAATAAAGTAGGTCGGTTCAAAACAATAGTATGCCTCTATAGTACAGCATCTATATCCCAAGAAACCATGCCATATGATCGATTGATGTGTCATGTGATACTTATTCAAAAAATCCACCCAACCAGAAAACCAGCTCTATGACAGGAATAAACCCTCACACCAATCTATGCTGAGATTGGTCCATTTCGGTTTCCGTTACATCACAGGCTGGTCTTACTTAATTTTCATTATAATTTACTGTACTTACTTAAGGATGTAATGTGAAACCGAGTAAAATGCTGTCTACGTCTATGTCTAATAATAGCATCGAAAAGAAAATTACTCCGGGAACATAATAATAACCTAATAAATAAAATTTTGAAACAAATCCCTCGGAGTTCTGATACGAAATTCTAATTTGAATTAATTAACTTCAACTCGGATTTAGATTCGGTCAGACGGAAAGAATATAAATGAAGACATTATCTGTCCAATTTCGAATGTTCAAAATTCATTTTTAGACAATAAATGAATCCACAGACCAGAGAGAGATACGTACGGATATTAATATCATGACTGAAGCATAAAAATCGCCGCCTATTTAAATATGTGTGCGTGATTTGACATTGTTACTAGCGTAATATTGCGGTACAAAATCAAACAAAATGGCGGTGGATTGCAAGATCAGGGCGATTTTTGAAATTTCTAGAGCTAAAAAAGAGAAGCCGAGCGCTCGCGTGGTTTTCAATTTTTATTATCAGCCAGAAAAACTCAAAATGTTTATGCATGATTCTGACTTTTCCTATTTTAAAGCGTCCGCTGTCGACATTGCCAATATAATTTTAAAAATAATTGAGATTTTCATGGCCAAAATAAAAACTGTAAACCGTTCAACACGAGGCGAACGGTTCAAAAAAAGAGCACCTGGTGTACGTATATCAGTGTACACTGTACAGGTCATGTACAACGAAATAAATTGTCAAGTAGTTGTCGTATCTAGTACCCTTCACTTCTCTTTAGTGTAGAACGGAATCCGTAAATTTATCAGGTCCATGGCTAAGAATTCCTTTTTAGACGATGAATGAAACATTACGCTTGTGATTACGCTATCCAATACTTGAAAGGTTCGTCTGAATCAGAATTTAAACCAATTTAAAGAAATAATTGCGCAATGTAATTCGAGCGCGGTACGGTATTCAGCCTACACAATTAATTATATCACATTATCATTAAGTCTGCTCTATTCGGTTGAATAAATACTGAAGGTTTGTACGAAATTACTTACCTACAGGCTGTATGTAGTACATTTACTAATGGATATGCGGTTTGGAGACCGCAATGTTGAAAATAGTCAAGGGAAAACGTATAAATTCGAGCATTAGCTTAGGGTTGCGGATTGCGGGTCTGGCGGTCTTTCACAGGTTGCATTTCGGAGTGTGAGGAGTCGGTGGCACAGTGGTTAAAGTGCTCGGCCCGTAATCGAGATATACCGGGTTCGAATCCCACTGTGGCCATGTACTAGTGAATCTTTTTTTAGTTATGAACATTAGTTTAATGCTAACCGATGCTCTTACGGTGTGGGAAAACATCGTGATGAAACCTGCACATTTAGGCAACTGAATGTGTAACCATGGTCCACTTTGATCAGTTCGCCTGGTAGTAGAGTATCGGAGGTCAAATGGCAGTTGCTCCACTGTAATCTGATCAATCAAATCCTGGACCATGGTCAAGGCAGATCCCGGGCCTTCGTGCGCGATGATTATTTCGCAGAGTGTGCGAAGCAGTTACACGATCTCATTCCACATCCCTTTCCGCCATAGGGAAACGCGATCTGGGCGAACGCTTCATCTTTATGTCGTGGATCTTCCAGTTATCCGCACGAGCCGCTTTGGTTCAACCTTTATAATGCGTATGGCTTATGGAACACGTTGCCTGCGAGTGTAATCTGCACGTCACCAAGGCGTGCAGATTACACTCGCGTCTTCGGCCGCATCGTCTCTTACCATCAGGCGAGATGGCGGTCAAATGAGTGGCTAGTTCTTTTAATAAAAATATTATAAGACTGAAAATAAAAATATGGATTACCTAATATCAGAACAAACCAAATACCTACCTCCAATGGAAAACTGTCTAACTAATTGACTTCATTCGAAAGAATTGTGACCTCATTTATTTGTAATAGGGTTCAATATTGCCCAGGTCTATTTTAGCGAAGGTTGTGGGAGCCTTGGGTTGACGGCGGGAATGTTTATGATGGCTGGAGAATTTCGATCCTGTCTATAGTCCAGTCGAGGCACGTATAGAATTTTAATCATTGCTCATTCTTGGTACCTGTTTGTGTCTTTGCTCAAATATGAAGGCCAAGGGGTCGATTTCAAGGGCCCGTTTCGTGGAAAAGGAAAAAGGTCGTTCTTTACGAATCTGAAAGTATTTTTAGAGTCGGTATAACTTTTCTGGGTTACTAGTTACATCGAATTTTGTTATACGCTCACGGTCATACGCGTGGTCGGAAAATCGGAAAAGTGTGTTGTTACAACGCTGCAAGAGCGGAACTGTTAGGTGGTTAAGTCGGAAATGTTAGACTAGCATTGTTGTATTACAAATGAAATGCGTTATTTATGTAGTATTGTTACATAGTTCCTGATATTTGTAATACCTCTTACTAGGCTATCAATAAGTTCGCGGAATGGTGAGGTTGGGTTTAGGGGCGGGGATCCATCCAAGTTTTTCCAAAGAAATATTAGGTAGTTACGAGGACTATGATTTTGGTAAAATTTATACATAAATAAACAATTATTTATAAATGGCACTGTCTTTTCTAGCAAGGGATGGACTCAATTAGAGACGGCTCTCGCCCTGGACAGCCGATTGAGCTCATCAATCAATAATTAATTATATATTTTAATATTTCCATTTGCTTACATCGCTGACTGACACTGGTTAAACCTGAGACAGGTTCAACAGTCTCGGGTGCCGATAGGTACCTTGTGATGGTATAATATTGAAGTAGCATTTACACTAAACTTGGATTAGGTACCAACCACATTCCATAAGAAGCTGTTTAGAGTGAGCACAAAGCTCGCTCCCCGTACAACAACTCGCTCTACGAGGTCCGCTGGCGGAGTCATCGGGGTATGCGTAGAGCTCCTCCGCGCAAGTACCGTGGCTTTGCCTATATGCGGTGAGACGGGCACCGTCAGGTTTTAGTGGGTAGGACCTTTGGTGAGTCCCACATAACCATCTGCTCCCCTGGCAGGTGGTATCTGTAGCAAGGATTTCCTGACGAAAAAAAAAAGGTACCAACCACATTGAGTTACAATTGGTTTTGCAGTGCAAAGTTAACTTTCGTAGTTTCTTCTACAAAGCTTTGGTTCCAATTATTCTATCTAAGCCACCCAAAACAGATTGCGGTCGAGACTAACGTTTAACCCTTTGGGATGTCGAGAAGAAGTAAGAACTAATATATTATTAATTAACAAACCCAAACGGTTATTTAGTTTTCTAATTCCTTTGCAAATTATTCATAAATTCACACCCGACTTGAAACGATAAAGTCTTTTGTAAGTTATGAATAAGTTTAGAAATGAGTTGATCAACTGCGGCTCAGAGAAAGTTCATTGCAGCGTCAAATTTAAAAGATTAATTCATATTTTAGTTAATTTACTTTACAGAACTATTTGAGAGCTGTAATTTGATTTGCGACTTGGCAAGAAGACAACACTTTGCGTAATTAGTCTCTAATAAAATGTAGAAATATATCTCTCTCAAAGCTTTTCCTCTGCACTACAACATGGGGTTCTTCAAAGGCATGTCTACAGGTACCTCAAAGGCCGGCACCGCATCCGCTTCCCTTAGGTTGCAGATGTTCTGGATGACGGTGACCACTTTCCATCAGGTGGACCGTCCGTCCGTGCGCCTCCCTAGACAATAAAAAAATATGTGTGTCCTGTTCTGAACTGATAGCTATGACAATAGCAGTGTTATCAGTAACCAGTAATAGTAAACTGTTAGACTCAAGCCTCCTCTAAATAAATGAAGGGTTATGCCACATCCTCCACGCTTGACAGGCTGAAAGCGCAGCCTGAAGCAATTTCACTAGTGGGAAAAGCTTTCGTGGGAACCAAATTCACAGATTCTTTTTACCTATTTTTACTTTACTACGGCGAAGCAAAAAGAAGGGTTATTAGTTAGGCGAAGATTTTTGTTGCACACGTCAAATTTATATCACACCCCTTAATCGTTTGGTGTTAAAAGTTTAAGTAAACCTGCAATTTCTTCAACAGGCATTTGAAGAGTTGGAAGACTTGCTGGCCCGCAACGGGATCTGCATCGCCGTGAAGGAGAAGCTGGTCAAGGACTCCGGCGTGGCCAACGAGAGGGAGTACGAGGAGATCGTGCAGAAGCTGTTGACCAAGCCTAGAGCCAGAGGTGAGTACATTTAAAGCCTGACCCACAAAGACTATACTGGCGTAATGACCCAGGAATACAAGAAATCTGTCAAGAGTGACAAGAGAGAGCTACTGTAGCCGTTACTTTCTGTTGATAGTGTAAGAAATGAGTATTAATAATTTCAGCAAAATGGCGGCACCAATAATTTATTACTTGTCAGGATTTATGTAAGTTTACAGCTTGGAATTATCTGAACAACTAAAAGAATGAGGGCTTTCTGTCCACGGAGGCGGAAAGGAGAAGAGCGGATCGGAACTGTGCCAATATTATTCAATGGAATTGCATGAAATCTCCGCTCCGCTTCAGTGATATTGGCATAGCTCCGCTCCGCTTCGCTCCTCTCTCCTCCAGTAAACTGACAGCCTTAGCGATTCTATTAAATGGTGCTACTGAGGCGTATAGTCTGATGTCAAAATAACGCTTTGCCATTAGCTTAAATGACCGGAATGGATCATTTCATAGCTATGGTTTCTGTACAATACTTCTAATTTTAGACAGGCCAAATGGTTCAATTTCTGCAGCGATGACGTGCTCATTCGCCATAGTAGGTTAAAGATGCTAGCCCTTACTCTGTAACTTAATTTCCGCTTCGTAAAGCTCATTTTAGTATGGACACAGTTCACGAGAAAATGTATCATTCGAAATATTGTAGATTGTGCAACATTACCTTTACGATTTGTGTTAACCCTCAACTCCCACGCTTGAAATCATACCTCCAACGAGAAAAGAAAAACGACATAAATCTTTAACTTTGGTCGATCCTTGAGTCCTGCTACTATAACCATTAAAATCGCCTTTGTCATCGTTCTCTGAACCCGTCGTACGAGGGCTCTCCATTGCGTTTCAATGGCGACCTGCGTCGACCTGCTCAATATTCGGTTATAACCGGTTATATCCGATGTCAGAGTTAATGGTGCCTTTGTTACCCTTCGATTTTAGTAGAGAAATTGATCGAAGGTTTCGAAGGCTTTATTGGTGTTCATGTTTAAGGTTATATATTAAAGCAATTTAATTTTTTTTACCCAAAGGCTACATTAAACAATGAAAGTTTTGAATCATCATGATCATTATGAGTTTAATGTTTTAGGATATTTCTAGGATATTATTTAGGAAATGCAGTTTACCAATCGTAAATAGAAATTGTGCTACATAACGTTAATAGGTAGTGCAAGGTTGACAGGAAGCTACATTCTGACTGACCTACACTAACTGTCCCCCTACCGTATTTTTAATGTATGCTAGGGGTGTCCATTCATTCTGCAGTTGCCATTACGCCTCGGAACAGTAACAGGGTTCTGCGCGCGTGTAAAAACCTCGAGGGATTGCCATTTTTACAATAAATTAAACATAATGTTAATACTTCACAAAGAGCTACTGATTTCCCTTAGGCCTGGAGCACACGACGCAACACAAAGGCAATGAAACTGCCACTCGTTACAACTTCAACTGCAACTAATTTCAAACGCATTAGCTCCCACATGAGTGCCTACCCAGTCATATTCTCTTTTTACTGTGCTGAATACAGCTGAATACTAGCTGAATTCAATGTCGCATTGATGGAGAATAAAACTGCCATTTAGGCGTACTTAATAAGCAATTTACAGCGAATATCATCCGAGATTGTTAGATGCCAACTGGCGGATATTCGGGACAAAGTTTCATGGGGCTTGGCAAATATTAAAAGGGCATTCTTTCGGCAATTATCGGCTCAGACGGACCAACTGGCGCTGGATGGATGCCAAGACGGCGCGAAACTCAGATGGCAGGCGTATTGATTAAATTTCAACGCCTATCGCACAGAATGGAAAGACACAGCGCAGTATAGAAACAGTACCTACAGTTAAGATATATTATATTCTGTTTTTTTTTTATTATTAAGACAAGATAGGCATTTGACCGCTATCTCACCTGTTGGTAAGTGATGATGCAGCCGAAGATGAAGCATCTTCTGAACCATTTTGATGGATTAATCGCTTAATGTTTTAAATGTTTCGGGTTTCCTACCGCGTTCCTTTGTTTTAGTTCTGTACTGTCTATTGGTTCTGGTTTTGAGAATAAGTCACTAGTGACTAAGTATTCGAAATCCTTCCTCACGATTGAAGTATGAATATTTCGTGATTTTAATGGCTTCACTAACTAAACGTGGAATGTAGTGTCGTTCAGTAGATAACAGCCGTGGGTTATGTAACAAGATCCAGTAATTAATGCCAAGTTCTAAGAGGTGGTGAAATATCGGACTACGCGTTAACAAAGATACGCGGTAAGAAACCCGGAACATACCTTTAAAATGGATTAATAGCGATTTCGTATACATTACTTTATCCCGACGTTTCAGTAACTTCAGTGTTATCAAATTCACGGGATGACTAAAGTGACATTATTTTTTATTAAGTAACAAAAAGTGTTTTTAATTTATACGATGTAATAATTATACTGTGCCTATAAGGCTGTACTGGTGCGAAACACCCTTCGAGATTAATTTAGTTTCGTCATGGACAGTGTTGTTGACATTTTGAGTGAGCTATTATAGTCTTAGACTTTTTACGAAGGCTATTTTATAATCATATATTTAGGTAATAATATGTTTAAAAATATTAGAAATATATATTTGTAAAATTGTTTGTTTTTTAGAAGAAGGGACATCAAAAAGGATTGATTAGTAAAAGTGGCGTCTTACCAATTCTCGTAGACATAGATTAGAAAAAAATATTTCACTAATAGGCAATACGGCGCATTTGCAAGATTTGGACGACCCCTAAAAACCGTAAAAACTTCTGAACCTATCTGCCATTTTCTTTCAAACCCCCATCTTAATTGATTGAATATGTAATCTTAAACACCAGCTCGCTACTCCAATCCTCCAAACATTCCCATCGCAGTGGGGAGGAAGGGGCCTCAAAAACTGTCCCTTTCACATTAAGCCGGCCTATTCGGGCACCCCAAAAAGGCAAGGGTCCGCCGATTAAGCTTGGCCTGCCATCTTTTTTTTCAACCGTCTGGTATTATCGAGTCACCAGGCCGTTTGTCATGACAGCCGAGTGCACTTTATGGACCGATGGCACCTTATCCCTGATTTATCATTACGATTTATTGCGATTGACCTTGCTGAGTGTGGACTAGAATAAGTTTTGGGACTAGTTTGAGTTGGCAAGTTTCTGGCCTATGTTTTGTTGGAGAAATCGTAGGTAATCGAATTAGGTGGTGGGTAATGTATAGGTAGTGTTTTTGTGTTTGGGTTTGCCTTTGTTCAATTAACTGGATGAGTTTGATAGTGATGATTTATTATTAAGCCATGGAAACGGGGCCTCTTATGAAGACGTGTGTGTCTGTGTATGTGTCTGTGGCGTCGTAGCTCGACAGCAGATGGACTGACTTCGATGACGTTTTCTTTTAATACCAGTTATTTGCTTTTAAAAGCAGTGCAATAAAATCAAACAAACTAAAGCGCAAGTTTTCAATAGTTCTAATGTAACGCGATATTATTTTCTTGTGAGTCTCAACTCATGAATTTCTAAAAAAAATATTTGTCATTTATTACTGCGCTTCTGACATCAACATCATATTAGCCAGAAGACGCCCACTGCTGGGCATAGGCCTCCCCCAGAGATCTCCACAAATGCTGTCCTTCCGCATCCAGCTGGTACCTGCGATCTTTACCAGATCGTCGGTCCACCTTGTAGGAGTTCTACCCACGCTGCGTCGTTAAATATCATCGTAATAATAGTCCAGTAACACGTCAAACACTAACCATACCTACATTTTACTCTAGAAAATGATGTTTAATTTTCGATGTTAGGTTAATAATGAACATTGAATTTGAACAGCATCCAAATTTTACATGAAATATCATCACACAGAATGTCAAATTGAATCCACAACATAATATTAATTATTAACAACGTAGAATTATGGCTCCGCATTATTTTGTGCAACGAATACACGGGAAATGAGCTGCCACATTGAACTCTCGTCAATATGACATTGTTATATTTTAATTATCGCTTTCGTTTGTGAATTTTCATTTATTTTCACAGAAAAACGGCAAAAATATTTATGGGCATAATTAATGATCGGCCGCTACGAAAAATTCGGTTTTTTTTTCGGAAAAATTGCATTCTTAACTTTCGGTGCATATCGGTTTTATAACATAACAAACTTACATCTTGTCGTTAATTTCCCGGTTGCGCTCTCGCGCACGAGGCCCCGGGGTCCGCCTTGACCATGACCCAAAAATTTGGCAGGTCAGATAATAACAGTAAAGCAACTGCCATTAGACCTTCATGACCCTGCTACCAGGGGAACCTGACTAGATTTGATCATGGTTACACATTCAGTGTCATCAGTTTCAAAATGATGTTTTGCTTCACTGTAAAAGACACAAACGTACATTAGTTTAATCAGTTAGTATTAAACTAATGTACATAACTCAAAAAAGAGTCAAGAGTCAAAACTAAAAAAAGAGTCTTGATTGATACTTGTCCGCAGTGGATTTTGAACCCGGCCCCTCTCGCTTACGAGTCAGATACCTTAACCACTCGGCCACCGGTGCTCCTAACAACACAATAAATTGATTGCACTGCACTAATATTTAAGCGAAAACAGTTTCATCACAGTCTGTTTTAAATGGTTTTTGAATAGATACCAAATATCCAAACATGCATAGGTACATTCATTCACCCAGATATCATAAAAGATCATCGCATTTGTAATAATAAGATTATTTCTTTATCACAAATTAGGTAGGGCATCAAGGTACCTCAAAGGTCGGTACTGCACCCGCTTAAGTTTCAGATGTCATGGACAAAGATGGCCTCTTTTCATCAGGTGGACAGTTTGACCCAAATTTTTGTATTAGACTAGCTAGGTTGTTATGTTTACCATCTCACCTGGCGGTAAATGACGGGCCAACGAAGGAGTTTGCCTGTATAGGAACAGCCTATTCACACTAGCCTTGAAGGCGTATAATCTAGACCTAATGTTCCTAGATAATGATCAGGGAACACACTCGCACAATGCCCCCGGCAAGGCAATAAACAATAGTCACAAAGTAATATCTCGAGCGTTGATGCGTTAATCATTCATTGAAATAGACGTCGAACTCACTGCTGCACAGGCTGACCTGCGCAATATATGTAAGGCGGTAACCAATATTGTTATTATAGTAGCAATTTCCTACCTAACCTCGCCTTCTTACTATTGGATACTCAGCGAGCTATCAATTATTGCAAGGGATCCTCTCACTTTATTTGTTCACTTAGTTATTGTCATACATTGTTGTATATTGCCCGGCTTTCCTACCGCGTACCTTTGTTGACGAGTATCCTGATATTTCGACACAGTTATCCCGTGACCATGATGCAGCAACTGTGTCGAAATATTGGGATACTCGTCAATAAAGGTACGCGGTAGGAAACCCGGAACATACCCTTAAAATGTAGTACACTATAGTATCCGGTCCGGATTTCAGGATTTTGCAGTTCAAGTAATTACAGTGGAGCGACTGTCATCTGACCTGCGTGACCCTGTTAACAGCAGATCTGACCAGATTTGAACATGGTTACACATTCATCATCATCATCATCATCATCACAGCCCACAACAGTCCACTGCAGGACCCAGGGCCTCTCCCACAAAAAGGGAGGTTATTGCCATAATCTCCACGCTTGGCAGGCGGGTTGGAGATCGCAGTGTTATAATATAACAATGTAAAATGCTGCTGCCCATTTTCCAGTCTACGGAGGCGCTTAGATCTTTTGCCTCGAAAACATTAGTCGCCTTGTACGACACCCACGAGTGTAAGGGGTTGGTGCTATCCTACTCTGCCGGACACCACACGGCCGTGCACACACACACACACACACGTACACATTCTGTCAGTGCAATTTTCATCACGATGTTTTTCCTCACTGTAAGTACATTGGTGTTCAACTAATGTACATAACTTAGATACGAGTCATTGTTACATGGCCGCATTGACATTCGAATCCGTGACCTCTCTCTTACGAGTCGTACCCCTTAACCATTAGGCCACCGACGCGACGCTTCAGATTAATAAATAGATTAATCATGTATTATTTTTTCCATTTCGCTCTCGTATCGTCGAAATCTGTGCGGTATTTTGCCAGGACTATCACAGAGTTATTACAATTTATGGTGCAATGCAATATCGAGGTCAGTTTGCTATTGAACTAGTTAGTACCGGACAATTGGGGTGTCAGATGGCATTGTTCATGTCGACTGCATTGGCCGGCTAATATTCCAGAAGCTAATTCGATAAATTATTGGCTAAATTCTGTGTGCCAGCTTTGGGTTTATTTTAAAGTGGCCAAATTAATAAGGATTTATGATTTTGGTAGTGGCAAAAGTAATAAGATAATATGGTTTTATGTTTTTGTGAATTTCTAATATAGTATTACTATTCGTAGCTTTTTGTTTGTTCGCATAGCATTTTTGTCAACCTCATAAGTTTTCTAATAATTTGATTCAGTTTTTCGAACGCAAGAGTTTTTGAAAGCAATGAGCAGATTTATTACAATTATTTACCCCCCCATCCCCCTTGGCAGCAAAAGTAAGCAAAACTCGTACCCCCTCCCCCCATGCTGACGTAAACATTTTTCAATTAATATGTTGTTTATTTTAAATATTATAATTATAATTTTAAAAATAAGAAAATAGATTTAGTATAGAGATTAGATTTTACTGATACGGTATTCAACATAGAGTAAGGTACAAAAATATTATGATCATACGAACATAACAAAGTTATTTTAAATTTTTGGTACACATATTAAATTCAAATTAACAATCTTCAGTCCATGAAACCCGAATCCATGATTTTAAGTTTTTGATGACATTGGATGTTTGCTGCTCAGTGTTGTGAGTCTGCTCACTTTCATCCGATTTTGGAATGTCTATGTAAATAAAGTAAATAACTACCGATGACGTAATCATCATCTAGACTCCCCTACCCCCCATGTCATCCAAAATAAGCAAAGCAAAGACTACCCCGCCCCCCCATAGTGCTACTTAAACGGCCCCATATACACGCACATGTGTATTTTTATTGTAAATATTTATGCACAGTACGTTTATATTTTTTCAATTATATTAGCATTGTGAATCGATCCTCTTGCACATTTTGTCCGAACGAATTTACACATAGTGGTTAAAATTTCCTTCCTGGTTTAAATCCTATGGCCCTTACTTAAGAATTAAGTCATAAAAAGATTAAAATCCACTACACTACCCCGACCCACCACGATGAAAAACGAGAAATAGTCGCAACCAGAACAAACAAAAGCAAAAAATCCAGCAACGTACCTTAATTACACACGCTGGTGCAACGTTTACGCCATTACGGGCTCATCACCGTTAAAATAAACGAGTATCCACGCTAGCGCCCCAACGCGAAAAACACGACGAAATTTCCCATCCAAGTTACCCCTAAAAGAAAATTGGGGAATAAAAGTGTTTTCGGGAGCCCGCCCTCGGAGACAAGACGATTGAGCTTCCAATATTGCATCGATGCTGATGCGACGTTGTTGGTAACTCGGTGTGGTGGCTCGGCGGTGCATAATAAAATAGGTTTGCTTGTATATAATTGTTCAGGTATCGTTCATTCATTTATATTTTATTGAGAATTGATTAATTGCAAATTAACTAAACTAAACTAGCAGCCGCCACGGCTTCGCACGGGTACCACTACGGGTACACGGGTATATAGCCTATGTCATCCGGGGATAGTGTAGCTTCCCAACGGTGAAAGAATTTTTGAAATCGGTCTAGCAGTTTCGAAGCCTATTCAATACAAACAAAAAATCTAACCTTTCCTCTTTATTATATTATTATAAGTATAGATAATATGTTCACTAAAATTCTATAAAAAATATCATTTATAAGGGGATATTATGTAATTGACTGGCAGATTCGAAGATTACCGTTTGAAATGGTCAGTTTTTACATATTGTCGTTTGACTACAAGGAATACTGAACTTTTCACGGCTTCTTACAAAACTTTATGAAATTATGTAAAAGTAAATTCTCCTCACAATGAGAAATTTATTTACTTTTGTTCATCATCATCACCAACATTGCGATCTCTAATCCGCCTGCCAAGCATCGTCATTATGACAAAACTGCATTGATCCAGCAGTGGACCAACTTATTAACTATTTACAATTCTTTCCCATTTCAAAATTTTGTCAAAATTCAGGCCAATAAAATGTAAACTATGAACGTGAACATAGACTTTCAATTTCTTAATCTAAATTCCGGTTTGAAATATTTGTAAAGTGCAGGGCTAACTTTTCCAAGCGCACTCACTATTTCGAAGCCTGGCAGGCAAGATTCTCCCACGTCTAGAAGTTAGATTATAAGGAAACTTGTACTTAATATTGTTACATGAACTAACTCACGCTGTATTTGTATTTCGATTTGATGTTGTTTGTCTTATTATTTCTTATTTTTTGAATGGTATTCACTTTATTTTGTTCGATTGTAACAAAATAATTATGTAGATATTTTTGGTACCTATGTATGCACAAGTGACCAATTTTTCCTTTTTTTTTGTATTTTGAGTTACATACATTTTAAAACATATGCAATATGAGCAAATGTGGGAAATAAGCTTATGACCCGACTGATGGTAGGCAGTTACCACAGCATATGGATGTTTGCAATGCCAGTAGTATCACCCACGCGCTGCCGACCCCGAACATGTGTGGTGATCGGCTCTATGCATCCGTCAATGAATAGAGCCTTATCACGGAGTGCGTTCTATTATCAAAGAGACGCTGACAAGCACTGTGAAAACGCACGTTACATTACCAGAGACCTACGCGGACCAACGTGCCCGAAATAAAAACGAACGCCGCCATCTTGTAAAACGTCACTTTTGACAGACAGCTGGAGTTGATGTTTTACACTCACGCCCCCACGAACCAAATGATCCTTGTAGAACTGTAGTGTGTAATGTGCGTAGTGTAGTGTAGCGCGTACTGTGTGTGGTGTTTCAGTTTCCCAGAACCGCAATACAGCACATCCGCGTCCGCGAACCGCCTCGTGGCCTCAACTCCCAACGAGCGGGATAAATCGCGTCTGGCGGTTCCACTCGCCGATAACCAGCTGGGGCACACGAGACAATTTCTCGCTAAAGTGGTTACACAAATTGAAACCCGCCCTGAGTCGTTCGATAACCGATGATTACCCGTTCAGCGGCGCCGTTTGGATGGTTTTTATCAGGCCCTTGTTTCGGGTGGCGTTATAAATTAACAACTGGAGACGGTTTATCGGGACCTAATGGCGGCTGCTGATGGATGTGGAAAGGCTTGCGTAGGTAGCAGGAAATGTTTTGCAGTGATTATTCTGAGATATATATGGAGCCGTCGTCATGCTGCGCTCGTGTAGTCACCGCATCGTGGTCGCGCCTATAGGATAGATAGACTGCTCGTTTTCTGTCCGGTTGCTATACGGTGACTATGCGGTAATGACGCGTTTTCGTTTTCTGTCTGGTTTGTAAACGGTGACGTATAAAGAGACTAGGGTTGTGCCCAGGGTTGTATATAGGTAAGAAGATAGAAAGTTATATAAGTGACTTAATAATTAAGGTTGATTGTGATGTACCCTATGTGATGTTACTCGTATATTGTTTAGAAAAGTATTTTGTTAATCGAATAACTGGATACTTCGGATGGAAATTTCATTATCTTGACGGAATTTATAGTAAAAAATGTAAAAATGTTAAATTGCTTCCGAGTCTCTAATTAAATTATGCGAGGGTCTTTCAGTAGATAAATTTCAAAGTGGATCTCCTTAGTGAATCGTCAGTCTTAATTAAAAGGGTTATTTATATAAATATCCGCCCTGTTATTGACGTTATTAGATTTCCTATCAATTATTCGAACCCGAGGGCAATCAGTCATAAGCATAAATATTGTTAGAATCCTTTTAGAATATTTTCCTGGAATATTTTAATATGATATTCCATAAAAATATTTTGTTTACGATACACGTTTGCTCATTTACAAATTGTTCCAGCATACAAGATCAAGCAAGCCATAAAATAACATGTTCCGTTTGTGATTATTCTCTCACGCACATATAAATAGCCAAAATGGCCCCAATATCTTTGGACAAACAGCCTGAGAATAGTAAAACCTTATTTATTGGAGCTTCACCTAGCAAAGATAGACCCGCACGCATCCGAAACGAATAAACCACAAAATAAAACTGGCGGACATAACTCCTGAAGCTCTAAACTGATTGAATAAGATTCAAGATTCATTGGCGATAATGCCATTGGAATATGCTTTAGTGCGTTGTAAAGTTTGTTATGGGTACCCATGCAATCACGGGGTTCGATAAGGGCCCCTAAAGGGTATGAATTAACCGGCGGACTTAGGGGTAGAATGGGGAATATGGAAGGGACCACGGGGCGGCTTTTTGCTCGCATAGTTGCCGAGGATGAAAAATGATTGTTTTTATGACGCAACTTGAGTTATTTGGCAGCGATAAATCCGGGAACAATGTTGAATGCTCTTTGTCCGGTAGAACGGGCACAATGGAATAATGGGGTTAGAAGGCTTCCTGTAGCGGAACGACCCTGGGCGACCTAGCCGTTTAATCACCAGGAATCGACAGCTTTCGTGTTGTAATTTGGAAGGTATTTCTACAACAGTGTGTGAAATGTAGATCGATAGTAGTTGTCGAGGATTGTTAGCGGATATATGTTAACTACTGTTTGTTACGTCATCGATTAAAACAAGTATTTGGATATGTAGTAATCAAAATGAAGTTTACGATGTGATTGGTATACAATCTTTTAGTATGTTACATACATACATAAAGTCACACCATCCGTAGGTGAAGGCCGGACCACATTATTTCAGTTTCTACAGTCTTGACAAAAAAGTTTTCATACGTGCTCGTTGGTTTAAACTCTGAACCTGATATTTCTTAAAAATACCTTTCTTATCATGTTTTATACGATTCTGTCTTCCTTCCAACCGTATGGTTTATGCGATAGCAAGGAAGACAAAATTTTATAATCTCTTACTAGATACTTTAGAAGACTACGATTTATTATCATAATATTTATTACCACCCCTCTTTCGAGGCTGAGGTCTTCTATTTCTGAATCTTTGTGATAAGGAATTATGCAGCTACCACGTTGCACCAAACTACTCTCATCGTAATCATCACCATCATCATCAATCCAGGCTTCTACAAGTAACTACTTTCGTCATAGTCATCTGAATAAGATCATTAATTTCCTTGAATTAACTCGAGAATCGATCGGTGTGGTAAGCGTGGGGGGAGATTTATTCTCTGTAGTGGACGTCTAAAGGTGACGATTATCATTAACTCAAATATTTTCTTCCAGGAGCCATAATCTTCGGGTCGGACCAAGAAGTAGCAGGCGTGATGCGAGCGGTAGAACGCCTGAATGCCACCAGCTCGTTCAGCTGGGTCGGTTCCGACGGTTGGAGCGCCAGGAGTCTGGTCTCCGAAGGGAACGAGCGAGCGGTCGAAGGGACCATCAGCGTCCAGCCCCAGGCCAATGACGTGGAAGGCTTCACGGACTACTTCCTGGGACTAAACGTGAAGAATAACAGGAGGAACCCTTGGTTTGTCGGTGAGTTGTTGAAGTGATTTTCCATAGCAATTGTTGTAGATTGGTTTATTTTCTAATAATAAAATCGAGGAAAGCAGGACCGGAGCACACCAACCCCACGCTGACAACGGCCGAATATGAAATCCGAGAATATTAAATCACTTTGCCTCATGATCGCAGCAGAAATCATCCTTCGCCCACGCGTCGCACAAAAGAAAAGTCCCTTCTTGTGCTGGAGAGGTGAAAAGAAGATTTAGTAAAGAAGCCTTTCTTTTTCAGAGTTCTGGGAGGACCACTTCCAATGCCGGTACCCTGGCAGCGCGCGGACGCCCTACAACGCGCAGTATCAGCGTTCTTGCTCAGGGTTCGAGCGTCTCACCGTCAACAATACAGAGTTCGAGAGGCAGCTGCAATTCGTCTCCGATGCTGTATTGGCGTTCGCTTATGCTATTCGGTGAGTGATTTTAAAGATGATAATCTAACGGGCGTATTATTGAAGCGGTGTACTGCGTTTGGAGACTGGAATCCGCGAATATAAGTCAACATATTCGCGACCCTTGGGTGAGTGAATAATCACCATAAAATGACTTGCTAGTGTGCCACCGTCTTATAAGTGAAGCGATCTTCATAGTGAACCAAAAAAAGCACACACGAGTTGGCAAGGCAATCAGCATGACAGCAACTGACAAATCTATATCGCGCTAACGGAGTGTTCCATCTACAACGCTTATATACAAGATCCAAATAGCGTCAATCGGACTTCGGTCCCCTGGTCACAGCAACTCGGCCAGTTGGGTAATTACCCTTTTCCACCTTCTCCATCTTCGCTTGCCAACATTGGCGGCTGGAATTTTCTCTTCCACGTTACCGCCAAATAAGTAACAAACAGAAAAATAATACTTCTGCTCGCCATCAACACTCTTCTCTTCATTCATCAACATTTCGCCGTCCAAATTTAGACATATGCTTCCCCCAGTCTCTTCCATTCTGATTGACAGGATGTCTCCCTCATCTACATATTCCCGGCCACCTTGGTGATATTGTCGGACCATCAACACTAATCTACCTCATTGCTAAACTCTGCGAGCTACTACATTTTTAAAGTAAATAATTAGGAACTCTTAAGTTTGATATCTTTTAGTGCCTAGATTTTTAGTAGTTACGGTATATTTTTCATTACAAGTAATAAATACTTAGTAAATGATGAAATCATTTTACATTAGATACGTCTTTTTTCACTAACAAATGTTAATAAACGGGACCAACTAAACTAATTTATGAATATGAAATTAATACATATATATTTGGACAGTATCTGCAAACATAACTTCGTTAAAAGATAAAGTTGGGCAATATTATGCGGTTGTCTATTTTGAGGGTATTGATAAATATTGTAAGCATTCGATTACACGAGAGATAGCAAACTGTATTGCTGTCTCTCATGTAACATTTCAGAGTAAAACATATACTACGTACGAGTTAATATATCTTCAAGTTAAACAAAGTTTTACCCCACTATATTAGGTATATTAGGTCCACTCGTTATATTCAATAATATCCTAAAAAATCCTATTCCTTATAAGTATTTTTGTAAAACTATTAACAAATTTTGTTTAATTTCTGTGCCTGCTTTAAAATACTTGAAATTCTAAAAGATCATGAAATATGAAAAAGGTTGTCGTGGTTTTTTATTCCACGAAGGTCACAAAAAAGCTTACGACCTGCCTGATGATAAGCAGTCACCGCAGCCCATGGACGTTTGCAATACCAGGGACAACACCCACACGTTGCCGACCCCGCAAAAACCTTTTCACCCCTTTCTTAAAGAACTCCATGTTGTACTATCCAGGTAGTTTATTCCACAACCTTATTAAAGTGAGTGATTATGTAAGTTAACCCTCAAAAAATATTGACCACCAAGTGCAAATTTAAAGATGAAAAAGCACGGATGAACTGAAACTGTGAAATCTAACCGGCGTGCTGTAATCATATTACTGTCTACCTTCGAACCGGAATACTGTCACGCAAGCAAGTTTTGTTAACAATTTACCTAGCTGTGTCAACACAGTTCCTGCCAACAAATAAAAGGCATCGGTATTGTGCCTTTCCGTATCGGGGATCGTAGACATCGAATATTCACCTTTCAATCCAATTTGGTTGTTTGCGTTTGCTTTTCCATGTAGCGTAGTTTGTGTGCGTAGC
Organism: Blastobasis lacticolella; assembly: GCA_905147135.1. Lineage (NCBI taxonomy): Eukaryota > Metazoa > Arthropoda > Insecta > Lepidoptera > Blastobasidae > Blastobasis > Blastobasis lacticolella. Next base: position 19,383,729 of record LR990045.1, read on the forward strand.
TGAGAAATTAATTCGGTTATTCCACCGCCGAGGCGTGTTCGTTGTGTTTTACAATAACTTGCAATGGCGCGTGGCCTGTGTGGCCGACTACTACTGGGCAAGCCAGATCTAGGGTTTTCGAAAAGTGACTCGACGAACAAGTGGCGCGATGAATGTGTATACACACTATTTACCCAGAGACATTGTTATGTCATACTTATATTTTAAATATGTGATGTATAAATAAGTGTAGTTAAAAACGTACTACGTACTACGTACAAGTACTTCCTTACTCTTTTTATAAGATTCCTCCGCAGAGGGTTCCTGGAGAGCTGCAATACAGGATATATCTAGAGCAAGCTCTACGTTTCCCGGATTTTGTACCGATTTCCTCTTTCTATGACAAATTTTGAGAAATACATACTTTATTTTAAAGTATACGAATTGGTTTTTTGTTCGATTGCCTTCCTTCTATCGTAGGCGAAAAAAAAATGCAGGTAATGGGAAATTCTCTCTCCCAATTCGTAGCTAGCAACTTGTAAAACCATTAAAATTTACACTTGGTAGCTGGCGTCAGAATGGGAAATTTTACACCCAATGAAAATGAAAATGAAAATGAAAAAGTATTTATTGAATTAGCATTACGTTTATTAATCTCTTTTCAAAAGTCAAAAATCTAATGGAAAACAAAGGGAAGTTAAGCGAGCTCTTCCAGGTAGGGGGCGACGCATGCAGACCGATCAGCGCGTACGAGGGCTTACTCCGGTGAGACAACGGGCACCGATACGCGCCACGCACATAACTGCCTAGGCGAATCATGTGCGGCGCGCGCCCGGCCCCAGCCAGCGCGCCGGCGCTAACTGGTGCGTGCGAGGGCACGCACCAGCCGGCCTACCCGCGTCGCCCTCTGAGCTCGGAACAAATATGTAAAAAGAATGTCGCCTGTCTGTCAGTATGCCGCTTTAGTTAGGAAAATGACCATCTGTGGGAAAAAGAAACGGCAAGATACCCACAGGTTTATTTAAATATGATTACATTGCATTGATACATTTGCCAATTTAATTTGAGTGAGCCTGTCTTGATTGGAATATGATGTGAACCTCTACAATCCGTCAAGATAACTAAAAAAAAAAAAAAAAGGCACAGCATAAGCAGGCCAGACCACCAAGGCAGCACCCAAGCTCACGAGCATGACGCATGGCCCAACCATCGTCCAATTCAACCATATTTGAGGGAAGAGAACGACCTGACCCCCACGCCACCACTAGGCAGACTTTTAAGTGAGCAATGTGAAGGAAATGTTAAATCAGTGAAGCTTTAGTACCGACTTAAAAAAGAAACTGTGTATATATTTGCATGCCATTGTTGGCTGAACATATGGTACGTGAATGTAAAAACTATCTAATTGTGTAACTATGTTCTTGCAAATAAAATTCTGATTCTGATTCATGCGCTGCCAATGCCGTACACATTTAAAAAAAATTGTTATTTAATGACTATTCCACATCAAATCATCCTCACCCAATTTACAAAATTGTTAATTTATAAATAACTTCCTATTTCGAAGAGCTAGTAGTACACCATACATTTTTGTCATTGATATATTCATCAATTTTATAATAGGCTTTTTTCATTAAAGTTGTTATCACCTTTTCTTTAAATTGTGATTCGAGCAAATTAATAATACATTCAGGAATATGATTATAAAATCTTATACAGTTACCCATGGAAGATGAATTTACTTTACTAAGTCTGAACAACGGTGTTATTTATACCAGTTTATTTTTGTTTCTTAAATTGACATTATGAATATCAGTATTTTTAGCAAATTGGGTAATATGCTTTCTAACATACATAATATTATCAAATATATATTGACTTGAGAAAGTCAATACATCAATTTCTTTAAACAATTCTTTGAGCGAATCACGTCGACGTAATCCATATATTACTCTTACAGCTCGCTTTTGTAGTTTGAAAATGATGTCACTATCAGCACATTTGCCCCATAGTATGATGCCGTATGACATAATACTATGAAAATAACAATAATAAACTAATCTAGCTATATTCACATCCGTTAGCCTCCTTATTCGCAACACGGTAAATGCAGCCGAACTTAACCTACTAGCCAATGATTCAATATGTGAGCCCCATTGAATTTTTGAATCTATATTAACGCCTAAGAAAGTAGTTTTCTCTACCAACTCAAGTTACGTTTTATCTAATATAACAATACATTGATTACTTTTTACATTAAGGAGGCAAAAATGAACGCATTTTGTTTTTTAGAGTTTAAGACTTTAATCGTAAGTTTTTAATCGTAAATCAATGAAGCACATTCTGAAGAACACAGTTTACTTCTTCTTTATTATTATATTTCCTATTAATTTTAAATATCAGTAAAGTGTCGTCAGCAAACAAGACTATACCAGCAATGTTCTGCACCATGTATGGAAGGTCATTTATAAATACAAGATATTTATATATACATATTCAGGTCATTTATATATACAATACGTAGCTAGCTACGAATTTCAGTTACGAAGTTGGAATAGGTACGGTGTTTCAATAAATTATTCATTGATTGGTGGTGATTCTTTTTAAATTTTACATTATGACATTATTATATATATTTGACTTGTATGTATGGACATTGACTGAAATAAATAATATTACTTTTTACTTTTTTTGAATTTAGATTCAAACCTGTTTCGCGAGCTTACAAGGCGGACTCTCTCGCCACTCGGCCAGCAAGACTCGCTATTTTCCTCTTGTGTATTCTATTGGTTGTTAGGCGGATGAGGGGAGAGTATCTCAAATATCAAATCAAATATGTTTATTGTGACACAGGTTATACATTAAATGCAGGTCTTATATAAATAGAGACTAGAGCGCTGTGGTCTACCTTTAGGCATACAATATAAAATTAGAGTAGGTACACTTAATTAATAATCACAAATAAATCATTCCATCAGGTGGCCCGCTTGCCTCTTTGTCTGCCAAATAACATTAAAAAAAAAATTATTCTTTTCAAAATAATTGTAGAGCCTATTTATGATTATCTCGAACATTTTCGAGAATACGGGGATTTGAGCTATGGGCCTATAGTTTTTAATTTCATAATCGGGTCGAAATCTATAATAATGTGTAGTAACTAATATTTATACTAATAAGAGACAAACTCATTTTAATAAAAAAGTGAATTAAATAATTTTTATTATCATCCTCCATTGCTAAGGACAAAATTGCCTATCTAAATTACGTTTCTATGGAATAAAGACAAAAGTAAAGCACGACATTTATGATAATACTTGTAACTATTATCTAGTATAGGTTGAGAAACCTACAGTTTAGATAGTTTATTTATTTTTTATATTTCTGTGTACTTATTGTTGTAGTATTTAAGTTTCATATTTTCCACGTTATTTAAATAAGGTTAAAGGTATAGGTTGAGTACCGAAAACTGACGCGATCTATACAAACGAACGCTTTGTGAGTATCAAGTTGTATGACTAAGTCTAAGCAATCTTTGAAACTCACGGAGTCACTTCTGGGGTAGTTACTGAAGACCCATAACCATGTAAAGAAGCAAGCATGTGCAAGAAGTAAGGACTTACAGCACAAGTAAATGAAAATCACAAACTGGTACTTTGTACATAATAATATATCTATCATATAAAAATACAATATGTATATTTTATACCATATTTTGTCATACCATTCCCTAAGAAAAGGGTATTTCATATTACGCCACAACCGAGACTATTTTGTTCGTAAACAGTTCGAACTTTGAAAATCATACAATACAAAAGTTGTAGAGAATATTATGAAGACTGCCTCAGGCCGCCGTTTTCGAGTTTTCGGAACATAAAACAGGAAAAAGTCCGAAAATAACTTTTTATGTTTCGTCGTCTCTAGAGGTTGAAAACTTGAATTAAACATCGCATTTACATTATGAACAACATATGAGAATGGACGAATACCTGATTCGATGCAGCGTTTACCCCTTTCTATGTTTAATTTGACTGGATTATCATGATCATCATCATCATCATTTGCGCCCCCACGCAGCACGCGAGGGCTCATAGTTAGGGAGGCGAATAGGGGAATTTTCGGCAATACTCGAGCGTGGCAGTTTAAGATATGAGAGATACCTTAGACCTAATAGAACAACCTTGTAAAGTATTTAGCTCTATATGTAGTGACGCGCGCCTAGGATAGACGATCAGATTAGTAAAAAAAAATGGATAGTCTGAAATACTCGAGCGCGTCAGATTAAGATATTGGGGGTTGATTTTAGTGTTTAAAGACTAAATTTAACTAATCTGACGATAAGTCCTTGACGCCGCCGAGTTATAGGGTCGCGAACTTGTAAAAAAAAAACGTTAATCCGGCATTCTCGAGCGCGATTTTTTATTTTTTATTTTGAAGAATATTATCTAAAACTTACTAAAAATACAAAATCTGCCGGTTTCCGCATGACCGGAAGTGTGGAGGAGCCATTTCGTCTTCCTAAGAACGCGTTACGGCATGTAAGTCGCGAACGATACATTTTACAAAAAAAAAGTTTAAATAAACAAAAAAGGTAATTTTATTTTACACAAAAAAGGTCTCTTTACCTGTATCTATCGCTTTATTGTCATTCTTAAATTCCCCATTTTATCAAGGAGAAAGAAAGGAAAAGAAAGAAACCAAAAAACCTTTTTCGGTCAGATTAAGAGAACCCACCAACATTTTTGTCAGATTAAAAAAATATGCTTTCAGGATACCGAGATAAACCTCCCCTATGAAAATCTGACGCGCTCGAGTATTTCAAAAAAACTTTTTTTTTTGCATTTTCAAAAATTCATCGTAACTTATCGTCACGCCGAAATCGTCAGTTTTTTGAAAGGGAGCTTCCTTGGGGCCTACTTAACACCCCTTCCGAAAATCTGACGCGCTCGAGTAAATTTTTTTTTTTTGCATTTTTGACTACTTTATATGCCTACCCCCACCACGCAAACCGGCAGATTAGTATACCGTTGTTATCAGAGGCACTCGGGGCATACGTAGTATGAATATCTGACGCGCTCGAGAATGCCCAAGTAACTGTTTTTTTTAACATTTTTGAAAAACCGTACACGCCAAACCCACCGCTAAAATGGTTTTTGCCCTACGAGCTTTTCTTTTCGAAATTATTTTATCTTTCGATTTTGATAGGTCTCGACGGCGCCGTTGAATTACGCCATTTAGCTACCTCGCCTCCCTAACTATCAGGGTCCGCCTTCCTGCTATTCCTGACCCACCTCGCTCGGTGTTCGGCATCCTTAGTAGTGAGCTTATTGGCACGCATATCGTTCTTGACTACGTGAAGCCATCGCTTCTTGGGCCGGCCTCTCCTTCCTTTGTCTGGATTATCATATACCCCAATTTGCAATGCCGTTCGATGGACCGTTCCTTCATTCTTGTTTTTTTTATGTCATACGGTAGGTTATCAGGCAAGTGGGCCACCTGATGGAAAGTGGCCCTGAAGTTCAGTTAGCTACAACCTGGGCCCCTTTGACATAAAATCACTATCAAACTAGTATTCGACTCGAATGGCTTCAAAGGTGTAACGAACCACATATGAAATTAGGACAGGTGGGCGAACGTATATACGAATTAATTGAAACCCATCAATTGCTGACAGCCATTGTCTTAGCCTGACGGCGGTCGTGGGCTGTGCTGGTGACAATTTCATTAACGCACTGAGAACTCTTGAGGACAAAGTTCTGGGAGAGCCTTTGATGTGTTTTAGAGAAAGTGTATCTACGGAGAGGTTTGGGTAGTACAAGGTTTTGGTTGTGAAGGAGTTTGGGAGACCTATGCGGTTGTTTAAAATCAAAACACAGTAAGCGACATTCGGAAATATTTACAGGACGAACTAAAAAATGATTTTGCTTGATTTTGCTCAGTCCTAAGAACCAGTAATTACAGTCACTCCACTGTAATTACCTGCCAAATCCTGGATCATGGTCAAGGCGGACATTAACGCCAAAAGATTTTTGGTGCTCTGTCCTAAGAACAGGATATGCGTGCTGTGACATAAAATGTTACATTTTGTAATTACTTGGTACGTATTTGATTTTTTAATATAAATCATGTAGAACGTTTAAGCGACGCCACATCAAAATCGGTGCTGTAGTTTAGGAGGAGTTAATGTAAAATACACTCAGTCAGACGCGGATGGCCTCGATGAAAAACCTTGAGTGTTAAACGTGTGTCTTTGTGTATATGGCTCTGTGTATCTGTTGAAGCGTATGTCTTCCATAGCATCGTAGCTCCCGAATAGTTGGACCGATTTGAATGTTCTATTTGAGAACCAGTTTAATAGCTTAGTTTAATTAAAATCGGCTTAGTAGTCGGAAATAATTTCACATGTATTGTAACTTAGTCGGAGAATATCCGACTTTTTCATCGGTTAGGCTATATACTATATAGCCTGTAATGCCAGTAATCCTATAATATTCGCAGACATTTTTACACGGACATTTCCGAAAATGTACAAAGAAAAATCGAAATGTATGTGAAAGTATAACCGTAACATAAGAAAACATGACGCCATTCCCTCGCATTTGATAGGCTCACCTACGCCAAATATTGCCTTGGCAGTTTTCCTGCGCGAAGTTATTAATATAAAATCAGTGTGAAACAAGGAAATAGCCTGGAAAAGCAAGCCAAGTGCAAGCTTAACTCCCACGCGTAGGGTTCCATTAACATGGACCCGCGGTAACTCGCGTGAAAAACTTTATTTCTGTGTGTGTAGTTTGTATGGCGAAAATGACGAAAACTCTCATTTTCATTTGCATGCATTCCACTAAGGTCGCAAACATGCTTACGGCCTGCCTAATGGTAAGCAGTCACCGCAGTCTATGGACATTTACAATACCAGCGGCATCACCCACGCGTTGCCGACCCCGTAAAAACCAGAGAAAACCTCTCCAGTTCAATACCACAATTTTTTTACCTTCTTCGAAATGGTAATTTTTATTATAAATAAACTTTCTAGGAATAATCAGACAACTATAAGCTAAGTCCCACAGGATGCCGCTATATCCGAGTAGCAGTGAGAAACTAGTACCTATGTAAGCTGTCTCAAGACTACACAAACAACCCACCGTTTATTCAGACTATTTTTCAACGAAAATTTTCTCAGACCTTGTTTTCCGCAACGATTGAAAAGTTGGACGGAAACGATGGCACGACGACGACTTAAACTTTATGGGCTATTGAAAACAGGTTCGCAGTCGTAGATAACACCTATTTCAAGACTTGATGCTGGGTGCGATAGGTGTTATAACTTCGAAGTGTGTTTCTGTGTGTATGTCTTGGCCATCGTAGTTGTCGAACGGATTGTTGACGCCGTTTGCGTCTTTCTTAATGTTAGGGCTACGCAGCCTAGAACCTATACCTCCGGGTAGGACTGTGGGTTTAATTAGTCTTACGAGTGGGAACTCGTAAGCGAGTTCGATTCTCGATTGTTGCTATGTACCAATTACACTTTATCTGAATTATGTACATTAGTTAAAAACTAACCGAAACACTTACGGTAAAGTAAAAAACTTAAGCATTTGTAGGCGTAACTATGATCGCAATATCGTTAGGTTCCTGACCTGTTAACTCAGATGGCAGTCGCTCCACTGTAATTATCTGATCTGCCAAATCCTGGATCATGGTCAAGGCGGACTGTGGGCCCTCACGCACTAGAGGACAACCGGGATAAACTGACGTCAAGATTATTAATTTTTGTTTTACAGAGCTACGTACTTTTTACCGATTACGGTGCGTTCATGTTTAAAAAGTGCCATGTTTGCCATTTTCAATGCCTAAGGAACCCCAAAACAGCGTTTAATTTAAAAAATCTGGCAATGGGATCTGGTCCATTGTTAAAGGGAATGTCCCAATTTATGCCCTCGCCGGGGGAGAGTAATGCCTCGTTGGGATCGGGTATTAAGTTTTAAATTGGGGCTCAAAAGCTGGTTCCATCCACAGCAAGTATTCATAATTTCCAGCTTCGATTTCGGACGGCGCTGTATTTTATTTGGCTCTGCTTTTATAATAGAGCTTGATGAAGCCTTCTAATGGTTCTAGGAGTTGATTTATTGAGAAGGTTTATTTTGAGTTTGTCATTTATGTGTGGTTCGTTTATAAATAATGTTATATTAGTAGCAAGGCGTCTATATGAAAATATAATTAAACCTATATTCAAAAGTTGAAAACCAAATTAAAATCTTTTAAAAACATACTTTCTATATAATTTGGATTTCACCTACATATCTTGCTTATTTCTTAAGCTATTATTAAAAAAAATTGTGTACGAATAGTCGTTAAGAAAAATCCTTCATTTGTAAACTTCAGTTGTAAAGAATTCCACACAAATCGAATAATGTCAACCAATCCTATAATATATCACGCGCATCAAAGCCTCGTGCTCCATAGGAAGATAGGGAGAACTGTAAATATGGCTTACCACTGTGCTTATACCAAGAGACTAACTCTTAATATCCGTATTCATAATCAATACTTGCCAAGTTATGTCGTCGCGCATTAAAAATTCATACAATTTTGAAGTGACATTTATGAGCATAACTCACGTCGTTGACGCTTGATATAACTCGGGCTGCAGCTTAAATACGCGTTCTCACCAAAGAAATTGGGCGTAGAGGCATAGAAGGAACCTACTCACAGCTGCAGTGACAACATAAATATTTTGTTTCTGTTTTTAATCTGTGTGCAAGATGGACGTCTATAAGTTGTCAAATACCCCTCTATAACCACTGCTATTGTCAAATTTTGTGGCCTTAGTCATCTTAGTTTTTTGTATAACACAGAGTCATTTATGTACAGTTGTGACAGTCTATGTCCAATATCTTTGGTTCTTACAGTGCTCGTCGGCATGTGACCGCACTGCGTCTAATATGGTTGGTCAATTTAGTTCATTTTGACGGACGTATTATAACGTTTTTGAATACGGGTGCGAAGCCTTGTATCCTCTTCACATAGATACTGATCTCATTTTATTCTTGCCACGTAACTGATCTTATCAGTGAATGTTTTTCTGGGTCGTCCTCTCAAGGGCCGATTTTCCAATTTCACGCTATCAATCTCTATCCTCTGGTTTTGGTATCTTTTCGTGAATTTTCCACGCAATATTCCCGCCCTCGTCCCGACCCTTTCCAGTGGAAATTTCCAGGAATAGTCATACTTATACTCCCTTGGGTTACCTACTTTATGAAATCTCAAAAATTGCACTTATGTTGTTTTGACAAAGATTTTTTTTGGCTGGCTAGTCTTTAGCATTTGTTTTATTTGATAGATTGTATTTTGAATTATTATAACTACTGAAATAATTGTAATTTCCTTTGCCATGAAAGATAAACACATCCCATAGTCTCTCATTTATTAATTCGAATAGCCGAGTCACCAATTATAGGTAAAACCTAAAACTACCATATTGTTGTGTTCCAGTTTAAAGGATAAGGTAGCCAGCGCAATTACAGGCACGACGCACTTCATCTTAATATCACAGTCACAACTGCGGTTCTGCATCTTAGTTACCTGTATTTTAAATGCATGAATCGTAGATGTTATGGGTGACAGTTACCGCTTACATCAGGCGGGCTGCCAGCTTGTTTGTCACTGCGTAGCATAACAAAAATAAGGAAAAACCTGCAAGTAAATATCTAATACTCCCCCTGTTATTCCACATACCGACCGAAGTACAGCCCCATGTCGATACATCTGGTTATTATTACGCAGGCGTAGGGGGAACCACTAACACTAGCACAATGAAATACCTGTGTCGAAGTGAAAAATATTGGAGGAGCATTTCACTCACAAATCATGTGGGTGATATATTTTTCTCTTTCATAGTCACGTCAGCTGCCACGCGTCACGCAGAATGGCAGTCTGTCAGGGATCGATCAGTAATTACGTATGGCAAATACATTTTTAAATACCGACGAAAAAAGAGGGGTGTTATAGATTTGACGTGTGTATTTGTGGATGTGTTTTTCTGTTTATAGCATCGTAGATTCCGAACGGGTAGAGTGTTCAAATTCAGCAGTGGACTGCTATAGGCTGTACTGATACTGATGGATACCAAGGGAATCTGACCAAATATATCATTGGTTACACATTCAGTCACCTGAATATGTAGGTTGCATCACAATGTTTTCCCTCACCTTGGGGATGATGGGGATTCGAACCCGGTACCTCTCGCTTTCGGGTCGGATACTTTAACTACTAGGCCACCAATGCTCTCGAAATGTATTCAAATGGTGGTTACTAAAAAATTCCAATAATTTGATGGTTATTTTTTAAACAATAACCCAATAGTAGCTACTAAAAGAATATAATAATATCATTTCACTGGAAAAGATGCACAGAACTTCTCTCCGTCCCCGTTTCAATTTTGTTCCTCTCGATATCAGATTTTTATTCGATTCAAGACCATTGCTTTTCAAACTTTAATTGGATTCATAGCTCTTATCTATTTTGCCGATGAAATCCATATTTGTACGGAAATAAAATAGTAAAAAATTATCATCTTCGCGTCAATCGTCGCGCGTGATCATAACCGGGTCATCATCTTAATGACCCGGTTATGATAACGCGCGCGAGGTCCCAGGGTCCACCTTGACCATGATCCAGGATTTGGCAGATCAGGTAATTACAGTTTAGCGACTGCTATTTTACCTCCGTGACCCTGCTACCAGGGGAACCTGATCAGGCTGGATCATGGTTACACATTCAGTCGCCTGAATGTGCAGGTTTCATCACGATGTTTTCCCTAACCGTAAGATCGTCGGTTAGCATTCAACTAACGTACATAACTCAGAAAAGACACGACCCATTGGTACACGGCGGCAATGGGGTTTGAATCTTGTACCTCTCGCTTTCGTGTCGGATACCTTAACCACTCGGACACCGACGCTCCACTATAATAAAATGGCATTGCTGTAAAAATACTAATACCTATTATAATATTCCGCTACGGGGTGCCAATACATTTTTGTGATTTCTTTTTAACAGATAAGGAAATGATTATTTAATAGTAGTCCTATTTCTAGAATGCCTTGACGATCGAACACTACTCTGTACCGGTACAGACGTTAACTTGTTTGTATTAGGGCAACAGGTAACCCCTTCAAAAAGGTCACACTAGGTCAAATGGCATACTATCCTGTCCTCACCGTGTCCCTCGGAAAACTTTCGACGTAGTTCATGTGCTGTCCCTCATTGTTACTCTGTCAGCAAAAAGGGCTTCGATAAAGCCCTCGTGGCATCCAAATATCGCGATTAACTCACGTAGACAGCCGACTCGTATTGAATTGGCATTTGGTAGGCACAATGGGCAGAATGGAGAGCGGTTTGTTTAACGCTTCTGTAAAGCGCTGTCTAATATTTGACTACAGTAGGGTCGGGGGTAGGGCACGTGGGTGTCTTTTTATTTGTAAATAATTATTTCTTTTTTAATGTTGTACGGTAGATAAACAGGCAATTGGGCCACCTGTTGGAAAAATGGTCACCGCCGCCTATGGAAATCAGCAATACCAGGGGCGCTTTCAATGCGTTGCCGCTAGAGAAACCTCTAATATATCTCGAGAACGATCCCATATGGCAATAGTATTTCTTTGTATAAGTACAAAGAAACACTATGGTGGTTTTTTACTTATACAATATTGGTATTGGCGATACTTATGATCTTGGTATGTCTATGTATAGGCAGCAGTGACAATTTTCCGTCAGGTGGGCCCCTTGCCTCGCGCAATAATAAGGAAAAATCGCCCATATTTTATTTGGCTCACACCCAGATCTCACAAGTCACAATACACTATTTCCGCCTGAAGTTCTTGCGTTGCAGTTTTTTTGTTGACTTCACTTAGGTAAAGTGAGTTGGTGGGGTAGTATAGCGGCAGGATTTCAGTTGTGCTGAATATGGGTAGATATTTTCATGCCACTGAGTGATAGACGACCAGACAGCCCACCAGATGGTAAGCGGCAACTGTCACTCATAATATTTATGATTCATGCATTTAGGTTGCAGATAACAACATCGCAGAACCGCTAGTGCTTTGTCAATGTGGGGACTAAGATGAAATTTCTCAAATTTTGTAGACTTGATCCAGAAAACTATGTTTATTCTTGTGGTATGTCAGGTTTTTATAGTTTGTAAAGTTGCGCCGGGCTTGAAGATTTTCATACAATTTGAAAAATAAACTTAATTTATATATTTTTAGACATTATCCAAATATTGGTTTTTGGATCACGTCTACAAAATTTTATTTGCGTTGATAACGTAATATTAAAAATATGATCAAACTACGTTAATATGAAGCATAGCGTTCGACACTTCCGTACTGTTTTGAAAAACACGTTTGTCACTTTTTAATTGTATTTTCGGTGTTTTTTACCGCGCATCTTGTTTATATGACTTTCGATTGCTGTTAATTGTTCGCTTACATTTAATGGAGGTAATATGACACTCAAAATATCCGAAACAACTGCATCGAAATATCGGGCTACTCGTGAACCAATCTAACACAATAACAACTACCTACAAAATAAATGATAATAACCAGTTCAAAACTTTACCAAAATCATACGGTTCTCTAACATGCATCAGATAGGTATACCACTATCTTAATTACCAACTTTCCTCCGACTAGACGTAATACTTATAGCTAGTACATATACACTACAAGTTAGTTTAAAGCGGAAGTGGATTATCTCCATTCATTTTATCAGAGGAATAAATCGGGTCCCGAAGTTGCCCGTGGACTGAGCATCGTGACTACGTGCTGATAAGCCGACGAACTGCGGGCGGCTAAACTTTCCAGTGACACAGTGTAACGAAAATCCAGTGGTATGAAAGAAAGAGACAAAGAAAACACATATAACAAAGGAGGGGGGAGAAGGGAATGCAGTAGTTTATTTATTTAATACTTTATGCACAAAAAAGTACAAAGGTGGACTTAAAGCTTTGTAGCTTTTTCTACCAGTCTACCCCGAAAACTGGTAATAAAAATTGCAGGCGGTGCATAAAAATTTACCACAACATTACACTTACATTTCTTATTAAAAATACATAATACACACTAGTATTCACATACCGAAACTCAAAATTTTTGTGAAATACTAAAAACCAACAACAACAAGATAGCAGAACGTACTTGACTACCAATTTCAATCAAGTGCCTACCTACCAAGCTCACTCGCAAAAGTAACAGGTGAAAAAAGAAATAAGTTAAAGTCGGGTATAACAAGGAATTTAGAAAATGCTCTCGATTAGATTATAACTTTTTCATTAATCTTCGCAATATATACTACTGCAGTATCAGGCACACCGCCAACTGCGGGCGCAGAAATTAGCCAACGACACAGTACTTTTATATTAATATTTTACTTACTTTTTTATTAATCTTTGCAGTATTTTCATTTATAACTGCAGTATCAGGTAGGCCGCGAACTGCGGACGCTAGCCAGTGATATAGTTTAAGCAAATTCAGTAGCATTCTACTGTAGCATTTTTATTTTAAAAAATTACAGCTGTGTTAGGCAGGCCGCAAGCTTGTTTTGCTACCTATGTGGTATAAAAATATTTGTATGCGATCCTAGTGTTAAAACGACTACTACACGGCTACCCTGCCCGTCTGATAAAAACGGTAGCTATCACCCATTACATGTAGATTCATTTGGCTTCACTGTCAGTTATGGAAATGGTTTATCACTGCAATAACTTCATGCTTGTAATTTCTCTATCTATCATATCATCCTGATCAGAACATATATTTTCTAGTATTTATTTATACTTCATGCACAAACTACATTGGCGGACTTAAAGCTAAAATAGCATTATCTACCAGTCTACCAGGAGAGATAACAGTTGACAAAAGGTATGCGGTGCAGGAAGATTACTTACAAGTAAAGATTACACATAAGCTTATTCAACCACAATCAAATTTATAAAAATAAATAAATAATAATAATAAAAACACTAAAAGTTAAAAGTAGCAATAGATATTTTACACTAATTAATTATTAATTAACTGCATGAGTTACCCAAAATTATTCAGATACTTGAGGCTTTATGAAGAAAAGAGATGAAAAAGGAATAAAGGAACAAGGAATAAATTAGGAGCTAAGGAGTGTTCAGGAAATGGTTATGTACTGCTCTCTTAAAACAGAATTTCCGAGATATTAATCTTATGTCAGGGGTAAGATCATTCCAGAGTCTCATCGCTGTTAAAGCAAACGAATTAGAAATAAACCCAAACCGATGAAGAGGGAAATTCAATAAAATATTGTTTGAAGAACGGAGATTGCGGTCATGATTATCAGAGAGAAACTGGAATTTACATTTTAAGTATTTTGGAATAGCTGGGTCGTGTAAAATTGAATGAAGGAGAGAAAGAGTTCTTAAGTAACGGCGTTGTCGGATGGAAAGCCACTTGAGCTTAGCTCGGTAAACCGAGACATGATCATACTTGCGCAAACCAAAGATGAATGTTATGCAGTTGTTAAGAAGACGATCTAACTTACAGAGAAGGTCTTGGTTTGCGCCAGTGTTGCATACATCGCCGTAATCAATGATAGGCAGAATCAAAGATTGCACAAGTAGCAATTTGGTAGCAGGGGGAAGGAAAAATTTAAATCTATAGAAGGGACAAAAAGTCGCGGTGACCTTCCTGCTGACCTCTGTCACATGCGGTACCCAGCTGAGAGTGCTGTCAATGTAAAGCCCCAGATCCTTTACCTGGGAAGAGTACGGGATAATTGTACCATTGTAATGTAAAGGTGGCACCAGGGAGAGATCAAAGCGTTTAATTGCGTACGGGCTGCTCATAATAATAGCTTGGCATTTGGATGGATTGACGTGTATACCAAATCTTGATGACTAGTCCAGGATGGTTTGGAGCTCGCAGTCAAGAGCACTAATTGCATCAGAAATGTTAGCAGCCTCAGCATTTGCATGTATCTGGAGATCGTCAACATATAGATTATAAGAGCATTTTAAGTTTAGGGTCAGCTGGTTAATGAAAATCGCAAACAGAAGAGGAGAAAGAATTCCACCTTGAGGCACGCCAGCATCAAGGTTGCACCAGCTAGAAGTTGACCCATCCGCTCGAACGGCTTGCTGTCGTCCACGGAGATAGGATGTGAACCAGTCCGTCACTGAGGATGATGCTCCAAGATGAGATAAAACAGCCAGTAGTATGTCATGATCGACATTATTAAAAGCATTGGATAAGTCAATCTAGTTCTCTCCATGCTGTCCCTCACGTCTTCATATTCATAGTCATATATTGCCAAAAGCATCTATATTTGCGTACAGTTTGTGTATTTGGATTCTTTCCGTAAGAGTCCTTGAAACGCTGCTGGCCCGGCCAGCAACCATGTGCTAGGGCAATATCTGCCCACCGACATCAGTCAGTCAATTAATCATCAGATTGTTGTGGTATCTATTGTAGCTTTTCGAAATTGCGATTTCCTAAGAAGCCTAGAAGTTATGTAAAAAATGTAGAGGAGGCTCAAAACTTTTTTGATGCAAATTAAATTCACTGTAAGTAATTCACTGTTGTGACAGTAGCTAAATCTTGAAGGTTCGATAGGTGTTGTTGATCATTTGTAAGAAGACGTTCTACTGCTGTATTCCTTTATACTGTGCCGTTGGAGCCCAAAAACTCGCCTCCTTTCCACCCACAATTATCTGATCTTACTGAATTTCAAGCCACACCCGGATATACATAAAAACATGCTGCACCCCTAATTCAAGGATAAAATTCAAAATTCCCCCGGGTTACGACCTGCGACGTTATAAAAAGAAATCTATTTTAATAAAAATGGTAATGTTATTGCCCGAGACCGGTCCTGGTCGTTCGTCAAAGACTGTTTTCGAAACTTGACGGAGGACTTTAAGACTGAAGCATCCGCCAGAATGAGTAATAATTATTTTGATTTTAATGTCCCGGTTGTGCTTTCGGTATGTAGGTCCTTGACCATGATTCAAGATTTGACAGATTGGATCATGGTTACACATTCAGTCGCCTGAATGTGCAGGTGTTATCACGATGTTTTCCTTGATGTTTTCAACTAATATACATAGCTCAGAAAAGAGTCATTGTTACATGGCCGCAGTGGGAATCAAACTCTATACCTCTGGCTTTCGAGTCGGATACCTTTTCTACTCAGCCACCGACGCTCCTTTATTATATTGCCTTTTCTAGTACTGCTGGCAAGCAATTTAGTTTGTCTTGTTATGTTTCGGTGCGTAGGATGAAGAAGGTTTATAAGGCATGCCAGATTAGGACTCACAGTGACGTTTGTTTTGGTTACAGTGTCATGCACTTTTCTGACCCGGTGGCCAAAACTGGAATTAAGTGTCGACATTTCTAAGTATCTTTTTGTTGTCGACAACAGCGCTGCTATCACCGTGTCGGATACTGAGGTAGACTGAGGGCCACGAAACTTTGCTGATATGTGATGGCGCACCTGTCGATATTGGCTGTGGTCGGTCAGTAATAATATCGATCGATCTTAATATTGTCAGTACAATTTAGTTCGAATTTCAGCCGGTCGCAAATTCATGTGGCCCTCAGTCTACTGACTATGAGATGTCGTCAGCGACATCTATCCCACTTACATCAGGCAGGCTCTATTTTTCCTGTATTTCTCCTTTTTTTATATACCACACAGGTGGCAAACAAGCTTACGACCTGCCTGATGGTATGCAGTCACCGCAGCCTGTAGACGTTTTCAATATCAGGGGCATCACTCATTCCACATATTCCAGGGTAGTTAATTCATTCCACAACCTCAGAACCATTGAAAAGTTTAAACGTACACCGGACCATTGAGTTTTATGTTCAAAGAATTTTATTAATGCTCTTTCACTACACATGTTATCGAGTTTGTTACCACGGTAAGAATTGTTTTTACCTCGATATTTCAACGCAACTGCGTCATGGTCACGAGTTGACTCAAAATAAATCAAAATATCGAGGTAAAAACAATACTAACCGTGGTAACAAACCCGATAACATGTGTAGCAACTTAGTAAGTTATTTATTTATTTTTTATTTATTGGAGTACCAACAGCCATATAAAACCATAATACAACTAAAGTACCAGAAAACGAATTGTGGAAAAGTTCGAACTCATGAAAGTTGCAACTCAACATCTGTCATTTGAACAACAATCACACGTTTGACATGCGATGCAATTGTAATGTTACTGCAACCGAGACGATTTCCGTACCAGAATCGAAGCCCAGTTGACAGTATATTGCTATTTAAAATGATTATGGTGTTGTTGTTCTATTCTATTCTATAAAACCACATAGTTATATACGAGTAATACTTACATAGACTGCTAAACTTCGTGGCTCTTTCTTTTGGCGTCACCGTAGTGCAGCAGAAAAACGTTTTACGTTTGTATTTCTCAACAATGCCTTAACGAAATCGTTCTAAAGTCCGTCGTTTTACCTAGCCCGGGGTTTTACCTCTAGTCTCTCAAGGAACAAAGCTATGCACTTGCACATATTTTCAAGCTTGACACTGGCTCGTAAATCAAATAATATTGCAACGTTACCCTCGTATCTTAAGGAAGAAAAGGATAAAAGCTCTTTGAAATGAGTTAAGACTCGAAGTGCAGAGAGCTCTCCAGTTTATGCATCAAAATGAGATGTGGAAGCGCGAAGAGCGTGCTTCTAGGTACTCCAGAGATGCTTTGTTTGCCACCAATTTCTCTTCGTCTGTTTTGGTTGTAAACTAAATGTTACTTTTGTGTTTTTATAACTCTTAGAGTGGTTCGTGGCTAGTGGCAGACAAAGTTAATCAATGTTTGCAAGATACAGGAACAGGATGGGTGGCCGTTACGTAGTTTGAAGCTAGTCGAAGTTTAGCACCGCAACGAACTTACCACTCGTTAGGTGTGCCTCTTAATACTGTTAGCGAATCACGCTACTGAATAATGCAATAATTAACCACTGTGCATTAATTTCACGACCGGAGTGGTTTAGTTGGTTAACATGCCACGCAGAGATTCCGGGCTCGATTCCCGGCTATTAAAAAAAAAAAAAAAAAAAAAGTGGACAAATTCACACAGCGCCATCTAGCCCCAAAGTAAGCAAAGCTTGTGTTATGGGTGCTAGATAACTGATAAACTACTTATATACTTTTAAATACATACTTATTATACATAGAACACCCAGACCCGTAACAGAAATTAAAATTCATCATTTCAATTTCTGCTCGGCCGGGAATCGAACCCGAGACCTCTTGCGTGGCAGACGCATGTTGACCTCTTGCGTGGCAGATGCATGTTGACCACTGAACCACTCAGGTCGTCGTCATATGGATCTGGTTTATCAGATTTTTTGGCATCCATAACACAAGCTTCGCCTACTTTGGGGCTAGATGGCGCTGTGTGAATTGTCCAAGCATATTTATTTATTTAATGCATTTTAACCTAGAAAATGTAACCTCAATCAATCCAGTTCCCATCGATTACGTCAAATTGAACTTTTCTACGAAGTGGATGCTTATTCAATCAAGATCGATGTCCATTACTCTTGTCGGGAGGACTTAGCGCTGTCGTGTAAGCACCTTATCGAAGGGAGCAAGCTATGGACACTGATTGACGACTGCACTCTGCTGCAGCTACGGGTAGCCCGTAACCCATTTATCAAGCAACTAATTCGACTTTAATGGCTTTGGATTGCGGATTTATGATGACCAATTCGTTTCCTGGGATTGTGATTTGAAAGCTGAGCTGTAATCTTGCTGAATGGTTAAGGTATCCGAGTCGTAAGCGACAGGTACAGGGTTCGAATCGCACTGCGGCCATGTAGCAATAACTCTTTTCGGAGTTATGTACATTAGTTAAATGCTAACCGATGCTCTTACGATAAAAACCATCTCGATTAAACTACCTTTCAAACAGGTAAAGAAAACCGCATCGAAATCGGTTCATCGTCCAGACAAACACCTCCACACATACAAGAGTAACAGATCCACACGTCTAACTAAGAACAATTCTCTTTTTCGTCGGGGATTATAAATAATCTTAACAGTGGTGACAAACTAGATATTTATGATGATTTATGTGTGTAATTATTTTAAAGTAAATGACCACGAGAGTAATAAATATATTTTGATATAATAGACGCCGGTCAAAGTACATATGACTAATAGTTGCCAGTCTGTATAGAGTACGTTTTTAACAAAACATTTTATCCCAAGCAATAGACTTCGTAAACATAATTGCAACTAGTACCCACCAAAACACTATTCCGTAACCAGCAGTGGCATTTATACAAATCCACAGCACATATATTTCCTTTCCTGTAGAAGACGTTCATTTTCTACACCGTATCCCAAAGAGCCTTTCAGGGCAGGACTTTTCATAGTATCCTAAATTACCCTTCTTTCTTCAGAACCGCTTTCCGGCTGGCAACGCTCCCGATGCACCGTTTAAATGCAGGTTGTAATGAATACGGCGAGAGCCCGGTCCGCCATTCATATTCCTTTCATACCCTCTTTGAAGAACAAGCCACGCTTTTCCCTATATAAAAGCAGCGCTGACAAGCCAAAGAAATAAGCTGTTCTAAATGTATCAGCGCGGAAATGTGGGCAATGTTTTCATATTTAAAAATTCTTGTTAAGATTATTTTAATTTTACGAGGATTTTGCAGCAGTTTCGCCCGCGCAGAGTATTAGAATATTTCCCAACGGATGCTTGGATTTCCGGAATTAAAAGTTGTGCAAAATACTCTATTGAAATACAAAATGAAAATTCCTACAAGTTTGTATGTACTCGTAGTTAGTTAAGGATGTAATCTACTCGTAGAATCTAAATAACGCATTGTCCATGACCAAATCGGGAGTTTCCAAAACAGAAAAGGAAATAATGACGTTAAGAGGCACCGTACAACAGTCTAGAGTCGTTTCATGTATATAGTATACATAGTATAAAACAAAGTCGCTTCCCGCCGTCTATCCCCGTGTATGTAAATGTATGTATCGATGTACGCTTAGATCTTTTAAACTGCGCAACGGATTTAAATGCGGTTTTCAACAATCTCGATTCAAGAGAAAGGTTTATAACAAAAATAAAATATGTAGGTGTGTGTAGGTAGTTGTAGGGTAGGTGTAGAGAAGGGTAGGGTAATGTAGGGTAGGAGTAAGGCAGTGCAGGGGTAAGACGCCACACGAAAAAAGTCGCTTCGGTTTAACTAATAGTATAACATTAGAGGTCACCACGAGTCATTTGCGGGTCAACCATAAAACCGCAGTCCGCTTGCAATCGAACCCGAGGAATGTAAATGAAGAGGCAAAGGCCAATTAGCCTATAATCCCGTAGGGTCAGACCCCGACAGTGGTACAAGAGAGGGGGAAAAGGGAGGGTCACGCACAATGCTGGCGGACGGATCGGGTGTGCCAATTAATCAAACCTCTTCAACTTCTCTCTCGAGGGCTGATGGACGATTGAGTTGTAAGGAAAAGTCGTGGAAAAATACTCTCGGTGCATTATTTTTAATACGTTGAAAAATATGAAGTATGGATGGGATATATAGGCATATTCAAGGCTCAAAGGCTCTCAGCGGCATTGACCCGCGCGACGGTCGTATCTCTGTATACATTCAACGTTCCCGCGGGACCTTATTATTTTTTCGGGATAAAATGTAGTCTACATATATTACGCATTCTACAAGTGAAAGAAGTTTTAAAATCAGTCCAGTAGTTTTTTCCAAATCTTTTCTCTTTTTATTACAACTAGCTGGCCTGGTGCGACTTCGTTCACATGGTGTCTTACCCTACTCTACCCCTACCCTACCCTACTTATACCCTACACCTACACCTACCCTACACTACACTACACCTACCCTACACTACACCTACCCTACACCTACTCTACATGTATTCTACACTGACTTTACCTACCTGTTTTTCTTACATAAGAACCACCCCTAGCAAACAGAACAAAAACAATTATTCCAGGCGTTTTCGAGTTTTGGCGAGACTAAGCACCACAATTGATTTAGTATATAGTTAATAGGTATAGATGTAATTAGTAGCTTTATTTAATTTATTTCCGTCATGTAAATTTCTCTTTTCACCATAAATAAACCATTAGTATGCGGACGAATACTATAATAGGGTAAAAGAGTGTTACTACAAAGCATAGTCTCCAATTACTAGACGAAAAACAACAATCATAATAATTTAGTACCAACCCCAATATCATGCTAGTGAAGGCAAATGGAAATAGGAGTGTCAGAACTTGTATTTTCATTTGTCACAGAGCACAAAAGATTGTGACAAGCCCTCAGTCTGGCACTCAGGATAGGTACTGTGCGTCGTAGGCATGTTGAAGAATTGCGACGTTTGCAAAGTGACGGGTCAACTTAAGTACAAGATGAAAGTAGTGCCATGTTGAAATGCTGGTACGTATTCTACTATTCTGTAGTTAGGGTACTCGTAAGCGGGAGGTACCGGGTTCGAATGCGAAACAGAAATTCAAAATTAGAGCGGAAAAATTCGACAATCCAACGGCCCTATTATTGAATCACTCTTTTACACTCGTGCTAAATTTCTAGAGCTAGAAAAGATGGGCATAAGAAAGCACTCACGTGGATGCGAGCTGTCAAAATATCGGGCCCCAGTCGTTTAGTAAACGGTGGAATTACACATTCTCCCTGCGACATAATATGAAGTCGACAAAGGCTGGAGATTTAATATCAGTTGAGCATTCAGAAGATAATAAAGCTTTATACTTCCATGACCTTTCTCAGCTCAATAATGTTTTGACGAAAATAGGCATTCCCCGACTAGGACAATATTGAAAATTCTTATAAAATAATATTTGTACTGGCGGCCGGGGATAAATAAATCTGCGCTTCTTTGTCTTTTTTCTGCCTCGATACGATCGAGGTTGAAAATTATGAACGTATTAATTTCATTCGTGGATTTTTGCTATTATTCTTTTGTTTATTTTAAGGGTGTATGTACAGTGCCGCAGTTATGGCCTTTGGCTATCTCAGTGTACAACTGAATTTGACATAAAACAATCCTACACTTCTCTAACTTGGCAGACGCTATAGCCATTGGCCTACGTAGATGACGTTGTGTAGAATTATCTAATGTCAAATTCAGTTGCCAACTGAGTTAGATAATAGCTCCGCTGGTGGCCAAAACTGGAGAAATGGCGGCACTTTATTTTAAAATGTCATGGCAATGACAACGACAGCGACGCCGTCACTGTGTCAGATAAGTTTGTGGCACCATTATTGTTCGCGGTGACCACTTGCTATAAGACGTCGTTTCCTGACGTTGATTTAAAATTGGGTTTGATTAAATTTTTAATTAAAATGAGTGGATTTTCGAACGTTTTTTTTATGTTATACGGCAGACAAACAGGCAAGCGTGCCACCTGATGGAAAATGGTCACCGCCGCCTATGGACATCAACAACACCAGAACAAACTATGATTAACAATCCTACTAATATTATAAATGCGAAGTTTGTAATAATGGTCGGATGATTGGGTGAATGTTAGTTACTCTTTCACGCAAGAAGTGCGTATTTTGATGAAATTCGGCAGTCGTCAAGCTTCAATCCTACAATAACTCATAAGCTATAATTCATCCCAAAATTCAATGTGAATCTCGCGGGAATGGGTCTGAGACCTAAAAATTAACTCTAAGATTATTTTTCCTCGGAGAAAGTTATAGTTACAGAAAATACGTTCGAGTAGATTCTCCTGTTTTTCTAGAATTAAGTTGAGTGTACGTAAGTGTCTTTAATCAAAAGTAGGTACTTTCCCAAGTTCATTGAAAATACAGAGTCTCAGAATAGTGAATGTTGTGCGAATAAAAGATATTCTGAACTCAAAAACAAAAATGTTTGTCTTTAACTTTTGTAACGAATCACTTAATAATCGACATTTACTTAATTAAAATTTTAAAGTAAGACAAAAATATATGCAGGAGTTATATTATTAGGTTACTAAATCGTCGCTAATAGAAAGAATTTTAATTTAAAACATTTAATTTTTTTCTTCCTGAACGCATGTATCACTTTCGATGCGTTCGATGGTTTACTTTTTTTTGAGATAATTCTCAGCTTAGTTTCATTAATATCGGTTCTGTAGTTTATTAAATCTTTGACTATACGTATACTAGGTCGATGGTTTTCCTACGCAATTTCAAACGTTGGCTTCTTACTGAGGTGTCCCAATATCCATGTCGCTTTATCTCTCCCCCGTACGAGTTTAAAAACGCACACCCCGCGGCCCATATACCATTGAATGCGGCCCTAATGGCGTGTGTGAATGCAGCGGGCTCGGAATGGCTCTTTTTTCGCGTCAACGTGGAAGCTGTATGTAAGCTGTGAAGACGTTGGGAGTGTAGGTGTGGTACAAAGGGCTGAGTGTAAGTTTTGCATCGATTTCACTTTACTATTGCGTTTGCATTTACATGGAAATTAGTATGAAAATTGTATAGCGCCATGTAGTGGCACGTAAATGAAGTTTTTTCTTCATAGTAATTTCAACGTTAACGCAAACGCGATAACAAGTAAAGTTAGGGCAAAACTTACACTCTGCCCTCTGGTCTTATACGTATTCAGTTTGAACTGCTTCGTTTAACTGTGTAGTTTTCTTTTTGGTTATGTCTGGCAGGTATGGCTACCAATGACTAGACGATTTGGTTCAGTTGGTTAACGGGCTTGCCGGAATGGCTCCTTATTCGCGTCAACGTGGAAACAGTACGTGTGCTGTGAAGACGTTGGGTGTGTGTATGAGGGTGGAGGTGTGGTGTGGAAAAAGGGATTGCCAGGCTAAAGGGGCAATGGGCAGGGCACATAGCGCGAAGAACAGATATGGCATACGGCATGCCGATGCCGCAGGCCTCCTACAAGGTGGACCGACGACCTGCTAAAGATCGCAGGTACCAGCTGGATGTGGAAGGTACAGGACTGGCCTAGCAGGTAGGGCAGTGTTATGACAATGATAGTTGTCCCAACATTGTTGGAACTATACGTGCCAATGATGTAGATGTATAGAGCCTCAAACCTAAGTAATCACAAAAAAAATCAAAATAATAACAACATAAATCTAAAATGACTAACGATGTGGTGAAACATCCATCACGATATAATACCTATATTGCAGATAAAGCAAGCTAAAATATATCGGAAGTAGTAAATAAGCCAAATGACAACCGGCAGTATATGGAAGGGATGTTGGCTAATAGCCAAATGTCTGCTGCCATTAATTCGATAGAAGGTTAAACCTCATTTTGGTGAATACAATAGACTGCAATTTCAACTTACTGCACGTAATAAGCTATTCTATTACCATATAAAACGAAGACGAGGCTAAGAACATTAATATGGAAACAGATTGACTGACTGCCTCGGAATAAATGTACTCGGAACTATTTATATACCCATAGATAAACCACATTGCACCGATGAGTAAGTTGCAGCATGGAGTTCTTCAAGAAAGGGGTGATAAGGTTTTTACGGGGTCGGCAACGCGTGGGTGATGTCCCTGCAAATATTATATTGCAAATTTATATTTGGGAACTTATTTAGTAATAAGTTCCACTTGTGGGTAAGATTGATACATACAATATGGAGTCAAATTCTTCCCGAATCGAAGGTACCAACTTGTATATATTTCCTCATCATCACAACATTCACAGCCCTTGTCAGTCCACTGCAGAACTTATGGCCTCTCCCACGAAAGGGGAGGTTATTGCCATAATCTCCACGCTCGGCAGGCGGGTTGGCGATCGCAGTGTTATAAATATAAGAATGGAAAACGCTGCTGCCCATTTTTCAGTCTATATTGACTCTAGATCTTTTGCGTCGAAAACATTAGTCGCCTTGTACGACACCCACGAGTGTATCGGGTTGGTGCTATTTTACTCTGCTATTACTGCTGTTACTTCCTGTTTGACAGTAATTAAAAACTCTTATCATTGTGTGAAAATCGCGTGCTGCCGGACAGTTAAATGTTACCGTAGTCCATTATTGAACTCGTACTCTACGTCCATAATCCAAGTTTTAATATACGTAGGTAATTGTCAATTTTAAATACATAGCCATGATATTAGTGTGATCAATGCCGTGATGAAATCCAGTATAAAAGGAGCTAACATTGCTATGCGGGTCTATAGAGACGCTAACTTATCATATACTGGTTTTATGTAGGTCGATTTGTTTCTTTCTGCACCTACTAAGGTATTATTGTACGCCTACGAAATTTCAAGTGCCGATCACGTACTGCCAAGCCTAGCGTAGGATTGTCCCATCGAGATGGATGGATACCCTTATGAAGCTCATGGTGAGTCTATGAGCCCTAGGTCGTAAGGCTGAAAAAATAAGCTTTGCCCAGCAGTCTTAGGGGTCTCTGTACTACCACCTTCTTTTTCTTTCTGACGCCAAGCGGTAACTGTCGCCCAAAATATCTACGATTCATGTATTCCATAGGTTCCAATCCCAATTTTTTTGCGTAAACTGCAACAAAATCTTTTGTGCCGTTTAGGGCTTTATAGATACGGAAAGTGACTTTATTTTATACTGTGTAAGGTTAAGGGTTAGAAGGATTCCTCCCTATTGTAATATTTACTCTTCGTATATTTACCCCATTAATTAAATACATAAATAAATCATCAACACAGCCCGCAACAGTCTACTGTAGGACTTAGGACCTCTCCCACGATGGGGAGGTTATTGCCAATCTCCACGCTTAGCAGGCGGGTTGGAGATCGCAGTGTTATAAATACAACAATGGAAAATGCTGCTGCCCATTTTCCAGACTACGGAGACTCTTGATCTTTTGCCTCGGAAACATTAATCGTCTTGTACGCCCACGAGTGTAAGAGGTTGGTGCTATTCTACTCTGTCGTACACCACACGGCCTAAATAAATAAATAATCGTGGACAAATTCACACAGCGCCATCCAGCCCCAAACCAAGCATAGCTTGTACTATGGGTGCTAGATAACTGATATACTACATATATACTTTTAATTACATACTTATTATATATATAGAACACCCAGACCCGCAACAGAAATTAAAATTCATCATTTAAATTTCTGCCCGGCCGGCAATCGGACCCGGGACCTCTTGCGTGGCAGACCGGCCACCACCTTTCAGGTCGTCTAATTATCATCGATTTTATGAACCCGCGACTCATTTGCGACTCGAGCTTCGGAATAGTTTCGCTTACTCAGTTATAGTTTTAATTAAACCTGAAATCCCCTATTTGCAGAATTGGTGAGCCTATCCGATCCTCTCCCTCCCTTGGGACCCTCAAACGAGCCCTTAACGTGTAAAATGATCGTTTGGGATGGATTTTATTATTCTAATTGCCTTTGCCGGTATGTAATTTGAATCTATTAAGGCTGTACCGTAGGCCGTTATGTTAACTCCATCGGTCGGAGTGTGTTGATTAGTAATTAAAATGTATGTTTGAGCGCGGCGATGTAGACTGAAATAATGATTTGAGCGGGTCACCACTTAATTGAGTTCGGAAGAGGGTAGTGGTTTAACATGTGCTTTCATACGACTGCGTCAGATTTAGTTATTTGACGTATTGTTTTCCAGTTTATTAGACTGACAAATATTTGACCACCATCTCACCTGTTGGTAAGTTTTGATACTGCCGAATATGGAGCATGCCTGACTAGGAACAGCCTATGAACTCTAGCCTTGAAGGCGACCAGATTATAGGTTCTACACTCGCAGGCAACGTGTTCCATTCCTTAGCCGTACGTATTATAAAGGTCAAAGCGGCTCGTGCGGAATATTTACGCAGTTTGGCCAGCGTCTGCGTAGTTTAGTTTGCTCTGATTTTAATATGAAGTATTACATTAGATCCTGTCCTATATTTTCTACTTAATAATGTCAAAATGTTTATGTTTGTTTGATGGATGTTTGTTGCTCTTTATTTTGATGAAATAACGGTGATAAAGACATATAATATATGGGCTAAATAAAACTTGTCTCGAAATTCGAATTATACGACATTTCGTACAAGAGCTAGTCAAAAATACCTCTACACACTCTGCTCCAACGACTCTACATATATGCACTATTTACGTTACCTTCAGAATGTCTATTATGATATATTTATCTACTTCTTATCTCTCGAATTGATAAAATATTTCTGACTCTAAAGCTCGTTTATTCGCAACCCAGAGGAGAAATCGTGATAGTTCTTATACTTTCAGTAGGTTCAGTAGTTCGGAAGATATTTTGACCTTTAAGTGTATTTATCACAAGGCGAGAACAGCCTATTCAATATATTTAGCTTTGGAGGCGTCTAGATTGTAATGATCAGGATAGACATTCGTAGCCGTTGCTGAGCGTATGCGGTTTATAAGCATAGATATCCGAACGTTAAGCTAGTGTTTGCTGAGCGCGATTCAAAGTTTGATAATATTTTTAATATTACACTATTAAAGTGAATAAAATTTTGTAGACGTGATCCATGGAAACCAATACCTTGTAGTTTGTCAGATTTTTGTTTAAATATATCGTTTCAAAGTTGCACGGGATTGGGAATTGACTACAAGCATAGATATTAATTTCTGGATCACGTCTAAAACTTTCATTGGCTTTGATAACGTAATATTGAAAATATGATTAAACTACGTTGGTATGGAACACGCTTGTGAAACACCTTTAAAGACAGAACTTAATTCGGTAGTTTGAGAGTGGCAATCATCGGTAGTTCGGAACGACGGCAAAGCCTCAAGCGTACGTTTCACGCTGAAGTTCAAAGCGCCATTGTCGAACGTTCACGTGAGTCTATTCAAGGCGAGTAATCGTTAAGGTCTAACAATTCTGGCCGTGTGGCGTCTGACTAATCTCGAGGCAAATCAGCTGGAATCCTCTTATATAAATCGTGCTGCATGAATGTTTCATTACCATAGTTGTTACTGAATATGTCAGCCAAGCAGCAACCTACAAAAGTATTTAGTTTGCATTATATCGCATTATTAGCTGTCCTTAATTGAATTTTGGTACTTAATGGTTATAACAGCGATTCTGGGTCCTCGTGTTAGAAACTTAGTGGAACAGGATAATTGGACAAATATTGGGTCGCAAAAGTTCGGTTTTGAATTCCTCCGAAAGTTAATTGTTTTTGCTACGTTGCTACTTAGAAGGAAATTTAATTAGCTTTATGGAACTCCTTTAGGAATTGGCAATTAATTTCGTATTAGATTGTGTACGATTATTACACTTGGCTAAATTCAGTCGAGTAAATTCAGAAGCAAAAAGCGTGAAAGGAAATTAAATTGGAATGTATTGCTAATGGAATAAAGTCCATTTTTGTATCACTTATACATATTATGTTTCGCATTACTCCGCTTCTCAAAAAGCGTGATACAAAAACGAACCATATTTTACGAGCCATACATTTCACTTTTATTTGCTCTCACACTTTTTACTACTGAATTTAGCGGGCAAAATTTAGGCTAATAATAAATATA
Organism: Blastobasis lacticolella; assembly: GCA_905147135.1. Taxonomy (NCBI): domain Eukaryota; kingdom Metazoa; phylum Arthropoda; class Insecta; order Lepidoptera; family Blastobasidae; genus Blastobasis; species Blastobasis lacticolella. The sequence goes on from LR990045.1 coordinate 19,412,242, forward strand.
AGCGCATTAGAGAGGGCCGTTCTTAACCCTTTAACCGTCACGCTTAGAATCAGTTGGCGTGCCCTCAGCGCCACGCACAGTAAAACGAAAAATAAATACCTACAACAAATAGTGATGTTCAATAGTATATCGATATGGGTAATTTCCCTTCAAACGCTTACAATTTCATCTAAATATCGTAACAGACAGTAGATATAAAACGTTACTTTGTAATTTTATTTCTAATATTAGCAGGTATTTTGGTAACACAATGAAACAAAAAGCGTTTACAGATACTGAAAGATTTATTGATTTCCGCACAATAAAATTGGTCATGAAAAGAATTTTGTTATTCTTATTTTTCAATGCAGTCCTATAGAGTATTCTTTATCTAAATGCAATAGTTAACAAACAACATTGGTCAGTTTTTTAACAAACATGATTATACTTATTTCAACAATATTAATATCAGTTTACCGAATCGAACCTTGACAGATTCTAATGATATTTAACTACAGATCACCTTCCAGAATACGTATTAATTCTTCAGCTGTAATCATGTTTAATCACATTAATCGATAACACGAACATAATAATAACACGCATAAGCACAACACCAATGGAAAAATCCAAAAGGCGGCACTCGTTTATGACGTCAGAAGCGGTCGTCTTTTTCCGTCCGTGGCGCTGGGTGTACTAGCAATATTAGTTTCTAAACATGCAGACTAGGGATGGGAATTGTCGATTCAGTCACTGACATTTTTAAGCTTTATTTATTATAAATAAAACAAAATAAACACATTTATTTATAGAAATAAATGTGTTTACTATAGAGTAACATTTGCTTTATTTGTTTTATAATAAATTAGTAGGTATAAACAGAAATAATTTAATTTATGTAGATTTTTCTACCAGTAAATCATTGCTTATGTCCCATCCTTATTGTCGGATTTTTCCGTCACTGGCGCTGGACACCAATACACTTTTCGAATAATACTATCAGTAATTTATTCAACTTTAGACATTATTTTTAAGTCTTCTAATTAAGAAACTAAAGTGTAAGCAATTGTATATGATTACTTCATCAACTATTTACCAAATTATGAACATAATTTTAATATAATACAGTGCTATCAAACAAAAATGCAGATTAACCGAGTAGTGGCATTTGGTCGTAAATATCCGTCCTTGGCGAAATGAGCACGAAAATTTTTGTCGGATATATCCGACCTTGGCGGTTAAAGGGTTAAAATCGAAACTATGATAAGGCCTCAATACATAGCATTTTTTATTATTTTTTATTCCGCCCAAATCATCTTATTATACGTATCGGTTACCCCAGCGATTGTAATTTTTTTATGTTTATTGTGCCAAATTATCTGATCATACGTATCGTTTACCCCAGCGATTGTCGGTTCTTTGACGTATATGGACAACCCACTGCCTGTTTTAGTAACTTTGGTTCTCTGTCGGTTTACTTCGTTGTGAATTTTATGGTTCAATGAGACTCCGAGAAGAGCGTGAACCAGCCGTACTGTAAATGTCCATGTCTACAAACTTGTTTTCATGCACTTATGTCTTTATGCATGTAATTACGAATCAACATGTCGATACCAGAGACCAGTATGACGACAGTTTAGAGAAAGTTTAAGAGTAAAAATATAGGTATTAATTTTAGGAGGCTATTAGGAAGAATATTTAATTTCCAACGTCCTAGTCGTTATTTTACGTATATTTAATTTACGACAAATACAACACATTCGAAAGTCGTTTAAACTATCTACGCCAACTGACAGCTGTTACCATATTGCTATACGAAATCGATTTAGTTTCATCTGGACACAATTTTAAATGGACATATTTTCGAACAGACACAAATCTTCATGGACACACCGACTACTTTTAACTAGAATGCGCATTAGCGATCTAAAATCTGTCCAGACTCATCATCATCCGAGCGGTCAGTCCCGGCTTCTGTCAAACTGACTTATCTTATTTAGTTATAGAAATTATGTATTTATGTATGTAGGCTGGCCTCTTCTTGGGTCAGCGTTTAAGCCTCGCTATTCAGCGGAGCAACGCGGCCTTTTGGGGACCTTTCCAAATTTGCGGGACCTGGGTCAAATTTTTTATATTTAGTTTAGTTTGTGGCGACATCTATCGCTCTACTGCTCCAATAGGGAAGATTCAACGATACTCACATTACGAGTACACAAACACAAGGTTGGCAAGCATCCGCACATAGATGGCGCTAACCGTCCTGCAACGCGCTAGAGAAATGTGCCAACTTCCACGGCATATATACAACTTCCGACGATCAACTGTCGGACCCTTGGTCCCCTGGTCGCAACACCCGGCCAGGTGGGTAATTACCCTTTTCTACCTTCTCTCCATCTTCGCTTGCCAACATTGGCGGCTACCTTATCCCTGCACCGCCAAAAGTTAGAATCAAGGTTTTTAGTGTTAAAGTAAGGCTCTTTTAAAATGTTAATAATTATATTTTATTATGTTACAATTGACTAATAAATCCCCAAAGTTATGTATTTAAATGGATAATTTGCAGCAGTATTTGTTGAAATTCACATACTATGTGATTCTTAAGTAATTCATGACGGCATGTCGTGATTTTTGGTATTGCTTGTTCCTTGTTCTGCACCAAATAGGACAAGTCAGCCTGGATAAATCATATTTTTACATTTTTATTTTACGATTTCAGATATTATTTCAATGTTCGAATAAAAAAAATTTCGTGTTCAGTTATTTATTGAGTAAAATAATTTATTTAGTATCATTACATCATTAGTTTGGGGCTAGATGGCGCTGTGTGAATTTGTCCACGAATATTTATTATTTATTATTATTATTACAAGATAAAAAAACTAAGCAAATATTCATTTAAAATATTTGAGGCAAGACTTTTAAACTAGATAAAACTGGTATTATAGAAGCGAGATCAGAGGGCCTATCGGCTATCTCAGTGGACAACTGAATTTGACATAAAAAAATCTGACACTACTCTAATTTGGTAGACGCTATTGCTAGTTTTCAACGTAGATGACGTGGTGTAGAATTCATCATATCAGCCAGAAGACGCCCACTGCTGGGCATAGGCCTCCCCCAGAGATCTCCACAAAGACCGGTCCTGTGCTTTCCGCATCCAGCTGGTACCTGCGATCCTTACCAGGTCGTCGGTCCACCTTGTAGGAGGCCTACCCACGCTGCGTCTACCGGTACGTGGTCGCCACTCGAGAACTTTACTGCCCCATCGGCCATCTGTTCTTCGAGCTATGTGCCCTGCCCACTGCCACTTCAGTCTGGCAATCCTTAGAGCTATGTCGGTGACCTTGGTTCGCTTGCGGATCTCCTCATTTCTGACTCGATCGCGCAAAGAAACTCCGAGCATAGCTCTTTCCATTGCCCTTTGGGCAACAGTGAGCTTTCTTATAAGGCCCATAGTGAGTGGCCACGTTTCAGATCCGTAAGTCATCACTGGCAACACACATTGGTCAAAGACCTTCGTCTTGAGACACTGGGGTAATTGGGACGAAAATATGTGGCGTAGCTTCCCGAACGCTGCCCAACCGAGTTGGATTCGTCGATTGACCTCTTTCTCGAAATTGGACCTACCTAGCCGGACTATTTGTCCTAGGTATGTATAGTCGTCAACAACTTCAAGTGGAGTGCCTCCAACTGTCACTGGAGTAGGCACAACATGGACATTCGACATAATTTTCGTCTTGTCCATGTTCATTTTAAGACCTACTTGTTGAGAGGCACTACAGAGGTCATCGAGCATTTTGCCCAAGTCTTCCAGGGTTTCAGCCATGACTACGATATCGTCAGCAAATCTGAGGTGCGTGAGGTACTCGCCGTTAATATTGATGCCAAGTCCGTCCCAGTCCAGAAGCCTAAAGATATCCTCCAGTGCAGCGGTGAACAACTTCGGTGATATGACATCACCTTGTCTAACACCTCGCTGCAGCTGAATAGGTTCTGTGGTCTTGTCCTGGAGACAAACTGACATAGTGGCGTTTTCGTACAAACACTTCAGTGCTTCGATATATCGATAGTCAATTTGGCACCGCTGTAGAGACTGGAGCACCGCCCAAGTTTCGATCGAATCGAAGGCTTTCTCATAGTCCACAAACGCCAAGCATAATGGCCGGTTATACTCTTCGGTCTTCTGTACAACCTGCCGCAGCGTATGTATGTGGTCTATGGTACTAAAACCTTTTCGGAATCCGGCTTGTTCGGGAGGCTGGAAGTCATCAAACCTGCGTGCGAGACGATTTGTAATGACTCTCGAAAACAGCTTATAGACATGGGTCAGCAGCGATATTGGTCTGAAGTTCTTCAAGAGAGCCTTATCACCTTTCTTGAAGAACAATATGACTATGCTTCTGTGCCATGCTTCCGGCGTTTTGCCCTCGAGGATGACGGAATTGAACAGCTTCTGAAGGGTCTTAAGCACAGGTTTGCCACCAGCTTTCAGAAGCTCAGCCGTAATTCCATCATCACCCGGCGCCTTGTTGTTCTTAAGCTGTTTGAGAGCCATACTAATCTCGTACAGGCTGATGTCCGGGATATCTTCGGTGTAGTGTCGGGTCAACTTGGCTCTGGGGTCTTTTGCCATACTGGTAACAGGTGCCCGTGTTGTCGTGTATAACTCCATGTTGTCCATAGAACATCTCGACTTCCCTTAAAACCTCGGACTTGGTCGAAACAACTCTGCCGTCATCCGTTTTCAGTCTCGTCAACTGGCTCTGTCCAACCGACAGATCTCTCGCAAAGACTTTAGAGCCTTTGTTCCGCTCGATCGCCGCTTCAATATTGGTAGTATTGAAGCGGCGTATGTCGCGAGTCAGAGACTTGGAGATCTGTCGATTAAGTCGCCTAAATTGAGAGACATCATCAGGGGATTGCAGAGTCATTCCGCGTCTTTCTTCGATGAGTTTGAGGGTATCGTCAGAGATTTTGTTTGTTCTGTTTGTACGGCAGGCCTTATAAAACTTTGACCAAACCGTATAGACAGTTTCCACGAACCTGTTATTATAGTCGTCCACGTAGAATTATCTAATGCCAAATACAGTTGTCAACTGAGTTAGCCTATTGGCTAACTATTCAAGTTCAGCTGGAACTTGTCGTTTTCTCTCAGAAAGTCCCTCTGACCTACTCGTACTACTCGATGACGCTTCGAATAGCGTGCTAAAGTTCACAGCATGTTTTTGAATCCCGTGAGTTTTGAACTCCGCTTCGAGTGCTTTCCCTAACTAACGGTGAGTTCACAGAAAGATATTTTCACCTCTCCAGCTCGAAAAGGATGCTTTTGGTACGCAAAAACTCTGAGCAAAATCACTTCATGCGTTAATCGTGATTTATGAAATCACTTTTACTCAACGTTTGCAGCAAAAATCGATTTGTACACACCAATAGCGCTCTTTTCGTACTGGAGAGGTAATATTGTTTGATAAGAGAGCAATTTTATTCTATCTATTTCAATATTTAAATTTGAAAGTTTTTACCGCCTGATTGAAAGGCGATTGAACGATGGTGACGATAATGTTACGTACCGTATAAAAGTAAACGTTATATGTTAACTAGTTTGTACCTTTTTACTTCATTAATACTCAAGGTAGTAACATGTTCTTCTGGGTAATCATAAACAAACAGATTTCAACACCACTTATCTTCAGTTAAGGAACTTAACTCACAAACAAACATGATTTTACCAAAATCGCGAGTATGAAGGAGCACAAGGATAAATTTATCTCAGCAAATGATACAGACGTTAGAAGCAATGGGTTATCCGAAGATTCCGAGGCGAGCGAGCTTAAGCGTCTTATTCCGCGGATAGTGCATATTAACGGTGCTGATCGCAGAGATCCCCAGGGGATTTCGCTAATTGAACTCGGTCCCGATTAGTAAGGGCTTTCAGAGGAAGAACAAAGAGCAGGGTTGAAGATCTCTGTATGCTATGCAACTGGTTATCGGTAGAGTTAGAGGATTATTTATTAACCTAATTGGTCTGATCCTGCTGCTGAAGCTTTCTTGGATTAAAATAAAAAATGCAGTGGCGTTACTGTCATGCAAGCCCAAAAACCGGGCTTGCCTTATAAAAATAATTATAGATCAAAAATCAAAGGTAATGCAAATACGAACTACATAAAGTTCGCACTCCTAATACTTTTCAAACTACGTGCACACCGCCGCGCCGCCGCGAAGCAGCGCCATCGTGCGCCGAGGTTACGAAACACTATCCGAACGCACACGCAAGTTGAGACTGAGTTGAAATTGAGACGCGGCCAGTCATCTCGCTCGCACGCGCTGGCTTGTAAGCGGGCTTCGATTCGGGGTAAGTCTCTTTCTTACATATGAAAACTGTCCTATAATGAGATATAACTATACGTTTGTTTATATAGTAAATTTTACGAGACTTTAAGCCCTGCATTCGTATGAAGTTGTTCACGGATCTGTGAAAATGTGCAACTTTGCGCATGCGCAGTAGGTACTATACTATTGTTTTGTTTGAGCGGATAAGTAATTAGTTTTTTGTTGTGTTTGTGTTGTGTTATGTAGTAAAAGTGATTTAATTGGATTGATCAACAATAGAGGAAGTAAAGGCCCTTGTGATGATTTAAAATGTGCACAAGTTTTGATTTGCATGGAAAAGGTAAAGTTTTCAAACATCGCTCTGAAAATAATAAATTATTTCCCATAATAGCCTTTGCCCACAATGTTTAAATAGACCTCTTAAATGTTCTTTCCTGTAATTTTGTGTGCAATAAAGAGTTAATCTATCTATCTATCTATCGTCGCCAAAACCTACGCCTGATTTACGTACCTATTTCTCAGATTATTAAATTGCTTATAAGACAATTTCATAGAACGGTGAACCAACCTCATTGGATTGTTGGTTGTTCTCTCTCACAAGCTATATTGCTGGAATAAAACTGAAGAGTGATAAGTGAGGATTGATCAGTAATGTGGCAAAAAGATGGATTTATTTTTAATAATCGTAAAAACTACAAAAACTTCATCTCTCGGCTTGCCTTACTCTGCAACCCTAGGCACGCCACTGGAAAAATGTATTTATGTTTTCTGGGCAAGGTACGGAGCTAAGGAGTCAGGCACGGATCGCTTAGCGAGTTAGCTCGGCGCCTCGGCGTCTCTTCAGCCGAGCTAGGTTCCGTGCTTCTTTTTATGTATAGATAGAATTAGATTTCTTTTGACTAGATAAGTTTAAAAATGTATCTATCAAATCAATGTTTGAAATATTCTTAAGCTCTCCGCTCCGGCATCGCACGGCTAGTAACTTTAAGAAACTTTAAAGAATTTAACGCTACATTTTTTATGCAAAATCCCAACCTGATGGAATTAACTAAAATGGAATTATCATCCATGTTAACCGCAATTTTAAATTCATAACAAAACTTTGGATACTGTTTAAAAAAGATGTAAGACATAAACATGAAAATACTATTCATACCTAGAACGCACATTGAACATGTAAAAGACTCACAAACAGAAACTAAAAATAAAAGCGACAACTATGCCTCTGGGAATCGTAACGTCCCGCCATTTATACCAACTAAATCTAACGAGCAATTTACTCGGACGCCAAATTGATACTTCTACTATTTAAGAGTCCCTCGGAAACAATGGTTTTGAAAACTTAATTGTAGAACATTGAATTTACATCGTCGCTGCTGGCAAGGCAGGCAGTGTGACCAAATTTTGCGGAATTTTGCGATTTTGGTAGAATACAACTCCAATTTAGGGTCTAGAAGATTGTGTCACATATCTGTAAATAGCCTTTTATAGCAGAATATGATCAGTTTGAAAGAAAAAAGATTAGAAAGTGACAAATAATCTGTGTCACTTATGTAGTTGAGCTACAAATGTTTAAAAAATTCTACTATTCATAACAATGTATAAATTCTTCAATCCTAGTCCTTCTGGCATTCTTTGAGGATAATTTAAAAGAAATGCCAATAAATGTATACGTATTAATGAAACACAAAATTAGCAGACCTTAGCAGTATTTACAATCGTATAATTGTCACATTATCAGATTTTTGGTAACAGTAAAATAAACAGACTTTAGCAGAGTTTGGGAAAGTAGCTGGCATTACGTTCAATTTTAATTTGGTCACACTGTATTTAGCTCGCAGCCCTGGCCTCCAATGCCTCCTAAGCACTCTCTGTGGAGCCGTTGAATTGCTATCATTAAGCCTTCTCCACGGCGAAATAGTGGCCGTTTTTTAGTGTGCATTCCGGTTTAATTTACTCAGGGAATAGTTGGAAAATTCTCTCCATCTTATTCCTTGCAGTTCCTTCGTTACAATATTTCTTTTCTGTGCCAGCGGCTTCTTTATCAACTTCTTTTTACTCTTTGAGTAATCTTGGGGCTTGAGATTAAAAGGCGTAGTGTCGTTAGTCGTGTGTGGATTGTTATAGCGTTTCTGTGTAACTTGTAAATGTAGAATTTTTTTCTAGGTCTTTGGTATAACTGATATTATAATGTCTTCTAGGATATTTTCAAAAAGAACTGTTTCAGAGAATAATAAAATATTTTTTTACACTTCTGCTAAAAAACGGGACGAAAACATTATTTTACAAATGATTCCTAGACTGTTACAAAGTAGATACTTACTTATACTATCTATCATTTGTAAAAGAAGGTTTTCATTTTGAGCAATACGCGTGGTACGCATCGGGAAATTGTTTTTGTTCGGGCGTGATTGAAGCGGGGACGTATCAAATGGAGGCAGCGATTATGCGAAAATGTTCTGAATATGCCGTCTGGTATTCGGAAGTTCAGAATAGATATTAAAACAGAATAGGTGAGCGTCCGTGGTCTAATGGTGAAGAATCCTTTCTGAATTATGCACATTAGTCGCTAGAACACTAACCGATGCTCTTACGGTAGAGGATAAATCGTGATGAAACCTGCACATTTAAGCGACTGGATGGATGTGTAACCGCGATCCAATCTGGTCAGGTTACCTTAATAACATGGTCACGGATTACAGTGGAGTGCCACTGTAATTACTTGATCAGCCAAAGCTGATAATTACAGGCGGACACGCATGAGCACAACCGGGACATCATTAACGTTAAGAAGTTGATGGTGAGGTTCCTACTGTGGCTACCTCGGACATTTCATCATATTCGAATCGGATTCAGTGTTAAAGCGAACAAACGTACACGACTTCTGCACGATTTGTGCCGAATGTTTATGCAATTTTGGTTTTATTCTAATGAGAGAAAGCAAATTTTGCCAATATAGGTTGTAAGGCTTTCGTGGTTAATCAATACACTCCGCAACCGTGGTAACAAACCCGATAATATGTGCACATTTTATCATTTGTAAACAAACTCGCAGCGACCACATAGTCACCGTACAGTAGTCGTATCGCACCGTGTCGTGTGCACGGCATAGGGTAGACTGCATATTTTCTGTCCGGTTCCTACGCGGTCCTGACTATGCGGGCATGACGCGTACGCGTTTACTGTCCCATTTGAAAGCGGCGACGTACAAACGCGAGCTAACTGTGCGTTTTTTTGCATAACTCCATATTTACGACTTGGTAATTTGCATACACATACAGATAAAGCGCTGTCAATGTTTGTAGGTAGCTTTTATTTAACGCTATTACGTTCTAGCCAAACTAATTTCACCTCTTGAATGTTATCTAGTCAGCATACTGTACCGCTGTTTTGAAAAGTTTTGAAAATAATCTAGTTTCATATTACAATGAAAATAGATAGACACTTCCTGGTTAGGGTTTAGTACAGCATTCGCTCCCCTTAAGTTGCAAATGTCCTGGACGACGGTGGCTGCTTTTTATCAGATGGACCGTCCGTCCGTGTGCCTCCATTGGCAAATAAAAAAATTACACCCGAATGACAAAAATCGTCCCAGTTCGTGCAAGAGTTTACGACTGGGACTCTTGTTAGTTGTCACGTGTGTCTTTATATCAGCCGGAAGACGCTCACTGCTGGGCATAGGCTTCAACCAGATCCCGGCTCGTGGTCACCACTCGAAAACTTTTTACTGTCCCATCAGCTATTTGTTCTGCAAGCTATTTTCCCTGCCAACTGCTATGTCGGTGACCTTAGTTTGCTTGGGGACCTTCTGATTCGATTGCGCATTGAGGCTAAGAGCATAGCCCTTTCTTATGAGGCCCACAGTGAGCGGCTCTGTTTCGTATGTCATCAATGGCAACACACACACAGGTGGTCTTGAGACAATGAGGTGATTGGGAAAAAATATATGGCGTAGCTTGGCGTTGTCACCCAGGATGACTATTCGTCCTATCTGTCCCCTTTGAGGTATGTAAATGAGGGAGCGGGTTACAAAATGGTAACTGATTATATCTGCCACAGCCGCCACACTATGATCCAGGATTTGGCAGATCAGGTAATTACAGTGGAGTGACTGCCTGACCGCCTTGATGCTGTTAACAGAGGAACCGGACCAGATTGGATAATGGTTACACATTCAGGCGACTGAATGTGCAGGTTTCATCACGATGTTTTCCCTCATCGTAAAAGCATCGGTTAATTTTCAACTATTGTATTTAACTCAGAAATGAGGCATTGGTCCTTGACGGCACAGGGGTTTGAACCCTGTACCTCTCGTAAAGGTTTCAATGACCGGCTGGAGATGGATGGTACAGGACCAGCCTTTGTAGAGATATTTAGGGAAGACCAAGTGAGCGTCTTCCGGCTGACATGATAATCATGATGACGATGACTAACTATTCACCCTTGTCTCGCAGGGACATGCATGCAGTGGTCTGCGGGGGGAGGGAGGGGCTCTGCGAAGCCATGCGGCCTGCCAGTGGGGCAGATCTGCTGCGGTACCTTCGGAAGGTCAACTTCACTGGTGAGACATTGTTGAATTGGTTATTGTACACTTTATTTAGTTTTGCGGAGTGTGGTTGGCAATGTTGGACGCGGTCTGGCTCTGCCGGGCATTGTCGGACGGTGACCGGCTCTGTCTGACTTTGACAAAACGCTCTGATTCTATTGGGCATTATTAAGGAGCGTCGATGGCCTAGGTTTTATGTTATCCCGACTCGTAAGGGAGAGGTGCCGGGTTCGAATCCCATTGCGTCCATGTATTAGAGTATGTCAGATATGTAATAGCTGTATTAAGCTTTAGGCCTCAGAAACAAATAATTTGTTAGATTGTTTTTTCATGCATATATCATTTTTTTTATGTCATATAGTAAGCAAACAGGCAAGCGGGCCACTTGCTGGAAAGTGGTCACCACTGCATATAGACATTACCAACACCAAGAGTGTCGCCAATGCGTTGCCCACCTCTATAACACGTTGCTCTGGCAGCAAAAAGACAAATGCCCCTCCACTGCCAAAGCCACGGTTCCCCAAATCTCCACCCCATGGAGCACTGGAAACCTTACTCACCGGCAGAAACACAACACTATTTAAAAGAATATTGTTTAGCTGCGGTGTTCTGTAAGGTGGAGGTACTTCCCCAGTCGGACGGCTCCAATTCGAACGGGATACCCCGCTATGCCCTACCTCTCTTAAATTAATTTCATTTTTTATATTTAATAAATTACATTTACAATTACATTTTTATTGTTTTCCAAACATCCAACTAGGCTAAACCTATTATTTGCTAACCAATTTGAATTTAAAAGTTTTATTAGGTATTGTTTGTTTGATTTTTGAATAAATTACGGGGCAACTTTTATTAATAAAATATTATAGAGAAGTTTGACAACTTATTTCCCGGCTTAGCCTAAACAAGTTCAAAATTTGATTTTTTATTCTACGCAGTGATAAACAGTATATAATGAAGTCGCTTATGGGTGCGAGAGACGTGGTCGGATGTCTCACAAAGGTCGGCTCGCCCGCGCATCCGAATTGATCCAAAAGCGACTTTATTTTGTACACTGTAAGGTTTAGTATCGACTGCACTGACGGTTGATCGGCTCTATTACTAGTTTTACTAATGACGAGGTTCAATACCAGCATTAGACTCCTTTGGGCTGTTGATATAACATCTCCATCTCTACCCAGGTCTGAGCGGAGATGAATTCCACTTCGATTCCAACGGCGACGGACCGGCGCGATACAACATCTTGCACTTCAAGCAGACGGAGTACGGCCGGTACAAATGGGTGAACGTGGGACAGTACCTTGACGGGGAGCTGCAGTTGCATTTGGAAGGTTAATACGTTTTAATGGGATTTGCGGTAAATCTGCCAGCCAGAGTCCCGCTCTTCTGTTAGGAAAGCGCTTCCAGATTTACTGAACCAGACACAAGAGAGTACTGACTACCTCTTCTTATCCTGCGCCATTTCCCGCCATTTTGCGTCTTTTTCAACTTCATCTAACCAGCGATACCTGGGTCATCAGACAGATCTAAACCGTAGAATGGTGATAGGGCCTCATGATCACCCATACGCTACGTTCGCATTAAGTTATGATATCCTGCAGCTATATTCCGTATTCGCTTTAAAAAGCAAACCTACAGTAAAGCAGTAACTGTCGCCTATAACTAATACAATTTATACACTTAAGTTTCATGTCACAAAAATGCAAAAGTCCAAGTGCGTTGTAACTGTGAAGTCTAACATGAAATTACTGGAATTGCGCTGGCTACCTTAGTCTCCTTCTAACCGGAACACAAACATGTTACTTAGCAGCAGATATAGATAGGTAAGTATTTCATACTCACTCCAACAGAGTCCCCAACCTAAACAAAGCCCTACCACTTGATACCTACATCTTTCTCTAACAACTGGTTTCTCAATCCAGAAATCCAGTTCAAGTGGGGAATCCCGCGGCCGCCGGAGTCGGTCTGCAGCGCGGAGTGCGAACTTGGCCAGGCCAAGCAGTACGTGGAGGGCGAGAGCTGCTGCTGGCACTGCTTCAACTGCACGCAGTATGAGGTAAGAGAAAGCGAAGAAGCGGTATATCTCGTAAGCATTGGTTCTAGCGGCTACTTGATATATAGCTACAATTCTAGTACAACACCCGGAAATTGAAGTGTTTTTAGTGAAATGTGCTTCATTTTACTCACTCCACTCGCCTATTACCCATATACTTAGAAGCACAGGCTCCCTCCAAGTCTTGATGAGACAAAATTAGACAGTATTCTACTAATCTAGATAAGAATTCACGTTTTCATGTATATTTCATTAACGCAGATTTCTGCACCGAAAAAGTATTCGGTATGCTATCTTTAAAAACATACAGTCAAATTTAGAAAACACACATCTTTTTTTATGTATTTTGAAGTCTGTTAATAAGTACCTATTGGTACCTAATGAATCGGGAAATTAATCACCTTAATTATCATACAAGGCGCTTTCACTAATCACTCGGCCGGTGGAATCACTCACTGTATCGTTATCATCATTCGAGCCGCAACGGTCCCTACATGAGCTAACTCTAAGCCAGGAGGATTTGCTATAATCCCCTCGCATTGCAGGTGGATATTGGTAGAGATCGCAGTGTTGAACCACATAACAGGAACCATGACTTATGGTACAAAGACTACTAACGCAGTGCATCGGACCCGTGTCAGGGATGATGGTGACCCAGGTAGCCACACTATACTATGACAGCTATATTCGAGTTTTCTATAGTTCGTATTGAAGTGTACCCCATTGTGCCGATATCATAGCATCCGTCACAGAATCGTGGTCCATGTATATATACTTATATACTACCCTCATTGACTACCTACATTTTGGACGAAGCATTATTGTCTGTTGACGGTTGTATTAGTATTTAATGGTATTGACATTTATTGACTTAAATTTAAAATGACATCTATTTAATGCTTAAATATCTTATGGATATGTAAATTTAATTACGATTTACTTCTATTTTTGTATAACTGTTTGTTCCAAAATAAAAGGAATAAAGTAATTTGCGTAGTTTACTAACCCGTAGATTATAACAACGTATGAACATTTTATGTAATTTTAGTCTGAAACTAAATTTATATTATTAATATTATTACTGGAACGCCAACTTAAAGATGGATAAACACCCGTATTCATTAACAATCAAACATTTTCGGCCGAATATTATTATAACTTTACTATGTAACATTTGTTAGACACATCATTTGGCAGCTATAGTCCACAAACATTCCCTTACGACGTAGTAGGACTGCACATTACGTTATGGGCGACAGTTAACGCTTACCATTAGAGGAGCTGTCTGCTCGTTGTCACTGCGTAAAAAATTACATCCATGTCCGTGGTGACATAATATGATGCCAAATGATCACCAACGAGGAAGTAAAATGCTTTGTGAAATGGCATGGAAGTCGTTTCGCGATCGGACGGTGCCAAGAACAAAAGGACTGTGATATAATAGTTGGCAGTTTTCGTGACACTAACGATAATATTTATGTTACGATATAAACTGTGTAGTAGATTTTGTTCTTTCTGACGAAGAAAATAATTTCAATGTTATACGTACTAATTTCGAAGTATAATGAGGTATTAAGCAGGGTATTAAAGTAGAGTGTCGGTGGCCTAGGTTTTATGGTATACGACTCGTAAGCGAGTGGTTCGAATCCCAAAGCCGCCATGTACCAATGACTCTTTTCTGAGTTGAGGTGAGGTAGCGGTCAAATGCCTGGCTAGTCAAATAATTAAAAAAGTAAGTTATCTTATCATGAAATATACCTTTAAAATCCGTATCACTGATACTATATCAGTACTTGTTTGTACTGACAAACAAGTTCGTATGTATGGAAACACTGACTTCATGTTTAGTTTCTTTCACAAGAAACCTAGAGATTTTGGTCGATCGCGAACGGGAATAAGGGAGAGCCTTAAATATTACTTTTTTTTTTCTAAGTTTCGGTCTCTTCATTTCTGCTGCATATGTTTTGAATAACTCAAGATTATTTTAGCACTTCAAATTATCTTTAGGCTTTACACTATTAATTTCCGTTGCTTTCTTTGTTCTAGCACGACTTCTCACTTCCGCTATGACGTCATATCGGGAGGTCAAACATCTTATATATTTTTTATTGTCGCCAGATGCATCTTCACAAATATTTTACAAACTTCTAAACTTTAGGAGTATGGAGCTTTCAAAGTACACATCTTTAGTGACACCATTTTTCTGGAATGCCCGTTGGGACGACGAGGAAGATATTCATCGAACTCAAATCAAAAACTCAAAACAACAATAAGCAATTAAGTCATCTTAGTTTAGAACGAACTAGAAAACTGTAATTGAGAATGCCCTGTCGTAAACAGTGTTAATTGAACTTGAGCCTACTAGTAATAGTCATAAAGAGCATATTCAATACACATTGATTCGGTATTATTACATAATCCTAACTTGAAAACTCATACCGAAAGCTTCCACTACAAAGCCTTCCGCTCCGCACCTATCAATTTAATCCGGTGTATTCATTGACGTTGATATATGGGCCTCCATCTGCAATATTGCGTGTAACGGGATGTTGGGTATTCGGTTCCCAAACTTTATGGCTAAAGGCGTAGTTGGCAAAATATGAAATCTATACATAGTATAAAACAAAGTCGCTTCTCTCCGTTTGCGTCTATGTATCTATGAATGTTTCTATGTAAGCTTAGATCTTAAAATTTACGCAACGGATTTTAATGCGATTTTTAACAATAGATAGAGTGATTCAAGAGAAAGGTTTATAAGCAAAAAAAGGGTATGTGGGGGTAAAGTGTACGCGTAAGCGAAGGTATACGCGAACGAAGTCACGCCGATTAATATAAAGCCCCGTTTATTTCCTTCATACTATCAATATCAAATTTATTTAATTTATGACTAGATATTGGTCATCTTGGCGTTATAGCTGGTTTATATTGGTCAAGGATAGTGACAGTACGCTGTCCGGACTAACTACTCACTTTACTTGACTGTGATAAACACTTGACCAATATTGACGACGTGATTGGTTCAATTGGTTAACATGGCGGTCTGCCACGCAGAGGAATCGAACTCGGGAGGGTTCGATATCCGGCCGGGCAGAAATTTAAATTTATGTTACGAGTCCGGGTGCTTATGCATCCCTTAACCTTGAGGCCACTGACGCGGAGACTCCGACTAATACAGGCCAGTGATGATAATAATAATAAGTCTAAATTCTACATGATCGACATCAGCTTCATTGACTCTATCTTCACACTTTGGGAATCACTGTACGACATGCCCCGAGCCACATCTGTATGATCACATGGATAATGTGATTGACGCCAAGCACTTTTAGTAATGAGGATTGCATGCGATCATATCCTAAACTCTTGACTTGGCCAGGGCATACTTTAAATGTATATAACACTACACTAGCGCCGGAGGCCTAATGGTAAGGAGTCTGACTCGTAAGCTAGAGGTGCCATTTTTGAACCCCAGTGCCGCTATGTACCAATGACTCTGTTCTGAGTTATGTACATCTGTTGAACACTAACCGATGCTCTTACGGTGAGGGAAAACATGGTGATGAAACCTGAACGCACTTTTAGGCGACTTAATATTTAACCATGATCCAATCTGGTGAGGCTTCCGTGTTAACAGAGTCACGGAGCTCAGATAGCAGTCGCTCTACTGTAATCACCTGGGACTCTGTTTCTGAATCGCTCGCCTCGAGTCGAATGGTTTTTAATCTTCATATTCAGTTTGAAAAATTGATCTTTTGATGAAATCTGCGTCATGATTTTCCCTATTTTTAAAACCGTTCGCTTTCGGAGTCGCTAACGTATTTCACAAAATATTGAAATTCCCACGGCGAAAATAAAAATTTAAAATCGTTAGAGACTCTAGACTAGCAATTCAATATAGCAAAAATAGAGCCCCTGATCTGCCAATTTCTGGATCATGGTCAAGCCGAACCCCGGGTTCACGCGAGAGCATAACCGAGACATTAATGTCGGCGTCAACGCCGAGATTACTTATACCAACACTGTTTGTCAAATCATTTATACCGCCAACAATTTGCTATAGATTATGTTAATGCACATCGTTTATCTTGGATTTCAACGGGCTGTGTTGTAATAAATCAGACGGTATTTTATCTCTGCTTCGCCACATTTTCTTTTTCGATTTCGCTGTTTGACTCTTTAAATAAGATTACGTTGCAGTAATAGTCCGTTTACCAATCGTATATTTTTTCATATTATCAATTTGAAAACTTACGTTTTATTTTTCGATAACAGTCTTTACTAATGAAACGTGTTTTGCATTGCATTTTGCGATTACATAATACTACTTAATATGCAATTAAGTTTAAATTCGTCATAACATGATATTAGGTATGTGGAAAACAATGTTAATTTATTCATGGAATAAAGTGGGTATTTAACGGCCGAGGGATTAAAATAGATCATGAACACAGGCGATAAAGCCAACTACGGTGGAGAAAAGAAACAGAAGCTGCAAAATTTGTATGAATGAATAAGGTCTTGTTGGTTCTCTGAAAGTCTGACATAATATTTATATTAAGCACAGAATAACCTGTTAATGGTCAATAGTTTGTCGGACAACTGTTTTGTCTAACAAAAAGTCGTTGGTGAATAGTTCTATCGACTTGACGTTTATCGTACAAACGTCCAGTAGATCAAAACTCATTCGGACAACGAATTTGTCTGACTTTATTAGACTTACGTTGATTAGACATTTAAAACCTGTTTTCTCTCCTAGATCCGCTCTCCATTTGTGGAGACAGCCTGCATGGTGTGTCCTCGGGGGACACTGCCTGACCCAACACGAACCCAGTGCCGGCCCATACCAGAGGCCTATCTGCGACCAGACTCCGCCTGGGCCATTGGTGCTATGTCCTTCTCTTCGGTTGGAATCTTGATCACTGCGTGAGTACGAAATATAAATTAAAGAAAAAGCTTTTTTTTTTGTACCACCAAACAAGCTTACGGCCTGCCTGATGGTAAGCAGTCACCGCAGCCTATGGACGTTTGCAATACCAGAGGCATCACCCACGTGTTGCCGACCCCAAAACTAATTATGCTTAATAAGAGATAAAAAGATAAGAGCAGTATTCTGTCTGCCATAAGCATCGGTAACCTTATAGCGAAAGGGTTGGACTCATAAGCTAAAGCTACCGGTTTAGATTCCCAGTGCCGCTATATAGCAAATGGTATTTTTCTGAGTTATGTAGATACATTAGTTGAACAGTATCGATGCTCTTACGGTGAGGGAAAACACCGTGATGAACATTCAGCACATTCAGGCATATTAATGTGTGACCACGATCAAATCTGGTCTGTAAACAGTGTGATGGAGGTCACAGTTATAACGCACCTGGTTCAGCATTTATGTTAGGTACACGAAACCTACGTGTAACTCGAAATTAGCTACTTCTCTAGAAGCCTGTGTGTTTGATTGCCATCTCATCTAATGCGGTAGCAAGTATTAGTTGAGAAAACATTCTTATCCTATCTTGAATCTGGTGCTGTTTCCAAATAGGTACGCAAACAGTGAGCTTACGACCTCTGATTATAGTATTTACTGGTTTATCTTTAAATTCTTATTGATTAAAAATATATTTTTAATCTTTGAATTATAAATTAGTACCTTGAAATTTTTTAAATTATAAACATTACGACAGTATAATTTGATTTTACTTAAATAATTATAAAATAATATTTATTTGTGGGGTCAAAACTATGACTTTATCACTTTAGCTCTGCACAAGAACACCAAATTGCACTTAACACACAATAAGGGAACCGAAACAATTTCCCCCTTGTCCGACATTCTCTTCGGACCCAATTCAATCCTAAGCCCATTAATCTGCATTAAGCTATTCACTATCATTAAACTTGCCGGGATTAAGTGGCAATTATGTCATCAACTAATTCCTCCAACAGATTCGTTTGCGGCGTATGGGTCCGCCACAGTTCGACGCCGGTGGTGCGTGCGAGTGGAAGAGAGCTCTCTTACGTCCTGCTCGCCGGCATCCTGATGTGTTACCTTGTCACCTTCGCCTTAGTCTTTCGACCCACCGATATACTTTGCTCCATTCAGAGGTAAGTACAATGAATTAGTTAATATTGTATACAGTCGCAGTCTTGCAGTATTGTATACAATCAGCTCCCGGGACTGTTCAACCCAGCGGAACCCAGCGGACTGACAGGGTCCCCAGTGGATTATCTTGGACAACCTTGCTTCGGCAATGGTATTAGGAGGTACACCTAAAGAGCTCGACAGTTAAAATACGACACGATCACCCATCCAGAGCCTGGACAAGCAAGCGTTGTTTAACTTTGGTTGTCGGTCTCTGGTGCCGTTTCCACCGCTTCCAATTAAATCATATAGTTATCATACTAGCTATGCATCCGCGGCTTCACCCGCGTGGACTACACTTTATATAGCGCAGGGAGGGGAATAAAAGTCGAACAGCGACACGAAAAGTCGAAGTTTGGGTAACTAAAAAAAGTTTTTTTGTTGTTGCAGCAAAAAAAGCCAGGTTGTGCACGAGCAGACCAACGTTTCGTAGGTCTCCTAAACGTCTACTATCGCTACAAAGTGTAATTTTTCTTATACTCAATGACGTAGGATAACCTACGGCACCCGCACTGTTTACCCGTTATTCCCTACCTTTCTTCTCAAACATTGCTAGACTTGAATTCTCCGTAATCTATTCCACTGTACCGGACACAACACGTCAAATTTCACAGTAATAAATTCTAAAATTGAGCTCAAACAGAAATTATTTTTCATTGAACTGACGACATAAAAATGATACGTACATAAGAATTATTATTTTTTACATAAGAAATAATATAAGTATCCATTCGATAACATCCATATTCAGAAATAGAAAATGTCACCTTTAGTTGATACGTAAACACTAAAGTATTTTTGGCGCGTGTGAGGAACTTCGCAAACAGGTGCACACCCCGCTGAGGCGCACAATCCCCGAAAAAGAAACACATTTACCCATCTCTTTGACAATCCACTACATAAAATCCACAATGGGATGATTGATACACAAGCACAGAAATCCAGTTGTAATGTCAGGCGTCGCAAAGCGGAAAAATGTATCGGGCTCCAAGCGGGTGGAAATATTGCGATGTGAGCGTGAATCAAATGGGAGGGCAAGGGTGCTCGATCAGCTGTTATTGGCAGCCTTGACTTTTCATGGGACGCTCGACTTGGCAGAACCTTACCTACGTAAAGTCCTTTTGCCTACTAGCTTTTCACTGCGATTTCGGCTGTGTAGACTATTTTCAGTACTAACGTCCATATTGTACATCGTATTTCTGGAAAAATAATATTATAAAAACTGAATCACGGTTTATGTTTCTACTAAGTTTTACCCAAATGTTTCATTATTCTCCTGATATTGTTGTTTAATACTGTCACGGAGGTCAAACGACAGTAGCATTGTAATAAGCTGATTTACCAAAATCGTGAATCATTGTCAAAGCGGACCCACCGGGCCCTCGCGAGTCTACAACCGGCACATTAAAGCAAAGATGATTATTCATTATTTTATTGTCCGTGTAGACTAGAGTTAGTACTAACGTCCTTATTCCATACGATATTCTCATTAATCTGATACATGGCGGTATTTTGTCTCATTAAAATCGGTTCCATAGTTAAGAAAATATTTACGTACCTATATGTAAACTTAGTGTGGTTGAGTATATGACGTAAACAGGGATCCGAAGTTACAACAACAAAAGGCTATATTAAATGCGAAGTTAGGGAGTTGTTTACATGCGAGGTTAGGGACACAGAAATGTGGCGGTCCATAGTCTCTACCTTCCCCACCTGTGGGACAGAGGTGTGAGCTTAAAGTATGTATGTATTGACAGTGTGTACTACCAAAATATGTTATGGAAATTGTTGCGTTCTTCACTACGGTAACAGAGAACAAAAGAGCACGTCCTCGAAAAAATCCTTCTACTTCTCTACTTATTCTCGTGGTAGCGTATCTTTCCTTTTTCAAATGCATTCAAGTAATTTTCTCTCTGCCTTTCCCTTCTTTTGTTAATAACCAACCGACCAGCGATTTTATATCCGGGATTACTACATAAAATGAGATTCTAATGTTTTTACTTGTGAGGAGACTTCGGATTTCTTTATTCTTTCACTCATAAAGGATAACTTAGATGATGAAGGGTTGTAAGATGAACCAATTTTACAATAATAAAGGTGCAGTAATATCTTGTTAACGGTTTTGTAGGAAAGGAAATAAAAATTTCAATTGTAAATGCTACTCCATTACTGGAAAAGTAAATAAAAACAGAAGACATCCTGTTACGAGTCTCCAAACCATACAATACTAGTGACCAACATAAGAATTTTTTTTATATAATTGTATGTTTTAGGTTTTGCATTTGTCTTACTTAATACGTTTGCGGACAGAAATGCCGCTCGAAATCGTTTTTGCCTTCATTTTTGAACACGGATGCTGCAGAGATTCGTGCATCTTTTTTCGACAAGAATATTAACATACATAAATTATAGTAGCTACACATTTTGTGTCACATCATAGACGATTACAGGCTCACTAGTGTCCTATAAGACGGTTTTTGCGCTGATTCAAACGCGGCCTCCGCCCACCCTCTGGTCATATGGACATGTGCGCGCATGTTATAGCCGCTGTCTTTTATTAAACTGTAACACTTAATTATGCGTTAGGTTAGATATTCGTGCTTTTATGGATTGCATACCCATAAAAGCACGAGAGAAGCAGATAATTGAAGCATTCGAGATGTAGTATTGTATGAGAATGCTAATTGGACTTTCTAGACCGCCATGCGTACAAACGTATCAATTCTCCATCAGCTAAAGATTAAAACGAGGCTATCAGCCACCAACGGATCCTTGCATATTTCGGTTATTTAATGAGACGGAGTAATGACAGTCTGGAAAAATTTGTCATAGAGGGCAATATCAATGGAGTGGACCAAAAAGATGGACCGACCAGTTGAAGGTTGCGCCATCCAACAGATTTTACGACGCGGTAAGGCTGGTGATAGATAGGTGCAGTTGGAGTTATTTCGTACACTCGAAGGTATACACATCAGATCACGGTTCTCAGCCATGAGTCAGACAAACATGCTATAGCAGCCGTAAAATCTTCATACAAAACATGTATGTCCATCTCATGTGACTTATTGTCCGCGAACGTGAGAAAATTCTAATGAACAACTAAAATAATTTTATTCCCTTGATCTATCGATACCATTTACACCTTATCTAGAAAAACATCAAGTGGTGGACCCAAAAAAACTTCGCCAATACCACCGCTAAAAATCTTCCACAAATGAAGCAACGCACTTGACGGATAAACAAATCCATTACGGAACAATCGCCGCGTCGGGAACAGATCCCGGCCGGGCACACGCGTGGCGAGCTGCGAAAGCCTCGGGAAGGGTTTATGTTATTCCAATAGGTGATCGTGTACACAAAGCTGCATATCACGCTACCTAATGGTCGCTAGTTCTTATAATGCCGGTTGATCATGTGGCTTGATCAACTGATAGTGTGTGGGAATCACGCCACTTGACAGTGTGTGCGATTAGTGTGGCTTGATCATGCCGCTGGATCAAACCGCATAATAGTGAGTGGCACCTCATGTACTTATTTTGATTGAATTGTAATTGGGTTGCAATTAAATAGCAGCTCCATGGCAGTTTTAATTGTAGCAGAATATTAAAAACGCGTAAAACTGCCATTGAGCTGCGATAGCGATCCAATTACAATTCAATCAAGCCATTAATAAATTAGCAGACATGAGCCCAGTTAAGCGGACAACGTGATGTGAAGTGGTTACATACGGCTATTACGAAGCGTTAAACTCATGTAAAAGCTATGTTTTCCAATGGAGCAAAAATAGAATAGAATAGAATAGAAAAAAAATGTTTGGTTCTCTATACATACACATACAACTTATAAGTAACACAAAAGAAGAAATTTATTTCTGACGACGCTCAACTGACTAACTTATTACTAACTTAAGCTGCATGTGTATGCTGCAGTAACGAAAAAGGGCATGGCTCAGCACAGTTGCTTGGGAGAGCAACATATTGATATTCTGCCAAGACCCGCAAAGAAGGGTGCACGGTAGGGTGTCCCGAGAATTTTTTTCTTGGATTTTCTTAACGCAAGACCTCTTAAAATTTGCGTAATTGATAGCAGATTACCATAATAATAAAATAAAATTTGATCTTCAGGGTTCTACCGATCTTTGAAGTTCTGAAAAATTATGATATTTCGCTACTCCAGATTTCAGCTTTATATTATATCTCTTTCTTGTTTTTCTTAACTCAAGACCGGTCAAAAGTTGCGTAATTAATCGTAGATTACTTAAATAACTCTAACAACCAAATTAAACTATACCTTTAGGGTTCTACAGATCAGCAAAGTTTTGAAAAATTTACAAATTTAAGGTAATATTTCGCTATCCTATTTTAAACGTAAATATGAAAAATATTTAGTTATTATTTTATTAAGTTGAAATACAAACACGATATTTAGATTTTTATGCAACAATATGTTATCGGCAACCTCGAATTAGCAGATTGGGACTTGCAAATTCAAAGTCACAGGTAACTTGGTACATTTCAACTTGTTTCGAGGACTTTGTAGCTTTTGGACTTTACTCGCTAATGTTTTTTCGAATTCAAAGTACTACTTTTACACTGTAGTTGCAATACAGTGGAAAAGTAAATTTTGTGACTTTATTTTAATAATAAGTTCGAGACGTCGTAAGGCACTTCCGCTATATTGAGAACATACTTAGAATTTGACGATTGGTAGCGCTATTTTATTAGTCAAGAACGACTTGAAATGGAAGTACCGGTAATAGAAAGAATATATCCAATTCAGTAATACTTATATGGGACTGTTTAAGAAAATATCAAAAATTTTTGGACCCAAAGCTTCCATTCTAATCTATACTAATATAATAAAGAGAAAAGGTTTGATTGTTTGTTTGTATTGATACGCTCAACAATTACTACTTACTACTATTAAAAAATTCTTTCAACTATAGAAAGCTGCATTATCAGGGGGTTACATAGGCTATAGTTCTTCCCGAGATTCAATGTGGTTGCCACGGGAACGGGTCCGGAACGTTCTCATAAAATTTTACGCAGACGAAGATGCGGGCAAAAAGCTAGTCGAAAGTATGGCAAATTTATCTAATTCCTGAAATCATTTGACCACGAAAAGTGGATGGATTTCTACCTCAATTTGAAAAGATACCGCAAAAGCTAAAGAAATTATGTCTAGTTTCAAAAACGAATGACGTAACGAGTGTAGTTAGAGTTATCTAAGAAGCTTTTAGACTTCTTCTTAAGTGTACTTCATATGAATCTTGTGTGTATTTGAGCTTGAAACCTAAGGAAGTTCTCATCAATGAGAGATGTTTAATGTTAGGAAAATGGTAATGAGTAGTATTGATTAAAAATAAAGGACTAGATTGATAAAAAGACAGCATAGGAAAATTGAAGCCTCTTAAGAAACCGATTCTGTTTCTGCAAATTGTGATTAGTGCTTGAATCTTTCTCAGAAGTATGTTCCAAAGGCATCCCCGACATAAACGACCTCGAGAGAGACACCACTGACTTCAACAGCGAATAGCAAAACATTAAGCAAAGCCAACTAACAAAGTAGCTAAGCTCTGTGACAGATAATGTTTATCGATGCGATATGCTGCTGCTGTTTTGCCTGACATCCTCTTGTTTTCTACTAAAGATTTAACTTAATAATAGTAAAAGCTAGAAAAGCTGAAAGTAGCACTAAAATCAAAATAAAAACTTTTAAAATGAACTTCTTTGTTGAAGATTACACATAAATTATTGTGTGACAGGGAAATCCGCAACGCCGGTTATTCACTGCACCGCCGATTCAGTTCACCTTCAGCATCTTTCTAATGATGACTTTTAAATCATGGCAAAAGATAAAAGCTTGGAAATTGTTGACTATCCTTGTTATACACAATCTGTGGTAACAAAGGCCTCTCATAGTGTTACTGTGTTACTGACGCTAATGCTTGAGATGGCTGTATTGGAATATGCAATGACGGACAAAATCCATAATTTTTGACTCAATAACAAGCAAACTCAAATAAAAAATGTTATATTGATTATATGCTCTATTTTGATTATTCTATTTTTTATGCTATATTTCTTTAATTTTTATATTTTAGTATAAAATAAGCTTGAATTTGTATTATTTTAAGCCAGCGGAAAAATTCTGTAAAAATTTAAAATTCCCTAATTTTCAACGTTCGGTAGAGCCCTCAAGATTACACATAATTCAAATATTTTTACATTTTTCATAATCTGTGTTAAATTACGCAAATTTTGATACCTCTTGCGATTGTGTAGCTTGAAATATTTTTTTTCTGATACATGGACGGGACACCCTAGTGCACGGTAAAACTACGATACCATTAATGACGTGCAACTACCCAATTATCAGTAAAGAGTCTGGTAATTTATGTAATGTGTTTGTGTGTGTGTTTATCAATTGTCAATTCCACTATAAAATATTCACTGTAGTAAAATAAATTGAGTAAAAATACATATACATATACATACATATATAAAATAATACTTATTGCGCCTACAAATCCTATCCAGCAGCGTCAAAGACATACCTCCACGATCGCAAAAAGTGTTCTGGTATACCCTCTACCTGAATTTTTAAAATATGACATATGTAGTGCTTCTGAAACGTACACTTTGTACCTAACAATCTTAAGGAAGGAGGTATGTTGTTCCAGCACTTTGTTGCTTGATAGCGGAAGCTGCCCGACGCTGCAGATCCATGTTTGTGACCCGCCAGAGGAATACAAGCCGATCTGTTGCCGTACTTTTCCTGTAGACAAGTAAAGTTCAGCTTACTATACAAGTATTCCGGTCGTTCCGGTCGGTGCAGCACTGGAAACCTTACTCATATACACAAGTGTTTTTGACGAATCGGTACATACGGGACCTCACAAGACTCCACAATTCTACGATCAAGCGCATATTTTGCGTGATTGTGGATTATTTTGAAAATGAAAGTTACATTAATAACCATCATAGTGTCTCCCAAGAAATTATCACATTTACTTTCCAAGGTATTTCAACTTTTACGGCCACTGGAGTCTCCTTCTTCCAAGCTTGCGTTATTCATCAGACCTGCAGTAAAAATATGTTTTGGGTCATGTCTAGTTTTAGCTGAAATTGTTACCAATAAGCTGTTTTGTAAGTATTAACAGGCTATAAGATAGAAAGTTTGCAATTCTAAGCAAAGCTGGCTTATTTTTCCCAGGCTCTCTGCAGTTTTGTATGAAGATATAAATTTGAGCGACTCCAAGAGTTAATCGAATCACGTTTCAGTATGAACACCTTGATATGCAGCCGTGTGTACCCAAACCGAAATTGAATTCGCCCGCATTCGGGGTCACTTGTTTTATCTGTTTTTGCTTCGATGGTAAACTAGCAATTTTTACGCGCTGGTTGATTTGTTCCCTGAAACATTTTTATCTAGCACAGTATTTCTCGCTACATTTGTTCCCAGCTCGCAGATGAACGGAACTGTATTTTTACGAACGCTTTTATTTACATTTGCGAAAAGTTTACGCGTTTCGACGCAACTGGAAACGAGGTGCAGCTGAATAGCTTTGTGCAGTACAGATTTTGTTTTATAAGAACTAGCTGGGCATTTGACCGTCATCTTATTTGACCGCACCTTTCTAATGCGTAGGGGTAAGGAATGGGATATGTTGCTTGTAAGTGTGATCTCTGATTATTATAATCTGGACGCCTCGCAAGGCTTAAGTGAATAGGCTGTTCCTAGACAAGCATGCTCCGCATATTCGTCATCATCTGCATTTTCGGCCGCATCGTCACTTAGCACGGTCAAATGCCTGGCTGGTCATATAAGAAAACGCGCTTGCTCTTGTTTCCCCCTATTCATCATCATTATCATCAGACTACGCTAGCCCACTGGACACAGGCCTACGCTAACGCTCTTTGCAAATTATCACTTCACCTGGCCGAGTCGTGGTCTCCACTTAAGATCTTTGTTAACAAAAAGTATTATTTCCCCCCCAGGTTCGGTACTGGCTTCTGCTTTACGGTGGTGTACGCGGCGCTGCTCACTAAGACCAACCGCATCGCGCGCATCTTCACCGCGAGCAAGCATTCCGCCAAGCGGCCCGGCCTCATATCGCCCAGTTCGCAGCTCGCCGTCTGCGCTGGACTGGTTTCTATACAGGTTCGGTTCATCTGTGATTTGAAGTTTGAGACTTCTAAATGCTCTTACTGTGAGGAGAATCATCGTGACGAAACCTGCATATTTAGACCACTGAATGTGAAGAACAGGTTTGTCTGTTATTCTAACAAGGTCACAAAGGCCAGATGGTAGTCGCTCTAATGTAATTACCCGATATGCTAAATCCAAGATCATGATCAAGAGCAAACCTCGGGCCCTCATGCACAATAGTATAACCAGAATATTGATGCCTACAATATTTGGCTGCAATATTGCCACTATATCGCAAACGGTAAACTACATATCGAGTGGAATAGGACGCATTATACATTCGAGAGTGAATGTAATGTTGATAGAAAAATAGCTGGCAATAGTTGGCGCTAAGGCCAGCTATATTGTAGCCACATATTGCAAATATTGCCAGTTCAGAAGCTCCTTAAGTTCGGACATCGGTACTCGGACATATATTTTACTATTTGTGGAATCTGATCGCTCAATTTGTTACTACTACCAATTCAAAACGTTAAAGTAATACCTACACTTTGATCGTGATAATCATTATAAATATTATCTAAGACTGAATGTATGCACAAAATTTTTTTCTGTTCTTCCTTTTCCACTTAGCTCGTCTTTAGCACCCTCAAATCATAAGCCATTAACTTTCACATTTGACTCAGCTATACCAACCCACAGCTTCTTGGGCCTCCGTCCGGACCTCTTTCCTGATACGGTTTACGCACCTACTTCCCGTGCATCTTTCCTCCTGAACACATGCCGTATACTTAACCTGATCATTATTTTCTAGGTCCTAATAGTAGTGGTGTGGATGATCGTCGCGCCAGCCAGAGCCATGTTCCACTATCCCACAAGAGAAGACAACATGCTCGTCTGCGATTCTTACGTTGACGCCTCCTATATGATCGCCTTCTTCTATCCCATCGTCCTCATCGTGGTCTGCACCATCTACGCCGTGCTCACACGAAAAATTCCTGAGGCCTTCAATGAGAGTAAACATATTGGTGAGTCTGAACGTTTTTGTCTTGAATGTGTAATTTAATCATTCATAATTTAAAGATGACTATGTAAGAAAGGATGACGCGGAGGTAGGCATCCCACCTGGTACACCTACCTACGCGTAAGGACGACCTGCTAATGACTGCAGGTACCGGCTGGATGCGGATAGTACAAGACCGCCCTGTGTAGAGCTCTCTGAAAGAGACCTATGCCCAGCAGTGGGTGTCTTTCGACTGATATGATGATCACGATGAATCAAAAGGTTTACTAAGCTAGATTTCAAAAAGTGAAGGTATATTTAAACAATTTGAGGAATGGAAAAAGGCCTCTGTAATAAGGCTTTTCGTTTTTCTAGGGCCAAATCAAGGAGTTGCTAGGTCGGCAGGTACTTTTGACCTAGACTCAATTCTGATTTTGATGAAATTTTGGGAGTTTGCTCGGAAATAGTGTGCGGTGTGTAATTTAAGTTTTTGACCTCGAAGAGTATTGCGAAATTATGGCACAATTTTTTTGTTTTTTTGCGTATAACTCGGAACGGCGGCCCAAAAGCCGCCGGCGTCAAAGGAAATTCTGACACTAAGTTAATCTACATAACATTTTCTACAGCATCCTAACCGTTTACAAGCAATATAGTCTCGTTTTCGGCGGTAGGCAAATTTCTTAGGAGATTGTATGAAAAATTATGCATACATTTTTATATGATATGTACAAATTACCAGCTTTTTTATACAATTTCCTAATAAAAGGGTATTTTGCCTACCGCAACAACCGAAACTGTTTTGCTCGTACACGGTTACAATTAGAAAAATACAGTTTTAAGTACAATAGGAATTAATAGTTGTAGAGAGAATCCGCTATCATATTGTATAAATCTTTGATCAAGAATATATTATTCAGTGTTAAATCTCCCAAAATGAACATGAAAGAAAAACAGATGCCAATACTAACGTTTCCTTTTACTTACTATTATAAATACGTGAAATAGGAAATATGTAGTTTTATTGGCTGAGAAATAAAACAGATTATGTACGCGTGGGGCATGTTATTTTCGGCCAAATGTGTTCTCTCTACTTGGAAATGTATTTCCATGCCAATTCCATGCGGAAGTAATGTGGTGTTTCTTTCAACGCGCATTAGTGTATGTTATGGATTATGGATGAATAGGCGTATATGAGATAGTTTCCTTTTGTTATATAAATTAGATATACCTAGCGTCTATAGATAGGTATCCCTGATATTTCCAGATAAAGTGTACTGTAAAAGCTCAAATGCACGAATGCCACGTCGTTGACTCGTCTACACTAATATCTATTATAAAAAGAAAATATTTGTTTGTTTGTCTGCAATGGATAAACTCAAGAACTTTTTAACCGTATTCGCGGACAAAAAGCTAGTTCCATAGAAGCATTTCAAGTACAAAAGTTCTAGAATCTAGTATAATGGAATTGTATTAAGGCTTTGAGAAACTGAGGACTAAATTTCCTTTGTCTGAAATTTAATATCTGTTATATCGTCTACTTCGCGAGTTCCTTACGGAACGAAACACAACATAGGCACTCACATATTCTTCTAACGTTAGTAAATCATGTAATTAATTATTGAAATCGAGTTGGCTTCGCTCGGGCTGTATTTTATATATTGTGGTCTCGTGAAAACAATAGGCGTGCGTGAATGCCTCACATATCACATATACATATTCAGCAGCTGGGTGGATTGGCCGTCTTGATTTGTGCAACACAATTCAGAAGTGGCAGCGGTTGTAATATTTTCATCTGTTAGTAGCTTTACTATTATACCTTCCATCACGGATTGCTAATCGACTTCCGAGGCTTCAACAGTCTCTGGGTCCTAGGCGAAAAGCCTTATAAAACCTTCGCTAACGGTTTTAGTACACACGCCTAATGAGAGGCGAGCTCGTTGCTGTACTGAGTTCGATTAGCGTCGAAGTACGAAACCGTCACCCATACTGTTTCAGTTACCAAACATTCATTCACTGTTGTAGCCAATGGATTATGGAAGTATTGAATTGACAGTGGGTATCTGCCAAAGAACCGCCAATCGCTGAGATAATCGTTTGTTCAGGAATTAATTTGACTGAGTGGAGAGTGCAGCTCTACAATTTTGTAACGTTTTACTACTCCTTAGATTGATATATAAGCATTTTTTCGCCTGTATTCAGATACGTTACTCTGAGGTCTCACTACGTGCGATCGGCACTATTCTATGCGTATTAAGGTAAGCAGCAACATTTACCAATCGTATAGTCATATTGAACGCGGTGTGTTGACATGGCAAAGAGCCGGTAAACAACATTGTAATAAAATTAAATTAGACAGACAAGTATTGTTGGGTGTGTTAGAAGTAACTGCTTTGCATCAAGTGAACCGTAAGATTATTTGTCAAGTCAGTGATATAATAATGTTTACGTGATATCATTCTGTTTCCACAACATTAATCCTTAAAAGCGATTCGTGAATACAGCCTGAAAAGTCACATTTCGCAGCACAACATTAAAGAGCCGAAAGGAGGTGACGAAAAACAAACTTATATTGCCCCAAATTGGCGGCAAAACATGCAAATCCAAAATGACGACCTTTCCCCCGGAAGGCTCCTACACTTGCCATCGAATATTTCGGCACTCATCAATATTTATCAGCTGTCACATCCGCCCCCGCTTTTGTTTCGGCGGCGGTGGCGCGAAAATCTGAAGGGATGGTAGTTTTATGTGGAATAGGGGGCGTATTGTTCGGGCCTTTGTGTGGAGACAATGCAATTTGCCGCTTTGTTGACACGGCTTGGCGGCGGCTCAATCAGTTGCCAGATGCCTCGCTATGACACACTTGTTGCGGCCTGTAATCGGGAGATGAACTTTTAAGCCTATGATGTTCGTAACTATGAATCTATAATATTTCAATAAATAACAGTTACGGCGTGCCAATCGGCTCCTGAAATTATTCAAACAATTTCAGGGATCTCAGCGGAAGATTGTGAACCAAAAGTTCGCTGTCAGAGCAATGCACTTCGTTCTCATTTTTTACATTTTATGTTATTGATTAGTAAAAATATTTAGCTGGCCGCAATTTGTGGTGAGCTTCCCTACTCCTATCAATTGCCTGAACAGACTTTAGTTGCGAATGGGCTCAATGAGTAGCCCCCAAATCCTTCCTTTAGCGAATCCAAGTCATAATTGTTAGCAAACAATAAAATTAGAGCTCACTCACAATAAAATTAGAGCCCAAAGTCAGATTACTTCATCGGGAAATTAATCTTCGTTTTATCGAATACAATTTACTTCGCTTCCCCGATCTTAATATTCGTCAATTGAATTAGGCTAGGCACTGAGTAGGAAATTAATTTTGTTTGCCATTGTTTCACGTTATGAACGATTTGGAAATCCGTTTCATTTTGCTCCCGGAGATTGCTTTAATTCGTTCTTATGAATGGCAGAGTACATTATGTAGCATCCTTTGATTGTAAAAATGTTAGCCTAGAATTTGACATTAGATAATTGTACACTACGTCATCTACGTTGGTCACGTGTAGCTTCTACCAAATTAGAGTAGTGTAAGGTTTTTGAATGTCAAATTCAGTCGTCCAGCTAAGAGCCCTGCTGGTTTGTGTTCGCTCGTTGTGTTTTCAATAAGAATATTTATTGTATCTTAAAGGTATTATTATATTTTCAACCTTTGTATGTTTATGTCCGAGACCCCGTGTTTTCGTTACATTTAGCTGTTTATTTCGTTTTCAATCTTAATCATAATATTATTATAGCGTCTTGAGTTGTGTAACATCTTCACTCTCAGCTTTAATATCCTTGTTACTCTATAGTCTATCATGTATCTGGAAGTTCTGTCCGAGATTCATGCCGCAATACTTCAGCTCGATTCTCAACCTTAACTTCATTGTCATAGGGTTCACCATGTACACGACGTGCGTCATCTGGCTGGCGTTTGTGCCACTGTACTTCGGCACCGCGTCGCACGTGCCTCTACGCATCACAAGCATGGCCGTCACCATCTCGCTCAGTGCCAGCGTCACACTCGTGTGTCTGTTTTCACCCAAGGTAAGTGGAATCACTGGAATTATTAAATTTATTAAGTTTATCACTACAGCTTCTATGCAGTTGGTATGGGTTGTTATTAATTGATGTCAGTCGTTCAAATCTAGGCACAATGATCTGCGCATGTATCTTTGGTCACTCTCAGTTAGGAATTTGTGGGCAAGCGCCCGTGTTAACAACATGTTAACAAATGCAACAAGATGTCAAAATTTTTGATGAACCTTTAGACCTTTAATATGCTCAGTACTGTATTTCTTGTATTTGTAATATCAATAATTTATCAGTAGCAACGTCCTTGGATCGTCAGGCGCTTGATACATTACATTACACAGAAATTCATACATACAAATATACAAACTCACTCCCGTGTCCCACAGGGGTATACAAAGGCCACTCTTGCCTCTTCCACATTTATTCATTAATCTTTCATATTTACATAATATGAAACAGCATTTTGTGTGCGCATCTCGATCGTTTTTCGGTCGTATATTATTATGTTGTCAGTGCAGTACGAGGAGCATCGATGACCTGAGTCGTTCAGTTGGTTAATATACCGGTCTGCCACGCAGAGGTCTCGGCTTCGATTCCCGGCGAATCAAATTTTGAATTTTTTTTAATGTTATGATGGAAATGAGTCACCGCCGCCTATTGACATCAGCAACACCAGGGGAGTCACCAATGCGTTGCCCGCCTCTGAAGAGACATCTAATATACCGCTTGAACGATCCCATGTCATAGTTCAAAGGAAACACTGTGGCTGGGAGCTCATTCCACATCCGAATTGTACGAGCGAGAAACGTTCTTTCTAACCTTCGCGTGGTGACCAACAGATAAAATGTTGAACTACGTATAAAATGTTGAATTTTAATTTCTGTTACGGGTCTGTCGGGTTCTCTAGCACCCATAACACAAGATTTGGGGCTAGATGACGCTGTGTGAATTGTTCAAACATATTTATTAATTTAGTGCAAGACTAGGTCCAGATTTAATATCCGTTTCTCTATGCAGTTGTACATAATCCTGATCCGGCCGGAGCGGAATGTGCGTCAGAGCATAATGCCTGTACGCTACAGCCGGAAGCCGCCGCCGCCTATACTCACGCCGATCGTCAAAAGTAAGATATTTGTGTGTTTCTCCTTCATACAAGAAATTAACATATTATTAAACAGTGGAAAATGGGTGCCCAAACCTGACGTTATCAGGAAATACGTCCAGTAGTAGACCCAAAAAGCGATGAATTGACATCGCTGATTCGAATACGAGTGGTTGCCCTCTGGCTTATGACTCAAACATGCCGAAGATCGGGCAAAGTTTGAGAAGAAAGAGTAGGAAAGCGGTCCCTGTTAGACGCCATGATTGACGGCTCAGATGATGATTATAATAATGACAATGATTAACGTGAATATTCTATTCACGTTAATCAAAACGTAAAGTCAAAGGTTTTAGAGTCTTGTAACTGAAGTGGCAATGGGTAGGTCACGTTGTTCGCAGAATCGACAGAATTGTAGCTTTACACTAATAAGCTATATGACAGCTTCATAATCAGGTGACGATGCGATTATAGTTAGAAACTGGCAATGATTCTCTTAATTTTTAATTTCCTAAAATTTAAAGATATGTCATATAGATAATAAATACTAACAGTTAAATGAATATCCTTTGAAGAATAACTTTCTAAACAGATAATTTTATTAACTTACTATTTACTACATTATATAAGTTAACTATTCAACACCCTTAAATCCACGCACGTCCCATATGAATTTTCTTAAACTTAACTACGATTTCACAGAAGCACCATGCGCAGACAAAGAGACTCAGACCGATCCGGCTGATTTCAACAAACTCAACGGCCAGTCTTGCCAAGCAAACAGCAAGGAAGCTAACAACAAGGCTGAAGAAAAACCTGACCAAAACAAGCACAATAACGACAGAAAAGACGAACCCCAATGCAACAACATCAAAACACCTATCGATAATAAAGACATTGATAAAAATAGCAAAATTTACATAACAAATGAGAAAGCTGAAACCTTATAGCAACGGGAATCCACCATGTCACTAAATGAAGATTATAAAAGTAGGAAGACAAGTGGTTCGAGTAACTTTAAGAAAAAGAGTTGTTCCTGTAAATTAAAAGAAAGGAAACCTGTTGTTGTATAATGTAAGAGACCCAAATATTGAAAAATGATATTAATGATATTGTATAAGGCTTAATGTTTATATATTCGAAGGTATTAGCTGTAAATAATGAATTATATAACGCTTACACAAAATTCCATTATACTATCGTGTTACAAAAAAATTATATCGAACATTTTATCGTAAATGATGTGACTCCTTTGATATTGTGACTCAAAATTCAATATTTAAGGTACATATTCATGTAAGTGTTTTTATTTAATAAAGTATTGTTTTTAGAAAGGGGTTGCTTCATTTATCGAATTTTAACTTCACTTTTACATGTTCAAAATGTTATAATATTACTATAATGTACCTATAATAATAATTACCTACGTAATTATTTTTTGGAACGCTAGTAAATCTCCATTTCAAAGTAATGTAAATATTATTTTGTAAAATATTGTAAATATTGTATGAGAAGACAAAATAGTGATGTATTGTATATATGAAGCGCTAATGATTTCTATAAACATATTTAAGGTAATTTGATATATCAAAAACATAATATAACGTTAGTCATAAGAATGAGATTATGTTAAAATAAATACGGTAAATATATAAAATAAATTATGTACAGGATGAGCTTTGAGCCTGGACAGTTGCGGCAACTTAAGTAATATATAGGAACTTTTATAAATAAGAATAATATTATCAACTTATAGTGTTTTTTATGCAAGTTAGAAAGAAAATATCATAACTTTAATCTAATTTTAATTTAAGTTAAGTACGAGTATATGTATTCTCTCCAAATGGGTATGATATTGTTAAAAATTTGTCAAACAGTTGTCGTTACTGTCTTTTGCCCATCCTGTGCATATGTAACGATCGCATATTAACTAAAATAAACGGTTTTGATGTTTTCATTTGTTTCATTCCAAACCATAATAACATTACATTGGTTTATACATGAACCATGCGTTTATATATGGATGAAAGTCCTCTATAGCCTGACCATAAGTGTCAAGAGGGAGCTGCGGTTGCTGTTACTTGCTGTTGCCAGTGTAAGAAATTAAAACATTACATACACCTGATGTGACCTATCACATCTGGCATCTGTGACAATTAGGTAAATGCCGGTTTCTACCAAGGACTGCCTCTTTCCTACTCTTCTTCTTCCACTTGGATTACACATCATGATTCGACGCCTGAACTCTGGATACGTTCCATCCAGGCTTTTGTTATTGTAAATATTATTTTTTAAATTATACGGCAGACAAACGGGCAAGCGGGCCATCTGATGGAAAGTGGTTACCGCCGCCTATGGACATCAGCAACACCAGGGGCGGTACCAATATATTACCCACTTCTAATGAGACCTCTAATTTATTTATACCTTTTGAACGATCCGATGTCATAATCCAAAGGATACACAGGTGGTTATTCCACGTCCGAATAGTAAGAGTGAGATTTGTTTTTTTGAATGTGGGAATCAAAAGGGAGTCTACGTCGTTACAGGTCTACATAACACTGACTAAAAACTAACTAAAAAAGGCAAACTCCAAGTCTTTAGCAATATTGGCAACCGTATCCCTTAAACTGACACTTAAGTAGTTCTTTTAGAGAATGTGGTCGTACGAGGATATGCTCATTTAAGGTTAGTGAACAGTCGCGGGAAATGAAGTTTCAGTTCAAAATTTAATAATTGTTATTTGGCCGTCACGGATTCCTCGGGCTTGACAGAGCAGGTTTTGACGCTTTATGTCAGATTTACAGAATGTTATTTTAGCAAAAAGCCAGATTAGCAGAATGCCAGATTATAGTTTCACGTGACATTTTCATATTAGGCAAAATTCGAGAATGGCCAAAACCAT
The DNA here is from genome assembly GCA_905147135.1 of Blastobasis lacticolella. Taxonomy (NCBI): domain Eukaryota; kingdom Metazoa; phylum Arthropoda; class Insecta; order Lepidoptera; family Blastobasidae; genus Blastobasis; species Blastobasis lacticolella. The sequence goes on from LR990045.1 coordinate 19,448,515, forward strand.
AGTAATTGTGTTGGTATCTTTTAACAAAAGTATCATTATCTATCGAGGTCTACAAAAAAGGGCTTTTCTACATCTCCAGAACGGTGCCTTCTCCTTAGAAGCTAGCCCATGTGACAACGAAACAGACATAAATTTACAGGCCTATAGCGGTAAACTCCTTGCTCTCTGATGTGTTGGAGCAGGTTATCAATATCTAGCCCCATGGAAACCTAGAGGATCACCAACTGATCAGTGATCGCCAATATGGCTTTCGTCATGATCACTCAGCCGGTGACCTTCTAGTATAATTAACACACCGGTGGGCTGAGGCTATTGAGAACAAAGGGGAGAATTGATGTCAGTCTTGATATAGCCAAGGTTTGTGATCGAGTCTGACAAGGCACTGCTATCAAAACTCCCAAAATACGGTATCCTCGAGGGACTCTGCAAGTAGGTATCCAGCGTTCTGTCTGAACAGAGCTTCCAAGTCGTTGTCGATGGATGCTGCTTCGATACCAAGACTACCAATGGTGGAGTACACGCAGTTTCTTCTTAATAAAAACAAAAATAATAATCTTGACTTTAATGTCTGGGGCTCGTAGTCCACCTTGACCCAGACCTTCCAGACCTTGACCTTGATCCAGGATTCGTCAAATTTGGTAATTACAGTGGGGCGAGTGCCATCTGATCTTTGTGACCTTGCTACCAGAGGAACTTGACCAGAGGGCCTATCGGCTATCTCAGTGGACAACTGAATTTGACATAAAAAAATCTGACATTACTCTAATTTGGTAGACGCTATTGCCAGTTTTCAACGTAGATGACGTGGTATAGAATTATCTAGTGTCAAATACAGTTATCAACTGAGTTAGCCAATAGCCCCGCAAATCGGATCGAATCACATTCAGTCGCCTGAATATACAGGTTTCATCACGATGTTTTCCCTCACCGTAAGAGCATCGGCTAGTGTTTAACTAACGTACATAACTCAGAAAAGAGTCATTGGTATATAGCGTCAGTGGGACTCGAACCCGGTACGTCTCGCTTGCGAGTCAGATACATTTACCACTAGGCCACCATCGATCATTGATTTGCTGAAAATTCCCAATATTCATTGTTATGCAGATAACAGTGCTGGAGATGCTTGTTACACAATATTTTCCTCTGTTCTAATTTCCATAATCAGGCGCGAAAATTTCCGGCCCAAAACGAAGAATAAGTGATAAATGAGAAATCGCAGACTTACCAAAGCCGTAACTCATCAGAGGACGTCCATCAAAAAACTTTCGGAATACAAATGGATTGTCTGGAAAAGTTTTAGCCATTTTGGAATATCAACTTGGATCCCTGCGATTCCAACAAACATCATTTGTAAAACGAAATATTAGAAGTTCAGAACTCGAAGACGCAGAATCGGGTAGGTGTGAAAATCTAATTGTCTTATGAGAAACTTTGCAAAGTCGATGTCTTGGATTGTTCTTCGAACTAATCCGAAGTAATGCAATAAAGAGGAGACATAACAACGTTATCTTAAAGATAATATTGTAAGAATAGTTAGTAATTGATGTAAGAAAAGTCGGTCCGATTCCAAGAAAATCCTGCCCGTTCGCCATTATTATTTCTATGACAGCTACGGCATGAGTTATATCTGAGATATGTATGCTCCATCAAGATTAAGCATGAAAAGGAACTATTAATAGTACCCAGCAAACATAATAAGAAATTTTTCCTGGTCTTAATACTGAATTACCTCTTTAAGTAAAATTAAAGTCCCATTCACCAAAAATTCCGACCATAACCACATTTTTACTATAAAGTTAAAATTTAGGTTACCTATTACGTAATTTTTACTTAAGCGTTGTAGGATCTCTTTTGACTTATTTTATTTACTTATGTTATTACTTACGACTATTAGGACTTCTTTTCAAACGTTAATTTGGCACGTTGATACTTTAATTTTTAATTTTTCATACATAATAATGTTTTTTTATGGATATGTTTCGATTTGGCCCTTCAGGCTTTACTGGCTCTCCAATTCATTATATTATGTCCTGAAAAAGAGAGGATACTATGTTAATTTGGATGCGATTATTATTTTAAATGATCTACGCATTATGTATTTCTAGACGTACTTGTTCGTTCTGTTAATTCATTTTCTTTTGGCATTGAATATGTATTTTCTATTTTAATGTTATTGAACATTAATATCCGGTATAAATATTGTTGATAAATTGTTGTGAAGTTGTCAAGCAGTGACGTGCCACAGATCGATGCCATGATGGCGAAGATTTTATTTCTAGTTACACGAAAAAGTCTGGCTGTGATAAATATGAAATTGATTGTCTGCTTGAGAGAAATAAAAAAAGGGACTGAGGTCAAGGATTCTGAAGTTTGGAGGTTAAAAAAATGGAAGTTTTTTAGAAGATTAATTTATGACTAAAATAACCTTCGATTGAGGGCAACCAAACCCCTATATTGCACATAGGATGGGCTAAGCCCCTTGTTAGTACTATATTTAAATTCGATGCCGAGGTTCGTGCACAAGTTCATTCGAGAATTTTATTACTTTTATTAGAAGCCGAATTTTATTAGAAGCTTACGTCTCATTTTGGAGTACTTCGCCAGACCCAAGTGAATTACGTGGCCCTGATGGACAAAGTCATTTAAGACTCTCTTTTGGACCTATAGTGTTTCTTTAGAGTACTTTTTTAAAATCAAATTGTATTAGTGCCTTCTGAATCCTTTGTTTTTTTTTCCTTTCTCTACTGAACCTGACACTGAGCTGCCGTTTTTTTACGTTACAGCGTCCACCACAAAGTAAATTTACTTTATGGTTGAAAAAAGGTCGGAAAATCTGGTAGAATTGACTTAAAATGTAAACCGATAGGTCGCTATGACTTATAGGTTAATTTTTGGTAATTATGACGTATTTTTTTCTTAACCAACGACTTCAAGGTTACTTACGTATAAGTCGATTTTGATACCAATTCCAACGTTAGTATTACCTTCTGCAGATACCTAATACAACCTGATAGTAAATAATACTTTTTAAACATTTTAGATACCAACAGGTCATCTTAGGTTAACTTGAAAGTCAGTGTTACTCGGAAATGCGACTAGTAAGTCAGAGTTGACGATGGTGACCTGGAAGTTAATTAATGTTGGTCATAGTGACCGTTAATTGGTGATCTAGGATATATTTTAAACGCTGGTCATTTTGTTTTAAAATAAAGTAATCGCTTGTTATTCAACAATGGACAAAGATTAAACTGTACAGACAGTCTAGTACGTATTATAGAAAATCTAAAAGAAAACTTGATGAAGCTTAATATAGAAGTATGTAAGAAATCTTCAGAAGTAAACCCGCACAATATCAGTTTCCTGTCAGTTTTTAACAACCGATGATTATACTTTAGCCTCCAACATGTCAACAAGTGAGGACTCTGGAAATGAAGAAATCGAAGAATCTAAAGAAAATAAAGAATCAGGTAATGAGGAGTCTAAAACTGAAAGCTTTGATTTAATGAAACTGTCTGAAGGTTGAATAAAATGAACTGTGAAGCATTAACCGACCTCAGCATCACTAAACGATTTGTTAAGTCTTTTAAATGAATAGGTACAGTACATAGAATATAGTATAAACATACAGCGTTTGAACTGGCCTTGAACAAGTCCTCCATGGTACAAGGTTTAGGGCACGCCGAGCATGAAACGAGGTGGTCCATAGTTTGCGGAGATTTGCCACAATCGCACTGAGAACTGTCATTTGTATATCCCCACTTAAAGAGATTCTCTTTGCATCGGCCCACCTGGGTTCGCAGCCTATTTAACGCCTTCCAGGTTGGCCACGGCCAGTTCAAACGCTGTATCCGTCGCCGAATACTGGGCGAATAAAGTATAAGTGAGAGTTTAGTCCATCGACTCGATAAGAAGAAGAAGTATAAACATGGTCAAATGGGTAGTCACCTTAAACAGGCATTTTATTATTACAGGTTATTTATTTCTGGTTGTTGATAAAATTTAATGTTGTAAGTAATGTAATGCCTAATCATACTATACCTACTTAGGTACCTACTAAGACGTTACTCTTTTGCTAATATCATAATCTCATTTCAATAGTTAGAAGGTTCCTATTTTTGTTGATAAGTCGCTCAAATCAATTGTAAAGTAGTACCTATTTAACTAGGTAAGGACTAAACCAAAAACGTCCGAGGTGAAAAACTTTGTACGAAATCGGACTATAGGTAATTTACTGTTTCAACTCTTCTGCACAATTTTTTGGGCTCATCTCTAACATACTACATACAACTTTCTACGCGTGATGATCGTGATGACTTCCCTGCTACTAGATTTAGCGCTGTTAGGTAATAATTATCTATTTTTCGCGTAAGCGACTCCATAGTTTGTAACTTTTAAGTAACAAGGACCTTGGTCATTTAGACCAAGAAGTTGCAAAAATTATGTCAAATGAACCAAAAATATTTACCAATCATCTTAAGGTCGATATGAAGGGAATACCTAACTTTATAGTCGAGCCGCCATTTTATTTTGTAACAATCAGAAAGCCGTGTATAACTACGTAATTGTATAATGCAATTTATCATGAAATACATTAAAAGTATACCTTTATTTACCAATATTTACATTGAAATATTAATGTTGACATTGAGAAAATATAAACAATACCAAACTTGAGTCAAAATACTTAAATCGAAACAAATACTGTGATGGGACGCTAATAATTCAAATTCATAAAACATAACCCTCCTTCTGTCGCAATCGGGTAAAACCATTGGCGTCGTTTGAACGTTTAAATTTGCTAAACAGCAACATGTGGCGCTTACTTGTAATTCCGAAAACCAAAACCAATTGTCACACGATATTATGTTAGTTTGAGTGAGCAATAAATTCCCAAAAAGGTCGAGCTTAATTACAAGGGTCACACTTGTAAGTGTGAGAAAAAATAAAAGTTCGCATTCCAAAATGTCCAATAAATTCACGCTGAGATATCGATATAAAAACAATACCGAGAAAACGAACAAGGCTAGCCTAAGAATAAAAACACCTATCATAAAAACAAAGGTTTCAGATATACATTTAAATAAATCTGTGTCCTAAGTCTTACGACTTAGGGATGCTTTTCAAATATGATATTACGCGGCAAACCCTTGACCAATTTCAGGTACGAGTCCAGGCAGTTGACGCTACTAAAAATGGTGGCCAACTTAAATGCGCCATAGCTATTGGCTGATCTGAAGAGACGCAATCGCGGGAAGCGACGGGATTGGCAGATTGCACTCCCACCACAAGGGATGATGCGCAGGCGTCGATTGCCATCCATAACAACCAAAACACCAAACAACACAAGCAAAGAAGAACCTTATGTTAATTAGCGTAGATACTAAGATTGTAATTAGTAATTCATCCCTATTATAATTAAGTCAGCGAGACGAATCACGGGGTAGAAGGGTGACACTTCTTATTTCGGAGCGGAGCGAGGCGGCTGGACGAGCAGTAAAGAATTTATTGAGATCAGACCTTAAAGTCTAATAATGTAAAATTATATTAAACTTTGATTTACTAATAAATTAGAGTCAGTGTATATTAGCAGCGGCGACAAAAGTTAAGTTGATACATTTTATGTTTATGTAAATGGTTTAGGTATTAATTGGTTCAATCTGATTAATTTCATCTATAAATTTCATCAATTTCCATTTGTATTCTCACTAGTAGAGATTCGATTAACATAGTTTAACTTAATCAAGATGGAAAGTAAAAGTTACCCAATCGAATGACATTTACATTCAATTTTAACTGTAATTATTAAGTATGAATTATCTTTGCGTAAGATAATTAGAGCACGGTAATATTTGAACAAAATATACCGAAGCCTATGTCTATCATCATCAAATCAAGTAATTAATGTGTCTGATTTATCTTTATACGAGATTATTATGGGCTATTGTTTGATTAAATTCAACTAAAGTGTTTGTACGTATTGTGTGTACGTTAACTTTCATTATCACGTTAACTCGTCCCTACGTGAAATATTCGTAATGTGGTATTATTTGACTAGTCAATATCATTAACGAATATATTTTGGGAATAAATACATGTAATAGACTAAACCAACGGTTTATTCATAATGTTATTAGACCAAAAGGCGTATGGGCTGTCCCAGCGTATATGACTAGTCTAATCAACGAATATACCTATAATCTATATTATTATTAGACCAAAAGGCGTATGGGCTATCCCAGCTTATACGACTAGTCTAATTTACGAATATACCTATAATCTATATTATTATTAGGCCAAAAGGCGTGTGAGTTGATCAATCCCCACATGACTAGCCTAATACTGACTACCTGTTGGTAACGCGCAGCGTTAATGAGTCAAATACTTCACTGATAAGTTAGCATTTATATCGACTAATTGTTTCACATTAGTTGACTTAATTAAGCTTATGTTTGATTATATGTTTTAACTATGCAAACCAAGTATGACGCTTTGACTTTCAATTATGTGAATGTAATGATTTGATTTGAACGAACAATTGTTTAAACGATACTAATTAATTAATTAATCATAATTAGACTTAATTGGGCGAAAATGGTTTTTGCAATACTGACCTGACGTTTTCCATTTTCGATAGGTATTGGCCCTAGGAATCGAATGGTCAGAACCACGAATTTCTCTATTGTCAGAAATTCTTGGTTAAAATCATAAAATAGTTTCAATCGTAGAGTCACAATTAAGTAAATAAACGTATATCTATATTTTAAACTCTACCTGTGACTTTAATTCATATTCCCGCATACCTTGACTAATTTTCAGTAAATTACATTCCAAGTTGACTGTAATCATCCAGACCTAATGAATGAGATGCCCAAGTAACTACTTTCCGAACTAATGGTACTTAAATGCCTTAAATAAACTCATTTGCTTTAGAGGAAATCAATAAGAAATATCCACGTAAATTCTTGCAATTTAACGCATGGCATTCGAGTTTTGATAATCAAATTAAACCAATAATTTTTTGTTGGTTCACCCTAGTTGGTGCTATATTCAGTAAGATTGAGACACCACAGTTGTTGCGATCCTTCATCTCGTAAAACGTAGGGAAAAAGCTGTCCAAAGGATCCTAAATTGATAAAAAGCATATACAGGGGCCCCATTTTCAGATGAAGAGTGGAGATGATTTGAATATATGTATATGATAACCTCACGGGGTTACAAAGAAGGACAGCGGTATATCAAAGAATATACCTAGTTATCTTGCCAGGCCAAGGCAAGCTTAGGGAACCTTGGGGATCAAGAAAGCATCGACACCCTCCATCGTGGCAACCCTTTGGAGCACGTGAAAGGAGGCAGGAACACATTAAAAGGTCCTAGTCTGGACAAAGGTTCAGCTAGGGGACTGGCTCCTTTGTGACCCACTTCAGGGGGCTCAACTTGCTGTCTTATATTAGATTATATTTTTATTATATCACTCGAATCGTTGCCATTGACGTAGTGGAGTTTTATTGCAAGTTTCTGTCATCTCATCTTACATAAACACTAAAGAGCGATTAACATCACAGTTTAAGGCATTTATAAACCAATCATCGAACCCGAATCTCATAAAGTTAAATAGACTGTCGCTGACGGTCTTTGTTCACCCATTTTATATTGTACTCACACGCGCGAGGCGTATGACCACGTTAGGTTACATGACATGTAATGAGTGACTAGATCGACCTAGGGTCGTGTCATCCATCGAACGTGAATAGCTTGACCATACATTTAGCATCGGGAACACCTCATCGGGTGACCGTTGCTCCAGATAGCTTCATTCATAGGCGCAGGACCATCTCATCTGCTGCCGATTGCCCAGGATCTAGGTTTTGTGTCTCAACTAAGCAGACACATCTAGATAAAAGAACCTTTAAAAATAACACAACGTAGACATATTAATTACTAAATTCATTTCATTCTTATATATGACGATCACTATTCTTTTCAGTATTTATAATAAAATACACATTTCATTACAAACCTCTGTTGAGAAACGATAAACTGAGGACAATTGGTTAAAGTACCAATACAAACGTAAAACAAAAACCTAGGTAGTACTCATTTCACTAATATGTTTGGTCTAAACGGCTGGGAGAGGAGTTAAGTTTATCTATTTACTTATAAATAACTGAAAGCGCTATACTTGGTTTGTGAAAATTGTTGATTGCCATTTTATATTTCTGTGTTTATTGTGTGATTCCACAGGGCGAAACTTGTTCGTTTTCAAAACTATAGTTACTTACACGTTGAATACCAATATTTCAAGACGAATAAAACTTATATTAGCTACAGAATCGCGTATGTCTTTTTCATAAAGTATAAAAATAATAGTAATGTTGCTTACTCTACCTACTGCGCAGCTTAGTTGGGAATAGAATTGATAAGATACATGTGTTTAGGATACTTAGATGGAAAATAGTGTCATAAATATGTGTTTCACTAAAATGTAGTTCGCGATAGGTAAAAGACATGTTTTAATTGAACTAGGTCTAAGAATGTTAAAGATGGTTGAATGTGTTTTAATATATGATCTTGATCAAAAAGCGAACTAATATATAGTTCTGCTAGATCGTTAATACGTTATGGTTATACTTCAAAGGAATTTAGATCAAATTATTGTCGATCAAGTAGACAACGTAAAACCATTGCGATTGCGTTAGACTTTAACAGAATACAACATTAGCAAAATACCTATGTTGCATCGCATACAGTCCACCACAGGACTTTAACCTCCATCACATTAGAAGAGAGTTTTGCAATAATCTCTATGCTTGTCAGGTGTATTGGAGATCGCTGTGTTTGAAATACACTATACTAATGTTATCATATAGAATCCCTAATTTCATGCGTTGTTTGAATATCTAGATGTCCACTTAAAATATTTGATGCACATGGCTAATTTAGAAAACATTTAAAAGTAAAGTACAAACGGCTAGTAAGACCGAACGGAAATGCCCATGTAACATAAAAAAAGGATACAGATGTTGCGACGGGACTTTAGCATTGTTTCTGTGAATGAAGAACCCTACAATTAAGGAATTCGTAAACTATTGTTGCAAAAGTAGGGACGCTAGTAAAAACGTAAACCAGCGAAAAAAAAACTATTGCGCCCAGATGTTTAGAAAGTGTGCCTCGAACCTTAACCCGATCGGTGCAGTAAACGAGGCAACATGACATAAAAAGGCCGAGTTGTTGTGGAGTTATTCGAAATCCTATAACGCTTTGGAATGTTATCGATTTAGTAAATACCACGATAACACTGAGTACCTATAACCAAAATGGAAGGTGCTTTCAATTTTGAATTAATTGTGTTTTAAAAACCAATTACTGTCAGGAATTAGTGTAGGTCTAGGTAGTCTTAGGAGGTAGGGTGTAAACATGTAGGATGTAGGAGCTTAGGCCTATATCAGTATTATTAGGATCTAGACAGATGAGAACTAAAGATACATTTCAAAAGATGTGTATTGTTTATTCACAATGGAATATGTAGATTCGAATGGACTCGAAAAACGATGTCTAATAATGTAACTAAGTGTTACAGTTACTTGCAAGTACTAAAATAAATAAATCTAATTTACTATCAGGTAGATCAATTGTAAGCTCACTAGGATCAGAAATAATGAAATATATCAGTGTGCCGAAGTCGAATGTCGGGTGTGCAAAATGTGCAAAAACACCCAATTATAACAAAAGTACCCATTATCATCAGGTATTTCCCAAAAATAAACCGCCATTGAGACTGAGCATTATAAAGCGTCAATGACGCAATGAAATATTTTGTACATATTACAAAATAACAATGTATGGATTGGTGAGAAAATGCGATATGACATGGCGAGTAATAATATTGGGAATACTTTATTTTATGGGGAACAAACATTTTACTAAACCCACAATTACGTAATAAACGTAATTCATTCATCAAATTATGATGTGCACAGATCGGAATGACCATGTGACATTATATCTCAATTCCTCAATTCAAAGAAGTGAGTATCTACGAAGCTTACCAAATAAAAAGGTGTAATGCTGCGGTATTTAGAAGACATAACATTGCTTACGGTAGGTTTGACTAGAAATTATACAACTAGGTAGTTTCGACTAGTTTATTGTTTAGGTTAGATAGGGCACCGTAGGTTAGCAGCTAGGTAGCTTCCAATACTAGGTAGATAACTGAACAGGTTAGGCAGGGTAATTTATCTAGATTTAGATGTATTTCTTTAGATAGGTATCGATGAATGTTAGCTACTTAGTTTGGATTAGGTCGAATGTTTTATTAGGTTAAGAATATTTATTAGGTAGAGTCGGAATAGTTAGATATAGATAGACTGTGTTAGGTATATACATTTGGTAGATCAGGTTACGTCGAATGGTTTAGGTTAATCAAACGTGCTAGATAAGGTCGAATACGGTAGTACAAGCAGACTAGGTTAGGTGGATCAGTTTAAGGTAGCCTAGGATAGGTCGATTTAGTTAGATAAAAGATTTAAAAGTGTTAGGATAAGTAGGAAGCGGTAAATCATTTTATATTACTCCGTACAAATTAAAATCTGAACTTGAAAAAAAAATGGTTAAATAAGAATATAAAACCATTCCGTTTGCTACGATGTAGAAGTCTAGTGATCTAGATCTATTCTCTGTAGATCTAACAGAGAATGTACATTAGTCGCATAGCATGGGAGAGGGAATCTTTTTTTACAATGGGATACATGTGAATATAATGAACTAAACATTGTATTCAAGTTTTAATATTAAATTGAATAATAGAAAAGAACGAAACCTTAAAGGTAAACACATCTAGGGATACGTTTCGTTCGCAGAATGAAATCATTGATTAATTATTTGGTTATGAATTCAATTATCCCATCTTATAAGTTGAGTATTGTGTACAAAGTCAGGAGAACTATCGATTCCTAACTTTCTACAGGGAGAGGTATGTGATGGGACGCTAATAATTCAAATTCATAAAACATAACCCTCCTTCTGTCGCAATCGGGTAAAACCATTGGCGTCGTTTGAACGTTTAAATTTGCTAAACAGCAACATGTGGCGCTTACTTGTAATTCCGAAAACCAAAACCAATTGTCACACGATATTATGTTAGTTTGAGTGAGCAATAAATTCCCAAAAAGGTCGAGCTTAATTACAAGGGTCACACTTGTAAGTGTGAGAAAAAATAAAAGTTCGCATTCCAAAATGTCCAATAAATTCACGCTGAGATATCGATATAAAAACAATACCGAGAAAACGAACAAGGCTAGCCTAAGAATAAAAACACCTATCATAAAAACAAAGGTTTCAGATATACATTTAAATAAATCTGTGTCCTAAGTCTTACGACTTAGGGATGCTTTTCAAATATGATATTACGCGGCAAACCCTTGACCAATTTCAGGTACGAGTCCAGGCAGTTGACGCTACTAAAAATGGTGGCCAACTTAAATGCGCCATAGCTATTGGCTGATCTGAAGAGACGCAATCGCGGGAAGCGACGGGATTGGCAGATTGCACTCCCACCACAAGGGATGATGCGCAGGCGTCGATTGCCATCCATAACAACCAAAACACCAAACAACACAAGCAAAGAAGAACCTTATGTTAATTAGCGTAGATACTAAGATTGTAATTAGTAATTCATCCCTATTATAATTAAGTCAGCGAGACGAATCACGGGGTAGAAGGGTGACACTTCTTATTTCGGAGCGGAGCGAGGCGGCTGGACGAGCAGTAAAGAATTTATTGAGATCAGACCTTAAAGTCTAATAATGTAAAATTATATTAAACTTTGATTTACTAATAAATTAGAGTCAGTGTATATTAGCAGCGGCGACAAAAGTTAAGTTGATACATTTTATGTTTATGTAAATGGTTTAGGTATTAATTGGTTCAATCTGATTAATTTCATCTATAAATTTCATCAATTTCCATTTGTATTCTCACTAGTAGAGATTCGATTAACATAGTTTAACTTAATCAAGATGGAAAGTAAAAGTTACCCAATCGAATGACATTTACATTCAATTTTAACTGTAATTATTAAGTATGAATTATCTTTGCGTAAGATAATTAGAGCACGGTAATATTTGAACAAAATATACCGAAGCCTATGTCTATCATCATCAAATCAAGTAATTAATGTGTCTGATTTATCTTTATACGAGATTATTATGGGCTATTGTTTGATTAAATTCAACTAAAGTGTTTGTACGTATTGTGTGTACGTTAACTTTCATTATCACGTTAACTCGTCCCTACGTGAAATATTCGTAATGTGGTATTATTTGACTAGTCAATATCATTAACGAATATATTTTGGGAATAAATACATGTAATAGACTAAACCAACGGTTTATTCATAATGTTATTAGACCAAAAGGCGTATGGGCTGTCCCAGCGTATATGACTAGTCTAATCAACGAATATACCTATAATCTATATTATTATTAGACCAAAAGGCGTATGGGCTATCCCAGCTTATACGACTAGTCTAATTTACGAATATACCTATAATCTATATTATTATTAGGCCAAAAGGCGTGTGAGTTGATCAATCCCCACATGACTAGCCTAATACTGACTACCTGTTGGTAACGCGCAGCGTTAATGAGTCAAATACTTCACTGATAAGTTAGCATTTATATCGACTAATTGTTTCACATTAGTTGACTTAATTAAGCTTATGTTTGATTATATGTTTTAACTATGCAAACCAAGTATGACGCTTTGACTTTCAATTATGTGAATGTAATGATTTGATTTGAACGAACAATTGTTTAAACGATACTAATTAATTAATTAATCATAATTAGACTTAATTGGGCGAAAATGGTTTTTGCAATACTGACCTGACGTTTTCCATTTTCGATAGGTATTGGCCCTAGGAATCGAATGGTCAGAACCACGAATTTCTCTATTGTCAGAAATTCTTGGTTAAAATCATAAAATAGTTTCAATCGTAGAGTCACAATTAAGTAAATAAACGTATATCTATATTTTAAACTCTACCTGTGACTTTAATTCATATTCCCGCATACCTTGACTAATTTTCAGTAAATTACATTCCAAGTTGACTGTAATCATCCAGACCTAATGAATGAGATGCCCAAGTAACTACTTTCCGAACTAATGGTACTTAAATGCCTTAAATAAACTCATTTGCTTTAGAGGAAATCAATAAGAAATATCCACGTAAATTCTTGCAATTTAACGCATGGCATTCGAGTTTTGATAATCAAATTAAACCAATAATTTTTTGTTGGTTCACCCTAGTTGGTGCTATATTCAGTAAGATTGAGACACCACAGTTGTTGCGATCCTTCATCTCGTAAAACGTAGGGAAAAAGCTGTCCAAAGGATCCTAAATTGATAAAAAGCATATACAGGGGCCCCATTTTCAGATGAAGAGTGGAGATGATTTGAATATATGTATATGATAACCTCACGGGGTTACAAAGAAGGACAGCGGTATATCAAAGAATATACCTAGTTATCTTGCCAGGCCAAGGCAAGCTTAGGGAACCTTGGGGATCAAGAAAGCATCGACACCCTCCATCGTGGCAACCCTTTGGAGCACGTGAAAGGAGGCAGGAACACATTAAAAGGTCCTAGTCTGGACAAAGGTTCAGCTAGGGGACTGGCTCCTTTGTGACCCACTTCAGGGGGCTCAACTTGCTGTCTTATATTAGATTATATTTTTATTATATCACTCGAATCGTTGCCATTGACGTAGTGGAGTTTTATTGCAAGTTTCTGTCATCTCATCTTACATAAACACTAAAGAGCGATTAACATCACAGTTTAAGGCATTTATAAACCAATCATCGAACCCGAATCTCATAAAGTTAAATAGACTGTCGCTGACGGTCTTTGTTCACCCATTTTATATTGTACTCACACGCGCGAGGCGTATGACCACGTTAGGTTACATGACATGTAATGAGTGACTAGATCGACCTAGGGTCGTGTCATCCATCGAACGTGAATAGCTTGACCATACATTTAGCATCGGGAACACCTCATCGGGTGACCGTTGCTCCAGATAGCTTCATTCATAGGCGCAGGACCATCTCAATACACACATTTTCTATTTTTTTTAAATTAAATTATTTAAGTAGTTTGGAAGCCCATAAGAAGATTTAACCATAAAACCATTATAAAATACGAAAAAAATGTCAGCGCACGAGATTTTGTTGCATCAGCGAAATCAAAAAGTTTTCCAACTAATAATTAAAATAATTACTTATTCATGGCCGCCATAATTGTAAGAGTTTAAGTTTTTACTAAGCCAGACATTTGTCTGTGAGCGAAAAAGAAAAATATAAATTTCCTTCACACTCGCTCTCGAATGATAGTGATAATTTTTTACCTTAATAGGAAAAATTACGTCGTAATAACGTTGGATAGTGGTTAATATTACCAAATTAGTCGTTGGGACTAAACAATATGTCGAACCGACGTCGACTCGACGTCGGAAGAGTAACCTAAGTGGCGACCTATTGGTTGTAATTACCAGATTTACGTCAAAAAATACGTCACAGGCACTTGCTTTTTTTCCCCATTTTGGTAGATTCAAAGTCTATTCGACATCGATTCGAGGTGCCCAATTTAGGTCACCATGATATTTGCGACCTAAAATAGGTAATTTTACAATAATTTCTATCAAAAATGTTTGCTTTGTTACCCCAGCCCCCATCACATGGCCGAAATCATATTCAAACATAAATGGAATTTCATTCTCTTTCCAAAAAACGTAGTTTCAATTATATTAAATATATTTCAATTTGAAATTTGGTTTTCAACTGAAATTTGGCTCTGCACTGTGACGGTTGCAAAGTAAAAATGTATAGTAAACATAGCAGTACAGCACATAGAGCATGGGTTACAGAATATAACTACAAAATGTTACGACCTGAGTAGTTCAGTAGTTAACTTGGCAATCTTTCACGCAGAGGTCCCGGGTTAGATTCCCGGCCGGGCAAATGAAATAAAATAATGAATTTTAATTTATGTTATGGACTGGGTATCTCAAGTATACCTACATATAAGTATGTATTTAAAAAAGTTTATAAGTAGTTTATCAGTTTTCGGACACCCATAACACAAGCTTTGATTACTTTGAGGCTGTGTGAATTGTCCATGCATATTTAGTTATTTATAATGATATAACATTAAGTGCGTTATTTATAAATACATCACAATATCACTTAAAGGCAACAGATTCCTTTGTCGATAAGACGCCGATCCCTTTCATCTAAAAGCGATAACTCCATACAAGTGCCAGCTCGCCGGGTCCTAAATCTCGCCGGCCGCCCAAAATATCAGAAATTCCCTGGAATTCGCGACCATCAACTATTTTGCGATAAAAATATTCGTCCATCTCCTTTTCCCTTTAATAGAATAGACGATCGTTCAATCCCTATCCGGGCTATCTTATTATTTTTTCGCTTCTCAAGTAACAGCAAACTAGCCCGCAAGGTACGATCAAGATATATGAATCGATTGCTTTGGGCGGAATCTCATGGATTACATTCATAAAGTGTTGTACTTATAGGTCTTATATCTTATACAAGATTTCGTTAAAATCCAACCAGAAAAGGTTTCTATGGCTACGGATGCCTATGTTTTGTTTAGTCCTTTATTCCTTTGTAGCGTTTTTTTTTTCTATCTGAATAGAGAATGTACCATTCTTTAGCAAATATTTCATTGGACTTCCTCGAGAAGCATTTGGTTTACATTATTTATCGGAGATTCGATTTTTGTATACGTCTTCTTCTACAAATATAAAAATAATTTGTCTGTACTGATGTAAAGTAGGATTAAGTCTAGAATTGGACTGTTATGGGTAGTTCATATGAAGTATCTGACAGAGTAAATTAGAGTATTTGGATTGATTATTTACAATCATCATCGTCAACTTATAAGCCGAAAAACGTCCACTGCTGAGCAAAGGCCTCCACCAGAGAACTCCGCAAAAGCCGGTTCTGTGCCTTCCGCATCTAGGTAGTAATCATGATCGTTAAAAGATCGTTAGTCTACCTTGTGAAAAGCCTATCCACGCCTCGTTGCCCGGTACGTGGTTGATACTAGAGAATTTTACTGCCCAGATAGGTAATTTGACATAATTTCACACATAGCAGAAACGGTGCTACCTATTTTCGGGTACTCCAAAGTCTTTTAGTTATCTTGAACGACACCAATAAATACTCGTACAAATATATTTTTATACTACTCCGCCAATTAGTGACAAACTAGCAAACAACCCACCTGATGGATAGCGATACGTGACTGTCGCCCACAATATCTACGTTTCATGCAATTAAGATTCATGAAACAAAAATGCAGAACCACAGGTGCGTTGTCACTGTGAAGAATAACATAATGTACCTCTTATCCGTATTTGAGCTGGCCTTACCTTTTACCTTATCTTCAAACCAGAACACAACAATGCTGACATTGTTCTTGACAGAATAATAGATAACAAATACCCAAAGGAAATCTTATCATCCTCATGCTTGACGGAGCCCTACCACCAGAAAACTTGCAAAAATACAGCATACTAATAGCAAATAATAACTTATGAGGTCCTTAAGTTTCATCTAATCTGGCTGACACAACCTGACCTGATAACTCAAGTAATAATCCCAACAACAACAGCAATATTTATAAAACTATTTGGCGTACATTGCCAGTTCGCTGCGCATCTTAAGAGATCCCTCTGTCACCCGCAGTTACTTGAATAACCGCCAAGCTCCCGTCACGTCCTTGCCCCTTATAAAAAATGACCCCCATCAATCGGGTGCCCGCAACAGGGTTCCGGCGCAATTATTTCGCTTCTTGCTAGTTCGTGGCAACAATATTAACGGCCATTTTTGTTCTTTGTGGCCCAATGACGGTGACATGCTTCTGATGCGCGGGAATGTTTTCTTTTAAGAGATACACATACTTCATCATTACCATCAGCCAAATGTATATTAGTCCACTGCTGGACATAGGCTGTTTTGGGCTTGTAGCATCCAGCATCCACCCGCAGCCTTTCGCAAATCGTCACTTCACATGGCCGGAGGGCGTCCCACGCTACACTATGCCGACTTACGGGCTCCACTCAAGAACTCATTTACCGCACGGTTTTCGGTTCATCGGTAGATAGGAGATGTTATGTGATTAGTTATTGGCTGGTTCAGAAGATTTAATGTATTCTTAGAAGATCTGAGGAGCTCGTTTTATCGTGCTATTTTTTCCATCAAACAGCGAGAGGGGTAATAGATACAACAGGAATATTACAACGATTTAGATATCGATGTAGGTAATTGTTTATTTTATTATTGTGCAGGTAAGACCTGCTTCAAGTCACCACGTTCTATTTGCTTTAAGCCTGCTGGAAGAAATTTATTTTTGGAAATAAGTTGTGCCTTTTGAGACATGATACAATGTATAATAAACATTAAATAAAAATGATAGATTTTAATTTAGATTTATTAATTGTCTTATTTTACAGCCCATATTAATTATCAATATCATAGTAATTTATATAAATCTATAAAAGAGATCGTAAATTTTTGTTATAAAAAATTTAAAATATATGTCGTAGAGGGTCATGAGCCTAGTCATCATTTTGACTGAGAAACGCAACGTCAATCGAAGCGCCACCTTGCGGATAGCTGGAAATACTGTGAAGACGTCATATTCGGCGCGCGGTCGTAACGAACACTTCCCATTCGACCATCGACGAGTCAAGACGTGTAACTAGCCGCTCATCCATTGAAGAAAGAAGAAGTCTTTATTAATTGCCTCGCATCACATAGCCGTACTCCATAAAGGACAGTGTGAGTACAGAAGGGACTACCAAATTAGAATTTGTACAAGGGCGCACGTGAATAGATTCCCCGGCGCACCTTGCGTTTCGGCCTCGCGGGATGGCCATGGGTGGTGGCGGGTCTTCCAGTGACCCACGGGTTCGGTAGTCCCACATTATTATCTGTTATCTTAAAATTATCCTATGCTTTGATCGTTTGCTGTTTTTATTGTAATTATGCTTTATTACCTCAATACACTGTTAAACTGTTCTTATAATTCTTATTTCAATAACACTATCCCGAAAATACCTTCTGATGGATCTCTCCCCTGCTAGAGTCTGCCCTAGTCTACGACATATATATACATTCGGAACAAGCGTACATTTACTTTCATCGTGGAAAGTAAACAAAATAATTAATAATATTATTAACAATAATAATAATGTCATGAGATTATAATAAAATACAATACAAAATTACACAATTGGTAATGTCAATGTCAAATACAATAACATAAAATAAAATGTCAATAAACAAAATATTACCATAGGTAACGCCCGCCAGTCGCCCTGCGCCCCGCAGACCGTGCCCTCCGTCCGTGCGACGTTCAAAACTCCCAAGATTGGATCGTACGTATATTAATACATTTAATAAATATATCGAATAGACCGTCATAAAACAGTGCTTTTTAAAGTGTGGTCTGCATGAATCCCCTGGCATCGCGTGTTCTATGATCCTAACAGCTCTCTTCTGTAGGATGAGTACACGGCCGGAGTCTGTGGAATTACCCCACAGAATCGTGCTGTAGGACAGCAGAGAGTGGAAATACGCGAAGTAGGCCTGTACACTCGCCGATACAATAGAACGGAGCTTGCGTAGCGCGTAAGCAGCACTACTGAGTCGGTCACACAGTCCCTCAACGTGAGTCTTCCAATTTAGTTTAGTGTCTAACGTAAGACCAAGAAACGTACATTCATCACAGCTGGGAATGGGTGCGGTAAGTTTATATCGGGAGACTGCCCTCCCTGTGAATAAAATTACATTGGATTTCGACTCATTCAATACAAGTCCATTGCATGCAAACCACTGCTTTAATTGATCGCAAAGGACAATAATCTTAGAATTGAGCTCGTCCCACGAACGGGCGCACACCACTGCTGTCGTGTCATCAGCAAAGAGGGTCTGTGATAGCGGATGGAATGTATTCCCGAGAGCTGACCCCTGAGGGATACCGATGGTAACATCATCAGTGGTGGATCTGTATTTACGGCCATTGGATGATACCTCGACTGTTTGTTTCCTACCCAAAAGAATGGATTGCATCAGGTCGTGGGAAACGCCTGTTATCCCATACACTTTTAGCTTTTAAGGTAACAAGTCGTGTGGGATGACGTCGAAGGCCTTTGAGAGATCTCAGAAAACACCAGCTGTTTTATATTTATCATCAAGCCCAGTGATGATGCAATCAACGACCTGTTATGCTGCCGTTATGGTTGATTTGTTTTTGTGGAAAAGTGTCGATAAAATCGTATTCACAATTTTTGAGAAGCTCGGGCTGTTGTTATAAGCCTATAAACATCAACTCTGTCTTTATCTCCCTTTCCTTTAAAAATAGGGCAAACACGTGTACTTTTAAGGACATTTGGGTACACACCTAACTCAAACATCTCATTTATTAACACCACCAACAGATCCGCTACAATAGGCCATACTATCAGCAGGATGTTGGTGGATATGTCGTACAGATCTAATTTACCACTCTTCTTTGCTATGGACCTAACGACTTTGTCGACCGTTCCACGCGAGACGGGTGGTAGACAGAATTGGGGAACATTAAGGGATTCCGCATATTTTTGTGTAAATTTCATTGCCTTATTTTCATTATTTTGTAGCAAGTATTTTGATTAAATTTATTCACAATTTTATCAACTGATAGATTAGTCCCGTCCTCAGTAATATTAATTGAATTTTGGTTTGTTTGCTTATACATAGACTCATCCTTTATTATCTGCCAAATTTCTTTTGACGTATTTTTTGCACCTTGTAGACGTAGATCTGTGTAACGTTTTTTATCGCGTAAGCTGGTAGATTTAACTAGTTCCCGGTAGAAATCGACGCATTGGCGGATTTTATCGCAGGTCGGGAATCTTCGACTAATCTCACAAAAGCCCTCGAAGCCATCTATGAACGTAAATAGTTCATTACTTACCAAGGGAATATTATTTTTCTTTTTAATTAAAATATTTTTGTATGGAAAATTAAATTTCGAATTAATGTCAATATTTTTATTATAAATGAATGTCCAATCGTAATTGTTAATGTCCATATAGAAGGATCTCTATATGGACATTAACAATCTCTGGTATACAATCAAACTCTGGTATATACAAATAGTCGTCGTCTTTCGTGCAAATTAGGTGGTCTGGCTGTTTTTATGGCCTCACCTATGCATAGCCTAAAGAGCTGTGCGCTGTGATCGCTAATTGCCGTGTTCACGGGCCGTGCGGTGATACACTTATCTCCGCGGCCCACGAACCCGCAATCAATCAATCAGCAAGTTTATAAAGACCTCATTCAGTCTGCAATCTCAGTATGTACATACATTTCCATGGAATATACCTAGTATTAAAACCAATATCTGACTTGTCGAATATAATAACATAAATTTAGGGACGTTAATAAAAATGAAACGCAGTGATGTAACAGATGTTCAAATAATTCAGAAAACGGGTCTCTGAGAGGGCCAAGCAGCCATTTGTGGACAAACCTCGTCCTGACGCCACTGCCCGAATAATTACAGAGACCCAAACATGAATAAAGGCTACATTTTAAGGAAATAAAAGCAAAGTAAATAAGCTCTTGTTTCCATCAACTTGTACTGGGTATGGTTTCCTCAGAACAGAACAGAGTAATTAGGGTCCTAGAATTTTTTTTATTCTATTTAATATTGAGAAAAAGGTTATGTCGACGGGTTTATGGCTTACAGTTTAGGTACAGAATATTGATATTAGAGCAGGGACGTTGAGATCGTGGGGCTTTGCGCTCAAGATTTACTTATACAATGGGATAAAAAACAAGATGTATTTAGAAGTATTTAAGTAATATATCAGTTAATTAGAACCCATAATAGTTTGGGGCTATATAACACTGTGTCCACGATTATTTATTTATAGCTGTTGTGCACACCTGTATATAATTTTCTCCCTATAGTTGTATATATGTCACTGGAATGTTATGTATGCAACAAGGAGGAAAAATTGTTTATCTTTGATATGAAAACAAAATATGACATATGTTATATGAGTGCGCACAGGGTTCTAACTGGCAATGACTTGCTTCCAAGTGGCAATCAGCTCTTGCATCTGACAAAATTAACGAAAGAGCCGCATTGAATGCAGTGCGTTCACTTAGCAGACGAGCACTACGCCGCGTCATTTAGACTTTGTGAATGGAATACAAGTTTAGGTAAGTATTAACCAAGAATGCCATTAAACATTCGACGCACAAACTTAACTTCGTCATAAACGATTAAATTGCTATTGTTCAGTTTACTGTACACTTTATCGCTTTCATGAATTTCTGGGAAAGTAGCGTCTATTTGATAAGCCAAAATGTTTGTAATTGTGAATTAGCAAAAACCAGCACCGCACGTGATGAGTGAGCAATCGACTATAATCTATATTGTATTATCATTTCATCTACATGGTTTTAAGGCAAGCTATAATTTAAATAATAGAGTACTGAGAGGCGAAGAAGATATCCTAAATGAATTTCCATTTGTGGTAGCATTGTGCCGTAAGCAAAACACACCTGTACACCGCCTTTGCTCTGGAAGTCTTATCAGTGACAGCTGGGTTTTCACTGCAGCACACTGCCTCAAGTTACCTGTGACCAGGATACGGTATGGGGACATGACGGTTAATCCGAACGACCCAAGAGCCCAGTTTAAGGATATTCTCCGTAAAGTACATCCTCACGGTTTCGTGAAGAACAAAATTGACAAAGACGGCGTTAACCTTGGAAGGGCTAATGACGATATAGCCTTGACATTAGTAGAAAAGGTATCGCTGCAAGTGTATGGAAAGATCTCAGCTGTGGATTATACTACTTTTATTGGCATCGATGTCAAATACGCAGGTTTTGGAAGGACGTTTGAGGGAAGATTCAAATCAAAATTGAACGCAACTAAAGACTTGATAAAACTAGATAATGCAAAAGTTCTACAAGTTGGAGAGGCGTCAGTGTCGGCATGCAATGACTACCACGGCAACGGTCCGTATCTCTGCCTAATTCCTAAGTGTTGCAATCAGACAGCTTATTATGGTGATTCTGGTGGTCCTCTACTACATGATGGAAAGATCGTTGGTGTGGCGGCAACAAAGGAAATCCTTTATGAAATAACATTTCAGTTCACGCCCGTAAGTCCATACGTAGACTGGGTGCATGCAACCATGACTAACGTTACAGTGGATGAAGTTAAAAATAGTCAGTGGAGAAAGATCGAAGGGAATTAGGTGAGGTGTCCTGGAGTCTAGTTCAAGCAGGGTACCAGATTCTTGTTCCGAAAAATAGCGTCGAAAGTCAAAATAGCTGACTGGACTTCTAGAAGTAGAAGAAGGGAATGGTTTAGTACTTAAGATAATAAGCATAATACAGAAGAGGAATGTAATAGTTACACAGAAACAGCTTATTATAAGATTTACGTGTTGGCCAGTGAGTTACGAATTTGGATTTTAGCGCAATTGTAACAGAAAACAAAGGCCACACATATGGTTTTAACAAAGGTTTCACCATGAACAACGCCGTTTTCATTTATCTGTTTATTAATCTTTTTACTTCAGACAACATTACTATTTGTGCATTGTTATTTACAAAATTATTTTATTATCGTATAAAACAAAGTCGCTTTCCGCCGTCTGTCCCCATATACTTATTAACACGTAGATCTTTTAAACTACGCAACGGATTTTAATGCGGTTTGCAACAATAGATAGAGATTTTTTCTTGCTTCTAAACTTTCCTCTTGAATTATAAAGGAAAGTTTAGAAGCAAGAAAAAAAGGTTACATAAGGGTAAAGTAGGTACACGTGATCGAAGTGCTCGGCTCCACTAGTGTCTAATAAAAAGTAAAAAAGTACTCTCCACCAACCACGCTCCAATTCCCTCACGCAATACCATCCCAGACCCTTCTGACAATGAACGGTTAAGTAAACCCTAGCTCAAACGCGTTCAAAGACCGACTCCACAAAGGCCGAGGTTAGCCGCACCGCATATATTCTAATGTGGGGCAAGAATAAAGCAACGATTTGGGCCTGTCCCGTTTGTGGCCGTGATGAATTTCTTTGTGAAAATTTACGTTAATTCACGCCACTTTTGAAGCGAGCCCAAATTTTTGAGGATGGAATTTAATGCTGTCGTGATAAAAATGAATATTACGTGGCCAGTTATTTACCGTGGCCGGGAATCGCTTGGAATTTTAAACAAAATTATTTTGCGGCAGACCCTTCTGCTTATTAAGGGAGTGCCGGTGTTTCTATTTTATTTCTGGGTATCTTTATTAATTTGTTCCAGTCTAGAGATAAATAATAAAATTAGCCGTGTGGTAAGTATCCGGCAGAGTAGAATGGCACCAACTCTTTATACTCGTAGATGCCATACAAGGCGACTAATGTTTGACCTGAGTGGTTCAATGGTCAACATGCCGGTCTGCCACGCAATAGGTCCCGGGTTCGATTCCCGGCCGGGCAGAAATTGAAATGATGAGTTTTAATTTCTGTTACGGGTCTGGGTGGTCTATGTATAATAAGTATGTATTTAAAAAGTATTTAAGTAGTATATCAGTTATCTAGCACCCATAGTACAAGCTTTGCTTAGTTTGGGGCTAGATGGCGCTGTGTGAATTTGTCCACAAATATTTATTCATTTATATATTTATTAAATTTTGGAAAAAAAACCATGATACACTTTCAAGCATCATGTTACTTCAAGATACTATTGAGTAGATCCTATCGACAAATAACAGAACTGTCCTCAAACTCCTTATCGTTAAAGAGATATGTGACTTCACCATAGCAGAGCATAATCAGATGATCACACTCTGAAGCGAACACCTGAGTAAGAAAATATGTGACAACGTAACAAGGTCTCTAGAAGTTTCGGGTTGCCCTTGATTTCTCCAAGATCCCAAAATCAGATTCTGACCTGATAACAATAAGACCATATGAAGAGAAGAAAAAAAAACAAAAAAAAATTTTCAAATCCGAGCATGTGCTTTGGAGTAATCCGGGAACATACATAAAAAAATGAAAGATACCGACGATTTCAAACCGTCCTCCTTTTTGAAGTCGCTTGTGGTAATCTCATAGAAATAGGCAAAGCAATTTGTTATGAGGAGGTGTGGTGTGTTGGCACTCTACCAAACTGCCAGTCCGAATGACAGTATATTAGGCGAAAAGGTTCACGTTTTTGTGGAGCTTGGCTTCGTAGCATTTTTACACATGTTCGTGAAAAATGAACAGAGCCCATGCATTGGGTTTAATACAATCAAACATTCATATGCATGAAAATGCAGCGTAGATCGCAAATACCAGCTGGACGCAGAAGGCAACAGACCGTCCTTGTTTCTCTGCTTCTTTGAAGGAGATATCTGGGGGCTATGGCCTCTCTATTAGCTTCTTTCGTCCGATATGATTAAACATCTGCCATTTGCTTTTAGAATTAGCGACCTCAGAGTACACTGTCTTTGTGCGGTTTTTGTGTATATATTCTACTTGCCATAATACCTATTGATAATGGTTGCTAATTTGTTCGATTGTGGTATATGTGGTCTAGCGTGAGGTCAGCGGTGCACTGCGCAATGCATTGGCCTAAAGCTACTAATTTTCCAATGTGTGGATTTAGATTTATTCAGAGCTTTGTGGTTAACTACAATGCATATCGTGATATACATGACATTTCAAAATGACCAGCATTGGCCACCGGGCCAGATAAGTTTGCATCACAACCCTTTGGTCTAAAAATTGTCTGTACTTTTAACGAAGCATTCTTCTTAACCTAGCTAACTAGATTGTGCTTGTGGCTTTATGTGACCCGAATTTACCTCTGGCAAACTTTTTATAAATGAAATTTCATTTTGTTTTAGTGTATACTGCTAGGCAATTAAAACCGCTCTTCAAAGTGGAACCAACATATTTCCTACACGTAAATGTTACTTCATAGTATAGGTTGTCCTCGGTTCCTGAGTGTCTCTGTCGATATGGACCTATTTTATTGACGTAAATACGTTAAGTTTTGCGCAAAATTCTCTTTTTAGCCGGCTACTATACACGGTGCTAAATTTGACTGTTTATATGTTTGATTACCCGACTTGATCTAGTGCGTAACGAATACATCTGTGGCACTCTTGGCGTGAAATATCGAAGAAGAAATCGAAGAAGCACGGCTGCGCTGGTTTAGGCCCCAAGGATACGTGGGAAATAGGTGTCAGGGAAGACATCTCGTGGGACATCCAAGAAGCGACGGATTGGCATCGCCGAATCGAACGCTAGAGCCAACGGCTTACGACGTGAGGATGCCAAATATCGGGCAAAGTAGAGAAGAAAAGGTAGGAAGGCGGATCCTGACAGAAGCCGGGATTTACCGCTCGAATAATGATGATGACTTCAAAAAATGCAAGTCAAGTGCCGAGCGGGGTTATAGCTGTCGCGCGAGGGGTGCACTTGCCGAACAAAGTTGACTCACTCCACATCCGACCGGTTTACATTACTGTTCTTGTCAACTTCGCTTAACACTTCAACTCACTCTTACACTCAAAAGATCTCTGCAGACGTTCTGGACGACGTTGGCCATTTTCCATTTTAGACTGTGAGGGCGCCGTTGGTTATCCTACGTCATCGAGTACAAGAAAAATTCCACTTTGTAGCGATAGTAGAGGTTTGGGAGACCCACAAAACGTTGGTCTGCCCGTGTACTATCTGATACTTACGTTCTTACTTACTGCGCTGGTTCAGCGAGCCAAAGTGGATGTTGGTCTCCAACACCATAGATCGCCACCTCATCCAATCGTGGATACCCAGGGCGTGCAGGTCTTTCAGAACTTCATCCATCCAGCGATATCTGGGTTGCCCGACCGGCAACCTGGCACAACAAAAAATTGTTTAGTGACCCAACCTCGAGTTTTCGTATTGATAGTACTAACATATCCTCTTGTGTGGATTCTTGAAATAAAAAGAACCGGAGTGCCTTACATCCTCTAGGCAGTTTCGCTTTTCAGCCACATCAAAGTCACTTTTCAAATTATTAGTTTATTTTGAGAAACAAACAATTACACAATCTATTTAACTACAATAGATACATTGTACATAATTTACTTATTGTGTAACCAACATCGTTTCCCGCAGATAGAAAAAGAACAATTCTGAAACGACCCCCACACAAACAGCCAGAAGAACATTTCTCAAATGTTACTAGAAAAATAGTTAAGTTCTTACTTGTTAACGCTCCTCTGACTGCTTATATCAGGGCTACCATTTCAGGCAGACCACAATCAAGTATACCCACTTTAAATCTTTACACAAAGTTTTATACAAAATGAGAATCACTTTATTAATCTTAGATTTTAGAATGCACCAACTATGGCTATATTGTGATTTTTTTCAAATTTCTGGATAATTTTATCCCTAAATATATTTGCTGAACTTGTAAAAATGTCAATGTCGTTAAAGTTATCATTGTACATCTTTAAGATATAATTAATCGGGGCACGTCTCCCTGCATTGGATTTACTATCTTTAGGCATAAACAAATAATGTTCATATGCATTTCTAATGCGCTGTGAGCTAATGGGTACATTGTACATTATCAAGTTGTTGAGAGTGCTACAATCAAAACTGTTATGCAATAATTTGTATATAAACATTTTATTTATTATTTTACATACCTATGTAGAAGGTTCTTTAAACTCTAAGCTTGCACGCATCACAAATCCGAATCATAAAAATGCTTTTTGGGTTATACTATGTACTACTATGTCACTTCTTCTAATGGAATACCATTCAAAGAATAGGGGTATCTAATTCTAGTACTTTTATTGTAAAACTTATGAATTTACACTTTGACAAACTAAGATATAGTTTGTTATGCGCTTAGTAATCGCTCAACCTATTTAAATCTGCCTGGACCCCCCTACAATCATCATCATTGTCAATTCTTTAAAAAACCTTTAAGTCATCAGCGTATAAAATATACTGACTATTTTTAAAACATTTACTTATATACTTTATAACCAGATTTATCAACAACAGGCCCAAAATCGAGCCCTGTGACACGCCGGACGTTACAGTAATTGTGTCGGAAGCAAAACCATTGATTACTACCCTTTGTGTCTTATTAATTACATATGACTGAAACCAGCGCAATAAATATATATAGACCCTTTATACCGTTATACTTAATTGTCTTAACAATAGTGCGTGATCCACTTGGTCAAATGCCTTACAGAAGTCTGTATATACTGCATCCACCTGTTTGCGCCTGTCAATGCTTTCAAAAGATAGTCTGTGTATATCATAAGGTTAGTTACGGTTCAACGCTTTTTGACGAATCCATGTTGTTCAGAGATAGTCTTGTGATGAAGAAGGGTGGGTATACAATACATCATGTATCAATCGTTCAAGTACCTTCGCCATAGAAGATAGCATAGAATTTGGTCTGTAGTTATCGACAATATTAGTATCTCCATTTTTATAAATGGGCGTGATGTTAGCACTTTTCCAGACTGTTTGTACCGTGCCTTGTTGCATACACATGTTGTATATGTATGGTAACGGTACACTAATAGATTCGGCAGTATATTTAAGAAAAAAAGGTGGAATGGAATCGGGACCCGATTCTTTGGAGATATCCAAATGTTTCAAGGTCTCTACCACAATTTTTTGGGTAAACATTACATCTGAAATTTTTAAATCTGATTCGTTGTCCTCTTTTACGTTACTACTTATATTTGAATGTATGTTTTCTACAAGTTCGTAAACAGAGCTAAAGAATTTTGAGAATAGATTGCATATTTTTTCTGGATCATACGAATATGTATCACTGTATTTCATAGTTCGAGGAATGCCTGTTTTCTTTTTACGATTCTGAATATACGACCAAAATACCTTGATATCTGTACGCAATCCCTTCTTTACCGATTGCATATAGTTTTCGTAACATTGTTTACACTTTTTACTTAATTTCGTTCTGAGAAAAGAGAAGTCATTGTAATCTGATAGGTTCTTATATTGTTTCCACTTAATCCAAGCTTTGTTTTCATCTTTAAAAACATGAATTAGAGGCCGAGTAAATCATGCTGGATACTCTTGAGATTTTACAATTCTAAGTGGAACATGCTGTTTGATATTTGTCGGTTTGACCAGTTTATATTGTTTATAAAGAGTTATTAACAAAGTTATATTGCAGACCACTGACAATTGACAGAAAATTAAGCAAACATCTAGCAGTTCCATTAATATTTGGCAATACACACATGTTTGGTTGCCAATCTAAATTAGGTATATTGAAATCACCAAATATATAGAATTTATCAACATTCACAGTCTGCAGCAAATACGTCTAAGCTTTGAACAAAATTTCATAATCGGCCTCCGTTCGATTGGGAGGAATGTAAAAATTGGTAATGATATTGTATTTATTGAGATCATTGGTCGGTATTTTTAATAATACATAATCTAATTCAGGCGGTGTCGGGCCGGCGCCCGGCGGTCGGCTTGTCGCCGCCCGCGCGCGGTCGCAACGGTACACCTCATACCGGGAGTCAAATACCTCTGCGTCGCAAATAAAAGGAGTCAGCTATGTTTCAGTCAAAGCTATAATATCATAATGGACATATAACACATTATTATAAATGGTATTTAACTTTGTTCTCAACCCGTGGCGGGTTGAGAACAGCCGACCGTATGCCGAACATACAGTCGGGACGCGATCGGCGGGCAGATGGACCATTCGCAACATGCCCGCAGCCTATGCACAGCACATACTAGGCCTGTCCGTTTAGTTAGACCCTAAATGTACCCAGTAGACACACATACTTATTTGTGACTATCGGCGTCCTCACAGTCTATAAGGTGGACCATCTACTCGAGTGCCTCTCAAATAAATAAAAAAGTTTACGGAAATGAAGATTGAAACACGTTGATAACGAGAGCCAAGATTAATATAAAGTTCGCCTTTTGCAGTGGTAAAGGCGGAAGGTTTTTAATTTTCAGCGTAAGTATTTTTTTACCGGATATTTCGCCAGGAGTTTTTACCGTTAGTTCTCGTACAATATTAAAAATTCTTTTACAAACCGAGTCCGCTTTCAGCATCGTGTTACATATCTTTTAATAAATATTTTTTGGACTCTTTTTCGGAAGCCAGATAATAAGTTTATTAAAATATATGTCAGATGTTATTAATACAATTGAAGTAATCCAGAAATAGATAAACAGGTTATAAATAGGTATACCAAGCACCTTAAGGTAAGTATAACAAAAAGAAAATATGAGAGAAACTCAAACTCTAATTCGAAAATTATTTATCAATATAAAGGGTTAACTAATCTCTTATCAAACGTCAGAAAACTACGGAGGAACAAAGGGAACGTTTATCGAGCTCATCTAGGTAGGGGGTGACGCATGTGAGCGTTTGCCATAGTAGTAAGAAATTCATTAAAGCAATTCTCATTTATAACATAAAAAGAAACCTGCTGTTTAAGAATGAGACAGCTATTAGGCCCTTGTTTTAGCCAAGTCCATTTGTTTAAAAATGCACCTAATATCCTGAATGTGGAACTACACTACAAACACTACAAAAGATTTTTACGCTGATTATTCCAAGGGGTGGCCTCCTTAGAGATAGATACCTGGAGAGGTTTTCCCTGGAGAGTACAACATGGAGTTCTTCAAGAAAAGGGTAAAAAGATTGTTACGGGGTCGGCAACGCGTGGGTGATGCCCCTGGTATTGCAAACGTCCATAGGCTACGGTGACTGTTTACCATCAGGCAGGCCGTAAGCTTGTTTGCCGCCTTAGTGGTATAAAAAATA
Source organism: Blastobasis lacticolella (assembly GCA_905147135.1). Classification (NCBI taxonomy): domain Eukaryota; kingdom Metazoa; phylum Arthropoda; class Insecta; order Lepidoptera; family Blastobasidae; genus Blastobasis; species Blastobasis lacticolella. The sequence continues at coordinate 19,478,424 of LR990045.1, forward strand.
AGATGGGACAGTGTCGAAAATGCACACCGCAAAATACTGTCCATTTTCCAGTCTAATGAGGTCCTAGGCAATCTGCCTCCTTCACATATTTCCCAGGTTCTGTCTTTTGCTAACTGCGTTATGTTGCGAGTACATTATAATTAAGGAGCTCTACGTGCTGGTACACTGTACATTTTCATTAAAAACTCTCTAATGGTTTTCCCGTCTACTCGGCAGTATAGTCAAGATTATATTTTTAAGTAACATCCGTTTGCGGCTTTGTATGCACAAAAAATTTGTATGTAAAATTCATTTATTACCAACTTTTATCCGCAAAATTTTAGTATACCGTGCTCTTGCAGGAGCTACTTACTACGTACTTGATGGGATCGTTCTAGAGGTAAATTAAAGGTCTTTTCAGAGGCGGATGCATTGAACGGACGCATTGAAGACGTCTGGTGTCCATAGGCGCCTTGACCACTAAAATAAAATAAAATCTAATAACTTTTGTTGCATCCTACTCATGTGTGGGCTAAGTGTAACTTTACTTTACAATCGCATTTGCGTTTACGTGGAAATTAGTATGAAGAAAAAACTTCATTTACGTACCACTAGATGGCGCTATACATGTTTTCATACAAATTTTCACTTAAACGCAAACGCGATAGTAAGGTAAAGCTTAAAGCAAAACTTACACTCAGACCTCTGATCGTGTACCTGAACGAGATAAACTCTCATTCATCACTTTCGTTCCTAAAAATCATCATCGTTTGTGTAACCTTACAAATAAATGAGTTACGTGAAGAAAAAGTACACACATTCATACACTTAGATACTCAATCTTTGTAGCGATATAGCTGTACTGCCTCAGGTCTGTAATTAAATTGGCTATCTTAACCTAGAAGCCGGAACAACAACGTAAGCTTTATTGCTTAGAAAAGGTTTATTCAGTTAACAATCCAGGTGAACTTCCTAAATTTATCGTTTCCAGATATAGTAAGTTTATGGTTTTCCCAGGTAGGTGCCAACCACGATTAAGTATACAATTCGTAAAGCCTAATGATAGTTATATTTGGTCAAGCGTGTTTTTACCGACCTTTTTATTTTCAATACGTAAAACATAATTTTTGTTTCGATTCGTCAAGCGAGTGTATATTTCCTATTTGCCAAACTATTACATTGTTTCAATTGGTCAAGCCTATTAAAGTTCAGATTAGTGAAGTTAACAATAAGTTGTGAATCTAGATATTGTTTTAAAAAAGTTATATGTGGTCAAGTGTTTAATTCACATGATGATAAATAACAAATCCAAGTATTTATCTTCAAACGCTTATTAATATAACACACTCTATATTCATCCAGAAATATAGGGGTTACTTTTATTATTTTTTAGACTTTTTTGCATTTTGCAAGGCCATTAGTATCGAATACTTTTTTCTGACAGGTGTAGTGTAGTGTACATAGATTTTTTTTAATACAATATTTATTGGGGACTTTTATTGTACACAATTGTATATGCCAGCTCCGCATTATGATAATAACAATATAAAAAAGTGAATTTAGAAACTAAACATCTCATTTAATCGCGAATTTATAGCATGGCAAAAAAGTCAATGAAATGTCCATAGTGTTGACATTGGGTAGTCCATGGAAAAGTCCATTTTTTTCATTGTGCCGGCCGCTCACCTTCATGCCTCTTCTTCTTCTTCTTCTTGGTCGTTCCCTCACTGCTGACGATCGTGAAATCTTCGGAGTTTGTCAATTGCATGTCTCCATCGGGTTCGATCAGTCGCCTGATGTAATGCAACGTTGACGGATGTATCCAGTTGTTCGGATATTTGGTCCGCCCATCTTTTCGGACTTCGGCCTCTGGGTCTCTTGCCTTCGATTTTCCTCGTCACTACATGTCGTTCCAGATTGTTGTTGGGTCTACGGGCGATATGGCCGAAATAGCGCACCACTCTCTGCATACAGATCGACGACAATCGTTGTGTATTTTGCAAATTCAATTCTTTCAAAACCGATAGATTAGTGCGGAAAGCTGTCCATGGTATTCTAAATAAGCGGCGCCAACACCACATCTCGAACGCGTCAACTCTTGCTCTATCAGCGGCTTTCATAGTCCATGTGTCCGCTCCATAAAGGAATATGGAGAAAACTAGTGTGCGGACTAGGTGTGTTTTTGTCCGATTTGTGGTATTCCTATTTCTCCATATTTTTCCAAGTTCAGTCATCGCTGATTTGGCCATTCCTATACGCCGTTGTATTTCGGGGTCGCTGTCACCTTTATTTGTTATGAGAGAGCCGAGGTATTGGAAGTGCTCCACGGTCGTGTACTGTCATGCCTCTTACATTTTCATTATTTTTGCCATACAAATGGTATGACAAAAATAAGCTTGATCCTGTCCATAGACATAAACTCCTGTAACGCAGGGTATCGTAATTCAGGCAAATCACTTATTACTCGTATTTTTACCTTTTACGTGTTTTGTAGATGTAAAATAGGAGATATATTATAAATAAGATACAATAAAAAAATATATATTATGGGCAATACAGTCACTATTTTAAGTGACTAGAGAGTCCTGTCATGTGGGTACTCACGCAGCGGACGCTATCTAGGCTTAAAATATTATATTAGAAAATAATTAAATTAATAATTTTATGACATAGTTATTATAAATTTTGCTAACATAGACTAAGATTTACTAACAACAAATGGACCACTGTTGTCTGGTCAATAAAGATATTATTATTATTATTATTTAAGATTGAAGTCTTTAGTTAGAGTGTTGTCTATTCTATTGCCTATAATAATAGGTCATCATAATTTTGACATCAATGTCCCAAAAGTTATGCTTTTGCGTGCGAGAGCCGGAGCCTGCTTTGACCATGGTCCAGGATTTCGCAGATAAGGTAATTACAGTCTAGCGACTGCCGTCTGGATTGGATCATGGTTACACATTAAATGTGTGGGTTACATCACGATGCTTGCACTCACTGTAACATCATGGATTAGTGTTCAACTACTGATATATTACACAGAAAAAGTGTATAGTACACAGCGGCACTGGGAATAACACTCGATTCCTAATCAGACTCGTTAGCTTATGCTGTCAAACACCAGACGGCATAGACAAAACATTTCGCCTAATCGGAGCCTCCATTTGATACGTCCGCTTCAACCATACTCGAACAAAAACAATTTCCAAGCTTCGGTACAATTTGCATTTCCACCATAGGGAAGTAAAAGAGAATCCAATTTTACGAAATTTTATTATTTGTTGTTTCCTAATCGCGCCGAGTGTTTATCCGGGCCGTCACAACCAGCCTCATCAGGATGGTAATTGGGGGCCAATAGATTTACATACAAATTACATTGCCTTAAATTTATGTCAATAACGACTATATACCTACCGACTAGGGATGCGGCGAGGACTTCCAATGCTGTGGCCTTATAATAAACAACGTCATAGATCCCTTGTGGCCTTGTGGGCGTCATAGTGAGAGGCGGGGGGATCATATTATATTTTTGTATTGTCGCCGGATGGCACAACGGTATGACTAAAATTTTGTAACTATTAAACTTCAGGAGTATGAAGCTTTCAAAAGTATATTTCGTAAGTGACACATTTTTTTTGGAAAACCCGCTGAGACGACGAAGAAGCCGTTCATCGAATTCAAGTCAAAAAATCAAATGAAATTAAAATAAATGTCTCTGTCCTTATGATCGTTAAGCCGGCTATACCATGTAGACCGAGCCTACGCCATCGCGAGCAAGGCAAAGTAGTTTGCGAGTGCAGCCTTCTAAAAATGAACTCTACTGCGTTGGTGCATGTCCTTTTGGCCCATATGCGAGCGTCGACATATGAAGGCGTAGCAATACAAATCAGCCCTCCAAACGTTGGTGCTTGTCTTCACTCGTGTTCACTCAGCCAACTGGTGGAGCCGCCTTTTGTGCGTCCATGTGCAACGGTGCAAGATCATCCAGATGCAACGGCGTAGTCGCGAGATCGTCCAGATGCAACTGCGCATTCTCAGTGCATTGGAGAGATTGTCCAGATGCAACGGCACAGAAGCGAGATCGTCCAGGTGCTAAACACTCCAAATTCTCGAAGTAGAAATCGAAGGTAAAACAAAGCGTCTTCGACAGGTGACCGCGGGGGTGTAGTGGGGCAATTTTCAAATCGTGCATTGACCTTCAACTGTCGTAACAGTCGTTATCTACGTTATAAATAATCTGTTATCGTTACAAATAAGCTAATATCAGTTAATGACGGGTAATATTCCTTATTTTTAATTGTGTAGTCTTCTGTATTTGTACAACCTATCTTTAGTGTTAGCGGATAATAAACCAAATGGTTTTAAACTATCGCGGTTATTAACACACATATTAAAGGTATGTTCCGGGTACCTTTGTTGACGACATACCTTTAAAATGTGTAATTATAAACCAGTGTTGTATATAATAAAGTTTACTCTTTTCACCGCTACAACATCTAGTCCAGCTAAGGAGAGGGTGTGGCCCATAGTGTCCATCAATAGAAATTGCCAAGTTTTCGTGCTCGAAGCCGATGGTCCGTTACATCACTACTGCGGACAAGAGCAGTGGTCGCAAGGGCGCTCTGGGACAGCGAATTGATTAACCGTAACACTAGAGGGTTAAACACTTTGAGCGAATTGTTTTAGTACCCGTCCAAGTTAGTGGTCGTAAATTTATTCGTAAAAAAAATAAAAATGTAATTGATTGTAATGTATTTAGAATTGGAATTCATTTGGCCATACCAGTAAAAAACTGAAGACGTAAATTTGATTGAAATATGTTTTTCCTACCAAAAACATTAATGTGAAAATGGGAGCCAAGTTCATAATATTGAAAAACAAAGCTGAAAAAATAGAAATAGTGCGTTTTTACTTACTTATGAATGTTAATGTATAACATTTAGGATTGTCTGCAGAACTTGGCATTTAGATCTCAAGTCTTTTTTTGTTGAAGTTGGCAACCACACCATTATTGTCATAATATTGAACTTGGCTCCCATTTTCACATATTTAGTGGGATTGCGATGTGTGGCGAAATAATACGCAACGGATATGATCTAGTTTTATATTGAATCTTATTACCTAACGCCTTATCATACATATAGCCTAAGGCGGGGTGAGGGGTGTACACACACTATACCTCCCCCGTATTAAAAAAAATAAACATAATTAATATGTTTCTTTTTATATAAATTTTGATATTTAAAAAAATTACAATACATTAGGTTTCACAATACAATTTGACAAAACTATCTGACTATTTCAGAATTTTCTATTTTGACACCAATAACTAGATACAATTAAAAATACTAAAATCAAAATATTATGAAACCAACCACAACTATTTTATTATAGCAGTCAATAGTTAAGCACAGAATACAGTACAATCTCTAAATATTTTTAAAATGAATAATATAATATCATATACCTACTTAATGTACTCATTACTTTATTGTTATTCAAAAGTGATCTACTTATAAATTTATTCTTTTTTATTCTTGCTTAAATAGTTTTTGAGTTATAGAGGGGTTAAAAGTGGCTCTAAATGCTTCGTGTCACACACGCGCGTTACACATGGGTACTGCTCGCCAGTTCTCTTTTTTCGGCTTGAACTTGTCTTGACAGGAGCACATCTAAATAATTGGAATACCTTTTGCCATTCTGGAGTGCCAATCTACCTTTCTGCTATGATGCGAAAGCCTGTCTACGAAACCGTAGTTTTATATCATAAAGTGCAGATTGTACATTAAACCTTGAACTTTTTTTGAATTTTCGATTAGTTTTGTTCATTGTAAAGATTCCGATTCCATACCATCATTAGAAGCAGGTTTAATTTGTAATACGGCATATGGACCAAGACACCATCTATTCTTCGTAATTATTTCATAGAGACGATGAGGGAAAACATCGTGGCGAAACCTGCTATTTTTATTCCACTAAGGTGGTAAACATGTTTACGGCCTGTCTTATTATAAGCAGTTATCGCCTCCTATAGACATTTGCAATACCATACCTCCACAACGTCCAATTATGTGTCATGAAATGTCACCGTAAGGGTTGGCCTTGTCACCCGTAGGGCGATAATTTTAAATGAAACTTTCTTTGGAAATAAAGTGATTTGAATTTAGAATGTTAAAATTAATATAAAAACTATTAGCATATTCGAAAATTGTAACATATTTCATATTTAAAAAAACAATTTGAAAAAAAAAACTGCTATTGCAAAAACTGTGACTAAAGACTAGGCAGTATGGTTTCAGGATCTAAGACTGCTCAAATTATGCAAATAGAAGTGTGAAATAAAAAATGTGTATCTTTGTTTCAGTTCAAAATCATATTGTTACTTTTTCAATTACATCCGGAGTTTGCTCAATCTCACAGATTACGTGAATAGTAGAGTATTCTCTGGAACAGTGGATAGTTTTATGTCTTAATCTTGGTCGGCTTGGATCCCTCGCTTCACTCAGGACTTTATATAACTCCAGAGCAAAAGCTACGCTTAAGATGCAATAAGCTGTCCATGACGGATGAAACTGCTTTATTACCTTGGTGTATAAACTACAATTTCACCACTCTTGAACTCCACCTTGTACTCGTAGGTTATATCCAGAGAAAGCTCATTCCCCAACCGTAGACATCTAGTGTGGTTATATATATTTAATCTACTACTATAGGCCTAGGTATACATATTATAAACCTTAACCAAAAGCATGTTTACAGGATCTAACTTTCGGAAACACATAAGTAAATCGAAAATAAAACCTTTGATATCGTAGATGTTACCTGTTTCCCGTACGTGTAACATCGCCTTGTCACGAACCAGGTAAACGCAAAACCCTTGTATTCTTTCACTCATGTACCGAAACGCCTAGAAACAAAGCCAGTGTTACCTGACCCGAAATTGCTGTAGCATTACCCTTTCAAGACTCAGATTTCTCAAACATGACAAAGGTTGGGGGGTCTTCGATAATTTGTCGTGTTGTACTAAGGGTAATAGTTGCGTGACTGACTTGAATACTTCTGTATGTAGGTTTTGAATTGGCATGCACCTGATTTAGGTATTATTTTGCGAAATATTTTGTATAAGAAACGTGTAGTAACCGCTAACAGGCTTGTTGAGGGCACAGAAACCACTATTGTTCTATATCAGTGGCATGGGCATATTTTAACGTACGATGGCCGGCAACTTACAATCTACCACAAATCCCTGCCGCTTACTGGGTATATATACTAATTAATTATGAGGATCTGCATGTTTTTAAGTTTGTATGTTAGGGAAAATCTCCGAAACTGCTGAACGCTTTTGAAATATTTTTCACTAATAGGATAGTCCGCACAGAGGTTGGTAGCTGCAAGGACAATTTGTCCAAGTGAGGCTACACGGCCGACAAATCTGCGTGTGCGGTGCTACATCACAAACCATGCGCCACCTTTTATGCTGCCATTTGTGTCCTGACACCTGCTCAATGAAAGACTTCTACGATGCCGCTGAAAACAGAGAGCGCGTGGCCAAATTTTGGGCGTCTAAATATAATGTTTTTTGCTATCGACTCGCTACGAAGAAGAAGAACTGGTTATTTGCATACACTACTGAAGCAATTAGACATGGTGTGAATTTATATCTTTTATTTTGTTTTCATGGAGTGACAAGTGCATTTTTCTGTGCGACTTGAGGTCTGCGTTGGAAAATTGGTTCGAGACAATGCTTTTGTAATACGCTCTTCCTTGTTCCTTTAAATGATAGAGCTGGGTGTATTCTACTCAGCCACAACACGACTAAAATGTCAATCCAACCCGTCACCCAATTCCGTTGAAATCCTTCCGAAACATATCCGACATCCGACGGAATCGCCGACAAAAACGCCTACAAGACAGCCGGGGCGTTTAATTACTCCGACCAAACCTCAGCGAGCCATTCCATATTCATGGGCGATCCGCACGCCGAGCTTACAGCCGAGTTTGCGGGAATTTTGAGGGTAGCAGTTCAAGGGGTTTGAAGAAATTTCTAGGGGCTGGGATATAAGGCGCGGTAGTGTTCTGGGGTAATTGAAACTTTTAAGTTAAGGACTCCCCAGGGTCGTAAACTTGGTCCCACGTTATTTCTCATCTGCACCATCGACTTTTGCAGTTTAATAATATATTTTAGCGAATATTAACACCTGATGTTACTGAAGTGGTTAGTGCATTTAGCAAATCATTATGTTTTGTCAGAGTAGTAAAATGTCAAGTGTACGTCAATGTCTTTAAAGCATGAATATCGTGAAATAACATAATCGCATTTAGTTTCGGCCTCGCTCACCTACTAGGTAAAATAAAATTATACCTACTCTTTCTATTGGTGAAAATTAAACCAAAATAGGTTTAGAAAGTAACGATGATTGTCGAAAAAGAAACGTTTTTACTTATTATATGATATGTAAGGTATATTAAAATATCATTAGTTTCATGACTACACTTTTTTACTAAAAGTCTATGCTGCAGTGTAGAAATAAAGATACAATAATTAAATACATTGGCCGTGTGGTGTCCGGCGGAGTAGAATAGCACCAACCCTTTACACTCATAGGTGTCGTACAAGGCGACTAATGTTTTCGAGGCAAAAGATCAAGAGTCTCCGTAGTCTGGAAAATGGGCAGCAGCATTTTCCATCGTTGTATTTAAATACTGCGATCTCCAACCCGCCTGCCAAGCGTGGAGATTATGGCAATACCCTCCCCTTTCGTAGGAGAGGCCCTAAGTCCTGCAGTGGACTGTTACGGGCTGTGATGATGAATTAAATACATATTATTAAAAGAATATACTCAAAAATGTTTCGTAACTTTGCTAACTTCAAAGGTTTGATATTCAATAAGCAGCCTGGTGCTTCATATTTTGACCCTATTACTACGATTTTTATGAAATACAGTTAATAAATCATTGTTTATGTTACCGATATGAAACTCATGAATTGTGACTCTGTCTCTCTACAGAAAATAGTGTTGTCTAAAGTAAAGACCAAGACTGAACTTTGGCTTATTGTTTCTTTATGCTACTCAGGCGCAAACAAGAACGTAAGTGGCCTAATGGCTATCGGATTGGACCCGCAAGCGAGTCTTACTGGGTTCGAATCCTAGTGCTGTCATGTACCAATGACAATTTCTGAGTTATCTATATTAATTCGAACACCAATCAACGCTCTGTGAGGCAAACCGTCTCGATGGAACCTGAAGTGACTAAGTACCTATATAAACTACCACACCCAATATGGTCAGGGTCCCCTGTTACCAGGATCTAGGAGGTCAGATGGCAATCGCTGTACTGTAAATCTGATCTATACCAAATTCTGAAGCGTGGTCAAGACTGACTCTTAGGCCCTTGCGCCTAGCGCTAGAGCACAACTGGTATATTGACGCCAGGATAATGATGATGATAATGAGTCGCAAACGAGTAGACGGCCCACCTGATGGTAAGCAAAAGTCTACGGTTTCGTGCATGTAGATTTCAAGCAACAATAATGCAAAACTAAAAAAAAATACGTTTATTCCAATAAAATAAAGAAGTCACAACAACAAATTCATGAGAGCTAGCCACAACTAACAAGAGTTTTACAGAACTAGGTATTATTGGTCGCCCTGATCCCTAAACTAAGTAAACTTGTATCTTAAGGCCTTGCCACACACAAAGCTCGGCGCGAGCGCGGCTCGGGCGCGGCGCGATGCTGGCGCGTTGCCTAGGCAACTATCGCGCCGCGCTATGGTTACCTAGCAACTATCGCACCGCGCTCGCACCGCGCTCGCGCCGAGCTCACGCCACGCCGGCATCGCGCCGCCAGGGGTGGACTAACGAACAAAGCGGGAAAGGCGGCCCGCCCCGGGCCTCTGGTCCAGGGGGGCCTCCAAACGTCTCCAAGTTGCCTTGATCAAATCCTATACAAAGCTTTAAAATATGCTTAGAACATATCGAAGAGGTGGTTCGGAGTTGTGACAGGGGCGTAGCTATCGCCGTATCACTATTCAAACAGAATTAAGATCAGGGTCGAGGACCCCCTCCGCCAAAGAAGTAATTTTAACTAAATAAATAAAAACACTTAAACATACAAATGTGAACTGAATAAAAAGCTTGTAAAATTACATAAAACTTCTTAAACTGGGGGCCTTATAAAGGTTGTCCGCCGTGGGCCTCTGATGGACTTAGTCCGGTACTGCCGGCGTCGCGCCAACAAAGTGTTGCCAATGTAGGCTATTTATCGCCATTTGGGGTATTCGAGATTAAAATTGGCGACGAAAAAATTGTAATGGCAAATTGTTTAGGCTATCTCAGGCTTTGGGCCAAGGTACATAAATAAACATAAACTTAAGAGAGAACACCCGACGGTTTCGCGAATGACTGTGAGTTCCAAGTACATTTACCTACTACTGCTCTTGCTGACACTAGCACCCATAGAGATATACATCTTGATGCGGTTGAACGAACAAATAACTCTGACGGTTACCGTAGTTAATAAAACAGCGCCGTCTACAGTGCCACAAAAATGTCTGACCGGGTGACAGCATCGCTGTTGTTGGCATTGACATTACATTTCAAACGGCAACACTTAGTTCCGGTTTTGGCCACCGGATCGAATAGGTTTGTCAACAATCTTGTCAAGCCGCCAGATATAACATTGTTAACGCGTAGAAGAATTTGTATGGACAGTGGTAACCATTCCAATAGCTATGTGTAATACGTCGTTGGATAGCTATTTTCAAGCTGAACAAAAGTAACTATGGCGCTTGTTCCAAATATTAGTCCGTTCCGGTTTATGCTGTACTAAACATATTACAGTAATAAGTATTTTTTTCTGTTCTACCCACATTTAATGGTCAGAACTAAATTCACGGTGTTATACCGCCAGTGCAAAGTCACATCGTGCGCATGCATGTAAGACGGCCAAATAAAAAACAATCAGATGGAGTGCATTGAATTTGATTGAAGATACCAACGAGGATCGAAAAAGCTAAAATTATTTTAACAATCCCATCAATTATGATAAAAGCAGCATCAGCATTTTATTTGTGCGGCGCATTTGTGGCTCGCCGCGAGCACGTTGCCTCAACGAACAAACAAATGCGCAGCTGAGCAGCCTCACCGCGCGCGGTGAGCATCTCGCCGCGCACGGCGAGCATGCTTCGGGCTGAGCCGCTCTAATTCGTAACACCTTTACATTGTAAAGTAACGACCATTCGTAGACATGTCCGAGACGTCACTGAGACGACATTGGAGCTCTATTGCAGTTTTAGCTCCAATGAAGTGGTCTCATTGCCTTTGTACAATGAACCGGTCCATATATAGAAGTCTTTGCTGGCAGCACTACATTACTTTAAAACTCAAATATAATATTCCTATCTGTAAACAAACTGATACTTCAGCTGTCACATCGACCAGACATTGTTTTTTTTATGTTTAAGTTTTCATGTGATATCACAGTGATATTTCCAGCATTTTACTGTGTGGGACGTTTATTTTCGAAATAAGTACAAAAACATAAAAGCGGCACGAAAACAGTAATATTTTGAGTTTCTCAAGCATGTATGGCCCCGAGTTTAGAGCAGATAAGTTGCTGTTTGATTTGGAAGATGTACAGCAAAGATTTAAACGGTACGTAACATGTATTCAGATAGATTTTGAAAATATTGAAATAAATGTGATCTTTTGGAAATCATTTGAATTTAAGTGGAATTAATGTATTTTGTAGTACTTATTGTTTACATTTATTTGAGGTTACAAAATTAACCGAAAAATATTATGGTAGCTTTGTTCGTTTTGTATTTTTGATATTTGTTGTTTGACAGTATCTAGATCTATATCCAGGCACAGTGCAATGTACCTAAGGCTATTCGGTGCTGGTGAAATGAAACCCTGCTGACCCTCGGTCAGAGAAACTTGAGAAATCTATTTTTAATTTCGGAAATCGTAGTAAATTATTATCACTGGCTGGTCAAACAGTGACACAGAGAGACAGAACATTTCTAAGAGATTGACATAACAACGTTGTCAGTGTTGCGGCTAATAAATTAATAAGGATATATACAAGAATATTATTTCTATATCCAACACTTCCCTTAAACTTATTATTTCAGCAATTTATCTATATTGTGACAGTTGAAGTAGGTACTCAGTTTGACATTAGGATTGTTTAGACATTGATTAAAACAGTCATGTATCTAATAAACCTCCCATTTGTTCCATTTGCTTCGAGTAGACATTATGACAATTTTGCTTTCCCTACATGTTACCTATCTATGGTCAATTATTATTTTCTATTACGTAGTGGGTTTATTGAAAAAAAAAAGAATTATGTTATTATTTTATACTTTTCGATTACAATATTTAAATTTCTAAAATTTTAATTTAGATGTGCACTATAAATTACACCGTCTTTTAGGTGCTTTGATTTAAATTATATTAGGAAATTATAAAATTATACACCGATGTTTCAAAAGAAACGTCAGGTCATCAGGAGCTCCAGCAACATGTGGAGCGTTCAAAACATTGCGCGCGTTATTTTCTGACAGCTTATTTCAATAGACGAAAAAACGGGATAGCGAGGTTCATAATAATTGTAGAGTGAGCGAACAGGGAATATTTTTGATTTGTGTCTAGTCTGTTATGTGTCTTTGCCAGTGTCTACTGGTATAGTAGGACCACGCTAAGTCCGAATCGCTTTAAAAAAAAAAAAAAAACTCTGTATGGCAACTAATGCCATGTCTTTTATCCGTCATAGAACGTCATTTATAAAAGTCATAACAAAGAATTTGACTGATTTGAAAAATATTGTTGAGGCGATTGGCACATTGGAGCGCAGTATTCATTCTGGCGAAATTTAGAAATATGTGTAATTTTTTATATTGTTTTATACAATACAATAGGAAATTTAGGAATTCTCCAAATTGTTATAATCTTTTCATAAAATTATATTATTTAGGCAAAAAATAATTAGAGAACTGAGTAACGGAATACCTATTTGACAATCCTGGAGACCTCACTTCACAGCAGCGGCCTATTTGACGCCTTTTTATGTAGAAAGTACAGCGCCAAAAACTTATATGACCCGCAGCCCGTGTCAAATGTTGCAAAGAAAAAAAACGACGGATCCGCACGAACGCGCGTGGATGCGTTGTCAGTGTGTTCGACTATGAGTAATTTCCATAGAAACCGATGACAGCTCAAATTACTTTATGTCACGCACTAACGCACGTCACGCACAAAAGTACGGTGCTGCGTTCCAGTGTGCGGATCGCCTAAATAATAATGGACAATGACTGACAAGGACAGATTATCCAATAGATATTGCCATATCCACATTTTATAATTTCTACCACTGTCAGTTGATTCGGACTAAGCGTGGTCCTATTATAGCCAGATTATATAAATTACTAAAAAATTCTACCATAAATATTTAATAATTTCACCTGGCAAGTGCGTTTTGACAACTGTCAAAGACACAAATACGTAAGAGTGGGTTACTTAAGCCCGCGGGGACTATTCTAGCGACAAATCTCGGTTCAGCCGCTAGAGATAAATCAGTTAGAAAAAAGTCGAATTTGATTCTGTATGGCGGTAAGTCAATTGTACACGAACAAGAAGAACTACGATCCATGGCCATGAAGTAAGCTTTGGGCAATTGTTCGTCTATTTTATACTGAACTGAAAATTGTGGTGGATAAGATTTAGCGCAATTTTCTGTGCACTGTAGCGGGTAATTAAACAAAACATCTATATCAGCGTTAGACTCTAGCCACCGAATTTTTGCACTGTAGAATTTGTGCTCTATGTTACGGTATCATTAAAAGTTTGTCTAACTCGACAAGTAAGTCGTACTGAAATGTTTTGATTCTGATGTAGGAGAGCTGTGCCCCCTCATCCTACCTACCTTAAATTTTGCTCCCTAGGGCCTACCTAGGGAGCAAAATTTGCAGTGTGGTGTCCAACAGAGTAAAATAGCATCGCTGTCCACACTAAGAGGTATCGTAAAAGGCGACTTATTTCAGAGGTAGGGCGTTACTTTTCCAAGCTTCAGGTTTTTACCTACCTTATATATACTCTTGCAAGCTAGCGAGTGGAGGGGAATAAAAAGTAAGCCTATATTCTTCCTCAGGTTTAAAATTATCTGCGTAATGCACCAGTCAAATTAGGAGGAAAGATTCGGACTGTTGGTAAAAAGAAACGAGTAATTAACCCGCTATTACGACATGCGGGAGTATTACCATCCTAAAAATTCATTTCCCCGAATAATGGAGCAGCCACTCTATGTGTGCCGATTTGCATAGAAACGCGGTGGCCAAAACTGGAACTGCGGAAAAATAACGACACTTACTTTTGAAATGTATTTGAACTGACATGTCAATCCCAAAAACAGCGCCGCCGGTACCAGGTCTGATAAGTTTGTGGCACTGCACAGCGCAGGCGCGGCGCCGCGCTCACGCCGGCCTGAGCGCGGCCTGAGCGCGGCGTGAGCGCGGCCTGAGCGCGGCGCGAGCGCGGCGCGATGCTGGCGCGTTGCCTAGGCAACTATCGCGCCGCGCGATGGTTGCCTAGCAAATATCGCACCGCGCTCGCGCCGAGCTTTGTGTGTGGCAAGGCCTTTAGGGATCAGTGATCCACCGAACGGAGACTAGCATCTCTACACTTAGCCAATAATTATAATATTGGTACTAAAGGATAAGAGAGAAAAGGTACCTATAAGTGCGTGTATGCGAGAGTGTGTGTGCGTGTGCGTGTGCATGTGCATGTGCGTGTGCGTGTGTGTGTGTGCGTGTGTGCGTGTGTGCGTGTGTGTGTGTGTGCGCGTGTGTGCGTGTGTGTGTGTGTGTGTGTGTGTGAGTGAGTGAGTGAGTAAGTGAGTGAGTATATTTAACTTCTGATAAGCTATTTAAAACTATTGGTGTGAATACGTAACTATTGGTGAAAATAAGATCGTATGCCTTATTCCTATATTTGTGCAGGCTACCTTAACCTTCACACCGGAACACAACAATGCAAATATTGTTGCTTGGCAGTAGAAATATACTACCCACCCAGGTAACCAGGTGACCACACTTCAGGTACCACTGCTCAGTCTTCATAGAGTCCTCCGGGTGGTAGGACTGTTCGACAAAGTGTAATAGTGGAAGCTTCAATTCCATGTCACTTATATTATTATATTAGACAAGACAGGCATTTGACCGCCATTTCAACTGTTGGTAAGTGACGCAGCGCTCCTCAAACCTCCTTAGACGCCGAATACAGATGTCTACGCGAGCGTACACAGACTAACTTGGGTAGCTGAGGTACGCCGCGTCAGCTGCACATCAGATCTACGTCTCAGTGAGGAGCAGCAGCTGCGGTTTTTCAGTTTCAAGGTAGTAGTGGACAGCATCGAGACTTGAGTGCAAGCTTCGGATGTTAGTGAGGTGCACTTTGAGTGGGAGGGAGTGCAGCCGCTGTTTGACGTTTCTTTTGTTTTTGTCGTATAAGACGACCACATTAGATGTGTAGACTTGGAAGGACAGAAAAGGAGAATCAAGATTATACAAGAATACTAAAAAGGCAAAAGAGGTGTGATTTGCAATATGGTATCATTACCTGTTGGACCCAAACGTAGGTATTTATTATGTGTATGTATGAACTCCTTCCCGAAGTCTTTCCTTTTACAGATATCCTGCCTAACGGTGGCCGCTTTTCATCAAATGGACCGTCATACCGTATGTCTCCCTATACAAAAACGTGAAAAAAAAAACCAAGACCAATTTGGAACTACACTACTTAAAACGAAATTTTACAAGCTGGATTCGTGCAGAGTGTATGCGGTCGAGTGATTTATTGCATTTGAGGCAACAATAGCATGAAAACGGAACTCCGGCTGGTCCTGATAGCCGGTTGTGAAATAAAGACCATGTGACACTGCGACACGTTCATGTTAGGGTAAATTATCGAAATATAATTTGCTTTAGCAGCTTACATGCTAGTACGTTATGCTATATTAAAAGATCTGAATCTCAATCTCAGTAAAAGTAGATTTTAATAATCAAACTGGGTCCAAACACCATTTAAACTCAACTGATCGTTCACAAACTGTTTATTAGCATTAAAAATCTCTATACAATCACTTGTGTAAATACTTGCGTTCTGGTTCGCTAATTTAAATCAACTGCCTAAGTTCCGATGTTCACATACTCTTATACCGACTACAGAACAAAGCACTGCGGTCTCGAATACAGGACGGTGTTATTGCTTTTATATAAACATAGCCCAATTCGATTAGTCAAATAAGTACCATTACGTAGGTGGGCCACTACAGAGCCCGGTATGCAACAATGAGTCTTACATTAGTAAAGTGTTATTGTGAGTTATTGCTTTTATACAAACATAGCCGAATTCGTTGAGTACGGAGAAACGATATCATGAATGATCGCCTTGTTCTAATAAGTACGCAGCTGGGGTACTACAGATTCCCGGTATAAACAATGAACCTTACATTCGGCCATCCAATTCGAAGTGAGTCCCTTCACTTATGATAATTTCTCAATTCACGTCCAATACGAAAAAATATATATATATATATATATATATATATATATATATATGTTTACATAAGTCAACAATACTACTAACAAAATTAACAGTCGAAACAAAATCACAAATAACAATATATGTGTTAAATATTATATTTAATAGATGAAACATCGAAAACAACTACACCAATAGTAAAAGTCTAATATATAAACTTAAATTCTCACTTAGGAGGAGTACAAAACAGTGCTCAGTTAAGTTTAAACCAAGAATGAATCCATCTAATTCAATTATAATATCGCGACGCTGCTTTTGTTATTGTTCCAACAAATCGAATTTGACATCGTCCGGCCTCGTGGTAGTCGCCGCTCCGGGGACAGCGCCGTCTTCCATCGGCCGCTACGGTGATGTCTTCCTTCCTTTGTCACAAAGCAGCGATTGCCAACACCCGCTCCGGGAACAGCGCCGTCTCCCATCGGCTGCTACGGTGATGTCATCCTAGTGCTTGTTCCACCAGGTGCCGCTCGAGTTCAGATAAAATGCTGAAACACACTTTAATAGTCATCCTAACCGATGCTCAAAGCTATACGATATTATAAATTCATATATCAATTCTGCATGGTCCACCATGATCTACGAACATCTGTGCGATACTGATTGCTCAATATCATTCACTGTCTGCACTGATCGCTCATGATTTTCCATAGCTCATACTCAAACAATCTGATCAATTCTGCATGGTCCATCATGATCTACGACCATCTGTGCAATACTGATTGCTCAATATCATTCGCTGTCTGCACTGATCGCTCATGATTTTCCATAGCTCATACTCAAACAATCTAATCAATCCTGCATGGTCCATCATTATCTACGACCATCTGTGCGATACTGATTGCTCAATATCATTCGCTATTTGCACTGATCGCTCATGATTTTCCATAGCTCATACTCAAACAATCTAATCAATCCTACATGGTCCATCATGATCTACGACCATCTGTGCGATACTGATTGCTCAATATCATTCACTGTCTGCACTGATCGCTCATGATTTTCCATAGCTCATACTCATACAATCTAATCAATCCTGCATGGTCCATCATGATCTACGACCATCTGTGCGATACTGATTGCTCAATATCATTCACTGTCTGCACTGATCGCTCATGATTTTCCATAGCTCATACTCAAATTCTGTATGACGATCATCTGTGCGACATCGATTACTCAATGCCATTCGCTTTCTGCACTGATCGCCATACTTACATGCATTAAACTTAGTCAAAGTCAACTCAAGTCAAATCAAATCAGTTCGGACATATCGTCATTATCACTACTTTTGCTTCAATAACCTTCAAAATTTAACCAAGGATGAATTTTATCAAGTGCTACTACATTCTCATATCTTTTGTTTCCCTTTCTCGATAATACTTTTAAATTACGGTAAGGGCCATGAAACTTCGGAACAAACTTTTCGTTTTCCCTGCATGATCTTTATCAATAATGGTTCTTTCAACTCGTACTAAGTCGCTTTCTTTACGCAGTAGCTTTTTTTTTTCTCTTTCTATCAAAGTGGTTTTTTTTTTGTCATATTCTTGTTGTTTCTCTATACGCTCCCATATTTCCGACCTAAGTACGACCATATTGTCACAGTGACCCGTTCAGCAGCTCCCATAATAAGATCAGTTAGCAATTTTCCGATGAATGCACAAACTTACACCCAAATAGTATTTCAGCGGGACTTTTATCGGTAGTTTTGTTTTCAACTGTGTTAATGCCTAAATTAACTTCACCTATCACCTTCACTTTTACCAATTAGCATATCATAGCATAGCATTAAAATTATCTTTATCATAAGATTTAGTGCATCGTAGATGGTACGGTTGAATCTTCCATCCGCTCTAGGAGTTGCCACTACATTTTATATATCATCATCATCATCACAGCCCGTAACAGTCCACTGCAGGACTTAGGGCCTCTCCCACGAAAGGGGAGGTTATTGCCATAATCTCCACGCTTGGCAGGCGGGAACATTTTATATATGTTTAATTTTTATTGGTACCTATTTAGTTTTTTTTTCGTCCCTTAATACCTGCGGTATACGATTCACTTCGCTTAATTTGAATAGTCGCTATCCAATCATCAACGTTCACGTTAAGTACATCCAAACGCATTGCTTAGCTTCTTCATTAGGATCAGTGACAGGATCACGATTGAGCGCATCTACGTGTGCCATACATTCGCCAAGTCGGTACTCTATCTCACAGTCGTACTCATGAAACTGAACCCACCAACGAAAAATACGGAGAATCAGGCCAAGGTCGTGCGTTAAGCATTATAGTCTGTAACGATGTTTAATTATATACCTATTAAATATACACGAAATCAATTCAGGAACGCTGTTGCGGCCAATTTCTCCAATTCAAACGAGTGAAATTTTTGTTCGTTACTTGTTGGTTTTCGACTACAATACGTGACAGGATGTTATAGTCTATCCAGACCCCTTCGCATCAAAATACCAGCGATTCCAAATTTTGAGGTATCTGTATGAAGTTCGATATTCTATTTAGTTTCATATATGTTTCTTACGGAGATAATTGAAAGCGTTAAATTGATTATCTCTCCAATTCCATTCAAATTTTAATAAATCCGTAAGTGGTAGTGCAATCAACGAATATTTTATTTTTATTTTACAAGCCTCCGAAAAACAAAAATAAACCGAAAGTTCAAGGGAACGCCTGACATCATGCTCGTTTCGTGGTGTAGTAAACTAAAATACCGCTAAAATTTTCTTTTCCCTGGACGTATTCCATTACCACTAACGCGAAAACCAAGGAAATCCAATTCTGTGCAAAAGAAATGGCATTTGCTAATTTTTAAAGTTAACATCACTTCATTGAGCAACTTCAATACTTCATCCAAACGCACCATCCTTCATTAAATGGCTGCTCAGGAATCAAATATTTACGTCTTGATAATATTGGTAAACCCTAATTCCTTTAAATTATATGAAGAGCACGACTCATATTGTTTTTAGTAAATCTTTTAAACTTGTAATCTCATGTTCCTGTAGTTGTTTACCTTAGTTTAAAGATTCCTGTGTTTATAATAAAATTCTAATATATTAACGTTTAAAAGACGATCCGCACGTAAGGCGCGCGTGACTAATGAATATGTATTTAATGGTATAATATTACTACTCAAGTTCTGAACAAGCAATTCACTGAATCCATCTTTTAAGTCGTGATTTCCAGGTAAAATATAATAGTCATGATTTCTCAGTCCACGTAGAGATACTCTAACGTAAATTGTACTTGGATAGTCTTCATCGCAGTTAACGAATATTGGGTTATAGTGACGTCGCCATGTAATTTCAACATTTTCATATCAGAGTTCCTAATGAAGATTAACGAGTCAGTTGTTTTTGTTATTATAATCCTATTTCGTTTTTCAGTAAAGTTATGGCCAATAAGGATTTTTTTTTATTTCTTCGACAACATAAAAACCATGTCTGTGATGTGTTGCATTTAGATTTTTGCTCTTACAGATCCTACAGGCATAATCAAAATAAAAACCTATACAGCAGCATAACCAAGAAATACCTAGTCTATTGGCTTCGCTACGCCGCATTAAGGTGTACTCTGGCTACAGTACAGTCAGGTCTACGTAGCCTTCCAGATCGTTACCGTTTAGTTATAAACGTATCAAGTACTTATTATCATTTACTATCTCGTTTTCAAGACGCATCACGGATTTCTACTGTGGGTTGTCACCCTTTTTATCCTACTGATTTGGTAATTTTTGGAAATTAATCGATTCATGCGGCCGTGTGGTGTCCGGCAGAGTAGAATAGCACCAACCTCTTACACTCGTAGGTGTCGTACAAGGCGACTAATGTTTTCGAGGCAAAAGATCTAAGCGCCTCCGTAGACTGGAAAATGGGCAGCAGCATTTTCCATTGTTATATTATAACACTGCGATCTCCAACCCGCCTGCCAAGCGTGGAGATTATGGCAATAACCTCCCTTTTTGTGGGAGAGGCCCTAAGCCCTGCAGTGGACTGTTATGGGCTGTGATGATGAATCGATTCATGATCTCTATTACATGTAGTACATTTCATTATTTTTTTGAACACTTGAAACTAAAATGCCCCGGCTCATTGCAATTATAGCAAGCAACATTCGAATTTGGACGAGAATTAAACGGTTTCTAGTAGATGTCTGTTTCACACTCGAATTATTCAAATATAAATTTGATCGCTTTTGTAAATTAATTCCAAATCTATTCGATTCACGAGGCAGTTATTTTATTCACTGAAAATATTTTAATACTTCCTCAGCTTCCTGACATTTTACAGCCTTGGCACCTAACCGTAACGAACGATCTTCGATTCTTTCTGCTTTCTTATCACTAAAGTAACTAAAGTTACATCTGTGCAAAAAAATTATTTTTTTCGTAATAATATAGTTATACTGATACGGTAAACTTCACACGTCTTGTTAATATTTCTGCTAACAATTATGTATAATCATCGAGGACTCGATTAACTTATTCTTCCAACCAGGCCACGTATACGAAATGGATGGTAAGGCTTGGTACCAAGTTTTCGCGACGCCTACTAATTTTGACAAAGCATAATGAATTATCTGATCATCGACTCACCTATATAACCTAGCGCATTAATTTACCGTATGACATTGCCTAAAGTGGGGAATTTATTACCCTCAGAATTATTAGATAAAGGGCGTTTAGTATCGCAGATAGTAGCACTTGTATATCACCACCCTTAAGTTCATTATTATTACATACGTACGTAGGTCGTGTCACTAACTCGTCACCTTTCCTGTCCGTCGGTTACCTGCACCAACTTCCAAGACTGGACGTATTATTCGCTCGCGGCTACTGCACCGGCTCCTCGTCTGTCTCCCATTGCAATCAGCTCGCTCGTGCCTGCCGCGCCGCCTGCTCCTCGTCTGTCTCCCATTGCAGCCAGCGCGCTCGTGCTCGTCGCGCCTGCTCCTCGTCTGTCTCCCATTGCAGCCAGCGCGCTCGTGATCGTCGCGCCTGCTCCTCGTCTGTCTCCCATTGCAGCCAACGCGCTCGTGCTCGTCGCGCCTGCGCCTCGTCTGTCTCCCATTGCAGCCAGCGCGCTCGTGCTCGTCGCGCCTGCGCCTCGTCTGTCTCCCATTGCAGCCAGCGCGCTCGTGCTCGTCGCGCCTGCGCCTCGTCTGTCTCCCATTGCAGCCAGCGCGCTCGTGCTCGTCGCGCCTGCTCCTCGTCTGTCTCCCGCTGCAATCACCGCACTCGCCCTCGCCGCGCCTGCTCGTTGCCTGCCTTCCACCTGGAAAGAACTACGGATAACACGCTCACGGCTGCTGCATTCGCTCCTAGCCTGCCGCCCACCCGGACTGCGGACAACGCGCTCACGGGCGCTGTGTCGGCTCCTGGTCTGCCTCGGATTCGGGCCGCGGCTGGCTCGCTCGACGTGACGACGCCTCTGGCTCGGCTCTGTTGTTCGCTTACGTCGCTTCACTTCCTTCTTCTTAGAGCGATTTCTTCGCGGTGATGGCGACCATCTGTTCCACACCTCCGCCGCTTGTACTCATATCGACGCGGTATCGACCTGCTTCTAGTACGATGCCTTTCTTGATCCGTACGTTTTCTTTTGTTTTCGGTATCCATTAGAAGTCAAATATTTTCCAATAACGTGGGCGTTTAAACAGTGGTTTAACTATCCCACTTCTGAGATAAAAGATCTGAATCTCAATCTCAGTAAAAGTAGATTTTAATAATCAAACTGGGTCCAAACACCATTTAAACTCAACTGATCGTTCACAAACTGTTTATTAGCATTAAAAATCTCTATACAATCACTTGTGTAAATACTTGCGTTCTGGTTCGCTAATTTAAATCAACTGCCTAAGTTCCGATGTTCACATACTCTTATACCGACTACAGAACAAAGCACTGCGGTCTCGAATACAGGACGGTGTTATTGCTTTTATATAAACATAGCCCAATTCGATTAGTCAAATAAGTACCATTACGTAGGTGGGCCACTACAGAGCCCGGTATGCAACAATGAGTCTTACATTAGTAAAGTGTTATTGTGAGTTATTGCTTTTATACAAACATAGCCGAATTCGTTGAGTACGGAGAAACGATATCATGAATGATCGCCTTGTTCTAATAAGTACGCAGCTGGGGTACTACAGATTCCCGGTATAAACAATGAACCTTACAATATTTAGTTTTCCACACAATATTAACATTACTGTGAATCGACCGCCATCTAACCTCCGTGACCCTGTTAACAGGCGAGCTTGATCACATTGGATTATGGTTACACGTTTCATCACGATGTTTTTCCTTGCCGTAAGAGCTATTGGTAAGTGTGCAACTATTGTACATAACTCAGAAAAAGTCATTGATGCCATATAGGCACTGGGATTAGAACCCAGAATCTCTGGCTTACTAATCGGACCCACTACTGACGCTTATATAAAGAAGAATACACTTTACTAACTTAAAGCAGCCCTCTTGTCGAGTTTGCGGTTAAACATGGACAAAACAAAACTCTACTGCTCGTCTTGTTTTTGTACCACTTTGCAGTCTTCAAAGGACCTATAAACAAGTTTTTTATTGCAATATTTTATGGCGCGTTCTCTATGATCAGTCAGAGTATGTGTCAAGACAAATCAAATGAGCCCGAACTCGATAGGTTTACCATGCGTAGTTTCAAAGTTTCTATGGCTACCTTCCGTTTCCATCATCAGAACTTATATGAGTGTGCAAAATTTCAGCTTAATCAGCAACCGGGAAGTTGGTCAAATTTAACTTGCAAGATTTTATTACAAACAAACATGGGGACATGTGACACTAAATATAAGCTTGGAAAATAGTCTACTTACAGGGAAATACATTACAACATTGCGAAGTGGAGGAAAATGAGTAAGTTGGAAAGCGGATCCTGGCAGAAGCCTGGATCAACGCGGATAATAATCATGATGATGATATCACCACATACATAAACTGCTGCCCAATGAAAACTTAAATCTTATTCGTTGGTTTTTTTTTATGTTATCCGGCAGACAAACAGGCATGCGGGCCACCTGATGGAAAGTGGTCACCGCCGCCTATGGACATTAGCAACACCAGGGGAGTCACCAATGCGTTGCCCGCCTCTGAAGAGACGTCTAATATACCTCTTAAACGATCCCATGTCATAGTCCAAAGGAAACACTGGCTGGGAGCTCATTCCACATCGTTAGTGGTCCTCTAAAATACTTGTGTCAATATTGAAAAACAATAGCTCGGTTATCAGAAAACCCGTTGGGACCCCATTTGTAATTTGAAAGGCATTCAAATAACAGAAATCCATCAGCTTTTCTGTCCACGTACAATATATGTAGGTCGTTTTATTCCATTTTTACAGAGAGATTCGTATCTCCAGTTTGGACCAACTATACAGAGAACTAGATAATGTCGGGATTCCAGGAACACGTTTGTCAGTGAAAACATCGCATCCACCAACATTAGAACAAAGGACTCCCTTTGTAGTGCTAGATAAAAGCTTGTGACGGAATATCCGATGGAAATTATCAGAGCTAACAGATCTGTCTGAATGTGTAAAGTTCCTTTTGGCTCCTGGTTCAACTTATCCGTTAGTATGCTTGAAGTAATAACGGAGAATTGTACAGTCCACGCGAAAGACGTTGCATATATTGGGTCCTTATCTATGAAATATTTGCGGTTTTATTTTCGAAATTACACATTTGCTTAAGTCTTTTTAATCATACATAACATATCAAAATTAATCAATGATTGCGATAATAGAGTATGTTTAGATTCCAGTAAGTTCCTAAAAGTAAATAAAAAATATTTTACCAAGTTTAAGGGTTGAAAAATTCCGTCGATTTTTATGAAAAGTGTAGTTATCGAAATGAAATTATATGCACCAATTAGCTTAATGTTGTCGAATTATACTTACAATGTTTCATCGAAATTGGCTACATCCAAAAAATTTTTATGCTTGTATGTCAATTGCAGTTTCCGTCATTTTCTCCATATAAAACGCCAACTTCATAGGACCTAATACAAAAATCAATTTTCTCGCTGTCTCACCAAACACTGCACCGCCAAAACCACTGTACTAAGAAACTAATATAAATTTTCTTTTGAATGATTTCTTCTTCTTCATACGAGAATAGAATGATTAGATTAGATTTCTTTATTTATCCATGAAAATTACATTATGTAATATTCATAATAATGAAAACTGTGTTCCCTGTTGGAAAATGTCTAACTGATTACCGCCTATAAAGTCGCGGGAAAAGGTTGAGTTGAAATAATTCACAACATAAAATTTCATTAAAATGGAAACTTTCAATATCACGCTCAAAATCTTTCAATAAAATCTCCTGACTTCTATTGCTGAAGACCGGGCAGGAACGATCGCCCGCCGACGCTACAGCATAGCAGGTACTTTTAAGATTGATTTAGGCTTGGTCATTTGAATATCAATAGCTTATAGTAGTAGTAGCTTTATTTTATTTAAGTCAATATTCAGTACGTTGCGATTTTTTTTATATACGAGTACACAAGAATTTTCTGTTTCTATCGGTTGGATTATATTAATACCTGCAATATCAATGTTAGTACTCGAGGGCATCGGCTTCTTGTCTTGGTCTTACTGATGAACCTCGCTCCCTTAAGCTTCTACGTAGCGAAACAAACTCCCCATCAAATAGTACTAGGTAGTACAGAAGCTCTGGGTATATTGGTATATTGGAGTCGGCATACACCGACAACCTCCCTAATCACAATATTGTCCCCACGACACCCGACTCAAATTTCAATGCATACAGATCGGGAATTTTCGTGATCGAACCAGATAAAACCGACCCGGGTAATAGAAAATTTAATTCATCCGGCCACGCCGTAACAGAATGCGGTCGGATAGTCTGCGCTTTTATTGTAACTGATGGCGATAGTCACTGGTCTTTATTGGCCTTTTATGCATTAGTGAAATTGCACTTGTCGGCTTCTAATAAAGTGTGTCAAACAATTTAGTTCACTGACTGGTAACGTTTTCCCAAATAGCTGAACGTAGAATGAAAGTAATAAATATATCTTTGAAATCATCTGGGTGAAAATTAAGGTCCAACCATTTCAACTCCAAAAACCCTTCTGCGTCGGTGTTTTGGAGAGTATTCATCCTTGGAGTTGCTAGAATACCCCCGATATTCTAGCAACTCCAAGGATGTATACTCTCCAAACATAGAGCCAACCTAGACCATTAGTGGCCTCTGTTGCCTTTTTAAAAAGTCCATTTTTTTCTTGTTTTTAACTACTAATAGGTGAGGTGCTTACTACTCGTACTTTATAGCAATGTGATGGTACTATTTCGTTATTCAATCATGAAGTCATAATACACATTTCATAACTTTGAAATAATTACCAAACGTAGCTTTACAAATTGTTGTCTTACTTTTTATGGAATATTTAGCAAGTTATTGAACCTAATGGTAAAAAATCATCAATTCCAAAAGTCACCGTAAAAACCTTCAAATCCGTCCATCAACGTTCTTCACAACCTGCGTGACAACGTTGACACTCCTACATCAGACAGTTCAATAATAAAAACACTCAAAAAGAAAACAAAATGCAGCGAACTCGTTTAATGGGATCCAAACAGTATTATCACCGAACAACCAATTCGGGCAAAGCTTCAAAGAGGGAGGCAAATTAAATAAAGGACCTAATCATCACCTTTTCAAAGGGGACATTTTTTCCGTTCAGTATTAGAATCACGTAACAAAGTCTTGATTCCATTAGCCTCAGAAACTTAGTTGGGCAACTCTTTGATGGAATGGGGTGGATCCTTGCTTCGCCGCTTTCCCGTCGGTACGTGCTGAAAGAGGTAATGAGGTTGTGCTCAAGCTCAAGCTAATGCTGTAAATGATTCATCGGGGTTTGGTTCAGGAAGGTGTTCCAGCTGGCCGGTGGTCGAACAAAAGTTGTGTTAACAGCATTTTTGTAATTATTATTTCGACCGGAAACAGTCTTGGTGGCAACGATGAAATCTAGGATTTTAAAAGTATGTTCCGAGTTTCCTACCGCGTACCCGATATTTCGACGCAGTTGCATGCATCATGCTTACGGGCCGACTAGACAGAGATGTGCGTTAATAACCGCAGTAGTTTAAAACATTATGAAATATAGGATGTTCTGTCGGCGCGTTGCTTGGAAACTTGATGCGTCACCCCCTACCTGGATAAGCTCGCATAACTTTTCCTTTTGTGTTCCGTTAGATTTTTGACTTTTGAAAAGAGATTAATTAACGTAATCCCAATTCACTAAATACTTTTTTCATTTTCTTGATCACGATGCCGGACTGCCACGCAGAGGTCCCAAGTTCGATTCCCCGGCCGGGTAGAAATTTAAATGATGAATTTTTATTTCGGTAGTGGGCCTGGGTTGTATATGTAATAGGTATGTATTTAAAAATACATAGTTACTACCATCAAAATATATAATACAACATACATACAAAATACATAACTACTACCATCAAAATATATAATACAAGCTTTGCTTACGTTGGGGCTAGATGGCGCTGTGTGAATTGTCCAAGCATATTTGTAAATTTTTAGGAGGTATATTGCCGACACCGTAAACTCAACTTCTAGACACAAACCCTACTCATCATTATTAGTTACTTACGCATCCGCTACCAAATATAAAACTGTAATTACAAAGGGGAACAACGAAACACGGCAGTAAAGCGGGACTATCTAGCCGCGGGGCTTATTTATGGACTGGCTAGTGTTGCCGCAAGAGTGGACTAGGAGGATCGATATTGTAACTGAAATTATATCGATAGTATTGGCGTGTTTATTAAGAATCTATCGAGTTTTGTACTGCTGATTGTAAGAATAATAACTTAACCGTTAGAAAAAGTCGGATAACCCCCGACCAAGTTTACTCAAACTCAAACATTTTCTAAACTACAGAACTGATTTTAATCAAACAAAGCTAAAAACTGTAATTATAAAGAAGTAAATTGTCAGAGTTGAAGACAAATAACATAGACTCGTTAGTTGATCAACACTATCTGAGATTTTTCTATCGATATATATTTTTAAATAAATTTCACCTCGGCAGCTCCTGATTATCCAGGATATGCTGCGGTGACCTGAAGATACGGAGAGTTTTGACTCGGCGGAAAATGGCGGATTTTGGGCGCCATATTTTGAATTGTATTTTGGTATCAGAATTAAGGGCTTAAAGAGCTGATTTCAAATATATTGAATATATAAACTTATATAAGTACATAAAAATAGTTTGACATATGGCATCAAAAGTGAACTTTTGCGAAGTGCGCGCGTGACGACGGTCCCCGTCGACTGCAGGTAAACAACGCGTGGTGGGGGTCCTCATAGTGCGCCCCGGATACCTACGTGTTTGTACACAGTTACTCCTCATGAGTTGCCGCTTATATTTATATATTTCACGATATATTATGTATTTATAAATTATTAATATATTTATAATATTTATTATTAAACTTACAAAGGAGCGTGTATATTGCTGACTGTGCGGTGTTTCCAGGTAGTAAATGGGCCCACTGAAAACCACTGGGAGCCGTGACACGGAGTTTTAACAATGCCACTGGGAATAGTTAACTGTAGGTACATTTATTATTATTATAAAACATAATTTTTATTTTAAATTTACGATTACTTCCTTGTTTTTTTTTTTGTTGTATTTAATTGTCGTGTCGTGGTGTCTACGTGTAATAAATGTCTTCTTTCTTTTTTTGTTTCTTTCAAAATCGCATAATGTCGAACAAATGGTACCGATCATTAAACTAAAAAGCGGAACAACGTAGCTCAAAAATAAAAACCTCGAATGCTACGAAAAAAATAAAGAGTTAAAAACAAGCAGAACTTTGGAAGTTAATGGGTATATATAGTACAAATGTTAGTTTATAATTTAAACTTGAAAGCAGGCGGGGAGCCATTCTAAATTTCTAAGTTTCCTCGTCCACCTACATGTAAGTCGGCCATGACTCCTTAGTATTCGAACTACTTTTTTTTACGTAGGTACTAGCTACCTCTATGTTTTCTACGACATCCAACAAATGCAAGTACTGAAAAACTCTCAAAGTTGCCTAGCAGCTGCCTGTTCGTTGCCTCCCTTAATGCAAGTAAAAGTTAAATATCGATAGTGGATACCACACAACACTAGCCTATGCAGTAAACTTGACCGTGACTCAAAGGTCTGTGGGATCAAGGAGCGGTCACTTTATGGCCCATTTTAGTGAGGAATGGCCCCGGATTCCGATACACACAGTTGCGATAGGGCCCAAAATACCCTATGTTAATTACGATTGACAACTGAAATTTGATGATTTGTGAAGGTAATTAAGCATATTTATGGTGAGAAATGACTTATTGGATTGCGTAAATGTGAATATTAACAGATTAGTTACATGCGATTTGCTTAGGAACCAACCGAACTTCAAACCCGACTTCAAAATGTCGTGGTTTAACTCATGGTTAAACAATGTTCCGTTATTACTTGAAGAAGCTTGGACCGATTTCGAAAATTATTTTTATGTTGGAAAGATTATAGTTCCCAAGTGGTCCCCTGGTCATCAGGTCAAGATCTGATCATGGGATCCTAGTGGAATCGAGGGCAACCCTCGAAAATTGAAGACACGTATGAGGTGTTTCTTACGTATCTTACTTAGGTGATCGCTTTAGAGTGTCATCATCTGATGATACCCATATTTACAAACAGTAGATACTTGCATAAGTAAAGAATTTACTATGCGTTCTTATAGTGCCCATCATATATTAAATCATCGCACTATTCAATACAATTGTGTTAATATTATTTAAGATTGTGTAACTTGGGTTAGTTGAGTCTGTGTTAATATTATTTAAGGTGCTTAGGTTAAAGCATTTAAGCCTAAGTTGGTAAGTCTCGAGTCATTCATTAATCCCAAAGGTTTGGTACAAGTGGGCTTTAATCCACCTTTAGCTTCAAACGAGCCCTCCAGCCTTATTTTCTAAATGAACGAAGTGACTTTGCAGACATTGACACCGTCTCGTGGTTCCTTCACTACGATGTAGGGCTTGCAAGTCGAATATTCGAATTATTCGAAATTCGCCTCGCGAGACGACCTCGCGTGAGGTGACACGAGGCGAGGCAAAGAGACCAATTACACTCTCGCCTCGCGAAAGGTAAGGGGATTCGATTTCCGTATTAAATAAATTTTTGTTAGTGTTTAGTAATTGAATTATGGTTTATACTATTAGTAAGTTTAAGAGAGGTAGGGCATAGCGGGGTATCTCGTTCGAATTGGAGCCGCCCGACTGGGGAAGTACCTCCACCTTACAGAATATCGCAGCTAAATAATACTCTTTTAAATAGTATTGTGTTTCTGCCGGTGAGTAAGGTTTCCAGTACTCCATGGGGTGGGGATTTGGGGAACCGTGGCTTTGGCAGTGGAGTGGCATTTGCTTTTTGCTGCCAGAGCAACGTGTTATAGAGGTGGGCAACGCATTAGCGATACTCTTGGTGTTGCTAATGTCTATAGGCAGTGGTGACCACTTTCCATCAGGTGGCCCGCTTGCCTGTTTGCCTAACGTATGCCATAAAAAAAAAAATTAAATGTATTTAAAGGTGCGAAAAAGTCAAAAGAAGATATAAAATATAAAATAATCCAGTTAAAATGAAAAACCTATATTCACCGCTAGGTGGCGTTGTTTCGTGATTTTTATTTTAAATCTTGACCGGAGACAGAGATGACCTGTCAATGGAGGCGCTAGTTTTGCGTTTTATGTAGCAACACCGGATGGATGTTTATTTTTTAGAATTGACTAGCTAGGCATTTGACCATCACCACACCTGGTGGTAAGTGACGATGCGGCCGATGATGGAGCATGCCTGTCTAGGAACAGCCTATTCACTCTAGCCTTGAAGGCATCCAGATTATATAGATCAGGGAACACACTCGCAGGCAACGCATTCCACTCCTTAGCCGTACGCATTATAAAAGTCGAGCCAAAGCGGTTCGTGCGGATAGCTGGAAGATCCACGACATAAGGGTGAAGCGCTCGCCCGGATCGCGTCTCCTGATGGCTGAAAGGGGCCGGCGGAATACGGTCGTGCAACTGTTTCGCACACTCACCGAAGTGTAACCTGTAAGAGACCGATAAACGCGCAACCCTAAGCCGATGGTCGAGGCTCTGCAGCTTAGCTTCAATCAACTACGGATCACAAATTAATTTTTTTGCACGTTTTTCCACCGAATCCATAGCAGCCAGTTGGTATTTGGCTGATCCATCCCAGAGGTGGCAGCAGTATTCCATGCAAAAACGGACTTGTGCTTGATATAACTGAAGCAACTGCCTTGAAGTGAAGTACCGCTTGACCTTCGAGAGAATTCCAAGTTTTTTAGCTGCAGTCTTGGCTTTTGGTTCGATGTACTTTCCAAAGTTGAGATTAGTTGATAGCTCAACACCCAGGAACTGTAGGCTGTAAATAAAGAAATAAATAAATAAATAAAAGTCGGAGCTAGATGGAATGGAGTCGCTGATGAAAAAGAGTCGCGGACAAAACCGACCCCTGAGGAACTCCCGCGTCGATAGCCGTGATCAGATCAGACGTGTAACCGTCTAGAACTACACGGATTAATCGTTCACTCAAAAAATCCGACATCCAGGTGCAAAAACCAGCATGAATACCGTATGAGGGAAGCTTGCTTAAAAGGGCTGCGTGCCAAACCCTGTCCAAGGCCTTGAAGATATCGAGAGACACAGCAAGAGCCTCGCCATCTTCTCAATGGCTTCACTCCAAATATGAGTAGCATACACCAGAAGGTCCCCAGTCGACCGACAACAACGGAATCCGTACTGGTGATCGCTGAGGAGATCGTTACCTTCAAGATGCGCGAAGCGTTTCTTGTTCAGTGCACGCTCCATAATTTTACAGAGAATGGAAATGACCGAAATAGGGCGGTAGTTGGCAGGGTCTGCGCGGCTGCCCATTTTTGGGCACAAGCTGCACAATGGCAAGCTTCCATGTCTACAGGTACAATTCCAGTCTTTAGTGAGAGGCGATACAGGCGCGTGAGGATAGGAGACAACTCAGGGGCACAACAACGCAGGACTATTGCTGGTATACCATCAGGTCAGCTAGCCTTGTTCACGTCCAGATACCGCAGGATTTTTAAAATCACTTTGTGAGGTATACGCACCTCTGCCATAGTGCAGTCGGCGCGGGGTGAGATAGGTGGCTTTTTTTTGCGGGTAGACGTGGCCAAAGAAACATCTTATTGTTTAGCTCTATGTATTTTAAATTTTAAAAATATACAACAACATAATTTTAATGTGATAAATGTTTTAGTGTATATTTAAAACACCACCACTTACCGCACCACTATAATTTTACACTTTCCTGTGCACTTTCACTTGCTGGAGCATCACCGCACAACACTATGGACCTCACAAGCGAGTTATCTGGATTGGTCACGAGAATGGGTTCTTTTGAGGAACGATTGGACAAGGCAACCACTTTGTCTCCGCCTGCAGTACCAGATGTGTCAGCTCTGCCTCGGGAGTTTGTTGAATTTAAGGCCTGTGTGTGGCAGCTTCTCAAGAAGGTTGTAACACAGATCGACACACTTTCCCTTGGGCAGGAGCGGCACGAGGCCTTCCTGCGAAGAAAAACTCTCCTTTTCCACGGAATTGCTGAAAAGAAGGACGAAAAAGTTAGTGAGGTACTTGTTGACATAATAGCAAACAAGATGCAGCTACCGGATATTACCTCAGGTGATTTACAATCTTGTCATCGATTGGGAGCCCCTGGTGAGAAGCTTCGTCCTTTTCTAGTGCGTTTTCGCGATTTGGAGATTCGCCGCCACGTCTGGGATTCGAAAACCTCGCTCAAGAGTACGGGAATCGTCGTGTCGGAATTTCTAACAAAATCTAGACACGACGTGTTCATGGCTGCACGTTAGCACTTTGGTGTGAGAAGCTGTTGGTCCGTCGATGGTAAAATCGCCATTATCTTGCCAAACAAGTCGCGTAAAAAGATTGAGACCGCCAGTAAGTTGCAAGCCCTAACAAGCATTTTCCCGGCGGTTAAGTCTCCTGCTGCAGAGAAGTCCGAGCCTTCGGCTCCGGCGGCCTCGCCCAAGCCCAAGGCTCCTTCAAAACCTGCGGCTGCCTCGGCCCCAGTTAAGCGGACTAGGAAGTAATACCTAATTACCTACTCAGATATAGGTTAGTCCATCTTCGTAACTTTGTCGTATAATATTAACTTTTATTCCAAATTACCTTAATAATTTTTCACCGGCAAAAATGTTGAAATAATTTAATTCTCACTTCATTTAGCATTACGTTATTTATAAATGTATGTCGGTCATTTCAAAAATTACTATGCTTGTTTGTTTACTTTTTAGTTGTCAAATTTGTCTTGTCAAAGTGGTGCGTTTTATTCGTGCAAATTGCAGACTTTTTGTGTTTAAATGTCATATGCCTTTTTTTTTTTTACCGGCTTGGATTCTTGCACTTTTTTTTTTTTTCTCGCCGGAGTTCTTGTTATTGTTTTGAGGTAAATTATTTAGTGATAGTGATTCATTCTTCCAGCACGCTGCGGTGGGTACTGGTGATAATAGTTATTATTTTATTGATTTTTAATTAGTTAATCTTATTTTAGTCTATTTAAAATATTATATTAATATACTTAGGTTATTTATTTTATAGACAGTTTACATGATATTGATATTTTTCACTGCTCTTCGTCTTCTGAGAGTTTCTTTACTGCTGAATCTGGCAGCGACAGTGACAGTTCCACAAATCTTTCTGTTCATGATCAGTTGAATGTCTCCCTCTCCTCTTTCCCTAACAACCTTAATATTATTCATATTAATGCCCAGAGCATTCCCTGCCATCACTCTGACCTTTTAGCTTCGTTCAGCGGCAGTCCTGTTGACGCCATTCTTATTTCGGAATCTTTCTTGAAGCCCTCTCTGCCTTCTTCCCAATTCCCAATTCCTAACTTTAAACTTATTCGTAATGACCGTACGGGCAAGGGGGGAGGTGGTGTTGCTATCTATCTACGTGCAGACATTCAGTACTCTATTGTAAGTGCAACACCTAGCAAGTATTCGAGCTCTGCCGAGCATCTTTTTATTGAGCTGACAGTACACCACAAAAAAATTCTGCTTGGTGTGGTCTACAGTCCCTCACTACATATAGATTATTTTAACTCGCTTGAAAACCTGCTTAACAACCTTTGTTCTAACTTTGATAATGTTCTCTTATTAGGGGACTTTAACACATGTTTGCTCAAAAATGATGTTAGGGCCCACAAGCTCCGATCCCTCTTGTCCTCGGTTAATTTGCATATTCTCCCACTTTCTGCTACCCATCACTCTCCTAACTGTACTCCTTCTCTCTTAGATCTCATCATAACATCCTCCATTGATAAAATCTCTACTTTTGGTCAGTTTCCTGCTCCCTTTTCCTATCACGACTTAATTTATGTTTCACTTAAAATTGTTATACCTAAACCTAAACCAAAGTTCCTGTTTTTGCGAAATTTCAGGGGTATTGACTTGGAGGCATTGAAGCGTGAATTTGCTAGTACAGACTGGAACCCTATATTTGACGCTGACCACATTGACGTGAAAGTCCAGGAGTTTGAGTAACCGTATCTTTAAGATTTTTGACGCTCACGCCCCCGTCAGGAGAGTTAAGATTAAGCAAGTGCCTGCACCGTGGTTAAGTCAGGAAATTAGGGATTTCATGTCCAAGCGTGACAGCGCTAGACGGCGCTATAGAAAAAATCCTTCGGCTCAAAATCTTGAACGATATAAATATTTTCGAAATTATTGCAGTCGTCTGTGTAGAGATGCGAAGAGGCGCTACATTCATAGTACTATCGCTGGTTCTTCCGCCGCGAAGGTTTGGACGTTCCTAAGGTCATTGGGTATTGGTAAATCTTCTGTTTCATTTGATGGTTCTACTATAGATTTAAATGCGCTCAACACCCATTTTTCTACTCCACCAGTGACCTTAGATGCTAACGCCAAATCTTGCACCATAACGCGTCTTAATAATCAGCCTCTTCCTTCCTGTTCTTCTTTCTGTTTTTCACCTGTCGCTGAGGGGGAAGTTAGGAAGCACATTACATCCATCACTTCCACTGCTGTGGGCAATGATAATGTTTGTTCCCGTATGATCTCCCTCCTACTCCCGGAACTCTTACCTATTCTCACTCATATTTTCAATCATTCCCTGGTATCGAGTTCATTCCCCACGTCTTGGAAACAAGCAAACGTTATTCCACTTCCAAAAATCTTCAACCCCTCCTCTTTTTCCAGTCTCCGCCCTATATCTCTGTTGCCCTTTCTCTCCAAGATCCTCGAACACATTGTCCACAAGCAGCTTTCTGAGCATTTAACGTCGAATTCTCTCCTCTCGTGTTTTCAGTCGGGCTTTCGGCCTGGCCATAGTACTGTTACAGCACTACTAAAAGTCACGGACGATATACGCAGTGCTATGGAAAACAAGTCTCTGACGATTCTGGTGCTGCTCGATTTTAGTAGTGCTTTCAACTCTGTTGATTTCGACGTTCTCATTGCTACTCTACGCTCACTTAATATTTCTCCCTCAGCGATAGCGTGGTTCGACTCATACCTGCGTGGCCGCTCGCAGCGGGTCCGCCTTGACGAGCTCTCCTCTGATTGGTGCGATCTTGTTGCGGGTGTGCCGCAGGGCGGTGTCCTATCTCCCCTTTTATTTTCTGTTTTCATTAACACTGTTACTTCTATTATTTCTTCCCTCTTTCATCTCTACGCAGACGATCTGCAAGTATATCAGCACTTTAAGGTAGAAAGTATTGAGGATGCTTTCACAAGCATTAACGCTGACCTTCAACGCATTTCAGACTGGGCCAAATCCTTTGGCTTATTGGTTAACCCAATTAAATCTCAGGCTGTATTAATCGGCAGCCCTTATATGTGTAGACAACTGCGAGGCAACTCTAATATTCCTCAGATTCTTTTTGACGGTGTTCCTATTCCGCTCAGTAAATCTGCGAAAAACCTTGGAGTGATATTCGACTCTAACTTGTCTTGGGTCTCTCACGTCAATGAGGTTAGCAAAAAACTTCATTACTCATTTCATTCAATTAAATGCTTCTAACGTTTTCTACCCCTGAAAACTAAAATTTCCCTCGTTCAATCCCTTCTCCTTCCTATCCTTGATTACGCCAATTCCTGCTATCTGGATGCCACTGATGAGCTATTAAACAAGCTTGAACGTCTCCAAAATTTGTGCATACGCTTCATTTTTGGTCTGCGTAAGTACGACCATATCTCTAGCTTTCGGACACAGCTCAAGTGGCTCCCGATTCGGCTTCGTAGGAATGCTCGGATTCTTTCTACCCTCTATAACGTCCTTTATAATCCCTCCGCTCCCTCATACCTTCGTGAACGTTTTAAATTTTCCCGGTCGCAAGACAAGCCCTGTCGATCCTCCGTTAAATCTATGTTAGACATTCCTCCCCATCACACTGATTTTTTCTCCTACTCATTCACTGTCCATGCGGCAAGATTGTGGAACTCTCTTCCGCATGAAATACGGGATAGCACTTCTATTTTCATCTTCAAGAAACGTGTAAAAGAGCACTACCTTTCTCTATCTGACTAATATATGTAAGTATGTGTATATGTATTTGTATGTATGTATGTATGTATATGTATTTGTTTTCAATGTAGGTATATAGGTATGTATTTATTTATGTATTGTATTAGTTAAGCATCATTATTTTGTTTTTGCTACTGTGCACGTCTTTACTGCATTTAATTATCACGATCTCTCTGCTGTAGGCCTGCTGGAAGAAATTTCTTCATAGAAATAAGTTGGCCTGTTGTGTCTAATATATTATGTAATATACTTTTTGTAACAATCTTGTGTACAATAAATGGTTAAATAAATAAATTAAATAGGTGGAGTTTTACCTGCAGTATCCAGACGTGACTTCGCCACGAAATGAGAAGCAAGTAAATTTGCTTTCTCCTCCGCAGCATGCGTCAGTGTCCCGTCCGGTTTTAGCAATGGTGGTAACGAAGATTGACTAAAATTGAATTCGACCGCTTTTGCCAAAGACCAAAACACCTTACTCCCAGGAGGGTAAGAGGCCAGTTTGGTGCCAATCCGACTTATATGGTCGAATCGAGCCCTACGTAGCGTCCTGTTACAAGACTTGGCGGCGAGGTTAAAGGCTTTCTTCAGTTTGCGAGTAACCGGAGACATATGCGCTCGAGCCTCAGCCCAGGCAGAGTATGGCGCCTGCTTCAGCGTTTCAGTGCGACTGCAGTCAGCACTAAACCATGGACGAGACTTGCCGTTCATCGCTACGTCAAAATACGGAATAAAGTATTCCATTCCCTACCGTATAACCGCGGTAACGGCTTCAGCACAACTCGACGGATCGCCCGAAGAGAAGCATGCCTCCTGACAAGGATAGGATGAAAAAAAGTGACGTATCTCATCCCAATCTGCTGACTTATATCGCCACACCCGTCGGAGGTTGCATGGGTTTTGCTCGAGTGGGGAATAGACGTATACAGATTTCACCAGACAGTGGTCGGATGTACCTAGTGGTGCGGAAACTGATACTGAGTGCCTGTCTGAATCAGTCGTCAGCAGAAGGTCTAAGCAATTGGCGGAATGGGTGTCGACATACGGTAGCCTCGTGGCGCAGTTTACTAGCTGGGTGAGATCTAGCGACAGAGCTAGTTTACGCGCCTCTCTCCCAGCATGAATGGTCACCTGGTATGGGAAAAGCCACTCTTGGTGATGGGCATTGAAATCCCCCAGGATGACCAGCTGCGCCACTGGGTAACGTTCCCGC
Organism: Blastobasis lacticolella; assembly: GCA_905147135.1. Classification (NCBI taxonomy): domain Eukaryota; kingdom Metazoa; phylum Arthropoda; class Insecta; order Lepidoptera; family Blastobasidae; genus Blastobasis; species Blastobasis lacticolella. The sequence continues at coordinate 19,515,897 of LR990045.1, forward strand.
TTTATCTGCCGCTTCAATGAGATTGTCACATAAACGAGTCGTCTCCTGGTTCCCGCTGTGGGATCGATAGACACAGGCAAACAGGATTCTCCACTAGAAGCCACAAAATGGACAAACCAGACCCTTCAAAGCATCTGAGATGCCGAATGCAGATGTCGTCGCGAGCGTACACACAGACTCCGGCACGAGGTACGAACCTGTGCTCAAGAGTATACCCTGGGTAGCTGAGGTACGCCGCGTCAGCCGGACTTCTGATCTGCGTCTCAGTGAGGAACAGCAGCTGCGGCTTTTCAGTCTCAAGGTGGTGGTGGACTGCATTGAGATTTGAGTGCAGGCCTCGGATGTTAGTGAGGTGCACTTTGAGTGGGAGGGAGTGCAGCCGCTGTTTAACATTTATCCTTTTTTAAATTGTAGTATTCTGTGACAGAGTTCGAATGTCGCCAACAATGGGACATGGATAAGAAGGAACGTGACGGAAAAAGAAACTAACATGTCCCGATTGTGAAAAAAGAATAATTACGTTTAGGAACAAGACCTAGCGCCCTCCTTCATGGAATTATGATTCTTGTCAAATGTGTCAACATTTGACGTAGTAGACGTTGACACCTAAGTTAGATAGAATAAACCCACTTATTTTAAATGGTGTACAATAATTAAAGTAGCTAATTAAGGTTATAGAATACTCAGTAGCTTCGAGTTATATGTCCTCTATATAGTTTATTATTGCCAATAAAATTAATTTAGTGTACTCGTTTTTCCGCAATGTGTCAAAGTCACCTGAAGTCGTGGTACCTCTATACATTGCTTTGTTTTATCTTATTAACATGTAGAAATCCATTTCACGCTCATTTACTAACGGTCAACTGCACAAACTTACATTAAAAACGTAATTAAAAACTGATTCCAGATTTCACAATATTTCGAATAATATTCGAATATTAGCAAAAATATTCGAATACTAAAATTTTCGAATAATTGCAAGCCCTACTACGACGCCAAAGCACAACGATTCATGGTGCCGCCAAAAAGGTGAAACATCTATATGTTTTTGATGATTAAATGATGTTTATATCCTACTCAATAAAAAAATATTTGAGTGAGTGAGTTGTATGAATTCTATGTAGATGAAGGAGGCTATGATTCTATAGATTTCTAGAAGAATGCCGTCGGTATATTATAGGGACAATATTCTTCAAATACTTCCATTATTGTGTATCATCTGATCTTATATCACCAATAAAAATTCCAAGACTCCACCAAAAAATCCGGCTAAAATTTTCGAACGACGCTTTGTGTTTCCCGAAATTCCGGGAACGCTCCCGAATACCCCGATATCGGATGCACGGATTCCATAAATCATTCCTTAATGCATTTCAATGTTAGTTGATATTCAATCTGGAATATCCGACCAGAATTCCCGGATCGCGAGCAGACGTGGCGCGCTTGCAGTCGACCGCATTTACTCTCAAGTTCTTGCACATATAGAACTCTAAGCTGGGACTGGAAGCAATTAAAGCTAAAGCTCGTACAAACATGAGCTTTCTGCGCGCGTTGTCCCGAAAGCTTATTTTATAATACAAAATCACGTATTTACTATAACGTGTTGTACCGCTTGTAAAACGATGTTTGTTTTAAGGGACAGTTTGATATGAAGCCTACAGCTTTTGTCATCGCACCGCTTGTCATCGTTTATCATAATTTGAACCGTAAGTGATCGCGAACTGTGCGGTTCCAAATGAACTTTCTCCCACGCATACTACGGTTGTGGAGAGGTTCTCCCTGGAGAATACAACATGGAGTTTTCAAGAAAGTACTGAAACGAAAGAGTAATGCCATTGGAACTTCAATTTTTGTTTCTGTGCTACGGACGACACCCGTTCGCGGTGTGTCGGAGCGAGCTGGTCTGCGACACTCCGCAAAATTGCGCACCGTCGAAACAGAAATCATTTCTTGGCGTTAATGACCCGGTTGTCATTAACGCCAAGAAATGTCATAAGCGCCATGCACGCCTCGCGGGCATGAGGTCCTGGGGTCAGCCTTGACCATGATTAGGATTTGGCAGCGACAGTGAGCATGATTACACATTCAGTCGCCTGAATGATTATCAAATCAAGCTCTACCACAGACTTATATAGCGATTTGCTGAGGTAGCATTGAAATCGAAGAACGGAAAACCCGATCCAAATTTCGCAGCAATTAAACGGCGTTTGGTTTCGACCCAAATGATGCCTTTAGGACCCGTTCTTGCTAACTATAATTATGATCAAAATTATACTATGACGACCTGAGTGGTTCAGTGGTCAACATGCCGTCTGCCACGCAAGATGTTCCCGGGTTCGATTCCCGGCCGAGCAGAAATTGAAATAATGAATTTTAAGTATTCAAAATATTGAAGTAGTAGGTATATCAGTTATCTAACACCCATAGTACAAGCTTTGCTTAGTTTGGGGCTAGAAGGCGCTGTGTGAATTTGTACACAAATATTTATTTATTATATTCATCAAAGAACAATTTTTAATCCCCGATGGAAAACGACGGGTGTTATAACTGTGGCGTGTCTATCAGTGAATATGTGGATTTGTATATCTGTCTGTGGCATCGTAGCTCCCAAACAGATGCACCGATTTGGATGCGGTTTTCTATATATGAAAGCCAGTTTAATCGATATGGTTCTTAACTTATTTTATTAAAATCGGTTGTACCGTTTAGAAAATATTTGAGTTTAAATAAACTTGGTCGGGGGCTATCCGACTTTTTCAGTCGGTTAGGTTATTCCTAATAAGCAATTAACTATTTTTAAATCTTTGAAGAGTATATCCTGTATAAATTTTGGTATTTTATAACTAAACTGACAGAAAAAGTATGATAAGCTCATTCATCAAAGTTTGTGTACAAGCTTGTCGGTTTAGGAAACTCTTCACCTGGCCGTTTGATCGCTTAGAATGATTTGTCAAAGAATATGGTTAAGAATATAATTCCTATGGTTATAATAATCAACTTTTCTTCTACAACCTTTATGAATTCAAACTGTAATAACAACAGTATTGGTTAAACCGCCGCCTTAGATTAACCTTTATAATGCGCACAGGGCTTCGATTCTGGTACAGAAATTGTCTCAGTTGCAGTAACATTACAATTGCATCGCATGTCAAACGTGTGATTGTTATTCAAATGACAGATGTTGAGTTGCAACTTTCATGAGTTCGAACTTTTCCACAATTCGTTTTCTGGTACTTTAGTTGCATTATGATTTTATATGGCTGTTGGCACTCCAATAAATAAATAAATAAATAAATTACTAAGTTGCATCTTTCTTAGTTGTCAAACTGCCTTCAATTCTGTCAACAAAAACGTGTCAAAGGTCGAACAATGATTTAACTGCAATTTAACTGGGACGATGCTGGGACTGACTCGATACCTCGACGTAGTTATAGTAACAGCACAGTTTTATTGCAACATGTATTGCACACCAGAATCGGTACCCAGCTAAGAAAAGTATTGCCTGCGAGTGTGATCATTGTAATCTACTTAGACGCCTTCAATGCTAAAGTGAATAGGCAGTTCCTAGACAGGCATGCTTCATCTTTGGTCGTATCGTCACTTATCACCAGGTGAGATGGCGGTCAAATACTCAGCTAGATTAAATAAAAAAAAATATTTTTCTTACTTGCTGAATTCAAAGAGGTAATTTAATTTGTTTTTATTATTATAAACTGAGCAAGCATTTGACCACCACCTCACATGGTAAGTTTCCGAGGCAACGCTGATAAGCCCACTGATTTGTGTAGGGAAGTATTTTTTTCACAACCTCAGCAGCTTGTAAAATAAACCTTTTGTAACCTTCGTTGTAGACTTCAAAAAGGAAGTTTTCCTGAGCCTACATAACACCTCTTTTCACCCAGGTTACCCTTGTTTTATAGAGCTATCGGTAAGCTGGAACACGCGTTGGGCGTGTCCGGAGACAATGCAACGCAACCACCGGTCGTAAAGGCCTAGGGTAGCCAAGGGAGGGTCGTAAACGCGTCTATATTGAGTACCCAGTGGGCACTACAGGTTGTACCCTTCATAGGAATTGACTAGGTTTATGACTTGCTCACTTTGTGGTGGTTAACATTTTTTGGTTTTAGGTGTTTTAATATCAAATTTACTAGCTTATGCCTGCGACTTTGTCGCAAGAACCACATTGTATTTCGGGATGTAAATAGCTATATTACTGTCTTTCATCAAAATTGATTCAGGAAAACATTTACTGATCAGATCAGTAATGTTCTCAAAAAGCTGAGCTCAAAAGTTGCAAGAATGTAGTGGCGGTCCATAGTCTCTGCCTACCCCACCTGTGGGACAGAGGTGTGAGCTTTATGTATGTATGTGTAAGTATTTGATCAAAATTAAGTAACAAACATCGAAGCATCCATCCTTACAAACTTTTGTATTTTACCGTGTGACCTCTTTACTTGATAGCCTCCCTCTGTCATAACAAAAAACCAGCCCAAAGAAAAGCACGTTAAAGTTTAAAATACCTGCTTAGCTTAGTGCCCAGGTAACTAAGAAATAAATCAGAATAATACTACCATTAGTACCGCTACAAGTAACAAATAGGATGAAATTAATCTATCCACGAAGAAGGCTTAAACGGAGTAAACAATGGATAAAGTTTTATATGGAAATTTAATCTTTAAACTTAAGCTGCGTACTAATCTGAGCTATTTTGCCTGCTGTGTGCACACGAATACATTTTTCTTAGTCGCTATTTCCTCTGCAGAGGGCCACGGCTAGCGTTTTAGTGCAAATCGGTGAGAAAACGTTTACACGGCAACACTCGTAAATCTGGGTACCTACTTATTTTGTACTTACTGTGTTGTTGGCTTGTTGAAATTCGAGAGAAAATATGGTTCTGCATTTTCTATTCTACTTTTTCGTAGAGATAGCCAGCCACAGTGTTTCCTTTGGACATGGGATCATTCAAGAGTTATATTAGTAGTCTCCTTAGTGGCGCCCCTGGTGTTGCTGATGTCCATAGGCGGCGGTGACCACTTTCCATCAGGTGGCACGCTTGCCCGTTTGTCTGTCGTATTTCATAAAAAATTGTTGCCGTGCACTTTTGGGCATTTAGTATTGATTGTTTATAGAGAGTACCTACCGTAAGAATGCTCTCCAAGAGACTTCCACCTAGGAATGACCACACAGTAGCATGATGCACCAATGTTTCCTGATCGATTATACAATAGTTCTTTTATGGGTTTTGCGATCTAACTACATGCTCAATCTTAGATGAGCAAACCTTTTGCGCAAATAATACCCAAAGTATATCACGGGTATTATTTGGTTCTAATGTTTTCTTACACTGTATTGTGTTTTTCTATGTGACTCCTTATGTTTTTATGTTTTTTTACTCTGTGTATTGTTTATTTGTATTACGGCACGCACGTGCGCGGTGGCGCGTTGATCCAGTAAGTCAAAGACGTCAAGTGACATTGAACAGTGACAGAACCACAGTTGGGTCACAGTGGCCAATGACATACCTGGTACATTCCAGTCTCCGCTAGGAGTATTTTTCTTTCCGCATGGTACCAGTCAAGTGACTAGCTTGGGTCGACGATGCCATTGTATTTATATTAATTTTATATTGACATTCACAAGTGTTGTAAAACCCAAACTGAATAAAAATTATTTGATTTGATTTGATATTACTCTTGCTTCTGCCTTTCACCCTCACCTGTTTACCCACGTACCGGTATTACGTGCAATGCTTGCGCAAATCTAGTATGTGCAAATTAGCGCAGTGTGCAAGCCATTCATGCGGCACTACATGCTCAATTTTACTTGCGCAAATTGCCGGGCTCCTAAGAACCGAGATATTGACGTCAAGATGACCATACCTACTTACCTATTTATTTTCGTTTTTGGCAAACTTATATAACTACGCAATAGACGTTACAGTTTTCACTAATGATCAAGGTTACAATTACAGAAAGCAGTTTCAATTTCGTAATCCCTCGTTAAGTTAATTGCAAATGTAAAAATATGATTTTCGTTGTTCCTTCAAGTGGGAAAGTTGGTCGTTGCTTCCGCACTGTTGGCGATTGCTGACGATTATTCCTAAGACCACGGACTTGACAAAAATACGGACGCCATTTAACACTACAGAGAAGTGAAGCATGCAAGGTACGACAATTTCGCGGATATCATCACACATTTTAAGGGTGACCATGGTGCATGCAACTGCGTCGAAATATCCGATTACTCGTCGACAAAGGTACGCGGTAGGAAATCCGGAACATACCCTTAAAATTTATTTTGTTATACTGACTTACACACTGACAAAGATACACCAGGTCGGACAGCGCCGCCATTGTGTTTGATTTTGTACCGCGCTGTCGTGCCAGTGACGACAGTGTCAAAGCATGCATACACAACTAAAAACATACCAGATTCTGGTAAAGTGTGAGAAGCGAGTGATTATTGTTAAATCTCTTTTACAATAATTACTTGCATTCATTCACATAAATGGGCGGCCATTTTCATGCTTCATTCACGATTTTAGAAACTATCTGTCCGTATTATTCTCAATTCCGTGTGATGGCAGCGTTTATTCCCAAGACTTGTTACGAGGAAAGGGTTCTGTTTGCGGGGGCGTTGCAATTAAAATGATTGGGGGCTTCGCTGTTGCTAATTATATTTCATGGTACTTTGGATAGTATTGCGTTTACTCGGGTCTTAATTTAAACATAACGTGAGCGTAGTTCTCGGTATTTAATTAAGGAGTGTCATTGTTTTAGGTATATAAATATCATGGACTATTCAGTGTCCGCGGCCTAATGGTTGAGGATAGCCTATGAAGCGTCGTTATGTACCAAAGAGTTATGTAGATTAGTTGAATACTAACAGATGCTCTTACGGTGAAGAAAAACATCGCGATGAAACCTGTATATTTGGGCGACTGAATGTGTAACCATGATCTTCTCTGGTCAGATTCCCCTGGTAGCAGGGTCACGGAGGTCAGATGGCAGTCGCTCCACTGTAATTGATCTGTCAAATCCTGGGTCATGGTCAAGTGGAACCCCGAGCCCTCGCGCGCGAGTACACAACCAGGACATAGACACTAATATGACCATAGTTTCTGAACGTTTCAATTTTGTAGCAGAGTAGAAGCAAAAAAATAAAATACCAACTGATTTATTACAACGCAGCCCGTTGAAATCCAGGATAAATTATGTGCATTAACATAATTTATAGCAAATTGTTGGCGGTCAAAGCGGTTTGACAAACAGTGTTGGTATAAGTAATAATTTTGGGACATACCCAATCAAAATGCTTTAAAGTTTACAAATTGACAATTTGAAACATAGTGAGAAAAACAGCCCGTAGAAATTTTCTAGGAAAGGACTAATCGAAAGAAAATGTCGGACACCCCGGAACATATTAACGAAACTACCAAACCGATGTTCATGAAACAAAGCTGGTTTACACCAAATACATGAAAATCTAGATTTGTAAGTAATAAATGATTAAGTATATGACTTGTGTTTGTGACTAATTTAAACTTTTTCATGTAAATTTAGTATATATTTTTGACTGTATATTTACTGTATCCGACTGTAATTGTATTAATTTTTTGGTTTGGCAGAGTAGAATAGCACCAACCCCTTACACTCGTGGGTGTCGTACAAGGCGACTAATGTTTTCGAGGCAAAAGATCTAGAGTTTCCGTAGTCTGGATAATGGGCAGCAGCAATTTCCATTGTTATATTTAAACACTGCGATCTCCAACCTGCCTGCCAAGCGTGGAGATTATGGCAATAACCTCCCATTTCCTGGGAGAGGCCCAAAGTCCTGCAGTGGACTGTGTAACGGTCCTTATGTGCCATAAGTACGTTCCAGTAGATTAGTTATTACCTACATCACTATAGGAATGTGATTTCGAAAAGTATCTGTATGTCTTATTTAAATGCGCAATGTTCGGGTGACTAAATAATAGCACACAACATTAATGGCGGGTTTTGTATTGGGGTGCATTGTGATCGCTTTAGCAATTTGGAAATACCAAAGAACAAATAAAACAAAGTATCGTTTTAGAAATGCCTTTTCGGGATTTTAACCGACACCGCTGCGCACATGTGGGCTATTGTCAACAAAGGAATTTATTAAGATGTTTTGGAAGCGGCAATTAACAAGAAACGGCGGTGACTTCGTTCATTCACAGCATGCATATTGTTCCATAGTCTCTATTGTAATATTTTTTTTTACCAAAAATAGTACGCGCATTTGTCTTTAGGGCAGGCGAGACCGTTTCTTTATTTTTTTACTGCAATTGCTATTAGCGTTGCGTCGATATATTTTTTGTTGCACAAGCGATGGGTAGTCCCGGAAAAAAACAAAGAGTGCCGACAGGCGGACCTTGTCATTCATGGAGAAATTGTGTAACACGTGTTGGTCAAATGGGCAGTTTTCTCACGCTTTAGGATGCGGGGGTTGAGGGGCGAAGGGAAGCAAGACGAGGACGACAGTTGGTCTAAGGTCCCGGGACGAGGTGGTTGTTCTTCGGCTAGGGGTCTTTCGTTGATACGAAGAGTGCGCGCGCGCAAGCACGAGTGTACTGTCGAGAGGTTTGTCGAGTGTTAGAGTCGGTGATCTACGTTTTGTACGAGCATTAGGTATCTCTTGTGTGTTGATTTCATAGTGTTGTCTATCGTATACTATTTTAGTTTATACTCGAGTATGTTGGTGACTTGCGTTGGTACGAGCATTTGCAGTAAGTCTGTTATTTAATTATGTATTTTGGTAGGGCCATCACGTAGTTATACCAAAGAGTGGAAGATGAAGATAGGCTTAGTTTTGTGTTAGATACTGAAAGTTGTTTAATCAAATTAAACCGATCACTAGTTATTCTTTTAAAGACACTGCTTAGAATAATTAAATCCGAAACATCCGTAAAATAAATTCTCAACTTCTAAATTTATAAAACTAACTATCACCTAGAATACACATATGGATACAGTTCTGGTAACGTGCAGCGCACAAATTCCGAGACGAAGGTCACCTGTAGCCATAGCAAACATCACTACTCAGGGAACCAAGGCCGGATCGGACGTGGACCACACTCTGTTGAGTAATGTCAGGAAACTGATTTGTGCTCCATGTACTTTTAGACGGTTTAACACCGTGGGTTTGCCACCGGATCTTGGAATGGCTTTGCCTCGTGTCCGCTTAAAAACTTTGTGATTTTTAATGCTTTAATGACATTTAATTCGCGGACATGGAAAATCGAGTTAGTTCGATAGGTGGGCTCAGCCATTAGCGTCCCGACACCAATATTGAAACACACCGCGTGCGCGTAAATCAAATTAAAATAATATTCTCTCGATCGCTTGCGAGCAAAATAGGCTGGAACGGAAGTATGATGAGATGATCGGAATATGTGTAACGGTTTGAGCGAAGTAGACAATAGGTTACTGGTTCGTTTGATGTCAAGGTTTCGCTGGACGCATGAGCAGGACATGTGGTCCATATGCTCGTGTTTGGCCTGGGTGAAGGTTGGCAGGGAGCCCAGAGTTATCCTATCGATTAGGCTATTTCCGAGACCTAAAGTGTCCATATTGCATAACTCATTAGAGTCAGGTCTGTGTTAGGTGATTTCACAACCATAGGGATTAGGAGTGGCCACGAAGAAAGAAGATGTTAACGCTCGGATGCCGCGACGTGCGTCGATCGCCCGTCATTCGTCGCCCGACGACCAGATACGATGAAGATCAGTTCTAGAGCTAAGTCGCATGTTTTAAATTTATATCTGCTTGTTTTATCTACTCGTACAAATTTTAATTGTCTTTTACTTCATGTGCGGAATTGATGTTTTATTTGACTCGCGATTTTACACGATGCATTCCTTTGACGAACCTAAGTATGTTTTCAATTGTTTCACGGATAATTTAGACTTCACATCGTGCGCGGTTTTTAATATGTTTATCTTGTTTGCGGATTTGTTCTCCCGCTAGTTGTACGGTTTACTTTTCCATTTGGTGATTCTATATAACGCATTTCCTTTAAATGAGTTTTCCATCAATTTAGCGATATTTTATAAACTTAAAGGTGTTATTTAAACACACGATTTTATCAAACACACACAACGTAGAGGGTCCTTGTAATGTATCTAAAGCTAGACGATCACGATGTACGGCCAATGTATTTTATGTGTAAGTTACACGTCTTATAGCTAGAGACATCTCTGTCTTGTAAGTAAGTGGTTTAGTATTTAAGGTCAGGGGTAGGGGTGTTACAACTGTTACGGGCTGTGATGATGATTTAATTTATCCGACTGTAATTGTATTAATTTATGGGTTTTTTAATGCCTGCAATAAAACTTTAATTATTATTATTAAAGCTAAGAACCATCTAGATTAAACTGACTTTTATTCAAAGTAAACCGCATCGAAATCGGTTTATCGGTTCGTGAGCTACGATGCTATAGACAGACACACGCCTCCATTGCCTCTTTTTTATTATAACGTATAACACCTCTCCTTTGTCAGAGAGGTTACGGGTTGACCTCCAGCATAAAGCGCTCGATCTAGCCTGACGTAGCGAAGGCGGCAACACTCCATGACACCCGTCATCAATTATTCCGGCACGCGTCTTCCACGCCTGAGAGTTTGCGTTAATGAGCTATTCGGCGTGCAATTTGAAGGCAAACATTTTCCACATTTATGACGTCACGTCGCGGTCGGCTCGAACGCCGTTTGTGTTGCGGAATTTTGATTCTAATGGCAGTCGGGGCGTGAATTTGGGCTCTGGATCGTCTGGGAGGAAATACATACTTTTGGGGATCAATGGTCTAATAACTTAGGTTTTTATCGCAAAAAGCTCGAGTTAAGGTTTTAGCGGTGACCGCTCGTCGTATAAAAGCGTTTGGCTATATCTTTTGGTTCTATAGGCTTATATAGACAATCTGTAATGTTAGGTATTGGTATAAACGTTATTGTGGTTCCCTTTTTCCTATTTTTTAAACCACGCCAAAATAACACAAAACTCTGAAATGATTAGGTATGATTGACATAGTAAAGGAATCACGAACTCCACTATAGTATAAAACGAACTGAAATGGTGTCTCCTATGAAAACGAATAATCACATTTGTCGCTATTACAACAATTTTATAGGCCTAAAGCGTACGGCTGACGCTGCTACAGTTATATACTATGTCACTTATGGGACATACGAGTATAACTGCGCCATATCGGTCTTACTCGACGGTATTAGGCTGTTTATAGAACCATTATTATTGGTATTTAAAAAACGTAATATGGACTGCTATAGAACAAGAAATTGTTACTCGGGTTGTTGAGATACTCTATTTAAGGACGCTGCGTAGTATGTCTCAGGTTTCACCTTAATTCGTTTGAACCCTATCTTCTTCAAAGGCCTTAGTCTTGGATTTAATTAGAGCCTCGTCTCCTGTAGCACAGAATCAATTACGGGACGGTAAGAAATAAGCTTTTCTCAGCTCTCGCTGTGCACGGCTAGCACGGCTAGCACAAGTAAAAAAAACAAAATAATCATCTTGGCGTTAATGTCCCAGTTGTGCTCTCGCGCACGAGGGCCCGGGGTCCGCCTTGACGATGATCCAGGATTTGGCAGGTCAGGTAAATACAGTGGAGCGACTGCCATCTGACCTCCATGACCCTGCTACCAGGGGAACCTGACCAGATTGGATCATGGTTACACATCCAGTCGCCTGAGTGTGCAGGTTTCATCACGATGTTTTCTCTCACCGTAAGAGCATCGGTTAGTATTCAACTAATGTACATAACACAGAAAACAGTTATTGGTACATGGCCGGAGCGGGATTCGAACCCGGGATCTCTGGCTTACGAGTCATATACTCTAACCGCTCGGCAACCGACGCTCTCACAAGTGTGCCGGGATATAGCTCGCGCCGCAATGAAAGACAGCAGCTTTTTCACGCTTATCGTGCGCGAGAGCACATTCGTGCAAGCCGAGCTGGGCAAGGCAATCGTAACTCCCCTGTGTTTCATACAAGTAAATAAAAAGCTTTGTACGGAACTAGTTCCGTAACTCTGCTTCTATTAACGACCGAAGGGGTGATCTGTTACCATCAGCTGACAAGCTTGTTCGCGTGCTCAATTATAAAAAAAAAATTACATCTGTAGGTGACGTTGACAAATTATGACACAACCAATGAGTTATGCAACTCTAACGTTTAAAATTGTTATCTACCTATTTCACGTAATTTCGTATGATTCAGTTAGATTACACGTGGATATCTCTAATCCGTGTCGTCGTGAGTCATTCTGGATAAAAGTGTAAATCAATCTTTAACTTATCTGCTATTATGGTTTATTCATAAAACAGACAAAATGAAAGGATATTTCCAATGAGAGAAGAAGAGGAAAAAATACTACACAATGACATACGCATTAAAAATTAAAGAGTCGTTAACACCTTTGCCCGCCAGAATTGTCTATAACTACCTAATAATCGGCAGAAGTAAGGAAAATAGAGCTAATACAAGCACTCTCGTATACTGGTTGGAAGATTTTTATGCCAATCGGTAGACGAACTGACCGGTATAAGTAGTATATTTAGTATATATTTGTATTCCATATATGTTATGTACATTTGTCCGTGCCTCGCTCAGCAGGTCTCACTGAAAACCAGCGCTCCGGTTCACGCCGGGGCATAATGCTGAGTGAGGTCCTTTTTGCACAAACACACCACCACAACACTTTATCAATTACACTTCACAACAAAGATCAAGTGGGTATATACATCGGCGCTGTGTAGTCTCCGTTAATTGTGTTCTGTTTATGTATTTTTGGTTTACTGTTTTATTCTATGTTGTGGTGTTGTTGTTTGTGTCAATAAATGTTCTTTCTTTCTTTCTTTCTAACTGGCAACGGTTCGCTGTGCATTTTCTATCTTTATTGCCCGATTTATATCGGTCAACATACACAGAGCCGTATAAATAGCATCCACCTGTAGTCGTTGATCCAAATTATGTAAAGTATGGGCATGCATAGGCAGAATACATACTAGTCCATACAGTCAAGTAGCAACGCATCTTCGGTACCGCATTTTTGTTTCATAATGCAATTAGTTGAGTCAATTTATAACAAACCAACTTTTTTGCCAGTGTAATATTCGGTTTATACGTTCCGGTCGTGTTTCCGTCGGAACCACATTCAATTTCGGAAAAAAATTCCTATTTTACTCACTGATATTTTTTTTTAACCCACTACAGGTGGCAAACAAACTTACGGCCTGCCTTATGGTAAGCAGTCACCGTAGTTTATAGACTTTTGCAATACCAGGGGCATCACCCACGCGTTGCCGACCCCGTAAAAACCTTTTCACCCCTTTCTTGAAGAACTCCATGTTGTACTCTCCAGGGAAAACTACATTTCTATACCTAGGTAGGTGAAGATTTTGAATTTCTTGACTTCATTTTTTACGTTGCGCGTCAACGTTCCGGGACGAGAATTTGCCATTGTTTTTGCAAAATAAAACGAAATTGAAGGCTACAGAGTATATATAGACCCAATAGGGGTGCAATTTAGAGCGATAGCTTTCTCACAACACGTCATAGATTTTGCATCTACCTAATGTCATTAATTTCAATTATAGTACACATTATATATTTATATGAAACTTTATTATTGAATTGTTTATCAGTCACTTTACACAAAAATATATGTTGTTTTTCCCCTGCCGTACCTCAGCTGGTGGTAAGTATTTATTTCTCAACGACCCACACCGGCTTCGCACGGGTTTTCTCGGCTTTTACTATTTTTAATATTTTCTTTTATTTTCTTTACTATAATGAAGCATATAACACATGTATTATATATACCTATTTTATTGATAAAATAATTTACATTTATAATAACAATATACACTAATACCTACATCTAAAATACCAAAAATATATACAGTAATACATATAAAATATACTAAACTAAACCCTTATAAGATATAAATATTTTATTAACTAACTAAACTAAATTAAAAAAGATGTAAAAAACCAGGGCCACGCGGTAAGGTGCCCATCATGGCGGCGGCATTCCCGCGCTGGATGGCGATACTTAACCGCTGCGCGAGAAAGCTGCCGGCACGTGGGTCACCCGTCGCCTCCCTGAGCCGCTTACCAAGCTCAATGAAGAGCGAGTGTGCGCCCGGGCCCCACGGACCCAGTGTCTCGACACCAAATGCGACAAACTCGTATTGGGCGCCGAGACAACTGTACTTGCCCACCTTCGAGCGCTCTCGTATCTCAGCCGCCGCGCCGGCCCGTTTAGCGGTTGCCGGAAGATAGGTCGCAGCTAGTGTGTCGGCGCACGTGGCGTCCCACACCAGCGGGCGACCCATCCTCCATGGTATCATAGACATCCCGTCAGGTCACTTGCCATCGTCCCGTGCAATGTGTTGAGGTTCCAGGATTGCGGGGACGTTGGCGCTGACGAGAGACCGTCGCAGGATGTCATTGATCGCGGCGTGACGGGAGAGGCGGCCAGCGCTCGAAGAACAGGCAAGCCCATGGTGACCGAGGCGGTCAACACTCGCTCCACAAGAAGCACAACTATGCTCGATACAAACCTCGGCTCCCAGCCGGAGACCGATGGCGAGACGGAGAGTGGTCGGGTCGATGAAAGTGCCGGTGTTGGGGGATGGGTAAGCGTGGAGCCAGTGCCCGGATTCTGGTCTGGCAACTGCTTCCAGCCTGGCGCGGTCTTTTAAAGATGGTGAGATATTAGGAAGGGTGTCTAATATGACTTGAGAAGAAATGTTGTCCCAGGCCTTTTGAATTTTGGGCGTGGGAGGAAAATTTGGGCTCGGTCCAGCTAGCCAGGCAGTTTCAGCCTCAGCCAAGCACGCGACCTCACAGTTTGTAGCCGCGGGGGCTTTAAGAATATTACCTGTGAGGTCGGACGAGCTATAGATAGAGGACAGAAATGCCGGCAGTGCTACACTAGAGATTTTGCGGGTTCCCAGGCCACCATACCTAATTGGCAGGGAGGCCTGGGTCCATGCCTGCTCGCTGAGTCTGATATTTATGATGGATTCAATTTGGAATTTTTTTACATTATCTAAGTGTTGGATTAGTACAGGGAATTTCCACACTGGGCAGCAGCGGAGCAGGTAAGTAAATTTAGGAACGAAAAGACAAAACTTCAGTATGAAGAGGGCAGAATGGCTGCTAATTTAAAGGAGGCGGTCCGAAAATTCATT
Source organism: Blastobasis lacticolella (assembly GCA_905147135.1). Taxonomy (NCBI): domain Eukaryota; kingdom Metazoa; phylum Arthropoda; class Insecta; order Lepidoptera; family Blastobasidae; genus Blastobasis; species Blastobasis lacticolella. Next base: position 19,531,136 of record LR990045.1, read on the forward strand.
AAATTTAGAAATCGAACTTGTTAGTAGCGGTGGAATGGCCTCGTCGAAAATAGGGGAGCCAAGAAGGCTCAGACTGTCTTTTGTGAGTATTTTTATGTTTGGGGCTACGCTATTAAAATTTTGGATTATGGATTGTGCCAAGGTTGTGTCTATTTTTTCAGAAATGAAGAGTTCACATTTATTAAAATTTAGTTCCAAACCAATGAGGTCAAAATTGTGTTTTACCATTTCTAAATCAGTTAGGACAGTCTGAGCATCCCCAGCTATGGTACCGTCGTCCAGGTACCAAACATTTAATTTTGATTTGACACTGTGGATTATCGAATTTATGGCCAAACTGAAGATCGCTGGACCGAGTGGATCACCCTGCTGACACCCCACGGCCGAAAGAATTTCATTATTTTTGTGCAATAATTTTGAAGGACAGTGATAACACTGTAGCATAAAATTATAAATCTCCGGAACATGCAGTTTAATTTTATTCAATTTAATTTAATTGTATTATATATTATATGTCCGAGACGGTCATAAGCCTGCTAGTCAATCTCTTTGGCCTGGACTCATTATGAATTGAAAACTGAATGTAAATCGGAACGCGGATGGCTGCAACTACCATGACAACGTTACATGCAGCTTAGCGGCTTCGGCAGCCGCGAGGACATTTGGCCCAAGAATCAGAATCCATTTAAGAGCGAAAAAAGGTAGATCCTGCAGCGTAGAAAAGCTGCGTGAAAGCTCCAGAAAGTAGAAAGAGAGAAAGAGACAGACTGTACTGTAAACAATGTGTAGGGAGTCAGGCTGTACGTACTTGGCAACTAGCAAGAGCTTCGATTCATCTCCCACGGATCGGCCTGATGAGATTGGCAATGGGTGGTTTTGCAAATTACCCACGGATTTGTTTCGAATTTTAAACTCGTAATTGTGGCTTTAATTTGACAATCCGTTCTTGAAACACTATAGAGACCCCTTGATTGCTATGAAACTGTCCCGATAAATACATTATGACAGCACTTCCTTGCCCATGGGCGAGTCTTCCCCACTCTTTTTCCGACACGCATATCACTTATAAACAGATGGTGAAAATCGCATCAAAATCAGTTGCGTAGTGCAGGAACGGAACAAAGACGTGGCTGCTCACTATGGGCCTTATAAAAAAGCTTACTGTTACCCAAAGGGCAATGGAAAGGGCTGTACTCGGAGTCTCGTTGCGTGATAGTATCAGAAATGATTTTACCGCGTTAGGATATCCGCAAGTGACACAGAGAGTCACCAACTTAGCCCTAAGGAGTGGTGTCCACTAGCACGTAGCCCAGGCTAAGGTAGCAGTGAACAGGGGGCATAGCTTGAAGAACAAATGGCCGATGGGGCATTAAAGTTCTCTAGCGGCGACCATGTACTGGAAGACGCAGCGTAGGTAGGCATCCCACAAGGTGGACCGACGACCTGGTAAAGATCGAGGGTACCAGCTGGATGCAGAAGGCACAGGACCGGCCTTTGTGGAGATCTTTGGGGGAGGCCTTTGCCCAGCAGTGGATATGATGATGATGACGAGATTAGACGCGGAAAGCGACTTTAATTTATAATATTTATTTCACAAGGTTTCTCTACTGGGTCTGAACTCTGTATTTAGAGCAAAGGAACAGGTGTTGTCGGTGAATTCATTACGACTCACAAAGGACGGGCTGCCGGACAGACTCTGTATTTTAATTACTAAGGGAGCCATAAGTCCTTTAAAGCTAGGTCTGTAAACAAAGGGTTTTCGGAAGAAATTCCTCGTAGCGGCAATGAATGTCGCGGTTATGGACAAATAAAATAATGTAAAACATAGCAGTTATCACAAAAATGTGTTCAAAGAGTATTCTTTGAATACATTTTTGTGGTTGTTACTGTAGGCACATTAGGCGACCAAGTTTACATTAGTTTCCCAAGTCAGGTTTCCCTAATAACAGGGTGATCAGATGGCAGACACTCCATTGTAATTATCTGATCTGCCAAATCCTGGATCATGGTCTGGAAGATGATGATTAGGTATTTTTCCCAATCTCATAAAAAAAGTTCTCCCTATAATTAGGACAGTCAACCTAAACAATGAGAAGAGGCACCTTAAACCAAATCATACAATAATTAGCTTAATCAGCGTTAAAGTATTTTATTTATTTATTTAACAGTTTATTGTTCAAAAGTTTTTTTTTTTCACAAGTTTTTTTAATGTAGCCAAAGTCCCTTCGGTTAGCCAGTGGTTCTAACTTGCTTGTTTGTATGGGATCGTCGACAATTCGAACGGCACGTCTCTGTACGGAGTCCAGAGGATTAAGCAGGTCGGCAGTTTCGCTGGCCCAAAGATGGGAACAATACTCCATATGAGGCCGCACCTGCGCCTTGTACAGGCGCCAGCAGCAGGCGTTGCCCTGGGGTGAACTATCGCTTGGACCGGTTAAGCACTCCAAGCTTTTTCGATGGCAGTTTGGCCTTACCTTCTAGATGACTCTGGAATCGCACGCTATCTGATATGTCGACGCCAAGGATCCCGATACTATTTGAGATGGAAAGGGGTGTTCCTTGGAACTGCGGCACCATGACAAAAGGATCCTTTTTGGCAGAAAATGCGCAGACCTGTGTCTTTCAGGGGTTGAATTCCATCAGGTTCAGTCTGCCCCAGTGAGCAACTTGCTCCAAGGAGTGTTCAATCTCTGACACAAGTCTTATTCAATTATTATTTATTAAGATAGAGCATACACGTTATGTTACAGAAGATTAAGACACAACTGGCACTGCTTATCTCTAGAAAGAAATCACTTCCAGCAGGCCTACCAGAGAGAGATGTTATAATAGACGCCAATAAGACGTGCACAATACAAAAAAATACATATTATACCTAATTATACCTACATATATAATATTATAAACTACATACAATAACTATGTCTAAATACATACCTATACTATTATAAATATACTAAAGGCACTATAAGACATTCAGGCACATAATGTTATGTAATGTTCTTTCACACGCTTTTAATCGTTCATTCTCAATCTTAATTTAAATCTAACGCATAAATCCTATAATGAGGCTAGATTTAATCTACAAATTAGCCTCTCGCTCCTTACACAGCGTAACGTGGAAACTATGATTTAATTATTTGATAAGAAGTTTGAAAGGGTGACATTAGTTGGATAGGTTCTTTTTTAACTGCAACAGACGACCCTGGTAAAGATCATTATCATTTAGTCCAAGAAAGTATGAAAAGGTTTAGGTATTTATAACTAGCTGGATCGCCGCGACTTCGTTCGTATGTTGTCCTACCGTATAAATCGCATGAAAATTCGTTCAGTAGTTTTTGAGTTAATCGCGAGCGGACCGATAGACAGACGCGCCGACTGGCTTTGTTTCATTATATGTAGTGATAGTTTACCATCACGGGATACCATCGGCTCCTGAGACTGTGCAACCAGTCTCAGGGTCCCCAGAGAAAGACCTTGGTCAACTTCGCTCCCTCGTTTTTTTAAGGAAATGTGTTATTTTAATATCATAAAATATATTTTGTATTACAATATTTTGTAACTTTCAATAATCTGAAAGCTTTTTAAGACCACAATAATTACCAAGAATTTTTATTCAAAGTGCTTTACAACTTTTGATTGGAACCTTGCGAAGGTTTGATATTTAAAATATTCTAACTACTATAAGGAACACTCCCGGAAGTTTAATGCAGTAATATACTTAACCACTGCACTGAACTCGCCGATAAAAATGTAGATAACATTAAATTTATTCCAAGTAGATACTGTTCAAAGTCCATACGGCACTCTTATCCAGCAATAAAGTGAGTAATAAATAATAATAAATTATGACAAAACCGGCCGTCTTTAATTTACTTTAATAATCATATTGGCGTTAATTTCCTGGTTGTGCTAACGTGTGCGAGGACCGGTGTCTGTCCGACTTGACCAAGATCCAGGACTTAACAATTCAGATAATTACAGTGGAGCGACAGCCTTCTGACATTCGTGACCCTGTTAACAGCGGATTGATACACATCATTCGCCTGAATGTGCAGGTTTCATTACGATGTTTTCACTCACCGTAAGAGCATCGCTCAGTATTCAACTCAATACATAACTCAGAAAAGAGTTATTGGTATCTACAGGGCGGCCGGCAATGGAATTCGGACCCCGGGCCCTCGTGCGCGCGAGTGCACAACCGGGATATTAATGGAAAAGTGATAACTATTACATAAAAATAGACACGGTATAACTATCCCAAAATAGAACACTCCTCAGATCTCAGCAAATAAAATTAATAAAGGTACAATAAAAGTGCCAACTGAAGCTGACATAGTGCCAAGAAATATTACCTGAGCGAAAACTCGGCTCACGAAGTAACTTGCGAACTTTCGCCTGAACGTTATTTGTATTAGTTAGGTAATAGTTGTTATTAGAAGTAGGGCTGTTACTCCAATATCAACTTAAAAAATAAATTATATAGGAGAGATTATGGGATGTTTTTAAATCTTTATTTAAGGAGCTTTGTCCGAAGACAATGTTGTACATATTTAATTGTCTGTACGCATGCGGGAAAAGGATGGAGATTCTATTGAAAACCTCTGTAAGACCCAACCCAAATCAACATAATGGGTCTTATTCTAGACTCTGATACTTTTAAGAGCACCTTACGATACAACCAGATTAACGTAGACATATTCATTTTATTTTATTTACTCAAGGAAAGCCAGCAGCAGTTGTTACAATGAAAAAAATAAAAGCATTACAACATGTTATATATAATCTATTAAAACAATACAACCAAATAAACATCAACAGTAAAAATAGTCTAGAATCAAAAAGAAAAGTGACTTTAATGTGGCTTAAAAGCGATACTGCTAATAGGATTTACGGCAGACCGGTTTTTTTTACTTCTAGAACCCACACAAGAGGATTATTATAATCTCTGCTATCGCTATAAAGTGCATTTTTTCTTTTACTCGATAACGTAGGACAACCTAGGCCCTCACAATCTATAAAATTCGCTTCAAATAAAATATAGGGTTAGAGGGACAAAATAGTTGAGATCTAGATGGATGGCAAGCTCTTGGGGAAAGGCATTGGCTATTATTCTCACCATCTGAAAAGGGTGAAATAGGAAATGAAACATTCTTAGTCAAATATCAAGTTAGAGTCAAGTAATTGATCCACGCGGACGAAGTAGCGTGAAAAAGCCAGTCTAGACACAAACCCTCTTAATCTCCAGTAATGATCTCTCAACAAAGCTACAATTCAATCCGCCACATACGTGGGTAGACGTAGGCGGTCTTACAAATGCGCCGTGTTTACAGTTTATGAAAATATATAGCTGCTATTGTAAACGTAAGTAGTTCGTGTATTTTTTGCGGCCCCTTCGCCTTCATTGTTAGCGAGTATTGATTAACCGTGTTTCTTCTTTTCATGTTCTTGTTCCATAATTAAATCCCACGATGATTTGACTGGTCCGGACAAAAGGCTTTTGTGTAACAGTCTATTTAGGAATCACTATTTTCCCGGTCTATCAACGAGAAATTCGGGGAAATGAGAATTCTTTTTATAAGCTCTGACGCAAACACACAAATATTATAAATATCTGTGTATTTTTACTGTTCTCTATCTGTGGTTTCGTAGCCCCCAAACACAAGGTCTAACTTCGATGCCTGTGTAATTGAAAAGCAGTTTAATCGAGATGGTTCTTAGCTTTGTTTCATCAAAAGTAGTTTAGCAAATATTTCAGTAAATGATACTGGTCGGAACTAGACATTAGAGTGTTCACACTCTAATTACTCGGAAATGCAACGTCGATCGAATCGCCAACTCGTGGGTGGTTGTGAATACTGTGATGACGTTATATTCGTGGCCGTGACGAATACTTCGCATTCGACCATCGACGAGTACAGAACTGGAACTAGCTGATAATGCTTTGAATAATGAAAAACCTAATGTGTTAAACTAGCGCGGTCTATCGCATACCTACCTTTGTTTATGAGCAGTAGTAGAGAAATATTGGGTTACTCGTAAATAAAGGTACGCGGTAGGAAACTTGAAACATACCTTTAAAATGAGACGAGTGAATAAGTCTTGATTTACTGCTTCTCGTTACGTGGCCATCCTCCAGTAAGAGGAGTGTGTGTACGAAGGGACTGTTATTATGTGTAGGGGTGTGCATAGGGAGATATGACCATGGGTGGTGGCGGGTCTTCCAGCGACCCAAAGGTTTTGTAGTCCCATATTACGTCTGCTTCTGTAATTATCCTAAATTCATCATATCCTTTTATCGTTTGTCACTTTACTATAGTACCTATCGCTTAATTTCTGTACAGCTGAATCTGTATTTCAGCAAAACTATTCCGAAAATTATATCTAATGGATCTCCTCCTGCTAGAGTCTCTAATTCCCGACATACTCATATTATGCTGTCGCTTAAGTTGGACGTTAACAAATACAGCATGGTGTCTTCTAATAGACTTGCGTACACCATAAATACACTCCGTCACGTTTTTTCCCGTGGGGGTAGGCAGAGGTGACAATAATAACGTAGACGTTAGTGATAGCACAGTATAAAGAATGCCTCGTGATAGCGATATATTAGTGTTAAATTTTTAATGAAATTGATATATTGACAATTGTTCCAACCCTGCCCACCCCTAAGTGCAAACATCGTCAAGTCATCATCACAGCCATAAGAACATATATAGCACGAAAGAATAGGTTAATGTCATAATCTCCGCGCTTGGCAAGCGGGTTGGAGATCGCAGGTTTCGCGTTTTTCAGCCTACGGATACGCTAGATGTTTTGCCTCGAAAACATAAGGCGCCATGTTCGACACCCACGAGTGTAAGGGATTGGTGCTATTCTACTCTGCCTTATACTTAGAGTCGTGGGTGGATCGCGGGCAAAAACTAAAATTGGAATGTTACGCAATTTAGGCTGGCAAAGAAGATTGGGTGGGGAGCATCGGTTGAATTATAATGAGGCAAAACCGGTAAGAGGCTTAGAAGAGATCGTGTGCCAACTAACAATATATTTTAGAACACCTCAGCTGTAGAAGTAAAAGTTTTCCGGTGGATAAGTTTAGAATCGTGTGACGGGAAGATAGGTATTGAAATGTTATGAGGTTAAAGCCGCCATGTCATAATCGCTTTTACTATGTTATGTACAATGCAAGTGTACATAACATAGAAAAGAATCATATTCCTTTGCACTCGTGATTTAATTTTTTATATATTATATATAAAAATACCCTGGGGATAAAGGAAAAGTCCTTTGAGCATAGGAGACATCGAATTCTCCCTTATTTTAGCTAACTGATTTTGGCTGAAGATACACCAAATGTCGTGATTGTTGCTGAAGCCACAAAGGAAAATTGTCTTGAAGTGGTGATAGACAAGAGCATACAACACAATAAATACAATTATAACTCCACTGTAGCAGTATTTAAATACTTACTTTTTCTTTCTTGCAGAACAAATTACCAACATGTTGCTTCGTACTAAACAAGCTTACTGTACTTATTCTATACTGCGAACTAAATTGCCTTTCACACAAAGGATCAGACTTTAAGACTTGAAATGGAGGATTACATCTCCGCCTACGTTTTTATCCTATTCTACGTAAAAGCTTCGACCCCAATTTCTGAACTTTACTTTTGACCTTTAACTATCGATTGGTTTACAATTTTATTCCCTGCGTGAAGGTTATGAGCGTCGGTAGCCAAGTGGTTAAGTTATCGGAGTTGTAAACCGGTACCGGAGGTACCGGGTTCAAATCCCACTGCGGCCATGTATCAATTACTCTTTTCTGAGTTATGTACATTAGATAAATGCTCACCGATGCTCTTATGGTAAAACCTACACATTCTGACGACGTAATATGTAACAATTATGCAATCTAGTCAGGTTCCTCTATTAACAGGGCCACGCAGGTCCGATGACAGCCGCTCCACTGGGCTTCGATTCTGGTACGGAAATCGTCTCAGTTGCAGTAACATTACAATTGCATCGCATGTCAAACGTGTGATTGTAATTCAAATGACAGATGTTGAGTTGCAACTTTCATGAGTTCGAACTTTTCCACAATTCATTTTCTGGTACTAAAGTTGCATTATGGTTTTATATGGCTGTTGCTACTCCAATAAATAAATAAATTACTAAGTTGCATCTTTCTTAGTTGGCAAACTGCCTTAAATTCTATCAACGAAAACGTGTCAAAAGATTTAACTGCAATTTAACTGGGATTATACTAGAACTGACTCGATACCTCGACGTAGTAATAGTAACATCATGCAACATAATAACAACTGCATTGCACACCAGAATCGGTACCCTGTAATTATCTCTAATAACTTGACGCTATTAAGTAGCCTATAACCTTAATAAGCTGCATTCGTAATTATACATCATCTAAAATTAGTCAGTTTAAATCGTCGAACTACATATTTGACAAGAATCATGATTAAAAGAGGGCGCTAAGTTTTTTTCCGAAACGTCATATTATAACTAACCGAAAGAAAAATGTCAGATAATCTCGACCAAGTATATTTACACTCAAATATTATCTAAACTACTTGACCGATTTTAATCAAACAAAGATAAGAAAGCATCTAGATTGAACTAGCTTTAAAAAGAAGAAAATCATATTGAAATCGGTCCATCCGTTCGGGAGCTACGGTGATGATGGTGAGACAGATACCTATATTTCCGTATCCATAGACACACGTCACACTTAGAATACCCTATTTTTACCCGACTGCGCGACGTAATGTGTTTATCAGCCTATGTATTCATGTATGTATGTATGTATGTTTGTTCCTTTGTGGCACTCTAGAGATCAAACGCGTGGGCCGATTTTGACGGTTCTTACGTCAATCGATTTGCTTCAATCTTGCGACTGTTACTGAAGACATGATATTGATCAAAATTCAATATGGGGACGATCAGCCGCTATTTTGTAAAAAATTAAAGTCGACAAACTATGTAATGTGGGGTATCGTTGAATGGGTAATAAAAATCATGAGGTTTATTTTACCTTTTTTTATTTAGAAGGACCGTTTAGGATCTATAACGATTTAAAGTTAGTTAGCAACCATTCTCACTCTCTCAGGGTGCTTTCAAGTTTAAATTAAACTAACTTTTGCATTTTTTACACCTTTTTATTTACACCATTCGGCTTGTTTTAAACTTTTCAGTTTTTAATAGCAGTCTTTGTTTTTATTTCATAGTCTTTTTCATGACAATAATGAAACTAAAGCATCCATTTCATCGAAACGAATGACTTAAACGTACAGATTGGAGTAGCAGACCATATTTACATTCTAAAAAAGAATACCCTGTACTGTAAACTAAAAGTATCTCCGAATATATGTTTGAAATATATTCTGTATTGCAAAATAAATTTAAGAATTACTCTATACAAATATACCCCAAGACTAACCAATAGGCTACATCTCAAACGGAAGAAACTCAGGACAGTAGTTGGTACAATAACAGGACACCTCCCTCTGAACAAACTACTATTCACGATAGGAGCTACACACAGCCCTTTATGCAGAAGATGCCTAGTAAACGAAGAAACAGCGGCCTATGTAGTCCTGGAGCGTGAAGGACTAAAGGACCACAGGGCAAAAGTCGCATTAGGAACAGGATCCCTCCAAGAGATCTGCAGAAGTCCGAATAGCCTGCTGGACTTCTGGGGGAGCTAGGCTGGCTAAATTTGCATGCTTTAACTAAGTACAAAGGACCAAGTTTGAGATCAAGTGCTCAAAAAGGAACCCATTAAGGTTAGTAATCTGCTACTGTTACTAATGGCTCGATTGAATGGCAATCAGATCGCTATCGCACGTCAATGCCAGTGTATGCTATTGTTGCTATAGCGATCCATTACGATTGATTACTATTCAATCGGGCCATTAGGAAATTAGCAGACTCGAGGCTCTGTGTTTGCACGCACTGGGTACTCATTGTAAAGTTTTTGTTATACAGGTGTATACATCATATTAACGGCAAGGATAGATCAAGTTTCAACATCAAAGTGGGAGTGAACGTTTTGAGTTGTGATAGCTTTGACGTGACAGTATCAGGATTCGGACGTGCGTTGCGGAGAGGTCGTAGGGATCTTTAGTTATAATATACGAGGGTCTAAATATACGAGGGTATATATATGAGGGTCCATGAGTAAGCGTAGAGTAGATCTTTATGAGAAGTTTTTAGTATATAACGGAGCAAACAACAAAGATGCGTGTAATTCTATTAAATCCATTGAAGCTAAGCAAAATTCGTTACGTTATATAGAAAAACTAAGTACAGAATACTGAATGTCGACCTCCCCAAACTAGTATAAAAGGAGCTAATATTGATATACACTACACGACGCTAGCTCATCTTATACAGGGGCCTAAGTTTCGCGCTGTGACATCTCAAAATCTCCATTAATAATGACATTGAAATGTCTATTGCAGTTGTTAGCTTTGTTCCATTTAAATCGGTTTTGTAGTTTAGAAAAATTTCAGTATATGTTAACTTGGTCGGGGGTTTGTAAATGTAAACTCGATTCCCGACGTATTTCTGTCGGTCAGTAGATCAATGGTCAGGTTAGGTAATTATTAAAATTGAGGCTGACATATAGCTTACGCGACATCTCAGAGCACCCCTTTACGAGTGTCATAGCCAGGTAAGAAAAATTGACATCCGATTGATTTTTGATTCCGCGCCGAGGGCCGTTTTGAATAAAGGATTCCTGTCCCCTGTCAGATACGATGTGATTTTTCCGTGGCTACAGGGGTAGAATAAAAATAAGAGGGTATTTTATGGGACTCGGTTAGGGGTATCAAATATGGGATAGGTATGGATTTTCAATCAAAGTAATAAATTATCATTATATTTTTTAAATTCGCATTGTAATCTCGCACACGAAGGCCTGTGGCCCGCCTTGATCCAGGATTGGGCGGATTAGGTAATTACAGGGGCGACTGCAATCTGAACTCTGTGATCCTGTTAACAGGGGAACCTGACTTGATTGAATGTTACACATTCAGTCGCCTAAATGTGCAGGTTTCATCACGATGTTTTTGCTAACCGTAAGAGCATCGATGTTCAACTAATGTACATAAGTCATAAAAGAGATATTGGCACAGAGCACTGCGGTTTGTTAATAATGATATTTTGTATTTTTTACTGTTATTTACTCAAAAACAAACGGTTACCTACTAAAAATCAAAAGGTAATGAGCCATTGTTGTAATAGCGACACAACTACTAAATCATAACTAACATTTGTTCTGCCCTAACGAGATAACTTAGTTGTGGAATCAAAAGGAAACAGATGTGAAGCCTTGACCGACTGGCAGTCCCAAACTCAGCCCTAAGCCCCAGTCTGAAACTTCGCCTAATCTTCTACTTAATAAAATAATTACAAGTTTGTCGCCTTAATGTGCAGGGATCATCACGATGTTTTCCCTTACCGTAAGACCATCGGTTAGTGTTCAACTATTTAAAAAAAAACATATATATTATACATTACTCAGAAAAGAGTAATTGGTAGGGATGGCGGTACTGGGGATAGACTCCCACAACCTCTCGCATACGAGTTGGACCCCTTAACCACTAGGCCACCCACTCTGTTCCGACGGGTTTTCCAAGTGAAATACTTGCCAGACTTTAACGTATAGGATCGGCTAATAAATAAATATACTAAAGGAATATTGAAAAAAGAACCTAACTTTGCAGTACTCCAACAAAATAATTAACAGCTAAGAGTAGAGTGTAGGCAAAAACCCGTTGGCAAAGCTCGCTTAAGACCCACACATGATACCAAGCGTGTGTAAATGACAAAGATAATTCGCACTCATAAAGTATTTTCTCACCGCCCTCTCCCGTAATCTGATTACGGCCATAATACCAAATTACTGCCGTAACACACGTAGGGACAATTACACTTTTATTTATATTATTATTGTGGGGATGATAATAATAATCGTAGATTATATTGCGACGCGAAATTGCTTCTGTGGAACTTTTTTGTTTGCGCCACTGTGTTTGGCTAATTCATTGTGTTCTGCGAAACACCTTTTGTTTCGGATTCCAGACTGGAATACTGGATTTGTTCCTTAATTTTAGTTGTTTTGCGACCTAGTTGTTTTGGTTGTGTATATCTCTAATTGGGTTATGTATCAGGACGTTTGTTGTTTTATATGTTACTTAAGTATATTGGAATACCTTTGCTGTTGGTGTACCTTATAAAATCCCCAACTAAAAGAGGCACAAAAATCAACTTTTTACCAAAAATTGCCACAGATAGAGGTCGCTCTAGACAGTTTATTCGTTCCTGAGTTGAATCCCACCATAGACACGATCTTTAGACATGAAGAACCGACTTAAGAGAAATCTTATAAAATAAAATAAACTATGTATGTAGATATATCCTACAGCGAAACTGCACAGTTGTAATTAAAAGTTTAATTTCTGCTTACGTGTTTAGCTTAAGCTATTTAAGGTATTTTTATCAGTATCATCATCTGGCGTAAATGTGTTGGTTGTGTTCTCGCGTGCGAGGACCCGGTCCCCGGCCCTGCGCCTTAACCATGGATGGATGACTCCAGGATTTGGCAGATTCAGATAATTACAGTAGGTGGAGCGACTGTCATCTGACCATTGTGACCCTATTAACAGGCAAACCTTATCAGGTTCATACCGCTGGTGCTTATCATCCAGCTCGAGGGACTATAAACAAGATGTATGGGTTTCTTGCTACTATATTATTATACTTCTTGGATGCTGATTTACTTGTAATAAATAATTGAAAACTAAGATTGATTTATTTATTTATTTATTTAACCATTTATTGTACACAAGATTGTTACAAAAAGTATATTACATAATATATTAGACACAACAGGCCAACTTATTTCTATGAAGAAATTTCTTCCAGCAGGCCTACAGCAGAGAGATCGTGATAATTAAATGCAGTAAAGACGTGCACAGTAGCAAAAACAAAATAATGATGCTTAACTAATACAATACATAAATAAATACATACCTATATACCTACATTGAAAACAAATACATATACATACATACAAATACATATACACATACTTACATATATTAGACAGATAGAGCAAGGTAGTGCTCTTTTACACGTTTCTTGAAGATGAAAATAGAAGCGCTATCCCGTATTTCATGCGGATGATGCATGATTGATTGATTAGGAGTACCACGCGGCTAGGCGTCTGTGTAAGTACTGATCCTCAAATGGCTGTATTATTAGCCTGAGGAACCCTATCCGCGGAGTGAAGATCGTGCGCTAACGTCACGGCGGTGAATTTCGCGTCTGTAAGCAGGACAGCAGATAGCAGCGATGGAAGACTTCACTTTGCTGGAGGCGCTCGGAACGGAAGGACGTGCTCACTAGCCATTACTTGTGTTAATTTCATTGTGTAGATTTTTAGTTATTTTCATTGTAACAATTAATTGAGAGAAATATAGGTTTTGTTCTGTTGTTAATTTTCTTTTTAAGTAAATGCCTGGAGATTTGTAACAGTATATTAATTACAATAAAATGTTACTAAGGTAAAATACATTTACATATCCAGTCGCCTGAATGTGCAGGTTTCATCATGATGTTTTCCCTCACCGTAAGAGCATCGGTTAGTGTTAAACTAATATACATAACTCAGAAAAGAGTCATTTCTACATGGCGGCGCTTAGATTTTTTTTATTATAATTAAAATCGGAGAGAGGCCTTTTCCCTGCAGTGGGTCATAGAAGGTTTATAAAAAATGTAACACATCGGGGAGAGGCGTTTGCCCAGCAGTGGGATGATTCAGGCTAATATAATAATATTAATGCAACAGATTGTGTAAGCAATTAGTAACCCTTAGCAATGATTGCTATGAAACGTAGCTCCGTCGCTTTTACTCTACTTACCCCTTCAAGCTAATTAAAGATTATAAACAAAGACGTTTGTTCCCCTTTGGAATTTCGTCAACGCCTTTGGGCTGTTGACGAACTTCTGTAGCGAAGACAAGGAGTTTGTTGCCAAAGTAAAATTCAGTCATTTATTTGTCAAATAAGTGTATATGTGTATACGGGTGTATGTCGCAGCCGGATGGTTAAATAAGCCATTTAGTTAGCGGATATATCGTTGACTAATTGAACAGTATCAGTTGAACAGAACTCTCAATACAAATTAAATCATGAGCATGACATTATATAAGAATAAAAAAAGCCACATACAAAGCTCGGCGCGAGCGCGGCGTGAGCGCGGTGCGATATTTGCTAGGCAACCATCGCGCGGCGCGTTATTTGCTAGGCAACCATCGCGCGGCGCGATGGTTGCCTAGCAAATAACGCGCCGCGCTCGCGCCGAGCTTTGTATGTGGCAAGGCCTTTAATCTTTGCAACATTCCGTCAACACAAACGAATTTATAAAATGCATTATCGAAATTGAGGGTACATATTTCAACTTACACCCAAGAAGATGAAAAAAAACCAGCAATATTCTGCATAAACAATGCCACTGGGAATAGATAAACTGTAGGTACATTTATTATTATTCTTTTTTTTCTAACATAATTATTGTTCCTTATTTTTTTTATTGTACCTAATTATCGTGTCGTGGTGTCTACGTGCAATACGAGTAAATGTTTTCTTTCTTTCTTTCATAAGACATTGTGAACTCTTAATTCATTAACTTTGTAAGTAATGTCTAACTAACAACAACGCCCCGAGTTTGTAGATCTATCTCATACATTGTCAAAACACTACGCTAACCTATGTGTTGAATAAATGAATATGAATATGTATAGGTACAAAATATCAATCAGAATTTGGTCCACATTATCTGCTACTAAGTGTAATTGTCCATCTTATAAGTTGAACTAGAATATTTACAAACTCGGTTATTCAAAGTCGATTTATTCAATTTTAAAAACAGAGAAACTCCGGGCAAATAGGGAAATGTCAACTCATAATAGAAACCACGACGACAAATAATTTTTCCAATTAAACTTTCACTGGATAATTTAAAGTATGGTCCACGGACGTGCAAAAAATATGGACGTATACTCTCTATAATTTAATCGACAGGAAAAGTCGGATAGCCCCCGACCAAGTTTACTTAAACTCAAAAACGATTAAACCGATTTTAATAAAACAAGGTTAATAACCATCTCGATTAAACCGGTTTTCAAAAAGAGAAAACCGCTTCCAAATCGGTTTATCCGGTTGGGAGCTACGATGCTACAGACATATACACAAAGCCGCAGATACACATCTGTGTGTCTGTGAAACTTTATAACAGCCCTCATCTCATGGGGGATTAAAAATTAAGAGCGAAGCACAATAATGGCCGCCCATTTATGTGCGATGTGTGCATTTATGTGCATATAAATGTGGCACTGTCATACACACCTGTTGTATTCCTGCACAATAAAATAAATTGACAAGAAATTGTCGTACCTTACTTGCTTCACTTCCGCTTTTTTTTCAGGTCCGTGTATGGTGCTGTATTTTTTACCTGAGTACCTGAACGAAGAATAGAATTTAAAGTTGTTATTACCTCCTGGAAACTGCGCGGCGCAAGTTGGAACCCTAACACTGGTCCAGTCCAGTAATAAAGTTATTAATATTCAGACACTTCTTAAGTTAAAAAGGTATAATGAATTTGTGGACAACAGTTTTAAATAAGCCGTAGAGAAAATAAAGCGAAACCCGTACTTAAAGTATGTTTCAATAAAAAGAGACATAACGTTTAGCGTGACGGCATTAAAACAATAGGCATCCTGGCGTTAATGTCCCGGTTGTGCTTTCGCGCAGCCCGGGGTGCGGCTTGACCATGATCCAGGATTTGGCAGATCAGGTAAGTATTTATTGCAGAGATGCCATCTGACCTCCGTTGCAGGGGAAACTGACCAGACTGGATCATAGTTAAATATTCAGTCGCATGAACGTGCAGGTTTCATCACCGTAAGAGCATCGGTTAGTGTTTAACTAATGTATATAACTCAGGAAAGAGTCATTAGTCCTTGGCGGCATTGGGGTTCGAACCCGGTACCTCGGAGTACGAGTCGGAGCCTCTAACCATTAGGCCACCGACACCAATGCATTTGGGTTGTTAATCGGGTTAGAATTTCAGTAACGTGTCTGTTATAATCTTTATTAAACTGACAAATTCGATGCATTTATCGTCTACGTTTCGTCTAGACTTATAATACGTTAATAGTAGATACTTATGACGATAAGAATAAGGCGATGTACAAAGATAACTCATTTATGAAGTATGTAACCGAAGTTCAATTGTGAAAGTCATTTCTCAAGGTGCTAGTTTTTTTATTGTAGAGCAGGATAACTAACATTGTGTTATCAGTGACTAAATTAACAAAAAACCTAATGAGATTCCCGTATCCATATTTCATAACGTATAGAACAAATCAAAATTGAAAGCATCCAAGCTAGTCTTGGATTGCATGGAATCATGCAATAGATAATGAAATATTGTTATAATAGTATAACAAAACTATTATAACAATATTTCAGCTTGTGCTCAGAACATTCAATATGTCCGAGACCACTCTCTGCTGGTTTCGCTCGTACTTGCGGGATCGGATCCAATTGGTAAAGGTTGATGATGGCCGTTCTAATTGGTGTCCAATTGCAGCTGGAGTACCCCAGGGTGGAATTCTCTCGCCTATCCTTTTTTCTCTTTTCATTAATGGGATTACTTCTTCCTTGACCTCCTCCTTTCACCTTAATGCAGACGATCTGCAATTATACATATCGACTCCTCTGTCTAACCTGAATGATGCCATTGAGATGCTCAACAGGGATCTTTACCGAATTGAGTGCTGGGCTAAGGAGTTTGGTCTGAAGGTCAATGCCTCCAAGTCCCAAGCTATTGTAATAGGTAGCCAACATTTTATTACAAAATTGAAGGGTATTGCTCTGCCAACGTTAATTTTTGATGGCAAAATCATACAGTTCCAGGAATCCGTTAAAAACTTGGGAGTTTTATTCGACCAGACTCTGTCCTGGTCGACGCACATCGGTGAGGTTAGCCGCAGGGTATTTTACTCATTTCACTCTCTTAAGAGGTAACAAAATTTTTTGCCTGTGGAAACTAAGCTTCTGTTGGTGAATTCACTCATCCTTCCATTGTTGGATTATGGGGACGTGGCCTACTTGGATCCCACAGAGGAACTTCTGTCTAGGCCGGAGCGGTTGCAGAATCTCTGTATTAGATATGTTTATGGGCTTCGTAAATTTGACCACGTGTCGGAATACAGAACCAAATTGAAGTGGCTGCCTATACGGCGAAGGAGAGAGTGCCACATACTAGGTTTATTATACACCACTCTTGTTAATCCCACAGCCCCTCTGTACCTCCGCGAGATGTTCGACTTCTGTCCATCGGCGGATCCTCGTTTGCGCCCTCGTAGAGAACGCCAACTGGCAATTCCTACTTATAGCTCGGCTGCCTATGGGAAATCTTTCCGAGTGTATGCTGCGCGCCTGTGGAATTCTCTGCCAGACGACATTTACAATGCTCGTACACAATTCAGCTTCAAAGAACTTCTGAAGAAGCACTTTCTCAGCAGTTAACAGAGCTTTATTATATATATATGTATAGTGTTATATTTATTTATTTATCTATATAGTATGGATATAGTATATATTATATTAATATCTATATAAAATTATACATAAATGAATGTCTATTGTTTAAGTTAATTAATACCTGTAAAATAAAAGTTATTTAGTTATAAGTGCTCAATATTGCCTCCACCGCTCTTTAGATCTCCTTTCAGAGGGTCTAAGGTTGGCTGGAAAAAATCCCATTGTGGGATAAGCCCGCCTTTGCTTTGTAAAATGATATTTTTCTAACTACTGTATTTCTTTTTTATTGCAATAAAGAGTTTACATACATACATACATACAGTAATAGGTATAATATAAAAAAAGAGAAGTTGGGCATAGCGGGGTATCACGTTCGAATTTGAGCCGACTGACTGGGGAAGTTCTTCCACCTTAAAGAGTAACGCAGCTAAATAGTAGATACTATTTAAATAGTATAATTGTCCCTGCCGGTAAATAAGTTTCTAGTGATCCATGTGGTCACTCAAATTTGCCAAATTTAGCAACGCATTAACAATGCCCCTAGTGTTACTAATGTCTATAGGCGGCGTCCGGCAGCGGTGACCATTTTCCATTACTTTGTCAATTCTTTGTCTACCATAAAATAACATTAAAAAAACGTAAGGATGCATCCAGATCAACTATTTCATACGATGAAATGCAAGGCATTTCACGCACGCTATTGCAGTAACTGCTCACGCCGATCTGCACGGCTATCACAAGATAGACAGAAGAAATTTATTACACGTAGACATACATATATATATATATATATATATATATATATGCTCGCGCATAGCTTGCAGCGCGAGAGAGCCTTTACTTCCTTTTCTTTCAATACTAAGATGTAAGAGAGAAATTTGTGAAAACCTTTGATGCCAAGAAACTATTGTGTTGTGTGTGTTTGTGTTCTTCAAACTTTCTTCGGAAAGCTTTTAGACACCGAGGGGCCTTCCCTATTACTTATGGGTACAACAGTAATATTAGGTGACCAAAGCCACCAAATTTGACAATAACAGTGGTTACGAAGGGGTATTTGATAACTTATAGCCGTCTCTTTTGGTCACGTTATTAAGAAACTTAGATATAGATCGTTAAAAAGAAAATTAGATATAGATCGTGATTTCAGCAGCTGTGATATCAGCTTCAACATATGCTCATACTATGCATCTGCATCCAATTTCTTTGACCGGTGCCGATCACCACTCAGGTATTGTCAGTTGGAACCCTGTACGTTCGTTCGCACCGTGTGGCTTCATTGTAAAGTCTCCGAAGACGAATGGATCAGCTAATAACTCTGGTCATCTTGGCGTTAATTTCCCGCCCGCGATCCGCCTTGACCATGACCGAGGGTTTAGCAGATAAGGAATTTACAGCAGAGCGACTGCCACTTGACCCCCGTGACAAGGAAACCTGACCAGATTGGATAATGGTAACCAATCAAAAACGAAATTCAATCGCCTGAATGTGCAGGTTTCATCACGATCTTTTGCTTCACCGTAAGATCGGTTACATCATCATCGGATATATCGGGAAGTCATTGGTACATAGCGGCAATGGGTTGGAACCTGACACCACGGTGTACGAGTGGGATCCCTTAATTATTAGGCCACTAACTGACCACTCAGATCAGTTAATACCTCTGTAACCTGCACAGAAGTAAAGATCGGGGTCGGCAACGCGTGGGCGATGCCCCTGGTCCCAAACGTCCATAGGCTGCGGTGACTGCTTACCATCAGGCAGGCCGTAAGCTTGTTTGTCACTTTTGAGGTATAAAAAAAATTTTTTTTCGTTATAAATCTGTGGTAACCGGATAATATGGGTAGTAACAGCGTTTTCATGTTCCATTGTGTGTTTTTGACACTGCAATTACCCGGAAAGTGTGGAGAATGCGGGAATAATGTGAGAAAGGTCTAACAGAAGCCTTTATTAGGTCAGTAACAGGTGGGTGATTCCCCTGGTATTGCAAACGTCTATAGGCTGCCGTGTCTGCTTACCATCAGGTAGGCCGTAAGCTTGTTTGCCACCTTAAGGGCAGACAAATCAGAATTAAAAACAAATGTGGCGGAGGCTCAAATCGTTTTACTATTGTTGATATGAATGTTACTATTTTTTTTATTAGCTGACTCGTACGAAATAGCTAAAATAACGGTAAAATAGCAGATCATTCGAAGACGAGATAAACAAGCACTTCGCAGCGCAGAGACGCTGTCGCCATATTGAATTGCGAGAGCATCGAGGGATTACAGAAAAGTCTCGAACGAGCGGGTTAAGGAGCCGGAGTAACCTAGTAAAATAGTAGTGTCCTAAGTGAAGAGACGGATTCAATCTCGCCAAAGATATAGATGGCCAACCAAAAGGCGTAGGTGATGTTTTAAAAACGCATTCCATTTGGCACCAGACATAAGAATGACATTTTATGCTACTAATTGAAATTATAGGGTTATTATCCAACATTTTTTTAAATAAACATATTTTATGTATTTTATTTATTTATTTGACATTTTATTGCACACAGTAAAATACATAGAGAAACATCATACATATAGATGACACAACAGGCACTACTTATTTCTAAAAGAAATTTCTTCCAGCAGGCCTACAGAACAGAGATGAGATAAGTAAAGCAGATCGACGTGCGCGATATAGAATACATATAAAATATTTAAACATACTTATCTTCTCAAATAAAATATAATCTGTCTGTAGTGACGGACTGTCCCGCACTTCATGTAGAAGAGAGTTCCAAAGTCTCGCAGCATGATCAGTAAAGGAATTTTTTTAATTGCATTTTCCGGCAACTAAAGACAAATCAATGGGAGGAGCATCGGGGGCCGAGCGGTTAGGGTATCCGACTCGTAAGCGAGAGGTACTGGGTTCGAATCCCGCTCCGGCCATGTACCAATGACTCTTTTCTGAGTTATGTACATTAGTTGAATACTAACCGATGCTCTTACGGTGAGGGAAAACATCGTGAAGAATCCTGCACATTCAGGCGACTGGATATGTAACCATGATCCAATCTGGTCAGGTTCCCCTGGTAGCAGGGTCATGGAGGTCAGATGGCAGTCGCTCCACTGTAATTACCTGATCTGCCAAATCCTGGATCATGGTAAAGGCGGACCCCGGGCCCTCGTGCGCGAGAGTACAACCGTGACATTAACACCAAGATGATTATTATCGACAAATCAATGGCTATCCTTCGGACTATATCGGTGACATTGATTAGCTTGCGTCTGATCATTTCTGTTTCAATCGCGTAATGAGACTCCGAGCATAGGCCTTTACATTACCATTTGAGTGACAGTGAGGTCTTATAAGGCCCAAGGTGAGAAAACCACCTTTTCGTTCCATTGTTATCACTGGCAACAATTAATTAGTTACGGTACTTGGGACGAAAATATATGGTGTAGCTTCCCAAAATGACCTCTTTCTCGAAATAGGACCTACCTAGCTATATAGTATTCTAGGTATGTATAGTCGTCAACAATTTCAAGTGGAGCACCTCCAATTGTCACCGAAGTGGGTACAACGTGGACATGTCATAGTTTAAAGAAAAAAGAGCTTCTGCCAGCACATTCTCATCCACATAGTACAAGCGCGAAAAGTTATTTCGAACAATCGAGTTCGAAAGACAGTTTGTTACAGTTATGACCTTTAAATATAACCTCAAGGATAAAATTGACTTCAAGCGGAAGATAATTATAATAATAACTCAACTGTCCATTTTGCGTATAACTTCAGTTTCTTGCAGAAATTCCAAGGCTTACTGATAACATCTTAATTAGTTGATAAACGTGTCTGCGACTTGCTTCCGGCCTCGATAATCAATTCGTTCAAAATCGTTGTAACACCTTAAAGAGGATTATCAATCCAGTTCTCTGTTTACTTCGATCATAGTAAAATATTACCTAGAAAAATAAAACTTTTAAATAATTAAGGTACTATAATAATATTTTATTTGTTTTACTTTTCGAGGTAACGACCCATCGATGAAATGTACCATCGAAGTATAATTATCGATTTAATGATCGTCGAGATAACGTCATTCGGCGTCATGTGACGGGCCGATGTGTAATACAAAACACATTGAAACTTGCCCACACACTACTTACGGCGTCACACTGTGTCGTTCGCTATAACAAATTGAACCACCGAGATCGTCGTGGTGGACCGACACGTATGTATGTATGTAATCTCTTTATTTCATCAATTTATAACACGTCGTCTTGATCTTAGGCCCATATAATGTCGTTGTCGGTATTTTTAATTAGAGTAACCAAATAATGACTTACAAAAATGATTTACCAATTAAATTATGTCTATGTTTATGTCAGGCATTTGACCGCCATCTCACCTGGTGGTAAGTGACAATGTGGTGGAAGATGGAGCATGCCCGTCTAGGAACAGCCTATTCACTAGCCTTGAAGGCGTCTAGATTATAATGACCAGAGAACACATACCGTCAAACGTTTTCGTCACACAGTTACATCCCGGTGACGGTAGACAAATGCACTAACTAGTAGGTACCGACTGTTAACCGGATACAAATACAAATTCAAATACATATTCTTTATTGATAACGAAGTTACCTGCAATGCAGTTTGGTTGTGGGTAGGTTACAGTGTCTTTACCTGCTAAATAGTGGTCGGGCTACCATAAAAAAACCGCAAATCGATGTACAGGATAGCCGTTTGGTATACTGTACAAGCGTGTGAGAACATAGCCAATACCATAAAACACAATAATAGTACAGTACAGTACGACAATAATCAAATAATTCTGAATCTCAAACTTAAAATAAAAGAGTAATAGTCAATATTTTAAAATTCGCCTTTTTGACGTTAGATATGGGTTTATTCAGAAACATTGGGCGTATGTTTTATAAAAAAATATTCAGCAGTCTCCTACCTGGAGGAGCTCAAACTTCGTATGTTTTAAAAATATTTCTTCCATATAAAAATGTTTATAAAAAAAATTCATATCCCATACAAAAAATTTATGACGCCATTACTGCATGGGAATATTTTTAAAAACTACCGCTCTAAATGATTATTTTAACCTAAAACTAGGTACCCGTGTACCAAAAGGATATCCTGTACATTAATTTGCGGTTTTCCATCGATATTTGCTTTGTACACCGTCCACTAAAAAGAATGAACGTACTTCATTGACTAACGTGACGTGTTAGGAACTTCGTTGAAAAGCGACAACTGAAGATAACACAAAAGTTGTCTGGGCAAGACGCTGATAAGACAAAGACCTATTAACGGATTTTGGCTGAATTAGGTATTGATTAAGAGTCAAATATATAAAAAAGGTATGGGTATGATTGTTCTATTACTATTGATACACCAACTATGAGTATACAAATCGTTATAAATTAACAACTGCAATATTTTGGACAAAGCATGTGATGTGACTAAGTAGAAGCCTATAAATATGCCTGCGCAAACCGCTCAGCACATTAAAAATGCAATGAAGATGAATTCATGAAGATAGATTACCTTCTATAACACCCTTGTAGTCTTACTAATGATAGCAATGCAAAGGTTTGTAAGAATGGATATTTATTATTGAATGAATACAAGACACAGTCGGTACATATCGGAAGCAACAAATAATACAACAGGCGGCCCTGTTACCCTTTCTAAAGATTACAGAATAGATTTTATTATAATTTTACAGTATTATTTTATTATTATTATAGTTTTAAACAAAGTAGCTTATATCCCACAATAACACGTAAGACATAATTTATCTCGAAATTATATGTGGTTCCCGCGGGAACTTAGTTCGCTCGAATAGGGTATAAATACCCTATATTACATAACGTATTATAAACTACATAATATAAACTATATTATACATATTCTAAACTACTTTCCTATCCCCCTCCTTTTTGACGATTGAAAGAGATATTTATTGTCCTTATCAATAAAGAAATTTTGAATTTTGAAATATTTAACGCGGACCCAGTCTTGGACAAAATCTAGTCAAAAATAGAAGGCTGGATACATCTTCAGTATGGCAAATAACTAAAAACAATTTACTGTAACTCGTGTTTCGTTAAAGAGAGATATTCAGGCGGGCTACCAAAGAGATTGGAAAGTTAGCTACCTTCTTTAAGCATGAAGGTAGCTAACTTTCCAATTTCTTTGCGGGCTACCAATATGTTCGGTTAAGGAAAGAAGGCGGGCTTCATAAAAACGAAGTTTGATCATAATTTCCATATTTATGAATAAAAATCAATTAAAGTCCTTAAGCGTGATTAAGAACCAATATCTACTCGTATGTCCTTGCTTTGTAAAATGTTTGTTAAAATATATGATTTCAAAGTTGCATGGTATTTAATATTTCTCAAAACTTAAATCCCGTTGAACTTCGAAACGATATATTTTAACGAAAATTTAACAAATCACAGACATAAATATTGTTTTTTAAATCGCGTTTACATAATTTCTTTGTTTGGCAGTTTGGCTTTGATTGGTATGATTAAACTTCGTTAGTATGATCCCACCTTCTTTCCGTAATCAACCTATAAACTAAACACAACCATGATCTTATAATTTATGCCCAATTCACATTGGTCAAGGACAGTGGCAAGTGGTGAGCGCCCAGACAGTTACACTACAGCGAGTCCAGTGCCATTTCTCCATCAATATGGCCGAGCAACGTCAACAAATACGTGCAATTTCGCGCAAAATTATCTCCATGCGGCCAACCACTATGGTCATCTTGGCATTAATGGCCCAGTTGTGCTCTCGCGCCCGAGGGCCCGGGGTCCGTCTTAACAATGATCTAGGAATTGGCAAATAAGGTAATTACAGTGGAACGACTGCCATCTGATCTCTGTGTCCCTGCCCTATAGGGGAACCTGCCCAGATTAGATTATAGTTACACATTCAGTCGTTTCTAACGCTATCGCAATAACGTAAGCGATTGAAAACACCGCTGGAATGCTATTCTATTGTGGCAAAATTCTGCATCATAGTCTAATTCAACAAACGAATCATGACGTGATGTCAAAATAAAAAAAATATCGTCACGGGGCGCTAAACTGTTCAACCGTCTCCGGGTCCTCAGCGGAAAACCTTGGCAACCACACCCAGGAGGTACACCTAACGAATGGCGAGCCACTAGATCAGTGCCGCTCTCTATTTCTGCAGCAGAGTCCAGTTCATCAGACGTCGTGATGTCACCGCCAATCCCACGTTTATGGATGTAGTATGATTCAGCTTCAAATCATTAGGGATTTAATAATAAAAGTATAATAATAAACTATTGATTCATATCAGTAGCATTAAGTCTGTTCACTATAATCCGGATCTAAAAATATTTGCAATAAATCTATTAATCACCAATTTATGTTACGTCGTATGTTTCGGAAACATTTAGGCATTTAGGTGCTCCTTATCTTGAAATTTGATAAATATAGTAGGTATAACTACTTTTACTATATACAGGTAGGTCTTGCTTTATAGGTATTTAAGGAGATGTTTTCTGAGGGTAAAAAAACAACAGAAAGCCCGGGATTCGCCTTGACCATGATCCAGGATATGGCAGATCATGCAATTACAGTGGAGCGATTGTCATCTGACCACCGTGACCCTATCAGGGGATCTTGACTAGATTGGATTATGTTAACAAATTCGGTCGCCTGAATGTGCAGGTACAGGACATTATATTTTCCCTCATTGTAAGGGCGTCGGTTAGTGTTTAACTAATGTACGTAACTCATATAAAATTCATTGATGCATGGCGGCAGTAGGACTCAAACCTGAAACTTCTCGCTTGCGAGTCAGACACACTTACCCACGGAGCAAAAAAAAATTGCCAGTCTTAAACATGAAGGTAGCTAACTTTCCAATCTCTGCCTTTACCACAGACGCTGAGCCAGCGAAAAAAGTAAGAAAAAAAAATTACAAAATTTAAAACCCCTGTTTCTGTTACTGGAAAACAAAATGCAAGCAAAACTATGCAAATATAATAGGTCCAAAATTAAAACCTTTGTTCACATACTTCATACTTGAAAACATGCGGGATCTTCTTTCCCTGCTAACACGTACCAGATATATTCATTCGATAAATAGTCAGATAAACAATAGAACACGCTATCACACTTATCACATTAGTTAAAATCAAAATCATTCAGTTAATTTGGTCTTATCTTTGTTAGAAGTTGATAACACCTACATATAAATTCGAATCAATCGATTTTACTCTTATATTACGTAGACTACTGGTTAAGTCTGGTCAAAATGAAGCCGATGTACTTATTCATAGTTGTATATGCAACTGTAGTGAGTGTAGTGGATAGTCAGAGTGCGTTCTCGAGAAATGTTTTCGACCAAGATTTGTACGAGAGCGTGATAGACGAGGAGTTATGTGAACAGCAGTTGAACTATCTAGTGAACAGCACGCTGATATTGCAATGTAAGTTTATTAATAATAATAACTATTTTTGCTTCGGATATCGAAGGCTGGGCCCGGGGTACACCTTGACCATGATTTGGGATTTGGTAGAGTAGATATATTTATAGTGGAGCCTTCTCAGCTCCGAGATCCTGTTAACAGGGAAACTTGACAAGATTGGATCATGGTCACACATTTAGTCGCCTGAAGGTGCATGTTTTATTACGATGTTTTCCCTCACCGTAAGAACATCGGTTGGTGTTCTTATGCTGGGGTTCGAACCCGGTACCTCGAGCACGGTACGGGTACCTCACAGGTCGCATTCCTTAACCATAAGGACATCGACTCCCCTGGAACTGGAACTGTAACCCACACCCGCTGGTACTCTGTCATGGCCAGGCTTAGACTAAACATTAATCATACAATGTTTTGCCTAAAGGTCCTAATATTTTTTGTCGCACACATGGTGTACCTTCAATAGCTATAAAGAATGCACCTACAATATAAATTACATGCATAAAACCTGTTAATTACTCAAATAACTAACAATTAGGAGAACCTGCATGAAAAATCAATACCTAAGTATAACATACGCGTAGTAACGAACGTTACCAGAAACCGTGGTCTACTCCGATAATCCAGCAACCCGAGAATACTTAAGCAGCAGCCAGTTCGCACACTTCTTGCGAAATGTGGGATGGTTGAGGGATTATGCCGCTCGCATGTGGAGGTTTCCTGACAATAATATTTTTCCTTCGACCGTGAAAACCGCCTGTACTTATAGATAACTAACTCGTGTAACCTCTTCTGGAGACTCGTAGATAACAAAACACATTAATAATCATTAAAAACTGTTCATAGCTGAGAACTGACTAGAATATAAATCTGCTAACTTTAGTCACTGTAGAAATAATTTGTCGATAGTAAAACGGGTTTAACCTTGTTAAAATTGTGCTGACTCATTTTATTTTACAAATGATCTGTTAATTCATAGACAATATTTACTATCTTAATAGACTACTAAATAGAGATTGCTTCCATTCAGAGGTTCAATTTCCGATAGCAAGTATTATTTAATAAATTAAGATTCATCGGTCTCGTACTGAATTCGTAAATTTTGCGGGTTCAGGGTATCTACTACGAGTATTATGGTGATTTGGTCTTAAGGCTTAGCAGGTGCTTGATAAATGAATTCGACACGATATATAGTTTCTAAAATAATAATATCACGGTATGCCAATCGTTTCTAAGGACTGTTCAGCCAGTCTTATTTTTATAGCTTATGACATATCTATCGATATAATAGGGAATCGAAAAAAAAGTATAAATGAACAAGCGTTGAGCGACTGCATAGTTACACAGTCGTTAGTTATACGTCGTGTGTACAAACTTATCTGGCCCAACGACGGCGTTGCTGTTGTTATATTACTAAATGTATTGCCGTCAAATGATATTTCAATAGGCGACACATAGTTCCAGTTTTGGTCACCTGGTCAAATAAGTTTTTGGTTACGGGTGTATAACTTGACAGAAACCAACTTTAGGCGTCGGACTCTCCAAGATAATAACTCCACAAACTATATAACCCAGCGGCCAAAGCTGAAACTAAGTGTCGCCATTTTGAAATGTCATGCCAATTCCAACAACAAGCGACGTTGTCATTGTTGTTGTATTTCTGTATAAGTAATTTTTAATTAAATTAAACCATGCAGCTATGCTTACTGAGGTATAAATTTAATTTGGAAGCTTAACGTAAATTATTTTATTTAAATAAAAATCATTTAATACATTTATAAAAATCATGGCAGTCAACCATAGTTCTCGGGGCTTAAGGGAAAGCTTATGGGCAGTTTATCCAGCAATAAAAAAACAATTTGGTTAAACAACTCCTATAATTTTTATAAAAATAATGTTTATTTTAGCATATTGGTCAGGTTGCTGAACAAAAGAATGTTACATTACATGACGACATAGGCAAGCTGAACGAATAATAATTATCAATTATTGATGTCATTTCGTGATTTAATCTTCATTATCATTACAATTCACAATATAATGAGGTTAGAATTGTAAGGATTAAGATACTGTTAAAAAACCCCAATATTTATGAAAACAGAAACAAACACGTGCACAGAATGACGTAAGTACTGACGTATCATCATCAACATAGCAAAAAAAATTTAATCTTCGTATCAATCTGGCATGGCAACGTTTAGCTACTGAAATACAAGTCCAAGACGACTTAAATTACATGACGTCTTCGTACCTTTGTGTCCAGGAGAAGAAGACCACATTGTTCCACTTGCTAATATCCTGCAAACCCCTTTCACTTTTTTTTAACCCAAACCCTTCTTAAGTTTCTTTACTAAGGTAAAACATTTTAGCTCAATTATTTTAGAACAGCAACATCTTCAAATTGTACCATTACAATATAGAATAAACAAGTTATGGGACCGTCAGTAGCCAAAAGCATTGTGTTATAAAAGTCCAGTGGCCACCAGGTCTATCGTCCGTCCGCGTGTAGTAAGAAATGTGGTAAGAGAGAGAGGAATAAGGACAAATACTGCAATTGCTTACTGGTGGTTCATGGCAATTTTTCTTTTTAACAAAACTAACTATAAAAATTTGCCACTAGTCTACGACTCAAGCGCAAAAATACCAAGTGGCATCCTAAGAGGCAACATAAATGACTTCGGAGACTATCATCAATGTCTAAGCATCGACGAGATAATAGACCAGATGGAAATTCAAGGGAAGTACTGCGTGATGACCATACCTCTTGATCAAGAATCGCCTATAGACTGGCCCTCGATACCCGATTGGAATATCACGTTGCCAGAAATACCTGATTTGAATATAACACTTCCTCCACTGCCATTTGAAGTTGAACCTGAAACACTGGAGGTAGTAAAACAGTATGATAAAATGCAGCAAATGGCTCTAATTATGGCTGGCCTGCGGAGGCCAACGAATAATCGTGTAGAAAGGTTAGTATTTAACTATAAATCAAACATTATATTAGTTAACTATGTAGCTTTACTAAAATCACTGTATAGCATTTTTGTAGTAAATACTCATTCATCCTGCATCCCACATTGCTTGCTTTCCATGAAAAATTTATTATTATCGACTCCAGAACTCCGTTTACATAACATATGAATTTCAACTTCACAAATGAATGCAAGAACTGGTGATACAAAAATGTACTCTTTTACGATTTCTGAATATTATTTTGCTTCGTCGATAAAGGTTTAAAGACAATAATAATATTGTTGTTTCATCGTCTATTGTACAATTTCTCATCGATTATATTAATATCAGATTTCACGTCACACAAAGAGTTTTCTACTAGACTTGGGCCTCCTCCAGAGAACCTACTAGAGGGCATTGTCATAATCTCCATACTTAACTAGAAGTATGAGATCATAGTATTCAAATAAATAACAGGAGACTGCTGCCCATTCTCTATAGTTTACGGAGATACCATCTAGAGTCATACTCTAATGTCGATGGTAGACGATTTTAATATTACAGTCATATATATATAATTGTTACCTTAACTCTTTCAGGAACGTTCTCCCAATGCAAATAACAGCGTTCCGCGGAATGACGATGGGCGTCTGCATACCGAAGGTCTGCTCCTCAACGCAAGCTCTGGACTTTGTTCAAAATATGGTGCCATTCATGAATGTCACTTACAACGAATACTACTGCAGACTTCCAGGGGACAAGCCTTGGACTGCCGCTGAATACGTGGCCATGTGAGTTGAGATTCGATTTTATTTTCTTTAATTTTGTCCATAGTCTCTGCGTACCCCACATGGGACACAGGCGTGAGCTTTATATATGTATGTATGTTCAAGCGGTTCTTTACACAAAGGTTGCCTGGTAGAGATCGCTTACAGCGATAAGGCCGCCTTTGCCCACAACTAGTTATGGTTTTTTGTCGTAACTTTTTAATGTTATTATTCTTGTGTGAGCAATTAATAATTAATCTATCCATCTATCTATGTATGTTACTTTTGTGAAAGACTTCTTTTTGAAGTTTCATAAATAAATACTAGAGAATCTCCACGTCGCCATAGATTTTCAACCATGAGTCTTGTTTATTTCAATATAGAGTGGTCTTTTTCACGATTTATAATAGATTACTCAGCTCTGTTTGTTATTTACTCATTGTGCACACTAAATTTTTATTATTATTTGTTTTATTTTGCAGATCAATATTTGGTTTCATCGGTCTGTTGTTGATTATAAGCACAACTTATGATTTGTGCCATCTTTTCATACAAGAGAAAGGTGAGTTCTTGGTGCTGCAAGCATGTCTCCACATACAAATGAATATATTTTATATCCATATCCAAAATTTCCTTTGCATGACTATCATAAAGTTTGGGTTAGCATCACACAATTTAAAAGTTGAAAACGATTCTTGAAGGTACACTTGTTTCTCAGATCCAAAAGAAGCAAACCCGCTACTTCGAAGTTTCTCTGTCTACACAAACACCCAACGCTTCCTGACCTTCAAGCCGCAGCCTGGTGCCCTAGAATGCATGGACGGCATCCGAGCGATCTCCATGCTATGGGTCGTAATCGGGCACACCTTCTTCCTTTCTCTGTTCGGATATCTGCACAACTTACAGCATGTTTTAAATGTGAGTTTTCTATTTCTGCAGAGTATTTATTATTGCTATTTCTATAAATTGTAAAACATTGTAAACGTTGACATTGTAAAAGACCACTATCAAAGGGGTCTGTAAAACTATGAAACCAATGAACATAAATGGCATAAAACCAACAATGTAAAATACTTAAAATCAAATAATAAAATATATATTTAACATAAAATAGTTTATAACAAATATTAATATGATTTTGGATATTCTTCATAGCTTCGAGCTATTACTTTTTAGTATTCAAGCATCTTCAATAATATCTCCAACTCATATTTTATTGCAGTGGATGACAACATTATCCAGTATTTGGGTGATCACCGCTCCAATCACGGTGGACACTTTCTTCCTCCTTTCCGGTATACTGATTGTTTACACCATCGTCGGCAAAATTAACAGAAGTAAGTTTATGTTTCTCATGCAAAAATTATCAACCCCAACTTGTATTCATTTCGTTAGTTCATACGTTGATCAAGCGTTTAACGCTTGTTCAACAAGTGTATGTCAAAATACTTTTGACATGTGCAACAAACGTAACTGAATTGGTGACAATGTCGCTGTTGTTGGACGTTGACAGTGTCGAATTGGCATGACAATTCAAAATGTCGATATTTAGTTTCAGCTTTGGCCACCGGGTCAAACAGTTTGTTCAGTTATACAGGGCTTCTGTCAAGTTACCCACACGTCACCACTAAATTATTTGACCAGGTGTCAAAAAGTGGCCGCCAAATGATATATCATTTGGCGGCAATACGAAATGCAACAACAGCGATTTCGTCACTGAGCCAGATAAGTTTATAGCAGTACATAGGCCGTGTAACTTATACGCTTATCTGCGTCAGGTAGCCAAAACTGAAACTACGGCAATTCTAAATTCAACAACACTGACGCCGTCATTGGGCTAGATAAGTTAGTGCACACGCCATGTAACTAACGCATGTGTAACCATACAGACGTTCAACGCTTGTTTAACTTTTTTTATTAGTAAGACGGAATTAAGTGTCTCATTTTCATCTGTTTGTACACGGTTTGAATGTTGAAATGTGCGTTTTATTAATTTCATATTGAATAAATAAATGACGTCACGGGACCCTAAACTGTGCACTAGTCTCCGGGCGGAAGACATTGGTCAACCTCACTTTGCCACCTAAAATATAGCAGTTTGGCTAGCCTCAAAATAAGAAACGGTCACCTATCCAGTTCCCGTACATTGCGAGCATTGTTTAACCGTAGTAATCGATCTCGCAAAGCACAGTACCACTAGACCAATGCCGATTCTTTTTTCATAACTAATTAGATTGTAAACTGCTTCGAATAAGTAATAAACTTAGTGTGTGACAATGACCTCACATCTTGTCTCGTCACCTTAAATATTTGTTTTCGGCAGTAAATGTGGCTTGAGCGTTACGTAGTAATTTATCTTGCATATTTACTTTAGCAATCTAATCTACCAATGCCATTAGTGAGATTGTAATTGATTTACATTGTACAAAACGTATATCGTTGACGAAATCAGTTTTATATATTCTACTGACCGCAGTGAATCATGACAAATTATGGATAAAGACAATCATAAATCAATATAAAGTGACGACGGATTAAAATTTGATTTCTAGTGTTTACCTATGTGATAAGATGCTTTGAAGACGATAAGAAAGTTACGCATTGTTAGGTGACAAAAGAAAACTTCGCGAAATAATTTCCGGACATTCTAAATACCATACTATAATTGCAGTACCCATGTAATTACTGCATTTTTTTACATATTTTGTTATGGAATGCAGTTCAAGTTCCTTTAAGTGAACATGAGTTAATGTATTTTTAGTTTTACAGGAACCATTTTACTAATAATTTGCGTTTGAATCCTGCGTGAATTCTCAAAAAGTACATTTCTTGTTTTTTGTCAACAGCTCGGTTCATCCAAAGCTTGCCTTTGTTCTACCTGAATCGTCTCCTGCGCATGTTCCCACTATTAGCCGTTGTGATACTTCTCCAAGCTGGCATACTTCATCAAGTAGCCGACGGACCATTCTGGTCCAATGTGGCGTTATCTACACAGCATTGCAGGAAATATTGGTGGTCAACATTGCTGCATGTGCAAAACTACGTCAATCCTGATCAACTCGTGAGTGGACTTCAATGGTTTTGATTTGTTACTAGAAAGCTAGAAGAAGAAGGAAATGACAATGTTGTCGTTAATGTCTCGGCTGTGCTCTGTGTACATACAGCCACAACTTGCCTGTGTGGGCCTGGGGTCTGCCTTGACCATGATCAGGATTTAGCAGATCGGTTAATAATAATGTGCCATCTGACCTCTGTCATTCTGTAAACAAGGGAACCGGACCAGATTGGATCATGGTTACACATTTAATGTGTGTGAATATGTAGGTTTCATCACGTGTTTACCCTCACCGTAAGAACATCGGTTAGTGTTCAACCGATGTTAACGACTGAAATCTCAGTCTCATCTTTACACGTTTCATCATTAGACGTCTAATGTACGTCTTTCCTCAACAGTGTCTCGGCCAAACCTGGTATCTCTCTGTGGACGTGCAACTCTACCTAGTTAGCCCGATTGTCTTGGTCTGGATGTTTGGAAGCAGTACCATGACCTGTATCATCTTGGCTCTTGCGATGGCGCTATCACTAGTGGGGTCTTCTCTGTACAGCTACCTCTTCGATTTCTCCGCTGCTCTAATGGCACCACAGTGAGTATTATGCATTCCACTTATAAAGTTGGTTATTTTGGCGTTAATGTCCTGGTTGTGCTGTCGCACTCGACGGCCCGTCGTCGGTCTCTCGTGATCGTGGTCCGCCTTGACCATGATCACCAGAGACTGCCATCAGACCTCTGTGACCCTGTTAAGAAGGAAAACTGGCCAGATTAGATCATGGTTATACATAAAGTCGCCTGAATGTGCAGGTTTCATCACGATGTTTTTCCTCACCGTAAGAGGACCGGTTAGTGTTCAACTAATGTACATAACTCAGAAAAGAGTTATTGGTAGTTGGTGGCACTGGGGTTCAGACCTGATAGCTCGAGGCACGATTCGGACCCTTCAGCCATTATTCCACCGATACTCCTTCCACCGACTTAACTAGAGTCAAAATGGGTTTAAAATACCAATTACCACAGAATACCAGCGCTGTGAGTGGAATGGGAGGCTACGCATTGTCTTAGATGTACAATTATTTATGTTTCCTTTGTCTGTAACTGTAACTGTTATTATGTCGTCGTGTGCTATGTGTAATAAATGTCGTTTCTTTCTTTCTTTCTTTCAAAATTAAAGTATCTAACTTCTTTGTTCACCGAAACTAATAGGATCTTCTAGAATATTATTTATTATTTTACGCGTTTTCTGTGTTGATTAAAAGCGTTTTTTCAATAAGGTCGTATACCTTAACTTTGTGATAAAATTTTAGCTAATATCGTCTAATATTTTCAGCCGTCTATTGGAGTTTGAGGACTACATGCAGACGTACTACGTTAACACTCTTGCGCGAGCTCCACCATTCGTCATCGGCATGGCGTACGGGTATCTCTTGCACCTATGGCGAGACAAGAAGGTCCGAATTCCTAAGGTGAGACATCATCTTATCAGCAGATATCTTAACTATTATAAAACTGTAAAAAAGCAGTGTCTGTACATTGAGGATATATTCTTGATAATATTCTGGGACGTAACTGTGAAAACAATTTCCCTTTTTTTTCGGTCTATCTGTCTGTTTGTTCGCACATCACCCAGAACCACTGAACGGATTTTTATTTGGTCCAGGGTGCAATTTAAGCCAAATTTCATGTAATTCGGGTAGGCAAACCAGCGATACTAGCATTCATACAATACCTACGTCATTTAAAATGGTACATCAGGCGAAAGCTAAACTGTCATAAAAACTATTTCCACGCGGACCAAGTCGCGGGCAAAAGCTAGTAAGAATATTAAAATAGTATCTAGGTTACTATTGTTTGAAACACGAACTATTGTTTACATAACATAATAATGTGAACAATTATTTTTTTAATATTCTTGAAGTCAAACAATTTTGAGAAAATCAAAAGCTAAATAGCTAAATTGTAGCCATGAAAATAAATATTCTTATTATGTGGAAGTACCTTGAAAACTGAAAACAACATTGAATCTATCGTAATTATCTGACGGTTCACTTTGAATATTATCGGATATTTACAAAAACAAAGTATTAAGTAGACGCTAATCAGAATTATAAATTATCTTATCAAAATCTGCATTTGTCCATGACCATCACCATGGCAATATTTACATGATAATTTTGTATTTTATTTCAATGCTAGACATATTTATTTTAGTATAGGTACTGTATCTTTCTAATGAAAGACAAACTTTAGTTTATATGTAATCGTATGAGACACAATTTTATCAAAGAATGCACTGTGCCATATTATAACGTAATGCGTTGAAAACTTTAGTAATTTACAATCACAACAGAAAATGCTGCTGCCTATTTTCTAGTTCTCGAAGATCTAGCTCGTTTGTCCCAGACATGACGCAATTCTGCCTCAACCTCTATTACTAGGACTAATTTTGTCGCCTTAATGACACTTATATTTCTTATAATAGGGATTGGTTCTACTCTGTCGTACATCACAGTACTTCCAATGAAAAACTCAAAATTACTCATAATTTAGTGGCTTTTAACTTTCAAAATAAAGCACCACGTCTCGTTTATGTTTTACTAAAAACCATCAATACGATGGTGCTTAATTATGACATGGTGATGATGATACCAATAATGATTTTCCCTCAGTTCTACGTCATCACGCTCTGGTTGATGTCATTTCTCCTAATGGCATTCTGCTTCTTCTCAATCTACCCGGTGATGCAACCGGACCATACGGCTCAGGCCTTCGACAATTTTCTCAACGCTTACATGAGGGCGATCTGGGGCTTGGCCCTGGGCTGGCTGGTCGTGGCCTGTGTCCATGGATACGGAGGTAAGTGCATGAGTTTTAGCGTATATTTTCTTTAGATTTGTTTCCTTTTCCTTGTACACATCTCTCTATGTTATTTTATCCAATTCTAATTTTAAAAAAAACTATAGAAAAAGACAAATATACAATGCCACTACCAGTACTGTATAGCAATGTTGCATGTCCGTATTAAAACTCATAAACATAAAGCAGTTTAAAATAGGTTATATTTATCGTGTTTAATTTTAGCTAGCATGGAATTGAGATAAAACCTATTTGTACTTCCTATACTAGTTATTCTATAACATTGTACTGGATATAGGGACAGATGTATGGGTATAATGATGTTTAGTAGCTTGATTTACTAAATTTAAATTTTCTCTCTCGCAGGTCCTATAAACTGGTTCCTCTCACTGTCCCTGTGGAAGTTACCAGCTCGGCTGTCGTACGCAGTGTATCTGGTGCACTTCCCGATCATGATGACCGTCAACGGCACCTGGGTGAAGCCCCATTACTTCTCCACCGGTGATTCTGTAAGTATTAATAGTTTGTTGTACGGGAGTCGTGGTTGACTTAGGTTTTTGTTGGTCTATCTACTTTAACTGATTATTTTAATAACGATTTAGCCTGATCAGGGGCTGCAGTCTCGACATACATAGCGATCGCAAACTTATCGATTTCGGTCGTTATGTTATAAAGATTAGATTTTATCGATATTCCGGAGTCTGTACATTCGAAGCTATCGA
Source organism: Blastobasis lacticolella (assembly GCA_905147135.1). Classification (NCBI taxonomy): domain Eukaryota; kingdom Metazoa; phylum Arthropoda; class Insecta; order Lepidoptera; family Blastobasidae; genus Blastobasis; species Blastobasis lacticolella. Next base: position 19,567,565 of record LR990045.1, read on the forward strand.
TAAAGATAGGTAACTTTACGAATTCAGTTGCCAAAATAACGATTCTACGCTAGATATAATGAGCGAATTTGACAGCCCGCAAAGTTTACAATAAATCGTTAGAAAATTGTTACACAGAGACGTCACAGAGTACGACTTAGACGTTGCCAAATTGTCAATTGACAAGTAAACAAACAAAGTATTGCAAAGCTATAATTTTTAATTTCCTTAGATTAGTAACATTACAGGGATTATCATCTTCAAACGCTTAAAAATACTATGGGTAATATCTTACAAATTTTAACTGGGAACTATTTATATTATAAAAATTATCTAATATATAAAATTCTCGTGTCACAGTTTTCGTTGCCATACTCCTCCGAAACAGCTTGACCGATTTTGATGAAATTTTTTGTGCTTATCCGGTATCTATGAGAATCGGCCAACATCTATTTTTCATCCCCCTAAATGTTAGGGGTAGTCCACCCCTAGGAAATTATTTATATGGCAAAACAACGTTTGCCGGGTCAGCTAGTTTTTTTATAAAAGCCTTCATCTTCAGGGAGTTTTTTTTGTGATATCATTTCTCAATGGAAGGACGAATAAATGAATACGGTTTTTGATTAGCCTACTGAGATCATAAATTTCCACTTTCCATGTTATCTTTATAGTAGAGACTTACATTTGAGCTAACGATCGTTACGGCCAGCGAATAATTTCGGTAATAATTAACCATCGTTACCTTACGCTATCGCTATCTATGTCGATACCGCAGCCCCAGGAATATATGCTGTCAAATAGCGGAATATTGGAACACATTTCTTACACTGGCACAGCAAGTAACAGCAATAGTAGCTCCCTCTTGACACTATTGGCAGACTTCATATATTCGGCTTTAGATTATTATTTTATTTTCGAAGTGAAATCTTCTTGACCACCATTCACATTGCTCTGATTGATGATGCTGAATGGGATAAATTCGTCTCCCGTCGACTTGAAACAGAAAACGTTTTTATCTTTTGTGACTTGATCCGAGTGAGATTCCATAGTCTTAACATAATAATTATGTAGGTAACGTCAGTTTGTTGGTAATGTTTCTCCAACTTTGAATTTAATTTCTTTATTGTCATTTTCCACATAATATTTCCTGACCATCCGCTTAAAAAACTTTTCATTAAGGCGCATGTTATCGAATTCTCAAAATGTCGAGGTGTTCAATTCACGAAATATCCTCATTTTAATTGGACATTTTGTGGGTAAACGCGTTGTTTAAGCTATATTGAAGGGAATAAAATTAATATTTCCGTTTTTGTTCACAGTTCTACAGATTTATGTCGGATATATCGTTGTCGTTCGTGCTCGCCTTCGTGCTGTGCATTGCCGTCGATGCGCCCTTCTCCACTCTTCAGAAGCTAATCCTCAATGGAGGTAACCTATTATATAATTCATAGCCATACTTCATAGTTATAGAGTATTTTACGACCTGAGGATGCCGAAGATCGAACAAAATGGAGAAGGAAGAGTAGGAAATCGGACACTGGCAAAAGCTGGGATTGACCGCTGAGATGATGATGATGAGTTATTGATAAAATATTTTATCTGTCTCCAATTATTCTCTAATCAAAGTTCAAGTCGTTCAGTCAGTAGGATAAAGAAGTCGGACTTCGAAACTGTCTGTATTTACTGTATCGGTACTATGTCTGATCAAACTGAATTGTTTTTTTACTGAAGTATTAGGAAAAGTATCACTGGATATCGTTATCCGATTGGCGCAGTGCCACCATCTCGTCCAGTTGAGATTCTGCTTCGACAAAACTGAAACTTTTATACAAGATTTAACTCAAGCGAAAAATACGAAGAAACTTTTGCCAAATGTGTTGAAACATCAAATTATGCGTAAAATAATCTTATACTTGATTGCGCAGATTAGTTCTAAGTTGTAGGGAACATCTAAGTATTCACCATATTTAATATGAAAGTAGGGAAACCTATTCAAAATGAGTTAAGGTATCCTTTTTAGGCATTACATTTTGGGTATCAGGAAAATCATCATCACAGCCTGTAACAGTCCACTGCAGGACTTAGGGCCTCTCCCACGAAAGGGGAGGTTATTGCCATAATCTCCACGCTTGGCAGGCGGGTTGGAGATCGCAGTGTTTAAATATAACAATGAAAAATGCTGCTACCCATTTTCCAGTCTACGGAGACTCTTGATCTTTTGCCTTGAATAATGTGATTTTTCTTTCTTTCAGGTGGCAAAAGACCACAGAAACAAAAAGAAGATCCACCTCCAGATATCCCTTCTATACCACACATACCACGAGTGGTCATCGACACCGAGAATAAATACATAAAAACGACATTATAATCCATATTGAGGAATTAGTTTTAATGCAATTACTATTTATTAATCGAAGACTGACTCATGTAAATAAATTATGCTTAATAATAACAAATACTTAAATATGTTTAACGATTATAATGGATGAAATATCTTAGCGTTAGGATTAAGAGAGCCTATCCTACTTGATGTGGGACAAGGAGTAGACACAGTATAAGAAATGTTTAGGAATATCAAATAATTAATTAATAAATTATTTACTTTTGTAAATCAAATCAGTTTTATTTATAATTATGCCACCATGATTTTTTATATGTAATACAGCAGACAAACAGGCAAGCGGGCCACCTTATGGAAAGTGGTCATCGCCGCCTATAGACAACAGCAACACCAGGAGCGCTACCAATACGTTGTCCGCCTCTAAGGAGACCTCTAATATACTTCTTCCAAAGAAAACCTGTGGCTGGGAGCTCAATCCATTGATTCTTTCCTCCTGAATTTGACCTCCAGTGTAGAGATAAAGTTAATTAAAATGAAATTAATTGGGAACGAAGTCGCGACGGGTAGTTAGTAGCGTACGTATAAAGTTAGAACACTAAATGTCAATTGACTAGACTGACTGCCACCCGAAAAGAGAGCAATCAATGTATCAAACATCACTCTCTGAATGCCGTGATCCTCGGATTCGAATTCGGCTGAATGCGAACCAAAAAATGCTTGAATGGCAAAGGAAATACCTCGTTATTTTTTTTGTTGTGTAAAAATATTTGCACTATCTGAAAAAAATCATTTCGCGAACATTCGCATAACGCACATGCGAAAAATGTATTAAAATAAGAATAACCTCTCTCATGACCTTGAGGTCATCTCGTGAGATGACCTCAAGGTCATGAGAATGGAACTCATGAAACCAGTATATAATATTACTAGCTTTTGCCCGGGGCTTCGTCCGCGTAAAATAGGGTTATACTATTCCAGACCCGTTCCCAGTAGAACCACATTGAATTTCGGGATAAATTATTGTCTATTTGCTACTATAGGCTATAAGCTCTATTACTGCCAAATTTCATTAAAATCGTTTAAGTAGTTTTTGCGTGAAGGAGTAACAAATATGCTTATACACTTTCGCATTTATAACATTAGTAGGACTTTGACAAATGTGGCATTGAACGGCAGCCAGACACCGTATCTGATGATACACATGACAATGTTTAATTAACAAATCATTCGTATGTACAGTGTTTATTGCTGCAAAACATTACTGATAATGGAAACAGTTAACAGAGTGGTTAGCTTTGGTTTATCTTGAATTGTTATTCAACAGAAGAAATTACTAATGTTGCTTGTGAAAATAGTGGCGTGGAAGAAAACAAGTTTGTGGGTGTTTTGTTAAAAAGGAAATGTCAGTAACTTCTTAGAGATGGATGTGGAATTTGTGAGACACACTTTTGAAGATGGTCATGATGGGGTTGTGGTTAAGAGCAGTAAGTTTTATTTATTGTTTAGCATCGTCTGTGATAGCGTCTTTACATTTATCAACATTTTGGCGTGGCGTGGGTATCACACATCAACTTTAGCTGTCTATGAAAAGTGACACATTAAATGATGGTGGCGTTAGTTCTGATTTTGACCACATACCAAATGATCCTTGCAGTTCTGACGACTTAACTCAGCAAATGTCATTAATTTGCTACTTAGCTGAACCCGCTGCTACCTATGTCGATGACTTTAGTTCTACCATAGACCATTATGGTTCTACTACGTATCTGATGTTAACGTATGGAAAGTATTTCTGAATAGCCCTTTTTTGCTAGCTGACTGAGTCTATTGTATTGACAAATAATATTGTTGCAACTATACAGGTGGACTCTGCGTAAAAAGCAAGCCGACTTGGGAAATTATAATATTGATTGAAATCAACAAGTAAGCATCCTGATTTTGAATAATTAAAATGTCCATCTTTTAGCTGTCTTAACTGTCTTGTTGTATAAGATGAACGTCTGCATTATTCAAGATTATGTTGCTTACTTGTTGATTTAAATCAATCTTATAAATTCCCAAGTAGCTTTACTTTTTATACAGTTCACACCTCGGAACCCAAAATACGCCATAGACGTAAATTATTGTTATCACCATGTGAGATAACAAACTTAGGATGATAAGCTGTAACTATCGCCCATAACATTTACGATTCATGCACTTAGGTACCATGTGACAAAAATGTGTGTGTGTGAGGACTTCGAATAAACATATCTTGCCTATAAATGCCACCTTATCCTTCAAACCGGAAAGCAACAATGGAAGAAATCCCATTGTGGAATAAGCCCGCCTTTGCTTTGTAAAATGATATTTTTCTCATTACTATATTTCTTTTTAATTGCAATAAAGAGTTTATTACTACTACTACTACTTACTAGACACTAAGGTCCTTATTACACCTACATAGAGTTCAAACTCGGCGTGCGTCACCTCCAAATGCTGTATATGCTGACCTGCGCAGCGACGATAGGCGCGATGCGCGCTAGCACACCTGTCGCCGTGATGGCCATGTGTGACGTCAACAGGCAGAACGACACTTACATAAAAGTAAGTATAAATGAAAATAAATGAAAGTGTGGTTTACTATCAGGTAAGATGACGGTCAAATATCTGGTTACTGGTGGAATAAGTAACCCCATTAATTTAAACCCGCGAATCAAAGAACCCAATCTGCTGCCGTTACAGAAAAAAGAAAGTTAATATTTATTTAGGTTTCTATCACTGCGGCTTTATTTTTTATTCCAACTGCCAATCGATTACGTAAATCACGTAACGAAGATTTTAATAATTAATTAGCCTTATCGATAATGCAATTGCACTTGGCTAACCTCTGGTTTGGCGTAGTCAGATATAGTATACCGCCATACCTTGCAGATAAACTGTTGTAGACTAGTGAAGTCCAGAACATCACCAGGGCATCGTAGTATTCCCTCCTGCTACCAAGTCACCGTACAGCTAGATTTCGGGGATTATTTCGATTTTCAGCTACAAAATGCTGGAATGATCTGTCACCTCCTCTCCGTAGCCTGAAATCATAACATTCATTTAATAAAAACGTAAAGGAATTTATTTAGAACAAACAAAAAAAAGAATGATGTTTGTACTCACCACAAGCGTTGAAGGCTCATGGCGTGGATGGTGGTGACACCAAGCCACATTATGCGACCGACCAATACCAAAGGCCATATCATATCATTAATTGTATATCTCTTTGATTAATATGATCAAATTCCTTTCAATGTGAGTTTCTTCAGTGTGTTTTCCAATGCATTGTAGTTGTCGCCCATTAAACTACTTTTACTTAAGACTTAGCCATAGGTAGGTAAATACAAGGTTGACATAATTATTTTTTATTTCTCAATTATATTATTTCTTTGACATTTATTTTATTTAATAGTAGGTTGCTGCTTGAAAAAATACAATACAATTAAAATGTTGATTAGTGTTTAATATTCACCGGAAACAATAATTATCATACACCAATTTTTGTTTTTTCTAGGGCTCCATACTATTACACATTACAATACACACTAAACAAGTATTTATCTATTTAAAACGTTTTTCGTCCGTGCCTCACTCAGCAGGTCTCATTGAAAACTAGCGCCCTGGTCTCCGCCAGGGCATGAAGCTGAGTGAGGTCCCTTTTACACACCACACCACATCCACATGCAACGGCTCTGTTCTTCGTTTTTCTTTTATTCGTGTATGATTATCTAGTTGTTTCACAATTTCATGTTGTTTGCTTTTATTGGTTTTGTTTGTGCATTTTTATGTAACTTTTTAAATTTTTTGTTTCATGGCTCTGGAATCGAGCTACTGACCTGAAATTATACCTGTATTGTTGCAGGTCAGTTGTTCGAACCCATTCTAAGCCAATATGTAATGTGTTTGTGGTGTTATTGTGTGTAAATAAATGTTTTCTATTCTATTCTATTCAATTAATTAAACAACAACATACACACAATATAAACAAAACAAAGATGAAAACATAACTACTAGTAACTAAAATTAAATTATTCTAAAACTCTAATCTAAAAATCGATATGTGCAAATATCACCTAAAACACAGCCACTGTTGGGGATGGTGCCGATAACGCTGGCTGCGTTTCTCCGCTGGATGGCTATCCCTATTCGTTGGCCGAGGAATGAGCCAGCGCTGCGCTCACCGGTGGAACGAATTGAACAAACTCTTAATTTGGCAAATAGCTTTTTGGCTTTAAGGCCCCACGGTCCCAAAGTTTCCACAGCAAACGCAGTAAATACACAATTATCATTATCTCAATTATTAATGTTATAAATTATTTCGAGAAGCAATGCTTTTCAAAATAAAATTGTTGAAACGTCTGCCATGACAGGTTTCATATAACCACGGAAATTTAACCCGCCTACAAATCTTGGAGATTATGACACAAATGCTTTGCCGGATGTTCTTAGTCATCATCACAGCCCATAACAGACTACTGCAGGAGTAAGGATCGGTCTCACGAAAATGAAGGTTATTGCCAAAATCGCCACGCTTGGCTGATAGGTTGGAGATCACAGTGTTGTAAATGTTACAATGGAGTTGCACGACCTCATTCCGCCGGCCCCTTTCCGCCATCGGGAAACGCGATCCGGGCGAGCGCTTCATCCTTATGTCGTGCATCTTCCAGCTGCCCGCACGAACCGCTTTGGTTCAACCTTTATAATGCGAACGGCTAAGTAATGGAACGCGTTGCCTGCGAGTGTGTTCCCTGATCACTATAATCTGGACGCCTTCATGGCTAGAGTGAATAGGCTGTTCCTAGACAGGCATGCTCCATCTTCGACCGCATCGTCACTTACCACCAGGTGAGATGGCGGTCAAATGCATGGATAGTCTAAAATAAAAAAAAAAAATGGAAATAGCTGCTGCCCATTTTCCAGGCCACGAAGACTCTAACCCTATTGCCTTGAAAGCAATAGGCGCTGTTCTAATTGGCAACTTTTGTGAGACCATAGTCGTACGACGGACGTCGCCCGACCAATAGAAGACCGTAAAATTGCCCGTCGCACGACCATTGCCAATTAGGACAACGAAATAGTCACCTTGTATTACAGCCTTGTGCTATTCTTCTCTGCCGGACACCACATCGTCATTTTCTCAGTATATATATTTTTATCTTATTATTTCAGATACACGATTGGAGTCCGAGAGCTCAAGGTCAGATTCTGTCTCTATACTTCCTGGGGTACGCAGTTATGGTGCTGCCAGCCGAGCTCTATCTGAAGAGGTTTAGCGGCAAGCTGCTGTTATCCGTGGTTCTGCTTATAAACGGCGCTTTGGCACTGGCCATGCCTTTCATCGCTGGCAAGGTAAGTTCTCAACAAGCTCCGTTCATTGGATGAATGTAATCCTTGGGGTACGTCTAAATCCAGATCCATGTCCAGTAGGCTAATTACGTAACGCTATTGCTAACAATTCTCTGATTTCAATGATTGAAATTGTTACTTTTGCTATTCGTATCATCGATTTAATGGATTTAGTTGCTAACAAAGTTCCATAGCAATAAACTGAAAATATTAAATCAGTCATACGTAAGAGAAAAGCCAAGAAAACCCGTGCGAAGTAGAGACGGATCGCTAGTTATGGTTGTGAATGAGAAAAATATGACAGGGAATAGGTATGAATAAATATTGTAACTTGTAAAAGTTTGAAAAAGAACTGTAATTTAATTTTGTATTCTGTATTTGAGAGGTATTATATTAGGTATATGTCTGGTATTAAATAGACAATGGAAGTTGTTTAGCATTGTTATCTATTTAAGCTAAACCAATGTAAAACAACCTTGTTCATGGGCCATACTTAGAAATAGTCTACAAAGTTTTTCTCTTTATTATACCTTTTACTATCCCACGGAAACCTGATATTTTTTCAAGATCAAAAGAACCCGAAAGTAATGTAGTTTCCTATTAGTGTAACAATTTTCAGTTCAGTATTTTCGGAGGTTACATGACATTCAAACTTTCTTTGTCTTTGACTATCTTACAAGAACTTGACGTTTTTTCCCTATGACAACACAAAAACAACTTAAATTAACTTTACACTAATTTTAAAAGAAGCGGCCACACGTAGATCCTGTGCAGATGTTTTTTCAAATGATTATTTATTAAATGCTAATGTTCTGTACTAATATCCGGAAATAAAATTGTTTATGCTTTATGTAATGAGCTATTGAAGTAAATAATTTCGCTATAGCGAGTTAAAATGTCATAGAGAATACTTGGAAAAGCAGTAAATACCTGTATTACTCAAAACTAAATATCTGTTAGTACAATATCGTCTTAACTTACACTAGAAGCCCCACTCTTTGCCATTTCCGGTGCAACAGGAATGGCCAAGAGCGAGGGTCGCCGCTCCTCTCCCTCATACGACGGCCCACATCTTTATAGCGAGTTTATAATGACATGTTTTGTCAATATCTCACCGACACATACACCTGTTATAAGTCCACGCGCAAAATATATAAAAGAATAGTTTCCATGAGGTTTTTCCTAGCGTTTAACAAGTTACACCGAACATATTTACTTCCAAAACAATCGACATGGTTCTATTGATTCTTGCCAGAAGTATCTTACAAAGCACGTCAGCTACGTCATAGTAAATATCGCGGCCGTCCTCATAACTTCACGTAAACAGACAGCAAGGCATTTTATTACTCTTTCCTTCCTTGTACCGACTCAAAATTAGTTTGTTTTCGGAGCATAATATGAAACAATTTTCCTGGTTTTTCGTTCGGCTAGCTATAACGTATTCAAAGATATCAAAGTTTAATGTGTAATTTAGGAAGACTTCTGTTATTGCTTCTATATATATATATATATATATATATATACTTTATGATTTGTTGTGATTTGAGTTCATTTATAAAAATATCAGCAATAGATTTAAAAGAAAACCACTTAATTCAATTTTTGCTGTAAATTGTAAATAGGAGCGTCGGTGGTTGAGCGGTTAGGGTATCCGACTCGTAAGCGAGAGGTACCGGGTTCGAATCCTGCTGCGGCCATGTACCAATGACTCTTTTCTGAGTTATGTACATTAATGGAATACTAACCGAAGCTCTTACAGTGAGGGAAAACATCGTGATGAAACTTGCACATTCAGGCGACTGGATGTGCAACCATGATCCAATCTGGTCAGGTTCTCCTGATAGCAGGGTCATCGAGGTCAGATGGCAGTCGCTCCACTGTAATTACCTGATCAGCCAAATCCTGAAACATGGTCATGGCGGACCACGGGCCCTCCTGCGTGAGAGCACAATAGGGACGATTATTATTTATATTTATTAATATTATAATGAAACGCGTTCGAATATTGAGAATTGATACTGTGAGCTCCTACGCCATGTTCATTAGAGCCTTTATGGGTTTGCGTACCATACTCTGCAGTAGCTCTAGCCAATTAATTTCAGTTTTGTGAAGATCAAAACATTCAGCATCACAAAAAGAGAAAACTATTCCAGAGTCAAACTGAACAAGGCGCGGGAAAAGCAATTTCTTAATAAGTGTGGGGTGTGTTGTGTAGTCTCTCAAATCGACTGGCGTGTATGGAACTATGTATGAAATGCCGAGTAGGTAGTTCATTGTCTCTGCCTACACCCCTGGGAAATATGGTTGAGTATATCCCATAGCAAAATCCAACATCCAAAAAGTAAACAACCATAGCGTCTGCGCCATTGTAAATTGCTATGACTTTGTGCGAGTTACTGATTTTCCATTTGCTGAATATATTGTTATTATTTTACGGGTTTCTTGTGGCGTACTTTGGTTTATGAGTGGTCGAATATTTGGACGCAATTGCATTATTGTTATGGGATTACTGGAGATCTGTCGATGGTATTAGCTAGGGATTGGTCAGGTGTGTATCATGCTACTCATAAACCAAGGTAAGCAGTAGTAAAGAAACCTTTTAATCGTTTTCTATATAAGCAACTATAATTATGATAATATCTAACATGTACATTACGTCGCGCCGTTTTCCTATACGGGAGGCAGATACCCTCTTGCTTCGTTCCTGACAAATCTCTCGCTTCTACCACATTCATTAATTTATTCATACATGACGTTCTTCTAATTTCTTTTTTGAAGAAAATTACCTGCCTCGCCAGAAAGGAACGTCGGTTGTTGTACTTTCGACCTCATCTTTTTTTATAATATCGTTTGTTTTAAACGTGATACGTAGATTCGAACGATCTTCTGCTTCCGATTCCATTTACTCCTGCCATGTTTATCTTTTTCGTTAAATCTACATTAATCTAAAAATATCTAGTAGTGCCTTTTGTGTCATGTATATATTTTCCATGTATTTTATATCATTTTTGAGTTCAATAAACTATTAAATAAATAAATGTAATTTTATTATGATATGATTTTGATTTTGATTATGATGAATTTACTCCAGGCCGGGTGGCTAGCAGTATTCAACGCGCATCTGTGGCTCGGTATGACCCAGGCGTGCCTCTCTCCAGCCAACCAAGCTTTGCTGGCCAACTGGCTCCCGCCCAGCGAGAGGAAATTCTGCGCAGGCGTTGTTCATGCAGGTACATTTTCGTATTGTCATATTTTTATTGGCTTTAGGAGTCCGTGAAACCTGTGAAATATACCCGGGTAGGTGTAGCCACCTAGTATAGCCCACCAATTAATCACACACGGTGATGCGTGAAAATGGAACCCACGGCCACCTTGTGCCAATTATGGACACGTCCGTATATGCGGACGTCGGAACACCCCGCTGAAGGAGGCAGAGAGCCTCGACCAGGTTCCCTACCTTGTAAACGTAATTTAAATAAGATACAATGGTGGATTTTCTTACTTTTGCTGTAGCTTTTACTTAAATATAGGTTCCTATAAATTATGTACAGCGCGGTCTGGTTCTGGGTGGCATTGTCGGGCACTGACCGGCTCTGTCTGGTATTAACAACTTAACTTAAATTAAGGGGGACCCCTTTTATAAAGGAAACTAAATATGAAGTGTAAAATGTATATGGGTAATAAAAGTAAACAGTATAAAAAAATCAACAAAACAACATAACTGAAGAATATTTTAGAAAGTTCCGGAACAAAAGTGAAACAGTACATAAAAAGTGGGTCCCTCTTTACTCTCTCTCATATCTACCTATCAAAAATAACACAATATAAAAGTAAAATATGCGTTACAGGCTAAATTAACTTAAAGCAAGCATTTCCAAAGCAGGAACAGGTAGGTAGGAACGGCTATGGATGGTGGGTTCTTGGTATGTTAGGGTTTGCAGGTAAATAGTGGGCTGCATAATCAAACAGGATGCCAAAGGATGATGGGGCAGGCCGGGTGCTGGCATAAAGACTGCCAGAGGCTGTGAGCAAACCCCATTTTCAGAAAGTGGTAATGTTTGGTGGCTTGGCAAAATGTTAATAAACTTGTTAAAATGTTATTGAAAGCTCCCGACTCCCGAACATAAAGCACCCCCTTCGCTTCTCCATATCTGACTTTCGTCAGCAAACCACAATAATTAGGTACACATTAATTAGATGTTTTGGTCACCTCCACCACGCATTTAAAAAGGAAAATTGTTGTGAAGAAAGTTTGTTGTCAAAAGCAAACAAAAAATTAAAACTCCGCGCTCAAAGCACCTTCAAAAATTGGGGCACGTCAAAATCATTACCCCAAAGCGGTTTACCAAAATGTGGGAAAATATAAATATAAAAATAAATAAACTAACAAAATAAGTGAGATAACATGGATTTAAATTTGTACAATGCTATCATAATCACAAAAAGCAAGAAATAAATAACTAAAAGTAATAAATAAAAGGAAAAGATATACATAAACTACAGGATAACCAGACATTATGCCTTAAAGGTAGCACAATATCTGTCAACAGAGAAACATGGCAACACTGCGCTCGACTATCACTTCCTGACTTGCGCAGTGACAAGGATAGAGCACAACACAGGATAGAGCGCCTGAAAGAGATAAATATATACATAAACAGTTAAGAGAAAAATATATTTTAAATAAATTTCGAATTTGGCAAAGGGACGTGCTAGGCAGCCTTAAAAGAAAAAGAAAAATAAAGGGAAAGTTCATAAAATTGCAATGTTACACCCCCCTTTTTAACGATTGAAAGAGATATGTAAAGAATAATATAAAAAAGAGATAATTAGAAAGAGATATGTAATTGACGGCTAGCGACGGTTGGCAACCCAGTGTTGTCGAAATATTCTAGTAGATACTAATCAAATCCAATGATGCTATCGTACGAAATGTTTAGATAAAACTATTGACGGCAAATTAATCTTAATTATCCAGTAATTACATGCAAATCAAACTAAATTTGTCTGTCATTAAGATAGATTGAAACATAACAAAATACGTCACAGATACACAAACATATGGGATGTCTCTGATGGAATATCAAAACATTTTATACACCGAATCAGTGGTGCTACTGTGTACCTTGGTCGGTTTGAGTTCGTATTCGTGTAACTTTATGGGTTACACTTTGTTTTCGTACAACAGTGAATTGCTGAAGTACCGTTTTTGGCTTTATGCTTCCATAATGTAAGAAAGCTGGCCCGCCCTCAGACGTTACTATTATTTCAATTACGTAGATGTCATCATCATCATCATCATCATCAGCCTTTACCAGAGTCCACTTTTCAATTCATTATTCTTTCATTTATTATAATAAATTATTCAAACCAGCGAAGGCGAGCCCTTTTTGGTATTATCCACGATATGACTCACGCCAAGTCTGCCACGGATGTACTCGTTACGCACTCGATCAAGACGCGTAATGCCATACATCCACTGCAACATTTTCATATTCATATGATTTCGATAATACGCTTTCAACAAATAAAAAAATGGTTATTCCTCATATGGTGTGTCCTCTTCGTAATGAAAACTTTGTTCTTTTTAATTTCCGGCACAGACGTGCGAGACAATGCAATAATAAGCAGTCTGCGAGTAATGAAAAGAGGAATACCGGAATTTTTCGTAGAAGTTGAATGTTTCGTAGTTGGAGAATCAGTGTAGTATACCTACACATATTCTTGATGAAAGAATGATAATATTTATTACCTACGCCTAGACATGTTGTAACATGTCTGCGTTAGGACTAACATGATAGAACTCCATGAATGTAGGAACTATAATGTCTATAGACAGTGGTGATCACTTTCCATCAGGTGGCCCGCTTGCTTGTTTGTCTACCGTTTGACATAAAAAAAAAGAACTTCATCAAAAATTTTGTAATAGCACTAGGTAATAAAACAGTGGAACTAGTTATAGCGTTATATTTAAAATACTTGTCTAAGTAACGTTACCATGCGTTCTCACAATGCTCGTCTGCTAAATGAACGTACTGCGTTTAATACGGCTTTATGATCAATTTCGTTTGATAATGATTTTGATTTTGACTCAAAGAATAGCACCACCCCATCTCTTCCCGTGGGTGTCGTAAGAGGCGACTAAAGTACAAATCCGAAAGATGGGCAGCAGCATCTTTCTGGGTAGATTTACATCAACTGCACTGCGATCTCCAACCCGCCTGCCAAGCGTGGAGTTTCCTCCCCTTTCGTGGGAGAGGCCCGAAGTCCTGCAGTGGATTGTTATGGGCTGTGATGATGATGATGATGATGATGATGATTTTGACGGACACATAGTGCCGATCGAAACACAACTTTTGTCAGTTAAAACCCTGTGCATTCGCACGCACTGTGAGACCTGATAGTAACGTTTCTGAATACGAGTGTTACTGGACATAACAGACGTAATACCTAAACAAACTTTCATCGTTCTAGGTACAATAATCGGCATAGCAGTAGGCCTACCAGTATCCGGAATCCTCACGGAGGCCCGTCTAGGATGGGAACTCGTCTTCTACTCGCAGGCAATGATGACTCTCTCTATGGCAGTGGTGTGGACCATACTGACAGCTAGTACTCCAGCCCAGCATCAGGCCATCGGGGACACGGAAAAAGAGTTCATTGATGAAGCCCTGGGGTATTATCGGAAGGTAATAATAAGTCTTATGCTTGCGAGACCGATAATTAAAGTTAAGCAGCGCACGCTGATGTCGATAACTGGATGGGTGACCGTTTTGTACCTTGAGACTAGTCGAACTTTATCGCCGTTAGCCGCATGTGGCCTAAAGGTTAAGGGATCCGACCCATACGCGAGAGGTATCGGGTTCTAGGATCGCCATGTACCAATGACTTATTTCTTAATAATGTAACATCAGTTGAACAAACCTATGCTCACGGTGAGGGAGACATCGTTATGAAACCTGCACATTTAGGTGACTGAGCTCATTGATACATATGATAAAATCCGGCGAGGTTCCCCTGATAGTAGGGTCACAACAGATGTCAGATCAGTTTACACCACTTATTCATTACCTGATCTACCAAATCCTGAATTATGATTATTATTGACAGTCCCCTGTTACCCTTAGCCACATTTAAAAACAACCACTTCTTCCAGAGAGCGATCCAAGTCCCCTGGCGCAGCATATTGCGGTGCAAGCAGTTCTGGGCGGTGGTCTGCGCGCACTCAGCCGCCAATGCGGTGTTCGTGTTCTACCTGACAATGGGTCCTGTTTACCTGCAGCAGTTTGGTGTTTCGTTTAGAAATGTAAGAAATTGGATGATATGGAACGGTAATGTAATTTAAGTGGAATGTAAGAAATACACGGTAGTTTTAGTATTGGGAATATATGGGGCGCCAACTCTCTCAAGCCCTTAAGATGCCGAAGACAGAGCGAAGTGGACCAACAGGAGTAGCAAGGCTGATCCCTGGACAAGTTGGTATTTTTGCAAAAGCGAATCACAAACTAGCACTTAACGGGCTTGGGAGAGGAGTCCTGAATAGAGATCCAGCAGGATGATAGCCAGTATGGGTACCACGGTAGCCAGCGTACTTACAGGAATGACACAACACCAGCATAGTTCTCAGAATTTCAACACATTCGCAGTTCAGCTTTCTTGTTTTATGAAACCTGGGCATGAATCGTTAGTGTTTTGCGTAACAGTTACCAATTTCCATCGGATAGGCTGTCTTTTTGACTAAAATATTAAGATGTCTCTATGTCCTTAAAAACTTTTTAATTACACCCATTAGCCAATTATATATTTTCAAAATCCATTTCAGAGCTGCTCTCTCTCCGTGATACCCATCGTGGTTCTATGGCGCACCCACCAGATGACCTCGCCGACGTTGGAGTGGATCTGCCGGCTGCTGCAGCAGAGGTTCCGGTTCAATATCGGCGTGTTCAGGAAGTTCATCAATACATTAGGTATGGAGATGAAAGAGTAGAAAGAATCTTGGTGGTTTACGGTGAGAATTTGTCGCTGGTTGAACCTTGGGATACGTGTGTCTGGAATATCATGGTATGGAACGTATTTGAAATTTATGACGCCCCGGCGGGCCCCACATCCAGCGTTCAGCCCTGAAATTTCATCCTCCCACCCACCGCAGGCGATGTAACAGCTCTGTATTAGATCTATCTACACCCTGTTAACAGGAAATCCTGACCAGATGGATCATGCTTGAATGTGAAGGTTTCGCGACATTTTTTTTAGTGTTTAACCAATGTACATAACTCAGAATAAGGTTATTGGTACAATGCACTACAACTCGTCACCTCTCGCTTACGAGTCAGACCCGTAATTACCAACCACCAACTAAGTACGGGCCGACGTTATGTTCGTTATTAAAGGATATGCGATTTTAACATAAAAATTATAGATAGTAAAAAAAAGAAAATAAAGTTTGATAGAAGCTGCAGGGAAAGGTAATCTCAAATTGGTAATTAATTCCAATAAATTAAAATACTATGAATAGTTTCTCCTTGCTTATCATTAGGGTAGCGAAAAAGTAAAATGCGTGAAGGGTTTAAGAGAGACGTCAGACATCACTTTATTAAGCTGTGATTGTTCAAATATCTAAAACTCAAAACTCAAGAATTCAACATTTATTTATTGAGTGGGGCATGAAATATCTAAGCAACCACAAAAGACGAATAGTGAACTATTTATCCATTTCTGCGCTCAGCCAATCCCGGTTTAATCCTAACTCCAAACCGAGACCGCAATTTATCAGAGCCGAAGATTGTGCAAGTATCAAGAAGTTTGTTCCCTCTAATCTTTGGTTTATCTTCGCGTTTACACGCACCCACACAAAAGATAACTTTAATACGGATACCATCTCAGTCACGTTGTGAAGTTAGTTATTTTGTATTTGTGAAGTTTACGAAGAAGTGCCTCCCGGTACAATGTTCCCAATGAGCCAAGTTTAACTTCAATATCAAGTAAAAGAGAAGTATTTACAGACCGACAACATCGTGACTCGAAAATACGGTTTCTAAAGCTGCGTAAGACTAATTAGTCACCAGTTCTAATGTTAATTAGCTTCCTAATTAGTTGAGAAGAACAATATGTTGTTGATGCTTGTCATAGTTCATTGATAACCTAATCATTAAAGTATTCATTTATCTATAGGGACAATTCTAATTTTAGATTTAGGTAGATGTATCCAAGTGTAAAACTGTATCTATATACGCTTAGATCTTTTAAACTACGCAATAGATTTTAATGCAGTTTTCATCAATAGCTAGAGTGATTCAAGAGGAAGATTTATGTGGAAGAAAGAAGGTAGGTGGGGGTAAAGTAGGTGTACACGAACGGAGTCGCGCCGGGTCCACTAGTAAAATATAAATACCTATATTAACCGAGGTCTTTAGGTATCAGTTAGAGAATTTATTCCTGAAGGTATGAACTTATAATACCTACATGCTTATTATACTAAAGAAAAGTCTAGAAAACCCGCATGAAGCCAGGTCGGGTCCGCTAGTCCTGTGTAAACTGAAAGTAGAGTGAGTATGAGGCCAGAGAAAAACGGACACAATGCAGAAAGCACGCTGGCTGTAGTTGCGGAGTTTGCTAAACTTTTCGTCGCGTATGCTGTATTTCCTTCCATACAACATGTCAGTTACAAAAAGCACTGTTGTCGCATATACGCAACTGAAATTCGGCTGTAAGCCAAAATGCTATATGGTTTTGTCTAATTTGTTGCCAGTAGGCTATTTAAAAGGCATTGCGGGTGTCTTTGTGCAAAATTTCGGTTGTGTTTTGTATAGAGGTACATTATATGTTGATATTTATGGACTACATTATTAAAATTACACTTTTATTTACTTTTTTACCATAAGGTGTCCGGCTGAGTAGATTAGATACATTGTATTCAAGCGACTTTGTAAAAAGTAACTTTATTTTTATTAAGCAATTGTATTAAATCTATCTATTTAATCCAAAGAGTTTGGTGTATATGATTTAATCTATGGTATATGTATCTACATCTAACTAAATGTGTTTAATTTATCAAAACTCAAGCGATAGTAATTACTAAGCACAACTCTAGTATAAAGCCGCTCGACAGAGTCAGAGAAACCACGTAGCTTCCTAACGTGATCTCTCCATACGTCTAAGTGGCTTAAAGCACTCGTACGTCAAAAGCTCCACCCACTAAAATAAGCTCACCCATGCGGAATTCAGTTACATTAGTAGATAGTTCCAGGCAATGCGGCTTAACGGCTTCGAGCATTGTTAGGTTTAATATTCAGTATTCAGAACAATGCAAATTTGAATGGTTTATTATAGTTATTGTGGTGGAACCAGAGTTTGGCTAAGTGCCTCGCCGTGAACTGAGATGTACCTTTGATTCACTCATCATCATCTTCACAGCCCGTAACAGTCCACTGCAGGACTTAGGGCCTCTCCCACGAAAGGGGAAGTTATTGCCATAATCTCCACGCTTGGCAGGCGGGTTGGAGATCGCAGTGTTTAAATATAACAATGGAAAATGCTGCTGCCCATTTTCCAGACTACGGAGACTCTTGATCTTATGCCTCGAAAACCTTAGTCGCCTTGTACGACACCCATTAGTGTAAGGGGTTGGTGCTATTCTACTCTGCCGGACACCACACGGCTAACTCAATTAGAGTTATAATACTTGAGTTAGCAAGGCAGTAACGTTTATGTTCATTGCATTCATAAGAAAGCATTTGCATTCATAAGAATGCAATGAACATAAACATTACTGCCTTGCTACTTAAAAAAATAAATGATTTAGTTTTAAGTTTCAAGTTTTTAGATTTAATTATTTCCTTGTTTATAATGGATACAAAAGTGAATACAAGCACACTGAAAGTTTTGCACTTCTGGCCGCTCATATTTTAATTTCGAATGTTATATTTTTTAAACATAAGAAAACTCAATCATTTACTATAAAAAATGCGAGAAATAGCCTGTCAACTGTTTTTTTTACCACAAATTGAAGTTCGGCGTCCGTAGCTAAAATATAAAAACGCGAAAACATTTTACCGCGATGATATTTTATGACTTTAAAAGTTCATTGTCTCCGCAAGACTGCACTGCTCGTCTTCAAAATAGTAATACCTAGTTGTTGTCATTGCGAGAATGAAATTTAACTTAACTTGTTAAGAACGGATTAACTTAGATGTTTTATGGATCGTGTACCAATGGTAAAACAATGATGTTTTGCCTTGATTGATGCTTTTATCTCATAGGAACGGTACAATTCTATGGCAGAGCCTTTGGTCATGTATATCTGCAACTCTTTTGTATGTATGTATGTTTGTATATAAACTCTTTATTGCTTAACAAATACAGAAATAACAAAAGTAAGTATACTTTTACAATAGAAAAGGCGGACTTATCCTATCTTTCTGTGTGACTGTGTGTCAACGCGATTTCTTTCAGCCAACTCTTTGCATACCTACATATCCTTCTCTTCTTGCCACTTCTAGTTTTTTTAAGAACATTACTACTGATCTGATCAGTAAATTTTTGCTGGGTCATCCTCATAAGGGCCACAAACAAATTCAAATGTGATTCTACTCTCCGCTATTCATCATTTTATGAACGCTTTTACGGTAAAGGAAAATCTGCACACTTAGCCGACTGAATATGTAGCCATGATTCAATCCCGTCAGGTTTCCCTGATAGCAGGGTCACAGAGGTCAGATAACAGTCGCCCAAGTATGATTACCTTAGCTGCCAAATCCTGGATCATGTTCAAGGCGGATCATGTTCAAAATATATTTTTATTATTATTTACGATTTTATGGATAAATACATATTTCTTGTACCACAGGAGTACTCGGCGTTGTATCTGGGTTACTAATGATGTCCAGACTGACTCCGGAGTGGAGGACACTGGCGATGGTGCTGCTGTCAGGGACCGCTGCGCTCATCGGGTTCCAGTACAGTGGGTTCTTGGTAAGAGTCCGTTATTGTGCAGCAAACATATTTGTTAGCCCAGACCCTACGAATAAATTGAAGGAAGAGGGCTTATCTATATATTCAGAAGAGATGAGGAGACACAAATACTAATAGGGACCAACTATGGTTAAAGGTGTTTGAAAAATTTAGAGAAGGTCAATAGGTAGTACAAGGACTGTTTTATACATATACACATACACACACACGCCCGTATCCCATAGGGGTAAGCAAAGACTATCAAGTGCTACAAGTTACGACCCTGACATACCTCCTAAATGTTTTATGTCGTAAGAAACCGTACCTTTAATTAATCCCTTATTGTCTTGAATTGTCTTAAATCCTGAATTATTATAGCTTACATTGTAGGTAGTATTACCATCAAATTACAATCATCATTCTAAATTCATTGAAGGACAAAGGGATTTTTCAAAAAAAAGTCTTGCTTTAGTCAATTTGGTAGTTTTTATCCCCGAAGGAAAAACAGCGTCGGTGGCCGAGCCGTTAGAGTATACGAATCGTAACCCAGAGGTCCCGGGTTCGAATCCCGCTCCGACCATGTACCAATGACTGTTTTGTGAGTTACGTTCATTAGTTGAATACTAACCGATACTCTTACGGTGAGGAAAAACATCGTGATGAAACCTGCACATTCAGCCGACTGGAGGTGTAACTATGATCCAATCTGGTCAGGTTCCCCTGGTAGCAGGGTCATGGAGGTCAGATAGCAGTCGCTCCAATGTAGTTACCTGACCTGCCAAATCCTGGATCATGGTCAAGGCGGACCCCAGGCCCTCGTGCGCGAGATAATATTTGAGTATATATGTAAACTTGGTCGGGTGTTATACGACTTTTTCTGTTAATTATATTATTAAAAATTTTTTTAGAAATGGAATTGGGATGAAGGAAACGAGGAGGAAGTTAGCACAAGAAAGGAAACACACATATTCCAAAGGAAGGAAGTACACAAGTCAAAGCGCCTGATTCATTCTGGCCCCACTCTAGTCTGCAAGCGGAAAACTTTAGCACATTATTTATTTATTTACATAAGAAATTGTAACATTACAGTAAATTTAAATACTATTTCGTAAGTCAGATCAACGATTATCAAACGGTATTGACTAATATATTGACTGGTATACCATCAGGTCCACGAGTCTCGTTCACGTCTAGACACCGGAGGATTTTTAAAATCGCTTTCTGATGCATTGGCACCTCTGCCAACAGTCAGCGCGGGTTAAGATAGGTGGAGTTGTTCCTACATCATCCAAACGTGAATTCGACGCGAAATTAGAAGCAATTAAATTAGATTTCTCGTCTGCACATTGGCATATAATGTCCTGTCTGACTTCAGCCATAGTGGTAACGAAGACTGACTGTAATTGGATTTCACCACTTTTGCCAAGGACTAAAACGCCTTACTCTCAGGAGGGCGGACTTGCCAGTTTGGCGCCAATCCGGCTTACGTAGTGTATTTTTGCAAGGTTTTTACCCGTACATAGTCCGAATCTCTGTACACAGTTATCTATCGCGGGACACTTATTTTTCTAAGATGAAAAGTAGTCTTGCACTTATTTAGATCAATGACAAAAGTGAAGAAGAAATGGTAGGACGAACCCTGGTAGAAGCCGGGATTGACCGCTAAGATTATGATGATGATGATGACGAAAATAACTCCTTTTAAGAGGACAAGTAATACAGTCAAATAATACGTGTACATGCCTGTAACATAAAATGCCTAAACATTTCAGTAACAAAAAATGACCGACGGGTGTGCCCAAAAAGAACTTGTATAAGAACTAGAATTCTCTGGCATCACATTACACAATACATATAACTAAGCACACTCATAGCCTGTCCTCCTGATGGAGTAACAAGTTTCTTCGTCATTGAAGTATATGCTTTGCGAAGACTTACAAAGACTATTTATATCCTGTATATTCCAGGAGAGCTACAAAGACATGTCGCAGAATTTCCCCGGCAGCTTGCTGACGCTGAGCCGGGCCGTGGCCAGCGCGGTTGGCGCGCTTGTGCCCGTCCTTATGGCACCCGTGGTCAGTACAATTTTTTTTACGTCTTATGGTAGACAAACAGGCATGCGGGGAACCTGATGGAAAGTGCTCAACGCTGCTTATAACACACAACTGTATAACACGTTGCCTGGCAGCAAAAAGGCAAATCCCCACTGCCAAAGCCACGGTTCCCCTAATTCCCGTGGAGCACTGGTACTCACCGGCAGTAACACACTACCATTTAAAATAGTATTGCGTGTCTGCAGTATTACATTACAGAGGTGAATTCTTCTTTAATACCGAAAGAGATGATTCCTTTTTCGTTCATATTTATTACGCACCGATTCTCACCGATCACAACAATAGCCCCAAATTATCGGTTTCGTGTACAATTATTTATAGAAGTAAAGTATTTTGGCTTCTCCTTTATATTTATACGGCATGGACAAATTTAAAGTACTTCTGAGATATCAAACGCTCTCTTAAAACTCTGTTCATGGATAAGACAGTTAATTTCGGAACAAACAAGGAAAAAATTATTTGGCTTCGGCTAAAGAGAAAACGTGTACGCTTCTATTCGCGTTTATTTGATTTTTATTTTTATTTATTTTCTCGTTTTACAGAGTTTAGATACCTATATTAATATACTATTATACATAGGTACTTAAGTCTAGAATAATCTACAGTGGAATACACAGTGGAGCGGCATTTTAACTCTACTGTAATAATACTTTGTGATAAGTATTTTCTGCAAATAAAAACTTATTTGCTTTCATATCGTCTTAATTTGCAAAACATGGATTGTCTAATGGATATGTCCTTCTATATTTGTTTTGCACATAGCGTAATAGCAAAAACTGAATAAGACAGTTCACTCTGGGGAAATATGTATAGGTTACAACCTTCATGCTCTGATGTCTTGACACTGTAGTTGCATACCAAATTATATATATGATATACTGTGGAAATAAATTGATTATTTATTTATTTACTTTTTGATAATAGAGCAACTTCTATCTATTCCAATAGAGATAGGCAACGCATTGGCGATACCTACCCCTGGTGTTTCTATTGTCTATT
Source organism: Blastobasis lacticolella (assembly GCA_905147135.1). Lineage (NCBI taxonomy): Eukaryota > Metazoa > Arthropoda > Insecta > Lepidoptera > Blastobasidae > Blastobasis > Blastobasis lacticolella. The sequence goes on from LR990045.1 coordinate 19,590,317, forward strand.
GGCAGCGTTGACCGCTTTCCATCAGGTTGCCAGCTGGCTTGGTTGCGTACCGTAACACATTAAAAATGATATTTATACAATTTCAGATAGACCCATCGCACTGGCAACCCTTGTTTCTCGCATTGTCCGGAGTATACCTGGCGTGTAATATAGCCTACACCGTGGTAGGTAGCAGCAGACGGCAGCATTGGGATGGCGGGGCAATCGTGAAGGCCAAGTTTGGATACCAAAACCAAATGATAGGTAAAATACGGCGGTCTCTAAATAACTACTACTGGGAGTCAATTTCGATTCCATTATGAGTAAAAAAGAAATAATCATCATCTTGGCGTTAATGTCCCGGTTGTGCTCTCGCGCACGAGGGCCTGGGGTCCGCCTTGACCATGATCCAGGATTTGGCAGGTCAGGTAATTATAGTGGAGCGACTGCCGAACCTAAACCAGATTGGATCATGGTTACACATTCAGTCGCCTGAATGTGCAGGTTTCATCACGATGTTTTCCCTCACCGTAAGAGGTTAGTATTTAACGGTAACCGATGGGTTAGTATTCAACTAATGTACATAACTCAGAAAACAGTCATTGGTACATGGCCGGAGCGGGATTCGAACCCGGGACCTCTGGCTTACGAGTCGTATACTCTAACCGCTCGGCCACCGACGCTCCACATTACGATTATTGAGGTGTTTTGGCCCGGTCTGGTTTTGGCCAGCAAGGTCGAAGCGACTGATGCATTAAACTGATCTCTTTTCCTAAGGCGTTTGGGCCCGCAGTTAAAAATGTCCTTAGAAATGGACTAAAACCAGACCGGGCCGAAACGCCTGAATACTCGTTATTGCAAAATAGGTACACATTTGTCTCAAACGTAATGGAGGCAGAATTGGGTATCAATGAATATCAATAGCATGCGATTAAAATAAATTTAGCACACCTGGACACCTGGTTTATACGTTCTCGGATCAGATGCAGTACAACTCCCATTATTTTTACCGTCCCAAACTTCATCATATCAGCCCGAAGACGCCCACTGCTGGGCATAGCCCTATCCCAGAAATCTCCACAAAGGCCGGTCCTGTGCCTAATAGTTAATAATCTCCTCACGAAAAGTTAAGTTACGAAAGTATGTTGCTTTTTACAAATCTGACATTTACCATCATCGTCCTAGCACTCATCCCAGCCTCTGCTAGGGTCCGCTTTCCTGCTCAATCTTCTCCACTTCGCCCGGCCTTCGGCATCCTCTCGTCGTAAGCCGTTGGCTCTCGCATTCAACTCAGCGACGTTAATCCATCGCTTCTTGGGTTGCCCACGAGGCCTCTTTCCTGATACCGGCAGGTTCTGGCACCTATTTCCCACGTATCTCTGAGGTTTACGCAACACATGACCAAACCAGACCAGACCAGCGCAGACGAGTCCCTTCGATCTTATCTGTGATATTCCTCACGCCAAGGCTGCCACGGATGTACTCGTTACGTACTCGATCGAGTCGGGTAACTCCGCACATCCACCGCAGCATTTTAATTTCGTTGGCGTGGAGTTCGCGAACGTGTTTCGTCAGCGCTGGCCATAACTCGCAGCCATATAGCATCACAGGTCTAATTATACTCGTGTATATAAGCCCTTTAAGCTTTACAGGGATTTTAGGAACCCAGGTGACTGCCGTGAGTTCCCGCCATTTGGCCCAAGCTGCAGAGATTTAGGACTTGACATCGGGGCCGATATCACCGGACTCGTGTGTTCGCGCGTATGTGTGTGTAAATCGGCCCCGCGTATGTAAATAGTATCATCATCATCATCACAGCCCATAACAGTCCACTGCAGGACATAGGGCCTCTACCACGAAGGGGGAGGTTATTGACATAATCTCCACTTAGCAGGTGGGTTGGAGATCGCAGTATTATAAATATAATAATGTAAAATGCTGCTACCCATTTTCTAGCCTACGTAGACTCAAGATTTATACCCACGAACGTAAGGGGTTGGTGCTATTCTACTCTGCCGGACACCACACGGCCAGTAAATAGTATACAATAAACTAATTACGTTTCCTTCCAGACAATAACGCGGTGGAGCTGGAAGAACTTGGTGCTCTTGACGTGCGGCCAGAGAAAGATAAGCCTATGCTTACTAATGCTAGCCTATGATTATACGATTCCGATGCATTCCTTTTTCGCTATAAATCTGACTGATAACCTTGTTTGGAAGTGTTCTGCAACGATCTGTCTTGTAGTCAATGAAGAAAGAATCACTTAAACATGCCTAATATAACACTGGAAATGATCTACGGATGTATTAAAAAAGAACTGCCTAGCTATAACTAGAATAGCACTATAGCACGATATGGCGAATCCGCACGCGCATGGCCTGTCATCATCATAGAATTTGAACCATAGGGCTTGTCCTATTTACGGAGTATGGAGTTTCTTTCGTCATTCCTTATGTTTTGTTGAAATATTTAATTATGCTTTTGAGGAACCATATTATAACTTTACTAACGTAAAATATTAGTGATACCTCCATTATTACAGCCAATATCTACAAATAACAATTTACTAAATTAGATATATGGCGAAATTGATAATCTTACTCAATGTGGATTTAAGTCTTTGTAAATAAAGTAGTTATTAAACGTTTTGAATTGCCTTTTGTTTTCTTTCATTCATTTCATTCATGTTTTAATATAATAAAATAGTAGTATGTACTAGATTTGTGAGATGTAGGCTAGTGATGATACACTGACGATTGTCATCATGAATTATTCACAAAAGATAACGTAAGTAAGATTCCTAAGAAAATTTCCGACAAGGGTTTATACTGATGATAATGTGGAAGATCTTACTTATTTCTTAGTTTTCATACCCTTTGAGCGATAATCGCGTCTCTCTTAATCAGCATTAGTATAGTTTTCCTTGTCAGTACCGTATCAAGTAGTAGAATATTATAGACCTTCCACGAGTTCTTTTACGTAATCCGGACGTTGATCCTCTATATACAGGACGATGAAGGTGTGAAATTAAGTATATTAATTAATTGTATACTTTAGGAAGGTTTTTAGGACTAGGGAAGTACCTCCACCTTACAGAATACCGCAGCTAAACAATACTCTTTTAAATAGTGTTGTGTTTCTGCCGGTGAGTAAGGTTTCCAGAGCTCCATGGGGTGGGGATTTGGGGAACCGTGGCTTTGGCAGTGGAGGGGCATTTGTCTTTTTGCTGCCAGAGAAACGTGTTATAGAGGTGGGCAACGCATTGGCGGTACTCTTGGTGTTGCTAATGTCTATAGGCAGTGGTGACCACTTTCCAGCAGGTGGCCCGCTTGCCTGTTTGCCTACAGTATGACATAAAAAAAAAGTCATGTTTTTTCCTAATTCTTTCATGTTTATTTGACGAAGGTGGCAAACAAGCTTACGGTCTGCCTGATGGTAAGCAGTCACCGCAGCCTATAGAAGTTTGCAATACCAGTTGCATCACCCACGTGTTGCCGTCCCCGCAAAAACCTTTTCAGCCCTTTCTGGAAGGATTCCATATTGTACTCTCCATTAAAAAGCCTCTCCAGGTACGTCATTACACAAAATACTAGCATTCCCTTGAATTTCCAAGGACTTCCAAGAATATCTTGGAGAAGAGATGAAAACATCACATAATGGCTGAAGAAAGTACAATGATTACTATTTTCCCGCAGTAAAGGCACCTCACGGTTCGGTTGCTACTGCTTGCTATTTGCGTTATGTCCTGACAAACCTCTCTCACTTCTTCCACATTCATCGACCGTATCACACCATCGCATTTTTTCGTTTACGTAATACTAGGGACCCACCCTAGCTTCGCACGGCTAGTAATCTTAACAAATTACACCTAATATCTAAACCTTCCTCATAAAACATTATGTCTTTTGACGAAAACTGCATGAAAATCCGCTCAGTATGTTTTGTTATCGCGAACAAACAAACAGACAGATAGACGCGGCGTGGGACGTCCATATATGTGAAAAGATGTATTAAACCTTGTGTAACTTTGAACATCCTGTTTGCCAACAGAAATACAGGATCTCCCAGGGGTCAATAGTTCCTTACAGTTCTCAGTAACGGTGACTGACCGGTAAATCTCATAAGCTCAGTGAGCAGTGTATTAATATGTCTAGTGGTTGTACTTCGTATTAGTTTTCTGTAAATTAGTAACAGATTTTACTTCGAGCTAATGCGTAGATTACCTACCTATACTCGTTATATATAAGGAATATTTGGCATTTTGGCGTTAATGTCCCGGTAGTGAACACGCGCGAGGGCCCGGGATCCGCCTTGACCATGATCCAGGTTGAAAGATCAGGTAATTGCAGTGGAGCGACTGCCATCGGACTTCTGTGACCGTCATACACAATCAGTCCTTCGAGTGTGCAGGTTACATCATGATGTTTCCCTCACCGGAAGAGCATCAGTTAGTGTTCAACTAATGTACGTAACTCATAAAAGAGAGATTTTTACATGGCTGCACTGGAGTTCGAACCCAGTACAAGTTCCTCCCATAAAATACCTCATTCCTGTAATTGCACTGGCAACCTTATCCTTCAAACCGGAACACAATAATGGCATTGCTGCTTGGCTGTAAAAATAGATAAGGCGGTGGTACTTTGTTGAGTAGGACATCAAATATCTCTTTTAATAGGAAGTTTAATAATCATAGCAGGAAGGAAATATACAGTAACATGTCAGGCGCCCCAGATTCGGAGCACACCCACCCCACGCCGACAATGGCCGGACCGCGTCGAAATTTAAATATTGGAAGAACATGTAGGAAAAGTGAGCGACGGGATTATAAATAGATGAAGAGATTGACGGACAGGAGAGAGATGCGGTGATTGCTCCACCGAAAAGAGTTATATTCTTAAATATATGAAGATGACGATGAGTATTTGGAGTATAAAGCATTATTTGAGAATAACGTATCAAGGTAATGTGATAACGTATTATTTAGTTTTGCAAATATCGTTGTGTACGTACGGCCTCGCCTGATTGTTTACCTGCGCTGATATATTGTTTATCTGTATGACTGTATACAATGCAAATATTGTATTGTTAATATACTAAATCGACTTTAAGGTTCTTATGTGGCATCCGACAACGTAACCGGAAATTGCAGCGTGGGAATATGCCTACAAGATTCTGAAGGCCTTGAGGAGCCGATGGATGCTCTAGCACCCCGGCTGAGATGATGAAGATTATTTATGTAATAAATTTAGTTCCAGGAAAGGCCAGATTTCAAGATTGAGTTTGTTTTTTCATCAGAATCGCATTAAAAGTATTAGCTGTCTGCAAAGAGTACAACCTTTTGCGCTAGAGTTAATTTTTATTTACGCAGTGTTCCCGAAGGTTTACATTTAATTTCGATCTTAATCTAGCCTACCCGTATGTATTCGTCTAAACCTGCCGGTATCAGAAAAGTGGTCCCGCGAGGGGCCCAGGAAGCGTTGGATTGACATTGCTGACTCGAATGCAAGAGCCAACGGCCAACGACATGAATATTCTGAAGACAATGACAGGGAAAATAAAGTGAAGAAAGAATACTAGCAAAGCGGACCTTAACAGAAGCCGGAATTGGCCGCTCAGACGATGATGAAAAAATGTCATTAAAATCCGGAGTTCACACATCTATCCTTACAAATTCTTGCATTTATATTATTAGTAAGATAATAATATGTCACTACGTATAAAGGATAAAAGATGCTGCTGCCCATTTTCAAGTAAACGGAAATTTTTCAATAGTTTGCTTCTAGCACACACTAGATAGTTACCTTTTACGACATGTCCACAATGTAAGAGGACGGCGCTATTCTACCCTGTTGGACACTCCGACGATTTTATTAAACTTTGCATGCATATAGCGCTGAAGTCAGAAAATTTTTATGAGGTCCACATTTTCCGCTGGCTCGTATATACTGCACGCTGAGAATATTTTCACGAAGAAAACTTAGATGGACTAAAATACGTAGATAATGCATAACTGTAAAAAAGTATAATAAGTGTAGAAAACTACTGTACTAGTTTAGTTTGATTCATAAGACCAAACTAAGAAGTATAATATCTTCGATTTATTTAGGTACTGCTTATAAGTTTATATAAGTTATTATACTAATTACAATCACCCGGCTTTTTCCGTAGCTGAATAAAGAATAAGGTAAAAGGCTAAGCTTGAGCGCCATTTTCTTTTAACTGGCAAGTATATGGAGGCTTCTGATTGGTTCGTATGTGACTATTAAAAAAGAAATGGAATTCAATTATGTTTGTAACAATATTTACATAAAAGGCTTAATATGCCTTAAATACTTGATTAAATACTGACTTAAATTGAATTTAACGAACTGTAGCATAAATGTAGTGAATAGCAGAAAAGTACATCTACAAAATAGAAAACAAAAGAATCATTGGTCCATTAGCAATGTAATGGAAATCAAGAACTCCAAGAAATAAAGGGAGATGGCAGCTTCTATTAATAGAAATAGTTTTTAATTTCCAAGAACACAGCTCGAGTGAGAATCCGATTATATTCGTAGATGTAAGTTCTCTTAATCTCACGTCGTATTTAGACGGCACATTTTCGATTTCATTCAGTTTGTTGATGAAAGTTAGACCCCTGGGACGAACCCGATTTTGGTCAGAAACATTATTGAATTCAAAGCAAAAAACTCAACTAAGGTTAAGGGTTGCTTTAAAAAGGGATTCTGAACTAAATTCCGGATAAAGTAAATCTTGTAATTGGAACATTTTAATTTATGGAACGAAAATATTGATTCTTCGTGGTCCTTTACAGACGTGATAGACATTAATAAATACAATCTTCGTTTATTTTCCTTTTTTGTCACCTTTCCCACTTTGTCAACTTGCTAATTTCGTCCATTTTCCTATTTCGTCAACTTACCTATTTCGTCAACTTGCCTATTTCGGCTACTGTCCTACTTATTTAATATACTTAGAAAAATACTAGCTGAAAGAACTACGCACCAAAAAATAAAGACACTTCATTTAACTTGTACCACTGTAGTAAGCAAAGAAGACTACCACGACCGTTGGCCTTAAAATGGAATTCTAGCAATGTTTCGAATAAAAGAATGAATAATAGAACTTTACAATCAAGGGAAGCGACTCCATTTAATATAATTAAGCAATCACGGAGACTCGATACGGCAAAACAAACTTCAGTGAAATCCACAGTTAAATGTACCCGACTGGGGAAGTACCACTTTCTGTAAGTGTTACAGAATACCGCAGCCAAACAATACTATTCCATTTTGCATGCCAATGAGGAGTTTTTTGTAGGTATAGATAGTTTGTTACAAAAAGCATCAATAGATGGTGCTCCTACAATTTTGGTAATCTTTTTATAATCTGTATGATGGTGGCAGTGATTTCATGCAACCAACTAATACTAAACTTAAAAATAAAATGTTTATTAATATAAACATAATGTTAAAGGTTGAACGAAGTGTAAAAAGAAATATTTATAGAAGTTAGCACTATGTCCATTATTATTACTACCTCTAAAATGGTTGAAAACTATTGAAAAATACAATACAACGTACCCAGTGTTTATATCCTGTTTGCTAAGAACCTATTTCAAGCGATTATCAATTACCAAAATTGTCGGGGCGCCATCTAGTGAGTGGTTAGGAATGCTTTAGATACCTATTGGAAAACTCCTCATTGACTTGGCTATATGGGTGATACGCACTATGTATTTCATGAATATCATGTAATATCACAAAAACTGCAAAATTTTAATAGATAAATATTTTAAATAGCATTGTGTTTCTGCCGGTGAGTAATGTTTCCAGTGCTCCATACGGTGGAGATTTGGGTAGGGATTGGAATATCTTGTTTAAAGTCCCATGTTTCACCTAGGCTACACATAGTCGACACGCAAGCCATTTACCTGTACGTACGCTTCATTCTATACATGAGGAAACACTCAAAACACAACGTGAAAGAACCTTCAAACCAAGATACAGGCTGGTTTATACTGGCATCATAGCACAATTCTAGTGCAAATACCTATTTCCCTTGTTATAATTACGTCCATTTCAAATATTTCCAGTATTTACTATTCAAATACAAATGTTTGCCCCGCGCGATATGTAGTTTCCGATACGGTATTTTTGTACAATTATATAAAAACGAAGCGATGTTCAGCTGCTTTACGTTTTATTTTAGAAGCTTTTCATTAACTCCACTTGTATGTCCTGGAATTTTGCAAGCCTAATTGGATCCACTTCCCGGCGTTCAATTGAGCTGAAATTTGGTACACTTGTGTAACTTGATTGATAGTGCATTAATATGGTACCATGATTATAGAATGGAAAGGTGGTCATAGATCATATCATCGAACTAAAAAAGTAACAAGATATCCCTATTCTGTTAGGGCTCTTTTGAAATGTCTTGATGAGTACAATATCCTTTATTAGGCACCTAGTCAGGAGAACCCTGATAGAAAACGGCAGCCATCATCGTCCAGAACATCAGCAACCAAAGGGGGGTGAATGAGGTACCGGATTTATATTCCGATAGATGCTATTGTATTCTAAAATATTGTAGTAAGTAATATAAATATAAACATTTTAAACTTTGTAAGCAAGTGGAAATTCTTGTAAGAAACCGAAGGAAAGGGAAAGTAGTTACTTGAAACTGCAAAGCTTTGAACGAATGAAATTATGGGCATTGAATTTAATAAAAAAACGGTAACATAGAAAATTGCACCCTCAGCACGCTATTCGCTCAATCTCCAGCATCATTGGTGATACGCATTTATAACATCCTAGGCTCTTGAAATTGTATAAAACAGATGATTTCGAAACTTAGCGTATGCAACTGTTTTCGTTTTTGTGTTTTCGTATGTCTTAATGCGTTGCGTACGTTCCATACGATCGCTCAGTTTGCCCTTAACTTTATTTTAAACAGTAATATCCTTTCTTTAACAATATGAATGTCTACCTCTGTCTTAATGATAATAATTGCATGAATGAACAGACAGACATCTACAAAATATACGTACGCACAAACAATACAATATCTATCTGAAGGTATCTGATGAAACAAAGATAATTTAAATGTTATGCTATTGCAGATTGTATTCAAAAGATGAATCGCACTAAATATTTGTGAAGTCATTTATCACAAAAATGTCCGGAGAGAAAGTCACATACAAAAGTGTTCCATTGAAAGAAATATATGAAGGTAAATAAACTTCGACTGAGACTTTTAGTATGACACAACAAAAAACATATAGAAACTACAACTTTTTGGGTTAATTTTGATTTTTTACAGGACCCCCCATCAATGAGGCACCAAAAGGCTTCGGTGTTCGTCATACCCAAGCATTTATTTTGTTTATTTGTTTAACATGTGGTTACTGGATGAGAGCTCATCTAAGTGTGTCGATTGTTGCTATGAGTCCTACTTTTGGTGATAATAATAGCTACAAAATAAACAATGTTAGTGATCAATTGAGTGATTTAGAAAATACTACGTATGTTCATAATGTTACTGTTGTTAATGGAACGGATATAGTGACATGTGGCAATAAGAGCTTCATAGACTCTAATCATACGGAAACAGATTTAGGCTGGAATGTTTATAGAGTAAGTACCATAGATTTGTCTGAAAGTGCATGGTAATTTTGATTGTAGTATTTAACCTTCGGAGGCCGTTTTGAAGGTCATATAGCTCTTCATATTTGGTCTTGATATACTAACAAATGAAAAGAATTAAATCGATACACATATTTTTTAAATTAATAAAATATGCTATAAAATATATTTTTCTAACTTCTAGAACTACTAGAAGATATCCCCCCACTAAAGTAGACTTTGTAGATTATTGGCCCCTTTCATAAAATAAAAAATCTTCGTTCATTCTAATTATACTTTCTTAAAATTACAGACATATAAATGGAAGAAATCGAGGCAGGAGATGATACTGTGGGCTTTCTTCGTGGGCTACACGACCATGATGATTCCTATGGGCATGATGGCGCAGCGGTATGGAGGGAAGAGACCGATAATGGTGGCTTTAGGAGCCAATGGAGTGTTGTCGCTGCTAACACCGTGGGTGCCAATATTTGTGAGTTTCTATATAGATGTATAAAGTAGAAAACACATTGCTATACTAAATCGTGATGCCCTTCTTTCGTTTCTTCTCTATTCGTCAATATTTTTTGTTTAGGCTACCTAAACGAGGCAAGCTAGAACGCTGGTCACCTGATGGTTAGTGATCAGCGCCGCCCATGAAAATTTGCAACTCTTCATAGAATGAACAGGGCAAGAAGTTTCTTGAAAGCGTACAATGGTACCTTCTTGTGAAAATGACCTTGATTTTGTTGATATCTACAGCAATAGCAAATAGTCTTAGTATGAGGCTTATTTATTGTAGAGGCCCGATAGATTATATGCTGCGGATGAGGACTACATAATTTGCACTGTTTAGCGTGGCAACCATTAGGCCTTGGGAACAAGGCACACATTCTTTATATCGGGAACTAGCCACAAAAAGAAAGAAAAAAAAGCCTAAGTAAAAATTACAAGTCCTCCATGGCATTGTCAGTATCCGGGCGGAAAAGAAATTTAGTTGTAGTTAGTCGAATCATTAGATAGGTACACATAAGTAAAAGGATCCAATCGTAGTTGTCAAAATCAGGTGATAAATTAAAATCATTTATTGTGTTTCGGCCTCCCTAAGTAGACCGATGATCTGACAAATATTGCAAGAACCAGCTGGATGCGGAAGGCACAAGACCGGCCATTGTGGAGATCTCAGCATTTAGCGTCTTCCGGTTGATATTATGATGATGATGTGTTTCCGTCCCCAGGGTGGGTGGAAAGCAGTATGCATGGTCCGCCTCGTGCAGGGCATGACACAGGCGGCGTTCTACCCCAGCATTCACACTATTTTGGGGAAATGGGCCCCGCTCAGCGAGAGGGGAAGACTTAGCACCTACATTTATACTGGTGAGAACCCACCCTGTTTTATAACAATTCTTTGAAAAAAGGGTTATCAGTTCACCTGATGGGAAGCTATCAGCTGCTGGGAAGACCTATGCATGCGTGACTCGCCATGTAGATGACCCAATAGCTTGATACCTGACAGTTATTGTGCAGTACTAATGTTATGCGCAGGTGGCGACAAACGTTATCAATACTTCAACGCCCCACATATTATTTCTATTTACTTATATGATTTTGATTTTTGTGGCTATAGGTAATTGTCGCCCATATATTTATGATTCACAGACAGCACACTGCACATCTAATTTCATTTAACAAACATTTAATCATAGTTGCGTTGACAATGTGAGAACCAAGTTGGTGTTCTTGCACAAGTAAGAACACGCTGTAATTACAAAATTTCGCTGGATACTTACAATTTCCTTCAAACAATAAATTAAAATCAGGTGAACCCTTTAGGCTCAGCATAATCCTTTGATTGTTAGACTGCGGTAAGTTCTTATCATCAGCTAGGAAGTAAACTTGTTTGCTTCCTTAGTTATACAAAAATGGGTACTTTTCCTATTGGTTGATATACCCGTAGAGCCCCGAAATTGAAGTTTTCTGGTAGTTGCCTGAATTTCGTCCTATCCTGTGATTTTCCTTGAGCATTCTGGAAATTTCCATTAACTCCGTTCAAGAGTTTGTTACTTCCCTATTACTAAATCAGTTTCAACCCTAATCATATTCACGCCCGTATCCCTTAAGGGTGATACACCTCGTTGCCTTTTGAACTCTTATTCGTTCCTCTAAATATTATTATAATATATACGAAAAATGCTCAGATAGTAAACTTATTTAATACTTACATAGGTACATGATGAAAATAACATGTTCTTCGGAAGTCTGGAAAGAACCAAATACAACCGCGCACTGTTTTTACCCAAGACTTCAGTTAAAGTTGGAAAGCTACATATCATCCTCACTTCGGGGATGTTTTCTTAAATCCGCTTCACAAGTTTAAAGTTACTTAACAAAGTGGAACATGGGAATTCGTCCCAGATACGAGTACAGGGTGTTTCGTGTTTTGGTTTTACTTTTTACTGGCTTTCACTACACATATTATCGGGTTTGTTACCACGGTTAGTATTGTTTTTACCTCGATATTTCGACGTAGTTTTACTGGCTTCTGCATTCGACTTCGTCCGCGCGGAGTTTGGATTAATGAAGCGTTTAGCATAGAATAGCGTGTTTTTTTCTAGCTATATCTGTGCCAAATAGGTACCGTGTTCATGACGATACTGTTTTAAGAGAGGTAGGGCATAGCGGGGTATCTCGTTCGAATTGGAGCCGCCCGACTGGGGAAGTACCTCTACCTTACAGAATATCGCAGCTAAATAATACTCTTTTAAATAGTATTGTGTTTCTGCCGGTGAGTAAGGTTTCCAGTGCTCCATGGGGAACCGTGGCTTTGGGCAGTGGAGTGGCATTTGCCTTTTGCTGCCAGAGCAACGTGTTATAGAGGTAGGCAACGCATTAGCGATACTCTTAGTGTTGCTAATGTCTATAGGCAGTGGTGACCACTTTCCATCAGGTGGCCCGCTTGCCTGTTTGCCTACCGTAAGATATAAAAAATTAAAAAAATGACGAAAAAAAAACTAAAAGAACGACTCATGGCCGAGTCGGGCTCGCATGTTTTTTTTATCACTATGGTGGTAAACAAGCTTACGGCCTGCCTGATGGTCAGCAGTCATCGCAGCAGTTCTCATAAAAACGATAATATGAACACGTTTTGATATCTGTTAATTCGGAGCGGTATCGATTTGCTCACAGTGTGAAAAAGGTGCTTTAGAAAGCAAATTACGAAATTTCACATTAACGAATTTGTAGTCGAAAGATCCTATATCCTGCGAGTTTGCAAATGGAGGGGAATAAAAAGTAGCCTAAATCCATACTCAGGTACAATACCGTCTCCATACTGAATTTCATCAAAATCGGTGCAGTGCTTTAGCCGTGAAAGCGTAACAGACAGACAGAGTTACTTTGGCATTTTTACATTTATAATATTAGTAGAGATAAATCGTAATATTTGCAAATTCAAGAACGGTAGCTTTGTAGTTCCACCCTGTACCAGAAGAAGCCTTCACGGTCTGTTAGGTGTCACGAATTTGTGTCAAACTGAGAGATAAGTCTCACGCAGCAACTTGCCATGGCAGTTTCTGAAGGCTGCTTTTCCACCAGATATGTGATTAGCTGCATTAAGAACCGTAGATCAAGATTAGTTTTTTTTTATACTACTAAGGCGGCAAACAAGCTTACGGCCAACCTAATAAACAGTCACTGCAGCCTATAGACGTTTGCAAAACCAGGGGCATCACCCACGCGTTGTCATCCCAATTTAAATTTTACCAATTACTTTTTGAGTTACATACATTAGCAGAATACTTGATGCTCTGAGGAACACTTGATGATCGAGAGAGATAAAGTTGTACATTCAGGCGACTGCATGTGTAATGATGATCCAATCTGGTCAGGGTCCTCTATTAACAGGGTCTCGGATGTCAAACGGCAGTACCGTAAATACCTGAGCTAACAAATTCTGGATCATGGTCAAGGCGGACTCGCGCCCGAGAGTAACACCGGGATATTGACGCCAGGATGATTAGATATTATATTTATTTTAACAATATACATATTAAGACAATTAAATACAATTTTCTCAGTGAATGTAGCTGATGCATACCCTTTACAGGTATGTACAATATTCTTAACTTATAAAATGTAAAATAAACATTTTAATACTACCAATTTCATTTGGTAGTATTAAAATGCGTTCATAGTTTGATTTCTACTGTGTTTTAAGGTATTTTGTAAGACTAACAATTATGTTATGAATAATAGGTAAATATGATAACTATTAATTATTTTATTCCTAAATGTTCAGTTTGGGATGAGAAAAGATAATACCTAAATTATGCAGTTTTATGTTTTGATATTGTTTGCATCTAAAATAACCTTTTTCGTGGTTTGTTTACATTTTGTCTCACGGCACAGTAAATTCAGTATAGCTAGAATCTATCCCTACAATTACTATTACTATCAGCCCAGCCGCACATCAGTTCATACAAAAACAGCCACTAAAACCAAATCTAAAAGCTCTTAGGAACATCGTGAACTTAAGACCTAACTAATTAAGTCTCCGAAGTGAATATCCGAAGGGGTTTTGTCCCCGCTGCACCGAGGTGGGATCGTTGTTTACATTGGCTGGTTCCCGATTAATCTCAAACAACTCACCAACTATTTACAACTTGATCTGCAGCAGTTTGCTTATGGGAGTGGAATTGCATTCTGGTTGATTTTAATGGCGGTAACTGTTAACAATCAAGAACAAGTAGCTTAGGGAATAAAACTTAGACCTATATAGAGCTTGTGGTACCCTACTCGAATAGCATAATTGATCTGACGTGGATTGTAAGAAATGCTATCAATTGATAGCTATCGGAACCATTGGTACAGCGTGCGTCCGGAGCGGGATTCGAACCCGCATGCAACGGTTACTATCACTCCTTTCAAGGAGTGCAACTGCAACTGTTACTCAATAAATTATCTGTACAACAATAAATGTCTTTTTCCAGGATCGCAATTTGGCACAGTGCTGGCATTTCAACTGGCCGGCCTCTTCGCTGGCAGCCCATCTCTTGGTTGGCCGGCTAGCTTTTGGCTAGCAGGCGTGGTCAGCTTGGCTTGCTTCTGTCTGCTGGCCTGGTTGGGGGCATCCACTCCTCATGATCACCCGTCCATAAGTGTCGAGGAGTTTGCCTTCATCACAGGCGATGGAAGCGTTGACGTTGTTCCAAAGGTAACGCTGTGTCTGCGTTATAAACGTAAATTATCCATTACCAATCATGAATAAATAATAATTATACGTAGTGTATCCCCGCCGGTAGAGAAATGCAGTGGCTGATCACCCCAAAGTCACATGTCTAACAAACAAGTCTTCAAAGGCAAAACAAAGTCGCTTTTCTCTGTCTGTATCTATGTACGCTTAGATCTTTTAAACTATGCAACAGATTGTAATGCGGTTTTCAGCAATAGATAGAGTGATTCAAGAGGAAGGTTTATAAGCAAGAAAAAAAGGGTAGGTAGTGGTAAAGTAGGTGTTCACGAACGAAGTCGCGCCAGATCCACTAGTTAAAAATAAAAAATTACACGCAGTGTAACTATCCACACTGATGGAAAAAAAGAAATGGCTGACTGCCCCTAAACCTAAAACCGCGTTCAAATTTAATCTAAAAATTCGTTCTCGACCCACTTTATCTATTGGCGAAAACTACATAAAATCGATTGCGCATTTATGGACACAACAGACTATTTAAATATACGAGATCGTCATGAAAAATGCATTAGGATATTAGCTTTTCGCAAACTTCGCTCTATACGAAGTTTATCCCTTGGGATCCTGTAACCGGGTCAGCCCACGTGTTTATCTAGAATATCCCGTACGAAATTTCCTCCTAATCTTAAATGATAAATAAATATACCTGCAAGAGCCGGTTTATTTGGAAGTTAATGTATCGGAAATTTCCTTTACGTAAGTTTTTTCTTTTAGCTAAGTAGATATTGAAAAGAACATTTATTATTTCCATACAATTTTACAGCAATAAATTTAGTTATAATTGTACAATTCAAAGTTGTAATGCCAATAACAAAACTGCGGTTTAAAATTTTGAATATTTAACCATATTGCAGTCCAGCAGGTATAGCTCCTACCGTTCCAGTTCCATTTATAAGTTACATTAGATAGGGGTATTTATGAGGTAAAAAATAAAAATACAGAAACAGAAATAGAAATGCAGGCCCATCCCATGCAACCTGTTTACGTATGACGATGTGTGTGCGTGTGTGTGTGTGTGTTTGTGTGTACGTGTGTCGTGTGTCACTCAGACCGAAGTTCTTGCTGCACTCCCCTAACAAACTGAGCCCGCCGAAGTAGAAATATATCGACCGTACGGGAGAAGCGGGCTTCATACACATCAATAGCTCTATTGATGGGTGAGCCCAGCATAGTCCAGCAGGCGAGGCCAGCGACCTCCTAGACGCGCGCGCACATCCCCCGCACAGAACGAATCCGAGACAGCAAATCGGGACTATCCACCTCGCCGTGAAGTTCATCGTCCAGAAACCTAGTATCTGCCATCAAGCGCCTATCTTCCAGGGAAAACATTTTGTATTTAATCAGGCACTCCTCATATCCCAATCGTTCGCACCCAGCAATGTAATTAAAATGTCTTAAGAACGCTTTCTGTATGGACTCCAATCTACCACGGTGGTTCGCGTAAATTGGAGACCACACAGGCGACGCGTACTCAAGTACACTTCTAACATATACGTAGTAAAGAGTTTTAAATACTGCAGCCGAGTTAAGAGGCTTACACGCTCTATATATGAAGCCCAACATTTTTACTGCCCTAACAGCAATGTGCTCATATTGTGCAATAAAAGTTAATTTGTAGTCAATAATTATACCCATATCCCGGACTTGGTATACCCTATCAATTATGCTACAGTCCAACTTATAGGAGTAGGCGTCTATACTCCTCTGTCTAGTGAAAGAGATCGTTTGACATTTCTTGACGTTTAGCTGGACCCCATTCCGGGAACAGTACTCAGAGATTCTATCCAGGTCCTCTTGTAACATGCAGTCTGCAGGATGCTTAATAGGCATAACAATTTTGGTATCGTCTGCATACATAAGAAACTATGCATGTCGAAAGCATTGTGCATATTTAAATAGACAAACATTAAACACTATTTTAAATAGTATTGTGATTCTGCCGGTGAGTAAGGTCTCCAGTGCTCAATGGGATGCGGATGGGGGAACCGTGACTTTGGCAGTGGAGGGGCATTTGCCTTTCTGCTGCCAGAGCAACGTGTTATATAGGTGAGTAATGCATTATCGATGTTCTTGGTGTTGCTAATGTCTATAGGCAGCGGTGACCACTTCCTATCAGGTGGCCCGCTTGCCTGTTTGCCTACTGTATGTCATCAAAAAAGTCTTGTTATTACATTATTATTTTGACCAATAATAGGTTGGTATGCAAACTGAGAGCTTACTTTAATTAAATGTTAATTTATTTATTTTATTTATTAAATCTTTATGCACTAAAGGTACATTGGCGGACTTAAAGCTAAAGTAGCCTTATCTACCAGTCAACCGTGACAAAAAAAATATCGAAAACAGTAGACGGTGCGGGATAAACAATACGATAAGGTGAAGGAAGGGATACTTACATCAATAAATGCTAAATTTATACAATTTTACAAAGATACAAGAAATAGTTAAACAACAAATACATACTAAAGATAGGTACATAGGATAATACATAGGAGTAAATAATAGGGGGAATAATGTAATTAAGGGGAATGCAGATAATGCTTGTGTACAGCCTTTATAATCAAATATTAAAATTACTAGCTTTTGCCTGCGACTTCGTCCGCGTGGAAATAGTTTTTATGACAGTTTAGCTTTTGCTTGCGTTATTATTTTAAATGACTTCATGGCAGAAAGCACGTTTCTGCCCGGTTGATAAATTATACGAGAATTAATCATTTTGATTGTAGATACCTACGGCTGATACTTACGGGATTTAGTATGTAGTGAAAGTGCTTCGTAAGAGGCGCTGCCATTGTAGCACCAAATTAAATATCTGTTTTTTATAGATTCAGATATAACACAGTGCGTAAACAGTCTCAAACGTTTGTAACCAGTATTGCAATGTCAGTTTCATAACGCTTGCAAAATATTTCATCATCACAGCATAACAATCCACTGCAGGACTTAGGGCCTCTTCCTAGAAAGGGGAGGTTATAGCCATAATATCCAAGCTTAGTAGGCGGGTTAAATATGACAATGGAAATCGTCGCTGCCCATTTTCCAACCTACGGAGACTCTAGATCTTTTGCCTTGAAGACATTAGTCGCCTTGTATAACACCCAATAGTGTAAGGGGTTGGTGCTATTCCACTCTGCCGGACACCACACAAAAATATATATTTTACCATTATCCGTTTTTACAATACCGATTTTAATGAAACAAACCTAAGAAATCGGTCCATCTGTTTGGGTACGATGCTACAGACAGTCACACAAACCCATAGATACATAAGTGAAACTTATAACACCCGTCTTTTTTCTTCAGGGGTTAAAAATTGGGAGATAATTTTCCTCCTCTATCGCCGATTACCAAATGAGAAATTTTTAACTTTCATTTCATAGATAGCTACGAAAAAAAAAAGAATCTTGTCCTTCCGGAGCCGGCTACCAAATAGATCAGTTATAAAACGCAGAATCAGTCTTAAAATGTATAGGAGAGATGGCCACTAGCAATTGTTGAATCAAACATACAATTTTTAATAAATTTTGAGCTTATGATATAGACCGGTACATGCTTTCGACGTTTGCGTCAGAAATCCGGCAAAAAATATAACATAAAATATTTAAACAGTATAATTATATATTACCCTAAAAAGTTTCATATTTGCTAGAAAATTACACACTTTTTATCATAGAAATAAGTACCCTTTTATAGTTTTACTCGTATTTGTCCTGAATATCGATTAGGTGTCACCACTAGGACAGTGGCATCTGAACTAGCATCTCTCATGCTGCCATCTCTTAGAAAAAGTTAACATTATTTTGATTGGCCGGTCGAAAGAGAGATAGTTCTCTATGGCCATCTATCCTCTAAAAGTTAAAATTATTTCGATTGGCCATCTATTCTCTATGACCATCTATCCTCTAATTACCCTAACATTATTACGTATACTTCCAGAAACGCAAGACGCCATGGCGTCACATCCTCACTTCCAAAGCGGTGTGGGGGCTGGTGGCCACCCACGCTGGCAGCGCTGTTTCCTACCTGTTGATCCTCACGCAAATTCCTCTGTACATGGATAAGATTCTCGGAGTGGATATCAAGAGGGTAAGGATGATATTGAAATTTATTTTTTTGGGTTGAGGCATGGTTAAGGTCCAGGTTGTGTCGTGGATTACAGGACTTTGGCTACTCCCATGACACCTACATCAGGCAATGCAAGGGTTAAGTGGGTACATCGGCGACTGTTGGGAGTCCCACACATGCCCTCCCTCTCCCCTTACGGAGGGTATCGTGCGTAATGCATTCCCAGCGTAAAAACAAGGTTCGGGTCCAGGTTGCTGAGAATTCCGTGGACGGGCAAGAGTACAAATGCATCAATCTAGGATTCCAGATTTTTCATTTTGCAATTAACTATATGGGGTCACTTGCAAAATCAGTAACGTAAAATGATATAACATTATACTTTATAAGTCTGTAACTATAGAACCTACGGGACTAATTTCAATACCATTATTAATACAAGCATTACTACTTTAAAGTGTAATTGTGTAATTTCTTTTCAGAACGGTGTGTTTTCGTCTCTCCCATACATTTGTATGTACGTATTGACACTAATGTTTGGCAGTTTGTCTGACTTCTGCATCAACAGGAGAGTTATGTCCATCGTTAACATTCGCCGTGTGGCCAACAGCATTGGTAAGATTATATAAACATACGTACTTTAATTTTTGAAACTAAGATAATGTGTAATAGCTATATAGGTTAGTAAAAATATTAGAAAGTTATCTAACTTCATGGTTGGGTACCTGAATAAAAATGGTTAAGTAGAGCGGCCCTCTTGGATAAAATGCGTGCCACACGTCAGCTTGTCAAGCAATTTGACTGTCATAAACAAATTTGTACACAAATGTTTCCGTTTATTTATTTATACAGTTTTATAGCAATAAAATGTAGTTATGATTGTACAATTCAAAGTTGTAATGCCAATAACTAAACTGCGGTTTAAAATTTTGAATATCAAACCATTGCAGTCCAGCAGGTATAGCTCCTACCGTTCCATTTATGAGTTACATTAGATAGGGGTATTCTTCTTCTTCTTATCGTGTCATATTGTCATATGTCATAGGGGTATTTATGAGGTAAAAGATAAAAATACAGAAACAGAAACAGTTTATTTATTTGTAAAATAATTTTATATTTTGTGTTAAACGTTTTGTTATTTTATTATATTAGTCTCGTGGTCGTGTAATGTGTGTAGAGGTGTATAAAATATGTGTTAAAGATTCTTGTTAAATGAGCTTTTTTAAAATACCTATCTCGATACTGGCAAGTTTTTTTTGCGCGTGACAATTGTAGCTCACTGTCACCTTCAGGGCTGTTTTTATACTAGAGCAAAAGACAAGCGGGCCACCTGATGGAAAGTAGTCACCGCCGCCTCAGCAACACCAGGGGCGCTACCAATACGTTACCCGACTCTAAGGGGACCTCTAATATACCTCTTGAACGATCTCATGTCATAGTCTAAAGAAAATACTGTGGCTGGGAGCTCATTCCACATCCAAATCGTACGACCGAGAAACTCTCTTTCGAATCTTCGCGTTGACACCACTAGAGGGTCTACGTAATGGGGATGAATAGTACTAGATCAAATAGTTCCCCAGAACACTCCCTAGTGTACAGCAGGTAGAACACACACAAGGAGCCAAAGTTCCAAGAGGAGCCAAGTCAGCCAGTGGTTCTTACTGGCTTGTTAGTATGATCGGTGATCGAATCAGTAATGAGGAGCTTCGCAAGCAAACTAAGGTCACCGACGTAGCCCAAAGGATTGCTCGCAAAACAGAAGGCCGTAGGGGACAGCAAAGTTTTCGAGTGGCGACCACGTACCGGAAGAAGCACAGTAAGAAGGCCTCCTACAAGGTAGATCAACGACCTGGTAAAGATCGCAGGTACCAGTTGGGTGCGTAAGGCAAAGGTCCGGCCTTTGTGGAGATCTCTGGGGGAGGCCTATAGTAGTGGGCGTGTTCCACCGAATATGATGAAAATGATTTACCTATAACTTTATTTTCTTCAGGTATGGTATTACCAGCCATTCTGCTTGTGGCGTTTTCGTACGTCCATAGCACACTAATAGCGGTCATCTTGCTAATTTGCTGTGTGGGACTGCATTCCGGAATACACGTCGGATTTCATGTTAGTAATGTATTATAATCATCTTGGCTTCAATATCACAGTTGTGCTCCAATGGTCCAGGATTTGGCAGATCAGGTAATTACAGTGGAGCGACTGCCGTCTGACTTCCCAGACGTCTTAAAAATTTAGTTCCAATAAACCCTTTTTAGGGAAACCTCACTAGATGGGATCACGGATGTACATTCTGTTGCCTGAATGTTTCCCCTCATTGTAAGAACATCGTTTAGTGTTCAACCAAGAAAACATCTGACAAAAAGTCATTGATATATGGCGGCACTGGAGTTCGAACTCGATACTTGTCGATAACAAGTCCGACCCGCTATTCACCGATGCTAAGGTTTTAAGTGAGCAGTAACTTTACCGATGATAGTACTTTACTGAGGAGTCCCCCTGGATGGGTACCGCAGTATTATCGACACAGCGTCCCAACCATAGGGTTAAATTTCATGTCTTGCAGAATATATGCTAACTCATGCAGTTAATTAATTAAATAATTAGTGTAAAATATCTATTGCTACTTTTAACTTTTAGTGTATTTATTATTATTATTTATTTAATTTTTTATAAATTTGATTGTGGTTGAATAAGCTTTTGTGTAATCTTTACTTGTAAGTAATCTTCCTGCACCGCATACCTTCTGTCAATTGTTATCTCTCCTGGTAGACTGGTAGATAATACTATTTTAGCTTTAAGTCTGCCAATGTACTGTTTGTGCATGAAGTATAAATAAATAAATAAATAAATAAAATATTCACAAACAATATTTGTGTAAATAAAGTAATGTTACTATACATCCTGACAGTGCTCGTCTGCTAAGTGAACGCAGTGACATAGTTCAACGCGTTTAATATGGCTCTATGATTGATCAGTTTCGTTCACTTTTTCCACTTAAGTATTTCATTTCTTAACTGGTTATGGATGTTTAAAATCACATTTTGGCTGGTAATTGGAACTATATGTATCTACGGACTCCGTCAAAGCCCATGCAGATGTCAGCTTTAATATAAGTCCTACTTATAACTACAGTGTTTTTCATTAGTAAAACCTTTATTTTAGTCATTAGGCTACAGGATAATAACAGAGTGTGAGTATGTGTCCAAAATCCCAGTGAAATATATGGACAACGATGATGATGAAGTATCCAAGGCTGATATTTGTGTAGGAGTTTACTAGAATATATATTATCTAAGATAACGTATGATTCTAGTGGACATCATTTAATCAAACAAATGTTTTAAAGATATTAGGTATATTGTAATAAGCAATATAATCCATTATAAAATGAGGTATTTATTTATACAACATTAGCTGAATTAAACAAGATTTTATAATACAAACAAAGTACCATAGGCAAACCACATTTATACAAAATTCTCACCAAATGTTAAGACACAATTATCGATCACATAATTCAATATTTATCCTTTAAAATGGGACAGTAGTATTACGTATGATTCAATAAATAAACAATTATATAAATCAATTAACCAATACAAAATATAAAGCAACAATAATACAATGCAAGTTTGTACTTAACTCTGTACCGGCTCTGGAGCAAAAGTACCACCCAGTCTTTTGACTGGACCTTTATACTACCTTCTAGCCGGAAATGTCATTTTCTATTCTCATTTCCGGTCTCCTAAATTTACTGATAGATTGATTAGATGTTAATTTAATGTATTACAATACTTTGAACATTATTATAAATTTATTACATAATTAATTAAGGAAGTTTCTCATAAACAGTACTTAACTGATCAAAGACAAACAATCGTTCAGAAACACCAACCACACTTCGTTCTGAAGTTGGTGAAATGTTTACAAAAGTATTTTGAAATATTAATTATTATTAATCACGATATTTAATACCAATTAAAACATACTAAAATATCTTATATCTAACACAGACGTACGTGATTTTTGCAGAATGTTAATGCTATTTTGATTTCTATTTCACCGTGTCGCACCCTCATAGTCGGAGCACTGCACCCGCGTAGTCACTGCGTCCTGTGCGCGCCAATTTTCTTGGTTAATTGCATGTTTTCTGTCCGGTTACTACGCGGTGACTGTGCGGGCGTGACGCGTACGCGATTTTTGTTCGGTTTGTCTTCTATCAATTTGCTTGCTATTCGACTCTTATTTCTTTATTTCAGATCAACCAAATAGATTTAGCGCCTAACTTTGCCGGGTCCATCATGTCGCTCGGCAACATGGTCGGCAGCTTGTCCAGTCTTATGGGCCCCGTCTTGGTTTCCAATATAATTGGCGACGATGTGGTAAGATTTAAAAATCGTAGTTTTTTGAAGGATGTTCATAAAGTAAGCATTACTGCGAAGATTTTTGAAGTTTCTTGAGCGTTGGTGACAGAAAATGGTAGACCCGGGTCTCCTAACTGAGTAAACATTGCCGGAATAAAGTAATATTTCAGTTAAGTTGTGGTGACCATATGCGTGAAATATGTCTGTAAAGATTTCCTCCAAGTGTTAAAAATCCTGTCCACAAGGATTTGGGACCAAAGTGTAACTGTAATTTGTTGTCAAATTCTTAAAGTATCTTAGTATACTTACTTTATGACCATCCCTAGGAGTTATTTGTTTATTCTCTCGTAAACAACTTGGTGCAAGCGAGGTCTAAAAAACTTTTCGTGAATCACTTCATGACATAGGGGAACACGGTATTAAATGTTATATAGTTTAAGAAGTGGTCCAAAAATACGTATGTATATAGAAAAATGTTTATTTGAATAACCCTTTAAAGTCTTAGGACTGTCAATGATCATCAACTTCTTCCGGGCTTCTGCCGGGGTCCGTTTTCCTACTATTTTTTTCTTTACTTCGCTTGGTCTTCAGTATCCTTACATCATCCGGGTAAGGTAACACGATCCGGGATCTTCCTTATGCTTATGTCATCCTTATGTCGTTGATCTTCCAGCACGGCTAAGTACTGGAACACGTTGCCTGCGAGTGTGTTGGCTGATCATTATAATCTGGACGCGTTTAAGGTTAGAGTGAATAGGCTGTTCCTAGACAGGCATGCTCCATCTTAGGCCGCATCGTCACTTACCACCAGGTGAGATGGCGGTCAAATGCCTGGCTTGTCTAGTATAATTAATAAAGTCATAGACCATTGCGTCTCGTCCTTACGCTGAACCGCTTTTCTGAAACCTGTTCCCACGTACCCATGGGATTTACGCGGCATGTAGCCAAGCCATCGCAGGCGAACCTTTTCAATCTTCTCCGCAATGTCTCTCATGCCAAGGCTGCCACGCATGTACTTGTTCCGGACTCGGTCGAGTCATGCAACACAGCGCATCCGCCGCAGCCTTTTCATTTCTTTGGTATTAAAGACTGACAATGATATTTCCCGTAATTTCTTAACTTTACCTGAGTAGTTCAGTTGGTTAAAATGCTGGTCTACCACGCAGAGGTCCCGGGTTCAATTCACAGAAATTTAAATGATGAATTTTAATTTCTATTACGGGTCTGGGTGTAGTATGTTTAATACGTAAAACATAGTATATAAGTAATTTATCAGTTATTTAACACCCATAACACAAGCTTTGCTTATTTTTGGTGCCAGATGGCGCTATATTAGTTTGTCCAAGCATATTTATTTATTTATAAAAGACTTTCTTTCACAGACAAATCAGCACAAATGGCAGATCCTATTCATAATTGTGGCCAGCGTGATGTTTCTCACCAACATTGCCTTCGTAGTCTTCGCGAAAGGTGTTGTGCAGCCTTGGAACTTCTATGGAGATGAAGGTCGGTATAAAACATTGAGGTATACCATAATATTAGAATAACAATTTCAAAATTTATTAAAATAACTACCTTAGTGCTACTAAATATCGGCGGTACGGCAGATGTATGAAGAAAACCTGAGAATAGAAAATGGTAAAATTACGATGAGAACTAAAAACCATAGGACTTTTGTACTGTCTCTTTCTCACAAAGTGTAATAAACCCTACAAACCAATCTCACACAGTAAAGAAGTCACAGTTGTAGACAAAAAACTAAATTTCAAAATGGCAACACTTAATTTCAATTTTAGCCGGGGGTCAGATATGTTTCTGGCAGTGTAACGTATTTTAATGACGACAAAACCGTAAAAATTTTTGATTTGTTAGAATAATTTTCCAAAATCGTTGAATTAAAATCTTGATGTCAATGTTCCGGTTGTGCTCTCGCACATGTGGGCCCGTGGTCAGGCTTGACCATGATCCAAGATTTGGCAAATCAGATCATTGCAATGTAGCGACTGCAATCTGACCTCTGTAACCCTGCTACCAGGGGAACCTGACTATATTGGATCATGATTACACATTCAGTCGCCTGAATGTGCAGGTTTCATCACGATGTTTGCCCTCACCGTAAGAGCATCAGTTACCATTAAACTGATGTACATAACTCAAAAAAGAGTCAGTCACCTCTCGCTTATTTGTTTCAGATGAAGAAAACGAAACATACTCCTTGAACGAGAAGAACAGAGCGCCGGCAGAAAAAGCACGATGACATCACTTGTTTGCTCTTATTTTAAGAAAATCTAGAGAGATTAGTTGTAAGAAACTAAGTAAATAACATTTAGTCTTTTCTGTATAACAATTCCGCACACTCACCCTATACCTACAAACAATACCTTCTCGCTAAATGTTGGCGTATTCTACCAAATCCTGAATTTTTAAGTTAATCATAGAAGCAAGCGGGCCACGTGATGTGGTCAATGTTGTGTATGGACAGTAGCGTTGCCCACCTAGGAGTGTTCAGGGCGTTTCGACCCGGCCTGGTTTTGGGCCACGGGCTAAAACGACTGATGCATTAAATTTAATATTTTTGATCAGGCGTTTGGGCCCACAGTTACAAATGTCCTTAGAAATGGTTTTAGGACAATCTAGGAAACCATTTTTTAGAATTTTTAACTGCGGGCCCAAACACCTGAGGAAAAATAATAATTTAATTATCAGGCGTTTCGGCCCGCGGGCCAAAATCAGACTGGTTGAAATGCCCGAAGACAAATCCAGGGACAGGTTGCTGCAGCAATGTAAATGCTACACCCTCAGCCAAAGCCAGGGTGCCACGGAGTACTGGAGACCTTACTCACGGACAGGACAGATTGGCTGCGGTATTCTGTAAGGTGGAAGATTCCCAAGTCGGGAGGCTTGGGATGCTCTACAATTTCTATTTTACCCAGGTCTTAGGCCTAAACATAACGGTAACCTACCCTACACCTCATCTACACCTCCCTTATATTTCTCCTACACCGCCCCTACACCTACCCTTCAACTGGGTACGAATGGGAATTTCATTTCCAGTAGATTTTGTTCCCAATCGTACTCGTACTCGTACCAATGGCTTACGATGCGAGCTTGTCGGAGACAGGGCGAAGTGGAGATCTGAGAGCAGACCGCTAGTATGATGATAATGAAGACCAGGTTTTATGTCCATGCTCAGTCATTATTTGTTTAGATACTGACGTATAGTATGTTAGAGGCATGTCAGTATTATAGCGTTCAGACATTCGACCCTTGGCGGACCATAGCCCTTCGCGTGCCGCGCGGGGACAACCGGGACATTACACCAAGATGATGATGACGATACTCGAAAGGATCGATAGTGTAATTCGTAGCCCTTATGGGAGACGGGTGTGAGAGTGTGTCTATAATAATTTTATAAATGTCACTTTGGAAAGCGGCAATTATTATAATTGATAATTTTGTATCAATCCAGAAGTATCACATTATTACCTTATTTATTTACCTTATTACTTTATTACATATATTTTTAAATTTAAAACCTGCAATAATATTAGTGGTAATTTCCACATTACTCATAATATCAGCAATTCATTGTATTGTAGGATAGTGGAATTTTTATATTAAAATTGAGAAACGCATGTGCACTGTGCATTGTCCGTATGTGGACCACAGACAGAAGGATGCTTGTAAACTTGTAACTACATTGGTTACCTTATCATTTAAACCAGTAGGGTCTAATAATAACACAAATAAATAGGTACTCAATATATTCATGACATGGCGTAACAGTATGGACAGTTACCTAAATTAAATTGGCACTTAAACTATCATAATCATCATCATCATGTTTATGATTTTACAGAGGTGTTGATATTTTTCTCACGATTATTGCCAATTCTAATTAGCATCACTTTGTGTTCACTCTATCGTGAAATTAATAAAATCATGCAAAATAAAAAATATACTTTAAAAGTTAAACATTAAGGGGAACCCTGCAGTCTTGCAGCAAAAAGATCTTTAATGTAAAGTTATATTGCATTTAATCTTATCATCATCACAGATGGCGCTATATTAGTTTGTCCAAGCATATTTATTTATTTATAAAAGACTTTCTTTCACAGACAAATCAGCACAAATGGCAGATCCTATTCATAATTGTGGCCAGCGTGATGTTTCTCACCAACATTGCCTTCGTAGTCTTCGCGAAAGGTGTTGTGCAGCCTTGGAACTTCTATGGAGATGAAGGTCGGTATAAAACATTGAGGTATACCATAATATTAGAATAACAATTTCAAAATTTATTAAAATAACTACCTTAGTGCTACTAAATATCGGCGGTACGGCAGATGTATGAAGAAAACCTGAGAATAGAAAATGGTAAAATTACGATGAGAACTAAAAACCATAGGACTTTTGTACTGTCTCTTTCTCACAAAGTGTAATAAACCCTACAAACCAATCTCACACAGTAAAGAAGTCACAGTTGTAGACAAAAAACTAAATTTCAAAATGGCAACACTTAATTTCAATTTTAGCCGGGGGTCAGATATGTTTCTGGCAGTGTAACGTATTTTAATGACGACAAAACCGTAAAAATTTTTGATTTGTTAGAATAATTTTCCAAAATCGTTGAATTAAAATCTTGATGTCAATGTTCCGGTTGTGCTCTCGCACATGTGGGCCCGTGGTCAGGCTTGACCATGATCCAAGATTTGGCAAATCAGATCATTGCAATGTAGCGACTGCAATCTGACCTCTGTAACCCTGCTACCAGGGGAACCTGACTATATTGGATCATGATTACACATTCAGTCGCCTGAATGTGCAGGTTTCATCACGATGTTTGCCCTCACCGTAAGAGCATCAGTTACCATTAAACTGATGTACATAACTCAAAAAAGAGTCAGTCACCTCTCGCTTATTTGTTTCAGATGAAGAAAACGAAACATACTCCTTGAACGAGAAGAACAGAGCGCCGGCAGAAAAAGCACGATGACATCACTTGTTTGCTCTTATTTTAAGAAAATCTAGAGAGATTAGTTGTAAGAAACTAAGTAAATAACATTTAGTCTTTTCTGTATAACAATTCCGCACACTCACCCTATACCTACAAACAATACCTTCTCGCTAAATGTTGGCGTATTCTACCAAATCCTGAATTTTTAAGTTAATCATAGAAGCAAGCGGGCCACGTGATGTGGTCAATGTTGTGTATGGACAGTAGCGTTGCCCACCTAGGAGTGTTCAGGGCGTTTCGACCCGGCCTGGTTTTGGGCCACGGGCTAAAACGACTGATGCATTAAATTTAATATTTTTGATCAGGCGTTTGGGCCCACAGTTACAAATGTCCTTAGAAATGGTTTTAGGACAATCTAGGAAACCATTTTTTAGAATTTTTAACTGCGGGCCCAAACACCTGAGGAAAAATAATAATTTAATTATCAGGCGTTTCGGCCCGCGGGCCAAAATCAGACTGGTTGAAATGCCCGAAGACAAATCCAGGGACAGGTTGCTGCAGCAATGTAAATGCTACACCCTCAGCCAAAGCCAGGGTGCCACGGAGTACTGGAGACCTTACTCACGGACAGGACAGATTGGCTGCGGTATTCTGTAAGGTGGAAGATTCCCAAGTCGGGAGGCTTGGGATGCTCTACAATTTCTATTTTACCCAGGTCTTAGGCCTAAACATAACGGTAACCTACCCTACACCTCATCTACACCTCCCTTATATTTCTCCTACACCGCCCCTACACCTACCCTTCAACTGGGTACGAATGGGAATTTCATTTCCAGTAGATTTTGTTCCCAATCGTACTCGTACTCGTACCAATGGCTTACGATGCGAGC
Source organism: Blastobasis lacticolella (assembly GCA_905147135.1). Taxonomy (NCBI): domain Eukaryota; kingdom Metazoa; phylum Arthropoda; class Insecta; order Lepidoptera; family Blastobasidae; genus Blastobasis; species Blastobasis lacticolella. The sequence continues at coordinate 19,619,446 of LR990045.1, forward strand.
TTGTCGGAGACAGGGCGAAGTGGAGATCTGAGAGCAGACCGCTAGTATGATGATAATGAAGACCAGGTTTTATGTCCATGCTCAGTCATTATTTGTTTAGATACTGACGTATAGTATGTTAGAGGCATGTCAGTATTATAGCGTTCAGACATTCGACCCTTGGCGGACCATAGCCCTTCGCGTGCCGCGCGGGGACAACCGGGACATTACACCAAGATGATGATGACGATACTCGAAAGGATCGATAGTGTAATTCGTAGCCCTTATGGGAGACGGGTGTGAGAGTGTGTCTATAATAATTTTATAAATGTCACTTTGGAAAGCGGCAATTATTATAATTGATAATTTTGTATCAATCCAGAAGTATCACATTATTACCTTATTTATTTACCTTATTACTTTATTACATATATTTTTAAATTTAAAACCTGCAATAATATTAGTGGTAATTTCCACATTACTCATAATATCAGCAATTCATTGTATTGTAGGATAGTGGAATTTTTATATTAAAATTGAGAAACGCATGTGCACTGTGCATTGTCCGTATGTGGACCACAGACAGAAGGATGCTTGTAAACTTGTAACTACATTGGTTACCTTATCATTTAAACCAGTAGGGTCTAATAATAACACAAATAAATAGGTACTCAATATATTCATGACATGGCGTAACAGTATGGACAGTTACCTAAATTAAATTGGCACTTAAACTATCATAATCATCATCATCATGTTTATGATTTTACAGAGGTGTTGATATTTTTCTCACGATTATTGCCAATTCTAATTAGCATCACTTTGTGTTCACTCTATCGTGAAATTAATAAAATCATGCAAAATAAAAAATATACTTTAAAAGTTAAACATTAAGGGGAACCCTGCAGTCTTGCAGCAAAAAGATCTTTAATGTAAAGTTATATTGCATTTAATCTTATCATCATCACAGTGCATAACAGTCCACTGCAAGACTAAGGACATCTCCCACGAAAGGGCAGGATATTGCCATAATCTGAAATATGGAACAATGGAAAACGCTGCTGCCCATTTTCCAGCCTACGGCGACTAGATAGTTCGTCTTGAAAACAGTATTCGTCTTGTACGACAACCACGAATGTAAAGAGTTTGGTGCTATTCTACTCTGCCGGACACCACACGGCCAATACCCCGTTTACACCACAGGGCGGAATATACCGCGACGGGATACCAATTAGCAACCAAGACTATTCAATTAGTCTCACAGTCACCAGTGAAACCTCCTTCGCAAAACGGTACACATAGCGAATGACGAGCTCGTTGCGGTGCTGAAGTTTGACTAGCCTCAACGTATGAAAAGGTCACACATCTAGTTCTGGAACTCTGCGAGCACTCCTTAGTCATTGATCAATGGTCTCGCTAACACAATACTACTATACCAGTGCCACTTATTTCCTCTGCCTCAGCATGCACCACATAAATACGGTGCAAGATGTGCAATGAGCTCAGTCCCGAAGTCTTTTCTTTACACTGTAAATGGGGTTCTACAAAAAGCACGTCAGCAGGTACTTCAAAAGCCAGCACCGTAACGCTCCCCTTAGGTTGCAGATGTCCTGGACGACAGGGCGGTTACCATCAGGTGGAACAAAGAAAGTAACAACTCAAAAACTGTACTTGGACATAATGGTACCACAAAACAACAACTAATGACTTAATATTAAATATCATCCAGGTCAATTCCGCCTTCTGTCAGGGTCCGCTTTCCTGCGCTTTTTCCTCCAATTTGCACGGTTATGGACCTAATATTAAATGTCGGCGTTAATGTCCCGGTTGTGCTCTGGCGCATGAGGGCCTTGACGCCATCCACGACTTTGCGGATCAGGTAATAACATTGCGAAAGCCATCTGACCCCGTGACCCTGCTACCAGGGGAACCTACCAGATTAGATTATGGTTACACATTCAGTCGCCTGAATGTGCAGGTTTCGTTACGATATTTTGCCTCGCCATAAGAGCATCGCAACTAATGCGCATAACTCATAAAATAATGATTGTTACATGGCTGCACTGAGTTTGGAATCCTGTACCTGCTTACAACTCTGACCTCTCAACAACCGCCGGTCCTTTCCTTTTGTCTCTGATATTAAAGTAATTGCATGAAACGTAGATGTTATGGGCGACAGTGACCTACATCTTCCCTTTAGATTAGCTATCCGTTCCTTGTCATTGACCTGCATACAGATATTATTATTATGTACCTCAGTCAAATATTTGAACATTTGTTTGGAATTGTAGTTACACTTTGCATTAGTCGCATCACAAATAGGTACCACAAAGTGTTTGTTGTCATATCCATTATACGATAACGATATTAATATCCATTCATCGCTCATACATTTTGTTCGTGCTCCAAATGGAAAGGTCCTCTGTATTTTGCTGTCAACATTAAGCAAAATAACGTAAGCATCCCAATTATAAATGGGCTACATCCCTTTCAAAAACTATTTCAATAGTAGGTAGTGAATATTCCAGCCCTTGCAACACGTCGCTACAAGAGTAATAGATTGTCATTATTAGTAAGTATTTTATTATGGTAAGTAACGTTCAGTAATGTATAATAATTATGATAAAGCGGTTTTGTTTTGTGTATCTATCAGCAAATAAATGAACAGACGCAACGAAAACTAAGAGCATTAGAGACAGAAGATACAGTTTTAGAATTGCTTTTGAAACAGTTCGAATAGAACATACAATAAAACCTAAAAATATGCATTATGTTATGCGAGGTTTTCCATCTGGAAAACATTATATAGCTGGCAAAACCAAGGGAGTCTAAAGACGAATGAAAGGATAAAGTGAATGTCAAACATGACTATTATGATAAATCCTAGTCATATTACCGGTGGTGGAGGTCTCTATCAAGTCCGTCTACGCCTACGTGTTGTGTTCCCAATTAAAGTATGAAGTAGCCAGAATAACTAACAATATGATGTACGAGTATGTAAGTAGTCTATCAGTTATCATAACAAAAACTTTGCTTACTTTGGGTTTAGATGGCGTTGGGTGATTTTGTTCTAGCATATTTTATTTATTTATGTCAGTTGCTCGGATATTTAAAAACATATTTTCTAGGGAGGCACTTGGTCCAGCGGGCCACGTTATGTAAAGTGGTTACAATTGTTCAGGATGTCTGCATCGTAAGGGGAGCGCATGCAGTGCCGGCCTTTTAAGTAATGCTTTATTTCATTCCTGTGTTACACCAATAGCAAAGAAACCAACAGCTAGATATCTATACGAGTTATATCGACACTATAAGTATGTGCATATCAATAAACTCTGTTTTACAACCAATATCTGCACTAGTAACGCACTTTATTGCAATAATTTTAATATATAAAGAGTTAATGGGAGTACCTATGTGACATCGTTTTCAAGGTTTTGATACTACTCGTACATTCAGGTTAAAGCTATAATAACATTTTAAGTATTTTGGCTGCAATTAGCAATATTTTAATATAAAATGCTGTCTTAAATCGTTCATAAAAACTTAATACCATAGTTGTAGTTAAATTTAGGGGTTGGTAGTTAAATGACAAATAAATAAACTACTTATCTACTTTAATATATACTTATTATACATATAGTGACACCCAGCTTTTAACAGAAATTTAAATTCATCATTTTCATTTCTGCACGGCCAGTATTCGAACCCGGGACCTTTTGCAGACTTTGGTTAACCACTGAACCACTTAGGTCGTCAATGTCTAACGTCTTCGTCAAAGTTTTTCCTAAATTCTGCTCTGAAAGACACCATACTGGTTTTGAGATATTTGATCACATTCTAAATAATTCAAAACATGCAACAATTTGTACACTGCCACATCTTGTCCCAATTTTACCATCAAAGTTGTGCGTTCAGTTTACTTAAGATTTAGAAGCTACACACTACCGTATTAATCAAACAAATTTATATCATTCCGTAGTTGATAATGTAATTCAATTTATAGCAGACTGATCTAAAACGGAGGCAACAATGAATGTGGAAGAGGAAAAACGAAATGGAAAGTATGAGAAAGTGCCAATCGAGGAAAGAAATTATAAAGGTAAGTAAAATAATAATAATAATACAGTGCAGTGTAAAATGTGGCCTACGACGTAAGGATGCTGAACACAAGGTGAAGTGGATGAACAAAGTAATAATGTGGATCAGGCAAAAGTATTTGATTTGGACTATGACATGGAATCGTTCAAGAGGTATATTAGGGGTCTCTTTGGAGGCTTACTGATGCCCATAAGCGGCGGTGACGACTTTCCATCAGGTGGCCCGCGTTTGACTGCTTTTCTGCCGACTAACAAAAAAAAGTTAGGATAGACGCTAAGATGGTAATGATTATCCTATCGATTGGTGATTTATAATTACAGGTACGTCCTGTATTTTACTGTATGCATCTTAATATCTTTAAAAATACATAGTTTACATTAAGCATATTTTTAAATAATTGGTTACATTTGCACCGTAGGCACGAATGTTTAATGTACCCCTTCTACCAGTATTTGATTTCCATTATAATTAGTTTACATTTTCGGGCTTAACCACTTTTGATTTAAAAATAAATATCAGCATAATCAATCCCTATTCCATAATTTCAGATGACGAACAAGAAGAAATCCCAAAATATGGATACGGTGTCCGTCACGTTCAAGCACTCACTTACTTTATTTGTATAACAGTAATATTTATAGCTCGTGGCCACATTGGCGTCAGTATTGTAGCTATGGTGGATCCAGCAGTATATCGTAATGATACTGCTAATGTTACTGAAATAATGATTTCGGGTAATGATAGTAGTACAGAAAGTAATAATCTAACAACCGATATGCCAGACTTAGAAATGGCCAAATTGGACTCAAATGATTCAATTGTACAACATCCAATTCCCATAACTAACCAGTTATTGACGAATATGTCCTACGATAATAAATCTATAGAAACAAATTTTCAATACATAAATGAAAGCAAAGTGGATATTCATGAAAATAATTCCAATGTGATTTATAAAGTGTCAAAGAGATTGAATGAAAATTTAAATGGTGCATCTAATATTTTCAGGGTAAGAATGATTTAATTGGTATTGAAAACATGTAAAGGTAGTTGATATACAATATACATAGATAATGGAAACCAGAACCGATGGCCAATGGCAATACCAGCAATCAAAGCGCAAAACGGCATCCTATGAAATAGACCAACAACGTTGTAAAGGTCTCAAGGACCCGATGCAAGCAAGAGACTTAAACATAATCGGTTGTTCAACAGTGGGCGTCTGTCTAACGATGATGATGATGATGATGAAATTATATTTCTTCACTTTAATGGTTTCCACTGATACAAAATTTGATGATTTACAATCAGCGGGTACTAAATGTTTCAGAGATATCTGTGGCCGAAGTACATCCAGGAATACATCCTAGGCTCATTCTTTGTTGGATACTTCATTATGATGTTTCCCATGGGCTTAATCTGTCATCGATATGGCGGAAAGCTACCTCTGCAGATCTGTTTATTTGTTAATGGCATCGTCTCGTTACTAACACCATGGACTATTGCTTGGGTAAGATTTTATTCAATTTTTCATAGTGCGTAACCATAGTAGTGTTTGACGAGTATTAGTAACCTAAATGTATGAATAGTGTATATTATGGGCGACACCGATATATACTATGTCTGCTCGGTTGTTACTGCCTAGCATCAAAATATCTGTTATCAATAACTCATAGATATATAAGCTTAGCTTAGTTTTTTAGGTAACATATTAGAAAATCAAAACTTCGTTGAAGAATTTTTATGAAACTTCTAATGGTCATTGGTTCAAAAGTTCAACTGACTAAAGTCTAGAATACCAACGTTTAAATTATCTATTTCACTATTGATCAAATCGTTCAAAGGCAAAAATGATTAATTACAAACTGGTTTAACTTAAAAAGTTCTAAAGAATTTCAATCGATTAATTAGCGTATAACGCCGGTTAATTGGTTCTGGTGGTTGTCTGTGACCTTGACCTTGTTTTTTGATAGATTAGATTTTGGGATAAAAAAATCATTAATTACTGATCTAGATTTACAACCCGCGACCTCAGGATCAGGAATCAAACTCTCAAACCATTAGACTGAGGAAGGGAAACAAAACACTGAGGACATTTGCGATTATACAATTTGATAAGGAATGATTTAGTACTTTAACATTGCTTCTAGCAACATTTTGTCAGTCGTCCATTTGATGAAATATATATTTAGATTATAAACTCCGCTAAATAAAACATTTGATATTTAACATATTTTTATTTCATTTGTTGTACTTTCAAAATTTGCTCACTGAATTTCGAATTTTCTAGATAAGATAAGATAAAATGAGACGAGACGAGACGAGATAATATAGGATAATATTTATTAATAACACTGGTTACAAGTCAAAGCCATTTTGCAAGGGGTAAAAATCCAATACATTAATTAATTTTACAATAGGTATTATCGGTACATTGAAACTCAATATTAATTACGTTATGCCACAACATAAAATAAAATAGTTGTAATTATATTAATGTCACTAATATAAAATTTGCAAAAATAAATGTCAAAATATAAATTTTTTAATACTTTTTTTACTTTGATTTCATTTCAATACTTAATTTTAGACACATGTCCATAGTGTAGTACAAAATAAAAATAAAAATAATAAAATGAAAAACTTTAATCTAAACGTCTAGCAGTTTGGTCCAGCAAAGAGCACTTGCACTTGCACTACCCTTTACTGAACAAAACCGGCCTAGATCCTATACGCTAAGCCACATCGTTCCAGTGCCTAACAATAGGCAATAGGGTTCAGGAGACCACTGGCGCTGCCCAGGATCCCTGCTGTGTTTTATAATGCTCTGTGAATTTATACATGAGTATAAGGATATTTATCACCTTTGTTGCCGTCACTTGCCATGTTTAAACCTGAGGAATTAGCCCGATCGTGTATCTATTTCCGCCGCTTAATTCTGGCGTTGTTGTATTTATATATACGTATTTACCATTTCAGGGTGGTTGGAAAGCGGCAAGCGCTTGCCGTATCATGCAAGGGCTGTCACAAAGCGGAACATACCCTGGCACTATGAGTCTTTTAGCTGCTTGGATACCCATAAGCGAGCGAGGCAGCCTCAGTACATACGTATTTACTGGTAAGTTTGTCGCGCTACGCCCGGTCTAGGACCTGGGTAAGCCATCGGGTGTAGGCGGTTAAAAATAGGAGCTGTGATTATGGAAGCAGGTGGTGGAACTGTAACCCTCGGGTGAGCAAGCTGTAAAAGGTTTTTTTAAATTGGACTAGCCAGGCATTTGACCGACACCTCACCTGGTGATAAACGACGATGCGGCCGATGATGGAGCATGCCTGTCTAGGAATAGCCTATTCACTCTAGCCTTGAAGGTTATATTAGCATTGACTTTTTTTTAAGGTTTAAGGCAAGCGGGCCACCTGATGGAAAGTGGTCACCACTGCCTATAGACATTAGCAACACCAAGAGTATCGCTAATGCGTTGCCCACCTGTATAACACGTTGCTCTGGCAGCAAAAAGCAAATGCCACTCCACTGCCAAAGCCACGGTTCCCCAAATCCCCACCCCATGGAGCACTGGAAACCTTACTCACCGGCAGAAACACAATACTATTTAAAAGAGTATTATTTAGCTGCGATATTCTGTAAGGTGGAGATACTTCCCCAGTCGGGCGGCTCCAATTCGAACGAGATACCCCGCTATGCCCTACATTCTTAAACGTAACACTATTTAAACAATAAATACACTATTGTCGAGTGATATTTGTAAATCACCTTTAGTTTAGTTTCGTATAATCTGTAGGTTAGTTATGATTTTTTTGCCAAATGCCAAATGTCAAGTTTATTTGCTCTATTTCTTTTACAGGCGTTGTGGTGATTATAATAATTTTTTATTTTATAGGCACTGTGGTTGGGACTGTCGTTGGGTTCCAGGTTGGTGGGTTCCTAGCCGGCAGTAGCTGGGGCTGGCCTTCGATGTTTTGGTTTACTGGTGTCTCATGTCTATTGGGTTTCGCCCTATTAACAGTATTTGGGTCCAATACTCCATTGGATCACAAACTCATCAGCGAGGAAGAGAAGCATTTCATTGCTGGCCATTCAAGAGGTGCCACTGTTACGGTAAGTAAATAATAAGTTTGAGAACACGAATGGTATGTTACTTGAAGTATCTCAATGTATCGATGGCTTTGTTAAAGTTTGATAAATATTAAGATTAAGCTGTCCTGGTAGACGAGATTGTTGGGACCTGCTGGCGGGCCTCATGTTAGTGATAGTGTTATTGTTAAAGTTAACGCTTTTTAGGTGACCAATGACATTTCTCATACTTTGGACTCGGATCGTTGATATCATGTAAGGTAAATTCAGTTTCGGTCCACGTCGGTGAGTGTAATTGTATTTTGACAATCGTGGCTTTTTTACTTATAAGTTTTTTCTTTTATAAGGATATCATAATATAGTTGTGGTTTCTGAGACAGTACAGGATATTATATCCTGTACTGTCTCAGAAACCACAACAAAAATCAAGAAGTAGGAACTAACTTTGTTCCAGACCTTTCCTAACCCTTCAACTAGCAGCCACCATTTGGCATTTTTGTCTAAACAAGCAGTGGGGTAAGATGACAGCAGAGACAAAAAATAAAATTGTCTAGATAAACATGGGATAAACCAATAAAATAAAAAGTTACAGACTACTAAGAGCACGTACTAGTCTCACAGAATCATAATAAAAAAAATACGGTTACGAGCACGGCACGGCCCTACACTGATCAACAAATCCTATTAACAATCGACTTTTTCTTGTATCCACAGTTAATTTGAACTGTCATTTTCCTTACAGAAGCGCAGTATACCTTGGATGGAAATATTCAAGTGTAAGCATGTCTGGGCTACTTTCGCGGGCCACATAGGCAGCTCTGTAACCTTCTTCTTTCTCTTCACGCAAGTGTCTTCGTACTTGCACTACATTCTCAAGTTCGATGTTCGTAATGTAAGTCAAATTTGGTGTAAGAGTATTTTATTATGCTACGCAGTGATAATCGAGCAGGGCTACCTGTTAGTTGGGCTACTAAATGATGGTAAATGATAACATCTAGTATGCATTGAACAAAATAAAATAAACAAAATGAAGAACCGCAGTTGCGTTGTCACTGTGAGGTCTAAGATTAAATGGCTCATGCCTGCGCCTACTTGCGCTAGCTATCTTACCTTCAAACCGGAACACAAAACTCCTGGCCATGTTACTTGACGTCAGACATTGATAAAACTTATCTTAACACGACATAAGATTTATGTTAAGATGGCAAGTGACTTTTTATTCATCATTTTACTTTACACTTCTAAGTACTGCAGCTCTACGAACACGCTACTAGTACTGCGGCCCTATTCATATTCCAGCTTTGGTCAATCGCGAATTTCATTATTCTTATCTATTTCTGCCGTCAAGCAACAATGCTTGCATTGCCGTGTCCCGGTTTGAAGGATAAGGTAGCCAGCGATATTACAGGCATGAGACATTTTGTCATAGTACCTACTTACAGTGACGACGCACCCGCAGTTCTACATTTTTCTTGTCTGCAACATAAATGCATGAATGTTTATAGGTGACAATTACCACTTACCAGCAGGTGGACTGTCTGCTCTTATGTCAGAGCATAGTAGAAAAAGAACGTATTTTAGTTTTGGACAATCGCATATTTGGCCAAATGAGTCTATTGGCCTTTTGTGTTTTGGTCACATGCGTCGAATAACTCTATACTGTCAAATATTAACTGGTTTTAAAATATCTCGTTTATTTGTTTCAGAGCGGGATTCTGTCGTCCTTGCCATACATAGCAAGCATATTTTCATCGATATTGATGGGATACCTTTCTGATTACTGCTGCAATAAAAATCTTATCACTGTCAAGCATTCGAGGATGTTATATAATTCAATAGGTGAGTGAGTGCCTACTGACTGTTTTCGTGATAAAGACGTTTATTGTGTAACAAATCGCTATAGTATTTTAACATTACTGCAAAAAAATAAATAATCATGATGATGATGAGTTTGTGATAATATTTTAAAAGTATTAAAATACGTGACATTTACATGATTTAAAAAAAATCTAAAAAAAAAATTAAATGCTGTTACATAATAATACTAATATTTTCTAAAATTTAGTAATAAATTATCATATCACGCAAAGCGGAAAACAACAATGATGACGTTATCCAAACACATACACCCTCATACAAATACATACTTTGATCTAGTTTTAGTATACAGCTTCAAATTTTGGTTTTTTGTTGTATCATGCCAACCAACAATGTTATGTCTTCGAAAGAAGCAGAGTTATCTGGCACAGTGGATGTGTATAACATTAAATTCCCTTGCCTATGTAGTGTAAAAAGACTTTGCTTTTTTAACTAAAACAGTAAAAAAGTGTGTTTGTACATTGAATATATTTACAAAAAAAGTTAAGGCAATGAAGAAATAGTAATAGAATAACTGGGCATCATATAAATTATTTTGGAAACTAGAACACCTGATTTAGGACCATAATAAGCTAAACTATAAGAAATATGGAAGTGACAACGAAGAGATTTTAATGGGGTTTTCACAGTTTGATAGTTGGGGTCTAGTTTAAAATCTAGGCCAATTCGGTTGGGTAGACCCACAGATACAGCTTGACCTCTCCGTAGTACTTGCTTTCATACAATGGGCAGGTCATTTAAAATAGTCGTTCGGAAAGAAGAAAAACTGCTTTAAAAACGATTTCTACGCGAACTGAGTCGCGGCCAAAAGCTAGTAATATAAAATATTTACGTTTATTCCTTTACAGCTGCCATAGGAATGTCTGGAAGCTTGGCGCTTGTGTCCTTCATACAATCCCCGATGTTGGCGGTTGCTTGCCTCGTATTTGGAATGAGCGCGCATGCTGGTGTGCATGCTGGGTGGATGGTATGTATTCTGAATATAAAGCAATTTTTTCTATTACTATTGATTATTGCACGGTCCTTACTCATCTTCGAAACCATAGGGATTCCGGTAACATTGTTGTCAACTATTTTGTAAGAACTAGCAGACCGCTATCCCACCTAAGTAAGTGACGATGCGCGCGAAAATGAGCATGCCTGCATGCATATAGATATGAAAAGAAACATTATCAATATTTTTGAAGATTCCTTATTTAAGATGTATAACCATATCCTATAAAGACTGATAAATCCTTTCAGTACTAAGATTTCCTGAATCAGTCAAATTTTTGGCAAAAAAGTAAATGCAGGTGCATTGTGCAAACTGTCAATTTGAAATTTTCGTATGTTTTGTGGTATCTATTTTGGGCCGCATCGGTCAGAATCAATATCAAATGAGCCCACTTAATAGTAAGCAGTAACTATAGGCTCCCCAACATCTAAGATCCATGCATTCAAGTTTCAAAAGCCTCAAATACCTCTGCTTGTAATTGCGCTAGCTTCCCAATCAAATCTTTCAAATCGGAATACAACAATACCAATATTGTTACTTTGCGGCAGTAATAAATAAGGTGGTGGTACTAAACCAGCTATGCTAGCCAAGATTCAAATTAATCACATAGCAAAGTGAAGTCTTCAGGAAGTAACTACCAAGCTTCAATCTCCAATCAAGCTACAAGACTCCAATCACAGTACTTTTAAGGAAATTGTTAAAAAGAAATAAATTTTTCATTTTCATTTTCAATTCGCCAGTACCACAAGGATCAACTGGCACGTGACCGAAATATCTTGTAAAGCTTCACTTTAGACTGACAGCTGGATTTGATGTTCAATATCCACGCCCTCACGTGCCGAATGTTCCTTGTTTTTCTGGCGATTAGACTCTGCAAATGTCAATAATTTGCATTTGCCTAGATGGACAAGCACGCATTTGGACTCAGGTTGACTTTTATCTCTAATATACAAAGCGAAGTCACCAGTCAAGCACAAAGTATATAAAGCCTATTCGAGTTTACAATATTTCACTAGTTTTATATGGAATAAAATCCCTCACCCAGCAATATATTTAGCTGAATAAATAATTAATTGTTGTAGGTAAACTACATGGATATTTCGCCAAATTTCAGCAGTACTATGACGGCAATTGGCAACACTATGATGAACATCTTTACTATTTTAATGCCATTCGTTGTCTCAACGATCGTCACCGAAGTGGTTTGTATTGCTTGAATCCTGTTTATTACTAAGAAGTAGTTTCAATTATATATAGCGGATATAGTTAAGAGCTTCGGTTTCCGAGTGGTTAAGGTATCCGACTCGTAAGCGAGAGGTACCGGGCTTCGAATCCCACTGCGGCCATGTTCCAATGTTTTTTCTGAGTTATGTACATTAGTAAAATGTTATCCAATGCTCTTACGGTGAGGGAAAACATTGTGATGAAACCTGCACAATCTGACGACTAAATGTGTACCCATGATCTAATCTGGTCAGGTTCCCCTGGTAGAAAGGGCACAGAGGTCAAATGGCAGTCGCTCTACTGTTACTAACGGATCTGCCAAATCTTGAATTATGGTCTCGTACGCGAGAGCACAACCAGAACATTAACACCAAGATTATTATAATAGTTTCAAATGGATTTGATAGGTAGGATTATGGGACTATTCTACCATCCTCTGGGCCCAAACCAACCTTACCTGGACGCGGTCCCCGTGCTGGCAGAAGGACGAGACTCTGCCAAACCAGCTTATCTCTAACGGGTTGTGCCTGTTCGATGGCAGTCGGCGTACGTAAAAAGTCAAACCAAATACAACTTTCTTATCACTGGTCAGCGCCTAAAGTTGTATACCGCACATGTGCGACCACATAATATGGAGTATTACTCCCATATTTGGGCCGGTGAAACCGAACACCTGCTTAATGCTCTGATATACCGGGTTCGAATCCCATTGCGACCATGTACCAATAAATTTTTTTTTGATTTATGTACTTTAATTAAATGCTAACTGATGCTTTTACGGTGAGGGAAAACATCGTTATGAAACCTGCACATTCTTGCGACTGAATGATTTAATCAGGTCAGTTGCTCCTGGTAGCAGGGTCACGGAGGTCAGATAGTAGTTGCTCCACTGTAATTACCTGATCGCCAAATCATGGTTAAGGCGGACCGTGTTCCCTCGTGCTCGAGAACACAACCGGGACATTTACGCCAAGATGACGACGGTATTTAGATTTTCCTCATCTACGAGGAAAACCGTATTATAAATAATTCTTATCAGTCATCCTAAAGTAAATATAGAAACAATGACAAAGGACAAGACGAATAAGTAATCTTGTACATGCATTAAAGTTTTGTGTACATGGCCTTGTGGATGATTACTAAAAAACGAACAAGAATTTACTTGTGAATATTCATCACTGCGATAAAAGCTATCTTGTCGATCGCGAATTAAAATCTGACGTTTTGCGTGTCTGGTATACTGCGTATTTAATATACAGTCATTTGCGTGCATGGTCACTTGTGTTTCTGGTACAATGCATCGAAAGTTCTCTGACACGCTACCAAGCGTAGACTTTTGAGTTTCTGGTGCGTATAAATCAAGTACTGGTCATTTGCGAAGATAAATTCTGATTTTACGTGTCTGGTATATTACGTATTTAAATTACGGTTATTTGCATTTCTGGTACAATGCGTCGAAAGGTCTCTGACACGCCACTAAGCGTAGATATTTATGTTTCTAGTGCTATGCATATAAATTAAATAGTTTGCTGTGGAAAATATGGTTGTTTCCATGTACAGTAATTTGCATATCTGGTACTACGCGTCGAAAGAACCTTGGTCCACTAATATGGAGAATGGTCGCGTATAGTCCAAAATGGTATTAACGTCTTTCTGTCACGGGTTAACATAATCCGAGTGATCAATGGCTTCTGCTAGTTTACGACCAACTTGGTTCCTGTTCCAAGTGTGAGGATCAATTCCCTGTCCCTGTTTTGTACGGAGAATGCCCAGACACGATGTCGACCAATATTCGTTCTGTTATTCTTTAACTTATTTATTTATAGGATCATCATCACAGCCAATAACAGTCCACTGCAGGACTTAGCGTCTCTTCAATGGGGAGGCTATTGCCATAATATCCATGCTTGGCAGGCGGGTTGGACATCTCAGTGTTGTAAATATAACAATGGAAAACGATGCTACCCATTTTCCAGTCTACGGAGACTAGATCTTTTGCAATGAAAAATTTGTCGCGTTCGTGCTATCCTACTCGCCGGACACCACACGGCCAAGTTTATAGGATTTCCAACAGCAATTTTATTCTAGCCATACTTACATACATTGTTATAAATTAGAAGCTATTAACAGGGTGACATAATTACAGTAATTTAAGTAAACAATCGAAGACTAGGAAAGTAGTAAATACCAAAGGAAAGTGGAATCTAGCTAAGACATCTTGGCCTCCGGGTCCAAGGACTGAGGTATATATGCAAAAAAATAGGTATACCTATATTGTATTGCAATAATGAAAGTTACATGTTACAATTTATAACTACACTTAAAACAATGTCACTGTTCATCTTGTCTCGTTCCGAGTACCCTATTTAGAGCATATATAAAGTCTTATGTTATACGGCAGACATACAAGCAAGCGGGCCACCTGAAGGAAAATGGTCACCGCCGCCTATGAGCATCAGCAACACCCGGGGAGTTACCAATTTGGAGGGAGCAAAGATATCAAGCTTCTTTTATTTTTTCCAGACCAACCCGTACCAGTGGCGTGTCGTGCTATTGCTAGTCGCAGGCATTGGATTGGTGGCTAATGCTATATTCGTCACGTTCATTACCAGCGATGTGCAGCCTTGGAATGATACCCAGGACCACTTGGCAGGTGATGGCATAATTATATTATTCATGTCGAAGACCAGTTGACCGCAGATGAAGTAGTAAAGAGTTCTCGAGTGGCGACTGGTAAGCCTCTCACAAGGTGTACCTATCGACGACGTGGTAAAGATCGGACATACCAGCTGGATGCGGAGGGTATACTATCGCCCTTTAGGGAGATCTCTGGGGGTGGCCTATGCCTAGTACTAGGCGTTTTTCGGCTGATATGATGACGATGAGGCCCAATGCCGAACTGCACTCATCGAGATCTGCATGGGTGTGTGGTTTCGACATGTCAACATATCCCACGCCGGCCATGTAATAATGACTGTTTTCTAAGTTATGTACATTAGTTGAATACTACCCGATGCTCTTACGGTGAGGGAAAACATCGTGATGAAACCTGCACATTCAGGCGACTGGATGTGTAACCATGATCCAATCTGGTCAGGTTCCCCTGGTAGCAGGGTCATGGAGGTCAGATGGCAGTCGCTTCACTGTAATTACCTGGATCATGGTCACGGCGGACCCCGGGCGCTCATGCGCGAGAGCACAACCGGGACCTTAACGCCAAGATTATTATTTTTATTTTTTTATCATAGGCCTCAGTTGATGGAACTCCTCTGAGCTTTGATACAACATTATACAGATACGTATCGCCTTACACAAAACTAACCTAACCGAACTGGCACATCTGAATATCGGTGAAAATTTGTATGTTTGCATGTTTATTACTTAATCACGAAAAAACGGCGTAATGGATTCGGATTAAATTGTTCTCGCAGATAGTTTATAACCTGGATTACCATATAGGCTAGAATTTAACTAAACATTTTAAGTGGTGTCCGCTGGATCACGGTAAAACCGAATTTTACACAGTTTTTCTTCTTTTTACGCAGTCACACAGAAACTACTAATCCGCTTTAGCAGAGTGACATATGGACTACTATGTATACCAAAATTCAAAGTGTTAATCGCTCGGGATCACGCCACAATTTTCCACGCAGAGACTACCAAATAATGATGAAATTGACAGTGTTGTAGCTTATATCCAAGATTAATAAACACGCTATAATGGATCCCGAATTTTAAAGTAGTTTCCACGAAATACTGTTTCACACAAAACCTGCTGAACCGATTTTTATTTTGATGGGCAGTAATTTAGCTCATGTCGAAGAATAAAGATTAACACAAAAAAGTCATTACATGTCATAGTGCATGACGGCACTGGGATTCAAACTCGTTGCCTCTCGCCTACGAGTCAATCGGCCCTAGCCATGACCAGTCAATAGGCCAGACTATTGACTGTTGAAAATTACCTAACTGGACTGGTGTTGTAAAACGCCAATCCATCAAATATTTCTCAAACTATTTAACCGAAGCTAAGAATCATCTAAACACCTAAAACTTGTTTAAAAAAAATGCATTTAGTCAGTCCATTCATTTACACACATTACACAATCCTCTTTTTGTGTCAAATTCGGAATGACAACAGCTGTGCTATGTTGTCACTGTGATGAAGAAATTGGCATGGCTTCATTACATAATTTCAGAAAACAAAATAACTACTACACTAAACATGTAGTTCCTTATATTTTTACAGATGCAGAAAAAAAGAAAGAAGTAGAAGCAGAAAACAAGAAAATTAAAGAGGACAATGGATTAAAATAACCGTAACATGCAGACGTTGATGAATATTGTGAAAAACTAGCATAAGTAGCTAAATAATTAATTAAATAATCGATTGTACAAATTGTTGTCATTTAAATGTGATACAATATCCAACTCTATTTCCTCATCATTTCTTCATTTATTGTACGCGAGGGCGGGCCTTTCTCGCTAGCTTACGAGTCGAACCCGTTAGCAATTAGGTCACCGATGATTGATTTATCATAATAATAAAAAAAAATCTCCTACTCTTCCTTAATCCTTCATATCAACGATAGTATGAAGTCCATTGACATCTAACGTTCATTTCTAAGCCGCTTACGGTATAGGCGACGCCTTTCATAAATACTCTGTATCTAAAAAATTCTAAAAGTATCTTAGTATACTTACTTTATGACCATACCTAGGAGTTATTTGTTTATTCACTCGTAAACAACTTGGTGCAAGCGAGGTCTAAAAAACTTTTCGTGAATCACTTCATGACATAGGGGAATACGGTATTAAAAATTATGTCGTTTAAGAAGTGGTCCAAAAATACGTATGTATATAGAAAAATGTTTATTTAAATAAACCCTTTAAAGTCTAAGGACTGACAATGATCATCATCGTCAAATCAAATCAAATCAAATCAAATTATTTTATTCCACACAAACACATAATTTCAAAATCAACAAAAATGTACTTAATTCTATAAACTTATCACTAATCAAAATATATACACAAATGTGGAAGGGCACAATCTTCTTCCGGGCTTCTGCTGGGGTCCGTTTTCCTACTGTTTTTTCTTTACTTCGATCGGTCTTCAGTATCCTTACATCAACGCGATCCGGGATCTTCCTTATCCTTATGTCATCCTTATGTCGTTAATCTTCCAGCTATCCGCACGTTCAAGCTTTATAATATGCACTGCTAAGTACTGGAACACGTTGCCTGCGAGTGTGTTGCCTGATCATTATAATCTGGACGCGTTTAAGGCTAGAGTGAATAGGCTGTTCCTAGACAGGCATGCTCCATCTTAGGCCGCATCGTCTAATAAGATGAGGGTCAAATGCCTGGCTTGTCTAGTCTAATTAATAAAGTCATAGCGTCTCGTCCATACGCTGAACCGCTTTTATGAAACCTGTTCCCACGTACCCATGGGGTTTACGCAGCATATAGCTAAACCATCGCAGGCGAACCTTTTCAATCTTCTCCGCAATGTCTCTCGTGCCAAGGCTGCCACGCATGTACTCGTTCCAGACTCGGGCGAGTCATACAACACAGCGCATCGGCCGCAGCCTTTTCATTTCATTGGTATTTAAGACTGACTATGATATTTCCCGTAATTTCTTAACTATACCTGAGTGTGAGCATTTTAAACAACTGAACGTTGGTTAAAATGCTGGTCTACCACGTAGAGAACTCACAGAAATTTAAATGATGAATTTTAATTTCTTTCTTAAATTCTATTACGGGTCTGGGTGTAGTATCTTTAATACGTAAAACAAACATTTAACACCCATAACACAAGCTTTGCTTATTTTTGGTACTAGATGGCGCTATATTAGTTTGTCCAAGCATATTTATTTATTTATAAAAGACTTTTTTTCACAGACGAATCAGCACAAATGGCAGATCCTATTCATAATTGTGGCCAGCGTGATGTTCCTCACCAACATTGCCTTCGTAGTCTTCGCGAAAGGTGTTGTGCAGCCTTGGAACTTCTATGGAGATGAAGATCAGTATAAAACATTGAGGTATACCATAGTATAAGAATAACAATTTCAAAATTTATTAATCGAACTACCTTAGTGCTACTAAATATCGGCGGTACGGCAGATTTATGAAGAAAATCTGAGAATAGAAATAGGAAAAATTACGATGAAAACTAAAAACTATAGGACTTTTGTCTGTCTCTTTCTCACAAAGTGTAATACCCTACAAACCAATCTCACACTAAAGAAGTCACAGTTGTAGACAAAAAACTAAATTTCAAAATGGCAAGACTTAATTCCAATTTTAGCCAGGGGTCAGATATGTTTCTGGCAGTGTAACGTATTTTAATGACGACAAAACCACAAAAAATTTTGATTTGTTTGAACAATTTTCCAAAATCGTTGAATAAAAATGTTGGTGTCAATGTTCCGGTTGTGCTCTCGCACATGTGGGCCCGGGGTCCAGCTTGACCATGATCCAAAATTTGGCAAATCAGATCATTGCAATGAAGCGACTGCAATCTGACCTCTGTAACCCTGCTACCAGCGGAACCTGAGTAGATTGGATCATGATTTTTTTTTTTTTTATGTTATACGGCAGACAAACAGGCAAGCGGGCCACCTGATGGAAAGTGGTCACCGCCGCCTATGGACATCAGCAACACCAGGATGAACACATGATTTCACATTAAGTCGCCTGAATGTGCAGGTTTCATCACGATGTTTTCCCTCACCGTAAGAGCATTTAACTGATGTCGCTTATTTGTTTCAGATGAAGAAAACGAACCATACTCCTTGAACGAGAAGAACAAAGCGCCAACAGAAAAAGCACGATGACATCATTTGCTTGCTCTTATATTAAAAAAATCTATAGAGATTAGTTGCAAGAAAAATAGTTGTTGTACTAAATTATGTAAATAACATTTAGTCTTTTCTGTATAACAATTTCGCACACTCACCCTATACCTACAAACAATACCTACTCGCTAAATGTGGGCGTATTCTCCCAAATCCTGAATTTTTAAGTTAATCATAGAAGCAAGCGGGCCACGTGATGTGGTCAATGTTGTGTATGGACAGTAGCGTTGCCCACCTAGGAGTGTTCAGGGCGTTTCGGCCCGGCCTGGTTTTGGGCCACGGGCTAAAACGACTGATGCATTAAATTTAATATTTTTGAGCAGATTGGGATGAGATGAGTCACTTTTTTTTCGTCCTATCCTTGGCGGGAGGCATGCTTCTCTTCGGGCGATCCGTCGAGTTGTGCTGAAGCCTATACCGCGGTTATATGGCAGGGAATGGAATACTTCATTCCATATTCTGACGTAGCGATGAATGGCAAGTCTCGTCCATGGTTTAGTGCTGACTGCAGTCGCGCTGAAGCGCTGAAGCAAGCGGCATACTCTGCCTGGGCTGAGGCTCGAGCGCATATGTCTCCGGATACTCGCAAACTGAAGAAAGCCTTTAACCTCGCCGCCAAGTCTTGCAAAAGGACGCTACGCAGGGCTCGTTTCGACCACATAGGTCGGATTGGCACCAAACTGGCCTCTTACCCTCCTGGGAGTAAGTAGAGTAAGGGCGTTTTGGTCTTTGGCAAAAGCGGTCGAATCGAACTTATGTCAATCTTCGTTACCACCATTGCTGAAACCGGATGGGACACTGGCGCATGCTGCGGAAGAGAAAGCAAATTTATTTGCTTCTCAATTAGCGGCGAATTCACGTTTGGATACTGCAGGTAAAACTCCACCTATCTCACCCCGCGCTGACTGCACTATGGCAGAGGTGCGTATACATCAGAAAGAGATTTTAAAAATCCTGCGGAGTCTAGACGTGAACAAGGCTAGTGGACCAGATGGTATACCAGCAATAGTCCTGCGTAGTTGTGCCCCCGAGTTGTCTCCTATTCTCACGCGTCTGTATCGCCTCTCACTGGAGATTGGAAATGTACCGAAGACATGGAAGCTTGCCAATGTGCAGCCCGTGCCCAAGAAGGGCAGCCGCGCAGACCCTGCCAACCACCGCCCTATTTCGGTTACCTCCATTCTCTGTAAGATTATGGAGCGTGCACTGAACAAGAAACTCCTCGTGCATCTTGAAGGTAACGATCTCCTCAGCGATCACCAGTACGGTTTCCGCTGTGGTCAGTCAACTGGGGACCTTCTGGTGTATGCTACTCATATGTGGAGTGAGGCCATTGAGAGGCATGGCTAGGCCCTTGCTGTGTCTCTCGATATCTCCAAGGCCTTTGACAGGGTTTGGCGCGCAGCCCTTTTAAGCAAGCTTCCCTCATATGGTATTCCTGCTGGCTTTTGCACCTGGATATCGGATTTTCTGAGTGAACGATCAATCCGTGTAGTTCTAGACGGTTACACGTCTGAACTTAAGGCTATCGACGCGGGAGTTCCTCAGGGGTCGGTTCTGTCCGCGACTCTTTTCCTGCTGCATATTAATAATTTGCTTGGACCCGGTATCTTTGGGTACGCAGACGACAGCACAGTAACGGATAGATATCTGTCATATGCAAAAGCTAGTAGGGGCGATATTCAGTCTTGTCGAGAGGCCATGGTTGGTCGCTTGAACGAGGCTCTCAATGCAGTGTCCGATTGGGGCGAAGCCAATCTAGTGTCGTTCAACGCCACCAAAACACAGGCGTGTTTGTTTTCCGCTAAACGGAGTCCATTCCATCTGGCTCCGACTTTCCGGGGTGTGTCTGTGAAATTTCCGGCAACCTACAGCTCCTGGGTGTTGAGCTATCAACCAATCTCAACTTTGGACAGTACATCGAATCAAAAGCCAAGACTGCTGCAAAAAAACTTGGAATCCTCTCGAAGGTCAAGCGGTACTACACTTCAAGGCAGTTGCTTCAGTTATATCAAGCACAAGTCCGATCTTGCATGGAGTACTGCTGCCACCTCTGGGATGGATCAGCCAAATACCAACTGGCTGCTTTGGATTCGGTGGAAAAACGGGCAAAGAGACTAATTTGTGATCCGCAGTTAATTGAGGCTAAGCTGCAGAGCCTCGAGCACCGGCGTAGGGTTGCGCGTTTGTCGGTTTTCTACAGGTTGCACTTCGGAGAGTGTGCGAAGCAGTTGCACGACCTCATTCCGCCGGCCCCTTTACGCCATCGGGAGACGCGATCCGGGCGAGCGCTTCATCCTTATGTCGTGGATCTTCCAACTGTCCGCACGAGCCGCTTTGGCTCGACTTTTATAATGCGTACGGCTAAGGAGTGGAATGCGTTGCCTGCGAGTGTGTTCCCTGATCAATATAATCTGGATGCCTTCAAGGCTAGAGTGAATAGGCTGTTCCTAGACAGGCATGCTTCATCATAGACCGCATCGTCACTTACCACCAGGTGAGGTGGCGGTCAAATGCCTGGCTAGTAGAGTAATAAAAAAAAAAAAAAAAAGGTCACAGTGTTATAAATATGGAACAATAGAAAACGCTGCTGCCCATTTTCCAGCCTACGGGGACTAGATATTTTGTCTTAAAACCAGTATTCTTCTTGTACGACAACCACGAATGTATGAGTTTGGTGCTATTCTACTCTGCCGGACACCACACGGCCAATACCCCGTTTATACCACAGGGCGGAATATACCGCGACGGGATACCAATTAGTCTCACAGTCACCAGCGAAACCTCCTTCGCAAAACGGTACACATAGCGAATGACGCTCGTTGTGGTGCTGAAGTTTGACTAGCCTCAACGTATGAAAAGGTCACACATCTAGTTCTGGAACTCTGCGAGCACTCCTTAGTCATTGATCAATGGTCTCGCTAACACAATACTACTATACCAGTGCCACTTATTTCCTCTGCCTCAGCATGCACCACATAAATATAGTGCAAGATGAGCAATGAGCTCAGTCCCGAAGTCTTTTCTTTACACTGTACATGGGGTTCTACAAAAAGCACGTTAGCAGGTACTTCAAAAGCCAGCACCGTAACGCTCCCCTTAGGTTGCAGATGTCCTGGACGACAGGGCGGTTTCCATCAGGTGACCATCCGTTTGCATACCTACCTAGGCAACAAGGAAAGTTACAACTCAATAACTGTAAAAATACTGGGTCATAATGGTACCACACAACAACAACAAATGACTTAATATTAAATATCATCCAGGTCAATTCCGCCTTCTGTCAGGGTCCGCTTTCTTGCGCTTTCTCCTTCATTTTGTACGGTTATGGACCTAATATTAAATGTCGGCGTGAATGTCCCGGTTGTGCTCTGGCACATGAGGGCCAGAACGCCATCCACGACTTTGCGGATCAGGTAATTACATTGTGAAAGCCATCTGACCCCGTGACCCTGCTACCAGGGTAACCTACCAGATTGGATTATGGTTGCACATTCAGTCGCCTGAATGTGCAGGTTTCGTTACGATATTTTGCCTCGCCATAAGAGCACCGCAACTAATGCTCATAACTCATAAAATAATGATTGGTACATGGCAGCACTGGGTTTGAAATCCGGTACCTGCTTACAAGTAATTGCATGAAACGTAGATGTTATGGGCGACAGT
The DNA here is from genome assembly GCA_905147135.1 of Blastobasis lacticolella. Lineage (NCBI taxonomy): Eukaryota > Metazoa > Arthropoda > Insecta > Lepidoptera > Blastobasidae > Blastobasis > Blastobasis lacticolella. The sequence continues at coordinate 19,642,241 of LR990045.1, forward strand.
GACCTACCTCTTCTCTTTAGATTAGCTATCTGTTCCTTGTCATTGAGCTGCATACAAAAATTTTGAAGATGAAGTGCAATAACACGACTAGCTCCGTAACCAAAGAAGTTAAGTAAATTAAACCAAAAATGTTTTTTTAGATTTAATATAAATTTAAACAAAAAAACAGTGTGAGGTTAGTATTTACATCATCTAAGTCCATTAAAAAATACCTTATTATTGGTAGGTTACAATTAATAGTACGTAGGTAAAGTGTTATTGTATTCGGTATTTGTATTTTTATTTTATTTAATACTCAGTATAACCACCATTGGCGTTTATAACCGCCTGCAATCGGTCTTTCATCGACCGTATCATATTTTGACAGGCTTCGGTCGCTCTGTATGTCTCCCAAATTTCTTTGACGTGTGCTCTCAAATTATTGCAAGTTCGAGCCTTCGTAGATTCCCAATGTTGCACCATCAAACCCCATACATTCTCGATGGGGTTCAAATCTGGGCTTATCGGTGGCATTTTAATTAGTTTCAATTCATCCTGGTGTTCTTTTTCTCTGATCCACGCCTGAACAAGCCTTGAATTGTGGATACTGGAATTATCTTGCATAAATTCAACCTTGTGGTTGTCAGGATATACAATTTTTGCAGTTGGTAAAAACTAATCTCTTAATATTTCCAAATAATCTCGAGCGTTGAGACGGCCACTTACTTCGCACAATTCTATAGGCCCACTTGAATTCATCCAGCCCCAGAATCCTAGCGAAATTCGCCCGCTACGGCGATCAGGACGCACGTTTTCTTCATCATATCTTGTTTTTGGCGTCCGCCAAAGAGACAGACGCCCATCCACAGAAGACACAAATACCTTCTCATCCATAAAGGCAACCCCTTCAAAATTATATTCCAGATAGCGATTTGCAAATTGCAATCGCAACGCTTTGTTCTTATCTGTCAATAGAGGTTTCCGAGCAGGTATACAGTTCTTGAGACCAGCCTCATGGAGTCTGCGACGTACAGTTAAGTTCGACACTTCTAGGGCAGTCGCTAAAACTGTGGTGTTGATAAATCGTTGTTGTTTCACGCCGTCAACTAACTCCCTATCCTGTTCACGTGTTATTTTTCTAGGCCGCCCTTTAGAGGCGTGAGGTTTTACGTCACCTTCTTCAACCCACCGTTTACCCACAAGTAAACAGTGTTCCTCTGCAACAAAAGGAATGTATGTCTTATAATAAAGTGTGTGTTATGGATACTAGACAACGAAACACAAAAGAGATGCAAAACATTTAAAGATATCCAAAAAGCTTTACCCGGATTAGAACCCAGGACGTCAGCTTCGTAGCCAGGGTAACTACTAAATAAAATATTCAAGTTACCATTACGCCCAATTCTTCAGCAATATCTGATACTTTAACACCATCCTCATACATCATAACTATTTTGTGTTTTATATGCTCCGATATTCTGTACATTTTGATGCAGGTATATTTATTAGATAAAATTTATCAGTTCAATGCGACGCATACGAATCACGAAATGTATGTGATTGACAATAGAACAAGATTTAACTTTAAGAATAACTTATAATTTAAAAATTGGCAAGAGGCAAGTGGCCAGTCATAAATGTTGATAACAACCTCTTGTAACATATATTTCTCGGCTGTATGATGACCGATTCCCTTTGCCGAAATGGCAATTAATAAGGGGATACTACACGCACGATATTTATTGTGAGACACGCAGGATCACCATATTTATCGAGTGTGTAGGACCCACGGATCGTGATACGGATCACAGGATTTGTAGAAAAACATAAATCCACGATCCGTATCGACGATACGTATCGCGATAAATATCGTGTGTGTAGCATTGGGCATAGAAAACTAGGCGCTGGTGATGCTGATACGAAACTAACTTCTTGCAGAAATAAATTTAGTAATAAATATTTTTATTATGGTTGATTCCATTTCATTTTTTTTTAATATTTTACATTATAAAACTTTAATGTTATCAAATGGATGATTTGTTTTATCTCAAAAACACCAAATTGGTCTTTGGTCTTTTTATTGCAGGTTCCGATGGAGTTGAATCGGAATTATGTCAAATGTATTTTTAAATTCGTTTCAGGTTGCCTGTAATCCTATTATTTGGGTGAATATTTGCTTTTACCACAATTTAATTTGTTATGGAACCGCTAGATTTAATTGTTGTTTGTTTGCGTGTGTCTAATTTTCATCTATTTTCAGCTCAACCAGTCAGACGCCGCGTGACCTGACGTGACCACGTGCTACAGTGCTTTTGCTTATTTCTGCCACCCGTCATCAGCTGGTGTTGGTGGTTATGCCGCTAGCCTGGTATGCCCGCACGCTTTTGCTTATTGTCACCTGCTGGTGACAGTCTATTGTCACACCCAATTCCCCAAAGCCAGCGGATAACAAACTGACTGCTCGCTTCCTATCTATTATTTTCCCCCGGAATGATTGCAACGGTGTAATATTACAGGAGGTGTTTGGTACCAGCCATCTGTTTGGTTATGCTGCTGCTTAGTTATGGTTGCTATTTGGCTGTAACTCACTTGCCGTCCGTTTGGAATAGTTTTGGCCAGTTACTTCTGGGGACGCTCATACTTGATTTTGGTCGAGGCTTCGCAGGACCTACAGCTGAGTTTATACCTTAACTTAACCTTTTTATAAAACATTTCTTTGAAATTTAACTATTTTTTTATTCCAATCCTCTAGTTTAAGCGCCCTACTTCACCTACTTCATACCATACAATTTTAAATATGATTGTATATCGAAAGCAAAAATGGGGAACAAGCCACAAGCAAACACTAATAAAATAAATAAATAAATAAATTTTATTATTAAAGCTTTGTAGAATACCAATAAAACAAATAACAGGTAAATAATAATAAATAATTTCCCTGAACTAGGATACCCTGTGTTTCAGGTGAGAAATAATAAAACATAATTTAACAATAGGTAGAACAATTTTGTATACATCTGAGAATAATCACAAACCAAGTATTATTATTAATAAGTACATCGATATTTGAAATATAAATCATCTTAGAAACCAATATTAATGTTATTATTAGGTAAGAATACCAATAATTTTAATGACACTTCAATGACGTCACACCCAAATGAAAGAGACAAATGTGTCATTTGACAGTACGGTAGGTACTCTTTTCGGTTAAAGTCATTTTTCAAAATTCAAAGGGTTATGTTTGTTCAGATATTTATTAACTTCTACTTGTTCACATAAAATTAAAAATACGTTAGTACAGATATATATTAGTTTTTAGTTGTTTAGATATTACTGAAAGGTTTGCTCAGAATAATATGACAAGTGACATGTGTACATATGTTTGATTGATGAATCTGCTCAGATATATAAGTACCCTTCCATGTACATTTATATTTGAAGCCTTGGCAATGCTCACTGTACTCGACTGTACCTCAGTCAAATATTTGAACATTTGTTTTGAATTGTAGTTACACTTTGCATTAGTCATATCACAAATAGGTACCACAAAGTGGTTGTTGTCATATCCATTATACGATAACGGTATTAATATCCATTCATCGCTCATACATTTTGTTCGTGCTCTAAATGGAAAGGTCCTCTGTATTTTGCTGACAACATTAAGCAAAATAACATAAGCATCACAATAATAAATGGGCCAAATCCCTTTCAAAAAGTGTTTCAATAGTAGGTAGTGAAATATTCCAGCCTCTGCAACACGTCGCTACAAGAGTAATAGATTGTCATTATTAGTAAGTATTTTATTATGGTAAGTAACGTTCAGTTATGTATAATAATTATGATCAAGCAAATAAATGAACAGACGCAACGAAAACTAGAAGCATTCGAGACAGAAGATACAGTTTTAGAATTGCTTTTGAAACAGTTCGAATAGAACATACAATAAAAACTAAAAATATGCATTATGTTATGCGAGGTTTTCCATCTGGAAAACATTTTATAGCTGGCAAAACCAAGAGAGTCTAAAGACGAATGAAAGGATAAATTGAATGTCAAACATTACTATTATGATAAATCCTAGTCATATTACTGGTGGTGGAGGTCTCTATCAAGTCCGTCTACGCCTACGTGTTGTGTTCCCAATTGAAGTATGAAGTAGCCAGAATAACTAACAATTTGATGTACGAGTATGTAAGTAGTCTATCAGTTATCATAACAAAAACTTTGCTTACTTTGGGTTAAGATGGCATTGGGTGATTTTGTCCTAGCATATTTTATTTGTTTATGTCAGTTGCTCGGATATTTAAAAACATATTTTCTAGAGAGGCACTTGGTCCAGTGGGCCACGTTATGTAAAGTGGTTACAATTGTTCAGGATGTCTGCATTGTAAGGGGAGCGCATGCAGTGCCAGCCTTTTAAGTAATGCTTTATTTCATTCCTGTGTTACACCAACAGCAAATTAAACCAACAGTTACAACCTACCAATATCTATAGGAGTTATATCGACACTATAAGTATGTGCATATCAATAAACTCTGTTTTACAACCAATATCTGCACTAGTAACGCACTTTATTGCAATAATTTTAATATATAAAGAGTTAATGGGAGTCTGTGTCATCGTTTTCAAGGTTTTGATACTACTCGTACATTCAGGTTAAAGCGATAACATTTTGAGTATTTCGGCTGCAATTAGCAATATTTTAATATAAAATGCTGTCTTAAATCGTTCATAAAAACTTAATAGGTACCAATGATAGTTGTTGCTAAATTTAGAGGTTGGTAGTTAAATGATAAATAATAAACTACTTATCTACTTTAATATATACTTATTATACATGTAGTAACACCCAGACCCAGAACAGAAATTTAAATTATCATTTCCATTTCTGCATGGCCAGGATTCGAACCCTTTGGCAGACTTTGGTTAACCACTGAACCACTCAGGTCGTCAATGTTTAACGTCTTCGTCAAAGTTTCTCCTAAATTCTGCTCTGAAAGACACCATACGGCTTTTGAGATATTTGATCACAGTCTAAATAATTCAAAGCCTGCAAAAATTTGTACACTGCCACATCATGTCCAAATTTTACCATCAAAGTTGTGCGTTCAGTTTACTTAAGATTTGGAAGCGTGACACTACCGTATTAATCAAACAAATTTATATCATTCCGTAGTTGATCATATAACTCAGTTTATAGCAGACTGATCTAAAACGGAGGCAACAATGAATGTGGAAGAGGAAAAACGTAATGGAAAATATAAGAAAGTGCCAATCGAGGAAATAAATTATAAAGGTAAGTAAAATAATAATAATACAGTGCAGTGTAAAATATGGCTTCGACGTAAGGATGCTGAACACATGGTGAAGTGGATGAACAAAGTAGGAATGTGGATCAGGCAAAAGTATTTGATTTGGACTATGACATAGAATCGTTCAAGCGGTATATTAGGGGTCTCTTTGGAGGCTTACTGATGCTCATAGGCGGCGGTGACCCCTTTCTATCAGGTGGTCCACGTTTGAATGCTTTTCTGCCGACTAACAAAAAAAGTTAGGATCGAAGCTAAGATGGTAATGATTATCCTATCGATTGGTGATTTATAATTACAGGTACGTCCTGTATTTTACTGTATGCATCTTAATATCTTTAAAAATACTTAGTTTACATTAAGCATATTTTTAAATAATTGGTTACATTTGCACCGTAGGCACGAATATTCAATGTACCCCTTCTACCAGTCTTTGATTTCCAATATAATGTTACATTTTCGGGCTTAAAAACGCATAATCAATTCCTATTCCATAATTTCAGATGATGAACAAGAAGAAATCCCAAAATATGGATACGGTGTCCGTCACGTTCAAGCACTCATTTACTTTATTTGTCTAACAGTAATATTTATAGCTCGTGGCCACATGGGCGTCAGTATTGTAGCTATGGTGGATCCAGCTGTATATCGTACTGCTAATGTTACTGAAATAATGATTTCGGGTAATGACAGTAGTACAGAAAGTAATTATCAAACAACCTACATGCCAGACTTAGAAATGGCTAAATTGGACTCAAATTATTCAATTGTACAAAATCCATTTCCCATAACTAACGAGTTATTGACGAATATGTCCTACAATAATAAATCTATAGAAACAAATTTTCAATACATAAATGAAAGCAAAGTGGATACTCATGAAAATAATTCCAATGTGATTTATAAAGTGACAAAGAGATTAGATGAAAATTTAAATGGTGCTTCTAATATTTTCAGGGTAAGAATTATTTAATTGGTATTGAAAACATGTAAAGGTAGTTGATATACAATATACATATATAATGGAAACCAGAACCGATGGCCAATGGCAATACTAGCAATCAAAGCGCAAAACGGCCTCCAATGAAATAGACCGACAACGTTGTAAAGGTCTCAGGGATGGATGCAAGCAAGAGGCTTAAAGTCAATCGGTGTAGAAGGCGTGAAGGAAGGGCTATGTCCAACAGTTGTTCAACAGTGGGTGTCTGTCAAACGATGATGATGACCATGATGAAATTATATTTCTTCACTGTTATGGTTTCTACTGATACAAAATTTGATGATATACAATAGTTTTCATCAGCGGGTACTAAATGTTTCAGAGATATCTGTGGCCGAAGTACATCCAGGAATACATCCTAGGTTCATTCTTTGTTGGATACTTCATTATGATGTTTCCCATGGGCTTAATCTGTCATCGATATGGCGGAAAGCTACCTCTGCAGATCTGTTTATTTGTTAATGGCATCGTCTCGTTGCTAACACCATGGACTATTGCTTGGGTGAGATTTTGTTCATTTTTCATAGTGCGTAGCCATAGTAGTGTTTAACGAGTATTAGTAACCTAAATGTATGAATAATATATATATTCGGCGACACCGATATATACGATGTCTGCTCGGTTGTTACTGCGTAGCATCAAAATATCTGTTATCAATAACTTATAGATATATAAGCTTAGCTTAGTTTTTTAGGTAACATATTAGAAAATCAAAACTTCGTTAAAGAAATTTTAAAAGAACTTCTAATGGTCATTTGTGCAAAAGTTCAACTGACTAAAGTCTGGAACACCAACGTTTAAATTATCTATTTCACTATTGATCAAATCGTTAAAGGCAAAAATGATTAATTACAAACTGGTTTAACTAAAAAAGTTCTAAAGAATTTCAATCGATTAATTAGCGTATAACGCCGGTTAATTGGTTCTGGTGGTTGCTTGTGACCTTGACCTTGCTTATTAATAGATTAGATTTTGGGACAAATAAATTATTAATTACTGATCTAGATTTACAACCCGCGACCTCAGGATTAGGAATCAAACTCTCAAACCATTAGACTGAGGAAGGGAAACAAAACACTTAGGACAAAATCATTTGCGATTATACAATTTGATATGGGATGATTTCGTACTTTAAAATTACATTTAACAACATTTAGTCAGTCGTCCATTTCATGAAATATATATTTAGATTATAAACTCCGCTTAATAAAACATTTGATATTTAACATATTTTTATTTCATTTGTTGTTCTTTCAAAATTTGCTCACTGAAGTTCGAATTTTCTAGATAAGATAAGATGAGACAATACGAGAAGAGATAATATAAGATAATATTTATTAATAACACTGGTTACAAGTCAAAGTCATTTTGCAAGGGGTAAAAATCCAATACATTAATTAATTTTACATAAGGTATTATCGGTACATTGAAACTCAATATTAATTACGTTATGCCACAACATAAAATAAAATAATTGTAATAATATTAATGTCACTAATATAAAATTTGCAAAAATAAATGTCAAAATATCAATGTTTGTAAAATTTTTGAATATGTAACAGTTTTTTACTTTCATTTCAATTCAATACTTAATTTTAGACACATGTCCATAGTGTAGCACAAAATAAAAATAATAATATGAAAATTTTTAATCTAAACGTCTAGCAGTTTGGTCCAGCAAAGAGCACTTGCACTTGCACTACCCTTTACTGAACAAAACCGGCCTAGATCCTATATGCTAGGCCACATCGTTCCAGTGCCTAACAATAGGCAATAGGGTTTAGGAGACCACTGGCGCTGCACAGCATCCCTGCTGTGTTTTATGATGCTCTGTGAAATTATACATGAGTATAAGGATATTTATCACCTTTGTTGCCGTCACTTGCCATGTTTAAACCTGAGGAATTAGCCCGATCGTGTATCTATTTCCGCCGCTTAATTCTGGCGTTGTTGTATTTATATATACTTAACATTTCAGGGTGGATGGAAAGCGGCAAGCGCTTGCCGTATCATGCAAGGGCTGTCACAAACCGGAACATACCCTGGCACTATGAGTCTTTTAGCTGCTTGGATACCCATAAGCGAGCGAGGAAGCCTCAGTTCTTACGTATTTACTGGTAAGTTTGCCGCGCTACGCCCGGTCTAGGACCTGGGTAAGCCATCGGGTGTAGGCGGTTAAAAATAGGAGCTGTGATTATGGAAGCAGGTGGTGGAACTGTAACCCTCGGGTGAGCAAGCTGTAAAAGGTTTTTTAAAATTGGACTAGCCAGGCATTTGACCGACACCTCATCTGATGGTAAGCGACGATGCGGCCGATGATGGAGCATGCCTGTCTAGGAATAGCCTATTCACTCTGGCCTTGAAGGTTATCGTAGCATTGACGTAACACTATTTAAACAATAAATACACTATTGTCGAGTGATATTTGTAAATCACCTTTATATTAGTTTCGTATAATCTGTAGGTTAGTTATGTTTTTTTTGCCAAATGCCAAATGTCAAGTTTCTTTGCTCTGTTTCTTTTCATGGACTTAGGGTAGTAAGTCCATGTTTCTTTTACAGGGGTTGTGGTGATTATAATAAATTTTTATTTTTTTATTTCATAGGCACTGTGGTTGGGACTGTCGTTGGGTTCCAGGTTGGTGGGTTCCTAGCCGGCAGTAGCTGGGGCTGGCCTTCGATGTTCTGGTTTACTGGTGTCTCATGTCTATTGGGTTTCGCCCTATTAACAGTATTTGGGTCCAATACTCCATTGGATCACAAACTCATCAGCGAGGAAGAGAAGCATTTCATTGCTGGCCATTCAAGAGGTGCCACTGTTACGGTAAGTAAATAATAAGTTTGAGAACACGAATGGTATGTTACTTGAAGTATCTCAATGTATCGATAGCTTTGTTAAAGTTTGATAAATATTAAGATTAAGGTGTCCTGGTAGACGAGATTGTTGGGACCTGCTGGCGGGCCTCATGTTAGTGATAGTGTTATTGTTAAAGTGTACGCTTTTTAGGAGACCAATGACATTTGTCGGACTTTGGACTCGGATCGTTGATATTATGTAAGGTAAATTCAGTTTCGGTCCACTTCGGTGAGTGTAATGTATTTTGACAATCGTGGATTTATTACTTATAAGTTTTGTCATTTAAAAGGATTTCATAATTATATCCTGTACTGTCTTAGAAACCATAACAAAAATCAAGAAGTAGGAACTAACTTTGTTCCAGACTTTTCCTAACCCTTCAACTAGCAGCCACCATTTGGCATTTTGTCTAAACAGGCAGGAGGTTAGATGACAGCAGAGACAAAAAAATAAATTGTCAAGATAAACATGGGATAAACCAATAAAATAAAAAGTTACAGACTACTAAGGGCACGTACTAGACTCACAGAATCATAATAAAAAAATACGGTAACGAGTACGGCACGGCCCTACACTGATCAACAAATCCTATTAACAATCGACTTTATCCTGTATCCACAGTTAATTTGAACCGTCATTTCCCTTACAGAAGCGCAGTATCCCTTGGATAGAAATATTCAAGTGTAAGCATGTCTGGGCTACTTTGGCGGGCCACATAGGCAGCTCTGTAACCTTCCTCTTTCTCTTCACGCAAGTGTCTTCGTACTTGCACTACATTCTCAAGTTCGATGTTCGTAATGTAAGTCAAATTTGGTGTAAGAGTATTTTATTATGCTACGCAGTGATAATCGAGCAGGGCTACCTGTAAGTTGGGCTACTAAATTATGGTAAATGATAACATCTACGTTGCATTCAACAAAATAAAATAAAATAAACAAAATGAAGAACCGCAGTTGCGTTGTCACTGTAAGGTCTAAGATTAAATGGGTCATGCCTGTAATTGCGCTAGCTATCTTACCTTCAAACCGGAACACAAAACTGCTGGCCATGTTACTTGACGTCAGACATTGATAAAACTTATCTTAACACGACATAAGATTTATGTTAAGATGGCAAGTGACTTTTTATTCATAATTTTACTGTACATTTCTTAGTACTGCAGCTCTATAAACACGCTACTACTACTAGCTATGGTACGTTTAAAACACTCAAATCTATTGGACAAAGTGCCGCTCCCGCATACGATACTTTACTACTTTACTACGGCCCGATGAAACAAAAATGGAACCAATGATGGAGGCCATTAGCGATCGAATATCAAAGCAGGTGGAAACGGTCAAGAAGTACAAGATCCAACTGTACGAGGACCCGCGGGAGGGCCAAAATATACGAGAAGTAAGGATCTTTACTGACGGGTCCAAAACAGACTCAGGTACAGGTTGCGGAGTTTTCTCCGAAGACCTAAACATCAAAATAGCTGCCCCACTGAGTAAGTACAACACGATCTTTCAAGCGGAGTGCATGGGAATCATCCTAGCCACACACGCGGTACGGGACAAGAAGGTAGAACAACAGCCTATTAGGATCTTATCAGACAGCAGGGCAGTACTTATGGCCCTTGAAAACAACAACACAACCTCGGGGCTTCTAGTCGACTGCCGCAAATGCTTAAATAAGGTATGTAAAACAAATCCCATAACCCTACAATGGATTAAAGGACACAGTGGATCGAGAGGGAACGACGCAGCTGACGAGTTGGCCAGAAGAGGCTCAAGTACGAAGCCCACTGGCCCAGAACCAATTATACCTATGCCATTTGCATGGACCCGTAAACACCTGATGGATAGAATCTCAACTCTGATTCCAACCATCACAAGAGGGACGCAGACAAGCCAAGGAGGCTCTACCAAAAAAAGGCTTTTCTGAAAGGCTTTTAAAACTAACCAAAAAACAACTCCGTCTGGTAACCGGAGCTTTAACGGGACACGGTCCATTTAATAAACACCTCTTCACCATAGATCTCACCGACAGCCCATTGTGCAGAGCCTGCCTGAGGGAGGAGGAGACAGCAGCACATATCCTGCGGACATGCGAGGGGGTGGCAACATACAGGCATGAGCATCTCGGACAACCACAAACCCTTCCAAAGACGTTTGCAAAGCTGAAAGGATTGCTGCGTTTCCTGGAGGAGTTGGGATGGCAGGAACAATATCTTGGAGTATACCATATCCACGCAAAATGGGCGCGAGTTCGCCCGAATGCGGAAATGGCCCGGATATACCTATCTATCTATCTAAACACGCTACTAGTACTGCGGCCCTATTCGTATTCCAGCTTTGGTCAATCGCGAATTTCATTATTCTTATCTATTTCTGCCGTCAAGCAACAATGCTTGCATTGCCGTGTCCCGGTTTGAAGGATAATGTAGCCAGCGCAATTACAGGCATGAGACATTTTGTCATAGTACCTACTTACAGTGACGACGCACCCGCAGTTCTACATTTTTCTTGTCTGCAACATAAATGCATGAATGTTTATAGGTGACAATTACCACTTACCATTAGGACTGTCTGCTCTTATGTCAGAGCATAGTAGAAAAAGAATGTATTTTAGTTTTGGACAATCGCGTAATATACGTATGCTGTATACGTATTTGGCCAAATGAGTCTATTGGCCTTTCGTGTTTTGGTCACATGCGTCGAATAACTCTATACTGTCAATTTTTTTTTTTTTTATGTTACTCAGCAGACAAACAGGCAAGCGGGCCACCTGATGGAAAGTTGTCACCGCCGCCTATGGACATCAGCAACACCAGGGGAGTCACCAATGCGTTGCCCGCCTCTAAAGAGACCTCTTATATACCTCTTGAACGATCCCATGTCATAGTCCAAAGGAAACACTGTGGCTGGGAGCTCATTCCACATCCGAATAGTACGAGCGAGAAACGTTCTTTCGAACCTTCGCGTGGTGACCAACAGAGGGTCTACGTATTGGGAATTGGTTTTAAAAATAACTCGTTTATTTGTTTCAGAGCGGGATTTTGTCGTCCTTGCCATACATAGCAAGTATATTTTCATCGATATTGATGGGATATCTTTCTGATTACTGCTGCAATAAAAATCTTATCACTGTCAAGCATTCGAGGATGTTATATAATTCAATAGGTGAGTACCTACTGACTGTTTTCGTGATAAAAACGTTTATTGTGTAAATAAATCGCTATAGTAGTGCAAAAAAATAAATTATGATGATGATGATGATTTTGTGATAATGTTTTAAAAGTATTAAAATACGTGACATTTACATGATGTAATAAAAACTCGAAAAAAAAAACTGAAATGCTAGTACATAATAATACTAATCTTTTCTAAAATTTATTAATAAATTATCATATCACGCAAAGCGGATAACAACAATTATTCATACACATACACACTCATACAAATACATACTTTGATCTAGTTTTAGTATACAGCTTCAAACTTTGGTTTTTTGTTGTATCATGCCAACCAACAATGTTATGAGTATTTCTTCGAAAGGAGCAGAGTTATCTGGCACAGTGGATGTGTATAACATTTAAATTCCCTTGCCTATGTAGTGTAAAAAGACTGATTTTTTAAACTAAGACAGTAAAATGTGTGTTTGTACATTGAATACAAAAAAGTTAGGGCTATGAAGAAATAGTAATAGAATAACTGGGCAACATATAATTTATTTTGGAAACTAGAATACCTGATTTAGGACCATAATACAGCAGCTAAACTATAAGGAATATGGAAATGACCACGAAGATATTTTAATGGGGTTTTCACAGTTTGATAGTTGGGGTACAGTTTAAAATCTTCAGATATAGAACTTCAGATATAGCTTGACCTCTCCGTAGTACTAGCTTTCATACAATGGGCAGGTCATTTAAAATGGACGGTGGCAAAAGAAAAATTGCTTTAAAAACGAACTACGCGAACTGAGTCGCGGCCAAAAGCTAGTAATAAATAATATTTATGTTTATTCCTTTACAGATGCCATAGGAATGTCTGGAAGTTTGGCGCTTGTGTCCTACATACAATCCCCGATGTTGGCGGTTGCTTGCCTCGTATTTGGAATGAGCGCGCATGCTGGTGTGCATGCTGGGTGGATGGTATGTATTCTGAATATAAAGCAATTTTTTCTATTACTATTGATTATTGCACGGTCCTTACTCATCTTTGAAACCATAGGGATTCCGGTTACATTGTTGTCAACTATTTTGTAAGAACTAGCAGACCGCTATCCCACCTGGTAGTAAGTGACGATGCGCGCGAAGATGAGGCATGCCTGCATGCATATAGATATGAAAGTGAATTAAAAGAAACATTATCAATGTTTTTGAAGATTCCTTATTTAAGATGTATAACCATATCCTATAAAGACTGATAAATTATTTCAGAACTAAGATTTCCTGAATCAGTCAAATTTTTGGCAAAAAAGTAAATGCAGGTGCATTGTGCAAACTGTCAATTTGAAAATTTTGTATGTTTTGTGGTATCTATTTTGGGCCGCATCGGTCAGAATCAATATCAAATGAGCCCACTTAATAGTAAGCAGCTCCCCAACATCTAAGATTCATGCATTCAAGTTTCAAAAGCCTCAAATACCTCTGCTTGTAACTACGCTAGCTTCCCAATCAAATCTTTCAAATCGGAATACAACAATACCAATATTGTTACTTTGCGGCAGTAATAAATAAGGTGGTGGTACTAAACCAGCTATGCTAGCCAAGATGCAAATTAATCACATAGCAAAGTGAAGTCTACAGGAAGTAACTATTAAGCTTACAAAAAGACTCCCAATCACAGTACTTTTAAGGAAATTGTTAAAAAGAAATAAATTTTTCATTTTCATTTTCAATTCGCCAGCAACACAAGGATCAACTGGCACGTGACCGAAATATCTTGTTAAGCTTCACTTTTGACTGACAGCTGGATTTGATGTTCAATATCCACGCCCTTACGTGCCGAATGTTCCTTGTTTTTCTGGCGATTAGACTCTGCAAATGTCAATAATTTGCATTTTGCCTAGATGGACAAGCACGCATTTGGACTCAGGTTGACTTTTATCTCTAATATACAAAGCGAAGTCACCAGTCAAGCACAAAGTATATGAAGCCTATTCGAGTTTACTATATTTCACTAGTTTAATATGGAATAAAATCCCTCACTCAGCAATATATTTAGCTGAATAAATAATTAATTGTTGTAGGTAAACTACATGGATATTTCGCCAAATTTCAGCGGTACTATGATGGCAATTGGCAACACTATGATGAACATCTTTATTATTTTAATGCCATTCGTTGTCTCAACGATCGTCACAGAAGTGGTTTGTATTGTTTGAATCCTGTTTATTACTAAGTAGTTGTTTTAATTATATATAGCGGATATAGTTAGGAGCGTCGGTGTCCGAGTGGTTAAGGTATCCGACTCGTAAGCGAGAGGTACTGTAACTTCTCAGTCACGCTAATACCTATTTGTCTGTATAAATACACATATACGAGTATCTACCTATAAAGAGTAGACATAACATAATAAATATCATTTCACATATTGTGATTTGGCCGTAAGCAAGTGATCGTCTAGTTATTGATTTAAATTTTCAGACCTATTACGTTGTGTACACATTTTGAAAAACGTCCCAAGGAATATGTAAGTTTTATAGAAATTATCTGTAATTCAACCGCACGAATATTCGGAAGATTATCGCAAATGAATAAAATTTAGTTCACCTAAATAAAAGTATCGAAATCCTTAAAAATGAAACGAATGAAACATAAATCCGCGTAAATAAGATGATTTAAATGTAATCCACGCAAATCGAAATAGTCAAACAATTTATAAAATCCCTACAAAAAATCAAACAAAGTATAAGTAAAGTAAACATGCGACTTAGCTTTGACAGCACTCGAAACGGCAACCGATTCTTCTTTCTTCTGTGGCCACTCTAACCCTATGATTACGAAACCCTAACGTTATCCTTACTTAAATAATATAGAATAGAGGCCATTAGGTCTCGGAAAACCTACCTAATCGATAAGGAACTGAGACTCCCAACACACCTCATATCTCAGCCAACCAGCAAAGCCTTCGAAATCAAACGAACCAGTGACCTATTGTCTACTTCGCTCAAACCGTCACACATATTCCGATCATCTCGTCAGGCATTATTAAGGTCCTACCTATCGACTCACGAGTCAAAGGAGAGACTATTATTTAAATTTTATTTACTTCGCGTGTGTAAGATGTGTGCCTATGTGAGGGACGATAACGACTCGTAGCTTCTGTGCTGCGGTATGGGATTATTTTCTGGGGTAACGCAACAGGGAAGGAAGCTGTATTCAGGGCGCAAAAAAGATGCTTAAGAGCCATCTGTAACCTGAAACGTACGGATAGTTGTAGACCATTTTTTAAAGAGTTAAAATTATTAACGATGCCATCCCTCTATGTCTACGAAATTATAATATTTGTGCGAACAAATCTGGGTCTCTTCCCGCATGTTGAGAGCGCACGGCGTCGAGACCAGCTCCATGTCCATCCATGCAAGACCGCTTTATTTCATAAGAGTGTTTTTGCGATGGCCCCTAAATTGTACAACGCGATCCCAAAAACTATACGCCAAGCAGAAAATCTTAACAAGTTTAAGAAACAACTGTACAGTTTTCTTGTTGAAGGGGTGTTTTACACAATAGACGAAATTCTTTTGGCGTGCAAGGAGTATAAATAAACAGTATGAATGTGACTTTGGATATGTTATGACATTTTATACTATTATTTAATTATTTTGACATATTTTATATGCATATTAGTAATAAATTTTATTATTTTGACATTTTTGTCATTGTGAATATTGTTAGTAATTTGTGGTTTATTAATTTTTAAATTACTTTGACATTATATTTTTATTTGACATTCAAATTATTATTTACACTATAATTTATATTGACAATTTAATTAATAATGACATTAAATAGTGGAATTTTATAATGAATATTTAATACTAATTTTATATTGTTGAATGTTTAATGTATATGAAAATATTTGAATTCTAAATTGTAATTACCCACTCTAAATTTGTATGCCGATGGCAGGTCACAGAGGACCCATCTACTAAAATTGTAACAACTGCATAACCTGTGTACCACGAATAAATGAATAGAATTGAATTGAATTGAATTGAATTGACTCGGGCCAGGTTTCGATCCAAACTCGAGATTCATGTCCGTAAAAAAATGTAATTAAAGCTTTAAAAGCACAAAGGGTATTAAACGGAACATGGGCCAAAATCGTACCAGAATTCAGCGGCAAACCAAGGCGTAGACTTAGTTAGAGCGCCTAGGCCATCGAAGACCAAGTCGGGATTCGTGCCGGACTCATTCTCTTAGAGTGTATTCGATGTCACATCCGAAACTGTGTCCCAGGTTAGTTTTATAGTTTTTTATTCAGTGAGGGTGAGTACTGATGATATTGAATTTGGTAATATTTTCCTCAAAATTTGTGTTTTAGTCACCTTTCACACTTATGTTGAAATCTCTAATAGCCCTAATAAATACTCTTAACTACCATAAAAGTAATGAGAATGTTACTTACGCTTTCGAAACTTAGAAACAAAGACAAATGTAAAACAAACCAAATCACTGACACTACGTAGATTAAGAAATAGATAGAGAACGAAAGAACCGACACAAAGCTGAAAGATAACACAAAATAATGAAGCACTAATTAATTTAACAAACTACACGCGAGTTGTATGAATTTTTCGAGGAAATTTGAAAAAGCCTGGGGTTTCTTAGTTACGGAAATGGATACGATGATGCTCACGCGACGCGACCCAAGGGCTGACTGTCCCGTTTCTCCTACTCTGGCCACCTTGCTTTAAATCGCTATCGTCAAAATTCCCACAGTTCAATATTTCAAACAAACAAAAAATGGAATATTTCTAAGTTTATGAGGTCTAAAGCGACTGCTCTTATAACGTTCGCACATCCATAAATTTTACAAAATGTTCCTGATAAACCGAAAATAGTTAAATGTTACAACAGCTAGGGATGTAGGGATGTGTGCATACGACGTTTTATTTATTTACCGAGTCGATTAAATTTAAACAACGCAAACAAAAATACGTAAGCAAATGGCTTCGATGTGAAATTTCTTTAGACCAACATTTATAATGTAGGGACTTATAAGTAAACAATATAAAGACATTTTAGGTACTATAAACTCGATGTAATGTTTCATCAGACTGAGTATAGAGATGTATTTAATTCCTAAAAAGCAAATACATTTGAGTCATCAAAAAAGTAGATTAAAATTAAATTCTAGACTCGTTTAATATTTAGGTGTGCTTTTATTCAATTATTTATTTTGATATTTCGTTGGAATGTATTTGTATGAATTTCACATCACTATCACCTGTGAGTATTTTTCTTGAGTCCCCATACTTGACGCCAAACATTTAAGATATTCACGATATTTCGCCTGTCGTCCAACCAATCAATAACGTAAATTTATTACGGGCTTTTGATGTAAAATATTTCTCTTATCGTCAAATAAATTGTTTAAGTTTATTACAAAACCAAGTTTTGGTTAAGAATTTGAGAGCATTTGTTAAAAGAAATCATGATAAGCAAACTATTTTTAACCACACACTGCTCTGTATATGATATGCGTATTCATTTCCAAGTCCATCAACTATAACCATATGATATATAAATAAATTGTACGGTGACGAGCTCATGGTACATAGTGATCGTTACAGTACCGGGTTCGAATCTCACTGCGGCCATGTACCAATGTTTTTTTCTGAGTTATGTACATTAGTAAAATCCTAACCGATGCTCTTACGGTGAGGGAAATCATGTAGAAAGGTCACGGAGGTCAAATGGCAATCGCTCTACTGTTACTAACGGATCTGCCAAATCCTGAATCATGGTCTCGTACGCGAGAGCACAACCAGGACATTAACACCAAGGTTATTATAATAGTTTCAAATGGATTTGATAGGTAGGATTATGGGACTCTTCTACCATCCTCTGGGCCTAAACCAACCTTACCTGGACGCGGTCACCGTGCTGGCAGAAGGACGAGACTCTGCCAAACCAGCTTATCCCTAACGGGTTGTGCCTGTTCGATGGCAGTCGGCGTACGTAAAAAGTCAAACCAAATACAACTTTCTTATCACTGGTCAGCGCCTAAAGTTGTATACCGCACATGTGCGACCACATAATATGGAGTATTACTCCCATATTTGGGCCGGTGAAACCGTCAACCTGCTTAATGCTCTGAGATACCGGGTTCGAATCCCACTGCGGCCATGTACCAATAATTTTTTTTCTGAGTTATGTACTTGAATTAATTGCTAACTGGTGCTATATATGATATGTTTATTTTATTTTTATGGTATATTAGTATAGTAAGTATAGAATTTTATGTATATATTTATTTATAGTATTATAATTATAGTCATTAAGCACGTCTTATCTGCGTTTAATTTTCACATATCTCTTTTGTAGGCCTACTGGAAAAGATTTCTTTTAGAGATAAGTAGTGCCTGTTGTGTCATAACTAATCTGTACTTTCTGTATTTGTTATATTGTGTACAATAAACTGTTAAATAAATAAATAAATGCTTTTACGGTGAGGGAAAACATCGTTATGAAACCTGCACATTCTTGCGACTGAATGATTTAATCTGGTTAGTTGCTCCTGGTAGCAGGGTCACGGAGGTCAGATAGTAGTTGCTCCACTGTAATTACCTTATCGCCAAATAATGGTTAAGGCGGACCGTGTTCCCTCGTGCTCGAGAACACAACCGGGACATTTACGCCAAGATGACGACGGTATTTAGATTTTCCTCATCTACGAGGAAAACCGTATTATAAATCATTCTTATCAGTCATCCTAAAGTAAATATAGAAACAATGACAAAGGACAAGACGAATAAGTAATCTTGTACATACATTAAAGTTTTGTGTACATGGCCTTGTGGATGATTACTAAAAGACGAACAAGAATTTACTTGTGAATATTCATCACTGCGATAAAAGCTATCTTGTCGATCGCGAATTAAAATTTTGACGTTTTGCGTGTCTGGTATACTGCGTATTTAATATACAGTCATTTGCGTGCATGGTCACTTGTGTTTCTGGTACAATGCATCGAAAGTTCTCTGACACGCCACCAAGCGTAGACTTTTGAGTTTCTGGTGCGTATAAATCAAGTACTGGTCATTTGTGAAAATAAATTCTGATTTTACGTGCCTGGTATATAACGTATTTAAATTACGGTTATTTGCATTTCTGGTACAATAAGTCGAAAAGTCTCTGACACGCCACTAAGCGTAGATATTTATGTTTCTAGTGCTATGCATATAAATTAAATAGTTTGCTGTGGAAAATATGGTTGTTTCCATGTACAGTAATTTGCATATCTGGTACTACGCGTCGAAAAAACCTTGGTCCACTAATATGGAGAATGGTCGCGTATAGTCCAAAATGGTATTAACGTCTTTCTGTCACGGGTTAACATAATCCGAGTGATCAATGGCTTCTGCTAGTTCACGACCAACTTGGTTCCTGTTCCAAGTGTGAGGATCAATTCCCTGTCCCTGTTTTGTACGGAGAATGCCCAGACGCGGTGTCGACCAATTTTCGTTCTGTTATTCTTTAACTTATTTATTTATAGGATCATCATCACAGCCAATAACAGTCCACTGCAGGACTTAGCGTCTCTTCAATGGGGAGGCTATTGCCATAATATCCATGCTTGGCAGGCGGGTTGGACATCTCAGTGTTGTAAATATAACAATGGAAAACGATGCTGCCCATTTTCCAGTCTACGGAGACTTGATCTTTTGCAATGAAAATATTGTCGCGTTCGTGCTACTCTACTCGCCGGACACCACACGGCCAAGTTTATAGGGTATCCAACAGCAATTTTATTCTAAGCCATAATTACATACATTGTTATAAATTAGAAGCCATTAACAGGTGACATAATTACAGTAATTTAAGTAAACAAACGAAGTCTAGGAAAGTAGTAAATACCAAATGAAAGTGGAATCTAGCTAAGACATATTGGCCTCCGGGTCCAAGGACTGAGGTATATATGCAAAAAAATAGGTATACCTATATTGTATTGCAATAATGAAAGTTACCTGTTACAATTTACAATTACACTTAAAACAATGTAACTATTCATCTTGTCTCGTTCTGAGTGCCCTATTTAGAGCATATCTAAAGTATTATGTTACACAGCAGACAAACAAGCAAGCGGGCCACCTGAAGGAAAGTGGTCACTGCTGCCTATGGGCATCAGCAACACCAGGGGAGTTACCAATTTGGAGGGAGCAAAGATATTAATCTTCTTTTATTTTTTCCAGACCAACCCGTACCAGTGGCGTGTCGTGCTATTACTAGTCGCAGGCATTGGGTTGGTGGCTAATGCTATATTCGTCACGTTCATAACCAGCGATGTGCAGCCTTGGAATGATACCCAGGACCACTTGGCAGGTGATGGCATAATTATATTATTCATGTCGAAAACCAGTTGCCTGCGAATGAAGTGTTAAGAGTTCTCGAGTGGCGACCGGTAAGCCACTCACAAGGTGTACCTATCGACGACGTGGTAAAGATTGGACGTACCAGCTGGATGCGGAAGGTATACAATAAGAAGATATACTATCGCCCTTTAAGGAAATCTCTGGGGGTGGCCTATGCCTAGTGTTAGGCGTTTTTCGGCTGATATGATGACGATGAGGCCCAATGCCGAACTGCACTCATCGAGATCTGCATGGGCGTGTGGTTTCGACATGTCAACATATGATTGTCCTCAGTTGATGAAGCTACTCTGAGCTTTGATACAACATTACACAGATACGTACCGCCTTACACAAAACTAACCTAACCGAACTGGCACTGGAAAATTTGTATGTTTGCATGTTTATTACTTAATCACGCCAAAACGGCGCAATGGATTTGGATTAAATTGTTCACGCAAATAGTTTATAACCTGGATTACCACACAGGCTACAATTTAACTAAACATTTAAAGATCACGGTAAAATCGAATTTTACGCAGTTTTTCTTCTTTTTACGCAGTTACACAGAAACTACTAATCCGCTTTAGCAGAGTGACATATGGACTACTATGTAAACCAAAATTCAAAGTGTTAATCTCTTGGGATCACGCCACAATTTTCTACGCAGAGACTACCAAATAATGATGAAATTGACAGTGTTGTAGCTTATATCCCAGATTAATAAACACGCTATAATGGATCCCGAATTTTAAAGTAGTTTCCACGGGATACTCTTTCACACAAAACCTGCTGAACCGATTTTTATTTTGATGGGCAGTAATTTAGCTCATGTCGAAGAATAAAGATTAACACAAAAAAGTCATTACATGTCATAGTGCATGACGGCACTGGGATTCAAACTCGTTACCTCTCGCCTACGAGTCAATCGGCCCTAGCCATGACCAGTCAATAGGCCAGACTATTCTATACTAAGACTCATCTAAACACCTAAAACTTGTTTAAAAAAATGCATTTAATCAGTCCATTCATTTACACACATTACACAATCCTCTTTTTGTGTCAAATTCGGAATGACAACAGCTGTGCTATGTTGTCACTGTGATGGAGAAATTGGCATGGCTTCATTACATAATTTCAGAAACTTGGTGGCCGTGAAAACAAAATAACTACTACACTAAACATGTAGTTCCTTATATTTTTACAGATGCAGAAAAAGAGAAAGAAGTAGAAGCAGAAATAAAGAAAATTAAAGAGGACAATAGATTAAAATAACCGTAACATGCAGACGTTGATGAATATTGTGGAAAGCTAGCATAAATAGCTAAATAATTAATTAAATGATCGATTGTACAAATTGTTGTCATTTAAATGTAATACAATATCCAACTCTATTCCCTCATCATTTCTCCATTTATTGTACGCGAGGGCGGGCCTTTCTCGCTAGCTTACGAGTCGAACCCGTTCGCAATTAGGTCACCGATGATTGATTTATCATAATAATAAAAAGAAATCTCCTACTCTTCCTTAATCCTTCATATCAACGATAGCATGATGTCCGTTGACATCTAACGTTCATTTCTAAGCCGCTTACGGTATAGGCGACGCCTTTCATACGGGGCGTGCCAATATTCTTCGTTCTGTAATTTTATGAAGGAGGTAAGTACATCGCATCGATCGCCAGCGACTGACCTGACAACCGGCCTACGTGCAGATTGGTTAATATGCCTCTCTGCCACGCAAAGGTCCCGTGTTCGATTCCTGGTTAAGCAGAAATTGAAATGTTGAATTTGTATTTCTGTTACGGGTTTGGGTGGCATATGTATAATAAGTATGTCTTTAAAAGTATATAAGTTGTTTATCAGTTTTCTAGCAACCAAAACACAAGCTTTGCTTACTTTGGGGCTAAATGGCACTGTGTTGTCCAAGCATAATAAAAAAATAAAAGATTGTGTTAGCCGTTGCTGCTGTCAATTTATAAATTGCATTAACAGCAGCAAACTCTAGTATACTAAATGGTAGCACCTTAAGAGCTTATCTTGATGATTCAATATAATGACACAGTATAAAACACCTGTGATAACGATAAGGATTATTTATCTAGTATGATGATGTTGTAGCTAGTTTAAACTGGTACCCGTTTAGATAAAATCTTGCGTATTATGTCTATGTTTAGATTTATACTACCTACTAAATTTAATTTTATATTATGCGTACAGATCGTTAATGTATTATGTTAAACCTCTTTATGTGTAGGTACTCAGTTTTTTCTCGATTGATTTTAAGACCAACCCCTCATCTTCTTCATCTACGTTCTTTGGTGTCGGAGGCCAAGATCCACTTTGGGTCGCTGATCCAGCGCAGTAAGTAAGTATGTTACCTTCACACGAGTTCCTGGCTTACAATTACAATTCCTACAATTTCTGATACATGAGTTGGCGCAATTACGATATTGTCCGTCATTTTAAAAAAACGTCATCATCATTTCAACTTTAACCAACATTTTTTTTTTTTTTTTTTATGTCATACGGTAGGCAAACAGGCAAGCGGGCCACCTGATGGAAAGTGGTCACCACTGCCTATAGACATTAGCAACACCAAGAGTATCGCTAATGCGTTGCCCACCTCTATAACACGTTGCTCTGGCAGCAAAAAGCAAATGCCACTCCACTGCCAAAGCCACGGTTCCCCAAATCCCCACCCCATGGAGCACTGGAAACCTTACTCACCGGCAGAAACACAATACTATTTAAAAGAGTATTATTTAGCTGCGATATTCTGTAAGGTGGAGGTACTTCCCCAGTCGGGCGGCTCCAATTCGAACGAGATACCCCGCTATGCCCTACCTCTCTAAACTGCTGGGCTTCCCTTTAAGTCTTAACAACATTTTGTACTGCTGTGACGATCGATTAGTTACAAATGATTACAAGAACCAGCGTCCGCCACATTGACCATCGGTTCCGCAAGCTATATGGCCTCTCAATGTCACTTCAGTTGTTGGGTTCTTAAACAAATTATCTTAGCGTTAATGTCCTGGATCCTCTAATGTACATAACTCAGAAAAGCGTAATTGATTCATGGCGGCAGTGGGATTCGAATACGGGATCTTTTGTTTATTAGATGGACCCATTAACCATTAGGCCATCGATGCTTTTTGAAACCTTGCCAATTTTTTTGTAAACATGATAATGTTGTACCTAAAATCGTATAGGATCTAAGGTAGGTCTTCAATGTAATATTCGTTACGACTACGTCATCAGCAGACCGAACGGGCTGTACAAATAGTCAATTCCAAAATTTGCGCGTTTATTAATTACCTTTTAAACAAATATCACGTCTGTTTACCCGTGACTACTACCATAACGAAAAAGTGATGAAAACTTGGGGATAAAATACTGCCATTAATCCTTTAAAAGCGTTTTATTTCTACAATTAGTGCCGTCATTGCCCTAATAAATTCCATCCCACTGTCAATTGAAGATTCTGTAAGTATTTGTTCTTAGATAAGTGTAATAATAGTTCCTTTCGTATCAGCTACATGTCTCATTATATATTATCACAGCATCAAATTGATGAATAGTTGACGTGCTACCTACAAGTAGCAAGAGTGTGAAAGATACGTAATGAAAAACGTTGAAGAGCATCTAAATAATGTGGAAAGACTGGATATTGAAGATGCAGATGATACATCCCAATTAAAAGGTGCGAAGTTGACATAATATTTTTATATTCCGACATCTGACGCCTAACATAAGTTACTAATTACCATATTATGTAAATTATTTTAGATTGACGCAGCTGTATAATTTAACTGTCACAGTTTTAGGGAGGATTTACCTACTCAGAAGAGAAGTATATTAAAAAATTATTAAGGTATAACTAAATTTATAAATAGAGGTTTTTATATAGTCTCGTCACTAATCTTCTAATCTTGATTTCAGGATACGGAGTAAGGCATATACAATGTTTGATATTATTTTTCTGTTTGAGTACTGCCTATGCTATGAGGTCGTGCATGGGTGTAGCTCTGGTTGCCATGATAGAGGATACCAGTACAAATTTGACTTTAGAAGCAGATACGAATAATTATTTAAGTGTCACAGACAATAATACACAAAAATATTTTCAAGATGTTGTTTCCAATGTAGATGGAAATGTCACAAATATAACGAAGTATATTGCAGATAATAAAACAGATGACATCAACATTGAAGCGGAAATTACTACAGAAGAAATTGTGTATTATAATATTTTTAACAAAGCAAATACGAGTGTCCCATTAACGGCTGCAAGTAGAACTACTAATGAAGATAATGTGTTTAAGCCCCATGGATTTCTGGGTAGCCTTTTATTGACGGAACCTGTAAGTAATTTTAACTAGTAATTACTGGAATTGTCAGGAATTGCACACATTTTGGCGCTGAATACCTAAGTACTGCCCCCTGCCATACAGCGCCCTTCACGTTCAATATAACAACGCGTTTAGGGCTTTGATGGAGCTGCCCTGATTCTGCAGCGTCTCGGGCATATTCGCGGAGGCGCGCACTCTGGTACGCAGGGTATGTGCCAGATACAACACCGTCCTGGCGGTAATTGCAGCTAGGTTGGACTGCTAAATAATTAAGAAACGCTGTGCTATACGAGTACATATCGATTTACAGATGCCTCACAGAATACAGAAATAATTATTATATTAATTACTTACATTATAATTTTATTTAGTTCTGAGATTTGTATATTATGTTAATTTGACATTTTCATATTAATTCTATTCCTGCAACTTATAACAAATATATCTCTATATTTTGACATGTAATACATCGATTTGAAGGCTGACATTTTTATAAGTTTTCTTACATAGAAATGTATATTTCCTTCATATTTAATTATTGTGACATGAATTGATTCTAAAGAGACATTACTTATTTATTTAGGTATTTAATATTACTATTATTATTAATGAAATGTAAGTAGTACGAGTCTGTGGAACTTGAAATAAATGATATTTGTTTATTTTATAGCTTTGCGTAAATTTCTGATATTTATTACCTAAGATGTCGTGCCCTTTTTTCTAGCAACCAAGGTTCAAGTGGAAGGAAGTTCATCGTCATTACATTCTGTCTTCATTCCAATGGGGCTACATGATACTGCAGATCCCTGCTGGTCAACTGGCGCACAGGTTTGGTGGAAGGTTCCTCCTCACTGGAGCTCTTGCTATCAACTGCATTGTTTCATTTTGTACGCCTTGGGCAGCTTATTACGTAAGTTCTATCTCATCATATTTATCAGCTATCGCTTCTTTATTGGCATTACTCGTATCGTCATTATGTCTAAACTGAGAAAACTTTATTTGTCTGCTATGTCCCACCGTTTAAACTTTTATTTCTTTGTTATATTTTTATTTAACATGTTCACAAATTGTAATTTTATTTTTAACGATATGTTATTTATTTATCCAGTGCAATTTCAGGCACATTGTTTGTTTTCATGTTCTTCAAATAGCTGTTTCTTTTTTCGTACCTTAATATATTTTCATCAGCGTATTAGTTTTAATATGTGTAAAAATGGTTAGTCGAAATTGTCATCCTAAAATTATTTCACAGGGAGGATGGGTGCTCACAATGATATGTCGCATAACGCAAGGTTTAAGCCAAGCTTGTATTATACCAAGTATGCACACATTGTTTGGAAAATGGGCGCCTTTAGAAGAAAGGGCTCGACTGGCTGGGTTTGCTTTAGGAGGTACGAGTATATATATATATACCTAAACCACACCATAATACTATGTGCTGTTTAGATCCTCTGTTTTTCTATATATACTTTTATCTTGTGTTCTATTTTCAGGTCAAGCTTTAGGCACCGTACTAGGCCTACCAATAACAGGATTCATAGCAGCGTCGTCTTTAGGATGGCCAGGCATCTTTCGATTTTACGGAATATTATCAGGAATTGTTGCCGTAGTCATCTGGTACATGATAGCAAACTCACCGGCACAACATCCTAAAATATCCTCTGAAGAGAGAAGGTACATCGAAGATAAATTGAATCAGAGGGACATTGGCAAGGTACAGAAACTTGAAACACGAATAATACTGTTATTCTGACTAATGACAGAGCATTGGTAACACAGTCAACTGGCCGCTTAAGTAAAGTTAGGCTCTGAAGCAGTCACAGTGGAGATCTGTACCAATGCCTACAAAGTCCCCAGACCCCCTTGTCAACAATAATAAAAGTAATAATAGTTTAGGAAATATAGTGCTACCGAGTATTGGTTCTGTTTCTCTAATGATGTTGACATTTTATGTATTCTAGCATGCTTTACTTAGAAAAATATCAGGCCTACACACTGGCCCGACTGTAATTACTAACCTAGTTGGAACATGACGTAGGTACATGGAACTTGTCCTATTTGTAATCTGACATCTAAAAGGTCCGTCAGTTGGATGACAAAAAAAATAAGGCACTTCGAGACATTTATTTACCAAATCAATGAAAAAAAATTTCGGAGTGGAAGCTTGTGACGTCACTTTGGAGTTTAATTTCACCCTAGGCATGACGTCACGCAACGTTTCAACGCACTGTAATTATAACAAAAGGAAAAATACAATATTTTTTGATAATCTGCATGACGAACTAAAAAGTTGTTTTCAGTCATCATCTCTTTTCTATGAGGGCGGGTGGTGTCCCGCATAGTAGAATGTGTGTGAATGAAGTGAATTACGATTAAATGAGCCTTAGGAGTAGTCTCTCTAGACCCACAACCATGATTTCAATTAACCTTCAAATTTCCCAAGATGCTTCACTTTTCGAACAGAGTCTATATCATAATACTTGTATATTACATTATCTGAATACTAACCGAGTCTCTTACGGTGAGGGAAAACATCGTGATGAAACCTGTATATTCAGGCTACTGAATGTGTAACCATGATCCAATTTGGTCAGGTTCCCCTGGTAGCAGGGTCATATAGGTTAGATGGCAGTTGCCCCACAGTAATAACCTGAAAAAAAAAAATTCTGGATAATGGTCAAGGTGGACCACGCGTCCTCGGTTTTTTCAATTACCTCCGTAAACTAGCAAAGGGTAGCAGCATTTTCTGTTAAATATTTTTATTAAGTATTATAATGATGTCGATCTCCAACTCTTTTATCAAGCATGGAGATCTCAATGCCCTCCCTCCACAAATATTAGAGGAGGCTTAAGTCTAGCAGTGGACTGCTAATAGTTGATTAGCAGTCCACTGCTAGTCAACTATTATTAGTTTCTAGTTGATCTGTGTGAAATAAGCACTAATTTCAGAAACATTTGCCGGTACCCTGGGGAAAAATCCTGCGCAGTCGCAGTTTGCATGCTATTGTCATCGCGCATATAGGTGCGACTTGGGGGCAAGTCACTCTCTATACTGAAGTACCAGCGTTCATGGCTAAGGTCATGAAGGTTAACATTAAAGCGGTAAGTAATATTGTATTTAATGTGTACTAGATAGGCTTGTACGAGTATGTATGATAACCAAAGACGATGGAGTGATAATGATATTGACCTATTCACTCAAGCTTTTCTTTCTATCAACGACCATCTGCTCGTTTGGCAAAATCGTTATTTCAATTTAACTATCATGTTTGATTTGCCATGAACAAATTATCGTATTTGCTCGGTCTCAAATTCATTATTCATAGTTACGTCATTAGTGTGGTGAACATGTGCTACGAAATTAATTGTAAACATATTATAAATTTTCTGATATTCATGGGTCCGTTTAACTATTATTGGCTTTTGTTTGCTCGAAAATAATATGTTATCGAAATACTTTACCGCCTGTGCTGCTTTTATGATGCGATGAACTGATCCAGTGAAATACACTCTTGTCAGTGGAGCAATGGCCACTATTTTTTCCTGGTCACCAACATCTTTATTGTATACATACATAGTTAGATACATCAAACGAAAATGAGTACAATGGCGAACTTATATCTAAGAGAGATTCACCTCACCTCTCACCTCCTCCTCTCCCCTTCCTCCTTCAACTCCTTATAATCCCCGGCGCTCACTTTTCCTTCACGTCCTTCCAATATTCAAATCTTGGCCTTCTTATTCATCTCTTTCCCTCAACTTTGCCCTTTACTATAACTTTAAAAAAGTTGTCACGTCTACATGTCCAAGCATTTTCACCCTTATATTCTTAATAACTTTTAGTAAAGTTCGCTTTTCCTTCACTAAATTCAACTCTTCTTCATTTGTCTTTACAGTAACTGATAAAAATAAATTATCTGCACACAGAATGGACTACTGACAGCTCTGCCCTTCCTCGTTATGTGGTTCTCAAACTTCTTCTTCAGTTGGTTAACAGATTGGTTTATCGTTAAGAAGATACTCAGCGTAACGAATGCGCGAAAAGTAGCCAATTCTTTAGGTAAGACTATAATAATTTGTTGAGCTTTGTAACTTTATAAGGCAATGATTTATTTAACATAATCCTAACAATGATGTTGTTGTTAGAAAATGGCTCATGGGATAGCTATTTTTCAAATGTATACAAGTATTACAGCTGTAAACCTCCCGAATAAAATGGAAAATAAATTTTTATCTAAAACCTAAATCCAAACCTAATTTTTATTTACAGGTGTCCTTACGCTCTGGACAAAGTCGGATACTACTGGTTTAATAGGTTATTTATAACAAAACTGCAAAGTATTATAACAATCAGTCCAGCTGCAAAATCCATTTACTGCAAAATCCACGATTTTAAATGTATCACACAGGGGCAGCCTATACGTAGTTGCATGGTTTAGGAACTACTTGAAACAGTGCAAACTCTTTTGAATGGCATTAGAACTCCAGGCCAGTAAAATCAAATAATAAAACAGTATTGTAATTTGACAATAAATTGAAGTGGCACTTTACACGATGAGGCTGAATCTCTAAGCGAAAAAGTGGCCAGCCCTGCGGTCACAAGGAGCATCAAAATATCCTTAATTGATTTTAGATAGATTTTTTAGGATTGTTTAGATCATCTTATAATAGATGTCTTTCACGATTATCCCATAATGGGAGCTTCTTAGAGCTACTTTAAAAACATAAAAATGTAGTTCGACGTGCCGAGTAAATTCGGTCACCAAATTCAATACTTGAGAATCCTGTCTAATCAACGCTATCTATTACCATTATTTAAACGCTTTTTCTTTTTAATTGGCTCTAGGAAAATCTCCAATTTAACTTTTATTTTTGCTCTTGTATTGTTTCATTTCTGGAGCGGTACTGATCGTGTAGTTAGAGAGTCTCGCTTGTAATCAAGTGACCGAGATCAAATACTACGCGAGCATTATGTGGTCATTTTCAATATTTGTTGTTTTGTGCTACAGGTTGTATACCACCGGCTATTGGGTTGGTAGCATTGGCTTTCGTGCCTAAGGATCTCATATATGTGGAAAGTCTTCTAATTATCATATGTGCTTTCAAAATTGCTGGCCATGTGGGTTTTCAGGTAAGAAAAATATACTGTAAATAAATTCAAATATCAGAACACACTGTCGGTGACCGGTACCGGATTTGAACCCCAATGCGTACCAATGTCATTTTTCTGAGTTATGTACATTAGCTAAATGCTAACCGACTCTCTTACAATGAGGGAAGACATCGTTATGAAACCTGCACATTTAGGCGACTGAATGTGTAACCACGATCCAATCTGGTCAGGTTCCCCTGGTAGCAGGGTCACGGAGGTCTGATGGTAGTCGCTCTACTTTAATTAACGGATCAGCCAAATCCTGGATCATGGTCAAGGCGGACCCCGTGTTCTCGCGTGCGAGAGCACAACCGGGACATTAACGCCAAGATGATTATCAGTTCACAGTGCATCTATACTGTAATGCGTAACGCCATGATATCCTGAAGCCAATGTTTTATAATGCTCTAAACTATTACTATACCTACCTATAAATAACTAGCGAGCCGCCCCGTCTTCGCACGGGTTTTTTCGGCTTTTCTTAACTATAATATATATGTATTAAACATATAATAATATGATGGATAGGGAGGCCTATTATCAAAAAATAAATAATTATCAACCTTTCAGAAGAAACTATCTATCTGATGGAGAAAACGCATAAAAATCCGTTGCGTGGTTTAGAAGGTGTAAGCGGAAATACAGATCAGGAAGGCAGACACGAAGAGTGACTTTATTTTATACTATATATATAGATGTGCATTTTTCATATCCAGGTCAACCACATCGACATCAGCCCCAACTTCGCTGGCACCCTCATGAGTCTCAGCAACTTCATGTCAAACCTCGTAGGCTCCTGCGCTCCTATAACCGCAGGTGCCATGGTCTCCCAAGATGAGGTATGTAGCAAAGAAATTCTCATACTAGTAAAGTTGTAAACATAGAGCTTTGGACTCCAAAAGGAGATTCGTATCTCCAACTAACTTCTCACGATTTTTGTTAAGTGACTTGTCCAGAAACTACTGCCTCCAGTAGCTTAAGACACACCTCTTGAATACTGTGTAGAAATTTTTACACAAGCTCTTAAACCAGAGATTTCAAATTGTTAAAACCAATGTGTATTGTATGCATGTGCTCGCGATAACAACCCACTTTTACTATGGCGCCAACTCTGAAATAGCAGAAAATAGGCTGCTTTTCGACTGATTTTATTTTTGCGATTTCAAAGTTGGACCATAGTAAAGTTAATTACAAAGTTAATTAAGTTAAGTTAATTAATTAAGTTAATTACGAGTTAGAACGAGAGTATAGTTCCCCTTGGTATCCCTTTGGTTTCCCTTAGACCTATATTATTATATTACCTATATTATGTGATATTTATTTGATGTAATTTAATGGACAATATCTGAAATAAATGATGAATAATTAAATTTTATTTAATTACCTTCAAATCCCTACTATATCATAATATAGACATTTCAAAATGAATAAAAAATTTAATAGCTATAAAAATGCGTTGACATTTTGCCAACAAACCTGTACGATTCACAAAATGAGATGTCTTCAAAATAATTATTTGCTTTTAAATGTCACTTTCGCTTACAGACCAGCGAGTTTCTTTGGCGAAAGGTGTTCTTCATAGCGGCAGGGATGTATTTCTTCACGAACCTGGTATACGTGATATATGGAACTGGTGAACAAGCTGATTGGAACGATCCGCCGATGGAGATAGATGGAGATAAAATACAAGATAAGGAAAGAGAGCCAATGATCACTCCAGAAAATGTGAATGCAGACAAGAGAAGAATAGAGTGATAAGTCTTTTATTCATGAAAGAGTCTTACAAGTTCGTAGTGTGTATCTAGACAAATCTTTATTTGGCCCAAATACACATAAAAAAGAAGTAAAAGCTTAATGTTCAAAAAAGGAGAGTAGAACGATGTGAGGTCGGACCAAACTGGACCAGCCTTAGCGTAATGCTATGGAGGGCAGCAGCCAATAATAACAATCTGTGTTTGTTTGTGTCCCGAACGATTTCGATACGTCTTTATTAGTTTGGGAAATAATTGAGTATTTTATGTATATTTGTCGGGGCTTTACCGACTATGTCGTTTGTTGGCTGTTAATTTTTTTTTGTTTTTGGTATACCCACGGCTAAATTAAAATTAATTTGTATATAAATACAATGAAAATTATCAGAGCCATTAATAGATGACTTTGCAACGAATTGCTAAATTTTAGTGAAAATTTGTGCTGTGTACCTAATTGTTAACTAAATAAAGTAATTAATAAATAGTTAGAGCACTTATTTTAGTAAGTAAAATATTTAGAATTGGCTAAATGTGCAACCTTGTCCAACCTTGTACCCAATGTCTCCGTTTTGGAGAATTGTCCTAATAAGTTTAATTCTAATAATATCCAATCCTTGTACAATCCAGTCTTCTAAGTGTGGCTCTCTCTCCTTCTGTCAATTCCTTTTCATCAATTCCTCTCAAGAATTATACAAACTTGTTCCACAACAATCGATCGGTATCCATAATGGCTGATGTACAATTCAAGAGCCTTAGCATTTTTGGCATAGCTACTGTAGCATTCATATTATTTGGTGCATCGTTAAAGAAACCTAAATGCATGAATCGTAGATGTTATGGGATGTTTAAATAAATAAATGAAAACTGTAGTATTCTTCCTATTTTAAAATGTTCTCTACTTTATTCCCTTTCTAATAATATGCTACATGCTATAAAAACTTTTAACAGTTGCCCAGAATATGATTCTCAGGGTTATAATACACTAACACCCGGTTTCTGAAACGCTTGTCAACGTAAAAATTACGTAACAGCTTGTTAAACTCTGATTAAATGCAGTTTTGGTTTCTAAAAGGGCCAATTGACAGTTTGTTAACAGCTTGTCAACGGATTATCAAATCACCTCTCCTCTCTCAATGTAATTTTGGGTTACCGGAAAGCTTTTTCTCATGTTAACTGTATGTTATCCTCTTGTTATTTAAATTAGCGAAAATCGACGAATTAACCGATTGTCAAAATAAATTATATCCGATTTTCTTGGTCTAGGTCTTGGTCCTGGCCCTGGTCCCGGTCCTAGTTTTGGTCCAAGACAAAGTCCAGGTCTAGGGTTCAGGTTCTGGTCCAGGACCATGACCAAAACTGGAACCTTGATCACAATTTGAGCTTGAACCAGAACCAGGACCTAGACCAGTGCCAGCACATAGACCATAAACATTAGCTGAACCAGGACCTGGTTCGGGGTCAGGACCTGGACCTGAACCAGGACCTGGACCGAAGCCAAGACCTGGACCTGAACCACAGACTTGTACAGGTCTAGGACCTAGACCTGAACTAGGACCTGGTCCGGGGCCAAGACCTGGACATGAACCAGTATCTGGTCCGGGGCCAGGACCTGAACCTAAACCAGGACCTGGTCCGAAGCCAGGAACACGAACTGGTCCGTGTCCAGCACTCGAACCAGGAGTTAACTAATGGGATTATTGGGAGAAACTCACAGAATCGATAGCCAATGGGGCGGATGTTGTACACTAAGCAACTTCTGACTGTGTTGAAAAATAAAGTGGTAAGACCATTATTCAACGGCCGTGCCCGCGGTGTACACATGCATGCATTTCGAAAATATGCTAGCATTCGTCTATACCGCGGAATTCTGATATGTCATCGAGACAAAATAAAAGTATTGCATGCCTGTCTAGGAACAGCCCAATCACTGTAGCCCTAAAGGCGTCCAGATTTTAGTTATTGTTGACATTATAATGATCGATGACGATGACTCGAGAAGAATTTACAAGGATGCAAGCATACAAACTTCTGTAATATAGAAGAACAAATGAAAAAATGCAGAGCAATATTGCTGACGTTTTGTATTGCTCTTGCGTCGTTCAAGGAAAAACTTTTCTGTTAATAAAGTGCACATAATTAGTTTACCTTTGCATTATATAGTATACTCCGATATGATTCTGATGTTTAATTATAAAACCTTATCCATTATAATGTTTAAGATCCTTCAGAATTCTAACACAAGACTATTTCCAAGTATTTAATTACTGTCATTTCCACGGAGCAGAAAACCAGAAAACCAGAAACCACCCTTTACAAGGCCGAAATAAAGTGTGAGTGACGCGGCCAAACCCGCAGGAGGAGCTGGTGGTTGCTGAATAATATATGTGTGCAAGATATATCTCCCGGGGGTTAGCGGGTCAAATATGGGCAACAATTAATTTCCTTAGACACAAGAATTTCATTAAACGACCGGCGGAACTTTTACGAAGGCACCTTCCCAATTTTTCGTCAGAAAATTCTTTAAATGTTTCTAAATTGGCATCAGTTTCGGAATTGGCAAGGTTTTTTTTTTATTACTAGTCAGGCATTTGACCGCAACCTCACCTGGTGGTAAGTGGCGATGCGGTCGATGATAGAGCATGCCTGTCTAGGAACAGCTTATTCACTCTAGCCTTGAAGGCATCCAGATTATATTGATCAGGGAACACACTCGCAGGCAACGCATTCCATTCCTTAGCCACACGCATTATAAACGACGAGCCAAAGCGGCTCGTGCGGATAGTTGGAAGATCCACGACATAAGGATGAAGCGCTCGCCCGGATCGCGTCTCCCGATGGCGGATAGGGGCCGGCGGAATGAGGTCGTGCAACTGCTTCGCACACTCACCGAAGTGAAACCTGTAGATAACCGACAAACGCGCAACCCTACGCCGATGCTCGAGGGTCTGCAGCTTAGCCTTAATCAACTGCGGATCACAAATTAATATCTTTGCACGTTTTTCCACCGAATCCAAAGCAGCCAGTTGGTATTTGGCTGATCCATCCCAGAGGTGGCAGCAGTACTCCATGCAAGATCGGACTTGTGCTTGATATAACTGAAGCAACTGCCTTGAAGTGAAGTACCGCTTGACCTTCGAGAGGATTCCAAGTTTTTTAGCTGCAGTCTTGGCTTTTTTTTTTTTTTTTTTTTTATTTATTTATTTGTATCAGGCTACAGAGGCCCATAGATATAATACATGTATCATACAAAATTATAAAAACAATAAACAATACATTATAGCCAAACTTATAAAACAATACCACTTATAAAATTAACAATAGACTAATAAATAATATTATAATTTTCAATACTAAATTCTAACACTTTTCACTTTTCGTTTCGGCGGCACCGGAAATTCTGGGTCGCCCACGGAATCGCCGGTACACCACACCCTTCGGCCAATAATCTTCCCTCATGAAGAAATCCAAGTCTGTGGTGGGAACCAACACCACGAACGAGTTGAACGTACGTTCATGGCTTGATTCCAAGAGCCGGACTCTCACGAGGTACTTTTTGGTTAAGCGGATATGCTCTTCCACGTCCTTTGCCGTCACTGTGTAATGAAGGCGGGACAGGTAAAGCGCCGTCGTCGGTGTCGCAGGGCGCAGTAAAAAGTTGGGACCGGTTACTGCAGTGCCGCGAAAATTCTGAGCAGCACGACGTCTACTCTTCTTCTGGACCGTGATAAATCCTTCCTCATCACAGTCCACGTCGGGGGCACATGGGGGCTTCAACACCCCCGTTTCTTGTGGAGCTGAAGCCACCACGCGACGCGGTTGGCGCGATGTCGGTGCGCTGACGGGAGCCGCGGGCGCGGCGGGCGCTGGCGGGCGGGCAGCGGGTACGGGCCGGCGAGCGGCGGGTGCGAGCGGGCGCGGCGCGGGCGCAGGGCCTCGCGGTGACGCACCCGCAACGTGTACGCCGATGCGAGCCGCGTACGTATTGAGTTCCAGCGTGGACGGCGGCGGTGGCGGCGGTGTTAAAACTGCTGACTCGAAACTCGTGTCGCTCGCACCGCCGCGCAGAATTTTCATTGTGGCTGTGTCAGCAGGCGACCCGATGACTGGCATAGAGTTGCGCAATGTATTCATTTGTTCACGCAACTCCAATACAGTTTTATGAGAGGCCTCGAATTTTGCCTCATCTTTCGCCAGGCTTTCCTTCAGGAGCACGATGTCCTTCAGCAATCTGGTGACGTCGACGTGGTCGAACGTAACGGGAGGGAGCTTATTCAAATCCCTCGCGACAAAGATTGGCACGTCGTCGGGATCGGTTTCCTTCAGTAGCGTTATTATATCCTGAACGCTCCTCGGTGTCCCGTCACGTCTTCGAGACACCATCTTCTCCATCATGTTGAGTGATGAGAACAGCAGCACCTTGGCTTCGGAAATGTCCTTCTCCGAGAAGCTGGACTTGCAGATCTGCACGGCACTGACTTCATCCATCACGTCCAACTTTTGCTGCAGAAACGCGAGGAGCTCGTTCACAACGATGTTACTATTAGCCATCGCAGTGATGCACACGCGGCAGATTGCGCCGCCGCTTCAGTAATACGATATAAATATTACTAAATCGACAATACACGACCTACTCACATAGCGCATACTGAGAGACTGGACTGGACTGGTCCGATGTACTGTCCAAAGTTGAGATTGGTTGATAGCTCAACACCCAGGAGCTGTAGGCTGTCGGTATTTTCCACAGACACATTCCGGAAAGTCGGAGCTAGATGGCATGGACTCCGTTTAGCGGAAAACAAACACGCTTGTGTTTTGGTGGCGTTGAACGACACTAGATTGACTTCGCCCCAATCGGACACTGCCTTGAGAGCCTCGTTCAAGCGACCAACCATGGCCTCTCGACAAGACTGAATATCGCCCCTGTTGGCTCTTGCATCTGACAGATATCTATCCGTTACTGTGCTGTCATCTGCGTACCTAAAGATACCGGGTCTAAACAGATTGTTAATATGCAGCAGGAAAAGAGTCGCGGACAGAACCGACCCCTGAGGAACTCCCGCGTCGATAGCCTTAAGTTCAGACGTGTAACCGTCTAGAACAACACGGATTGATCGTTCACTCAGAAAATCCGATATTCTGGTGCAATAGCCAGCAGGAATACCATATGAGGGAAGCTTGCTTAAAAGGGCTGCGTGCCAAACCCTGTCAAAGGCCTTGGAGATATCGAGAGACACAGCAAGGGCCTCGCCATGCCTCTCAATGGGCTCACTCCACATATAAGTAGCATACACCAGAAGGTCCCCAGTTGACCGACCACAGCGGAATCCGTACTGGTGATTGCTGAGGAGATCGTTACCTTCAAGATGCACGAGGAGTTTCTTGTTCAGTGCACGCTCCATAATCTTACAGAGTATGGAGGTAACCGAAATAGGGCGGTAGTTGGCACGACTGCCGTTCTTAGGCATGGGCTGCATATTGGCAAGCTTCCATGTCTTCGGTACAATTCCAATCTCTAGAGAAAGGCGATACAGGCGCGTGAGAATAGGAGACAACTCTTTCTGATGTATACGCACCTCTGCCATAGTGCTGTCAGCGCGGGGTGAGATAGGTGGAGTTTTACCAGCAGTATCCAAACGTGAATTCGCCGCAAAATGAGAAGCAAATAAATTTGATTTCTCTTCCGCAGCATGCGCCAGTGACCCGTCCGGTTTCAGCAATAGTGGTAACAAAGATTGACTAAAGTTGGATTCGACCGCTTTTGCCAAAGACCAAAACGCCTTACTCCCAGGAGGGTAAGAGGCCAGTTTGGTGTCAATCCAACTTATGTGGTCGAATCGAGCCCTGCGTAGCGTCCTTTTGCAAGACTTGGCGGCGAGGTTAAAGGCTTTCTTCAGTTTGCGAGTATTCGGAGACATATGCGCTCGAGCCTCAGCCCAGGCAGAGTATGCCGCTTGCTTCAGCGCTTCAGCGCGACTGCAGTCAGCACTAAACCATGGACGAGACTTGCCGTTTATCGCTACGTCAGAATATGGAATAAAGTATTCCATTCCCTTCCGTATAACCGCGGTAACGGCTTCAGTACAACTCGACGGATCGCCCGAAGAGAAGCATGCCACCCGCCAAGGATAGGACGAAAAAAGTGACGCATCTCATCCCAGTCTGCTGATTTGTATCGCCACAACCGTCGGGGGTTGCAAGGGCTTTGCTCGGGTGGGGAAAAAACGGATACAGATTTCACCAGACAGTGATCGGATGTACCCAGCGGTGCAGAAACCGAGATACTGAGTGCTTGTCCGGATCAGTTGTCAGCAGAAGGTCTAAGCAATTGGCGGAATGGAAGTCGACATCCGGTACCCTCGTGGCGCAGTTTACTAGCTGGGTGAGATCTAGCGACAGAGCTAGTTTACGCGCCTCTCTCCCAGCATGATTGGTCACCTGATATGGGAAAAGCCACTCTTGGTGGTGGGCATTGAAATCCCCCAGAATGATTAGCTGTGCCGCGGGTTAACGTTCCTTCGCTTCATCCGCCGCTTCAATGAGATGGTCACATAAACGAATCGTCTCCTGGTCCCCACTGTGGGATCGATAAACGCAGGCAAACAGGATTTGCACTTGACCAGTATCCACTAGAAGCCACAAAATGGACAAACCAGACCCTTCAATGCATCTGAGACGCCGAATGCAGATGTCGTCGCGAGCGTACACACAGACTCCGGCACGAGGTACAAACCTGTGCTCGAGAGTATACCCTGGGTAACTGAGGTACGCCGCGTCAGCCGGACTTCTGATCTGCGTCTCAGTGAGGAACAGCAGCTGCGGCTTTTCACTCTCGAGATGGTGGTGGACTGCATTGAAATTTGAGTGCAGGCCTCGGATGTTAGTGAGGTGCACTTTGAGTGGGAGGGAGTGCAGCCGCTGTTTAACGTTTATCCTTTTTCTGCGCTTCATGCTGCGCTGCGATTTTTTTGAGTGATAGGTTGATATAGGAAGACGGAAGTTTGATGAGGTGGCGCTCCGCCGACCAGCTACCATGCTCACAATTTCCTGGTGCCTGACGCGGAGACCGCGGGGACGCCCGAACCCCCCCCAGATTGGCTACCTGGCCCTCCCATCCGGTCGCCAACCGGCAGGGTAAAGCAATCTGGGATTTTTCGTGAGATGGCCGGGCAGCCTTTCACTGGTGGCTAACCAGCTACTTGGGCCCCTAACTATCTACGGTCGGCCAGCGGCGGCACC
Source organism: Blastobasis lacticolella (assembly GCA_905147135.1). Classification (NCBI taxonomy): domain Eukaryota; kingdom Metazoa; phylum Arthropoda; class Insecta; order Lepidoptera; family Blastobasidae; genus Blastobasis; species Blastobasis lacticolella. The sequence continues at coordinate 19,681,444 of LR990045.1, forward strand.
TTGCTTCGGATCCCGCTGCCCTCCGAATCCAGGCACCCGGTACGGGAGTGGTGAGCAGTAGAAAACACGGTTACGCAGGGCGACCACAACTGTCCAGACCTATCCTCCTATAGGGCTACCCCAGGCATCGCACTGAAACACGGCCAGGCCTCTTGACGACGCGTTTTCCTGGAGGGTGGTGACCAGCCACGGCCGAAGCCTACCACCGGAGAGAGTGCTGTCCATTTTGCACTACCCGGGGATCACGTGTAGGGTAACTAGAGTCATGAAGCCCAAAAAAAAAGGCTTCGCCTACGGACTTGCACAGCATTGATCCCCATCTCAATTCATCATCCCCAAGATTAAAATGCCTGCTCTTTGGATCTTTGGATATTGAGTTTTTTACTCGAGTACTAAATTTAATAGTAGCGGGCTAAGTGGCGAAGCGGGGTAGCGGACTCTGGCAGAAGCCGGGATACGAATTATGATAATTACATCTAATCAATACTCCAAGATTTGACAGATCAGGTAATTACAGTGAAGCCACTGCCATCTGACCTCCATGACCTTACTAGCAGGGAACCAAATGACCAGATTGGATATAGGTTACCGATTCGAACCCGGTACCTCTCGCTTACGAGTCGGATACCGTAACCGCTAGGCCACCGACGCGACGCTCTGTTAATAATATGATAATGATGATGATTAAAAAAATAGCACTCTTAAAGAAGAATATCTATAACAACTAGGTACAGTGTCACAAACTAATTAGACACGGTAACAACGTTGCTGTTGTGGAATTTCACTTAACTACGCTTAGTTTTAGTTTTAGCCACCAGGCCAGATAAGATTCTAGCACTGTAATCCTTTTACACCCAAGGGGAAAACAAGCCGACCAATGGTTATAGAAGTAGATCGGGCTTCTAAAAGAAATAAGAAAATATGTTGGTATCAGAATTAGCTACAGTACTTTTTGTCACAGTTGGACTAAAACAACCAAAATAACCTGCATAAGTCACCAGACATCGTGCCACGCTCAAAAGTGCCTATTATCGAAGCTGCGTTGCCACGCTGAATCGCCAATGAAATCCGCTGCACGAGGTAGGACCCCGAAGACGACGTAGACGCAGACGACTACCAACTTCACCAATGAATACTTTTGCCTCCGAACTCCACGCCCCTGCCGTTTTTACTGCTGTTTGGATTTATACTACCTACCAAATTTAATTTTATAATATGCGTACAGATCCTCCTCTTTATGTGTAGGTACTCCGTTTTTTCTCGATTGATTTTGAGACCAACTCTTCATCTTCTTCATCTACGTTGTTTGGTGTCGGAGGCCAAGATCCACTTTGGTTCCGCAAGCTATGTGGCCTATCCAATGTCACGTCAGTTGTTGCGGTTCTAAAACTAATTATATTGGCTTTAATGTCCTGGATCAACTAATGTACATAACTCAGAAAACAGTAATTGGTTCATGGCGACAGTGGGATTCGAATGCGGGATCTCTTGTTTATCAGTCGAACCTATTATAGGATCTAATGTAGGTATTCAATGTAAAATTCGTTACGACTGCGTCATCAGCAAACCGAACGGGCTGTCCAAATAGGCAATTCTAAAATTTCCACAACGTTTATTTATAACCTTTTAAACAAATGTTACGTTTGTTTGCCCGTGACTACCATTCTTGAAAAGTGATCATATCCTTTAAAAGAGTTTTATTTAAACAATTATTGCCGTCATTGCCCTAATAAATTCCATTCCACTGTCAATTGAAGATTCTGTAAGTATTTGTTCTTAGATAAGTGTAATAAGATTTACTTTCTTATCAGCTACAATTCTCATTATATATTATCACAGCATCATATTGATGCATAATTGACGTGCTACCTACAAGTAGCAAGAGTGTGTAAGACGTCATGAAAAACGGTGAAAAGCATCTAAATCATGTGGAGAGACTGTATATTGAAGATGCAGACGGTGCATCCCAATTAAAAGGTGCGAAGTTGACATATTTTTTTGATAGATTTTATAATCCAATATCTGACGCATAACATAAGTTACTAATTACCATATTATTTATTTATTTTTATTTATTTATACTTCATGCACAAACAGTACATTGGCGGACTTAAAGCTAAAATAGCATTATCTACCAGTCTACCAGGAGAGATAACAATTGACAAAAGGTATGCGGTGCAGGAAGATTACTTACAAGTAAAGATTACACAAAAGCTTATTCAACCACAACCAAATTTATAAAAAATTAAATTTATAATAATAATAAATACACTAAAAGTTAAAAGTAGCAATAGATATTTTACACTAATTAATTAATTAATTAACTGCATGAGTTACCCAAAATTATTCAGGTGCTTGATGCTTTATGAAGAAAAGAGATGAAAAAGGAATAAAGGAACAAGGATTAAATTAGGAGCTAAGGAGTGTTCAGGAAATGGTTATGTACTGCTCTCTTAAAACATATATGTAAATTATTTTAGGTTGACGCAGCTGTATAATTAAACTTTTACAGTTTTAGGGTGGATTTACCTACTCAGAAAAGAAGTATAGTGAAAAATTATTAAGGTATAACTTAATTTGTAAATAGAAGTTTTTATATTGTCTCGTCACTAATCTTCTAATCTTAATTTCAGGGTACGGAGTAAGGCAGATACAATGTTTGATATTATTTTTCTGTTTGAGTACTGCCTATGCTATGAGGTCGTGCATAGGTGTTGCTCTGGTTGCCATGATAGAGGATACTAGTACAAATTTGACTTTAGTAGCAGATACGAATAATTCTTTAACTGCAACAGATAATAATACACATAAATATATTCAAGATGTTGTTTCCAATGTCGATAGAAATGACACAAATATAACGCAGTATATTGCAGCGAATAAAACAAATGACATCAACGCTGTAGCGGAAATTACTACAGAAGGATTTGTGTATTATAATATTTTTAACAAAGCCAATACGAGTGACCCATTAACGGCTGCAAGTAGAACTACTAATGAAGATAATGTGTTTAAGCCCCATGGATTTCTGGGTGGCCTTTTATTGACGGAACCCGTAAGTAATTTTAACTAGTAATTACTGGAATTGTCTGGAATTGCACACATTTTCTTTCTAAGTAATGCCCCCTGCTCTACAGCGCCCTTTGCGTTCAATATAACAACGCGTTTAGGGCGATGATGGGGCTGCCCCGATTCTGCAGCGCCTCGGGCATATTCGCGGAAGGGCGCACTCTGGTGCGCAGGGTATGTGCCAGTTCCAACACCGTCCTGGCGGTAATTGCAGCTAGGTTGGACTGCTAAATAATAAAGAAACGCTGTGCCATACATATCGATTTACAGATGCCTCACAAAATATAGAAATGATTATTATATTAATTACTTACATTATAATATTTGTTTCCTTCTGGGATTTGTATATTAATATTTTATGTTCATTTGACATTTTCATATTAATTCTGTACCTGCTACCTATAATTTTTTTCTCTATATTTTGACATGTTATACATAGATTCAAAGGCTGGCATTTTTATAAATTTAACTGACATAGATATATGTATATTTCGTTCATATTTAATTATTATTGAATCTAATGAATCTTATTGAATATAATGATCTGAATTGATTCTAAAGTGACATTGTAAAGGTAAAGATTTATTAAGGTATTTAATATTACTATTATTATTGATGAAATGTAATGAGTGTATGAGTCTGTGAAACTTGAAATAAATGATATTTGTTTATGTTATAGCATTGCGTAAATTTCTAATATTTATTACCTAAGATAACGTGCCCTTTATTTCTAGCAACCAACGTTCAAATGGAAGGAAGTTCATCGTCATTACATTCTGTCTTCATTCCAATGGGGCTACATGGTACTGCAGATCCCTGCTGGTCAACTGGCGCACAGGTTTGGTGGAAGGTTCCTGCTCACTGGAGCTCTTGCTATCAACTGCATTGTTTCATTTTGTACGCCTTGGGCAGCTTATTACGTAAGTTCTATCTTATCATATTGATCAACTGTCGTTTCTTTATTGACATTACTCGTATCGTCATTATGTGTAAACCGACAAAGCTTTATTTGCCTGCTATCTCACCGTTTTAAATTTTATTTCTTTGTTTCATTTTTATTTAACATTGATATGTTATTTATTTATCCAGTGCAATTACAGATACATGATTTGTTTTCCTGTTCAACCAAAAGCTGTTTTTCTTTTCAATCCGCAATATATTTTCTTCCGCGTATTAGGTTTAATATGTGAAAACATATCTTCGTTAACTTATTAATTATTTCACAGGGAGGATGGGTGCTCACAATGATATGTCGCATAACGCAAGGTTTAAGCCAAGCTTGTATTATACCAAGCTTGCACACGTTGCTTGGAAAATGGGCGCCTTTAGAAGAAAGAGCTCGACTGGCTGGGTTTGCTTTGGGAGGTATATATACCTAAACTATGCCATAAAACTATATATTATCCTTTGTTATTCTATAGCTACATTCATCTCTTGCTCTATTTTCAGGACAAGCTTTAGGCACTGTACTAGGCCTACCAATAACAGGTTTTATAGCAGCGTCGTCTTTAGGATGGCCAGGCATCTTCCGGTTTTACGGAATATTATCAGGAATTGTTGCCGTAGTTACCTGGTACATGATAGCAAACTCACCGGCACAACATCCTAAAATATCTTCTGAAGAGAGAAGGTACATCGAAGATAAATTGAAGCAGAGGGACATTGGCAAGGTACAGAAACTTAAAACATGAATGTTATTATGATAATGACACACAGTCAACTGGCCACTTAAGTAAATATAGGCTCTGAAGCAGTCACAGTGGAGTTCTGTTCCAATGCCTGCAAAGTTACCAGACCCCCTTAGCAAAACTGATAGTTTAAGAAATACCGTGCTACCAAGTAAAGGTTCCATTTCTTTAATGATGTTGAGATTTAACGTATTCTAGCATTACTTAACTTAGAAACATATCAGGTTCTGCATAAAATTCCAAAATCCACACCCCGACTGTAACTAACCCAGTTAGAAAATGACGTAGAAACATGGAACTTGTCCTACTTGTAATCTGACCTCCATCGCTGAATAGGTATGAGGTAAAAGGTATCATTTTTAAATTCTGAAAGGTCCGTCATTTGGATTACAAAAAAAGGAAAGCACTTATTATTTCATTTATCAAATCAATGATTGATAATGTTTCGGTGTGGAATCTTGTGACGTCACTTTGGAGTTAAATTTCACCTCAGACGAGACGTCACGCAACGTTTCAACGCAATGTACTTATATGAAAAAGAAAAAATACAAAATTTTTTTATTATCTGCCTGACTGACTACAAAGTTGTTTTCAGTCATCATCCCTTTTCCATGAGGGCGTGTGGTGTCCCGCAGAGTAGAAAGTGTGTGAATATACTAAAATACGAGTGAATTAGCCTTAGGAGTAGTCTCTCTCTGAAAAGTCTGTCTAGTCCCACCATCATGATTTCAATTAACCTTCAAATTTCCCAAGCTGCTTGTCTTTTCAAACAGAGTCTATACCATAATTTTCGTATATTACATTATCTGTAAACTAACCGAGTCTCTTACGGTGAGGAAAAACATCGTGATGAAACCTGTACATTCAGGCTACTAAATATGTAACCATGATCCAATTTGGTCAGGTTCCCCTGATTGCAGGGTCATGGAGGTCAAATGGCAGTCGCCCCACTGTAATAACCTGATGTGCCAAATTCTGGAACATGGTCAAGGTGGATCCCGCGTTCTTGGTTTTTTTTAATTACCTTCGTAAACTAGAAAATGGGCAGCAACATTTTCTGTTAAGTGTTTTTAATGTATTATAATGATGTCGATCTCCAACTTTACTTCAAAGCACTAATTTCAGAAACATTTGCCGGTTCCCTGGGGGAAAATCCTGCGCAGTCGCAGTTTGCATGCTATTGTCATCGCGCATATTGGTTCGACTTGGGGGCAAGTCACTCTCTATACTGAAGTACCAGCCTTCATGGCTAAGGTCATGAAGGTTAACATTAAGGCGGTGAGTAATATTGTATTTCATGTGTACTAGATAGGCTTGTATGTAACCAGAGACGATAGAGTGATAATGATATTCATTCTAGCTTTTCTTTCTATCATCTACCATCTGCTCGTTTGGCAAAATCATTATTTCAATTTAACTATCATGTTTGATTTGCAATGAATAAATTATCATATTTGCTTGGTCTCAAATTCATTATTCATAGTTACGTTATTAGTGTGATGAACCTGTGCTGCAAAATTAATTGTAAACATATTCTAAATTTTCGCTTTTCTGATTCATGAGTCCGTTTAATTATTTATGGCTTCTGTTAACTCGAAAACAATATGTTTTCGAAATACAGGGTGGGAAGTTGGATGAATTTGAAATATTTATTAAAAAAAGGAGAAAATAGTACACAAACGAATCTTTATTAAAATAAAAATAGATAAATGGGTTCTTTTTTAAATTACATCTTCTAGATGTGCACCATCGTGCTGCAAACACTCCTCAAATCTGGACCTCAGATTTTTAAAAACTCGCTGGCACATTGCGTGTGGAATAGCAGTCATTTCTTCTTGGATGTTGATCTTCAAAAGGGCAATCGTGGTTGGATTATTGCAGTAAATTTGACTCTTCATGTATCCCCTCAGAAAACAGTCTGATGGTGTCAAATCTGGACTTCTCGGTGGCCACGCAATGTTTACTCGGCGCGATATGAGTTTTCTTGCAAACATCTCGTTTACGACTGCTATTGAGGCATCAGATGTATGGCATGTCGCGCCATCTTGTTGAAACCATGTTGCACGATTCATCATATCAGCCAGAAGACGCCCACTGCTGGGCATAGGCCTCCCCCAGAGATCTCCACAAAGACCGGTCCTGTGCTTTCCGCACGTTGCACGATTATAGCCTTTAAATTCTAGAAATTGTGGAAAGAAAAAATCTCAAATCATGGCTGTGTATCGGTCGGAATTGACAGTAACAGATTGCCCTCGTTGATTCTCAAAGAAATAGGGTCCGATAATTCCATGAGCAGAAATGGCCGCCCAGACGGTTACCTTCGGCGAATGCAGAGTTTTTCGATGTTTTGAACGTGGGTTTTCTGGGGCCCAGTAACGGTATTTCTGTTTGTTGACGTGCTCATTTAAGTGACAATGGGCTTCGTCAGAAAAAAAAATTGTTCAGACTCCGAAAACACTCCAATATTGTTTCGACAAAAACACGGCGTAAATTAAGGTCGTTTTGCTTTTAATCTTGCACTAATTGAATTTTGTATGGGTGAAGACCTTTCGTTAAAATTCGACCCCAAGGTGTTCTGGATACAGCAATTTCAGTTGACTGCTTGCGAGTTGATAGACCAGGATTACGTTGTACGGAAGCTCTAATTTCGTTTATTTTTTATTCTGTTCTTGTTGACCTTGGGCGTCCCGGAGGTTTCTGGTTGAGATTCGAACCAGTAAATTCGAATTTTCTAACCCAGGACCTAATCACACTCTCACGGGGCACTGATTTAAGTCATGTAAACTCGGAACGAAATAAACGACGAACTACACTGCACGAATCGCCTTTTTGTAATAATTTTTTACGCAGAACGCACGCTGTGCACCAGTGTAGCGTTCCATGGCGACTAAAATTCCGAGAACCAAGCTACTCATTCCCACCTCCCGCGCCTCGCTATTGCATACTGCTCCAGCGCAATAGTGTTTCTATAATCGTACGTCTTTATGGCCCACCCTGTAATATACCGCCTGTGTTGCTTTTATAATGCGGTGAACTTTGTAGCGTTGTAAGTTATCCATTTGGATTTCATTATTTATACCTTGTCTAAAATAGGATGATAATTTTGACAGATCACAGTAGGGATGTGGTTGTGTAAAATCGTTAATGAATCTATTCGATTATCGATTATCATTCTCATAGAACTTGGAATCGATAGTTGCATGGTTATGCTATACGTATTATACAAAATAAACTATTTATTTTCTTCTGAATTAATAATTTATTAATACGACATTAAAATCCCTTCTACAACGACGATTATGACACGTGTGTATTTCTATTCGGTCAGTCATCCTATTACGTAGAATACGCGCGACTCGAAATTGTTGTTGTAAAAGGTCTCTTTAGGTGAAATCCAAACAAAGAATAAGAGTTTAAATACAAAAAATAATAAGGTTACCTAAATGTTAATTTGAAATATTCGATTATATTATATCAATATCGATTTTCGACTGTCTATGAAGTACGATATTTTCCGTAGTATATTTTACCGAAAAAAAACACAAAACTTCATAGGCGTGCGCCAAAGACCAGCAATTAGTGAGCTGTCAAAATTATCATCCTATTTTAGACAAAGCATAAAAACAATGCTTGGAAAATTCACTCTTGTCGGTGGAGCAATCGCCACTCCTCTTTCCTGTTCGCTAACCACTTCATCTCCTTATAATCCTTGGCGCTTACATTTCATTCACGTCGTTCCAATATTCAAATTTTGGCCTTCTTCTTCATCTCTTTCCCTCTTTGTCGTCCACTATTACTCTTATAAAGTTGTCACGTCTTATTACATGTCCTAGCATTTTCACCCTTATGTTCTCAATAACTTTTAGTAAAGTTCACTAAATTCAACTCTTCTTCATTTGTCTTTATAGTAACTAATAAAAAATTAATCATCTGCACACAGAATGGACTACTGACAGCTCTACCCTTCCTCGTTATGTGGTTCTCAAACTTCTTCTTCAGTTGGTTAACAGATTGGTTTATCGTTAAGAAGATACTCAGCGTAACGAATGCGCGAAAAGTAGCCAATTCTTTTGGTAAGAGTATAATAATTTGTTTGTTGAGCTTTGTAACTTTTTAAGGCAATGATTTATTTCACATAATCCTAACAATAATGTTGTTGTTTGAAAATGGCTCATGGGATAGCTATTTTTCAAATGTAAATAGTATTACAGCTGTGAACCTCCCAAATAAAATAAAAAATAAAATATTATCTGAAACCTAAACCCAAACCTAATTTTTATATACAGGATGTCCTTACGCTCTGGACAAAGTCGGATACTACTGGTTTAATAGGTTATTTAAAACAAAACTGCAAAGTATTATAACAATCGGTCCAGCATTTACTGCAAAATCCATGATTTTAAATGTATCACTAAGGGGCAGCCTGTATGTAGTTGCATGGTCTAGGAACTACATTAAACATTGCAAACTCTTTTGAATTGCATTAGAACTCCACGCCAGTTAAATTAAATTAAAAAAAACTGTATTGTAATTTAACAATAACTTGAAGTGTCACTTTACACGATGAGGCTGAATCTCCAAGCGAAAAAGTGGCCAGCCCTGCGGTCACCAGGGGCCTCGCAGAGGAGCATCATAAGATCCTTGATTGAATTAAGATATATTTTTTAGGATTATTACATTCTTATAATAGAAGTTTTTCACGATTATCGCATAATGGGAGCTTATTAGAGCTACTTTAAAAACATAAAAATGTAGTTCGACGTGCCGAGTAACTTTGGTTACCAAATTCAATACTTGAGAATCCTGTCTAATCAACGCTATCTATTACCATTATTTGAACTCTTTTTCTTTTTAATTGACTCTAGAAAAATCTCCCACTTTACTTACATATTTGTTCTTGTATTGTTTTATTTGTGCTCCAAAATCCACAGTGTAGTAAGAGTGTCTCGCTTGTAATCAAGTGACCCAGATCGAATACTACGTGAGCATAATGTGGTAATTTTTTAATATTTGTTGTTTTGTACTGCAGGTTATATACCACCGGCTATTGGGTTGGTAGCATTGGCTTTCGTGCCTAAGGATCTCATATACGTCGAAAGTCTACTTATTATCATATGTGCTTTCAAAGTTGCTGGCAATGTGGGTTTTCAGGTAAGAAAAATATACTGTAAATAAATTCAAATATCAGTACACACTGTCAGTGGCCGGTTCCGGATTTGAACCCCACTGCGTACCAATGTCATTTATCTGAGTTATGTACATTAGCTGAATGCTAACCAACGCTCTTACAATGAGGGAAACATCGTTATGAAACCTGCACATTTAGGCGACTGAATGTGTAACCATGATCCAATCTGGTCAGGTTCCCCTGGTAGCAGGGTCACGGAGGTCTGATGGTAGTCGCGCTACTTTAATTAACAGATCAGCCAAATCCTGGATCATGGTCAAGGCGGACCCCGTGTTCTCGCGCGCGAGAGCACAACCGGGACATTAACGCCAAGATGATTATCAGTTCACAGTGCATCTATACTGTAATGCGTTACGCCATGATATCCTGAAGCCAATGTTTTATAATGCTCCAAACGATTACTATACCTACCTATAAATAACTAGCGGGAACTATATTATATATTTATTAAACATATATGATAGATAGGAAGGCCTATTATCAATAAATAAATAATTATCAACCTTTCAGAAGAAACTATCTATCTATCATAAAAATCCGTTGCGTGGTTTGAAAGGTGTAAGCGGAAATACAGATCAGAAAGGCAGACACGGAGAGTGACTTAATTTTATACTATGTATAAAGATGTGCATTTTTCATATCCAGGTCAACCACATCGACATCAGCCCCAACTTCGCTGGCACCCTCATGAGTCTCAGCAACTTCATGTCCAACCTCGTAGCCTCCTGCGCTCCTATAACCGCAGGTGCCATGGTCTCCCAAGATGAGGTATGTAGCAAAGATACCCTTATTCTCATACTAGTGAAGTTGTAAACATACAACTTTGGAATCTATAAGTAGAATCGTATCTCCAACTGACTTCTTACGATTTACGAAAAAATAGGCTGCTTTTTGGCTGATTTTATTTATGCGATTTCAAAGTTTGACCATAGTAAAAGTTAATTATTAGAACGAGAGTATAGTTCCTCTGGGTATCCCCTTGGTTTCCCTGAGACCTATATTATTATATTACCTATATTATGTGATATTTATTTGATGCAATTTTATGGACAATATCTGAAATAAATGATGATGAATGAATGATGAATAATTAAATTAAAATTAATTAACTTGAAACCCCTACTATATTATAATATAGACATTTCAAAATGAATAAAAAATTACATTGCTATGAAAATGCGTTGACATTTTGTTAACAAACCTGTACGATTCACAAAATGAGATGTCTTCAAAATAATTATTTGCTTTTAAATGTCACTTTCGCTTACAGACCAGCGAGTTTCTTTGGCGAAAGGTGTTCTTCATAGCGGCAGGGATGTACTTCTTCACGAACCTGGTATACGTGATATATGGAAGTGGTGAACAAGCTGATTGGAACGATCCTCCAATGGAGATAGATGGAGATAAAATACAAGATAAGGAAAGAGAGCCAATGATAACTCCGGAAAATGTGAATGCAGACAAGAGAACAAGAGAGTGATAAGTCTTTTATTCATGAAAGGGTCTTACAAGTTCGTAGTGTGTATCTAGACAAATCTTTATTTGGCCCAAATACACATCAAAAATAAGTAAAAGTTTAATGTTCAAAAAAGGGAAGTAGGGCGATGTGAGGTCGGGCCAAACTGGACCAGCCTCAGCGTAATGCTATGGAGGGCAGCAGCCAATAATAGCAATCTGTGTTTGTTTGTGTCCCGAACGAATGGGCCGATTTCGATACGTCTTTATTAGTTTGGGAAATATTTGAGTATTTTATGTAACTTTGTCGGGGCTTTTCCGACTATGTCGTTTGTTGGCTGTTAAACTTTATTTATTTTATTTTATTTATTCGAAACACCCACGGCTTAAATAAAAAATTATTTGTATAAAAATAAAATGAAAACTATCAGAGCCATTAATATGTGCTCGCAGATGGATGACTTTGCAACGAATTGTTAAATATTAGTAAAAATTTGTGCTGTGTACCTAATTGTTAACTAAATAAAGTAATTAATAAATAGTTAGAGCACTTACTTTAGTAAGTAAAATATTTAGAATTGGCTAAATGTGCAACCTTGTCCAACCTTATATCCAATGTCTCCGTTTTGGAGAATTGTCCTAATAGATTTAATTGTAATAATATCCAATCCTTGTACAATCCAGTATTCTAAGTGTGGCTCTCTCTCCTTCTGTCAATTCCTTTTCATCAATTCCTCTCAAGAATTATACAAACTTGTTCCACAACAATCGATCGTTATCCATAATGGCTGATGTACAATTCAAGATCCTTAGCATTTTTGGCATAGCTATTGTAGCATACATATTATTTGGTGCATCGTTAAAGAAACATAAATGCATGAATCGTAGATGATATGGGATGCAGTTACCGTGGGTCTGCTGGTTTGCTCGTTTGTCACTGAGTATTGTGAAAAAAAGGATAAAACTATCCGAAAGAAGAGTCTATTACCCGTCCCTTTTGCACTAAGAACTCATTCTTGACCTCAGAATTTTTATTTAATAAATAAAAATTGTAATATACTTCCTATTTTAAAATGTTCTCTACTTTTTCCCTTTCTAATAACATGCTACATACTATAAAAACTTTTAAAAGTGCCCAGGAATAAGATTCTCAGGGTTATAATACACTTAAGCTCATATTATACTGTACATATATTTCTCAACATTGGCATCCACTTTTATTATAGGGCGCCGCTATGAAGTAATTCCACCTGCATCATTATTCAAAAACGTATATAATCGAGACTTTTATAAAATGCTCGAATGCAATTGAAGTGAAAATTATGGATTAAAAGTTAACTTACCCGATACCTCATTACATATTTTTCCATATCTCACTTGGGATATAAAAACTTTTTATGGAACCACTTCGTGGTGAGCTCGCGATGTTGCATGCTTCCATTTTTAGGCATCCATTAGCCTGCTCGCATTAAAAAGTTAAAAAACATAAATTTTATTTTTTGTACTGCTTGCTGTGCCTTGTTTACATCCTTTGGGAGCCATCTACATTACAGGTGTTAGTTAAGTTATTTGGTTTGCAGTTTCAAAATGACAATATGTGAGTTCTGTAGTTGGAAGTAATATACTTTTTAAGAATTTATGCATGATATTTTAAGACTGAAAATTGATTTGAATCAAATAGTGAAATCTCAAGAAATGATCCAATGATCCAATATGGTCACGTTCTCCTGGTAGATTTTGCAGGTCAGATAATTACAGTGGAGCGACTGCCATCTGACCTTCGTAACCCTGCTACCAGGGGATCCTGATCAGATTGGAACATGATTACACATTCAGTCGCCTGAATGGACAAGTTTCATCACGATGTTTTCCCTCACCATAACAGCATTAGTTAGCATTTAACTTATGTGCAAAATTCAGACAAGAGTCATTGGTACATGGCCGCTGTGAGATTCGAACCCGGTAGCTCTCGCTTACGAATCGTATACCATTACCATTAGGCCACCGACGCTCCTATTAATATATTCTACCTAGAAGTAAATGGTTATATTGTATAGGATACAAGGCATTGAAAACAACAAACTCATTCTTCGCCATTCCAATCTTCGCCACTTCTAAATTCTGCAAAACAAAAGTTGCTAACGGTCACTTCAGTAGAGTTGCGAAAGCGACCATTGAAATAATAAATTAATCATCCATTCAGAAATTCTTTGTCTGCACCAACTTTGGGAAGACAGTTGCCAAAAAATTTTAATTGGAAAAGTTTCCGCAATCAAAACAATTTGTCTGGACCTTCCATTTTAGTCGGAGAAGCCTTGCGAAAGAGTTACATTGTATCTTGTAACAGTTTTAACACTTATTATACAGTTTTTTTAACAGGAACGTTACTTAGAAATATCTCACAGTGCGTGCGAGTGCATAAGGTTCTAACTGACAATATTTGAGTGGAGATCGGCACTATGTGTTCATCAACTTGAACGAAATTGACTAATCATAGATTCGTCATCCAAAAATAAATGCATTGTGAGAACGCATAGCAACGCTACTATACTTACAAGTATCATTATAATCTGGATACAATAAAGGCTAGAATGAATAGACTGTTCCTACACAGGCATCCATCAGCCCATCCTAAGACGCATCTTCACTTACCACTAGGTGAGATGGCGGTCAAATGCCAACCTAGTTTAATTAATAAACCATATTATTGTTTGTGATACCCGGTGTTATTTTCTTTGTACATTCGTTAAATATGGAGTGAGATAGTAGGGTACTAAGCAATTTCTGACTGTGTTGAAAAATAAAGTGGTAAGACCCTTATACAACGGCCGTCCCCGCGGTTTACACATGCGTGCATTTCGAAAATATGCTAGCATTCCTCTTTACCGTGGGATTCTGATATGTCATCGAGACAAAATAAAAGTATTGCATGCCTGTCTAGTAACAGCCCAATCACTGTAGCCTTAAAGGCGTCCAGATTTTAGTTATTGTTGACATTATAATGATCGATGACGATGACTCGAGAATAACTTACAAGGATGCAAGCATACAAACTATTGTAATATAGAAGAACAAATGAAAAATGCAGAGCAATGTTGCTAACGTTTTGTATTGCTCTTGTGTCGTTACAAGGAAAAACTTTTCTGTTAATAAATTGAACATAATTAGTTTACCTTTGTATTATATAGTATACTCCGATATGCTTCTGATGTTTAGTTATAAAACCTTCCCCATTATAATGTTTAAGATCCTTCAGAATTCTAACACAAGACTATTTCCAAATATTTTCTTACTGTCATCTCCACGAAACAGATAACCAGATCATTCCATCCTTTACAAGCCGAAATTAAGTGTGAGTGACGCGGCCAAACCCGCAGGAGGAGCTGGTGGTTGCTGAATAATATATGTGTGCAAGATATATCTCCCGGGGGTAAGCGGGCTAAATATGGGCAACAATTAATTTCCTCAGACACAAGAATTTCATTAAACGACCGGCGGAACTTTTACGAAGGCACCTTCCCAATTTTTCGTCCGAAAATTCTATAAATGTTTCCAATTCGGAATTGGCAAAATTAAAATGCCTGCTCTTTGGATCTTTAGATATTGAGTTTTTTACTCGAGTACTTAATTAAATAGTAGCGGGCTAAGTGGCGAAGCGGGATAGCGGACTCTGGCAGAAGCCGTGATACAGGCTATGAATTATGGTTATCACATCTTGGCTTTAATGTCCCGGCTGTGCTTTGCACGAGGGCCCAGGATCCACTTTGACCATACTCCAAGATTTGACAGATCAGGTAATTACAGTTGAGCCACTGCCATCTGACCTCCATGACCTTGCTACCAGGGGAACCAAATGACTAGATTGTATCTAGGTTACCGATTCAAACCCGGTACCTCTCGCTTACGAGTCGTATACCGTAACCGCTAGGCCACCGACGCGACGCTCTATTAATAATATGATAATGATGATGATTAAAAAATAGCACTCTTAAAGAAGAATATCTATAACAACTAGGTACAGTGTCACAAACTTATTTGACCCGGTAACAACGTTGCTGTTGTGGAATTTGACTGAACTACACTTATATTAATTTTAGTTTTAGCCTATAGACCAGATAATATTCTAGCACTGTAATCCTTTTACACCCAAGGGGAAAACAAAGCGACCAATGTTAATAGAAGCAGATCGGGTAGGGCTTGTAATAGAAACAAGAAAATATGTTGGTATCAGAATTAGCTGCAGCACTTTCAACAGTTGGTCTTAAACATGTCTCTAAAAAGTGGGTATTAGGGAAAAATCCTTCGCTTGGAAGAAGTTCAAGGCTGCGCTATGTTAGATACGCATGTACCGTTGATGATGTATATTATGATGATGAAGCCACAAGCATTGTTGTCAATACTCTCTTCTGGAATGGACGCGAAGGTGAGGCATGAACATGAGATACAGTTTTGTCAGCAACGACAACACATCCGCGTTTATGTTTACTACATAGTCTAAATAGACAGATAGATGCGCCATTAGTCACTGTTAATAACTATAATCACACACATATAGATGTCGCTTTTGCCAACAAGTTTGCTATTAAAGTAAGGAAATGTAGGGAAGTTAATGAGCTAGATCTTTCTCTAGGACGACTAGTTGACCCTCCTCAACTTGTTTCCTTATGAAGAGGATAATGAAGTAAGCAATTTTCTTGATAATTATTATTTCACAGACATAGTTAAACTGGCTTGGTAACTTGTGAATGAATACTTAAGGGTTTCTGTGTTTAGATTCTGTTATTCCTACTAAGACTTATTATTCTCAAGTGATCGTACGATCTCGCCATACTCATTTATTAAATTAATATTTGAAATTGAAAATATACGTTTGTATGGAGCGCGCTAGAACGCGGTCGGGGGAAACGAGCCTAAATATCCTAGAAACAGATCAGCTAGAACATCCGTAAGCAAGAAAATAAGCTGCAGGGTTTTTTGTTAACCGTTAAAATGATTTTGCGCGTTATAATCTTGATTTTATTTGAATCCGAAAAGTTTAGTGTACAACTCGCCCTATCTGTCACATCTAAGGAGATAGTTTTATATATGCCAACCATAGCTTAAATTGTGCTGAGTATCATAATATTTATTAATACCTACAATCAAAAATCTACAATTTAATCGCGACATATACCTATAACATTCAGTCAGACCGGTTAATCGGGACTAGGGCATACCACTGACCTGCTTTGCTGGTTTGGTATTTTAGTGTTTATACCGCTGTGTATATAATAGTTAAACACGAAGCTTTTCCTGGTCGTTGTTTCTTTAGTAGGGTCAATGGAAAACGATTCAAAGATTTTATTCCGTTAAACCTGTTAAAGGCGCCAATTCGAAGTCTCGTAAAACTAGAGAGAAGAAATAAAGAGATACTTTTTTACGCATAAACACCACACCACGAAAAAGAGGATACAATACGATAGTACAAGATACGAGTAATATAGGTACTACGGTAGGTAGGTAGACAGACTCTGGGATTTACGTGCCGCGCGAAAGCGAAACTGGGATTTAACGCCAAGATGATTAGAAAGATATAAAGAAAAGGACGATTTGCTGCGTTTAGATGTCGGACGCAGCAAGCCGAGGACAGGGTACATTACCGCTCATTGAGGAAAACTTTGTCCATCAATGGATTTGAATTATAGGCTTGACTATGATCCATGATTCGAATTCAATACATTCCAACCATGATCCAATCTGATCAGATTCCCCTGTTAAAGTCAGATGGCACTCGCTACACTGAAATTACCTGATCCGCCAAATCCTGGACCATGGTCAAGGCGGTACACGCGCAAAAGATCACAACCGGGATATTGAAACAATTGTTATCATTATGTTGTTGGATAGCTATTGGTCTTCCAAATAAATAAAAAATAAAAATATAAAATTATTAATAATCTGTGTATTGAGTATAAAAGGAAATTTTAAGTTTTTTTTATACCAGTATGGCCAACAAGCTTACAGCCTGCCTGATGGTAAACAGTCACGTTTGCAATGCCAGGGGTATCACCCACGCGTTGCCGACCCCGTAAAAACCTTTTTACCCCTTTCTTGTTAGAAGAAAAGGATTTGCCTCTGGTATTGCAAACTTCCATAGGCTGCGGTGATTGCTTACCATCAGGCAGGCCGTAAGCTTATTTGCCATATTGGTGGTATAAAAAAAATCTCCATGTTGTACTCTCCAGAGAAAACCTCTCCAGGTAGTTCATTCCACAACCTTAGTGTACGTGGGAAAAAAGTTCCTTTGGAAACGCACAGTCCGCGACCAATTTGGGTCCAAGGTGTGAGGATAAACTCCCTGTCGGTGGCGAGCAAGCTAGATAAGATAGAATGTAGCTGTAGGCATCATGTCAAACAGTTCTTCAGAACAAACACCGTTGTATAAGCGGTTAAATACACAAAGGGTGGCGAAATCCCTCCGCTGCCTCAGCGGCTCAATACTTCTTGTGAGCATAGTATCATCGTCAATTCTCACAGCGCGTTTTTGGATCGAGTCACAAGGACCAAGCTGATATGCTGGTGCTCCCGCCCATAGATGGGAGCAATACTCCAAATAGGGTCTGACTTGAGCCTTATATAGCAGGAGCCGTTGCCCCGGCGTGAACTATTGCTTTGATCTGTTAATCACACCCAGCTTTTTAGATGCGAGCTTGACCTTCTCTTCCAAATGACTGCGAAACTGGATGTCACTGGAGCTGTCGACACCTAGGATACGTATGCTCATAGAGATGGTAAGCGGTGTATCCTGGAACTGAAGAGCTACAACAAATGGAGTTTGCTTGGCGGTGAACGCGCATACTTGTCTTAGTTGGGTTTAATTAGACTAGATTCAGTCGTCCCCAATCGGAGATATTAGATAAAGTACTCTCAATTTTAGACACAAGTACTTCGAGACTTTCCTCCACTATGGCACGAGGGATATTGGCACGACATAGTATAAGACGTGTCTCCAGTACTGTCATCCGCATAGCAATGAATGCTGTCAATGGATAGCATTACGGATAACAGATAATATGGTTTTCCGGCTGCGTATGTGAATCCGGTACTTACTTACGGGGTAATTTTCTGGGGCAACTCGGTGGAAATCGAGAGGACATTTATCATGCAAAAGCGATGTCTACGAATAATTTATAATAAATATGGCAAGGAATCCTTTCAAAAATAATAATATCTTAACACTTACTTGTATTTACATACTGGAAATTTGTATGTTTATTAAGAAAAATAGACATAATTTCAAAAATAAAATTGATACACGAATAAATAGTCGAGATATATACAAATACGATTTATGCATTGAACAGATAAATAATAGAATTTTCGAAAAAAGTACATAAATAAGTGCCATAAAAATTTTTAATAATCTACCACTAGAAATAAAAATGTTAGAGGGTAATAAATTTAAAAACATGGCTCAATCTTAAAACTTTTTACAGTTTAACAGAATATTTTGACAAATAACATCTAATATTAACAAAATAAGTAGGTACTTACCTACTTAACTACATTTTTATTTTTAACTTGTTAATAATAATAATAATATTTTAGACCTTAGTGTCAATTTAGTGGTGTTTTGTTATCTCTTGGATAATACTTGCACATAGTATTTTTTAGTATAGTATATTTATTCTTTAATCTTTCTCTTTGTTGTTACATAGGTATGGTATGTTTTGTTTAGATGCATACCTATAGTTATAAATGGTGTTTTGTAAACTTTTGTACATTATCATAGTTTATTTAACTAATTAAGTTGACTGTGTATATGTTGTTAAGTACCTATATCTAACTATTGTATATCCGAAAAGGATAAACTGGCCCAAAGGCTATGTTGTTGCAATAAAGAACTTACTTACTTACTTACTTACTTACTGAGCTAATTTTTCCACTATGAGCATTTACGTTGTTATTTACATCATAGTTAACAAAGTGCCGTGAAGGTTTCGGTAACTTTCCAATTATCTTTTTACTTTACGCTTACATTCGGAACCGTGAAAGTACAGATAAGTTTATGTTTGTGTTGCATTGATGGAAACGAAACACTTCATTTTAAATACCGTACAAGTCACAAATTGTTTTGTAGCCAGTCTACACTTTGTACTTATCAGATTACTTACTTCTGATTATATTTATTTAACAGATTGGATTGTAACTAATCGAATTGATTCAAATATAATCTGTATAAATTATCTTTATTAAAGACTTACGGACCTGAAACGTGGCCGCTCACTTAGGGCCTTATAAGAAAGCTCACTGTAACCCAAAGGGCAATGGAAAGAGCTATGCTCGGAGTTTCTTTGCGCGATCGAATCATAAATGAGGAGATTCGCAAGCGAACCAAGGAAACCGACATAGCTCTAAGGATTGCCAGACTAAAGTGGCTGTGGGCAGGGCATATAGCTCGAAGAACAGATGGCCGATGGGGCAGTAAAGTTCTCAAGTGGCGACCACATACCGGAAGACGCAGCGTGTAGGCCTCCTACAAGGTGGACCGACGACCTGTTAAGGATTGCAGGTACCAGCTGGTTGCGGAAAGCACAGGACCGGCCTTTGTGGAGATCTCTGGCGCAGGCCTATGCCCAGCAGTGGGCGTCTTCTGGCTGCCATGATGAAAGAGACAACAGTGGTCTATATCTTGCAAGTAAAATCTAAATCTATGTTAGTAAAATTTGAAATATTATGTTACATTATTGTATTGTATAACTTATTGCAATTATCTAACATAGAATTTTAAGCATAGATATCCACTGTATAAGTACTCACAAACCAGTATGCCACAAGTTGCTCTCGCGCGCGATATGCGAGTCTAGTATTGGGAGAAAGAGACAGACGCTTTCTCGCGGCGCGAGCTTTGTCGCGGACACACTTGTGCTAGGGCCACAGGACTCTCTATTATGTCGGCGAGACCCATTGACTCGCCAAGTACGGTAATGTGTACGTTTAACAGCAATACTTTGACTGCGTCTGTACATCGTGCGAATCTATGAGCCAGCATGTTCTCGCAGCATGCTCACGTGTGGAAAACGGGTTCCATAATCTTTGTTACTTTCATTCGGGTTAAGGTCAAACTCTGTTATGTAAATAAATACATAAACACATTAGCACGGTGATAACCTAATATTGTTTTAATGGCCGTAATAACGTTTACCTATTATAGAGTTCAAATACATCATCTGATGCCTATCATAAATAAATAAATAAAATAATAAATATATATTCGTGAAATTATGGAGAATCGATTTTTACCTCGTAAACATTAGTCGCCTTCTACGACACCCACGAGTGTAAGATGCTGGTGCTATTCTTCTCTGCCGGACACCACACCGTACTTAAGCCAGTATGGTTTGTGAATACGGGTGTCATGATCCCCAGCGGAAAGCCTTGGTCAACATCGTTTTGCTAATAAACTAAGATTTTTCCTTTATTGAAATACAGGATATTAGAAAAAATTGGTATAACTAAGACGGACAACATCGCACCTGACGGAAAGCCGGTACTGTCGCCAATAATAAATTAAGTTTTATCGTGTCTAGTAACTGCAGAACCGCAGGTGCGTTGTCACTGTGAGGAAACAATATCATTAGTTTTCCCATTCCACAGCCCATAATAATCGTGTTAACTTGAGTTACCTATAATAATGGATGGATTATTCGATACAGAACTTTTGTAACAGACACCCGTACTCTGAAACATTACTATGAGATTTCATAGTGCGCGCTAACGCAGAGGGTTCCAACTGAGTGGGCACATTAGTTGGGCAACGCATTAGTGACTTCCCTGGGTTGATGATGTCCATAGTGACCACTTTCCATCAGGTGGCCCGCTTTCCTGTTTGTCTGCCGTATAACATAAAAAAAAAAAACACATCCGTCGAAATAAAACGTGGCAAGCAAAGTTGACCAATCATGGAGCCGTAAATACTTGTCTAAGTAAAGCAGCATTACTGTGCGTTCTCACAGTGTTCGTCTGCAAGTGAACGCACTGTGCCCGATACGGCTATACCGTCTATGTGATCGATTGACGGTTAGGGGTGCTTTTTTCCTTGAAATATCAAATGTGAGTGCCTACAATTAAATCTAATCAAATTCCTGATATTCTAAATGGTTGGATTAAGAATTTTATAGAATAATTTAGATTTTGAACAGATAGATACACGCGGGAGCAAGACTGAGTACGGCTTCCTCAAAAGATTAAAAACTATGTTAATTGAAAAAGCATACTATTCTGTAAAAGAGTTCATTGATGAGTGATGCCCTTCATTCTCCTCCGCTGTAATGGCTTTGTGATTGTGTTGACATCTATTGAAATCGATTATTTTATTTGACACATTATTTTTTTTTATGTTCTTTTATGTTTTTATTTTGACATTTTATTGTAATTGATTACATTTATTTCATAATTCTTTTAATATTTTTAAGTTGACTTTATTATTTATATATAATTTTGACATTGATATTAAAATTACTTGAATGTTTTAATTTGACATGCCAATGATTGTTATTCGTAATCTAATCTAATTATTTCAATTGTATTTTGATTGTTGAAATTAACTGTTGATAATTTTATATCACTTATTGTTATGACGATGTATGTATAATACTATAAATAAATAAATACAAAAAAATATAATATACAACACATAATACACCATCGTTACAGTTTGACGGACGCATATTAAGACCTCATAATAACGTTTCTGAATAAATATAAGTAAATAAATAATCGTGGACAAATTCACACAGCGCCATCTAGCCCCAAACTAAGCAAAACTTGTACTATGGGTGCTAGATAACTGATAAACTACTTATATACTTTTAAATACATACTTATTATACATAGAACACCCAGACCCGTAACAGAAATTAAAATTCATTATTTCGATTTCTGCCCGGCCGGGAATCGAATCCGGGACCTATTGCGTGGCAGCCCGGCATGTTGACCACTGAACCACTCAGGTCGAATAAGAGTGTTTCTCTATATACCTACTACTACTACTGCTACTATAGTAAGTGCTATGTATAGATGTACTATGTATACGCTTAGATCTTTTAAACTACATCACAGCCCATAACAGTCCACTGCAGGACTTCGGGGCCTCTCCCACAAAAAGGGAGGTCATTGCCATAATCTCCACGCTTGGCAGGCGGGTTGGAGATCGCAGTGTTATAATATAACAATGGAAAATGCTGCTGCCCATTTTTCAGTCTACGGAGGCGCTTAGATCTTTTGCCTCGAAAACATTAGTCGCCTTGTACGACACCCACGAGTGTAAGGGGTTGGTGCTATTCTACTCTGCCGGACACCACACGGCCGACTTTTAAACTACGCTAAACGGATTTTAATGCGGTTTTCAACAATATAGAGTAATTCAAGAGCAAGGATGGTAAGCAAGAAAAAAAAAGAGAATAGGGGTAAAGTAGGTATACGCCTGGCCAATAGTCTTCAATAAACTAACGTAGCACGATCGCATAATCGCCACGTGCTCAATCAGAACAATGCACATACCGTTTTTGTTCAACCTTTCTAATTCGCACGGCTACGGAATGCCATGTCATGCATGTTATGCGTTGCCATGCGGCGTATGCGAGCGTTTCCCGACCAGAATCTGAACGCTTTCAAGGCCAGAGTTTTTTTTGTTTTTATCTTTAACTATACAGGCATTTGACCGCCATCACACCTGGTAAGTGACGATGCGGGCGAAGATGGAGCATGCCTGTCTAGGAACAGCCTATTCACTCTAGCCTTGAAGGCGTCCAGATTATAGTGATCAGGGAACACACTCGCAGGCAACGCGTGATTCTAGAGTTTAAACCCACGACGAACAAATAATACTTCACGTGTGTATCTGTGGATCTCTGTGTATTTGTGTGTCTGTCTGTGGTATCGTAGCTCCTAAACATATGGACCGATTTAGTTGTGGTTTTCTATTTTTAAAAGTCAGTTTAATCCAGATGCTTCTTAGCTTCGGTTTAATAAGATCGATTTTACAGTTTACGAAATATTTTAAATTCAAAATTCAAAATTTCTTTATTGATTAGGACATTAAATATCTCTTTCAATCGTCAAAAAGGTAGGAAAGTATGAGTATTTGAGTATATGTATATGTGGTCAGGAGTTTTATAAAACGAGTTACGATTCTGGCTACGATTCGAATACTCACCGTCAGGAGCCCCCTACGATTTTTGTATAAAACGTTGATATATAAAAAATCACACTATCTGATTAAAATTATTGATTTCTGTTCAGTAGGCAGTGTAACCCACTTGTTTGTATAAAGTACAAGAGGTCCACATCGTGATAGCACTTATTTACTTTTTCACATATTATTATTATACAGTAAGTAAATACTCATGCACACATTAAAAATAACAGAGATCGAGTCGGACCCCTTAGGTAAACAAGTAGGCATCCGACGCGTACTAAAACACTATACTAGCCATAAACAAAACACACAATTTTGTCACATTCATTAAAATTTTACGCAATCAATGTAAGCTACATTATCATGATCCAATCTGAGGGGCTATTGGCTAACTCAGTTGACAACTGTATTTGACACTAGATAATTCTACACCACGTCATCTACGTTGAAAACTGGCAATAGCGTCTACCAAATTAGAGTAGTGTCCGATTTTTTTATGTCAAATTCAGTTGTCCACTGAGATAGCCAATAGCCCCGCTGGTCAGGTTCCCCTGGTAGCAGGGTTACGGAGGTCAGACGGCAGTCGCTCCACTGTAAATACCTGACCTGCCAAACCCTGGATCATTGTCAAGGCAGACCCCGGGCCCTCGGTGCGCGAGAGCACAACCGGGACATTAACGCCAAGATGATGAATGTAAGCTACATTATCTTAATTACTTTCTTATACTTGCACAACCAGTATCATAATAACAAAATCGTCTTGGCTTTAATGTCCCAGTTATGCTCTTGCGCACGAGGGCCAGGGGTTCGCGTGACCATTTGTCAGATCATATAATTACAGTGAATCGACTGCCATCTGATCTCCGTGACCCTGCTACCAGTGGAACTTGACCAGATTGGATCATGGTTACACATTCAGTCGCCTGAATGTGCAGGTTTCATCAGGATGTTTTCCCTTACCGTAAGAGCATTACAGTGCCGTCCACGTCTCCCAGTTTTGGACTGGAAAAATCTAAATAATAATAAACTTATCTTATTATTGAGTAGATAAGAAGTAAAAGAGAATCGGTTAGCATTCAACTAATGTACATAACTCAGAAAAGAGTCATTAGTATTGGGCGCACTGGGATTGGAACCAGGTACAGTCGAGTTCATTAATATGTGAGCATTACCAAGGCTTCAAATATAAATGTACATGGAAGGGTATTTATATATCTGAGCAGATTCATCAATCAAACATATGTACATCTGCTCAGATATATAAGTACACTTCCATGTACATTTATATTTGAAGCCTAGGCAATGCTCACATATTAATGAACTTGACTGTACCTCTCGCTCACAAGTTGGATACTTTAACCACTCGACTGCTCCGGTACCATAATATCCCCGCATAATCAAATTACAAAAGTTACACACTGTATAAAGCCAGTACTTTATCGAAAAAAAAAAACATCCACAATCGAATATCGAACCGAACTCGACAGAAGCAAAACAAACACTTCGACATGTTTCCGAACGCGCCCACGTTTCATGGTGAACGCACAGAGCCAATGTCGCGAAAAAACCTTCGCGACACTCCAATGGTTCCGTAGCACGATTTGTTTTGCTCGGTTTGGTGCGTTTCCGATGGATCGACGGATGGCGTTGACTGGTTTACTGGTTGACGGATTTGGCGGAATTACTGTGGGAATATGAGTGCTTTTTTATTATTTGACGAAATAAGAGCGTGGTCAAGCAAGAGGTACCCGGTTTCCAGAATTCCCGGAATTCAGTCCCGTTGAATTAAGTTTTTAAGAGAAACGGGGTTTTTAAAATTGTAAGTAAACACTCTAATTACTCAGTTCGGGCGCCATGTAATGTTTAAAATTTTAGTGGGTGAAGTAGTAGGGCGCTTAACCTAAAGGATCGGAATGAAAAATGGTATTTAAATTGGAAGAAACAATATTTATTTTCTTTAAGATTTGATACACAAAATGACCTTAGGTTAAGGCGGCTTATAGATATCCTACTACTGTTAATTTAAATATAAGGGTTCATTAGAGCGCTTTGATCGATAATGCATATTTCAATGATGTTTTATAAAAAGGTTATGGTAAAACTCAGCTGTCAGTCCTGCGGAGTCTCGACTAGCTGTTCAAAAGTGACAGATGACAGAAAGACAGATGGCTGGTACCAAACAGCTCCTGTAATGATTACAGGAGGTGTTTGGTACCCGTTGCAATCATCCAGGGGGAAAATAATAAATAGGAAGCGAGCAATCCCTTCGTTCTCAGCTGGCTTTGGGGGAATTGGGCGTGACAATAGGCTGTCACTAACAGGGGTAAATAAGCACAAGCGTGCGAGCATGCCAAGCTAGCGGCATAACATCCAACGCCAGATGATGATGGGTGGCAATTTAGCAAAGGCAGTGCAGCACGTGGTCATGTTAGGTTGCGTGGCATAACCTCGAACATCAGATGATGATGGGTGACAAAAATAAGCAAAGGCACGGTAGCACGCGGTCACGCCTGGCCGCGTGGTATAACCACTAGCGTCAGAGGGTGACAGATGGAATGAATTAGCAAAAGCACGACAAGACGGGGCCACGCCAGGCCACGCGTGGCACAGCTTCAACCACCTGACAGCGGGATGGAGAAATAGCCAAGTAAAAGCACGCTAACCTGTTGGAGGCGGGTTCCAAGCGTCCAACGCGTCGCGGCCACTGGCGACGTGCGTAGGCAACTGGGCGCGGGACCGTAGGAGGCGTGTCTCCTACACTACGTCGGGTGGGAATCCTCTCACCACCAACTACCGCGGTGTCCCGTTGGTTTGGAAAGGTGACAGGCCAGCAAATGCGCTGCGCAGTCGCAGGTGCGTGGCCGCCTTCTCGGGCAGGAGGTAGCCGGTGGACAACACGTGGACACAATTTGTGACTTTCCACAATATAATAAGAACTCGTTCTGACTGATTCAGCTGAAAATATTTGGAAATTAGCCCCGCGCAAACAACAAGAATAAAATCTAGCGGCTCCGATAACACATACGAGATTCACTATTTACTTTTTATAAGACACAAGTGACTTCGGGGGCTTCGGTCAGGCAAAAGGACCGAGAACCCGCGTGCTCTGGACTTTATTCCTCGGTCTCCGCCCTAAACTATTCGCTAATAAGACTTATAACAAAAAAACGGCTTGGGGTTGTCAAGTTATAACTTTATTTCAAATTAAGCGAAAGGTTAAAAATCATACAGCCAAACGGTGACGCTAGAAACGAACAAATGAAATTAAGGTAAAAGACAAGTTTCACCCAAATAAAAGGATTACAGGCAACCTGAAACGAATTTAAGTATAAATTGACGTAATTCCGATTCAACTCCATCGGCATCTGTAATAAAAGGACCAAAGACCAATTTGGTGTTTCTGAAATAAAACGAATCATCCATTTGATAACATTTCAGTTATAGACTGTAAAATATTAAAAGAAAAGAATGAAATGGAATCAACCATAATATAAAAATATTTATTAGTTTATTTATTTCTGCAGGAAATTAGTTTTATGTCAGCGACACCAGCGTTTAGTTTTCCAAAAATTGACATTTCGTCAAAGGAAATTAGTCATCAAACAGCAATGTCTTGACTGATATTTCTCAGTCGAGAAATATATGTTACACTACTTACTTTTTTTGCTGGCTCAGCGTCGGTGACTTAATGGTAAAGGTATCTGATTCGCAAGGGAGAAGTTCCAAGTTCGAATCCCACTGCCGCCGTGTACCAATGACTCTTTTCTGTGTTATGTAGGTAAATTAGTTGAACACTAACCGATGCTCTAACAGTGAGGGAAAACATCATAATGAAACCTGCACACTCAGACGACTAAATGTGTAACCATGATCCAATCACGGAGCATGGGTCACGGAGGTCAGGTAGCAGTCGCTTCACACAATCACCTGATCTGGTAAATCCTTGATCATGACGCACCCCGGAAGCCCGTGAGCACAACCGGGACATTAACGCCAATATGTTTTTTTTTTATTAATACTTGACGATTGGGATAATAAAACTGTGATCAAATGCTTTCTTCCTATTCACGATTCAACACAATATGGATTCCGCACAACTGATATTTAACACATTCTATATTTAACAGTCTTCAATTTTACACAGTTTTTTTATTGGAAAGTATTTGTATACAATGTATATCAAAACTTCCGTCCAGAGGCATCCGGCATGTAGGTAAAACCGAGTCACATTACCAAATAAAAACTGGTTTTTTTTTGTTTGAAAATTTGATTTACAGAGGGCCATTTAACTAACTGTATATAATATAATATAATATTTAATATATTAACTGAAGCATAACTTCTGTACTTAAGGTGCCCGCTTGTTTATGTTGATAAAAAAATGATAATGTCATAGGGCTAATATATAGAACTCCAAAAATTGTACCATTAGTAAACATTTTATTATTATTATTTACCTTATTCATAAAACAAAGAAAATATAATTACTAATAGTTTATATAGAAAGATAACTATCTTATTTGGACGTTTGCACTTTACATTTATTTATCGCAAAGATAATCTTTATCACAACAGCGACCAGCATCCCAAAGTTTAAGTAGCTATCCAAATATCGATCTACCTTGGTATCGAAGTGATTGGCCACGGATCTATAAAACCAATCGATTCATTTCAGTGCGCGAGAGCACACAGCTAAACAGTATACGACCGACAACCGGACCAGTAACTTACCTGTGCATTACCTTTTTTCCTCCGGCCAGTATCGCAAACAACTTTGAAATAAATAAAAAGAGATTTTATTATTTAGAAGTGACAATTTCTTTTTAATATTTCCAGTTTTTAAATGGCCAGTATTTAGATGTTGATAAGGTGTAATATTTGATAAACAAAGTGTTAAAATCAAAGTTTTTTAAATAAGGAAAAATGAGTGAAAAAGAAGTTACCAGTGAAGTGCAAAAGCCTAGTAAGTATTGGATTTATTAATCAGTCTAATAGCTGTGACACTGAGCGTAAAATTGGAAACAAATTCAATTTACCCGTGAAACCTGTCTTCGGTAGCGCTTTAAGTACGTATACTTGTTACAAAACATGTTAAAAGTATAAATTTTATTTATTTATCAGTCCATTTTACAGTTTTACAGCAGTTAAATACACATAAAAATACTCTAATTATTTTGATCGCAATCAAAATAAATTTAAATTATGGAAAAACTTTTCCGCCTCGATTGCACCAAATCCTGTGTTTACGTTTAGGAATGACGTTTAACGTTTTTTGTATGTGGTTTTTTGTTTTTTATCAGCTAGTTATAAATGCGTTTGAGAATTTCGTGCTAGCCTCTCTAAATCTGGATTATAATTGATAGTTATTAGTCTTTATTATCCAGTCTAATTTAGTAATATTCATGGTAAATACTTGTTTACTTGTGTAAGTAAATAAGTACATTGTAAATCACAGAATGGCACTGCAAAATTTTCCAGAAAATAGAACAATGGAAATATCGGGAAATTCTGAAATCGATTTAGTTTATGATATTCTTTTGATAAGTCAAGACCATTATTCGTCGACTCTATTCGAAAAATATACATAACAATGGATAAGTATCAATATACCTATTTATTTGAGATTTACATCTTTTATATTATATGTAGATATTTTACCTTTAATAGTAGGTACACATTTGTAGTACTTTTTATCTATGTTAATTGTCTAAAGAGGTAGGTTGTTGTGTGTATTGGTATTCAGTTCATGCAGTTGAAAACACAGATAAAACAAGTTTTATGCGGGGTGAACCAATGAGCGACGCCTTACAGTGTCTTATTGGTAGAACACCTGTTTAGATAACAATGAAATGTACACATTATGCACATTTTTATTTTGTGCATAAAACTCATCATCATTATCTTGTCGTTAATGTCACGGTTTTGCTTTCGCGCACGAGGGCCTGAGGTCCGCCTTGACCATGATCCAGGATTGGCAGGTCAGGTAATTACAGTGGAGCGACTGCCATCTGACCTCCATGACCCTGCTACCAGGGAAACCTGACCAGATTGGATCATGGTTACACGTCCAGTCGCCTGAATGTGCAGGTTTCATAACGATGGTTTCCCTCACCATAAGTGCATCGGTTAGGATTTAACTAATGTACATAACTCAGAAAACAGTCATTGGTACATGGCCGGAGCAGGATTCGAACCCGGGACCTCTGGCTTACGAGTCGGATACTCTAACCGCTCGGCCACCGACGCTCTTATTTAGTGCATAAAACTACCTAGTATAAAACTATAATTCTTCACGACATGGTTGCTATGATAGAGCTAAATATTAAGTAAAAAAAGGACAATTGCGAATAGGACTCGCACATCAAATATTTCAGCAGCTGCAATTGGTTTTCTAAGAGATTGTAGGAAACATATAATTTACCAACCGCAAATAAGCAAAATACTTTTTTTGTGTCCTATATCACAGCATGTTGTGCCGACCCCATCTAAAATGTTAAGCGCAGGAAGATGATATCGACAACAATGTGATCCTCGAATTATTTTTCTTAGGTACCTAGATACAATGCAAGTGCTTGACCATCTTAAGAGTCATATTCCTTTGCACTCCTATAGAGTTGTTAAACGGTTTTTATAGCACTCGTGAATTAAACTTTTATTTAATATTTAAATAATACCCTAAGGGTTAAACTGTCGTGGCGTGTCCTTTGGGCATAGTGGACAGATAATTTTCCCTTCTTTTAGCAAACTTATGTTGGCTAAAGATGTACGAAATATCGTGGTTGTTGCTGTAGAAAATGTTCGCGACGTGGTAATGCTCTTATGCTCTTGTACTCTAAATGTTACGTAACATAATGATTTTATGTCGACGAGAAGTACTCTATTTCTTTTGATGAAATAAGTTTTTACGCCGTGGGCTCGGTACTCATCCCCACTCCGTAGACCCTCTGTTGGTCACCACGCGAAGGTTCGAAAGAACGATTCTCGCTCGTACGATTCGGATGTGGAATGAGCTCCCACCCACAGTGTTTCCTTTAGACTATGACATGGGATCGTTCAAGAGGTATGTTAGAGGTCTCTTCAGAGCCGGGCAACGCATTGGTGACTCCCTTGGTGTTGCTGATGTACATAGGCGGCGGTGACTGCTTGCCTGTTTGTCTGCCATATAACATAAAAAACCGAAATATTGCAATAGTGTGTCTTCTATTCTTACCTTTGAGCGCGTTGACCTATAAATTTTATTGAGTGGTTACTGACCTTATTTTTACCAGACTGGCTGAAAGTTCTCATATAAGGGTTGTCTCCTATAGATTCGGAACCCTAACAGGACCAAAATAAACATCATTATGTTTATCGGTTCCTTTCAGTACGAAAACGTGTGTAATGACACCCATGGGACGCCATGTAAATGCCATAAGATGCACAAATATTAAGATAAATTGTTTGTACACATGAAAGAAGGATATTTGGAAGAAGTCTTAAAATATATTGTGTATTAAAATAGCTGATTTTCGGAGCACAAGCAAGGATATATACAACAGTGTTTGATATGACATGGTAATTGTTATTATTAATTAGGCTGCTATGTTATTTGCATTACTTTTGCGCTGTTAGTTTTCTGAAGTACGCACGCAAACACATTTTTATATCAATAGAGTTTCACGTTTAGTTACTGTATAAAGTGCCGAGACCGTGCGAAAAAATACAAAATTATTTACAGTATGTTTAGTTGCGGTCACACATTTGGATTCCGCATCGATGGATATGATTAATCAACCTTGAACCAGTAGGTAATCATGCTTTCATGTTACAAAGTTTTTTTAAAGAGGTACTTTGTGTGTTTTGGTATTCAGTTCATGCTGTTGAAAATGCTCCGACTTTAAAATTTATTTTGAACTAACCAGGCATTTGATCGCCATCTCACCTGATGGCAAGAAAAGACATTTCTAGTATTCTCGTGTTCATCCCTCCAGTCCAAGTCAGTATTGCAAACTGAGAGACTATAATTGTGTGTTGCCACAACACATTTTTATGTTATTTAGCTAAGACTTATTGCTATGTTACGGGCACAAACCTCTTTGGTTTCGTACGTAATTTTAGTAGTATAAGTTTTTTTAGAAATGTGAAAATAATAATGAATAAAAAAAAAAGAAATTATCATCTGCACAAGCAATACTTGCATTAGTGAACTTTTTACTTTGACAGACCCATAATGGCAATCGCCCAAATAAATTGGCCATAGAGGCATAGAACAAGCCTACTAACAGCTGAAGTCACATTCTATATTTTGTTTTCTTTTTTAATGGTACATATAATGTGTCCAAAAGAGACGGCTGCAAATTATCAAATACCCAGCTATGAAAAAGAATGAAAATGTTTATTTGTTATGCTTAGGTAATAATACAAAGAGAAAATGCATTTGGTGGCCTTGGTCACCAAATGTTGTAGCTTTTTGTATGATATTGAGTCATTTGTATAGAATTGTGACTGAGTGACAGTATACATTCTATATAGGTCGAGGCTCCATCTATGCTCTGTAAAATATCTTTGCGATCGCCACTTACGTATTATAAGTTGTAACATAGAACCCTGTGTGTTAGCGCGCACTGTGAGACCTCCGTGAGCCCTCACAGTAATGTTTCTGAAATTACAGTCTAGCCACAGTTTAAGCTTATTTTATCGTTAGGCACTAAAGCAGTGCGTGTTGTCTTGTTTTTTTAGTTTTTCGTCGTAAGAACTCAATCAATGGCCATCTCTTCATATTTTTATGACGTGTTAATGTCGCTTCAATTATAGAATTTAGCAAAATCGCTACAGTTAGCGGAAGGCATAACATGAAAAGAAGGAGTAAGTTTCTGAATACGGATATATTACAACCCAGAAAGTAACATTTATCAGGACTATCTTACGAGGCCATATAGTAAATAATTATTAATAATATACCGTACAACAAATAAATAGAGTCACCGTACGTGCTTACCACGATAATTAGTTAGGAAACAACGCCACGTTTACTACCATGCACGTGGTGATAACATTACTCAAAAACCAGCTGCGACATACGTAAACACTTCAATCTGAGTTATGTATGTTAGTTGAACACCAACCGATGCTCTTACGGTGAGGGAAAAGCATCGTGATGAAACCAGCAGCCCCAGTTTACAGGGTCACGGAGATCAAATAGCAGTCGCTTCGCTGTAATTAATTGATCTGCCAAATTTTTGATCATGGTCAAGGTGGACCCCGGGATCTCACGCGTGAGATTACAACTGACTACTGATACTACTGACTCTACTACAAAATTGCAATTTTAAAATATTTTGTATTTACGTACGTAAGACAAGGTTACTATCTAAATCGTACATACCAAATATTGTAAATTGTCCAGAATTTAATGTGGTGATAAGTATAATTTTAGTAGTTGTGTAGTTGTAAGTTTCAGAATTTTAAATTGCACGTTATTTTGTTTCGTAAATGTACAATTTTCGATATTCGTGTTCAGGCGAATTATTTCGTATGGTGTAAAGTTAACGACATAAATGTGTAGTTTCTCGGATTTTATGTTTATAACTTAACACATCACTCTATAATAAGGGTTTTTCATACGTCCCGTATAGGGTTGCCAACTTTTTTAGACCAAATATAGTATATTCGGGTTTAGAAGCCATAAAAATATAGTAGGTAGGGAATTAATATAAAAAGATATAGTATTTTTTTAAATAAAATGTACCTAGGTATCTATATTATTTCTTAAATGTATATTTTCTTAAATGTATATTTTAGCCGTGTGGTGTCGGGCAGAGTAGAATAGCACCAACCCCTTACACTCATGGGTGTCGTACAAGGCGACTAATGTTTTCGAGGCAAAAGATCAAGAGTCTCCGTAGTCTGTAAAATGGGCAGCAGCATTTTCCATTGTTATATTTAAACACTGCGATCTCCAACCCGCCTGCCAAGCGTGGAGATTATGGCAATAGCCTCCCCATTCGTGGGAGAGGCCCTAAGTCCTGCAATGGACTGTTACGGGCTGTGATGATGATATTTTCTGCTACATTGAGCTTATTTAATATTCGATTTGCATCAGGGATTTTATTTTGATAATCTTATGGACGCGTTCCGTTTTGCGGTAAGTGGTAATGGTGTGCTAATTAAATATAGTAGTTTCGCCTACTATATTTTAATTTTTAATTTATAGTAGGTGGACTCCTAATATAGTAGGATACTATATTATATAGTAGGGTTGGCAACCCTAGTCCCGTACATACTTACGGGTGTCACCGTATTTGACAATTATTTATTTATTGGAAATACAGGTTAACCGAAATGGTCTTCAGCTTTGTTTTCGGTTTAGTAGACTTTGAAGGTTATTTGATTTATTTGTAACGTACCGTATTGGTTCCTAAAAGTTATAGCAACGCAGTCTCTGATATTCTGGTAACTCGGTACGGAAGACCACGATCGGTCAAACATGTATATAAAGCCAACTTTTTTGTCGCTAGCAATAGTAAATGTTTTGCTAACAGTTTTTACTTTCATTGCTGTTTCTTCCCAGTTCCGTGAACTTATTATTTATTACACACACTACCATTCGTGTAATTTTTACTTAACAATATAACTTCTGAGCGACATAACAAGATAAGTGCAAATACTTTTAATTGTTAAACATATCTATCAGAACGTAAATGTCAAATAAATATATGTTTCAAAACATGAAGCGTCCGTAGTTACGAAATACGGTCTTCCAGATTAGCTTTTTGCAGAAATTATATCTCAGTTCTTTTATTTAACTCTTTATTGTACACAATAAAGCATAAAGGAAAAAACACAATTGATAATAAAACAATATCTTGTTGCTAACAGAGCATAATAAACTTTGGTATTTCGAGAGACATTTCACAACATAAACAACGCACAAAAAATAGAATAACCTAGTTAAAAACGTACCGCCCACAACAGCCCGCCGACGTGGTGCAGTTCACTTTACAAAATAGTTTCTCGCTCGTATGATTTGGATGTGGAATGAGCCCGCCACAGTGTTTCCTTTGGACTATGACATGGAATCGGTTAAGAGATAGGTATATCAGAGGTCTCCTTAGAGGCGGGCAACACATTGGTGTTGCTGACGTCCTTAGGCGACGGTGACCACTTTTCATCAGGTGGCCCGCATGCCTGTTTATCTGCCGTATTACAGTGCAACAAACTTATCTTTTGACGAGAAAAACGGTCTTGCAGAGATCCCGGATTCGATTCTCGACCGGGCAGAAATTGAAATGGTTTTAATTTTTGTTACTGTGTAAAACGTTTTAAAAAATAAATAGTAATGAATTGTCCAAGCATATTTATTTATTTGACCTTGTGACAGCGTCGCTATTATAATTGACTTGATATTTCAAATGGCGACACTTAGTGCCAGTTTTGGCCACTGGGTCAAATAGGTATGTTTGTGACGCTCAGAAAGTTGCTGATGACTGAATCGAATGACGTTTTAAGTTAAAATTCGTTCAGAAGTGTTTCCATTACGTATTTATAATACACGTGTGCTAGATCTTCCAATTTGATGACGTAAACATGATATCAAAGTCATTAATTAATAACATTATTAACTTACCTACTAAAACAAAACGTGTTCCCAATACACGTTGTCAAACATGCTTACATTATAAATAAACCACTCAAAGAAAGATAAACGACAAATGCATTAGAAAGCAAAATATAGATAGATAGTAAGATTGGATAGACACACATTATAAATTATTTATTTATTTAGCCATTAAGATAACAAAAAACAATTATTAATATTGAAAAAGAACCTTACTCTAACAAAAGACATCCTAACTAATCCTGACTAAAGATAAAAAATTTGGCCCAGGTTCCCCGAATTTGGAAGGGTCCCCAGAAGGCTGGCTGCGTTGCCCCGCTGAATAGCGAGACTTTAGCGTTGCCCAAAGAAGAGGCCAGCCTTCTAGTGATTTGTAACTTCGACCAGGCGCTTAGATAACGGTATAAGGAATGTGCGCCTGGTCCCCACGGCACAAGAGTGTAAACGCCAAATTGCGCAAATATGTAATCGCCCCTGAGAGTAACATATTTGCGCCGCTAGGCGTTCTCAGCTGAGGCAGCACCTGTCGCAGCCTGACACGCGGTCACTGGAAGATGGGACGGCGCAAGGGTATCACTTGCATCGCAAGTAGCATCCCATACCAGAGGCCGTCCCAGTTTCCATGGGGAGAGTGTCATTCCGTCGGGCCTCTTACTATCGTCGCGGGCTAACCCAATCAGTTCTAGAACCGTGGGTGCACCAGCGGTGGTAAGGGCCCGGCGGATCACGTCGCTTAGTTCCGCGTGACGAGGAAAGCGACCAGCGCTCCTGCCGCAAGACAAGCCGTGGTGGCCGAGCTGGTCTACAGGACGACCACAGCGGCATTGATGAGGAGCGCTACAGGGTGGGCCAAGACGAAGAGCCGTGGCAAGCCTAAAAGTGGCACGGTCGAGTAAAGTGCCGATGTTCTTAGAGGGCATTGCCTGTTGCCAGAGACCCGATACCGCCAAGAGGCGAGCACGCTCTGCAGAATTGGTTGATGCGCTTAAAAGGTTGTTTCGCAACAATCTGCAGAGCGGCTCGTCCTAAAGCCTTTGCGAGCAAGGATTAGCCGGAGGGTCCGACTCCTGCGAGCTGTTCACCGAGAACAAAAAGGCAGGTAGAGAAACACTCGACACTTTCCGAATGCCCAGACCACCATATAGAATAGGCAATGATGCCTGGTCCCAGAAGGAATTATCAAGATTTATATTTAAAACGGAACAGAAGACGTATTTCACGGTGTTGTCTAGGACCTCTAAAAGAGCAAGTTGTTTCCAAAGCTGCTGACTACACCGCAAAACGTACATAAATTTAAGAACAAATAAACAGATGATATATATATCCATGATATAGCCATATGATATCCATATGATATAGCCATGCGGCTATTATTTGGAGTAGGCGGTCCAAAATATCATTAAAGTTTTGAATTTTTTTGTCAACAACATATTGAAGGGAGTCGTCAAAAATTGGTGAGCCTAGAAGGTGAAGCGAGGGCTTGCCGACGACTGTGATGTTAAGAGCTAAAGCACTGAAAGCAGAAGAAAAAGCGCCAGGCGTCGGACAAGACTCAGAGATAAACAGCTCACACTTCGAGAAATTCAGCTCCAGGCTTATGGCACTGAACTCTCGAAGGAGGAGCTGTAGATTCTGTAATACTGGGCTCGCTTCACCACCTAGAGTCCCATCATCGAGGTACCATACGTCAAATTTCGCCGAGTGCAGGAGGTGGTCCTTGTTTACAAGGTTGGTGGGCTCCTTGTAGCACTGCCACAAAAATTTATATGCGGTCGGCAATTTTGTACGAATTTGATTCAGCAAGGCGCCCTGTCTACCGAATTGAATGCGTTCTTTACGTCTACCTTTAGCAAAACCTCACCGCCCTCATTCTGAAGGGAAGTCCTAATGGCATGATCGGTGGCTTCGCAGCCACCTTTCGTGCCAAAACCGAGCTGGAGAGGCTGAAAATATTCTTTAAGGCTTGGGGCCGAGAATCAACAACACAGCTTAGCTGTCAGGCGCCGGTAGGTGGTGCCAACTGCAATGGGCCGAATGCCCCTATACTTTTTATTTAAATCAATTAGTTTGGCACCATATAGAGTATCTTTTACCGAACTAACGACCGAGCCTGACAGCATAAGATTCACAAGCCCTGTAGTTAATAGAATATCTCCAGCCGCACCAGCGCAGCTTAAGAGGTCCTTCAGGTGCTGCGGGTCAGGGCATCAATGCCACCCGCCGACCGTTAGGGAATGAAAAAACGGCTTGATGAACGGCATCGGCTGAAACTTGCAGCGAAGGTTCCGCAGCACTGGAGGCGTCTGGTAAGCGAATGTCTGCCGAAGGTAATAGTAGTTTATACAACTGTCTTATAAAAGGGGGTATTAAAACATGAGTGTCTATTTATCTATTTATTTGCTGTGTGTGTAAAGTGTCGCTGGAAAAAAGAATCCTGGCAGCCCCTTTAATATCACCATCGCTTATTTTGGTTTCTACATATTGAGAGATACTTGGATATGGAGAGATACGGTGATCGTTGATGATGGTGAGGGAGGCAGGATTTGAACAATTTATTTTTAATGCATAAAGTCAGTGTTTTGTTTGGGCAAGCAGTATCTTCAACATGTAGAATTCTGAACGAAAAAGGAAGAAGGTGCTCCCAGCTCTGCCCGTCGTTTTAAGCCGTGGGCCAAATAATGTCTTGTGAGAGGGTGTAAGCTGCAGCGACCCTCGTTCCACGCGGGATTCTCTTTACAACGCGCTTTGTATATTTTTTTTTATGCCACTCAGGTGGCAAAGAAGCTTGCGGCCTGCCTGATGGTAAGCAGTCACCGCAGCCTATGGACGTTTGCAATACCAGGGGCATCACCTACGCGTTGCCGACCCCGTGAAAACCTTTCAACCCCTTTCTTGAAGAACTCCATGTTGTACTCTCCAGGGAAAACCCCTCCAGGTAGTTCATTCCACAACTTTAGTGTGCGTGGGAGAAAGTTCCTTTGGAACCGCACAGTTCGCGACCAATTTGGCTTCAAGGTGTGAGGATGAACTCCCTGTCGATGGCGAGCGGTGCGATGAAAGAATGTAGCTGTAGGCATCATGTCAAACAGTTCTTCAAAACAAACACCGTTGTACAAGCGGTAGAACACACAAAGGGAGGCGAAATCCGTCCGCTGACTCAGCGGCTCAATACCACTTGTGAGCATAGTATCATCGACAATTCTCACAGCGCGCTTTTGGATCGAGTCACAAGGACCAAGCTGATATGCCGGTGCTCCCGCCCATAGATGAGAGCAATACTCCAGATGGGGTCTGACTTGAGCATTGTAAAGGAGAAGCCGTTGCCCCGGCGTGAAGTATTGCTTTGATCTGATAAGCACATCCAGCTTGTTAGATGCGAGCTTGACTTTTTCTTCCAAATGACTGCAAAACTGGACGTCGCTGGAGATGTCGACACCTAGGATATGTATGCTCTTAGAGATGGTAAGCGGTGTATCCTAGAACTGAGGAGCTACAACAAATGGAGTTTTCTTGGCGGTGAACGCGCATACTTGTGTCTTAGTGGGGTTGAATTGGACTAGATTTAGTCGTCCCCAATCAGAGATTCTAGATAAAGTACTCTCGATTTTAGACACAAGTACTTCGCAACTTTCCTCCACTATGGCACGAGGGATATTGGCACAACCCGTATAAAAGGCGTCTCCAGTACTGTCATCCGCATAGCAATGAATGCCGTCAATGGACAGCATATTATTGATATGAAGGAGGAACAGAGTTGGAGACAGCACCGAGCCTTGCGGGACACCAGCATCAATGTCCAAGCTATCGGAGCAACAGCCGTCAACTACGGCTTTGATGCATCTGCTGGACAAAAAGCTAGTTACCCATTTGCACAATCCCTCGGGAAGCCCGTATGATGGTAACTTCAATAGAAGACCCCTATGCCAGACCCGATTGAACGGACACCAGATTTTAAAACGGACACCCGTTCCCAGAAAGGCTTTATGAAGTCTGAGACTGAGGCGGTGGGAACGGGGGCCGACGAAGGGACAGAGGTGGTAAGTACGCCGAGGTCTTTGTGCGACTTATCTATGTGGATGTTCAGGCCCGTCTGTCCCTTACATAAATGAGGCTGGGGGCACCGTGGGCGACGGATCCAATTTGCCAGCGAACTCGACTGCGCATTATTGGGATCCTGGGACATGCGTAAACAAGTAAACTGATAATCTATATAATTATACAAAAACACTTCAATATAATCATAAACATATCAAAATGACAACTGCAGTCTAGGTGACGTCTTGTCTATACGTCTGAAGCACGTCATGTGCCAAATCCTGACGCGCAGAGGAAATGAACGTCATTTCGGCCTTTTCACATGCGCAGCTTGGCAACCTTCAACGGCAACAGTCAAGCAACAGTAGACGCTGCTAAGGCAACTCCATGCCGATCTGTCATAACATAACTTATGGCGTATGAAGCAAAATCAAACAAACAAAACGGCTGCAACACCACTAAATATCCGAGCACGCACAACAGTACCCACAACAAGAAATATGTATTATGACGGGGCGCGACAGAGCACAGTGCCAAAGTTACGAAAAAGCCCCGTGGCTATATTTTAAAATTGCACACACTTTATTGCACACGAAATTACATAAAAAAGAAAATTTAACAGGACTTTTCAAACATTGTGTGCAAAGGCGGCCTTGTCCCTACAAGCAATCTCTTCCAGGCAACCCTTGTCTAGAAAGAGAAAACGATAAACATGAGTCAGCATGTCAAACATGCAACAGAAATAGTATTAATCATCTAGGTGACTCCTATACTATAAGCAAAATACTATACACCTACATTATAATAATATACGTACAAATCATCATAAGCTAAACAGGAAATAATACATTACATTATATTGAGGAAACAATCTTATTGCAAATCTAGTTTATCCGACTGCCATAAAATTGTTATATTGAATAAAAATGAATTTTTAGAACTGTGCAACATAAAAGCTGTACCTGTTGTGTTGTTTTTCTTAATGTTAATATTAAATACCTGTTATTGTGCACAATAAACTGTTAAATAAATAAATAAATAAGTTACTTCATCTTTACGATAAAACCTTTTTTAATATCTGGACAAACATTAATAGGTTTTCTCCCCAGAAACCTCCTAATGCGCTGTCCTAATTGTCAATGGTCGTGCGACTATGGTCGTACGATGGACGTCGCCCGACCAATAGGACCGCCCGCGCACACCCACCCGTTGCCAATTTGGACAGCGCCTAAGAGTTAACATGGCATACAGTAATTAATAGAAAACAGGGTCGAGGGCTTATTTTGTCCTTTAACTAATGCCTTAGAAATACCTACACGAAATTGTGACCTGGAGAAATAAATCGTTTTATTTTCTTGTCACATTATATACGTACATAAACACACCGAACAATATAAAATACAAACACAAGCAGCAAGAAAACAATAGAAAAATATTTGAAATAAAGTGGAACACAACATTCCAATATTAGACCAAGTTAATTAGAGTAGCGTAAACAACTACGACACAATTACTAACTAACGTTGTTGTTTTCGATCAAATTGTTATCTAATGTATTGTAACACTGTTTTTATTTCAAACCCTTAACACGTCGTTGACTAAATAGGAATGTCAAAAATGTCAAGCCAGCATTTATCTCGAGAAACCATATGGATGCAGACTTCATATCATTGTTTCTTTGTAACATCAGGTGGCAGGGCTCTGTCAAGCCTGACGAGTCCGCCTGTGTCAGTACCACCGCCTTATCTATTCCTGCCGCCATGCAACAATGCTTGCATTGTTGTGGCCCGTTTTGGTAGCCAGCGCAGGCATGAGCCATTTCAACTTAGTCCTCACAGTCACAACGCAGCTATGGTTCTGCATTTTCGTTGCAAAATGCATGAAACGTTGTTGTTATGGGCGACAGTAACTGTGACCGCCAAATGGACTGTCGTCACTGCGTAGAATAAAAGAAATAAAAAATAAGCTACATACACAGATGTAGCCGTACATACAGATGTAGATAAAAGAATCGCACACCGCAAGATAAACAAAGTAAAGCCTCGAGTGGGATAATAGCACGTTATCTATTACAGCTCGAGCATGCGGCGTCAGGCACGTGCAGGCGGTCATGCTGTTCTTCGCTATGACGATAGCGTTCGCCATGAGAGTCAATATGAGCATGGCGATAGTGGCGATGACCGACCAGAGCAACGAAGGGGTAAGATTATTTAGGAATATGTAAAGGATGGTGAGGCAGTAGTAATTGAGCAGAGGTGAAGTAATAAAATCTTCATCACTGGCGTTAATGTGCAGGTTATGATCTCGCAGAGACTGGGGTCCGCCTTGACCATGATCCAGAATTTTTCCAGGATAATTACAGTAGAGCAACTCCCATCAAACTTCCGTGACCCTGTTGACGGAGAACCTGATGGGAACATAGTTACACATTCAGTCGCCTGAATGTGCAAGGGTCATCGCGATATTTTCTCTCACCGTTCGAGCGTCGGTGGCCGAGCGGTTAGAGAATCCGACTCGTAAGCCAGAGGTCCCGGGTTCGAATCCCGCTCCGGCCATGTACCAATGACTGTTTTCTGAATTATGTACATTAGTTGAATACTAACCGATGCTCTTACGGTGAGGGAAAGCATCGTGATGAAATCTGCACATTCATTCTACACTGGATGTGTAACTATGATCCAATATGGTCAGGTTCCCCTGGTAGCAGGGTCATGGAGGTCAGATGGCAGTCGCTCTACTGTAATTACCTGACCTGCCAAATCCAGGATCATGGTCACGGCGGACACCGGGCCCTCGTACGCGAGAACACAACCGGTACATTAACGCCAAGATGATTATTTTTTTCAATAAGACCATCGGTTAGTGTTCAACTAATATACATAACTTAGAAAAGAGTAATTGGTAAAGGTGGCACTGGGGTTCGAACCCATACCTCTCGCTTACGCGTCGGATCCCTTAACCATTAGGCCAACGACGCTCCGGGCTAATGCCCTTGTAATAATGACAATACTTACTCGTCAGATGACAAGTACATTGTTTGTGCTAATAGTCAAACAAACTGTAGAAAAGAAAAGAAAACTGATGTTCCCGTCACGGTCATTAATATCGTTGTCGTGCTCAATTGCTTTGTTTTTTCTTGTTGCTATTTGTCAACACACACTTTAAAATTGTAGATATCTAGGCTCTAGCCATTACAAGGTATGCAACGACGAAGAAATATTTTTAAAATTTTTGACAGAGTATTTCTGAAAAATGAACAAGAATAAACAAAAAGGTGGCCTTCCGAATGATGTCGCGGGCAAAAGATAGTTTGGTAAAATTGTGCTTGAGGTAATGATGAAATTGGTGAAACCTTATGATAGGAAGAGTCGTGACGCGACTGTGTAAAAGTGGCCCCATATATTCCATATTTAACATGATCGTTTCATAAATTTTTTTTTATTTCAACTTATACTATTTCCTATCCATTTTTCGTGTGCCTAATTGTACCTCTTATATAAGTAAATGAAATACAAATTACAAATACTGATTAAAAAATGTTTAATGAAATTGGATTAGGCTAAACGATAAAGGTCGAAACGGAAAATAATAGCCAGAAAGTCGATCACGTTTAAAACACGAATACGAATGAAACACATGTTTTAAATGCCAAACATGAAAAAAAAAGAATATAAAAAATACAATTCATTATTTTACTGCCATCAAACCTGATGGGTATTTAGTGTAGATACAGCCCACGATCACAGAGTGTCATCGACTGAAGAGTGGGAAAAATTAATACCTATTTGGGGTTGGCACAGGAGATCGAAATCATATAATTGTATAACCATATCACAAGTATTTTTTTTATATACAGTTAAAATTACTTAGACGCTTGTCTACTGTCTACTGCCACGATTACAAAGTAAAACACTTCTGATAGCTAAGTGAACGCACTGCGGTCAATGCGACTTTGTGTTTGGTCAAATTTGTTTATTTTGACAGACGGCGATTGTCACTCAAGTATAGTCAGTTCGTTTTGTCAGTATTGTAAACTTGAGCGTTCAAGGTTTCTGAATACGGTTGTAAAACTGGTGTTCTTTTACCATAGGTATCAAAATACTGTTTTTTAATATAGCCTAGTTTTATGGGAATAACTGTTTCCCATAGCACAGGATTTTCCTAGTTTGGGAAGCAGGGACTCCACTATGGACTAATTACAACCAGTATTGAATTGTATAAAAAGAAATGTAATTAATCGATCATAATGTGTACCTGTTAGGTCAATCTATTTTTGGTTGTATCCTGATGTAAAATAAAGATTACTATTATTATTATATCTGTTAATGAAATAAAAATGTAATGAGCGCGCGCGAGTTCATGTCCCCGATGGACATGAACCCGACTATCTAACTGGAACGGATTATACATCGACATATCCCTCGCTCAACCCGCAACCGAGAGTGAGATGTCGATTTATCGAGCCATCAATAATCGCTACTCGAATTATTTTAGTGGACGTGTCCGGTGGACATGAACTCGCGCGCACATAGTAGGTATATGATCGACAATACAGATATACTAATGTAGAAACTTCAGATTATATTATTTTGCAAATTGTAAGTTGCGTTATCCACTGCAAATCTTGCAACATTATTTATTATCATTGAGATCGCACATGCCTGACGCCATTGGTTATGTCAATACTCCACAAGTTATGATAAATGTCACAACAGCTCACATATAAAGTGCAGCACGTGAGTTGTTTTGAGTTTGCTGAGACTGTATTCGTTATACAGGTTGTATTTTCTTAGTGATTTCAAAATAGAAGACATTAAATCGAGGTAGCGTGAGGCG
The DNA here is from genome assembly GCA_905147135.1 of Blastobasis lacticolella. Classification (NCBI taxonomy): domain Eukaryota; kingdom Metazoa; phylum Arthropoda; class Insecta; order Lepidoptera; family Blastobasidae; genus Blastobasis; species Blastobasis lacticolella. Next base: position 19,725,489 of record LR990045.1, read on the forward strand.
AGTAAACCCTAAGGAAAGCCATGATGATAAAATAAAAATAATCATCTTGGCGCCAATATTATGGCTCTAGTATGTGTGGGCCTGGAATCCACCTTGACCATGACCCAGGATTTGGCAGATCAGGTAATTACAGTAAAGCGACTGCCATCTAACCTCCGTGCCTCTGATAATAGGGGACCCTGGCCAGATTTGACCATTCAGTCGCCTGAATATGCAGAACCGTGACGATCATCGAATAAATTCGGCAGAGTAGAATAATAGTAATAATTAATGTAATATAGGACCACTCCCTTTCATGGCTGTCGTAATGTCATAGAAACAGACTAGCTTCCCTAGATCAGAGAACGGTAAAACTAACGATTTTCTACATGCTTGCCTAGCATCCTCTGCTTCTTTTGAAGAGTCTCAGATGTAGTAGTGGACTGTCACGGAGAGTTCTTAGTTATTTATCTGTTAAGTATTATAAATTTAATCTCAGGCTCAAGAATTGAAGTTGCTAGAATTGGAACCCTGATCTCCTAGGAAAGAAAACGCTGAACGCAATCCGGAAGAGATGCTTTGAAGGAAGCCTTTGTGCAAAATGAATTAATTGGTCGAAATACCGGCGAGAATTATACAAATTCTCCATTTTATGAATTCCTGTTCACCGGCTAGAACATAAATCATGTTTACAACCTGTATAAACCATTTATCAAGCTATTGTTGATAAAGAGGTTTAGATATGTACGATTTCTGCTTGTATTGATCTTACCTCCATTGAAAGATAACAAATCTATCATTTTGCTTTTCTATTACCTTGAAACGCTTATCGGGTTTCATCTCAAACGAAATCAAGTACCTACTCTAGCACCAGTGCAATATTTTTTCTTGTAACTGGGTTGAACATTATTTACTTTTTATTATAGATTCGCCTCGTCACTGTGTCTGTCTGTATCGATTTGATCAGAAGTTCATTGTACCAGTGAGTGAGACATAGACATATATTTGGTACAAGAACACTTAAAAAAAACTTTAAAATAAGTACATAATAAGGAAGGAACATTGGGTAGCTCTCCACACGTAAAGCAGTGCAGTGGTAGTGACAATTTTTCACGTGTACTTGAGTGTACGGGATGTCGTTGTATAGGTATTTTGAAAACATTGATTCCATAATATGTGTATATGAACTTAAATATGTACAAAGTTTTTATCATATTTATATTGAGACGAAAATTATTAAACTAGTGGATTCGTTGTGTCGTAATTATATAGATCAATTTATGATTTCGGATTTATCAAAGGGTTTCGCTCGCCATACAGCGTGGCAATGCTGCCAGTGTAATGGGCACTTTTAGACCAGGGATGTCCCGGGGTGGTTTGTTTGATTTTAGTGGTTATTATGAATTCTAATTTTACGTTCCTATTTTTTCCTTTATGCTTTAGGTTATTTTATGTAAATACTTGTTGTAAATTTCCGTTCATAAGAAAATAGTTTACTCTGTTTAATACAATTTATGATATATTAAGAAAACATTTCATACAAATTATTTAGAAAGAAATGAACCGAGTATTTTATAGCGGTGTTGCTAATGTAATTTGAAAAATATTTAATTTTCCATGCCGAAAAAACCTTAATTGGAAACCGTTTACCTCGGTGCGATCGGTTAAAAAAATAGCCCCTGCTCCTCGCAAATTTGAACCCTCACGATTTGACGCGTAGGTTACAAGTATTACACAAATATTTTTAGGTCGGTAGTAAATATAGTGAAAATAGTGACGACCTGAGTGGTTCAGTGGTCAACATGCCAACATCAACATCAACCTTGACAAGTTTAAATGCGTATGTGTCTTTATCGAGAGCAGCTCTACACTTGCTATGCAGATAATCAAGACTAAACAATGTCGATTTTATCAACATAAGAGGTAATTTAGTATTGACATTATCACGATTTGCGTATGCTGTAATATTCCATTTATTCATGCCGCGTAACAGATAGTATAATCTTGTTTAGTTTAATCTAAAAAAGGACCTTAAGTGGCAGTGGCAAGTGATTAAGGTTACCGACTCGTTAACGAAAGGTACCGGTTTCGAATCCCACTGCCTCAATATACCAATGACTCTTGTCTGAGTTATGTACATTAGTTTAATACTAACCGATGCTCTACGGTAAGGATAATCGTGATGAAACCTGCACATTCAGCCGACTGAATGTGTAACCAATGTCCAATCTGGTCAGGTTCCCCTGGTAGCAGGGTCACGGAAGTCAGATGGTAGTCGCTCCACTGCAATTACCTGATCTGCCAAATCCTCGATCATGGTCATGCCGGACCCCAGGCCCTTGTGCGCGAGATTACAACTGGGACATTAACGTCAAGATGATTATAATTATTGCTGTTGTACAGCAATTTTCATTTTTTAAAGTTTTTGAATATAAATTTTGCTAGCTTGGAACTCAATAATCACCCGAACTAAAAACACGATTACTTGAATTTTTTTTTGTTTTATTTTAATTTAGAAAAAACCTTGAGTACGTTTATATTGCTAAATCTGATTTGCTATGTCTTGTAATAATTACGGTGACTATAGCACAGGAGTTTCTTCTCCTATTTTAATCACCAGATTTCTGATGTAACCACATACTTTTACATTACTGCTAAGTCTGGTCTTTAAACACTGGAGATATTGTGCTGTCCAATCCATCTATAGATACACTAACGTTACAGATATCTGATTTTATGTCTTTTACTAACTGGTCGCAGTATAATTTCGTAGCAAATCAAAACGATAGATGTTTGGATCTAGTTTTCTCCAATTTTCCCTGCAGAATTGCTAGAGGCCAACCACTATCTGTACCGGAAGATGCTCACCACTCTTCGCTACAGATGGAATGCCAGTTGGGAGCTGTCATTACAGGACTAAAACAGGCTCCTCGAACAGTTTATCGTTATCATGATGCCGACTACAGTGTCATCAGTTCTGAATTATCTAAAATTGACTGGGATCAGTATCTTAGAACTGGAGACATTGAAGTAGCTGTGGAAACGTTCCACACTACACTGCATAATATAGTAAAGAAGTTTGTTCCGTCACGCCTCGTTGTACACGATGATAAATATCCTATTTGGTTCACACGTTCATTAATGAAATTAATATCAAATAAACGGAAATTCCATAAAAAATGGAAAATTTATGGTAGGTATAGCGATTACATGACATTTTCAAGTTTGCGAAAACAAGTCAAGTACATGGAAGGGTTATGCTATAAACAATATATTGCAAGGGCAGAAGTAGATATTGGACATAATAGTAAACATTTTTGGACGTTTATTAAATCAAAAATGAGTCAGAATGGTGTTCCTGATACCACGTATCTTGATGATATCAAAGGAAATGACGGCCAATCCATAGCTGATATGTTCAATAAGTTTTTCCATTCAGTTTTTGAGCCGGGAGATGCTCATGTCATGGGTAGTCAATCAGGTAGGGTAACTTTAATTAGTGATGTACTTATCTCACCTGGCATAGTAAAAATATATTTGTCAAAACTTTATTCTACCAAAGGTAGTGGCCCTGATGGCTTGCTCCCCATATTTCTGAAGAATTGTCATGCTGAATTGGCGTATCCCATTAGTTATCTTTTCAAAAAGTCTCTGAATTCGGGTATAATGCCCAAAATGTGGAAGCGTTCCTTTGTGGTACCGATATTTAAAAATGGGGATAAACACAACATTAAAAACTATAGGGGCATATCTAAGTTATCAGTTATACCTAAATTATTCGAAAAAATAGTCTACGACTCGCTCTTTCCAGCGATTAGATCTCTCTTGTCTGAACAACAACATGGTTTTATTAATAAACGTTCAACTGAATCAAATTTGTGTACGTTTTTGGATTTTACTCTTGAGGCCATGAGTAATGGTTTCCAGGTGGACGCCGTGTATACCGATTATTCCAAAGCTTTTGATAAAATAAATCACAGCCTATTACTAAAGAAACTTGAACATATCGGTATACACGGTGACCTCCTAAGATGGATGGTCTCTTATCTTAGTCACAGAACTCAGGCAGTCACAATCAGGGGTTTTATATCTAGTTTTGTGCCGATTACATCTGGAGTGCCCCAGGGCTCACACCTCGGGCCACTGTTATTTAATATATTTATTAATGACGTTGTTGATTGCTTCAATCATTCCCAAGTCTTACTTTTTGCCGATGATACAAAAATATATGCAAAGATTAAAACGGAAGAGGACTCTCGTAATCTTTAGTTGGATTTGAATAGCTTAAGTGAATACTGCCAGAAGAATAAATTACAACTTAATGCAAACAAATGTGCCATAATTACTTTTTCAAGAAAAAAGCATATAATCGAATATAAATATAGTATTCGGAACATTCCACTTCCAAGAGTGACTGAGGTGAGAGATTTGGGTGTTCAGCTAGATTGTAAATTGACTTTTTCGTCTCATATGGATAAAATCTCTGCTAAAGCAAATAGAATGCTAGGTTTTGTATATAGACAGGGTAAAGAATTCAGTCATTCCAAAACTTTAATAACACTATATAATTCTTATGTAAGATCACACTTGGAATATGCATCTATTGCATGGAATCCATCATATACTAAATATATTCAGCAATTGCAAAAGGTCCAGGATAAATTTATTAAGCGCCTCAAATACAAATTCAGGAACTTTGATAAGGAAATTTTTATAACATTAAAGACACGCAGAGAACAAAGAGACCAAATATTTCTGTATAAATTGATTAATAATTTGGTGGATTCACATTATTTGATAAGCAAGATTAAATTTAAATGCCCAAGAGTAAACACACGATCAACATCAACCTTTGATAAACCTTTTTGTTCAACCAATTACGATTAAAATAGATTTGTGGTAAGAGTGTGCAGGACCTATGATGAGCACTATGAACACATTGACATCTTTCACAACAAATACGCAAGATATGTATCACTTGTAAAGGAGAAAAATTAGTTACTTTTATTTATTTTTGTTTAGGATTATGAAGTGCTTAATAGGAAAACTAGTCTTAATGCAATAAATGTACAACTAATATAGTGGAAACTTTGTTGGCTTTTGCAATAACATATTGTTAAATACTTTATTTGTACTATTTGTAAGCTGTTTGTTTCCCAAATAAAGAAAAATACAAATAAAAATAAATTACTGTTTTAAGCTTATTAATATAGACGTAAGAATACCCTGTATAAGTATTTACACAAATAAATATTATCATTACCTAAGAATAAAAATAAATATGGAGTATTTATTTTTATTCTTAGGTCTAAATTTTTATTATTATTATTATTAACATATCGATATGTTTTTTGATTCCTCCTACACCGCTTACGATAGGTAGATCAAATAAAATACCAATTAGATTTTTTCTAAATTGAATTACCTGTAATTTACAAAAAGGTAACATACACGTTAGCATAGATCGTAAGGAACTCGCCTTTTCAAGTACAAATGATATTCAATTTTGTAGAAGCACACATAAAGGCTAATTTTCCCTTCATGCAAAAACAAATGATACGCAATGGCATTGACTTAAATGTCTTAAACCCTTTAGAAACCCTTGAGTTAGGTAGGAAAGTTGAGACATCACCCGTTTTTTTCATTGCTATTCCTTTTTGTAATATAATAATAAAATACTTAAAAAAGAAAATGAAAATATCAATAATACCTAATGTCAAATCTACATTATCATATATCTGCTGGTATCAGCAAAGTGGTTTCGCGGGAGACCCAAGAAGCGGTGGATTAACATGTTCGAGTCAGACGCGAGATCGAACGGCTAAGACGTGAGGACGCTGAAGATCTATGATTCACGCATTTAGGTTGCATACAACATATATGCAAGCATTGTTGCTTGGAGGCAGAAATATATAAGGCGGTGTTACTCACCAAGGCGGACACCTCAAGCTTGACAAAACCCCACCACCTAATAATCTATTCAATAACACAGTTTTTGTATCCTTCATTCCAGGCATTCGATTGGAGTATGCAGACGCAAAGCATCATTCTCTCGTCATTCTTCTGGGGCTACGTGATCCTCCAGATACCTGGTGGAGAGCTGGCAGCTAGATTCGGGGGGACGGTCCTCATCCTGTGCTGCGTTTCCATCAACTCAATCGTCTCCCTCTTGCTGCCCCTTGCTTCTTATTACGTAAGTTTTAAAATCCTTAATCCAAAATTTTTGGATGGTGCTTGAGGCGGAATCAGGAATTCTGTTATCGTTAACATCATCATTACTAATTCGATGGTGTTGGTGGGCACCACTAAAGTGGCAGTCAGCTGTCCACGTCTGCTAAAGAACAGACAACCGCTGGGCTAAACGAGTTATTTAATGCAGTCCAGGTATCACCAAAATCATCCACCCCCTGGGTTTATTTTTTATAATGGCAATTATTTTACACTTTTGATCTTGAATTTCATTTTCGAGTATATTTGCATCACCTACTTAGTTGAGCTCGTTAAACGATGCCGTTGTTTTCCCGTAGAATTTTAATTATTTCGAATTATAAATAGATCGGCGAAGATAAAATCAGCGTAAGATCTACTCCGGTTTTCTGACAATGATTTCTTTCAATATAAACTCTTCTTCGTCGTTTCTTTCACACGTGCCTTAGTTACAATCTGTACGTTGATGGAAAAATCTTCAATGATATATCCTTCGTATGGTATTTTAACCTAAGTTTAGGTCTATAAAAGGTCAACCCACTCCATAGTATTTTTTTTATACCTTTATTATTTTCACATTTAATTGAGCGTCGGTGGCCGAGTGGTTAGACTATACGACTCGTAAGCCAGAGGTCCCAGGTTCGAATACCGCTCCGGCCATGTACCAATGACTGTTTTCTGAGTTATGTACATTAGTTGAATACTAACCGATGCTCTTACGGTGAGGGAAATCATCGTGATGAAACCTGCACATTCAGGCGACTGGATGTGTAACCATGATCCAATCTGGTCAGGTTCCCCTGGTAGCAGGGTCATGGAGGTCAGATGGCAGTCGCTCCACTGTAATTACCTGACCTGCCTAATTCCCAATCATGGTCAAGGCGGACCCCGGGCCCTCGTGCCCGAGAGCACAACCGGGACATTAACGCCAAGATGATGATGATTTTCACAATTAATTGTACGTTATTAAAACTAATAACAAAAATTGCTGCAAAAACTCTATTTTATATTCCCCAGGGTGGTTGGCAGCTGGTTTGCGCATGCCGGGTGGTACAAGGACTCTCACAAGGCTTCCTTTACCCCTCTGTGCACACCCTTATCGGAAAATGGGTGCCCCTTGAGGAAAAGAGTCGTCTGGGAACCCTCATATATGCCGGTGAGTAATAGCCTCTAGCCACAAATCATATGCAAATATACCATATGAAAATTAGGTCTTTATATACGAAATTAGCGTTTTGTATGGTGATAATTGCCGAAACTGGAATTTCATATTGCATCAAGGAAATTTTTCAATTTCTTAGTATTAGTCAACCCGATTACGATGAAACGTTGTGAGTATAATCAGACAATATTTTTTAAAAATTAAATACATTTATTTAAAAAAGCAAAACTGACGACAAATGAAAAGGGGTATTTAAACCATTTATAAAAACTTGAGAAAACATTTTTGATAAATTTTAAGGACTAACTGGCATATAAATATACAATTTTTTTTATATCAAGTATTAATTTTAATAAGTTATATACAATAAAAAATGTTTGAGCAAATGTGTAATTGCGAAAAAAATAATGCAAATTTCATAGGTAAGGACCCAATAAATTGGGTCCTTATCTTTTAACAAAACGCTCTGTTTTTTATTACAAAAACCCTTGGACCACCTCGCCAATTGTAGGTATTAGGAGGTCTTCCGCTGAGGAGGTTGAACAGTCTTGGGAGCCGACTAGCACACAATAATGGTGTATTATTAAAAAAAAATAGAAATAGAACCACATTTAAAAAAAAATTATAATCATTTTAAAAACTATAATTAATCCGTATTGAGATTGTAGCGGTCCACAAATCACCAACTGTCACCAGCTGCACCTCGACAGAAACCAAGTTATTTCGGTAGGGTAAAACAATTTCCATGAACCGTGGTGTTCAACAAACCATTCGTTTCTCATTAGGGGACACGAAACAGGAGAAACTGACCACTTTTTGTGGACGACCGTTACAAATTGGATGTGAAATATACAGTCCGATATTTTTACAATCCTTATCGTTGGCTTTCGTGCCTTTTGATGGAACGTTATTTTTTTCGGACATTTGTATGCACCGACAAACAAGGGGTGGTATAGTTTGGCATGTGTGTCTGTGTACCTGTGGTTCTGTGGCACCGAACAGATGGACTGAGTTATATGCGCTTTTCTCTATTTCATAGTCAGTTTAATCGAGGTGGCTGTTAGCTTTGTCTCTTTAAAATCGGTTTAGTAGTTTAGAAAATATGTGAGTTCCAATATGTAAATTTCGTCGGGGGTAATCCGAATTTTACTTTCTTCTGGACATGAAAAAGAGGACGTAGGGTTTTTAATTTATGAGAAAGGTCGTCTACAATAGTGGGGGAAAATGTTATTCGGTTACAATGTCGTACGTCTATACTCTATACATAGTATAAAACAAAGTCGCTTCTCGCCGTCTGTCCCTTTTAATGTAATTATCTGTGTGTGTCATCTGTCGTTTAAACTACGCAACCGAATTTAATTCGGTTTTCAACAACAGATAGAGTGATTCAAGGGGAACGTTACAAGCATTAAAAGAGTAGGTTGATAAATTAAGTGTACGCGAAAGAAGTCGTGTCGGGTCCACTAGTATATTATAAGTTGATTAAGAAACAACAATTATTTTTAATTTACAGATAAAATAAGATAAACCTTAAACTAACTAACCTAGGTACTATAAAGATAAAAATCTGGCCCAGGTCCCCAGAAATGAGATAGGTGACCAGAAGGCTGGCCGCGTTGCTCTGGATAGCAAGGCTAATTCGTTGACCCAAGTAGAGGCCAGCCTTCTTGTCATTAATATTGTCGACTAAGCGCTTAGCTAGCTCTCAATACAAGGAGCGCGAGCCTTGTCCCCACGGCCTAAGTGTTTCTAGGCCAAATTATAGCATTTCATGTATGAGGACTTTAGACACAAACAAGTCATTCTGTGTTGTATAATAAGGCAATGTAATGGGCACTTTTGGACCTGGGATGGCCCGGAGTGGCCTATTTGAATAGGGATTCTAGTATAATCTTTTTCTAATGTTATGTGTTCTTTTTTACTTTGTGCTTTAGTTTGTTTTTTAAATACTTGTTTAAATATTCGTTCATATTAGAAATATCGTTGTTGAGAACATATCAGTCAGAAGACGCCCACTGCTGGGCATAGCCCCCCCCAAAAACAGTCCACAAAAGCCTGTCCTGTCCTTTCCGCATCCAGCTGGTACCTGCGATCTTAACCAGGTAGTCGGTCCACCTTGTGTGTGGCCTACCCACGCCGCGTCTTCCGGTACGTGGTCGTCACTCGAGAACTTTACTGCCCCATCGGCCATCTGTTCTTCGAGCTATATGCCCTGCCCACTGCTACTTCAGTCTGGCAATCCTTAGAGCTATGCCGGTGACCTTGGTTCGCTTGCGGAACTCATCATTTCTGATTCGATCGCGCAACGAGACTCCGAGCATAGCCCTTTCCATTGCCCTTTGGGTAACAGTGAGAGATATTTAATGTTCTGTGTGAAATGTAACAGAAACATAGAGATATAGGCAAATCATGCACATCGCGTGCTACAGAGACTACCTTCTACGATTCCTAATACGACCTGAGTGGTTCAATGGTCAACATGCCGGTCTGCAACGCAAGAGATCCCGGGTTTGATATCCGCCGGGCAGAAATTGAAATGATGAATTTTAATTTCTGCTACGGTGTCCTATGTATAATAAGTATGTATTTAAAAAAAAAGTATTTAAGTAGTATAGTTATCTAGCACACATAGCACAAGCTTTGCTTAGTTTGAGGCTAGATGGCGCTGTGTGAATTTGAAAAAAAAAATACAGATTGTCAAAAAAGAGTTGCCAAAAAAATGAGGGCGCTGCTGTCATACATAAATATCAAAGACTTTAGTGTTGATGTAAAACAGTTGATAGTTGCTCTATCTGTCACCATGGCCAATTCTTTATGATAAGCATAACCAGTATTTACCACCAACATCTGTACCTACTTGAAATTCTTCTTCTTTACCTACTTGAAGATCGTTTTGTCAAGATAAATAGTACTAAAGATAAATGCATTTTACCTGATAAACGTGTTTCAAGGCTCTCTTTTTACCTTAGTAAAAGTGTCTTTTAGAGATACTTTTGAACCGTAGTAGTCTAGAATACCTAACCTACCTAACTTCAACAACAGTAACTAATGGTTTTTAAAAGTTTTTAAATAGTTTTTATAATTAATATAAACTGCAGTCTAAGCCGTCTATATCATTAAAAATTCAATTTTTTTATCCTGTATTTGGCGTCCACCATATTTTTCCTTTTATTTCACTAAAGTTTCTGTTATCGCCAAGTAGATTGAAACATAAACCATTATCACTACAATTCTGAACCATTTCCTTTCATATAAAAATCTACTGTATTAAATATCAATTGTTTAAGGATTTCTGTAACCATAAATCTTAGATATTTCGGCGCAGAAAATAACGACTCAATATATTTTAGATCATCATCATCATCGTCACATCTTGTCGCCGGAGCATTATTTTCAAAGGTCAAGTAAAATTATTAATAGCGATTTGCAATTTTTTATTCTACTAACCAGCCATTTGACAATAGAGATAAATCGATAGATATATCGATATGCTCTTTATTGCACACAAAAATACAAAAAAAGAAAATTTAACAGGTCTTTTCAAACATGCCTGTCTAGGAACAGACTATTCACTGTAGCCTTGAAGGCGTCCAGATTATAATATTCTAATGTCAATAGGTATTCCATACAATACTCGTTTATAATTATGTACGTTAATTAGTCAAATAATAATGTGATCCGCCTATTCTTCGATACTGACGACTCTTGTTTGAAGAAAAACCAAGATGCTTGAATGAATCAATAAATCCATATACGGCGAGAAAACCCACTAAAATAATATTCTTTCCATATGGATCGTCATAATGATTTTTGTTTAAGCAAACCTAATACAGCGTTACCTATAATATCGAGAAGTAAAACCGCAAACACTCAAATTATTCTTCCTTTAACACGAATTACCTGGTATTCTCAGTTAAACAAAACAAAGTAAACATTGTCCCACGAATAACAAGAGGTATTAGATGAGTTACGTGATAATTATGGTCTTTATTTGGTCTGAAATAAAAACATCCGTTTCCAACTTAATGTGAGAGTTTAAATTATAAATATACCGTTTACGGACGCAGGTTGGCCGCTGCAAAGGCTCCCTGGCTCAGTAGGGATTCATCGACCAGACACTGCAGTGATGCGACTGTGGAGCTCCATCCCAAACCATGGAGCATCTGCTCTATTGTCCTCTTTGTCCTGCTACCTGCACTAGAGAGGAACTGATCCTGGCGACTGATAATGCCGTTGCCGTGGCCGACTACTGGGCAAGCCAGATCTAGGGTTTTTGAAAATTGACTCGACGAAGAAGAATTATAAATATTTATTTGAGTAGGTAGTTAATTGATATAATGTCAATACATCTCAAATGTACACACTTAAACAGTGGATCTATTGGATACGGGCGTGATTGTATATGTTTGTAAATCTAAACTGTTAAATGTAGAACAAATGCTTGCATATGAGTAACATCTCGGAGAATAATCTCGATATCGTTTTAATCCGTTAGCAGTACAGGTGCAGCCAAAATCGTAACCGAATAGTGCATTGATAACAAATTTTACTTATCAAACGGAATGACACCCCACTGTGCCGTTGCGGAACTTTCATGTGAACAGATAAAAACTTATGTTATCAGTTTTTATCTGCAATACGGTAATCCCGCGGATCCCTATCAACTTCAACTTAGCAACGTTTTAAGATCGCTAAAGGGTTATTAAATCGTAATTATAAATAAATATATAAATGACGTTTATTTTACACAAACTCATAACACGATAGGTACATTCAAATATGTAAAATTTAAACTTTATTTATTTCATAAACATGCTTAATTAGATACAACAGTGGTTGAGATCCTCCTTTTAAGTATAAAAAACTTCCATAGAATGCAAGTTGATACATGTTTAAATTAATAACTTATAAATTATTAAAAAAGATTTATAAATATTTAAGAGACATTATAACCATAATGCATGTCCCGTGTCATGGGAAGACGTGCAAAGGGGTCACACTCAGCGTATGCCATGGCTGGAGGTAGGCGCTGGTTTTCAGTGCGCCCTACAGTGAACTTCATTGGCGCTAATGCAAACACGTCCTCGGCTCTGTGGTTCGGTGATATCCGAACACACGACACCAATAAATAGACGAGTAGCTGTAGAAGATTTTATCGAATAGTTTCACCTTAGTTTACTATACACGATACTCCTAACTCTAACCTAGAGTACCTCTGTTACATTTCGAACAGAATGACTTGTTACGTGAACAAAATCGTCATTCCTAAAATGCTACAATATGGCCCATAAACACTTGGGCCGTGGGGACCAGGCACACACTCCATATATAGAGAGCTAGCTAAGCGACATTACTAATGACAAAGCTCGCGCCGCGAGAGGGCGTTTGTCTCTTTCTCTCAATACTAAGACGAAAGAGATAGCAATATCTATGTCGCGCTTTTTCTCGCTTATCGCGCGCGAGAGCAACTTGTGATAGGCCTACAGAAGGCCGGCCTCTACTTGGATCAAAGGATTAGCCTCGAAATCCAGCCATTAAAATGTCAGCTATTGTTACGAAATTATGAATTTACAGTTATATCCGTACCACCTAGACGAGTGGCGGTCAGCCCTCCGTACGTTTTTTATAAATCTTCCTGCTGCGTACGACCATTCTATGGAATGGTAAACGGATTCCAGACCCCACTGAATAGTACAGACTGAAGTCCAATGGACCATTGCTCGCTGTTAATGTAACGATTCACTTCCAGGTGGACAATTTGGCACGGCCCTTCAGCTGATGATGTCCGGTTTCATTGCTGAGTATTGGGGCTGGCCGGCCATTTTCTACGTGAACGGCTCCTTGGGTGCTGTCTGGACGGCCCTCTACGTGTTCATTGGCGCTGATTCCCCACAAAGCTCGAAGCTGATCAGTCCAGAGGAGCGGTTGTACATACAACATTCTTTGGGACAAGTTGGTGATAACCAGAAAGTAAGTGACTTCTTTTTCCTTTTTCTTTTTTGCGCCCGATGCAAAAATTATGAGCACCCTCCAGTAGCGGTTGTGAGGAGGTAAACTCTCATAGAGTACCAGCCGGCCGACCGGTCTGGTTATGCACGACTCGCCAAAATGAACCTAGGCGCCTACGTGCTAAACACCCCCTGGGAGCACATGTAGCCTATATAGTTTTTCAGGTTTTATCGGAAGCAACACCCCATGGGGATGACGTATTTACATTTCTTTTAAACCAAAGACCTCCTCTCTCTGTTGCACCCGCGTAAATATATTTGCATCACGCTCGTGCGATTTAAGGCCGCGACTCCGTGCGACAGAGACGGATAGTAACAGGTTAATGAACGAATTTCCTTCTGCAGGACGTCTTGGCTTAAGAATACTGTCATTGCTATATGCATATAGAGTGTTTTACCAACAAACACATTCTACACCTGTTATAATACTATTGGAACCTGTGGGCACCACTAAGCGTACGGCAAACAAGGTATTGTCGATAATAGCCATTCATCAATGAACTTGTGTGGGTACATAATAATAATTGGCTAAGATGGCCATAATCAGAACCAAGGCGCTTTGGCTACACATATTGTGTCTCAAAACAATACATAATTACAGCATGCGGAATCGTCGTTTTGACAGCGGGTCAATCCGGTTAGTAAAAATTGATCGCGCGATCCGTTGCGAGTGGAAACCCTGGAGATCATTTGCCGATTTGTTGCCAGAGCAACTTGTCACGGAGTTTAAGGCCCAAGTTATATCAAGCGTCGGCAAAGCGCGTTGCATTAGAAAGTCATACAATATTGAAGTGACGTTTTCGCATTTCGGCCATGCATGATATAATTTGGGCCTTAGAGGTTGACCACCTCTATTGCATTTGTGATAACCCCTGATTTTGTTAATGTCCATTGGCAGCACTTCCCATCAGGTGGCTCGTTTGCCTATTTGTCGATATATTGACACTATTGATACTATTCGATAATGTATCGCGCTTGACTGCTTCAACCTAGTTGTGTAATGGAGCATTACCTACCAGATCTATTCAGTAGTTATTACTTAGTTCGGACAATCTTGTTAATAAGGCATGAAAGAAAGCGGTAACTGTTGCTCATAACATCTACATTTAAATCCGTATTCACAAAAAACACAGGTGTATCGGCCAAAGACCGTATAGCCATAATAAGATGGCCCCGTGCCCTAACTTCCTCCCTAAGATCAATGTACGGTTTTTGATGTTAAAGTTTTACTAAGCATTCACACTCTCCACACGCGCCGGACCAAGCAGCAACATACTCTCCGCAAGAGCCGGATCGAGAAGCATCACAGCAACCAGCAAGCTGCTGTCCTAACTGACCACGGTCGTACGACCGTAGTCGTGCGGCGGGCGTTTTGAAGTATCCTATTGGTCGGGCGACGTCCGTCGTACGACCATGGTCGCACGACCGTTGTCAATTAGGACAGCGGCCAACAAGTCATGCGGATACGAGTAGCTGCTCATATACAACAAATGAACATCTGTAACAACCTCATTACTCTTTCCATCCATCACCGTCTATTAGGTATCTAGCTCAGGTAGCTAGCACTTACCCACTGAAAGGTTTGTGCTATATCGTATTGTATCGTGTAAAAATGCGATCTCACAATGCTCTTTGCTAAGTGATCGAAGATTAATACTGTGCCTGTCGGCAGGTCATAAAAATATAGAAACATTTTTCCTTTGTTTCAGAAACTGCCTACTCCATGGAAGTCGATTTTCACCTCCTTGCCCTTCATAGCCCTGATCGTGGTACACTGCGGACAGAATTGGGGCTTCTGGACTTTGATGACGGAGATGCCTTCCTACATGAAGCAAGTCCTGAATGTCGACATCAAGGCTGTAAGTCCCGTTATATTAAGTTGGAAACATTCTTATAATGGACTTATAATGGTTTATGCCTGTCAAACTTTAGAGCAAAGAGCTAGAACACTAAGCCCCATGATTACGTGGGAAATAGATGCCTAAATATGCCTAAATATACGGTATCAGAAAGGCCCATAAAGCGATGGATAGACATCACTGACTCAAGTGCGTTAGCCAACGGCCTACAATAAGAGGAAGCTGACGACCGAGCGAAGTGGAGGAAAAAGAGCAGGAAAGGAAACCATGGCATAAGCCGGGCTTGACTGCTTGGACGATTATGGTGACTCGTTGTTCTATCTCTTTTCATTGAGAGCGAGAGAATGCTGTACCTCTGTTTACAGCAAGCGAATTTAAGTTCTTAAAGCATCCGAATGTTTGATGTGAAGGTACGGTAAGATTATGTATAGTAACTTTCTTGTAATCTTTGATGGAAAATGGCGACTGTCACCCATAACGCTTTCAATTCTTGCACTTAGGAACCACATACCAAAAGTGTAGGTGTAACTAAGCTGGCATTAGTGCTGGTTATTATGCTGGCTACCTTGTCCTTCAAATCGGAACACACAAATCAAGCATATTTGCTTGGCGGTAGAAACAAAAAGGCGGTGGTACACATCCAAAAGGTCCAAGTTCTTTTGACGGTGCAGACAGGTCATTTTCGTATTGGGACAATTTCGAGGGACGTCATATACAAGGTTATGCGCTTATTACACTTGGCTAACTTCATTTGACCGTCGACTAAATTCATTAGCAAACAGCGTGAGAGTAGCATTGCTCATTGCATAATGTTGGGTATTGCTCATTGAATAAGAAATAATAATTTATTTTTGTGTAAAGGCTTTTGGTTACGCAACAATAATGTAAATGGTACAAAAATGAACCATATATACTTATTCCATGATCAATGCCCATCAGTCATCTTCTGATTAAGAAAAAGAGCTATTGGTACTAGTTTAGGCCCTGAAGTACAGTCTTCCGGTTTAACAGAATCCTATTACTGATTGCTCTTTTGCATCAAATCAGTGCAGTCCTATCGTCGTCTTTCTCGTCTGTGAAGCACTTGTCATTTCACTTTATTGTCCGCTTTTGATTTAATTTTCTGATACGACATGGCTCTCACATTCTCCTTCACATATTCCAGGCCAATTAGCCATACAACGTGGCAATGCCGCGAGTGTCATGGGCACCTTTGCTCCTGGTACTGTCAGAGGCGGGCTATTTATTGACTGATGTACAATATGTGTATAAGTTTTTTAGTTTAGTGTTAAGTTAGGTAAGTCTCTACATTAGCAAGTAAATTAATATTGTATTCCTTCATAATATTAATCATCATCTTGGCGTTAATGTCCCGGTTGTGATTTCGTGATTTCGTGATTTCGCCTTGACCATGATCCAGGATTTGGCATACCAGGGACCTCTGTAAGCCAGCTCCGCGGGGAACCTGACCATATTGGATCATGGTTACACATTCAGTCTCCAGAATGTGCAGGTTTCATTGCAATGTTTTCTCTAACCGTAAGAGCATCGGTTAGTATTCTATTAATATACATAACTCAGAAAACAGTCATTGGTAGATGGTGGCAATGGGATTTGAACCCGGTATCTCTCGTATTGCGAGTCGTTTACTGTTGTCTTTATTATTTGTTGACAATTCCCTTATGTATTTTAATTACAGAATGGAGTGATGTCAGCTCTGCCGTACATTGCTATGTATCTCATGAGCTTCCCCATGGGATATATGGCCGATCTCTGCATAAGGAAGCAATGGCTCAGCATAACCGCTGTTCGGAAGATATCAAACTCAATCGGTATGTATGGATCAAAAAGGATCTCAGCTAACGTGCGTAATGTGTGTAACCATGCGAATTTGTAAAGTTGCAATGTAAAAATGACCACGATCAAACTATAATAATAAAAAATTATCATATTAGCGTTAATGTCCCGGTTACGCATAGGCACGAGGGCTCGAGGTCCGCCTTGACTATGATCCAGGATTAGGCAAATCAGATAATTACAGTGGAGCGACTGCCATTTGATCTCCGTGACCCTGCTACCAGGGGAACCTGATCAAATTGAGTCATGGTTACATATTCAGTCACCTAAATGTGCAGGTTTCTTCACGATGTTATCCTTCACCGTAAGAGCATCGGTTATCATTCAACTAATGTACATAACTCAGAGAAGAGTCATTGGTACATGGCTGATGAATCGGGCCCGGTACATAACCCGGAGTCACATACCTTAACCACTTGGCCACCAACGCTCCTGACCATGATCAAACTCTCTGGGACAATTGAACATTAAATTAATCAATTTTTATGTTGTATGGTAGGCAAAGAGGAAATCGGGTCCGGTGACCCGATTTACGCAACGCATTGGCGTTACCACTGGTGTTGCGGTCAACACCAGTGGTATCGCCAATGCGTTGCCCACCTCTATAACAGGTTGCTTGGGCAGCAAAAAGGCAAATGCCCCTCCACTGCCAAAGTCACTGTTCTCCAAATCCCCACCCCATGGAGCACTGGAGACCTTACTCATCGGCAGAAACACAATATTATTTAAAATAGTATTGTTTGGCTGCGGTATCTGTAAGGTGGAGGTACTTCCCCAGTCGTCCCTCCGATTCGAACGGGATTCCCCGCTATGCCCTACCTCTTTTAACATTCTTCTCCTCAATTGCGACTCCATTACGATTGTGACTGAGGAGATGTGATAAACTAAAGCAATCATTTTCAGGACACTACGGACCTGCTATTGCCCTGATCGGACTCTCGTACGTCCCAGCCGGAAACATCACCATGGCAGTGGCCCTTCTCACTGTGGTGGTGGGACTGAATGCTGGCCAGTACACTGGTTATCTGGTACGTTCCATTGTTACTATTTTTTTTAGGAAAATTGGTCCTCCGGCACGTTTTATCCAGATTAAACGCGAAACCTAAAATAAACCTAATACTTATATCGAATATCGTCGTTTTTGCCGGAAGGAGAATTACGTTCGCGCCTCCAGGCGACTTCACCACCACTAGGTGATGCGTCACCACCACCATAAGCGACATAATTGTCGCTCGAATACTCAAATGTCTCTTCATTTCAAGGGTTCATTAGATATAATGCTATCCCTTTGAATGTCAACGATTTGAAAGTGACAGCATGATCTTTAAGGAAGATCTTTCAGAAGCATTCTAGTATTCGGGTGTATAAGGTTTATTTAAAAAAATTCAATTTGATGTCGCGTGGCGACAAATGTCCGCGCCACGCCACCGCCATACACCCCCGTCTTTTCCGTATAAACTGCGCCTAAAGAGTACCTAATCGTGAACCAAGTAGAATTTCGTTCTGAATTCCTTTTGTATAATTAATGAGCTTTCTAAAAGTATTATAATTTGGAATGAAGGTACAATGGCTCGGTCATTTTATATAGAATGGTTGAATTTATTCGCTTCTACGTTAATAATTTGAACAGATCCGAATAATATTGCTGGCCACGTGCCGCTTGATCTACTGGCATGATCAATTCAAACTTGCCCCACACACCGTCGATAGTCTAAAGGAGGACCGGCAGAAATGTATGGATGTATGGACCCCAGCCTGTATGACCAATAACTTTGAGTGATATGTCATTGGAAGGGATTTTTCATTTTCTACAACTTTTACTTTGGCGACAACTCACGAATCGCTGTTGGAAAAAAGTTATTGTAAATTAAAATAAACTTCATTTCGTACTGGAAAAATCGACCTGTATGACCAATAATGTTGAGCGATATGTCATGGGAAAGGATTTTTCATTTTCTGAAACTTTTGCTATGGCGATAACTCTAATAAAAATTTGCCAGTCTTACCATGAAGGTAGCTAACTTTCCAATCTCTTTGGCTGTGATGATGATGTAGGTATAATACAATTTGAACTTTATTACTTCACCAGTTGGTCCACATTGACATGGCGCCGAACTTCGCCGGCACACTTATGGGCATCACCAACTGCATCGCCAACACAATCTCCATCCTCGCGCCACTCGCTGCTGGCGCTATACTTAAGGATGAGGTCAGCATTTTACATACACCTAAACAAATCGTGTTTTATTATTTTTTAAACTATATTTTTATATTCTTGGCTTTAATGTCTCGCTTGTGCTCTTGCGCACAAGGGCCCGAGGCCCGCCTTGCCATGACTCAGGACTTAGCAAATCTGATAATTACAGTGGAGCATCTGCCACCTGACCCTGCAACCAGGGGAACCTGACCAGAGGGTCAAAAAAGGCCACATTAGCGTTTCTTAAGATGATTTATTAATTTGTCACAAACTTACCTGCGGCGTCGCTGTTGTTGAGATTGACATGACAATTCAATATGGCGTCACATAGTTCCATTATTGGCCACCGAATCATCAGATAGTTTGTGGAGTTAAACAGGACTTATGCCAAGTTATACAGGGCTAAGTGTCACCAATTGACATATCATTTGGCGACAATACTAAATTCCACAATGTTTGTGGCACTCTAACATGAATCATAATATGAAACACTAAAGTTGCCTTTGTAGACCCCCAGATTGGATAATGGTTACACATTCAGTCGCCTGAATGTAATTTTTATTTATTATACTACTTAGTGGCAAACTAGACAAGGCACCTGTTCGCCCATAACGTCTATGATTCACGCACTTTTTGTTTTACCACTAAGGTTGCAATCAAGGTTGTTCTACTACGATGATATTTTTTCTAAACCACAAACAAGGCTTGTCTGATGGTAATCAGTTACTGCAGCCTGTGGACAAACATTTGCAATACTTTAATTTGTCAATTTAAGTGGTTCAGTTGGTTAACATGCTAGTCTGCCACCTTGAGGTCTCAGGTTCGATTCCCGGCCGGGCAGAAAATGAAATGATAAATTTTAATTTCTGTTACGGGGCTGGGTGTTGTATGTTTATTAATTACGCATTTAAAAATATATAAGTAGTTTATCAGTTATCTAGCACCCATATAGCATCCTTTGCTTAGTTTGGGGTTTTGTCCAAATTATACCTGCGATCTTCATCATGCTTTAAAATTTTAATTTTCCAGTCGGACGTCTCCCAATGGCGAATAGTTTTTTACGTGGCATCAGCTATTTACGTTCTATTCAACACATTCTTCCTCATTTTCGGCACTTGCAAGACACAGGCGTGGAACTTCGTAACTGAGGAAAACGAAAATAATGGTAAATAACCTTTTTTTTTTCTTATTAATTGCATTTTATTACAGCTCAGTAATATAAGGATCTTAGCGTCGGAGGCCAAGACTCATTTTGGGTCGCTGCGTCAGCATAGTCAGTAAGTAATAAAGGATAAGGCAGCCCACCTGATGGGAAGCGGTAACTGTCGCTCGTAACTTCTATGATTCGTGTTTGATGTGGTGGTTATGAATAAATCCTTATCCTTACATAGTATAAAGTAAAGTCGCTATATGTAGATATTTCCGCTAACTCCTCCAAATTTTGATATGGTTTTATCTGTTAGTTAGGGAATGTTTTCCGTAACATTTTTATGTATAATACATGCATGCATGCATCAAAAGCCAAAATAACCCGTGCGAAGCCGTGGCGGGTCGCTAGTAGTCAATAAATGCTCTAAAAGCATTCGCTCATATTTTTATCTCTATTCTGCGTAACAGAAGAGCAGCGATTATCATTCCAGTCATAAAAAGAAATTTAAATTGTAAATAAATCCTTTCACGAATTTTATTGTGGAACATTATGTCACTTAAAACTACGGTGTCTAGAAAAAGAAACTGGGGATGAAGCTTTTGCAGAGCTAATAAATAAATTAAGATTCTTCGTTAATTTGATTGTCAGCGCTCTAATTGTCTGTCGTGGCCTGATATTTCCACTTTGACTTTGAAAATTTTACAGAACGGGGTACCTAATATCAAAGAAAAACACAGAGTTTATTTGAATATTTAGGCAAAAGATTTCAAAGCTATCCTTAACTCACGTAAATAAAATCTAAGAAAACAGATGTGACATCGACTGATTTATTCAAATAAGTCAATTTATTTAGGTTTCTGTGAATAATACTTAGCGTTGCCGTGATCTACTTTAATATTTTTCTATTGAACCGTACACTACAGTTAAAACAAAGTGTTGGATTACTACAAATTGTAACCAGAAACTGAAGGAAATTCTCTCCTTGCATGAAAACTACACTTGCCTTCTAAATAGTTTAAATAAAAATAATTCTTCACAGCAAGCTTTTATCGCACGTTCTCTATGATCGGTTTGAGTATTTGTCAAGACTAATCAAATGAGCCCAAGCTCGTTATCACCATGCGTAATTTATGAGTTCCTATGGCCACCTTCCATCTCCATCATCATAAAATTGCCTTGTCACCGAACTTCCATGAGCGTGCAAAATTTCAGCTCAATCGGAAACCAGGAAATAGGTCCAATTTTACTTGCAAGATTTTCTTACGAACAGTTACACATGTGACACAAAATAAAAGCCTACAAAATACCTTATATTTACCTCCTCTGCTCAAATATTGATACCCCATTAGCGAATTCTTCGTCCAAGTAAACCCCAAAAGCCTAATCTATAAGCTGGTTCTAATAGTACTTCTAGCGGCATTATCCGAGACAGAGGGCCGCGTTGTAACCTTTGATTGGGGATCTGCTACGAGATTTTGATTAGACCCTTTGAGTAAGCTAGCCTTATCCAAGAGAGTCGGGCGGGGTTGCTGTGAGAGCGGGAAACTTATTCACTCCTTATATTTATTCGTAGTTCGAAATTGGTGACCGACCAGTTAAGGTATTATGACTCGTAAGCGAGAGGTATCTTATTCGAATCCCACTGCGGCCATGTGCCAATGACTAAGAGTCATGTACATTAGTTGAATGATAACCGATGCTCTTACGGTGAGGGAAAACATCGTGTTGAAACCTACACATTCAGGCGACTGAATGTGTAACCATGATCCAATCTGGTCAGGTTTCCCTGGTAGCAGAGTCACGGAGGTCAGATGGCAGTCACTCCACTGTAACAATCTGATCTGCCAAAAATATTGGAACATAATCAAGGCAGAGCTGCGGCAGTCGCGTGCTAGAGCTCAACCGGGACATTAACACCAAGATAATGATGACTAAAGGCAGTTATGATAGACTTATCGTTGCAGATCCTGTTTAGCGAGGATCTATAGCCTCTTACCATAAGAGCATTGGTTAGTGTTCAACTATGGTACATAGCTCAGAAAAGTGTCATTAGTACATGGCGGCACTGGGATTCGAACCCGGAACCTCGGGGTACAAGTCTGACGTCTAACCTCTTGTACCTAGCTTTTCGGTTTCTCGCCCATCGTCGGTAGTGGGACTAATGCCTTATGTTGTAAATGCTGCTTCATTGCGCTGAATAATTAATTATCTTTGGCCCGAAAGTGATCCCCCATAAGCCGCAGTATTAACGATAGGTAATAAGTTTTTAATCTAAAGTTTTATGTTTTGTATCAGGAGTTAATGGAAGGGGAAAACCGAAATGTACGTATCACAATTTGTAGGCATGTTTGTAGGGTAGTAGACTTGGTTAGATGCTATGAGATGGTTGGTAAATGTGGTTATTCCTTATGGGAGTTCCGTTGAATACGGTTTTGGATAATTTTTAGCGTTGTTTGATTAAAATCGGTTATGTAGTTTAGAAAATATTTAAGTTTAAATAAACTTGGTGGGAGGTTATCCGACTTTTTCTGTCGGTTAGTTATTCTTAACTGATTATCATTCAAATCGGGTCAGCTGTTTTGTAGATATTGCAGTAGCTACACATTTATGTGAACTTTGTCGAGGGTCTTCCGAAATAATAATAATAGATCGATTTGGCAAAAAATATACTTTGGGGTTAGATTAGCTTACGGCCTCATTTAATATTATAATTTTTTGTTATTTCAGATAACGCTACGGAGAAGAAATTGGAGAAAGTAGTATGAACGTGACCATAAAGATTCTTAACTTTTATCTTAAGTTATGTACCTGATGTAAATATAGTATGTAATTAAAGCTGTTGTTATTTTAAAATCATGTTTTAATGCTCACTACTGCGCAACTTCCGCCTATATCATCTACGATTTAAGTATTATAGGTTTCATCAGCCTATATATTTTACTACTGGACATAGGCCTTCCCCAAGTCTCGATGCTGCCCGATGGACAGTGCGGGATGTACACGGCGGCCGCGGCGGCGCGTGGACACTACAAACATTTTGTATCATACGGTAGGCAAACAGGCTAGCGGGCCACCTGATGGAAAGTGGTCACCACTGCCTATAGACATTAGCAACACCAAGAGTATCGCCAATGTGTTGCCCACCTCTATAACATGTTGCTTTGGCAGCAAAAAGGCAAATGCCCCTTCTTTGTCAAAGCCACGGTTCCCCAAATCGCCACCCCATGGAGCACTGGAGGCCTTACTCATCCGCAGAAACATAATACTATTTAAAAGAATATTGTTTAGCTGTGGTATTCTGTAAGGTGGAGGTACTACCCAGTCGGGCGGCTCCAATTCAAATGGGATACCCCGGTATGCCCTTAAAACTTGCACGGGGTATGACCCCATAATTAGACGTTTCGGCGGCGCGAGACGAGTCAAAGGTAGGTCGTGAGGGCAGAATTTTGAGCAGAGAATCCTAGTGAGAGTCCAGAGGGGTATCCCGGGAATATTTATTGTTATTATTACATTGATTACCTTAAAATATTTTAATCGTAAAAATTTATTATAGAATAATTTGATTTTACTTAAATAATAAAAAAAAAAATTATTTGTGATGTCAAAAATATGAGTTTATCATTTTAGGTTATTTTAAAAAAAGATTTAATTTGTTTCTTAAGATTTTTTATATTAATAAGATTTATTATAATCATATATTTTATTCTCTTGAATGCCAAGAAACTCATTTAATTCGGTCATGGTGTTGGTTCTCACAAAGGATTTGGATTACTTTACGAGGGCGTGTCTTAGGTGATTATCATGGATATTTCATTTCAATTTCATTTATTAAGCTGCGGTGTCTCCTTACCATCAGACAGGCCGCAAGCACGCCATCTTAGTGGAATAAAAAAAGTAACAGACTCATTTTAAGTAGTAAGATGTAGGTTATTGGTAGGATATATGAAATCGTACGATTTATTCTCATGATATGTGGTGATCGTATTCAGGTGATTCCGAGGACGAACTAGGATCCTCAGTACTGCCAAGGAGACGCTTCATACATTTTTAAGTTTTAAGTGTATGGCTTGACGACATGTAGTGCGCGGTAGGTACGTCGTTGTGACTAAGTTATGATCTTGCCAAGTTATTATATGCTCACCTAAACCTATTCTACCTGACCTCGGGTAGTCTCAGTTTTGTACGCCTATCCACAGAGACGCGAGCTCATTTTATCTTGGACAGGTTTTTAGATTTATTTATTACAGCAGAAATTATTGCTCGATTATCGTAACGACAATGTACGAACAATAGATCATAGCGACATATAGCTCAGCCCAACGGAACGTAATAGTTATATAAAGGCTTTAAGATATTTCTGCATGATTTGTCCTCATCGGGACAAAATTGTTTGCCTAATGCGTTTCTCATGGAAGAATAAGGGGGAGGCCTTTGCCCAGCTGTGGAATATTTTAGGCTAATATAAATAAAAATAAATGCAATCCCCAATATAGTACAATATGGACTCCTTCAAGGCTAGAGTGAATAGGCTGTTTCTAGTCATGCATGTTCCATCTTCGGCTTCATCGTCACTTATCTTCACGAGAGATGACGGTCAAATGCTTGCTTGATTTATAATTTAAAGAAAAACTTTCAGTGTTAATAGCGATTTTATATGTGAGAAATGACTTACTGATTAGGTATTGTATGAACATACAATTATTACACATTCAGGGAAGATGTAACCATTATCCAAAATGGTCAGGTTCTCCTATTAACTGGGTCACGGCGGCCAGATGGCAGCCGCTCCACTGTAATTACCTGACCTATCAAATTCTGAATCTATTGGTTAGGCTATTGGCGCCAAAACGATGATTATTAATATAATTAAATAAGGTAAAGCAGAGCTGGTGACGTCAAATGACATGACGCCTGATTTTCATACAATAAATTGTATTGAATGAAAGAGTTTTGCTGGGCGACAGAAATTGTACATTGGAGCCAAATTGGTCGCGAACTGTGCGGTTCCAAAGGAACTTTCTCCCACGCACACTAAGGTTGTGGAATGAACTACCTGGAGAGGTTTTCCCTGGAGAGTACAACATGGGGTTCTTCAAGAAAGGGGTTAAAAGGTTTTTACGGGGTCGGCAACGCGTGGGTGATGCCCCTGCTATTGCAAACGTCTATAGGCCGCGGTGACTGCTTACCATTGGCCGAGCGGTTAGAGTATCCGATTCGTAAGCGAGAGGTACCTGGTTCTAATCCCACTGAGGCCTTTTCTGAGTTATGTACATTAGTTGAACACTAATGCTCTTACGGTGAGGGAAAACATCGTGATGAAACCTGCACATTCAGGCGACTGTAAGTGTAACCATGATGTAACCGTCGCTCGCGCGTAGTATTCCACCCGCACAGAGCATGGCTTTATGCATAAACGCTCAACTGTGACCAACCGGGCGAGTTGATACCGTCACTGGCTACATGGACGGAGGCTATCGGGTGGATGCCGTGTATACCGACTACTCTAAATGTTTTGACAGACTCAACCATAGTACCTCCTATTATATATATATTAGAGCAGGTCGGTGTTCACGGTGATCTACTTCGTTGGTTTGAATCCTACCTGCGGAACAGGAACCAGGCGGTTACGATCGGCTTTTACTAGTCACGATTGGCACCTATTCCATCTGGGGTACCACAGGGGTCCCATGTGGGGCCTTTGCTCTTAAACGTTTGTCTTTTCGATTACTCGTCCTGTTTCCGTCATGCATTTTATCTCATGTACGCTGACAATACGAATATCTTCATGCTTATAAGAAGCACTGATGACTGCGCAAGATTGCAGGAGGATCTAGATAGAGTACAATACTCCGAGTATTGTACGCGTAACAGTCTAGATCTGAATGTTAAAAAATGTACGACCATCACTTTTACGAGACAAGCAAACACCGTAAACACTATGTATAGACTGAACAATAAAATAGTCGAACGCAGTAATCAAGTTAGGGATTTGGGAATCATTCTCGACTCCAAACTAACCTTTAACGCCCACTACGAGTCTATTTTTGCAAAAGCAATCAGAATGTTTGGTTTCATTTTCAGAACAGTTAAGCCCCTTAACTCGGCTGCAGCTTTTAAAATTTTGTATAACGCGTATGTCAGGAGCGTTCTTGAGCATGCTTCACCTGTCTGGTCCCCAGTCTACGACGTAGGCCGTAATAGATAGGAGTCTGTGCAAAAATCTTATATAAACAGACAAAGTTACTTGTCTTGCATGGCTCCCGGAGATTACTCGGCTAGTTTGAAGGTTCACAGGATGCTCACTTTGGAGGATAGACGTTTCCTGGCAGATGCAAAACTCCTATACGACATTGTTCACTCCGGGGTGGACAGTCCGCGGCTGCTGTCCCGGGTGTTGCTGAACGCGGGCGATCCGCGCGCGCGCCGCGGTGGCCGCTGACCTCGTCTACTCGACCATCGTCGCGCGCGCAGTAATTATGCGCTAGGATCACCGCTCAATAGGGCTATAGATGAATATGAAAAGCATTTATCCAAAAGTGTCGATATTTCCCATCTTGAACGCACACCCTTTTTGAGCGGGGTCCTTAAGTTTTACAGTCACGGTAAGGGACGATGATTGCGATTTGATGTCACTATTATCGGTGATCACTTGGGTATAGGCATACACATGAACATACACACACACGTACACATACTCACGAATGCACACGATGTAGCTGTTTATCATTATATTATTTTATGTTATCCATCATTACTGGAAAAATCGTGTTTTTTTATAGGTACTAACTATATGGTAGGTACTCTTAGCCCTTTTGTAAATTGCAGTTTTGTAATTGGCTGTACTACTTATATTTATACTTTATTGTAACCGAATGTGATTGCTGTAAAACTGTAAAATAAATAAATGAATGATGACCGATGCTCTACGGTGAGGAAAAACGTGATGATCGTGATTCAGGCGACTGAATGTGTGTAACCATGATCCAATCTGGTCAGGCTTCCCTGGTAGCAGGGTCACGGAGGTCAGATGGCAGTTGCTCCACTGTAATTACCTGATCCGCCAAATCCTGGATCATGGTCAAGGCGGACCCCAGACCCTCGTGCGCGAGAGCACAAACAACGCCAAGATGCTTACTCGCTATGATATAACATTTTATCGCCAATACACATACAATACTGTCTAAGTAGTAAGTACAACTATTATCAAACTATTCCCAAAGGTCAGTGACACTTTGAACTCCAATTAAAAATATCTACCGAACACCAATGTCACTCAATTTGCAAATAATCTTAAAGTCAAACGTACAATTTTAAGTATTTACTCAAAATGACCTTTATTACAATGCGCATTAAATTTTATTTCCCATTTATTAGTGATATTCTTTGAGTTTGCCACAGATTTGTTATTGATAACATTTTAACGCCTCTCCGTAGGCCTGATAACCTTTTAATACACAACTTATCTGTTAAACACAACAATACTAATTATGAAACACGAAATCTGTAGATCTATAATACTTTTTTTACAGTTTATTGTGTACAATAAACAGTATACAAAATTGACATACAAATATCATTACAATAGGTACCTAAAGCTTATTTCTAAAGAAATATCTTCCAGCCGACCAACGGAAGATAGAAGGCAAAATTGAGAGAGGCAGATGGCGTGCACCTTTTTACTTATCTACTTTATACTTATTTATTTTTATTTATTTTTATTAAGTACTTTACTAGACAGGCATTTGACCGCCACTTCACCTGGTGGTAAGTGACGATGCGGTCGACTTACTACTTACTACGCTGGTTCAGCGACCCAAAGTGGATCTTGGCCTCCGAAACCGGAGATCGTCACCATTTAAGTAGGTATATCTACTTAAATTATTAAATAACGAGGTATAAATACATACACAATACGTAATAGTTCATAATACACACATACAAATATATATCATGGATAACAAATGGAAATATAGTGCTGTTTTACTCGCTTATTAAACGTATCAGGCGAAGGACTGGTACGTACATTAGTGGCAGTGGCAGGCCTTTTCTGTTCTAGCCGCAAGAACAGAATAGGAACTGGAATAACATTCGGAGCGATGAGGAGGAATAGAGAGGAGTGCCTTGACGCTGGAGGACAAAGCATGTCCTGGGAATTAGAAAAACTAAAACGATCATGAAGGTAGGAAGGAGCTCAAGAATTATAGAAAACATACCTTTATAGATTATAGATAATCAAATCCGGTACCTCTCGTTTACGAGTCGGATACCCTAACCGCTCGCCCACCGACACCCGTCTTGCTTAACTGATATAAACGGCACAAAAACGTCGGAAAAGTATTTATATACTAAATCGATATATAAACAGCGAAGCTAAGAATCATCTCCAATAAACTGGCTTTCAAATTTTGGAATCAGATCCACAGATCCTTTTCAAACTTATAACACCTCTCTTTTTTCCTTGGGGGTTACAATTTGTATCTTTCCCGTTGTCAACCAAATCTACCTATCTTTTTCGCCCTTGTCGCAACTTACCACAAGTATGAAAGAGATAGGTTGATTTGGAGGTCAACATTTCGGGGACAACGGTAACGATCGAAAAATTTCAAATCAATAAGACAAGCGACTCTATACATTCGTGCGTCGCCCAGTTGTGATACGCGCGCTGCCACTACAGTATTGTTTAGCTGCCCTGCGCGTACGCAAGTGGTGTCATGCGCACGCAGCAAGCGTTGTACAGCAACTACGACAATGGGTGTACCAGCAGAGAATGTCAGGCCAAGTGAGTATGGTGATTTTAATGGTGTTTTAAAAATTGTGTGCTGTTTGATGGGTCGCTGTTATTGTGGTAAATGGGAATTATCTATCTGTACATAGTATAAAACAAAGTCGCTTCCCGCCGTCTGTCCCTATGTATCTTTCAATGCGGTTTTCAACAATAGATAGAGTAATTCAAGAGGAAGGTTTGTAAGCAAGAAAAAAATGGATGGGTAGGGGTAATGTAGGTATATGGTAGATGTTGAGTAGATATAGGGTAGGAGTAGGGCAGGTTTAAGGTGTAGGATAGGTGTGATTGTATATGAAGTTTTAGCGGTGGTGGATTATATTTTGTAGTTAAGTATTAGTAGGCTATTATAGAAGCAATTCTTGCACATCTTCGTGTGCAAGCAATCAATAATTATCTTGGTATTTTCCATCTGCACCTACGTTAAACAATTAGAAATATTTTCCCATAACTTATTTTAGTGTTGTATTGTGAAGGTGAAGTACCTAATGAATGCAAGTTATTTATTACTGACGCTTTCAACAAGTATGATGTAGAGACATAACGTCAGACTATTCAATTTATTAAGGGAAGGTGTATTGTGAAACATAAATAGACAGAGAGACACTTGCACAAACAATGAATGTGAAATCTCATAATATCGAAGTAAACATAATATCAACTTTAACCAATCTTCTTAAGGCCGTGTCTGGAAAACTGAAGACTAACACGCATATCGCAAGCAAAAGGCGACTAAGATCTTGGAGATGCATAATATGAACCTCCTAGACCAGAAAATGATAAGTACAAGTACGTAACGAATTGACGATAGTAGGTACAAACGTGGTAGCCTTGGCGTGAGGGATATCGCGGATAAGATTGGAGAGGCTCGCCTATGTTGGTTTGGTCACGTGTTGCATAAGCCCCAGGGATACGTACGAAGTATCAGGAAAGAGGAAAGGCCCAAGTAGCTATGGATTGCTATCGCCGACTCGGATGCGAAAGCCAATAGCTTACGACGCTATGATGCCCAAGACCGGGCGAAGCGAAGAAGAATGAGACGGAATACGGACTCTGGCAGAAGCTGGGACTAACCGCTTGAAAGATGATGATGTGATCAGGAAATATTAAGCAGCGTTATCTTTATTTGTGCAATCCCTATCGGCAATCGCAGCGTAGGATGAACGAGATGGACGAACAATCTTGAAAGGGTGTAGAGAGCTGATTGATGCAGCCGACACAAAGTCGATCGATGTGAAAGGTGTGAGGTCTATGGGGTTTCTTTAAAAGATTTACGGTGACTTTAAATTAATTATTGATACTCGTATCAAGGGGTATGCGTATCTATGCTCGTGATAGCAAACAATTTTACGGTACCAACTCTGAAATCGCAAACAAAAACACCTATTTCATACATTTTGGCAGGATTCGTTCTCACGGCCTGAGTTGGTTAACAAGCCGGTCTGCATGCGGGTTCGATTCCCGGCCATGCAGAAAAAGAAATGTCGAATTTTAATTTCTGTTACATCTGGTGGGTCTCGGTGTTACATAAAATAATAAGTATGTATTTAAATAAATGTATAAGTAGTTTATCAATTTTCTGGCACCCATAACAAATGTGGTATCTTTGGGACTAGATGGTGCTGTGTGAATGTCCAAGCTTCTTTATTTACTTATTTTAATTTTACTCATGGAAAACATTGAATGGAAGATAGTGCCAAGTTTTCTGCCTAACCCACTAATCGGGATTAAGGCAGATAGTATACCCACATGAAAATAGTTGTGGATATATGCGAGGCTAGGGAATTGTGTCAGGACAGAGTAAAGTGGCGGTCCATAGTCTCTGCATACCCCACCTGTGGGACACAGGCGTGAGCTTCATGTGTGTATGTATGTATACCCACATTACAAAAAGTATCCGATATATTCCAGAAGGCCTTGGAGTTCGCCACCTCCAGACGTTGCTGCTGTTCTTCGCTATGCTGCTCGCATTCACAATGAGAGTCAACATGAGCATGGCCATTGTGGACATGAACGATGAGAAGAGGCCAGAGGTAAGTTTCAATCATCATGAATCAATGGTAGTTCGCTGTTGGGTACCCGTAGGCCTCAAGGCACGCCAAACAAATGCACAGCGTCCGCATATTCCCTGCACAGTAACTTATTTAATGGACTTCAGAATCAAATTATGTTTCTTTTAAATATTTACCTATATCATTATTGTACACTATTATTATAAATATGAAGCATTGTAAACCCGTATACGTCATTGTAAACGAACAAACTATATTTTTGTCCCATAATTTGCCTTTCCTTTTCGGTACAAATTACATGATTTCAGAGAAAAAAATTTTTTTTTTTTAAATTGAACCTTAAATTTTTATTCGACACTTTGTTAAGTCCCGTTCTCCTGGAACACGCCCTGCAAAATATGCAATCATCTACTGGGAATGCTTTTGCTTGCATGCTTGCTTCTTTTGCATAATATAATTTGCATCTTTTGCACATAATTTTTCATATGATTTCGTCTATGAAATATCCAGCTTACCAGGCAGAACTATTACAATTGAAGTAATTACAGTCACTCACGTTAATTATATTGTATAAAAATATTGTTACATTTTTAACGTCATACATATATTTTATTATGACATTGTGATGATTATATGAATTTAATGAATTGAATGTTTAATTGTGTAATGATTTTAACAATATATCATAAGTAATTTTACGAAGGCAATATAACTAATATGGACTGTTAAAAAACTTGATTATAATTAGTCTAAAATAATGATTAATAATAATAATAATAACTATTTTCCTCTATACCATCAAACAACACATCATATCATTTACCACCCATTTCGTCGTCATCATCCATCCAACCACACTCACCTTCGGGCCTTGTAGATGTTGCGCAGGAGGCTGCCGCCACGATTTCTGCGCCCACTACAAGAGCAAAGCGTACGCGATTAAAGTGGACTCATGACATTAATGCATTTACCAAAATGGAAATTAATACTAATGGCTACCTCGACCATTTGTATCCACAATTTAAAACCAAATTCCCTGTAATTGAAATATATAATTGCAGAAAGCCGTGATATTGAATACATGCAGAATAGTGCGAAAGTTCCTACAGACAACACATAACTAATTCAGTATTTGATACTTGGCTTAGGCCTGTAACAAATATTATTTCCGGTTCTTTTGAACCGAGATCTTTTAAGATAAATACGAAGAATAATAATAATATATTTTATAATATAACTAACAAGCATTAGAAAGGTCAAGATAAACTCGATCACGTGTCACAGCACGTGTGCGTTAGGTCGATCAGATATTATAGCTATTGACTTCGATATTGACGTTCGAACTTTTAGTTTAAAGAAAAACAAAAATATCTAAGAAAATCTAGAGTAAACGTTATGATTAACCTCTCACTCATGGAGCACTTAAATCATCTTGGCGTCAATATCCCGGTTGTATTCTCGTACGCGCCCATGGTTTGCTTTTGATCATGATCCAGGTTTGCCCAGAAGTGTACCCGAGACATGTCTCGCACCGAAAGACAGCATTTGTCTCCTTCTCTCAATACTAAGATGAAAGAGATAGCAGGATCTTGTCACGCCTCTTCTCGCTTATCGCGCGCGAGAGCACACTTGTGATAGCCGTGCTGGTAATAGAAACGACTGCCAATAGCTGATCTAATGGCTACATAGCTATTCATCACTCAATGAAGGTTTCCTTTGCTAGCAGAGCCAGACCTGAACGAGATATGCGTGATTTCATTTATATCATCATCATCATCATCCGAGCAGTCAGTCCGGTCTCTGCCAGGGTCCGCTTTCAGACTCATTCTTCTCCATTTTACCTGGTCTAGACATTCTTGTGTAGTAAGCCATTGTCTCTCACATCCGACTCGGCGATTCACCTCCTCAAGACCTCTTTCCTGATTCAACCTCAAGACCTCTTTCCTGATGCATGACTACATTTATATATGATCCCATATATAAATTGTATTCAATACAATTTAATTTAATCTTATATTTTTTTTTTCACTTATGTCAATGTTGTCCTGTTAGCACCTACTTAATCACTCTCTGCATGGTCTGCTGGTTGACTGTTAGACAAAGCCTCAATGGCTTTAAGTCCGCCCATTGCTGTAATTTGTGCAATAACGTTTTTAAATAAAAATAAATAAATAAATAAAAATCAGAACTGAAGCTACACGATATCCTCATTTGCGTGACTGTTATTATAACTAACGACATTGTGCTGCGCATTAATGATGTGTTATCAGTTTCTGGGTTGATAAGGTCTAGGTCAAACACTTTCCATGCACCAATAAACTTGTACTTTAGTGGCGACCGCTATGTGTGCTACTTTTTGTTATTGAGTGCCGTTTGAAGACTGTCTCGTCGTGTGCCTCCCCAGCCACAAAAAATCCTTTCCTTGTGTGAAAAGAGTCTTTTATAACTATATTATAAGACTCGGCGCGATGTCTTTCGCCACACACTTACTTTACCCCTACCTACCCTTTTTTCTTACTTATAAACCTTTCTCTTGAATCACTTTATCTATTGTTGAACATCCCATTAAAATCCGTTGCGAAGTTTAGAAGATCTAAACGTACATAGATAGATAAACAGACGGCGGGAAGCGACTTTGTTTTATACTATATATAGATATAGATTATGCTATAAAAACGATTAACAACTGTATAAAAATATGATTCTAAAGATAGTAATATATCTCGTATTATACTTGAGGATTATGTTGTGGTGTGAGGAAGAGACAATAGCGGAGAGACAAATAGTAGATAAAATATTCGTCAAGAGCATCGGTGACATAATGGTATCGGGTCGGTCTCGTCAGTTAGAGGTCCCGACTTCGATCTCCAGTACCACAATGTTCCAACCATGAAACTACCATCTGAATAAATCAATGACTTTTTCTGAGCTATGTACAACCGTCACTCGTGAGGAAACCTTCACATTCAGGCGACTGAATGTCACTCTGGCCAGGTTCCCCTGTTAACAGTATCACGGAGGTCAGATGGCCGCTCCACTGTAATAACCTGATCTGTCAAATCCTGAATCATGGTCAAGGCGGAGCCTGGCATGCACGCGAGGTCTCAACCGGGACATTGACGCCTAAACGATTGTTATTGTATTCGATTGACATACATACAGTACATATCAGGGAACTAGTGCGAGTTCGGACTGGAAAAGTTCGAAGATATCGCTATCCGTATTTGTGTACATACGTTAATTAATTACGAGATAAGTAATTATAACTGGGCGATAATAAATAATGCATATATCGACTTCGTGATCATGCCATCAGCCTTTAAGCTGGACTTGAGCCTCCTCCACATTTGTGGAGTGTATTGCCCTAATCGACGCACGGAAATGCTCAAGCATTTCTGTCGAAAGATGGGTGAAGTAAAACCGCTATAGCATTCGTGTCCAAGCATGAAGGTAAATCGAATGCTCTGGCAGATCTGTCCGCTAACGTGTTAAGGTAAACATTATTTGAGAAGTTATTTTACTCTGTCGTACACCAAACGCAATCAAATCCTTGATAATGTATCTAATTTAAATAGAACTAGATTCCTGTTAAACAGTAAAATAAATAAAATAATAAACAAACTGTAGTAATATACTAATCATATGATACTTTGTTCCAGCACTTCAACTGGTCTCATTCCATCCAGTCCGTGGTGCTATCCTCCTTCTTCTGGGGCTATGTGGTGCTCCAGATCCCAGGTGGAGAACTAGCTAAGAGGATAGGGGGAAAGATCCTGATCACAATTTCTATTGCTGTGAACTCCGTCCTGTGTTTGGGTATACCCACCGCTGCCCACTATGTAAGTTCTAAATATTAATATACACTCCTTTTAAAAAAAACCGGCACATAAGCAATTTCCATACAATCTAGACAATTTGAAGAACTTGGTTCTCCCCCTAGGATCTTTCTGGGAGCAATCTGTTTATGCATATTAGCAAGAGAATGGATGGAGGAGGTCTAAGAGTTCCTAAGGTAGGTACCTAACTGATCCAAAAGGCCGTTTAAGTGCATACAAAGTTTCGGACAAGAAAGTTTGCTTCAACATTTTTATTTCATACACCGGTTCAAGGCACAGCCTTTTAAATAGCTCACTGTCACCAAAATTGCTATGGAAAGGGCTATGATAGGAGTCTCATTGCGCGATCGAACCAGAATTGAGGTCATAGTTTGCTTGCGGATCTCCTCAATTCCGCCCGAATGATTGTCAAGTTTAAGTGGCAGTCGCAGAACAGATGACGTTAGGGACAATAAAGTCGAACGGCAACCACGTACCGGAAGACATAGTGTGGGTAGGGCTCCCACTAGGTGGACCGACGACCTGGTAAAGATCGCTGGTACCAGCTGGATGCGGAAGGCACAAGACCAGCCTTTGTGAAGATATGACACCGGTTTTTTGAAATCTAAATTCTGACGCTACCTTTCCCGCTTATGGCGCTCGCGGTGGCAAGTCAGTCAAATTTCCCATACAACATGGAAAGAAAGAAATTAAAATCACTTTTCATAACGACAATTATATTGAACGTATATTGTGGGTATTATTATATTAAATTTATTTACTTTCATTCTTTCAATTTCATTTTCACGCGCGACCACTCCACTTACCATCTTACCGTATTAAGCCTATTTGTCATAGGATAAATCGGCATGATGGTAAATGACCACCATAAAGAATTGTGGCATAACATAATTCTACGCGAACAAAGGCGGCAGCTAGTCACAATGCTTCTATTTTTATATTTTGGTGTGAATGGTATAGTAGCCAGGTCACCACTAAGGATGCCGAAGACCGAGCGAAGCGGGCCAAGAGTAGCAAGGAGGCGGACCCTGGGCCCTCGCGATGATGATGATGGTATAGCAGCCAGGTGTAATTAGCCACGGCATACTCAAGAATAGAATAGAATAGAATAGAAAAAAAATATTTGTATATACTCCTTACAGTGATAACTCAGCTGCCGCTCTGCATTTTTAATACACCTGTTTTAAATCTAGTTTAGCAAACTTAATTTGATGTTGACGCTGTTGGGGTGGGCTGTCTACTGTATTCTACTATATCATTACTTGGGAAACGTTACGTAAAGCGCATCATCATCATCATAATCTTGGCGTTATGTCCCAGTTGCGCCCCCGCGCGTCACACAAGGTCCCAGGGTCCGCCTTCCTGCTACGTACCTGTTACGTAAAGCGCATAAAGAAAACAAACTATAATGATAATTGTGAAATCAATATGACGCTTGTTTGTCTATCATTATTTGTTTTTGACGCTTCTTTACGCTATACTTTAGGTAACAAGGCCACCTTATTAAAACATAATGTGCAGAGATATTGGTGAACACAGCAGGGTAACAAGGCCATGTGGCTATCTGTCTGTTTGTCACTGCATAGCATAATGAAATGTTGGTATATTTTCAGGGAGATTGGATTGTCGTGTGCGTTTGCAGAGTGCTGCAAGGCTTGACGCAGGCATTCGTATTCCCCAGCATGCACCACCTCATCAGTCAGTGGATTCCATTGGAAGAGAAGGGTCTGCTTAGCACAATTATTTATGCTGGTGAGTATATTTACTTACAGACAGTTCTCTTTAAGCTGCAAACCTGAGTATACAGCCTCAAAATGCTCAAACCCTGTTGCAAAAAAATAACGGGCACATGGGCAATTTTCATACAATCGAGACAATTTGGAGACCTTGGACCGGCCCCCGGGAACTCTCTGGGTGTAATCTGATTATGCACATCTAGATCATGGATGAAGGGGCTCTAGAGTTTCTAAGGCCTAACCGATTGAAAAGACCGTTTATGCAAACAAAATCGCCAGCGGCTAAGCGGCTGTGGAGTAAACACCTTTTAGATCAGATAATTAGATTACACCTAGAAAGTTTCCAGCAGGAGATCCAAGGTCTCTAAATTGTCTCGAAAATTTTATGAAAATTGCCCATATGCCCACTTTTTTTTTCAAAGGCACTGTACTATGTTGGGGAGGTACAGACTCTCCGGCGACCTTTTTGAGGCTTTTTTATCATATTCGGTGACACACCAGCAGGCAGCTAGCCTGATGGAAAGCGGCAACTGTCGCCCATAACATCTGCGATTCATGTTTCTGGCAAGAATAAATCCTCCGAAAAATAAAAAAATTATAAAGCTTATACACGTGTTCTACTTAAACTGGATACCATCAACGAGCGCTCAGCGTAATTGTCCAGATAAATTAAACGAGCCGAAACTCGATGGGTTTATCATGCGTAATTACGGAGTGCCTATAACTACCTTCAGTCGTCATCATCAGATCTTAAATGTCACCTGTTGTCACTGTACGAACTGAGATAATAATCATGCCTCATGCTTGTAATTTTGCAAAAGGCCTCAATTTAAACTATGCTGTGGGATATCTTACCTATCCCTGGAGCAGCTAGCTAGTACTTATTGCGGATAAAATTGTGTACAGACAAAGAGATAGATAGCGCCCTCAGATGTAGTGCAACTCAATATGAATTCTATCACTAGCCTTTAAGTCTTCGTGTAACAAGCTTCTAAGTAATCAAGTAAAAATTTGTATCCACAAAAGCTCTACTAGCCCATTTATCCAACATACTAACTAGACATAAATTAGGACCTATGAAATTAGCGTTTTGAATGGCAATAATGACTAATTTTGTTCCATAAACGGCCAAATTTTGTACTTATAATCAGACAACATTAACCTAACTAGTGCATACCATTTAATTTTGATAACTACCTTTTTCATTAAATAAAATCTGGTTAAAGAGGCAAAACTGACGACAAATGAAAAGGGGTATTTTCAAACCCTTATGAAAACTTAAGAAAATATTTGTTATTATGTTTTAGGTACTTACTGGCATTTAAACATACTCCTCGAAATCAAGGATTAATTTTAATATGTTTAGTAAAATTAAAAATATTTAGGCAAATGTGCAAATGCGAAAAAACAATGCCAATTTCATAGGTAAAGACCCAATATTAATATTATTTATGCCCCATACAGGTGGTCAACTCGGCATAGCATTGCAGCTCATAATATCAGGCTTTCTGGCCTCTGCTTTTGGCTGGGCATCAATTTTCTATGTGAATGGAGTGCTTGGAGCGATTTGGACATTGGCATACATTTTCTTTGGATCCGCATCACCTGAGAAGTCGACATTGATTTCTAAACCCGAGTTGGAGTACATCCAAAGGTCTTTAGGAAGAAGTGGTGCGCAGAAGGTTAGTATAGGTCGATTTCCGAAAACTGGCGTGCTAAATACAAACGAACTTTCATAATTATTTCCAGATTAACCTACCTAAGCGAATGAAATCCTATAAACACGATTGGGAACCAATAACTATATCTGTGGTTTGTCAGATTTTTGTTAATAATTATTGTTACATAGTTAAACGGGATTTAAGATTTGTATTGAAATATTATCCGAGTTAGATTAGATTAAGTCCCGTTTAGGTTTAAAAGTATTAAATATTTTAAATTGTTGCTTCATTTATTCATAACTAGCCTCTCGACTTCACACGGGCAGTTGCCTTAACATTGGTGTAAACCGCATGCAAATGCCTTCAATAGTTTTTGAATCTTCCATGGTAAAGTTTACAACATTATGTCAAATTAATCTTCAGAAATATCCAACGCCGTGGCTGAAGATAATGACCTCGCTGCCTTTCTGGGCGGTGATCGTGACTCACTGCGGTCAAAACTGGGGCTTCTTCACGCTCATGACTGAGATCCCGACCTATATGAAGAACGTACTGGGAGTCGATCTGAAGAGTGTAAGTTGGACCTGTAGCTCGTTTTAGTAATAATACATTTGTTGTTAACATTCAGGAACTGAATGAGTCATCATAACCACGATCCAATCTGGTTAGGTTCCTCTGTTAACAGGGTCACGGAGGTTAGATGACAATGGCTCCACTGTAATTACTTGATCTGCCAAATCCGCATTCAATCCTCAAGAGATCGTTTAAACGGTATATTAGAGGTCTCCTTAGAGGCGGGCAACGCATTGGTAGCGCCCCTGGTGATGCTGATCTCCATAGGCGAACATTACATTTAAAAAATCTTGGATCATGGTCATGGCAGATCCCGGGCCCTCACGTTTCACAAAAAACACCAATTTTTTCTGCCGCTGGGTGTATTAGTATAAATGAATGACTTTCAATTTCAGAACGGTGTATTATCGTCACTTCCGTACCTGGCTATGTACGCACTGAGCTTCCCCATGGGAGCTATGACTGACTTCGTCATCAGGCGCAAGTATTGCACCGTCACCAACACTAGAAAAATATTCAACTCCATAGGTAAGTAAACTTTTATACAATCGTTTATGAACAGGTAGGATATTGGAACAAGTTGAATCTAGCGTCGGTGGCCTTAGTAACTAGCGAGTCTGACTCGTTGCGAGAAGTACAGGGTACGTACTCCAGTGCCGCCATGTACCAATGACTTTTTATTAATTTTACACATTAGATGAACACAAGAAGACTAACCGATGCTCTTACAGTGAGGGAAAACATCATGAGGAAACATGCACATTCGCACAACTTATACTTGTAACCATGATGAATCAAATTTCACAATCGGGAAACGCGAACGGGGCGAACGCTTTATCCTCATGTCGTAGATCTTCCAGCTATCCCCAAGAGCCGCTTTGCTTCAACCTTTATACGGCTAAGGCAAAGGAATGGAAAGAGTTGTCTGCGACTGTGTTCAGGGTTACTAAGGTCAGATGGCAGTCGCTCCTAATCTGCCAAATCCTGGATCATGGTCAATGAGGACCCCCGGCCCTTGTGTGAAAGCACAACCGGGATATTGACGTCAATGTGAACTTATGGGTTGTATAAAAAATTCATGCTACTCAGCAATGCTACCATGGGTTCACTAGGGACATAAACTTTATCAAAATAATAATTTTCGTTACATTGTACTTTACCAGGGACAATGTTTACTAATGTCTACAGATTAGCTATCTTAACTCAAATTTATTTGCAAATCCTTTGTCTGAAACACATTACACAGACTTTATGACTTTCAGGGCATCTACACGTGTAGATATAGACGTGTGGTGTGCGTACACTTGAATGTCTCCCTGGGGAGAAAGTGTAGCATGAAGATTTTTAGGATTCCTGAAATATTTTTGTCGATTGGCAACACATGAGTCACAGTACAAGGCGTCTGTACCTACTCATTGAGTAAAATTTATTTACCAAACCATACCAAAACTAAATTCAATACAATTATTTATTTATTTCACAGTTTTAAAGCATGTAATTAAAATCATTTATTTCAGAATCAGTATAAATTATTCCATAATAATTAATAACGTAGCCTATCCCGCTCCGGCCATGTACCGATGACTGTTTCCTGAGTTATGTACATTAGTTGTATACTAACCGATGCTCTTACGGTGAGGGAAAACACCGTGATAAATCCTGCACATTTATGCGACTGGATGTGTAACCATGATCCAATCTGGTCAGGTTCCTCTGGTAGCAGGACCCTGCGGTCATGGAGGTCAGATGGCAGTCGCTCCACTGTAATTACCTGACCTGCCAAATCCTGGATAGTAGTCAAGGCGGACCCCGGGCCCTCATGCGCGAGAGCACAACCGGGCTATTAACGCCAAGATGATGAATTAATGACGTAGCCTATGGACGTTTGCAATACCACGGGCATCACTATCGTGCTTTGCTACCGACTAACCTGTAAAACTCTTTTTACGCCCTTCTTGAAAAAGACTCAAAATTAACAAAAGAGAAAGAGATTAGCGAAATAATTTAATTACTGCAAATAATACACATACACATACACCTGTGTCATGAAGTGGCGGGCAATGGGATCAGTTGGTCATATGTCCACACTCAGCAGGACCTAGTGTCTTAGAATGATGCGAGATGCGACTATTTTAGAATTTTGTTCCAAAAGTTCTATCGAATCCAGTTAGAACCGAAATATGTTTCGTAAAAATGGAAGAAGGTCGTTGGTTAGTTCAACCTTCAACCAGCGGCCTAGTTTTGGTCAGGTCAACCTTTAGTAGGTTTGCCGTTTGCGGCCTAAGCCGCGTTTGATGCCCATGACCTTAGTTTTCAGTGTGCCCTGAAGCACGGAATTGTGCTTTCATATACCATTGTTTATTTCAGGCTTGTGGGGACCTGCGCTAGCTTTAATTGGGCTATCCTACTCTCCTGCTGGAAATATGGTGTTCGCAGTGGTGCTTCTCACTATCACTGTCGGAATGAATGCTGGACAGTACACTGGATTTATGGTAAGAGTTCTCGAGTGGCGGCCATGTATCGGAAAACACAGCGTGGGTAGTCTTCCCACTGGGTAGACCGACGATCTAGTAAATATCGCAGGAATTCATCGGTCATCGAGTTAGTATAATTATTATCGCTGGTTCCTACACATTACTTTTCTACTACACGTTCCTACTACAAGGGAGGGACTTCTTTTCTTGGTCTAGTCAATTTTCGAAAGCGCTAGTCGGCCACGGCAACGGCATTATCAGTCAGAGAGAGACTGAAGACCGATACTTACCTAGGCACCTACACGAAAGAAAATACCACGAACTCAACTTTTCAATTTTATTTTATCAACAAATTATTGTTATTTTTTTCTGTTTTCGCAGTTGGTCCACATCGACTTGGCGCCCAACTTCAGTTCCTCCCTGATGGGCATCACCAATTTCCTCGCCAACATCATCTCCATTATCTCGCCTCTTGTCTGCGGGTTCATAGTCAAGGATGAGGTAAGCACTTTTCTTATGTAACGTTTTCTTATTAAGCTGACTCAGTGACCCGAAAAGGATCTTGGTGTCGGAATACAAAACGGCACTCCTGCGATCCTGAACGGATTTCTTTCATCTGGGATTGTGAACATCGATTAGGTCCTTTAGCAGTTAGCTCTTCTTCATTAGTTGTTTTTGAGTTTCTTTTGTAACTCGTTTTTCGTAATCCGAATCGTTACACATATTAGTTAAAATTTTAAACCGGATATGGAAACCGGACTCAACCCGTAACGTTCAAACTGTAAATTTTACAAGTATTCTAACCACGTCCCTTGGTTTGCAAGTAAGTTATCAAACACAGTCGCACACCCTTGCAAAGAAACGACTAAAGATCTGTGGTGCCATATTTCGACCTTAACGTGATTGTATCCGATCCGGTTCCGGTTCTTAATTATACTAGAAATACCTATATAATATAATATAGCGTTCCGGCTCTGCCTGGCATTGTCGAGCACGGTTCGGTCGTGGTGGGCGAGGGATACGTTTATCTACGGCCATAGGGCGGTCAGCGTGTCACTGTGTGTTTCCTTCCTACTTTCCTACCCCCCTCCTTTTTGACGATTGAAAGAGATATTTAATGTCCTAATCAATAAAGAAATTTTGAATTTCGGTTACATATAGTTTTGTCCATTACGTTACCTGAAAACCACCCAAGACCGGGCAAAATGGAGGAAAATGAGTCAGAAAGTGGACCCTGGCAGAAGCCGGGAGTGACCGCTCGGATGATGATGACGACTATAACTCTACTATTTGATTTCAGACGGACCCAACTGAATGGCGCAAAGTATTCTTCGTGGCGTCTGGAGTGTATTTCTTTACTAATTTATTCTTTATACTATTCGCGACGTCGAATAAACAACCGTGGAACGAGCCGAAGCAGAATAGCACAGAAAACTCTAACCCTAGTTAGAACAAAATAGGTCTAAAATCACAACAGAGAGTTCACAGGACCAAGAATGTATAAAACGTGAATAATGTCTTTATGTTTCATATTGCGATGTGGATCTTCCTGTTACCAATGAATCTAGTGAGATTCTAGTGACATTTCATTTAGATGTTTAAATATTTATAATAAATCTAGCCGTCGTTGATTGCTGTCTTCAAGCTATTCCTCCCGTGACATTCAGTCCTTCGTGTTACAAACTCAGGTTGTAACTAATTCACGATTTGAGCCGAAATAGCTTCTAAATGTAGTCAGTAAGCTTTTCCAATAATCAAACTAGAATACGTAAGAAAATATTATTCTCAATTGAAGGATTGAATTCACCCAAGCTTGAGGAGATCGCCTGTTATGCACTTTTGTAGGAATTTCATATTAGCAGTACTGGATGAGTACATTTTTCTAGTAAATTGTCATACACCCGGTCTTGTTCTTCAATATAAAATATTAGTTATCTAAATCTAAAGTTTAGCTGCCAAAAGGGTTATTTTAAGCATTGGGGGCGACCTGAGTGGTTCCATTGGTTAACATGCCGGTTTGCAACGCAGAGGTCCCGGATTCGATTCCTAGCCGAGCAGAAATTGAAATAATGAATTTTAATTTCTGTTTTGGGTCTTAGTGTAGTATGTATAATGAGTATATATTAAAAAGTAGTTCATCAGTTATTTAAGTTTATCGCTTACTTTGGAGCTAGATGACGCTGTGTAAATTTGTCCAAAAAAAAGTATTTACTCATTGGGCTCCAGAATAGTTTACTACAATCTTACTATAAAACTATTTAACGAAGGTTTGCGTAACTCATATTGGTGGTAATTTGTATTTCTTGTTATTGAGAATGATATGACTCATTGATATATTTATTTTGTACCTGAAACACTTTGTAGTTATAATATTGTATAGTATGATTCCACTAAACATACTCTTAAGTTGGCGCCTTAAGATATTCCTGAGTATTTAGGAGCCACAAAATCGGTGTTAAAGATAAGAGTGACTTAACGAGTTTAATGTTCACTTAAGCTTAGTGTAGGTGCAAAAGTTTTAATTTGTAAGAATATTTTTAATGAACTCTAAAGTTTAGTGCAATCAAGCACAAGAATTTGGTTAACAAGAGTATACCTAAGTATTACAATCAAGTACAACTAATTTTGGCAGTGTCATATTGTCCAAATACCCTCTTCTGAAATTAGAAATGCATAGGTATGCTCTTGTACTGTACATAATTAATAATATTGTGTAAAATAAAATTT
This sequence comes from Blastobasis lacticolella, assembly GCA_905147135.1. NCBI lineage: Eukaryota > Metazoa > Arthropoda > Insecta > Lepidoptera > Blastobasidae > Blastobasis > Blastobasis lacticolella. The sequence continues at coordinate 19,769,709 of LR990045.1, forward strand.
TCTTTCTCTAGAAATGGCTGTTTAATTGTAATAATAAAAAGAATTCGGTTTTTATTAATTTAAAATAAGCATTTGCACTACCTACTTGACTCGCATTTAATCTCATAAACATGAAAGTTTGTGGGAATGACGATCACCTGACCCGATAAAATTACTGAACGGGTTTTGTTATTTCTTTTTTGTTACTAAGGTGGTTAACAAGTTTACGGCCTGGCTGATGGTAAGCACCACTTGGTGGTGGCTTACCACTTGTTTTATAAAAAGGCAGTTATCGCAGCCTATCGAGGTTTGCAATACTAGGAGTATAACTCACGCACTGTCGACCCTTAAAAACCTGAGTTGCTAACATTTTTCCGACACAAGTTTCTCTGCTGAACGATTCGCCAAAAGAACTTTTCGTTTATAACTATTTCTTAGATATATATAATTGAATTAAGTTTGACATTAACATTTGTGTAATAATATGAAATTTAGTGAAATTAGTCTGAATCAATTACTAATTTTGTAGTTATTATTAAGTATAATGAATACTTGCAAGATGGATTTCTTTTTCTAATTTCTAATGTTTTGTGCACTGTAATTTTTTTACAACTGTGTTTAGTTTGACGTTCATAAGTGTTTTTTAAATAACCTAAACTGAATAAATATGTTTGACTTTGACTTTGGATTTCGACAACAGAACATTTCGGTGACAAACGCTTCGCTGTGAAAACTGTTCAACAATAAGCCATTAAAAGTTAAATCTTTTTATATTCTTTCGTAAAATATTTCATATCACGTAACAATTTCATGAAACATTAGATAAACTATTAATTATTGTATGGGTCATAGAGATCAGATGGCAGTCGCTACAATGTTACTACCTGATCTGCCAAATCGTAGACCATGGTTAAAGCGGACCCAGGACATTAACGCCAAGATGATCTTTACTTATTACCCATCAGACAAAGTGTACTAGCAGCACCGAAGGTAGTTTGTAAAGAGTTTGAGTTATTTATTACAAATTGCAATAGTGCGTTATGAAGTTTTATGCTTACGATCTCAGGTTACTTTTGTAAGAATAGTTTACTGTTAACCCAGCGCAGTGGCTATATTTTAGAAAACACATCAGTTTAGTTCTCACAGAGCACCTGCGGCGCTGCACTTTGTCTGGTGTTATTGCCTGAAAGGATCTGTTCCAGATATTCGTTATGCAACTACTGGTAATAATCTTGGCGTTAATGTTCCGGTTTGTGCTCTCTCCAGGGCCCGGGGTCTGCCTTGACTATGATCCAGGATATTTTGCCTAGTGGTTCTTAACCTTATTAGCTGTCGACCCAAAGTGCATATATGTTTGAAGCCCGTTACCCAATACCTTTTTTTTCTGAGGTGTGTAAAATGATAGGATTGTAGTATATAAATAGCTAAAATAAAGTTTTAGGTAGATATTAGGCATTTGTGACGGCTTTATTGTTATACAGGTAATTTATTTCATCTTTCATAGATGTCGACGTTATGTAAACAACATCATACCCCTTGCAAAATGCTTCAACACTATTCTTTGAAATGAGAAATACCGAAATCTCCTCAGCTTTCCTTAAGAAAATGCACCCGTCTTCACTACCCGAATGCGTCTTAATGTTAGAAGCCATTATAAACTCCACCGTGTAACATGTAGAAATTCCTACGCTTAAGTGCGCTGCAGTAGAATCTTCTCCGCAATATTAATTAAGTTATCACCAAGCGCTAGATTCAGTCATAATTTTGTTTTCTCTGCATTTCTCCGTTCCTTATTAGGTAGCTGGCGCTCTAGTGTGCTAAGCAAAAATGCTAATTATGCATTTAAATTTACCCCGTATTTCCTGTGTGTCCAGGTTTATTTTGTAGCTCTGTTACGGCCAACGTATTTAGACTGTAATGAGTTTTCCTAAGCGCAGACCGGCAAATTATGAATGGTACAGATGTTTAGCCATGCTATCCTCGCCAGGTACGGGAACAACAAGCAGAAAGGCGAATCCGGGCGCGCAACTTGAATTTAACGCCAAAATGATGATGATGATGATGATGATGATGAGTTTTCCTAAGCGGACACGTATTACTAACAGAATGCGCATTATATCATTTTGAAAGGGAAGCGAGAGCTACCAAGTTCGATACCCAGCCAGCCTGAGATGAATGGATAAGGTAGATAGATTAACAAACAGATCAACATTGTATTGCTCATACAAAAACATAATACATTTCAGTTAAAAATATCCTAAGTTACCTTGCGAAAAGGATATTTTCAATATTACTCAGTGAGCGTTAATGGCCTAATGATTAGGAAAATCGGACTCGCGAGAGGTACTGAATTCGATTGATCTCCAGTGCCACCGTGCACAACTAACCTTTTTCTGAGTTGTACATAAATTGAACGCTAACCGATGCTCTTACGGTGAGGGAAAACGACGTGAGCAAACCTGCATATTCTGATGGTGGAGAATGAATGTGTAAACTTGATCCAATCAGTAGCCGTATTCACAATGGCTCGGAAATCGGATTCAGATTCGGAATCGACTAAGGACCCTGCAAAAGTTCTTAGGAAAATGTGGCTTCAGTTAATTTTGATGAAATTTTCATATGTTATAGATAGTAGAGTTTCCGTGGAATCTATCGGGATTCTGAATAATAGTTTTCGAATCGATCGACACGGATTCGCCAGTCACGAATTTCGTGTCGAATCGTTCGGAAACGGTTTCGAATTATTGTGAATACGGCTACTGGTAAGGTTCCTCTGTTAACAGGGTCACAGCGGTCTTACCGGTAATTTGTCATTTTATTATATTTGAAATCGATCAAACCTACGACGGCATCGCACAATCAATTAGGACACCTCAAAACCATCGTGCTACGCCTATTGTACGATGCCCATCGCAAATTAGGAAAGCGCCGTCGCGTCGCCATCGCTAATGAGGACAGGAAAAACCGTAACCTATTAGGAATGCGCCGTGGCGCCTTTGGGAGGCATATGTCCAGCAGTCAACTGCGGTGGTCAACATTGTTGCTAGATTATAGGATAGGTACCTACTATTCGGATAACGTTAAATTCATATGGGTGCCCGAGTATACCTTCAGTTTGCTGGCTAGCATGAAGGCAAACACTCGAGACACTGCCTTAAAAAAACTGGGAGTAGTCACGAAGTTGTTTTTGTGTTCCGGTTTGAAACAATAGTCCTCACAGTGACAACGCACCCGCGGTTCTGCGTTTTTGTTGCCTGCAACCTAAATGCATGAATCGCATAAAGGGCGACAGTTACCGCTTACCATCAGATAGGCTGTCAGCTCGTTGTCACTGTGTAGAATATATAAAACATCAACAGTGCATCTGTTTTCCTCATCCTCATCTTGCCTGGCCTTTTGCATTCGCCGTGGACTTAACTGGCACTGGCACGCTCCTTGTTCCACCATCGATAGGAAGTCAGCATGGTTGCTGAAGTAACGGAACTGAGCGCGCCCGTTGGAGATCATGCGACTCAGGAAAGCTTGGAAATAATGTGACTCAGGAAAGCTAGTTTTGGCTCTGTATTTATGCTTGCCACTCATCAGCGTTCAGCTTGTCAAGTGAATGTTTTGTCTATGTTAAACTTAATTAATGATTACAAAAGTGGGTACGTACCGACATTATTGAGAAACATCTTTAGTAATGAGGAAATGTTCTTTGTTGAATTACGCGTTTAAAACAAAATTATTATTTAGTACTGTCTCTCTTGAATATGAAAGTGAGTTCCTTTTTGTCAGATGTTACAATTATGTAATGCGTGATTTTTGCATTGATAATTTTATTAGGCGCTCTGAAATCGTATAACCAAATACTAGAGAAGAAGTAGTTGTGTTTGGTGCGAGGATATTTCAGAGTTCATTATTCACTATTCATCGAAACTTGGTAATATTATTGAATTTTAGAGCACCTGACAGACGCGTTGACATTACGTTTGACATTGCATAATTGTCTTTGACCGCGTTTGACGTTTATCAAAATTAGGCTTCCGATTTTAATGAAACTTGGCCAAGAACTATCCTGAAAAAGTGGCTTCCTAATGAAATTAACCGCATCGAAATCGGCCTAGCGTTTAGGGAGTCACAATGCTACAGACGTCAAACATATAACCCCACCCCCCCTTATTACCCCTGTTTATGAGTCATGAAACACAAAATCACAAATTACCCTCTACCACATAATGTATTCCTTAACCGCATTTCGTTCACTCGCTCTAGTGTCCCCAACTAGGTTTCATCTATTGTTTGCGTAATTTCATACGGTCCTCTGCCACAGTTTATGGAATGGCAGTGGTATAACTCGGCAATATTTATTTTGCTGCTAATCAATAACAAATGAGCAGCGAGAAGGAACGTCGGTGGCCTAATGATTGAGGGGTCCAACTCGTACCCCGAGGTACCGGGTCTGAATCCCAGTGTCGCCATGTACCAATGGCTCTTTTCTGAGTTATGTAATTTTGTATGTAAATATGTACCTAACATGAGTTGAACACTAACTGATGCTCTTATAGTTGGCAGCAATTATGTGTATACATTTCAGGACCAACTACCACCTCACAGTAACTTTCTTTGAAATGTCTTGCCGTCGCTTTCATTTGATAAAGATTGTGATAATGAGAACGGCCTTCAGTCGCTTGTTGCATTGACAATCTTAGATTACTGCTTTTCACAGTACTGTACCTCTACACTATGGTAGTGCGATAAATATTTTAAATCCCTTGCCACCTCAGTAGAGCGCAGGTAAAAGTTTTCAAATGACGAAGGGATTTTTCAAATTATTAATCTTTTAATTCACTAATAATACTTGTTTAATTATGTGAAGTAAAACACTTCCAGACAGCTTTAGCACTGCGATCTATAACGGGTCAATAGGGCTCTGATCGTATCTGTCAATTTCGTTTATTTAGACAGATGCACTCCGATATTATCAGTTGAAAAGACCTCATATTACTGAACACTGACCGATGCTCCAACGTTGAAGGAAAACATCGTGATGAAACCTGCATATTCAGGCAACTGAATGTGTCACCATGATCAATGCTGGTAAGGTACCCCTGTGTACAGGATCACTGAGGTCAGTCAGATGGCAATCGCTTTGCTGTAATAAACTAATGTGCCAAATCCTCGAACCATCACAAGGTGACCACGGAGAAGGTGAAGAAGAAACGCCAGGATCCAACTAAAGTATCAGTTGGAGTACCTAAGTTGGTATTAAATAAAAATAGTTAATATTTTATTCATAATAAAATACGTGTCATTTTTGAGGCTCTTACTTGTTCTAAGGGCTTTAGTTTTCATGGTGTCTGAGGGCTACTAATCTTAAGTGTTTAGTGTGTAAAGCCATGTTAGTTTCGATTGATATTGATCACATGACAAATCATGACAAATTGCTTTCTAAACTGGAAAATTATGGTGTGAGAGGTAATGCGCTACAATGGATTAAAACTTATGTAAAGGATAGGGAACAGTGTACAGAGATAAGTAAATTGGTCAATGTAGAAAATAATGTAATTAAACAATCCTATCGGTCAGATTTTGTAAAAAAGACTTCAGGAGTACCACAGGGAAGCAATCTGGGACCATTATTGTTTCTCTTGTATATAAATGACCTTCCACAAGTTACTAAACACAAATCTTTATTGTTTGCCGATGACACGACTGTCATAGTAAGAGAAGAAGAGTCATGTGAATATGAAAACAATATAAATAATTCCCTGACTGACCTTGTAACATGGATGAACAAAAATAATCTTAGTATTAATATGACAAAAACTAATTTCATACAATTTCAATCTTATAATTCTATTCCAATTAAATTAAATGTAAAATATAATGACATTTTAGTACAAGAATCTGACAGCACAAAGTTTTTAGGTTTAATACTTGACAAACATCTAAATTGGAAAGACCACATAGATTCCATTGTTAAGCGATTGGATCGTTTTGTATTCGCGCTGAGTAGATTAAGAAGTTCCGTATCAGTAGATGCAGCGTTGACAGCTTACCATGGACACGTTTCATCAGTGTTAAACTATGGATTAATCTTGTGGGGAAATTCAGTTGATGTAATAAGAGCATTTAGGTTACAAAAGAAATGTATTCGTGCTATTACAAACACATGGTTCAGAGACAGCTGCAGACCATTGTTCTTTAAGTTAAGGATTTTGCCATTGCCATGCATGTATATCCGAAATATCTGTATGTTTACAAAGAGTTATCCAGAGTATTTTAAGACAGTCTCAGAAGTAAGTACCAGGACTCAAAGGGCACAATACGAAAATCTGTTGCATAAACCTCCATGCAAATCTTATATATATATAAAAACAATGTATACAATATGTGCATAATCTTGTATAATAATTTACCGAATGAAATTAAAATATTAGAGGAGAGGCAGTTTAAAGTAAAGTTAACTGAATGGCTTCTACAATATTGTTTTTATGATACTAAAGAATTTTTTAATAATAAAAATATGGTCCCAATTACACAGACTTTGTAGAAAAAAGTGATAAATTAATATTATAGTGCTATTAATTATTAATTTTGTGAAATGTGTGAAATATGCTAATATACCTACTAATTTAATATTTGTATGCCCAAAATAGGGCTAGACATAGAGAGACATTCAACTTTCTAACAACTAAGTTATGTATACACACCTATGTTACAAATAAATGACTTTGAACTTTGAACTTTGAACATGAGATATTATAACCGTCAAATGCCAGCATAGTAAGTGGTAGAAATGAGGTAGGCTAGAGTGAATAGGCTGTTCTTAAACAGGCATGCTACATCTTCGGCCGCAACGTCATTTACCACCTGGTGAGATGGCGAACAAATTCCTGTCTAGTCGAATTTTATAAAAAAGTACCGTATAAAAAATATTTAAACAACAAAATATAAAATGTGACTTATCCAACTAAAATCTCCATCACATGCCATCATAATTTTCCTGTTGTCCGCTTCACAGATTGGAAGTCGTAATAACAACGGAACAAAAGCAAAAAACACCACCAATTATACTTTCAAACTCTGTCGCTATGCTTTGAACAATGTCCAACCAATAGACTTAACCTTTGCGAACAGCTGATGCGTCACCTTCCCAGGATAATTCGGATACACTATTCCGTCCGCGTACGCTATTGTTTCTCGGTCGCGAAGCCGTGAAAAGACAACGAAAGATGTAGCCATCGGCCTTGAACTAAGGACCTGGAGAGAAATAATAATGCTTACCTTTATGATATAGATGGTGTAATAACACAGTGGTGGACTAAGCATTCTAGGGTTGTTGCTCGACTTCTTTTCAGCTAGTATCGCATTTTTTATAACAAAATGTAATTTTTTTCTTACGGCCTTTTAAATGTTATCCATTATTTTCATTTTAGTTCTTAAATTTGCTAACTAGATTGAGTTATTTTTTCAAAAGTCGGGCAACAAACCTACAGTAGAATATTTAAGTCCACCAGTCTACTCAGACAAAGGGATTTTATAAGTTTTACGTATAAAATATATCTGTGTGTATATGTGTTTATCTGTAGCTTTTGCAAAAAAGCAGGCACATTGTCTTTTTATACAATCGAGACAATTTAGAGACCTTGGACCTCCCCCTGGAAACTTTATTATACTAAGTAAGCATAATTATTCATAAAAAGTTTACCGAGGATTTCTCGACATCAGTCGGTCAGGTAATAAAGAATACTGCTTTCGAATAGTTTTTAGCTGTCGAATAGTCGAATCGTTTTTAGGCTATTCGTTAATTTGACAATAAACACTAAACACAGTGCTAAAAATGTTTACATCTAGAAACTGTTATGTACCGACCTACTCGTAAAAGTTTATAATATACTTTTCCTCATTTCATTTTCACATCCACCCTGCTCCAAGCAATTCCCGGAGTACCGGATATCCGGGTAAACAGATATCAGTAATGGGCGAATATTAGGATCCGTCCGCTGTAGTATTAGCTGGTTATTGATATAAATGGTCGTTCAAATAGACAACTAGAACAATGTTTACAATATTTGTTCAATAAATACAAAACAGACGACACAATTATGTTTACAGTATTTGTTCAAACGAGCTAATGTTATTATAGATTTAACGTAATGTTTTTGTAGCAAATAAAAGGAGACACATTTTCCTCTTGTACCCTAGACTGGTTTAATAGTCTCGGAAGCCAATTAGCAACTGTGACAGTACATTTTCCCCATTCATATTTCAATTGACCTACTAACAAGAACTATATTAAAAAAACCTTATTATTAACGTCCCGATTGTGCTCTCGTGCACGAGGGCCCGAGATCCCCCTTGACCTTGATCCAGGGTTTGGCAGATCAGACAATTGCAGTGGACCGACTGCCGTCTGACCTCCGTGACGCTGCTACCAGGGAAACCTGACCACATTGGATAATGGTTACACATTCAGTGGCCTGAATGTGCAGGTTTCATCACGATGTATTATTCCCTCACCGTAAGAGCATCGGTTAGCATTCAACTAATGTACGTACATAACTCAGAAAAGAGTCATTGGTAAAAATGATAATTATTATCTTGGCGTTAATGTCCCGGTTGTGCTCCCGACAACGAGAGCCCGGGGTTGCTTTTACCATGATCCAGGTTTTGGCGATCAGGTAATTACAGTGGAACGGCAACCATCTGACCTACGTGACTCTGCTACCAGGGGAACCTGACTTGATTGGATAGAAAAGAGAGAGAAAAGAGTCATTGGTATATGTCCGCAGTGAGATTCGAACGCGGTACCTTTCGCTTACGAGTCAGATACCTTACCACTCGGCCACCGACGGTCCTAAGACGTTGTCGATAGCTATATCCTGAGAAATATTCCTGTAAATATTTAAATGAGCTATTATTGCAACACGAAAATTGCGATTGAAATAATAGTCACAACAAATCGATGGAACTAGTTATCTGAAGTGTGTTTGTTTTGAACACATCTAGTGGCTTTCAATAAGTATGAAGTGCAATACTCTAGTAGGTTCCACTGCTGATAAGGCATGCTACCCTTGACACTATTTTCTATACCTAGATTAGTGATGAAAACTCATTCAAGGTTGCCTGTTGGTTGGTTGTAGGAACGTCGGTGGGCGAGTGGTTAAGGTATCTGACACGTAAGTGAGAGGTACCGGGTTCGAATCTCACTGCGGCCATCTACCAATTACTCTTTTCTGAGTTATGAGCCTGAGAAGGACATATAAAAAATATATCTTTTTGACATTTGATTGTGTAATTTACCAATATTGACATATATTTCATTTATTTTTTTATTGAATATTTTACCTCCTGGGTAATTTATTAATTAGAGGAAATTCTTATCTATACTTAATATAAAACTTCGGACTATTAATTTATTTTTTGATATTTATACATTTTTAAATAAGTTTGACAATTGTGTAATTTTCTATAATATTGTATCCATTTTGACGATCTCTTTTATAGATATATGATGATAAATGTAATATTATTATGTAAACTGTAGAAGAGTAATAAATAAATCTAAATCTAAATCTAAATCTATAAAAAATTATAAGAAAAAAATATATATATTCGGATCAGATAAATTATCTGCTCCAAAAAGGGAAAGGTTAGTAGTAGGTACCCTCAACCGGCGTAAATGTATGAAAATATATATGAATGTGGAAGAGGCGAAAGAGTTGTAAAAATATCGCAGCTTGTGTCACTTGATAGTCGCTGCCTACCCCTATGGGAAACGGGCGTGTGTGTTTGTATGTATTATTGTACTTTTTATGCGAAACGGGTTAATTTAAAATCACATATAGGGCCATATTAGAATTTATGCGAAACGGCTTAATAAAAAAATATATATGGCCATATTACTAATCTGGTGTCCTAATAGGGCCCGAAAGATCAATAAAAGGAAATAAATAAATTCAAATTAATACTTCCTATTTTTTTTTCAGATAAGTTTGTGACAAATTAATTTGAATCATAATATGAAACGCTAATGTGGCCTTTTCAGACCCTTGAATTAATTTTTTTTCTATTTCTATGATAAGTACAACAATTTTACAATCCTAAATAAAGATCAGTATAAAAACCAAAGCAAAGGTACACTATAAAATCCGGCACAAAATCTAATTATCCGCGCTCTATTTAAATCGGACCTCGAGCAAACTGCGCCGTTAACCCAACATTTTATATGGAATCATGGTCGTATTTGAAGTTTTTTGCGATCCAGTCATAACTGCTGGACCTATGGATAAATTCCCGCGGTAATGCCCCATAGTGCTAAGATCCTTATAGGTTATGGGCCTACTATATTATCCGGTACATTGGCCTGGAACCTCGCTGTTTTCGGAGTGCGTTCCGTTGTACGGAACATTCGGAATAATGCTGGCGTTCAGTTTTTATGGGCAGGACTTTTTCGGCGACAATTCTTGTAATAATGTAGGTAGTGGTAATTTGTTTGATTTTTTATGTGTTATTGTCTTGCGAACTCTTTGTTACACAAATTGTGCAGTTTAGGTTTGCATCATTTTTAATTGAGTATTTTCGAACATCAAACAATACAATGTAATAAACAAGAATTTAGCATTCTAAGCATACCTAAGCACTACATAGAAAATACTAACTCTATTTTTACCCGACTTCAGCGAAGCAAAACTAACAGTTAGGATTTTGATAGAAATTTACAATGTAAGAGCATAATCATATTCCGTTGCACTACAGTGCAGTTGTTAAACGGTTTTTATAGCATTCATGAATTAAATTTATATTTATTATATAAAAAATACCCTGGGGGTAAAAGACAAGTCTTTTGGGTATAAGGAACAGCTAGTACTCCCTTCTTTTAGAAAACTAATTTTTGCTAAAGATGCACCAAATGCCGTGAATGTTGCTGTAGCTCAACAGAAACGTTTCTTTAAGTAGTAATGCACTTATGTACTGTACCAACGTGGAATATGTATGTTCATCTCTTCCCTCATAACTTTTAAACTGCTTATTATTAGATATCTATTTGTTCCTTTTTACTCGATGTTTATATTACTTAATGTAATAAAAGGCACTGATGGAACAATGTAAAGCAACAAGACATTCTGTCACCATCTTATTGTTAACACGACGTGGACGACATCACAGATATGTAATTCTTTCATGTTGTTGTAGGACTGTATATAAATTGTAATTTTATTTTGGGTAATACTATTATTATTTTAATAAAATTGCCTTTAGGACTATTTATATTATTGGTTGCATTTTTATGTTTTACCATTTAATGCCTACGTTTCGCGCAAGTAAGCAGAGAAAAATTGGGTTTTCTCTTTTATTCCGAGACTACAGTAGCCACAGGCACAGCTACAACATATAGCTAGTCGCATGTGTGACATGATTGTTATGCATGATTCGGCAGGTGCGTCACTGAGAGGATTAAGATGAAATACCTCTTGAATATAATTGCGCTGGCTACCTTATCCTTCAAGCCGGAACACAACAATGCAAGCATTGTTGCTTGGCGGCAGAAATAGATAAAGCGGTGGTACTCACCCAAGCGGACTTCTCAGGCTTGACAGAAACCACCACCTGATGAAATTAAGAATCAATATTATTACATCGAAGTCTGTAGTTCAAGAACCAACCATAGGAACATGACTTTGACCATTACGGCTCCTTAATTATCTACGCATTTCATACTCGAATCGGAACGTAATCGTCATGCGATGCTTAGTTTGAATCAACACAATGGCGTCACAGTCACAGATGAGGCAAAAAACTGATTTATCACTTCGGACTTCATTTACCTCTAGGTACTTGAATACAGGTAAATTTTATCTGGCACTCGAGGAAACCGATTCAAAACATTAGACAGGAAAAGGTGAGTTGTCTGATTCAATCGAGGTGCCTAGATTTACGCACAATTAGTCCTTGTTATTGGGTCAAGTAGGAGCGTCGGTGGCAGAGTGGTTAAGGCATAACGAGAGGTACCAGGTTCGAGTTGCGGCCTCTTGCTCTGCTACCAATGACTCTTTTCTGAGTTATTTACATTAGCTGAATGCTAACCGATGCTCTTACGAGGGAAATCAGCGTTATGGAACCTGCACATTAGGCCGACTGAATATGTAACCATGATCTTCCCCTAGTAGCAGGGTCGCGGAGGTCAGATGGCAGTCGCTCTACTGTAATTTTTTGATCTGCCAAGTCCTGAATCAAGGTCAAGACGGACCCCAGGCCCTCGTGCGTGAGAGCACAACCGGGACATTAACTTGTTTTCTATATTAAAGTCCTTGTTATTGGGTCAACTGAAATATGAATGGGGAAAATCGAGATATAGATATTGACAGTTGTTTCCTCTCCAACGTAGGTACTTGACGGAGGAAGGAAGAAAGGAAAATTTAATGCCTACGTAATTTTTGTTGTTTACGCGAACCGAGAACGCTGTTGTAAGATTTTAAATCCTGGAACCTGTATTGCCTCTATTGTATTACATATTCTCAAACATTTACCTCGGTTGAGAATACTTTGCGCATTTTGGAGGTCATTTAATCTTATTTACAATTATATAATCAATCGACTCTCCTCACACATTGGCAGAGCATGACCTATTATATCTACCCTTTTTTTCTTTGTTTGTTGTATTTATTTCCTACCCCTTCCTATTTTAGCGACCCACGCAAGTTTCCCTCAATTAAAATCCACCTCCATTACCTCGCCGTTACTGTAGGAGTATGAGTTTAAAACAACAAATAGACATAGGTCTTTATATAAAGAAAAGAATAGAAAGAGGAATATTGAGATGGTTAGGGCATGTAGAGCGGATGGATGAAAGAAGATTGACGAAAGAGGTATAAAGCACGAATTAAGAAATCAGGCCCTTAATAGTACGACCAAGAAAAACATTCACTGGTAAGATCAGATCAGAAATGTTCTCAAGAAAGCTGGGGTCCGAACTAGCAAGAATAAAAGAAGATGTATGAAAATAATTGTGGATGTAGCGAGGCTGGGGAGTTGTGTCAGAAAAGAGCAAAGTTTGTTGTGTCAGAAAAGAGCTTTATGAATGTACATATGTACATAAACCTACGTAACAAAACATAGAGAATATTTATTACACTCACCCAGTAGGTAAACAAAGTACCACATACTCAGGAAGGTAAAGTTAAAGATCCTGATTACACATTATTCTTCGTGACATCACCAACTTTATAGTTCACCTACAACCCACCTCGTAAACAACAGCACTAGGCCATAAATTTTCAAAGCGACAACTAAATTCTGAACCAGGTCATCCTCATAGGCACATATACACGGAAGCAATAAACGATCTGTATAATTGTCACGCAGTCTCACTTATCCTGTGTATGACCCTCCTCACCGCTTAATTACACTGAAACGCGTATCTGTGTGTCTGGTAAGTGTTAGCATGGAATATTAAACAGCAATAAGACAGCGGGAAATCTCTGAGATCAGCGACGCGATCTCGCAAATGTATTTCGGAGCTGTAGCTGTTATGACAGTTGGTATGAGTTTTCCGGCTACCAAATAAGATGGTAAGAATGACGAGTTCTTTTTTTTTCAATGTCAGGTAAGGTCTGTGAAGTTAGTAGCTAAACATCTAAAGGCAAATTTTGTATTAGACTGTTATAATTATCTAACAAATACATAATATGAGTGTAAGGCGCTGTCCTAATTGGCAACGATCGTGTAACAGGCGAGTTTGAGGTATCCTATTGGTCGGGCACGACCGTCGCGCGTCTGCCGCGTTTGTGGTCTATGGTCATAAGTCCTTTGCGGAAACCGGCTTGTTTCTATTATATTCTATGTATTCATAAACTTGCAGAACAGAAAAGTCAGTCGATTTATTTAAAATATATGTTAGGGTCTACAGTCTGAAAAGAAAATAGTAAAAAAGGAACTACTGCTCTCGCAACAATAAACTGTCAAACTCAGTACTTCTACTGTAAAGTGGCGCCATCAAATTTTTCACGACTTTCTTGCTTTTTATTGAAACAAATACTCAAATTAATACTCCGGCACGCACCAAAGTAAATGTAAGTAGACTTCACAAATTACCTTCAAGTAAGTAAAAGTGCGCTGTAATTGAAAAGAACTGCCGAAACATGATTTGGGAACAGAAAGGAAAATATTAAAAAGTCGAAAAAAGAAAAGTTGGTGAAGTTACGTTATAGAATTGTATGAGGTCCTTGGAAGTTATATAATACGAAATTTAAAAATACCCTTATTCGAAGCAGTAAAATGAAGTTTTTCCTTCCGATAATGATTTTATTTAAATTATTACCTTTACAAAAAAGTGAAAATGAAATATCGACTATTTCTTTTTATTAATGAAATGAGTCGCGATACTTTGTTACGCGCTTTTTTATAACGCCATACATAGCATCTTACATTCATCTTGACGGATGTCATTTGCGACCCCAAAGTGCCGTATTCTCGAAACTGCCGGGACCGATTTTGGTGTTATAATAACAAAGTTGATGGTGCTATATCTATACTCCGTTACCATGTTGCTGCTGGTTCAAAGAATACAAATGTGACAAATAAATGTTTTTTTCTCGAAAATGCCGGGACCGATTTTGATGCCATCTTGTACAAAGATGCAGCTGAGGCACCCTAACCCATTGGTCATCACCGTAATGCTGCTGGTTCATAGACCACTTTTGCCCAGTCTCCTTTAGGACGATGAAAAAATATTGATAGAATAATTATGAATTTTTAAAATGTTTGTCTGTTTGTTTGTGTGGTTTTAAACGCTAATCTCCGGAACTACTGGACGGCTTTGAATGAAACATTTTGTTGGGTAGCTATTAAGCCAGGGCAATATATAGAGTATAATTATGGAAACTGGAACACCTGATGTGGAATCATAGTAGTGGAGATGGAAATGGCGCCGAACGGATTTTAATGGAGTTTTCAGTTTCGTAGTTAAGGGTCCAACTCAAAATCTAGAGCATGTTTCACTAATTCGGTTGGGTAGAACCTGAGATACAGCTTGACCTCTCCGTAGTACTAGCTTCCATACATTAGGGAGATCATTTAAAATGGTCTTTTGGAAAAAGATAACCTCCTCTGAAAACGATTTCTACGCGGACGAAGTCGCTAGCAAAAACTGGTATCTGACTTTCGCGAGGTCATATCTGATAAAACCGGATAATTCCGGAAAGTGATACGCCAAATTAATTGGCAATAATATAAAAAACATGTGAAGAGTACTCTCAACGATAACTGATATCTACGGCTGAACTTTCCACGTCTCTTTTGCGTGAGTGTATTATTCCATCAGCAAGTATAATCAGAGACTAGTAGTACCTATAGTGACTAGTACTAGTAACTATAGTGAAGTGCAGACTTAGAGATCATGATTTGTCAGAAGTTAGATAGCAGAACTAGATCTGTTTTTCACTCTTAAGGTTAGCTCAGCAACGCACGCTTCGTAGAAATCTACCACGTCGTACAACGCATCGCGTAAGGCTATTTTTAATATTTGACAAGACAGGCATTTGACCGCCATCTCTCCTGCTGGTAAGGGATGATGCGGCCGAAAATGGAGCATGCCCGTCTTGGAACAGCCTATTCACTCTGGCCTTGAAGGCATCCAGATCATATTGATCAGGAAACACACGCAGGCAACGCGTTCCTATTATTTTCCAATCATTTGCGATTCTCCCTTTTAAGGGGTAATTTAGCCAGATGATACGGGTCACAGACCAAGTAGCACCGGAAGAAAAAAAAATTAAGATCCCGTACTTTTTGGATCAGAAAGAAATGTTCGTACTATTCGGCAGGTATTAAGAATTGCGGCTTTATGTGTGAAATACTTGTGTGGGCAAATCAAGGGTGGTTAGACTATGTGCTAAATGTTTAGGTATTACGCCCGTGGTGGAGAGCACCAGGGGTACAATTTACACTGATTGTAAGTTCCATATTCTCAAAACTTCTTCTTTTAACTCTGTATGTTTATTTAATTTTCCTGTTATTGCTGTTTGTAAATCGTGAGTGTTAGTGATGGTAACATCTTTAAATAAGTTGTCTTTGTTATTTTGCTGAGTAAGATTATATCTGGTCTATTGTAACGTGTAGTGCGGTCAGTCAGAATGGCTCGATCGTAATATTATATTTTAGTGGTGGCGTTCTCCAGCACGGACATGGGTGTGTATTCGTAATACGGTTTCGGTTTTCCAGTTATAAGTTGATATTTCAGGGCTAGTTACTGTTTGATTATAGCGATTAGTGTAATCTGTCTGTAGAAGGGAAGTATGTATGTATGTATGTAAACTCTTTATTGCAATTAAAAAGAAATACAGTAGGCAGAAAAATATAATTTTACAAAGCAAAGGCAAGTCCTGCATTTGTCTGACTATGTTTTCTTTCAGTATATATTTCTTGTAATTTCTTGTGTTTATCACTTGGTCTTGGATGGCGATAATAAATCCTTCTGTTTCCGGAAACAAATAATCTTGCTTTAAAAAATTATTTGGCGCCTTTGGATCTACATGGGGTTTTTCAAGGTCGTGCACGTGTCTACCATGCAACTCTTTACTTCCCTAAGAAATCTGCTTATTTTTAACTTGCTCTGTAACTGGGATAAATTCTTTTTCTTTCAGTTTCAGATTAAAAGGCGTGTATTTATCCTCTGTTAAAGTCGTAGCTAGGTGTACAACACTGTTATTTCTTTTGCTATAGAAGAAATTTCCTATTATTATTATTAGGCTGGCATTATTTGTTTCGCATTTATTTATAGCTAACCGATATTAAAATTAAGTAAACATACATATTATTGAGATATAGGGTAGGTAGAATAGGTAAAACGTAGGTATAGAACCAGCGTAAATGTTTAAAGTTTATCTGACAGTGTTGAAACTGCGGATAACAAATTGACTTATAACCTTAAAGTTAATCAAATTAACCCGCGACAATTTTGTAATAAAATCTAAGTGTAAACATCACACTATAGTCCAAAACAATAATCTAACGGACAGGAAAAGTCGATAACTCCGACTATTTATAATTACTCATTTATTTTCTAAACTTAAAAGCGTCGGTGGCCGGGCGGTTGAGTATCCGACTCATAAGCGAGAGGTACCGGGTTCGAATCCCTCTACGGCCATGTACCTATAACTCTTTTCTGAGTTATGTACACTAGTTGCACTCTAACCGATGCTCTTACGGTGAAGGAAAACATCGTGATGAAACGCTGAGCATCAGTTAGTATTTAACTAATGTACATAACTCAGAAAAGAGTCATTGATACATAGCCGTAGTGGGATTCTCTCGCTTACGAGTAGGATACCGTAACCACTCAAAGATAAAGCTTTGGTGAAGTACCTTATTGCGCTGGGCGCAGGCGTGTTTGATATTGCAGTAAAAATAGAAAATAGAAAACAGAAAACACTGTTGAATATTATTTGCACATTGACGTTGCATGACTCACATAATATCAGTATTACGAGTCTGTCAAGCCTGAGGAGTCCACCTGGGTGAGTCCCACCGCCTTATCTATTTCTGACGCCAAGCAACGTTGCGTTGTTGTGTTCTGGTTTGAAGAATAATATAGCCAGACAAATACAGGCATGAGACATTACATCTTAGTCCTCACAGTAACAACGCACTGCGCAATTAAAATTCATAAATCGTAGATGTTATGGGCACTTATGGGCGACAGTTACGTAACATCAGGTGGACGTGTCTGCTTGTTGGTCATAATGAGAAATGCGTGAAAGTGCATGAACTTAACTAACATACAATGTAGATCAGAGTACCGAACAAATTCTATTAGTTTTGAACTCTTTTACGTCAGAATTTACCATTCGGGTTAGTCGTATACGTGCGAGTAGTTAGTGAAACTAACATTTATCGCCGTAGGAATAGTTAAAATTATCGGTTTTATCACCAAGGTCTCGATTTTTTTTATACCACTAAAATGGACAACGAGCGTGCGTTTGATTATTTTATTTCCAATATTTCAAAATAGTTACATACTCCGCGGTCATGAGAAGACAATGATATCGACAAAAATGTACAAACGACTTGATTTTTGGTCAGGGATGCCTGAATCTATACATAGTATAAAACAAAGTCCTTTATCTCTCTGTCTGTTCCTAAGAATCTATAAATGTATCTATGTTCGCTTGTATTTTTATGAAAATGAAAAAGCATTTATTGAACTAAGATTACGTTAATTAATATCTTTTCAAAAGTAAAAAATCTAACGGAAAACAAAGGGAAAATTAAGCGAGCTCATCCAGGTAGGGGGCGACGTATGCAGACCGATCAGCGCGCACGAGGGCTTCATCATCATCATTATCATATCAGCCAAAAGACGCCCACTGCTGGGCATAGGCCTCCCCCAGAGATCTCCACCAAGGCCGGTCCTGTGCTTTCCGCATCCAGCTGGTACCTGCGATCCTTACCAGGTCGTCGGTCCACCTTGTAGGGCTCGAGGGCTTACCCCGGCTTATTTAAAGTACGTCACGGGATTTTATTGCGGTTTTCAACAATGAATAGAGTGATTCAAGGACGGTTTATACAAATGGGTTGGTAGAGTAAAATAAGTGTACGTAAAGCCACTAGTGCATTATAATAGCGGTGACATTCTAGTGATACCGTCCTTGCGAGCCTATTAACAAAGTTAAGCAACACACGTCGATATCGGTAATTGGATGGGTAATAGTTTTGGCTATAGTTGGTGCCAAACGTATTGATAATAACGGTCATTGATCTCTTAGTGACAGTTGACCGAAAGATCAAGGCACGCAATTGCCAAGCCATTTGGCATGAAGTATGATAAAACTACAGCACCGTAATGAGCTCGACACTCGATAGATGTGCTTTATAATGTCGTTGGCAAAGCGAGCTTGGCCAAGGTCTTCCGCTGGGGACCCTGTGACTGGTGGAACAGGGATCCATGGGCAACCCGTTATGCTTTATATATAGTTTATTTATAATAGGTCATGATAATGTATACACAATATAAAAACAAAGTTGCTTCCCGTTATGTGTCCCTATATATCTATGTACGCTTTGATTTTTAAACTACGCAACGGATTTTAATTCGGTTAACAACCCTCCTCCTCAGTCGTTCACTCTTGGCAGAGTAGTCGTGGTTTCATGACAATGCATCTTCTCTGGATAACGCAGCCGTCGCGATGTGCCTCCACTTGTTACGTTCTTCAGCGTTACGGCAACATTGAACTATGGTACTTTGGGTTGCAGCCTTTATTAAGTGTGTCAAGCGCATAGGCGATCGAGCTCGTGATCTTTTGCCCTCCACCTGCCCCTGGACAACGAGTCGTTCCATGGTGTTCTGGTTTCGAACAATGTGTCCGAAGTATTTGAGTATTCGTATTTGCACAGTCAATGATAATATTTTCTTAATTCGGACTATAATAGATAAGAGTGATTTAAGAGGAAGGTTTATAAGCGAGAAAGAAATGGGTAGTTAGGGTGAAACTCGCGGCGCGAGTTCGTTTGCGTACACCTACTCTACCCCTACTTACTCTTTTTATCGTGGTTGTGACTTAAATTGTCGTACATAACAATTTGATTGGCCGTGTGGTGTCCGGCAGAGTAGAATAGCACCAACCCCTTACGCTCATGGGTGTCGTACAAGGCCACTAATGTTTTCGAGGCAAAAGATCAAAGTCTCCGTAGTCTGAAAAATGGGCAGCAGCATTTTCCATTGTTATATTTAAACACTGCGATCTCCAACCCGCCTGCCAAGCGTGGAGATTATGGCAATAACCTCCCCTTTCGTGGGAGAGGCCCTAAGTATTGCAGTGGACTGTTACGGGCTGTGATGTGAAGCGTGCATAAGGACAGACGGCAGAAAGTGACTTTGTATAGGTAGTTTATTTATTTTAGGTTTTGATAATGTACTATAAACAAGGCTCTACCGTGATAACGCTTGGCCATGTGGTGTCCGGCAGAGTAGAATAACACGACGACTAATATTATCGAGACAAAAGATCAAGAGTCTCCGTAGCCTGTAAAATGGGCAGCAGCATTTTCCATAGTTATACTTATAACACTGCGATCTCCAACCCACCTGCCAAACGTGGAGATTATGGCAATAACCACTCCTTTCGTGGGAGAGGCCCTAAGTCCTGCAGTGAACTGTTATGGGCTGTGATGATGAACGCTCTACCACTGGGTCAGTAAATAGAGAGCTTCCTGTGTAGGTACCTATTTACATTCGGCACATCGTACTCAAGTCTGTCCTTCAACCTATATCGGTTACTTGAAAGCAGTACTAACTAATTGAGAAGTATGTGGTAGAGTTATATTACTATACTTATTGGTAATCATGTTATTTCCGTAATTAGACGTTGTAGCTTCTTATTTAAGTAGTACCATTAAATATTTTATCGTTAAAAACAAATAAAATTAACTAGTTTGTCGTTTAAATCATAATTCAGGATGTACTTATATATTTATTAACATAGGGATATGTAATTGCAGTTATTGCTTTGAAAATTATTAAACATAGCGATGACTCGTATTAATATATTCATACTTCGTATTTTTTATAAATTGTGCATAAAATGTTAAATGTTATGTGATAAAGTAGCAAATACTAAATTTATTAATCATAAAGCAATTTAAATACATGTCACGTTAAAACAATGTCAAAAATACAACTGTCAACATAAACTAATTCACAATCATGCTTCGTCCAAAATGTGGGTAACTAATAAACGTCAAAGAAATGGAGGAAAAAAAAACGAGCAATATAATTATAGATAATTTAGCAAATACTTATAGATAATGAACTAAAATATTATTAAATATTAGTTAAATATTAATTTTTGCCTGGAACAACTCTGTAATTTGCGGCGTACTTATATGAAATCCATTTATATCAACTTTGTAATCGTGCCAGGACTGAGGTTATGTGGCGTAGACTTTACTAGGAACTATTGTGTTATACTTAGTTTATTTTTCTAAATTCGATGTATGTAGTTAGTTTTATGGATTGAAAAAATAAACCCCACTTCCCTGAACCTTGTTGTTTTTTACTCATTTCTTGGCACTGTATATGTGACAGTGTTACATTACAACTTGATACATTCAATTCTATAAGCTGCACCCTAATCTCCAACTACAATCTCCTGTCCCCCATTTTTACGACCTTATTAAAAACCCATTTAAGTCCCAAAGGTCGTAAGGGTCGACCCGAAACAGCGATATTTGCGGGCCCGTAAATCATTTTACGAGTGTGTGATAAAAGTTTTAGATCCACAAATTCTTCTTAAGCCCTTGTTTGGTGTTGCGTAAACAATAACTACGCAGTATTGATGGGCGATTTGGATTTTAAATGCCAAAGGGACTACTTAATACAACGAGCGGTTCAGTGGCCAACGTGCAGATTGGCTGCTAATTATAAAGTGACTAGTGAACTTAGCGCGACTTTGTTACCCCTACTCTACCCTACCCCTACCCTACACCTACCCTAAACCTTCCCTACACCTACTTTACCCCTTCTTTTTCTTGCTTACAAACCTTCCTCTTAAATCACTCTATCTATTTCCAAAAATTGCAATTAATTCGTTGCCTAGTTTAAAAGATCTAAGCGTATAGAGATACATACGGCAGGAAGCGGCTTTGTTTTATTCTATGCAAACACACATATTATTATGGAACCGATTATTGGAAACCGTGAAAATGCATTAAAAATTCAAAAAGTTTATAAGTAGTGTCTTACTTATCTAGCACCCATAATATGCTACACAGGGAATCAAAGATAAATTACGCGTTTTGGTAAAGCGCCTGTATATTCTTTTATTTGTTTAGCCGTACAAGCTTTGCTTACTTTGGGGCTACCTGACGCTGAAGGCCGTCCAAGATTAACTATTTATTTATAACATGGAACGGGTTAGCTATTGACGGATTTATTCACTACTTAATCACTCTCTGCATGGTCTGCTGGTTGACTGTTAGACAAAGCCTCAATGGCTTTAAGTCCGCCAATTGCTGTAATTTGTGCAATAAAGTTTTTAAATAAATAAATAGAGGAAGATTTTTCTTCAATACAGGTGCTTAGTCACCGCCAGAGAGGCTTTAAACATCACATCTAATACATTAATCGTCTAAGCTTACTAAAAGAGTTTGGATTGGAGATACGAGTAGCTAGCTACATCCACTCTGTTGGACATCACTAGGGCTTTAGCCTTAGTCTTGTGGTGTCTTTAGAAATCTAATGTTGAGTCTAGAGGCTACTGTGACACTCGTACACGTGTGTCTACAAATAAAAGAACAAATAACACTTTATTTGAGTATTCGTATTTGCACAGTCGACGATAATCTTTTCTTAATTCGGACAATAATAGATAAAAGTGATTTGAGAGGAAGGTTTATAAGCGAGTAAGAAATGGGTAGTTAGGGTGAAACTCGCGGCGCGAGTTCGTTTGCGTACACCTACTTTACCCCTACTTACCTTTTTGATCTTGCTTGTGAATCTTCCTTTTGAATCACTCTCTATTGTTTAAAACCCTATTAAAATCCATTGCGTAGTCTTAAAGATCTAAGCGTACATAACAATTTGATTGGCCGTGTGGTGACCGGCAGAGTAGAATAGCACCAACCCTTTACGCTCATGGGTGTCGTACAAGGCGACTAATGTTTTCGAGGCAAAAGATCAAAGTCTCCGTAGTCTGAAAAATGAGCAGCAGCATTTTTCATTGTTATATTTAAACACTGCGATCTCCAACCCGCCTGCCAAGCGTGGAGATTATGGCAATAACCTCCCCTTACGTGGGAGAGGCCCTAAGTATTGCAGTGGACTGTTACGGGCTGTGATGTGAAGCGTGCATAAGGACAGACGGCAGGAAGCGACTTTGTATAGGTAGTTTATTTATTTTAGGTTTTGATAATGTACTATAAACAAGGCTCTACCGTAACAACGCTTGGCCGTGTGGTGTCCGGCAGAGTAGAATAACACCAACCCCTTACTTCTCGGAGGTGTTGTACAAGGCGACTAATATTATCGAGACAAAAGATCTACAGTCTCCGTAGGCTGGAAAATGGGCAGCTGCGTTTTACATTGTTATACTTAATACACTGCGATCTCCAACCCGCCTGCCAAGCGTGGAGATTATTGCAATAACCTCCCCTTTCGTGGGAGAGGCCCTAAGTCCTGAAGTGCACTGTTATGGGCTGTGATGATGAACGCTCTACCATTGGGCCATTTAAATATGCCATGAAGTACGTAAAAAATAATCAAGAAAAAATTAAATTAGAAGTATTGACTCGTCAAATAGAGAATAAGAATTTTATTAGTTTTTGGAAAGAGGTTAAAAAGTTAAATCCTAAGACTAGCATGCCAATTAGTGTGGAGGGTGAGACTGACCTGACTGGCATAGCGGATAAGTTTAGACAATATTTCGAAATGAGTCCTCTCAAAACCAGAAATTGCGCGCATGCTGTGGAGACGAAGAGTGGCGCGGAGGGTTTCCATATATCTACCGAGGATGTGTTATCAGTGTTAAAGAGTATGAAGCGTGGAAAGTGTCCGGGCCACGACGGCCTCAGTATTGAGCATTTGATATACGGGGGTGATCATGTATGCGAAGTGCTGGCAAGGTTTTCTAATCTCTGCGCGCAGCATTGTTATTTGCCAACTAGTATGATTCGCACGCTGGTGGTGCCTATTCCTAAGAGTAAGACCGGTGACGTATCGAGTTTAAGTAATTATAGGCCTATCTCACTGGCGACGATTGTGGCCAAGGTACTTGAGCGCCTTATACACCAGAAACTGGCTCCGTCACTGAACATCGATGATGGACAGTTTGGGTTTAGACAGGAAGTCTCTACTGACATGGCCATTTTTTCTCTGAAACAGGTCGTCAAACACTATGTCGGTCAGAAAACTAGCGTATACGCATGTTTTTTAGACCTTAGTCATGCCTTTGACACTTTAGGTCATGACCTGCTATGGGAGAAAATGGAAAGTCAAAACATTCCAAATGGAGTGGTTGGGCTGATGCGATATTGGTATCGAAATCAGACCAATGCTGTTAGGTGGGGTGGTGCTGTGTCCAATGACTTCAGGTTGTCCTGTGGTGTTAGGCAGGGTGGGCTTACCTCTCCCGATCTGTTTAATTTATACGTCAATGAGTTGATAGTGGAGCTGAGCAGGACCCCAGTTGGTCTGAGGTTGGGTGAACGTTATGTTAACAATCTTAGTTATGCTGATGACATGGTCCTGCTCAGCCCCTCTATCAAAGGCATTAGACGATTGTTAAAAATATGCGAAGGCTATGCTGAGTCACATAACCTAAATTATAATGCGAAAAAAACTGAACTTCTGGTTTTCAGATCGGGAAGGGGCCCCCAGCATATTCCAAATGTTAGTGTCTGTGGTCAGACTGTAAAAATAGTGGACAAGTTCAGGTACCTTGGCCATATCATTACCTCAGATTTAAAGGACAATGCCGATATCGAGCGTCAACGTAGATCACTCTCGGTGGTAGGTAACATGATAGCTAGGAAGTTTTATAAGGGCAAATGAAAATGTAAAGTTTAGGACGTACTGCCAGAGTTTCTACACGTGTCAACTATGGACCGAGTACACGGTCGCTTCCCTGAACGGCATCCGTGTCCAGTATAACAACATTTACAGACACCTGATGGGATTGAAATACCATTGTAGTGCATCTGGAATGTTCGCAGATGCTTCTGGACACATTTAATGCCATTCAGAGGAAGCGTATTGCTTCATTCCTGTCCGGGGTTGGCGCGTGTGGCAACTCTATTATAAGAGAACTGGCAGACAGATTACACACTTCGTGTATGTATGAACGTTGGCTGACCATAGCATGCTAAGTGCACTTGTGACTTGGTATAGACTGAATTATTTTATTTTATTTCATTCACAATTTATTGTATTTTATTATATTATTGTATTTTTTTTCATTTTTAATTTAATTATAAGTACTATTGTACCTATGGACCACGAGTCCGAAATAAAGATATTATTATTATATTATTATTATTATAAATAGAGAGCATCCCGTGTAGGTATCTATTTACATTTGGTACATCGTACTCAAGTCTGTCCTTCAATCTATATCGGTTATTTTAAAGCAGTACTAACTAATTGAGAAGTATGTGGTAGAGATATATTACTATAGTTATTAGTAATCATGTTATTTCCGTAATTAGACGTTGTAGCTTCCTATTTAAGTAGTACTATTAAATATTTTATAGCTAAAAACAAATAAAAATAACTAGCTTGTCGTTTAAATCCTAATTCAGGATGTACTTATATATTTATTTACAGGCATTGCATAATTGCAGTTATTACTTTGAAAATTATTAAACATAGCGATGACTCGTATTAATATATTCGTACTTCGTATTTTTTATAAATTGTGCATAAAATGTTAAATGTTATGTGATAAAGTAGCAAATACTAATAGATAGTGAACTAAAATATTACTAAATATTAGTTAAATATTAATTTTTGCCTGGAACAACTCTGTAATTTGCGGCGTACTTATACGAAATCCATTTATATCAACTTTGTAATCGTGCCAGGACTGAGGTTATGTGGCGTAGACTTTACTAGGAACTATTGTGTTATACTTAGTGTATTTTTCTAAATTCGATGTATGTAGTTAGTTTTCTGGATTGAAAAAATAAACCCCACTTCCCTAAACCTTGTGTTTTTTTACTCATTTCTTGGCACTGTATGTGTGACAGTGTTACATTACAACTTGATACATTCAATTCTATAAGCTGCACCCTAATCTCCAACTACAATCTCCTGTCCCCCATTTTTACGACCTTATTAAAAACCCATTTAAGTCCCAAAGGTCGTAAGGGTCGACCCGAAACAGCGATATTTGCGGGCCCGTAAATCATTTTACGAGTGTGTGATAAAAGTTTTAGATCCACAAATTCTTCTTAAGCCCTTGTTTGGTGTTGCGTAAACAATAACTACGCAGTATTGATGGGCGATTTGGATTTTAAATGCCAAAGGGACTACTTAATACAACGAGCGGTTCAGTGGCCAACGTGCAGATTGGCTGCTAATTATAAAGTGACTAGTGAACTTAGCGCGACTTTGTTACCCCTACTCTACCCTACCCCTACCCTACACCTACCCTAAACCTTCCCTACACCTACTTTACCCCTTCTCTTTCTTGCTTACAAACCTTCCTCTTAAATCACTCTATCTATTTCCGAAAATCGCAATTAATTCGTTGCCTAGTTTAAAAGATCTAAGCGTATAGAGATACATACGGCAGGAAGCGGCTTTGTTTTATTCTATGCAAACACACATATTATTATGGAACCGATTATTGGAAACCGTAAAATGCATTAAAAATTCAAAAAGTTTATAAGTAGTGTCTTACTTATCTAGCACCCATAATATGCTACACAGGGAATCAAAGATAAATTACGCGTTTTGGTAAAGCGCCTGTATATTCTTTTATTTGTTTAGCCGTACAAGCTTTGCTTACTTTGGGGCTACCTGACGTTGAAAGCCGTCCAAGATTAATTATTTATTTATAACATTTTACTGGTTAGCTATTGACTGATTTATTCACTACTTAATTACTCTCTGCATGGTCTGCTGGTTGACTGTTAGACAAAGCCTCAATGGCTTTAAGTCCGCCAATTGCTGTAATTTGTGCAATAAAGTTTTTAAATAAATAAATAGAGGAAGATTTTTCTTCAATACAGGTGCTTAGTCACCGCCAGAGAGGCTTTCAACATCACATCTAATACATTAATCGTCTAAGCTTACTAAAAGAGATTGGATTAGAGATACGAGTAGCTAGCTACATACACTCTGTTGGACATCACTAGGGCTTTAGCCTTTAGTCTAGTGGTGTCTTTAGAAATCTAATGTTGAGTCTAGAGGCTACCGTAACACTTGTACACGGTGGCTACGAATAAATGAACAAATATCACTTTAATGTACAATTAAAAGGGCAGAAAATAGAAAAGACGGCGTTATCGCTAAAGCGGTTTCTTACAGGCAACCTTTTTGGGTAGATAACTGTAAAAAGAGTGCACGATGAGAAATGAAACTGAGCATAAGCCCGTTCAACCAAAAGACATAATAAAGTGGGTTTAATAAATAAAAGGATAGTTAATTATAATTAAATAATAATATAAATTCTATCCACTGGGAACAAGTCGCCCAGGCTAAGGACCAATGACGAATTCTTGTGTCGGAGGCCAAAATCCACTTCTAGTCACTGAGCCAGCGAAGTAAGTAAGTTAGATATGAAAGAGTAACAATTGTATAACGGTATGAATAAAATTGTATGTTGCTCACGAATTTGTAAGCCGAATAGTATAAAGTGAATATATTCAAGGCTATAGATCAGAAGTGAAGGCAGTTTCTAAACTATCTACAGTTAGTTCTCTCTATCGTCATAAATATTATATTTGTCCACCACTGGATAATATAAGTTTCCTCCAACAACAGCTGTGTCTTTCTGGCGTTAATGTCCCGATTGTGTTCACCGCACGCCCCGGTGTCCGCCTTGACCATGATCCAGGATTTGGCAGATCAGGTAAATACAGTGGATCGTCTGTTATCTGACCTTCGGGACTCTGTTAACAGGAGAACCTGACCGGATTGGATCACGATTACACTTTCGACTTAAATGTGCAGGTTTCGTCATGATATTTTCCCTCATCGTAAGAGCATCGGTTAGTTTTCAACTTATGTATATAACTCGGAAAAGAGTCACTGGGGTTAGAACCCGAATCTAGGGATACGAGTCGGACCACTTAACCATTAGGCTACCGACGCCCCTTACAACCACGTTACATCGCTAAATCGTTGCTTGGAAATTTAAAATGCATTCCGCACACAAACGCATTCGAAAACTCGAACCTGAGTTTACCACAATGGACAAAATAATTTGGTCCGACAGTTTTATTTTTTTTCGTCTTGGCCCGATATGTCGCATCAAAAGATTTTTTTTTTGTTTTGTCCAAATGTTGCTCCCATACAGGATATTTTCCCAGGGTATTGTGCTCCGAAGTTGGAAATGGGTCCCCGGATTTCACGGATAAAGTTGCAATACATAACAAGATATAGTTTACCTTGTAGGTACTCATACCAACTCTATTTACTAGAATACTTTCACCATCACTTCACCAGTTGATATACTGCCTTCTAATGCGTATGGCTAAGGAATGGAACGCTATGCCTGCTATTCCCGAACAATACAATATTGACTCCGCATATTGAGTGCATTGGCTGTTCTAGACAGGCATGCTCCATCTTCGGCCCCATAGTCGCTTCCCATCAAGTGACATGGCGGGACATACGCCTAATAAGTAGTAAATAATTATTACCTAAAAAGATGACATGTACAATTAGTGATACCCTTGGTGTTGCTGATGTAATATACTGAATACATACTACACCCAGACCATTACAGAAATTAAAATTCATTATTTCTCATCAATCTGCTCGGCCGGGAATCGAACCCGGGACATTCTGCGTGGCGACCGGAATGTTAACTAACTAACCCACTTATGTCGTCAAATATCTACTAGTTAAAAGATAACTTACAAAACGCACCGTCAATCCGCAAACCTCAGCGCGTCAGGGAAGCGACCGCGTACCGATAAAGGTAACGCGCCATTTCCAGTACTGTATATAAAGCAGATAGCCAAGTTGCGCGTACGCACTCGAAGCGGGTGTACGCTCCGCTTACTTCCTGCGCTGCAACCTTGCGTCCGCGTTTATAGGAATGACAATTGCCTGCGCGCGCGCAACTTCGATCTATGTCACTCGCGGAACTGTTGTTGGACGGAACTTGACCTGTAATTCGTTTTAGAATTATCAATTGCAAGTCTGGTGGCTCGATAAAAAAAATTGTGTATTTTTTGGAGCTAGGTGGTTTTTGAGGATTTTCGAAGCAGTGCAGTGTTCAGTGTGGTTGGAAAAGATGGTGGAAATGGAGATCAGCGCTCCGAAGCCAGGTACGTTTATTTATTTACGATACTAATCTAAATTTATTTCTGTAGTAAAATGGAAGAGTTACTCTAAACTATCAAATGGTCGTGGGTGGCGATCACCTCTTACCATATCAACAGATGATCCTCGTTGAGCATAAGAATCCCTCTCTGTTTATTTTATTTTCATTGTTACTGATTATCGGAAAGCCAACGACTCCTCATATGTATATATGGGGTTAAATTCTTTAAAGTTAATTGTTTTTACTCTTAATTGCCTTCACCGATCATCAAAGGTCTTCTCGGCTTATCAAAGGTTAGCTGGAAGAAATCCCGTTGTGGGATAAGCTCGCCTTTGCATTATAAACTGTATTTTTATTTCCTGTAATGTTATAAATTGATGCAATAAAGAGATTACATACATACATACTGTTTTAGATAAAATTAAGCTATTGTATTTGCGGATGAATGCTTTGCCATTCATAGAAAAAAAATCCTAATAAATATCGGACCTATGTGCTGAACATATTGTAATGAACACTATAATTAGCCTGCAGATAATATCTATGACACACAACAATACTTTTATATTTTTGTATAATACGATGTACTTACTTTTAGTCTAACCAACTCTGAAGTTATTATTTATTTACTAGTAACAATGTATACAATATGTCAATATAACTATAGCTACATTTTTGAAAAAGTAACCTAAACAGTAAAATAGATAAATATGTATAAAATACATTAACTGGCTAACAATGGCTTTAAGTCCGCCAATTGCTGTAATTTGTAAAAAATAACTCCCTAGAAAGTATTACCGAAAACTTAGTATTGTTTAATAATAAAAATTTACAAAATTGTACTTTATTTAAGAAAGCACATGAGTGATTTCAAAGTTGTTTACAAAAAAACAAAAACTGTTTATTTCCTGAAGCAATAAATAAGAAAAAAAATAAAACAAAGTGCAGTTAATTTAGCGAATATATTGGTCTTAAATTTACTTCAAAAGAGATTCTCTAATTCATACTTTATGGTCCACTAATTACTAAAGAACTGTTGTAATATCTGTATTAAGGCTTCATTTTGAAGTACGACCTTCATATTAGAAGGATTGAATGCATAATAATGATATAATATAAAATGTATGTTTCCTTTCGCCATTCTCGCTATCGTCATGCACTGATGTGCGGAATCGTCATGAATCTATATTAGTCCACCACACCACAAACAGGAGCACCTGACATCATGGTTACACATTCTGTCGCTTGACTGTGCAGGTTTCATCACGATGTTTTCCCTCACTATAAAAGCATAAGTAAGTGTGCAACTAATGTACATAACTTAGAAAAGAGTCATTGCTACATGGCTTCACTTAGGTTCGAGCCCAGTGGCTCGGGGTATGAGTCGGAATCCTTAGCCACGCTCTTTCCTTCAACGACTACTCAACGATAATTCAAACCCGGTACAGTCCACAGCTGGACTTGAACTTCCTAGCCCTGGAGCTGGAGGTTACAGCTGGTCAGCCTTTGGCATCAGATTACAGAAGGGGTAATGGTATATTCTATAATGGGGTAATGGTATATGGCCGTGTGGTGTCCGGCAGAGTAGAATAGCACCAACCCCTTACTCTCATGGGTGTCGTACAAGGCGACTAATGTTTTCGAGGCAAAATATCAAGAGTCTCCGTAGTCTGGAAAATGGGCAGCAGCATTTTCCATTGTTATATTTAAACACTGCGATCTCCAACCCGCCTGCCGAGCGTGGAGATTATGGCAATAACCTCCCCTTTCGTGGGAGAGGCCCTAAGTCCTGCAGTGGACTGTTGCGGGCTGTGATGATGAATGGTATATTCTACTCTGCCATACACCATATGACTTTTATTCAAAATACTTGCAAACATTCAAAGTACACAATGAGGTATAGAATATTGTGCCGTCAAATCTTGTTATCTGTATAGGTAATTAATAGCAAATGGATAAGCTTTGTACAGGTAGATAATTTTTTATTGGCTTTCCGATAGCAGTAACTCTTTCGCACGCAATATATCTAATCATTTATATTTGCCAACTATATTTTTTTAACTTGTAAATATGTCAACGATATCTAAGAATTCACTTCTAGTAGCCGTATAGGTAATTCAGATTTGGTAAAATCGTGCATTATTGCCATCTGATCTGAGAAACTCTGTTAACAGTGCAGGTTTCATCAACCGTAACGCATCGGTTAGTATTCAACTAATGGACATAGCTCTGAAAAGAGTCATTGGTACATGACTTCAGAGTCTTTTGTATACTTAGGCACACTTGTTCCAAGATGTATTAGCGTAGTTAACTTGGAGGTTAATGACCGGACTTAAATTCTAATTATGTGTTGCGCCACCAACAGTTAGGGGCTAACCGTGACTTACTTACTTCTCTAGATCTAGGCTTTCGACTCGAGAATTCGTCATTGGTCCCTGCGCGATTTGTTCCCAGTGAGTTGTCTGGAGTTCGTGAACTTGACTTAAATATTTTAATTTTTAACCCACCGTCGTGCCAAAATTAGGCAATTGACTTTGGATTTGTTATGTCATGTCATTTCAAATCTGACGTAATTTAATAGACTAATATAAATAAATAAATATAAATAATTTTTTTTTTTTTTTTTTTATGTCATACGGTAGGCAAACAGGCAAGCGGGCCACCTGATGGAAAGTGGTCACCAATGCCTATAGACATTAGCAACCCCAAGAGTATCGCTAATGCGTTGCCCACCTCTATAACACGTTGCTCTGGCAGCAAAAAGCAAATGCCACTCCACTGCCAAAGCCACGGTTCCCCAAATCCCCACCTCATGGAGCACTGGAAACCTTACTCACCGACAGAAACACAATACTATTTAAAAGAGTATTATTTAGCTGCGATATTCTGTAAGGTGGAGGTACTTGCCCAGTCGGGCGGCTCCAATTCGAACGAGATACCCCGCTATGCCCTACCTCTCTTAAAATTCGTGGACAAATTCACATAGCGCCATCTAGCCCCCAAACTAAGCTTGTACTATGGGTGCTAGATAACTGATATACTACTTAAATACTTTTTAAATACATACTTATTATACATAGAACACCCAGACCCGTAACAGAAATTAAAATTCATCATTTTAATTTCTGCCCGGCCCGAAATCAAACCCGGGACCTATTGCATGGCAGACCGGCATGTTGACCAATGAACCATTTAGGTCGTCAGG
This sequence comes from Blastobasis lacticolella, assembly GCA_905147135.1. Lineage (NCBI taxonomy): Eukaryota > Metazoa > Arthropoda > Insecta > Lepidoptera > Blastobasidae > Blastobasis > Blastobasis lacticolella. The sequence goes on from LR990045.1 coordinate 19,801,866, forward strand.
TATAAATCACTGCAGAGCAAGAGAGAGAACTACACTTAAATATTGTACCATTCATTCATAACTTGACTTTGGTTAGTTGACTCTCGGTTATTTTCTACTGGTACAATAATTTTCCATATAATAATTAAACTATTAACCTGAGTTAGTACCCCCTAAGATAACGATTTAACCTAGAGTTTAGGCACAAGTGGATTTTACTATGTTTTCGTCAACAATACGGAGTCCATTATTGAACAAGATATAGGTATTGTATCATCAAATCTATCATATAGGTAACAAATATAATATAAATAAGGTAGATATAAATATACCACCTACAGAGGTGTAGTCATTGAGATATACTAGTACCTACCTATCGTATTATGATACATATATTGATAGATTATGGGATATACTCAAATTTATAGATTATGGGATTGTGGAGGAGTCATCCGACTCGTACCACGAGGTACCTGGTTCGAATCCCACTATCATCATGTACTAATGACTCTTTTCTGAGCTATGTACATTAGTTGAACACTAACCGATGCTCTTATGGTGAGGGAGAACATCGTGATGAAACCTGCAGCTTCAGGCAACCGAATTTGTAATCATGATCTAATCTGGTCAGGTTCCCTTGGTAGCAGGGTCACGGAGGTCAGATGCTAATCGCTTCTCTGTAATTACCTGACCTGCCAAATCCTGGATCATGGTCAAGGTGGACCACGGACCCTCGTGCGCGAGATCACAAGAGGGACAGTAACGCCAAGATAATAATTATTTCTTTTTATAGATTATGGAACCTAATAGTCATCTCAAATGAAGGTGAAAAAAATATTTTTCATAGTAAATTATGCTAGCCAAATTACGCTAGTATACATATAGGTTAAGAGAAAATCGATTCCCAAAAACCATCAAACAAACCCAAGGTTATTCATCGGTATCGTCAATATAGAATGTAGATGTGATTATAGAGCAACATGTTGTTATTAGGAAAATATTTATTATTCCTACAAGTTGGTGTAAAGCTTGTACCACCAAATATGGACTATCAAGTTCCAGCTTGTAGTATTGTAAATATAAGTAAATTCGAAATGAAGGCTGATCGCCGTGGGGTCAACATTCGGACTCTAAAAATTCGACTACACGGACAACACGTACACAACAACAACAACACAGTTATTGTCGGCAATGGTGTTTATATAAACAACACAAATAAACAAGTGAGAACCCACCTGTGGTACTGCGTTTCTATATAAATACATAACGCCAAGATGATAATATTTATTAGAGACGGGCACATTGCTGACGCCCCTGGTATTGCTAATGTTCATAGACGAAAACAATTATTTTCCATAGTCCGCTTGCTATTTGTTTGCTATATAAAATAAAATAAACCGTAAAATTAGGGGGTCTCCAAATAATCATACTCTCTGATAAGTTAAACAGATAAAAATGCAATCAGCGAATGCGCTGCGACCTTGACCGTAACCGCGTGCCGGCGCACGCGGCTGTGTACCCCCTTGACAGTGACACTGTTGCGTATTCCACATCGCGCTAACGATTTGTTGGCTCCATTTGCATATATACCACCCAGTTACAGTGTTTCTTTACGGTCGAAGTATTCTAAGGATACGCCGTTGAATAGCAAAACATAATATGTCGAGATTTATCGATAGTGTTGTGGTATATAACGCCTATTATAAGCTATAAAAAAGAAACTAACCGTGGTAATAAATCCGATAACATGTGCGATGGAAGTGTAGTGAATAACCACGAAAATCTTAAAACATATAACGCCTATACGATAAAGGAGTAACATTGTTGTTATTCCATGACAGATAGAAGTAAACCGGAATCTCATGATCTCATGATTATTACAAAAAAATAAAAAACAAGAATTTCAACTGGCAACTGTGTTTTGACAAATGCCAAAGACTCGAATGTCATAACAGCGGATTACATATAGCATAGCAAATATATTTATAATTGTGCCAAAATTGGATAAATACGATTTTTTAAAAACAACCCTTGACCATTTCTGTTGTTAGTTTTTTACCTATTTCATAAATAAAATTCTGTTTTATAATCGTAATCTTTCTCTAACAGATGCAAAGGCGTTGTTGCATTTAAAAAATGCAAGTAAAATTATGATTAAACCTTAAAAATGGAAAAGAAGCTGTGCCGATATTTTGCTTTCCAAAAGATGTAATTCTATCAAACAAATGGACTTTTGCTATTCCCCAAGCATACTGGAGTCCCACCGAAGGATCTTGTATGTGTAGCAAACATTTTCGCACTGTGAAAGTTATCACAATTTATCACAAAAGGTAGGTACAATTAGTAAGTATGTAGTAAGTTTTTATATTATTAAAAACTTAAATAAAACTGTTTAAAATGTATTATACCTAATATTTAATAAACTGGGCAATATTTTGGTTGGCATAGATTTTTTTATTTCATAATAGTTTTTGACCGCGACAGCGTCCTTTATTCGGCTATAACGTTTCCGGGACCTGTTCCCGCGGGAATCACATTAAATATCGGGATAAATTATATAGCATATGTGTTATTTAGGGTTAGATGCTATGTAACTGCCGCATTTCATCAAAATCCGTTCAATATTTTTTGCGTGAAGGAGTAACAAACATCCGTTACGTACAAGACGAAACACATTATATTTCGCATTTAAAATATTAGGATAGATAGGTAAATAGTACAGGAATCTATCCAATTTCACATTATCTAACTAATGTATATACTTATTTATATCCTTTATCACTTAAATACCTAATAACATTAGACAACGACGACCGCGACGATAGTTTTACAGTAATTTTCAGGTTCACTAATATTAAAAATGCGACGTTGTCAAACTTCTGCGCATGGCTTGTAAGCTGAAGGATATAGGCTATGCATATAGGCTTAATAGTTAGGGAGGCGAGGTAGCTAAATGGCGTAATTCAACGGCGCCGTCGAGACCTATCAAAATCGAAAGATAAAATAATTTCGAAAAGAAAAGCTCGTATGGCAAAAACCATTTTAGCGGTGGGTTTGGCGTGTACGGTTTTTCATAAATGTTAAAAAAAACAGTTACTTGGGCATTCTCGAGCGCGTCAGATATTCATACTACGTATGCCCCGAGTGCCTCTGATAACAACGGTATACTAATCTGCCGGTTTGCGTGGTGGGGGTAGGCATATAAAGTAGTCAAAAATGCAAAAAAAAAAAATTTACTCGAGCGCGTCAGATTTTCGGAAGGGGTGTTAAGTAGGCCCCAAGGAAGCTCCCTTTAAAAAAACTGACGATTTCGGCGTGACGATAAGTTACGACGAATTTTTGAAAATGCAAAAAAAAAAAGTTTTTTTGAAATAGTCGAGCGCGTCAGATTTTCATAGGGGAGGTTTATCTCGGTATCCTGAAAGCATATTTTTTTAATCTGACAAAAATGTTGGTGGGTTCTCTTAATCTGACCGAAAAAGGTTTTTTGGTTTCTTTCTTTTCCTTTCTTTCTCCTTGATAAAATGGGGAATTTAAGAATGACAATAAAGCGATAGATACAACCAACGTAAATGTAGATGAAATGTAGTACGAAGTGTATTATTTATTGTATAAAAAAATGTTTATGGCAAATTCCTCTTTTTTGCTTCAATTCTTCACTTCGTTTTGCTTACGGTACGTCCAAAAAACAATTTGAGGATCAACAGGCTATTGAATAATATACATACATGAAACTGTACATGTTAATAATACTTTTGTATACAGATACGCGTAACTTTTTCCGAGTCCACGAAAATTGTCGAGAAGCTTTAGAAAAAAAAAATTTTGAGATATAATAAAAGTCACATAATTTAATCATCATTATTTCATATCAATTTTTTTTAACACCCTCAGTTTTCGAGATATACTCAAAAAACCGGGAGTTTGAGTTTTTATGATGCTTCAAGTCAAAACGTTTTAACTTTGGACAAAAATGTAAAGAGACCTTTTTTGTGTAAAATAAAATTACCTTTTTTGTTTATTTAAACTTTTTTTTTGTAAAATGTATCGTTCGCGACTTATATGCCGTAACGCGTTCTTAGGAAGACGAAATGGCTCCTCCACACTTCCGGTCATGCGGAAACCGGCAGATTTTGTATTTTTAGTAAGTTTTAGATTATATTCTTCAAAATAAAAATAAAAAAAATCGCGCTCGAGAATGCCGGATTAACGTTTTTTTTTTACAAGTTCGCGACCCTATAACTCGGCGGCGTCAAGGACTTATCGTCAGATTAGTTAAATTTAGTCTTTAAACACTAAAATCAACCCCCAATATCTTAATCTGACGCGCTCGAGTATTTCAGACTATCCAATTTTTTTTACTAATCTGATCGTCTATCCTAGGCGCGCGTCACTACATATAGAGCTAAATACTTTACAAGGTTGTTCTATTAGGTCTAAGGTATCTCTCATATCTTAAACTGCCACGCTCGAGTATTGCCGAAAATTCCCCTATTCGCCTCCCTAACTATAAGCATGGACCTATGGGCGTTAGTAACCCGCTGTAAAATGAAGCATAAATAGCAACATTGATCAATCATAGAGCCCGTTTCGTTGCGTTCACTTAGCAATAAGCTGCTGACGAGCACTGTGAAAACTAATTTCAAATCGTTTAGGTTAGGTTTTTGTAGCCCCGTGACGTGGGGCTTCCTCAACTCGATAGTCAAGAACCTAGTCTCTTAATAATAATAAATAAATAAACAACAATAACCACACTCATGTGGTTGATTCACACAGCGCTATCTAGGCCCAAAGCAAGCAAAGCTCGTTTTGTGGGTGCCCGAAAACTGTTAAACTACTTATATATTTTTTAAATACATACTTATTACGCGTATGTAACGCATTAAAGCCGTAACAGAAATTAAAATTCATTATTTAAATTTCATCCCGGCTGGAAATCAAACCATTTGCGTGGCAGACGGGACAGGACGGGCATATTAAACAACTGAACCACTGAGGTCGTGACGATAGTACGTTTTATACCTATGTTTCTTTCTCTACAATGCCAAAGCACTTCCAAACACGATTACCGTCATCAGCATGGACAATCTACAAGCAAACCTTTACGCAATAACCTTACAGTCCCCATCGAAAAATTACGAGAGGACGGAGTTTACTCCCGACTCGGCGATGCTGCGTGTTTCGCAGGGCTGGGCCAAAACCTAATTAAAAATGAATATATTAAATAATAATAATGAATATGCTTGGACAATTCACACAGCGATACCACTAAGGCCATCATCGCCCCAAAGTAAGCAACGATTATGTTATGGGTGCTAGATAACAGATAAACTACTTACGTACTTGTTGTACATTAGGGCAGACTTTAGCAGGGGGGAGATCCAGCAGAATGTATGATTATTTTCGGGGTAGTGTGTTGAAATAAGGTTTAACAGTGTTTTAAAATAATAAAGCGATATTACAATAAAAATAGCAAACAATGAAAGAATATGATGAATATTGGATAATTTCAGAAGCAAATAATACTCGTAATGAGGGACTACCGAACCCAGCGGGTCAACAGTGGGTTACTGGAAGCCCCGCCACCACCCATGGCCATCCCGCGAGGCCGAATCTCAAAGTGCGTCAGGGAATTTTTTCACGTGCGCCCTTGTAAAAATTATGATTTGTAGTCCCTTCTGTACTCACACTTTCATTTAGAGAGTAAGGTTATTTGACGTGAAGCAATAAATCAAGATTTCTTCTTTCTTCAATGGATGAGCAGCTAGTTACAGTTCTTGACTCGTCGATGGTCGAATTAAAAGTGTTCATTGCGGTCGCGCGCCGAATATGACGTATTCCCAGTTGTTTCAGTCACCCACAAGGTAGCGTTTCAATTGACGTTGCGTTTCTGAGTCAAAATAATGTCTAGGATAATGACCGTCTACGACATACTTTTAAATACATACTTATTATACATATAACACTAAGACCCGTAACAGATATTCAAATTCATCATTTCAATTTCTGCTGGGCCGGAAATCGAACCCGGGACCTCTGTGTGGCAGACCGGCCAGAAATGTTAACCAACTGAACCACTCAGACAAAACCGTCATATATCACTTAATATTATATTAAACGGGACTTACACGCGACGTACCTTTTCGATTTGTTTTCCCGACGTTTCGTTTCGGGTTACACCCAACGTTGTCTGCGGTGATGTGCAGGTAGACTTCCTACCCTCACATGGATGCGGGTAGGGTAGGGTAGCGATCCGACATATTGTGGTATAATTCGGTATTAGACAAAATTGTGGGCATTATGACATATGACAGATATTTATTTCATAATTATAAATTGTTACATACACACTTAAGACCTTTAAAATATGGTATTCAAATAAAAAAAATTACAAAAGAAGAACCGACTATTATTATGATTGTAGGTACAAATAGATGCGCGTCCCAATAACTTCACAAGCGGATTTTGTTTTCGTCAAAATAAGCTCATAGTTAATGATTAGGGTTCTCTTCAATAAGGATGAATCCCGGTTATAGTACAAAAAAATAAGAACCTCACAAAAAAGAAGAAAAGAAATCAGCTTTAGCAAAAACTAAATATGTTTTCTTTGTGTATGGTCATAGTTAATTATAAGGCAGTGAATAGTCTGTTTCTAGACAGGCAAGCTCCACCTTCGGCCGCATTGTCGCTTCCCATAGGGCAAGATGCTCATAGGGCAGCATATATCATTATACGGCAATAATAGACATTCCGACCCAAAAAAAGACATACTCTAACCGAAGCGCACTCGCAGCCAGGAGCTAGTATCTACGTCCTACCTAAACCTACCCGAATACTGGCTGGCCTTAACCTAAATAAAGCCCATATCTAACGACCCAACCTGTTTAACTTATTAAAGCCCGAGCTATACTGTCTTAATGATATCCGACTCGTAAGCCAGAGGTCCCGGGTTCAAATCCTGCTCCGGCCATGTACCAATGACTGTTTTCTAAGTTATGTACATTAGTTAAATACTAACCGATGCTCTTACGGTGAGGAAAAACATCGTGATGAAACCTGCACATTCATTCTACACTGGATGTGTAACCATGATCCAATTTGGTCAGGTTCCCCTGGTAGCAGGGTCATAGAGGTCACATAGCAGTCGCTCCACTGTAGTTACCTGACCTGCCAAATCCTGGATCATGGTCAAGGCGGACTCCGGACCCTTGTGCGCGAGAGCAGAACCGGGACATTAACGCCAAGATTATAAGATGATATTTTTATACTGTCTTAATGATGACCCGTCCTAAAAGCCTACCTATCCTAAGGTCTGCCAGAGCACACATGCTACAGTACTCAAGAATATGGACCCTCAATCATTCATTCATCATCATTACGTACATTATATATAAAATAAAAAATATATAATAAAATAACGATAATAGAGAATCTACTAGAGGTGGTTAAAGGGGTTAAAGGGTTTTTACGGGGTCGGCAACGCGTGGGTGATACCCCTGGTATTGCAAACGTCCATAGGCTGCGGTGACTGCTTACCATCAGGCTGGCCGCAAGCATTTGCCACCTTAGTGGTATAAAAAAAAAGGTGTTTACGCGAAGATTCGAAAGAACGTTTCTCGTTCGTACGATTCGTGGAATGAGCTCCGAACCACAGTGCTTCCTTTGGACTATGACATGGGATCGTTCAAGACGTATATTAAAGATCTCTTCAGGGGCGGGCAACGCATTAGTAGCGCCTCTGGTGTTGCTGATGTCCATAAGCGGCGGTGGCCACTTTCCATCAGGTGGCCCGCTTGCATATTTGTCTGCCGTATAACACAAAAAAAAATGACACAGAACCCTTTACATCAAAGTCTGACTCACACTCGACAGGTTCCCCGTGTTACCCCCTCACGGAAGGTCACGTGATACCGCGTTAACATCATAAACACGCCGGCTGCCATTAGATAATGACATATATGCGACGCGTTATCACAGATCAGTAAGTGCGCGCACGTGGCGTGAAATTGTGATGTATGATGGTGTTATGGCTTATGAACATTAGTTTAGTCGATTCATATCTCAGTGTTTGTAAACATTGAGATATGAATCGACTAAACTAATATGTTTTTTATAGTTCTGTTGTTAGTTCTAAAGTTTATATGGTTCTTATTATTCTCGAGTTTTTTTTATTGCCATTTTTCACTGTTAATACTTATTAAATTATTTTTGGAAGGTTGGGTTTGAACCTTTGCCGTAATTACTAAGATTACACAGGGTAGACGAATATTTTTTTACGCCCTAATTATAAAGAGTTGCCTTGACAAACCTACACGGGATTTAAGATTTATTTGCAAATTTTAATGACAGTCTGAAAATCTCAGCATATTTAATTCAATTCATTTATTTTGATTAACATAAATTTACACGTCAAATGTCTTTAAATTCTTGAGATTATAGATATTGGTTTTGGATCAAGACTAAAATATTTTTTTTTATAACAATTAAGGCCAAAACTTTGACCGCCATCTCACTTGTTGGTAAGTGACGATGCGGCCGAAGATGAAGCATGCCCGCCTTGGAACAGCCTATTCACTCTAGCCTTATAGGCATCCAGATTATATTGATCAGGGAACACACTCGCAGGCAACGCGTTCCATTCCTTAGCCGTACGCATTCGTCGAGCCAAAGCGGTTCGTGCGGATAGCTGAAAGATCCACGACATAAGGATGAAACGCTCGCCCGGATCGCGGATCGGATTTCATAAGATTTGATAGCGTTATATTGAAAATATAACGAGCGCTCGTGTGGAAGCGAGGAAAAATAACACGCCTGATCTGCCTTATCCAGGATCATGGTTAAAGCCGACTCCGAGCCAACAACAACTGGGATATTGATGATGTTAAGGAATGGTATCATCAACAGGTAATTCATGCTTTCTCAACATCTACATACTACTCTACATTAAGAGCGTCGGTGGCCGGGCGGCTGAGTATTCGACTCGTAAGCAAGAGGTACCGGGTTCAAATCCCGCTGCGGCCATGTACCAATGACTCTTTTCTGAGTTATGTACATTAGTTGAATTCTAACCGATGCTCTTACGGTGAGGGAAAACATCGTGATGAAACCTGCAAATTCAGGCAACTGAATTTGTAACCATGATCCTCTCGTAGCAGGGTCACGGAGGTCAGATGGTAGTCGCTTCATTGTAATTACCTGATCGCCAAATCCTGGATCATGGTCAAGGCGGACCCCGGGCCCTCGACCTCGAGAGCACAACCAGACATTATCGTTAAGATCATTTTTTTTTATCAACATCTACATACTAAACCGTCTGTGGGAACTGGAAGCACGTTCAAAGCATTCACGGGCTCGCTCCATGAATACGATAATCATAATAATTTATCTTGTCACGTCTTCTGTTATTATGTCTATTGTAAACTTTATAATTTGACAGTGATTTCATGTATTATGCTTTTTATGTGGCCCCGGTGCCCTATTGTCACCTGTCTTGTTTGAGGATGACGCAGTTAGAATACCATTGGGGTATTTCGCACTATTTCTTTTTCAGGGTTTCTGATTCTCTGTTGGTTAACAGAGGTCTACCACGCAGAGGGTCTGGGTTCGATTGTCGGCTGGGAAGTAATTGATTGACGAATTATAATTTCTGTTACGGGTCTGGGTATTGTATGTATATGTACCTATGTATAAGTAGATTATCAGTTTTCTCGCACCTACATATAATACAAGCTTTGCTTACTTTGGGGTTAGGTGGCGCTGTGTGAATTACTGTTTATTTTAAATGCAGATTCAATGCGGTTTTCAAGAGGATGGTTTAAAAGCAAAAAAAAAAGGATAGGTATTGGTAAAGTAGGTGTAGGGTAGGTTAGGGTAGGTGTAAGGTAGGGTAGGGTAGGGGTAGGACGCCACGAGAACAAAGTCGCACCGGGTCCACTAGTACTTATTGTGTCCACTAGTACTGAAATTTTGAGAAAATAATTTTATTTTTACTAGTTTTGGATAATACTTAAAACAAATGGGACCAAGACTCTTGGGGTCTTACTAACTGCCAAAGTTGTTATTCATCGATTTGCTAGCAATCCATTACGAAAGTGTACATTCACCTGCAAGATAAAAACGCTATAAACGTCCAGGACTCGAGAATTTACGTCCTCAAAGACGTAAAAAGATTTCTATGGCCTTATCTGAGATTTTATCAACACGAAAGGCATTGGCAACTTGACTAATTTCGGATGTTCCCTTGTTTCTTGTTTTAAGTATAAACTTTTATCCATCTTAAAAAATAGGCCCTTGGAGTTCTTAGTTGCTTGATCGCTAGCAAGTATGATTAGTTGGCTGATTCCTCAGCTAATTCAATTCAATTCAATTCAAATTCAATACAAATAATTTTTATTGATTCTAACGTATTAGTATTGCTATAGGCCGTGGCCGTGTGGTGTCCGGCAGAGTAGAATAGCACCAACCCCTTACACTCGTGGGTGTCGTACAAGGCGACTAATGTTTTCGAGGCAAAAGATCAAGAGTCTCCGTAGTCTGTAAAATGGGCAGCAGCATTTTCCATTGTTATATTTAAACACTGCGATCTCCAACCCGCCTGCCAAGCGTGGAGATTATGGCAGTAACCTCCCATTTCGTGGGAGAGTCCCGAAGTCCTGCAGTGGACTGTTACGGGCTGTGATGATGATGAGTATTGCTATAGTGGGGGAATGCAATTCCCTAATGGGAACTCTGGCCTGTGGTACCACCGTAAACTACATTGAACTTCAATAAATAAAATAAAACTTCGGGATAAGTAAAAGCATTCTTGATTACAAGCTACAACACTGCAAAATTTCATCAAAATCCGTTCAGCAAATTTTTCAAAAGGATGTTTGGTAAATTTGACACCACTGCTCGAGTTTTAAAAATCTTCCAGAAACTATTAATCTCCTTTGGCACACAAGAAGTAATTATAAGATCGAATACATTACTACTTTTAAAATAGCTACCTAACCTTGTGCGATGCATTCCTAACTGTATTTGGAAAGTTTAATTTATTTGTCAACAACTATAGTGTATTAAAAGTAGTTTACTGCTGCAGTGTCCATGAAAAAACTTGATTGGCGATTGAATGTGCAAAATAATATTCATAAACAAAAAATATTCTGTGAATCACGGGTATACTTAATGACGATTCAAAATAAATTTGTGTATATTCGCATATCAGTGTATATTTCTACTTTCCATATCCATCCATCTTTATAAGTCCATGTTGTTGACTTGCCTGTGTATCAAGCGGTTCTTTACACAAAGGTTGCCTGGTAGAGATCGCTTACAGCGATAAGGCCGCCTTTGCCCACAACTAGTTATGGTTTTTTGTCGGAACTTTTTAATGTAATTTATCTTGTGTGAGCAATAAAGAATTTATCTATCTATCTAAATATATTTTTATGTTTGATGATTAAAGAAATGTCCCCTTAAGGAAATAGGTGTGCAATGCCTTGTTTGTGACGTCATTATTTTTGTAGCTTTTCAGCATTTTGATTTAACTTGAAAAGTTATTATTTTGTATTAGTGGACCCGGCGCGATTTCGTTAGTGTGGCGTTCTACTCCAACCCTACCCTACCCATACCTCCACCCTACCCATACCCATACCCTTACCCTTACCCTACCCTACCCTGTCCTTACACCTACCCTACAACTACCCTACACCCATTTTACCCCTACCTACCCTTTTTTCTCTCGCACCCGACTCAGCGATTTCAATCCATCAGTTACCTCTTATTTTTTATTTTTTTTTATACGTCAGACAAACAGGCAAGCGGGCCACCTGATGGAAAGTGGTCACCGCCGCCTATGGACATCAGCAATACCAGGGGAGTCACCAATGCGTTGCCCGCCTCTGAAGAGACCTCTAATATACCTCTTGAACGATCCCATGTCATAGTCCAAACGAAACACTGTGGCTGGGAGCTCATTCCACATCCGAATCGTACGAGCGAGAAACGTTCTTTCGAACCTTCGCGTCGTGACCAACAGAGGGCCTTCCGCGGGATCTCTTTTCTGATACAGGTAGCTCAACCAGGTGTAAGCTTTATAGGACGTCTAAAATTAATCTGGTCTGGATATCATTGGGTTGGGATTTCCAACACTTAGCGATAATAAGAACTCGTACATGGAATACGTCCATCATTAACACAAAACTTAGCTTCATATTATCGACCGCAATTGACAAGGATTATGAAAACACTTGTTACTTGTGACATTTATATGTATTCGCACTGGTTTTTATCGAATATCAGTTGCAATCTTATCTGTAGTCAAGAATTAGGTACAGTTGTTTACTTAGATAGACGGATGATGTGTTTCGAAGTCTTTGAAGTAGTTGATTGCGTCTTTGGAGTAGACACTCGAAGCTGTGATTGTTCTGCACGTGTTATTCCAATGAATGGAATTTTTAATTTCATTATCAGTGATGAATATGACTGTTACTGACTGTGATGATGTTGAATCTTATCTTACTATTATTATAAATGCGAAAGTTGAGATGTTTGTTATTCCTTCACGCAAAAACCACTGAAGTATTTTTTTTTGCGTCCAACGCTAAGGACATGGGCACCCTCCGGTATAGCGGTTGGGAGGGAGGAGGTGAACTCTCATGAGTTATGCACGACTCGCGAAAAAGGGGCCTAGGCGCATACGTGCTAAACACCCCCTGGGAGCACCTGTAGCCGCAAGGGCTTTTCAGGTCTACTGAAGTAATTGAAAATTTGAAAGTAATTTAGCTTATGGTCTACTATGGCACATAGGCCATAATTTATGCCGAAATTAATTGTGGTTACCACAGGCACGGCTCCGGAACGAATCGGTGAAAACTAAATATTACGCGGACGAAGTCGCGGGGAAAAGCGCAAAAAAGAAATGGCCTTGGACTATGACAGACAGTGGAAACGATATTAAAATCTTCTCTCTCTTTTTTCTAGTTTCGTTGCTCAGTCGCTTAGATAGAAACAATGTTCTACGAAGCTTACTCTTAAGATTACCAAACATATGAATATACATCATAACAAACTTTCCCATTTATTAAGGTGACAGAAAACATCGTGATGAAACCTGCACATTCAGGCGACTGCATGTGTAATCATGATCAAATCTGGTCAGGTTCCCATGTTAACAGGGTGACGGAGGTCAGATGGCAGTCGCTTCACTGTAGGTACCTGATCTGCCAAATCCTTGATCATGGTCAAGGACCCGTTATCCTATATATCTATAGAAGACAAGTCAGTCTGGACAGATTATTGACATAGAGTTATCGACACTTGAGATTTGGTTCAATCCGATCATTAGTTTATCTTCACTGTTTATGTATGGAGATCGTGTCAATGTTTAGTGATAACTGAATTCCTGTAGATATTTTGTACTCCACGAGTATATTTCGCCGAGTACAGTTAGGCGGTGTGGTGTCCGGCAGAGTAGAATAGCACCAACCCTTTACACTCGTGGGTGTCGGACAAGGCGACTAATGATTTCGAAAGAGAAAGATCTAGTGTCTCCGTAGGCTGGAAAATGGGCTGCAGCGTTTTCCATGGTTACATTATAACACTGCGATCTCCAACCCGCCAGCCAAGCGTGGAGATTATGACAATAACATCCACTTTCGTGGGAGAGGCTCTAAGTCCTGCAGTGGACTGTTATGGGCTGTAATGATAAGTATAGTTCGTGCCATATGGACTGCCTGTAGCGTGCCTTGATCTCTTGGTCAACTATTGGCATTGGTCATCTTAGCGTTGTCCCGGTTGTGCTGTCGCGCACGATGGCCGGTGTTCCGCCTTGACCATGATCCAGGATTTGGCGAATCAGATAATTACAGAGAGCGACTGCCATCTGATCTGCTCTCATCTCATTTACCAGGGGAAGCAGGCCAGATTGAATCTTTGTTACACATTCAGCCGCCTGACTGTATACGTTTCATAACGATGTTTTCCCTCAAAATAAGAGCATCGGTTAGCATTCAACGAATGTACATAACTCAGAAAAGAGTCATTGGTATATGACCGCAGTGGGATTCGAACCCGGTACCTCTCGCTTACGAGATACCTTAACCGCTCGGCTACCGACGCTCCTATGACATAAATAAGAATGAATAAAAAGGTTCGTGAGCGTATTTCGTACGAATTCAAATACGCATCAACTTGCGTAACGCGACGCGTCACGCGTAAAACAATGTGATATAAAAGCACATCCTGCTCTAATGCTTAATATCAGAGTCTGATAGTAGACAGTGCCATGTAAAGGATTCGTACAAAACTGCGAGTGAAACAAATGAGCGTAGGCAGGTATTACGTTGTCGGGAACACTCTGCGAAGCATTTTCCTGCGAAATGTGGGTTCTACATATAGACGACATGTACATGTTGTGTCGCTGCTACAGGATGTAAAGAAGAACGTCGAATAAAATATAATTATGCTTAATATCGAAATTTAACTGTATATTGAAGATATTTTAATATTTTATTGGAGTGTGCTCTATAAACGATACTGAAGTCAAAAACTGTATTATATTTTTTTTCATTTTTGGCTCTCTGTATCTTAGCCGCGTATTACTCCAATTGAAACTACCAAATGAATTCAAATGTAACTAGGTATGATTTGTGTTCATGCTACGAGGTAGGACATTGGATATGGACTACTCGCAAAAACCACTTTGCTTATACATTTATGTATTGAGTGAACCGCGACAGAACTCTCTACTGGACTCTTTTTTTTTTGTATGTCGTACTGTAGGCAAACAGGCAAGCGGGCCACCTGATGGACTTACTGTCTTTTGATAAATACAAATTGGGAGTTTTCAAATCCAAAGTAAAAGGCTTCATTTTTAATAAGAGTGTTTCATCAGACTACAGTTTTTCTTAATATTACTTAGCAGGCACAGCTAGTTCGCGTATTATACGAAACAGCATGCAGTTCGCTTACTTTTACGTTTAGAGTCTCTATTTTGTTTTTGTATATACCCCTAAGGTGGCAAACAAGCTCACGCTCTGCCTGGTGGTAAGCAGTCATCGCAGCCTACGGACGGTTGCAATACCAGGGGCAAGCCCACGCAAAACACCTTTTCAACTCTTTCTAGAAGAACTCCATGTTGTACTCCAGGGAAAACTTCTTCAGGCAGCTCATTCCACATCCTCAGTGTGCGTGGGAGAAGGTTAATTTGGGACCACACAGTTCGCGACCAATTTGGCTCCAATGTGTAAGGACTTATGACCTGAGTGGTTAAAATTCAAAATTCAAAAAATTCAAAGTTCAAAATTTTATTGATTAGGACAATAAATATCTCTTTCAATCGTCAAAAAGGAGTTCAGGTGGGTAACATGCCACGCAGAGGACCGTTTGAGGATGAATTGTAATTTCTGCTACGCGTCTGGGCGTAGTACGTATTTAAAAAAAGTATATAAGTAGTTTGTGGCGTAATACGTTCTCTTTGCTCTGAACTGACTGATTTGTTGACTGTGATTGATTTGGTAACCAGGTGATGAAAAATATTCTTCAACTTCAAAAAGGCAATATTATTTCTATTTAGTGTTCGAGATACTTCCCTACAAGTTTATCGGTTATCTAACACCCATAACACAAGCTTTGCTTGCTTTAAGGCTACATGGCGCTGTCTGAATTTCTCCAAGCATATTTAAATCTTCTTCTTCACTATCACTACATAGTATAAAACAAAGTCGCTTTCTCTGTCCCTATGTCCCTTTGTATGCTTAAATCTTTGAAACTACGCAACGGATTTTGATGCGGTTTTTTTTAATAGATAGAGTGATTCAAGAGGAAGGTTTTTATGTAAGAAAAAAAGGGTAGGTAAGGGTAAAATAGGTGTACGCGTACGAAGTCGCACCGGGTCCACTAGTAATATATAAAATTCTCGTGTCACAGTTTTCGTTGCCATACTCCTCCGAAACGGCTTGACCGATTTTGATGAAATTTTTTGTGCTTATCCGGTATCTATGAGAATCGGCCAACATCTATTTTTCATCCCCCTAAATGTAAGGGGCAGTCCACCCCTAAATTTTTATTTTTATTATTTAGACAAAAATTTTAATTAGGTGTAGGGTAGGTGTAGGGTTAGAACGCTACGCGAACGAAGTCGCGCCGGGTCCACTAGTTTATTTATGGTGACTGGAGTTCCCCGTATAAACCTTTTTTTCGTATTCTCCGCTCACCCTGTACAAAGTCACACAGTCACCCCGTAATGAGCCATCAAGATGCGCGCGTGCCATGTCGGCCGCGATAATACACACCGACATCACTCCCTGTATTTTCATCATATTGAAATGTGGAAAGTTTATATTTTTCTCACGTCTGCTCTGGATCTTACTTTGGTTGGTTGTGAAATATTTTGAGGTATGTTTGGAGATGAGTAAGTAAAAACTCGCTTTCGAATGTAGGGTAGTTAATAATTCATAAATTATCTACCTACCTATAAATATAATATTGTAGGATATTTTTTTGTATCCATTAGCCTACAGTTTGCTTATTCTTACCTATGGGTACAGTCGCCTTCATAAATGCATGACCACATTTAAAAAAAAAAATCGTAGCTACTGCCACTTACAGAATATTAGGTGCAATTATTTTATCCAGTGTATGGCCTAGAACCGGGTTTAATATTGAAAATAGAGACTCTCTAGAGTATTGGTATTTTTTCTAAAAAGATTACAGTTAACCAAAACCCATGCATTACACACAATAAGAACTAAGAGTTACGATTCATAATCAGACAGTTAAATTTTGATTTGAATTAGTTAGGACCATAATGATTCAATTAGTGGTGACCAGAGCCTACGTTTTTTATATTAATCCCAGTTCTAGGCCACACGCGGTATGTTATCCAACAGCAAGTTTGTTCCAAGCCATAATTATATACATTGTTATAATTTAGAAGCCCTTAACAGGATAACACAATTACAGTAAATTGTTAAACAAATTGAATTGGCTAAAAGAAGGGCGTATTAGATGTCCCTTAGGCACCAATAACATTTGGAACTGCAGGTTTTTTAATATAATAAATGAAATTGCCTTAATGATATTCCATGCCTTGTTCTATAAATTAAAATTTTTATAATAATGCAGTAACTACATACATTTAACATTTAATTTAGTAACTATTAATGTACGGTTACAATCAATTAAAAATGTTTACATATAACGTTAACTTTCTTTTAATGCGAGTTTTAACAGGAAAACCGACAAAGAAATTTTGAATTGTAATAAAAATATAACTACAAGCGATTTTGATTTAATATTAATTTTAAAATATATTCTACATTATTCCCTTACTAACAGTATGCTACATGCTATAAAACGTTTAAACAGTTTTTAACAGAATTTTAAAGTGATCATGCACTTATGAGCGCGACCGTACATATATACAGGTACACAAGCCATACTCATAACATCCGCCTTCTTGCGTCGAGGATTAAAAAAGTTCCATTTAAGCATCAAATGAGAACTGTCAAAGTTTCTATAGTCGCAAAAACTACGAGTAAATAGTTCCCAAACAATCGTCCAAAAATAAATAGGTCACGCGACAAAGCAACCCGCATCATTTTTTGCATATAAAGCAATTATTAATATCCTATTGTATGTACTAAACGAGTGTTGGTGCGTCAAAAATAATAATTAATGTCACTTAGTGGTTGTATGAAGGCCATGCACGTACAAGTAAGCTATTAACAATGTTTGAGCCAATATATTTTGGCTTGTATGTCGCCCATTGAAATTCTTGCACTGAATGAGTAGTTAGAGATAGATACAGAACAGCCCACAGTGGACGCTGACATTGGAATTTGAACTTTATTTGAACAGCTATACAGTTATTTTCCGCCAAAATAACTGTGCCGGAAACCAGTCTGTATGCGGAAATGCGTATGACGTAAGTTCAAATCCAGCTGTGTATTCCCTGATCATTATATGCTGGACACCTTCACGGCTAGAGATAATAGGGTGTTTCTAGACATGCACGTTTCATCTTTGGTCACATCGTCACTTCTTGTAGAGAGGGACTTTCTCGGATCTATGTACAGGGCATCTTTACATAGTATAAAACAAAATCGCTGACCCTATGTACATGTACATGTACGCTTATGTATATGTACGCTTAGATCTTTTAAACTACTCAACGGATTTTAATGTAGTTTTCAACAATAGATAAAGTGATTCAAGAGAAGGTTTATAAGCAAGAAAGAAGGGATAGGTACGTGTACGCGAAGGAAGTCGCGAAATACTCTATAAAGGGAGTCTTTTCACCGATACAAATGTAGTGTTTGCATATAAAATAAATTTGATGTTTTACTTCTAGACAGGCAAAATCTGGTGAGTCGAAGTAGGCCAATATCACCTTACTAGCTTTGTCCTTTATGTACATCTGAACGGTGCATTAATTCAATAAAATAAATAAATAAATATTCGTGGACAAATTCACACATCGTCATCATCACAGCCCATAACAGTCCACTGCAGGACCCAGGGCCTCTCCCACAAAAAGGGAGGTTATTGCCATAATCTCCACGCTTGGCAGGCGGGTTGGAGATCGCAGTGTTATAATATAACAATGGAAAATGCTGCTGCCCATTTTCCAGTCTACGGAGGCGCTTAGATCTTTTGCCTCGAAAACATTAGTCGCCTTGTACGACACCCACGAATGTAAGGGGTTGGTGCTATTCTACTCTGCCGGACACCACACGGCCGATTCACACAGCGCCATCTATTCTATTTCATAATTCTATTTTGATTGTTTTGGCTCAGGCTTTTGTGGCTTTAGTTTTTGTTTTTATCCATCTTCCAGTAGAGCGGAACTTCAGTCTATCTTGACGTCTGCAAAGAAGTGCATGTAATAGCTAGTTGAAAAATGTCTTACAGTTTCTTAGGTATTATATCAGAAAGTTGTAAGTGGTTCTACATTAAAAGATAGAAATAACTTTCTTATAAGTTTCTACAATGAGCTTAGTAATAGTTTCCATAATATGTGGTAGGACTCTACCTACTACCGCTACTACTAAAATTTTCATGTGTTTCTATAAACGTTAACCCATATTTATTACCATATTACATCTTACAACAAAATGCTTCCCGTGTTACCTCCGTCGTAGCGGTCGTCGTAGGGTATATTATTAGGACATGTTATTTTTAATATTCGATAAAAAATAACTAATGGTCGCCGGCTATTGATTTTTGTCCCAGCAATTTGTAATAAAATTTGCCTTAAACGACACAAAAATTAAAACAATAGGGCTTATGACTTGCCGTTGGCTAAAAACTTGTGGACCACCCCACGTATTTTTGCCGCCAAGCAACTATGCTTGCATTATTGTGTTCCGGTTTGAAGGATAAGGTAGCCATCGCAATTACAGGCATGTGGTATTTCATCTTAGTCCTCACCGTGACATCTCGCCTGCGGTTCTTCTTTTTTGTTGCCTGCAACCTAATGCATGAATCTTAAATGTTATTGGCGACAGTTAACGCTTACCATCTGATGGTTTGTCTGTTTGTTTTGTCACTGCTTATCCTAAAAAAGCAACGAATCCCGGGGTTTTGTAGGCGGGCTATGTACTCCTGGTGTTGCTAATATCCAAAAGCAACGTTGATCACTTTCCATCAAGTGCCCACTTGACCGATTAGCATAAAACCCATTAATAGTGCCCGAAAGGAGAATCAATGCTCTGGCAGCAAGATGGTACACACGTATGGAAAGTAAAAAGTGTAAAGAGATAAGTGGATGTGCCCTCTTCCAACTTTTCCGCGGTATTGGAACAAGTTTTTCAATTTGCATCGAGTTGGAGCGATATCGGTAGCTCTTTGCGGTGAAAATACCGTGAAATTTGAAAAGATAGACCTAAAGGGGTTAGATAGACATAGAAACAAGTGATTCTAATGTGGCCTTACAAAGTATTCTCTTCGTCAAAACTAAGATACACACTGACAGAATTTCTTATGTGTTGTTGCCACTGTTTGCCACATTCACTTCTTGCTACTGTAAAGGTCAGGACCGTTCAAAGTATTTGTTTTTTTTTTCGTTTTCTTCCGCCAGATTATAGTAGAACGCTTTACTCATAGAATAAGGACAATTGTTGTATCACGCGTTATGCGATGCAAAAAGTACGAAAAAGTGGTAATTTTGATATATTTTTGCTTGAAAAACGATCCCTTAAATAAAAAATCTATACGGTATAACTTTCATTCTGACCCACTTTTGCCTAGATAACTATATATTGTTGGACAGGGGAAAGAAATACCTTTCATTTAAATTATAAGTCGATTAAATAACAGATAAGGGTGGATTGTCTCCATGGCAACCCCATAGAAGGACCAGGATGAGCGTAGACAACGCATATATATATTTTTTTAAATTAAGTAATATTCTTTCGTATAATGTACGACTTTTTTTAATAACAGAGGATAGAAGATATTCTATGGCTGGATAGAGCATTCGTGGGCCATCTAGGAACAGCCTTGAAGATTGTAATAATCAGGGAACACACTCGCAGGCAACGTGTTCTATTCCTCAGCCGTATTCATTATTTGAAGGTTGAACCAAAGCTGGCAGTCTTCAGCTCTGTATTTTTAGATTGGAATTATGGCCTGCCAAGCCAATCTAGATGTTTAAAATTAATTCGTTTCGATGAATTGGTTTTATTTGTTGCCACTTTATACCACTTATTTAGGCAAAATCACCCAACCTTACCGGAAGCCGCAGTTTGAAGCACTAATTCAAATTCAAGATCAAAGTCATCTATTTTCAATAAGTACAGAAACAAAAAACTTCGGCAGCATAACTCTCCGCGGTTTCGGGTTACTCCCGAATCCAAAGTTGGATCCTCAGCAACCGGATCCCCGGAAGCCTTATTAATTACAGCCCCGATAGTTGCAAGTTTGTAAGACAAAGGGCTATCTGCTCCTTCGTTGCGGGTTTCTGCCCATTTGTCAAGGGATTGTGGCGCTTGACCTGTGGCGGCTCGACATTTAGCTGCGTAGCCCCGTTTGGGTATGATTCGCGATTTCAGTGCTTTCTTATTTGTTTTTGTCACAATGAGGCGTGAAGGGCGAGACCCACTGGTGGTCTTTAAGTGTTACGAGGTGGTGATGGATCATGAATCATAAGTTCATAACACAATAAATTGAATTTTGAATTTTGAACTGGTCCTGTAATAAGTATGTGTATTTTCTTAGAATTATTCGAGTAAGAAATTGCAGAGATCAGTATAATGCACATCACAGTTTAAACCACTTAAAGTACGTTATATAATAATAATTTTGTTTTTGTACGAGTGTGGCGGGAAGGTGAGACTGGGTTCTTTAATCTAAGGTCTTTTGGAGAACTAAAAATCAACTCAAGGTTTGTTGACTTTTGAAAAGATCTCTGTTTTCAACTTGAATTGAATTATATTATTTAAACAAAAAGCCATATACCGAGAGGTAGACACTGAGACACTTTCACATAATAATAATATTTCATATATAATTGAAAGAGATCTGCATGCTTCAACTTCAGCCGCATCGTCACTTACCACCAGGTAAAATGGTGGTCAAATGCCTACTAGTTTGTTGTTTAAAAAACTAAATCCGACTATACGTTTCAGTGTAAACGAGGCTCAAGTCTTTTAGAGGGCTAATACCAGTTTAACACTAGGGCAAAGGGTAATATGATGGTATCAGGCGCCATCGCGCACACATTGTTATGTACATTTATTTTTCTTTTAGCTAGATAAATGTCCAAGTTCCTTCAAATAGGATCTATTGAGTATTTTAAATAACGTTTCCAAAAAATGCATGCTCATTTTCTTGAAACTGCGGTGACTGCTTGCCATCAGGCTGGCCGTAAGCTTGTTTCCTTTTGGCGAGGCTGGTCATTTTCGCAATAGGTCAATTTCGAGGGACGCGTTTGCCACCTTAGTGGTATTAAAAAAAGAAAGAAGTTTAATTGATATGACTGTTAGCTTTGTTGTCGCAAATCGTAATGTAGTTTAGAAAATATTTAAGTGTAAGTAAACTGCTTACCGTCAGGCAAGCCGTAAGCTTGTTTGCCACCTAAGAGAAATTTAAAAAAACTTGGTCGGAAGTTATCCGACTTTTTCTGTCGGCTACCGTTCGTAATAACTTACGAACGAGTATTAGATCCATAAGCGCTCTTACTTCGTCGCTACATACAACTGAAAACTTTAGAGCAATACTAAAGGAAAAGCTGCCACAATCACACCTAATCTCTCTTGCTCTGTATTCGCGATTTATAAATTTAATATAAGTACTACAAACCCATTGAGATTCACATATTGTGTATACGTAGTTGCCTCATTGTACGAACCAAGTATTCGCCAGCAAATTCGCAAGCTACATGGTCTTAATACCATAAGCGTAGGTATCACTGGCTTCTGCTCGGAGAATTTCGTCTTGCATATTGCAAATATGCTAAGCCGAGCTTAACTTAGAGACTGGGATAAACAAGCTGACATACTGACGGTGGCTCGGAAATTGATTTATTTAACAATATTGTTTGTACTTGCTGCAACATTTTTAACCCCCGACGAAGAGGGGTGTTTAAATTTCACGTGTGTATCTGACGCTCTGTGGCGGTGTGTATCTGTCTGTGGCATCGTAGCTTCCGAACGGATAGACCGATTTGGGTGCGGTTTTCGCTATTTAAAAGCCAGTTTAAGCGAAATGATTCTTAGCTTTGTTTCGTTAAAATCGGTTTAGTAATTCAGAAACTAAATGAAAAATAAAACTGTAATTGGTCCAATTCTGTATATTGAATAAATTTTCAAAATTGTTATTGGAGGGTACTATATAAACGATACTGAAGTGAAAACAGTAATTTTCTTTATCCCTTTCTTGTCGGTCTATCTGTAAGTATCTTAAATGCACATCACTCCGAAATTACTAAATGCATTTAAATGAAACTTGGCATGGTTTTAGTTCATACTACGTGGATGGAAATTGGATACTTTTTATCCCGATGTTTATCACGGTGTCCTTGGGAGAGGGGATGGACGTCAAAATTGTAATTCATTAACGCGTAGTCCGATTTTATTCATGTTTTGTTAGAAATACTGTAAAGATTTTTCCGTAAATATTTCAAGGTGATCGATATTGTAATTCAGAAATTGTACCTCATTATTACGTCCAAATTACTTGAAACTACGAAAGTTATAAAATGTCACTATTAACAAAATTTTAAAATATTTAACCTATCTCTTTATGTTTTTAATATTGCTGTGCTGGACAGGGTTCATAATTGTACCTCTAAATATAGGTATATACCTTTATGAAGCAACGAATATTAAGTATTGAGTATTGAAAATAATCATTGGTACATGGCAGCACTCGTATAAGAACCCGGTACTTCGGGGGTTTAAGTCGGAGACCTTAACCATTAAGTCACCGACGCTCCAAAAATTTTACCTACCAATACGGCGCTGATATCATCAAGAAAATTCGCTGTTTTAGTTTATTTGTTTATCTGAGGGCACGAAAGAGAACGCAATGACAAGCAAAAATCTGCGGGCTAAGTATAATATACGGAAAAGCCATGGCCACAGTTAGACTTTGTTATGAGCTTGCGAGGCTTGCTGAAACAGATTTACATGATAGACTTTACGAATTGTGGTAAATAGCGAATAAAACAGATAAATACAATATGTTAACTTGACGTTCATATCTTGAGGTCTCTTGTACCCAACATACGCTCCATGTTCTACAGGCGAAATTTTTTTTTTTTAATTATTTAATAAAAAACTCGCTTTTGCGAGTTTCTCATCTTAAATTGGGTTTTGGTAGGTAGATGTGCTGCCTTTTGTACACAATTATGCACGTATGCGACGTGGAGCATCTGACTCAGGACATAGCGTACACGAGTGTCATACCATAACGAAAAAAATTGCTTTTAAAAAGCGAAACTTGAAAAACAATTCGCAGGCATAGGTATTGTCCCGTTTTAGGCTATATTCGACATTGTACCCCAATAAATCATCCCTGTCGAGTTTGATCGATACGTATTTGACGACTCGTAGGCTGAAACTATTTTCGGCACTGTTTTTAGGATTCCGAAAAAGCGAAAACCAATAAGATCACTCGCGCGTCCGTCAGTACGTCTGTCACAGCCAATTTTCTCCGAAACTACGAAATTTGGTACACGTATCAATGTTTGTGACTCAAAAGTGGATTTGTAACGTAAATATACAAATTGTGTTGCATTGTGTGATATATCAAATGAAAGGTCGTGTCATGAGAATCTCAAATATATATTTTTTATATCCTCTAGTTAAGTATTATTCAAGTTATTTAAGAAAAAAGGCGAAAATTTACCATCCCCGCTCCTTATCTTCGAAACTACTCTCCGAATCTCAAATAAAAAAAAATCAGCAATTTATTCTTTACTTATATTTTACGGGTAAGAAGTCCATGATCTAAAATTAAACTAAATTCTCAGTTTAAAAAAAAAGTTCAAACATTCAAAATTTCTTTATTGATTAGGACATTAGATATCTCTTTCAATCGTCAAAAAGGAGGGGGCTAGGAAAGTAGGAAGAAAACACACAGTGACACGCTGACCGCCCTATGGCCGCAGCAAACCCACCCCACGCCAGCCACGACCGGACCGTGCTCGACAATGCCAGGCAGACTTTTGGGGACAAGTTTGAACATTAAAAACAAACCTAAGTTATGCGGTTCAAAAATAGCTCAACTATTATTAAGGTACTTTTAGCTTGCTACACGTCATTGCCGATGCTGTTATATGGGATCGGAACCCTCAAAGCTAGTCAAAAGACAGACTCGCACTTTTCGGCTTTTTATTATCATTGTCAGCAACAAACGATTTGTCTTCTTATGGACGGAACTAATTATAGAATAGCGAATTTGAAAGTATTGAGACTTCATTTACTTACCTAAACTTGTATGTATGTAAACACTTTGTTGCGTATAACTTCATAAAGAACATAAATATACATTGCAAAAGCGGGCTTATCCTGCAATGGGATTTCTTCCAGCTAACCTTACCTTGGATAGTCCGAAATGAGCAGTGGAATTTGTAATTTTCGTATCGGAGTATTTTAAATTCCTTGGAAAAGGCAAATCCGCTAATAAGTTTGTTAGTAATTAAATAAGCTGTCTGCTCGACGAAGTTATGCCACGCGTATTTGGTATTTCGTTGACGTAACACCGATTTCAAAAGAGTGTAAAGGTTACTAAAATATTTATCATCTCATATTCTGTCTCTCTGTCTCCCTGACTGTCTGCATATCCGCTTATTCCTCCTAAACCATGCAACGGATTTTGGTGCGATTTTCACTATAATTTAGAACATTATTCGTTTATTCCTCCAAAACCACGCAACGGATTTTGGTGCGATTTTCACTGAATTTAGAGAATTTCTTCCGAAACGTTTTTGTGTACGTATGCACATTGAGAAACAATGAAAACACTCATGCGAAGCCTCTACCATAAATATATTATATAGAGCACACTGTAACAACACAGCACCTATTCAGCCTACTATCCAATGGGTCAATATAACTTTGCCACGCAATATTGCAACCGAAACAACATCAACAAAGCGGGGCGACAACGCTTGGCTTGGAGCCAGCAATAGTCGAAATGCATTTGCCGCTTACACCGCTGTTGGCTTCATTCTTTTGCGCCCCATGTGGTGGGAATGTACCTACATTATTCCACGTAACTTAGACACTACACTACTCTGCTCTGTACTACATGATCATTGCGTCACGTATTTATTAGTCCCCGATAAAAAAAAAGGCTGCTATAAGTTTGATGTGTGGATCTGTTAACCTGTGGCGGTGTGTGGCACTGTAGCTCATGAACGGATGGACCGATTTCGATATGGTTTTCTTTCTTGGAAAGATAGCTTAATCGAAATGGTTCTTAGTTTTGTATGATTAATATCAGATTAGTGGCTTAGAAAATATTTCAATAAATATAAAATTGGTCAGGAGTTATCCGACTTTGTCTAAGTGAAGAGTATAACAATATAATACGCCTGTACTCTGCGGAAACTGTTTCATGGAGAACACCTATAGACCTTTCATCCCGATGAAGAAAGAGGCGTGTTATTTTGACGTATGTACTCGTATATGTGTGTCTGTCTGACGAATAGCGTCGGTGGCCGAGCGGTTAGAGTATCCGACTAGTAAGCCAGAGATCCCGGGTTCGATCCCGCTCCGGCCATGTACCACTGACTATTTTCTCAGTTTAGTACATTAGTGGAATACTAACCGGTGCTCTTACGGTGGGGGAAAGCATCGTGATGAAACGTGCACATTAAGGCGACTGGATGTGTAACCATAATCTAATCTGATCAAATTCCCCTGGCAGCAGGGTCATGGAGGTCGGGTGGCAGTCGCACCACTGTAATTACCTGACCTGCCAAATCCTGGATCATGGTCAAGGCGGACCCCGGGCCCTCGTGCGCGAGAGCATAACCGGGACATTAACGCCAAGATGATGATGATTATCTGTGTGTCTGTCTGTGGCATCTTAGCGCCAGAACAGAAGGATCAATTTCGATGCGATTATCTCTATTTGAAAGCCAGTTTAATCGACATGATTCTTTGCTTTGTAACATTAAAATCGGTTTAGTAATTTAGGAAATATTGAAGCATGTCTGATACAGATACAGATTTCGAGTGAAATTCATATATAAATGGATTTCCTATGTTGACAATTTTTTTTATAACTATCACCCACTATGTCAGTCAAAATAACCTTTTTAAATCTAGAATGACCACTTGGTTACAACTTTTCATTAAGCATGTAAACTATATCTGTGTGTTCACAATCCAATGGAATCAGATGCAATTTTCAAGGATCTCCGCAATTATACTTCCATTGACGCAGTGGTCTATTGCAATTCATTAATTATCGTGAGAATGTTTGTGTTCGTGTTTTGATCCAATTCCAATTATTGCTGTAGAATTGTATAGGGATAATAAAGTTGTTGTCATACAATTTTGTAATTGAATGTTGGAAATTCGACATAATAATAATCGTAACATTTGCAAATAGCGTATGCCGTTGCCTTATTTATAAATAAAATGTCTGTTGTTGAGATTTCTCCGGATTTCTCTTTCTCTCTCAAAATAGAATTTTAAATTATGAGTAGTGCATCCGGCGCTACTTACGGGACCTACACTACCCTACCCCTACTCCTATACTACCTTATCCTACACCTACCAACAACTACGCTACACCGTACGATAGGTTGACTTACTTTACCCCTTACTATCCTTTTTTTTTCTCTTATAAATCTTCCTCTTGAATCAGTCTAGCTAATGCTGGAACACTTATTCAAATCCATTGCGTAGTTTAAAAGACAATTTTATACGATGTACAGATATAGATTTCTTATATTTTGTTGAGAGTTCCATGGTACTAGCACAAAATAAACAACGGTCGTCCTTCAAGTTCCTTGTTCTTATCTTGTGGCATGCCTGGATGCCAAAACCCAGTGACTCATTTGGTTGCCGCTCTATCTACCGTCTAAGGATCTTTAACTTAGTCGACGCGCGATGCAACGATTAAAGTTCGCTCTTGTTAAAGTTAAACTTCTATCCAAACATCAAAACGAAAGTTTGTAGGGATGGCTGTTTGTTGCTCCTTCCTGAAAATAGTACCTACAGAACAGATTTTGATGACAAATTTGACATTGCTCATCTTGGCGTTCAAGTACCGTTTTGATGAAATCTGGCAGTATTATAGCCTGTAGAATAGCATATAGTTTACAATTTACCTCGAAGTTCAATTTGGTCTCCGCGGGATATTGAGCATAGAGCCCAATTTCTTCGGTTTAACCGAATTTTACGCGGACGTTAATGACAAGTTGTTAACTCGCGACCGCGGCCCACGGCGGCGGCATGCCTGTTTGTCTGCCGGATAACATAACAAAAAAATCCTTCAGAGGTTGTTAATGATCAAGGTTCTAATTTCAGACTTTTCTGTTCACAGAAAGCCGAATCGGCGCTCGCCATGCCGTGGTATTCATGCTGTTCCTTGGCACTACTGTCTCCTATGCCACCAGGGTCAGCATGAGTGTCGGCATCGTGGCCATGGTATCTGACAACGGCAATAATCACACGGTCAGTATCAAGGAAAAGGGCCACTACGATATAGTATCGGTGCGAAGCAGTTGCACGACCTCATTCCCATATCGGGAAACGCGATCCGGTGGGGCGTTATTCGTGGATCTTCCAGCTATCCGCACGAGCCCTTTGGTTCAAGCTTTAAAATGCGTATGGCTAGGGACAAGAACACGTTTCCCAAGATTGTGTTCTCCGATTATTCTAATCTGGACGCCTTCAAGGCTGGAGTGAAGCTGTTTCTTGACAGTCATACTCTATTTTCAGCCGCATCGTCACTTACCACCAGGTGGGAATATTTTGTATAAAAAAGAAGAAGTATCAAGGATACTTTAATGTTAGCTCTGACTCTGTATATTGTAAGTTTACCCCTCATCATCATTATTCTCCGAGCGGTCAACAACGGCTTCTGCCAAGGTTCTCTACTAAAAAAAACCTCACGTCGTAAGTCGTTGACTCTTGCATCCGACTCAGCTCTTGTAGAAGTATTCGGGCCTCTTTCCTGATATCCAAGTAAAAAACTACCCTACTTGAAATGTCATTTTGTTGTCAACAACACCGTTGCCGGGTCAGGTAAGTTTGTAGCACTATGCAACGTGGACTTCCTCAAGGCCAGAGTCATAAGCTGTTTCTAGACAGGCATGCTCCATCTTCGGCCCCATCGTCGCCATTAGATAAGATGGCAACGGAAAGCAATGACCCTGCCTAGTGAGTAAAAAGAAACACCCAAAAACGCCCACTCGCTATCAATATCAACGATCGAAACACCCGCCAACGACCACAACTCTTCCTTCCGCCGATTCCGTACAGCGTGTCTCCTACGTGACCACTTTACACAGGACTCGTTATGGCTCCGAATCGGCCGGAACGTTGTTAATGTCGCCTTTAGGCTACGCAGACGAGGGCCGCGCCTTGGGGTACTTTTTGACGTGAATTCGAATAGAGAAGAAGTATGACTTATAGCGAGATATCCTATCTTGTAAAATACCGCAGCCACAGAAAACAAAATGAGATATGTTAATACAAGTAGAAATGCCATAGGGCATCAGACTATCGAAAAGGTTTGTCGCCTCCTTGGCCACTACTGCGCATTACTTAACTACTGCGCAATAATGGTCAGTAGGTTTATTACGTAACGCTGTTGCCAACTGTTATTACAATTATCTGATTTCAATGATTGAAATGGTTGCTTTTGCGATTCCGTATCATCGATTTTATGGGTTCGATATTTTAACATTAAAATGTGAGTGTAGATAATAGTAGTGTATGCAACTGCATATAAGTAGGTATTAAAACACTCTTGTCAAACGTTTTAATACCCCCTTTTATATGACAGTTGCATAAACTACTATTATCTACACTCACATTTTAATGTTAAAATATCGTACCTATAATTTTCTAACTTTGCTGGAAGTAAGCTGCGAGCCAGTTGCGTTGTATCTTCGCGTCGATGATATCAAGCGGCGAGAAATTCACTTCACTTTTTTCACATTTATTTATTTATTTGCTTCAAACAAGATAAAACATTCACAAACACAAATTAAAACAATTAGAAAAAATATTCTGTTTAGCGGGAAAATAATTACACACAAATATAAACAAGAAAATTTGAATTTTGAATTTGTCAAAAACATTTAGGTATTCAGCCTACATTTCGCCGTGTCTCGGCGCCCGACAAACAATAAAAGTTTTGCATAATGATTAAAAAGTGATTTTACGTTACAGCTGTAATGAAATTAGTATAGGAAATGCTGTATCGAAAAGTATTTTTTTTAAATTATATATACTGGCGTGAAAAAGGTGTATCCTTAAACAACTGTTTTCGAATATGAAATTGGAACATTGCGCTATGAGTGTAGATAAACAATATTATTATAGTTTATATAGAATTGAGTTTTCACTTATGGATAAGGTTTCAATGCTCCATGGGCAACTGTTGGCTTTGGCAGTGGAGATGAGATACTTGTCACGTTTCCTGGGGTTCTATTTTTGAAACGCTCCCCTCGAGACGAACGGTTTTCAATTTTGATTTTCAGCATTAAACATTTAAAATTTTTTTAATAACATTAACCCCTGATACCCCTGGTGTTGCTAGTGTTAAGAGGCGGCGGTGACCACTTTTCATTAGGTGGCCCGCACAGAGTAACATAAGAAAAGAAAACTCGGTAATTAATTCGAACGAAAAATTGTGGATATATGAAAGGCTAGGAAGTTATGACAGAATAGAGCAAAGTGACCGTACCTGTGGGACGGAGGCGAGAGCTTTATGTTTGTATGGATATGCAGAGCTTCAAGGATTGTCCTCCTCTCAGTCTCTCGTCTACTTAGGTTTTTACGTTTTCGCATAGGCGCGACTTTCGCAAGACCCTCCCATACGTTAACGGTAATGAAGTTAGGCTTACGAGAGCGGCTATAGAACGGGGCGATGTCTGTCGATAAGGAGTTCGTTATTGTGCTTTCATGGACAGGTTTTTGGCTATTAGGCGTTTGAGTGATTTTTACACTCATGGGTGTCATAAAAGGCGACTAATATTTTCGAGGCAAAAAATTTAAGTCTCCGTAGACTGGAAAATGGGCAGCAGCGTCCTCCATTGTTATGTTTATGACTGCGATCTCCAACCTGCCTGCCAAGCGTAGAGGGAGACAATGGCAATAACCTCCCCTTTGATGATGATAGTAATGAGGCGTTTGAAGAAGAACTGGTCTGTGCGATTTTGAATGTTAGCAAAATTTACATGAGTACCATCTAGTGTAATTACGATGCCAAGTCTACTTTTCTAGGTATGAAAAGTGCAGTTTACATACCTATTCATAGTTTTCGAATTTTTCTCTTTACTTTTACTTGGCCTTGCTTCTTGCCAAATTTTAAGATTCTAAATCTAGATCAATAAGAAGTACCATATAGGTTTTGAGGACGGAATAGCGCTCCTATGGTCATTGCGCTTATCCGACTTCCTGTTTTGACGACTTCCATCCCTTTTCACGAAATTACTCACACCGATTGCAGAAAAGCCTGAGGAAAGATGTTACACATCTCATCAAAATTGGCCAACCGATCCGTAGCAATCCACTGGGAAGCTGTTCACTGGGAGCCAAGTTACAACAGCCCAACAGCAAAATAACATTAAAATAAGTGACCCTTGCAAATTATTCGTCATAGAATCATAACAACTTTCACCGAGCCAAGTCACGACTTCTGACAAATTTTTCAACGAGCCATTTCATGAAAATCAATGACTCTGGGAGTCCATTTCGGATTTCACGACTAACATTTCCAATGTGAAATATCTACATGTCTCTTCTGTCTCCAACAACCTACCACGAGTGTGAAAGAGATAAGTAAATTATAGGCATACGAACAGTAGTCGAACGGTTCAAAATACGGCGACCGGGGCTCCCCCGCTCACCTCGAGTGGAACGGTCCCAATTTTTATTTTCGACTTGAAAACATCAAATTTTTATTTAATCATTTTCAACGCTGAAAGCGAACGTTTCACGAATAAAGAAAATCAGAGTCATTATCAAAACATTGAATTTTTAATAATTGAAAATCATATCATCATATCAAAAACCTTTATAATGCGTGCCGTACGTAGGGAATAGAACACGATGCCTGCGAGTGTGTTCCCTTATCATTATAATCTAGACGCCTTCAAGGCTGAGTGAATTGGCCGTTTCCAGGCTGGAAGTCAGCAGGCATGAAATACCGAAATGTTATAACTGTAAACTATTTTAATTTGTCATAGACCTTCAATATTCTCAATGGTGTGTAATTGATTTGTTTCACTTTATATTTTACACCAGCGTGGCATTTAACCGTTTATAAGTAAATAATGTATATGAATATCATTATCATAATCATTTTCTTTTTGGCAATGACATCATAGGATTATGTCTGAAATGGTGATGCTACTGTCCTTTACAAGTACATTATGTAGAGTATTTATAGCAAGAATTTTAATAAATTATTTACACAGCATTTTCGCCTTCATATTGTTTGGTCATGTACGCCACTGGGGTACGTGGGAAGTAGGTGCCTAAACCTGCCTGTATTAAGAAAGAGGTCCCGCGGTAAACACAAGAAACGATGGATTGACATCGCTGAGCCGGACGCGAGAGCCAATGGCTTACGATGTGAGGATGCCAAAGATCGGGAAAAGTGGTGAAAACAAAGTAGGAAAGCGGACCCTGGCAGAAGCCGGGATGACCGTTCGTATGATGATGATGAGTTTTGGCTTTATATTTAATGACACGCCAGCGACAGAATAAAAAGGGTACACTATTCCTAATCCTAATCATGTTACAAATAGGAATTTGTAAGAATGGATGATTGTATGTTTGTAACTCCTTCATGCAAAAACTATTCAACGGATTTTGTTGAAATTTGACAGTTAATGTAGCTTATAGCCCAGAATTGCATATAAGCCATAACGTGTTCCGAAATTAAATGTGGGGCCCGCGGAAATTGATCCTGTATGTTGTGACCGAATTTTACGCGGACCAAATCGCGGACAAACGCTAGTTAAGAAAAGGTACTTAAGGTAAGGATGCCGGCATAAATGAAGAATCTTGACTTGAAATTGTGTTTTTGTGTACCTAGGAAAGGACTAGCCCTAAATATACACTCCAAATACACTAAAATAACATAGACGTACAGTAAATTGGATTCTACTTTATTGGCACATCATAGAGGCCCATTTCAATTATATATTGTAATTACGTTGGCTGTAAATCCATGTTGGCGCTGTAAAGCGTCAATGTTCAACATTTATTTTGCAATCGGTAGTTCCAGTGTTTCTATCTGGCGTTACAGTAATTGCTTCGAGGTCAACGCACGCTTGATCAGAAGAAATAATTTGTCATTTTCATTTTTTTATTTTCATTTTCGTTGCAAGTAGGAAGGTTTTGGTCGCATCTCTCACAGAAACTGACAGGAGCGTCCCAAATATAGATGCTTTACGTCGTGTAAAGATGCCTGGTATTGATGAATACCTTACAATAAAATTTGAGTGTACACGTGAACCAGGTTCAAAGATTTCCTTAGAGTACTTATTTACGCCCCAGATTTGTGACACTCGCCGCGTATTTGCAAATATGATTTGAATTCTAACCGATGCTCTTACGGTGAGGGAAAACATCGTGATGAAACCTGCAAATTCAGGAACTGAGTTTGTAACCATGATCCAAAATGGTCAGGTCCCCTGGTAGCAGGGTTACGGAGTTCTGATGGTAGTCGCTCCACTGTAATTACCTGTTCTCCTATTCCTGGATCATAGTCAAGACGGACCCTGGGCCCTCGTTCTCGAGAGCACAACCGGGACATTAACGCCAAGATGATTATTTTTTTAACATGCTTTGTTAATTATTTTACATCCTTATGACTGGTCAATTTCGTTCAATTTGTGCTACCGGCAAACCGTGTTGCTCTAAGATTTTGACGGACGCATAGTGCCGTTCGCCACTCAAGTATTATCCGTTGAAAACCGATAATAAAACCGTGCGTTCGCACGCACAGTGAGACCATTCTGAATACGGGTGTTCATGGTACATAGCACGATTTGGTAGGGCAAAAATGAACAAAAATGCAAAAAAAATTACGACCTGTTTCTGTCCTCTAATTCTCTCGTGGCATAGTTTTGTAAAAGGCTCGAGTCCGGGAGTGTAATTTTAGGACACGACTCTTAATCGATTCGCGATTCGACACAGTATGTCAGAGACTCTGCTGCTAGAAGTACTATGTGCGCATCGAATTTCCGAATAGACTCGAATTTCAGATAAATGCTTCAGTCGGTTCATTTAACGAGTCTCGCTCGAGTCTATAAGTATATATTGAGCGGTGACGTTTTACGGTTTGTTAAACTGAAGTATAATTTACTGCAGTCTTTAGGCTTGCAGTAATCGAGAGACTGAGTAGTAGTTGCTTTGAGTAAAGTTTTCGAACTCGATTTGGTACAAAACTCGAGTTATGTTTACGGCTCTGATACTCGCGCTTGACTCGGCTCCAGACCCATGTGTATTTAGAACACTAAGCCCTGCACAATTGAGTATTGTTTATAATTTCAGACTCCCGCTCTCGAGTTTATTACAACACTTGGCATGACTGCCTTCCAGCGTTCGAGGTTTGCATTGGCCGGCGTAGCAGAAATTAGTTTCTGAATATTTGAGTACTGATTTATCGGATGAACAGTATCGGAAAGTTATTATTTCATTCTCTTTTCCTTTTTTATTATTGATTCGAGCTAGCTTACAAACACAAGTTTGTTTATTTAAGTGCTTTTTTATTAGACTAGCCAAGCATTTGGTCGCTATTTCACCTGGTGGTAAATGACGATGTAGCCAAAGATGGAGAATAGCTGTCTAGGAACAGCCTATTCCATTCACTAGGGCAATGAAGGCGTCCAAATTAGGTTATAATAATCAGGGATCACACTCGCAGGTAACGGGTTCCTTTCCTTAGCCGCCTTGGCTTGTGCTCGCGATGCCCGTACGTTAGTTGAATGCCAGACATCTTCATGTTGTTCGTTCAAGCAGGTTTGAAACAAAAATGGAGGTTTCATTAAAAAAGAATTAAAACAAGCAGTTTGTGCGATTAGCTGGAAGATCCACGACTTCTGAATGAAACGAGAGCCCGCATCTCGTTTCCTGATGGCAAAAAGGGGCTAGCAGAATGAGGTCGTACTCATAAGAAGCGAAGTAGATGCTTTCTACTGTGGCGGTCACCGTCGCCACGTAACAGAAGGGGTTGGTGATAAATCCTACTCTGCTAGGACACTACGAGGCCTTTATAGTAGGTAATAAGGATTAGGCAACAGCCAGCAAAGGCGTTACGTCACAGAGTATTACTGCCCATCCTACCCTCTGTGTGCGCAATAATAACCCCATTTCGGCGTTCGATCGAGGGGTGCGTTCACGACCGTACGAGTAGAGTGTCGTTGCTTGATTATTATTTTTCTTTAAACTCAGATATTTCACTGTTATCTCAGGAGCGTCGGTGGTCTATGTATAAGGGGGACTCGTAAGAGAGAGGTACCGGGTGCGAATCTCACTGCCGCCGTGTACCAATGGGCTTGTTCTGTATGGGTAATGGGATTATTCAGGCGATCGAATGAGCAATAATGATCAAATCTGGTCAGATTCCCTAGCAGGGTCACGGAGGTCAGATGCACTGGCAGCAAAAAGGCAAATACCCCTCCACTGCCAAAGCTACAGCTGCCCCAATCCCCGCCCGATAGAGTATTGGAAACCTTATTTACGGGCAGGAACACAATACTACCTATTGGAAATAGTATTAAATTTACAGTTAGTATTTTAAATACTTAAGTCTACGAACGACCCCCAAACTCGTACCAAGAAAACAATAAGAGTTTAATAAAAAAATTGTAAAATGTTTAGTTGGCAATACTATACTGGAACCTGGAACTGTGGCTATTTTGAAATTTCATTATGTTTAATTTTGAAATTGTCTATCTTTAATCAAAAACTTTAGTTAAACGTCAGAGCGTGTTCAAACAATCGAGGTGGGTTGCAAAACTGCAGCTCTTAAGCACAAAGTAAAAAACGGCCCGCCTTTGGTGCCCGTCTAAAGTAAGTCGCGCTCGCAGCGAAGGCTCTGAACGCGGCCCAGCCTTCCACCATTAGTATTCCCCTAACGTTTTGAGGGATAAAATTCTATGGGCGGCCGGTAAGGGGCGCAATCCGGTACTATCACTCCGCACCACGTACCGCCTGTGTTGCTGTGTAAGCCTTTTGGCAACCTTGCAGTCGATAAGGGCGTACTTGGAAGCGATTGTAGGTGCGAACTGTTATGGTTTGGAGGTTATCACCCGTTTTCACAAGACTCAAGCATTACCTAACTAGGGAACTCTTATCTTTAGGAATGGACTTAGACGCTTGGAAACGGTCGTGCGACGGGCGGTTTTGAGGTCGCCTATTAATTGGGTGACGTTCGATGTACGACCACGGTCTCACGACGGTTGCCGATAATTACAGCGTCTTAGTCAATTGGTCTAATTCACCAAACTTCTACCTTTAGGCGAGATTCATATGAAGTGTTGTAATAGTGGTAAACTGTAGAGTACCACATCCATATCTGAACTGGTGACGGCGTCGCTGTTGTTGACAACAAAGTGGCAAAATGGTGACACTTGCCTAGTTCCAGTTTTGGCCACCGGGTCAGACGAGTTTACTTTGGGAAACAGAACGCAACTGTCATTTTATCCTAGGCATCGATCTAAGGACCATTTTATGCACTTCCTAACTTGAAGCATTACCTAACGGCGATAGTTATTTCTTAGCGATTGGTAAAACGTATTTTCGTCTTAAGTATTTCCATAGACCAATATCATCAACACAGCCCATCACAGTCCACTGCAGGACTTACGGCCTCTCCCACGAAAGGGGAGGTTATTGCCATAATCTCCACGCTTGGCAGGCGGGTTGGAGATCGCAGTGTATAAATATAACAATGGAAAATGCTGCTGCCCATTTTCCAGACCACGGAGACTCTTGATCTTTTGTCTCGAAAACATTAGTCGCCTTGTACGACACCCATGAGTGTAAGGGGTTGGTACTATTCTACTCTGCCGGACACCACACGGCCTATAGACCAATATAATACACTGTAATTCCTAAAAGTTTGGGAATCAGATTTAGGCGATTTCTATGTTAGTGAAAACGGGCATTTATCACCTGGTTTTGAAAATAAAAAATAATTATCTTGGCGTAAATACAGTAACAATAAACTAAGGTAGACCTATCTTAAAGGCCAATGCTATCGCCATTCGTGACTCCCGGGGTGTTGCGGGTGTCCATGGGTGGCGGTGATCACTTAAAATCAGGAGACTAGCTTTGCCGTTTGCCACCATCGATTATTAAAAAATAGAAAATAAATATATCGTAACAAAACACTTTCACATCACCAGCATCTACGATAGTTAAGGCCATACACATTCAAGCGACTAAATGTGTAACCATAATTCAATCTGGTCAGGTTCCTCTGTTAAAAAGGTAACGGAGGTCAGATGATAGTCGCTCCTTTGTCATTATCTGATCTGCCAAATCTTGGATCATAGTCAAGGCGGACTCCAGGCCCTTGCGTGAGAACACAACTGCGACATGAACGCCAAAACGACCACCTGTACTTTCCATTCACTCTTACCAATCTTTCACAGGTCTTCGAGTGGGACCGCGGCACGCAGGACACGATACTGTCATCCTTCTTCTGGGGCTACATCCTGCTGCAAATCCCAGCTGGAATGATAGCCGGCCGCTTCGGCGGAAAGCTGCTGGTCTTCGCAAGTATGTTCTTCACTGGACTTA
The DNA here is from genome assembly GCA_905147135.1 of Blastobasis lacticolella. Classification (NCBI taxonomy): domain Eukaryota; kingdom Metazoa; phylum Arthropoda; class Insecta; order Lepidoptera; family Blastobasidae; genus Blastobasis; species Blastobasis lacticolella. The sequence continues at coordinate 19,839,281 of LR990045.1, forward strand.
TGAACCTGGTTGTACCAGTGGCTGCTGTTCACGTGAGTTTTGGTCATGCTATTCTGAGCCTTAGGCACTGTCCTAATTGGCAACAGTCGTACGACCGTGGTCGAGGGATTGGCTGTTTTGAGGTCTCCTATTGGGCGGTCGACGTCCGTTGTACGACCATGGTCGCCGGTCGCCAATTAGGACAGCGCCTTATGCCCGATTTCACAAAGCTTTATATGATGCGTATGTTGATTTCAGATATTCCTAACAAGAGAAAGCGTATTGCATCAGCACCAACCTTGAGTAAAAATTAAAGTCACAATCTCACTGTTAATTTTTCTACACAAATGTTTTGACGCCTTAGGATATAGGCGTCAAAAAAAAAAATATTAAAATATTTTAAAGTGTATTTTCGCGAAGAGTCGCGTATGTTTCGTGTGATCCTGGTATTGCTAACGTTTGCCCGCGACTTCGCGTGAATGCGTTTTTTTATGAAATACAGTCATTATACAGACTGCTCATGAAATTGATTGCACACTCTGTGTAACCATCCAATTTGGCCAATAGCGTTTAAATGACCTTAACAAGTCGACGGATGAACACCAAACCAAAGGGTATTAATAAGGATTTATAATTAGAATATTTATTATTGTTGTTATTGTTGTAGTTTGTTGATTCTACTTTTTTATGATTTTTAGAAGAGTAAACTTTATTCTTAGATTAAATCGCCAGTTATTCGATAGTAAATCAATTTTAAGTTTTACCATCTACAATTCGAGGAATACCGATCAAATACACTGTACTACCGTTTTATAGCGGGATTATTTGAATAATAATAAAATGGCGCTTCAAACACCATAAAAATATTATGATCTACGAAATGTGACGTAAACTATATTGACAGATACTTTCCCACGCTGTAATGCGACAAAAGCGAGTGCACTTAACGTAAGATTTTACCCGCATTGAAGTGGTACTACTTTTATTTAAAAGGGTATTTACCTACATTCGTTCATCATTCACTTTGTCTATTCCAAGAATAGCTATATCACATATTGAATGGAAAAACGACTTTTTGTTTAATCCAGAATAAGATAGTGGAATAGATATATCGCTCGGGTATAAACTGTAGTTGGGCCGAATACAGCCTTAAGCTTTGTAAATAAATGCCAACATAAGCTTAGCTTACTTTTGGGGCTAGATGGCACTGTGTGAATTTGTCCAAGCATATTTTATACTTAAAGACTTTCTGATTTATCCTCTTATTGATACGGATTATACGAAACCATAAAAAGAAATTAAAAGCTAAAGACACTATGATACGTGGGAACGTATATATCAGAAGCCAACAAAGAGTGAAAGGGGGTCAGAGGGATAATGACATGAATACATTTTCGGGAGCTGCGGGCGATCGAAACAAATTGGACCAATTTATTAGAGGAAAAATGTTAAGAGTGCTCCCCATTGCTTGGTTCTCTATAAAGCCTTTTTTGGTATGGGCCTGATGACTTGAATAGAACTGTCTACAAAGTAATGCTTTACGACATAATCAAATCAAAATACACTTTAGGTTGTTACAAACGCTCATGTATGTCAGAAAGAACTTAAAAATTAAAATCATTTTACATTAATAAAAAATAAAATGCTCAGGCGCCGCGGCATCACCGCCACAGGCTATAAAAAAAAGAAAAAGAAACTCCGCGACGCTGGCGCAGTCCTCTGTCTGTCACTGTCATTGTCAGTAGATAATGACGCTCGCAAATAGGTTAGGTAAAATGATAAAAATGCATATTATTCATTAATAGTTATTCAATAATAATAAATAAATAAATATTCATGGACAAATTCAGACAGCGCTATCTAGCCCCAAACTAAGCAAAGCTTGTACAGTGCTAGATAACTGATTTACTACTTAAATACTTTTTAAATACATACGTATTATACATAGAACACCCAGACCCGTAACAGAAATTAAAATTAATCATTTCAATTTCTGCCCGGCCGGGAATCGAACCCGGGACCTCTTTCGTGGCAGACCAGCATGTTGACCATTGAACCACACAGGTCATCAATAATAATAATAATAATAATAGATTATTTGAAAATATTATATCCATGAGGCGCCAAACACATTGGACAAGGTACTTACTCACAAAATATTTACAGTATAATACTAAAATTATAAAAGCTGCCCCCCGGAATTACGCCCAGAAAGCTGGCTGCGTTGCCAGGTTAGATAGAGATGCTAATCCGTTGCCTGAATGAAATCTCTCCGAAGTATTTAGTTACACAAAATATTCCGACAATATAGTTACACAGAAATTAAACAAAAACAGAATCCCTGGTACCTTAAAGAGTACCTTTGTTGTACATGACATACACTCATGTGTGGTCAAATATTGTAAAAATAACGTGAAAAAATTTACAAAATCAGGATGCATAAGTAATGATGATTCGTGCTAATTTCTCATAATTATGCTTTATTTACTTTTGAGTAAATTTCGAACTAAAATTACAACTATGTTGCTAGTTTTTTTACGGGAAAATTTCCCTAAAAGTGGGGAATTCTATATTTATTGTATTTGTGACTCAGACAGTCAGATCAGGTTTCGAAGTTTTTAGGGTTCCGTATTTCAAAATAACTTACTGAAAAAACAAATTTATTCCACCTGTAAGCACGACGGAGATTTTGAATCTGACAGCGGGCCCTGGCGTAAGCCGGCATAAACGCTAGGATAATGATGATGATGAATTTATGGGACATGACCCATACTTTATTGTCTACCTAGTCTACCAATGTACGCACTGCTATGTAGTGAATGAGTCCGGAATCCGAATTCGAAATCTTAAGCTATTTTTTTTTCGAATATCCGAGTAGGACGGAAGCACGAAATGTTCAAAATAACCGAATCCAAAGAATTTTTGCTATATTTTTACGTCTTATTTGGATTTTGAAAAACTATCAAAATCAGTCATCATCATCATCATCATCTTGGCGTTATTGTCCCGGTTGTGCTCTCGAGAGCGAGGCCCCAGGTTCTGCCTTGACCATGATCCAGGATTAGGTGTTCAGGTAATTACAGTGGCTCCACTGTAATTACCTGAACACCTAATCCTACCATCTGACGTTTTTGACGAGTTGGATACTCAACCGGCTACCGACGCTCCAATAACTATCAAAATCAGTATCTATGCTATTTAATTAACGACGGTCAGTATGGGGAATTTGGATGGACTTACCTACTGCCAATGGGCGTGATCAAGTATTAAATGGACGGGGTCAAGCGTAGGTATTATTGTCATGCCACTTGCCAAGCGTTATAAAGGTGAGTAACAGGCATTACTTATCACACCGCATTCCAAAAGACGTGATACAAAAATGGCCTTTATTCTTTGAGAAACATATTCCACTTTGATCTATCGGTGCAAAACGGATTTTGATATCGAGCCTCCTCGCTTTTAATTAAATTTGTCAACACTCATAGCTTAATGTTCCAATTACATACTCGAAAACAGTCGTCTAAGGATGAACTATTTTCACGCCAGTCTCTAAATTTCAAAAAGGTATTTTGTCAAAAGCTTTTTATCATTATTCAACATTTTTATTTTTTATTTCTGGTCGGCGTTTAGTTGACGAGACGTTTAGTTGGCTGAATACCGAACTATGCCATTATTTGTGGATGGAGGGTCAGTGAACTGCGCTGTATGCAGTTATTTTACCGCTAAACTAAATATTTTTTCTAATTGCTGTAATTTATGTGTGTGAATGTTTTTTTCTTGTTTGAAGCTAATTAATAGATAAATGTGAAAGTAGTGATGTGAATTTTACACCGCATGATATGCTAGACGCGGCAACAGAAATGACTTTCAGCTTACTTCCAGCAAAGTTGAAAAAATAGATACGAAATTTTAACATGAAAATATGAGTGTAGATAAAGGTGTAAGCAACTGCATATAATTTTTTTTTATAAAACACTCATGTCAAACTATACTATTATCAAGTGAGTTGCATAAACTACAATATTTTAATGCCCGATATTGACACGAGCATTGTATGTAGGTACCTACAAAGGATTATTAATATCAAGAATTATTACATGCCTTTTTCCCGTAGGGATAGGCAGAGACCATATCGTTCCATTTGATAATTATAATTCAAGAATTAAAAGTCTGAAATGAAGAATTTTATTTATTTATTATTGTACGGTTGTGTTGCTAACCTAATACATAAATTAGTAAAGAGGGCAAAATGGATTATGTGTATGGCAACCCTCAAATCACGCACACATATAAAATGACGGCCATTTGTATGCTTCATTCATGATTTAGGATCATGGATTCTGTTTTTGATTCATTTCTGTGCCAGTGACATCTGCAATAAGTGCTTTTGACCAAGTACTAAATAAATAAATGACATTTATTACACATATACTCACGACACGATAGGAACATCCAAATATAAAAAAGGGAAAAGTGACAATATATCCATAATGTATCGCTACCCGTGCTATGGGAAGCCGTGCAAAGGGGTCAGACTCAGCGTTTGCCATGGCTGGAGCTATGGCGCTGGTTTTCAGTGCGCCCTGCAGTGAAGCACTAGTTACCAGACCAGCACTAGTACTAGTTGAGTTTTTTCACGATGTTTTCTCTTACCGTAAGAGCATCAGTTAGTGTTCAACTTATGTACACAACTCAGAAAAGATTCGAGTCATTTGTACATGGTGGCACTGGTGCTCGAACCCGGGACGTCTCGTTTACGAGTCCCCTTAGCCACTCACTTCACTATTATTTTTATATTTATTTTATTATATAAAATTTAATAAATTTCCAGATAGTCTGTTTAAAATGCGAATTTGATTCACAAACTAAAACAACAATTACTCAATAATATTTATTTCTACTAGAAATGGATAAGCTCACGACTCATACATTATTTACCTCTCAAGCATCGAGTCATCCACGGTCGACAATTTACAATGTCTAAGGAGGTACACGTATCGTTTCCACAAGATTGGACGTATAAGCACGTCTGAAGTATCTGAATTGTTATACGTATTGCGAAAATAAAATCCAGTACAATAGCAATAAAGCTTTATAAATGAAATTGTCGCGCAAGAAATAAAATACGAGTAAACGCGTGTGAGCGGGTCCTTAGGACAAACGTATTTTTCATCAGAACCAGATAAATAGCGGAACGGTAGGGCTACTTGTTTTTCTCTCATTAAATTCCATGGCAGAGCAGACAGCCTGATAGGAAGTGATAATTGTCAACCTTCATAAGCTACGACTCAATTGAACATTGGTTTTACACCCATTATTAGAAACGTTACTATGAGGACTCATAGTGCGCGCAAACGCACAGGGTTTGAACTGATAATATTAGAGTAACGCACGTAGAAGGACGCATAATGTCAATCATTATGCGACCTTCAAAATAAATCAAATTGACAAATCATAGAGCCGTATTGAAAGCAGTGTATTTACTAGAAAAGAACCGCTTACGGGATTGTCTTATTTCGTACTAGTGGACCCGGCGCCATTTCGTTTGCATACACCTACTTTACTACTACCTACACATTTTCTTGCTTATAAAACTTCCTCTTGAATCACTCTATCTATTATTGAAAACCGCGTTAAAATCTGTTACGTGGTTTAAAAGATCTAACCTTACATATATACATCTATGTATGGACAGATAGCGGTAAGCGACTGTTTTATATTATGTAGAGATAGTAATGCTGGACAAGAATAAAAGTGCAAAACCGCAGGTGCATTGTATGTATGTAGGTATGTATGTAATATCTTTTTGCATCAATTGTCATTGTCGTAATTGTAACTGGGGCTTTAAGAATTTATTTTATCATCAAAAGAAATATGTCAGCCATGTAATGGGTGTCTGATAGAGTGGTTTTGCCATCGACATGGGTCTGTGTTCGTCGTCACACCTTGAAACCAAATTGGTCCAAAGGAACTTTCTTTTTATAGGGGTATAAAAAGGGAATCACACAATATTGTAGAACTCTACGACTTCCAGGTGTCGTAAAAGACTGGATTTACCTCATTCTTAAAAACCACTAAAATACCTTAGGCACGCCTACAAAAATCTACGTACCCTTATGAATAACTCTCCATCAGCAACTCTCTATCAAGAGCCTTTACTATCAGCTAGACAAAATGCTTTACCCGGGCATAGTTTTGCGGAGAATCTTAAATCATGTTCTAAACTAAAACCCTCATAGTTCATGTGCTTGGAACGAAGCCAGGTCTATTAAAATTAATAAGGCTTGAGCAAAGGAACTCAGCTGTGATGTTGCAGCGTGCACTACTAAGAAAATGAAAATTGAAAATGAATTATAATTACGTTAATTAATCTCTTTTCAAATAATTCAAATCCACATGCGGGTGGTACTCATACAGGCGGACTGAAGAAAAGATCCTGACTGATTATTATATTAGTTTGCAGCCAATAATGCAAAAACTTGTAAACACGTACTAAATCTCAGACAAAGGCTGGCAATAACCTATCCGCCAGGAAAAGGTCGAAAGACCCCTTACCAGATATACTCAAATATTTTCTAAACTAAAATAAACTAATTTTAATGTAACAAAGCTAAAAACCATCTTGATTAAACTCCTTTCATATAAAGAAAACTGCAACGAAATTTGTTTCACCGATACTACGTTGTAAACATGCTACTTTTTTTTCGTGGGGGTTTAAAATTAGGTGAGGACAGTCGCACAGTTTTTTAATCTATTAACAAATATTTTATAACACTTCAGAAGAAGTTTTCGAGGCTCACCTACCGTATCTACGTACACCGCACCAACACGAAAGCAATGTAAATCTTGGTGGATGCTTTATTGTACGCGATCTCAGTAAAAGCTATTCTTCAATGCAGATAAAATCAAATGTAATTTTGGCCTGCGCCGCGGCCAGAAAGAAAAATATTCGCTTTTGCGGAAACCAGTCAGGTTCGCGGCTCCTCTTTAAGTTAGAATTAAATGATTAATGAATGAGATCGTGTTTTGTGCCTCCGGATTGCGGCTACAAATAAAGGTGTTGTTTTAACCCCCGACGGTATCTTTCTATGTTGCATCGTAGCTCCCGAACGGAAATCTCAGTTGAGTCGAAATTATTCTTAGCTTTGATTCACTAAAATCGGAAAATATTTGAGTAAACTTGGTCAGGGGTTATCCGTTTTTTCTGACGGTTAGGTTTCTAGTGAACGTTAGCAATACTTCTAAAATTTAGGTACGTAGTATTATTTTTCTCTCTGGCGGTAGAGCTCGACTAATCTAAAATGCCGCGCCCCACTATCGCATTACCGCACACAAGCAAGTTAAAAATATGGACGCAATACATATACAAATGCCGTTGTAATTGGTCATTCAGTTGCCGGTGAGATTCAAACGTAGGAACACGCGTCGTTCATTGGCTCCCACACAGATGAAGTGTCGTTATCAATATTTGCACTCACACATCGAAATCAACTAAGTAGTGGGGCGCGTCATCTTAGACTAGACGAGCTCTACCATGATAAAGTAAGCCATGTGCTGCCAAGCTGACAAGCAAAGCAACATGTTTTGTTTGGCTGTAAAACGAGAAATACGACGACCCGAATGGTTCAGTGGTCGCAATCTACCACGTAAGAAAACCCGGGGATTTCCGGCCGGGTTGAAATTGAAATGATAAATTTTATTTTATGTTATTAGTTGTGACACTATGGATGTGATATGGTATTAGGGCGGCACTGGTCTAGTCAGTGGCTGCGTGCTTACGCAACCGATAACCCAGGATTCTTATCCGAGACTCATGCTCACAATGTCCGAGAACTGGATAAGTGACCGTTTCGTGCTTTGGCACTTCTAATATCGTTGGCGAAGCGAGGTTGACTAAAGTCTTCCTCTTAGGATCCTTCCGTTGAACAGTCCGTTACCTGGATTTTTTTTTCTGTTACGGCACTGGTTGACTGAAAAAAATTCTACTTCGCAGGGTGGCTGGCAGGCGGTCTGCGTTTGCCGTTTCCTAATGGGAGTGTTCCAGGGTCTCCTGTACCCAGCGCTCCACGGCTTGCTAGGCCACTGGGCGCCCGTCGCTGAGCGCAGCCGACTCGGCACCTTTGTTTATGCAGGTATGTGAGGTTGCTTTTTTATTTTATTACTTACGTAATAGGATTACCTAGCACCGGCCCTCATCGCATAGAGGAGCGTCCCCTGGGTGGCGGATAGGCAAAAGGCCGAGAGTACAGCCTAGCTAACTTCTGGCTTAGTCCGATGGACTCGCTGACCAACGACGGGTGTGGCCCTCCAGCATTTTGGGAGTAATGCGGCATGCTGACAACTTGCCCGCGGTAAACCTACTTGTTACGAATACGAACTACCGGGAATAAATGCTTGTATATTGTAGGAGGAATGAGAGAGCAACTATTATTGTATAGTCTCAAATATTATTAAAAGGACGACCCAGGAAAACATATACTGATCAAAAAAGCTGGGGTCCGAAGTGGCAAGAATAAAACGAGATGTATAAAAAGAGTTGTGGATTTATGCGAGGTTAGGGAGTTGTGTCAGGACACAGCAAAGTGGCGATCAATAGTCTCTGCCTACCCCACCTGTGGGACAGAGGCGTGAGCTTTATGCATGTGTATATCAAATATTATTGATACTCACGAAAAATAAACCTCGATTCATTACGCAATAAACTGAAAATCTTCCTTTTTTCCTTCTTTCCGCTACCCACATTGCCAGTGTTCCCGAGATCCCGTCACCCAGATTGGGTATCAAAGCGACGCATCGATTACCGCCCAGCAGTAAAACGGGAAGACACAGCTCCTTTGTATCGGCTATAAATGGGAATCAGTTTTATCGTCTCATCACTACATAGTATAAAACAAAGTCGCTTTCTCTGTCCCTATGTCCCTTTGTATGCTTAAATCTTTGAAACTACGCAACGGATTTTGATGCGGGTTTCAACAGCAGATAGAGTGATTCAAGAGGAAGGTTTATAAGCAAGTAGAAAGAGGGTAGGTAGGAGTAAAGTAGGTGTACGCGAACGAAGTCGCGCCGGGTCCACTAGTATATGATAAAACGTAGCTTAACACCATTTAACGATCACCCGTAAAACAAGGAGTTTCCTGCTTCCCTGTATCGAAGGCCGAGACGATTTCTCAGTTGAAGGTTTAAGCTGGAAATACGTACGCGTTTTTAGCAACTTTGAAAGATTTTTGTAAGTGTATGATATATAACCTTTTAGATCACGCAACGTCGCCGGCTTGTGACCGTGCCCACGCGACTTGCGCTGGTCACCAAGGACCCTGTTGTGATGGGACCGAAATTATATAACAAACTCCCCGATGACATTAAAGAAATAACGAGTGTGTCCATGTTCCAGTCACGACTCAAAACTATATTAACGGACAATACCTTCTACACATTAGATGAATTTGTAAACCATAAATTTTAAATGTACTTATGAAATGTTTCCAATATTTTTACTATGACATATCATTCAATTATGTATACTTTTTTGTTTTAAGAAAATAAATAAATAAATAATAAATAAATAAATAATCGTGGACAAATTCACACAGCGCCATCTAGCCCCAAAGTAAGCAAAGCTTGTGTTATGGGTGCTAGATAACTGATAAACTACTTATATACTTTTAAATACATACTTATTATACATAGAACACCCAGACCCGTAACAGAAATTAAAATTCATCATTTCAATTTCTGCCCGGCCGGGAATCGAACCCGGGACCTCTTGCGTGGCAGACCGGCATGTTGACCACTGAACCACTCAGGTCGTCTAAAAAATGTAGCCATAATATGAATCTGATGAATAAATAAATGATAATGATAATGACATACAGGTTTATCATTGTCAGGTGGTAGGACTCTGTCGAGCTTGAGGAGTCAACCACGGCCTTATCTATTTCTGCCGCCAAGCAGCAGTGTTTGCATTGGCATGTTCCGGTTTTAAGGAGGTAGTCAGCGCAATTACAGTGCAGTGTTTCATCTTAGTCCTAACAGTGACAACGCACCTGAGTTCTGCATTTTCTTGACTGCAACGTAAATGTATTCTACATCTATTAACCATATATGTTATGGGCGACAGTTATCGCTTACCATCAGGTGAACTGTCGACTCGTTTGTCACTGCGTAGCATAAGTTTTCTTTTGTACAATAAATTTTTAAAATAAATAAATAATTATCTCCAATAACTTCTCCAGGTGCCCAACTGGGAACAGTATGCGAGATGATGCTAGCTGGAGTTCTCTCCGCCAGCGTCTGGGGCTGGCCCTCCGTCTTCTACGTGGCAGGAGTCTCGTGCGTTGTCTTCGCACTGATATGGATAGTGCTTGGCGCCTCCACTCCTGGCACCAGCAGATGGATCTCGAAAGAGGAGAGGAAGTACATCGAGACTAGTGCTGGATCTGTTGATATATCGCAACATAAGGTGAGAGAGATGGTTTATTATGCTATACAGCTGGCAAATAGGCAAGTGCGCCAACTGATGAAAAGAGGTCACAGACACTTATGGGCACCTGTAACGCTGTAAAAGTGTCACCATCGCTATCATCATCAACATATCAAGACACCCACATCTGGGCATAAGCCTCCCCCAGAGATCCCCACAAAGGCCAGTCCTGCTGGTCTAACCATCTTTTATTTATTTATTTATCTTTGACAGCTCCGCTTGCGTGATGCGTGTATGGTAGAAAATTGACAGCTCGAAGTTCGACTATTTCTACCAACATCTACATAGACTCTGATTGTGTAGGATAATTTGCCAATCCGCCTACTTTGTACACCGAAAGTACGTGTATTATCTATGGACCAAGAATTTCTACCACAAACAGCTTATGTCAGATAACGTTAGCTTATGTCAGATAACGTTAGCTTATGTCAAATCCCATACATTTTTCTACCACAAACGATTGTAGATTAACGCAACCTCTTAGCTAAGGCCGCTGTGCCTTTCGCATCCAGCTGGTACCTGCAATCTTTATCAGGTCGTCGGTTCACCTCGTGGGAGGCCTACCCACGCTACGTCATTGCGATGCCCACCTTTATCCATCATCATCACCAACCGAGCAGTCAAGTCAAGTTCTGCCAGGGTCCACTTTTCTACTTTGTTTTCCCCACTACACCACGCAGGACCTTGTTCTTGATACAGGCAGGTTTAGGCATCTACTTCCCACGAATCCTTGGGGCTTATGCCAGTTATGTGCAGCGCAGTTATGCCAAATTTCAACAGAATCCCTTCAGTAGTTTTTGCGTAACTGTGTAACAAACATTAATATAAACGTTCATTCAACAAACATTCATCAAAACATATTAGTAGGAGATGAAGATAGTCTTACTAAAACGTTTCGTCATCTTACAGAACCTGCCGACTCCATGGAAAGCCATTATGACGTCACTGCCGTTCTGGGCGGTGATCCTGGCTCACTGCGGCCAAAGTTTGGGCTTCTGGACGCTACTGACTGAAATGCCTTCATACATGAGCAAAGTGTTGAACGTCGATATAAAGAGCGTAAGTTTTCCAGTTTTTTTTTTCAAAATTCTTTTATAGTGGGTGAATCGGCCTTGAATAGGTACAGTAAAATTAAGGTGAATCTATATCATGAAACAACATTTACAAAGTCTCAAACTATTCTTCACTGTTCATGCACCCCGGCTGTGGAATTCTCTCCCACACGAAGTGCGGGATAGTCAGTCAATACATATTTTTAAGAAACTTGTGAAAGAATACTATCTTTCCCAGTGTGCCTAGATGTAATTCAGTATTCTCAATGCCTTTATGTTATATTGTATTAGTTGTTATGGTATATGTTTATTTTATTTTTATGGTATATTAGTATAGTAAGTATAGAATTTTATGTATGTATTTATTTATAATATTATAATTATAGTCATTGTGCACGTCTTCTCTGCGTTTAATTATCACATATCTCTTTTGTAGGCCTACTGGAAGAGATTTCTTTTAGAGATAAGTAGTGCCTGTTGTGTCATAACTAATCTGTACTTTCTGTATTTGTTATATTGTGTACAATAAACTGTTAAATAAATAAATAAGTGGACAAGCAAGACCACTAAAAAACTTGTTTATGTAGTACTTCAGGCATACAGGCAAGCGGGCCAGTGATGGAAAGTGGTTACTGCCGCCTTGATATCAGCAACAACATGGGCGCTACCAATGCATTGCCCGCCTCTGAAGAAACCTCTAGGAGGTATACCTCTTGAACGCTCCCATGTCATAGTCCAAACGAAACACTGTGACTGGGAGTTCTTTCCACATTCTAATGGTACGAGCGAGAAACGTGAACTATGAGACTTGTTTTATTAACGAGAAAGAAAAAGTGATTTGACTTGCCTATCCTACATAGTGGTCAAGCTACGTGAAAAAAAACTTTTCTCTCAGACACACGGCAGAAAATAGTTCATCACCGGGAGCGTAGGTGACTGAACGGTTAGGGTATCCGACTCGTAAGCGAGGGGTACCGGGTTCGAATCCTACTGCGGCCATGTGTCAATGACTCTTTTCTGAGTTATGTATATTAGTTGAATGATAACCGATGCTCTTACGGTGAGGGAAAACATCATGATGAAACCTGCACTGCACAACGTGTAACTATGATCCAATCTGGTCAGGTTCGTCCGGTAGCAGGGTGATAGAGGTCGGACGGCTGTCACTTCACTGTTATTTCCGGATCTGTCAAATTCTCGATCGTAGTCAAGGCGGACCATGGGGCCTTGTGCGCGAGAGGACTACTGGGTTATAAACGCCAAGATGATTGTTTTAATAGCTCATTATCATCAGCCCCTCAAAACTCGACATGACCTAACTATAAATTGCATTTTATTTACATTTTAAATCACAATTATTAACATTTATAAAAAAGGCTGACTCTAAAACAGGTTTATATGAAGGGCCTTTATCTCTACGTTATACAAGGCGGGCTAGAGGATGCAGTATTCTAATCGCTGAATATATCAAGTACTTAGTGAAGCTCATCTTCAACCCGTGGATTCAAATTAGCAGAACCTATAGCAGAAGTCTTGCAGGATTCAGTTATTGATAATCATGACTAATACCTTGATTTTCAAATCATCATTATTGATATTTATGTCGCTATCCTTATTGCATAAGTGGTGCGGCATATAATGCGTCCGATTTGGCGCAGAAATTAAAATAAGATGATAAATAATTCATTACTGTGCAGATTACCCGATCATCTTCTTGTTCCTATAATATCTGACACTAACTGACGCAAGAGAGCTACTGCGTAGTAGTACAGTTATGCGCAGTAGTGACCGAGGTGAAGACTAGCGTTCTTGTTAGAAATGCCCCACATCTATTTGGTTTCAGTTGACTCACCCTAACATATGTGGCATTTTATTCTTAAGATTTTGGGCTGATTTCCATATTTTCTTTTTTCAGAATGGCATGCTGTCAGCTCTCCCATACATGGCGATGTACATCCTCAGTTTCGTCTTCAGTTGGACAGCCGATTTCCTCATCAACAGAAACATTGTCACCGTTGGTACCTCCAGGAAGATATTTAACACTATTGGTAAATATTTCTCATTCATTACTGTTTATTTTTTTTTCATTTATTACGCCGAATGTCATAACTTAACTCGTAATAAATGTGAAATAAACTCTGTCTCTTTGATACGTTTTCACACCCACATCGTTGAACAGATTTGGATATTTGGGGAGGAGATATAAATGGCTTCCTGGTGTAAAACTTTTAACGAAATAAGTTCGCAAATGAAAAAAAAATCGTAGCAACATTTTATTGCGCGGTATAGTACGTACTCATCAAAACCACGCCAAAGAGCCCAAACACGATGAGTTATCTTATTACGTTCATTAGTTCCTATGACCACCTTCCGACGCCATCATCAGACAAGCTCCATGGTACAATTTTAATGCATTGTCATCCGAGTTACATAGCTATACTAAACAGCTCAATCGGATACGATCGAATGGTTGAATAATTGTTTGCAAATTTTGACGGACAACTTATAATATACGAACAGTACAAGTTAACCCTTTATAGCTTTTTGTGACATTTCTGTTACAAACCCAAATAATTCCTCTAAATTACGTAATTAATTTATTTAGTTCATTTAAGTCTGTGTAGCAATACTATAACATACCACTGAATAACTTTGTATCGAATAAAAACCATAGATGGGGTATCCTATCGACTTGTGTGAGTTTGAATTTTGCGCGTTGCATGCAGTGACAGATTAGTGAAATTTCTTAGAAATATTAATACTAAACCTATCTCATTATCAACATAATAAATGTTTTAAAGACGTTGAGCTTTAAAGGGTTAAATAAAAGCTTGTAAATAGTAAACGAATTTCATGGGAAGGAATCTCTACGGAAAAAACTACCTCTTACAAAAAACACACGCCATAAATATGTTGTAAAGTTACAGAATTAATCAATATCATCAATTTATACACCACGTCATTGCTTAAACATTATTGTGGTAGAAAATACCGTATTTACCACGTGTTAGAACAAATGAATAATATTTACATTCGCCAATAGCACCAGTACAGTGCAACCAATTTATCTGTTCAGTTGATGGCGTCGCAAGTGGTTAACAAATAAGAGATTCAAACTGTCATTTTTGTACTATAATACCTTAGTTCCGAGTTTGTCTACTAGACAGTTAAATTGGTGGCGCTGTACCTTATTTGTTATCGGTTCATTCGTATTCCTTTTACGATTTCTTGGAACGTTCTCTCTCAATTGGTCGTTAAAATGAATGTTATTTTGTCACCTATACCAATGTCTTGAGTATTTCATACATTTTTATCATCGTCTACATCGAATACAGGCATTTGGACGCGACTTCGTCTGCATGGACCAGTTTTTACGTTTACCAAAAATCCAAATTCCATGCTTGTCACAATATCTAGATCGATCAATCATCATCTAGCTATCAATATTGATTAGAGTCTAGCTAGACTGATCTGTCTGGAGGTTTTGGTTCAGCGTTAATAATATGCCTGTCGAACAGATTTTTTACAAACTTTGCAACTCTTAAGGGATTTATTTTTGACAAGCGTCGAAGAAATTATTCCTATAAAATTAATGGGCCTGCTTCGAAAATTCCGAGAAGTTATTAGGATATCATTTTTTTTTTTCAAAAATCCTTTCTTAATTGATACCTACATTATCAATTAAGAAAGGATTTACCCCCTATAATTTGCATACCACAATTTTACCGGGTGTTAGCAGTACATCAGTCAGTTACCTCTTCCTTTTATATATCGAAATATTTGTGTGACTTTATTTGCTATTCAAGGCTGTGCTTCAAATACACAGAGCACAGTCTCGATATTTCTAGATACTTTATGCGGTCTACGTGACCCGAGGTCTAGCAAGTGTGCTCTAGAACGCGGAGAGCCAGTGTAAAATATTTGTTTTGTCAGAAACAATCGGTTTTTTATCCGGCGGGTCGAAAGGGACTGGTTTGAATATTGGATTTCCGACCCATGTGACTACCGGATAGACCCTGGTGGCTCTAGAGCAAATATTGAGACGATGACTACTTAATAAAATGCGGTGCTTATTAGCACCTAATCGGCAACTAAACACACGTAGGTATAAGTTGTTTAAATTGGGTCAGATGGGGCTTTGTTAATTTGACCCAGAATAATAATAAAAAAATCATCATTATGGCGTAAGAGCTCGGTTAGAAAAAGTAAGAAAAATAATAGCTATCCGTTAGGCCACCGATGCTCATTAAGTTTGCCCCAACTATACCATATAAGTGATCTGAAGTCTCAAAACACTAATTAAATTAATTGGTAATGACATATTAAAGGCCGAGAGCAACCGTTGGATGCAAGGATCGCAGGGGCGATCCGTGTGGAAGACGTGGGGAGGCCTATGTTCAGCAGTGGACGGCCTGCGGTTGAGATAATGATAATCATGATGATTAGTATTACTCACCCACCTGTTATCCCTTTCCAGCGTTCTGGGGCCCCGCGGCCGCACTGCTGGTGCTGTCGTACCTGCCGGCTGGCCACCTTACACTAGCCGTGGTCATACTCACCATAACTGTGGGACTCAATGGCGCCCACTATGTTGGATTCTTGGTGAGTACCTTTGCTGTGTTGAGCACAAAGTACGAAGGAATGAAAATATTACCCATGGACACTACGACACAATAAAGTAGGTGTAATACAATAATACCAAAGACTAGGTGCAGTCCCCCATGGTTTACGCCTGCGTTCAGTTCGGATCTCTATAAACATTTGCGAGAAAAATACACTCGGGAATAATGTAGTTTCCTATCAGTGAAAGTTTCTACAAGTCATAAAACACTGACACAATTATATTATGTAAAATATTCCCAGTGGCATTGGTTGTGACATAGCATCCAGAATAACTGGACCCCCTTAATATACTGTAGTGGCTGCTTAGCGTGTTTTCGACCGCATCCAGCGTCCACCTTTTTTACAACTCACTGGACCTGATATTTGACCGCCATCTCACCTGATGGCAAGTGACGATGAGGCAGAAGATGCAGCATGCTTGTCTAAGAACAGCCTATTCACTCTCGCCTTGAAAGAGGCCTAATTGTATTGTTTGGAAAATACACTTGCATCCTTTCGCAAATCGTAACTCAACCTGGCCGGTGGGCGCCCTACACTCCGCTTACCGAGTCGTGATCTCTACTCAAGAACTCATTTACTCCAGCGGTTATTTTACTCCCAATCATTCATCATCATCATATCAGCCGAAACACGCCCACTGCTGGGTATAGGCCTCCCCCAGAGATTTCCACAAAGGCCGGCCTTATGCCTTATGCATCCACCTGGTACCTGCGATCTTTACTAGGGAGGGCCTACCCTCGCTACGTCTTCCGATAAGAGGTCGCCACTCGAGAACTTTACTACCCCAATGGCCTTCCATTCTTCGACCTATGTCCCTGCCCACGCCTGCGCATGCGAACTGATGAAGCTATTTCTCTCCCAACCCAGATCTCCCACATCGACCTGTCTCCAAACTTTGCGAGTACGCTGATGGGCATCACCAACGGCTGCGGGAACATCTTCTCCATCATGGCGCCGCTCAGTGTCAGCGCCGTTGTCAAGGATGAGGTGAGTTGCAGTTTGTGGCGATTGACTGGTACTTTGGGCCTTTGCCGTTGTTGGGCCTATTTTGCTCTGATGCATGATCTGGCAGGTAAAGTGTCTGGTAAGTTAGAATCCAGTTTAATACTTTATCGGCCAGATACCGATTTTTTTAAGATCTTGAAACAAACATATGATTAAAAGTATTTATATGCATATGATTAATGGTATTTATATACTATTGTATCAGCTCAAGAATATTGTTGGCTGCAGGAAGATAATTCCATAGTATCACGCGACAGGAAGTTTCATGAAAAGCTTGAGGCAGCTGACAACCATGCATCCATTTGATGCTGATGGAATTTTAATTTTGGCTGGTGGTGAAACTTATTTACGCGATTAAAGATTTCGTTATTATCATAGTTTCTGATATTTACAGTGATATCTTTTTTCAGACCAGCGCCTCCGAATGGCGGAAGGTGTTCTTCATTTCGATAGCGTTCTACTTCCTCAGCAACATGTTCTATCTACTATTCATGTCGGGCGTGGTGCAACCCTGGAACGAGCCCAAACCCAGCGCTTCGACACTTGGTAAGCCATAGAATCATAGGTTTTAAGATTTTCGTAGTTACTACACTTTCACTACACATATTATCCGTGTTGTGGACACTAACCGTGGCAACAACCCCGATTATATGTGTACTCAATGTATTACTTTGAAACCCGATTCAAAAAAGAGCGGTGTTATAAGTTTGACGTGTGTATCTGTAGCTTTGTGTATCTGCGTGTCTGTGTTTGTAGCTCCCGAACGGAAGGACCGATTTGGATGCGGTTTTCTATATTTGACAGCCAGTTTAATCGAGATGGTTCTGTTTTTTTTTTATAATGGTGGACAAATTCACACAGCGCCATCTTGCCCCAAAGTAAGCAAAGCTTGTGTTATGGGTGCTAAATAACTGATTAACTACTTATATACTGTTTTAAATACATACTTATTATACATAGAACATAAAATACCCAGACCCGTAACAGAAATTAAAATTCATCATTTCAATTTCTGCCTGGCCGGGAATCGAACCAGGGACCTCTTGCGTGGCAGACGCGTGAGATGTTGACCACTGAACCACTCAGGTCGTCAAAGCATTCATTAAAATCGCATCAGTTGTTTAGAAATTATTTTGAGTATTTGTAAACTTGGTCAGGGTTTTCCGACTTTTTCTGTTGGCTAGGTTATTAAACCCGTTGCAAAATCATCATCATACAAGGGTCTATCCTGGATTATGCTAGGGTCCTCTTTCCTGTTTTCCTTCCTCTACGCCCGGCCTTCAGCATCCTCACTCTCGCATCCGACTGTTGGAAGACAACGAGCAAGATAGACTGACGATCTGTCCTGAGTGGCTGGGAAGGACTAGATGCGGAATGCCCACAACCTTTCATTGTAGAGAAACATGGAGGCGACTTGCTAAACTTTGAGTAGACGAAGGGAAGAAGAAAAAAAAATTAAATAATCGTAATTACTCACAGATATGTTTTATTTCGTTGCAGAAAATGGAGATGAGAAGAAGAAAGAAAGTGAATCAAACGCCAAGAATACGATAGCGGAAGAAAAATTTTGACATTAAAGCTACCTACAGTACCTTTAGGTTATAAATAATACACATCGGCTAGTTTCGGCTTCATATAGAAGGCGCTAATAACGGCAGGGCCGATGTAGTCGCAGGTAGACAGGTGATACTAAGTCTTATTTAGAATAAAGAAAAATCGATTTTTGGTTGCGTGTGCGAGCCGACCTTGGTCGGACGTTAGGCCGCCCCCTTACCAGAAAAGCGACTTTATTTTATACTACATAAGGATTAGTATCAACTATCCAGCCTCCCAGGTCATCACTGCCGCGGTGTCGTAAGTAGAATGCTTTACTTTTCAATAGGCATGATACAGAAATGGACCTTAATTTTTGAGCTATACATTCCACTTTGATTTGCTCCCACGGTTTTTTTTGCGAAATGTTATAAGTAAAGCCGAACTAGTTGATACGCATTATTCACCTCCTCAATGTACCATCGAACCAACTGAATACTGACCCCACTGTGTGAACATTTTCCCATAAAATCTATGATAGTGAAATATCGTTTTGTGTTATCCTTTTTTTGTTGTATGCCTAAATTGTAAACTTATGTAGAATAGGAGCTGGTACTTTCTCTATATTCTAAATAGTACACATTCTCAGTGGATTTCAGTCTGAACTTGTAATTGTTATAACCATAAATTTTTTAAGTGGCTGTTATCTGTTATGTGTACCAATAAATAAATATCGCATTGCATGACAAGGAAAAACACCACGACATTTCTGTGATAGGGTGGAGGGGGGACAGTGGGTCAACTCACGATTCGGTTGCTTTGATTGTACCTATTTATGATTTGTTAGCTAGTCATGCGTAATATTGTTTTATTGTTAAGTATTTAATTATAATTTTCGACGAATTTCTATTTTCACGCCATAAAAACAGGAAGTTGGAAATAAAAAATGAAGATTAAACTTGTTTGATCGCACAAACTGCGTTTATCTGGGACTGCCGTTATCTGGAATTCCTTTGATCTGCTTTTCGCTTTACTATTTTTATTTTTAAAACTTATCCTTTTCAGTGAATTAATCATTTGTCCTGTCAAAACCATGATAAAATAAATAATAATTAGACAGACAAGAAAGAACAGCCGTATTCCTTATGAGGTTGTAGAATAAAAATAATAATAATCGTCTTGGCGTTAATGTCCCGGTTGTGCTCTCGCGCTCGAGGGCCCGGGGTTCGCCTTGACCATGATCCAGGATTTGGCAGATCAGGTGAAAAAAAAAAAGGTGATTACAGTGGAGCGACTGCTATCTGACCTCTGTGCCCTCCTACCAGGGAAGCCTGATCTCGAGCCTTGAGGTTGTAGATTACTACTACTATATATGAAAAGTGACAATAGGTACAAAGCTGAGGCTGTGATTTTTGTTCCTTGCCTACTTGAAACACAGATTTGAAAAAGTTAATAGAGTGCCACAAACTTATGTGTATGACTTCGTCGCTGTTGTTTAAAAAATATTCAAAATGGCGACACTTATAGTGATAGTTCCAGTTTTGGCCACTGGGACAGATAATTTTGTGGCACTCTACGTGACTTGAAACCTATTTACTGTATTACTAGTAGGTATGTAGACCAACCCACGAGTATATTATGTATCGTAGGGTAAATAAAATGATGAGCAACAATTACCGCTTTTCATCAGTCGAGCGACAGCTGCTGCCACTTCACACGGTTTTACGCAGCGATTTGTAGCTGCTACTTTCTACCAGCGAAAATTAGCTTCATGTGTACATGCTTGAGCTGAAAATCGCTGACCGAAAAATAACCGCCATAAAATTGAACATGCTCAATTTTATAGCGGCGATTTTTCAGTCATCGTAGGTCACGGCTATCGTCGGCCAGTTACAGGACAGTTGCTAAAATTAGGCTTCGGCACCTTCTTTGTTATTTACTGTGTTTACTGGTTTGTGACATTTGCGTCGTGACAAGTGTTCCTATCCTACTTATTCTTCTAGATCAACACAGGCCAACCGAATATTTTATCTTATTTGTCGTCTAGTCACTACAGACGACATTTCGACTAGTGGGCACCATTCGAATGAGATTTGTAGCTGGTACAAGCTGCATGTACTCGACAACGGGCACACGGTAGCGGCGATTTATAGCAGCTATAAATCGCTGAGTGTGACCGAAGTTTTACCATCTAATAGGCTGTCGTGGGTCACTGATACACAGTAGCATATTAAAGAAAAGGTGACCTGTCTGCCTAAGTTACTAGCATAGTAGGCATACAGAACATTTCAATCGAAGGTGTTAGACAAAGAGCATAGATGGAGCCCTGACTATTTATACTGTCACTATGTCACAACTGTATAAAAATGACTCAGTGTCATAAAAAAAGCTAGAACATTAGGTGACCAAGACCACCGAGACAATAGCAGCGGTTATGATAGTGTATTTGACAACTTATGGACGGCCGTTTTGGACACCTTACATGCACCATTAAAACAAGAAACACAATATATATTGTGACTTCAGCTGTGAGTAGGCTCCTTATTTGCCTCTATGTCCAATTTGTTTGGGTTCAATAGATGCTTAATCCCATTATTAAAAAAAAGGTCTAATAAAATATTTGTTATTCATTGGAAGCGAATCGAAAAATGTGACATCGTGAGAGTACTTTCAGTAGTTGAATTGAGTTGGCACGAATAAATTAGCGCAAGAGCGTCCGGCGACACCGAACAAATAGTTCAATATTGTTAATTTCCCCGAACCATTAATGTAAATGATATTTTAAGCCGCTGGCTGGGCGGGAAAACATGAATTCCATCGTGAACGTTTACTTTGTTAAGTGCAAATGACATATTTGTATCGCTGAAACGGTTCAATTCGAGTTATTTTGAATGAGTCTGCTGTAAATAATGAATACATTATTTGAACATTTATAGTGAGGGAATATACAGTGATGAAACCTGCACATTCAGGGGACTGAATGTGTAACCATATGATTTTCCCTGGCGTAATGACATTTTAAAATGGGGACACTTAGTTCCATTTTTGGCCACCGCCAAAACGGCAATTTTCAAATTGTTTCAATGTCAAAAGCCAGTCCAGCGTACTTGTATTATTCGACTCGTAAGCGAGAGGTACCGGGTTTAAGTCCCGCTGCAGTCATATACATAGAGATGAGAAGAAGAATTATTGATTATTTTCTGAGTTATGTGCATTAGTTAACTTCTACACGATGCTCTTACGGTGAGGAAAACCATCGTGATGAAACCTACAAATTCAGACAACTGAATTTGTAACCATGATCCAATCTGGTCATGTTCCCCTGGTAGCTGAGTCACGGAGGTCAGATGGTAGTCCATAGCTCCATTGCAATTACCTGATCGCCAAATCCTGGTTTATATTCAAAGCGGACCCCGGGCCCTCGTTCTCGAGAGCACAACCGGGGCATTAACGCCAAGGTGATTATTAGTATACTAGACCTTTATCTACTCCATCAATGGCTTCTCTTGACTTCTCTATGGAATACAACACAAGTCATTTAACGATGCGTTTTTTTTGACTATCCAGGCTCTTGACCGCCATCTCACCTGGTGGTAAGTGACGATGCGATCGAAAAGAAGGTCTAGGAACAGCCTATTCACTCTAGCCTTGAAGGCGTCCAGATTATAGTGATCAGGGAACACACCCCCCGCAGGCAACGCGTTCCATTCCTTAGCCGTTCGCATTATAAAGGTTGAACCAAAGCGGCTCGTATTAGTCTGGAGTGTCCAGCTTCGGCCGAGACCTCAGGAATATTCTCGTTTACCTAGAGAGCAAGTAAATCTAGTGCGAAAATCACACTAATATCGTCCAAGTATATTGGAAGAATACATTCACCAATCAACGAGGAAATGTTTGTTGTTATTGAATGAATAGCTGTTTAATCATCTTCTTAGTTTGTTTGCACGAGAAATACGAGAAATATAATAATGACAAATTACACGAAGCTAACACGACACGACACGGCCGCTTAAAAATATTTTATTTAGTTTCATGTGTCCCATAAAATCGTAAAATGTAAAATCTTGCAAGTTCAATTTGACCTATTTCCCGGTTTCCGATTGAGCTGAAATTGTTCACACTCATCTAAGTTCTGTGACTAAGCAATGTTATCGAGCTATCGAGCTGATCTGATGATGGACGTGGAAGGTGGCGATAGGAACTCGCGTGTTAGGTAAACCCATCAAGTTAGGGGTTGTTTGACTAGTCTTGACAAATACTCTGACGGATGAGCGGAGAATGAGCGATAAAAGCTTGCTGTGAAAAAATATTTTTCATTTAAACTTGTTCAGACTTAGTCTCAACTTATTAAACATTTACTTTCCTTGGCTGTTCAAACATTTGTTCGTAATTTTAGTAAGACATGAATATTCGTGAAAGTCAAACCTTGCAAAGTTACAGTCTACACCGCCTCTTTAGCCTATTTTCTAAAATACTTCAAGCGATGTGAATTTTCGTCTGCAAAGTTTAGACCGAACTCCAAACAAAGCTTCAACCTTTATCTCGAAGGAAAATAACTTAATAAGGGGTATAAATATAGACTTTGCAAATACGTATGTAGTAAACCAAGACATACAAGATTCCGTTCTTTTGCTATTTATCTTGACAAACTTCCTCTTGGGACCAGGCATCATTGCCTATTCGATGTGGAAGTCAAAGCGTTCCGAAAAAAGCCAACTGCTCGGAGTCAGAACCTCCAACTAATCCTTGCTCGCAGGGGCTTGGGGCGAGGTGAGCGTCAGAATGGCTGGTTGTCTGTACCGTAGGTGTATGAAAGTTGATTAGATAATTGCTACATAATTGCTTATATTTGCTACATATAATAAATAATTGCTACATTTGATGTTTATTTAGAAATCAGATTTTTTTTTTGTCCAGCCATTCTGACGTTTAGATGGCTGGTAGCCTCCTAGTTTATAGTCAAGCATGCAGAGTTTCCCAAAATGTATTGCGTCAATAATTGCTACATATTTGCTTCATTCAACTTCATTAGATATAACTTCAAAAGAACGTTAAACAAAAGATGTAGCATTTATTTGAATTAACCCAAGGAAAAGTGCCTGACAAAATAATGAAAGCAAATAGTAATCCGTTTCAATTGTTTAGGCTCTGGTAACCGTACGTAAGGAATACGATTCTTGCGTCAAAATGTACTTACTCATAACATTACATGTCATTTAACAATTTAAAACACCTGCTTCCTATGATTGCGCTACATAACTATTTGCTTTCATTATTTTGTCAGGCATTTTTCCTTGGGATAATTCAAATAAATGCTACATCTTTTGTTTAATGTTCTTTTGAAGTTATATCTAATGAAGTTGAATGAAGCAAATATGTAGCAATTATTGACGCAATACATTTTGGGAAACTCTGCATGCTTGACTATAAACTAGGAGGCTACCAGCCATCTAAACGTCAGAATGGCTGGACAAAAAAATATCTGATTTCTAAATAAACATCATATGTAGCAATTATTTATTATATGTAGCAAATATAAGCAATTATGTAGCAATTATCTTATCAACTTTCATACACCTACGGCACAGACAACCAGCCATTCTGACGCTCACGGGGCGAGCCGCTCTACAGATAAGTGCGAAACAAAATTTTAAGCGTATCAACCAACTCTGTAGGGCGTGCTCGCTTCCTGGCAGCTGGCGAGTGGGAGTCGAGTCTCTAGCTACAGAAAATGTCCTCTAAGAACATCGGCACTTTACTCGACCGTGCCACGTTTAAGCTTGCCACGGCACTTCGGCTTGGCGCACTCATCGCCCTGTAAACCAGATCAGCCTGACTTGTCTTACTGCAGGAGCGCTGGTCGCATTCGATACGCGAAACTCAATGATGTGATCCGCCGGAACTTTACCACCGCTGGTGCACCCGCGGTGCTAGAACCAAGTGAGACAGAGACAGTTATGGGCGACAGTTACCGCTTACCATCAGGTGACCTGTCTGCTCGTTTGTCACTGCGTAGTATCGAAAAATACAAGATTCCAAATGTATTATGTAAGTATTTAAAGTCGCAAGTACCTGTCCCCAGAAGGCACGTACCAAACAACTCATTTATTGTATTCTGGTATGATTTATTAAGTTACCACTTTCATAACGTAGAACTCTCTGCTTTAATGTGGGTGATAACTTGACCTAATGACGCCAGCAGGAAAAAGCTTATTAACGCGTTTGCTTAGAGTATAATACTCCTTCGTACACACTCAATCTGGGCATTATTACTTGCAATATTATGTGCTTGCAACAAACTTCATCAAACGGTGATGTTGTTCCTTATACCCCAGTGATCTATTTTTA
Source organism: Blastobasis lacticolella (assembly GCA_905147135.1). NCBI lineage: Eukaryota > Metazoa > Arthropoda > Insecta > Lepidoptera > Blastobasidae > Blastobasis > Blastobasis lacticolella. Next base: position 19,864,301 of record LR990045.1, read on the forward strand.
AAATACACTCTAGATGTCATTTAAAAATGCATGTCTAGATTTTTAAATTACGTGTAAAGTATAATAGGAATATTTTACGAATACAGTAAAAGAAATATCTAGACACCAAAGAACTTAACCACATTTTACTATTGCTTTTAGCATGAGGCCTAGGATGGAGCATGCCTGTCTAGAAACAACCCATTCACTGTGACGGCCTGAGTGGTTCAGTGGTCATAATGCCAGTCAACCACGCAAGAGGTCCCGGGTTCGATTCCCGGCCGAACAGAGATTTAAATGATGAATTTTAATTTCTGTTTCGGGTCTGGGTGTTCTATGTATAATAAGTCAGTATTTAAAAAAGTATATAAGTAGTATATCAGTTAGCTAGCACCCATAGCACAAGCTTTGCTTAGTTTGGGGCTAGATGGAGCTGTGTGAATTTGTCCACGATTATGTATTATTTATTTATTTACTGTAGCCTCGAAGGTATTCAGATTATAATGTTTAGGGAAAACATTCGCTACATATTTCATTCCTCAGCAGTACGTAGTAAGGTTGAACCAAAAAAACAACTGCTTATTTCCCTACTAATACATCCAAAGAAGACGTGCATGGTCTAACGCTCTTGAACGCCTGCGGTTATTAATGTGTTCCATTTAAATCCATTTTTACCAATGACTTCTACATAAAGGACCAGTTCATTGACCAAAGGGAATAGCTCCATGTAATGACATGCGTAAACTGCAATGGCGCTCCAACTACGTCTTAGTGACGTTTTGGCCACGTATACGAATGGTCGTTACTTTACAATCTAAGAATGCCGAGTTGCGTAGGAAACACATTTACTAATTCCGATAAACAGTAACCAAAAACAAGAATGGAGTTTTTTTTTTCCGTACAGTATAAGAAATATTATGTATTACTTGTAAAACTTATATTTTAAGCATTTCCAATAAATATTTAAGTGTTTATTGCTACATTATTAACCGGCCATGATTAGTTGGTATGTTAAATCAAATTCAATGCACACCATCTGCTTATTTTTTATTTGGCAGTCTTACATATATGCGCACGAAGTGCCTTTGCAATGCCGTTGATTTTGTTTTCGCGGAAGTAATATTATTATGGATAAAAATAGGTAACAGATGAGTATACAAACAATCAATAACAATAAATTCGTTATATAATGTAACTTCAAAGCAGTCAACATATCAATAAAAACTTGTAAATATATAAATCGTTAAAGAATTCTACAACAACAAAAGTGGTGTCATTTTAAAGGAGGTGAAATGATAAAGATTGAAGGTTGGAATTGAAGGTTGGATTTGTAATGAGGAGTTTTCCAGTAGGTATTGATAGTTGGTTTCAAAAAGCATCAATAGATGGCCCTCCAACAATTTTGGTAATCTTTTTTTAATCTGTATGATGGTGGCAGTGATTTCATGCAGCCAACTAATACTAAACTTAAAAATAAAATGTTTATTAATATAAACATAACTGTTAAAGGTTGAACGAAATGTAAAAAGAAATATTTATAGAAGTTGGCACTATGTTCCATTATTATTACAACCACTAAAATGGTTGAAAACTATTGACAAATACAATGTTATCCAATACAACATACCCAGTGTTTATATCCTGTTTGCTAAGAAGCTATTTCAAGCGATTATCAATTACCAAAATTGTCGGGGCGCCATCTAGTGAGTGGTTAGGAATTCTTTAGATACCTATTGGAAAACTGCTCATTGACGAATCCCAATTATTACTGTTTAGAAATTTATATTTAAGGCATTACGTTACAACAATTTTGTACTTTTACAATGTTACTCTCACACCCTGTATATCCGTGAATTCATCAATGCATTACACATAGCCATTAAATGCGAGTAGAACAGAAAAAAATACTTAATAATGTGATATGTTTAGTACAGCATAACTCTGAATGACCTAAAATTTGGAACTAGCGCCTTACTTACTTTTGTTCAGCTCGAAAATAGCTATACAACGACTTATTACACATAGCTATTGGAATGGTTACCACTGTCCATAAAAATTCTTGTACGCGTTAACAATGTTATATCTGGCAGTTTGACAATATTGTTGACAAACCTATTCGACCCGGTGGTCAAAACCGGAACTAAGTGTTGCCGTTTTGAAATGTAATATCAATGCCAACAACTGCGACGCTGTCACCCGGTCAGACATGTTTGTGGCAGTGTAGACAGCGCAGTTTTATTTACTATGGTAACCATCAGATTTATTTGTTCGCTCAACCGGTTCCAGGGTATTTATTTCTATGATTTTTACACATATATTTTCTGCTAGACTCCTGTCAGTTAAGTCTAGCAGAACGAAGTGATCGCAAGTCATCGCAAAACTGAAGCAGTATTGATCAGGCCACATAGCTTTTAGAAGCAACAACAATATTTGTAATATTTTAAAAATAACCGTTTAAACTAAATATGTATATTGAAAACTAAATATTTCTACGCATTTTGATTCACACTTTCAAAAAGTAAAGTATTTGCAAAAATAGGATCCAATATTAGTTTTCTTTTCTGCTTTTAAGGAAAAGATCCGCCTGACCTCTCTTCAAAGGCGGCAACGACCGCCGACAAATATTCGTTTCACCGCCTTTTCTAGAGATTCGAAAGCTATTAGTATCAACTCGGCAGGTGGCCAATTTATCTCCTACTAGCTTGAAGTTTCTAAATAAGTTTTCAAGTTACACTTGGCATGCTGCATTGCCGTACAATCTTATTGCCGAAATCATGTATTCCTTTTTAACCCCGGAGGAAAAATATGGGTGTAAGTGAAAAGTTTGACGTGTGGGCCTGTGTATCTGTCGCAGCCGGAAGGTTAAATTAGCCGGTTAATGAAATGGCTAGCTTTTTAAGCAATTATTTAATTGAAAATTTGCCAAATTCATGAACTTTAAAAGTAACGTCTAATGAACAATATTGTACCGAGTTTACGGAGCTCCTCCATGCTTTGTCACATCGCTAACCGAACCCAACCGCATTAAAAATTAATGCGAACTGTTATTATTGTGGTTAGGTTAGCGTTGTGACTTTGTCTTCTTTACAATATCCTTTATAATCCTCGTGCTCCTTCCTATCTCCGTGACCGGTTTGGTTTCTCCCGTTCTCAAAACCTACCCTGTCGCTCAAGCGTCAGGACACTTCTCTCCATTCCCCCTCATCATTCCGAATGCTATACTAAATCATTTACTGTTCATGCAGCTAGGCTATGGAACTCGCTGCCGCATACTGTTCGTAACAGTACCTCACTCAGTATTTTTAAAAAAAGATTAAAAGAGCATTATCTTTCCACTTGCAATTCATAATATTATATATTTATAGGTATTTATTTAGTATTTGTGTTATTTATTATATATGTAGGTAATATTACTATTATATATATAGATACTTATTTAAGTAATTCAATTATATTATGTATTTGGGTGCACGTCGTATCTGCCTCTCTATTCTAGCCCTCTCTCCTCGGTAGGTCTGCTGTAAGACATTTCTTTATAGAAATAAGCTGTACCTTTTGTGATTGTTATCTTTATGTTCATATTATTGTAACTTTCATTGTGCACAATAAATGGTTAAATATATAAATAAATATTTGGAAGAATCCCGTAAACTCGCGGCAATATCGTTCTTTAAATATTACTTGAAAAATTTCTTTAAATTGGCAATTTTCAATTAAATAATAGCATTAGAATTTAATTAAATGACTAATTTAACCATGCGGCTCCGACATATCCATGTGGATATGTCTATGGCAGCTTCTGAATGGATGGACTGATTTGGATGCTACTTTACTTGAAAGCCAGTTTAATCAACATTTTACTTAGCTTTGTTTCATTGAAAGCGGTGCAGTAGTTCAGAAAATATTTTACTTACGTATACTTGTGGCCGTGTGGTGTCCGGCAGAGTAGAAAAGCACCAACCCCTTACACTCGTGGGTGTCGTACAAGGCGACTAATGTTTTCGAGGCAAAAGATCAAGGGTCTCCGTAATCTTGAAAATGGGCAGCAGCATTTTCTATTGTTATATTTAAACACTGCGATCTCCAACCCGCCTGCCAAGCGTGGAGATTATGGCAATAACCTCCCCTTTCGTGGGAGAGGTCCTAAGTCCTGCAGTGGTCTGGTACGGGCTGTGAAGATGATGATGATGTATACTTGGTCGGGGGTTGTCCGACTTTTTCTGTCGATTTGGTTAGTTGCTTCGTTTCAAGCGCAAAGTACCTAAATAACTTACATATAGGCAACTAGAGACAGATGGCGGAAAGAAAATACACAAATGAATTTAAACTACTTCTTCTTGGCTTGTCAATGACAACCATTACATTGTTATGGCGCAAACTTTGGCTACATTAACAGTGCTATCGGCGGCTGTCATGAAATCTTCCTGCATGTAGATGTTTGTACACGCAGGACACGATATAAGGTGAGCCATCGTTTGGGTAGCACAGGCACAGTTTACATCAGAGTCGCCTAAAATAAAACCACTTATATTCAGATTTGTATTCCGCCTTGACTTCTCACAGGTATTTCTGACCTCACCTCAAACGAAACCTCAACTTTCTCCTCTGCAGGAATCTTAGAACCATCTCGACTAAAATAATTTCCATATAAAGGAAACGGTATTGAAATCGGTCCATCCGTTCGGGAACTACGGTGCCACACACAGATCTACACGTCTACAGATCCACAGGTCTACAGATACACAAGTAAAACTCATAAAACCTCTCTGTTTCATCAGGAATTAAAAACCGACTTTGTCGCTTTGCCGCTTCCTGTCCCAAATCATATTCCCACCTATCGGCGCCTGAACTGGATGGCCCCTTAGCATTCGCGTCCCCTGCCTTGCCCCTTCGACTCGAGTGTTTTCTATTCCAATTTTCCTCAACAATTTCCTAGAGCAAAATCGAACCTCTAGTTCAGATTTATTCAGGATACCGGCGGTCTATTTATAAAGAGGCAATCCGAACAGTTCGTCCGCATAAGGATTTTCCCGGAACGAAGTTCTTTCGTTAGTTTATCGAGTAGTTTTGGCGTAAATATAGATTTATTGGCGAGTTTTGCTTGCTTTTCGCTTTGCCGCTGATCTGTTTGAGATCCATTTGGCTTATCATCCGTGGGTAGGTTCGAATACTTTGTTAAAGAGCTCAGATAGGTTGCAAGTTAGCGTAGACAGACGTTTGTTTGCAATGGGTGTCTTGCTGATACCTGCCTTGCTGAGGCCTGCGCCTTCGCCCGCGTTAAATTTAATTACTACGTTCCGGGGGGATCCACATTAAATTATGAGGAAACTTTAGCTTATGTTATTTGTTGATAATCCACCTGAATAAAGCCTTCTATAATATTGTTTAAGTTTATCTATTATAAACATACAAAGAAACAAGATAAACTTTGCTCTTTATAGTATTAATAGCGACCCGCCCCGACTTCGCATGATGTTTCGGCTTTCTTAGCTTTTCTTTACGATAATACGAACGTATTATACATATAAACCTTCCAGAAGAAATTATCTAGCTGATAATAAAACCGCATCAAAATCTGTTGCGTGTGTTAAGGTTGAGCACCCCTTCAAACTATCATTTGTCAGCACCAAATCATCATAATCAACGAACATCGTAAGCTATATTATATTGTCAACACTGCACTAATTTAGGTATAAATAACACTGTATTTTAGATTTAAGTTAGTATTGTTTTAATAACCTCTGTCTGATTAATAAATTATTTTTATTAATTACTTCGCCGCCCCCAACTTAATTGGCGCAGCCGGTAGGATTTCAACAGTTGAATACATATTCATCGTCCGTTTCTACGGTTAAGTTGAATCCACCGAACAAATAAATTCATTAAGAAGAGGCGAACATAGTTCCTGAGTCAAGCAGCGACGTCACAGGAACCAGAACCAGGACCAGGACCAGGACCAAGCAACGGACCAGGACCAGGCCAGGAGAAAACCAGGACCAGGACCAGGACCAAGCAACGGACCAGGACCAGGCCAGGAGAAGACCAGGACCAGAGGACACTTCGGCAAACAAACAATATTCCGAAAGGACATGGGAGCGACGGGATTGTGAGTATACCTTTTCACCATTCCTTGTCTTTCCACACTTCCTTCCGTTCATAATACCTATACGTGTTGTTAGGAATTAGCAAACGTCACAACATTTACGTGTAGGTAGGCTGTTATTGGAGAATCCACATTTTCTTGAATAACAAATTTAGTTTGGTATTTAGTAGTAGATTTTAGAAGTCTTTAGTTTTTGATAGGTAATTTTTTTTTTCATCGTTCAAGATGGATAATATTGTGAGAGTACCCATGGAAATGGTCAAGATTATTCCAGAATTCAATGGGGACACTAGATTATTACCACTTTTTGTAAAGAAATGCGAATACATTCTAAACAGTTTTCAAGGGGGAAACCTACAAAATGAGTACTTATTTCATGTCATAACTAGTAGGCTCTCGGGGGAAGCAGCTAAACTAGTTGGGGAACGAGAAAGCATTGACACATGGGATGAGTTAAAACGGTTATTGGGCCAAAACTTCGGTGATCCAAGGTCCGAAGATTGTTTGGCTATGGAATTAGAAGCATTAAAACGAAATAGAAACGAAAGTTATTGCGATCTTTGCCATAGAATCCAACATTTGAGAAGTATATTATTCGCGAAAATTAACGAAACCATCAATGATGTGAATTTACGCCAAGCGAAACACCACATTTACGATCATATGTCGCTGAATGTTTTTCTTTTTAATTTGCCGGCTTACTTAGTTAGGATAGTACGATTGCGAAATGTTACTACCCTGGAGGATGCTTTGAAAGTGGTATTGGAGGAACAAAACTTCCAAACAGTATACGATGCGAAGAACGGTCCGCGAATCAATTCAAACAGGAATGGATTCAATAACAGTTCAAGTAGCAATCAACCAGTAAGGTCAAATCAGACCGCCCAATATAACCCTCCACGGTACGACAATTCACAACGAGTATCAGGTGCACCAAATAATGCATTTAATTACATGCAAAACAGTGCGCAGAACTCGCCAAACAATTCATTCCAATTTAGAAATAATAGACAGCAGCAGGCTAATAATAGATTAAATGAAAACACTTTTAATAATTCGCCGCGTGTTAATAGGTCAGCACCGCCACCGGTGCAAGCACAGCGTCAGCACTTTGCGGACAATGCACCGAGGCAATATTATGCGTCACCTATACCGTCGGGGTCGAATACCGATGTTACGATGCGCACAGCGAGTTCTAGACGTGTTAATTACACAGAAAATAATAACGATTTACAACCGTGTAACTCACAACAATGTACGGAAGACAGTCGAAATTCTGTCTCGTATAGTGAACCGGTGGAAAATTTTTATATGGGAGCCTCGGGAATAGGGAACGTATAAAAATTAATTGCCATAAGCTTTTGAACTTGCCTCATATTCGCATTCCAGAACTAAATGCTGTTTTTATGATAGATACGGGCAGCACTCGATCATTCATTAGTCCGAAAATTGCAAACGAATATTACGCAAGTTTTAAGCAAAAAGAGTCTTTCGAAGTCATTAGTACCCACGCATCAAGTAAACACAGTGAGGTAGCCTACATTGACTTACCAAAGATATTTAATTGTAACCATAAACATAAGTTTTATATTTATTTGGTTGATGAACGGTACGATGGTCTAATAGGAAGTGACTTGTTGAAACAACTCAATGCCAAGATCGACATGAAATCTCAAACCTTGTTCACGGACTCTAGTAAAATACCAATCATTTACTCACCACCCACGAGAGAGATGTATAACCTACCTCCTCGATGCGAAATGAGAGTCACATTGCCAGTCAACTTGTTACATGGAGAAGGTATTCTAAATTATACCCAATTCTGTAACGGAGTTCGAATGCCAGCCGCTATAGTAAAATGTACTAACGGTTACGCAACGACAGTAATTCAAAATACAACCGATTTACTGCAAACAATAACAGTTACGGCTCCATTCAAGGTAGAGTTATTTCAGCAACAATCACACAACGTCAACTCAACAAACCTGAATTCAACAGAAAGTTACCAGGACGTCGAGAAATTACTCGACAATAATTTAGATACTAAGCTTAGGTTAGACCATATGAATGAGGAAGAAAGAATGATGATAGAGCGAACTTGTAAAGAATATAAAGACATATTCTATTGTGAAGACATACCTCTGTCTTTTAGTAATCAGGTGAAACATACAATCAGAACAAAAAACGAGGATCCGATTAATTTAAAGGCACACAGACTACCCCCAGTCCAGACACAAGAGATAAAGAAACAAGTAGAAAAAATGCTACGTGATATTATTGTGCAAGAGTCACACTCGCCTTGGAGCGCCCCAGTCCACCTGGTACCCAAAAAGTTGGATGCATCAGGGGAACAAAAATGGAGAATGGTAGTCGATTATAGGCGTTTAAATGATATCACTACTGATGACAAATACCCTTTACCAAACATCAATGATCTTTTTGACATGCTTGGGAAGAGTATGTATTTCACTACGCTAGATCTCGCGAGCGGATACCATCAGGTAGAAGTAGAAGAGGAAGATAAAGCAAAAACTGCTTTCAGTACACCATTCGGGCATTACGAATTCAATAGAATGCCGTTTGGGCTCAAAACTGCTCCTGCAACCTTTCAGCGAGCAATGGACAATGTCCTAAGAGGGTTACAAGGACTGCATTGCCTTGTTTACCTTGATGATGTCATCATCTTCTCAAAAAGCTTGCCAGAACACATAGAGAAATTGAAAGCTGTTTTTGATAGGTTCCGTCAGACTAACTTGAAGATTCAGTTAGATAAATCTCACTTCCTTAGGAAAGAAGTCTTGTATTTAGGACACACAATCACCAACGAAGGTCTTAAACCAAATAACGACAAAATAGAAGCAGTACTTAAGTACCCAATTCCCCAAACAACTACAGAAATTAAAAGTTTTCTAGGATTGATAGGCTACTACAGGAAGTTCATCAAAGATTTTGCCAAAATTACGAGACCACTTACGGCATGTTTAAAGAAAGGGAAAAAGATCGTATTAAATGAAGAGTACATAGATAGTTTTGAAACATGTAAAAAGCTGCTAACAAACGCACCTTTTTTACAGTTTCCAGATTTCGAAAAACCATTTGTATTGACCACCGATGCATCCAACTTTGCTATCGGGGCTGTCCTTTCACAAGGCACCATAGGTTCAGACAAACCTATAGCATATGCTAGTAGGACGTTGAGTGATACAGAGGGTAGATATAGTACTATCGAAAAAGAACTTTTAGCGGTAATATGGGCCGTAAAACATTTCAGACCGTACCTTTATGGGAAGAAGTTTGTGATTTACACCGACCATAGACCTTTGGCATGGTTGTATTCACTCAAAGAGCCAAACAGCAAACTCACACGTTGGCGCCTACGATTAGAAGAGTACGATTTTGAGATTAAGTATAAGAAAGAACAGCAAAATACTAATGCTGACGCCCTTTCTCGAGTTAGGATTAACGCATTAGAAGACGACTTAGATTCAATTTTAGTAAATGTAGATGCAGACGAGAATCGTGTCAAAGAAATTATTGAAGAATTGGAAAGAAACGTGACTGTGCGAAAGCGTCTGGTCGAAAAGTGGTCTGGCCACAAGTAGAAGCAAGGAATATTTCAGATACTGAGAGTGTTAAAACACAAGTGGTAGATCTTTCAGGTTCCGAAAGTGACAAAATGGAGATCATAGGAATTTCAGATTCAGACGATGGGGCAACTGCAAATTCAATCTCTAATAGGGAACACGAAGGAATCCCTATACTTAATGAGGCAATTGATTGCAAACCAAAACAAATAATAGTGCAGGCTTGGTTTAGAGATAAACTCTCAGTAAACGATACTTCTAATAACAAACAAAGAATCTTAGAAGTATTTCTGCCCGTCAATAACGGAAAGTTAGTAAAAGATTTTTTTAAAGAGTATGTAGATACTAAACACAAATATTTCATCTATTTCGAAGACCCAAGGTTTAGGGCAACATTTTCAAAAGTTGTCACAAGGTTGTACAAGAAAGGGACACTAAATTTGACAGAATGTACCGAGCGTACGGTAAATCTGTCAGAGTCAGAGGAAGATCAACGTCAGGTCATTCTAAAGTACCACGAAGGTAAAACATGTCATAGGGGTATTAATGAAACATTAACAAAAATCAAACGACATTATTGGTGGCCGAACATGAAAGAAACAGTAACAGCTATTATTAACTCATGCGAACAATGTAAAAGAATGAAGTATGAAAGGAAACCCGTAAAACCAAGCATACAATTAACTCAAACTCAAAATGCACCATTTCAGGAAGTTTTTATGGACCTTCTTTATATCGAAGGTAAATATTATTTAACAATAGTCGATGCCTTTAGTAAGCTAGGGCAAGCTATTAATATCCCAAATCGTAGCACACCAGAAGTAGTGCAAGCTCTTATCAAATACTTCAGTATGTACGGCTTACCAAAGAAAATAAATGGCGATTCAGGAACTGAATTTAATAATGAATTAATTAAGGAACTATTAATACTATACAAAATAGAGTTACATGTCGGCACCCCAAATAATCCCAGTTCAATGGCGATAGTAGAGCGTTTCCACTCAACAATAATTGAGATTTATCGCTTAGCTAAGTATGAGAAAAGCGAACTAGACGCCGCGTCTGTCATGACTTATGCAATAATGGCGTACAATAACTCTATCCATTCCGCTACTAGCTATACTCCTTTTGAGATCGTTTTTGGAAACACAGACTCTAGCAATGTGTTTGAAATAGATAGGGAACGAAACCTAATGCAAAAATTACTACAAGATCATAGGAAGCGATTAAAAGTATTATATGAATACGTATCGGATAAACTGCAAAGCGATAAAATTAAAGTTAGGGAAAAAAGAGGAGGTGAGGAGCCACCAGATATTAAAGATGGCGATGATATCTTCATGAAAAATACTCGAATGAGAAAAGCGAAAGATCTACCCCGTTTTGAGAAAGCTAAGGTTATAGGCTCACCATCTAGGAATATCATTCCAGTCGAGCTAAAGAAGAGAAAAACAAGGGTAGCTATTAAGAATATTAAACGTCCTCCGCAGGTCAAACCTAGTACTTCTAGTACTAGTCGTACAGATCGGCAGCCTGGAACTTCAAAACCTAAACCAGAATCCGGGAATAACACCGATCAAACTTGGCACAGCAGTGATGAGGACTAATATATGGACTATTTTTAAGACATTAGATTTAGAAACTGTACTAAGTGAAGTAGATAATAATATACAACAGTATGATAAGATACACGTTTTAGTAACTAGTAATAATGAGTATAAAAATGAATAAGGAAGTTTATGTACACAAATCGAATCATTAGTAAATGAAATCAAAGCTAGGATTAATCAGATTTTACCCACTTTTAGAGTAAGAAGGGCAATATTTAGTCCCTTAGGTTCATTAGTAAAAAATATTTCAGGAAACTTAGATGAAGAAGACGCAAAACATTATAACTTGGAAATAAGTCAGCTAAAAAAGGAAGAACATTCAGTCGAACGAAAAGTATCCTTAGTAGTTAACGCTTTAGATAAATTCGCTAATCTATCAGATGGCATGAATTCAAATATTAAATACTTAGATAACAAAACAGTTGAGATTCAATCACTTCTAGAAACAGAAAGTAGACGTAATAATATAATTTCATTAATGAATAGCTTGTATCAAATTTCTAATAACTTTCGTACTATTTATGCATTCATCCAGGAAACCGAAACCGCAATTGCCTTCAGCAAGTTACATACCCTACATCAGTCAATATTAAATTATACAGAACTTATGCAAGTCCTCATAGAAATTGAGAGACATAATAATTTAATTTACACGGTAAACAGGGAAAACCTAGTTAAGTTAGAACGTAATATTTTGTTAAAGTCATACATTGATAGAAATAAGTTAGTTTTTGTATTAGAAGTACCGCTAATAGAACCCAACACGTATATATATTATAAAATAATTCCCATTCCCATATATCAACCCTTAATCCAAAAAACCGTTACCATTTTTCCTAAACACCCCTACCTAATGGTGAATAGGTTGAAATACAGACCCGTAGCGAACCTGTGTGAAGAAGTCGAGGACAACAAGTTCCTGTGTTCGCGAGACGACCTAGCACAGTATCCTGCCGAAACCTGCATAGAGGAGATAATGACGCTAGAAGACAACTGCAGCAGATGCCACCAGAACATAATACAAATGGAAAAAGAAAAGATACAAAGGATAGTTGGAAACTGTTGGCTCATTTATTCCAAAACAGGACTAATCATCACGGAACACTGTAAGGACGAAGTCTTCAAACAAAACATACAAGGGACATTTCTGATATGGCCGAATCAACACTGCACAACACAGGTACAAGATGTCGTCATGAACACACCGACAAACGCTTCAACCATCAATCTGCAACTTCCGTTTGTACAGATGCCAGAGGTACGTCACGTCATCAGACAAGAAAACAAACGACTCAACCTGCGAAACGTGGACTTTAGTAATATCAAAGACGTTATCAACAGTGCAAAGTTTAGCGTCAGTGAAAGACTTTCGGACGACTACATCTATGTGGTAAAAAACATAAGTATATGGACTATCCTACTCTATTTTATCATGTTTATTATCTTTATATCATTGCTAATTAAATTCAGATTATACACAAAATGTATAAACCGAAATTCTCCGAAACCATCTTCAACGACTTCGGATAATTTCTCTCTTAAGGGGGGAGATGTTAAGGTTGAGCACCCCTTCAAACTATCATTTGTCAGCACCAAATCATCATAATCAACGAACATCGTAAGCTATATTATATTGTCAACACTGCACTAATTTAGGTATAAATAACACTGTATTTTAGATTTAAGTTAGTATTGTTTTAATAAACCAAGTATAACCTCTGTCTGATTAATAAATTATTTTTATTAATTACTTCGCCGCCCCCAACTTAATTCGTGCTTTAGAAGGAGTTAGCGGAAATACATACAGCAGAAAGCGACTTACATCATAAAAAGGCCTGAGTGTATTGATCTTTTTAGTTAAATAGTTAATCTATTAATAGTCACATGAAATGAACCCTAAGAGCGTCTTTTGCCTAGTGGTTAAGGGATCAGACTCGTTAGCGAGAGGTCCCGAGTTCGGATCTCACTGTGGCCATATACCATCTCATTTGCCTCTTTTCTGAGTTATATGTACATTCGTTGAACACTAACGATATTACCTGCACATTCAGGTGGCTGAATGTGTAACCATGCTTAAATCTGGTAGCAGGGTCATGGAGGTCACATGGCAGTCGTTCCACTGTAATTACCTGAGCTGCCAAATCCTGGATCATGGTCAAGGCGAAACCCGGGCTCTCGTTCGCGAGAGCACACCCGGGACGCTAACGCCAAGATGATTATTATTTATACTGAACCCTAAGGGTACCGACGTTCACTCTTAACCAATTTTTCCCAATTTCACATCTCACTTTGAAATTTTAGTACGTCAAGAGGCAAAAGGTGCTAAAGAGGGTGTTCAGGAGGTGTTATTCAATTTGTAATATTGACACACAAGCATTTACAAGTTGCAATCATTCAATCGGGACGAGCTTCGGGATTTTAGGACTTTGCAAATTCGTTGCATTTCGCAGCGTTGAAAATAAACGATATAAAATTCAGCAGTACATTTGGCACTGATTGAGGTGCTAGGTGAAGCAATGGATGCTATATGCCGCTCTGTCGGACACTACACGACAAACATTCGTTGTGTTAGCTAAGATATTTATTGTGATACTACTATGCCGAGTATACTGTTTATCATTTTGCTGATAGACCATTTTAATTGACCCCTCTAATGTATGAAAGCTAGTACTACGCAGAGATCAAGCTATATCTCAGGTTCTATTCAACCAAATTAGATTAAATAAAGCCTAGATTTTAAGTTGGACCCCAAACTACCAAACTGTGAAAACCCCTCCATTAAAATCGATTCATCACTTTTTCCATATTTTTTATAGCTAAGCTGTTCTATAATGGTTCTTTATCAGATGTTCCAGTTTCCAAAATCAATTATACCCTATATATTGCCCTGGATTCTTAATAGCTAAAAGTTTTATTCAAATCCGTCCAGTAGTTCCAGAGATAGCGTGTACAAATAGTCAGACAAACATTTTTTAAATTCATAATCCTATTACTATTTCTTCATCGCTCTAAATTATATTTTTGTAAATATTTTCAATGTATAGACTAGAATTTGTGTGAAAGTAGCGGCTCTACACGTTGTGTACTGTGAACGTTACAGATCTAGACATCTAACATTCCGCTGCCTCGGGGCGTAGAATTCAAATTTGAATGTAGTCCGGATACTGTGGTAGACGAAATATCGCTTATTCTGTATGCCCGGTGGTAGACCTCTATCTAGATTGAACAGTCGAATACTATCGTCTTCTAAGGAGGTCAGATGGACTAAATAAAGGGTCTCGGAATCGATCCCTGAGGATTTTTTTTATACCACTAAGGTGGCAAACAAGCTTGCGGCCTGCCTGATGGTAAGCAGTCACCGCAGCCTATGGACGTTTGCAATACCAGGGGCATCACCCACGCGTTGCCGACCCCGTAAAAACCTTTTAACCCCTTTCTTGAAGAACTCCATGTTGTACTCTCCAGGGAAAACCTCTCCAGGTAGTTCATTCCACAACAAAGAATGTCACGAGTCAAGGGTTACCGCTTATAATGACATGTTAAGAATGTGCCATTATTAAGGATTATTTGTCTCCAAGGTTGTTTCTTCATAGTATAAAATAATGTTGATTTCCGCGTTTGTTTGTCTGTTACCGGTAACAACCACGCAACGGATTTTGACGCGGTTCACACTATCATTTAAATCATTTCTACCGAACGGTTTATTTGCATCATCATAGTCATAAATTTAAGAGTTGAACTATTGTTGGTGGAGCAATCGCCGATCTTCTCTTCAATAACTTCATCACTTCTTTGTAACCTCACTTCACTGTGCGTTCACTTTGTCTTTCACATCATTCCAAAATTCAAACCTTGGCCTTCCCCTTCCCCTCTTTCCCTGAACTTAGCCTTCTCATCATCAACATCATCATCATATCAGTCAAAAGACGCCCACTGCTGGGTACTCAGTACTTACATACATACATGCATATTTGTGATAAACCCATGAGTACCAAAGGAAACGGGAATTAACGCCAAGATGATGATGACAATGCAGGCAACAAAAATGCAGAACCGCAGGTGCATTGTCACTATAATATAATGGAGATAATCCTAAAACACCTCTTCCAAGCGCGCGTCAATTTATGTCCTACTTATAACTACAGTGTCTTTTATTAGTAAAACCTAAGGGAGGTAGGGCATAGCGGGGTATCTCGTACGAATTGGAGCCGCCCGACTGGGGAAGTACCTCCACCTTACAGAATATCGCAGCTAAATAATACTCTTTTAAATAGTATTGTGTTTCTGCCGGTGAGTAAGGTTTCCAGTGCTCCATGGGGTGGGGATTTGGGGAACCGTGGCTTTGGCAGTGAAGTGGCATTTGCTTTTTGCTGCCAGAGCAACGTGTTATAGAGGTGGGCAACGCATTAGCGATACCCTTGGTGTTGCTAATGTCTATAGGCAGTGGTGACCACTTTCCATCAGGTGGCCCGCTTGCCTGTTTGCCTACCGTATGACATAAAAAAAAAAAAAAAACCTTTATTTTAGTCATTAGGCTACAGAATAATAACAGAGTGTGAGTATGTATCCAAAACCATAGTGAAATATATGGACAACGATGATGATGGAGTATCCAAGGCTGATATTTGTGTAGGAATTTATTAGGAAATATATTATCTAGGATAACGTATGATTCTAGTGGACATCATTTAATCAAACAAAAGCATGTTTTAAAGATATTAGGTATATTGTAATAAGCAATGTAATCCATTATAAAATGAGGTATTTATTTAAACAACATTAGCTTAATTAAACGAGATTTTATAATACAAACAAAGTACTAGAGGTAAACCACATTTATACAAAATTCTCACCAAATGTTATGACACAATTATCGATCACATAATTAAATATTTATCCTTTAAAATGGGACAGTAGTATTACGTATGATTCAATAAATAAACAATTATATAAATAAATTAACCAATACAAAATATAAAGCAACAATAATACAATGCAAGTTTGTACTTAACTCTGTGCCGGCTCTGGAGCAAAAGTCCCACCCAGTCTTTTGACTGGACCTTTATACTACCTTCTAGCCGGAAATGTCATTTTCTATTCTCATTTCCGGTCTCCTAAATTTACTGATAGATTGATTAGATGTTAATTTAATGTATTACAATACTTTGAACATTACACAATTAATATACAGTACTTAACTGATCAAAGACAAACAATCGTTCAGAAACACCACACTTCGTTCTGAAGTTGGTGAAATGTTTACAAAAGTATTTTGAAATATTAATTATTATTAATCACGATATTTAATACCGATTAAAACATACTAAAATACCTTATATGTAACACGCGCATCGTTAGTTTTGTATTAAAACTAAACGTCTTACAAACTACCTCTCGAATATCCCGTCGATAATTGCCACTCGGGCTTTGAAACAGGCGTCTCTTACAGTCTAAATAAACTACTCAGGCAAAGTGAAGAAGGAAATGGAGGGAAAGAGTGATATACTCAATACGGAGTCTGTTGAACAAAAGCCTTTGGCAAGTCTGCTGGCTCTTGATATTCAACGGTTGTTTAAGTTGTTTTTTGTACTTTCTAGAGCTGTTTCAGATCCAGCACGTTGGTTCAATCAATTCCTACTAGCTTATGTATCTTTGCCCTCTAGTGTTGTACATTATGTACCTTTAATGGTTTTAAAGGAAGATTTATTATATACAACTTAAACATTACACACAAAGAACATAAAAAAACTACCTTCCTATAAAACATTACTCTAAATTACTTACGGTAAAATATTTGCCCCAAGCCCCCTGCATACGGTAAAGTGCCCAGAAGGCTGGCCGCGTTGCCCCACTAGACAAATAGATGCCACCCTTCTCATCAATGTCAACCAGGCGCTTGGCTAGTTCCCTATATAGGGAATGTGCCACGAGGCGTTCGCGCCTCACCTATAATGTGAAACAGGTACACCAGAATATAAGTTGTTTAAAACA
The DNA here is from genome assembly GCA_905147135.1 of Blastobasis lacticolella. Classification (NCBI taxonomy): domain Eukaryota; kingdom Metazoa; phylum Arthropoda; class Insecta; order Lepidoptera; family Blastobasidae; genus Blastobasis; species Blastobasis lacticolella. Next base: position 19,881,568 of record LR990045.1, read on the forward strand.
ATCTGAGATATAGAAATTCTCTAAAAAATAGATGTACCTATCGGTTAAGAATCTAGCCTAATTAAAATCGTATTCAGTTACAAGATCTTACGAATTTCACTAAACAGAAAAAAATACCCAAAGACCTTGACTTTTATTTATTGGCGGATGGTTTTTTTATATCAAGTAAAAATATATCACAATTACCAGTTTTTCGCGCTTAGACATCATACGCGTGATACGACAATGACCCTTATTCTATGAGTTTCAGTTTTAGAGTATCTAGTTAGGTCTGTCAGTGCTTTAAAAGACGTTTCAGCTCTAAACTCCATGTTATTGGGAAACCGTTGGAAAACCCTTGAAGAAAGCAACCACATGTTTTCGTTCATCTATAGTTCGGTTATGTTAGCCGAGGTATGTATCGACTCCAATACACCTGCATTTCCTTCTTAATTTCCTTGAGCAGTTTGTATCCAGTTTGACATTTAAAGGAGGAGAGATAATTAATTTATCCTACCAAATCCAATGAAATAAATCTCCAGTTTCAAAGTCCGAAAGTTATAAACTCGATTATAAGCGAGACTCCATGCAAATAAAACCGAAGTTATAGAAAGCGTCGGTAGCGACAGTTCCTGGTAGCGATATAGTCAATATATATATACAGAGTAATCATGGTAAGTAAATTAGAATGCTAAGTTGACTCAACTTAATGCCAGGTAATCCAGCACACCTTAATCATAATATCTTATAAAAGGAAAACCTGAACATATTGAAGATAGATTTAAGGATGAGATTTAAAAACCTCTTACTAGTGAAAAAAGGCATACAAGCATAGCAAGTACGACTATTTGACTGACGATGATAAACTATCCTACATTCTTTACATACATATCTAATCTAATACTACCTATAAAAGCGAAATTCTTTCAGCAAAATTCTGATTGGATTTTGATGAAATTATGCAATGATTACCTTATTTTTAAACCCCAAATTCATTGTGGTTTCCGCCGGAACATGGCACATGTGGATTTCACGCGGTTGAACTCGCACGTGGACTAAATCGGAAAATACCAAAGTTCTCAGATACATATTTTGTCCATAAAGCAACCGATCGATCACAATGCACTACAGAAAGCCAACTGCGACAACGGACACTCATCCATTTACTGTAAACATCAAAACACTTTTAACAGGAACAATGATACTCATAACGTTTTACGGCAAAAAATAAACAGTCGAAAAGAGAATCCAAATATTTCAGCCTTTGTTTCAGAAAATGCCAGCGGTGATTGGGCCTGAAATCAGGTTTCACATCTCGCTACTTAGAGGAAAACAAAGAAAATTACTCGGTCATTACTGGCAAGGAGTGTAATAACGAAAGCAAAAGGAAATTAGAATCTATTAAAGCTAAAAAGTAGCCCGTACTGCGATATGCCCTTTTGCTCCAAAGAAAAAATAATAGATTGGTAGGTACAACTTTCGATTTTAAAAGTGAGGGAGTGAAGTATGTAAGTAGTGCCTAATGTAGCTCCTAACATCATTATCATCTTGGCTTTAATGTCCTAGTTAGGCTCTCGCGCACGAGGGCCCGGGGTCCGCCTTGACCATTATCCAAGATTTGGCAGATCAGGTAATTACAGTGGAGCGACTGCCATCTGACCTCCGAGACCCTGCTACCAGGGGATCCTGACCACATTGGATCATGGTTACACATTCAGATGCTTGTCGTCGTATCATCAATATGGTTTTCTCGCCATAAGAGCATCGATTAGTATTCAACTAATGTAGAGCTTGTCTAATCTGAAATGACGCGCCCCACTACTTAATAAGTTGATTTCGATGTGTGAGTGCAAATATTAATAACGACACTTCATCTGTGTGGGAGCGACGACAGCTCCAATCGAACGACGCGTGCTCCTACGTTTGAGTCTCACCGGCAACGGAATGACCAATTACAACGGCATTTGTATATGTATTGCGTTCATATTTTAAATTTGCTTGTGTGTGTTAATGCGATAGTGGGGCGCGTCATTTCAGCTTAGACGAGCTCTGCCTACATATTAAAAGTCTTACACTTTTAATCGGATCTTGGTAACGAAATTGACAAAATTACTACATCGATGGTCGTTATGTCGAAAACGTTGCATCGACAGGTCGTATCGACATCACACCATATCTTTGGTACACTGCATCGACAGTACCTACACCCGAAATCAAGTAGTACCACGCCTACAAACGATAGGTACTAAAACAGATACTGTGAATATTAATGATTGATTTGTATGTTTGGACATTTGTTTATTAAGTACTGGATTTACTGTGTTACTTTGAATCATGCGTACATTTGTATGTGGAACCGACTGCGCGTAAAGAGAACTTATAAACCACATTCGCTATTTTCGACTACTACACATTGATAGCAACATCGTCATAAAAATCTACTCATAATATCCAACTAATATCATAATTCAAAAGTGAAGAATATGCTTGTTTGTCACTGAGTAGCGTAAAAAAAAGTATTTATAAAGCATTTATGTTTTTCACTCCCTCACACAGGCCACTAAACGGATTTTGATGTAATTTTGCAGTAACACAGCTTATACCTATTCTAAAATATCCCGAAATTTAATATTCTTCACACGGAAACGGGTGCAGAACATTGTAACCGAATTGAACGCGGACGAAGTTGCGAGCAAAATATAGTATTATATAAGTTTGTAAGGATGGATGTTTATTACTCCTTATATGGCCGTGTGGTGTCCGGCAGAGTTGAATAGCACCAACCCCTTACACTCGTGGGTGTCGTACAAGGCGACTAATGTTATCGAGGCAAAAGATCTAAGCGTCCCCGTTGACTGGTAAATGGGCATCAGCGTTTTTCATTGTTATATTATAACACTGCGATCTCCAACCCGTCTGCCAAACGTGGAGATTATGGCAATAACCTCCTCTTTCGTGGGAGAGGCCCTTAGTCCTGCAGTGGACTGATATGGGCTGTGATGATAGCCCAGAATAGCACATAAGCTATAATGTATCCCGAAAGTTAATGAGATTTCAGACGTTATAACCGAGTTAAACGCGTACGAATGCGCGGGCAAAATCTAGTACAGAATAAAGAGGTTGCCTCGTAAAAAGGTGTTATATTTGAAGTTCGTATTACACTTACGTACCTCGTTACGATAGAGGGCGTTAAAAGTAGCCAGTGCTCACTCAAGGCACTATCTCATAACTCGGTTAGCCAAATCACGTTACAGAAAGATATTTCTCCATTTATCAGTTTGAGAAATTAAATGTAAAGTGAGATAGAAATTTGGGATTGTTAGATAGAAACCATGGTCTTGGAACTGTTTTAAATGCTCGATGAAAAATTAATGGTGTTATAAGTTTGACAGATTTGTATCTGTGGCTATGTGTATCTGGCTGTGGCCTTGTAGCTCCAGAACGGATGGACCGATTTCGATGCGGTTTTCTATATTTGAAAGACAGTTTAATCAAGATGGTTCTTAACTTTCTTTGATGAAAGACGGTTCAGAAGTTTTGGAAATATTTGAGTATATGATGCAAAATCCACTAACGTACGAGCATCACGAGCCTTTTTACCGCGCACGTGCAATATGTAGAATTAGTCTCCCGAAGTCTTTCCTTTACATGGGGTACTTCAGAAGGCATATCCATAGATACCTCAAAGGCCGGCGCCGCATTCGCTCCACTTAAATTGCAGATGTTCTGGACGATGGTGGCCGCTTTCCATCAGATAGACCGACTGTCCTTGTGCCTCCTGTCCTGAAACTGGAATTGACCGCTAGGTTGATGACCACTTATAGAATAGAATAGAATAGAATAGAATATGTTTATTCCAAGAAGCAATACAAATATAAAGTACACAGAGAGAAACAAATTAATAATTTCAACATGGAAAGTATCTTGCACTGCTCAAGGAATCGGAGCCGACTCAGCATATTGTTGCTAGTCGGTGAAACTAACAACACTGATATTCTGTCAGCACCAGAGTTGCACAGCTAAATAAGAAAGTTTAATATGTATATAAAATCCATCGTGCGACCGCCGAAACTCACCAAAATAAAATTTAAAAGATAAGTTAAATATATATTAACAGAGAATTATAAAAACGACTTTGAGTACCATACGTGCGTGTAGAGATAAAATATTTAGATAAAAATAAAAAACTCAATACAAATAATATACCTATTAAATACTGTATTCTTGTCTCAATAAATAAATACCTAATAGTATATAAAAAGAAATATCTATTATTATGGATCACGTCCCGCGCATTAGTTTGTTGTTTTTTGAACGTTGACTTATATTATGTTACGCGTTGCTTTGCTTGATGCTCCGCTTGGATTCAAAAGGTGTGATACAAAAATGGACCTCATTTTCTCACACTTTTTGCTTCTGAAAGATTAGACGACTGAGTTTAGCGAAATGTAATAAGCGCACGCAGAAGAATAGTTAAATTATTTCCTGTACTAGACACAGCTGTACTCACTACAGAGCTTAAGTAAAGAAAACTCTCTCTAAAGCATTTTGTCAAACATTTTAACTGTTCAGAAGAAATAAATATTAATCCAAGTCCGTGTGCTGATTGACACTGAACCGACGAGATGTCAGATAATCAAGAGATCGATCACAGCTTAGACTGCCACAAACTTATCTGAACCGGTAAATCCGTCGCTGTTGTTGACAACAAACTGACATTTCAAAATGGCGACACTTAGTTCCATTTTTGGCCATCGGGTCAGTGTTTATGGCACTGTAACTTTATTTCCGATTAATCATTTTCAGGATCCGATCAGTTCCGTTGAGCCGTAAATTGTCTTGAGGACTTACAAATTGTTCGGAGTCGTTAATAAATAGGCTTTTTGTGAACTTCGGAAGTCCGGGCTTAACTAATTTTGTGAGTAATCTCTGTCGAGATTACTCCTTCACGCTCAAACTACTCAACGGTGGTTTATTAAATTTAGCAGCAATATTATTTATAGCCCAGAATTAGAAATAGGCTATAATTTATCCCGAAATTTAACGTGGTTCCCGCGGGTACGAGTACTACGCGAAGGCGCGGGCGTAATCTAGTAAAGAATAAAGTGGTTACCGCATCTTTCTTTGCCGTAAATCGTTACAATGTCGTTTCGATTTCGAGGTAATGTTGTCGAAGTTATTCTAGAATAACTGTTTCTGTGATATTTTAGGACATGTTTTTCAATGCAATTGACGTTTCGCATAAAAATGTTACACCGAATATAGAATGTGAGGGCGGCGTAAATTTAGGTTATTCTAGTCGAAGTTTGGGCTACTCATACAAAATATTTTTTTTGTGCTACTTTGTGCACTGGCCGGCCAATGTTTTGTGCCAATTATACAATTTAAAATTACATTACATGTAATATTATAGTATTCAAATTATTATAATTTAATTCTTTCATTATTAATTTATACATGTCATATTACCGAAGTAAATACCAATGTCAATACTTCGAATGGATATAAATTTCTTAAATTAATGTCATTTTAAATCGTTACTCAAAATTAAGTGTAAATATAATAACGGTGTTTTACCTGAAAATAAAACACATATTAAATACTTACCTTATTTGAAGCTTACTAGTTTGAGATAGGCCCCTATCTGTTTTCCGTTTCCGCTTTGCCTTTCTCTTTCCATATAGCTCTGTCCCGCTCATCACCCCCGCTCGGCGATCCCCACCAGGCAGCCGCGACCGGTCTGAGGAACCACGGTCCGCGGTCGGCTTGCTTCATTGTGTCGAAAACACCAGGCAGTATTTAAATTGTAAGCTTCAAATAAGGTAAGTATTTAATATGTGTTTTATTTTCAGGTAAAACACCGTTATTTAATCCTTGACCGTTATTTGAAGCTTACTAGTTTGAGACATGTTTGTTATCGCCTGGTCATGGGGACGCCAAGGTGAAGGTTTAGTACCTAAATATATATAGGTGTACTGTAGGTATGTAAGTATAGAGATACCTAGATTCCATAGGTATGTAAAATATAAGGTTATAAACTTTTTATGGAATCATTAGAGAATACAATTCCGGGATCCCGACCGTTTTCTGGCCCCGAAAATCCCGGGACTGTACTTGGCTAATCTCGGGATTTTCGGGATTGCCACAAACAAGTCTAGTTTGTATTCCGTAGTCCGTTGCGCCTTGAAAATAACCTTGCCTAGATTATTTTAATACATTACGACAAAAAGCAACTCGAACAATACGTAGGTACCCACTATTTACTACACAGGTACAGTCCTAATAATATGTTTGTCGTAGAACTTAGAAGGGACTTCCCCACTCGGAATACTTTAATACAATACTCTTAAGGTAATTCCCCAACGAACCAACAGGGGAATCACCCGATCATCTCATATCATAATATTTTGCGGGTATTTCCCGTCGGGGATTCCCTGTTCGAAAGTATAAATATGCAAATCAGGTTTTATTTTTTTCATTTATTGTTCTGTCACTGTCAGTGACGGGTTACGTAGGCTACGTCAGTGACGACGGGTTACGTAGGCTACGTCATTAAAATTTAAAAGTCAATTATCTGAAATTAAGTATTTCAAATGGCGGGAGACTTTGTTAAACATAAAAAAGACAGTGATACGACGTCAGTGTGGAGTTATTATTTAGTTGCGAAGGTTGGGAATAGTGCTAAATGTAAGCGATGCCCAGCCATCCTCAAGACTTTGGGTGGATCAACTAAGGGATTACATACACATTTGTTATCAAAACATAACATCAAGGTTATATCAGCTTCAACAAGTCAAGATTCTGAAAATCTGAACACAGCACCGCCGCCGGCCAAGCGAAAATTAGATAATTATTTTACTAAAAGTGCCGACGATAGCCTGGATGATATTTTGGCAAGAATGATTGCATTAGATGGATTTCCATTCAGTGTATTCATAACCTCAGATGATTTGAGAAAATTGCTCTTAGCAAAGTCAGCCGTCACTGTTCGAAAACGTGTTATGAATTACAGTGAAAAAATCAGAAAGCAAGTAAGTAACTGCAGAATTAAAACATTTGAAAAGTGCAGGTGAAAGATTTAGTCTTTCTTTCGACGAGTGGACTTCAACTTCCAATAAACGATACATGGCGGTCAACGTTCATTCATATAAAAATTTTTGGAACTTAGGACTTGTTCCTATTTACGATAGTATGACAGCTGAAAATTGTCTTCGTATATTGCAAAAGCGTCTAAGTAAATTTGACATTTCCCTAGAAACTGACATCGTGGCTATTGTAACCGATGGACCGAATGTTATGATAAAGGTGGGGCGGCTTGTTTGCACTGAACAACAACTGTGTCTCGCACATGGTATCAATTTGGCGGTCTGTGATGTGCTTTATGAAAAACATAATAATTTGCAAGATAGCCCTACCTCAGATGATACTATAAATGAACCAGCTGTGATTGTTGATTATATGGACGACAGCGATGATGAACACCATTTAGAAGACTTAGACTGTCCAGAATCAGGTTTAATCGTAATGTCACAAAATGATCTTGCGCCAGAACACGTTCTAGAGTTAACACAATATGAAAATATTAATGAGCTGATAAAGAAAATCCGCAAAGTTGTAGTGTATTTCAAAAGATCTCCATTGAAAAATGAAACTGTACTTCAAAAATATGTGAAAATTGAACATGGAAAAGAGTTGTCACTTCTTTTGGACTGTAACACCAGGTGGAATAGTCTTTTAACAATGCTGGAGCGATTTTATCTTTTAAAAACATGCATTCAAAAAGCTCTTATAGATCTCAATCATCCAATTCGTTTAGAAGATGTTGATTTTGAATTGGTAAATAAAATTGTTGATGTGCTGACCCCAATTAAATTGACAGTAGAAGCAATCTGTCGGCGAGATGCTAATTTATGCACAGCTGATGCCGCTTTGAAATTTCTTATAAAACAACTATCTAGCAAAAACTCAGCACTTGCCAAAAAAATGAAAACATCCTTAGTGGAACGTATAAAGCAACGACGAAGTGATGATTTAACTGGCGTGTTAAATTATTTACAAAATCCACGAATGGATGTTGAAAATCAGTTATTATCGGATTTGGAATGGCACGACTTATTTCCAGTTCCGACACAGGCTTTAGTGAGGAAGCAAATAAAGAGTATTGTTAAAAGACTTAATAGTCGAGATTACACGGAAGAAGAAGCAAGGTCAGGATCACAAACAGATGATGAGCTAAGGTCAGATACCTCCCAACCCCAATTGACATTAAAGGAAAAGTTACAGCTGGAAATTAACAAGAGTATGAAATCCCCAGATCATGAAGTACAAGTACAAAATGAATTGGGGTTGGCAAATAGTATTAGACGTGAAATGAGCCTGTTCGAAAATGGAGGAGTTCGTATATCACTTAGAAACAGCATATAAGTATCTATTGTCTATTCCTCCAACCAGCGTAGAAGCTGAACGAGCGTTTTCAGCTGCTGCTTATGTTGGCAATAAACTACGAAGCAGGCTCGGAAGTCAAACATTAGATGCTTTGATATTTCTGCGATTATATTTTCGAAATTCTAAATAGATATTTTGTGCTGTTTTTTAATTTCTTGCAAAAGTATTTTTTGGTTTGTGTTTTTTCTTTTCTTATTATTATTCTGATTTGTGTTGTGCAAAGACATTAAAGACATTTTTTTTTAATTACTCGTGTTTTTTTTATTTTAGCCCAATTAGAAACCACATAGTCTAATCCCGGGATAGGCCCGGGATCCCGGGAAAAGGCTTCAAAAATCCCGTAAGCCCGGGATTGAAAAACATGCTCGGGATTGTATTCTCTAGGAATCATTGATTAAGTATACTTAACCTATAAGGGTGATGAGCATATTATTTTCAAACAGGATCAGGCAATTAATTCAATGTTAGTTAGTTAATAATTCTAAAATGAAGTAAAACATTCAATGGAACATAAAAATAATTTGTTATTTACATCTTAATTCCCTTAATTAACTGGGTTAAACAAGCTTGTAACCTTATTAATATTGGCAGGACCATTGCAATGCAAACCATTATCTCCCGTTGTCGCGATGACCGACGCGTCGGTAGAAAGGGCAATAGTATAACCCGACCTTAAGTTACCACGAGACAATATCTCGTCGACTGGGACATTATCCGACCAATTCTTCAAGAGCTATTGCTGTACGTGAAACTCCTTTACGGTAGTTATAAATTGACATGTAGATTTAGTGGTCCTGCACCTGTCTATAGCAAGGTTCACTAAGTGGTTTGTCCAAAATACAGGGTCCAAATTTTTATTAACAGGAATTGATACAAAATTCCAGCCTGACTGTCTGTAGTTAGCGTTGTCTGTTTTCGAACCAAATACTTGCCATAACATTACGCTGTTATCTTGAATGAGGTGATCTGAATCAACGGCCAATAGCGTTAAATCGTGGACACGTCTGCCAGAGCATAAAAGTCTGTGACTAGAGACAGAAAATAGACTGTTTTCATCAGGGCCTTTTTGCAGGTATGTACACACGATGTAACGTCCCAAATTGGTTGCTTCCGATGTATAGGTTTCATTAAGGCAATAGATTTCAATATGTGTTTGACAAGAGTGTGGGAACTCAAGGACTCCGTACTTTCTGCATTACATAAAGTAGCCACTACAGACTTCTGCAAAAGTATTGTGTAATAAGACAATCCGTGGTGAAGGTGTAAGACAGTGAAAAAAGAACTAGGATAGGTCCGGTTGGAATTAGCGAATCCACTGAAGATTTCGTAGCCCAACTAAGCCATCTTTTCCATGCTACATGGTAAGTCTTGCCTGTAGATGCACGCCAAGATGCTGGCAACAACTTTTTCTGATTTTAGTTTCAACCTGTCAAACTCCTGGACCACCCCCACATTTCCAGACCTCCAGAGTGAGCATTAGCTGAACTCTGTATAGAGGAAGGTTGGTCGCTGTGTCTGTTAGGCTGTGTATACTCCTCGCGCCGAGTTCAGATGTGATATAACCTTGGGGATCAGATAAGGCGGTGGAAAGACCCATGCTAGATTGTACGCCCACAGACGGGAGAATGCATCGCTGAACATAGCTTGTGTCGTTCAAGTCTAGAGATACGTAACTTGGCAATCACGTGAGTATGTTCTGACGCGAGCTGGTCTATCACTGGTGACCCGAACTTCAAAAATATTTTCTGGATTGCTTGTGGAAGGAGATGCCATTAAGGTGGCGAACGGTGCCGGAACAGGTAATCGGCATGAACATTGTATAATTCGGGTATGTACCCCTATTTGATGTAAGTTCAGTAATTGAAATACCCTGACAGTTAAGTCCATTAAGGGTGGGGATTTTGTCCCGCCTTCGTTGCGAATATATGAAACCCTTCGCTTGTCGCATTACACAAGCATTGTCGTCTGACTCAACATCTCCTATACATTGCAATGCAATAGCTTTTCCTGTTTCGTCCACAGCCCCGATATGGGGACACTGACAGTTGTAACCCCCGAGCCAAATTTGACGCGTCTGTCGTGAGAAAGTGCCTGGGTGGTGAATAAAGGATAGCTGAGGATTCAATGCATCAATGGCAATTGTGAAGCCATCATAATAACTTGCCTTACACTCCGACGGGAGGCTTTTCTTGCCGAAAGTTTTCAGGATGGAATTTTGTAATAGTAGGAGAGCACGGAAACGCAATCTGCCTCTTGGGACGTCAAAACTTGCAAGGTTGAGCATGCCAATCACACTCTGTAAGTCTTTATCATTGTGCACACTTTGTTGGTGATGTTCACAATGTTTCTGGTTTGTCCAAGGGTTCCAGCATATTCCTAAAAATGCTTGACATTTTTGTGAAATAACAATCGAATCGTAATTTATTTGCCATCCTAGATATTGCAGGTGATGCAACAGTAACTAAACATGCTCTTGTAACGTCTGCTTGTCTTGGTAAACCAGGAAGTCGTCCAAGTAAACGATTATGCGTAGGTCTTGAGCTCGCAGAAGTCATGTCATCCAATTGGTTATGGAAGCAAAAACTTTCGGAGCTGTGCAAAGACCGAACGGGAGACATGTCATCTGCAACAGCTCCCTTTTGTAGAAAAGGCGTAGAAACCAGCGGTGAGCCGGGGCCACTGGTAAATGAAAATGGGCCTGATGTGGGATTGTTGCAAGCATCCCGCCCTGAACAGTTCCGAGTCAATATTTTCGCTTTTTTGCTGACCAATTTAGTCTTTGCGGGCGGCGCGGCCCGTTTTCCGCTGTAATTGCTTGACGAGCTTGAGCTTGAGCTCGAGGAAGAACTACTCGATGACACTGAACTACGACTAGTACTGAATTTGGTTAATCACAGTCCTGGCACGTTACTCTTTGTTCTGGTAATGGGCATTGCTGGGACCTTGACGTCCACCACGTTGGCGAAATGATCCTCTTGTGATATGCGCCGTGTAACGGTGAGCACTATTATTATGATTTCCAAAACCCTGCGAGGGTCGGTTGTTACAACAACCCTGCGAGGGTTGATTGTAATGGCTATAATTAGGATAATGCGCTGGAGCGCAGCATCCGTAGCTGGTACCCTGCGAGGGTCCATCATCACTAGTCGACCCCTGCGGGGGGTGACAACAACCCTGTGAAGGTTGATCATAATGGCTGTATTTTGAATAATGCGCTGGAGTGCGGCATCCATAGCTGGTACCCTGCGAGGGTCCATCATCACTAGTCGACTTCTGCGGGGGGTATTGCAAACGTCCATAGGCTGCGGTGACTGTTTACCATCAGGCAGGCCGTAAGATTGTTTGCCACCTTAGTGGTATAAAAAAATTACCAGAGCATCGGTTAGTGCTCAAATAATGTAAGTATATAACTCAGAAAAGAGGCATTAGTACATGACGGCACACATGTTGTCGACGTTAATGTTGTCGGAGGTATTCTAGAATTCTGTGACATTTTACGTCTTGACAGTTGCTTTTAGCCCCGGAAAAAAGGGGTTTGATGTGTGTATGTGTCTGTCTGTGGCATCTTAGCTCCAGAATAATATACCGATTTCGATGCTACGTTTATTAAAATCAGTTATGTAGTTTAAAATATATTTGAGTTTAAATAAACTCGGTATAGGATTATCCGCCTTTTTGTCGGTTAAGGTTAAACAATGCAGTAGATATTCGGTATGAAATTTTTACACGAAACGTGTTGCGCGAGTAATTAATTTTAGGCGGGCAACGCATTGGTGACTCCCCTGGTGTTGCTGATGTCCATAGGCGGCGGTGACCACTTTCCATCAGGTGGCCCGCTTACCTGTTTGTCTGCTGAGTAACATAAAAAAAATAAACCTACACGAAAACAAAACTACATGAAATGTAAAAGAACAAAAGGACACCACTTTTAACATGCGTTAATAGCCCTTCATATTTTAGTGAAATAATTACCATGATTTACGTGGATAGCATAAATATATTGAAGAAATATTGCGGTGTCCCCAATTATTTGGACTGTTAAGAACCGATACCCGATCTAGCCCGAACGTTGCCGAGCATTCCCGAACCAATACGCCAAAGTTACGACCAATCCACAGCGAAGTGGAAGCCAGCTAACGCCGAATCCTGATAGGCGGGAAGATAAAAGGTTGAGATTTGAAGCACTGACAATAAAATGGGACGAGCAATCGAGTTTAGATGCCTCTTCGGTGTCTTTGAAAGGTCTTCCACAAGTGCGGTAATGTAAAAAAGCACACGTGTTTAATTTACGAATCACACTTGCCATGTTTCATCCAACATTTTTTGATGACATGTGTCTACAAGGCAACTGATTTCTAAGCAGTCGCCCAATTGGTACACCTGTATATCCATATAGACTAGAAAACATGGCTCCAAATCAGGCTCACACCCGTATACAAAAATAGTGAATTGCACTGCGTTAAATAAGGCTTCATAAAAAATAGGCACGGCATTATTACCGGCATGGAGCTCTAAACTGTTCACCAGTCCCGGGGATTCACCAGTTCCCAGCGCAATATGTAGGTCGATTCAAAAGGACGAATATTTTGACTCGTGGCCGAAATCAGAACTAACGCCGCTGTTTTGTAAAGTGTCGTACACCATCCTACACCTACTTTATAAGCTACCTTTATTTTTCTTGCGTATAACCCTTTCTCGTGAATCACTCTATCTATTAATGAAAACCGCATCAAAATCCGTTGCGTAATTTAAGGATTGAGAGTAGTATGGACAGACGGAGGGAAACGAAATTGTTTTATACTATGTATTCCGTTTCTGCAGTCTGTCAAGGTAACCTGAGTTCCTCGTGTACCATTATTTAGTTTTGAAATTATCTATTTTATTTATTTTTAATGACTTAGTCATAATAATGTATGATTTAGTCATATAATGATAATGTACTAAAAATGAGTTCATTTTCTTTTTAGATCCAACAATACTTAAACAAAAGTAAAATATATTATACTAAACTGTGTAATACATGAGAGCGTCGGTGGCCGGGTGGTTGAGTATCTGACTCGTAAGCGAGAGGTACCGGGTTCGAATCCCGCTGCGGCCATGTACCAATGACTCTTCTCTGAGTTATGTACATTAGTTGAATTCTAACCAATGCTCTGAAGTTGAGGGAAAACATCGTGATGAAACCTGCAAATTCAGGCAACTGAATTTGTAACTATGATCCAATCTGGTCAGGTACCCCTGGTAGCAGGGTCACGAAGGTCAGATGGCGCTTCACTGTAATTACCCGATCGCCAAATCGTGAATCATGGTCAAGGCGGACCCCGAGCCCTCGTGCTCGAGAGCACAACCGACATTAAGGCCAAGATGATGATCATGATCTGTGAATAGTCTGTGAATAAGAGTGTGTGAAGTCCAGCCAGTGACCTTTAATCTACCACTTTTCATCAGGTGGCCCGCTTGCCTGTTTGTCTACCGTATGACATAAAAAAAAAATCTAGGATCCAAATTCTTCATCCTAGATTAAAGCCCACTGGCTGGACTCTACCCCCTTATTCATCTGTCAAATGACTAGGACATCTAAATAATCTGTAAGTGCCGTAAACTTTGGGTAGATAGTACGTTACCAACAAAGATTTTGTCATATACATAGAGGGTAACCAAGTATCAATTTCCGTTGATTAAAACAGAGACATGAGCCCAACAATTATGTCCGCAACATTACATTACGAAAAGGACATACATACATCGCACCAGCTTAAACACAATTATGAAATGAAACTCAAACATATTTGGCACGAATTCAGTAATTACTTTGCGGTGTATTCTACAGCTACAGCGTGGAACTCGATTATGGTATTAATACTTACCACTTTGTTTCTAAATGGGAATAATGTGATAGGTGTGCAAAAGTTGATGTACTTACATGTACCATTTTGATAATTAGGATCGAAAAAGTTGAACTACCTGCAATTTTAGTAATGAGTTCAGAGGTGGATTACAATTTAAACAGATAATAACATAACCTCACATAACTGACAGAAAAACGTTGGAAAACCCTGACCAAGTTTACATTACTCCAATATTTACAAAACTACTGAACCGATTTGAATGAAATGAAGCGAAGAACCATATCAAACTGCCTTTCAAATAAACAAAACTGTATCGAATTGGGTCCATCCGTTCGGGAGCTACTATTCCACAGACAGACACACAGATACCGACGTCAAACTTAAAACACTTGTGTTTTTTCGTCGGGGAAAAAAAAAATATAGGTTTTAAGACTTTCGTGGTTATTCACTACACTTTCACTACACATATTATCGAGGTAAAAACAATACTAACCGTGGTAACAAACCCGATAATATGTGTAGTGGAAGTGTAAAAAAAAATATATTTGATACCGTATCAAATCCTGTAGGATCCCTTAGTGTCCCAGTACATGCGCGTACATTATACCTACGTTCCTTTTTACAGTTGTAAGAAACCTTGTTCTCCAACCAGCCTGCCAAACGTGAAGATTATAGCAAATCCCTCCACTAAAGCGGTGGAGGTTCATATCCAAAAGCGAATTGATGCGGGCTATTGTTGAAACCAACCACACTATCTCACGCACGAGGGCCTGGGGTCCGCCTTGACCGTGATCCAGGACTTAGCAGATTAGATAATTACAGTGGAGCGACTGCCATCTGACCTCCATGGAAAAATTGACCAGATTGAATCATGGTTACACATTCAGTCGCCTGAATGTGCAGGTACTCCGGTAAGAGCATTGGTTAGTATTTAACTAATGTACATAGCTCATAAAAGAATCACAGTAACCACTTGGCCACCGACGCTCCTAAAAGCTTTCCCCATTTACGTGACTCAATCTCAAGTAGATCCTGTGAAAATATCTTGATGACATGTACACGTACTTTGAGATAATGCTTAGAATTGGGATCGCGAGATTAAGTCTCAACTTTCAAGGAAATAACAGCTAACGATGGCATTCAGCCGAGGAGTGGGAATCCTGAGATTATGAGCCACAATTCCGGGTATAATGGGCCCGGAATTGGTGCTATAATGGGTTTATCGGGTCTTGTGAACCCGTTTGTGGGTAAATAAAGTGCTTAATTTGTATTTTAAGAGGTCTACGCTGTCTTGTTGCAGTATTGTTTCAAAAGCTAAAAGCAAACAAGCAGTTTATAGTCAAACTATACTCGGAGATGAAATTCAAGATCAAAAGTGTATAAAATATTGCCTCTATAAAAATAAATCCATGGGGTAAAGTTTTTTTTATATTTATAAGATTTTATCGCAATGTGATAATTTTTATAAATATTTCATTGATTTTAAATAAGGTTTATTTTCTATAGTGGCAATTTTTGTTTCAAACTATTTAGTGGCAATTTGTTTACACTTTTGATCTTGAATTTCATTTCCGAGTATAGTTGCCCGACGCGATTTCCTTCGCGTGGTTTCAAGTTGATTAACTCTAACCTGACCCTACCCCTTACCAACCCTTTTTTCTTTTAAACAAACTTTGTCCTGGCAGTACAAATACAACAAAACAGAATTATTTAAATAGGTGCAAGCTTTCTGAAATTATGCGCGAACATGCAACATTTTGATACCTTGGGTTATATTATTGCAAACTTATAAGGAGCTCTAATTTGATTAAGATGATTATGATGATTTTTTCGTTGCTTTGGGAGGCATATGGACGGACAATCCACCTGATGGAAAGCGGCCACCGTCGTCCAGGACGCCTGTACCTGTATACATGCCGTTTGAATAACCCCATGTTATTGTGCAAAGGAAAGCTTTGAGGCGGAGCTCATTTACTTTTTAAAATTTAATCATCGGGTCTAACCATTTAAAAAGAAAAGATAAACAATCAATACTTTTCTCTTTATAACAAAGAAGCATCAACAGCTGCGCACACCAGCTGTTTCGCATTTTTGTTTCACCAAAAACAAGTACATTGATTAAAAACTTGCCCCAAGTCCCTTGTGAAAGGAATTGTTCCCAAAAGGCTGTCCGCATTACCTCGCTGTATCGCGAGGCTTATCCTTTGGCCAAAGTATTGGCCAGCCTTTTGGTCATGCGAAGTGTTAACCAGGCGCTTAGACCACTCTTTGAAGAAAGTATGAGCGCCTGGTCCCCACGGCCCAAGCGTTTCTACGCCAAACGGCGCAAATAGATGATCTTCGCTGAGGCCAGCATATTTGCGCCGTTTGAAATTTACTGCCGAAGCGGCAGCGGAACCGGCATATAATTATTTTATAATTTAGTATTAGCTTTATTTAATTTATTTCCGTCGTGTAAATATTTCTTTTAAACATATTAAATGTTTCTAATAACGTGAAAAAAGAAGTACATTGATTGTCGACGTTATAGAGGACAAACCTGTCCTCTATAATGGAACCCCATTGTGGGGGATCGCTTCCCATTAGGTAAGCTGTCTGCTCGTATGTAGAATAAGACCACGATAAGTCCGTATTGACTGACAGTAGTAAAAATTATAAAGTGTGGATATGGCAATAATCTGGGGATAATCTATCCTTGTCACTATTAACTTGAACTTGTACGTTTAGTTTGTCTAAATTAACAGAAAAATTATCTCCCGCACTTCCTTTTTAATTGTTTTGCATATTACTTAATAATGTTTTTCATAACTCTCGAAAATAAACAATCCTACAGAAATTAAATTGTTTGTTATGACTTTTATGAATGATCAATGTCGTTTAAAAAACTTGACATAAGTTGCCATACAGAGATTTTTTAATAAATTATTCGGACTTAGCGTGGTCTTTTCTAATTGTTTAGTATATAAAAAAAAGTTGCAATTCAGCCGCTTTACCCATCAATAGGTACACTATATCCTGTCAGCTTTAACTGGCATTCCGACGTCATACTGACGGTATTGTTGGAATAACAAAGTTAATTTCGCAGAAATACTTTTACGTTTTCTTTTTAACTTAAGTAAAGTTTTTGTCGTAATTGTACCAAAAAATAAAATTATATTAAAAAACAGGAGACGAATGCTGTTTGCATTACCTGATAGTCCTTTGTATGAAGCGGTTTGAACAGACAAAGGAATGACGCGCAGTTGCGTGCGTTGTAAAATAGAGGGTGATATGAACACTTTTAAGTATTTATAGTAGGTGTTCATCGCAATAGGGATTAGTATTGTCTGGACTTTCACTGCGTTAAACTTGTACGTACTTCTTTGTATGTTAAATACCTTTCTAATTGGTAGATACAAGCACTATGGTGGCAAGATTTTTTTCAAATCTTTACGGAACAAATATTCAAATGGGCTGTAAATACGGAATTTTAGTTTTTAATTCGGGTCAAATTAAAAACAATACCTTAATAGTTTAAAAGTAGGTTCATTCATTACTGGATAACACTTAGGTCTTACCTGTATGACTTTTTCCACTTCTCAGTCGCAATCTTATTCACTGTTGACATGAAAAGATGTACCAGCAATCTGCAGGTATTTTAAACATTTGGAATTCTTTGGAATTTTGATTTAGTATCAAATTGAGTACGGTTGCAATGGGACAGAGTAAATCCCGGCTGAATATTTAAAATTAGCGTAGAATTCAGGACGTCTGGCAACTCTAACATACATGGTACCATTCTTAGCTAAGCAACATAGCACGTGATGGAAAAGCAATTTTACGAGAGACTATATATAGCCTGTAAAGTAACAGACTGTTTCCCATATTGCCGGCTTTGCGAAACATTTTCATACCGTTCCTCAAGATGCAGGTTCAAAGGAACCTTTCCTAGAGAAAAGCTTCAGCACCGCACTTAATACCGTTCACTACAATTTCACTAAACATTTTTAACATCTCTATGCAACATTTATAAAGGAAAAAGACGCGCCTTTACAAAATAATACATCAAAGTAAAAGCCGACTGACGGCAGTGGAAAAAAATGATATAGGAAGCGAAATGCTTTAGCAGTGAGGCTGTGAGACACGTAGCGGTTTAATGCTACGGCGTAGAGCGAGCTACGACTGGCACGGCAGCTAAACTTTAATGAGGTTTGGGTTGCTACGTCGGCGTATACGCAGCGCAATTCAAACAATAGGTTCAACTGAGTTTCTGCTTTTGCGCTTGTTACATTTGGCTCATTTCAGTCGACTAAATTCAAAGCAAAAAGCGTGAGAGGTTGTCAAAGTGGAATTTGTTGTTCTTAGAATACGGTCCATTTTTGTAACACTTTCGTCAGTGAGAGCACGTTAAAGTCTACTTTAACGTACATTCTAATGTATGGTCTAATGTATGGTAAGAATAATGTCATTTTGCATCACTTTTACTATGTCGCGCGTCGGTCCGCTTTTCAAAAGGAGTAATACAAAAATGGACTGTATTCTTTGAGCAATACATTCCACTCTCACGTTTTTTGCTTCTGAATTTTTCTTCTGAAAGCTTCAGAGACCAAATTTACATAAATTTAATAAGCGTATAATTAGAGTGAATTGTGAGGTTTATTTTTAATACTAGATACATTTTTATTAGTATTTAGAAACGGAACTCCGAAGTATCACAGTGCGGGCGCGTGCATAGGTTCCCAACTAGTGTTGCACGATGGGCTGGACTTGGCTCACTCATTGTCCAGTCCAGTGTCCCGGTTTTAGGTTTAATCATCATCCTCATATCAGCGGGAAGACGCCCACTGCCGGGCATAGACCTTCCCTAGAGATCTCTACAAATTTCTCCAGATCCTGCTAAAAGTCAGAAGCACGCACAGCCGCTTCTCACATGAAAAATGATTTGTTTTTGTGCTATCCATGCCATAAGCAATGCTTGGGTAGGAACTGTAAAACACTCTTTAGTCAAAAGATAGAAATTTCATGCCGTTTCATGTAATCCTACCCTGAACTTTGAAGAAAACTGTACCTACTAATTTTTTGTTATTTTCTAAACACAAAGGTTAGGCTAAGGGAGTGATATACCTACTCTCCAGGGAAAACCTATTATTATATTATTTATTGTATACACACTTAATTAGATACATCAAACAAAAAAGAGTACAATGGCGAACTTATATCTATGAGAGATTTCTTCCAGCTAACCACAAATGATGTGAAGCAAATTGTATAGCGGGACAGGCAAAGCATACAAAGCTAGAACATACTTATACAGGTAGGGAGACAACTAAAAAGTAATTATTCACTACAAAATACCCCTCTAAAACATAATACAATAATAATACTAATAATATATACGCTACTAAATGATTTAATAATATACATATAAATTAATTACAAAGTCAGAGAGAGATCGTTTTAGCTTCTTTTAAATGTATTAAGTTTTTTTTTATATCATACGGTAGGCAAACAGGCAAGCGGGCCACCTGATGGAAAGTGGTCACCACTGCCTATAGACATTAGCAACACCAAGTGTATCGCCTATGCGTTGCTTACCTCTGTAGCACGTTGCATCCCCACCCCATGGAGCACTGGAGACCTTACTCACCGGCAGAAACACAATACTATTTAAAAGAGTATTGTTTAGTTGCGGTATTCTGTAAGGCGGAGATACCAGTCGGGCGGCTCCAATTCGAACGGGCGAAAATGCCCTACCTCCTACGAAGTACCTACCTATATACATATAGTATATAGTATAGTACATATATATTTATTACACTTCAAGTATTCATGCGTAGTCGAGATGTTTGTCTAATATGCATTAAAGGAAGTGGATAATTCAAAACGATCTTTAATTTTAATTTTATTGTTTAACCGGATCGGAAATATCTTGATCCTGATAACGAATCAAAATTTCACATTACTCTTCACGACGGCGAAGATCACACAACGGAGAGACAGCCTCAACACGTTCGCTGACAGTACGCCTACAGGCGAGCAAGTTAAATGATGCGGAGTATTGCGGAGTAATAGTACGTCTAAGGACGGGGTACTTTTTTTACGAGTTTGGACACTACGTCGACCGACGATACTTTTGCTTATAACTATTAGGAAGAACAATATTCACTGTCATCTTGTGAGCACTCTCGTATTTCTTACTGTTGTGTTACGAGTTTTATAGGTAGTTTTTAAACTATGCTATGTAAAAATGTATATACACAGCCACAAATAACATACAAACTTAACCCTAAACCTAAATCTATATTTACAGATAAAAAGCCTCTTCCAGGGCATTCCCGTGAGGCATGGTGCCCAGAAAGCTGCCAACAAGTGTCGTATTGAGTTGGTAATTAGAACAAATATGACGTTGATGTTGACGTCCCAGCATAGTGTATGTACGTACGTCAGTCGACGGGTATCATTTTATATGGAAAATTCTACTGCCGCATCAGGGTGACAGAGCAAGTGCTTAATATCAGCGAACGTGTCAATTGTTAAAATCAATTTAAAATCAATCATTGTAAATGTCAACGAACGTGTGATGTGCTATGTGTAATTAACGACTTATTTTTTTCTTCTTTCTTTCTTTCTTTGAATTAAAACATTGACAATAACAGCTGTAACTGGCACTACTACTTAGAGTTCTTCAAAAGACATGTCTATACCTCAAAGTTCGTTCTGTCTCTTCAGTATTCAGGTGTCCTGGGTTATGGTGACTGCTTTCCATCGGGTGTGACTCTTTGTGTAACTAAAACAATATGTCACTTTAACAACAATCCTCAGCAATGACGAAAACGAGGTAACAGAAGGAAACCCAATAACATAACTAACATTATCCCTGAACTATATGGGCTACCTTGATTTCGGAAGTAGACCCTTAATATAGTGTCCGACCGAAGGCCAATTTCGGCCAAAAATTAATAGGATATCGCCACAACCTTCCGCCGAAGCCAAACTCAAAAGCTTAAAAGCTTTAAGAAATGTTGTTCAAGAGCGGCTTCAAACTATTTTGGACTTTTATTTTCTTAAATATTAACTAATAATATAGAAAAGTAATTTAAATCATCTCTAGAAGTTGATCTAGCGATGTTAAAAAGTAACCTTGCAATTGATTTGTCAAAAATAATAAAAACTACCTTCTACGAATCCGGCCATATCGTGTGCGCACAAATAGGCTGCACGTTTTTGTCAGGTTTGCAAGCTTCCATATAAACGGGCCTTATAGTTAACTTGCAAATCCCAAGATTAGAAAGTTATCAACGCTTAATTAACAACTTGTTGATGACAAAGCAAGGTTACAAGGGACCTTGTTACCGAAGACAAAATCTAGATATATGTTAATGTTCCGGTTGTGCTTTCGCGAACTCGCCTGGGGACCTCCTTAACCATGATCCAGGATTTAGCTGATCAGCTAATTTCAGTAGAGCGACTGCCCTCTGACCTCCGTGATCCTGCTACCAGGGAAACCTGACCAGATTGGATCATGGTTACACATTCAGTCGCTTGTATGTTCAGGTTTTATGACGATGTTTTCCCTCACCGTAAGAGCATTGGTTAGCATTCAAGTAATGTACACAACTCAGAAAAGAGTCATTGATATATGGCCGCAGTGGGATTCGATCCCGGTACCTCTCGCTTACGAGTACGATACGTTGACCACTCAGCCACCGACGCTCCGACGCTTTAACAACTTGTTGGTTTCATTACCAAATCCAAATTCAAGATATCCATATAACGGCATTAATTTACATTACAAGGCGAACATTCCCTTCTTATCTCTCACCGGCTGGTTGTACCGAAACAATTTTTCCTTAAACATTTATTCAGTCAAGGCCTAAAATTAGCTAAGGAATTAACATAATCAAATCCTGCCAAGTAGCAGTTAGTTAGGGAAGTCTTGCGGTATTTTTTTAGAAAATTAACTCGACGCTGAATTTGAAATAATTTTGGTTGCTTCCATGGATTATAATGACTCGTCTTCTGTTAGCTTCTTTGGGGTTTTTCGTTGAAAATTTAGAATGAGAATGTTAGGCCGTGTTAATTGTCGTTGAGAAGTATGAATAACCTAATTGACAGAAAAGTCTACTTAAACTCAAATATTTTCTAAACTACATAACTGACTTTAATAAAACTTTAAACTGGCTCTCAAACAGAGAAAACCCCATCCAAATCGGTCCATCCGTTCGGCAGCTACGATGCCACAGACAGACACACAAGGCACAGATACACACATCAAAGTTATAACACCCCTTTTCCAGATAGTACGAATTTTAACATGGAAATGTTAATAGATAAAATAGTGTATCCAACTGCATATATTTAGATATTAAAACACTCGTGTCAAACTATTATTACACTCGGCTGTTAAAGCCTCGTGTGAAAAAGAGTCACTCATGTTTTAATGCAGTCTTTTATATGCGAGTTGCAAGAGCTACTGTTTTATTTAAGAAATTCAAACTTGTTTATATGAAAGGAAGATAAAAGAACGAGCGGGTCACATGATGAAAAACATTCACCGCCGCCCAGAGATACCTGCAACATCACAGAAGTCGCGAATGCGTTGACGATATTTATACTAGATGTCTAGTTTCGTAAAGGTTGACAACCTAAGTCTTAGTGATTCAGATGGTTAACGTGCCGTTCAGCCACGCAGAGGTCCCAGGTTCGATTCCCGGCCGTGCAGAAACAGAAATAATTAATTTTAATTTCTGTTACGCGAACTGGGTGTTATCTATACATATAATAAAACAGTTAAAAAGTTGTATCTGTACATAGAATATATTAAAAAAAAATTATGGGCCATGAAAAAATAGTAATAGAATAAGAATATTTTTAATTTTTGTCTGTCTGTTTGTACACGCTAATCTCCGAAACTACTAGACGGATTCGAATGAAACTTTTTAAATTCATTTTGGAAACCGGTAATACCTAATGTAGAACCATAATAGACCAGCTAAACTATAAAAAATATGGAAATAACGCTGAATAGATTTTGATAAAGTTTTCACAGTTTGGTGGTTTAGGGTCCAACTTAAAGTCTAGGCCATGTTTCATCTAATTCGCTTGAGCAGAACCTGAGTTACAGCTTGACCTCTCCGTAGACGACCTTTCATACATTAGGGAGGTCATTTAAAATGGTCTCTGAAGACTTTCTCCTCACACACTGACCTAAAAACTATTTCCACGCAGACGAAGTCGCTATACTTAATAAAAGCTTGTACAAAGAACGTTACAACCCAATAGGTTGAATCAGGGCGCTTTTTCAACTCCGTTGAGAGCTTGCGGCGACGTCAATGTGCCAGTTTTTTGTAATCACAGCGCCGATAGATTGCATTCCGGGGCTCACCCACTTTTGCAATTTCTCCGCTCCCAGACCGCGGGTGCGGTGCGGTGCGGTGCAGTGCAGTAGCGACAGCAGCACGAGTTCGCGAACTAATTTCATAGTTTTATACAATGCTTCTAGAAAATAGTTTTTGTTGTGGTTTTCTGCAATCTGTGAAAGGGATTTTGTGAAGAGGAACGAAAGGCGTCAAAACCTGGAAGTCGGACCGTCATCGAGACCTATAGAGTACTTAGAAGAATACCTAAAATCTTAAAATTTGGCTAATAGCTGGTAACGGGTAAAGATCGAAAACTGTGAATTAATTGATAAATGTCAAAAAAGCATTTTGATTCTCCCAAACAGTTACCTATATAATATATAATGCACTAGAAGGTATCATCTTTTTGCAAAAATTATTAAAAAGAAAGACTCCCCAAGTCAGTACAGTACTTGAATACTACGATGCTCGTACGGTAAGGGAAAACATTGTAATGAAACCTGCACATTCAGGCGACTAAATGTGGAACGACAGGCCAACCAGGATCACGAAGGTGAGATGGAAGTCCTCATGTCAATTGCTGAAAACCGCATGAAAATCCGTTCAGAAGCTTTTGAGTTCATCGCGTACAGACAGACAGACGCGGCGTGGTACTTATGTTTTATAATTTTAAAGAGATCTAAGTTTCTCATCTAAGTTTTCTGCTGTCCGTACCTAGAGCGCAAGTCAGCGCGGTGCATTCTAGCGTTTTATTTACCTTCCATGAATTGTACTTTTCTTAATGAGATCGTAAGACACGCCTGTCGCTCCCAGGGCGGCAATTGGAACGCAATGCAAAAGTAGGGGTTTGTAGTTAGTGTAAGGGTAGAGCTCGTCTAATCTAAGATGACGCGCCCCACTATCGCATTAACGCACACAAGCAAGTTTAAAATATGGACGCAATACATATACAAATGCCGTTGTAATTGGTCATTCATTTGCCGGTTAAATTCAAACGTAGGAGCACGCGTCGTTCATTGGCTCCCACACAGATGAAGTGTCGTTATCAATATTTGCACTCACACATCGAAAGCAACTAACTAAGTAGTGGGGCCCGTCATTTTAAACTAGACGAGCTCTACCTATGAAGACGACCTGAGTGGTTGCAATGAAATAACTATTTTAGTGTCTAAGGAAAAAAACCTTGAGTACGTTTATATTGCTAAATCTGAATTGCTATGTCTTGTAATAATGACGGTGACTATAGCACAGGAGTTTCTTCTCCTTTTTTTAGTCACCATATTTCTGATGTAACCACATATTAATACTGTTTTAAGCTTATAAGTATAGACGTAAGAATACCCTGTATAAGTATTTACACAAATAAATAAATATTATAATAAATATTATAATGGTCAACATGCAAGAGGTCCCGGTTTCGATTCCCGGCCGGGCAGAAATTGAAATGATGAATTTTAATTTCTGTTACGGGTCTGGGTGTTCTATGTATAATAAGTATGTATTTTAAAAGTATTTAAATAGTATATCAGTTATCTAGCACCCATAGTAAAAGCTTTGCTTAGTTTGGAGCTAGATGGCGCTGTGTGAATTTGTCCACGAATATTTATTTACCTACCTTTACATATATTAAAAGTTAATTAAATATATTTTTTATACTAAAAAACTTTAAGTCGTTTATACAGACGACGATATCAAACGAACATTGATATTTACTCCTAATCAAAGTAAAAAGGTTTTAAGGCGACACCAATAGGTAACGCTTCAAAAATAGGGAAAATCGGCGACATGCATCAAACTATTGACTTTTTCATGTCGAAAATAAAAATTTAAAGTGTTTTGACTATTATTTATAGGCTTGGAGTTCAAGGAGCCTCTAGGAGACATGTACAAAAGTTATTCTAGATTTTCTGTTTTTAGAAAATAAATAAATATGCTTGGACAAATTCACACAGCGCCAGCTAGATTCTAGCCCCAAAGTAAGCAAAGCTAAATATAGGTAAAACGTTTAGTTCAAGCCAAATTAAGTAATTTTCGAGAAAATGTAGATATACTTTCATGCGAATACGTTATTATTGTTATTAACTTTAATATATGTGCAATTGCCTGTTGATGTAGACTTTAAATAGAAGAATTGCCTACGCTACGTCGATTGTAAAATTACACAACTTTTTGTAAAACTCTCTCGTTTTTGAAATTCGAATGTACGCTCTATTCTGCCTTGACTGTTAAAAAAACAATAAACAAGCAAGTTCGAGTACGACTCCGCCATTAGAGTTCTGAAATAACAAATATAAAACATTTGATTGATGAAATCTGTTCAATATCACTTGTTATTCGTTGCTATTTGAGATAACTACGAAACCGCGAGAAAGAACGTCGCTTGTATGAAGTCGACAGTGCCAAGCCTTCTGCATCGTGAATTCTCATGTAACGGCTCATATTCATTACCTAACTGGGTGAACATACATTTCAAAAATTATTCATACTTATTTAATTAAAACCACAAGCAGGGCTGGCTCATTCCTCGGCCAACGTATAGGAATAGCTATCCAGCGGGGGAATGCAGCCACCCGTATGGACGCCATTCCCAACAGTAGCAGCGAGTATTTTTACAAATGGATTTTTAGATTGGGGTTCTAGATTAATTTAATTTTAGTTACATAACTCAGTTTTCATATTTACTTAGTTTATATATGTTATATGTTTTTGTTTAATAAATATTGACGTTCGTCATTTGCTTCAAAAACCAAAAGTCAATT
This sequence comes from Blastobasis lacticolella, assembly GCA_905147135.1. Lineage (NCBI taxonomy): Eukaryota > Metazoa > Arthropoda > Insecta > Lepidoptera > Blastobasidae > Blastobasis > Blastobasis lacticolella. The sequence goes on from LR990045.1 coordinate 19,907,938, forward strand.
AGTGGGGGAAATATATTTCCTATGAAAAAATCATTACTGAAATGTACCCTAAATCGAACGACTATTTCTTATTCACTTTTCCCTTTGTAGATTTAATTGAAACAAAAAGTGAAAGAATTAATTCGTAATGGAACAAACGAGGAAAGAATGGCATTACTTCCCTTTAATCGCCATTCTGTTGACGTCATTGGCTGTTTAATAATACTTTTTAATCTGTCATAATTGATTTTCTTTTGCTGAAACTTAAGTGCTTTCATTTAATTTCGGTTGGGTCTGGGCGTTAAATTTAATATTCTAATGCAAACCAAAGCCAAAGTTATGAAATAAAACCATAACCTATCTATATCCATAGTGTAAAACAACATCACTGCTCGCTTTCTGTCCCTTTGTATCGATGTACGCTTAGATCTTTTAAACTACGCAACGGATTTTAATGCGGTTTTCAACAATACATAAACTGATTTAATAGAAAGGTTTATAATAAAGAAAAAAAGGGTTGGTAGGGGTAAAGTAGGTTTAGGGTAGGTGTAGTGTAGTGTAGGGGTACGACGCCACGCAATCGAAGTCGCGCCGGGTCGCCGGTTTCAAATTTAATGATTTTTCCTAATGCCTGCAATCTCCAACCCGCCTGCCAAGCATGTACATTATGGCAATAGCCTTCCATTTCGTGGGAAAGGCACTAAATCCTGCAGTAAAGTGTTATATTATGATAGAGTTACATAACAGAGATATTGACGCCGAGATGAATATTTTAGTAATACAGCTACCTCTTTCCACCAGATGCGCTGTTTCGTTGTATACAAAGTTGCATCAAACTAGCAGTATCAAATGAACGTAACTTTATTCATTTGCGAAACGCTCCCAGCTAGCTTTCTCGGTTTCTCGACGCGAGCGACACATTTTCATGTCCATAATCTGTTTCGTTATACAAACTTCAAGCGTTCGTTAAAACTTTCTTGCGTCATAACTCCTTCTCTTAATTCTATGGGACGGTGGCACAGCGGTGTTATATTTATGAAATTAGAAATGAGGGCACCTGGTTTGTGGTCTGTGTGTCTCGTTAGATGTCTTTGATTTGTGGGAGGTTCTTTGTCGGGATTCTTACATTGTAGATACAATTATTGATGTACGTTTCTGTACGTGATAAGCGAGTAGATACCCCACCAGGGGGTCTAAAAAGGCCAAGTTATCTCGTGGGTATCGTATGGAGCGACTATTGTTTTCGAGGCAAAAGATAGAGTCTCTATAGACTCTAAATCTAAAGAGGCTGTAAATTCTGCAGAGGACTGATATGGGTTGTGATTGTGATGATGAATTTTATTCATATATTTTTTCACACACTTATCTGCAGCGTCGCTATTGTCAGCGTAGACATTGACATGACGATTCAAAATGGCGTTACTTAGTCACAGTTTTGGCCACCGGATAAGATAAGTTTCTGGCACTCTAATATGAAACGCTAATGTGGCCGTTTTAGACCCCCTGATGGTAACTACTTTTTTGTTTGTATGGCGGTTTTCTAGGGCGGTCGCCCATAACATCCACGAAACGTACTGTGAAACCTCATAGTAACTTTACGGGTTATACGGGAATACGGGCACATACCAGTGATAGTGACATTAATTATTTTTAAAAAGAAATAAGTTGTTTAAATCATAGTACATTTTCACATGGTAATGGTTCATGGTAGTGGTTCGAAAGTTCAAAGTGAGGGTAATCGTCGAATCCGAAAGAGGGTGGACCGATATGTCTGTCCTTAGGAGCGACTTCACACAGCGGCACCAGTCAACTCGTGACCATGACGCATGCAGCTGCGTCGAAATATCGAGGTAAAAACAATACTAACCGTGGTAACAAACCCGATAATATGTGTAGTGAAAGTACATTTTCACAATTACGGTTCCGTTGCTAGTAGAACACACTGATGGTATCCTCACTCTACGCGGTACCATGGGAACTGTAAAGTGCTCGAAATGTCAAAGGGCAAAAAAAAAATACAAATACCGATTAGTATTAAAAATGTTATAATCGATCAATCAATTTAATATTGAATTTTAGTGCAGTAGAAAAAGTTTTAGAGGTGGAACAGTTTGAGAGGTGGAACTAATTGTAACAGAAATAATTATTACGGCATGTGGTAGGTAATACGCTTCTAATCAACTTCTGATGGATTACATGGCACTGTGGCCTTCGGGAGGGGCACTTTCAATTGTGGTAAAGCGCCACCTTCGTCCCTAACATAGTGTATTCAAAACTGGGGAACTATCTGGATTTTACCCTACTACTAAATTAAATCCTATAAATTCTCTAAAAATTTTGCTTAACACGCTTTTTCGAATTCCCAACCGTTTCCGAGCAACACGCTCGAGAGTGCTCGTAAGTTGTGGCTGAAAGCAAAATATCATTTTTCCTCGTAATTCTACTCAACTGAGTTTTATTAGTGATCCGACACATGTCTATCGACAGCTGAATAGCTCTTAGAAGAAACTAGTTCCGCTACAAAGGCTTTTATGCCTTGTAATAAAAATCTTTGTTCCGCAAGATAATACATCATCTCTCCGTACGAGATACAAGCGAAATTGGACCTTGTAAGCACGACGTATGGCTGACGACTACTATGATTTATTAGTTCCCTTATGAGTCAGCGAGTGGTGACGTTTGAGATGATGGCATACACTAGGCAGACTGTGAAAGTGTTACGAGTCTAGTACACACGTTTTTGTACAAAATAAAAACTGACTATTACAATTTTTTAGCTATTTCTAAACTGTTACAAACATACTTATGTTCCTCATAATCACATCCCATAATAGTCCACTGCAAGACCTCTCCCACAAAAGAAGAGGTTATTGCCGAAATCTCCACATTTGAAAATAGTTTGCTATAGGTAGTTATAAGACATATAACTGTTCGAAACCCTTCGTATGCGAGTACGACTCGCACTTGGTCGGTTTTTTGTTTGATGCCGCTTTGTATCACCGGTTTTACGACAAAGAAATAAAAAACAAAATAATCGCTAAAATTGAAACCAGCGTCACGGCGACTGACTTGGCGTTGAGTGTGGCACTCTCCATATGGTAACGACGTTAAAAAGTATATATTTTTCGTCAATTGATCCTTGCTTTTTTTTCTATGAATATTTTTGTTTGTCGTACCCTGTGTCTGAGTAGAACAAACGTGTTCAACTTTACATTTTGTTTTTGGGTTAATTTTTTTCCTTTACTCTAGTATTTTATCTAAAGAGGTTTTTATGCTTCTCATTAACAACCGAGCCAACAGCCCATCTTATTGTTATAGCAGCCATAAAAATCAAATTCAGAAGATAGAGCCCTATCACAGACAGGTAAGCAGACATATAGCTGAAGCTTAATGGGATCCTTTTTTATCTGACGGAACCCCAAAAAGATATACGTGACACCTAACGTTACATGTGAACAGTCCTTTATACATTGGTAAGATTAATCAACGTCTAACGAACAGGCTACCCCGTAACTAAAGTGTGGCATTAATAACTATGGAATTCATTAGTAAACTAGCGGCCTGATATTGCGTACCTAAGCATAAACTGTATTGTAAAAGATAAAATCCTTCCTCCTAGCTAAGTTGCCCACAAAAGACACCCCTTTCAATGTGTCAATAACAAGTAATAACAAGACCTTCTCATTTACGAGTCATCATCTTCTTCTTCTTATTGTGTCAATGATAAAATAGGTTATGAGAGGTTTTCACTGGAGAGTCCGATATGGAGTTTTTCAAGAAAGGGGTTAAAATATCTTTACGGGGTCGGCAACGCGTGGGTGATGCCCCTGGTATTGCAAACGTCCATAGGCTGCGGTGATTGTTTACCATCAGGCAGGCCTTAGGCTGGTTTGCCACCTTAGTGGTATACAAATAGGTTAGTCCATTTACGAGTATTATATGAAAAACAATCGAGGAATGACCAGTTTCCCAATAGATATCTAAAGCATTCCTAACCACTCCCTAGATGGCGCCCCGACAATTTTGGTAATTGATAATCGCTTGAAATCTGTTCTTAGCAAAGAGGATATAAACACTGGGTACGTTGCATTGGATAATATTGTATTTATCAATAGGTTTAAACCATTTTAGAGGTTGTAATAAATTATTACAAACAAAACAAACATCAATTTGACTGAGTCAATTTGTTTCATGGACACTAAGATCAAGAATAGACGCAATACAAATCACAGATAATATGAAAGGTTTGTATTAAAATATATTTCGTTGAACTTTTTGGTAAAAAATCATATAGTTAAGGATAAGATTTGTGGACAAATCTTCTAACAAAACTTTCTGCCGATTTTGGTGCGGGGAGGGTAAATCACACTATGAAACAAAATCACACATTCACAAAAATAATGTTTGTCTTTACAAACTCACACTATTTCAAAATTGACACACTAGCTTGTTTTTGCACACAAATATGTATCACACAGAAAAATCTGTGTACGTATACGTAATAATACACTCGCTCTAAAGGGAGGTAACCAATTAAAAATCGTATCGACATAATTATCGATATTACAAAATTAATAAATTTGTTGAAATTCGAAAATACATACATATTAATTTGATAAAAAATAGTAAACAGACATATTTAACCGTACTGCCAAGAAGAGAGACTAATGTTTTCAGCACGTACTGTATGTATGTTAGAAATGTTTGGATATTTGGATGTTTGTTACTCAATCACGCAAAAACGTCTATACAGATTTGGGTGAAATTTGGCATGGATGTAGACTTTGACATGGAAAAGAACATAGGCTACCTTTTATCCCGATTCCTTAAGTTGTTCCCGAGGGAAAAAATTTTACGTGCTAAGCATTAAGTTGAGTCCACGCAGACGAAGTCGCAGGCAGAAGCTAGTATGGAATAAAAAACACAAAAAAAATCCATTTCGTTCATCATATTTATTTGGACACAGAGAAGTTTCATAAATGGACAATAAAAAAAATAGAAGAAAATACCCAATTGAATGACAAACAGAACAACAAAATTAAAAAAAAACTTAAGTCAACCAAAATAATGAAAAAAAATGACATTTATTGATTTTTAAAATGAATCAATTTAGTATAAATGTGCCGTATACATTTTTTAGGGTCACTTTTTTTTTGTAAGATATGCAATCCTAGTGTTTGCGTACTTTGATAATACTGTTTTAGTTAATTCTATTTTATGATTTACTAAAATGTCACCATCATGTTGTTCCACATCAGGAAACAAATTATCATTCATAACCTGACGTAGACATTTTGCCACAATATATGTGGCAAAGTATACGTAGTAGTAATTTTTTTATTTTCATCAAGATTTTGTCTTATGATTTTTTCGCAAAGTCGACACAACATTATTACATATTTTGAAGCATATTTTAAATAGCCTTTTGTTTTGTAGTATATCAAGCTTTTTTCTTCACACTCCCCAAAAATACCCATGCAACCCCCGACGGGCGTGGCGATACAAATCAGCAGATTGGGATGAGATGCGTCACTTTTTTTCGTCCTATCCTTGGCGGGAGGCATGCTATTCTTCGGGCGATCCGTCGAGTTGTGCTGTAGCCGTTACTGCGGTTATACGGCAGGTAATGGAATACTTTATTCCATATTCTGACGTAGCGATGAATGGCAAGTCTCGTCCATGGTTTAGTGCTGACTGCAGTCGCGCTGAAGCGCTGAAGCAAGCGGCATACTCTGTCTGGGCTGAGGCTCGAGCGCATATGTCTCCGGATACTCGCAAACTGAAGAAAGCCTTTAACCTCGCCGCCAAGTCTTGCAAAAAGACGCTACGCAGGGCTCGATTCGACCACATAAGTCGGATTGGCATCAAACTTGCCTCTTACCCTCCTGGGAGTAAGGCGTTTTGGTCTTTGGCAAAAGCGGTCGAATCCAACTTTAGTCAATCTTCGTTACCACCATTGCTGAAACCGGATGGGACACTGGCGCATGCTGCGGAAGAGAAAGCAAATTTACTTGCTTCTCAATTCGCGGCGAATTCACGTTTGGATACTGCAAGTAAAACTCCACCTATCTCACCCCGCGCTGACTGCACAATGGCAGAAGTGCGTATACATCAGAAAGAGATTTTAAAAATCCTGCGGAGTCTAGACGTGAACAAGGCTAGTGGACCAGATGGTATACCAGCAATAGTCCTGCGTAGTTGTGCCCCCGAGTTGTCTCCTATTCTCACGCGCCTGTATCGCCTAAAAAAAATTTAAATTTCAGTTCTATGTATGGGGACCCCCCAAATTTATTATTATTATTTTCTATTTTTGTATGAAAATCTTAATGCAGTTCACACATAAGAGTTCGGTTTTTGCCATTTGGCTCCGGAACCCTAAAAATTATACCCCGACTACGTCATTTGATAACAAACACGTGATTATTATCACATTTTGATTTTTTTCACATTTAAATAAATATCACATACATACTTACATAATACACATTAAACTACTTGTTTGTGCAGTCGTGTAAAAGTTCAAAACAATCGGATTTATGTTTCGTCTCATTAAAATTATACTAAGTATAAATTTTTATCGACATCGATAGTTAAGAAGTAAAGTCACGTCACTCAAAAAGCCGGATTTTTTTTCGAAATTTTTTGATTGACTTAAATTCAACCACGATTAATCTCTATTGCTTAGAACATAGAGTCTTAAGTTGTATTTCTTAAAACACTAGTCTCGTGGGGAGTGCATGGAGTCTCGTGGGGAGTGCATGTAGTCTCGTGGGGAGTGCATGTAGTCTCGTGTCGCACAAACATGAGTAACATGACTCGATTATTCATATTGCTCTCTATCTAATCGATACATCATTACGATTATTAGAAATTACATTTAAATAGAAATATACGTAAATAAAATAAAAAAATACTCACAAATGAAAGGTTATTCCATCTTTTTTAATGTTTGATGTGTTGGACTTGTTTTTGCACGAGTTAACAGCACAAAACGGCATTTTAGCGGAGCACTCGCAGACGTCCTTACGATGATTTACCGATGCGCGACTGTTAGTAATCGATTACGCAAATGGTTTTTATGAAAGCATTAGATTTTTTGGAGTTCATCAATCTTATACCTCGGCAGAGGGGAAAGCGCCTGTAAGTCTTATCCTTAACTATATGATCTAAGTAAAAAATTATCAAAATTGTAGGAGCGCCATCTATTGATGCTTTTTGAAACCAATTGACAATACCTACTGGAAATCTCCTCATTGACTAGCTTTTGAAAAGGACAAATAAATAGACAGAAACATACCATGATATATCCGCTATTAAAAAAGCAATTTTAGTCATATGAAGCACGGTGAAATTTATTGTATTAACATTCTGAGTATGTTGATATTTTCATAAAAATATCAACATACTCGTAGTTACGTCGTCTCTAAAGCAATATAGCAACTTTAACGTTCCCAGATATTACCCCGACGTCAGGGTAAAGGCTCTCTAGACGCCAGCATTTGTCCTCCTAAGTTTATATTGGCCCTCCGAGATCCAGAAACTTAGTGAACTTAGTGCACAAAGGAAGTACCAACGAACTTCGACAATGTATGTTAATGTTAAACGGAACTAACCAGCTAGGTATTTCCTGAGGAGCTGGATTAGTAGATGAAGTTTTAACTGTTTTGTTACAATTACGTGGCGACCTGAGTGTTTTAGTGGTTAAAATCTACAACCGGCGTCTGCCATGCAAGAGGTCCCAGGTTCAATTCTCGGCTGAGAAGAAGTAGTTTTTTTTTATGTTACGACAGACAAACAGGCAAGCGGGTCACCTTATGGAAAGTGGTCACCGCCGTCTATGGACATCAGCAACACCAGGGGCCATGTGGAGTCCGGCAGAGTTAATAGCAACAACCCTTTACACTCGTGGGTGTCGTACAAAACGACAAATGTTTTTCGAGGCAAAATATCTAGAGTCTCCATATGCTGGAAAATGGGTAGCAGCTTTTTCCATTGTCATACTTTTATAAGTTTTACACGCTTGCTAAGTGTGGGGATTATAACAATAACCTTTCATGGGAGACACCTTTAAGTCCTGCAGTGGACTGTTATGGGCTGTGATGATGATGAACACCAGGGGAGCTACCAATGCGTTGCTCGCCTCTAAAGAGACCTCTAATATACCTCTAGAACGATCCTATGTCATAGTCCAAAGGACACTGTGGCTTTGCATTTTAATTTCTGTTACGGGTTTGGTTGTTATATGTATAGTAAGTTTGTAGGTTAATAAATATATTTTTTAACTTTGATCTAGATATTTGACCGTCATCTATTTCTGCAACAGTTACAATGCTAGTGTAGCGCTAGTGTAGCGCTACAAGTATCGCTCCACTAAGGAAACGCAACAATACTCACATTACGAGTACACGAACACAAGGTTGGCAAGCATCCGCACATAGATGGCGCTAACAATCCTACATCGCGCTAGAGAAATGTGCCAACAGCCATCAATTTGAACAAAATTTGTAATTAATTAAAATTAGTAATTAATTAAAATTTGTAATTTAATGACATTAGTCATTACCAAATTTTTTGTTTCATTTGCCATTCTTTTACGATCGAACACATTTAATTTTCATTAGTTGAAATTTTTGCTTAAAGTGCCCTAGTTGCGGAAATTAATTAATAACTTTAAAACTAAAAGTGATAATTACACTTTTAGCATATCGTTAGAAAGGGCATGGACTGAGGATGTTTTAAAAAAATCAGAAGAACTCCAACCCTGTTAGTTTTTTTTAAACCCCATAGAAAGTTGCCCTTAAAATTATTTCTTTACCTTACTACGGTACTTCAGGCCCCATAACTTTTCTTCTCCACAATTTTCTGGTGTAAAATAATTTTTTGCAGGACCCTAAGACTCTAACGATTAAAACAAGACCATTAGCAGACCGGTCCCATGGATAGATTTTGAGCTACAGGTAGTTTTAGTAAAAAATTCACAAAAAAGTCAAATAAAAAATAAAAATAAATTAAAAAAAAACCTTGAGGCCAAGGTCAATATAATGGGCGGGGGTAGGTAGCAGACTATCCCTAGTTTCTACCCTAGGCGTATGTACAGCTCCCTTCCAAACACCCTGTATACAACTTCCGACGATCAACTGTCGGACCCTTGGTCCCCTGGTCACAACACCCGGCCTGGTGGGTAATTACCCTTTTCTACTTTCTCACCATCTTCGCTTGCCAACATTGGCGGCTATCTTATCCTCCACCGCCAAACTAGCATTTTTGTGTTTCCGATTGAAGGATAAGGTAACAAGTTCAATTACAGGCATGAGGCATTTCATCTTAGTCCTGCAACGACAACGCATCTGCGGTTCTATATTTTTGTCGCCTGCAACTTAAATGCATAAATCGTTACCGCTGACCATCAGGTGGGCTATCTGCTCGTTTGTCACTGCGTAGAATAAAATCTCACCTAGTGACCAGCCGTAGCTTAAAGTTTGAATTATATTAATTAACTAGCGGCCCGCCCCAGCTTCGCACGGGTACACACGACCGCTGCGTAGCGAGCCGATCGCGCGAGTGCGCCGCGCGGCACTTTATTTCTTGACATTTACTCCCGTACCCCGTGCTGCCTAGATAGCCGAGCGGACTGAGCGGCGAACACGCGTCTTTTTTCTAATATTCAAATTTTTAAACTCGTGAAGACTTTTCAGACTGCATCGCTAACAACGGCCACGGCGCTATGGCGGTTTTGTTTACTGTTTGAATTTTTTAATTCGTAATATCTTTTGAATGGAAAGTCCAATTTAAATAATTTAAAAACTATTTTATAGGTAGTTAAATGGTCTTGACCATAAAATAATTTATTTGGATAAGGATTAATATAAACACATAAATAGCATGGTTTGAATTTGGTTAGCATTTTCATTAATGTTTAAAATGAAAAAAGTTGTTGTAGTGACATAACTACAATAGTTGGACATATGCTACCGCGGAGTTTTTTGTAGACATTATGATGTTCTTCAATATTGTTGTACATTATTTTGTTCTATCGCTAATAGTTTCGGCAGCGCATTCGACGAAAGACATTTTAAGACTCATTTTTCTACACCTTCGGTTACATTGTTCAAATTTTACCAAGGATCCCTAATTTTTTTCAAAATGAAATGTAGCCTATGTCAAATTGGAAGAATGTAGCATTCTATTGGTGAAAGATTTTTTTAAATCGGCCCAGTACTTTTTGAGCATATTCATTACAAACAAACAAAAATAGGTACAAATCTTTCCTCTTTATAATATTAGTGTAGATGTAGATGTAGATTAGTGTAGATTAACAGTAATAATTTTATCGTAGTTCGTGTTCTTACAATACTATTTGATTTAAACTAAAAGAAACTAATCATTACAGTATTTTCATCAGTAATAACAGAGTCTCGGAGTATAATTTTCCACTGTTGACTTAGTTTTATGGTTTATGTCGTGTTTACCCCTCCGTACCCCTCCGCGGGTAACGTTTAAGCTCCACAGTATTTACGTTAAAACGCATATAAAATGTCGCAAAACATACTAGAAAAGTTGATCCGCGAGTTGTGTAAAACAGTGAGCACCTTATCTAATAAAGTCGACCAGATGCAAACGGTCATTAGTGAGCAAAGTGCAACATTACAATATCAAGCAAAAGTACTAGAACAGCTGACGACCTCGGGTAAAAATGAATCTACCCCCGAGCAAGATTACTCTCCAACGACCGCCGTATCAGCGGCTGAACGAAGACCCGTTCGACAGGCGCGTTTAAAAGCCATCGCGGCGCTCAGCGCTGCAAGTGCTAAAAGCGCTAGCACTGCTACAAAAAAGCCGTTGCAAGATTCGTTCGCGTGCGTCACCACGAAGACTCCCGACCCGGCCCGACCTCTGCCGAACATTATCGCGAGTAATATTCTTGCAAGTAGGGCCACGAAAACTGCGGCATCTAACAAGAGCAGCGAAACTGATAACTCGTCCGCAGATATGGAGATGGAATGGAAGACAGTAGCTTCTAAACGGAGGAAAGCGCCCCGTAGACGTGTTACGGTAGGTGCAGGTACTGAAGATGTTGACATCCAGACAGTGGAACGAATAAAATATTTTCAAGCTTGGTCGTTTACGCCGGACACTACTACGGAAAACATAATTAGATTCCTCAACAAAGTTGAAAAGTGTAAGGATTATACCGTAGAAAAACGCGACATACGGACAAACCGGCACTCGGCGTTTGTAATCGGCATGCCGGAAAGTTTGTTCGACAAATTCAACTCGCCGGCTGTGTGGCCACCGCGCGTGAGGTTCTCCGATTGGTTTCCCGCGCGTCCCCGCCGCCAGCGCGGCGAGCGGGGCGACGCGCGTGAAGAAGACAGCAACAGCAAATAAACATACAGTCATGGACGGTAGTAGCAACACGTTCACACTATGCCACCAAAATATCAGGTGTTTAAATAATAAAACTAAAAAACTAGAAGTGCTATTGTCGGACGAATTGAATTGTGACGCGTTGTTTATCACGGAACATTGGCTCCGTAACGAGCAACTAGTATCGGTTACATTGTGTAATTACGATCTTATTTCGTTAAATTGTAGGTCGCAAATAGCACATGGTGGTAGTTGCATTTACGTTCGTACCGGAGTTGGAGCAGTAAACAGACAAGACTATTGTGATCTATCCCACGAACAGATCTTTGAAATGTCTGCCGTGCATTTGGTGAACGATAATTTATTACTTGTCTCGGTGTACCACTCCAACCAAACTAGTCATACTGAATATCTGACCTTATTTGAAAAACTATTGACTAAAATATGCGACGACAATTTGTATGCTGTAATTATGGGTGACATTAATATTAATTTGTTGGATAATACTCCTATCAAACGGAGTCTTATCGATCTTTTGACGAGTTACAATTTCGAACAACTTGTGAACTTCCCGACTCGAGTAGAGGGTGACAGTGCAACGTTACTAGATCACGCCTATACGAACTTGCCCGCGTCGCGGGTGCTGTCGGTGCGCGCCGTGGACACTCAGCTGAGCGACCACGGCGCGCAGCGGCTGAGCCTGGCGCGGGCGGGCCCGCCGGCGCCGCCGCCGACCGTGCGCACTCGCACGTACAGCCGCGCAAACAAAGCTAGCTTCGAAGCAGCTCTCGAGTCGGTAGACTGGGGCGCAATAGTTCGAAATTGTAACGATAATTGCAATGACCTTTGTGACGCAATTATAAATATTTTATTAAATAAGTTTGACATATGTTTCCCATACAAAACGCGTCCCACTCTTGAAAAGTGGAAATTGTGGATTGACGACGAAGTAATTAATTTAAAATTTTTAGTATCTGACATGATTAAATTATCCAATAAATTCCCTAATAATGACATTTTAACTGAAATAGTAAGTAACCTGAGCACCAAATATGACGTAATATTAAAAACAAAACGCACTAACTATTATAATAAGTTAATTAATGAAGCCCCCAACAAATCTAAATGTATGTGGCAATTCATAAATAGTGAACTAGGCCGTGGAACTCGGGAACGAACCGATTTCACAGTCCTACTACGCCAGGAAGACGGGTCACCTTTCCCCTCTAAGCGAGCGCTGGTGGACGCGCTCAACCTAGAATTTGTGACTGCGGCGGCGCGCTGCGGGGCGCCGGCCGTCGACGCGCCCGCGGCGGCTGGCCTGCTCGTCGCGGGCGCGCCACCGGCCGACGTCTCGATGAGACTGCGACCCTTCACGCCCGAAGAACTGCAGCGTCTAGTACGAACTAACATCACGCCCAAAAAGAGTACAGACTTATACGGCCTGCCGTCTAGCCTGCTTTCGAATATTATAGCATCAATAGGTCATATCGTAAGCCACTTATTTAACGAATGTAGCCGAAAGGGGATATACCCTACAGCATTAAAGAAAGTTAAAATATCTCCAATCTATAAAGGCAAAGGGAAAAAATCAGCCTTAAAGTCATATCGTCCGATATCTCTAGTACCGGTGATCAGCTAAGTCTTTGAGGTAGGGATAAATGAGAGATTATTGTCCTATCTATCGAGTAGCCGAGTGTTGTCCGACCGGCAATACGCGTACAGGCCCGGCCGCGCGACGACAGACCTAGTGCGTGAGGTAATTTGGAAGGTGCTGAGCGCTCGCGAGGAGGGCCGCCAGGTCGCAGTCGTGTGTTGCGATCTCTCGCGTGCCTTCGACACCGCAGACCACGGACTGATAGCAAACAAATTGCAGCATTACGGGATTCGTGGGCCAGCTTTGTCACTGCTACTGTCCTTCATGAGCAGCAGGTCACAGGTCCTAGTCAGCGCGGGGGGTGGAGTAGATTCGGCAGAGATGAGCAACGTTATGGGGGTTCCTCAAGGTTCGTGCCTCTCTAATTCGTTGTTCAGCCTTCTATTGAATGACCTACCGGGGTCGATAGGAGGCGTGGACATATATGTGTATGCGGATGACGTCGTGGTGGTGGTCACCGCGCCGACGGAGTCGCAACTTGAAGAGAGCCTGAACGACGTGATTCGGCAGCTCGATGGATGGATCAGTGCAAATGGGTTAGCACTGAACAAAGACAAGACTTGCTTCATGAGGTTTGCACTAAACGGCAAAGGGGCACGTCCATTGCAGGTGAATATTGGCGGAGCGCCGCTGCAACAAGTGAAATCCACTAAACTGTTGGGTTTCCTCGTAGACAATGCCCTCACTTGGGAGTCCCATATTGACGAGGTATGCGGGAAGCTTGGCCGTGCCTCTTTCGCGTTGCGTCGCCTCGCAAGCACCGCCGAGCGCGGTGTGCTGCGAGCATGTTATTTTGCCACTGTACACTCAGTACTGTCTTACGGGGCGGAATTATGGGCGCGCGCCTCCGGGTGGCACCGCGCGTTTGTGGCCCAAAAGCGGGCGGTACGTGCCGTTGTCGGCATCACTGACCAGGAGGAATCCTGCAGGCCTTTATTTAAAAAATTAGGAATACTTACACTGCCATGTGAGTATATATATCAGATTGCGATATTCACTTACCGGAATGTAAATATGTTTAATCGGAAGCATGCATCGTCGCGCGCCTTAAGAAGCAACAAAGACGAGGGCCAACTGCTCCCAGTGCTCCATAAGCTTGCAAAATCCGAACGGTCGGTGTATGTTTTGGGGCCTATTGTCTTCAATAAACTCCCGGAACACGTCAAGAATGCAACTACCATCAATAGTTTTAAATTTAAACTAAAAAAGTGGTTACTGGATCAATCCTTTTACGACTTTGACGAATTTGTCAATTTAAAACGTACACACTAAAAGGTGTAGTTAATTTTTTTTGTTTTGTTGTCTTAAAACCTGACTATTTTTATTCGTTATTATTATTGTAATTAGTAACAACTGTGTTACCTGTAATGTACTTATGTAATAGATGACATGTTGAAATTTTTTATGAAAGTGTAATACGTACTTGTATAATTCATTATCAATTGACTTGTAACACTGTTACCAATAAAGTATTTGTATTTGTATTTGTATTTGTTTGACATTGTACTGTTTGTGTGTTAGATTAGATTAGATTATTTATTTACCAATGAAATTTACATCATATTAGGCGAATATCATAATATAAGTAAGTCACAAAGATATCGTCAAATAGAATTAAAATAATGTCATACAAAAAATATTTGAAAGATACAAATTTACAACAAAAATAAATAATAGTAAAATGTCATATGAATACAAATTAATTTAATAATGTCACCGTTTTTTTTTCTGTACAAATCAGCTTTTATTATGAGCTTAAGTCGACTCAATCTACGACAAATTGCTTGGATTGACCCTAAGGACTGGTATATGCGCTTACTACACATTCCTAAATGCAGTGACTGAATTCAGAAACAAAAAGCGGGAGAGCAAATCAAAGTGGAATGTATTGCTCATAGAATAAGGTCCATTTTTGTATCACTTATATTAAGTCACGCGTTGCACCGCTTTTAAAAAATCCGAGATATAAAAATGGACCTTATTGTGTGAGCAATACACTCCACTTTGATTTGCTCTTACGCTTTTTGTTTCTAAATTCAGTCACTGGATTTAGGAATGTGTAATAAGCGCATTAGCTAGTGTCAAATAAGAAGAGACTTGGCAGGTCACGTGGTTCGACTTGCGCTGGATAATCCGCTTTTCAAAAATCCGAGATACAAAAATGGACCTTATTGTGTAAGCAATACATTCCCTTTGATTTGCTCTCACGCTTTTTGTTTCTAAATTCAGTCACTGAATCCCCTCCAAAACAAAATCCCCTCCACTGCTATTTGACAAGTCTCTTCATTCGTGACGCGGGTTATACCCTTTGCGTGCGACACGGTTCCCCGCAAAATATAATCATGGTATTATGAAGAGTGAATTTAGGTATTTTCTACGTAAGAAAGCTCGGAAACGTGGGAGGGCGACGGTGTGGGATGCTACCTGCGCGGACACTCTGGCTCCATCCAACGTATATACATAGACAATGTTTATACATGACTTTGATATCAAAGCCAGAGCCCAGAACTTCATATTTCAGGCGTGACCGTGGCAGACCGTGGGAGCTTAGCGCTAACAAGTTTAATAATAAAACTAGCCGTTCCCAGTGGCTTACATCCGCGCGCAGTTGGGATCTCTGTAAACATTCAACTTTTCCGCGGGACCCTATTATTTTCCTGGAATAATAAGTAGCTTATGTCACTCGGGAATAATGAAGCATCATGGAAAACATCTTCGTCGTTCGACGACAGCCTCACCACCTACCTCATAATTGCTTCCCATCAGTAGCCGTATTCACAATCATTCGAAACCGTTGCCGAACGGTTCGGCCCGAAATTCGTGAGCGGCGAATCCGTGTCGATCGATTCGAAAACTCTTATTCAGAATCCTGTTCGATTCGGCCACGGAAACTCTACCTTTTCGGAAATGTCTATGATTCTCCCGAGCGTTTACAAAGACACTTTTGTTGATTGATAAATGGATTATTGGCGATTGATAACACGAATTTGTAAAAAATGCTATTTATAAGTTATATTTCGTGCTATATATTAATTTTTAAATAATATTTGATTGTTTATAAGTAGAATATACTTTTTCTTTGAAGTTAATTTGCAAAAATATGAAATTTGTAAGTTAAATTCTTTCTGTCGTTATGAACACTTACGATATTGTCAAACTAAAGTTTTTCAGAAAGTTTCCCCGTTTTTCTTCGAGTGATTTAGTTCTGTGATTAAATTAATTTTTACCCTTTCGTATCTAATGTAATCGAAGAAACCATGTCAACAGTAAGTACCTGACTAAATATTTATAGTACTAATTCACTTGAATCAAGTACAAACTTGGTGATTCAATTTTGGATAAATAGCTAATTAAACTGCCTGTTTTCTTGCGATTCCAGCCATCACGTACATCATACGGCCAACGAGTGGCGATGTTAGACTACATGCGAGCCCATCCCGCACTCGCAACGGTTCGACTGTATTGCCCAGACGCTACAAGGGAAAAGATAAATTATTAGCGGACCTCGCCGTGAAATTGAATGCTATCGGCGATGGTTCAACTAAAACTGCAGACAAATGGATAAAGGTCAAAGAAGAAGTAAATATTGATTAATTTTTAATATAACATAGGTACATATTTATTATATTGGTATTTATTTTCAGACTTGACAGGACTAGAAGTCAATTTAAAAAAATAAAGCCCGTTTAATTCGGGTATTTGAATCTGGCAATGGTGGGGGACCTTCTCTGGTGGGCATGACCCAGTGCTTAATGCCTTTCAACGTCAAACTGAAGCAGTCGAAGTACAAGCTGCAGCGGTGAATAAAGTGTCAAAGGGCATAATTAGACAGGCCGTTGCGATGGAAAATCTTGTAGAGTCTAATCACAACTGCCATAGTAAATTTAACTAAGTGATTACCTAAATTTGATTACCTACCACTTCTTAATTTCAACTTTATTATTTTATTTATTATAGTTTAATGTGATCATTGAATTTTATTGAGTCTGATTTAAATTAGTAACTGAATTGTGAATTTAAAGTTATTATTAACAAAATAGGTATATTAGGTAATTAAGATATGCTATATATGATATGATATGAGTTTGTATCACTTACCAAGTAACACTTTGAAAATACAAAAAGCATTAAGGCAGCATTTTTTCTGTGATTTAAATTGGTTACTGAATTGTGATTTTAAATGTACCTATAATTTGGTTATTAGTAAACATGATCACTACTCATTTAATTTTTGCTGTGATTTTACTGAGTCTGATTTAAATTAGTAACTGAATTGTGATTTTAAAAGTATAATTAGTAAAGTATTTTGAACAACTGTATATCTTTTTAATATACCTATATCAGAAAGGGCTTATAAGAAAGCTCAGATACCCAAAGAGCAATGGAAAGAGCTATGCTCGGAGTTTCTTTGCGCGATCGAATCAGAAATGAGGAGATCCGCAAGCGAATCAAGGTCTTCGACATAGCTCTAAGGATTACAGTAAAGTTTACGAGTGGCGACCATGGGTAGGCCTCCTACAAGGTGGACCGACGACCTGGTAAGGATCGCAGGTACCAGCAGGTGCGGAAAACACAGGACCGGCCTTTGTGGGAATCTCTGGGGGAGGCCTATACCCAGCAGTGGGCGTCTTCTGACTGATATGATGATGATGATGATGATGAGAAAGGGTGTAACAAGCCCACAAAAGGAATGTTCTACTCATTGAATTAAACTCTCTATACAAATGTGATCAGCTGATCGGTACTTTTGTAAGTAAAACCAAACAGTTTTAATTTCTAAGAAGGGTTGTTAAAATTAGAGAAAGAGAATAAACGAATTTTATAAATATAATTTAATTAGTTCCCTAATTTAAACTAAACAGAAATAAAAGAAAAGATATAAAAAATTTACATACAGTGCATATAGGAAATATAGAAAGAAACACATTTCCATGTTTACAAAACAAAGAAGACAGGCTTGTGGTTTGCCCGATGGTAAGCAATTACCGCAACCTATGGACGTTTGCAATTCCAGTGGTAAAATTTCTATGTTGCCGACCCTATAAAAACCCTTTAACCACATTCTTGAAGAACTCCATGTTTCTTTGTGACCACGATGTGAGGATGAACTATGTCGATGGCGAGCGGTGCGTTGATAGAAAGTAGCTGTAGGCATCAAGTCAAATATTTCTTCAGAACAAACACCACAAGTTTCACAGCACGTTATTTAATAGAGTCACAAGGGCCAAGGTGACATGCTGGTGTTTTTGCAACCAGGTAATTATAGAGAGTCACTAAACCTACTAATGGCACTAATTAATGGCAGAGCCTCTGTACTAACTGCCTTCTCACCCTCAGTGCCTCTGTATATATATCCCTCTCTGAATTTCGAGAGTGGCGGATGCAAATGAAACACTATCCTCAGTTTCCATTTACAAAATAATACAGAAATTTCCAATAATTTTGTATTGTTGTTATTGTAACAATTTTTAGGTTTTTTTTTAGTATTTAACACAGTTTTTGTCGTACTTACTTTCAATTCTACCGGAATCGCACAATCATATGAGGTCCTAAGATAAATAGGGCTTTATGTCTTCTATAATGTGGATCGCAGTCTCCGCAGAGAAGCGATAAACCCTACTAAAGTTGGGCATGTTAAATGAGTTCGACAAATCCCTTATTTGTCGATTAAAGTGCATTGTATCGGCTCTTTGCTTCACCCTTATCCTATTACGATGTTGTATCGGCAATACAAACTGCATTTTCTAAGAAAAACTTAATAATACACGATTCACAATAACTTTCCGAGAGCTAATAACATTCGTGTAATCTTTCGAAAATTCGACAGAGGTTTCCGATTTGAACTGTCAAATTTGTCATTCGGATTCGAGACCGACGCTTTAGAATACGGTTTTCCGAGTCGATCGACAAATTTGTCGATTCCGAATCCGAATCCGGTTTCCGAGCCATTGTGAATACGGCCCCAGGGTAGTTGAGGTCAAATGCATGCGTGTGGCATAGGAATGGAACACGTTGCCTGCGAGTGTGTTGCCTGATCATTATAATCTAGACGCCTTTAAGGCTAAAGAGACATACATGCTGCAGACATGCTCTTAGACCGGCATGCTCTATCTTCGACCGCATCGTCACTTATAGCTAGTGTCAAATAAGAAGAGCATACGATTAACCTTCGCTAAATCCCCTCCACTGCCATTTGACAAGTCTCTTCTTTCGTGACGCGGGTTATACCACCAGGTGAGATGGCGGCCAAATGCCTGGATAGTCTATTTAAAAAAAAAGGAGCTTAAAATTTTCGCGTGTAGCAAAAAAAAACTAAAAATCAAGAACCAGAAAACATGTAAAGCCTCTGTATCACGTTTAAAACCTAGTATTTATTACTGTCCGCAATTAAAATATAAGCATTACGTAGTACCTAACTAAGTAAATACCAGAATGACGTGTTTGCAAACAATTTTTCACGCCCCAACATTGTGTATGTTTGGTGAAGTTATGAGATTTCACTACAGCACGCTATGCTTACATTGCTGTTAATATTCATATTGTTACTAAGAAAACAAATACACAATATTTTTTGTAGGTTATGGACGATATTATTTTTTTAAAGAACTAGTAGACCCGGCGTGACTTCGTTCGCATACCCCTACCTACCCTATTTGTGACCATACCCTATCTAGTGTTAAAAACCGCATTAACATCTGTTATGTAGTTTTTCGCATTAAGATCTAACGACAGACGGCGGGAA
Organism: Blastobasis lacticolella; assembly: GCA_905147135.1. NCBI lineage: Eukaryota > Metazoa > Arthropoda > Insecta > Lepidoptera > Blastobasidae > Blastobasis > Blastobasis lacticolella. The sequence continues at coordinate 19,927,683 of LR990045.1, forward strand.
GCGACTTCGTTTTATGCTATGGATAGAAGATAGATGGGCGTTGTCTATGGAAACTTTGTTATATGTAGGTATAAAAATAGTTCATTGCTATTTCTAGACTTCATTGTGCAGATATTTAACCATTATTGCGGTTAGCGACAACTGTATTTTTGTCAAAAGTGTGAGCTTTTTCGCACCCCTGAAGTTAACCGGAGAAGTTCTTATAGGCTGCCTGTCAAATTAGGCCGGGAGTCTACTCATCTTGCGCGCACCCGACAGTCTTCTTTGTAATACAACACCAAAAGCAAGTTACCCTGAGGTCAGCTGCTTACCCGTATCGGAAATGAAATACAGGTACAAAACTTAAGGAATACCCCTCTTGCGTGTGTGAGTGAAGTGTCATTCCATACATTGAAAAGTACAAAATTCAAAAAATTTTACAAAATAACGAAATTCCATGTCTATCCAACCACGTCACTCACACACGCAAGAGGGCTTTTAAGAAATATGTTTACCTATAACGCAGTCGTCATAGCAACAAATCACTAATTCCACGCCCATTCAATGAAAGGAAATATTTACCGGTGGTTCTCAAACTGGTAGAAATCTGGTTCCCTACCTTCTTAACATTAACGTTATTATCTAAGTATGATTAACGTCCATAGCTCATTACATACTATAATCTGTTTCTAAATTAAATACCTATGTATTTAACTTGGCAGTACCGCGCCACAAACTGGAACTAAGAGTCGCCATTTTGAAATGTCATATTGCTCTAAACAACAATGCCGCCGTCTCCAGTTCTGCCACTTATCTAATTTCTCTCATTAACTCTAGATTGGAGTCTTATCAATAGTATTTATTTTTGGCAGGGGAATATTCAAAATTGTAGTTTTATATTGTAAAATTGTATTAAAATATCAAACCATAATATTTCATAGTATTAGTCGTTTTTACAGCATGTCACATAGAATTCGATTGCATACAGTAGACCAGTAGACTAATTACATAAACCGTCTAGAAAATAGAATAAAGGACAGAAGTAACTTCAGTAACTACACTTTCTCCTTTCCTTGAAAGATGTTTTTAATCATTATTATTGTAAACTAGAATCGAACCTACTTCTATATATTTTTTTTTTTATTAGCCAAATAATACAACAACAAACAATATAACAGTTACAATAAATGGCAATCTCTTTGGTACTATATGTGTATGAAACAATTCAGGCACTAAAAATGTATTAGCCACATATTGATTTCCTGCCTCCTAAACTAGGTTACCCTGTACTATAGGAGACAGTAATCCCTCTTTTGAGCATTTAAAAGTATGATTTATAGCCATGAACGGTTTAAATGTGGAATATTGGGAAGATTTGCCGTGTGTGTGTGTGTGTGAATGTGGTATGCGGTATGCGTGTGTACCTAATTAATTTGACTGGATATATGAGTATCAGCTGTCTCTATTGTAATTTTTTTTTCAGTTGATAACCAGTCATGGGGTAAATATTAAGCTCTTTGTTTATTTTGTTGTATAGTATGCAGCTCATAACCGGGTATTGTTTCCTTGCCGAAGTAGTGCGGTAGGGGACAGTGTTACACACTGGCATACCACGTCTTTTCCTTAGGACGTTTTCGTCTAACGGAAGAGATGAATGTTTCCGCAGGATGGTACGGAGAATGTAGAGCTTTCTCACACTCAGAACCCCACACAACGCATATAAAGTTAATGTAGGGAATAGTCGGGGTTTTGATATTAACACCTTAAGAACAGCTCGTTCAGCTCTCTCAAGGTGTATAAATCGGGTCTTTGCGGCACCTCCCCAAACCGGAACGCAATATGTTAGGATAGACTGACATAATGCAGAGTATGCCATTAGCAATGTTTCCTTATCCGCTGACTCCCTAAGGTTTCTGAATGTGAAAATTAGCCGCCTCACTCGTGCGGTTAGACTCTCCAGTTGGTAACTCCAATCTAGTCTCTCATCAATGTAGACACCTAAATACTTGATATGACTTACCATGGTAAGCGGTTTACAGTCGCAGGCTCTAGACTCAGTTTGGCAGCGGTGGGCAACGAGGGGAGACGCAGTTTGAATTCCAAATTAGATCTCCTCAGAAAGAAACGTATTCCCTTGGTTTTCTCCAGATTGAGGGTAAGTAGATTTGCCTTCAGGATTTGCATAACCACACGAAGAGACGCCTCAGCAGCCTCTTTAGCCGTTTTCCAATCAGTGCCGTAAGTTAGCAACACTGTGTCGTCCGCATACGCATAAATCTCAGTGTAAGGCAGGGACAGCTCACAGATGTTATTGATATAAATGAGAAAAAGAGTAGGGCCCAGAATGCACCCTTGGGGGACACCAAAAGCAATACTCTCCTTATCGCTAATCACCGACCCCATCCTAGTACACTGAGTACGACCCTGAAGATAATCCTCAAATATTTTGAGTGCAATGCCACTCACTCCCGAGCTTTCCAACTTTGAAATTAGAGTGGGAATAGAAATTGTGTCAAAGGCCTTACACAAGTCAAGAAACACGCCGTAACATTTATGCTTTCTGTCAAGTTTTTCAATAACTGAGTTAGTGAGCTTCATGACGGCATCCTCGGTCGATATTCCACGTCTGAATCCAAACTGGTTTTTAGATAATATTGCATTCTTAGTCAGAAAGTCGGTTAGTGCGTTGTTTAAGATACGCTCCAAGATCTTTCAAAGGGCAGAGAGCACAGATATTGGCCTGTAATTTGTGACTTGATCCCGATCACCACTCTTGTAAATCGGATGTACTATCACGCGCTTTAATGTTTCCGGAAATTTTCCCATTTCAATTGACAGTTTGCTAATATGTGTTATGGGGGGAACAAGTACATGCCGAGCCAGCTTGATGACCATAGCTGGGATATCATCCCAACCGACTGCGCAGTCACTCCGTAAACCCATTATAATCCTCTCTATCTCATCAGGGTGAGGTGGAAGTATGACCAGTGAATTTTTAGGTGGGTTTTGCTTATCACTTAGTGGTGGTGATGAGTCACTAGAGCTCTCATTGAATACGTTGCTTTACAAGCTGCAATTTTTTTATCTGGGTGTAGTCCCAGAAGATGGTCAGGTGGTTTAGTGGGTTGGTACACTTGTGCAATCCTCTTTATGACATCCCACGTCTCTCTTGGGCTTTGCTTAGCCTTATGAATTCTGCTCGTTCAAATCATATTTTGAGGTTTTTTAGTAAGGTATTGCAGTAGTTTCGATACCTTTTGTAAGTTGTATTTAAGATTAAGTTATTTGGATCAACTTTCAATTTCTGGTGCATTCTGTCGCGATTTTGTATACAACGTAGCACTCCTGGGGTAATCCAGGGCTTTAAAATATTATTCTTCCGTGATACAAGTTGTAAGCGTGTGTTTTTGTTTAATACGGTTTGTAAAGTTATTATAAGCAACTGAGTAGCAACATTTGGATCATAACAGTTAGTTATATGATCAAAACTAGTGTTCTCCAGATCTCTTTGAATTCCTGGAAGGTCCAGCTTTTTCCTATACGTGCTTCTAGCTATTTGGTAAGGATTCTCTTTTAGTAAGTTTGCTATCAGTACGACTGGATAGTGGTCAGTTATTGCAGATTGTAGAACAAGGACCGTAGATGGAATTTTATGGTTTAAAAGAACGTGATCAAGGCAGTTTCCTATGCGGGTGGGAAGAACGTGGGCAGGAAATAGGCCAAGAGACGCAGTAAAAGTTAAATATTCATTAGAGCGTAAATCGGAATTTTCGTTTAGGTCACCGAGCAAAATTATATTTTTAAAAGACCTCAGTTTGCCTATGTATGTATGTAAACTCTTTATTGCGTATAACTACATAAAGAACAATAACAAAAGAAAATGAATATCTATACATTGCAAAGGCGGGCTTATCCCACAATGGGATTTCTTCCAGCTAACCTTACCTTGGATAGTCCGAAATGAGCTATTTAACGAGCGGTGGTAGCAATATCAAGTTTTGTTGAGTAACAAGAATATCAAGTAATGTTGAATACTATATACCACATAAATATACTATACCATAAACTATAATACTATATACTATATACCTAACATACTATAAATATATAATAGTTAAAAATAAAATAAAGCTCTATTGAATACTCAGGAAGTGCTTCCTCATACGATCCTTGAAGGAGCATGATGTCCGAGAATTCTGTATGTCTTCCGGTAGTGCGTTCCACAGACGCGCAGAAAACACCCGGAACGACTTTCCGTAACTCGCTGAGCCGTGAGATGGAATCGCGAGTAGAAGTTCATTGCGGGGTCGTAAACGGGGATTGGCGGGTGGACAGTAATTGAACATCTCGCGCAAATAGATAGGGGCAGTGGGATTGAAAAGGGTGTTAAATAATAGCCCAAGCACATGGCATTCCCTCCGTCGCCGTATAGGCAGCCAGTTAAGTTTGCGTCTGAATTCGGACACATGGTCGAACTTACGCAGTCCAAAGACATACCTGATGCAGAGATTCTGCAATCGCTCCAGCCGAGAGAGAAGCTCCTCAGTGGGGTCCAGGTAAGCAACGTCCCCATAGTCCAAAAGCGGGAGAATGAGGGAATTTACCAATAGTAATTTTGTTTCAGAAGGCAAAAAGTGCTGCAATCTCTTAAGCGAGTGGAATGACGCGAAAGCCCTGCGGCTAACCTCACCAATGTGCGTCGACCAGGACAGAGTTTGGTCGAATATGAGCCCCAGGTTTCTAACTGTGTCACTGAACTCTGTGACGGTGCCATCGAAAATTAATTTCGGCTGAGCAATACTCCCAAATTTCGAAACGAAATGCTGGCTGCCAATCACAATCGCTTGTGATTTAGAAGCGTTTACTCTGAGTCCAAACTTTTTTGCCCAGCTCTCAATAGTGAAGAGGTCCCTATTCAGCATCTCAACGGCAGCATCGAAATCTGACAGAGGAGCAGATCTGTACAGTTGAAGGTCATCTGCATAAAGGTGAAACGACGACGTTAGAGATGATGTAATCCCGTCAATAAATATGGAGAAAAGAACCGGTGAAAGAATTCCCCCCTGAGGTACTCCCGCTGTTATGGGGCACCAATCCGAGCGACAGTCGCCAACCTTAACTAATTGGACCCGATCCTCGAGATATGAACGGAGCCTATCATATTTTCCATACTTTTGAAAAAAAATTGTAAGCTATCGTATGATGGAGATCTATACACACCGATCACAACCGTGTCACCCATAGCACAGTACAAACAGTTTGCGTCTAACATTTCAGGTTCTATCACATTACATTTAAGTCCGTTCTTTACATTATAATACAACCCCATCGTTTTAAATAGCATTTTGCGTTGTATAGTGAGTCCAGTGATCCAGCCAGGTTTGGTGGATTGTCACACGTTCCCAACCAACACTCTGTAAGAATTACAACATCGTATGTTATTTTTGTACTGGATAATAGTATACACAGTTGGTCAAAATTCTTTCTTATGCTTCTAATATTCATGTGAATAATCTTTAGCGAGTCCTCGGTTTCCGTGATCCTGGCAGAACATTCGCCCGGGGAACACATGGCGGAGTCAGACACATTATAATTGTCGATGTCTGATATTAATTGCATGTGGTTAGCCATTTATGTTATAAAATAAATTTCCGTATAAGAGTATAGACTGATTTGTTTTGAAGACAAGTGTTTGTTAGACGGTTTGGCAAGTACTTTACGAGATTCTAAGTTACTAAGATTTTGTGCCAGTAGGATGCAGGTGTGAGTGCGATACTGAGAGTGTATATATAAATGTTTATATGTTAGTGTATACTTAAGTAGAGGTATGCAATTATATTAATACTAGGTATTTAGAGAGAAAAAATGTTATATGGTAAGTTTGGGTGTTAGAGCTAATCTCCAAAACCACTTAACTAGTTTAGAAACTTGTTGTTTCATTAACAGGAAACTTCTCTATTCCTTTGTGATGTAGGGTACTTTTGATCCCTAAAATATTATAGGATCCCACAGGTATTTAATACAGCTGCATATAAAAAAAGCCGTCAATTGTACGTCAAAGTTATTGGACCATATGGCCAGAGGGGCGCCCGTACCACAGTTTGAGTGCCACCGTGATAGGTTAATTTGAAGCGGATAGAATTCCCTAATGAAATTGCTCCGCTCTACGGAATTTCTTAGCTACATACGGGTCCGGTGCCGCCTCTTTGGGAACCTCTGCGTCTAAAAATTTGTCATTACCTAAGATCTCTAACAGGAAACTATAGTAATTATGATATATCTTCCTTCGTTTCCGACGTTAATGATATAACTTTTAATTGTACATCAGCTTATAACTACACGTACCTATATTATATATAGGCGAACTTATCTTAAGAGACAAGCTTTTGGGGACAAACTTGTCGGCGTGAAAATCGGTTAGGTATTAATTTATAATTTCATAAGGCTTGCATTTGACCTCAGCTCACCTAATGGTAAGCGACGATGAGGTCGAATACGAAGCGTGCGTGCCTTGAAGATATCTATTCACTTTTGACTTTGAGATTGTTGAACAGTATCAAGTGGTCGACGGTGGCTGCTTTCCATCAGATTGGCCGTCAGAACGTGTGCCTTCCTAGGCAATAAAATAATGTCTCGTGGACCCACGACGGACAGAACAGAATGGAGGCAGTATGTGCGTTTGGTTGTTGGTGTGTTGTCTATTTGTTTGTGAGTGACAATTTTCCTCGAAAACTACTGGGTTTCGGTTTTTTGCATTCAAAAGGTATCATTTTAGAACAAGTTCTTGAACATGTTTCATGGCAGGTGGCGCTGCAGCCTGATAAGTCGACATTTAAGGAGTCCTGACTATAAAGATATAAAATTAATATTTGTTATTTGTAGTTATAGTGACCATAGAAACTAAAAGAAAATAGAATCCTAATAGAAAATTTCACGTATCTGACTGTCAGGATTCTAAAGATACAGGCCTGTGGCAGATAGACAAACAGCGGAGGCTAGGGTTCCTTTTTTACCCTTCCTTTTTTTAGTGGCGTGCACAGAGTTTTTATTCAGGGTAGGCAAAAATTATTAAACGCTTTATTATCTAAATTTTGATTCATTGATGTAGTGTAGGTATGATGCTGCCGTAGAAAAATTCTCGTAGATAATTATAAAATATTGTTATCAGTACAGAATGGTAGGGTAAGAAGTGTCTTTTTGCCTTTATGAAGTGCACGCCACAATGATACCTTGTCCAGACTGGGCGAATTTACGACGAGTCGTTCGCGCGTATTCTTAATTCGCGCTTACTTATGGACACTTATCATGGTGCCTAGTACATCGCCAGTGCGCGTATGAAGTCGCGAAATGTTTCACGGCGAATTTGCGCCGTCTGAACAAGATCTTAGTTCCACTTTTGGTCACCGGGGCATAATAAACGGGGGTAATATTTTGTGGTACCATAAAACAAATGCACGCTTGAAGTCCATTATGGACACATGTTAACAAAATTAACGTGGTGTCTTTCGTTTTTTCTACGATTTAGTGTAGGTCTATGTCCTTACCTTTTGCTGAATTTTATACAAATCTGGTCAGCGGTTTAACCCAAAAGCTTTAAGACGATATTCACACGGAAGCAGCTCGCCAACCGTTAATAAATTAACGGCACCCGTATTGTAACAGTTGCAGAAACAATGGCTGCTACCACAATAGAAGCTAATTCGGCGCATAGCAGTCGAAATCTGCAGCTGGCACGCCGACTGGTAATCTAGCGAGGGAGCACAATGGTTCTAGATCATAATATGCTAGAGTGCTAACTTGAATTTATTATTATTATATCAGGGTCATTGGTTCGGACCCCATATTGTGCTAAATACTGCTAGGGAATTCTAGTGTTTATGCTAATTCTTTTAGAGACATCCGTAAGCCATTTTCGTTTTAAGTATATACGCATTAATTTTACAGTATGCTCTGTCCTCTTAAAATAAATTTCTTTCGTCATTGGTAAAAATTCATTCACCATTACAAAAGGCTGAATAAATCGTGCCCTAAGGGTTCCGTCTGACAACACTTGTAACATTTTATCCTAATTGGATCAGCTGCTCAAATCTTAAAGATAATTTTATGGTTTGTTTTCTTAATATAGGTTTTTTGACTGCCGTGAAAAAAATCGTCAAGGGCCGCTATTCCCAGTTCTGTGCAATGAGTTTAGTTCTAGAACGAAGTAAAATTTTAGATTTTCATAAGTTTGATATTAATTGAGGACAGAATATGGCAATTGCAGCCCCTGATGGATTTTTTGAGCGGTCTGCTAGTTTGGGGTTTAAAATGTGATTTAAGCCGACGGGAGTAAACGGTACAGTTTACCGTAAAGTAGCATGGTGAAGTACTAACTATACTAATGAAGACAGCATTGGTAAAGCAGAGGACTAAACTTTGGCGGAGTAGCACGAGCCCCGTCGTGCACTCTACAATACACATTACACTAAATTTGCATTTTGTCGTATATCCCGCCACATTGCAATATGTTTATATTACCTAACAATAAGCCACTCTTTTGCCTGAAACTTATTTTCTGTTAAATGTCTTGTTAAGGAAGGGTCTTCCATTGACTACTCCTTCATCTCTTCATCTTAGTCTTCAATGTTGCCCAGATTCGCCACGCTTTGCTTCTTTTGAAGTGCAGACTGCCAGTTTCTACCAGCTTCAGTGCCAACTCATTCACATAGTTTGCCAGTCTCTTTTTGCCGGTATTTCCTGTTCGACAGAGCTCTTCAAAGGTATATCAAAGGATATTTGTAGTGGCGAGTCCAGATACGAGGCGACTTCAATGTCATCATTTGATCATCCTCCAATCCTTTGATTGGTGCGATATAAGATTTAGGCCGTTTTAACTTTTTAGTGGCTTTCTATAAAGAATAGTTTGTGTCAGGAGTGGGGGTTAAATTGGCAAAGTATGATTGGAGGTTTTCACTTCAGTAGTTTTTATATGTTCAGTTCTTTTGAGGCCTTACTAATAAAGTTTGTATTTGTATGTTTGTATGTTATTATTTGTAGTCACTAGTTATCGTTGCTTAGTTTATCCATGTAATGCTTTGTGTATTACATTGTGCTATTTAGTCTTTCTATATCAGTTTCTATTTGCTCTAAGTTTAAGTTGTAAATTTAAGTTAACTTCACAGTCGATGATCGTTTTATTTTAACATATTATCCCAGTTAGTGATTTTATTGTATAATTTTAGTTGCTTTTCGACTGCCTGCCTATGACTTTCCTTATGTTATATGTCATATGTTAGTAAAGTAATAAAAAAAAATGACTTTGCGGCTGACATTTAGAATAACAGGGGCATGGTCAGATGATAAATCAGTGCACACAAGGCTTACACACAAATAGTCACTAGCAATTCCTTTTATTGTATAAAAATCCAGTAGATCTAGTGATTAATTTACATCCGTGGGCAAGTACGTTGGGAGACCATGACTCATGCATTGTAGTTGGAGAGCTTGGGTTGCTTGATATAGTTGTCGGCCTCGAGGAAGTGTAAGTTGCGATCCCCAGTTGACATGATTGAGAGATGAGACATGATTGGAGTTCCAGTCTCCACCACTTATAAACACCTTTCCATATCTGTAACCTAAGGTCTTTAAAATAGCAAAATTACTTTACAAAATTTTAAACTACATGTAGACAGTTACTCTACCAATACCGATACTTGAGTACGAGTAAAAGTACTTGGACCTGGCAAAACAGTATGCTAATTAACTCTTTCTCTACCCGTGCACGGGAGGCTTTCATCCTTTTCCCTTTACAATAATTTTAGCCGTCATCGTGGGGTTTCCTCAATTTAAAATTTTACTTTTTATTTTATTTTCTCATTTTTAAACTCTCGAAAAGCTATTTAGAATCAATAATATTCTGTGAGCAATCCGACGGACTTACCACTCTGTGTAGCTAGTATAATTTCTCATCGCTAGAGCCCGTATCCGCAAACGTTTCGAAGCAGTTAAGTTTGCCGGCGCCTAATATGCGCGTTAATTTTAAGAGGTTTATTGTATAGAACAGGGGTTCCCAATCCTTTTCAGACGGCAAATCGCTTGTACAAGCTTTCTTTTTTGTAGCTTTAATTTACAACCTGTTCATTTTTGCAACGCCCTTTGCTTTTGCAGACAGACATTAACTGCAAGGTACAGAGAACATTAGCTTGTATTTCTAAGCAAAACTTCCCAAAGGAAGTTTTTAAATAGCTGCTCTCACATTATTTTCTAAATATACGTGGGACATTTGGAACATCTTGCGACGCCCTTAGAATAGTAAAATAGTGTCATGACGCCCCAGGACATCGCGACGCACAGTTTGGGAACCCCTGGATTCTCCCTTTCTATTATTACTTCTAGTAATAATAGAAAGGGAGAAACCCGGGGCGTATGGAAAATACCCCCCCCCCCTTCTATCGAAGTTGTATTGCGGTATACCTACGCTACTTTAAATATATGATAGGGTGAGAATTATGTTTTTTAGAAGTTGATAATTAATAATTTCACAGTGCAGGTAAAAATTACTATTTGAAAATGAATTTGACATTTTGAAATTGAAATTTTATTCCATCGGAACTCTCACAGGACGCTCAACCGGCTAGGTAAGGCTAGGTCTTTGACCTCATCGCCGCTTCCCATCAGCAGGTGGGACGAGGTCAAAGTCTAAACGCTTTTTTTTAAAAAAGCTTATTGGCTCGAACTTTCTAAAGCTTACAGCTAAGAAATGAAACGCTTTGCCTAATTCCTCGAATAGTACAACCCTTCGATTCTTTTAAGGCCGTGCATAATCTATCATAATCTCGAGACAGGCACGCATAGCTTCATTTCCGGCTGCATCGTCTCTTCCCACTGAGGTGAGATTGCCGACAAATGCCTGCCTTAAACATAGTAAAAACAACATTTCTTAAAAACTAATGCCTATTTTCATTAAACATAGGAATCGTTTAAAACCGATGCGCAAGTACTTAGGCATTGCTTAAGATGAAAGGCCTACTGAAAGAGATTTCTTTTAGAGATAAGTAGTGCCTGTTGTGTCATAACTAATCTGTTCTTTCTGTATTTGTTATATTGTGTACAATAAACTGTAAAATAAATAAATAAATAAAAATACATTTCATCAACCGCTAGGAAATAACTATAGCCTTTAGGTTAAAGTTAGGAAGTGGATTGGGCGGAGCCTAAATTGACAGTTAAGTTCTGTTTCTTACAGCAAATCTATCTAACCCGGTGGACAAAACTAGAACTAAGTGTCGCCTGTAACTGTGTCCTCACCGGTTCAGATAAGTTTGTGGCACTTTACAGTTTACTACTCTAGAATTCTTAGTTAAATCTCGCAGGAGTCTCCCTCTAAGGTTTGGTAGACCATTTCTAGTGATAAGAGTTTTCTAGTTAGCTAATACTTAATTCGAGTTTAGTGAAAACGGGTGTTATTCTCTCAAAACCGACCGTCCCTGGTGATCTATTTAAATTCAATTGTATTCTTCCGACCGCCATCTGATTCCAGTTCAAACAATTCTCGATTCTCGTTCGCAAACGAGCATATAAAACTCTCGCACGCGTCTACAAATCGTCTAAATTGTCTGACACCATGTTGTTCTTACCACGAGTTCTCGACATGAATAGTTTATTCACCCTTGACGAAAAAAGAGGGGTGTGTTTAGTTTAGATAAGCTTGGCGTGTGTATCTGTGGCTCTGTCAATCTGTGTCCTGCCTGTGGCATAGCTCCCGAACGGGTGGGCCGATTTGGATGGCGTTTTTTCTATTTGAAAGCCAGTTTAATTGAGGTGGTTCTTAATAGTTTTGCGTAATTAAAATCGGTTCAGTAGTTTAGAAAACATTTGAGTTTGGGTAAACTTGGTGTGTAATAAAGTGTAAATTCATTCATTTTCGACATGGCCAAGGAGGACCTCGGAAACTCGTTCTCGAGAGCACAACCGGGACATTAACACCAAGATGATTCATTAATTTTCGGTTAGGATATATTAGGTAGGTACATATTTTTATACCGCTGATGTCAAATAATGCTGAACATAGTTTTGTCTTAATGTTTTTTGACCGGCCTCATGTTTTATGTCAACCCTCCTTGTGAAAGTTATTGAGGGCATAACAACTGCTGCAGCCCATTCTCTAGTCTACGGAGGTCATAGTTCATTAGTATCTAGGTCTTCAGTCCCCTTTCACAACACCCCAAAAGAATTGGTGCAATTCTACTCGGCCAGACACCACACGGCATCTTTAAGCGGACTCACCAGCGGACTGTTTTATTAAGGGCAAAGATTTAATACAGGTACATATGTGTCACTCATGATGATTACTAGATGAATGATTACCCTTACAGAGCCAAGCAGTGACTGCCAACATCCAACAGCTTCAGTTCCCTTGCTAAGGTAATAAAATATCAATATACAGGAGTGGATGCGTAGTAAAACATTTATGTCGCCATAATCGTTAACCTCTACCATTTTGTGTAGGTCCGACGTGTATTTCCATGCAATCTGAACCTTTTTTCCTTACACTCCCCCCCTTACACTCGTGGGTGTCGTTCAAGGCGACTAATGTTTAGAGGAATATATCTAAGTCTCCGTAGGCTGGAAAATGGCAGCAGCGTTTTCCAATGTCATATTTATAATACTGCGATCTCCAACCCGCCTGCCAAGCGTGGAGATTACGGCAATAACCTCCCCTTTCGTGGGAGAGGCCCTTAGTCCTGCAGTGGACTGTTTATGGGCTGTGATGATGATGATGAACCTTTTTTAAGGCATTAATTGACTAACTACTTGACAAGTATGACGTCAATAATAGCTCTGGACACATACGAATTCGTTCCGACCGTGAGTTCAACGACTTCTATTGGCAGTCTATAGTTCGCTTCGTATCACGCATGCGACAGAAACTACGCTCTCAGAAGCCAATGATAGTATGCAGTTGTAGCGACATCTATCGCTCGAACAGGGAAATATCAACGATGCTCACATTACGAGTACACGAACACTAGTCTGGCAAGCATTCGCACATAGATGGCGCTGACCGGCCTACATCGCGCTAGAGAAATGTGCGACGATCAAATGGCCAACCCTTGGTCCCCCTGGTCTCAACACCCGGCCAGGTGTGTAATTACCCTTTTCCACCTTCTCCATCATCGCTTGCCAACATTAGCGGCTACCTTATCCTTTCAACGCCAAACAGTAATTGCCGCCAACAGAAAATTTGTAAATTAATTGTGACAAGTTATAGGTGCAATAACGTATCCCAGAATTTTAGTGTTTTAAATCCATCTTAGACTTAAAAATAGCTTAGTTAAAAATGGATTAGTTAAGGATTTAGTCTAGTCTAAATCGTATTCAAAAATCTAATGAACTTCACTCGACCAGAAAAAATTCCAAAGGTAGGTACTCAAATTCGTATAGTTTGACTTTTATTTTAAGATCATTTTTATAATAACAAGCAAAAATTTATCAAAGTTAGCACATACGCATCGCATTGCGTTCCAAAACGCGTGATACGACAATGCTGCTTATTCTATGAGCAACGTGTAAAAAAACAAAAGATTGTCCTTAAGACACGTGCAGATGAATAAATAAAAAGTACCCGATTGAACTAAAATTTAGGCGACGCCTAACTTGATTTATAAAATATAATCGAAAAAACATTGCACCAACACTAACATTAAGTAAAAACTTAACTCGCTAAGTACTCTTAAATTAAGACACCGATTGTGTAATTCCTAAATGCTTAGGAATATTTTATGGCATCGCCTTAGGTGTCGCCTAAGTTTAGTGCAGTCAGGCATTAATGTAATCAATAAAAAAATTTTGAGTTAAGTTGAGTTTGAATTTGTGAAAATTTCGTTCAAAATAGAAATTGGTTCTTTGTTACGAAACAATTTATTTAATTTTCGTTTATGGAAAATAGTCAGGTATTTGCCTGCCATCTCTCCTGAAGTTAAGTGCAGATACAGTCCTTGTACAGTGTGTTGTACTTGGTCTAATAATAGTATTATGTCATGCTTCTTTCAGATCATATTTTTTTATTAAATATTTCTTTAGAAATAGAAATAGAAAACATTTATTTACACACAATAACACCACAAACACATTACATATTTGAAACTGTTAATAGAAGTCTTTGATATTTACACGCTATATCATCATGGACTCTACAACTGTACTTTATGGGACTCCATACAGCCAAGCGAAAACCAAACACACGAGCAGCGAGAGAAGTACACAGAAAAGCAAGTCCAAAAAGGAAAATGGTACCAGTTGGCACTGTCGTCCGTATATTAGCAGCCCAGTAGTGGAAAACTCTGAGAATATCGAGCACGTGCCGTGACCGCGTCTAATCTCAAATAAGTTATGTCCTAATGCATAATTCATACCAGACGACGGCGGTACATTGAAACCAGATATGCTGTTGTCACTTTCAGTTATTTCAGCTACCGTTAGTCTAATCGTGATGGGTGTGAAATCAAACCGATAACTCATCTCACCAATACCTAGACCCCTGCTGAATTTGAACCTCCTCTCAGACCAAATATAAAATAAAGATGGCGGCGCGCTCTCCACAGTAGCAATCTCAAACTCCAAATTTCATAGGATTTAAATTTATTGGGACATTAAATATCTCTTTCAATCGTCAAACGGAGGGGGAGGAGGGGGAGGGGGTCGGAAAGTAGAAAGGAAACTCATAGTGACACGTTGGCCGTCACAAGGCCAGAGCTCACCTACCCCACGCAGACCACGACGCCGCCGCGCCGGCTAGCAAGAGGCCGGTTGTGAATATGTGTGCACGGCATAGTTTAGTTGTCAATGTATGCATGTGACCGTGTATACATATACACAGACCAAGGCGTACTTTTGCGTGGTCAATATGTTGCTCACAGGATTCTGCCTTTATTTGGTCTGACTCCTTACATTAGTGAAGAGCTATATCGATTGTAAGAGTCTGTTTAAGAGCATTGCCATAAATTTATTTTTATTTTCTAGGGGGAGATGATCCACCTGATAGTAAGTGGCCACGCGTTATCCAGAACATCTGCAAGCTAAGGGGAGCGAATGCGGTGCCTATGCTTTAATCTCCACGCTTAGTTTACGAAGGTTAATAAATGGTCTACCTGTATGACATTAGTGGCCTCTTACAACACCCGTCAGAGGATCACACAGCCGAAAACCTATAAATAAAAATAAATAAAATAAAATTCATTTATTTCAGACATAGTAGTCCATATTTTACATTACAAAAATATTATTAGTGCAATGTCAAATAAATAAATTTCCACTTCATTTGTTAATTTATTAACGATGTTTTAAGGTATTTTTAGTATTGCTCCATTATCATCTTGGCGTTAATATCCCAGTTGTGCTCTCGCGCATGAGGGCCCTGGGTCCGCCAGGATATGGCAGATCAGGTAATTACAGTGGGCCGACTGCTGTCAGACCTCCGTGACCCTGCTAGTCTTTCTCAATAATTCTTATATATTTTGAAAGAGGATCTGAATCAAAAATAATATAAAAATTCAGTATCGTTTATAGAGTGTGTTCCAAAAAAATTACAAAATATCTTCGATGCACAAAGTTGGGCCCATTACAGTTTTATGATATGTACAGTTTATTCATAATGAGTTAGAGTTGCATTATGAGCGCTAACAAAGTTAGTTTGAAAAACATTACATTTATACGCCAGTGAGCCGAATATGAGCGCAATATAAGCATTTATAATTTACAATGTCTAAGTTGGTAATTGCAGAGGACTCAGGTAACCTCGCACCCTCATACAATACAGCTCGTTTGAACTTCTCACCTTTGAATTTATTTTCAGTGCATATCAGGAAATACCTACAAGTATTGGAATCAAGTTTCGTTCCACTTTATTTGGACTTGCCGTACTACGACTTGGATAGTTTAAAGTGCTTTTTGAGTGACTTCATGATTAGTTCGGAGTCTCGAATCTATAGGTAAAAATATATAGGTAGAGCTCGTCTTGTCTAAAATGACGCGCCCCACTACTTAGTTAGTTAATTTCGATGTGTGAGTACAAATATTGATAACGACACTTCATCTGTGTGGGAGCCAATGAACGACGCGTGCTCCTACGTTTGAATGTCACCGGCAACTGAATGACCAATTACAACGGCATTTGTATATGTATTGCGTCCATATTTTAAACTTGCTTGTGTGCGTTAATGCGATAGTGGGGCGCGTCATTTTAGATTAGACGAGCTCTACCTAGTTTACCTGGTAAGCGGAATATCGTACCTACATATTTCAAGAATGTATTGAGTGACTCACTAGGAAGGACACGTACTCAATATCGGAAATGCATGACTCAAAATTCTAAAACGTAGGTTATTAAGTTCAGAGGTGCTCTTGTAGGTATACAGTAATTATACTGTTAAATACTTTATCAGTTTCAATCCTTTGTTATGCTACGCAGTGACAAACGATTACACAGCCCACCTGATGGTAAGCGGTAACTGTCGCCCATAACATCTACGAATGCAGAACTGCAAATGCGTTGTCACTATGAGGACTAAGATGAGATGCCTCAGGCCCTTGTTTTAACGGACGCATAGTGCCGATCGCTATGATCTGTTTAAACTGACTTGTCTTAATTAGTGAACAAACAATGTCCAAAATCACGACTTGCCTTCTTATCAATCACGCTACGTATATTGTGTATAGATATCGAGAGTTATACAAGTAACACATAGAATGTGAACTTTAACGAATACTGCTGCACATTATCCATTTAAATACATAATCTACTTAACCAAATAAGACAAGTCAGTCTGGACAGATTATAGAAGCTACTTAAGAATTGGCAGTTGGAACCCTTTGCGTTCCCGCGTTCTTCGACTTCATAGTAACGTTTCTGATTACCTCGGTATTCTCCTTAAGTCGTTCAGAGTTCTTGGAACTACACCGCGTGTTTCTGGCCCTGTAAAACTTAACAGATATCTTGGAATCTCTATTACCTCAATTGACACATGTATCTTGGCCAAGCGCCAGGGACGACGCTGTGCTGCCACAGAATGGTGTCGAGAACCGCAATGTATCATTCATACACAAGTGGAGAAATAGTGGATGAGTGGTTAACGCATCTGCCTTGTATGTGTATGACAGGGAAACATTACCTTCGGGATTTTCAAAGCAATTTTGCGTGCGTTACATGCACAGAAATAATAAACCGCGTAGGTCCAACACGTTATCTGAGAGTGTAGACGCCTTCAGGACTAGAGTGAATAGGCTGTTCCTAAACAGTCAAACTATATCTTTGGCCGCACCAGATGAGATGGAATAATCATTTATTCGACATTTACATTATTGACTTACAAAAAATAGGTATCGGTTCCAGCTCAGCATATTGCCACAGCCAAGGCTGCGATACTGATTTTCAGCTGAGGGCTGAGTCTAAGTTTTGCTTCGATTTTACGTTACTATCGCGTTTGCATTTACGTCGAAATTAGTATGAAGAAAAAACTTCATTTACATAACACTAGATGGTGCTATACATTTTTTTTATACTCATGTACTAATTTTCACTTTAATTTAAGGCAAACGCGAAAGTAAAGTAAAATCGAAGCAAAATTTACAGTCAGCGCTCTGAAGCCAGTTGGTAAGATGGCGTATGTCCATAATTGTAAGGTTTAACCTTAATGCTAATAGTGGTATCTTTACAAACATATCAATAAAGTGACTTAACATAATAATTAAAGAAGACTTAATTCGGAAATCAACAGCCTGACTAGTTTTTATAAAAAACGTTCTACATAACAATGACACTACATTAAACCTGGCTTTTACTGCGGGTAAAAGCCATCCATTCCATCACAATTGGTTAGGATTTTGCCTATTTAGTTAATTTAGTAAGCCGGCGCTCTCGCGCGCGGATCGCAACCGGGACATAAACCCCAAAGATGACCTGAGGTCTAAAAAGGCCTCATTAGCGTTTGATAGTATGATTTATATTAGAGTACCACACACTTATCTGCGGGGCTATTGTCTAACTCAGTTGGCAACTGAATTTGACATTAGATAATTCTTCACAACGTCATCTACGTAGGCCACTGCCTATAGCCTCTACCAAATTAGAGTAGTGTAATTATTTTATGTCAAATTCAATTGTCCACTGAGATACAGTATCCGTTTTGGCCTCGTAGCGCACCCCCGCGTCGCTCGTTGCAAGCTCGCTCTCGTTTTTCTTACGTATTTCGCAAGTTTTCGCGCGCGTTCACTTCCTGCTACCACAGCCCGCGTCCTGCTGAGTGTAACGCATTCTAGTTACGCTCATTCAGAGACGTAGTTTCTTGTTACCGATTCGTTGGTAACACAAAGCTGCGTTTCTGCCGCGTTGAGTTGGTGGATACTTAACGGTGACAACTAAGCCAACTAGCGTTGCCCCGGTGCGCTGTTAAGGCCCCTCAGGTCTTAACGAAACCGGACGTCCCGATCCCATTGCACTTGGGCCTGCCCAAGGGTGACGGATAGCGGCATATCCATCAGGGATAGCCGCTCCATCGACCCCCTCTCCCCTCTCCCCCCTGCCTCGCGCAGGGAGGACGCCCCGCGTTCTTAGTCCCGCATCTCATTCCTCTTCTCGCCTTCCAATGGCGACGGTCTCGGTGGAGGAATTCGCCGCTCAGGCGGTGAAATTGCTCCTCCGAGCAAATCTAGGCCAGGATAACTACGTCGTACGTAGTTACCTGGCGTCAGTGGGGAGTGCCCCTCAGGCCCCCCGCGAGCCCTCTGAGGACATGGAGTTTGAGGACTCCGTGTCCCAGGTCTCAGCGCCGCCCTCCCGCAAGAGGGCGGCTTCTCTGTCCGGGGACGACTCTTCGTCCTCGACCACCGTGACGGGAACTCATTCCGTCACCGCCGTCCCACCCTCTGCGGCCGAGCTCGACGGATTCGAGCTCGTCGCAAAATCTAAGCGGCACCGAAAGCGGGCCGCCCGCTCAGTGTCCGAGGCCTCGTCCTCGGCAACCGCGCCCGCCCCGGTCGCGGTCGCGGTTCTCTCGAGCCCCGCGTCCCCCGCCTCGAGCGTGACTGCTGCCGCTCGCACGAGCGCGCCGTCTGGCCCTAAGCCAGTAGCGCGTTTTGCCCCCCCCCGCCCCGTCTAAAGCCAAGCCCCCGCCCCCTATTTTCCTTAGGGAAAAATCTAAGTGGGAGCTAGTCTCCCGTCTCTGCGCGGAACAGCGCGTCCGCTATACCCGTGCCTCAAACACGGGTATAGCCGTTAAGATCGACGTCGAGTCGATCGACGACTTCAGGAACCTTACTAGGCTCCTAGCCCATAACAAGATAGGATACCACACCTACGCCCTCCCTGAGGAGCGTAAGGCGCGTGCGGTACTCCGTGGAGTGCCGCACGAGCTTTCCAACGAGGCCATTCTCATGGACCTCAAGTCCCAAAATTTCCCCGCCGAGGCTGTACACAAGATGTACAGCCGGTCCGGCAAACAATTTCCCATGGCGCTGGTGGTGCTTTCCAACACCACTGGTGCCAGGACTATATTCCGGGGAGGCTTCACGGTCTGTGGGCTCTCCGGAATCAAAGTCGAGGCCCCGCATAAACGCGGTTCCCCAGGGCAGTGCCATCGCTGCCATTTTTATGGCCACGCGTCGGCCAACTGCTCGGCCCCGCCGCGCTGTGTCAAGTGTGGCGAAGGCCACACTGCCAAGGAGTGCGCGCGTACGCGCGACTCCACCACCCCTCCCTTCTGCTGCAATTGTGGCCAATCTGGCCACACTGCAAACTACAGGGGTTGCCCGCGCGCCCCTCGTCCCCGCACTTCCGCACCAAAGCCCGCTAAGGGCAAAGGTGCAAACCCTTCTGCGCCGAAGCCCGCTAAGGGCAAAGGTGCAAGGCCGCCGCCGCCTTCAGCGACAGTGGCCCACTACCCCCCCCTCAAGGCCAAAGGGCCCCCCCCGAGCGCGGCTCCAGCCGCAGCTTGGGGACCGCCCAAGGCCCCGGGGTCGAAGGCTCCCCCCACCATCTCCCCCCCCAAGGCCATCAGCCACCAGTCCCCGCCCTCTTCTTTGGCGGAGGATATGCGTTACATATCCTCCATTCTTGCGTCCGTCAACATTGACGAGATCCCCGTCCTGGCACGCAAATTGCGTACCGCCTCCACCCAGCTCGAGCGTTTAGACGCGCTTGTCGAGCATTACTCTCTCCTCCAGGCCCTAAAGTAATGCCCCAGGCGCTTCACGCCACACCCCCCACTCCCGCCAGTGTCGGCACCGGTCGCATGAGGCCGGGTGGGGTTTCGCTTGTATCTTTTAATGTGCGCAGTCTACGCACAAACATCTCCGAACTTAGAACGTTCGTTAAAAGCAGGGAGCTCGACCTACTTCTCCTTCAGGAGACTTGGCTAAAGCCTTCGATCCAGAAGGGTATTTCGATCCCCGGCTTCTCCCTTGTCAGGGATGACAGGTCCCCCACCGTGTCAGCGCGTGGTGGCGGAACTGCCATTTACTACAAGAGATCGCTTCATTGCTCCCCCCTTCCAACTCCAACTCTCTCGAGTATGGAGGCCTCTGTAGTGCAGCTAGGCATGACAGGACATCCGTCCCTGATCATAGCCTCTGTCTACATCCCCGCCGGCTCCCTGCCACTCAAAAGCGACTTCGAAGCGCTTCTCTCTCTAGGCGACTCTGTTATTATGTTCGGAGATTTCAACTCCAAACATACCGACTGGACGTGTTACTCCACCAACACGAGCGGTGCCCACTTAATGGACATCGTTGGGTCTCTCGACCTAGACGTTATTTGCCCCCTCTCCCCTACCCACTACCCAGACAGAGTGGATCACCGTCCCGATGTACTGGACTTTGCGCTAGTGAAGGGCGTGTCGCTCACCCTCCGGTCGATCGACACCCTCGACGACTTAGGCTCCGACCACCGTCCAGTCTCCCTAGTACTAGGCTCCCCCACCCCTATCTCTCCCCCACTGCCGTGAACTTTCACGAAGTGGGAAGCATTCAAAGAGTCCATGGCGGCCGTCATGGACGCGCCCGACTCGCCGCTCGCTTTTTCATCCGACTACTTCGATAGTCCGGATAAAATCGACGCAGCGGTTGCCTCGTTAACGTCCCACATTTGGTCAGCGTTGAAGGACAACGAAGTGGTGGCCCCTGCCGTTAATCGGCAGGGTCTCCCACTCGAAGTCCGAAACCTGATCAAAGCCAAAACCGCAGCCCTCCGGAGGGCCGCGCTCTATCCGACCCCAGAGTACAGACGCACTGCGAACCGACTTCAGCGGGCAGTGAGAGCACGTCTCGACGAAATGAGGAACTCCCAATGGGGAGACCTCATGCAGACGATTTCCCCGTCCCATCAAGCGTACTACAAAGTGGCGAAAGCCCTTCGTGCAGACGCCAGAATCTCCATCCCTCCTCTTGTTCGCCCAGACGGCACAATTGCGTTTGCGGACACCGAGAAAGCCGAATGCTTTGCAGACAGCATTGCCTCACAATGCTCCCCTAGCACCATGGAGTGCAACCCCGGTCACGTGCGTGCGGTGGAAGACGAAGTCCGTCAAAAGACCTCACTCCCTCCCACCAAGGACCCTGTCACAGTTTCCCCCGACGAGATCCACTCCTTCATCAAGGGTCTCAAATCTAACAAAGCGCCGGGCGCGGATGGAATTTCCAACCAAGCGCTTAAGTACCTCCCCGAGCAGGTGCTTACTTTGTTAGCGATCATTTTTAATGCTTGCTTTGACCATTGCCACTTTCCGACCGCGTGGAAAGAAGCCATAGTCATAGACATTCCCAAACCGGGAAAGCCGTTAAATGTAGCGTCATCCCACCGCCCGATAAGCCTCCTCAAGGCACTAGGGAAGTTATTCGAGAGAGTAGTGCTCTCTCGAATGAAAGAACATCTCTTCAAAGACGATGTTCTTATTCCCCATCAATTCGGCTTTCGTCCCAAACACAATTGCCCCAGACAAGTCCATCGTATAGTAGAATACATCCTCAATGGATTCTACCCAAAGAGAGAAAAGACGGTCGCAGTCTTCTACGACGTCGCCAAGGCCTTCGATAAAGTCTGGCACGAAGGCCTTGTTTACAAGCTGTACAAGCTTGGTCTCTTCGATCGACTCGTCCGATTAGTAGCGTCCTATTGAAAACACCGTACCTTTCGGTTCAGATACGAAGGTACTTTGTCTTCCCTACGTCAACTGAAGGCCGGCGTCTCGCAAGGCTCTGTACTCTCTCCCCTACTCTATATATCGTACACGAACGATATTCCCGTCCCCGACAACGGGGTGCAACTGTCCCTTTTCACCGACGACACGGCAATCTACGCCAAAGGGCGAAGGCCACCCATGGCAAAGCTCCAAAAGGCGGTGAACAAGCTCGAAGCTTGGTTCAAACTGTGGCGCATCGTAGTGAATCCGGAGAAGAGCCCCGCGGTTTGCTTCGATGTTAAGCGCAGACGGGGTGACAGCGACCCCCCTCCCCTCCGCATGCAAGGGAAGCTAGTTCCCTGGCAGCGCGCTGTAAAATATCTAGGCGTCACGCTTGACAAAGGGCTCACTTTCCGGCCCCACGTCGAAAGAGTGTGCCGCACCGCCCGTTTCTACCTGGGTCGCCTCAACTGTATGTTGGGTCGATTCAGTAAAATGTCCCTCAGGAACAAGCGAACCTTCTACAAGGTGTGCATTCGACCGGTGTTGACATACGCCTCCCCCGTCTTCGCTCACGCGAGCTCCCACGTCATTAAGAAACTGCAAATTGTGCAGAACATCTTCTGCCGTAGGGCAACGGCGGCTCCATGGTACGTCCGCAATGCGGACCTACACCACGACATCGCTCTCCGAGACCTTTTTCAAGGCCGCGGAGGAGCATCCCAATCCGCTCGTGCGAGAGGCAGCAGCCTACGCTCCCCGCCCGGTCTCCGGCCACGTGGTACGGAGACCGAGACACGTCCTCACGTATCCCCCCGACGAACTGTCGAGCGCCCTAAACCTCCTCCTGGAGGCTCAGGACGACTCGACAGAGCCCCTCCCTGCCGTTTCAGCGGCCTCCGTAGGCCCCCAATCCCAATCCACAGCAGCGGGACCCCCTTCTGGGGTCTCGCTATAAATTCTCCAGCGTATGCTCCGTAAGGAGTGACGTTGAGCGCACCCCGTCCCTACGGGGTGTAGCATCCGATGAAACCTGAAAGGCCCTTAATCGAAATTCATACATCATCATCATAAATTTTTCATTGTTTGAAATTCCAAAAATCCATAAGCTAAGAGAACTGCTTACTGCTCGGTTTTACGCATGTTTGGTTTGCTTGTCATATAAAAAAGGAAGTGTTAAAGAGATGTAACTGATGAAAACAACAACAATGCTTTCTATGTAGTTCTGAGCGCGTTTCCCAAAACTCCTTAACAAACGCTTTTAGATGGTTGTTTACTTTGTTTAAAAGGCAGATGTTTTTGTTTTTCCGTAGGCGGTTGAGTGCTGGGAGAGCACTTGTGCTTATATTTGTTTTTAGTTAAACTTTTGGAGGATGTCACATAATTATTCAATACCGTACTTTGTTTGTATAGTACTTTTGCTGTTTCTTTTACTTAGACAATCCTGGCATTTGACCGCCATCTCACCTGGTGGTAAGTACGATGAGGCTGAAGATGGAGCATGCCTGTCTAGGTACAGCCATTACACTCTTACATTGAAGGCGTCCAGATTAAAATGAATTATTTATTGATGGAACATTTTAATTATGTTCCTGATGAAAAATTAAACAATAATTATATCTATTTAATTATTTGTACGCCTCAGCATGCGAGCAAAGGATGGAGAAACTATTGTAGGTTATTGAAAACCTCAGTAATACCTATCGCTTACAAATAAATTTTTGAATCTTTTTTAAATCAGGGAACACACTCGCGGGCAACGTGTTCCATTCCTATATAGATTATATTGCAAGAACAATTTTGTGGAAGAACGTAGCTAGTGGAACGATGTGCCTACGGTTATGGGAAAAGGCGTGATATTGTTGTACTTATGTAAACTACCTGCCTCTAGAGATCACATATCATCCGTTATTATAGGTTTGTTCCATAATATACGTCATGGTTAATAGGTTAGATGGATAGTAACCTTATGCTGCCAAAGAAGGGTTAAGTTTTTCGCGTGTATCTTGTATGTATTGATGTTTGTAAATTTCTTTATAACCTCGTATCTTCCAAACGGCTGGATGGATTTCGACAGTTAAGGTATCGTTAGATTCGTTTTGAAAATCCAAGTGTCCTTATAAAGGTGTTTTATAAAAAATAAAAAAGGCTGATTTTAAACGCCACATTGTAAAGTACAAAAAGTTTTTTTTTTCGATATTCTTAGAGTGGGGTATCACAGTGAAGGGGATTTTTAGTATTTTAGATGTTGGTATTAGTGTATATTATTGTTATAACTGTAAGTATTTAAGTGTACTGTATTAAACGATATATCACTTCATCATCACAGCCCATAACAGTCCACTGCAGGACTAAGGGCCTCTCCCACAAATAGGGAGGGTATTGCCATAATCTCCACGCTTGGTTGGAGATTGAAGTGCTATAAATATAACAATGGAAAACGCTGCTGCCCATTTCCCAGCTTACGGAGACTCTTAGATCTTTTGCATCGAAAACATAAGTCGCTATACGACACCCAGGAGTGTAAGGGGTTGGTGCTATTCTACTCTGCCGGACACCACACGACCAATATCACTTAAACAGCAGATTTTATTAACTCTTCAGTTTTTTTAGCAATCGGAGTTTGCACTACATTTTATAGAACCTTGGAACTAAAACTGAATACAAAGTATGTTAATCACAATGAAGGTATACCGACAAAGCACTACTATAACTAGTCAATAAAGTACAAGTTTACAACCTACTCGTGAATAATACCTACTTACAAGGTAATAAAACGTGAAGAAATCTTATTTGTTACTTCCGGAAGTGTCGAACTTCGAGCACCGCGGCCATTTCATCAGCGGTAGGCTCGGCTAACTTCTTAACTAACGCAATTTCGGAGCCCGGGCCCTCCACAAAAATACTAAGCAACTTTTGATAGAGTTACTCGAGGGTAATAGGTTAGCGAATTGATGTAGTGGCCGCGAAATTGTTTATTACAAGCCCATTATTCTTTCTTCGTTTTCCGGGTTCTGATGAGGATATTCAGGTGTTTGAGTGGGGTAAGTTATAAACACCTATATTGGCATTGTAGTGTGCGGCAGAGCAGAATAGCACAAACCCTCGTGGGTGTCGTACAAGGCGACTAAGGTTTTCGAGGCAAAAGATCTAGAGTCGCCGTATTCTGGAGAATAAGCAGCAGCGTATTCCATTGTTATATTTATAACACTGCGATCTCCAACCCGCCTGCCAAGCGTGGAGATTATAGTAATAGCCGCTCCTTTCGTGGGAGAGGCCCTTAGTCCTGCAGTGGACTGTTATGGGTTGTGATGATGAAGTTATATAAAACACACACAACACAACGTTAAGCTGGAGTTCTTCAAGAAAGGGGTTAAAAGGTTTTTACGGGGTCGGCAACGCGTGGGTGATGCCCATGATATTGCAAACGTCCATAGACTGCGTTGACTGCTTACCATCAGGCAGGCAAGCTTGTTGCCACCTTAGTGGTATAAAAAAAAAGCTCCGTGCAGGATGAGAAATTAAGATCTCCGTAGCAGAACTAAGGTCACCGATATACCGCACCGAGCACGAACCATCTCCAAGATCCCCATAGTCAAGTAAACAAACAAATACATATCATCATCATTTTAGTGTTCATATCCCGGTTGTACTCTCGTGCACGAGGGCTCGGGGTCCGCCTTGACCATGATCCAGGATTTGGCAGATCAGGTAATTACAGTAGAGCGACTGCCGTCTGACCTCCGTGACCCCGCTACCAGAGGAACCTGACCATGGCTACACATTTGATTATGGCTACACATTCAGTCGCCTGAATGTACAGGTTTCATCACGATGTTGTCTCTCGCCGTAAGAGCATCGTTTAGATATCTCAGAAAGCAGTCATCGGTACATGGCCGCAATAATCGAACCCGGGAACCCTCATTTACGAGTCGAACCCCATAACCCCCGATGCTCTACCAAAATTAACAAATAAGTATCACCAAATAACAATCAAATTGCAGTATAAAATGAGAACATCACAGTAATATCCCGTTCGAATTGGAGCCGCCCGACTGGGGAAGTACCTCCACCTTACAGAATACCGCAGCTAAACAATACTCTTTTAAATAGTCTGTGTTTCTGCCGGTGAGTAAGGTTTCCAGTGCTCCATGGGGTGGGGATTTGGGGAACCGTGGCTTTGGCAGTGGAGGGGCATTTGCCTTTTTGCTGCCAGAGCAACGTGTTATAGAGGTGGGCAACGCATTGGCGATACTCTTGGTTTTGCTAATGTCTATAGGCAGTGGTGACCACTTTCTATCAGGTGGCCCGCTTGCCTGTTTGCCTACCGTATGACATAAAAAAATATATCTCCATTCGCTGCTGGTAAAAATGCACTCCGAATATTAAGTGTGGTCACGACAGCAAGCTCGGGCTTAATAATAAACTCAGAGAGCCTTTGTAAAATGTTGATTGCTGCCGTGGAGTCGGAAATTCTATTTAAAAGTTGTAAGCCGTTGTTGCATCGTATTAAGGCAATGGGGGATTTAAATTATGCATATTGACGTGTGGTATTTACCTACAGCAAGATAATAGAGTTGTCACTAGGACTAACAAATATATTCAGAAACGTTACTCTGAGATCTCATAGTACGCGCGAACGCATAGGGTTCTAACTGATAGTACTTGTAGCTATCGGCACTATAATAGAATTGCCCAATCATAGAACCGTATTGAACACAGTGCATTCACTTAGCAGGATAGCACTATGATTGTGACTTAGATAACTATTGTTTTTGAATGGATACGGGTGTAAGCCATTAGTGGCCGTGTACGAGACCTATGCTGGCAACTACACTTGCTATATTGGGAGCCTCTATAAAGGCTTTCTCCTGGATTTCTATGATGGTCTTCTACAGGTTGCATGCGGAGTGTGTCAAACAGTTAAACTAACTCATTCCGCCGGCTCCGCCCTGCCATTGGGAGACGCGGTCCGGGCGGACACTTCATCCTTATATCGTGGAGTTATCCGCACGAGCCGCTTTTATGCAACCATTACAATGCGTACGGCTAAGGAATGGAATACGTTGTCCGCGAGTGGGTTCCCTGATCATTATAATCTGGACGTCTTCAAGGCTAGTGAATAGGCTGTTTCAAGACAGGCATGCTCCAATTTAGGCCGCATCGTCACTTACCACCAGGTGAGATGGCGGTCAAATGCCTGGCTAGTCCAACAAAAAAAGAGTAAAATAAAATTCGTAACGTAGGTAGTATCCGACAAAGAACCATGTTGGGAAGTTTTAGTGGGCTGACAAACCCAAAAACCAAAATCAAATACACAAGCATTGTTATATTATGCTGAAGATCAGGGGTGACCAAACTTTTGACCTGTGAGGTATACTAGTGGTCTAAATATTGCTTGTGGTCGACATTCAAAGTCATTTTTGTGATAAACTTGCAAGTATTTTCAATGGCGGATAAATTTGACGAGGCACGGCTGCGCTTGATTGCTCATAATTTGCGTATTTATCAGGAATACATAACCAATAGGTAACTAAACCTGCCAGTATCAGGAAAGATGTCCCACGAGAGGCATAAGAAGTGATGAATGGACAGCGCCGAGACGAATCCGAAAGCTAACGACTACGATGAGAAGATGCCCAAGACCAGGCGAAGTGGAGGAGAAGAGAAATTGTAAGAGGAGAGAAGCGGGGTTGACTGCTTGTATGTACAACCTGCAGTAGTGGGATTTATTGGCACAATAATTCAGTTTAAAACCATGTCCTTTTAAAAAAAAATAGTTTCTTTCTATTTATTTTAATAAACTCTCGCGGTCTATTTAAATCGGTTTCGCGATCGACCAGTAAAGTTAATATATTTATTGTTAAAAAAGTGGGTAACATATATATGCCATAACAGTTTACCCATTTCGGGTGTACAATATTCAAATTATTATTACACAACACAGAAAAACGAAACGACGAAATAAACTTATTAATAACCGAATTTACTTTAGTATTATCGTATCTATTTAAATAACTATGTAATACAAAAACTTCAAAAACAAAAATTCTTAATATTTAATATAAATGCTATCGACATTGTAACATTCCTTAAGATCAGATCGACCTCCTGGCCACCCCCGCTATAGATAATAAACAGAAAAATATCCCCGCACCAACTCTGTATCACGCGTAAGAGAAAATTAAGTTGCCACCATTAAAAACTCTCTATAAAGTTGGATTAAACTCTGGGAGGCAGTTAATCAGAAGAGGTAATAAGAACCGCCATAAAAGTAAGTCGTGTTTCTTAGGCCTAGGTCGCCTGGATATCTTCATGGATTAAAATTAACATACTTTCTTGAGGCTAACAAGTTTCTGTCGTTTGCTAAGCAATCTAGATAAGTGTTGGTAATATCAGTTAATTTTCTACCAACCTAGTACTTAGTACTTTCCTTAGTTGGGAGCTAGAAGTCTCTTCGCGAATTTTCTTTTTATCCCGGCGGTACTCCATTTGCATGAAAATTAAGTTTTCATCTTGGGGTTTGAATTTTATGTAGATATTACGTATTTTTGCGATTACATTTATGTAATAACTAATTTAACAAGTGTAATAGAAAATCGGAGTTATAGGCATGGTGTACTATGGGTAGATATGGGGCTATAGTGGCAGGTACACATCGATGTACATAGTATGAAACAAAGTCGCTTCCCGCCGTCTGTCCCTAAGTTCGCTTAGACCTTTCAAACTACGCAACGGATTTTAATTCGGTTTCAACATCAAATAGAGTGATTCAAGAAGAAGGTAAGAAAAAAAAGAATAGGTCGCCAGGTCCACTAGTAGACTATAACATGGCATTTTGATCCGTTAGGAGGCTAAGCACATAGCAAATTATGAACAACAGTTACCACTATCCATGAGATGAGATGTTTGTCCGTTTGTCATGTGGTAGTTGTTTAAATAAAATAAACTTAGGAGCGTCGATGGCCTAATGGTTAAGTGTCCGACTTGTACCCCTAGGTACCGGGTTCGAACCCCAGTATCGCCATATACTTTGACTCTTTTCTGAGTTATGCACATTAGTTGAACACTAACCAATAACTAATTAGCAATAGTCGTGCAACCATGGTCACACGACGGACATCGTCCGACTAATAAGACACCACAAAACCGCCCGTCGTATGACCAAGGTCGCACGACCGTTGCCAGTTAGAACAGCGCCTAACGGTATGGGAAAACAACACATTATGACGAAAACTGCATAGTCTAACTATGATCCATTCTGATCGGGTTCCCATATTTAAGGGGTCAAAGGGTCAGATGGCAGTCGGTCCCCTCTAACTATCTACTCTGCGGATGACGGTCATGGCGGAACGGACCCTCATGCGCGAGAGTACAACCGGTACGTTAGCGCCAAGATGATCATTTATTACATTGCGTTCAAACGTCATTATTTCATTTTCTGTCAGTCTCTTTACAATTTAATAACAGTGTATTTTAGACTACAGCGACGATTTTGGTTTAACGAATCCAGCCATATTTCCCCACCAGCACCTCGGCTATTGGTAACAATTTATTTCTAACTGCCATTACAATGCACCTCTACTGCATACTGGAGTTACATGCTCTGTGAAAGCGCATAACTCCACTGCCTGTAGTGTCGCAAAAGTAAATTTGCGCAAAATAATGTCCCATTCACACCAGTTCACTTCAACGATTTACACTCGGTTGAAATTGTCCGTGCTAATATATTGCCCGTGAACGTTTGTAGTCGAATTTTTCGTGTAAAATTCTTTTCGGGTAGTGGTTTTAGTTTCGTAGTTTTATTTAGAGTGGCATTGTTGTGGCCTTTTCTTTGGAACCGAATACACTGCGTAAAGATTCTTTGTCTTGCTACACTCGCTATTTTATTTTTCCTAGCGGGCCCGGCGTGAATTCATTCGCGTGGCGTCCTATCCTTACCCTACCCTACACTACTCAAACGAATCGACCGATGCGCTCGTTTTTGACACTGACAGTTGCATGCGAGAGTTCTGCTTTTTCCGTTCTTCTTTCCTTTTCGTAGACATGTACCTACAGGGTACCGATTCTGGTGTACAATGCAGTTGTTATTATATTGCAATGTAACTGTGATGTTACTATAACTACGCGAGGTATCGAGTCAGTCCCAGCATCATCCCAGTTAAATCATTGTTCGACCTTTGACACGTTTTCGTTGACAGAATTGAAGGCAGTTTGACAGCTAAGAAAGATGCAACTTAGTAATTTATTTATTTATTGGAGTACCAACAACCATGTAAAACCATAATGCAACTAAAGAACCAGAAAACGAATTGTGGAAAAGTTCTAACTCATGAAAATTGCAACTCAACATCTGTCATTTGAATAACAATCACACATATGACATGCGATGCAATTGTAATGTTACTGGAACTGAGACGATTTCCGTACCAGAATCGAAGCCCTGTAGGACAGGTGTATAGGTGTATTCTTTCGGTCCGGTCGATTCTTTCATTGCAGTTGTATCTTTCGGTGCGGGTAGGTGGTGTGCAAGGCCTCGTTGACTTCGATTTGTTCGACGCGTTCGACTCGGATAAGTTTGCGTTCACCTTAAGAAAATCTTAAAATATTGGTATTTGATGTTACGTAAGTTAACCCTGTACATTCTGGATTGGCCAACGGGTTTGGTTCCAAGTCCATTTTGTAAAGTAGCCACCCAAGCCGGTATTTATCATTTCATTTAGGTACTTAAGAAGTCAACATTTAACTATTTTACAGCCTGACAATCGTAAAAACCACGTTGTATCTTTTCATGGCATGTCATTAATTTCTACAGCAATATACGACAAACGACAATAAACAGACAATTGCTTAAAATTGCAAATTCCGGCGAAATTTAGCATATTTAAGCGTCTAAACAAAAAGCGCCATCCACCTACAGCCTTAATTTTATGACTCCCTAAATTTGGCACCTTCTCTTAACTGTGTCTTTTAATTACCGCGTCAATTAATTACCCTCGTAAAACGCACCTGAAGGCTTGACCATCTGTGAAAGCGTTGGGGCCTAATGGCTAGCGTGTAGGCCTCGTAACTGAGGGTACAGTGTTTGATTCTCACCATATACCAATTGCTTGTTCTGAGTTATGCTACTAGACTAGCTTTTGCCCGCGACTTCATCCGCGTAAAATTCATCTATAACTTAACTAGCACCCAAAACACAAGCTTTGATATCCGCCTAACACCGATATTTCCTCTACAAAGTGCAGATTCATTCCCAAGTGGAGTACAGCTCCCACCTATGGGCTGATGCACTCCAAAACCACCTCCTTCCACTTGATTCTATTCAACGACGGGCTATTCGTATTGTCGATGCTCCCCTTCTTAGGTTTTTTTTTTATGTCATACGGTAGGCAAACAGGCAAGCGGGCCACCTGATGGAAAGTGGTCACCACTGCCTATAGACATTAGCAACACCAAGAGTATCGCTAATGCGTTGCCCACCTCTATAACACGTTGCTCTGGCAGCAAGAAGCAAATGCCACTCCACTGCCAAAGCCACGGTTTAGAATTTAAACCATAAACGGTCAACACAATAGCATGCAAATATAAAATAAAATAGATGCTTTACAAAATGACAATCTGGATGTGAAATTGAATGGGATACGATGAAATTACTAAATAACAATGTCAGACGCCGAATGGAGCATCGGTGGCCGAGTGGTTAAGGTATCCGACTCGCAAGCGAGAGGTCGAATCCCACTGCGTCCATTTACCAAGTACTCTTTTCTGAGTTATGTAAATTAGTTCAATACTAACCGATGCTCTTACGGTGAGGAAAAATATCGTTACGAAACCTGCACATTCACTCGACTGAATGTGTAACGTAATCCAATATGGTTATGTCCTCAGTTGACAGATTACGGAGGTAAAATGGCGATCGCTCTACTTTATTGCCCGAGTTAAAATCAAGCACTTACACGGACATTGAAAACTTTTTAAAAATATAACGCTGACTCGCAACATTCATGACCCCATAATACACTATTAAACCATAATACTTAGTCAGGCATACACACACATACACACACACACACACACTCACACACTCACACACTCACACACACACACACACACACACACACGCGCGAGCACACGCACACGCACACGCACACGCACACGCACACGCACACGCACACGCACACGCACACGCACACGCACACGCACACGCACACGCACACGCAAACGAACTAATTAATTAATTTGATTTTATTGTAACTTTAAATTCATATTTTTATTTGTATACATTCTGAATCACGTATAAGAAATGTAAGACAGCGTTAAGAAGGAGCGGACTATCCCAACACATACAAATAATACTTGTCTACTGGGAGTGTTCAATGGGTACATCAGGGTACCCACTACAAATGTTGATTTAAGAAATAAAAATTATTATTATTATTATTAGTACTGTGTTGAAATTAAGGCTCGCTACGGACAGAACTTGTAGAACATAAAATGCGGTAAACTACTTGGAACAAACCCCAACTTAACCGTACTAAAAATGTTACGACATTCCTTGAAACTACTCTTATTTGTAACTATCAAGCAACTAGTTTTACTGCCGATCCTAAAGTACGAGTCTAAATTAACATACGGAATAACTTTATTACAACGTAACTGTTCCTTCCCAATTCTCGCTCGTGGAATTATAGTTTTACTAGTGGACCCGGCGCGACTTCGTTCGCGTACACCTACTTTACTCCTACCTACCCTCTTTCTACTTGCTTATAAACCTTCCTCTTGAATCACTCTATCTGCTGTTGAAACCCGCATCAAAATCCGTTGCGTAGTTTCAAAGATTTAAGCATACAAAGGGACATAGGGACAGAGAAAGCGACTTTGTTTTATACTATGTAGTGATGATACTCTAATGGTTCCCCTGTTATCAGGTCGTGGAGGTCGTTCCACTGTAATTCCCTGATTTACCAAATCCTGCATCATAGTCATAGCGGGCCCCAGGTCTTTGCAAGAGCACAACCGGGACATTAACGCCAAGATCCCAAGACCAATCTGCCGGTCACCGCACGATTGCTAAGCGGCAGGAATTTTAATACAATAAAATCATCACATCTTGGCGTTAATGTCCCGGTTCTGCTCTTGCGCACGATGGCCCGGGTCCGCCTTGACCATGATCCAGGATTTGGCAGATCATGATTAGTCTACAGATGAAACGGATATCCGGCCACTATCTGGTATACGGCCTATCCGGCCATAATTTACTATCCGGCCGGATTCCGGATAATGCGTTAATATCCGGCCGGATAGCGGATAGTAAAAAAATTATGAAAAGACCATAAAAGTGATTTTGCTCATCGGAAATATATGCCCTTCTGTAGCAGTCGAGTAAAAAGTCGTCTGAAAACGTTCAAAAACCATAAATATTAATCAAAACACTATTGATTATGTCGGCATCGGCGCCTATGTTACTCGTATCGTTCATTTGGTAGGTTAGCAAAAAAATTTAATAGTTTTCTGGTCTCTTCTTTTTGCACTATGCCTTTCCCATTAGCTGGAGTCAGCTCTCCTTATCTGCTTCTTCCATTTTTCTCTATTCTGAGCAGTAGGAGCGTCAACAGAATTGTCCTTCAGGTCCCGTTGGTCCGCTGTCAGCCAGGTGGCGTGTGGGTGGGTCTTCCGAGTCAGCGAGTCGTCGTCGCCAAATTTAGGGCTACTTGCACTATGGTGATCTTTTGGGCGGCGGAGCACATGCCCACACCATTCTCAAATTTTCTCGGGCATAGGTGTGACTTTATAGCTTCCACGAGTGTGGACATTACGTACTTTGCCCAACAGGGTGACACCCGCTGTTCAGCATAAATGCGCATTTTTGTCGTGTGTAGTTTTGACAAGTGTTGTTTAGTATAATAATGTATCTAGTGTCATATTTTTTCCAAAGTCAATCAAGATTTACAGGCTGTTATATAATATATTTGCCAACACTAAATTGGCAAGGAAGGTTTTGCCTGTTCCACCGGGCGCGTCCAAAAAAAACAGTTTACCGCTGTGATTTTTAACACTCTGTACTATAGCATCGAATGCTATTTTTGGGTCTGCCACTAACTTGGGTACATGCGTGTTGACAAATACAGACAACTCGTTAATATAATAATAATAATAATAATAATAATAGTTTATTTATCATCTTATAAAGTTACAAAATATAAATTTCACAATAAAACAAATATATATACACATACATACATATACACATACATATCAACAAAAGCGAAATCAAAATATATACGATGACAAATGGGCTTATGGCTCAGGGGAGCGT
This sequence comes from Blastobasis lacticolella, assembly GCA_905147135.1. NCBI lineage: Eukaryota > Metazoa > Arthropoda > Insecta > Lepidoptera > Blastobasidae > Blastobasis > Blastobasis lacticolella. The sequence goes on from LR990045.1 coordinate 19,962,126, forward strand.
GACACAAGTCCCACACCCCTGCTATTCTGCCACTCCCCACAAAACAACTACCTGCTAACACACACACACACAAAAAGTAGTAAAAAAATTAAAAAAAAATAAAAACTGGATATACATAAATAAAAAAGCACACAGCCACCAAAGCATATAACCAGCCACCCCACTGCGCAGCGTCACACCCCACACACCAGAGCCTGCTTCGACAGCAGCCAAGATTTACAATGTTTACTGAACGTATTTTTGGTGACTCTGACTAGCCCCCTTATAGGTGGAGGCAAGTCGTTCCAAATCTTGGCTGCTGCATATTTGAAACAGCCCCTGGTGCGTGATAGGGAGCATAAGGGTAATAGCAATTGCGGACCTCTATCACGAAGCCGAAGACCGTCGAAACGCTTCCATATTAATTTGTCAGTTAGATAGACCGGTTTCCTGTTACGTACAATCGAATGGATAAAGGAAGCATATTTCAACGATCTTCGGTACTCCATACCCAAAATTCCTCTAGAAACCAAGTGAGGGGTTATATGCTCTCTTTTGCCAATACCGAAGCAATAGCGCACACAAGCATTCTGCACCCTTTGCACAGCTTTTGCTGTTTTATTATAAAGACAAAGCCCATACACGCAATCGCAATAATCCAAGTGCGATAACACAAGAGCACTACACAGGTCCATGCGTATCCGGGAATTAAGAAATGGCCTAACCTTATACAGCGCGGAAAGCGAAGCATAACATTTGGGTAGTTTACCCTGTATGTGTGCCTCGAACCGCAAGTCCTCGTCAAGGACTAAACCCAGACTCTTTACCGTAGCAGCGCTTCGGATGGTGTCCTGCCCAATTTTTATAACCGGCTTTAATGCCTTCACCTTTGCAACCTGGTCCCTAGTCCCGGTGATAATATAAACAGTTTTTTGCGGATTTAACACTAAACCATTTCCACTGGCCCAATCTGCAATACCGTTGAGATCCTCGTTCAGCTTGCTCGTAGCAAGAGCGACCCCTTCGTCTGACGGCTCAGTGTGTATGTAGACCTGCGTATCATCAGCATACAGATGGTATAGGCAATTTGCGATCGAGGTCGTGATATCGGCTGTATATAACGTGAACAGTAGAGGCCCTAGAATTGACCCTTGAATTACACCCCTTTTCAGTGGAAGAGACTTCGAAAGCACCGACTCGCCACGCCCACTACAACACCGTACCATCTGCATCCGATTCTGAAAATATGACTCAAACCACGAACAAGCCAAAGATGAAATACCGTAGAATTTTAATTTAGCCAGTAAGAGTGGGACGTCAACGCAATCAAATGCTCTAGTGAAGTCCAGCAATACAAGAATTGTACTACAACCATTATCTGATGCTAAAAGTATATCGTCTGTTATGTTGAGTAATGCCGTAGCGGTACTATGCCTTGCACGAAATCCGGATTGCAAAGCAGGGAGAATGGCATTAGTTTCCAGGTATGAGCTCAATTGAAGCTGGACAGCTCTTTCGGCAACCTTGGATAGAGCAGGCAAGATACTAATGGGGCGAAGGTCCGCTGCACTCTCGACACTTGGTTTTTTGGGAATTGGAGAAACAAGTGCAGTTTTCCATAAGCTTGGAAACTTACCTTTCAAAATTGACGAGTTAACAATAGCCCGGAGCGCAGGCAGAGAGTGCGGTAAAGTAAGCTCAATCATTTTCATGGATATCCCGTCAAACCCCATGGAGTTAGAAGAAAAATTACATATAATCCGCGCCATTGTCGCCTCATCAATCGGGGAAAATTCAAAAGACGCTTCAGAGTATTTAGTGGATTGAAACTGTGCGATCAAACTAGAACAGTCCCCCGCAGCCGGCAACCCACCCACGAACTGCGCGTTAAGCTTGTCCGGGTCAGCTAGTTCCCCAGGTAGGGGTGGTTGAACCTTGGGCTTAATAACATTGTTAATACCACGCCACAATTTTGCGGGACTTTTTCCATTCAAACTGACCAAATGGGAGAAATAGGCCTGCTTCTCCCTAGCTAATGCTCCGTTGTAGGCGTTGCGAAGATCACGGTAGTGACGGCTTGCCACTTCCGAATTAGACTGCTTTGCGACCCGGCATGCCCTATCCCTGGCCGCACGCATGGCCCGGAGAGTGTCGGTCATCCACGGCGCAGGGTCATATCATGCGGACGGCACGGTATCGCATGGACGATGTTTTGTTGCCGATTCGGGGAAGGCAATCCAAAATCTGCTAAATGCTTGTCGTTCAGTTCCAAAAGCTTGTTTTCTATTTGTATCAAGCCTTCGTTGTGTACGTCACAATCCTGATCTTGTTGTTGAGCTGCACGTCTGATGTCCTCACACAAATCGTCTTTGAAAGTGTCCCATAATTTGAGAGGTTCAGAGGGGAAACAAAATAATAAAATGACCACAAACAGCTCTCTCAACTTTAACGGGCAGTCAGAAACCGAAGCTTCTCTCAAAGTCATCTCCCATTGGTTGTCATTTTCTAGTAAACCTAAATCTCTGCAAGCAGCTTGGTATGTTTCTTTAACAATGCCATCAACGGTTTTTAAGTCTTGGAACGATGTCGGGCCACGCACATGATGAAGTAATATCCTGGATAAAAGCACTCGGATTGAGAAGGATGGACGCTGTACACTCGGCCCAACGCCGCATCTTTTTTTACACCGGGATGACCGACTACGTCTTGGCCGCGTTTCCTTCTTGAGAATTTGTCAATAATGAGGGACCTCATGATAGAGTAACGTTTTGGCAAATTCATCACTGCGACACAGGTCAAAAAACGCCGTGAGAGTCGTTTTTGGTGGATTTTCAATTACACGTTGTATATTTTCAGCTGAAAAATATACCCGTTGCCCATTTTCTAAGTGTACAGCCAAGTGAACAACGGTGGGGTGTCGATCGTGAATAGGAAACTCTAAAAATCTCCACACTGCCTCCGATGTACTAATGTACCGTCCGTTCAAATAATTTTCCACTTCGTCGTGAGCATTTCTGATACCGAAAGTGGCTTGGTCCGATCCTTTGTTGATGTATTTGCAAATATACTTAATTGCTTGGACGGAATGGCAGAATTCAACGTTTATGTGAGCATTAAAAAATCGCAATAAAATTGGAGAATATGGAACGATCCACCTGTTGTCTATGTTGACCGTTCTGCCTCGGATGTTTAAAGTAGCGACCTGACCTCCGTTGCTGGAGTCGCGACGTCGATATACGGGATATCCGTCCTCACCGGTCTGGGTCTCATTTATGAATCGTCGTGGGTATTTTTTTGAGCATATGCCATTCTTTATGCATGGTGAATTCAAATTTTCTTGGCCACATGGCCCGTGTATCATATTTTTTGTGACTATGTCAAATAACACTGGGTCTTCGTCTTTATTAGGCAGCTCAGCGACGATTATTTCGTCGATCTGATCGGGCTGTATTTTTGTCTCCAGCCAAAACAACATATGACAATGCGGCAATCCTCTTTTTTGCCATTCAACACTAAGCATATAACATTTGACCGGTCCAAAAATCGCGTCTTTCGTGAATATTTTTATAATTTTTTTCATTTTTAGATGGAATACTCGAGCAATGATGTCATGCCGGTCGAAAGACCGTTGGCCGGGGAAAAGTTCCTGCTTTATCTCTTCCCATTCAGGGTTGCACGTAAAAGTGACGAATAGATCTGGCCGGCCGTGGTTGCGCACATAGGACATAGCATCATGCGTCTTTTCGTTTAGAAACCTCGCACATCCAGTAAATGATGACGGTAAGATGACGCGCTGTCCGATGTCGGCGGCATTCACGCTTGCGTCTTGGTTTAAACCATCCCTCAGATGAATATAGTCATCTGCTCTAAGTTTTTGTTGGTTTCGCCTTATAAAATTTAATCGTTCCGAAATCATCTTTGCCATCATATCCACACAATACTGACTAAACAAATCCTTGTAATAGTGCAGCGAATTAAATTGACTGGTCCTAATCATTAAGCGGTATGCGTAATATTACATGCATGATACAGTTTTATTTCTTAAGGAATCCTGTTGAGGAATAGTTAAGTAATATCCGTCGTCTCCTGATACGAACATTAGCGGATATTGTAACGGATCATAAGCCCTATGCAATTCCGACACTCGCTTCAGCTGCCCGTCTCTACCGTGCAGCACTATATCTAGAAAGAAAGAAAGAAAGAAAGAAAGAACATTTATTGACACAAACAACAACACCACAACATAAAAATAACAGTAATCCAAAAATACATTAAAAGAACACAATCATTAAAACATTAAATACACACGGAGACTACACAGCGCCGATGCATATACCCACTTGGTCTTTGTATTTGTTGTGAAGTGATAAAGTGTTGTGGTGGTGTGTTTGTGCAAAAAGGACCTCACTCAGCATTATGCCCCGGCGTGAACCGGAGCGCTGGTTTTCAGTGAGGCCTGCTGAGCGAGGCACGGACAAATGTACATAACATATATGGAATACAAATATATACTAAATATACTACTTATACCGGTCATAATGAGATCTCTGGGGCCTTTGTCGTCATCAACCAAGAGAACGGCCACTTCGTTGACGGAAGGCGCGTTGTATCTGCCTCGGTGTTCTGCTTGAGGTGTGCGGTCAGCGTGAATAATTAATTTGAAATTCTCTGGAGATGTCGATTCGATACTTTGTTTAAAACTTCGTATGTAAACGTTGTGACTATTCAACATGGTCTGCAATTCGTTGATCAAATCCAGTTTTAGCATAGGAGCCATGTTAGAGCGCAAAGATAGTTGGTCAGCATCGGAAATAAAATATATCTGCAGAAATTGTGGGCTTTGTCCGGATGGCGGCAGGAGGCTGCCTATGAGGTGATAAACCTGTCCCTCTACCTTAAAGGTTGGCATGAAATTCCCCTCCCTAATTTCTTTCGCCCCGAACGATGTCATCTGAAACAGATTATTGTAACGACGTGCGTTTTTTAAAAAATGCGCGGATAGTGTACTATTGTTCGTCAGAAGGCTTTTGATTGGTTCTGGAGGCTCTACGATACTGGAAAGTATTACTTTTCCAGCCGCGCAACACATACCAATTGCTTCGTCTCTCCATTTTTTCGCGGAACATTTAGGGCATATCTTATCCATCGCTCCAATTTGAATGCTGTTTTGATCGGCGTAGTTAATTTGTGGATCGTAGCTGAATGCCGATCTATTGATGTGAGTTGAAATCCCATCACGCCTTCTAATTGCTACTGCACGTTGTCTCTCTCTGTGTGCCGTAAGTCGTTGCGAGCGGTCACCGCTAGACTCTCGGGCACGTGTCTGTGAGTTTCTGGCTCTCAGTCCAGCAAGCCGCTGCGAGCGTTCGGTGCTAGATTCTCTGGCACGTGCCCGCGAGTCTCTATCTCTGTTTCCAGCAAGGCGTTGTGAACGTTCGGAGCTCGACTCTCGTTCGTAAATCTGAGAAGATCGTTCATTTTGTTCTGCAAGGCGAAGTGAGCGTTCGACACTGCACTCTCTTGCCCGTGTTTGCGAAATTCTTGTTCGATTTTCGTCAAGGCGTTGCGCGCGTTCTGCGCTCGACTGTCTTTCGCGAACCTCTGACGATCTGACATTTTGATTTGCAAGACGAATCGAACGATCGGCGCTACTTTCCCTTGCGCGAGCTTGCGAGGTTCGCTCTCTATTCTCAGCAAGTCGCTGCGAGCGTTCGGCGCTAGATTCTCTGGCCCGTGATTGTGATGCATATTCTCTTTGACTTTCGACTCGATCAGAATATTCTGAAGATGATTCTCCAACACGCCGAATCTTTGCTTATCTCGCTTGGGAGCTATGTTGAGATAATTGGGACCTTTTTTTTTAGGCATAATTGTTTGAAAGTTTTGGTTTTCAAGTAAAATAAATAAGAATATTAATTTGATTTTAATATGAACAGTTTATTGAATAGAAGTTTTCATAAAAAAATACATACAATACTTAAATAGGTGCTTTAAAAAGAGTGTGACACTGCTATAAAAATAAACTGTCAAGGTTTAATCAAGTAATTTATGCGCAGTTTTGAAAATAACTCCTAATCGATAGAAAGAAAATGTGCTCTATCTGAAATGTTCTATGGAAAAATCTAAATGTTCAATATCGGTAGCGTCCGCTGCGTAAGGAGCCGACCGCGCGATTGCGCCGCGCGGCTACCTATCTTACAGACGTGCACGCCCCACTCCTGTATTTCAGTGCCCCCTCCACCCCGCCCGCCGCGATGCCCGGCGCGCTTTTCAGACTGAATCGCAAACAACGGCCACGGCGCTATGGCGGTTTTGTTTACTGTTTGAATTTTTTAATTCGTAATATCTTTTGAATGGAAAGTCCAATTTAAATAATTTAAAAACTATTTTATAGGTAGTTAAATGGTCTTGACCATAAAATAATTTATTTGGATAAGCGACTAGCTCCACTAATGCAGTGCAGTGCACTGCGCGGCGCACCACGCAGTGCCACGTCACGGTGACAACAAAGAAAACGGTGGTGTTATTCTGGTTTTTCACGTTAGGCAATGATCGCACGAGAGATTTACGAATGATTGTGAGTTAGGCAACGTTTGCACGAGAGCTTTTTCGACGCTTTTACGCGCGTTATTTTAAACGACTCGCATGATTATTGACCTTATGTCGACCTTATGTATGGAGGTCAGTTGGCAGTCGTTCCACTGTAATTGCCTGATCTGCTAAATCTTGGATCATAGTCAAAGCGGGCCCCGGGTCCTCGCGTGCGAGAGCACAAACAGGATTTGACGCCAAGATCATCATTATCATCGTCTTGGTGTTAAATTTCGGTTGCCAGGAGTCCGCCTTCCTACTCCTCTTGGTCCACTTCGCTCGGTCTTCGGTATCCTTGGTGGTGAGTTTGTTGGCACGCATGTCGTTCTTATCGACGTCTAGCCATCGCTTCGTGAGTTGAACTCTCCTTCCCGTGCCTAGCGGGCTGGCATGGTCAGACATTATTGTCCCCACGTAATTTGCCGTTTAATTTCCTTACTATCATTATCCGCATCTTGTCTCTCACGTTCCGTTTAGAGTAATCTGATCGATTATAATCGTATGGTGCAGGATGTTTTTCAACAAGCTCATAAAACATTATATTGAAGTCAACATCATCATAATGACGCCACGATGATTATTTAATTTATATTATTGTCAATGCTACATTGACATTACAATTTGTGTGCCGTTTTTGTAACCTTGATCTGGCTCAGGTTAATATTTGATTATAACATAATGGTGACATCCTGAAAACCTGCTGAAAACGGTCCGGATACATTTCCAGGTTTACCATCAACTGGTAAGTCTATTGTTTTCACCGGCAATATTTACGTCGGGGTCGTCTACATTATTGCATATTAACCATCTGCAGTACGGCCAACATGTCTTCATCCCCGGAAGAAGACATAATTTTACTTTAAAATCTTTGAAAACGAATTTTTTCTTTGGAGGTTTACTTCTGACAGGTGTCCATAGATTCACCATCTGTAGACCGTGGTAAGTCATTCCATATTTTAACTAAAAAGTATAACATCAGTAATATCTAAAGAAATTGAACCATGCAACTTCCGCGAATACTATACTATAAATGATTCTTTTTACCCGACTACGATGGAGCTAAGGGAGGGTAATGAAGTTAACAATATATGTATGTAAAGTTGATAAACGTGGAAGAATCGACAGAGATTTGTCAGGACCATAGCAAGTGGAACAATGTCGTCTCTGTCGTATGTCGTCAATGTCGTACTCTTGCGGGGGAAAGGGGTTTGTGTGTATGTATGTTTATATGAATGTTTGTATGGATGTTTATTCTAGCTCAAAAACTACTTGGCCGATTTTCGTTAAAAGCGTATTGATTGTCCGATGGTTACAGGCTCTATGATAATACATTCAATTAAATTATCTTGAGGATATAAGAACATAAAAACTTCAAAATTTTTAAATTCAGAAGATTGATTCGGTCATGTTAGGAATTTTTATTCACATTGATTGATTCTGTTGTAGGATAAACCGCACTGCTTAAATTTGTCCTCAACTGGTTGAAGACATGATTTTGGGACAATATTACGACAAAATGTTTTAAAACGTAGTAATTTTGAATTTTGAATTTCTGTCCTTTACGAATGTTTACTTAAACTGAGTGTATACCACGGTGGCTCATTCAAAACTATAACTACAAAGTATAACATCAGTAGTAAGTATTTATTTATTTATTTATTCAAGTAAGGTACACCTGCAGAACACATATTGTTACGTCATAGGTAAACAGTTTACATTAAAGTTATTCTAATACGAGTCCCATATTGGTGACACAACATTCTCGTTCAGTGTCATTTAAAACTAAATAAAATAAAGAAAAAGGAATTTAGTATAAACTAAACATAAAAAATTAAATAATGTTAAACAAAGCAACTTAAAACTATAAAAAATCATAAACAAACTTTTTGAAACTGCCAAGAGAATTGGAAAAGAGATCAATTTTTGACGATTTTTGTTGGAATCCGTTATAGGTTTGACATATGCGGGAGGCAGGAGAGTGAGATCCGATATTCGTCTTAGCTATTGAACTACTTGTTAATATTCGAGGCATCGGTTTTCTAGGTAAGTTAAATGGTACGCTTAATGAGAAGTGTTCTAGAAGGTCACTGCAGCCAGTATGCCCATTGAGCACTTTAAACAGCAGTGACAGGTCATGCGCAGTGCGGCGTTTCCGCAACGATACCATTCTAAAATGCAGACAGCGCTGCTCGTATGGACGTCGGTGTGAAATTTCTGACGATATGTAAGCGATGTGTCGGGTAAAGGACCTTTGTATACTTTCAATATAAAGAGAGTGAATATAACTTAAATTACTCGGAAACCATTGCTCTTAGAAAACTGGATCCTAAAAAAAAATGATAGTGCCCGTCGATATCTATAAGTATTTGCTGTTCTGGAACAAGCGTTTTAAGGCAAATAGTTTCAGAGTTATTACAGTTTTAAGATTGACAGCTGTCATACGGAATGTAAATCTCGACTATCATTTCTCTTCAGGAACTAGTGTTCAAGGAGCGATAGTTTCAGAGTTATTACAGTATTAAGTTTGACAGCTGTCAACCGAAATGTAGATGTCGACGAGCACTATCATTTCTCTTCAGAAACTAGTGTTCTAGAAGTGATAGTTTAAGAGTTATTACAGTATTAAGTTTGACAGCTGTCAACCTAAATGTAGATGTCGACGAGCACTATCATTTCTCTTTAGGAACTAGTATTCTAGCACCAATAGTTTCAGAGTTATTACAGTTTTAAGTGTGACAGGTGCCATCCAAAATGTAGATTTCTACGAGTACCAGCATTTCTTTTTAGAAACTAGTGTTCTAGAACCAAACATGCCTTATTTATAATTCGGGATGAACTGAGAAGAGAATGACGACAGGATCACGAAAGCGAAACAACTTCCATAATGTTAAAGAATCAGAAAAAGGGGAGGGGCTTACGCATCAGCTGTCAAACTTTCTTTGACAAGGTCGGTTTCCTATTTCATTCACACGCGTTGTATCTGTACTAAAAAAAGTAGACAGATATATGTGTGTTAACTGTGTCACATAAAGAGGAAAGATTCGAACTGTTGGTAAAAAGAAACAGTCAGATGTGACGTTTCATGTTGACATCTACTGACATCGCACCGCACGCTGCACGATGGGGTCAAATTGAAAAACGTAGACAAAATTCATACAGAACAGACATTTCGGGCTTCAATTGCGGGTGTTGCCCCATCATGCAGTGCGCCGCGCGGCGCGCTGCACAGTGGGACATTCCGCCATCTGTCAATGTACTTGCATACAAATTGCTCGGCGTGTAACAAGTTTTGCCACATCGTGCAGTGCACTGCGCAGCGCACTGCATGAGTGTGCGTTCAAGATAAGGATTAATATAAACACATATATAGCATGGTTTGAATTTGGTTAGCATTTTCATTAATGTTTAAAATGAAAAAAGTTGTTGTAGTGACATAACTACAATAGTAGGACATATGCTACCGCGAAGTTTTTCGTAGACATTATGATGTTCTTCAATATTGTTGTACATTATTTTGTTCTATCGCTAATAGTTTCGGCAGCGCATTCGACGAAAGACATTTTAAGACTCATTTTTCTACACCTTCGGTTACATTGTTCAAATTTAACCAAGGATCCCTAATTTTTTTCAAAATGAAATGTAGCCTATGTCAAATTGGAAGAATGTAGCATTCTATTGGTGAAAGAATTTTTTAAATCGGCCCATGTACTTTTTGAGCCTATTCATTACAAACATACAAACATACAAAAATAGGTACAAATCTTTCCTCTTTATAATATTAGTGTAGATTGATTGCTAAACGTATTACAACGATAGGTACAACTATTTCACGTACGACAGAAATAATAATAATAAATAATCGTGGACAAATTCACACAGCGCCATCTAGCCCCAAAGTAAGCAAAGCATGTGTTATAGTTGTACCTATCGTTTTAATACGTTTAGCACTTCATCCAGTTTACGGCTTCATACACCGTAACACCCTGTATATTGATAATAAAGATATTTAAAAAATAATATCTTGGAATTAAAATATGAATTTGTTTATATTTAGAGGTAGTATACAATGTCGTTTATCCTCTACGATGCTGTGGGCTAATGTGGGGAAGGGCGGAAGAATTGTTCAGTTCAACGTTCTAATTATTGACGACCAGAGTGGTTCAGTTATCAACATGCCGGTCTGTCACGCAAGAGGTCCCGGGTTCGATTCCTGGCCGGGCAGAAATTGAAAGATGAATGTTACTTTCTGTTACGGGTCTGGGTGTGCTAAGTATGTATTTAAAAGTATATAACTAGTCAGATATCTAGCACCCATAACACAAGCTTTGCTTACTTTGGGGCTAGATGGCGCTGTGTAAATTTGTCCACGATTTTTTTTTTATTCGCATTAAACGAAGACTTAAAATTACATAAACACATGCAGTCGTATAAATTCCCACGCCGCGATCACAACTTGCACAAACTTGTTCAGAGACTATGTCCTGCCGAATATCCGGCCGCCGGATATCCGGCTATCCGGCTAGGAGTCTGGCCGGATATCCGGTATCCGGTATCCGGCCAAACAACTATCCGCTTCATCTCTAATGATTGCAGTGTAGCGACTGCCATCTGACCCTGCTACCAGGGGAGCCTGACCAGATTGGATCATGGTTACACATTCAGTTGCCTGAATGTACAGGCGATGTTTTCCCTCACTGTAAGAGCATCGGTTAGTATTCAACTAATGTCACATCATCATAAAACATCATCATACAGCAGTTATTGGTACATGGCCAGCAGGGTACAGCAGGATTCGAACCCGGTACCTCTCGCTATCGAGTTGGATACCCTAACCGCTCGGCCACCGACACATACGATGGCCAAGAGATACTTTAAATTTAATTCAATAATCTAGCCAACTTCGTTCAATACCCAGGTCTTTGTAAGAAGACACAGAAAGCCATAACTATATTTTATTAATGCGATCGAGCTCAAGGATGCTAGGGGTCGCCATTTTATTATATCTCCAGTGTATCATAAGCAAGTGAAGGATGTAATTACTTTAACAACAGCGCCTCGCTTGGCGGACGGTACTGACCAAGCCAGTGTTCAACGCCGCAGTAAGCTTTATTTTTTTGATGTGATACGGCAAACAAACAGGCATGCGGGCCACCTGATGGTGTGTGGTCACTGCCGCCTATGGACATCAGCAACACCAGGGGCGCTAACAATACGTTGCCTGCCACTAAGGAGACCTCTAATATACCTCTTGAACGATCCTATAAGTCCGTAACGTCTTATCAGAGTGAAATAAAAGGGACCATAGAGGAAAAAAATTATGTGCAGGAGAAAGTCAACGAAAAGTTTGTTTTGTTTTTTAATCCCCCTTCCGAAAAGAAGGGCGTTATTAGTGTGTATGTGTGTCTATAGCCCCCAAATACTTAATAAACGTTGCATAAAAATCCCGGCAGTGCTATCGAAAGTGTTTTTTTTTTTATTATAGAGTTAATCACACGTATGGGTAAGGGGTGTCCCACCAAATCTCACCAAGGTGGGGGTGGGGGGCAAAATAGCACGAAACAATGAACTGTCTCTTGATGGAAATGAACTCGAGTCGAGTGACTATCGTGTCGGAGGTTCGCATCATGCGTCGTGGGAGGCGGGTGGTGCATTTACTAAAAGCATCTTAGTCGGGGTAGCAATCTCATTTACCTTTGATATGTATAATGAAACCTCTACGACGCGACGATACTGAAGATCGGGCGAAGTGGAGGCAGAGGAGCAGAAAACCGAACCCTGGCAGTGATTTACCGGTACGATGTAAGACAATAAGTATGTCGGAAAAGGAGTACTTTAATATAATATGGAAGGGACCAAAGAGATCTACAGTGCGCATGTGAGTAGGTACACGAACTTCGGGCCTGACCGTCTAGCACGAAAGGATTGTACATCGCAAATAAATAAATAAATATTCGTGGACAAATTTACACAGCGCCATCTAGCCCCAAAGTAAGCAAAGCTTGTGTTATGGGTGCTAGACAACTGATAAACTACTTAAATACTTTTTAAATACATACTTATTATACATAGAACACCCAGACCCGTAACAGAAATTAAAATTCATCATTTCAATTTCTGCCCGGCCGGGAATCGAACCCGAGACCTCTTGCGTGGCAGACCAGCGATGTTAACCATTGAACCACTCAGGTCGTCAAATAACTAGCTCAAACCGCAACCGACTGAAAGAAAGAAAGAAAATACATTTATTACACATAGCACACCACGACACAATAACAGTTACAATTACAGACAACGGACACATTAACATTTAAAATCTCTTAATTAAGACAATATATTGTAGTCTCCCATGACACTGTCGGTGCCGCAGCGGCTAGCGCAAGTGGTACCCACTCAGCACGTGCTGTGAGGCGCAAGAAACGACTCACAGCGCTGGTATTCTGTGGGCCCATTGTTTGGGTACGTCACGGGCGTTATACTACCTAAATAATAAATAAAGTAAATAAATACATTAAAAAAAAAGATGGCGATGTATCGGGCCTTAAATAATGGCTACTCGAATTATTGAAGCGGTCGTACCTTGAATTATACTTTTTTCAAATCTCCTTGGGAGAGACCGACTTCTGAAGATAATTTTCAGGATGATTTCGTCGAAATAAAAACATCTCCATATAGTACAGGTCTAATTCTGATAATCAACAAGATTTATAACAAATTAGGGTAAGTAAGTAAGAACTTTATTGCAACAACTTATGGGCCAGTTTATCCTTTTCGGATATACAATAGTTAGATATGCTTACACTAAAACAACATATAAACACCGTAATTAGTTAAATAAACTATGATAATGTCCAAAACACAATTTATGTTACTGTAACTTAAGGTATGCACCTAAACAAAAACATGCCATACATATATAACGACACAGAGAAAGATAAAACATAAAAACTACGTGCAAGTATTATACAGATATTTAGTATTATAGAGATAACAAAACATCATTAAATTGAACACTAAAATCTAAAATATTATAACTAAACAGTTATAAATAAAAATGTAGTTAAGTAGGTTTATTTGTCAAAGTATTATTTTAAGCTGTAGACAGTTTTAAGATTGACCCATGTTTTTAGGAAGAGTAAAACAAGATGCAGTCAGCTTTAATTTACGTTTACTACTTGACACTTTAAACCACAATCGAGACGTGCGACAACTTCCCGACGTGTTTGTTTACTCCTAGGCGGCCCGGAAGCAAGTCGTCCCCGGCAACCTATGCGTGTCGTCAGAATGCAATTTCTACATAATCAGAGGACTTGGAGCGAATTTACAGCGACAATTCTATTGGATAAACGCTAACGAGAGACAATCTGACAATTTAGCGCGGCTGGGGTTCAGAGGAGAGGATGGAATGATGATAGATGGATCTTTTCTATTTGGAAGCTCAAAAATGATACAAAAAGAAGAAAGGTAAGAACGAAAATAAATTAATTAGACCCATTTTATTCAAACCTAAGACATCAGCCGGCATCACCGCTTACCCGTTAAGTCTTCATTAGTTCTCCTAATCCAAACTCTTAGAAACGTCTATAAAATATTCCCCACCCTAATCTTCGACGTGACTCTTCTGACTAAACTTTGACAGCAATAAAATACATTGTACGCAATACTATACTACCCTAATTTGAGTTGAGATAGTTAATTAAATATCCATGCTGGGAGCACTAAATGGTGAGAGCTTACACTAAAGGGCACTTGATCTAGTTCACAACATAGAACTCATTTACCATAATTGTATGCTTCTCTATCCCACGGCTTACACTTCCGCTCATTGAAAAACTCTGCTAACTGGTTCAGTAGTTTCGGAATTTAACTTGTTCAAACAAAAGCAAACAAAGAAATTTTACATATAATAATATGCCGCGTCCGTCTGTCAGACGCAAATCCGCAAAATTTACCTCACTCGAATTATAATTCAACGGCAGAATACATAAAAAAGCGTAAAACATGTTATTGTGCTGCGATGTGTTGTGCAACATGTTAGTGTTGATTGATCCCTGAGGCCCAGGGATATCGACGGCAGCCATTGACAACGTTCCATTAGTGTAGGTACCTCACCAATAAGAGCTCAACCAGCCTGACGGCTGCGCTGGTACTCATAGGAGTTCACCTCCTCCCATTCCATTAGCCCCTATACCCATAACGGTGGGAGCAAAAAAAATATCCTCTGGCATGCCAGGGTGTAAAAAACCAATGACTTTATGAAAGCCGCTGAAGATGCTGGCTAAATAAGAGTTGCTACTGTGGGAATTAGCGATATGACGCTGAAAATTGACTCCAAAGTCTGCTATTTCAACTACAACGCAGAGAAAAGCACTTGAAACAAAATTCACACTTAACAGTCCTCATAACTATTCACAACTGGCTACGACACAGTCATTAGCTCCAATTCGATTCTCAACACAAAGATCAACAGCTGAACTAACAGAGGTGCCTCGGATGTCATTAAACAATCCTTCAAAGCCATCAATTCTCGGGTTTAAAGTGGGCTCTCGAAGTGAGAAATTGGTGTGAACAGCGCGAGTAAACTTGTCGGGGAGCTGTAACCGTACTTATTCGTAGAAATTTCTGGAATATACGTTGAGGATTGACTCCTCCAATTTTGAGGACTTCATTGAAATAATTTGTTTAAACTGTTTTAGTTTTAAACTGTTTTTGCTGCCAGAGCAACGTGTTATAGAGAACGCATTGGCGATACTCTTAGTGTTGCTAATGTCTATAGGCAGTGGTGACCACTTTCCATCAGGTGGCCCGCTTGCCTGTTTGCTTACCGTATGACATAAAAAAAAAGTTGCTGTCTTTGATGCATAGTATAGGCATGAAGCATTTCATGTTAGTCCTCAAGGTGACAACGCCCCAGCGGTTTAGTTGCCTGCATCCTAAATGCGTGAATCTTAGATGCTATAGGTGACAGTTACCGCTTACCATCTGGTGGGCTGTCGTCACTGCGTAGAATAAAAAACTAAGAATAATTATGTGTAACGTACATAGGTAACGAAATCCATCGATCTCATGTTGGTCGCCCCAGGGCCGGAGCACACCCACTCCACGCCGACAACGGCCGGACCATGTCCGACAAAACCAGACAGAACTGGGTAGCGCTCGACAATACCCTAAAACTATAGCAATTATATGACAGTCCACCAAGGCAGCACCTTCTCACGAGTTTAACGCAGGGCCCAGCCATCGACCAATTTAACCAATAAGTACTTAGTGTATAATGTATAATAAGTACTTAATAGAATTTGACATGTACGTACCTAACTTGTTTTATTGATGAACTGACAACTGTGTATGTCTGAAAAGGTAGAAGGTAATCTAATTTGCAACTGTATCTGCACCATTATTTACTTACTTATTGACTGCGCTGGCTCAGCGACCCAAAGTGGATCTTGACCTCCGACACCAGAGATCGCCACATCTTCCTATCCTGCGCCATCTCCGGCCAATCGAGGATGCTCAGTGCGTGCAGGCGTGGCGGTCTGCACAATTTTTACCTAAATTCATGCACAATAAAATATTTATCTTTATCTTTAAAGAGCGACATAACTATATTTTTAATTGCCTTGTACGAGAATCTAATTGAAGGAATTCGAGCTTTAAATTCTACACTTTCACTACACATATTATCGGGTTTGTTACCACGGTTAGTATTGTTAACTCGTGACCATGACGCATGCAACTGCGTCGAAATATCGAGGTAAAAACAATACTAACCGTAGTAACAAACCCGATAATATGTGTAGTAAAAGTGTAGTGAAAAACCACGAAAGTCTTAAAACCTTTAAATTCTACTCTGCTGGACAACTTAGGATTAGTCCTAACACTTAGGTGTGGGTAGGTAAATAAATTAACCTACTTCATGAACGATTAAACTTGCGACTCGCTCTGTATCGCTTAAACCTTCCGTGATTCACTGTATTAATTCATTCAATCCGAACGAAAAAACATTCAAGAGGTGTTTAGGAGATTATCGCGTCTAATTTACGCTTTTTAACCTTCGAAAAAAAAAGAGGGATGTTATAAGATTAACGTGTCTATTTGTGGATCTGTGTGTCTGTCTGTGGTATCGTAGGTCCTGATAGGATGGGCCGATTCCAATCCGTCTAGATGGTTCATTGTTTGATACTAAATACTCTGTAATATCATGTTGTACCTACATACTTACCACATTTACTGCAATAAATAATTGAATTGAATTTTATTAAAACCGGTTAAGTAAATTAGTAAATATATTTTGAGTGTGTACTTGCCCGTATGGTGTCCGGCAAGGTAAAATAGCACCAATCTATTGCACCCGTGGGTGGCGACTTATGTTTACGAGACAAAAGTTCTGAAGTCACCGTCGGCTAGAAAATGGGCAACAACATTTTTCATTTATATAGCTATGTACAACACAGATCTCCAACTCGCCTTGCCCAGCGTGGAGATTATAGCAATAACCGCGCCTCTCTTGGGAGAGGCCTTAAGTCCTGCAGTTGACTGTTATAGGCTGTGATGAAGAAAACTATTCATATGATTACCTCGTGCCTGTTGTTGTAGACTGTAGTTGCCTCATCTATCAAACCGGAACTCAAAAATGCAAGCATTGTCGCTTGACGATGGTAACCATCCAAAGATACTCGTCAGTGCAATTGCAGAGCTCTATTAACGGGGCAAACGTTTTCTTTTTTAATTAGTAGGTACACGGTTATTAGTATAGATACTTAGTTGTTATTCCAACACAGTACTAACAACACTGAGCCTAGTGGTGACTTTTTCGATTTCTTATTTGACTTCTAATAAAAATCGTCTTAGTAAATGGACTTAATACCAGTGTCACTACCTGACAATAGAACTAGCTGATCAGTCAACTCGTTAGAATGTTGTAGCAAAGTGAACGCAGTGACCACGTCCAAAGAACCAACCCTTATTACCAGGATACTAAATTAAAAAGTAAGTAAGTAGGGCTAGGAAAAAGTGTCTGCAATATCGGAAATCGTTCGCATTTTTTTCGACATCCGATTTCTTAATAACTTCCGCGGGGCAGACGGCTATTAACTGCGACACTGGAGTTTGCAAACACAGAATAAGAAGGAGTAGGGATATGGCTAGCAGTGTTCTTAATTAAAAAAAAAATAATCATCTTGGCGTTAATGTCCCGGTTGTGCTCTCGCGCGCGAAGGCCCAGGGTCCGCCTTGACCATGACCCAGGATTCGGCAGGTCAGGTAATTACAGTGGAGTGACTGCCATCTGACCTCCATGACCCTGCTACCAGGGAAACCTGACCAGATTGAATCATGGTTACACATCCAGTCGCCTGAATGTGCAGGTTTCATCACGATGTTTTCCCTCACCGTAAGAGCATCGGTTAGTATTCAACTAATGTACATAACTCAGAAAACAGTCATAGGTACATGGCCGGAGCGGGATTCGAACCCCGGACCTCTGGCTTACGAGTTGCATACTCTAACCGCTCGGCCACCGATGCTCTTAGTAGTGTACTTAAGTACTAAATAAAAAGTTCAAATGAAATATATATTTTCGTAGCAAGCTTTTGTCGCGCATCAGAGTATTTGTCAAGACTCAAGACTAACCAAACGAGACCAAGCTCGATGGGTTTACCAAGCATAGTTTAGGAGTTCATTTGGCTACCTTCTGTCTCCATAATCAGATCAGCTCGATGGTATCATAAGATTGCATTGTCACCGAACTTACATGAGCGTGCGAAATTTGAGCTGAATCGGAAGCCGGGAATGGGTCAAATTTAACTTGCAATATTTTATTACGAACAGACATGAAGACATGTGAAACTAAATAAAAACTTGTAAAAATTTATAGGTTGGTCCCTCGGCCCTATTTACCTGCGATCCGTTTTAAACTTCAATATTTTAATGAATGATTATCCCTCTCAGATCATGCTTGATCCGAGTTTCCCCTATATTTTAACTGTTCGCTCTAGGTATTGCCAATGTAATTTTAAAAATATTAAACTTTTCATATCGAAATCACAGTTGAAAATAGTTTCACTCGAGGCAAGTGGTTTAAAAATAGATCCCCTCCTCGCAGATACAACTATGGAACTGACTTTTCAGTTTCAGTAGGGTTGCCAAAAAGTTACAGTTTCCATATAGGAAGTCAAAAAAATTTTATAAGTATAAAAAGATAGTATTTTCCTAGTGATATTTTTTAAACAACTTTTATACACATACACAGCACCCACCGAACATTATTACTAAGTTGAAGACATAAACGAGGATTATGTGTTTCTCTGTTCACCTCGTAATTAGATATCTAATCTCTTCCACAAAACTCAATCATTCATCTGTCCGTTTCATTCAGTATTACATTAGTACACATAAAATATGCTACAAAATGCTCAAGAAAAAGCTATCGATAATTTCACCAACTTCATTTAAAGTTGAAGTGTACGTTCCAATTTTCATACTTTCGCAGCTCCGCGCCCACAGTTGACTAATGCCCCGTAGTCCGGTGATAAAATACTTTTAGGAGGGGAAATTTCTGAAAAGTTTCCCCAAAACTTTCTTAAGGATTTGGTAGACGATATTTCTCCCCGGGCGAATTATTTAGGAGGTTTCCGGATCAAGGGATTATCCTTCGGAGTGATAGACTGGGCGAATATGTTGTTTTATCACATGGTTTTTTACGGATTGTTTGCAAACAAACAAACAAGCAAGCGGGGCACCATCGACAGGAAGTTCGTCCTCATACCATAAGTAGATCGTCGACTGTGCGGTTCCAAATGAACGTTCTCCCACGCACACTAAGGTTGTGGAATGAGCTTCCTGGTGAGGTTATTCCTGGAGAGTACAACATGGAGTTCTTAAAGAAAGATGAAAAGGGATGAAAAGGATTTTACGAGGCCGGCAGCGCGTAAGTGATGTGATACCCCTCGTATTGCACAAGTCCATAGGATGCGGTAACTGCTTACCATCAGGCAGAACGTAAGCTGTCTGCCACCTTAGTGACCATGATCAACGCGGAAACCCGGGTCCTGCTGTGTGAGAGCACAACTGGGATATTAACGCCAAAATGTTGAGCATTTTTTTAATATTAAGTTTAGGCCATCCCATAACCATATCGATTAAACTTTCTAAAAAGGAAATCTTATCAAAATCGCACTCGTCGCTCGCCAAGCATATGGCCAAAATTTTCTAATATTGCACTTAATAAATAAAAAAAAAAAATATATAAAAAAAAAAAAAAATTTCAGACAATGTCCATATTTGAGTTAGTAAACAAACAATAATGACTTACAAACTACATTAGTATATCAAATATCTTACTGAGATTAATGTCAAATTTTAAATTAAATCACCTATACAAAATAAAATAAAATGCCAGTCAGAAATAAAATAATTTAGAATATAAAATGTCAACGTGATACTAATTTAGATAACTTAGAATCTGGCATGTCAAAGTCTTAAGCCTTAGCTTTCCACCCGAAGGAAACCCAAGTTCCATCAGTGGACTGTTAATGACTTGTGATTATGATGATGATGATAATGATGGGATGGCAAATCGCGCTCAATGTACCTTCATTTCTAAATGAAATAGCAGAGCACTAAACCTTTATAGAAACAGTTTCCTACACGACTCTGGGATAACACAGACATCTATTTGAGTCTGAAACTGTCTTTCTGTAAATAAAGCTCCTGTCTCCGCCAGTAAGAAGTAAATATGTCAGTTTGGTAAGTTCTACTAGAACGTATTCCTGTGGCCTTATTGAATTGAGCATATTACAAGATAGTTTCAAAGCATTTGTAATAGAAAATAGAAAATAGAACGTGGCCATCTTTAAGCAATCGGATCTAATGACGTCACACATTATGATTTATATACGTTCGACCGTCATTGCGATCCTCTAGCTTATAAATGGCGACTTTCGATTCGAATAAGGCAAGGTCACGCCTTTTGTTTCGAACCGGTAAATGCCATGAATTTGGGTAGGTCTAGCTAGGTAGGTACTCACCTAAATCTTTTCGGTTACTTTTGAAACAAATGCTGAAACACCTAGTCGGTTTATCTCTTCACTTCGCTCAAGGGTTGTTATCTGTTAAAACTTATAATAACTCACGTAATCTGGGAGTTAAGTAGGGTTGCCAAATCTAGTACTTCTATAATATAGGTAATATCCGACTATATTTCTGGTCATAATATTTTTTTTTCTGCAAGATACTATATACTGTTGGAAAATATATATTAGTAGTAGCCAAATATACTATATTTAAGCAATACAGCGGCGAAACTTTCATCGGCTATAATAAGAGCTATTTAGTAAAAAAAATACACTTTTTCCTTAAAAAAAGTACCAACCTACTACCTACTACTACCAAGTATACAACTAATATACATAACTCAGAAAAGTGTCATTGGTACATGGCTGCAGCGGGATTCAAACCCGGTACCTCTCGCTTACGAGTCGGATGCACTAACTACTCGGCCACCGAGACTCTGGACACTATCAAAACATAAATCCCTGGTAATGACGCACTTTTTACTTTATATTTATTCATCTTAGGACAGATAGAACGTACTTTAATTCAATAATCTAGCCAACTTCGTTCAATACCCAGGTCTTTGTAAGAAGACACAGAAAGCCATAACTATATTTTATTAATGCGATCGAGCTCAAGGATGCTAGGGGTCGCCATTTTATTATATCTCCAGTGTATCATAAACAAGTGAAGGCTGTAATTACTTTAACAACAGCGCCTCGCTTGGCGGGCGGTACTGACCAATCAAGTGTTCAACGCCGCAGTAAGCTTTATTTTTTGATGTGATACGGCAAACAAACAGGCATGCGGGCCACCTGATGATGTGTGGTCAAAGCCGCCTATGGACATCAGCAACTCCAGGGGCGTTATTCATACGTTGCCCGCCACTAAGGAGACCTCTAATATACCTCTTGAACGATCCTATAATTCCGTAACGTCTTATCAGAGTGAAATAAAAGGGATCATAGAGGAAAAAAATTATGTGCAGGAGAAAGTTAACGAAAAGTTTGTTTTATTTTTTAATCCCCCTTCCGTGTATGTGTGTCGATAGCCCCCAAATACTTAATAATCGTTGCATAAAAATCCCGGCTATGCTATCGAAAGTGATTTTTTTCATTATAGAGTTAATCACACGTATGGGTAAGGGGTGTCCCACCAAATCTCACCAAGGGGGGTAGGGGGCAAAAAAGCACCCCACGTAATAATGAACTCCCCCTATCGAGTCGAGTGACTATCGTGTCGGAGGTTCGCATCATGCGTCGTGGGAGGTGGGTGGTGCATTTACTTAAAGCATCCTAGTCGGGGTAGCAATCTCATTTACCTTTGATATGTATAATGAAACCTCTACGACGCGACGATACTGAAGATCGGGCGAAGTGGAGGCAGAAGAGCAGAAAACCGAATTCTGGCAGTGATTGACTGGTAGGATGATGACAATAAGTATGTCGGGAAAGGTGTACTTTCATATGGAAGGGACCAAAGAGTCTACAGTGCGTATGTGAGTACACGACCTTCTTGCCTGACCGTCCAGCTCGAATGGATTGTACATCGCAAATAACTAGCTCAAACCGCAACCGAGTGAGATGGCGATGTATCGAGCCTTAAATAATGCTACTCGAATTATTGAAGCGGTCGTACCTTGAATTATACTTTTTTCCAATCTCCTTGGGAGAGAACGGATTCTGAAGATAATTTTTAGGATGATTTCGTCGAAATAAAAACATCTCCATATAGTATAGGTCTAATTCTGATAATGAACAAGATTTATAACAAATTAGGGTAAGTAAGTAAGAACTTTATTGCAACAACATAGCCTATGGGCCAGTTTATTCTTTTCGGATATACAATAGTTAGATATGCTTACACTAAAACAACATATGAACACCGTAATTAGTTAAATAAACTATGATAATGTCCAAAACACAATTTATGTTACTATAACTTAAGGTATGCACCTAAACAAAAACATGCCATACATATATAACGGCACAGAAAAAGATAAAACATAAAAACTACGTGCAAGTATTATCCAGATATTTAGTATTATAGAGATAACAAAACATCATTAAATTTAACACTAAAATCCAAAATATTATAACTAAACAGTTATAAATAAAAATGTAGTTAAGTAGGTTTATTTGTCAAAGTATTATTTTAAGCTGTAAAAAGTTTTAAGATTGACCCATGTTTTTAGGGAGAGTAAAACAAGATGCAGTCAGATTTCATTTACGTTTACTACTTGACACTTTAAACCACAATCGAGACGTGCGACAACTTCATGACGTGTTTGTTTACTCCTCGGCGGCCCGGAAGCAAGTCGTCCCCGGCTATGTGTCGTCAGAATGCAATTCCTACATAATCAGAGGACTTGGAGCGAATTTACAGTGACAATTCTATTGGATAAACGCTAACAAGAGACAATCTGACAATTTAGCGCGGCTGGGGTTCAGAGGAGAGGATGTGTATATTACTTTTATATTTGGAAGCTCAAAAATGATACAAAAAGAAGAAAGGTAAGAACGAAAATAAATTAATTAGACCCATTTTATTCAAACCTAAGACATCAGCCGGCATCACCGCTTACCCGTTAAGTCTTCGTTCTCCTAATCCAAACTCTTAGAAACGTCTATAAAATATTCCCCACCCTAATCTTCGACGTGACTCTTCTGACTAAACTTTGACAGCAGTAAAATACATTGTACGCAATACTATACTACCCTAATTTGAGTTGAGATAGTTAATTAAATATCCATGCTGGGAGCACTAAATGGTGAGAGCTTACACTAAAGGGCACTTGATCTAGTTAACAACATAGAACTCATTTACCATAATTGTATCAATCAAGCTCTATCCCACGGCTTACACTTCCGCTCATTGAAAAACTCTGCTAACTGGTTCAGTAGTTTCGGAATTTAACTTGTTCAAACAAAAGCAAACAAAGTAATTTTACATATAATAATATGCCGCGTCCGTCTGTCAGACATTTCGGTGTCCGCAAATTTACCTCACTCGAATTATAATTCAACGGCAGAATACGTAAAAAAGCGTAAAACATGTTATTGTGCTGCGATGTGTTGTGTTGATTGATCCCTGAGACCCAGGGATATCGACTTGAAACGCACACTTAACAGTCGTCATAACTATCCACAACTGGCTACGACACAGTCATTAGCTCCAATTCGATTCTCAACACAAAGATCAACAGCTGAACTAACAGAGGTGCCTCGGATGTCATTAAACAATCCTTCAAAGCCATCAATTCTCGGGTTTAAAGTGGGCTCTCGAAGTGAGAAATTGGTGTGAACAGCGCGAGTAAACTTGTCCGGGAGATGTAACCGTACTTATTCGTAGAAATTTCTGGAATGTACGTTGAGGATTGACTCCTCCAATTTTGAGGACTTCATTGAAATAATTTGTTTAAACTGTTTTAGTTTTAAACTGGTTTTGCTGCCAGAGCAACGTGTTATAGAGGTGGGCAACGCATTGGCGATACTCTTGGTGTTGCTAATGTCTATAGGCAGTGGTGACCACTTTCCATCAGGTGGCCCGCTTGCCTCTTTGCTTAACGTACGACCTAAAAAAAATAAAAAAAAGTTGCTGTCTTTGATGTAATAGCTCAATTATAGGCATGAAGCATTTCATGTTAGTCCTCAAAGTGACAACGCCCCAGCGGTTTAGTTGCCTGCAACCTAAATGCTTGAATCGTAGATGCTATAGGTGACAGTTACCGCTTACCATCTGGTGGGCTGTCGTCACTGCGTAGAATAAAAATCTAAGAATAATTATGTGTAACGTACATAGGTAACGAAATCCATCGATCTCATGTTGGTCGCCCCAGGGCCGGAGCACACCCACTCCACGCCGACAACGACCGGACCATGTCCGACAATACCTGTCATAACTGGGTAGCGCCCGACAATATCCTAAAACTACAGCAAAAATATGACAGCCCACCAAGGCAGCACCTTCTCACGAGTTTAACGCAGGACCCAGCCATCGAGCAATTTAACCAATAAGTACTTAGTGTATAATGTATAAAAAGTACTTAATATAATTTGACATGTACGTACCTAACTTGTTTTAATGATAAACTGACAACTGTGTATATGTCTGAAAAGGTAGAAGGTAATCTAATTTGCAACTGTATCTGCACCATTATTTACTTATTTATTTACTGCGCTGGCTCAGCGACCCAAAGTGGATCTTGACCTCCGACACCAGAGATCGCCACATCTTCCTATCCTGCGCCATCTCCAGCCAATCGAGGATGCTCAGTGCGTGCAGGCGTGGCGGTCTGCACTATTATGTACCTAAATTCATGCACAATAAAATATTTATCTTTATCTTTAAAGAGCGACATAATATATTTAATTACCATGTACGAGAATCTAATTCAAGAAGGAATTCAAGCTTTAAATTCTACTCTGCTGGACAACTTAGGATTAGTCCTAACACTTTAGGTGTGGGTAGGTAAATAAATTAACCTACTTCATGAACGATTAAACTTGCGACTCGCTCTGTACCTATTGCTTAAACCTTCCGTGATTCACTGTATCAATTCATTAAATCCGAACGAAAAAACATTCAGGAGGTGTTTAGGAGATTATCGCGTCTAATTTAAGCTTTTTAACCTCCGAAAAAAAAGAGGGATGTTATAAGATTAACGTGTCTATTTGTGGATCTGTGTGTCTGTCTGTGGTATCGTAGGTCCTGATCGGATGGGCCGATTCCAATCCGTCTAGATGGTTCATTGTTTGATACTAAATACTCTGTAATATCATGTTGTACCTACATACTTACCACATTTACTGCAATAAATAATTGAATTGAATTTTATTAAAACCGGTTAAGTAAATTAGTAAATATATTTTGAGTGTGTACATGCCCGTATGGTGTCCGGCAAGGTAAAATAGCACCAATCTCTTGCACTCGTGGTGTCGTACAAAGCGACTTATGTTTACGAGGCAAAAGTTCTGAAGTCACCGTCAGCTAGAAAATGGGCAACAACGTTTTCCAATTATATAGCTATGTACAACACAGATCTCCAACTCGCCTTGCCCAGCGTGGAGATAATAGCAATAACCGCGCCTCCCTGAGAGAGGCCTTAAGTCCTGCTGTTGACTGTTATAGGCTGTGACGAAGTAAACTATTAGATTACCTCGTGCCTGTAGTTGTAGACTGTAGTTGCCTCATCTTTCCTTTTATCATCAAACCGGAACTCAAAAATGCAAGCATTGTCGCTTGACGATGGTAACCATCCAAAGATACGGGGCAAACGTTTTCTTTTTTAATTAGTAGGTACACGGTTATTAGTATAGATACTTAGTTGTTATTCCAACACAGTACTAACAACACTGAGCCTAGTGGTGACTTTTTCGATTTCTTATTTGACTTCTAATAAAAATCGTCATAGTAGATGGACTTAATACCAGTGTCACTACCTAGATGGCGCTGTGTGAATTTGTCCAAGAATATTTATTTATTTATTTATTTATTTACCTGACAATAGAACTAGCTGATCAGTCAACTCGTTAGAATGTTGTAGCAAAGTGAACGCAGTGACCACGTCCAAAGAACCAACCCTTATTATCAGGATACTAAATTAAAAAGTAAGTAAGTAGGGCTAGGAAAAAGTGTCTGCAATATCGGAAATCGTTCGGATTTTTTTCGACATCCGATTTCTTAATATCTTCCGCGGGGCAGACGGCTATTAACTGCGACACTGGAGTTTGCAAACACAGAATAAGAAGGAGTGGGGATATGGCGAGTAGTGTTCTTAAGTACTAAATAAAAAGTTCAAATGAAAGATATATTTTCGTAGCAAGCTTTTGTCGCGCATCAGAGTATTTGTCAAGACTCAAGACTAATCAAACGAGACCAAGCTCGATGGGTTTACCAAGCGTAGTATAGGAGTTCCTTTGGCTACCTTCCGTCTCCATAATCAGATCAGCTCGATGGTGTCATAAGATTGCATTGTCACCGAACTTACATGAGCGTGCGAAATTTGAGCTGAATCGGAAACCGGGAATGGGTCAAATTTAACTTGCAATATTTTATTACGAACAGACATGAAGACATGTGAAACTAAATAAAAACTTGTAAAAATTTATAGGTTGGTCCATCGGCCCTATTTACCTGCGATCCGTTTTAAACTTCAATATTTTAATGAATGATTATACCTCTCAGATCATGCTTGATCCGAGTTTTCCCTAAATTTTAACTGTTCGCTCTAGGTATTGCCAATGTAATTTTAAAAATATTAAAGTTTTCATATCGAAATCAAAGTTGAAAATAGTTTCACTCGAGGCAAGTGGTTTAAAAATATATCCCCTTCTCGCAGATACAACTATGGAACTGACTTTTCAGTTTCACTAGGGTTGCCAAAAAGTTACAGTTTCCATATAGGAAGTCAACAAAATTGTATAAATATAAAAATATAGTATTTTCCTAGTGATATTTTTTAAACAACTTTTTTACACATACACAGCACCCACCGAACATTATTACTAAGTTGAAGACATAAACGAGGATTATGTGTTTCTATGTTCACCTCGTAATTAGATATCTAATCACTTCCACAAAACTCCATCATTCATGCGTCCGTTTCATTCAGTATTACATAAGTACACATAAAATATGCTACAAAATGCTCAAGAAAAAGCTATCGATAATTTCACCAACTTCATTTAAAGTTGAAGTGTACGTTCCAATTTCCATACTTTCGCAGCTCCGCGCCCACAGTTGACTAATGCCCCGTAGTCCGGTGATAAAATACTTTTTGGAGGGGAAATTTCTGAAAAGTTTCCCCAAAACTTTCTTAAGGATTTGGTAGACGATATTTCTCCCCGGGCGAATTATTTAGGAGGTTTCCGGATCAAGGGATTATCCTTCGGAGTGATAGACTGGGCGAATGTGTTGTTTTATCACATGGTTTTTTACGGATTGTTTGCAAACAAACAAACAAGCAAGCGGGGCACCATCGACAGGAAGTTCAACCTCTTACCATAAGTTGATCGTCAACTGTGCGGTTCCAAATGAACTTTCTCCCACGCACACTAAGGTTGTGGAATGAGCTTCCTGGTGAGGTTATTCCTGGAGAGTACAACATGGAGTTCTTGAAGAAAGATGAAAAGGGATGAAAAAGATTTTACGAGGCCGGCAGCGCGTAAGTGATGTGATACCCCTCGTATTGCACAAGTCCATAGGATGCGGTAACTGCTTACCATCAGGCCCAACGTAAGCTCTCTGCCATCTTAGTGATCATGATTAACGCGGAAACCCGGGTCCTGGTGTGTGAGAGCACAACTGGGATATTAACGCCAAAATGTTGAGCATTTTTTTAATATTAAGTTTAGGCCATCCCATAACCATATCGATTAAACTTTCTAAAAAGGAAATCTTATCAAAATCGCACTCGTCACTCGCCAAGCATATGGCCAAAATGTTCTAATATTGCACTTAAGCCTTAGCTTTCCACCCGAAGGAAACCCAAGTTCCATCAGTGGACTGTTAATGACTTGTGATTATGATGATGATGATAATGATGGGATGGCAAATCCGGCTCAACGTACCTTCATTTCTAAATGAAATAGCAGAGCACTAAAACTTTATAGAAACAGTTTCCTACACGACTCTGGGATAACACAGACATCTATTTGAGTCTGAAACTGTCTTTCTGTAAATAAAGCTCCCGTCTCCGCCAGTAAGAAGTAAATATGTCAGTTTGGTAAGTTCTACTAGAACGTATTCCTGTGGCCTTATTGAATTGAGCATATTACAAGATAGTTTCAAAGCATTTGTAATAGAAAATAGAAAATAGAACGTGGCCATCTTTAAGCAATCGGATCTAATGACGTCACACATTATGATTTATATACGTTCGACCGTCATTGCGATCCTATTGCTTATAAATGGCGACTTTCGATTCGAATAATCACCCTTTTTGTTTTGAACCGGTAAATGCCATGAATTTGGGTAGGTCTAGCTAGGTAGGTACTCACCTAAATCTTTTCGGTTACTTTTGAAACAAATGCTGAGACACCGAGTCGGTTTATCTCTTCACTTCGCTCAAGGGTTGTTATCTGTTAAAACTTATAATAACTCTCGTAATCTGGGAGTTAAATAGGGTTGCCAAATCTAGTAGGTACTTCTATAATATAGGTAATATCCGACTATATTTCTGGTCATAATGATATTTTTTTCTACAAGATACCTACTATATACTGTTGGAAAATATATATAAGTAGTAGCCAAATATACTATATTTAAGCAAAACAGCGGCGAAACTTTCATCGGCTATAATAAGAGCTATTTAGTAAAAAAATACACTTTTTCCTTAAAAAAAGTACCAACCTACGTAATTAATTTTTTAACAATTTTATCATTTCATGTCCAGTGAAATAACACAAGCCCCTTCGACAAGAGCGTCGTACAAATTGTAAAAAATCCGCATAAAGTATATAGGTATGTTTTCTATGAACCTACTATTTTTTTGTATATCCTTTAAGTTAGTTTAGTCCTAAGCGGGGTTATAGCGGTAGCGTTATGGAATTAGTTAAATAATCACTTCTTTTCAATTTTTACTGCACGGCTAGCACAAGTGTACTCACGCGTGCGATAAGTGAGAAAATGCGCGACATAAATACTCCTATCCCTTTCGACTTAGTATTAAGAAAGAATGAAAGAAAATACATTTTATCAACCTCCCTCCTGGATCTTTTAAGTGACGGACGTGTTTATTGCTGTTTATTCTAAATTTAAACAAAAATTAAATTAAATTATAATATTGAATAATCCACAAGTATACCAGGCGAACAGAAGTGTAAGAAGGTGCAAATCCAGCTACCTACCCAGTGAGTGAGACCAACTGCATTGACAACTATACCTCCGTCATACCCGTTCAGTACCTAACCTGTACAAAATCATCAATGACAGGCTGCTGACCTACTAAGCCCCGCCACTCAAGTGACAGCATTTCTTTTTATTAGGCCACGCCTCTTTTACCTATTCATTTGCCGAGGGCGCCCGCGCACTTATTTAGGCCTAGAGGAACGAAATATTATAACTCAGAGATGTCAACGCAAAGAACTCCACCGCCGGCGTCGAATTTGGTTACACCTACTAACTTACAACACGCTCATTCGGACCCCACACTGAGCTCACTACCTAGTGAAGCGGATAAAAAGGACCCTGGTGTAAAGACACGTAGGGCGCGACGACAATTGGAGGCAGACTCGCACGATAATCCCAACACCGACCCCGCTTTACTTATGTCTGAAATGACTAAATTATTTGCGAAGTTCGAGCGCACTCAAAACTTAAAATTCGAGGCTCTTAATTCCTCAATGAATAATTTACTGGATCAAAACTCTAAAATTCAGGAGTCTATTACGTTCTTCTCACAGAAATACGATGAGCTAGTTGAACGGCTGGACGCTTCGGAAAGAGAGAATTCCAACCTAAAAACTCGCATTAACCAGCTGTAAAATAGGATGGACAATTTGGAATGTCAGTCGCGATCTGCTATGATAGAAATTAACAACTTGCCTCCTTCCGAACCCGAAAACTGGGAGATCCTTAGTTCCAAACTCACCACGATTGGAAATATTATAAATCAACCTATTCGACCCACGGAAATCAAAAATATTTATAGGAAAAAGCCTAGCAAAGACCGTTCCTCTGTCGGCACGGTTATAGTGGAATTTACCTCGGTTGTACTTAAGGAAAATGTCATGAAAGCCAGTAGGTCTTTCAACAAACTGAACAAGAAGGCACAACTATCTTCTTCACACCTCAAATTGGACGGATTGCCCACACCGATCTACATCGCGGAATCATTGTCCGCCCAAGGAAAACACCTTTATTACCTTGGTCGAAATTTACAAAAACAAGATAAGTGCAACAGCTGTTGGACTTACCGTGGCAAAATTTTCATTAAGAAAACGGCAGAATCGTCGCCAACTTGGATAAAAACTGAACTGGATCTTAAAAAAGTTACGAAAACACAATGACTAGATTTAAATTATTATCATAATATTGTTAATGTCGTATTACACGTATATATTTCCAAATTGAGAGGTAACCCATATCCAACACATCACACCCCATACACATCTTACGTCATTTCTTACACACACACAAGCTCACACTGTCATTATCACAACTCTTCGGACGGCCACTCAGCTAACTATTTCGCAATATTAGCAAGCAGTAACATAATTTATGGCCTAAAAAACATGCATCCAGTAATCAATAAAATTTCTAATTTAATCTTATTCTACCCACAATATAAAATTCAAGTTGTAATTTTGAACCATAGTCACAGAATAATGATTCTAACTCGCAGCTATAATGTATCTTTCGTACAAGTATTTTTAGTGCAAACTACCCTACACTTAAACGTAAACAAACTTAGTTATCTGCCGATATCCTACCTACATATTGGAATTCCATAATCTCGACGATATAAACATGGAATTTGATGACCTTAGGGTGGCTAAGTTTGCTACCTGTACGATCGAGGACTGTAAAAGTTTATCAATAACGCACCGTTCATCTTTAAAACTTATATGTCAAAATATAAGAAGTATTAATTGCAACTTTAACGGATTTCTTACGCTTCTGGACAGGAGTGATACGGTGTGGGACGTGATAGTGCTTACCGAGTGCTGGTTGGCGAATTCTCCCCCCATTCCCCCACTCGATGGATACAGCTTTACTGCTACATCACAGCATCCGACGCAAAATGAAGGTGTAGTGGTGTACTATCGCAGCCATAATTGTGTTACCGTTGTTGAGTCAAAGATAAAGGACGCTAACTGTATCACTATGATTTTAGGTACAGACACGGTCTTAATATCTATCTATCGCCCACCTAGTAATCGTAATATTAATGATTTTCTGGTCACATTAAATGAACATTTAAACATATATTCTTCATATAAAAATATAATATTGACAGGCGACATGAACATTGATATCTCTGAAAACGTGTGCGACTCTCGGTCTACGGAATACTTTACTCTTATTTCCTGTCACGGCATGCTTCCTGCGCACACATTGGCCACACGTAACAATCAATCTTGCCTGGACCATATCATTTTAAAAACAAAATGTACGGCGTTTGCCTTTGTGGCCGATACAACTGTAACAGATCACGACACGGTAATGCTCTATTTATATACCTCTAACTATAAAAAAAATAATGCATTGCCCAAACTCAAAACTCTTAAAATAATCGACTATGACTCAATAGAACGAGAACTTCAAAAAACTAATTTTAGTCCTTTGTACAATATGTCCGATATAAATGAAGCCACAATTTTTTTTACTAATGCTCTTAATGGAATTGTTACTGCCAATAGGTACCACCTTAAAAGCAGCTTCAAACCGACGTTCATTAAAAAAGCCTTGGATGACTACAGGACTTTTAAAATGCTTGCGAAACAGGGATAAACTACATACTAAATTAAAAAAATCGCCTGATGATATAATACTTAGGACAACATTTACCAGGTATAGAAATTTCTGTAACGCCCTACTCAGGAAAACAAAAATGGAAAATGATAGAGCGTTGATCCAGGATTCACAAGGTAATAATAAACGTCTTTGGAGCGCTATAAAAAATATAACTCATACCGCTAAACAGAAATCTAGTGCAGATTCCTTATTTCGACTCGAGATCCAGACCGCGGTATCAATGGGGTTAATTACTTTTTTGCGAACATAGGAAGAATACTGGCTGAAAAGATAAAACCAACTGGCGACTTGCCACAGCGGGCAGGTGTCATTCAGTCTTGTCCATATTCTTTTGCACTCCTGGACACTAATGAGGCTGAAGTAGGGAGCTTAATTGCAAATCTTCGAGACAACTGCGCGACTGGTCTAGATGGATTGTCAACCGCATTCCTTAAAAGATACAGGGAAGTTCTGACCCCTCCCATTACCTTTCTCTGCAATCGTGCTTTCTCGTCGGGTTCTTTTCCTGACGCTTTCAAAGTAGCAGTTGTCACGCCAATATTTAAGAGTGGTGACAGAGACAGTGTCACTAATTATAGACCAATTTCAATCTTACCCAGTCTCTCTAAAATCTTGGAAAGACTAATAAACAACAGACTAGTAAAATATTTAGAAAAAAATAAAATTTTGTCACCTTCACAATATGGCTTTCGTTCTGGAATTTCTGCTAGTGATGCGGTACTGAAACTTACTACCAACATTGTTACACACCTGGATAATAAAAAAAAAGTAGTAGGTATATTCCTTGACTTGGCGAAGGCATTTGACACTGTCTCTGTACCAACACTTATTATCAAACTTGAGTCAATTGGTATCAGAGGCTCTCAGCTTGAACTTTTTAGGAGTTATCTCTCGAATAGACGGCAACGTGTCAGGATTGGAGATAGGTTAAGTAATGAGCTGAGGATCTCCTGCGGTGTGCCTCAGGGTAGTGTACTCGGTCCTACATTATTTTTAATTTACATTAACGACCTATGTCAATTTAAGCTTAGTGGTGGCTCCATTTTTGCGTACGCCGACGATACTGCGCTGATATTCTACGGTGAAACTTGGGAGTCGGCATTCAACTGTGCTCAGACTGGGTTCAACTCTGTACGGGACTGGTTAGACGAGAATCTGCTGACTTTAAAAGTAGACAAGACGAAGTTTATGACGTTTTCTTTGTCGAATAGGAGTTTGCCTGCACCTCACGAATTCTCCCTATTTTCTCACTCCTGTTCAGATCTATCAATAAACAGGCTGTGCGGTTGTCCTGAGCTCTCTAGTGTTAGGTCAATTAAGTACCTAGGGGTCAGCCTTGATAACCTTCTTTCCTTCCACACGCATATTGACGGGCTAGCAGCCAGAATACGTAAATTAATATTTATATTTAAAACACTTCGTGATATCGCTAATGTCAAGGTACTAAGAACGGTGTACCTCGCCCTCGCACAGTCTTTAATCTCTTACTGTGTTGACTCATGGGGTGGATGTGATAAAACCTATTTACTAAAGCTTGAACGCGCCCAGAGGGCGCTTCTAAAGGTGGGCTGGAAACTGCCATACCGGTTCCCTACATTTGAACTTTACAGAAAATGTAACGTTCTCTCAGTGCGTCAACTTTTTATACTTCAGCTTACTCTGTGGACTCATTGTCATGTCCCCTATGACCCACCTCGCGCCGGTCTTACACCGTCTGTTCCACTGAATCGACCAGTTCCAGCTTGGCCCAACGTACATTTTATTTCCTCGGAAGCTACATCTACAACAAAATAAATAAAATTCTAAACATATATCCAAAGTGTATATTGGAGTGTAGGAGAATTGTGACATCGTGGCTAAGGAATCTTGATTATGATTCTACAGAAAAAATTATCGCGATTGTATCCTGAGATAAACATATATAGACAGACAAACAAACACCAAAAAACACCACACACACACACACATACACACACACATACACATACACATACACACACACACACACTGGGTTTTCATTTTCATCTATTTTTTTATTTTTTTACTGTTGTTTTATTTTCTCGATCATCATAAGATTGTTTGCTTAAACATTGCTCTGATTACATTATCGAAAATATTTAATTGTAAGGGATGCAGGAGTTTGGGAGCCTGGAGATCTGTAAAACAGGTTTTCATTAACCTACCACAGACTCCAGCTCTCAATAAGGATTTGAATGCTATGTACAATGTATAAAGTATTT
Source organism: Blastobasis lacticolella (assembly GCA_905147135.1). Lineage (NCBI taxonomy): Eukaryota > Metazoa > Arthropoda > Insecta > Lepidoptera > Blastobasidae > Blastobasis > Blastobasis lacticolella. The sequence goes on from LR990045.1 coordinate 19,996,463, forward strand.
ATATAACAATGTAACCTAATGCCTTTTTGAGAGAAATTAATGATTTTGTATTTTGTATTATATTTATTACACATAGTTCAACACGATACAAGAGAAGGAACAAAGACTCCCGCGCAGCTCGAGCCACCGTCTGGGTCGTAATAAGTGGCGATAATGATCACATTGTATCAACAGACTAACTGACATCACTTCGACGAGAGTAGGTACTTAGGTACTAAGTAACCTCTTATTGTTATTTGGAGTCAGGTGGCGCTGGACGAAGCCGTAAGCTGAGCGATAGTGATGGCGAATGGCCGGCATTGGGCGCCCCAGCATACCTGTTTTGTCACACATGATCTGTTTTGGCGCGTGCTGCGATATAGGTAACTCTATTTAATGTAGGTAATGCCGCCAAGGGGTACCAATCGTCTCCCGAGACTGCTCGACTAGTTTCAAGGTCCCCAACGGAAGACCTTGGTCAACGGTTCGACTTAGAATGTAGAGACGTGCATGCCCAAGTTTTAGCATCTCTTACACAATCAACAAATAAATTTCCACCCTCCACGAGATGGCTTTGGATCCATCTGTATGCCAGATCTGACTTCATTTTCTCCAGGAAAGCATTTGAGCCAGTCCTCCCTGCATAACAGTTCTACAGTGTAAAGGTGAATACACTGTAAAGCTGGTTACAATGAAATTATGGTGATTGTACATACTTAGTATGTTACTGCTTGTGTCAGTTTCCTGAAAAGACTTCAGAGACTTTGAGAGCTTGATGTCTTCCTCTCTGTGGGTGGTAGATCTGTGCATACTTACCTAACTAAGTCAACCCAGTGACTCCTCTTTACCAATTTGCTATGCCCAATCCAGGTCCATGTTGATTCTCATCATTATTATAACATCTATATGTAACTAAACGAAATAAAGAAATTGAAATTGAAATTAAGGGTTAAGACCCCAGGTTTTCCCTGCCAGTCGTCTGGATATAGCTTTAGCTTTTGGCTAGTCTAGCCTTCTGAAGTATAATTGCAAACGGTAATTAAATAGGAGGCATAACTTACGAGTGGCGAGCTCGTTGCGGTCTTGCGGTGCTAAGCTCAAGTTCGACTAGCCTCACAGTACGAAAATTGGTAAGGGCGCATCGAATTGTGTCCAGATTAAGTTTTCAAGTTTCTAGACAGTCGTGTCTCGGCCGCATCGTCTCCAACATCTACTATAAAAATGTTTCCGATATGTTTCTTTCAAAAAAAAAGTATATACCACGACAACGATAAATCATTGTATCGTCACTAAAATTACTTAACCGCCGAAATGACCACATTGAGTTTTATATTATCCACTTTCATTTCCCAAACTCTATAGACGAAAAACTCACGATTCAAACGTGCAGGACATTCCCAAAAAACGACGACCCTGGCACTACCGCCTTATCTTGATCACTCCCATTCCTATTCTCCAAGACTACGGAATTTGCGCTAAACATGTAGTGGGTAGGTACCTACATGATGGCTCACCGTTGAAGGTCAGTCCTTCCCCCGTGACATGGGGGTCGCTCCAAACCACTGAATCCGTACCTATAGTACCTAAGTAAAAAAATCATCTTGGCGTTAATTTCCCGGTTGTACTCTCGCGCATGACAGCCCGTTCGCTTAGACCACGATACAGGATTCAACAGATTAGATCATTACAATGGAGTGACTGCCATCTGACCTCCTTAACCCTGCTACCAGAGGAACCTGACCTGACCGTACCTATAGTACGTCAGATTCCGGAGTAGTCGAGTGTGGATCTGACTGAGAAGCACCGCGAGGCCATTACATTACACATAAGTTACAGATACATATACATTTTACCATGGACTTACTACCCAAAGGGACTGCGCACTGCTTTGACTAAAACCGGGCAGAGCGAGAGTCACCATCGATAGTCCTTTGTCCCTTTCTAACAGTGTAAACACAATGTTATTGGCATAATCACCGTCATGCTAAATTGACAAGTGTCATGTTTGGCGTTGCCATTATTAAAGAAATATTTTTACCGTGAATTTGGTATTATTAAAGGGTTGTGGCTACCGTATTGTATTCGTATAAAAGTCGTGAAACTCGTGTTCTATAATAAATAGAACGAATGCGTATTTAGCCACAGAGAGCGTATTGTCATGAAACTCAGGATTGCGTTCTGAAGAGAACGACTTGTCTTCGATTGTTCTTCACGCCACGGAGCCCCAGCGCAGCTTCAGAAGACCACCGGAGTTCGCCGCCGCTGTAGTCGCCACCGTGCGCGCCGAGCTTCCTCCGATGTGCTGTCCCTCGATGCGCCGGCCAAATGGGCGTCCGCCGCTCTGCGCCTCTTATTTATAGCGGCACCACACCGGCGCGCGGCGTGGTGGGGGAAAGCTATCTCGCGGCGGGCTTTCCCATTGGTCAATGCAAATAGATTTTTACTAGATCTATCACACAAGTTTAGGTAGTACGTATTTGTAAATATAGTTAGGCACATTTTCTGTAAATACATCCATTCCACACTTGTCTACGGAGTTTAACTAATCCTACTACTCAAGACCTCCAAAGTGGTGACCACCGCCGTTCAAGAAGCAAGAACACAGCTTAGCACCGGGAACTATGGCGACTCAAGACTTTCCACGGGAACAGCAAGAAGTTGCAGGCATCGCTCTCTCGCTGCGCATCCCACAGTTTTGGCGCGACACCCCACGACTATGGTTCTACAGATTCGAGTCGGTCACAGCGGATCAGAAAAAAGGAAAACGGCAGTTGGTGGACATGATCATCGCGCAACTCGGCAAACCAGTGATCCAATCTGCAGGGCTATTGGCTATCTCAGTTGTCCACTCAAATGAGTTGTACACTCACATTAGTTGAACACTGGCACTGTCATAAAATTGGTATTGTCTATCTCTTCAGTGTACAACTATTCACAGTGGATCCACTGCAATTCACGGTGCTACCATAGACTAAGTAGATATAATACGTGACTACCAAGTAGCCATTATGACATCTCTATTTTTTATCGACTTTTCAAATTGAAGGGAGATATGTCACCGACATCTTGTTTTGGCACGAATTTTGAAATTCCATAGCAACAAATAAATTAAATAAATTTTGTGTTTTTTATTATTACACGTAAGTATTTAATATACCATTTCTTAAGTGTAAGTGCGTAGTGACTACATATATAACTATTATTGAAGAAGATTTTGGTTAATAGTAAAGCATATTTACATAGCATTTGAATCTGCGAATGTAAATTAATTTGACAAATTTTAGAATGCCGGGTTGTTGAACTTCTGCACGGCAGATAGAATTACTGGTGGAGTGGGCCGAGGAGAACAGAATGGTGGCATTGGGCCGGTTCACAGGCGGAGCTCTAGCTGCCCAAACGGTTAGGCAGGCTTGGGAGCAGTTGGCGCTGCGCCTCAACTTAGTGGCGCAAGGCGCTTCAAAGTCGGTGGACCAGTGGCGGAGAGTAAGTACTTAGTAGTATACTATATTCGATTACATGTTTTTTTTTGCTTTGAGCGCATGTAAATGCTAATACGATTTCAAAATCTAATTTGATACCTAATATTAATCCCTAACCATCCCATTGCATGTTTTTCTAATTCTAACTTGAACATTTTGCTTGTGAAGTACTGGATAGAGTTCAAGGCCAAGACGAAGTCTAAGGCTGCGGACTCTAGACGGAGTGCATCCGCCACTGGTGCAGGGCCGTCAAGAGTTGCGCCACTGAGCGAGTTCGAGGACCGGGTGCTGGCCGTGATCGGCCGGGTGGCGGTAGAGGGCTTACGTGGTGTAAGAATACCTATTAATGTAAGTCTTTACTTAATTTTTCTTTTACAATTGCTTACATTTTGTGCAGATACCATCAACAGCTCCTTCTCTTGCTGTGTCTGTTCCTTCAGCCACTCCTTCAGAAGTGGAGATGGACAAGGAGTGGCTGGAAGAGGAGGACTGCTCGCTGATACCACTGCCCTCTTCCGAGCACGAGCGGGCAAGCCCCCGGCCAGAACAAGCCATCACACCTCGGGCAACTCCACCAGGCTCTTCTCAGCCGATGCCCGGTGCGGTCATATAGTAATATTTTAGAGTTCTTTAAATGTAGGGATAATTAACAAAATGCTAATTATTTTGTTTTATTTTCAGCTCCTCCAAATGAACAAGAACCGAGACAGGCGAGACCGCAAAGGCCGCCAACGCGCTGTAAGTAAATGTTATCTATTACATAGCTCATCATCATACTATCTATGACACATGCCATTTTTATTAACTCATGTAGTCAGTATGTTTTAATATGCAACTCCAAAAATGCTTCTATGCGTTAATAAGATCAATTTTTATAATTGCAGTCCGTGATGCTGGTCGTCTTCGGTGGGCTGTTCTTCTTGAGGAGAGGCATATTGCGGCTGAGGAGAGGATGGCGGCTGCGATGGGGCGGCATGCTGTTGCGCAGGAGCAGTAAGCTGCTGCCATGCATCAGCTTGTTGCATCGCATCAGCAACATGGTGATTTAATGGAGCGAAAAGCCGCTGCGCAGGAGGACACGGTCCTCATATTAGCGGAACTGCGAAACGGCATCAGGCGGTAACACTAGGTCTTTTATTTAGATTTTCATCTCTATTTTCATCACCAAACACAAACCTGATGGTACCCACACAGCACAATGCCTTGCTGTATGAGTGTCGTAACTAACCTTATATTTAGTCAGATGTCGGAAACCTTCGACACGAAGGTACTTAAATATTACTCTAACTGCTAAACGGATTTCAATGAAGCGAGGCTATGAACGATTTCTATTAAATTGGCTTACTTGCAAATAAAAAACAGTAGCGAAATTGGTCCATCCGTTCAGGAACTACGATGTCAAACTTTTATCATTTACAATCATCATCATCTTAGCGTCTACCGCGGCTTATGCCAGAGTCCGTATTCCTACTAGATTTCCTCTCATTCGAACTGTCTTCAGTTACATTCACTAAGTAGTTACTTATTAGGGATTAAATGTAAAACTAATAAATCTTAATGTATATTATTTGTTTACAGATCGCAACGTTCGTGCAGGAAAATATTATTTAATCTTTAGCAATATAAGTGATACATAAGATAAACGATTAAACCAACGGAAAACTTGGCTTTATTCAACTTAAATTTTACATGACAATGAATGTATGTATCCTAGCAACATAGGCACAGATACTAGAATACACGTCATTCTTCCCTCCTAAGTTTTCTCAACATAACTATCACAATCATAAGTAATAATCATTGAGGTGACGAGGCAATCGCCTTTGTCTGACTGGTCTTCTGGGAGTATCAGATACTTCCGGAATGTCGTTAGAATTTTCCTCATCTTCGTTCTCAACAGGTGTTGCAGTCGTTGGCCTTATATCCTGATCAGAGTCATTTTCTAAAGGTGTTGAGAATGATGGTCCTGCATCTTGATTCTCTTGGTCGAAGCCATCAGCAGAAGACTCCAAATCATGACTGTTATTCAATGGCAGGGGTGCTAGGTGCCTGTTAGAAACGGTAGACTCTCGGCCATTGGCGTAACGAATGAAAGAATAATGAGGATTACTCTGAAGCAATTCCGCTTCCTCAATATACGGGTCGTTCTTGTTTCGTACATGCTTCTTCACCAAGATCGGACCTGGAGTAAGCCACGAAGGTAGAGACTCCCCATTCGCTGACCGTCTCGGATAGGATAGAAGTCTCTCGTGAGGCGTTGCATTAGTTGAAGTGCATAAAAGTGATCTTATAGAATGCAACGCTAAAGGTAACATGGCTTCCCAAATGTCTAGATCCATATCTTTGGAGCGAAGTGCCAACTTGATAGTCCTCCAAAGAGTTCCATTTAGCCGCTCCACTTGCCCATTTCCGCAAGGATTATAGGGAGTTGTCCGACTTCGAGCGATACCCAACGGGCATAAGAATTGATCCAACTCTTCAGATAGAAATGAGGTACCTCGGTCACTGTGAATATAAGACGGGGTCCCAAAGGTACTAAATCAGTATCCGTTTTGGCTTCGTAGCGCACCCCCGCGTCGCTCGTTGCCAGCTCGCTTCCGTTTTGCTTACGTATTTCGCAAGTTTTCGCGCGCGTTCACTTCGCGTTGCGAGCCCGCGTCCCGCTGAGCGTAACGAATTATAGTTACGTTCATTCAGAGACGTAGTTTCTTGTTACCGATTCGTTGGTAACACAAAGCTGCGTTTCTGCCGCGTTGAGTTGGTGGATACTTAACGGTGACAACTAAGCCAACTAGCGTTGCCCCGGTGCGCTGTTAAGGCCCCTCAGGTCTTAGCGAAACCGGACGTCCCGATCCCATTGCACTTGGGCCTGCCCAAGGGTGACGGATAGCGGCATATCCATTAGGGATAGCCGCTCCACCGACCCCCTCTCCCCTCTCCCCCCTGCCTCGCGCAGGGAGGACGCCCCGCGTCTCTCCGTCTCTCGTCGACATTCTCGTCCCTTCTCGCCTTCCAATGGCGACGGTCTCGGTGGAGGAATTCGCCGCTAAGGCGGTGAAATTGCTCCTCCGAGCTAATCTTGGCCAGGATGACTACGTCGTCCGTAGTTACCTGGCGTCAGTGGGGAGTGCCCCTCAGGCCCCCCGCGAACCCTCTGAGGACATGGAGTTTGAGGACTCCGTGTCCCAGGTCTCAGCGCCGCCCTCCCGCAAGAGGGCGGCTTCTCTGTCCGGGGACGACTCTTCGTCCTCGACCACCGTGACGGGAACTCTTTCCGTCACCCCCGTCCCACCCTCTGCGGCCGAGCTCGACGGATTCGAGCTCGTCGCTAAATCTAAGCGGCACCGAAAGCGGGCCGCCCGCTCAGTGTCCGAGGCCTCGTCCGAGGCCGCCGCGCCCGCCCCGGTCGCGGTCGCGGTTCTCTCTAGCCCCGCGTCCCCCGACTCGAGCGTGACTGCTGCCGCTCGCGAGACCGCGCCGTCTGGCCCTAAGCCAGTAGCGCGTTTTGCCCCCCCTGCCCCGTCTAAAGCCAAGCCCCCGCCCCCTGTTTTCCTTAGGGAAAAGTCAAAGTGGGAGTTAGTCTCCCGTCTCTGCGCGGAACAGCGCGTCCGCTATACCCGTGCCTCCAACACGGGTATAGCCGTTAAGATTGACGTCGAGTCGATCGACGACTTCAGGAGCCTTACTAGGCTCCTAGCCCATAATAAGATAGGCTATCATACCTACGCCCTCCCTGAGGAGCGTAAGGTGCGTGCGGTACTCCGTGGAGTGCCGCACGAGCTTTCCAACGAGGCCATCCTCATGGACCTCAAGTCCAAAGATTTCCCCGCCGAGGCTGTACACAAGATGTACAGCCGGTCCGGCAAACAATTTCCCATGGCGCTGGTGGTGCTTTCCAACACCACCGGTGCCAGGACTATATTCCGGGGAGGCTTCACGGTCTGTGGGCTCTCCGGAATCAAAGTCGAGGCCCCGCATAAACGCGGTTCCCCAGGGCAGTGCCACCGCTGCCAATTTTATGGCCACGCGTCGGCCAACTGCTCGGCCCCGCCGCGCTGTGTCAAGTGTGGCGAAGGCCACACCGCCAAGGAGTGCGCGCGTACGCGCGACTCCACCACCCCTCCCTTCTGTTGCAATTGTGGCCAATCTGGCCACACTGCAAACTACAGGGGTTGCCCGCGCGCCCCTCGTCCCCGCACTTCCGCGCCAAAGCCCACTAAGGGCAAAGGCGCAAATCCCTCTGCGCCGAAGCCCGCTAAGGGCAAAGGTGCAAGGCCGCCGCCGCCTTCAGCGACAGTGGCCCACTATCCCCCCCTCAAGGCCAAAGGGCCCCCCCCGAGCGCGGCTCCAGCCGCAGCTTGGGGCCCGCCCAAGGCCCCGGGGCCGAAGGCTCCCCCCACCACCTCCCCCCCCAAGGCCATCAGCCACCAGCCCCCGCCCTCTTCTTTGGCGGAGGATATGCATTACATATCCTCCATTCTTGCGTCCGTCAACATTGACGAGATCCCCGTCCTGGCACGCAAACTGCGTAACGCCTCCACCCAGCTCGAGCGTTTAGACGCACTTGTCGAGCATTACTCCCTCGTCCAGGCCCTAAAGTAATGCCCCAGGCGCTTCACGCCACACCCCCCACTCCCGCCAGTGTCGGCACCGGTCGCATGAGGCCGGGTGGGGTTTCGCTTGTTTCTTTTAATGTGCGCAGTCTACGCACAAACATCTCCGAACTTAGGACGTTCGTTAGGAGCAGGGAGCTCGACCTACTTCTCCTTCAGGAGACTTGGCTCAAGCCTTCGATCCAGAAGGGCATTTCGATCCCCGGCTTCTCCCTTGTCAGGGATGACAGGTCCCCCACCGCGTCATCGCGTGGTGGAGGAACTGCCATTTACTACAAGAGATCGCTTCATTGCTCCCCTCTTCCAACTCCATCTCTCTCGAGTATGGAGGCCTCCGTAGTGCAGCTAGGCATGACAGGACATCCGTCCCTGATCATAGCCTCTGTCTACATCACCGCCGGCTCCCTGCCACACAAAAGCGACTTCGAAGCGCTCCTCTCTCTAGGCGACTCTGTTATTATGTTCGGAGATTTCAACTCCAAACATACCGACTGGACGTGTTCCTCCACCAACACGAGCGGTGTCCACTTAATGGACATCGTTCGGTCTCTCGACCTAGACGTGTATTGCCCCCTCTCCCCTACCCACTACCCAGACAGAGTGGATCACCGTCCCGATGTACTGGACTTTGCGCTAGTGAAGGGCGTGTCGCTCACCCTCCGGTCGATCGACACCCTCGACGACTTAGGCTCCGACCACCGCCCAGTCTCCCTAGTACTAGGCTCCCCCACCCCTATCTCTCCCCCACTGCCGCGAACTTTCACGAAGTGGGAAGGATTCAAAGAGTCCATGGCGGCCGTCATGGACGCGCCCGACTCGCCGCTCGCTTTTTCATCCGACTACTTCGATAGTCCGGATAAAATCGACGCTGCGGTAACCTCGTTAACGTCCCACATTCGGTCAGCGTTGAAGGACAACGAAGTGGTGGCCCCTGTCGTTAATCGGCAGGGACTCCCACTCGAAGTTCGAAACCTGATCAAAGCCAAAAACGCAGCCCTCCGGAGGGCCGCACTCTATCCGACCCCAGAGTACAGACGCACTGCGAACCGACTTCAGCGGGCAGTGAGAGCACGTCTCGACGAAATGAGGAACTCCCAATGGGGGGACCTCATGCAGACGATTTCCCCGTCCCATCAAGCGTACTACAAAGTGGCGAAAGCCCTTCGTACAGACGCCAGAGTCTCCATCCCTCCTCTTGTTCGCCCAGACGGCACAATTGCGTTTGCGGACACCGAGAAAGCCGAATGCTTTGCAGATAGCATTGCTTCACAATGCTCCCCTAGCACCATGGAGTGCGACCCCGGTCACGTGCGTGCGGTGGAAGACGAAGTCCGTCAAAAGACCTCGCTCCCTCCCACCACGGACCCTGTCACTGTGTCCCCCGACGAGATCCACTCCTTCATCAAGGGTCTCAAATCTAACAAAGCGCCGGGCGCGGATGGAATTTCCAACCAAGCGCTTAAGTACCTCCCCGAGCAGGTGCTTACTTTGTTAGCGATCATTTTTAATGCTTGCTTTGACCATTGCCACTTTCCGACCGCGTGGAAAGAAGCCATAGTCATAGGCATTCCCAAACCGGGAAATCCGTTAAATGTAGCGTCATCCCACCGCCCGATAAGCCTCCTCAAGGCACTAGGGAAGTTATTCGAGAGAGTAGTTCTCTCTCGAATGAAAGAACATCTCTTCAAAGACGATGTTCTTATTCCCCATCAATTCGGCTTTCGTCCCAAACACAATTGCCCCAGACAAGTCCATCGTATAGTAGAATACATCCTCAATGGATTCTACCCAAAGAGAGAAAAGACGGTCGCAGTCTTCTACGACGTCGCCAAGGCCTTCGACAAAGTCTGGCACGAAGGCCTTGTTTACAAGCTATACAAGCTTGGTCTCTCCGATCGACTCGTCCGATTAGTAGCGTCCTATTTAAAACACCGTACCTTTCGGTTCAGACACGAAGGTACTTTGTCTTCCCCACGTCAACTGAAGGCCGGCGTCCCGCAAGGCTCTGTACTCTCTCCCCTACTCTATATATCGTACACGAACGATATTCCCGTCCCCGACAACGGGGTGCAACTGTCCCTTTTCGCCGACGACACGGCAATCTACGCCAAAGGGCGAAGGCCACCCATGGCAAAGCTCCAAAAGGCGGTGAACAAGCTCGAAGCTTGGTTCAAACTGTGGCGCATCGAAGTGAATCCGGAGAAGAGCTCCGCGGTTTGCTTCGATGTTAAGCGCAGACGGGGTGACAGCGACCCCCCTCCCCTCCGCATGCAAGGGAAACTAGTTCCCTGGCAGCGCGCTGTAAAATATCTAGGCGTCACGCTTGACAAAAGGCTCACTTTCCGGCCCCATGTCGAAAGAGTGTGCCGCACCGCCCGTTTCTACCTGGGTCGCCTCAACAGTATGTTGGGTCGATTCAGTAAAATGTCCCTCAGGAACAAGCGAACCCTCTACAAGGTGTGCATTCGACCGGTGTTGACATACGCCTCCCCCGTCTTCGCTCACGCGAGCTCCCACGTCACTAAGAAACTGCAAATTGTGCAGAACATCTTCTGCCGTAGGGCAACGGCGGCTCCATGGTACGTCCGCAATGCGGACCTGCACCGTGACATGGACCTGCCTACCCTGCAGCAGTTTCTTAGAACGCTCTCCGAGACCTTTTTCAAGGCCGCGGAGGAGCACCCCAACCCGCTCGTGCGAGAGGCAGCAGCCTACGCTCCCCGCCCGGTCTCCGGCCACGTGGTACGGAGACCGAGACACGTCCTCGCGGATCCCCCCGACGAACTGTCGAGCGCCCTGAACCTCCTCCTGGAGGCTCAGGACGACTCAACAGAGCCCCCCCATGCCGTTTCAGCGGCCCCCGTAGGCCCCCAATCCCAATCCACAGCAGCGGGACCCCCTTCTGGGGTTTCGCTATAAATTCTCCAGCGTATGCTCCGTAAGGAGTGACGTTGAGCGCACCCCGTCCCTACGGGGTGTAGCATCCGATGAAACCTGAAAGGCCCTTATGGCTACAAGTGCTTCCAGGGGGTGTTTAGTACGTATGCGCCTAGGTTCTTTTGGCGAGTCGTGCATAACCAGTCCGGCCGGCCGGCTGGGATACTCATGAGAGTTCACCTCCTCCCTTCCAACCGCATTACCGAAGGGTGCCCATTTCCTTTGCGTTGGGCAAAAAAAAAAAAAAAAAAAAAAAAAAATGTAAATACATCCATTCCACACTTGTCTACGGAGTTTAACTAATCCTACTACTCAAGACCTCCAAAGGGTAATCCGTACAATCCGAAAAGTAGTTGTCAAAATACCTTTTGATCTACTGAACGTTTCTCCGACAAACGTCGAGTCGATATAATTATTACCCTCCAACTTTTTGTGCCACAAAACAGAAGTGATAGTACTCGTCGATATCTTTATTTCGGGTGGTAGCTGTCAAACTGAAATGTGTTATAATTCGGAACCCATTGGTTCTAGAACACTAGTTTCTAAAGAGATATGATAGTACTCGTCGAGATCTACATTTCGTATGACATCTGACAAAGTTAAATCTTTTATAACTCGGAACCCATTGGTCCTAAAACACTAGTTTCTAGAGAGAAATGATAGTACTTGTTGAGATCTACATTTCGTATGACAGCTGTCAAACTTAAATGTGTTATAACTCAGAACCCATTGGTTCTAGAACACTAGTTTCATAAGAGATATGATAATACTTGTTGAGATCTACATTTCGTATGACAGCTGTAAAACTGAATACTGTCATCCGAAATGTAGATCTCGATGAGTATGTGGCTACCGTATTGTATTCGTATAAAAGTCGTGAAACTCGTGTTCTATAATAAATAGAACGAATGCGTATTTAGCCACAGAGAGCGTATTAGGTCACGAAACTCAGGATTGCGTTCTGAAAAGAACGACTTGTTTGGGATTATTCTTCACGCCACGGAGCCCCAGTGCAGCTTCAGAAGACCACCGGAGTTCGCCGCCGCTGTAGTCGCCACCGTACGCGCCGAGCTTCCTCCGATGTGCTGTCCCTCGATGCGCCGGCCAAATGGGCGTCCGCCGCTTTGCGCCTCCTATTTATAGCGGCACCACACCGGCGCGCGGCGTGGTGGGGGAAGCTATCTCGCGGCGGGCTTTCCCATTGGTCAATGCATCGAGGGACAGCACATCGGAGGAAGCTCGGCGCGTACGGTGGTGACTACAGCGGCGGCGAACTCCGGTGGTCTTCTGAAGCTGCACTGGGGCTCCGTGGTGTGAAGAACAATCCCAAACAAGTCGTTCTTTTCAGAACGCAATCCTGAGTTTCGTGACCTAATACGCTCTCTGTGGCTAAATACGCATTCGTTCTATTTATTATAGAACACGAGTTTCACGACTTTTATACGAATACAATACGGTAGCCACAAGTACTATCATATTACTCTAGGAATTAGTGTTGTAAGGCCTATCGTTTCCGAGTTACAACAGTTCTAAGTTTGACAGCTGCCATCCGAAATGTAGATCTCGACGAGCACTATCACTTCTCTTTAGGAACTAGTGTTCTAGCACCAATAGTGTAGGAGTTATTTCAGTGCTAAGTTTGACAGCTGTTATTCGAAATGTAGATCAACAAGTACTATAATTTCTGTCTAGAAGCTAGTCTTTTAGGACCAATGGGTTCCGAGTTATAAAATATTTAACTTTGACAGCTGTCATATGAAATCTCGAGGAGTGCTCTCATTTCACTCTAGGAACTTGTGTTCTAGGACCAATAGTTTCCGAGTAGCAGGGAAACCTTGGGCTGGACCCTGGTGAAAATATGACCTTCAGATTGCACCCGGTCCGGCTCTGCCTGACCCCGATCGGTAGGTCGGTGTCCGCGCTAAGTAATAAAATTAATTCGGAATTTGCATCAACAATGGTGGCAACACTAGAAAGGGACACAGGACTATCGATGGTGACTCTCGCTCTGACCGGTTTTAGTCAAAGCAGTGCGCAGTCCCTTTGGGTAGTAAGTCCATGCATTTTACACATCGACTTTTTTAAGCAAGATAATTAATTAGTACCTTACATGGTGGTTTTGTTGTGCCATGCAGTAGATCATTTTTAAAACAACAAAATTGACGCTAAAATAAATCATCGCAGGACATATCGTGCTCAAAGTTTCACTATTTATTCAAAATATTTTGAACCGAGTACCTACTGTGCCGAGTGCGTATACTATCATGCAGCGCTGAGCATGTTTATTTCAAATTAATCTCCGATCGAATATGATATGGAAAAATAATTGGCTGTAAAGGCAATGATACCTTTGACTATCTCATTCTCAGCTAGCTGTCAGCTGTCATTGTCGGGCGGGCGCGCGCAGGCGGCGCGGCTGTCAAACAAAAAGTTTGGTTTGCTTTGTTTTCTTTCGTTTGTCCGACGCCTGGTTTTTGTTGATTGATTATTCGTCAATTCTCTGCTATTATTTAATTAAAATTAAGTTCAAAGCTGTGTATAGCAAATATTTACACAGTGAACCTACCTTTTTTTCAATAATTATAATGGAGGAGGAAGCTGAACCCGTGATTATTATAAGAGAAACTACGCGCGATTTATTGAAATCGAGCCGCCGATTTCATAGAGGCCAAGAAAGCGATATACGCCGATCTGTGAAAAATCAAAGGTAAAAGCTGTTTGGTTGGAGTTTAGCAAAGGGGGCGCTGAGGAAAAAAATATTTTTGAGTTGCACCCTTTGGTATCCTCTAACCAACTGTTTAGTAATTTTCAGGGCTAAATTCTTGCCTGTGTTCTTTATTATTCGGCAAAATGTTGAATTGAGGTTACGTTTAATTTATCCTTCTGGCTTCTGGCTTCCAGTCTGCTAGGAATTTGAACTCAGTTACTGCCTTTGTTTTTTGTCTGCTAATAGTGAACCTACAACCTACAAGTGTACAGGGAGCCTGTAATTTATAGACAATTCAGAAACAACAATGAAAAAGTACCATTTTTATACAAGGTATTTTCTTTTTTCAGTAGCACATCAACAGGAGATGTCACCGAAATTACAGACAAACTCAAAACCAAATCTTCAGTGACCATGTCTGAATTGCTGGCTCTCAAGAATGGCCTTGTGGATGATTTAAAAAATATAACAGTAGTTCTAAACACCCACGGAGCCGTAAGAGGTCTTGTCAGGGAGTTAACAGGTTGGTATTGATACATGAATTTAAGATGTTGGAATTTGTTTTGACTGTTCCAACCATTAAAACTCTAGTATGAACACATTTACGATAAACTAGTGGCCTGCCCCAATAGCCTTTGTTTGTTTGAAAACCAGAGGCATCACCCACGTGTTGCCGGCCCCGTAAAAACCTTTTCACCCCTTGCTTGGAAAAACTCCATGTTGTACTACCCAGGGAAAACCTCTCCACTAATAACATCAAAATCATTGCATAGTTCAGGAGTTATCAGAAATACAAACCAACAGATAGACACATTAAGGAACTTGGAAAAAGGAAGAAAAAAATGTTTTATAATTACATTATTTATTTTAGATATTTATTCTACAGTTTAGGAAATGCTGGAAATCACCAGCAGATAGCAACTGGAGAAATATGGACGAAAGACAAAAAGGAATTGTTATGTTTCAGGCAATGATGTACGTAAACAGTGTGCCGCCGCTGGCTGTCTGTGTAATTTGGCCCTCGGGGATTCCAAGGCTGGACTCACTCTGACTAAAGCGGCTGGATCTTACCTTGTAGCTGCTTTGGATGGCCTCTCACCGGAACTTACTGTAAATACTAATATTTTTATAATTTTGATCCATTGCTCATGATAGAAAATAGGTCATGTGCAAAAAAGCATTACAAATTTTGTTTAAAACTCGACTACAAAGATGTTTAATTTCATATTGTCGTAGAGTTCTGTACGTCAACAACCACAGCTTTATTATTACTTAATGAATAACTAGCCATTATCAGCAGCTGCCACCTGTGTGCAATTTGGATCTCTGTAAACAGTCAACTTTCCTGTGGCAACCTATTATTTTCCAGGATAGGAAGTCTATGTTACTCAGTGGTCATCTATTATTCTATTAGTGAAAGAATATTTAAAATCGGTCCAGTCGGTCATTCTGAGTGTATTAATTACAAACAAAAATACAAATCTTTCCTCTTTATAATATTGGTGTGGGTGTTCTTACATACGTATGTATTTACAAAAATATACAAGTAATATATCAGCTAGCTAGCACCCATAGTGCAAGCTTAGTTTGGGGCTAGATGGCGCTGTGTGAATTTGTCCACGATTATTATTATTATGCCAACCGAGCCCAAAGACAGTTAACAATATTTCTCATATCCAACTTCCAGGTACCCTGCACCTGGGCGATCGGCAACATGGCAGCATCGGGCCCGCATGCAGTGGAAACCTTGGTGGCCCAGGGTGCCGTGCCAAGGCTAGCTGAATTGCTGGCTAGTAACATGGAGGACATCAGAGAGGGTGCTGTGTATGCCGTGCTACATGTTGTTACGCAATTGCGGGATGAGCTAAAGTAAGTGCTACGAGTTCGCTACACTTTTAAACTTTTGAACATCCCTGTATAGAAGGCAGGGAGGGAGCACAACCAACCCAGTTTTGAATTTGGACCGTCTCCAATTTGTACGCATATCCATATTGATGCGAGGTCATTTTACACTGGTCGTAGGTTGATGTGCTGCCTGTTGTGCAATATTTCCATTAAGTGCTTTGTTGTTACGAAGCGTCGGTGACCTAGTGAAGTGGTCATGGTATCGGACTCGTAGCCGAGAGGTACTGGTTCGATTCACACTATCGCCATGTGCCTACCGTTGACTCTTGTTATTGATTTTCATTCTGGTCTGGGGGTCTGGTGATCTGTAAGACTGGTATTTATTACCTAGTGCGGACACCAGTCTCTCACACGGGTTTTTATTGCTTAAATTAAATTGTTTCTATAGTAAATTTGATCTACCCACCTACGTAAAGATATTTTTTTTTTTTACTTCATTTTTATTTACAGCGTTATAGTCATCTTACATAGCGGCACTGAGGATTGAACTCGATACCTCTCGCTAACGAGCTGAACCCCTTAACCACTGGGCCATCGACGCTCTTCATAATCGCATATTTACAGCATTCCTGCGTTCAAATGGAAGATTAAAATAATACCCAGTATTGTAGTTGTAACATAAAATCGCACTTCACACAAATCTACTAGTGTAAATTTGTGTGTTAATCATTGCATTTTATTTTAATTTCAGGAAAGAACACTTAGAACTAATACTACAATCACTAGCCACCACAGAAGTAGACATGATGGGTGCACGGCTTCTCTTCACGCTGTCTTGTCACAACGACTTCTGTTTAGACGTGGCCCCTAAGAATTTCTTACTAAAATTGTGCAATATTTTAGTGGTAAGTTTGGAAAATCATTTATCTGATAGTAATGATGATAATCGGAATGAGTTGGTGTTTTTAATAAGAACTCTAGCGAATATTGAAATGACTGTTAACGTATGTAATGGTTTGTTAAACCGTTTTTTGCAAAATAATTTAAGTGATAAGTTTAAAACATTGTTAAGTAAAGAAAGTGATGTTAAGGAATCTTTATTATGGTTATTCGGTAATTTATTTAATTGTTGTAGTGATCATATGTTTTTCAAGCAATTTGGGAACTGTTAATTGTATGTATTTAATTGTATGTATTAATAATTTAAGTAAATAGTTGAAAATAATTATATGAAGTAATTATATGTATTTGATAAAAAAATTGTAACATGAATTTTTTAAGTAAATCTTTGAAAGTAACTTACGTATTTTGATACTTCTATGTATATATTATACTTAGAACAATCATACAAATAGGTAAGGCTTGACCAATCCTAAATAGAAATATCGTAATATAAAATATATGCGACGAATAGGATATCAAAATGAAACTAAACTATGTAATTCGCAATAAATATATTACATATCAATCATTATAATATTTCATAATATTATCAATAGTATTTAGATTAATAATTGGATAAGGCTACAAATAGCATTTAAAAATCGTGCATCCCCCTCACACGCATAGCGCTCGCTATAGTTAAAAAGAGCAATACAATATACTAAACGGCAGTCATATTTTGGAATGGCATCTATCACTTCGACCTTATCACTAACTATGTTGTTCATGATTCATGAGAATTGACTGTTAAAAGTTGCTTAGAAGACATTAAGCCGCTAAGAGGGCCAAAAGTGCTGCCACTTTAGTAAAAAAATCAGTTCTCGCTAAACACAAGAATTATTTTAACATTAACTTTAGCATATTTTCTGTTAATTATTGTGTATAACGAGAACATATTTTTTTCCTAAAGTGGCAGCACTTTTACCCCTCTTAGCGCCAAAAATATCATAGTATTATAATAGTAACAAGATAAAATTTGCAAGGGACTGGTTAGACTACATATTTTTAATTTTTAAACAATTTTATTTAGTTTCTACCAGTTTACTTCGCAATGTATTAGAACACCTTTTGACTCATTAAGCACATAATAGCCAGAGGTGATCATACTCTAAATCAGTTGTTTGCAACTGGTTGTAGCCTCCGTACAATGAGGAAAGAAACTACTTTCAAAAAGGAAGAGATGGCGTAATGTCAAATAATGCGTGACATACCTTTTTGACGTGTAAAATAGCCAACGGATATGCCCAAAAAGAATGAGGAGTTTTCCAGTAGGTATTGATAGTTGGTTTCAAAAAGCATCAATAGATGGCGCTCCTACAATTATGGTAATCTTTTTTTAATCTGTATAATGTTGGCAGTGATTTCATGCAGCTAACTATAGTAAAACTTAAAAATAAAATGTTTATTAATATAAACATAACTATTAAAGGTTGAACGAAATGTATAAAGAAATATTTATAGAAGTTGGCACTATGTTCCATTATTATTACAACCTCTGAAATGGTTGAAAACTATTGACAAATATAATATTATCCAATTCAACGTACCCAGTGTTTATATCCTGTTTGCTAACAACCTATTTCAAGCGATTATCAATTACCAAAATTGTCGGGGCGCCATCTAGTGAGTGGTTAGGAATGCTTTAGATACCTATTGGAAAACTCCTCATTAGCTTAAGAACTAGAATTTCCTAACATCATAGTACATAATGTGCCAAATATGGCGAAACTATCGACAATCATGGCATCACTATAAAAATTTTACCAGAGGTCCCGTCCTTTTTACGGAGTAAGGAGTTTCTTTCGTCATTACTCCATGAAGAGTAGCTGGGCGTCTGTCAGAGACTTCCTATAAGTGACGCTTAAAAAGGTCGTCCGTCCAACACAACCTTTCCACCTCATCGGTGTCGGTTTTGCGGCCTATGTGGCCTGTCCACTGCCACTTTATTTTTGTGACTCCAAAGCCTGCTGTCGGTGACCTCGTTTATGATAAGAGCAACATAGTAAATATCTTTTTTATTTGTTATTTTAGTTTTGAAACCATCAATGCATCTAAACACTTAATTTGGAAGTCTGATAATGTTAAAAATTAAACATCCACTAACCAATCAATGAAACCGTAAAAGCTTTCTACTATTATAGCAGTATCTATTACCGTAATAACATTATTGCTTTCGGTGCATTATTTGACTAATGAAGACAAAAATGTCGCATATACGCCTAAATATAGGTACAAAACGAAATTCATCTTAAATGTAATAAGAAATTTCAGATCTTACAATTTTTCACACATGTAATTTAAGCACGAAAGACTGGAATGATAGGAGTGTGTAAGAAAACAGAGCACATACAGTGAATACTACACAAAAAACAAGTCAAAGTAGGTATGATAAAGAATTGAAGATGCCCTATTCTATAGAGCTACTGTGATTTTATTTACTTGACATTATATAATGCGTGTTCCCTATAAAATGCGAAAAATCACATGACAATGTGCACGATCCATGGTTTGTAAAGATGACAATGCACACTTTCATAAAACACCATTGTTACATTAAATTCAACCCAATGCAATTGGAATAAGGATCAATTTCTACACGCAGGTCGCCTAGTCTATCGATAGTATTATTTACTAAATTTCTTCTAATATATTTTTTAAGTTTTACAAATATGTATATTTAGTTTCAGAACAGGTTAGCACTCTAGGGTGTAGTATCAATTTTTGTCACACTTGACAAACAAACACAGGAGTTGAATTTATTTAAATTAAAGCTTTACAGTTCAACCAACTTTTCTGTGAACTGACATTTATTGCCACACGGAAACGGGTGCACTAACACGAATGACATCTCAACATGGCGGCCGTAGTTTCAAATTCCGCCGTTTCACAAATAAATTGGTGGCGCTGTATTAACATGTGTCTAAGGTTGACTAACAGCACACCATAACCTCGAACGAAACAAACGATAATGGTCCTTATACCAATCGTGTTAGCAACTATTCGTTCTATTAATAATCATTGGTTCACTAGACACTCATTAGGCGTGTGAGAGGGACGTTATGGCGTATAATATTATTATATTTCATAAATGAGGGTAGTTATGTGTGTTCGGTCGTGTGCTTCCGGTGGTGATGGCGTCTTGGGCGCTGTCTGCTACCGCCCTCTATTGGTTGGCTGGTGCTCACTGCGGGAAAGAGATGGGAAATGTCAGTTTTGTATAGAGCGAAAGGGATAGACATGTTTTGTTAGTGATATCTTGTTGAGTAACTCCATTCAGTTAGTACGTTATTCCACTAGAGGACGCTACTAGAGCGTGAGTTCTGTCGTCGAAATACGTCGTGCTATTGTTCAGAAACACGCTCCAAGTTGGCAGTTGGAGTACCTATAGATAAATAAAAAGGCTTTACTTGCTGTCGGCGCCAACAGGTTGGCAAAAAACGGCATCCCCGATTTAGTTTTAAATGATGACACTTTCCAAAGCCAGGTCCGCTGCGCCATGTTACGAACAAAATATTGTTTTACGAACATGTTATCCATACGTCTCGGCAAACAAAACTGATAGGCTAAGTTATAGTAACACGGTGTGTTAGCAAAACACGATAACATGATGCAGAGGACTCGGCTTAAGTCTACTAGATGGCGCCACTGAGATATCTAGTCTACTGTACGTAATGATCAACTGTAAGTAATTTTTTAATTAACAACGATCCTACCCTTCTAAATTATTGGATTATATGTGTATGAATGGTAGATCTTACGGGATACGTGTACCGCTTTCCTTGACATCGTGTGTAGTATAAAAAAAATCTACCTATATTTTGAGATCTCACGCGCCAGTAACGCCATCTAGTGTCCTTCCCACACACTGCCGATTGTTAACGTTAGCTGCACGAGCACACAAAACAGCTGTTAGTAGACGTTAGGACATTGACCCGAACATGACGTCACATCCTCACCGTTTCCGTGCGGTATCACCCTAGTGATCACAAGTTTCAGCTCTGGGTACGAGCGCACACGGTCGACAATCGGTAATCTCGGTATTTCCGACAAGGTATTTGTTCGCGTGTGTTCTGGAAAATCGAGTACAACTTAATAAGATATTATAAAAGATTGAACATGTTGCAAGAATCAGCAGAAACCAGCAATTGTTTGGCATACATCTCAGCCGCAGGACGTCTTATCCCTAGCCTTTCTCACTATATTTTCCCCCACCATAAGAGCATCGGTTATACAGGTGTAAAAAGACCGCTAGCATTAATTGAAACCTCATATTCTACCCATGAAACTGAACAACTTTCCCCAAGAAACATACCCGCGGAAATTACTTCATAATTTCGCTACCTAAAATAAATAATTAATTGCGACGCACAATGTACATCGTCCGGCGCACGCCTCTAGCTCGCCCACGTGACCAGTGGCCACTGACGCCTTTATGCGCTTGTTACATTTGACTAAATTCAGTAGCAAAAACCGTGAGAATAAGAGCACCTAATTCAAAGTGGAATGTATTGCTCATAAAATAAGGTACATTTTTGTATCACTTTTATTAAGTTACGCGTTGCTCCGCTTTTCAAAAGGCGTTATTCAAAAATGGACCTTATTTTATGAGCCATACATTTTAATTTGATATGCTCTCCCGCTTTTAGCTTCTTGAATTTAGACGACTGAATTTTGCCAAATGTGATAAGCGCATTAGGCCACCGACGCTCAACTAGGTACTTATATGACACCCAATACCTACTACCTGTAGGTTCCTCTGGAGTCCTCACGGCGGCAGTGTCGTTGGCACTTTGTCCCTTCTTCCCTTTCTGTTCGAACCCGTTCGCTCGAGGACGTGTGTGATCTGAAAAGTAAGGTTACTCCATGAAGCACAACAGGTTTTATTACCTGCTTACCGCCTGGCGGGTAGCGTGTGGAGTAGCTGCCAAGCGTGCGGTACGGCCGGCTGCGAGCATTCTACCTATAAAGTTTGTTTTAATTCTCGCTGGGTGACTAGCTAGTAGTGTCCGACCGAAGCTTCGGCTTTGGCCACCTTCGACCAACAATAATTATTTTTGACAAATAAATCAAGGTAAGGTATTTTTTTGTACAATATCTAGATCGGCCTGGAATCGAATCCGAAAAGACTGAATTACACATTAACCCTTTAACCGCCAAGGTCGGATATATCCGACAAAAATTTTCGTGCTCATTTCGCCAAGGACGGATATTTACGACCAAATACCACTACTCGGTTAATCTGCCTTTTTGTTTGATAGCACTGTATTATATTAAAATTATGTTCATAATTTGGTAAATAGTTGATGAAGTAATCATATACAATTGCTTACACTTTAGTTTCTTAATTAGAAGACTCAAAAATAATGTCTAAAGTTGAATAAATTACTGATAGTATTATTCGAAAAGTGTATTGGTGTCCAGCGCCAGTGACGGAAAAATCCGACAATAAGGATGGGACATATGCAATGATTTACTGGTAGAAAAATCCACATAA
Organism: Blastobasis lacticolella; assembly: GCA_905147135.1. Lineage (NCBI taxonomy): Eukaryota > Metazoa > Arthropoda > Insecta > Lepidoptera > Blastobasidae > Blastobasis > Blastobasis lacticolella. Next base: position 20,018,459 of record LR990045.1, read on the forward strand.
ATTAAATTATTTCTGTTTATACTTACTAATTTATTATAAAACAAATAAAGCAAATGTTACTCTATAGTAAACACATTTATTTCTATAAATAAATGTGTTTATTTTGTTTTATTTATAATAAATAAAGCTTAAAAATGTCAGTGACTGAATCGACAATTCCCATCCCTAGTCTGCATGTTTAGAAACTAATGTTGCTAGTACACCCAGCGCCACGGACGGAAAAAGACGACCGCTTCTGAAGTCATAAACGAGTGCCGCCTTCTGGATTTTTCCATTGGTGTTGTGCTTATGCGTGTTATTATTATGTTCGTGTTATCGATTAATGTGATTAAACATGATTACAGCTGAAGAATTAATACGTATTCTGGAAGGTGATCTGTAGTTAAATATCATTAGAATCTGTCAAGGTTCGATTCGGTAAACTGATATTAATATTGTTGAAATAAGTATAATGTTGTTTAAAAAACTGACCAATGTTGTTTGTTAACTATTGCATTTAGGTAAAGAATACTCTATAGGACTGCATTGAAAAATAAGAATAACAAAATTCTTTTCATGACCAATTTTATTGTGCGGAAATCAATAAATCTTTCAATATCTGTAAACGCTTTTTGTTTCATTGTGTTACCAAAATACCTGCTAATATTAGAAATAAAATTACAAAGTAACGTTTTCTATCTACTGTCTGTTACGATATTTAGATGAAATTGTAAGCGTTTGAAGGGGAATTACCCATATCGATATACTATTGAACATCACTATTTGTTGTAGGTCATCACTATTTTTCGTTTTACTGTGCGTGGCGCTGAGGGCACGCCAACTGATTCTAAGCGTGGCGGTTAAAGGGTTAATTGAGACATTAAACTTATTGTATTTTCGGCCCGCAGTTAAAACTGTTATTAAAATGTTTTTCTACGACTGTCCTAAAACTATTTTTAAGGGTCGTTAGGGTGTCAGTCGTTTCGGCCTGCGCGCCATAACCAGGTCGGGCCGAAACGCCTGAACACTCGTCTCGGTTGTGCGCTCTGTCCTGCCATATACATCTTATTCGTTAATCTCCTTCCATTTATCCTGTCTACATGTCCAACCAGCTCCATTCCTTTCTCTATCCTTTCTCTATTCTCACATTACGCACACAGAGGTCAAAGCAACTTCCACAATACTCAGATGAAATAAGGAATAACGATAGCGTGTTGTCAACAGTGACATGAGGCCAGTTTGTGTGCCATGTCGTAGTTTGGTTGTCAATAAGCCCAGGCCTAGTTTGGTTGACAATGTGTGTGCGTGCGTAGAGACAGTATGACGTAGTTTTGCGTGCGTCAGTATGTTGTTAGCAGGATTCTGTCTTTATTACAGGCATGAGGGCCATGAGGCATTACATCTTAATCCTCACAGTGACAACGATGTGCGGTTCTGCATTTTTGTAGCCTGCATCTTAAATGCATGAATCGTAGATGTTATGGGCGACAGTAACCGTTTACCACCAGCAGTGGTACTGTCCATTTTCAATGGCACGCCGCCATTTTGATGCAATTGAGTTTAAACCAATCGCAGCAAGACAGCTCTGGCTCTAACTTGGTATGATTGCTCCACACTCAATTGCATCTTTGGCGGTGCAGGATAAGATAGCCGCCAATGTTGGCAAGCGAAGATGGTGAGAAGGGAGAAAAGGGTAATTACCCACCTGGCCGGGTGTTGTGACCAGGGGACCAAGGGTCCGACAGTTGATCGTCGGAAAGTTGTATATATGCCGTGGAAGTTAGCAGTACTCCCCCCGGAGACTGGAGGTCGATACCGAAGCGAGAAACGCTGAAGCTGACGTATGAAGCGTAGTCAGTCTGGCGATGCGGTGAGCAATGGCGTAGCTCTGGCGTGAGGTTGCGCTGTGAGCTGTGCCGAAGCGATGCTGTTCCCAAGTCTGCAGTGAGTCGAGACTGGGTGGGAACAGTGAGATGCCGCAGGTGAACGACCAGGAAGCACGCGTCCGTGCCGACTATGGTCAAGGCTGTGACTGCTGTGTGCGGGAGTCAGGTAGGGAAGACGTAAGGATCACGTCGGGGTCACCACTTTGGCGGTGCAGGATAAGATAGCCGCCAATGTTGGCAAGCGAAGATGGTGAGAAGGGAGAAAAGGGTAATTACCCACCTGGCCGGGTGTTGTGACCAGGGGACCAAGGGTCCGACAATTGATCGTCGGAAAGTTGTATATATGCCGTGGAAGTTGGCACATTTCTCTAGCGCGATGTAGGATTGTTAGCGCCATCTATGTGCGGATGCTTGCCAACCTTGTGTTCGTGTACTCGTAATGTGAGTATCGTTGAGTTTCCTTAGTGGAGCGATAGATGTCGCTACACATCAAAATGGCGGCGTGCTAACGGAGATCGGCTGCAGGAACGGTACCGCCGATCTTCAATCGCATGATACCACCCTCTGGACTAACGTCATAGAATATCCGAAATGCATGTTGTGACGTCATTCCAGAGGGATAGGATCATGCTATTGGAGATCGGCGGTGCCGCTGCAGGTGGGCTGTCTACTTGTCACTGTGTGGCATAAAAATAAGCTTATTTAGTCGGGGCTACAATACTAACTGTTAGCGTAGACGGTGGCGCGGTGTATCTGCTGTCCGGCCAGCTCGGGCAGCGTGACGGGGCGGCGCGCGCGCGGGCCCGCCGCCCCCGCCACCCCCCCGCCCGCGCCCGCCACGCCCGCCACGCCCGCGCGCATCGCGTACTCCCTGAAACCGCATAGATATTCAAATTCATTCATTTATAGTAGATATTTTACACCGTCATACAAATATAAGTACATTAAGTAATCATTATTAGATATTATATCGAGTTCTACTCTAATTGACGGGATGAACTCGCGCGCGCACATTACGTCGGCAGAACGGGCAAAAGAATCCCCATTGGGTCACTTGCCCGGTCGATCGTTCGGACAACGGAAAAATCCCTTCGATTTAAAAGCAAACGCTAGCGGACGATGCATCGCCATCGTCCGATAGCGTTTGCTTTCAATGAGGGTTTGAACGATTCTGCGACATGAAGTCTAAAGTTAAAACCATAATTCCGGAGACAAGTTTGACAAGTAAGTGACAGATAAAGGGTTACCAGGGTTAGACGAAATTAAATAGTGATGTAGTGGATATCGATAATCAGTATCGACACGAATGTATGGTGTGCCAAGTTTGCGATTTTTGTACTAATTCGAGAATAATATTGTTGCGATTGTCATTTTCACGTAGGAAGCACCAGTCTCGCTTAGCGACTGTAATTGAGATCTATACTTGGAAATATAATGAGGGGATTTTCAAATTGACATTTATAAAAAAGTACTAACATGGTCTTATGACCTGACCTATATTGAAATACGTTTCAAAATTATTCCTGGCCACCAGGTCAGATAAATTTGTGGCACTGTAATATACCATCTGCATTGTATAAGTACGAGTAGAACCATAAACGTGTATTGCGTACGATAAGTGTGAACGCCTTTCTCACGTTGCGTACGCGGGAAAAATGTGATCGTACCATTACGAATACCCCGCCCTCCGCCAAACGACAAAATGGCGTCTCTTTTAATCAGAATGAAAAACGTGACTACCTGAGTACTGATTACGTACCTTTCCTATAGTGTATTGCTTGACACTGCTTCAATAAATCTTATATACATATGAACACATTCATGATCACAGCCCATAAGAGTCCACTGCAGGATTTAGGGCCTCCTACGAACGGGTAGGTTATTGTCAGAATATCCTCGCTTGTTTGGCGGGTTGGAGATCGCAGTGTTATAAATATAACAGTCGAAGAAGCTGCTGCTAATTTTCATACGGAGACTAGATTTTTTGCCTCGAAAACATTAGTCGCCTTGTACGATACCCACGAATGTAAGAGGTTGGTGCCTATTTTACTCTGACACCAAATAGCATGATCACATTCGTTTTTGTTTGGTTCATACACACCAAGTAAGTAATGCCCATTTAACATGCACGGTCGGTAGCCATATTGTATGTGTGATACAATTTTTAATTTGATAACAGAGTTACAAAGCAATTCAGTATGACGTGTTATAAACTTTATTTGTAATTATATGTACAGCGCATCGGACATGGCTCCATATTAATATTAAATTTTAACGCTGCTGTCGTACCGCCTAACTCCGATAGTATGCCGCTATCTTGATCCAACTCTGTAGAATTATGTCACAGAAGTCGTACCGCCTAACACAGTATCGGTAAATGAATACCATTGGGGAGTATATAGTAACGATCCGTTTCGTGTTTTGATTTTGAAACATCGTACATTTAAATTGAATAAAATGCTAGAATCGAATCAATCACTGTCTCCTAATCAACAGGAAGGACGTAAGCTTGTTTGCCATCTTAGTAGTATATTTTTTTTGTAATGTTGAGTGCATCTTAAGCTTTATTTATTTATAAAACGAGGAACATAAAATTCACTCCCATAAAGTTAAGAGTATAAAAACCAACTGCACGTCGTTCAAAATCGTACATTTCAGTCCATTTTACTGGGTAGTAGATCCTGCCTATTGGAGTAGATCCTATTCGAATTGGATGTTGTGACATCATTTTACTCTATTGGCAGCGTAATACTACCCCTGAAATGTGAGCCATTAAATTTGCGGATTAAAAGTGTTACCAATCCAAACAAACTGCTTAAATAATCGTCATTGGTTAATATTTGCACTTTCTTTAATGATATATGACATTGTATTGTAAATTATTAAATTTATTTGATTTTGTCATCGTAACTAAGGGATAAATACCACTAGTAGCCAAAGCTGAATATTTTTTTATATCGATACGAACAGCACTACCCTGACTGTGGCAACACTTGTGCACAATGAATTGTCAAAGTTGTCCCCGGAATTATGGTTTCAACTATAATGTCAAAATAAAGCCCTGTAATTGGCTAGAATTTATCCATAATATTACGGCAGTTGTTTCTGTCCAATAGTACGGCAGTAATTTGACAAAGCACCTTACTTCTCAGTAGCGCCATCTGTTAGATTTTGAAATCGTGAAAACCCTCATTCAAGTAAGGTGGCCCCTGATAAAAAAGTTATCCCCGTCGCCTATAGACACCCTCAACACCGCAAATACGTTACAAACTGTACGAATTTCAAAAAGCTCACTCTCTCAACGGCTCCCTCCAGTACTCTGGCGCATGTACAGATGGGAAGTAGTTGTTCTGGAAACCGTAGCCCTGGTCCAGGCCTGTCGCTCGGAGGCTGGCGTGGAGCGAGTTCTTCATGCACTGCAACTGTGGGACCGGACACGTATAGCGGGCATTTAATTGTAGGACGAAAGGGATAGAAGGACAGGATTTGTAGTTAATTTACACTTGGATTGGATACGTAGGAAATAGGTGCCTAAAATTGACGGTATCAGGAACGCGGTGCCATGGACCCAAGAAACGATGGGTCGATATACCTACGGCTTGCGAGCTGAGGATCCTCGAAGACCGCGAGAAAGAACATAGGTCTCAAGTCCGCTGATTTACTAATGGCTCGATTGAATTATATTTGAATCTCCGTGGCAGCTTGACACGTTTTCGATATTCTGCTACTGTTACTAATCGCTCGTTTGAATTGTAATTGGATCGTAATCTCAGCTCGATGGAAGTATTACGCATTTTTGGTGCAAGTGTAGCAGGATTGCTACACTTAAAACTGCCGTTCAGCTGCTAATGCGAACCAATTACGTAAGTAAATTAGCGCACTCGAGACTTAGGAAAGCGGATGTCTGCCAGGGTTGACAGAAGCCGCGATTGCCTGCTCGAATGACGATGATGATGTTGATATTCTTACACTCCAATCCAGTCGTATGAACATCTCAGTTGTAAGTACCTACGGAACGCGTCAGACGGAATCACAGGAGATACGCGGCATTTGCCTTGCCAGATATAATATGAGCTAGGTACAATCTGGCAAGAAAGTAGTGAAAAGGAACTAGACACTGCTCTTGCTACAATGAATTTCTGTCAAACTAACAACTTACATCACAACACAGCAAACAACAAACTTAGCGAACCCTGTGACAGCGTCGCTGTTGTTGGACTTGACATGACATTTTAAAATGACGATACTTAGTTCCAGGTTTGGGCACCGGGTCAGATGAGTTTGTGGCGCTATACTTAGTTCTGCTGTCAAGTGGCGCCCTCAAACTTACCACGACTTTCTTGCCAGACTTTCTGAGCTTTTTTCTTTCTTTCTTTTCTTGCTAAGAGGTTGCTCATAAACCTCTCAGGCGCTGTCCTAATTACCAACAGTCGTGCGACGGGCGGTTTTGAGGTCTCCTATTGGCCAGGTCCGTTGTACGACCGTTGCTAAGCAGGACAGCGCCTTCCACAGCAGTGGAATTGGAGAGAACAATAAGGCTAGATATGTATACTTTATTGATTGAGGGTCGTCAGCTGCGAATGATACCGCTAATATTGTGAATGTCCATTACTACAACGACAGCCTGCTTACCATCAGGAGACGCCTATTTTAAAGTTCACCAATCGCAGCAGTTTCTGAATAAAATATGTCCACGCAAACACTAAGTTAGGACACAGAGATAGCGTTTATGCTCATTGTTTTTCTATTGAATAGTTTGTATACTTTTTACTAATTTCTATGTCGATTCTATCCTTAATCTCATAACACAATAGGTACATTCACGGATAGACATATAGAATAACAACAGTCATACTGCATCGCTACCCGTGCCATGGAAAGATCTGCAAAAGGGTGACACTCAGCATAAGCCATATGGCTGGTACCATGGCGCTGGTTTCTAGCGAAGCATGGCCGAAACGCTACCAACGTGATTGTTTGTGGAGCACACGTAAAGTATTTAGGTATTGTGCACGCTAAACACATTTTTGCATATCTAGGTATATAACATATATAGGTAATATAACTATATTCACCAGTAGTGAAGTTGTTTGCTACCGGTGCACAGTTTATCACATGCATCTATATTCTATACTAAGTGGTAATTGCGACAAAAGAAAACTTTATTTGAGAGTTGGACGACATAACAGTGTTTAAGAAGAGAAAGGAAGACACAAATTAATTGGATATCTACACAAAACCAGTATAATATGAGCTAGTGTCTCTATACACACCCGTAGTAACGTTAGCTTTTTCTAATACTGGTTTAGGTCGATATCTATCTTCTGTACTGTGCCACCAACTTAGCTGTTCAGTTAACAAAATTGGAACTAACATGACTAGTGTTGTAAAAAACTCGTCTCCGGGACAGGGGGTACGGCAGTCACCGGCCCCGCCAAGTTGACCAGACAAGTACACCCTTTTCTCGAAGGAATTCAGCACATTTTCGAGTTCTTTATGTCTTTGTTGTGTTTAGGGATTAAAGAAACCTGCAGTGCAATTTTCAAAATATTTATTTCAAAAAAGCAATCTCGGACTTGGCTCTTGGACTTTGCTGACACGGACTCAAGTTTTTGTACAACACTAAACATGACAGCTTGTGCCTACTAAGTCGAGCATTCTGCTTTCGCTCACCCGCCTGCAAAACTGCAGTGATATCCATCCGTGATGTGCCAAAGCAGACAAACGTCGTACAACGCTAGGTTTAAAAGGTTTCAATTCAAGTGAGTGATTGCACCCGGTCGATGGTTCGCGTTGTTATTTGTAATGGTCGCAAGTACCACCGCAAACTCAACGTCTAGCTTTGCGGGCCCCTCGTTACGTATTGCAGACTGAGCATTATCAGTACTATGTATATTATTGGCGTAGTAATCAGCAATATTCCTCTTTAAAATTGATTTCTCTAGAGGCAGAAAATGATATCTATTGTAAATATCAACTCGCACAAACAACAGATAATCAATGATTGAAAACATTTCTCTTTTTGGTGCTCAGTTTGGCTCAATTGCAGTTAGTGCAGCTTTGGCTCAATTGCAGTTAGTGAATTTCGAAATAAAATAATTACCTACGGATAAAATATCCTCGTGAAAACCTCAATTTCAACTCTGGATATTATATTACATAAAGGCATATACTTATTTGCCTTAAAAGACAAAACAGAGTGAGGCTACGGGAGTGGAAGACGCGCCTAAGCGGGTACCTAATCTTCTTAAAACCATGGTTTCCATGGAAATGTTAAGGTCGGCAACTAGCGAATAAGCCACTGCTAGTCATTTAGCTCAGTGTCAAACGTCCATTAAGAGTCATTTAGGTGTATGTTGGACGATCACATTATTCGTCCGCACCAATGAGAATTTTTGCAGCGCTAGCGTGACCTGGGTCTTAAAAAGGCCTGAATAGCGTTTCTTATTATGATTCATATTAATTTGTCATCAGCAAACTTATCTGCTGCGTCGCTGTTGTTTACATTGATATGACAATTCAAAATGGCGTCACTTAGTTTCAGTATTGGCCACCGGATCAGATAAGATTGTGGCACTCTAATATGAATCATAATAAATAAATAAATAATATGGAACGCTAATATGACCTTGTTAAACCCCCTGAGGTCTGTTGTCAAAATATTGCCATAGGTACTATTAGACGGAAACATTTGAAGCAAATTGACGGATCCATTCCAACGAGATGGCTTTATTTCGACAGCAAACCTTACACCTCAAAGTGCCATCTATTGCGTTTTTGGTATTGTAAAAACCCTTCGACCATATAATTAAACGCCATATATGTATCTATCAACGGGCCAGGCAGAGTCATGTAGCTCAACCAAAGCCCTCCCAGCAGACGTAACGAGGGGCCAAGCCGCGGGCTGCCTCGCGGGCGACGTACATGTGCGTGCCGCGCCTGCGCGCCGTCAAACAAGAGGTTGGTGACGCCGCCCGCCGCCGCCGCCGTGAGTACCTCTCTGCGCTGCCGGTCGGCGTCGGCCCTCAACCGGCGGACCAGGAGTTCGGCGTCGGCGAGCCTCGCGCGCAACGCCGCTCGGGTCTCGCTCGGGTCTTCGGCGGGCTCCGGTTCCGACTGGTTGACGGTCGACGTGGCCAGCTGGAGCTCGCGCAGCTTTCTGGAAGGTTGGAGGTGAAGTTGGTCTACTACCTGCGGCTGGTTAGAGCTCGCGCAGCTGATGGTTGGTAGCTTTGGGTGAGCCCGGAATTGTATATATTTTGGACGTGACCAGTGGGAGCTCCCGCAGCTTTCAGGTTGGTAGCTGTGGGTAAGCCTGGAATCGTATTCTTTGTGGATGTGGCCAGTGGGAGTTCGCGCAGCTTTCAGGAAACTGCAGTTGTTGGTTGGTAGCTATGGGTGAGCCCGGAATCGGATTGGTTGTGGACGTGGCCAGTAGGAGCTCACGCAGCTTTCAGGAAGGTGCAGTTGATGATTGGTAGCTATGGGTGAGCCCGGAATCGGATTGGTTGTGGACGTGGCCAGTAGGAGCTCACGCAGCTTTCAGGAAGGTGCAGTTGATGATTGGTAGCTATGGGTGAGCCCGGAATCGGATTGGTTGTGGACGTGGCCAGTGGGAGCCCACGCAGCTTTCAGGAAGGTGCAGTTGATGGTTGGTAGCTATGGGTGAGCCCGGAATCGGATTGGTTGTGGACGTGGCCAGTGGGAGCCCACGCAGCTTTCAGGAAGGTGCAGTTGATGGTTGGTAGCTATGGGTGAGCCCGGAATCGGATTGGTTGTGGACGTGGCCAGTGGGAGCCCACGCAGCTTTCAGGAAGGTGCAGTTGATGGTTGGTAGCTATGGGTGAGCCCGGAATCGGATTGGTTGTGGACGTGGCCAGTGGGAGCCCACGCAGCTTTCAGGAAGGTGCAGTTGATGGTTGGTAGCTATGGGTGAGCCCGGAATCGGATTGGTTGTGGACGTGGCCAGTGGGAGCCCACGCAGCTTTCAGGAAGGTGCAGTTGATGGTTGGTAGCTATGGGTGAGCCCGGAATCGGATTGGTTGTGGACGTGGCCAGTAGGAGCTCACGCAGCTTTCAGGAAGGTGCAGTTGATGATTGGTAGCTATGGGTGAGCCAGGAATCGGATTCGTTGTAGACATGGCCATTGGAGCGTTGAAGGATTGAAAAGCCTAAGGCACAAAGTAGGTCAGCGTGAGCAACTGCGGTTTTGAATTTGTTTTTTATCGTTCACCCAGACTCATATAATTATGCCGTCAGGTACCTTAGGTTTATTTAAAAATTTAATAAACAAGTTAAAGCAGCAACTCCTGTTTAGCCAGGATCGACAGCGGTAACCTAAACTACTACTGAGTTTTGATACCAAGGCACGCCCGAGGACAAGCTACTCGTGGAAGCCCACAACAAAAATTAAGATTAGTGTTTCAGGTTACACCTATATAGCCGCCGCCGACACAACTTCTACGCCGCGGTTGATAGGTATACCTTTCTAGGTTTACTCCTCAGGTTTAGGAGCACCCCCAGTTAACTCCTAGGATACGTACTTAGTCTGAGCGTCAACCAGCCGTTGCAGCTGCAACGCCCGCGCCTCGGCCGCGCGCGCTTCGCCTCGCGCCGCGGCTGCTTCCTTCTCCAGACGGGATACTTCGATTTTCAGTGTCGCCTCCTGGAAAACGAAAGCAGGGTCTCTAAATGACCCATCAGACAGAGATGAAAGGGTATATGGTAATCTGTGGTCTCTTGTGCCAACACGATAAATCGGCTTCAACTGTCGACCCAATCAATCAATTTATTTATTTGTGGTACACAGGTTAAGCAGTTGTTACAGTTGTAGTAGATGGGTCCTCTGTGACCTGCCATCGGCATACAAATTTATGTACAATCGTACATATATTGAGCTAAAGTCAGACCTTCAAACAAATATTCTACGTCTATATTCTGTCCGGACTGACTTATATTGTAAACAAATATGGGGTACCTACTACTGATTTCTGAATGTCAATATGTTTTTTAAATCCGTGGCAATAAGTGACGGTCAAATTTAAATTTTCAGTAAAATCATGTAGATATTCAAAAGGATAATTTGCAGCAGCAGAAATCCACATTCGATGTGTATCTTATTTAATTTAAGATATTTATCTGTGTACAGTGCACGTAGCGTGACTCATACGGCTTGTCATTATTTTGTTACGAGCATTGTTTGTTTACCAAATAAGACTAGTCCGTCTGACTGGACTAATTTTATATCAATCTTAGCTATGTCTATCACTTTTGTCCTCTGTCGAATCTCTGCGTTCTGGATCATGACCTTAGATATACCAAGCATAGCTGACTCCATCGTCCGCTGTGCTACCTTATGGTGCTTACCTATGATCTGTGGTACTCGTATAACGGCTGGGCTTGTCTAATGTCTAGTGTGGAGTGCCAATGGACAGTTTTCACGTTTTGGCTCCATATGTTGTTTTGGCGCACACTAAGGTTGTGGAATGAACTACCTGGAGAGGTGTTCCCTGGAGAGTACAACATGGAGTTCTTCAAGAAAGGGGTAAAAAGGTTTTTATGGGGTCGGCAATGCGTGGGTGATGCCCCTAGTATTGAAAACGTCCATAGGCTGCGGTGACTGTTTACCATCAAGCAGACCGTAAGCTTGTTTGCCACCTTAGTGATGTAAAAAAAATGCAGGTCAGACGTGCAGAACGCACTGATTGAATACATTATTTACGATTTCAGTTCGGCTTCATTTATGTGTCGTATTGTTCATTACCGAATTACAGTTTCTTAACGATATTTCTCCTGAGATAAATAAAACATTGAATTACCTCACTAACCTCGGCGACCTCCTCTGCGGCAGGAGTAGCTGCTTTCAGCGACGACTCCTTGTTGAATATCAGTTGGAATTGGAGATCTGAAAAGCGCAGTTTGTTATTATTACCACCAGGAATAACTTACTGGTCACCAAACTAAGACTTAGAAGAAAATAATTCTGTAGAAATTGTGTGTAGAAAGTGAGAGAGCTAAAGATCGGGCAAAATATAGAAGACAAAGTTGGAAAGCGGGCCAGAAGCCAGGTCAATCCTGGCTTTACGTAGAAATTCTGACATTTTAATGGTTCCACTACAATAACTATTTTTTTAGCAGAGGTCCGCAATCAAGGAAGCAGGTCACCTGATTAAAAGAGATCACCGCCACCGTGATAGCGCAGTCGTAAGAGGCAGGGAGATTTTTTATGTGTAAGGATTCTTATATATTTCTTGCTGCATCTGGCATCAAAATATTAGATGAAGTACCTAATAATGTGACATATACCGAGATGTGAGGTAAACTAAGCTGAGCCGTGAGCGACGCACATAAGTAGCATGTAATGTGTATCTATCTGAATTATGTGCCTAAGTAATACTGTCACACCTGTTATCTGCGCGGTTGCATCATATTTGTTGCGCGGTCCTTTACCTCTATTCCATTAGATGTTTGTCTTCGCTTGCATCACGATTTCAGTCTAATAATACAAATCCGAAGTCTGAAGACATACCGTGAGTCAGCAGTTTATTTACAAGCCTACCAAGCAAGCCAGGGATTGATGAGCCACAACGTGTATTTCTGTCTGCTTGAAAGGCATGATCCGACCCATAATATTACGATAATACAGACGCTGTGTTTGGATAGTTGTAAATTATGCCAGTCTTTGTTTGGTTGCTCCTGTTGCTTCCGCAAAATGTTAAGTTTGCTTGGATATAAATAAGATAAGTTAATACCTAGATATTGCATTCCTGTGAGAATGCGATTAAGGGCAGTCATTTGTTGGCCGTGTGGTTGGCAGAGTAGAATAGCACCAACCCCTTACACTCATGGGTGTCGTACAAGGCGACATGTTTTAATGTTTTCGAGGCTAAAGATCTAAGAGTGTCCGTAGACTGGGAAATGGGCTGCAGCGTTTTCAATTGTTATATTTATAACACTTCGATCTCCAATCCGTCAAGCGCGGAGATTATGTCAATAACCTCCCCTTTCGTGGGAGAGACCCTTAGTCATGCAGTAGACGACTGTAATGGGCTGTGATGTGATGATGATTTGTTGAAAACGGATTTGGTAAACATGAACGAGCTCTTGGAAGATTTCTTGGTAAGCTTATCATGTAGCAATTAGTATTTAGGTCTGTCTGCCTACCAGTATAATTATGTTCAAGCTTTGCATGCTTTGCCTGTCCCGATACAATTTGCTTCATAGCATTTAAGGTAAGCTGGTAGAAATCTCTTATTCGCCATTGTACTCATTTTGTTTGATGTATACAATAAAGAATATAATACATTACTGGAGGTTCTCGACATGGAGAGGGGGATTCAGTCCACCACTTGATTGCCTTAAAGAGGAAATGGATTACTGCTTGCCACCACCGCCATCCATACCTCGATTCCTCTCCCTAAGCGCTTCGATCTCGGCATGCAGCCCGCTCAGCATGAGCCGGTGCTGCTCCTGCAGGAACCTAACGCTGTGCTCAAGGTGGGCGACGCGCGCCGCCGCGTCCGCGCCGCTTATGATGAACCCGCCGCCGCTGCTGCTCTGCTCTGGAGGGGATTTCTTCACCTGGAACGGAGTTTGACAATTTCAATTTAAATTCTTCACCTGGAAACGGCAATTTGAATTTGTTTTTTTTTTGTCTCCTTAGTGGCGGGCAACGCATTGGTAGCACCCATGGTGTTGCTGATGTCCATAGGTGGCGGAGACCACTTTCCATCAGGGGTCCCGTATGCCTGTTTGTATTCCGTATTACATAAAAAAACAGCAGGTTAATTGGATATTACAATAGGCTTACAATAAGGAGTTTTCTAGTGACTACGGTTGGTAACCTTGCCGAAATGTGGGGAAACAAATCGGAAAGGTACGTCGCATGTGAGTCCAAATATATCTAATAATACAGGAAAGATTCTCTGTGTCCGGTCAATGGCCTACAAATTACTTTGTTAGTAATCGATTTTTGTATTGCTTACGGTCAGACGGTTCACCTGATGGAAAGCGGCCACCCTCGAATAGAAAAGACTAATTTAATCATCAATTTCAATAGGTAACATTGTTTTACAATATAGGCTTTAACTTTTTTTCTTTTTTATCATACGGTAGGTAAATTGTATTACATTAAGTCTCAACAAAATACACGAAAAATACGTCAGAACCAGTATCAGATCAGAATCAGAACATCAGTATGTAACCTAAGGGGAGCTGATGGGTTGAGGTGAAACTTTGAGGTGAGGTAAGTATAGGAAATTTAAATTTTTATAACCGGCACAAGGACGGTGCAACACTTGTCTGCCATCTCACATTGTTACTTGGTATTATAATAAATAAAGCAGGTGGATCCAACCATACGAACTCCTAAGTCTTGACCAGTCGAATCTTTACGGACTTAAAATTATGTTCACGATTTGAGATGAACATCAGTATTTTCTGTTGAATATTTTCAACGCTGCGGTCTCCAACCCGCCCGCCAAGCGTAGAGATTATGGTAACGCTCTCAGTGGACTGTTATGGGCTGCTGATATGTGTGTAATATTCTGTCTTCTGATCTTCGCTATCAAATGACAACGGGATCATAAAAATATATACTATTGTTTTATTGTTAGATGGAGATAGGTATTTAACGTATCACTGATAATATATAGTGTGGAGCCTCAGTAGCCTTTTTATTATGAATTTTGTAGATTAATTGAACACTAACCAATGATCTTACGATGATAACATCTTGATAAACCCTGCAAATTAAGGCGACTGAATATGTAACCATGATCCATTCGGGTCAGGTTCCCCTGTTTACGAGGTCACGGAGGTCAGACGGCAGTCGCTCCACAGTATTTACCTGATCTGCCAAACGCCGGATCGTATTCAAGGCGGACCCTGGGCTCTCGTGCGCGAAAACACACTCGGGGCATTAACGCCAAGAGGACTGGTAATAATTCTTTTTTATACCACTAAGGTGGCAAACAAGCTTACGGTCTGCCTGATGGAAAGCAGTCACCGCAGCCTATGGACGTTTGCAATACCAGGCGCATCACCCACGCATTGCCAACCCCGTAAAAACCTATTCACCCCTTTCTTGACGAACTCCATGTTGTACTCTCAATAATATAATATAAAAGCCAACGCGATCGCAATCACAACAATATCGTATTGCCCATCGATTAAGGATATACCGGAAATAGATGCAAGCATATAAAACGTGTCCTGCAAACAATAAGGCAATACATACGGGCGTCCTCAAGTCAATGCCATCGTCCTTGCCTGCTTACCTTGGTAGACGTAAACGATTAGACATGGCTAACAACCTTGGTGGATGCTTTCCTTAACAGGTAATGTTTAATGAGTAAGGCAAATTGTAATTGTATTTTATATTTTAACTAGCGACCCGTCCCGGGTTTGCATGGGTTTTTAGCTTTTCTTTGTACATAGGTACATGCAAAGTATTAGACATTTAAATCTTTAAAATTCTCTGACCGATAGTGAAAACTGCATCATAATTCGTTGCGTAGTTTAGTTAGCGGAAATATATACAGACAGACAGATAAATGCGGAGAGCGGCTTTATTTTACGAGTACACTAGGTATATGTAGATAGACAGCTACTAGATTTTAACTAACTTGGGGAATTATAAGTTCCCCATACAAATCAACCCCTATTTTATATTCATTTTTGGAAATAAAAGTAGAATCTTTTTACCTCAGGCTGCAGTCTCATTGACAAAGGAGACAGTCTAGTTTTTTCCTGACCACCAGCCGGCATAATGAGAGTTGTAATGGATAAAGCTTATAAAACGTAATGTCCTCCCGTAATTATTTAAATTCTTTAGCTAGCCAATTTTTTTATATTAATGTTTAAAATATTACTAATTTGCTATGAAACGAAAGCATTCTTGGCATGAAATTATGAACACACCCGAAAAAAGCGATGGATGCACAAACTTATCTGACCCGGTGGCCAAAACTGGAATCAAGTGTCGCCATTTTGAAATGTCATGTCAATGCCATTAACAGCGACGCTGTCACTGGGTTAGATTAAGTTTGTGACACTGCATAGACAGACAGGTAAAAAAATCCTAAGTTTGGACATTGACAATGACAGGCATGTCATTGTCTTTGTCATACACTGCCACTATTGACGAATGAAACTGCATACTCCGTTAGGAAGACATGCCCTGTGGTTGTGATTTCGAAGGCGATGATAGGCTGTGAGCGAGTTAATTAGCCATAATAATATGTATTATCATCACAGCCCGTAACAGTCCACTGCTGGACTTAGGGCCTCTCCCACGAAAGGGGAGGTTATTGCCATAATCTCCACGCTTGGCAGGCGGGTTAGAGATTGCAGTGTTTACAAATAACAATGGAAACTGCTGCTGCCCATTTTCCAGACTACGGAGACTCTTGATCTTTTGCCTCGAAAACATTAGTCGCCTTGTACGACACCCACGAGTGGAAGGGGTTGGTGCTATTCTACTCTGCCGGACACCACACGGCCAATATGTATTATGATGCTGGGGAATTCTAGTTAATATTTTAGTTTCTTTATGGCCACATCCGTCGGCCATTTTATGTATCAAAAGGTGTGTGTCACGCATTGTACGCATTTTTGCCATTGTGCCCCTTAAAAGGAGTTTTCTTACAGAGTCATAACGTTGTCAGACCATGTGACAGCGTCGCTGTTGTTGGCATTGGCATGACATTTCAAAACGACGAGACTTAATTCCAGTTTTGTCCATTATGTCAGATATGTTTTTATTATATAGTAAAAACCAGGGGTAAGCAATGCTAGTAATGCAAGGGAGCTGGATGGGTGACCATTTCGTATTTGAGGATAGTCAAACGTTAGCACCGCAACGAGTTGGAAACTCGTTATGTGTCCTAATACCGTTGGCGAAGCGAGGTCGACCGAGGTGTTGTACATACCATGATTCTAAGGAAATCTAGTTCCTGTGCTAGTTCATTTTGGGCACATCCGTCGGCTATTTTATGTAACATCAAAAGGTATGTCACGCGTCACACCGCATTACCAGTGTTTTCTTAAAGCGAACGCATTACACGCATTATTGAACATATTGCCCTCTCCTCTTGAAAGGAGTTTTTTCTTTCCTCATTGATTTCTCTTCGCTATGACGAAAAAAACTTCTTACTCCGGCCATAAAAGGAGTTTCTTCTTTCATCGTTTACTCTACGGCTTGTTCCAGTGTTGCATGAGTGTCGCGTGAGTGTTGCAGTTTTGCTAAAAATATTAAGTTTTCGAAAAATAATTGTGAAGAATTGGCTAGACTTAGATTTATTTTTTTAACTGATACGAGTTCCGTATTTTTCATACTTCCGTTTTTCATTCACTTTGTACCGGCTGGATCTTAGTGAACACCTTGTATGAACCGATAGACCGTATCCTTTATCCAAAACTGTTTAGCGATTTAGGCGTGAAAACGTTACAGACAGATCGACTTATTTTCGCATTTAAATGATAATCATCTTAGCGTTAATGTTCCGGTTGTGCTCTCGCACTCGAGGGCCCGAGGTACACCTCGACCATGATCCTGAATATAAGAGGCTAGGAAATTACAATGGCGCGACTGCCATCTGACCTCCTGACAGGCTTATTTTTGCATATTTGTATATAATATTAGTTTGGATGTAGAAATGGATATTGGCATATCCCAGAGACCACACCCCGAAACCGTTAGACTCTTTTTGCAATGATAATTTGGTTTTATTATTAGATTTTTTATTGAGAATAGAAAAGAGCGATATAAGACGCTAGTTGCGTGTGTGCCACTAAGCCTTGAACATTAAATCCTAGACCTAGTATTACTAGCTTTCGACTTCTAGATAAATATCGAGCTACCTCTTCAGAAAATTATAGGTGATCATCATTATAACCCGTTCAGTGTTTTACGGTTAAAGTCTATCAAGACTTCTTTCTCACAATAAGTGCTACTACTTTATTAAAACCAGGTTAGGAATTCAAGTTCACCTGTAATTGAGTCTACATTATTTACGCCTTTGTTCCCCACTGTGTTTCATTCATTCTACAAATCTATTTTAGTATAAGACCTTTACCGTTTTCCACATAGTAACAAAGGTCAATCAAGAATGTTTTTAACGAATTACCTATAGGAACAGATAAGTATCTACCTAGTTCAATCGGTAGCTAAACCATTTCCCTTACAAATGTAAGGTCTATTTTAACAACCTGTAAGGTAAGCCTCCATGTAACGTGTCTATCAAATATGTATCAGCCAATAGTGGGAAATGACCCCTTGGCTCAGCACAATCACTTTTCCAATATGTCATTGACCGGGCACTTCCGACGTTTCCTTTGTTTCCTCGGAGTTGAAGATACATTATGATATATCGCAGACACAGTTGGGTATTTTATCATTGTAGATTATTTAGGATTTTGTTAGACGTATATATTTACGCTGGTAGCAACTATTTTATTATCATTGTTATAGTTTGTATTGTTTACCCGTTGTTATCAGTCATAATTGTCTGCGATGTAAGATTTAAAAACTTTATCAAATAACAATATCTAGTAGATACAGCGTGATGCAGGCCTACCTATTCGTGTTTCTTTAAAAATCATAGATCCGTTAAAAAACCGGCCATAGCAAATCGGTATGAAAGTACCTACCCAATCGATAAACAAAACATTAGCGTACTGCATTACGTCCCCATCATGATTAGGATCAAAACATCGCCCATAACACTACACTACACCATTAAGCCGGTGAAACGTAACGAGGGAAAACCGAGTCGTGCAAATAACCGGAACACTTAGTAGCCCAGACTGACCTGCAGTTTGGCGAACGGCGCCGCCGGGACCAGCACCTTCGAGGCCATGACTCCTCAGGATTCCAAGACAATACCACTGTACCACCGATATCACAAAGGCCCGCACCACCTCAGGCAGCTACATCGAACCACGCGCGCACTTGCAATGATTGTGAGACCATTTGGTGCACGGCGTAGTGAAGTCACGTCGCGACCTTGCAGGCGTAACAATTAAAAATAAATACTCGCGGCCCGTGCAGTCTTGGTCCTCGCGGATGAGTAATTGGGGTCGATAACCTGTTTTGTATTGAAAAATTGCTGTTTAAACTGGTTTTTTCGCGGTTATTTGTTGTCGGCGTCGCGAGGCCCGGCCGGGGTGAGTGCAGAGGGGTGCAGTGTCTATCGATCGGGGGCCCCGCCCGCCCTCCCCCCGCGCACGGCTGACTCACGGGCTGTCACTGCTATGGCACCCAGCCAACACGACGGTGGTCGGTACTCCGAGTCGTAACTCGCACGTCTATAGGATAATGGCTTAATTTCGACGCGGTGACACCGAACGCGGATGGGTGTTTGCGCGCGCTTTTTTTTCTTCTTTACTCTGTAGTTTAGGTAGATATGTTCATTTCGTAACAGGTGATACGCAATAACGTAGTTTGTTAATGGGATTTATGTTTAGTCTATTTTTATTGAGGACGGAGTAAAAAATTACTTTCTCGTTTTTGTTATACTGTACCTACTTGATTATGGTAATTTGTATGATTTTACATTACGAATAAATTGGTTATGATTATGATTATTCGTTAGTTTTTCCTGGTTTTTTTACGTCCATTGGCTAAGGTAACTAGCTTACCAGCAGACGTACCTTAGGTCCTTAAGCTTCTTTTCCACCTTAGCTGCTTACAAAAAAGGTCCTGTTAGGTAGGTAAGTAGGTACTATGAAATAAATTAGTGGCTATCTACATTTAGATATCTACTGATGGTCGGTAGGTATTGATATTCTGTGCTGATGACCATCAGCACATTTCAATCAGCATAATTAGGAGAGAAATTGACCAATTTCTCTCCTAATTATGCGTCCTAGAATGTTTTTGCTGTGACTCGATATCTCCGTTGATCTGTAGCCGTATTCACAATGATTCGAAACCGTTTCCGAACGATTCGACACGAAATTCATGAGCGACGAATCCGTGTCGATCGATTTGAAAACTGTTATTCAGAATCCCATCCATTCTCTATAACATATGAAAATTTCATCAAAATTAACTGAAACCACATTTTCCTAAGAACATTTGCGGGGGGGTCCTTTGTCGATTCCGTATCCGAATCCGATTTCCGAGCCTTTGTGAATACGGCTACTGAATGAAGGTCGCGGGTGTGGGATTGTTTTATTCATGACAGTTTCTAGTTCCTACATCCATCTTATCTGACACTGGGCGGTTTATGTCGCTCAAACAGACATACTCGGAGTTCATACTTTGCTCAGTTTGCAGTAGATGGCGCTACGTGCACGAGATTTCTTTCGACGAGATGAAACACGACGATATTGCACGACTTCTCATGGCACGGGTATCGATACAACACTATACTATATCGTCGTTACCACTGTCATTGTAGTGTATGATTATTTCCTTTTATTTATGTAAATGTACCCGATGTGGATTAGTATTTTTAATGCTTTTTGTAAACTACCCCGTGCCGTCGTCCGGCCGAGACACAGATAGGCGACTGACTGCTGCTGTGTGCCACACGGGACCCTGTACCAATGACTGTTCCAAGATCTGATTACAGTCATACGATCCATGCTGCGAAGAGCCCAACACGTTCGGCACCCCCGGCATCGGCAACACATGTTGTGCGCATGACGACGATCTGTCGTGGTGTCGTCAAGCGAAAATAGGGTAAACTCAATGTACTGCGCTACCCTTTGACAGCTGCGCGGTATTTGTCATTTCATATGGATTTGTTTGACATGGCGCGCCGCACCGCTCAAGTGTGTCTAGCTCCATACAAACTCCCCATTTTCTCATGGACCCACTGGTTTGACCCACCGGTGGGACCATGAGGAAAACTTATTTCTCATAGACCCACTGATTGATACGGGTACAATTCAGATAGAGCATTGAATTATTTTCAATTTTTTTTTTTTTATGTCATACGGTAGGCAAACAGGCAAGCGGGCCACCTGATGGAAAGTGGTCACCACTGCCTATACACATTAGCAACACCAAGAGTATCGCTAATGCGTTGCCCACCTCTATAACACGTTGCTCTGGCAGCAAAAAGCAAATGCCACTCCACTGCCAAAGCCACGGTTCCCCAAATCCCCACCCCATGGAGCACTGGAGACCTTACTCACCGGCAGAAACACAATACTATTTAAAAGAGTATTATTTAGCTGCGATATTCTGTAAGGTGGAGGTACTTCCCCAGTCGGGCGGCTCCAATTCGAACGAGATACCCCGCTATGCCCTACCTCTCAATTTTGTAGGACAGCAAATGTACACAAGTTTATGTTAATTGCCGTGCCTAGAATCCCGTTTGTTGTAATATTTATAAACCGAACAAAGAAGTGAAGAAGTTATCTCCAAAATCCTTACTACATTTACTGAGCATTCTACGCGAGAAAGAAGATGATGTATCAGAAGCGCCATCACGCCGCCAAGAATGTAAACTAACCCCGCCGCGCAGCGCAGTGTACCTAATGCTGGACCCCATGAGGGCAGAACAGTGGGCAGTTATCGTCGTCAACGCTCTAACGGTAACACTCGCGCGCTGTCAATTTTTTTTTTTTATGTTATGCGGCAGACAAACAGGCAAACGGGCCACCTGATGGAAAGTGGAAAGTGGTCACCGCCGCCTATGGACATCAGCAACACCAGGGGAGTCACCAATGCGTTGCCCGCCTCAGAAGAGACCTCTAATATACCTCTTGAACGATCCCAAGTCATCGTCCAAAGGAAACACTGTGGCTGGGAGCTCATTCCACATCCGAATACCCCCCTCCCCGAATTCGAATTTGCCCCTATATTTGAACGCCACTGTCCTTCCAAACTGTTCTGCCCTTTTGTGAAACCAGATAGATAGATTGATAGATACACCCTTTATTGCACACAAAATTACATAAAAATAAAATAAATTTACAGGTCTTTCCAAACATGAGCGATCTCTTCCAGGCAACCCTTAAATAGTGAGCATAAATGCGTATGGACCATAAGTCGTAAATCATCGCTATCGATTGAAAGTAATCATCTTAAGCTACGTCGGAGACTCCTTGTTACACACTCTGAAACAAGAGGTTGATGGACCAGGACCTCACACGATGTATGAATGAATAGATACATTAAAACAAATTGCTTTGAACCGCAGTACTTAATGTCACTCCAAAATGGTAAACTCATCATCGTTAGGTCATCCTCTTTTCTATTAAAATTATGATTCACTGAATTCTAGGTACATGAGTTGGTTACAATGGCGCGCGGTTGTTATTTTGACGCCCCTAATCTCTTATCTTATAATTGGACGTACGACGCAGAGGAGGGCAATGTGTTTATCAGCCTATGTATGCATGTTCCTTTGTGGCACCTTAGATACCAAACGCAAATGCCGATTTTGATGGCTCTTTCGCATGGACTTACTACCCAAAGGGACTGCGCACTCCTTTGACTAAAACCGGGCAGAGCGAGAGTCACCATCGATAGTCCTGTGTCCCTTTCTAGTGTTGCCACCATTGATGATGCAAATTCCGAATTACTTTTATTACTTAGCGCGGACACCGACCTACCGATCAGGGCCAGGCAGAGTCGGACCGGGTGCAATCTGAAGGTCATATTTTCACCAGGGTCCAGCCCAAGGTTTCCCTGCTACATGGAACCCATTGGTCCTAAAATAATAGTTTCTATAGAGAATTTATAGTACTTGTTGATCTACATTTCGAATGACAGCTGTCAAACTTAGAACTGTTGTAACTCGGAAACGATTGGTCTTAGAACACTAGTTCCTAGAGTAATATAATAGTACTCATTGAGATCTACATTTCGGATGATAGTTTTAAGTTTGACAGCTGCCATCCGAAATGTAGATCTCGACGAGCACTATCATTTCTCTTTAGGAACTAGTGTTGTAGGATAAATCGTTACCGAACTCTTTTATCTGTTTTGTGGAACAAAAAGTCGTAGGTTGATAATTATGTCGACTCGACGTTTGTCGGAGAAACGTTCAGTAGATCAAAAGGTATTTTGACAATTACTTTTCGGATTGTACGGATTACCCCATAATAATACCAAATTCACGGTAAATATATTTCTACAATAATGGCAACACCAAACATGACACTTGTCAATTTAGAATGACGGTGATTATGCCAATAACATTGTGTTTACTAAAAGTGTAGTGTGTAAAGGACTATCGATGGTGACTCTCGCTCTGCCCGGTTTTAGTCAAAGCAGTGCGCAGTCCCTTTGGGTAGTAAGTCCATGCTCTTACGTCTATCGATCTGTCTTAATCTTGCGAGTGTCACTGAGGACATGGTATTGATGAAAATTCAATATGGCGACTACCAGCCGCCATTTTGTGAAAAATAAAAATTATAAGTCGACCAACTATGTATACTTAAAGTAAATTTTAATATATCCGTGTTCACCTACTTATTTGAAACTGGAGCCTACTTTCAAGTTAAAATTAAACTAA
Source organism: Blastobasis lacticolella (assembly GCA_905147135.1). Classification (NCBI taxonomy): domain Eukaryota; kingdom Metazoa; phylum Arthropoda; class Insecta; order Lepidoptera; family Blastobasidae; genus Blastobasis; species Blastobasis lacticolella. The sequence continues at coordinate 20,041,800 of LR990045.1, forward strand.
CGTTTGAACTTTATACACCTACTAGCGGCCCGCCCCTGCTTCGCACGGGTAGTAATATATTATACCTTAACAAATTATACACCTGAACCTTCGTCATGAATCACGTTGTCTAAAACCGCACTATGTAGTTTGTGTGTGAATACCGCATGAAAATCCGTTCAGTAGTTCTTGAGTTTATCGCGAACAGACTGACAGTAAGACACGGCGTGTGACTTCGTTTTATAATTTGAAGTAATTATATTATACTTAAGTATGTACTGAGTAGTGTCCCGTTACAAACAGGACACCATATTACGATCACAAAAGTTCCAACCGTTTCCTCAACCATTTTAGAGGGAAGGGGGCGACCCGGCTCCTGACGGCCGTATTTCTTGACATTGACTGCCCTCCCGTACGTACCCCGTGCTGCCTAGATAGCCGAGCGGACTGAGCGGCGAACACGCGACTTTTTTCTAATATTCACATTTTTAAACTCGTGATATCTTTCGAATGGAATGTCTGAATTGAATAATTCAAAAAGTTATATAAAGTTATTGAAGCAGTCGTGAATATGAAGTAATTAATTTTGATAAGGATTAATACCAAGGTACAAATAAAGAGCGTTTTTTAGCGGTGGCATTTTAATTAAATTTTGAAAATAAAAGAAATCTTATTGTGACATAACTATAATAGTTAGACATATACCGTCGCGACATTTTTTGTAGATAATGATGTGTTCTGCAAAGTCGTACTACATTATTTTGTTCTATCATCAATAGTTTTCGCGGCACACGCGATGTAAGGAATTTTTTGGGTATTTTTTTACACCTTGGGTTACATTGGAGTTTTATTAATGATCCGTAATTTTTTAGAAAATATAATATAGCCTATGTCACCCGGGGATAGTGTAGCTTCCAAACGGGGAAAGAATTTTTGAAATCGGTCCTGTAGTTTCGAAGCCTATTCATTACAAACAAACAAACAAACAAAAAATCAAACATTTCCTCTTTATAATATTAGTATAGATTAACTTACACCATTCGGCTTGTTTCTAACTTTTCAGATTTTTAATATCAGTCGGGGTTTCTAGATTTTGTACTACTTTTCTTGTTTGTTCGTCGATTCATCGCATGATGGCACTGCTGGAGTATGTATTGTACGATGTATATATAGTATGTAGGTACCTACTCTTTATCGCACAGTATAATAAGAGTAACAAAATAAATAGGTATGGCTTATCAAGTCAACTTTAAACAATCTGAAAGGAGCTGTAAAGAGCAGTGGAGGCAATAATGAACACCTAACGAACACTGGTGAACACTTACGGTAATTGAAAAGCTATAGTATGGCCTACATTGATTTTTACAACAGCCTCGGCGTTAGCGTACTGGTCCTAGATAATTCTAATGTACGCCTCGTGCACAGATTTTGACCTTAGAGCCCAGCAGATTACCTCCCGAGGAACACTGTCAAACGCTCTCTCTAGATTGAGATGTGCGAAATGCAGGGGTTCATTTCTACTGCAGTAGGCCTCCTGGAGGATGCTTAGAGCAACGATTGGTTCCATTAAATACTATATCTTTACATATTTTATAACAAAGTCACCTTCCGCCGTCTGTCCCTCTGTAAGTATTTCATAGCCCAGATGTACGTAGCCTTTTTATTTGAATAACAAAAGTTATCACATCTCATGAAGAGCTTAACACGTAACTCTAAAAATCCTAACTCTACCAACCCTACATTCTGATCACAAAATATGACGTGGCCGTTTCATAGATTCAAGCATAGCTGAATCAGTGACAATAAACTATAGAGCTGATGCTGATGCTGTATAGGTACTCATTGTTGCCTCCACCGCTCGTTAAAGCTCCTTTCAGCTTATCTAAGGTTAGCTGTAAGAAATCCCATTGTGGGATAAGAACGCTTTTGCAATGTATTTTATATCACTTTTGTTATATAGTTCTAAGGTATTTAATGCAATAAAGAGTTTACATACATACATGCTGAGCTATGTTTATCAGGTGGTAGGACACTGTCAAGCCTGAGGAGCCCGCCTGGGTGAGTACCACCGCCTTATCTATTTCGTAGTTGTGTTTCGGTTTAAAGGATAAGGTAGCCAGCGAAATAACAGACATGAGGCATTTCATCTTAGTCCTCACAGTGGCAACGCACCTGCGGTTTTCTATTTTTGTTACTTGCAATCTAAATGTTAGAATTGTAGATGTTATGGGCGACAGTTACCACGTGCCATCAGGTGGGCTGACTGCTCGCTTTTCACGACCTGAGTGGTTCAGTGGTCAACATGCCAGTCAGCCACGCAAGAGGTCCCGGGTTGGATTCCCGGCCGGGCAGAAATTTAAATGATGAATTTTAATTTCTGTTACGGGTCTGGGTGTTCTATGTATAACAAGTATGTATTTAAAAAAAAAAAAGTATATATGTAGTATACCAGTTAGCTAGGACCCATAGCACAAGCTTTGCTTAGTTTGGGGCTAGATGGCGCTGTGTGAATTTGTCCACGATTATTTATATATTTATTTATTTATTTTCACTGAGTAGCCTAAAAAAAGGTGCTAGCTTGGTCCGACGACGACTTAGACGACGTCAGCCCTTATTACCGTCGCTTGGGTTGAGCCCTGAATCCATCGTGTCATGATATAGTTCTATTGAACGGCCAAGACATATTTTATGATCAAAATGTAGAGTTGGTATAATTTGACTGTGGAATTACGAGCTCTTTATATGATCAGACCTTTTCACAGTAAAGTGCATACACGAAATATTTTTCATGTAGGACACATGAAATATTTTTCGTTGGATATACTAACTAATAACTAAATTCGGTATTTGAAACCCAAAGAACAATTAAATAAAAAAAGGAACTTTTCCCAATGAAAGATGGCGTGCGCCTCGATCTTTACAAACTTTTACTCGGGGCAAGTAAACTGTGATGTGGATCCAAAACTTTGCTGCGCACTAAAGTCTTTAACTAACCAAGAACTCCGTAACTAACCATGAACATGCATGTTTATAAAAAGTCTGTGTTTATCAAGTTATAAAGGAACCTATAGGTGAATATCCACACTAATGTTACACAGCTCAAGAACGAGGTCGCATGCATGATATCTATCTGGTAAAACTACACCAGGTACCTAATATTCCAAACTAGTTGATCCGGCGCGTCTTCCTTCGCGTACACCTGCTTTACCCCTTCCTACCTTTTTTTCTTGCTTGTAAATCTTCCTCTTGAATCACTCTATCTACTGCTGAAAAACTCATTAAAATCCGTTGCGTAGTTTAAAAGATCTTAGCGTACTATTTACATGTCGCAGCCATCTGGTTAAATCAGCCATTTAATGAGAAGCCTGGTCTGTTAATTTACGCCGGCATTCAATTGAATGCCTAGGCTGGTAGTTGATTGAGCTAGCAACACTCAACGTTTTAATAGTTGGCTTATAGTAAGCTAGCCTTTTAAAGACGGCTGACGCTAAATCAGGCAGGTGATTTAAATGTAGTTAAAATTTTATCCAGGTCGGCACTGGTACTGCCAAAATAAATATGACGTCAGACAGCTCGCACAACAAGAAATGTTTTTGTATTCATTTCGTTTTAACTGTGGTAAGTACCTATATGTTTTCAAGTAAGAATTAAGATAACTTAATTTGTTCAGTCTCTATTTATACTTATAATTAGAGACATAAATGACTGTCAAAGTTTCGTGCCATTGCATATTTAAAGTTTTTATTGTTGTAAATGCATATGTACTCGCAATGCAATCAATTGTATACTAACTGAATGAATTTGTTGCCACTAATAATTTCTTTATTACATAAGTTACGTCACACTAACTAAAGATCCCCTTTAACAAAACGGCTAAATAACGTTTAGCCATGTAGCTGAACGTTACATTCAACTACTTGGCTAGCTGTCCTTTAGCCACTCAATTGAGTGCCGGCGTTTGACTTACTGACTAGTTTTCTCATTCAATGGCTGATTTAACCAGATGGCTGCGATATACACATAGGGACAGACGGCGAGAAGTGACTTTGTTTTATACTATGTGTAGATAACGGAACCTACAGGTGAAAATCCACACTAATATTACAGCTAATATGCAAAACGAGGTCACCTGCATGCTATCTATCTGATAAAACTACACCAGCTACCTAATATTCCAAATTAGTACCATCAGTTTCTGTGTGCATCGATAAAATTAAATTACAGTGCCTACCAGTACCAATCGGAATAGTGGGGTATGAATTTAACTATTATTGGTAAAAGTAGGTACACAAATAGATTCTAAATCAATAAAGTTTTATATTTTTAAATAGATCAAGTTTAAATTGAGATTTAAGAATAAAGTTGTTGGATCAGTAGGAAAAACAGATACGCAGAGCGGCCACAACTATCCAGACATGGTCCAGACTGGTCCAGACCCATCTTCCTGGACTGCTGTAGATTGTTGTCATTGATTAGAATCTATGACACCGCCAAGGAATTATTTCTAAGATTCCTTCAGCATCACAGCCCATAACAGTCCATTGCCTGTCCCACGAAACGGAAGGTTATTGCCATAATCTCCACGCTTGGCAGGAGGGTTGGAGATCGCAGTGTTATAAATATAATAATGAAACAGCTTTTTCCTGTTTGCCCGTTTTCCAGCCTACAGACACTCTAGATCTTTTGCCTCGAAATCGATAGTCGCCTTGTACGACACCCACGAGTGTAAGGGGTTGGCGCTATTCTACTCTGCCGGACACCACGCAGCCAGTCTATGTCTTTCTGATGAAAATGTAGTGTTGGTAGAGTTAGATTTTACGTTACGGGCTTAGCTCTTCATAATTCTGATTTTCACAAGGAAAGAGGAGGGTTGATGAAGCTATTTGAAATGTTTTTGGTGGGATTATCTTACTATAATACATTATAATTTGTCATTCCTACCTACCTACCTACCCCAGAGACTGTTCAACCAGTCTCCAGGGTTTCAGCGGAAGACCTTGCTCATCCTCGCTTTGCCAACGGTATAAGAAGGCACCCCTAACGAGTGGCAAGCTCGTTGCAGTGCTGAAGTTCGACTAGCCTCAAAGTAGGAAACATGCGCCCATCCTGTTCCCGGACCCTGCATGCGTTGCTTAACTGTGGTTTGATAGGCATTTATACATAGGGAAACCTTTCTCATTTGTTATGCTATCGGTCAGTGAACACCACATTAAAATCCGTTGCGAAGTTGAGAAGAAACATTAAAACTTACGGATAATTACAACTAATATTACCCGATAAATAAAATATAGACAAGTACCTATTCTAACAAATCCATGAATAACTTACCTCACTAATGACGTCATCATCCGCCCTGCTGGACAGTGTGAGTAAAGTGGGGCCCCATTTTGGGGCCACGGAGAGCGGTTGGACCCCGGACGGGGCCCCCATCGCCGGGTGCAGACGCAGACTGAATAGCATCGCAGGGCGCACACCTTGCACCACACTGCTTTTTTTGTCACAGTCCAATACACACCATTCAGTCAAGTTGGGAACGCGACCTTGAAACTCCCTTGGTTTCTAAGCTTATATTTGCACTGTATATGCACTTGTATGATGTATATCTAATTATAGGTGATAATTATTGTTGTATCAAAAAAATAAATACTTAAAAATACAAACTTGCTGTGTGTATTTTTCATAATGTCAAAGCCGATGTCATTGGGCCGGATAATGCCGGCCGGAGAAAAAAGTTTCGATAAGCATCGGTTGCTAAGCAACGCAGTCAAACAAATATTGTGTGCGCACGCTTTCGTAAAAAAAACTCTCATAATTAGATTATGTATTGTAAATAAATAATAACGCTAAGTTCTAAATAGCATAATTCTGATAATTATAAACAATATTTCTTTAGTGTACATTATTTATTTAGAATAATAATTGATTGTGTTATTGAAATTAGGAGAACACGTTTGATTATAGAATTTGACGGTTCCTGCGTCAGATGAAATTTAAATGTTTTGAGTTTTGTTTATACAATATTTTTTCAATTAATTGTTCTGATTATTATATTCAAGCATTTAAATAAATATTATTAGCTGAAGACAATGGCTAGTACCGTGGAATTACTGGTTCGCGGTTTCTCAAATACCTTCACACCGGAGGCTAAGACTGAGCCTGTCAATTTAGAGGTAAGTGAAAATGCAATTTTGAGTTAGGTTTTTTGCTGCTATTATTTATGTTGGCGTCAATACCCTAGTTGTGTTCTCGCACGCTAGGGCCCGTAGTCCGTTTTGAGCATGATTCAGGATACCAAAGGCCTACGACACTCTTGTCAATTTACATGGAAGGAGCTAGCGGAATTAGGTCGTGCAATTCAGATACACCGCAATGCAATCTGAAGAAGACCAACTGTTGCGCAACCCTTAGGCGATGTGAATAACAGGCTTTGAAGCCTTTATAATAGTAATATATTTCATAGACTGGTGGCAGTCCATACCCTCCACCTACCCCAGCGGAGTTCGGGCGTGAGTACCTACCTATGTATGGATGTATTTATGTATGTATGTACCATGATCCAATCCGGTCAGGCTCCTCTGGTAGCAGGGTCACGGAGGTCAGTTTTTTTATGACATACGGTAGGCAAACAGACAAGCGGGCCACCTGATGGGAAGTGGTCACCACTGCCTATAGACATTAGCAACTCGTGTGCGAGAGCACAACCGGGACATTAACGCCAAGATGAGTTTTATGTATGTACATTTTAGTTTATCGAGACCAAAGAGCTGGACCGCACCTGGAAAACGACACGTCGGCAGCGACTGAAAGAGCAGGAACAGAAAATATGGAACGAATTTGTGAAAGAGCAAGACATACTGAAGTCTGTGTGCAGCGGTAAGTTGTTCATTTATTTTAAAAACACTTACTTGTACTTACTTGGCCGTGTGGTGTCCAGCAGAGTAGAATAGCACCCACTCTGTACACTCGTGGGTGTCGTACAAGGCGACTCATGTTTTCGTGGCAAAAGATCTAGAGTCTTGGTAAGCTCGAAAATGAGCAGCAGCTTTTTTCATTGTTATATTATAACACTGCCTGCCATTATAATCCGCCTGCCAAACGTGGAGATTATGGTTATAACCTCCCCTTTCGTGGGAGAGGCCGCAAGTACTGCTGTGGACTGTTATGGGCTGTGATGATGATTCGTTAAGTTACTCACACTACAGCAATTTTGGATTTGTAATGTTGCCTTGTCAAAAACGAGTTTTTTTTACTTTAAATTTGGTACGCTCATCATCATTATTCTGGCATTAACGCCGGTTTCGCTCTTGCGCGGCACGCGAGGGCCCGGGCTCCGCCTTCCTATTCCTCTTGGTCCACTTCAGTCGGTCTTCGGCATCCCCGGTGGTGAGTTTGTTGGCACGCATGACGTCAAGCTATCACTTCTTGGGCCGGCCACTCCTCTCCATGCCTGGCGGGGGTGGCATGATCTCATTCGGCGCATGAGGTCTACTTACCCATTGCGAGGAAAGTTAAAAAGTTTATGTCAAATCCCACCTAGTATGACAAAGCAGCTTATCATTTTGGGAAAGGGACATTTTGAAAGCAAACACATTTGTTGCAGAGGACCCGTACCAGTTCCTGGAGCAACTGCCGGAGGATTGCCTAAAGGAGTTGATGGATTTTGAGCTGAATAAAATGAAAAAAGAAAAGGAGGAGGAGGAAGCAAAGGTAGACATAAATATCTAAATCAGACATTCGTTTCTTGCTAAAAAAGTAGCATAACTGTTTAATACAACGTCACGTCACTGTTTAAGACCCCGAAATAAAAAAATAAACATCTTGGCGTTAAGGTCCCGGTTGTGCTCTCGCGCACGAGGGCCCGCGGTTCACCTTGACCATTATCCCGGATTTGGCATATCAGGTAATTACAGTGGAGCGACTGCCATATGACCTCTGTGACCCTGCTACCAGGGGAACCTGACCAGATTGAATCATGGTTACACATTCAGTCGTCTGGATGGGCAGGTTTCATCACGATGTTTTCCCTCATCGTTAGAGCATCGGATGGTATTCAACTAATGTACATCACTCAGAAAAGAGTTATTGGGTAATGGCAGCAGCGGAATTCAAACCTGTTACCACTAGGCTACCGGCAACCGATTCTCGAGATAGGCATCCCTGTCTCGGAGTATCCAGCATGACCACCAAGACTATCTCAGGGTCTCCAGCAAGACCTAGGTCAACCTCGGTTCGCCTACGGTATTACAGCATCCTGATGATGATAGCAGACAGAATGGACTCTAGTATACTGGGTCGTTTCATGGGTCTGCACGTTAAATAATATCTAGTCTAACTACATTTTTATTTTATCCTATTTTTTTTTTACATGACAATAATCTTGACATTTATAAGCTGCAATTTTTTTTTTATTGGACATTATATTGTGTACATTGACATTTTAATTGGAAATTTTTATATTTGTATCTGGAAAGTTAGTTATTTGACATTGCAGTAATAATATTTTTAGACTGACATCTTAAATCTGTCTTTCATGTAAGATATGGACTAATATGTCTGAAATAAATGAATTTTATTTTATTTTATTTTATTTATTTATTTTATGAAGAGGTAACGAACTCGTTTGGCCTTTTGGCCTCAATGTATGAACCTTTGTTCTTTTTTTTTTTTTTTTATTAATAATAGGCTTGCATTTGACCTCAACTCACCTGATGGAAAGCGACGATGAGGTCGAAGATGTAGCATGCGTGCCTAGAAGATACCTATTCACGAACAATGACTCAGGTAGAGAGTTCCAGTCCTTTGCAGTGCGCATAAGAAAAGTGGATGCAAAACGCTTAGTACGAGATGGTGGGACATCTACCATAAATGGATGACGATTTTTTGTGCCCCTCGTTGTTCGATGATAAAAAGGGCATGATGGAACAAGGTTGTGGAGCTCCTGGGAGCACTCACCGAAGTGAATTCGATAAAAGACCGACAAGCCGGCTACTCTAAGACGGTGTCCCAGACCCAGAAGGCGAGACTCGACAAGCGAATCATCAAAAATCAATCTTTTGGCACGTCTGTCGATAGAGTCAAGAGCTTCTAGCTGATACTTGGCGGACTCATCCCAAAGGTGACCACAGTACTCCATACATGACCGGACTTGTGCTTGGTATACATTTAAAAGCTGTCCAGGTGTGAAGTACTTCCTCACCCTGGCGAGGACTCCAAGCTTTTTCGAAGCCAATTGGGCTCTTGACTCAACATGTGGTCCAAAGTTTAGGTCTGATGATAGGGTAACACCAAGCAGCTCCAGCTTGTCGGCCAAAGGCAACGACTCACCTCGGAAAGACGGTGTTAGGTGGAAAGGGCTACGTTTTGATGAGAAGAGACATGCCTGGGTCTTAGAAGGATTAAACCTGACCAGGTTGGCTTCACCCCAGTCTGCCACAGCCTTCAGGGTCTCATTGATGCGCTTGAGTAGTGCCTCTCTACTGGCCCGGACCTGAGCCCCACTAGCTCGCGCGCTCGATAGGTACCTCTCTACAACAGTGCTATCATCAGCGTACCCAAGAATGCCGGGCTTTAGCAAATCGTTAATGTGGAGCAAGAAAAGTGAATGAATGAATGAATGAATAACGCTTTATTGCACAATCAAAAGTATACAATGGGTAACTTAAATTAACAGCAGGAGAAGCAACAGGCGGCCTTATCGCTAAAGTGTTGCAGAGAGGACGGATCCCTGAGGTACACGCATCAATTGGCATTGTGTCGGATGCTTGACCCTCGACTACCACACGAAGCGATCGATCTTTCAGGAAATCAGCTATCCAGGTACAATAGCGAGGGAGATAGTCCGTATGCAGGAAGCTTGCTTATCAGGCTGTCATGCCATACCCGGTCGAAAGCTCTGGAAATATCCTAGGACACAGCCAATGCTTCCGCTGGGGACCCTGAGACTGGTCTTAACGGGAGCCGACTGGCACCCCGTGATAGTATATTATTTTAATATAATTATTTACGAAACGGTCACCCATCCAGTTCCCGTTGCTTAACTTTTGTTATCGGTCTTGCAAGTGTACTTTTCCGCTCGTTAATTATTCCGATTGCACCGTCTTCAGCAGACACTTGTGCAGAGTACAGCCTCTCATCACCCCCTGCCCTCCGTCATGTTTTCGCCGACGACTGAGGACGATAACAACTTCTACATCTACAGCGATTCCAAGGAGTCTGGTAAGTACGTGTAGAATAGGGTTAAAAAAAGTTAAACCCCGACAAATAAAGAGAAGTGTTTTAGGCTTGACGTGTGTTTGTGAGCAGTATAACCGGCGCTGTCAGACGCGCCTCGCGGTTCACAGTATAATCTGAGTGGAATCCTCTTGGGCTGGCTGCCGAGACATTTTTATTTATTTATTTATTTCTGGCGACAAGGGCCCATAGATATAATACACAATATTTAAAATAAAAACCAAAAACTATGTAATAATTCAATATTAACAATAATTAAACCTATACATAACAATATAAAAACAATAAACTAATATATAAAAGTATACATTTTAAACTTAATCTATGCTTCACTTTGTGTAAGACACATTTGACCACATTGACAGTGCCATGGGAATCAATAGTGTGCGTTTACTTATGTAGGTGTTACTTTCATTAGTTTCTACAGATGGTGTATGTACTTACCAACGTGAGCTACGTACCTTTTCTTTTTTTTGTATCATTTTTAACTTTGTGTTTGTGTCGTGTCGTGGAGTCTTGTGGCAATAAATGTTCTTATTCAAAAAATTACTGCATATATCCACAGGAGGCGATGAAGACCCCAGCCAGGCTTTAGACCTAACACAGGGCGATCGCGATGAGGACGAAGCTAGCACCGCCCGCGATACACCGCGGACCGTACGCGAACGTGTACCACCACCGGCTTCCTCCGCTGTACCACCGTCGGCGGCCTTGTCGGTGGTACCGGAACCACCGTCGCCCCCACCGCCGCCGCCGGTCTCTCGCCGTTCACACTCGAAAAACGCGAGTGGTGATGATTTGAACCAAAGCTCCAGTAAGTGCTTTTTTACCGCCATCTCACCTGGTGGTAAGTGACGATGCTGCCGAAGATAGAACATGCCTGTCTAGGAACAGCTTGCTTTAGCCTTGAAGGCGTCTAGATTATCAGTAGAACACACCCGCAGGCAACGTGTTCTATTCTTAAGCCTAAAGCATTATAAAGGTTGAACCAAAGCGGCTCGTGCGGATAGCAGGAAGATCCACGGCATAACGATAAAGCGTTCATTCGGATCGCGTTTCTTACATGAAACATTAGTGCATGAATCTTAGATCTTATGGTCAAAAGTTGCCACACCCCATAAAGTCTGCTAGTTTGTCATTGATGAGAAACAATGCAATTAATGGTGAGTCATTAATGTTGAGCCAATGGATGAAAGAAGATCGACGAAAGAGGTATATAGCGCGAATCATCTATATATAGCAGTATATAGGCAGTGGTGACCACTTTCCGTCAGGTGGCCCGCTTGCCTGTTTGCCTACCGTATGATATAAAAAAAAAAACTGGAAAACCGGCCCTTAAGAGGATGACCTAGAAAAACATTCACTGTACAAATCAGCAATATTCTCAAAAAAGCTGGGGTCCGAAGTGACAAGAATAAAAGAAGAAGTATGAAAAGAGTTGTGGAGCCAAGTGGTGGTCCATAGTCTCTGCCTACCCCACCTGTGGGACACAGGCGTGAGCTTTATGTATGTATGTATGTCATTAATATTTTATTTCTGGTTTCCAGTAAACGAGCATATTGCCAACATTGTCGAGAGCAACATCAATTGCACCAAAGTCAAAGAGATGAGGATTAAACTAATCGAAGAAGTGAAAACACTCAAGTGAGTACTAGTTAGTCATAGTGGCAGTGGGCAGAGCACATAGCTCGCAAAACGGAAGGCCGATGGGGCAATGAAGTTTACGAGTGGCGACCACGTAACGGAAGACGCAGCGTCGGAAGGCCTCCCGCAAGGTCAACGGTCGCAAGTATCAGCTGGATGCGGACGACGCAGGACCCGGCTTTGCGATCTCTGGGGGAGGCCTATGCTTACGACGATGACAAAGAAGAATGTGTTGTGTTATGTGATTTTGAACTAGTTTTCATAAGGCAAGTTTCTTTCGCCTGGTTTATCAGCCTAATCTGGTCAGAACTGAGCGCGACAGTTGCTTGCCTAAAATTCCACCAAACGCTGCCATTGAGACATAAAACTGCTGTCGATTTAGTTTTTTTAGATTAGTGTATACATATAGTAATATCACGGATTATTGAACACAAATACATCACGATGATGAGTAGAGCCCCACAACTATCTCATGGGCCAACCTCATCTGCTAATTCCCCCCACTCCCCTGCTGGACGACGGTCGAGCCTCTGCAGCAACAATTTATTTATTTATTTATTTAACATTTTATTGCACACAGTAAAATACATAGAGAAACATCAATGTTTGCATTCTTGTGTTCCAGTCTAAAGGATCTAAAGAATAAGGTAGCGAGCGCAATTACAGGCATGAAGCATTTCATCTTAGTCCTCACAGTGACAACGCACCTACGGCTTTGCTTTTTTGTTGCCTGTTACCTAAACGCGTGAAACGTATACCTATGTTATGGGTGACAGTTACCGCTTATCATCGGGTGGGCTGTCTGCTCGTTTGTCACTGCGAAGCATAAAAAAACTCATCTCCTCGTCTCCTATGGCCGCTCTTAGGACGGTGCTTGAACTGCAGAGCATTTCGGAGATGGAGCCCATGGAGCTGGCGCGCACCACAAAGCGCTCGGCGGAGTTCTGCGGACGCTTCCAGAGGATATACCTCTACCAGCTGCAGAGACAGGTGCGTATGGAAACAGATTCGATGATCACGGGGTCTAAAAAGGCCACATTAGTGTTTTATATTATGATCAAAACCCTATCTCTGGTGGCACATTTTGGTATTCTGCCTACCATTTTTATTCATATACCAGTCAAAAATATTTCTTGACAACGATTTTAATAGTTATGGTTTCGGAGATTTCATTACTACTACTACTGCGCTGGCTCAGCGACCCAAAATGGATCTTGGCCTCCGACACCAGAGATCGCCATCGCCGGAAATTTCATTGGCTTAGTAAACTTTTTGTCAGGAAAGAAACGGTTGCCAGACTGGGCCTATAAGAGAGTAACAAGCTGGAGGCCTTTTCTCGCGCTCCGACATCTCGGATTCGTCATTTTTTCTAGACAAAATGTATAAAAAATGACATTGAAAAAAATGTTCTACAAGAAGGGTTTGGCGAAGATCAATAAGAATAAGGTTTTTGCTTGCAATAGAGTTTTCAGTGATTTTTATTGGAGTTTTGTGGCAAGAAAAAATGTCTAATTCGAATGTCGAAAGCGCGAGAATAAGCCGCCTCGTATTGTGACATCTCAAATTCGATACTTTCCCTAGCCAAAAAACTATATTAAAACGTCACTTAAATTGATATTCGACAATATACGGCCGCAATAGACATTTCAGTGTCATTATTTATTAAGATATGTGTCGAGAAAATATGTCGAATTCGAATGTCAAAAGCTCGACAGAGCCTCCTGACCCTCTGCTTTCACCCAGATGCACGACATAAAGCGGCACGCGGCCGCGTCGCTGCCGTTCGCGAAGTACACGGCGTACCAGTCGCAGATGGCGCGCATCGCCGCGCTGCATCACACGCTCTTGCAGGCGTTCCAGGTGAGTTGGTGAGACAGCCAGCGGCTCTGGATATGCAAATTTATTTAGCAACTCCACTGCCACGTAAAGGTTGGAACCCGCCCGCATAGTAAAAAAAGAAAAGTACCCATCGTGCGGCTTGTATGTGTGCGAGGCGCCGCGCACTCTGTACCTATGCACGCACACACTAAATTAAATCTCAAGACAAGTTAATTTAAATTGTTTTTTTTAAAGCCAGTTTAATCGAGATGGTGCATAGCTTTGTTTCATTAAAATCAGTGCAGTCGTTTTGAAAATATTTGAACATGTGTTTTGGTCAGGGGTTATTCAACTTTTTCTGGCGGTCAAAGTTCATTATTGAGTAGTACCGACTTGCACCAAATTTTTAAACACGTTTAGGAATGACGTTTAACATTTATTTGTATGAAGTTTTCTGTGTAAGTATCAGCTTAAATGCGTTTAAGAATTTATGCATGGCGCCCTAAATATCTCTTTCAATCGTCAAAATAGAGAAGGTAGGAAAGTAGAAAGGAAACACACAGCGACATGCCGGCCGTCCTAGGCTCTTAGTTACAGTTCCTTATTTCTGTCCCACCCAGGTGTTCCACAAATCGGTGGAAGCTCCGGGCGCGATCCGCGGCGCGGGCGCCGCCCTGCGCGCGCTGGCCGCCGCCGCCCGCCGCGGCACCCGGCTGCTGGCCGCCACGCCGCCGCCCAACGCGCCCAGCAAGGAGGACTTCGCGGATCAGGTGCATGGGGACGTACGTATGACGCGCGGCACTTGATTACCTCGTGTGCGGGTAAAGGCAGGCCATATAGCGCGGCACCCGGCTGCTGGCCGCCACGCCGCCGCCCAACGCGCCCAGCAAGGAGGACTTCGCGGATCAGGTGCATGGGGACGTACGTATGACGCGCGGCACTTGATTACCTCGTGTGCGGGTAAAGGCAGGCCATATAGCGCGGCACCCGGCTGCTGGCCGCCACGCCGCCGCCCAACGCGCCCAGCAAGGAGGACTTCGCGGATCAGGTGCATGGGGACGTACGTATGACGCGCGGCACTTGATTACCTCGTGTGCGGGTAAAGGCAGGCCATATAGCGCGGCACCCGGCTGCTGGCCGCCACGCCGCCGCCCAACGCGCCCAGCAAGGAGGACTTCGCGGATCAGGTGCATGGGGACGTACGTATGACGCGCGGCACTTGATTACCTCGTGTGCGGGTAAAGGCAGGCCATATAGCGCGGCACCCGGCTGCTGGCCGCCACGCCGCCGCCCAACGCGCCCAGCAAGGAGGACTTCGCGGATCAGGTGCATGGGGACGTACGTATGACGCGCGGCACTTGATTACCTCGTGTGCGGGTAAAGGCAGGCCATATAGCGCGGCACCCGGCTGCTGGCCGCCACGCCGCCGCCCAACGCGCCCAGCAAGGAGGACTTCGCGGATCAGGTGCATGGGGACGTACGTATGACGCGCGGCACTTGATTACCTCGTGTGCGGGTAAAGGCAGGCCATATAGCGCGGCACCCGGCTGCTGGCCGCCACGCCGCCGCCCAACGCGCCCAGCAAGGAGGACTTCGCGGATCAGGTGCATGGGGACGTACGTATGACGCGCGGCACTTGATTACCTCGTGTGCGGGTAAAGGCAGGCCATATAGCGCGGCACCCGGCTGCTGGCCGCCACGCCGCCGCCCAACGCGCCCAGCAAGGAGGACTTCGCGGATCAGGTGCATGGGGACGTACGTATGACGCGCGGAACTTGATTACCTCGTATGCGGGTAAAGGCAGGCCATATGGCGCGGCACCCGGCTGAGACATACATCTTGTTTTCTACCTCGTTTCGTCTTTGTGTGCGAGTAAAGGTGGAGCCATATGAGACTTATGTGATGTGACGTATCTATGTCATGCATGAGACGTTCGCTCTCAAAGTAAATGTATGAAAAATCGCAATTTAGCAACACACTTGTAGTGAAACTTGCCATCACGTGACGTAAGTCCAATGTAGCTCTAATGTAACCTCACTTTACATCGTGTAACATCACTTCACATCACATAAGTCTGATATGGCGGCTCCTTAACTTTTCTCTTATTCGTAAGGAGTTGTGATTCAACAAAAGCCCCAGGTGCCATCCGAGGCGCCGGTCCATAACTTAAGCTGAACGCGTATCAAGACTAAACAGACGACCACAGCTTACTTCTTACTTCCTTCGGCGCTTCAACGCTTTGTGGGTCTCGGCCTCCTTAACCATAGCAACCTCATACAATATCTTGTCTCGCGCAGGAGTTAAGAGCGGCGCTGGACTCGCTAGAGACGGAGCTGACATCGCTGGAGGAGAAGACCGAGGCCTCCTACATCGCGTTTGACGTTGAACGCTCTGGGGTACGTAAAGAGTCTGACTATGGGAAGCCATTCGTCGCCTTTTTTGCTAACTGTCAGATATTAGTGTGAGACCCAAAAATCGTCGTAGTTTTCAGCGTTTTATGGACATTGACAATCTGGGGGATTCAGTTGGTTAACATGCCGGTCGCCACGTAGAGGTCCCGGGTTCGATTCCCGGCCGAGCAGAAATTGAAATAATAATTTTTTATTTCTTTTGCGGGTCTGGGTGTAGTATGTATAGTAAGTATGTATTTAAAAATAAAAGTAAATAAGTAGTCTATCAGTTATCTAACACCCATAACACAAGCTTTGCTTACTTTGGGGCTAGATAGCGCTGTGTGAATTTGTCCAGGCATTTTTGTGTATAACATATCGTAAAATCGCCCATAGGTACCTGACCTTTTGCAAGTTAGGATGTACTTCTTTCCTGGGTTAATACGGATTGTATTTCTCATACTGTCAATTATAAATAATTATATTAATCTGCGCCGTTGGTTTATTACTTTGTTTAACCTTTCTGCCTTTTCACCGCTTCTCCGCGCTACAAAACTGATTATTTGGCACTTTAGATAGTAATTAGGAGCGTAACGTATATTTTTGTTGGAACAGAGCGTGTCGAAACGCAGCTCGAAATCGAAGAAATCAGACAAATCGAAGTTTAAGAAGAAGAATGTCGGCGCGATTAAGACGAGTAAGATATTTCTTTTCCTTCTTGTACAGATGTTTACCATTATTTGGTGGTATTTTCGATGACTCTGATACGACAGATGGAGGCAGAGATAACGAAACGACAGTCATGTTGACAGAATTGGAGAGTTGACTAAATATAAGTCGATAGGAGCGTCGGTGGCCTGGTGGTAAAGGCATCCGACTCGCAAGGGACACGTACCGGGTTCGAATCCCACTGCGGCCGTGTACCAATGACTCTTTTCTGTGGTGATGACTGAACGACTTTGATGATTGATTTGATGAATGACTTTTTTTTTTCATTTTCTGCCTAATCTTGGATCATGGTCAAGGTGGCTCCCAGGCCCTCGTGCGTGGGAACACAACCAGAACATTATCGTGCGATAATTTTTTTGACTCCATCAACAATTTTTTTTCATACTACTAATCCTGACTATCTAATAATCCACAAATCTGGTGTCAGCTGCGGACTGCCGGCTCTCGATGTACTCGCTGGACGCGCGTCTGGTGGCTGCCGCATGCAGCTCCAAGGATATGAACCCCTCCGGGTAAGGTGCTTTGAACTGGCAAAAGTTTTCTTTAATAATATAACCCGCGGGCGCATACCACCCTTAGAACCAATGATATCCGCTAACAAGCCGCTGCAGATTGGTGCAAGCTTGTATAGGAGACCTACGTTCGAAAGCGGACACAGTATGGGTTGATGTTTTTTTTTTTTTTTATGACTCATTTTCTGTTAGTAAAGCATATTTTGTAATATTATGATGATGATGACAATAATAAGAAAATACTGTCAATCGCTTCCCCGGACTGAACGGTCTCGGGAGCCGATAGGCACCAGTCCGACATCCAGTCTCAGGGTCCCCAGCAGAAAACATTTAAGCTCGCTTTGCTAAAGGTATTGGAAAGCACATCTAACGAGTGGCGAGCTCAAAGTACGAAACGGTCGCCAATACATTCCCGGACTCTGCAAACATTGCTTAACAATAGTTATCAGTTTTGGAGAACGCTGCCAGTGCCATCCTTTTTACTTTTAGCTTCTTGGATGGTCACAGGGGAAATAGACAGGACTAAGAGAGGTAGGCATAGCGGGGTATCCCGTTCGAATTGGAGCCGTCCGACTGGGGAAGTACCTCCACCTTATAGAATACCGCAGCCAAACAGTACTCTTTTAAATAGTATTGTGTTTCTGCCGGTTAGTAAGGTCTCCAGTGCTCCATGGGGTGGGGATTTGGGAAACCGTGGCTTTGGCAGTGGTGTTGCATTTGCCATTTTGCTGCCAGAGCAACGTGTGATTGACGTGGGCAACGCATTGGCGATACTATTGGTCTTGCTAATGTCTATAGGCAGTGGTGACCACTTTCCATCAGGTGGCCCACTTGCCTGTTTGCCTACCGTATGACATAAAAAAAAAACTAAGTAATGCCTTGGTTAGAGACTTAACCGAAAAGATCTCCACAGACCAGAAAATGGTCAGCAGCATTATATGATGTGTATTTTAATAACCTGAACAGGTTTTCCCACAACAACAAGTACAACATGGAAAACAACGCGTGGGTGATGCCCTTGGTATTGCAAACGCCCATATGCAGCAATGACTGCTTACCATCAGGCAGGCCGTAAGCTTCTTTGCCACCCTCGTGGTATAAAAAAAAACAATTCTCGCCTGCGCTGGTCTAAAACTTAATAGACTGAAGCGCGATCTATTGAATTGTGCGTTAATTTTCTTTGGAAAAGGCCCCTTGGCTGGTACCGCCTATCTTCGATAGTACGCCGCTGTAGTATCTTGATGCTATTGAGTTTAAACCAATCGCAGCCAGACAGCTCTGGCTTGCTGCGACTGCTCCTTACACAATTGCATCAAGATGGCGCCGTACCATCGGAGATCGGCGGTACGGCTGCTGATGTTGCCAATGTCCATAGGCGGCGGTGACCACTTTCCATCAGGTCCTGCTTGACTGTTTGTCCCCATAGTATTACCTAGTAGGATTACCTAGTTTGGGCTCCTGTCTCTCAATCGCATATTTAATTTTGTAAACTATGCAAAAAGAAATGCATAATGATGTGTTTGAGAGGAAATAAATAATTTATTTATTTGTTTATTTATTTATTACGTAAAAATATCCCCAGGGGCACGTCAAAGGCGCGACTCGGGCCTTCGATGGAGGCGCGAGCCCTAGAACGCGGCCGCAAGCGCGCCGCCGCCATCGCCAAGAACACCTCGGCGCGCAGCCGTAAGAAGTCGCCCAGGAGGTGAGTTGATGCGAGTGCTGTCCTCTTAAAACCCATAAAAAAATATATTTCAAAATTCGCCAGGTCTCGCGACTCTCCTGTAAAAATATATGAGATCTAAGGAGTCAAGTCTGACAACACTTTTTTTTAGTAAATATTCTACAAATCGTATCGTGTGCACCGTAGTTCTCTTTTAAACTTACTGAATAAATAATAATACTTAAACTTATAATCAATGTATTTTGATGCATCTAGGTTGTCTAGAACTTTATTTGATCTCGTTTATAAATATATTTTTCTCTCTTGGCAATCAAGTTCTTATCTAACCATTAGGCATAAAAATACTCGTACAAATTCATATCCCTTACTTTAAAAACAACGGAATTCCATACAAACTGTCAACCCGTATTTCACCCCCTTAACGGTGAATATTTGCTGTTTTCAGACTTTTCCCTTTATAAACTCCCAAACACCTATTTCCACGCAAAGTCACCTAGAAGTGGTCTATGTTTTTGATGATCCATGAGTCAGTCAGTGAGTGAGCGCCGACATATTGAAACTTCGATAATAGTAGTTTATGCAACTGGTTTTAATACCTAATTATATGCAGTTGCATACACTACTTTATCTACACTCATATTTTCAAGTTTAAATTTTGTACTTTGCTGGAAGTAAGCTGCGAGTCATATTTGTTGTATCTACGCACCGAGCATATCAAGCGGTGGAAAATTCACTTCACTACTTTCACATTCATCTATTTATTTGCTTCAAACAAGATTTTGAATTCAAAATTCAAATTTTCCTGTTTACATTTGTGTGTAATTATTTTCCCGCTAAACAGAATATTTTTTCTAATTGTTGTAATTTGTGTTAGTGAATGTTTTTCCTTGTTTGAAGCAAATAAATAGATAAATGTGAAAGTAGTGAAGTGAATTTCCCGCCGCTTGATATCCTCGACGCGTAGGTACAACAGAACTGACTCGCAGCTTACTTCGAGCAAAGTTGAGAAAATTATAGGTACGAAATTTTAACATGAAAATATGAGTGTAGATAAAGTAGTGTATGCAACTGCATATAATTAGGTATTAAAACACTCGTGTCAAACTATTATCAAACTCGGCTACGCCTCGTATGATAAACAGACTCATGTTTTAATACCCCCTTTTATATGACAGTTGCATAAACTACTATTTCGATAGAGCTGTAATGAAAATAGGATGGGAAATGCTGTATCGAAAAGTAATTTTTTTAAATTTTATAGACTGGCCTGAAAAAAGTGTATTCTTAAACAACTGTTTTCGAATATGAAATTGGAACATTACGCTATGAGTGTAGATAAACGATGTTTTTAAAACCGTGAAAGGTAGAAACTTGTAATTTGCAATATATGCTGTATAGAGTAGACAATGCAATATAAAATTCAGGCAGTTTCTTTAGTCCATACCAAAGATATAAAGAGCTCGAAATTGCGTTGAGTTGCTTCAAGAAAAGGTTGTACGGCCGAGGTTGTCTGCTAGACTTGGCGAAGGGCACTGCCGTGCCCCCTGAAAAACTAAACATTTATTTTTTATTAAGTATATCGTTTTACAGAGTTTTGTGAACGTGTAATGGAACCGTGTTATCGTAACTTACTATACCTATAAGGACACAAGTTCGTAACACTGCCACTAGATGTCGCTGCACGTCATTTAGAACGCGCTATTGAATGTGCGGCGTCGAATAGTGACGTTCGCCGCTCGAACCACAGCAAAGCATACTTACCTGGCATAGGGGACACCGTGATCACGAAGGCGGTTCCCCCAGGGTGAGATCTCACATTGCACTGCGTTGAGGTTGACCCCTGCGATTATCCCTAATGTGGATAACTCGGATGCGTAATTTTTGATAGTGGGGACTGCGTACGCGCCGTCCCCCCCTTAAACCAATCAACTATATATATAATCTCAATCAAATATGATGTGATTCGTTTCGAGCGAGTCCCGCCTCGGACTGGCTCGGACATTATGAATTGTAATGTCACCTGTGGCCTGTCACTTATGTTGATAATAATAAATGATGAATTGAGTTACAGAGTTTAAATTTTACCACACACACTGGCTCATCTCAAACAGAATTCATTCGAGTTGGCTAGAACATTCAGATAGCTTAATAGCGAGCGTTACAATGTTTTATTTACGCCGGTTCGTTACTGCGAGATGTGTGACAATTGTCGTTCACAAGTCATTTATGCGGTGTTCCACAAACTTTTTCTGTTCAACTTGTACTTCCAGCTAAGTTGAGAAAATTATAGGTACGATATTTTAACATAAAATATGAGTGTAGATAAAGTAGCGTATGCAACTGCATATAATTAGGTATTAAAACACTCGTGTCGAACTATTACGAGGCGTATGATAAACAAACACTCATGTTTTAATACCCCCTTTTATATGACAGTTGCAAAAACTACTATTTTATTATGACTCAAAAATAGATAAGAGTAAATAAAGAACAGAAGATTTTACAAGAAACTGAGTCCACGCGCCGCGATAGAGTTAACAAATTAGCGAGCATAGCGAGCTCGAAAACTTGCGAATTCTGACTCAAAATAGCTAGGATGAACTTAAATAATAAAACGAACATAATCTAATAATAAAGATCGAGCATTGGGGGTGGGTCGGTAAACTCCGGCGCCGCCGTGGCGATGATGCCAAGCTGCACACGTAGTCCGCGTGAGACGGGTACGCAAACCGAGTTAGGTACAGTCTAAGTACCTTAAAGTTAAGACTTAACTGGAGTTAATCCGGGTTGACAAATAGATTTACCCATCTCTTCTTCCTAGTCGTATCTGTACCTATAGTATATCTGCGAAGAGTGGACAAGGTAGTTACTGGTTGGTGGCTCGCTTCACCAGACGCCGTTATTCTTCCCTGATGGCTGCTCTTCTTATGCACACATAATGGGGCCCATCAAAAGCATTCCTGACTTGCTCTGTCCATCGAGTCGGTGCTTTGCCGAAAGCCCGCGTGCCCTGCACAGTGCCTTGCACAACTAACCGTTCCATACTGGTATTGTCACGCCGAGCTAGATGCCCAAAAAATTACAAAATTCGACTTTGAACTATTGAAAACCCTGCGTAACTCTAAGCTCTCTAGATGAGTTCAAATAGAGCCCCTTTGTTACTGTTTACCAATGTTGTCCCCGCACAGCGCCCGGCGGCCGCTGATGCGCGATCCGCACGAGGGTCGCGCGCGCGCACCGCCGAGAGACACTGAGATACAGACCATGGTCGAAGTCATGGATGCTGTGAGTACACACCTTTGTTATTCATTTCCATCATCATACCATCAGCAGCCGTCATTTATCATCATCACCATAATCCTGGATAAAATACAGGATCGCCAACCACCTAACGTTTGCTAGTTTCGAGTTAGATACAGTCTAATCGAATTACCGTCTATCGATGATTTGAAATAGTCCTTTATTCGCCTTTATATAATAGACCTTATCATGTCTCCTCATCACCATAATCCAAGGTAAAATACAGGGTCCCAGAGCACCTAGCAAACGCGCACAGTCCTAATTCTTAGTTTAACTGTCTCAGAGTTTCTGGGATGAGTACCACATTCTTAGATCGAATGGTCGACCGATGGTCAGGGTTGTAGTGTACAGTTATTGTGAGTGTTTTAGGGGGGTCAGGCGGGGGATGTTAATGACCGAACCCGTTGGATGTTGTTTAAACACTACATTTATTATAAAAAGTAATCGACCAAGTAATTTACCTACGCTGCAATACATTCGGCGCGCATTGGCCTACTTACAGCTGTAGGTAAAATTGCCTGTACGGCGTTACTCCGTACAAGGGTATACGTATATACGTCGGTCGCGCAGCACTTCTTATATAATTGAAAATGTATGACGCGTAGCTGCGTTAGCGCTTTATCTAAGTATTTTCATAAATTTCTTCTCGCACGTGCGCTTCGCTTGAGGAGAATACTTTAAGGCGTACCCTTCTTGGTGGTATTGTCTCGTACCCCGTTACAACGCCGGTTGTTAGAATGGGCGCCTTCTTCACGTCCCCCGCCACGTATCAAGCGCGTAGATCACCGTTGGATGAAGCCCGGCGACCGATCAAAGCATCATCATCATCGCCCTAGCGCTTATCCCGGCCTCTGCCAGGGTCCGTTCCTACCCATTCTTCTCCACTTCACCCGGTCTGCGGCAGCCTCGCGTCGTAAACGAGCGACCAAAGCATATGTGTTGTAAATGCACTCGAAGCTGGTGCTCATTTTCTGGTGGATGCCATTGCTGGTTGTTAATATTCTAGCCTGCCAAACACTATGATCTATTTAAACTGACTTGTCTTATTTGGTGAACAAACAATGCCCAAAATCACGACTTTACGTATATTGTGTTTAGATGTCGATAATTATATAAGAAACATAGAATGTGAATTTCAACGAATACTGCTGCACATTATCCATTTAACTAAATAATTTCCTTAACCAAATAAGACAAGTCAGTTTGGACAGATTATACACATGTAGTGTTAGAAGTTGGAAGCGTTTCAAAATACAACTCAGAGGTGATACTCGAACGTCATTTTCAGGCTTCCAGTCAAGTAAGCGGCGACCCCACTCCACGGTTGGACTTGCGACACATTTACAGTAAAGGTATCTGAGGCCCTATTATTGAAACCGCTCGCATCCTTGGGCGGATACTACACACACGATATTTATCGTGATACACGCAGGATAACGATATTTATCGAGTGTGTAGCCTAGAGTATCACGAATCGTGATACGGATCACAGGATTTCCCAAAATCCAGAAATCTACGATCCGTATCAACTATCGTGCGATATATATCGAGCGTCTAGTATGTAGTCGATATTTATCACGAAATATCTGTCAAACTGACAGATAAATAACGTAATTTCAAATTTATTTTCATAGTTTGTGTTTATTTTCAAGCATCTGTGGCCACTATGGACCTGAACAGTTACTATAAAAGTATTAAAAGTCAACAAGATCCTCATCCTCATAATTTTACCCATTTTTTTCTCTTCACGCGTCTTTTCAATCCTAATGCTAATACTATAGCAACGCAAGCTTTATCAGTCATTTTGGTAAAAATACGTAAAAATCGTAAATATACTAGTCTAAAATGCTTTTTTTTAGGCTAGGCATTGGCAACTTAGTCTATTCAGCCATCAAAATGAATGAAAGAATGCACAGACTAATGAAAATATCGACGATTCTTATCGTGTGTGTAGGGTCGACTTGCGATCCAAAATATTACTCGATATTGATCACGATACGTATCACGATATATATCGTGTGTGTAGTATCCGCCTTGCGGGCGCTCGCGTACGTGACCTATCTC
Source organism: Blastobasis lacticolella (assembly GCA_905147135.1). Classification (NCBI taxonomy): domain Eukaryota; kingdom Metazoa; phylum Arthropoda; class Insecta; order Lepidoptera; family Blastobasidae; genus Blastobasis; species Blastobasis lacticolella. The sequence goes on from LR990045.1 coordinate 20,066,150, forward strand.
TTTCACAATTGTGGTAAGTTGCTAGAGATAGAAAAGAAAAGCATGGATGGCGCGGTTTAAAAAATAGGGGCCCCTGAAAAGGTAGAATTTGTGCTTTTGAGTTATCTTTATGTACATGGCGGGTGCCTAGTGCCTAAGGCCATAGAAAAAGAAACAACGAAACCGTTAAGGCAAGGCCTGTAATATTGTTATTATGTAACGTTGTGTATTCTACGTAGCGACCTGAGTTCAGTTGGTTAACATGCCGGTCGCCACGCAAAGGTCCCGCGTTCGATTCCCGGCCAAGCAAAAATTGAAATTATGTTTTTAATTTCTGTTACGGGTCTAGGTATATATAAATAAAAAAATATATGGGTAAGTAGTTTATCAGTTATCTTACACTTATAACACAAGGTTTGCTTACTTTGTGTAGCCCCATGAGATGGCACTGTGTGAATTTGTCCAAGCATATTTAGTTAAGTAGGTATATGTGTTAGTTATTTTATTTTATTTTTATTTTGTTCTTCAGCTTTCATATCCAATGCCACGCCGCGCCCGCCAACGCAGTCAGCCACCTCGCAGCGAGGAGGGTTAACGGCTCGTGAGATTTCTTTTCTTTTCTTTTTTGTTTTATTTATTGGAAGTGGTTCCACAAAACTACGGAACGGTCTTGGAGGGACCCTCCTGACAAGTCTGCCCGCATGGGTACCACCACCCTATCTATTTGGCCGCCAATGTTAGACTCAAGATCTTTGGACTGTTGTATTTAGGCTCTCCTTGTCATGGTATCATTAAAAGTTTGTTTTATTCAATGATATCAGGTCTTAATTGGTGTCCATACAATCTTACTCTTCACAGTGAAGTTCTAAGACGCATCTGCGGTTATGCTTATTATAAAAGTATGTTTCGGATTTCCTACCACATAGGTACCCTTGTTTACGGAAACCCGGAACATACTTCATTATCACAGAACATAACATTCAGGAATTGGGCTTCTCCCCCGAGGTTATTGAGGTAAGGTAATCTCCACGCTTGGCAGGTGGATTGGAGATCGCAGTGTTGATATAACAATGGGAAACGCTGCTGCCCAATTTCTAGCCTACGGACGGAGACTCTAGGATCTTTTGCCTCGAAAACTTTAGTCTCTTTGTACGATACCCACAAGCGTAAGGTGAGACACCCAAGTGAGGATCCAGGGGGGAGAAAGGGGGGCAATTGGTGCATTTGCCCCGCCTCAGCCCCAACTCTGACTCACAATAGCGTACGGTTTTATGAGCAAAAGGCAAAAAATTCGAAGCTCGCGCTCGCTCAATTTTTTTTATTGATTTTATACATTTCTCCAACTTTTTAGAACAGAAATGTCAAACATTTCTAGCTCGCGTCGCTCGCTCATTCATTTTTGTTATAATATTAACCAATATTTCAAAACCTTAATTCTGAGCTCGCTACGCTCGCTTTAACATTCATTTTAACAATCACCCCAGCTGGTTCTTAAAGAACCATAATGTTTTAAGTTACGTGCGGGCTTCGCTCGCTCAATCATTTATTGCTAACCCCAGATTTTAATACCCAAAATATCAAAAATATCGAGCTCGCTTCGCTCGCTCATTCATAGGTTTCAGATACTTTTTTTATCAGTCACCTAGCTCGTTGCGGTTACTCATTCATTGATTTCCTAAAATTACTATTGTGAGGATCACCCATTGTTGTTAAGGTCAAAAATATCTACATTTAATTATCACCTCAAGATTTTATAACCCAAAAAAAAATTGTAAGCTCACTTCGCTCGCTCATTCATTCAATTCTCTCCAGTTTTTAAGGCCTCAAACGTAAAATTTTTCGAACTTGCTCCGCTCACTCATTTATTTATCACCGTAGCCTTTAAGACGCAAAAATCAAATATACCGAATTTTCGTTGTGGTTCCCCAGGTTTTAAAACCCAAAATTCCGCTCGCCCATTCGTTTAATGTTAACCCCTCTAAAATGAGCAAATTATTTTTTTAAGGGCGCTAGCTCATTGATTAGAGAATACCTATAATTACAAGGTACCTATAATTTTGACTTTTGCCCCCCCCCCCCCCCCCCCTAAACCAAATCCTGGATCCACGCCTGACCCAGAGTGCTATTCTACTCTGCCGGGCACCGCACGGCTAGGAACATACTTACATACTTATAATTAAATATCATAATAATATAGTTTAAAACATTATGTTATGAAACCAAAGTGCCTATACTAAGTAACTACCTATGAATCGTATGTGTCCTACCTATGAATTGAGTATGGTGTCCCGCAGGCAAGCCGACCGCGGCGCCGGAGCCGCCGCAGCTGGGCGCGCTCTCGCCGACTGCGGTACGGTATTTCACACTTTTAAGATATAACGCACAAGTGGCCAAAACTCTGGATAAGGGACCTAAAACTTAGGATAGTAATAAAAATAAAAAACAATTTAGGGGGGTTAAAAATTAAATACATTATTCCTGGGTTACTGCATTAACACGGGGCAGTAACTCAGGGTTAATGTATGGATTTTTTTACCTGCGACGAAAAAAGAGGTCGCACCTCTCTAACAGCTACATTAATGTCAATGTGGTTTTTTTCATCTTGAAGCCAATGACTGTTTTCTGAGTTATGTACATTAGTTGAATACTAACCGATGCTCTTACGGCGAGGGAAAACATCGTGATGAAACCTGCACATTCAGGCGACTGGATGTGTAAACGCGATCCGGTCTGGTCAGGTTCCCCTGGTAGCAGGGTCATGGAGGTCAGATGGCAGTTACTCCACTGTAATTACCTGACCTGCCAAATCCTGGATCAGGGTCAAGGTGGACCCCGGGCCCTCGTGCGCGAGAGCACAACTGGGACATTAACGCCAAGATGATGATGATTGAAGACGTGGTCCAACACTATGCCTGATTTGACGTTAGACGGTCTCAACCCCAGTTGATACTTGGTATTCTTGACGTTAGACGATATGCACACAAAATATTGGACATAGAGCAGAGATGGAGCGTCGACCTATAGAGAATGTACCCTGTCACTCTGTCACAACTCTATACAAATGACTCAATGTCATACAACAAGCTAGTACCTACATTAAGGTGACCAAGGCAACCAATTTGACAATAGTAGTGGTTATGGAGGGGTATTTGACAACCTATATGTATACTTTTAATGGTGCATATAATGTGTAACGTTATGTGTACCATTAAAAAACAAATAAAATACATGTATAGATTGTTAGTTCAGCTGTGAGTAGGCTCCATCTGTGCATCTGTGCCCAATTTCCTTGTTATGTTCTGTTCGATGAAGTAGCAATAAACTACATTTTTTTAAATATGTATACGTTACATATTTTATTCACTCAAATCATAGTATTCTACATACTAATACTTTATTCTTCCAGCCAGCGTCTCCAAAATTTGACTTGAAACCAACTTTGTGCTGCGCCAAGAATGGGTCGCAGGAGCCGGCCCGTGAGCCTATATTGACACCTATGTCAGTTCATGTTAGTATCTACCTACATACTTCATGTTATAGGTAGATAATATTTAAATCTCTGGTCTAAAGCATAAATGGAGAGCTCGACCAAAGAAAGATTTAGATTTTCTAGCCTAAACCGTTTAAATAATTCGAGTAGCGTTAGCATGTAATTACGGAAGGCTCGATACATCGTTTTGAGCGTCGTCGGACCCGATGGACATGAACTCGCGCGCGCACAGTATGTTAAGGAACGTTAAAGCTAATTTCTAGAGTAATCTAGTTTGGTGTCCGGCAATGGTAGCCGACAGCTATGTTACAGACACATATTGCCTTAAAAATATTGTCCATTTAAAGCCTCCTAATTGAAGCAATCGATCCCCCAGATCACTACTAAGGACCATCCGGAAACGAAGGGGAAGACCCCGCGCGAGAGCCCGCGCGTTGACAAACTGAAGCTGCCCTCCAGTGCCAAGAAGAATGCCATTGCTGACAAAGCCAAGGTCAGTGCAAATTTCAGCACATGCAAAGAAGAAACAGCGGTCCATCCTGCTTACGTACCTACATACTCAAATTCAAATACTTTGGGAAAATTATTCTCTTATGAAACGTCAAAAAAACACGGAAAGAGTAAAGACAAAGTGGTCGTTTAAGCAGCTCATCCAGCGCAGTGCGGTTGTATGTTATAAAGTATTTAGGACAGCCAATCCTGAGTTGGTGAGGTCTTGCACTTGACTCAGTAGTTTTCAGCACTATATGGCAGCCGGTTCGTGGTGACATCATTTTTTTGCTACGTGAAACCTAGCCCATTGTCATTTTGCATCAAGATAAGTACCTCCTCTCATAAACGCCTACTGACTTGATGCCTTGATGACTTGATTTAATACTCATTTAAGAAAGCTGTTCGTGAGTATTACCTCAATGATCTTTAGTGTTGGGGCTCACGAGTTTGTCTTCTATCTCCCCATGTTTGACTGAGCTTCTGGTTTTGTCTCTCCTTTACTTGTGTAGTATTTGTATTGTTATCTATTCTTGCTATATTACCCACTCACTCACGTTTATTTCTAGCTATTTTAGCTTTAAGTCCGGCTTTGTACTATTTTGTGCATGAAGATTTAATAAATAAATAAATGCCTTTGAGAGGCGCGAAAGTGCCTAACGGGATATCGTGTCTTGCTCTATTGACCTTTACGTCTCGTGTATCGACCCCAAGGTCGATTCCCGCGCTGCGACATCTAGAATTCGACATTATTACAAATCTGTATTAAAATATCACGTCCACCCGTCCACGTTGCTGATATTTCCTACATAATTAAACATTTAATATTTTATTATATACGTAACATCGTTGTTCCAAAAAATATATTTAAAATACTTTAAGTAAGTTAAACAATAATGTATGTTAAGTAATATGTTAAACGAAGTTGTCTATATTCCTTGTCGTGGTAACCTATAATTAAGGCTGCACTTAGAAAGAGAAAATATTTTAGCTATAAGACGCTATAACTTTCTTAGTGTAAGTCTTGTTGGTTGTCCTAAATAAATAAATAAAATAAAATAAAATAAAATCACTGAAAACGATCTTTGACATTGAAGGATTGTCGAAGGTCGAAAAGAATACTTTTTTAGCTGAAAGAGATTTGGGGTGACAATAGGCCCTGTAGTCTGTGTATTTAATCGACCGCCTAATGTTACTCGATGAGTAATTTTTAGTCTGGCAATAAAGTAAGTAAGAAAAATATGAGGGCACCACTTAATATATGAAGTACTCAGTTTGACAGAAATTATTTATTGCAAGAGCAGTAGTTCCTTTTCACGACGTTCTTGCCAGACAGTACAGGCGATGAATTTACTTATTTGTAACCTGGAATCTGGGTCTGAATGTAAGTAGGTACCTACCTAACCTGCATACCAGACCTACTTGGTAAAATGAAACAACACTGTGGAATAACAAAAAAATAATATAATTTATTACAAAAAAGTTTATGTCAATGTTGCATAGCAAAAAAATTACCTCGCGTAAATCATGTGAATAAATAAATGAATTTCAAGCTCTTTGAAAGCCTTCCAGCATCACAGGAAATGTTTATACTTACTTATTAGGTATGTATGTATGTACCTTAAAAAATGTTTACCATTCAAAATGTATAAAATTCATAAATAGATAGAGTTGAATGCACTATAGGCGCTACAATAATTATATGTTTATTGTTAAATAATGTCTTTGTAAAATACTAATTAAAAAATCATTTGTAACCGTTTTACATTTTAAATGCTTTAAAAAATATTTAAAAATATGACTTCGTCAGTTACATTTAGAGTGTGCTTACTTATATCGATAATACATCGATATACTAATATTTGACCTGATAACTCTGGTCAGTTTGAGAGAGTTTGTTCAGTGGTCAACATGCCAGTATGCCACGCAAGAGGTCCCGGGTTCGATACCCGGCTGGGCTGAAATTGAAATGATGAATTTTAATTTCTGTTACGGGTATCAGTTATCTTGCACCCATAACACAAGCTTTGCTTACTTTGGAGCTAGATGACGCTGTGTGAATTTCCCACGATTATATATATAAAAAAAAAAATATTAATAATAGCTTACGTTGTCCCTTACATTATTTTATGACACTGGTGTACTAATTTATAATGTTAACTATCTACGTACTAAGACACAAATATGCCTCTTACAATACTGGTACCTATCACTATTCTCAAAAAATTTTTGAAGCAGCACTAGACATTTTCAATAAAAAAACAAATTATTATTCTTTTCTTTTATCTTGTTCCAACCATCTCGCGAGTCGCGCTTATAGTACTCTCATATCACAAGAGATGGCGCTAGTGCCAACTAGACTCAACAAGGCGTCACCTTTATAAGGAGGATTGCCCTGAGCAAGGCACATTACATCGTTACGAATAGCTCCTCTAAAGTATTCCAAGTCGACATATTTGTCCTGTAGTACTGTGCATGTGTGACAGTGTGTATGTATGTATGTATAATGTGTTTGTCCGTCCGTGCGTTTAGGCGCATTTCGCGCAGAGAGGTTTGTTGTCCAAAACGGTGAAGGTGGCGTCGGTCACCGGGTTCCGGCATTTCTGTAATGTAAATGGGAATGGGTTAGTTCAGGTTTTAATGCTTTGATTGAACTCTGTTATGGTATTAATTCTTTTAATTAACTCTGGTCGTGTGGTGACCGGCAGAGTAGAATAGCACCAACCCCTTAAGGTGTGTCCAAACATAGAGCGGCATGTGTGCGCGGCAGCCGCGCGCGGCGTGCCGCGCTTTGTTTGGACAACAGCCGCGCGCAAACATTCGTCAATAGTCCTAACTAGAGCGCGGCAGAATTGTTTCTTGGACATGCCGCGTGTTGCTGCCGCGCTCGTGCCGCGCTATGTTTGGACACGCCTTTACGCTCATGGGTGTCGTATAAGACGACCAATGTTTTCGAGGCAAAATATCAAAAGTCTCCGTAGTCTGAAAAATGGGCAGCAGCATTTTCCATTGTTATATTTAAAAACTGCGATCTCCAACCCGCCTGCCAAGCGTGGAGATTATGGCAATAACCTCCCCTTTCGTGGGAGAGGCCCTAAGTCCTGCAGTGGACTGTTACGGGCTGTGATGATGATGGTATTAATAGAAGCGAGGGCACATTTTGAGACATTCGTTCATTTTTTTTCCATTCGTCATGATTATTTACTATTAATTGTCGCATTTAACGGCTTTGTCACCACGGTTTTGATTCTTTTTACCTCGATATTTCGAAGCGATTGCGCCTCCATGGTCATGAGCACCGGGGCTATTGGCTATCTCAGTGGACAACTGAATTTGACATTTTACAATCCAGCGGCCAATGACCTACTCGGAGATGAAATTCAAGATCAAAACTGTAAACATATTGCCATTATAAAACATTAACCACAGGGGTTGATAATTTAAAATACAGTTTGTTTTTTAATATTTATATGATGTAAAATCATATAAATACTAATATTGTAAACATGATAATTTTGTATCAATGAGTAATGTTTTTAATGTAAGTTTTTTATAGTGGCTATATGTTCAGTTTTGATCTTAAATTTAATCTCAGAGTTTAGTGTAGTTCTAATGGGGGAAAACGTTGTTTTCCATTTACGGCCAAAATAACCTTCCTTTCGATCTGCGTTGAAGTACATAAGCGAGATAGAAGTTTTATCTTGTGCAACAAAGTCTGTCTACGGTGGTTGGTGTCACGGATGTCCATGGGCGGCAGTAATAATACTACCCGCTCGATTGTTCGCCTCACTCTCATCACCATCAAATTAGCCGAAAGACACCCACTGCTGGGCATAAGCCTCTCCCAGTGATCTCCCAGTGATGCCTTCCGCATCCAACTGCAATCATGACCAGGTCGTTGTTCCTTGCGGAAGACCTGCGCGCGCAGAGTCTTTCAGTACGCGGTCGCCACTGGAGAACCTTACTCCTGCAAAAAGAACGACCCACTCACGTTGCAAGTGAAGCAGTCGCGGTGCCACTTGCTGTCAAGCGCGATGACCGCGCGGTCGGTGATGGGCTTGGCGCAGCCCGAGCAGCGCGCGGCGAACTTGTCCGAGAAGCAGCCCGAGCAGTAGGGGCGGCCGGCCTGCGAGGTAGACGTATTCTTTTATATATTTGGGAGACCAAAATCCATCATCATCTTGTCCGTAATGTCCCGGTTGTGCTCTCAAGAACGAGGGCCGAGGGCTCTCAAGATCCAGGATTTGGCGATCAGGTAATTACAGTGGAGCGACTACCATCTGACCTCCGTGACCCTGCTACCAAACGCCATACAACAACACAATATTTATATTCTTACGAAACAGATAGCCAATTACAGGTCTTAGCTGATAGATTTTGGAATACATAATATGAAAATCTGTTGATACACTTCCACCGATAATAACTAATACAATACTACTGCACTGCACAAAGTTATAAGAGTAGTTATAAAACGTATAATCATCTTGGCGTTAATGTGCTCTCGCGCACGAGGGCCCGGGGTCCGCCTTGACCATGATGAAGGATTTGGCAGATCAGATAATGGAGAATCAGATAGTGGACCGACTGCCATCTGACCCTGCTATCTGGGAAACCTGACAAGATTGGATCATGGTAACATATTCAGTCGCCTGAATGTGTAGGTTTGATCACGATGTTTTCCCGCACAGTAACAACATCGGTTAGCATTCAACTAATGTACATAACTCAGAAAAGAGTTATTGGAAGCTGACCGCATTGGGACTCATACCCAATAACCCTCGCTTACGAGTCCGATACCTTAACCACTCGGCCACCGATGCTCCTAAAGCTATAAAATTAATTTTTCGTATTTATTCCTTGACCAAGGACTTCCGCTTGAGAAGCTCGGACTGATGAAACAGTCTCGGGAGCGGATTGGCACCTGTGAGGACATTTTGGATGTGTTCAAAACAGCACAATTCCGCCATTGCACCACCTGCCCCGAGCATGAGTGCTTTTAGACCCTTATTTATTATTTTATTTAACAGTTTATTGTGCACAGGAAATACATAATGAATAACAGGCAAAGTAATAAATGGCACAACAGGCGCTACTTATTTCTAAAAGAAATCTCTTCCAGCAGGCCTTCGGAAGCGTGATGTGATAATGAGACGCCGATAAGACGTGCACAATATTACCCTTGTTGGTGTCCATGCAATTCTTCGACAATTTTTTGCTCGTAGATACAATTCGGATGTGGAATGAGTTCCCAGGCGCAGTATTTTCTCCATACATGTGAATGTCATTAGAGATAAGCAAAACGCCCCTATTATTGCTGATGTCCGTCCATAGACAGTCGGCGGTGATAACTTTCCATAAGATGGACCATCTGACCGATTGCTTCTCGTGGCAAAAAAAGTCATTATCATTATCCTAGCGTTTATCCCAGCCATGCCAGGGTCCGCTTTACAACTTTTCTTCCTCCACTTCGCCCGCTCTTCAGCATTCTCCCGTCGTAAGCCATTGGCTCTCGCATCCGACTCGGCGATGTCAATCCGCTCGCTCGGCCTCCCGCGTGATATCCTTTCTGATACCGGCAGGTTTAGGCGCCTGTTTCGCACGTATTACTGACAGATGACCAGTGACCTCGGTGATTCCAACTGACCTGTTCCATGAATCCGCCACCGCCCAGCTCCTCCTTGCAGCCGCCGCACACGAAGTGGTTGGCGTGCCAGGACACGCCCAATGCTTGGATCACGCGCTGGAAACAAGAAACAGAGCAAAATCAAAATACTGGCATATATTAAGCTGCCATATAAAGGCGTATTTTACTTTGTTTAAGAGCGTCTGTGACTAATTCTTTAAGGGTTCTCGCGCTCGGAAGCACAACGCCAAAATAAGAGAGATAAAGACTAGTATATCAGAGTCTAGGGTGCACGCCCTTCAACGATACAATCATATGCTTATAGAAGTCACTGTTTATTCCCATAAATGAAAAATATCGTTTTTTTACGTGGAACGTTTTCATTCTGAACAGGGTTTGAGTTGTGATCAAGCGGTCATGGGTTATGACCGCTTAAACCCTGGAAGTATAGCATCTGCGAGAATAAATGTAATGCCAATATTTGGAGGATAGAAGGCCGAATATTGTTACACCGAATATTGTTTTATCGAATAATTGTTATAGCGACGACTCCTCTACGCTTTGTCATAACCTAAGTCAATGCTCATTATATCAAACTTCACGCCAACAAATCATCATACACAAATCACTCACTGACGCGCCTTGATTGATCGCTATAAACCTATTCTCTGCCTATTTATAGGCTACTAATTTATTCTGATGCTTATTTTTCTCTCGGATCCACCGGGTGATGTCACCGCACCAAAACAATGACGAGCTCGCCGCGTGTGCCCCGCGTTGTGATTTTGACGTACGGTGTTTAATGGTCCGTTGTAACTATTTATCCTTCGTTCTTTTTTTAAGATTTGAATTATGTAAGTAAAAAAGCAGTGTCTGAAGCCTTTTTCAACAATAAATTACTGTTATAAAAATTGGAACAAGTGAAATATTTAGGATCAATGTTTACGAGGGATGCAAAATATGAAAGAGATGTCGAAAGGAGAGAAAACGTGGGAAATATAGTGAATGGAGCAATACACACATTTACAGCCAGAATGACTCAAAAGGCCCGTCTGGCTGTTCAAAGAGGGGTGCCGAAGCGAAAGTTGGGTAAAAGAAGAAGCATGTAAGTAGAATAAATGCAGTCAAAATAAGAGCGTTAAGAAATATGGAAGGAGTATCAATGAAAGATGAAATACGTAATATTGTAATAAGTGAACGTGCTTGAATCAAAGAAGATGTAATTTCAAGGATAGAGAGTTATGATTCACCAAAAAAATTACAGTAATATATTGCATTAAGAGTTGTAAGGAGTAGACCGGAGACATTTTAAAGAAAGGTCAAGTCAAGAGTACCATAAACCGACGACCAAGTATGAAAATTTTGATGAATGTAAAAGAAGCAAAAGAGATGTATCATGTGTCAGGACCGTAGCAAGTGGAACAATGTGATGTATGCCTATCTAATGAGGCTAATTTTACTCGAAACTGAAAGTAAGTAGTTTTTTTGGGATCGCGCTTAGTCTGAATTTTACGCGCTACTAGGTAGGTAGGTACTTGATAAAATAACAAGTTATATTTGCGGAAGTATGGAAGACGCGCAAAGCGTTGCATACGCAATGAGCTAATAGCTTGCTAATTTGTGGGTATTTCGACGTAATGTTAACTTAAATCCATTACTGGATTATTGTGCTTCTAAAATTAAATAATAGTTTAGTTAGTTTGAAGAAGAATACAATGTTAACTGCACGTGAAACTGCTATCATTCGACCATCTAATTCTATTTGGATTAGCAAAATTATATAACTAAACATAAATATGAAACTATTCATCTTACAGACAAACCATGAATATGGTTTTGTAAGAAGATGTTTTAGGGATGTGTAAAGTGGTGTACCAATGAGTAAAAAACTAGTTTCTAATTAGTAGCAGAAATTCGAAAACGATTGTAACGAAACTGAACAGGACAATAAGCATGCAAAACAAAGTATACACTAATATAATTTCTATGTGTAGGCAGCTAAGAATCTATAACGTAATAAGCTCCGCTTTTTACTGTATGGACAAAGCAAAATATGCTGTGTAGAGTATCTAAATAACAAAATAGGTGTCATACTAAAATATTGCAAGTGTCTCATTTCTATTACTGGAGAAATCCAAGTTTATGATCCTTCCCAAGCGCATGAAATATGCACGTTGGAATATACAGAGTTGAAATTATTAGACAGTTGCATCACCGATATTAGCAACTTTGTCGACATCTGCGGCTAATATAAGTTAGCGGGAACGTGTAAGAAACATGTATGTATACGCTTTGCCAAAATTGTATGTTCTTCGAAGGTAGGATAATAAATTAAGCGTTGTAAGGCGGGGACGGCGTCGGTTTCATCGAAACGAATGATTTTTAAATGTCCAGATTGGCGTTGCAGACTCATTTTAAACTAAAATTACCTATACAGAATTGCTAAAGAACTAAACTGAAATATCACCAAACACATTTTTGAATTATCGCCTTACTGTCGCAAACTATTCGCCTTAATGTGCAACACAAAAGCAAGGTGAAATGCCACCTTGACAATCATATTCTTGAACAGCATAAACAGAAGATCACACTGCTAATAAAAAAAGTAGAAAAGCTCAAAACTCCGCCTCCAATAAAGACTGATTAGCAAAAACTGGCAAAAAATAAGTCTACTTATTATTCATATTTTAGTTTTTTATAACATTAAATCAGGCGATGACCCACACCATACATCCATACATAACCTGACGCCTTTTTTCTTTTTCATCCATTCTTTTTCAATATACTCATTATATCAGGCCGCCTTTCTGCTCTAGCCGATGAAACGATTGCTGACGCAGTCGGAAAATTACATAATCAACAGAAAGAGTCGGATAACCTTCGACCAAGTTCACATCCTACTCTAATATTTTCTAAACTACGAAACCCACTGAAAACCAGCGCTTCGGTTCGCACCGGGGCAAAATGCTGAGTGAGGTCCCTTTTACACATGCATTACACCACTAACACACACCACTTATCTACTACCATACGCATCGACACTGTGCTAGATTTTATTTGCTTCTGCTTTTATGTGCTTTTTGTAAATTTTTATGCACTTTTTCTTTCTTCTGTGTTACACAATGTCGTGTTTTCCAAATTTTTGTGTTGTGGTGTTTCTGTTTGTGCAAATAAATATTTCTTATTCTTATAAACCGATTAATGAAACAAAGCTAAGATTCATCTCGGTTACACTCAACGTAATCGGTCCATCTGTTCGGGAGCTATGATGACACAGACTGATACACAAAGCTACAGATACACAGATACCCTTGTCAAACTTATTACACCCCTCTTTTTCATCGGGGTTAAAAAAGGAAGTAAGATCCTCAAAAGCTATGTTGCGTTGCGTTGGCTACAATTATAAAGTGTTTGTTTTCAATTTATTGCACTCGTCGACTTTAATCTAATACTTTGGCTATTCTAAGATTACCTACTATATGTTTATGCAGTGGTATTTCGTTTACGTATTCTGCCTCACATGGTGTAATGCTGATGTCTGTATGCAATCGTAAATTGAGTATTTTATTGCGTTTTATCGATGTTTTATTAGCTATTAAATTAGAATAGGCAAAGTGCACCTCGCAAATGAAATAAACAATCATTGGTACTCTATACTGAATTAAAATACCTACACAAATATAAACCGTAAAAATATATATAGATTCTTGAAGTTTATATCCAAGAAACTTTCTAAACAATGCAGTTTTGTTGATTCTTGAAGTTTTACCGGAAATAACAGCCATCCCATATTCCCTATCCAAGATACCTTCAATCGAAGTATTTTTGTTAACGCTTCTGGTACCGATATCATACCTATATTAACAGTCTTAGGTTATTCCATAGACATAAGTTGTAGTGTCCAACCAAGACTTTGGCTTCGGCCATCTTCGGTTTAAACCCATCTTCAGCGAAAACGAAAGGTTTCGCAGAAGATCCCTAATAAACGTCATCATATTTCAAAATGTTATTATTTTTGACAAATTTTGATTATTTGAACTACGTTTGTTTAATATACTGTCTAATTTAAACCTTTAATATTGAAGATTTAAAATTATTTATATTATTAATTGTATGTAGCTGGTAGCCAGTCCTTATCAAAAATTCTTAGAGCTTTCAAATCTTCGGCTTCGACCAGAAATTGACCTTCGCTCGGACACTAATGAATTGTCACAATTATAGTGCCAACCACAATTAAGTCTAAAAAAATAACAGGATAACTTGATACGAAGTAATAACTCCTCGGCTGCGTGTCATAACCTCACACTATGCCCCCAAAACTGTGAACTAAGACATTTCCGTGTCCATATGCGGACATTGTAAACAGCGGTGAGTCACAGGAGTTTCTCACAAGTGCGTAATGTGACCCGCGGTGTACTCCCATAATAATTGTTGCAATAAATTGCATCCTATGTAAGCATCGTGACGCGTTCTACACTGTTTATTTATTTATTCGTACGGCAAAAATACAATATACGAGAAAGTGTGATGCGACTGAACTCTTTTAATATGGGCGTGATGTTTGAATGCAACTTTAAAGACAAACAATGGAAACAAAAAATTTGTTAGGATAGATTTAATTGTCATAAATCATTGATACTAAAGATTAGATGTACCCAAATATTTCATGAACCAGAGATACTCAAATACACTCGTCAAACTTACAACAATCCTCTTGTGTCGGGTATTAAAAAGGACTTCCGATATAGCGTGTGTGTGATCCTACTATTCTACTTCCTACTAATGTTATAAATGCAAAAGTTTGTAAGGATGGGTCTATGTTTGGATATGAACTATAGCTTATAGCCCAGAATAGCACATATGCTAAATTCATCCCGAAATTTAATGAGGTTCCCGCAGGAACGGATCTTGAACGTTGTAACCGAATTTTACGCGGACAAAGTCGAGGGCAAAAGCTGGTGTCTTATTATGTTTTGAAATACGCCTGTCTTCTGTACAATAAATGGTTTTGAAAGAGAGAGGGACGAAAGGGGAGAGATTGTTTTCACTATTGGCATTGATATATTTTCCTTATGGTGTCACACCCATACCTACAACGCAAAACTGCCTAAAGAAGCGTGTATAGGTACAAGCGCGTAGTCATTGCCATATTTTTTCCTCTAATCCCCTAATTCCTCGTATAAATTACGTAATGGTAGCGTAATTATGAAACGGACTGTTTACAAGCCGGTGGATATTTCCACTATGGCACCTGAATGAACGCAATTGTTCGCAGGCTGCGCAATTGCTTCAGACGTATAGTCATCGCCGCTAATAAAGCTTGTGCAAATCCTTTTTATTACCTCTATCATAATATCGCGGTCTACTAAGAGCGTCGGTGGCCGGGTCCGAAATATCTTCAATGTACGGCTTTTTTACAGTTTCATAACAGTATCTTCATCATATATTTAAGAGTATGACTCTTGTCGGTAAAGCAATCGCCACTCTTCTCTCTTGTCTGCCAACCTCTTCATCTACACTAATATTATAAAGAGGAAAGATTTGTACCTATTTTTGTATGTTTGTATGTTTGTAATGAATAGGCTCAAAAAGTACTGGGCCGATTTAAAAAATTCTTTCACCAATAGAATGCTACATTCTTCCAATTTGACATAGGCTACATTTCATTTTGAAAAAAATTAGGGATCCTTGGTAAAATTTGAACAATGTAACCGAAGGTGTAGAAAAATGAGTCTTAAAATGTCTTTCGTCGAATGCGCTGCCGAAACTATTAGCGATAGAACAAAATAATGTACAACAATATTGAAGAACATCATAATGTCTACAAAAAACTCCGCGGTAGCATATGTCCAACTATTGTAGTTATGTCACTACAACAACTTTTTTCATTTTAAACATTAATGAAAATGCTAACCAAATTCAAACCATGCTATTTATGTGTTTATATTAATCCTTATCCAAATAAATTATTTTATGGTCAAGACCATTTAACTACCTATAAAATAGTTTTTAAATTATTTAAATTGGACATTCCATTCGAAAGATATCACGAGTTTAAAAATGTGAATATTAGACAAAAGTCGCGTGTTCGCCGCTCAGTCCGCTCGGCTATCTAGGCAGCACGGGGTACGGGAGGGGAGTCAATGTCAAGAAATAAAGTGCCGCGCGGCTCACTCGCGCGATCGGCTCCTTACGCAGCGGTCGTGTGTAACCCGTGTACCCGTAGTAGTACCCGTGCGAAGCCGGGGCGGGCCGCTAGTCTATTTATAATCATAACAGTATAGATATAAATATTTATCAGGTGGTAGGACTCTGTCAAACCTAAAGAGTCCGCCAGGGTGAGTACCACCGCCTTATCTATTTCTGCCGCCAATCAACAATGCTTGCGTTGTTGTGTTCCGGTTTGAAGGATAAGGTAGCCAGGGAAATACAGGCATGAGGCATTTCATCTTAGTCCTTACGGTGACAACGCACCTGCGTTCCTACATTTTTGTTGCCTGCAACCTAAATGCATGAATTGTAGATGTTTAGGGCGACAGTTACCGTTTACCATCAGGTGGGCTGTCAGCTCGTTTGTCACTGCGTAGAATAAAAAAATAATTATGAACCATATCTACCTATTTTTTAACTGGATATGACTAACACCTACCATAAAGAGGTATCGCAAAAATCAAAACCCAGAGCTGCCTACAACGCGTCAACGCCTCAAACGCCCACTGCACCCGGGCGAAAGGCGCTAACCGCCGCAGGTCGTCAACGCATATGGCTTTACGCGACAAGGCCGCCGCTGACTCACACAGCTTCCTCGCCAGTTATGGGCAAAGACGGCGGCGGCTACATTTTTTAATAACGTCAGAATTAATTGCTTGGTGTTTGTTTCAAGATGGCGAGTGTCGGTGGTAGAGTTTGGCTGTTTGGATGATGATTGGAATGTTTAGATTGCAATACTCAATGCAAGTATCAACGTCCGTGGTCGAGTGGCGGTATCCAACAACTATACTCCCAACATAGTGGAAGAGGCTCAAGTCCAACAGTGAGCTGTTACGGACTGCTCTTTTCTCTGGATCGTGTGACACAAACATCGGCAAGGCCGGCACCGCTTCCGCTCCCCTTAGGTCGCAAATGTCTTGGGTCTCGAGTCCGCTAATTTACTTGGCTCGATTGAATTGTAACCGGATCGCAATAGCAGCGATTATTGTAGCAGATTACCAAAAACGCGTAAAACTGCCATTGAGCCGCGATCACATTTTAATCGAGTCATTAGTAAATTAACGGCCTTGAGAACCTGATGGCCACTTTCCTTCAGATGGACCGTCTAGCCGTGTGCCTCCCTTAGCATTAAAAAAAACACTAGCAACAACAAACAATTTACACTACACATGTACCTCACTGATTCAATCGATTGCATTAACACAGCTCAGCATCGCCGACATAAAGTCGACAAAACGACTCGTTTTCGCCCCTGGCATATCGTTATTCCATTTAGAGCTATCATGAACGCGATGCGGTATTAAAGCAACGCACTTTACGTTTGCTTGTCAAACCTAATCACCCAAGTAATGTAACGAAGTATTCTGAGTTTCTGACGCATCGGTGGCATCTGACGCACCGATGCTTGTTTTTTTGCAAATGAAGGCGACCTCGTTTTCCTTTGACCTGCCGCCGCGCGTCACTTAACTGATAGTGTGGTTGATTTACTTTCTTGTAAATATTATTGTTTTGAAAGTGAATTTGGATGTTTTGTTGTAAGGATAAAGCTGTGTTTGCAAGTTCTTTTTGCGACGCGGGAAATGCAGTAGATCAACGTCATACCACGTGTCACAAAGTCGAATCCATGGGCGCACCCATCCACCCTCGGCTTTCTACAACATTGACAAGACTGTCAAACTTTTCATCATCATAATTTGCCTGCCCTTATTCCATTCATTTGGGGTCGGCACAGTATGTCAACATGTCAAAGACCGTCAAACTTTTATTGGTTAAATATTCTAAAATACAAACAACCAAAACACTAGTTCATTTTTTGGTAGTTCGTCTCCCGTAATTTCACCCCTAGGGTTTAAAAATTTTTATGAAACTTTTTAATTCTTTCGAAGGATTTACTTTAATTTGCAGAAATATTTTGCACTGTAATTAATGACAAATGAGATCCAACATTTTAAAAATGTATGCCCTAAGGGGTAAAAGGTTGAACAATAAAGGATTTTTCTTTTTGTACCTGTTCACACGGGATCGGGATTAATATGAACTGGAAATATTGGGGGAAAACAAGCGGGGAAAATTTAACAGGTCGCGCGCCAAGTGCTGGAGCCAATTCATATGAGCCTGTTGAATTAGCCCGACACCAATAGATTTGTGTCCATTATCAAAGCCTTTCCAAATCCCCAACTCACTGCTAATTTCTAATAAGTATAGGCGTACGAGACCACGCAGTCTTATATGGTAGCGGTTTCCTACGTGTGATTCACGCATTGTTTTTTTCACAACGCCTCAATGCCAAGGAGGTTTTATTATCAAGGCCACGGATTATGGTATTAACTTATCGCACCTGTTACGATATCGTAACGCCGTGATAAGGTAACGTTGCTAGTATTTTTGTTGGCTTTATTGTTGTGTAACAGGTTCTGAATTATGACGGCGTAGTCTGTTTAGGAATATACATAGACATAGCCATAGATAGACATGATTTATTTTGACATCACAAAAATCCATAAGCGTGTACATAATAAGGTAATTTTAGAGTACTTCAATGCTAAACTAAAGCAACTAGATAGGATTCCCTTTCACCGGGTGAAATGGCAGTCAAATGCTTGACTAGTCCAGCGGTTTGGTTCTAGTTTCTATTTAATTTTTCTGAGGTTCATACCTTACATGATCTATGAATAAATGAAATATAAGTGTTGCAGTAACTGCTTACCACCAGGCAGGCCGTAAGATTGTTTGCTATCCATCTGTGGCCATAATAATTTTAGGATTTTTTGTATGTGATCTACTCAGTAAAAAACGAGCATATCTGATAGGAACATCCTACGGTTAATGTACAAAGTTTTCCTGTTACAAAAGTGCAGAACCGCAGGTGCGTTATCACTGTGAGGACTGATAATTTGCCTCTTGCATGTGGGTAATTGTGTTGGCTACCTTATCTTTCAAACCTAGAAAGGAATTGTGAAAAACAATTTTTTATTTGTTTATAAGTAGGCATATCAGATAGCGCAGTAATTACCAGACCGGCTGAGCAGATTGTTACGAATTCGATTCCCTACCTGATAGAAAACAGAATATTTTTGACTGTAGGGGAGTAGGGGACTACTTCACTTGTCTTTTACTATATATGACCAGCGGGGCTATTGGCTAACTCAGTTGACAACTGCATTTGACACTAGATAATTCTACACCACGTCATCTACGTTGAAAACTGGCAATAGCGTCTACCAAATTAGAGTAGTGTCAGATTTTTTATCAAATTCAGTTGTCCACTGAGATAGCCGATAGGCCCTCAGATCTGAATTCCACATTTTCTTCATAAAATGGGTGTTTGCTGTCTTCTTTAGGAGTTTTCTAACAAGGATTAAGCGGCTAAAGCTATGATTGTTGAGGACATTGTTTAGGTATTTATTGCTTATTTTATTACTATCATTAACCTTAATAATTGACTAAATTATGTTATATTACTATTGTTAAATTCCACCACTCATGTCATTCAACTATACAATAGTAACACCGCACTCATGATGTCTAAAAGTTTACCACTCGAGGTACTGTAACACTGCTTGCTACACTGAGTTTAAAGTAAAAATGCAAATGTTTAATTGATGTTATATTGATAACTTTGGTTTTAAGAAAGATATAAAATACATATAATACCTTAGATCTAATTCAAATGGAACACATTTGAATTATCACCTAGCCAGTGCTAGCGACCTATCTAAACCTACACGCCTATATCCTACTTGCTCTAACCTACTTAACCGACTAGAGCCGCGGTTACCCTACAGGAGCAGCAGGCCAACCCGAACGCCTACCTAACTTAGAGCCCGTCCAAACATACGGCCTCCGAGACCTACCTGTCCTAGAACCCGTCCTTACCTAAGGCCTGCATGAGCACACACGCTACAGTACTATGCTATAAGTTCTTGGAACAAAAAATACATAAATTAATACACTATTGTGACATTTAACTATTTCATTATTTTTCCATTTTCAATTATATTTATTATTGCCCTTAATTACCACCATTGTGTCATTTCATTTATTATTTACATCACCAATGATTGTGTTATTTTATTTGTGTAATTAGCTGACCTGCCAAATCCTGGATCATGGTCAAAGCGGACCCCGGGCCCTCGTGCGCGAGAGCACAACCGGGACATTAACGCCAAGACGATTTTTTAAATTGTGTTATTTTAGTTCAATTCTTATTTATTAGTATACAGGACGTATTATTGTAAATTTAAGTAAGATATATTTAAATCTAACTTGACTTAAAGCAACAATTATCAATAAATATGAATATGAATACTTGTGGGATAAGTTCGCCTTTGCTTTGTAAGTGTTTCCTTTTGAAATGTACTATGTTGTTGCAATAAAGAGTTTACATACATACATACATACAATACTTCCTGGTTTCCTATCGGACTCCTGCCTTTTTTTAATATTAGACAAGACGGGCATTTGACCGCCATCTCACCTCACCGAACCGTCGAAGCTGACCGCATCACGCGTTTCCTTATCATCGCTGTCGTAACCTAACAAGGCAATAAAAGGGCCGTACCACGTTTTAACTAGCTTACAAACCAAACTCATAACCCTGGTGTAGGTGTGACTCTGTGAGTCTATAAAACGGTTTATCGCTGCCACGTTGGCACCCAATATCGGCCGAGTTACGTCATCTACGGCTAATGACAATGATTTTCGCCGAAATCTGCCGTTAGTCATCACCGGTAGGCTTGTTGTGGCTTTGCCGGCCGAGTTGAGAGGAAACCGAAGCGTGGTTTGGTAGTGAATAATTGAATTAAATACACACATCATTATGCATGTACAATGTTGTAGGTGGAGACGAAACGTGGTTCATCTGCCCGGGGATTTTGCTCTCTTCTACTACCAATTTTTGTGGGCTGTGGTGCTACGCAAACCACGACACCACCGTCGTGCTGGTGGAACTTGGCGCCGATTTGCGACCATATCGTTAAGTAACAGGAGCCTAAATGGCACTCACGTCGGTGATGGGCTGCCCGCAGCCGTGGCAGCGTGGGCTATCGTGCTGCGCGAACAACGACACGCACGCGACACCACCGTCGTGCTGGTGGAACTTGGCGCCGATTTGCGACCATATCGCTAAGTAACACGAGCCTAAATGGCATTCACGTCGGTGATAGGCTGTCTGCAGCCGTGGCATCGTGGGCTATCGTGCTGTGCGAAGCACGACACGTATGTCACTCTTCGTGCTAATGGAACTTGGAGCCGATTTGCGACCTTATCGCCGTCTTGCAGATGGACCCGCGATCTTATCGCTAAGTAACAGGAGCCTGAATGGCACTCACGTCGGTAATGGGCTCTCCGCAGCCGTGGCAGCGCGGGCTATGGTGCTGCGCGAAGCATGACACGCACACGACGCCGCCGTCGTGCTGGTGGAACTTGGAGCCGTCGATCGGCCGCCGGCAGGTGTCGCACGCGAAGTGCTCGGGGTGCCACTTCTTGTTGAGGGCGGTGACTATCTGGGGAACAAGATAGCGGGTTGGTCGGGTGGCGCAAAATCTGGGGAACAAGTGGGCGGGTGGTTGGTCGGATGGCGCTAAATCTGGGGAACAAGTGGGCGAGTGGTTGGTTGGGTGGTGCAAATCTGGGGAACAATGTGGCGGGTGGTTGGGCGGGTGGTGCGAAATCTGGGGAACAAGCGGGCGGACGTCCAGACTGAGTCTTGAACGGAACAGACGCGTTGATGATGGGATATAAGCTATATGCGTTCAATAATTCATGCGTGTTCCAACATCTTTGTAAACTTTCGTATTTATATTATGTATAGGATATGTTATTACTCCTTGTTTTCAAACCAATCTAGTACTTATCCTTTATTCTCAACGTGTCAATTAACAGTACAACATATAATAGCCATAGCTAACACAGTACATATTGCTACTAATTATAAACAAACAGACTAAACTCAGATATGATTGCTCATAATTGTGTGGACAGTTAGACTACCGTGTATGGCCTTTGTAAATATATTGCCTTGCATGTGATCATTCATTGAGAGAACAAGTGGTTAACATTAGGTACAATATAAGAGCATAAGTGCTTGACCACCTTAAGGATCATATTCCTGTGCAGTTGTTAAAAGGTTTTATATTTATAGCATTCAATTTATGAGGTATATAAAAATACGCTGGGTATCAATGACGAATTCTTTGTGCCTATGGGTCAACAAATTAATTCTGGCTAAATTATTAACTCCAATGATGATTGAATATTAGTTCGCTTATGGAGGATATGTTTTTAACCCCGAACGCAACTTTTACTTATTTAACAAATTATTACTTTTTTGCATTGGCCATTGTTGTGTTCCGGTTTGAAGGATAAGGTAGCCAGCACAATTACAGACATCCCTCCCAGACGTCCTCACATCCCACAAGCCATCTGCATTTTTATAACTTACAAACTAAGTGCATAAATAATAGGTGATAAGGGCGACAGTTGCTTGTTTGCAGCCGAGCATTAAAACGTTTACCCAACAAATGATTCAATCTGTCAATACCCGCAGCCGTAATTGAAACAACACTCGCTCGTACGGCGCGGTCAAGGCCGACTATTGTTGTCTTCGCTAATTACCGTGACGATTGAAAACGGACGACTCTGACGGAATGTCAATGATCTGGCGTCTGCCACGTTGTCTGGAAGACGTCGCTTTTCGATAGACAGAAAGTGTTTGCGTCGCCTATAGTAACATCTAGGTTCCATTCATATATTCGACGACCTGAGTGGTTCAGTTCGTTGTGCCGGTCTGCTATGCAGAGGTCCCGGGTTCCGATTCCTGGCCGAGCAGAAATTGAAATGATGAATTCAAATTTCGGTTACGGGTTTGGGTGTAGTATGTATTTATCAGTTATCTAACACACATAACACAAAATTTGCTTACCTTGGGGCTAGATGGCGCTGTATAATTTTGTTCACGCATATATATTATTGATGATTGATTATTGATGCATGGATCTGTGTCATCCGTAAAGACTTATTTTTATTATTATTATTTTAACTTAGTAAAAGTTACATAAGGTGCGGGGAAATAATATGTGGTTTCAGCAATTTGAACCAGCAAAAACCTTTTGTCCGCGATTTCGTCTACGTAAAGTTCTGTCATTTGCCATATTATCGCGGGAACTACTCATAAATACTGGGATATAAAGCTAAAATACTGCAAAATTTCATCACGATGACGCTTAAATCGTTTGACAAGCCACGTTTCACCAAAAATGTGGCCTGCAACACGATTTGTCGTAAGACTACAAGGTTGATTTCAATTTGCAATATTCTGCGAATAACATGTCTTTATCCACATTTTGGATGCATGCGAAGTTCTGTCAAAACTGGTAGAGCTCGTCTAATCTAAAATGACGCGCCCCACTATCGCCTTAACGCACACAAGCAAGTTTAAAATATGGACGCAATACATATACAAATGCCGTTGTAATTGGTCATTCAGTTGCCGGTGGGACATAACGTAGGCATACAGATTATATGGTATACAAGATACAAAAAAATATCCAAAAAATACCTTACATCGCGTGTGCTGCGAAAACTATTGATGATAGAACAAAATAATGTACTAAGACTTTGCAGAACACATCATTATCTACAAAAAGTGTCGCAACAGTATATGTAACTATTATAGTTATGTCACAATAAGTGTTCTTTTATTTTCAAAATTTAATTGAAATGCCGCCGCTAAAAAACGCTCTTTATTTGTATATTGGTATTAATCCTTATCAAAATCAATTACTTTATATTCACGACTGCTTCAATACCTTTATATAACTTTTCGAATTATTCAATTCAGACATTCCATTCGAAAGATATCACGAGTTTAAAAATGTGAATATTAGAAAAAAGTCGCGTGTTCGCCGCTCAGTCCACTCGGCTATCTAGGCACAGGGTACGGGAGGGGAGTCAATGTCAAGAAATAAAGTGCCGCGCGGCTCACTCGCGCGGTCGGCTCCCTACGCAGCGGTCGTGTGTAACCCGTGTACCCGTAGTGGTACCCGTGCGAAGACGGGGCGGGCCGCTAGTATATATATACATATAGTCGATATTTATGTAGGTTAATACTGTGTGAGTAGGTACCGTATGTTGACAATGAGCAAACCGTGTTTGCACTCGGCACCATCTTAATCTGCAATGTACTTTGTATTTCTGTTATTGTTGTCGAACTGTCGGTATATCACTTATCGCAGATAAAGGATTCTGGTGCGGGTAATATCAATATTGTGTTATCGTTTACTGCGTTGGTTATTTGTTTATTTGTCGATAGTGATATAATTGTGTCAACGTCTATAATCGACCCAATCTCTTTAGGAATAAGGTTCCTTTTTAAAACCTTGGTGAAAAGGAATTGCACCGTATTCTCATTGGTTCCCAAACTGCCGCAGAGCCCTAGGGTGAAAATGGTACGCACTGAGACTTTATACAATGCATCTTGTGGCAATGTCAACTGGCTTCTGCACTTGGCAGTAACCAAGCGAGCGTAGTGATTTCAAAACTACAGCCCCTTTTGAGAAATTATGCTTAGAATAGCAAGCTAACATTCTGCTTTCATTGAAGTTGGTCTACTAGAGTTCACGCAAAGATCTTCTTTTCTGAGGGCGTCGTAAATAAAAATATACAACTTGTAACGGGAGTTGCATTGCAAAAAGTTTGGGAATTCCCCCACCTTAATTCAACACGCTGACAAAGTGGGACATTGGTGCAAACTGTAGAATGTCTTCTAAGAAATATTGAGGTTTCTTTTACCGATAACGCACGTAGCATACCGTTTGATTCAGGTAAATTAGGTTTTAGGTAAAAAAGAGTAAATTAACCTGCCAAGGATTTATGGGTCCATGTGTAGTATTCAAGAACTGTATGGAGAATCGCATGTAGGTATAATTATATAGTGGTTAAATTGTATAGTGGGACATGTTGTGCTGATCCTGCCTAGAAGCTAAGGAAAATTATGAATGGATGCCGAGTTGGGACTATAATTTTTTTAATTTTTTTAACGAACTTATTAGTTTTTGTAAGGAACAGAAATGGTCGTGTGTTGATGTGGATAGGCTTGGCATTTCATCAGATACCTACACTTTTATAAGTGAGTCGCATGGGTCAAAGCGGTGGCTAGACCATTGTGTTGTCACCCGAGCAGCAGAGAAATCTGTATTAAATATTGGTGTAAAATATGATGTATTGTGGTCAGACCACTTTCCTCTTGTTGTTCAATGTAATTATTAACACCGAAATTAAATAGTAAAAATATTTTACATAGTAATGTGATATGGGGAGAAAGAAATAATCATGAAATCTTATTATATAGTAGCCAAAGTAACGACAGACTGACGCGAATTGATTTTCCTGAGGATTTTAGAGATTGTGCTGATTTTTATTGTAATAATCCTTGCCACACATCTGTTATTGACAAGTTTTACCACGATATTGTGTCGGCATTACGTGAGGCGTCAGTAGTGGGTCGGGAGCGGGAAAATAAAGCATGTACAAAGAGAGTCCGGGTGGTAGGTTGGAATAGACATGTCGGGAACGCTCATGGAATGGCTAGGCTTGGATTTCAGCTTTGGCAGCTACACGTTGAGCCACAGCCATGAGTGGTCAGGTTGATGAAGAAATGCGCGAAATTTGCTTTGGCCAATGGTCTCACGCAGCTCGTATTAGAACCCACCTACTTACCGGATGTTGTGGGCCGTAATCCTTCTTTGTTAGACCTTCTGTTGACCTCCCACCCAGATGGTTATCGGGTATCAATCGATGCTCCTCTTGGGACATCTGACCACTGCCTGGTCCGTTCTGAGGTGCCTCTTGCTACACCCGAACGGGCTCGCCCCAGTTGGTCACGCAAGGTATCACACTATGGTTCAGCAGACTGGGATGGATTGCGAGAATTCTTCGCATCGTACCCGTGGATGCAGCTTTGCTTATCCTCAAATGACACCAACACCTGTGCTGCCGCTGTAGCTGATGTCATACTGCAGGGAATGGAATGTTTTATTCCATCTTCTGTAGTCCGTCTCGGCGGCAAAAGTCAGCCCTGGTACGACAAGCCTAGTGCTGAGGCAACTCGCCTCAAGCAGGATGCTTTTCGTGCCTGAACAGTGGCTCGGGCCCAACACCCACATTTTGAGGAAAAAGTAAAATGCTGTATCGAGGTCTACAAAGAGGGTAATGGCCAGAGCAAAATTTAATTTCATCGGCGGAATTGGGAAGAAACTAATCAGCTACCCCTCTGGGAGCCGTGCTTTTTGGTCTCTCTCCAAAGCTGTCGAGGGGAACTTTTGTCGGACCACCTTTCCACCTCTGCGCAAGCCGGATGACCAATTGGCCCACACAGCAAAAGAGAAAGCCGATCTCTTGGGTAATCTCTTTGCTTATAACTCAACTCTGGATGATGGGGGAGCTGCACCGCCTACCATCTTACGGTGCGAAGGCATCATGCCCGAGGTTCGTTTCACCCAAAAAATCACAAAACGTGTGCTTCTCTCCCTAGACATCCGAAAGTCCAGTGGACCTGATAGTATTCCGGCTATCGTTCTCAAAAAATGTGCTCCCGAGTTGTCTCTAGTGTTAATGCGCCTATTCAAGCTTTCCTACACCTCTGGAACGGTGCCGTCTTCATGGAAGCTAGCCCATGTGCATCCGATACCCAAGAAGGGTGACAATTCAGACCCATCAAATTACAGGCCTATAGCGGTAACTTTCTTGCTCTCTAAGGTGATGAAGCGAGTCATCAATATCCAGCTCCTTGGATACCTTGAGGATCACCAGCTGATCAGTGACCGTCAATATGGCTTCCGTCGTGGTCGCTCAGCTGGTGAACTTCTTGTGTACCTAACACACCGGTGGGTTGAGGCTGTCGAGAGCAAGGGGGAGGCTCTGGCTGTCAGTCTTGATATAGCCAAGGCATTTGATCGGGTCTGGCACAGGGCACTGCTAACAAAACTCCCAAAGTACGGTATCGCCGAGGGGCTCTGCAATTGGGTATCCAGCTTTCTGTCTGGACGGAGCATCCAAGTCGTTGTCGACGGATGCTGCTCCGATACCAAGACCATTAATTCTGGAGTACCCCCAGGTTCAGTGCTACCTCCCACGCTGTTTCTTCTACATATCAATGATATGCTGAATATTCCCAGTATTCAATGCTATGCAGATGACAGTACTGAAGATGCTTGTTATACTGGCCGTGCGAATATCCCTCGCTCCGTGGTGTCGGGAAGCCGAATAAGACTTGTGTCAGATATTGAACACTCATTGGAGCAAGTTGCTCACTGGGGCAGACTGAACCTAGTGGAATTCAACCCCTCAAAGACACAGGTCTGCGCATTTTCCGCCAAAAAGGATCCCTTTGTCATAGTGCCGCAGTTCCAGGGGACACCCCTTTCCATCTCAAATAGTATCGAGATCCTTGGTGTCGACATATCGGATAATGTGCGATTCCGGAGTCACCTAAAAGGTAAGGCCAAACTGGCTTCGAAAAAGCTTGGAGTGCTTAACCGGTCCAGGCGATACTTCACCCCAGGGCAGCGCGTGCTGCTGTACAAGGCACAGGTGCGGCCTCATATGGAGTATTGTTCCCATCTTTGGGCCGGCGAAACTGCCGACCTGCTTAATCCTTTGGACTCCGTACAGAGACGCGCCGTACGATTTGTCGAAGATCCCATACAAACAAGCAAGTTAGAACCACTGGCAAACCGAAGGGACTTTGGCTCCCTGTGTGTGTTTTATCGGCTGTACAATGGGGAGTGTTTCGAGGAACTTTTCGATCTGGTGCCCACAGCACAATTCCGCCATCCCCGCCGTGGGCTGGGTACTCATCCCCACTACGTAGACCCTCTGTTGGTCACCACGCGAAGGTTCGAAAGAACGTTTCTCGCTCGTACGATTCGGATGTGGAATGAGCTCCCAGCCACAGTGTATCCTTTGGACTATGACATGGGATCGTTCAAGAGGTATATTAGAAGTTTCTTTAGAGGCGGGCAACGCATTGGTGACTCCTCTGGTGTTGCTAATGTCCATAGGCGGCGGCGACCACATTCCATCAGGAGGCCCGCTTGCCTGTTTGTCTGCTGAATAAAATTTAAAAAAAATAAAAAATTTGAATGTTATTTAAGTCATTCAAGATTGTGACATTTTATAAGATAATTGTTACTAAGATATTACTAACTACGTATGAGTCCTGATACTTGAAATAAATATTTTAAGTCATTTTTCATTTTCATTATAATAAATAAATAAATAATATGCTTGGTCATATTCACACACCTCCATCTAGCCCCAAAGTAAGCAAAGCTTGTGTTATGGGTGCCAGATAACTGATAAACTACTTATACACTTTTAAATACATCCTCATTAAACATATATAACCGTAACATAAAGCATCGAACCCGGAAACTTTGCATGGTAGACCGGCGTGTTAACCAACTGAACCACTCAGGCGTTGTGCTACCCACCCATAATTCCATCTAGACGCTGAGGAATATGATGAAGGCTGTGTGCTGTGGTGCTGAGTTGGGACCAAGGAGACATCTGGTGGTTTACTTACTTTCCCAACGATGGGCTGGTTGCAGCCGCTGCAGACCACTGGACCGTCTTTGCTCGACTGTAACACAGAGAAAAATTTAGTTAGAGCGATAGTTTAAAAAAATATTTTTCTTTTTTTAAACGATTATGCTTTCATCCGTGTGCTTTTCTAATCAACTTTCCCGCGGGAACAATTAGTGAAAAAAAATTTAAAATATGTCCATTCGCTTTTAAATTGATTCATTACAAACAAAAATATCTAAAAATACAAGTATTTTCTCTAATTATATTATAGTATAGATAAAAATCTTGTATGTGATATCAACGTGGTCAACTGTATAATTTCAATAAAAAAGTTGCTCATCTCTAATATGAGTTTCTGCAAAGACAATTTCTCAAGATAATTTTATTACTAAAAATATAAAGTCCATAATTTATCGACTATCGAGGCAACTTGTATATTGAAGTAGAATTTTTAAATCCAATGCCTAAGTAGTCATCGACAACTTTTGTTTACGATTTAAATTCTACTCATTTAAAGCTTACATTTACAATATCCCTGTACGAAGGACTGTCGGAACTCCTGACGTCATCCTGGGAATGGTGATAAACAAATCCGAATATTATACCCCGCCTGGCGCGACAGGACGTGGTGGGCGCGACGGGTTATGTCATACATACAACTCATACATAATGCGCATCTCCCATTCAACATGGACACGAATGCCACGGTCGACACGGCCATTCAACGCCTTAATCCCTATAACCTACTTGGATTCTTATTTGCATACTTGCTGCCTTTCATACTTTGATACTTAGAAGTCATTTATTTTGTTATTCGAAAAGGGTGGGGTGTTATAAGTTTGTCGGGTTTATCTGTGTATTTGTGGCTTTGTGTGTCTGCCTGTGGCCTCGTAGCTCCCGAACGGATGGACCGATTTGGGCGCGGTTTTCTCTATTTGAAAGCCAGTTTAATCGAGATAGTTCTTATCTTTGTTTCATTAAAGTTAATTTTGTAGTTTAAAAAATATTTGAGTTTATGTAAACTTGGTCGGGGGTTACCCGACTTTCGGTTAGGTAAAAAAAATAACTTTTTACCGCGACTTCGTACCTTTGTCCTTTCTTTTTAGTTCGTTGAGAAATACACGAAACAATGTCATTGAATACGAATAATTCAATCATTCCAAATAATAGACAGACTTTGTTTAAAAAGTCAAGCCACTTCGATAAAAATAAGGTTGATTGAAATCAACAAGTAATCTACACTAATTAAGGTCCTCAATCCTCAGATAAAGTTTATTTGCCCGATAAAGTAATACACTGCCAAAGTAAAACAAACTATAATCCTTTACAATTATGAAGTAATGATACAATTTTATTTTAGTCGCATAATAACTTATCAGACTGATATGTTTTATTCGAGGATTGAAAAATCGGCCCTAAATAAAAGACATCCGTCAACAAGATGATTACTACTACATGGGCGTCATCATTCGTTGCCGTATTATCATTACCCAATTCGTGTTGCTTATATGTTGATTTCAATCAATCTTTTGTTTACCCAAGTAACTTGACTTTTAAGACGTACTCGCAGGAAGTATAGGCGTTGACTTTTACCTGTACTTATACAGGTACTGACATTTTTTATATCACTAAAGTAGCAAACAACCTTACGGCCTGCGGTAAGCAGTCTCCGCAACCTATGGACGTTTATATTTTGGGATATAAGCAAACGCCCTAACCCAATACAAAATGGTTCTGAAAGTTGGTGTTGCTGTCTTCGTAAATTTATAATAAATAGGTTCTGCGTCCCATTTACAAAACAATCAGGACGTCTTTGTTGACTTTCCTTTTTCATCACCTTAACACTTAGTCATATCACTTAGTTTTCGTCAACTATCCGCTTCGTCCACTTGTATTTCCAACCTCGTCCACTCCCCCATGTCATCCACTATCCCACTTCGTCCACACTCCACTCTTATTCTATCGAGGCCGATGAGGTGATACCATTCTATGTCAATAAGGAAAGTGAAGGTATAGAATCAATCGCTGGTATTTCAATGCACCGGTCTTCGAGGCCATAACAAGCGATGCACCTGCTATAACCGTGTCAGTGGCGATGTGTCAACGCGAGGAAAGTGGAGCTATTAAGTATGCACTATGAATATGTCAGCCGATATTGAAATTGAGCCCTGGAAGCATGCGAACCGTGGTCTGATAACAATTAGGTATAGCAAGGCGCACTATTAAATAAAAAAATGGCATGACATTAATTATCTCTTAAATAAAGCCAACCCCGTAGGGCATAGACAATAGACATTAACTATTAAGACAGGATACACGAACGTAAATAGTACAACTGTTTACGTACCTTAGTGTATACTTAAAAAACAAATCTTTCATGTCTCGTTTTATACCGGTGTCTTCGTTACGTTCTCAAGCGAAAAATCTGGTAAATTTTTTGTAGGATAAAGCTATATATGGGAAATTTGTGAATTGAGATACCTTATCATCTTGGACGTTACTACGATGTGGCCCTTCTGTTCGTATACTTCTATGTTGTATTTTATGCACATCAAGTGTGAAGAAAAAGCAATTTGCACCTGGCTTAATGAAAGTGTTACAAATGTTGGTCCAAGCCATGAAATGTATGTTATCTGACAATATAAATATTGTCCAGTTATTAAAATTTCAGTTGCGTTTAAAATAAAAAATAATAACTATAAAAAAACGAAGAGAAAAAATTATTATGAGAATTTGGCTTCCATCTGAGAATACCAGTTTAAATATGTTGCTCACAGATACGACGAGATGCACATAAATGCGAAAGAAATGCATTATAATATTTGTAATATAATATTTAATGTGTCAAATAACTTTTCTTAATAACTCTTCTATTAGCTAAATGTAATATCAACACTTTTTAATATAATAGCACTTTCGCACGAATGTATCCCCAAAAATAAATTGTCGTCATCCAGAAATATTTATCCTCGAATTGTCGTCACTCAATGATTAATAAATGTCATACGTAGCGTATATCAGGGCTGGCCAACAAGTCGATCGCATCCCAATTTAAGGAAATCCTGTGAACGTTTGAATTCATTGTTTGGATCAACATACTTACGCGAATCAGCATTTTCCCACATGAAAATATTAAACAGTAAAAATGTATCTAATTTGACAGACCAATATACCGAACATTCTTGAAGGATGGCATTATCTCATCACTTTCATTATACTCCTGATTTTGATCATCCGTTGTTTTGGTTTGTTTAAGATTTTGTTAATACCTCATTAACTTCATTTCAGTAATTGTGATTCATTTATTTTATTAATACGAACCTAATCATCATCAAGTCCATCCCAATAGGACTGGAAAATTTAAAGTAGACCGCAGCCCTGTACAAGTTGGCCGCTGGCGTATATCTTACAACACCTTACCTACGGCGAATGAGCTAAATCAGCTATGACCTAGCAACAACACTGTGAGAACGTATAATTTGACCAATTTTACTATTTGAGGTCACGTCATAATACGCCAGTGTTTCTGGCTCCTCGCCCGCCCACCGCTCGTGAGTTACACCAAGCGTGTTGTGTGTAACCGCGCAAGGTCAAGGAGAATGGTTATGTGAGCGCTGTATTGTGTCGTTGCTACTTGTGTGGATGTGTGTACGTACGGACGTATGCAGTTTCGTTTCCGATTGGGTTCTTGTTCAACTTTCGTTTGCCTCTTTAAATGTTGGGTGTAGGTGTA
This sequence comes from Blastobasis lacticolella, assembly GCA_905147135.1. Taxonomy (NCBI): domain Eukaryota; kingdom Metazoa; phylum Arthropoda; class Insecta; order Lepidoptera; family Blastobasidae; genus Blastobasis; species Blastobasis lacticolella. The sequence continues at coordinate 20,098,262 of LR990045.1, forward strand.
AATGGGTGTGGAGAAGTATTGCTTTGCATATTTTGGTGTCAGGAGCCTAAAGTTACTTCTAAAATAGAGTATTTATTATGATTTTAAAGGAGTCGCATGCTTAGGTACCGACTGACTCAATTTCTTGATAAATTCACAATGATAAAAAAATCATATGAATATTTTCGCACTCAACATTTCATTCCAAAGAGCCTAAATACATTATCTTGTTGCATCCATAGGAACTATCCTATGACCACCTTCCGACTCTAAGAGGTATATTAGAGGTCTCTTCAGAGGCGGGCAACGCATTGGTAACTCCCGTGGTGTTGCTGATGTCCATAAGCGGCGGCGACTACTTTCCAACAAGTGACCCGCTTGCCTGTTTGTTTGGCGTATACCATTAAAAAAACAGTATTTTGTTTAAGTACATGTTTCTTACCACCCTCTTACACTCTTGGGTGTCGTACAAGGCGACTAATGCGTTCGAGGCAAAAGATCAAGAGTCTCCGTAGTCTGGAAAATGGGCAGCAGCATTTTCCATTATTATATTTAAACACTGCGATCTCCAACCCGCCTGCCAAGCGTGGAGATGGCAATAACCTCCCTTTTCGTGGGAGAGGCCCTAAGTTCTGCAGTGGACTGTTACGGGCTGTGATGATGACATTTTTCTACGATACAGAGACCCCGTGAGGTACGAAAACAGTGTTGTTACCAATTTGCATAACATCTACCGATCGCTTAGCCTTCAACCACAGATGTCTTCAATTCGTATTATTAATATGAATGTGTTCTGGAAAGTTCCAGCTAGGGACACGACGTGACTACCCACTAGGGCTGCCGAATATGCTATATAATATAGTATCCTACTATATTTTGGATCAAGATACTATACACTGTTGAAAAAATATATAGTAGCCAAATCTACCACATTTAAGCAATACAGCGGCATCACTTTCTTCGGGTATAATAAGAGCCTATGTACGGTCAAAAATACACTTTTTCTGATGTAAAAAGTATCTAAATTCGAACTAAATTTTTTTAAATATTTTATCGTGTGGTGTACGGTAGAATTTTTTGGCAACCCTACTAGAGCTCGTCTAGTCTAAAATGACGCGCCCCACTACTTAATTAGTTGATTTCGATGTGTGAGTGCAAATATTGATAACGACACTTCATCTGTGTGGGAGCCAATGAACGGCGCGTGCTTTGAATCTTACCGGAAACTGAATGACCAATTACAACGGTATTTGTATATGTATTGCGTCCATATTTTAAACTTGCTTGTGTGCGTTAATGCGATAGTGGGGCGCGTCATTTTAGATTAGACGAGCTCTACCTACCTAGTTTCGGACCGCTGATTCGAATGCTTTGCCCGATTGGCCCCTTAGATTTCGAAATTAATAATCGTCGATAGCAACACTGTATCTTATCGAAGCACTTTATGCCAGTCGCGATATTACAAATTTTATGACACAATATCCTGCAATGAGTGATATGGTTATTTTTTTCGGTTAGTAGGTATGCAGCCGGCATCCGTTTTGAACTTGACCGCTTCGCTAATGCTACTTCTACGTATTGTACGAATCGTATCTTTACATCCATACTTTATTTTTATTTTTTATGTCATGTGGTAGGCAAACAGGCAAGCGGGCCACCTGATGGAAAGTGGTCACCACTGCCTATAGACATTAGCAACACCAAGAGTATGGCTAATGCGTTGCCTACTTCTATAACACGTTGCTCTGGCAGCAAAAGGCAAATGCCACTCCACTGCCAAAGCTACGGTTCTCCAAATCCCCACCCCATGGAGCACTGGAAACCTTACTCACCGGCAGAAACACAATACTATTTAAAAGAGTATTATTTAGCTGCTATATTCTGTAAGGTGGAGGTACTTCCCCAGTCGGGCGGCTCCAATTCGAACGAGATACCCCGCTATGCCCTACCTCTCTTACTACTACTTTGTTCTTATACTAAATTGTTCCTACAGTTTTTTTCCTATTTGCCAAGATAACAACTATCTATTTCTGCATCAGAGCTGAGTCTCACGAATGTGCGTGTAGAACTAACGTCTCACTTCTATGTCACAATAATAATAACAACAATATAATAATCAACCCGCAAGAAGAAGAAGCCGCAATTCTTAATACCTGCCGAATAGTGTGTAAATTTCTTTCTGGTGACCCAGAAAGTACTGGATCTTAATTTTTTATTCCTGTGATACTTGATCAGTGACCCGTATCTTTTAGGTAAATTGTCCCTTAAAAGGGAGAATCGCAAATAATGGAAAAATAATAATCATCTTACAACATTAACATTAACATGTCTCGGTTGTGCTCTTGCACACGAGGGCCCGGGGTCCGCCTTGATCATGATCCAAGATTTGGCAGATCAGGTAATTACAGTGGAGCGACAGCCATCTGACCTCCGTCACCCTGGTAACAGGGGAACTTGACCAGAATAAATCATGGTTACATGTTCAGTTGCCTGAATGTGTCCGCCAATTGTATTATTGTGCAATAAAGTTTTAAATAAATAAATAAATGTGCTGGTTTTATCCTTATGTTTTTCCTCGCCGTAAGGGTATTAGTTAATATTCAACTAATGTACATAACTCAGAAAAGATGTTATAGGTACCTAGATATATTTAATAAAATCTGCTGTAGACAATAAATAGAGAGGCCGCCCTAAAAAATTATGTATGGACGCTAATTATTGAGCAAATCGTATCTTTAAATCCATACTTAATTATGCCTACAGTTTTTTTCCTATTTGTAAAGCATTTAATCCTAAGATAACAACTGTATCTATTTCCGTATCACAGTCTTATGAATGTACGTGTATAAGTAACGTCTAACATAGTCATAATGATAATAACAATATAGTCTAAATCATAGATGCTGCCAACGTCGACGATTCCTAGAATAAGGTCGACGGATGGCAAGTCAAGCGCAGAGTTCACGGTCACGATGCACACCACACTGATCTTAACATGGTTCGACCGAAAAATAGAACGGACGATCCACGGAATCCGTGCATTATTATGTTAGGTATTCTACCGAGAATTGGCACGAATGTAAACATATTCATGTAATAATCGTCGAGTAGCACGTGAGCATTATGTTGCATAGTATACTGTTAAAGCAAATAAACAAGACAGTAGATTGTTCCAGGAACAAACGGTTTGTTAAAATGAAAGTCTGTGCATTGACGCGGATTTCGGTTAATACAGCATATAGAGTACAATAGAGGTCATAGTGATTTGTGTGTCAGTGGCGGAGTAAGGAGTTAATTAATGAATAATTGTCGACAAATTCACACAGCGCCATCTAGACAAAAACTAAGCAAAACTTATACGAAGGGTGCTAGATATGTCGCAGCCATCTGGTTAAATCAGCCATTTAATTAGAAGGCTAGTCCGTTTATAAGACGCAGGCATTCAAATGAATGTCTAGGCAGATCGTTGAGCGAACTAGCAACAGTCAACGTTTAACTAGTTGGCTTATAGTAAGCTAGCGCTTTGGAGACAGCTGACGTAAAAACAGGCAGGTTATTTAAATTTAGTTTAAAATTATTTTGTATATTTTTTGTTTGAACTATATTTAAAGTGTGGTGCCTACATGTTTTTAAGAAATAATTAATATAACTTAATTTGTTTATTTTCTTTTTATACTTATAATTAGAAACATAAATGCATGCCAAAGTTCCGTGCATATTATAATTGTTAATATTATAAAATAAGAAAATTCCTCCTACATAGTTACAAGTAGTTAATAAGTTATAAGTTTAAAGATTTTATTGTGATAAATACTATAAGTGTTATAGGAACTGGCAATACAATTAGTTGTATACTTACTGAATTTTTAGCCACTAACAATTTCTTTATCAAATAAAAGTGATTAATTAGTTATTTTTTATGTTAAGTAAGGTTATCATTTAAGTTACTAACTCATAGTCATGGTCTAATCTAACCTAACCAACCATCTGTATCTCCATAACAAAACGGCTAAATAACGTTCAGCCAAGTAGCTGAACGTTACTTTCAACTACATGGCTAGTTGTCCTTTAGCTATTCAGTTGAAGGCGTTTAATAAACGGGCTAGCCTTCTCATTAAAGGGCTGATTTAACCAGATGGCTGCGACAGATATACTACTTAAATACTGCTTAAAATGTATATTATGCGCATGTATATTATGCTAATTTTTGTATATTGTCTTGTAATATGTGTGCAATAAAGAGTTTTTACTTACTTACTTACTTAAATACATACTTATTATACATTGAGCACAAAAACCGGTAACAGTAAGTAAAATTCATCATTTCAATTCCTGCCCGGTTGGGAATCGAACCTGAAACCTCTTGCGTGGCACGGTATGTAGACTACTAACCACTTGAACCATTCAAGATGTTTAAAGTGTTACCACAGGTGTTAAATACAAAGATGTGGAATAAAGTTCACAATTTAGTTCTGTCGAGGAATCTTCCCGCAATTAAACGCGAAGAAGTCACCGCCAAAACTACTTATATCAAAGAAAGAGAGGAACGTAAAATATTGTAACGACTAGACAGAGTCCAAGAAAATGGAAAATTAGAAGAAACGAATAAAACACCAGAAGGACATCTAAAAGTACATACAATGTCGTAAGCATATGGCCGCTGTATTTGCGGATTACACTGCATTGTTGGGATATAAATATCCTCATACTTATGTCTATTTAGTGGTTAGGGGCGTGTTACAAACGACAAACTGCATGGCTTAAAATTGATTCATGATTCCTCGTTTATCTATGTAATCTAGGTATCGTATAGTATCGGAGACTGGTACTCTGGAAATGCTTGGAATTAGATGGTTAGTAATATGGCATCAAAGAATCACAACTGCTATAATTTAAACATACGTTTTGTTTTCAATCAATAGCAAGTAGATGACCCAACGAAATGACACAATCAAATTGATTCCTTCAATGTGCACCGTATTTACGTTGTGGGCTCTATTGACCTTTTAACATTACCGCTTCAATAACAGTAGACCGGTTCGATCATATCAGTATTATGTACAGTGATTCCATCTGTTTTCCATCATGAAAACGGGTTGTCGAGACATTCTCACGATAGTTAGTTCTTCGAACTTAAGCCACTACAGCTGTGAAACACTACTAGTAATTGTACTACTAGTGTAGTATTGGTAGTAGTAGTAACTAGTTTGACCATGTAGTCCGCTCGATGGTGCTGTGGTGCCTAGTATTCATTTTATATTATAATTGTGAAGTTCATAAGTGTTTGTAAAAACCTAAACTGAATAAACGTATTTGAGTTTGAGTTTGAGTATGAGTCATGTTTTGCGATATGTACCGTTTTGTATTTATGCGCCTATGGTGTGGTTAAACATATATTTAGTATTAATAGTTAAAAGCAGTACTATGTATCTCGGCAAAACAACATTTTACAGAACTATTGACTATGGTGTTCAACAAAACGTGACCTCATCGCTAATTAAGATGTTAACTCATAAAGAAGCGAAACGAAATCTAAAAATAACACAAATGAAAAATACGTCGAAATTAGTGGCGGCGAAGAGAGTAAGACAAATAATTTATTATGGGACCAAAAATACGCATAATATCAACGTATCAGAAGAGGTGCTAGGACAGAAAAAGACTGGAGCCAAAAATAACAAGGACAATGCGTAAGAGAGCGATAAAACTGAATAATGTTGTATAAAAGCCGTGTCTATTTGTGATCTCCACGATGCAAGCGCCGACCAACTCCCGAACGGTGTAAGAGTGCTACAACAATTATAAATACGCGAACACCTCACGATTTTCACACGGATCGCACAGTTAGTCACACCTGATGGAATTCTGTTGATTCCCAATGAAATTACGGCTTACGGCCGGCTGTGCTCAATATCGACTCTGGTTGTTGATATCGCGATACAGTTTTAGAGGAGAAACGTGGCGTGGATCTTGTGATTTAATTTTATTGTTTAATTATTGCCAAATACTGTTTCCATACCATCCATTTGTACAGTGTTCAAAAACGTTGGTGACGTCATTCTAATATTTGTTAATTATATACTTGGCTTCGATTTCTTATTCCGAAATATTTCAAAAATAAAATTGCTTGTCTTAGTTGTTGGTAGTATAATAATATAATTTTTTACCAAAATAGAACAGCATCGAAATTAAAATATCAGATAAAATTAAGAATTTGGGGCATCACAGTGGAAACTAGGAATCTCGTGGGATTCCACCAAGAGCGTCTGAGGCTGGATCGCGAACCGATGCCCGCGGAATCAATCCGCAAATAGCGTGTGGAGTGCTCAAAAATCCACCGCGGATCGCTGGAGAGGGGCCGCGGCACAATGTGCGCCCACGCACGATTATTTTGGCGAATTGCGCGCCGGCCGCGGCGGGCATTGCAACAACGCGGCTACGGTGCAACACGGCCTAATAAATTTTAGAATTTGGCTACTTCTCCTATATTATCATCCACCTCATCATCCATTTACCGCATCCGTCAGCGACGACCCAGGTACGCATGCGGACACGAAACATGGACTCTTACTAGCTTTCCCACTAGCGAGGGATACTTGTTTGTTCACAGAGTTTTGACTGCATGCGGATGAAAATTTTTTTTTTTATAAAAGCTAGTATCACACCTGGTGACGATGCGGCCCAAGCATATAAAATGATTTCTAGGTTACTCGTCTAGTAGTCTGTGAAGTGTGATTCGTCACACATTTTCCCAAGATTTAAATCTTTTAGTTTGTTTTAACAGACTATTGCTATCCTTTTTTATTCTTTTACTGCGGTCCATAGGTATAAAGATATATTAAAAATACGTAAACAAAGTCGAGTCGAAAACAATTCCTGTTAAAGATAATTTAAGTACAAAATTTTTCACTATCTTGTCTCTAAAAATAATTACTACAATGTTTGATTTAAAATATTGTTGTGTTGTTTTGCTATTTGTTTTTGTTGTTACACTTTTACCTTGAATGGTATCGAAATATTAGTATAGTATAGTCACCACAATTAATTAGTCTACATTTTCCTGTACGATTAGGTAAGTACCAAATATACAACAAACAATTGCTAAATTGAAATTAAACTCTTGTTCTTTATTTTTATTACGTTGATCGCTGAAATAATTAAAGTTTTATATGCGTCGGTAGATAACAGACAGTAGGTCATTATTATTAACCACTGGTGGATCCGACGCGACTAGCTTATAAACCTTCCTCATGAATCACTCTATCTATTTTTAAAAACCGCATTAAAATCCGTTGCCTAGTTTATAATAGATGTGCGTACATAGATACATACACGCCACTCGAAGAAGATACATTACCTATTGAAAATTCTATGTTTTTGTCTATTTTGAGTTTAATTAATTAAAATCTTCAGCATTTCGAAAAAAATGTAAAATTTTAATAATAATGGGTTATTGTTCGCTGTAGCCACTTTTATCGTAGATATCAGTATCGAGTCTGTCCCGAAGAATTCGAGCGCGGCACGAATGCGGTCTGATGGTATTTTGTCTTATTCATGTCAAAGAACGATATTTAAGGAATCGGGGAATGGTTTCTACCGATTTGTTTACGTGTCTAAGGTAACAAAGCATCATTTAAAATCTTTTCACGGTCAATTTGTTGATACCTTCACGCCCTGCTCAATGAAAACGAGCGGTGAGCGTCCTGTGGTAGTTACCGCGGCCCAAACCATCACTGACGCTGACGCTTGCTTTCACAGACCAGTTCACTGGTCTAAATTGTCTTTTGATTTGCAATTTAACTATGCACGATCGTTTAATTTGTTTACATATTACAGTACTGTAAAAAGTTTAGGATCTAAAAATCTAATTTTCAAGCCAGTCACGTTCGTGTAAGGAGCGAATACTTCGGGACAGACTCGATGCTGTTATCCGCGCTAAATTTGACTACATCGACCAATAACCTGTATTTATTATAATGTTACATTAAAAAATTTTAATTAAAAAACTCAAAATTTACAAAATTATAGCATTTTCACTCGGTAACACTTCCAGTGGTGCACCCTATTGATACATGGGGACTGGGAAGCGACTTTGTTTTATACTATGTATAGACTTTGCTTGTCACTGTTGGTGTTCCTATACTCGTAAAGTTGAAGACCTAATCTTTCTCAATTAAAGATTCAAGTGGGTCTTTAACGTCCGCCATCTTCAATGAGCATTACATCAGTTTTATGATAGACACCTCAAACATAACGTCAACAACCCATAACGGTCTTCTGATGGACTTGGACCTAACCCCATGTTGTCTATTAGTCTGACCTAACCTCAGGTATTTCAATGAGCCATACGTTCGCTACACTTATTGACTCTATTGAAATTAGTCATACCAATTGATTCGTCGTTTCTGTTGTAAATATTAGACTGACAACAGAACTATTAATTCATTGGCTTGTACAAGCCGGAGTTCCGTACACTTGAATTATCGAAATCATCGGGCTTATCACAAAATTAGCGTTACGGAAATGAATATGCTTCGGTGGATGTGTGGATTTTCACGGATGGATCACGTCCGAAACGCCCGTATTCGGGGTAGCCTTGACGTCTGAAAAGACAAGATAATGCTGCCTTAGCTAGTACTAGTATGGCTACGTCTTGCGTAGACCGGCAAAGTACGTACGGAACAAATATCAGGCCATGCGACCCCCGCCAGGCACGGGAAAGAGAGGTCGGCTCAAGAAGCTGATGAAATGGTTTAAGAGATGTCTTGTCGACGTAAAGAATGACATGCGTGTCAATAAACTCACCACGAAGGTCCACGAGCGAAGTGAACCGAGAGGATTAGTAAGGCGGAACCCGGGCCCTCGCTTGCCGCCGAGAGCGAAACTGAGATTTATCGCCAGGATGGTGATAATGATGATGATTATGATCGGGCTTATCACCATGATTTTGATTATTTTATCCTCAATATTTCGAAGAGGTTGGACGCTCCATATACCAGACTTTTATATTTATTTCTTCCCAACAAATTTGATTTTTATTGTCGCAGTCATACTTTGTTTTTGTTCATACAAATAATTTGGAACTTGCAAATATAAAAATAGCCGTGTGGTGACCGGTAGAGTAGAATAGCACCAACCCCTTACACTCGTGGGTGTCGTACAAGGCGACTAACGTTTAGAGGCAAAATATCTAGTCTCCATAAACTGGAAAATGGGCAGCAGCGTTTTTCATTGTTATGTTTGCAACACTGCGATCTCCAACCCGCCTGCCAAGCGTGGAGATTATGGCAATAACCTCCCCTTTTGCGGGAGAGGCCCAAAGTCCTGTAGTGGACTGTTATGGGCTGTGATGATGAAATATAAAAATCTAACCATCATGGCAATTTGACAGATTTTTGTAAGCCGCAAGCTGTTTTCAGGTGTGGGATTGGATTCTACTAACACTATTAATTCGAAACTATTTTTTTGTTTATACAAATTTAAATAGTTAAATATATCGCTCATAACACATAGATATTATTCATCAACGTTTTAGGCTTTATGTAAAAAATACGTAAAGAGTAACAGAACCGCGGGTGTGGTATCACTAAACAAGCTACCTAATCTTTCTAATCGGAACACAACAGTGACAATTCTTCAACTCCTCAGTATTGATAAAGTTCGTACCATCGGTTACCTGATTCTGTTCAACCTGGTCCTAAGGTCATCCAGTTCTTTGTTTATCCTTATTTAATTTTCTTCAAAACTTTATTAGTCCGATGACTAAGTATTTAACGTTATTATACATTAACACATTTAGCTTTTCCTCAACTTGCCCATTGGCCAACTTGGCATTTGACATTATTAATGTAAATTTGACATTGTGTTTATATTGTTTACCTAATTAATTACAGTTTGACATTGTTATAAAATTTTCTTAAATTTGTACGCCGAATGGCAGGTCACAGTTGAGCACACTTATATCTAATGTAACATCTTTTTTACCTGCGTTACCACAAATAAAAATAAATTGAAAATTGAAATTGAACTTTTTTCACAATTAACTATAAAGTTTAATTTCCTTCTACATCTGTATTAGTTTTTTCCTCAACTGTTTTTATAATGAACTATAAAATTTAATTTCCTTCCACATTGGTACTTGTAACTCTATAACTAAGATGTCAGAAACGATATTCGTATGGCACTGATTTGGCTTCCCACCGTGTTTCCCACGTTATGTCAACCCAAATAAAATTTCCACGAATCGCTGCGCGGTAAAAGCATTATTTTCGTTATCTGGAGCAAGATTTTTAGTGTCACTAACGATATAAGTTTATAGTGTACCTAACTGCGTTCGTTTGGTGGCATTGGCATTATTTCAATATTGGGAAAAGTAAAAATTATAGGTATCGATTAATGAGCGAGCGCCCTCAGCTAGAAAATCCCTACTATTTACCTAATTACGTGTGGATGTCCTTCAGTTGACTGTAATGAGAATTTTTCGCATGCGTTTATGTGAAATAAAATGCTCCAGCAGATCTATGGGGTCGCACAGAGGTTTCGAATTATCACTCTCATGAACAGCCCTTGATGCCGAAATTAAACAGTTTGTACTACGCCAGTGGCTCCCTGTACTTGTCAACTTTGCTTAACACTTATAATCATATTGTCGTTAATGCCTCGATTGTGCTGTTTCGCGCGAGGGCCCGGGGTTCGCCTTGACCACGATACAGATGGATTTAGCAGATCATCGTTGACGAGTCGGATACCTTAATCAATCGGCCACTTTGGTATACCCTTGATTAATATTAATCGGCATAACAGCTGGTCCACCGAGTTCCAGTCTCCTCAACCACAATTTTGTAGTAGTAAGAGTTTTCCGGGTGGTGTCTGGCATGGAATATAGTACCATAGAACAATCATAAGTCCGTAAACGAAGCTATCAAATAAATCGAAATTGATATTATCATGTCTGTATCCGGGAAATCGATCAAATATCCATTATCTATTTATTGAATTATTTGCATCCTTATCCGGAATAATAACAATATTTATGATAGACTTGACATCCTTGCAGTAGATTTAATTCACCTGGGCTAATTAACATAGTGTAATTAACTACCTACACTATTTAGTACACTTAATTCGCCATTTTCTTGCAGGTGATTTAAGTACACTGTTTAGTTAAGTTGAATCCCGGTTGTGCTCTCGCGGCCGAAGGCCCTGTGTCCACCTTGACCATGCTGCAGGGTTTGCCAGATCATGCTAGTTGCCGTGGAGCCAATGCCATCTAAACTCCGTGACCCTGTAAACAGGGGTACCCGACCTGGTTGTATCATGGTTACGTCTGAATGTGCAGGTTTGCTGACGATGTTTTCGCTCACCGTAACAGCATCGTATCCTCAACCTGAATATCATATTATCGTTTACAATTCGTCTAAAATCTAATTGAAATATCTTATTACGAATCTTATATTCTATATAATCCTAAGGGAAAACGCTAGTAACCCCCCCCCCCCCCAAACAATCATACATATTCTTTATTGTAATTTTCAAGTTACAATTTTAGTTTCAATGTTAACATTTATAATTTTTTGTGACCTGGTTTCATTATCATTATTTTAATATTTTCTTAATTTAATAAGTATTATTATCATATCTTGACATATTAAAAAATTTAGATCAATTATGGATATACGCCTGAAAAGGTAGGAATTTGGTGGGAAAGAAGCTACTGCATCTAGAACTGCAAAATCACGTAACCCAAACTCCATATTCAATAAAATTTCATTTGATTTCATTTAATATTTCTTAAACCGCTGAACCTATTTTTATAGGACAAAGCTAAGAACCATATCGATAAACACCCTTTTTGAAAACAGAAAACCGCATTAAAATCAGTTCATCCGTTCGGGAGCTCCGACATATTACAGATACACACGTCAAACTTTTAACATCCTCCTTTTTTCGCGACAAACTAACACCCTTCTTTTCCGTCGGGGGTTAAAAACAGTCCACCACACCGCAGCGGCTAGCTACACCGCTATTTCCAAGCGTTGTGTTATTTTGACAGCACGATCTGTAAACACGTCGCTATATTTACACTATGCCTAACTCTATATCATCGTCGCATATAAATCTTGGATGTATCCATCTTTTAATAACTGTATGAAGGATCATTTGTTGTTGTTGTTGTTGTTGTAGGGACAATAATAGGTTAGGGCAATGAAAATAGTAATAGGTGTGTCTAGTTTGAAGGTATTATTGGGTACCAAAAGTCTAAGTTGATGCTTTAAAAATTCAGTATTATTTATTGTTAAACTAGTGGACCCAGCGCGACTTCGTTTTTTTTGTTCCTTCGTATACCCTTTTTTTGTTGCTTATAAACCTTCCTCTTGAATCACTATAGACGATTGAAAGAGATTTGAAAGAGATATTTAATGTCCTCATCAATAAAGAAATTTGAGTTTGATTTTATCTATTGTTGAAAACCGCATTAAAATCCGTTGCGTAGTTTAAAAGATCTAAGGTTACATAGATACAGACGCGACTTTGTTTTGTACTATGTAAAGAAATACAAGCAATCTTATGGGTAATTCTGTATTAATTAGCCCCACTAATTCGATGTAGGTTAATCACTTATATTTCGTATCGAAATTATTGTGAATGTATTAAAATTTGGCAACAACTCGATTAAAAATATCGTTCAATTTACCCGAATAATGTTTGGGTCAATAACGTAAACTACATTTTTTAAAAGGTATCTCGCCGCTCCACAGTTAATTACAATTACAACTACCACTCAATACCATTTTGCTCTCGCGTCTTAATTAAGTAAAATACAGTTAAAAAAAAAAAAAAACTTGTTTAACTCGATACCCGAAACGATCACGAAACTCCGGCAACGTTGCACTTGCCACATTCGCGCCCAAATACGCCGCTCGCGTCACTTGATAGTTTAACAAAATACGTACCATTTCGGCTGACTCCTCTAACCGTTCTGGACACGAGTGATTTGCGCGCGACGCGGGCTTGGACTGGCGGCTGGCAGGCCTCCGTTTGAGTGGAACGCTAAATTTGCTCGAATAAGCGCTGGATCCTGCTGAACGCTGGAGGATAGCCGCTGGATTTGCTGGATGGTCAATTGTTTGAGGAAGCGATTGAGGATGCAGCAGGTTTTGGAAAATGCTACCAGTTTCAGCTACAGAATATCTGTACTTACTGTCTATTGTAGAAATAAATATGTAGCCATTCTCCATGGCCAAATTTACCTATATACAAGAACTTTACTGAACGTTTTCCATTGCTTTATGTTCGAAATATTTATGACGCCAATTAATATCAATATTTACTGACGTGAGTTAAGAGCAGTAAATCAGCGCTAAGTCAGTTTAATCCCAAAACTGCGCTGTATCCAGCGCAGGTATCGCTAATAAGGCGACAATATTCATATTCATATTTCTTTATTAGTATTGTTCATACATCGTCCAAAATTCAGTATCCAGGTATACATTATGTCCTAACTAGCAACGCATATACTTTGAGTATTTACATCAATAATTAAATAGTATCACAGTCAATAGAATTAATAATAGAATTGAAATTGTCACCTTTAGATATTAATTGAGTACTTATCAATAGTCACCTTACAAAATTAATGAAATGTCAAATTAAAAATTATATTATTATAACATTAAAATAAATCGATATATTTTAGTTCACTCGTCAAGGAACTCATTAATAGAATAATATGCTTTTTGAATAAGCATCGCTTTTAATTGTTTTATAAAACAGTACTCCGTCTTTGCTAGGTGTATATCCTTAATCCGTAATACCGAATAGCGGGCCGCGTGCTATATCGCTGGTGACGTCACCATATGCAGTTGCTGGCGAACGCCTGCCGCCGGTCAGGCTGCGACCTTGAGCTTGAAGCTTCTGGTCACTTTACTCTCACATATGGGCCCTACGCAGTACGGCTGGTTCCCCAGTTCCAGGTTGCCCAGTATGTGGTACGCACTATTTTTCTATATGGTACGCTATTGAAGTCTCCTTGAAGGGTAGAAATCGTAACGAAGTAATCTGACAGAGAGTTCACCCCACATTTGAGCACCTCTGTGTAAGAACTGTGAAAAGTGGGAGTACAGGATGATGAGTATAGGGGTGTGAGGCTGGGCTCTTCTTGAATTTGCAGTCATTTTCAAGATATTGCAATAACAACAATTTGATAAAGGGTCTGCTTATTCCTTGTGGTGTATATGCGGTATTGATCTTCATGGTGATAGTGAGGATAATATTTTTTTTTCATGGTTTTAGCAGGAAGTAGCAACCAGGGAGGCAGCAGCCAGCAGTGAGGTGACCATGACCAAGCTGCTGCAGCAGCTGTGCGGCGGGGACTCGCCGGGGTAAGACGAATTCCGAATTGTACCTAGTCTCTACTTAACAATACAAATGTATGTATGTATGTTGTATGTAACTTTGTATTTAATTAGGTATTATAATTTCATTGTAGTATTTTTTTTGTGGTATTTTAGTTTAGGTATTTTAAGGTGCACGCCGTCTGCCTTTCTGATTATGCCCTGTCTCTTCCGTAGGTCTGCTGTAAGATATTTCTTATGAAATAAGCTGTACCTGTTGTGTTGTTTTCCTTATGTCAATATTGTATAAATGTTATTGTGCACAATAAACTGTTAAATAAATAAATAAGAATAGCAAAACTAATCGAACGATACATACATACCCAATAACTTATATATTTCTTCATACATAAAGGTGGTATTTATATCAAAATTCAGAGCAACAGGTCTATGCTGAACAGGACTGAAATGTGTTTGTTTGTTTTTAAAATGTCTTTATTTATTTAACATAAACTTTTACATATCATTAATAGTAATAACTAATTTAGTTTAGCATTCAATAATTTTCTAAGCATACAATGCTATATACATAAATAACAATGGGGTTAAAAAATAAACACATTATTTGTACAATACGACACAAAATAAAGAACGGCCCGCCCCATGCAGAAGGTCCACTGGTAACAATGCGCCATTTCCGTCACGCACACATTTATATTACGTTTACAGGTATTCTCAAGCAGTTTCACGCAGTGCTCGGTCGCGATTGTTAACGCGAGAATTCGTTGCAGTGTCGACTTAAATTGAATATTATTTAATAATAATAATAAATAATAAAAATTTCCACAAAAATCACAATTATCAGTAGGCTTTGCACTAAGATAATATCTCAGAGGTCTGATGTCACAAGAAACGAACATTACAATTTGTATTATCCGCGGTTCGAACACAGAGGAAAATAATGCAAAAAGATAGAAAGAAAAAAATTAATAGAATAAAAACAACAAAAAGAAAAAGAAAACATTAACAAGGACTTATACTAGTAATTTCAAGGGAAATTATTTATTTAAATAATTTAATTAAACGATATTATTATTGATAAAATAAAAGTATCTACTTGTACGTAACTAAGATTACTTAATATCATACAAGCAACGCACGCAGCAACGCAGAGTCCAAGAACTGATGGTGAAGCGAGGTTGACCAAGGTCTTTTGCTAGAGACCCTAGGACTAGTTGAACAGTTTCAGGCACCACGTGACAGTTTTCAACAGAATAAGAAACCGTAATGACCACTAATACTAAAGGCATAATGTCTGAAGCTGGTATGGAAAATCGAATACACTTGAACACTATCTGAACAGCTTGGGAAGCAATTATGATCGCATTGGTGCAAGGATTAGATATTGGTCTTTTGCAAGGGACATGTTATTGTGAAAGATCTTTAAAATTCTGTTCGATCTTTAAAATAATCTTTTCAAAATTCAGAATAAATACAGTAGCAACCCTAGTGAGTCGACAAGTTTAGGTAATAATTTTTTAAAACGACGGGAGTGGACCTTATGCTACTTTTCTATTTTGTGACTACGACAAACAGCCATTTACAAACATTTTAGGTATGTAAGGATTGGTTTCAACTTACATTTTTAACTATGTCGACAATAGGGAAACTGAAATGTGTGCTGACTATCTACTTGATCTTTCGAAACGGGTCACAGCAATGCAAGAATTGCTTTAGGGCGGCAGATATAGATTAAACTTAGACTTTTTATGCACAAGAATGTACCTCAACATATCTATATTTACTTTGATGTTTAGGTTTTCCCTACACTTTTTAGTGACGCCAGGCGGGAGTCCTAACTCTGGTTCATTAATCATTGTTACCTGCCATTCAGTAATACTCGTAGTTGCCAGTCGCGTTCGTTTTATTGTTCTGTCGCGCTAAGTTTGCTCAGGTCGATGGCAATAACATGTATGATGTGAATCGTAATGTATCTGTTGGTTTTTACGTACCTTACCTACAGTCAGTTAAAGAAGTCTTGAACAAATTTAGAGCTTTAAAATGAGACATCCTAAAATGTGAGGAAATGCTCAGTTTGAATTTAATAATTGTTGCAAGAGCAATAGAGCCTTTTCACGACTTACTTGATAAACTGTATTTATATTTGAGCACAAGATACTCCGAATACTAGTAGTAGAGAGTTTTGATTCCAGACAGTGAATGGCACAGAAATAAAACTGCCAGTCAGGATGCGCTACTTTTCTATGAATATAATGATTTGTTAAAACCATGTACTTTATCTCAGATTGGAGTCGATCAAGTTAGGATCTATTTGTGGAAAGTAACAAGCTATGCTCTTTTGTAAAAAACGTTCATTGGGTATGGGTTCGGGCAACAAAAGCCGCAAGTCTCGTTCCCACTTCTGTAACTCCGGTTTAGCTAGGATATGCAGCAGAAACCCGAAGAGCCACTGAGTTTTGACACCCAGGCCTAGCTGATACTATTACAGAACATCTATACTAACGTAAATACTCTCTCGGAACCCGTAACTAATTTAATTAAGAAGTAACAGGTCGAAGTAGAATATATTTTCGTTCCGACTTCGCCTCTCAAGAAGCTTCTGTGCAGTTGCGCTGAATACGTCTTCATCGTACTGACGAACATTTCAGCGCCTCATTTAATTGCCATAATAGATGTTGCATACATAATCGCCAGCATCTATATTCTATCAGGCAACAGTCAAGTAACTTCTTTTTAATATTAGACAAGACAGGCATTTTACCGCCATCTTATCTGTTGTTAAGTGACAATGCGGCCGAAGATGGAGCATGCCCGTCTTGCAACAGCCTATTCACTCTAGCAAATTGGAAAACCCTATGCTTCCCAAACGATATTTATGTTACTTCACAGACTGTTTATGTCAAAATCTTTTTCTTACTACAATAATTGTCAACCTTACACTATCGTTCATTTCTGAGCCTGCGGGGTGATATGACGTAGTGACCTTTTCAAATATTTCGCCAAAACAAGCCGCCATTCCAGTTTCCGGCGACCGAATGCCGAACACAACATTAAGGTTACGAAAGGACAAAGACTCCGTGACTGTTTCTGTTGTGTTCAGGATTCGAAACATCTTGTGTTTGGTTGGACTGTATTTTGTCCCTAATACTACACTCTACCTTTAAAATCATCTTGATATTAAGGCCCTGGTTATACTCTCGCGCACGAGGGCCCGCGATCCGCCTTGACCATGATCCAGTATTTGGCAGATCAGGTAATTACAGTGAAACTGCCATCTTACCTCTGTGACCCTGCTACCAGGGGAACCTGGCCAGATTGGATTTTATACCATTCAGTCGCCTGAATATGCAAGTTTTATCACGATGTTTTAACAGCATAGATTAGTATTCAACTAATGTACATATCTCAGAAGAGAGTCATTGGTACATGGCCGCAGTGGGATTTGTACCCGGCACTTGTCTCTTACAAGTCGAATACCGTAACCACTCTGCAACCGACGCTCTACCGACTACACTTTATCTTTATAGCTACAAACGAACATGCTCCAACCGATGTTCTTACGGTGAGGGAAAACATGGTGATCAAACCTACCACATTCTGGCTACTGAATGCGTAACCATGATCCAATTTGGTCAGGTTCCCCTGGTAGCAGGGTCACGGAGGTCAGATGGCAGTCGCTCCACTGTAATTACCTGATCTGTAAAATCCTGGATTATGGTCAAGGCGGACCCCGGCCCCTCGTGCGCGAGAGCATAACCGGGACATTAACGCCAAGATGATTATGGTAGATACAATTACAACGCCCGTTAAAGTCTAAAGTCAACCGGAAACCAATATCGAACTTGCGAACAACTAATTAATCACGCCTCCTTAAAAGTTTTTAACGTAGGCGCACTGTATATAGGGGCTTAATCTGCCACAATGCTTCTGTCACTGTCACACTTATAATGTGTGAGGGGGAGGGGTGTTCACCTCTTGGCACATTCACCCGACTACCGCCTAATCGCGCTCCAAAAAAGGAGATACATCTTGGTGATCGTTTAGTGTTTCATTAATGTATGCGATGATTAATTCGGTAGTTTTAAATATGGTAACGGTTGCGTATGATATTATGGCCTTTCATGTTCACATCCTTATCATACCATACCATATTATCCTTTTAATTGAATATTATACTACTACTAGGGGACCCGGCGCGACTTCGTTCGCGTACATCTACATTACCCCTACCTACCCTTTTTTCTTACTTATAAATCATCCATTTGAATTGAAGGGCACATCCAATTTTATAACAACTAAGTCATGTATACACACCTATGTTACAATTAAATGACTTTGAACATTGAATCACTATCTATTGTTGAAAAATGCATTAAAATCCGTTGCGTATTTTGAAATATATAAGCATACGTAGATACATCGGGACAGACGGTGGGAAGCGACTTTGTTTTATACCATGTACAGTACATATGGTGGCAAATAAGTGTACGGCTCGCCTGAAGAAAGCAGTTATTGCAGTCTATGGACATTCGCAATACCAGGGGTATCACCTAGTGCTTAGCCGGCAGTGTAAAACACGTTGCCCTGGCTGTAAATAAGCGAGGCCCCTCCACTACCAAAGCCACAGTTCCCGAATCCATGGAACACTGAAGACTATACTCAACGGCAGGAACACAGCACTATTTAGAATAGTGATGTCTGACTACGGTATTCTGTAAGGTGGAGGTTCTTCCCCAGTCGAGCTGCTCTAAATCGTGTGAAATGTCCCGATGTGTCAAACTTCTCAAAAACCATTTCGTATGATCCATACCACCATACGAAGTAATCATGGACTAAACTTCCTATAAAAAACAACAAACAAAAAGGCCAGAGGATGTGGGTGATAACGTTTGGTAATGTGTCCACGTACATTTCAAAGTACTGGTCGGATGGATTTGGTTTTTTGGCTTGAAAGAAAGAAAGAAAGAAAATATTTATTACAAAGGACGCCACGACATAATAATTTACATTTAACACAAAAAAAAATAGTACATAAAACACGGAGACAATTATAGGGTTCCCAGTGGCATTTTTCGTGGGCATCCAGCGTAAATGGACCCTCCTCAGCATAATTTTGCAGATTATTTTGACTTAAGCATTCGCTAATCGTCTGAAATTCCTACTTGAAGATGTGACGTTATGTTCGTACTTAAGTAAGTACTGCTTTGGATGAGCGCAACAAAAAACAATAAGTGGTGCGTGCGTACGAAGGCACGTCCAGAAACACAGATAGCTTTATTATCGACTTATAGACTAATTTAGATAAGAATTTAAATTTCCCGGAATTATAAAATGGCACAAATTCAGCGTAAACAGCATTAAGTACAGCAATCGATGGTTGAGTAATGCGAAACGATTGTATTTTTAACATTATCATTGCACGATTGGTATATTTCCAAAAACTATATACTTACGGCACCTAATCTAAAACTGATAAAATGATTGATAGCGCCCTAGTATGACCTCATAAACAATGGATATCTGTTTTCTTAAAGGTTCACGTTAGTGATATGAGAGTCCTAGTTTGTGAGAAGAATTTCAATGAAAAAAATGCGACTTTAAACTAGCTAAAGCAGAAATAAGTAAGAAGTCCGCTTATGACACTCGATCGTTTTATACACGTGTAGCGACATCTATCGCTCCAATAGGGAAACTTAACGATACTCATATAACGAGTACGCGAACACTAGGTTGGCAAGCATCCGCACATAGATGGCGCTAACCGTCCTACAATGCCAACTTCCACGGCATATATACAACTTCCGACGATCAACCGTTGGACCCTTGGTCCCCTGGTCACAACACCCGGCCAGGTGGGTAATTAACCTTTTCCACCTTCTTCCCATCTTCGCTGGCTAACATTGGCGGCTACCTTATTAACACGTAACAAATAAATTAGACTAACTTTATTTATAGCAAAGAAAGAAAAGAAAGTGAATAAAAACTGCGTGGTTTAGATTTTCAACTGAATTTAATGTTTTAGACTATCGCGGTTATTACTCATTTTAAGGGTATGTTCCGGGTTTCCTACCGCGTACCTTTGTTGACGAGTAGTCCGATATTTCGGCACAGTTGCATGCATCATGGTCACGGGACGACTGGAGAGCTGCGAGCGCCGGACGATGTTGGTTAGCGATAAAGCGGCCGAAGTCGATCTACCCGCTTTCGCAAAAGCTTTTTGCTACTACTGGAACTCGAACTCACTTTTAAGTCACAGCACACTACACTGACCGTATCACTCTCTTTTTAGTATTATTTCGACCTAGTTTTGGTTTTAGAGACTGAATCACTGGTGACCAAGTATTCAATAACCTAAATCCGTCCTCACGATTGAAATTTGGATATTTCGTGATTTCGATGGCTTCCCTAACTAAACGTGGAGTGTAGTGTCGTTCAGTAGATAACACCCGTGGGTTATGTAACTCCATCCAGTGGTAAGTTCCAGATTCTAAGAGGTGTTGGGCAATGGCAGACTGCCAGTCAGAATGCGCTAGGACTTTTCTGTGTATAATGATTTGTTAAAACCATGTACTTTATCTCAGATTGGAATCGATCAAGTTAGGATCTATTTGTGGAAAGTAACAAGCTATGTTCGTTTGTAAAAAACTGGGCAACGAAAGCAGCAGAAACCCAAAGAGCCACTGAGTTTGACATCTAGGACTAAACTAATACCTGTCACACAATATCTATACTAACGTAAATACTGTTCCGCAAGTAATTTAATTAAAAAATAACAGGTCGAAGTACACTGATTCCGACTGCGCCTCTCAAAAAGCCTCTGGGCAGTTGCGCTGAATACGTCTTCATCGTACTAACGAACGTTTCAGCGCCTCATTCAACTGTCATAACAGGAAACATGCTGCGCCTGTGATGATTATGATGATAAAATAAGTAGACATAGATTATTGGAAATTCGTCCGTTCGTTCGTTTGTGCAGACGCCGAGTTGTCAAGTTAATGTGGCCTAACACTTTATAACGTTTGGTTCCTCTTGTCTTTTATAATCCACACGCAAACAACGCTATTGCCGAGTGTGTATCCAAGAATGGGCAGCGTAATCCACGGATTAAGATACCGTTAATCCTTTGATTTGATCGATGCAAGTACTCTAGCTTAACTTCACGCTATTTTCGAAATACTCGAGATGGCGAATTGTAAAATTAGAGGATATTTTCAGCACTATAATCTCTGACACGCCGGCTTAATGTGGAGAATACGGTACATCCGTTTGCTAACATTATAGACCCTGAAGTCCTTTGATCGTCTATTACAGCAGCGGTACCGCCTATCACCAAATGAACGATGCCATTTTGATCCTACCCCGTGGAATGACGTCACAGAATTCGTACTGTCGGACTCAGTATCAGTCAGAATGATCGAAATTAATTTCATTGGGGCGTACATAGTAACGATCCGTTTCGCATTTTGATTTTGAAACATCGTAATTTCAAATAAATAAAATGCTTGTAAAATTAACTCTATAATTGATTATTTTTAGATTCTTTTCGTAGTTTATTATTTTGAGTGCATCCTAAGTACTGTGCAATGTTAAATTTATTTATAAAACGAGATCAAATGAAAAGTGATAAGCTTGAAAATTATGTTAGTAGAATGAAGCATAAAATTCACTCTCATGAACACTAAAACCAACTTCAAGTCGTTCAAAGTCGTTTCAGTCCATTTCACAGCATACAGCCCTATAGAGAGTAGAGCTTATCCGAAATGCATGCTGTGACGTTATTCCACATAGTGAGAACAAAATGGCGACGTACCATCACCGATCGGCGGTACCGCTGCACCTTGTTGATGTGATCCACTAGTGCATCCGGCGCCCTAGCGTACCTAGTACTACACGTCTGTGCGCTAAATGAGCAGTTTTCCAATAGGTATCTAAAGCATTCCTAACCACTCACTAGATGGCGCCCCGACAATTTTGGTAATTGATAATCACTTGAAATAGGTTCTTAGCAGACAGGATATAAACACTGGGTACGTTGTATTGGATAATATTGTATTTGTCAATAGTTTTCAACCATTTTAGAGGTTATAATAATAATGGAACATAGTGCCAACTTCTATAAATAACTCTTTTTACACTTTGTTCAACCTTTAACAGTTATATTTATATTAATAAACATTATATTTTTAAGTTTAGTATTAGTTGGCTGCATGAAATCACTGCGACCATCATACAGATTATAAAAAGATTACCAAATTTGTAGCAGCGCCATCTA
This sequence comes from Blastobasis lacticolella, assembly GCA_905147135.1. Classification (NCBI taxonomy): domain Eukaryota; kingdom Metazoa; phylum Arthropoda; class Insecta; order Lepidoptera; family Blastobasidae; genus Blastobasis; species Blastobasis lacticolella. The sequence goes on from LR990045.1 coordinate 20,120,867, forward strand.
TTGATGCTTTTTGTAACTAACTATCAATACCTACTGGAAAACTCCTCATTGTAACACCCGCCAGCCGCGCATTTTCAAGAAAAACAAATAGTACCATATATGAAAAACTTCCCGTGGACGTGTGAGTGGATATAAAATATAAATAAGTAAATATAATATAAGCAAAGTGGTTACTGGATCAATCCTTTTACGACTTTGACGAATTTGTCAATTTAAAACGTACACACTAAAAGGTGTAGTTTAATTTTTTTGTTGTCTTAAAACCTGACTATTTTTATTTGTTATTATTATTGTAATTAGTAACAACTGTGTTACCTGTAATGTACTTATGTAATAGATGACATGTTGAAATTTTTTACGAAAGTGTAAGAAAAAAAAAATGGTGTCATACGTTTCCAAGCGTACGTGACCAAGTCGTCAAGTTTATGTGGCCTAACTACCTGATAACGTTTGGTTCCTCTTGTTATTGGGATCCGCGAATAAACAAGGCCATAGCCGAGTGTGTATCTAGGAATGCGCGGCGTAATCCGCGGATCAAGATACCGGTAAACCTTTAATATGATCGATACTCTAGCTATAGAACAACGTGGAATTTATTGGTCCGTATAGTGTGTTTCGTAATGAGCAGTTTTCCAGTAGGTATTGATAGTTGGTTTCAAAAAGCATCAATAGATGGCGCTCCTACAATTTTGGTAATCTTTTTTTAATCTGTATGATGGTGGCAGTGATTTCATGCAGCCGACTAATACTAAACTTAAAAATAAAATGTTTATTAATATAATCATAACTGTTAAAGGTTGAACGAAATGTAAAAAGAAATATTTGTAGAAGTTGGCAGTATGTTCCATTATTATTACAACCTCTAAAATGGTTGAAAGCTATTGACAAATACAATATTATCCAATACAACGTACCCAGTATTTATATCCTGCTTGCTAAGAACCTATTTTAAGCGATTATCAATTACCAAAATTGTCGGGGCGCCATCTAGTGAGTGGTTAGGAATGCTTTAGATACCTATTGGAAAACTGCTCATTGGGAGAGTCAGCGGCCGAGTGGTTAAGGCATCCGACTCGCAAGCGAGAGGTACCGGGTTCGAATCCCACTGCGGCCATGTATTAATGACTCTTTCTGAGTTATGTACATTAGTTGAATACTAACCGATGCTCTTACGGTGACGGAAAACACACATTTATGCGACAGAATGTGTAACCTCGGAAGACAAGACACATGAAAACTTGGCTCGATTTGGGGAATTTAACTGTGCATATTGTACACAATTCTACTAATATTATAAACGTAAATATTTGTGTATGTATGTACGTGTGTACGTTTGTTACCTCGTCTCGCCTAAAAGTCAGATTAGGGTTCGCAATTTATCGAACCAAGCCAATGAGGAGTTGTCGAGTAGCTATTGATAGTTGGTTTTAAAAAGCATCAATAAATGGCGCTCCTACAATTTTGGCAATCTTTTTTTAATCTGTATGATGGTGGCAGTGATTTCATGCAGCCAACTAATACCAAACATAAAAATAAAATGTTGATTAATATAAACATAACTGTAATAGGTTGAACTAAATTTAAAAAGATAATATTTATAGAAGTTGGCACTATGTTCCATTATTATTACAACCTCTAAAATTGTTGAAAACTATTGACAAATACATATTATCCAATACAACGTACCCAGTGTTTATATCCTGTTTCCTGTGCCTGTGTAAGAACCTATTTCAAGCGATTACCAATTACCAAAATTGTCGGGGCGCCATCTAGTGAGTGGTTAGGAATGCTTTAAATACCTATCGGTAAACTGCTCATTGGCACCCAGTGACGGTATATCGTTATTATTAAAACCTCGTCAAAACAAACCCTCGCAAATGTGATGCGCGTATCGATCACGTATCGCGACATGTCATTGTGACCTCAGTTTGTTCGCGGGCGAGCCCATTGTCTGGCCGCGGGGCACATAGGTCCACGTTCCGTTAGGTCATCACTGTGTTTACTGTGACACGTTTGGGTTGGGATGTGATTGGTGGTCGGAGAATTTTTTGATGCAACTTGATGATCTAAATCGGTGACCTAATGTGTGTAATGAGGGATAGCCCATCCCTATCTATATGACTGTTATATGAAGTGTGTTTGCACTTCTCAGCTATTTATTTATTTAACTGTTTATCGTACACAATAATGATATGAAGAGAAATATAACAGTATAAAAGACACAACAGGCGCTGCATATTGCAGGCCTACAGAAGAGATGCTAGACTAAAGTAACGCAGATACGACGTGCACAATAATTTAATATATAGGTAATTGAATAAATATATTATATAATAATATACAGGTATATAAAGCTAATATAAATTACGTGACAAACATGCGATATAAATTCATTTTTTTTTTACGAGCGTCGTTGGCCGAGCGGTTATAGTATCCGACTCATAAGCCAGAGGTCCCGTGTTCGAATCCCGCTCCGGCCATGTACCAATGACTGTTTTCTGAGTTATGTACATTAATTAAATACTAACCGATGCTCTTACGGTGAGGGAAAACATCGTGATGAAACCTGCACATTCAGGCGACTGGATGTGTAACCATGATCCAATCTGGTCAGGTTCCCCTGGTAGCAGGGTCATGGAGGTCAGATGGCAGTCGCTCCACTGTAATTACCTGACCTGCCAAATCATGGATCATGGTAAGGGCGGACCCCGGGCTATCGTGCGCGAGAGCACAACCGGGACATTAACGCCAAGATGAATTATATATTTGCTTTTAATTATTTTTTTAGTTTTAGTTTAATTTTACTCTTAGATTAACATAGTTTTAATTAGTTAAGTTATGTTATCTTCCACTAATATATAAGTTAGAATAAGCTATATATTATAGTTAAGCCATGAGGTTTGGTATGGTTGATTCCTTAATGTACGCGAAATCATTGCGCTTCTATACAGTCAAGGTCATTGGCATAATTCTTTACGAAGTAGGCCGGGATTTGAGACCGGCAAAATTACACAACTTATTGATGTAACACAGTATGGGGAAACCATGCCGTGCCGCCCCTTTCAGTGCAGAACAAGCGATGACTTCACTCTGAAACCTATATATAGGAAACACAAATGAATAACCTATAAGCGAAACATTCGCGTAAAGACAATAATCGTGGTAGGGTTGCACGTCTTCATGTTCACTTCGTATTTCTTTTTTCGCTTGTTCCGGATTTCTGGTTAGTCGTGGTGTTTGTAAAGTGTATTTCAATAATAAAAAAGACATAACCTAACCTATCTGACTGAAAAATGTCGGAAAGCCCCCGACCAAGATTACTTTTACTTAAATATTTTCTAAACTACTGATCCTCTTTTACTGAAACAAAACTAAGAACCATCTCGATTTAACTGGCTTTTAAATAAAGAAAACTGCATTGAAATCGGTCAATCCTTTCGATAGCTTCGATGCCACAAACAAACCCACAGATACACCGATGCACTCATCAAACTTACAACTACCCCCTTTTTTCGTCGAGGGGTAAAATCAATTGGACGCCGCAACGGTAATAATGACCCTGTATGAGACTGAACCTGAATGTAACGATGATCCAAACTGGTCAGGATCCTCTAGGTCACGAAGGTCAGATGGTGGTCGCTTCACTGTAATTACCTTATCAGGCAAATCCTGGATCATAGTCAAGGTGAACTCCTTGCCCTTGCGTGGCTGTTTTGATTTGATAGCACAATAAGGTCATTAACGCCAAGATAAGCAGGTACTGCATAAATATCAGAATTATGTGTTGGTTTTTAATTTTTTTAAATATTATAAACAAATTTTAAGTTAATCCAACCCTACGTATACCCATTAGTACCAGGCGCCACCGGTACGATGTATCGCGGAATATCTTCCCTCTGGTACGGTCAAGGACGCAGAGGGTAGCGCGATCGATTCCGTGTCTACATTTGCTGTATACGTAAGGCACGGTTTACGTATACAGCAAAAGCTTAGAAATCTAAATAAGTTAACTTATTAAAATAAGTTCTCAAATGAAGACCACTCATCCAAGCGGACTCCTCAGGCTTGACAGAGTCCTACCACCTGATAAAATTGACATTAATGAAACCACAAAGCAATAAACAGAGAAGATTAGCGACACAAATAGACAAGGAGATAAACATCACAAATGCATAGACCCAAGGCATCAATGCAAGCAGTAAAGGCTTATTAGGTGGCCAATAGACATTATGGGGCCATAAAGCCAATTCAGGGAGCTAAGAACAAACGTGAGCACGGTAGTGACATCAGTGGAATGACAGCGGGTCGCCGAGGTCGGGGCAATCTAAAACGCATTGTGTACAGTGATTACACGCTACAGTGTAGCCATTCGAGCACGCGTGGAAACTCCCGTTTAAACTTGAGGTGAGGTATAGGGATAATAACTTAGGAAAAAGCAGACTCTCCTAACTGCAGTGAATGTAACTCGATTGAAGATGCTTCTCAAATTAAAATGGAATGTGGGCGGAACATGCAATCTTATTGTAACATTTTTTAGACATTCGGTGGATGTATTTGTGCTCTGGCGCTTTCTCTGTCGAGGGAGGGCCGAGAACTATTTAAATTGGTTGGGGTGGGTTTGAAGCGTAGGTAACTTGGTACAAAATCATTTTTTTAAAGTTTAATAATGTGGATTGGCATGATCGCTTTAATGTGATCAAACTCCCTGAATGAAGATTTAAAAAAAAGCGTACGTAAATCTGCAAGGGGCGCTATAAAAATCGACTTAGGTACAAATTTTAACCCTATCGTTAGGAACTATCCTACTAATCCAACTACTATTATAAATGCGAAAATTTGTAAGGAAGTATGGATGGATTTTTGTTAATCCTTCAAGCAAAAACTACTTAACGGATTTTGATGAAAATTTATCCCAAAATTCAGTATGGTTCGAATGAATGGAATGGAATGGAATGAATGATCTGAATTTTACGTGGACGAAGTCGCGGGCAAAAGCTAGCATCACTGTAAACTCGCATTCCTCCTCATCTGTTCATATTCCTCATATCTTCTCGACAAGGGTCCGATGCAGACCCTAGTCTTGCCCATCTTACTACGCAGACGCGTGTTACCTTGACGTGAACGAAGCCTACCTCAACAAGCTTTAGCGCCTACTGAACAACTGTATTCGATTTATCTCCGGAAGTATGACCACATTTCTGAATACAGGGAAATGCTAGATTGGCTAACCATCCACGAGGGTAGGATCGTATCCTCTCAACACTTTTTTCCATTCTTGACAATCCTTCCTCGCCGGGTTATTTAAGAGATCCATTCAACTTCTTACATAGAGCACATGACCGTGATCTACGTTCCTCCAGTAATTTGCGTCTGCATATTCCACCTCATCGCACTAATTTCTACAGTCATGCATTTGCAGTCCAGGCAGGGCGTCTCCGGAATGAAAGTGCTGAAAATGTCCGAAAATCACAAAATCGCTTTACCTTTAAAAATACCTCTAAAAAGGGGGGTATTGTAAGTTTGATGTGCGTATCTGCCTATCGCATCTTAGTTCCCAATGGACAGGCTGATTTCAATGCGGTTTTCTTTGTTTGAAAGTCAGTCTAATCGAGATGGTTCTTAGCGTGGTTTCTTTAAAATCGCTTCAGCTGTTCAAGACGTTTCTCTGTCGATTGGATTATTTGTAGTTATTACCTAATACCTAATAAAAGCATCAGTTTACCTAGTCCACAGCTGGACATACTTGGAATTCAGTGGACCATTTTTTTGACCTCCATCTCACTTGTTGGTAAGTGACGATGCGGCCGAAGATGAAGCTTGCCTGTCTAGGAACAGCATATTCACTCTAGCTTTAAAGGCGTCCAGATTATAATGAACGGGGAACACATTCGCAGGCAGTGTGTTCCATTCCTTAGCTGTGCTCATTAAAAAGGAACTAAAGTGGCTCGTGCGGATAGCTGGAAGATCTACGACTAAAGGTTTTTTTTGCGCCTTCCACTATAATTGTATGGCACTATTAGGACTAACAAGGGAGGTAGGCAGAGAACACTCATGTGTACCAGCGCGGTAAGCCGACTGGTTATGCTGGAGTCGCAAGAGAGACCTAGGCGTCTACCAGCTAAACTTTGCCTTGGGTGTACCTACAGCCTGGAAGGCCTTTAGGTTTCATCGAATGCGACACCCCATAGGGATGGGATGCGCACCACGACATAATAATGAAGGATCGTTTATATTTTAGTCATCACTGTTATCCGTTATACATATGTAATACGTTACACGAATTTGGACCCGATCCAATGTCCTAAGTGCGATGAATTAATTGAATGTTAATTAAAGTGTTCTAGACTCAAGGGACAATGGTGCTGCTAAATTAATAGAGTACTTACTTTGTTAACGAATTAATGTGTTTAATCAAGCAAATTGCTCAGTTGCCGTAATGTATTAATACCTAATTTAACTTAAAACCTTTTGCCGTAAAGACATAGCTTGCTTGTTAGAGTTTTCATTATCTCGATGTAAGTAAGAATTGAAATGAATGTCCGATTTCTCTTACGTTCGCTACTTTTTAGGGGAGGTGGCGTTCGGTACTGAAATTGGGCGATCGGGCTTAACAAGGTTATTACTTTGAAAAGTGGCCAATATATTGTTATACCTACAGTAGGTATAACTAACAATAATAGGGTAATAATATACTTGACAGTAACTCAAGGTTCTGAAAATATTACGGATACTATCTAAAATCATGAGTGAATTCGTGAATTACAGGAAATCGTAACAATTTGGATAATTTTTTTCTTATACCTAGCTTACCAATTAATAGCACTTATTTTGCTTATTTGTTGTTAGTAATAGTACTTATTTTGTCTACCTATCGTAAATAGTTTAAGAAAAATCCGTAATAATCTCTCAAAAACATATCCAAGAAAAATCAATTAATAAGGTTTTTGGTGTTACTAATATTAAATATGGGTTTCAAGAAACACATACTGAAATTTCACATTTCTAAATCATACAGCTAGCTCAGAGTCTTCAAAAACTATGAAAAAAGTGAAAGCGTCCTCTTAATACGGGTATTATGAAAAAAATAACCGCATGAAAAATGGCATTTTTATGTCGTGCGTCTAGACGCTCCTTCCAGACGACACTCCCCATGGCGACGCCCTCACCCCATGAACGTTATGAATGACAAAGTTTATCATATACGTCGGTTTCTATAAGGTTAACATTATATGGTACAGTGAGCTTCAGTGAATTAATATTTTCTTTTATGTTATCCGGTAGACAAACAGGCATGCGGGCCACCTGATCGAAAGTGGTCACCGCCGCCTATGGACATCAGCAACACCAGGGGTGCTACCAATGCGATGCCTGCCTCTAAAGAAATCTCTAATATACCTCTTGAACGTTCCCATGTCATAGTCCAAAGGCAACACTGTGGCTGAGAGCTCATTCCACATCAAAATCGTACGAGCGAGAAAAGTTCTTTCGAATCTTCGCGTGGACACGACTAGAGAGGTCCACGTAATGGGGATGAGTACCCAGCCCACGGCGGGTGGTGCGATGGCGGAATTGTGCTGTGGGCACCAGATCAAATAATTCCTCAGAGCACTCCCCATTGTACAGCCGGTAGAACGCACACAGGGAGCCAAAGTCCCTTCGATCAGCCAGTGGTGGGGTTTGAAATAGGTGGAAAACAAGCTTACGGCCTGTCTGTCGCAGCACGGATAGTAAGCAGTCACCGCAGCCAATGGACATTTGCAATACCAGAGGCTTCACCCACGCGTTGCGGACCCCGTAAAAACGTTTTTACCCCTTTTTTGAAGAACTCTATGTTGTACTCTCCAAGGAAAAACTCTCCGGGTAGTTTTTTCCATTCCAAAATGTCCTTTGGAACCGCACAGTTCGCGACCAATTTGGCTCAAATATATTATAGGGGGGGGGGGGGCAGCCCACTCTGCAGCTGACTGTACTAGCTGTTGCCCGCGACTTCCGACAACTGGACATAACAAATTTTTTGTTGAGTAATAATACTTCTTTCTTCCTCACTCTCTATTCAATAAAACTACCTCAAAATAATAGACCTGATCACTGATCACAACAGGTACTGAACTAATTTATTTTACCGATTTCGTTACATAATTTGGGTGGGGACAAGATCCGCAAAAGCATAGTCCGAACGTTCGGGACGATTCGGGAGTGCGCTGGAAGCCTGGGTACACTAAAAGAGTTTACTCTGGTCTATGGTAGTGTTAATGGAGATGTAATCAACTCAATCTCGTCCCACTCTGTCTCGATCGATCTTTCGTCTGCTATATTGATTCTCTTTTTTTTTTTATTACTTTACTAGCCAGGCATTTGACCGCCACCTCATCTGGTGGTAAGTGACGATGCGGTCGATGATGGAGCATGCATATTGATCAGGGAACACACTCGCAGGCAACGCATTCCACTCCTTAGCCGTACGCATTATAAAAGTCGAGCCAAAGCGGCTCGTGCGTATAGTTGGAAGATCCACGACATAAGGATGAAGCGCTCGCCCGGATCGCGTCTCCCGATTTCGGAAAGGGGCCGGTGGAATTCTCACTAACGCAAACAATAGTTTTCTTTTTTGGTGCGTTATTTGACTTTTCCGTGCGCTCACTTCAGTAAATAATCTGTACACGGATTTAAATCTGTGATTTTTTTGCATCCTATGGACTTGTATGACACTCGGCTCATTGCGGTAAAAATTCCGTGCCGCCGGGCAGCTGTTCTCGCGAAATTCCATACTTCACAGATTTTGCGGAAAAAATACATACGGAAATTTTCCGCCATGCGAACTAAGCTAGATCAATGACGCGACTGCCTAATAATCCGACGATAACGATTTTGTCCGTCGTTGCAATAGATATACCTTCTTAATAATAATCATCATCCTGACATTACCGTCCCGCTTCTGCTCTCACGCGCAAGGGCCCAGAGTCCGTCTTGACCATGATCCAGGATTTGGCAGATCAGGTAAGTACAGTAGAGCAACTGCCATCCGTGACCTCCGTGGCCCCGTTAACCTGACCGGATTGGATTATGGTTGCACATTCAGTTGCTTGAGTCGCCTCACGTAAGATCATCGGTTAGTATTCAACTAATACATACACATAACTCAGAAAAGAGTTATTGGTACATGACGGCACTAGGGTTCGAACCCGGTACCTCTCGCTTACGAGGCAGACCCCTTCAACATAAAGCCATCGACGCTCAGTATACATGCACGTTACCTTCTTAATATTATTTTAGAAGTACCGTAAAAATAATACTTAACATTTTCAACAGGAGAGTGGAGCACAACCGCGTCGAGCACACGACCGGACCTAAGAACGCACAGCTGATCACAGTCGGAGGCGCGCCCAGTCCCCGGGGCCAGCCCAAGACACCGCAGTTGCTCAAGGTGTGTGTTTGCCAGATTAGTCGTTATTAGATTTCCCGGTTCTTTTTTTTATAAGTGACAATGCGGCTAAGTGCAAAAGATGGGGTCCGAAGTGGTAAGAATAAAAGGAGATGTATGAAAAGAGTTGTGAATATATGCGAGGCTAGGGAGTTGTGTCAGGACAGAGCAAAGTGGCGGTCCATAGTCTCTGCCTACCCCACCTTTATGTTCGTATGTATGCCGAAGATGGATCATGCCTGTCTAGGAACTGCCTATTCTGTCTAGCCTTGAAGGGGTTCACAATATAATGATCAGCGAACATACTCGTTATTATTTAAATTTTTTGTACTGTTTATTATTAATTATGGCTATTTTAAATGGTGAATAGAAAAATGATTTCTAATTCCATACTTGATTAACAACTCGTACTTGCTCCTCTAGTTAACTCAAATAATTTTTCACAATTTATCACTTTAAGTTTAAATTAGGTATCCTATTTATTATCAAATTGGTCGGTAACGTGTAGATGTATCATGTCCGTTCGGTAATGCTTCATTTGATACAGTTCCGTTTTAGAAAACATTTCAGTATAATTATGTAAAGTTATGGTGAAAAGCTTTCAACCCATAGTTATGTCATCGTCCGTTTTACAGTTTGATAAGTTTAGTCCGAGGGCTGATTCGATGTGACGAATTCGACATCATGTAAGCATACTCCATTGTAACCTCTAAACAAGACCCGCACCCGCAGATATTAGAGAAGACAATCCAGAAGGTGCCAAAGTCGATGCAGTCGAAGCAGAAGATCAAAGATCCAGAGAAATGTCGGCTGGCGTTCAACATACCAGACCCGGTGATTGCTTCACATCTTTCATTATTGACGTTCTAAATTTGACAATGAAACATTATAATACTCGTCTACCCATTTCGTAATTCATTTAAAAGCTTGTCAAATAGGTACCCAAAAACTTAGTTCTAATTGTTATCGTAAGTAAAACAAACTTACGCATTTAGTTAATGCTTTTTTGAGGTGAGTCTCGCTTGACTAATACCCTCGATATGGCGTCCTGTCGATGCAAAGTACCGTTGATATGACGTCCAGGCGATGCAAAGTACCGTCGATATAACGTTCTATCGACGCAGCGTACCATCGATATGATGCACTGTCACTACAGTGACCCATCGATGCAACGTTTTCGATACAACAACCGTAGATTTCGCAATCTAGATCCGAATTATCTACCGAAAAGAAATATGATGATTCTTTGACGTTTGTTAAAAGATTCGAAACTAAACTTTGATTTGTCCAGGTATCGGAGAGGCTGGTCAAGTATCGCACGAAGTTCGTGCAGCACATGCTGGCCAGCCCGCTGTACGCGAACAGCACGGTCGGGAAGCCCTGGGAGATGATCACAACGTGAGCCACCAAATCCTTCCAATAATTATAGTCAAACTCTTTCTTTTTACGGGACGCCTTAGCCTGATAATATGGCGGAACCGTTTGGATGGAGACGGTCCATATAAATGTCACTGTGTGTATACATGGCAATGTGTGATTCTCATGGACTTATTATTAATGCCCATGGTGTTTCCTTCCTACTTTCCTACCTTTTTGACGATTGAAAGAGATATTTAATTTCCAACTCAACAAAGGAATTTTGATTTTGATTTTAAAATTATGTCATCCACAAAAAGTAACATTAGAAGATAAAAAAGTTAACATAATGACATAATTTGATTAACAAAACGAAATTTATTTTCAGTGTAGCAGAGGAAATTATAGATGAATTACTGCGCAAGTGTGCGCAAGAAATCCAATTAGATGACCTCGTTAAGGAACTATACGCCGTGGAGACTCAATATTGATTCGATATGGATTATGTGTGATTTTATATTTCGTATTTTTGTGTTTAATAATGTCAATATTCAGTTACTAATAAAATACTCGTATTAATTTCTAACATTATTTTCTACTAAGATATCATCCTGGGTTTTTCATATTCACTCCTTTTATCTTCAGTCTTTGTGAAGCTACGAGGACTATAAACTTTTTATCGAGTAACGCTAAAGTCATTGAAGTTGTCTTTTTACATGCTAATCTATTATGTACACAATGTTTACGACAACAGTCATACACAGGTATAAACTTTGTAACATATTCCGTTTGCACACTTATATTACCGTCAAATATCATCGTCTTTATTGAAACTAATCCTAAAAGAGTTTAACACTGCACTGAACTTGTCCTTCTGTCTCTTCAATGTATCATTCTTCTCCATTTTTGGCAATTTCGGTACGCTGTCCACACTTGAGTCCGATTGATAAGATTCCTCTGGCGTCGGAGGGTTGGACTTCATAAGCCTGGCAGGCTTGAAAGGCTTGGGGCCACCACTTGCAAATATATCGCTCAGTCTCGATCTCAAATCGTTTCTGCTCATTCCTGTATCATCGTCTGAATCGTCTTTGGTTTCAGATTGGGGCGGTTCGGGTTTGGGCTCCTCTGTATAGACAGGTTTTAAGTTAGGCGCAGCCTGCTTCGCTATGATCTCGTTCTTTAAGTCAAAGAATATCGAAGGCCTCTCACGATTCATTGCTACATTATTGCTATCGACCACATCGCTTGTCGAGTTCGACCGCCTCCATTGATTTTGGTCTTCATCGGGAGTTAACTTTTTTTGATAAATAACACTCAATTTAGACATGAAACTCATTTGTCTGTCACTGCCGAACACAATATTGCCGTCTTGAGACCCACTGGACTGAACACTGAGGACGCTCTGTCGGGGCTTGTTTTCTTCTTCAATTTCTGTAGCTTTCAGCTTTATCGGTGGTATTGTATAAGATTTTACAAAAAATGTAGTAGGCAAAGTATTATTGTCTAACGGCATAGGGGGTGGCGGAGGGGGTGGCGGGGGCGGCGGCGGTGGTGGTGGTGGCACATAAAACGCTTCTTCTGTCGCATCCTCGATGGAATCATTTAACACATTCCTGTCTAACGTATCCGAATACCCTGATTCGTCTGTTCTAGAATTAGTTTCACTATTATTAAACGCGGTCACGTCTTCGTCTTCAGTCTCCACATTTTCATTTTCTACTATCGCTAACCCTTCTTCTTTCTTATCTTCCTCTTCTTTGCTCTTTTCTTCCTCTTCGTTTACTCTTGGCAAATCTTCTCTGTGCACTTGCGCTATTACATCGTATTTAGATAACACCTGATTACCAAATGATGCGTCTGAACCAGCGTCGGACAACTCACTTAAAGACTTTCTATGTGGAATCGGTTCACTGCTCACGGGAACCATGTTGATATCCTCGTTCTCAGTTTGCTCGTTTAAACTTATTACTTCCTGGTAACTAGCTTCCTCTGCCTGTAACACTTGGTCGAGTAAATCTATTATTTTCGCCTCTTTCTCTTCGTTATTCTCTATAACTTGCTCGACTATAATATCATCTGTTTCAACACTATGACTACGAACAGTCTCTTTCATTTGTATAGCTTCTTCGATCCTGTCAGTGTCCGTATTGTCTCTTCCATGATTACTAACTCCAGATATAGTACCCGGAGGAGTGGGCGATTCAACTACTATCTCTACATTCGCTTTACCGTTGGTCTCACTATGAGCGAACTTTTTCATATTCTCTTCTAGGTTATTCTTTTCTCTTTTGTAACAGCATGCGCAGATCAGGTAAATTGGGATACCTGGAAAAATATGTTGTGAGTTTTAGATTTATATCATTGTCATTACTAACATGTTATTATTGTTGTTGCTACTTACCTATGGCTACCCATATGCCAACTCGTATCCAGGTCTGGTAATTGATAAGGACCATGAGGTGTATGTTGACGTATATGCTAAGGCACGGCACGAGAGGCACCAGCGGTGTCTGAAATGAATAAGTAATAATATGTAAATAATGACAGTACAGGTATGCTTTTTAGTTAATCGTAATATTTTTAAAACAGTAACCAAAATAAGATAAGTAAATAGAAATGTCATATGGGACGTTAAACTATAGAGAACGCTTGGCACCTCGGCCACTACTGCGCATAACTGTACTAATGTGCAATAACAGCCAGGTGTCAGACTCTATGAGCTAAAATATCTATGGGGACACTGGGGATACCTGTAAATTTTGTACATTTATGATTACCTTAATCATAAATGTACAAAATTTACAGGTATTTTTACTTTTATGCGACAAAGTCACAGGCGCATAGGACTTCTATTGAGTTACCTTGTTTTGGTTTCTATGCATTTTTGTGATCCAGGTACAAAATTAGAAAGACTATTGTAGGCTATATTGTCTTAGACAAATTGAATTTTCTTTTAGCAAATTGGATTAAAGCCATGCACTGCGACCTGCGACATAAATTTACTATAGGTCTCTCCGCGGAATCTCTTTGATTGTGGCCGTATGAACCGCGCTCGGTCGGCCGATTGACTTTGACTTATCAGATACATCGCTGGCAATTCAGGCCATCCATGACGCACTATATAAACTAAAACCGCAAACCCTAACGACTGCCATTTTCACGTGACGCAGCGCAGCCAAGGACCTCCTTCCAAATAGCAAGCACACTCTCTGTCTTAAACGAATTATTATTTCGCCCGTCACCTTGAAGTCCAAGTTTTGCTCCGTCTGCGGCTGGAATGCCATGACAAGCAGCAGCATCAAAATGAAAATATTGACGATGCCCGTCGGGATGAGCGGATTCGATAAATACACTGCCAGCAGCGCCGTCACCACGCACAGCGTTACTGCAAAATAATAAATAGGTGATTGTAAATCAAAATCACTTACTGTTTTATTAAACTTACGATTGTTAGATTGCGACCAGTACCGATTAATTCATCATCAGGCCTAATAATAAATAATCATCTTTGCGATCATGTCCCGTACTCCCGGTTGTGCTCTGGCGCACGAGTACCCAGAGTCCACCTTGGCCATAATCCAGGATTTGGCAGCGCAGGTAATTACAGTGGAGCGACTGCCATCTGACCTCCATGACTCTACTACCAAGGGAACCTGACCAGATTGAATCATGGTTACACATTCAGTCACACTCAGATAAGACTCATTGGTACATGGTGGCACTGGAGTTCGAACCAGGTACCTCGGGGTAAGAGTAGGCCACCAACGCTCCTCCGAAGCATTATGACGTGTAGTAGGAGAAATTTGAAGGAGGATAACAACGATTTTAATACTCACTGAAGGAAAGTAATGCGACGTACACGATACGAGCTGACTGTCGCGATGGTGTCTGATCCCCACAACTGAACATCTGCTTCCAGTAGGTTATGTTCTTCTCGTTGATGTCACTACGGTACCTACATGAAGAATTCGTGGTAAGTACTTAAATATCTTGTTATTCTAATAGCAGCGGTGCCATAATCTCCACGCTTGGCTGGCGTGTTGGAGATCGCAGTGTTGTAAATATAACAATAGAAAACACTGCTACCTATTTTCTAGTCTACGCAAACTCTAGATTATTCGTCTCAAAAACTTTAGTCGCCTTGTACGACACTCCCAAGTATATTGGGTTGGTGCTATTCTAGTCTTTTGGACACCACACGGCCAGATTTCCTGATTACCCGAGTATAATTCTGCCAACAGGATCTTCGGAGGCTGACACAACTGTTGAAGCGGAGTCTGTGCCAGAGGTTACTGATAGCGAAAACTAAAAGCCAAAAATACCGCTAGTTTTAAGATATCCTAGATCAAAGAGCAATGGTCACAAAAGAGAAAAGTGACTTTATGTGGCTGGAAAGCGAAACTGCCAACAGAATGTGCAGCACCGCGGTTGTTTTACTTATAGAACCTACACACGAGGATATGTAATTATTATCGTTACAAAAAGATTAGATCAATAATTAAAATCCCACGAGTGTAAGAGGTTGGTGCTAGTCTGCTCTGCCGGACACCACACGGCCGTGTCTTGGCTGTATTTAGTCTTTCACTGAAAGTATTTTCGAAATTAATTCAGTGGTTTCAGATGGTTTCGGAGATTAGCGCGCTCGTCTTTCCACTTAGTAATTTAGTCGCCCACTCAGTTACTTTGCAGGCCACCAGTCATGCATGGCGTAGGTATTATGATTTTTTGTCACAAAAAATCATGCTACAATTTACTCAATCTGTTGCAAAGTTATTTTCGTCGCAAAATTCCTGCCAGGAGCAGACAACGGTTTGTACACAGTAGAGGCACGAAAGAGCTTACCGCATGAGAATGACGCCGACAGCCACTGCGGTGTAGGCCAGTAGCGTCCCCACGCACACCGTCAAGATCAGCTGTTGCAGTTCCACCACCGCAGCCAGCGTTGCTGAGGAAGTCAGAGAACGATTATCATTTTCTGTTACTGCCTAGGCAGAACACTGTCAGATAGTCCACCTGATGGAAAGCCGTCACTGTCGTCCAGGACTTCAACAACCCAAGAGGAGCGGATGCTGTGTCAGACTTTGCGGTACCTGTAGATGTACCTTTTGAAGAGCCCCAAGTTATAGAGTAAATACTTCGATAGGGAACATCGGTCCACATCTTGCACGTACGCGGTAAAAGTGTATCATTTATTTATTTTTATTTCATTCTCATAACATCACATCAGCAGCCTAAAATAGTCCAGCAGTCGACTAAGGCTCCTCCACTTCAGAATTTTGCCAACAATGCAAGAATTGTTGCTTGGCAAGAGAAATAGCTAAGGTGAGGGTAACCATCCAGGCGGACTCCACAGACTTAACAAAGTCCCACCAATGCTAAAAATGTACTACTAGAGTTTCGCAAAGACCTCTGAGGTGATGGCATGGGTATCGACCATTACTCTATATATTACCACGTTAGGGGGTTGTAGGCAAAGAGATTGGAAAGTTAGCTACCTTCTTACGAAGGTAGCTAACTTTCCAATCTCTTTGGGTTGTGGGAGCTGACCAGATCCTTTGTGCCAGATGAAAATGTGTCCTAAAATGTGAGAAGAGTGGAATCTCACCGATAACAGGCGCTACCAATGCGGTCGCCAACGCAGGGACCTGCCGTTGAGTCAGCCGACCCAGCCAGCGCGCCAACAGCGCGTCCGACCCCATGGCATACAACAGCCGCGGGACGGGGTACATGGCACCGATCAGGCTGTAAATAAATAGAAAAACCTTTGATAAATACTCTATCCATCCAGCGGGGCTATTGTCTAACTCAGTTGGAATCTGAATTTGACATTAGTAATAGGTAGATGAAGGAGGCTATGGTAATAGGCTATAGCGTCTACCAAATTAGAGTGGCGTAAGATTATGTTATGTCAAATTCAGTGGTCATAATACTAGAATCGCAAAATATGAAATCTTGATATCCTTGAAGCGTAGATACAACAGAACTGACTCGCAGCTTACTTCTAGGTACGAAATTTTAACATGAAAAGATGAGTGTAGATAAAGTAGTGTATGCAACTGCATATAATTAGGTATTATATGACAGTTGTATAAACTACTATTTTTATTCAGTTTATAACATACGTACCTACGTACAGTGTCATAAAAAACCTTTTTTGAAGTCGGTGTAAAACAAAAAATATTAGGTAGACTAGAAATTACTACTAAAAATATTTAAAAAAAACTTACCTTCAATCAAAAAGTTTAATGTGTTATTAAATGAGTGCCTTGATCGAAGATACGTTGGTACCTGTACATATAACTAAAATGTATTCTTATTATGTTTATTCTTGCACTCAGCAGTGTTTCACAAAACTAGCTTTTAATGTTGTTATTATATCACTTAAAACTTCCGCTGCACTATCCTAGAATTTCCGCTGCACATCACAAACTGTTTGTTTAGTACCTACACAAAAGATTAGAAGTATTTGACATGACGTATATTAAGCTTGTGACGTACGAGTATGATTAGTTGGAATAATGAGAAGCAAGATATCACACACCGAATCGCCGGCACTAATGTTTATCGAATAATATTGTCACCCTTGTCACCCATTGTCACCTGCGTACAAACTTAAAAAATAGTCCGATTTTGGTATTTGTCAAGATTTATAGCTTCATCACAATTCTCATTATTAAAAAATAGTAGCAATTTGTTGCACATTAAAAATAGTAGCAATGTTATGTTTTGTCGTTACTTTCGTAGTTTAAGAGTAATAAAATAAAAACGAAAAAAGAGTGGAGGATTGAGGGCCCCAATATTAACAAGGTCATACCTTTCAAACAACGAGACGTACAGACCCGTTCTTGCTTTCACAATTTTTAACAATTTACTATGTAGCACATAGGTTAACAAACAGTAGCCGTAAGTATAGGGTTTTAAAAAAAATCGATATTAACTTTCAGGAGTGTGAGGATTGAGGGCCAATTTTGAACAAAGATATACTGAGAACGATAGCGTTTTGTGATAATATCTAATTTTCACAAATTTTGTTTGTTATTGACTTACATTTTGTCTTAAAGACTTTCTCTTAGTGCGCATAGTTGCCTGGTACGGGTGGGCCCTCAATCCTCTATGTGAGAATTGAGGGCCCAACTTTTCTGTCAATACCTCACTTCATTGATTTTCACAAAATCTGATTCCAAGTTCCACAATTGATTTGGAATATTCACTAAACTAAGCAAATTTTCAAAGAGTTTTAACGGAGTGGCCCTCACACCACACGCACACTTTCCAGATAGCAGAATCAATTAATGATTGCCAATGAATCAATCGAGTTTAATCTGGGAATTTGCGATTCTGGCATCGTGCTCATCTCGTATTTTGCTACTCTGGTATCAAAATACGTCTAATATTTTAGCGATACTGATATTATGCGTAGAAAGGTACTCTATTATTCTGCAAACATGAACTCACTAGGAACCTGAGGTAATGGAGCGTGGTTGTTAACTTCCGCATAAACTTGTACCTTCTGCTTACTATTTTCTACTGTTTAGGCGATCTACAAAGTTGTTCTTTAGCCAGGATCTACAGAAGCCACGTAACACCAAGTTCTCCAACCAGTCTTCCGAAAAACTAATACAATTTGTTATTGTGACTTAGAATCTCTTCCAAGCGCTCTGAAATTACCTGCCACTTATGCCGACGACAGCCCCCACGCTGACGATCCACATGGCCCAGTCCCAGCCAATGTAGGAGAAGGCAGCTGCCGCGCCAACCACGTCCAGCGTGTGGTACGGCACGATGAGGGTCACCACCGCGGAGACAGTCATGAGGATGACACACATAACGGCCAACACGGAGATAATGGAGAGCGGAATCGTCCGGCGAGGGTCGTGAGTCTGCGGGATGAAGCAAGCAATGGCATGTAAAAATACCCAAATGTGTTGTAAGTTATAGAACTAAAATTATTTTTTTATTTTTGGTAAAATATATAAGAACAGGGATAGGAAAGTGGGAAGGAAGTGAAGTGTCCTACTGCCATTTCTGAGCCGGAGCACACGGTATTACGCAGATAACAGCGATGGCGGCCGTATTTGCCAGGCAGAGCTAGTGTCTCACAATGTCGGATAGAGCCGGACATCACCCGACACTGCCAGGCAACGACAAATCGGTTGAGATTATTCATCTTATTTATATGTGTAGGTGTGTAAATCATCATCATCACCTAACCTCTTCCGCCGCCGCACTGATGACGTCAAATCCCACGAAGACATAGAAGCAAACAGCAGCACCCTTCAGCGTTCCTCTCACCCCGTACGGGAAGAAACCACCCTCGCCGAAACTGGTAGTGTTGATGGGAAGCTCGTCAAGTGGTATGTTCCAGTTGGAAGTGTTTGCTGGAAGTTGAAACACACTAATGAACTAATATATTATGTCGGAGTGGCTGTTTTTTTAAATTGCAGCACAGTGAGACTAAGTGATGGTTCTGGAGCTGCAATACCTGCAATAGATAAGCGTCCTTTTGGCCGCCATCGTAAGTGAGTTTCGTAACCATCTTTCTTGTTTCGATAGCAGATTTTTACTCTTTAGCAGGAGAAATAAGCACTATAAGAAATTAACTGTTTTCAACTTCTGATTATTCGATACACTTATCGTCCTGGGCCCCAAAATCATAAATGAGCGTATTCGAAACATCAAAACTCTAGCTGACGGCTGTTGCACGTAAACTAATTCAGCAGAAGCAAAGCTTACGACTTAGTCTGGTGGACTCTTGTAATCTCAACAAATTTCTAATTAATTGTTGTTGTCAATTATAATGCGAAAAGCTTGTAACATATATTTCTCGACTGAGAAATATCAGTCAACGCATGGCTGTATGATGACTGATTCCCTTTGCCGAAATGTCAATTTTAGAAAACTAAACGCTGGTGTTGCTGACATAAAACTAATTTCCTGCAAAAATAAATAAAGTATAAACATTTTTTTTTATGGTTGATTCCATTTCATTTTTTTTCTTTAAGTATTTTACATTCTATAACTGAAATGTTATAGAATGGATAATTGGTTTTATCTCAGAATCACCAAATTGGTCTTTGGTCTTTTTATTACAGGTTCCGATGGAGTTGAATCGGAATTACGTCAATTTATATTGCATAGATTCGTTTCAGGTTGCCTGTAATCCTTTTATTTGGGTGAAACTTGGCCTTCACCTTAATTTGAATTGTTCGTTTCTAGCGTCACCGTTTGGCTGTATGATTTTTTAACCTTTCGCTGAATTTCGATAAAAGTTATAGCTTGACAACCCCAAGCCGTTTTTTTGTTATAGGTTTTATTTGCGAGTAGGTTAGGGCGGAGGCCGAGGAATAAAGCCCGGAGCACGCGGGTTCTCAGTCCTTTTGCCTGACCGAAGCCCCCACAGTTACTGGTGTCTTGTTAAAAATAAATACCTAGTGAATCTCGTAAGTGTTATCGGAGCCGCTAGATTTCATTGTTGTTTGTTTGCGCGGTGCTAATTCCTTAATATTTTCAGCAGAACCAGTCAGAATAGTGATAGATATTGTGGAAAATATTGTGTCCACGTGTTGTCGGCTACGTCCTGCCCGAAAGGCGGCCACGCACATGCGACTGCGCAGCACATGCTAGCCTGTCACCTTTTTAAACAAACGGGACACTGCGGTAGTTGGTGGTGAGAGTATTCCCACAGAATTTCCCACGTAAGTAGCATGTCGCGATGGCTTGTTGACATCCGCGTGGCGCGATGAAGCCCATGTTAACCTTTTTGGTGTTTTCAGCCGACGTAGTGTAGGAGGCACGCCTCCTACCGTCCCGCGCCCAGTTGCCTACGCCCGTCGCCAGTGGCCGCGACGCGTAGGAAGCTTTGGGACCCACCTCCAACAGGTAAGCAAGCTTTACTTGGCTATTTCTCCATCCCGCTGTTAAGTGATTGAAGCTGTGCCACGCGTGGCCTAGCATGGCCCCGTCTTGTCGTTATGCCACGTTATGTCGTTGGAGGTTATGCCGCGCGACCTGTCGTGACCGCGTGTTACAGTGCTTTGCTTATTTCTGCCACCCATCATCATCTGGTGTTGGAGGTTATGCCGCGCGACCTGTCGTGACCGCGTGTTACAGTGCTTTGCTTGTTTTTGCCACCCATCATCATCTGATGTTCGAGGTTATGCCACGCAACCTGGCGTGACCGCGTGCTGCACTGCCTTTGCTAAATCCTGCCACCTTACATCATCTGGCGTTGGAGGTTATGCCGCTAGCCTGGCATGCCGCACGCTTTTGCTTCTTTATCCCTGTTAGTGACAGCCTATTGTCACACCCATTTCCCCCCAAAGCCAGCTGAGAACGAATAGATTGCTCGCTTCCTTTTTATTATTTTCCCCCCCCTGAATGATTGCAACGGTGTGATCATTTCAGGAGGTGCTTGGTACCAGCCCATAAGTGGGGTTGAGCGGCCGTCTGCTTGGAGCAGTTCTGGCCAGCGGCTCCAGGGGATGCTCCTGCTCGACTTTAGTCAAGACTCCTTGACTGGCAGCTGAGTGAATTTAAATATAAAATATTATAGACTCCTCGTATGCGTTATCGATCAAACCCTCTATGTAACCCTTGTATTAATATAATCTGTAATTTGATTATTTATAGCCGCTATAACCTAAGGACATCTTGTGTGTAATCAAACCCGATGCTAATAAAGCAGTTTATTTCAAATTCAAACCCCATATTTCATTCCGAGCCTCTAGGTTAAGCGCTACTTCACCCACTAAAAATATAAACATTACATGAGCAAAAATATAAACATTACATGGCGCCCGAACAGAGTAATTAGAGAGTATACTCACAATTTTGAGTTTTTGCTACATAATTGGAGTCTGATCGATAACATATATTCACCATTGCTTGATAGATTTAAGTTTAATGTTTATTACTTATTTTTGGTAAATGTTAATATTTGTTTACAGTATTAGGTCTACTTAAGGACAGTGTACTAAATAACTTGCAAGTATTATTTTAATTAGTACTTGTAATATATCATTGTAGCTCTGCTACATTTAAACAATTTATTTTTGGCTAAATGCTAAGGCTATAGGCATTTTAAATAGTTCTGACTGGTTGATGAGATTTTTTTTTATTTCCATTTGATGCAGTAGTTTTTTTTTGAGTGTAACTCTTATAAACATTCTTATGTGATGAGTTCACTTTTTAATTATCGATTCCTTCATTCAAGTTTATTTATTTACTTTGCTGCATCATACATACATACTTACCTAATAAGTATAACAATTTTAGTCACAGTAAGTGGCTGAAGTCAAATTATTTGAATATTTTAAATGTTATTTATCTAGAATAACATAAGTAACTGACACGGGGGTCAAGGCAAAGGCACTTTTGTTGTAATAAAATTGAATATTTTTTATATTTTGTTTTGTTTTCATTTAATTTAGGTTCAATTTTGTTGCAACAAATTTTATTATTTTAGTTTTGTAGTACACCATACATACTATGGATACTATAACTTTAGTAAGTAAGTTCTTACCTACTTAGTTTATAACACTATTTAAATATAGTATTTTTATTAATAAGTGTGATGATAAACACAGATAAGATTTTCATATAAGTATTGAAACATTAGGTAACAATTACTTTTAAGAATTTAGTTAGGTATGTACACCTTATCTTTTATATAGGTCTATGTTTTACAAGATACTATGTAACAAGTCACATTGAGTAACTTGATTTGGTTATTTATACCTACTTGTTTTACTGACATGTAGTAACTTATCTCTCATTAACTTTTACTTTATTATTTAAACATACTTGTTACAAGGTATGTAACTATTTGTACTTTTGTTGTATGGAACCCGCTTGAAAATACTTAAAATCTAATATTAAGACTGGCTCCTCGCTAGCCAACTTGGACTCATATTATATTATGTTGACAGTAATACTATACCTACATTTTTTCATATTGTTGGAAGAATATTTTTTAATATGGATTAAATTTCACATTCATTGCAAATTTTTAAAAATTTAAATCTACTTTTCTCTAAAAATTAATTATGATAATTTTGTACTGATCGATCATGCATACCTACTTATAACCTTAAACTTAAAACTTTACTTCTTTCAACTGCTTTTGGGAATAATAGCTGGATTTCTTTTAAAATAATATTTACCTACTACAACTTTAAACTACAGCTTATAGGTGACTGCCCTTGCTTATAATTTTCAGCTGTGCACTTATTTCAGCGTTTTTGGCCTTCACTATCTTCAGCTTTGCTTGAGGGTGCTTTAAATTTTTATTTCAGGGTTTCTCAAATTTTTTTTAGATTCTAACTTTTAGGTTCCAAGTTGTGCGACGTGGTTGCAGTCACACATCTACATCTATATTACAGCTTGCGGTCCAATAAAAGTTTTTATTTTTATAGACTATACTTACTGTAAGCAGACACTTACAGATATTTTCATTTTATCCCTATTGTTGCTGCATACCAGCATCTACTTTATAACAGTAGTGTTACACCCTAACATTTACTTGTCTACCTTTTGTTGCTGCACCCTAGCATCTACTTCTCACAGTGATGTTATAACCTAACATTTACTTGTCTACCCTTTTGTTGCTGCACTCCAGCATCTACTTCATAACAGTGATGTTATAACCTAACATCTACTGAAATTTACCCTTTTGTTGCTGCATTCCAGCATCTACTTCATAACAGTGATGTTATAACCTAACATCTACTGATATTTACCCTTTTGTTGCTGTCCCCAGCATCTACCTTTAACAGTAATGTTATAACCTAACATCTACTGAAATTTACCCTTTTGTTGCTGCATTCCAGCATCTACTTCATAACAGTGATGTTATAACCTAACATCTACTGAAATTTACCCTTTTGTTGCTGCATTCCAGCATCTACTTCATAACAGTGATGTTATAACCTAACATCTACTGATATTTACCCTTTTGTTGCTGCACTCCAGCATCTACTTCATAACAGTGATGTTATAACCTAACATCTACTGAAATTTACCCTTTTGTTGCTGCATTCCAGCATCTACTTCATAACAGTGATGTTATAACCTAACATCTACTGATATTTACCCTTTTGTTGCTGCACTCCAGCATCTACTTCATAAGTGATGTTATCACCTAACATCTACTGAAATTTACCATTTTGTTGCTGTCCCCAGCATCTACCTTTAACAGTAATGTTACGGCCTGACATTCACTGAAATTGTATTTTTGCTGTTACCCAACAATAACCTTCCTGGACTTTTACTTTATTGCTTTACCCAGCACTTTTAACAGTTAGGTTGTACTCCAACCGGCTGAACCTTTATATACTGTGCCATGTGTGCCAGTATACCTATTACACTGTCCCGGCCTCGTTGCCGTGGCAGTAACCCTTATGCTGATGCAGCCATATGACGCTGCACCAGTAACCTATTATATTTACCAGTTATGTTGCACTCCAACATAAACTGAACCTTATTTACTGTGCTGTGCCAGTATACCTATTACGCTGACCCGGCCCCGTGTGCCGTGGCAGTAACCCTCATGCTGTTGCAGCCAGTGATGCTGCACCAGTTTATACTACTTATTACGCTGACCCGGCCCCGTGTGCCGTGGCAGTAACCCTCAATGCTGTTGCAGCCAACGACGCTGCACCAGTTTACCTTATGAACTGTCCCGGCCTCGTGTTGCCGCGGCGGTTTTCCCTGCTCTGTTGCAGCCTGTGACGCTGCATCAGTATACATTCATGCTGACCCGGCCCCGTGTTGCCGCGGCAGTATTCCCTGCTCTGTGCAGCCTGTAGATGCTGCATCAGATACGCCATGCTGTTCCGGCCCCGTGATGCCGTGCCAGTCATTTATACCTACGCCGTTGCAGCCTGATGTTGACGCTGCACCGGTATACCTTGATACTGTCCGAGCCTATTGACGCTCCGGCCAGTTATGCTACAGTTTATAGTATACGTACTATGCTGTTGCGGCTTAATGTTGCTATATCAACACTCCTCTGACTCGACCGAACCCCTGGACTGCAGAGATTTTAAGATTGTGAACACCTGTCCCGGGAGCTGGATTTTTTTGGTTTGTTTGTCGGAATGAAAAGCATTGTTTGTACTAGTCAGTTGTTTGGTGGCTACACTAGGTTCTTTCTTTTATATTCCAATTTACCTTACTATTTTTCCTGGATTAGGTATGGGATCCACTCCAGTAAAAATAAGCCTTCACTGGTGCGGTTGGTAACACCGAAAATAAGCCATAATACACCATATTTTTTTCAGAGCGGGCAGTGACTCTGGTGAGCTGGATTGGTGACCTCCTTTTCCTCTGTTATATTTCCCTCATTGTATAGGTTCCGCGTGTATCATGCAGTTTCCAACAGGATCCACCGAAACCATACATACCTTATGTATTCGTATTATTATTGTTTATTACAGTTTCTTCCAGCAGTCTTCAGATTTTGTTGTTCTGTGTCATAGGTAATAAACAAGCCTACACTAATGCGGATCGTGACATTTAAATAAGCCAACACGTTCCATTCTGAGCGGGCAGTGACTCAGATTCCCCTTGGCCCAGTCCATCTAAACTTGCAGACTACTACTTTATATTTATTACTATTAAATAATATATATTTTATAGCATATATTTTTCAACAGTTATATGTATATTAACATTTAATATTACATTGAATTCTTTTAAAAAAAATTTGTACTCATATAGATATTTTGTAGTCGGCAACCACTACTAGTACACTTTTTAAATATATATTTTTTTAAATTAATAGAATTAAATGTTAGAACATAATTTAATTTTAAATAGTTAGGCATAGCCTACTTTACTTTAGTTTAGTTGGACATAACCAACACTTATGCTGTTTAGCCTGTACCTTTACAGTATGGGATATATTATTTTTACTTTATGCCCATTTACTCAGTAAATAGGTAACCTTAAATTTTATTAAACCCTTTTAAAGAATGGGATACATTATTTTTACTTTACGCCTTTTACTCTCACAGTATGGGTAATCTTACCTTTATCGGTATCTTTAATAAATAATTCTAGATGTTAGATTAGAACTTTAAATCTATAGTAAGGCCTTTGTTGCTTAATTGGTAATTTAAACCTTATTTATATGGCGCTTTATACAGGTGCTGTATTAGCTTTAGGCTTTGGAATATATGCCTTTTTCTTTTATTTTAAGAACTCCGATTCTTAAGTTTTTCTGCTTATTTCTTTTTCAGTTTTAAGCTCGGGGCGAGCTGGAATTTTACTCTTTCAGCTTGCTTCCGTCGTAAAATTCTCCTGGTTTGGGGGGTGTGTAACATATATTTCTCGACTGAGAAATATCAGTCAACGCATGGCTGTATGATGACTGATTCCCTTTGCCGAAATGTCAATTTTAGAAAACTAAACGCTGGTGTTGCTGACATAAAACTAATTTCCTGCAAAAATAAATAAAGTATAAACATTTTTTTTTATGGTTGATTCCATTTCATTTTTTTTCTTTAAGTATTTTACATTCTATAACTGAAATGTTATAGAATGGATAATTGGTTTTATCTCAGAATCACCAAATTGGTCTTTGGTCTTTTTATTACAGGTTCCGATGGAGTTGAATCGGAATTACGTCAATTTATATTGCATAGATTCGTTTCAGGTTGCCTGTAATCCTTTTATTTGGGTGAAACTTGGCCTTCACCTTAATTTGAATTGTTCGTTTCTAGCGTCACCGTTTGGCTGTATGATTTTTTAACCTTTCGCTGAATTTCGATAAAAGTTATAGCTTGACAACCCCAAGCCGTTTTTTTGTTATAGGTTTTATTTGCGAGTAGGTTAGGGCGGAGGCCGAGGAATAAAGCCCGGAGCACGCGGGTTCTCAGTCCTTTTGCCTGACCGAAGCCCCCACAGTTACTGGTGTCTTGTTAAAAATAAATACCTAGTGAATCTCGTAAGTGTTATCGGAGCCGCTAGATTTCATTGTTGTTTGTTTGCGCGGTGCTAATTCCTTAATATTTTCAGCAGAACCAGTCAGAATAGTGATAGATATTGTGGAAAATATTGTGTCCACGTGTTGTCGGCTACGTCCTGCCCGAAAGGCGGCCACGCACATGCGACTGCGCAGCACATGCTAGCCTGTCACCTTTTTAAACAAACGGGACACTGCGGTAGTTGGTGGTGAGAGTATTCCCACAGAATTTCCCACGTAAGTAGCATGTCGCGATGGCTTGTTGACATCCGCGTGGCGCGATGAAGCCCATGTTAACCTTTTTGGTGTTTTCAGCCGACGTAGTGTAGGAGGCACGCCTCCTACCGTCCCGCGCCCAGTTGCCTACGCCCGTCGCCAGTGGCCGCGACGCGTAGGAAGCTTTGGGACCCACCTCCAACAGGTAAGCAAGCTTTACTTGGCTATTTCTCCATCCCGCTGTTAAGTGATTGAAGCTGTGCCACGCGTGGCCTAGCATGGCCCCGTCTTGTCGTTATGCCACGTTATGTCGTTGGAGGTTATGCCGCGCGACCTGTCGTGACCGCGTGTTACAGTGCTTTGCTTATTTCTGCCACCCATCATCATCTGGTGTTGGAGGTTATGCCGCGCGACCTGTCGTGACCGCGTGTTACAGTGCTTTGCTTGTTTTTGCCACCCATCATCATCTGATGTTCGAGGTTATGCCACGCAACCTGGCGTGACCGCGTGCTGCACTGCCTTTGCTAAATCCTGCCACCTTACATCATCTGGCGTTGGAGGTTATGCCGCTAGCCTGGCATGCCGCACGCTTTTGCTTCTTTATCCCTGTTAG
This sequence comes from Blastobasis lacticolella, assembly GCA_905147135.1. Lineage (NCBI taxonomy): Eukaryota > Metazoa > Arthropoda > Insecta > Lepidoptera > Blastobasidae > Blastobasis > Blastobasis lacticolella. The sequence continues at coordinate 20,148,437 of LR990045.1, forward strand.
TGACAGCCTATTGTCACACCCATTTCCCCCCAAAGCCAGCTGAGAACGAATAGATTGCTCGCTTCCTTTTTATTATTTTCCCCCCCCTGAATGATTGCAACGGTGTGATCATTTCAGGAGGTGCTTGGTACCAGCCCATAAGTGGGGTTGAGCGGCCGTCTGCTTGGAGCAGTTCTGGCCAGCGGCTCCAGGGGATGCTCCTGCTCGACTTTAGTCAAGACTCCTTGACTGGCAGCTGAGTGAATTTAAATATAAAATATTATAGACTCCTCGTATGCGTTATCGATCAAACCCTCTATGTAACCCTTGTATTAATATAATCTGTAATTTGATTATTTATAGCCGCTATAACCTAAGGACATCTTGTGTGTAATCAAACCCGATGCTAATAAAGCAGTTTATTTCAAATTCAAACCCCATATTTCATTCCGAGCCTCTAGGTTAAGCGCTACTTCACCCACTAAAAATATAAACATTACATGAGCAAAAATATAAACATTACAAGCTCTATACTTATAATTGAATCTCTAGCACTTATTTTGAAAATTATGTACTTACCTTGGACAGCTCCGCAAATTATGATGAAAATAACTGTGAAGAAGGTCATGATGAGGAACGCGTTGTTGAAGGTCGCTACCCCGCGCACACCGAATGACAGCAACACTGGAATCAGAAATAGTAGGGGGACATGTTTTATGTTCATGGGGATGATTTGGGCACAGCAGGGTTGAATTGGAGCCACCACACTGGGGAAGTACCTCCACCTTTAAGAAGACTGCAGCCAAATAATACTATTATATAAATAATAATACTTATAGTATTGTGTAGGCACACAATACGGGCAGGCGCCCGTGAGATTTGATGCCAAGATGATGATTAGATATTGTTTATTAACATCAGAGCTTGCTACTAGAATTATTTTTTTATTCATACATTTTACTAAAGAAAAATTCCATTGTCATTTTCTTTTGAAAAGAGTCGAAGTCTCGGGAATTCCCCAGACTTTCACTATGGGCTGTCTCGTGTCTCGAGACTTTGAAACTGTCGATCCTAATACTGTTTATCAAAGAAAATGTTTATCAGTCTCACCCGAAAAAAAATTATGTCAGATAAAATACGCCCATTAGTCAGAAGAGCTACATTGTATTGTTGTGTTCCAATTTGAGCATAGTCATGAAGCATTTCATCTAAATCTGAAAGTTCTCAACAAACCGTTGTCCGACAAACGTTTGGAACCTCATTCTCACATTTTCTTACACAAAACTTAGATGTTATGGACGACAGTTACAGCTTAGGTCAGGTACACTGTCTGCCTGTTTTTCACTTAATAGCACAGAAATAACATAATACCCACCCGCCACAGCAACGACGATGAAGAACGCGAAGAAATCAAAGTAGGATGAGAAGTAGGTGCCAGTAGACAGCGGCGCTATGGACTCGAACCACAGCGCCATGCCGCCATCAGACATCGCGTTTATGTGAACACTGAGGCCTTTAGCGATACTTGCTGTGCCTGGAACGAAACATTCAAATTTAAAGAACACAGTGTTGCGAGAACGCTGTCGGAACTCCGGGCTGACTGGTGGCAGGAGGTGGCACAGGACAGAGTGAATTGGAGCTTCTTAGTGAAGGAGGTCATTCATTGATTTAATTATAAATAAATGAATGTGCTTTAACTTTGCTTTAAAAAGCCCCAAAGCTTGTTTTATGAGTGCCAGAAAACTGTCAAACTACTCATATATTTTAAATACATACTCATTATACATATGTACAACACCCAGACCCGGCCAGGCCAGGAATCGAACCCCGGGCCTCTGCGTGGCAGATCGGCATGTTAACCAACTGTTCGTCAAAACTAGTTAGTTACTTTTATAACAATAGGACCCAAAACTAAATTCACTCAATTATTTGCAATAAATATTGCCGCAAAAAGTAAAAACGGACGGTCACGATCATGTATTTAAAAAACCGACCCTAAATGAAACTAATTGGTGACCCTGTTATATACCAACCAAAGAGCCCTTCAAGCACCATGTTCCATCCGACGAAGAAGGCCACCAGCTCGCCGATAGCCACGTAGGAGTATGTGTAAGCTGCGCCGGCGAGCGGCACTCGGGCCCCGAACTCCGCGTAGCAAAGGCCTGGTAAGAAAATTGGGTTTAAGTAAAAGAGCAATAGATTTAAAGAGATAGAGAAAGCTGGGGTCCGAATTGGCAAGAATAAAAGGAGTTGTACAAAAAGAGCTGGATACATGCGAGGCTAGGAAGTTGTGTAAAGACAGAGCAAAGTGGCGGCCCATAGTCTCTACCTATCCCACCTGTGGGACAGAGACGTGAGCTTCATGTATCTGTGTATATGTGAGAAGGAAGCGGCCAGATCTAGTGGCAGTGTGCTTGCGAACCGATATTCAAAGGCAAAGCAGACAGAGTCTTGGAATTGGATGGGTGATTCGTACTTTAAGGCTTGCCGTGCTTCAGCACTGCAAAGAGCTCGCCACTCGTTAGGGGCCTAATATTGTTGACGAAGCGAGGTTGACCAAAGTCTTCCGCTAGAGTCCCTGAGACTGGTTAGACTAATCAGGAGCCCATTGACACCACGTGATGGTATATTTCCGAGGCGGTAATAGTTTCTCCGTGTGTAGTATGGCCGCGTGGTGTCCGGCAGAGTAGAATAGTGGGTGTCCTACAAGGCGACTAATGTTTTCGAGACAAAACTTCTATAGTCTTCGTAGGCTGGAAAATGGACAGCAGCCTTTTCCATTGCTATATTTATAATACTGCGTTCGCCAACCCGCCTGCCAACCGTAGAGATAATGGCAATAATCTGCCCTTTCGTTGGAGATGCCTTAAGTCCTGCAGTGGACTGTTATGGGCTGTGATGATGATGAATAGCTTTCCGGCGAGCCTGAGTGTAAACTGACTTACAGTCCACTGGCTGTCAGTCTTGAGACATTTAGGTAGAGGAAAGGACCACTAGAGAGTATTTAAAATAGTATTTTGTTCCTGTCAGTGAGTAAGGCCTCCAGTGCTCCAGGGAACCGTGGCTTTGACAGTGAAGGGGCATGTTATTACTGGACGATTATTATTCATCATCATCATATCAGCCGGAAGACGCCCACTGCTGGGCAGAGACCTCCTCCAGAGATCTCTACAAAGGCCGATCTTGTGGTACCACTTACAGCTGGTACCTGCGATCTTTACCAGGTCGTCGATATGGTATTACCAAATTAACATAGCCAGTATCAACCCACCAGCGAAGCAAGCCGCGATTGCTGCAAGCAGGAAGGATAGCACCACGGAGGGGCCAGCGACGTGGCCGCCCACGGCGCCCACCACCGCAAACACGCCCACGCCCAGCGTGCTGCCCACGCCCAACGCGGACACGTCCGTCCAGTGTAGACATCTGCAATGGCAAAGAGGGCGTTTTATTAGAACTAGATGGCGTTATATGACAAACAGAGTCACACAGACACAGACTCAATATAAGTGCCATAAATTTTTCTGACCTTCCTGTGGCTTATGCGAATTTGACTAAATTCAGAAGCAAAAAGCGTGTGTACAAATCCAAGTGGAATGTATTGCTCATAGAATAAAGTCCATTTTTGTATCACGCCTTTTTAAAAGCAGAACGACGCGTAACATAAGTGATACATAATTGGGCCTTATTCTATGAGCAATACATTCCACTTTGATTTGCTCTCACGCTTTATGCTACTGTTGGCCAAATCTGGGAATGTGTGAAAATAGCGGCACTTAATTTTGAAATGTATTTGAACTGGTATGTTATTGCCAGAATCAGCACCGCCCGTCACCCTGTCAGATAAGTTTGTGGACATTCTTTCATGAAACACTTAAATCAAGAATAACAGTCATTATTCATATTATTCTCCATCTACGCATGAACAAGGTAATTTTCTTCATTTTCTACGTAAGAACCTATTTGCGGAACAGTGACAGAACTTCATATAAAAGCGTGTTGCATATCCCTTATTTTTCATAATTGGTGTAAAGTGCAACATGCTTTTTATGAAGTTCTGGCACTTGTATACAAATAGGTTGACTCTTGGAAAATGAAGGTAATGGCATGTTTCATGACAGAATTTTATTTCACACTTTTTAAGTAATAAAAGCCTGTTGTTAGAAAAACTATTTTACCTGGTCCGTAAGAGGAACACTGGTGAAAGAGGAACGTAACACTTTAACTCATAAACAATAGAGTTCAACTCTATGGTAAACTGTTCTTTTGAATAATGCTCCACATCAGCGTCTAACTTAGTGTTTTTTCTGATGGTAAGAACCCGAACTTTATATTTTTTACTCATAGCTCAGAGCACGCCCGACAACGCCAAATAGAGCCGGGCCATGCGCAACAATGCCAAGCAGACAGGCACCATCATCCTAAATCTGCTTTCCTACTTTTTCGTCTCTATTTCACCTAGTCTTCGGCATTATCACGTCAAAGCCTGGCTCTCGCATTCGACTCAACGATGTCAATCCATCGCGTCTTAGGCCACCTTCAAAACCTCTTATCTGATACCCACAGGTTTAATATCTATTTTCCACGTATACCACTTTTATTTGTAATTAATAAAGCGGGAAAATGGCACCATTATCGGCACTCTCCTCAGTGGCAGTGATATTGGGGACATTGTAGATTTAGGTAGCATTAATATTTCTTAAATATTTTCAATAAAAAAATAATCATCATCTTGGCAGCAATTATATCCCGGTGGTGCTCTCGCGCGAGGGCCTGGGACCCGTCTTAACCATAATCCAGGATTGGCAGATAAGGTAATTACAGTGGAGCGACTGCCTTGTGACCTGCGTGACCATGTCACAGAGGAAACTGACCAGTAAGCCTACCTTTTGAGCCTCCCATCGTCCAGCCCAGGCACGAATCCGCGCCGCCTCAGCGCCGCGCGCCAGAGTCCAGCCATCGGCCGCTACTCCTCATCTGGACTGGCGCCAGCACCTGCAGGGTCGGAACTAGTGAGTTCATGTCTTCGACTACTTTTTAACCTCCGACGAAAAAAGACGCGTGTTAAAGTTCAACGTGTGTATCTGTGGAGGTGTCTGTCTGTCTGTGACATCGTAGTTCCCAAATAGATTTCAATGCTGTTTTATTTATTCGAAAGGCAGTTGGTCGAGATGGCTCTGATTGATTGTTGATTGACTTTTTCATTAAAATCGGCTCAGTGGGTAATTTATAAAATATTTGAGTACAATGTAAACGGGGTCTGGGGGGTGTGGGGGGAGGTTAGTCGGGGGTTATCGTACTTGTTTTGTCGGTTAGGTCATATTTTATGCAACTCAATGACACACGAAAGTCATCTGACGTGAAGGATATGAATATGAATGTGGACGGATACTTCAGTAGAGGCCGACCTAAGAAAAGATGGATGGACTGTGTGAAGAATGACATGCGTGCGAAGGGAGTGGGTACTATGATGACGGTCGGCCGTACGGTGGGTGCTAGTGCGTGCGGGTGCGTGCGCTGGCGCGGTGTCGGGGGCCCGTGCGTGCTGTAGCCGTGTTGCGCTAGTGCGCTCACGAGCGGTTATACCAAGCAGCCAAACAAAATTGTTTACAAGCTTTTATTTAGTTTTACATGTCCCCATGTCTGTTCGTAATAAAACAGACTGTTTCCGATTGAGCTGAAATTTTGCAGTTAATGTAAGTTCAGTAACAATTCAATGTAATGATACCATCGAGCTGATCTGATGATGTGGACTTAAAGTGGCCATTGGGACTCAACTAAGCATGATAACCCGAGTCGAGTTTGGACTTGTTTGATTAGTCTTAATAAATACTCTGATTGATCATGAAGAACGCGCGATAAAAGCTTGTTATGAATATATATCAACAATCTATCATCACGCTTTATAAAGCACCTACTTACTCACTTTCTGCATTGTCTACTGGTTGACTGGAAGATAAAGCCTTAATGGCTTTAAGTCCGCCAATTGTATTATTGTGCAATAAATAAATTTTTAAATAAATTTAATAAAGTTTTAAATTTATTTAATTTTATTTAATTAAAGTTTTAAATAAATAAATAAATAAATATATTGTTCGTTTGAACTTGTTTTAATAGTATTGTGCTCCTAACGGTGAGTTTTCCAGCTCTCCGAGGGAAATTGCGTGGCTTTGGCAGTTGAGGGAGAGGCCTACCTGTCTATAAGGCGTTGGTTGGTATTGCTAATGCCCTAGACAATAGCTGATAAACAAACAATGCGGTCAAATAATCTTTATACATTGCATCGATGATATCATATCGATTATGAGCTATCTTATTTTATTATACATTTTAATGCCATGATCGAAGGTGGTAAACAAGCGCTTTCGCTTTTACCTTTGTACCGCCTGATGGTAAGCAGTTACCGTTGCCTATGCGAGTTTGCAATACCGAGGTACCATTTTAATTGAGAACATACAAACGTAACGTTTTATAAGGATTATATAACGCTAATCAAAACCAATTAAATTTTGTAACGTGATCCAGAAACCAATATTTGTGCTTGTGGTTTTATCATGTGGTGTCCGGTAGAATAGCACCAACTCCGACAACCTCGACAAGGGTGTCATACAAATTGTAAAAAATCTGCTTAAGAATAATAAATAGTTAAAGCATTGTCAATCAGTTTAAAAACCAACTGGACCATTATAATTTAACGCTTGGGGAATAATAACACATTCATCAGCAGGACACAGGCTAATCAGTTGTTAAACTGTCTGACTGATTATATCGATGATAATAATAATAAAGAATACTATACGAGCTGAGTGGTTCAGTTGGTTAACATGCCGGTCGCCATGCAGAGATCCCGTGTTCGATTTCCGACCGAGCAGAAATTAAAATGACGAATTTTAATTTATAGAAATAGAAATAGAAAACATTTATTTACACACAATAACACCACAAACACATTACATATTGACTTAGATCGGCTTCGAAACACCGACTCCCAAACAATACAGGTATTATTAAGAGGTCAGTGGCTCGATTCCAATTCAATTCCAATTTCTGTTACGGGTCTGATAATTATTTATTTATTTATTAGTTCATTTCACAGTTTATTACATGTTGAATAAGTACATAATAAGTATGTATTTAAAAAACACTACATAAGTAGTTTACCTATCAGGTATCCAACCATAACACAAACTTTGCTTACTTAGGAGCTCTATCTAGCTGTGTCAATTCGTCCAAGCACATTTGCTTATTTATAATATGTTTTAAATGGATACTATTTTTGACACCCTAAATGGCAATCTCCCATATTGTTATTGAAATCTTTTGGTAATCCTAGGTATACGAGTAGATTTCATCTATTTCGCAACTACTTATAGATAGCTCCCAGATGCATTTCAGTAGAACCGCGTTATCGCTTTGCAATCTGCTACGTATGTCGCAATCGATGGGTTCAATCTTATCTGGTTGTTAAACTGTGAATCGATTTCAGCAGTAAATGTCTTAGGCGAGGTGCCTTGAGTTTTTTATTATTTCAATTGTAGGAAGTACTTAACATGGAAAGATCAAAATGAATTTTTGGATTATAGAAATGTTAGACTGAGGGGGCTAGAATTGCACGGCGTGGGGTTACAGCGTGCAACTGCCTCAATATCTATCTATCTATCTATACTGTAAATAAGTCGTGTCTGTACATTGAAGATATTTCAGGCAGAATATACCCAAAAAAAATGTTATTGGAATATTTGTCATTTTGTTCCGATCAACAAATTTTAATGGTGTTTTCACGGTTTAATAGTTCAGGTCCAACTTAAAAACTAAGCCACGTTTCATCTAATCGGTTGGGTAGAATCAGAGATACAGCTATTTCGTAGAACTAGCATTCATACATAGTTATACAGATGTCACTTAAAATGGTAACACGGGCGAAAGCTAACCTGTCAGAGAAACCATAATCACTCGGACGAAATTGCGGGCAAAAGCTAGTTTAAAATACATGGTTATAAAGTGTTTCAGGCTGTTTTGCGAGAGAGAGAGCCAATCATCTTTAAAACCTTGTAAATTTTTTATTTTAAACAGATTTTAATTTTGTTTTTGTTTTAGTATTGCGTCTTTTGTCATATTTTGCTGACATATTCAGAATATACAGGTGTCCTTACGCTCTGGGCAAAGCCGAATACTACTAGTGGAGTAGGGTATTTAAAACAAAACTGCAAAGTATCATGACAATCAGTCCAGTATTTACTGAAAAATCAACGTATTAAATTTTTTATACATAAATATTTAATATACAGGCCATAATGTACTTAGTAATAAGTTCTATTCATTAGATATAATTATTGTATTGAGTTTTAAGTGGCTTATCAAATAAAGAATTATTATTATTATTATCACTCAGGAGCAACCCCTGTATGTAGTTGCATGGTCTAGGAAGTACCCTTTTGAATTGCATTAGAACTCCACGCCAGATGACAGCCTACATGAAATAAATAAAAATGTATTGTAATTTGACAACAATTTGAAGTGGGACATAACGTCACTCGCTTTTCATGTGTCATGAATGAAAACAATTAATTTATTCGTGTTGTTGTGATACAGTCTGTTGTTATTGTTGCCGATTAAGTTACAATTTTATTTAATTTGTTAGAAAAAACAGATTATTGTTTTTTTGTCCAACTGAAGAAATATCTATTTTATGATGCTGCTGAGTAGCAGTCTTAAACATGGTTTCATTATTTGTCCAGAGGCTACGGTTACCTGTATATCAATGTTCCAATTCAATGTAAAGTCGTGGCATGTTGGGCGATGAACATTATAGGTAAGGTTTCATATCAGAATTATACGTAAGCAGTCTTTTATGGTAGGTTCTTATCATATAAAGAAAATGAAAACTGTTTATGTACTCTGTATATGACTCGTAATTTCATAGTTTATATATGGTGTGTTTTTGACGTGGCGATGAGGACAAGCTAAAAGAAAAAAAAGCATATTTAAAAGTGTATGATGGTTTTCAAGTACAGAAAACACCATCAAAATCGGTTCTTCCGTTCGGACGCTATGTACGATGCTGTAATCACACTTTGCACATATACATACACACGTCATACACAACCCTATTTTTGCATGGGGTTTAAAAAAATCAAAGTCAGCGGCTCCCAAACAATGCGTCGTGGCGCCATCTCAGAGGCTTCCCGAAACGATATCAAATTAGAAAAATTACGAGAATAGCTAATTTTAACTTCATATGAAAAGTTTTGGTTATAAAAGCAAGATAATATTTATCTTTTCAATTGCCTTATTCTCTGTTAGAGCCACACGCAGGACCTTCTTACAGAAGGGTGTCGAAAAAATTATAGCATGTAAAGGGAGTCATTGTTTAAAAAAGATTGGGAACCCCTGTCCAAGTCTTTCAATAACATTAAGATGTAATCTCATAAGAACGTAGATGTCACACAACCTGGTACATAGAGCACACTGACAGGTCTGCACTCCTGGCCGCTCATAAATGTTTGAATTTGGAATGTAATAATTTTGAAAACATAAGAAAATCAATCAATGATTTTAGAAAAAAATGTGCGTTTCAATTGTTTTTTATTACAAGTTGAAGTTCGTTGTACGTAGCAAGAATTGATTTAACGCGAAAAGAGTTTTGGGCGCTGATTTTTTATTATTTTAAAAGTTCGTTATCAAAATGCATTGGCAGGGAAGCGCCTCATTCGGACACAGAATTTTATCGTGGCCATGTTTCTCGCCATGATGAAATTCGTGGAAGATCGACCCTCAACTGCGATCACTGAGAAAAATATGGCTACTCTCAGGCAAATGATTTAGGAAAACTGGCGTATCACCTATGAGGAGATTCGAGGACATTTTGAGCCAGATTCAAAAATTCTTACATTAACATTTAAAAGATATAAAACTTTGTTGCTGCTGGATTCCTCATGAACTCACCCCAGACCAAAAATAGACTCGATATGATTTGTGTAAATTTTTTTTGTTAAAGTGCGATCATGGATGTCAAAATGCTGTGTATGAGATTGAGACAGAAGATGAAACATGGATATAAGAAAGAAACAGTATTCCGTTTGGGTGTTCGAAGGCGAGCAAACCAACAAAGCTGAGGCAGGTGAGAAGCGTAGGCAAAATAATGATTGCGTTTTTTTTCAGGACGGGTCCTGTCTGCTTTATCCCACTTGAAGAACAAAAGTTGATGCTGAGTGGCACACCATCAATTGTTTGCCCAGTGTCTTTAAAAAAGTTAGGGAAAAACTATATATTAACTATAAATATTGCACCATAATAATGCTTTGGCGCTCACCGCGAACAAATCAGTCATTTCTGGCTTCTGAAAAGGTAGAGCTAGTGACGCATCCCGCGCATAGTCCAGACCGGACACCATGGAATTTCTTTATTTTCACAAAAATTATAGATTTGAGGAGAGGTTTCACATAGATTCACAGACCAATGGTCCTCGACCTCATGTTCTCAAAAATTGTTTGACTGAATGAAAAAGTGTTTAAAATGTAATGGAGAATACTTCGTAAAGCAGTAAATATATTACTTTACATGTAAATTGTTATACTAATGAGTTACGCAAAACTTTCAGTGTACCCCACGTATCTGTCTACTATTTACTTAAGACACATTATCTACCATATTGTAGGAAAAATAATATATACCCACCTGTATTCTATGTGCGTACTTGATAAAACCTTACACTGAATCACACGGTCACATGTTTGAATCATTTCGAAACAATTTATCACACATATATTAACAACATTTGATAATTATCACCCACCTTTCTATGTCGTTGAATGTACTTATAATGTTTGGTTTACCTAGTTAAACTATGTACAGCCACAATTTTGTCCTATTGTTTCTAATGGGTTTTATACACAATGTGTCATCTCGGCGAACTATGTGAGGAAACTAAACAGTTTGATACGGAGTGCTCATTGATAAGATAAAAAAATAATCGCGCCAAGATCTTACACTTGTAGAGAATCTGTACGTTGGTAACTGAAACAAGTGCGTAACACAGTGAACCAATAATAATCGTTTTGGAGTTAATGTCCCGTTTTCGCGCGCGAGGGCCCGGGGTCCGCCTTGACCATGATCCAGGATTTAACAGGACTGATGCAGGACAGTAGAGCGACTGCCCTCTGACCTCCGTTACTCTTTTACCAGGGGAACCTTACCATATGGGATCATGGTTACACAATTAGTCGCCTGATTGTGAAGGTTTCATCACGATTTTTTCCCTCGCCGTAAGAGCATCGGTTCAAATAAAATAAATAAATAAAATAAATTTATTCCATCAACTAAATTTACAATCACAATTTTATGAGTTGTAGGGGTCTCCTTTTATTGGGTCTCCTTGGTTCAACTAATGAACATAACTCAAAAATGAGTCATTGGTAGATCGCAGATTAACCATTCTGTTATCGAACCTCTCCAATGTGAACAAATATATCAACAAATTTATATATTTATTACAATAATAAATTTGCCCCACTTTCTGATTAGATATTGAGTTTAAATTCATGCGGTTTTAATTAGATTAGCCAGGCATTTGACCGCCATCTCACCTGGTGATAAGTGACGTTGCGGCCGATGATGGAGCATGCCTGTCTAGGAACAGCCTATTCACTCTAGCCTTGATGGCGTCCAGATTATAATGGTCAGGGAACATATTCGCAGGCAACATGTTCCATTCCTTAGCCTAACGCGTGATAAAGGTTAATCCAATGCGACTCGTGTAGATAGCTGTCTGATAGCTTCAGTAACAGCCTTTAAGTTACTAACAGTAATTACCACTAAGTATAAGTACACAAACAATACTTCACCTTTCAAAATAGGGGTTAAAGATAGTCCAAAAACAGTATAGTCCTCATCATAACACCATCATCCTGTCTCTATAATCCAATAATCACTTCTAAGCTACAAACTAAACTTGTTATTCAAGTAAAACTCCTATGCTTCTTCGCTAGAAAATTGATCGTTGATCATATACTGTGAACAACACTACTTGATCACTTCACACTCAGAATGCTTGTATTTGGGCCGTTATTTCGCTTGTTATGTGAGTCGAGGATAAGCGGTTGATAGGGACACGCCGATATGCATTATCTCCAAATCATTTGATTACTATTTGCCTATCAGAGGTCTTTGTCTCCAATCGGAAGAGTTTTAGCGCCTCCAGCAATGTATTGCAGCGGGTAATGTTATAACTGTTTTTGCTCAGCGGCATATCTAAGAGTGCCTACCTAGACCCAACATCAGCCTCGGATGCGGTCAGCACAAGAGTATATACCTACTCGTTGTCATCATCTTGGCGTTAATATCCCGGATGTGCTCTCGCGCGTGGGCCCAGGGTTCGATTTGACCATAATGTGTGTCTGGATTTGGCAGATCAGAAAATTAAAGTAGCGTGGCCATCTAACCTCGATGACCATGTTAACAGGGGAACCTGAACAACAGCCGTACTCACAATGGCTCGGAAATCGGAATCAAATACGGAATCTGAAAGGCAAATTTGACAAATCAAATCGGAAGACGCTGTCGAATCTATCACGATTGCTAGTTCGCTTTCGGAGAGTTATTTCAAACTATTGTTTTTTCAGTCTTTCTGGGAAAAAACAAATTAAAATACTTTTAGTACTGGCAATACAACATCGCAACAGGTTAAGTGCGAAGTAAAGAGCCGATACAATGTTATTAAATCGGCAAAAATAAGGTAATCTTATGTCGACCTCATAACGAATTTAATAACACTTTATCGCTTCTCTGCGAAGACTGCGATCCGCATTGACAAGGATGTATTTAAAGCCTTATTATCTTATAGCCTCAATGCTCATGAGATTCAGATGAAATAGAAAGCAAGTACCTAATGTGACAAAAATTGTGGTATATAATAAAAAAATAACCTAAAAATGGTTACTTTAAAATCTCTATTATCTTCCGGCCAGGCCGTAGGGCCGAATCAATCGGGATTGTGAATAACAGTTTCCGAATGGATAGATACGAATTCGCCGCTCACAAATTTCGAGTCGAATCGTTCGGTATTGATTCCGAGCCATTTTGAATATGGCTGCTGGTCGAATCATGGTTTCATTCGGTCGCTGAATGGTAAAATAAATAAATAAATAATCGTGGACAAATTCACACAGCGCCATCTAGCCCCAAAGTAAGCAAAGCTTGTGTTATGGGTGCAAGATAACTGATACACTACTTATATATTTTTAAATACATACTTATTATACATAGAACACCCAGACCCGTAACAGAAATTAAAATTCATCATTTAAATTTCTGCCCGGTCGGGAATCGAACCCGGGACCTCTTGCGTGGCATACTGGCATGTTGACCACTGAACCACTCAGGTCGTTTATTATCATAAATTTGTGTCAAAAAGTCATTATTAAAGATCGTATCCGATACCTCTCGCTACGAGTCTAACCCGCTAGCACCGATGCTCACAGCAACTGCCACAACCTACAATTCTCTCACACCACTTTTGACTAATACACACCCCGCCACACCGAAGTGGGGAGCGATATATCAATACATCGCTCTCCATCGCTACTTTTTTTAAACAATAGAATAAAATAGAACCAACCAAAAGTTTGAAAGCTATAACAATATCTGAGGCTACCCATCTAGGCTAGGGCACTGGAGAGCGATATTTCTTTTTTGTATAAAATACGGCTACGGGCAGTTAATAATAAAATCAGCGAGCATTCAAAATAGGATAGATCATTGTCGAAATAAACCGTTCACAGCTGCACAAAATATGATTTCTGCTCTCGAAATGTACCTACGCGCACGTGCAAGATATGTCTATCCCTTCCCATATAATCTCCCTTTTCTTTTGCCATTGTACTGCAACTTCGAGTTACTTGTGCTTACTTACTAGGTACTGACATCAAAGGCCGGCGGCATCCGCTCACTTTTGTATACAGATGTCCTGGACGTGGATTAGGTGGACAGTACGATCGAATGCAATAAAAAGAGTCGGCTAACGTTTCATGAGTTGTACGCCGCAACGAACAGCAAGCTAGAACCACTGGCTAACCGAAGGGACTTTGGCTCCCTGTGTGTGTTCTATCGACTCTACAATGGGGAGTATTCCGAGGAACTTTTCGATCTGGTGCCCACAGCACAATTCCGCCATCGCACCACCCGCCGTGGGCTGGGTCATCCCCATTACGTAGACCCTTTGTTGGTCACCATGCGGAGGTTTGAAAGAACGTTTCTCGCTCGTACAATTCGGATGTGGAATGAGCTCCCAGCCACAGTGTTTCCATTGGACTATGACATGGGATCGTTCAAGAGGTATATTAGAGGTCACTTCAGAGGCGGGCAACGCATTGGTGACTCCTCTGGTGTTGCTGATGTCCATAGGCGGCGGTGACTACTTTCCATCAGGTAGCCCGAATGCCTGTTTGTCTGCCGGAAAACATAAAAAAAACTATCTTGTTAACACATAATATTCATATTTCTATGAAAATGAATATTTTGTGGAATGCCGGAGTTAAAAGATTAGATTATGATATTTATCGTTCACTGTGAATGTTGGGACGTGTAACCTTGTATGCGTAATTAGACACCTATTAAAATATTTTTACAATGATTATTCATTTCGTGCATACATGCCTAAAGTATTTGATGTTTATCATCATAGAGATAACAAGAAATGTATCTTCGATAAAAAGACATTGAACGCCAAGCCAAACCTGTGACGCCTATGACTAATATATGAGCAAAAATTATTATCTTTGATTTTAGTAATATTAATATCACAGGCGATTTTTGTATGACTGCCCGAATCCAATGTTGATTTGAATATAAATCCACTTTTGCGTCTAAAAAATAAACGTTGCCATTTTAAAAACTGAAATCACGTTAATTTGGTGTCTTCTTCTAAGCTAACCTGTATTCACAATTATAAAACAAAATCCCACGCTGCGTCTGTTTCTCTGTCTGTCTATTTAAATGTCTGTATATTTGTCTGCCTGTCTGTTAGCGATAAACTCAAAACCACTGAACATCATGAGTTCATCATGAGTTTCATGAGTTTTTCACCAATAGACAGAGTGATTCATATTTGAGTGTGTAAAGTTTGAAGGTTGCTATCCGTGGGAAGCCGGGGCGGGTCTGTTTCTGCGCATCACTAATTCCATAATTGGCCTCAAATAGGAGCTGTTCGTTACGGAAATGAAGAAGGCTGAAGTAGAAGACCACCTATCGTCTAGCGCAGACCGGCAAATTATGTGCGGAAAATATCTGGCTATGCCAACTTTGCTGGGCACGGAAAAAGACGAACCGAGCGAAGAAGACAAGAAGTAGAAAAGAGAAATCGCGAGAGCACAACATGGATTGACGTCAAAATGATGGTGATGACTCATTCGATTGAGAAAATAAAATAAGATACTAGTTTACCATAATTCAGGCGACTAAATGTGTAACAATGATCCAATCTGCTCAGGTTCCCATGTTAACAAGGCTACTGAGGTTAGACGGACGTTGCACCACTGTAATTACCTACCTGATCTGCAAAATCCTGGTTCCTTTTGACATAGTGCCGCAGTTCCAAGGTACACCCTTTTCCATTTCAAAACGTATCGGAATCCTTTGTGTTGACGAATTGGATCGCGTGCGGTTCAGGAGTCACCTGTAAGGGATGGCCAAACTAGCTTCGATAGAGCTTGAAGTACGTAACCGGTCCAAGCGATACTTCACCCCAGGACAGCTACTGCTGCTGTAGAAGGCACAGGTACAGACTCATATGGAGTATTGTTCCCATCTTTAGGCCGGCGAAACTGCCGACCTGCTTAATCCTCTGGACTCCGTACAAAGACGCGCCATACGAATTGTCGATGATCATATACAAACAAGCAAGTTAGAACCACTGGCTAACTGAAGGGATTTTAGCTCCCTGTGTGTGTTCTATTCGCTATACAGTGGGGAGTGTTCCGAGGAACTTTTCGTTTTAGTGCCCACAGCACAATTCCGCCACCGCACCACCCGACGTGGACTGGATACTCATCCCCACTATGTAGACCCTAAGGCTAGACCCCGACGCGAAGGTTCAAAATAACATTTATGATGTGGAATGAGATCCCAGCCACAGTATTTCCTTTGGACAATGACATGGGATCGTTCAAGAGGTATATTAGAGGTCGCTTCAGAGGCGGGCAACGCAATGGTGACTCCCCTGGTGTTGCTGATGTCCATAGGTGGCCCGCTTGCCTATAAGTCTGCCGTATAGCATAAAAACTATGGTCAAGGCTGACCCCGGGCCCTACAGATCACAACCGTGATATTAACGCCTAGTTATTGATGACTTTTTTACCAAGTTTCTCTACCTACCTCGCGCATCTCAGTTTCCCAAAAACTTTTAATTATTTACGTATTATATGGGTGCGAAATCCTGTCCTTTAACCCACCAACAAAGTACTACCTTCCAAACTCACCTAATTTTCCCCATACATATATATTCCTAGTTAAAGAGCCATGCGCTTGGCTGCGCGGGCGCCGGGCCTTCGCCGGACGAGGCCGCGCGCACGCGCCGTGAAATTGCTGCGGCTGACCTGACACTTGGCTCGGAATGATGCGAAGATTGATTAAGATTTTAGGTTTAGGATTTTTAAATCCTTTAGGTTCACATGGTCCACAGTGTCAAAAGAAATGGGCCAATACCTCTCCTAACGATGTGAGCTGTGGTTGGTTGATGACCTGAGTGGTTCAGTTCGTTTACGTGCCGCTCTGCTACGCAGAGGTCCCGGGTTCGATTCTCAGCCGATCAGAAATTGAAATGATGAATTTTAATTTCTATTACCGGTCTGGGTGTTGTATGTATAATAAGTATGGCTTCAAAAAAAGTATATAAGTACTTTATCAGTTATCTAACACCCATAACACAAGCTTTGCTTACTTTGGGGCTAGATGGCGCTGTGTGAATTTGTTTAAGAATATTTTTTTTTTTTTTTTTTAGATTACAGTTGCCAGTCTTCATCATCATCATCATCATCATCCTCATTTTGGCGTTATATCCCGGTTCCGCCCCCACGCGGCACGCGAGGGCCCAGGGTCCGCCTTCCTGCTTCTATTGGCCCACCTCGCTTGGTCTTCGGCATCCTTAGTGGTGAGCTTATTGGCACGCATATCATTCCTGACTACGTCAAGCCATCGCTTCTTAGGCCGGCCTCTTTCCCGTACCCGGCGGGGGCGGAAAGGCCAGACACTTGTTCCCCACATAACCTGCCGGTGTGCGCAAGACGAGGCCGTACCATCGAAGGCGGCAACTTATCTGCGATGTCTTGCAACTTATCTGCGATGTCACGAACGCCCAGGCTACACCGGATGTGGGCGTTTCGAACGCGATCCACGCGACTCCACATAGTGGCACATTACAGTTGCCAGTCTTACAACCACTTAATTATATGTGATTAAAAAAATATTTACTTTTCATACAAAAGAGTTCAACGTGAGCGACGCGGCGGCGCCCGTTTATGTCTTTTAAATGAATATATTATAATAAAAAATTGTAAATATACCTGTTTTCTATTGCTCTTATTTAGAGAGCGTTATGTTATCATCTTGGCGTTACTGTCCCGGTTGTGCTCTCGCGCACGGGGGCCCGGGGTCCGCCTAGACAATGATCCAGGATTTGGCAGATTAAGTAATTAAGGCGGAGCGACTGCCATCTGACCTACGTTGCCCTGCTACCAGGGTAACCTGACCCGATTGGATCATAGTTACACATTCAGTCATCTGAATGGCCAGGTTTCATAACGATGTTTTCCCTCACCGTAAGAGCAACGGTTAGGTTTTTCCCATTTATATAAAAAATGCTATTTGGGGTTACAGGTTGTGTGATTATGTGTTTGTTTGTATATAGGTATATCTGTTAAAACATTCCTTCAAAACTACTGGGCCGATTCAGTTGCAGATTTTTGTGTTCAAAAGGTATCATTTCAGAGCAGGTTCAGACATATTTTATGGGATCACCGGGACACACTGCAGCAGCCTGATAACTAGGCATATGAGGAGTTTTAACAAACTATTACTGAACCGATTTCGATGCGGTTTTGTGCATTTAAAAGCTATTGTTGAAATAAAAAAATATTAATAACTGTGCCCCCGACGAGCAGATCGCTCAAAAATTTGTCGAGATTGCTATTGCCATACCTATATCTGTTCCCAATATATATATATATAGTTTCAATTAATATCAAACTTTTTAATATCCCAAATTGTATTTAGTTCTAGAACCATATTAATTCCACGGCACTGGAAATGGCAGCCTCCGACTTTTCGAGCGATCTGCTAGTTTGGGGTTTCATAAATTATTTTTTCCTTTTTCCTTGACAACAATTATAGCCGCCGTAGGACTTTAAATTATGGTTTTTATTTGACAGCCAAAATGCCAAACAAAATTGTTTCCTTAAATTACTTATTAAGTACTTTGATTATATTTACACTATTATAATCATCTATACCAACCAGTATTTAAGTTTTTATTTTAATTTGCCAAAATGAGACATTGTAAACATTTCATCCGCCTCTGGTCTGTTGAAGCACTTCCAACGGCACAAAGTGTACATGTATTGAACAGCCGTTTGACATATAGTTAGATAATCAATCACTGGTTTCGATATCCGGTTCTATTTTAATCCTTGTGCTTTATCCTCCTGTTACAGTATAAGGTTGCCTTCTGCGTCTGTCTGTCTGTATGTATATCCGCTTACTTTTCCACAAGGGTTGCAAACTGTTTTTAAAAGAAATTAGAGTATATCTGAATTCGGGGAAGATAAATGAAGAGTACATATTAATAAAAAAGAGTATCATATAATTAAAATCGAAATATGTATTTTTGTAGTTTTGCAGTAGTACACAACAATTTTTTATTGTTTTTGAAAGTACGGTATGGAACAGCGAGTTTATAGCTAACAATTTATTTATATTAACAAAACAATTTAACTATATATGCCATTTTTCAGCAGATCTTTATTCCGTAAAATCGATGTTGTTTTTCTAATTTACCCTGCACTTTTAAAAATAAGTATAAATAATTTCAGAAAATAAATTGTCCAAAAGCTTCTACAATTTAGAGAAGATTGTGCCGGCCAAAACTTAGTTTTTTTAAAGGAGTATTTTGGCGTAGGTACTCTGTTCGTGTTATTATAGATTATGAATTTCACCTATATGAATTAGAGTACAATACTCTATTTTATAGTACCCTCTACCACTCAACGGATTTTGATGCTGTTTTAACTATAATTCAGATGATTTTTTCCGGAATTTATCATCATCATCCTAACTCTTATCGCGGCTTCTGCCAGGGTCCGCTTTCCTACTCATTCTTCTCCACTTCGCCGAGTCTTCGGCATCATCATACGACATAACTTAATATGTATACCTAGCTACATAAACCTTCCAGAAAAAATCATCTAAACTAAATAAAATCCTCTAAAATAAAAACCGTACAACAAGCCAATGTATTATATAAATATATATTCTAATAAAGAAACCGTGCGTAGCCGGGGCGAGTCGCTAGTTGAGTAATATTTGAGTAATAATACTACCTAGATAATTAGTTTTATAAATAGGCAAATTAATAAAAGCGACACATTCTAAACGTTTCCGAAAGTCAATTTCGCTCTCCATTTGCGAAACGCAATAAAATTTAGCAATAAAAAGCTTGCATACAACGTTACATCATACATACGCGAATTCTTAACTACCTACAAAAAAAATTAAACAACTTGTTTGTTTATCGATAGACCATGCGGCAGTAGTCGTACTGCAATGTCCATTCTCTTTGTCACAGTATAGTCATTAAGTAGTGCCGGTACAAATAAAATAGATCAAGGCGAAGGCGGTAAGGATGTTTACTATTTTCCGTAGTAGTCGTCGACCTTTGCCTGCAGTATCAATAAAATTACAGTACCGGCAGAGTAGAATGTAGTGCTAACCCGATCCACCGATAGTGGTCGTACAAATGGGACAAATATTATATTCTCAACACTAGGGTCTCGAGCCTTGCCCAGCGTGGACATTGGACTGTGATAGGTTGCTGATGATATATGTAGGTACAACGAAATTATAACGAAAATTTTTATAGAACAGTTAACTCTGGTATAATAATTTAAAAAGGAGTATTTATTTTTATTTTATTTATTAAGGACAACCAACAAGACTTAGTAAAAAAATTTTTGGCATCAAGCAAAAATACATAATCTTTCTAAGCGCAGCCTTAGTTACAGGTTACCACGATAAGAAAGTATTTAGTCCCATTAAAATTAGAAAAGTTGACGCATTTGGCGTTTGCTTTTTGATAACCGAGGCTAACCTCGATTAGGATCTATTAATATTTTTTTATGGGTGTGTATGTGGGTTAATTTTCACAAATTTATCCAGCACTTATAATAATCTGTGCCTTTTCGATAAATAGGTACACTATATTATAATTCTAAAGAAAAAGGACTGTTTTGTTGTAATCGATGAGCTCTGAAACTACTGTAACGATACCCAATTTTTTTTTTCCTTTTTTAACTGGACTACACTATGATTGAATATCTACTATTGTATGTACTTTGATGCCAATTTGTTTTACGAGAATGGGTGAAACGGGTGTGCGAATTCAAAAACTGGTAAACATGGACAATGAAGGCAGAAGAAAAAACTAGAAACCGTTTCTTACATAATCGAAATCCACGCCGCACAGCCTCTACTGTGCTAGCGTCGACCGCGGCATTTCCCAGCATTCGGCCAATCCTCGCGCAGTTATGGTACCATCGGCGCACGCGCCGCCCGCGACAGCCTCGACAGACATGAGATCGGACGCATAGTGAATAACGCCTTCGCTTTTTCGCCTCTTTTTCGCGCCGAGCGTTCTGATTTTGAATTTTTATAAAATTGTTTCTTGAGACTCCTTTTGTTTTGTGATTTTTTTTTGTGATTAAGACTTTTCGGTGAGTTGTCAATTTTTTGTTTTGTATGTTTGTGTTTCTTTTTCTTTTCAAAATACTGAAGGTAGATCGGAGAGCCAATACCTACGTACTTGTAAATATTTTTTCTTTAGGTTTACTATGTTTCATTAGTACTGTAAATTCAAATTAAGTTTGAATTAATACATAAGTAATACATAGTTTAAAAACAAATAAAAAATATTAAATATCCTATGCTGCCTACTATATAGGTACCTATTATATGATATAAATTGTATATCTAACTGCAACGAATTAAGTAATCGGTCATAAAAAACCTAATCACAAACCGATTAATCGAACAAATGACTGCATTATAACGACGTTTAACTGGAGTTACCGTGCTTTATTATGGTTCTAAAATTCAATACGATATTGAACATAAAATAGTAATCGCAGTAGTAGACGCAAGATCCAACGTTTATTTTTCTGAACGTGATGAATATAATGTGATTTAAGTTCCTATATTTTTAGTCTGTGGTTATCAGCGAGGACCTATAGTTGACTGACATATTATAAAATTCGTTTTATAAGCTGTAGGTACTCCAACAAATAAATAAATAATCCATCATCAGTACCGGAGATTTTGCAATTATGAATCTGTGCCTACTGTGTAGCTTTTTTGAGCTTCTACCCTAGTAGAGCTCGTCTAATCTAAAATGACGCGCCCCACTATCGCATTAACGCACACAAGCTAGTTTAAAATATGGACGCAATACATATACAAATGCCGTTGTAATTGGTCATTCAGTTGCCGGTAAGATTCAAACGTAGGAACACGTCGTTCATTGGCTCCCACACAGATGAAGTGTCTTTATCAATATTTGCACTCACACATCGAAATCAACTAACTAAGTAGTGGGGCGTGTCATCTTAGACTAGACGAGCTCTACACGATTTCGATACGATTTGTCCCAAATGTTTATGCAATTTTGGTTTCTATACTATTGACAGAAAGCTTATTTTATTCTTTGTAAACAAACACGCAGCGCCCGCATCGCATCCGCACAATCATGCCGCACCCGCGTAGGAGTGCGCGCCAATAGGGTAGACTGCACGTTTTCTGGCCGGATGCTACGCGGTGACTGTGCGGAC
The DNA here is from genome assembly GCA_905147135.1 of Blastobasis lacticolella. NCBI lineage: Eukaryota > Metazoa > Arthropoda > Insecta > Lepidoptera > Blastobasidae > Blastobasis > Blastobasis lacticolella. Next base: position 20,170,498 of record LR990045.1, read on the forward strand.
ACGATGCGTTCGCGTTTTCTGTCCGGTTTGTAAGCGGCGACATAAAACGGGCCTTTATGATTCCCTACAAGCGATATCATTTTTGCTGCCCGTGTCTTGGAACCAGGAACCATTTTAATTATGAAATAACCGCGGTTTTCACCCGCGCGCTCTTTGGATCTCAGTAAAAAATTAACTTTACCGCGGGATCCCGCTAATATTTTTCCGTGATCAAAAGTATGGTAACTCGGGAATAATGTGGCTTCCTATTAGTAGAGTGATTTCGGAGATTGCCCCCAAAATACAATACAGACTCACGAATATACAAACTTTTCTTCTTTATAAGTAATATTAGTGTAGACATACAACATAGATGGAGGCTCGACCTATGAAGAAATGTACACTACCACTCTGTCACAACTCTATACATATGAAAATGACCAAGGCTACAAAATTTTACAATAGCTGTGGTTATGGAGGGTATTTGACAACTTATAGCCCCTTTTGGACATGTTATAAACATCTATAGTATAGATAATATAGAATAGGTGTAACTACGGGCTGAATGAGATGAAATATATCTAGCTAGCTGTTGTCAATAATTAATACGGTTTTTATTTTTTATACTCAACCTGTCACCAACGTACTTAGTTCAGAAATGCGGAAGCTTCCGCATATTTCCGTTGCTATCAAGGATTTAATCATTATTACCTACAAACGCACTTTCACGTGCGTAAGTAGGTATTTCAAGAAATGTATAAGTTGTGACTGATTTTGTAACACAGTTCAAAGTTAAATAAAGCTTTCTATAAAAGTAAAGATTATTTGGTGGACTAAAATCCTTGGAATTGAGTAGTTTATGTAGTTAAATTAAATATTATGACCATTAAACCTATTCGTTATATTATTATTATTTCATTCTATCTAGTATTCGACATGTTATTTAATTTTACCCATTCAGGATTCTGCTGCGACCTGAAATCATGGACTAATTGTAAATATAAATTATCACCTTTTTTGCATTGTGGTTGTTGGTTAGAGGAAGCTCCAAAACTTTTGGTTGTAATAAATATTTACTAACAGGAAGCTACTCTACTCCTGAGTGTCATAGGATCCTTTGATCCCGGAAAAATAATAGGATCCCGCTGGATAATATAGAGATCCGAACTGCGCGCGCGAAATCTGCGGGGTACGAGTAGTTAAATAATAAAACCTAACCGACAGAAAAACTCGCATAACCCCCGACCAAGTTTACTTAAACTCAAATATTTTCTAAACTACTGAACCGATTTGAATGGCACAAAGCCAAGAACCATCTCGATAAAACTGGCTCTCAAATAGAAGAAACCGCATACATTTCTGTCCATTCGGGACAATGCATTCGGGAGCTAAAATGCCACAGACACACATAAAGCCACAGATGCACACGTCAAACTAATAACACTCCTCTTTTTTTCGTCGGCGGTTAAAAATAATCATCTTGGCGTTAATATTCTGGGTGACCATAATCCAGGATTTGGCAGATCAGGTATTTACAGTGGAGCGACTGCCATCTGACCTCCGCGACCCTGTTAACAGCTGACCGGCTTTGATCATGGGTACCCGTAGTTAGGTAATGTACGATAAGTAGAAACAGCCTACAGCCCCCCTGCCCACTGTTCTCGATCAGTTAGGTAGTCCATGATCTAGGATTTGGCAGATGAGACAATTAAAGTGGAGCGCCTGCCATTTGACCGTGACTCTGTGAACAGCTGACCAGATTGGAACATCGGGACGGATAGTTTAGATAACGCACAATAAAAAAAAACAGCCTACAGCCCCGTACCCAGTATTCTCGATCAGTTAAGTAGTCCATGATCTAGGACTTGGCAGATCAGGTAATTATAGTAGAGCGACTGCCATCTGACCCCCGTGACGCAGTTAACAACTGACCAAATAGTAATGTACCTAAGTATACACAGCCTACAGCCCCCGTGGCCACTGTTCTCGATCTTACCGTAACCGATTATCGCTCCCAAAACTAATGCTTGAAAAATGCGGCCCGGCCTTGTTATGAAAACATGAGATTACAGCGTACGGCGCGTAGCGAACCTGTGCCGTGCGTCTGAGAGCTAGGCGACAATGAAGAATTCGATTTTTGTACTACGTTCGATGTCTATTGTTAGGCTTTGTTATTGCAGTGCAGAGAAATAGGTAGACAAAAGGTTGATGTACGCATTGGGTGTACATCATTTTCTTGGGTTGTAGGTGCTTATAGACACCGTATGGGTATGAAAAAGACCCTAATCTGACCATCATCATAATAAATGACCTATAAATTGAAAGCACTGTTTACTGCACTGCAATGTTTAGTATTAAAAAATGTTAAATTTTTGCATAAATCCTAATGAAGCATGCATTTATCGGAGAGTATGTCATTATTTGTTTATAACACATCCACTAATACGCTGTACACTTAAATATTTGTGTAGGTACATAACATTTTGTGCGGTTTTTTCTAGGCACATGCAAAATATGTACCTAACCTATTTGCGAGCAAGCGGCATCATCCACTGACAGTCTCTCACAGTAAGTAACAGATAGACAACCAGCGGCGCTAGCGTCGCGGAGTTCCCTTTTTATGGCCTGTGGTGGTGGTGCCGCGGCGCCTGAGCATTTTTTTTTATGTACAATCATTGTAATGTTTAATATTAAGACATTCATGAGCGTTTGTAAAAAACCTAAACTGAATAAACGTCATTTGATTTGATTTGATCTCTTACAAGTGTTGGTGTAGTGTAGAATAGTGTACGCGAATGCAGACAAGGGGGTCTATAAAGGGGGTTTCAACTGAATCCTCGCCCTGAAACCTCGTGCGCGAGAGCACAACCGGAATGGGATATTAACACCAAGATGACAGTTTAAAATTGCAAGAAACAAAACATGTTTTTCCACTAAAACGTGGCTAAACCCTACACAATAATATTAAACGTGGTACGCGAACGCCACAAAGTATTTTACTGCTCGATTTTCTCACGGTGATCCTAGACTACGTGTTTAGAAGGCTTAACCTATAGGTACTTAACTTATACCTACTAGTTTTAAGTCTTAAATAAATAAAAAAGATCCAAAGTATTCAAAAATAAAACACGCATATTGATAAAAGTCACGTGAGATTTTACAATATTCGCCTCATGTAATTAATGGTCCAACATCTCAGTAGTAGTATAGAGAAAAAAAATACTACGTATAAGAAGTGGGTAATTAAGTGATAGGCACGTAGCGGTAGCTTGTAGTTATTATGGGACTTTTAACTTTTGATATTGATTTATAGTTCCTTTCCTTCAACGTCGGTGGCCTAATGGCCAACGCTTCCGACTCGTAAGCGAGTACCTACCGTGTTTGATCCTCGGTGCCGCCATGTAGGTACCAATATTCGTTGAACACAAACCGAAGTTCTCAAGGTAAGGGGAAACAACATGAGGAAACCCAAGATGCAAGGACGCCAAAATGATTATTTATTTGAGTGCCTTTCCTTGTGACGCGACAAGTCGTACATTCAGCTGCTAAGTAATACGTTTAATTTATTAGGGGATCCGCTCACTTTACATCCGACTGTACTTTGCAGATTACAAAGATGGCCCCCTTTCTCGATGACAGAATTGACCGAAGCACGCAATCAGTATTTAATCAGTAAACAATAACGGTTTCTATGTTACGTTACGTTTTAATTGTTTGGGTCATTAACAATTGACCTCGAACTTAATGAGGCATTACATTTCATTTACCTATTTTCCTAATTTAGCTGACAAGAAAAAACTTTCCTAATTTAGCTGACAAGAAAAGATTTCACGATCTTTCGATAACCATGGGCCCTCGCGTGCTGCGCGGGGGCGCAACCGGGACATGACGCCAAGATGATGTTGATCCCGATCTTTGGATCGATGTAACAAACAATATTATGCTTTCTGGATTATTGTAACTATTGTAGTTGGAGTGGGATCTTTGTTATTTTTTTTTGAAAAAGTTGTTCCTGGTGGTATCTTGAGATCCAGCAGGAGGTACGGTAATGAGTGTTGTGGTCGAAGATCTTGATCAGGATCCCATACAGCTAGTTTATTGGCTATACTCCGGGTACAAACTGTCAACATGTCAATGTGTAATGAGTCAGGTACCACGAGTGTCGAAATGTATAAATAAATTCAGTAGGCAAATTAATTTGACATTTAACAATGCGCCAAACATTGGCCACTGGCCGTAGACAATACCAAATTAGAGTAGGATTAACAAATGTCAAATGCAGTTGTTTTTTTTATTGCCTCGGGAGGCACTCGGATGGAAGGTAATGGAAAGTAGCCACCGTCATCCATCCCATCTGCAACCGCGGTGCCGGCCTTTGTACGGTACCTATCTGCAGACATGCGTTTTAAAGAACCCCACTCAGTTGGCCCAGCTGTTGGTAGAATTAATCAACCATCTTTAGAATTGTCTGTAGGTAGCAGATTTTTCTTAAATGGCAGCCTTTTCTCAAAGTCTGCTTTCGATAGCCAGAGACACTCATCGATAGTCATTTTCTGACTAGCAATGTATATAAAGACATGTATAAAGATAACATTCATTACTCCTAGACACCACGACACAAACAAACAAACATAAAGTCGAAACAATGCAACTGTTTTAGATGAGTCGCTTCACCTTTTTTCGATGAGAAAATTTTAAATGTTTTGACTAAAATTAATATTCATATGGAATTTACTATTAGATTTTGTCTATTTGTCTTAAAATTTACATACACTAATCGGTGCATTAAACTCTGGAAATACACGGATATTATTATTAAATATACTTTTCTGTAATTTTGAATATAAATTTAGAAGAGCGAGGGTGGTTACAGGCTTCACTTCCAGTGCGAATGGGAGACCTAGGCATAAGATCGATTTCCGGTGATGCGCTGCCAGCGTTTCTGTCATCGATCCATGGCACTGAAATTTTAAATAATATAATCCTCACGAACTCCACTTGGAATTCAAACATAAGTTATTTAGATGATGCCTCGGACCCGCCTATAACTCTCTCTCTTCGCAGAGGCTATGGGATGGCCCGCTCTGCGAGCAAGTACGGAATAATATCCTTAAGACGTGCGTAAGCTCCGCGGATCGTGCCCGTTTTTTAGCAGTTGCTGAGTGGGAATCCAGTTTGTGGCTACAAGTCCTTCCGTCGATCGAGGACGAGACGTCGAGGCAATTGTGACCAAAATGCTGACCTTTATTTGGCACAGCGTTTGAGCATTACCATTCAACGTGGCAATGCCGCCAGCATTTTGGGCACCTTGCCTGGCAGCGGTTTGTTAGATTAGTTTCTTAGTTTTATTTAGATTTAAATAAACTTAGTGTTAGGTAAACCCAGTTTTAGTTACTTAAGTTTTGTTAGTGTTCGTGTTTTGTTGTTATTTAAAATTTGTATTATATGTATTATAACTGAATTATAGTATTCTATTTATTTATTAAAACAACACTCTTACAGCAACAGTATAAGATACAAATAACATTAAGGTATACAGATACAAATAAAATACACACACAAGATACACATTAAATCAAATAAAATCATCACTATTGGCGAAGCGAGGTTGAGCAAAGTCTGCGGGGGTCTGCTGGGGACCCTGAGACTGGTTGAACAGTCTCGGAAGCCGATTGGCACCCCGGGACGGTATTATTAGTAATTTTATTATTATTATTGAAAAAAAAAACGAAAAAACAACATCTATATCTTTAATTTCAGCTGCATTCCATGTGTCTATAGTTCCAGCCAAATGGATTATCAATAGCGTGCGTTGACCTTACGATCAAGAACCGGCATTGACTCATGAAAACTGTTGTATTTCATTAAATTGTAACGAATTCGACTATTTCAATCTTTATAACTTTTTTATGTTATACTGCAGACAAACAGGCAAGCGGGCCACCTGATGGAAAGTGGTCACCGCAGCTTTTGGACATCAGAAACACCAGCGGTGCTATCACACCAATGCGTCGCCCGCCTCTAAAGAGACCTCTAATATACCTCTTGAACGATCCCATGTCGTAGTCCAAAGGCAACACTGAGGGTGGAAGCTCATTCCACATCGGAATCGTACGAGTGAGCGATTAGTCCTGACCGAGAGATTCATGTCTTCTATTGCCAATTCATTTGGCACGAACTTTATCATACAATTATATTACGAGAGATTAGCCCCGTGTGACGTGAAATTCATCATCATCACAGGCCATAACAGTCCACTGCAGGACTTAGGGCCTCTCCTACGAAAGGGGAACTTATTGCCATAATCTCCACACTCTGCAGGCGGGTTGGAGATCGCAGTGGTATAAATATAACAATGGAAAACGCTGCTGCCCATTTTCCAGCCTACGGAAACTAGAAGTTTTGTCTCGAAAACATTAGTCGCCTTGTACGACACCCACGAGTAAAAGGGGTTGGTGCTATTCTACTCTGCCGGACGCCACACGGCCATTAGTCCCTTAGTCGACTCTTACGACACCCACGGGAAGGGATGGAACCCATACGAAGAAGTAACCTACGTAACTCTCCATCACCTGCCCTAGATTGTCAATAAAAATCTAATCATTATTAAGATATCTGCATAATTATTGATAAGTGTCTTCTTATTTTGAAATTAACGTGCATACTTGTCTATTGGCACCTTGTAGGTATTCAGTCTTACGAAACCGTGTGTCTCTGGGATGTTTGGACTAGGGTTGGCACACCTGCTCATTTAAAACTTAAACCGTTTTGTTTTATTTCCTGATATATTCCCAGGCTGATGTCCGAAGTCAAAAACTACCTTTGATAGATACTGCTATACTCAGTTTACTATGGACCTTAAAAATCTTTCGTTTCAATGAAATGGACGCATCATCGCCTATACAGTTGTTTAGTTCAGTCACGTTTAGGGCTTACAAGTCGACTACTCGAATATTCGCCTCATTTCAATATTCGAATAGTAATTTAGGTAAAATTCAAATATTTTTAAACATTTTAATGGTATATTTCGTATGGGTATGTTCCGGGTTTCCTACCGCGTACCTTTGTTGACGAGTAGCCCGATATTTCGACACAGTTGCATGCGTCATGGTCACGGGACGACTGGAGAGCTGCGAGCGCCGGTCGCCGGACGATGTTGGTTAGCGATAAAGCTGCCGAAGGCGATCTACCCGCTTTCGCAAAAGTTTTTTGCTACTACTGGAACTCTGAACTCAGTTTAAGTCACGGCACACTACACTGACCGTATCACTCACTTTTTTAGTCTTATTTCGACCTAGTTCTGGTTTTAGAAACTGAATCACTGGTGACCAAGTATTCGATAACGGCGTGCCTGAGTATTCTGCTATGCGAGACGCATTCTGTCTGATATAATGTTTTAGTTTACATATAATTTGATTTTGAATAGTATCACTTATCTCATGATATAAAATTCTTTCGCATCTCCATCATCCGAATCTCGTAAAATACTTAATCTTAGGATCTCACTGACCTATAGCTACCTCTTCACTCTCACAAGGGCCTCGCGAGGCGACCTCACGTGAGGTGACACGAGGCGAGGCGGGCCCTCTTCCTCTCTCGAGGCAGGTACTTTGTATTTTGCTGTGTTCGGGACTACATGGGAGTGAATCGCGAGGCAAGGAGACCGATTACACTCTCGCCTCGCGAGAGTTAAGGGGATTCGATTTCTGTACTAAATTAAATTTTTGTTAGTGTTTAGTAATTTAATTATGGTAATTTATTTAGTATTAGTATTTAAAGGTGCGGCAAATCACTTTCTTATCAATCTCTTTATAACTTAATGATATCAAATAATGCAATTAAATAGAAAAAACCATATTCGCTAGGCGGCGTTGTTTTGTGATTTTTATTCTTCATTGCTTTGTTTTATATCATTAACATGTACAAATCCATTTCATGCTCATTTGGATACATTTAGTAACGGTAAATTGCACAAACTTACTTTAAAAACGTAAATACAATGATTCCAGATTTTACAATATTTCGAATAATACCCGCAAAAATATTCAAATACCTACATTTTCGGATATTTGCAAGCCCTAGTCACGTTCTAATGACATTCCTCAGAGCCTGCAGATTCCTGGAACCACGCGACAGCTCTGCCCCTGAACGCTAACCAGGCCATCTCGAGCGGCCAAGCTTAGATGATAATATTTATCGACGTCTTTGCGATAACTGATACGCAAGTGCATTGTTGGAGTAACTATTGTAAGAACAACAATGTAGGAGTACGTAGATAATTGCGGTTGACCAAGCAAGTGCTGGCTTGAATGGTGTTAGCTATGTAGTCTGGGAATGTTTATACGTCGCCGGTTACAAATCTCGTATGCGTCGCCTACGCATGTTTACAAATAATGAAATGAATTACCTGGTGTAGAGCTATTAACCAAACTCTGGGATGGATCAGCCAAAGACCAACAAAAAACGTGTAAGGAAGTTAATTCGTGAACCGCAGTTGATTTAAGCTAAGCTGCAGAGCCTCGAGCATCAGCTCGTCTATCGGTCTGCTACAGGTTGCATTTCTGAGAGTGTACGAAGCAGTTCCACGCCGCCATCGGGAAACGCGATCCAGGCGAACGCTTCATCCTTATGTTGTAGATCTTCCAGCCATCCGCACGAGCCGCTTTGGTTCAACCTCTATAATGTAAAAGTTAGAAAAACTGAATAGATTAGGTACAGTCTGATCCCTAACATATTTATGTCACCAGGCATATTAGTGGTTTTGCATGCACATCATAGACTGCCCCGTTGGAATAATAAGTTTGAATTATAATTTAATCGGGAAACAATGAGCAGTTTTCCAATAGGTATCTAAAGCATTCCTAACCACTCACTAGATGGCGTCCCGACAATTTTTGCTAACTGGTAATCGCTTAAAATAGGTTCATAGCAAATAGGATATAAAGACTGGGTACGTTGTATTGGATAAAATTGTATTTGTCAATAGTTTTCAACCATTTTAGAGGTTGTAATAATAATGGGACATAGTGCCAACTTCTATAAATATTTCTTTTTACATTTCGTTCAACCTTTAACAGTTATGTTTATATTAATAAACATTTTATTTTTAAGTTTAGTATTTGTTGGCTGCAAGAAATCACTGCCACCAGTGCCACCATTATACAGATTATAAAAAGATTACCAAAATTATAGGAGCGCCATCTATTGATGCTTTTTGAAACCAATTATCAATACCTACTGGCAAACTCCTCATTACATTTTACATTTATAAATTGCTCATTGCTAATTTCATACATAAATTACGTTGTGGAGCTATTTGATAGAAAAAAAGAAGATCCATGTCAGCCATCACAATAATCTGGTCAATATCGTTAGAAGTTATAAGATTTATGATCTTCATCTTCATATAATAAACTCACATAATGATCACTCGATAAAAAAAAATCCAAAGTTTGACAACTACTGACATTTTACATTTAATTTTTATACTCAACTAAAAACAATAAACCTATATTTACATACAAATTTACTGATTTTGCCTTATATTTAGGGATAGTTTTTAATGAGAAGCAAAAATGTATCAAAATTAGCACTTCTTCGCACTTACGAATCGCGCCACGTTGAGAAATGCGTGATACGACAAGGTCCTTGGTCCTTATCATAATCAACGCGTTCCAGTTTGGTCTATCAGTGTCTATAATTAAAAGACAAACGGGCCACCTGCCCTTAATTAGTAAATGGTAGTAAGTCGAAGCACCATTGAGCCGCAGAAGTTGCCTACAACATTATTATTCCTGTCATAATATGTATTTATTTTAGTAAATTTATTTTTTTTATATTAATAATAAGAACTTTATTTACTATATTTCAAAGAACTTAGGCAATATATCAACTAACATAAAAATAAATATGTACAATAAAATAGTTTGATGCGTAGTGCGTGCATCAAACTCTATTTTGGGTCAGTCTGAACACCAGCGCTGTGCTTGGCTGCTGCCATTCATAGCATTAAGCTGAGGCTGGTCCAATTTGGTCCGAGGACGCATCGCCCTGCTTTCTTGATATGTACTTATTGTTAGTTTTAAGTTTTTGAATGTGTTATTGGACCAAATAAAAATACGTCTATGTCTATATGTCTATGTCTAAAAAGAAAAAGAAATTAACTAACTAAAAATTTGTAAAAAATTTGGGCCGTGTGGAAGCGTACCCAAGATGCTGGCAGCATTACCTCTCTGAATAGCAATGCTTATTCTTTGCGCGAGGTAGCTGCCAGCTCTTCGGTCACCTGTGGTGTCGACCGATTTCTTCGCAAGTTCTCTGTACAAAGAGAGCGCCCCGGGGCTCTACGGACCCAGGGTCTCGACACCAAACGCAACAAAATTTAATTGGGGGCCGATACCCCAGTATTTCACAATTTTTTGCCTATTATAGTAATAAGTTAGGTTGCAGTCTATACATACATACGACTAAATGCCTGGTGAAATGGTGACATAAGTTGGAAAAAAGATTGTACCAGGGCCACAAGCCCACTAATTTACTATTCGGTTAAATTGAAATGGATCGCAACCACACATATGTTTTATTTTATTTACTTATCCAACAACAATTGTTACAATAAAAACAATAATAGCATTACATAGCCAATTATAGGCTTTCACTGATAAAATATATAACCCATATTCTATCATCATCATCATCATCGTCCTAGCGCTTATCCCACCCTCTGCCAGGGTCCGCTTTCCTACTCAATCTTCTCCACTTCGCCCGGTCCTCGGCATCCCCTTGTCGTAAGCCGTTGGCTCTCGCACTCGACTCAGCGATGTCAATCCATCGCTTCTTGGGCCGCCCACAGGGCCTCTTTCCTGATACCGGCAGATTCAGGCACCTATTTCCAACGTATACCCATAAACCATATATATATAACCATAACCTATAACCCATATTCTATATTATCATAAATTTTAATACTCCATTGCTTAAGAGTCATCATCATCATCATCTTGGCGTTATGTCCCGGTTGCGCCCCCGCGCAGCACGCGAGGGTCCTTCCTGCTATTCTGGGCCCACCTCGCTCGGTCTTCGGCATCCCTAGTGGTGAGCTTATTGGCACGCATATCGTTCTTGACTACGTCAAGCCATCGCTTCTTGGGCCGGGCTAAAGAGTAATTTCCTTTATTTGGCCATCAATACTATTCTACTACCGAAATCTCCGAATAAAACTCTCCCGTCTCCTCAGATTCTTACCTAATCAATCTAAGCATTGTCGACCATTGAAGCCTACAGAAAGGCGGTAGAAATCGAACAAGACAAAAACACAATCCGGAAACTGCGCAGGCGCAGGCAAGGCTAGCTTGACACGCAACCGCGTGCGCACTTCACGTGTACTTGTTTGCATACTATTACCGAATATATAATATTATTATAAGTATGTGGAGTTTTTGTAAACCAATTCTTGAAGATTGACATTTTTTTGTCACTGTTTTTATTATGAGAAGTGTCATACGGTGTTAAAGTGTAGCAAAAACGTAGAATCTACAATCATTGGTTTGTAGTGTCCGACCGAAATTCATTTCTGGCCGAAGCCATTAATCGGAGGATTAGTCGGCTGTCGCCTCAACCTTCGGAAGCTGAAGCCGAAGGTTTAAAAGCTCTAAGAAATTTTGTTCAAAATTGTTTACAAGCTACAATTTATAATATATATGATTTTAAAACATCAATATTGAAGTTTCGTATTGACTTTATAATATAGAAAGGCAATTTAGGACATGATAAAAATTACCTTTACGTGTATGTTTTATCTTATGAACAATAAACTGTTAAATAAAAACAAAAATAATATTTGACAAAAACCAATCCAGTAGTTTTACAGTTACAAACAGAAATAGAAATATTTTCTCTTTATAATATTAAGTCTACACTAGTAGCCCCCCCGCAGTTTTTATCCCAGCGAAGTTTTAATTTCTGTAAAGTTAACTATCCCGCGTTACCCTATTATTTTTCGAGATATATAGTAGCCTACGTCACTTTGAAATAATGTAGCTTCTTACTTGTGAAAAATATCAGAAATCGGTTCTGTAGTTTCGGATATTACCTACAAACACATGCCCCATTGCGCTTAACACACACCTGCGTCGATTTTATCAGATATTCATAACAGAAAAAGCATTGCACTACTACTCTACCCTCTTAACCTGACCCGCTAGATCATGTTTACAAATTCAGTCGCCTGAATGTGCACGTCGCATCATCGATTAATATTCAACTAATGTACATAACTCAGAAAAAAGTCATTGGTACATAGCGGCACTTGGGCTCGAACCCGGTATCTTTCGCTTACGAGTCGGATCCAACCACCAGGCCACCGACGACAATAACGTACCTCAATAAACCGTTGTAAACCGGTACGATAACCGAAGTAGTACGCCAAATGTTAGCATAAATTAATGAGTGTATGCTTACTTTACAAAAAAATACGTCGATTCTGCATTTACTGTTAAGAATGTACAGGTTATTTATTGGTAAAAGAAGTATTTACATGACAGATACTAATACTAATTAGGGGGAAAAACTAAATGATAAAATAATATTAACACTAAAAAAACTTGCCCCAAGTCCCTTGTAGTTAGAAGAAATTGTTCCCAAAAGACTGGCCACATTGCCTCCCTGTATCGCAAGACTGATCCTAGGACCAAGGTATTGGCCACTGTTAAGTATCATGTACGGAATAAACCCGTAATTGAATTCGGTTGAGTTAAGCCAATCAACCGAATTCAATTCCGGGTTGTCGTGTCCCTGATTTGTTTGAAGTTATCTCGTAGGTACTCTATTTCACTATACGCGGAAGCTTTCCAGTGTACAAAATGGTGGTATACTAAAACGTAAACAATACTGAGCGACTATTGATCATATCAGACATTCATTCGCGAGATTCCTTTATTCATTCGTTGTTTATAAATTAATATTTAACGTAGTCTCACCTGTTAAGAAGAGTGTCCCCGAAGCGCGTCCGCTAAATTTGTATACAAATCTTAAATCCCGTGTAACTTTGAAACGATATATTTTAACGAATCTGGTAAACTACAAGCATAGATTTCTGATCACGTCTACAAAATTTTATTGGCTTTGATGGCGTAATATTGAAAATAATATGTATAATCAAACTACGTGTGTATGGAGCGCGCTGGGGCATTCGGGGGACACTAGATGGCTCATCACACTTGGCAATGGTTACAGGGTAAACTGAACTAAAATAATCATTGATTAACAACTAGCGATCCGCCCCGGCTTCGCGGGTACACCCAAACCTTCCTCATGAATTACTCTGTCGTTGGGAAAAACCGCAACAAAACCCGTTCAGTAATTTTTGTGTTTATCGCTTACAGACAGACGCGACGTGGAACTTTGTTTTATAAAATGTTACAACTAATGACCTAAGCAGAGGTGCATGGACGGTGTGAATGACGATATACGGTTGAGATATATGAGTACCGAGATGAGAAGAGATATGGTTGAATGGAAGAAGGAGACTTATTGTGGCGACCCTACCTAGTGAGATAAGGGCACGATGCTGATGCATAAAAATTTAGGATAGAAAATAATTAACTTTGGTAGCGCCCCTGGCGTTGCTGATCTCCATAAGCGGCGGTGACCACTTGTCATCATGTGCCACGCTTGTCTATTTGTCCGCCGTATAACAATAAAAAAATACTCAATACATTGGGAGTTATTATATCAAATAAATACATCAAACTGGTACAGTTGAAGGGCAAAACTACGTTTGTCCTAGTCGACAACCTCGTGTATAGAATTATCAGCACTCATTTTCCTACCAACCTCCAATATACACAATTCTCTAGGTACAGTTGCCTACGTCCAAGGTTAAGTGTAATTATATTTATACATAATGGTACATGGATGTCAAAACGAAAATGGTTGTAAGGGTCTGTAGCTACCTACCTGTTTGCCATTAGCTTCGCAATTTATTTATTTTTTAAATAATGAACATTATATTTTATGTTTTAAATGCTAGGATATGTAATAAGACCTAATGTTTTAAACTATCGCGGTAATTATTACACAGTTTAAGGGTATGTTCCGGGTTTCCTACCGCGTTCCTTTGTTGACGAGTAGCCCGATATTTCGATACAGTTGCATGCATCATGGTCACGGGTCGTCCCGTACGCGGTAGGAAACCCGGAACATACCCTTAAAATATGTACTAAGACCTTATAACTTTTTAAGAGTGATAATAGAAGGCAAAGTTGAGGGAAAGAGAGGAAGAGACAGGCCTAGATTTGAATATTTAAAGGTCGTGAAGGAAAAAGTGAGCGCCGGGGATTATAAGGAGATGAAAAGGTTGGTGGACAGGAGAGAGCAGTGGCGATTGCTCCACCGACAAGAGTTATACTCTTAAATATATGATGACGATGATGATATACATAGTACAAAATTGTTTTTTTTTTTCTGTTTTAGGTCTTCTCTTTCGAATGATAGGTATATGAGGTCATATGGTGTTCCGTTAAAAAGTGGCTGTGGATACATAGAGGGGTTTTAGTGGGTAGGGTCCTTTTTGGGCAATCCCACATGTCCACCATCATTCCCCCGGGTGACGTGGTATCTTTGAAAGATTTCCCATCTTAAAAAAAAAGGTATGATAGGCTAGTACTTTATATTATTGCAGCATCCGTATCCAGATCCGAAATTGCATATCAATCACACCCCTAAGGTCCAGCAGCGGAATGTTACGACGTTTGATGACGATTGAAAAATATAAATTTTTTATGCTACTCAGTGACAAACGAGCAGATAGCCCACCTGATGGTAAGCGGTAACCATCGCCCATAACATTTACAATTCGCTACATTTAGGTTGCAGGTAACCGCAGGTGCGTTGACAATGTGAGCGAGTTATTATCACTCAAATGGTAATAGACGGATATTCCATACCATGCCATCCGTACGTATCTAAATTTATTTGTATAAACTGCGATGTGTATTTAGATGAAACGTTATGCTCGTACGCGTTGGATATTTAATTGTGTAAGTACATAGTTCTGTCAATCAAATGTATTTTCAACCGTCGACGCAAAAAAACCTGTGTTTTAAGCTTGCCGTGGCTATAATTGTATCGTAGATATGTCTGTCCGTAGCATCATAGATTTCGATTTCGTTTTCTTTATTTGAAAATCAGTTTCTAGAAAATCAAATCAAAAAGAAAATGGAGATAGTTGTTGGATTAGTTTCATTACAGTGGGTAGGTTGTGGTTTGAGAAATACATATTCGAGTTTATGTCGAGTTTGTTAGGAATTTTCCGCCATCTCACCACACCATCTAGATGCCTGACATCCAACTAACGTACAGGTATCGCGAGCCTTTTTACAGCGCACGCGCAAGATGTGGAAGAAAATCCTCCCAAAGTCTTTCCTTTGCACTATAACATGGAGTTCTTCAAAAGGCATGTCAAAGGCACCTTAAAGGCTGCCACCGCATTCGCTTCCCTTGCGTTGTAGATGTCCTAGTCGGCGGTGGCCACTTTCCATCAGGTGGACTATCTGACCGGTGCCTCAAAAAAATTATCAGAATACGGAACATAAAAAACTAGCAATTGTTAGTCGGTAGGTACCAAGATTTCTATATGCCTCATATGCCTACATTGTACGCAAAGCCAGGGACAACATCTAGTGAATGTAGCAAGGAAGTCGTTAATCATGCCAGGCCAAACAGCATAGCTTTCTCTGTCCGTATATGTTCGTTGACAGAATACCGATGTTCTGTCCGGTCACATGATTTGTGTATCTGGCAATGACTATGAGAATAATGTATATCGGCTAGTTCGGATTCTTAGAGTGTCATCTCTGTCGCACGCGTGTGAGTAAACCGCCTTAACCTTGATCCAGGATTTGCAGAATCAGGTAATTACGTAACCCTGTTACAGGATAACCTGACCAGATTGGATCATATTCCGCCAGCCTCAACAATTTAGGGTCTAACAATAATAATGTACAATATTTTTTGAGGAACATGAGAACCTTACTGATTCAATTTCTATAAAAATGTGGTCTAATAAAAGTGCATCTGGTCGCGAGGTTATTGACACTTGAAAGCAATCAGCTGATGAACTTTGCATTCTAAAACGTTGGGTAGTAGACTAATGCGCTTATTACACATTTCTAAATTCAGTGACTGAATTCAGAAACAAAAAGCGTGAAAGTAAATCAAAGTGGAATGTATTGCTCATAGAGTAAGGTCCATTTTTATATCACAAAGTCACGCGTCGCTCCGCTTTTCAAAAATATATCTATGAGCTATACAATCCATTTTGATTCAACTAAGTTACTTATTTCTAGGGGATATAGCACTTTTATGACCTGTCAAGTACCTCATCCTTTTTATTACATATTATCGTAAGACCCTATATTTGCGAATCCTATTTTTATGTTAATGATAGACAAAGAGGCAAGTAGGCCACCTGATGTTAGGTTGCCACATACGCCGCTGCCTAGCAGCAACACCATTAGGGTATCACAACAACGTCTCCCCCTGAAATCCTAAACCCGTTACTCTGACAGCAAATTGGCAAGTTTTACACCATTGCCAAAGCCACGGACTCTATGTCCATTAATGGACTCCATTTTGTGGATATTTCCGATACGAAGAGACTCTTCTAATGAGATTCGAAAGTCGAATGGCTCCTAATTAACAGGCCCTGACGAATGTATTGATCCTAGTTTCAAAGTTAAATCTCGTTGCAGCATTTGCATTTTTGCGACTTTTAAATAATACATTAACCGAACCGGATGACCTAGTTTTGTTGGGATTCCAATTACATGTAAAAAGGTATAGGTAGTTGTACAAAACTCGCAAAATATCCTAAATCAATGTTAACTTGCATTTAGATTTGGGGGTAAAGCTAATTAACGGTGTAATGAGGAATTTTATGGCGATTTCTGCGATTTAAAACGGTATTAACTTTTAATTAGTCTTAGTATAAGGCAGTGGCGGCACTATGCTGCTTTGAGCGGTACCAAGATACGAAGAAAAATATGTTTTTTTCTCTTACGAATGATAGGATAGATTTTATTTAAAATATTCTTAGTTATAGAATATAAAATTAATAATGATAATTAAATTATAGGAATTAAATTTATAATAAAAAAATATGAGAATAAAAGAATGAGAAATTATTATTATTAATCGCTGGCTTTTTATTTAATTCAATTTACTTTAATTACATTCACGTATGCTTCTTTAAATACTTACCCAAAATGCCAAATATTTCGGGTTCGCTCTACTCGCTCATTTATTTCAACACTATTATATATTTTTTACAAGTCAAAAGATCAAAATCAGATGTAGCTATACCTATATAGGCTGACCTAAACCTGTTCTCCTTTTGTCCATTCATCACTAAGTCAAGATTCATTAACGGCACGTCATACCCATATTATAATTTGATTTTGATAAAGGTTCGCCACCCCTGGTTTACCGCATAAAACAAAATAAAACACAGCGCGCAATACCCAACCGACCGATCGCGATGATGGAACAACTTCGCCCTGGCTTCGCAAGGGTTAAAGCCTGTTACTGAAGCTATCAGCCAGCTATCCGCACGAGCCGCTTTGGTTCAACCTTTATAATGCGTACGGCTAAAGAAAGGTACACGTTGCCTGCGACTATGTTCCGTGATCATTATAATCTGGATGCCTTCAAGGCTAGCATGAATAGGCTGTTCCTATACAGGCATGCTCCATCTTCGGTCGAATCGTCATTTACCACGTGGTGAGATGGCGGTCAAATGTTTGGCTAGTCTAATAAAAAAATAAGATGGACGGACGTCCGTTTGGGGGCTTGCCATAGACAGACACACAGATATATTTACAGAAAGATACAATACTATTTTGCCTTTTTTTGTACCACTAAGTTCGCAAACAACGTTACAGCCTGCCTGATAGTCACCTATGGACGTTTGCAATACCAGGGGCATCACCCACGCGTTGCCTATCCCGTAAAAACCTGTTGATCCCTTTCTTGAAGAAATTTTGTACTCTCCATGGAAATCTCCTGAGGTAGTTCATTCCACAACCTTAGTGCTTTGGGGATAAAAAACAGTGAGCGTCAAACGTGGGCGTCCGCGCTTTAGTGCGTCACCCATCACACCCATGCGTGTCGAATGTGCTCTTGGCCTTTTTTCCAAAGCAGTTTCAATGACCTACAGACATTTATGCCAAAAACAAACGTGGCAATGACTTTCCTCTAAAATTAACATAAACGTGACTTATATGGCTGTTTATGTTTAAGTTATGAGTTATGATTTACTAGAGGTTTTAAACTTTTACCTTTGGTTCCATTTGTGATCTCTCGATTTTGTAATATACTGACCTACCTTACATAGAAAACAGTTGTTGTCTATCTACTTATATTGAAAAGAATAACCTAACTAAACCAGGTACCGGATATGTGCCCAAAAGCCTGGCCGCGTTTTCCGTTGGATGGCGAGGCTAATCTACTAAATAAATCCACCCAAGTAAACGCCAAGCTTCTGGTAATGTGTAATATCGAGCAGGAGCTAATATTAGCTAAACTTTTAACTTTGGAACTAAGATATATAGTTCGAAAGCGAACTGTAGAAGCGAACTAAAGTCGCTTTCAAAGTTTACCCCCTATTCGAGTTAGACATGTTACCCCTTAATAATACGAATATAGATATAGTAAATAGTAACATTGTGTATTACATGTCCCCAAAAGGTCGCAACCACCACGCTGAGTTCGACGCTCTTATCAAAATTACAAAGCAACTGCCAAAGCAAGCAAATAAGGCTAGACAAACAATGATCAGACGAATAACATCTCTGCATTTTACAGTTCAAATACCGACACAAAAGAGACTGTCTCTATTTGCATTGAGAAAGAACAAACTAGACGCAATCTAGTTTGTACTGTTATAACGACAGAAAGAATTATGTCGATACTTTTGTTGAAAAACTCAATATCATACATATAACAAGTAACAAGAGAATACCTAAGAAACTCCAGTAAAATTAAATTGTATGTACTATAACAAGGGTATCAAAATTATAATTAAGCAAGTCATTTTTAAAAATGTGCATTAATTTGACAGAAAATTCAAAAAATTTGAAAGAATTTGTTTTAAAAGTGATTTCTAATAGTCGAAGTCGAATCGAAGGCTGCCCTTTTTACCTATATTTAGATTCAATTGTTTCTCAACTAGGCACTCACAGCATTCACATCATAGAAAAAATGTTGACCACAGAATTGTAACGAGATGAGAAATCAAAAAAATTGTGCTCAAAGCAATCCTTGCATAATATACATAATCTTTTGTAATCATATCTGCAACACTCATCTTTCTACATTATATAATAGATGTATCTTTTTATTTAAACGATCTGCAATATTGCAAATACATATGGCGAATGTTTGCAAATGCTTTCCATACGAGACTTAAATCCGGTTTTTTAGTACCCAGTTTATTATTTTGGGACTTGGGTTTTATTTGGTAATAGAAAAAATAAACACCATAAACGTCGGTAGGTAGATATCTAAAAAAATATAATTGATTAAGTTTGGATTCACATGCCACTATCAAAAAGTGTTCTTATAAGCAGGACAATTTAGACACAATCATTCATTTTATAGCCAGTTACAAGTCAGGTGCCATAGTCGAGACTATTTTCCGCTATTATTTCCTATTCTACTTTGTTGACTTCCCTGTTGTCTCACAAATATCTGTCTGTCTATAAGAAGTACTTATTTACTAGTTTTTGTAAGTAATGTTTATGCAATGTTTGTATACGTATCTAACTATTCTTCTTCAATGGTTTTCTTTCTTACAGCTACATAACTATTACTAATTTTTTCATCTATTAGGTAACAGCCATTAGATGGGTAATATTTGTTAGTTTCATCATCATCGGGGCGTCAAGATGGCGGATTCAGGCATATTGGCCTGAATCCGCCATCTTGCTTTTCCTTCTACACTTCGCTCCGTGTTCGGCATACATGTTTCAATGACCGGTATCTGATTATTGTCACGTAAATACTACTAATGTGTTTACTATCCTCCTAATATTGTTATAAGTTTGTACTCGTATACCTAGAAAGCTCACAATCTACATTCGACCGCTGCCAAGGTTGTGACTGTTATCTGTGATGTCTTAGAAACTTTTTATTTCCCTTTAAATGCCTCATCCATACTGCCTATTATTATTAAATTATTTACTTTGAGATTTAGATATGACAATTATCATCATCACTGTTTAATTAAGATTGTGTACAGTGCTCCACAGATGCTCTGGCTGATATTGCAATGAATGTGGAATCGTATAAATTTGAGCAGAAGATAGAGGTAACTGTGTGGTATATTGTATTTTTGCAAACAATTGATATGACAATACGGTTTTAGTTTCACATTGTCACTGTTTATTACACAGTCACGACGTGATTATACTTTTTTGTGGACTAATTTAATTATTTTTAATAAAAAACTAACTGATATAAGAAGAACAAAAATGTAAGTACGCCGATCATTTGTTATTTGTTTATCGGAAAATAGTTTGTTCAGATATTTAGCCTTGAGCCTGCAGCTTGTGTCTAATGACCTTTTTGGTATTTTATTTATTGTTCAACATATTAAATTACCTACAATTTATTTGGTGCGCCACGAAATCGCGTTACTATTGACTCCAAACTAAAGCTAGGCCAGGAAAATCTGTTATGTTAACGCAGCAATTTCCAGGTCGCAGCTGTGAGGGTTTAAAAATATAATAGAGAAAGAGAATAGAGAAAGAGAATAAAAAGACCTATTGCATGAATAATTTTTCGCCAAAGTTGACGAGGTTCGAGCGAGGGTCACGAGTCGGTAAACACCTACTTTTTACTGCGATGTAAGGTTTGTAGAATTGGGGCTGATTAATCTACTATAAGAAGCCATCTGGAGCTTAGACTCGATCCACTTAGGAGCAGTTTTTGTAAGTACTTTTTTTACAGTAAAATCACTAATTCACTGAATGGTGTGACGTTCTGACATTATGTATTACTAATTTCAATCAGCCCGGTAGACCTACGCAAAACTTTAATTACCACTCGTTTTTGCCAGCATCTACCTGTCAGTGTCGGTGGCCGAGTGGTTAAGGTTTCCTACTCGTAAGCGAGAGGTACCGATAGTATAAATGACTCTTTTCCGAGATTCTTTGAATTCTTACGATTAATTGAAATCTAAGCGATGCTCTTATGGTGCGAGAAAACATCGTGATAAAAACCTGCACACTCAGGCGACTGAATCTGTAACCATGATTCAATCTGGTCAGTATCCCCTAGCAGGGTCACGGAGGTTAGATGGCAGTCGCTTCACTGTAATTATCTGATCTGTCAAATTCTGTAATGTGGTCAAGGGGAACCCCGGGCCGTCGTGCGCGAGAGCACAACCGAGGCATTAACGCCAATATCCTGAATTTTTTTGCCAGTATCAACCTTTAACCTTCCACTTTAAAGTATTTCACGAATAACTATCAGTGATCTCTCCACGAAGTGGTGCAGGCGGTAGAGAAATAGACAAACACGCTAGCGTTTATGTTAGTACGGATCAACATAGTATTTTATCTAAAGTCCGGGGATTAGTGACAACGCGAAATCTGCGCAGCCGCAGCCATGCGTCAAGTATCAAACAGCTATACAAATGCGCTATACACTGCAATAAACTTAATTGGACTATGATTATGCGCGGGCGCACATAGCGCCGACCCAAGTTCAGAAATACGAACAGTATTATTATTCATAACATTTTAACAATATTCTACTAATTACATACCTAAATGTATAAAAGAAATACATGTGAGGACCTGAGTGGTTCAGTTGGTTGACATGCCGGTCGCTACGCAGAGGTCCCAGGTTCGATCAGGTCCTTTTACGGATCTGGGTGTAAAATGTAATTATAATAAGTATGTATTTAAAAAAGTATATATGTAGTTTATCAGTTGTCCAACACCCATAATACAAGCTTTGCTTCCTTTGGGGCTAGGTGGCGTTGTGTGAATTGTCCAAGTATATTTATTATTTTATTATTTTTATTTATTACCTTAACATAAGGCAAACAGTGTGATATTTGAACGAATGTTGTCTTGTATTCGTACATATAGGTAGGTATTTAAGGCAACTCAGAGGCAAATCGTCAAGGATCTTCGAAGACCAATTTTCCGGTCTGGGTACCACCTGTACAAACAACAGACAGAGACTTTTCAAGACAATGACTGTCTGACAAATATAGAAATTTTTGTCCAGACTTATAACAACATAATAAAAGACCTCTCTATTTTTTTTTGCAAGTACCAGAATTTTCTTGATGGCGAAGACTTTCATTTTAATAAGTATACATGAAAATGAACATTTTCAAAATGTTATCTTATTAAAGACTCGCTCTTGTCGATGAAAGATCCGTTTTATTTCTCCTTCACTTGCTGCCAATATAAAATTCTTGCTAGCTGCATATAACTTCTTCCACTACCTTCTTATTCTCAAATTTTCTTTCTCGAATTGTTTTACAGAAATCGTTAAATATCCCTATTACTTTTTTCTTTATTTTCTCGATCGTTATAAGGTCCTTTTCTTATTCACAATCATTCTCAAATCCTTTCGTTCCACTAGGATATACTGACGAGGCTCCACCGGTGGCTCTATAGATACTTCTTCCTTTTCAATCCACTGTTAGATCATTGGGTCTTCCACATTTGTCTTCATTTCAGTCCAGTTGGACACTATTTCTAATTTTCTTTCCTTCTCCAGCACCACATTTCAAATTCGATTCCCCAGAGTCCATACCATCCATGTATCCGTATCTACCTATAATGCAGTCCTCCTTATGTAGATTTTACTAAGTTGTTTATCATGATACCAACAGAAAGCAACCCACAGAAATATCAGTCAACTATTAACCACTTAACGGTCGATGTTCTTTACAACGGAGTTCTCATTTTTTATCCGTATGTATTGTGCGCAAGCGCAAGAATCGTGGTCACGGTCATAGCGACGCGACATCCTATTGTAAGAGTGACACTGACATTCAGGCATGCGGGGCTGACACTGGCCGACTGTTGTATAGAACTCTAATGGTATAGAAACCATACCTAGCCACCATTATCGCCGGAAATTAGATTGTTGGCAATTATGTTGTTTTCGACGATTTGTGTACAAAATGAGGATATCCATATACCACAGTATATTGAAGCACCTACATTTATACCGACCTATTGAGTACAGAACTATTCGTAATTAGACTGGAAAATATCGGAACAGGGGATACTCACGACTACCTACCGTCAGCAAGAAGAAAATATTGGTTCGTTGAAGTAAATAACAATAGCAATTCTGAATCGGTCATTAAATTATTCTGTGCTTCAGGATTTTTATAATGAGCGATATTTTTGTTAAAATTGTTATGTTCCTGCCCATTCATTTACCGACCAAGGTTTACATTTCTAACGACGTCAATATTTTAATATTTCTTCTCATAATTTTCCGCCCACAAACCACAGTACAGCTGGTAGCTGTGGCTTCAAAATTACTTATTTCAAACGTGTTGTAGTAATGTTGTGTTCTTATTACCTTCCTTAAAGCATACAATACCTACATCACCTGCGTACGCCTTCTGATGACGTCTACAAGTTTTTTCCCGTTTACTTGAGTGATTTGTTTACTGATTGTAATCGTAGTAGGTAAATACTAGTTTTCATTTTCTTTTCTTGGTACTATTGTTATGTATCACCGTAAGTACACCTACTTACGGTGATTACTGTGAATTTAATCGTGCTATAGATGTTAAGAGTCCATTGTTGGATTAAGTAGTTCTCCCTCCGATGAGTTCTTGTTAACAAGAAACCCCAGAAAATGAAAATGTAATTTTATTTTTGGTTTTAAATAAAGTATTCGATCGTTCTAAAAACTTTATGATATCCTACAGTCATCGTCAATTTTCTAGGTACAGCACAATTATGGTAGTTGTATGTAATATCGACTGGTACATAGGTATCAGTATAATTGCTACTCTATGTACGAATACCTATCTTTGCTAAATTGCAACCGACTTTGAAAAATAACGATCATTCGGGATCCGCGAATCGGAACACGAAATAAAACTTCGGAAGTTCAGACAAACCTTGCCAGTAGAATTAAATATTAATCAAACAAAAAAATTGTCCACACAGATGGGGTGCGCACGGATACTAGCGACCCTGAGGCGGTGTAAGCAGTTGGACAACGGGGAGTCACCGACACCGTTGGCCCGATGCTTGGGACTCACTGATCTGACTGCCTTGGGCATCGGCAGTACCCTTGGACTTGGAGTATACGTCCTGGCTGGTGCAGTGGCGAAGACAGAAGCGGGACCAGCCGTGACTATAAGTTTCCTGGTCGCAGCCATAGCTTCAGCCTTCGCTGGACTCTGCTATGCCGAGTTCGCAGCACGTGTGCCGAAAGCTGGTTCAGCTTACGTGTACAGTTACGTGAGTGTCGGCGAATTCATCGCGTTCACCATCGGATGGAACCTCATACTGGAGTATGTGATCGGCACCGCTGGTGTGGCGAAAGGTAGTGTTTTGGGACCATTCTTATTTTCATCTTTAAAAACTTTTCGGTTATTTTTATCAGTGTACGTAGTATTCTTTCTCTCTGTGGCTATTACCAATATGGTAATAAATTGTATCACCATTTCACGCACTGTGGTAATAAGCCAATTTCATTAAGGTCTTTCGCAAATTCAAAGGATTTGCGAAATTGCTTCATAAGAACCAAAATGCCATAAAACGAAGTTCGCTGCATTCGCACTTTCGTAGATTTACCTTAGTTTCAAATATCACGCTCGGCACGTTGTGTATGTTCTAAAATGCACATATTCTCACCAGGCATGGCGAACTACGTGGACAGTCTCATGAACAACACCATGGCGCACGCGATGCGGGAAGCCATGCCGATCAACGTGCCGTTCCTGGCGCCCTATCCGGACGCCTTCGCGTTCGGCCTCGTCATGCTCATCACTAGTAAGTATCGTTGAGTATAACCAAAGTACTTGGACAAAGACGTTATTCGTGGCACTTCACTAAAGGGGCGGGGCCTGTCTATGAAGTAGGTACGATATTATCCGTAGTACATTTTCCCGAAATAAAACACGAAACTTCATGGGCGTGTGCCAAGGACCAACAATTAGTGAGCTGTCAAAATTATCATCCTATATTTATAGTAGTATATAGTAGAGAACTGGATAGGTGACAGTTTGAGGCTAGTCAAAATTCAGCGCCGCAATGAGTTCGCTACTCGTTAGGTGTGCCTCCTTTAGGGAAGCGAGGTTGAACAAGGTCTTCCGCTGAAGACTCTGAGGCTAGTTGAACTGTATCGGGAGCCGATGGGCATTCCGTGACGGTATATATGTTAGACTAGAGAAAAGTAACGAGGAAGCGGATCTTTTTGACCGCGTCGGACAGAAACTAAGGAAACGCCATATCGATGGTCTCTGGTATTAACGTTGTATATTTCATCCGCAAGCACGCAGTTACCGGTTTCCATCGTAGGTAATACATAAAAAAGCATGGCTTGCGTTGTTCGTGGTACAAAAAAAATTTTAGACCAGGCGAAATGCAACATATACGATCTCAGAATCAGCTCCATAGACGAGTAGTTAATAAGACTCCCGCGTGATACCAACGCGATTTTGTTCGGAGAGCAATTATGTCTCAAGTGCTCAATCTTCTATCTGCGGCCAGTAGGTAATACTGAATTATGAAGCGTGCCTAAGTGGCGTACCTTAGCGACGCGGATTGCTTGAATGAATTCGTGAGCTCTTTAACTAAATACATTGTCAGCGCTGACGGTCAGCTTCACGTCAGTGTGACCAAATCCATTTCGGTGTAACTAAGTAGTTACGAGTATTACATACTATTAGCGACAGGTTGACGTGACAATCGCGGTGTGAGGGGGGGACGCCTCGCACACGTGCACAACTCGCCGTTTGCGCTGATTACATTTGACTAAATTCAGTAGCCTAGCCAAAAACCGTGAGAGCAAATCCAAATGCCTCATAAAATAAGGTCCATTTGTCCATAAGTGCTGCACGAATCTGCATCCTAATCGATGTCGACGTTTCTTTTTACCACAAGTACAAAGTTCATATTGTATAAATAACTCACTCACATAGATAAGACAGCCCATATTTACACGAACACACACATTCAACACTATTCAATAGTTCTATTTTAGTCATAACATTAAGGTTTTATGATTTCCCTCAGATTGCAATAACAGTTATAAGAATATTTTTCCATGAAAATATAGGATGATTACAAAAATTTAATTAGGTAGTCTGTCTTACTAGTAAAAAAACGTTGATTATGAATTCAAATTCAATTCAAATTCAAATTCAAAATTTATTTATTGATTAGGACAATAAATATCTCTTTCAATCGTCGAAAAGGAGGGGAATAGGAAAGTAGGAAGGAAACACACAGTGACATGCTGACCGCCCTATGACCGCAGCAAACCCACCCCACGCCAACCACCACCGGACCGTGCTCGACAATGCCAGGCAGAGCCGGACCGGATATGAGCCTTGAGACATAAGCCTTGTGTAACTCCACAAACTTATATGACCCAGTGACGGCGTCGCTGTTACACGCGTTTATCGGATGATCAACGTATGAACAATTTATGTTAGTAAGACGGAGTGTTTGTTAGATATCCGAAACACGATTTGCCATCAAGTAGTAGACCTACTCAATCAATGTGCGCTCCCATTACAGTATTGCTGGGCATCGGCGTGAGGGAGTCGACCAAGCTGAACAACGTCTTCACGGCTCTCAATATCATCACTGTCATCATCGTGGTCGTAGCAGGCGCCATCAAGAGTAAGATCTTTTCCTTTACAATGCGCGAGGTACCGGGTTCGAATCACACTGCCGCCATGTACCAATTACGGTGAGAAAATACGTCGTGATCAAACCTGCATATTCACGCGACTGAATGTGTTACCATGATCCAATATGGTCAGGTTCCCCTGGTAGCATAGTCACGGAGGTCAAAACGCAGTCGCTCTACTGTCATTACCTGATTTTCCAAATCCTGGAAAATGGCCGAGGCGAACCCCGAGCCCTCGTACGCGAGAGCACAGCCGGGACATTAACGTCAAGATGATAATTTTTACTTTTATGGAGTCTCGCGAATTAACGCCCGATATGAACTACAAGGCGCGTCAAAGACAGAATAATGCGTTTCTGTGGACATTTAGACATTTCAGTAGCTTGTTTTTTGTCTACAATGAAATACTTGTTTTAAACTAAAATTGAGTTCTAAACACATATTATTATACTAAAACGGGACTTACTTGCAACGTACCTTAGACAAAACTGCCAATTCTATTTGAGGGTGGGACGCCTACCTGCATTAATAATGTGAGGGTGGGAAGTCTGTCCGCACATCACCGCAGCTGTCATCTCTCCACTGCAGTCTTCACGTGACCACGGTGGGTGTAACCCTACAGAAACGTCGGAAAAACAAATCGAAAAAGTACGTCGTGTGCGAGTCCCGTTTAGTATAATAATATACAATGAAATAGTTGTTCATAAGCTACAAACCATAAATAACATACAAACTTAACCCGGAACCTAAATCAATATTTACAGATAAAAATCTTCCTCCAGGGCATTCCCGCGAGGCATAGTGCCCTGACGGCTGGCAACATTTCTCCTTTGAATAATAAGGCTCAACCTCTGAGCGAAAAAGTTGCCAGCCCTAGGGGTCTAAAAAGGCCACATTATCGTTTCATAATATGGATCATTTTAATTTGTGACAAACTTACCTGCAGCGTCGCTGTTGTTGACATAGACATGACAATTCAAAATGGCGTCATTTAGTTCCAGTATTGGCCACCAGCGGGGCTATTGGCTAACTCAGTTGACAACTGTATTTGACACTAGATAATTCTACACCACGTCATCTACGTTGAAAACTGGCAATAGCGTCTACCAAATTAGAGTAGTGTCAGATTTTTCTATGTCAAATTCAGTTTTCCACTGAGATAGCCTATAGACCCTCAGATCAGATAAGTTTGTGTCACTCTAATTATGAATCATGAAATGTAACGCTAATGTAGCCTTTTTATACCCCACAGTGGCCTCCCAGAGACGCCTGGGGAGATCCTTTCAGTAGCTAATTTACAAGTGGACAATGCACTAGCTTCATTTCCATGAAAATAGAATAAGTAAATTAATACGCTGTAGATATATATCTGCGTGAGACCACTCATGTCTCTTTCAAGATTCAAGGATATTCATTAATAATTTCTAGGTATTATTAGTGACTCGGCTATTAATGCCATACGAATAAATAGATACCTACTAAACTTGATAAATATAACATGAAAGTGAAAATATTTTATTGATACTTACCATATGATATTGATATCAACATTAGCGAGAATTTATTTTTAGATTCTAACGGCAATGGTAATTTGTAGTGTCTAGCTAGAGACTAGATCCCAAATAACCTCCTTTTAAATCTAGTTTCTAAAGTCGATGACACAATTCGATTCGAAGTTCAAATAACTGCACAGAATACTTTGTTATAATTATAATATACTAGTGGACCCGGCGCGACTACGTTCGCGTTGCGTTCTACCCCTACCCTACCCTACCCTTTTTTCTTACCTAATAACCTTCCTCTTGAATCACTCTATCTATTGATGAAAACCGCATTAAAATCCATTGCGTAGTTTAAAAGATCTAAGCGTACATACAAATATACACTTTAGGTACTATTAAGTAATTATTAATAATGATATACTATTGTTACCGGCCGTGTGGTGACCGGCAAAGTACGGCCGTGTGGTGTCCGGCAGAGTAGAATAGCACCAACCTCTTACACTCGTGGGTGTCGTACAAGGCGACTAATGTTTTCGAGGCAGAAGATCTAAGCGCCTCCGTAGACTGGAAAATGGGCAGCAGCATTTTCCATTGTTATATTATAACACTGCGATCTCCAACCCGCCTGCCAAGCGTGGAGATTATGGCAATAACCTCCCTATTTGTGGGAGAGGCCCTAAGTCCTGCAGTGGACTGTTATGGGCTGTGATGATGATTGTTACCTAGTATTACTATTGTAATGTATTGTACTATGGGCTAAGAGTCTGAAAATAAAGAATGTAATTATTATTATTTTTATTAATAGAGTCGAAATTGACTCTCAGTAAAATAGCGATTGACCTAAACTTATAAAAAATTCCAAAAGACTTCTGTTTTAGTCGACAATCGAGTCATAGTCACACTAGGAAACACAATAGCAGTTGAATATTTGGTTTAAACGCAAAAGGTGTTCTGAGCAATGCATTCTATAATAGACCTTGATAATAGGTAGGTATTTACCTACAATTGGCAAGCACCTGAAACACATCCATCCATTTACACAGGCACGTCATGACTTTGAAAGCAACAAGATGGTAATAGGCAAACATCAGTTGATCTAAACAAGCCATAATGGAAACAAGTGCAAGTCTGACACGCCAGTAGACGGTTCTGACCCTGTGTTACTAGCTAGAGACAGTGTAGAAAGACTAAAGTCGGTATAAAACTAGTAACTGACGTTTCGTTTTGGCTGGAGCCGACCAACCGTAGTTGCAGTTGATGCAAATTCATAAATAAACAGTATAAAATAAAGTCGCTGTTGGGTGCGGGGGTCGTGATTGGACGTCCGACCAAGGTCGGCTCGCCCGCGCATCCGAATTAATCCAAAAGCGACTTTCTTTTGTACTGTGTAGTATCAACTGCAACTGACGGTTGATCGGCTCCAACCAAAACGAAACGTCAGTTATTAGTTTTATACCGACTTTAGTCTTTCTACACTGTTACTATCTAGTAACACAGGGTTCGGAACGCTCTACTGGCGTAAAGTAATTCAATAAATTATAGTAGGGGAGCCCACGATGCTAAATGGGGATTTACTCGAGCGTCATAGAGACCTATTGAGTTGCGAAGCTTCTATAATAAAAAGAAAAAAATGTTATAAAATGTATACCTTTTCATCGGTGGGGGGAGCGGCTATAAATTTTCAAAAATGTAAAAAAAAACTATTGCATGGACATACTCGAGCGCGTCAGATATTGATAGCATCCATGTCCTACGTATTTTTAATAATGTACGTATGTTAATCTGATCGTTTGCATGATGGGGGTGGTCATACGTAGGGGTTGAAATTTGTAAAAAAAAAATTTTATCGAGCGCGTCAGATTTTCTAAGGGGATGTTAAGTGAACCTAAAAAAATGCTCTCATCTAATAATCTGACGATTTGGATGTGACGCAAACTCGCGGCCATTATTAGAATGTGCCAAAAAAATTCGCCATTTTGAAATACTCAAGCGTGTCAGATTTAGATATATATGGTTCATCTTTATGTCCTAGACGTGCTGTCTCATAATCTGACGATTATCTGTAGGGATTCGCCTAATCTGATATTTAAAAAAAACATGTTTTTTTTTTTACATTGTCGCGGACAAAGAATAAAATCTTTGGCCACGGAGTCTTATCTTTGTTTTCTTTTTTATATGGACCTACATACCAGCCAAGAAACCGTTGTCCGCTCGATGGTGCCGTGGTGCCTAGTATTCATTTTATATTATAATTATAATTATGACGTTCATAAGTGTTTGTGAAAACCTAAACTGAATAAACGTATTTGAGTTTGAGTTTGAACAAAATAAGCCAAAACGTTAGAAATACGTTGTAAATAATATCATGCTACGAACAAGCTGTTTGATCAGCTGTGATGATGTCATGGCAACAGAAAACAGAGTGGGGACGGAGTTAGAGAGTAATAGATAGAGAAAAAGTGAAAGAGAATAGAAACGCGGGGTGGGGAATATAGGCATCACGTAGCTGCACGTATTAAACTTTATCGACGAATTTTTGAAACTTCGGCTTGTGGAAATCGTCAGATTATATATTTTACGTGATCCTTGAATTACTTCAAAATAAAAAAAAATTCACCCACGCTCGAGAATGTCGAGATGACGTTTTTTTTTTTGCAACTTTGCAGCCCTCCCCTTTCTTTACGTCACTTGCAAGTTGTCAGATTAGTGGAATATTCACTTCTTAGCATGTAATTAACTCACCCTACCTTAATCTGACGCGCTCGAGAATTTCTGATGATCAATTTTTTTTACTAATCTGATCCTTTATCCTTGACGGGCGGCCATATATATGAGGCTCATATTTGGTGGAGGTACTTAACCGGGTACAAGGTTTCCCCCTGTATATTAATCTGCCGCGCTTCAGTAAATCCCGAAATCCCCGCTTGGGCTCCCCTACTATTAGAAAGTATACGTTTATTAATTACCTAGGTACTCGAAAATAACTAAGATCAATAACTTTTTATTGACTATTAGTCTAGTAAGAGTTCTCACGCAGTAGCAGATACAAGGAAGCAAAATTATAATTTTAAGGCGTGGACGCTATTTTTCCCGAAACTAATTTTAAGCGAAGTGCGAAGGGTAAGATTCTAAAGTAGAACCCTGAGCTCGAGAGATCTATAAACAATAATTTTGCGACCAAGTGACACAGTCTCTTCACCCCCTCTATGTCCATACCTCTATATATTATATAAAATGTGACGAGTGTAGGTACTTACATACAAGTTACAAATACCTATTTGATTTAATTATATTACGTGTATATTTCATCGTAATTCCTCGTGAAGAGCTCATTTTACGAAATTATTCTGATTAATTTAAAAACCGCTATCTTGCACTAATATTGTACGAATACCTCATTCTGCAGGTTTAATCACAATGTTTTCCCTTACCGTAAGAGCAGCGGTTTGTGTTCAACTAATGTACATACATAACTTTGAAAAGAGTTATTGATATATGCCGTCCCCAACTTACTAACCATCAATCCTCTGCACAGGTGACCCGGCCAACTGGCGCATCCAGAAGGAGGAAATCCCTGAGGAGTACGCGGCAAAGGCCGGAGAAGGGGGCTTCGCTCCCTTCGGCTTCGCTGGCATCATGGCCGGTGCCGCGAAGTGTTTCTTCGGGTTCGTCGGCTTCGACTGCGTTGCCACAACTGGAGAAGAAGCGAAGAATCCCAAAAAGCATATACCGCTTTCAATCGTGCTGTCCCTGGCCGTCATCTTCGTGTCGTACTTCAGCATCGCTACGGTGCTCACTATGATGTGGCCGTACTATTTGCAGGTGCGTTTCTTGTAGTCACAGCCTATGACAGTCTACTATTGGATTTGGACGTTTTCCGTTCCGATACATCGCCCGCGGGTGAGAGGGTGAAGATTAAGGCTGAACGCGGTGTGCAGGGTATTTGGCATTTTGTTCTGCGAAACGACACTTGATGACGTTTCTCGGAAAAACAATTAAGCTCCCTGCCCCGTGCCCCCGCGTTCAGCCACGAAGCAATCCCGAAACGTCCTCCTCCCGCCTACCTCACCGCGGGCGATATACCCGTATTGCCATAATCGCCGGTCAGAAGGCGGGTTGGAGATCGAAGTGTTGATAACAGAAAATGCTGCCACCCATTCTCTAATTCGCAAAGGTAGGTCCTCTCTGTGACAGTAGTCGCCTTTATATGGGGTCAACAGTTGTCAACAGATAAATAAATAAAATAAAATAAATAAATAATCGTGGACAAATTCACACACAGCGCCATCTAGCCCCAAAGTAAGCAAAGCTTGTGTTATGGGTGCTAGATAACTGATATACTACTTATATACTTTTAAATACATACTTATTATACATAGAACACCTAGACCCGTATCAGAAATTAAAATTCATCATTTAAATTTCTGCCCGGCCGGGAATCGAACCCGAAACCTCTTGCGTGGCAGACCACTCAGGTCGTCAGATGGGGTCCCGGTCACCACATGGCTTAACGGCCTACTCTCTAAGGCCGAGATTCCATACTGACGCCATTGACGGATGTCGTAAGATGTCCATTGTCATGTCACACCAGAGAACGGTCAGAAGCGTTTCCGCGAAATTATAGCAATTCCTTCTACTGAGGATGAGGCTGAAGACATAGTTTGATGGCAGACGGGCGAGTGCAGTGTGCACTTGTGTGCTGAATTCTTGCGTGGACAGAGCTGAGAGTAATCAAGAGAGACAATAGCTTATTTTTGCATAGTAAATTTTTTGACGTAGCTACCTAAAATATGAATGATGTAATGTTCGTGTACGTAATTGCAACACGACTACTTAATATTGCCATTTGTGAAGATTGAAAGAACAGTTAGAATGTACGTCTATCTATTACATAAAATATATTTTTCTTTACATAACTCTTAAGATCAACAGTTGATTGAGTTACTATGTTAGAACTAACGTAATACATGCACAAAATGATAATATAATGGTTCGTGAATCGTGAGCCAGCATCATCATCTCTATCACGTCATCGGATGGAATAAGAATAAAAGTGTAGACTTTTTTGGATTACAGTAGCTGTCTCGTTGCCCAGGTTTACCTATGAAAAATTTCAATATATATTTTTGTTTGTTTATTTTAATTTCGTTGAAATTATAACAAGCCCACTTGATTCGGTAATTAAATAAAACAAAATCACACATAAAATAAGATTCGAATTCCTTGCCAACTGGGAAGGTCCCCAGAAGGCTGGCGGCGCTAACTTTTTGTATTTCTCAGCTCAAACGCTGCCCGAGGTACGCGTCAGCCCGTAGGTCGCCGAGGCTACGGATTGATGGATGTACAACACAAACGCAATTCTACCTAATCGCGATTCTACACAATATGGATTCGGCATAACTGACATTCAACACATTATTTATTCCACACAGTCTTCAATTATACACAAATGCGTTTCTTCCTGTTCGCGATTCTACACAATATTAATTCCACACAACTGCTGCCATTCAACAGATTCGCTATTCCACATATTTGTCAACGCTGGGGACCTGGGACTGGAAGGACTGGAAGGACTAGGTCCTGGAAGATCTCAGGATCTCAAGAAGGGCACTCGGCCCCCAGGACCCCATAGTTTTTAACCCAAATGGGGCAAATAAGTATACCTGGCCAATGGATCCATATTTGCGCCCCTTGAGGTCCTCTGCCGCTGAAACTACCGCGTCCGCACAGGCCGAGGTAGCCCTAACTAGTTTTAATTTTGTAAATATTGTATGATTATCATTTGATAAAAACTGATTCATTTTACTTGCTTATGTTTTTCTTCAACGACGCTATTCAAATTTACTAAAAGCGGTCTTCAAATTTTCTACTTAGTTTCCTGCTTATTATAGGTATTCAAAATATAAAGAAGCAAAACTTTGTGCGGTTAATCACAGAAGCGTACTTACCTATTCTTCTGGATAAAAGAAGTTTATTAAAAACGCATTGTAATTTTCCTCTTGTTAACTGGAAATAAAGTCTAATTTTACACACATAATAAATGGAACAATAGGCAAAGTTTCGGAAATTAGACAGACATTGCCACCGTGTAGGCAAAGCCACACTAATCGCTTCACAAAATTACTGTCATCAGTTGTCTCTTATTCTGAAGAATGTCACAAAAGTTACTTCTATGTATTCAAAAATTTTGTTTTTGCGCAGTGGTATAATATAACTCTGTCAAGCTTGGCGAATCCGCCAGCGTGGGTTGGGTACCAACACATTATATTCTAAGAGATAGCCGTACTTTTGGTTACTATCGCTTGCAAAGTTGATACTTCTATGTATTAAAGTATACTCAGTAGGTACCTGGCCGGTGGTATGTGATATCCGGCAGAGTAGAATAGCACCAACCCCCTATGCTCGTGGGTGTCGTACAAGGCGACTAAGGTTTTCGAGCCAAAATATCTAGAATCTCTGTAGGCTGAAATTGGGGAGCAGCGTTTTCTATTTTTATTTTTACAACACTGCGATCTCCAACCCTGCCAAGCGTCGAGATTATTGCAATAGCCTCGTGGGAGACGCCCTAAGTCCTGCAGGGGACTATTATGGGCTATGATGCATGTAGGTGCCATGTGAACAGTACAAAACTGACGGCATTGGATATGCACTTCAGGAGTTATAGCCAATTTAACATGTAAAAATATAAAGTGAACATAAGTTTTCCGATGACGCATGACGTAGGTACGCTATAATACACGTAGATAACAAATGACATTATACTATTGTTATATTATAACTTAGATAGATCCCGTGCAACCATTTAGCTAATCGTCAAATCGTGACATATACATATATAATGTTTTATAGTTTCTTTGTGGAAAGTTTCTTGTGGAATTACTAGCTGGGTTTACCATGTTATCGTGGAATCAGTCAATATTGAGATTGTAATGTCGACCTGAATGAGTTCGCTGACCACAGGCACACGATTTTGAAACAAAGGTATTCCCATCCCCGTTTTACCATTATCCTGTGAAACAGCAGATCACGTACTCCTCGTATCTGCAACTCCTTATTATTAGCCAGCATATACAGCTACGTCCCAAAAGCCCTACTGAAGCATTCAGGCACGCACGCCCGATGACAAGCTTTTTTTATACTACTCAGTGACAAACGAGGAGACAGCACACCTGATAAGCAGTAACTGTCACCAATAACATCTACGATTCATGCATTTAGGTTGCAGGCAACAAAAATGCAGAACGGCATGTGCGTTGTTACTGTGAGGACTAAGATGAAATGCCTCATTCCTGTAATTGCGCTGGTTACTTAACCTTCAAACTGGAACACAATGCGGAACAATGCGAGCATTGTTGCTTGGCGGTAGACGTAGATAAGGCGTTGGTACTCGCCCAGTCTGACTCCTCAGGCTTGACAGAGTCCTACCACCTGATATTAAGCCCGCTAAGCTAAACACACAACAATTCTTATTAAAAAGATTTCAGGTTTTAACCGCATAGCAGGCAATTTAGATACAAATAAGACACTAAAAGTCACGCCTTTAGGAGTACTTACTCTTGGCAGAGACCACATTGTTCCACTTGTTAATCATCATAATGTCCGCATCCCTTTTTTCTTTTCCACTTTGCACGGATCGGCATTCTTGGTGATGATTAGACATTGTTCCATTTGCGTAATAATCCGGACAGGCAACTACTCACCCAACCTTATTGGCTAAATGGCACTTAATGACAACACTATCGATCACTGCCTCTTAAGATACATGATTTATCCCTAGTAAAGCAAGCCTTCCTACTGTCATTTTGTAAAATACCTGTTATCAAAGTGATATAATTTGTGTCAATAAATTTACTTATCTTTCTTTATTTTTTACAGGACGCCGACGCACCCTTCCCCCACGTCTTCGAAGAGGTGGGCCTCCCCGCCGTGAAGTGGATCGTGACCGTTGGCGCCATCTTCGCTCTGTGCACCAGTTTGCTGGGCGCCATGTTCCCGCTGCCCCGAGTGTTGTACGCAATGGGCACGGACGGAGTGCTGTTCCGGCCGTTCGCCAGGATTCATCCGAGGACCAAGACGCCTCTGTTGGCTACTTTTCTGTCTGGACTGCTGTCGGGTAGGTGGAGCTGTCGGCTTTAAATAATGCGCATCGGCTGAGGTATGTCATCACAGCTCATAAACAGTCCACTGCAGGACTAACGGCCTCTCCCACGAAAGGCGGGTTGGAGATCGCAGTAATATAAAAGTAACAATGCAAAATGCTGCTGCCCATTTTCTAGCCTACGGAGACTTAGATTTTTTCCTCTAAACATTAGTCGCTTTGTACGACACCCACGAGTGTAAGGGGTTGGTGCTATTCTACTCTGCCGGACACCACACGGCTGAGTTATGTACATTAGTTGAATGATAACCGGTGCTCTTCCGGATCGTGATGAAACCTCCACAACCACTCATGTGTAACCATGATCCACTCTGGGGTTCCTCTGGTGGCAGCAGGGTCACGGAGGGCAGATGACAGTTGTTCCGCTATAATTATCTGATTTGCCAAGTACTGGATCATGATCAAGGCGGACCCAGGAGCCTCGTGCGCGCAACCACAACCGGGACATTAATACAAATATAATTATTATTACTGTACAGTGTACATGTACACATTGATGGTACATAATGTACGCTCATACTTAAATAACGGTATATTCCGCATCTTCCATAGGTGGAGTGTGTGAAATAACCCCGCTTTTTTATAAACTCCAATGGCCAACAATAGTCATGGGGATGGTCTAATATCAAACACATCAGTTAGGTTAGACTGTTCTCATAACTATGATTAAAAATCAAACGTCTAAAATTTAAAGTCAAAGAAAATCTAAATCGAACGGTCTAAATCGAATATCAATGAAACGTCGAAGAAAATCTGTGGTCGAAATTACATATTCATTGGGAGTCTAGGTTAGCTAGTTTATTGGCCACAATGGTAAAAAAATAAAAAATAAATGTGACAAAATCCAGTTTATAGTCTGTTAGAATCAAAATCCGAAGTTTCCTTAAAGAAAATCCTATTAATAGATTCCTTGTTCCCCCAGCGGTAATGGCTGCCTTCTTTGACCTGCATCAACTCATCGACATGATGTCCATCGGTACGCTGCTCGCCTATACCATCGTCGCTACCAGTGTGCTGATTTTGAGGTGAGCTATCCTACTTGATGGGTACGATTATACTTATTTTATTGTTTAACTAGTAGGCACGGCGCGACTTCTTTTGCGTGACCTCCTATCTCTACACTAGCATACGCCTACCCTACCCTATATTACCCTACCCCTACTCCTACCCTACTCCTACCCTACACACCATTGCCATATATTATAACCTTACTGAACCCACAGATATGAGGAAGAAAGCCCCCTCTCCCTGCCTGCTAAGCCGTCGCCTGAACCCGCATGGCGCCTGCCCAAGCAGCTCTTCAACCTCCTCGGCTTGAAGCAGCCCACGCAGCTCTCGGCGAACATTGCCAAGACCACTATCCTCATCTTCTGTGAGTATTACAGGCTTAGAAACCGAGCTGTGAGTCAGAGCCTGTGACTTTTGCCCACAACTAACCGAGTTGGGAGTCAGAGCCTGTGACTTTTGCCCACAACTCGTTCTCACTGTGAGACGACCTCCTTGAGACAGATCCTTATCATTCACAAGTCAACTGTCCACAACAGGCCACTGCTAGACTTGAACCTTCTCCACAATTATATCATCATCATCATCATATCAACCGAAATACGTCCAATGCTGGGCATAGGCCTCCCCCAAAGATCTCCGCAAAGGCCGGTCCTGTGCCTTCTGCATCCAGCCGGTACCTGCAAACATTACCAGGTCCTAGGTCCATTACAAGGTATTCATCTTGCCATCCATCTGACATCTGTTCGGCAAGTTCCACATTTTTCTTGCCTGCAACCTAAATGTATGAATCGTTATGGGCGACAGTAACCACTTACCATAACACGGGTTGACTGCTCGTTTGTCACTGACTACTTAGTTCAAAAAAAAAGGTTATCATCCTGCGTGCGTGCGTCAGTAGCTATTTTGGGACGTGGCAGTAGATCTTGGCTAATTAGTTTGTTCATTATCATCATCATCACAGTCTACTTTAGGCCTTAGGGCCTCTCCCACGAAAAGGGGAGGTCCAGGCTTGGCAGGCGGGTTGGAGATAACAGTATTTAACCGTTTATTGTACACAATAACATTTATACAATATTGACATAAGGAAAACAACACAACAGGTACAGCTTATTTCATAAGAAATATCTGCAGTGTTGTAAATATAACAATGGTAAAAGCTTTTGCAAGTGGGACACCCACGAGTGTAAGGGATTGGCACTATTCTACTCTGCCGGACACCATACGGCCATAAATTATTATTATAAAGAAAATATCCTGCGAAATATCGACCGCCTTATAACCTAGCTTGTCCCCCCAGTCCTGCTGTCGCTGGCGACGTGCGGGCTGCTGGCGGTGCCGGGCGACGGCGCGGCGCTGTCGGCGGCGCGCGCGGCGCTGGGCGCGGCGCTCGTCGTCATGCTGATCGTGCTGTACCGGCAGCCGACGCAGGACGTGCGGCATCTCACGTTCACGGTTCGTGCACTAATACCCGTTATCACTAAACTTGAATAAAGCTACAGGAAACTCTTATCTTTAGAAAGAGCCTTAGATTAAGCATTACCTAACTAGGAAACTCGTTGAAAGGCCTCAGCCAATTGGTCTATAAAATGGTGAGATTTTCCATGGATTCGCGTTGTATACTGTAGTGCCACTAACTTAGATACCTATCTGAACCGATGACGGCATCGCTGTTGTTAACAACAAAGTGACTTTTCAAAATGGTGACACTTAGTTCCAGTTTTAGCCACCGGCTCAGATAAGTTTGCAGTGGGAAACAGCCTAGGCCCAATCCTCTTCCTAACTTTAAGCGTTACCTTACAACGATGGTTATTTCCTAGCAGCTGGTGAAACGTATTTTCGTCTTAAGAAATTATTTGGGCATCGGATTTAGGCGATTATTTTCTTTTTTTATACCACTGAGGTGGCAAACAAGCTTACGGCCTGCCTGATGATAAGCAGTCACCGCAGCCTATGGACGTTTGCAATCCGGGCATTAGGGTCTTTACACGCCAGCAATAATGACAAAAAGGAGTTATGGATTACGATTACCCCAGAATAAGAGCCGAAAATTCCGAGCTCGGTTCGCTCGGTCACTCATTAACTTTTACACCTTCTGCTCGACAATTTATTCGAAAATCATCTAATTTTTTTTGCTTTGTACAAAAAAAAGAAAAGAGCGTTATTAAAAACTGTGACTAATCCGCTTATTACACATTCCTAAATTCATTTACAAAAATTCAGAAACAAAAAGCGTGAGAGCAAATAAAAGTGGAATGTATTGCTCTTAGAATAAGGTTCATTTTTATATCACTTATATTATGTCACGTGTCGCTCAGCTTTTTAAAAATCTGTGATACAAAAATGGACCATATCCTATGAGCAATACATTCCAGTTTGATTTGCTCTCACGCTTTTTATTTCTGAATTTAGTAACTTTTATTTCTGAATTTAGTAATTTAGGAATGTGCAATAAGCGCACAAAGACTAGTTAGTATGGTTACAGAACCTTAGACTGCTCAAATTGTGTAAATGGAAAAAGATTATTTCACAAAAAACATGTTTTATAATTTTTACAATGACACGAAAATGACGTGAAGCGATACTGATTTAACTCCAGAGTTAACGGAATCCTAACTAATCTACGTTGAGAAATCTCAACGCTGTCGCAGTGGAAAAAAAGCTTTATCCCATAACAATAAAGTCGCATCTCGCCTGTCCAGGTCCCATTGGTGCCGCTGGTGCCGTTCCTCAGCGTTGCGATGAACGTGTACCTGATGGTGCAGCTCAGCTACGAGACCTGGGTGCGGTTCGCCATCTGGATCGTCATTGGTAAGCTTGGCGCGAAATGGTGCCATTTCTTTATATGTTATTGTTGAAAGAAGAGTCGTCTAAACAGGGAATATGTGGCTGCAATATTATGTAGGTTCGAGGGTAGTTGTAGTGTTTTTTGCTTCATAAATACAACCAAAAATTACATAGCAAAGGCGGGTTTATCCCACTATAGGATTTGTTCCAGCCAACCTTAATATTATAATGTCATTCCATCCATCACTCACAGCATAATTTAGACTTGCAAAGGCAAGAGGACAAAGGACGCATTTTTATGACACAGGCGAGCAGACAGCACACCTGACGGTAAGCGTTAACTATCGCCTATAACATCTACGATTCATGCCCTTAGCTCGCAAAACAAAACTGCAGAACCGCAGTTGCGATGTCACTGTGAGGATCGTGCGAGTGCCGCTCAACAAGGTCTTAAAACTTTACTTAGCAAAAGACACGTTTGATATCATTGCCCACAAAATTTCATCAGGAATTATAGGGAAGCGGTGGGTCGAGGAAACGCATATTTCGAATCTAATTTTCGCGTATAATTTTGTTTATCATTATTTAATTTACAGTCAACTGCAGAATGCAATGTCTCCCCTAGCATACATTAATTGCATGATAGAGGTGTCCACTTACTCTGCAGCTGACTGTACCTAAGTTACGTATCTAATCTATACTGTGCACCATATCACAGGAATCAAGCGCTCTGAGATAGACCAATAGTTTGCAATACACTCACAAGATAATGTGTAACAACACTACCTTAGTACCTATATCATGCTTAAGTACTTAGAGGGTGAATGACGTAAATGTAACAGTTACAGGTGACAGTTACCGTTTTCCAAGTACGGTTCTCTGATCATCATCATCATCACAGCCCACAACAGTATACTGCAGGACTAAGTGCCTTTCCCAAGAAAGGGGAGGTTATTGCCATAATCTCCACGCTTGGCAGGCGGGTTGGAGATCACAGTGTTATAAATATAACAATGCTTGTTCTCTCCTGATGAAAACGCAGCCCAATGGGTGAAGAATTTAGATATTTACTTGTAGCTTTAGTGTTCATTAACTACCTAGGTTATAATTAGCGACTCGGCTATTAATGCCATACAAATAAATAAATAAATATAACAATTGAATTGCTGCTGCACATTTTCTCTCTAGAGCACTAACATTAAAAAATAAATACTTAAAATGTTTTTCATTTCAGGTTACCTAATATACTTCCTGTACGGGGTAAGAAACAGTTCACTGAACGAGAACTACGAACCCCGAGCCAACGGAGTGGCCAACGGAGTAGCCAACGGAAAAATCGCCGAAAAACCCAGCGATAAACAAATCACCACAAAATTCTGAACATTGGCGCCGATTATTAAAATTAACTTGCCATTAAAGAGTAATTATAAAAGGTTCTGGAGCGGGGTCAGAGATGGCGCCACATGTTGAATGACCGTAATGACCAAGAAATTCCAAGTTTAAAAATACTAAATATTTGTTTGATTAGGTCGGTAGTTACGAGTTATTCTTTTAGTGACTTACTAATTAATAATTTTACCGAAAATTTCTGAAGTAAACTCAAATCAAATAAACTTAGTTTTTATTTTCCATTTGTCAATTTAGAAATGTAGCCGCCATGACAGTTAAATAATTAAATCGTGAATGTTAAGTTACGTGGCGCCATCTATGTAGGTATAGCTTAAGTATAACAATGTTGACCTTTTGTGTTTGGCTGTGTTTTATGTATTTCCAACTCTGCCATAATAACGACGTAAAGAAAGAACCATTCATGATTGCCTCAGATTTTATTAATTTAGTCTAAGTTATGCGGTTGTTTATATAGGAGTTCGTAAGGAGTGTGGTGTGGCTCTACCTTACCACTGAATATCTATACTTACTATGCGAGCCTCATGCTGTATGCGTTAGGTACCTAGTAATTATTATATCAGACGATTTGTCAGCGCAACTTCAGTCCTGCCAACCACATTCCATATCAACGCCCATTGTTAGGCTCAATTCAAACCGGTGTAGCAGCGACCGGCAGCGCAGCGGCGGCAGTTTCACTGTCACTACATTTTAAACCATCTCCTTTTTGAAATGCACATAGACATGAAATACTCGGCCGGTCGCGGGAGGATACTGGTGGGCACACGAATGTAGCCTGTATTGCCCCGAGACGTTAGTATGAATATTCTGTGCCCGAGATAAAGAACGAGCTCACTTACTGAGCAGCTACCGGCCGCTGCCATTACGGTCTGAGTTAAGCCTTATATATGACACAGTCGTAACAGGGAATTATTAAAATAACTATTGTAGCAAAGCGTTTTAGAAGCGGCCAAGCCGTAGTGTGTGTGTGTCTGTATGTGTATGTTATTGTAATATTATTTATAATTCTAGGTACTTGATGAATCAATGTGTGAAGTGTAGCTAAAAGCGACACCATCGGCAAAAAGTAGAAGGACCTAGTTTTTACACGGCCCCAATCTACTAAGCCAGTCCATGCCACAGAATACTACTTCATTTTACTTTATTCAGAACACCAACAGCAAGTTACAAGTAATACTTACAACATTTATAAGAGCGAGGCCATTAACAGGTGCTCGCGGATAGTTATTTAAATGGTACGGGATACTAGAAGTGTTGGGTGATGTCCCTGGTATTGCAAAAATCCATAGGCTGCGGTGGCTGCTTACCATCAGGCAGGCCGTAAGCTTGTTTGCCACCTATGTGGTATAAAAAAGTAGGATTACAGTTTCTACAAAATTACCGAATTTCATAATTGCTGTAAGAAGTCTGATTACTCTATATACTTATTACTTGATACATGATTACCTTGATTAGGTACATTCGATAGACTTTCGCAATGTTCTTTCGAATGAAGTGGCTCAATGCCTTGCCAGTGCCAGTGGATTGGCTTTGGGGAATGTCCCGTGTCCTTTACAATATTTGGTTACCATGTTCTTAAACTTTTACATAGGTCAACGTAAAAATTTCCGTGGCCTATTGTCATGCTACTCTACTGGAGGTACGAACAGAGAATCTATTGTGAAAAAGTAATGATAACTTGCTTTGCTAGTTTTCTTTGTAGAGAAAGCGAACCTCATATTATAGTCGTTACCTTACATTCAAAAAATGTGTAAAAATTATAATGAAGATTCTCTTAAACTTACTTTGGAGCTAATAATGAAATAAATTATGTAAGTAGACATTTAGAAAATGGCTTAGACTGCGCTGGTGCGCTCTTGCTGTCTTTTTAAAGCCAATTTAGATGACTTCCTTTAATACTTATTTTAGCCATTCCTTAAATTGTGTGTCTTTTGTTCGGCGAATCGTATACAATGTGATGACTTAACTCTAGGCTAATGTTAGACGTAAGTATTAACCAACTGTGATGTTAAAAGAGTCGATGATACCATAATTAAATACTTTATGACTTTCATTTTGTATTTCACTGCCTTTGACTACCTTGCCTCGCTTTAAATATTTATGTCAAGTTCCTTCCTACGTTTCAATAGAAAATATTTCAATCCAAATAATGTAACAACGACAAACGACAAAGTCGTTAAGAATTATTTTGTAATAATATCGTTAACAAACGATGAACACTTTTTTTATATATATGTATATAGGTAAGACTAGCCAGACAATTGACCATCATCTCACCTGATGTGACGAATTAACGATGCGGTGTTGCAATTATTTTGGTAACTAGCAACGAGAATAATTATAATTCTTCTAAAATAAAAATCAAATTATGTAAGTATGACTATGTATGACTTTCATGAACCAATGATATGATAAAAAAATTACATGAAACCATTATATCCTCTTTAGTACCTATTTCAAGCGATCTTCAATTACCAAAATTGTCGCGGCGCCAGGGAGTGGTTAGGAATGCTTTAGATACCTATTGGAAAATTTCTGATTCGAATCAAGGGTTAATTCGAATCATGATTCGAACTTTATCCGGACGATTCGAACTTATTTATTTTTGATTCGAGTCCCATCACTACCTATC
Organism: Blastobasis lacticolella; assembly: GCA_905147135.1. Lineage (NCBI taxonomy): Eukaryota > Metazoa > Arthropoda > Insecta > Lepidoptera > Blastobasidae > Blastobasis > Blastobasis lacticolella. Next base: position 20,214,881 of record LR990045.1, read on the forward strand.
GCTCACCTATTCAGCAGTAGACACCTGTTACCTGCCGCCATTTGGCCCAAGCCGCGGATATTCGGGCCTTGACGTCGCTATCGATATCCCCGGTTGAGCTAAGTACATGTCCTATGTATCTGACCTGTAGCCGTATTCACAATGATTCGAAACCGTTTCCGAACGATTCGACACGAAATTCGTGAGCGGCGAATCTGTGTCGGTCGATTCGAAAACTGTTATTTGAGAATCCCGATAGATTCCACGGAAACTCTACTCTCTATAATATATGAAAATTTCATCAAAATGAACTGAAACCACATTTTCCTAAGAACTTTTGCGGGGTCCTTTCTCGATTCCGTATCCGAATCTGATTTCAGAGCCATTGTGAATATGGCTACTGATCCGTGCACTTGACTTCATCTTAGCCTATGCGCACGGGTAGGGGATCTGCACTGTAGCAGGCCATATACTCTGTCTTCGCCACATTAATCTTCAGACCGCCGCTCTCAAGTGCCACTTTTTTACACGTTGGACTAGTCGCCCCTGGTACGAGTCTGTCAACGCGATATCGTCAGCATACATGAGCAGCCATGTAGGTACCTCATGATAATCTCGGATGCTGTCTGACAGTACGTCTAATATCACGTTGAACAGAAGTGGGCTGAGCACAGAGCTCTGGTGTACCCCAACGGTAATCGGAACGGGTTGGTGTCACCAACGGCAGTCTTAACTATGGTAAATGACATCAAAACAAAAAAGAGAAATAAACTGATAACTGATGTCATTAATGGAAATTATTTTATTAAAAGCAAAACTAACCATTAAAAGGAACAACAAAACATGTGTTCAATTTGAAATAAAGATATGTTTAATAAAGTTAATGTATCTATGTACAACACAATTAAATCAACTATACTTATCTATCGGAAGTGACCCTAACATTTTAATAAATATTATTAAATTAGACGGGACTTGGACGCGACGTACGTATAAAGTAACGTGTAAAGAACGCGAGTTTAGTTTGAAACAAATATTTTAATAAATATAAACTAAGTAGTTTTTCTTTAATTTTCTTTTTACGATAATATCACTCATAAATAATAATTGAGCGCACGTTAATTGGGCTCGCAAAGCCCACGTTAAAATCTAAGCCGTCTTTGTTATTTCATCCCACACACTGGGGTTTTCATTTTAGTAACATTCGAAATAAGTAGGTAAATAAAATAAAAAATTCTGTTTAATCGTAGGCTAACAGTAGATATATTTTTATATAAGTATTTCTTACATTTGACTCGCGAGGAGCGTTAGTGGCCGGGCGGTTGAGCATCCGATTCGTAAGCGAGAGGTACCGGGTTCGAATCCCCTCTTTTCTGACTTATGTATATTAGGTAGTTGAATTCTAACCGATTCTCTTAGACCTGACGACCTGAGTGGTTCAATGGTCAACATCTGGTCTGGTCTGGAATGGTCTGACACGCAAGAGGTCCCGGGTTCGATTCCCGGCCGGGCAGAAATAGAAATGATGAATTTTATTTTCTGTTACGGGTCTGGGTGTTCTATGTATAATAAGTATGTATTTAAAAGTATTTAAGTAGTATATCAGTTATCTAGCACCCATAGCACAAGCTTTGCTTAGTTTGGGGCTAGATGACGCTGTGTGAATTTGTCCACGAATATTTATATTTATTTATTTATTCTTACGGTGACGGAAAACATCGTAATGAAACCTGCAAATTCAGGCAGCTGAATTTGTAACTATGATCCAATCTGGTCAGGTTCCCCTGGTAGCAGGGTCACGGAGGTCAGATGGTAGTCGCTCCACTGTAATTACCTGATCGCCAAATCCTGGATCATGGTCAAGGCGGACTCCGGGCCCTCGTGCTCGAGAGCACAACCGGGACATTAACGTCAAAAGATGATGATAACGAATCTCATAGTCCTATTATAATAAAATTATCATTTATATTTTACTTACGCTGAATAAAAATCTAATCGAATTATTCCGTCGAAATATTCAGAAAGATTCAATTGCGGGGTATGAATCTTTCTCGCGCGGGGGGAGGACTTCTACGGAGATCCACTCCCCTCTAACCGCACCCCGCGCCAGTGCCGCCATCTAAGCGCTTTCGGTGCTAGATCTAACAGAATTTCACGACATCAACTTCCATTTTTAATATTAGACTTCTAGGAAAATCTAGCGCTTTATCGAAATAGTTGTTAAATACCAAAAATACGTGCGACCATGGTCGTATGATGGGCTCGCTCGACCAATAGGAGACACAAAACCGCCCGTCGCACGACCATGGACGTACGACCGTCGCCAATTAGGACAGCGCCTAACGATCTCCTGTCTCATGCCGCTTGAAACTTAAAACATAAAGGGAGAAAAATAAAACAAAACACAAGTTTTTAACAAATAGAAGCAATTGTATTAAATATAAATGCGTAAGTACAGTACACAATAACATACAATATTCGGATTTGATACAAAAACAGATATATTTTTAATTCACTGTAAAGTGACGTCACATTTTTTATTCGCATTATTTTTTACAAATAGTAATAAAACTACAGCGTCACATGAGCATAAAATCTTTAAGAAATTTATCAGCTAAGTCCAAAGGAGCTCATGTTTACTCAGACTAAATACATATTTCATTTAAATTTTCATATTCGATCTGGCTATTAGTGATACAATAGGCACTTATAGATATTTTGAAGATTATAACATAGTATAATTTACTAATTTACTATCACTCTTTGACCGTGTCACAGCCTACTTACTATCAATGTGGAATACTATAGTACTGGTACAATGGGGGTATTTTGATGTCCGGGGGAGTTTCATACCAATTTAATGTCTGTTATGGGTCTGGGTGTTATATAGGTTTTAAGATTTTCGTGGTTATTCACTACACATATTATCGGGTTTGTTACCACGGTTAGTATTGTTTTTACCTCGATATTTCGACGCAGTTGCATGCGTCATGGTCACGAGTTGACTTCGAAATATCGAGGTAAAAACAATATTAACCGTGGTAACAAACCCGATAATATGTGTAGTGAAAGTGGGTGTTATATATATAATAATTATGTATTTAAAAAATATAAAAGTAGTTTACAGGTTATCTGGAACCCATAACACAAACTTTGCTTACTTTGGGGCTAGATGGCGCTGTGTGAATTGTCCAAGAATATATTTTTATGTGACAACCATATTTCTCTTAGAACTTCGGGGAAAGGTGGGTAACAACCAATGTCACCCTGCGCAGTTCAAAGTCACTCCCATTTACGGTACTTTAAAGATAACTAGGTATAATAATTTAGACATAATTAACCCTACCCTACTAGTGTAGTAATAAAGAATCAAAACTATTGTAACAGTAATAAAATATCTTCAATGCGGGTCAAATACACAAATAAACGACAAAACGTTTTTAGGCGGTTTGCACCAAATCCATAAAATAAACACAAAATTTCATATAAAATGTCGTTAAACGTCATTCTTAAATATGTTTAAGAATTTGGCGCAAGTCGGGCTGAGTCCGTGGTATTGTCTATGGCTCCCATAAGAGAGAGAGAAAAGGACAATGAAACGAAGAGACGCTTCTATACGAAACATAAAAATACCGCGGACTAACTCACATTGACAGGACTTCGGTCATCCGTCATCCACAGCGATGTACGATCAATGATATAACCACTGTCCACAAACAAAAATTGCCAGTCCTTTAACAAATTGATTGGTAAAGTGTCATCTTTTGTGAAATTACGAAGCTTAAAATAGCCAATAGCTCACTCAATTTCGTTTTTGAAACAATGTTAGGTAATACTTGTACTTAAATGCGTTATTGACAGTTACTTAAAACATCTAGTTAAAATATAAGCTAATACTATAACTAAGTACATCGTTCGCCGAATACATTTCATCGCCTAGTTCAAACAATATAATAGCTCCAATAAAAATTAATTATTTTATTCGACAGAAATCAGAATAAGCCGAGGAGGCTTCAAAATGATTTATGCTTAGTAAAGTTTATAATTCTATTTGATATATGATAATTTAATTTATATGTCTTTACCCTTATAGAGCCTTATAGAGGTAAAAAACCATAAAATATTTAATAAAGATCTCGGTCGCACGGAACAGAAAAAAATTCGAGCGTGATGCATTATACATATTCACGTGGGAGCGAAAGAGACAAGTTGTTCTCCATCTCTCCTCCATAGTTCTAATTTCTTTCTGCCCGCCACCACTCTTTACGTAATAAAAATTTCTTAATAACTACTGAGATATATTTTACCTACGTTAATGTCAAAATTAACTTATTTTTGTAAAAAGATTTCGTATCTTTAAAGAGACTTCTAAACGGCTTATTTTTACTGCAATGTGTGGCTGAATTGCGATGAAATCTGCACATTCGTGCGACTGACTGGTCAGGTTCCCCTGGTAGCAGGGTCATGGAGGTCAGTCGCTCAACTGTATCTATCTGAACCGCCAAAACCTGGATCATGGTCAAGGCGGACCCCGGGTCTTCGTGCGCGAGATACAACCGGGACATTAACGCCAAGATGATTATTATGTTACACTTCTTATGATTAAACCTTTTTAAGAAAAGATTGCACTATGCCACAATTATAGACTGCGACTGAAATAACAATAGAAAAAATGTTTGCAAAAGGTTTGGCCATTGTTTTTCAGCCACATATTGCAGTGAAAATATCGTCCGTTTAGAAGCCCCTTGGAAACCTGATTTGTGAGGATAGTATTCTAATGAGACGTTTTCAAGGCTAGCTTCGTACAAATTCCCATAGATGGCGCGCTCTAAGGACTGACAACATTAACATAGTCTCTCGCCTGTATGATATTTTATCTTTATTTCGATGTATTTTATTATAGATCTATTAATTTATCGGTTTTTTAATGTCAGTGCTTTGCTCATCTTTATAAATTTTATTAATCGATTTCTGGTTGACTGGAAGATAAAGCTGTGTAATTTTATGAATGCCTTGGTACCTCATCGTCCAAGTTCCAATAAATAAATAAACTTTAGGTTAAATAATAACGAGCGTTTTAACGCGGTTTAATTTGATCTGAAACAACAATAGTCCCATATAGTCAAAACATTATAATCTTTGAGTCCTTAGAGTGCGCCATCTATGTGAACTTTTGAGAAGCTGTTCTTGAAAACGGCTCATACCTTTATGTTTATTTTGTTTGTCTTCCTAACCGAGTAATACTTATTTATTACATTTAGGTATATAAAGGAACCAAATTAAGATATAAGCGAGGCATAATTTAAAAAATTACATTTACACATAATAACTATTAAAATATTCAAAATGCTACAAACACAAAAAAAAAAATTAAATTAAGAATGTCATAATATAAGAATGTAAATTTTAAAATGTTTAGGTAATAGGTATAAAAATAAATACTTAAATATAAAATTACATATATTCGACGATCACTTTGTTTCTGAGATTTCTAAGTAATTTCGAAATAACTTGACTCTCCCAGTCTAACTGATTCGAAAAACATCTGGCAGCATACGTATATGAAACTTGTACGATATAATTATAGTGATTTTAAACCACCTACGAAAAATAACAATAAAAGCCAATAAAATAATACCTTCTAAATTTCCAACTACGGATAGTGAACATAGCCTCAACTCAAAACCTCATACGCTAGAAATAAAAGACACTATCGTACTAGTGGGGCTTGCTAGGTTACTTACTTCACCTTGGTCAAAATGACCCACACAAGAATTGCCCGCATCGACGCATGACCCACGATGACTCGAATCATCACGACTACGATCATAAATACTATCAAATTCTTGTTGATCATATCTTCTTTTACACTTCAGTCCACGCTGCGACGAACAATTGCCTTCCCCACGTTCAGTACTTATATGTCTAGTATGTCTATCCTTTGCCACACATTGGCCAGCTGTTACACTATACAGACAATTTTTCACATCAAACCGATCCGGTCTAACCTCACACTGTCCTATGCGTACCCCTCTCTGACCCACTCTTGCCCCACACTGACCCACTTTCACCTCACGCTGACCCACTCTTACCCCACACTGACCCACCCCTTCCGTGGGTCAGCCCAGCATGTGCCCCATGTGTTGTACCCCGTTTTTATCCAACAAAGCTGTCTGACTGTCGTTATGCATCTCAGCCAGTTGCAAGCCGTCGTGAGTGCGACGACGCTCGGAGCTGTTCCATACGCCGTATGTTATGTAGATCAGAAGACCTGGAATGTTATGTTTCAATAGTAGTGGCTTAAAAGAGTATTAGAGGGCGAAACAGCTTCTTTTGCAGGGTTGCAAGTAGAATGGTCAGCAGCTGGCTAACGGCTTCGACTAAGGTTAAGTTTTTATGATGATTGCATGTTTTGCTTGTTTTGCTTGCAACAGATTTATTTATTTTGATTTTGTGAGTGGAAACATATAATTGGCTTACTGTAGTTATAGTTGTACCTATTGTTATGCAATATGCTGTTGGTTATCCATATAAATGAATATAAATTATGACTCCATTGAAATTGACATGGGTAATGAAGCTGTCCATAGAACAGATAAACTCCAGTACCTTGGATCGAATCGATCGAGGGCACTTACAACGCAATATATTTTGTATATCAACAAAATATATCACAAGACAAGGTGAAGGAGAATGAGTCCGAAAGCGGAGCTTGGCGGAAGCCGGGATTGACCGCTCAGATGATGATGGTTGCAAATGTTGTTATTGGCCCTGAGGTGTCCGGCAGAGCAGAACCTTGGTCGGCATCCATGACACCCATTGACTGTCATAGAGGCCGACCATCTATCACCTCCGTAAACTTCTGGTTTACGCACGAAAATGGCAGCATTTACTGTTGAGTATTTTAAACACTGCGATCTCCAACGATTGCCAAGCGTGGAGATTATGGCAATGCCGTCGCCGTCCCGGGGCTCTATTCAACCAATCTCAGGGTTTCCAGCGGGAGACCTTTATCAACCTCGTTGAGCCCCCGGCGTTAGGAGGTGAGTCGCGAGGCGGCATTAAGAGACATCTAACGAGTGGCGAGCTCTATGTGATGCTGAAATTATTGCTATGCCCTCCATTCATATGGAGAAGTCCAGCAATGCACCTATACATTTTAAGGGTATGTTCCGGGTTTCCTACCGCGTACCTTTGCTGACGACCAGTCGTCCCGTGACCATGATGCATGCAACTGTGTCGAAATATCGGGCTACTCGTCAACAAAGGTACGCGGTAGGAAACCCGGAACATACCCTTAAGATGTGTGATAATAACCGCGATAGTTTAAAACATAATGCACCTATACTGTTGATGATAACTTACGTAAAAAATTCGCATACTCTGCACATAATTATGACTTCAAATTCATGATACCAAGGGGTATTACATTGGCATGTGCTCGTGATAACTTTTACTGTGTAAAACTGTTTAACTGTGTATAGAATAAACTTTTACTGTGCTCTAAAATCGCGAAAAACTATCAGCAGTTTATACCATTCCTCCACCTCAATGCATGGAGGATTTCCGTAAACTGGGGGCAGTATCGATCGTTAGACGGTACTTTCAAAATTCATGAATTTGGCAAATTCTCAATTGAATAGCCATTTAGTTAACCAGCTAATTGAACCATCTGGCTGCGACAGATACACAACAACAGTGTGAAACGTACCCATGGCGATCCAGACTGCGAACCGTAGCCAGGTGGTGTAATCGAGGTTCAGCATTAGGTACACGTTGCAAAGCACCGACAGGCCGGGCAGCCACGGCACCAAGGGGACCTGAGGAAGACAGGCTCGTCAGCAACGGACTATATCTCATCATCATTATCATATCAGCCGAAAGACGCCCACTGCTGGGCATAGGCCTTCCCCTAGAGATCAGGACAAATGCCGGTCCCGTGCCTTCCGCATCCAGCTAGCACCTGCGATACTTTCCAGTAGGCTAGTTATATAACGCTGTTGCCAACAATTCTCTAATTTCAATTATTGAAATTGTTACGTATGATCGATATAATAGTTTCAATTTATTGCAATGTGACTTTGTTAGCAACTTAACCCATGAAATCGTTGATACGGAATTGCAAAAGTAACAATTTCAATAATTGAAATCCGAGAATCGATAGCAACATACTTACGAAATTAGTCCAGTCGTCGGTCCTTGTGGGAGGCCTACCTACGATGCGTCTTCCGCACTACGGACTATCTATATGGAGGCCTAGAGACATGTAGTACAGTTTTATTACCTAGTATAGGCTCCAGTCTCCACTTACACATAATTCGATGTACATTGTAATGTCTCTAATTCATATATGTGGAGTAAATAATGATAATTTAAAATTTGAATATCAGCGTTTTGTTTATTATAATTTGGAGTGCTGGTGGCCGAGCGGTTAGAGTATCCAACTCGTAAGCGAGAGGTACCGGGTTCGAATCCCGCTGCGGCCATGTACCAATGATTTTTCTGAGTTATGTATATTAGTTGTATGCTAACCGATACTCTTATGGTGAGGGAAAACCTTGTGATGAAATCTGCACATTAAGGCGACTGAATGTGTCCATGATCCAATCTGGCCAGGTTTCCCTGCTAGCAGGGGCACGGAGGTAAGATGGCAGTCGTTCCACTGTGACTATCGTGATCTGCCAAATCCTGGATCATGGTCAAGGCGAAACTCGGGCCCCTTATGTGCGAGAGCACTACCGGGACAATGATTATTTTTAAATATTACCATCACGGGCTGCAATCGGCTCCGAGACTGTTCAACCAGAGTCAGGGTTCCAAACGGAATGCCTTGGTCAATCTCGCTACGCCAATTTTATTGAGCGGCACACCTAACGAGTGGCGAACTCGCCACAGTGCTAAAATTCGTCTCAAAGTACGAAACGATCACGACCATGGTCGCACGATCCATTGCAACTTACCGAAAACGGCAACTTCTTCTCCGAGATGGGTTGTCTGGATATCGCATACAGCGTGGCCACCACCAATATGGCCGCCACAGTGGTGGCCGCCACGGCACCCACGCTGCCAGCTAAGATGGCGTCGCCGTGTCGTTTGATCACACCCATCAGGAAAAAGCACCATAGGCCTGGGAAGGAGGAAAGGTGATTTAAATTCGATCTGGTGCGCACAGCACAATTCTGCCATCGCACTACATAGACCGTATGGCCGTGTGGTGTCCGGCAGAGTAGAATAGCACCAACCCCTTACAATCGTGGGTGTCGGACAAGGCGACTCATGCTTACGAGGCATACGATCAAGCGTCTCCGTAATCTGGAAAATGGGCAGCAGCATTTTCCATTGTTATATTTAAACACTGCGATCTCCAACCCGCCTGCCGAGCGTGGAGATTATGACAATAACCTCCCCTTCCGTGGGAGAGGCCCTAAGTCCTGCAGTGGACTGTGACGAGCTGTGATGATGATGACTACGTAGACCACCTGTTGATCACCACGCGAAGAAACGATATGTCATTGGAAGGAATTCTAAATTTTATACAATTTTACTAAGGCGATAACTCTCGAATCGCTATGGGGTAAAAGTTATATTCAATTGCAATATACTTAATTTCGTATTGGAAAGTTCAGCCTATATGATCAATAATGTTAATGCCTATAGACATCAGCAACATCAGGGGAGTCACCAATGCGTTGCCCGCCACTGAAGAGACCTCTAATATACCTCTTGAACGATCCCATGTCATAGTCCAAAGGAAACACTGTGGCTGGGAGCTCATTCCACATCCGAATCGTACGAGCGAGGAACGCTGCCAATCTTTGTTCATGTACTCGTAATGTGTTGTTGAGTTTTTCTACATGTCGCTACAGACAGATGGTAGGACTCTGTCAACCCTGAGGAGTCCGCCTGGGTGAGTACCACCGCCTCATCTACCTCTGCCGACAAGCAACAAAGCTTGCATTGTTGTGTTCCGTTTCGAAGGATAAGGTAGCCAACTAAATTACAGGCATGAGGCGTTTCAGTGACAACGCAGCTGCGGTTCTGCATTTTTGTTACCTGCAACCTACATTTTTTTTTATGTCATTCGATAGGCATAAAAAAAAGAGTTCACCACTGCCTACAGACATTAGCAACACCGAGACTATCGCCAATGCGTTGCCCACCTCTATAACACGTTGCTCTGGCAGCAAAAAGGCAAATATCCCTCCACTGCTAAAGCCACGGTTCCCCATATCCCCACCCCATGGAGCTCTGGAAACCTTACTCACCGGCAGAAACACAATACTATTTAAAAGAGTATTGTTTAGCTGCGGTGTCCTGTAAGGTGGAGGTACTTCCCCAGTCGGGCGGCTCCTATTCGAACGGGATACCCCGCTATGCCCTACCTCTCTTAAAATGTATGAATTGTAGATGTTATGGGCGACAGTTACCACTTAGCATCAGGTGGGCTGTCTGCTCGTTTGTCACGGAATAGCATTTAAAAAAATACTTAAGTTTGCTTACAAATGTTCTAGTTAAAGTTCAGATGAAGTATCCCCACTGACCGTAAGCGGTGACCAGCGCAGTGACGATGGCGCCGCTGAGTCTGGTGGGGGCCGTGAGTCCGTCTAGGTTCAGTAGTTGCCGGAACACGGCTCGGGGCGAGAGGGCCCAGGGTTCCACGGGCTTGTGGGCGGATTGGGTGCGCTCGTATCTGTTGAAGATTGAATATAACAATAACAATAAATTCTGTGTGAAAAACTCACGACGAACTGAGGGATTCTGTTGATTAACATTGTCTGGCACGCAGAGGTCCCGGGTTCGATTCCCGATCGAGTAGAAACGGAAATGATGAATTTTAATTTCTGTTACGGGTCTGGGTGTAGTATGTATAATAAGTATGTATTTAAAATAATGTATTTCAGTAGTATAGTTATCTAACACCCATAACACAAGTTTTGCTTACTTTGGGGCTAGATGGCGCTGTGTGGATTTGTTCAAGCATATTTATTATTTATATTTTAACTGTACTAATGTAATTTTAATGCTGGGACATTTAATAAAACATTACCGCTTTTTGAGAGTGATAACAGAAGGCAAAGTTGAGGGAAAGACAGGAACAGGAAGGCCAAAATTTAAATATTGGAAGGAAGTGAAGGAAAAAGTGAGCGCCGGAGATTATAAAGAGATGAAGTGGTTGGCAGACAGGAGAGAAGAGTGGCGATTGCTCCACCGATAAGATGATGAATGACATTTTCGTGTGTCGTATTAGAATACATATAGTCACCTGAGCAGCAAAACACAAGAGGCCACCATGGAGTAGGCGAGCAGCGTGCCGATCGACATCATGTGGATCAGCTGTTCCAGTTCGAACAGCATGGCTAGCGTACCTGCAGCGGCAGACAGAACAGACACACATATAATAAAACAGAAAAAAAAGTGTGTTTAAATATTGAAAATATTTCCAAAAAAATATTTATCGCGATGAAGAGACAGTAATAGAAATAGAATATTCAAAAATTTTGTCTCTCTTTTTGTCAGTTGTACGTTGTACACGCTAATCTCCGGAACTACTGGACGGATTTGAATGAAACTTTTTTGTTGGACCAACATATATTTTAGGGGATTTTCGGCATGAACAATACATTTGCAAAATCGAAAGCAAACGATGGTGCCTGCAATCGGGGTCTCGATGCTCGGCTCGTCCAACTAATGAATATACTAGTAATTCTTATTAATTAGCCCATACCGGTGAACAACCCAGCGACGATGGTCCCGACTAGAGGGGTCCCGGTCCTTGGCGAGACGGCCCCCAGCCTGCGGAACAGCAGCCCGTCGGCCGACATCGCGTAGATCACCCGCGGTAACGGGAACACTGCGCCCAGGAGGCTGGGGAACAACATATCAACACAAAATAAGTAACTCATCATCATCATCATAACAGCCCGTAACAGTCCACTGCAGGACTTAGGGCCTCTCCCACGAAAGGGGAGGTTATTGCCATAATCTCCACGCTCGGCCGTGTGGTGTCCGGCAGAGTAGAATAGCACCAAGCCTTACACTCATGGGTGTCGTCCAAGGCGACTCATGTTTTCGAGGCAAAAGATCAAGAGTCTCCGTAGCCTGGAAAATGGGCAGCAGCATTTTCCATTGTTATATTTAAACACTGCGATCTCCAACCCGCCTGCCAAGTAACTCGATCGACAGGTAAATATTAGGGGGGGAGGGGGCCTTACCTGGGGAATTCTGATTTTAGAAGAAAACAGAACTAGTAAAGGAGGGGTAAAGAACCAAATTGGTAATTTGTACATATAACCAACTTGGCGACATACACAGAATTGATAATTAACGCATCGGATGCTAGTTGTCAAGTTGACGCTATATATGCAGACTTCTCGAAACTTTAGGTCTATTTAATTATCTAGTGCAATGACTATTTGTGTAAACAACTGTTTGTTACTAAATAAAGAAAAAAATATAGGTATCACATAAAAATACATGTATTTCATACAATTTTACCTAACACCACAACCCGAGACTGTTTTGCTCGTAAAAGGTTGGGAATTTGAAAAAGTGTATAAAGCAAAACTCGTGGAGAATTTTATGTAGATTACCTTAGTGTAAGAGCATTTTTTGCTATATATACATATACATATATATGCTATATATTTTGAAAATGTTCAAAAATTTCCAGGTATTTTGGCCACCCTCAAAGTAGCATAGGCTAGTCGAGATCGAAGACTTATACACCCCACACTATTCCCGCACAAACCCCCAACATTTCAATATAATCAGAATTGTGGCTAGGTCAAAAGTGCCTGCCGACCGGGCTAAAGTATTTGTTTCAAACTAAACTAGTATTATTAATAAAACAAATCGAAAAGGCACGTCGCGTGTGTCTTCCGTTTAAATACAATAATATACGACACGTAATCAAATTTATCTTGTGGTAGGACTTAGGTTGCGCACGACACCATATTTTTAATATTTTAGCCACAGCTATTTTTTATACACACTCCGTCGAAGTCCGCGAGAGACTGACAGCGCATTCGCGCCTTTTGGAAGATATATGGACATAAGTTTATAGTTGTGGCACGCCTGCCCGGCCCACTTAGCCTAGCTTAGCTTCTAACTACTTTTCTGTATTCTATGGGTGTCACAATCTTACGCATACTGGTACTCACCTGGAACAGAGTGCGCAAATAGCGCCCACACTCACGGCGTACTTGGCCCAGGCCCAGCCCAGCGTGTCGTACACGTGCGGGAACGGCGCTTTCTCGTCCTACGGACAGACAGACAACATGATTATTGTAGGTTCATTCCCGTTGTCCCCCAATGTTATCACCCGAATGGGGGACAACGGGTATTTTAGTTTCATAATTATTTTTATTAACTTAAGTACCATTGTGCTCGGCTGTATGAACTTGGGTTACATTTACATTCTTTGGAGGATAAGGATAAGGATTGTTGGCTGAACTATTCTACTATGTCATGTCATAGCTAATGTGGAATGAGCTCCTAGATATAATGTTTCCTTTGGACTACGAGATGATGATTATTATGTCCCGTATTTTACGGAACGTCAGCTCTGAATTTTACCCTTCATCATTATCATATCCGCCGAAAGACGCCCACTGCTGGACATAGGCTGTGCCTTCTGCATACGACGCATCAAACCCCTACATACAAAGTCCCACGCCGCGTCTGTCTGTCTGTTTGTTCGCAATAAACTCAAAACAAATGAACGGATTTTCATGCGGTTTTCGTGAATAGACAGAATAATTCATGAGGAATATAATTTGTTGAGGTACTTGTCAATACCCGTGCGAGGTCGCTAATATAAGAAAATTTAAGGAAAGGTCAGGTCAAGAGTACCATAAACCGACGTTCATATGTAGGTAAGAGTATTTTCATATTTGTAACATTAGCAGATAAAAAATACATAGAAGAGCCTCGGTGGCCGAGCGGTTACAGTATACGACTCGTAAGCCGGGACCCCTGTCCTGGGTTCGAATCCCGCTCCGGCCATGTACCAATGTCTGTTTTCTGAGTTATGTACATTAGTTGAATACTAACCGATGCTCTTACGGTGAGGGAAAACATCGTGATGAAACCTGCACATTCAGGCGACTGGATGTGTAACCATGATCCAATCTGGTCAGGTTCCCCTGGTAGTAGAGTCATGGAGGTCAGATGGCAGTCGCTCCACTATTATTACCTGATATGCCAAATCCTGGATCATGGTCACGGCGGACCCCGGGCCCTCGTACGCGAGAGCACAACCGAGACATTAACGCCAAGATGATTATTAATAAATATATTTGACGGATGCGGTCAATAGTACGGACTCATGTGGTCAATAGTACGGACTCATGACCAAGAAAACGGAAGTGGGAGTGCGCCCTCTGGTGGGGCGTGCTGACAGAGTCTCGACGGCACGACTCGGGCCGAGTGGCGGCCATTCTTGGCGCGACCGCCGCCGAGGAGTGACGCGTCTTGAAACTGTCTCCACATTTCGTTTATAGAAAGTGTTATTTACGTTTGAAAATAAAGTAATTTTAAAATCACTTTTGAAATACGAAAGTTAATCACCTCAACTGCCTACATTGTGATACTGCTCTGATTTCAAGTGAAATTATACGTGATGTGCAAAAATAAATTGGAATAAATACAGTGGAGTAAATGTGAACCTTTTCTTTAATTTATCTGGACGATCTAATACTGAAATCACCACCCTGATGACAATGATCCTGATACACCCTTTCCTTCACGCGACGACATCAGAAGCGGTGATGACGAACGCAACGCCCAAGAGATGGTATGATGAGAAGCGACAAAGAAAATGCAGATAACGCTTTGTGGAAGCGTAATAATAAAAGGAAAGTGATTACTCGATCCAGTTGAATTGCCTACATTAAAATATAAAATGATTAAACACGTTCAAAGCGCAGCCAAGAGTCCAAACACCCCGAGATATAAGACAAAGACTTCGTCAGACAGATTGGGGGATTTATAAAGTAAACAACAAATCATCTGTACCAATTGGTTATGGTCAAGGCAGACCTCGGGCCTTCGAGAGCACCATTGGGATATTGACACCATTATTAAAAATCGAGTGAAACTTACTATGGACGGCACTTTGGTATGTATTCTTTGTTTTTGCGAAACTTAATTTAGATTACTCATGTAAAATATTCCCCTCTTTTAACAAAAAGAAATAGTGTTAGTTGAATAATTTGCGTAGTTCTAAATTAGCCAGCTAAAGTTTATTCAATGAAGTTAAAGTAAATGCTTTGATTTAGATTCATTTAGCAGTGTGGTTTGACACCACAATTAAATTAATTGCTTAAATTTCTGCAGATAAATAAAACGATTATTATTTTTTTATTTTTACTAATACAATTATTTTCTTCTATTGCATAACAATGGTGTACAACGGTTCGCTTCACCTACGAGAACAACATTGCAATGCAACGCTGGACTGGTAGCCTCAACGTGATTGTTTCAACATGGGACGATGGTAGACAATCTGCGAGTGTTGCGTACATGACTGAGAAATGATGTGATATTGACAGTTCCTCTTTATCTGGTGAGTCCTATACATAATTATTATTTGGTAAAAACCTGTGCTAAAAAGAGGCTCCCTAGCAGATTTTTTATTTACTTTGATAATTCAGAAAAGTATTCTGACAGAAACACTATTGATGCCCTTAGTAGAGAGAAGGGCAGGTTAATTTGTATCTTTAGTGAAACTAAAAATAGAAAGAATGTAAACAAAACAAAAAGAACGTCATTTATGGTCAGTGTTACAAATTGTTGGTAAAGATGTCAAAAACTACTGCCAAGTTTAATAAATATTAGCTTTTGCTAAGACCTATGTCAAATAAAGAATTATGTTAAATCCCTCTAAATGTTACAGTACACTGTGTTAAAATTAAAAAAGTGACATTATATCTAAGATTATTTTACCATCTTGAAACATGGTACGCTATGATTTAACGTATTACCAACATCACGTCAGTTATCGGAAAACAAGAATAAGAAATACTTGAAAGCATAGTCCTATTATTTTTATAAATTGAGTACGTAAGCATCGTTATGGTGGTACTGCTGCTGATTGACTTCTTCTTCTTGATCGTTACCTCACTGCTGAGGATCGTGACATCTTCGGAGTTTGTCTCCATCGGTCGCCTGATGTAATGCGACGTTGACGGATGTAACGTTCGGATATTTGGTCCGCCCATCTCTTCGGACTTCGGCCTCTGGGTCTCTTGCCTTCGACTTTTCCCGTCACCATAAATCGTTCCAGATTGCTGATTAAGTAAATATTTGATAATAACAGTGTGGCAGGGATGCCGTAGCAGTGAGTTTGTGGAACAATTAGCTGGTGTACTTTAGGATGTTGTATCTTAGAGATAGGATAGGCTTCGAATGTGCAAAATTTCAATAATGACCCAGTAAAGATCTCCGCGATTTCTATGCGAGCGGGAGGGTGCCAACATGTATCGAAAAAAAAAAAGATAAAATTTGTTAGCGTGTTTGTTTACATTTAACAGGAGACATTCGAACGAACTTTTCCATATTTCAGTATG
This sequence comes from Blastobasis lacticolella, assembly GCA_905147135.1. NCBI lineage: Eukaryota > Metazoa > Arthropoda > Insecta > Lepidoptera > Blastobasidae > Blastobasis > Blastobasis lacticolella. The sequence continues at coordinate 20,231,428 of LR990045.1, forward strand.
TTTGTTATTGTGGTCGTAGTTTCCCAATGCTATAGAAGATATCCGCGGTAACAATGGGATCACTCATATACGTTTCTTTTAATACTACAAAACGAAAAAAAAGGAGTACTTTGGTTAGTAATTTAATTTTATGGTGGTATCAAGTTATTAATCGAAAATAAAAGTAAATACGAGTAAGTGAACTGATTGACGGTAGATAATTTCGATTTATGTTTTGAGTAACTAAAGATAAACCTGTGACTTAGTTCGACCGAAAACCATTTGTTCTATGTTAATATGACTTAGTTTGACCTGGTTAAAGACTTTGTTAGACGGATCTATCCAAGAAGCTAACTCAATATGTGACGTCTATCGAGCCGAGGTTTTTATAAGATTTATGTGATAGTTTTGTTTTCTTAAAATTTCGTAATTCGCATCATCGGATGAAGGTGATCGTGTTTTATCACTGATAGTGGGCTGATGGAGCCTATGGGAGAGTTTTATGGTTGCTTACCGGCCTGATGGAGGCTATGGGAGCGTGGCTAATAGAAGGTAGTTGTTTCAATCTTTGTGAGAAAATGTTGAACGATAATGATGTTAAGAAAGTTCAGATATTTTGGTGATTGTTCAATAGTCGGTTTATTAAATTAACTTTAGCTCCGAGTACTGAAATTTCCATGATTACCGATATAAAGTAACTTTTTCGAGTTCTGTTGTTGTACCAGTAAGATGAGGCAGTGTAAGAAATTGTGAGGTTTTATGTCCTTCTGCCAGTACAAGTTTAGTAGTACCTGAACTGTTGTTGAGGTCAAATATCCTGATTTATTTGGCTGACTTGGAGTGGCCTGGAAATCATGTGTGTGATAGCCCCGAAAGTCTCGATGTTGTGGCTGTAGATGGCAAATTTAATGTTGTAATTTTTTTTTAGAAGGCGTCTGTGTATGGGACACTTTCATTATTACAATCATTGTTAAATCGTTTCAAAATGGGAGGCTAAAACATAACGTAAACTCTAAATAGAGTATACTTGTTCGAACAGTTAAAATTGATGACGATGACTATTACTTGTTTAGTTTTGGTGTGGTAACATATGAACTGGATGGTAACAACTTACCTATGACTGGCGTAACAGATAAACGTGAGAGCTTCATATTATTAAACTCCTGATTTAGTTTTGATATTGAGCAGTAGAGATAATGTTGTTTTTGTAGAGATATTACCGTGAACATTTGTTCGGGTCTGTGATGATTACTTGTTATGTAACTCGTAGACCGTTATTACGTGTTATGATAGCAGATATGACTGTGTTACCTATCACTGACTTAGTGCAGATTTGGTCAAAGAATTGACCACGAGCTGAGAGTCTATAGACAGCTATTAGTGAAGTAAAGCGTGTTAAAGTTACTACTTCATGATTTCAGCAATTTCATATTAAAAAGTATACTGTATAGTCTAGCAGTGGCTATATAAGTACGGCTACTACAGTGGTGCCCCTATATTATAGAAAGGGGTATTACTAGAGTCTATAAGTACCTACTGGTTTAAAAAATGTGACGAATGAACAACACTGAGCTTATATGTTGGCAATGTTTATTAACGCCTGGGTGGTTCCCGCCTGTGTGGCTCCCGCTTGTGTGGCTCCCGCCTGTGTAGATCCCGCCTGTGTGGCTCCCGCCTGGGTGGCTCCCGCCTGTGTGGCTTCCGCCTCTGTGGCACCCACCTGTGTGGCTTCCGCCTCTGTGGCACTCACCTGTGTGGCATTCCGCCTGTGTGGCATCCCGCCTGTGTGGCATCCCGCCTGTGTGGCATCTCGCCTGTGTGGCATCTCGCCTGTGTGGCATCTTGCCTGTGTGTCATCCCGCCTGTTCGGCATTTCGCCTGTGTGGCATTTAGCCTGTGAGGCATTCCGCCTGTATGGCATTTCGCCGGTGTGGTATTTTTCTGTGTGGCATTTCGCCTCTGTGCCATTTACCCTTGTGTGACATCTTACCTGTATCGTACTATGGCAGACGTGATACAGGATATAGAATATACTCGTAGTTTGACGATTAGAGTGGTACTGACCAGAGTGACACCCAGTCTGTGTGGCACCTAGTCTGTGTGGTATTTCGCTATTGTGCAGGTCCAGTTGCGTGCCGGCCCGGTTGCGAGGCGGCCCGATTGCGTGGCTGCCCGTCTGATAGCGTTCGTCAGTGTGGTGGTTCGCCTGTGTGTCATTTCTTCTGTATGGTAATATTACTCTTATTTTTAAAATTAGGATGGCGCTGACGGATGACCAAAATCATATGGCATTTAATGAAGGAGTGTTTCGATCACACTCGAAGTAACATTGGGTCTTTTGCCGAGTACTGAAAATTTTATGTAGGTAGGTATGTCACATATTTGTAGTAAATCTAAGTACCTACAGTAATGGAGGTCGGGGACAGTACACGAGCTTTGTAATTAAATTTGTGATGTTTCCCACTCAACAAGATCATCAAGGAGAAAACACTGGTGATGATGATGAAACCTTCATTTGTGGTAATTGTGATACGGTTCATAGTCTGGTGTCCTGTCACGCCTCTCTCATAAACTGAAGCCGTAGCTGAATTTATGTCGGCAACTTAGAAAGAATAACTTGTGTACGAGATGATGTTGTTCTCTCAAGTCTCTCTCAATCTACGGAAGTTTAGTATGATAAATGATAATGTACGTATGTTTTATGTGTACACAAATAGCAGTTACTTAAGTATTGGTGGGTTGAAGCAGTCGTGATAGATCCAATCACATGATTCATAAGACTTACTTGGGTGATGTGTTGTGGTCAGAAGTGACCGAGCGAATATGGTACTGTGCTATGGTTTTCATGTTTCAGATAACACACGAGGACGTGTGTATAGCAGGACGGCCGTGACGGATGCGGTCAATAGTACGGACTCATGTGGTCAATAGTACGGACTCATGACCAAGAAAACGGAAGTGGGAGTGCGCCCTCTGGTGGGGCGTGCTGACAGAGTCTCGACGGCACGACTCGGGCCGAGTGGCGGCCATTCTTGGCGCGACCGCCGCCGAGGAGTGACGCGTCTTGAAACTGTCTCCACATTTCGTTTATAGAAAGTGTTATTTACGTTTGAAAATAAAGTAATTTTAAAATCACTTTTGAAATACGAAAGTTAATCACCTCAACTGCCTACATTGTGATACTGCTCTGATTTCAAGTGAAATTATACGTGATGTGCAAAAATAAATTGGAATAAATACAGTGGAGTAAATGTGAACCTTTTCTTTAATTTATCTGGACGATCTAATACTGAAATCACCACCCTGATGACAATGATCCTGATACACCCTTTCCTTCACGCGACGACATATTGATTAGGTTTATTTTTTTAATTAACACCACTCCTGACCCATAAGACTAAAAATCACGCCGAATGAAGCTCAAATAATGAACCATCTCGATCGGCGCTTCACTGAACATGTGTGGTATTTACTTCAAGTCGGCTGTTGTTCAACACGACGCGGGGTGGACAGCTGACATGTTTATTCAGTATTTTAAGCTCTCGTTATCTACGCGTATCGTATCGACGCCTAGCACAATATCAAGGTACAGATATTGTACCTTGTTGAGTTAGCTAGTGGATGGATTTATACTACATCAGTGGACCCGGCGCGACCGATATACCACCTACTTTACCCCTACCTACGTTATAATATCAGGAAATGACATGGAACCTTTTCAGTCTTTTCACTTTTCTGTCTGTGTGCAACAAAGTTTGGGCATATTTTTTCTTGTAGCGGGTTATTTCCTTAATTATTGTGGGAACTTTAAAATATTGATGTATTTCATCATTCTTCGTGAACCAGGGTGCATTCGCAATAGCCCTACTTAGCCGGACGCATATAACATTTAACAGTCTTAAGTCTGGCCATGACAGAATACCAGCGGGTGCGGGTTTAACCATCACCCATAGCTGAGTCATGGACCATTTTGTCTATTGAAACTTTTGTAATAAACATATATTGTTACAAAAATCGGTTTAAAGAACTTTATTCCCTATAAGAACAATTAGGTTCACTTAAAACGAGGTTACAAAAATAAATTGTTTAACACTACATAGCAGTTGCAATACAAGAAGCCGCTTATACAATACTAGCAGCCGCCCCGGCTTCGCACGGGTACCACTACGGGTACACGGGTATATAGCCTATGTCACCCGGGGATAGTGTAGCTTCCAAACGGTGAAAGAATTTTTGAACTCGGTCCAGTAGTTTCGAAGCCTATTCAATACAAACAAACAAACAAAAAATCAAACCTTTCCTCTTATAATATTAGTATAGATAGTATAGATTATTTTGCAAGTTATAGTTACTTATGACAAAGGATACGTGCAGGACATTAACTTAACTTTTGTATATGACATTTTAGCTTGTTTTTAAATTTACCTAAAGTTAGCAAATCATTATAAAGCTGTGCTCCCACAAACACTATGGTCTCGTATCCGTATTTTAACGTTCTTGGTTGTGGAAGCTGGAGTTAATTTTTAGGCAAATAAAGAGTTATATTTCTATAACAGTGGATCCAAACCTGGCTATAGTACGGCAGCATGAGAGTCAGCACGGTGGCCACCCCGCAGTACGCCAACAGGACCACCAGTAGGGATCCCCCCACTGCCAGTGGGATACTCCTCTGCGGCCGCCGCGCCTCCTCACCTGCTGTGGCCACGCAGTCGAATCCTGGAAGGTAACCAGTGTCATGGTAGGAGATACTATACCATACTAATATCTTCCCTTGTAGCGACATCTATCGCTCTAACGCTCCAATTGGGAAAACTCAACGATACTCCCATTCCGAGTACACGAACACAAGGTTGGCAAGCATACGCACATAGATGGCGCTGACCAGTCCAACATCGCGCTAGAGAACTGTGCCAACCACGCGGCATATATACAACTTCCGACGATCAACCGTCGGACATTTAATCCCCTGGTCACAACACCCGGCCAGGTGGGTAATTACCCTTTTCCACCTTCGTCACCTGGCTTGCCAACATTGGCGGCTACCTTATAACCTTCACCGCCGAACCCTCATCTGTTATCCAGAAAAATCACACGGATGGACGGTCCACCTGATGGATAGTGGCCAACGTCGTCCAGGATATCTACAACCTGATGGGAGCGGATGCGGTATAGTAGGTAATTAATTACATTATGCGATTCACACATTTGGTCAGTTCAGGCAATGGTCACCACGCTCAAACACCAGTCGAAATCCAAGCGTTGACAATCAGCGTCATAGATCTTACTGCTGTCATCGTCAAACTCAAACTCAAACATAATTGATGTTATGTCTAAGAAGCCGAAGAGTGAAAACCACCTCATACTAGGCGTCGGTTCCGACATTCGTGGTCTCAAATATCAGTCCAAGGCTAGGTAAAAAGGGTTAGCGTGCTTGTTACCATTATAGAAAGTCAAGCGCCTTATAGTGTTAGCTTGTATAAACGCACGCCCCCTTATACTCTTGTACAAACACACGCACGTACCCTGAACTGATTATTTAGGTAACAGGTAAATAAAAGACGCGAGGCAACGCGGCTTTGCTAATGGGCACTTTTGAGCGTGGTGCTACTTGGGGAGGGCTATTCGAGTAGTCATTGTCGATATTTGACGATTTGTGGTGACTATCGACTATCGATAATTTTGGTTAAGTTGCTGGTTTTTCTTTTCCCACTTCTTTGACGTTAAATTATTTACTACCCTCATTGACTGTCCACATTTTGGATGAAGCATTGTGAATTACTTTGTGTTAACGAGTAGTACTATTATTTAATGATATTGACATTAATTTAACGTGACATGTATTTACATACATACATAAAGCCCACGCCTGTGTCCCACAGGTGGGGTAGGCAGACTATGGACCGCCACTTTGCTCTGTCCTGACACTACTCCCTAGCCTCGCATACATCCACAACTCTTTTCATACATCTCCTATTATTCTTACCACTTCGGACCCGTTTTTTGACATGCATTTAATGCTAAAAGACAAGACAAAAATCTTAGGTATACTTATGCCACGAAAACAAACATACAACTCACCAATAAACCCATAGAAGCAGACGGCAGCTCCCTTGATAATGCCGGCGAGTCCGTACGGCGCGAACCCGCCGCTGCCGAAATTTTTAGTCGCGGTGTGAGGCACCGACTCCGCTGGGATACGCCAGTTGGCTGTGTCCGCTGGGCAGAAAAGGCGAGTTTTTTATATAAAAAGGGGAGGGAAGCAGGTTACCTGATGGACAGTGATCACCGCCGCACATAGCTATTCGTATCATTATGTAATTTAGAAGAAAAAAGCGTGAGAGCAAATCAAAGTGGAACGTAATGTTCGTAAAATAAAGTTCATTTTTGTATTACGGCTTTTGAAAAACTGAGGGATGCGTAACATAATTTAAGTTACACAAAAATGGACCTTATACTATGAACATAACATTCTGGATTTTGCTTCTGAATTTAGGCTACTGGATTTAGCACAATAGCCCGTAACACAGTATAAAGAACGTCCCTTCTCCTCCTCACCCAAGATACGAAATTTTTATTCAATGTAGGTACGTTCAAGATACACCTACTGAAAGACACATTAACCTGAAATGAATGAATACGCGCCGCGCGCGGCATCAACATCACCAGTATAGCATCCCAGACATATTCCCGATATTGTGATAAAACCAAAATAAGTGAGCGTCTAAGAATATAACATATCTTCCTTTTTTGGTTATGAATGTCAAATGTAAGGAAACCCATTCAAAGAAGTGAAGGTGAAAGTGTGCCGCGTATTTCGGCCGTTTATTCCAATATAATTTTCTGGTAGGTTATCCTTCTGATAGCATTTTATGCCCATAACATTGTTAACCATGACTCAAGAGAAGTAAACCATGATAAAATATTTTTGGAATCTCCGGAATGCTTGTAAGTAACGCTATTTGCTAGTGGAATTTTGATTCAGTTGATTTCGTGATTGTGGCCATCTATTGGTTTGTTATCAAAATTGATGCTCAAAGTTGATAGTTGAACAATAGCTAATGAAATAACTTTATTTTAAAGGAAAAGAAGGACAGTCCCCTTAATTATTATTCTGAGCCTTCATTCCAATAAGGTTTCGATTTCCTTTGCATCGCCTTAAATAACATGAAAGCCTTACCTTTGAAAGAGCCCGATATAATGACGAAAGCCACCACGCACAGGTTGACGCCTGTGCAGAAGTTGTTGAATTTCGTCGACTCCTTCACTCCGAACGCCAGCGCCACTGCGGATGGAAAACTCAGCCTTTACTATGAAGCAAGCAAGGAAGTGTGGTGTCCGGTAGAGTAGAATACAACCAACCCCTTACACTCACGGGTGTCGCACAAGGCGACTAATGTTATTGAGGTAAAAGATCTATGTTATCGAGGTAAAAGATCTAGTCTCCGTAGGCTGGAAAATGGGCAGTAGCGTTTTATACTCGTATATTTACAACACTGCGATCTCCAACCCGCCTGCCAAGCGTGGAGATTATGGCAATAACTTCCCCTTTAGAGGGACAGGCGCTAAGTTCTGCAGTGGACTGTTATGGGCTGTGATGAAGCAAGCGGGAGCGGCCGTGACAGCGTGCTTGCGAGACCGATAACCAAGATTACGCAACGCTCGCAGAGTCCGAGAACTGGATGGGTGACCGTTTCGTACTTTGAGGCTAGTCGAACTTCAGCATCGCAACGACGTGCCTCCTAATATCTAGCGATATAAACACATTTTCAGTCGTAGCGATTATGAGTCTATTAACGCAGAACTTACAGAGGTTGACTGGCAAGACATTTTATCTCGGAACACAGTAACACAAGCAGTGAATACATTCAACGATGTTCTCCATGATCTAAGAGATAGGTATATTCCTGGAAGGTACACCACAACTAAGACATTTCCGGTTCGGCACATAATAAAGATAACAAAAGAAAAATCTAAATACCTTTAAAAATATAAAATCTAATATCAGTGATCATAACACATACAGGTTGCTTTGGGACCGTGGCAATCGACTGGAAGTGACTTGTTACATATGTAAGGCTTTTTCGGATTACTTCCAGTCAACCTTTAGGTCGTAGGTTTATCAGGTGGTGAGTTCCACCGCCTTATCTATTTCTGCCGCTTAACAACAATGCTTGCATTGTTGCAAGATAACCAGCGAAATTACAGGCATTAGGCATTTCATCTTAGTCCTCACAGGTTCTTGCATTTTGTTATCTGCAATCTTTATTACTAAAACCTCTCGGCAACTGTATTTGCAACACTTCTAAGGTTACCATAGACTTTTGATGGCAATATGTTGAAAACTGCCAAGTATGTGAATCTTTGAATCGGCTAGCACTATTCGTGTCTTTGTCACATTTTCAATGGTGAATTTCGTACGACCAGCTTTCCCTGCTAATCTACCAATCGCACGGCCTAAGTGATCACCTTGGAGTGTTTTCACGTCTTTGATTTCAAATGATTCAGCAAACAAATCATCCAGCCTCAATAACGCTAAGGCATCATCAACGTTAAAGCCGTAAATGAAAGCCTTTACAAAATCTGCAGCTTTCTGTAAATTAACAACATCTTTTGTTTCAGGGCCAATTTTGATTTCAACATTCTTGGTTTTTGTGTTGAAGCGAACTTGCAATAACAAGTGTTACACTATTGGTGTGAATATTTTAACCAATTCTTTTGAATATTTTTAACCAATTATTTTTCAAGGGTGTGTACCTGTAAGCCGAAACTGGGATTTTCATCATATTCACTTTTATTGGGTTCAGCACTTTTCTTTGACTTTATAGGTCTAGAACGAGAATGTTTTGGCTTGCCCTGTATACCATTGTGTTCCTCAACTTCCATCGTGTCCCCAGATTCAATGGTGGCTCTTCGTTTATCATTTATAAGCTTAAGATGGTTTTTGGCAGGCAGGAAATCTTCAACAGTAATGTTTTCTGTTTCCATTTTACAGATTTCTTTGACGCGTGTTAAAAAGAACCTGTTATTGTTAAAAATGCAAAGTTTTGTTGCAAAATAAATTCTCACATGGTTGTTGTGACGAACCAAGGACTAAAAAACGTAAATGTATGAATTGTATATGTTATGGACGACAGTTACCACTTACTGATCAGAGGGCTTACCATGAACTCTTATAGCAGGAAATAAACAGAACTGCCCTGCTTAGAACGAGACTCGCTTATGTGACACGAATAGCGCTGTCTCTTTCTAAGCAGGGCAGTTCTGTTTAGGTCATGCTGTAAGAGCTCATGGTGAGCCCCAGGTTGGCTGTTTGCTCATTTGTCACTGAGTAGTATAAAAAAAAGAATGGTCGTCCAGTACAGTTGGAGTGGACCCCGCCTACTACTACAATCTCGAAGCAAGCCTCGGTTTTACTACAATCAATATTTCATCAGATTTCAGTATTAAGGCACTTAAAATCAATAGATACGACTAAACATGCAGGGCCTGATAACATTCACCCAACTATGATAGTGAAATGTGTTGAGAGTATTACATCAGGCGTTAATGTCCTAGTTATGCTCTAGCGCACGAGGGCCCAGTGTCAGCCTTGACCATGATCCAGGATTTGGCAGATCAGGTAACAACAGTGAAGCGACTGCTATCTGACCTCCATGATACTGCAGCCAGGGAATCCTGACCAGATTGGAACATGGTTACACATTCAGTCGCATGAATGTGCAGGTTTCACCACGGTGTTTTCCCTCACCGTAAAAGAGCATCGGTTAGTATTCAACTAATTTACATAACTCAGAAACTGACACTGAAACATGCCCAGAGGGCTATTTTGAAAACCAGCTACTCCCTCCCGTACTTGTTCCTCAGAGCTTTACAAGCAATGTAAAATTCTAAAGCCGGATCAACACGACACCAACTTATGCTTGCACAGCGCGTTTGTACAAACGAAGTTTGCGCAAACGGATCGTGTAGACGACAAAATTCAAAATTAAAGTTGGCGTCAAATTTTAAATTTTGAATTTTGTCGTCTACGCGATTATTGTGTGGATCGGCCTTAACAGTCCGCCAACACACTGCACTCCGTAAATATTCATAGATTGGTTATGACCCTACCCTTAACCAGGAGACTGAAGCACACAGTTTGCCCCACCTGCAGGTAAATCAACTTTTTCACATCGATTTTATCAGTTTAGAGGGCCATATCTTTATAATAATATGAATAAAGCACTATCTATATACTCGCTCGCTAAATCTGAAGCTAAAACTTATTGAACTGACGACTTTGGCTTATAGATAGATGCAATTTCAGATTGTCTGTTTATTTTTGGTCTGACTTTGTAAGCTTTTAGCTGCATTCTTTGGTATTTTTATTTTTGTTTCAAACTGGGTAAAAATGATATTGTAAAATTTTGAACTGTCCAGTTTTTTCGTTATACACATTAGGTTATCAATTTAATATGTATTGTACCTATAATGTTGTTATGTCATATGTCTTTATTTTTTTTATATTATACAAGACAGGCATTTGACCGCCATCTCACCTGTTGGTAAGTGACGATTCGATTGATGTACTTCAATACAATTTATATTATAATTATATATGAATACTTGTAAATGGCGATATATTACCCATATAGCTGTAAGTTTTCCAAATAAACCGAATATTATTTGGCACCAAAATCATAAAGTAACGGCGAGAGAAACTCAAATCAGTAGACAAGTGCAATGGCATTTATTTCACTGGAATGGAAGTGCATTGTACTCTCGATATAATACCTTTTCAATTGTGCTCACTCATGCGTGAAAACGACACAAATAGGTTACCAAAGCTGACGCCATTGCGCGATTTAGTCTAAAATTGTCAGTCCATCGTTTCTTGCGGGGTCTCTTCAGTATCATACAGATCATAACAGTCCACTGCAGAACTTAACGCCTCTCCACGAAAGGGTTATTGTCATAATCTCCACGCTCGGCAGGCGGGTTGGAGATCGCAGTTTATAAATAGAACAATGGAAAACGCTGCTGCCCATTTTCCAGCCATTTTTAACGGAGATTGATAGTATTTGTCGCCTCGAAACCATTAGTCGCCTTGTACGACACCCACGAGTGCAAGGGGTTGGTGATATTCTACTCTGCCGGACACCACACGGCCAGTATCCCTGGGCTTAAACCCAGAAAAATAGTAAGAAACGGAATCCTAGGAGCCGGGATCGACCGCTCGGACGATAAGTGCAATACAACGGATTATGTTGCATTGCTCCTCATTGAGGATCAATCATATGGTAGAATTTTATTGGCTTAATAATAAAATCTGAAAGCATTTCCATAACAATGAACCACAGTGAAAGATTTGAATGCTTTAGTTATATGAGTTTGTAGGAAATGTCAAGCGCAATGAAATATGTGATTTATTACGTGTGACGTAAGGTTTGCCCGGATGTCGAATTATGTCAACAGACATGCCAAAATGTTCTAGCGTTCTATGCACAATGTTCTGGCGCATATATCTTCTCTGGTTTGAGAGATATCGTAAAAATTTCTTCACAGTTATTGATGTGGTATCATAAGATAATGGAAAACTCACTAAACAAAAATCGTGTCTGATCCTCATTCAAGGTGAAAGTGAGTAGGGCGGCATCCGAACTTTACGGCTTGATAAAATTGAGTGCCTTGGAGATAGGAAGATGGTGAATTGGTCTGTTTAATCACTAGTACGGTAATAGACTAATTCTTCTTCTTCCAAATGGTTGACCAATTCCTGCGCTTCGACTGATCTTGAGAGGTATGTTCGCATTACACCGTTTTTTTATGCTACGTATAACTAACTAGCAGACAGCCCACGTGATGGTAAGCCATAACTTCTAATCTACGATTCATGCATTTAGGTTGCAGACAACAAAAACGCAGAACCGCAGGTCCGTTGTCACTGTAAGGACTAAGATGAAATGCCTCACCTTTATTTCTGTCAGCGATGAGTGGTACCGGTAAGTGTAATAAATAAATAAATAAATTATTTTCTCTACATAACTGCAACATGTGATACAATAATGCCCACCATTTGATAAGTATAGGTAATTACAGATCATTAGAGAACTGACGTCTGAAGTAGGTTTGTAAAACAAACCTGTAAACCTGTAGTGTAGGTACTTCTACGTATCCTTGAGGCTCTTCGATCTTTCCACTTTTCAGGTCAGGATAACAGACTGATAAAATCACATAACCTAAGACCTTCACTCACCAGAGAACAGCATGATGACAGCAAACGCGAAGAGGTCCGGGTACTTCGCCAAGTGAGGCACGTCTATCGGCAGAGCGTAGCGCAGCCGCGACGACAGCGCCTGCCCGGTCAGCGCGTCCAGGTACTCGCTCAGGGCTTTGGTGACCGATGCCGCGCCTATTGATGAAATACAGCTTTAGACTACAGACGGGCGAAATACAGTTTAACGGTCTTATTCTTAAAAACCTTATAGTAGGGTTAAAACGTTCTTTAGGTCTTTAAAACGTATTTAGACTATAGATGGGTGAAATACAGCTTTAGAGTATAGACTTTAGACTGACGCCACTAGAGCTTGAGTTGTGAACGACACAACATAATTTCCGTCGATCAATCCGGTGAAATAATACGACGCGACACGACGCAACGCTTTGTTTCAAACGATAGATTGGAAGATAGATTGCGTGACCAAAATTACAACTAACTATGAGCTTGTGAGCACGTTTGTCTGTCAGTACCTAAGCACGAAAGCATCCTCAAATTTTCTATTAGTGCCTACTCTGCTAATGATATCAACATCGACGTTAAAATATGATGGCAGCACAGTAAACAAAAATAATAGTGTTCTCCTGAACACTCCTGTGTTCGAGGTGAGGTAAGTACTCACCGATAATATACTCCAGTATGAGGTTCCATCCAATGATGAACGCGATGAACTCGCCGACGCAGACATAGCTGTACACGTACGCGGAGCCCGCCTTCGGGACGCGCGCGCCGAACTCCGCGTAGCAGAGCCCTGGGGACGGAGCGTTGCTTACAATCTACCATATAGCTAACACCCGGCGGACCCCGGGCCATTTCCAGCGAGAGCACAACCGAGACTGACGATAATGACGCCAAAATAATGATGACCCTTACAAAGGAGAGAGAAAAGGAAGATTGCAAGGAGGACGCTTGCATTTCGGAGTGTGCGAAACAGTTACTCGACCTCATTCCGCCGGTCCTTTTTCGCCATCGGGAAACGTGATCTGGGCGAACAGTGCATACTATCCGCACGAGCGGCTTTGGTTCAACCTTTATCATGCGTACGGCTACGGAATGGAACACGTTCCATGCGAGTGTGTTCCCTGATCATTAAAACCTGGACGCCTTCAAATCTAGAGTGAATAAGCTGTTCCAAGACAGGCATGCTCCATCTTCAGCCACATCGTGACTTACCACCAAGTGAGATGGCTGTCAAATGCCTGGCTAGACCATGGACTTACTACCCAAAGGGACTGCGCACTGCTTTGACTAAAACCGGGCAGAGCGAGAGTCACCATCGATAGTCCTGTGTCCCTTTCTAACAGTGTAAACACAATGTTATTGGCATAATCACCGTCATTCTAAATTGACAAGTGTCATGTTTGGTGTTGCCATTATTGGAGAAATATATTTACCGTGAATTTGGTATTATTATGGGGTAAATCGTACAATCCGAAAAGTCATAGTCAAAATACCTTTTGATCTACTGAACGTTTCTCCGACAAACGTCGAGTCGACATAATTATCAACCTACGACTTTTTCTGCCACAAAACAGATAAAAGAGTTCGGTAACGATTTATCCTACAACACTAGTTCCTAAAGAGAAGTGATAGTACTCGTCGATATCTACATTTCGGGTGACAGCTGTCAAACTTAAAACTGTCATCCGAAATGTAGATCTCAATGAGTACTATTATATTACTTTAGGAACTAGTGTTGTAAGACCAATCGTTTCCGAGTTACAACAGTTCCAAGTTTGACAGCTGCCATCCGAAATGTAGATCTCGACGAGCACTATCATTTCTCTTTAGGAACTAGTGTTCTAGCCCCAATAGTTTAGGAGTTATTGCAGTTTTAAGTTTGACAGCTGTCATTCGAAATGTAGATCAACAAGTACTATAAATTCTCTATAGAAACTAGTATTTTAGGACCAATGGGTTCCATGTAGCAGGGAAACCTTGGGCTGGACCCTGGTGAAAATATGACCTTCAGATTGCACCCGGTCCGACTCTGCATGGCCCTGATCGGTAGGTCGGTGTCCGCGCTAAGTAATAAAAGTAATTCGGAATTTGCATCAACCATGGTGGCAACACTAGAAAGGGACACAGGACTATCGATGGTGACTCTCGCTCTGCCCGGTTTTAGTCAAAGCAGTGCGCAGTCCCTTTGGGTAGTAAGTCCATGGGCTAGACTAATAAAACAAAATACTTTTTAGGGAGTCTTTTGTTACTTTCTGGCCAGCGGCGACTCTAATGAGCTAATGAGTTTACTTTTAAGCAGCGACTATCGAATTCCACATGATACGATCATGACAAGCATTAGATAGTCATTATAAAAGAAGGAAAAAAGGAGGAGGAATATACTAATTTTACACACTCGAAACTCACAGTCAGAATATCCGATCATTCTCGTTGTCCCCCAAAGCTGCCTATCTCTTTCACACTAGAGTGCCACGAACTACGATCTTCGTACGCCTCTACCATAGCGTCTTCCGCATTCATCATACATTTTGGTAAACAATTTTAACCGTAAAGTACTTATTTGTAAGTATGTAAAATATGCAGCACTCACCGGCAAAAACGCTCGCGATGGCTGCCAACAGGAACGACAGAATCACAGCTGGACCGGCATAGTTCCTGGCCACGTCACCGGCCAACACATACACCCCCACCCCAAGGGTGCTGCCGACACCCAGGGCTGTCAAATCGAGGGCTGACAGCACCCTGGCCAGTCTAGCGACGCCCTCTTCCGCAGCTTTCCGCCTTGATAGCACGCCGTACGTGATCCGGGCGGCCCGAGCGGCCCCGGCCTTGATGCCACCTGTAACAGTGAGTGGTATACAGCTGGAAATCTAAATTTTTTATATTTCTTAAAATAACTTATATACTTTTTCGTCTACGCTCTTAAATTGATCACTGGTGTTTTCGATAGTTCTTGATTTACAATTACTTTGAAAATTGTCAATCAATATTATTAGGGCTTGATTTTGTGATATTATATTATACTGAAATATAATGGCCGTGTGGTGTCCGGCAGAGTAGAATAGCACCAACCCCTTACACTCATGGGTGTCGTACAAGGCGACTAAGATTAAGGCAAAAGATCAAGAGTCTCCGTAGTCTGGAAAATGGGCAGCAGCATTTTCCATTGTATTATTTAAACACTGCGATCTCCAACCCGCCTGCCAAGCGTGGAGATTATGGCAATAACCTCCCCTTTCGTGGGAGAGGCCCTAAGTCCTGCAGTGGACTGTTACGGGCTGTGATCATGATTCTGAAATAGTCGCAAATAGGCTGTAAAAGTGTTATCCGGAAATGAATACTACATGATTACTAAAGTGATTTACGAAACTAACCATTGTATTGCATAAAAAAAAATACCTAAAATACCTGTCATGGTTGTGAATGACAAATATGTGTAGTGTAGTGGGTTGCTGGTTACCGAACTTTGAGTCACCTACACTGAAGTATTTGTGTCCCGATTATGTGCTAGAAGTACGTGAATTGCCAAGTCTGAGGAAATTAGTTCCGGAATTAAAGAGTGAAATTGAAGAGATTAAGTACAAACGGAATGATAATCTTCAGCTGGAAGGGGTGTTGGATGAGCTTAGTGAGCATGACTGCCTCAGCTCTGATGCGATTATGTTTGGAACCCACAATCTAAGTACCGATGTCGAACCTCAAAAACAGCATGATGTAACCATCGATGTATTATAGAAGTCTTTGGAATATAGAAGTCTTTGGGTGTAACCGAAGTTAACAAAGAACTACTCTCTATTTCCAGTAGGGATAAGCCCCTAGCCGTAGTACGTATTTTGGTAAGCCACAGCAGGCAGATGCAACAAAACCTCGTCCTTGAAATTGGTTTAAGGCAGCAAGAGAACAGCTGCCCATATTCTAAAGAATGGGAAGAGCTCGCCAGCCTTTGCTACCTTTGTAATGAATGATTTTATCCGTTACCAATGTGAGTCTTTGAAGAGACGGAGAACTGAACTGGAGACAAGGACTAACAATGGTCAGCCAGACCTTACTATTAAATACTTTAATAACACGTCAAAAATTACCGAAAAAAGCAATAAATAGAATCATAGATCTAAATGTCTTGTACACGAACCTGACATCATTAATAGCGAAACGAGATTTCTGGTTGAAATTAAATGGATTGAAACCTACAGCGATAATAATTACCAAAACACATCTAAAACTAGAAACTACACAGTTTAGTAAAGAAAGTAGTGGATACTACTTGTTTACGCCACATTTATCTTCAGATCGTGGTATAAAGGTGATGGCTCACATCATATGGCGGTATAAAGGTGATGTTGACACTATGAAGCTCTTCGAAAGCATTGTGGACTCTCGGATCCGATGGGAGTGTACAATCTCGGAAAGTCAGTATGGGTTTTGGCCGGGTTGCGGGATATTTGCCTGTAGAACTCTGGAGGGATACAGATCAAGGACCGCGTAGGGACGCGTTTGCAGGGACATTTCCAGTTTCTAGACATGCAGAAGATCTTTGACTGTGTCCCTTGTGAGATGATCTGGTGGATCGAAGAGGAGGTCAAGCTAACTGGTCAGGTCAGATACCTAGGGGTCGGTACTTAGTGCAACTGATGACAGCGACAGCATCGTCAAAGTCCGAACATTCGCGGCTTGGGCCTAATGGCGGGAAGTGACGGGTGTCATTTATGCCAAGATGCTAAAGTTGAAGGGACAGGTCTACAAAACCATCATTAGACCTGTACTTGTACACGGTAGTCAAAGATAGCCTCCACTAGAGCGGTACAAGCAGGATAGGAGTTTCGAGTCACAGAATTGAAGGATTCTGCGGTGGATATGTGGGGTTTCACGCAAGACCTCGTGGGAAACGCCTTCATCCGCGGTAGCCTTCACGTCCGTGACATCGCAGATAAACTACAAGAGTGTCGCCTTTGATGGTACGGCCATGTCTTGCGCAGACGGTGCAATTTGCCGCACCCTTAAATCCTTACATAGGAAATAAATGTCTGGCCATGCCGCCCACGATGGGTACGGAAACGAGAGTCCGGCCCAAGAAGCGATGGCTGAACGTCGTTAAGGTGACATGCGTGCCAACGGACTCACCACCAAGGATGCCGAAGACCGAGCAAAGTGGTCTAAGAAGAGTAGGAAGGCGAACGCCGGGCCCTCGCGTTCCGTGCGGGTGCGGAACCGGGATTTAACGCCAAGATAATGATGATGACTAAACTTGTTTATATGTTTTTAAATAACTTATCGAAAAATCCCATTATAATTCCTTGTTGTGTAGGCAGTTAATACAATCACAACAAATATTTGGACTTACACAGTAAAACCACAAACCACATCTTGTTAGAACCACTACAATCAGTCGACTGACCAGACAATATAGCACCGGGCACAACAGAGCGAAAGTAAATGTTTCAATTTAAACAACCCACCAATTGATTTGATAGTGACATCTCAATCATCTCATTGTACCATTCAAATAATATCTTTGACAATTGGATGTATTTAAACCACATTAAAGTGGAATGACTCGGTGACTCCTGCTTATGTGTACATGTTCATGCAAATCAATTACCAATCAATCAGACTATCGCTGTATAGTACTTCTTTACTTATTTGATTTATGACAAACAGAGATACAGAGCAGTATTTTGGAATACTTTAGGGCTTTTACATACATAAGCATACACAAAGCTCAGACCTCTGTCCCAAAGGTGGGACAAATAGTGCTTTTATAAAGCAAGAAATATGGTTGCAGAACGAGCGCTGTGAAAAAGTAAGACCTAGGCTAGCTAGAGCAGCCCTGAGTTCTTGAAGGTGAACAGGTTTTCATTGGGTTGGAACCTGCAAGTGATACCCTTAGTATTGCTAAAATCCATAGGCTACACAAGCTTACCAACAAACTTGAAAAGTTGTATACTTAAATATGTTTCAAAATTTTAGCAAGTGGAAGACATAAATATAAAAGTCCGAGTAGGCAGATACCAAGTTACGAGTGAAGCCACCAGGTTCCACAATCCTACGGAAAAACCTGGTGAATAATTAAAAATCTCTATATTGTTGCTTAAACATTACTTTAAGTTACTTGGGCACCATTACTATTACCATTTACCATACAAGTACCACTGCACTGTAGCTTGTAATTCCTTGAAGGCAGAGGTAATACGCCACATACTGATGATTCACCAGTAGCCACATATTACAACTACTGCAATAATGAAACTTAAGACGAACAATGACTTAGTAACTATGCTAGCCAAATTAGGACAGATGCGTGAATCGTAAATATGCAATGTTAACATTATTCAATCCAATGGAAAATTATTTTGTCGATTATTTGTACTATCAGCAGTTAGATGCAAACTGAATATGAAATTTATTTATGGACTTGGTAGTTTACGTTCTCTCCGCACAGAAAAATCATGATGAAAGCTACACATTTAGGCGACTGATTGTGCAACCATGACCCGATCTGGTCAGGTCCTGTT
Organism: Blastobasis lacticolella; assembly: GCA_905147135.1. NCBI lineage: Eukaryota > Metazoa > Arthropoda > Insecta > Lepidoptera > Blastobasidae > Blastobasis > Blastobasis lacticolella. The sequence continues at coordinate 20,250,136 of LR990045.1, forward strand.
AACAGGACCACGGAGGTCCAATGGCATTCGCTTAACTAAAATTACCTGAAATCAAGTTACTGGGTAATGGTCAAGGTGGATATTGGTACCAAGAAGATAAATTTTTATTATTCTAGTTTTGGAAAATAGTAGATACAAATATCAACCCATGTTTTATAATAATATTTTGTTCTAAGAAATTTTTGCAATATATAAATTTGAATTTACTTTTAAATCTTAGTAACTTGTATGTTATACAGTTTTAGTACTGTACAAATACTAAATATGAAAGAAAATTAACAACCACCGAAACATTACCATAAAAGAAATATAGGTGTTGTATTTCATCACCTTTGATATTGCCCATATATGTAGCAGGTATAAGTTACAGCTACAGGTATGCTATATAGAAATGAAGAGCACACGTTCTTTTAAGTTAGTTTTATAATTGAATAAATATAGTACATTATTTATTGTTAATAATTCAGCCTCTAACTAAACTTCAAGTAATAGATACTTCTTTAGCCGTATTGGCCACAGTTGTGCATGAGTTTTTGGAAAAAAGAAGGCATCAGAGCTTACCATTAGCAAATGCTTGCCGCACGGTGTGATTTTGTAGCTGATTTTCACGGCTATATTCATGATTTTCTAACGTATCCCCGGAAAACGGCATTATTTCTAAATTTTCGGTCTACGTAACCGAGTCTACGCACTTAACCTATTAAAACACACTTTTTTATTCCAAGTAGATATATTATTATTAAATATTGTACTTAGTGTATTATTTTTGTATCTAATAAAATATACTTCGCCAATTTACCATCTTTTTATAATCGCAGAATCTAACTAAATTCGTTTTGCCGCGGCGACTTTCTTCCCACGTTATTTTTTTTTAACTGTCAAGTCCTTTTTGTTCTCTTTGGATTTTATTCATAACCAAAGGATATAATGTCCATACAGCCACGTCTTCAGTTATATTTAACATCGAATAATCTTCCTTGTGAATTCTTGTGTTTACCACTGCAACAGAATATTTACACTGACGTAAGGTAAGAGCGGAATGACTCTGCAATCCCCTGATGATGTCTCTCAATTGAGGAGACTTAATTGTCAGATATCCGAGTCTCTTTTAGAGGCGGCGATCGAGCGGAACAAAGGCTCTAAAGTCTTTGCGAGAGATCTGTCGATTGGATAGAGCCAGTTGACGAGACTGAAAACGGATGACGGCAGAGTTGTTTCGACCAAGTCCGAAGTTTTGAGGAAAGTCGTGAGGTTCTATGGACAGTTATACACGACAACACGGTCACCTGTTACCAGTATGGCAAAAGACCCCAGAGCCAAGTTAACCCGACGCTGAAGATATCCCGGACATCAGCCTGTACGAGACTAATATGGCTCTCAAACAGCTTAAGAACAACAAGGCCGGGTGATGATGGAATTATGGCTGAGCTTTTGAAAGCTGGTGGAAAACCTATGCTTAAGACCCTTCAGAAGTTGTTCAATTCCGTCATCCTCGAGGGTAAAACGCCGGAAGCATGGCACAGAAGCATAGTGATATTGTTCTTCAAAAAAGATGATGAGGCTCTTGAAGAACTACAGATTAATATCGCTGCTGGCCCATGTGTGTAAGCTGTTTTCGAGAGTCATTACGAATCGTCTCGCACGCAGGTTTGATGACTTCCAGCCTCTCGAACTAGCCGGTTTCCGAAAAGGGTTTAGTACCATAGACCACATACATACGCTGCGGCAGGTTATACAGAAGACCGAAGAGTACCGGCCATTATGCTTGGCGTTTGTAGATTATGAGAAAGCCTTCGATTCGATCGAAACTTGGGTGGTGCTCCAATCTCTACAGCGGTGCCAAATTGACTATCGATATATCGAAGCACTGAAGTTTTTGTACAAAAACGCCACTATGTCAGTTCGTCTCCAGGACAAGACCACAGAGCCTATTCAGCTGCAGTGAGGTGTTAGACAAGGTGATGTCATATCACCGAAGTTGTTCACCGCTGCACTGGAGGATACGTTTAGGCTACTTCACTACTACTAGGATACTTACTTACTATATCTTTAGGCTTCTGGACTGGGACGGACTTGGCATCAATATTAACGGCGAGTACCTCACTCACCTCAGATTTGCTGACGATATCGTAGTCATGGCTGAAACCCTGCAAGACTTGGGCTAAATGCTCGATGACCTCTGTAGTGCCTCTCAACAAGTAGGTCTTAAAATGAACATGGACAAGGCGAAAATTATGTCAAATGTCCATGTTGTGCCTACTCCAGTCACAGTTGGAGACACTCCACTTGAAGTTGTTGACGACTATACATACTTTGGACAAATAGTCCAGCGAGGTAATCGACGGATCCAACTCGGTTGGGCAGTGTTCGAAGCTATGCCATATATTTTCGTCCGCAGTGTCTCAAGACCAATGTCTTTGACCAATGTGTGTTGCCAGAGATGACTTACGGAACTGAAACGTGGCCGCTCACTGTGGGCTCACTTTTATCGAAAGGGCAATAGAAAGAGCTATACTTGGAGTCTCATTGCGCGATCGAATCAGAAATGAGGAGATTCGCAAGCGAACTAAGGTCCCCGACATAGCTCTAAGGATTGCCAGACTGACGTGGTAGTGGGCAGGGCACATTGCTCAAAGAACAGATGGCCGATGGGGCAGTACCACAGCCACGACCGTGGCGACCACGTACCGGAAGACGCAGCGTGGGTAGGCCTCCTACAAGGTGGACCGAAGACCTGATAAGGATCGCAGGTACTAGCTGGATGCGGAAGGCACGGGACCGGCCTTTGTGGAGATCTCTGGGGGAGGCCTATGCGCAGCAGTGGGCGTCTTCTGGCTGATATGATGACGATGATGATGAAGGTAAGAGCGAAAAATTATTCTTGATCCAAGCGTGAATATGCACGGGCGGCAACGAAAATGGTTTAACTGCCCACAGCATCAAAATTTGGAATAGAAAATCATGGGGGACTAATAAGCTTGCTGTATTATGACGTGCAATAGAACTTCAACCTTAGCGAACCAGAAATAAACCATAGTTGCTCGACTGAAACTACGCCAAGGTACAAGCTATCCCTACTCCTCCTATTGTCAAATAAGGGTTATATACATGTAATTCTTTTGGTTCCATATAATAGGAAAACGCTGTAATATTAAAACAAACTTGCATTAACTTTTAAAGTATTTATTTAGACCAAAATTAACGTTTAAATGAGTAAGTACGGTACTCTGCATAGTGAAGGGAACCCTTACTGCTTTAAATTGACGGTAAGTAGGCACGTACACGTACCTACGTCACATTGTATGCGACCGTTCAAACATAGGCAAGACTTAATTTTTTACAATTTTCAAGTTACATTTTCCTTAGTTTGTTATAAATACACATTAAAGTAGATAGTGTTGTGATGCACCGAACTAGGGGCAGGTTTTGCCAAACTTCGGTCGACCTTCGCTAACTTCATTTGGCAGTAATTTAAATCAATTATTCGGCCGAATACGAACTAAACTGCAAACGAATTAAAACATTTACATTCGGTGCATCAATAAAGTACAAAGGTTTACGTTTATTTAATAGAAAAGACAAAAACAGAGCGCGACACCAATACTGAATGTGACTTAAAAAGGAACTAACATGCCTCTATTAGGAAAACTAATAAGAATGACAACTGACGCCTCTTTCTGTCGGTTTTGTCTTTTTCTATCGAAGCACACTTTAATCACCATTTCATGGAGGATTTATAATCTACATCTGGGTATTGGTCGAGCATTTAGATCAGAAGTAATATAACAATTGACCTATGAAGGTACAGTCCGCCGCAGAGAGAACGGCCCAACACACTTACATACATTAAAATTTTATACCTACTGGGGGTCCGTTCTCTCTGCTGCTGATCGTACACTCGACTAATACCTATTATTAATTATAGATATATACGTTATTACTAGATATTACATTAAGGTAAGAAGATACGTTACGTCTGAATTCCTTGTAGGTAGGTAAGAACTTAGTTCTGTACCATTCTAACAAGATAGGTAGATACTTAGTCTTAAAATTGTGGGTAAAGCCTGACAGGAATATATGAGGCGAAGCTAGGATGACCAACCTTGCCATATTACAGGACATCTATACATAGTATAAAATAAAGTCGCTTCCCTCCGTCTGTCCTTATGTATATCTATGTATGCTTAGATCTTTTAAACTACGCAATGATTTTTAATACGGTTTTCAACAATAGTTAGAGTGATTGAAGAGGAAGGTTTATAAATAAGAATAAAAGGGTAGGTAGGGTAAAGTAGACGTACGCGAACGAAGTCGCGCCGGGTCCACTAGTCCGATACAAATTTACTGGATTTTAGGAAAAAATACGAGACATCGCGAGTTTATCATGATTCTAAAAATTGTTAGTAACTTTGCCGTCCCTGCAATGCCTTAGTATGAGTGAAAGAGCATGAACGCGCGTCGTGTAATATAAGGTTTATTTAGTTTTACATGTCCCTAATCTTTTCGTAATTAAATGTTGCAAAGTACCGACCGACCCATTATCCAGTTTCTGATTGAAACCTTTGTACAGTCATCTACATGGATATATAAGTATAAAGATATGCTTTACCGAACAAATAACTCTCACCGTTTCCATATTAAATGACATGGCGCAGTCTCAGTAAATAACACTGAAATAATTATTGGAAATGCTAAAAACATAAGTTTTACAAGTAATACTTGATGTTTGTTATACTTTACGGATAAAAGATACTCCATTCTTGTTTTTGGTTACTGTTTATCGGAATTAGTGCATGTGTTTCCTTCGCAACTCGGCATTCTTAGTATACGTGGCCAGAAAGTCACTGAGACGACGTTGGAGCGCCATTGCAGAGGGCCTAGTGTGAGTTCCGCTTCGATTTGACTTCACTATCGCGTTTGCGTTTACGTGAAAATTAGTATGAAAAAATATATAGCGCCGCCTAGTGGTACGTAAATGAAGTTTTTTTCTTCATACTAATTTCGACGTAAACGCAAACCTGATAGTTAAGTAAAATCGAAGCGGAACTCACACTAGGCCCTCAGTTTTAGCTCCAATGAAGTGGTGTCATTGCCTTTGTACAATGAGCCGGTGTAAGTTCGGTGACAATGCAATTTTATAATACCATCGAGCTGATCTGATGATGGAGACGGAAAGAGGCCAAAGAAACTCCTATACTACGCATGGTAAATGTCAGAAATCGAGCATTGAGTTTGGGCTCGTTTATGTAGTCTTGACAAACACTCTGACTGATTATAGAGAACGTGCGATAAAAGCTTGCTATACGAAATATTTTTCATTTGAACTTGTTTCTTATTAAAATACAGGCCACGGCCAAAATGAAAGCTGAAATACAGGACGTCCTGCAAAATACAGAACAGTTGGCCAGCCTAGTGCAGCCATATTGCGGAATTTTTAGAACTCACGCCTCATTTAAACTAGTAATAGACCATCCGTTTTAGCTGGAGTCGACCAACCGTCAGTTGTAGTTGATACTAATCCTTACGCAGTATAAAATAAAGTCGCTATTGGGTGCGGGAGACGTGGTCGGACGTCCGACCAAGGTCAACTAGCTCGCGCATCCGAATTAATCCTAACGACATTAAGCAACGTAAGGACTAGTATCGACTGCAACTGACGGTTGGTCGGCTTCAGCCAAATCGGGGCGTCTGTTACTAGTTTTAATCCTGATCAGGCTTTACTACAGTTCATATTCGTACTAATGCATACTGAGATTTTTTATAAACATTTCCCTATCTCGCCGTAATTCCGTTTCCGATCTAGTGAGGTCGCCCGAAGGCGCACAGTTTCAAATAGCAGATGTTCCCTGAAACAACGATATTCAAGATTAGATGTCTTATATTAGGTATTTATCATTTGCCGCAACCAGTTGCGTACAAATAAAAGTAGTTCCTCCATCACAACTGGTTGCGAAACTTATTTGCGATGACGGCCGGACATAATAATGCCCAAGACTGTGCGAAGTGAATAAGGATAACCGACGGGAAAACGACGTCGGAAACCACGATCAAGCAAATGTATAGGTACTCAAATATTACTTATATTACTATTAAACCGAATGTAAACAAACAAAGCTAAGAACCGTCTCGTTTTAAATAAAAAAAATCGCATCATCTGTTACGAGCTGCGATGCCACAGACAAACGCACACAAAAGTACCTACGTCAAATTATAACGCTCCCTTCTTTCGTCAGGGGTTAAAAATGCATAAATCATTTGCAAATGATATGGGCGACAATGAGTAGTTCTCCAATAGGTATCTAAAGCATTCCTAACAACTTACTAGATGGCACCCTGACAATTTTGGTAATTAATAATCGCTTGAAATAGGTATTTAGCATACAGGATATAAACACTGGGTACGTTGTATTGGATAATATTGTATTTGTCAATAGTTTCTACCATTTTAGAGGTTGTAACAATAATGGAACATAGTGCTAACTTCTATAAATATTTCTTTTTACATTTCGTTCAACCTTTAATAGTTATGTTTATATTTATAAACATTTTATTTTTAAGTTTACTATTAGTTGGCTGCATGAAATCACTGCCACCATCATACAGATTAATAAAAGATTATCAAAATTATAGGAGCGCCATCTATTGATGCTTTTTGAAACCAACTATGAATACCTACTGGAAAACTCCTCATCACCGCTTTCATCGGGCGCACTGTCTTTCTTCAAGATCTGCGCGATAATCGCGGTTGTCACGGTAAAAGTTGGATATTAAAACTATCGTCTATCTAACAAAAACCTGTTTTATGCTTTGGAAGTTACCATCCATCAAGTTAAGTTATCATCATCATCACAGCCCATAACTAGCCACTGCAGGACTTACGGCCTCTCTCACGAAAGAGGAGGTTATTGTCATAATCTTCACGCTTAGTAGGCGGGTTGGAGATCGCAGTGTTATATTATAAATATAGCACTGATAAACGCTACTGCCCATTTTCCAGCCCACGGAGTCCGTGTTTGGTCGTGTGGTGTCTTGTAGAGCAGAATAGCACCAACCCCTTACACTCGTGAGAGTCGTACAAGGCGACCAATGCTTTCGACGCAAAAGAAAAGTGGAGCACAATAAGATTAAAATGACTTACGCCCTTTCTTATTCTTGCCGAGTACCAATTTAGGCACTCTCTCGTTCTTCGTCTTTTCTTGACTCTTGAACCAGAAGAAACTCCTCTTCGGTTTCAGCGGTAGGTCTGCTGCTGGTCTCGCGTAAGGTCTGGAGAAGACCATGTTCCGTAGCAGGTACATTGGCGTGAAGGTCTTCGAGTGGACCGGGTAGTCTGGTCTCATGTCAAGTGCGTCCCGTCGAATCAAGCTTTCCCAAAACTGAAAGTGTGGAATGAATGACATTTAGTGACTGAGTACTGTCTATGTTCAATACGCGATTTGGAGAGCGTCGGTGGTCGAGTGGTTAATGTATCCGACTCGTAAGCGAGATATGCCGGATTCGAATCCCGCTGCGGCCATCTACCAATGACTCTTTTCTGAGTTATGTACATTAGTTGAATTCTAACCGATGCACTTACGGTAAGGGTAAACATCGTGATGAAATTCAGGCGACTGAATTTGTAACCATGATCCAATCTGGTCAGGTTCCCCTGGTAACAGGGCCACGGAGGTCAGATGGTAGTCGCTCTACTGTAATTACCTGATCACCAAATCCTGGATCATGATCAAGGCGGACCCCAGGCCCTCGTAGTCGAGAGCACAACCGGGACATTAATGCCAAGATGATTATAAGTAGATATGTATCATTTTGAGACAGGGGATACACAGGACAGTATAGTTGTTAGGATTTTATTGACTATCTTATCTAAGTACATACTTTTACAAGTAAAACAATCATAGGCGTAATGGGCCGTGCCCACCCCAGAATGGTCTGGTCACCCCAGGATATACCTATACGAAATTCTGGGCTGGACACATGAAAAACGTCACACAAACATAATTTCCACCGAGGAATCCACGAACTTACTAGTCGGTTGCTACTTTTTTTTGCAAAGGAGTTTCGGTATATATTGTATAGTGGTGGACTAAAACCTCGACTCTAGGTTCGTTACCTGAGTTTTGGTCTTTTCAGCTTGTATCGCATTTTTTAAACAAAATGTCGAATACTGAAAGGCGACCACTTAGCCCTTTCAATGGACAACCACAATTCATTACAATTAAATTAAACTACAATGAAAGCTATTTAGATTGCCTATTTTCCTAAAAGTCGGGTAATAAAACCTAAGCGAAAAATTTTCAGTCCATCAGTGTATAATATAGTCAAATCTTGCCCCGACGGACAGCGAGCAATATTTGCTGACCCAAAAAGTGTCCAGATCGTGGGACAAGACCCTACGCCTCAACCGACGCCCCAACTCCTGATACAGTTTTTTATGCTGATTCGAGCACCGCGGGCCTGCCCACAGTCTGCAGCGAACGGCACAAAGTCGCATACTGCCTCCAACAGTATTTGCCCTGTTTGAGGCTCGCCGCCAGTAACGTAACTAGAGCTGTACCAGCGGTGCCCAGGCACAGGGTGCAGATCCTGTATCAGGACCAAGTTTTGGATCATGCATGGTACTCAGTAGCAAACAACGGAATATTTTTATCGCTTGTACGAAAATAATAGTGAAGACGCACGGTGTAGTCAGGATCCAGGGGGGCCCTGAGTCTGACTCACAATCGCCCTCGGTTTTATGAGTTAAAAGGCCAAAAATTCCGGGCTCACTCAATTATTTTATTGATTTTATCCACTACTCAAGCTTTAATGTATTGTTTATAATTACGATCGGCATCGTACATCCTCACGGCACCTAAGCCAAAATGTTTAAAATATCGAGCTCGCTACGCTCGCTCATTCATAAGTTACAGTTACTTTTCAATGAGCTCGTTGCGAGCGCTCATTCATTATATTTCCTAAGTTACTTTTGTAAAGATCATCCCTTTTTGTTAAGACACAAAATGTCAATAATTTCGAGCCCGCTTCGCTCGCTCATTACATTTTTTATCAGTCCACTAAAAGGCCAAATTTTTTTTTGATTCAGTGCGCTCGCTCATCATATAATTTTGACTTCTGGAATCCCACCACAACCACAGCCCATAACATTCCACTGCAGGACTGCCTCTCCCGCGATAGGGGAGGTTATTGCCATAATCTCCACGCTTGGCAGGCGGGTTGGAGATCGCAGTGTTATAAATATGACAATGGAAAATGCAGCTGCCCATTTTCTAGCCTACGGAGACTAGATCTTTTGCTTCAAAAACATAAGTCGCCTTGTATTGTACGACACCCACGAGTGTAAGGTGTTGGTGCTATTCTACTCTGCCGGACACCACACGGCCAATCCTGGACACCACCCAACTTCTGAAATACCTGTTTAAATCTCAAAAACTTCAAAAGAATTTTAATCAATTAATTAGCGAATAACGCCTGTTAATTGGTTCTAGAACTCGCCGGCCGCGGCCGCGGCACGTTCGCTTTGCTCGCTCGGCTCGTGCGCGGTGGTTTACAAGTACTATAGATTCGAATTTGTTACAAATAAATTAATGATTACTGATCTAGATTTAGATTTATGAATCATACTCTCTATCCATTAGACTTAGGAAATAAAATATAATACTGCAGAGGATATTCTATACATATAATTTGATAAGGGATGATTTGGTACTTTAAATTTTCAACTAACGTTTAGTCAGTCGTTCATTTGATGAATATATTTGGAGTATAAACATTGCTAAATAAAACGTTTTGTTATTTCATTTGTTGTCCTTTCAAAATTTGCTTAATTAAGTTTTGATTATGTAACCGCCGAGTCCTCCATCTGGATTTTATAAGCCAAAATACCAAAAATCCCAAACTCGCTGAGCTGGCTCATTCATTAGTTCTTTCATTATGGTCATTCCATACCAGTTCTTTTGAGCCATTATTGAAAAAATTTTGAACTCTACATTCTGTCATTTTTAAAACATTTACATCTCCCATACCGCCCATCAATTTAGATTATAAGAACCAATATAACAAAAATTTCAAATTAGAATTACGAAGCTCGACTATGTAAAACTAACTGCCTGTGGCTTAGATTGTGTGCTGGCTTTAATCTTGCTGATTTGTTTCATCGATCGACTTGGCTTCATCGACCACCTAAGGGGCCAGGAAAATAGCCCTAGATACGCCAATGAAAACAATAATGCTATATTAGTAATATATTTAATATTTTTATATGGGTTAACATACTTACCCAAAGGGTGTACCAATGTTTACTAGTAAGGCCAATAGAGTGGAAATTTGGTATAACCACAGATAAAATAATAGGTTAAACCAAGCGTCTTTTTTGGTGTGTTGATTTGGGGCTTTGTGTACTTACATCGTCGTTCACATCCATGTAATCTGACACCTCGTCCGTCTGGCCAGCCGCCGCCGCCACCAGGATCAGCCACGTGGCGGCGCAACATCTGGATATGCTGGAATTTTATTATTCACCATTATCATATCACCAGTCGAGAGGAGCGTCGATGGCTTTTTGGTTAAGGTATCCGATTCGTAAGCGAGTGGTACCCCACTGCCGCCATGTACCAATGACGCGTTTCTGAGTTTTTGTTCATTGGATGAATACTAACTGATGCTCTGAAGGTGAGGGAAAACGTCGTGATAAAACTTGAACATTCAGGCTACTGAATATGTAACCATGATCCACTCTGGTAGCAGTGTAAGAGGTCAGATGGCAATCGCTCCACAGTAATTACATACCTGATCTGCCAAATCCTGTATCATGATTAATGCGGACCCCGGGCCCTCGTAAGCGAGAGCACAACCGAGAAATTAACGCCAAAATAATTATTTTCATTTCTGTATCATTGCACCATTCTACTACCATCCTGCATATAACTATGTATGGGCGTATGGGCCTGGCCAACAGTAACTGTCCTGTGCAGGACATCCCGTTTTTCAGTCGTTTCTCTTTGACGTGCCTGTAATTTTATAAGAAAACTACAGTTTACATTAGTTAAGACACATACACAATATGTATACGGGATTCATAATATGCGTAGTGTGGGATGAATAATGCAAATATCATAAACGAATCCCGTATTTTTAATCGTTCTTTAAAATGACCACACAGGGTTGGCCATCCTAGTAGCATGGTTGCCACACGCAGTTAGATATGAATAGTGGACCCGGCGCGACTTCATTCGCGTTCACCTACTTTACCCCTACCTATCCTTTTTTTCTTGCTTGTAAACCTCCCTATTGAATCACTCTATCTATTGTTGAAAATCTCATTAAAATATGTTGCGTAGTTTAAAAGATCTAAGCCTACGAACGTACACCGATAGGGGCAGACGGCGGGGGCGATATTGTTTTATACTATGTATAGATGTACTAGATATAGGGTGTAAAACACAGTCTTAAAATAATACAAGTAGGTACCTATGCGTACTTGTATTATTCCAGGTCAGTGGTGTGAAAAATCATGTCTGATCCTAACGGGACGTTTATATATGTATTCCTAAGTTACACAGCAGCACATCAACTACCAGTATAAAATGAGCTACTTATCATCACTATGGATGCGCATACAAAGTGGAGCCGGGATACAAAGTCTGAACAGGGTAGGCTGGGATGTGTCTTCTGTTCGACAAATAAATACATTTATTTTTCGCGATTATACGAGCGAGATGAGGACTAAGTAGCGTGGCCACCCTTATAAACAATGTAAAATTACCAGACCCGACAACCCCAGACAGAATGTCATGGCGCAGACAAATTAGGAAAGCAGACCCCACATAACGTGAGATAGTGCAAAGAAGAAGAGATTTTTCGCGAAAATAAAATATACTTATTACGAATTCCAAAAGTTATAACGACGAGAAAATAAAAAATAAAAGCTTAATATTATTAGCAAAAAGATTTACCGATCCTTGGCCGATCTAGCTCACAAACCCCGCACATAACTCCCGCTTAGGTAAGTATATGGCATTTTAGTTGATAGAAATGTGTTAGGCGACCCTCCCGCCCCCTAGTTATTTTTTACGTCATTGTGATGCCCCCAGAGCCAGATATCTCGCAGATGATCGCTAAAGGTGGACGATAACGAATACGAACGCCTACTACTTTCCTTATGGCAAAATTACGCGGTTGATAAATTACATTCTTCAGATTCGCAGGTAAACAGGTAGATTTTATTTTTATTTTTTGTATTTATTTGATAATATATGATATGAGAGTCCCGACATCCACGGTTTGTTAAGCCAGCAATGAACTATGCATATTTGTTCGTAGAATGAATTATTCTGATCACTACGCAGATAGATGAGCGGATAGGTCAACCTATAACTACGTACAAGGTAACCTACTTGTACATGTTCATACGGGTCCTTAGTTTATGAGTAGATACCTAAGATAATGTGTTAGTTCGCGGTGCTGTCCTCTTATTTTCTAGCGTCCGTAATACAGGGGTGAACGACGCTACTGTAACGTTAAATCTATGGAAATGTTGTGGTCAGATCTCAGAATTAATCACTCTGTGACATTCTTGAAATTCATGAAAATTCTTTATTTAGGTACCTCCATAAATGATTCGTAGACACAGTTTCATCTTTTAAGTCTTGTGCTGATGAAATATTAGCAAAGATATAGCAAGACTAGAATTCCCTGGTTGGCAAACTTTTTAGACTAGAATAACTAGATGAGAAAATGAACCGCCTCGTTTCTCTTTTATTTTTACGTGTCAGTAGATTTTCAAACATTCTACTTTGACTCCGTTTCTTCCTTTCAAACGTAGTTGGCGGACAATTTTAATTTGAATCAACACGGCCCTGTTATTCGTTTAATTAGGTTGGGGCCCATCCCATTTAATGTCTTCAGTTAGCGAGCTGTAAAAATAACAGCGGCACGACTAGGAAAAATTTCCCTCATATTTCATGCGGATTCGAAAACATGGTACTTAATTATGTACGTTAATTACAGCAGGGAAATTAAAATTAGAATACCTATAGATAACTATATTACAAAGCTGAAAACATGGCAACAAGTAGTCAACTCTTGAATTACAAAACCAATTCTAAAAATCTTCAGTAAAGGTTAGCATTTTTAAATAGATTTTTAAGTTACAATAAATCATTATCATCATCACCAGCTTATACTAGTCCGCTGGACATAGGCCTCCCCTAATGAGCGCCAATGCACTCCATCCTCCAACATTTCCTTCAACATCCTTTCGGAACATAAACATGTATAGGTAAGTCTAATTGTAATTTCTGAAACTACCTAATGAACCGATTTTGGAGATCCTTTCACTATTACGATGCTACAATTATTCGCGGGTGTCATAGAGTACTATTGATCCTGGAAAAATAATTCTATTCCTCGGTGTAGTGCTTGTATCTATATTATATTTAGTAGATACCTTCATTGTCTCATGTACATACCCAGTCATTGGTCTCACTAAACCAGCGAGGCATTTCATTTTTTATTGCCTAGGGAGGCACACGGACGGATGGTCTACCTGATGGACAGTGGTCACCGTCGTCCAGGACATCTGCAACCTAAGGGGAGCGGATGCGGTGCCGGCCTTTGAGGTACCTGTAGAAATGCCTTTCGTAGCACCCCATGTTATAGTGCAAATGAGACTTCGTGACTTCGCTCATTCCATATCCTGCTCGTGCGTGGTAAAAAAGTTCGCAATGCCCGTACGTTATAAAATAAATATATTTCGTGGACAAATTCACACAGCGCCATCTAGCCCCAAACTAAGTAAAGCTTGTACTATGGGTGCTAGATAACTGATATACTACTTAAATACTTTTTAAATACATACTTATTATTATATAGAACACCCAGACCCGTAAAAGAAATTAAAATTCATCATTTCAATTTCTGCCCGGCCGGGAATCGAACCCGGGACCTCTTGCGTGGCAGACCGTTGACCATTGAACTACTCAGGTCGTCATTAAACTACTCAGTTGGATGCCAGGCATCCAGATGGTGTGGATGAAATCTATACCATCGTCGGAGAGTGCGGTTTCGGAAAAGTGACTGTGGTCTGTGTCACCGTTGTGACAGTTAAACCATTCTTCAAAACATGCCCCGTTGTACAGACGCTTGAGAGCACACCGAAAGCCAACGTCTCTCCAGACGCAAAGGCAGAACATCTGTGAGAAGGGGATCATCGACAATACAAATGGCCCGGCGTTGGATGGAATTAAGTGGAAGGATACCAAAGCATTGGGGTGCTCCAGGTCATAGGTGGGAGCAGTACTCTATATGGGGACGAACCTGTGCTTTGTACAGCAAAAGTCGATGCTCCGGTGTGAAGCAGTGTTTGGCTTTATTAGGTACCCCTAGTCTTTTTTTAAGTCAGCTCGGCTTTTGTTGAAGTTCCTCGGTACATTTCCCGTTGTATGTGGGTTGAGTGGCTAGGTACTGGGTGTAGCAGTGAGCAAGTGTTAATAATTTACTCTCGCTAAAACACGGGCGTCCACGTTCGGGATGGTTGAATGTTTACAGAAATTGGAACTGCGCTCAATCACTTATACAGCCCATAACCAATCTTATTAACTTGGGTTACATAAAAAAATCGCAGTGTTGAAAATACACTACAACAAAGACTTAAACAAGTAGATAACCTAGTTAACCACTTTGTACTATAGAAAACGCTATGCCGAAGGCCGGACGATCTAATCTGCCGATCTAATATCTCAGTTTTTTTTTATACCAGTAAGTTGGCTAACAAGCTTGCGGCCTAAGGAAATAACTGCTTGGGCGAAAGCTTGATCTTTTTATAACTCGGACCTTTTGGAAGGCAAACGGATCCGATCATCATCAGGGATCATCCCTTACATTACACTGCTCCGAGAATCGGATTATGACCTAGTTCCTTTAGTACACGCGACACTACTTATTACCCGACTGCGCGACGCAAAGAAGGGTATAATAGGACCACGATAAGTCCGTATTGACTGACAGTAGTAAAAATTATAAAGTGTGGATATGGCAATAATCTGGGGATAATCTGTCCTATTGTCAGTCCTTTTTGTAAACATTTAGTTATTATGTTTCTATTAGCTTGAACTTGTACTTTTAGTTTGTCAAAATTATTAATCATGCTGAAAATTATCTCCCGCACTTCCTTTTTTATTGTTTTTCCCATTATTACATAATATTTTTCATAACTCACGAAAATAAACTATCCTACAGAAATCAAATTGTTTGTTATGACTTTTAAGAATGACGTTCTATGACGTTTAAAAAGTTGCCATACAGAATTTATTTTTTGTATTCTATTCGGACTTAGCGTGGTCGGATTCCTAATGTGTTTATCACACAGACATAACAGACTAGACACAAATCACAAATATTCCCTATTCCCTCACTCTACAATTATTATGAATCTTGATATCCCGTTTTTCCATCTATTGGAATAAGTAGTTGAAAAATTACAATATTTAATCATTGATGCTAACAGGGTCGGATTTAGTATTCATTGTATAGAATTTTAATACTCAAATCTTGTGAAAAGTGGTCCACAATTTTATATGTTAATTATAGTTAGGGTTAACCTTCCTCCTTACCTTTTATTATAATGACAATATTAAATTATAAGTACACGTTAAAAAAATGACGATGTTGTCCGGAGCGATATACTACACCGATACCGAAATGCCCACAAGTCAGATTTGTTTGTGTTCGTTACAAGTAGAAATTCGTAGCAGAATATAACTTGTCTGCAGATGGGCTGCATTGTTTCGTCCCTGCATTTTCCTTAGTGTGTGTGTTATAGAGGTGTGTGACATTTTGTCTCGAATTGAAACACGGTATGTACTCTCTGCTTCTGTAAATAATATTTTCCTTTATGTTTTATCAGCCTAGGTATGAATGAATGCATGTTTGTTCCTTTGTAGCACTCTAGAGGCCAAACGCTGCCGCTGGGGCGATTTTGATGGTTATTACGTCTATCGATTTGTCATAAGCTTGCGAGTGTTACTGAAGACATGCTATTGTTCAAAACTCAATCAGAGTACTACCAGCCGCTATTTTGTGAAAAATATAAAAAGGAAAGTCGTAAAACTATGTCATGTGGGGTAACGTTGAATAGGTATTGAAAAGTTCTCTTACCAATTTTCATTTAGAATAACCGTTTAGGACCTATAAACATTTAAAATTCGTTAGTAACCAATAGTAACCATTATCACTTTTGTCACTTCACACTTTTATGGTACCGTCAATAATATAAAAAGCTGAAAATACAAAAAGTAGTACTAAAACAGTCGCTACTTTTAGTTTTTGTACAATTTTTTTTTCAATTAAATTCTTTATAGAAAAAATATTATTCAGCAAATAAAACTTTGTAGAATTATAGTAGAACATTATACGTACGTAAAAAGATCAAGTCTCCGTAGTCTGGAAAATGGGCAGCAGCATTTTCCATTGTATTATTTAAACACTGCAATCTCCAACCCGCCTGCCAAGCGTGGAGATAATGGCAATAACCTCCCCTTTCGTGGGAGAGGCCCTAAGTCCTGCAGTGGACTGTTACGGGCTGTGATGATGATTATACGTACCGTAAGTAGGAAAGAATATATGAGAGCGTCGGTGGCCTAATGACTATCGGGTCCGACTCGCAAGCTAGTGGTACCGAGTTCGATCGCCAGTGCCGCCAAGTACCAATTACTTTTTCTGAGTTATGTAGCTAAATATGTTGACACTAACCGTTGCTCGTGGAGGAAACTCTAGCCAGGAAACCTGTACATTCAGGTGATTGAGTCAGAGAATCGGTAGCTTGGATCATATGCTACACGATCGTGACCGGTGAATAGTGGCAAATAGCAAATAGGTTCACCGCACGGATTGAATTGACACATGCTATGATATGGCTCAACTTTGTTGACACTTGGCACACTGTTAACTGTATTGCATATTAAACAGGGATTCGACTGTGCATAACCGTGCTACAGTTAAATCTGTGAAATATGTTCTCAATATTAAAGTAATTATGTTTTTTTTTTCAGTATACAACAAAATCCCTGTTAGGTACGTGAAGGAATGCGTAATTAATAATTCTAATCTTCTGTAGTGTGTGTATGTATGTCTAAGTGTGTGTATGTCTAAGATCAGCCGTTCAGAGAAGACACCATAAAACCCATTTTCTATTCTCTTGAAAACTCTATGTTGCCCTCTTCGGAGGAAAGTAAGTACCTTTAGGTATTACTACTTCAAAGTAGTGGTGGGTTCTGCTCGGCAACTACGTACAAAGCATGCATTTCATAATTAGCTACCCTCGTATATGAAACGGATGATCCCGTGTGGGAGCCTCCCGACCCGGATGATCTCGCTTAAACGTCCTTTACATTAGTTTTATTAAAGGGAATATTCGTAAGCCTAGAAAAGGGGCGCCGCAAGCTCAAGCCGAGGAGTATCGCTTTTTCACGTCTTTGTTAAGCCGGGCCCAGACATGTGTCGAGATGTGTACAGTGTACACATGTTTCTACAAACGTTTTTACAAAGCTTTACTCATTTTAAAAGCGACCCATACATGTCTCGCAAATATTTTTTGACCAGTTTTTGCAAAGTTAGCGGACGTAACAGCGAAGTAAGTCTTTGCAAAGAGCGTGGGAATGGTCTAAATGTTTATGGTTAGAGCCCTTTTCGACTTTTCGACTCCCACACATCGTTTTTGCGCATCTTTGTACACATCTTGACACCTATCTGGGCTCGGCATCACTGTGGCCCAGGAGTGTTTACTTTAACCCAAAATATAGTTATTTTTACCCTGCGTCCATGTAATGCATGTTAGCGACAGAGTTAGTTACATTGACATAGGGAAGAAAATATATCGAATTCAATTTTGAGTTATGTCTTCAAAGCCGAAGTAAACTGCTCTCATGATGCTCAAACCATATCCAGTCATTTGGGGTGTTGCTGATGTCCATAGGCGGCGGTGACCACTTTTCAGGTCGCCCGCTTCCGTATTTGTCTGCCGTAACACATTTAAAAAAGTTGTAAAGTTCTAAGAATAATGTTCTGACAAGATAAAGTATATTCTCTGCAGTGTCCGTAAAAGCGGCGTTCTAAACACTTTCCCTAAAAACATCCACAAAGGGAGAATAAAGGTGCTACTTAGGTATGCATGAACTCGTTCTTTCATCAAAATTCTTATGTTCTGCCCTAATTGATTATTAAGGCACCAGTAAAGGGGAAAATGAGCTAATAAAATATGCAATTTAACTTTTTGATAGCTCTTCATAAACCAAGAGATCTCAGCCGCTGTTTTTAACTTCAACTTGACCTTTCTCTACTTCGGTGGACGGGTTTGCCGTGGCGGGTTGGAAATTGCAGGGTTGCAGTACAAAAAACTATGTTGACATCGACATTTATATTACTTGCTGTTGACCGTTTTCTGGTTTACGAATGTCTTATTTGGTCTTTCATGAATTTGGACAACGTTACTAAACCATCATAAGTTCGCTTTCTCAAAATGTGGAGATGGGGGATGAGAATAATAATAATCTTGGCGTTAATGTCCCGGTTGTGGTCTCGCGCACGAGGGCCCGGGGTCCGCCTTCATGGGGGATGAGAATATGTTGTTTTTTAACTCCTCCCTCAGTGATAAACAAACACACGGCCCAATGTCTTCAATAATAATAACCGAACCGGCATAAAAAGTCGGATAGCCCCCGACCAAGTTTACTATAACTCAAATATGTTCTAAACTACAAAACCGAATTTAATGAAATAAAGCTAAGAACCATCTCGATTAAACTGGCTTTCAAACCGCATCCAAATCGGTCCATCCGTACTAAAGCTACGATTCCATAGACAGATACAAAAAGCCAGCAGATACACACCTCAAATTGCACTGTGTGTGTTCAAACCAGTGCACAAGAACGTGAATATTGTTGCTTAGCGGCATAAATATAGAGGCTGTGGCACCCGACCCAGGTGGACTCCTCAGGGTTGACAGAGTTCTAATGTCGATTACCGAAAGCTGGTGCGCCCTATACAAACGAAGTTTGTTCATAATTTGCATAATAACCAATCAAAATTCAGATTTAGAAACCAATAGATATAGATTACGTCTGCGGTTTGTCAGTTTCCCGTAAAATACTTATTTATTTATAACACTTTATTATACATTAAAGGAGATCGTAAAAATACAGTTTAAAACAATATAGGTACAAGGGCAAGGTATTGTACCTTGCCTATAGGTAAAATATATCGTTTCAAAGTTAAACAGGATTTAAGATTTGTACTGAAATTAGTTCGTTTATATTAACTTCGTTTGTATGGAGCGCGCCAGCTGTAACCGACCTATACCAGTTTGATACTTTGCAACTTCCTTGCCCAAATTACCTTTTGGTACTATTATTCAATGTTCGCTCCTCGCCATCTCTAATATATGTATATCCAACTTGGACGGCATGCTAACCAGTACCCATTAGGGCCTTTCAAAACACACGTAAAAGCTATGTCAATTAGGTAAAAATATTCTAAGTAAAATTGTCTGCCACCACCCACACATCAAAAGTAGTTATAAAAAAATCGCCTAAGTGCGAATTATTTAAATACTCATTCACATTAATACATCATCTTCTCGTACATCACGTTTTTGACAATGAAAACAGCCTGACTAGTCTTGTGAAAATAAAAATACAAATCTAATCAGGCATTTGACTGCCATCTCACCTGGTCGTACGTGACAATGCAGTGATCAATAAAAATCAGGCCATAAAAATGTATTAATTACAAAAAAAAAATTATTTATTGTACAACCCAGTCATTATTTATGTATTGGGTAGTTCGGCAGAGTCCGTCTCTGTCCCTAAGCGACTAAGAAGCCCGTAGCCACGCGAAACTATCCGATGTGCATTACTTAACTTACATTAATATTTTACTGAAATAAATTTATATAAATATGAATATACCTACGTAGGTGGTATATTAGGTTCTCAAACGTTTTTCGTTTTACTTTTATTGTACAGACCATTAACACTTTATGTAGTTTTGGTTCGCCAAGCCTCGAACAGTTCCAAATCCTTTACAAATTTTATTTTTACGTTGACTCGAAAATGATTCGACTCCGGAGGTTATTGAATCAGACGCTGTAATTACCTATTGTCTCACAGATGGTGAGCAAAGTAGAGCTTTCGCCTCTGGAATAAAGCTATCTAGTCTTGGGCGGCTTGAATCCGTCGCTTCACTTAGGACTCTACATAACTCCATCGATTCGCTCGTAGCTAGTAAAATTTTCACGAGAAAAGTAACATTATCTTATTTCATAAGATTTATTTTAATTATAACGTCACTTTTCTCGTGAAAATTTTACTTTTATGCTGCCTTGTGTTACTTTTAAGTATCGTGAATATCGGCCACTAGCAACACTGCCCGCAACGGCAACCCTGGCTACGGTAGGATTTCTATGTAGGGGCAGTGTTATCATTTACGTCCTAATTTGAGATCCTTATCTAGGTGTATGAATTAGGGTGAGTGTAATTGATCATTTAAGTCTAGAGTCCTTTACTATACGCTCAGGATTCCATAAGCCGCCCGTGACGCAAGACACTGTTTTCTCCCCTTGGTGTATAATCTACTATTATTATCACTATCACAAGCATATTTTAACCCTTGATATCATGAATTTAAAGTCACTGTGGTATAGGTAGATAGCACAGGTACACGATAAACGTTTGAAATTACACCCACTACTGTTTTCAGTTAAACACTTTGTAAATTGATAGTACCAACAAGTTCAAAACTATTATGAATATAATAGTACACAATATTATTATAATTATGGATGATTGAACTTTAACGGAGCGCTTTGAAGTTATGCCACAAATTAATTTATAATTGAACAACAGACGGAGTTAACTGAAATTTTCCGTAAATCGTACACAAATATTTCGTTTCCGGAAAATTACGGGTTAAGTAATTGTTAGCGGGAGTGATGTTTACAAATACAGTGTCGATAGTAGACGATAGTTTTATTTATATCGCTGTATCATGTGTGAGCGTGGGTAGGCCTATAATCTGTCCAAACTGACTTGTCCTACTTGGTTCAGCAAGTTATGTATCTAAATGGATAATGTGCAGCAGTATTCGTTGAAATTCACATTATATGTTATTATTGTATAATTCAAGACATTTATACACAATATACGTAGCGTGATTGATACGGCAAGTCGTGATTTTGGGCATTGTTTGTTCACCAAATAAGACAAGTCAGAATCAGATCATACCACAAGGTGGATGGATGGACGATCTGGGGCTTAATTTTCAGCTCGCATCCACGCAAGCGCTCGTGCTTTACACTAGCAAATCAGGAGTTTCCCAGTAGGTATTGTCAGTTGGTTTCAAAAAGCATCAATAGATGGCGCTCCTGCAATTTTGGTAATATTTTTTTTAATCTCGTTGATGGTGGCAGTGATTTCGTGCAGCCAACTACTACTAAACTTATAAATAAAATGTTTATTAATATAAACATAACTGTTATAGGTTGAACGAAATGTACAATGAAATATTTAAATAAGTTGGCACTATATTTCATTATTATTACAACCTCTAAGATGGTTGAAAACTATTGACAAATACAATATTATCCAATGCAACGTACCCAGTGTTTATATCCTGTTTGCTAAGAACCTATTTCAAGCGATTATCAATTACCAAAATTGTCGGGGCGCCATCTAGTGAGTGGTTAGGAATGCTTTAGATACCTATTGAAAAACTGCAGACTACCTATAGAAAACGAAGCATTAGAAAGCGAGCGCTTTCGCGGATGCGAGTGGTTCAAAAATAGAGCCCCCGGTAACGGCGTCGCTGTTGATGACATTGACATGACGTTTCAAAATGGCGGCACTTGGTTCCAGTTTTGGCGAGCACAAGTGTGCCCGCGACACATCTCACGCCACGAGAGAGATTCCTTCTCTCAATACTAAGTCAAAAAAGAAAGTAAGAAGAGTAAAAGAGAGTCAAGGAATATTATCTTTCCCTGTCTAGTCCATAACTTATATATTTATGTATTTTATATCGCTTGTTTTAATAATATGTCTGTATTAGCTTTATATACCTATATATTATAATATAATATAATTATGTATTTTAATATTCAATTATTGTGCACGTCGTATCTGCGTTACTTTAGTCTAACATCTCTCTTCTGTAGGCCTGCTGGAAGAAATTTCTTTTTAGAAATAAGCAGCGCCTGTTGTGTCTTTTGTTTTTTTTATATTTCTCTGTATATCATTATCGTGTACAATAAACAGTTAAATAAATAAATAAATAAGTTGTAAGAGATAGCAGCCGCCGCAAGTGTGTCGCGCCTTTCTCGCTTTCACTTGTACCAGCCATGCTGGTCAGATAAGTTTAACTATCTAGGCGCTAAGTGCTACTTAACTATATCAGTATTGTGAGAAGGTGACAGAAGCTCTCTCGCGGCGCGAGCTGTGTCGTGGGCTTATCTTTGCTAGCCGTGCCGGTCAGATTAGTCTGTTGCACTGTAAATGCTATATATTCTTCATTTACAACGAAATAATTTTATAAAGGTACTGTTTCATGTATTTGTATTAAATTGAGTACAAGCTTTGGATAATCGACCCTGTCTGTACCTACCGTAGTTATCGAACTAGCCAAAGTTGAACTATCGCGAATTCACAACAAATAACGCAATCAGCACGTGGGACTACGACCTTTCTGGCTCTTTCCATCACTTTTCAGCGTTCACAAGCGATTCCAGAGTTAACAATCGTTGTGATTGGCAAAACTTTGCGTAGGCATTTGTGGGTAATCCGCTAATTGAGTTCACAAATTAATATGTACATCTCTAGCTCTAACACCGCGGTTTTATTACCAAATAGCTTTTGCATGCGATTTCGTCTACGTAGAATACTGTCAATTTTATGTTATACACTTCTGGGATCTTTTTAGTTCAGTTTAGTTTACATATAGACATAGACATAGACGTATTTTTATTTGGTCCAATAACACATTCAAAAACCTAAAACTAACAATAAGTACATATCAAGAAAGCAGGGCGATGCGTCCTCGGACCAAATTGGACCAGCCTCAGCTTAATGCTATGAATGGCAGCAGCCAAACATAGCGCTGGTGTTCAGACTGACCCAAAATAGAGTTTGATGCGCGCACTACGCGAACGACGTGCTAACACAGAAATTATTAATTATTAATACCAATATATACAGGGTGTTTCATAATACATGTATAAAGCCGTGAACTGGATGGAGTGCTAAACGTATTAAAACGATAGGTACAATTCTTTTTTTCGTGCGTGGAATAGTTACCGAGAAAATGACTATCGAACTTTTTCTTTTTCAATGTCGATAATCACATTTTGAAAACGAAAGACCGCATCTCTAGAAATCAGTTGTAATAGATCACTCAAGTTCATAATCAGGTCAATCAACTGAATAATACAATTTTACCAGTTACAGATAGGATATAGGTTTTGTCCCTTTAAGTCTTTTCTACCTACCGTTTCATATGAGTTTTAAAATTCAATCTAAAGATCACTACGATCAATACCTCAAGTGGCTGGTTAATAAAATTATTATTACAAGCAGCTCGTGAGCAGCCCGGCACAAAAACAAGACATTTCGATGTTTGTTTCTACTTTAATTTATTTGTTTTTTTTTGCCTTCAACACAATGTTGCACCTAGGTACATAGTCTTCAAACTAATTGCGAAAACGCAATAAACATTAATAGGCAAAAAAGTTACAGCTTGATTTCGCGTCTGCGCCATATCTTCTATTGTACTAGGCAGTCATGACTGAAGCAGGTGGACTATGCACGGGATACTGATATCACAGGGTGTCCATAAAGTGCAGCAAAACTACACGATATTGTTGTTATACTTTATTGTCTATTTTTTCACTCAGTCTACATCCTGTTGAATGCATGTGGTGAGCCTTGGCACAAGTTTATGCATTTCTCGTTGAACTTTTCCGCCAACTCCGAAATAAGGAAAGACGTCATTTCAGTACATATCTAATAGTAATGATTAAATTCTACTCATGTATGAATCCAAGAAGGTGAATATTTAATTTGAAAAGCTGAAAAAATACCTAGCAACACTATTTACGTACTAGGTACGGTCAGGAGACCCGGTTTTACCATTTCGTCAATTTACTAGTAACAGACGCTACGATTTGCCTTGAGCCGACTAATCATCAGTTGCAGTCGATACTAATCCTTTAAAAGTACAAAATAAAGCAGCTTTTGGGTTAATACGGATGCGCGGGAATGCCGTCCTTGGTCGGACGTCCGACCACGTATTCCGCACTCAAATGCGACTATTTTATCATGCGTAAGGATTAGTATCAACTGCAACTAACGGTTGGTTGGCTCCAGAAAAAGGGGAACGTCTGTTACTAGTTTTTAGTGTCAACAACGCTTAAGAAACAAATATGTACCTAGTGGCCTAGTGGCAGTACAATTACTTGTTTTATGCTACGCAGTGATAGTCCACCTGAAGGCAAGCGGTAACCGTCGCCCATTATATCTACGATTTAAGCATTTAGGTTGCAGGCAACAAAAATGCAGAACAGCAGATGCGTTGTCACTGTGAGGACTAAGATGAAATGCGTCATGCCTGTATTTGCACTGACTTATTTTATGGACACCCCACGTACTAGGCGCAATATTAAGGAGGTCTAAATTATCCGTTTTGTATTTTTTGGTTTGAGGGTTCTGTACAAAAAAATATTGTAATCAATTATGATTTTAATTCAAAAGGTTCACTCATAGTTTTTACGAAAGTGCACCACCACCTAACTAATAGCAAAGTAGTCTTATTCAAATTACTGTAGCATATTAATGTAGCAAACTCTAATTAATGTAACATCTTTGTCTTTTTACGAGTTTGCTTTCTCATGTCATGTTTCAGTGTCGCGTAGGTAATCGTACCTATCGTTTTCACGAACATTTCTCATCAACTAAAATTAACTAAATGATTTTTAGTTGATGGAGCTATACGTGTAAATATCCCATGCTTCACCCAATTGGAGAACCTAGGTCACCTAGGTGGAGCACGGACCCAAACACAATTTTAGAAATTACTGTCTAGGTTACTGTCATTGTACCAAACTACCCGATAAAATAGTGATAAGCAAATGTAGGCCATCACCGTCATCATAAGGATTATTATTAAACCCACAGTTGGACTAACTTTATCAAATAAAAAAAAAATTAACATTATGGTGCAACTACCAGGAGAACATAAAACGAGAGAACATAAAAGGCGAAATAAGTAAGACCCCTAAAACACGGATCCCTAAGTAGGAATCCTTTTGCACGTGCCATCAAGGTCAAGGCCGGCGCCGGAGCTGTGGCGGTGCCTTTGACATCAAAATAGAAACTGAAAACTAAAAAATCTAAAAATAGAATACTTTGGCGGGCCGTTCTTTATTTTGTTGTTTGACCCACGGTTCTCATTCAGTTTTTAGCTTTTCGCGTGACCGATTGTTGCGTTGTAGTTGTAGGATACCTAAGTACCTATTGTGAAGATAACTGTGATAAGAGTGTTAACGATGTGAACGAATGATTTATAGCTTCAGGTACCAGTATTAACGTAGTCTTGTCTGTGTTCAGCGTTCAACGTTTAAGTATTGTGATAATCATTATTCTGTGCATGAATGCAAGCTAGCAGTAGGCCAAACACCATGGTACCTACCTACTTACGTATTGCATAGCAACCAGAGCCTGCGTAGTGTTGTGTATCTGTGTATATGGAGTGTACCTACCTAGCTACGCTACGATACGAGTACAAGCTTACTTGATAGTTAATACCTATCAGTCATCCGAGCCACAAGAAAGCAAGAAAGTATGGCACCTGACGTTGTTTGTTTTCATAAAATAACTTTAAAAAGGTACGTACCTACATGCTTTAAAGGTCTAGGTTCTAGCTAGACTTTAAGATATGCTACCTAGCTAGAACCTAATCGTAACGTTAGGAGGTTCTTTTCCGACGGGAAATAGGTAGAAAAGACAACGCTTTTATCTGTTCATGAAAACATGTAGGTATTTAGTAAAACCTGTCTGTAATCTGTTTCAACAAAACTAGTCTCATAAGTGGTTCCCTACGCTACGTAGGTCCCTAGATGAGTGAACCATTTTAGTAGGACATAGTACCTACTTATCTGTGTAGAACGATTTATCAATTGAACGAATTCTGTTTTTGTTATGTAGCTATCTTAAGTATGTTTTTCAAGAACGTTGGTGGCTGGGCGATTGAGTATCCGACTCGTAAGCGAGAGAGGTGCCGGGTTCGAATCCCGCTGTGGCAATGTACCAATGACTATTTTCTGAGTTATGTACATTAGTTGAAATTAACCGATGCTCCTATGGTGAGGGAAACATCATGATGAAATCTGCAAATTCTATCAACTGAAATTGTAACCATGATCCAATCTAGTCAGGTTCCCCTGGTACCAGGGTCATGGAGGTCAGATGGTAGTCGCTCCACTGTAACAAATTATTTTCTCTCCACAAAATTATTTTACGTGCCTGTGGTCCGCTTTGAGTATGGTCCATGATCTAGGATTTGGCAGATTAGGTAATTAATTGCAGTGGAGCGACTGCCATCTGACATTCCTGGCTCCTAACCCTGCTACCAAGGGAACCTGACCAGATTTAATCATGGTTACTTACACATTCAGTCGTCTGAACTGAATGTGTAAGTTTCATCACGATAATTTCCCTTACCGTAAAAGCATCGGTTAGTATTCAGCTAATGTGCATAACTTAAAAAAGAGTTATTGGTACATGGCGGCAGTGGGATTCGAACCCGGTACCTCTCGTGTACGAGTCGGATACCGCAACCTTAGGCCACCGACGCTCCGACTATTTAAGCATACCTACCTATTGAAAATAATTAGTGTAGGCAAGTTCCTAGTTAATTTGGTAGAGCCTATTCATGTAGATAAATAGGTAACATTTAGTTCGACGCCTGGTAGTAAGATGTAGGAGGTTGGTTTGTTTTGATATGAATGGCACGAGGTTATTACTCGTCCTTATGGTGTGTACACACTCAACGTACGCCAACGAAGGGCTGTCGGCCGAATTATTTGGACTTCTAAGGTCTAATACTTGCATTTCGTGGTCAAGCAAACGATCTTTGGGAGTTTTGGGAACCGATTCGGGCTCGTATTTGCACGTTTGTTTGTTGGCCTTCGGTATCCGCCCAAACTGCGATTGGATGATTACTTCTATCCGTTTGATGTTATCGCCACGCTGCACTGCGGATTGCCGGCCGGCACACGCCAACGGGACAATCGTTGGCCGAAACGGGTGCGCATCACACATCGCCCGGTGTGTACGCAGCATTAGGCTCCTGGTAGAAGGCTTGAGGAGGTTGCTTTGTTTCGATAGGGGTCGCACGAGGTTGTTAACCTGTTTTTTATATGATCATCAACTTGAAATAGAGCTGCGCTTCAACGTAGTCGATATGGTTATTTATCTTTAAAAATTAATATTTTTTATTAAAATTAAAATTCAATGTCCGGATAAAATGAAGTCGCCAGTGCACTCTTTGAAAGCTCTACTTTAACACCCTTTCGGCTTTATACATGTATTATGAAACACCCTGTATAATACAAAATATAGAAAAGAAATATATATTTTTACATGTATAACCTGTAATATAATGAATATGTAAATAAACCTGGGATAAATAATTAGATAGGATACCTTATTTTTTATGAAAAATAAATAAATGAAGGCCAACATCAAACGTTACCTCATTTTTATTCTAAAACGCGATTTCCAGCTACACTAAAAATGGCAAACAAAGAAAAAATCATTAAAAAAAATTAGCAAAAAACGCACTCACATCCTGGCCAAGTAAGTAGGACGCAGGTACTCGCGCACCAGGGTCCAAATCTTTTTG
The DNA here is from genome assembly GCA_905147135.1 of Blastobasis lacticolella. NCBI lineage: Eukaryota > Metazoa > Arthropoda > Insecta > Lepidoptera > Blastobasidae > Blastobasis > Blastobasis lacticolella. The sequence continues at coordinate 20,278,072 of LR990045.1, forward strand.
GTAGTTTATTAAGAAACTTTTAATATGTTTTAAAAAATAACATCTACATTTAAAATTCGAACGGGAGGTGGAATGTTGTTCCCGCATCGGGTTGCCGAGTACCTAAAGCTGCCACGGAATGCCATAGTATGGTGCTGGTATGCAACTAATACACTGCCAGTAGTGCGCATCGGTCGAGAACTACATTTCCATTTCAATTTGCTGAACAAGTAATCCGGTACCCCATGCTTCACTATACCAAAGATCAAATTGGCTAGATGGAGTTCTCTTCTAAGAGTCATTTTTAAAATGTTTGCGCTGTTAAGAAACGGGGTCACATGTGTTCTAGGAGGAATTTTGAAACAAAAACAGCGGTACCCTGACGTACGGGGTCGGGGTCGTACGGGGACATATAAGTGAAAAGTACATTCTCGGCACTTATGTGCTCTGTAACGACCATCTGGGACCCTATTTTTGAATCACTCGCATCTACTCGAGCGCTCGCGTGCGCTACCTGTATCTTTCATATACGTGGTAAGTTGCTAGAGATAGAAAAGACAGGCAATGGTAGGCGAGCGCTCGCGTGAATGCGAGCGGTTCAAAAATTGGGCCTCTGGTGCTCTTAGACTGTGAGGGCGCCATAGCTTATTCTACGTCGTCGAGTACAAGGAAAATTCCACTTTGCAAAGATAGTATACGTTTGGAAGCAGGAGCAGTTTAGTTTAGGGCCGGATTTAGAGGTCCAGAGGCCTCGGGGCAACGAAGGAGCGGAGGCCCCCTCCGCTCCTTCGTCCACTCAAAGTGAGCAATTTTTTTAAGTTTTAATGAACTAATATAGATCAATGATTTCTGTTATTTAAGATTAATATAATCAAATAATTATATATGTACGAAGTACTGCAGGCTGTAGGTAAAGGTAAAAGAGCAAAAAAAAATATTAAAGGAAAATATGTTTACTAGTGTTTACTAATTGGAATTTGAAAGATTTTTTCTTTCCGAAGTCTATTGTGGGGGCCCCCCGTTTGTGGAGGCCCCGGGGCTTTCGCCCCGGGGCCTCCACAAACGTTGGTCTGCCTCCACATAACGTTGGTCTGCCTGTGCACAACCTGGCATAAATTTTTCTATGATCTGTTTATTCTGACTTGTCTTATTTGGTGAACAAACAATGCCCAAAATCACGACTCAATCACGATCAATCACGCTACGTATATTGTGTATAAATGTCTTGAATTATACAAGAAATACATAGAATGTGAATTTCAACGAATACTGCTGCACATTATCCATTTAAATACATAGTTTGCTGAACCAAATAGGACAAGTCAGTTTGGACAGATTATAGTGACCCTATGATGACATACAAAAAAGTTATGAAATCCAACCAAAAACATTTCATGTATGTGAAATTTGTTACCAACCCCCCGCAAGCTCTTAACGGTTTCACTGAGAAAAAGTTATCAAATGTCTTGAAGAGCAACCTTGTTTCTACAATGCCTAACTCTAAAAACCCTATATTTTTATCAGAAATAATAGGTTGGCCGTTTCATAGATGCTAACGTAGCTCTATCAGAGATAATAATCAACTGGTGATAGCTACGCGTTATGTTGGTTTGCAGCCCTAACCGCGGCGTTGCCGTCATCGGAGACGCTCCGAGCTTTTCGACATTCCAACAGAGACTACGTCGATGGCTCTATCAAAAAGCTTATGTAATGAATTTTTAATTAAAATTTAAGTAATAATTTTCATGGCATTCATTAGAATTTTATTGACATTAAATTGAATAATTGTTTCACCTCATCCACGCATGACCCAAGCGTTGCCGACCCCGTAAAAACCTTTGCCTATACAATTCAATTTTGAATATTATTTTTGACATTTGTTATAATTTTTTGACTTTAAATTTATTATTATGGATAAGTATTTAACATACACAATTAACATTGATATTATAATTTAACACTAGGTATGTAAATTTTACTTGCAACGAATGTTATGAATAAAAATGATTATGATTACTTTCTGATCAAAATGCAGACCTTGTAGAGTTTATCGAGTAAGAATCTTGGCATTTATGACATCATTTTCTCAGTGAAACCGTTTATTCAATTAAAAAGGACTACAACTCGGACATTAAAATAATACTGTCCGCATATTAAAATGTTAATAGTACATTGTAATACAAGTGTGGTATCACAATAGCACATCGAACATTTACGCTTTCGATATACTGACGTCGACCTAGTGGCAGTAAACCCGTGCTATATTGGTCACTAGTGGACCCGGCGCGACTTCGTTCGCGTACATCTACCCCTAACTACCCTTTTTTTCTTGGTTGTAAACCTTCCTCTTGAATCGCTCTATCTATTATTGCAAACCGCATTAAAATTCGTTACGTAGTTTAAAAGATCTAATCGTACATAGAAACTTAATCACATATTGGGCGCAGATTATATCAAGCGTCGGCCGCGCAGGTTGCGTTATGCTGTCATCTCAAAATGGTATGAGTTTCTAGTCCGCGCACTGACGCAGGATGCCTAGGCGTCGCAGGTTGCGTCATCAACGCAAGTTGCGCTGTACTATATTTTTATTATTATTTACTATCCGGTATCTGGCCGGATATTAACGCGCTATCCGGTATCTAACCGAATAGTAAATAAGGCCGGATAGACCGGATACCGGATAGCAACCGGATATCCGTTTCATCTCTATTAAATATATTACCGCCCAAGTGATTAATAATAATGTAAAAATAACATAAAAGTATGTGATGAAAATAAATTAATATGATAGGACATTTATTAACGTTATGGTAATCCTGTAGCCGTAAAACCTCAGCTATGTGGCTCGGTCAAGGGTAAAATATGGCCTAAGCAATATATGTATGAGGTTTTGATGTACGAAATACATTCCATACCATTCTATATATTTTTAGATTAGGTTTTTACGTTTATTTAGTTAAGTTTTTCACCATTGTATAGGGTTTGTTGTTGTGCGTTGTTGTTCCATACCTAAATCGATAAAAACGGACGCAAAAAGAGAGTTAATTTATTCAGGATTTTTTATATGATAACACTTAGGTTGATACCTTAATGAACAGGTTATTGTTTACTAGCCTTTCTCAGCGGCTTTCACCCGCGCGCAGTTCGGAACTCTGTAAACAATAAACTTTCCCGCGGGAACCTATTATTTTCAAGGGTGAAAATGTCACTCGGGAATATCGTAGCTTCCTATTAGTGGAAGAGTTTCCTAAATCGTTCCAGTAGTTTTTGAGTTTATTCATAACAAATTTAAAAAATTACAATTTTTTTTTATAATATTTATTAACAAACCAAGATTTTTATGTAGCAGGAAGCAGGCAAGCAGGCCACCTGATGGAAAGTGGTCACCGCTGCCTATACCTATTAGCAATACCAGGGGTAGCAAGATTGCGATGCCCACCTTTAAATACATCACGATAATTCATCCTGCAATCATTTGTACGTATGAATGTTTGAAGAATTTTTGCTATATCCCTTGACACATCCATATTGCTAATTTACATTGTACCGACTGATACGAATGCGCGCTAAAAACGACTGACCGGATTTTGATGAAACTATACAATAATTGGCATTTGGAGTTTATTCGAAAATCGAATTGGCCGCCTTAATGCAATAAAAAAAGCGCAATTGCAAGTGTTAAACACATTTATTTTAAAATACATTAGTTATTTAAAAACTACACCTTACATAAATCCCTTCGTACCTTACTCCGGTCAGTAAGTTTAACACTAAGTTATTTGCTGCGCTCGTGGTCATTATTTATTTATTTATAAGTTCATTTCACAGTTTAACAGCAGTTAATTACATGTAGAATATAAGTACATTATGGTTGAAATGCCAATGCCAATTATGTTGTCCATGACGAAAGAAACTGCTTTAACCCCTTGGTACATAATTTAGAAAACTAGCTTTAGCCCGCCACTTCGTCCGCGTAAAATTCAGGTACGATTCAATTGAATTTCGGGATAAATCTTAGCCTATGTCCTATTCTGAGATATAAGCTACCACAAAAATTGCAAAATCCGTTCAGTAGTTTTTGTGTGTAGGAGTAACAAAGACATCCAAATATACATCCAACCTTGCAAACTTTCGTTTATATAATAAATATATAATAGTAGAAGGACTACCAGAGGACAATTTATACTGTGCTACTCACAGTTATAATTATTTTATTTTGATTTTCTGTTATTTTATTTATCGTATAGCTTTTTAAGTCAAAGTCAAAGGCATATATATCATCATCATCATATCAACATCATCATAAAAATATAATTACATAAAAACATTATTTGAAAAGCCACTCTGTTAACTTTTTATTAAACTCTCTTTCCGGTAAATTTTTAATTTCATTGGGTAAGTTATTTATTATAGTTATACACATATTATACACATTCTTTTTAAATATGTAGGTTTTACACGGAGGTTTATGCAAGATGTTTATATATTGCGCTCTTTCTGTCCTCTGGCTAACATCTGATACACTTTTAAAATATTCCGGATGAGATTTCGTAAATACATAGTTTTTTAATATACATACATGGCAATGGTAGGATTCGGGTAGGAATTTATAGAATAATGGTCTACAGCTATCTGTGACCCATGACTTTGTAATTGCACGAACACATTTATTTTGAAGCCTAAAAGTTCTTCCTACCTCTACCGAATTCCCCCATAACATAAGTCTATAGTTAACAACTGAGGAAACATGCCCATGGTAAGCAGTTAGGGTTGCATCCATAGATACAGTACTTCTCAGTCTGTTCTGTGCGAAGAGAAACCGATCCAATCGTTTGCAAATATAGTCGATGTGATCCTTCCAATTTAAGTGTTTGTCATTAATTAAACCAAAAATTTTGTGCTGCTGGTTTCTTGTAATGCGCAGTCGTTATGCTTTATATTTAATTATATAAATTTGTATTGTATGATTGGAATTGTATTAAATTAGTTTTCATCAAATTAATATTTAAATTATTATTTTTCATCCATGTTATAATATCATTCAATGCATTATTTAAATTATTCTCATAATTAGATAAGTCTTTCCTTTACTATTACCGTCGTGTCATCGACGAATAAAAGGCCTTTATCTGAGGTAACTGTAGGTAGATCATTCACATATAAAAGGAACAATAACGGCCCTAATATACTACCTTGCGGTACGCCTAACACTTTATTTAAGAATGTCGATCGGTAGGACTGTTTTCCTTGACTAATCTGGTTAACTCTGTGCGCAACTTTCAATTGGCTAAATAACATACATTGCCTTTTCTACTATTTTAGACAGTATAGGAACAATAGTGATTGGCCTAAAGTTATTCAGGTCTGTACGGTCCCCTTTCTTGTGCAAAGGGTTCACAACTGATAGCTTCAGTTGTTCAGGGAATGTTCATTGACTAAAAGTTAAATTTATTATGTACTAGTGGACCCGGTGCGACTTCGTTCGCGTAGCGTTCTAACCCTACACCACCCTACCCCTAGTTTCCTACCCTACACCTACCTTTCACCTACCTTTGTTTATTAACCTTCAGTCACCTGAATTTTGGAATCCCATGTCATAGTCCAAAGGAAACACTGATTTATAAATAATAAGGGTTTTCATAACCACTTAGCATTAGCCTTTATCATATTTGTTATAATGTCATCTATACCACTAGCTTTAGTATTTTTAAATTGAATTATTATTAATAATATTTTAAAATTTAAAGGAACTTAGTTTTAAAGGAACTTACTGCAATTAAAAATTTATATATTTTCATTTTACTTTTCGTTGTGTAGGCGAGAGCTTCGGCCAAAAGGACCTGAAGATCTTCCAGTTCCCGCTATACTTGGTATTAGATTTGCTGTGGTGCTACTTTACATTAATACACTCATTTAATTTGGTTAAATTTCGTCGTCTAAAGTCAGGGGCAATATAGGCCAGTCAAAACTTACAAGAAAATAGCTTTAAAATGCAAAGCGCGATGTAACGCTGCATCCCCTTCCCCCTAGGATTCCACAGCTAGTGGACGTTTTATAAGTAATTCCGTAATTTGAATTATTGAAATAATTATAAATAATATTTAAAATATTAAAGTGTGCCAGTACCAGGAGACCATAACTACGACGAAGCAAAATAGTAAAACACGCTGGTGAGAATCTGTGATTCTTTTACTCACACATCGAAACCGATTGGTTACTCATTCCGCATTTAATCTGTGATTGGATCAAAACCGACACGCCCTACGACGCAAGAGTTTGTTTCTTGGGGGCGTGGCATCTTTTGCATCGCTTACCCGCAATTTTTCGAGCTAGCCTACCCAACGCAATTCTCCGACGGCAACTCGAAATACGCTCAAATAGGCCTACAATTAACGGAAAGTGTATGCAGAGGCGGGAGGTTTTGTTTCACAATTATTATACGAAACCTATATTTATTTAATGATTATGCCATTACAACACTCGCCTCCTAAGCAGTCAGATATGGATATTAGCCTATCTCAATCGGCACCTAATCTAAATGAACAAACCGATGTCTCTTGTCGGCCCGTTAAACAAAAACGTAAACATGACGACGACTTAGAGTATTTCATGAAAAATATTGAAATAATGTTTGAAAAATGGACTTGTGCGCAAGATTCTAAATATGAAACCCTTTTAGAATCGGTAAATGTAATAAAATTACAAAACTCCCATATTTCGGAATCCATTGAGTTTATGTCAAACAAATACGACGAACTTAACTCTAAATTACAAAAAATTGAACAAGAAAAGAAGGAGGATAGGGCCTACATTGCCTCTCTTGAAAATAGGGTTGACTATTTAGAGCGCACAGCTCATGCTTCCTGTCTGGAAATTCGTAACATTCCAAAAATGGAAAATGAAAATACCTCGGAATTATGCTCTGTGCTGAATAAAATAGGCAATTTTTTGAATGTACCTATCCAAAATTGCGATATAAAGAATATCTATAGAGGATTTTCCAAAGACAACGAAAAGAAACCTATAATGATTGAGTTGCAGTCTGTTTTGATAAAGCAAAAAGTACTATCCGCATCGAAAAGCTTTAATAAGGAAAACAGTCGTGCCAAACTAAGTACATCTCACATTGGCATAGAAGGCTCGCAGTCACCTATTTTCATTTCGGAGTACATACCACCTAAACTGAAGAGACTACACTTTCTTGCTCGTGAATATGCCGCTTTAAATGAATTCAAGTACTGCTGGGTAACTGGTAGTTATGTCTACTTACGTAAAAAGGATGGAGATACGTTTTTACGATTAAAAAACGAACAAGACTTAAAAGAACTTCAGAAAACGTAATTTATATGATCAGTACTCTTTCTTTGTATTATATAAACTCATTGGAATTAATTTTACTTTATTTATTTTTAATGCTTCATGTGTTTTTGTACTGCCTCTTGCATCATAACATACACATCACAAACAATAACAATATACAGTTAAACAACCTACACACTCTTGTACAACAAAATACACAGTACCTATACTTTAGATTGACTATACTAAACTTACACAATGCATACAGTAGTACTCCTCATACACAGATATTACACAATGAACAAATATCTTACCTAACGACTACGGATCGGATGTCAAATTTGAATGTTCACATGATTAGTTTAAACATATTAAAAGTATTAATTAGCGGCTTCATTTGCGTTTTCATAAATAAAATTCGCGTCTTTTAATGTACTAAATAGTATCTCTAACTATGAAATAACAAATTTATATGAATTATGTCAACCAGAAATATGTACATCTATACTAAGTAACCCCTGCTCATATTTGAAAATTCTCCAATTAAATATTAGAAGTATTAATAAAAATTTTAGTGAACTAACTATATTACTAACTAGATTTCATTTTGATTGTGACATAATCATTTTATCTGAATGCTGGCTATCATGTGCCTCAAAGTTGCCATCTCTACCGGGATTTGTTAGTTTTAGTAGTACACACAACTACAACCAAAATGATGGTATTGTTATTTATGTAAAAAAAAAATATTAATTGTAATGTCGAAGAACCCATGATAAGTGAGGCAAACTGTCTTCAAATTAAATTACAAAATGACACTACAATTATAGCAATTTATAGACCGCCAAGTTTTATAAATCTGGATTGCTTTATACAATCTCTAAACCGATTATTATCCGAACAAAATATGTTCAAAAACATTGTATTGATGGGTGATATCAATATAAATATAGCGGATTTGACCTCAACATCATCAGCTTATTTGGATATTCTTTCCTATAACGGAATGATACCTGCCTACTATCATCCGACTAGAGGTAATAGCTGCCTTGATCATGTTATTTTAAAAACAAAGTTGCCAACTCAAACATTTATACTAGAATCAGCAATAACAGATCATGAGCCAGTTTTATTTTGCTTGCACGTGCGCAAGTCTCACACTGATAAACTAGATAAATTTAAATCCAAGATAAACTTCGACAATGTTTATGACGACTGCACCAAAATTGATTTTACTCCAATCTATGAAAGCACAGATATTGAGAAATCTATGAATCTTTTTGTGCAATACATGCAGGGCCTTATCTTAAATAATTCGTATAATGTAAAAATTCCCAGTAATAAAATTAAAATTAAACCTTGGATGACTGTAGGCTTACTGAGATGTATTCGGAATAGAGACAATATGCACAACAAACTTAGAAAAGATCCCAACAATGGTATACTAGCTTTATCATATAAAAGATACAGGAACTATTGCAACAATATTCTAAAAAAATGTAAAATTCAATACGAAAAAAATGAACTTAATTTAGCTAAAAATAGTAACAAAAAACTATGGCAAACTGTTAAAATGATAACAAATCTTGACAAAACAAAGGAAGTACCGAAAGAGCTACTCCAATTAAAAAGTACTCCGATTGAGTCTATAAACTCAATCAACGAATACTTTGCTAATGTAGGAATGGACCTTGCAAGAGGTATTCCTCACAATGAGCAACCACCTTCACTATCTGAGTGTGAATGGATGTCTGTTTGTAACTCATTTGTACTTCTTGCTACATCAGAAGATGAGGTGGAGAGACTTATTGCTAATTTAAAAAGCGACTGTGGTGCTGGTTGGGACGGTATTCCGTCAAAAGTCTTGAAATGTGTGAAAAATATAATAGTTCCGCCTTTGACTCATATTTTCAATATGTGTCTCTCAAATGGTGTTTTCCCAAAGTTATTAAAACGGTCGATTGTAACACCAATACATAAATGTGGTAGACGGGACCTTATATCTAACTATAGACCTATTTCTATACTGCCATCTATTTCCAAACTACTAGAAAAAATAATAAACTCAAGGCTAATAAAGTATCTCGAAGAAAAAAATCTGTTATCAGAAGGGCAATACGGCTTTAGAAGAGGTAAGTCTACTACGGATGCAGTACACAATTTTACAGAGTTTGTGGTTCAAAGACTTGAAAATAGGGAAAAGTGTCTAACAATATTTATAGACCTCGCAAAGGCCTTTGATACGGTTTCTTCGTCCACACTTTTGCAGAAATTAGATAGCCTCGGTGTCCGAGGAACACAATTGATGCTGTTTGACAGTTATTTAAGAAATCGTAGTCAATGTGTCATAATTGGTAATGTGCGGAGTGATAACACTGCCATAAACATCGGCGTTCCCCAGGGAAGTGTGCTGGGTCCGACATTGTTCTTGTGTTACATCAATGAACTCTGCAATCTCCAAATTCCCAACTGTAAAATAATATCGTATGCTGATGACACTACTCTAACTTTTTATGGCAAGACATGGGATAGTGTTTTTGACTCTGCTCAAAAGGGATTTAACAGTGTGTGTCAATGGTTAATGCACAATAGTCTCACACTAAATGCCAATAAATCCAAGTTTATGGCCTTTTCTATGAGGAACGCAAACATATTTGGTGAGAACCATAAAATAACTGCTCATTCATGTTCTGAAGCTTCGGGTGAACAGTGCGCCTGTCCAAACATAGCACAAGTAAATGATATTAAATATCTAGGTGTTACCATTGATAACAACCTGTCATTTAAAAAACATGTGATGGGTTTGTCAGTAAAAGTGCGGAAGCTCGTTTACGTTTTTAAGAGCCTGAGACATGTTGCTGACATGGAGTTAATTATAAATGTTTATAAATCCTTGTGCCAGTCTATTTTATCTTATTGTGTTTCTTCTTGGGGTGGTGCAGCTAAGACCCTAATGCTAGAAATCGAGAGAGCCCAGAGAATGATACTTAAAGTATCTTTATCAAGACCTTTTCTGTTTCCTACAAGTAAGTTGTACGAGGAGACAAAAGTGTTATCCGTTCGCCAATTGTTTATCTTGATGACTATCCTAACACAACACAAAGCGATTGACCTCAAAACTCACCTAGTTAATCCGTTGAGTAGAAGAAACTTTAAAGTCTGCCAAGAGAATCCAGTACGAACGTCATTTGCCCAGAAATTCTTTTGTTTTAGAGGAAGTCGTTTTTATAATACAGCAAACAAATTACTATCCATTGTGAATCTTTCTTATAGTGAGTGCAAATTTAAAGTGACAAACTGGCTCCTAACCCTAGACTATAAGAAAACGGAAGAATTGTTGAGCATTATTAAATAAAAAAATAAAAAAAAAATAAAAAAAAAAACGCGCCCACATACATATACACACACACACACACACACACAAACACACACACACACACACACACACACATAAATCACAGTACTAAGAGGTAACTTAATTATTTAGTTACTTTGTTAATATTTTTTTGTTATTTTAAGTTGTACACTTATCTTAGAGGGGGGGCCAGGAGATCCATAACACAGGTTAACCTAGTTTGGACTCCTGTCTCCCAATCATCTATTTGATATTTTTAATGTGTTTGTAAACTTTTTTGGGAGAAAAATAAATACCTAATAATAATTTTTGGTATGTTATTTGGACCTTAAGAGAGTGAGAAACTACACTTTGCAACCAAAAAAAATTGTGTTTCCTGCGTAATACGTGAAAAACTGCGAAATTTTGGGACTTTTTCACTTTCTGGTCTAAAAATAAAAAAACTATGCATTTTACGAACAATGAACCTTAATGCCTTTTAAAGTTCATTATATTTGCCACTGCTTTTAAGCATTTTGTAGAGCTCTACAAAATGTACAGTGACTAAGTTAAGACTCTTCGAAGATGGTAAATTTTTACCGAAAATTTACAATTTTAAGTTTTGCTCCCGTCCGGAGCAAATTATTGATAAAATCACTAGTCCTATGATAAAAGGCTAGGCAAGCATACTACATCTTCGACCTCATCGTCGGTGAGTCAGGTGAGTTGAGGTCAAAGGCAAGCCTATCGACAATTAAAAAAAAGTTACTAAAAGAAAGTTGTAGTACATTTAATTTACTTTCATTAAAGTACAAAACGAACTAAGTAAGACTAATAGTTTACTCACAATCTTGAAAATGGTTTTTTGAAGAATTCTGTGAATACTTATTTGTGTGAATGGTGCCAAAGGAAATGTTTTCAGCCAAATACCGGTATAACCAATTATGCTAAGAGAAAATTTGTTACAAATTACGTTTTAATAATTATAAAATACCATAACCATAATCAGCTCCCGCGACCGTTCTATTAGTCTCAGGGTACAGCGCAAGATATTGCTCAATCTCGCTTCGCCAATTGTATTAAGTGGCGAGCTCGTCGCGGTGCTGAAACTCTACTAGTCTCAATGTACGACACGGTCCTCTATATGTATAGGCGGAACAATTTTATATTTTCATACATTATGCTGGTATTCCCTATTTTTGCCCTTATTCTTTCGATTGCCAATGTGATTTTAAAAATATTGAATTTTTCACGTCGAAATTCAAAATTGAAAATCGTTCGAATAGAGGCAAGCGATTTAACAAAGGAACCCAGGGCTGTATGATAATTTGAAGTTGCTTAGTTTTAAGTTTACCATGGGTTAAGTTTACCAATCTAAAGTTCAGACTTTAGAGTTCTATTGAAATCGTAAAAATTTATTTTTTGACTTTACTTGGTTTTGATGTTGTATCTACATTCATACGACGACGACATTAGGGCCTTCAAGGAACAAGCCACTATAAACGAATTCTCGACTGCACTGGCCGGCTCGACCTACCCCGGGGCACGTAAAAAGAAAAATATTTATAAATTGTATCCGTCGAATTCAATGAATATGCGATTTATTTATTTGGCTTAATATTTTTATACTTTATTGTTTTATATCTGATTTAAAACTGTAATTATAACTATTAGACATAAACAAATATTTAAAGCAAAGTGTATCTCTTGCAATTGAAGTATAACACTAGGTAGTTAAGATATACCTAACAAAATATTTTTATATTCAGCTAAGAACATTATTTAAAAAATAATGTAAAAGTAAAAGCTAACAATAAAACTTCACAAAACTACATAGATAGGTACAACAACTTGTCTGTACATTCCTGCCTACGAATATTTAGTAACATCTAGCACTCACATAATATTCTTCATAACGCGCCGTATGCTGCCCTTCGCCACGAACTTTCAGGTGAAATGGAAGCTTCCACCCGTTCCCCAAGTTTATATGCGACCGAGCCGCGGACGTAGAAAACTAGATACGCCTAGAGAGAACCCGAGAGCAATTTCGCTTATTATTGATTAGGTTTAAAATTTTGTCAGGCGTCTTATGTAAGTACGTATGGGTGGGTAGAAAGAAGCTTAGGAATATCAATACCTACATTCACTGGCATAATTATCCACCCACCCCATATTTTTCCTTACACGCCCATACATTTATGTCGTTACGTCATCATTACCACAACCCACAATATGTGATAATGTGTGTGTGTGAGATTATTGCCATAATCTCCACGCATGGCAGATTGTAAATATAACAATGGAAAACGCTGCTGCCCATTTTCCAGTCAACGGAGACGGGATCTTTCGCCTTGGAAACAGAAGTCGCCTTGTACGACACCCACGAGTGTAAGGGGGTTGGTGCTATTCTACTCTGCCTGACACCACACGGCCAGTCGTTACAATGTCGTTACAAATCAGTCTTTACCCGCATAAATCATAACAATCAACCATTTTAATTATGTTTTCTCGGTTTGTTAGCCCAATCAATAAAGGCCGTCATATTAGAATGATGTTATGTGATGTTACACGTTAGATTAGAGTCACTCTGGACTTACGCCGCGTGATGGTAACGCTACTTAATGCCACATGTATACGGATGTGTCTGTGTAGGTATATGTCTGCGGGCTTAACCCACACACCACACACGCGCTGGCGTGGGATTTGGTCGCATCAGCGACGTCACGTAAGACGAGTGTGTTGTTAAACTGCGATTTATCATACATTTGCATCACTTATTCATTTATTTCCATACAGTTTTATAGCAATGAAAGGTCCGGCAGAAATGTATGGACCCCAGCCTACATGAATAACGTTGAGCGATATGTCATCGAAAAGAGTTTTTTTATTTTCTACAACTTTTACTATTGCGATAATTTTCGAATCGCTGTGAGAAAAAGTTATGTTCAATTAAAATATACTTATTTTATGTTCCGGGTTTCTTACCGCTTACCTTTGTTGACGAGTAGCCCGATATTTCAACACAGTTGCAGTTGCGCAATAGTTTAAAACATTATAAAATATACTTTATGTACACTCATAGAGTAATGTTCCAATTACATATTCGAAAACAGTCGTTTAAGGATTCAATTTTTTCACGCCAGTCTATAAAATTTTAGAAAATTACGTTTCGATACAGCATTTCCCATACTATTTTCGTTACAGCTGTATCGAAAAATAACTTTTTAATCATTATTTTTATACACTTTTATTTTTTAAATTTATGTCGGGCGCCGAGACACGGCGAAATGTAGGCTGAATACCTAGACGTCTTTAACAAATTCAAAATTTAAATTTTGCTTTTTATATTTCTGTGTAAGTAATTACTTTCCCGCTAAACAGAATATTTTTTCTAATTGTTGTTCTTTGTGTTTGTAAATGTTTTTCTTATTTGAAGCAAATAAATAAATAAATGTGAAAGTAGAAAGTGAATTTCCCGCCGCTTGATATCCTAGACGCGTAGATACAACAGAACTGACTCGCAGCTTACTTCTATCAAAGTTGAGAAAATTATAGGTACGATATTTTAACATAAAAGTAATGTATGCAACTGCAAATAATTAGGTATTAAAACACTCGTGTCAAACTATTATCTACACGATAAACAACAACAAACAACAACGATAAACAGATACTCATGTTTTAATACCCCCTTTTATATGACAGTTGCATAAACTACTATTATTTTGTACTGGAAAATTCGGCCTATATGACCAATAACGTCGAGCGGTATGTCATTGGAAATTATTTTTCATTTTCTACAACTTTTACTATGGCAACAACTCTCGAAACGCTGTGGGAAAAAGTTATGGGCAAAATGATGTTTACTCTAATTGACCATAACCTGTAACTTACCTCTGTATTTAATTTATTTTTTCAATTCGATAGTCTTTTTTCGTAGGTAGATCGATTTTTCATAGGCTGTTCTGATTGCAGCTGAATTAATATACAAATTACCAAATGACTGTACCACATTATAACAACGATCTACTGAAAAAGCTTACGTATTGAAGAAATTAACTAAATACAGAGTTATTGTCAGTAATTATTGTCTTATAGGCTTTTGATTAAGTATTTAGTTACATTTATATACAATACTAGCTTTTGCCCGCGACTTCTTTTTCCCAACCGACCCTATTAATGACCTCCCTAATGTATGAAAGCTAGTACTACGGAGAGGGGAGTGGTCAAGCTGTATCTCTGATTCGACTCAACCGTATCACATAAATCATAGCCTAGATTTTAAGTTGGACCCCATTCTACCAACATGTGAAAAACCCATGAAAATTTCATGTCCATATTTCGTATAGTTTTTTTTTTTTTTTTTTTTTTTATTACTCTACTAGCCAGGCATTTGACCGCCACCTCACCTGGTGGTAAGTGACGATACGGTCTATGATGGAGCATGCCTGTCTAGGAACAGCCTATTCACTCTAGCCTTGAAGGCATCCAGATTATATTGATCAGGGAACACACTCGCAGGCAACGCATTCCACTCCTTAGCCGTACGCATTATAAAAGTCGAGCCAAAGCGGCTCGTGCGGATAGTTGGAAGATCCACGACATAAATCCATAGCTGATCTATTAGGGTTCTACATCAGGTGTTCCAGTTTCCAAAATACCTACCTATCCTATATGTTGCCCAGGCTTTACAGCTACGCAACAAAAAAGTTTCATTCAAATTCATCCAGTAGATCCGGAGAGTAGCATGTACAAACAGACAAACAGACAAAAAGCCAAAAATTTTAAAAATTCTTTTTCCATTACTATTTCTTCATCGCCCCAAATTATTTTTTGTAAATGTATTCAATGTACAAACACCCTTTTTTACGTTTTATTTTAAATATATTTCAAAAAAATTCTGATTCTATTACTATTTCTTCATAGCCCTAAATTACATTTTTATGTTATTTTATATGTTCACATTAAGATTAGTAGTTCGTACTATGTCAGATACTATTGTATAGGTAGCTCTAGAGCGCAATATAATAGAACGGGAAGACAGTTTAAGCGGTTAAATACTTGAGCTTTTTGTATATGTATAGTATAAATGTTGCACGATAATCGTAATTTTTTTTCCAAAATCATCTCTTTTAACCTAACCGTTAAACTAACAACTACCTCGATTAAACTAGCTTTCAAATAACCCGCATCGATATCACTCCACAGCAGACACATACCTCCACAGATACTTTACTTCAAACTTGTAAAGCCCCTCTCTTTTACTTCGGGGGTTAAAAAACAATCCAATATGGATCACTAGTCTCTTAAATGTACCTGTTTCAAAGATTCAACCGTTCCGGTCCCATAGATTCCGAAAAGGATGTGACAGAAGGTACACAGACAGGTGACAGACAGGGCGGACAGAGGTACGTTTGATCTTGTATTTTTATTGACGTAGGTACTTAATAATATAACAACAGTACAATGAACGCTTCCAGAGTCATATCAGGCCGCACTACGAGCATACATATGTATCATGACCATTTGAAACGCACCACATTATATCGCTCCCATATATTTGAATATAACCACGCAAACCAAAGACACATTTGTAGCGGGTGCGTTTTGTGGCGAGGCGGCTTCCGCGCTACACGTTATCAATATCGATAGTGTCCGTTTTTTGTGGTCTGACGGAAAACATCGTGATGAAACCTGAACATTCAGGCGACTGCAAGAGCAAGTTGTGAAACTATGATCAGGTTCCCCTGTTAATAAGGTCACGTAGGTCAGATGGCAGTCGCTCCACTGTACTGCCAAATCCTGGATCATGGTCAAGGCGGATTCCGGGCCCTCGTGCGCGAGAACACAACCGGGACATTTGATTATTATATAGAAGTCCTCATATTACATAGGTACATTTTTAAACCGTTTTGTGAATTGGTCTCGAATGTTCTAGTGTCCAGGGGGTTGGTGCTATATTCGACCCGTACAGATATTCTGTGCCCGGGTACCACACAACCCATGCAAATCTGAAGTCAGAGTGAGCTTGCGGCCCAAACAGCGCTCCACTCGCCCTTGAAGAAGCCCGACACTTACAAGAAAATGATGGACTTGACCCTCCTCTACATTAGTTGAGGGTTTTGCCGTAATCTCCACTAAAACGACATGGCAGGTGATTGGAGATCACTGTGTTGAAAATACTCGACAGTAACGCTGCTGCCAATGGGGGATTTTCAAACAGCTACTTTGAAAAGTAAAAATTGTAGTTCAGCGTGCCTCCCTAGAATTCATGGGCCGAGGGGCAGTTCCGGGAGTTCGAACGGCGCAGCTTAGACAGCATTCTCAAGTTTTGAATTTGGTACCTAACCGAAATTGTTCAGAAAGGTGTTTCGTGAAAAGGTATTTAGTTTTAGTATCTTTTATGAGTAATAATGTCTACGTTTTTATAAATCTAACGGTCTCGTTTCATTTTACTGTAGAGAATCGTGTCTAATCAATGTCATATATTATAATTAATTGAACTATTTTTCTTTTCAATCGGCTCTCGGAAAATCTTCCTATTTCTTCAGGGGCGGTACCTACCTCCTAACTCCAATTGAACGTCGCCACCTTGATATCCAATACCTGTAGAATGACGTCACACAACTAATCCGTATAAGCTCTACTCATATAGAACCTATCCCTATGGAATGGACTTAAATGTACGATTTTCAACGACATGAAGTTGGTTATACTCTAACTTCAAGAGAGTGAATATTATAAGGGTGTTCCTTTCTACTTACATAATTTTTATGATTTAAACTTTTTATTTGACCTAGTTTTTAACATGAGCTTGGATGTGCAGGTTTCACTACGATCTTTTCGTCCACTTATATACATAACTCAGTAAAGAGTCATTCTGTACCATTCTGTCCCGGCACTGGGGTTATCCGGTACTTCTCGCTTACAAGTCCGACCCCTTAACCAATAGGCAATCAGCGATGTTCGCTTTAGCTGCTGCCAAATTTTACTGTGACAGACACCCAAAACACGGCAAATTATCCGGCTTATTATTAATTATTGGAAATGTAATGAAGAGTGGCCAGTGTTGAGGAACTATTTGGAAAGTAGGTAAGCCACGCCGGGGACCGTCGCTAATCCTGGGACTGATGACGACGATGTTAAACTTCTCTTCGCTGTTTCGACTTCGCATCACGACGCCCACTTGTCGATTAGTTGCTGTCTAGAACCTTTAACGCTTACTAGAGCTTAGTGGGATTCGGTACATTGTGCAAATATTATCGACTTGTCAGTGGCGTAGCTTGCCTTACAGGGGCCCCGTATCAACAGTTGTCTAGGGGCCCCCTTTAGTTTATAACCCCAAATGTCGTGGGGAGCTGCTGCTAATGAGTAACTTAAATCCTAGTTTTAACTAAGTCACTAAGTGGCGAGCGTAGCGAACTTTACATTGTGACATATAAACTCGTACAAGCTCGGAATTTTTGGTACATTGTCCCTTGATTTGGCTATATTAAAACCTTGCGTGATTTTTATTAAAATGATTTAAATAAATTAATAAGCGAGCGTCGCGAGCTCGAAATCTTACACACGTTTAGTGGCCCGGGGCCCGGTATCATTGATACTTGTGCAAACTCGGTTTTTAGATTTGTTTGTTTGCTTATTTCTTCTAGACTGCCAACGCAACGTTAATTATAACGTCCTAGGTACTTTGTTAATTTATTAAATAGCCTCACTAGGATTCCCTGCTATGGCCTTAGAACAGGAATGAATATAAACTTATTTATAGATACCTAGAATCACTGAACCACAATTATCGTTTGCTCCTGAAAGTAATAAATGAATCTTCCCTCTACAACACAGTCTTAAACATGGGTGCGTCCATTGCGCTTCAGGCAGCTTACATACAGGCAGACTATTCACTCTCAATTGTGTTTTAACTCCGATGTATGTTAATAGCTTCTTGGACCCCAAAAGTTGTACCGCAGCCAATTCGAACTGTAGAACTCGAGTTACTGGGAATCGTGAAGTATTAACTTGTCAGTTATTTCACTGAAATAAGTCATACAAATTACTAGGAGTGCTATGTGTGTGCGTGTGCGGTGTGATAGTTGTAAATTGTAATGGGTATAAGTAATGGCATGTTACAAATATATTTTTTTTACTTCGACAACTCACACAGCGCCATCTAGCCCCAAAGTAATTAAAGCTTGTGTTATGGGTGCTAGACAACATATGTATTTAAAAGTATATAACATCCAGACCGGTAACAGAAATTAAAATTCATCATTTCAGTTTCTGCTCGGCCGGGAATCGAACCCTCGGGACCTCTACGTGGCAGACCGGCCGGCATGTTAACCAACTGAACCAGGTCGCCACTTAGGTACGAAGTAGCCGAGTTATATAGAAAACAAATTCAAAGAATAGGTATTTCAGCAATTTCGAACTTTGACTTTTGACTTTTTTTTTTATACCACCAAGGTGGCAAACAAGCTTACGGCCTGCCTGATGGTGCGCAGTCACCGCCGCCTATGGACGTTTGCAGTACCAGGGGCATCACCCACGCGTTGCCGATCCCGTAAAAACCTTTTAACCCCTTTCTTGAAGAACTCCATGTTGTACTCTCCAGGGAAACCCTCTCCAGGTAGTTCATTCCACAACCTTAGTGAGCGTGGGAGAGAGTTCCTTTGGAACCGTACAGTTCGCGACCAATTTGGCTCCAAGGTGTGAGGATGAACTCCCTGTCGGTGGCGAACGGTGCTATGATAGAACGTAGCATGTAGATGAAATTAGAACATGTAAGTTGGTTTTATTACCTACCTACAAAAAATATTTGATGGTAACATTTAAATAAGGCAAATAGCTACGTAACGTCGTGTAACTACGTAGGGTGTTAAGGTACAGCACCTTCCCCATACTTCTAGAGGTGGCTTATACCGCTAGCGCCATTCCCCAAATAAGTAATTTATATTTATTAAATTGAGTAAAGAGTTCTTCCGCTATATCAGCCGTTATTACGTGATGACGGTGGTCAAATATAGGAAGACAATTTATTTATACCACTAAGGTGGCAAACTAGCTTGATGGTAAAGGCCTGCGTGATGGTAAGCAGTTAGCGCAGCCTATGGACGTTTGCAAAACCATCCAAAGTCCAACACTTCATGCCTGCTTTAAAAATAACTAGAAGTATGAAGAAATGTCAATTTATCTATAGCTGCAATACCTACCCATACTTAGATACCTACATATATAGGTACCTACGTACCTATTCCAACGGAGAGATTAATGCTGATAGCTTTAAAAGCCCCAAGTAATAGTTTCAACTTGATGATCAAGGTTTATTATAGTACTTTCGGTAAACTCGTTCAGAACCAGCGAAACGATCATATAGGTCTTTAATATGCCTATTTAACGTTTTCTTTTCATTATGCCGTCGTTGTTTTCATTAGGAAGTGACGTCACGACATTAGGTTACGAGGTCTACGATGATATAATGTTGTCGCGACATCGTGGAAACGATCTGAACACTAAACGAAGACATTCGTATCGTTATAATATTTTAATGGCGTTTTCTGTAGCTGTTTTAAAATAGGTGCGTACCATTGATAAATACCTACACATGTATTGATGTATACTTATATAAGTATACGTTAGTATATAGAAGTCTTTGGTGGGTACTTTATCGAATTACAAACTTTAATGTTAGAATTTGTAGTTCATAAAGCATATTGGGTTAAATAAAAGTATATATACTCTTATTTAACCCAACTAATTAGAGAATTATATGAAATTATATTCAGAATATAGAAATCGTACCTTCTTGTATTTTGAACACTAGCCGGATTCGGAAGTTCAGGCTTATTTATTAGCTAATATTATAATTTAATTTCTAAATGTAAAATAACTATCTTTAAATATAATATAGTTTTTGGCATATATTTATTTTCTTATTGATAATAAGTAGTTATTTTTGTATAAAAATGTTTAATTAGTCATGATCCGAAGCAATGTAGAAGGAGAAATCTAGTAATCGGCAGTCTTGTATTGACTATTGAAACATAAAATAAGTTTATGAAAATATTTAATTTGAAAATTCCTTTTAATAACATAAGTATCTACCTACCTATATCCTTTTTGTTATCAAGCAACGCGAAAAGCATAAGATAAGTACCTAATCCCATAATCACAATCTTATCGTACTTCCACTATTTCCATTATCATTATCAGTAGATACGAGTATCGTCGATCGAAATGTCAATTACAGTATTACTGTTTCTTAATTGAGTCGTTTTTTCGGTCGAACTGTCCCCGGTTGGAACTATCCTCACTGACTCTACTGGCTGCACTCCGCGCTCCGTGGAAGAGCCGAAGCTTACCGCCTTGCACCTGTTTAAGTGAATTTAGACCTGCCTTTGTTCTGTGTTCAGTTGTGCACTTTGCTAACAGTTAAATCAATAATTAACAAACTGTGAAGCCTTAATTAATCAACCAAATTCGTCTGTTATTGCAAAAGAAAGACTGTATTGAAAAATATACATAGATTATATTTCACAATGTCTTTACTTGTGAGGAAATTCGCCCGTGATGCTGTGAGTGATGTTAAATTAAGAATTATCATAGAATACGACCTGGATGCAGATGCTGATTCAAGGTTTAGACAGCGTCCAACGGTCCATGTAAACGGTGTATCGATAAACTTTAGAGTAAGTAAAGAAGGATTTGTCAGAAAATTATATGCACGATTTGGAAGATTCTCAACTGACGAAAAATCCTATACTGTATGTATCCAGGAACATCAACAGGAACTAAAACAATATAACTTTAGCAACAAGCATGGAATAATGGAATTGGAACTCCATTCTGACAGTACGAAAAAAGGGTTTGAAATTGAAATGGTAATATATGTGCTACCGCATATTCATAACCCCATCAATCTTGTTAGACATCTTCATGGCGATGAAGCGCTCACTGACTTTGAACTGCAAGGCAACGACGATACTCTCTGTACAATTAGAGTGCATAAATCAATTCTAGCTTCTTGCAGCGATGTTTTCAAACATATTGTCTACAGTGATTTAGTCGAAAACCATGGAGGTGTTGAAATACCATATTCTGTTGCTGTTCTACGACAGTTTAAAGACTACATTTACCTAGGTGAGATACCCAAAACTGAATTAGAGCAATTTGTCCTGTTCGCTCGCCAATACAGGTTGCCGCATCTAGAGCGTGACTGCATTGCTAGAATGATATCAAATTTAACAATTGGAACCTCAAAAGCGTTGCTAAAGTTTTCATTTGAGCATGGTATTGACCAGCTGACTGATGAGGTATTGAAATGGTACGTAGATGGTGCCATAAGTATGGAGACTTTAGAGAGACCAGGAGAGATTGTCCTTGATGAGAATGAAAATTTGTAGGACGTTCTTATTTTTTAAATTGACTTAATTGTGGAGCTAATTAATACTATATTATATTGTAAGAATTTTATATGAAATTGTCCATGAACTTATGAATTTTTTGTTTGTTTATGTAATATTTGAATTGTTTGTTGTGACTTTTTATATTTCATTGATTAATTAAAATTACGAAATTACACAATACTAAGGTTACCAGCTTATTTTAAATCTATGAAATTATTATAGTCCCTAGATTGTCAGTAGCTTAATATTAATATTGACGACCTGAATGGTTCAATTGGTTAACATACCGCTATGTAGAGGTTCCGGGTTAGATTCCCGGCCGAGCAGAAATTGAAATGATGAATTTTAATTTCTGTTACGGGTGTAGATAGATAGATAGATAAACACTTTACTGCTCTTAAAACATAACAGTACCAATCACTTACAGTAACAAGGAACACATATGAGCAAAGGCGGCCTTATTGCTACAAGCGATCTCTTCCAGGCAACCTTTACAGAAATTGAGACAAGAATTTTACAGCAGGTAGTTTTGAGTCACAGGATACAAGAGAATACGTTGTCCATTTATCTAAACACTAACAAACAGCCAAAAACATGAAATAATTGTACTTATGTAGGTATACTAAAATAAAGTTCCACAAATCTTTCGCTAAAAGGCATTTATGGAATTTTGACTTAAAACTAGTCAATGACTCAGCCTGTCGGTGGATAAAACCTATACCTACATACAAATTATTATAAACTAATATATATATTTATTTATTTAACACTTGATTGTACATTAACAGTATAATTATCACAGATTCTGCAAGATTATGACAAGTACAAGGGCGGTCTTATCGCCAATAGCGATCTCTTCCAGACAACCATTTACATGGATATAGTGGAGGTCGGAAAGCAAAAAACTAGTAGGCAATGTACATTTGAGATTCCTTACAGAAGTTACAATCACCATACAGTGAAGATGATGATGTAGACTTTTTGTTGTGCAGGCTGTATGAAAAAACTATTTATACAATATTATAGCATATCCATAACTCTACAATATAATAATTTTTTTGTATTATTTTGATTGTAAATGATCATATTTTTTCATGATTTTATTGGATGGATCTTTTACGCAAAATTGTAAAATTAAGAAATGTGGCTTGGATATTTTTAAACTATACTTTTCTATTATTAATTAAGTTAAAAAATGAAATGAAAATGAAAGTTCCAGTTCCAGGATAAAAGGAAATTCAATAAATATTGAAATATCGTCTTTATTGCTTACACTTAGGCTCATGTCACCATTATTAATGTAAAAATTTGAGTAGAAACAAACAGTGGATAATGTTTGTTTCAAACTAAACTCGCGTTCTTTACACATATTAAAACAGAGCGTATAGCTATATCCGAGCTAAAAATGTACCTACTAAAACAAACCACAAGCGTGGCTACGACAAAGCATGATCCCTGGCCCTGGCCATATAGGACTCGATAATCCTGAATTCCGGAAACTGGCTTACTTCCGGAAGGGCGACCAACTGTCCCTAGGTGGTGTTGGGTTCCTCGTCCACCAATCCCTCGTGAACAACATCGTCAAGATCGAGAGTGTGTCGTCTAGGGTAGCGTACCTTATACTCAGAATTACCAAGCCATATTTGTTAAGGTCATACAGGTTTACGCACCGACTTCGACTCATTCCGACGATGAAGTGGAGGCTATGTATGAGGACATTTCTACAGCCATCCATACCTCCAAGATACATTACACCGTTGTCATGGGGGATTTCAACGCGAAACTGGGAAACGAAGTGGAGACGAGTAGAGAGATCTGTTCATTGGACAGAGCTAGATTACGAGACTGAAAACGGATGACGGCAGAGTTGTTTCGACCAAGTTCGAGGTTTTGAGGGAAGTCGAGAGGTTCTAGGACAGTTATACATGACAACACGGGCACCTGTTACCAATATAGCGAAAGAACCCAGATGCAAGTTAACACGACACTACACCGAAGATATCCCAGACATCAACCTGCACGAGATTAGTATGGCTCTTAAACAGCTTAAGAACAACAAGGCGCCGGGTGATGATGGAATTACGGCTGAACTTCTGAAACTTGTCAATTCCGTCATCCTCATAGGTAAAACGCCAGAAGCATGGCACAGAAGCATAGTGACATTGTTCTTCAAGAAAGGTGATAAGGCTTTCTTGAAGAACTTCATACCAATATCGCTGCTGACCCATGTGTATAAGTTGTTTTCGACAGTCATTACGAATCGTCTCGCACGCAGGTATGATAGCTTCCAGCCTTTTTTTTTATGTCATACAGTAGGCAAACAGGCAAGCGGGCCACCTTCTGGAAAGTGGTCACCACTACCTATAGACATTAGCAACAATAAGGGTATCGCCAATGCGTTGCCCGCCTCTATAACACGTTTCTCTGGCAGCAAAAAGACAAATGCCTCTCCACTGCCAAAGCCTCGGTTCCCAAAATCCCCACCCCATGGAGCACTGGAAATCTTACTCACCGGCAGAAACACAATACTATTTAAAAGGCTATTGTTTAGCTGCGGTATTCTGTAAAGTGGAGGTCGGGTGGCTCCAACTCGAACGGGATACCCCGCTATGCCCTACCTCTCTTAAAGGCTACCTCCCGAACAAGCCAGATTCCGAAAAGGTTTTAGTACCATAGATCACATACATACGCTGCGACAGGTTATACAGCAGACCGAAGAGTATAACCGGCCATTATGCTTGGCGTTTGTGAACTATGAGAAAGCCTTCGATTCGATCGAAACTTGGGCGGTGCTCCAGTCTTTACAGCGGTGCCAAATTGACAATCGATATATCGAAACACTGAAGTGTTTGTACGAAAACGCCACTATGTCAGTTCGTCTCCAGGACAAGACCACAGAGTCTATTCAGCTGCAGCGAGGTGTTAGACAAGGTGATGTCATATTACCGTTGTTCACCGCTGTACTGAAGGATGCCTTTAGGTTTCTGGACTGGAACGGACTTGGCATCAATATTAACGGCGAGTACCTAACTCACCTCAGTTTTGCTGACGATATCGTAGTCATGGCTGAAACCTTGGAAGACTTGGGTACAATGCTCGAAGACCTCTGTAGTATCTCTTAACAAGTAGGTCTTAAATTGAACATGCCCAAGACGAAAATTATTTCGAATAGTGTGTTGCCAGTGATGACTTACGGATCTGAAACGTGGCCACTCACTGTGGGCCTTATAAGAAAGCTCACTGTTACCCTACAGGAAAAAGCTATGCTCGGAGTCTCTATGCGCGATCGAATCAGAAATGAGGAGATCCACAAGCGAACCAAGGTCACCGACACAGCTCTAAAGATAACCAGACTGAAGTGGCAGTGGGCAGGGCACATTTCTCGAAGAACAGATGGCCGAAGGTCCAGTAAAGTTCTCTAGTGGCGACCACGTACCGGAAGATGCAGCGTGGGTAGGCCTTCCACAAGGTGGACCGACGACCTGGTAAGGATCACAGGTTCCAGCTGGATGCGGAAAGCACAAGACCGGCCTTTGTGGAGATCTCTGGGGGAAGCCTATGCCCAGCAGTGGACGTCTTCTGGCTGATGATGATGACCTATTTAAATATAAGATCCAAATGTTACCTCCTTATTTATTATGCCAGCCGTCTGAACATAGTCAAATACCGACCTCAAGCCTTTGAGCGTGGGAGCACAACCGGGACATTGACGGCACTTTATAAAAAGAAATAAAAAAACGACAAACTGTTCTACAGGCACAAATGTCACAATAAAGTTTTTAAAATGGGTTGTGGAAAATAAAGGAATTTACTCATACAGCCAAAGACTTAAAAATATTATTACCCATGTGGGGGCGTACCATGAGCTCTATTATATCTATAATAAATATATTGAAATAGTCTTTTTTAAAGCAAAAGTTAATTATAATAAAAGAGGGGGTTAAACAAGCTTATGTGACACGTATAGCGCTGTCTCGTTCTAAGCAGGGCAATTCTGTTTAGGTCCTGCTATAAAAGCTCATGGTTAGCCCCCTCTTTTATTATTATTAACCTTTGCTTTAAAAATGACTCTTTCAATACATTTATTTAACATTGTCATCTGTTAAAGCCACACAAAATAGCTTGGACGTTTCAAAACAAAAACTGGGTTCTTTATAATTTGTTTCCCTAAAAATATCCAAGCTGTTTGTTTGACTTGATGTCATACGTTTGTGTAGTGTTGATGGCACCGAACCACTTGGATCTTTTTTGCAAAACAGAATCATGATACATTTTATTAATCTTAGGAGAACCAAGCGACTTGGATCCAATATAGGTTTTTCTTTTACTTAAACTAAATACGCAAGATGGATCCAAGTAACATGGTTCCTTTGAATTCATCAAGAATGGTTTATCATAATAGAACTATGTGACTCGGATCTTTTAATCTATTTTATAATGCGAATATTGAGTTTTGGTATCCTTGTTGACCTTAAAAACTTATGGTTTTAATAGTCGGATCATTTCAATACTTATTGGGTAGATGTAAATGTCAAATTAGAGTGTTTCTACGTAAATAACTCAATTTCACCCAAGTTGTGGGTTGGATCTTTTATGCATAACAACGTCCAATTGGAAAACTTTGCACTTGGTTAAGTGAGTAAAGTTGACTTCATTTTCTCATCAAAATTTAACAAAATAAAAAGACATACAAGTCAGTAAATATCAAGTTTATTTTATAAAGAAATATAAAGTAGGTGGCGCTGTCGCCCAGTGCAAATGAGCTCTGTGTATTTAATTCATTTAAAATTGTAAAAGCAGTTTTTTACCAATAGTAATACCATTTTATTATCACTAAATATCCAATTCAAGTGTGTGAATGTTATCTGTGCAGAAATCCCTAAAATATTAAAGTTATTCAGTGCTAAATGCGAACCGCTTGATGACTCTTATAAAACAACAAACTGTAAGTGTTGAAATCATTCTATTCAACAATCAACAAGTTTATACTTCTTCGAATTAACTGAATACATTTGCGAAGCTTCTTTTTGTGTTTTACTAAAAAGTGCTATAAATAACTTGCTTGGGTGACGCTTCAAATTGAATTCAAATTCCAACGACTTTTCGGGTGTAAATCTGAATAAGGAGCAATATTTCGCGCGGCGTGCTTGTGACTGAATAGCGCGTCTTGCAAGGTCCCGCCTTAGACACCGAAGTCCCGAGTTCGAGACTGCCTGTCGAATTTTTTTTTTTTTTTTTTTTGTGTGTTGCTTTTACTGTTGTGTGTTCTTTTTTTCGGAGTGGTATTGGGACTACATTTATTACAAATATTTTATAATTTTTTATTAACCCGCTTTCTACGCCAAACTAACACAGAATGGCTTCTAGAAATACTCTTACATGTGGGAAATGTCTAACAGAGATTGATAACAAGAATAACCTAAAATGTTACATGTGCCTACTGACTTTTGATCTTTCTTGTGCTAATGTGTCTGAGCAGCGATTTCGAGTGATGGTTAAGGACCCAAAGAGTACATGGAAATGTCAAATTTGTTGTAAACCTAAACGAATTACCAAGAAAACATCTATTAATGTCGATGATGAACACCAAGATGATGTAACTCTCGATTCCACTCTGCGGTCTACAAGTAACAATTTTACAAGAAGTCATTGAAAAGTGCGTTCCAAAACATAACAGTACTAAATCCAAACATCCTCCTTGGTATACCAAGGCACTTGTCAAGCTAATTAATGAGCAACACAAAGCCAGACATAAATTTCGAATACATAATAATCCGAGGGATAAACTAGAATATGACATTTTAAGAAACCGTTGCCATAAGCTGCTTCACAAGTGCTATAATGATTATAGAAGTCGATTAGAAGATGAAATCAGTCATAACCCTAAAGCATTTTGGCGATTTATTAAAGTTAAGCGTAAATGTGAGTCTTCTATTCCTTCGCAAATGCACTTAGGTAATGTAATCGCTGACTCTGGACCGGCCATCGCTGATCTTTTTGCGTCGCACTTCTCATCAACATACGTTACATCGAACACATTAACTTCAACCTCTCAAGACACTTTTGTTACTCATAAATCACTCGGCCAAATACACTTAACCAATCACGAATTACAAAAAGCGATTGATTGCTTAGACATTTATAAAAGTGCTGGACCTGACGGCATTCCTCCAATTTTTATTAAAAACTGCAGTGCTTATCTCATTGATCCATTAGTCCTTATATTTAACCGTTCAATATCAACAGGAAAGTTTCCTACAGCTTGGAAAGAAGCGCGAGTCATTCATTTATATAAAAGAGACGACGAAAGTAATGTAGCCAATTATCGTCCTATATCAATACTATCGTGCTTCTCAAAATTATTTGAATCACTTATTCTGCCTTATATCACAAACCTTGTAGATTCTTCCATAAGCGACCATCAACATGGGTTCCGTAAAGGCCGGTCTGTTGTAACAAATTTAGTTTCCTTCATTTCTCACGTCTCACGAGATGTCGATGCTGGTTATCAAGTAGACGCAGTTTACACGGACTTTTCAAGTGCGTTCGATAAAGTCAACCATAGTATACTACTTGAAAAACTGGAAGGTACTGGCATTCACGGTTCTCTTTTAAATTGGTTAAAATCGTATCTCGAAAGAAGGACACAATTAGTAGCGTTAAACGGGTATGAATCTCGCAAATATTATGTCCCTTCAGGCGTACCGCAAGGCTCGCATCTGGGCCCTGTGTTATTTTCATTATTCATTAATGACGTAACATCTCAATTACATCACTGCATGTACTCCCTATTTGCAGATGACTTAAAAATATTTACAACAATCAAAAGTTCTTCAGATTCCATATTAATGCAACAGGATTTGGTAAGATTGAGTAATTGGTGTACTGCGAATGGCATGGTGATAAATACCAAAAAATGCTTTCATATTAAATTCACTTCTAAAAAGACACACATACCTTCTGTTTACCATATTGGGGGCGAGATTCTGAATGAAGTCAGTGCAATCAGAGACCTCGGAGTCACTTTAGATACTAAACTGAAATTCACCTGTCACATCAATAACATAGTTAAACGATCTGCACAAGCACTAGGTTTTATTAAACGCAATACAAAAAGTTTTAAAATCAACACTAAAATAAACTTGTATAATACCTTAGTACGCACTCATCTAGAATTTGCTTCATCAGTTTGGAATCCCAGTTATGCAGTTCATTCACAAAGAATTGAAAGTATACAAAGGTCCTTTACCCGACACATCGCCTACATATCGTCAGAAATTTCACACCGAAGTCCATACGAGCAGCGCTGTCTGCATTTTAGAATGGTATCGTTGCGGAAACGCCGCACTGCGCACGACCTGTCACTGCTCTTTAAAGTGCTCAATGGGCATACTGGCTGCAGTGACCTTCTAGAACACTTCTCATTAAGCGTACCATTTAACTTACCTAGAAAACCGATGCCTCGAATCTTAACAAGTAGTTCAATAGCTAGGACGAATATCGGATCTCACTCTCCTGCCTCCCGCATATGCCAAACCTATAACGGATTCCAACAAAAATCGTCACAAATTGATATCTTTTCCAATTCTCTTGGCAGTTTCAAAAAGTTTGTTTATGATTTTTTATAGTTTAAGTTGCATTGTTTAACATTATTTAATTTTTTATGTTTATACTAAATTCCTTTTTCTTTATTTTATTTTGTTTTAAATGACACTAAACGAGAATGTTGTGTCACCAATATGGGACTCGTATTAGAATAACTTTAATGTAAACTGTTTATGACGTAATAATATGTGTTCTGCAGGTGTACCTTACTTGAATAAATAAATAAATAAATAAATAAGTACTTAAAGAATCTTAAGTAGGTAGGAAATTATGTTTAAAAAAGTATTAATTCGCAAAGAGAAAATAAAACATTCAGTGTGATGAATGAACCTGGTGACTATATAGTTTAGGTACCTACCTACTTAACAACTTAAGTGTAAGTAATGTTTACAAATATTTTTACACCTATCTATTTAAAATATGTTGTATGTTGTATTTACCACTTTTCAGTCACTTTACTTCACTTAATTTAGCTATGTAATAACTTTGTAATCTCTTGAAATAAATGAGTAGGTACATATATTATAAATAATACAGTACCTAGGTACCTATCTTGAATGTTTTAAATAAGAACTTGTGTTAATTTAATAGGGGTCGATTTTTAGACCTCGTCGACCCCCAAAATCAGTTTTCGTTTATGTCTACCCCTAGGAAACCGATATCGACCCCTTGGGGTCGATATCGACCACTTTGGGAATCCCTGGTCTTACCAGTAGGGGCGAATTTACGTTTATTTTCATTTATTTATTCTTCTAGGTTTCCTGAAGACCAGACATGGTGATGTCTGGGTTGCAAATTGGAAGTGCTGTGTTGTAAACATTTTGAAGAACAAGATAATAAGTATATGGAAGTCCCTTCTGTCCTGGTGCCGTACCTACCAGAATTTATACCGAAAATAAAGAATATGCTGCCTGTTTGATATATTTATGTAGGTACATACCCTTTTCATTAATTTTTTTTGTTCATGACGATGTCCTCTTAGAGGGCACGGTATTCACGGTATGTAGGATCGAGAGATCGAAATGACGGTGGTAGGTATCAAGGCGTGGGTTTGATCCCCAGGCACCATACCTTTGAAAATGGTTTTTGTATTATATACCTAATTCATATATGGATTCAAATAATTTATTTAGCTTTTCAGTGACGGAAAATATCGTGAAAAAACTTACATATTAGAGAAAAATTCGAATTGTGAAGTCTGCCAATCCGCATTGGGCCTGAGTGGTAAACCATTGCCCGTTCTCTCTCAATGAGAGGACAGATCCATTCCCTAGTAGTTTAGATGTGTATAGGCTGACGACGACGGTGATAACGATTAGGTCGGCACCTTCATTGCACTTTTATTATAATGGCAAATATGCCCACAAGTCACGATTTGTTTGTGTTTGTTACGGAATAGAAATTCGTAGTAAAAATAATTTATCTGCAGATGGGCCGCCTTGTTTCGTCCCTGCATTTGCCTTAGTGCGTGTTATAGACATGTGTGACATTTTGTCTCGAATTGAAACTCTGTATGTACTCTCTGATTCTGTAGATAAAAAAAATTCTCTGTGGAATTTGTTACCATGTGCACACGAGTGAGTCCCTTGGAATCGTGTGGAATTATAGAGACGCTGTTATAAATAAAACACCATATTATAATTAATAATAAAGTATAATACAAAATTCATGGCACCATTCGAAGGCACGTGACATTGTTTTATATTTTACATCAACTTATTTACATTCTTGGACTGCCCTGCAAGGGTGAACAGGCGAGAAAACTTCAGCACTGAGGTACAGTCTGTAAAATATAAGTTAGCGTTCTAATAGCGGAGCCACCTACATTATTTATTTACATTATGAAACACTTCGTCCAAGTATGGAAAAATGGAATACACTAAAAACAAGTAGTTTTCTTTTCATACGACAACTTATACATGACAGACTATACAGACTTCGGTACGCCGAAAGCAAACCCATGGTGCGATATCTCTACCGCCCGTTTCTACTAATCAACGAACCGTCATCGGTAACAATACAAAGCCGTAATTTATTTAGAGTCAATCGAATAATATAGCCAACCATATATTTTTCGAAACAGAAATGAAATCTGCTGACGAACCAAGGTCGCCTACCGACATAGCCCAAAGTATTGTCGGGCTTAAATGGCAGTGGCGCCGCTGGGGCAAGGTTTCGAGTGGTGACCACTACCAGGAGACGCAGCGTGGGCTGACCTTCCACAAGGTGAACCGACGACCTACTTGCAAGGTATCTGTTGGTCGCGGACGGCACAAGACGGGCCTTTGGGGAGCCCTATGCGCTGCAGGGCGTCTTTCAACTGACATGATGATGAAGGATAAATAGATTTAAAGCTTTATGATAATTGACTTATGATTGGCTCGAATGTTTCATCTTATCAGTTCACTAAATATTAAAATTAGGCGTATGACCGAATTCAATGAAATTGTCGAACGATTGTCAGAGATAATTATGGCACCACGTCTTTCGCAGCGGCAGAAGTCTAGGGTGTGCAAAACGTGGTTATAAAATTGGTAGTGAATGACATAGCTCCATTAATTTGTCCAACGGAAAATACCTATAAGTTTCTTAAGAATAAAAAGTCTTAAGATAATTTTTGTCGGAATTGTGATGATAAAATGCATCGCACGCTGCAGCACGTAGTAATTGCCGACAGATAAGTCTATGGCTGAAGTTGTCACGTTCGATGAGAAATAAGAGGAAATTTGTGAATTTGTTGCATAATTCACATATTTCAAATGAAAATGCAGATCGTGGCACTCGTTTGGCATAGGTACCAACAATTCAGCAATTTTTTCTTAAATTCTTGAAATATTTATTACCATGCAACAGAATACGAGCAAGAATTATGACTGTACAATGTATGGATTTCATAATATTATTTCAATATTTAGGTAATTTATTGGATTTCATACCTGTTATTTATGCTTACTATTATTAAAAGGAAGAGCTGACAATTTTGTGAGCGAGGTGTAATTTTGTAAGCTTAACAAATAGTCTACATATGTTCTGGTTATTACAATCTGTTAGTTGTCCTCCATTTAGATTTTGGATAGAGAGATATAGAGGACGGTCAAATGCAAAAATATCGAATGGTTTACCACCACAAAATGATTATTTTTACCACGATATTTCGAAGCGGATGCACGCTCCATGGTCACGAGTAGACTGGTTCTGAGCGTTGTACGTAAAATAGATTTATACGATCAGACTCCTGTCAATGCGAGTAACTCCGTGATACATTTATTTTGCGTATAGGTTCCTCTCTTTCGGTTCATTGTCTCTTTCTCTCTCTGACGTATGGTAGCCATAGACAATACCACAGACTAATTCGTCAATCTGCCAAATTCAAGCCGATTTCGATGCATCGCCTTCATAGCCTATTAGCCCACTGGTTTGAATATCGAGGTAAAAAAAATCACAACCGCGGTGACCAACTCTGTAGTGAATAGCCACGAAAGTCTTAAACCTAACCTAATATTGAAACACTACCACAACGTAAATGTCAAAATAACTAATCAAGAATTTATCATCATTAAGAAGAAAGTTAATGTGAAAACTGTTGATATTGCTGCATCTGACCATGGGTAACGGTAAACAAATTTATTTTAGTCAAGGTTCTATAGCTATTACTAATTAAACAGTTATAGGGCTACCCATACTGAGCGGAACTTAATAATGCATATAACGTGTCCAAAAGGGACGGTCAAATAACCCTCTATAACCACTGCCATTGTCAAATTTGGTTGTCTAGCTTGTTGTATGACATTGAGTCATTTGTATAGAGTTGTGACAGAGTGACAGTGTACATTCTCTATAAGTCGAGGCTCCATCTACGCTCGCAACGACAAACCACACGGCGAAAAATTGAAACACCACTAATTTCAGACTTATGTCGACTTGCTAAACATTCAATTTCCACGACCGTAAATAGGGAACTATTTTACAGATGTTTGTGTTATGTAAACAGTTTTGTATGTATAAGGCCGCCAAACTGCATATGGTGGAAGGTAGCTCAATAGTCAAAACTATCGTGATACTGATGAATCAAACATGACGTCAGTTACCGCATCGCTCAGCTCCGCTCAGTATGGCGCAGCCCTTAATGCCCTTAATCATTAAAATTTAAAAGTTAAATAAGAGAACAAGGTAGTTGTCATCTCATGTAGTTACAGCCATAATTAATCATGAATTCAGTTAAATACATAAGTGATCTAGTTTCTATGTAAACAATAAAAGGGAGTCTTATAGAGGTCTTTTAACACCACCACAGTGCGTAATATTAAAAAACTTGTCTAAAATATGTGTGTAAAACACCTTTTCAAGCACCTGACATCGGTCACTATGCACATTTCAATAATTTAATTAGGTACTGTAATAATAAAAGAAAACATAACTAGTAACAAAATATAGCAAATTCATAACTTGCCATTGAACCACTGTCAATAACACCTATACTACAATAAAATCGTACTAATATTTACAGATAAACATTACAATAGGATACGTTAAAACCATTTACAGGGCTATTCCATTGCTATTTAAAAATCATTCAATAACATAATATATTTAAATAGAAATAATCAGTTTATAAAAGTCATAATCAAAATATAGTCATCTCATCACATGGCTTGTTAAATCTAATATTAAGGCAACGTAACAAAAATAAATAAGAATATTTACTGTATAACAACGTCTGTTCAACGAGGCACTGGGGCTTCACGAAGCGACCGATTTGTATGAATAAGTACAATCCGATGTAAACTCGAACAGGAAACTATCACCATAAGGTTGAAGTGCTGTTGCACGTCATAAAACAATAAGGTTCATTTTCCCTTGCAATGACATGATGGGCTCGACCTTAGCGACATTTTGGTGACACAGGAAATTTTGACAAAACTTTCTTGGCCGACCATATACTGCACCAAACTACTATAGAACTAAACCAATATATATTTCATTTATTTGAATTTGCTTACCGGTTTTTCGATAACATTGCTGCTTTTATCCATTTTTTAATTCATAAGTAACATATTAAAATTAAAGCTTAAAGTCGTAATGTTACAATAAAAAAACGGTTTAAAAGTTTGTAAATAAATTGTTCAAACCCCTTACGTTTATTATTGTGCAAATTTAAAGTCTCGATCAATCGTTATTTTCTAACGAAGGCGATTACAGTTATTATCTTTTATCGTTGGTTTCCATATTTATTTACACCCACAAAAAACGTCAATTTTGTAGTTAATAATGCCCCAATTTGCACTACAAACTGTAAATACAAACAATAGCTTCGTCAGACCTCCGGTGTCTGCTTCCTACCGTTATCTTACCAAATACGTCTAATATATCACTCACAAATAAATACGTACTAAGCCTTATTTCACTGAACATGGCTGAATATTTTAAATAAACAATAAAGGGATCAATTCCCAAACCTAATACAAAGTACTGATAAAAACTATTTATACTCCGCGTAAATTCCCATTTCAAATAGTCAGACATATTTGACTTTGTCTAACTACAGGTTGGAGCAAACATGGTCAATGTTCTAACAACTCGTCGTACTCCGTTTGAAAGACACCCTTGTGTCGAGTGTATAACGTGTGTGTTACTTGTGCGCGTTGTGTTTATTTTTGTGTTAATACACAAATGTGATTTTTTGGTGCGTCCGTTGTGTGTATTAACTGGTATATTATATAGTGTATGATGGAGATGTGTGTTGTTACTCTCGGTGTATTGTGTATAACGACTAGGTGTGTATTGTTAAGTTTTAGCGCGGCCCTATGTTGTGTCGGTATATGTGCAACTATTTAGCGTGTTGTGTATTCGTGCAACGATTTAGTGTACTGTGTATTCGCGCAACGATCCGGTGCTGTGTATTTACACGGCGATACGGTGTTGTGCCTCGACGCTGTGTCTCAGCTGGTGTTTCGTGTTAAGTGCTACGCACGCTCGATGGGATGTGTATTCTGTATCGGTGCCACTGTTGTGTCCTCTAACACGCAAGGACTCGACGAATCTCGACGTAGTATACTGTGTTGTGTGCTACGCACGCCGTGGTCAGATGGTATGTGTATTGTTCGTTGTGTGTATTTTGTAGACTCGACTCTATGTGGTGTCTGTGTGGTGCTACGCTCTCGCGCTGGCCGGATGGTAGGTGATGACGTTGTGCGCGTGCGTGAAAGCCGGCGCGGGGGCGGCGGGGGCGGCGGGGGGCGCGGCGGCTTGTAATGCTCGGGTCTTCCCCCCGAGCGTGCATCGGGTGGTGGCCCCACTCTCCACCTCTACGGGGAGCTCGCCGCCGCAAGCCCTGTGGGAGGAATTAATATATGATGTACACTGCCACACACATATAAACATACATCAATATTTGTATTTCAGTGCCTGAACTAACTAAATGCAATGAAATGGAATGGAATGGAACTGGAACTCTCTGTCTGAGTCATTGTTCCCCGATAAGTATAACCTTGGGGTCTACAAATCAAGAGTGAATAGGTATCTTCTAGACACGCAGGCAGATGTAGCATCTTCGACCTCATCGTCGCTCCATCAGGTGAGTTGAGGTCAAATGCAAGCCAATTGCTAATAAAAAAATGTGTGAATCGCGTAATGTAATTAATTACCTAACATGGATAGAGAGATATTGTATCATACATTTTGACATTAAATTTTAACTATTGACATTCATTTTATGAGTGACATTAATAAAGACATTATAATAATCGAATTTGTAACTAATAATATTGAATAACATTTCTGAAATAAAAGGTACCTGCTAGAATTTAATGTCATATTGTAAGTACTTATTTTAATTGGCACATACATTTTCAATTTATGAAATCATCATCATCATTGTCAACATCTTGGCTTTATTTTAATTTGTGAAATAACTAAACCAATCAATCGACACTCACAAGTGATACCGATGCGCCAGCACTCCAACCAGCTCCCCCACCAGGTCCGGGGGGCTTCCGGCTCCTGAGGGCGGCTGCAATCCTGCCACCAGGTCGTTTCTGGCGCCCGGCACCGATACCACTACTAGTTGCAGGCCTGACGATAGCACGCGGATGCCGCCCACCTACGGAGAGGATGATATATTTTATATAACGTTTATATAACCTAGACCTAGAGCGATTTGCTAAGTGCACGAAGGATGTCAAAGTAACTGTATATAGAACATTTGGTCAATGTTTGGACGACCTGAGTGGTTTAATGGTCTGTCACGCAAGAGGTCCCGGGTTCGATTCCCGGCCGGGCAGAAATTGAAATGATGAATTTTAATTTCTGTTACGGGTCAGGGTGTCCTATGTATAATAAGTATGTATTTAAAAGTATTTAAATAGTATATCAGTTATCTAGCACCCATAGTACAAGCTTTGCTTAGTTTGGGGCTAGATGGCGCTGTGTGAATTTGTCCACGAATATTTATTTATTTATTTAATGTTTCTTTCCAGCTCTGGACCACACAAGAAGAGCCTTTGGCATTCTTCGAATTCAGTACAATGATACATTTCGCATCATGATGCGCCTACCGAGGAATTGCTGTGCGTCTGAGATGTTTACTCAAGCAGGGGTCCCTGACTAGTAGGATTGCTTTCATGTGGCAGAGGGTACGTGACCCAGGTAACAAAATATTGCAATTAATCGCGTGTAAAAAAAAATAATCATCTTGGCGTTAATGTCCCGGTTGTGCTCTCGCGCACGAGGGCCCGGGGTCTGCCGTGACCATGATCCAGGATTTGGCAGGTCAGGTAATTACAGCGGAGTGACTGCCATCTGACCACCATGACCCTGCTTCCAGGGGAACCTGACCAGATTGGATCATGGTTACACATCCAGTCGCCTGAATGTGCAGGTTTCATCACGATGTATTCCCTCACCGTAAGAGCATCGGTTAGTATTCAACTAATGTACATAACTCAGAAACAGTCATTGGTACATGGCCGGAGCGGAATTCGAACCCGGTACCTCTGGCTTACGAGTCGGATACTCTAACCGTTCGGCCACCGATGATCTTCGGCCACCGATGCTCTCAATTAATCGCGTGTGACTGTAGGAATCAATTCTACAAGCATTAACTAGCTTGCACCAGAGTGTGAACAAAAATTACAAAAAGGCTGTAGATATTGTACCTACTCAATACTGTAATAACTGAATTTATTATTATATTTAGTTTTAATTTTTATATTGTACATTATGGGGCTTTTCCTGAAATAAATAATGAATTATCATTATAATTAGGCACGCTAAGGAATGGAACACATTGTCTGCGAATGTGTTCTATATTCATTATAATCTGGACGCCTTCAAGGCTAGAGTGAATAGGCTGTTCCTAGACAGGCATGCTCTGTCTGCGACCGGATCGTGTGTGTGGTGGGTTTCTGTCTATATTGGCTCTTCAGTCCACGCGTCCGAACCAACCCCGTGTCCAAACCAACCAACCAAAAACGTGTCAAGGACCATTATCTATCTCTGTCTAGTTGTACATAGATATGTATGTATAGTATTGTATTATTAATATAAATTTATATTGTATTTATTATATTTTATTTGAGAAGATAAGTATGTTTAAGTATTTTAGTATGTATTCTATATCGCGCACGTCGATCTGCTTTACTTATCTCATCTCTCTTCTATAGGCCTGCTGGAAGAAATTTCATTTGGAAATAAGTAGTGCCTGTTGTGTCGTCTATATGTATTATGTTTCTCTATGTATTTTACTGTGTGCAATAAAATGTTAAATAAATAAAATAAATAAATAACCCCAAGCACCAACCTCCGTGATAGGCGTGGGCTTCTTCAGCGGCTTGAAAGTATGTGCGTCCAGCTTGTACACAGCCGAGTCCGTGATCAGAAGACAGCGCTCCGCCATCTTGTTGTGTCGGTTAAACTTGTGCACGCGACACGAGAATATTGGCTTTCCGATGCTCTGGGACCTCTGCAGCGAGGCTATCACCGACTTGTATTGCGCTAGAATAGGAGATGTAGAATAGAATAGAATTTATTTGGCCATACATACACATACAACTTATAAGTAACACAAAAGAAGAAACTTGTTTCTGACGACGAACTACTGCCTAACTAATTACTAACTAAAGCCGCATTGCTGCTGTAACGCCAAGGTCATGGCTCAGCACAGTGTCGCATGAGAGAGTAACACACTGATATGCTGCCAAGACCCGCAAAGAAGAAGTCTTAAAGAGTTGTGGTCTTAAATACATGTTTAAGAAGCTTCTAGATAGGTAAAGTTTTCCTGCAATTTGTGGCTGGGATATTATCACTTCGTTACTCGCGGCGATCTTCACGTCGATTATAAAGGACCAACTATGCCACAACATGCAACAAAAATAGAAAAAGCGATTACCAAAATTAGCTGGTAGGGCTGGCCACTGGAATATAGCCACATATTGCAGTAAAATATTACTCGTGTAGAAGCAAAATAAAGGCATATTTCTTAAGTCTTATCTTTATACAAATTGGCCGATTCTAAAAATTACCTTTTCATTGGTATACAGACGTCTCACAGCGTGCGAACCGAATTTGAACCTTATATGCACGGAAAGAAGATAGCATTCACCCGCCTTAAGCTAGCTAGTAGGCGCACTCTAATTTGGACCTTATGTTCTTACACGTAGAGTGCTCACAAGCCGAGTCATTATCACCGCCGACGAGGCATTCCCTGAGCCAGTCGCGCGCAGTGTGGACACTCTAATTTGGACCTTACGTCCATACGCATAGAGTGCATCCTCACCGGCCTTGTCGTTGTAGCTGTCTACGGCGAGGTAGTCCCCGAGCCAGTCCCTTGCGGCGCCCCACAGCGCGCGGCGGCCGCGCAGGGCCGAGGCCGCGCTGATCTTCAGCTTCAGCTGGGGCCATTGGGCTCGCGGCACCGGCTGCGAAATCAAATTCAAACATTTAGAATAAAGCTATTGAGTCGAAGTTAAAGTCAAAGACATGTATTTGAGTGGGAGTTAGTGGTGGGGTGTTATCCGTGATAATAGTCAAGGCGGCATTTCTCTCATCTATATATCTCCTCTCTCTGTCCCTTTCTATTTCCACCGTGGTGCACGCGCCGACGACACGTCCGCCGTGCGCTGTGGTCATACGAGTCTGCTAAGTTGGAACCCGGCGCAAGGATATTTATAAGCCTGTGAGAGAGAGGGCGGTATCGCCCGTTTCGCTTCGTCCAGAGACAGCTGTCATGGATGCAGCAACGTTGTGCGTTATCTGTCACCCAACATTTGGGATACTGTAATTTTGTATACAGATAGCTATTGCAAATAAAATTATTCATTCCATCGTAACATTAAATTTTACTAAGCTTCTGTCTCTGCTACTGTCTCTCTTTCACTATTCTCCCCATATTCTCCCTCCATGTGTGTGTATGTGTCTGTACTGTGTCTGTCCACCCACCTTGAGTACGAGATACGCCCGCCAGCGGCGATAGGCCGCCACCAGCAGTTGCGACCTCACGCCGCGCGGCGCGGGCGGCCATTGCCGGACGAGGCCGCGGCCGCGGGACAGTTCCCCTTGTAGCTCGCGGATGTATTGACGGTAGCGGTAGCGTCTGACGGGATAGGATGGTAACGAGCATTAGTAGTCTGGTGGTAGCCCGTGAACTCATAGTCCATTGGACTTCAGTGGAAAGAATGTCGTATGTGGTTAAGGATCTCGTCGGATTGGTCGCATGGGTACTTTCAAAATACCAGTTTAAATTAGAGCTCTCCGTTAAAGTAGTTTCCTACGAAACCAGAGGTCAGCCTTAACTGGTCGTACATCCATACTAAGGTAGACCCTTCGATGCCAGCATTTCCTATTAAACCAGGGGTCTGGTGTAAGTGGTGGTACCTCCAAGCGTTGGCGATGGTGAGCGCGGCACGCAGTTTCTTATACCGCATACGGGCCAAAGCACCTCGCCAGAGCTTCTGAAGAAGGATCACGATGGAAGG
This sequence comes from Blastobasis lacticolella, assembly GCA_905147135.1. NCBI lineage: Eukaryota > Metazoa > Arthropoda > Insecta > Lepidoptera > Blastobasidae > Blastobasis > Blastobasis lacticolella. The sequence continues at coordinate 20,318,658 of LR990045.1, forward strand.
AAGTAAAGCTGCGCGGGCTGCCTCCAGACCGTGCAGGGTTTGGGCACTCCTGTAGAATAAAAAAAAAATTGACGATATACAATCGGCCTTCAAAGGTAATTATCGCTGTACAGTGCTACAAACTTATCTGACCCGGTGGCCAAAAAGGAACTATGGCTTCATTTTGAAATGACATGTCAAATCAACACAGCAACGCCGTCACCGGATCAGAAAATTTTGTGACATTGTAAGTAATAACTGTTTTGATTCGGACTACAGACTACTACTACTACTTTTAATATGTAAAATAATGACTTGTAACGAATGTTATTAATAAATTATGATTACTAGCATAATCTATACGTAGTACAAATAAAGTCACTTTCCAGTCGTCAGTATGTACTGTCTATGTATATATGTATGTGCGCGCGAGTTCATGTCTATCTGGCACGACCGCCATTTAATTAATTCGAGTAGCGATAGCGATGTCTAATTCGTTCAAGTTAGACGGTCGGGCCCGTTGGACATGAACTCGCGCGCGTTCTGTATGTATGTATGTACGCTTAGATCATTTAAACTACGCAACGGATTTAATGCGGTTTTCAACAATGGATAGAATGATTGAAGAGAACGATTTACTGAAAAGAAAAAAAGAGTGTTTTACATTATGATTCACATCAATTTGACACAAAACTGCATCGTCGCTGTCGCTTCGGAATTGACACGGCAATTGAAAATGGCGTCACTTATTCCAGGGTCCTTACCGCGTATCTCGAATTAAACGTCGCCATCTTTAGCCTAAAGCCGTTGGTCCCTGTCCCTACAGGCTAAGCGACGTACAATTCGAGTTAGGCGGTAAGGCCTCAGTTTTGGCCATATCAGATAAGTTTGTGCCCCTCTAACATTAATCACAATACGAATTACTCAATATGTCCTTTTCAGACCTCCAAAAACCCACCTGATAAACAGCTTGGTATGCCCGTACTGCACATCAAAATTGTATAAAGAGTTATTATATTACCTACAAAGTCACAAATTTACTGATCCGGTGACGGCGTTGCTGTGTTGGCTTTGACATATCATTTCAAATTAATATCAAAATTTTCGTTTCAGTTCCGTTTTTGGCGACCAGATAGGTTTGTGCCCCTCTAACATTAATCACAATATGAAACATTCAATATGTCCTTTTCAGGCCCTCAAAAACCCACGTGATAAACAGTTTGGTATGCCCGTACTGCACAACAGTGATAAGTTAGTGACACTCTAATATTAATCATAACATGAAGCCTTTTGGAGCCATAAACCCCATCTGATAAACAGCTTCGTATGCCCGCACTGCACATCAGTGATAAGTTTGTGGCACTCTAATATTAATCATAACATGAAGCCTTTTGGAGCCATAAACCCCACCTGATAAACAGCTTCGTATGCCCGTACTGCCACATCAGTGATAAGTTAGTGGCACTCTAATATAAATCATAACACTCAACCTTTTTAGAAACCCAAAAACCCACCTGATAAACAGCTTCATATGTCCGTACTGCACATCAGCGATAAGTTAGTGATACTCTAATATTAATCACAACATGAAGCCTTTTGGACCAATAAACCCCATCTGATAAACAGCTTGGTATGCCCATATTGCACAACAGTGATAAGTTTGTGGCTATCTAATATGAATCATAACATGAAGCCTTTTAGATAGATAGATATGTATGTGACACTCTCTCTCCTTATTCCACACAAAATTACAAAAAAAAAGAAATTTTAACAGGTATTTTCAAACATTGTGGGCAGAGGCCTAAAAACCCACCTGATAAACAGCTTCGTATGTCCGTACTGCACATCAGTCAATTGCAGATCCTTCAGCAGGACCATAACAGCATCCTTATCGTTGTTGCCACGGAAGTTGGGCCAGGTGTACTGGGACAGCATCTTGTACCGCTTTAGGAAGCGATCGTAGCGCTGTCTTGATGCGAACCCTGCTCGCCGGACGCGAACGTTCTCGACTAGGCCAAGGTAGGAGACTTGGTGGCGGACCTGGGTGACAATTTTTTTTGTTTTATGGACAGCTTTTGGTGGCATTTCACTTCTCTAACCTAACAAAAAATAATGACATTAGAGTTTATGTCCCGGTTGTGCACTTGCGTAGGGCCTGGGGTTTGCCTTGACCATGATCTAGGATTTGGCAGATCAGATAATTACAGAGGAGCGCCTGCCATCCGACCTCTGTGACCCTGCTACCAGGGGAACCTGACCGGGATCATGATTACACATTTAGTCGCCTGAATGTGCAGGTTTCGTCACAATGTTTTCCCTCACCGTAAGAGCATCGGTTAGCATATTACATAATATACATAACTCAGAAAAGTCATGTTAGTAAATATAAAGCCAAAACTATTAGATGTGAAATTTACAATAGTACGATATATTGTAGTGGTAATCCTTGGAAGTATAAAAAAAATAAAAGATCTTGACGAATTGAGAATCTCTGGAAGTCAGTTAAAAAGTGTCCGTCGTGGGTCGTCCAGCACGGCTACCACATGTTGCTCTCGCGCGCGATAAGCGACATAGGTATTGATATCTCTTTCATCTTAGTATTGAGAGAAGGTAACAAACGCTCTCTCGCGGCGCGAGCTGTGTCGCGGACACACTTGTGCCAGCCCAGCAAATGTAAAAATATCAGGGGCCTAATTCTGACGTGTGATAGTTACGTCATTTGACATAATTCACCATCATTTAGCTAAAAATTTCAATTAAAAATGTAATTTAAAACGATCTTTGACAATGAAGGATTAGCGAAAATCGTTGCAAATTAGTTTTTGCTAATAAAAAGAGATTCAGTGTCTTTTTAACAGACATTTGTGGCCAGGCATAATGTCTAAAGTCGATGCGCGAGCATCCGATCCAATCCAATCGAATCATGTGACGTTACGTACAGAACATTCGTCCCAGTCTGGACTCTCGGCATCTAGTTCACTATATGGTAGAGCTCGTCTAATCTAAAATGCCGCGCCCCACTATCGCATTACCGCACACAAGCAAGTTTAAAATATGGACGCAATACATATACAAATGCCGTTGTAATTGGTCATTCAGTTGCCGGTGAGCGGAGCAGTCGACGCTCCCACCACCTCCCACACAGATGAAGTGTCGTTATCAATATTTGCACTCACACATCGAAATCAACTAACTAAGTAGTGGGCGCGTCATTTTAGACTAGAGGTCTACCTAGAGTAAAAAAAAGCTCGTACCAGCTGTTGGTCCCAGGTGTGCGGCACCTGCAGCGGGTTGGGCTTGACGCAGCGCACGTAGAACGGCTCCTTGCGGGACAGCCCCAGCGCCAGCGCCGCCATCGACGCGCGGAACAGCGACGCCGCCGACAGGGGACGCTTAGAGGTCTACGAGGAAAAATAATTAAATTCGATAGGGTTTTTAAGGTTCCAGATAGCGCTTGTGGGGCGTGAGATCTGTAGGCCAAAAATTCTCTGATTTCAATGAGAGAAATTGTTACTTTGCGATTACGTATGATCGATTTCATAGATACAATTTATTGCAATGGAACTTCGTTAGCAACTGAACCCATGAAATCGGTAATACGGAATCGCAATAGTAACCATTTTAATCATTAAAATCAGAGAATTGTCGGCAACATTACTGGTTTGTTGGTTTTTTATTGCTTAGTGCACCACCACCATTTCTAATGCGTACGATTATATGACAATGATTATAATCAACAGATAAGATGAACTCAATATCAGATGAGCTGTCTGTTTAGTAGTAGTACAAAGAATAACACCCGTTTTCACTACACTGAATAAGAAACTCTTATCTTTATTTTTACCAAGCTTCTACCTCTAGGCAACCTTCCGGTTTTATCTATGGATTCGCATTATACTGTTTGTAAACTGCAGAGTGCCACAAAGTTATCTGAACCGGCGACGGCGTCGCTGTTGTTGACACCAAAGACACATTTGAAAATACTTAATTCCAGTGTCAGATAAGTTTACTGCGGGAAACAGAACGCTAATGTCATTTTAGGCAATGCTTAAGGACTAAGCACCGCCCAATAGATTTCCTAATTTTAGGAGTTATCTAACGGCGATAGATATTTCCTAGTCGGTGAAACATATTTTCGTCTTAAGCAATTCCTAAGTATTTAGGCATTGGATTAGGCGAATCCTATGTTTAGTGTAAACGGGAATAAGTGTCGCATACCTTCTGTATATTAGCCGCGCCTTCCGGCCACATGGCCGACAGGGACTGGTTGTTGGAGCCGTGCAGCAACCTTTTAAGGTCCTGCCAGAGCGAGTCCTTGTTCTTGTCCATGAAGCCGGTTATGCAGTACGTCACCTCGCCCGCGTAGTGCCTGATGGGAAGGAGTTATCATCAGTTGCAGGGGGGTAATGCTCGAAGCATTACTAAACCAAGGCCCAGGCAGGTTGTTTTATCAGGTGGTAGGACTTTCGTAAAGCCTGAGGATTCCGCCTGGGTGAGTACCACCGCCTTACCTATGTCTGCCGCCAACAACTTTCTGCGTTGCTGTGTTCCGGTTCGAAGGATAAGGTAGCCAGCGCAATTACAGGCATGAGGCATTTCATCTTAGTCCTCACAGTGACAACGGCTCTGCTCTTTTATATTTTTGTTGACTAGAACCTAAATGAATGAATGGTAGATGTTATGGGCGACAGTTACCACTTACCATCAGGTGGGCTGTCTGCTCGTTTGTCACTGCGTAGTATAAAAAAAAAGGTTGACCCCGAAGTAGGGGAGTCCGGGAACTGTATGGGTGACCGTTTCATACTTTAAGGTTTAATGAGCTTGTTGCTTGTTATGTGTTCCTCGTCGTAGGCACAAAGTTTAAAAAAAGAAAATTACATTACTATTTTCCTTTCTATTCTACTGTCAGACCAGGCTGGTGAGATTAAAAACGAAGACCCGCTGCTATCAGGAGATATTTTTCAGGCATTTAACCGCCATTTCACTTGGTGGCAAGTAACTATGCGACCGAAGACGGAGCATGCCTGTCTAGGAACAGCCTATTCACTGTACCCTTGACGGCGTCTATATAATGATCAGGGAACACACACGTGGGCAACGCGTGTATATGTGTGTATGTGTGTGAGTGACTCACGTGATCCGGAAGTCCAGTGCGTGTCGTAGCCGTTTGTCGGCGGGCGCGAGTTGCCGCGACGTGTAGTGCGCGTGCGAGCCCAAGCGGGAGTCCAGAGCTGATAGCAGGTCCGCGTCTGATATCTGGGGGCAACAGAGACTGACATTATGACAGGCATGAGTATCCTAGAACATATTTTGTTTACTAGATATCTTAGTTTGCCTAAAAGAAATCGCTTTAAGCTATAAGGCCGCCGGTAATAAAGAATTTTCATTCCTTCATTCAATCATAAGCGTGCCGATTCGCCATATTGTTTACTAGACCTTGCCGCGACTTCGTCCGCGTGGAAATCGATCTTTTCCCGCGCGACCGTTTTAAATGAATGATAATGTATGAAAGTTAGTAACTACGGAAAGTTCAAGTTGTATCTCTGGTTCTACCGAATCCAATTAGATGAAACGTACCCTAGATTTTAAGAAAACCCTATCAAATCCATTTCTAATAGTTTAGCTGGTCTATTATGGTTCTACATAAAGTTTTTCAGTATCCAAAATCAATCATACCCAATACGTTGCTCAGGCTTAATACTTAACTTAACACAACAAAAAAAGTTTCATTCACATCCGTCTAATAATTCCGGAGATTAGCGTGTACAAACAGACAAATATTTTACTTTTTCTTTTACTATTTCTTCATCGCCCTAAATTATGTTTTATAAAAATGTTCAGCGTACAGACACCATTTCTTACTGTTTATTATATGTAAAGACTATGATGCTAGCGAATTCTAGTTCTCACAAAGACAACCGGTATATCGACGCCAAGATTTCCATTATTTTATATCACCACACTAACCTTATTGGGCGTGATGGCGGCCTCGTCCATGATGGCGATGATGCCCTGGTGCGGCGCGTCCACGAGTTCGCAGATGACGCGGTTGTTGAAGTACGACACGGCCGTCCACTGGATGCCCTCGCGGGCGTACTCCTCCTGCTCCTGCTTCAGCACCAACTCTGGGAGGGATACCAGTTTTTTTTTGTTTACTACATCAGCAACAGGCCTAGCCGCCATCTAGCCAGGGTCTAGCGAGATCGGCGGCCAGGCAGCGGGCCTAGCCAAGGGTCAGCTACGTACCGGTCGCAGTACTACGCCGATTTACCGGCGCTGGCTTTGGATTTAACGTCAAATTGTCTTGAGATTTAATGTGTGCGTACGTGGGTATAGTGCGCATACATACAAGCCCCGCAAAGTAGAGCTCGTCTAGTCTAAAATGACGCGCCCCACTACTTAGTTAGTTGATTTCGATGTGTGAGTGCAAATATTGATAACGACACTTCATCTGTGTGGGAGCCAATGAACGACGCGTTATCCTACGTTTGAATCTCACCGGCAACTGAATGACCAATTACAACGGGTTTTGTATATGTATTGCGTCCATATTTTAAACTTACTTGTGTGCGTTAATGCGATAGTGGGGCGCGTCATTTTAGATTAGACGAGCTCTACTTTGTTCTGGGTTAGCCTACTTTTTTTTTATTAACGTCACAATGTACCAATCGACTCCCGCAACTGTTCAAACAGTCTCAGGCTTCCTAGCGAAAGCCCTTAGTCATCTCGCTTGGGCAACAGCATTAAGAGGCACATCTAACGAGTGGCGAGCTCGTTGCGGTGCTGAACTTCGACTAGCTTCAAAATACGAAAAGTTGCGATCATTGCTTAACCTTAGTTGTCGGTCTCGCAAGCACGCTGCAACAAGACCAGCCCCCCTATTTTGATAAACGTCAAACAAGAATCGATCCCGATTATAAAGTGTCAAACAGCATGGACCTATAATTTTTCGAGTTCGTCCGTGGTATTGTCGAGGATTCTCATACGAAAGAGTCAGAAAGAAATATGAAATAAATTATCGTATTGTATTGTAAATGTATTGTATCGAAACGATAGACAAGCACCTACCCGTAAGATCAAAATGTCACTAGCTGACTAACTCCCGACATTCCTGTTTGACATTTCATAACTGTCGTCCACCGCGTTTGACATATATCGAAATTACTCCTCAGCGGCGCTTCCGCCGATTCCAGCCAACCAGTTGAACTCACCGATGAACAGCTGTTGCAGCTTCTCGTTGCAATAGTTGATGCAGAACTGCTCGAAGCTGTTGGTGTCGAAGATCTCGAAGCCGTAGATGTCCAGCACGCCGATCAGCGTGCTCTTGTACGTGGACGCGGGCGCTTCGATCGCCTTGTTTATCTGCGGAGGGAAACTGGTTTAAGGCGGATACACCGGTGGTTTGGACCCATTAGGGCTCAGCGGGGCTATTGGCTAACTCAGTTGACAACTGTATTTGACACTAGATAATTCTACACCACGTCATCTACGTTGAAAACTGGCAATAGCGTCTACCAAATTAGTACCAAATTAGAGTAGTGTCAGATTTTTTTATGTCAAATTCAGTTGTCCACTGAGATAGCCGATAGGCCCTCTGGAGAGGTGCTAGCTTTTTGTGTTTTCTCTACCGTCTCTATAACAGTATATGTCAGACAGACAGTTATAGATTTATTTGTAACGCGCATATGGAAAATATGGGATAGTTCGATATTATACTCGCAAGTGTATTTATTTCCATAATTATGTTCAATTTTATTATGATTTTTAGAGAATGGTAAAAGGTCGTTATGTGTTTGTGGTGTATACTTAATTATTTCAATTTATGTCTTCATCTTACGTCTAAAAGTACTTGTAAACCATTTAAAATGTACGAAAAAGCTTGTTTAATTTGAGTTAAAGTTAAAACCATGAAAACGAGATCTATAAGGTCTTTAATACGATTGATTTCTGGGGTCCAGGTCCACCCTGCTAGATCTCGCGAATACCTGAACCCAGCGGGAATAAGATGGTTCAGTCCGCAAATACCAGGATTAAAAATCTTCCGGGATTTCATTCCCTAGGCCTGCCTGATGAGGAATTGGTGTGCCCCAACGTGTCAACCTCAAGGCCACAAGTCCGCTTTATTGCACACAAGCTTACCTGTTGCACGATCCACGTGAAGAGTCTATCATATGCCGCCTTCGCCAGAGCCAGCCTCGTATAGTTGGCGTCCGACAACGAGTGCTCCTTGCTGACGAGATCCCCGCCCGCCGCCAACACGCGCCCCGCCATACAGCTCCTCAGAGCCTCCTCGGTGACCCCCAACGCGGACACGCACTGCTTGACGGATCCCCCAATCTTGAGCTGGTGCTCTGGTGTCTCGGTGAAGGTTACCTCGCCCTGAGAAGTGTTGGAGTGACAATAATATAGCGAAATATAATATAGTAAAAGCGGGTAGATCGGCTTCGGCCGCTTTATCGCTAACCAACGGCGCCCGTAGCTCGCAACTCTCCAGTCGTCCCGTGACCATAATGCATGTCTTTAAAATGCGTGTGTCTCTAATGTGTCTCTAAATATAGCGTCACGTGGTGCCAATCGGTTCCAAAGATCGTTCAACCAACCTCAGGATCCCCAGCGTAAGACCCCGATCGAACTAGCTTCGCCTACAGTATTAGGAGGCACACCAAACGAGTGGCGAGCTCGTTGCTGTGCTGAAGTTCGACTAAAACTACCCTCCTCCAGCCAGGGCCCTATGGAAATCTCGGTCATACGGACTGCGTTAGACCTAACCGCGGGTGATGCGCACGCTTACTTGCTGGTGGCTCTTTGGGCGTTCGCACTTCTTGACACCCACAAATCCAGTTGTCCATAAAAGCTAAAGTTCAACTAGCCTCAATTTATGAAATGCGAACATTGCTTAAGCTTGATTGTCGGTCTCGCAAGCACGCTGCCAATAGACCAGTGCCGCTCTACAGTCTTGGAAAGTGAATAAGTAAAAGACAGCGTGATGTGATGGGTGAGGGATGGTTGTCATAAAATTGTAAACACACACTTGGCAATAGGTATGCTGATGTCTGATGATGATAAAGAATGGTGAAAAATAAAACGGTGGCCGTACCAGGACCCCCCGGCCTCTATGCCCAGCATCTTGTCGTGATTTACCAGAGGGCGCGATGGCGCTCACTAGCTTATTGGGGGAGGCCGTAGTCAGCAGTGAGCTAAAGTAGGCTGATGATGACGATGATGTGATATAAGGTCAAATGCTGGCTCATTCAATAGTGAACCGTCACGGGACGCAAGAGGCGGCAACGTATTGGGTGTGACGGCAACGTTTACCATCACAGCATACGAATCTTACCTCAAGGCGAGCCACATGGCCCCAAAGTAAGCAAAGCTTGTATTATGCGTGCCAGATAACTGATAAACTACGTATATATTTTTATATACATCATTATTATACATAAAACACCCACACCCGTAACAGAAATTAAAATTCATGATTTCAATTTCTGTCCGGGCATCAAACCCGGGACCTCTGCGTGGAAGACCCGGATATTAACCAACTGAACCACACAGATCGTTGAAATATTAAATTTGAATACTCTATTACAAAATGCTTTTTTTATATAGAGCGTGTCGTTCCCTCTTTGATATAACAAAGCTCATTCTATTCTATACTTAGGGCCGTATTCACAGTCGAGTCTCAAGACCTTTAGTAAGTTCGTCTTAAGACACTGAGACGATCTTGATAGCTTATGTATTCACAGTCGGAAAGTAAGATCACCTCACAGCCATTTACTTATTTCGTTTAAGATCACCTTAGCGAAGTCAATGCTTGAGACGATCTCACATGAGGTTCGGGTCTTTCCGGAATTATTCCGTTAGAGCAGCCAATCAATAAGCTCATATAGTTGTGTGACGAATGTGAAATTCGTCGACAGAGTGCGCTAGTAACTTTCGCAAAAAGACCGCAAAATTGCAAAGAGCAATACATTCGATATAATTATTTTAATATTTTTAGAATTTTATTTATAAAAATTAGATTATTAACGAGTTATGAGAGGAATGTAATAGGGGATGTGGTTACCTATAAGACGTCAGCATTAAACAATAACATATTCTGACGGTACTTGTAATTTTATGGGTTCCTCCATAAAATTTTAGTAGTTTGTAATGTTTATCGAAAAAATATCGAGAGTTTTGTTTATTCAAACGTACTAGAGTCGAGCACAACAGCGATCGAACCCTCTCACGAGCATGAAAGGGCCTACTCACAAGAGGCCAGACCCTTCGGTGGGGAGAGCTACGAGACGTGATTGGATGCGCGAAAATTAAACGTACGGAGTCTGCGCTGAGACTCCAAAGATTTCAGAGTTCTGTACATAGAGAAAATATTTACTAACGTAATAGAGGAGACACAGCAAGTATTTTCTTTGAATCACGCTTTGCGGTCCATGGACAACAGTGGCTAATCGTTTCTGAGATCATCTTAAGTCCAGTGTAACGTCGACTTGAAATATTTCGACTGCTGTGCTCAAATAGTGAGGTTATGTTGGCATTTTAGATCTTTCAGAATCGACTGTGAATCATGCGCAGTAAGATGGTCTTGAGACCGAGCTCAAGCATCGTTTGTGAATTAGTTGTGCCTTGGGTAAGGTAGCGATTTGACTTCTGCCTTAAGACGGTCTCAAGGTGCGTCTGTGAATCGAAATGCGATCTTAAGATCGCCTTAAGACCGACTTACATTTAAGAATCGACTGTGAATACCGCCCTTAGGGTCTATTTTCGTCCATTTCATACTCACCAGTAGCACAACCCCAGCCACGATGCTCCATATGTCCTCGACGGTGCTCTGTGAGAATCCGAGTGCCGAGAACGCACTGTTGGTGACCGAGTGCAGCTTCGAGTCCTGCGCCGTGGGGCGTTCGTTGCCAAGCGTCTTGTAGACGGCCGAGGAGGACAGGCCGAACTTCTTGGCGACTGGGTTGCTTGAGCTTAGGAGCTGGGGGGTTTAAAAGGGTTGATTTAGTTTTGCGAAACTAAGGGCAGGAAGATATGATGTAGAACAACAAAATGAGCAATTATTTTTGTAAATCTCTGGGCCTGTGACACAAGTCGATCTTACTGCAGAGCCCACAGTAACCCTGTATTTCTAATTTTTTAATGGAAATAAATTTACTTAACTTTACTAACTCTTCAGTAGCAAGGTCTTGCAGCAGGGCGGAGGAGGATTCCCGTATAAATTACTATAAGCTTTCGCCCGCGACTTATCGGGATAAATTATAGCCTATATGCTATTCTGAGCTACATTTCTGCCAAATATCATTAAAATCCGTTCAGTAGCTTTTGCGTAAAGGAGTAACAAAGATCCATTAAAACTTTTGCATTTATAATATTAGGACATAGGTAAAATACAGAGTCTCCAATTTACATAAAACTAAGTAATTTCTACCTAATCTAACTCCATAACGCAATTAAAGGTAAACGTCCATCAATCATAACGTATAGGTGCGTCAAAATAAAGGTCAAGTGACCTGAAAAATTATTCAAGCTTCCATTGCGTGATCAAAGCGAAGTTAGGAAAGAAACGAAGGAAATCAGGGTCAGTCGTCAGGTAATGGATTAAAGCCCTCCTTTTATGTCATATTATATAGAAAGGCAATTTTCATGGCATTTGCAATGGATAAGAAAATTACGGACCTTCCTTAATACCTTCGGGTATTATGATTGATCGACTTCCAAGGCATATTACGATTTATAACGATGAAAGACAGGAACGACAAGAATAGGCAACTAAGACGTTGAATATATTGATGTTGGAAAACTATTGCACTGATTTCATGTACGCAGAGCTAAGAACTTCTCGATTAAACTGGCTTTCAAAAAAACCGCATTGATATCGGTCCATCCGTTCGCGAGCTACATACATCAAACCTGAATCATCGTATACCTAACTCTCTTTTGTGTCAAGAGTAGGGAATGCAATCCCCATCTCGATCTCGCGAAATCTCGGCCTTTTACATAATTATTATTTAGTTTAATGTAGTAGTATTTAGTTCATGCATATTTTGTGTGTTTTATTTTATCATATATCACGCTAAGCTGTTTTCATTACGTTTTTGCTTTTCAAATTAAAACATTAAAGGCTTTTTAAGTACCCGAGCTCTCAAGGAAATTGAAATTTCTAATCTCGAATTTTCGATCTCGACTCGAGATTGCATTCCCTATCTATATAGCCGGAAGTTTAAACACAGACTGTTACAGGCTCCAGAATAACGCTCACCTGATAGAACGAGTGGAAGTTCCTCTCGCCAGGCTGCAGGCTGACCACCCTGCTCTTCTCCAACAGGTAATTGCTGATGTGCCCCCCGACCGGGTCGCCCTTGTAGTCGAAGTTGATGTCCATGTATTTGCCGAAGCGTGAAGAGTTGTCGTTCCTGTTAGTCTTGGCGTTGCCGAAGGTCTCCAGTATGGAGTTCGACTGGATGAGGACGTTTTTTACCCTGGAATCGATAAAAAATTATAGCTTATTCATTGATGGACAGGCCGTTTAGGTTTAGACAAGCATGTATCTATTAACAACTTCGTTGAATAACCTAACCGACAGAAAAAGTCGGATAACCCCTGACCAAGTTTAAACTCAAATATTTACTAAACTACTAAACCGATTTTAATGAAACAAAGCTAAGAACCATCTCGATTAAACTGGCTTTCATACAGAGAAAACCACATTCAATGGTCTGTCCGTTCGAGAGCTACTGTGGGTAGCTCCCCGACCACAGAAGGCGGACCTCAAGCCCTTGCGCGCGAGAGCGCCACCGGGATATTGATACCAAGATGATTATAAGTGTATGTCATCGACAAAGATTTTGACATGTACATAAAGCTAGTCTGTGGTTGTCAACACAACCCTGAGTCATTCATCACCTGTCAATGTATTCCCTGTGCACCTGCGTGGTGTTCGCCGCTATGTACTTCATAATCAGCTTTGAGGCCTCTGTCTTGCCCGCGCCCGACTCCCCGGATATAAGCACGCACGTGTCTCTGCCCTGGCGGAGAAAAAAAAATAAAAAAATAAAAAACACTTCTGCTGTTCTAGTTTATAACTCAGAATAGATAATCCTACCCGAAGCACTGGTGACGGCAAATGTAACGCCACTTTAGCAGGTTAAAAAATAACAATAAATTTATAATGCATATAAAAAACCTCATCTGGTGTTTTAGATTATAACTTAGCATAGAAAATCGTATGATAATTAATCCTATCCTACCTAAGCACTAGTAATTGTATTTAAAACGTCACTTTAGCAGAATTCGTAGCCGTGAAGGCGCACTAAGGGGCGCACAAAATTGATTATGTAATCGACGATATATTTTTAATATGGATTAGGATTTTTTAATAGTAATAATTTATATATTAAACCGTAGATTACGGTAATTGCTTTTATCAGTTGTCCCAAACACTTGTCCGTGTCATTGCGTGAGTAATAAAAACAATAAATCAATTCGCTATCTTCCTCCCATACAAACGACAAACCACAAAATCCAGACCCCAACATTTGCCGCAGTTACAGAAACCCCACAAATATTGCATAATAATACAGTAAAAAACAATAATACCCCATAAAACGGGGCTAAGTGATTTCTGAGCCAACTCGGCCGGCAGTAAACCGTGAAAACGATGGTTGTATGGCACATAATGCACTTTCCCTTTGAAAGCTTTAAAGCTACTACAATAGCCCATGAAGGGCAGTAAAAGAGGCTCAAGCATTGTTAGTAAACGTTGTCAGCAATAAAAATATTAGCAACCAATAATTTACGATGCCGCATAATTCTACGGCTTTCAAAGTTATGCCCTCGGTGGGTGTAAGGCTTTAATACTAGTAACAGAGGCTCCGATATGGCTGGAGCCGCCCAACCGTCAGTTGCAGTTGATACTAATCCTTACGTAGTATAAAATAAAGCATTCATTATATATTTAAGAATGTATGTATATGTGTATGTATCTAGTAGCATTAATTATTTTTATTCTGTATTGTGGTCGTCGAATCTGCGTTTCTTATGTAACATCTTACTTCTGTAGGCCTGCTGGAAGTAATTTCTTTTTAGAAATAAGTTGTGCCTGTTGTGTCATTTATAATTGTTTTTTACCTGTATGTTTTACTGTGTACAATAAATAGTTAAATAAATAAAGTCGCTATTGGGTGCGGGGTACGTAGTCGGACATCCGACCAAGGTCTGGAGGACTGCAACTGACGGTTGGTAGTCCAGCCAAATCGGAGCGTCTGTTACAAGTAGTAACAGTAAAACTATAAGGAGCCAAATACATGCAAATGTAAAACATTAGCAATTTTAATAGTCCTACAAACAATAGCACGCTGCTTAACTTTGAAATTAGCAATAGCGAATGGCCCCTCAGAAGTCCTTTTGCATTCGATCAATCCTTACTTTGTACGTGCGTTCGAACATCATATGTACCTACAAGTGAATTGCGACTTTCCCTGTCAACTTTTACAAATAGCAAAACTCTATAAAGCAAGCCTGTGAGCTAATTGCGTTAGTGCTGCCAACAATTCCCAGAGATTTAAATATATATTTTTTGTGTCATACAGTAGGCAAACAGGCAAGCGGGCCACCTGCTGGAAAGTTGTCACCACTGCCTATAGACATTAGCAACACCAAGAGCACCGCCAATGCGTTGCCCACCTCTATAACACGTTGCTCTGGCAGCAAAAAGACAAATGGCAAATGCAAATGAATTATTAAAATTGTTACTTTAGCGATTTCGTACCATCGATTTCATGGGTTCAGTTGCTAACAAAGTTGCATTGCAATAAACTGATACAATTAAGTCGATCATACATAATCGCGAAAATAACAATTTCAATCAATCTATGATTCCAAATCAGAGAATTGTTGGCAACAGAGTTCCGTAAAACCCTCTGATGTGTCCGCATATCTTATCTAAGTCTGTCGCCAAGTTGCGCTCGCGTCTAATGACAGCCGTAAGGTGTAATTTAACAGGCGTGACGCCTGTCAGCTAAATACTCACAGAGGCAAGACAATGCACCTGCTACGGTTGCCTACTCGTAAAACAGAAAAGTACAGTCGATTTCCTCGACTGTACTGTTGGAGTTTGAATCTCCAAGTTTGGCAGGCGGGTTGGAGATCGCAGTGTTTGAAATACAAAAGAGAAAAGGCTGCCGCCCATTTTCTGGAGGTCTCATGTGGTATGCCTGTAAACTAGTTCCCTTGTACGACGTTTGAAGGATTACTCTACGATTCGACGATTGTATTTATCTATTTACAAGCGACCAGCCCCGGCGTCGCACGGGTAGGAGTAACCTTGATAAATTATACACCTAAACCTTCCTCGTGAATCACTCTGTTTATTAGTGAAAACCGCATGAAAAAGGGGCAAAAACCGTTCAGTGGTTTTTGAGTTGATCGTGAACAGACAGACGGACAGACAGATAGACGCGGCGTGGGACTTTGTTTTTACCGGACGGACGGAACGGATGTGCGTATGTGTGTTTGTATATATGTCTGTTACAATTTTTCTCGAAAGCTACTGGGGCAATGTCATTGCGGTTTTTTGGATTTAATACGTATCATTTCAGAGCAGGTTCTTAGACATGTTATATATCAGTATACCACCAGGGGGCGCTGAAGCAGCCTTATAAGTCGTCATTTGTAGAGTTATCAGTAACTACTAAACCGATTTCGATACGGCTTTTTGCATTCAAAAGCTGGCAAATACCATGATTTTAGACATCGCAAGTTTTTACAAAAACATGTAATAAGTATACGTAGTGATAAAGTAACAGCTTCTCCGACTTTCCTTAGTGCCTCATGAAATCTCACGATAGGTAAGCCGCCTATGCCTAGACATATTTCCTAGAGCCAGATTATGAACGCAGCTGTCTCGATGCAATTCCGCCGTGAGTACTCTCACGCGCCGCGATAGCATCGCACCACGGAGAGCTCGGCGAAACTAATTTTATAAGTATTAGATTCGCAGCAATGATAACGTTCTACGGTGTGAAGTAAATAGCATCATTTCTGGTAAGTGCTGTGGTTGACGGTAGAAGCAAGCTTTTATTTAGTTTCACATGTCCCCTATGTCTGTTCGTGATAAAATCTTGCAAGTTTTTGGCCCATTTTACGGTTTGCGATTAAGCTGAAATTTTGCATACTTATGTAAGTTCGGTGATAATGTAATGTTATGATACCATCGAGCTGATGTTATAATGGAGACGGCGGAAGGTGACCATAGGAACTCCTAAGCTACACGAGATAGATCCATAGAGTTTGGGCTTGGGTTTGGGTTGATTAGTCTCGACAAGTACTCTGACAGATCATCTGATACATGAATAAATAAATAAATCGTGGACAAATTCACACAGCGCCATCTTGCCCCAAACTAAGCATAGCTTGTACTATGGGTGCTAGATAACTGATAAACTACTTAAATACTTTTAAATACATACTTATTATACATAGAACACCCAGACCCGTAACAGAAATTAAAATTCAGCATTTCAATTTCTGCCCGGCCGGGAATCGAACCCGGGACCTCTTGCGTTGCAGACCACTGAACCACTCAGGTCGTTATATATCATATAAGTTAGTTGTGAAATTTTTTATTTTATTTTAGATCTTATTTTCACAGTTTAACATAGGTACGAATACCGCGTGAAATAGTCGCGAACGTGCAATCGATCGAAAACCGCACCTGCAAATCCTGCGGGAATCCTGTGGCTTTCTACTCGTATTTGCGACACAGTTATATGTCGATACAGTTGTTGCAGAACAACTAGATTTTATCAAATACTAGTGGATCCGGCGCGACTTCGTTTGCGTAGACCTACTTTATCCTACCCTTATTTGCTTTTAAACCTCTTGCTACTTATCTACTATCTATACTTATCACTCTATCTACTGTTGAAAACCGCATTAAAATCTGTTGCGTAGTTTAAAAGATCTAAGCGTACCTACAATCTATGTTGTTATTGTTGTTGTTGTATGATTGTTACAAAAGTACCTATCTACTTTTGTAACAATCTTGTGTACAATAAATGGTTAAATAAAATAAATAGATATAGACGGCGGGAAGCGACTATGTTTTATACTATATACATATAGTTAATGGTTCAATTACAAACGGCCAGACACGTGCGGAAACTGCCGCCCTACGTGCACAAGTCAACAATATCGCAAAATTACGTACCTATATTAATTAGTCCTTAACGCTTAATATATCTCCTTTTAGCATTTTTTAATTTCTGAATCAATTCAAAATAAGGTCCACAAATACCACTTAACATTTTATCCGAGACCCAATATCCTTTGCAACGGCCGGGTCCGTTTGCAACGAGCTTGCATGTCCATAAAAGGTAATGGACGCGCGACGTCTTCGACAATACAATTGCACTTGCGAAGACATCCAATTATCATCCGAACGCATTTGGAAACTTAATTTTTTTTAAGATTAAAAGGTTTATCATGACCTAAACAGTTTTTACAATTTACAATTTGAATAGAAAACCACTACATTAGTTAGAAACTGTCGCAGTTGTTTACGCCGACCCCTGAAGACTTGCAGAATTTTCGCCTAATAATATTCGAGTTTGAATAAAAGATCATTCTTAGTAAACAATAAAATTAAAACATGCATGGACGGTGCATGGTCACCTATATAATGTAACCAAAACCAAAGCTACGTTATGACCGTGACCCCTTGCGCCTGCGCATAAGCTTTGTATTCAATTGCAATTTTAATAGTCCAACAAACAATAGCATGCTACTTCACTTCGAAATTAGCATTAGCGAACGGACCCTCAGCAGTCCCATTGCATTCGATTAAATTTTACTTCAAACTGGCACAAATGCCGAGCCAGTCTAAAAAAAAGAAAAAGAGAAAAAGAAACTGCGTTCGAAAATTAAAGCGATTTAGCCACAACACAGAAAAGCATGTTAAAGGGAGAACTGCAGGGTCAGCGGGTCGCAGCCGTTAAACTTTTATTGTTAAACGCGAGCGCACGAGTCAACTAACCTAATGAAAAAGCAGGCTTTTGATTAAAACTAACCGGTTTTGACGACCTACGTACGTGCTACGTACCTACGTAGCTATGATTCAAAATGTGAAATCATCATCATATATTTAAGAGTATGACTCTTGTCGGTGAAGCAATCGCCACTCTTCTCTCTTATCTGCCAACCTCTTTATCTCTTTACAATCTCCGGCGCTCACTTTTTGCTTCACGTCCTTCCAATATTCATATCTTGGCCTTCCTCTTGCTTTCTTTCCTTCAACTTTGCCTTCTATTATCACTCTTAAAAAATTTTCATGTCTTATTACATGTAGAATACAAAAGGAAATTTGTTTGGTGCTGGTACTCTACATAGTTAAATGTAACAGAACGATCACCCGTGTTAAGTGCACCACTGCATGTCGGAAGCCCCTTGGGCAGCTCGAAACCCTAATCGATACTATAGTTCGTACCAAATGGATTGGCAATGGCAAGTCTTACACGTACACATCCAGGGGTGTACATGTTATTTATTTCAGCCACTTCTGTCCCACTGCAGGGCAAAGACCTTCGTATCCATCTTCCATGACATGATGTGTAAATGTAAGTACATATAGCCTCACGGTTAAGGGGTCCGACTCGTACCCCTAGGTTCCGGGTTCTAACTCTGGTGTCGCCATGTACCTGACTCTTTTCTGAGTTTTGTACATTAGTTGAACACTAACATGCTCTTAAAGTGAGGGAAAACATCGTGATAAAACGGGCACATTCAGGCGACTGAATGTGTAAATCTGTAACTATGATCCAATCTGGTCAGGTTCCCCTGCTAACATGGTCACAGAGGTCAGATGGCAGTCACTGTAATTACCTGATGTGCCAAATCCTGGATCATGGTCAAGGCGGACCCCGGGCCTCCGCGTGCGAAAGCACAACCTCCCCCCGAGATCTCCACAAAGACCGGTCCTGTGCCTTCCGCATCCAACTGGCACCTGCGTTCCTTACCAGGTCGTCGGTCCACCTAGTGAGAGGCCTACCCACGCTACGTCTTCCGGTACGTGGTCGCCATTCGAGAACTTTCCTGCCCTATCGGCAATCTGTTAACGTCAAGATGACTACTTAATATAAACCTCACCTCACCAAAAACTATCTGCTGTTGTTAAACAACATAAAAGCCAAAAATTTATCTAAGTCTAGTACATAAGACTGTTGGCAGGAGGGCACATTAACCCGCCTCCACCCAGGATACTATCGACCTCTCGGTCATACGGACCGCGTCCGACCTAATCACGGGTGATGCGCTTGCTTACTTGCCGGTGGCTCTTTGGGCGTACGCATTTCTTCATACTCACAAATCCTGATAATGCCCTAGCACTCTCCCTCTCTGGCAGGAGGGCACAGTGTCAGATCAGAGTGGAATGGAACAGCTTAGTGTCGGAGGTCAAGACTCATTTTGGTTCGTTACGTCAACATATATAGTCTAGCCATGTATTGTGCTTAAATGTATTGTGCCATGTGTGAGATAGGTGTAATAAACGATTTATATTTATTTAATACCTATTTTTGTGGCCTCACCTGTTGCCTAAGCACCCTCTGGCAAGCGTCGGCGATCGCGTAAACGTGGGGCGACACCTCGTACATCTCCCTGCCGCGGTACTGCGCCATGTGCTGGGCGCCATAGATGTCGAGGTTCTTGTACGGGTTCACGGAGACCAGCACCTCGCCGATGTACGTGTATATCCTGTTGCTCTGGAATCTGTGGAGGGAAATGTGTATGGTCAGTACATGAGTCCATTGCTGGATAGGTGTCCCCAATGAGCGTACCCCGAGGTACCGGGTTCGAACCGCAGTGCCGTCATTTACCAATGATTCTTTGCTGAGTCATGTAGTTTTGCTGAGTTTTGTTGTTAGTTGAACACTAATGTATCCTGCACATTCAGTAGACTGAAGTGTAATTATCCAATGTGGTCAAGTTTCACTGTTAACAGGGTCGCGGAGGTCAGATGGCAGTTGCTCCACTGTAATTACCTGATCTGCCAAGACGGACCCCGGACCCTCGCGCGCGAGAGCGCTTAACACCAAAAACCAGTTCCAGTCGCTAATTCCATTATGTAACGACTGGGACTTTTCTGTTCCATGAAACTGTTAACAACCAAACGTAAAATGCAGACCGATCGCATCAACTTTCAATTTCACCATTTCCATACCTACACCAGCATACATTTACGTTTCAATCGCCATATAAATACGTCACAATGGTGACGTCATCAGTGCAGCGAGCGAATCGAGGCTCGCACGACACAATACCACAATGGATGTAACATAGACGATATCTGTTACTGTTACATCAGTCCAGAAATAGAATGCGTACACGCAGATCAAGCTATGAACGCATCATGTTTATGTCATAGTCTGTGCGACAATGGGATCAATGTTTTATGAGGACTATCCGGTTCTGAGGAATGTTGGGTTGCAGCTTTACTGAGTGGTTCAGTGGTCAACATGCCGGTCTGCCACGCAAGAGGTCCCGGGTTCGATCCCGGCCGGGCAGAAATTGAAATGATGAATTTACGGGTCTGGGTGTTCTATGTATAATAAGTATGTATTTAAAAGTATATAAGTGGTTATCTAGTACCCATAACACAAGCTTTGCTTACTTTGGGGCTAGGTGGCGCTGTGTGAATTTGTCCACGATTTTTTTTTTGTTTATTTTAACTATTTTGCAGCGGTAATGGCCGTTTTCACTTAACTTAGAAACCGCCTACGTTCCGTCTTAACCAGTTTTTACCCAATCAGCTACATCCGAATTGAGATAAGAAAGATCTTAGCTGATTCCTAAGTTCAGTAAAAACGGCAATAATATATTCCTATGCTTTATCTTTGGCCGCATCGTCACTTACCACCAGGTGAGAGGGCGGTCAAACGCCTGGATGGTACTAATTAAAAAAAAACGTTGATGTGTGACGTAGGACGGAAGGAGTCGATGAATACAGGTACAGAAAGCTTAGATGCCTGCCTGTGTTCTTTGTTGTACAAAGATTTTGATATATACATAGAGGGCTTTGTAGATTTTCTTTTAGGCAGTTTCAAAAACTGTAGGTAGTTATTTTCTGATGGGTTTTGGCAAAAGATACAGTTATTCACACGCTTTTCATGTTTCTGCGTTTATTGACATCTACTAAAATAATCATCTTGACGTTAATGTACCGCTGGTGCTCTCGCACACGGCCCGCCTTGACCATGATCCAGATTCTTTAAAATGTAATACGGCAGACAAACAGGCATGCGGGCCACCAGATGGAAAGTGGTCACTGTCGCCAGTGGTACCGTTGGTGGTGATGGGCGAGGATTTTGAAGATCAGGTAATTACACTAGAGCGACCGCCATCTGACTTCCATGACCCTGCTACCAGGGGGGCCTGACCTGATTGGATCATGGTTACACATTCAGTTGCCTGAATATGCAGGTTACATCACGATGTTGTCCCTCACCGTAAGAGCATCGGTTAGTATGCAACAACCCAAACAACAAGTATCCAAAACATTACTTTGAAAAGAGTCATTAGTATATGGCCGCATAGACATCTACTGAACCGATTTTAATAAAACCATATCGATTATACTGGTTTCCCAATTCTGACTAACACAGTATAAGATTTCGGGCCGGTCTCCACGCCGTCTCACATTCGGCACGTGGTCAAATCACCGAGTTAAATCGTGTTGTATGCGATGCAATGCAGGACAAAAAATGTGGCGCCGCTGCTACGTGACCGCGACGAATGGAATCGTATCGATTTCACTGTGAAAAACTAGATTTTATATGTCTCAGGGCGCGACAAGACTTAAATAGTAGAGATAAAACGGATAGTTGTTTGGCCGGATACCGGATACCGGTTATCCGGATATCCGGCGGCTGGATATACGGCAGGACATAGCCTCTGAACAAGTCAGTGATTTCAAGTATTCGTACAATATGAATAATATTAACTTTAATCTGAACAATTCCTTCGACCTACGACGGTTCCATAGACTCGAAATACGCGCATACACATAAGCCCACAGCATCGTGGATTAAAAGTGCAGTAAAAGATTCTCATAAGGTCAAGACAAACGAAATCACTTGTAGGAGCAATTCGTAGTTTAATCTAATTTATAATAATTTACTTTAGATTAAATTTGAATTTTTATTTTGCCACCTACTAAGTGAACAGCTGGTACCAACAGTGATATCAACAGTTCCTTGATTAATATTTATCATTTTTGATATTACTTTTTTCCGATGTATTTACTTTTCATAATTTTTTTGCTATCCGGTATCCGGCCGGATAGTAAATTAAGGCCGGATAGCTACCGGATATCCGTTTCATCTCTATTAAATAGATATTAGACGTCAATACCTATTCTTCATCTTGGGCCGCATCGCTTACCACCAGGTAAGATAGTGGGCAAATGCCTGGCTAGTTCTCATTAGAAAAAAAACGTTGATGTGTGGCTTAGGACGGAAGGAATCAATGACATACAGCCTTAGATGGTTATCTGTATTCTTTGTAGATTTTCTTACAGACAGTTTCGCTGTGCTTATTTTCTGATGGTCTTTGGCAAAATATATAGTGATTCACGCGCATTTTACTGGACCGATTTCAATAAAACCATATCGATAAACTGGTTTACAAATCCTGACATACACAGTTTAAAATTTCGGGCAGGACTCCAGGCCGTCTCACACTCGGCACGCGGTCAAATCACCGAGCTAAATCGTGTTGCATGCGATGCAATGCAGGACAAAAAATGTGGCGCCGTTGCTACGTGACCGCGACGAACGGAATCGTATCGATTACACCGTGAAAAACTTAGCGTTAGAGTTTTGTGTACGCTATTGTTGTGGGCACTGGGTATTTTAATGTGTTTATTATTTATAATTCAATGTGGGAGGAAAGAGGCGTGGAGAATATAATAGAATTTGTATTAGGCATTTTATACCAATTCTATTATGTTGTTTTGCTCGCTTAATGGACTGCGAGGGTGACGTAGGTTATCCTATATTGTAAAGAACAAGAAAAATTCCACTTTGTATTAATATTAGACGTATAGGAGACTAGTCTCTTTTCTTTTTGGTGACTATAATGTGGCTGAAAAGCGAAACTGCCCCGAGGATGTGAGGCAGACCAGTTTTTTTTTTACTTAATATAGACCCACACAAGAGGATATGTAAGTACTATCGCTACGAAAAGTCGAAGTTTGGGTAACAAAAAAACAAAAATTGATGTTTTTTTTTGTGCCAGGTTGTGCACGGGCAGACCAGATTTGTGCGTCTCCTAAACCTCTACTATCGCTACAAAGTGGAATTTTTCTTGAACTCGATGACGTTTATTTTATTTGCCAACAGATTTACACTTGTTGTTTGCGAGTATGGTAAAGTGAAACGGTGATAAGAAAGAGTTAGCCAATTAATAACTTATTAAAACCTCTAAAATTGTTGAAATGTATTGATAATAGTATATGGACCTCATGTGATTGTCGATGCTTCTGCGTCGATGTGAGCTATACTTAGCCATAGCGATTGTTGAGAGACAGTGCATCAAAATTAGACGGTGAGAAGTAAACTACGAGTTATATTTGGCAACTGTCCATTACCTTAGACCAACGAGTTTCACTTCCGTGCTCACGCGCACGGGCGGCGTCGAGATCGAAAGTGCAAACTCGCCACAGGATGGCGCTCGCGCGCCTAATTTTATGCAATTAATCTTAGTAAGCTTAATAAATAGGTACTCGTACGTTTACGCGTCATCATCACAGCCCATAACAGTCCACTGCAGGACTTAGGGCCTCTCCCACGAAAGGGGAAGATTTTGTCATAATCTCCACGCTTGTTAGGCAGATTGGAGATCGCAGTGTTATAAGTATAACAATGGAAAACGCTGCTGCCCATTTTCCAGCCTACGGAGGCTAGATCTTTGGTCTCGAAAACATTAGTCGCCTTGTACGACACCCACGAGTGTAAGGGGTCGGTGCTATTCTACTCTGCCGGACACCACACGGCCAAGAGTTTCACTTCCGTGCGCACGGGCGGCGTCGAGATCGAAAGTGCAAACGCCACTACGGGGTGGCGCTCGCGCGAGTAATTTTATACAATTAATCTTGGTAAGCTTATTAAATAGGTACGTTTACGCTTCGAAGGAATCAATTAGGTAGGTTCATAAAATTCGTTTTCGTTTCGTTTGTCGTTGCGGTCTCGTTATCGAATCGTTTGTCCGATGACATAAACCATCCTTTTTTAAATATTATACGGGAGACAAACAAGCAAGCGGGCGACCTGATGGAAGTTGGTCATCTATCGAGAGGTTTGTAAAGACCGTCGCAAGTGAAACAATGTGGATTCTGCATACCTCTACAGTCTGTAAGGATGGATGTACGTTACTCTTTCGCGCATAAAATTTGATATTATTTTCAGACATTTTAGCAACTTAAATTTAGCGAATTAACCGCGGTTTTATATTTATAATTTTATCCTGAATTATCGAGCATTTTTCATTTTTAAAAGTAACGAAGAATATTGTGATATTATCCCCTCGAACATAACATTTCTCAAGATACCACCAGTGTAGTAGTGAAGTTCCGGCATCGCATCCGCTCTCCTCAGATGCAGATGTCCTGGATGATGCCTGTTTTCCATAAGGTGGACCGCCCGTGTCCCTCACTAGGCAATAAAAAAAAAAAAAGTTTACACCAAGGAAAACAGAGCGCAGCGAAAACGTTTCGATTGCGACAGTCACATACTCGCTCCTCTGACTGGAATGAGTAATCTTTGTTGTTAATTTGTATTAGTTGTTGGCGATGGTTGTGTAGATGTGTCTACCACGCTGTGAAAATAACGTGTAGACGTTAATTACCCTCATGTTCCGAAAATCAACCGCAACCGGTAGTCAGCTGTTGTGTAACGTCTATGCTAATGCTGCAATATATCACTGTGTAGGAGTTTTTACTAGATTCATGTGTGATCGTCTCATTGTCCATCTCGCATTCTTGACGCTTGTTTAACTTTTGAGGAATGAGCTCTTAGCCACAGTGTTTCCTTTGGACTATGACATAGATTGTGCAAGAGGTGCATTAGAGGTCTCTTCAGAAGAGGGAATGCATTGGTAGCGCCCCTGGTGTTGCTGATGTCTATAGGCGGCGGTGACCACGCACCATCAGGTGGCCCGCTTGCTTATTTGTCTGCCGTATTACATAAAAAAATAAGTGTTGTATAAAAATGTGTGTGGGCGGCTAGACTTTATATGGCCTAGGGCGCGACTAGACTTAAATAGGTTTTATGCGTCACTGCTCAACAGTAAAATAGCACCTTCCTCGAGCTTATTATACTCGTTGACTGGTGGATAATATTAGATTAGCCTATATCTATCCTAGCCTATATTTCGTAAATGGCTGATAGAAGTTGTGCAATTGTAGGTATATCTTATGGTTGTAAGCTGTGAGACATCCGAATACAATAAAATAAAATATCACTTTGCGCATAAAGTTTAAATAAAACAAGTTCCTAGCAAATAAATGTGAACCTGCAATGCAATATAGCGATGCAGTACACTTTCTTTCACATAACTGGGTTAATAACAGTGCTATGCACCGGGGCGCAGGGCAAACTTCGAAATATTTTTATTTTCATTGCATGCCAAAAGTCCGTAAGCTCGCGCGGGTTCGTCGACCCGCGAAAGCCCGCTTGCGGCATGACACGGGCGTGACCAAACGACAAAGCCGAGCGAGCTTGCAATGCTCGCGATAGGCTAAGAGCTTTACAGCTTGAAAGCGTTCATACTGACCTGTTAATGAGGCACATCGGCAGTATGTTACAGACATTAGTGTTATTTTTATATGTTGGCAATATGGCTTATATAAATCGCTATATAAATCGGTAAACATTGCAATATGTCTGACATAACAGTCTCAGTAATATTAGGTACCTATATTATGTTTATCAGTTAGACTAGACATGCAAATGTCAGAGCGTCGGTGGCCTAATGGTAAAGGGGTTGGACTCGTAAGCGAGAGGTTTCGGGTTCGGACCCCAGACCAGTGATGACTTTTTTCTGAATTATGTACGTTAGTTGAACACTAACCGACGCTCTTACGATGAGGGGAAGCATCGTGATGAAACCTGCACATTTAGGCGATTGAATGTCGCCTTTGTGTGTAGCCATGGTCCAAAGGTTCCCCTGTTAACAGGGACACAGAGATCAGATGGCACTCGCTCCACTGCAATTACCTGTCTGCCAAATAAATAAATAAATAATTTATTCAAAAAACTTAAGTCTGAAATTACACCGTCAAATGCTGGAATATGGTCAAGGTGGACTCCGGGCGGTGCGCGAAAGAATCAACGTAGACGCGAATAAGAGCTACTATTAAGTAGGTAATAACATTTGCTGGAGTAATTGGGTAACATAACACAACAGTTTCACACCAAGACGCGACTTACGTTATTATCTATCTATAGAACTTATGTTCTAACCATGACTTTCAATATCTCCCACAACTAGTACGCACCTACTAACGGCTTTGCGCTCCGCAACACGGCGTCGCGCAAACGTAAAGCCGCGCCTGAACTCTGACCGAGGTTAGGTACAATCATCTTGGCGTTAATGTCCCGGCCGTGCTCTCGCGCACGAGGGCCTGGGGTCCGCATTGACCGTGGATTTGGCAGAAAAGATAATTATTTGTCCTCCGTGACCATACCAGGGGAACCTAACTAGATTGTTGATTTAGTCGCCTGAATGTGCAGGTTTCATCACACGTAACAGCATAGGTTAGCGTTCAACTAATGTACATAACTCAGAAAAGAGCCATTGGTACATGGCTGCAGTGAGATTCGAGCCCGGTACCTCTCGCTTGAGTCGGATACCTTAACCACTCGGCCACCGATGCTCTTACTACTCCTACTCCTACCGAGTTTAGGTAATCTGTGGTTAAGAGGCTGACTCCAAACTGGAGACACGGTCATTCATTGGAGCGTGAAGTTTCCTATCGCTTGACTATAGTGGCATAGACCACGAATACAGGTATGACTTCATTTTTTTATTGTCTGGGGAGGCACACGGATGGACAGTTCACCTGATGGAAAGCGGCCACCGTCGTCCAGGACATCTGCAACCTAAGGGGTGCGGTGCCAGCCTTTTAAACTTCAAATTCATGATACCGACAGATACCATAAGCATATGCTCGTGAATACAAACAACTTTTACTAGGGTAAAATTCAAAATTTCTTTATTGATTACGACATTAAATATCTCTTTCAATCGTCAAAAAGGAGGGGGGTAAGAAAGTAGGAAGAACGTAACTCTGAAACCGTCACAAAAATGAGTGAGATGTATCATACAAAATTGAAAACGAATCTGCCAAAATGAATGAAACAGTTGATATTTTTTGCGATTTCAGAGTTGACGCCATAGAAAAGGTTGTTTGTTGTGACGCACTTGTGTATACACTTGCGTAATATGAATTTAAAGTCACAATGTATTCTACTGTCATAATTAGCAGTTGTTTTGCAGTTGCAATTGCACGCGAGTAGGTCACGCGGCCGCTGCACTCCGCGAAACGTGGAACGAACGCACGCAATGACTGACGGCTGTAATACTAGTAGAGCTCGTCTAGTCTAAGATGACGCGCCCCACTACTTAGTTAGTTGATTTCGATGTGTGAGTGCAAATATTGATAACGACACTTCATCTGTGTGGGAGTCAATGAACGACGCGTGCTCCTACGTTTGAATCTCACCGGCAACTGAATGACCAATTACAACGGCATTTGTATATGTATTGCGTCTATATTTGTGCGGTAATGCGATAGTGGGGCGCGTCATTTTAGATTAGACGAGCTCTAACAGACGTTCCGTTTTGGCTGGAGCCGACCAACCCTCAGTTGCGATCGATACGCTGGTCTGGATACTAATCCTTACGATGTACAAAATAAAGTCGCTTTTGAATTAATTCGAATGCGCAGGCGAGCCGAAATTGGTCGAACGTCCGACCACGTCGCCCGCACCCAAAAGCGATTTTATTTTATACTGCGTAAGGATTAGTATTAACTGCAACTGGGGGTTGGTCGTCGTCGACGAAACATCTGCTACCAGTTTAAGTAAGCATCGGTGGCTGGAATCCGACTCGTAAGTGCCGAGTTCAATCCACAGTGCCATCATGTACCAATGACTTTTCTTGATTTAGTCGAATGAATGTGTAATGATCGAATCTGGTCAGGTTCCCCTGTTGAAAGGGTCAAGGTGGTTAGATGGCAGTTGCTCCACTCCGCTCCACTGCCAACTCCTGGATTATGGTCAAGGCCCCACCATCACTACTTTAAAAAAGCTGGATAGTCATCGTGCGCGTTCCACGTTCTGCGGAGTGCAGTCGCGTGACGTCACCGCCGACCCACATCCCACCGGGAGCTGGAAATATGCGCGCGCGCAGCCGCTGATCTAATCGTCTGTTGAATGACACTAGCTTTTTCAACACTTGACGCAAAGAGAAGAAAGTTTGACGTGCGTGACGTGTCCGTCATGTGATGTCACACATCTCAGCTCCCGAACGAATGGACCGATTTCGATGCGTTTTTTTTTAATATGGAAACCAGTTTATTCGACATGGTTTTATGCTTTGATTTAAGAAAACCGGTTTAGTAGTTTAGAAAATATTTGAGTGTACTTGGTCAGGGATTGTCCGACATCTGTCGGTTCAGGTTAAGGCTATATATGTTTAAACACTATTGTGGTTATTCACTGCACATAAATCGTCTAGTACAAGTGCAGAAGAGCATTACCACTTTACAAAATGTCTAGCCAAAATCGGTTTGTTAAAAGAAGGGAAAATTAGCTGTCCCTAATGCTCAAAGCACTCGTCCTTTACCCAGAGTATATTTTATATAGTATAGAAAATTTAATTCATGAATGCTATAAAAACCGTATAACAACGGCACAGTAGTGCAAAGAAATGTGATTCTTAAGGTGGTCATGCACTTATCTCTTGCATTGTACAGTAGGGATATACAGGGTGTTACATAATATATGTACCGGATGGAGTGCTAAATGTATAAAAACGATAGGTACGAAAATTCCACGTACGACAGAAATAATTGTACCTATCGTTTTAATATGTTCAGCACTCCATCCAGTTCACGGCTTCATACATATATTATGTAACACCCTGTATATACGATAATAATAATCATAGGTTCATTCGGAGATGTATAACTTAAACGGACGCTTGATTATGTCATGATAGTTCTTAAACAGTTCACTGACCGGCTGTAGCATCGATCGCAATCATGGTACAGTCAGGGGTTGCCAATCTTTTTCTAACCGCGACTCCCCTTACAAACTGTAATTTTTTGCGATGCCCTTCTAAAAGATACACGCCGGGCTTTAACAGACATTAATAGAAATGAACAGAGAAGCAGGTTTTTAAGCACAACTGCTTAAATTAAGCTTGAAGTTGCTACTTTCAAGATTATTCTAAACGAATTTGCTACGTTTTGATCGTCTCGCGACGACTTTAGATGACGTCACGACGTCGGTCGCGACGCACAGTTTGCGAACCCCTGGACAGCCGTTCATAACACAACCTACATATAGTTCATGGCAGAATCCACCTATGACGGGCCCCTTCTGGATTTGGCTGAAGTTATTATGACGAATGGTTAGCGAAGACTTTTAATAGGTTACGAAATTTAATGGGTTGTATTATCTATGACTTATTTATAGATAGTATTTTCACATTAGGTAGAGTAGCGTAACATAAACCGATAGCACTATAGGGAGCGAAGTCTCCATAGTGCAAGGAGCGCTTTGCGTTCGATCGTGGTAAAGTAGACCAGGAGTTTATATCTTTGTACCTACCTAGGTGTCAGTTAGTCTTAGGGTAATAACCTAACCGACTGAAAAAGTCGGAAACCCCCGACCAAGTTTACAAACTCAAATATTTTGTAAACTATTGCACCGATTTTAATGAAGCAAGAACCATACACAATAAACTGGTTTTCAAATAGAGAATCGCATTCAAATCGGCCCATCCGTTCGGGAGCTACGGCGCCAAAGACAGATACACAAAGCCGCAGATACTCACGACAAACTTATAGCACCCCTCTTTTTTCGTCGGGGGTTTAAAAAAGATAGATTCCCAAAGGCTTCGCGAACGATGTGGATACATCGAGATTCCCTATCATGGAACCTTGCGAAGACAAGAACAACACCCTCAGACCGAGAACTAACCCATTTTCACTTCTGTGCTCAAGATACTCAGTGTTACTATAATTTACGGCGTGTTGCGCATGCAACGGTTTGGAATTTCGGGAATTCGAATTTCGAAGTACTTACGAACTGACGCGAGCTCGGCCAGCCTTCTGTGCCGTGACGTCATCGCTTGCCCACGCGCACCGGTTTGTAGTTCAAGATCAATGGTTGGAGGTCACGTGGCGCATGCCCGGTAAATATTGCTAAGATAAATAAATACAAAGCATTACTCGATTCTTGGTCTTTGGTATCAGTTCAAGACTATGCGGAGTACGGTTAGCATATCCGCACAATTTGATCACAGAATGCGACTTGGTATTGCCTCATGTGTTCCAATTTGTTCTGTGGTGACCGTCAGAGTAGAATGTAGCACCAACCCCATCATTGACAGATGTGGTTTGAAAAGGCTTATGCCCAATTTCACCAACCTATCTCCAACCCGCCTGCGCAGCGTGGAGATTATAGCATTAAATATCATCTTGGCGTTAATGTCCCGGTTGTCCTCTCGCGCACAAGGACCCTGAGTCCGCTTTGATCATGATCCAGGATTTGGCAGATCAGGTAATTACATTGGAGCGGCTGCCGGCTGACCTCCGTGACCCTGTTAACAGGGGAACCTGAACAAATTGGATCATAGTTACACATTCAGTCGCCAGAATGTGCAGGGTTTGATCACGTCTTTCCTCACCATCATCGGTTAGTGTTTAACTAATATACACAACGCAGAAAAGAGTTATTGGTTCATGACCGCACTGGGGTTCGAAGTTTCGAACCCGGTATCTCTCGCTTACGAGTTACGAGTCAGACACCTTAACCACTAGGCCACCGACGCTCTCTCGACAGTGGAGATTATAGTGATGCTCTCCATTAATGTGGATGTCTCAAATCCAGCAGGACTGTTGTGGGCTGTGATGATGCAATCCGATCTACATACGTCACCCCTACCCACATCAGCTCTTATTTTTTTTCGGAAGACTTACTGCTGTTAGATTACTAATGAACATCTTATGTAGTTAACATGAAGTCTCATGTCTAACCGTTAGTTACTTACAAAAAACATACAAAATAAAAATAAAATATACAACTATATACATTGTAGGTATGTAAATACATGTCAAACTTCAGAGTCGACTTTCAGCTTGTATTTACGTAGATTTTTTACGTTTAATAAGAGGACTCAATAAATGTTTTGAGTTTGATGATAGACGGACATCCTTTTCCATACAGAAATGTTGACTATGACGCAGACTAGCACCTGTTCCTTGTGAAACTATATGATCAGTCCACCTGTTCGTTGTGAGTACAATAGCTTTACAATCGATAGACGGTGCTATCCTGGCGCTGTTGAATTTTGCACTCTAACTCTAGCACTCAAGGTTTTAAATATGGATGTGAAATAGAGAAACAACGGAGAATTTCGGTCAACAGGTTTGCTTGGTCATTATATGCAGTTCGGAGTAAAAGCTGCTAAGTATTTATGCACAAACACACATGAAAATTATCGTAAAATCGTAATGTCTCACACGCGAGTGTTTACCCATAGGCCTGCGACCGGTTTTCCATATTTGTATACTTCAGTGACATACTTATCGATGCATCTGATGTGAGTGGAACCTGTCTCCTTTACAATTCGCAAGAAGACGGTATAGTTGGTGCAGCAAGACTCAACGCATGAGCGTGTTTTTGTTGTCATTGTACCATAAAATGGGCTTACATCGATATGCAGGGGCTACACGTGACCATTCACTTTCCTGTTATGTTCTAAAGGGAAAGACGGCTGATTTACAGTTTTGACAGTGTTCAGGGTTGTCACATGTATGGCGTGCTTTGTTTGTATGAAAATAACACTTAAATAATAGAGAAAAGTAAGTGATCAATTTAGCCCCAGGGTATCAAAGTAACCCTGTTTTACCAGTATAGTATACCTAGATAATGTTTTTACTTACTTTGTTTTGTTTTTACACTGGCCAAAGGTTAAGCGAGTCCGGGCACTGGATGGGTGGCCGTTTCGCGCTTTGTCGAACTTTCATCACCGTAACGTGCTCGACACTCGTTAGGTGTGCCTCCTAATAACATTGTATTGGCAGGGTGAGTAAGGTCTTCCGCTGGAGCCCTGAGATTAGTTGAGCAGTCTCAGTAGCTGATAAGCACCCTGTGACGGTATACTTGTTTTTCTTTTTTTTAATTATAAAATTTCCATCTCGGCATTTCAAACTGAACTCGCGTCCTTAAAGGATATTATTATATTCCACTGCAGTCTTCTCGTGTAACCCTACCGAAACGTCGCGAAAACAAATCGAAAAGTTACGTCGCGTGTAAGTTCCGTCTAATAAAATAATATGAAATATATACTTTTTGTATTCGCGAGCCACTTACGTGTTCATCAAAGTAATAATGTTTACCATAGCAAGGGTCGCCGTCGTCGGACACGACGAGGAGAACTCTCTATAGTTTTAAAATACAGACAGACGCATCGAATCCTATATGATTTCATCTAAGAACGCGATCCGTATGTCATACACATCATCCACTGCGTACGCGCATCGAAACCAACGCAGGGATGGCAGACAAAACATACTGATTTGTTTTTCAATCACTATGAATTCTCACGCTCCCAGCGGTGGCAGGTCGGGCAGTGATGGTAATAATTTAATAGTTTTACAGTTTGCTCATAAATATTGAAATAGTTTTTTTCAACAATCCTTGTGTGACGTTCGAGTCGTCAGAGCCTCGAGCTGTTGCGGTTTATTGTATACCCGCGCGACTTCGATCACTTTTCTCTCTCGTCTTGCTTATTAAGCCTTCCTCTTGGATCACTTTACCTATTGTTGAAAACCGCATTAAAGTAGTTTAAAAGATCTAAGCGTACATAGAGACAGACGGCGGGAAGCGAATTTATTTTATACTTTGTATAGAAGTATGGTAATGTGAATGACATAATCAAACTTCTTAATCGTTTGTCGGTTTGAATACCGGCTTGTAAATTCTATTTCGAGGTTTTCGGTATATTTTATACCTACTAATATTATAAAGAGGAGAAGCTTGTACGTTGGGTTAGGTTGTGAGTTTGTATGTTAGGGGCAATCTTCATAACTACTGTACCCATTTTAAAAATTCTTTCACCAATAGAAAGCTACATTGTGTTCCAGTGACGTAGGCTACTTTTCATCCTGTAAAAACAATATAATTTCGGGGATAGTTGAATATCACAGAAATCCGAACTGCAGCGGGTGAAAACCGCGGCGGCTGCTTCCGATATAAAGTAGCTTTTTGTGCCTGTCTGTCTCGGATTTGAATATGCAAACGTACTTGGCGACAACAACGTACGCCAAGAGTGATACTCAAAAGGATACGCTGCTGCCCTTTTACTGCTCTACGAAGAACCTTTTCGATCTGCCTCGAAGAAACTAGTCGCCTTTAGTCGAATGCATGTGCCAATGATGTGGTGGAAGACGTGATCAAATATCCGGATAAATTGGCTGTGTGATGAAGAATTTAGATAGAAGATATTAGTTGGTGATAAATTTTCCGTGGATGTAAATCAAACTACTTTTACATACCTCGTCAATCCACCAATCAAAACAAAAGAACGGATGTGAATTCACAGTATTCACACCATGGTTCACTAATTTACTTCAGTTTATAAGCAAATAACCACTTAAAACGCATAACATAACTAGTTAGATTCTATACCCCTGACAAAAAAATAGTGGTGTTATAAGTTTGACGTCTGGTAACCGGAGCTTTAACGGGACACGGTCCATTTAATAAACACCTCTTCACCATAGGTCTCACCGACAGCCCATTGTGCAGAGCCTGCCTGAGGGAGGAGGAGACAGCAGCACATATCCTGCGGACATGCGAGGGGGTGACAACATACAGGCATGAGCATCTCGGACAACCACAAACCCTTCCAGAGACGTTTGCAAAGCTGAAAGGATTGCTGCGTTTCCTGGAGGAGTTGGGATGGCAGGAACAATAGGGTATCTTGGAGTATACCATATCCACGCAAAATGGGCGCGAGTTCGCCCGAATGCGGAAATGGCCCGGATATATCTATCTATCTATCTAAGTTTGACGTGTATATCTGTGTATCAGTGGCTTTGTGTATCTGTCTGTGGCATCATTGCTCGCGAACGGATGGACCGATTTGGATGCGGTTTTCTCTATTTGAAAGCCAGTTTAATCGAGATGGTTCTTAGCGTTGTTTAATTTAAATCGGTTTAATAGTATAGAAAATGTTAGAGTTTAAGTAAACTTTGTCAGAAAAAAAAACCTCCGAACTTTTTCTGTCGGCTAGGTTATATTGTATAGAAAAGCAGTGTTTGTTTACATTAATGGAAAATTGATCTGAGTCAAGTTATAGCAATCGAATTCACTTCAATTACTGCCAAATCTGGTATAGTTTAACTGGTATAACGATACGGTTCCTCGAATGAGATTTTAATTGCTCGAAACGGGTCCACGCACCGATTTGGAAGGCACGCTCCGCTCAAAATAGACAGCAAATGCTACTAAATTGCTTTCCATACGAGATATATTTTATTTATCTACTAACCTCTAGTCCTGGCTTCGTACTGATGCATTCTGTGTGTGTAAACCTTTTTCGTGAATAGTGAAAACCGAATGAAGAACTTACGCTCTATAAAACAGTAGAAAATTGGTTTGAGATAAAGAGTAGAAGAATCTTCTAGCCTAGAATGACGCACTGATTTCATTTTGACCGAATGAAAATGAATTGGACTATATAGGATACTTTAATTGATCTCTTTTCAAACGTTATGTAACGTAACGTGTATGTATGTGTTAACGTTAATGTAAAGAAAAGGAAAGTTAAGCAAGATCATATAAAAAAAGGTAGAGCGAAAGCACGCACAGTTTCCGACTGGCTACTGCCGCCATTCTTCAATTACATGGCTTCCTTCAAACTCCCCCAGTCTCGGAAACAGATCCATAAAGTGGCAACAACACTATAAAGACAAGCAATGAAATGCAAAACCAAACAGCGTTAAATTGGTTCAATCGGCAGAAATTCGAAAATAAGTCGAGGGTATAGTGGGTAGCTATTTCCAGTTGATTGAATAGAGCGGCGGTGCCCTAATTGCTAGTAGGTCCGCCTCGTAAGCGAAAGGTACCGAGTTCGATCCCTCGAAATCGAGATCGAAACCTGAAAGAATACCTACGCAACGCTATACTAAACTGATATTTTCTATGGACTATTGAGCTGAATAAGCGTAGTGAGTCCCTAACTAAATCACTTATTACGGTAACAATGCGGTTTCTGCCTACCCTAATGAGAAATAAGTTCACAAATAAAATTTTTTTTTACATATCAAGCTTTTATCGCGCGGTAGTAGGTACTCATAAATACTATTTCATAGAGCCCAAACACGATCGATGGGGTAATATTGTTTTAGTTTTTCCTAAAGTCATCATAATTAGATATTGAATATTAACTAGGGGTATAGTATCTACTCATTCACACCATTCCAAAGAGCCTAAATAGTTATCTCATTGCGTTCATTAGTTCCTATCACCACCTTCCGACTCCATCATCAGACCAGCTCCATGGTAGAGCTCGTCTAGTCTAAGATGACGCGCCCCACTACTTAGTTAGTTGATTTCGATGTGTGAGTGCAAATATTAATAACGACACTTCATCTGTGTGGGAGCCAATGAACGGCGCGTGCTCCGACGTTTGAATCTCACCGGCAAGTGAATGACCAATTACAACGGCATTTGTATATGTATTGCGTCCATATTTTAAACTTGCTTGTGTGCGTTAATGCGATAGTGGGGCGCGTCATTTAAAATTAGACGAGCTCTACTATATTATTGCATTGTCATCCAAATAACATAGGTATACCAAATTTCAGCTCAAGAAAACCGGGAAGTGGGTCAAATTAGGCTTGCAAGATTTGTCCCAAGCATACCGACATACATAGTTACAAACATTGCAAGTTAAAAGCTTGTAAAAAGCGTGACGTCATATAGTACATGTATTTTATTTACACCACTGAATGACAGTAGCAGTTACCGCAACTTATAGGTATCTAACAATTACATGGAATTTGCATTGAATGGGGACAAGCAATTGGCATTGGATCCTTCCCTTGGTTGCCTTCCGAAGGCTCCCGCGGCGGTGACTCAACGGATGAGTCTCCGATTGAATCACTGCTGACGTCACGGAGTATCAATAAACAGTCGCTCAGTTAGATGGATAATTTATACAACGTGACCGCTTTGCTATTCATTAGCTCCTTAATACAGAGAGGAAAAGACGGAAAACCCTTTTGAAGTCTTCAGGAAAGGAATGCTGAAAGGATTATGAGGCATTTGAAAAGGAAAAAGTATATTCAATTCCATTTAAAAGCAATGCTCTTGCCGTGGGTCAGGGTTATTTAATTATTTATATGGTAATTCTATTCTACTACACTAGAAATTAATGGTAATAAAACCTGAAACCTAGATTAGGTCATGGAATGGATGGTCGGGAACTACATGGGAATTCCCAACGGTTCCTAAAAGGCGATGTTTAGGCCCATAAGAGCATGATCACTTATTAATTTGCATATATCCTTCTTAAAAGCTTTTAATATTTGGAAGTCGAGGTAAGTAGGCGGTAGTTTTCTACCACATACAACAACAAAAAACGAAAATAGACCGAAGTCTAGTTCTAAACTACATCATTAACATTTTATCGATATTGTAACGTGATATCGAAATACCTATACTTATATAGATAAAATTTGATAAGACTAGATATTGGTAGGCTAGGCTACCAAAGATAAAATGTTATGAGTATGAGTTATTATAAGTAAATGTTTATTAATCGATAAACTCTGTTTATTATGTGTTGCATGATTAATATAATGTTATATTTTAGTTATAACATCGGAGTTTTCTGCTTATGGGAAGAATAGCGGTCAAGTTCAGTAAGAACACTTTAGATTATACGTACCTACGGTAATTGTAGTGGGTTACGTATTCATAAATCATTATGACCTACGTCTTCAATATTATATTAAGTAGGTACTCAACATTATTGTATGGTATTCTTGTATGTCTTCCTTAAGCGATTGTGTTAATGAGTAACCATGATCCAATCGGGTCAGTTTCTCTGGTAGCAGGGTCACGGTGGTCAGATGGCAGTCGCTCCACTGTCATTAACTGATCTGTCAAATCCTGGATCATGGTAACTCCCCTGGCTCTCGTGCGCGAGAGCATAACTGGGACATTAACGCCAAGATGATCAACAGATCGACGGCGTCTCTTTTGTTGATAATAAAATGATATTTCAAAAGAGCGACGCTGGGTTCCAGTTTTCGTCACCGAATCAGATAAGTTTGTTCCACTGTTGTGTAGACTGCCTCGGAGAGTGTCAAAGCTTCAGACAGCTATGCACCAGCCATCGCTACCAGCCGGCCAGTCTGCCGCCGGTTGGGTAATACCTTTTGTCCATCCGTATATCCGTGCCATGAATTCGAATGATGCTCCATAGAAAGTGTGTCAGAGAAGACGTATCGTAAGTGCCGTTTATAAATATTTGTAAACAGAGTTTTGTTTGCTGTAAAGCTCGCGATGCAGTCTTTCGCATTAGGTACTAAGAATAATTATTAACCTGGTGCTGCTGATGTCCATAGGTGGCGGTGACCACTTTCTATCAGGTGGCCTGGATTCCTGTTTGTTTGCCGTATTAAATTTGAAAAAAGGAGTAAATAGTACAAAAACTAAAAACCCCGACAGCTGTTAAAAACCTGAAAAGCCTAAAATTATTTTACGTATAAGTTGTAGATATACATTTTATAAATAGTTTTATGAAGACCTTCATTTTGATACCCCACTTGATTTGTTTTAGAGAAGAGATAATTTCTTAAGTCACCAACGTTTTGTGGGTCTAATAAATGACTTCTTTCGCTTCAGAGTGGATTTTTTCTTTTCCTCTCACAGTTTTGGTGGTAATGGTTCCTACTCGTTTCAACATTTTAGTTCCTTGCATAGACTTCCGTGAAATTCGGCACTGACCATGGGGAAAACTAGGCATACCTAGTTCTGCGTTGAAATTACATGAGCAAAATCTAGACTTAAAGTTTTTACATCGATGCGCGGCAAGACAAAGTTTCCACATATTTTGCTCAGAAGTTTCTTGTTTAGAAAATTCATAAGTAGGTCGAACTATAATGTTTCATTCCCACAAAAGCTTGCGGTTTTAGCCGGACAAGGCTTTGGTGAATTTACGCACGCAAGTTGACGAATTGTTCATTTTATCATCTCTACTACGAGTAGGTAAAGTAATATGTATTGTTTGGTAGTACTCAATTCATTTCCAAATTTTTCGGGTTTATTCATACTGAACCGATTTTAATAAAATAGAGCCTTGAGCCATTTTGATTAAACTGGCTATCAATTTTTTAAAACCAGCATCGACATTGCCTGTAATGATTTTTGAAGAACCCTAAATTGTTGTGCAAAGGTCGGAATTCGAGAGAGATCATCATCCAAATCTTGCACGTTGGTATATTTATGTTGCCAAAGCTGAAGGCGGCTACCACAGTCATCATCATCATTATCACAGCCCTTAACAGTCTACTGCAGGAATTAGGGCCTCTCCTACGAAAGAGGAGGATATTGCCATAATCTCCACGCTTGGCAGGCGGGTTGTAGATCGCAATGTTATAAATATCACGCTTCTACCCATTTTCCAGCCTACCGAGACTCTAGATCTTTTGCCTCGAAACCATAAGTCACCTTGTACGACACCCACGAGTGTAAGAGTTGGTGCTATTCTACTCTGCCTACACCACACGGCCAACCACGGCTACCAGTGTATTTGTTACTTATCTATTTTTAATTGAACTTGAAATTAAATCACCGTACGTATGTACGAGTACGTGTGACACAATAGGGAAAACGCGGTAACTAAATCGAATTACACTAGTAAGCAAATTAATTCGGCCACGGTACGCGTTCCTATGTAAACGACTGCGCAGTTTTCCTGTGCACGGGTGGACTCCACTTCCTTTCCTGTATCGAAACACTGTCGGTTATTTTAAGCGGCACTACGGTAACTGCGATTATGAAATATTTCGTATATTTGTATGTATGGTTTGTATGAGAAGATGTATGAATGTGGAAGAGGCCATTTGGCACGAGGTTTGGCACACAGAAAACCAGCGCTCCGGTTTACGCCGGGGCATAATGCTGAGTGGGGTCCCTTTCACACACGCTTCACCACAGACACCACAGTACAACTCACCAGACATACCAACGCAACGGCACCGTGGAATAATATGTTGTATTGTAGTATTTCTTTGTTTTTTTTTAGATTATGGTGTTTTTTTAGTGCCTTCTTTCCTTTTTCGTCATTTAAAATTATTGTGGTGTTGTTGTTTGTGAATAAATTTTATTCTATTCTATTCCAACTTTAGACTTGATTATTCTAAACACCACATCATGCGGTCATGAAAGAGTCATACAGAGCACCGTCATTGCTCACGAGTGGGTGAATAAGCTATCATGCTCATGTGGCTTTCGTATTGGTTATGTATGAGTATTGTAGTCGGCAATTCTAGCTTATGGCGCGGTGTGGATTACAGAGTTACCGCAGCATGTCAATGGTTGGTCTATGAAAGCCTTACGGCCTTTTGCCGCAGAATCGTTCTGCGTGCCACAGACAATGTAACCATTTGACGTGATGCATTTGAGGTCTAGTGTTATTAGTTATTTGAGCTCTTGGAGATAATGCCATAAACTAGTAACAGACGCTCCGATTTGGACAGAGCCGACCAACTGTCAGTTCTAGTCGATACTAATCCTTTTGATGTACAAAATAAAGTAGCTTTTGGCTGCAGGGGACGTGGTCAGACGTTCGACTACGGACGTGAAACAAACAGTCCAAGGCAGGACTTAGGGCTTCTCCCAGAAGAGAGGAGGTTATTGCTATAATCTCCACGCTTGGCAGGCGGGTTGGAGATCGCAGTGGTGCAAATATAAAACTGATATGCGCTGCTGCCCATTTTACAGCCTACGGAGACTGTAATCGGTTGCCTCAAAAACGTTAGTCGCCTTGTACGACCCAACGAGTGTACGGGGTTGGTGCTATTCACCACACGGCCAGTAAGGCTTGTAAACATTTTTTATAAATAAAATTATGTCTGTCTATCGACCAGTTGCTCGTACGTTAAT
Organism: Blastobasis lacticolella; assembly: GCA_905147135.1. Classification (NCBI taxonomy): domain Eukaryota; kingdom Metazoa; phylum Arthropoda; class Insecta; order Lepidoptera; family Blastobasidae; genus Blastobasis; species Blastobasis lacticolella. Next base: position 20,359,103 of record LR990045.1, read on the forward strand.
TTAAGGTAGTTAACCATCAATTAAAATTCGCCATCCTTATCTATGGTGAGTTGTAGACAGAGACGGAAAGAGTTTTAATCGATGATAAACATTGACAACCGTTTCAGACACTGGGCGTATGTCTAGCAGTATTGAAAATAAGAAAGGGTGGTGTTACCTGCTCTGTCCGGTCCGCACGGTTAACAAGTACCGCGTTATTTTTTATTAACTGACTATAATCGCTGCTGCGTCAACAAGAGTTGCAATAAAAGCGGTCCTTTCACGCATTATTGACATTTGTGGACGTCTATGGGGCTCATCATTACCGTGTGAGGTAGCAGGTTCTCTTTAGCACTTAAGGTTGACTTTTCAGCTGTAGGAGTAGCTTTTGAGGAGCGTTACATTCAACTCGGCTCTTAAAAGCGTTTTATCCTTGCACCTAGATATTTCGACGCAATGCATGCGTCATGGTGTTGAGTAGACTGACCGAATAGTCATAGACCACAGTCATAGACCGGTAGTCTACTAATGACCACGACTCATACAGCTGCGTCGAAATATCGAGATAAAACCAATATTAACCGTGGTAACAAACAAGATAATATGTGTGACGAGTGTAGTAAATAACCACGAAAGTCTTATTACCTACACTCCATGCTCTAACCACGTAATGTTAAATATGAAACTACTTAGCAACCAAACATTATCGTTTAACAATACTGAACAAATGATGTCATACAGACGCATCTAAGTACATAATTTCTTTTTGGCCACTACAAACACCACACCCAAAGTTACACCGGCGCGCTATGTAAACAATAGTTGATCGCCTAAATGTGAAGCGAGAGACGAGTATGTATACTAAAAATTACATAGCGCCGCTGACAAAGTTCCCATCAATTTCTATTGCATTTTTTATAATACCTTGGCCTGGGGCCCGCTCTCTTAGTCAGTAAAGATGTAAAGAACTGTCTAATGCAAATATTGACTGTTGAGGCAAGTGGCGTCTGACCACTTGTCTACCTTATGGGAAACGCTGGAACCACAATGAAGTTCGGGATAAATTAAAGCCTGTGTGCTATATTGCTGTCAAATTTCAACAAAATCCGTTTTGTTTAATGGCATCTAAACACTGTGTGTGTTTCGCGCTTATAATATTAGTAGGATTTACTATTAGTAACATGTACCCCTGAGTGGGACTCTCTCGCAGACATCTCCCCCAAACACCATTGATTCGAGAGGGACGAAAAATAGTCGCCGCACACGTGAGGTTGTAAATAGACGCGTAGACCAGAGGTTTTTGACACTCCCGACACTATTTGATGACGTCACCGCGGGTGTTATTTTCGACCACGACACGCGGTTGCCGAACGGAGTGTTTCGTGATTCCCTGTCTGGATATGAAATGAAATTGTAATAACGTCCAATGTCACGGCATGGGGTGATTTTGTGGGGCTTCAGTGGATGGATAGTTGAGTACTGATGTGGTGATGGCTTTGTTAAAATCGCAGTCGTATCGAGTTGATATTAAAATGGGTTTGTTTGAAAGTAAATAATTGATTCTTTTTTATCACAGTCGTGTTAAATAGGTTGATATTAAAATGGTTTTATCGAAGTAAATAATTGAATTGCAGCTCCTTAATCTTTACTTCACTTGCCGACCTACGTAGGTGACAAAAAAAATACTGTTAACACAGTAACTTTTGTGCAGTAATAAACAAAGGTGTCAAAAACACAGACGCTGAATTCAAAATAGTTTTCGAATACCTACCTAGTAAATAATCGACTTTAGGAATTACAGGGACCCTATTTTTGAACCGCTCGCATCTACGCGAGCGCTCCCGTGCGCTACCTATCTCTTTCACACTCATGATATGTTGCAAGAGATTGAAAAGACAGGCATTAGAAGGCGAGCATGGCGTGCGAGCAATTCCAAAATATGGCCCCAGAACTGTATTAGAGAGAGAGGTTGGTCGGCACCGTAGTAACTAGAGTAGGAAGTGGAACAATGTAGTCTGTGCCTAGTCCTACGGGAACAAGGCGTAACTAGAATTTTATTCAGGACAAACTGGACCAAATTGTTTTAAAGCTTGAAGATCGTTCTCCATGGGGATGATAAGGGGATGTTCTTATTAAGAAATAGATACATTAGGTAAGTACAGGCTTACTGTAAGTCTTGGTGATTGAATCTATCCGCGAGCACCGGTTAATGGCCTCGCTGTTATAAATATTTGTAAGTATTTACTTGCTGTTGGTGTTCTGAATAAATTAAAATAAATAAATAAATGAATTTTTTGCACAGCCTTCAAACCAACAACAACAACGCATTATTGCATTGCATCAGAAACAGATGTGGCGGTGATATTGGACTTGTCAGGCTTGATAGAGTCATACCATCGTTATCGGTATTGAACCGCTACTCGTAAGTCAACAGAGGGACTCCGCCCCCCTGTGTGTGTTCTACCGCTTGTACAACGGTGCTTGTTCTGAGGAACTATGAGTACATGATGCCCACAGCCACGTTTAATCATCGCACCGCTCGCCATCGACAGGGAGTTCATCCACACACCTTGGAAGGGAATCTAATTGGTCACGATATGTGCGGTTCCAAAGGAACTTTCTCCCACGCCCAAAGGCTGTGGAATAAGCTCCCTGGAGAAGTTTTCGCTGAATAGTACAACATAGATTCAGAAGAAAGGGGCGAAATGGATTTTACAGCGTCGGTGTCACGGGAGTGATGCTCCTGGTATTGCAAACATCCATCGGTTGCGGTGACTGCCGACCATCAGGCAGGCCGTTTGTTTGCCGCCTTACTGGTAAAAAATATAGGCATGACAATTGAATAGCAGGTACTCTACATCCGCCTTTATCGTCTGGTGTGATCAATCGAGGAGATAGCGCCGACAGTCGTGGACGCAACACATTGGCACGAGTGGTAAATGATAAACTCTGTTTCGCCACATTCGATACACTATCGGTTCATTGCTGATAATAACCTCTTAGTCATGCCGGTTTCAGTGTTGGAGTTTTGCATTAAAATATGTTCAGTATACGTTATTCGTATTTTTAGACTTTCGCCTTATTTCTGTGGGAGAATTCTCGAGTTGAGGCATCTGTGGTGTTTTATCTCTACTCGTAATATTTAACGAGAATCATAACGTATCTTTTTTACGATTTAGAGTAGTTACGTACATTTGTCAGGTAGGGTAGGGTTTGCCTATATTTGAATCACTCGTACGGTTTTCAATGTTAATCTATGGTATGATAAATTCGATATTTTGATGCATGATGCTGATTACCTTATCTTTTAACCATACTCTTTTGGTATTAAAAATGTGATTTAAAAATATTGAATATTTCATGCCTAAAATTAAAATTGAAAACCGTTCAAATCGAGGCGAGCGATTCAAAAATAGAGCCTTAGGTCCTTTGCGCGATGCCGTAGTCCTCATGGTCAGTTAAATGACATCGTAAGTCTACCCTAATACATAGACTATAAACTCTCAAGAAACTGAAGTCTAAATCAAAATTTTACGCGAACGAAGTCGCGGGCAATGTTAAACACTTGGAAGGTCACCCGTGACGCCAGGACCAATAGGCACAGAAAACCTAGCATTACGTATACACACACAACACATAAGCCAGCGCCACTAAACCTCGAAACGCAGGCACTCTGAGTCAGCACTTTTCAAAGGACGGCCGCAGCGGAAGCGCCGGCTCACACAAGACGCTCTATTTCCTATGGCGGAAAAGCCGCTAACGTGTCCAGGGAGGGAGTAAGGGGGGAGGCTTCTCATAGGACCGAGAAGTGGGAGAGTCAACTGAAATAAAGACACAGATCCAGCTTATCATAAAGTGGGGTTTATTTATCTTGATGAAAACGGATAGACAATTGTCATTTTTATTGGAGTTTGTGATTTCAGAGTTTTAGTCAGCACAATTGGTGTACGCCGACGATAAAGAATCTATTCATCTTATACCACCTACGTACTGGGATTCGAAGAAATCGTACCTTAATTAAACGACTCTACACAAATTAGGTAAATTAGAGAGAACTCTATACCAATTTACACATTACACACTACTACACTCATTCCACATTCCCAGTCAACAAGTGAGGCCCATTGCATTGCTCCACACCAGAGGCCCTACTCTCTGTCTAGCCTGTAATCCGGTAGATGACGAATTCCACTTAATTTGCTGATGTCCCGGATGACGGTGGCCGCTTGCCATCACGTGGACCGCCTGCCCCTGTCTCCCTCGGCATTAAAAATGGAGACCTATCGACCCTGGATACCTTTCTGCGCACGTAAGGCGTGCATACGTGACGCGTACGTGTGCTGGTGACCTGCATGGACGCAGTGTGACCTGGTAAGGCCATACCGCTGGGACCAAGCATACAATAGGTCAAGATAACTGGGAAGTAGGTTACGTAGTATTTCAAGTTTTAAACATATAGGTGTCGTCGGTAAACGCACTTGCGGTGGTTCGGTTTCGTCGTCATGGACATAAACATAACTTTATTGGTAAGAAATGTTTACAAGTCATTATTTCTTGTTACCTAGGTACAATAATCCATATGTTGTATGCATTATATTAGATTAGGTTAGAGCATCCAAACATGGCCGTGTGATGTCCGGCAGAGTAGAGCAGCACTAACCCCTTACACTTGTGGGTGTCGTACAAGGCGACTAATGTTTCTGAGACAAAATGTCTAGAGCCTTCGTAGGCTGGGAAATGGGCAGCAGCGTTTTCCATTGTTATATTTACAACACTGCGATCTCCATCCCGCCTGCCAAGCGTGGAGATTATGGCAATAACCTTCCCTTTCATGGGAGAGGCCTTAGATCCTGCAGTGGACTGTTATGGGCTGTGATGATGATCCAAACATATTAAATCGTCGCTGGGCGTCGTAGAGCGTCGCTTCTGTCGCACACGTGTGAGTAAATGCGAAGAAAAACCTAGCCGATGTGCATTATTTGCCTCCGACTAGTCTGAATACTTCAACGACCTCGATGAACAATTCCTGCAACTAATTATTTTTTAAACTAACTGGCCAAGCGCGTCTTCGTTCGCGCGGTGTCCTACCCCTACCCTACACTACCCGTAGCCCGTACCTACCTTTATTTTCTTTCATACAAACCTTGTGAAGCCGCTCTAAAGTTTGCGCGAACTACATTCGGCAATTTGATTGTTATCTATACGTAGAGTGGGTAAATTTTGTAATTCAATAACACCAAAAACATTGGAACGGATATTTGGTTATACAGTCCTCGATAGTCACTACGTTTGTCAGAGAAGATATAATCTGTCCAGACTGACTCGTCTTATTTGGTGAACAAACAATACCTAAAATCACGACTTGTCGTATCAATCACGCTACGTTCATTGTGTAAAGATGTCATAGAATATGCATTTCAAAGAATACTACTGCAAATTATCCATTTAAATACAGAATTTCCGTAACCAAATAAGACAAGTCAGTCTGGACAGATTTGACATTAGTACATAATCGGCATAATCCGACCTGTGAATCATACAGATAGCATTTAGTACCTTCTATCGGCACACGTCGAATACACCTGCGAAGCCACGTGGCCACAGACTCCATACATATTTGTTTACATCCCAGCTCAGTTTTGAGTCGACGAAACTATGCAAATGGGCGGTCTTCATTATTATTTTGTTCCAGTGGCCGTCATTTCTATTGCCTATTACGTCAGCGCCGCCGCCTCTGTGAATCATAACTGGCGTATTTACATATACCTCCATAGCTGTGTGTAGTCGAGTCTTTGTCTTGTGTACATTAGACTTAGATAATGGATAACGCAGCGAGCGCTTTGGCTCTTCGAATGGGTGAGTTTTGAGATTGGGACATCGTTTTTGAATATCATAATCTTTGACAACAGTAAAGAGGTCCTGCGCGAGACCTAAGAAGCGATGGATTGACATCGCCGAGTCGGACGCGAGAGCTAACGGCTTACGATGTGAGGCTGCCGAAGACTGGGTAAGTAGAGAAGAAAAAGCAGTAAAACGGACCCTGGCAGAAGCCAAAGTTGACCGCTCAGGGCCTTACTATGAACTCTTATAGCAGGACCTAAACAGAACTGCCCTGCTTAGAACGAGACAAGCTTATATGACACGTATAACGCTGTCTCGTTCTAAGCAAGGCTGTTCTGTTTAGGTCCTGCTGTTAGAACTCATGGTAAGCCCCTGGTCTTGATTTGGTGATGAACGAATATCATCACCAGACAACAATAATAGGCTGGCTTTTGGCCGCAATCTCAGTTTAGAAACAGTCTATTCGCTCTGCCTTGATGTTGCCCTTATTACAAATGTAATGTATTCCATTCCTATTCGTACGCATTAGAAAGGTTGACTCATAGCTGGCATGAAAAGGCAGTTGGGACATCAACGACCATCGAGGACATTTTGCTCTGTATCAACGACATATCGTCCCACTGGTACGATACACGACTCATCTTTGTGTTAATGTTCCGCTTGTGCTCTCGCGATCATGCCGTGCTGATCGCGCCATTATCCAGGATTTGGCAAATCAGGTAATTCCAGTGGAGCGACTGCCGCCTGACCCTCGTGACCCGCAGGGGAACCTGATCATATTGGATCATGGTTACACATTCAGTAGTCTGAATGTGCAGGTATCATCACGATGTTTTCCCTCACCATAACAGCATCGGTTAGTGTACAACTAATGTACATAACTCAGAAAAGAGTCATTGGTCATCATCATCATCTCGGCGTTAAATCCCGGTTGCGCCCCCGCGCTACACGCGGGTGCCCGGGGTCCGCCTCCCTGCTATATCTAGTCCACTTTGCTCGGTCTTCGGCATCCTTAATAGTGAGTCCGTTGGCACGCATGTCACTCTTAACGACGTCCTGCCATCGCTTCTTGGGCCGGCCTCTCCTTCCCGTGCCTGGTGGGGGCGGCATGGCCAGACATCTGTTCCCCACATAATTTGCCGGTCTGCGCAAGACGTGGCCATACCATCGAAAGCGACACTATTGCGTGCGGAGCGCCCACATCGGCGGTAGCCTTCGTGTCCGTGACATCGCAGATAAGCTACAAGAAAAGAGTCATTGGTACGGGGCAGTAATGGGATTCGCACCCGGAACATCTCGCTTTAGGTTAGTCGGACCTTACCGACTCTCTTGCACCGAGGAAACAGGACTGATTCTGCCAGACTATTCATAATCTTTAGCCATGCTTACTTTTTGGATAGTTTATACCATAATGAGGAAGGTACTGGATGTACGGTACGGTAGTATGCTTTTACTTTACATTGTTCGTCATAATCTGTAACAATGTTACACTAACAGTCCTCTGACAATGTTATTACATTTTTCTCTATCATAAAGTTGGTCCACTTTATTTCTACATTGCTGGCTGGCGTATAATGTAAATATACGGGCTGGATAAAAGATTCGTCCTTCCAGAAGTTCAATAGGTAAGTGAAAACGTAACAGTGATCATAACAGTTTCTTATCACTCGTATCTATGAAGCTAATCCTTCTTCCTGAATGACACATTAAAGACACAAACGTAATTTGCTACTTTATTTTATAGGTACTAAAGCCACTTCCTGCGGTTTCCACCCACGTGCAGTTCGAAACTATATGAGCATTCGACTATCCCGCAGGATCTCATTGTTTTCAGTCCTTACTTGGTATTAGTTCGGCTTTAAATCGGATAAGAAAATCGGTACTTTTCGGTATCGAGGATTTTTAATCACGAATAATTTTCACTTGTATAAATGTTATATTAGTCTTCTAAATATTAATTAGACCATATACTGTTGAACTTAACATAACCTAAAGAACTCTCGGAATACAGAGTGAGCAATCTAAATGGGCCAGTGAGGAGAAACTAAAAGAGATAATGTAATTTACTTTAAGGAACCACGCCGAAAATGAACTTCATGTCGTGGAAACAGCTTTCAAATGTGATCTTTTAAACTGGCCCTACATTAGTGTGTAGGTTTTAAATCGGATGAGATTACCTCCTACACCCAAGATTAAATACTTTTCTTACCTCTTATATAGGTACAATTACCTCTTATATATATATATATAGGACAATTAAGAGACTTAAAATACGGAAACTGGTAAGCTTTCCGTAAATAATGACATGAAATCTTACTTAATACTTCGTGACCTGAAATCATCACACACTTTTAACACGCACGTCAGAGTATTGCTACTAAACTCGCAAAGGAATAATAAGTGATATACCTTTACCACAAGGGTGGCAGGCTGACGGCGCTGGCGTTCCACATTTCTCCTGCACATGTAGGTATATATATTGTACTTATATATGTTGCTATGTGTCCTGTCTCGTTGCGAATTTTATTGCTTGTTGCTTCCTTTGCTTGTTTGGCTCACCTTAAACATTCACATTGACATTTATTTAATTTCTCTTTTTCTGACATATAATTTAATTACACCAAAAATATTCACATTGACATTTATTTACATTAATTTTTCTAATATTTAATTTTATTACGTAGGTCGATAACATTTATTACAATTATTTAACTGTGACATTACCATAATAGCAATATCACATGTATTATATTAGGTATACTTAGTACTCACCCGCAAACATTACTTCTTACACGAACTTTACACACTATATAGCATACACATTACCCAACAATATTATGGTTAATGTATTAGATGAATTATATATCTCTATTTATTACACACTTTCGTCCGTACCTCACTCAGCGGGTCCCACTGAAAACCAGCGCTTCGGTTCGCACCGGGGCAAAATGCTGAGTGAGGTCCCTTTTACACATGCATTACACCACTAACACACACCACTTATCTTCTACCATTCGCATCGACACTGTGCTAGCTTTTATTTGCTTCTGCTTTTATGTGCTTTTTTTGTTAATTTTTATGTACTGTTTCTTTTCTTGTGTTACAAAATGTCGTGTTTTCCAAATTTTTGTGTTGTGGTGTTTCTGTTTGTGTAAATAAATATTTCTTATTCTTATTCTTATAAATCTTGATACCAGTCGTCATGGCACCCGACCCATGGTGTGATCTCATTCCGAATGCCCCACAGTATTAATAACACAAATGTTCCAGCGGGACCATGACCCGTTTTACTAATTTAGCTCTCATCGAAATCACTTAAATTTTATAGCCTTTACATGATGAGCTGGTTTGGTATTTTCTGGGAATATTTGTCAGTAAGACTATGTTAATGTCTTATGTCTTGTCAAGTCTGCTAAAAAATTAATATAGTATTTCTGGATGATAATGGATAAACTATTACAAAAAATCACATTTAAATCATTTTTATGTTGTGCCAGTATCTGTACATAGTTCGCAAGCAGCCGTCTGTCCCTATTTATCTGTGTAGATAGCTTAGATCATTTAAACTTCGCAACGGATTTAAATGCAACTTCGCAACGGATTTAAATGCGGTTTTCAGCAATAGATAAGTGATTCAAGAGGAAGTTTATATTAGTTTATATTAGTATATTCGAATCGCTTTATTTAAGTAAGTTTTAAATATTAAAATTATTGTAACTTGTTCAATGTAAGTATTACGAATATTGTGATGGCAAAATAAATTATGTCTATGTCTAAGCAAGAAAAAAGGGGAGGTAGGGGTAAAGTAGGTGAAGGGTAGGTTAGGTTAGGTTACGGTAGGGTAAGGTAGAAGTAAGGGTAGGGTAGTATAGGGGCAGGACGTCACGCGAACGAAGTCGCGCCGTGTCCACTAGTTACGTATAAAGGTATATTTCACTTAGATACTTTGTCTGTGTGGATCAGCTACTTTTTGTTTACCCGTTAATTCGCAGACATACTTGTAAATTAAATTATATCTACTTAGGACCAATTAACACAATTTTCGCGTCTATAAGTAGGATAAAGAACTCAAATAAGAAACTTCAACAAAGACAAAGGAAATGCCTGTCTTGTTTGATATAAAAAAAAGTTGTGAATGTGATAAAAATTACTAAAGAAAGCCATCAGAATTAAAGGCTACTCCTGGGTTATCTATACTATAAGTTTGACGTGTGTATCTGTCTGTGGCATCGTAGCTCCAGAAGGGATGGACTGATTTGGATGCGGTTTTCTCTATTTGAAAGCCAGTTTAATCGAGAAGGTTCTTAGCTTTGATTTATGAAAATCTGTTCTGGAGTTTAGAAAATATTTGCGTTTATATAAACTATGTCGGGGATTATGAAATGAAATGAAAATGTTTATTTGTTTTGCATAAAAAAATATGTTAAATAAATTCGACTATTATCGGCCATAAAAACAAAAAAATAAAAACTAGTTATACAAAACAAAATGGTCCATGGCTCAGCTATGGCTGCCAATAAGACCAACACAGCCGCTGTTATTCTGCCATGGCCAAATGTTATCCTAGTCCAAGCACACAATGCTTAGGCTAGGTCAACTATAAAACACACATTACATACTTTTCTGCCAAACAACATTTTGCGTACGTCGCATACATATAAATTAAATCTAAAGTACCAATATATTTTAAACAATAATATTCAAAACAAACATGTACCAATACCACGAGTAACATTTTTTACGAAACGAAGCGACTGTCATCGGCAGTGCACTACGCACCGGGGGTGGCAAGTCAATCCAAACTTTTCGCGGCTGCGATCTTAAAACTGCCAGGGTACCGACAAGAGATGGCACAAGAATATCTAGAAGAGGACCCATATTTCGCAGATTGCGACCATATGTCTTCAAACTAACCTATTTTATTGTTCTATATTTTGACATAAGCCTCCTCCCTCCTAAATTGCTGCGCCCTACCGGGTCCATATTGTATTTACATTAATACTGTAATAACTTTGTGGAAGCAAATAACTAAATAAATAAATAAATTGACTTTATTGCGCAAATAACGAGGGGATTCGAATCTTAAATCTGAACTTTTTCTGTCGGTTACATAATATATTTCTTAGATGACAAGATGGTAAGCAGTTATCATAGCCTATGGACGTTTGCACTGCAATACCATGGTATCACCAGCCGTGTTTCCAAGCCGTAAAAGCCTATACACCTACGTGTTGTACTCTCCAGGTAAAACCTCTTTATAGAGTAGAGCTCCCACCACAATCCATCATTCCTATCTAGAAGCAGCCTATTTACTCTACCCTGATGGAGTCCGTAACCTTGATTCAAACTACAAATGACCGATTATCAGTAGTTCGACGTATCGTTACTTCCAGTGTCCAGATTATGAAGTTCAGAGAACAAACTCGCTGTCACGTCATCCATTCCTCAGCCGGAACTTTACCGGGCTTGGCAATGCGAACTTATATTGTTAAAGGCTCTAAAGTCTAAGAGCAGAGTAGGTAACATAACCCATTAGGCGTTAACAGGCGCGATGAGCGGTCAGACCGTGGCCTAATGGCCTGTAAGTGGCTGAGACATTAGCTGGGGTCCCTGACCTCGGGGCATGTCATATAGCCACAATCAGTTCCGATTTCTGAAGGTTTAGTGCTTTAAACGAAGACCTAACAGTCAGCGTTCGTTTCATGGGAAGTCCCGTGGTGGTTACGGTGGTGGTTGTCGGTAGCAATACGGTGGGTAGCCGTAAACGTAAGTCTGTATTTAGGCGTATGTCCCGGTTGCGAGGGCCGCACGTGAGGGCCCGGCGTCCGCGTTGACTATGAGGCCCTACTGGCAGCAACGCCAAGATTCGATGTTTTTGCTGACACGTGGAGTGATATTATGCGGAAAACCCTACATTTCGCAGAAGTGCCACCCCACCAAAATAACGTTTAATTGATGTAACTATCTTGTTTAGTCAATTTACTTCCTTTTGTTTTTTATATTTTCTTCTTTTATATCTAGTTTTACTGTTTATTTTGTTTACATTAATTAGGCATAAGCTGTGTATGTAAACTTATTTGAAATAAATAAATATGATCCAGGATTTGTACAGTGGAGCGACTGTCATCTGAACTCCGTGACCAAATTGGTCGCCTGAATGTGCAGGTTTCATCATCACGTTTTTCCTCACCGTAAGAGCATCAGTGTTCAACTAACGTATATAACTCAGAAAAGAGTAATTGGTTCGAAACCGGTACCTTGGGATACGAGTCGGACCCCTATACCATTAATCCACCGACGCTCTTACTACTCATTTTTGTATTTTTACGTTTATAAAAATAAACTGTCGCAACCACAGGTAGTTAGGTGCCCACTTAGCAATATTACAATTTCCTTGAACGGAGTGTCTATCGCCAGTGCGATAATATATGATAAGATTGCAATAAGCCTACATTACAACACTTGACCAGTGATAAGTTAAATAACACCGGCATCGTAATAATATTTTACATTAATGTTGTTGAGCCTAGGTAAATAATTGGATATTTGTTGACATGACAACATCCTGTTAGAGTCCCATGCCGGGCCTGAGCCGCCTCTACACATCAGTAGAGCCCTTTGTCATAATCTCCACGCTTGGCAGGTAGACAAGTGTTGTAAATACTCAACAGAAAATACTGTTATGGAGGTAAGTTTTTTTTTATGTGATACGGTAGATATGTGGTGTGTGGTGCCGCCACCTCAAAGAATAGCACCACCCCATCTCTTCCCGTGGGTGTCGTAAGAGGCGACTAAGGGACAAATCCGAAAGGTGGGCAGCAGCATCTTTCTGGGTAGATTTACATCAACTGCACTGCGATCTCCAACCCGCCTGCCAAGCGTGGGGATTATGGCAATGACCTCCCCTTTCGTGGGAGAGGCCCGAAGTCCTGCAGTGGACTGTTATGGGCTGTGATGATGATGATGATGACGGCAGACAAACAGGCATCCGGGCCACCTAAAAGAAAGTGGTCACCGCCGCCTATGGACGCCAGCAACACCAGAGGTGCTATTAATAAAGTGGTGTTAATATATTTCAGCCGCCAAGCAACAAGGCTTGCATTGTTGTGTTCCAGTTTGAAGGATAAGGTGGTCAGCGCAATGAGGAGTTTTCCAATAGGTATCTAAAGCATTCCTAACCACTCACTAGATGGCGCCCCGACAATTTTGGTAATTGATAATCGCTTCAAATAGGTTCTTAGCAAACATGATATAAACACTGGGTACGTTGTATTGGATAATATTGTATTTGTCAATAGTTTTCAACCATTTTAGAGGTTGTAATAATAATGGAACATAGTGCCAACTTCTATAAATATTTATTTTTACCTATCGTTCAACCTTTAACAGTTATGTTTGTATTAATAAACATTTTATTTTTAAATTACGTATTAATCAGCTGCATGAAATCACTGCCACCATCATAACGATTAAAAAAAGATTACCAAAATTGTAGGAGCGCCATCTATTGATGCTTTTTGAAACCAACTATCAATACCTACTGGAAAACTCCTCATTACAGGTATGAGTGATAACGCACATGCGGTCCTGCATTTTTGTTGTCTGCAACCTCAGTGCCATGAATCGATGTTATGGGCGACAGTAACCGCTTACCATCAGGTGGGTTGTCTGCTCGTTTATCAGTGCGTAGGATAAAAAAAGCGGAATAGATACTGTCTTGGAATTGGAACCATCAATTTTTATAAGAACTACACGTAGCGGTCTCTAGTTCTAGGTCTAGGCTCTAGGTCTCTAGATAGACTAACTTATAGTAGTCGAACTTGTATAGTAGTTCGACAACAATAATTTTAGAGACTCAAAAAGGAGCAGAAAGTATATGATTCTATCCTTCCCCCGACAAAAGCGGAGACAGTTACTTCATCTGCCGAAGAACCGACGAGAATGGGTGTAAGCAAATGTTCTCAACCAGTAACAGAACAATAATGTCACAGAACACTATACTAAAATACTTTCTAGTTACTCTGAGGGTTCCCAAAATGTGCGTCGCGACGCCCTTCGGGCGGCGTCGTGTCGCCATTCTAAGGGGGCGTCGCGAGACGATCAAAATATCGCAAATCCATTTAGAATAAGATCTGAAAGTGGCGATTTCTAAACTTTTGAGAAGTTTGCTTTGAAAAACAAGCTAGTAATATTCGCTGTATCTTCATTTCGGATGGAAGAATAAAGAAAAGGTATTAAATTAACGTAAAAAAATATTATTATCTTCATTTAGAATGGCGTCGCAAAAAGTTACAGGTTGTAAAAGAGGTCACGGTTTGAAAAAAGATTAGGAACACTTGTTACATAGTTGTGATATGTCCCGTACGGTGACGCCGTCACGCAGTGCGCGCACGCCTGCATAACCCGGCGACAGTAGGTACATTGACATCGCCAGTTTTCCTATCATACGGTACTTTTATGTCATAATCACGTCATTACCCACATTTTATCGGCTGTCCGTTCATTCTTCAATTTATTGATAAAGGGAGCCGTCCGCAAAGAAATAGATGTGACTCCCAGCCACAGTGTTTCCTTTGGACTATGTCATGGGATCGTTCAAGAGGTATATTAGAGGTCTCTTCAAAGGCGGGCGACGCATTGGTGACTCCCCTGGTGTTGCTGATGTCCATAGGCGGCGGCGACCACTTTCCATCAGGTGGCCCGCATGCCTGTTTGTCTGCCGGATAACATAAAAAAAAATATCTCATGTATACCTAAACCATCAAGTTTTTTATTCTACGCAGTGACAAACGAACAACAGCCCATCTGATAATAAGGGGTAACTGTCGCCCATAACGTCGACGATTCATTTAGGTTGCAGGCAACAAAAATGCAGAACTGCATGTGCGTTGTCACTGTGCAACCTCATGCCTGTAATGGCGCTGGCTACCTTATGGTGGTGTCGAGAGGTGAGAGCGTTCGCCTCTTAAGCGGTTCAAACCTGGGTCCTGCCAGGGACCCCGTACTAATGTGCTTTTCTAATGGCACAGACGGCTCATACGACCACACGCACTCCGTGCTACGGAGGGCAAATGCACCTATATTCAACCAGCAGCTCAGCTAGACCACAACCAGCCTCAGTTTACACACATTACCCATGGATTTACATAACGCACCGTGGGAACGAGAATAAAACACAACAATACATTTCTTAAGGCTGAGCTAACTAGAAAAGGTGACTTCATGCACCGTATACCCGGAGATAACACTAAGCAAGTGTAAACATTCGTCAAGTAGCAATTACACGCGCCATTGCCGGCAATGGCTGTATAATGAGACAAATTACACGAGGCCGAGCGGTAATGAGCAACGCACCGGTAATCGATTACGCAGACCATTATGGCACCGATATGAACGATCTAAGGAGAGGTAAGAGGTATTTTTATAAGGGAACAGTAGGCTAAAAGTAATGTAAGTGGCTGTGGTGGAAGTTAGTAAAATCATTATCAACTTCGTCCAGTCACGGCTGTCTTAAAAGGCGACTATGTTATGACTAGAATGTCGTGGAGGCAGATAATCTATTAGATATTATTACCTATGTCACTGACTAAACAGAACTTACCTCAAAACACGCGGAATGCCGCGGATACGCTGTGACGCGGCTTATGCATCGCGTTTTCGACGCGGGCTGACCACAACGGAGCTCAAAAGACACTGATGCGGCTTGCGTAAATTTTTAGACAGACACGTCTTTTATGATCTGCCAAATACAGGATAATCGACGAAGCGGCTACCGAGCCTCACGTGCGAGGACACAAACCGATATTACCTTACACCCTCGCTATTACATTACAAATATCGAGTTCCTCCTAAACACACACAAGCCGGTATGAGCCATGCGTAGCCTTTACGGGAGCCATCGTAGACGAAGTCGCGGGTTGCAGCTAGTTGGTATTAAAAGTCATTCAACTCCGGCCTTTGCCGTCCCTCTATGTAAAGAAAAACCGTTGTATTTTTGCGTCGCGACGGCTTTTAAAGCTGGTGTTTGTATGGTGTAACCTTTACAGGGGAATCAGGGCGCGAACTTAACGACTAGTGTGTTGAGGGAGGACTGAGCCGAGACACGATTGCTTCACTATGTCTCATCAGTATTGTATGGTGTGTCGGGATCGTAGCTTATGTAACCTAAATACCGCACCGCCTAATAAATATATAAATGTAACAAAAAGTGTAAATCAGTTGGCAAATAAAATTTAAATAAATAATATTGTCCATTAACGGTTAGCACTTTACAATCTGAACTTCGCATTGCATGTCGCGGTCATCGACGCCGGCCATCAATAACAGAGACAACACCATAAAATATCAAGAGGAGCGCCGCAACTTCGCAACCTGAAGTCCTGAACGATACGCCGATACGTGTGTCAACACAATAGCTCGTGGAAGTTCTAACACGCTAGTAGACGACCGCAGGCGCATCGGAGGCAAGCCGACAAAGGTCTCTGTGATCTGCGCCGGTATTTTAGTGTTTAGTATTCAGGGGCTTGGTGTTTGCGGAAACCGTGAGGATGCGTTCTCGAAGGCAGCTCGTACGGAGCGGTGATGGCGGCGGCGCGTACCTATGCGGCAAATTTTTCTTTTAGACAAATGTAGCCCGGGAACCAGCTTTTTACGTATTTACGTATACGTAAGCAGTTACGTAAACAAAAATAAAAAATAATTGAAAATTGAAAATTAAAATCAGTTTTGCGTCCTTTGTTTGCTTGCCAACTTTTCTTGTTTTAGTAATTTCCAGATATGACTTTCTTGCAATATACCTATAATTAACACCTCGGCATCGTCTGTACGTCGCGTTGCAATGTGAGTGAGAGGTCGAATGACGTACGTTTCCCACATAATGAGCTAAGCCGCAACTTTATTAACAATGATTATTAGAGTTCAGTTGAACATTCAACCGAACTGCGACGGTGAGCCCTAAAAATACCTACAAGAGTGCAGTCGATATTATTATTACAAACATAACGACGTAACTATAACTCCTGTACACGATTTTTCATATTTGTCAAATGCGCCCTTTTCATTATGGCGGCAGAGTTATAATGTTAACTGTTCTAGCAAAGGTAGAGGCTGTTGCGCCTGTTACCTCTTACCTTTATATCTTACTAGGGACCCGCCCCGGCTTCGCACTATAATATGGAATCGTGGACAAATTCACACATCGCCATCTAGCCCCAAACTAAGCAAAAATTGTACTATGGTATATATACCACTTAATTACTTTTAAAAACATTCTTATTATACATAGAAAACCCAGACCCATAACAAAAAATAAAATTCATTATTTAAATTTCTGCCCGGCCGGGAATCGAACCCAGGCCCTCTCGCGTATCATACCGGCATGTTGACCACTGAATCACTCAGGTCATCAAGCGATTTATCGTGCGATTATATTATCGAGTATTAGAAACAAAGAAACTCAAGACCTAATAAACCTTCGATCTCGAAGACATTGTGTACCCAGTGTATAGCCACGTCATACAGCCACGAACACGTACAGAAATACAGACCTAAACTGAGCGTGCGAACAATTAAATGGCATTGATGCTGCAGGGTCGTAATCTGGCCACCGACCATACAGCACCAAAGCCAAAGTACAGTATTTTCTTTCCCACCCGGCAAGATGGCGATCAAAAGCCTGCAACATTTTGATCATTATCTTACCTGGTGGGAAGTCAACGTGGAGCATACTTGCTTAGATACTACTTTGGAGCATACTTGCTTAGATACTACTCTATTTACATGGACGGGAAACAATATTCATCATCGGCCGCATCGTCGCTTACCTCGACCTAAAAAAACCATCGGTTGTTTTAAAACATAGGAACCCTACCAACGCGCAACGATGAGAAATTATAGATTGATTGTTAACAACACCAGCCTACGGATTGTAAACATTATCCATTGACCACATTGTTAATTGTCATCTCTGCTCACCTTGCACCCGACTTTGGATCTGGGTCAGTGGTTATTCGAAACAGTTCAAGTTCATTTATGTCACAACTGAAATCTGACGTAATGCATAATGATTACTAGCGACCCCCCGGCTTTGATTCTCGGCTGTTCTTTACAATTATATGCACGTACTGTAGACATAGACCTTCCGGAAGAAATTCTCTAACTTATGGTGCAAAACCGCATCAAAACGAAATCTGTTGCGTGGTTTAGTAGGAGTTCGCGGAAACAATATAGACAGACAGACGCGACTTTCATTTATACTATGTATAGATGTTTACAAGGTATGGGGTTCTACCACCTGTACTCGGTCCCCAAGCTGGCAGACGGACGAGACACTGGCGAACCGGCCGCGGCATATCCCCGGGTTGCGCGGGCCGGTAGTCGCCGCACGTAAAAAGCCAAAACCGCCATTCATTTTATGACGACCTTAGTGGTTCGGTTGGTTAACATTGCCACGCAAAGGTCGCGGGTTCGATTCCCGGCCGGGCAGAAATGAAAAAGATACGCTTTGCTCACTTTGGGGCTAGGTGGCGCTGTGTGAATTGTCCAAGCATAATTATGTTTATTTATTATTTATTTTTAATTACATTTTGGATTCTGTTAAGAAACCGCTTCTCTAGTAAAACAGCGGACCTTGGCTAGCAGAATCGCTAGCCGGTGAACCGGGATTTATCGCTAGCATGTAGAAGAACTAAATTACTATTTATTAAAATAAGATACAGGCTCGCCTCTACGCAAAACTGCGCTAAGCCTGCACTTGCGGCGTCTCCGCGTCTACCTCAGCCGTCCGCGGCAGGGACACACGGCAGGGCATTGAAAGCATACCACACCGTACAATGAGCACACAAGGAAAGTCAAGAAAGGACAGTTCACTGCATCACCTTGCATCGCGGGCCGTGACATCATGCGGCAGTTACGCATCTCGACACTTACATCACCGTCGATGCGATACTGTAAGGACAGTATTTATTGTTTTTATTATAATATTACGATGGTTGGTTAGGCTGGTATTGTTCGCTGTTGTCTAGATTCGATTGTGTGTAAACACTGTTTGTCTAGATCCTTTTGTTTCGTCTATTTTGATAGTAGGTATTCAGGCGAATGAGTTCATAGAGTCCGAGATTGATTTGTCGTCACACAAATTCGTCGAGGCGCACCGACTTTAGCATGCACGAATCGTTTGTATGTATGTATGTTAACTCTTTATTGCATAATAAATAAGTACATAGTAATAGTAGTAATCGTCATGTCTAATCGTAATAACCCAACCGACAGAAAGTTGGATAACCCTAAAACAAGGTTTACACAATACTCAAAAGTGTAAAGGAAGCGAGGGTGTTTTTAAAGACGTTGGCCATTGAATGAGGGAGAGGGAGTGGTGACCCCCGATCTGGGTCAGTCCTGTTGCAGAGGCTGTCCATCGCCATTCAGCGTGGCAACGCTGCTACTGTTATGGACACCATTGCACCGGGAATGGCAGAGTGGGTTATACCTCTAGTTTAAGTTCTATGGCGAACATCGTAAATATTTCTAAACTACTGAACCGATTTTAATGAAACAAACCTTAGAACCAGCTCTAATAAACTGGCTTTAAACAGAGAAACCCGCATCCAAGTCGGTCCACCCGTTCGGGACACACATATACACGGAGTGGCAGAGCCACAGTTACACGTGGCAAACAAACAACTGCTCTCTTTTTTCGTCGGGGGTTTAAATAAATGATATGCGTGTGACGCGGGTTACGTACAGAAACTGACCTTTAGACTTAGGCAATTGAGGGTTGACACTACTTGCGTCTGTAGGTATGACCCTTGTTTCCCCACAAGCGACGAAAAACGAGGTGGAGATACGGTGGAGAAAGCGAATTTGTTTGCTTCGCGGCGATATTCCGTCCGGACCCAGCAGGAAAAACTCCACCGATCTCACCCAGTGGACCTAATGGTATTCCATTTCAGGAATCGTTATGTGTAGACGTGCCCCCGAGTTATCTCCTTTCAGTAGTAGGACTACCCTCCAGGCTCAGCCGCACCACAAGAGAGCCGGAGCCTGGGCAAACCGTTCCTGGGGTATTGAGTCTGGGACTCCTGGCTGTTTTTTGCGCTGAAAACATTGTTGTCGATCAGGACATACGTTTCAGTGCTTTACGGATACATACGACATTGCAACAGGGCCGAGGGTAGCTAAACAGTTGTCCACCATCACGCCCCCGCACCCGAAAAGCGACTTCATTTTATACTACGTAAGGATCAGTGCCACTGTCTAGCTACCTTATACATTGGCCCTGCCAGTGTCGTAAGAGTGCTTTACATGACATGAGATGTCTGTTATAGCAGTCAAATTCCTAATAGTAAATATATAGTAGTATCTATGTACAAAGGCGGGCTTATCCCGAGGGCGATTTCTTCCAGTCAACCATGCAAAGATTGTACAGAAGTTGTAAGGCAGAAAAAATAGATAATTAATGAAATGAAAAATATGTTTTGTAATTTAGTTGTATTCTATGTGTGTACATGGCTAAGTTACCTATAGGTATTTAGGTATGTTATTGTGTATTTAGAGGCATAACACAAAACGCATGAATCATTTCCAAGGCTGAAAATAGGTAATGAAGATAAGAAATAAGTAAGTGTAACTGTAGGTAAGTCAAGTGTTTTAGAATAGTCAGATGCTTC
The DNA here is from genome assembly GCA_905147135.1 of Blastobasis lacticolella. Classification (NCBI taxonomy): domain Eukaryota; kingdom Metazoa; phylum Arthropoda; class Insecta; order Lepidoptera; family Blastobasidae; genus Blastobasis; species Blastobasis lacticolella. Next base: position 20,379,589 of record LR990045.1, read on the forward strand.
ATATTATTTATTTTAAAAATAAGTATTTTTGTTGTATCAAAACAAGTGATTGCTGCCCGTACCCAACTTTTCACCACTAAATTTCAATTTGAATTTTATCTTCCTAATCTATTTATTAATAAGTATTACCATTATTTTACTAGACATTTTTATAAATAATTGAAGAACAGTGCAGAGAATTATTTAATAGTGTTGTAAAAATTGTGTTGAAAAAGTAAAATACAAGTACACTTGTTTATTTGAACAGGTGCATCCTAACAAGGTCATTTTCAGATTAACCATTGCCAACACTTATGTTTGTTGGGCCTTATTAGGGCATAAGAAACTTAAGTTTGCCATTCTTGTCATACATATTAGTTTGAAGGGAGTATACAGAAGGGGTTATTGAGAAATCACTAAGGATTTTGAAGTTGTTTTCACAGAATATTTAGAGAACTTGTTAATAAGAAAACTAAAGAACTACCTACCTACATCAAATTATGCGAAGTTATCTTTTGGTTTACACCTTTTCATGTAGGTATATAATAGTTTTTTTATTTAAAATATAAGTCTCAGTACCAGAATGAAATTTATACTTTGGGCATTTAAAAATTTTATAAAAATTTACATGTCCCATCCATCTGTCCATATGATAATAAGATTTCAAATTTAGGTAGGTAATATCTCAAAAAAACTTTGTAGGGGTACATTTGTGTAAGTATCCAAATAAATCAGCACAATGTAAAAAGTTATTTAAATGAATAATAAATTAAAATTGCAGCAATATTACTGTGATGTCAATCCAAACTGTGCAAAGCATACAGAGACAGGTATGTGATGCACAAAAGAGGCACGTGAATACCATCCAAGTTCCAAGTCAACTTTTAGGTCAGCTGCTAAACATAACGGCGCCGGAACATTAAACTTTGGAAGCAGCGCCTTTGATTCAAAAACCTATGTGAACCCATTTAAGGACAAGGAATGTCTAGGAGACGATGTAAAGACGCACATTTGCAGGAATAATAAAATAAAAATAGATTAGGAAAACACTTACCTCAGCTGCAAATTCTCAATAAACTTGTCGGTCGTCAAATTGTCCAGGAGGACAAAGTCGGCTACGCCGACTTCAGGTTGCGTTGCCATAATAACACTTCACAAAACACCAATTTATAGTTTGACTTAGAAATAATATATCGCGATTATTATTGTCAACAAACCGTTAAAATTATTTGAACGAAAAGCACAACCTACACCAACGGGCATTTCTCGCAAACTGTCATTTTTTAAAATTAAGTTGTGCTTGTCACACTAAAAGTATTGCCAGTTTATTTCTCTAGAAACGAATATATGAGAAAACATAAACTCTTGAATACTTTATTTTATTGATAAACAATTAGATATTAAATTATGGAATGTAATAAATGTAATGTAGCAAGTATAAACGTAAATATTACATTTCTCATTTTATATATTTTCTGAATCATCATAATTTGTTTTCATACCACGTAAACGCACCTGAATCGCCGCCATTTTCCTTGTTGTAGGTGCGTCAAATGTCATAATAATTTTCTTTTTCAGAAAATTAAATTTCCTTTCGCCTTTTATGTTATTTTCTCTGTTTCGCATGTAGAGCTGTGTAAAGTTTTAGTGTAGTTACATTTTCTGTGCATCGGTTCTTTTGTATCGGTTTTGTAAAGTGTGGTTTTTCTAGTCGTAATTTCAAGGATCGCTCGCTCGTGTTCCTTCCTACAATGAGTTGCGAGGATCGTCTTCATAAAAGGTAGCCTTGTGAGTGTTTCCCACGCCCACGGCGGCTAAATTTGCGGGCGAGTGCCGAGTGTGACGTCGTCAGCGAAGGGAATGAGCGGGCGGAGTGTGGTGGTGTGAATCCGGTGGCGCCGTTGATGGGACAATGAGCGAGTCGCCTGGCGTGGAGTGGCTGCCCGCCTACAGCCCGGGCCCGCCGCGCCACAGCCCGCTGGGCCCGATTCCACGGTTCCTCTACGAGGACGTGCAGCCGCTGGGGCTGCAGCAGGAAAACAACAACAAGGAACTGGAGCAGAAGGAGAATTTGAACAAAATTAAACATGTGAAGCCAGCTTACAGGTAAATCCTTGGTTAATTTAACAAGGAAGCTGAATACTTATGGTGCAATGACTCACTTGTAGGTAGCATTGCTTTGAAGTACCTTAACATAAAACATGCTCTAGTCAACCAAGTAAGATGACATGTTTCCTCTCTAGGTATTTGTAATAATGTTATATTGTGATTATTCATGAACTACTACTGAGAATTATATGTTCAGTCATGTTTACAAGTAGGTAAATAGACATACCTACTTAACTAATGATGAAATGAATAGAAAAGTATAATTAAATTGTTGCATTAATGTTACACTATCTACCAATATTGTAAATGCAAAAGTTGGATAAATATTGTTACTCTTTTCTGCAAAACCACCAAAAGGATTTTAATGAAAAATTGTAGTGTTGTAGCATAAAACTCAAAACAATAGAATTCCATGCAGACCAAATCTATTCTTAATTAGTCTTAGTTAATAAACAAATAAATATGCTTCAAGGGTGTTAGATAATTGATAAACTACTTATATTCTGTTTTTTTAAATACATACTTGTACATACTATAGCCAGACCTGTAACAGAAATGAAAATTCATCATTTCATTTTCTGCTCGGCTGGGAATCAAACCCGAGACCTGCATGGCAGACGTGCATGTTAAAGAACTGAACCAATCAAATAGTTGAATATCTCACTCTTAGTGAATCAATGACCGAGTTCTTTTTGGTATGAAAATACACCCTTATTCCTTTGCAAATAAAGCTTTGACCAACAATATTAGCATTTGACATAAAACAACGACCAACTGCTAAGAGTGCAATAAAAGTAGTGTTTGATTCTTCGGCTACCTTCGGCCAATGAAACACCATTGGCGAAACTGCAACTCATAAAATTCATAGATCAACTTCTACAGATAATTTAAATTACCTTTCTATAATATATGGTCAATGAAGGTCAATAATCCAATAAAAGTTCAATATTAAAGTATTAAATTCATTACTAGCTAATTAATAACTAGCTGTGCCCACGACTTCGTTCACATGGAATACGAGTACAGTGTATTTGTATTTGAAAACTCCCAGGTTTATCTTTATATTTAGGTATGTTTATTTATCTTAATATTAATCATTATCAAGACAGTAAGTAATATAGATAATCTATTGCGGTTCTAATAATAAATGTTATAGCAAAGAGGTTGGTGCAAGTAGTCTTTGAAATTGTCACTGTGCAGTGTACAACAATGTCATTTCGCTGAGGCTCTACTCATTTGGTGGTGGAACGAGTTTCATTGCAGTCTCCAAAATGTATCCGCTTAAAACAGATAGTTTAGACAAAGACAGACAGAGTGCGGAGATGTACCAGGTTTTAGGCTTAAAGTTTTATCTTACCAATTCAAGCTTTACCCTTTTGAATCTCTTGCCTCATTGCCTCTTAGTTGAATCCATAGTCTCAAGCTGGTTTTATTGTGGTAAAATATCAAAGTACTAAATAGTTAAATGTTTTTCATAGATGCCTATGAATTAACCACAATTTTTTTTTATATCATACTTTCGGAAAACAGACAAGCAGGCCACTTGATGGAAAGTGATCACCACTGCCTATAGACAACAACACCAAGAGTATCGCCAATGCATTGCCCACCTCTATAACACTGGCAAATGCCCCTTCACTACCAAAGCTATGGTTTCCCAAATCTCCACCCCATGGAGCACTGGATAATAACAAATACGCATGAAGTGTACGACTTGCACAGTCTCTATTACATCGGCATAAACATGGTCTAAAGGTCAAAATGTAATGCTATAATCATAAATTATTTTGAGTAAGATAATCTGGAAATCTTTAAAGTATGTCCTTCTATCAAAAAACGAATGAATGTAATCGGACTATGCTTTAATGAATTACAACTAAGTACACATTTTGACTTCCATCCCCTCTCCCAAGGGAACCATGATGAACTTCTGGATAAAATGTATTGAGTGTCTTACCTTGTAGTATGAACTCAATCATACCATGTTTCATTTCAATTCATTCAGTAGTTTCGGAGTGATACAGACAGATATACAAAAATGATAAAAAATTACAGTTTTGGCTTCAGAATCATTTCCAAAGTACCCTCCAAAAAATGTCGTAATATCTTTGATGTACGGAATTGGACCTGTTACAGTTTTATTATAAGTATAGATTGTAGCTTGTGGCCCATTTTTAATCAAAATTTCTTAGAGCTTTTAAACTTTTGGCTTGTCGGTTGTGGTCACAGCCAATGAATCGGCTTGACCTTCGTGTCCGACACTTGAGTTATTGAATTAAAGATGGAAGTATCTATTTTAGTAAGATATTTTCCTTGTAATGATAGTAATTAACATTGTTTGTTTTGTATAGCTACGCAAGCATGATCCGACTAGCGATCAGCAGTTCTGCAAATGGGAAGATGACTCTCAATGAAATCTACACGTACATCTGTAATGCATTTCCCTATTACAAGGAGGCTGGCAAAGGATGGATGGTGAGTCTGTTATGCCTTATAATCATAACAAATATCAAAACAGACACACTTGAGTGTTTATTCATAAGCTTATGAAGTATAGAACTAATTTAGTGTAAAGTTAACTGATCCTATGATAGTATTAGTAGAGAGGAAATTGAAAATATAGTTAAATTCTGTGCCTGTTGACAGACATTCCTATTTTTGAACCTTCTCTGTGTAGCAAAATCAAGCTCTTGTAAAAGTTACATTATATGAGTATATTTTATCAAATTCTGAGAAAAGAAACCATATAAGAGTAAATGCTTAGAACTATTTCAAAGACTAAAAACAAGGATCTGGTAAAGTGAAATAAGAACATAAGGAAAGCTGGTCAGCTATTACCAAATAGGATAAACCCTCCAGCTCCTTATGGAACGTAACAATAGAATTGCTATTGTTATTTTCTTTGTACTCAATGGGTTTCTAGTTGGGGGAAAGAGGGAACTCATTACTTCATTTGTAACTCAATAGGTACATATATTAGTGCATGTCTAAATGTAATATAATAATATATTAACATAGTTTAAGTCTATTGTATATTTTAATATGTTTTACATGTAATATCACATAAATAAAGTGTATGCTATATTCCAGAACTCCATACGCCACAACCTGTCCCTGAACAAATGTTTCATGAAAGTGGCACGAAGCAAAGATGACCCTGGCAAAGGATCGTACTGGGCGATGGACAGCAGCTACAAAATGGCAGAGGTCACGCCGCGGCGGCGCAAGAGTCTAAGGGTATGTACTTCAGGGCACCAAAACAAGATGATGTGCTGGTGATTTCTCATAGTTCTCCCGCTTGCAGAAAGTACACTGTGATAAAATAAAAAATCATCATGGCGTTAATTTCCCGGTTAGGCTCTCGAGAACGAGGGCCCGGGGTCCGCCTTGACCATGATCCAGAATTTGGCGATCAGGTAATTACAGTGTAGCGACTACCATCTGAGCTCCGTGATCCTGATACCAGGGTAACCTGACCAGATTGGATCATGGTTACAAATTCAGTTGCCTGTATTTGCAGGTAAGAGCATCGGTTAGTATTCAAGTAATGTACATAACACAGAAAAGAGTTATTGGTACATGGCCGCAGCGGGATTCGAACCCGGTACCTCTCGCTTACGAGTTGGATACGCAACCGCCCGGCTACCGACGCTCTAGAAAGTAGTCTGTGATACTCTGGAATAAATTAGCTTCCTATTAGTGAAAAAGTTTTTAAATTTGGTTAAGTATTTTGGAGATTACGTCTAATAGATAAACCTTATCTTTTGATAAAGATCTTATTAATATTATAAATTGACATTCTTATGGAAGTGACTTGGCAATTCCCATTTCATTCTGATAGTGTGAATGCCAAAGCTGGGGTGTGTGTGATGTAAGGTCATTTGTTGCATTCATTTGGCAACAATCGCTTTCTTTCTGCAGTCTAACAGACTACTCCGTGTTGCCAAACCATGTGTCGGAATGAATAAAGGAGATCTGTTGAAGATATTTTGGATTTCTACATTTAAAACTGTAGAAATCATAAACGGACCGCCCGCGATTTGGCTACCGACACTCTTACTCTACACCCAGTGGTAGAAATAACATTGAAATGATTCCTTTGTGGTCCCATAACGTGGATGATGATTCCTCCGGCCAAATGAGGGTTTTCATGATCCCAAAATCCACGAGATGGCGCTACTACGACGTGAGGTCTGATGCCAAAATAAAGCCCTGGAATAGATTCGTCATTTTATAGCAATTGTTTCTGTCCAATAGCACGACAGTATTCTGACAACAGATCTTACGCCTCAGTGGCGCCATCTGGAATAAGCGTAAACCCTCATTATATAGCAGTGCCTCCCGCCAGATGTCGCCCCAGACGTACCTATTCCGAACCACCGTTCCCAGATGGCGCCATACAGCCCGGAGTGCAGTTCCAACAGCAGCGGGGAGGCGGGCGGCGCGGGCGCGGAGGGCGCGCTGTCGCCGCCCACCACGCCCACCACGCCCACCTCGCCCGCAGCGCCCACCGCTCATAAGGAGGACGTGCGGGTTAAGGAGGAGACTGGTGAGTAGAGCCCTTATTTTTTTTTTAAAGTCCCCTCTTTCTCAGAAGAGAAATCTTCTGAAGATACCACTTCACCCGGGGGAGTAACGTGGATATGTGGGATTGCCCGAAAAAGGACCCTACCCACTAAAACCCCTCTATCTATCCACAACCGCTTTTTATTGAAACACCACAGGACCTCATACATAGTTTGCACTGTGATGTTTCGGCGGATACCCAAACTATGTTGGGTCTATCAGCATGTACGGGAGACATCCTGATACACTAGGATGTCACCCAGTCATGTGGAACCGTGCAATGCAGGAAAAGAGTCCCCCGACTCTTCCCCACTGGTCCCACTAGGATGGAGGAAGGAGACGATTGTATCGCCTTCTCCTTGGCCCCGTGCGCCTACGTCTAATTAAATCAGAGGAAGCGTCTTCTTCCCTGATCCGAGGTGAGTAGAGCCCTACCTGTAGCCCTGAGTAGAGAACTACCTGTAGATCCTGGCTACACAGGAGTGGCAGCGCTGGGAACGAGTGGTGGGGCAAAGCCCGTTGCCTACGCATATTATATGCGTCATCTTAGCGTTAATGTCCCGGTTGTGCTCTCGAGGACGAGGGCCCGCAGTCCGCCTTGACCATGATCCAGGATTTGGCGATCAGGTAATTATAGTGGAGCGACTACCATCTCCATCATTTCCGACATAGCTCTAAGGATTGCCAGACTGAAGTGGCAGTGGGCAGGGCACATAGCTCGAAGAACAGATGGCCGATGGGGCAGTAAAGTTCTCGAGTGGCGACCACGTACCGGTAGACGCAGCGTGGGTAGGCCTCCTACAAGGTGGACCGACGACCTGGTAAGGATCGCAGGTACCAGCTGGATGCGGAAAGCACAGGACCGGTCTTTGTGGAGATCTCTGGGGGAGGCCTATGCCCAGCAGTGGGCGTCTTCTGGCTGATATGATGATGATGATGATGACTACCATCTGACCTCCGTGACCCTGCTACCAGGGGAACCTGACCAGATTGGATCATGGTTAGATCCAGCCCTACCTAAACCTACCCATACATATTAGGCTTAGGTCCTGTGTGTTATCGCCGCTGTAGATCCTGGCTACTTAGGAGTTGCACCGCTGCGAACGAGTGGTGGAGCAAAACCCATCCATATTACATAGGTACAGACTCTCCAGGTGCATTTGTAGCTTTATAGACTGTTCGGTATGCTTTAGTTAAGTATATATTAGTTTATCCAGTTTTTATCAGTGGAAACCTATAATTGGCTCTGTGCTGGCAGCACAGAGCCAATTATATTATATTGTATTATTTTATATTGTAATCATGGCTGTTGCTTTTCCTTAGTAAATAAAATAAATAAGGACCGAATAGTCCAACGGCGGTCTGAATGTGGCGGGGACAAAGCGATATCCGTGTTATCGCAGATCGTCATCGAGCACAAGAAAAGTTTCACTTTTTATCGATAGTACAGGTTTAGGTGACCCAAAAATCGTTGGTCTGCCGTGCAAAACCTGGCACAATCAATATTTTTTGTGACTCAATATTCGACTTTTCTTAACGATAGTACTTACTTATCCTCTCATGTGGGTTCTAGAAGTACTAGGGTGCCTCACATCCTCTTGGCAGTTTAGCTTTTCAGGTCATTAAAGTTATTTCTCTTTTTCTCCTTTCTACTAGATCCACTAGTATAATCTATAAATACATGCATAGTAATAGAGAACACCCGTGCGGGTCGCTAGATTTAATTTATAAAAAAGCAGTTTGCAGTCTTTAATACATCCATCGGTGTCGGAGGCCATGACTCATTTTGGGTCGCTGCGTCATCGTAATAAGTAAACAAGTAACCATTTTTACATGAACTTAATTTTCTTACAGATACAAAACACACAGATGATGCGTTGACAGCGCTCATGGACGAGGAACTTATGACTGACGTGGACATCAGCAGAGGTATGTTATACGACCTTAAATTTCTTTTATTAAATAAGATTCATGACAGACTGCTGTATCCATTCTTTCTCAGAAATGGGTTTTTAACCCTTGAGGAAATAAGCGTGTTATAAGTTTAGCATGTGCATCTGGGGTTTGTCTGTATCGTAGCTCGAGAGTCCGATTTCAATGCGGTTTTCTGTGTTTGAAAGCCAGTTTAATCGAGATTGCTTTGTTTTATTAAAATCGGTTTAATCGTTTTTAGTTCTACAGGGGAACCTGACCAGCGAGGCTATTGGCTAACTCAGTTGACAACTGTATTTGACACTAGATAATTCTACACCACGTCATCTACGTTGAAAACTGGCAATAGCGTCTACCAAATTAGGGTAGTGTCAGATTTTTTTATGTAAAATTCAGTTGTCCACTGAGATAGCCGATAGGCCCTCAGATTGGATAATGGTTTCACATTTGGATCATGGTTAGACATTCGGTCGCCTGAATGTACAGGTTACAGCACGATATTTTACCTCACAGTAAGACCATCTGGGAATGTGTGAAACTGTGCGAATGGCTATATGCGTGTGAAAGTTTTACCCGAGTCACCAGTTATCAGGTTGAAAGATTATGTTGTATTATCAGGTGGCAGGACTCTGTAAATTCTGAGGACTCCGCCTGGATGAGTACCACCGCCTTATATATGTATTTCTGCCAATATAGTAAATGAATATAATTAATAATTGTACCTAGGCAGGCATATATTTAGCAATATATGCTTCTAGTAATATAAAAATTACATGTAAATATTACTATTTATGAATAGATATATGATATGATATGATATGCCGCCAAGCAGTTCCAGGCATCTGGCATTTAATCTTAGCACTCACATTGACAACGCACCTGCGGTCCTACATTTTTGTTGCCTGCAACCTAAAATCATAGTAGATGTTATGGCACTGCGTGACATTAAAAAAAAAACAATTGTCCGACAGAGCGACTATGGAGCGACGGCGGTCGGCGGCACGTCTGCGGTGCTTTACGGCATAGTTCGCTCACCGACGACTATGGTAACTTCGTCGTCCAACGCATAGACGACTGCGACTGCCCCGCCGACGACCCCTTCGAGCCCCCCGCGCCGCCCCCCGCCGCCTACCAGGCCCCCCAGTACTGGCCCCCGGAGATATTATAACACCCCTCCAATTATGCTAGCCTTGTGATCTAGTATGCGGGATTTTGTGGGGGGTATACCTTTACTCAACTGGTTTTTGGGGACGATGAAAATTGTATGCTGGTTGGGTCAGAGGGGATGGGTAAACGTTTACTAAGACTGGATTCTCTAATGCCGTTAGTTTCGTGTGGTTAGTGAACAATTGGTGTACTCGGTGCGTCAAGCCCATGGCTGAGAAATTGTGAAATTTCTCCATGGTAAAGTCTCACCATGGACTCGCAAAAATAGCTTGATTTCTGTGCCAGCTGTCATGTCATTCATAATGAAGTTTTGTATTTTTTACTATAAAATACACGCAAGGAAATGCCGTACATTATGGTTACTACTAAATACCAACAAAATGTGTCTTCTTTGTGCAGAAAAGTATCGAGATATAGCTTCCACAGAAATCAAACTATATTTTGTAGACAAAGGATAAAAAGTTATCCTTGGTTTGGGTTGAGGTGGGTCACATAATAACGTATGCCATTGTTCGTTTCAAGTGTGACACGTGGACAGTGAACAGCTAAGGATAACTGAAACATGACCCTGGCAGGTTTGTGTAGTATTTACTAAGCTGTGACAGGTGTCGCACATCTATTATTAAGGAAAATGGTTTCATCACCTCTCCAGAGGTTTGTGAAAGAGGTAGGTAGTTGTACATTTATTTTTGAATATACGATGTGGTGTTGTAAGTACATAATTTTTTTTGTATCGATTAACATTTTTATACGACGAGATTATTTGGCGCGATTTGATAAAGGGGCTTTGATATGACATTTACAGATCGGTATTTCGGATGCGATAGTGTCCGCGGCGTAATCCCCTTCTGATAAAAGCGCTTATATTTAGCACATGTACACAAGTTGTGAATACAGTTTGTAGGAATAAATGACGTTTGTGTGAACAATGTATTTTTGTAACTGGTTGGTTTGTACGTACATGAAAGAGCGCGCGCTGACAAGGCAACATTGTAAAGAGGGAATAACACCAACAGGTTGATCGAAAAAGGGGAGTTTTTTCTATGGAATGTAAACAGATATGAACTTTTTAAATCATAGGACTTGTAAGGAGCATTTTGATAGAAATGTTGTTAAATATTGCGCATTGAAATGTCCACGATATGTGAAACTGCATTGTGGAGTTGCCAGTAGAGTTATACATAAAGAATAGATGTAGCTATGTATGTATATAATGTTATATTTATCTAGATTTTAATTTGGAATGAATATGCACTTTGATGGGCGCGGGACTTTGTGTCTTCAGCAAGACTTTTAAGCATAACACTTTGATAAATTTTAATTTTTAGACAAGTCTTGAATTGCACATTTTTTCATACGCTTAGAAGTGCTCTTAAATCTCTGGAAATCACATCACTGATCGGAGATGGTAAACATGTTTTGTTCAAATAAAAATCAGCTCTATTATACTATATTTAATCACTAAAACGCGTTGTCTTATCGTGATTTTTTGCGCACTATTCTTATCATAAGGCACTGTGTTGCGAACCTAAACTTTTATTGAACAACCCAAGATTTTCATAATTCGTTTCCAACTAAAGCTTGTCCTGCGCGGAATGGCAGTTAAAATCATTGAGAGAAAAAGAAAACAAAAAAAATTGTCAGATAATAATAAAAAATCAATTGAGAAATAGCTATCATTATTTTCGTAATTTTTAAAACGACAAATAAACTATCAGAAATCAATAACATATCTGCCAATTGATTATTGTAGTTTTATAGCAATAGTTTGTAGTTACCTATATTTAGGTAGGTGTAAAAGGAATAGTGACGTGATGGTAGGAAACATTGTGTTCCTATCAGAAGTGATAGGGGCGTCCTGAAATAATAAATACTCACTCTATATAATTTACCGTAATAGAAAAGTAACTGTCTATAACATACTCAATAATATTTTTATAAATATACAATTGATACAAAAACAGCAGTCCCATTCCATTTTGAGTTCAGTTTTCGGGACGTCCTGTATCAACATATAAATCGGACCATAGGGCATAATAATTATAATAACAATATTTTGATGAACGCTGTAACACGTGACAAGAATGGACAAATTCATCAGTTTGGCCAGAAGTGCTGAGATATGCTATTTCTAAGGTATACCCATTATGAAATTGGCACAGTCGGAACACCAAATGGTGGAGATTTACATAGTTAGACATTGTAGTTTCATGCATTGTACAAGAGCAGAAGTACATTTACCAGTACAAGATCATTTTCAACAAGTATTTAGTTGTGTTTAGCCTAAATAAATTTGCTAATTGAAAGGGGCATTGGCTGTCCCTTATGCCCAAAGACCTGGTCCTTGACCCCCAGTGTATTTTTTATTTAATAAATAAATAATTCTTTCATTAATGCTATATAAACCTTCTAGCAATGCACAGGAATATGATTCCTTGAGTGGTCGTGCGCTTATGCTGTTGTATTGTACCTATCAGTTTGTTTGTAAGACACATTAATCAAGGACTAAACTCTGACAATATTATACATAATAGAAATAGCATGTCTTGTTATTGACAGAAAATAATAGGAGAAATAGTTTTTAGAAAAGAAGCAACAGTATTGGAGCCAGAATGGTGACGTACAGATCTCAGAATGACCAGTATATTGTAATAAAAAAATATTATATGAAATAAATAAAAATATATAACTTTAGTGTGCTAATAATTTAACTGTGCATATATGTATACAATTAGTATTATTTTTGGTTATTAATGAGTTTTATATTGAAAAAAAAATATTAGTTAGTTGATACGAATTTATAATTTAACTGAAGAATTATATTAATGGATTTAGAGTCGCACTTATATACGTAATATTAATGCTTTTTGGAGTGCGTGAGATAGCGGCCTATCGTCTGAAGAGTATAGTTTTTTTTTATTTTCGCTTGCCTTGACATATTTAAGTTAAAAAATATATTTTCAATAATTGTACACATATAAACTGTTACCACTGTAATGAACGCATGAAATTGGTTAAATATCGTTTGTAAAGTGTGTTTTTCACTAGGAGCTTTATTTCATTACCGAATTCAATATTTTATGTTGGATATTTATCACAATTTTTGTATTAAAAAGTTTTTGTTTACATATTTTTCTTGTGGTATCCCATAAATTATTCTTTATTGAAAATAAAATATTTACTTTAGTATTATGAATATGAAATATTAATATCAAGATAATTGTAAAGTACATACACTAAATATTATACTTTACGATAATTTTATTTTCTAAGGTGCAAATTACATGTTGTATTTTATTTGTGCCATAAACCGCCTTGGATTATGAATGCATTGAACACTTAGAAGTATCCCATATCTTATTAAAAAAATGTGTTCAAAATTTTTTAGGAGTTGTACCTAAATACATGGTATTGTAATGTTATATTTAGGTATTTGTGTAAATAGACGTCGTATATTATTTAAGAATGAAAGTTCATCTTTCTTTACGCATCTGCATCATACAAAATTATGTATGAGTCCCAGTCGTTCGGTAAACAGGTGTTAACTCTCGTGTTCTTTTCACTGCTTAACTGGGAACCATTTTTGAAGTAACAAATTAAATCATACTTTATAGACTGTAAGGGCGCCGTAGGTTATCGTACGTCATCGAGTACTAGAAAAAATATTTGTAGGTCTACTATAGACCAAACAGAAAAGTGTCTTTAATGTGGCTGAAAAGCCACACTAAAGACACTTTTACTTCTAAAACCCAAACAAGAGGATATTATCACTACGAAAAGTCGGAAGTTTGGGTCATTGAAATAAATAAAAAAATTGTGCCAGGTTGTGCACGGGAAGACCAACGTTTTGTGGGTCTCCTAGACCTCTACTATGGCCACAAAATGAGTTTTTCTTGTACTCGACGTAGGATAACCTATAGCGCCCTCACAGTCTATTAGTAGTGAATTGAAAATGAGCCAATTACCTAAACCATTTCAACAGTATAATTATTGTGACAAAAGTGTACTAGCAATGAAATTATCTTTTAGTTAAGTAAATACATTTTAAACACAGGTACATGTATTATATTTACGTTCATTGGTTCAAAAATCTACATTCCCTATTTGGTTAGTCTAAAATAATTTAGGTACCTACTTTATAACTACATATTTGCATAATGATTTAAAAAATCAATTCGTATTTTGTAACATTAGATTTGGATATTTATACTTAATTTAATATTCATATTTTTAATTGTAATAAAATTAATAATAAATAATCATTTAATTGTAATAATAATAATAATTTCGTTTGTAACTTGGTGCGTATTTAGTTGCCATCTTTATTGTTCGATAGTATTTATTGTTTTCTGTGATAATTCATTTATTTTTTGAAGTAACACTGTATGTGGAATACATTGGCAAGTCGGCGGTGTGCCGAGTCTCGTAACATGGTGGTACGAAGCTGGAATATCCTTCAGGCACTAACAAATACATCATTTATGGCACCACTAATAATAACTAATGTTGCTCCTTCTCGTATTTTCCCAAAACGTGAACTCCTTGCCAAACTATTTTTCCTTTGAATTAGCCCTTACCGTATGAAACTGTCATCATCATATTAGTCGGAAGACGCCCACTGCTCGGCATAGGCTTGGTATAGGCGCCTTCCGCATCCAGGTGGTACCTGCGATCTTTACAGACAGATCAAATAAGTAGTCCTTATTTTTTGTAACTCCTGAGTGTTGGGTTTGTATTTGTTCTGTAACAACAATCGGTGATTCTTAAAACGTTGTGCTGTCGGATTTCATGGCTTCATTACCACCATTGTAAAGCTGGGCAAATGCGTGGAAGTTATTACGGTTCTATTATGGAATGATATATGTTTAAGAATTTAAATGAAGCATCGTTACAAACTGTACCTAAACGGCTGTCAAATTTACATTCACTTTTTCTAGACGTCTGTTCCACGTATTTGCCAGCCTCACGCAAGTTATATTTTGACAATGTGTGTATCGTATACATTTTGGTATTATTTCGATTCGTTTACCAATCCACTCCGCCTATGAATGATATTATCGCGGCGATCCAAGACAGCAAGAGCGGGGATATTACTGAAGGTGGCGCCAGGAGGTTTCAAGCGAACTTTTTTGTTCAATTTATTTAGTTTGGGGCTGGACCTTTTGATCACAGTGTGATTACTGCAAAATGATGTTGTTTATGACATTTTTCTTGATATCTACTAAGGATTAAGATTTAATCTTGATATGAGATTTAGGTTAAAAAGCCTGTTTTGTTTTTGGCAGGAAGTACAATTGAAGAAATTTCAGAGTAAAATTCACAATATTCGCTACAGTACTGCAGTGCTGGATTTCACGAAATATTTCTGTAATTTCTTCTCAGTGACGTATGTATGTAATTTCTTCTCAGAGTTCCTCAGTGGACCACTGTTTAAGAATAAGTATTCGACAATAGAGGAACTCAAAAAATGTATTGAAATTTTGTCTAGATTACATCCTGACAAAAAGGGTATTCCTGACTTAAAATTTATGTCATCATTAAATCCTTCATCCATCCATCCAATCTTTTCTCATTTTCCTCAGTAGATATAAAGAACAAAGGTAAATAAAATATTAATGGAAATCAATTTTTGAGACAATTGATACACTTAGCAACAAACAAGTAAAAATGGCTTTGATCTGTTATGTACACTTGATTGGTCTTGAAGTTTACGCTAAACTCCATATTTTGCTGGTGCCACCTTCGTCACAGATCCCGTTTTGTCGTCAGTCTATTTCATTCTTGTGTAATCGTCACTTTAGCCGTTTAATTCTTAAGAGTAGGATGTTCTACCTCTAAACAAAGCATAGTTGATGTACAATTAAAAACTTTTAACAAAGGATTAAGTGTTTCATTTATTGGGGAACGAAATGAAAGAGTAATTTGGAAATATCAACAACTTTAATGATTGAATATATACAAGAACAATAATTATTCATAGTGTTAACAAACTCATCGTCCCTCGAATGGGCATAGAAAGTGACAAGCTTTACATTAATTTGTGTCGTGTTATATCCAACGTGGTGTAAATGTAAAGTATTACCAACTTGGTAGCTAAATAATTTAGTAAGCAAAACATGCGCAGTATGCAGTATTTTCTTCTGCACGGAAACCCGATTCTGAACTTATTTCTAGCATTTCTATCAGCTCTCAATAAAACACAATATTATAAAAGGGAAATCATGTATCAAATATCTCTACATGTCAATTTAAAAGTCATCTTTAGCAATTATATTAATTACAATACTAGAAAAAAAACAGATGTACTTTTTTACGAAAACTATGAACAATATACAATCAAAACTACATACGGTATGACTGAAATGGTATTGCGATGTTTTGCTACATCATTATGGGGATGTTCAAGGTAAAACTAGCCATAGAATACAACTTAATTAGCTTCGCTTTCAAGAAAAACAGAGAATTATCAGTACAGTACCTTGCGGGACACCTTTACATGAAATGGAAAAAATTAGGGTAAATTACCACCGGTCGTCCATTATGATAACGAGATACTTTTATACGCAAACCAGTTTCAGTCACAACATACAATTTGAAGGCCTCAGTAATTGCACACAAATGTCAGATCTTACTCTACGCATCACACTGCAAGCTGTGTTCAGTAAGCTAATACTAAGAACTGAACAACAGCCACAAAATCGACATTACTATGTTGCACGCCAGTTTCGACGTCGAAAACTAAGTCCAATTTTCATACACTCAAGTGCTATATTGGACTGTACTAATTCTCCCCTAATCTTGCTACCTCAGTTAAGCGGCGAGGCTCTCTATATCTAAAGTAAATATTCAAACTAAAATAACATTAGACAAAATTATCAAAAATAAATCAGAGTTTATTTCGTAAGGTACTTTAGCGATTTCAACAAGCTAATTCATGTTTATAATAATATATATGTAAAAATTTGTATCTCATGAAACAGCACCAATAATTTTGTCCAATGTTACACAAACTGTTTTTTTTTTTAAATAGACACTCCTATTTTTATTGTTTTATTATTGTATATTACATTATGACGTGTAACGACATTTGGCATGGTTCAAAAGCGGTTACTGGCTAATATCATCATAGTAGCTTCTAACCTACGTAGTACATACATTATTATTAAACAAAAAGAAATTTAAAAAAGATAATAATTTAATATTTTACTTCTAAAATAATCGCCAACTGTTTTACCAGAAAAGAGTAATTTACATATTCACAGCCCTAACAAAACCCACTGGACTTCCCATACCACAATCAGTACTCGACGCTACAACTATAGAATTGCTGTCTCTATCGCACAGTACGCGTGGAAGTGAGATGAATATATATCTGTCCTGAAGTATATTAATATTACAGTCGACTTACTTGAAACAAGCGCTTTTCTTTCATTACTGGACCGCTTGTAAAGAAGACAAGTAATTTATTAATCTAACTAAAGATTTTAATCTACGTTTATTTAGCAAATCTAGTCGTTGTATGCATATCGCTTGTTATCAAAGATGAGAGAATATACCTCCCGTTCACTTGTCATTTTACCCTGTTCCAAATTGATTATCAGCTTCCACATATCTCCCAAATGTTGCGTCAGTGTCACCGATTGTCCTACAAAGAGGCTCTTCCCAAAAAGAACCGTTGGCTATATACAAAGTTATATAAAAAGTACACGAGACGTGCGAGACGCTTTAAGTTACACACACACATAACATATTGTATGTTTTAATAATAATCAATTAAATAATAATAAGTCCTCTACAAACAAATTTTGGCTCGATGGATCGAAAGATGTGATTTATATCTGAAATATTAGAAAGGGATGGAGAATTCATTATTTACCCGACTGCGTCAGAAGAAGGGTTGTTTGATCGACTATTTTCGTAACCGAAACCTTTTGAGAGGTTCGGAAACCGAACCAGCACGCTGGGCGATACACTTTTATCATGCGACATACAACCATCACTAGATATTAGAAGTACTGTAGTGAGTAGTTATTGCCCTTGCGTGCTAGCAAATAGGTTGGAGCCATTCAAATTATGTCACATTGCGATGATTTTTGAAAGAAATACATAACTAATAATAAAATATAATGATATACCTACGGTACTGATAAATTTAATCTAAAGCGGGCGTTTTGCACAAAGCTTCCAAGGTCCATATTTCAAGGGCTGGCCTAATTTTGAAACAACTTTGTTGTGGTTCCAAACAAGATCATACAAAATAACTAACGATAACTTTTGTTACGTTGAAAATATTTTCTTTGTAATCTGACCTTAAACATCACGAAATCAGTTTCCTACAAAATTTTAATCTAATTCTAATAAAAATGATTTTTTAGAATTTAATATTTCTCATGATTGAAAGGTCTTCAACGAAAACGCTTTCAAGTTAAAAATAACACTACATATTCAACACTTCAAATAATAATTTATTACATTCATGATATTCCAAATATTCCTTTTGGCAAATGTTCGACATTGCATATAAAGATCATCCAAACATTGTAATGAATTAAAGTTTGGCAAATGGGGTAGGTACCTATCCCTTTCATCCACAGCAAAACCTGTGTCTGAAAGTAATGGAGATATAAGTAATTTTAGTCGTCAGCGTACCAAGTTGAACACTTTGATATATTCCGGTGCAATTCCAACGATTCCTCATTTAGATTTCGCCGATATAAATCCAATCGAATTATACAAATAGTAAAGGAAAAATAATATGGCGAGTCCGCCTATGTCGATTTCAAAGAACAGATATGGCTAGATAAATGGGACGTGTTTCAAGGCTGGCAGTAGAAATACAGCCATGGTCGAGTAGAAATTTGCGTAATGAAGAGGCATTCTACCCAACATTACAATTACTGTTCTATGAATTAAGAACAGCCCAGACCTTTTCCCTGTTGGATAAGAAACACCCTATCAATTTAAAATCAACTCGCAAGTTATAGACAGTGGCACGCAGGAGCAGTTAGATTATTCGTTATTGAGAACAAAGTGTTTAACAAGATACGCTGACGGCTATAACAATCTAGCCTCACTTTAATTCGCACGCGTAGGAATGAAATTTCGTGGCTACATCGCTGTCTCGTCCACACACGTACATATGTGAGAGAGACGCAAACTCAGCGCTATCTGCAAATCTTTACCATTATCATTGTATTTTGTCGGTGTTGGAGTTTTCATGGAATATAATACACCTCACAGATATATGTTAAAATAAAATGAAGTATGCTCAAGTGAGATACAAACTTTTGCCCCACTCGGAACTATCATGGCCATAGAGTGACAGAACTAAAACTAAACCAATAACTAATATATGAAGAGTATATAAATATACTATACAAAATTTTACGCCCTCATGCTTCCTAAGCTGAAAAATATGCTAACAATTTTCAAATCTCTGTCAAACATTAAACCACACGTGAATTTGTTTATTTCCCTAAACAACCGCACTAGTAGTCGCTAATTCTGAATAAATTGGTGTTTTCGGTGCACAACCTCCTGAAATAAGAAAAAAGATATTTAAGTAATGTTTAGTTTTTAACCCCCCACCAAAAAGGGGTGTTGTCGTTTTGACTTGTATGTCTGTGGCTCTATGTATGTGTGGGAGGTGCGTGTCTGGCTGTAGGATCGTAGCTTCCGAACGGATCAAGCGAATTCGATGCCATTTTCTTTATTTAAAAAGCAGTTTAATCGAGATAGTAGCTTTGTTGCATTAAAATCGGTTTAGTAGTATAGAAAATTGAGTATATGTAAACTGGGTCAAAGGCTTTCCGTCGAATTCAATAAAAATTTGAAAAAAAAAAATTCGTTACGTTATTAAATACAATGGCTCTGGGAGGCAGTTACCCGGCTGCGACACTTCGAATTCGACATTATCTCTTGCCCCAAATCTGTAAATTATATCGCTGAAGACATGAATCACAGAATGATATTTTCAGGGATTGATACAATCTTTTGTAGAATAAGATTTGAGGTTAAAACTTGAGAATGGTAAACGACATACTATTTGGGAGACTTATCTCTCTGAGTCTGGTTAAGGGTTAATAGATTTTGGCTAGAGATACTGTTGAATTCTAGATGTCGTAATGCAAGAATCGCTCGCTTGGAAATCAGTATTTATCGCTAAATGGCACTGGAAAATTTGTTCCAGAATGTTATTTATACTCTATGTATGACCGCGTGTGTTTCGAGTACCTATAGGTGTTCTAAGACAAGACCCTTATCGAGCATAATTTGAATGTCTTTACCAAAACCACACCGCAACCGTTGTAACATGACGTCTCTTTCTCATTATATAGTGAAAAAGACAGACTGCGTATGACAACGGTTATAGGTTTAGTTTAGGTAAATTCGTTAAAATTTTGCGCGATAAGGGACCATCATATTTTACTGAACGTATTTGCAAGCGAATAGTTGTAGTTACGCATATGGGTGTTTGCATGTGTCTGTCGATCTGTCTGTGTGTGGTCCGTCCGGCTTACCGTCGGTTGGCGGTCACAGCGAGTCCCGATGCCAGACCCAAGTGCGCTTGGTGTGGTCGAAGCGATGCGCCAGCCATTGCGCTTGGAGCAGCTCCACGCGGTCCGTCGATAGGTACAGCGGCTTGCCGCGTCTGGGGGGATCACATACTGTATTAATACTTACTCCTACTATTACTACAAATTAGCGTAAGTAAACTTTAAGGGTATGTTCCGGGTTTCCTACCAACAAAGGTACGCGGTACGAACCCCGGAACATACCCTTAAAATGTGTGATAATATCAGCGATAGTTAACATTATGTTAGTGTAAGTAGTTGTTAAGGTCACAAAATACATTATGAAGAAAACAAATCTTACTTTTCAAACTGAACTAAATTGGATTTTGATGCGGTTTCTTTACTTGAAAACCAGTAGTTCGAGTATTTGCAGACTTAGGGCCGATTTTTCGATCCTCAGATAAAACATATCAGTCTGATAAGTTATTGTGTGACATAAATGAAATTGTATCATTACTTCATACAGTACTTTATAGAGCAGATAAATTTTATCGGATTGAAAAATCGGCCCTGAATAGGAGGTTTTCCAATATTTGTTGATTAGATTCTATACTGAGTGATTTCAAATTGATTGTATAGATTGAGCTCTAGGTTGAGGTGTAATTCTGTAGTAGTAAAGTAAGAAGTAAAGTAAAGTACGTTAAACAATTGTTGTGGCATTTTTTGTGATATTTTTTGTACAATGTAGATCGTTTGGTTTGTATTTATATGTATGTATCAATCTAGGAAACTGTAGGTCTGTTATAAATGTTATTTGGTTTGTATTTATATGTATGTATCAATCTAGGAAACTGTAGGTCTGTTATAAATGTTATTTGGTTTGTATTTATATGTATGTATCAATCTAGGAAACTGTAGGTCTGTTATAAATGTTATTTGGTTTGTATTTATATGTATGTATTAATCTAGGAAACTGTAGGTCTGTTGTAAATGATATTCGGTACAAGACTGTTTGTTTCTAATAAGAAAAAAGAAATACAGACTTGAGGTCGCGGTCCTCCTCGTCGTAGTCGTCGAGGTAGAGGCTGCCCCAGAGGCAGGCGCGGCGGCCGCGGATCACGATTATGTACGTCGACGTCACCACCAGGAAGATGCCCGTGCCGCCGCCGCACTCCGTCGCGTGCTGGACATTACATCATCAGTTTAGACATTAGACATTGTCATTTAAATTAATTGCGTCAAATTAACAAGTTTCAGGGCCTGTTTCACCCACCTAGTGATAAGTTACAAATATCATATTCGATGGATATCTTATTCCTGTTAATAGAACGCGAAAAATACGGCATCACAAATGGACACATCACAAGCATATAGGACTGAAAATCATTTTTTTTTACATTAAAAACAATATAATACAGAAATTTTAATTTTCAGTAGTTGGCGAGTTTCAGTAACGTCAAATAGTGAGACCAAACATACTGCATGTGTAGAAAGTGGATACAATAGAACCGTGTCCGACAATGCTAGACCATGTCCGACCTACAAAGCAAAATCAAACTGCGCTCGACAATACAGAAAATCGTAACCAATATTTAAAATTGTATTGTGTTCTTGCCAGTTAAGTCTCTAGTGGTTCATGTGCCGTGCTTAAGAGCTAGAACGCGTCTGATGACGCCCGGCAGATCCAGTCAAACTGTGTTCAAGATTGATTTCGACTTACCTTCTCACGCAAAATATACTAATAATGGAGGAACACCAATTAATGCTATAGAATGGGACACGCTACTTGCGAGTGTATTCCCAGATCATTATAATCTGGACGTCTTCAAAGTAACGGTGAATAGGCTGTGATATGCTGCTTATGCGCTTATCACACCTCGCAAAATTCAGTTGACTACATTCAGAAGCAAAATACGTGAGAGCAAGTCAAAGACTCAAAGTGGAATGTATAGAATAAGGTCCATTTCTGTATCACATATATTATACATATTTCGCGTATATGATGTTTGCGACTCTTGTGTTCGAGTACTCGTAATGTGAGTATCCTTGAGTTTCCCTATTGGAGCGACAGATGTCGCTACAAATCTTTATCTGCTGCTGCTGCCTACAGTAGTTCTGCTTGAGGCAGACCAGGGTCCCGCACAGCAGGCACACGCGTTTTTGGTAGTACGTGAACAGGGAAGCACCGTCACCTACCACCACCTTACCGATCACAAATGCCTGCCTACTGCCCTGCAACGCTGCCACCCATCTGCACAGCCTCTCGCCTATCATCAGCTGACGATCAAATCCCTGCCTACTCTGCACCTCTCCACCTGTAACCAGCACCCACCTGCACAGCCTCGGCCACCTGCTGCTGCCTGCAACAGTTCTGCTTGAGGCAGACCAGGGTCCCGCACAGCAGGCACACGGACGCCTCCTTGGGGACGGCGCCGCATTGCAGGCACACGCGTTCGTGGTAGTACGTGAACAGGCGGTCGTAGTCGCGTGGTAGGGCTAGGAGGGCTGGCTGCTGCCAGCATACATGGAGGGATTGGAGGATTCGGCGCACCTGTGGGGGAGGGGTGATGGTTATTGATTTGGTGCTATAGGCGTACCATAGCTTGAATGCTTATGACCTGCCATCTCGAGATGAGATGGAGTCTCAATTGTCCCAATGAGAGGTTTTCAAGATGACATTAAAAAAAAGAGCTTATATTGGCGCAATTCAGTGTTAACATATCAAACACTAACGGGGCGTTTAGTCTCAAAATGTCCCAGTTGCAAAATGTCCCAGTTGCAAAATGTCCACTGGTAAAAATAGTCAATTTACGACGTGACTTGAGTGATATCTCCTCCTGTGTAACTGTAAAGGCAAACTTGACATAGACTTCAGTACAGGCTCATTTACAAGGAGATAAAACTTTTTAACCTTTGACTGTCAAATTGAAAACCTCACATTGTTATCGTTAATTCGGGAGCCTATTGGCCTACCGTGATGGTATATTGTTATGTTATTATCGGCAATGTTCAATGAGGGTTTTTCCGTTTTCAGACTGTAGTAAGAATCGTTGTCAAAATACTAGAAACAACTGCAAAAATTATGGATGAATTCCAACCAACGACAAGGTTTAATTTTGACAGTAGAGTTCAGATTCCACTAGCGCTTTCTGGAGGATTTTGGAATCTCGAAGAAAATTTCACTGCTTTTTATTCGTTATTTTGTTAATTTCTTACTGTTAATAATAATTTTCATTTCAGAGACTTCCACAGGATACCATCCAGAGCTATCTAAGACTGTCTCTTTGCAAAAATCCGGCGAAACAGTCGCTGTAGATGTAGCGATAAATGTAACGATAAACTTTAATGAGTTGATATCACCAATAGATACTTGGACAAGTTAATGCTACCGATATCAACACAGACGACCTGGATTTTTCGTAAAAAAAACATCGAAAATGGCCGCGTAAAAAGCCTCAGGTCTCGGAAGCGCCATCTACAATCGCAAAACTCCTCATTGCTTAGTCTCTTTCTAAAAGTAGTTTAGTAGTATGTATTTAATGCTTAATTAACTTATTGATTTGTAAATTTTTATTCCGAATATCAATAAACTTGGTTTTGAATAAACTAGTAATTAAAAGTAGTTTTTTTGTGTGTATATGGGTATATGTGTATCAGCCTCACTCACCCCCAACTGCGCCCTGCCGGCCGCCGCCCCCAGCTCCCTGGCCCACAGGCGGGCGGCGCTGGGCCCGTGCGGCGGCAGCGGCCGCGCCGCCGACCACTCGCTCCACTCCATGCCGTCGGTGACCAGCTCCAGGTGGTAGCAGAGCCTGACGAACTCCTGCCGGGGGTCGGTGACCTCCGGCAGGGAGCCGCCGTACAGGTGGCGGCGCGCGAGGGCCGCGATCCGGACCAGGGGGAGCAGGAGGTCTTGCAGCTAAGGGAGGGAGAGGGGAGAAGTTAGTCGGTGCTGTCGGAGCGGGGTCTGCTCGACTAGTCCCCAGCGGACCTTGATCGCGTTTCACCAAACGGTGTTACGCTTTACATACGAAGGCACACAAAGAAATTGTATATGGCCACATTATCTCTTCACTACAAATTACATGTAAACAACCCGCAGCAGATCACTGCTAGACTTGAATTTCCCGTTTTGGTACTATATTCTACCCTTGTATCTTAATTTGATTTTGCAGATTAATTTTGACACTTATCACATATAAGGATCGTCCCAGGTCGTAGTTCATGTGACGCAAAAAAAATTATATGACATATACCGGTCTCTATTGTCGTAAATTCGCTTCATCAGAGGTCAACAATGATGACCGTAACAACCACGCCTGTCGAATTTTTTTATTCCAGAAATGGAACGATAATAATATGGTCTCCTGACCGTACGGGAAAAGGTATTACGTTATATTGGTATATATAGAAAAAACTCACCTGTTTCTCCAACTCGCCCACATCAGGCGGGTCCTCTGTCGCGCCGTCGCTGGGCGCCCCATCCTCAGTGAAGAGGTCCGAGCCAGCCAAGCCCGACAGGAGCAGTCTCGCCGCCGGCCTGATCCCGGCAGGCTCCCCGGCCCTGGAAGCGCCGGCTAGGGATGCCCGTCCATCGGCCGAGGCACACGCCATGAACTGACAGACTATCTGGTAGTATGTCAGCGCGTAGAGGTTGCGCACTATGCATGTGAAGTGCTCTGTGGGTGGAGAGTTTAGCTTAGGTTAGTGTCGTTGTGAATGTTATGCGACAAAATATAGGAAGAGTATTTAGACAGTTTGAGAATAGATCTACGCTTTTGAATGTTGAAATACTAGCCGAGTTAAATAGCGAAGAATTACAGTGTTATTTAATAAATTGTTTATCTATATACATAACCCGGTTAGAATGTGAATGGAATGGAGAATACGTGAATTAATTCGGTTTAACAATGAGAGGACCACGATTTTTGTTTAGTGACTTTTCCATTAGCTTCTGATACCACATGAATGACGGTGAATAAATTTTCACGATATCTCTTAAATCATAGAAGATATATGTGCAAGAATACTGTCATTTTGGCATGTCTGATGACGCCATTCCACACCTGGGTAAACCGTACGTAACACGTAATAAAGTACATATTTATTTGCTTTTGACATTTTCTTCAAGCCCATATGGGTTAGTTAGGCATTTCAAAATGGACTTCAAATATTCTTTCATTGGGTTTCATTGCTATGAAAATGCGTTCAGATTTTATCAACAAACCTATAAAATTTTACCAATTATTGATCCACATATGGACAGTCAAAGGACGTCATGTAATAAAGTAAGGATTTTTACACTTTAAATTCTTAAACAAAATAAAAATATATAAATTTCCAAAAAATCAAAATTAATTGTGACCATTTACGACTATATACCATTTAAGTTACAACATACAGGTATCACTGTGCCGCATAGGGTGTGTGAGTCAAGTGTAAAATGATAGTAACCTAATTAATATCTGGATTTATAACAGTACATGACACTATACACTACAAAATAGAAATAACAACTCACGTATATCCATATAGGGCGGATTGGGCGGCGCGAGCAGCAGGAACTGCATCAGCAACGCCACGGGGTCCTTTAGCAGCATCGGCACCGGCTTGCGGGACGCCGCCGCCGCCGGGACCGGCGAGGACGCCGCCCCGCCCGGGGCCGCCCCGGCCGCCCCGGCCGCCCCGCCCGCCCCGCACAGCGCGCGCCAGGACTCCGCCGCGTCCAGCCCCGCCCCGCCGGACGCCAGGAAGCGGGCGTGGGCGCCAGCCACTACCATTAGGGGTACTGTGGAAGGGAATGGCGATGTTATTTTTGATCTTTTTCGTAGTTTTCGGAAACCCTATATCTGGCTTGCCCAGTAATCGGCCACGGCAACGGCATTATCAGCCAGGAACAGTTCCTCCCTAGTGCAGGTAGCAGGACAAAGAGGACAAGAGAGCAGATGCTCCATATTTGTGGTACATATCGGAGGAGTGAACTGACTCGCCGAGCACTAAGCCGCTTTTGTTCAACCTTTATAACACGTAAGGCTGATCATTATAATCTGGACGCCTTTAAGAATAGAGTGAATAGGCTGTACCTAGACAGGCATGCTTCATCTTCGGCCGCATCGGTACTTACCACTAGGTGAGATGGCGGTCAAATACCTGACTAGGCAAATAAAATAAAGACTTACCAATGCAATCATCGCACGACTTATACTACGGCGGGGGTCAGAGGCGTACCCCCATGCTGTACTAACTCGCACTTCAATGCTGTCCTTGCGAATGACGTGACGAATGTCAAGATAGCTAACCTAACCAATCAAACACTGCGGTCTCTAACCCGCATGCCAAGCGTGAAGATTACGACAAAACCCTGCTCCTAATTCGAGGGAGCTCAAGTCCAGGGTCCCGTCTAAATCGAATGCTATCGCTCATGTCTTGCCATCTCGATCGATTAAAAGGTGCCGCGAATGGAGCGAGTGAGATGAAGTCATAAAGTTTTTATGGTTCTTTTTTTAAATGCCCAGGTGGCAAACAAGCTTACGGCCTGCCTGATAGTAGGCGGCCACCGGTTTGCAATACCAGGGGCAATACCCCCGCGCGTTGCCGATCCTATAAAAACCTTTAGACCCCTTTCTTGAAGAACTCCATGTTGCTGTCGCAAATGCCATCGCAAAGAGGTAGCTAGTAGGCCCCGGTGCCCTGTTACGGTGATGTGGTTGACTTACCAATGCAATCATCCCGCGGCTTATATCTTGGCGGGGGCTGTGCAGCGGGTGGGGTCAGCAGCGTACCCCCTCGCTGTACCAGCTCACACTCCAATGCTGTCCTTGCGAGCGACGCCACAAACGTCAAGATGGCCGCCGGGGAGGAGCCGTAGCGCTGTTTGAGCTTCCCGCCGGCCAGGGCCGTCATGTCCTCCATGGCTTTGCCCATCGCTTCGGAGAGCTTGCTTGTTGCCACCGGCGGTGGATGGTCCTTCTCGAGCATCTCCTGCAGCTGCTGCGCCAGGGCGGCGTGCGTGCTGCCCGCCGCGCGGGACACGCGCCCGCTCGGCGGGGACAGCGGCAGGACGCTGGGGGGGAGGGACATGTTGTGGTTGCATGTGATACGGTAGGCAAGCAGGCCAGCGGGTAGTGTAAGCTTTGGGTTCGGCCAAAAATGTTTAATTCACATTATTTAGACATAGATGTATCTTTACTTCGTCCAACAACATTAAAAAAATGTTTAACCAACAGAATAAAGAATTTCGAAATTAAATTGCGAAGTAATTTTTTATCATCTCTAGGTCGACTTCTAGAGATGATTTAAACTACCTCTCTATAAAGTCAATATAAACTTTCAATATTAACATTTTAGTTCATTTATATTATTTATAGATTGTAGCTAATCCTGAACAAAATTTCTTTGTAACCTTCGGCTTCGGCTTCGGCCGAAGGTTATGGTGATAGACGATTAATTTATGATATAATACATATATGTGTACTTCGTCATATTTTGCTAGTGATTATTTTAATATATATAGAAAACCATTCTTTGTTCATTTAAGAGCTGTAATTTCATGCCTGAAATACAGGGTATATTATTATTTTTTACCTTTTACGTGTTTTTTACATCTAAAATTGAAATGTATTTCACAAGATTTAATAAACTTTTTATATTATATTTTTATATTAATCGGCTTTGGTCAGAAATTAATTGACCTTCGGTCGGCCACAACGAGCAGCCCACCTAATAGCAAGTGGTCACCGCTGCCTATAGCCATTAGCAACACCAGGGATATCGTTGCATTGCCCCCGTACAACAAGTTGCTTTGGCAGCAAAAAGACTAATAAATACTATCGCTACAAAAAGTCAAAGTTCAATAAAACAATTTTTGTGATGTGACTGTGTCTGGTTTTATCTCTGGTAGTGTGTTTGTGCATGTGTCTATGTCAATGCATGTGTCCCTGCGTACCTGTTGGCCAACTGCCGGCAGACCGGGCAGAGGAACTCCCCGCCATCGACGTGTAGGTTGTGCGGCCGCTGCGGCGCATCCAGCGACCGTAAGTAGGATCGCAAACAACGAAGGTGGAGATGGTGTCCGCAGGAGGCTAGGTGGACGCCGCCCTCCCAGCCTACGCTTACGGAGGAGAGCCACGATTGCTGTTGGGAAAAAACCAAGTATAATAGAGCGTCAGTGGCCGAGTGGTTGCGGTGTGTAATTCGTAAGCGAGAGGTACCGGGTTCGAATCCCACTGCGGCCATGTACCAACGACTCTTTTCTGAGGTATGTACCTACATTAGTTGAATACTAACCGATGCTCTTACGGTGAGGGAATACATCGTGATTAAACTGACTGAATGTGTAACCATGATCAAATCTGGCCAGGTTTCCGTGGTAGCAGGGTCACGGTGGTCAGATGGATCGCTCCACTGTAATTACTACCATTAAAACTGGTTTATGATCAAGGCGGACCTCGAGCCCTCGTGCGCGAGAGCAAAACCGGGATATTAACGCCTCCATTATTTGTCTAAGTTTCGATACGTCGAAGCGTTGGATGTTACTATTTTTAACTGTTCTGCGAGCAATGTGCCCGACCCATTGCCTCTTAAACCTGGCAATCCTTCGAGCTATGTCGGCGACCTTAGTCTTTATTTAAAACAACATAAATAACATATCGTGGGTGTCGTACAAGGCGACTTATGTTTTGAGGCAAGAGATCAAGAGTCTCCTTACTCTGGAAAATGGGCAGCAGCATTTTCCATTGTTATATTTAAACACTGCGATCTCCGACCCGCCTGCCAAGCGGTCTCCAACCCGCCTGCCAAGCGTGGAGATTATGGCAATAACCTCCCCTTTCGTGGGAGAGGCCCTAAGTCCTGCAGTGGACTGTTACGGGCAGTGATGATGAAATAACATAGTCATTTTGTCGTTAATGTCCCGGTTATAGCGTCGCGCACGAGGGCTAGCGGTCCGTCTCGATCTTTGGCAATGAAGGAAAAGGTAGTCGTCAACGTTGGCAAGCGAAGATGGAGATAGTGGAAAAGCGTAATTACCTACCTGGCCGGGTGGTGTGACCAGGGGACTATGCTTTGTCTAATATAGGATGATAATTTGGACAGCTCACTAATTCTTGGTCCTTGGCGCTCGCCTATGAAGTTTCGTGTTTATTTTTGTCGGTAAAATGTACTACGTATAATGTCGTACTTCATAGACAGGTACCGCCCCTTTAGTAAAATGCCACGAATAACAAAGGACAATAGAAAATCGGTATTCAAATAATATAATCTAAATTTAAAATTAACATTAAGGTTATATAATTTTTTAAGCGAAACTCTTATTCCTTGTTTGGATTTCACCCCAAGAAACCTTCAAGAATAACGATTTCGACTCGCGCGTATTCTACGAAATAGGCTGAATGACCGAATAAAAATACGCACGTGTCGAAATCTTCGTTGTGGAAGGGGTATTAATGTCGTATTTATTTTTATTTATTTATATAATTTATAAATTAAATAAATAAATTAGTATTCATAAATTATT
The DNA here is from genome assembly GCA_905147135.1 of Blastobasis lacticolella. NCBI lineage: Eukaryota > Metazoa > Arthropoda > Insecta > Lepidoptera > Blastobasidae > Blastobasis > Blastobasis lacticolella. The sequence continues at coordinate 20,409,370 of LR990045.1, forward strand.
AATTCAAAAGAAAGTAAATAGTTTCTTTTGTATAACACGAACAGAATAACCGTGCAACTATCGAGTCCAAGTTCGACGAGAATGATAATCGATAATCGAATAGATTCATTAATGATTTTACACTACCCCATCTCTACTGTGAACTGTCAAAATTATCATCCTAAAGACAAAGTATAGGAGTCCGACAGTTGGTCGTCGGAAGTTGTATTTATGTCGTGGTAGTTGGTACACTTCTCTATGCGGGCGATGAAGGAACGGTCAGCACCATCTATGTGCGGATGCTTGCCAACCTTGTGTTCGTGTACTCGTTATGTGAGTATTGTTAATTTTTGCTATTGGAGCGATAAATGTCGGTTTACGACGTTAGAATGAGGAGGAAAGCGGACCCTGGCAGAGGCCGAGATAAGCGTTAAGACGATGATGATGGTGATTAAAATAGGGTACTAACAGGGAATATCAAAATGGTCATACCTGGTCGAAGTGTTGGTGTAGCTCGTCGTGCAGGCGGTAGTGGTGCGCGGCGGCAGTCTGGTCCGGCGCCCGCAGCGCCCCCGCGCGCTCCGCCTCGCTCAGCGCCAGCCGCGCCGCCGCCGCGCCGTGCCGCCGCCGGTGCCCCAGCACCGACGTCGACTGCGGACACAACGGACGTCACTAATGCCGGCCCGGGCCGCCCCCGTGCGTACTGGAGATACCCGGGTGGACGTGCCTACGCTGACGACGTGACGCTTCTGATTGAGGCGAACTCCAGGGCGGAAATCGAACGGCATGGGGCTGAGGCCCTCCGTCTGGTGACAGAATGGGGCCTCAGAAACAGGTTGGCCTTCGCTCCGGCGAAGAGTGCAAGGATTACTCTAAAGGAAAACTTTAAGAGACCACCTGTGCTACGCCTAGGACGGCAATCGATCAGGAGTGTCTCGACCGTCCAGCTATTGGGGGTGACGCTGGACGAATCGCACTCGTTCGCGGCCCACGCGCATGATATTGGGGAAAGGACGGCAAGATGCTTTAAAAAAATGACTAGGGATACTTCGTCTTGAGGGATTAAATATAGAGCGCTCCGAATACTGTACTTTGGTGCGTTCGTTGCTACAGTGACGTACGCGGCCTCTGTATGGTGCAGTAGGATCGGGTTCTATGTGGTGAAGAGCCGTCTGCTCAGAACTCAGCGCCCGGCACTGATCCTTCTAACGAAGGCGTACCATACCACAAGTACTGCCGCTCTGGCGGTGCTCACTGGTGTCCTGCCTGCGGACCTGGAGGTGGGGCGTATGGGAAAGGTGAAGGCGGCCCGTACCGGGTTGGAGGGAAGGGCAGTGATCGAGCTCAAGAAAACTGCCCATGATGAGGCGGTAGACGCCTGGCAGGAGCGCTGGGATGCCGAGGAGAAGGGTGCGGATCTCAAGCGCTTCTTAGCGTGCGTCCGCGGTAGACTGGGGGCCACGTGGGTGGAGCCCGATTATGTTGTTTCCCAGATGCTGTCCGGTCATGGCGCATTTAGAGCGTGATTGTGGACATTTCATCTGAACGACCGTGTAGATTGTTTATGCGGGGAGGCTTTGGAGACTAGGGACCACATTTTGTGGGAATGCGAGAGGTACCAACAGGAGCGCAGCATCATGCTTGCTGGGTTAGAGCGGAAGGAAGCGAACTTCGCAAGGTTGAGAGAGTTTGCGTACGCATGGCATCGCGTGAGGATAATGGAGGAGGAATTTATTTATTTTATTTTATTTATTTATTATTTCTCAATGCATAATGACAATTTTAACACCTCGAGTCCAAGCATGTGCCTAAAAACCGTATAAGCTAAATGGTATTTGAACATAGCAGCCCAAAAAGGCCAGGGCCTGTGCTAGGGCTAACTATCCCATTAAGACATAATTAGATGTCAGTTTGTCTACACGTCGATGTTTGCTTCTGAGCTCTGTCTCTGTATATGTAGTAGGTAGATATAGATATTTACTATTGAGTTTTTTGAGATTTGAGAACGCTAAGGTAAATTAATAATGAAGTTAATATAATAGTATAGGCACATGTAACCAAATGTAACAGAGTAACAAACGAATACGAGCAGAAGAGATGGAGGAGGGAGCGACGGAGTATGGCAGCTGGCCGAGGGAGCAGGCGCGTGTATTGTGACGTCAGCCCGCTAAGGGAGAGTGCATATGGAACAAATGGATTTTTATAACCAGTTTTCGTGGTAGACTGGTAGATAAAGCTACAAAGCTTTAAGTCCACCTTTGTACTATTTTGTGCATAAAGTATTATATAAATAAATTTGTGGGTGTCAAGAAGTATGCCCGCCCAAAGAGCCGTGGCTAGGTATGGGCGAGCGGTGTCTGGGTCCCTGGCTGGGGGGGGTACCTGCAGGAGCACGACGAGTCCGATGGGGTCTGCGGGCGTGGTGGGCGCGGTGGTGTTGCAGATGACGCAGTCGTAGTCGCGCTCCACGGGCGCCTCGTCCTCCCACTCCATGCCGCCGCCCGCCGCCGCGTCCAGCGACGCCATCGCCGACATGAACTGGAACAATACACCGGAATTACGATAACAATACACATATTTATTTCGGTGCCTAGACGCAATGCCAGAATAACTGATTTCAGACCTTTTACATTTAGAAATAGCAGAACGAATGTGGGTAGAAACGAGATAATTCAAGGTTATCCAAGAAACATAACAAGTTATTTAATGCGGAAAAGTCTGTCGATGTATTTAACTTTTCTTGTTTTTTCCAACAAAATTGCTTAAGTATCTATTAATTAGTGTAATATATTTTATTGTAATAGATTAGTACTTACGTTATAAGCGCGATTTATATAGTGCACGTAAGGTTTGCCTGTTATTGGCTTTACATTTATGTTTATTGTTATTGTTACTGTAGTTTAAGAGCATTGTAAAAAAAAATGTAAATCTGTTGGCAAATTAAATAAATAAATAAATTTAGTAAATATAGTACCTAAGTGATCTTTGCATGGTATCTTAAAATTTTATAAAACATGTACTTACAACTAATGTTACTAGCAGGCACTAACAAAAAGATTGTAATACCATAGATTTAGATGTTAGATGTAGTGTACATCTGTTGGTAAACCAATATAATAAAATAAAAATAAAAATAAGAAAATTCAATGGCGCGAGTAGTGGACTGCTCTCAGCGGCAGGGGACGCGTCGCCCCGCGACATGTGGCCCGACTGCAGGCGGCAGTAACAGACGACAGCGCCATATATTAGTTTTTTCTGAGTGTACACTTAGAACGAACTGAAATACCGTGGCTGCTGCGAATAATCGGCTACAAACTCGCACCTTAATAGGGTTACATATTAGGTGTAAGCTACAGGGATAGTATAACTGCAGGGAATATACTTCAAGTAAAATTCTGCGTACATTAAAAAACTAATCATCTCATCGTCAATATCGCGCATGTCCTCTTGACTCCCACTGACTTTCACCTGACTTTCACTGTAATATTATAAATTGAGTCCACCACGCTAACATAAAAGATAATTTAATTGTAGTACAGCCAATTTTTCTATGTTACGGAATACCTACATAAATTTGTAAAATTGTAAACTATCTACTTGTGGAATCTTGAAATAAATAAGATATAACTAAGTGAAAGAGCGAGCCACCCCAACACAAGTATATTTATTACTTACTGGGGATGACTCACCTCATATATTGTAAAGATTTGAGAAATAAAGAAATTTTTAATTTTAATTTTTTTATCTCCCGTCAGACCTCCGTAACCCCGTTAAGAGGGGAACCTGATTAGTTTGGATCATGGTTACACATTCAGTCACCTAAACTTGTAGGTTTCCTGACGATGTTATTCCTTCACCGTAAAGTTTGTGTTCAACTAACGTACATAACTCAGAAGAAAAAACTCATTGGTACATGGAATTGGCACTGATTTTTGCTGTAAATGTTCAGAATAAAATAAAATAAAAATAAAATAATAGTTACCTGTTGCTGCCGCCGCTGGAACTCTTTCATGACCTGTTGCTGTCTCTCTCTCGCTCGACGCGAGCGCTCTTCCTTCTCACGTCGTTCCCTGCACACAACAGATGATTGATTTCGTTATCATGTCAAATGGTTTATTCATTCGATGAGGAATGTCTGGTTTGGTGTTGTTTGGTATGATTGTCGTGTTATCTGTCTATCGTGTGTTCGTCGCATGTGGTATGTTTGCTGTATGTGGTCTGCCTATCAAATCGTCTGTCTTCTGTAGTCTGCATGAAGAGTGGTCCGTCGGGCGGTCTGTTTCTTGGGTTATCTGCCTGTGCAGTGCTCTGTCAATCGTGTGGTATCTTTCTTGTGTTTGTCTGTCGGCTGATTTGTCTGGTCTGTGTGGTCTGCTTGTGATGGGGTCTGTTTCTGGTGTAGTTTGTCCATTTGTACAGTTAGCCTGTCGTGTGATCTGTTTCGCATGTGGACTGTCTATGATCTGGATTGTGGTGTGGATTGTCTGTCTTTCGCATAGTCTGCTTTTCATTTAGAATAGAATAGAAAACATTAATTTACACACAACAACACCACAAACACATTTAGGCGCAAAAGGTCCCTATTTACGTGGTCTGTCTTTCGTACGGTCAGTCTGTCATGTGATCTGTCTCTTCGTGAAGTTTGCCTGTCGTGTAGTCTATCTGTTATAGAGAGATGAGTACAATGCAAATGTTTGTCTCTCTCTCTCTCTCTCTCTCTCTCTGTGTGTGTGTGTGTGTATATGTCTGTGTGTGCCTTTGCAAGCGCGTGCGCGTCTGCGTGTGTGTGTGTATGTATGTCTGACTGTGTCTGTGCCTGTGCATGCGCGTGCGCGTCTGCGTGTGTGTGTGCGCGTATGTCTGTGTCTGTGTGGTCCAGGTGCGTACCTGGCGCGCTGCTCGGCCTGCCGCTCGCGCTGGTGCGGCCAGAGGCTGTGGCGGACGCGCGCGACGCAGGCGCAGCAGCGCGAGTCGAGTGCGCACAGCTTGCGGAGAGCGCGCCCGATGAAGTGCGGACCGTCGCCTGGGGGAGACAATCATTCCATTTTTTTTTAATAATTTGTTTTTATTTTAACACCCCCGACAAAATACGTATTATAAGGTTGACAGGGCTAAACTGACTGCGGGGTTATTTATTTCGTTATAGGTTATTGATTTTCTTCTTAATCGATATACGAGCGTCCTTTGGGAGTCGCGACAAGAATTAAGTGCCATAATTTGAAAAAATTTGTCATTTTGAACTTTTTTATTACTGGACCGATTGTCTTCAAAATGGATATCTGAGCGTTCCTTTGGACTCTCAACATAAGTCTGGTGCCAAAATTTAAAAAAGTGTCCGCCATTTTGATCTGTTTGTTAATGGACTGATGGCCGGGTGTGCCATTTTTGGCACCAGATTCGTGTTGTGAGTCCCAAGGGACGCACAGATATCGATTTTGGGGGTAATGTAACAAAAAGTTCAAAATCGCGGCCACTTTTCTTAATTTTGACACCAGATTCCTGTTGGGACTCCCAAGGGCCCGTATCCGTGCCGTACCCTACCCTACATTCAACCTAACCCTACTCTATAGTCCCTAGCTAGATATTAAAGAAGACATACTAATTCCTTACTTTGTCTTTTATTTTGTAGATAGCTTATCGATAGTCTGATGAATATTATATTGAAATTCTGATACAAATGACAAAACTCACCGATTGGGTCGTTGATGTTCTCCGGCGGCGGCTCGTCCAACGAGAACGAGTCGAGTCTCCCCGAGAGCTGCGAGTGTAGTTTCAACAGCAACGATATGATCGACTCGTTGACTGGAATGGTCTCTTCGCGGACGCCGCTCGAGAGTTGCATATGCTGGGGGAAACAGTTATATAGATGTGGTATATAGATGTGAACAATTTATATGGAGCAGTGAGGGGAAACCCGAAACTATAAGGCAACGCTGTTCTAATTGGCAACGGTCGTGCGATGGGCAGTTTTGAGGTCTCCTATTGGTCGGTCGATGTCCTTCACACGACCTTTGATAATTAGGACAGCGCCTAAGAGATGGGGTAATTTAATCTTAGAATACCACTGGGCCGATTTTGGAATAAAATAGAATTCTATCAAACATTCTTTAACAGAGAATCAATTGCGGTCCGAATTAGTAAAAAAATCTAATGTTTTATTACAGTAGTTGTTAATGTAGTGTAGATAGATAATTAGGAACGTGTTTTGGTAAAAAGCCTTGTTTAAGTATTCGAGAGAAATCATCATCATCATCATCATCACAGCCCATAACAGTCCACTGCAGGGCTTCGGGCCTCTCCCACGAAAGGGGAGGTCATTGCCAAAATCCCCACGCTTGGCAGGCGGGTTGGAGATCGCAGTGCAGTTGATGTAAATCTACCCAGAAAGATGCTGCTGCCCTCCTTTCGGATTTGTCCCTTAGTCGCCTCTTACGACACCCACGGGAAGAGATGGGGTGGTGCTATTCTTTGAGGTGGCGGCACCACACACGGCACCACACACCACGAGAGAAATGCCAATAACTTAGTGTAAATTAATAAGAATATCTCTATGAATTAGAACCGTTCAAGCTAAGTATTAATAAATAGTCAACGGATCAAATCAATCCACCGTCAGTCGTCGCTTTCCATCAGGTTAGTTGAGGTAAAATGCAAGCCTATTGATAATAAAAAAAAGTGTTAATCTACACTCATAGCGTAATGTTAAAATTTCATATTCGAAAACAGTTGTTTAAGGATACACTTTTTTCACACCAGTCTACAAAATTTAAAAAAATTACTTTTCGATACAGCATTTCCCATACTAATTTCATTACAGCTGTAACGTAAAATAACTTTTTAATCATTATGCAACACTTTTATTTTTAAAATTTTGGTCGGGCGCCGAGACACGGCGAAATGTAGGCTGAATATCTAATGTCTTTGACAAATTCAAAATTCAAATTTTCCTGTTTATATTTGTGTGTAATTATTTTCCCGCTAAACAAAATATTTTTTCTAATTGTTGTAATTTGTGTTTGTGAATGTTTTTTCTCGTTTGAAGCAAATAAATAGATAAATGTGAAAGAAGTGAAGTGAATTTCCCGCCGCTTGATATCATCGACGCGTAGATACAGCAGAAGTGGTTCACAGCTTACTTCCAGCAAAGTTGAGAAAATTATAAGTACGATATTTTAACATTAATATGTGAGTATAGATAAAGTAGTGTATGTGTCGCAGCCATCTGGTTAAATTAGCCATTTCATTAGAAGGCTAGACCGTTAATTAAACGCCGGCATTCAGTTGAATGGCTAAAGGACAACTAGCCAAGTAGTTGACTGTAACGTGCAGCTACTTGGCTGAACGTTATTTAGCCATTTTGTTAATAGAATGTTTGGTTTGAGTGACCATTCGTAAATTATATGATAACTTTACTTAAGATAAAAAATACGAATTAATAAATATAATTTTTATTTAGAAACGAAAATATTAGTGGCAACAAATTCAATTAGTAATTGCATTGCGAGTACCTATAAAATTTATAGTATTTACCACAATAATAACTTTAAACTTATAACTTATTAACTATTTGCAACAATGTAGTATAGGAACAATGCACTTTCTTATTTTATAATATTAAATATATAATGGCACGAAACTTTCTTAGACATTTGTTTCTAATTGTAAGTATGAAAATAAAATGAACAAATTAAGTAAGTAAGTAACAAATTATCCTTATTCTTACTTAAAAACATCTAGGTACCACACTTTAAATTTAGTTAAAACGATAAGAATACAAAAACATTACTTGCTGTGCGAGCTGTCTGACGCCATATTTGTTTTAATGACTACCAGTGCTGCAGTGGATAAAATTTGAACTAAATTCAAATCACCTGTCTGATTTTACGTCAGCCGTCTTCAAAGGGCTGGCTTACAATAAGCCAACTAGTTAAACGTTAAGTGTTGGTTGTTATGTCAACTATCGGCCTAGGCATTCAATTGAATGCCGGCGTTTAAATAACAGGCTAGCCTACTCATTAAATGGCTGATTTAACCAGATGGCTGCGACATATGCATGCATATAATTAGGTATTAAAACACTCGTGTCGATAAACAGACACTCATGTTTTAATGCCCCCTTTTATATAACAGTTGCATACACTACTATTTTTGCAAAACTGTAAAAGTTCTTTATTTTTATTTTTTATTAAGATATGCTAGTGGTCTCACCATGTCGGGGCGCGTGCCCAGCGCCGTGGAGTCGGGCTGCGGCGGCGCGGGCAGCGCGGGCGCCCACGGCGACGCCGGCAACTCTGCCACACATACACACATATACATTACGTCACACCTCATCCTCAAAGTAAAGCATTATAGTCCATTCGCGTTAAGAATATGGTGGGTGAAAATGTATTCACAGTAGAGTAAAACATAAAAAAAAATTGATTGAAAAAGAATTATCCTTTTCTTTATGGATAAAAATAAATTTAATAGTCTTAAATTAAAAATAAAGTTAAAAATTTGCTTAGCAGTCAGTCTTGTATTTACTGTTTATTCCGACCGACGAGGCATTCATTTTGTTATTTTCTGCCGTCAACTGGCCACTGAATTTGTCGGGACCTGATTGGTCGAGGCGGGGCTAGGTCGGCGGACAACGATGACTCACTATTTTCTTATCGCGAATGAATAAAATACAAAAGTAAAATATAGAAATGGACAAGCAAAGCCACATGGTGCCACAATCCACCATATAGGTACCATCTATATAAATATCGCTATAGTTTGAACGAGACAGCTATTTAGCAGTTTTATAGTTGTACTGTAGGGTGTGTCTGTCTGTCTGCACATCCCGGCGAAACACGAGCTGCAGCGATGAAAAATAAATGGTATGGCATAATCCGTTAATATAATGTCGTGGTGGTATCGCTTACCGTATCGCCGGCTGCTGGGCGGCGGCGTGCCCGGCGTGGGCGGCGTGGGCGGCGTGGGCGGGCCGCGCGCCAGGCTGAGCGCCGCGCCCATGTCCACGTCGGCGCCCAGCGGCGCCAGCGCCAGCATCGACCCGCCGTCCTGGGGGAGCGGGCAAGAGTTACAAAGGTTTTGCGATTCAAGATGGCGCCACTGAGCAGTGAGGGCTGATGTCAAAATTAAGACCTATCATTGGTTATAACTCAGAAAAAGGGATTTCGAGATTCCCGATGGCGCTACTGAGACATATTTACATAGCCGTAAATTTAGAAACGAATTTCTTACTAGCGCCATCTGTTAGATTTTGAATCGCGAAAATCCTCATACAATTCTAAACAAAAATAGAAATGTTAATACAGGCTCTAGTAACTTGACAAAAATAAACAATTAAACATAGGTTTTTTTGGACTTAGATACGCTCACGCTTCACCATAAATTTCACTAAGTTAAAACAAACCGTACGTTAAAGTAAAACGAGCAAATGCTTCTTCTACACTAACTTTTATGGATTTGTATTCGCTATATAATACCTTAAACACTAAACACACAATACTGAACTGAATGCAGTGGCTTTGGCAGTGGAGGGATATTTGCCTTTTTGCTGCCAGAGTAACGTGTTATAGAGGTGGGCAACGCATTGGCGATAGTCTCGGTGTTGCTAATGTCTATAGGCAGTGGTGACTACTTTCCATCAAGTGGCCCGCTTGCCTGTTTACCAATCGTATGATATAAAAAAAAAAGTTGCCTTTCACCAGTCGCTTTGATTATGTTGGGCAGTCAAAGCGACAGATGAGAAGCGAGTGCATGTGGCGGAAATCAGAATTGAGAATGTTTGGATGGATGCGTTGAGATCAGAGATGATGGAGAGAATGATGATATGAGATAAAATAAAAAATGAGTGGGTGTGAAAATGAAATAGAAAGTAGAAAGTGACGGAAAATATGAGTATCAAACACGGAGGGATGAAAGTCATAAGAAAGGGAAGGCTATGGATATCATAATATGAAAGAGTGAAATTAATGGAATCAGTAGAGGCCGACCTAAAAAATATGGAGATTGTGTGAATGATGACTGGCGAAAGGAGTGAGTGAGAAAGAGACATTATACCGACCCCACCTGGTGGGATAAGGGTAGGTACATGAAAATGATGAAACTGAATGGAATACAAGAAGTAAATTAGACTCACTTCTAATGCCCTAATCTGTGGCGCGTCTCCGCCGGCATCCGATTGGTCGTCTGATACTGAGTCTCCTCTTACCATCTTAAAAAAATTACAAATTTTATATTGAATATGTATCCAGTTTTTTATTGTAGTTAGTGGATTATTGTATATTGTGCGATATGTATAGTGTGGCTTAGCGCAGACGGGCGATTCTCACGCTGCCAAATCTCGTCTCCGACCACCAGCCAGTTAGCCATTATCTCCAGCCACTAATCTGTATTAACAATGTCACTGAAAACCTTCGAGGATTGTCTTTTGAGGACCTTTGAGGAATTTTTTTGCTGCAATAGAAATTTGCGATTTGGATTTGATATTTGGAGTGTGGTGTGTGCTATGTATGACTTGTAACGTTGTGAAACGTGCTGTAGGGTGTGTCCTGTGTATGGCATTATTTCGTGTTGCATGTATGTGTCAAGCTCCACTCTCCAGAGTCGGTCACAGGAGTGTGACGAGCGCATGTGCTGTGTATGACTTGCGACCTTTCAAGGTGTGTAGTGTGGTGTATGGTGTGTATGGTATGGTCCGGTACCTGCATGGGCGTGGGCACGGCCAGCGCGGTGCTGGTGGCCGCGCCCGCCATCGCCGCCATCGCCGCCATCGGCATCGACGGCTCCCACTCCGTGTCGCCTGGGGAACGCACCGACACTGTTATTCTAAAGTCTAGATCGTTTTTCCTTAGACTGAACGTTATAAAAATGGAAAAAAAGTTTAAAGTGTTCAAAAAATTGAGTTTCAAAGAAAATGATAGAAGTTATAGCTGTGCCGATCGCCTTCAGCATTTAATTTAGTTTCCTTTATACTTTTTACGGGCTCCGCAACGCATGAGTGCCGCCGCTGGTATTGCAAACGTCCATAGGCTGCGGTGACTGCTCACCATCAGGCGGTTCGTAAGCATATTTGCCACCTTAGTGGTATAAAAAAGACTACTCACTGTCAGAATGGTAGTGCCGGTCCACATCGGCCACGTTCACCTCTCAGTGGCGAACACTCAGCTTATCACACCATTATCTCACACTCATCTTGCAGAGACGCCTGCCACTCGCCTTGTACAGACGCCTGCCCCACACCTCACACAGACGCCGACTAACATAATAAGGGGCCCACTGAAAACCAGCGTCACGGCAACTGTCGTGGCATATGCTGAGTGTGGCCCCATTGCACTCTCCACATGGCACAGGTAACGAAATTAGAGTATCTTTTTTCTTTTTCTTGTTTTGTTTATGTCTCTGTTTGATTATATTTTTTTAAATTTAATTTTAAGAATTTTGTGCTGTGTGTTTGAGTGTAATAAATGTGTTTTACTGTAGTTTACTTTACTAATATATGTTAGTGTATGTATGCATACTCACTGTCCGAATGGTAGTGGCGGTCCGGATCGGCAACGTCGACCTCCCGGGGCGGGCGCGGGCCGTGGGCCGCGTGCGGCGCCACGCACGCCACGTACGTGCGGACGTTGTCGGCCAGCGAGCCGCCGGCGAACGCCTTCAGCAGCGGCACGCCGCCCACCACGCCGGAGCGGGAGCCGCCCTCGCCGCCCGCCACGCACACGTCGCGCTGGGAGGGGGGGGAAATCAATCATCAATCAATATGGACAATTCACATAGTGCCATCTAGCCCCGAAGTAAGCAAAACTTGTTAAACTCTTTATGGGTGTCAGATAACTGATAAACGACGTGTGTATTCTTTTTATAAATAGAGCTCGTCTAATCTAAAATGACGCGCCCCACTATCGCATTAACGCACTCGAGCAAGTTTAAAATATGGACGCAGTACATATACAAATGCCGTTGTAATTGGTCATTCAGTTGCCGGTGAGATTCAAACGTAGGAGCACGCGTCGTTCATTGGCTCCCACATTGGCTCCACACAGATGAAGTGTCGATATCAATATTTGCACTCACACGTCGAAATCAACTAACTAAGTAATGGGGCGCGTCATTTTAGACTAGACAATTTCTACTACTACACCCAGACCCGTAACAGAAATTAAAATCATCATTTCATTTTCTGCTCAGCCAGAATCGAACTCGGGACCTCTGCGTGGCGATTGGCATGTTAACCAAACGAACCACTCAGGTCGACTAAAAATTACAATAATCATCTTGGCGTGTCGACTAGTGGCGAGAACGCCATCGAGTCGTGGTGAGAGGATCAGTCAATGCGTTACCGACGAAGCTGTCCTCGCAGATTGTTGCTCAGGGTGCGCCGGATATACGGAGATTTGAGATACGTCACGCGGAATGGTTCCTCTCTATCTTGGCGTTAATGTCCTGGGTGTACAATCGACGAGAGTTCGGGGTCCATCTTGATCATGATTCAACATTGGTAGGTCAGGTAACTACAGTGGAGCGACTACTATCTAACCTCCGTGACTGCTAACAGGGGAAGCTGATCGGGATCATGGTTACATATTCAGCAGCCTGAGGTTTCCTCACGATAGCTTCCTTCATCGGAAGAGCATTGGTTAGTGTGGATGTGGTAAGTTAAAACATTGGTAAATAACGTGAATGAAAATCGGCCACTATTTCTTATTTGGACCGAGCAGTCACATTTTATCGTCGCGCTCACGGAAGTCGAGTTGGAAGGATCGTCGGGCCGGAGCGTAGTACTCACATTATGCTTGGCCTGCGTCTCGATGGCCAGATCCGCGGCCGCATCCAGCAGATACACAGCCAATGCCAGCACGTGGTCCGGGGGGGCCTGCGGCGGCGGCTGCGGCGGCGCGGGCGCCAGCGCGGACGCGGGGCCCAGCGCGCGGCCCAGCACCCCGCGCGCTAGCACCGATACTATGGCGCCGTGGAGCACGCCTGCGGGGGCGGGTGAGGCATGAGTAGGAGTGTAGTGGTTTATGGATGGGGTGGAGGGTGAGTTAGAGCGTTGTGGTGTATGGATGGGGGTGGAGGGATGAGTGTAGTGGCGTGATGTACGGATGGGGGTAAGGGAAAGTGAGAGCGGCGTGGCGCACGCACAATAGGAGAAAGTGAAGAGGAGATATCTAAGAGATACATTTTGACATATTGTTTTATGGTTCTGCGTAGGAAAAGTAAACACATTTAAACAAAACGCCAAAAGCGTAAAAATGTTGTCTTAAAAAACACTTAGGCTGTTTTTTATATTCGTTTCTGATCCAATTTAGCCATTCTAATAATTTTATGGATATGTTTATGAACTCATACATACACAGCTGGTATTCGTTGTATAAAATTACAAAGACGGTTCACAAACGAATACGAATCGAGTACGACCCAAAAAATATAAGTGCGGAAACGCCCTTATACGCTAGCCTATAAACCAAAATTAATATTGCAAAATTAATATTGTCGATATCTTGCTAAAATGATAAATTGCGAATTATAGTAAATATCATAAATATATAGTCAAGTAACACAATGAATTGACGATTGATTAGATCGATACAAAAATTAAAGCCTGTAATTGGAAGACGACGCCATAGAAGATGAGGTCGATTGGTCGTTAATAACGTGATGAATTTTATGTTGAAAAGATATGCTGTAACACAGAGGAAAGACTATACACGTTATCACTAAACTCTGAAATGAAATTCAACATCAAAAGTGTAAACAAATTGCCCCTATAAAAAATAAAGCAGAGGGGTGATTTTTAAAAAAAAGTGTTTTTTTGTTTTAAATATTCATACGACTTTATTTCATTATGAATGTCAGGGTTAAATTATTTGGCTGTCAAAGTTATTTGTTAATTTAGTATTAAGTTTTTAGAATAATAGTATAGTGTTGGACTGTCTGAGTTGACATTTTGTATAAAATAAAGTTATTTTTATTTATTTATTTATTTGTAGTTTGTGTCACCTCGCCTTAGGCTATATATAGGATAAGGCGTTAGGTAATAAGATTTAATATACAATTTAATCCCGTCCGTTGACTCAAAAGTACATGTAACTTACTTTGTTTGTTTTTAAGTCGCTATAAATATAACCCAGATTTCTTATTTTTCTAGACACTATATCAATGTGATTGTCCCACCGGAGGTGATGGTCGATAACTACGCCGAGATACTTGGTATATTCTACATATTCCAGTGTCCTACAATCGCAATCCTTTGGCAAACTACATGCATGAATTTTAATTTTTGGTATGCTTCGGGGTAGTCCGGCTTTAGTGGGTGCAATTACCATATACACTGTTTTCTTTTTATTTAGCGTAAGCAGGTTACGACTGCACCAGTCTCCAGTACAGCGAAAACCGATTTCTGTCTTTTAAATGGTCTCGTCCCAAGTTGTACCGCTAAAAATCAATACAGGGTCATCCGCAAAACATATTGTACTACAATCAGCTATCAGTGTGCAGAAACAATTTAAATATATACTGAAAAGTACAGGCCCGAACACGCTTCCTTGAGGTACACCGAAATTGATTTCTCGTGTACTCAAATCTATACGTACCATTTGTTTTCGACCCTTCAGATAAGAATAAAAATAAAATAGATAGAAATAAAATTTTGAATGTCACAATTTTTATCAATATTTCAATGATTGCAACTATTCCCCCACGGGTTAATTATCTCTAGTGGCAATTCGTTTACACTTTTAATCTTGAATTTCATTTATTATTTATTTAACCATTTATTGTACACAAGATTGCTACAAAAGTATATTACATAATATATCAGACACAACAGGCCAACTTACACACACAACAACAGGTACAATTTCATTTCAGAGTTTCGTGACAATGTGTACATGGCGATCATACATCTCAAATAGTATCTCCCAATATACATACCCGAGGCACACAGCGCCCGGGGGTCCCCCTGGCCGTCGGGCGGGGCCGCGGCGGCGCGCAGCGGGGGCCACAGCGCGCCGGGGTCCGCGCCGGGGCCCTCGGCGCTGCCGGCCCCCCCGCGCCCCGACGCCTTGCGCTGCTCCGCCACGCTGCAAGGGGAGCTTAGAATCAAATAACAGAGCCAACGGGCATAAGCGAAATGCATTCTTTTTTCCACAATCGAAAGAAAAATAAATAATAATAATAATAAAAAGTTTATTAAATCTTGTGAAATTTATTTCAATTTTAGATGTAAAAAACACGTAAAAGGTAAAAATAAAACATATTTTTTGCCTGAGCTAGAATAATATGATACCCTGTGTTTCAGGCAAGAAATGTACAGGACTTGACATATTCAATAGAAAAGTGACATAAGCGATCGCTAAATAACATTGATCATGATCATGGCATCATCGATGACAATTTAGGATCGCTAGAGTGATAGTACTGCGAACGTTGCTCAGCTGGTCAAGGGTAGGCGACTTTCGATCGACAGTCGCAGTAGAATCGTTATGTAGCAATTCACATCTTGGCTCCAGCTGTGTTGTACGACTTATAAGGCGACTACAGTCCATTCGCGTTAAGAAAACACCAAGTGAAATGTTTTCACAGTAGAGTAAAAATTCAAATAATTTATAAAAAGAGATTATATTTATCAATGGATTAAAATAAATTTAATGTTTTAA
This sequence comes from Blastobasis lacticolella, assembly GCA_905147135.1. Taxonomy (NCBI): domain Eukaryota; kingdom Metazoa; phylum Arthropoda; class Insecta; order Lepidoptera; family Blastobasidae; genus Blastobasis; species Blastobasis lacticolella. The sequence continues at coordinate 20,424,999 of LR990045.1, forward strand.
AATTAAACATAAAGTTAAGGATATCCATAACCAGTCCAGTATTTGTTCTTTATTTCAACCGGTGAGACATTCATTTTCATTATTTTCTGCCGTCAACTGGTCACTGTGAACTTAGCTTTCTAATTTGTTGCGACCAGATTGGTCGAGGGGCGGGGCTAGGCCGACGGACAACGATGACCCACTTTTTTTTATGTCATACGGTAGGCAAACAGGCAAGCGGGCCACCTGATGGAAAGTGGTCACCACTGCCTATAGACATTAGCAACACCAAGAGTATCGCTAATGCGTTGCCCACCACTATAACACGTTGCTCTGGCAGCAAAAAGCAAATGCCACTCCACTGCCACTCACTATTTTGTTATCGTGAATGAATGAATGTTAGTGTGTATGTATGGCTAATAATCTCTAGGCAGGAATACGACCGTCCATCGGTGTGTCGTGGATGACAAGGCTTCGGCTGCTCTAATGACACCTCAACTCAGACGATATAGGAGCGCCGCGGGCTTTAGTGGGTAGCCCGGCGAACGCCGAGAGTCCCATACTGGCCCTTCGTCCCCCAACGGAGGATAACGTGCGTAATGCATTCTGGGCTATAAAGTACTCACAAGGCGGCGAACCGCTCCATGGCGGCGTGGAAGTCGCGGCGGTGCACGGCGCGGCGCAGCACGTGCAGCGGGTCGTAGTACTGCCGCCACACGCGCTCGCCCGGCACGAACAGACCCTGCTCCAGGTTCTCCGAGCCGCGCGGCGGGGGGCGGTACGTCGACAGCTAAGGGGGAAGGGTAGGTGAGTCGACGTTGGTGTGATAGGGCAAAACGTAAAATACAACTTAACACTTTTTAATACAATTTTATCAGTCCGCCTGGGAGAGTACCACCGCCTTATCTATTTCTGCCGCCAAGCAACAATGCCTGCATTCTTGTGTTCCGGGTTGAAGGATAAGGTAGCCAGCGAAGTTCCAGGCATGAGCAGAGTAACAGCACCTGCGGTTCTGCATTTTTGTTACTTGCAGCCTAAATGTACAAATCGTAAATGTTATAGGCGACAGTTACCACTTACCATCAGGTGGACTGTCTGTTCGTTTGTCACAGAATAGCATAAAAAATAGAAAAATCATTGTAAAAAAAATATCTGTTGGCAAATTAAAGAAATAAATAAAACAACAGATCGGCAATAGTAGTTTATGCAACTGTCATATAATACCTAATTATATGCATATATGCAGTTGCATACACTGCTTTAACTACACTCATATTTTTATGATAAAATATCGTATAATTTTATCAACTTAGCTGGAAGTAAGCTGCGAGTCAGTTCTGTTGTATCTACGCGTCAAGGATATCAAGCGGCGGGAAATTCACTTAACTATTTTCACATTTATCGATTATTATTGTTTATTACAGCAAATAGCTTAAAATAAGGAAAAACATTTACAAACACAAATTACAACAATTACAAAAATATTCTGTTTAGCGGGAAAATAATTACACAGAATATAAACAGGAAAATTTAAATAGTGAATTTGAATTTGTTAAAGACATCTAAGTATTCAGCCTACATTACGCCGTGTCCCGGCGCCCGACAAAAAATAAAAGTGTTGCATAATGATTAAAAAGTTATTTTACGATACAGCTGTAATGAAAATAGTATGGGAAATGCTGTATCGAAAAGTAATTTTTTAAAATTTTATAGTCTGGCGTGAAAAAAGTGTACCCTTAAACGACTGTTTTCGAATATGTAATTAGAACATTATGCTATGAGTGTAGATAAAGACACAAACATTCCACGTGTTTGTTACCGGGCTTTAAAACTCACCTCCTTGAGCACAGACTCGAAGTTCCTGGTGTGCGCGTTCCCCGAGCGCTCGGGCATCAGCTCGAGCAGTTGCGAGTGCGTCTTGTCGCCCGCGGCCAGCAGCGTGCTCACCTCCAGCCGGGACTGGGTCAGCTCGTCGTTGCCTGCGGACACACGCCTCTTGGTACAAACATCCACAGCAGGATAAAGATGCGGCCCTTTCCGCCTCGGCTTTTTCAGCGGCAGAGACAGATATTCGCTTTGTAACTTGTAACAGATCGGAGCGAAGTAACGCGCCAATTTATGTCGATGTCAGCCGAGACTGGGCGAGCTCGACTGAACTGGCTTTCATATAAAGAAAACCGCGTCTAAATCGGTCTATCCTATCGGAAGCTACGATGCCACAGGCAAACACACACCTATACAGAGCCACAGATACATTACACTCAAGTCAAGCTTATAACACCCCTATTAGGTTAAAAATGAAACAGCATCATGGTGAGACTGGTCAAGTTTAGTTCAGCGTCTTTACGATACGTAGTTTTGATTGTATATACTGATTTAGACATAAACAAATATTTATTTCCAAAATATAATAATACATCGGGCCGGCGGCGTCGGCACCGACATCAGTAGTATCACATTTATTAATTACAAATACTGTAGTGTAACATACCAAGGTTGGTCCTCGAAGAAACCAGGATCGCGAGGAAGGTGAGCAGCCCCTCCACCATCGCGTCCTGCTCGGCCGCCTGCGCCGGCGGCAGCGGCGTCATGCTCAGCCACTCGCGGACGCCGAACCTGACGAGAATACAACATTAGGACAGAGACAGATACATGACCGCAGATGTGCGAGTGACACACAGGCAGAGCTCTTGAATCCCGCACCAAATTAATATACTTGATAATAATATATTGCCAGCAGTGAATTTCAGCTGGCCTGTCCAGGCATAGGACTACCGCTCCTCGCCCTCATTTCCAATGCGAGGACTAATTTTTGAAGAATTCAGAGCCCCATTTGGTATCTATCGCTCGGGAATAGCTTGGCATGTATATGCATAGCTGGCCTTTGAGAAAGTCGTAGACGCATTTAGTGGTTAGTAAGCTCTTTCCAAAACACTAAAAGCGTGTATTCCCGTTGAACCCACTGGCTATGTCACGTCACCGATGGCGATAGCGAATGAAATTGGCACAACAAAATGAAATCATATTTGTATTACATGGCCAATGGCGACCACGGAAATATACCCCCCAATGCCGTGCGCGTAACTTATTTTTTTTACCACTATGTGGAACACAAGCTTACGGCCTGCCTCATGGTAAGCAGTCACCGCAGCCTATGGACGTAATTCCAGCAGCCCTGGTAAAATAAACGAAATATAATATGAAAGCCAACACTCACGTATCAATACACATATCGACGAACTGGTCGGCGGGCAGATGAGCCGCGCACACCTGCAGCCAGTATATGTCCATGTCCACCATCGAGTTGCAGAAGTTCGCCTGGATGTAGGTCATCGCCTGCCCCTTGATCTGGAGCCCGTTGCGCACCCAGATGCCCGCCAGGATCTCGTAGAACAGACTCTGTGGAGGGAAACGGAACTTAATAAATGAAACAACTACATAACTCTTGTTGGTTGTTGTGTTGATATCACACCAAGCCAACGTAACAGTTCACTGTTCGGCTTGAGCATCCTCAATATTATTGGAAGTTTTTACCATAATCTCTTTGCTACAGCGCTTGAGTAATGTCCGGAGTAAGCCAGAATAAACATGATGGTACAGTAGGCCTTCGTTGTAACGCGGTTGTACAGATTTTAATAAAAAAATAAAACTAATTTATTGTATGTAGGTTAGTTACTAAATTACGTCTTCTCATTAAGTAACATAAGAAAATAACATAAAGAATATAATAAATAAATAATTAATAATAAATAAGAAAATAACATAACTTGCCCAAAACCTCTGTATTTAACATCCCCACACGCCAAGGTCGTAGTTACCAGCGTTATAACCGAATTGGTAACATGATAAATAAATATTCGTGATGTGTGCAGATGGAACCCAAGTCCTTTAGGTCAGCAAGTACGGTCCTTACACTAATTTAGCTACATAGCCATTCAATTGATCGGTCTGAATGAATTAATGCGCGCCCGAATGCACACGATGATGGAGGGTGTGTTCGTTATTCGGTCAATAAATTCTTTAACAAGTTCCCCGATGTTGATGGCAGGACATTTAAATGCTATTATTGGAAGAAACGATTGCCCGACTGCCTGACGCGCGCGGGTAAAAACTAGTTATTCATAAATAGTTACAACTTGTGTGAGTACACATGACATTGTTACAATTACCATTTATCACGACAAAAAGTCATGATTTACGCTCAAAGCCGGTATTTATAAAACTATGTTATTATGCGGTACAAAAAAACGTGTAACATTCAACAGATGTATGATAAATATCAAACTACCTGCCGGGTATTTTTCGGGCATTTTTAACCCCATCCTCGTAAAAAATGGGTCGGCTCTTTACACAAACAAAAAAATGGACGACAGTCGGCGATGTATCGAAATCGAAAGTATGACAAAAAGCTTGTGTTGATAAATACTGTGAGAGGGGTTTACTTGGCGATCGGTGTGGCCAGCTTATTAGTATTTTCCCAAAATTAGGGGTAGGTAATATAATTCGTAACCATAAATCAAAATACATTTTGTTTGTTAATTTTACAACTGAATTTAATGATATTAACAATAAATATGTTCCTACCACATTTACAGGCATACAGTAATTTGCTTTGATATGTCTCTAACAAAAACGTAAGAACGTGTACAGAAGGTTCCCATTATACAATTGCCATTCTTGCACAAATGCAAGTGAACGCAGTTTACGCCGAAGTCTTAGTAGCGCGAATGGGAATGAGCAACAGCCAATAGCGAACACAGTTATACGGCATCATTCAATCGAGCCACGCACGCGCGGGCCGGTTCATCGCACCGCCACTACCGCTTACGTCACGCGCATGAATATTAATTACGTGCAACAGCTTTAGCCTTTATGCTGTTTAGCACGTAGCTATTTCAGTTTTGCATCAGATTTGACTTGTACAAACATTGTTTTGGCAAATTATAGGATCCGAAAATTCCGCGTTTAAAGATGCTTCACACATCACATAAAACAACCTAACCTACCGAAATCAACATAGAAAAACCCAATATTGCATTATATTCCCTTCAAAGACAGCCCAACCATCTTCCCCATACTCGGGTAAACCTCGCCCCGCAGCTGGCCACCCCGCGACCTCGCTCGGTCGCCGGCAGTGGCCGCGCGTACTCCGCCATGTCCGTCCGGGTGTTTTGCGCCTTAGCCGCGCTCGCGCTCGCCGCGCCTGCGCGAGCGCTGCTAGAAGAGGCCGTCGACGTGATCAAACTAGGCGCGGAGGTCGGACTCGAAGTGCTCAACACTTGGGAGGTTTTGGGGCCACCGTCTAACACCTCCGATGGGGTGCCGTTGCCGATTATCAAGCGAAGGGAAAAGGAGGTGCTGGCGAGGATGGATGTGGTCAGCAGGGCGATTGAGAGGATCGAAGCTAAGGTGGAGGTTGCTTCAATGGCGATTCTATTGACGAAGAAGGTCAGAGGTACCGGATTGGAGCTGAAACTGCACGAGATATCAGATCTGATCGGGAGGATAGCCAACGCGGACCGCGATGTGCGGGAGTACATGCGATACCAGCAGGAGCTGGAGAGGAGTACGCTGCAGCACTTTGCGGAGTGGTGCGTGACGCCGGATCGCGGGGGCCTGGCGGGGCTGTTGGAGCGGGTGCACTCCCTCATCGTGCCGCCGCACCATGGCCTGCTATCCCGCGGGATCATGCAGCTGGTCGTACGCGAGCTACAGGTTTGTAAACATGCGTTGCCCAGTCGTATAAACAGTATAAAGTATAAACACAACGTTCCGTGCGATCCGCGCGATTTCCTGTGGACGAAAATTCGAACACCGTTGCAAACAAACATCGCGTGCGCCGGTGTGACGCACGCTTCTTGACTCCTGTAACAGTTTTTTGGGCTAAGCAAACAGAGCCGCTAGTCAGTTTTGAGTCAAGTGTAAGTTAACTGATCTGTGGAAACGAAATTACGCTTAGTATGGTATAATCAACAACAAAGGAGCTTAGTATGGATACAGACTAGAACACTCGACAACCATTATCTGGCTTGAATATGTGGGGGCTATAAAAAGGTAAGCGATATGCACTTAGGCAATATTTACAGTTAACCACAACGATACATCCTCATCTAAAGATTATAATAATCTGTCTCTTTAAAGAAGTTCATTGTTGGACAAGCAATAAACTTAAAAACCAAATGCAACTTAACCATAAAACTTATCAAATCAGTTTATAAACGTTGTAAATACAATGTGATGTGTCACAAGTCACAATACAAAGGTTGGAAGTATCTAACAGGATGAATCTCCATTCATCGCGTTTTGACACAAATCCAACCTTATTGAGTAGGAATAGAGTTGAAGATACATGAGGAACAGAATTCCGTGTGAGGACACTGTACCATTATCGCAAGAGGACGGCTAACTGTTCAATATGAGTCACTGGACCGTATCAGTCGACATTAGCACTCAAGAACAGCATCCAATTGATTTGATTTGACTGCAGACACCCTTGCAGAGCTTCCACTTGCGAATTTCAGAACGTTCTTGATTGTTTTGATCTTGAAACTGAATATCCAGTACAATTCGAGTCTTTGGCGCTCCAAAAGAATAATATTTAGGTATACAACGGCTGCTGCCGTTGTTTAAGTGAAAGTTTTGTCGACAAGACCGAGGTCATGCCTTGGGTTAATACTTGTTGGTAATGATTAACTAACAATTGGTAATTGTAGTTGTAAGCAAAATATTCTAAAAAATAGTACATAAGCAAGAAGTTTACAACTATTGTAGCTGGGCCGGTATTTTAGTATGTTTCCAGTGAGCAGTTAAATAATATTTAATCTACAATGTAATGTCTTATGCAGACTTCATATACTTTGTTAGAGCTACCATTTTTCTCAATCAACTCTTATACATATGCTGGACAAGCATTAGATTATTATCAGCTTTGTGACCGGAAGAGCTAATCGTACACTAGTTACAAGTTGAAAGTAATTGTATGTCACACGTTTTTTTTGCAGAATGATCGTATGACGCAGTTCTATTATTTGATCAGTTTTGCCATGTTTAGTGACTACAGCAATTAGATATAGGTAGGATTTCATTCTATTCAAATGGTTGGTACGAAAGAACAAATAGTAAGCTTTGGAATTTATATTTTATTTGGAGGACGATAAGTAACCAATATAAATAGTGGCCAACTGGTCATATAAATAGGTAATAAATGGAGGCCCTCACACTGTACAATGGTGTGTACTCGTATTCGATAAATTTTGTACATTAGTCTATACAAATACCTAGCCTCAGTACAAATATTGATAGGTATTTACAATTATTAGAAGTGTGGGGAGCAACCCCACAATGCAGGGCAGTCAGAACAAAGGACAGCTGCCAGGGACACTGCCAACGAGTCATTTGGTCAGCCATAAACGAAATAACAAAATATATTTCTGGTTAGCTTATCAGCACACACAAGCACACACTGCCTTCGAAGTACGACCTTCAGCCTGATAAATAAATTAGCAAAAACAGGATTCTGCTCTTGAGGGCAGTAGATGAAAAATGGAATCAGAGAGATAGCAGAGGCCCACCATTGGAATATATCTTTCCAGATCCACCTTACAACCGCCCAAACCCCTGGTGGTACCGCGGGTATTTCTATATCCCCGTGGTACCACTATAGTGTTGAGATCCAACAAGAATGGTATAACTTTTTCTAATCTGTGACTCCCGTAACAGTACCTATATGTATATGAAATCATATACATATAAAAGGAAATGGAAAACGTTGGCGCTATGTTATTCTATTCTAACCTACCACACGGCATAAGACCTATTTCCCGGACACAACACCTACCCATTCTAAAATTTGAACCATAGTTCCCTTTCCGTGCCTGGATAGATATTTGTGTTTCACTGAGTTCAGACAATCCACGATACGAAATCAGCAAATCGTAGTCAGGTTAGTGTAGTTTAATAACAACCTTCCACCGGACGTGGAGCTACTTAAAATATTAGTGTAAGATATAATTCCATTCGAGGAAACCTGTTTGAGTTGTCATGGCAGTTGCAAAGTCGAAAACGATGAGTCTATGTTTAGTAAGCCACAACATCGTAAGTCAGCGTATTGTCAGCGTAATGGTAAGGAATAAATCTTAGAATTGTTATCTTCTTCTTAGCGTGTCAATGACAAACACTTGTAACGTAGTGGCTCAAAACTTAGCGTCATTGACAGCACTGTCGGTGGCTGTCATAAGGTCCTCCTGCGTGCAGGTATTTGGGCACGCAAGACACGTTTAGAGGTGTGCCATAGTTTGGACAGCACCGCAGGAACACTTGGCATCGTAGCCATTCGAAAGTCCCCACCTGACCATGTTCTTGCTCCGGCCGGTCTGAGTCTTCCACGCCGGCCCGTGTCCATTAAAGTGGCTTTCAAATAAAAAAAATCACCACGTCGAAATCAGTCTAGCCGTGAGGGAGATATGATGCCAGAGACAGACACACAGATGCACACAACAAACTTCGGATCAGATCGGCTAATAAGAAAGATTTTACCTTTAATTTATTTATTTATTAGGTTTACCAACAGTTTATACACTACATAAAAATCTTATAGTATGTAAAGTAACAGCATTAATCTTGTTTTAAGTGTAAACACAGCATGCGTTTACAGCTAATTGTTATCACAACTGGACATTATCTAACTGTACAGGAAAAAATTTTTTTTTTTTAGTTTTTACATTGTTCAAATGCAAATCAACAAAAACCATAGTTAATAAATTATGTGACTGTTTAAAAGTGAATAAACAATTTAAGAAAGTTAAACATAGAAATTAGGTAGGTACTTGAAATTTACGCCTATAACATCAGACTCCATCAGCAATATGCCTGAATAAGATGGTAAACGATAGCGGAGCGAAACCCGCACGACAATGGGGATTACTGATATTTCCTGACATTTTTTTTTAATTTAACGGTTAAGTTCAACCGTTCCTTAGAAACCCGGATCCAAACCTCATAGTTATTACTCATTAGAAATATCTTTTATATAGATTTCGAGGCCGATTCAGTTTTCTCCGAATGCGTCAACACCTGTTGGCGTTTTTGCTTAAATAAGCTTGTTGTCGTACCAGCAAAAACTGGTTTCTTGGTAGGGTGAGGCGACTGATTCATCCGACTGGTCGACACGAGGATGTCGTGATTTTGTTAACTGGTCGAAGAATCTAATAGGTGGTAGCTTTTCCTTAACTTTACCCTTATTAGGATGCGTTTAGTGGGAGTGATAAGACGGACAAACATCCAAATTTTCGTTCTTATTACACTTCAGGCGACTGAACGTTTCCATGATCCGATCTGGTCAGGTTACCCTGTTAACAGGGTCATGCAGGTCAGATGGCAGTAGCTCCACTGTAATTACTTGATCTGCCAAATCCTGGATCATGGCTAAGGCGGACCACGGACCCTCATGCGCGAGAGCACAATCGATACATTAATGCCAAGCTGATTGTTCTTTTTATAATTCACTTCCTTGTTCGTGAGTGATATTTTAAATGTGAGAACATAACCAATACGTAGAACAATCTAAATTACTAAGTACGTCATTATTGGACGGCACGTCGCTTCTTAGATGATACGACCCAAACAACAGAACAAACCACACGTATTTGCCGATAACACACTAAAAGTAGTCACAAATGTGTAATTACTTTGAAAATATGTGCTCTTTTCGTCGTGGATGATTCCACTACAGATAACTCTGATTGTTCTTGGTTATATATTGAGTCGCCTGCCTATTTCTTGTCCCCTGGCTTCATCAGCGCCGACTTTTCATTCACCTTCATAGATAGATAGAATTTATACAGCTCAAATATGTCCCAAACCGTTGAATCGATTTTAATTAAACAAAATCCAATTATAGATATTGAACTGGTTAAAAAATAAGGAAAACCACATCGAATTCGGTCCTTTCGCTCGACGCTACAGACAGACACACAGATACACCCGTCATACTTATAAACCCCCTATATTTTTTGCGTCTGGGCGGGGGTTAAAAATAGTAATTGTGGCGGATTCGTTTCCGAAACAGAGAGAGTGTACCCAGGTCTTATTATTTGTATTGGTAACCCCAGATGCAAAACGAGGGGTGTTTTGTTATACATTTAAAGTTAGTATATGTGTCTCTGTGTGTCTGCGTTCATATCTGTCTGTCTGTGGCATCCCGATTTCGATGCGGTTAATTTTAATTGAAAGCCAGTTCAGTCGAGATCCTTCTAAGCTTTCGCATTTATAATATTAGTAATACAGGATAGGAATAGATACGATAGCAGACGCAAGAACACAATCTAAATTCATCTAGGTATTTTAACGCTAGGTCTAACCGTAGATCTAACAATTAAGTAAGGTCTAAGTTAATGTTACGAGGTCGCGCGTAGAACACAAAGGCTATTGAAAGAGCCGACAAATCAATGAGATAAAATGCTTATCGAGATACGTGTTTTGGCGCCCGCAATGATGTCAATTGTATTTGACGACAATTTAATCGTCTATTGATAATCTAAGTTTTATATAAATTAGTCGCTGTCTATATATGCATAGTATAACACAAAGTCGATTTCCGCCGTCTGTTCCTACGTATGTACGCTTAGACCTTTCAAACTACGCAGCGGATTTTAATGCGGTTTTCAACAATAGATAGAGTTATGCAAGAGGTAGGTTTCTATACAAGAAAAAAAGGGTAGGTATGGGTAAAGTAGGTGTACGCGAACGAAGTCGCGCCGGGTCCACTAGTAAAATATAAAGCTGAGAAGATTTTTGTTTGTTTGTTTGAACGCGCTATCCTCAAAAATTGTTGAACTGATTTTGAAAATTCTTTTAGTAGGTAATAGAATGCTACAATCCCGGAAAAGTATCAGGTTCTTGCGGGCTTTTAGCAGAGTTTCGGACTGCAGAATTGAAACCATGTTTTGTTCCCGTGACACCTCGCGTAAAAGCACACTTACTCCAAATAGAAAAGAATATATTTCCAAAAAAAAACATGGAGTATAGGTAGACGGAATTTGCAGAGAAATAAATACACAAACTTCTAGTTTCCTTAAACAAATAAAATAAAACAGGCATATAGCATACCAGCTTCGTTAAGATACCTAGTTCTAAATGTTTTTCTCGAACAAATCCATCAATTCAGTTCAACCTTTCCTTTACTTAGCTTAGAAAGTTTCTACCTTTTACTCAAATAAAATTTCCTGGAATAAAAATCCCGTTATTGTGTACAAGCACAACAGACCAATCTACAGTATTACATAGCGTCGGGTGCAATGATTCGACGTTTCCGCAAACAATGAACGGCGAGGACGCCGGCGACGGGACGCGGCTTATCCCTGTCGGCTGGGGGAGCCCAGGATCGATACCTAGTATCTCGTAGTTATGGACGTAATACTGCTATTCGCATACGCCGTATATTGAGTCATTTCGGCGTTGTGCACTCGCGAGCAAGAGCTTTGGGTTCGCCTTGACCATGATTCAGGATTTGGTAGATCAAGTAATTCCAGTGGAGCGACTGCCATCTGACTTCCATGACCCTGCTACTGGGCTACAGTACCATATATATAGCATCGGGTGCAATGATTCGATGTTTCCGCAAACAATAAACGGCGGTGTGCCGGCTGGGGGAGCCCGAAATCGATAGTATCTCGTGGTTAGGGACGCAATACTACACGCCGAATATTGGCTAACTTAGCGTCAATATTCCGGTTGTGCTCTCGCGCGCAAGGGCCCGGCGTCCGTTTTGACCATGATTTGGCAGATCAGGTAATTACGGTGGAGAGACTGCCAATCTGTCCTCCGTGATCCTGTTAATAAGGGAACCTGACCAGATTGAATCATGGTTACACATTCAGTCGCCTGAATTAATAGGTTTCATCACGATGTTTCTCCTTACCGCAAGAACATCGGTTAGTGTTCAACGAATACGCCGGGATACTGGCTATATTTTATGAACATTCGACATTATCACCAGCCTATACTAGTCCACTGCTGGACATAGACCTCCCGCAATGAGCGCTAATGCACCTTAGTCTTGTATTCGGCGAATATTATTTATAGCGGTCCCCTACGGAGTTCACCCGCTTTCATTATGAAACTCTGCTAACATTGGTCTATCCCGCAGGATCTTGTTACTTATACATAATGTATCCACGATTTAAATAACCGCCAAACCCTTTTCCCGTATGGATAGGCACAGACCACCTACGATATGAACTCGGAAAGACTGCAACTTTATATTAGAAAATAATTTTCATACAAACAAAAATACACTTCACGTTCTTAAATTAGTGTAGATTAGATATTACTAAACAACCTAATTATTACGTATACTTATCATTTCTTGAACTAGCAAGAAAACCAACACTCCCCGACGCTCAAGAAATTACCTTACACTGCCATTATAATCCAGCCAATCAATAATTTTTTTTTAATCGAAATCTTTGAATTTATAGTCGTATTCGATAAAATATTATTCGTTGCGTTGCATCCCTGCTACCGTATCTCCCGGGTGCCGTATTACCGAGCTTGTGCACACCGACGACAACGCCGACCTTATTTGTGAGATGTGCACGCACAATTACAGTCTTTCAAATCTTTCCAAGCGTATTCTTTGCAGGAATCTAGCTACCTGCTAGTAGTTGCTACTTATGTTTCTTATTTACTTTCACTTCAGTGCGCAATCATTATGTGGTTACTAGGTAGGTATATGTATGTCTCTGTATCTGTTATTGCAAATAGCACAAAATTCTGACATTTATTGTTAGACCCAATAAAGGGTGGATGTGTTAAGTTGATTATTCTTTAATTACCTATTTAAATTAATGCACTATTTACCTAAACAAAGTATCAATCTACTGATATTTCTAAGACACGACACCCAATCTACCTACTTAATAACAAAAGACAAAATGCCCCCTAGACGGCTATGTAGGTAAATAAACTCATAAAACGATACACTCCACTAAAATAATAAATCCTGCCAACCCATGAGCCAACCAGTATCTAACACCAGATGCGCGTTCCATAAAATAAAAAATAATAAAAATAAAAACACCAGGCACGCGCGTTTTCCATCCTGCCATCGGTGGCCATCAGCTGACGCATACGGGCGCAAGCATTACGCAGCTAATAAGCCTGTAATAATACCAAGCAACTGGTATACGCTGGTACACACACATATCTGCTGTGTGTAGTTATAATAAGTGTCTTATTGCAATAGCGATAAGAGTTTCGTGAATCGCAAAACAAACATTGGCCAAGTCAATACATCGACATGAGGGCGAATAGGGATGTGCCAACCCTGTTTTGAAGTTTACTTATTGTCGATGGTTTTTCACTTGAAATTGTGGTTTTCTGTCTGCGATACCCAATGTTCCGTACTTTGTTACCAACCGCGTTAAACTCGAAACTCTGTCGGTTTCCAGTTATCCTGCGGTATCATATTATTTTTCTGAGATATGAAGGACATTTATTATTGACTTAGGAATATCGTAGATTCCAATTCAGATTCTAGATTTTAATGCTTTCAGAAATTAAGAACATAGGACATACACGAGTAGGTACATATTGCTTTTTATAAAGTTGCGGGGAATTGTATGTTGTAGGGATAGCATTATAAAATAAAAGATTGGTAATTTTACGCTGAAAATACCAACTACAGGCAATTTGCATATAAAAAACAACCAATAACACAAAACAGTGAAATCCGTAAAATTTAACATTCAACAACGACGAACCATAAAAACCATGACGCATACAAACAATGCTGGTGAAATTGAATCTTCCATTCAATAGCACTTCTCATAATGTCGATTTCCTTCAGGAAATACCATCGGCGAACAAACAATGAGAGTTTATTCACGCCACTAAATGTTGTCGCGGCGAGGTTAAACTTTGACACCGAAATAAAACAGATGGATACCGCTTCCAGTCTTTCAGTCGCCGGTCGGACGCCGAAGGATAAACACCTTCAATCAGTACGGTTTAGATATAGAATTATAGTGAGAAATTTGAATAGCCGTTTAATATTACATCTTCTACTACACACGAATAAATATTAACATAAAGACACTGTTTAAAGAATTTTAACAAACGCGTTTCAACAAAAGTATTTGTAAACTTATCGCAGTATCGGTAGCTAGTATGTGGATATTAGCAGTGTTACCGTTCATCAGTCTGGGTTTAGCCACGGAGCTGACGTTTGTAGATCACGTACGACAGGAGATTCTCAGATTTGAAGAGGATCAATGGAACGACTTGACGGATTTGACACAAGGTACCGTGATGGAGAAAGACGTCGAATTGGCTAAACGCTTCGTGAAGCTGGACGACATAATAGCCAAAATACCTATCCAAAAAAGGATGTTACTAAACAACTGGCTTTGGAACAAGGTGATAGAAAAGTTGCAGGTAATAGATGAATTCTACAAGATATTCATAGAATTCATAAGGAAACAAACGTCCACTGAAGTATTGTCACCTACCAAAGATTGGATAGAGTTGACTGAGCATATTATTAATTATCCGAGTAAATCGGTGGCGTATGCAGTGGATAAATTGGAAGACATGTTAGAACGTGAGGATGTATTAGGTGTCTATAAGGTAAATATAACTTTTCTAATAGCATTTAGTTTAGACATTAGTTTTACATCTGAGTAGAATCCACTTCCATGCACATTTGAGGGTGGCTATGTTCACAGTAGACGTCCTGCCGCTAAGATTATGGAGACTATTCAGGTTGATGTAATATTTAAATGTAACAAAAAGTGTAAATCTAGATTTACTTTATTTAAATAAATAAATAATAAGGAACCCAAGTAAAGTACCAAACCAAAAAACATTGCGAATTCGTATAAATAGCGATAAATTTCATGCGAACACAACATCGACGCTTGTGGAGCATGGCACGTGTACGTTATCGATATTATTCATCGAGCGCGCTACAGGCCTTCGCCCCCACTCGGCGGCCGCCCCTCGCGCAGCCGGTGGCCGCCAGCCAGTCAGTCCGCCGCCGCCGCGACCACGATACCATGAGACTAGCGGCGCTCTGTGCGCTGTTCACTGCGGCGCTCGCGTCGGAGCTCTCGCCCGCCGACCACATACGCACAGACTTCTACGCGGTCGAGAACGAGCTATGGAGGAACGTGACCAACGCGGAGTGGGCGCAAGCCGGGATGGGGGGCGACATCGAGGTCGCTAAGACCTTTGTGAGGCTCAACGGCGAGATCGAGAGCACGGAGATGCCGCCGCGGCCGCCGATCAAGACGTGGCTGTGGGTCATGGCGCTCGAGAAGCTCCAGCTGATCGACGGCTTCTACAAGACGTTCGTGGAGTTCGTGACGAGGCAGTCCACGCCCGGGCTGGTGCCGGCGCCGGTGAGCGAGTGGCTCGACCTCGCCGAGCAGATCCTGATGAACCCCAAGACGTCGGTGGCGCAGGCGGTGCGCAAGCTGGACAAACTGCTCGAGCACGGAGACATGTTCCGGACGGCGTTGCACTTGGTAAAAACAATGAGGATGTGATCCATTGGCGGCCTCTGACGCGCGGCGCATAAACAACGCCTTGCGAACGGGAATTGTACGCTACGGTCGCACGAGTCGACCTATAGACCCCGTTATGTTGTAAACAGACACCGAGAGTCAAGTTCCGTCGATATTATACGCCCGGTGCGCGAAAGTGTTGCGAACAACGAATCGTTTCCACGTAGGACGGTGGCTGTAACACGCGGAAACTTGAGTCCCTTTGTTGTTACACGCGTAGTTTACGTTTAGCTGGCGTCATACCCTTGTCAGCGTGGATTTAGACAAAGCGGGACCGCTGTGTGTAGTTTTGATGTGGGTACGTGTATAGATGAGGACGGCTCATTCGCGGCGAGACTGTAATATGGCTAACAAAGGACGATCGCCGCCCGCTGCCCGCCCGGCCGCTCGCCGCTCGCTGTGTCAGTGACCCAATGTGTATATTCAACCAATCTGAGTTTACATTCGCGTGTCACAACACAATTTTTCGTAAACGACCAACGGTTCAATGCACGTCTCGAAATCACACAAAAATCGCGAATTTACTTGACTATAAACGCCTTTGACTTCAAATGTAACAAATAAAATAAATAACTAGACTAATCCATGTAGAAATCACAGTTTACGGAACAAAACAACAAGACGGTCGCGGAAATCCTACGATTAAGCACGGTCACTTAAGTAAACAAAATCAGAACAAAAATAAATACAACGCAATAAAGCTGAACTTCCGTAATTCACTAAATACCGAAAGAAAACGAGCTATGTATTGCAACAACAATTTAGTGCGTCATTCTCATTAAACAACAAGCACTGTCAACAATTGCTGGAGTAATCACAATCACCAATGAAATATGTATAAATATGAATTAAATAGACTTCAATACCAAAGTACAGTGAACTGTTAGTGGAAGGCAAACAAACGGTTATTATAAAATTAGTAATTAGTAATACCAGTACGTACAATTCAGTGTCAGCGGTATGAGCTATCTCCGTACAAATTTGCAACAAAATCCACCAACCAATTTAGCAGTGATAATGCTACGAATTTTATTAACAGGATTTGCCATGGGTGTTTGTCATCCTGCAGTATAATGTCATCGACCTCAGTGTGGGACTAGCGAACTTATTAATTAACAACTCGCCATGTTTCATCATTTCTCGGTTCACTGAGTCGTTTAGTTGGGCCACACTTGAAATTCCTGCTAGCACTTGTAGTTTACACAATGACTTTCCATTGGAGAAAGCCATTGGCTATACATATCTATATAATAAATCACGAGCCATAATTTATACCAAAATTAATTAATGGTGATCTCGCGGGAATACGGCATAACTGGATTTTACGCGGACGAAGTCGCAAGCAAACTTCCTTATCCTTACATACTTACAAAAAAAGGCGCTTGCCCCGTCTTTCTGTTTGTAGCTATATCCGCTAAACCGAATTTAGATGCAATTTTCACTATCACGTAAAGAATTTCTTTCGTAAAATACATGCATATTTTATGAGAAACTCAGGGAACACTCAAGCTTAGCCGAAGCGCTTCGCTAGTTAAAGTGTTATGTAAGTGCTTTATCACTACACTATGTTTGCTTTTACGTAGCATGAAAATGACCAAAACAAGATCGTTAGCTGTTAGTGAAGCTATCAACGACCTGTGATTCGGGAATTCCGCTTATTTAAAGTGTCAATGGTATCACATTGAGAAAGGTCGTCGTCTAGGTCGCAGGAAGATTGATTGAAACAAAAATGTGTATACAATAACAGTGATAGTAACCCAGAAATTGGCCATTCTGTACAATGTTTAAATATGAAATAGTACAAACAGCTTCACACATATATATTTTACAAATTTTGGACAATGGTTCTCTCTCTCTGGGATAGATAGACGCAAATATTTAACAAATATGTAGTTATGTACCTTAATTTTTATACCATCTAGTTTTAAAGGAGCGTACGGCACTTTATAACTCAGTACGCAACATAATTATTAGGTAATACCTTCCAGTTTAAGCGTAACTAAATAAACGCAAATTCCAAGGCACGGTAAATATTTATGTCAGCAGTAGGCTTGAATAAACACAGCTGTTAAAGACTTCACAGACATTATATTCATATTCAGATATTGTATTGATATCGAGAATTTGAGAAAGTGTAATTCTCCGGTAACCATTTCGTTAACAGGAAAAAAATTGTGTGTCCCGTCAGGAACCAGGGTTGTAGGTACTTTTAAACGGACAACAATATATAACGATTTAGCCTTAACAAAAACTATGTTAAAAAAGAAACCTAATTATAAAGAAAAATAAAATAAAATCAGTGTCACAAATAGAAATGTATGCAATAATGTACGAGTATGACATATCTGATATACATCCGTCTGTTTCCAGCAAGAGGACCCGGACCTCTGCGAGATGCAGCTGTCGCCGCACCAGCTCATCTACGACATGTACAACACGATATCGCTCACGGAGATCAAGGGCTACGCCATGATGCAGTTCTCTTGGATGCTGCTCAGGATATACGGGAAAGGTAACGGTATATCTATCCTATATTTTAAAAACTACATAATGTATCGCATTTTTCACGTCGAACGATGGTGTAGCAGGCTTGTCAAGATAGTAACTGACTCTGGCCCTACTAAAACTGCAGACAGATGTCGTAAAACCTGTACAAAGTGTACACATATTTCCTAAACTAACAACGATTTTAATAAAGCAAACCCATCGGACTCGTGGTCACAGTAGATTGTCAAACTTGGTGTGACTAACAGGATTTTTTTACTAGTAGTCACAGTGTCCAAAGGTAAAAACCAGTTCGATTAAACTGGCTTTACACTTAATGTTTTCACTAGAATGTTATCAGAGGCACAGAAAATACAGAGAATAGAATAAAAATTCACACAAAACAAGCGTTTGCGAGTACTAAAACTGTGGGCAATTTATGTCGTTATCCGACAGCAGGACGACGGAAGTCACCCGCACATGGTTCGAGATACGTACGCCTATTCTATTCATGCAAATGTAATTTTGGCTGAAAATTCAACAACAAAACTGAGTCAGTAGGAAATTCGTCCTCCACATACCAAGAGATAAAGTGACAAAGGCCCGAGAGATTTCTTAGAACACAGTCAGCATTGAACAAAACAAAGCGATTAACATTTCCTCGGTACCTGATTGAGCGGCATTGTTTGGAGTATTATTTACATTTACCAACGATGCGCTGTATATTATCTGAATGCCTTAAGTGGATATTTCCGGATTCCTCCATCTAGTCGTGAGATGATATATGATGTATAAAGTACAGGTGGGGAGGAAACAAGTCTACCAACACTACATAATTTGACTAATGAATGGAAAATAACAAAGAATAGATGTGCACAATTTAGAAGTTCATTATAATTACGGTCCACATCAGGAAGATAAATAAATATTTGTTTATGTCTGTTTGTTATAGAATGTAAGTTACAGTAAATCAAAATACACCAAACAATACACTAAACTAAAACAAAAATTAAAATTCATCTATTCGATGTCCATTTAACCCAGAATAAAGAGGACATAAGAATATGGTAACCACAACCACGACCTAGTCAGATCGACAAGCTATAATTTCAATTAAAATAATAACTATTAGAATTACAATGACTTGTAAAAAAATAGGTTTCCGCAAACAATAGAATTACAAGGTAAATTAAATAAACCATGTTTATAGGTAACTATAATACATAGTGGTGATCAATTCTTCGAATATCGCAAGCTCTGTTGCGTCGCTGCTGCCGCTGTTGACTATTACAGCCTTGATCTAATTCTAACCAATTATGCGTTTCAATATCATGATTCTGTCTGTACTGAAAAGAAACATAGCCATTGCATTATTTATTACTGCGCCACTTTGCTTGATTGGAGAAGTATTTTTAAAACTAAAGGCATCTTCCTATGTACGTGGAATCAAAAATAGGTAACTATAACAAGGTGATATTGAACCAATTTTCACAGTAATTAGTTTAGCTTGTGACGCAAGTTATTTGTTCTATATTTTTTCCGCGAAATTTTTTCCGTAACATGTTTTTGCGACGATCTATCAACGACAGCTTTAGGCTCGTTTCCTACGAAGACCAAACAAAATATTGTATTTGTCGGTCCACTGACGCACGCTGCAGAGACATATCTGGTTCTTGCAAATAATACCCAACGTGACTATGACTATTGTTTTCACAATTTTAATTCGAATGTAAATTGACTGCAAGATAGCCGAGTATGAAATTGGATCACGTCTAACTACTACCTCGTCGCCAAAGAATTGAACAATTATAGTTTACGCAACACCAAAAACTACCAGACGGCGCAACTGAGACATGAGGGTATCTTGGCAAAATAACGTCGTACTATTAGATAGAAACAATTGGTCAAAATCACGTATCCATTCAAGCCAATCGCATGCCTTGATTTAGATAGCAGACCTCATGTTCCGCTATCGCCTTCTCGTGGGTTTTGGCACCGCGAAACCCCTCATTAAGCCATTTCTTTCCCTCTTCAATAGATCCCTTTGATTAAAACCCATAATAAAATCTTTCTAACGTCCTCTTTTCCTTAAATTTTACAGGCAACTTCACGCAAGAAGCGAGTCTGACGAGACAGAGGTACGGGGAGCGGACGGCGCAGACCGCGTCCGCCGCACGCGCAGCGCTCGCGATGGCCAAGCGCGACTTGTACCGATGCGATCCTCAGCAGCATAAGGAAGGTGAGCTGGTGTGTGAGGTTTGTGAGGAAGACGAGAGAGAAGCTGTTCTCTTGCTCATCTGGATAGCAATTTTTGTTAGTTTTTTCCGAGATATATCAGCCAGGCGTTCCACCGTCATCTCTCCGGTGGAAAGTGACAATGTAAATGTAACATGACTCCATTGAAATTGTCTATTATTCTGACTTTCTAATTGTGAAGATATATTGTTCGCTGTCTAGTTTTTAGTTTGCTACAGCGATGCAGGCCGTGACCGAATTAACCAATCAGAATAACTATAGGAATATAAAATAAATAGTTCATAACATCATATGTTCTCATTTTCGATTGTCCTCCCGATGCCGTATGACGTAAATACAATTCAGTAGCAATACATCATCATAGCACACTGTCTTTTAACTCACAAGAAGGACCAAGAAAACGCTTCTACCTAACGCCAACCCTTTTCCAGGTGAAACCTACGACCAGGTCACCA
Organism: Blastobasis lacticolella; assembly: GCA_905147135.1. Lineage (NCBI taxonomy): Eukaryota > Metazoa > Arthropoda > Insecta > Lepidoptera > Blastobasidae > Blastobasis > Blastobasis lacticolella. Next base: position 20,445,736 of record LR990045.1, read on the forward strand.
AGTTACTCCAAGGCTACATCGAGAACGAAGTGGACATGAACAAGGACGGGACCTGCCGCGACAACTGCGCCTACTACAACCTCGCTGAGAACCACGGCTGCTTTAAAGACCAGTACTGTTCGAAACAGGCCTCGTGCAAGGGCCGCATCTTGGACTGCCGATACGTGGACTCCGATATGTGGATTTGCCCCGCTGTGAGTGCTGATTTACCTTTCTTCTTTTTATTGATAATCTATAGACAAACAGGCAAGCGGGCCACTTGGTGGAAAGTGGTCACTGGATATTAGCAACACCAGGGGTATCAGTCGCCAATGCAATGCTCTAAATCAACAGAACATGTGGACCATCCACTGGAAAGATTAAAGATAACTGAATGATCGTTATCTATATCGTTTCACGCAAAACGGGTTTTGATGAAATTTTGGAGTGCTGCAGCTTACATTCAAGAATAACATAAAACGAAAGAATCTTTATTTTGACACAAATTCGTGCGGCTTATATCCCGACATTCAAATTCCGCGGGAACACGGCATAACGCGCGCAAAAGCTCGTCTGATATAACATAGAATTACACAGAAATATTACGAACCACCGACCCAAGTCTCGTATTTCTAACATTGAAGTAAGCTTCAACTCAAACACAATTCAATGCAACACGAGTACGAGTAGCCTGCATAACCTGTTGCATAAACAAGAGTACTAATTACTTAGCTAGCCACTAATTGACTGTACCGCGTATAGTCAATAAACTGAGGTAATTTGAATAGAGAACAAAGTTACGGGGGTACACAAGTGATAAAATTTCGTGCTAAATACCTATGTAATTGCTTGCGCCCCTATGCCGTTATTCAACGTCAGTTAAAGTGCCATATTGCAATGCAGTTGAGATAATTTTGTAATCATAATTTGGTATTCACGAGTGGTCGTTATCGTGGTATAATTATGGTCTTCGTGCAAACAATTTTGAATTTTATCCGCTGCGCTTAAAGTTTAAACACGTTTAGCTCGATAACTGAGTTAAGAAGATTTGCTTTGCTTTGCCAGTAATATAGGAGGAACAGAAGGCAGCACATCAAGCTATCTACCACCAGTATAAAATCAGCTAGCATCATCAGACGCGCGACCAAACCGGAAACAGTCCAAAATCTAAACAGGATGAGTTGAGTTGCTGTCCTCTGTTGGTACCTTACGTAACGCAACGCCACAAGAACAGTTTATCACCATAACGGTTACCAATCGATTTCGAACCTAAATGCTTTACAATAAAGTCCGTAAACCAATATATTACTTTGTTCTAGGGTGGCAAAAGCAATAGGCGCTACGAGTGGATACAGTACGAGAATGGACGCACCATGGGGAAGGTCGGCACTTGCACCAGAGGCACTACAAAGGTAACGTGGTTATTATATTGCCAAAGGGAATTGAGACTAAAGACGTAAAACTTAAGGTTGCTATTCTACACAATGTAAAAAATTTCGAAACAGAAGCTTACATTGCGCGATTTTATACTTGAATACTGAATAGAGGTCTTAGCGAATCATAAATGTATAACGTTCAATGTTTAAATTAACGTCTTACACTTATTTTTACAAAAAATTTTGTATGTTTGTCTTTATGTTATCTGGTAATGGGGGTCACTAGATCAATCTCGAATAACATAAACATGTTTATGTTTATAATTCCACGCACTGTTTACGTTTGTTAATAATGTGCAAATTATCTTTTGATGATTTTTATTGCAAATCATTCTAAATGCATTAAAGTTCAGTAAATTCAGTAAAACAAATTAGAGGAATCATAATCTACTGGCGCTTTTACATTTAACAAATTAGTAATATTCATACGATTTCTTTTGTAACAATGAAGTATCCATCAAATAGGCAAGAATCCAAATCCATGAAATCAGAATGACAGAAATCTACATTATACACCAACAACAGACACCTAACAGACCACACTAGGTACATCGTCCACACAACCAGCTAAAGCTGTAGTACAATACCTAGACCAATTAATTTCACCACAACAAGTACCCCAACAAAGACCACAGTATAAGCATCGAGTAGAGACACAGTACGCTGCCACAGGTCGACTCCTGGTGGCGCTGGCTGTTCTGGCACTGCTCCTACTGCATGTGTCTCTGCGACGACCCGGATTACAGCTCCCACCGCTACTTCAGTCTGTGGGAGACGACCTCCGATGTGAAGAACAACAAGTTAGTGGCGTTTACAGACGACGCCCGCACGCCCTCTATGCCCGTTTGCTAGTCCGTAGTCTTTGATGCTCGGGGACGCTGAGATCGTTCGTCACAAAACGAATGACTCGAGTCTAACTTCAGCTAACTCATTCACAAATGAAAAGAAACGAGCCATCTCAGCTCCTTCTTTATCTGCGCGAACTAAACAATTATTTTCCTCCGAAGGTTGACTCTTGGTGGCGATGGACCGTCCACTGTTCCTACTGCATGTGCCTATGCGAAGACCAGGTCAATGTCACCGAGCGCTTTTTCAGCCTGAGACAAGAGATGTCAGACATTGCAAGGAACAAGTCAGTACATGCCTATACTGTGACACGGGAACGCGACTTCGGGATGCGGCATAATTACGGGATAACTAATTAGGTGTTCAAATGTGATAGATGTCAAAATACTGGCGTATGATTGAACGGAATCAAAAAAAAGAAAAGCATGTGATTTCGTTCAATAATTAAGTCAGTGTTTGAACGTCAAATGTAATGTAGTGGTGACATCTATTGCATTTTTTTGGTTAGTCTAGTTCTACTAAGGGAAAACTTAATTGTAATTTACTGTAATAGAGGACACACTAGTTCTTTAAGCTTATGTAATTAATGTGGATAATTTACTACGTCGTATTGTAACGAATGTTCGACAAATGAGATTGACTTCGTAATCGCTTGGGCATAATGCTTTGGGACTATAACTTAGCTTTAATAGAAGCATGGTCTTAATTAATATACGGGATTCTAATTATTCATACACTTCAATAGCATGAACGAGCGTGCGGGCGGCGTGTGACTAATTTATTATTACATAATAATTATAATCAAACAATAATTTACATAATAATTTACTGTTAACGTTGAAGTGACATTTCCGTATTAACAATATTCCAAATGATTGATCTCTACATTTTGGACAACGATTCTCTTAAAGTGAAATTGCAGCCAAACTTTCTGTAGTAACGAAGATTCTATAACATAATTTGGGTTTCCCAACCGCTCATACTATCCAGACTAACCAAATTCCCAACTCCGCAGGGTAGTCACAGGCCTGCGCCTGGTGAAGCTTGGCAGGGTATTCCACCTGCAGATCTCCGAGGGGGTGTTGGGCGAGAGGGGGGTGGTGGGGCCCAGCACCTGGGTGCCAGTACAGAAGTTCGATCCTCACGACCATGGGATAGCTGAGGGCATGGACTATCATACGCTGACGTATGAGAGAAGAGCTGTGGATTTGGATGAGCTGGATGCGCCGGTCGGCAGCGTGCTAACTGGTGTGAGGTGAGCGTCGTTTTTTTATGTTTATTTGTGTGGATTGCGGAGGGTGTGCTAAGATAAAATAATAGGTAATATTGTATTGTAGAGAATACAAATACTTGGAAGTATGGGGAAGCAAATCACAGCCTTATAATGGTTGAGATTAGAAATTCACATCACAAATCGACGAGGCGACGATGCGGTCAAAGAAGGAGCACGCCTGACATTGTATCCATGTTTCACTTAGGAACAGTATACGAAGTTAACCTCAACCCATCACCTCTTCCAATGAAACCGTCCTACCACAACCAATATAACCACCAAACGCACCTTCAAAGCGAACCAACCCTACTTTCACTTCAAAGCTGACACGAGCAGCACCCACTACCTAACCAACCCCTATATAGTAACCCTTGCACTCCAGGTTCCAAATGCTGGGCGCTCATCTCCACTTCGAGATCCGCAGCACGCCGTTCAACTACACGACTGGGCGGCTGGCGCACGAGCGCGTAGAGTGGCATAGCAACGACAACACTGATGGCACTGAGACGCCGAGGTAAGGGTTATTGGTAAACTAATCTTAGAAATGTCGTAGAGAGGTACTCTACCCATACATACAGGTGGCATAAAGTCTATGATCGGTGCATAAAGTGGACTAGGAGAGAGGCCGTTGTCTAGCAGAAAGTCGACGTCTGATGTGATGTTGAAGATAAGTAATGGTCACTGGAGACTGTTCAATCAGCCCCAAGGTCTCCCGCGGAAGACCTTGTTCAACCTCGCTTCGCCAGCGGTATCAACACACCAAAAGTGTGGCGTGCTCGTTGAGGTGCTGGAAGTCGACTAGCCTCAAAGTACGAAACGGTCACCCATCCAATTCCTGGACTCTGCGTTGCTTAACCTTGGTTATCGGTCTCGCAAGTATGTTGCCACTAAACCAGTGCTGCTGTAATAAGTGACACTAATTTGACAAAAGGCAGTAAGTATTCATTGCTCGTGGAGTCGGTAATTGGAGCCCAAGGGTACAAGAGTATAAGCAGGAAGCTGAACACTGCACTAGCATTGATGACCTGATAAGAAGAGCCCTACACTCAGTATTCGGTAGCCAAAGGGAAAAAGAACACGCGAATAAAACACTGTCTCGTCCCCAGATCCCGCCTAACACTGGACCACCCGGACATCCCGACGCGAAGCATGTCCCCGCTGCCGGTGGACTCCAAGCACGACCAGTACGTGGAGTTCACGCACACGGATTTCGACGCAGACGCCGCACAGTCGACGGTGCCCTTCGTCGATATACAACCCGTGCAGCCTTTGAAAGGTATGGCCAGTTAGCTTGAGTTAATAATAGTATAATATTGTATTTATTTCCGTAAAAACCAGTTACTAATACAGATAGTATACATCAGTATTTTCAAATCTTACAAAGGTTACTCAACATTTTTTTGCAAGTGGTGCCCGTTTTCTTAATACATTTTAAAGAAACATAAACGCATCTGCTGTCGAACTATCGACGAAATGGAACATTTGGTTCTCTTTCCGGATCAAGGTCGATTAGGACGAACGAGGTCTAAAGCGCGTGTTCTGTTACCGCACTTTAGAAGGTTAGAAGGTACTTTCTTTTCTAATTAAATTTTAAACGAATTAGTCAACGTTATATTGACGTTGTTGTGACGTTATGTTTGTATGTACGTATTAAGTTCTCGTTAGTAGGTGTTTCGCTATGCTCACTGATATTGGAACGAAAAGTATTAGGTTTTTATTTTCGAACCTATTCACATGTCATCCATTCATAATCATTGACATTGTGTACTTTGCAACATGTTTTGTCACGTACATTTTGGAAGCCATACATAACTTTAACTGTCTTGTAGCACAAACTAGTACACATCTGACGACTTCGTACAGGTCCTAACATCGGCATGGAAGGCCAATGTTCCGCAATAAACGTTCTGCTACAATGAAGATGACCCCATATACGATTCGTATTGGATAATGATGATTTAAGTTCAGTTGTCAAGCGATTCTAAGCTTTATCACTATACCCGCAGGTCTAGTGAGCGGAGCGGGCCTAGTGCACCGCGGGGCGCGCGGCTCCGGCGGCTACATAGCCCCCAAGCTGCTCACATACGACTATTCAAGACACGTGAACGCAGACCCCCCACCCCCATCAATGGACGAGGACACCACTGAGTTCGCCGCTGTAGTCAATTAGCTAGCGATTATGGCTGTTTGAGTATCGGAGAGGTTAGATTAGTTGCCGTCGCTCTCGCTAGATGGCGCTAGTAACGCCAAGTGCCATTGGACATAGTGAAATGCTCGTTAACCTGACGCGCGCTTCTGATTGGTTAAAGAATCGATGCGTATAAAGTTACGAGCTTTCCATTGCGAGTGTCAAATATTATGTTACGTCTCACTACTCTACAGTTTAAAATTTAGTATAGTGTACATTTTAAGATACTTTTAAGTTCTAGTTCGTAGTCTTTTATACTCTTCACATTTCAGGTGATTAGCGTGTAAGTTTATGTGACGTGAGAAAATTAATTGAATAAAGATTTTTTTTAAATATTAACCTCGTTTTATTTTGCCTTTTATATATTTACCCTTAAAATATTACTTGTCGAATGAAGTGTAACATTATTGGCAAGGTAACTGAAGGCCCATACTCTAGCGCGTTTAATTGTTGAAGTACTATTTAATTATATATTTTATATTCTACACTGATTTGAAAATCATGGGTTCCATCGACGCACAACACAAATATTTACTTACCGATTAATGGTAAGCAGTAACCAGCAGGCAGATCATCTGATTATAAGTGATCACACCCCGGGTTCCCTGGCTTCGAGATAGGTGTAGGCTGGTATCTTGAAGGCACCAATATCGTATTGGTATACCGCTTCAGGAAGCATATAAGTAGTTAAAACTATCCCACTGGCCAGTAAGCTTTTACAGACCGTACGTACCAGAACGACCTGCTTAGAATGTATACGAATGTTTGGCTATTCGTTTTTCTTGTCACAGTTTAAACCAAAATATCTGGGAAACTGCAGTGATTGAAGAATGCCGAGAGCACTTCTCTGTCTTCAGACTGTTCCAATAAGACACACTAAATCTGCACTATAATTGAAGAAGGTCTTACTTTGCCAGTAACGCCCACTGGTGAGCAACCACGTCAGCTCCCATTCCCCAAAGCTATAATCCGAGGCAAACGGACTGAGAATAGCGGGCATTGATCTCTGGGTCTACTAAAAACATGAAAACTGTTATGAACCGGTCTGCTTTATCTCTCACTATGGACATTTAAAAAACAAGATCTGGCCGAGAGATCAATGTTGCGCTAATCTCAAATCCATTTGGCACTACAGACCTCCAGGGATATTTCGACACTCGGACATGGGCGTGGTTATCAACCATTAACTCAAGCGGTCTGTTACAAGTGACGCTTTACAAGATGTCGGCGTTAGTTCTGGGGCCCTTTTGAATCGCTCGCCTCCACACGAGCGCTCGCGTGATCGCCTGATTTCGGCCACATATCGAAATATCCTTGTAGGTTAACTATGTACCAGTCACGTACCTGTACTCTCAGCGGATGAGCAGCCAACAGAGCCAGCGTGTCTGGCGGCGGAAGCACATCTGCCACTCGCACTTTCATACAGCGTGCGGCCGCACAGAGGAAGGCTGCCAGATACCGGTGTAGGGGGAAGTGGAATGACGCGTGCATCACCTCCGTCTGAGGGGAAAGATATGCAATTATTATAATATTTTTCAAGTTATACGGCAGACAACCAGGAGAGTTCTTTAAGAAAGGGGTGAAAAGGTTTTTACGGGGTCGGCAACGCTTGGATGATGCCCCTGGTATTGCAAACGTCCATTCTAGTAAGTTATTTACGGGTGCTCCCACACCAATTCTAAGAGTTCTAAAGTGTCAGATACAAAACGATTTTATGAACAAATCTGTGACTCTAAAACTGGTGTTTCAAAAGGTACGCAACCTTTAGGGTTACGCGGAATCACACAAAGGGGTAAGTAAAGTAAAACACTTTTATTCCACTAAGACTTAGGCACAAAATTCTTAAATACTCATAGAGAAAAAGAAATGTAAAACAGAGATATAAACGAAAACAGAAAAAAGCCAACTCACCCTCTCCGTAACAGGCGCCGTAAAGTTGACGGCGTCCAGCCAATCCTGCAGATACGCCAATGCCGAGGCCACCATTCGCTTGCCCAGCGGGGCGTGCTCCTCGCCGGCCAAGTGGCCAAGCACCGACCACATGGGGTACGCGGCCGCCTCCAACTCGCAGGAGAACGCCGCGTAGTAGGACGAAGGCTCGAACTCGATGTGGCCAGCCACTTCGCGCACGTTCACGTTCATGCCTGGTGGGGGGATGCCATGTTAGCGATGGGGGTCAAGTTTTGAGAGTTCTCACAGGTAGGTTCAAAGAGAGAAGAGGCAATCGAAGACAAGGCTATCAGAGGAACTAAAAAGGCCACAGTAATGCTTCAAAAAACCGGTGGCCAAAACTGGAAAAAAAGTGGCGCTGTTTTGAATGCTCATGTCAATGTCAACGACTGCGATGCTGCAGGTAAGTTTGTTACAAATCAATATATAAAACACTAATGCGGCCTTTTTACTATCTGTAAGCAACTGGTACTGTAACTGAATCCTTACATGACATAAAACAAAGTCACCTTCCGCGTCTGTCCGTCTGTATATTCGCAAGCTCCTACTAAATCACGAAACGGATTTTGATGCGTTTTGCACCATCAGTTTGATAATTTTTCACAGACGCTGCATATATCCTCATCGAATTGTCATAACACAAACCTGACCTAATCCAATTTATACCTAATGTTTACGCGTTTCTTAAAAAAATAATGCGTTTAACTGTAAATCATTTCGTGAATATCGTTGTAGTTCACACAATTTCGATAATTTATAATCTAA